>OY288250.1:15465688-20640688 GCA_958450325.1 Agrostemma githago
AGTATAAGGTTGAGTTTTGTAATTGGGTGTTTTGTAAATATATTAGGTTTATAATTAAGAAATTTAGAGTATATATATATATATATATATATATATATATATATATATATATATATATATA
The DNA here is from genome assembly GCA_958450325.1 of Agrostemma githago. Lineage (NCBI taxonomy): Eukaryota > Viridiplantae > Streptophyta > Magnoliopsida > Caryophyllales > Caryophyllaceae > Agrostemma > Agrostemma githago. Next base: position 15,465,810 of record OY288250.1, read on the forward strand.
TATATATATATATATATATATATATATATATATATATATATATATATATATATATATATATATATATATATATATATAGAGTAAGGCTCTTATGAGTCCTTCTCTATATATGAGTCCATGAGTCCTCATCTCATCCGTTGGATGAGATGAGGATGGATGGACAAGATGCATCTAATAAAAAAAAAAAAAAAAAGAGATTTACGTTCCTAAAATAACTCACAAGAATTTAGGAAACAAATAACCTCCTATCAATCACACGTTCATTTTTCATTCACGTTCATTTGCTTTCCACGTTCATTCACACCTAAAAACCAAAAAACCTTTTCTTCATTCACGCTAATTCATCGTTTTTGATCTCGAAATTCTGCTACAATGGATTCAATGACCGCATCATCGTCTTCAACGGTTGATAAGCAACTAATCGATTATAACAATGGTGAGTTTCAGTGATTCATTAACGTTTTTATTCGTTTTCTCTTCACGGATTTCAATAGTAATCGCGTCATATCAATGTTTTTGCTTTAAATCTGCGTTTTCATATCAATGTTTTATCGCGTCAAATTGCGTTTTTTTTTACGTCGATAGTGCTTTCATTGACATTTCGACTTTATTTGCGTCCTCTTTGCGTCTTTTGATTCATTGCGTTTTGATTCATATTTTCGTATCAATGGTATTTTGATATCTCGATCTCCATAGATTACAGGTCTCTATGGTTTTTTTCAGGATTTTCCCTGATATCCAGTATTACTATTTTTTTTGGTTTCTATTAACGCAGATTCGTCGTTGAAGTAACATGCCTTCTGAATTAAAGTAACACTTACTTGTAATTACAGTAACACAAATGAACGGTCAGGAAAAGGGTTTTGATGATATGCTGGAGTAACGTATTGTACACGTTAGGGTAACACAACTTATCAATTATAGTAACACAGTATTTGCATTGATGTAACGCTGTTTGATTCTGTGCAGGTAGCTGCGCCACAGATGCGAACGCACACGACAACACTGGAAAAGGTGGAATTTAATTCGTTTGATGGAATTTAATTCGTTTGATTAATAATGGATTAATATTATGGTTCATTGATATTATTGTTTCACCGATATTATTGTTTTGCTTTATGTTGAAGCATACATGGCATTGAAGTAACACAAGTAATGAATTAAAGTAATACCTAACTGTAATTAGAGTAACACAAACATGTAACACTAAAAAAGGGTTCTTAGCGTTGTCGTTGGAGTAACATCCTCTTAGAGTTAAAGTAACGCAACTTATGAGTTACAGTAACACTTATGCCTATTGGCGTGACTTTTCTGTCTTTTTGGCAGGAAGCATTGGTAAAGAGCCGAATGCACAGGAATGGTGCAGAGATGTGGGTGAGGTTTTCACTCCATACATGGAGCAGGTATTCGGGACAATTGATGAGGCAGTGGAATTTTACAAAATCTATGCGCTGGCTTGCGGTTTTGATGTGAGGAAGTACACTACGAAGCGATGGCACGGTGGTGAGATAAAGTCGAAGCTCCTAGTCTGCAACAGACAGGGTTATACGAACTCTGTTAAAGCTGTTAACAATACACCTGCAGCTGTGAAAGTTGTTAACGATGTAGATGGGGAAGGAGTTGTTGTGGACGCGATTAAAAAGAAGACGAAAGTCCGTCGTTGCGGGTGCAAGGCAAGGATTAGGCTGTTCAATAAAGGAGGCATTCTCAAGATTGATAGGTTCCACATCGGCCACAACCACGAACTAATCTCACCGAAAGACAGAGAATTCCAGAAGCTCTCGAGGAACCTGACAAAGTACCACAAGCAAATGATCTTGAATAATTCGCGGGTATGGAGTAACACAATTTTTTTTATAGAATGAGATGTGAGTAGGTCGTAACAGCTTGATTAGACCAATGTGTGCATAATCTAGTTACTTTTGCTAAAGTAACACCAGTGATTCTAAACAGTAACACCTGGATTAGACCATTATAAGTGTAACACCTGGATTAGACCATAGGATAACACCAGTGAGTCTATAGAGTAACACTGCTTAAGTACAAGAGTAACACAACTGGTGTATTAATGTTATATTGCTGCGACGCTTGATTCTTATTTACAGCTGAAGATTGGCGCAACGCGGACATACAACATGTACAAGGAGCAGGTAGAGGGATTCACAAACGTGGGTGCGAGCTTGGTTGACTTCAAAAACTGGGGGAGAGATATAAAGTGCTTCCTACATGAGAGGGACGGTCAGCTATTCATCGATCGATTCAAAGACATGGCTAAGAATAGGAAGGGTTTCTATTTTGACTACGACCTGGATGAAGATGGGAGTGTGAGCAAGGTTTTCTGGGCTGACGGTGAGGCGCGGCGTAACTATCAGTTATTTGGGGATGCAGTTTCGTTCAACCCAACGTACGGGATGAACAAATATAAGATGATATTCACACCGTTCACAGGCGTTGATCATCACAAACGATCGGTAACCTTTGCTGGCGCTCTGATAGCGCACGAGGATTATGAATCGTTCGTCTGGGTGTTTGAGAGATTTCTGACTGCAATGGGAGGTAAGGAGCCGGGGTATATAATTACCGACCAAGATCCGGGCATTATACCAGCGGTGAAGAAAATGTTTAAGACGGCGCTACACCGTTTCTGTATGTGGCATATCTTGAACAAGGTTCCTGCCAAATACGGTGCAGCCCGGAGTGACTACCAGGATTTTTTGAAGAGACTAAATGCTATAGTATGGGATGTGGAGATTGATGGAGACGAGTTCAACGCGGAATGGTGTGACATAATGGAGGAGTTCCATGGGGGCGATGACGAGTGGTTTTCAACTACATACTCCATCAGGGAACAGTGGGTGATGGCACATTGCAGGGATTTGAAGATGGGCGGCTTAATGCGAACCACGCAAAGGTCGGAGAGTGAGAACAGTTTCTTCAAAAGATTCGAACAAAAATCGGGGACGTTGGTCGAATTCTGGATGCGATTCGAGAGCGCCATGGACCAGCAACGGTATACACAGAAAAAACTCGACAATGACAATGCACAAGCTTCACCAAAAACAGCAACCCACCTGCCAATTGAACATCACGCTTCGAAAATTTACACCCACGCCACATTTGAAGAATTCCAGGAGGAGGTGAAATTTTCTGTGGGTACTTGCAGCGTGAGGGGCTTCCTTGAGAAGGACGGGATTGAGGAGACATTGGTTAGGGATTCTACGAGGGATAAGGAGTTTACGGTCAAGTATATATCAGGTACTCCTTAAAATCAATCATTACTCCTTAAAGTAACACCGGTCGTTCCTTACTGTAACACATAAAATGCTTTGGAGTTACTGGGGATGGCATTTGGACATCTGTGTTGTAAACGCTTAAAAGTAACACAGACCATGAATTAAAGTAACATTTCATATTCCAAAAAGTAACACTTTCTGCACTCCATTACATTTTGCAAACCATTATATCCAATGTATTTGCTGTCTCTGCTGATTCAAAGATTGGATGTGAATCTGTCCAGGTGCGTCTGGATCAAGCTGCACATGTCGGTTGTTTAATTTGCGAGGGATATTGTGTAGACACGTAATCTGGATATATTCATCGAAAGGGCTGACCACTATACCCGAAAACATGGTAACCAAAAGGTGGACAAAGGAGGTTGTTCGCACTGCTCGTATCAGTGATGAAGGATTAGACGGCGAAAACACTGACATCATCGACGGAAAACAGATAGAGATGTCGAGATTGTGGTCGGAAATCCATGAGACAATGGGACTTCTAAGGGCAGGAGACAAGGCAGATGTGGAAAGCTTGTGCGGATTAATTCGGGAGTTCAGGTTGCAGAGGCAGCCAGTTTCAGGTGGGGAGAATATTGGCAAGACACAGGAACTGGAAAATATGCTTGGTTGTACGACCTCTGAAAATATCACGATACTACCTCCTAAGATTTCTAAGACAAAGGGAAGCGGAAAGCGGATGTTGTCAAGCAAGGAAAAGAAGGTCGCACTTTCTAGAAAGCCGAAACGCATGTGCAATAACTGCAAGCAGATGGCGCACCACGACAAACGAAACTGTCCAAATCCTTACGCAGAACGACACCCTAAACAGCCTACCAAGCAAACCAATGATGCGGATGACGAGGATGATGTAGATGAAGACATCGATGGAGAGGAAACTGAAGAAGACACCGATGATGAACAAGAGTTTTGATAATACTCAAGTGTCTTTGACATTATAAGAATTTTTTCTTTTTTCCTGGTTTACAGTAACACTATATTTACAGTAACACTATAAGAATTCTTATAGTGTCTTTGACATTATAAGAATTTTTTCTTTTATTCCTGAACTCATTTTTGCAATTAACACTATATTTACTTAATACGTGTGTTTTTGGTTAGAGTAACATCTCATGTGGGTTGAAGTAACACTATTCATTTGTTACAGTAACAGAAAAAATGCATCGAGGTAACTGAGGACAGCAGTGTTGTTCATTCATTGACTGAGTACATAATTTGTTCATTAAAGTAACATACTTAAAGTAACATAATTTGTTCATAAAGTACCAAAACTGGTATTAATCACTTAAAGTAACATAATTTGTTCATTAAAGTAACACACACAGTGCTTCGGTATAACACACAGACTGTGAGACCAAGAAAAATTGTTACTTTCAATAATTCCCATAGTAACACCAATAGTGAATTAGAGTAACAGGTGCAGCTGGTCATTGTAACAGAGTTTCGAAGCTTCTATGTATTGGTGATAGTGAAAAAACTAATGTAATTAGACAGGTTAATTAAGAATAGAAACCATTAAATCGTAGTTACAAAAGAGATGACATGGTTCAGTAGACACGCTATTTTTTTCGGCCCTTTGTTGGCTTGCTCTTCGGACCATCGATGATTTTCTGTCTAGTGATCTCATACTTGGCTACGTTGTCCAACAATTGCGATCGCACATTGTTTTTGTCTGCCAATAGAAGTGTTGCTGCAAGTTGGACCACCAGATATCGTCTATTGACCTTCCTCTCAAGGTCTATGTGGTGGAATGTATGGCCCTCGTACATTAACATGTGCATCATGGTGAAAATTCCCGACTCGTCACATGTCACGCCTGGTTTCTGCCACGTAAGCTTGACCTCATTAAACTCGAAATTAATGATATCAGCTGCATCAGGGACTTTGAACTTATCGAGGAAATCGCTGATTGTTGACACCTGTGTGTACCCACAGCAACGTTAATATGTGAGAAACAGATGGCCGTATGCAATAATAAATATTAGAATATATATACTAACCATTATCATTGCGGCCTTGTACAACATTGTTTCTTTCACGTTCGGGTAAAGTTGGTGGTCAAGGAGATCTATTGTCCTATTCTTACGGTTGATGCACACGCATGAGTAGTAATAATCGATGTTGATCGGGACAAATATGAGATCAGCTTCCAAATTAAGACAACGACCACACTTCCTTTTAAAAAGACTGAGATGGGACATCAATATGTCCACTGCCCGCGTGGATGGGGCGTCTGCATCCTCGTCAAGCATCCCATAGAGGCAGTCCTACAAACATATTCAAAGTTTCTCAGATTGGGTTCAACTGTGAGGAAGTAACACATTCACTACGTATCAGACTACTGCCATTCATGTACAGCAAATACGCAGATTAAGGTAACACGTCTCCTACATTACAGTAACGCACTTTCATCTTTAAAATAACACCATCCAGATGTTGAGGGACGTGTATTCTCCTGGAACCTTGGTCATAAATATATATATATGTACACAAATGCAACAGTAATGCGTACCGTCTGTCGTATACCGAAGTATGCTGTCGTAGGTGTCTCGCCCGAACCAGTGGCGGGAGGTGGAAGCCTGTTCAACAGCATCGACCAGCATTCGATGATGCACGACTGCATATTCTGACCCGGTAACATTGAACATATGTCATTCCGCTCAATTGTAGCTAGGAGTGAATAATTTGCAACCTCCTCGCTGAAGGAAAACAAAAAATACCTCGTTAAAAAAACTGTTTTAATATTCACCCATTAATGTTAAAGTAAATGCGTACCAATTTTGAAGAGTTGTAAGCTCCACAAGGCAGTAGTCCACGACGTCTTTGCGACGGACGGGAATCTTACTTAACAACGTCCTGTTGCTCAATAGAAACGGTGACAGCATGGGAGAGTTTGCATCTTCAACGCCACAATCAAGTGAGCAGCCAAGTCCGTCACCCTCACCACGGTTTCGGCTCTTCAGAACGGAACTTGTCCGCGTTGAGAAGTCAGAGTCAAGCACCGTCTCTGCGACAGGGGTTTTAGGGGTTTTAGGGGTTTTAGGGTCAGATGTCGACGGTCGTTTCTTCTTTGACGGTCGTTCATCATATTCTGTCCCGCCTGCCCTCTTGACGGTACCCCCGGCCGACCCAGCAACACTCGATATAGTTCTCTCGATGGCGATATTCGCTTTATCGTTTAGGAACTCTCTCACCCTCGCTATAACCTCATCTCTGTCCTTATTGTTGTCACACAGGATCAGAGTCGCCGCAATCTCCGCTCTATATAGGTTGTTCGCCTCCATTGTGCCAAGGCAACATTCGAACGCTTCCCCCCTGTACAGCATCATGTGTATCATGAGGTAGACACCACAGTCGTTCGCCGAGAAACCTCCGCCCTGCCATGCGAATGGGACGTTGACAACAGGGAAGCCCGCGACATCCGATCCCCTGGCGATACCTTTTCTGACCATGTACTTTCCCATTTCCACAGCCTAAATCATACAAAAAACAACAAAAAAAAATAAGACGGAAGGTGAAATAATGTCCGATTATATATCAACACAAGTTAACTTACGGCGATTTTTGCCATCCCGACATATGGCAGACTTTCAAATTCCTGTTCTTCGTAACTCCTGTTGTCTAGGTACTCAATCTGCTTTGACAGGAAGTTGATACATGCACAACTGTAGTGGTCGTTGTTGTCCGAAAGCACCGGGACGAATACCTGTTATTTGGTAATTAAGATTATGGCGATTATTGTTAAAGAGCTGTAATGAAGGGTAATAAAAGAGTTTCATATAGACGTACCAAGTCAGAGTCTAGGTTTATGGTGTCTTTATTCACTTCGGTCCAAATGTCCCAGAAGTTGAACAATTCATCGCCAACGTCGACCTTTGCACCACTCTTTGTGCCCTTCCACAGCTTCATTACTGTCTTCTGCATGACACATGTTGAAGTAACAGTTCATGATCGTGGTAATAAGAAAGAGTAACACTCATTGTTAATTAAAGTAACAGTTTGAAACCCTTACAGTAACGCCTGTTATTGTGATAGAGTAACAGTATTAATGTGTAAGAGTAACACTAACTATGGATATAAGAACAATGAGTAACAGTATACACAGACCATACTCATTGTGAATGTTCATTCCTGATGTGAAATAAAACCCATGATAATGGTTATTATGAATGATCATTCAAGATATGTTAGTAACGTTATTTGTTGATTGTGTCGGTGTGATAAAAATAACAGAGACAAGCTTACGCTGTGGCTAACGCCAAAGAAGCAGCGTGATGTAGGACGTGGCGCAGTCTGACTCGCGTCGAGGCTGTTAAGAAGTATACACCAGGTATCGATAACAGCGTTCGACAACTGCTGCCCCGGCTGGAGTGTCGAGAGCTCATCACGAGGGACGTTGAAAAAGTCGTCCGTCAACCCTCACCAGTATCTCACTAAAAAGAATTTGAATGAATTAAAAGACAATCGATAAATAACATAGATAAATAGAATCAGGTAAAGAAATTAGATCACTATTGAAAACATACTTCGCACTGTACTTGTCATTGCTATAAAAGACATAATCCATTACGTCTTTCCGAACACTCAAAACCGACTTGAACAATGTACTGTTTCTGACAAGAAAATCGGATACTATTATCTGGTCTGGTTCAGGGATTCCACATTCATAAGAGCATCCAAGCTTCTCATCGACAACTTGCATGCAATCTAAAAATTTTTCAGAGTGGAGAAAGTAAGGATGGAAGACCTTCCGTCCATCGACTTCCACCCACAGAGGCTCAATAACATTCGCATCATCAATTTGGTGATCCCTTTCCTCCGAACCACCGATAACAGCCTCAACCATCTCCGCCGTCGTGTACAGTTCGAAGTCGGGACAGCCTCGACTCTCATCAGCAGTGACAACATCCTCAACCCCCGCCACATTTGTACGCATGCTCGCACCTGCTGTTTGAGTGGGCTGGCCTGTGAATGCAGGGCCTTGGGTCGCTGCGTTCTTCGCACGTGCGTACGCCTCGCACACTTCATCGACCGTCCGGTGGAGCTCTTCTCCACTCTAGAAGTCTTGCGAGGCCTGTGACGGAACGGGGTCATCGTTCAGTGGTTTGCCGGATGTTATTCTTCTGAGTTTGGAAGCGGCTGATATCCACCAATCATGGAATGCAACTGCATTCCTTGCCATCATGAGGTACAATTCATGTACCTCCTGCATCAAGAATAAACAAATGGTTTTAGTTCGGAGGGTTGACTGTAACTTATTATTTGTATTAAAGTAACACCACTGGTTCATTAGAGTAACATGTGATCAACATTAAAGTAACACATATGGTAGTTAGAGTAACACATTGAATTTATTGATGAAAAATTTTATTACTTACATCAACCGCCTTAGCTCTTAGATCAGCGTCATCCTCAACGCCATCTGCTAGCTCGATGTTTATGGACTTCCCAGATTTGTGCGCGGATGATGTTGGTGCATTCGTTATCCTCAGCGGCACCCCGTCATCCACCACCTCCTCCTCCACCACCTCCTCAAGTAGACAACGGGGGTAATTCACCTTTGACTTGGTAAGACGACCAAGGCCACCACCAACAAATTCCCCATACAACCTATCTAGCATCCGCTCGCGATCCCAATGCTTAATAAGCAGCAGATCGTGCGGACAACGATGATCACGGTACTGGAAACGGTGAAAGTATGTGATCATCAAAAATGGCAGACAACCGAGAAGGTATGTCGGTTACTGAAGAACATAGTCTTGACAGGCTGCAGCAAGCCCATCCAATACAAGAGTGCACCAATCATAGTTCCTTATCTGCTCTACCTTCTCCACAGACCTCAGCAGACTTAGATCAACGGTGTAATTCGACGTTGGATTAAGAAAAATAGACATGCTGTACAGAACAAACAATCTACAAAAGTCATCCCCCCCGTGAACGTCCTTCTGTAGTTTTTCCAACAACAGAGGCAAAGGGATCGTGTCGCTTGCAGTATGAATATTGAACCGATTCCTAAATGCCTGTTTCAAACTGACGACATCCTTCGCCAGTGCTTCCTTCGACCGACCCATTGGGAGCAAGTCAGCGGGGTTCGGACCGTATGGAATGAGGAAGCAATCGTGGACATCGTGCTTCGTTACCAAGAATTGATCGCTTTTCCTTTGTAGCCTGAAAATCAGCGTGTCATCCGCGAAAAGCGACATGAACTCGACTGCATACTTACCGGGGAAACTTTTGAGTCGCATTGAAAGTAGGCCCCCAAAACCTATTCTGATGACAGAATCCCGCTGCCGATCATTGAAGTTTGACATTAACTCGATGAGGCTCTGTGGCCTACACCTGAACTGGATCTTCTTAGCTACAACAACTTCTTCTTCCTCCGCTTCTTCCTCCTGAAAAGGGACAAACATAAAGATAATTAGGCTGTTCAACTGTTGTTAGACCTAAATATGCACCACTTAATAGGTGATATGTATGATGAAAACCCACTCAACAATACTAAATGCCTGCAACTGACCTTCTCCTTGGTTTGCCTCCTGCTTTTGCCATCTGTGGCACGAGTTTTTCTGGACTTGTCACCTCCTTTTGCCATCTGATCAAAACATACAGCTGATATGCGTCAAAGTAACATAAATATAGACCAGAGAGTAACAAACTGCAAGCACAACTGTTAGATTAACAAAAGTAACACGTCTCCTAGATCACAGTAACACAATTAGTTCTTCAATGTAATACCATTGAACTGACCTTCTTAGCTACAACAACTTCTTCTTCCTCCGCTTCTTCCTTCTGAAAAGGGACAAACATAAAGATAATTAGTATGTTCAACTGTTGTTAGACCTAAATATGCACCACTTAATAGGTGATATGTATGATGAAAACCCACTCAACAATACTAAATGCCTGCAACTGACCTTCTCCTTGGTTTGCCTCCTGCTTTTGCCATCTGTGGCACGAGTTTTTCTGGACTTGTCACCTCCTTTTGCCATCTGATCAAAACATACAGCTGATACGCGTCAAAGTAACATAAATATAGACCAGAGAGTAACAAACTGCAAGCACAACTGTTAGATTAACAAAAGTAACACGTCTCCTAGATCACAGTAACACAATTAGTTCTTCAATGTAACACCATAAGTGTCACAATAACACCATAAACTGCAAGCACAACTGGTAAGCATTAAGGTAACACAAAGAAAGTGTTAGAGTAACATAAGAATTAGAATAACAAATCTACATAATTGAGTGTACCAGATTAAGATGATAGTTAGAGTAACACCTCCTCTGCATTACAGTAACACATTGTTGTCTTCGAAATAACACCATACATATGACACATACAGATTACACGAAACAAATGAAAACCCAGATAATGATGCTAATGTTCGCTGAAAAAAGTTAATTATAGGGCATAAACAAAACAAGGTTAATCAATCAATAATGAATTCAATTATACGAAACAGATGAAAACCCAGATAACGATGATAACAAAAAATTAATTATAGGACACAAAACACAGCAAGGTTAATCAATCAATAATTAGCGAAAAAATTAATGAAATCAGACAATGATGATAATGTTTGCTGAAGTTAGAAAGCGGCTCGAATGTAACCTTGCTCGAGTTGACAAGTGAGCGATTGAGTTCAGTTGAACGATAGGGTTGAGTTGGATGATTGAGTGCTCGAGTATGCTTAGAAGCTTCAGTTGGCGAAGCTTCAGTTGGCGCTACGTTGAGAGATTGATTTGAGTTTGATTGAGTGTAAGGGTTTGCTTGAGTTGAGCGAAGAGTTTGAATGAGGTGAAGTTGAAGGGTTTTCTGCGTTTGAATGATGTGAGATGAGAGAGAGGATCAATTGGCGGTAATCTAGGGAGGAGGAAGATTTTTTTATTTTTTTCCAAAATTTGTTAGTTACTACCTTAATTACAATATACAATCTCAACCATCCATCTTGTTTAGATCAATGGCTAAGATTAGGACTCATGGACTCAAAAAAAATTAAAGGACTCACTTGATCTTTACTCTATATATATATATATATATATATATATATATATATATATATATATAGAGAGAGAGAGAGAGAGAGAGAGAGAGATAGGTTCACATAAGGCCAACAACTCTTATAAGTTCATAAGTTCCAGTGTTAAAGTTACACAAAAAGTGCTTAAAGTTACACGAGATGAATGTTAAAGTTGCACTTTATGACTTGAAGTGATAACAGTGCTGAATGTTATAGTTACATATCAATCTTGAACAAATGCAACTTCAACGTATGTCAACTGTAACTTTAATATAGACTTAATTGCATGTGGTGAACTTATTTGATCCTCTCTCTCTCTCTCTCTCTCTCTCTCTCTCTCTCTCTCTCTCTCTCTCTCTCTCTCTCTCTCTCTCTCTCTCTCTCTCTCTCTCTCTCTCTCTCTCTCTCTCTCTCTCTCTCTCTATATATATATATATATATATATATATATATTATAGTATGAAATAAACAAATAAACAATGGTATAATTATCATAATACGGAGTTCATTTTTACTTGTATAACTACTACTCTTGCTTTGAAAAAGTTTTTATTTAACCTTGTATTTTAGATTGATCAGTTTGCCTTTAGGACTTTAATAATTATTGTTGTTGATATCCTCCATGTCTTTGTTGTTGTTGTTATTTCTAAAAAATAGCATCACCATGTTATGGAAGCACACCGGAAGGTACAATGATAGCCACGGCGGGCGACCAATTATGGAACGAAGGGAAAATATGTGGAACAATGTTTAGGGTGACATGCACAGGGCCTACAAATCCATTTCCGCACCCAAGCAACCAAGGGAAGTCAGTTCTTGTCAAAATTGTTGATCAATGCCCTCATTGTGGTGGTACCATTGATCTCTCCAGAGAAGCCTTTTCTACTATAGCTAATCCTGTTGTTGGGATCATGAAAATTGATTATGTCAAGTAAGTTTCGTATATATATTTTTCACCAACACAATATAAATATCAACTATAAGGAGTTCATACACTACCTACATGCTCATGTTTAAATATTACAATTTCAGGGTCTAAACAAGATACACTACCTACATGCTCATGTTTAAATATTACAATTTCAGGGTCTAAACAAGGTACAACAAGCAAGATCGAGTATTAAAGCTCCGTAATGAAATAACTACTTTTTTTCTTCACTTATGTAGTTCAATCATCAATACTTATGTTTTAGATTAATAATAAATATATATTTTATTTGAAAGTATAGAGTAATTACTTTGTCTATATTTCTGAGGTAGAATGCACTTTACTTTTTCTGTTTTTAAAAAAAATAATTACTCGTACTACTTATCTATTTTTGAGGGTCTAACGAACCATCGAATACAGTACACTAGACTTATACTCACTTCTACTCAGGGCCGTGAAATGATTATGAGTACCATGTTCTAAAGGTCAAAATGAGACTTCGTGTTATATATAAATAAAAGTCCTTAAGGAATTAATGGTCGCTTACTTATTTTATTAAATTTCAAACACACTCTAAATATAAATATATCCAAAAATTAATATGGAGTATAATAGTTGAACGATAACAAATATATATATATATATATATATATATATATATATATATATATATATATATATATATATATATATATATATATATATATATATATATATATATATATATTGCTTATTTTAAATATTACACTCATTTTTATAACAGAAATTATTGTACTAATTATATGAAAATATTCATGCACAAATTACGACTAAAGAGACACGAGGCAAAAATAATGACAATACATTAATACATTTGTAATAAGTCCCCAAAAATATTCAGGAAAAATTGATGGAAACAATCTCACCTTCGTAACATCTTCCAATAATATTACTCCGTACCACCTTTCAATAATCCTAAAATGATACCACTTTTCTACACTTTCTTCTTTAAACTTGAAATTTATCCCAAAATATATTACTATGAACTTAAAAAAAAAAGACAAATCTTCATAAATGCAATCGTTTATACTTCGTACTTTATAAATATTACGGTCTAAAAAGTAATTTGAATCTACTAATTTTATAAATATTACTTCAATATATAAAGTATAATGCAAAAATAAACCAAGCAGATATCTATATAAATATTTTAATCCAAAAGTTTGGTTAAATATGTAGTACATTTTTCCAAGTTTGGTTAAAAGTTTGGGGAAGTTCGAAAATGTTGTTATTTTCGTACGGAGTATAACATTTTCCAATATTTTTCTTCCACAAATGCATATATGTCTATCAGACCCGGCAAATGATTTTAGGTGGCCCGGTTCAAATTTTAAAATGAGGCCCAATTTTTTAATAAACATTAAATATTATAAAAATAGATGATTATTTATTTTCACATTACATCTGAAATTGTGAAAAAGGTTAAACTTGTTTTCACATTATAAGCAAAAAAAAAGGTTATTTTCTACCATAAATTGATAATTTTTACTTAAATAGTACGATACAACGGTTGTACATTTAGGGCCGTCAGTCGTCTCTTCTCATAGCAATTTTCAACAAGGCATCTTAGTTCCTGCATAAAAAAAATACATTCACATCATCAAATGATTAAATGAAAGTAAATTAAATAAGATTCGTAAAAAAAAAAAAATCAATTACAAAATTACAGTTTTTTTTTGTTTTTACCAACATTCACCTTTTAATTAGTAATTATTTACCGGATCTTCATAAATCAATAAATCATAATCTCAAAAAACCATTCAAATATCAAAACCCTCAAAAATCGAAATAAAAAATGGAGGGAAAAAACAATCAATTATCAAATATCAAATATAAACTTACTTTAGATAACGGTAAATATGAATAAAGTAAAAGAGATCATGAATTTTATTTATAATAGAGTTTTGACAGATACAATAAATATATAATACTCCATTGTGTAACGTTAAAAAAAATCAAAAATGGTAAAGTTGACATTGAAAGATTCAATCAATGAAATCTGAGAACTTACCATCATGAAGAAGACTAGAAGAGTGGCGGTTGAGTTTCTCAATCTTAGAAAATTGGAAAATTTAATTTTAAAAATGGGAAAGTATGATGACCTCTTTCCAATATCTTCTCTTCTTCTTAATTAGATTTAGTTTTTTTTTAATAAATGAACTATTGAACTGGCAGTAACTCTCATGTGAGACCGTCTCACGATAATTTTATCGTGAGACCTCTCACATGGGCAAATAGGAGGTGGTTACAAATTTAGTAACCACCTCTTATATGAGCCGTCTCACGATAAATTATCGTGAGACGGTCTCATACAAGTTTTTGTGATGAACTGGGCAGATCAAGTATTTTGAGGCCCCAAAACTTTTGGGCCCATGTGTCTAGCACCTGTTGGACTTGCAGTCTGACAGACCTGATGTCTATTCACCGGAAAAAATGCATATATGTCTAAATCTCGACGCTATTAAAACTCATCATACTAAAAACATTTCATTAATTATGTTTCATCTTTTTAAAGATCTCTTATACATATGTCGGCTAAAAATTTAATCAAACTTTCTAAGTAGAATAGGGCACTCCTCATCGTCATCGGCGATTTACTTAACGTCATCGGCAAATTTGAATGTAAATGACCGAACCGCCCATTGTTTAATTACTAATTAAATTAACCTAATTACTATTTAACCTACTATAATATTTAAAGTAAGTAAATTACAAAGTTCGAAAACAACACTATTTTATTTGAATTTAACCTAATCACTCTCGAAACAACATCGAAACGCTTATATTTCGAATCTTCCATTATTCGTTGACGATTGTTCGGAATGTCGAACACGGAAAACAATTTGCCTTTTGATTTGAATTTGCCCTATATCGAAAATAATTGGGAAGACGACGTCGTTGACGAGGTTAGTTTTAATTTCTCTTGTTATGTACGCGGCTGTAATTATTCTCATTGATTATCGCGGAAAAAGAAGGTCAAGTGTTGAATATTAGCGAATATACCTTGGTACAACCGCAAAAATTCAATGGCTACGCCCGGGTACAGCCGTAGAACTTCAACGGCTACGCCTAGGTACAGACGCATAACTTCAATGGCTACGCCTAGGTACAGCCGGAAAACTTCAACGGCTATGCCCAGGTACAACCGCAAAACATCAACGGCTACGCCCAGGTACAACCGCCTAACTTCATTGGCTACACCCAGGTACAGCCGCTGAATCTCCACGGCTGATCCCAGGTACAGTCGCTGAAGTTCGACGATTACTCCCC
This sequence comes from Agrostemma githago, assembly GCA_958450325.1. NCBI lineage: Eukaryota > Viridiplantae > Streptophyta > Magnoliopsida > Caryophyllales > Caryophyllaceae > Agrostemma > Agrostemma githago. The sequence continues at coordinate 15,481,361 of OY288250.1, forward strand.
GGTACAACCGCAAATATTTCACGCCCAGCCGTGGGACACTGGGACTGGACTGAAATATCCCACTGCTAGATCAGTCTTTATTTTTTCCTTTTCTTTTTTTTTCCTTCCATTTTACGTGTACTTGTGTATGTTGATTAGATGTGAAACCTGTTAATTGTCGTTTTACCTGTTAATTGTCGTTTTACTCTTAGTAAAATACGTTATTTACGATTGTACTTCGCTAATAATAATGAGTAATCGATATCGTGTTGTTTATATTTGTTAATTAAGAATTTATTATCGTGTTATTTATATTTTACTTAGGCACGTTATCATTAAGAATTATATATTGTTTTAGAATGAATATCGCGACGTTTGTAAAAATTATAATTTAACTTGCGGATTTTGCTGCCGAATTCGGTAGTGACGGCATTGATTACACATCCTAGTTCGAGATTAACATTGATTTCCCTTGGTCTTGATTTATGTTTTAATAAAACAATAACAGTTGCTCAGTTATTTGGTGTTGAGGACACGATGCACATTGCCTATTAAATCTTTCCCAATATTCACATAAAGACTCATCATAGTCCTGTTTAATACCACTTATTTTCTTTCTAATAGAGGCGACTCTACTAGCGGGTTGGAATATTTCTAGAAAATCAATTTTCAATGTATCCCAGCTAGTAATAGAACTCGGTGGTAAATAAAATAACCATTGTTTAGCGGCCCCCTCAAACAAGAATGGAAAAGCCCGCAATTTAATGTCCTCTGGTTTAACCCCCTCAAATTCCATAGAAGAGCATGTTAAATCAAAAGCAACTAGATGCATATTAGGCAATTCATCTGATTTACCATAAAACTTAGGGAGTAAACTAAGAAAACCGGAATTTAACTTTAAAGGTTTTTCAAGAGTAGGAAATACGATACTCAATGGGGTGGTCGTCACATCAAGTGTAGCTAATTGCTTTAACGTCTTTTCAGCCATCTCTACTTCTTCCTCTTCAATAAAGAACTTGTCGAGTTCTAACTAGACCTGGCAAAGTAAACCCGAACCCGAAAAACCGACCAAAAATACCTGAATTGAAATCGGCCGAACACCCGATAGGATTAACTTGGAATAATACCCGAAACCCGATTCAATCCGAATCGAACCGAATTTGTACCGAATTTAATATAACCAAGTGATACCCGAACTCAAATATAACCGAACCGATAATAACCGAACGGATTGACCTTATTAATAAATACTTCTTTTTTTCATAAAAACACCCAAATTTTGAATATATTCTCTTCATTGATTATTTATTTATTAATAGTTTTATAAATTATTACCTACAATTTGAAGCTATAACAAACACAAAATCAAATTATTTATTTTTTAACTCAAGAAATTTATGACTCGAGACTCACCTGACCTGCTATTAACCCAACCCGAACCGTACCCGACTCGAAATAACATAAACCGATAAAAGTGGCTAACCGAAATGAACCCGATCGAATCGAATTAAAACTGAAAATTATGCTAACCCGATTAAGATCGAATCGATTTAACTCGATCCGAAATCGAATCGAATGACCCGTTTGCCAGGTCTAGTTCTAACGGTTCATCTTCCTTTTTCCTAAGAAATTCTTTCCTTATCCTCCTTGCGGTTCTCTCGATTTCGGGATTGAAAATTGTAGCTCCCCTGGATCGACGAGTGTTATGCTTATGCATACACCTATAAGGAGGGAAAAAATGGATAATTAGTATGAAACAAGACAGAAATTAGTTAAAAATTAGACCAGGTACACAAGCAAATTTCGTGTACCTTAAACAAATTATGTTTTAAGTAAATATGAAGTGTATAAGTAAGCAACACAAGGTACATGTCAAAATTATGTCTCAAGTTTCGTACCAATTAAACAAATTTAATACACAAGCAAAATTAATTATATTAAACAATGATACGGCAAGCAAAATTAAGTCTTCACCCAATTATTTACACAAGCACTTTGATGAGGACCCTACATGTAAATACAATACGTGGTGAGAAACATGTACACGCAGCCAAAATTCAATATACGAAACATGAACGTGAAGAATTATATACAATACACCAACTATGGCACACAGGCAACTTGGTATTTTCAATTGTAAAGCACTACCTGGGGACTTAAAACATGAATGTAGTGTACATATATATTTACATACTATTAAAACATATCCTGAATTGAAACATGATATTATACACAATATAATCAGGATCGAAAATACAATACACACATGTACAAGCTAGAATGAATAATTATATGTCTCCCCAGCAACGGCACCAAAATTTGATACGTGTCGTTACCGCACTCAGATTAATAATTTATAACCTTACTCTTGTCACACTAACGATATTAAAAATTACGTAGTATAGTACAAGTAAGGGTCGATCCCACGGAGAGACGATTTATTCATTAACTAGTCCACTACATATTTACGATTATGAATAACATATTAACAATATTAACAAGAATATATACGGGATGGGAGGTTAATTAATTGACTCGAATAATCTAAACTAATGAATTACTCTGTAATAACTATAAATAATATCCTAATATATACAAGTGAAACAAGCATAATAATTCGGCTCATATATTTCTTAGACTCGGTTACCCATTCAGTTACTAAACCGACTCGTCGTAACCATATTATTTTATTACTAGATTAATTGTAGAGAATTTAGCCGCTAAATCTCCCTATCCTTCCTTACTTATAATCGGTGTCGAGTCGCTCGACCACCAATTCTAACTAATTAATTATTACGTAAGTTTCGACGCTCTGTAAGTTAACTAGTCGCATTAAGGACAAGAAAGACATCATTAATCCTAGTCAATTAAAATTAACTAGATCAAATTATACTCCTAGATTAATCTAGTGACAATTCGCAGTCCTAAATTAATGTAGTTGCTACTCGGTTGTATAATTTAACGTCGCGCCAAATAATACAACTAGCTAGTGAACAATAAAGACAAGTATAAAATTGAATACTAACAAAATAATATTGATTTTTCCAATCGATTCATAACTGAAAGGTAAATACTATCTAAGATCACAAAACAATACTAATAACTAAAATGGACAAGGACTAAGGAGTAGAGAACTTAATAATTGAGACCAAAAGACTCCTCCTTGGTTCGGTTGTGACGCCTCCACAAGTGGTGCTTCCGTCTTCCCTCGAATTGAAGTCGCTTCACCCGATGGACTGCTCCGATCTCCGAACTACCGCCAATTTCAATCACTAGTATGCTAGGGTAATTTCGTGGTTGCTTGCTTGGGTTCTTCATAATTGAGACTTGGATATTTATAGTTGCCTTGGGTCAAAATTAGGAAAGAATTGAGGTATAATTTTTGAGTAGAAATATGGAAAACTAATGAGAATAAGAAATATCAGGAATATCAGGTTTCCATAATTTCCTCTCTGTTGATGGTTCGTATCTTTCAACTTCCAGGCACTTCTTGTGCTTTTTTTGTTCTTCATTAGATTTCCTTCCAAAACTTCTCACTGCCCTTCATATCACGTGGTTGGCCCGGTAATCTCTTTCTTTATTTGCTTTAGATTTTCCAATATTACGTCCTATAATTTCGGCGTAGCCCACGTGAGCCCTCTCGTTTGCTTGATTATTACTTGTTTGATCCGATTTGGGACATTATTTAACCCGAGCCCAAAGGTTTTGTGTCCATAAATCTCAGTCTGACTCACATGTTATTTGGTTATTACCTGTTAATCCAAAAGTACATGAATTAATCATTTTGATATGAAAAGTGACAAACAAGGTGATCAAATCCCGAAATTAGTAAAAGTGTGATAAATAATATAAATAATGTGATAGACGACCGTAAAATAATATAATAAAGCGGTACAAATATGAGTAAATATCGAGTTATCACCTCACCACGGGGAGCGATTCGAGGTATATAGGAAGAGTTAAGGTGTGTTTGTTGCGGTTTTGAGTATGCGTGAAGGAGGTAAAGCTCTCGCACTCTTGTATTCAGAAATGAGAAAAATGGAATTCTACCCCTGAAATGATGCACATAAAGGTGTATTTATAGAGTTTTACGAAATGTTTCTTGTTTCGAAATTCAGGCGCGACAAGGTCAGCGCTCTAATATTGAGGCGCTTCACCTGGGGCGACTCACCTAGGGTGGCTCAATTCTAAGGCGCCTGGTCTCAGGCGGCTGAAATCACGCGTATCGGAAGTTGCTCAAAATATGGATCGATATCCGTGTTATTCGAGGTAAATAAGGATTCCGTTTTGACTTTGATTTGATTGCGTAGTTGGACACTATTGTGGGTTATTTTCTTTTTGGGTTTCAACTTTGACATGGTTTGACTCGGTCGACAAAAGATGGTTTTGCCCCTGGTGGCGGTTTTGGCTCAAAGTAGCTTTATTTTTTTGGAAATGATCCGCTGAGTCTGGATTTGAGGTCGGTTTTGAGAGATTAATTAGTACTCCGCTAAGTGCCCATGTCGGATACTATTGATTTTGAGCCCGTATTCGAGCGTATTGATGCATGTTAACGTCTGATCATCATCGGGTGTTTTGTTAGAGACTGCTATAGACACGAGCAAGCAAAATGTGGGTGTCTACAGTTTGTCTCTTCAAGCTCAAATTTACTCCCCTTTTTCTTCACCAAATATTGCATCACTTTTCCTTTATGCTCGAGACTTAAGATCCCAACGGCCACATCAACTTTGGCTTTGGTCGTCTTCATAAAATGTCTTCCCAAGATTAATGGTGTAGAGCTCACCGCATTTTTCATGTTCACAACAAGAAATTGGTGGGAAAGAAGAGAACTCTAACTCTCACTAAGCAATCCTCCACAACCCCCATGGCTTGAATATTGGAGCAATCCGCAACTTAAATCGCAACATTTGAGGGTTTGAGAGTGTTAAGGCCTAGGGATTTGTACACCTCAATGGGCATGACATTAATAGAAGCTCCTAGGTGTAACATGACATCCTCAAATATATGGTCTTGAATAGAGCAATTGATAGCAAACATGCCTGGGTCATCGCATTTTTCATGCAAATTTTCACTAGACAAGGCTAGAAGTTGTTCTTTCTTAGCTCTCCTCCTGCGATACTCTCCACTTTTCCGTTTGAGCAAGCCGTCTAGCTTTTAGGAAGCTATGGAAAGGAGGATCCTCCATGGCTTCAATAGTTGTGGGGAGATCGACCTCTTGCTCTCAGGAAATGTCATATGTATCATCAAGTTCGCTAGGTTCGGTCCAAGAGCTTGAGGGAAAGGGATATCCGCTCTTTGATATCGCCTAAATCGGGCTTCACACTATTCACTTACAACATAAGGAACATTAGGATCAATATAAGCAATCTCATCCATGTAACACTACAAGAATAGAGCTCTCGGGCGTCCACACAATGGCTTGCGTCAGTGGACGCTATATGGGGATGGGCGTCCACAAACGGACGCCAGAATGTGGAAGCCACGACCGGACGCCTATTTTTAAAGCGGGCGTTCACTGTTGGACGCCAAAAAAACGGGCGTCTGACAGTGGACACCAGATGTGGCGTCTGACTGTGGACGCCATCCGGGGGCACCTGGCGTCCACTTTCAGACGCCACCTGCCCTGAATATCTGCCATTTTTCGTCGATTTTAGCTTCCTTTGGCGTCTGACATGGCGTCCGTTATTGGACGCCATGTATGATGATGCAAAACCGTATTAATTCGTTTGATGTCTAGCCAAAACCTGCAAAAAAAAAAAACATCCACAGCTCTCAACCAACATAACTGTTGACCATCCACAATACCTCAACTTCATTCACTTTCAATCAACCAAAACACTTCATCTCTCGACACATTTCTGCTGAAAATACATTCATATAAAAAAGTTTGAACATACGGTTTGAAGATACACAAATCTAAACTAGTTCGAAGATACATCATCCATAAACCCAGTTACAACAACAACAAAAAAACAATCAGTTAACTGTGAAGCTAGCTGTAGCACCAGAGTTACCACCACCATCGTTAAAGGGGTCTTTGTCGTCCGGAGGGGATGGGGGACGACCTTGGTTGCATCTCGCAAACATGGCCTGAAACATGTTCATATGTTCCTGCATCTTCTTGATTTGCTCTTGTTGTTGTGCCAGTTGTTCCTTCATCTGCTCCTTCTCGGGGTCGGGCTGCTGAGGTCCCGCCGGCGTGTACTCCATTTGTGAAGAGGTGTCGAGACGCGCTGCCGGAAGTGTGAAGTACATCCCGTGTGCATTTCCTACACCGTACACACTCCCTTTCTTGTACCCCAAGACGACCTTGAAAAAAGTTTGATTCGGGTCGACTTGGGTACTATCAGGAGCGGTGTCGAGGTTCGCGTGCTCATTATTGTACGCATCTTGCATACACAATAATGATTTCAATTCAAGTTATTAGATGAAATAATTAAAGATAGTTATCTACCACCTAAAGTATAGACAAAGTTGATTTATTTGAAATAGTTAGTACTCACCCTGATCACTTGATCTTTCTTCGTGACAAAACTAGTCGTCCCTTCATCATCGCTCTTCTCGTGCATGTCCAGGAACAGCTCGAGCGCTGTTGGCATCCTCTCGAGTTCAGCTTGTATCTATTAAATGAATATGAACGTTAGATGAATTTTATGTGAACATAGTTTATGAGAATTTAAGTAATACTATGATATTAATAAAAATCATACCTTCCTTGCACGACGGTACGAAGACTGAGAACCCCGATGATGTGTCGGGTTCACCTTCCCCTTCAGTTGGCAGTTCTTCATCTTGTTTTGCTGTGCCCTTTCCGACCTGACCATGAAATCCACGCTGTCATGGTACGCGACCCACCGCTCCAACGCTTCTCCTGAAATATGAAGATACTACTATATTAGTTAATATAGTAAAAGATTGAAGTTAGATTGTTTTTTAAAACTGAGTACTATTAAAAACTACACCTTTAAGGTCTTGAAGCGCAGTCCCCCGCTTATAGCGTTTGTTCATGACACACGCGAAACGTCGTGTGCAGGTCTCGTTATATCGGTCTCAAACCCTTCCTTCTAACTCCAGCTTCAAAGTGAACTTCAACTACACAATCAAAGCGGATTATTAATTAGTAGCGAAAATATTTACAAAATCTACATTGTGAAATAAAAACTCGGTAACAAAAACAATCCACGTACCCGGAAGTTGTTGAACCACCACTATCGTACGTCCAACGGCACCATAGGCCAGCAAGCATACCCCTGCCCTTTATCGAGCATGTAGCTATTAGTACAGCCTGCGGTCACTTTCTCATGTAGAAACCTGCACCGAGTCGAGAATCACATATATGTATGAAATTTTAAAAGATATAGTAGAACAATTCATATGTTACAAAAGAATTGACATGTTAGATTATATTACCAAACGCGACCAGGTTCAATCTTCAACCGGGCATCATCGTTGTACTCCTGCTCCTCCCCCTGCCCCTACTGCTGTTACCCCTGCTGCTCATTCTGCTCCGGTCCCGTTTCGGGGACCCGTTCCTCCTCCACATGTTGCGTGGTGGATGTCTGAACATGCCTACCACTCCCACCACGTCTCTTGGTGGATCTGCCGCCTGCCATCTTAACCTTGCAACAAATTAAACAATATCAACAAAAATTAGCAAATACAATCTAACTTGATTAAAATAATGTACCAAATAATTAAGTCAACGATTAATATAACCTACTACAACAACTCTAGTAGTCATCTTCGCTGTCATTATTGTCGTCACCCTCATCCTCCTCAGTCTGATCTTCCTCCTCAGTCTCCTCGTCCTCCAAATTCTCTTCATCGTGTCTGTCATCCTCCTAAAGGATTTCTCGAACATCCGTAACCATGTAATCTCGTTGTCCATCGTCATCATCCTCTAAATCTTCCTCTACCCCCTCATTTTGATCTTCTTCAAGGAATATGGTCTCGTCACTTAGAGATAAGCGTATACCACTTGAAACCGCATCTTCCTGGAACAGAGAACTGTTTATTTGACCCCGTGGTTTAGTCGTAAAGACTACCCACCATTGACTTTGATTTCTGTCATTTCTCGTGTAAGGATAAGGAGCAAAGTAGACTTGCTTTGCCTGATGCGCGAGTATGAAGGGATCGTACGTAGGATATTTCCTGGTGTGATTAACTTCCACAATCTTGTAACGTTCATGCACTCGTGTCCCGTTCACTGAATTGTCTTTCCACTCATATTTGAATATCACAGCTTTATACCCCCGTTCTTTACCAGCGTAACACAACTCGAAAATATCCTCCAAAATACCATAGTAATCATCGCCATCAAGAGATGACACACTCACACCAAAATTGCATCTAGCCTTGTTCTTCCTGTAGTTGAATGTGTGAAAATTGAACCCATTTACCGAGTACCGGTTTTAGGTTTTAACCACTCGCATTGGACCGTATGCCAAACTTCAAATCAAATCATCATGTATGTCTAAGGCAACTACATGATCCTTGAGCCATTTAGGAAAATGTTCGTCATGCTTACTCCAAACGTCATCAGCGTTCACGTTAGGGTTTGTAGTGACATATTCAGTTACAAATTGCTTCTCATCAGGCTCTAAGATCTCACAATTAGAAAGTAGGTAAACGTGAGCTCGGTTGTACTCTTTCTCATCTAGCGTCCTAGAACCCTCAACGAATGAAGTTCCTTCATCGTCCTTCTTTTGAAAAAACTCGGGTATAGTAGGATCAATTGACACCGACTGTTCTAGGTTCAGGTTCTTGGCTTTTGTTTGGACATCTTTCTCGAAGTAGAGGGAGCAGAAGTTTGCAATCTCTTCTGTAAAATATGCATTACAAATAGAACCCTCTACCTTAGCCTTGTTACCAATTTTCTTCTTCAAATGATAAACGAATCTAAATACACAAGTTATGCACTTCAATTAAAAAAAATTATCTATGTTTAAATTAAATTTATAAATGAAGTTACTAAAATTTATTACCTTTCGAATGTGTGCATCCATCTATACTGGACAGGTCCTCCAACCTTAGTGTAGACACCCACATTTTGACCACCAGGTGTCTATAGCAGTTTCCAACAAACACCCGATGATGATCGGACGCACACGTGCTTCAAATACTCAGAAACGGGCTCAAAATCATTGGCATTTGGCTTGGGCTCACTATGGAGTACATATCTCACAAAACCAACCTCAAAATCAGGCCCAGTGGGTCGTTTCGAGTCAAATAAGACTAATTTGGGTCGATTCCGGCACCAGGTGTAAAACCGTCTTTTAACGACCGAGTCAAAATCCGTCAAAAATATTCCCGAGGTGCGTGAGTCAGCCGTGACACCTCACACGGCTGATTCGAACTCTAATCCTACGAAAAATCAGCTTTCAAAATATTAAACAAATACGTTTAAGGATGGAATTCGATCTCAAGTAGGAATCCTATCCGAAAACCGATTCAAACACCCGACCGAGTGCAAACACTCGGCCGAGCAGCCCTCTACCAGCCGGTTCCCTTTCTTCCTTCACAAGAAAGCGGAATCCTCATTCTTTTCGAACTCTTACGTTTCCTATCTTAAACGGTAGTTCAAACTCTCCTAGCCAAGGTCGGGAACTCCCTATAAATAGCCCCTTGCACACACACTTTTGAAGACATCAATTAACATTCATTATCAATTATCAACAGCTACAACATCAATTATTATCATACACACTTAGCATCGATACACCGATATTACAAACCTGAAGGAAACCGGCCCGATACCCGACACCCTTCACTCGTCACGCCCGAACCGAACCACCACCAACTCACCGACATCCACTCGACGCTCTTGTGCCCAAGCCACGTCCCGACGAGCCCCGATCTGAGTAAACAGAAGCATGTAGGTTGAGGGTGTAACAAAACCCGATTTCTCCTTCTTCTTCTCTTCTCCTCGTCCGTCTTATTTTTTTTTGGGTCGGTCGTCGCTTTTTTTATTTTTCTAATATCGATACTACAAAAACTATTTTCATATATCGAACAATCTTAAAAATATGATATCGATTCTCTATAATCGAATATTGTATCAAAAAGAATTATATTAAAGTCTCGACGATGTTAAAAATCGTTACATCTTTTTTTCGTTCAAACTTGTTTTTACAAAACCTTTTTTTTAATTCATTCCGAATACTCGATATCGATTTCATAATCAAATATCGGGTACGACGAATATCGAAAACATAAATCGAATACAAATTAATTCATATTTTGTACGCCATTTATTAAAATTAGCATCTTCGAACAAAAAAATAAAATCGGACAGACCTGCACGCGAGTCGTGCCACTCCCAGGCGACTCGCGCACGGGCCTGAAACCCGGGTCTTTTTTTTAGCTTTTTCGTTCGTTTTATTTTATTATTCTACGAAACGATTTCTAAAATTTATATCTTTTCTCAAACTATTCGAAGTATTTGATATTGATTTCGTAGTCAATTATCAAATATAACGAATATCGAAAATATTAGATCGAGTGCAAATTATGCGATATTTGTACGCGATTTAATAAAAGCATCGAATTTTCAAAAAACCGCTTTCGAAATCAGCCCGACACGCGACTCGCCGGCATCCCGGGCGAGCCGCGCGGCCGGCTGCCACGACGCGCCTTCTTTCCTTTTTTTATTATTTTTCGAACTTCGTTTTTTATACAAAACAGCGTTTTTAGCAATATTTTTCAGATTTCGATTAATATTTATTTTCTCGATTTCATTTATTTTATTTGCTATATTATTATTTACAAATCGATACTAACTCGTTTGTTTATTTTGTAGCAAATTCACATCTTTTTCATCTTTTGTTTTATTATACTAAAACGGATCTCACATGCTAAAACAACTTTGACGTTAATTTTAGTTGCATTAAACCGACTTAGCAACCCATTCAATTCCTCGCATGCTTAGGAAAACAATGTTTGCATATCATTCATCGTATTACTAACGCGCGTACTAAAAAATCATTCGATATCCTAGTAGAGGCCGCTAATGTGCGGGCGGGGTTGGGTGTTCTTAGTGAACTTCCCAACACGTACCCTCACCCCTTACTCAGAACCATGGTTTCCGGATGTCCGAATCCATTGGCAACGAGAGTCATTCAATATACGATTAACCGCTCAAGTCGGCATCGGTATCGATATGCAAAGGGACGAGCCCAATAAACTCTGACATCGGAACTGGGCCGTATTTTGTTTACGGCCCACTACGACATAGAGTGGGCTCGAACGGTTCCGAATAACCATAAAATTCGGTGGCGACTCCAACTTCGATTTAAATTTCAATTTGACCATCTCATATGGAGATTCATTCGCCTCCCCAAACCCGCGCGTGGCCGCGTCGGGGTGGACCTATGTCATGTCCACAATTTGGCGACTCCGCTGGGGATTAGCTGATTCGTTACTGACCTTTAGCATCCTCAGGGTGAGACTCGAATAGAAATCGTTTGACTAGTACAATACGCGTTTTAGTTTTACGGTTCATGCATAACCCCATATTTTCCCGGGCCGGTACTAGTGACCGACGTCCCACTATAGTATCGATGTAGTCCAAATTGGATATGTCGAAGGTGTCCATTAGCCGAATCGTATGGGTTTTACGGCATTTTCTAAGCTCAACTCGACTTAGGAAGTCCGCCCCGATTCTCGATAGGCTGTGTACACTGGTATAGACCCTTTCAGACTGACCGAGACTTAGAATTAGAGCATACATGGCGTCGTTATACTGTTTCCATGACTACGTGCTACCTGATTTACAAGTCTTTTTCAAAAACCGTCATTTTTAAAATAGCATCCTTTCAAAAATTCAATTTTTCAAAACCTTCCTCTTCTTAGGGCTTCCTGTATTTAGCAGTGTCGGGTCGTGTCTTAAGTCGTCAAGGTCTTCTAGCGTCGAAACTCCGTCGATCTTATATCACGGGTTTCCTCCCTATCCCAGTCCGCCTTATTAGACTAAGGCAAGGCCCACCTACGTAGGACATACTCCTACAAGGGCCGGCCCGTCTACACAATCGAGTCTAGAAGTCTGGGGAATGTCTCACGTGAACCTTCTTTCAAACAGGGCCCAGCCCACACAGCTGGATCCTAAAGGAGGCCCACCTCTCACGAGTCATCCGTCTAGATGTCTTTTCCGAGTCGTTTCCTCTCTAGTTTCCCTTTTCCTTGCTCGGGATGTACTTTAGTTCTATGATTTGGGCTAGTCGCTGATTACGTGGTGTTCTTACAGACAGGCCACCTCACACCCGAACCATGACTAAGGACTCAATTGATCAACTGAACGCCGCATTGGCCAAGATCCAAGAACAACTCGACCAAATCAGGGGTGACCAGATCGCCATTGTTACCCGGGTTAGCGCCATAGAACAGGATAGGCCGAGTGATGAAGACGAACCTAAGGGCCCATTAGCCGAATTGACCAGCGCGGTCCTCAAGCTACAAGAGCAGGTCCACTTGTCAACCCATAACTCGATCCATACGGAGAATGCTCGAACCTATTCTCCCCTAACCGACGAACTGCCTGCCAATCTCAACTTGACAGGCCTCCCGATGTTCGACGGAACCGAAGACCCGGTATTACATATCCCGGCCTTCAAAGAGTTTATGGCCCTAAAAGGAGTCAAGTCCGACATGTTCAAGTATTTGTTTGCTTCCTCGCTAGAGAAGCACCAGATGGCTTGGTTTTATAAGCTCGACTCCAAAAAGTACAAGTCTTGGGACGACGTAGCAACAGAATTCGCTCAGAACTACGCCGACAATGCGGAAATCCAAACAACTATGCGTACTCTCGAGATCATGGCCCAAGAGCCAAAGGAGGGTTTCACCAAATACCTCCAAAGGTGGAGGGCCGAAAGTGTCAAGCTGGTCGACAAGCCCAGCGAAAAGGTATTAGTGGAGGCCTTTGTGAAAAATCTCCTCCCATCTTACCGGATCCACCTCCGGTACGCTATCATACCCAATTTCGCCACCTTAACCGAGATGGGTACAAGAATCGAAGACGATTTAAGGTTATAAAGCCTTACTAAGGCCTCTACAAAGGGTTATCAAGGAGCCAGTTCATCTTCTGGTAAGCCCGCAACTACAAGTGCCGCCCGAAGCATCTTCGACGAGGTTAATTTGCTAGACACCTCAACCAAAAAGAATACTCCAGCCCGAGTATTCACGGACATAGGGACTACTTATGCCGACGCCTTACAAAGGCTATCTTCCAAAGGCCTGATCCAACCTATAGGCCCAATGCCAGAAGTTCCTGTCGAGAAGCGGTCCAAAAGCTACAACGCTCAGGCCTATTGCCGCTATCACCAAGGCAACGGGCATGACACCGAAAAATGCTGGAAGCTAAAGCATCTCATTCAAGACCTGATCGAGAGTGGGAAGATACCATTACCCAGCGATAAGCCCAGTAACAAAAACAACCCTCTTGCTACTCACGCCATTTCTACTGGAGAAATAATCGATTGCACTCATCTCATTTTCCCTTTCATTCCCCAAATCAACGGGATATGGAATGACGATGAAGACGATGTTTACCTGGCTAAGGGGGAGACTGTCCCCATCACGGCCGAAGAGATCCGGAAGGCCAAAACCAAAGCCCTGGCTGGTACTCATGTCATCACGGCCAGACCTTCGACCCCGGGATCCGTCACTGAACCCGCCAAGACGGACTCTATACTTGAAGAGCCAGACACCGACACGGCCCTAGTCAAGCAACTAAAGAGGGTCCGAACTGACCTTACCATATGGCAGCTTCTAGTTAGTTCTCAAGAACATCGGGCAGCACTTACTAAGGCTCTCGATGAAATCGAGGTAGACTCGTCGGTTACCCCCACTGAAATGGTAGCCACCATCCTGCCTCACCTCAAGGGCAAGCCCAAAGGAGAAGGCCCACTTATCACCTTCTCTGAATCTAATCTGCCACCATTTGGGGCCACCCACAACCTGGCCCTATATATCACGGTGATTTGTCGAGGCAAGTATCTACCCATGACCCTAATCGATGACGGGTCAGCTGTGAACGTCCTTCCCTTAAGGACTGCAAAGGCTCTCGGCGTTACCGAGACTGACTATTATCTTCCTACTGCACAAACTATCCAGGCTTTCGATGGAAGCCCGAAATCAGTTGCTGGGGCCGTCAAGCTAACCATCATAACTGGCCCAATTGAAAAAGAGCTCGAATTCCAAGTGATCGATGTCACTTCGTCTTTCAATCTGCTACTTGGAAGACCCTGGATCCACGCGGTTAAAGCCGTATCCTCCACTCTTCACAGAAAGGTCAAGCTACCTTTACAAGACGGGGTCATCACCCTCGAAGCTTCCCCAATAGCCGTGTCAAGCTGCAACACGGCTGGTTCAATCGACCCGCGAGGATTCAATTTCGTGGGAATGATCGATGAAGAGTATCTTTTTAGGCCCTACTTCACAACCAGCATCGACAAAATGCTGCAAAACTTGGGTTACTTACCGGGGGCTACTTCAAGGCCTGGTCTCCCTGCTGGCAAGATCATCGATGTTTTAAGCGATGAAGATTCGAAATTCGGTTTGGGGTACGCCTTAACCCCAGAAAATGTAGTCCGGGCCGACATCCAAAAGGCCTGCAATATTCTCAAGGGTACCTACTTGGACCCTTACAGCCCAAGACTGAGCGATCACTTTGTCACTCCGGTATTCGGAGCTGTCCAGACGGGTCTTTACCAGCCCACTATAACCTATCCTGAGGTCAATTTCATCCCAGATGATATATTTGCTCTCATTCAGGCCGAATCAAAGGAGGATTCGAACCAAGCCGAGCCCATGCCGGGGCTCTTGTTCGGGGACAGCAAGATAATCCCGACCCCTAAGGAGGAATTAGTCAACCTGATCCTCCATAGCAGCAAGTTCGATCCAACCAAACTGATCTCTGAAGTAGGTGTTGACACTGGAAAGAGGGCTTGGAGGAAGACGATCAAGTGGACCGACAGCGAGGGTCGAGTCTACAAGCTCACTCCTGGTGAAGGAGACATGCAGGGCGACGAGTCCGAATCCGAATCCGAGTCAGAGTCAGAGTCAGAGTCGGAATCTGAGTCTAGGTCTAGAAGGTCCAGCACTAAGGTCGAGTCTG
Organism: Agrostemma githago; assembly: GCA_958450325.1. Classification (NCBI taxonomy): domain Eukaryota; kingdom Viridiplantae; phylum Streptophyta; class Magnoliopsida; order Caryophyllales; family Caryophyllaceae; genus Agrostemma; species Agrostemma githago. Next base: position 15,496,449 of record OY288250.1, read on the forward strand.
TAACCCCTTTTCCTTTAGCTGTACCTCAGGGAGTCTCGGAATCTGTCCCGAGAGCACTCCTCATACTGCCTCTGACCAGCGATCAGATGGCAGCTCTCTTTGAGCTATTTTCAAATCTCTCTATCAATAATAACGATAACCGTTCTGCTTACGACTTGTCTTATTTTCAAAATATTTTCAAAAACTTTATTTGCAATGACATTGAGAAACCCGACGAACAGGTACCACTACCTTAGCATCTAGTCGAGAAACTCGAACAAAGGGAGTCCCGAGATCCGGTGATCGAAGAAATCGATTCCATCAATGTAGGAACCCCTTTAGAGCCTCAGATGCTTAAGTTAGGTTTATCCCTAGACCCCGAGGAGAAACAACAATTCACAGATCTCCTCCATGAATTCAAAGACGTCTTCGCATGGTCCTACAAGGACATGCCGGGAATAGACCGGGAGATAGCCGAACACCGTATACCCATCAAAGACGGGTGTAAGCCGGTAAAGCAAAAAGTCCGAAGAATGAGGCCCGAATGGTCTCTCAAGGTCAAAGAAGAAGTTGACAAACAATTCAAAGCGGGCTTTATCCAAATGTCTAAATATCCAGACTGGGTTGCAAATATCGTACCAGTACCCAAGAAAGACGGAAAGGTACGAGTTGGTGTAGATTTTCGGGACCTTAATAAGGCCATCCCGAAAGACAATTTCCCGTTGCCACACATCGACATACTGGTGGACAACACGGCCGACCATGCCCTTCTATCCTTTATGGACGGGTATGCCGGATACAATCAGATCAAAATGGCAAAAGAAGACATGAGTAAGACCCCCTTCACTACACCTTGGGGGACTTACTGTTACACTGTTATGCCATTTGGGCTTATCAACGCCGGAGCCACTTATCAACGGACCGCCACTACCTTACTACATGACATGATGCATAAGGAAGTAGAGGTCTACGTGGACGATATGATCGTTAAGTCCAAAGAACGAAACGGGCATATTCCGGCCCTTAGGAAGTTCTTCACCCGACTACGCAAGTACAACATGAGGTTAAACCCTCAAAAATGCAGTTTCGGGGTAACATCGGGCAAATTACTGGGCCATATCGTCAGCCAGCGTGGCATCGAGGTTGACCCAGCCAAAATCAAGGCCATTACCGAGATGCGGCCACCTAAAACCGAAAAGGAGATTAGGGGGTTTCTCGGGAAATTCCAATATATCAGCAGGTTCATTTCGAAGCTAACCATGGTATGTGAACCCATTTTCAAAAAACTGAACATAGGAGAACGGGTACTATGGGACGACAAATGTCAAGCAGCTTTCGATAAGATCAAAGAGATTCTGTCATCTCCGCCGGTATTAATGCCACCTCAGCACGGTCTGCCTTTGTCCTTATATTTGACAACGACCAAGACAGCCATGGGGGCTATGCTAGCCCAGACAGTCGACTCAGAAGAACGAGCCATTTACTACGTCAGTAAAAAGTTCCTAGAGTACGAATGCAAATACATGATGCTCGAAAAGACGTGTCTAGCTCTAGTTTGGGCCACTAAAAAACTCCGACACGCTTAGTCACGAAGTTCACATACTATCAAGAATGGATCCAATCAAGTATCTGTTCGAAAAGCCCATCCTCAACGGTAGAATATCTAGATGGACTTTAATGCTAGCTGAGTTCGACCTCAAATTCGTACCATTAAAAACCATCAAGGGCCGGGTAGTAGCCGAGTTCCTCGCCGATAGTCCGGTATCTGAAGAGGGACATACCGATACTTGGGCCTTCCCTGACGAAGATATATTCCATACCGACACAGAGACATGGGATCTATATTTTGATGGGGCATCCAACTTTCGAGGATTTGGTGTCGGGATTTTACTAATCTCACCACAAGGGGAGCACACCCCGTTATCCATCAAGTTAGATTTCGATGTGACTAATAACGCAGCCGAATACGAAGCATGCATTCACGGGTTGCAAGCCGCCGCTGATTTAGGAGTAGCAAACCTCCGGGTCCACGGTGACTCATCATTAGTCATTAATCAAGCACTCCAGAAATGGAAAACTCGGAACGCAAATCTCGTAGCTTACCAAGCACGAGTAAGGGTTCTCGAAAAGCAGTTTCAAAAGGTGGAGTACATTTACTTACCTCGGGAAGAAAACCAGTTTGCAGATGCACTATCCAAATTAGCATCTTTACTGAATATCCCGGAACATCTGACCAGCATGCCGATCTGCGTCGAAAGACGGTCCGAGCCGGCATATATCAACGCTATCCAAGACATCGAAATAACCGACCCAGAACCTTGGTACCAGGCTATTCTTACCTACTTGACGTCGAGAGAATATCCTCCGGGATCTGAAAATCGGGCCAAGAAAGCCCTACGTAGATGGGTCACTCAGTTCATCCGCACGGACGATGGACAGTTGTACAAAAAGACGGCACAGGGGGCTTTACTCCTATGCATCGACAAAACACAGGCCGAAAAGGTCATGGCCGAGGTACACGATGGTGAGAACGGTCCGCATATGAATGCCCATATGCTAGCTCGAAAAATTGCCAGACTCGGGTACTATTGGAATAGCATGGAAACCGACTGTTAGTTATATGTCAAGCACTGTCACAACTGTCAGATTTTCGGCAACGTCCAGCATATGTCGTCATCCCTGTTATATACTATGACATCACAATGGCCATTTTCAACATGGGAAATTGATATAATCGGGAAAGTGAACCCTTCCGGGACGGGAGGTCACCGCTTTATTCTAGTGGGTATTGACTATTTCCCTAAATGGGTCGAAGCTGAGTCATATCGTGTCTTGAACGCCAAGCACGTTGCAAAATTTATCCAGGATAAAATTATATGCCGATACGGGATCCCGCACGAATTCATAAGTGATCACGGGACCCATTTCCAAGCCGAAACTGCTACTTTGCTAGCAAAATATAAGATTCAAAGGCATACATCTTCGCCTTACCGTCCCCAAACCAATGGAGCGGTAGAGGCAGCAAATAAAACAATTATCACCATACTTAAAAAGATGGCTGATAATTACCGGGATTGGCCCGATAAAATCCCTTTCGCCTTATGGGGGTACTGGACATCAATCCGCACCGCGACCGGAGCAACTCCATACTATCTGACATACGGGATGGAGGCGGTCCAGCCGGTCGAGCTTGAGGTACCATCTCTAAGGATTTTACTCGAAAGTCAAGTACCTGAAGCAGATTGGGTCCAAGCCCGATACGATTCGTTGATTCTTTTGGACGAACGACGATCCTGAGCTCTCAACAATATCCAGATATATCAAAAAAGGATAAAACGGGCTTTCAACAAAAGGGTTAGGCGCAGAAATATCAAAGAGGGCGATCTAGTCCTAAAATCTGTCCGGGCTTTGCTACCAGTCGACCCAAGAGGAAAATTCAAACCTAATTGGGCTGGACCGTATTTAGTGAAGAAGGTTTTATCAGGAGGAGCCGTAATGCTGACAGACTTGGATGGGAACGAATTTGTCAACCCAACCAACTTGGACCAGTTGAAGCGCTACTACCCCTAACCTTGTCTCAATGTCATTTGCTAAAAGTTTATCTTTTTTACAAAACTTTCAAAAATTAAGCAAGTCAATGAGTTAGGATTACTGATCCTACTGTCGCACATCTCGAACTAATAGTCTTGATGTATTTCGAAAATTGCAAAAATCTATGTCTGAACTACGGTCGGTTTGATTCCACTAATCGTGGATACGTAGGCAACCCCTCAAAAGAGTACAACCACTGCAATAACGAAAAGACAGGAACGGTTTTCACTAATATGTCTTTTATTATTTCAAAAAAGATGCCTCACGCAAAAATAAATCACACAAAAGTCACACAAAAAATAGTAGTAATACTTAAATAATAAAATTTAGGAGACTACTCGTACATTTTTCCCTTCCCCTTATCTTTCGGGTCACGCGGATCCCGAGGCCGACGAGGTGGGGGCGAATGTTACATAATCACAAGTGGAACTTCCTTTACTCGAACCCGCTTCTTCGACTTTGGTTTCTCCTGCACCGGTTCGATCCGAGCTCGTACGTGCTCGGGAAGTCTATCCCGAGGACCAAGTCGGTCCTTAGCTGCCAGTCTTGGACCGAGTCTCCTTTCTAAGTCCGTCTGGGGGCTCATCTTCCCCCATGTACCTTTAGAGCTGGACCCTTTAGTCGAAGTCTTAGCCTTCCCTTTCTGGCCTGACATCAGTCGGACCATCGTAGCCGGGGTGTCGCCATCATCAAAGAAACCTCGATTATCCTTAGCCTGTTCTCGGCGCAGCAAGTCAAAGGCTTCATCAGTCTTTAAAGCAGCACGGGCTTTAGCAGAATCTACCTGGGTCCACTTCGTATAAGAATCTGATACCCAGATCGAGGGAGAAGCTTTAGAAACAGGCCAAGTGTGCCGGGTATACCATCTTTGTGCCCAAATGTCACACATCACGTCCGTTAGCTGAGTAGATTCACTCACGACCGCCTCGATTTCCGGAATTCTCTGGGCCCGACCATATTGCCTAAGTATGCGATCGGGATAAAGATGAATCGTCTGCCTAAAAGATAGGATCAGTTGATAACGGGCCCTATCTCGCAATTCTAACCCAGTCCAGGCATAAATGGGCCACCAAGGTACGGTCCAACGGATCAATGGGCCTCCATGGAAAGACAACAGCTCGTACCATAATTTTTGGGTAGTAAGACGAGAAAAGTCAACGGTCCGTCTTCTTGTCATCACTTGATTCGGGCGATATCGGCTTACATCTAGAGGAGGATCCAAGATCGATAGCCTCTCAAAAAGCCATAGCTGAAAAGTCAAAATCGCGAAAAGTCAAAATTGCGAAAAGTCAAAATTGCGAAAAGTCAAAGTCGTAAAAAAAAATCGCAATAATCGAAAAGCCGAGAAAAACGGGAAAATCGAGAAAAAACCGCGGAAATCGCAAAAAAAATCGAAGACCGAAAAATCGGAAATTGCGAAAATCGAAAAAAAAAATCAGCCTACCTGTAGAAGACGGGTGCTACCGGATAGCCTGACCGATGGATCCCTCTTATGATTATCTAAGCCTTGGATAATCTCCCCAGTAATCAGCCAAGCTGGGCTATGCTCTATCTCCATTTGATCCACTACGGCGAGAAGTCTGACATGGCCCATACAAGATAACCAATCCATATGGCCTTCAAAAGCATAGACATGAAGCATGCAAAAAGGAAAGGCCCTACGGCTATATGCCGGCCTGGCCCGAACGTCACTTGGATTCATAAATTTTTCAGCCAGGTCGATCAAGGAGACTGTATTTCCTTCCAGTATGCGGGACACCTCCATATGAGAAAGCCCCAAAAATTCTCTTAATTTCCTCCTTGGATCATGAACTGAAAAGGGGATAGCAGGACGAAGAATGAGGTTCCACCCTCCTACAGCAGCTATTTCCTCAGGAAGGGGACAGATTTCGCCCCGAAGAAACCTAAAAACATGATAAGTATCATGCCAATAGGACAGGCAAGCATCCAAAAAGTGACGATCCACTTGCATCTGGCGGATTGTGGACAGCTGGGTGACGCCATTCTGGTTTAAAATAACTTAATCAGCATCTCTGAAAATTCGGGACCAATCTTGCAACATTCCGACTAATCGATCAATACCCATGATTGAATTTCTAAAAACAAGAAATAAGTTTCTCAAGCCTTGTTTTTCTTTGAAGGGAGAAGAGAATTGTGAATTGTGAATAAATTGTGAGCAGGGAGATGAGTATTTATAGCATGAAATCAGATTCTCCTCACTTTGGGATTCTAATCCCAAGGGATTTAGCATACAGGCCTTTTTCCTATGATCTAGCTAAGTCATCCCGAGCATTCCTAGTCCTTCTCAGAGTCAAAATACCTTATTTTCAAAAATTCTCCCAAATTCAAAATTTCAAAAAATCCTCTTCAAATTTTTATTCCCCAGCACAAGTCATTTCTCCTAAAAATGTGTTACATGCAAACTTTGCATAAATCATTATACAGAACGACTCAAGCAAAACCGTGCAATCAACTCCCCAGCGGCATAGACTTATACGACAAGTCTGATTCCCCACGGAGTATCATCGTCAATTCAGGTACATTTCTAGTCTCCGGCCGGCGGGCCCTCCACGCAGGTCTAATGGACCTTAAACGACCCGACCGGAAGTCTGCCAGGTCTAATCTTTGATTTGCCTGGTAGCTACTCTGACTTTCGTCTTGTCCAAGCCTCAGTCAGAGTGGGGGCTCTGTAGACACCCACATTTTGACCGCCAGGTGTCTATAGCAGTTTCCAACAAACACCCGATGATGATCGGACGCAAACGTGCTTTAAATACTCAGAAACGGGCTCAAAATCATTGGCATTTGGCTTGGGCTCACTATGGAGTACATATCTCACAAAACCAACTTCAAAATCAGGCCCAGTGGGTCGTTTCGAGTCAAATAAGACTAATTTGGGTCGATTCCGGCACCAGGGGTAAAACCGTCTTTTAACGACCGAGTCAAAATCCGTCAAAAATATTCCCGAGGTGCGTGAGTCAGCCGTGACACCTCACACGGCTGATTCGAACTCTAATCCTATGAAAAATCAGCTTTCCAAATTATTAAACCAATACGTTTAAGGATGGAATTCGATCTCAAGTAGAAATCCTATTCGAAAACCGATTCAAACACCCGACCGAGTGCAAACACTCGGCCGGGCAGCCCTCTACCAGCCGGTTCCCTTTCTTCCTTCACAAGAAAGCGGAATCCTCATTCCTTTCGAACTCTTACGTTTCCTATCTTAAACGGTAGTTCAAACTCTCCTAGCCAAGGTCGGGAACTCCCTATAAATAGCCTCTTGCACACACACTTTTGAAGACATCAATTAACATTCATTATCAATTATCAACATCTACAAAATCAATTATTATCATACACACTTAGCATCGATACACCGATATTACAAACCCGAAGGAAACCGGCCCGATACCCGACACCCTTCACTCGTCACGCCCGAACCGAACCACCACCAACTCACCGACATCCACTCGACGCTCTTGTGCCCAAGCCACGTCCCGACGAGCCCCGATCTGAGTAAACAGAAGCATGTAGGTTGAGGGTGTAACAAAACCCGATTTCTCCTCTTCTTCTCTTCTCCTCCTCGTCCGTCTTATTTTTTTTTGGGTCGGTCGTCGCTTTTTTTATTTTTCTAATATCGATACTACAAAAACTATTTTCATATATCGAACATTCTTAAAAATATGATATCGATTCTCTATAATCGAATATTGTATCAAAAAGAATTATATTAAAGTCTCGACGATGTTAAAAATCGTTACATCTTTTTTTCGTTCAAACTTCTTTTTACAAAACCTTTTTTTTAATTCATTCCGAATACTCGATATCGATTTCATAATCGAATATCGGGTACTACGAATATCGAAAACATAAATCGAATACAAATTAATTCATATTTTGTACGCGATTTATCAAAATTAGCAATTTCGAACAAAAAAATAAAATCGGACAGACCCGCACGCGAGTCGTGCCACTCCCAGGCGACTCGCGCACGGGCCTGAAACCCGGGTCTTTTTTTTAGCTTTTTCGTTCGTTTTATTTTATTATTCTACGAAACGATTTCTAAAATTTATATCTTTTCTAAAACTATTCGAAGTATTTGATATTGATTTCGTAGTCAATTATCAAATATAACGAATATCGAAAATATTAGATCGAGTGCAAATTATGCGATATTTGTACGCGATTTAATAAAAGCATCGTATTTTCAAAAAACCGCTTTCGAAATCAGCCCGACACGCGACTCGCCGGCATCCCGGGCGAGCCGTGCGGCCGGCTGCCACGACGCGCCTTCTTTCCTTTTTTTATTATTTTTCGAACTTCGTTTCTTATACAAAACAACGTTCTTAGCAATATTTTTCAGATTTCGATTAATATTTATATTCTCGATTTCATTTATTTTATTTGCTATATTATTATTTACAAATCGATACTAACTCGTTTGTTTATTTTGTAGCAAATTCACATCTTTTTCATCTTTTGTTTTATTATACTAAAACGGATCTCACATGCTAAAACAACTTTGACGTTAATTTTAGTTGCATTAAACCGACTTAGCAACCCATTCAATTCCTCGCATGCTTAGGAAAACAATGTTTGCATATCATTCATCGTATTACTAACGCGCGTATTAAAAAATTATTCGATATCCTAGTAGAGGCCGCTAATGTGCGGGCGGGGTTGGGTGTTCTTAGTGAACTTCCCAACACGTACCCTCACCCCTTACTCAGAACCATGGTTTCCGGATGTCCGAATCCATTGGTAACGAGAGTCATTCAATATACGATTAACCGCTTAAGTCGGCATCGGTATATATATGCAAAGGGACGAGCCCAATAAACTCTGACATCGGAACTGGGCCGTATTTTGTATACGGCCCACTACGACATAGAGTGGGCTCGAACGGTTCCGAATAACCATAAAATTCGGTGGCGACTCCAACTTCGATTTAAATTTCGATTTGACCATCTCATATGGAGATTCATTCGCCTCCCCAAACCCGCGCGTGGCCGCGTCGGGGTGGACCTATGTCATGTCCACACTTAGCCTCATAGGGCAAGTGGACAGGTAGATGCTCCATGGAATTAAAGAACGACGGTGGGAAGATCATCTCAAGTTTGCACAGTTTCTGTGGAATTTGATCCTCCAGCCGAGTCATGTCCTCAATTGATACTGTAGAAGAACACAAATCTCGGAAAAACTGAGATATCTCAGTTATAGAATTCCACACTGTCGGTGGCAAAAGCTGCTTTAGTGATACTGGAAGTAACCTCTCCATGAAGACGTGGCAATCATGACTCTTTAACCCTTGCAGCTTTATATTCTTAAGATCAACACAGCGTTTGAAGTCGGAGGCGTACCCATCAGGGAACTTCAACTTCTCTACCCACTCCAACAACGCCTTTCTCTGAGCCTTATCAAGGCTAAACAAGGCTCTTGGTTTGGATCCATCCTGTTTTATGTGCAGTTGAGGACGGTCACAAAAAAATTTCAGATCTCGCCAGGAGCCTGTAGTGTCACAACTATTACCCTCCACATCCATCACAGTGTGTGTCAACTGCTCAAAGAATTTTTTTCTCTATGTGCATCACATCTAAATTGTGATGAAGTAACAAAGTACTCCAATATGGTAGGTCAAAGAATATGCTACGTTTAAACCAACCATTTTTCAACTTTTTCAGGTCTTTGAATTCCTGCTCAGTTCCTTCAACAGTGGACGGGTACTCGGAAATCAACTCCCATATTTCATCTTCTGAGATTCGATTAGGTGCGTCGTCAAGCACAGCCTCACCCTTCTTGAACGCCTTCTTGTTCTTCCTATATGGGTGACCTTCTGGTAGGAACTGTCTATGACAGTCAAACCAACTAATTTTACTAGAATTTGGAAGATAAAAAGCTTTGCTCTCATCCATACAACACGGACATGCTTTATGACCCGCAGTAGACCACCCCGAGAGCATACCATACGTGGGGAAGTCATTTATAGTCCATAACAGAGCTGCTTTCAACTGAAAGTTTTGTCTCAAAGAGACATCATAAGTTTCCACCCCTACTTCCCACAGTTGTTTCACTTCCTCGATAACAGGTTGCAAGTAAACATCCAAATGATTTTTCGGGTTTTTGGGTCCAGGGACAATAAGAGATAGGAAGATGAAAGGCTGTTTCAAACACAACCAAGGTGGTAGGTTATAAGGTGTGATCATCACAGGCCAGCAAGAGTGCGACTTACCAAATTGGCTGAAAGATGCAAAACCATCAGTACACAACCCAAGCCTTACATTTCGGGGTTCTAACGCAAAGTGGGGATGTAGTCTATCGAAACGCTTCCACTCCTCACCGTCACTCGGATGACACATCTTCCCTGGTACCCTAATGTCCTCCTTGTGCCACCTCATTTGCTCCGCTATGGTTCTTGTGGCATACAATTTTTGAAGTCTAGGTGCAATAGGGAAGTACGTAAGCTGACTTATTGGGATCGGTTTCTTACCCCTAACACCGCTTTTCCCTTTTCTACCCCTCAAAACAATATCTCCCTCAACCATCTTATACCTACCCTTACCACATCTCCTACGTTCATCAAGCATCGCATCGTCCTTCCAAAATAACATTCATCCATCTGGACAAGCATCAATATTTTCATGCGGGAGTTGAAGACCTTTCACAACTTTTTTTGGTTGTGTAGAAAGTTTGGGTCATGATATTGTCTTTTGGAATGACTCTCTCAAGCATGGCAGCAACACCATCGACACAAGCAAATGGTAGGTTGAACTCACATTTAAGGCTAACTACCATAGATGCAACTTCTAGCGAAGTCACATTGCACCCTCCATATAAAGGTTTCTCCGAAGCGTTCAGCATGTCGAAAAAAGCCTTTGCTCGTGGGTTAGGCTCTTGTGGGTTAGGTGAGTCATCATTCCTATATGTGTTATTGTTATTCAACAAGTTACACTCCACAACGTCAACTATCATACCTTTCAACCCCCCTCATTTTGTCGGTTCTCGGGTTCCTCGGACTGAGAGGGCTCACCATGACAAATCCAACGATAATAATTGGGTGAAAAACCATCACAGATGACATGTTCCTTAACCAGACCTCAAAAAATTTTAGGTTCTTGCATTTAGTACATGGACATCTAACTTCTCCCCTCAGTGGATAGTCTAGTGACTTTTTTGCAACCTCGACAAATGAGTCAACACCCCTCAAAAATTCAACGGTGGGACGTCTTTTCTTATCAAGTCTTCCCTCATACATCCATTTCCGTTCAATTCAATTCATTTTCTATTTTCAAAAAATAAATATAACAAATTAAAGTTGAATTTCCCTAATTTAATTTAGCACAAACTAAACCAAATGTATTATTACTAACAAATTGACCTTAACGTATTTATATAACAAATTACCCCAACTAAACCCAATTTAATCAAATTCTCACAAATTCATCACAACATTAATACCGCTTACCTTAAGTTTACATCAACAATCTACCTAATCAAAATTGGGCTGAACTAATGGGCAGACAGGCAATGTAACTCAATTGAAACATAAGCAACATTAACTATCAAACTGTCACTAATAACTGAAATAAATTGAAATAAATCAAAATTTACAAAAAATAAACTCCAAAAAAAATATATAACAAATTAAAGTTGAATTTCCCTAAACTTAATTTAGAACTAACTAAACCCAAATGTAATCGCAATTTAATCACAATTTACGAATTACTCGAACTTAATTTCCCTAACTTAATTTCTCTAACTTAATTTCCCCAATTTAATCACAAATTAGTCAAATCCCTATTCATCAATTTAATCCCCGAATTAACCGAATTCATCAAACCTTAATCAAAATTGGGCTAATGGGCAAAAGTAATCTACCTAATCGAAATTGGGCTAAACTAATGGGCAAACAAATAATGCAACTCAATTCAGACCTGAACAATATTAACTATCAAACTACCAATAATAACTAAAAAATCAAAAATAACAAACATTATACTGAATAAGAAGTAATTAAAATAAGAAAAACATACCGTAAATTAGGAAAAAGGAGGAAAAAAGGAAGAGAGGAGGCGCGGTTTGAGTGTAGAGAGAAGTTAGAGTGTTGTAACGGAGGCGTCCCGTTACCAACGGTTTGTTGACTACGCAAGAAGAACAAAACAACGAACAAACAATATTTAAACTGAGACACGTAATTACGTGGTTCACCAGCAAAATCACTGGTTACGTTCACACCGATAAGGAGAACAATATTCACTACTGTGGAGATAATAGTACAACTCCGAGGAACTCTCTCTAAGACGATGTTTAAGAGATTCCAATTTTGGGTTGATTACTAAGGTGGAAGGGTGACCTCTATTTATACAAAAAGAATCACCTCCACTTAGTTTATCTATCGATGTGGGACAACTTTTTCTATTTATACATAGAAAAACTACCACTTCCCACTATTCTTTAGATGTGGGACAAACCACATTCTAACAAAATACATCATCTTATTTCCGCACCTAGTTCGACATTCAACCCGAGTCTCGAATACGACAATTGCTAGTCATTAATCCTAATAATCTCCACCTTGACTTGAATTGTCCAACACGAACCAAGCTCCAAAATGATGCAACCAAATCAGCTTCCAGTTGTCGATTCTCAAGTCACCACCTGTCCCAGTAGTCTCCACACTGACTTGAACTCAACAAACAAAACGGACAAATGAACCAAGTGTGCCAATGTGGCCAAAATGTACCAAGTACCAAATATAGCAAGCTGAAACTACCAACGTACTAAGCACCCAACATATCATCATAACAACATGGCCAAACGTAGCGAGATCACTACCAAACGCCAAAAATAAATCTATGAGATATATACCAACGTCACAAATGATGGAATGGTGTTCCGAAACAAATGCACACAAGACTCCAAAACAAATTCTCCTTCAAAACAAAATATGGCCAAATGTACCGTCGTACCAAATTGCCCAAAAGGACACAACGCCATAAACAAAACAACGTCTCACTTGAGTCAACAACGGTGTCATGACACCACAAATTTGCCCACACCAAGGCACAACAACTCAAGTCGAAACAATCAATACCAACGTTCTAAGCTAGCCCAAATCACCTCCATCATCAGTTGCAAATGTTAGACTAACAAGTCCAACCCAACAACTCCAAAGAACAGAATATAATGAACTTCCGTCGGAGTTCCAAATAACCCCAACCGAGGTCCCAACGGCTCTCTTTCAAGAGCCCCAAACAGCTCCACCTAGAGCCTCAAATCGCCCACCACGCGGGGCGCAAACCGCCTCATTGAGGCGCAGAAACAACGGTCAATAGCTTGTCTTGAGAATCTTGTAGTTCACCCCGTACAAGCGAAAACTCCATCTTACCGTCAACACTATCATCCTCACACAAGCCTACCAACCCCAAATTATCCAGATGATCATTGAATGAACCAAACTGGATGTGCCTCGACGTATCGCCCAAACATCTAAGTCGCATATGCCCCAACTTAGACCCAAGAGAGCCAGACGAACGACTACTCGATGCATCAACGGTCAACACAGTACCTCGAAGGACATAAAGTGTTCCTTCCCTGACACCTCTCCAAGTAGCCAACGAACCTCTACCCACACATAAAGTTCCACTATCACCTTGAAAACAGTAGCCCTGATCGACTAGCATCCCAAGTGACAAAAGATTTCTCTTCAACTTTAGAACATGCCTGACACCCTCTAGGAAGACAACAACACCATCATGCGTTTTAACCCGAATAGTCCCGACTCCCACTATCTCACAATTGGACCCGTCACCCATAGTAACATTATCCCCATGTGAAGCTTCGTAAGACTCGAACCATTCTCTAACAGGACACATATGGAAAATGCACCCCATGTCGTCTAGAATCCAACTATCCAAAGGACGTGGAACAACATCAACAACGAGAACATAATCTTCCTCAAAGTTGCACTCGGCACTTTTATGTGCAACAGCAGAAACACCAGCATCCTTCAACCTAGGACACTTGTCTTTCCAATGACCAGGTTCCTTACAATAATTGCAGACATCTTTTGGAGATTTTCTAGACTTGGTTTTACCCTTACTAGATCCCTCCAACTTCACAACAAGTCCCATAAGACTACTGTCTACAACATTACCCGACGCTACTCGGCGCAAATCCCTAGTGTGGAGTGCTGACCTCACTTCCTCCAGGGTCAAAGTATCTTTACCAACCACAAATGACTCAACAAAAGTCTCAAACGAATTTGGCAAAGAAACTAACAAAATCAAGGCAGCATCCTCATCATCTATATTACGCAAATCAAGTAAAATAGAGTTAAGTCGGTCTAGATGTTCCTTCAGAGACGTACCTTCCTGCATACGAAGACCGAACAAACGCTGCTTTAGAAGCAACTTGTTGGTTAAAGTCTTTGTCATGTACAAGGACTCCAACTTCAACCACAAACCAATAGCAGTTTCTTCATCGGCAACCTCAATAATCACATCATCAGATAAACACAACAAAATTAAAGAATGCGCCTTCTCCTCCAAGGCCACCTCTGCTTCTGTCTTTGCCTTATCTTGTGATTTTTCTTTTGCCTTTGACAGAACAAACCAGACGCCTTGCTGTCTCAGCAAAGCTCTCATCATCAACTGCTACAACCCAAAACTATTACTCCCGGTGAACTTATCAACGTTTAAAACTGTTGCTCCGGACATCTTCTCGCCAAAAAATCAGCAGACCCAAATAACGCCTAACTCAGCGGAAGCAGAACCTGGAGCTCTGATACCAGTTTGTTGTAACGGAGGCGTCCCGTTACCAACAGTTTGTTGACTACGCAAGAAGAACGAAACAAAGAACAAACAATATTTAAACTGAGACACGGAATTACGTGGTTCATCAGCAAAATCACTGGTTACGTCCACACCAACAAGGAGAACAATATTAACTACTGTGGAGATAATAGTACAACTCCAAGGAACTCTCTCTAAGACGATGCTTAAGAGATTCCAATTTTGGGTTGACTACTAAAGTGGAAGGACGACCTCCATTTATACAAAAAGAATCACCTCCACTTAGTTTATCTATCGATGTAGGACAACTTTTTCTATTTATACATAGATAAACTACCACTTCCCACTATTCTTTAGATGTGGGACAAACCACATTCTAACAAAATACATCATCTTATTTCTGCACCTAGTTCGTCATTCAACCCGAGTCTCGAATACGATAATTGCTAGTCATTAATCCTAACATAGAGAGTAGAAAAAAATGAAGAATGAATGAGGCGTAGGGGCTCGGCGTATATTTGAAGCGAGTTGGGTGAACGGGCGTCCGATAGTGGACGCCCGCGAAAATTTTCCTAGTCACGGTTGACGTCCGCTTGTGGACGCCATATTCACCCTATTGGCGTCCAACAGTGGACGCCATTAAGGTGAATATGGTGTCCGCTAGTGGATGCCCGTTTGGCTAAATATTTTCCCTCAAACCTTTTGTCGGACGCCATATTTGGCATCCGACAGTGGACGCCCGCTTTTCCACGCAGACGCCGTTTAGGCGTCCGTATGCCCTGGACGCCCTTCAGGTGGACGCTCGGGGCTGATTTTCTTGTAGTGTAAGCTACCTTACTTTCGTAGACTTCTTGTTCAGGTTGCACAAACACCGCACTAGCATTGTAGGTGGTTGGTTCTTGAGTCTCCGAAGGTAGTTTACCGTGAGGGGAATTTGGCTTTGAGAGAATATCTTCGCCATTTGACTCATTTAAGTCTCCATGTGAGCTATGTTTTGGTCCTGAATCCGCATCTCCTTAGCATTTTCCAACCTCTTCGTTTCTCCCTTTTTTTGATCCTTAACTTGGTTTTGCAATATGGTGTTCAACATCTCCTCCGTAGAAGGTACCTCGGCACTCTTTTTGTCTTGGTTCATTTGATGGTTTGAACCTTGATTGAACCCTTGGGAAAAGTTTTGTCCCCGACTGAAATTTTGGTTGCTTCCCGATCTTTGGAGTATTTGTCTTTGTTGGTTGTTGTTGAAGTTCCTTTGGTTAACATTGAACCCTTGGTTTTAATTCCAAGAGCGTCCTTGATAGTATGGCTTGTAAGTTCCTTGGTAGGTACTTATGGCACTACATCCCTAAACAATTCCTCCTTGGCCCTCGGGACATGCACTTATAGCGTGATCACCACCATAATTACTACAATGATAAGCCATATCTTGCTCGGATCCGCCCAACATGGAAGAGACCATGTTAGTCAAATTGTTGAGTTGCTCTCCATAGTCATTTTGGGTTCCCAAAGAGCTCACGTTGGTGTTTCTTGCATTAGCCTTAGAACGGTCACCAAATATTCTTGTGCGAGCCGCCATGTTTCCAATAACTTCATTAGCACATTCAATGGTATGGAACTCTACACCTCCGGTAGTGGCCGCATTCATCATGCGTCCATCCGCATCGGACATCCCCTAACAAAAATCCAATATTAGATCGCATTCACTAATCCCGTGGTGCGGCCACTTAGCGAGTAATCTCTTGTAACGCTCTCAATATTCATAGAGTGACTCATCAACGCCTAGGGAAATGCTAGATATTTGCATCTTTAGGTCTGTAGCCTTTGAAGCGGGGAAGTATTTCTCTAGAAAGGTGGATTTCAAATCCTTCCATGTAGTAATCGAACCGGTCGGAAGATAATAGAGCCAATCTCGAGCACTATCATGTAAAGAGTGTGGGAATGCTCTCAAATAAAAATCATCGTCCGAAACGTTCAACGGTTTAGCACTAGCGCAATTCATATGAAAATCACTCAAGTGTCGATGAGGATCTTCGTTTGCCAACCCATGAAATTTACTTAGATGGTGTAGGAGGTGACCTTTAAGCTCGAAATGGACGTCATCCTCCATGTCCGGATACACGATACTCATAGGTTGAGTATCAAGATCCGGAGCTTTCATTTCTCGGATAGTTCTCGCCACTGGATCGATGAAAGCTACATATGATGGTGTAGATACAAAGGTGTCAAGAGTCTTTCCTTCACTTGGGCTTGAACTTTAACTACTTGGCCGGAAAGTTTCGTAATCCGGTCGGTGGAAAAAGTCGTCCCACGCATTGATTTGATCTTGTCCAACTTTGTACTCGAGTGGAAAAGAATAGCTACGAGGCATGAACTAACAAAAGCTGCACAAGATTGGTTAGAACCTCCAATTACTTCACAAGAAATACAAATACTACTCCCTCCTAGTTTTTTATATCTTCCCTCTTTCCTTTTTGGCACTAGTTCACCAATCTTCCCTCTTTCCATTTTTGGGTTGTACTTTAATCAATTTTTTTATTCTTCCTTCAATTCTTTATTCTTTGCTTTACTCACAAACCCCACCATATTTCTACTTTATACCCCACATTTTCTTACTTTAATCAATTCTTTAATAGTTTCTTAATCTTTGTGCCAAAAAAAAAAGAGGGAACAAATAAAGAACTGGGAGGGAGTACTAAACAAAACAAAGAAACAATAGGAAAACAAATGTTAAACTAGAAGAGATTCAATAAAAACTTAAAACCTAGAATGTTGTCATCCCCGACAACGACGCCATTTTGATGACTAGCGGATTTACTATGTCATAGTAGGCAAGGCAATCATACAAACACATTTATAATACCCACAACATGTATACGACCACAAGAAATTAGCAAATGGCAAGTAGCGGGGTCGAACCACAAGGATGGACGGAATATCTAGGAAATAAGAAAGTATAGAAACTAAACTGGCAAAGCACAAAAACTATTAATCTAATAGAGTAACAAAGATGAACAAGAAAAGATAATAACTAGTCTAAACATGAAAAGGAGGGTTGGTAAGTTGGTTTTAGTAACAAAACAAGCAAAGTAAGATAAGGGTGAAATCAATAGTAGAGAAGTATCTCGGTGCAAATCGATACCACAACAATTCAATTCATCTACACATGCAAAACAATAAACTCTCAATAATAATAACTATCTTCCTTAAGTCACAACTCCATGCTCAATAACATTACAAATGAATATTCATTCGTCCACACATAGTTTAGCAAACAACATCAACATGTGTCTAGGATTTAGATCATCAAAGGGAGAAAATAATGGCTTATGCTAAAACAATCACCACATCTTCAACATGCATATTCTTTTATCAGGACAACCGATTGACGGCAAACACACTACAATCTATGTCAAGAATGCTACTAGGGGTGTAAATAGGTGTAACGACTTCTCTACACACAAGCAACAAGTGTACATGCACAACTAGATTAGCCACTTTGATAGAATAATCAAAGACCTAGTACATGGATAATACACTTAAACAACAAAGGATAGGAATAGTATAAGATAGATTAAATTAAGAGTTGAAAGTCTTACAAAATTGGAAAATTACATCATTGGGTAGATCTACACCAAGATATGAAATGATTAGTCTCTCATATTGCAAGAACAACCCAAATTACTCATAAAGGTTGAGTCTTTTTCTTCAATAATACACAAATAACAAGCTAGATCTAGAGTGGATTATAACCCTAATTTCTCTCTAAAAGTGAGTTCCTTCCCCTTCAAAGTCTTTGGTTCGAAAACCGAGTTCTTCATGGCTCTCATGCTTCGGCACGCGGTGCTATCTCGAGTGAGTAGGTCCAAGCTAAGCGATACGTAAAGATGACTGCAAAACACATATAAATAAGCAAAACAGGGGCAAATATAACAATACTTTAAATATGAGTAATTAACATCGACAATTGTGCTTATCATCGTATTTTGATAATTCCTAACATCCGACTTTCGATTACGGAATCGACATCGAATGTTTAAGAAGAAGAAACAAATAATGCGTCGAAAACATACGACAGTTGATTCTGCGATCGCGATATAACTGAGGACAGAGGCGCACGCCATGAGGCGTTCTTATCCTTAGGCGCAGGAGGCCGCACACCTCAATTCTGAGGCACCACGAGTCTTGCGCCTGGATTGGCTATTAGTCGGATTTTGGGCAGATTCGATTATCAAAGGCATTCATTTGAAAAGTTCGATTGGCCATGGCGAGTGTTAAATCCTTTGCACTATTGACATCCTCGTTTGGCCATTAGGCCTACGATGTTCAAATGCCGTCATCGGATACTCGCTCAAAATCGATAATAACTCGTCATCGCAAACATTAGGTCCTTTGCATTTCGGCATCGTTGTTGGTCGATAAGGTCTACGATGCTCGATTTAGCGTCATCGGACATTTACTCGAGTCGTTTTGGAAAATAGTTTTGATTATTAGTATACGCGGTATTAGTAACGATAATATAAATGTGATAATTAAAGTTAGATGTTAGCGTACGAAAATGTAAAAGTTAGTATACGAGAAATTAGATGCTAGTAGTTAGATGCGATAAATAAAAGTTAGTAACGTTAGATGCAAAATAGTAAATGGATTTGTCACACCCTTAACCTACATGTCAATGCTACGAAGTGCGGACTCGTTTAGGTATCGCCACGGACACGGAGAGCCTCTCGAGATGTAGGAGAGTTAAGGTGTTTTAGAATTTGGGATTACCAAACCCGTGTCAGGTGAAGGGAACGATCTCGAAGGATGAAGGGAGTTTTTGGTCTCGGTTCTTCTCCTTGTGGATTTCTAACCCCTTGCAATGATGACCGAAAGGTCGTATTTATAGAGGTTGTCAAGTCCGAAAATGTGTTTGAGTGTCGAAACCTAGTTTCTAATCTCAAAACTTAGGCGCGTGCGCCCTTTAACTGGAGCGCGGGAGGGCTTGCACCCTGTCCCTTGAGTGCGGGAGTGCTCGCGTCTAGAATCGTGTTGATGGGAAGTTGCCCGAAATATGGGGATTGACATCTGTGCTATTCGAGGCAGTTTTTTGATTCGGTTGACTTTTGATATTTGAATGTATTTGGACGCTTTTTGTTTGTTTCCGGTTTTTGAATTCGACTGTGTTTGACTGAGTTGATAAAAGACGGTTTTGCCCCCGATTGCGTTTTGGCTTGAAGTAAGTTTATTTTATTGGAAATGACTCACTCAGTCTGAATTTGAGGTCAGTTTTGAGAGATTTATACTCCGCTATGTGCCCGAGTCGGATACTATTGATTCCGAGTCCATATTCGAGCGTATTGATGCATGTTGACGTTCCGATCATCATCGGGTGTTTGGTGGGAAGCTGCTACAGACACCAACAAACAACATGTGGATATCTACAATATTAATTTGAGATTACGTAAAGTATGAATTAGTTTAAGAAGAGACGATAACGTTGAGATTATTTTCATGAAATATCTCTACGTAAAATCGAAGGTGTATATATTCCAAATGGTGTGGGAAGGTAATTTGAAAAATAAAACAAAAACAGAAATGTTAAAAACTTGAGTTGAAATACTTGAAGGGCTTAATTAACCACGAAGAGGACGAAGATGGTCCACACGACCACATTCCACAAATCCACAACACTCTGCTCTCCCTTTAATCACCTCTCTCTCTCTCTCCCTCTCCCTCACTTCCACCCATTTTAGCTTTTCATCATACGGAGAACTATAACCCTTAATTATATTATATAAAAAACAAATTCAGAGTTGTGGAATAGTTTAGCCTTGCAATTGAAAATGGCGGCCTCATTAATCCTTATCTCTGGATTCCTAACTTTTGAGCCTCACCAACCATTGTTTACCAAAAACCTAGCTTCTGTTCTTGAGTAAGTTATGGTCATATCCTTATTTCTTTTTAATATCTTCTATGTCGTTACAATTTCATATGTTGTTTGTATCCGGGTATCTTTGTTTCATGTAAATTGCAGTATTAGACCGATGTGAGTTTAATTTGGCTAAAAGAGATTGAATCATTATAATGTTGTATTTCGGAATTCATGTTCTACGTCTCTTTAATCTTTATAACGTTGTATTGTGGGTGTTCTTGTTTCAGGTAAATTTGAATGTATTTAATTGTTGGATTATTGATGTGATTTTGATTGGGCAGATTTTGCTAAAGAAGTTGTCTTTTGTTAGAAATGCTAATAAACAATACTCGTACAGTAGTAATCTATTTGCGTAATAATACGGAGTAGTGAGTTATTTTGTTGGATTGGGATGAGTTCTATTTTTCAGTTCACATCTTTCCATCAGTTATGCTAGTTACAAGGTCACCTTCAATAGGAAATAATTAAGGTGCTTGCGATTCTTATGTATTATGTAGTGTAGTAGAAGAAGGGTAGAAGACAGATGTTGAGCTTCACATCATGGGTCGGAAAAAAGCTCAACATTTATTGTACGGGTGGGATGGAAAAAGCTCCGTGTATGAAACTTTCAGTATCTCCGAGCTTGCTCAAAACTCAGTATATGAAATCATTTAGTTGGATTCATCTAGACGAAGACATAGTCGGGTGTTGGATTATTCCCTCCTAATTTTAGAGGATGAAAAAACAACTTTATAATTTAGGAATATTTAACATGAGAAAATTCCAACTATAAGTCGTCTTCTCAAAGTAATACTAACTTCATTTAATATGAGATTAAACCTTAATATTGAATATCATAGACTCGGATTACCTGATTTGCCAGTTTACTTTCCCCTTAACTTTTCTTTTCAAAGTCTCCATTTCCTCTGACATCCTTTCTTTATTAATCAGACATTCACCCTTCATCTGCAGCCCTAAATCAATTTACCTACCTGTGATGAGAGGTTGTATAAATGAAATAAGATTTACAACCTTTCCAATTATTTTTAGCAAATTAGTTTTATTAATAGATAGTTTAGGTTTCACTAAAAATAATACTAGTAAATCGTATACAACTAAAAATTAATTGTACACATAGTCTTGCCCCGAATGTACTTTAAACAAAATCAACTATTTTCTAGTTTTAATATTATAAGTTGTAAAACGAAAATTAATTTACTGAAAAAGTATACAAAGCTTGGTTATCATATTAAAATACAATATGGGCTAAAAATTATAACTTGACAAAATATGACAAAAAAATAAGAAATCAATATTATTTAGTTCTTAAAGTCATGATAAACAAACCGAAGATGTCTTAGCCTAGTGGTTAAGGCTAGTGCTCTGGGACAGTAGGTCTTAGGTTCGAATCCCCCTCCCCTATATTGTAATGCGACTAAGTTCGCTACTTCGCTCTTCGTTGAACCAAAAAAAAAATCATGATAAACAACAACAAAATATTACAACATTTAATAATAAAAATACTAACGAATTATAATAGATTAAACTATCAGTAATGATATTGAAAACTTGTAAAATACTTATCAGCAATAATACGTAGCTAAAAATTAGAAAATCAATGATAAAATATATAAGACACACACCACTCAAACATGCGATATAATACCAAGTAATGCCGTTGTAGTTACCTTATGTCCTCGAGTGAAATGACCTGATGATAGCAAATTCCCACCGATTGCGATGGCTGCCATCCCAAAATACGTTGTTCAAACACACCACAGAACTTCGTTAAAGTCTGACGGAGATAGAACCGAGTAGCACGATAACCATCCATTCAGGCTAAGAGGGATGATGCTCTCCGGCACGAACTATAAACAGGAATGAGGACCGAATTGGCACGACTTAGAAAAATGAACTGCTTACACCAATCGACAAAACAAGAACGCAAACAAAATATGTTTTCGAGCTAAAATAAAGGTTTTAGAAATCAAGTCGAAGTTAAAACAAATTCGATAAGAATTAAAATCAGGATTACGAGTTAAATCGCAAACAAAATAAAAATATCAATACGAATTTGATTTTAGAAAATCGCGGGTGTTCCATTACATGTTGTGGCTGATCTTAGATTCAAAAATCTGATTGTATAGTAACTGACTTGTTAATCATCCCACGTGTTGGGGTGTTTAGTTGAGAGTTTTGGAATGGATTGGAAAGAATTCCATCTATTCTAGTGTTTGGTTCACCCTTTTGGAATGGAGATAGAAATCCAATGGTTCTAAATCTAGCCAACCCCTTGGAATCCCAATTTCACCTCTCTACATGAGTTTCAATCTCCATTATTTCCTAAATTTTGATGAACCAAACAAGTTTTACATGAAATGGATTTGGATTCCATATCTCTATGGATTCATTTTCCAATCCACTTCATTCCAAATAACTGATCCAAACGGTCCCTTATCGTATGGGATACTGATTTTAAAGATGGAATGAAAGAAAGGGATCGATGGATAATCTTGTTTAAGGGTTAGACCTATGATACATGATTCAAAGTTCGATGCGGTTCGAATTCGAAGTTCGAATTCAAAGTTCGCTACCAGTGTCGAACTGGGTTCGAAGCATGAAATAGTTTAAATATAAAATCCAATTTATTGTAGTTAACTGGAAAAGATTATGGTAGTAGTCCATGGGTTAAAAGATAAATTTTGGTGAGAATCCGTAGTACTTGTCACTTTTTACTAGGAGTCAGATAGACTATTAATTTCAATTACCCCACTAACATTACTGGAGTAAAAGAAATAGTAATATTTTTAGGGTGTTGCTCTTCGCAGTACGCATTTTACTCGACGTAGTACCGTTTTTCCGATTTTGCCCCTCTCATTTCCCCCTCCCTCAAATTCATCTTTTGTTTTTGTCTCTTTTGTTTTTCCCTTCTTCATATCTACTCTACTCAACGCATTACATCATTTTTTTACTTTTACGCATTATATTTTTTTTTACTTTTACGCAGTATATTTTTTTTGCAGTACATTTATTTTAAAATTTCATGCAGTACATTTACTTTAATCTTTGATATAAAGTATTTTTTTTAACTTTATCAACACAGTAGTTTCTTTTATCACGGAATAAACATGTTTTTTTTTCAATTTTGATGCAGTACAGGAATAAGAAGAAAAAATCACAGTACACAAGTCTCTGTACAAAACAATGAAAAAGTAACCTTCAAGACTACCGAAATATGCTTTAATTTCTAACCCTCAGTATATACTCATTTCATAATTGTACTACACTATTCGATTGCATACTTCCAATTTAATACGCAGTATTAAAATATTAAATCCAAGAATTGAGTTTCTAAACCAAAAAAATTGAAAGTATAGTATTTGCTAGAACCCTAATTTCAATAACAATAAACAAAAAAACCGATTATTTTGAACTTTGAAACAAAAAAACCTAATTTCAATAATTAATGATAATTAATGATTGATACATATTCTTCAATCAAAATCGTACCCATGATCTATTAAATTTGATAAATTGAATGAATGTGTAGTTAGATTTGGAGGTATTCAATGATAATGGAAAAAGAAGAGGATAGTTTTTAGGGTTAGGGTAGAGAGGGTAAGAGAAGAATGAAACTAGGTTTGTTTTTTTTGACAAGGGTATACAATGGAAAAATATGGATAAAAAGTACTGCCTCAAGTAAAATGTGTACTACGAAAAGTAACTCCGTATTTTTATACTCCCAATAAACCTGACCACCCACCCATATCGTCAATCTCCCTCTGCCTCCATAAACCCAATAAATTTACTTTTCTTCATCTATCCTCTCTCTCTCCTTCAATGGCGCCTAGGTCTATTCTCTCTTCTTCAATGGTGTCCAGGTAATTGAAAAGTCTATTTACTTTATTTCATCCTCATCCCATTACACTTTGTATCATGGGTAATAGTTCGCTCATTCCACCGTTTTTATTCGCGAATTCCGGCGACCTGGGTCGTGAACGACCGGAGTTCGAAGTCGGACGAACCAGTTCGAAGTTCGTGCCACCGAATTGCGAATCTATTATACTGATTACCCAGATGCACAATTTCACAGTTTCACTTGCCATGCCTTTTATGTATGTGAAAAACTGCAAAAAAAAAAAAGGGAAGCTTCTATAGATGTGTGAAGCCAAACAGGCATGCACGTAGCACCATGGCTCCAATATTTTTCTTTTAGTTCTTTTTGTTGTGACATTTAGATACTTGAAGTTCCTATAAACCGGAATATCCCTACTTGGTTAATTGTTGAGAACTTGAGATCTTTGATGTTTAAGAAACATGTTTATCTGATGAGGTTACATGTCTGATAGTCTGCCCCTGTTTCAGTTGGCACTTGATTGGAGGGCAGCAGTCGAGATGGTTAACCCATACAACCAGGCGCCATGCAGTTCGTATGCTAGCCACATCTAATGTATGCATAAGGGCTACATTTGAATAGTAAAATGTTGGTTAGTATTTTGTCAGGTTTCCTTGCCGAAGCGGCATGTGGTATGAAGTACTCCCTCCAATCCAGTTCAAACTACCCATCTATTTTTTGCACAAAGATTATCAAAAAACTAAAAAGTGTTGCAAGTGTTTGTAGTAGAATGGGTAAAAAGGCAAAAATATCATGTTTATCAAAAATGGAAATTGGTAGTTTGGAATGGATTGGAGGAGTACTTCTCCATTTTACTCAATTACTGCCATGATTTTATATGTTAGGAGAAAGAAGTTTAATGCGCTATTTATTGAAATGGATGGAGTAATACTTACATAGATTGGGTTAAAAGCTTTGGTTACAAATCCTTACAGTTTAGAATCTGACAGCAGATCGAAAGTAATACATGTAGACACAAGTTGTCAAAACGTTGTGTTGCTTTATATCTACGTTTTGTATACCACTCAATTCGAGATGGAAACATAAAACTTTCCTTTCTGTATCTACCAAAGTACCAAGAATTTAGGTTGCTTAACCTGAAACTTTCTTATATACGGAGTAGCATCTTTCTTCCTTCATTTAGTCCTTTGCTGAGATGGAAAAGGTGATCCTTTATTTATACCATTTTTGAAATGCTCTTGGTGTGCAGGTCTCTCCAGGAAAGCGAAGATTAGGCAAAGAAGTAATTATGGTTGATCCTTTGGAGGCCAAAAAATTAGCTGCCAAACAAATGGAAGGAATTAAAGCAAAGGAGAAACTTGAGGTTTGTAAATTTCTTTTCTCGTGGCTGACTTTGATAATAATTCTATTTGTGCCAGTTACATGTTTGCTACGCTGGATTAAACTGAATCTTCTCAAGTTGGGAACTAATATGGCTGATTACACACATGACATTCAACGAGCCAACACATTTTGCTCACTGATAAGCAAACTACTATTTCCGTATTGTTAGGGACTTCATATGTATGTGTAAAGCTTCGATTTCACAAGACATGAATAGGTGGAAGGCCAGCAAATTGAAAATTGGCAACTTAATTAAATTTCTATAAATTAACCCCGTGGTTGTCTTGCCAGCTTTTCATAATGTATTCTCAATAAAATTCATAGACCTCTGACCAACTTGGCCAGTAGGCATTGTTATGACCTCGGGCAGTGTCACAGGTCAGACCACGCTAAATTAGCATACAGGGTTGATAGGTGATAGTTTTGGAATCAATTCTTGTGATGTTTCTGATAATCTAATCTATGTACTAAGTACCATTAACCCACGAAACAAAAACTAAATCAGGGAACAAGTAGCCCAAGTTCTGATATGAGATGGTTCATGATAAGATAATCATGAAAACGATCCCTATAATTGCTAGTTAGGACTTGGGAGTCTATTTTTTTTTTTTTTTGGTTACTGGCTAATTGGGTGCAACCTTTTCCTAGAAGGGTTGGTCTCACATTATCTTAATGTGATACGCCATTAGCCAAATATAAGAGTTTAAGAGCATTCCCTTCACTTAATGTTCTACCAACTTCTACTGTCAGCTTGTCGTTAATCCTGATTTAATTGTTGCGACTTCAGAGAAGGCGCCAAGTTGAAGCAATTAACGGAGCATGGGCAATGATTGGTCTCACTGTTGGTCTCGTTATTGAAGGTCAGACCGGAAAGGGTTTTCTGGGTCAGGTATGTAAATTACTATTTTCAGGTCTTTGATTTTCTTTTTTTCCTTTATATGCATGAATGGAACAACAGTAGTGGTTGTGAATTTTGACGAGTATTACTTGACACTAAACAATGGCATCTTCTTTGAAGTCATCACTTGTTTGTTGAAATTTGTTGTTCAATTATAATGCTTCACAAATGTTTCTGTATTATTTTTGATGTCTACCTTCACTTTCCCTAACTTTGATAAATCCTGATGACAGCTTATTGGATATTACCACGCAATTGTCGGCTTATTTCTGGGGTTGGAGCTTCCATTTGGCCAATAGCAATCGTTTACAACATTCGTGGGTGTATCCCCTGAGACACTTTCCCAACTATCATTCGTGGGTGTATCAAACATCTTATTCCGTAAATTCGTCCGCAATCCCATTCATGTTCATTCTTTGTATTCAACGACATACTAATACATCTGCCAAAAAAAAACATGCTGATACGGAGTACTATATTGATATACATTGCTTTTCATTAAGTGCTTCATTTAATTTAAACAAGATGTACAATCATTCTACTTCATCGCACAAACTATTTCCACATACTTCAAATCTTTCATTACAAAGTCGGAAATATTGAAATGCTCTTAGCCTTGAAAACACATAATTATAATTTTTTTCTTAATATTTCCATCTGTTGTCCTTCAATCCATTAAAAAAGAAAAAGGAAACTAAACCCCCACCAACCACCCTTGACTTAACCTCAACCTATCCCTCCACCTTGGACCACCACTGTTCCCCCAGTGACTCGTTACTCTCTGTGCTTCTACCGGCCATACCCTTGCCGCGGACCACCTCCGCCCCTTCCTCCTTGTCTCTGCTCTACTCCCCTCAATTAATCCCCTTGTTAGTGCCGACATCGGCATCGGCATGGTCGAGGTTGGTGTCATTGCAAAGGGAGGGGATGGTTGTGGCTGGTGTTGGGCGAAGTGGGTGATCGTGTCCGACTTTGTGACAGGGGAAGGGGTTGGTCATGGACGGCATGGTTGGTGTCATTGCAAAGGGAGGGGATGGTTGTGGCTGGTGTCGGGCGAAGTGGGTGATCGTGTCTGACTTTGTGACTGGGGAAGGGGTTGGTCATGGACGGCATCGTGGCGAGGAGGGAATGTCTGTAGGAGAGGGATTGTTTTTTTGGATTACTAGGTTAAACCCCGTGCAAATTGCACGGTGGAATTAAAAAACTCATGACGAATTATTAGTTGACAAAATAACAAATAAATTACATGGATACAAACCGCAAGCCCAGAGGTCAAATAAGTAGTTAAAAAATTCAACAGCTGTTTTAGAAAGAGAATGATATGTACTTGAAAATGGAAACTATGGAAAGAAATATATCTGCACAAATATACAAACATGAAATTACAAATATTGAAAAATTTCTTGATAGTAGCATCCAAAGTGCTTTTATTGCTATCATAAATAAGAAACCTCAATCCACGCTTGTTGATAACCCTTGATATTGCAACGTAGAGTTAACTATGGGTGAACAGGGCTTGAAAAGATAAAGACGATCCACATGAGACAACGATTGCACTTGACTCTTGTTAATGGTCATGGCGAAACATAAAGAAATGGGGAACTTTAATCGGGTAAATCGAACAGGGATGAGTCGGATGAAGATAGAAAAAGCGCGGGATATCAACTTTGTCACCTTTATGGCTATCCATTAGCACAGTACGTCGAATGACATGCTAGTGGACTACTTAAGATAAATAGCGCAATCATGTACAAACTTTTATAGCCACAAAATCTACTCCAAATTCCAATCTGAGATCAAAGCAAAATCCAACGTTTCCTCTTTACACACCGACATTCCAGTTGAGTTCATTTTTGTAGCAACAAACCTCCAAGACTTCTCTAAATGCGTTATGTGACTATCTATTAGTTACATCAGGACTCTTAAAAGAGTGAAGTCTTCTCCGTCTTCTCGCATTGAAATGTGCTTGACCAATTGAGTAGGATTCATCTGAGAGTTGCTAAACTGTTTGCAATTCCTTTCACGCCATATACGGTAGATATAATTGCTGAGTGCACAGCCAAACCAATGTTTTTTCTACTCTGCCCTGTAATCCAATATAACCCATGATGATAATTTAAGTTCTCCCGCTATAGTCATCTATGCCGTTAGCCTCATCCAAATAACTCAAAACTATGAGCAATTGAAGAAGATATTAACATGGGTTTCATTTGCAGTACAACAAAATCTGCAACGACTGACGAAAAAAAAAAAATTAAAAGCAATGAGATAGACTGAAATTACTAGAAATATAAAACAATAATGATTAATCATCATCAAAATTATGAGAAATGTTCACTTTAAATCTTTTGAGCAACCCCACCATTATAAGAACTCTACAAAAATTAGAATCATAAGAAAATAATGGCAAATTGTGGACATGACATAGGTCCACCCTGACGCGGCCACGCGCTGGCTTGAGGAGGGTAATGAATCTCATGTGAGATGGATCGAATTGAAATTTAAATCGAAGTGGAGTCGCCACCGAACTTTGTGGGAGTTCAGGCCTATTCGAACCCACTCTATATCTTAATGGGCCGTGCACAAAGTACGACCCATTCGGATGTCAGAGTTTATGGGGTTCGTCCCTTTGCATTGCGATACCGATACCGACATTATCGGTTACCGTGTATTGAATGACTCTCGTGTGCCAATGGATTCGGATATCCGGAAACCATGGTTCTGAGTAAGGGGTGAGGGTACGTGTTGGGAAGTTCACAAAGAACACCCAACCTCGCCCGCACTTAGCGGCCTCTACTAAGATATCGTTTGACTTTCGAATACGCGCGTTAGTAATACGATGAAATGTTATGCAAACAGTATTTTGACTAAACATGCAAACATTAGGATAAGTTGCTATGTCGATTTAATGCATCTAAAATTAACGTCAAAGTTGTATTTAGCATGCGAGGTTCGTTTTAGTACAATAAAACAAATAACGGAAATAAAATGCCAAAATAAAAACAAACATGTTAGTAACGATTATAACGGTTTGCAAATAATATGGAATGATATAGAATGATGTGAACAACATGATGCATGGTTTTGGAAAGTAGTATGACATGTGATTGACTTCACACGTGTTGACCGAAATCATAAAAAATATTATCGGGACTCGAAGGACGTTGTGGGATTCACGGATTTGACGTGATAAAGGCCACTCGATCGAGTCATTGAAGGACTCGACCGAGTGGACCTCGGAAAAAGCTTCTGTCCCGGAAATTGAGGTATCACTCGACCGAGTCATACATGGAGGGACTCGACCGAGTGAGTCGCCACTCGATTGAGTCATTGAGGGACTCGACCGAGTGCTCCTCAAAAAGACCTTCTGCCTCGGTTTTTGGGGTGCCACTCGATCGAGTGCCCCCTGTACGAAATAGGGTTTGTTTCGCAATTTGTTATGGATTTCGAAATTGCCTTTTGATTTTGGGGAAATCGCTAATTTTGTGAAGTCGGCAGAAATATTATATGATTTGTGCTCGACTCGAATTTTGATACTCGTTGTATCCGATATTTGATTATGGAATCATTATCGAATACCTAGAGTGGAATCTAGAAAAAGATGTTGTGAGTCGTTTTAAATCAAACTAAAACGAAATAGATTATCTCCGCGTTATAGCGTCGTAATTAGTTCTTTCGAACTATGTGACAACTATTTTAGCATCAACGAATTCGTATTAGTTAGATTTATTGACTAATTCGTTTAGATACGATATCCGACTATCGAGTTGGTATCACATCTAAAGAATGACACTTTATGTTTGCTTGAATGAAAAATTGATTCCCTCCGCATCTCGACATCGTAAAAAATCCTTGCGGATTGTGATGTCAGATTCGCATCAACGGGTTTCGCCCTAACTAAATAAACGTGCTCGATTTGAAATAGTTTTAGAAATCGATGTATGCGCGATGTTAATGATGATGACGATGATGCGAATAATAAAACGTGACCAACGACGCGACAAGATAAAAAAACGCTATTGTTGATGTTGACTCGCTTCAACAATCAAATACTCGGGATGTCGGGATAAGCGACCGGCCACGTCGGGTGAAACACCCATGTATTCGGATTTTCTTATCCCGTCATCCTTTGTATTCGGCACGAATTAGCGAGTAATTTAATGTTTTGATACTAGTAATATTAGCGATATTAGAAATAGTAAAAAAAAAAAAAAAGAGGAAGACGGACGAAGAGGGACGAGAAAAGAGAAGAGAGAAAAGGGAAGAAATCGGGTTTGTATGCACCCTCAACCTACAAGCTTCGTATTCTCGGTATAGAACTCGTCTAGTTGTGGCTTGGACACGGGAATATCGAGATTGTAGGTGGAGTTATGGTGGTTTTAGGGTTACTAAGTTTGCTAGATACTAGGGTTGTAAGTTGTATGTGAAAGTTGTGAATGTGAAAAAGTTGTTAAAAGGTGTTGCAAAGGAGGTGTATATATAGGAATTCTCCCCACCCTCGTCTAGGGTTACTCGATCGAGTGCCCTGATGGACTCGATCGAGTGGCCCAACTGAAAGAAGACAGCGGGCCTGCTAGAGGTTCACTCGATCGAGTGGGCGGACACTCGATCGAGTGGATCAGCTGGAGCGAAGAAATCAGGAGTTTTTTTACTTCGGGTTGGATTCTCGATATTTGCATGGTTGTTCTGTGTCTCGGAAACAACTTTGACCGGGGTGTGACCCGGTCGCTAAAAGACGGTTTTATTTCCAGTGTCGGTATTGACCCAAATTAGTCTTATTTGATTAGGAACGACCTGCTGGGCCCGAATTTGAGGTTGGTTTTGTGAGATTTGTACTCCGTAAAAAGCCCAAGCCAGAAATTAATGGTTTTGAGCCCATATTCGAGCGCGTAGAAGCATGTTCGCGTCCGATCATCATCAAGTATTTTTTTGGAAACTGCTATAGACACCTAGCAGCCAAATGTGGGTGTCTACAGAGCCCCCACTCTGACCGAGGCTTGGACAAGGCGAAAGTCAGAGTAGCTACCAGGCCAATCGAGGATTAAAACCTGGCAGACTTCCGGTCGGGTCGTTTATAGTCTGTTAGACTTGCGTGAAAAGGGCCCGCCAGCCATAAGATAGAAATCATATCCGAGTTCTGTTATTCGGGGTAGCTCCGTGGGCTTGTTCTTGAAGCCCTGGGTGTATGTATGCGGATACATTCCATCTTGGAGCTGCGCGGGAGCTTGCCTAAGAAGCCCTGGTTATGTCCGTTCGCAGACACATCCCAATCCGGAATTATGCGGGAGCTTGCCTTAGAAGCCCTGGGTATGTCCGTTCGCAAACACATCCCAATCCGGAATTATGCGGGAGCTTGCCTAAGAAGCCCTGGGTGTGTCCGTTTGCAGACACATCCCAACTCAGAATTACGCGGGAGTCTGCCTAAGAAGCCTTGGGTGTGTCCGTTTGCAGACACATCCCGATTCGGAAATTACGCGGGGGCTTGCCTAAGAAGCCCTGAGTGTACCTATATGTAGGCACATTCCGTGTTTCTTCAGGAGAAATGCTACCTTGGGCTTTTCCCTGGGGAGTTTAGTGAGTTGCGCAGGCCTGCTTCCGAAGCCTTGAGTTGTACATGCTTTGAACGGTTACACAAAACTTTGCATGTAAAGCTTAGGTTAAACACGACTCACGCTGGGGAATAAAAATTTATGTTCCTTTGGGAAGCCAAGTTGGTACCTAAAATGTTATATATGTAGGCAGAAATAGCAAACACAGCAGATGGCAAGATAGCACATAAGAAAAGCAATTAGCATCTATAGATTGGCTTGCACTGGGGAAAGTGATTTTTGCTTTGTTTTTTTTTTGAAATCGAAGTCGGAAAGCAACACACGTGCTAGGAAATAGGTTTTCAAAATTGAAAGGGCACTACAACAAATTGACACTT
The DNA here is from genome assembly GCA_958450325.1 of Agrostemma githago. NCBI lineage: Eukaryota > Viridiplantae > Streptophyta > Magnoliopsida > Caryophyllales > Caryophyllaceae > Agrostemma > Agrostemma githago. The sequence goes on from OY288250.1 coordinate 15,528,759, forward strand.
GCGCCACGATTTATGCCACGAAAATTTGTTATTTGTGGCTGAATTTTACCTAGCCACGGGAAAAATTTGATTCACTACTTGGGAAAAAAAATATGCCACGGGAACATTTTTTTCCGTGGCAAAAACTCACTTGCGCCACGAATTTTATTAAAGTCGTGGCCAATAATCACTCTTGCCACGAAAGATGCCACACCCGTCGCAAAAATATACTTAGCCACGAATTTGTTCAGTGGCAAATATTATTTAGCCACGACCTAATTAACTTCCGTGGCGAAATTATTTTTTGCCACAGATATAATAAACACATGTGGCTAATGGTTCTCCGAACTTTAATCAAATTACTTTCAAGTTAAGTCAAGTATCAAATATTGATCTTAAAAAATTCATTAAAATTCAAAACTAAAGATAATATCAAGAAACAAATATCAAATTTGAAAATACTTTATCAATAAAAAAATTTCGTATTATTTTATATAGTTTTAAGAAAAAAAAAATAGATTTTTTGTAAAATTAAATACAAGAAAACTTTGGTTGGCTAATTTATTGATTTTTTTATTAATCATCATTTCTGAATCAATTAATTTCTCTTAATCTGACAATATGTTTTATTAAAATTTTATAATCTTAAGTATGACTTTTGAAAGACAACTAACATTTACATAGTGTAATATATGCTAGCTAAAATGCAGCGTACATAGCATATCAAGTAAAATTAGTGTGTGATTGATCATCCATCATTAAGACGTCTAATATTATTTAAGATTCTTTCATTTTTACCGCTTAATTAATTAACTTTTTCACATGCAATATAATACACTTCTTTTTAAGACAAAAAAACTTAAAAAGAAAGTGACTGAGCATGATTTTTTTCCAAATTATTGATTTTCTTACAATATTTTCAGTGTGAAAAAACCGCTTTATTAAACTCGTATTTAAGAATTCTAATCAGTCTATATTTTGTTGTGGAATTAACTTTGACTGCGAAAACAATAATTATTTTTGTAAATTAATTATCTTTCAAGTTGTTTGGTTTGGAAGAAAGATTAATGTATTAGAAAGTCGTGCCTAAGTTCAATAACCAGTCAAAATAAGTTTTCATAAAAAGAGGGGTATAATTGAGAAAATCAAATAATTAACAAATACAAGTAAGAAAATATAATAATTAAGAACTAATAGTGAGAAAATCAAAAATTAATTTATCGTCAACTTTTTAATTCGGTAACTGTTCTGTAATATTATTTGGAAGATATTTTAAAAAATGAATTTAAAATAAAATTTACTTAATGAAAAAATAAAATTTGGATAAAACTTGAAGTAGGCAAGAGGAAACTTAATGAGGATAAAAAACTGATGAAATAAAATAACGACCGATAACGAGAAGAAAAAAACATATCGAAAGAACTAGCAATAAAATTACGTGGAAAATAGAAACTAAAATAAAAATATTGATAAATTAATGAAATCATGAGTCCGAAAATCAACTTCGAAAATCTTTTTTTTTTCCGGAATAATAATTTTTTACTCATTATATGTAAATCATTGGGAAAAAAATTAATTACTCAAAATTAAATGTAGTTTGTGAAAAAAAATCACTTTAAAAGAATTCAAACCAATGATTAGGTCAATAAAGTTCAATTTCATTTCTGGTAGCTGGCCATAAGAACTCCGCAGTTAAGCATGCTTGAGTGAGAGTAATGTTAAGATGGGTGACCTTCTGGGAAGGCTCTTCGATGCGTATGGTGAAATTAAATAATATTGGAATGACTCAACTATAAAGCTAGTAACCGTTCCAGATGTGACTACTATAGGGGTAGAGAATTCTTACAGTTATTAATTAATTTAATTTATTATATATTTTGTCACCGGAATAAATATTTCGCCAAAAACATAATTAGCCACAGGATAATCCGTGGCAAAAAATAAATTCTAGCCACGGGAGACTCCGTGGCAATAAAATCAATACTTGCCACGCTTTTTTTTCCTGTGGCTATTTGTTTGCCACGGCCACTTGCGCCACTGATAAGTGTAGTTTGTAGTGCCTAATTTGCTGTGTTTTGGTCCCGTTTTCCTTGTGGAATCGCTCATTGGGAGCGTTTTATGGGCTACTTATGCTTCCTCTAGTTCGTTTCAGGTTCCCGAGACCATCCATGAAGAGTGGGAGCGATTCCGACTCGATACATACACTTTTGGAGCCAAAGAAGAGAAGGAACGATCACTTGATGCCTTGATTCGATCCCGAGACCTTGGGACCCATTCCCGAGCGCCTTAGACTCGATCCCGAGCACCAAGAGTCCATGAGAAGCAAGGAGAGACCTTAATGATTATATTTGAGGCCTACAAGACCCATCATGGTCAAGATAAGAGTCATCATGGTCGGGATGAAGAGTGCAAGCAAAACCCAGCTACTGGAGTGGCATCTCGGCCGAGACCATAAGCCGTCTAGGTCGGGACCAGCCTTCCCGGCCGGGACCATTCCCGTCTCGGTTGGGATGAAGCAGCTGCAGCACGGACTTCTTTCTTTTCTTCTCCTTCATTCTTGTAACCCTATAAATACTTCCTTCTTGTATTGTTTAAATATCACACATTACATTAGACTCTCTTAAGCCTCTCTACAACTTTAAAACCCTAGATTTAGTGTTCATCCATTTAGATTAATCTTCCTTTAATCTAGTTGTAACTAGTCTTGTATTAAGTGGGTTCTTGAAGATTCATCCAAGCTTGACAACCTTGGAGTTGATTTGGGTTCTTATTTATGCAAGTTTACATCTTTTCCTTCATCTTGTTGTTGGTATAATCTTCTTTACTCTTATTCTTGTTTATTTAATCAAGTTTGAATCTTTATATTTTGTTTATTGTTATTGTTCTTGTTGTTCATAATGGATGTTTGGTTTATGATGTTGTTTTCTCTTAGTATTGTTATGGTTAGTCTCATAATGAGTGAGTAGTTCTCTTGTGGGGTTAGTAGGGGGATTAGGGGTAGATTATGGGTGATTAGGGCTTGATTAGGGGTAAAGGTGACTCTTTTGTTGTTAGTCACATATTGGGCACTTTATGTGTTTGTTGATTCGCTTGTGTGAGTAGTAGTGGCCAATGCTTCCCATACTTGTGCTCATCTTCTCATTGTTTGTCTAGTATGTGATTATGTTGAGAATAGTCGTAGACGCGAGAGCGCGAACCTACCTCGACATTGATCTACGTAGCGAGAGCCCGGACCGACTCTAGCAACTAGGAGACACCTACACCCTTGATCACCCAATTACCCTTCTACACTTAAGAACCCGACCTAACCCTACTTCCTTCCATATTTGATTTCATCCTCTTAGTTAGTCATCATTCCTCTAGTTGTTAGTTTCATTAATCCTAGTCATTTCAATTAGTTTATATTGCATCTTTTCATTGTTCTAGTCATTGTTAGCCTAGTTCATACCACTTCCTCCATCATAGTTTGTCAATTATTACTTTCTTTGTGTTGTTGTGGTAGCCTAGTCTCGTTTTTAGGTCGACGTAGTCTAGATTTCTCAATACCGTCTCCGTGGACACGACCCGACTTACCCTAGCTGCCCACTAGGATTAGTTGGTTATTTATTGTTGGTTAGGACCCACGGCAAATCCCTACCATCAATTTGGCGCCGTTGCCGGGGACGGTGCATTGTTTAGACTTAGTTTGCTTATAGCTAGACTTAGTTATCCTTCTTTGTGCTCTTCTATCATCTCTTGTGCATATTTGGTAGTTTTGTCTTGTTTTCTTAGCTTTCTTTTCTCTTTGTCTTTTTGTATTCGTTTATTGTCGTTGCCTAGTGCCCATAAAGCACCAGGTGTTCTCACGTTTGTTCTAGTGTGTAGTGTATGCCTAGGAGGGGAGACGAGTTCTTTCTCTTTAATCCAGAGCCGGAAAGACTCTTTCGAGCCTTTCGCCAACGGACGATTGACCGGGTTAGAATCTCTCAACCAAGCGCTAGCAATACCCATCAAGAGCAAGCTCAAGGATCCGACTTTAACGAGTCACCTCGAGAGACGGCCGAAGGGATCTTCATAAATCCCTTTGGTTCATCTATCCATTCTTCTTCTCCTAGTTCCCCGTCTAGTTCTACATCAACACCGTCTACACCATCATCTCCCGCATATCCAATCATGCCGAAATTCTCATCTCACTCCACTTTTACTGAGGATGTCTTGCCGGGACCGAGTGCTTTACCGGATACATATACGGGGAATTTTGTGGCAAAGACTCAATTTATCCAACTTGTGGAGAGGAATCAATTTAGTGGTTTGCCCACCGAAGACCCGCACCAACATATGGAGACCTTCTCCGATTATTGTGATGCTATCTCCCAAACCGGAATTACTCAAGATCAAATTCTTTGGGTACTTTTCCCGTTCTCTCTCATTGGAAAAGCAAAGCAAAGGATCAAGAGTCTCGATAGGGCAACCATGGGTATCGATGCTTGGAAGAAACTTGCATTGGCGTTCTACCAAAAATTTTACCCTCCGGAGAAGACAAATTTGCTTAGGGCCTCCATCACCGGTTTCCAACAGCGGGATGAAGAGAGCCTTTATGAAGCTTGGGAACGGTTTAAATCTTTGGTTAGATCATGCCCCCACCATGGACTTTCACAATGGTTCTTAGTCCAACAGTTTTGGAACGGTTTATACGAGGACTCAAGAGCTATACTCAATATGGGCTCCAATGGTAGGTTTACCGAAGTGGATGATGACCAAACTTGGTCAAGAATCGAGGAGATGGTGTTTCATAATTCACAATACTCAAGGCCTAGGAAGGCAAATCGAGGAGGTAGGCACGAGGTCGATGCTATCACTCAATTAAGCATTGACCTTGGAGCTCAATTAAAAATCCACATGGAGACTATTGACAAGAAGCTCCAAAGCCACCTCAATCAAGTTCAAAGCTCTAGTTCCTCCAACCAACACTCGATTCGTGAAGTGAATGCTTTGGGATTTGCACCTCCTTTGCCTTATTATGGGATGTGTGATACTTGTGGAATCGTTGGTCATGATCCTATGCATTGTCAAGGAAGTATTGAGCAAGCGAACGCCTTTCAAGCGTTCAAGCAAGGTGCCTCCTATTCTAATCAATACCAAGCTTCCAATCAAGTCCCTCAACAACAAGCTATGCAACCTCGTCCCTATGTTCCACCTCCCTTAAGGGACAACAATCAAGGTTATCAAGGTTATGTGGGTAATCCAAGACCCTTCAACAACTTCAAGCAAAATAACCAAGGTACCTTCCATAACAACAATCAAGGGTTCCAACAAGGGAACTTGAATCAAGGTGGTTTCCAAGGAAACCAAAGCTTCCAAGGACAACAAAACCACAACTATGGCAATAATCAAGGCCTTAATCAAGGCATTTCTCATGGGTTCCAAGGAAACCATCAACAACAACAAGCAACTCAAGGTAATAGACAAGAAAGCAAGCCTAGGAGCCGGTCTCCTATTCATGATTATGGTACTCCATTAGGCCTCACCGATACTTCGCATAATCCACAATCTCCACCTCGGGATTTCAACGTGCAAAAATCTTTGATGGATATGCAAAGGAGTACTCAAGAAATGCAAAGAAGCCAAATGGAGATGGCAAGAAACCAACAAGAGTTCTTTGCTTATGTTCAAAGAGATAACATAGCAAGAGATGCTCATACGAAGATGCTTGAGACCCAAATATCTCAACTTGCTTCGTGAAGCTCTTCAAGACAAAAGGGGCAACTACCTCCTCAAGGTGGAACACCGAAATTTGAACATGTAAATGCTATTACCACGAGGAGTAGTACATCATATGATTCCCCCTTACCCCATAGTGAGCAAGAACCAATGCAAGAAGTTACACCCTCCTCTCAAGGCAATTCAAGTAAGGAAAGTCCAATGGAGGAGCAAGTCTTAGGGGAGATCGAAAAAACCCATGAAGACAAGCTTCCCCCACTTCAAGGAAAAGACAAGGGTAAAAGGAAAGTGTCATTTGAGAAGTCCACCCCAATTGAGCAAAACAAGTTCCATATCAAGTTGCCTTTCCCAACAAGGCAAATGAAAACTAAGGTGGATGTCCAATTTGACAAATTCCTAGACATTGTGAAGAAATTGGATGTGAGTGTCCCGTTTACCGAGTTACTTACCCAAATCCCGGCATATGGAAGATTTATGCGAGAAGTCTTGGCTAGGAAGAGATCCATCGACAAGGAAGAGACGATAGCGTTCACAAGGGTAGTGACCGAGCTTATTCAAGGTTCTATGCTTCCCAAGTTGAAGGATCCGGGTAGTTTCTCAATCCCATGCACCATAGGCAATTTTAAAATCGAGAGAGCATTATGTGATTTGGGTGCGAGTGTAAGCATTATTCCCTATTCCATAGTGAGCGACTCGGGATGAAGGAGCTCAAGTGTACTTCTATTACACTCCAAATGGCCGATAGTTCACTCAATCGACCATTGGGGATGTTAGAAGATGTGCCAATTAGAATCGGGAAGTATTTCATTCCGGTCGATTTCCTTGTACTTGACATGCCGGAAGATGCTATCACTCCCATTGTCCTTGGGCGCCCATTTCTACATACCGCCGGTGCCATGATCGATGTCAAGAAGGGTATGATCACTTTTGAGCCAAGCGACGAGGAGTTAGTGTTTGATCTCCAAGGCAACACCTCGCCTACGAACGAGTCATGTAATATGATCCATGCCACGAAAGACTTTGATCTAGGGGATGAGTCGGGGAAAAGCTTGAAGAACAACTTTTATGAGTTTGAGGATGATGATTCCGAGCTTGGGGCGGATGAGTTCCCATATCATGAGCTTGATGACAAGTTGCAAGGCACGGAGAAAGATGAGCCTCCCTTGGGGCCACATGAGAATAGGTGGACGTTTGGGTAATATTCCGAAGGATCGCAAGTATAAGTTCAAGCCATTGAACTTGATAGATCGGGATGCCCCGGGAACGTCAAGGTTAGGAGGCGATGATCCTTGGAGTGGAGGTTGGTATTCCATTAGTTTGATTGAAGACTTTTCTAGGATCTTCGATTTTTTTCTTCGTGCCCTTGACGGAGATGGAATTGGTTTCAAGATTGTTGAAAAAGAATTGAGGAATGCACCATCCATGGTTTGACGGAGTTCCAAAAGAACCGTCCCTTTGTATATATCTCTTTCTCTTTTAGTTTTGTGAAACCCTTGTAATTTGGTATTTTGATGAGTGATGTGAGGGAGTGATTTTGATGATGTTTGTTGAGTTATTTGATAGGTTGGTGGTGAAGATGAAGTTTCGGGGAGAGTTATTGATGATAGAAGCTTGGATTTGGGCTTGGGAGTCGGTTTTTGAAGCTTTTGACAAGCTTTTGGGGACGGGATTCGAGATCCTGATGTATTAGTTGTCATGTGGGTGGAGCTATCATGAAGATTGAAGAGGTTTATGAGTCATCCCGGCCGAGAAAGACTTCATCTCGACCGAGATGAAGTGTGCGCGAAAAATGGAGCTACTGCCTGTCCATCTCGGCCGAGAAGGAATTTCATCTCGCCCGAGACGGATCTTCCCGACCGAGATGGGATCATCTCGCCCGAGATGAGGCCCATCTCCCCCATTTTGCTTCCTCTTCGACATTTGAGCCCACCCAACCACTTTATACCCCCTCCCAACCTCCCTACCTACCCTTGCACCTATCATATGACCCCTACACTCCATATACATACCCTCACCTCATCTTATCTTCACTACACACCGAATTTCACATCAAATCCCACCCCCCCTCATGCCATTACTATCTCAACCATGCGGTTTTATCAAGTTTGAAGTGGAGTGACAATGACGAAGACTAGCTATATGCCGATATCGAACTATGAGACGATGGAGCGAGTGAGTTGCTAACCGATTGGTACGGCAACTATCCTTTCTTTTCCGTCTTTTATTGCTTATCTTCCTTTGTTTGTTCCCTTCCCCTTATACACCTTTGTGTCATGGTGGCCCTCGGGGCCTTGGTAGTCATTGCTCCCGACTCTCGATGACGTGATTACATCGAGAGTCATTTCAAAATCCAAATTTACAAGAGTTTTCACTTTTTCTTTGATTTTACTTTCTTTTTAGGATTTAGTCGGATTTAGGCGGAATCCGGGCTAGGTGACTTGATTACACCTAGCCCTCCCCTCCCATTTCCTTTTATTTCCTTTTTCTATTTCTTCCCCCATCCATATCTTCTCTTGTCTCGGCCCATGGTAACTTAACTACACCCCGGCCGGACGCATTCTACCCTTTTCTCCGCTTTCTTTTTGATTTTTAGCTTTATTTTCGTAGTTTCTTTTCTTTTCCTTAGTGTCTCCACACACTACGATCGAGCATGAGGACATTGCTCGGTTTAAGTGTGGGGGAGCGATATTCTAGTATAGTATAGTTTTATTTTCTTAGTTTTTTCGAAAAATCTTAAAAATCTCTAAAAATTTGAAATGTTTTCACAAAAATCAAAAAGATTTTCTTTCGCGTGTTTTTCTTTTGTGTCGTTGTGTCGTATATTTGTTTTGTGTGCGTGGTTTGCCTCTCTTTTTCCTTATAGGTTGCTTAAATCACCAATAGCTTTGGAGAGCTTTCAAGACTTCCGGTAACATCTTATCCCTTTTTCTTCTTTATCTCTTGCGGAGTTTGGAGAAGACTGTGATATTGTGTGCTCGGGTGGAGCTTTGTAAAGTTGTGGTTGATTTGGTGGCTTGTTTGGAAGATCGGGGTGGTGTTTGTGTTGTTCATGTGTTTGTTTTGTTTTGTTTTTTTTGTTGCTTTTGCCTCTTTTTCTTTTGTTCTTTGCTGAGTCTTTGTTTTGTGGTGTGTAGTTGTGTGTAAAGGTTTTCGAAAACCCGGTTTTGAGGCTAGTATGCAAGTGTTTACTTTCCCTTTGTAGTAGTGTAAATCGAGTCTTGGACTTTAGTCTAGTAGAATGACCCTAAATCAATGACTTCGTTGGTCCTTTACCTTGAGTCCACCTAGCTTACTAGAGATTTACTACGGGATTTGCATTTTGACCATTATGACCACCCACGGTGTGAAAAGGCCTTGGGTGCCGAGTCCCGTCCCTTAGGTGACCGTGTTTGGGATCGTTTGATTAGTCCAAGTTTTCCACCTTTTTGTGGGTTTGAAGGGAAGGGCTCGTCCCGACTTACCCATTACCCTACCTCCTACACATCCACACAATAAATTGCAATTTGTTGAAATCTATCTTTCTTAGTTGCAAAGAAATGCCTATCAATCACATCAAGCCAAAAGGGCAAAGAAAATGAAAGAAAGAAAGAAAAGATTGAAGAAAAAGAAAAGGCACAAAAAGCCAAAAAGAAAATAGAAAAGAAGAAAAAGAAATGGCATGGCAACAAACAAAGCAAATATGCAAAAGAAAGAAAAATGTCAAAAAGAAAATCGTCTCACAAAAAGAACCCCCTCTAAAAAATAAGCCTTGTACCAACTATTACCGTGAAGAGCCTACCAAAGGACCGAGTCCCTAGGAAGGATGATAGCGGTAATGGTCGGTCTTCCCTCACTTTGCAAATATTTCCACCTTTTTACTTGGACTAGTTGAGCGGTTTTAGACATGGGACGACCCTCTTGGCTCATCGCTAAAGGGGGCGGGGTCTCATTTACCTACAGTGTCGACTAACACCGTGGTTCATCCTTTTTCCATCCCGCCGATCGTCCCGTAGTACGTTCTTAGAAAGTTAGGAGGACCTAGGTAAGTTACCAACGTTTTTATTGCTTTGTCGTAATACTATTAGGGTTTAGTTCATTTCGATTTGTGTTATTAGCTTGGGAACGTTGTCGCTTGCTTTGAGTCCTAAACCGGTGTTTCATTCACCGCTTTTTAGAGGGAAGCGGTATTTATTTCTCTTTGGGTGCAACCGTTTACTTGTTTGTTTGTTTGTGTGCTTGTTTGTCTTCGTGTTTTGTGTCCGGTTGCATCCACGGTTTTGTCGCAAGACCTTACTTGCCTTGCTGAGTACACTTTTCCTCTAAGTGTACTCGCATGAGTTGAAAGGGCGTAGGGTGCGCTAATACCCACTCGGCTAGTTTAGTAGTTGGTATGTGCTTACTCGAGGGCGAGTAAGGGTTAAGTGTGGGGGAGTTGATAAGTGTAGTTTGTAGTGCCTAATTTGCTGTGTTTTGGTCCCGTTTTCCTTATGGAATCGCTCCTTGGGAGCGGTTTATGGGCTACTTATGCTACCTCTAGTTCGTTTCAGGTTTCCGAGACCATCCATGAAGAGTGGGAGCGATTCCGACTCGATACATACACTTTTGGAGCCAACGAAGAGAAGGAACGATCACTTGATGCCTTGATTCGATCCCGAGACCTTGGGACCCATTCTCGAGCGCCTTAGACTCGATCCCGAGCACCGAGAGTCCATGAGAAGCAAGGAGAGACCTTAATGATTATATTTGAGGCCAACAAGACCCATCATGGTCAAGATAAGAGTCATCATGGTCGGGATGAAGAGTGCAAGCAAAACCCAGCTACTGGAGTGGCATCTCGGCCGAGACCATAAGCCGTCTCGGTCGGGACCAGCCTTCCCGGCCGGGAACATTCCCGTCTCGGTCGGGACGAAGCAACTGCAGCACGGACTTCTTTCTTTTCTTCTCCTTCATTCTTGTAACCCTATAAATACTTCCTTCTTGTATTCTTTAAATATCACACATTACATTAGACTCTCTTAAGCCTCTCTACAACTTTAAAACCCTAGATTTAGTGTTCATCCATTTAGATTAATCTTCCTTTAATCTTTAGTTAATCTTCCTTTAATCTAGTTGTAACTAGTCTTGTATTAAGTGGGTTCTTGAAGATTCATCCAAGCTTGACAACCTTGGAGTTGATTTGGGTTCTTATTTATGCAAGTTTACATCTTTTCCTTCATCTTGTTTTTGGTATAATCTTCTTTACTCTTGTTCGTGTTTATTTAATCAAGTTTGAATCTTTATATTTTGTTTATTGTTATTGTTCTTGTTGTTCATAATGGATGTTTGGTTTATGATGTTGTTTTCTCTTATTATTGTTATGGTTAGTCTCATAATGAGTGAGTAGTTCTCTTGTGGGGTTAGTAGGGGGATTAGGGGTAGATTATGGGTGATTAGGGCTTGATTAGGGGTAAAGGTGACTCTTTTGTTGTTAGTCACATATTGGGCACTTTATGTGTTTGTTGATTCGCTTGTGTGAGTAGTAGTGGCCAATGCTTCCCATACTTGTGCTCATCTTCTCATTGTTTGTCTAGTATGTGATTATGTTGAGAATAGTCGTAGACGCGAGAGCGCGAACCTACCTCGACATTGGTCTACGTAGCGAGAGCCCGGACCGACTCTAGCAACTAGGAGACACCTACACCCTTGATCACCCAATTACCCTTCTACACTTAAGAACCCGACCTAACCCTACTTCCTTCCATATTTGATTTCATCCTCTTAGTTAGTCATCATTCCTCTAGTTGTTAGTTTCATTAATCCTAGTCATTTCAATTAGTTTATATTGCATCTTTTCATTGTTCTAGTCATTGTTAGCCTAGTTCATACCACTTCCTCCATCATAGTTTGTCAATTATTACTTTCTTTGTGTTGTTTTGGTAGCCTAGTCTCGTTTTTAGGTCGACGTAGTCTAGATTTTGCAATACCGTCTCCGTGGACACGACCCGACTTACCCTAGCTGCCCACTAGGATTAGTTGGTTATTTATTGTTGGTTAGGACCCACGGCAAATCCTTACCATCAGCCATGGATGGTATTTCCGTGGCAAAGTACTTTAGCCACGAAAATTTAGCACTTTTGCCACGAATTCAGCCGTGGCCCAAGTGATCATTTGTAGTAGTGGGGGTAGAAAAGAAATTTGCTGTTTAAATAGACTGAAATTTGACATTGTCGAAAAGGATTTTCTCAAATGGCTAAGTTTTGCAAATTTCAAAGTGGAAATTTGAAGAGAGAGGCTTACCGACAGACTCGACTCTGGACGTGACAGGAGGAGATGACAGACACGACTTGGACTCTCGAAGGGTTGAACCGCGACTCGGTAGGGGGTGGGCCACCTAAGATGACAAGACTCTTAAGTTGCGCTATTCCGTAGCCTAGGCGAGTGACAACATGGTCGAACATCGAAATGGGAAGGATGTGTTATACGAGAATTGCAGTAGTCTGTAATGAGACTGTTTTTTGCATGATAGGACTTAACAGTAGCAATGCTATAGCCTAGTGCTCTTTTGAATTTTGTTTGGTTTTGGGGTACATTCCCAAAGTGGGTGCTGCTTAGAATCCTGACAGATTCTCGCATTTGACTGAGCCGAGTACTAGGACACACTATAGAAAGGTGGCTAGATTTTCGAAAGTCTCTTGGATTTTGTGAGTGGATGGAGAACTTCTGCCTAGGAGAAGCCCCCAGGAGGACAAAGCTAGCTGTTGAGAACATGACAGTGTCGTGACCGGAATGACGGCGCTTTTTGAATGTGTCAATGTGGGTGGTTGCGCCTTTGTTGAAAGGTTCCCTACGTATTCACGTGCGGTGAAATCAAACCAAGCCGTAGTTCAGTGAATTGGAAGATATATTATGATGCCTAGGGATGGCAACGGATCCCGGATCCGATCCGGATCCGCAAGATCCGGTCCGCACGGATCGGATATGGATCCTAAATTTTGAGATCCGTTGGATATGGATCCGGATCCGGATCCGCTATCTTTAAACGGATCTGGATCTGGATCTTAATAAGTAAATCCGGATCCGGATCCGTAAATCCGTTTTATTAAAAAATTAACAATAATAAAAAAATTTAGTACTTTAATTTGTGTTTTTTTGGTTATTTCTAAAACTTTTTTCTTTTAGTTTATTAATATTTGATTATGAATATTTATATTCGATTTTATTTGTAAAATTATCAAAACTAATATGGTCGCAAATACGTAATAATTAAATTTTTTGTAGAATTTAAGTAAGAAATTGGATCCGCGGATCGGATCCGGATCCGGTCCAGATCCGATGGATCTGGATCTACATTTTTGGGATCTGTCGGATCCGGACCGGATCCGGATCCGCTCCTAGGGGTGCGGATCCGGATCTGGATCCATGCGGATCCGGTCCGTTGCCATCCCTAATGGTGCCTAGTTTATTAGAGCTTTGTGTGTAACTAGCCATAACGATGGTGTAGGCTAGGTGCATTCCCAGTGATGTCTTGATCAAGGAGCTAGAACAGTTAGGATGTTGATCCTGTGACTGTGAGCGTTCTCCAGGGCAGTCTCCTGAGGTGGTGTGAACTATTTGGGCATGTTCTATGCCGACTGCAAGTTGAGTTCCCATGTTTTGGGGCTGGTAACTGGTTTGAATGTTTTTGGAAATGTGGTGCTAGGTCGTAAATGGTTTTGATGTTTTGACATCTGGAGCTTGATTTTGTGGAGCTAAAGTTTCGAGCATAAGGTATTGCAATGTGGTAGGAAATGAGGAAGTCGAGTAAAAATGACTCGAACTTCGATCATGATAGGTTTGATAATAATGCGGGATCTAGTTTCCATGTCTGGCCCTAATGGTTAGGGTGTATCCTATGGAGCTTGAATCCTCAAAATTCTGGGCTGTCTCTAGCCTAGGTCTCGAGAAGGTCTTGAGGGTTGTAATGTGGGAAGGTTAAAATGTGGTGTTAGCTGACCAACCTGATTATCTCTCCCCTATCGGATAGCATTGATAATTTTTGAATTGACCGTATCCCGGTCAAAGGACTTTCACTTGGGTTGACTGTTGACCACGGTAATGGGTTTTTGAATTCTTCTGGTTGACCTCTTAGCCCCGGTCTATTTGACCGTTTAACCTTGGTCATGGATGCCTCTTTTTTGATGATGGCCTGCTTTTTTGTTTTGGCCTTTTGCTTTTTTTCTTGGACTTTTGATTTTTTTGTCCAACTTTTTTTCTTTTTTTTCTGTCGGTCAGACTAACACCTAAGGTAGGGATTGGTTGATCTTATTGGATGAGTTTTTATTGTGGGAAATGGGCTTGCCTCCCGTCTTGAACCCAAACTAGGAGACCACCTAGATTTGTCATAGGATTTGATACCGCTCCCTAAGGGTAGTTATGTGGCTTTCTATGTCAGACATGGAACAGGTAAAGGAAAACACGGGTCTCGATTTCCTGCAGTCATTATAGATGTGCCTATAATAGTCACGTGCATGTGCTCACAGTGTAAGATGGTGTTCATCATGTTCTCGGAAACACATAAGGAAAGTATATATGAGAAAGAATATTGAAAGCTGATTTTATTGAATTTTGAAAAGAGGACAGAATACAAATGACTCTGACTCTGAACTGGAAATTAGGATGTAGGGTATCCTAGACTCGGACTCAGACTTAGACTCGAATCAAATCCGGACTTTCGGATGCTCGATTGGTTGTTTCCTTTTTTTTTTGGTAAGGTCCTTGATTGGAGAGAACGACAGGTGCCACGACTCGCCTAAACTCGGCTTTGCGCAAGTGCAAGAGAGGGAGTCAAACTAGACACTGCCCGGGGTGGCGGGAATGACTATAATTCTTGGATCGGGATACCCGAACGTTGACTAGACAAAGTAATGACCGCGAATTAGACTCGAGCTGCAGAAGGGTGAGTCTGAAAATGGGGCGACCGTGTTTGATCGCGTCACGTGCTCGGACCAACTGTGGTGACCTAACCCTAGGTGACTCGAGTATTCATAGCATAGGTACGACTCGAAGAAGGCATCATAAGGACGCCGGTGTAGGATGGACGTAAGGTACTCCTTAAGGTGACCGTGGTCGACTGCTCGGGTGGAGGATAGCCCCCAAGTGAGACCGAGGACTCTGATAAGACTCATATGGTGCGACATCTAAGTGACTCAAAAGTGGGGTACGTGAGACAACACGTGTAAGACATGACCCTTAGAGCAATGGTGATTAATCGCTCTGCTGAAGGGTAGCCCCCAAGTGGGATCGAAGGTTATTAAGACTCAAGTGTCAGACGAGTGACCCTTAGACGTAAGGATCACGAACCTTTTGTTGTAGGGCTATGCCTTGTAAAAGGTTGACTCGGCCTCGAGGAAAGGCAGACGGGGTAAGGGAAGAAACCTGCCATGTAAGATCGGCAGAGTATCGACGCTAGAGACCCTCGACTCGACTTGAATAAGGACATGCCTGTGATTAGGGTAGACCCTTAAGTTAAAGGATTCTTGAATTAGGATGACTCGACTAACGGATTGAAAGACGGGCGAAATTCCCTTAGGAAAGGTCGTGGGGACCGTCCTGCTGGAGGGAAAGGTCACGTGGGACTTTCTAGTTAGGACTCAAGTGTATAAACGAATCTTCCATTTACGAGTGTATGACTCGTGTTGGTTGGTTATGCCTTTAGAAAAAGGCGGACTAGGATGGGGACGAAACCCGTGATGTAGGATCGACGGAGCTTCGACGCTAAAGACCTTCGACGACTTACGACAAGACCCGACACTACTAAATGCGGTAAGCCTTAGGATAAGGAAGGTTTTTGAAAAAGAAGTTTGAAAGATCCGAGAAAATCGGTGGGTCGCCCGATTTTGAAGTCGGCGAAATGCTATCGGGCCGCGATTTTGAAGGTTTGAAAATAATTTTGAATTTTGAAATGGCCAGCATACCTGCTAGAAATAGGCTTTTTGAGTAAAAATCATAAGTCCTAAATTCGGTAGCTTTCCGGGTTTTGAAATTGGATATTTTTAGAAAGATGCAATTTTCGAAAATGACGGTTTTTGAAAAGTGACACGGAAACCAAGTAGTACATAGTCACGCAAGCATTATGACGACAGCATGTATGCTTTACACTAAGTCTCGGTCGGTCGAAATAGGGTCTATACCAGTGTACATGGCCTTTCCGAGAATCGGGACGGACTTCCTAAGTCGTGTTGAGCTTAGAACATGCCGCGAAACCCATACGAATTAGCCTTGGACACCTTTGACATATCCATATTGGAGTACATCACGGTATAGTGGGACGTCGGTCGCCAGTACCGGCCCGGGTAAAAATGGGGTTATGCATGAACCGTAATACTAAAACGCGTATTGTACAAGTCAAACGATTTCTATTCGAGTCTCACCCTGAGAATGCCGATGGTAAGTCGCGCATTAGTTATCCCCAGCGGAGTCGCCAAATTGTGGACATGACATAGGTCCACCCCGACGCGGCCACGCGCGGGTTTGGGGAGGCGAATGAATCTTATGTGAGATGGATCGAATTGAAATTTAAATCGAAGTGGAGTCGCAACCGAACTTTGTGGGAGTTCGGGCCCATTTGAACCCACTCTATATCTTAGTGGGCTGTGCACAAAGTACGACCCATTCGGATGTCAGAGTTTATGGGGTTCGTCCCTTTGGATTGCGATACCGATATCGACATTATCGGTTACCGTGTATTGAATGACTCTCGTGTGCCAATGGATTCGGATATCCGGAAACCATGGTTCTGAGTAAGGGGTGAGGGTACGTGTTGGGAAGTTCACAAAGAACACCCAACCTCGCCCGCACTTAGCGGCCTCTACTAAGATATCGTTTGACTTTCGAATACGCGCGTTAGTAATACGATGAAATGTTATGCAAACAGTATTTTGACTAAACATGCAAACATTAGGATAAGTTGCTATGTCGATTTAATGCATCTAAAATTAACGTCAAAGTTGTATTTAGCATGCGAGGTTCGTTTTAGTACAATAAAACAAATAACGGAAATAAAATGCCAAAATAAAAACAAACGTGTTAGTAATGATTATAACGGTTTGCAAATAATATGGAATGATATAGAATGATGTGAACAACATGATGCATGGTTTTGGAAAGTAGTATGACATGTGATTGACTTCACACGTGTTGACCGAAATCATAAAAAATATTATCGGGACTCGAAGGACGTTGTGGGACTCACGGATTTGACGTGATAAAGGCCACTCGATCGAGTCATTGAAGGACTTGACCGAGTGGACCTCGGAAAAAGCTTCTGTCCCGGAAATTGAGGTATCACTCGACCGAGTCATGCATGGAGGGACTCGACCGAGTGAGTCGCCACTCGATTGAGTCATTGAGGGACTCGACCGAGTGCTCCTCAAAAAGACCTTCTGCCTCGGTTTTTGGGGTGCCACTCGATCGAGTGCCCCCTGTACGAAATAGGGTTTGTTTCGCAATTTGTTATGGATTTCGAAATTGCCTTTTGATTTTGGGGAAATCGCTAATTTTGTGAAGTCGGCAGAAATATTATATGATTTGTGCTCGACTCGAATTTTGATACTCGTTGTATCCGATATTTGATTATGAAATCATTATCGAATACCTAGAGTGGAATCTAGAAAAAGATGTTGTGAGTCGTTTTAAATCAAACTAAAACGGAATAGATTATCTCCGCGTTATAGCGTCGTAATTAGTTCTTTCGAACTATGTGACAACTATTTTAGCATCAACAAATTCGTATTAGTTAGATTTATTTACTAATTCGTTTAGATAAGATATCCGACTATCGAGTGGTTATCGCATCTAAAGAATGACGCTTTATGTTTGCTTGAATGAAAAGTTGATTTCCTCCGCATCTCGACATCGTAAAAAATCCTTGCGGATTGTGATGTCAGATCCGCATCAACGGGTTTCGCCCTAACTTAAATAAACGTGCTCAATCTGAAATAGTTTTAGAAATCGATGTATGCACGATGTTAATGATGATGACGATGATGCGAATAATAAAACATGACCAACGACGCGACAAGATAAAAAAACGATATTGTTGATGTTGACTCGTTTCAATAATCAAATACTCGGGGTGTCGGGATAAGCAACCGGCCACGTCCGGTGAAATACCCTTGTATTCGGATTTTCTTATCCCGTCATCTTTTGTATTCGACACGAATTAGCGAGTAATTTAATGTTTTGATACTAGTAATATTAGCGATATTAGAAATAGTAAAAAAAAACGAAAAAAAAAGAAAAAAAAAAGAGAGGAAGACGGACGAAGAGGGACGAGAAAAGAGAAGAGAGAAAATGGAAGAAATCGGGTTTGTATGCACCCTCAACCTACATGCTTCGTATTCTCGGTATAGAACTCGTCTAGTTGTGGCTTGGACACGGGAGTATCGAGATTGTAGGTGGAGTTATGGTGGTTTTAGGGTTTGTAAGTTTGCTAGATACTAGGGTTTTAAGTTGTATGTGAAAGTTGTGAAGGTGAAAAAGTTGTTAAAAGGTGTTGCAAAGGAGGTGTATATATAGGAATTCTCCCCACCCTCGTCTAGGGTTACTTGATCGAGTGCCCTGATGGACTCGATCGAGTGCCCTGATGGACTCGATCGAGTGCCCTGATGGACTCGATCGAGTGGCCCAACTAAAAGAAGACAGCGGGCCTGCTAGAGGCCCACTCGATCGAGTGGATCAGCTGGAGCGAAGAAATCCGGAGTTTTTGACTTCGAGTTGGATTCTCGATATTTGCATGGTTGTTTTGTGTCTCGGAAATGACTTTGACCGGGGTTTGACCCGGTCACTAAAAGACGGTTTTATTTCCGGTGTTGATTTTGACCCAAATTAGTCTTATTTGATTAGGAACGACCTGCTGGGCCTGAATTTGAGGTTGGTTTTGTGAGATTTGTACTCCGTAAAAAGCCCAAGCCAGAAACTAACGGTTTTGAGCCCATATCCGAGCCCGTAGAAGCATGTTCGCGTCCGATCATCATCGGGTGTTTTTTTTTGAAAATTGCTATAGACACCTAGCAGGCAAATGAAGGGGACATTGTTCGAATAAGTCTAAGGGTTTAAGCAAATGACTAATAGTAGGTAATATTATATATATATACTAAATCGTGACTATAAGATTATAATGTTACTCTTAATAAACTAAACTTAAAATTTAGTCTATTTGTGTTACATCAAATCGCACTCCACTGTAAATTTATGAAGAACAAACTGCAAACTAACGAACAATGATACACAAAACTCTCAGTCAAACAATTATTACTGGATCAAGACCACTCCAATAGTATTCAGAACGACACTTTGTAATGTCTAAAAACCGCATGCAATGTATACATTAACTAGTTTTATCACCCGTGAAGATTCACGGGTCAGTTTATAGTTATGTTATATATAAATTGAATTAAAACTAAAAATGATGAATGAGATATAGCATATATGAAGTCAAATAAGATATGTATTGCAAGAGTAGAAGAAAAGTATTCATGGTACTATGTACGTGCATTATCATACTGATTAACTAAAAAAAATTGTGTGATAAACTAAAAAAAACTGAAAAGAACATCGTCATACTATCTCAAAAATTACTTAAAAGAAAAAAGAAATCCACCCCTCCCCTTTTTAGGGTCATAATACCATTTTTTAGACCCACAACTTGTTTGACTAAACCCAAAATAACTCGTTAATTTTGGGTCGATACCTTACCCGACCCGTTCGGTTAGTGAGAATTTATTAAAATTAAATAAAATATTTATACCTAAATATTATATTTGGATTTATAATTAAAAATAAATATTTTTTATTATAAATATTCAATGTAATACAACTTTAATCTTTTTATCATTTAATTGGAAAATAATTTTAAAAGTTGAATTAATTATTGTTTTTAAATATAAATATTATTAAAGAGTACAATAATAATATTAAAATAAAAAAATAATATTAAAATATTTTTGTTGGACTTAAAAAGCTTATACTCCGCAAAATATATAGGCGTTCGAAACTATTTTTGACTCTAATCCAAACCGTGACCCGTATAACCCGACTTATATTTGATTTGACCCATATTTGGACCCGAACCGCTGGACCCATTTGACATGTATACATATTACGCTTTCGCTTTATTTTTGAGGGGTTGAATAACTTTAATTGATGGTGTTAGTTTTCAACCCATAACCGTAAAGTTAAAGATCAGAGTTCAGACCCTTAAACAGAATTAAAAGTATAGTCCGGGTACTAATCTTACCCTTAAATAGGTTTTGCTCTATTGTTTTTGGACATATAAACTCTTTATAGGATCGAATACATACCTGATTAATTATTTAAATCAGTTAAAATATTTAGATACAGTTTTGATGTTTGTAATCAACCCTCTTTTTATGGTCGTGAACCCGTTTTTTCGATCGACAACCCGTTTGACCGATCCCAATATGACCCGTTAATTTAAGGTCGAAACCTGACCCATCCCATTCAACCCGTTCGGTCAGTGAGAATTTATTAAAATTAATAAAATATTTAAATTTAAATATTATATTTGAATTTATTATTAAAAAAATAAATACGTATTTTAAATTACAAAATATCCAATTTATTATTTTTCATTTATTGTTCGATGACGTCAACCTATATATATTATATTTGTATTACGATTATTGCATGACGATAATTTCGATATTAAAAATTAATATCGCAATATCAACTATTTGTATTCTAAAAATAAAAAATAAAGAATTATTTTAAATATATTTATGAAAATGTCAGAATTTTTTTTAATATATTTGATATTTATAATAATTTTATATGAATAATAATTTTACATAAATTTTATGTAAATAAATGTTACATTAATTGAATTGAGTTGATCATTTATGTACGTAGGATAATCATCAATTTTTATTTTTCGTAACTCTGACAATCAATATGAATAAAGTATAATTTATAAATGACATCTTTTATAGAGTATTATTTCGTATATAGTATAAATAGTATCTTAAAGAGAGAGAAATATATTGATACTCTAAAATATTATTTTTTACAATCTTCAATCTTCAATATATTAATATATTTAATGTTAAATATTTATCGAACAAAATATTAATATTATGTTTTTTTAAATATATTTAATATTCCTAATAATGTGAAATTTGAAATATTAAAATAATAGTGATACTTTAACATAAATGTTGGAGTATATGTTATATGAATAATAAAAGTAAATAAATGACGTAAATGTTACATAAAATGGATTAAGTTGGAAACGTATATATGTAGGATGATTAACAATTAGCAATTATATTTTTTAGTAATATAGATTACAAAATTTTAAGATGTTAAATTACAGAATTTTAAGATGTTAAATAGGATGTTAAATTAATAATAATTTATCATAAATTTTATATGAATAATTATATAATTATACTCGTGTGAGTACTCGTATAATATAAATACAGATTATTCGTATAAATACTCGTAAGGGATGATATATATCTAGTAGGATGATTATTAACATTTTCTATATATAATATGGATTGATTTTATATAGATGCATGTGAGGCCGCTATGTCAGCAGTGGATGCATTCAATTGATATATATATATATATATATATATATATATATATATATATAGAGGGAGGATCAGAGAAGTTAATAACTCCCTAACTCTCCCTTAGTGTTAATCTCACCCATCCATTAAGATTAATATGGACGGTGGATGGATGGGTTTAGATTGTATAAAAAAAAAGGAGACAATCAACTGACATAGCAGCAGTGGAGAGAGGGAAACATCCCCTCACCCAAATCAATCCCTACATTTCTTCCCTCATACACTTCCCAAACCCCTCATTTTCAATTCATTTCTCAACTCAATTTATCTCTTTCTAACAAAACCCCAACAAATAATCACCATTAATAACTCCGACCATACTCCGTCAACTACTCCGACCATACTCCGTCAGCTACTCCGACCATACTCCGTCAACTACTCCGACCATACTGCGTTTTTAACCCAACATACTCCGTCAGTAACTTCGATCATCATACGAAGGTATGTTCATCTTCATCATCTTCATCTTCATCTTCATCTTCATTTTCGTGCTTCATCTTCATCTTCATCTTCATCTTCATCTTCATGCTTCTTTTTATTTTTCATGTCTTTTTTTTTTTGTATTTATAAAATTATTCATCTTTATTATCTAAAAAAAAGAACAACTTCATCTTTAAGATGGAGTTTGAAGATGAAGTTGTTATTTTTTTGGGGGATGAATGGAGCTTGAAGATGAACAAGTCATTTAGTGCGTAATATTTTTGCAGAATTGCAAAGTCACGCTCATTATGCTGTACAGTCACACTCATTATGCTGTACAGTCACACTCATTATGTTGTAGAATCACGCAGATGTACACTCATTGTAGTCACATATTCAGTTGTATAGTTATACTCATTATGCTGTATAGTCACACTCGCTATGTTGTAGAATCACGCAGCTGTAGAATACCTTGGGATTAAGGTATCATTAGTTGAATCATCTTCATCTTCATGCTTGTTTTACTTTTCATACCTTTTTTTTTGTATTTATAAAATTATTCATCTTCATTATCCAAAAAAAACTGAAGATTAAATATGGATTAAAATGAAGGTTGAATATGAATGAATGAAGATTGAATATTTAATGAATGAATGAAGATTGAATATTTAATTAATGTTATAATTTAGTTGTATAGTCACAAAGATTATGTTGTATAGTCACACAGTTGAAGTTGTATAGTCATACTCGTTATGTTGTAGGATCACAGTCATTATGTTGTAGGATCACACCGTTTATGTTGTACAGTCACACAGTTAAAGTTGTATACTCACACTCATTATGTTGTACAATCACGCAGCTGTACACTCATTGTAGTCACATATTTAGTTGTATGTGTGATTTAGATTGATTGTGTGTTTTGTTGCAGCGAAATGATTGGTGGAAAGAGGAATGTCGGTAAAAGGGGCGGTGGGAAGAAGAAGGTCGTGGAAGATACAACAATCGATCACGTAATTGGACAATGTATTGTTGCGAAGATTAAAATGAAGGTTGAATATTTAATGAATGTTTAGATAATTTGTTCTGAATCGTATGTATAATCATCTTTCTAATTATGAATGTGACTTTGCAAATGATGATTGAAGAATAATTGACTATATGGCTTTTATTTTCCATTTTACGGTTTCAGTTTTGTAGTCACACACTTTAGGTTGTACAGTCACACTCATTATATTGTATAATCACACTCATTATATTGTATAGTCACACTCATTATATTGTAGAATCACACAAATTCTTGCAGTGATTAGTGTATGTAATCATCTTTGCTAATGATAATTGAAGTATAAATAAGTACGAGTATAATTTAGTTGTATAGTCACATAGATTATGTTGTATAGTCACACAGTTGAAGTTGTATAGTCATACTCGTTATGTTGTAAGATCACAGTCATTATGTTTTAGGATCACACAGTTTATGTTGTATAGTCACACAGTTAAAGTTGTACAATCACACTCATTATGCTGTACAATCATATAGTTGTAGAGTCATTGTATTGTAGAATCACACAAATTCTTGCAGTGATTAGTGTATGTAATCATCTTTGCTAATGATGATTGAAGTATAAATAAGTACGAGTATAATTTAGTCGTATAGTCACAGAGATTATGTTGTATAGTCACACAGGTGGAAGGATAAGTGATTTTGCTATAGACTTCGCGTGATTAATTATGAAACCAGAAAATAGCGATGAAAATTATTTACATTAGACTAAGTCCATCCTTTACATATAGTACGTCAAACATAAAAACATTCTAACCCACCAAACATCATTTACACATAGTACGTTCATCCTAAAGCAAATATTTTATCTCACATAAACACACAAGAGCTTAACGATGGTCTCCGGTACGTGCGCAACAATACATTGTCCAATTACGTGGTCGGTCGTTATATCTTCCACGACCTTCTTCTTCCACCGCCCCTTTTACCAACATTCCTCTTTCCACCAACTATTTCGCTGCAACAAAACACACAATCAATCTAAATCACACAACACAACTGAATATATGACTACAATGACTCTACAACTGCATGATTGTACAACATAATGAATGTGACTGTACAACTTTAACTGTGTGACTCTACAACATAATCTCTGTGACTATACAACTAAGTTATACTCGTACTTATTTATACTTCAATCATCATTAGCAAAGATGATTACATACACTAATCACTGTAGGAATTTGTGTGATTCTACAATATAATGAGTGTGACTATACAATATAATGAGTCTGACTGTACAACCTAAAGTGTGTGACTACAAAACTGAAACCGTATAATGGAAAATAAAAGTCATACAGTCAATTATTCTTCAATCATCATTATCAAAGTCACATTCATAATTAGAAAGATGATTATACATATGAATCAGAGCAAATTATTTAAACATTCATTAAATACTCAACTTTCTTTCATCTATATTCAACCTTCATTGTTTTTGTGAATAATGAAGATAAATAATATTATAAATACCAAAAAAAAAGAAGGAATGAAAAATAAAACAAGCATGAGGATGAAGATGATTAATTATTTTAAAGATGCTCTAAAAAGATAAAAACAATACCTGAAAATCATCGAGGTTCGAAAGTAGGAATTTGACGAACGTGGAAACTTGAACGTAGATAAAAAAATACCTGAAAAAAGTCACACACTTTCAGTTGTATAGTCACAAACTTTAAGTTGTACAGTCACACTCAGTATGTTGCATAGTCACACTCATTATGTTGTAGAATCACATAGCTGTAGAATACCTTGGGATTAAGGTATCATGCGTTTAACCATCTTCATTTTCATGCTTGTTTTATTTTTCATACTTTTTTTTTTGTATTTATAAAATTATTCATCTTCACTATCCACAAAAAAAAAATGAAAGTTGAATATATATGGATGAATGAACGACTATGACTTTAAAAAAATGAAATATCTAAACATTCATTAAATATTCAACATTCATTCATCCATATTCAACCTTCATTTTTTTTTGGATAATGAAGATGAATAATTTTATAAATACAAAAAAAAAGTATGAAAAATAAAACAAGCATGAAGATGAAGATGATTCAACGAATGATACCTTAATCCCAAGGTATTCTACAGCTGCGTGATTCTACAACATAGCGAGTGTGACTATACAGCATAATGAGTATAACTATACAACTGAATATGTGACTACAACGAGTGTACATCTGCGTGATTCTACAACATAATGAGTGTAACTGTACAGCATAATGAGTGTGACTGTACAACATAATGAGTGTGACTTTGCAATTCTGCAAAAACATTACGCACTAAATGACTTGTTCATCTTCATCTTCATCTTCAAGCTCCATTCATCCCACAAAAAAAATAACAACTTCATCTTCAAACTTCATCTTAAAGATGAAGTTGTTCTTTTTTTTAGATAATGAAGATGAATAATTTTATAAATACCAAAAAAAAAGATATGAAAAATAAAAAGAAGTTTGAAGAAGATGAAGATGATCGAAGATGAAGATGAAGATGAAAAAGAAGCTAAAAAAAATGAAGATATCAAAGTTTATGCATAAACATACCTTGGTATAATTATCCGTCATGTTGTGTTAAAAACGGAGTATGATCGGAGTTGTTGACGGAGTATGGTCGGAGTTATTAATGGAGCTTATTTGATGGAGTTTTGTCAAAGAGAGATGAATTGAATTAGGGAAATGAATTGAAAATGAGGGAAGTAATGAGGAAGGGAGAGTTTGATTGAGGAAGGAATGCTTCCCTCTCTCCACTGCTGCGAAGTGTGATTGAGGGGGAGGGTTGCTTCCCTCTCTCCACTGTTGCTTGTCAGTTTGTTGTCCCTTTCTTTTTTTTCCTTTTTTTAATACATCATCCATCTAAGCCATTCATTCAACCTAAGATCAAGGGTCAACAACACAACTTCCCAACTTCCCACTTTTCACCAAACTCCCTTGATCCCTTTTCTATATATATATATATATATATATATATATATATATATATATATATATATAGAAGTGGGATCAGGTGAGTCCACTTATATATGTTGAGTCCGTGAGTCCCCATCTTAGCCTTTGATTCAAGGTTAGATTAATGGACAAGATTTGATCTCATAATTAAGAAAATAACTAACAAATCTTGTAAATATATCATTTCTCTCTCCTCCTTAATTATCTCAATGCAAATCTTTTCTCTATCTTATCAATCTTTTTAAATGTCTTTTTCTCTCACACAACAAGTTTTTTCAAAATTAAGTTTTTTTCATTTTCACCCAAAAATCATCATTTTCCTACTGCCATTGTACGTATGTTACTATGTTACTGTCATAATCCATAAACTATGTTACTTTAACTCATATAACGTGTTACTTTAATTCATGAACTGTGTTACTTTAACTCATAAAATCTGTTATGTTGTTTAATATATTCTCTTGCAAAAACTATTACTCTAACTCATACAATGTGTTACTCTAATTCATGAACTGTGTTACTTTAACTCATAAAATCTGTTACGTTGCATAGTCTCTTGCAAAAAGTGTTACTCTAACTCATACAATGTGTTACTTTAATTCATTAACTGTGTTACTTTAACTCATAAAATCAGTTACGTTGCATAGTAGTCTCTTGCAAAACAGGAGTTCCAATTAACAAAAAGAACAATGTTTGTTTTTATTAAGATACTCCAAAACAAAAAGTGGTACAAGATTCCAACTAAATCAACTCCATTAAAATTCCAATGTTTCACACTTGTTACTCATAATGTCCTACTTATAATTCTGCTTCTTCTTCATCCTTCTCGTTCTCTCCGTCTTCTTCTTTTTCATCTTCTTCATCATCATCTCAGAAGCTTTGATTTAATCTCACCACCGCACAATGGAGGAAACTCTCACCCACATTCCTACATCATTCATGTGGATTAAAGTAACAGATAACAAGAGTTAAAGTAACAGATGAAGTGCATTGAAGTAACATTGAATTAAATAAACAGAGTATGCTATAGTATGAATTAAAGTAACAGATAATGTTCATTAAAATAACACCAGATATAAGTTAGTGCAAATAATTCATATAATGATAAAAATTAAGAGTATGACGCAGTATCTTACTCTTTGATATTGTTTTCTATTTTGAAGTCATCACGTCCCATAATTATAGGAATTAGTATTTTTTTTTCTTTTTTTTTATATGACGTTACTCTTTGATATTGTTTCCTATTTTGGTGGCAATCACGTCCCATTATTATAAGAAACAATATCTTTTTTTTAATTATTTTTTTAATATGGCGGTTTCCTAAATTCTTAGGACACTACAATGCACTACAATAACAGATGAAAAACACTAAAGTAACAACTGGAGTGTATTAAAGTAACACGACATATAAAGTAACAGATGGTAGACATTAAAGTAACAGATGCTCTACACTAAAGTAACGCAGTATATGAACTAAAGTAACGCAATATATTGTAAACGTAAAAACTAATAATTGAGTAGCATCTTAATGACTTCCATGACGATTCCAGTATAAATTACAAAACATATATACTCACCGTTTGTGTGTTCTACGAGTTGCATATGAATCTATGATGAATAACACGACCATGAAAACAATATAAAAAATTGACGCAAAATATGAATGACACGACCATGAAAACAATATCAACATGAAAACTGACGCAAAACATGAACACAAATTGACGCAAATTAATCAGGATAATGAATAAAAATTGACGCAAAACATGAAAGCAATATCGAAACTCACCATTGTTATACTCGATGAATTGCTTATCAACGGTTAATGAAGATGTCGCGATCATTGAATTCATAGTAACGGAATTTCGAGCACAGATTTGATTGAATGAATGAATGAACGATGGGAGCGTTTTTTTTAAGGTTTTGATGAACCTGTAACGTGAATGAATGAATGAGGAATGATTGTGATTATGGGAGTTATTGTTTCCTAAAATCATGGGAGTTATTTAGTATCATCTTTAATGGCTCCCACTATTATAGGAAACATATCTTTTTTAGTATCATATTTAATGACTCCCACTATTATAGGAAACAATATCTTTTTTTATTATTATTTAGAAATGGTGGTTTCAAATATCCCCATGATTCACTAACGCGTTATAATAACAGACTTTAAGAACTAAAGTAACATCTTCGATGAATTAAAGTAACATATCATAAAAGTAATAAAAGTTTGTCATTAAAATAGCGGACATTCTACACTAAAGTAACACAGTATCTGAACTAAAATTACCCAATACCTTTTCTGTGCGCAGACATCATGTGATTAATATGCAGCATTACTATAGTTCAACGTAGAAAAGTAGAAACTAAAAATTTAGTATCATCTTAATGACTCCCATATCCTTTCAAGTATAAACTACAATATATACTCACAGTTTGTTTTTTCCACGATTTGCATATCAGCCATTGAATGAAAAGTAGAAGCCAGATTGAATGAAAAGCAGCGCGACAAGACGATTATTGACTGAATGTGTTATTGATTGTGTCGTATTGAAATAAATGGCAGCGGCGCGTTGAAGATGATGAATGACTGAATGTGATTTTGAAGAATGAATGATTGAATGAGCGAGAGAACGATGAAGAAGAAGGTGGCGGAAACGAAATTGATGAAAGAGAGAATGAATGAGAATGTTACGTTACTGAAATATTCACCTTCCTATTTTGGTGGATGCAGTATTTTTTTTTTTTTATTATTAAAACAGTGATTTTTTCTCGTCCCTTAATCCATCTCCCATCCAACGGATGGGATGAGGACTCAAGGACTCAACACATATATAGGGACTCATTAGAACCCATCTCTCTCTCTCTCTCTCTCTCTCTATATATATATATATATATATATATATATATATATATATATATATATATATATATATATATATATATATATATATATATATATATATATATATATTCGGGATCCTTTGAGGCAGCCTAACTCCCTGCAACCGTTGAGGCAGCATCTGGGCCGTTAGATCTGATTGAGATCAACGGACCAGGGTTGATCAAAATTCTAAGCACAAAAACAAACGCGCGCCATCTCCTTCCTTTCCTTTTGAATTAGTCGACTTTCTCTCTCTAGAAATTTGTTTATTTTTTCATTCAAATCATTCGATCATCTTCATCAGTTCCGTTGCAATCTTCATCGTTTGATCTTCATCATTTTTACTTGCAGATTTAATTGTGCTCACTCGTAAAATCGAGCGTCTTCATCATTTCAATTGCAGATCTTCATCATTCGATTATCATCATTTAAGTTGCAGATTTCATTTTGTTCACTTTGTAAATTCGTTCGTAGAATTGATTTTACGAATTCTGTTCTTGATTATCAAGGAATTCTATGCTTGATTATCAACGATTTCTGTTCTTGATTTGATTGTCGTCATTTTCACTTGCAGATTTGATTGTAATCCTGAACAATTCGTTTAGAGAAAACTGATTATGAACCTGCTGATCCAAGTAGACAATCGATTATCAAGAATTACGTAGATTCTGTACTGATTCTCTGCTGAATTATTTTGATAACTTATGATGTACATATTTGTCACTGAATAATGTTGATATTTTGATATCAGTTGTACATAATCCATCTGAGGACATCACTAGACATAATTCTATATTAGTTGTACATAACTCATCTAGTTACATCTTAAAGTAGAAATTTTGTTGCGATTGTAAAAATTTACACTGTATATCTTCCTAAATAATTATGTACACTGTATTCATTATTATGTACAGGACGTAGGGTCATTATATAAGGTACATAATTCTATATCAGCTGTACATAACCCATTTGAGGACATCATTGTACATATTTCTATATCAGCTGTACATAATTCTATATCAGCTGTACATAATTTATCTGAGGACATCATTGTACATAATTCTATATTAGTTGTACATAACTCATCTATATACATCTTAGACTGAAAATGTACAGATACTAAATAATTAGTTATATACACTGTATTCATAACTATGTATATCATATTTTTAATTAAAAAACACAATGCAAACAGTATATCTTCCTAAATAATTATGTACACTGTATTCATTATTATGTACAGGACGTAGGGTCATTATATAAGGTACATAATTCTATATCAGCTGTACATAACCCATTTGAGGACATCATTGTACATATTTTTATATCAGCTGTACATAATTCTATACCAGTTTCTTGCGGGTTTAGTGACCTTGAATAAGGAAAAGGGTTTAGGGTTGGATTAGGCGGATTCGCGAAGCGGGTCCGCCTAATCCAATCCTAAACCCTTTTCCGTCCCGTCTTATGCGGTACCCTACTCTTAAGGTTCAGTGTGCCATCTTTGAATCACATCCACGACAGGGTTCACCAATACCCTCTTAGGGTACAGTTTCTTGCGGGTTTAGTGACCTTGAATAAGGAAAAGGGTTTAGGGTTGGATTAGGCGGATTCGCGAAGCGGGTCCGCCTAATCCAATCCTAAACCCTTTTCCGTCCCGTCTTATGCGGTACCCTACTCTTAAGGTTTAGTGTCCCATCTTTGAATCACATCCACGACAGGGTTCACCAATACCCTCTTAGGGTACAGTTTCTTGCGGGTTTAGTGACCTTGAATAAGGAAAAGGGTTTAGGGTTGGATTAGGCGGATCCGCGAAGCGGGTCCGCGTAATCCAACCCTAAACCCTTTTCCGTCCCGTCTTATGCGGTACCCTACTCTTAAGGTTCAGTTTCTTGATAAATATCAATATGTGCATCAAAACAGATACCGTTTTAACCATATTAACTTATGTACATCAAAACAGACACTGTTTTAACCATGTATTAATTTCAATATGTGCAACACATAGTACCTTATCTACATCAAAACAAACACTGTTTTAAGCATGTACAAATTCCAAAATGTGCAACACATAGTAACTTATTCAACAGATATCAATTTATGTACGTCAAAACATGTTTAGATTACTCTATACATTTTATGTTTTTGACTATTTACAGAAGAACGTTATAGGTTAATTTTGTTTTACGTTTAACAATTTACAAAGTACAGTGTATAGGTCATTATGTAATGTACATATGTACATATTAGCTGTACATAACTCACCTGAGAATGATTATAAAAGCGTTGATGTTTATATAAATTCTTGTCATGGAGTAATGTTTACATCACTGACTGTTTACATACACACAGCTAAAATAGAATTTTATATTTTCTGTCAACTGTAAAATCCTTAACAAAGTTCTTATCCCACCTCATAAGATTTATGCATGTTTGACGACGAAAGTCATTGATGTCATTAAAATAATCTTTGTTTGTCCATTTCTCCTTGTCGTGAAATGCATTTATCCACTTCAAGACAAAAACACCACAATCAAATCCATTACTTTGTTGAGCTGCATTTTTGACATACTCCATTGGATTTGTCATCATTTTTTTTGGAGATGTATTCATAGCCCGAGTAGTTTTGAATGATGATTGCGATATTTGTCATTATTCTGTGGCAAACATCAATTCGTGCTTTGTTACCCTTCCTTTTACTTGAATCCAAGATGTAATTCTTCTTGTCTTCAAAATCACACACAATCAAAATCCAGTGTAATGGTGTGTCAATATGAACTGGGATAAAGATATGAAAAAGTATACATTTCACAGTTATTGTAATGTAATACATATTTTCAACACATATTAACTTAAGTACATCAAAACAAACACTTTTATAACCATGTACAAAATTCAACTTTGTTAATGGTATAGGAGTATACAGATTAGATGGTTATACCTTTCTCAAGAATTTACCATCTTCAGGCAAGTATGATACAGTACAGTATGGCGTTGTCAGAGAAGAGAATACTTCTGGGTTTAATTCCTGTAACAATGGATACACAATAGGTAAACAACTGTATGATTATGTACCAAAAAAGTACTTAAGTACATGAATTTTGACATATTTTACCCCTGATTTTGTAGGAATGAATAGTATATCGCTCCTCTTGAATGTTGCATATATTCCAGCTATATCGATTGCCTATTAAAAGAACACTTGTTAGATTGATTTGGCAGCATTTGAATTTATAATATTAGTGTAATATTTACCATATCATATAGTTGTTCTTTTGGTAATAACAAGGATTGCATCGCCTTTCGGCTTACATTCATCCATTGTGTTTCCATAACCTCTTCCCTGCAAGATAACATAGTTCAAATAATCAACAATTTTAAAATTAATTATGATGAAAGAATTAAAAAACATTGGACAGGATAGAATATATTACATGTTATATGAAATTAAAATGTTTTCATATGAGTCCTTCTTTTTCTCATTTGTCTTTCCTGCAAAGGTCTTCTTTTTTGTTTCTTTTAAGAATTTTTGAATAATTTCTTCATCACTGAATATTTTTTCCACATGGAGTTCCGCTGCCCTACTGAGAAAAGTTATAAAACAGTAAATGTTAATGATTTATGCTTTATGTGCAATATATGGTAGTCATATGATAGCATAGTGCAAGTCTATAACATACAGAAGTTTCCTTGACATTTTTCTTGCATCTTTCAGAATAGTATGTTTCATCTGATTCCTGGTGGAGGTTAGTATTTTGTGACAATACCGCACCTTCATCATCCTTACATACTTATCATATGTAACATTGTTCTGAATATATACATTAATCAATAACATTTATATATGGAAATATAGTCAAACATAAAATAGTATCAATGATATAAGTAGAATAACTAAGTTTACCGGTTTGAACATTTGGGCAAAATAATTTTTATCCCCATTGTACATTTCCATGACCCTCATTGACAAAATACCATTGTCAATTTCCAAATGACGACTAAAATCTGGAATAAATTCCGCTATTTCATAGTCTGTCACTTGATTGGCCCATTTGATCTTATTCTTGAATTTTTCGGAGAAATAATTACACTGCAAATATAACAAAGTATTCAACAAAGGTGAAATAATTTTCAATGTACAAAAAAGTAAAAACAATACATCAGTGTGCTCACATATTTATCTTTAGCTTCAGAACTGTTCAGTTGGCTGTCACGTTCTTCAGGATACCCAAAGTGAATTATTTCAAATGATGTCGTCATTGAGTTTAAACAGTAAAGAATAATAGATGGTAATTCTGTTGTCCAGAAAAAGACCTTGAAGAAGATTGCACTATTAGTTTTCAGAATGAATGAATGAATGAATGAATGTATGTATGAATGAATGAATGAATGGAGGTTATAAGGAGTATCTATTTGTTTACCAATTGCACATTATCCAACTGCATTTCACTTGTAGGAATCTGAAACATTAAAGAAGTGTTTAGAAGAGATTCATGACCAAAAATATATTTACACTGTTGACATTGTTGATGGAATATATAACATTACCACATATTTATTAAATGGAGACATATAAACACGCTTTATGGATGATGGAGATGATAGCTTTTCCAAATCATTCATCAATAATCCCCAAAGATTTAAAATTGGTTCCTCAACATTACTTCCAGACTGTGACATCATCAACATCTTCCTCCTTGAAATCTGAATCGTTTCAAACTTAAAGAGAGGTTCACTGTAAAATTAAAAAGTAATTAGTGTATTAGTTTTGGTATAACAATCACTCATATGAAACAATTTTAACTATGACTTTCAAACTATTAGCATTTAAACACATTTCCCTACCTTCTCAGTGTTTTACTTATGTACATCTGTTGTATGAGTTATATACAATAAGTTGTAACTTATCTACATCAAAACAGACATTGGTCTAATAATGTGCAAATTTCACACATGTGCATCACATAGTATCTTACGTACATCAAAACAGACAGTGCTTTAGCTATGTAAATTAGTTGTTTACCTTGGAGAGATATCTAATGCAAATGCATAGTCTGTCACATATTTCTCTTCGGTACTCAGATTGGTTAAAAAGCTGATGTTCCTTTGTATGAAAGGAGATTTGAAAATAGCTGGTATTGCTTGTTTCCTCTTGTATTGTGCTTCAATTTCTTTTTCATTCATTTCATCATCTTGCTGAGATGCATTCCCCACTATTTGTGGAGTGACCAAGTTTTCAACAATATCTGGGCTCTTTCGAATGATATTTTTCACAACATAAGGAGTTTCTAAGTTAACTTTTTCTACTGCATGTGCAGGAGTACATTCCATGTTCTCCACAAACTCCACAAGCTTGTTATTGAACATTTGTTCAGTAGTAGCTTCCACATCCACATTCTTCATATCCACATTTGACACACTCTTGTAATTGAACACTTGTTCATTTATGGTGGGAGTTTTTTCTTTATCCACATCTTCATTTATCTGAGGTGTATCTTGAGGGTCAGAATACATGTCAAGGTTAATATCTTGACTGAGTTGATAGCTCTCATCTGAGTTCAACAAACTGTATCTTGGCATCATTGGGTCTCTCTCCTCCTTCTTCTTCTTCATCTTTGGTACCTCATTCTTTTTGGCAGAAACAGCTTCTTCTACTATCTGATCTAACATCTCTAATACGTGTGGAGTCAATTCTTCTAGACCAAAGTCTGCATCTGAGAAGGTAGGGAAGTCCTTTTGACAAGTAGAAGGTATTTTGCGTTCTTCTTTTGTGTTGTCATCATTGACAACTTGTGATGCAATATTAGTAACATCCTTCCATTTATCTCCAGATTCTAAGCAGTAAAAGATGAAAAATAAATACTGTATATAAGTTATAATTATACAACACATAGTAACTTATGTACATCAAAACAGACACTTCTATAATCATGTACAAAGTTCAACATGTCCAACACATAGTAACTTACGTACATCAAAACAGACAGTGTTTTAACCATGTATAAATTTCAATATGTGCAACACATAGTAACTTATCTACATTAAAATAGACACTATTTTAACCATGTACAAATTTCAATATGTGCAACAAATAGTAACTTATATACATAAGAACAGACACTGTTTTAACCATGTACAAATTCCAAAATGTGCAACACATAGTAACTTATGCAACAGATATCAACTTATGTACGTCAAAACAGACAGTTCTATAAACATTTATAAATAGATAGAAAATTAATTATAAAAAAAAATATTACCATTCTCTTTTGATGGCTGTTCTCTTCTTGTTTCTGAAAGTTTGTTTATAAATTCATTTGCCAAATTTTCAAAGTCTAGTAGTGGTTTGCATTGGGGGGAGGCAACTTTTGCAACTTTTATTGCATCTTTCAGCCCCCTGAAAGACTTTGAGAACTGAGAAGATTTGTTGATTAAATTCTGCACCCAGTGTATTGCTTCCTTTGGCTCATCATTCTCATCTTTTATTTCCTCCGCCACTTTCACTAGCTTCTCTTTCTCCATTACGGAAGAAACATTTGCAGTACAGGTTTTAGAGTTATCCACCTTGTACCAATCAACCGGTTGTAATTGCAAGACAAAGCCGTTACCGAATGTACCCGATTTCTTCGCTTCGTCCATTATTCTCTTTGAAATGGACTCTTGTGTCCAGAACAACATTGTCGGGAAACAACGAAAAGGTGTGCTGTTTCTGTAGCACATTCTTTGTAGATATATGAACACAAAGACCATTATAGGTCCATCAAAGCATTTGTTTCTCTCTGTTGTGTTCATCTTCCACATATCAACGGCCTCAACGAAAGCATCAAGGCAAAATTTGCACCAATTAAAGGTGCGTACGAATGATAAGTCGACTAAAGACATCAATATCTTTAAGCTTGGGGTTGTAGAACAGCTACCCGCTATAAAAATAGAGCAAAGATAAACAATGAAGTTCCTCTTGAATTGATCCCCCCCATCCGTCTGTGTTGTTAGCACGTATTGTAACACATTGTTTGTTATCTTGGAACCTTTAAACTGTTCCTTGAACTCATCAACTAATTGATTATATTTAACATCCTTGTCATCATAGGATGCTAATACAATATCATTTGATCCCATAGGAAGCCCGGTTGCTATGTGTACATCCAAATTCGTAACATGAAGTGTCTGACCTTTATATGATGATGAATCAGGTTCAAAATTGGAAACAAGCCAATGACCAAGTTTGGCTGGGACTTCTCTTACATTTAGAGAAATTATATCCCCGAACCCCAATTCCTTAATATCTTCAATTTGCTTGTCTGACAGATTTCTTACAAATTTAAACAAACTTTCAAGGGACATCCTTGTGGTCAATGATGGGAGTTCATTCACTGCATGTAGAACCCTCTTCCTTCTATTTTTTGTAGGTTTTGTAGGCTTATTAATGACAGCTGTAAATTTGAGTGAGCAAAACAGATTTAAATAATATGTATAGAGGGCATATGTAACAAGTTCAAGTTCTAAGAACAGATAATTAAAACAACAAATGTACATACCTACAATCGCATCTGAGAGTAAGTGTAATTGTGATTTCGGTGTGAAAAAACTACAATCCTTAGAATC
The DNA here is from genome assembly GCA_958450325.1 of Agrostemma githago. Taxonomy (NCBI): domain Eukaryota; kingdom Viridiplantae; phylum Streptophyta; class Magnoliopsida; order Caryophyllales; family Caryophyllaceae; genus Agrostemma; species Agrostemma githago. The sequence continues at coordinate 15,564,957 of OY288250.1, forward strand.
ATCAGAATTATCCTTAGAATCATCCTTAGAATCATCAGGAGCATCCTTAGAATCATCCTTAGAATCATCGTTTACTTCTACCCGTCTCTTTTTACATGCAACTATACATAATTAACGAAAAATCAATATGCATCATTTACATTGAGAGTATGGGATTCAATACGGAGTACTGTATAAGTTTATATACCTTCGATCTTATGAGCAGCTTCCCTCTTTGTTCCGGTTTTCTCCCAATTTGTTTTCATCTTTTTTGTTAATCTAATTTGCACGGTAATCGTTGAATTGTTGAAGATAATCGGAAAAGATAATCTAGAATAAACTTACAGAAATCGTTGAATTGTTGAAGATAATTCGGGGAAGATCTTAAGAGATCGTTTTTTTTTCTTTTTTTTCTTTTTCTTTTGTGGCTATGAAGTAGGTCAGATACCAATTTTGAGTATTCTTTTTTGGGTTTTAATTAAATAATAAACGGGCTCCTGTTAAGATACGGAGTACTATGTTCGATTTATAATGCTGTTATGTTCATTGAAAATAAGACAGATTCTAAGTATATAAGATATTATATTTTGTACATAAGTGTACTGGAAAACATACAGTAAGAGATTAATACTTTTAGTGTACATAATATAGAATTTAGAGAACATAAGTCAAATATACAAAAACATAAGGCATGCTTCTTGTGTGAAGTTTACTATCTACAAGACATATTTCGTCCAAGGTTATCTTAGAGATGTTCCTTGTACATATTTGTATTTTGATGCGTACATAACATATCCAATGATAAACAAATAATCCATTGATTGCCATTTTCATATTAATAGATCGTCTATTACAGTAATATAACTAATTCTACATACAATTAAAATAAGATCGCATATTTTTCCTTAACACTGAAATTTGTCACATAGTTCTTTTCCCACTTCAAAAGATCCAAGCATGTTTCACGCCTAAATTCTTTGTTATTTCTAAAGTATGATTCACTTGTCCATTTCTTCTTGTCATTCAATGCCTTCATCCATTTCATAACAAAGACACCACAATCAACTTCATTGTTTTGCTTCGCTGCATTTTTAAACGCTTCCACTTGAAATTTTCCCATTTGTTTTGAAATTTCTTCATAGCCAGGGTAGTTTTGTAAAATGTTTGAAACATTATACACTACTTTTTCAACATGCTTGTTCCTTTTTCTGTAAAACTTTGTCTTGCATGAATCAAGGACGTAATTCCTTTTATCTTCTAGATCACAGACAAGTAAAATCCAATGATTCGGGTGTTCGGTGTGAATTGGAACAAAGATCTGAAAATTTACACATTTCACAGTCATAAACATAGTTTTTTTTATAGTTAATCATCGTCAACTTTTAATACTTTAATCATTGGGTGTACCTTTCTCATAGATTTCGTATCATGAGGCATGTATGATACAGTACAGTACGGAGTATCAAGAGTAGTAGTGCTCTTTGGGTCTAATTGCTGGAACAAAAGATAAGCATCAAATAAACAACTGTAACCTTAAATACCGAAAATAAGTACACCAATTTGATATACTTACCCCTGCCTTTGTTGGAAAGAATACGACATCCTTCCTTCCTAATGTAATATAAATTCCATACAAATCTATCGCCTATTAAAATGGAACTTGTTAGATTTATTTAGAAGCATTTGAATTTATAAGATTAAAACTTGTTAGACATTTTCTTACCATATCAAATAATTCCTCATCTGCAAATAACAATGCTTGCATATCTATGCGGCTTACCCTACAAGAAAAGCGGAGCTTAGCAACCGATATTTACCGACCGTCGAAATATCAGTCGGTATTAATGAATACCAACCGACATCAGTCGGTAATATCATTTTCGGTCGGTAAATTACCGACCGAAACATAACAGTCGGTGATTTAATCAGTCGGTCGTTATTCATTCCAATTACCGACCGAAAACATAATATTACCGACCGATTTCATTCGGTCGGTGACGGTTTCAAAATAAACCCCACCAGCTTTCACTCACTATCTGATTTCATTTTAAAAAAAACAAACGAACACTGCTATACTCCCTCCCCTTCGCGAATCAACCCTAACCCCCCGCCCTCCCCCTCGCCAGACGCCACCGTCGCCGGCGCCACCTTTGCCGGATTTCTTTCCTGCCGCCGATCCATCGTTGGTGCTCTCCCCTTTCCCTGAAAATCCCCAATTTCAAGTTAGGGTATGATTTTTAATTGATTTTGTTGTTTAATTTTGTTTAGATTTACTTTATTGTTGTTGTATGTTAGATGAATTCAACCTAAGTTAGTTTAATTTAGATTAATTTTATTTTTGTTAGATTAGGGTTAAATTAGATTTAGGGTTAAATTAGATTTAGGGTTAAATTAGGGTTTATGGTCAAATTAGATGAAAAATTGTTGAAGTTAGATGAAATTGGTTTTAGTTTAGATTTATTGTTAATGGTTGATTAATTATTGACAAAGGTTTAGTTTTCTAATTGTTGGAGTTGGTAAAATGATTTAATTAGATGTTAGGTTAGCTTAATTTGTTGGTTAGAGTTAAATTAGATGAAACAATAGTCATTTGAAACAAAATTGGGGGTTTTAGATGAATTTGTTGATTATTTGTTCAAATTAGTGTTAAATTAGATTTATTGTAATTGTTAGTATTTATCTACTAATTTGTGTTGTACTTGATAAATTGATGAAATTGGATCTTAAGTTAGGTTAAATTAGCTTAGCTTAGGGTGATTGGTGGTTAAGGGTGAAAGGTTGAAAATTTGGGATTTTGGTTCTTAGGTTAGATAGTTCAATATTGATATTTAGATACTACGAGTAATTTGTATAGTAAGGTTTAGGGATGAAGTTGGATGTAAGCTTAGGTAGCTTAATTTTGTTATGTTGGTGATTTAAGTAATGTGATGGTGTAAGATTGTTGTATTATAGTTATTTACACATAAATTAAGTTGTACACCGTATTTGATACGGAGTATCATTTTTTATGAATAAGCATTTGGTAAGGATTATAATGATGATTTGCGAACTAAGGGATATCTTGAACATGAATTTGGTTATCAAACTTCTAATTGATTAAGGAGCACGACATATTCAAGTTTAGAGATGCCCATCGTAATATATATTTCTTGATAGCTTATGGGTTGTTTTTATGTTTATCATCAGATCAAGACTATCATTCTTTTGTGGTAACATTAAGTATAAGAATACACTAAGCTAGTTGCTTTGTTGCTTGATGATCTCCTTTTCATGTAATCACGGATATAAGATATTTCATGTAGATTGATTGTTTTTCTTTGTGGACTGCTTGGGAAAACATGAACTTAATAATTTGTTGTATGAAAAATTCTTAGTAATATTGTTCTAAAGTTTTCAGGTGATGTCAACATTTGTTATGAAGAAGTTTTGAGTGCACACTGAAGTTGATTCGAGTACTACTTTATCGGTGTATGATCTCCCTCAGTTTAATATTAGTCAGGTATTTTTTTGAAAAGATATATGATGTTCCATAATATTTGATTATCAAGATGTATATTCAGTAGATTAAAACTTGTAATGCATGATTATTATCCAAATATTAACTTGACTAGAGAATGACCTAGGGACGGAGATTTAAAGACATCAACCTAATACTCCATATATATTTTGTGCTTATAGGTTTTTTCTACTTTTGGAGATGTCGATAAAAGTCAAGGAAGAACACAAATACTTTATGATCCAATCATGAGGGAGCGAGGTACTCTTTCATTCGTTGATCGAACACCAAAGACAAAGTCGATGAAGGATTCTGAGATGCACTTAGTACTTCGTAACAGATAGTCCACATTCACTCCCATTGTTTAGAAATAAGTCAATTTGCTATGAGAAAAGGATTAGGTACTTTTTTTTTACAATAAGAGGAATGTGATATTGTATATTGTATGTAATTGATATTGTATCTTCGGGATGAAATTTAATTCAAATATTTCATGATTTGGATATAAAAGGAATGTGATTTTGTTGATATGCACAAGCATGTGCAAATGTGTAAGCATAAGGGTACAGGTGGCAAAAAAACAAGAAAAGAGTGCATTGATCTGATGTGCATACATGCACCGACTGAATATGTGTAATACCGACCGCCCTATTATTTTTACCGACCGTTATGCACATTACCGACTGAACATTCGGTCGGTAATTACCGACTGTTATATCATTTACCGACTGAAAAATCGGTCGGTAATTACCGACCACGACAATCGGTCGGTAAAAAAAATTACCGACTAAGATTACCGACCGATTTTCGTCGGACGCAAATTAATTAAAATCAGTCGGAAATGAAGTTTACCGACCGTTTTGTCACCATACCGACCGATTTTTTCGGACGGTAACCCGTAATATTCTTGTAGTGTTAAACACATCCATTCAGTTTGTATAATGATTTCGCTGTAAAATAACACACAACGTGGGAGTAATAACCCTAAAATTAATTAATTATGATGAATGATTTCAAAAACAATGGAAAGGGTAGAATGTATTACCTATTATACGATCGTAGCATGGCATCGTATTCTTTCTGCTTGTCCTCTAATCCCTTTCCAGCAAAATTCTTTTTTGTTACTTTTTTCAAGAAATTTTCAACTATATGAGAATCGCTGTATTTTTTTGTTGTTAAATTTTCCACTTCCAAGCTGATAAAAGTCATAGAACAGAATATGACTTTGTAATCGAAACAATATATAATAATTTATGTATGTCAAATTATGACTTATCAACAGCAAGCTATCAGATACATACAACATTTTTTTTGCCTCCTTCAACACAGTATTCTTCAGCTTATTCCTGTCTGAAGTTAGTATTTTGTGGCAATACGACACTGTCATCATCTTTACGTAATCATTGTATGAAATGGTGGACTGCACATATACATAATCATTACACATGATAACATTAGTATATTGGAAAATAATAACATATAGATTAGTATCAGTGATGAATGTGTTGTGATTTTTAACTTACTGGTTTGAACTCTTCGGCATAATTGTCTTTATTGCCTTTGTATGTTTCAATGATTCTCATTGAAAGAATGCCATTGTTACTTTCCAAATCTTTAGAGAAATCTGGAATATATTCGATCAACTCATAGGTATCAAATTCATTCACCCATTCGATTTTATGTTCGAAATGTTCCTTCAAATAACCACTCTGAAAATATAAGCCAATTATTCAGGCCAGATAACATAAATTTTAATGTACAAAAGAGCATAGACTTATATATAAATGCCTAAAATTTTAATGAACGAAAAAACACAAACATAGAATGTGTAATGTTAATGCCTAGAGTATGCTCACATAAATCTCTTTAGCTCCAAGACCAATCTCTTTGCTGTTAATTCCTTCATGAAACCCAAAATGAATCATCTCAAATTTCTTCGAGACTGAGTTTGCACAGTAAACAACATAACCTGCTGAATATCTAAAGCAGAAAAGTGCCTTGAAGAAAATCACATTATTAGTTCTCACAATGAATGAATGATTAAATAAATAAATAAATAAATAAGAGTTATAAAGAATATCTTTTTGATTACCAGTTGCACATCATTAACGTCCATTTCACTTGCGGGAACCTGAAACATTGTAGTGATTGTTTAGAAGAGAATCATGAGTGAAAACAGTTTTTATCATATGTGAATGGAATACATAGCATTACCTGATATTCTTGAAAAGGAGACATATACACACGTTTGATAGATGATGTCGGTGATAGTTTTTCCAAATCATTCATCAATAGGCACCAGAAATTTAAAATTAACTCATTGATTCGGGTATCACAGGTTGCCATCATCGACAGGTCCCCTCTTGAAAGTTCAATGTTTCCAAACTTAAACAGAATATCCCTGAAAAATTAAATTATTTAGTGTACTAGTTTTGCTATACCTGGTATGAATCTTATGTACAAAATATATTAATTTATGTACATCAAAATAGGCACTGCTATAACCATGCACAAATTGATATCAAGTTATGTACATCGAAACAGATGGTGCTTTGACAATGTACAAATTGTGAACATGTGCAATAGATATCAACTTATGTACATCAAAATAGGAACAGATATGAAACTTGTTTAAAAGATTAATGAGACTTACTGCAAAGACTTTCCTGGTGCAAATACATAGTCTGACACATATTTCAGCTGAGCTTTGAGAGAGGTCAAACAGCTGATGTTCCTATTAATAAAAGAAGATTTGAAGACTGCTACATCTCCTTGTTTTCCATTTTGCTGTGCTTCAATTTCTTTTTTTTAAGTGTATCAATTTCCTTGTTTTGATTTGTAAGAGATTCCAAATGCACATTTACAACAGAAGTTTCCAAATCTACATCAACACTTTCCACAGTATGTGCATTCAAAAAATCTTTGTGTTCTACAGAAATAATTTCACTGTCATTATTAACAGGAGTAGAAATACGAACATCTGTACAGATGTCTTCTGCAGCATCAACATTTTCCACATTGTCCGCATCGAACACATCTTCATTTTCCTCTGAAATAATTTCACTGTCATTCTTGACAGGAGTAGAAATATGAGCATCTGTACAGATGTCTTCTGCAGCATTAACATTTTCCATAGTGTCCACATCAAACACATCTTCATTTTCTTCGGAAATAATTTCACTGTCATTCTTGACAGGAGTAGAAATACGAGCATCTGTACAGATGTCTTCTGCAGCATTAACATTTTCCACAGTGTCCGCATCGAACACATCTTCATTTTCCTCGGAAATAATTTCACTGTCATTTTTGACAGGACTAGAAATAGGAGCATCTGTAAAGATGTCTTCTGCAGCATCAACATTCAACACATCTTCACTGTCATTCTTGACAGGACTAGAAATAGGATCATCATGAATATTGATGTCTTCTGCAGTATCAACATTTTCCAGAAGTAGTACAGTATTCATTTCATCTATCTTGTCCTTTTCAATATCAGTCTTTTTCACAGAAGTAAGATCTTTTGCCATCTTATGTATCATATGCAGTATTTCTGGATTCTTCTCATTTTGTTCCTCCTCACCTATTTTGAAGCAAAAGATGAAACATAAGTAGTATATTCAACATATTATAACAAATGGATGGGGATAAAACCAATTGAAGAAAATTTCTTACCAAATTCTTCATGTTCTGTTATTGTCACAAGTATTTCAACAAAATCATTGGTCAACATTTCCAATTTTGTTATTGGTTTGCATTGAGGGGAGGCAAACTTTGCAACATTTATAGCATCTTTGAACCCCTTGAAATTTTTTGTGAATTCAACAGATTTCAGCATTAAACTTTGTAACCAATCTCCTTCTTCCTGTCCCTCTTTGTTCATACTTTCCTTTACTTCCTCCCCCTTGTACCAATCAAGGGACTCTAATGGGATAACCAGACCATTACCAAACGTACCCGATTTTTTTGCTTCTTCCATTATTCTCTTTGAAATGGACTGTTGTGTCCAAAACAGCATTGTTGGGAAAGCACGGACTGGTGTGCTGTTTCTGTATCGCATTCTTTGCAAATATATAAACACAAAGACCATTATAGGTCCATCAAAAAACTTCTCCTTCTCTGCTGTGTTCATCTTCCACATATCAACAGCCTCAATGAAGGCATTAAGGCAAAATTCGCACCAATTATATGTAGGTACCAATGACAAGTCAACTAAAGACTTCAATATCCTAAAACTTGGAGTTGCAGAACTGGTACCTTCTATAAAATAAGAACAGATATAAACTATAAAGTTCCTTTTGAAGAGATCACCTCCATCCTTTTGATTACTAAGGATGGATTTCAATGCAGTGGCCGTAACCTTTGACCCTTCAAATTGATTCTTACATTCATTAAGAAGTTTTTTGTATTCCATGTCTTGGTCATCATACGATGTAAGGACAATCTTGTTTGGTCCCATAGGAAACCCAGTTGCAATATGTACATCAAGATTTGTCACATCAAATGTATTATCTTTAAATGTGGCTGAATCAGGAATGAAATTTGTAACAAGCCAATAAGCAAGCTTGCACGGGACTTCTTTTACTTTCAAATCAATTAAATCCCCAAACCCTAATTCTTTAAAATCTGCAGTCTGTTTCTCTGACAAATCATCATTTAGAAATCTAACCAAACCATCAGGGGACATTCGTGTCTTCAATGATGGCAGTTCGTTCATTGCATGTAGAACCCTCTTCCTCCTATTCTTTGTAGTTTTAGGAGCAATACCTGTAAATTGTATGTTCATAACGCATTACACAATGCACATAACTTCAAACACAAATTGTATGTAAATTTTTAAAGCTATACTAAATAAAAAAAGTTCTTTTCAAACAATATTGAAACATAGTAGTCTATTTAATGAATATACCTTTATCTGCGTCTGTTATCAAACATAATTGTTTGTCTGATGTTTCTTCATAATTATCAGAGTCTGTATCCTTTTCTTCAGTTCGCCTCCTTTTACATTCAGCTACGAATAAAGAACATAATATCAGTATAATTTCATTATACATAATTTAAATTGTACACAAATACCTTAAATTGTACATAATTTAAATTGTACCTTTCTCCTTTTTATCAGTTTTCCTCTTTGGTGCAGTCTTCTCCAGGTTTGATTTCATCTTGTCTCGTGAATTACTTAACCCTAATTTTCAACAAAATCACTCTAAAAATCAAAAACATAACAAACAAAACTGCATATGTACCTAATCTCCAAAGAATAAAAGATTGTAATTTTACTTTACTGTAAATTTCACAAAATCGTTCGAAAAACCAGTAATTATGGCATGCAAAGAATCAAGAACATATCACTCACCAAATAATCGTTGAAGATGATCGAAATAGTTGAAGTGATTATAGGAATTCTCAGTAGTTGAAGTGAAATAGTTCAAATTATGCAATACTAGTAGTTGTCAAATGACTGTTGAAGTGATTATAGGAATTCTCAATAGTTATTTCCAAACTCTTAATAATACGTCATTTTCAAAAAGTCCTAATACGTCATAAATACGTCCTAGAGTAGTGGAATACTGAGTACTAGTACTATATTTCAAAATAATGTGTCTAATACGGAGTATTTTATTATTATTATTATTATTATTAATTAATTAATTATTATTATAATTTGACAATGTACAAATTGTGAACATGTGCAATAGATATCAACTTATGTACATGAATTCAGACACTGTTTTAACTATGTAAAAATATCGACATGTACAACAGATGTTAACTTATGTACATCAAAACAGTCACTACTTTAAGTATGTAAACAATTGACAAATACAACAGATATTATGTTATGTACATACAAATTAATAAATAAATGAAGCTAATTAATATACTTCAGAATTAAAATATCATTTTCATTAACATCAATTTCCACTGCGCAACATTTTGCATAACTTATCCATATCCATGCACTCTTCTAATGTAATTAATTTTAATCTATATAGGTCACTTTCTTCTTTAGCACACTTAATAGTTTCCAAGTGTTTATTTTCCTTAGAATCAATAGTTTTGAAATGATAATAGTGCAATACTGTTTGTGCATGCACATTATCTGTCAGATAGCATCTGCATCTCTTTGAAACAATAATTCCACCTCTAAGTACAATATTCATTCCATCACGTATCAATGTTGTCAAGCTTCTATTGTAATCAACAACCAATCGAGGTGCATCGGAGTGTAATAGGAACATCTGCACCCATGTTTTACAGACAATCGCCGTGTTAGCCTTATCAACGTAAGATGGAAGTTTTTCGAAAATTTTCCACATGCAATCTTAGTTGCACATAACTTCGGTTGTTGACGAAGATCGTTTATCACATGTCTCAAACTGATGACACTGATTGAAAATGAAGGAAAGATTATGCAACTTCTGCTGCCTTGAGTTGTTTATAGTTGTTAATCTATCTTCAACCTCGTTATTTATCAACCACCCCTTGCATATAAATTTCATAATGTAAATTTAATTAACGAAATAAAAATAGATTGACTGAGCTGGATGTGAAAATAAGTAGATGATGTGAATAAGATGGGAGCAAGTGGATTATAAAGGTGAAATTCAACTACCCCATTTATTGTACTAATTACTAATAATCTGGCACGTGTCAAACATGCAGTGCTTTGATTACTGTACAAATTTTCAACATGCACAACAAATATGTAAAAATGTCGACATGTACAACAGATGTTAACTTATGTACATAAAAAAAGTCACTACTTTAAGTATGTAAAAAATTGACAAACACAACAGATATTATGTTATGTACATCAAAACAGACCCTGTTTAAAATATGTACATCAAAAGCTTTTATACGGGTAGTTTTATCAATACATAATGTACACATGTACATCAAAGCAAACATTTCTATAACCATGTACAAATTCCAGCATGTGCAACATATAGTAACTTATTTACATCGAAAAAGGCACGGTTGTATATATATATAAGAAGCTTTTATACGGTTATATTAAAAATAATGTACATATTGAAACAAGTACATATTAGTCATCAATACATAATGTACATATTTAAATATCAACTGTACATATTAGTCATAGTAATAACCAAGAACAAGGTTGTACATATTTCTATAATTGTTGTACATAACTTAGCTAGTTACATATTACTGGAATAAAATCATAAGTTGTTCTAATTAAATTTATGGGGCAGTTGAACACAATTATATACACTATGTATATAAAGTATGTCATTTATATCAACTATGTATATCATATCTATTATATACAGTATATGTACATACTTACACATCAGCTTTACATATTAGTCATAGCAATAACCGTGAACATGGTGTACATATTTCAATAATTGTTGTACATAAGTTACTCTAATTAGATTTATGTTTACTGAAGCACTCATAATCCGTCAAACATAGCCTTATGTACAAATACATATAAAAACGCGTGATAAGTAAATAATTTTATAACAAGTGTACATAAGTTCAAATTAACTTGAGATTCATCTTTCATATAGTTCAAACATTACATATATAAGGAAAAAACAAAATACACTTATATATCTGGATAAAAATTTGTTGGCTCAAACAGATATTCAGCAAAGGTAGATGATCGACGAAAATCTTCAGGAGAAGAACCATGAAGATGAACTACATCTTCTGGAGATGCAAGTCGAAGTTGCATATAGTGTAGCATATCTCTACAAAGCAGATCTTTAGTCAGATAGCATCTGCATTCCTTTAACAGCAAGACACCATTCCTATGAAGAGAAAGTAATCCATTGTTAATGCTTACATGCACACTCATACTGTACTCCATTTCTAAGAGAAGAGAATGAGGATGTGCCAAAAGTATTTGAGCCCATCTTTTGCAAACTAGACTCAATTTTGCAAACTCTTTCTTTCTAAAAGTAGGGTTGACCTTTCTGAAAATTATTTCCATTATATTTTCATTTTCAAAAACCTTTTCAAGTGATTCAACATATGGACTTGAAATAGGTCCATGAGAATCGGTAAATATAAAAGGCAACTTCTCCTTCTTTTGAGAAGCAAACCACAGTTTATGTTGTTGCCTAATATCGTATATCTTTCCATCACATGTAATATTCATCTTTTGTTGAGAAAGGAAGAGAGAAAAAGGGATACAGAGAGAGACACACAAAAAGAGAGGGAAACAGAGAGACAAATTGAGAATTTGTTGAGAATGTGGGATTTTATAGCACAAGTTTTTAATTTTTTAATGTTCTGAGACAGATTATGTGCACCAAAACAGAAGGTTCGTAGTACATAAATTTCAATGTATAAGAGAGTGAAATGTGTATAAAATGTATAGAGCAAAGAATTGACCAATGTATAAAATGTATATAAGACAGATTATGTACAAAGAAACTTATTAATGTATAAGGCAGTGATTTACCAATGTATAAAATGCGTTAAATGTAGTACATAAATTAAAATTGAAGTAAAGGTGAATAGTCTGTACACACATAAATTCTGGATTCTATTAGACACAATTATTTTGTTCATAAATTAAAACGTGTCTATCATGCAATAAATAAATATCTCAAAATTGCATGAGTAATTACAAAGGGAGTTGAGTGGACTTTCAATCAGTTATATATATACTCCTCAAGTTAAGATTGAGAGTAGTTAAACTTTGAAAATTTTTTTTAAAAAAAAAAACCCAAAAAAATGTATGTAGAACTGATGTACCCTCCTAAATGCATTATTGCAAATTTACCATTTGAGGTGGTTGATAACAAGATTACCAGTAGATCACTAACTGGTTTAAGGAACAGGTTAATTTGTGTAATAAATACTTACATGCATTGAATAAGAAATCATATACAAAGCTTTTATTAGATAAATTGTGTTTTTGTACATAACTAATAGATAAATCTATACTGTTTTAATGTTACATAAATTGTTAGGATAGATTAATACATACTGTATTATTTAAGTACAATATTTACATACTGTATTAAATAACTGGTAGTTTTGTTGTACATAGATTAGTATATAATGTACATACTAGTAGATCACTAACTGGTTTAACGAACAGGTTAACTGCCTTGGGTTATCCGGTGGAGAAGATTATGCTAAAGTGGATTTCCAGTCCAAATGGCCCGATCTTCACCAGAGCTGCAGTCATTTATTTCAAGAGCGGTTATCAGAACTACTTCCACGCGTATAAGCTGCAACGAGCCTTTGAAGACTTCGGAAAAGGCAAACCTGAAATGGGGATGCAGATTCATCCATACGACGGACCTCGCTGTTGGGTTGCCTCTTGGATGGATGACCAATATCTGTCCAGGGACACAAACTACAGGATGGTTCCCCTGACGTTGAGGGGAGAAGGTGGATATTTGGCGGACATGACGGATATCTGCCACTATGAGATCTGCCTGGAGGCCTTGTGGCAGATTTACCCAAACTTCTACCCTTGAAAAGATGATCTAGGTAAGTGATCGAGGAACCCTAGGATATGGATGTTATTTTGCAAGCATATGAATTTTTGTGCATATGCAGTTACTGTTAACTCGGATTGTAATTCTAATCCTACTTTGGATGTATTGTACTGCAATTATTGATCACTTACATTTTGGAAGGAACTGATTATAGTATGAATGTTAATTACGTATTTGACGTATGTGTTCTTGGTAGTACTGATCTGTACTGAGTATGCATGCAATTTTTGGTGAATAACTTCCAGTTCAATCTATATGAACAAGGGGCTTGGAATAATTCTCAAATCCCTCAAATCTCCACTACCCCTTTTGATGCAATGTTAAGGTTCATAGAGAGAGGAGTAGATGTTGGTAAAGAATGCAAACGGTCATTATCAATTTTACATAAATTCATATGAGATGTACATATCTCAACTAGTTATCCATGTACAATTTTCACCATGTACAACAAATATTAACTTATGTGCATCAAAACGGACACTGCTTTAACCATCATAGGACTTTAGAATTTGGAGTGTACATAAAGTAATTTTTAGTGTACATAGGGTATTATATGTTGTACATAAAGAAATTAATCAAGTAATACAAATTCATTTCAGTGCGAAATCCCAATATTGACAACCAAGAGCATCCTTTCCCAAAATGACAAACGTGTCCAAGTACAATTGTATGTTTTTATATCGTCAATGTAAAAACTGTCATTAATTTGTACTGGGGAAGGTAATTTTTTGGGGAAGATATGTCATTAAATGCTTCACTGTACATTGTATCTTACCCGGACCCCAATTCCTAGATAACAGTGTACATTGTTTTATACACTGTTATAACTTTGAACATATCTGCAACAGATATTATGTTATGTACATCAAAACATACACTGTTATAACTATGCATAAATTGCGAACATGTGCAACAGATATCAACTTATGTACATCAAAATAAACACTATTTTTACTATGTAAAAATATCAATATGTACAACAGATATCTACTTATGTACACCAAAACAAACACTATTTTAACTATGTATTTTAAAATTTAAATTTATATTCCAATTTACATCACACTTTACATCAAAAGACATACAGTATATTCCACTAATTAATGCATATATTACACTGCATAATGTATATATTCATATTCCATCTAAAGACATAATAAAGTCTAGGTGGGGAAGGTATAACTGGGGTAGGTATGAGATGGGGTTGGTAAAGTAATGTATATCCACGCGTAAAGAACCAAGCTGGGGTAGGCAATTAATACGAAGACTATTCAGTAAATTCAAAGACTTCTGAAGTTGAAATATTGTATCAACTTTACAGTACTTGTTTATACATCTTTCCATTTCACCTTTTTCTCTTCATCTCATTAATAAAACCATGAAAATATTGTGTAAGGGATGGGCGAAGAATAATGAAATTGAAGATAGAGTAACAACCATTAATAAGAGCAAGGAACAGAAAATTAATCATCTATCTTTCATTTATAATCATCATCATGAAGTTGAAATACATGGAAGACGATTTTCATCAACAATTGAAGTAATGTGCAATGAAGATTTCATGGAAAAAATCTTTCAAAGGCTTCCCTCTGATTATGACAAAGCTAACATGGCTATGGTTTGCAAGAGGTGGTCCCAAATGTTTCTATTACGGTCCGATGCACCAAAATGGAATATAGATTATAATAGAAGATTGGGAACAACTCATATTAAAGGAATGACTACTGTTCGTAGAGATGGAATTGAAGTTTCCAAGAGATGTAGATGTTATTTGACGAACAATATGCATGCTAGAAAATTATTGCACAGCTTTCAACTTGGATCTAAAGAAAATGAACATTTGAAGATTATTGAATCTACGGAAGAGGAAGATTACAGATCACATTTTTCTTTAAGAGATTATTTAAAAGGATGTAGATTAAGTAAAATTCTCTATAGCCAAGAAGAAATTTTCATGATTGAATGACTTATTCTATGGAGTGATTAATTAGCCAACCATTTGTATGTTTTGGGATTTTCATTCATAAGTACTGTTTTAGGAATGTCTACTTATGGTTGTGACTTGTGGTAGGAACTCCCGTTTATTCAGAAAGTAACTTATGTACACCCGTTTATCAACTTATATGCATTCCTTATGTTCAATATGTACAACAGATATCTACTTATGTACATCAAAATAGACATTACTTTAAATATGTAAAAATATCAACATGTACAACAGATATCAAATTATGTACATTAAAACAGACGGTACATTAATTCAGTGAAGGAAGAAGGCTACAAAGAGGAACGACGTTAATTGGAGTTTTCGCTTTCCTCCCAACCTCAATGGTCACAAACTTCCCGTTTGTGATTCAGGCAGATTTTATCCTTGCTTCTTCTCGGGAGACTATTAAATCTCCACTCTTCTTCTCGGGAGACTATTGGGTTTGACATCTTACCACCCATGATCCTAGTTGACAAACAGGCTCTATGGTAGTTAGCCACTCATGATCCTAGTTGACAAGAGGGTAAAGACTCAAGAGGAAGTATCCGAGGAAATCAACCCGGGTATATTCAACACGTTAAACCCTCACGGCTTTGTACCATTCAAGGGACTATAACGGTATCACATACCACTGTGTTGATAACAGATCAACACAAAACTTGAACTTGCACCAATTCATCCGAGGTACTAAATACGAATCAACTAAAGATTTTATTTTGAATAGTGCGTGATGAAATAACTCCATGAACATCTTTATTACTAATTAAATTAAATAATAAATATTTTTCAACGCATAGACAGAAGGATTATGGATGTGGGTGTAGGTGTTTGTGGATGTGTTTTTATACTGTGAATATGAAAACTGTCATTAATTTGAAATGCTCCACGTGTTATACTGTAATTTATTTGTACTGGGGAAGGTACTTTTTGGGGAAGATATGTCATTAAATGCTCCACGCATTAAAAGCATCATTTTCCATAATAACATAGTTGTCCATGTACATTGTATACTGCATCTTCACTGTACATGTACAACATTGAACATGTGGGAAACAGATAACAAGTTATATACATCAAAACATATACTGTTATAACTATGCATAAATTGTGAACATCTGCAACAGATATCAACTTATAAGAATATCAATATTAATATGTACAACTGATATCTACTTATGTACATCAAAACAGACACTATTTTTACAATGTAAAAATATCAACATGTATAACAGATATCAAGTTATGTACATCAAAACAGACGGTGCTTTAACTATTTACAGATTTTGAACATGTGCAACAGATATCAAGTTATGTACATCAAAACATATACTGTTATAACTATGCATAAATTGTAAACATGTGCAACAGATACCAACTTATGTACATCAAAATAGACACTATTTTTACTATGTAAGAATATCAATATGTACAACTGATATCTACTTATGTACATAAAAACAGACACTATTTTTACTATGTAAAAATATCAACATGTACAACAGATATCAAGTTATGTACATCAAAACAGACGGTGCTTTAACTATTTACAGATTTTGAACATGTGCAACAGATATCAAGTTATGTACATCAAAACATATACTGTTATAACTATGCATAAATTGTAAACATGTGCAATAGATACCAACTTATGTACATCAAAATAGACACTATTTTTACTATGTAAGAATATCAATATGTACAACTGATATCTACTTATGTACATCAAAACAGACACTATTTTTACTATGTAAAAATATCAACATGTACAACAGATATCAAGTTATGTACATCAAAACAGACGGTCCTTTAACTATTTACAGATTTTGAACATGTGCAACAGATATCAAGTTATGTACATCAAAACATATACTGTTATAACTATTCATAAATTGTAAACATGTGCAACAGATATCTACTTATGTACATCAAAACAGACACAATTTTTACTATCTAAAAATATCAACATGTACAACAGATATCAGGTTATGTACATCAAAACAGACGGTGCTTTAACTATTTACAGATTTTGAACATGTGCAGTAGATACCAAGTTATGTACATCAAAACATATACTATTATAACTATGCATAAATTGTAAACATGTGCAACAGATATCAACTTATGTACATCAAAACAGACACTATTTTTACTATGTAAAAATATCAACATGTACAACAGATATCAAGTTATGTACATCAAAACAGACACTATTTTTACTATGTAAAAATATCAACATGTACAATAGATATCAAGTTATGTACATCAAAACAGACGGTCCTTTAACTATTTACAGATTTTGAACATGTGCAACAGATATCAAGTTATGTACATCAAAACATATACTGTTATAACTATGCATAAATTGTAAACATGTGCAACAGATATCTACTTATGTACATCAAAACAGACACTACTTTAAATATTTAAAAATATCAACATATACAGCAGATATCAAGTTATGTACATCTAAAAAGACGGTGCTTTGACAATGTACTAATTGTGAATATGTGCAACGGATATAAACTTATGTACATCAAAAAAGACGGTGCTTTGACAATGTACAAATTGTGAACATATCCAAAAGATATCAACCTATGTACATCAATTACTCCGTATATATTGTCAAATCATAAATTATATAGAGTATACACTATATAATTACTCCGTATGTATTGTCATATTTTTAAATAAAAAACAAAAGGTACATATTAAAGTGGTTCATTGTACATATTTCTATATTACTTGAACACTTTTTAGCACCTAAAAGAAAATGAAAGATTACAAGTACAGCTGAACTAAGCATCAAAGTACTTGTTTATTTGCTCAGTTGCATTTCCCTGCCACATATCAGTATCTTTAAGCTAGGAATTGAACTAACACTCCCATGTATAAAAACAGAGCATATGTAAACGATGAAGTTCCTCTTGGATAAATCTCCACCTTGCTTCTGGTTAATTAAGATGTGTGTGGAGAATTGAGTTTGACATCTTACAACCTTTAAAGTAATCCCTAAATGTCTTAACCAAATGACGATAGATTTATCAGATTTATCATCATATTCAGCGAGAACAACGTCAGTAAATCACTATGGGACAAATTGACGTGTTTCTCACTGAATATGATGATAAATCTGATGAGTATTGTCAATTGGTTAAGACATTTAGGGATCAGTTTAAGGGTGTTGTAAGATGTGAAACCCAATTCTCCAACACATCTTGAAGTTGTACCCTTGATGAAACCGAAGAATGTCGTCTCTAGTTTCGACACGTTATACCCTCACGGCTTTGTACCATTCAAGGGACTATAACGGTATCATATAACCCTGTGTTGATAACAGATCAACACAAGACTTGAACTTGCACCAATTCATCTGAGGTACTAAAGATAAATCAACTAAACATTTTTTTTGGAATAGTTCGTGATGAAATAACTCCATGAATATCTTCAATTCTCATTATTAATTAAATTTAATTATAAAGTAGTACTTTTAATGCTTATGATAATATTTTTATAGTAGTTGCGGATGATAATATTTGAATTATAAAATATTGTAGAATATTATATTTATAAATTAGATGATAATATTTTGATAGTTGTAGGGTTGTAGTAGGGAACGGAAGGATTATGGATGTGTTTGCGTGTGTGTGGATGTGTTTTTATACTGTGAATGTGAAAACTGTCATTAATTTGAAATGCTCCACGCGTTATACTGTAATTAATTTGTACTGGGGAAGGTACTTTTTGGGGAAGGTATGTCATTAAATGCTCCACGCGTTAAAAGCATCATTTCCCATAATAACAAAGTTACGTAAAATTAGACACTATTTTTACTATCTAAAAATATCAACATGTACAACAGATATCAGGTTATGTACATCAAAACAGACGGTCCTTTAACTATTTACAGATTTTGAACATGTGCAGTAGATACCAAGTTATGTACATCAAAACATATACTGTTATAACTATGCATAAATTGTAAACATGTGCAACAGATATCAACTTATGTACATCAAAACAGACACTATTTTTACTATGTAAGAATATCAACATGTACAACAGATATCAAGTTATGTACATCAAAACAGACACTATTTTTACTATGTAAAAATATCAACATGTACAACAGATATCAAGTTATGTACATCAAAACAGACGGTCCTTTAACTATTTACAGATTTTGAACATGTGCAACAGATATCAAGTTATGTACATCAAAACATATACTGTTATAACTATGCATAAATTGTAAACATGTGCAACAGATATCTACTTATGTACATCAAAACAGACACTATTTTTACTATCTAAAAATATCAACATGTACAACAGATATCAGGTTATGTACATCAAAACAGACGGTGCTTTAACTATTTACAGATTTTGAACATGTGCAGTAGATACCAAGTTATGTACATCAAAACATATACTGTTATAATTATGCATAAATTGTAAACATGTGCAACAGATATCAACTTATGTACATCAAAACAGACACTATTTTTAGTATGTAAAAATATCAATATGTACAACTCATATCTACTTATGTACATCAAAACATACACTATTTTTACTATGTAAAAATATCAACATGTACAACAGATATCAAGTTATGTACATCAAAACAGTCCTTTAACTATTTACAGATTTTGAACATGTGCAACAGATATCAAGTTATGTACATCAAAACATATACTGTTATAACTATGCATAAATTGTAAACATGTGCAACAGATATCAACTTATGTACATCAAAACAGACACTATTTTTACTATGTAATAATATCAACATGTACAACAGATATCAAGTTATGTACATCAAAACAGACGGTCCTTTAACTATTTACAGATTTTGAACATGTGCATTAGATACCAAGTTATGTACATCAAAACATATACTGTTATAACTATGCATAAATTGTAAACATGTGCAACAGATATCAACTTATGTACATCAAAACAGACACTATTTTTACTATGTAAAAATATCAACATGTACAACAGATATCAAGTTATGTACATCAAAACATACGGTCCTTTAACTATTTACAGATTTTGAACATGTGCAACAGATATCAAGTTATGTACATCTAAAAAGACGGTGCTTTGACAATGTACTAATTGTAAACTTGTGCAATAGATATCAACTTATGTACATCAATTCAGACACTGTTTAAACCATCTATATCTGTTGTATAAGTAGAATTGCTGAACATAAATTTAAACCATGGTACAAACAGAATTGTTGTATAAACAGATGTACGTCATAACAGATGTTCATATAATAAATCATTTTCAATTTTCAATTTATTATATTTAGAATATATTAAAATTGTGTAAAATTTAGAGAATGCATTATTATTAAACTTTGCCAGGACAATTTCTTGAATCATGGTATCCCATCTCTCCACAAGCATTGCACTTCCGAGGAGGCTTCTTATGTTCTTTCATGGCTTTTTCTTTAGACGAAATAAGTCGCCTTCCAGAACCTTTAGTTTTACACTGTTTTGGAGGCAAGATCTTAATGTCAGTGGGAATAGTGGCACCCATCAAAAACTCAATCTCAGACCTCTTGTCATTTCGCCGGTTTGTTCCTTCTTCCACAACCTTCTCTTTGAATGCTCTCACTACTTCTAAGAGTTCATCCACCTTCTCTTCCTTGTTCTCAACCACAGTCACACAATCAAAAATTTCAGTCCATAATTCTGCAATCTTTGTTTTTATTCCATCTGATGACTGATAATCAGAAAGAAGTGTGCCATTTGCATCAAACATTTCCTTGGATGTTGCAAACTTGTTCCAACGAGGAAGTAGATATGAATTAGGTATCCTTTTGGCACCTCTTTCTTTCAAAACCCAAAGAGCATGACGACACAACAATCCACGCTGCTCGAACATCTTGCAGGCACAAACAATTTTCTCTTCTGCAGGTGTATAGTCAACTACATATACCCTATTTTTGATGTTATCCTGTATAGATATATGTTCAACACCATCCTCCTTTATAATCTCATCAACACCACAATTGTACATGGATGCCTTTAACTCTTCCTGCAAGTCATAGAAGACAGTTCGTGTGTAGATTTCAGAAGCATGTTTTTCAAGAGAAAATAGACTGATCAAAGCAGCAGAAGTGCTCTTAGATTCAGCAATCAGCTTGGACTGCTCCCATCTTTGGGCATCAATGGCACTGTCAAACCTCATGTAAAACTCAACAAGTGTCAGATGAGGATTCGTGAAGTTGTTGAAGAAGTTATTCTCAGACTCAGACCTTGAAGTTGTCCTCATCAACCCTGAAAGAAACAGGTCACGGTGGTAAGCTGGTATCCACTTCTCTCGCATATCAAATATATCCTGAAGCCACTCATTTTCCTCAAGATTGTACTTAGTAATAAGATCCTGCCACATCTGTTCAAACTGAGTTGGGTTTACATCCTCACCCCAAACAGCAACATTTAGATCCTTGAGAAAATCTGTTTCAGTGCATATTTTTGAACCCACTTTATTTGTTACTTTCTTCATGATGTGCCACATGCACAACCTGTGAAATGTGTGGCTTCCAAAAACCTCCTTCACCCCAGCTTTAATTCCAAAATCCTGATCAGTGATAATGAATGAAGGAAAAGTACCTCCCATTGCCTTTATAAAGTTTTCAAACAGCCAAGCAAAGCCGTTACCTGCATGTGCATTGAGGAGAGAGTATTATAAAATTGCTTATATGCATCACGTATTATCTTCAAAACAAAAAAAATGACAAAGATAGCAATAAGAAATGCTCTCACCATTCTCTCTCTCAACAAGGCCAGCAGCAAATGTGACACATTTCTTGTGATGATCTATACCTGTGAAGGGAGCAAAGATCATGTTGTACTTATTAATTTTATACGTAGTGTCGAAAGACACCATATCACCAAATAACATGTAGTTCTTTATCATTATAGGGTCAGCCCAAAATAAACGAGTGATCCTTTGTTCATCATCAACATCAAAGTCGAAATAAAAAGAGTCACAGAGGGCTTTCTTTTTCATAAGAATCTCAATGAACATCTGTCCATCAGAGTCCTTGATGAACTTCTTTATATCTCTACCAAAATTTTTAAAATCAACCTTTGATGCACCTACATACTTATAACCCTTTACGAACTGCTTGAACATTCTGAATGTTTTAACGGCACCTTGGTTCACCATGGAGTTGTCAATGATCATCTTTTTGTGCAAAATGGTGACTTTCCTTGCCTTTTTAAGGTGCATCATCGTGGAAGGTGTGTTCAAAGGATGGTTATGTCCTTCAATAAATTCTGTGATTTTATATTTCCCATCAGATGTTCTGTCCAAGATGATTCTGGCCATACAAAGAATTCTTGTTATCTCCCTTCTTTGCTGTTGTCCCTTATGTTCATAATCACCTTCTTTATTACAGACAATGTACTTTTTTTTAACAATACCACGACTAGTGCGTCCAGTACTCTTCATAGGAATGAAGCCACCAGCAGTTGCGTACTTAGAATAAAATTGAAATGCTTCTTCCAAATCCTTAAAAATTTGACCCACATAAGGTTTCAAGTCTTTCGAACAACTTGGCATCTTCAAATCTTGCTTAGGTTCAGGAGTATCTATGTAAACTTAACACATAATATTAAATTCTACATCAAAATTATGAACAATTCCAAACATGTACAACAGATATTAGGTTATATACATCAAAGCAGCAACAGAGCAACTGCTTTAACTATGAACAATTCTGAACATGTACAACAAATATTAAGTTATGTACATCAAAGCAGCAACTGCTTTAACTATGAACAATTTTAAACATGTACAACAGATACTCAGTTATATACACCAAAGCAGCAACTGCTTTAACTATGAACATTATCAACATGTACAACAGATATTCAGTTATCTACACCAAAGCAACAACTGCTTTAATTATGAACAATTCTAAACATGTACAACAACTACTCAGTTATCTACACCAAAGCAGCAACTGCTTTAATTATGAACATTATCAACATGTACAACAGATACTCAGTTATCTACACCAAAGCAGCAACTGCTTTAATTATGAACAATTCTAAACATGTACAACAAATACTCAGTTATCTACACCAAAGCAGCAACTGCTTTAATTATGAACATTATCAACATGCACAACAGATACTCAGTTATCTACACCAAAGCAGCAACTGCTTTAATTATGAACAATTCTAAACATGTACAACAGATACTCAGTTATCTACACCAGCAACAACTGCTTTAATTATGAACAATTCTAAACATGTACAACAAATACTCAGTTATCTACACCAAAGCAGCAACTGCTTTAATTATGAACATTATCAACATGTACAACAGATACTCAGTTATCTACACCAAAGCAGCAACTGCTTTAATTATGAACAATTCTAAACATGTACAACAGATACTCAGTTATCTACACCAAAGCAGCAACATGACCTAAATCTGAAGTAATTGAAGGTGAAATTGAAAGTTTTTCATTTGTATCTAATTTTCGACGCTTTGATGAAGAATCAGTCGCCATTGAAGATGCAGAGTTACTAGGCATTGAAGTGCAGAGGAGAAGCGCGTGTTTTTTAGAATTTCAGAGTAGAGAGAGAAAGTAGTAGTGTTCAAATGATAGGGTTTTAGAAAGTGGAGAGGAGCAGTGCGTGTTTTTAATCTTTTAATCTGGATCGTTAGATCAGATCTTAATCTAATGGTCCAGATGCTGCCTCTATGGGTGTAAGGAGTTGCCCTGCCTCACCGGAGCCCTCCTCTATATATATATATATATATATATAGAGTCAAGATCCGGTGAGAACCTATAGTATAATGAGAACTGTGAGAACTTCTCCTAACCATTATATCTTCTAAGATCTAACGGTATACATTAATTGAAATTCATCCCCACTCTTACGCAAGTCATTTGCCTTATATTCTTTACCCAAAAATAGAACTTGACACTTTGCTGAGTTGCTCATTCCCTTCTCCACTCAAGTTCATTTAAACAAAAAAAAATTGTGAAATCAGACAATCAATACTCCAATTTCACAAATGAAGATTCAATTCTTCGGTGGAGACAACAACAATAATTTCTCTAAACAAAAATGTGTACTTGACGAGGTTTGTTAAATTATTTTTCTTTATATGGGTTTTTATTAACATAAAATTGGGGATTTTGTGAAATTAAGGTTTGTTCATCGTGTCACGTATTATCGACATTCATTTTTCCTTACCTACGTCAAAAGTGATGTTTTTCTAAATGTACGCTAAAATTAAGGTTTTTTTTACTAAACTTGAAAATGACACGCTAAAATTGAGAAAAAAAAGGTACGATAAATTTAAAAAGGGTACGCTAAAATAAAAATAAAAAAAATAAAAAATAAAAAAAGAAGGTACGTCAAAATTCAAAAAGGATACGCTAAAATTTAGAAAGGGTACGTTAAAATTGAGAAAGGGTACACCGAAATTTTAAAATGGTACGCTAAAATTTTTAAAAAAAGTACACCAAAATTCAAATAATGAGACGCTAAAATTCAAAAAGGGTACACTAAAATTCATAAGGTATACACAAAAATTGAAAAAGGGTACACTAAATTCAGAAGAAAAAAAAAAGGTACACTAAAATTGAGAAATTGTATGCTAAAATTGAAAAAAAAGGGTATTACTAAAATTCAAAAAGGTACACTAAAATTCAAAAAGGGTACGCTAAAATTGAAAAATGGTACACTAAAAATTCAAAAAGAGTACAGTAAAGTTGAGAAAAGGTACAAATAAATTCCAGAAGGGTACACCAAAATTCAATAAGTAACCGACAAAAAGGGCCTTAAACCAACCTTTGAAAGTTCGTGTTCTAGCCATTCCACTTTTGAACACAATGATGTAAACATAGTAACTTGGTAATACTGTAGATAGTCCGGTTTATAAAAATTTAGATAGATAAGTAAGAAACTAGATTTCATTCATTGTGATCTATAACACACGAACACACCGGATAACCCAAACAAAGACTACACAATAGTCCACAGTACTACATTTCCACTATTTAACACAATATGAGTCGATCGATCTCGTTCTTTCAGAGATTGCGGAAAGGCAGACAGGTCCTTCTCAAAAGCACCCCTAGGAATTTGGACACCGGGTTGACCCATGATTATTCACACCTTCCTTCAATTTTCTCATCAATGTAGAAGTGGAGTAACAGGAATTCAACTTCGGCTATCCAAACCCCCACTTAAGATAATTAAGAAGGCTACGTCAACTTAATTTCAATCCTGCCAATAATAATTTAAAATCATGATCCTTGTACACTCCATGACACAAATTTTAAAATCTGACTTTCAATATAATCAAAATAGACCAATTCAATAAATTAATTAACACATAAACATCACCATTTCAATAAATGAATCGACAAAATACTTGAGCAGAAACCATAATTAACCCAATACACCAGTAGAAATAAAAAATTAACACATGTTCAAAATTAGGTCAAAATGCGAGGAAATTGAAAATTTAACAAATGTTTACTAATTCAATAATGGCGAAAAAAAATAATCAAAGGATGACAAAGCTTTACCTAAAGCTATTGATGTATTTAGGAGTTCAGGAAACTACAAATTAAGAAAAGTACGAAATTAGAGATGAGAAACACAAATTTGATGAAGAAACTAAAAGAATAAGGGATGATCTTACCTGATAACAATGAAGCTATTGAACAAAATAGAATAATGGGATTGCCTGATCCAGTGAGGAAGAAGAGGTAAGAGTTGAAAAATGGCGAATGAATTGAAGAATGAATACACAAGATTGTAT
The DNA here is from genome assembly GCA_958450325.1 of Agrostemma githago. Lineage (NCBI taxonomy): Eukaryota > Viridiplantae > Streptophyta > Magnoliopsida > Caryophyllales > Caryophyllaceae > Agrostemma > Agrostemma githago. Next base: position 15,590,722 of record OY288250.1, read on the forward strand.
TCTTTGCAAAATAAAAGAATAAATAAAAACCATAGGATGATCGTAGATCTAAGGGCTATGATTAAGTTCTCACGGTTCTCATTAGAGGAGGGGTTCTCACATGATCCTATATATATATATATATATATATATATATAGGATCATGTGAGAACCCATAATACAATGAGAACCATGAGAACCTCTAACAACCATTAGATCTTGCGCAAATAGAAGGGTGAGATTACACATTTGATTATGAAATTATGACACGTCAAACCTGTCTAGCACTTTCATTTACTTTCATTTTGCAATTATTCTATTCTCTATCCTAGTTTCTCTTTCTTCATTCATTTTTCATAGTGTCTGAGTTTCTCATCAAATTAAAGACTCTTGTTCAACCGCCATTGTTATAGTTTCAAGCACATTAATTATTCCTCACATCTAACCATCACTCTTTGTTTCTTTCTTCATTGTCTCTGATTTTTAAGTACGCTTCTCTTCATTTAAGTAATTTTTAAAATTTCCTACATTTCTTTCTTAATTATTCCTTAATTTTTTACGAATTTTATGCTTCAAATTTGTTTGTTTGCTTTCCGATGTCGTTTACATTATTGACTAATGACCTGTTAATATAATCTATTCAATTAACTAGTTAATCATTAGTTTATATTATAAATACTCTTGTGTTCCTTACTGTTTTTGATTTATTTATTAAGAATCGTAATCCTGATTTTATGTTACACGATTATTATTATTATTGTTGTTGTTGTTGATGACGACGACGACTAATCTTAGTTATCTTACCCTAAACCTTTCTCGGCCTACTTAAAGAGCGTCGCCCCTTAATTATATAATTTGATGTTTGGTGTACCTTATTTTCAATTTAGTGTACCTTTTAAATCATATGATGTATCTTTGGTTGTTTAGTTTTTTGTGTACCTTATTTCGAGTTTAGTGCACCTTAATTCGTATTTAGTGTACGTTAATTCGAGTTTAGTGTACCTTATTCTGCATTTAGTGTACCTTATTTTGTGTTTGGTGTACCTTAATTCGAGTTTAGTATACCTTATTTTGTGTTTAGTGTAGCTTATTTCGAGTTTAGTGTACCTTATTTTCAATTTAGTTATAGTACCTTTTATTGTTTTTTTTATGTATTTTGTGTTGTCTTTACTTGATTTTCTTCTTTGGTACATATCTTTTGGATGTGTTTTCAGTTTATTTTTATATTTTATTTTTTTATTTGTAGTTTTTAAAACTTTTTATTTTATTTGGACATGAATTCGTAAAATAAGTAAAGAAAATCGATCCTATTATGACACTTACTACATTGAAGAAATTAAAAGAGGCGCTGAGTGTCCTAGTTCAATCGTTGGAATTAATGTAACTAATAAGACAACAAAATTAAATATGTGTCAGTGACACTTGTCTTATTGGCTTGCTTAGGGTTTGAAAATTTTATTTAATGCTAGACATCAGATGTGATGAGATCTAATGGTCCTAAAGAGTTCTCACACTTCTCATTATAGTATAGGTTCTCACCGGATCTTGACTCTATATATATATATATATATATATATATATATATTACGCCCACTCTAAGAAAATACTTGCTACTTCATAGACACCATCCAAAATTGGTTGTATTAGGATTTATCGAAATTACACTTCAAGCTTTCATTTTTACCCACGTTTTTCCTTGTGAGATAATATGCAAAACCTATGCCAAATTATGAGATAGTACGTCACATTACGATAAAAAAATATCCGGAGTATTTTGTAAAATTTGAGGAATCAAGCAATCAAATTAACTATAAGACGAAATTAAGTTATTAACTATAAGATCAATTATTGAAACAAAAAATTACCAATTTTGAAGTCAACACATCCGTTTGTTTTATCTAAGTTGTAACTTGTAAGCAAGTTTCATTTTACAAAAATAAATTCTTATTCTATCTCAAACGGATACAGCATAATATTAGCAAACATCTTGACCAAGGAGCATATTCATTCCCTACTTCACCAAAGACTAAGATAGTAGTTGAAATTTATGAGGTTAAAATTGACTTAAATTGGCGGAATTTAAGGAATAAGATAAATATAAACCTTTGACGTTTAGCGATTTATGCCGTCATTTCGCTTGAGAGTCGTTACTTTTGGGACCTTTGTATTGATTTTATCCTGCAATGACTAAACAAACAACAACAAAATGCAAATTTAGCTAAAAATTTTAACTCACAATTGAAGGTTGCTATTTCTTGCAATTCGAAATAAACATAGCAAACAAAACGAATAATACCTAAGTTTGATATGCCGACAATAAGAGTGACTGACTAACCGCGGTTGACGTATCTCCAAAAAGTTTGAAATTAAGTATTTTCACATCTCTATGAATTATGACCTGAAAATATTAACGTAAAGAGGTTAATGACTGAATTCTGACGTAGAAAATAATTAAGATAAACTACAGTTATACCCGTGACACGTCACGGGGTTGAGAGAAGAACACGTTCGACAAAATTTTAAAAACAACGCACTGGTCAAACATAATATAGATCGAATAGTATCGGGTGATCAGTATGTACGTAACTTGCTATTGACTTTCATAAATGTAAAGAATGAGAATAAGATATACCAAAACTTACGTAAAAGAATGATGAAGTGTGTGTGAAAGTAGATAAAGGAAGACAACTTGATTAAACATAGTATAACTAAAACTTCAACTATTACTTTGAGTTGAATTACTTTCAACTTCTTACAATAGAACAAAAAAAAGAATAATTATGTTAAAATAATTGCAGATGTGGTAAATATAGCTTCCGGAGTAAATAATTTTTTTTCCAACTAATATTATCGTAACTAACATCAAGGTGATGTTTTGGTATAAATATATTAGTACTACTTAATACGTTGCTGTCGCAAAAAAAATTGAAACAAATGTGTCCGTCTTTTTTTTTTTTTTTAAAACAGGTGAACAGTAATAGAAAAACGGACTTAGAAAAGACGTGTCGCAACTTATCGGGCCATAACAATTCCCATCGGGCCATAGAACAAACAAAAACACAAATAAATCGGGCAATAAGATTCACATCTCCAAAACGGTATTGACTTTGGGTCCAGTTAGAAATGTTAGGGTTAGAGCAAAAGTAAAATCCCGATTCTCATCCTCATCTCCTCACGTACCCACAGATTTAGCAAGAAAACCGCCGCAATGGACGATCAAGGTAAATCAACGGCGTGGAAGCTGAAATCAATGTAGTTTCACTCAAGGTCGACTGAAGATCTACTCTTACTACAAATGAATTAACGATTAAAGGTCAGATCTGTAATACTCGTATTTTTTTTTGGTTTCACTCTGTATATGTAATGTACGCATTTAACAAAAAATAAAACTGGGCTATAAGAATCAAATCACATCGACATTTGTGTTGCATGTGCTTTGTTGATGACGAAAAACTCAGAGAGAAAAAGTGGGGATGGCGTGAAGGGATGAACAAAGACTCAAGCTTTCAACTACAGTCGAAAGGATTGAATTGAAGACTCAGAAATCAGAGACAGAAAGAGTGAATCGAAAATGAAATGGCGTGGGATGAGGTATTTCAGGATTTAATTTTTTATTTGCATTAGTGATTATGGGGAATATCTTCTACTGTTTAATGTAATTGGTTGCTTGTATTGAAAATGAAAAGAGGGTCATTCAAAGAATCTAACAGGAAGTGTGTTGGGAATAAACAACTAAAGAAAAATTGAAAATATATAATGCTAATATCAATTTCCGGAAAATTAGACACTTGTTCTATATTCAATACTGTCTTCTCAGTTCTTACTGAAATATGGACTATAAATAAGGGTTAGAATGTGGTACTTTTTCAAAAACTCAGAAAAACTAACAAAAAAAAAAGTAATAAAGAGTAGCAAAAAAGATGCATAGAGATAAGAGGGTTAAGAAAGCTGAGAGGAGGGAATATGTCTACCCTGCAACCTGCATAATGGATAACATGCCATATCACTTAGATAATAAGGGAACGATTTCGGGGAAGAGTTTCAACTCACTTAGGGACAAACTTAGGTCTATGGGATATCCTGTAGCTAAGGCAAAGGGATTATAGGGTCAAGGGAACACTTTCAGAAGGATAGTGGTGATAGAGTTTGAAAGGGGGAAAAGAATTATGAGTTTTCTTTCAATCTTGGGCGCAATTTCGAGGTCTATGGAAAGGGAAGGGTGAATTATGTGGGTAGGAGTGAGCGTGGGAAGGGTGCACATGTGTGGATAGCATCAAGAAATGATACTGATATACTTGGAGATGGCTGCCAGTTCGCTAATGTTGATCTGGACTGGAAGTGCAAGGGGGTATCGGGGGTGTCAGAGGGTAATACTGAAGTTTATGATGAAATCGAGGAAAAACTGGTTGACATATTCAGTGATGTTGAGTGCATGTGGTGAACAGTAAAGCTATGAAACTATTATGTGTTTAGATCGGTGGGAGTGGCTGAAAAAAAGAAACTTGATCATGGATAACAAATCTGTTAGGAAAATTAATATATTATTTGCGACTGTTTAGATGGCACATTGTGTTGTTCTAACAACACATTTTCAAATATGTATTGAGCACAGTTGCCATGTTTAATGTTAAGTTTATTTTTTAATAAATATGTTATGTACGTAAGTAGTATTAGTTAACTATGTGTTATTATTAGTTTTAATATATGTTAATGAATTAAATATATGTCGGAATGTATGTCAAATGCTATATATGTCGGATGTATTAGGTCAACTATATTATGAATGGAATTTCAATTATTATTAGTGCTAGAGTTTTTAAATTATGAATGGAATTTAAATTATGTTAATTTAGAGATTAAAGAATCTGAAATGATGGAATGATATTATGACAGAGGCTACTGAAATATATAATTTTTACTAATCCTAAACATGGGTATGAAGTATTTTGTACAACCAAAAAGGGTGATTAATGTACGACACTTATAAGTTCAACGATAAGATGCAATTTAGTAAAGTACGCAAATAAACTACGACAACTAATGTCATACATAAGGAAATAATTGAAATGAAAAGGAGAAAAAGGATTAAAAGACATGATTGTAGTCAATTTGGCATAAAGTGAAGGTGTTTGGTAAAAAATAGTACCTTAAGATAAATTAGAAACGATAAGACTAAATGAGAGAATTAAGTATGGTACTTTAAGACAAATTCTGTGTGTTGATCGTGCTAACTTTTGAATCCAACTTTATGTTACTTTTTGATGTTGTAATTAAGTTTGAAAATTAATTTATCAGTAACAAACTACTTTTTGATTTGGAGGACGTTTAATTACTTTATCATTTAGTAATTATAATCAAAACAAATTACTTTTAATAGTTGAACTGTATTGATAATACGTTATAAAAATAAAAGGTAACTGCTACATAAAGTATTATCAAAGTAAAAGAAATTCGTAAAACACGATTTTTGAGGATAACCTTTAGGAAGTAACAGTGAGCGTCTTTCTAGATGAGAGTAATAAAATTAAATTAAATGATTCCTAATCATTTTTTTCTTTCTTCACGATAAGTATTTGCTTGGTTGTTGATCCTGGATCAATTCCTGGAACTATATCGTCAGTCACGTCCACGTCAATAAAAGGCGCACCATTGCGCTTAAGAGGAGTGATCCTCGGTGATGTGTCACCACTGGACGACAACTGAAGAGCCTGCGTCGAATGGAAAATAGGTAAGCTCATAAAAATGTGTGTAAAAAAATGTAGGGAACAAAAAATTGATGACCACATTAGAGGAGTTAGAGTCGACGGGTAACTACCCCGACATCATCCTCTGCCGAGTGCACCTCTTTTCCCTTATTAGAATTTTGGTTGCTATAGCTTCCCTGAAGTGAAAAATAGGTGGAACAATAAGGGGTATTGGCTTAGTTTAAAGGTCGTACATTTGGCAAGAAAGTTAATTACAACAATACTGATGTAAGTAAAAGATGGAGGTGGACAGTAAGGACATACAGATAGTTCGTTAGCAAGTTTTAGCTAACAAAAAAACACTTTAATAGGAAATTGAACAAAAATGTTTGAAACGAAAAAAAAAGTTAGTTCTGTGGTCGAAAAAGGAAGTAAATAAAAGATAAATAAAACAAATCGGGAATATAAAAAGGAATACTTATTGTTTATGTACCTTCATATTCAACTCATACTTGGCGTTGCACTTATCCATCTTGTCCTCATCGTCAGTCATGCTTACCACGGTGTATGATGTTGATCCTCCTTCCACGTTGTAATTCTCATTGATTTGGATTTTGAACAGAAATTTTTTACCAACGAAGAAGCTTAATAGATCAAGAATTGAATCGGGTACACCGGCCTACATTGTGATGTGCAAGTGAATTGGTAAATGCAAAAGATGTGCATTTAAGTATGCACCAGGTATGTGAATTTCATATTCGATGTAAACATGAAATTATTACAAGCTCAAGATCTGCAATAAGTGCATCAGCGGACTGGTTAAGAAATTGATTCACTTGTGTGTCGAAAACGACAAACTTCGCTTCATCCTTGCTGTAGTCTGTGACAATCAACTTCACTTGAAATCTGGCACATTAAAGACAAATTGGAATGCACAAAATGTTAAAGAGAACTACAATAAGTCAGTAAATACTTCAATAAGTCAGTATAAGTAATGAACAAACTGAAGTGTAAATACCTCGGTACCCTTGAAGAGAACTTGATAAGTGTAGTTTGTAGTGCCTAATTGTTGTGTTTTGGTCCCATTTTCCTTGTGGAATCGCTCCTTGGGAGCGGTTTATGGGCTACTTATGCTTCCTTTAGTTCGTTTCAGGTTCCCGAGACCATTTGTGAAGAGTTTGAGCGATTCCGACTCAATACATACACTTTTTGGAGCCAACGAAGTGAAGGAACGATCACTCGATGCCTTGGATTCGACCCCGAGACCTTGGGACCCAATCCCGAGCCTCCGAGACCCGATCCCGAGTCCCGAGAATCGATGATAAACCCATGAGAGGCAAGGAGGGACCAAAAGGAACTTAAAGGAGGCCTACAAGGCTCAACCGGGTCGGGATGGCCTCAACCGGTCCCGGTTGAGGTGCACAAAAGAGGAGCTGCTGTGAAGGGTTCATCCCGACCGGGATGAGCCCAGTTCAGCCCGCAATTGCATTGTTTCATCTCCTTTCATTCTTGTATCCCTATATATACTTCCCTCTTGTATTCCTATGGGAGGTTAGACATTACCCATAAACCCTAGACTAGTTTAGCATAGATTAGCTTAGATTAGAGTAGTTTAGTCAGTAATTAGTCCTTAATCTAGTTAGTTAATCTTGTATTAAGGGATCTCTTGAAGATTCCATCCAATCTTGACAACATTGGTGGATGTTTGGGTGTTCTTTTATGCAAGTTCTCATCTTTTCCATTTCCTTTGTAGTTTGGTATAATCTTTCTTCTCCTCTTACTCTTAATCCTTTATTGTTTATCAAGTTCTCATCTTTATTCATTGTTTGTTGTTTATCCTTGTTTTCCATTATGAATGTTTTGATTCTTGTGTTGTTTTCTCTTGTTCTTGTTAGTTTTTCATTAGATATGTTTGAGTAGATTCTTGCTAGGGTTAGTAAGGTGATTAGGGTGTTTAATGGGTGATTAAGGGTTTGCTGGAGATGTTGGTGGAAGTTTTGTGTTTCCTCTTGGTTTGATGCATGGTATATGCTTGTTGAAATGCTTGAATGACATGTATATGCTTGTTTTTCTTGCCTTTTCTCTTGTGGGTTTGGTTCCCTCACTACGTAGCGAGAGCCCGGTGAGGATGACCCCTAGGTCGGTCTACGTAGCGAGAGCCCGGACGCGATCTAGGCCACGATAACATGCTAGGAACCCCGTTTGTCATGTGTGTCGCCAAGATGGGTTCTAGGAGGAACCTCTAGGTCGGTCTACGTAGCGAGAGCCCGGACCACACCTAGATTACCCGACTACCCCCTTCACCTTAGCTCCTCCTTGACCATTCCATCACCCCTTGAACCCGACCTAATCCTAGCCCATTTCCTTATTTGTTTCCTCCGTCACCTTTGTCATAGCCTTAGCCTCCTTCCCTTCTTATCATTCTAGTTTAGCCTAGTTAGTTGACCTAGTCTCGTATTTAGGCGACCTTAGTCTAGACCCCTCATTACCGTCCCCGTAGATTCGACCCGACTTACCCTAACTACCGTTAGGAATAGCCGGTTAATTACTGATCGGTGGGGATCCACGGCAAATCCCTACCATCAATTTGGCGCCGTTGCCGGGGACGGTGCATTGTTTAGACTTAGTTTGCTTATAGCTAGACTTAGTTACCCTTCTTCGTGCTCTTCTATCATCTTTTGTGAATATTTTGTAGTTTTTCTTGTTTTCTTAGCTTTCTACTCTCCTTGTTTCTCGTTGTGCTTGATTATTGTCGTTGCCTAGTGCCCATAAAGCACTAGGTGTTCTCACGTTTGTTCTAGTGTGTAGTGTATGCCTTGGAGGGGAGGCGATTTTTTTCTCTTCAATCCAGAGCCGGAGAGACTCTTTAGAGCCTTTCGCCAACGGACGATTGATCAGGTTAGACACTCTCAACCGGGTACTAGCAATACTCGTCAAGAGCAAGCTCAAGGATCCGACTTTAACGAGTCACCTCGAGAGACGGCCGAAGGGATCTTCATAAACCCCTTTGGTTCATCTATCCATTCTTCTAGTCCTAGTTCCTCCTCTTCATTTACATCAACACCGTCTACATCACCTTCTCCCGCAAATCCAATCATGCCGAAGTTTTCATCTCACTCCACTTTTACCGAGGATGTCTTGCGGGGACCGAGTGCTTTACCGGATACCTATACCGGGAATTTTGTGGCAAAGACTCAATTTATCCAACTAGTGGAGAGGAATCAATTTAGTGGTTTGCCCACCGAAGACCCGCACCAACATATGGAGACCTTCTCCGATTATTGCGATGCTATTTCCCAAACCAGGGTTACACAAGATGAAATCCGTTGGGTATTATTTCCATTCTCATTAATTGGAAAGGCAAAGCAATGGATCAAAAGTCTTGATAGGGCAACCATGGGGATTGATACTTGGAAGAAACTTGCCTTGGCGTTCTACCAAAAGTTTTACCCTCCGGAGAAGACTAATTTGCTTAGGGCCTCCATCACCGGTTTCCAACAACGGGATGAAGAGAGCCTTTATGAAGCTTGGGAGCGGTTTAAATCTTTGGTTAGATCGTGCCCCCACCATGGACTTTCACAATGGTTCTTAGTCCAACAATTTTGGAACGGATTTTATGAGGACTCAAGAGCTATACTCAATATGGGATCCAATGGTAGGTTTACCGAGGTGGATGATGACCAAACTTGGTCAAGAATAGAAGAGATGGCGGTGCACAATTCCCAATACTCTAGGCCTAGAAAGGCGAATCGAGGAGGTAGGCACGAGGTCGATGCCATTACGCAATTGAGCATTGACCTTGGGGCTCAATTAAGAACACACATGGAGACTATTGACAAGAAGCTCCAAGCCACCTCAACCAAGTTCAAAGCTCTAGTTCCTCCAACCAACACTCGATTCATGATGTTAATGCTTTGGGAGTTGTACCACCCTTGCCTTATTATGGGATGTGTGATACTTGTGGAATCGTTGGTCATGATCCTATGCATTGTCAAGGAAGCGTTGAGCAAGTGAACGCCTTCCAAGCGTTCAAGCAAGGTGCCTCCTATTCTAATCAATACCAAGCTTCCAATCAAGTCCCTCAACAACAAGCTATGCAACCTCGTCCCTATGTTCCACCTCCCTTAAGGGACAACAATCTAGGTTATCAAGGTTATGTGAGTAATCCAAGACCCTTCAACAACTTCAAGCAAAATAACCAAGGTACCTTCCACAACAACAATCAAGGGTTCCAACAAGGGAACTTCAATCAAGGAGGTTTCCAAGGAAACCAAAGCTTCCAAGGACAACAAAACCACAACCAAGGGTTTCAAAACCACAATCAAGACCTTAATCAAGGCAATTCTCATGGGTTCCAAGGGAACCGTCAACAACAACAAGCAACACAAGGCAATCAACAAAGCAAGCCTAGGAGCCGGTCTCCTATTCATGATTATGGTACTCCATTAGCCCTCACCGATACTCCGCATAATCCGTCATCTCCACCTCGGGATTTGGATATACAAAAGCAAATGTTGGATATGCAAAGGAGTACTCAAGAAATGCAAAGGAGTCAATTGGAGACACAAAGGTCACAACAAGAGATCATTGCCCAAATTCTAATGGATAACAAGGAAACAAAAACTCACATGAAGATGCTTGAGACTCAAGTATCTCAACTTGCATCGGGAAGTTCTTCAAGACAAAGGGGGCAATTACCTCCTCAAGGTGAAACTCCGAGATTTGAGCATGTCAATGCCATCAACTTAAGGAGCGGTGTTACCTATAATCCTCCCGTGTTTCCTAGTGAGCAACAAGCAATGAAGGAAGTTGTGTCTCCAACTCAAGGAGAGTCAAGCTTGGGAAATCCAATGGAGGAGCAAGTCTTAGGCTAGGGGAGATCGAAAAACCCCATGAAGACAAGCTTCTCCCACTTCAAGAGAAAGACAAGGGTAAAAGGGAAGTGTCGTGTGAAAAGTCCACCCCTATCGAGCAAAACAACTTTCATGTCAAGTTGCCTTTCCCAACAAGGCAAATGAAGACTAAGGTGGATTCTCAATACGAAAAGTTCCTTAACATTGTGAAGAAATTGGATGTGAGTGTCCCGTTTACCGAGTAACTTACCCAAATCCCGGCATATGGAAAATTTATGAGAGAAATCTTGGCTAGGAAGAGATCCGTCGACAAGGAAGAGACCATAGCGTTCACGAGGGTGGTGAGCGAGCTTATTCAAGGTTCCACGCTTCCGAAGTTGAAGGATCCGGGTAGTTTCTCGATCCCATGCACCATTGGCAACTTCGCGATCGAAAGAGCGTTATGTGATTTGGGTGCGAGTGTTAGCATTATTCCCTACACCATTTGTTTGCGACTCGGGATGAAGGAGCTAAAGCGTACGTCCGTTACACTCCAAATGGCCGATAGTTCACTCAACCGACCATTGGGGATGCTTGAGGACGTGCCGATACGAATCGGGAAGTTCTTCATTCCGGTTGACTTCATTGTACTCGACATGCCGGAGAATGCTATCACTCCCATTATCCTTTGGCGCCCATTTCTACATACCGCCGGTGCCATGATCGATGTCAAGAATGGTAGGATCACATTTGAGTTGGGCAAAGAGAAGCTCGTGTTCGACCTCCAAGGCAACACCTCGCCTACTAATGATGAGTCTTGCAATATGATCCAAGCCACAAAAGACGTCGATCTAGGGGGTGAGCCGGGACAAAGCTTGAAGAACAATTCTTATGTACTTGAGGATGATGACTCCGAGATTGGAGAAGATGAGTGCCCATATCATGGGCTTGATGACAAGTTGAAAAGCAAGGAGAAAGATGAGCCTCCCTTGGGGCCGCATGAGGACAAGTGGACGTTTGGGTATATCCCGAAAGATCAAAAGTACAAGTTCAAGCCATTGAACTTGGAAGATCGGGATGCCCCGGGAACGTCAAGGCAGGGTCATGAAGAGCCTTGGTATGTGGACGGTTATATCTCGAGCTTGATTGAGGACTTTGCTAGAGCCTTCGATTTGTTTCTCCGTGCCCTTGATGGAGATGGAACTAGTTATTATTGTTGTTGAAAAAGGATTGAAGAATGCACCATCCATGGTTTGACGGAGTTCCAAAAGAACCGTCCCATTGTATATATCTCTTTCTTGTAGTTAGTTTGAGTTTTGTGAAATTCTTTGTTATTTGGATTGATTGATGAGCGTTGTGAGGGAGAGAGTTTGATGTGTGTTTGAGCATTTTTTGACAGGTGAAGTGAAGATGATTCCTAGAGAGGAATGTCTATGATAGAGCTTGGATAGTAAGCATGAGGATCGGGTTTTTGAAGCTTAGAGTAAGCTTTTGGGTTTGTGGAAGGTCAAGAAGACCCATCCCGACCAGGAAGAGGCTTCCCGACCGGGAAGGGTGCGGCATCCCGACCAGGAAGGAGCCATCCCGATCGGGATGGAGGTACATATTTTCGATCTTACTGGAGGTCCGTCCCGACCGGGACGAGTGAGGCATCCCGACCGGGACCATCCATCCCGACCCATCCATTGTATACCCCTACTCCCCTTTGTGCCTTTTCTGCGACGTTTGAGTCCACCCAACCATTGTATACCCCCTTCCAACATCCCTAACTATCCTTCCTTTTATCATATGCCCCATATACTTCATTTTCATACCCTCACTTCATTTCCTATCCACTTTACACCGACTCCTACTTCAAATCCCACCCCTTACCATTACTACCTCTACCGTGAGTTCCTCTCAAGTTTGAAGCGAGATGGCAACCGAGAAGACAAGCAACGTGCCTATAACGATCATTGAGACGATGGAGCGAGTGAGTTACTAGCCTATTGGTTTGGGTAACTATCCTTACTTTTCCGTCTTTTGTCGCTTGTTTTCTCTTGTTTGCACCCTTCTCCTTGAGTCATGGTGTCTTGGTGGCCTTCGAGGCCTTAGTATGGTTGCTCCCGACTCTCGATGACATGACTACGTCGAGAGTCAATCGATTAATCCAAATTCCAAGATTTTTCACCCTTTTTTGTAGGATTTAGTCAGATTTAGGCGGAATCCGGGCTAGGTGACTTGATTACACCTAGCCCTCCCCTCCCATTTCCTTTTATTTCCTTCTTTTTATTTTCTTCCCCCATCCATATCTTTTCTCGTCTCGGCCCATGGTGACTTGACTACACCCCGGCCGGACACACTCTACCCTTTCTTCACTTTTCTTTTTGATTTTTAGCTTTATTTTCGTAGTTTCTTTTCTTTTCTTTTGTGTCTCCACACACTACGATCGAGCATGAGGACATTGCTCGGTTTAAGTGTGGGGGAGCGATATTCTATCATACTTAGTTTTATTTTCCTAATTTTTCGAAAAATCTTAAAAATACCTAAAAATTTGAAAATTTTCACAAAAAAATCAAAAAGATTTTCTTTTTGTGTCTTTTTCTTTTGTGTCGTATATTTCTTTTGTGTGCGTGTTTTGCCTCCCTTTTTCCTTATAGGTTGCTTAAATCACCAATAGCTTTGGAGAGCTTTCAAGACTTCCGGTAACATCTTTATCCCTTTTTCTTCTTTATCTTTTGCGGAGTTTGGAGGAGATTGTGACGTTGTGTGCTCGGGTGGAGCTTTGTAAAGTTGTGGTTGATTTGGTGGCTTGTTTGGATGATCGGGGTGCTGTTTGTGTTGTTTACGTGTTCGTTTTGTTTTGTTTTTGTTTTGTTGCTTTTACTTCTTTTTCTTTCGTTCGTTGTTGAGTCTTTGTTTTGTGTTGTGTAGTTGTGTCTTGTGTGTAAATTGGTTTTCGAAAACCCGGTTTAGAGGCTAGTGTGCGAGTGTTTACTTTCCCTTTCTAGTGATGTAAATCGAGTCTTGGACTTTAGTCTAGTAGAATGACCCTAAATCAATGATTTCGTTGGTCCTTTACCTTGAGTCCACCTAGTTTACTAGGGATTTACTACGGGATTTGCATTTTGACCATTATGACCACCCACGGTGTGAAAAGGCCTTGGTTGCCGAGTCCTGTCCTTTAGGTGACTGTGATTGGGATCGTTCGATTAGTCCTAGTTCTCCCCTTTTTGTGGATTTGAAGGGAAGGCACCGTCCCGACTCTCCCATTCCCCTACCTCTTACACATATCCGCACAATAAATTGCAATTTGTTGAAGTCTCTCTTTCTTGTTACACAAAGAAATGCCAAAAAGCCAAATCAAGCCAAAAGGGCAAAGAAAAGAAAATGAAAGAAAGAAAAGAATGAAGAAAAAGAAAAAGCACAAAAGCCAAAAAGAAAATAGAAAAGAAGAAAAAAAAAAAAGGAATGGCATGGCAACAAACAAGGCAAAAATACAAGAAGAAAAGAATGCCAAAAGAAAACCCGTCTCACAAAAAGAATCCCTACATCTCAAAATAAGCCTTTTACCGACTATTACCGTGAAGAGCCTACCAAAGGACCGAGTCCCTAGGAAGGATGATAGCGGTAATAATGGTCGGTCTTCCCTCACTTTGCAATATTTTCCACCTTTTTACTTGGACTAGTTGGGCGGTTTTGGGCATGGGACGACCCTCTTGGCTCATCGCTAAAGGGGACGGGGTCTCACTTACCTACAGTGTCGACTAACACCGTGGTTCATCCTTTTTCCACTCCGCCGATCGTCCCGTAGTACGTTCTTAGAAAGTTAGGAGGACCTAGGTAAGTTACCAACGTTTTTGTTGCTTTATTGTCATACTATTAGGGTTTAGTTCATCTCGATTTGTGTTATTAGCTTGGGAACGTTGTCACTTGCCTTGAGTCCTAAACCGGTGTTTCATTCACCGCTTTATTGAGGGAAGCGGTATTTATTTCTCTTTGGGTGCATCCGTTTACTTGTTTGTTTGTGTGTTTGTTGTTTATGTGTTATTGTGCCCGGTTGCATCCACAGTTTTGTCGCAAGACCCCACTTGCCTTGCGGAGTGCACTTTTCCTCTAAGTGTACTCGCATGAGTTGAAAGGGCGTAGAGTGCGCTAATACCCACTCGGTTAGTTTAGTAGTTAGTATGTGCTTACTCGAGGGCGAGTAAGGGTTAAGTGTGGGGGAGTTGATAAGTGTAGTTTGTAGTGCCTAATTGTTGTGTTTTGGACCCATTTTCCTTGTGGAATCGCTCCTTGGGAGCGGTTTATGGGCTACTTATGCTTCCTTTAGTCCGTTTCAGGTTCCCGAGACCATTTGTGAAGAGTTGGAGCGATTCCGACTCAATACATACACTTTTTGGAGCCAACGAAGTGAATGAACGATCACTCGAGGCCTTGGATTCGACCCCGAGACCTTGGGACCCAATCCCAAGCCTCCGAGACCCGATCCCGAGTCCCGAGAATCGATGAGAAACCCATGAGAGGCAAGGAGGGACCAAAAGAAGCTTAAAGGAGGCCTACAAGGCTCAACCGGGTCGGGATGGCCTCAACCGGTCCCGGTTGAGGTGCACAAAAGAGGAGCTGCTGTGAAGGGTCCATCCCGAGCGGGATGAGCTCATCCCGACCGGGATGAGCCCAGTTCAGCCCGCAATTGCATTGTTTCATCTCCTTACATTCTTGTATCCCTATATATACTTCCCTCTTGTATTCCTATGGGAGGTTAGACATTACCCATAAACCCTAGACTAGTTTAGCATAGATTAGCTTAGATTGAGTAGTTTAGTCGGTAATTAGTCCTTAATCTAGTTAGTTAATCTTGTATTAAGGGATCTCTTGAAGAATCCATCCAATTTTGACAACATTGGTGGATGTTTGGGTGTTCTTTTATGCAAGTTCTCATCTTTTCCATTTCCTTTGTAGTTTGGTATAATCTTTCTTCTCCTGTTACTCTTAATCCTTTATTGTTTATCAAGTTCTCATCTTTATTCATTGTTTGTTGTTTATCCTTGTTTTCCTTTATGAATGTTTTGATTCTTGTGTTGTTTTCTCTTGTTCTTGTTAGTTTTTCATTAGATATGTTTGAGTAGATTCTTGCTAGAATTAGTAAGGTGATTAGGGTGTTTAATGGGTTATTAAGGGTTTGTTGGAGATGTTGGTGGAAGTTTTGGGTTTCCTCTTGGTTTGATGCATGGTACATGCTTGTTGAAATGCTTGAATGACATGTAGATGCATATGCTTGTTTTTCTTGCCTTTTCTCATGTGGGTGATAGTTTGCTTGTGGGTTTGGTTCCCTCACTACGTAGCGAGAGCCCGGTGAGGACGACCCCTAGGTCGGTCTACGTAGCGAGAGCCCGGACGCGACCTAGGCCACGATAACACGCTAGGAACCCCGTTTGTCATGTGTGTCGCCAAGATGGGTTCTAGGAGGAACCTCTAGGTCGGTCTACGTAGCGAGAGCCCGGACCACACCTAGATTACCCGACTACCCCCTTCACCTTAGCTCCTCCTTGACCATTCCATCACCCCTTGAACCCGACCTAATCCTAGCCCGTTTCCTTATTTGTTTCCTCCGTCACCTTAGTCATAGCCTTAGCCTCCTTCCCTTCCTATCATTCTAGTTTAGCCCAGTTAGTTGACCTAGTCTCGTATTTAGGCGACCTTAGTCTAGACCCCTCATTACCGTCCCCGTGGATTCGACCCGACTTACCCTAGCTACCGTTAGGAATAGCCGGTTAATTATTGATCGGTGGGGATCCACGGCAAATCCCTACCATCAGAACCCGTGGCTACTGCCGTCACATGACTGGCGTGAGCAAATCCACCTACCACTAGCATTTTTGGTTGCCTTAGTCCAACATGACTTACAGCTGTCATAATACCAACTGGATTTGCTATCAATTTCGACAACTTGAGCGACAGTGCAGAATAATCCATGCTGTAATATATTTTCAATATTAGTAAGTCAGTAATAAGCGGAGGACGAAATTATTAAATACATATGGTTTTTGTGTTTTAGCTTTGGATCATAAATTAACGTAACCGTTTCGTTCTTGATGATGTCGTGGATAGTCATAACTTCTAAGCTGCTTACATCGTCTAGGCATTCATTTGTGGCGGCAGTGTTGACAATTTGGAGTGAATTACTTGGAGCCTGTGATGAAAGGCTGGATAGAGGAGGAGTAATGGCGGTAACAGTACAAATTTCAGAATTGGTTGTGTTTTGGATTGAAAGCAGGTAAACCACGACTATTTTATCTATTAGTAGACACAAACCTTAAATCAAAAGCTGCAACCTCAGGAATGGGTGGGTTAATATGGTAAGCTGTTGCATTGTAAGTTGACTGAATTCTCCATGCAGCTAAACAATGAAAAACAAATAAGTTTCAAAAATATGTGAAATTAAATGAAGGAAGAGCAGACTTAAGTATAAAACATACGATACCTTCATAATACTTAGTCTCAACACATTGGAGGACGATAATTTTTGACTGCCTAGGGTTGGGCTGGCTGTTGATTAGTTCGGGTAAATCACAGGCATGTGGAGACCAAAGAGTGCATGTCAACTCGCAGCCATTGTTATAAAAGTGTAGGAAAATATAAAGTATTATAGGGTTGAAAACAAAAATATATCGAAGTAGTTATTCGGATGAAAAAAAAGCGGTACTTAATTGACGTCCTCCAACTTGATGTTACGACACTGGAAACCGTTTCTCGTCTCAATCAATGGCCCAATCTCAAATAACTTACCAATGACGTCTGGTAGGGTGAAAATAGTCAATGGTAAAAAATAAAAACCAAAAATAAAATGCATTGTATTTCCCTAAAAACTAAATTTTAAATATGTAATCTATGACACAAATGAAGTTTATAATATTTATGTACCAGTGTAGTGTGTAGTTGGTATTCTTCCATTGATGATGTCTTTGAAGCTTGAAAATTGGAAGCAATTCTTTGGTATTGCATCATCGTTCTCCAATGGTGTGACTTTCGATGAGAACTCGATTTGGAGACGACACGGGTGGGGGTGGCTCTGTCCAAACCTGTGTTCGGCCCGACTGTTAGGCCTGTGAGACTGTAGGTTCGACCGACGATGAGTTTGTCCTTAAATCGATGAACCAACATTTTTTAAGGGTCGCCTGTACTACATCTTTCCATAAAAGACATCATTGAAAATAGTAGTTAGTACAAATGCGCCAAATTTTATGATCGTATAGTTAGTACAAATGTGCCAAATAGTAGTTCGTATAATTTTTTCCTATATTAGTTAGTATCGTATAAAACTAATACAAAAGGTATTACGTAGTATAGTTTATTTTCGTAATAGATCAATGACTTTTTGTGTTCGAAAATGACGTACCGAAATAGCAGAAACTGGTATCCAAAGAGTACAATGTTTGCAAGTACGTTACAAAAAAGATTATTTGTAAGCACCCGATGGCTTCGTATATATAGTAATATAATAATATAAAAAAAACTGTGATAAACTTACATTGGCATCTATGAGTAAGTATTCGACGGCATCTAACTTCGTTTTGTCTCTCAGGTTCGGCCTCCTCCATTGATGTACAACTCTCACATTGATCTGGGATACTCTGACGCCTTGCTCGAGACTGGCTATGGATACGACTTTAGAGGAAGACATGCTGCGGAGAAACGTTTAACTCGAGTAAAAGGGGAAATAAAGGTATATCCTTAATGAAGATGATGAAAACTACATTATTGGAGACAATATTTAAAGAAACCAAAGCGGATATTGAGTCAAATATAAAACCAAGAGTTTATTCCATTTCAAAATACAGTAATAAATTGCATATTCTTGAAAATGTGAAGAATTATTGATTGCGTTGTAAACTACATAACATTAACTTAATTCTTTGCATTGTATTCTGATGCAGGATGGTTAATTGCACTACTCAGTTGCCGATGCACCAATGTAAGTTTTGAATTGTTTTGAATTGTATTGAATCAGTTCTATAATTATAGTACCATAATTATATTATTATAGTACTTAATTATAGTTCTATGAATTAATATCAAGAATGCTACGTAGTATTATTTTGGTCGTAAGCTTGCATATATTTGGGCCCTGCCAAATTGGGTCGACAGTAAATAGAACAGGTTGAACGCGTCGTTCGACAGGCCGATATAATGATACAAAAACGTGGAGCCTAAAAAAAACGTGAAAAAACCAAAAATAGGGAGACAACGTAAATTAAAACAGTATGAAAAAGACTATAACTACTAATGTGAGTTGAAATAGTTTAATCTTCGTATTATATATAGAAAAAGAATTCAGCATTATTCTTTGTAATCATTTGAGCTACTACTGAGAGATATAATGGTAATGACATAAGCGAAGAGTAGACATACTACGTCAGTAGATGCACAACCGTAGTTTTAATGACATGATCTGGCTGTGAAGGAATGAAACATCAAAGGTCAGAGCTGTATGATAGTTTTTTGTATCATTTCTTTTATTTCAGTTTCTTCATTTTTAGGAAAATGAGCTGTATGATTGTTGTATGATCTAGGCCTTCCAAATTGGGACGACAGTAAATAGAACAGGCTGAAGACGTCGTTCGACAGGCCGGTATAATGAAACAAAATACGTGTAGACTGAAGAAAACATGTAAAAACCAAAAATAGGGAGACAACACCAGTTTCTTCATTTTTAGGAAAAAGAGATGTATGATTGTGTTTTGTATGCTTTTTTTTGATTCAGTTGCATGCCCTTCTTTAATAATCGTGTTGCATGTGCTTGGTTGATGACCGAAAACTCGAAGAGAAACCATGGGATGACGTGAAAGGAAGAACATAGCATAAAACTTTAAACTCCAATCGAACGTATCGAAATGAGGTAATTCCGAATTTTATAATAAAATAATGATTTTACTGTAATTGATTGCTTGTGTTGAAAATGCTATTTCCGATATATGAATTACAGGTAATGTAATTGATTGCTTGATTTTAATATGAATTAAAGATATATAATGTTAAAACAATTTCCGAAACATTAGACACTTCAACATAAGAAAACAAAAAACTGAAGTTTAGGATGAAGTTAAAGAAAAAATCAAGGACATATTCAAGATGTTGAGCATAAATGTAAGCGTAGAGACCATATGTTAAGCGTAGGAAGAACATAGATCGAGATGTGAGTCATATAAATTTAATAAGATATTAATAACAATTCTAGGAAGAAAATATAGACTTTATGAAACAATCAAAGAGTGCTTAGGTACATTATACTCAAAGGAACCTAATTATTAGAGACTACAGTCAATATAACTGACTGAGTTATCTGAGGTGGGGTTCTATGCTTGACACGGAGGTCATTAGATGCGATTTTCGTTCCACGTCCAGCAAGTTTAGATCCAAATTGCTTGGGCATGAAATCATTGGAAAACAGGGTAGTGTCTGTAGTTTCCACACTACTGTTATGGGACCTGATCCAAGAAACTTTACACTTCCGATTGGCACGTGCTATCTTGGCGGTCAGACAACGAACATCTTGGCGTTTGAAAAAGCACGCTTGAAATATACATGGAATTAAGTTAAATGGTAAACAAAGAAGATAAATTGATAAGAAAATAAGTTTTAACTAAGTAGATAGATGGTAAACTAAGCAGATAACAAAATTTATGTACTTTGTTTATAATCAATGGAAAAAAATCAATAAACTAAAAAATATATCAATGGTAAAAAAAAAATGAACAATAAATTTATTTATGTACAATAAACTAAAAAGTAAACTATGAAACAGACGAAGTTTGTAATATTTATGTACCTATGCAGTAGAGCCGGCAAAAATTGACACGACACGAAAACAAGACATGAACCCGACACGAAATAAACGAGTTTGGGTTGAGGGTTGATGACCCATTTATGTAAGTGGGTCGACACGAATACGACACGAGACTTAATTGGGTCGGGTTTGGGTTAAGGTCCCAAAACACGAAACTGACACGAACAACCTGTTTATTAAATTAGTGTAAATATTTTTAATCATTTTTAACATAAATATGTTAATACTTTCCAAATATGGACATGACACGAAAACACGACATGAACCCGACACGAAATAAATGGGTTTGGGTTGAGGGTTGATGACCCATTTATGTAAGTGGGTCAACACGAACACGACACGAAACTTAAATGGGTCGGGTTTGGGTTGAGGGGTTCGTGACCCGTTTATCAATGACACGAACACGAACACGAACACGAACACGACACGACCCGATCTGTTTGCCAGGTCTACTATGCAGTGTGTAGGTATTGCATCATTGTTCTCCAATGGTGTGACCTTGGATGAGAAATCGATTTGTAGACGACACGGGTGGAGAGTGGCTCTGCCCAGACCTATGTCCGGCCCGACTGTTAGGCCTGTGAGACTGTAGGCTAAACCGACGATAAGTTTTTCCTTGAATCGTTCAACAAACAAATTTTTAAGGGTGACCTGTATTACATCTTTCTACAAAAGTTGAAAGAATAGTAGTTAGTAGAAATTATATATTAGAAAACAGATTTATGTATAAGCACTCTACGGCTTAACATACATAATAATATAAATAAATAAAATATGAGCAACTTACATTGGCATCTATGATTAAGTACTCGATGACATCTAACTTAGTTTTGTCGCTCAGGTTCGGCCTCTTCCATTTATGTACAACTCTCGCATTGATTTGGGGTACTCTCACGCCTTGGTCGAGACCGACTATTGATAAAATATAAAATATTATTGTAACCTCTTAACTTACTTTCTTAATTATGAATACAAACATAGACCCATATTTATAGTATCATAAAGACACTGTATCTAACTCAAACTAGGAAACTAAATCATATCTTATACTAAATGATATCTTAATGATATTATTGTATTTCCTAATTTGTCACACAATATTGTCCTATTGTGTGTTTTCTAAACCTCACACAATATTGTGTGTTTCCTAATCCTTCACACAATATTGTGTTTCCTAATCTTCACACAATATTCCTATTGTGTGTTCCTAAATATACTCGGATACCGTACTACGGTATCCTCCCTTACCTATACTCTATTGTGTGACGGATACCGTAGTACGGTATCCGAGTATGTTTAGGAACACACAATAGGAATATTGTGTGAAGATTAGGAAACACAATATTGTGTGAAGGATTAGGAAACACACAATATTGTGTGAGGTTTAGAAAACACACAATAGGACAATATTGTGTGACAAATTAGGAAATACAATAATATCATTAAGATATCATTTAGTATAAGATATGATTTAGTTTCCTAGTTTGAGTTAGATACAGTGTCTTTATGATACTATAAATATGGGTCTATGTTTGTATTCATAATTAAGAAAGAAAGTTAAGAAGTTACAATAATATTTTATATTTTATCAGCTATGGATACAACTTTGGAGGAAGACATGATGCGAATAACAGCACGTTCAAAACGAATATTGTTTGTGAAATAACGGTATAGACTTGATAAAGGTGATGAGAATAACATGAATGGAAACGATATTTAAAGAAATGATATGGAGGATGAGTCCATTGATTCTCGGGAAGTTATTCCAATTCCAAAACTAAACATTGTAAAGTGCATAGTATTAACTTTGTTTAGCATTGTGATTTGATATGGGATGATTAATTGTAGTCATCAATTGCCGAGGCACCATTAATTGTAAGTCTTGGGTTGTTTTGAATCAGCCAACGATTTGTTTCTTTTTGTTTTGTTTTTTTGCACACCTACTCGATGCAAGTGTGAACGCAAGAGAATGTTCACACTTAGAGCCCTTAATTGAAGCCTAATGACTGATCAATGAATTTGTTTAAGCCTTCATTATCATATAATCCTGAGTTAATGGGGGCTGCCACGTCACTGGGCTTGGTCCCTTCTTTAATAGAAAGGAGAAGTCTTAATTCTTTGTCAAAGATATTTTAAAAAAATGCAATGACAATTGTCTTCGAATAGATTTGACCCATTAAATAAGCTACGCGTATTCGCTAAATAACCGTAAGAAGATGTAAAGATAAGGTCATTTAGTTGCACAAATTATCATGTACCTACATGTTCATTGAATTCTCATTTACTCCATAATAATATGACTTTATTAAGCTCATTTTATTACTCCGTAATTTTTATCAATAGGCTAGTGTCATATAGGAATACATCTCATCTACTTCCATCTCAAACATTAAAATTTGGCTTGGTCTCATCTAGCATAACCCCTTCTCATGTACCAATTTTCATCAATAGTCAATAGGGTTTAGGCACATGTAAAATAATAGTAATTTCAATCTTTTGAAGGTCGTACTTTTTTTGTTGGAAAAAGTTAGTGTTTGATGCATTTTCACATAAATTAGGACTATTTGAATGTTTTCGACATGAAAATCGAGACCTAACAAAAATCAATGATCTTCTATGTCATTGGTATATGACCGATGGCGACCTGATCAAAAGACGATTGTACCGACTATACTGTAACGATAGAGATCACCAACGTGAATTTACGTTTCTCTTAATTTTCAATTAAAGTAATTCACTCTGAATCATACATAAACTAAAACGACACTTCTCCCAAATCTAAAATGAAAATTGGGAGAATCAATTTCAAAGATAATAAATACTGAAAATAACAACCACATATTATATTAATGCAAAACCAACAAAGCTACCAATAACGTAGATGACTAAATCAATCAGACAACAATTGCAGTCTTTGTATTTCATACTGTAATACCATAGTCATCTATGTTAAAATTATGAAAGCCCTTTGTTTTACAAATAGATTAGATGTAAATTACCTCATATCCAACTCACTTTCTCAATTAATCAGTTAACGTGAGACGGTTAATTTATTAAATTCACGGCCCCACATGCATCTTTTGATGGAGGAATTCTCGGACGCTTACTTGAGTGTAGGTCGTTGAGTCTTTTTCCTGGCAATGGGTTTCTTATCATCGTCTTTTAGGTCGTCTTCCTATATTAATAAGTGAAAGATTTATAAAATACCAAATAAATAAATTAGGAATATATGAAAGATGGAAACTTTGAGCGAAGAAAAACAAAGGGAAGCACAAAAAATTGAAAGAACAACCTTGGGTTCTTCTTTTATGGTGTTGGTCACTAAGTCTTTTTCGTGGCAATGAGTTTCTCATCATCGTCATCATGCCATATTAATAAGTGACAGTAAAGGTAACCTAATACCAATCAAATCAATCAGGACGACGATACTAACTAATAATATCACAACAAGACAATAAAAATACCATCTGCAACGGCTAAATGGCGACACAAAAGAACATATGAACCGATAATATAATAACACACTAATGACTACACCGTTTGAAACAACTGAATAACAAACATGCCAACTGATAATCTCATAACACAACGATGACTAAAGTGTCTAAAACAACCAAATAATGACACAATTCAACCTACCAATTGATAATATAGTAGCACAACAATGACTACACAATGTGAAACAACAAATAATGACGCAAAACAACATATCATTTGATAATATCATAGCATAACAATGTGTAGACACCCACATTTTGACCGCCAGGTGTCTATAGCAGTTTCCAAAAAACACCCGATGATGATCGGACGCAAACGTGTTTCTACGCGCTCGGATATGGGCTCGAAACCATTAGTTGTTGGCTTAAGCATTTACGGAGTACAAATCTCACAAAATCAACCTCAAATTCAGGCCCAGTGGGTCGTTTCCAATCAAATAAGACTAATTTGGGTCAAAACCGACACCGAAAATAAAACCGACTTTTAGCGATCGGGTCAACCCCGGTCAAAGTCGTTTCCGAGACACATAAAAAACAGCCACATAAACATCAAAAGTACAAAACCCACAAAATACCCAACTCAAGGCCCAAAATATCGGACTCGTGCACTCCGGCTGACCCACTCGATCGAGTGTCAGCCCCACTCGATCGAGTGGGCCTTTAAACAAGCCCGACAGCTGTCGCCCTGGCCCACTCGACCGAGTTAGCCAGTTACTCGGTCGAGTAACCCTAGATGGGGAAAGCATAGCTTGGCCTATATATACACCCCTTTGTGCATGCAATTAGACACCTTTTTACACTACTTTTGAACCCTAATTTTCAGCTTTCCACACATTATTTCAAACCATAATCACACATTAGGAACCCTAATAAACACTAGCAAGTCACAAACCCTAAACCACCATAACTTAATCTACATAAACCTCAAACTCCCGTGCCTAAGCCACAATCAAGCGAGTCTTATCCGAGACAAGAACATGTAGGTTGAGGGTGCAACAATCCCGATTTTCTCTTCTCTTTCTCTCTCTTTTGCGTCTCGTCCGTCGTCCGTCCGACGTTGTTGTCGTCATTGTCTTTTTTTGTTTTAGTTTGTTATCACATCTAATATCGTTAATATAAAACATTAAAATACTCGCTAATTCGTGTCGAATATGAGGGATGACGGGATAAGAAAACACGAATGCAAGGGTGTTTCACCCGACGCGGCCGGTCGCTTATCCCGACACCCCGAATACTTGATTGTTGAAGCGAGTCAAACGTAAACAGGATCGTTTTTTTTATCTCTTTTCGTCGCGTCGTCATCATCAACATCGCATACATCGATTTCTAAAACACTTTTTTTTATTATTCATGTATTTTTATTCAAGTTGAGTCGAAACCCGTTGATGCGGATCCGACATCAAACAATTCGCAAGAATTAATCATGATGTCGGGATGCGGAGGGAATCAAGTCGAGTTTTTTAATTCAAGTCTCGATCTATTAGATTCGATGCCAATTCAATAATTGGATGTCGAATCTAACGATTTAGTCAAATAATTTAACTAACACGATTTTCGTTGATGCTAAAATAGTTATCATCTAATTCGTTAGAATTAATTACGACACTATAAACGCGGAGAAAACCCATATCGTCTTAGTTAATTTAAACGACTTATATTATTTTCTTCAAGTTTTCGCTCTAATATTCCATATCGATTCAATAATCGAATATGGGATATGACGTGCATCAAAGTTAGAATCGAGTATGAATCCCATAATATTTATGCCCGATTCAACAAAATCAATGATTTATCAAAATCGAAAAGCAATCTCGCAATCAATAATAAATTACGAGGCGAACCCTAGTTCGTACAGGGGGCACTCGGTCGAGTGGCACCCCAAATAACGAGACAGAAGGTTATTTTGACAACCACTCGGTCGAGTCTCGCACTGACTCGATCGAGTGGCCGTGCACTCGAGCGATTTCCCTCGTAACTCGATCTAGTGACGTCACGAAACCCGGACGGAAGCTCCTTCAGAGGTCCACTCGGTCGAGTCCCTTAATGACTCGGTCGAGTGGTCCCTTTATCACGTCAAACCGTGAGTCCTATAATGTCATTCAAGTCTCGTTAATACTTTTTTAATGATTTATCAACATGTGTCAAATCTATCACGTGAAACATCACTTTTAAAAACCATGCATCATCCTATTTACGTCATTTCATATTATAACTTTCGTAAACCGTTATTATCGTTATACCGTTACTAACATGTTTGTTTCCATATTTGTCGATTTTATTTTTGTTTATTTTATTGTACTAAAATAAACCTCGCATGCTAAATATAACTTTGACGTTAGTTTTAGTTGCATTAAATCGACATAGAAACCCATTCAATTTTTCGCATGTTTAGGGAAAACAATGTTTGCATATCATTTTCATCGTTTTACTAACGCGCGTATTAGAAAGTCATTCGATATCCTAGTAAAGGCCGCTAATGTGCAGGCGGGGTTGGGTGTTCTTTGTGAACTTCCCAACACGTACCCTCACCCCTTACTCAGAACCTCGGTTTCCGGATGCCCGAAACCGTTGGCGCACGAGAGTCATTCAATACACGGTATCCGATAATGTCGGTATCGGTATCAAATGCAAAGGCACGAGCCCAATAAACTCTGACATCGAAAATGGGCCATACTTTGTGCATGGCCCACTACGACATAGAGTGGGTTCGAACGGGCCCAAACTCCCACAAAGTTCGGTGGCTACTCCACTTCGATTTAAATTTCAATTCGATCCATTCTCATATGGAGATTCATTCGCCCCCCCAAACCCGCGCGTGGCCGCGTCGGGTGGACCTATGTCATGTCCACACAATGACTACACAATCCAAAACAACTAAATAATGGCGCAAAACCACAGACTCATCAACAACAACTTTCGATAATTCTAACAAAACCTAATTTATTGTTATCTACTCAACTTCACTACTGTCACCAAGCTTCATTAAAATACCTCTTTGTGCTTTCAACTCTCCTCCTATCTCTCTTTCAAAACCCAATTCCCTTTGTTCTTCATTCTCTCTGTCTCTGCCCCCTAGTTTCCCTCTTCTTTCTGTTAAAGTTTCAATCTTTCCTCTTGTTTTCTTAGATATTATAGATTTATGTATAGTATATAGCATTAATAGTGAAAAAAGTATGAACTTTTTGAATTTTGAAGTACTTGTAATTAATTGGAATATCGTTGTATACCTCGGGATAAATATTAGCAAACTTGAGAATCCGAGAGTGAAAAACCCCCTGTAAATGAGAATACCCTCCATTGCAACCTTGTCGGTTTAAACATCGGTCTCAAATGAAATGAGTAGATCCTCTTTCATACACCCTATTTTTTCATCTTGAACACGGATTTTCTTGACGATAATCAGTTCCAGCACAATGTGCTTCAGTTATGCCAAACGTCGTAATGTGAACGTTCTGTATTCATTTATTAAAGACGATTAGTTCAAATACGATATAATAATCACAAAAAGAAAGTTCAATACCGCAGATAACTACCCCCAAACCCTCCACATGTTTTAGTGAAAGTGTGTGTATTGGTACCCAATTTGATTTGTTAAGCACATGCGATCTTAATCATTCTCGTCTTTGAATTAGTTAAAACTCATCATCATAAATTTAACGTAAACTACACAAAAGCCCAATTGAACTACACAATGCAACAAAAATCCAATCAAATCAAATCAAATCCAACAAACCTTGTAGAAGTAATCAAAATTTCGGTAGAAAGCAAGAAAAAAAATCTATGAGGTCAAAGTTGAAAGAATGGAGAAGAAGAGGTCGTTGTAAGCAAATGCGCATCAATTCTTGCAAAAATGTATGGAACTCAAGACTCGTAAACAAAGGATCGGATTATACAGTATAAATGATCTCGTCCCCAAGTTTCCATTTTTTTTCCTCGGTGCATCATATCAGCCAGCAGCTAAATCTTTGCAGTGATCTACACAAATCTTCTTTACAGTGCATCAGATAAGCCCAATTAAACTACACAATGTAACAAACTGACAAAAACTCAACTGAAATGAAGAAAATTACCGAAAATTCTAGTTCTGAAGCATTTTCAGTGAACTCGTACGTTAGCAGGAGTTGAATTCAATGTAATATTCAAAAATGGGTAAGCTTACAAAACTCTAAATTGGATAATTAAATTAAAGTGATGAAGAAGATATACCTCGAATTGATGGATATATATGGTGGTGATCGGGGAAAGGTCGTGGCTATGAGTGACCAGTGGTGGTCATTACTCTTTGAGGCAATGTGTGGTTCGTCGATGTATGGTTCGTTCGCTTCGTCGTTGGGCTTGGAGGAGATACAAAAGAGTAATAGTGGAGTAATTACCCTAATAGTAATACTATAATTATGGGAATCGGGAAAGTAATGGATTAGAGACAATTTCAAGGAGAATTGAAAGCCCCACGTTTTTTTTATAGTAAAGTAACCGCACAGTTAAGTAATGGGTAGTTACTGGATTGATATTGGATAAACTAATTGTTAATATAACTGCTGTCGGTTTTTTTAATTGTTTTTCATCTAAGCCAACTCACCGTCATGTAATATCCAAGTAAACGCTCAGTTGGCCGCCTACGTGGGTGAAGGTGTGTTGGACGTGAAACGAAAGAGAACGGACGAGGAACCAAGTGCGACAAGACAGCGGACAAATTTAAACCGAAGGCAATAATGTAACCAATTAGTACCGAAGGCAACAGTGGGACGGAGTCAACAAACTGAGAAGGCAGCAACGGAAAAAACAGTGTCGTGGTATGATGGCCACTGACTTGAAAACTGTATCGGCGCAACTCCGGTGGTTATCGCCTACAATGTCGTAGTTTTCCAAGGTTAACATTGCAGCACTTAAATTCGACCACTCGAGTTGAAGTGCTTTTGAACGATTAATTACACTACCCAGAATATGAGAGAGTGGAAATTAGAAAAGTAGAGGAGGAGATTGATTCGTTGTTCTTTGTTTGAAGGGAAGAGGAGTGTTGTATTTATAGTGAGGAGGAGCCTCAAAACAGCTCCAAAATCACGGTAATTAAGGCCGTAATCTCGCATAATCAAGGCCATAATCTCTCTCTGAAACTGGACACCTCACGAGTTCAAAATCTGGACATAAACAACACTCACAACAGTGCCATGCACCTAGACACCAAATCTGGACAACCCAAAAGACTTGTGTCATGTACCTGGACACCGAATCTGGACAACACCGAAAGACTTGTTTCAAATGCCATCACCCCAACAATCCCCCACTGATGGCAGAAAAGAGAGAGAAAGAAGGAAATGAGAAATTCTGGGTAAGGAAGGACGGATACTTAGACGTTCAATGTCTTTCGACTTGAATTGACGTATTAGTGAAATGGGGCAACAACTTACTTACAACTAGCGAATATATTTCGATTTGAATTCCTAATTGAGCTTCGGTTGAGACCCCCACAACACATATCATGCCTTCAAAAACTAATCGTTCCGCAATTTCAAAGTGCAACGCTTTTTAGAGCCATGCATTTACCTCGGTCCTAGTGAGTGTTCTAGTGAGAGTTACACTCTCAACTAGATGGCGGCTAAACCATCACACACACGTAGGTGGCTTAGTGCTTCTCAATAGCACGTCTCACAAGCCATTAAGGACATAAGTCCAACCTTAATTTTCCTACACACTCCATCAAGTGTGTCTCAAAGCACCACCAAAACTGGCTATGGATCATGTATCGCCATAGAAATGTAAGCTTTAGGTCCGTCAAGATTCATACTCTAATCTAGAGTTAAGGACCTCAGCCCCATTCCCCTCGACGAGTCGAGAACTACTCTACTCGTTAATTCTTTTGTGAAAGGATCTGCAAGATTGCGTTCAGACCTCACATAGTCTATAGCAATCACTCCATTTTTCATGAATTGTTTCACCACAGCGTGCCTGATCCGGATATGTCTTTTCTTACCATTGTAGACATCATTCTTACCAACGCCGATGGCTGCTTGACAGTCACAGTGTAAGGAGACTGGTGCAACCTATCTCCCCCCCCCCCCCCCCCCCTCTACACTGGTATGTCAGCTAGTAAGTTTCTCAACCAATCTGCTTCTTGACTTGCCAGCTCAAGAGCAATGAACTCGGACTCCATGGTGGAGGTTGCTATACAAGTCTGTTTCGCAGACTTCCATGATATAGCTCCTCCTCCTCCCAAGGTGAACACATAACCACTTGTAGAACTTGTTTCATCATTACCTTTAATCCTGTTCGCATCAGTAGTCCCTCTAACACAGCAGGAAATTTACCGAAATGCAGACATGAACTAACTGTCCTTTTCAAGTATCTTAGTAAACGTCGAAGAGCATTCCAATGTTCACTATCAGGGTTATGTGTATACCGACATAGCCTACTAACAGCATAAGCAATGTCAGGTCGAGTACAGTTCATGAGAAACATCACACTTCCTATAACTTTAGCATACTCTTTTTGGGATACACTCTCACCCAGGTTTTTACGCAGAGATATACTAGCATCATAAGGAGTTCTAGCGGGTTCAACATCAAAACTATCAAATTTTTTCAACACTTTCTCAACATAATGAGATTGACTTAAGGATATTCCAGATGAGTTTTTGATCAATTTGACTCCAAGAATAACATCAGCTTCTCCTAAGTCTTTCATCTCAAAACGTGAAGACGGAAATTGTTTGGTTTTATTTACAACAAATAAATTACTACCAAGAATTAACATGTCATCAACATATAGGCAAATAATCACACAGTTTGATCCAAACATCTTGGAGTACACACATGAATCAGAGTTGTTAGTTATGTAGCCATCTTCAATCAAAGTGTTGTGAAATTTCTCATACCACTGTTTAGGTGCTTGTTTTAGACCATATAGTAATTTTATCAATTTACACACCTTACTCTCTTGACCTTTTACCACAAACCCCTCAGGTTGTGACATATAGATCTATTCTTTTAGGTCACCATTCAAGAAAGTAGTTTTAACATCCATCTGATGAACAACAAGATCATGAATAGCAGCCAGAGCAATAAGAGTTGTAATGGTGGATATCTTAGTCACAGGTGAGTAAGTGTCAAAATAGCCAATATCTTTCTTTTGTGTAAACCCTCTCACCACAAGTCTATCTTTGAATCTTTCTATTGTACCATCAGGTCTCAGTTTCCTTTTGAAAATCCATTTACTACTAATGGGTTTACTACCCTTAGGTAAATCTGTCAATTCCCAGGTCTGATTAAATGCAATAGAGTCTAACTCATTTTTAATAGCTTTTTCCCAAAATATAGCATCTATGGATCTCATAGCTTCATCATACGTTTTTGGGTCATCTTCTATTAAATAAGCAGAAACAAATTCAAAGCAAGCACAATCACCACAAGCATTTTCAGTTAAGAACGTTGTGATAAAATCATGTCCGAAGTTCTTTTCACCTTCTAGGCCTCTTACTCCTCCTAGGTTCACTAGCATGATCATCAACAGTACTACTAGTAGCATGCATAGAACTATCAACTGGATTAACAGGCACATCAGACAATTCAGAAGGTGAATCGACAACTTTCTTTAAAGGAAAAACATGCTCAAAAAAATCGGCGTCTCTTGCCTCAGAAATAGAAAGATCATTCAATGACATGAATCTATAAGCAGCACTGTTTTGAGCATAACCAATGAAAATGCAATCATACGTCTTAGGTCCTATGGTGGGCCTCTTAAAGCTCGGTAGACCAACTTTAGCCAAACACCCCCACACTTTAAGAATGCTTAAGTTAGGGACATAACCCTTCCAAAATTCATAGGGTGTCTTGACTAATTTCTTATGAGGTACCCTGTTAAGAATGTGACAATCTGAAAGCACTGCTTCCCCCCACATATCGTCAGAAAGGCCAAAACTTAAAAGCATAGCGTTCATCATTTCTTTTAAGTTCTATTTTTTCGTTCAGCTACTCCATTGGACTGAGGTTGGTAAGGTGGACTAGACTCATGAATTAATCCATTTTTCGCACAAAAATCTATTAAATAATTAGAGCTGTATTCACCACCTCTATCAGACCTGACTCTTTTAATCTTTTTGTCGAGTTGATTTTCTACCTCAGCTTTGTATTTAATAAACATCTCTTCAGCTTCACTTTTATTCTTAAGCAAATACACTTTACTGTACCTTGAGTAATCGTCAATAAAAGTGACATAGTAAAATTTACCTCCCCTACTCATAGTACTCTTGAAGTCAGCTAGGTCGGTGTGAATTAACTCGAGAAGACTCGTATGTCTAGTTTTAACCGGTTTACTAGGCTTTTTAGTAAACTTAGCTTCTACACAACTAGGACATTTAGTGAAGACTTCGCTGGTTAAAGAAGGAATAAGCGACATTGCTTTCAATTTTTTAACCGGTTCATAATTCACGTGACCTAATCTAGCATGCCAAACATCAATAGACTCAGCAATATAAGCGGAAGTAGAAGAATTATTATTAATAGCAGAAGAGTCAATGTTCAAAATAAATAAGCCCCCACTGAGATAACCATTGCCCACAAAATCCCCTTTGCGAGACATTACGACCTTGTCAGCCTCAAAAACAAGTTTCACATCAACTTTGTTTAACAAGGCACCTGACACTAGGTTTCTGCGCAGAGTTGGGACGTACAAAACATTATGAAGGGCAAGAGTTTTCCCAAAGGTTAGTTTAAGAAAGACCTTGCCTTTTCCTGTGATCAGTGCAGAGGAAGATTTACCCATGAAGACCTTTTCACCGTCTTGATGCTCCTGTCTTGATGCTTGATACTCTTGTGTCAACCAGGCACAGAGATGTCTTGATGCTCCTGTGTCCAGAATCCAGTCACTGGCATTTGCCACAAGATTGGCCTCGACCACCACCGCAGCAATAATGTCATCGTCTGACTCAACAATGTTGGCTTGGGCGGCTTGACCACTTTTCTTTTGAGGGCACTGGAATGCTTTGTGACCCATTTTTCCACACACGTAGCACACCAGATTTGGATTCGGCTTATGGATCTTTGGAACTGGCTTGGTGGAGTTTCCTTAATTCTTCCCCTTAGCACCTTGACCTTTCCCTTTTTTACCCTTGCCTTGACCCTGACTCTAACCCACTTTATTCTTACCCTTGTTATTTCCATGAGACGGACCTCCACCTTCAACAAGGTTAGCCTTGGCAGAGACAGACGATAGAAGGACAGACCTATCCTTGAGGCGATTAGCTTCCTCAATCCTCATGTGACCTATGAGCTCTTGAAGTGATAAATCTTTTTTCTTGTGCTTTAGGTGGTTCTTATAATCACTCCATGACGCAGGAAATTTCTCTAATAAACATTTGCTAAAAAGACCTCATCAAGTTTCATACCCTCATTGACAACATTAGCACACAAGTTTTCATAAGTATGAACTTGCTCCATAATGGGTTTGTCATCTACAATATGAAACCCCAGCCACTGACCCACCACATATTTCTTTTAGCCTGCATCATCGGCCCCATATTTTTTCTCTAATGACTCCCAAATGGTCTTAGCAGATTTATGGACCATGGACAAATCGAAAAGGGTGTTAGTCATGTGATTAAGAAGATGATACCTCACTGCCTTATTGTCTTTATCGTGTTTCTTAACCTTTTCGTCATGAGACTTAATGGTGGCAGCCGGAGGAGGTGTGGCATCGGCCGTGTTAGATGCAACACCTAACTCAGGTGCATCGTTAAATAGTACATAATCGATTTCCAATTGTTCAAACAACATTAAAAGTTTCTGAGACCACCTCTTATAATTTTGTCCCTCTAGAGGTTCCAACTTAGATAAATCAGAAGCAAATTTGTTCGACACTACTGCCATTTTTTTTTTCGTATATACTACACAAGTAAATACAATTTTCAAATTGTTGGACGTGAAACGAAAGAGAACGGACGAGGAACCGAGTGCGACAAGATAGCGGACAAATTTAAACCGAAGGCGGCAATGTGACCAACTAGTACCGAAGGCAACAGTGGGACGGAGGCAACAAACCGAGAAAGCAGCAACGGGCAAAAACAGTGTTATGGTATGATGGCCACTGACTTGAAAACTGTATCGGCGCGACTCCGGTGGTTATTGCCTACAATGCCGTAGTTTCCCAAGGTTAACACTGCAGCACTAAAATTCGACCACTCAAGTTGAAGTGCTTTGGAACGATTAATTACAATACCCAGAATATGAGAGAGTGGAAAGTAGAAAAGTAGAGGAGGAGATTGATTCGTTGTTGTGTGTTTGAAGGGAAGAGGAGTGTTGTATTTATAGTAAGGAGGAGCCTCAAAACAGCTCCAAAATCACAGTAATTAAGGCCGTAATCTCGCGTAATCAAGGCCATAATCTCCCTCTGAAACTAGACACCTCACAAGTTCAGAATCTGGACATAAACAACACTCACAACTGTGCCATGCACCTAGACACCGAATCTGGACAACCCAAAAGACTTCAGATCTATATTGTAACCACAACCCATTTTCTGTAATTTCAATTCCAATCATTTCATATATTTTTGTAACTTCAGTTTATATATCACGTAACTTCAGTTCATATATTTTGCAACTTCAGATCATATATTGAAACCCCGGTCATGTTTTATAACTTTATTTCGAATCAGTTCATTTATTTTTGTAACTTTAGTTCTTATATTTTGCAACTTTAATTCGTCTCAATTAATATTTAACTCAAAACCGTCAAATATGATGAATAAAAATTCCGATTGAAACTCCAAACATCAAATACTAAAATTCAAATGAAAACATTCAAATATTCTGATTTATGTTAAATATTTATTGTGTTTGAGAGAGTGTATTGATGGGTGGGATTTGTCGTGAATCCCAACCGTCAAATACTAACCGGCAAACCTAGTGGGTAGCTAGGGTAAGTCGGGTCGAATCCACAGGGACGGGAGGTCGGACTAAGGTATGCTACGGTCTAGGACTAAGTTCGAGACAAGCTAGTCTAAGGAGGATGGCTATGGACTAAGCTAAGGTCTAAACAAAGGAAACAAACAAAGGAGAACGGGCTAGGGTTAGGTCGGGGTCAAAGGGGTAATGGAATGGTCGAAGGAGAACTAGAGGTGAAGGAGGTAGTAGGGTAATCTAGGTAATGCCCGGGCTCTCGCAACTTAGACTCACCTAGAGATTCCACCTAAAACCCAACTCGGCGACACAACACAAACGGAGTACTAGCATACTATAGACCTAGGTCGAATCCGGGCTCTCGCAACTTAGACCGGCCTAGGGGTCGTCCTCACCGGGCTCTCGCAACTTAATGAGGGAACCGAACCCACAAACAAGCTAATACCCACAAGAGAAAAGCAAGAAAACAAGCATTCGTACATACTTAGTCATTCAAGCAATTCAACAAACATGTGATGTGCAACAAACCAAGGAGAAACCCTTAATCATCCAATTAACACCCTAATCACCTTACTAACCCTAGTAAGAACACTACTCTAACATATCTAAACTAAAACTATCACTAACAAGAGGAATCAAACCAAACAACAAAACTAACATAATGAAACTATCAAGAATGAAGAACTAAACACTAACAAGAACTAAAGATTCAAACTTGATTAATAAAACAATGAACAAGAGAAAGGAAATGAGATTATACTAAACTAGAAGATGAAAAGAAGAAAGAAACTTGCATAAATGGAAGAACCCAAAACAAACATCCAAGTTTGTCAAGCTTGGTGAAGATCTTGAAGAATTCCCAAATTACAAGTATTAATCTATGATTAACGATAATATAAGAACTAATCTACACTAATCTATGCTAATCTATCTAGGGTTTAGTCTCTAATATCTAACATAACAAATGATTACAAGAGGAAGGGTATATATAGGGTTACAAGTGAAAGGAGAAGAAAGGAGCATTCACGGGCCTGAACTGGGCTCATCCCGATCAGGAAGAGTTGGTCCCGATCGGGAAGGGCCACCCTTCCCGGTCGGGAAGGACTTTCCCGATCGGGAAGGGCTCACAGTAGCCGCTCTTCATGCTTCCTTCATGCCGAATGGGATGAGGCCATCCCGAACGGGAAGGGTCTTTGTAGGCCTCCCTTAAGAGCTCTATGGTCCTTCCTTGCCTCTCATGGGCTTCCCACTGATTCTCGGGACTCGGGATCGCGTCTCGGAGGCTCGGGATTGGATCCCAAGGTCTCGGGGTCGATTCCAAGGTCTCGATTCATCGTTCCTTTATCTCGTTGGCTCCAAAATGTGTATGTATTGAGTCGGAATCGCTCCAACTCTTCCATTTCGGCCTCGGGAACCTGAAACGAACTAAAGGAAGCATAAGAAGCCCATGAATCGCTCCAAAAGAGCGATTCCACAAGGAAAAAAGGACCAAAACACAACAAATAGGCACTACAAACTACACTTATCAACTCCCCCACACTTAACCCTTACTCGCCCTCGAGTAAGCACATACTAACTACTACACTACCCGAATGGGTATTAGCGCACCCTACGCCCCTTCAACTCACGCGAGTGCACTTAGAGGACAAGTACACTCCGCAAGGCAAGTCGGGTCTTGCGACAAAACTATCGATGCAACCGGACACAAAGCACATAAACAAACAAACACACAAACAAACACATAGACGGTTGCACCCAAAACAAAAGAAATACCGCTTCCCTCTAAAAGCGGTGAATAAAACACCGGTTTAGGACTCGAGGTAAGTGACAACGTTCTCAAGCTAGCAATACAAACCAAGGTGAACTAAACCCTAATAGTATGACGATAAAGCAATAAAAACGTTGGTAACTTACCTAGATCCTCCTAACTTTCTAAAAACGTACTACGGGACGATCGGCGGAGTGGGAAGTGATGATCCACGGTGTTAGTCGACACTGTAGGTAAGTGAGACCCCGCCCCCTTTAGCGTGAGCCAAGAGGGTCGTCCCATGTCCAAAACCGCCTAACTAGTCCAAGTAAAAAAAGTGGAATTAATGCAAAATGAGGGAAGACCGACCCTTGCCGCTATCATCCTTCCTAGGGACTCGGTCCTTTGGTAGGCTCTTCACGGCAAAAGTCGGAAAAAGGCTTATTTTGAGATGTTGGGATTATTTTTGTGATTCGGGTTTTCTTTTGGCATTTTCTCTTTTCTTTTGCATTTTTGCTTTGTTTTGCCATGCCATTCTTTTTCTTCTTTTCTATTTTCTTTTTGGCTTTTGTGGCTTTTCTTTTTCTTCATTTCTTTTCTTTCTTTCATTTTTTTCTATCTTTTCTTTTCTTTGCCCTTTTGGCTTGATTTGACTTTTGGCATTTCTTTGTGATAAGAAAGAGAGATCAACAAATAGCATTTTTATTGTGTGGATTTGTGTAGGAAGTAGGTGAATGGGTATGTTGGGACGACGTCTTCCCTTCATACTCACAAAAAGGGGAGAACTTGGACTAGTCAAACGATCCTAAACACGGTCACCTAAGGGACGAGACTCGGTAACCAAGGCCTTTTCACACCGTGGGTGGTCATAATGGTCAAAATGCAAATCCCGTAGTAAATCCCTAGTAAGCTAGGTGGACTCAAGGTAAAGGACCAACGAAATCATTGATTTAGGGTCATTCTACTAGATTAAAGCCCAAGACTCGATTTATACAACTAGGAAGGGAAAGTAAACACTCACAAACTAGCCTCTAAACCGGGTTTTCGCAAAAAATGTTTACACACAAGACATACAACAAAACACAAAACAAAGACACAACGAAGATGGAAGAAAAAGAGACAAAACAAGGAGAACCAACACATAAACAAAACAAACACCACCCCGATCTTCCAACAAGACTCCAAATCCACCACAATCTTTACAAAGCTCCTCCCGAGCAAAACATCATCACAAATCTTCTCCAAACTCACAAGAAGCAAAGAAGGAAAAAAGGATGAAGAGATGTTACCGGAATTCTTGCAAGCTTTCCAAAGCTAGCGGTGAATAAGCGACCTATAAGGAAAAGGGGAGGCAAACACGCACAACAAAACAAATAGACGACACAAAGACACAAGAGGAAAACACACAAAAGAAAAATCTTTTTGATTTTTGTGAAAAAATTTCAAATTTTTAGGGATTTTTAAGATTTTTTCGAAAAACTAAGAAAATAAACTAAACTATACTAGAATATCGCTCCCCCACACTTAAATCGAGCCATGTCCTCATGCTCGATCGTAGGGTGCGGAGAGACAAGAGAAACAAAAGAAACTACGAAAATAAAGCTAAAAATCAAAAATAAAGTGAAGAAAAGGTAGAAGGTGTCCGGCCGGGGTGAAATCAAGTCACCATGGGCCGAGACAAGAAAGAGATATGGATGGGGGAAGAAAAATAAAAAGAAGGAAATAAAAGGAAATGGGAGGGGAGGGCTAGGTGTAATCAAGTCACCTAGCCCGGATTCCGTCTAAATCCGACTAAATCCAACAAAAAGGGATGAAAAACTTGAAAAAATTTGGATTTTGAAAATGACTCTTGATGTAGTCACGTCATCGAGAGTCGGGAGCAACCATATGCCAAGGCCTCGAAGGCCACCATGACACCACGACACAAAAGTGTACAAGGGGAAGGGGAGTAAGCAAAGGAAAACAAGCAATAAAAGACGGAAAAGGAAGGATAGTTGCCGTACCATAGGTTAGCAACTCACTCTCTCCATCGTCTCATAGATCAATATAGGCACTTGCTTGTCTTCATCATTGCTATCCCGCTTCAAACTCGATAAGTACGCATGGTTAAGGTAGTAATGGTGTGAGGGGTGTGGGATTCGATGTGAAACTCGGTGTAAAGGGAAGAGAAACGAGGTGAGGGTATGTAAATGAAGTGTAAGGGTCGTATGACATGAGCAAGGATGGGTAGGGAGGTTGGGTGGGGGTATACAATGGATGGGTGGGCTCAAATGTCAAAGAAGAGGCCAAAAGAGGAGAAAAGAGACCATCCCGGTCGGGATGGATGGTCCCGATCGGGATGATAAACCCTTCCCGATCGGGAGGCCTCCTTCCCGGTCGGGAAGCCACTCCAGAAACCTCCACTTTTTGCACCTCTATCCCGATCGGGACGTCTTCTTCCCGGTCGGGATGGCACACCCTTCCCGATCGGGAAGCTCCCTTCCCGCCCGGGATGGGTCTTCTTGACCTCCAAAACCCCAAAAACTTCACCGAAGCTTCAAAAACCGACTTCCAAACTCACGATCCAAGCTCTATCATTAACCATTCCTCTCTAGGAATCATCTTCACTTCACACCTATGACAATAAGCTCAAATACAACATCAAATTCCCTCCCTCACATTGCTCATCAAAAATCCAAATAAACAAGAGTTCCACAAAGGTTAACAAACCTAGAAACCAAATTATACAAACATAAACACAAATACAAGCACAAGGGAAAAGATATTTACACTAATTACTCTCACCAACAACGCCTCCATAGCCATCAAGAGCTCGGAGGAGTAAGTCAAATGCTCTAGCAACATCTTCATTTAAGCTCTCATGGCCGAGCCTAGCCACTCCCAAAAGTTTCCAAGTCGGAGGGAAGAAGCGATCGTCTTCATTATGCTCGGGGTTCTCGTGATCTTCCGGGTCTTCGGAACCATGATAGCGACGACTCTTATGACCATCCGGTGGGTATAGTGGTCTAGAGTCGTGCTCGGGGTCATGCTGTGGGAGATCACACCCTAGAGGTGTCGTTTCTTCTACGGGGTAGAGAGTGGAACTCTTTTCCACCGCCCGACAAGGATCCCCTTCACCAACCGTCTCACAAGACAAAGGGCTAGACATCGAGTGCGGTAGAGGAGGAGAAGGCATCAAGTTTTCTTCATTGGAGGCTTTAGGATCCTCCAATTCCCCATACAAGGCAAGTTCCAAGGCATCTACTTCTTTTTCCCAAGTATTGCGCTCCTTTTCACTCACCTTGTCTATATGGCCTAGAGGAGGTATGTCTTCACTTGGCTTTGGATTGTCTAGCGGTTCATCACGAAGAAAATCGAACAAATCCAATTTTATCGCCAATACATCGGCTCCCCAAGAGTTATCTCGAGAATCATGTTCACTCCCCTCCTCATTGTGGGCCCTTGAAGCCTCAACTTCCTCTATTCTTCCCTCATCTTCACCGCCTAAGCAACACTCAACAATGACCTCTTGATCGACCCTCGCTTCTTCATTTGTAGCTTCAAGATTGGGTTGAGACACCCGACCATGCCCAAATGAACCTTCCTCAACATGTAGTGGAGCTTGAGTGGTCGACATCGTGATATGGGCCATGAATGCATTGATGCGAGCATCTTGCACCTCTATTTGGGCCTTGAACTCCTTTTCAACCCCTTGCATATGAGTCATCATCACTTGTTGAGTCTTTTGCAATAGAATTATCGCCTCATGTTGACTCTTAAGCAATAGAGACATCGTTTGACAAGTCTCAACCAAGTTGGGATCTTGTGGTCTTGGGTTATGTGAGGGTGTTTGGTAGTTGTTAGGATGTTGGAATGATCCTTGACAACTTTCTTGGTAACCATAAGGAGGGCGTTCGGGAGATTGTTGATGAGGTTGATATGGTTGGTGAGAATTCGGGACTTGGCCATTTGCCCCAAAGTTGCCCCGTGATGGTTGATGGTAGCTTGGACGAGCCATATCCATAACGTTGCCTTGGTACCTAGGATGAGCTAGAAGCACTTGAGCAAACGTTAGTATCCTAGTGCTTTTGAGGCACTAGGAAGGGAGAGTAACACACAAGAAGAAAAACAGAGATACACAAGGAGAAGAGAACACAAAAATCAAGAACAAAGTCCAAAACTAAGCAAACAAAAGTCTACACTACGCCGTCCCCGGCAACGGCGCCAATTTGATGGGTGGGATTTGTCGTGAATCCCAACCGTCAAATACTAACCGGCAAACCTAGTGGGTATCTAGGGTAAGTCGGGTCGAATCCACAGGGACGGGTGGTCGGACTAAGGTATGCTACGGTCTAGGACTAAGTTCGAGACAAGCTAGTCTAAGGAGGATGGCTATGGACTAAGCTAAGGTCTAAACAAAGGAAACAAACAAAGGAGAACGGGCTAGGGTTAGGTCGGGGTCAAAGGGGTAATGGAATGGTCGAAGAAGAACTAGAGGTGAAGGAGGTAGTAGTGTAATCTAGGTAATGCCCGGGCTCTCGCAACTTAGACTCACCTCGAGATTCCACCTAAAACCCAACTCGGCGACACAACACAAACGGAGTACTAGCATGCTATAGACCTAGGTCAAATCCGGGCTCTCGCAACTTAGACCAGCCTAGGGGTCGTCCTCACCGGGCTCTCGCAACTTAATGAGGGAACCGAACCCACAAACAAGCTAATACCCACAAGAGAAAAGCAAGAAAACAAGCATTCGTACATACTTAGTCATTCAAGCAATTCAACAAACATGTGATGTGCAACAAACCAAGGAGAAACCCAAATCTTCCACCAACAACTCCAACAATCCCTTAATCATCCAATTAATACCCTAATCACCTTACTAACCCTAGTAAGAACACTACTCTAACATATCTAAACTAAAACTATCACTAACAAGAGGAATCAAACCAAACAACAAAACTAACATAATGAAACTATCAAGAATGAAGAACTAAACACTAACAAGAACTAAAGATTCAAACTTGATTAATAAAACAATGAACAAGAGAAAGGAAAAGAGATTATACCAAACTAGAAGATGAAAAGAAGAAAGAAACTTGCATAAATGGAAGAACCCAAAACAAACATCCAAGTTTGTCAAGCTTGGTGAAGATCTTGAAGAATTCCCAAATTACAAGTATTAATCTATGATTAACGATAATCTAAGAACTAATCTACACTAATCTATGCTAATCTATCTAGGGTTTAGTCTCTAATATCTAACATAACAAATGATTACAAGAGGAAGGGTATATATAGGGTTACAAGTGAAAGGAGAAGAAAGGAGCATTCACGGGCCTGAACTGGGCTCATCCCGATCGGGAAGAGTTGGTCCCGATCGGGAAGGGCCACCCTTCCCGGTCGGGAAGGACTTTTCCGATCGGAAAGGGCTCACAGTAGCCGCTCTTCATGCTTCCTTCATCCCGAACGGGAAGGGTCTTTGTAGGCCTCCCTTAAGAACTCTATGGTCCTTCCTTGCCTCTCATGGGCTTCCCACTGATTCTCGGGACTCGGGATCGCGTCTCGGAGGCTCGGGATTGGATCCCAAGGTCTCGGGGTCGATTCCAAGGTCTCGAGTCATCGTTCCTTTATCTCGTTGGCTCCAAAATGTGTATGTATTGAGTCGGAATCACTCCAACTCTTCCATTTCGGCCTCGGGAACCTGAAACGAACTAAAGGAAGCATAAGAAGCCCATGAATCACTCCAAAGGAGCAATTCCACAAGGAAAAAGGGACCAAAACTCAACAAATAGGCACTACAAACTACACTTATCATGTATTAAATTGGAATGGAGAGAGTGTATTAAATTTAGTTGGAAAGAGAGTATGGAGTATTAAATTTGGTGAGAGAGAGTCTATTAAATGCTTAGTATCTTAATTATGATCAAATAAATCCCAGCCCTTCATCATCACCCCATCCAAAGGTTCAAAAGAGGACTTATGCACTTATAGGGAGGGATGTCCTTATGTGAACCTCTCTCTCTCTCTCTCTCTCTATATATATATATATATATATATATATATAGTGAAGATCAAGTGAGTCCCTTTTTCTTTTTTGACTCCTTGAGTCCTATTCTTAGCCATTGATCTAAAGATGATGAATGATTGAGATTGCATGTAGTAATTAAGGTAGTAACTACCATATTTTGGAAATAATATGAGAAAATTATCTCTCCTCCCTAAATTACTGCCAACTGATATCTTCTTCTCTCTTATCTCATTCATTTTTTTTCATTCAAACACCCGCATAACACAAAAACCCTTCACCTTCATCATCTCTCATCTCATTCAATTTTTTCGCTCAAGTCAAGCACACCCGAGCACTCAATCGCTCAACTCAACCCAATCGCTCAACTCAACTCAATCGCTCACCTTCAACTCGAGCAAGTTATATTGAAGCAGCTTTCTAACTTTAGCAAACATAATGAACAAGGTGCGATCGCGATTGTTGGAAAACGTAGACAAGTATGCGGACGCTAGACAAAAGATCATCGACGCTCCCAAGAGCAAGCCAACAAAGGGCCGAAAAAATTAACGTGTTTACTGAATCATGTCATCTCTTTTCTAACTACGAATTAATGGTTTGTATTCTTTAGTTACTTGTCTAATTACATTGGTATTTTGACTATCACCAATGCATTGAAGCTGTTAAACTCTGTTACACTGACTAGTTGTACCTGTTACTCTAATTTACTACTGGTGTTACTATGGGGATTACTGAAGTTAACCCAATTTTCTTTGGTCTCACAATCTGTGTGTTACACCGAAGCATTGTAAATGTTACTTTAAGTTATTAATGGTGTTTGTACAATGATCTTGCAATCAATTCCTCTGACGCATTATATATTGTTTTTTGAAGAACAAATGTTGGTACTTTGTCAATGAATGGAACCAATCCAAGTTATCCCCAGTTACTTTGGCAATGATTTTGTCTAAACAACGCTGTTGTCTTCAGTTACTTCAATGCATTGTTTCTGTTACTGTAACAGACGAATAGTGTTACTTTGACACACATGAGATGTTACTCTAACCAAAAACACATGTATTAAATAAATATAGTGTTAAATGCACCGTAACACATCACTATGTGTAAAAAAAATTGTACAAAATTAGTTTTTCGTGTAAACCAGAAAAAAAGAAAAAATTCTTATAATGACAAAAAAAACACGAGTATTCTCAAAACACTTGTTCATCCTCCTCGTCTTCCTCGGTGTCTTCTTCAGTTTCCTCTCCTTCGATGTCTTCATCTACTTCATCCTCGTCATCCTCATCATTGGTTGGCTTAGTAGGCTGTTTAGGCGGTCGTGCTGCGTATGGATTTCGACAGTTTCGTTTGGTTGGCTTAGTATACTTTCTCACATCAAATCCGCAAGCCAGTGCGTAGATTTTGTAAAATTCCACTACCTCATCAATTGTTCCGAATACTTGCTCCATGTACGGAGTGAAAACCTCACCCACATCTCTGCACCATTCCGTGCATTCGGTTCTTTGCCAATGCTTCGTGCAAGAAATTAAAAAATTTCACGCCCATGAACATAAGTGTTATTCCAACTCATAAGTTGTGTTACTTTAACCCTTAAAAGATGTTACTCCAACGTCAGCGCCAAAAACCCTTTTCAGTGTTACGTGTTTGTGTTACTCTAATTAGAATTAGATATTATTGTAATTCATAACTTGTGTTACTTCAACGCCATGACTGCTTCAACATAAAGCAAACAATAATATCAGTGAAACAATAATATCAATGAACCATTGTTATTAATCCATGATTGATCAAATGAATCAAATTCTACCTTTTCCAGTGTTGTCATGTGCGTTCGCATCTTTGGCAAAACCACCTGCACAAAATCAAACAACGTTACACCCATGCAAATAATGTGTTACTATAATTCCTAAGTGGTGTTACTCTAACGTGTACAATACGTTACTCTAACATCATCATCAAAACCCTTTTTATGAACGTTCATTTGTGTTACTGTAATTGCAAGTAAGTGTTACTTTAATGCAGAAAGCATGTTACTTCAATGACGTTTATGCGTTATTTGAAATCAAAACAATAGTATCAATGGATATCATGGAAAATCTGAATAAAAAGCATAAAGCCCTGTAATCTATAAAGATCGAGAGAGCAAATAACCATTGATACGAAACTGTGATATCAAAACGCAATGACATCAAAAAAAAATGCAAATTGATACGAAACTGTGATACGAATTGACAATGAAAGCACTATAAACATGAAAATCGACGTAAAAAAACGCAATTTGACGCGATAA
This sequence comes from Agrostemma githago, assembly GCA_958450325.1. Classification (NCBI taxonomy): domain Eukaryota; kingdom Viridiplantae; phylum Streptophyta; class Magnoliopsida; order Caryophyllales; family Caryophyllaceae; genus Agrostemma; species Agrostemma githago. The sequence goes on from OY288250.1 coordinate 15,635,475, forward strand.
ACCATTGATATTAAAACGCACATTGAAAGCAATATGACCATCGAAATCCATGAATAAAAATTGAATCAAAACGTGAATGAAATACTGAAATTCACCATTGTTATACTCGATCAGTTGCTTATCAACCGTTGAAGACGATGACGCGGTCATTGAATCCATTGTAACAGAATTCCGAGTACAAAATCGATGACTGAACGTTAATGAAGAAAGGGTTTTTTTTTTGTATTTGAATGAACGTGATATGATGAATGAATGTGAATGATGAATGAATGTGATAGGGAGTTATTGTTTCCTAAATTCATGGGAGCTATTTTAGGAACGTAAACCTTCTTTTTTTTTAATGGATGCGTCTTGTGCATCCATCCTCATCCCATCCAATGGATGGGATGAGGACTTAGGGACTCACAAAGAGTAAAGGACTCATAAGAGCCTTACTCTGATGCATCCATCCTCATCCCATCCAATGGATGGGATGAGGACTTAGGGACTCACAAAGAGTAAAGGACTCATAAGAGCCTCTCTCTCTCTCTCTCTCTCTCTCTCTCTCTCTCTATATATATATATATATATATATATATATACATAGAGAGAGAGAGAGAGAGATCAAATAAGTTCACCATATGTATTAAATCTATATTAAAGTTACAGATGACATACGATAAAGTTGTATTTTTTCAGAATTGATATGTAACTATAACATTCAGCTCTTTTATCACTTCAAGTGACAAAGTGCAACTTTATCACTCATCTCGTGTAACTGTAAGCACTTTTTGTGTAACTTTAACTCTGAAACTTATGGACTTATAAGAATTCTTGTCCTTATATGATTTTAGGAAACAATAAATCACTTCATTCATTCATTCACATTACCACAATCATCATCATCAAACCTAAAAAAAAAAATGCTTCTCATCAATCTGTGCTCGACATCCCATTTTATGGATTCAATGATCGCGACATCTTTATCAACTGCTGATAAGCAAATCGTAGAGTACAACAATGGTGAGTTTTCGATATTGCTTACAGATATTTTGTTAATTTTATTCATTTCATTTCATCACGTTCAATCATTCATCTTCTTCTTCGCGCGGTTGCAACTTACGTTCAATCAACGCACTCAATAACACGTTCAATCATTTATTTTCTTCCTCGCGACGCTGAAATTTCTCATTCGATGGCGAATATGCAAATCATCGAATACACAAACGGTGAGTATTTGGTTTCTAATTTATACTGAAAACGCGTCATTAGGATGCTCCATATTATTAGATTTTAAATTTATAGTATGGAAACTGCATATTATTGAAGGTCTAATCATTATATGAATTTTACGCACGAACAAATATATGGAGTTATTGTAATGCACATACTGTGTTACTTTAATATACACAATCTGTTATTTTAATGGTTAACCTCTGTTATTTTAATGCACATAATGTTAATTGAATCTAGTGTTACTTTAACGCACTTCATCTGTTACTTTAGTTCTTTTCATTTGTTACTGTAATGCATTGGAGTGACAAAAAGGATTTAGAATACCGCCATATAAAAAAAGAAAAAAGAAAAAAGAAAGATATTGCTTTCTATAATTATGGGACGTGATTAACTTCAAAATAGGAAACAATATCAAAGAGTATCGCTCTCATTCAAAGATAGATACTGCGTCATACTCTCATTTTTTATCATTATATGAATTTTTTGCACTAACCTATACTTGGTGTTATTTTAATGAACATTATCTGTTACTTTAATTCACACTATCTGTTACTTTAATGTCTGACCTCTGTTACTTTATACCTGGTGTATAAGCATCCTCTGTTAATTGAATCCAGTGTTACTTCAATGCACTTCATCTGTTATTTTAATTCTTGTCATTTGTTACTTTAATCCATATTTCAAGTTCTGATTGTTTCTTTTTTGCCACGCTTATTTGCACTGTTAATGTGTTTCAGTTGACGCAAAAGCACATGAATGTGTGGACATCCGTCCGCACTGCCCGGCACCCCACGCGCGCCTGCGCGGGACCGACCCGGTTTTTCAATGTATGGCGGCGGCCACTCACGCGGCCCCCTCTCGGTCGGGGGCCGGTCCGATCTCGCGTACGGGGCGATGTGTCGGACCTCGATTCGGATGACGATCCAGACTTGTACTAAACGGGTGCGGCCACCCGTGTTTCCGTTTGGAATCGATTGAGTCGTGGTTGTAAATGTTTAAAAGCCGATATGTTTGGTAAGGCGACCTTTTTAGTGAACTAAATTCGTTGCCGATTTGTGGAGTCGCCACCGAGTCAATTATGGGGACTCGGAAACCGTTCAAGTCAACTTTGTTCCTTAGCCTGTTCAAAGTTCAAAGGTCGACCTAAAGATAAAGACTTGTACCCTTAAGCACTCCATGCCTGGAATGACTCTCATTGCCAATGGTTTCGGTCATCCGGAAACCATCGATTCTGAGTAAGGGGTGAGGGTATGTATTGGGAAGCCAACATCCGATAGGCATCGACACCCAATTCCGCCCGCACTATAGAGGCCTCTACTAATCAATCGGTGGGCTGATAACTTTGTTCTTTTGTTGTGGTGGAAATATTGTAACATCCGTTGTTTTCACCCTATATCTTTTGTTATGTCGATTATTTAAGGACAAGTAAATTTTGTCGTCGAAGTAGTTATGTTTACATTCTTTGCATGCGATTTCATGTGACAAGCAGGCCATGAAAAGATGCACATAGGAGAGTAGAGAGTACTAATATTATAGGTATTAGCAAATCAGTTTTAACGTGATAATACGGATATTAGTCGTTCTCGTGGTATATCTTACCCGGTATTCTGCTTAATATGCGTCGGTACGGTATTAATGAAGATGCATCGAGCCATACATGGCAAGCACCAGGACTAATACGGAACCCGACCATCGTTTTGTTCAATTTTAGTTGATTTATGTTTTGAATTTTGTGTTAGGTGATTTAGCATGCGATTATAAGGTCATAAAAGCAATAAATAATACGAAAAACTGTAAATGCGAATGTAAGTAAATCGTAGTGAGGAGTTGCACCCTCGGAGTATACACTAAACGGGAGACGATGCATAGATAGTTGAGAACGAATCTCGGAATTACTCAGGTCTATTTAGTGTATTTTAGTGTTTGTGGTTGAAGTAGGGACGTTACGTGTTTTAGTATGTATAGTGGACCTAGTGTTCACGTTTGACATTATCGTAGTGCATAATGATAAAGGTGCAAAAATGTAAAGTTTTGTTTAGATGACAACCTAGTGACGACTCGACTTCGACAGGCGGATCCTTCTAGCTTGCCCAGTGATTTCGGCAGAGTTCTGTTACCGTTGACCTCTCCTGCGGCTATTCCGGCAGAGCTCCGCTACTACTGGCTGGTTCAGCAGCTAATCCGGCAGAATTATGTTACTAGACTACAACTAGTTGAACACAGGCACCTCGGGATCGAGTGGGGTGCTCGAAGGTGAGGAGTAGCGTTGATGTCGCTTTATCAGAACTAGGATCGAGTGGATCATTTGCCTCGTGTGTCGGAGTGCGAGCTCTTAGCAAGAAACTCTTTATGAGTGAAGAGGGAAGAGAGAGTTGAATTGTGTGTCGAAATGAGGGGGTGAAGGGGGGTATTTATAGGTGTTTTTCGGTCCTCGTCACCCGGATAGGCGCCTGAGCCCAGTCGCACCAGAACTCAGGCGCCTGGGTTTACGCGCGTGAAGACAGAGGTGCGCAAGGTGAGGCGCTCGGAGTTTTGATGATACGATTTTGATACTTTCCAAAACCGAGAAGCGGGTGTATAATACAAAACTTGGGGATTAAGTCTTCCCCGGTTTTGACCTAGCGCCGTGGTGTTTAGTGGACCTCGGGTGTGCATCCCGAGGTTCGCTTGGCGCGGTGTTGACTCGGTTCGAGTTTCGGGGCCGACTCGGGGTCCCGGTGTCAAAATTTACTCTAATTAGTGTCTATGCAACCGTAATGACACGACTAAGGCTGCCAAGATGTTACTTTAATTTTTTCGAGTAATCTATTTGATCCGTTCTATAGAAAAACTATCTAAAACATCGTGAACCCGCGTCGCGTTGCAGTCCGATCGTCATCGGGTGTTTGTTGGTTACTTCTGCAGCCACCCGGTCCAAATCTGGGTGTCTACAGAATGGTGTAGGGATAATGTGGGTGAGAGTTTTCTCTATACATAGGGCAGATCTTCAAGGACGTGGATGAGTCAGTAGACTTCTATAAAATCTACGCATTGGCTTGTGAATTCGATGTGAGGAGGTCCACAATAAAAAGATGGCGCGGTGGTTAGATTAAATCAAAGCTTCTGACGATGATGATGAAGAAGAAGAAGAAGAAGAAGAAGAAGAGGACGAGGAGGATGAAGAAGAAGCGGAATTCTAAGTAGGACAGTATATTGTTAGAGTAACATATATTATTCGTTAGAGTAACATATTAGAGTAACATACTTAATGAGTTACAGTAACACAGATTATGAGTAACAGATGTGAAACATTTGAATTATAATGAAGTTGATTCAGTTGGAACTCCTGTACCAATTTTCGTTTTGGAATATCCTTAATAAAAACAAACATTATTCTTTTGGTTAATTGGAATGACTCATGTGTATGCAAGAGACTATTATGCAATGGAACAGATTTTACGAGTTAGAGTAAAAAAGTTCATGAATTACAGTAACACATTGTATGAGTGAAAGTAACACAATCTATGAGTTAAAATAAACATTATGATGCGTCAAAACGGAGAGTAAGTAATGCGGGAGGATTTGTGAATTAAAAAAAAAATTGAAGAAATGTGTTGTGTGAGGGAAAGAAGATCAGTGGGAAAAAAAATTAATAAGAGAGAAGATTTGAGTAGATAATTATAGAGAAGAGAGAGAAAATAAAATATTTACAAAGATTTTGTCAGTTATTTCCTTAGTTGACAAAACAAATCCTAGCCATTCATCTATATCTAATATAAGGGTGGAGATGAGGACTCACGGACTCAATTATGATAAGTGGACTCTCTCTCTCTCTCTCTCTCTCTCTCTCTCTCTATATATATATATATATATATATATATATATATATATATATATATATATCCAAAGTTGTAGTCTTGGTAATATTTCTTACAATTCAACCAAAAAAAACAAAGTTGTAGTCTTGGTATGGTAATATATTTCTTACAATTCAACCAAACAAAAAAAAGTGGAGTATACTTTATGTCAACCATCATGTTCTTCTACTTTATGTCACTTTCAATTCATTTTCATTTGTAGGTAGCTTTTCTACTTAACTTTACTTTTCAATTTCTATCTCAATTCACCATTAATACACCAAAAAACATTCCCTCCAAATTTTGGGCACCAATTTTCCGTCCAAATTGAAATTTCAACCTATGTTTCTCCAAAAAAAATATTTTCCCTCCAATTAGATTTTACAATGCCATTAAGCCTTCTTATAAAAGGTGATGGAATATACTAATTTGGCATTTAAAACCTTACACCACAAAAACCATTCATTGCTTACAAAACGTGTTCACTAGACTACAATATTTAAATAAAAATATGTTAAGTTTACACTTACAAAATGACACTGTCACAATTCTAGAAACAGTGGAGCCGCTTTTTCCATTGAGAAATCGAATTCCGCCTTTGCATCCATCTCTTTTTTGTGCGCCAATGAACAATCAAGCATGCTTAATCTAAGGTTAACTGAAGAGGAGAAGAACAACATTTCACAAATTATGTACCTCAATTATAAAGACGGAAAGCTAAAACATGGGATAATAAGGGAGATATCAAAGCAATATAAAGTAGAACGACATGCAATTACTAACATTTGGAAGGTGGTTAAACTAGGAGGCCGGCCATACAAGCAAATGACACACCCAATTTGAAGCCAAAGTACAAAGACAGTCAAGTCTCTTGAAATAGAAAATTAAACAAGGTAAGTGAAATTCCACTTCACAAATGAATGAATATGTATAGGTTAGCTAAAGCGTTGGGGTCCTCAGAAAGTACTGTTCAAAGGTTAGTTAAGAAGGGCAAAATTAGAAAACATTCTAATTTCATCAAACCCTTTTTGACTAATGATAACATGAAAGCTAGAATAACATTTGTCTTATCAAATATTATGCCTGAAACTATACCTACTAGATTAAAGCCCGTGCGTTGCACGGGTTAGTTGGCTTCGGATTAATTGGCTTAATTACATTGATGATGTATATTCATTAAATAAGAAACTTGATCAATCTATATCATTATAGTAAATAAGATGATCACATGATATTAGTAATCAAACTTAATTTCAACTAAGTTTATAGTCTTAAGATCTTATTCTAAAACTCAAAAGAATAAATGCGAATAATTTTTTTGATTGATAATATAAGATTCTATCGCATCGTCATAATTTTTCGATATAAGATTATTTACTCAAGGTTTATAGTTTTATGATATGCTTTAAAGATCAAGAAAAACGCACGATTACTCTTATTTATAATATAGAATCATCACCATATTTTAATTTTTTCAATGTGGGATAATTTTAGGTTTCTAGTCCTTTTAAAAGCTTTTTAAGACTCAAAATTTGTTGGTTGATATTTAAAACCATAAGATTACTCACTTATGATTAGAGATGGCAATGGACGGGATCTGGACCGGGTCCACTAGGATCCGGACCCGGACCCGTCAAAATTACCCTAGACCCGGACCCGACCCGGACCCGGCCGGGTCCAAAATTTTAAGACCCGGATCCAGACCCGCCGGGTCCGGGTCTACCCGCGGGTCTCACTATTTTATTTTATTTTGTCCTACATTCCTCATTTCTTCCAAATTTCAAATTTCGACGGTATTTTTTATCACGTACAAAATTATCTACGACTTATATTGTACTAAGAAATTAAACACTCTTACAATATGACTGGTGAGCTATGATCTTTGAAAGGGTGACGGTATCTATGGTTTGAAACCTTGAATGAACATTGAAATGGTGAGGAAAGAAGTGAGAGAGTGAGTAATTTTATTAATTTAGTTGTTTGCTAGCAGTTCTGCGTATGTATGTTGGTAGATTTTTTTTTTTTTTAATTGAAGTGCCGGGTCCACGGGTCGGGTCCGGGTCCGGGTCCAGTATTTCAGACCCGGACCCGGACCCGGTTTTTAAAAATAAGTTCCAGACCCGACCCGGATCCGTCGGATCTGAAAAAATGAGACCCAGACCTGACCCATATGGGTCCGACCCGCCGGGTCTGGACCGGGTCCTGGACCCGTTGCCATCCCTACTTATGATATAGAATTTCATCACCTCATCATACTTTTTCGATGTGGTATAATTTAATTAATTAATTAAGTTTATAATTTTAAGAGTTATTTTGAATACTTAAAAGAGTTTGTTTTTATATCTATGTTAGATGATAGACGATTACTCTTTATTTATATATAATCGAATTTGATCATCTTTTATTATAATTTTTCGATGTGAGATAATTTTAATTAAGTTTATTTAAGTTTAGATATAGTCTAATTAAGAATTAAGAACTTTTATTTATAGACGGATGCATGATTGTTAACATCTAAGGATTAATGATTAGTCTTGTTTATAAATAGAATTTCATCACCATAGAATTTCATCGTCTTATTATGGTCTTAAGAGTTTTTTGAAGACTCAAAAGATTTTGATTGATATGAACAAATAATTAGTCTTATTTATAATATAGAACCATAACCATATTATAATTTGTCGATATTGGATAATTTAAGTAAAATTTATAGTCTTATTTATAATATAGAATCATCATCGTACCTTATTTCAATTGTTTCAATGTGAGATAATTTTAATTTTGTAGTATTATTAAGACTTTTTTAAACTCAAAATATTGTTAGTTGATATTTAAAAACAATTATTACTATTATTTAGTAGAAATTCATAACCTCATCATAATTTTTCAATGTGGGAGAATTACTTAATTGGTCGATGTCTAACGAAAAAATTATAATTAGTCTTTTGTATATAGTCTTAAGAACCTTTTTAAGACTCAAAAGATTTTTGTTTGATAAAACTTTATAATTTTTCGGATGTGTGATAGTTTTAAGAGATTTTTTAAGACTTAGAATTTTTTATTGATATTTAAGAACGAATGATTAGTCTTATTTATACTCCGTACTATAAAGTTTCATCACCTTATGTGAGATTATTTTTATTTAACTTTGTAGTCTTATTAAGAGACTTAAATATTTTTTTATTGATATTTAAGAACGAATGATTTGTCTTATTTATAATATAGAATTCATCAACTTATTATATCTTTTCGATGTGGGATGATTTATTTAAGTTTATAGTCTTCCATCAGCTCGTCAATTTTTTTTCAATTTTTTTTCGATGTGAGATAATTTATCTAAGCTTGTAGTCTTAAAAGCTCTTTTTAACTCTTGATTATAATACGAAGTATAGAATTTCATCACAATTTTCAATGTGGGATGATTTTAAGTTTGTAGTGTTGTATTAAAAGCTTTTTTAAGATTCAAAAGTTTTTTTGTCGCAATTTTAACCCATAGGGTTGTATTTAATCATTTAAAATATTCCACTTTTAGTATAAACCTATGGATTATCTTATTATATATATTGGATGAATGATTACTCTTATTTATATAATAATAAAAATTAACCTTATTATAATTTTTCAATGTGGGACATTTTTACTTAAATTTATTTAAGTTTAGATATAGTCTAATTAAGAACTTTTATTCATAGACGAATGATTACACTTATTTATAATATATAGAATTCCATCAATCCATCTTCATTTTTCGATGCGAGATCATTATACTTTAACTATATAGTCCTAGTCGTCCTAGAACTTATTCTATCACCTCGTTAAGAACTTTTTTTAGAACGAATGATTAATCTTATTTATAATATAGAATTTAATCACTTCATCATAATTTGGAGAAATGACTACTTTTATTTATATAATAGAATTTCATCGTCTTATTATACTCTCTTCGTTCACTATTTTTTTTCCCATTACCTTAATATTTGTGAGGAGGGAGTATAATTTTTTGATGTGGGATATAATTTACTTAAGTTTATAGCCTTAAGAGTGTTTTAAGACTCAAAAGAGAGGGTATAATTTTTCGATGTGAGATAATTTACTTAAGTTTATAGTGATGAATTTTTTTTATTATATAAATATTTTTGGTTAATATCTAAGAGCACATGGTTACTTATTATTTATAATACCTATAAAGTTTCATCACCTTATTATAATTTTTCGATGTGAGATTATTTTTATTTAAGTTTGTAGTCTTATTAGGAGACTTTTTAAGACTTAAAAGTTTTTTTTGATTGATATTTAATAACGAATAATTAGTCTTATTTATAATATAAAATTCATCAACTTATCATATTTTTCGATGTGAAATAATTTATTTAAGTTTATAGTATTCCATTAGCTCTTTTTAAGATTAAAAAAAATACATCATTGCTCTTGTTGATAATATAGAATTTCATCAACTCACTGTAATTTTGTAAATATGGATGATTTTAAATTTGCAATCTTATATATCAAATGTTTTTTAGTCGATATTTAAAACCGAATGATTACTAATATTTATAATATAGAATTCCATCACCCATCATAATTTTTCGATGTGGGATAATTTAAAAGTTTTTCTTGGTCGATATTTAAAACGAATGATTGCTCTTATTTATATTATAAAATTTCATCATCTCGATGTAGAATAATTAGTGAAACTCTTTTTGAGATTCAAAAGACTTTTGGTAGATATTGAAGAACGAATTATTACTCTTTATTTATAATATAGAATTTCATTATCATATTGTAATTTGTCGATGTGGGATAATTTTAAAACTGTTATATGTTGTAAATTCATCACATAATGTGAAACAAATGATATGAAAGTTATACTCTAATGAAAGCATTTTTTAACACGAATCTAATTATTTCATTTTTATAATTTATTTTACGATAATGTTTTAAAAAAATGAACTCTAAAGGTTTTCACGTCAGAATTGTAAAATATCACATTAATATAATAAATTAAATATATATTGTAATAATCAAAAAATTCTCTAGTTGATTTTTTTATTTATTTATGATACTTTCCTAATTTGAGGTCTGGTTGAACGGACCATTGAGATCGCTCGAAAAAGGCCTAATATATATATATATATATATATATATATATATATATATATATATATATATATTGATTAATCCCACACTTGAATGCATGTATAATTATGTTCACATTGATGAAAATATTTTCTTCATGACAAGTGTTTCAAAAAATTACTACCTCTTACCTGAAGAAGAGAACCCACATAAAACATGCAAAAACAATCGTTTTATAAATAAAATCGTGTTCATGACGACTTTAGCAAGACCTAGATACGAGGCTGATGGTGAGTGTTTATTTGATGGGAAAATTGGGGTATTTCCGTTCATTCAAGCGGTACCAGCTCAAAGAGCTAGCAAAAATAGGCCGAGGGGAGTCCTAGAAACTAAGGCGATAGAGAATATGACAAATTGGTTATCAAAGAGTGCATAATCACACAAATGCTTTCTGCCATCAAGCAAAAGTGGCCACCGAATAGCGACAAACACATAATCATCCAACAAGATAATGCAAGACCCCATCAAATGAGGATTAAGATTTCCAAGCAACTGCAAATTCTGATAGGTTCAATATCAAGCTACAATATCAACCACAAAATAGTCCGAATTTAGATATTGATGATTTGGATTTCTTTAGGGCCATAAAAATTTTACAACATGAGGAAGCGCCTATCACCATTGATGAGTTAGTGATTGCCGTGTACAAAGCTTTTAATGACTAGTGACCGAACCTTAAATTATGTATGGTTGTCACTAATGTATTGCATGAATGAGATTTTGATTGACATAGGAACAACACGTTAGAAAAAAAAACTTAAAAGGTTAGTAATACTACCTCAACATGTGAGCTTTAACAAATAAGTAGTTAATAAAAATAATTATTAATAACAATAACAAATAATACTATGTAGTTACAAGTAATAAAATAATAATTAATAAAAATAATATTAATTAATAATATTAATAAGGGTTATTTAACAACAATAATACCAAGTATAGGGTGTCTTCCCAAAATAATATCAATTTTAATAAATCTGAGAATAATACGTATTATTGGAGTAGTTAAACAAGAGTAGTATAGGTGACCGGTTACCTGTAGAACCCTTCCACCTTTCATTTTCACCTTTAATTATATTTAACGACAATAATACCAACTATAGAGTGTCTTCCAAAAATAATTACAACTACAACTTTAATAATTACAACATATTTTTGTAGTAGTTAAACCATAGTAGTATTGATGACTAGACAGCGGTAGAACCCGTTCACCTTCCTTTTTAGCCTTTAATTTATTTCATATTAATTCACTCATTTTCACTTACTCAGTGTACGAGACATTAAACGTCATTAATGTCCTCCGTATTTCTCTTCCTTCAAGCTAAGTCTTCAACCTCACAAAACATAGCTAACAACACAATCCAATACACATTTTGAATGATGGAAAAAAAACACAATCCTACACCAAAATCAACACGTTAATCTAAACGAAACGTATAGAAAAAAATTGAAGAAAGATTAAGGGTAATGATGAGAGAGGATGAAGGAGAGAAGTAAGGAGGAGTAGACCTGTTAAAACTGACCCAACCCGACATCCGAATTGAAGACCTGATTTTGACCCATAACCCCAATTGACCGGAGCTAACCCGAAACTGACCCGACTATTATTATAAAAAAACAAGTCGATATCCCTAAAAAGGTTGAAAACAGCAAACCCGGGAATGATCTGAACCCGAAATTATCCGACCCGACCCGAAGTCAACCCGATTATTGTAACTCGAAAGTGGCCCGACGCGAAGCTGACCCAACACGGTTCACCCGTCATCCATGTCTAAGGAGGATGAAGGATAAATAGCATGTTAAATATTAATTAGGTGACCTGATGTAACAGGTCATAAAGCCACTTATACTACTCTTGTTTAACTATTCTAATAATACATATTATTCTCAAATTTATTGAAATTGGTATTATTTTGGGAAGACGCCTTATAGTTGGTATTATTGTCGTTAAATAACCCTATTAATAATAATAATAATAATAATAATAATAATAATAATAATGTTTAATAATATACTAAATAATAATAATAATAATAATTAATGATGATGATGATGATGATGATGATGATGATGATGTTGGTGATGATAATAATAATAATAATAATAATAATAATAATAATTATTATTATTATTATTATTATTATTATTATTATTATTTAAAAATAGAACTTGTATTACCATCGAAACAAATTACATAAAGTTAGAGGGAAGTCGAGATACTATCTGAGCCCCCACTCCCTTAGCAATCGCAAAGCTAATTCTAGTGAAAATATGAACTGCGGCACACGCTCCAGCATCCTGTGATATAGCAAATTTTCGAATCTGCTGGAGCAGAGAAACAGCATCCGTGTCGAGCTCGCCGAGAGAGAAGAAGGAGAAAGGTAAGAAACCATACCCAATCGCCGTGCAGCGTGCCTGATACTTGGCACACTTAGGACGAGCAGCATCAGCAACGACCCGTCCACGCTCTAAAGCGGTAAGGCCAGATTGGGTCAAAGAAGAGGATCCAGCCAGATCGACGCAAACATCACGCCCCTTGTCCCGCGAGTAGAGCGGAAGGTCAGCGGGTCGTAAGGGCTTGTCATTATCGTCACAAAGACCAATTTCTACCTCCTTGCCCGCAGAGATTCCTGTCCTGAAGCAAATATCCAACAGCGTGTCACGGACAAGGTTATGGCGGTGTTTGATCCTCATTGTTCCAGCACACGACACCGTGTGATCGCCAAAAAAATCCTCCTTGAGGACCCTGGAGCAGGAAGAGCAGGGCACGAAGAGCGGGAACAAAGGGACTCCCAAGCGGTAACTAAGCACGGTGCTAAATAAAAAAATCCCCATTATTATTATTATTATTATTATTATTATTATTTTATATTTTATTTTTGGCCTAACTTGCGCCAACCGGTGGAGGTCGCTTTACTCTAAAATGGCTACCGCCAACCGGTGATAGTCATAGTAGAAATCAACTCTCCCTTTTCTTCTTTCACAACCGTCATTCCTCCCTTTTTCGGCGCAACTTGTACGGGGCTAACCCATTTACTTCCGGTTATAGGGTATATAATGTTAGCCTCATACAATTTGAGGACTTCCTTTATGACAACCTCTTTCATTGTGGGGTTCAACCTACGTTGACCTTCCACCGAAGGGCGGTGATCATCATCAAGGATGATCCTATGCATACAAACATTGGGGATTATGCCTTGGAGGTCGGCAATGCTATACCCGATGACCTTTTTGTGTTTTCTCAAGACAATCAAAAGTTTTTCCAATTGAGGACCATCAAGTGTGGCATTGACGATAACAGGACAATTAGTTCCTTCAAGGAAGGCATTCTCTAACTAAACAACATTTGATTGCTTTAGTCTATGAGACTTTGCGAGAAATGTGTTTATTATGTGCTCGTGTGACGAGTAGATACTAATCTGGTGAGTGTGATGAACTCATTTCGTATATATATATTTAACCCCAATTTTTCCTTTATTTTGGTTCATTTTATGTATCCTAGGAGTCATTTTTCTAGCTTTTCATTCTTCTTTGTTATGCCGGGTATTTTGTTTACGTTTTGTAGGAAACGAGACAAATGAAGGCGATTGAGCAATAATTTGGGCAATGACGAGAGTCGAGCCATGAAATCTACAAACAAGAAGTGATAAAAGTTAGAGGATACTAATTTAATACTTGAGGAAGGACGTGAAGTGAAGAAACAATAAGAAACGACAAAGAATTAAGCTGGAAAGCTCAAACAAATGCAAATCGAGAAGAAAGAACGATCGCGAAAACAAGGGTCAACTTCGAACGTGAATATCTTGATTTTTACAACTCCGATTGAGCTTATTTTTGTGGCGTTGAAAAGCTATTTCTCTTATCTTTCCAACGGTATATCACACGTCCAAATCCAATAAGTAACAAAGAAAGAGCAAGCATTTCAAATTCGTTGTGCAGTGTAGAGAAACCCGAACCGGTCGGGACGAACCCAAACCGATCGGGACAACCTTGAACCGGTCGGTTCAGACCCGAACCGATCGGTTTGAAGCTATTTCGTGGAGTTTTTAGTTTTTTAGACTCCGTAACTTACCATAAATCTTATTACGGGATATTCTTTCCTAATTAGTTTCTCCTAATCCTTAGGAAAGTAGAAGTAATGAGACTCCTTATCATTATTTGTATATATACCCTCCTTGGGTTAGGTTTATTTACACTTTCATATTCAGTAGTTTGGTTTAGACTTTTTATTAGTATTAGAATTCTTCTAGTTTGTAATCCTACTTTTAGATCGTCAATCATTCAGTTCTACATAGTTGGTACTTTTTCTTATTCTTTTATTTTAATATTGATTTCTATTATGCTTAATTACTTTATTGCTTTATCGTTTATTATGAGTAGCTAATATATTTATCTAGAGTTGAAGGGGATCTATGTTAATTGAATTGGGGATGTTAGCTTGATTATTTGTTTAATTGATCATTCACATGTTATTGTCTTACTACTTGTCTTGTATCATTGTTTGATTAGTTTGAGACGTTGAACTAGTTGAATGTTTAGGAACCCGAACCTAAGATCGAAAGCCTGGTAAGAGTAGACTTACAAGTAAGTGGGTAGGAATCTGGTAAGTTGCGAGAGCCCGTCAGAATCTATCCTAAGGTTGACATAAGATCCGAAAGGCCGTGTCTTTGCCCTAAATAACTGTAATTGATTAATTAACTTTACCCAATTTAATTACATAGTGAACCGAAAAACCCTAGATCTTTTTAATATTGTTAGAACCTCGTTATTTCACATAATCGTATTAATTTAGACCAAATTCATAAAAACCGGAATTAGAATAGTTTAGAATCAATTATAGATACTCTGCAATATTCATCCATCTCTCTGTGGTTCGACCCTTACTTGCTGCTAGCTACCTGTTAGTTGTTCGTTAGATTTATTTTGATTAAGGTGATACGACTTTAGCCTTATCAGAGTGTCACTAGAATGCTATCTAAGAATTGTTCCTTTGCGCTTAAGAAGCAAAAAGGAGAATTATTTAAGAGATGCGCATGATGTGATAAGCGAATTGTTGTAAACAAGTTACAACGATTCATATTTCCAAATAAACAAAGATGACATGAGATTGTAATCTCAGTATATTTTGTTTTGGATGAGAAGTTGTATGTTTGAACAGTTCCAAAGGACAACTTTGTGACTAGTATTATAACTAAAGTTAGTGTTCTATTGCTTTTGAAGCAAATGGACGTTTGATTACGAATCAAGCAAACACTCAACTTTGAAGTTTATGAAGCAATTTGTTGCTTATGAAACTAACAGTTTGCCTTAATTGAGAGAAGGTAGATTGATCATATGCTTGTAAATAACCGATACAAATGTTGTATGTCCCGAAACCTTCTCTACATAAAGATCATATTGGTTATGATCGGTATAAGACGCATGGTCGAGTCGAATGGTCTTAGTACTTTTAGAGATGTTTGGCTTAGCTAGTGGGAGTTATTTCGATAATTGATATATGTATGACATATTGTCATTTGGTTAATGTAACCGAGTTTTGTCCCGAAATAATTTACATTGATGAAATAGATCACTAAGTACGTGACTTTGTCATGGAACTCTATTTGGATGATGTAATTATTTTGTCTCTAGTCAAGGTATTGTGTTGGGACATTCGAATACCCTTAAATGATTGGTGTGTGAGTTGGTTGATGACTAAGTTCCTTGAGTCATAGGTATTGAGATACTAAACCAGGCACACGGGTGTATGTTAAGAACATGCATTAGACGGACCCACCGAAAAGGATTTTACTAAGATTTTGCTTAGTGTCAGTAAAGTTCTTTGCAAGTTATGAACTTGTACGGTCTTTAGACATGAGTCTTTGACTATTCTGTATATATGGTGTGTATGCTTTGATACTATTCCTCGTCAGCTATGAAAGGGGGCTATGGATGGTTATTGGGCATGCATGGATCATGTGATAGGATGTGGTTAGACGACAAGAGGGGATTTGCTCTCCCTTTATTGAAGGGAATTTATTGTTTCTTGTTTATTCGAAGAATGTGACTTGTGCAAATGCGTGGCCGCGCTCAGATAGGATGATTGTCATTTATCTGCTCTTTTAACAAGTCAACTCAAAGATTCGAGTAAAATATTGAGACATGCGAGGATGACACTTCTTCTTACCTCATTCTCAATTGGAGACAATAGTAGCAAAGAGACTTAACGTTGTTCGTGAGAGGACATGTACAAGTGGGAGACTGAAGGAGTTATGTCCACTATCCTATGGATTAACCCGCTTAAGTCTATGTATCCGATATACCTTCCTAGAGGTCGATGTCGGGTTGACATGTAAATGAGTTACGTGTCTGGTAGTCTTAAGTGGGCTCATTGGGTCACACACAATGTGTACGGGATATTATTAATATATATTGATATATGAAATATATCGGGTCAGTAGTAATACGGACCCAGCTGCGTTATCAGGTTATGGTAATTAGAGTTATATTAATAATCTAATTATGGTAATTAGAGTTATGGATACCTAATTCTACCTTCTCATCTCCTATATAAGGAGGTTCATATGATGAACTAATATATGGAATTAAGAGTATTGACTCATAATATATATTCTTCTTATAATAAGAGAGATATAGAGAAGTTGTGAGACGGTCTCACGTACCTTTATACTAGTATATACGTTGCAGTTCCGTACCGTGTGGATACCAAAGAAGGCATCGCGTTTTGGGTGCTTTATTCTGTTCGTGGGAATTATTTATTCTGTCCGCGGAGATTATTTATTCTATCCGTGGAGATTATATATATTTCTGGTTTTATTATATTTCTTAGGGTTTTTCTATACGGTACCCCTGAACTTTTCACTTTTCTACCTGGTACCCCTACCATTTTTACATGTCTACATGGTACCCTTGTACATTATTATAAACATCGCTGGTACCCCTAGACTTTATTATTACCTTATTGGTACCCTTAAACTTTTTCTTCCATCAAACTTTGGCACTAAACTACCTTTTTCTGTTCAAAATTAAAACTTAAACGTCATTTAACATGCCTAATTAATCTAAAATTGAACTTAAACTAACATTCTTGTATGCTTTTCGCAGTTATGCACCAAATCTAAAATGAGTATATTTTTGGTGTTATATTGCCAAATCAACTGATAACACTTAATTTAAGCTCAATTACTTGTTAATTATTTAAGTTAAATGGTATTGAAGTTTTTATTTAAGCTACAAACGCAATTTAACGACAAAACATGATGAAAAAAACCTTTAAGGGGTACCAATTAAATTAATAGTAGAGTTCAAGGGTTCCATGTATACACATAGAAAGAGCAGGGGTACCACGTAGAAAAGTGAAAAGTTCAGGGGCGCCATGTAGAAAAACCCTATTTCTTATTAATACGATGTTCCGCTGCAAATAAGGTATAATTGTTATTCTCTACTTGTGTCTTTTCGGTTAATATTCGTAACAGGTCCTTGGGTTTAAGGGTTGTAACACTACAGATGAATATATGAGTTTGAGGATTATATGAGGCTCATTATAATAGCATTTGGTCGTATCTTTGGTGAGGGAGCAAGCAATGGACAAAGAAATGACAATTGCTTCAAATGGCTAGTCACCATTTAGGAAGTACATTACCCTTTTTGGTGTTTTTGATTAGAAAAACATTTTTTGACCCTTGGACCTCAAGATGACGGTATGGGGTTGTGGACATGACATAGGTCCACCCCGACGCGGCCACGCGCGGATTTGGGGAGGCAAATGAATCTTATGTGAGATGGATCTCGGGTTGAAATTTAAATCTAAATGTAGTCACCATCGAACTTTGTGGGAGTTTGGGCCCGTTCGAACCCACTCTATATCTTCGTGGGTCGTGCACATAGTATGGACCATTCCGATTTCAGAGTTTATGGGGTTCGTCCCTTTGCATTGTGATACCGATATCGACATTATCGGTAATCGTGCATTGAATGACTCTCGTATGCCAACGGTTTCGGACATCCGGAAACCACGATTCTGAGTAAGAGGTGAGGGTACGTGTTGGGAAGTTCACAAAGAACACCCAACCCTGCCCGCACTTAGCGGCCTCTACTTAGATATCGTTCGTTGTTCGTGTACGCGTGTTAGTTTGACGGTTGAATGTTATGCAAACAGCGTTTTGACTAAACATGTGAATTATGTTCAACTATGTCGTTTAATGCATCTAACCTAACGTCAAAGTTATTTTAGCATGCGAGGTTCGTTTTAGTACAATAAAAGAAACAACGAATAAAAAAGAAAAGGTGCGACAACAGATTACAATATACGAGCGGCATACCACCCGGAAATACAATGCCACAAACGATTATATACAACAATTGCGATAATAGCGGAGCGTAAACAAATTTAAACAATGTAAATATGATACGATGCATGGTTTTGAAAAGGCGAACACGTGATGGACTTGACACGTGACGACCAGAGTCGTTAAAAGAATTTTATCAAGGCTCGAAAGTAGCTGGAAGACTCGCGGTTTTGACACACCAGGAGACACTCGATCGAGTCATTGAGGGACTCGATCGGGTGGTCTTGAAAAAAATCTTATGCCCGGATTATGGGGTGCCACTCGATCGAGTGGGCTAGGCACTCGATCAAGTGCCCCATGTACGAACTGCTGTCCGGGAAATTATTTTAGATTTTAAAATTGATAATTTTGCTAAATCGCGTGAAAATATAATATGATTTACACTCGATTCAGTTTTCGATACTCGTCATATTTGAAATTTGATAATAGAATCAATATCAGATATTTAGAGTAGATTTTGAAAAAGACGTTTATAAATCGTTTTTGATTGTATTAAGACGAAATAATTCCCTCTGCTTCGCAATGTCGTAATTATTCTTTTCGGACCATGTGATCATTGTTTCGGCGTCAACGGGATGATGCTTAACATGATTTAATGATTGATTCCTTTAGATTCGATATTCGACTATAGAGTCGATATCGAATCCTAGGGATGACACTTTATTGCTAATTACGATAATAGTAATATCAATAATGATTTTAGAAACGGGAAAGAAAATAAAAAAAAATGATGATGATAACGACGCATGACGACAGGCGACGACGGACGACGATGGACGGAAAAAAACGAAAAGAAGGAAGGAGAAAAAGAGAGAAATCGGGATTAGTAACACCCTCAACCTACATGCTAATTTCGACCTCGATCACGGACTCGTAGTAACGACGCTTGCATAGGAGTAACGAGGATATAGGAGGAGTATGGTGTTGTATTTTGGCTTAGTTTGGCTTGGATTTCCTATAGGTTTTCTAGAGGAGAATCGGGACGATATTTTTGTATAGTTTGCCTAAGGTTGCTAGAAATTCGAGTTACGAATTGTGTGTTGTAGTTGTTGATGATATGAATGTTGTGCAAGGGGTGTATTTATAGGAGAGGTTTCCGGTTTTGACCAGGAAAGGTACTTGGCTTTTGGATAGGAAAAGCTTGCTTGGATGAGAAGAAAATACCCGGTTTAGATGGAGTAGGATTCCGACTATGGATAGAAAAGGAATCTGGTTCTAGCTGGAAAAGGAGTCACTCGATCGAGTGGTGCATGGCACTCGATCGAGTGCCCGGTATGACGCCGGTTTTGGTGTGTTTTACGAGCCTACTCGACCGAGTGGGCCGGTCCACTCGATCGAGTGGGTCTGGGCCGGGTAGGAGTCTCTTTTTAGAGATCGAGTTTTATCTTTAAGGGAGAGTTCTAGTTGCTTAATACTTCTCCATGGCTGATTTTCTATGGTATTTGACTTCAAATCGAATTTCCGAAAGCCGCGTGACAGATTTTATGTTTCGGAAATGCCTTTGACCGGGGTTTGACCCGGTCGCTAAAAGACGGTTTCGCCCTTGGTGCCGGTTTTGACTCAAATTAGTCTTATTTGATTGGAAACGAGCCATTAGGCCTGAATTTGAGGTCGGTTTGGTGATATTTTTATTCCGCTAAAAGTCCGCGCCAAATACTATTGATTCCGAGTCCAAAATCGAGCGTATTAAGTCATGTTTACGTCCGATCATCATCGGGTGTTTGTTGGAAACTGCTATAGACACTAGCAGGCAAAATACGGGTGTCTACAGGGGTGTGTAAGGATGATATTTTTTTAGTTATTTTGGTTCCACAAAGGTTAGGAAAGAAGTACGGAAATCGAATGTCGAGAAACGATTCGTTGGGTGACGATTTTCGTTGCAAAGGAGCTGTCTAGTACAACATTATTTTGATGCACTCAGAAACTAAAATTTTGGATATTACCATTGTGTAGATCTTGGAAAAATAATAAAATTTAGGCTTTTGAAACGTCCCAATCGGAGTCCGTATGAGAAAATAGGAACCGTTTTACGAAATCGCGCAGAATTGCGATAATGATGAAATTTCAGTTTTGCAAACAGTGAAGTGAAATAGAAAAGGTTACAGAGGCACAAAAATTAAATATTACTATTTAAAATAGTTTGTCGATACTCGATTTATTAATATTAATCGTTATTACAAATAACAAAAATGGTCAAAAACACGGGGTGTTACAAATATACAGTGCAAAAATTTAATAATAATATGGTACTACCTAAGAATCAGTCATTAGAACCTCGATGGATTCGATTTTTGTTCTGTCTTTCATGACCGATCGTGTCCAGCGATGTACGACCCTGACAATCATCTCCTTAAGCCGCTTACCTTGCTCGAGCTTCGATATGTTTGTTAATTCGTTGGTCGACATGGTGTGAATAAGATTTTTTTTCGAGAAGCTAGAGATTTGATCGCTTATGATATTAAACATTGAATAAGAAAACAGTATTTATAAATGGACAACACGAATGTGAACGCGGGATGGTTATGGAAGAATATATCGGAATATTCCAGTTCCACTTTACAATTAATAAGCGTGTATATAACTATATAAAAATATAATTTCCGTTTTTTAATGAATATATAATTTCTATTTTTTTTTTGTACTTTCTGTTGTTATAATTTTCGTTTTTAAGTATTAATGTATGTTAATATATATATTTTTTTTGAAAACTATATTAATATATTTTTAATAATAAACTTTTTGTTTTTTGTATATTCCGTAATATACTTAAAACTTATTCGATATTGTAGACACCCGCATTTGACTGCCAGGTGTCTATGGTAGTTTTCAAAAAACACCCGATGATGATCGGACGCTAACGTGTTTCTACGTGCTCGGATACGGGCTCAAATCCATTAATCGCTGGCTAACACACTTACAGAGTACAAATCTCACAAAAACAACCTCAAATACAGGCCCAGTGGATCATTCCGAGTCAAACAAGACTAATTTGGGCCAAAACCGACACCGGAATTAAAACCGACTTTTCACGATTGGGTCAACCCCGGTCAAAGTCGTTTCCGAGACACACAAAACAGCCATCAATCATCAAAAGTCCAAGTCAAACACAAAACCCATCAAAGTCAAAGTCACGGTCCAAAGTCAACGGACCTGCGCGATCCAGTTGGGCCACTCGATCGAGTGACCCACCCACTCGATCGAGTGGGCTTGTTTCAAGCCCGGCGGCAGGCTTCACGGGCCACTCGACCGAGTTGGCCCTCTACTCGGTCGAGTAATCCTAAACCGGGTACCCTAACTTGCCTATATAAACAACCCCCATGCAACAACTTTACACATCTTTTTTGCAACCTCAAAACCCTAGAGCAATCATACACACTACATCCTTACAAACCCTAATCAAAAACTTAGTAATCCTACACTAGCAAAAAACCCTAAACCTAGTTTTAGGAAATCAATCCCGAGCCACCATAACTTAATCTACATAAAACTTCGAAGACTCTTGTGTTGAAGCCACGGTTACGAGTCCGCACCGAGACAAGAACATGTAGGTAGGGTGTCAAAACCCTCTTTTCTTCTCCCTCTCTTCTCGTCGTCCGTCCGCCTCTTCTCCATCTCTTTTTTCGTTTTTTTTATCTTGTTCTTCGCATTCATAATATCGATAATAATTAATATCAAAAGGTTAAAATATTTATCGATTTGTGTCGAATAAGAAGGATACCGGGATAAGGAAAACAGCATATACAAGTGTACTGCACACGCGTCGTCGGTCGCTTATCCCGGTACCCCGGCTATTTGATTATTGAGATAAATCAACTTAAACAACAATTCGCTATTGTTTCTCGTTATCATCATCATCAATTTTTACATTCATCAATTTTCTAAAAAATCAATAAGGGTCGAAACCCGTTGACACGGATCCGACATCACAATCCCTAGGGATTTATTTCGATGTCGGAGAAGTCGAGGGAATCAAGTTCTTTTTTTTTTATTATTATTATTCAAGTAAAGCATCGATTTTAGATTCGATACCAATTCCATAATTGGATATCGAATCTAACAATCAAGTCATATGAATTAATTAGCGTGATTTGTTCATATCACGATAATTAATTTAAAATGACTAAAATCAATTTACCTTTTTTATATTTCACTCTAATATCCCATATCGATTCAATAATCGAATATGGGATACAATGAGTATTCAAATTTAGAATCGGGTATATATTCAACAATATTTATATTCGGTTAAACAAAATTCGCGATTTATAAAATCCAAGTCGAACATAAATTGTGCAATATTTATGTCCGATTCGGTAAAATCGTCGAACTATCAAAAATCAAAAGCAATTTCAAAGTCAACAATTAAATAGCAAACGAACCAAGTTCGTACAGGTGCCACTCGACCGAGTTCCTTAGTCACTCGATCGAGTGACACCCTAAAATCGAGTCAGAATGCTAATTATGACCACCACTCGATCGAGTCTCACAGTGACTCGGTCGAGTGGCCATGTACTCGATCGAGTTGGTCAATAACTCGGCCGAGTACGGTCATAAACGCAAAACAGAAATCTTTTTTAAAGGTCTACTCGATCGAGTCTATTGACCACTCGATCGAGTGACCACATAATGACTAAAATGCAAGTCGTACATTATTCTATTTTGCGAACTCGGTAGTAATTTATGATTTAGGTCAACACGTGTTTAATCAATCATGTGTATTACTATCTTTTCAAACCATGCATCTCATATTTGCACCTTTTCATCTCATCTCATATTTACATAAACCGTTATTATTCGTTATATCATTACATCGTTTACTAACGCGTTTGTTATTTCTTTTGCCAATTTAATTATTGTTCGTTTATTGTACTAAATGAACCCGCATGCTAAAATACAACTTCGACGTTAATTTTAGTTGCATTAAATTGACATAGAAACCCTTTTTCAATTCCATTCACATGCTTAGGGAAAATAATCTTTGCATATCATTTTCCCGTTCAACTAACGCGCGTATTAGAAAGTCACTCGAATTCTTAGTAGAGGCCGCTAATGTGCGGGCGGGGTTGGGTGTCCTTTGTGGGCTTCCCAACACGTACCCTCACCCCTTACTCAGAACCTCGGTTTCCGGATGCCCGAAACCGTTGGCGCACGAGAGTCATTCAATACACGATATCCGATAATGTCGGTATCGGTATCAAATGCAAAGGGACGAGCCCAATAAACTCTGACATCGGAAATGGAAATACGGCCCACTACGACATAGAGTGGGCTCGAATGGTTCCGAATAACCACAAAATTCGGTGGCGACTCCACATAGACCTAAATTTCAATTCGATCCATTCTCATATGGAGATTCATTCGCCTACCCAAACCCGCGCGTGGCCGCGTCGGGGTGGACCTATGTCATGTCCACAATTTGGCGACTCCGCTGGGGATTAACTGATGCGTGACTTACCATCGGCATCCTCAGGGTGAGACTCGAATAGAAATCGTTTGACAAATACAATACGCGTTTTAGTTCTACGGTTCATGCATAACCCATATTTTCCCGGGCCGGTACTCGCGACCGACGTCCCACTATACCGTTGATGTACTCCAATATGGATATGTCAAAAGGTGTCCATAGTCGATTCGAGTGGGTTTCGCGGCATGTTCTAAGATCAACTCGACTTAGGAAGTCCGTCCCGATCAACGTCTAGACTATGTACACTGGTATAGACCCCTTTATAGACCGACCGAGACTTAGTATAGAGCATACATGGCGTCGTTATAATGCTTGTGTGACTACGTGCTACTTGGTTTCCGAGTCGTTTTCAAAAACCGTTAATCTCTTCAAAATTGCATCATTTTCAAACTATTCAATTTCAAAACCCGGGACACATACCGAATTTAGGACTTATGATTTTTACTCAAAATAGCCTATTTTCTAGACGGTATGCTGCCCAATTCAAAACTCAAAATTACTTTCGAGCCTTCAAAACCCGCGGCCCAATACTCTTTTCGTTTTTCTCGAAAATTGGGCCCTCAACCGAGTTTTCTCGGACCTTTTCAAAAAACCATCAAGTTTCAAAACCTTCCACTTCTAGGACTTCTCGTATTTAGCAGTTTCGGGTCGCGTCTTAAGTTGTCAAGGTCCGTAGCGTCGAAACTCTGTCGATCTTACATCACGAGTTTCTTCCCTTTCCCAGTCCGCCTTATTAGACTAAGGCAAGGCCCACCTATGTAGGACAAACCCCTACAAAGGAGGGCCCGTCAACACAATCGAGTCCATAAGTCTGGGGATGTCTCACGTGGACCTTCCTTCGAACAGGACTCGGCCCACATGCCGAATTCTAAGGAAGACCCACATTTCACAAGTCACCCGTCAAGGTGTCTTTTCCGAGTCAACCTTTTACAAGGCATAGCCCTATAACAAAAAGGTTCACGGTCCTTACGTCTAAGGGTCACTCGTCCCATACTCGAGTATTAACAAAATTATCGATCCCACTTGGGGACTACCCCTTGGCAGGGCGATCAATCACGGTTGCTCTAAGGGTCATGTCTTACACGTGTCTCACGTACCCCACTTTTGAGTCACTTAGATGTCACACCATCTGAGTCCTATCAAAGTCTTTAGTCTCACCCGGGGGGCCATTCTCCGACGGAGTGATTAATCACGATCACTCCGAGAATCGTACCCTACACATTTGTCTTAGGGGAGTCTAACCCGAGTCAAACTGGGGCCGTCCCTCCTCTTGCGCTATTTCCTATGCCTTGGTGAGTCTGAGTTCCGAAGCAACCTCTCTGATTACGTGGTGTTCTTACAGACAGGCCACCCGTAACCAGACACCAACGCAAGATGGACGAATTGAAAAATGCTCTGACCAAGATCGAGACTCAACTGGCTGCCATCCAGGCTAACCAAGCGACTTTATCCACCCGCCTAAGCACCGTGGAGAAAACGGCCCCAGTTGAAGGAGCTGAGCCCACTGGGCCCATAGCCGAATTGATCAGTGTTGTTTGAAGGCTCGAAGAGCAAGTCCACTTATCGACGAACAACTCGATCCACGCCGAAAACGCTCGTACTTATTCCCCTTTGAATGACGAGCTACCAGCTAACCTCAACCTTACGGGAATTCCAATGTTTGAGGGTACTGAAGACCCGGTCCATCACATCCGGGCTTTCAAAGATTTCATGGCAGTCAAAGGGGTAAAGTCCACCATGTTTAAGCACTTATTCCCTTCCTCCCTCGAGAAGCACCCCCAAAGCCTGGTACTACAGACTCGATTCCAAGAAATACTCGACTTGGGATAACGTGGCAACGGAATTCGCTCGGAATTATGCTAAACATACCGAGATCCAGACTACAATGCGTACTCTGGAAGTCCTGGCCCAAGAGCCCAAAGAAGGGTTCACTAAATATCTCCGAAGATGGAGGGCCGAGAGTGTGAAGTTGGTAGACAAGCCCAACGAGAAGATACTAGTGGAGGCATTCATCAACAACCTCCTACCTTCTTACCGCGTCCATCTTAGGTATGCCGGCATTTCAAACTTTGCCGTACTTACCGAAATGGGCATTAGGATTGAAGACGATCTTCGACACAATGAAGATCTGGGTGAAGTTTCTACTAAAGGCTATACTGGACATCAACTCGAGTCCTTAGAAGCCGACGACTAATCACAACATTATCCGAGAGTCTGGATCTGATTTGAGTCCGAGTCTGAGTCCGAGTCTAGGATGTACTATTCCCTTCGAAGTCGAAGTCAAAGTCAAAGTCAGAGTCAGAGTCAGTCGTATTCTGTCCTCTTTTTCAAAATTCAATAAAATCAGCTTTCAATATTCTTTCTCATATATACTTTCCTTACGTGTTTCCGAGAACATGATGAACACCATCATACACTGTGAGCACACGCACGTGACTATTATAGGCACATCTATAATGACTGCAGGAAACCGAGCCCGTGTTTTCTTTTTTACCTACTCCGTGTCTGGTATAGAAAAACCACATAACTACCCGTAGCAGGAGCGGTATCGAATCCTATGACAAATCTAGGTAATCTCCTAGTTTGGGTTCAAGACGGGAGGCAAGCCCATTTCCCACAATAAAACACCTCTCCAACAAGACTAACCAATCCCTACCTTAGGTGTTAGTCTGACCGGCAAAAAAAAACGAAAGAACACTGGACAAAAAAAATCAAAAGTCAAAAAAAAAAAGGAAAAAAAGAAAGGGCCAAAACAAAGGCCATCAAAAAAAGAAAACTGGACCAAAAAAAAATCGAAAGTCCATGAAAAAAAAAAGCAAAAGGCCAAAACAAAAAAAAAGCAGGCCATCATCAAAAAATTCAGAATACCCATGACCGTGGTCAACGGTCAGTTCAAGTAAGAGCCCCACGACCAGGGTACGGTCAAAATTATCAAAACCCATGACCGTGGCTAAGAGGTCAATCAAAAATCAAATACCCATGATCGTGGTCAACGGTCAACTCAAGTGAAAATCCTTTGACCGGGGTACGGTCAAATTCAAAATTATCCATGCCATCCAATAGGGGAGTGACAATCAAGCTGGTCAGCTAACACCACACTCAGCCTTCCCACATTACAACCCTCAAGACCTTCCCGAGACCCAGGCTAGAGACAGCCCGAAATTTTGAGGATTCAAGCTCCATAGCATACCCCTAACAATTAGGGCCAGACATCAAAACCAGATCCCGCATTATCAAACCGGCTCTCGAAGCTTTAGCTCCACAGAACCAAGCTCCAGATTTCGAGTTATCAAGGCCATTTACTTCATTATCAAACCAGCTCTCGAAGCTTTAGCTCCACAGAACCGAGCTCCAGATTTCGAGTTATCAAGGCCATTTACTTCATTATCAAACCGGCTCTCGAAGCCTCAGCTCCACAGAACCGAGCTCTAGATTTCGAGTCATCAAGGCCACTTACTTCCTAGCACCACATTCCCAAAAACATCAAATCCCGAGAACAAAACTCGTTAAAATCCCGAGAGCAAAACTCGTTAAAACCCCGAGAGCAAAACTCGTTAAAATCCCCGAGAGCAAAACTCGTTAAAATCCCGTCCCAATTCTTCTCATCCAAACCAGTTACCAACCCCAAGCATGGGAACTCAACTTGCAGTCGGCATAAAACAAGCCCAAATAGTTCACACCACCTCTGGGGGCTACCCCAGAGAATGCTCACAGTCACAGGATTAATATCCTAATCATTCAAGCCCTTTGATCAAGACATCACTGGGAATGCACCTAGCCTACACCATCGCTATGGCTAGTTACACACAAAGTCCTATTAGCTTAGGCACCATAATATATCTCTCAATCCACTAAACTACGGCATGGTTTGATTTCACTACACGTGAATACGTAGGCAGCCTTTCAACAGAGGCACAACCACCCACATTGACACACATTCAAAAAGCGCCATTATTCTGGTCACGACACCATCATGTTCTCAACAGCTAGCTTTGTCGTCCTGGGGGCTTCTCTTAGACAGATTACCTCCATCCACTCACATAATCCAAATACTTTCAATCTAGCCTCCTTTCTGTAAGGTGTCCTAGTACTCGGCTCAGTCGGAGACAAGAATCTGTCGGGACTCGAAGCAATACCCATTTTGGTCTGTACCCTAAAATCAGAAATCCAGAAGGGCACCAGACTAAAACAGTCTCATTACAGGCTACTGCAATCCCCCCATAGCATATCTGTCCCATTTCGATCTGCGACCGTGTTGCCACTCGCCTAGGCTACGGGATAGCGCAACTTAAGAGTCTTGTTAGGCGGCCCACACTCCTACCAAGTCACGGTCCAACCCTTAGAGAGTCCAGTCTGTGTCGGTCAACTCGTCCGGCCGCGTCCAGAGTCGAGTCTGTCGGTAGGCCCCTCTCTTCAGATTCCACTTTGAAATTTGCAAAATTTAGCCATTTGAAAAAAGATCCTTTTCGACAAGGTCAAATTTCAGACTATTTAAACTGCGAATTTCTTTTCTACCCTTTTCCATTTTGAAAACCTAGCTCGTGATTGCTTTCAGGATTTCAAATTCAAAATTTCAAAAACTTCAAAAAGTCATTTTCCCCAGCACGAGTCATTTTGCTACCTACGTGTTGCATGCATTTTATGTAACTTATACAGGTACGACTCAAGCAAAGACATGCAAGTCATCAAATCTCCCCAGCAGCATTTTCTGGGATAGCACGGGATGGGCCAACACATAGGCACACCCAGGGCTTACGCGACAAGCCCAAATTCCCCACGGAGTACATCCAGCGCAGGTATGATCTCTGCCTTATGGCTGGCGAGCCCTTCACGCGAGTCTAATGGACTATAAACAACCCGACCGGAAGTCTACCAGGTCTTAACGGGCTTGGTAGCTACTCTGACTTTCGCCCAGTCCAAGCCTCAGTCAGAGTGGGGGCTCTGTAGACACCCGCATTTGACTGCCATGTGTCTATGGTAGTTTTCAAAAAACACCCGATGATGATCGGACGCTAACGTGTTTCTACGCGCTCGGATACGGGCTCAAATCCATTAATCGCTGGCTAACACACTTACAGAGTACAAATCTCACAAAAACAACCTCAAATCCAGGCCCAGTGGATCATTCCGAGTCAAACAAGACTAATTTGGGCCAAAACCGACACCGGAATTAAAACCGACTTTTCACGATTGGGTCAACCCCGGTCAAAGTCGTTTCCGAGACACACAAAACAGCCATCAATCATCAAAAGTCCAAGTCAAACACAAAACCCATCAAAGTCAAAGTCACGGTCCAAAGTCAACGGACCTGCGCGATCCAGTTGGGCCACTCGATCGAGTGACCCACCCACTCGATCGAGTGGGCTTGTTTCAAACCCGGCGGCAGGCTTCACGGGCCACTCGACCGAGTTGGCCCTCTACTCGGTCGAGTAACCCTAAACCGGGTACCCTAACTTGCCTATATAAAAAACCCCCATGCAACAACTTTACACATCTTTTTTGCAACCTCAAAACCCTAGAGCAATCATACACACTACATCCTTACAAACCCTAATCAAAAACCTAGTAATCCTACACTAGCAAAAAACCCTAAACCTAGTTTTAGGAAATCAATCCCGAGCCACCATAACTTAATCTACATAAAACCTCGAAGACTCTTGTGTTGAAGCCACGGTTACGAGTCCGCACCGAGACAAGAACATGTAGGTTGAGGGTGTCAAAACCCTCTTTTCTTCTCCCTCTCTTCTCGTCGTCCGTCCGCCTCTTCTCCATCTCTTTTTTCGTTTTTTTATCTTGTTCTTCGCATTCATAATATCGATAATAATTAATATCAAAACGTTAAAATATTTATCGATTTGTGTCGAATAAGAAGGATACCGGGATAAGGAAAACCGCATATACAAGTGTACTGCACACGCGTCGTCGGTCGCTTATCCCGGTACCCCGACTATTTGATTATTGAGATAAATCAACTTAAACAACAATTCGCTATTGTTTCTCGTTATCATCATCATCAATTTTTACATTCATCAATTTTCTAAAAAATCAATAAGGGTCGAAACCCGTTGACACGGATCCGACATCACAATCCCTAGGGATTTATTTCAATGTCGGAGAAGTCGAGGGAATCAAGTTCTTTTTTTTTTTTTATTATTCAAGTAAAGCATCGATTTTAGATTCGATACCAATTCCATAATTGGATATCGAATCTAACAATCAAGTCATATGAATTAATTAGCGTGATTTGTTCATATCACGATAATTAATTTAAAACGACTAAAATCAATTTATCTTTTTTATATTTCACTCTAATATCCCATATCGATTCAATAATCAAATATGGGATACAATGAGTATTCAAATTTAGAATCGGGTATAAATTCAACAATATTTATATTCGGTTCAACAAAATTCGCGATTTATAAAATCCAAGTCGAACATAAATTGTGCAATATTTATGTCCGATTCGGTAAAATTGTCGAACTATCAAAAATCAAAAGTAATTGCAAAGTCAACAATTAAATTGCAAACGAACCAAGTTCGTACAGGTGTCACTCGACCGAGTGCCTTAGTCACTCGATCGAGTGACACCCTAAAATCGAGTCAGAATGCTAATTATGACCACCACTCGATCGAGTCTCACAGTGACTCGGTCGAGTGGCCATGTACTCGACCGAGTTGGTCAATAATTCAGCCGAGTACGGTCATAAACGCAAAACAGAAATCTTTTTTAAAGGTCTACTCGATCGAGTCTATTGACCACTCGATCGAGTGACCACATAATGACTAAAACGCAAGTCGTACATTATTCTATTTTACGAACTCGATAGTAATTTATGATTTAGGTCAACACGTGTTTAATCAATCATGTGTATTACTATCTTTTCAAACCATGCATCTCATATTTGCACCTTTTCATCTCATCTCATATTTACATAAACCGTTGTTATTCGTTATATCATTACATCGTTTACTAACGCGTTTGTTATTTCTTTTGCCAATTTAATTATTGTTCGTTTATTGTACTAAATGAACCCGCATGCTAAAATACAACTTCGACGTTAATTTTAGTTGCATTAAATTGACTTAGAAACCCGTTTCAATTCCATTCACATGTTTAGGGAAAATAAATCTTTGCATATCATTTTTCCCGTTTTACTAATGCGTGTATTGGAAAGTCATTCGAATTCTTAGTAGAGGCCGCTAATGTGCGGGCGGGGTTGGGTGTCCTTTGTGGGCTTCCCAACACGTACCCTCACCCCTTACTCAGAACCTCGGTTTCCGGATGCCCGAAACCGTTGGCGCACGAGAGTCATTCAATACACGATATCCGATAATGTCGGTATCGGTATCAAATGCAAAGGGACGAGCCCAATAAACTCTGACATCGGAAATAGAAATACGGCCCACTACGACATAGAGTGGGCTCGAATGGTTCCGAATAACCACAAAATTCGGTGGCGACTCCACATAGACCTAAATTTCAATTCGATCCATTCTCATATGGAGATTCATTCGCCTACCCAAACCCGCGCGTGGCCGCGTCGGGGTGGACCTATGTCATGTCCACAGATATTATCAATGAACGTAATATATGGCATATATTCCACAATATAGATGGGAAGTGTGAATATTCAAAATCTTTATTCGTCAACCGAAATTCCTAGATTATATATCATCATAACTAACCTAGGAATTTTTTTTTTTTTTTTTTTTGAAGTGAAGATCAATTTCATTAATAATTAGTCATCCGACATCTACAAACGATATCAAATTGAACTGAATACAGATTTGTAAAAAATAAAAAAAGAACACCTTTGAGACAAAGATCGTTATTAGAGTAATGCGCTTCTGCATAGCTTTCTATATATCGCTGTTTATTAACACAGCATCTCGCGAAGGAATCTGTAGATCTGATTAAATAGTCTTCAAAGGGATGAACTTTCTCTATTTCGACAAATAGTAGACCGAGATCTGACCTCAACTGTATCAGCGAACGTAGAAATTTCATTGCTCTCTTCATGATCTTGCACATAAATCTTGTACCTCTCCCAAAGAGGGAGCAAACCCACCGAAAATATAGGAGCAGACCCATCAATTGATGGGGGCAAAACCTCCCAAGGAGGAGACAAGAGTTATTCATAATTATCTAAAAACTAAATAAGATTAATAATAATACTGTAATAGAGATTAAAATTTGGGGCTTACCACTACCGAAATTGGTAGATGGCAGCCTCGAACGAATCTTTTTCTTTTTAGGGTTTTGGGAGGAAGAGGAGGCAAATTAATTGTTAACTAGTATCCACTAACCTAGAAATTTAGTGATTAATGAACAACGAAATACAGAAAATAGTTAAGATAATATCACAGAATATTCCATTTCCACTTTACAATTAATAAACGTGTATATAATTATATTCGAAATCTTTATTAGTCAACCAAAATTCCTAGATTAGATTTTATCATAACTAATTAATCTAGGAATTTAGTGATTAATGAATAACGAAATACTGGAATTAGTTAAGATAATGTGGCGTTAATTATGCGTTATTAATATATCGTAATATTCAATTTGTAATTTATTCTCAATAAACGTGGATAACTATAAACGAATATAATTTCGATTTCTTAACGAATATTTACCCCGATTATGATATATATTCCGTTCATTGTCCTACTCCGTAAACTGTGAATATTCGTCATATACATATATTTCGTTTTTCGAATTATTGTATTTTTTTTTCGTATTGGAAGTGTGAATATAGATGGGTTGTAACATAATTAAAAATGTACCAAAATTATGCGTTATTAATATGTATAAGACGTCAGATATGATAGATGTGTAAATATTATCGAGGTATAATATGGATGTAATATTAATACGACATATATATTTATATCTATATAAATATATATTTATAAACGTCTTTAAATATTTATATATATGTATATATAATTTTAAATTTGTAATATGGAATAAGTTAATAATACGTTAATAGACGTTGATAATATATTTATAGACGATCATAATATATCGTAGCTAATAACACGTTAATATATATTTGCACAATAAAACGTAATTTATATATATAATAAATTGATAATACATAGTGATATTAACTTTTGTATACGATATTTTTTAGACTAATACGAAAATATATATGTATAATACGAAAATATATATTGGAGAGACAATACCAATTTATATATATAATACAAAAATATATAATACGAAAATATAATACGAATATTCCATTTCCACTTTACAATTAACTAGTTTTGTACCCGCGCAAATTGCGCGGTTGTATTTTCAAAATTGTATAAATTTTCATTAAACACATCATGACAAAGATATGGCTAAATATTTAATAGCTTGCATCAATCCATAGCAAAACCTCGGACTAACAAAAAAAAATTAAACAAAGATAATGATTTTCTTTGTTTAAAAATGGCATACACATTAAAATATAAAAGTAAGTAGTAAGAAAAGACAAAAGTCAATATCTACGCGAGTATACAAATTTAATTACAAATATTGGAAAACTTCATGATACACCACATTAGTAGTAGTGTCAGAAGTCCGATTATTGCTATCAAAAATAAGGATTTTCAATCCGTTTTTGTTGGTGACCCTCGATAAAGCAACATATAATTGACCATGTGTGAACACGGGCTTGGGGAGATACAGACCAACGTGCGACAACGATTGCCCCTGACTTTGGTTGATCGTCATGGCAAAGCATATAGAAATGGGAAACTGCCGCCGAGTAAACCGAACGGGAAACTTGCTTGAGTCGGACGGAGAAAGGGTCAAACGCGGGATATAAACTATATCATTTGCATGACTACCCGTTAACACCTTGCACCGAATGACTCGTTTGGCCAGGTGAGTCACAATTAAGCGCGTACCATTACACAACCCACGGAATTGATCAATGTTCCGGATAAGCATAACCATAGCACCCACTTTCAATCGTAACTCGTGATTAGGAATGCCGGAGCACTTAATGCTGTTCAAGAATTCAGTGGAGTGCATATTAGGCTGGCCAGGAACTATCTCGTCCATACATACCTCATCAGAGCTTAGATAGACCTGCTCTACACCGTCAAGAAGAGATAACACATAGTCGTTAATCAACTCAACAAATTCGTGTGTAGGGGCCAAAATCGCTCGTTGCTGCAGATAATCCTCATGCCACAGTCGATCCCGCAGAACGGGATATGTGCTGGACACAATTGATGCAATAGGTTCGTTGACATTGTGGATAAGAAGTTCATTCGAAAATTTAACATCAACCTCGCCATCGTTGCGCCCACCTTCCACACCATCACCAACTCTAAGGATCCAATCCGAGAAGTCTCGTATTTCTTGTGCATTATGAGAAGAGGCACCAACTTGAAGCCGCATGTTCTGGGTGAGTGTGAGCACCTGTATAAATAAAGTAAACAAAAGGTGAAATGGTTGATAGTCATGGAAAAAATAGATACAAACTGAAAAGTAGATGACACGACAGACAACGAAATCACTCACAGGAAATGCAATAGAAGTTACCTTGCATGATGACCATAAATAAGATGAAAATAAAGCTGCATGCACAATGTCAGACCTACTCCCTTTAGGTACAACTGGGAGTATTTGTCGAAAGTCCCCTCCAAATACAACAATTTTACCCCCGAAAGGCAGGTCCGCATTCCGTGGGCTCACAGCACGCATAACATCTTTCAAACTGCGATCAAGAGCCTCAAATGCATGCCTATGGATCATGGGTGCCTCATCCCATATAATGAGACTTGTCTTCATTATAAGCTCAGTCAAATCCGATCCAGGCTTGATATTGGAGCAAGTGGAAGTCTCGTCAACATTGATCGGAATGCTGAATCTGGAATGGGCTGTCCTACCTCCAGGAAGTAAAGTGGCCGCAATTCCACTGGACGCAACAGGGAGCACAATCTGTCCCTTGCTGCGCAAATCGGCACATAATGTTCGCCATATAAATGCTTTCCCTGTACCTTCAAAGCCATACACCACGGCACTTCGTTGCGCTCTAACGGCAGCAGTAATTTCATCGTATACAGAACGTTGGTCGGTAGTGAGCATAGGCAAGGCAACTTCGAATTCACGACGCAAAGCATCCCTATCATACGATAATTCATCTCGGACCAATGTGTTACATAAGCCAGAAACAACTGATGAATCAGGAATGGGCATGTTTTCAAATCTAGCCAAACTACTACCATTACTTTGCAGTAAAACCTCAATATCGAGTAGGGCTAAGTTATGAATCTCTTCCTCAGTCAACTCCAAATCTAAGGCAAAACACAGCCAACGTGAAAATGCATTCAAAATAATCTTTAATGAGAATACAAAGGGAATACAATTTGCAACCGTGAGCACTAAAAATATATACTACATCATAAGAAGATAACAACTGAACTTACCGGGATTCGATAGAAGCCTCCGTTCCCTGAAGAGGATGTCATCGGATAACAGTTCCCACGTCTCATCCCACACAGTATTACGCATTGACATAGAATTGGATAACAACAATGACACACAGATGCCTAAGATAAGTCCCTGACTCCCAATAGTGTGCTTCCTTAATCGCATCGACATACTCAGAATCGTCACCAATCAAGCCAAGAGCAAAGCACGCTTCTCGGAAAGTCCGATAACATATACCATTCACAGCTCGAATGTCCTCATAACACATTGCTCCCCTAGAATGGTTCAGCATCATTCTCATGTAATAGAGTTCACCACATTTTGGGGGAACGTGGTGCAACCTACCAATTGCAAAAAACTTTTGCCTACGCTTCCACTGCTTTTTAGTCTTATCCCATACGTACCTTTGAGGAATCTCGGATAGAAGTAGATCACGTGCATCAGGGTCCCTAGCATTCAACGCAAACCAATCGATGAATTTTGACATGGCAACGCTTGAGTTATCAAGAACCTCATCAATTGGGTCATCATCTTCGAAGATGACAGACTGCTCCCCCGGGAGGTGGAATTGAAGTCTTTCAACACCAGGAGTCCTATAA
This sequence comes from Agrostemma githago, assembly GCA_958450325.1. Lineage (NCBI taxonomy): Eukaryota > Viridiplantae > Streptophyta > Magnoliopsida > Caryophyllales > Caryophyllaceae > Agrostemma > Agrostemma githago. Next base: position 15,671,516 of record OY288250.1, read on the forward strand.
TGGATGTTAAAAGCAAATATCCTCCAAACAGCTTCACATGCAGATACATATCGACAATCGTACAACTTCTGAATCTGGTCCAGCTGATTTTGGTTATTGCGACGACTATAGGATGACTCCATTGTAACACGATCAGGCCCTTTATTGATATACTTGAAGAGATATTTAATCGACCTGGCTTGATTGCACCACTCCACATTTATGTGAGCACGATATTTATCGATGAGGTAAGGATTGTAGGGAACAACATACCAATTATCAATGGGCACACCGTTTTTCAGAATTGTACGACCATTATCTCTCCTCTGGTAAATAGGAAAGTCATTCTTGTCAACTGTAGTTCTGGGGTTGAATTGCTTTGGAAACTTACGAATGCATGCACCTTTCACCATGCACGGTGATTGAGGATTTGCAACACCGCAAGGACCATGGATCATTAACTCCGATACTGCAGCGTGTAATATGGGATTCTGCCTTTCGTCGGGAATCTCGGCCGAAATGATCCTATCTACGTCTGCCACCTCCGGGAATTTGTCATCTCGATGGAGGAACAGCAGGATGTGTGCATGAGGGAGTCCTCTCTTTTGGAATTCGACTGTGTACACAACTACAAACGATTTGAATTTAAAAATGAGTACAAAGGGAAACAATTTTAAAAAGCACAGGTGAAGTAAGATTGGATTGAAAAAAGATATGAAAATACATACCTGCTTTAGTCCTCCCGAAGATTTCGCGAACTTTCAAGTCCTGTATTAACTCGTATAGCTTCACCTGAAAAATTCGCGACAAAATATCCGGACGATCTTCAGAGCGAAGACCCCTTCTAGTAACAAAGCGGGTGACCTCTGGCAATTTAGGATTGCAGGTAAATGTAATGAACAGGTCTGGATAGCCACACCACCTACAAATAGCCATAGTGTCCAGATACTTTGACCTCATAAAAGCATCACCGGATGTGTAAGAGGACGGTACGATGTATCGACTACCGGTGGACGATGGATCAACGTTACCTCCTTCAACTGCATCAACAACATTCTTGTACTTGTCAACCCTCAGTAAATCTTGGTTGAACCGTAAGAATGATAATCTCTGCGACTCAACCATCATGTATCCGTCAACGCAAACCTGTTGGAATAAGTTGCAAGCTTGTGACCACGTAGGGAACTCAATTTCCATTGGTCTATCCTGAAACCGGAAGGCAAAGAACTCACGTAAAGTGAGTTCCTCACGCGGTTTAAGACTATTGCTTACACCAATAGACGCTTCACTGTGCGGAATATGTAAGCGGAATCCATCTTCCCCATATGGGAGCAAAAGAGGATATTGTAGGGCAAGATATGATGGATGCAGCTCAGAAATACGTTGCAATTGTCCACATGATTTCTGAACAATAATGTCCCGATGCTCCATGTTGGGACCTATGTCACCTTCAATCACAGCAGCAACTTCTGAAGCAGTTGGACGGTTATAAGTTCTCCCATCGGTACATCTTCGTGCAATCAGTCTAATACTGACATCCCCTTCTACATCCGATGACAATCTGTCCCTGGCCCTACGAAAGGTCTTTGCAAGAGGATTATGTTCATCGATCATCTCCTTCAGCAACGACATAAGTTCCTCATTGAATCTACTACGACCACCACCACTGCTTGTATAAATAGAAAATGTACAAAGCAACTAAACTTCAAGAATGCGTAAATATGACCAATCAAATTCACAAAATGAGCATACAGAAGGTATTTACGTTACGGCATTTATTCGGTTGTTAACCTCTTCTTCCGTATCGTAGATGTATAACTGGCAAAACTTTGGAATTGATCCATCAGTAGGCAGCTAACTGCCAATTCGATGAACATTCTGTCCTCCCATCCTAAATGTGTATGGACCTCGACCAAGGTTGACTGTTTTATCAATAATGCCACCAGTGGACGACCAAGCATACCCACAATTGTAGCCGCGAATATTACTAATGAACGTAGAACTTAGACGGTGTTGTCTTGTCAATAGTGATTTCAACAATTCAGGTGGTTGACTCAGATATGGCAACGTTACCTTCCCATCTGAGCAACATAGGGAAAATCTTGGATTTGTCGTGCCTTTTCCTTTACCAATCCTTTCCTCGTACCACATCTGGGCTTTGCACATTTGACATTCATACTCCAGGTCACCAATATCCCAATAAACTGAACCTGAAGCAATAGATTATGAAAATAAATTATAACAGTAATGGAATATGCAACATTTATATAGACGGAATTCTAACAAATTTTATATAGAACCGGATAGTTCGAGAAAGGGTTAAGGAAAACCTGCACCAATATCACCAGTGATGTTGTTGGTCAATCCTTCTTCAAATTGGTGATGTTGAGAATCATTATCAATGAACATACTATCAAATGAAGGATTAATAGGTGGAATTGATGAAGTACTGGCCTCATTGAACTCAGAACGTAAACTTGGTACTGAATCAGTAGTCAGTGAGGCGTCCGAATCGTCACACTCTGTAAAAAGTGAACATATTGTATATATAATTTGTTCAAAGAAAAAATAATTTAAAACACAAAATAAAAGGTTGAGAATCACAACTAATGTACTGCATCATAAGAACTGAAAATGTCATTGCAATACAAATAAAAATCGTTGACAAAAATACACGCAAATCACCTGATTGACTACGACGAACTGAGGAGGTGCACCTTCCTTTTTTTTCCTGCATTGAGTTCTTTTCTACGGGTCCTTTTAAGTTTTGCCGCTTGTTGCGCCGATGAAAGAGTGACAGGTTCAAATGAAAGAACAGAGGAAGGGGTTGCGCTAAAAGAAGCAGGAGTTGAAGGACAATAGGGCGAGGCACGGCAACGACGTGAGGCAAGTCGTCGTATAGGTTGATGAGTTTGACCACCTAATAAGAGCACGCAACATTAAAATATATTAAAAATAATAATAATAATAATAATAATAATAATAATAATAATAATAATAATAATAATAATAATAATAATAATAATAATTACTAATGATATTAACAGTAACAATAATAACAATGATAATAGTAAGAATAATAGGATGGTAAGTTAGAATTTATATTTATTAAATACATTTAAGCGAATATTTGATAAATATATTTAGTAGTTAAAATATGGAGGCATGTAGAGGCACACAGACATATATCTGTATAAGAGGCGAGTAAGAGGTACCATTGGTAATATCTCTTAGGGGATCACGGACACCTAGCACATGTTGCTGATTTGCTTCAATATTTTCATTTACAAATCTACTGCTCTCACCACCTGAATAATAATATCAAATCATAAAGTGAACATCACTCAATACAACATATAATCAAACCCAAGAAAACTTATCAAATGTGGTTACATAAACTTGACTAAACATTTATGAAAAATCTTGCGTGAAACCAACACAAAACGGGAGGCCAAAACAAAATAGAACGGGAAATCAAAACATTTCTTAAGGAATAACTAAATGGCCCGGTTAGTCCTGGCAGAACAGGTCAATTGGTAGAGTTCGGGTCGATTCAGGCCTCAAAACTATAGAGCACGGTTTAATACTACGTAACAAATGACTACATGATAAAAAATTTAATACGACCAAATATATTACATGGAACCTTTTATTTTATCTTCTAACTTTAAGGTGCAAGTCTCATAAAAGACTATCTCACGATAAGTTATCGTTGGACACACATATGTGAATTAAAAGATAACTACATAACATATGAGTGGTCTCACAATAACCTTATTGTGACAAATTAAATCTAAGACTGATATACGTGTTGGAATGCTATTTCATGTGAGACGTCGACCTCTCCTATAGGAACAGGTTGATAAGATTAGAAATGATCTCTACCTGAGAGATCTCAGGTCTACATTTTCCGTAATAATAATACTATTGTTTTGGATAATACAAAAAGGGTATATAATACTGTTGTTTTATCGTAAATACATTTTTGTTTGTATTTTTCTACATCATCTCAGTTGATACATAATATTACTGAGTTTTATTTAATATATTTTTTAGTATACATTGATATTTTATCTCTATACAAAGTACGGATATATATGGCGAAGGTCAAATTGATTTATTATTTTTTTTCGTCAATATAATAATCGTATGATAAAAATATGATTTTAAAGATATATATAAATATTATTTCTTAAAGTTTTGAAATTGGAAAAATATTTCTTCGTATTTTTGAGAAACTGTAGCGTATAATAGCAATGTTTCTTTAGTTTATCTATTTTCGGGCTAACAACAGGTTCGGGCGGGTTTTGACCCGAAAAATTCGGATTATTATCGGGTAGGTTCATTTTCGGGTATCGTCATTTTTGGGCGGTTTCGGGTCGGCTCAGTTTTTTTACAGGTCTAATTATGAGTAATAAATGCTGCCCAGACTGATAATAGTAACACTGCTAAAGAATTTTATTATCGTATACTCTATCCGCTTTTTAATATTCATCCCACTCTCGTCCCCAAATGTCTAAAAAAATTACGACATTATTTATTGAGATGGGCCTATGTGGACTACGCGTTCATTGACCACCTTCATTATTAACCACCAGCTCATCATCTATCAGCCCGACACTGATGTGCAAGACGCTGCGATAGACTTAAAATTGTATAGAACAAAAAAATGGCCCAAAAAATTAAACCCTAAATGGTCAAACAATTTTTTTGTAAAATTGAAAGCCGCATACTAATCCCGAAAAAACAAAAACGTTATTTTAAAAAACCGAGTGTAGAAACGTAAAGGGAAAAGATGGGGAACGTAGGTTGGGCCAAAATTGTCGCCCAAAATTGAACTCATTAATCAATACCACCAATCCACTAACCCATTACACCTCCAAAATGGACTGAGATATTGAAGAGGCCCAAAATAACTAAAACCCTAAATGAATTGGTGTATTTGAGAGATGTATATAATACTCACACCTCTTCATTACAAACCTAAAATATTCTAACCCTAAATTCTACTGCCTCCATTCATCTCAGCTCTCTCTCATCAGTCAACACTCTCTCTTCTCTCACTTTAACAGTCACAAATCTGGGAAAATATTTCCCTAATTCCGGTCAGAAATATCAACTTTCATTGTTTCTTAATCCGTCGAACAAAATTGAATAAACATCAACAGGTTCCAATCAGAAATGAAGATCAGAAATGAAGATCTTCATTAATTGATGGTGAGTTTTTTTTTGTTACTAATTTCGATATCTTTACTGTTTTTTTTTTACTGATCTCCTTTTTTTTCTGTGTTGTACGTGTACTTTGGTATCCTAACCCGAAAATGGTGAGTTTTTTTTTTAAAAAAATTTTATTTATTCAAATTTCAAAATCTTTAGTATATCATTTTTTTTTCATTACTGATACTTTTTTTTTATTTTGTTGTGCATATTTTTGTCCATGGTTTCATGTATATTTCTTATCCGATCTGAATTCAAGATCTATTTTCAAGACCGAACATGGTAAGGGTTTTTTTTTGTGAATGATCTCGAAATTTATCTATTTCGAATTTCTTTAATTACTGATTTTTTTTGGGTTGTTGTAAAGATTTTTGTCCCTATCCGAACCGAATTCAAGATCTGCCTTGTTGAACACTAAAATTGGTGGGTTTTTTTTTGTGCATGATTTCGAAATGTTATTGACATCAATTTTTTCTAATTACTGATCTATTTTTTTATTGTTGTCTAGATTTTCGTCCGTGATGATTCGCTAAAATTTGGGGTATATGGACTCATTCTCATGAAGATTTGGGAATTTTGTCGGTGAAGATTTTTTAAATGATTTTCGTCTTTTTATTTTTTTTTCGTCCATGAAGGTATAACATTCTGAGCTTGATATTTCTTTACATTTCGAATTTACTCATTTCATGGATAATAACCTGATATATTTTTTAATTTTAAAGTTCATATGGTTTAGATCTTAAATTGAGGAATGAAATATTTTGTTTTCATTTTTTTGCTGAACATGCTGTTATTTTCTTTTTGATTAATTCCATCTATTAATCTGAGTATGATGAATTATGCTTTCTTTATATTTTATTAAGTAAATTCTTTTTGTATAATCTGGTTGTCATGAATTTACATATAAATCTTATCGTACAATCACATTTATTAGCATAATTTATCTATTTTTTCATTTTTACAGTAATAAAATCGGTTAGAATCTTTGTTTTTTTCATTTTCAAGTGTTAAACATAATAGATCTGTGTATTGAAAAAATTTTCTTCACTTGAATATTATTTCAAAAATATTTTACAATTATAATAGATCTTTTGATACCATTACGTTTAAAATCTCATGTTTTTAAAATTAGTAAAAGTTTTTTCCTAAATTTGAAATAACTGAAGCATGTTTTTTTGTTTACATAATTTTGGGGTATATTATTTAAAATATTATTTACTCTATGGATGTTCAGATTTTGTTTAGGTTACTATAGCTGACAAAATGTGATGGTGTATAAAAATGTTAAAATGATATGATAATTTTAGTGATATAGTGAGTCAAAATATTGTTTTAATTAAAACTAATTGGATTAATCACCAACTATAGTATTCTGTATATTATTTTTTAGGTGACTTGATAATTTTTGATATTTGCCTAAAGCTGTTAATGAAAGGAAATTTGTATTTTGTAAAATATTGTAGAAACTATCCCTAAATTCGACTTGAAAAATATATGATTTTGAGGATAAAGTTTGTTAAAATATTGTTTCAATCAAAACTTGTGGAGATAATTTCTACTTTTGGATAATAATAATAATAATAATATACAATGAACCTTAAGATTATTAGAGATAATATTTGTAGTTAAAAAGTGCGAAAATTCATGTTGTTCTTAGTTTAACAATTATATATCTTGAACTAACTGTGGATATAGTAATAAATGAAAATTCAAGGATTAATTCATTACAAACATATTTAAATAAAATTAAATGAACAGAATAGCATTTACCTTCTTTGCTGTGAATTTTTCTATCACCATCATTCTCCATTATAAACGTTTCAGTAGTTCTTAAAATCTATTTTTGTTAGATATGCTTCTTAATAAAACGGAAATAGAGTTTTGTATTGAGAAAAGAAGATGAAGTTTCCTTTTGATTTGTATATTGTGATCTTTTATATGTTAATGTAATCTGTTTTCTATTTATAGATTGAAAATATTGAATTAAAATTAATATAACTGCTATAAGTTATAAATGAGAAGTTAAAAAAGAAGTGGAATAATGGTTTGCTATTAACTGCTATTATTTGACCATAATTTTTTTCAAATTAACTGTTATTAGTGTTTGTATTTATAAGTTACTTCAATATGTTTTAGGCTTTCAATTTGATTTGCAGGTGAAATAAAGTTGTAAATATACATTGTATGTATAAGTTACTTGGAAAATGGTTTTAGGTTTTCAATTTGACGTGGAGTTGAAATAATGATATAAATGTATATATGATAATATCTCTTTTACAAAATAATATGAAATAGTGAAGTAAATGTATTTAGTCTAAACCTGGTTATATTATAATGGTCTCATTATGCCTCTCTTAAAAACAACAGTGCTGACTTGTCTAAAATGGAAGAGTTGTTTTAATGTCGAAACTATTGAGCTGCGATTGAATAAACAGTAGTTCATAAAATTATAGCTTTAAAACTTGATGATAGATACCTTAAGAAAACATTATTTTCACAATTAGTGACAGATGGTCTCCATTTTGTGATTTTAACAAATCTTCTTAGATTCATATTGACGTATAAATGTACTTATGATGAAGTAAATTAAATTAAATTTTATTTTTGAATTAAATGTCGGTAGATTAATATCAATTCATTAGACATGAGTAACTTAATGCAATTTAGATAATTAGAAAATATAAAAATTACTTAAAAAATATAATATTAGTTCTCCGACACTAAAACTGAAATGTCTAGAAAAAGGATGCATAATGTTTGAACACTATAATTGTTACTTAAATTAAACATAAAACATGAATGACCATGTCATTAACTACTTCTTCTGCAATTTGGTTGTTGTCTTTGTCGATGATTGTTGATCTTGACAGTCGCTTATGGATGCATTTGATTTTTCCATGTCAGAGTGTGCCCTTTTTTGTGTACTTTTGCTTATAGGAGTCACATTCTGCATGAGAATACAATTATGATATTAATGATGTGATAACTAATGAAATATAAATATGTCATTTGTTAAGAACTATTAAAATGATTTTCTCACCAACTGTTCATTACTATTTGAAACTGTAGAACCTGTTGTTAATGTGCTGCTTTGTTCCTGAAATAAAATATGAAATTGAGTCAATAGATGTTATCAAGTTGAAGCATTCATTAATTGTACTGTATTTACCTGTTCGATAGACATGCTTCTCATTTTATGGATTTCTTCTTTATCATCACATAGATTGACAACCATGTAGCATTTTGTATCCATCACAACATTGAAATAGCCACACACATACAACTCTATAATGTATTTCTTATCTATCATTGTGGTTAATGTGAATGGTATCTCTTTTGAAGCAGTATGTTTCTGTTGTGAATTTGAAATCAGATTAGTAATGTAGTTCACTACAATAAAAAAAAGTGGTGCATTATTCTTTTGAAAGTGTCTAAACTCTACCTCCAATAGCATGTCATACGAGTCATATGCATTCCATCCAGTTTCTTCTTCAACTTGTCTATTGTTGGCAATTACATAAATCTGATCTCCATTTTGATCCTCAACCAAAAACTTAACCTTATAACTAAAAAAATAAACAAATATGTTAGACATTATAACCTTTAATACCTTCAATGAAATCCATGTGAATAATATAGTTTCATTTGTACTGACATTAATTTTCTTTCACCTGCCCCTTTTTCTGAAGCATCACAGAAATCCATGGCACAATACCACTTGCCATTATCTTTTTGACCTGTTATTGTATCACAAATCTTGCATTTGTTACGATACCAATATTTAGTGTCGTCAATGCTTTTGATTTTTGCTATGATTGAATATACTCCAGCCTATCATTAGTGAGACATAATTATTATCACTTAACATCACATATTTGAATAATAATATATACATGAACCTTATATTATTACCTTATGTAATCCAAGTAATTCCGCAATGCTTGCTAACTTTGTACCATCATTTGAATAGGTGGATTTTTGATTGGTATTAGCTTCAAATAACATTTTTTTTTCTACACAAACTTAGAGTTTTGGGTTTGAATTCTGATCTAACCATCTTCTATGTATATATAATTTTTTTATGGATCAAATTGGAGGACATGGGATCATGGGTTATAAGAGACATGGAAGTTGAGATCATGGGAGGCAATGGAAGTTACTAAAGTGGTGGGACATATCTTTTTTATATAATAGTGATCCAGAATATCTGCTCTAAAATAAGTTAACCTCTACTTTCTTGTTTCTCCTATCATTATTGTACTTCATTTGAAATTAGCTTATTGTCTCCTATCTAAAATTGAATTGCTGACTTTAATCTTTCTCTATGTTATTCTGAGATGATAAATTTTTATTTAATAAAATATAGAAGTAAACAAAATTAGTATGAATTCAACTTTAATTCTAATTCTAATTAGTTTAATGCAAAATACTTAGTAAGTTTTCCTTGACATATTACTAAGAAATATAAAAGATTTATCCTGACATATAGTTTAGAGAATAAATTTTTCAATCATATGCATTGCCACTTTCTCATAATACAAACATTGGAATATCTTTTTCATATTATCTTCTTTGTACTTTGTTTAAAATAAAACTAAATGTTCCTATGTAAAATTGAATTATTGGATCGCTGACTTTAATCTACCTTAATATTACTGTAGATTGGTAAATTTTATATTCTTGATACCAATTGAATGAGCACTAATGCCTAAAACGCAGCTGTATCTTTCAGAATAGAACAAAAAAAATAACAATAAGTGGCTATGTTTATTAGATTAGATGGTGATTCTTAGTTGATAGTGTAGTAATACAATATGAGTTGACCAAAAAATATTTAACATCCACAATCCAAAGGTTCTTTTTATGTTATCTAGCTATGAAAATAGAATTTCTAAATGTTGAACTTTGTAATACAAATACGACATTGGACTATAAAATATCCTAGCACTCTCTTAAAATCTGATTATCCTTGCTGAATATTGTCTTCTGATTCTTTGAACGCTACCTTCTCATCTGAACTTTCTTTTATCTTGTATTTGTGCCATCTGGATCGTCTCCTGTCTTCATCTAGCTTTAAAACCTGTTGAACATGGTAATAATGCAAGTATATACTAACGCTGTAATTGTCAATACTACTTTAAAAAACCAAATTAAAACAGCAGACAAAAAAGTCTGAAATTACAATAAAACAGCATTAAAAAGTTTGTTAAGTCTAGCAATAAAAACAATAATGATAATGATGTTAATTCTAGCATTAAACAAAAAAAGTTCTGAAATTAGAACAGCGTTAAAAAAGTTCTGAAAGTTCTGAAATTAAAATAAAAACATCATTAAAAAAGGTCTGAAATTAAAATAAAAACAGCATAAAAAGGTCTGTTAAGTTTGGCATTAAAAACAATAAATATGTTTATTTTGCCACATCTTCAGTCTGCATTTCCCTGGTTTTCTTCATTTTCATCAATGTTGATAGTCTCAACCCTTATTCTTTTTCTTCCCATGTTTCTAACTTCCTCGTATTCTTCATCTTCTTTTATGTCCTTTCATGTTGCCTTTGTGATGTCCCTGAGAACTGCTCCACGACTTGCATTTCTGTTTTCTAGTCATAATATAATATAATTTTGTTACAACAATATAACATGAGCTGATTGATAATTTTAATTTTTGTATTTGAATAAATATTACCTAGCAATGAATTCATTAACTTCTGGTACATCTGGTTGGAAGTATATCTTCGTTGCATCTTTTGTTGTTAGTCGTATCTCACCTACACGATTAAGATATAAAATAACTACTACTAATCTTGGAGTCTAATGGTCTGCAATGAAAGTAGTTATGTACTGTGATATGGAATCCTTTGCACACATTGGCACACAATGATCGGCTTTTCAGTGTAAAATTTTGCATCTTCCACCATTATCTTGATATCTTCAGCATGTTTTCCCCATACCCACATGGACATGTTTGAACCATGGATGTCTTGGAGCACTAAAACTGAGCAAGTAGTGTTGAGTATCACTCTGTACTTCTCCACTTGAGCAACAACATCTGCAGAAATTTATCTTTTAGAACACTTTTATTAAAAACTAAATCTTAAAAATAATTTATCGTGGAAAAAAATTTATTACAACAAAAAATTGGTAATATACCTATATAAGGTCGGGCACTGAAGTCATTGTTAATCAAATTTTGAAAGGATTCAAAATTGTAACCTAAAGTTGGAATTTCTTCGTTTTGAATTTCTTCTATAATTGTCGTTGGACGAATCAGAAATCGCCATCTATGAGGTGTGGCAGCCTCCCTTATGTAATTGGGTACTAACTTGGAATTCTTCACTCGATAGACTTTTCCTTCATTGAAGCTCCTTTCATGTGGATGTGTGGTAGCATACAGGATTGTTGCTTGCATCATTGATCCCTATAATTTGAAATTAAGTTAGAAGAATATAATTACATTATGAAGATATAATGCAATAAATGAGACATATATCACTTACATTTTTATCTACCATTAAAATTTCTAGAGATGCAGATTGCAAATTTTCTAAACGGATAGGATCTCCTTTCCATATTCGTACGACTCGACCCTCAATGAATGGCTGAACTAATTGGTTGTTTTCGTTTTCCATGTTGACCTGATTTTTTTGTTATGTTTGTTGATGTTTTTGGTATAATCTATGGTATATATATAGTGTGAAGAATTAGGTTTTATTGGCAGTTTACTGCTGTTTTTGTGCAACTTGATAGCAGTTAATCTTAGTAGTTCGAAGTTATTAGTGGTTGTGATTTCATGGAGTAAAAACTGATGGTAGTGGGGTACATTATTTCAACTTTATTTCAGATTTAGTTGATTAACTTTAATTTTGGGCTGATTTTCTTGTTTCATTAGAGCTCAAAATTTTAGATTGAATTAATTACCTTTCATTTAAATCTATGTGCATGCAAGACTTAACTTCTCATTAATTCTATTTGGTTACATTCTAAATGTTTTTCTAATCGTATATAATTCTTCTAAATTTACACTGTCCTTTATATAGTTCTATATTGACTAAAAATTAATAAAATTCCTATAACTGAAAATATCGTTTCTGATTCATGTGGTCTGATTTTGGATTTGTACATAGTCAAATTAAACTGATGGAAACGATCGACTGTAATATGACTACATGTGTTATTGTTGTTGTGATCGTAACTACATAATCAACTAATATATGTATGTATATATATATATTAAAGAAATTACCATTTTTTATTCTGTCACTTCATTAATGTTGTGATATGATGACGTTGCAGATGATCGGTTGAAGTATTCATCAGTGAGCAGTGCTGATATTAAGCTGATCTGACAAACCATGTGTATAAGCAAAAAACTTGAGTCAACTATAAGTAATTGAGTACGCCCTTGCTGTCATTCCTAAATCCAAGGATCAAAGTAAGATGCTCCTGAAGGACTATAATAATGTTAGTCATTTGGTTGAAGTGTTTACTTTTTAGACTTGGTGTTAGTGTGATCGGTAGGGGTATGCATTGATTCTTTATGGTTAAGTGAGCAACACTGATGAGTAAGCAACGATCTCAATGATGAGCAACAAATGTGAATCAACTATAAGAAATTGAAAGCGTCCTTGCTGTCATTCTTAAATCTGAGGTTCAAAGTAAGGTGCTCCCACTGGACTACAATAATAGTTCTTTGGTTGAAGTGTTTACTTTGATGCCAGATGATAGTGTGATCGGTAGGGGCATGCATTGATTATTTATGGTAAATATTGATGTTGCCTGAGAGATCATAAAATTAAGCCGATTTCGGAGTACATCGCTGCAAGGGTCTTTGTACTGAAGATGGTATTGATTTACTGGTCTGCTTTCTTGTCAGTACTACTCCTCTTCATACCATCTTTCGTCTACCTATCAAAGTCCGGTGTTTCGGATTATCATGTTAAGGGTAACAAAGTGTCTGGTAAGTTTCATGTGGCTGCAAATTTTCTTATGTCTCTCAAAGGAGCAACAACCAAATATCGATGGTAAGTATGGTGTGCCTTGCATATCCATTTATGCAATTTTTTTATTGGGTCTTTTTACTGAACTTGGTATTGATTTACTGCTGGTCTGCTTTCTTTTCAGTACTGCTCTTCTACATACCATCTTGCGTCTACCTATCGAAGCCCGGTTTTTCGGATTATCATTTTAAGAGTAACAAAGTGTGTGGCAAGTCATGTGGCTGCAAATTTTCTTATATAATTCATTATATCACTCAAATAAAGCCCCACAATGTTTCACCAAACTACAAAGGTTTGTGTTGCTGTTGAGGTTGTTTCAATGTTATTGCTTTATGCCTTCTGTTTTACACTTGTATAAATACGTGTTTGAGTTTCTTGGCTCACATATGGCGCATTCGGGCCTTTTACTTTGAAGCAGAAGGAGAAGATGTTGATGCTGATGATGATGCTTTGACGTATTCTGTTGATTTTGTTTATGTTACCCTAATGAAGCAACTTCGACATCCTAACATTCTCCTATTCATGGGCGCGGTGACATCACCTCAGCGTCTTTGCATAGTTACAGAGTTCCTTCCTCGGTTCATTTTTAACTTTTCAATTTCATTTTTAAATTTTCCCTTCTTTTGTCGTGTCCAGGGGAAGCATGTTCTTCCTACTGCAGAGGAATACATACAAACTGGACTGGAGACGAAAACTTAATATTGTTTTAGACATAGTCGGTATTCCGGTGTAAACTACTCATACATATTGAAGAAAGCAATATCTGAGAATTTGAATCTTTTTTTGATTATGAACTTCACTGATGTCTACGGCTCTTACGGCGTTATCTTTGCAAAAATAACGCAGGCTCGAGGAACGAATTATCTTCACAACTGCAGTCCACCTATTGTCCACCGCGATTTGAAGTCTTCTAATTTGCTTGTAGATAAAAATTGGGGTGTGAAGGTTTTGTTTATGTATTCTAGTGTTGATTGATTGGCATCTCTTCAAGTTGAAGTATGAAATTACTACATTACTTATCTGATCTTCTTGCAGGTTGCTGACTTTGGCCTTTCACGCGTAAAGCATGAGACTTATCTTGCAACTAAGACCGGGAAAGGAACAGTACGATCAAAATTTTAGTACTTTTGCTGGATATCTATTATTCTGTGGTTGAATGTTGCTTTTATTTGCATGTAGCCTGAATGGATGGCTCTAGAGGCGCTTCAAAACGGTCCCTCAAATGAGAAGTATGTCAAACCATATTGCAGTGAATCAGTGATGCTTAAAAGATTAGTTCAGCTCCGTGGTTTTTTAGATCCTTGTAGTTGATGCATGCTTAAAACCCCACAAATATAGTTCCTCCAATTCAAATGACCATGAATTATGGATCTTTGGTTTCAGACCTTAAACTCCCACGCTCAAATATGATTGATCTACTGTCACCTATTTAATAGCATATATTTAATGGTTCGTTCTATGTGCATCATTATTGTAATCTAATTATGATTAAACATTTTCACGGGCAGGATTCAGTCACTGTGGTAGGTTATCCCCTTGGAGGAGATTCAATTTCTGTAATAAAGGGGGTTGTCTCTCGAATAGAGGTAAGAGTTGTCAACCAAATGGCATGTTGCTACATTCTTTGCTGGCTGTTGATACATACAAACCGTGGTCAATGTCTTTTGTTACCAACCATCCCCTATTTAGTGTGTATTAGTGATTTCTTGCACCATAAAGTGCTAATTATGATGAAAGTACAGATTGTGAATACAAATGCCCAAATTTGTACATCACCACCAATAATTCTATGTTCTACCCATTTATATTTCGCATGTAGTTTTAGCAAATTTTCATGTGGCCTGGTGTGATACCTTATCATCTAATCGAAATGACTAATTAGATAAATTGTAGATAAGTAGATAAATAGGTGATTAATGTTGAAAGAAAATTTAAAAGAGGTTCAACAAAAATTAAAAACATCTAGTAAAACTGAAAGTGGAAAATGTAAGGACTTGAATTGAAGACGCTGGACTAATTACCCTTTAATTTTTGATTGTTAGATTGGTGGTCCTCTTCCTTGTGCTGGATACTGGGTTTTTCGAATCTGATGGGTCTATATGATCTTTCCCATGTCTTTTTGCCCTATGCTTGGGCTGTGGCTCCACCGCATCTGCTGCGTAATTGGTCTTCTCAAATGTTGCACCTGTGTGGACATGACATAGGTCCACCCCGACGCGGCCACGCGCGGGTTTGGGGAGGCGAATGAATCTCCATATGAGATGGTCAAATTGAAATTTAAATCGAAGTAGGAGTCGCCACCGAATTTTGTGGTTATTCGGAACCATTCGAGCCCACTCTATGTAGTAGTGGGTCGTATACAAAATACGGCCCATTTCCGATGTCAGAGTTTATTGGGCTCGTCCCTTTGCATGTCGATACCGATGCCGACTGGGCGGTTAATCGTATATTGAATGACTCTCGTAGCCAATGGATTCGGACATCCGGAAACCATGGTTCTGAGTAAGGGGTGAGGGTACGTGTTGGGAAGTTCACTAAGAACACCCAACCCCGCCCGCACTTAGCGGCCTTTACTAAGATATCGTTCGTTTTTGGTGTACACGGGTTAGTTCGACGGTTGAATGATATGCAAACATTATTTTCCCTAGACATGTGAGAGAAAAATAAAATGGGTTGCTAAGTCGTTTAATGCATATTAAACTAATAACGTCAAAGTTATTTTAGCATGTGAATTCGTTTTAGTCTAATAAAACGATAAAAACAAATAAAAAGCTACAAACACGAGAAAACGAGTTAGTAACGATGAATAAATTGAATAAAAGACATAAATAAATAAGGTGCATGATTTTGGAAAATATTTATGGCACGTGATTGATTAACACGTGTTGATCGAGGTCGAAAAAAGAATTTATTGAAATATGTCGCGAAGGTCGCATTTTAATATAATGTTCGAGAAGAATTAAAAAAAGAAAACGAAGAAAACAAAAAAAAAGGGGCTCGGCCGAATCAGGCCGCCGCGCGAGCCGCCTGGATGGCGCGCGACTCGCGTGGCGGTCTGTCCGGGTTTTTTTTATTTTGTCGAAAACCGTCAATTTTTATGAATCGCGTACAAATATGGATTAATTTATACTCGATTTATATTTTCGATATTCGTCGTATTCGATACTCGATTATTAAATCGATATCGAATAGTCGGAATGATTTTATAAAAAAGTTTTGAAAAACTTGTTTTGAACGAAAATTGAAAAAAGAATTTTGAACGAAAAAAGATGTTAATTCTCTCCGCGTATAAAATCGTCGAATTTGTTTAAAAAGATGTAACGATTTTATGTAGCATCAACGAGGATTGATTTAATTTAGTTCTTGTAGATACGATATTCGATTAGAGAATCGGTATCGTATTTTAAGAACGTTATTCGAAAATAGTTTTACTATCGAAAATAAATAAAAATATGATGCGATGAACGACCCATATTAATAATTAGACGACCGACGAAAAAAATAAATAAAACGACGGACGAAAGAAAAAAAAACGTGAGATTAGGGAGAGAGGAAGGAGAAAAGACGGGTTTGATTTGCACCCTCAACCTACATGCTTTGTTTACTCGGAATAGGGCTCGTCGGACGGTGGCTTGGGCACGTGAGCGTCGAGATGATGTGGGTGAGTTAAGGTGTCGGCTTTTGGGACGTTTTTATGTGTGTATGTGAGGCGTGGATCGGCCGGATTGGACGGGATGGATTCGTCGGTTTTTTGGTATTATTTCAGGATTACGTCGGGATTTTGGATGTCGTCTTGGCTGCTGAAATTTTGTGATTTGATCGGTATTTTCTGTCTGAATCAATCGTTTTTTTTTTTTGTGTCAGGTATAGGGTCCTATTTATAGGAATCGAGGTGGTCTTGCTTGTGTGACAAGAAACACCGGTTTGGATAGGAAATACGAGAGTTCGTAAGGGAAAAAACTTCTCGTTTCTTGGTGAAGAAGCCAAGTATTCGGCTGGTGGGGGAGGTATCTCGGCTGTTTCAGCCGAGTATCTGAGCTCGGGTGATACTTTGTTTCGGTTTCCGGATAGAATTCCTACTTGAGATCGAATTCTATCCTTAAACGGATTTGTTTAATATTATTGAAGGCTGATTTTTGTAGTGATTGAGTCCGAATTGGACGTGTAATGACACGGCCAGATCGTGTGACTCGGGAAAAAATATCTTTGACCGGGTTTGACTCGGTCGCTAAAAGACGGTTTTACCCCTGGTGTCGGAATCGACCCAAATTAGTCTCATTTGACTCGAAACAACCCACTGGGCCTGGATTTGAGGTCAGTTTTGTGAGATTTGTACTCCTTAATAAGCCTAAACCAAATGTCCATGATTTCGAGCCCATATCCGAGCCCATTAAAGCACGTTTGCGTCCTATCATCATCGGGTGTTTGGCGGGACCTACTATAGACACCTGGCGGTCAAAATGTGGGTGTCTACAGAGCCCCCACTCTGACTGAGGCTTGGACAAGGCGAAAGTCAGAGTAGCTACCAGGCCAATCGAGGATTAAGACTTGGCAGACTTCCGATCGGGTCGTTTAGAGTCCATTAGACTTGCGTGAAGGGCTCGCCAGCCATAGGATAGAAATCATACCTGGATAGATGTCGATAATGGCGCGGGGACTTGCTACTAAAAAAGTCTTGGATTTGTCTGGTTGCAGATAATTTCCATTTTGAAATTGCACGGGAGCTCCTATTAGAAGCTGTGGATGTACCGCTTACTGATGCATCCGATTTCTCAGCGAAAATGTTGCTTGAATTTTCACTGAGAACTTTGATAATTATCCAGGAGTCTCGGGATACCTGTCTGTTTTGCATGCAACATACAGATAAAACATCGACTCGTGCTGGGGAAGAAAATGATTTTTGGTTGATTTTTTTTGAAAAAAAAAAACGAAGAAAATTTCGAAAATGGCGGAAATTTTTTTTGAAAAATTTGGAAGAAAAGGAATGTTTGGGATGACTTGATTCCTAATCAGATTCTGACACGGATTCCTAAAAAAATCTCTGGTTAGGCCTGTATGCCTAGGTGAAGTAGGAATACTACAAAATAATCCCTATTCCAGGGGTGACTAGGAGAGGAAATTTCTCTATCATAAATAGAGAGTTCTTGCCCTTAATCTTCTCATATTCCAACCTGAAATATTTCCTTCTCGTCTTAAAAAAAATCCCTTTAGACTTTTTAGATAAAATAAAAACTTTCTGCTATGGGAATCGAACATCTGACCGCGATGCTTCACGCGTGGGCCCAAGATTTTCGAGATGGAGATAAGGTCCAGTTAACTCAGATGGGAATTATAGCTTTGTTCCCGCTCCAGCGACTTAAGGTGGATAACCACTTCTTGGACGCTTGCTTAACCTTTTGGGATACTACCCATCATGTTTTCGCTTTTCCCCGGGGAGAAATATGTCCTCTGCCCGAAGAGATTGTTGCTGTAGGGGGTTGGTGCCCTAATGCTCATCCTGCTATTCCTCCTTTTTACCCTGATCCAAGGAGGAGGCTGAGGGACTTTCTTGGGTTGTCCCATGCTGAGACTTCCCGTATGGTGAAGGGAGGTTCTGTTTCCCTGTTCGACCTAGCTGATAAATTTATGGATCCAAATGGTCCCAGAATTTCTCCTATCCATAGGCGTAGGGCCTTTGCCTTCTGCATGCTGCATCGATACGCTTTCGAAGGCCGGATGGATGCCGACTCATGTTTAGGCGAGATCAGGCTAATTAGCATAGTGGATCAAATGGAGGCAGGTTATAGCCCAGCCTGGCTGATAACTGGGGAGATCATCATGGGCCTTGATGCGAGGAGACTTGATCCAGATCGGCAATTAACGGGCGGCATTCGTCTTCTGCAGGTATTTGACCTTTTTTATTTTTTTCGAAAAAAATTTTTTCTTTTTTTTTTTTTTTCGGAAAATTTTTTTTTAATTTCCGAAATTTTTTTTTTGATTTTTTTCGAATTTCCGAAATTCTTGATTTTTCGAATTTCCGATTTTTTTTTTTTTTTTGAATTTTTTTTTTTTTTCGGAATTTTTTTGATTTTTCGAATTTCCGATGTTTTTGAATTTTTTTTCGGAATTTTTTTTTTTGATTTTTCGAAAGTTTTTTTTACTTTTCGAAAATTTTTGCAGCTTTGGTTATCCGAGCGCCTGTCAATTATAGAGCCCCCGACGAGCATATCCAGGTATCGAAGCTGTCAGATAGGCTCACGGTCTCGACGAATCAGCTCCAATCATCATATCAATCGGAAGTACTGGGATGAGGAGCTAAGATTCCATGGCGGGCCCTTGATTAGGTGGAACGTGATCTGGTGGTTCCTTTCGAAGATGACGGGCCTAGCTAAAAGAGATAAAGCCCGCTACCTGGTGATTTTGTCCTTGGACTGGACCGTCCATATTTACCCAGATCGTCTTCTAAGACAGTTTGGTTCATTTCAGCAGATCTCCGAAACTGAAGCAATTATTAGCGTCTCGGTCCAATTGACGGACGCTATGTGTGACACGTGGTTACAACGCTGGTTTACCCGGGCCATGTGGACTATACCTCGCCCCTGTCAGACCGCTTGGGTTTCTGAATCATACATTAAATGGGCTTCTGAAGAATCTAAAGAGGCCCGTGAAGCTTTAAAGACCAATGAGGCCTTTGACTTAGCCCGTAGAGAATCGATGAAGGATAATAGATGGTTCTTTGAAGAGGAAACTCCAATTACCTTTGTCGGGCCGGAGTCAGGTTCTAAATCAAAGACTAAGACTCGAGCTAAAGAGACCGGTGCTAGTGACTTAGAGAGAAGGCTCGGACCTAAGCTAGCGGTCCGAGACAGGCTTGGGCCGCGGGAAAGGATACCCGAGAGAGCACGGGTCCGGCTAGGACCGACCGAGGTGACCGGGGATTCAAGTTCGAAGAAACGAGCCCGGGTTAAGGAGATTCCCTTGGTAATTCGGGAGCGTTCCCCTCCACGCCGACGTCGGTGGGCTGAAAAAGGGACTAAGGACAAGGAGAAGGAAAAAATGCCTTAGATTCTTTTATTATTTAATATTAGTACTATTTAAGTGTTGTGTTGTTTTTTTTTTTTTTGGATTTTTTGTAATTGAATTTTTTTGAAATAAATAAAGGAAGTTTATTAGAAACCGTTCCTGTTTTTTTTCGATTGCAGTGGTTGTGCCCTTTTGAGGGGTTGCCTACGTATCCACAAATAGCGGAATCAAACCAAACGTAGTTCAGACATTGCAATTTCGAAATACATCAAGACTATTGGTTCAAGATGTTTATAACAGTAGAATAAGTAATTCTAGCTTTTGACTTGCCTTAAAAAAAGTTTATTTTGAAAAGACGTTTTTAATAAACTTTTGCGAATGACATTGAGAGAAACGGGTTTAAGGGTAATAACGTTTCAGCTGGTCCAGGTTAGTTGGGTTGACAAACTCATTCCCGTCCAGATCTGTTAGCATCACCGCTCCACCCGATAGAATCTTTTTTACCAAATAAGGACCGGCCCAGTTAGGTTTGAACTTTCCCCTTGGGTCTACTGGTAATAAAGCTCGTACGGATTTGAGGACCAGATCTCCCTCTTTGATGTTCCTGGGCCTTACCCTTTTGTTGAAAGCCCGTTGGATTCTTTTCTGGTAGATCTGTATGTTATTGAGAGCCCGAGATCGTCGTTCGTCTAGAAGTACTAACGAGTCATATCGTGCTCGAACCCAATCGGCTTCCGGTATTTGACTTTCGAGTAGGATTCTGAGTGACGGTACCTCCAGCTCGACAGGTTGGACCGCTTCCATCCCGTATGTAAGGTAATACGGTGTTGCCCCGGTCGCAGTACGAATCGAGGTTCGATATCCCCAAAGGGCAAATGGTATCTTATCGGGCCAGTCCCGATAATTGTCAGCCATCTTTTTGAGTATGGTGACAATGGTTTTGTTAGCTGCTTCTACCGCTCCATTGGTTTGGGGTCGGTAGGGTGAAGACGTATGTCTTTGGATCTTGTATTTGGCTAACAAGGCTGCCGTCTCGGCCTGAAAGTGGGTCCCGTGGTCACTGATGAATTCATGAGGGATCCCATATCGGCATATTATCTTGTTTTGGATAAATTTGGCAACGTGGCTGGCGTTAAGAATACGGTAGGATTCCGCTTCGACCCATTTGGTGAAATAGTCGATCGCTACCAAAATGAAACAGTGTCCTCCGGTTCCCGAGGGGTTTATCTTTCCGATTATATCGATTCCCCATGTCGAAAATGGCCAGGGTGACGTCATAGTATACAGCAGGGATGGTGGCATGTGCTGTACATTAGCGAAAATCTGGCAATTATGGCAATGTCTGACATATAGCTGGCAATCGGTTTCCATGCTGTTCCAGTAATATCCAAGTCTCATGATCTTCCGGACTAGCATCTGGGCATTCATGTGAGGACCACACTCGCCGTCATGTACTTCGGCCATGACCTTTTCAGCATTACCCTTGTCGACACATAAAAGGAGAGCCCCCTGTGGTGTCTTCTTGTAAAGTTGTCCGTCGTTGGTACGGACGAACTGGGTCGCTAACCTACGCAAGGCCTTTTTGGCTCGATTGTCGGTCCCAGGTGGATACTCCCCGGTTGTCAAATATGTCTGGATCGCCTTATACCATGGCTCGGGATCGGGTATCTCGATATCCTCGATGTCATGGATATATGCTGGCGCGGATCGTCTTTCGACGCAAATCGGCATGCTGGTCATATGATCGGGAATATTTAGTAAAGATGCCAGTTTTGAAAGTGCGTCCGCGAACTGATTTTCTTCCTGAGGTAGGTATATGTATTCTACCTTTTGGAATTGTTTCTCGAGATCCCTTACTCGTGCCTGGTAGGCCACGAGATTGGCATTTCGGGTTTTCCATTTTTGGAGCGCTTGGTTAATGACCAGTGATGAGTCGCCGTGTACTCGGAGGTTTGTGACCCCTAAATCGGTGGCGACTTGTAGCCCGTGGATACATGCTTCATACTCAGCGGCGTTATTAGTGACGTCAAAGTCCAATTTGATAGATACAGGAGTATGTTCCCCTCTTGGCGAGATTAGGAGGATTCCGACCCCAAATCCTCGGAAGTTGGATGCTCCGTCGAAGTATAAATCCCATGTCTCGGTGTCAGTATGGAAAATATCTTCATCTGGGAAGGACCAAGTGTCGGTGTGTCCTTCTTCGGTTACGGGACTGTCAGCGAGAAATTCGGCTACTACTCGGCCCTTGATGGCTTTCAGTGGTACGAATTTTAGATTGAATTCTGCCAGCATCAGGGTCCATCTTGATATTCTGCCGTTGAGAATGGGCTTTTCGAAAAGATATTTGATCGGATCCATCCTCGACAGTACTTGTACTTCATAGCTGAGCATGTAATGTCTGAGCTTTTTAGTGGCCCAGACCAGTGCTAAACACGTCTTTTCGAGCATGGTGTACTTACACTCGTACTCTAAAAACTTTTTGCTGATGTAGTATATTGCTCGTTCTTCGGAGTTGACCGTTTGAGCTAACATAGCCCCCATGGCTGTCTCTGTCGTGGTTAGGTACAACGACAAAGGTAAACCGTGCTGAGGTGGCATCAGGACCGGCGGTGAAGATAAGATTTCCTTGATTCTGTCGAAGGCTGCTTGACACTTGTCGTCCCATAGTAACCGTTCCCCTATTTTCAGCTTCTTGAAGATCGGTTCACACACCATGGTTAGTTTTGAAATGAACCTGCTGATGTATTGGACCTTTCCGAGAAAACCTCTTATTTCCTTTTCGGTCTTAGGAGGCCGCATCTCGGTGATGGCCTTGATCTTAGCTGGATCGACTTCGATACCGCGTTGGCTGACGATGTGACCCAGTAATTTGCCAGAGGTTACCCCGAAACTGCACTTCTGAGGGTTTAGTCTCATGTTGTATTTGCGTAACCGGGTGAAAAATCTTCTCAGGGCGGTGATGTGACCGTCCCTGTGCTTGGACTTGACGATCATATCGTCTACGTAAACTTCCACTTCTTTATGCATCATGTCATGTAATAAAGTCGTGGCGGTTCGTTGATAGGTGGCCCCGACATTAATGAGACCAAATGGCATGACGGTATAGCAATAAGTACCCCAAGGTGTAATGAAGGTGGTCTTATCCATATCTTCCTCTGCCATTTTTATTTGATTGTACCCGGCATACCCGTCCATGAATGATAGAAGGGCATGATCAGCTGTGTTGTCCACCAGTATATCGATGTGTGGCAACGGGAAATCGTCTTTCGGGCTCGCCTTGTTAAGATCCCGAAAGTCCACGCAGACACGCACTTTTCCGTCTTTTTTAGGGACCGGTACGATGTTTGCAACCCAATCTGGATACTCGGAGACTCGTATGAACCCAGCCTTGAATTGTTTGTCGACTTCCTCCTTGACTTTGAGGGACCATTCGGGCCTCATGCGTCGGAGGTTTTGCTTAACCGGTTTGAACCTTCCTTGATCGGTATATGGTGCTCGGCTATTTCGCGGTCTATCCCCGGCATGTCCTTGTAGGACCATGCGAAGACGTCTTTGAACTCTTGAAGGAGATCATTGAATTGTTGCTTCTCCCCGGGATCTAGAGATAACCCTATCTTAAGCATCTGAGGTTCTAAGGTTGTTCCCACGTTGATAGATTCGGTTTCTTCGATTACCGGATTGCGGGGTTCCCTCTGCTCTAGTTGCTCGATTAGATGTGGAGGTAAGGATACCTGTTCGTCGGGTTTCTCAATGTCATTGCACAGAATATTTTGAAAATTTAGGAATTTTTGAAAATGAGACAAGTCGTAAGCAGAACGGTTGTTATTATTCATAAATTGAGAGAAAAGCTCGAAAAGAGCTGCCATCTGATCGCTAGTCAGTGGCGGGATAGGTAGGGTACCCGGGACAGACCCCGAAGCACCAGGAAAAGCTAAAGGGAGAGGGGGAGTTACAGGACTGACCCTAGCACCGGACTCACTAGACTCAATCTCAGACTCTGACTCGGACTCTGACTCAGACTCAGACTCAGATTCTGGCATTTCTCCTTCTCCTGTGATAAGCTTGAAAGTCCTTCCTTGACTGTCAGTCCACTTGACAGTCTTTCTCCAGGCTCTCTTACCTGTCCCGGATCCAACATCCGAGATCAGTTTGGATGGATCAAAGGTGCGGCTGCAGAGAATAAGGCTAACTAGCTCCTCCTTCGGTGTTGGGGTCGCGTGCTCCTCCCCGAAAAGTAACCCCAGCGCGGGTTCAGCATTCTTAGCATCTTCGGACTGGACAAGGGCGAAGATGTCGTCGGGTATGTAGTTGCAGACCTGGGCCAAGTGGGTCGCAGGGCGTGTGGTTGGAGGCCGATATAGGCCCGTTTGGACGGATTCGAACACCGGTGTGACGAAGATGACTTTATCGGTTCCAGTTTGGCCCATATTCTCCGGGGTCAGGGTGTAGCCCAGACCGGTTTGAACTATCCCGTTGTCGAGGACTTCAAGGATTTTTCCTGCAGGGAGATCGGGCCTTGACGTGACCCCTGGTAAGAAGCCCAGATTTTGTAACATCCGGTCCATGCTAACAGTAAAGTAGGGTCGGAAAAGGTATTCTTTCTGATGGCCCCTATGAAGTCGAATCCCCAAAGATCGGTGCGGCCCGAGGTGTTGCAGTTGGCCACAGTCATAGGTGTGGCTTCTAGAGTGATGACGGTATCGTGCAAAGGTAGCTTGATCTTCCGATGCAGGGTAGAGGACACAGCCCTGGTCGAGTGGATCCAGGGTCTTCCTAAAAGAAGGTTAAAGGAAGAGGTTACGTCAATCACTTGAAACTCCAGCTCTTTCTCTATCGGGCCTGTTATGATAGTAAGTTTTACGGCCCCGGCTACGGACTTTGGACTCCCGTCGAAAGCCTGGATAGTTTGGGTTGTAGGGATGTAGTCGGCCTCGGTGACACCGAGGGCTTTGGCGGTCCTTAAGGGAAGGACATTGACTGCAGACCCGTCGTCAATAAGGGTCATGGGCAGATATTTTCCACGGCAGATTACCGTGATGTAGAGAGCCATGTTGTGGGCTGGCCCAAATGATGGCAGATCAGCATTGGAGAAGGTGATAAGCGGGCCTTCTTCTTTTGCTTTCCCTTTTAGGTGGGGCAGAACCGTGGCTACCATTTCAGCTGGAGTAGCCATAGAATCGATCTTGACTTGATCGAGGGCCTTAGTGAGTGCCTCTCGATGTTCTTGAGAGCTAACTAGGAGTTGCCATATAGAGAGGTCAACTCGAGTCTTGCTCAGCTGCTTCACCAGAGCCTTTTCAGTAGTTGGCGGCTCCTCCGGGACAATCTCCGTTTTGGACGACGGTTCGGTGGTGACGATGGCTTGACTGCTGGTTAAGGCTTTGGACTTAACCTTCTGGATCTCCTCAGATGTGATAGGGACTGCTTCTCCCTTAGTGAGATAAACGTCGTCTTCATCGTCACACCAGATCCCGTTAATTTGTGGGGTAAATGGGGAAATGAGGTGTGAGCAGTCTATAACCTCTCCGGGGAAGATAGCGTGGGTGGCCAACGGGTTGTCTTTGTTGTTGGGCTTGCCTCCGGGTAAAGGGATTTTCCCGCTTTCAATAAGATCCTGGATAAGATGCTTTAATTTCCAGCATTTCTCAGTATCGTGTCCCTTACCCTGATGGTATTTGCAGTAGGCCTGAGCATCATAGAATTTGGAGCGACGCTCAGCTGGAGGATCGGGTGTTGGGCCTATCGGGGCGATGAGGCCTTTTGATGAAAGCCTTTGTAAGGCATTCGCATAGGTAGTACCTATGTCGGTGAATACTCGGGGTGGCGTATTCTTCTTGGACGGGTTATCAAGTAGATTTACCTCGTCAAAAATGCTACGAGTGGCAGCGGTGGATGCGGGCTTGCTTGTTGATGAGCTGGCCCCTTGGTATCCTTTGGTGGAGGCCTTAGTGAGGCTTTCCATCCTTAAATCATCCTCGATTCTCGTTCCCATTTCGGTTAGGACCGCGAAGCTAGGTATGATAGCGTACCGGAGATGGATCCGGTAGGCGGGCAGGAGATTCTTGATAAAGGCTTCAACTAGGACTTTTTCACTGGGCTTATCGACCAGTTTGACACTTTCAGCCCTCCAGCGTTGAAGGTACTTCGTAAACCCTTCCTTAGGCTCCTGGGCCATTACTTCCAGGGTTCGCATGGTGGTTTGGATCTCCGTATTGTCGGCGTAGTTTCGGGCGAATTCCGTTGCTACGTCGTCCCAAGACTTGTACTTCTTGGAATCGAGCCTATAGAACCAGGCTCTCGGGTGTTTCTCTAGCGAGAAGGCAAACAGATGCTTGAACATGTCTGACTTGACTCCTTTTAGGGCCATAAACTCCTTGAAGGCCCGGATATGTAATACCGGGTCTTCTGTTCCGTCAAACATCGGGAGGCCCGTTAAATTGAGATTGGCGGGCAATTGGTCGGTCAAGGGAGAGTAACTTCGAGCATTCTCCGTATGGATCGAGTTGTGGGTCGACAAATGGACCTGCTCTTGCAGTTTGAGGACTGCGCTAGTCAGTTCGGCTAATGGCCCATGAGCTTCATCTCCGTCCTTGGGCTTGTCTTGTTCGATGGCGCTGACCCGGGTAACGATGGCGATCTGATCACCCCTAATTTGGTCAAGTTGCTCTTGGATCTTGGCCAACGAAGTGCTCAGTTGATCGATAGCGTCCTTAGTCATGGTTCGGGTGTGAGGTGGCATGTCTGTAAGAACACCGTGTAATCAGAATCGGACCCAGATCGAAAGGTGCATCCCGAGAAAACGACTAGACTCGGAAACGGACTAAACCGACTCCTAGACGGGTGACTCAAGAACGGTGGGCTTTCTTTAGGATTTCGGCATAGTGGGCCTAGTCCCGTTCGAAGAAAGACCTACGTGTGCTAATCCCCAGACTTTGGACTCGATTGTGTAAGTGGGCTTCCCTTTGTAGGAGTTTGTCCTACGTAGGTGGGCCGTGCCTTGACTAATAAGGCGGACTTGGGATGGGGTGGAAACCCGTGATGTAAGATCGACGGAGTTTCGACGCTATAGACTCTTGCTACTTATGACAAGACCCGACACTACTAAATACGGGAAGTCCTAAGAAGAAGAAGGTTTGAAAAGGGATTTGAATTTTGAAAACCGAGCAAAGTCGGGTTGGACGGCCCAATCTTTTTTTGAAAATCGGAAAAAAGGTTTATCGGGCCGAGTTTTGAATTTTTTGAAAAAGGTTTGGACAGCATACCGGCTAAAAATAGGCTATTTTGAGTCAAAATCATAAGTCCTAAATTCGGTAGCTTTCCGGGTTTTGAAAAATGGATGGTTTTCGAAAAAAGGTGCAAGTTTTTTTTTTGAAAACACGGTTTTTTGAAAAAAAGATGAGACACGGACCAAGTAGCATGTAGTCACGGAAACAGTATAACGACGCCATGTATGCTCTTAGTCTAAGTCTCGGTCGGTCTAATAGGGTCTATACCAACAACGATGGCTTTCTCGTACTGAGGACGGACTCCCTAAGCCGAGTGGGTCTTAGGACATGCCGCAAAACCTAAACGAGTTCCACCATCGATGTCTTTAGTGGGTCCAAGTGGGAACGCACCGTGGTATAGTGGGACGTCGGTCACAAGTAACCGGCCCGGGAAAGATTGGGTTATGCATGGCCCATTGAACTAAAACGTGTACATTACTATTCGAACGATTTCTTTTCGAGTCTCACCCTAGGGATGCCGATGGTAAGTGACTCATCAGTTGATCCCCAGCGGAGTCGCCAAATTGTGGACATGACATAGGTCCACCCCGACGCGGCCACGCGCGGGTTTGGGGAGGCGAATGAATCTCCATATGAGATGGTCAAATTGAAATTTAAATCGAAGTAGGAGTCGCCACCGAATTTTGTGGTTATTCGGAACCATTCGAGCCCACTCTATGTAGTAGTGGGTCGTATACAAAATACGGCCCATTTCCGATGTCAGAGTTTATTGGGCTCGTCCCTTTCCATGTCGATACCGATGCCGACTGGGCGGTTAATCGTATATTGAATGACTCTCGTAGCCAATGGATTCGGACATCCGGAAACCATGGTTCTGAGTAAGGGGTGAGGGTACGTGTTGGGAAGTTCACTAAGAACACCCAACCCCGCCCGCACTTAGCGGCCTTTACTAAGATATCGTTCGTTTTTGGTGTACACGGGTTAGTTCGACGGTTGAATGATATGCAAACATTATTTTCCCTAGACATGTGAGAGAAAAATAAAATGGGTTGCTAAGTCGTTTAATGCATATTAAACTAATAACGTCAAAGTTATTTTAGCATGTGAATTCGTTTTAGTCTAATAAAACGATAAAAACAAATAAAAAGCTACAAACACGAGAAAACGAGTTAGTAACGATGAATAAATTGAATAAAAGACATAAATAAATAAGGTGCATGATTTTGGAAAATATTTATGGCACGTGATTGATTAACACGTGTTGATCGAGGTCGAAAAAAGAATGTATTGAAATATGTCGCGAAGGTCGCATTTTAATATAATGTTCGAGAAGATTTAAAAAAAGAAAACGAAGAAAACAAAAAAAAAAGGGGCTCGGCCGAATCAGGCCGCCGCGCGAGCCGCCTAAATGGCGCGCGACTCGCGTGGCGGTCTGTCCGGGTTTTTTTTATTTTGTCGAAAACCGTCAATTTTTATGAATCGCGTACAAATATGGATTAATTTATACTCGATTTATATTTTCGATATTCGTCGTATTCGATACTCGATTATTAAATCGATATCGAATAGTCGGAATGATTTTATAAAAAAGTTTTGAAAAACTTGTTTTGAACGAAAATTGAAAAAAGAATTTTGAACGAAAAAAGATGTTAATTCTCTCCGCGTATAAAATCGTCGAATTTGTTTAAAAAGATGTAACGATTTTATGTAGCATCAACGAGGATTGATTTAATTTAGTTCTTGTAGATACGATATTCGATTAGAGAATCGGTATCGTATTTTAAGAACGTTATTCGAAAATAGTTTTACTATCGAAAATAAATAAAAATATGATGCGATGAACGACCCATATTAATAATTAGACGACCGACGAAAAAAATAAATAAAACGACGGACGAAAGAAAAAAAAAACGTGAGATTAGGGAGAGAGGAAGGAGAAAAGACGGGTTTGATTTGCACCCTCAACCTACATGCTTTGTTTACTCGGAATAGGGCTCGTCGGACGGTGGCTTGGGCACGTGAGCGTCGAGATGATGTGGGTGAGTTAAGGTGTCGGCTTTTGGGACGTTTTTATGTGTGTATGTGAGGCGTGGATCGGCCGGATTGGACGGGATGGATTCGTCGGTTTTTTGGTATTATTTCAGGATTACGTCGGGATTTTGGATGTCGTCTTGGCTGCTGAAATTTTGTGATTTGATCGGTATTTTCTGTCTGAATCAATCGTTTTTTTTTGTGTCAGGTATAGGGTCCTATTTATAGGAATCGAGGTGGTCTTGCTTGTGTGACAAGAAACACCGGTTTGGATAGGAAATACGAGAGTTCGTAAGGGAAAAAACTTCTCGTTTCTTGGTGAAGAAGCCAAGTATTCGGCTGGTGGGGGAGGTATCTCGGCTGTTTCAGCCGAGTATCTGAGCTCGGGTGATACTTTGTTTCGGTTTCCGGATAGAATTCCTACTTGAGATCGAATTCTATCCTTAAACGGATTTGTTTAATATTATTGAAGGCTGATTTTTGTAGTGATTGAGTCCGAATTGGACGTGTAATGACACGGCCAGATCGTGTGACTCGGGAAAAAATATCTTTGACCGGGTTTGACTCGGTCGCTAAAAGACGGTTTTACCCCTGGTGTCGGAATCGACCCAAATTAGTCTCATTTGACTCGAAACAACCCACTGGGCCTGGATTTGAGGTCAGTTTTGTGAGATTAGTACTCCTTAATAAGCCTAAACCAAATGTCCATGATTTCGAGCCCATATCCGAGCCCATTAAAACACGTTTGCGTCCTATCATCATCGGGTG
This sequence comes from Agrostemma githago, assembly GCA_958450325.1. Lineage (NCBI taxonomy): Eukaryota > Viridiplantae > Streptophyta > Magnoliopsida > Caryophyllales > Caryophyllaceae > Agrostemma > Agrostemma githago. Next base: position 15,701,732 of record OY288250.1, read on the forward strand.
TTTGGCGGGACCTACTATAGACACCTGGCGGTCAAAATGTGGGTGTCTACAACCTGCTGATGGTTTTTTTCCGGTGCTGGTAGCAGCTTGGTTGTCTTCTTGTAATGGTAAGATTGTTTTTCCCATGACTGCCTCATTTGGGGTGGTACGGTCGATCGGCAGCGTAATATCGGAAATACATTCCTACAACAAAGTTCTGTTGAGTCAATAATTGATACGTAATCGGTACTTTCATTATATTGCATTTTGAATTTATCCAATTGAGCGTCTAACTTATAGTAATATAAACAACTAACTAATAATAAGAGTAGTGAAATTGTGATCTACCGTTTCTACAACACGATTCTTTGATGCCATTGAGACCGACGCAATACTTCCTGCACTGTCATTGTCTACCACCTCCACTGCCTGCACATATTATTTTGTTACTTAGACACACAGAATCGTCTTATGAGATACGTACTGGTTATGATAATGTTCAGTTGAATACCGTATGTGTTTTTGATTGTGTAGACATTAGGTTTCTCCATTCCATCTTCTTTGCTTCATCGTCACAAATATCTATGACTCCATAGCACTTTGAATTTTGTTTGATGTTGTAATCTTCTATGATTCTGATTTTTAAAAGGTATTCTTTCTCTATGATAGAGTTGAATTCTCGGGGAGGTAGACCACTTGGGCTTGAGTCCTACGTTTATGTGATATGTTAGTTATGTAGTTACTTTTAGGTAATGCAAAAATTTGGGACGGAACAAACTCTTACCATTTTCTCTTTTAGTAGGTCATCCGCCGTCTTTCCTATAAGTTTTGCCATTTGTTCGTTCCAAATGATAACTTCGGCGAATTCACATATGTCGTCAAACACCGTGAATCTGGCCTTGTATCTGCTTAAAAGAATTAGTTGTGATAGTTAGGTAAGAAATTGGATGGTCAAAAAACGTATTTTTTTGTCGTACCTCATCGTGGGTTCCCTCATCCCTCGACCATTAACTTGACAGTCTATTGTTTGACAGTACCCCATTCCGTCCTCCATCTGTGACGTCTTAAACCTGCACTCGCCGCATGAAGGATAACACCAGTCTTTTGATGTGTCCATCTCGTAAATGGTAGCCAGTGTAACAAAAACCCCAACCTGCGTAAGTTTTTTTTAGTTACAGTTATTTAAATGATTCAATTTTTTTATTGTGTACATTTTTTTACATGGGTTGCCACTAATATAACATAAAGAGTGCTGAACAATAACGTATACCTTTAGGCTGTTTTTAATTTCTGTCATTGTCTTGCATATCGCTCCCGTGAGTATGCTGCGAGAGTCACATGTCGGTTGCAGACTTGTCTTCCATCTGTCGGGTCCTTCCGAGGGTGGGTAGCTGAAATAACAATGGGTAATTAATTTACACCGTCTTATCAGAACGAACTATACTAAATTAAGGGAGATATGTACTTACGTTCTCTGAAATTCTAACACCTCTTCAATGTTAGGGTTGGCTAAAATCTTAGATGCGTCACGTGTTGTAACACTAACTTCACCTGACGGACAATAACATTTGCTATTATTAATTGTTCTTTACTAATTAGAAGATGACAATTTCTTGAGTCAAGAGGATATATAGTTCAGACCCTTCCACACATTGCGTTTGACATGCATTAGTACTACAACCGGTCTATCTTTTTGCATGAAGTGGTTGACAATTTGAATTATGTCTGATATAAATTCTCCGAACACTGAACATGATATCTGTTCTTTCCTGCACTCAATAACTATTGTGAGAATAATACAAAGGATGATAAATAATTTCGATATTGTAAGGGTTACTAACTGTGTGTTCTCTAGAACAATTGTAGTCCAATTGTAGCCCTTTCCTGATGTTTGAATTAGGTTGTAATGAATGAATTTACCAATCACATTTGCAATATTAAGAAATAAGTAGAATAATAAAAATTTATCTCCACATAAAACTGAATATTTTGGTAGTATTTTTAGTACTCACCCATATATAAGTCATTGGGGACGTTTCCAGATATAATATCGTCATAGTTAATGAACTTGTACACACACATTGGGATGTTTGGATCTGGATGCAATTCCATCACTTTAGTGCTGAATTCGAACCATATTCTGCTCGTATGAGCAGTAGCCTTTTCTGTCCCAATATTGGATGAGGCCGAGAACTTTGAAATATTGTAGATATGTCCCTCCTTGATCCCGTTATTGAATGCTTTTACTAATCTTTGTTTGATTGATGCTTGAATTGTGGCGCCCTGATTATGTACAAAGAAACATCGGTTTTGTTAGAAAATGCACAATAACAGAAATTAACGTAATTGTTCTATTGTAATTAATGTAATTAATGTAATTGTTTCTGATGCTACCGCAGGTTGGTCATACTTCTCGATGATGAGCAATTCGGTTCTAAATATAAAAAATATCAATGATAAGTGTGCACATCCATCATTTTGCATGGTTGAGTCTGACTATAATATGCTCTTAGAAGGGTACACGACTCATTTGTCGGGCCTCTAATTGTAGCGTTACATTGTCTACTCGACTTTTTGTGAAAGATGGATAAGCACATATTGATTCATGTTGAAGTTCGACAATGTTGCCTGAGAGAAGAAAAATAGTGCATCAAACTAAAATAAGGTTTTGTAAATCTTTTAAAACAACATACCATTAAACTGTAACTTAAATTAAGATTCAAACTAAGTGGGTGGTAGTACTTACTGTGCTGTCCACCAAGATGAGCTCAACTCCGTAAATTATCGGTTTTTGGCCTATTTGCTGTGGATTAGTATTTGGTTTTTTGGACGTACGTAGCCACTTTCTCATAATGCGGACTGTTATTTGTATTGATTTTGTTGATTATGAAATTTGTGGAATTGTGACCACCTTGTATTGGAAAGACATTGTGAAGAATCTTTGAATCAGGGAAGAAATGAAATAAATATATGAGTGAATGTGAATTTATAGAGTAGAACTTGTCAAAAATTAAAAAATGAATAATAAATTAGACATAACTGCATAAAAAACTACCCACTATTATTATAACTCCTCTCAACTGCATAAATAAACTGCCCACTATTATTATTTTATTATTAATAATAACTGAAATTGCATTTTTTTTTAATTGTCACGTCAGATTCCACGTGTACTCCACGTAGGATGCTGATGTGGGTGAATGTGGTGCGAGTATTTTCTTTGGCTTTAATATATAAAAGATAAACGTGTATATAATTATATATAAAAAAATCCGTTCTATAAAAATATATAATACGAAAATATATATACGAATATGTGTGTCTGTGTGAGAGAGAAAAGAAAGATATTGCAATAGACAATACCAATTTTGATCCTAAATTTTGCAAAGGATCTGAAAATGAGGGCTGCCTATGGTCTTATCTTTAGGTTAATTATTAAGATGAAGTATATGATTAGAGAAGAACGACGTTGTTGTCTTTTCCCATTAAAAATCGTGAACGAACTGACCGAAATGGCGACGGCCTGCATCAGTACTCAACCAAACCCGTCCGGCTACTTGTAAAGAATAGAGATGGAAGACAAAGGAAAAGGAAAAGAGAAAAACAGAGATAATGTTGAGTAGAGTTGCGGAGACTTGTGCATCATCAACATCCTCTCTTATCACATCCTCTCTTATCACATCCTCTACTTTGTCATCTCCTCCTAACATCCTTGATCCTAAACCCAGAAACTATGGTTACTTCCTCTCAAAACCCACCTCATGGAAATGCTCGTCTCATATTTCTGCTTCTCTCTCTTCCTCCTCATCCTCCTTCTCCACTACCACTACCACTACCACTACCACTTCAAGGTATAATACTTTATTGCTTATTATCCACCTACTTGTAAACCACTACCACTTCAAGGTATAATACTTTGTTTTCCTTTTAGTTTTGAGTTATTAATTGGTCAGTAAGAAGATTTTATTTTAGTTTAGTTTAGCTTATTGTGAAATCTTGTTCGTTGCTGCATTTCAGCAACTGGGTTTCGTTAAGTGAGTCAGTGACAGTATTTGGGCTAATATCTGACTTTGGAATGTCCGGTTAATATGTCTTGTAATCTGAAATAATTGAGCTTCTGAATTTTGATAATTCGAAGTTGGATTAGGCATTGAAGATGTATCTAAATGGCTCGCTGGGAGCCACTGATATAATTTGTCAGTTATAGTCTCATCTCGTCCAAGTGCCTAGTAAAATCTGCCGGGATTTCAAGGGAAAGGGAGGGGTCATTTTCCATTGTTGGATTGGATTAAAGGGAATTGTTTTCCATAATGCAAGCCAAATCGAAACCCTTTCACCGTAGGAAGATATGGAAGGAAAATTATCTCCTCAACTTGTTCTCTAACAAAGGGCTAGTGGGGTACTCCGTATCAGCCTGAGGTTGATGTTCACTGCTTCTGGGTTATGCTAAGTGATCACCGTTGTGGTTAGGCAATTGAATACTCAACTTTGAAGCTTTCTGGCCGCTGGGGATTCCTGTTAGTAGGAACAATTGGGCTCTCTTTATTTAGGAGAATTAGGTGTTTAAATCTCGTGCATTGTGCTGTGTATCCAAGTTGGTTCCAATGTACTTATAAAATTTGTTCTGCAGATCTTGTTGCTCTTTTGATTTTTTGAGGAAATTGGTTGCTATGCGATCTGACTTTCTGAGTGATTATTAGATACCTCGCACATTTCTTACACTTAAGTATGTAATTTTCCGCAGGGGAACCTCGGTTTTTGATCCACTAGGTATCGAACATGATAATTCATGGGACATAGCTCGTATGTGGGATAGTGTTACAGGCTTCCTTGCACAAACTTTTGAGAGTACTTCTGGTGCCAAAAAGGATAGACCATCATCAGGGCGTGGAGCTGCAGGTACTGTTTTTTTAGCCTTGTTTCTATGCAGATTATTTCTCCATACGTACTTTCAGGTTAATAGATGTACTAAATTGGCAGCTGCAATTGAGGATAGTTCTATTAATTTTGGGGACTTCTTTAAAGGTCCGCTGCCTGGGAAATTTCTTCAACTGTTAGGGTTGTTGGCATTGTCTCGGCTTGGGATATATGTGCCTCTTGGTGGTGTGAATAGAGAGGCTTTTGTGGGTAACATTGATCAAAATAGCTTTATCAGTACTTTGGATACTTTTTCGGGTGGTGGTATTGGGCGACTTGGGATATGCTCGCTTGGGATTGTTCCCTTTATCAATGCACAAATTGTGTTCCAACTCCTTTCACAAGTCTACCCTAAGTTGCAAGACCTTCAGAAAAGAGAAGGTGAAGCTGGAAGGAAAAAGATCTTGCAATATACCCGTTATGCTTCTGTTGGTTTTGCTTTAGTGCAGGTGAGTGCGTTTCATAATTTAGCAAATACTCCCTCCATCATATTTGTATAATCACAATATACATCTGTCATCGTTATCGCTCCTTGACACATTTCTTCATAATATATAATACTCCCTCCGTTTCAATCAATAGTGACGGTTGCTTTTTGCACAATATTTTAGGTGGGGTTGGGAATGTGTATATTATTGTTGAAGTTACAGTACTATTTTGCTCCTTATATTATTGGGAATGGGGTTGGGTGGGGTGAGGAAAAAAAATAAGGGAGGGTAATTGACTCATTAAACAAGGAAATTAATGAACATATAAGAAAACGTACACAATTGAATGGAATGGACTTACAATAAATAAGTATACTATTGATTGGAGCATAGGGAGTAATAACTTTGACCAATATTCTCTCGTAGTTAATTGTATATTTGTATGTAGTGAGTTATGACTTATGAGTAGGCACTTTGCCACTCACTCAATACTATTTCTACTTCCCACAATTTGACTTTCATAGTCAAATGGCGACATAACCAATATTTCTCACAATATACCATAGTTATAAGTTTATAGCCTTTTACTAATTTGTAAAAAAAAATTGAACATAACAAATTATTCATGGCGTGTATACATATATTTGAAGAAACACATAAACTACAGAGAGATGATCTCTCAATAAGTTATTGAGAAATCACTTTTTCAGTATCACTCTATGTCTTATTTGTAGTTTTTTTATCCGCGAAAGTGTTAACTAACCTCCTTAACTTTGGGCAATTGTGAGATTAAACCCCATAGGTTTCAAATGTTGTAATTAGGCTCATAACTTTGAGTGGTAGTAAAATTCGATTCAATTTTTATTTTCAACATAAATTATATCATTAAATAATGTTATATATAAACTCAATGTACACTGAATAATTATTAATATTATAAAAGTAATTAAATGATTTATATGTTATAATATGGGAGAGAAAGAGGAGAGAATGAGGTGCTCTATTACATTGATCATTAGCATGTATATATACATATACATATCTAGGGTTTCTTCTAGGTCTAGAATATCCTGTAAAGATATGATGTCGTCATAGTGTGGACATCCACCAATACAATATATTACATTATAACACTTCCCCTTGGATGTCCATCATTAAAACTTTGCCTAGAAAAACTCAATGGAAAAACACTAGTAAATAAAACGAGTACATAAATCTTCAAAACACGCATAACATGCTGCCTCGTTAAAACCTTTCCATGGAAAACCCAGTGGGACAAAACCATGGCTTAGGAAAAAGAGTACAGCGCGTGTTTACTCCCCCTGATGATTGCACAACTTGATACAATATGTATTGAAATGATCCATGTCTTCATGTAACTTCATGGCGTTGAAATTGGTTCGTTGTAATCGACAAATATGTCTCAAACAATTGTCATCTCAACAATGATAGTTATAACTATAGAGTTTTTAACACGTCTATAGCGTTATCTCGTTAAAAACCTTGCTAGGAAAAACCCTTGGGACAAAAAACCTAGTCGAAGGGAAAAAGAGTATAGCTAATATTTCACAACTGATCATTTATCCTTCATGACTTTATCAAGCGTAGATGTTTATATCATTTACACATTTATCCTGCAATTTAACAAAACAATAATTGTGTGCATGCATATACTATGAATGATGCACTATAATATACATTCTATACTAATGCAATGACATAATATGACACTACTCTGCAATGATAAAATAACTATATTACATGCACATGATATTCAAATGCAAATTGTACAATATCTTCACCAATAATATTCATGATTGATTGACTTCGAGACAATACGTGGACTTCAAGTCCATGAGCTCATTCTTAACCACAGATTGTACGTCAACAATCAAGATGGACGCTTATATAAGATCCCCATTAAAGTGTCCATTACATATCGCGCGCAAATATTATTCGGTTCCGTGAATTAATATATCGATATAATTACTTATATTGCCGGCACTGCTTAAAGATATCTGAATATATTTTGTACCAATTTTTTCACATATCTAGGCCATCTATTATCGTTCAGATATCTATGTCACTTCAACGACATTCAAGTTTCATTACTCTTCATGAGTACCAACTGCACATGTTTGCCATTTTCTTTTACTTATAACATATGAACCGAGTATGACCGTCACACTCCATCGTGTGTGATTATTGAAAATATGGTAAGAATCTCAATGTTCATACATTTTACTATCCATGACCGAGCTATAGCTCGCTCCACCTCAAGAAGGGTAAATCTGTCTATAGTCAAATCATAAATTTCAATGTATAACATATCTTGATATGATAAAGTGATGAAGCTGGTATACCATTATACATCATTATCAAAACCAAATTATGTAAATCAACATTCATATTTCTTGACCTCTAGTTGATTTATATTATATTCAAAACAAGTGTCTGAACTTCGGGTTCTGTTTGGGATCAACATTACTTGTTCGTTTTACCAGCTTATCCTTACCAATCTCCCCCTTAAGGTGGTAAAACTATCATTATTTGATAGATTTAATTTAAAAGAGCAATATCCACCTTATTATTTATCTTATATTTCATAAATTTTAATCGACTAATTCTCTTCAGTAAACTAATTTAATGGGGAGCTCAATTTAACACAGTTGGTTTTTCCATGTGCTGAATTAAAATTGCTCATTTAGGAGATTTCTATCTTCACATAATACTTATGTTGTGAACTTTGATTATACAAACTACTCGTAAAATTCTGGGTTACTATAAGTTACAGGTCATACATAAGTATTCATATTCATTATCCAGCTGCACGAGTATCATCAAAATCTCCATCATAATATTTCATCTTAGTGTATTGTCTCGCCTCAAATATATATAATTTTAATGATACACGAGAGAGTTTCAGCACTTTTACATTTCTTTCAAGATAAACTTCATGTTTATCAAAATGGGGTGTAACAAGAACCCGGATGGCCTCAATTTGTCACATTTTTTTTTTAAAATATTTTTTTTAATTTATTTCGCATTATCTAGATAAATTCACTTATCGCACGCCACATGATGCTAAACTTCTAGTTTAGCTATATTTCATCGAAATGCATAATAATCTTATTCATGTGGCCAAAACAAATTATTGATGTGACATGACACAAATGGTGTCTCATATAAATAGGCGAGATCCGTCAAAATTACTTAATAATTGATCCTGATGGTTATTAATTTTCATCATATAAATAAAAATAAGTGTTTATAAATAAAGCAAATAACCAGTATAAAGTACCAACTTAAATAACAATAATAATAATAATTATCCAAGCATTCAAAAGTACTGCGATAAAATTCAACATATAACTTATGCTTTATTCTATAAGTAATTATAAATATAAACTAATCTTAGTGGACCAATTATGCTTGGGTAGTGAAGAAATCTTCTATTTCCAAATGGGTTGACTTATTAGTATCGAAATCAGCTTCACCATCTCCATGCACCATATTTGTCTCTACATTCTTTCCTTTCTGAGACATTTGGTAGAGGTCAACAAAGTGTTTTGAAGTGCGGCACACACGAGTCCAGTGACCATATTGTCCGCAACGGTAGCATTGATTGGGGCCCACCTCATTTGTGTTTTCCTCTGGTTTATGATCATTTCCCACTTCTGGTGATGATATGACCTTTTGAAGATACCACCCCGGCCTCGTCTGTATCCCGGCGCACAACCGCGACCACGACCGCGTCCACGGCCGCGACCGCGACCGCGTCCTTGACCATAACTATTTGCATAATCATTTCCTTTTTCATATGTCCCCTGATGGGAGGCCACATTCACTTCTGGAAATGGTTGAGTACCAGTGGGACGATATGAGTGGTTTTTCATCAGTAATTCATTATTTTGCTCAGCCACAAGTAAACAAGAGATTACTTCAGAGTATTTCTTAAATCCTTTTTCACGGTATTGTGTCTGCAGGACAATGTTACTTGCGTGAAAAGTGGAGAATGTCTTTTCTAACATGTCAGAATCACTAATTTTCTCTCCACATAATTTCAGCAGTGAAGTGATTCTGAACACGGCTGAGTTATATTCTATTACAGACTTAAAATCTTGTAACCTCAAAGTCGCCCATTCGGCACGAGCACCGGGTAACATCACACTTTTCAGGTGTTTATACCTTTCATCCAATTCTGTCCAAAGAGTATAAGGGTCTTTCACAGTCAAATATTCAAACTCTCATGGAGATGGTGACGAAGGAAAATCATGGCCTTAGCCTTATCTTGATCAGATGACTTATTTCCTTCCTTAATAGTTTCACCAAGGCCTTTTGCAGCTAGGTGAATTTCACAGTCCAATACCCAAGCCAAGAGTTCTTTCCACTTATATCTAGGGCCTCGAAATCAAGTTTTGCAATGTTCGACATGATAAACTATATACAATTAAATATATATATCACATGTTAGTTTTACAAAACTATATGACAAAACATTCTTAATATTATCGATTTTATAATAGGCTACTAAAACATGATATGAACCATAAATGAAATTACACTTATACATTATAGCATTTTTAAATTCATATAATTTGCTACCTACATGCACGTATTAATTATTATATGTACCTTAATCCTCACGTGTTAATATACATTTAGGCCTTTGAGTCTTTCTATTATGTTGGTCATATAAGATTATATTTATTGTGGATACTTTTATGCTATAATCTTCGCGTGTTATCTACATGATGATGATGATGACAATGTAATAGTATTAATAAACATAATACACATGTAATATGTTGTTAATGTTAGACAGAGATAATGTAATGATGACAATACGCATAATATATTAATATAATCAATATGAATAAACATAATATGCATAGCATTATAATACACCCATGTAATAGTGGCACATGTTGTTAATGTAATGATGGCAATCATATAACATGTGTTTTATATATTAAAAGAATATAAATATATGAGGTATAATTCATGTAATCAATGTATAATCTTGTAACTATATACAAATTAGGTAATCAAATATATGATACATATATCATACCTTTCTTATTACAATTCCGTTATGTCAACCAAATATATTGTGAGAATATGATGTATTATTGCTAGCATATAATATACGTGTTTGATAATTATGTGTTGTGATAAGAGTGGCTGATAATCTAATGACACAAATAATGATAACCTTATTAAACTAGTTTGACAGCCTTATGCAAATAAGTAACTAAGCATAGCCTAATAACCTTCTGATGTTTAACACGTATTGTTGGTCATTTACTAGTACATCTTATTACTGTATGGATACGTATTAATATTTATTCCTTACTCATATACAAATTTTCTAACGATATGTAAAATAAGACTTAATCTTTAGCAAATAAGACTAAATATGAACGGCTTGTTTAATGTTATTTAGGTTATACTCGTATTCCATAGTAATAAAACATCAATTAGGGCAATCATTAATCAATAGCAGAAGCATGATTATATAATGGGACTATAGACATATACACGTAGAAGGTGTAGAAGATGATAGACGTATACATATACATGAAGAAAACCATCAACGCTATAGACATATACATGAAGAAATCTATGATTAGTACCAATATGATATATCTTATAGTATATGTACAATTGAAATATGTAGAAGATGCTGGAAACCGTGAAATTGTCTCGACAAGTTTAGCATATTCTAGTAAAGACAAACAATATAAATATGCTACGAACATACGACACCATCAATATAACAATAAACAATACAAACAGTTGAAATACCAATGATATGTTCTAGTAACCGTGTAAAAACAAACAAGTTTAGCATAATAGTTTCAACAATTGAATCATGTAAAACATACCGCACCTTCAATTTGTGTGTAAACATATGCTACGGGGTATTTATACTTTGAAACCAAAATATCAAGAAAATTGACCTAATTAAAGAGGAATTCGAATAATATAGTTGATAAATAAAATAAGATATGAACCTTCCGATTATCCGATCTGAATAATATATGATTGTTGTTACTTTCAACTGCTCCATCGGACAGAGACTATCGTGCTGATAACGTGGCTTGGGTATTGAGGTTGCATAATCATTTCCTTTTTCATATGTCCTCTGATGGGAGGCCACATTCGCTTCTGGAAATGGTTAAGTACCAGTGGGACGATTCACTTCTGGAATTTTTACATTTGCTTCTGGAATTTTTTTAAAAATTTTAATACACCCCGTAATTTATATAATCTATGAGATTAATGTTACAAATTTTCGATTTTATGTAATTTTTTCAATTTTTTTCTAAAATATGTAAAAATTGCATACATTTTATAAATATATACAGTAATTATTTTTATCGTATGCGGAGAAAATGTATAAATAAATAAAGTTTTTGTTTTTAAGGTGCAATTTTAATTTAAAAAATAAAAAACTTGGATTGAATTTCACTTTTACCCAAAGTTATGGGGTTTAATTACTACAATTGAGACTTAAAGGGGTTAATCTCACGATTGATCAAACTTAAAGGGGCTAATCACCACTTTCGCGCTTTTTTATCATTAGAAGATGTCCCTCAAAATGACAATTTCATTTTGTACTTGTTTTTATAACAAGCGTACCCTTTTATTGTAGATTGTGACTATTTTTATTTGTACACTCTTTTATGTTGGGCATACATATTTTTATTACTTTTGACACCACTGTACGTCTGTACCTCTATTTGTGATTGGTCTCTCAATAAATTTAAAGAGAGACCATCTCTTAGTAAACCTATTAAAAAAGGCTCTGCATACATAACTCTGTATGATTCCCACATTTTTTTTTTTGGAAAACATGAGATATCTGAGCAGTTAGTATCTACACTCTTAACAGGCAATTGGCCAAGTCACATTCCTTCGCCCTTATGTCAATGACTTCAGCACGGAATGGGTTCTTTCATCAGTTGCTTTGCTGACACTTGGTTCAGTGTTAACAACATACCTTGGCGAACGCATCTCTGACCTTAAACTTGGAAATGGGACATCATTACTTATCTTCACCAACATCATCTCGTACTTGCCTGCATCTTTTGGAAGGACCTTTGCTCAGGCATATCAAGAAGGAAATTATAGCGGTCTCGCCATCATACTTGGATTGTTTGTGACTTTGGTGTTTGGTATCGTTTATGTTCAGGTAATTAAAAAAGAAATTCTTACAAATGGTCACAGGATAAGGTAGAAACTATTTTGACTTCGACACAATGTCACAGGAAGCCGAAAGGAAAATTCCAATCAATTATGCATCAAGATATTCGGGCAGAAGTGGAGGACTCCAAAAGTCTGCTTATTTACCCTTTAAGGTTTGTCTTTTATAAGGTATCTATGAAGTGCTCTTTTTTTAGGTATCCTAACGATATGATCGTGGAGGACATCAAAAGTCTTTTTTTGGATATCCTAATGAGTAACGATATCCATTAGCCACTTTGGATATAATGTGGTTTAGCCGTTGCTTTAGAAAAGGATGGAACCCTACTATTGTACTCCATTCGTTGAAATCCAAAGGGTACGCTTCCCTTTTGGACACTATTCACAACTTAAGAGAATCGTTAATATTCACGACAATTTATAAGAGAAAATATAGTTATGTGGGATCTAGTTTGATTCGTCTTTATGAGTAGAATAAGAATATTGAATTTTTATAATTTTTGCTAATGTAAAATGAAAAACATTGGCGGCATAAACGTGTCTCGGCAAGTATGAAAAAGTAAATGTACCATTTGGATTTGAACGGAAGGAGTAATACTCATCATTCAATTATACATTTGGGATATTTGAACCTCAACAAACCATATCATTCTGTCATCGTTATCACTCCTTGTTTCTTTCTGTTTGTTTTGTTAAAAACAGGTGAATAGTGCTGGAGTGATGCCTATTATATTCTCGACATCATCATTGTCTCTTCCGGCCACACTGGCTCGTTTCACAGGCTTAAATGTTTTAAAGAATGCTGCAGTCGCTTTGACCCCTGGAGGTAATACCCACCCAGTCAAGAATTTCAGGGTTCTCTTGCAATATCTGTTACAATTGTCAGGGCTCACGAGGGATATGTTCATATTTCTGAATTACATAGGCAGCCAGAATTGTGTATATTGATACCCTTTCCTTAAATTTTGTATAAGATGGTCGGATCTTGATTTGGACCGAAGACTAAACGAGGTAGTTAAAATATAATAATACGGAGTATGGTTAGTCGACTTCATATGTTAAAAGTGATTTCGGTGTTTGGTCATTTAGCTCTTTCTATAGTTACAGTACAAAAGTTATGTGCTTGCTTTGTTGAATGAACATTAAACAATTGTGCAGGTTCTTTCTATATACCAACGAACATTCTGTTAATAGCCTTTTTCAACTATTACTATACTTTCCTGCAATTGGACCCTGATGATGTAAGCGAACAGTTGAAGCGTCAAGGTGCGTCTATTCCACTCGTTCGGCCTGGTCGTAGTACCGCTGCTTTCATCAAGACGGTAAACCTCTTTCGATCCGCATCATGCTGTTTCTATACTATGCTTAGCTCGATTCTTTAGTTTTTACTCCAAAAGATTATAGAACTTTGGAAAACGTTCACTTAACAACTTACTCCGTATTAGTTATGAATTTATGATATCTACTAATTATTTCAGTGCTCATTTATTGCATTCAAGTTGTGTGATTTTGTAACTGGTTGATTTGCATATGAAAAAGCAGGTCCTGGGTCGAATATCGGTCCTTGGTTCAGGATTCTTGGCTGTACTTGCTGCGGGCCCCGCTATAGTTGAACAAGTGACTCATCTGACAGCGTTTAGGGGATTTGCTGGCACGTCCGTCCTCATCCTTGTCGGTTGTGCGACGGATACTGCAAGGAAAGTTCAAGCTGAGTTGATTTCTCAAAAGTATAAAAATATCGAGTTTTATGATCTTGATAAATAACTTTGCTTTCTGAGGAATGAAAAGAAGTCTGAGGATGAACATTTTCTGTACTTAATTTTTTCAACGCTCCATAGCTGAACGTCATGCCAAATTGTATGATTATCACCTCTGATTCCATTTGTATATGGGCTCCTTATACATTTCAGAGTTCCCCTTGGAAGTTGAAACATTTCGGAGGCTTAAGGTTAGTACTGACGCTAGGGGAATTTGACTTCAGTAACAGAGAATTGCCAAATTGTAGAGGTAAATAAAATGCAGTAATTATTGAATCACACAACTATGGTCAACATTCTACAACAAGTCACAAACTCACAACCATCACCCTACAGGGCCACCTGCAACATCCGATAATTTCGATCCCTTAACAAGTCATCCTCACTTCAGTACAAGTCACTCTCCTTGTGGGTATGGATCACAAGCTCGGCTCGAGGATACGAGACACAAGTGAGCAAATATCCTTCTTTCATTTGGTTTTCATCAAGAAATGACCCATCTGACTGATCCACCTCCCCATTATGAACCTTCCCGGCACAGGTGGAGCAGGCGCCTGCCCTGCATGAATACGGCAGCTCAATCCCGGCATTTTCCGCTGAGTCAAGAAGGTATTCGTCATCTGGGGCCTCAAATTCATGCTCCCCCTCAGGAGTCACCAACTTCACCTTGTATACTGCCATAGCCGTGGTTCGATAGCAGGATGAGGTCTTCAAGCCGAATGATTTTGACACGCTCTTTGCTGATCCAACTGATACTGGCATGTTAAACACCGGTCTCACAAATCCAGTCTTGGGGACGGTTACAAGAGTGCACTGGGTTGTGAGCTTTACAGTAGACATGTTTTTGTTCTACATCCAAACCAAAACACAATTTAGTCTACAGAAGGAAAAAGAAATATACAAATCCTAAACTTTGCAGCATTCTTATTCTTTGTCAAATGGAGGCGTTTGTTTCGTGCATAGGTATGGATTTGGAATGAGGAATCATAACAAGATGGTACGTGATTGGAATTTGATTCCTCATTTGTTTCGATTCTAGTTGGTATCGGGTTAAAACATAGACTAGTGTCAATAATCTTAAAAAAATATTTTTTTTTTAATAATTTAATTAATTTCGTGTATATTATGCTTTAATTAAATATTTTTGTTTTTATAACATTTCAAACAAGTACTCCGTATCATTTTTTTTGTTAAATTCATCCCCATGGATATTAATCTCATACCCAGGAAACCATGGTTGTGAGGTATGGGTATGAAAACAGTTTTTTTCGCAAACAAATCCAAGGTATGGGGTTAGATCTTATACCCAAATTTGATCAACCAAACACCCCGCGAGTAGAGCTGACAAAAGCTAACCCACCCCGAGAAATCGATTCAAACTGCCTGAAACCACACCAGCTTGAATCCGAACTTTGGATGAACCGAAACTGACCCGACTCGACGCAAAGCCTACCGACAACATATACAACCTGAAATACTATTAACCGAACCTGCTCTGACCCAACCCAAAGAGAAACCAAGAACCCAATAGGACCCGAAATGATATTAACCCAAACCGAATTGACTCGCTACCCGATTCATCCCAAACTCAACTCCACCTAAACCACCCAAAAAATACATAAATTTGTAACTCAATTCAATCCGAATTGAATTGAAAAGTTGAAATACATCCATTTGTATGTCATTTTACAACAAATGTTTTAACGTGACCAAATTCAACTCGACCCAAATCGTAAACCTTGGCTTTAAGTGTTATTGTATTTAAAAAAAATCACAAATCCTCAAGTGAGAGTTGATGTCTCACACTAAGTTAAGTAGGGCGAAACGATCTCACAAAAGACTTTCCTTTAAAAAAAAAATAGACCTATTTAAAAACCATTTTGAGTTTTTGTGTTAACCCAGCCTTGAAAAGAAACTCATTCAGAAGAAATATCACAATAATTTTTTATTTGGTAAAAGGAGCGAAATCCCACTCAAACTCAGCAAGAACGTATATCAAAGATCTTAGTTTCTTATAAATTACCACTACTTTATCGGTTTCATTTTAAATAATTATTTCAATATTATAAAATCTACGGTAATTATGAGCCAATAAAACTAATGAAAGTCGAACCTTGTTTGAAAGATCTGGCAAAAATAGAGTTGATGTGGTGAATCAAACTTCGATTTCTTATTTCGCTGTGAACACTCAAGCAGTGGTGCGGCGGAAGGGATGATCTAGGAAGGTTGACAAGTTTCCTCGAGGGCTCCTGTGTTTTGTACTTTTTGAAGTTTTGACTTTTGATTATAGGTTTTGGGCGTTTGGCGTTTTAATTTTGTTGCTCCCTCTATTCAACTCAGAGGTGATCCTTGGTCGGACCGATGCGGGCTTGAGTCGGATCTAAGTAATAAAATTGGTCCACAAGAGCGGGTTGGGTCGAATGAGTGGGCCTATTTTTTAAGCGCAAATCCAGTTCTAGCGGGCTAGAATGAGCTTTTCAAGTAAAAATGGGTTTTCGGGCCCTATTATTTAAAGCTTTCGTATGAAAAAAAATATCTTAATATTACCATTTAATAATTTAAACTTGTGTATTTTGTTTATAAATTTTATAATTTCGTTAAAAATTAATGATAAACAACAATGTCGAAATACATATATCACTTTAAATATGATATAACGAATTACGTAACAAATTAAAAATGTCTAATCAAGTATACATGAATATAACATCGAAAAGACTACACTTACACGCGGTGTATGGAATTTTCATACATAACCAACCATATCGCGCCACGTGGCAAACCTAAGGTGATTAGTTTAGGGTTAGTTTAGTAATTTTGTATCTTCGGTTAATTGTTAACCTAAGTGTAGTTAACCTGATTTTGGAATATTTTTTATTTTTGTTTTTATTTTGCATTTTTCATTTTCTTGAAATATTTATGTAATATTGTTAATATATTTTCGATTAATTTAAAACATACCATTATTTAATATAATAACATTTTTGTACTTTTTTAAAATTTTAATCTATTATTATTATTTTTTTTTAGAGAGAGAATCTTTTTATTATTATTATTATTATTATTATTATTATTATTATTATTATTATAAATAAGCGAATTTTATTGAAGTATCAAAATACAGTTAAAAAAAAATTGAAAAGGTTCGATTCTTAACAAGCTCAGTTTGTTACGAAAATTTTAACTACTTTATGGGTTATATTCATGTTTTTTTACATATCTAAAAAATATTAATTATAAATTTATGTTCCATTTTAAAAAGATTACACGAAAATATTTAAAGATCTATACAAATATAGAAGAGATGAAATAAAATATTAATTGAGAATATTCCTTATGTGTTAACATTGCAATTAATTTAATTAGTTAACTTTCTATATATTTACCTATTTGTAAAAGATATAATATATATATATATATATATATATATATATATATATATATGTATATATATATATATATAATAGGTTCACATAAGGCCAACAACTCTTATAAGTTCATAAGTTCCAGTGTTAAAGTTACACAAAAAGTGCTTAAAGTTACACGAGATGAATGTTAAAGTTGCACTTTATCACTTGAAGTGATAACAGTGCTGAATGTTATAGTTACATATCAATCTTGAACAAATGCAACTTCAACGTATGTCAACTGTAATTTTAATATAGACTTAATTGCATGTGGTGAACTTATTTGATCCCTTCTATATATATATATATATATATATATATATGGTTAGTAATTATATTATTTTTATTTTCAAAAATTTTAACTCTTATTTTAATATATTTATGTTATGTATAATAATAATAATAATAATAATAATAATAATAATAATAATAATAATAATATATTTACGTTATATATATTTTCAATTTTTTTTTAAATGTATTTTTATGCTTCAATAAAATTTGCCTATTTATAATAATATTAATAATAATAGATTAAAATTTTAAAAAAGTACAAAAATGTAATCATATTAAATAATGGTATATTTTAAATTAATCAAAAATATTATATAAATATTTCAAGAAAATGAAATATGCAAAATAAAAACAAAAATAAAAAATTTTCCAAAATCAGGTTAACTACACTTAGATTAACAATTAACTGAAGATGCAAAATTACTAAACTAACCCTAGACTCATCATCTTAGGTTTGCCACGTGGCGCGATATGGTTGATTGTGTATTAAAATTACATACACCGCGTGTAAGTGTATCATCTTTCATATAACATATACTCGTATTGGGCATTACTTTGAGTAATTACGATCATATTACAGATATATTAATCATAAATTATGTATGACTATATAGGAATTTCTAAAAAGAGTTATAATCTTATCACAAAATTTAGAAAATAATACTTCTTCGGACTTTTTAAAAATTAAGTATTTATTTTTAGTAAGTATGGGTCGGGCCGGGTCAAAAGTTGGGCTAAATTCGTGGCCCAAACCCGACCCAAAACTTCTTCGGACTTTTTAGGACTGGCCCATGGGCTTTTTGGGCTATAATATAAGGCTCAAGCCCTTCAAAATAGCGGGTCGAGCCGGGCTAAGCCTATGGCCTTCAGCCATTTGATCACCTCTAATTCAACTCCAATTTACCCCCTTAGGATTTTTGATACCATTCACAAATCAAAAGGATCTTCATAAGATAAAATATTATTATGTGAAATCTTGTTTGATTCGTCTTGACGATGTGCATAAAGAAATTGGTAAATTGGAGTGGAATGGAGGGAGTATTAGTTGGTCAATTGTTCTCTTGGGTCTTTTACATGGTGTTTGATTTATTTCTATACTTTCGTTTTAGAGTCATACGAATAATTCAAATTATTACCAAGTACCAACCTTCTTAGAACAATTTCAATATATGTAATATCATAATAATCTCAATTTCAAATATCATATTCTGGATATTTACCTATTATAACAGGTTCAAATTAACCTAATCATTCTCTCTCATCTTTTGTCTTCTGTTATCACCTTCTTCACCAATCACCAGTAGGGGTGTGCAAAATCTGGTCCGAATCGAAAAAATGGACTGGGCGGATCAGAATCTACCGGACTGAACCCGGATAAAAAGTTCCGGTCCGATCTCAGGTCCATCATTTTGGGCGATTCCGGGTTCCGGTCCGGTCCGATCTTGACCGAAAAGACCGGAATTATATTTATTTGATAAAAACTCCAGTATAACCGGTCCGAAATTTTGGACCGGAATTATAAAAAAAAATTGAAAATTCCAGTCAAACCGGTCCGGTCCGGTCTTGGACCGAAATTTTTCCGATCCGGTCCCGATCCGAAATTTTTAGGTTCCAGTCCGGGTTCGGTCCGGATTTTTTTGAAGATTTCGGTCCGGTCCAACCCGGGTCCGATCCGGTCCTGGACCGGCGCCCAACCCTACTCACCATCATGAACAACCTTCATCAGTAGAGAGAATGAGAGGTACTTTATTGCGTAATAGTAAGTACATATACATATATATGTGTATATATATATATATATAGATATAAGGGAGACATAGAGTTTAGGGTTAATGACATATGAGCCTAAACACTATAATTGATACATAACCCTTGGATGTCCAGTACTGGAGAGATTGCCTCATTAAAACCTTATTAGATAAAACCTAGTGGGACAAAAATCTAATGAGGAAAAATAGTACAATAATCTCCATGATACGCAATAAATGTTGTCTCGTTAAAAACCTTGCCTGGAAAACCCAGTGGGACAGAACCATGACGAGGAAAAAAGAGTGCAACGCGTATTTACTCCCTCTGATTTAAACATTGCTTGATGTCCTTAAGACGATGTAAACCGAGTGTGGTGATCAACTTCTCAAAAGTCTTGCTTGGAAGTGCCTTCGTAAAAATATCTGCAAGATTATCATAAGAAGAGAGTTGTTGAACGTAATAGAGCCATCTTTCTAAAGATCATGAGTGAAAAAGAACTTTAGCAAGATGTGCTTCGTTCTATATGCTTTGATGAATCCTGCTTTGAGTTGGGCGATACAAGTTGTACTGTCTTCGTGCAGGATAGTAGGTGCCTTAGTTTCAAGACATATACCGCAAGATTCTTCAATGTGATGAATCGTGAATCTTAACCATACACACTCTCGGCTTGCTTCATGAATCGCCAACAATTCTGCGTGATTAGAAGAGGTGGCAACTATTTTTTGCTTTAGAGAGCGCTATGAGATGGGAATATCACCACACATAAACACATAGCCGGTTTGTGAGCAACCATTATGGAGATCAGATAAATAACCAGCATTTGCAAAACCAACCAAATCTGTTTTGGATTTATTAGAATAATATAAACCCATAGCTGACGTACCTCTAAGATATCGAAGTAAATGCTTTACTCCATTATTTCAGTGGCTTCGAGTAGGACATGAGCTGTATCTTGCTAATAAGTTAACAGAAAAGGATATGTCCGGTCTTGTAGCGAGGTACATCAAGGCTCCGATTGCACTTAAGTATGGTACTTCAGGGCTGAGAACCTTTTCGTTCTCTTCTCGGGGTCGAAATGGATCAGTCTTCACGTCAAGTGGTCTTACTACCATTGGAGAATTTATAGAATATGCCTTGTCCATCTTGAACTGCTTTAGCACTTTATCAATATATGTTCCCTGTGTAAGAGAATCCTATTTTCAAGATGCTCAATTTGTAGGCTAAGACAAAATTTTGTCTTTCCTAGATCTTTCATCTCCAATTCTTTCTTTAAACACTCAATACCTTTGGTAATCTCTTCAGGAGTACCAATAATATTCAAATCATCAACATAAACAACAATAATCAAAGATCCAGATCCGGATTTCTCTATGAAATGACAAGGGCTAATAGGATCATTTTTATATCCTTTTGCCAATAAATAATCACTAAGGCAATTATACCATATCCTATCGAATTGCTTCAAGCCATGTAGTGATCTGTTTAGTTTGATTGAATATCGCTCACGAGGACTTGATTTCATTTTTTCAGGATATGAGCGAAATTAGATGATTAACAGTTCTCGGGTCAAATACAAATCTACAACTTAATCACAATTGATCATAAAAAT
Source organism: Agrostemma githago (assembly GCA_958450325.1). NCBI lineage: Eukaryota > Viridiplantae > Streptophyta > Magnoliopsida > Caryophyllales > Caryophyllaceae > Agrostemma > Agrostemma githago. The sequence continues at coordinate 15,723,081 of OY288250.1, forward strand.
CCGGTTTAAATTATTATTCTTGACAACTTTATCGTGAATCGTAGATTCTAATCTCCCTTACGAATAACTAATTAAAATGTATCCCGTTCTTAATTAGATCTAGCTGTTAAACAATCTAAACAGCCTAGTTCTAGATTTAATTTCAACAACAGTATTAATAAATATAGAATTCGATAAAGAGATAAATAAACACATACAATCCAGTTGCGCTATAGATCTATGATAATTGCTTCTAAATCTTAATATCAACGAATCTCGTTCAATAATTAAGTCTCAGACGTTACTAATGTCAACTTAATCAACAAATCATGTTCAATTAACAAAACTAACAATAGAACAATGAAATAGATAACTAGTTGATCACTCTAGAAATCAATAACAACATTCATATAATTAAACTGAGCAATTAATCAATAATCAATAATACAAATTAGAACTTTCAAACTCACAACCGATAGTTAAGCGCTTCAATGTCTTGAATTGAGGAGAGAATATTAGTTACACATGGTCTTGAGAAAACTAGGGTTCCTCTCTCTAATGAACATTCTACTAAAAGATGAAATAATCCTTCTCTAGCTAGTAATAATAGGGTAGTAGTAGTACTCGAATAATAATTAAGGTAAGTCTAACACTTCCCAAATTCTAAAAATAAAATAAAATAATATAATAATATACTAGTAAATAATAAGCTGACATGGAACCTAAAGCGACTTAAATTTCATCTTCAATTCCCGAGTTGCGCTTTTCTGCTTTGACAATTCACTTTGGGTTCATCTAGATTTTTGTCTTGGGCCCACCTCATCTTCGTGTTTCATCACATTTTCGTGTTGCCGACTCCAATGCTAACCAAAATTCACCCAAATAAAGCTCAATGAACGAAAATCAACCCAAACGCACCATGCCCAATGCTGGCCAACGCTAGCAGTACTACCAAAACCAACTTCCACCAAGGTCAAGTCGAAGCCATTCATCTACAAGGACACCGATCCAACAACCCTACATCAACTCGAAGTAATTCAACTCACGCAACCAACAATCAAAATGAATGCCAGGTGCAACAGCAATGATCCGGCCTAGTCAGCCCACCACCAAGATTTTGCCAAATTAACGACTCCTACTACACCAAGTAGCACAACTATGTAAGGACAAATGGGATGGACCGACTACTGACTCAAACCCCACGACCCGAGAATCGAGAACACAAGATGAGGCACGACTAGACGACACATAGAGAAAACCCACGGATTAAAAGTCGGTAAGTGGCCACAATGCCCAACAGTGAACCAAGCACTCGATTTAGATGCAACCCAATAACGTAGAACTCCATGTGACTCAACTAGAGGCACTGCGAATCCCCAGTGACAGCAAAAAGGTGAAACTAAATCGACACAAATCGATGACTAGGACCAATCGACACTGGAATTCACACAACTTGGGAAAATAAAACTGGGAATTAACTCAAAACAGGTCCCAATTAGGGCAGCAAGAGACAACGAACAACCATAAACGGAATGAGGAAAGGGAAATGGAAAGAGATGTGGGACTCACAACTGTTGATAGACCCGACTTGTGACCGGCGACGTTGACCCGTAGACGCACGGACGACGACGCAGACGACCTGACACAGACTGACAACGACGACCGTGATTTAACCGAACGACGGTACAAAATGGACGACACAGGTTGGACGACGCGCGATGATGGTAGACGAAGGAGGGGGAATGAATTTCGATATACTAGTACAAAAAACCCCTATCGCGTCGCTTTAATTAAGTCGGTTGCAAACACAACGACGCAAAAAACAATTTCGCATCGGTTTTCTGTTGAAGCTGACGCATTTAAGGCCGCCTTTTGCGTCGATTATTATTAAAACTGACGTATTTGGTCAAATACATCGGTTTGAAGTATAATTGACGCAAAAAAAGTCATCTTAGATGCGTCGTTTACAGAGGCTCACCGACGCAAAAATTTTACTTGAGTCATTTCAGGTTAGAACCGACGTAATTAAAGCGACGTGATAGGGGCTAGTATAAATTTTAGTATAAATTTTTTTTAAATACATTATTTGTGATGGACAATAATTTCATAAATATAAATAAGGAATTAATTTTCATTTAATATATACATTATTTTTGATACATAATAATTTCATAAATAATAAGAAAAGATATTTTTTAAATACTTTAATTGTGATTAATGCGTCGTCGGGGGTTGCGTCCAAGGTCGGGTCATGCGGGTCGAGTAGGGGCGGAACTAGGCGTTGGCTTGTTGGGCTATAGCCCGACATGTTACACCAAGTACTATGAAATGTAATCAATGAGTAATATAGAAATATAGTGTAGTAGTTTAGTTGAATGTTGGATTGACTTTTCCTGTGAAGTGTCTGGGTTTGAATCTTGCTATGGCTAGTTTCTCCTATTTTTTTTGTTCCTATTGCTGCTATTTATTCTTGCTAGGGATCTTTCAATTTCATCAATAAAAGAAATAAAGCTTTCTTATATTTAAACGTCCATCCTAAATAATCACTTTATACGAAAACCAATTTTAGTATTTTATATTAAAAAAATATATATATTTAAGTCGAGTTATTCAATGTGTTATAATGTTCATTAATAATCCCTTCAAATAGATTTTGTGGTTGATCTAATCGGGACGTAGCTATACTACAAAAAAGAGGTGAATTTGGGACCGTCTTTTAGGGACGACAATGAAACGGTCCCAAAATTTATTTTGAGACCTCTCATGATCCCAAACTGTTTAACATAGTTGCAAATTTGAGACCGCCTTTTTAGTGGTCTCAAATTTAATTTATCAGTTTCAAATTTGGGTCCATGTTTAGTAATTGGGATCAAGATAGGTCTCAAACTTTTTTTATTTAATTTGGGACTGCATTTTTGTCCGATTTTATCCCCATTTCTCAGACTTTTTCAAAACCCTTATTTTCAGAAATCAGGTGGCGTTATTTATTCAAAACCCTAGGATATTTTAATTGCTTCGATTTCTCTTCCATGAAACTCATTTCTCTCAATCCGTAAGTAATTTCTCACTTCAATTCATGCATTTGTCTCATTTATCATATCGAATCTTATCATTTTTGTAACATCCCCGATTTATAATTAAATTTTATTTAACTTTTATTCCATTTACGATTTAATTCGTAAACATAAAAATTATTATAAAATGAATTTATCTTTGAATCATTTCAAACTCTTAAAACTCTATTTGTCTCGAAAACTCTTCTTATATTTTCTTTATGTTTCGATCTATATATTCATTTAATTCTTATTCGATTTTTATTTCGACGATTTGAATTCTAAATTCTTTCTATTTAAGCTCAAATTTCTATTTCAACTCGAAAATCGTCAAAACATTTATTACTTTTCTCGAGAAATCAATTTAATTCATTTTCGTCGTACATTCGTTAATTTTCTCTAGGAACATTATTTTAATCGTAAACGTTTATGTTATTATCGAGATTCACCATATTTTTTTCCTTTCGTACTAATTAATTATTTTTTCTACTTTATTTTAACTCCAATATTTATTTTGGTCTCGATAATTTTTTTACATATTATTGTATTTGGCCGATTTATAATTTTTTCGAACTCGATCTTATTTCGGTTTTTACTCGAACCCGTCTTATTGTCAATTGCACTAGGACCCATTTCGATTCTAACCTAAAGGATACCCCATTTCTGTTTGTGAATCTGCTGCCCCCAACTCCTTCATCGTTCGCCTTATCTCCTTCAGTCCCTCCTTCGTCCTTCCCCTGCAAGCCTTCTTACACTACTACACAAATGCTCAAAGAGACCACCGCAAAGACAATTGTTAGATTGTCTAACCAGTCTCCTAATAATAAGAACCCATTTTTTTTACAACCGGTTTCTTAAAGTCATTGATAGGACACCGGTTGGACAACTTAAGCGGTCTCATAATTTAAGAGACCATTTATTTATTATAAACGGCTTCTTAGAGTTATATTTAACACAAAAAACAACTTATATAACCGGTTTCTTAAAAATATTTAAGAGACCACAATAATTAACTGGTCACAAAATTCATTAATATCATCATTCATCGTCACAACCGAACAATTTCTCAGCCATTAAGAGTAATGTGCGCCTCACTTTCCCACTAAAACCACCGAAAAAGAAATTGCAGATCAATTGATGAAGTTCTACCCAAAATTCCCTCTAAAACCGTCAGAATCAATTGCATGATTTTGCCTAATTTCACCCTGAATTTCACCTAATTTACAGCACATCTATAATCATCATTGTCTTCTTCAATTGTCAATTCGATCGCCTTTTTTTTTTCAAGTGTGGAACACTATCCAATTCTTTGAATTTTAGGTTTGTTTTCCCCCAGTCTTCTTGTTGCATGAGTCACCTCTTTGTTTGATGTATATGTTCATGTTCGTCTGATTTTGCTTGAATTTATTTGGTTCATATGATATTCCTGATTTTGCTCGAATTTGTTCATGTGTGTTTGATTTTGATAGAATTCGTTCATATGTTCACCGAATTATGCTTGATTTTTCTTAGAAACAAATCTACGGAGTAAATTTTAACTTATCAATTTTTAGGGTTTCTCTGATATTTTTCTGTATCCGCTGCAACTTCAAGGTAAAATTTTTCTTCAATTAATTTCAGTTGGTTCTACTCTATGTTTTCTGCCTTTTAATTTCAAGGTAAAAAATTTCTGATATTGTTTGCGACTTTGAGTTTGTGATGCTGTGAACGCCTGAAGTACTATAGTTGATGTTTTCTTGATGCATTTTTAATCATGTGTCAATGAAAACATGTTCTCTGTGGTTTCATACAATGACAGTATTGAAGTACTAACAGTGATCTTGTGCTGACAGGCTGCCGAAGCATTAGATAAAGACTATGTGTGCTTAGAATATTTGAGTTCTAGTACGTAGTAATTCTCGTACTTGAGCAAGGACGGTTTCATCATCGAGCTCATCCATTAAGTTCACCATTGAGTTGGCTCTGATACCACTTATGATACGAATGTTACGAGCTTTCGTATACGCGGAAGCAAATAACAATAATACGGAAGATATTTGCTCAAGTTAGACCTATAACTCGAACAATGGATGATTAATATTCAAGACCTATAGAATAGTAATCGAAATTAGAGTTTGATCGTGTCAAACACTAACCTGAGTTTGGAACGAGGCGCGTCGATCCGAGGAAACAATTGCAAGGCAAAAGATTAAAGTTTTAATATATCGTAATAATTATAATTTATAATTAATAATAATAATTAATTAAATCTTAGCTGGATTAAGACTCCTCAAGCTTTATTGTATTTCGAACCCAAGTATGCTAGCTCCTCAACCTTGCTTGTATTTGTTGCATTGTACCATGACTCGATATCGTCTCCTTTCTTATTTGTCCTTGGCATTTCCGGATCGTAATGCGTCGAAGACATGCGACAATCGATTTTGTGATCGCAATTGGCGCTGGCACAGACGCACGCTATGAGGCGCTCTGGACCTTAGGCGCGCGGGACCAAACGCCTCAGTAGTAGCGAGGTGCCTCAGTCCAGGCACTTGAATAAGCGACTATTCCGACTTTGGGCAGAAACTTTACCGAAAGCATTCATTTGAAAAGATCGATTAGTTATAGCGAATGTTAGATCCTTTGCACTATTGACATCATTGTTCGACTACTAGAGTTTACAATGTTCAAATCGGCGTCATCGGATACTCGCTCTGAATTGACCATGACTCGTCATCACGAACATTAGCTCATTTGCATTTCGGTATCGTTGTTTGGCGGCCATTAAAGCCTACGATGATTGATTTAGCATCCTCGGACGTTCACTGGACTCATGTTTTGGAAAATGGTTTTTATCGGATTAGAAATGTAAATAACGAAATGTAAAAAGTTAGCGATGTTAGTATGCGTAAAGTAAATGTTAGATGCGATAATTAAAAGTTAGTAGCTAGAATGTCAGTGTACGAAAAGTAAATGTTAATATACGATAAATAAATGTTAGGAGTTAGAAACGAAACATAAATGGAGTTTTGACACCCTCAATATACATGGTTTTGATTCGATATGAGACTCGTTTCAGTATCGACTTAGACACAGAGAGTACCTCGATATGTAGTTGAGTTAGGGTGTTCTAGTATAGGTTTTAGTATCGATTTTAGTAGAGTATTTAGAAGAGGGGGTTGTAGGAGAATTAGTAGGTTTTAGGATTTTAGATTTTTATCACCTTTGAAAATGCTGAAACGCACTCGTATATAAAGAGGTTGGAAGGGTTTGCAAATGTGTTTGGGCGCCGAAACCTCGTTTAAGAAAAGAGAGCATAGACATGAGGCATGTTGCGCCTTGGTTATTAGGCGCGAGGTGTGTGGCGCCTCGATCCTAAGGCGCGAGTACTCCTGCGACTGAATTCGCGTTGTTAGGAAGTTGCCCAAAATACAGGATTGATATCCGTGTTATGTGACGCAATATATGCTTTGTTTTGACTTTGTATTTTGTATTTATTTTTACGTGTTTTTTGTACTTTAGCTTGTTTCAGGTTTTCCGTTTTGACCGTATTTGACTTGGTCACTAAAAGACGCTTTTTGCCCCCGGTGGCGGTGTTGGCTCAAAGTAACTTTATTTGATTGGAAACGACTCACTGAGTTTGATTTTCAAACACACTACATTGATTGAAGATGTCCTATTTATGATCTTTGCTTGAAGGAATTTGAAGTATTACTTATATCAACAAAGTGCACTTTCTTTTCTGGTCATCAATGCAAAAGAACTCCGCAGTTAAGCGTGCTTAGCTGGGAGTAGTTTAAGGATGGGTGACCTCCTGGGAAGGTTTTCAGGATGCGCATGAGTGGGGTCAAAATGCGCTGGAAAAGACTCATCTTGGTCTGTGGAACCAGTACAGAGCCTGGCGAGCTACCGTGATGAAAATTTTCTATCCTAGGATTGGGTCGGGGTGTTACAAGGTTTTAAGATTTTTTTTCGTGATATTTGTACTTCGTAATGTGTCTTAGTCGGATACCATTGATTGCGAGCCCTACACCGAGCTTTTAGAAGCATGTTATCATTCGATCATCATCGGGTGTTCGATGGGAAGTTTCTACAGATACGAGCAGGTAAAATGCGGGTGTCTACACAACACAACTAGTGTAACAAGAGAACTAATGAATATTTGCCCTTGTATAAAATAAAAGACCTTTTGTGAACGTCCAAGTACACAGGGGACACGACCTCTAACCCCTCTAACAGAGTCTACCGTTGACATACTAGGGTAGACGCCCCGACAACAAGGCCTAATAAAAACTAAGCCTTGTATAACGACATCAAAGACCCCATGTGCACATCCGAGTACACATGGGACACGACTCCTGACCCCTGACGGAGTCTAAAGTTGACATACTAGGACATATTCGTGGACAACAAGGCTTAATGAATACATGGCCTTCTATAACATCAAAGACCCTATGTGCACATCCGAGTACATAGGGGACATGACCTCTGACCCCTGACTTAGTCTAGAGTTAACATACCACGGCAGACGTGCCGACAACAAGGCCTAAAGAATACTTGGCCTTATATAAAATCAAAGACCCCCTATGCACGTCCGAGTACACAAGGGGCACGACCTCGGACCACTGACAGAGTCTAGAGTTTTCATACCAAGACATACGCGTCGACATCAATGCCTAATGAATACTTGGCCTTGTATAAAATCAAATACCCCTTATGCACTTCCAAGTACATAAGAGGCATGACCTTTAAACTCTAACAAAGTTAAGAATGACACTAGGAAATGAGTGCCAGCGGCATGGCTTAATGATCATTCGGTCTGGTATAAAAGTATATACTCATAAAGATCCCAATTACTTGCAACAAGTATAAGATAAAAACGAAGAAATAAAAATATAAGCACAAAAGGATTGAAGTAGGAATATTCAAGTAAAAAGTTCAAGTCCATAAATAAAGCAGAAAAGATAGTTCATAACACAAACTTAAAACGAGAGACGAGTTGTCGGCAACCGTCCACAGGCGAATTCGGCGCCAGTAAGAAATTAGATTCAAAAGGCAAGTTGATCCAGAAAGGCACTTAGAAGTCGGCCCAAGAAACTTAACCCCTTAGCTTGGGAGTTGGCAGTATCAACCTTCTCTTTCATAGTTCGCATAGAAGGATGAGTACATGAGCCCTACGAGGACGACCGCCCTAATTCCTATGCCAGAGGGGTCTCATCCACCTGCTCTGTAGGAGGGACCCATGCGTTCTCCTGGCTCTTTTGGTTTTCCTGGCAAATCCGCATCCTTTCTTTATCCACCCGCTCATAAAGGTCGTCAAATACCACTTGATCGAAGTTAGGGATCATAACCTTAATGCAGAAGTCGGTGGCAAGGTTGCCCCGATGCGGAAGAAATAATCTGACATTTTTGCGGGCCTCGGCCTCCAGAGTCTCCTTCCTCTTTTGGCTTTCGGACAATTCAACTTATAGGGATACTCTCCTCTCCTTAGCATCCTTCAAAATAATTTCTAGCCCTGGCGTGCGTCCTCAACCTCATTTATCTTCTTGGTCGTCTCTTCATTCTCAACCGCCTTCATGGTCGCCTCTTCATGAGCTGAAGGCAATAGAGCCTCCGGCTCACCAGCCTGGACCAAGACATGTTCTTCGTGAACCTTCCAATCAGTCAATATTTGGTGAGCATTGTCAAGCAATCTCTTCCTAAATAGTTTCCAGCCTAGTCTTCAACTCACTTACGTGATTCTAAAGACAAGAAACAGCCGCGACATCTCTCTCGATCGCATCTACTCTCTCAGAAAGCAACCCGCTAGGCTAGAGTGCCAAGTCCTCCATAGGCAGGCGGTAGATAGCCGCTAGCTCTGCCGAGGCCTGAAAGATAGCAGAACCACGAGCCAAAAGGTTATGAGCCTTGAGGCTTACCTGGCCTAGTTGAGTTGCTTGTACGTGCTATCCAGAGCTGTAAAGAAGGTATCAAAAAGGGTGGATGACACTTCCACATCAAATTGATTCAGCCAATCTATGACTGACGCTTTGCTAGAGGCGTCTTCACATCCAGAACAATAACATGATCCTTTCTCTTCTCGCTAAGGATGGGACCCCTGTCAGCCGTATTTGGCCCAGGAATACAAGAAGAACCTTCAGCACCAGTCGGCTTGGCCTGGAAATGGGTCACACTGCTAGGCGCCTCCGGTTTTTTCGGTGAATGATAAGAATTCGAGGCCCGAGTCATGCGAGACAACCTGTTTGAGGAAGGAGCAAACCCAACTGCACGATTGGACGAAGGACGAGAAGGTATCCTATTACGAGAGGCGACATTTCTAGACAAAGACTTGATGTGAACCATTACTTCCTTAGACTAGTTGGATTAGGTGAGAAGCAAGTAGAGTGGGAGTAATCTTCCTTCAGGCTTATGTTAGCCTGTTAGCCAACTCCTCAACCGTAAGAAAATTCTCGGAGGTACCTGCAAAAAAGGCTAAAAGTAGCTAAGGGCTACAGAAACTCTGAAGCAAACCAACTCTCGAACCAGGGGAAAGAGATCCCCATGTACCTTTAACACGAGATGGGAAGAGATCAACATTACTCAAATACACATCCTGGCAGATGATGTCAGCCGGAGGGAGCCACACAGTGGGAAGGGGGTTCTTTCCCAACAACTTACAACTAAAAAGGGCAACAATCTCCTGGTCTTTGGCGAAGAGGGTGATGTTCTCAACCTTCAAAGGGTAGTGGGCGTGGAACTCCTCATCAGTCTTCATTCGAGTTCGGACGACATCCCTTAACCTCCTTGGCATTGACCATCGTGTCGCCAAATGAAATAAAAAGAAGTGGTCTTTCCACTTGTGAACGCTTGTCAATGAAGGGTTGTTGTAAGGTAGTCCGACTCACGATGGACCAATAGCTTGATAAACCCTTCATGTTGATGGACATCCTAATAAAAAACACATTCAAGGATGGCTCATGGTCTTAAAAGATGCAAACCCAAGCATAGGCCACAAGGCACCGAAAATACTGAGGAGTTAATTGGACAATGGCAACATTCATTAGTTGAAAGGCCTCATGTATGAAGGGGTGAATAGGAACCAGAGACCGAACTGCAGGTCCTTATGGAACACGGCCGCGCATCCCTCCGGGGGCTTACAGACCGTGTCCCTGACCTCTGGGATGATGATAGTGTAAATTTTCTCAAAATCGTAGTAGTTGGCAATAGCTTCAGCCGAATTCGCCAAAAGCAACTCCTCTCGGGCCCGCTCATTATGATGAGTATTAAGAGGAACCCTATACCTAACTTTGTCCATATGTGAAGGATAAAAGGCTCCTCTCTTGAAGGATCCACCCTCGAGACCGGGGACGCGTCCAGAGCCCCCGAGTCAGAGTCATGAGCGGTTGAGAAAGCCGGTGGCGGCGAATTGGTACCCAGTCATTCTCCTTTGCACGTGGTGCAGTCGCTGATCTGCCCGATGGATAGGCAACCATCACTTATTCTCGATTGGCCACCATTGCGGTCGGGGTCTGATAAGTGTAGTTTGTAGTGCCTAATTTGCTGTGTTTTGGTCCCATTTTCCTTGTGAAATCGCTCCTTGGGAGCTCTTTATGGGTTACTTATGCATTCTTTAGTTCGTTTTAGGTTCCCGAGACCATTTGTGAAGAATTGGAGCAAATCCGACTCAATACATACACTTTTCGGAGCCAACGAAGTGAAGGAACGATCACTCGATGCCTTGGATTCGACCCCGAGACCTTGGGACCCAATCCCGAGCCTCTTAGACCCGATCCCGAGTCCCGAGAATCGGTGAGAAACCCATGAGAAGCAAGGAGGGACCAAAAAGTTCTTATTGGAGGCCTACAAGACCCATCCCCGACGGGAATGGCCTCATCCCGTCCGGGATGAGGTGCACAAAAGCGAGTGGTTCTGACCTGGGTCCGTCCCGGTCGAGACCAGGCCGTCCCGGTCAGGACCACGCCGTCCCGGGCGGGACCAAACCGTCCCGGGCGGGAAGCAACAGTGGCAGCCCGTCTCTTATTCTTTTCTCCTCCTTCATTCTTGTACCCATATAAATACTTCCCTCTTGTATTGTTTACATATCCTACATTACCCTAGAATCTCTTAGGCCTATATTAAGCATTCAAACCCTAGATTAGTGTTTCTCACATTAGTTTTAATCTCTCTTTAATCTTTAGTTAATCATTGTAATTAGTCTTGTATTAAGGGGATTCTTGAAGATTATTCCAAGCTTGACAACCTTGGGGTTTTATTTGGGTTTCTTATTTATACAAGTTCTCATCTTTTTCATCCATTATTAGTTGGTATAATCTTCTTCTCCTCTTTACGCTTGTTCTTAGTTTATTAATCAAGTTTGAATCTTTATTTATTGTTTATTGTTTATTGTTATTGTTTGTTTATCATGGATGTTTGGTTTGATTTCTCTTACTTTTGTTATTGTTAGTTTCATAATGAGTGAGTAGTTCTCTTGTGGGGTTAGAAGGGGGATTAAGGGTAGATTATGGGTGATTAGGGCTTGATTAGGGGTAAAGGTGACTCTTTTGTTGTTAGTCACATATTGGGCACTCTTTGTGTTTGTTGAATTGCTTGTGTGAGTAGTAGTGGCCAATGCTTCCCATACTTGTGCTCATCTTCTCATTGTTTGTCTAGTATGTGATTATGTTGAGAATAGTCGTAGACACGAGAGTGCAAACTATGGTTTAGACGCGAGAGCGCGAACCTAACTCAACATTGGTCTACGTAGCGAGAGCCCGGACCGACTCTAGCAACTAGGAGACACCTACACCCTTGGTTACCCAATTACCCTACTACACTTAAGAACCCGACCTAACCCTACTCCTTTCCAAATTTGATTTCTCTAGCTAGTTAGTCATCATCCCTCTAGTTGTTAGTTTCATTAATCCTAGTTATTTCAATTAGTTTATGTTGCATCTTTTCATTATTCTAGTCATTGTTAGCCTAGTTCATACCTCTTCCTCCATCATAGTTTGTCAATTATAGCTTTCTTTGTGTTGTTTTGGTAGCCTAGTCTCGTTTTAGGTCAACTTAGTCTAGACTTTGCAATACCGTCTCCGTGGATACGATCCCGAGTTTCCCTAGCTACCCACTAGGATTAGCCGGTTATTTATTGACGGTAGGACCCACGACGAATCCTCCCATCAATTTGGCGCCGTTGCCGGGGACGGTGCATTGTTTAGAGTTAGTTTACTTCTAACTTGACTTAGTTACCCTTCTTTGTGCTCTTCTATCATCTCTTGTGCATATTTTGTAGGTTTCTTTTGTTTTCTTAGCTTTCTTTTCTCTTTGTCTTTCGATTGCGCTTGTTTATTGTCGTTGCCTAGTGCCCATAAAGCACTAGGTGTTCTCACGTTTGTTCTAGTGTGTAGTGTATGCCTAGGAGGGAAGGCGAGTTCTTTCTTTTTAATCCAGAGCCGGAAAGACTCTTTCGAGCCTTTCGCCAAGGGACGATTGACCGGGTTAGAATCTCTCAACCAAGCGCTAGCAATACCCATCAAGAGCAAGCTCAAGGATCCCACTTTAACGAGTTACCTCGATAGACGGCCAAAGGGATCTTCATAAATCCCTTTGGTTCATCTATCCATTCCTCTTCTCCTAGTTCCCCGTCTAGTTCTACATCAACACCGTCTACACCATCGTCTCCCTTACATCCAAGTATGCCGAAGTTTTCATCTCACTCCACTTTTACCGAGGATGTCTTGCCGGGACCGAGTGCTTTACCGGATACATATACCGGGAATTTTGTGGCAAAGACACAATTCATCCAACTTGTGGAGAGAAATCAATTTAGTGGTTTGCCCACCGAAGACCCGCACCAACACATGGAGACCTTCTCCGATTATTGCGATGCTATCTCCCAAACCGGGGTTACCCAAGATCAAATCCGTTGGGTATTATTTCCATTATCATTAATTGGAAAAGCGAAGCAATGGATCAAGAGTCTCGATAGGGCAACCATGGGTATCGATACTTGGAAGAAACTTGCATTGGCGTTCTACCAAAAGTTTTACCCTCCGGAGAAGACAAATTTGCTTAGGGCCTCCATCACCGGTTTCCAACAACGGGATGAAGAGAGCCTTTATGAAGCTTGGGAACGGTTTAAATCTTTGGTTAGATCATGCCCCCACCATGGACTTTCACAATGGTTCTTAGTCCAACAGTTTTGGAACGGTTTATATGAGGACTCAAGAGCTATACTCAATATGGGCTCAAATGGTAGGTTTACCTAGGTCGATGACGATCAAACTTGGGCAAGAATCGAGGAGATGGCGGTGCACAACTCTCAATACTCAAGGCCTAGAAAGGCGAATCGAGGAGGTAGGCACGAGGTCGATGCTATTACACAATTGAGCATTGACCTTAGGGCTCAATTAAGAACTCACATGGAGACTATTGACAAGAAGCTCCAAAGCCACCACAATCAAGTTCAAAGCTCTAGTTCCTCCAACCAACACTCGATTCATGAAATTAATGCTTTGGGAGTTGTACCCCCTACACCTTATTATGGGATTTGCGATACTTGTGGGGTAGTTGGACATGAGCCTATGCATTGTCGGGGAAGTATTGAGCAAGTGAACGCCTTTCAAGCGTTCAAGCAAGGTGCCCCCTATTCTAATACATTCCAAGCTTCCCATCGAGTCCCTCAACAACAAGCTATACAACCTCGTCCCTATGTTCCACCTCCCTTAAGGGATAACAATCAAGGACACCAAGGTTATGTGGGTAACCCAAGACCATTCAACAATTTTAAGCAACATAACCAAGGTAATTACAACAACAATCAAGGGTTCCAACAAGGGAACTTCAATCAAGGTGGTTTCCAAGGAAACCAAAACTTTCAAGGACATCAAAACCATAACCAAGGGTACCAAAACTACAACCATAGCAACAATCAAGGCCTTAATCAAGGCAACTCTCATGGGTTCCAAGGGAACCATCAACAACAACAAGCAACTCAAGGGAATAGACAATAAAGCAAGCCTAGGAGCCGGTCTCCTATTCATGATTATGGTACTCCATTAGCCCTCACCGATACTCCGCACAATCCACAATCTCCACCTCGGGATTTCAACGTGCAAAAATCTTTGATGGATATGCAAAGGAGTACTCAAGAAATGCAAAGAAGCCAAATGGAGATGGCAAGAAACCAACAAGAGTTCTTTGCTTATGTTCAAAGGGATAACATAGCAAGAGATGCTCATACGAAGATGCTTGAGACCCAAATATCTCAACTTGCTTCGGGAAGCTCTTCAAGACAAAAGGGGCAACTACCTCCTCAAGGTGAAACAACGAAATTTGAGCATGTAAATGCTATTACCATGAGGAGTAGTACATCATATGATTCCCCCTTACCCCCTAGTGAGCAAGAACCAATGCAAGAAGTTACACCCTCCTCTCAAGGCAATTCAAGTAAGGAAAGTCCAATGGAGGAGCAAGTCTTAGGGGAGATCGAAAAAACCCATGAAGACAAGCTTCCCCCACTTCAAGGAAAAGACAAGGGTAAAAGGAAAGTGTCATTTGAGAAGTCTACCCCAATTGAGCAAAATAAGTTCCATATCAAGTTGCCTTTCCCAACAAGGCAAATGAAGACTAAGGTGGATGTCCAATTTGACAAATTCCTAGACATTCTGAAGAAATTGGATGTGAGTGTCCCGTTTACCGAGCTACTTACCCAAATCCCGGCATATGAAAAATTTATGAAAGAGATCTTGGCTAGGAAGAGATCCATCGACAAGGAAGAGACCATAGCGTTCACGAGGGTGGTGAGCGAGCTTATTCAAGGTTCTACGCTTCCCAAGTTGAAGGATCCGAGTAGTTTCTCGATCCCATGCACCATTGGCCACTTCAAGATTGAGAGAGCACTTTGTGATTTGGGTGCGAGTGTAAGCATAATTCCCTACACTATTTGTTTGCGACTTGGGATGAAGGACCACAAGCGTACTTCCATTACACCCTAAATGGTCGATAAATCTCTTAACCGACCATTGGGGATGTTAGAGGACGTGCCGGTACGGATCGGGAAGTTCTTCATTCCGGTCGACTTCATCGTGCTCGATATGCCGGAAGATGCTAACACTCCTATTATCCTTGGGCGCCCATTTCTACACACCGCCGGTGCTATGATCGACGTGAAGAACAGTAGGATCACATTTGAGTTAGGCGAAGAGAAGCTCGTGTTCGACCTCCAGGCAACACCTCGCCTACTAATGATGAGTCTTGCAATATGATCCACGCCACGAAAGACGTCGATCTAGGGGAAGAATCGGGACAAAGCTTGAATAAGGACTTTTATGAGCTTGAGGATGATGACTCCGAGATTGGGGAAGATGAGTTCCCATATCATGGGTTTGATGACAAGTTGAAAAGCAAGGAGAAAGATGAGCCTCCCTTGGGGCCACATGAGGATAGGTGGACGTTTGGGTATATACCGAAGGATCGCAAGTATAAGTTCAAGCCATTGAACTTGGTAGATCGGGATGCCCCGGGAACGTCAAGGTTAGGAGGCGATGATCCTTGGAGTGGAGGTTGGTATTCCACTAGCTTGATTGAGGACTTTGATAGGATCTTCGATTTGTTTCTTCGTGCCCTTGACGGAGATGGAATTGGTTTCAAGGTTGTTGAAAAAGAATTAAAGAATGCACCATCCATGGTTTGACGGAGTTCCGCAAGAACCGTCTCTTTGTATATATCTCTTTCTTGTAGTTTCTTTGGTTTTGTGAAATTCTTGTTATTTGGATTGTTGATGAGCGTTGTGAGGGAGAGAATTTGATGTTGTATTTTAGTTTATTATGATAGGTGAACTGAAGATGACTCCTAGAGAGGATTGGTTATCGATAGAGCTTGGATCGTGAGCAAGGGAATGGGTTTTTGAAGCTTAGGATAAGCTTTTGGGTTTGTGGAAGGCTAGAAGACTCTTCCCGTCCGAGAAGAGGGCTTCCCGACCGGGAAGGGTACGGCATCCCGACCGGGAAGGAGCCGTCCCGATCGGGATAAGGGTGCATATTATCGAGCTTCCTGGAGTGCCATCCCGACCGGGAAGGGAGCGTCCCGAACGGGACGGGTGTGTCATCCCGACCGGGACCATCCATCCCGACCGGGATGGTCCCCTACTCCCCCTTATGCCTCTTCTTCGACATTTGAGTCCACCCAACCATTGTATACCCCCTCCCAACCTCCCTACCTCTCCGTGCTCATATCATATGACCCACATACTTCATTTGCATACCCTCACTTCATTTCCTATTCACTTTACACCAAACCTCACATCAAATCTAACCTCCTCACACCATTGCAAGCTTACTACCTCAACCATGCGATTTTCTCAAGTATGAAGTGGGATGACAATGAAGACAACAAGCAAGTGCATTTATTGAATCATTGAAGACGATGGAGTTCGTAAGTTGCTCACTTATTGGTAAGGCAACTCTCATTACTTTTCCGTCTTTTGTTGCTTGTTGCCCTTTGAAAACTCCCATTCCCTTTTGTCATGGTGGCCCTCGGGGCCTTGATAATAGTTGCTCCCGACTCTCGATGATGTGACTACATCGAGAGTCCTTTCAAAATCCAAATTTACAAGTTTTTCACCTTTTTTTTAGGATTTAGTCGGATTTGGGCGGAATCCGGGCTAGGTGACTTGATTACACCTAGTCCTCCCCTCCCATTTCCTTTTATTTCCTTCTTTTTATTTCCTCCCTTTCCATATCTTTTCTTGTCTCGGCCCACGGTGACTTGATTACACCCCTGCCGGACGCATTCTACTCTTTTCTCCGCTTTCTTTTTGAATTTTAGCTTTATTTTCGTAGTTTCTTTTATTTTCTTTTGTGTCTCCGCACACTACGATCGAGCATGAGGACATTGCTCGGTTTAAGTGTGGGGGAGCGATATTCTAGCGTAGTTAGTTTTATTTTCTTAGTTTTTTTTCGAAAAATCTTTAAAATCCCTAAAAATTTGAAAAAAATTCACAAAAATCAAAAAGATTTTCTTTTGTGTGTTTTCCTTTTTATGTCTTTGTATCGTATATTTGTTTTGTTGTGCGTGTTTTGCCTCCCTTTTTCCTTATAGGTTGCTTAAATCACCGATAGCTTTGGAGAGCTTTCAAGACCTCCGGTAACATCTTCTATCCCTTTTTCCCCTTTGTCTCTTGAGTTTGGAGGAGATTGTGATGTTGTGTGCTCGGGTGGAGCTTGATGCATATTTGTGGTCGATTTGGTGACTTGTTTGGAAGTTCGGGGTGGTGTTTGTTTTGTTTATGTGGTTGTCTTGTTTTGTTTTATTTTGTTGCCTTTTGTCTCTTTTTCTTTCGTTTTCATTGAGTCTTTGTTTTGTGTGTGTGGTTGTGTCTTGTGTGTAAAAGGGTTTGCGAAAACCCGGTTTAGAGGCTAGTGTGCGATTGTTTACTTTCCCTTCTTAGTAGTATAAATCGAGTCTTGGACTTTAGTCTGGTAGAATGACCCTTAATCAATGATTTCGTTGGTCCTTTACCTTGAGTCCACCTAGCTTACTAGGGATTTACTACGGGATTTGCACTTTTGACCATTATGACCACCCACGGTGTGAAAAGGCCTTGGTTGCCGAGTCCCGTCCCTTAGGTGACCGTGTTTGGGATCGTTTGATTAGTCCAAGTTTTCCACCTTTTTGTGGGTTTGAAGGGAAGGGCCCGTCCCGACTTACCCATTACCCTACCTCCTACACATATCCACACAATAAATTGCAATTTGTTAAAATCTATCTTTCTTAGTTGCAAAGAAATGTCTATCAATCACATCAAGCCAAAAGGACAAAGAAAATGAAAGAAAGAAAGAAAAGATTGAAGAAAAATAAAAGGCACAAAAAGCCAAAAAGAAAAAACAAAAGATGAAAAAGAAATGGCATGGCAACACAAATAGCAAATATGCAAAAGAAAGAAAAAAAAAATGCCAAAAGAAAACCGTCTCACAAAAAGAATCCCCTCTCAAAAATAAGCCTTTTACCAACTATTATCGTGAAGAGCCTACCAAAGGACCGAGTCCCTAGGAAGGATGATAGCGGTAATGGTCGGTCTTCCCTCGCTTTGCAATATTTTCCACCTTTTTACTTGGATTAGTTGGGCGGTTTCGGGCATGGGACGACCCTCTTGGCTCATCGCTAAAGGAGGCGGGGTCTCACTTACCTACAGTGCCGACTAACACCGTGGTTCATCCCTTTTCCACTCCGCCGATCGTCCCGCAGTACGTTCTTAGAAAGTTAGGAGGACCTAGGTAAGTTACCAACGTTTTTGTTGCTTTATCGTCATACTATTAGGGTTTAGTTCATCTTGGTTTGTATTGCTAGCTTCGGAACGTTGTCACTTGCCTTGAGTCCTAAACCGGTGTTTCATTCACCGCTTTATAGAGGGAAGCGGTATTTATTTCTCTTTGGGTGCAACCGTTTATTTGTTTGTTTGTGTGTTTGTTGTTTATGTGTTTTTGTGTCCGGTTGCATCCACGGTTTTGTCGCAAGACCTTACTTGCCTTGCGGAGTATACTTTTCCTCTAAGTGTACTCGCGTGAGTTGAAAGGGCGTAGGGTGTGCTAATACCCACTCAGCTAGTTTAGTAGTTAGTATGTGCTTACTCAAGGGCGAGTAAGGGTTAAGTGTGGGGGAGTTGATAAGTGTAGTTTGTAGTACCTAATTTGCTGTGTTTTGGTCCCGTTTTCCTTGTGGAATCGCTCCTTGGGAGCGGTTTATGGGTTACTTATGCTTCCTTTAGTTCGTTTTAGGTTCCCGAGACCATTTGTGAAGAATTGAAGCAAATCCGACTCAATACATACACTTTTCGGAGCCAACGAAGTGAAGGAACGATCACTCGATGCCTTGGATTCGACCCCGAGACCTTGGGTCCAAATCCCGAGCCTCTTAGACCCGATCCCGAGTCCCGAGAATCGGTGAGAAACCCATGAGAAGCAAGGAGGGACCAAAAAGTTCTTATTGGAGGCCTACAAGACCCATCCCCGACGGGAATGGCCTCATCCCGTCCGGGATGAGGTGCACAAAAGCGAGTGGTTCTGACCTGGGTCCTTCGCGGTCGAGACCAGGCAGTCCCGGTCAGGATCACGCCGTCCCGGGCGGGACCAAACCGTCCCGGGCGGGAAGCAACAGTGGCAGCCCGTCTCTTATTCTTTTCTCCTCCTTCATTCTTGTACCCATATAAATACTTCCCTCTTGTATTGTTTACATATCCTACATTACCCTAGACTCTCTTAGGCCTACATTAAGCATTCAAACCCTAGATTAGTGTTCCTCACATTAGTTTTAATCTCTCTTTAATCTTTAGTTAATCATTGTAATTAGTCTTGTATTAAGGGGATTCTTGAAGATTATTCCAAGCTTGACAACCTTGGGGTTTTATTTGGGTTTCTTATTTCTACAAGTTCTCATCTTTTTCATCCATTATTAGTTGGTATAATATTCCTCTCCTCTTTACTCTTGTTCTTAGTTTATTAATCAAGTTTGAATCTTTATTTATTGTTTATTGGTTATTGTTATTGTTTGTTTATCATGGATGTTTGGATGTTTGGTTTGATTTCTCTTACTTTTGTTATTGTTAGTTTCATAATGAGTGAGTAGTTCTCTTGTGGGGTTAGAATGGGGATTAAGGGTAGATTATGGGTGATTAGGGCTTGATTAGGGGTAAAGGTGACTCTTTTGTTGTTAGTCACATATTGGGCACTATTTGTGTTTGTTGAATTGCTTGTGTGAGTAGTAGTGGCCAATGCTTCCCATACTTGTGCTCATCTTCTCATTGTTTGTCTAGTATGTGATTATGTTGAGAATAGTCGTAGACACGAGAGTGCGGACTAGGGTTTAGACGCGAGAGCGCGAACCTACCTCGACATTGGTCTACGTAGCGAGAGCCCGGACCGACTCTAGCAACTAGGAGACACCTACACCCTTGGTTACCCAATTACCCTACTACACTTAAGAACCCGACCTAACTCTACTCCTTTCCATATTTGATTTCTCTAGCTAGTTAGTCATCATCCCTCTAGTTGTTAGTTTCATTATACCTAGTTATTTCAATTAGTTTATGTTGCATCTTTTCATTATTTTAGTCATTGTTAGCCTAGTTCATACCTCTTCCTTCATCATAGTTTGTCAATTATAGCTTTCTTTGTGTTGTTTTGGTAGCCTAGTCTCGTTTTAGGTCGACTTAGTCTAGACTTCGCAATACCGTCTCCGTGGATACGATCCCGACTTGCCCTAGCTACCCACTAGGATTAGCCGGTTATTTATTGACGGTAGGACCCACGACGAATCCTCCCATCAGGGTCTCAGGGGTTTGATCCCCCTCAGAAATTGCAAAGCAGAAAGGTTGGACGGTCAAGGTTTTTCGTCTATGTCTCACCATTCTTTAAAAGAAAGAAGAGGGAAGGGAAGTAAGGCTGAAAGTTGCTAAAAGATAAGAGAAGGAAGTGGAAGCCTAACGTGTGGGCAAGATTCAAAATTGGGCCACCCAACGAATTCTAGGCAGACTCAAGAAAAATAACAACGAAAATGGAGAAATGAAAGAGGAAGTTGATAAAGTGTGAATATTTGGAAAAATGGGCGGGAGACTAAGTAAGGTTAAGGGAGTATTTAAAGGAAATACAAACCCAATTCTGATCTGTCTCTCCTCCCCTTACTCCTACATGTGGTGCTTATCCGTTCACAAGGCATTGAAAAATAAAAAAAAAGGCGAAGAAGCGTCATCTGAAAAGAGAAAAATTAAGAACTGAACAGGTAAACATCGAAATTGTGAACAATTCATCATACTATATTGAAAATGGTAACAATGGCCAGAATATTTTTACAAGAGCAAAATAAGACCAACCTAACGGTCGGACATCATACAAACAAACAAAAACGTGCACATACTAATTACATTTCCTCTAAGAGAAGTGGATATCAAAGAAAGGTTCAATTCTAGATCGCACTCCCCTCTCCCTCGAAATTCGGAGAAGTTGACCCATCCGAACTGCTTGAACTGTCCTCCATCAGCCCCAGGGAAGAGTTGAGGCTCAAGGTACAAAATTAGGCTATCAAGCCAAACATGAGGACATCTCCCGCTACGGTAAAAGAGGGTGAGCCCTCCAGACAACCACTTGAGCTGCCAGAAGCTTCAGATAGAGGAAGATGGATCTGACCTAGAGTTTGGAAGATCAGGCTCCTCATTTCGCAAGATGAAGTTGCAAACCCTGCAGGTACTAGACACATACCCGTTGGGCCTTTATTAGCAAAGGTTCGGCCTCTGATCCTTTGGGTAAGCTGGTCTTATTGGTGTGCAAGTGTCCACGAGAAGCACGCTCTATCCCGGGGAAAAATAGGAGCCACGGGCTATAAGAAAGCCATGCTCCAGGGCGCGGCAACATGGGTATGTGCACCTGAATTTTTGGGGAACCTAGTATGTGTGGATGCTCGCCCCGCGCGCACCTGCGCGGGGCCCGGTCACGGCGGCCACCCACGCGGCCCCGTATTCTTGGGGCCGGTCCGATCTCGTGTACGGGGCGATGTGTCGAACCTCAATTTGGTTGACGATTTGAATTGTACTAGACGGATGCGGACATCCGTGTTTCCGTTAGAATCAATCAAGACGTGGTTGTAAATGTTTAAAGGCTGATATGTTTGGTAAGACGACTTTTTAGTGAACTGAATTTGTTGCCGATTTGTGGAGTCGCCACCGAGTAATTTTGGGAACTCGGAAACTGTTCAAGTCAACTTTAATCCTTAGCTGGCTCAAAGTTGAGTGACATGAGGACGTAAAGATAAAGACTTGTACCCTTAAGCGTTTCATGTCTAGAATGACTCTCATTGCCAATGTTTTCGGGCATCCGGAAACCGTAGATTCTGAGTAAGGGGTGAGGGTACGTATTGGGAAGCTATTGTCCGATAGACATCAACACCCAATCTTGCCCGCACATAGCGGCCTCTACTAATCAATCTGTGGGTTGATAACCTCGTTCCTTAATTATGGCAGAAGTACGATAACATCCGTTGTTTTAAACCCTATGTCTTCTCTAAGTCGGTTGTTTAACGACAACACTACTACAATTTTAGCCTACCATGACGCTTATAAGATGACGGTTACACACGGAACCGTCCTCTAGGTACATTTGGTATTTGGCGGGAATTTTTTTTATCAATTATGACGGTTTTGATGGAAAAGTGAGATCTTATGTACAACAAAGAGGACGGTTGGTCAAACAAAACAACCTCTATTACTTAAGAAACCGGTTTGGAAGGAGAAGCGACCTATATGATAGACAAAGAGGTCGTTTGATTCTTTAAAGCGACATAAATGAAAATAATAATATTTTATTTCAACGTAATCTAACTTCCTAACATAAGTAAAACTAGAATTTCAGTTCACTCTTATTTCTTATTATCAAAACCTAAGTACTCCGTCATTCCACTTCACAATTCTCCGTCACCTACCTCCGTTCGCACTACCCACGACGCCGGTACCCAAGACGCCACACGCCTTTCGACCGCCGTTCGCCGGCACTACTAAAATAAGCTCAAAAGGAATCGTTAATAAGGAACCATTTAAGTATAATCAATGATTTCTTTGGTTAAAGAAATCAATTCTCTCAAACAGATGGTCTCTTGTCTAGTAACAAAGACATCAATTTTCAGATAAATGATTTCTATTCATTTTCACTCTATTACAAAGACACCATTTTCTAAATAAATGATTTATGTACATCTCAACTCTAATAGAAACACAACATTTTCAAGGAAATGATTTCTAATCACATTCTATCTACTCATAAAGACACCACTTTTTTAAACAAATGATTTCCTAAAAAATAATATGGAGTAATTTTCTTTAAGTTACCAAACCACATACATACGCTCACCTCCTCCCTTTATTTGCCTTTTCATTTCTCCAAAACCACATACGCGCACCTTCACAAAACCCTTGAGAAAAATCAACCTATCAACTCTTTAATCCAGGCTCCAGATCGCTAGATTCGGGTAATTCTTGCTCCAAATCACTAGATTCACGGAATACCGAATTAATTTGTTCATAATTATTGCAGTATAATTTTATTTTTTTGAAAAGTGATTTTAACATGAAGCTTAAGATTAGGATGGAGATGGTGTTTGTGATATGCGTTTTAACATCAGATTCAAGTTAATTTGTTTGTGATTTTAATATCAGGTTCAGGTTAATGCTCGTCTTCATCAATGATATGCATTTCTGGTTTGATGTGTTTTGTTTATGCGGTTTGGTCGTTCCTTTGTTTTTCGAAATTTTGTCATCTTCCTGATTTCACAGTACTATTGATTATTTTTCTGGCTCAAAATTCTGGCGTTTGATTTACTGGTTTTTGAGATTTTTTGAGATTTTTTTTTGAGATTTTTGATCAGATAAGGAAACCGACATGTACAATGCTGATATAATCTACACTTTTTTCGGTGAGTACTGGCATTCTAACACCTGCTGCCTGTCTATACGATTGCTTTACTTTCCAGAAATCAATTGATTACCAACTTCTGCTTTGGTTTTAATCATCTTTTCTTTGCTTGCTTGGGTCAGATAATGAAAGCCACTTGAACCTCCTGCTAAATTAGCCTTCCACAACATCAATTTTAATGGTATTTCTTTAACCACTTTTCTCTGATACTTCTTTAATGCTCTGAAAGCTCCGTTTCGATAAAACATTATGGAGATTATTTCATTCTAGAAATATATGAAACCCCAAATGAGTGACATATCCGGCCATGTTAGAGCAGCTTAAAATAGCAATAAATGGCCCAAAACAAGTTTTACAAGAAAGACGGCATTATCCTAATGTATTTAGGTTGCTGCATAAGCTCTTAGCCATATTCAATGTTTATTGATGAACTACCATACTTTGATTAACTCATGTGTGTTTTTTTATGTAGATATGTTAGTTATGCTATGGATAGTGTCTCAATGATTATCCATCCACAGACCTAATACAATCTCTGGAAGCAAAAAAGCATTGGGTAAAGTATTTTTGGCAGTATTGTACTGTTAGTTTTTGCTTTCTTGTAATGCTCTTTGAAATACGAATTCTAAGTATTTTTTCCACTGTTTAATGAAGACTACCCTCGGCTCACTTATAATTCACTTGTATCTCTTCAAATATAATGTTCAGCCACTATAAACTGAATTATATCTCGACTACCCTCGGCTCACTTATAATCTATTATATGTCCGACTAATGCTGACTTTTTTTCTCTTTCGGCCAGGATGTCGCTGATAGCAATCGTGCAAGCTGCAGCTATTGCGCCGTTCACAGACGCGATCCTACAGCCTGGAATTTAACTTGCCCCCTTCAACTTTCGTCTTGCTTCTTTTCTGTATGGAACTCTCCTCTTCATCTGTCAACTTTACTTCGACATAACACCACACACTGATTATTTGGGGCCTTGACCCAACTTTTGGAACAAAATCCAACTTTTATGAAACCTTTTTCAGGGACTTGTAGGATCAGGAGTTACATTCTTCATTCAAGCTTGGTATATATCGAAGAAAGGTCCATTTTCTCATCAGTGTTTACACCCTTTAGCCACTGTCATTACAACTGTCTTAGCATGTTGTTCCTTGAATGAACAACTTACATTGGCAGGTAAATTCTACTAAAAATCTAATTTATAGGTCATTAATTTCATAGATTAGTTGTTCTCAGGTTTCACTTCCGACATCCCTGTTTAGTTCTATGCCTTACTATGTTTAGATCTTCGGGTAACAACAAACTCCCTACATACTACGACAACAACGAGGTCTTGAAATCCATGTCTTGAAACTGGTTGGATCGTCGAAGATGATGGCACCACTTATCGCCGGGTACCTTCCATCCTCGGTCCCTTCCTTTAGATCTATTCTTTTTTATTAGTTCATATCATTCCATGTTCGACCCTTCAGTTTAATTCAATAAGTTACCCATATTTTATCGTCTTAAGACCTCAATTAGGTCTATTTAAGGTTAGGTAGTTTTACTGAATGCAGTTTTCTATTTTGTTTGTTGATTAAACCTTTGGTAATCTGTAGGGATGCAGACCGTCTCCAATGGAAATGGAGGACCATCCACCGTCTCTAATTTGTTTGCTGGTTGAACCTTTGATCATCTATTCGAATGGAATAAATATTGAGTTGCATAGATGATACAACTTTTATTGGTTGAAATGTGTATTTCTAGTTGAAGTTCCTTTGTAATATTTGGATGATAATTTAATTGTTGGGTTCTTTTGATTGTGGATTTAAATATATGGTTGTACGGTTTGCATTATTATAATTTCTTTTTTTAAAAACAATATCAAATAGAACGGTTCTCAATATATGTTAACAATGACGGTCATGTATTTGAACTGTGATCTCAGAAGATTAACAAAGATGATGTTTGGTAGACAAAAGCGTCCTCCGCAAAGAATAACAACAATGACGGTCATGTATACCAACCGTGCTGCGCAAGGATAACAACAATGACGGTCATGTAGCCTAACCGTGCTCTGGAAGAATAACAACAATGACGGTTTGACTTGCTTTAAACCGTGATATATTATCAACGATCACGGTGACCTATATGACGGTTACTATCTTCTTTTAGGACGGTTTTCAACCGTAATATTTTGTATGTTTTGTAGTAGTGCAAGTAAGCTTTTTTCGTCGAAGTAATTGTGTTTACATTCTTTGCATGCGATTTCACGAGACAGGCAGGCCATGAAAAGATGCACGTAGAAGAGTAGAGAGTACTAGATATTATACGTATTAGCAAATCCGTTTTAACGTGATAATACGGATATTAGTCCTTCTCGTGGTATACCTTACCTGGTATTTTGCTTAAGATGCGTCGGTTCGGTATTAATAGGGATGCGTCGAACCACATATGAGGGGTGAGCATCGGGATTAATAAGGTAACCCGACCACCACCTGTTCAGTTTTAGCTTGTTTACGTTTTGAATCCCGTGTTAGGTGATTTAGCATGTGATTATGGTCATAAAAGCGGTAAATCATACGAAAGCGATAAATGCGAAATGTAGTAAATCACATTGTGAGGAATTGCACCCTTACAATGTACACTAAACGAGACACGGTGCGTAGATGGTAGAGAACGGATCTCATGTCTACTCAGGTTTAGTTAGGGTGTTTTAGTGCTTATGGTTGAAGTTGTGGACGTTACGTATGTTTACGACACGTCATGGACCTAGTGTTCATATGAGTCGGACTCGACGTTATCGAAGTGCATGAGTAAAGAGTACGGTATGTAAAGTTGTGTTTAGATGACAACCTACTGATGATACGACTTCTTAGGTGGATCCTCCTAGCTTTCCTGTGGCAAATCCGGCAGAGCTTCGCTACGGTGTCTTGAGATAGCTACTCGAACACGGGTGCCCCTTTTCGTTCGGATCGAGCCAAGGACTCGAGGAACTACGAGGAGTAGTGTCGATTTGCGTATCAAAAGGGAACAATCGAATGGATCGTACTTAGAGTCGGAGTGCGACGCTAAGTTAGAGCAAAAGGCTCGAAGAGAGGAGGGAGAGTTGAGAATTGAATTCGAATTATGTTCGAAATTCTGAATTGTGTGTTGTAATGAGCGGAGAAGGGGGGTATTTATAGTTTTTCTCGCGGTTGAGGGTGAGCGCATCAGGATTGAGGTGCTTGGAGGGGGGAGGTTGGATTTTTGAAGATCCGATTTCAAAACTTTACAAAACGGAGATTACATACGTAATCTCATACTTTGCTTGAATATTAAGGTTTCTGACGTGACCTAGCTGCGTTGCGCCGATGGGCCTCAGGCGCGCGTCACGAGCCTCGCTCGGCCTGACGTGCTTGACTTAGGTTTGACTTTTCGTATTTCAGGACCGATTCGAAGCCCCGATGTTGGAATTGACTCTAATTAGTGTTGACGCGACCGTAATGACACGACTAAGATCGTCTTCATGTTGATTTAATTTTTACGAGTAATTATTTGATCCGTTCTATAGAAAAACCATCTAAAACATCGTGAACTCATGTCGTGTTGCGGTCCGATCATCATCAGGTGTTTATCGGGTACTCCTGCAGCCACCAAGTCAGAATCTTGGTGTCTACAGTATGTTTTGATAAGAGGGACTACATAACACCTAGGTTACACGAACACTCCTCCAAACCAACGTGTCATTTCGGACACACGTGTCGGACACCGACACACGACGATACGTTTCGGACACCTGTAAAACCGTGTCTGGTTTTTTTAATTTATTCGGACACGGTTCGTCATATTTGGAGACGTGTCCGACCCGGTTCGTAATATTGAGAGACTCATCGGACATACTGATGGTAGGGATTCGTCACGTCCCAACCGATCAATAAATAAACCGGCTAATCCTAACTAGGGTAGATAGGGTAAGTCGGGTCGAATCCACGGGGACGGTAAGAGGCGTCTAGACTAAGGTCACCCGATTACTAGACTAAGTCAACGGACTAAGCTAAACTAGAAAATGATAAGAAGGGGAGAAAGCTAGACTATGACTAAGGAAAACAAATAGGAAAACGGGCTAGGATTAGGTCGGGATCAAAGGGGTAACGGAATGGTCGAGGGAGAACTAGAGTGAAGGGAGTAGTAGGGTAATCTAGGTATGGTCCGGGCTCTCGCAACTTAGACCGACCTAGAGGTTTCACCTAAAACCCATCTCCGCGACACACATGACAAACGGGGTTACTAGCACGCTATAGTGGCCTAGGTCGCATCCGGGCTCTCGCTACTTAGACCGACCTAGGGGTCGTCCTCACCGGGCTCTCGCTACGTAGTGAGGGAACCGAACCCACAAACAAACTATCACCCACAAGAGAAAAGGCAAGAAAACAAGCATACACATATACATGTCATTCAAGCATTTCAACAAACATGTGATATGCATCAAACCAAGAGGAAACCCAAATCTTCCACCAACATCTCCAACAAACCCTTAATCACCCAATTAACACCCTAATCACCCTACTAACCCTAGCAAGAACACTACTCTAACATAGTCAAACTATAACTAACAAAAACAAAATGAATCAACATAAGAAACAAAACAAACATAATGAAACTAACAAGTACGAAGAACAAAGCAATAATCTAGAACTAAAGATTGAAACTTGAATAACATAAACAAGATAAAGAGAAAGGAAAAGAGATTATACCATACTAGAGGAAGAAAGGAAGAATCAAAACTTGTATAAAAGAGAAAACCCAAAATAATCATCCAAGGTTGTCAAGCTTGGTGAAGATCTTCAAGAATTCCTTAATACAAGCATTAATCTATGATTAACGATAAACTAAGGACTAATCTACACTAATCTATGCTAATCTATGCTAAAATAATCTAGGGTTTTAGGGGAAGTGAAGAACATAACATAAGAATACAAGAGGATGAGTATTTATAGGGTTATAATAACAAGGGAGAAGAAAACAAGAGGACACGGGCTGCAGCACCCCCGTCCCGACCGAAACGGCCCCATCTCGGCCGGGAAGGGCTGGTCCCGACCGAGACAAGGTTGGTCTCGGCTGAGACGACTCTTCACAGTAGCCTCCTAAAACGTGCACCTCTTCCCGACCGAGATGGCACTTGGTCTCGGTCGGGAAGGCTCTGTAGGCCTCCAATATGCTCTCTATGGTCCCTCCTTGCTTCTCATGGGCTTCTCACCGAATCTCGGGTCTCCGGATCGAGTCTAAGAGGCTCGGGATTGGGTCCCAAGGTCTCGGGGTCGATTCCAAGGCATCGAGTGATCGCTCCTTCACTTCGTTGGCTCCAAAAAGTGTATGTATTGAGTCGGAATCGCTCCAACTCTTCGTGAATGGTCTCGGGAACCTGAAACGAGCTAAAGGAAGCATAAGTACCCCATAAACCGCTCCCAAGGAGCGATTCCACAAGGAAAATGGGACCAAAACACTACGAAATAGGTACTACAAACTACACTTATCAACTCCCCCACATTTAACCCTTACTCGCCCTCGAGTAAGCACACACTAACTACTAAACTAGTCGAGTGGGTATTAGCGCACCCTACGCCCTTTCAACTCACGCGAGTACACTTAGAGGAAGAGTGCACTCCGCAAGGCAAGTGGGGTCTTGCGACAAAACCGTGGATGCAACCGGACACAAAAAACACAAACAAACAAACACACAAACAAACACAAGGTTGCACCCAAAGAAAAACAAATACCGCTTCCTTCAAAAAGCGGTGAAAGAAGCACCGGTTTAGGACTTGAGGTAAGTGACAACATTCCCAAGCTAGCAATACAAACCAAGGTGAACTAAACCCTAATAGTATGACGATAAAGCAACAAAAACATTGGTAACTTACCTAGATTCCTCCTAACTTTCTAAGAACGTACTACGGGACGATCGGCGGAGTGGAAAAGGGATGAACCACGGTTTTAGTCGACACTGTAGGTAAGTGAGACCCCGCCCCCTTTAGCAATGAGCCAAGAGGGTCATCCCATGCCCGAGACCGCTCAACTAATCCAAGTGAAAAGGTGGAAATATTGCAAAATGAGGGAAGACCGACTAATGCCGCTATCATCCTTCGTAGGGACTCGGTCCTTCGGTAGGCTCTTCATGGCAAAAGTCGGAAAAAGGCTTATTTTGAGGTGTAGAGATTCTTTTTGTGAGACGATTTTCTTTTTGGCATTTTTTTTTCTTTTGCATTTTTGCCTTGTTTGTTGCCATGCCATTTCTTTTTCTTCTTTTCTATTTTCTTTTTGGCTTTTGTGCCTTTTCTTTTTCTTCATTCTTTTCTTTCTTTCAATTTCTTTCTTTTTTTTTCTTTTCTTTGCCCTTTTTTTTGGCAAGATTTGGCTTTTTGGCATTTCTTTGTTTGACAAGAAAGGAAGATTTCAACAATTTGCAAACTTTATTGTGTGGGAATGTGTAGGAGGTAGGGAAATGGGTGAGTCGGGAGTGCGTCCTTCCCTTCAAACCCACAAAAAAGGGGAAAACTTGGACTAATCAAACGATCCTAAACACGGTCTCCTAAGGGACGAGACTCGGTAACCAAGGCCTTTTCACACCGTGGGTGGTCATAATGGTCAAAGGTGAAAATCCCGCAGTAAATTCCTAGTAAGCTAGGTGGACTCAAGGTAAAGGACCAACGAACTCATTGATTCAGGGTCATTCTACTAGATTAAAGTCCAAAACTCGATTTATACAACTAGGAAGGGAAAGTAGACACTCACACACTAGCCTCTAAACCGGGTTTTCGAAAACGGTTTACGCAAAAGACACACAACACAACACAAAACAAAGACACGACGAAAACGAATGAAAGAAAAAGAAGCAAAAGCAACAAAACAAAAACAAAACAAAACGAACACATAAACAACACAAACACCACCCTGATCATCCAAACAAGCCACCAAATCAACCACAACTTTACAAAGCTCCACCCGAGCACACAACATCACAATCTCCTCCAAACTCCGCAAGAGATAAAGAAGAAAAAGGGATAAAGATGTTACCGGAAGTCTTGAAAGCTCTTCAAAGCTATTGGTGATTTAAAGAAACCTATAAGGAAAAAGGGAGGCAAACACACACAATACGACAAATACACGACACAAAGACACTTAAGGAGAACACACAAAAGAAAATCTTTTTGATTTTTGTGAAAAAATTTCAAATTTTTAGGGTTTTTAAGATTTTTTTAGAAAAACTAAGAAAATAAAACTAACTATGCTAGAATATCGCTCCCCCACACTTAAACCGAGCAATGTCCCCATGCTCGATCGTAGTGTGCGGAGAGACAAAAGAAAAAGAAAAGAAATTACGAAAATAAAGCTAAAAATAAAAAATGAAGATGAAGAAAAGGGTAGAAAGTGTCCGGCCGGGGTGTAGTCAAGTCACCATGGGCCGAGACGAGAAAAAGATATGGATGGGGGAAGAAATAAAAGAAGGAAATAAAAGGAAATGGGAGGGGAGGGCTAGGTGTAATCAAGTCACCTAGCCCGGATTCCGCCTAAATCCGACTAAATCCTCAAAAAGAGAGTGAAAATCTTGTAAAATTTGGATTTTGAAATGACTCTCGATGTAGTCACATCATCGAGAGTCGGGAGCAACAACTACCGAGGCCTCGAAGGCCACCATGACATCAAGACATAAAAGTGTACAAGGGGAAGGGAATAAACAAAGGAAAACAAGCAACAACAAAAACGGAAAAGAAAGGATAGTTGTCGTACCATAGGTTAGCAACTCACTCTCTCCATCGTCTCATAGATCAATATAGGCACTTGCTTGTCTTCATCATTGCTATCCCGCTTCAAGCTTGATAGAACCGCATGGTAGAGGTAGTAATGGTGCGAGGGGGTGGGATTTGATGTGAATATCGGTCTAAAGTGAGGAGGAAATGAGGTTAAGGTATGTAAATGAGGTACATGGGTGGTATGATATGAGAAAGGAAGGTAGGGAGGTTAGGTGGGGGTATACAATGGTTGGGTGGGCTTAAATGTCGAAGAAGAAGCACCAAAAAGGAGTAGGGGATCATCCCGGTCGGGTTGGATGATCCCGGTTGGGTTGATAAACCCTTCCCGGTCGGGAAGCCTCCTTCCCGATCGGGATGACACTCCAGTGGACTCGATTTTTGGCACCCTCATCCCGATCGGGATGGCCCCATCCCGGTTGGGACGAAACACTCTTCCCGGTCGGGAAGGGTCTTCATGACTCCCATGACCCCAAAAACCGACTCCCTTACTCACGATCCAAGCTCTATCACTAACCACTCCTTTCTAGAAGTCACCTTCACTTCACCTATCACAATAAACTCAAAGTACACATCAAATTCACTCCCTCACATCGCTCATCAAAATACCAAATCAATTACAAGGGCTTCACAAAACAACAAAAATCAAGATAAAAATCACACAAATACAAACACAAGTACTCTAAAGAGGAGAGGAGGGGAATATACAACATGACGGTTCTTTAGGAACTCCGTCAAACCTAGGATGGTGGACTCTCCTTCAACCGTAGCCCTCAAGGGCATGGAGAAGCAAGTCGAACGCGGTACCAACATCATAGTGAAGGCCCAAGAAGCGCTCGAGCCTAGCCAACCTCCACGGCCTCCAAGGTGGAGGCAAGAAGTAGGAATCCCAAAACCCATCGTCATCATTCATGTCATCTCCTGGGTCTATCCATCCTACGAGCTTAACCGACCTCTTCCTCCCTAAGCATTGCCTCCAATCACAAGCAAGCTTCATCTCCAAGAAACGAGGCACAAAAAGCGGTTTTGGCCTCACTTCCTCGTTGCACACCCCCACACTTGCCTCAAGTTGTGGTTCCCCATCTTCATCACTCGGCCCCACATCATCGTGGAGGAGAGAATCAAAACTTCTACTGGTGGTTTCAATCCCTTCCAAACCATCTCTCGGTGTACTAGCAAGGGGCTCTTGATGCTTGTCCAAATTATCGCACAAGGGCAACTCGAGGCTAACAATTTCACCCAACAACTTCACAAACTCTACCAAATCATCCAACTCACCTTCCTCCTCCAATTCCTCACCAATGTTGCCTTCACCAAGGGTCATATCCTCATTCGTCTCTTTTTGGGTAGACGATTGAGGTTCTACAAAGCAAACTTCTCTATCAAAGGGAACTACATCGGCGGCTTCGTGATTAGGTTGCTCCTCTCTCTCAAGTGGGCACCCTTCATCTAAATGTGATGCTCGGGATAAAAACATTACGGGTTGAACCGATAATGCATTTAATTGAGCATTCCTCGCCTCGTTTCCCCTTCGAATTCGGGCCATTAATTCCTCTTGTTCTTTTTGCAATTGAATGGTCGTTTCTTGGATGCTCCTTTGCATTTGAAGCATAGATTGAAATACCTCCGTGTCGGGTAATTGGTGATCATTGGGGTCTTTTAAAGCTCCTTGAAAATCTTGATAATGCCCAAGGGGTGGGGCATCATATTGTTGGTAGCAAGGTTGGGGTGATTGGTAGTATTGTGGGTCATGGGGTTCATATTGTGGTTGGGGTGGAGGGTAATATGGGGGGGTTTGGGGGTATTGGCTTCCATAAGGTGAATCTTGATTGAACATGGTGGGTTCACAATCATAGCTTGAGTAATGGCCACCATGATCGTAGGAGTGATAGTCATTCACTTGTTGGTAGCCATTTCCATAATCTTGAAGATCATACCCGTCTTGATTACCCCAAGAAGCTTGATAATGGTAGGGGGACGTCATGTCATACCCTTGGTTCATGGAAGAAGAGGAGTAGCTCATATAGGCTTCCATGTGTGGGGAGTTTAGATCAAACCCCATGCTTGCTCGAAAATCGTGGTCCATGCCCGGTTGGAAACCTCTCACTCTAGCAACCGTCCGTTAAAGCGGCTCTAAGTTGCAAGAAGAAGATAGTCACCACCTCTAAGCACAAACTGTAGACTAAGGACAAACGTGAGAAGCCTAGTGCTTTTTGGGCACTAGACAAGAGAGAAATAAACCACACACACACACAAGAAGCAAAGTAACAAAAAGAAAAAAGAAAAACACAAAGACAAAGACAAAGTCAAGCAAATAGGAAAACAAAGTCTAAACTAGCACCGTCCCCGGCAACGGCGCCAAATTGATGGTAGGGATTCGTCACGTCCCAACCGATCAATAAATAAACCGGCTAATCCTAACTAGGGTAGATAGGGTAAGTCGGGTCGAATCCACGGGGACGGTAAGAGGCGTCTAGACTAAGGTCACCCGATTACTAGACTAAGTCAACGGACTAAGCTAAACTAGAAAATGATAAGAAGGGGAGAAAGCTAGACTATGACTAAGGAAAACAAATAGGAAAACGGGCTAGGATTAGGTCGGGATCAAAGGGGTAACGGAATGGTCGAGGGAGAACTAGAGTGAAGGGAGTAGTAGGGTAATCTAGGTATGGTCCGGGCTCTCGCAACTTAGACCGACCTAGAGGTTTCACCTAAAACCCATCTCCGCGACACACATGACAAACGGGGTTACTAGCACGCTATAGTGGCCTAGGTCGCATCCGGGCTCTCGCTACTTAGACCGACCTAGGGGTCGTCCTCACCGGGCTCTCGCTACGTAGTGAGGGAACCGAACCCACAAACAAACTATCACCCACAAGAGAAAAGGCAAGAAAACAAGCATACACATATACATGTCATTCAAGCATTTCAACAAACATGTGATATGCATCAAACCAAGAGGAAACCCAAATCTTCCACCAACATCTCCAACAAACCCTTAATCACCCAATTAACACCCTAATCACCCTACTAACCCTAGCAAGAACACTACTCTAACATAGTCAAACTATAACTAACAAAAACAAAATGAATCAACATAAGAAACAAAACAAACATAATGAAACTAACAAGTATGAAGAACAAAGCAATAATCTAGAACTAAAGATTGAAACTTGAATAACATAAACAAGATAAAGAGAAAGGAAAAGAGATTATACCATACTAGAGGAAGAAAGGAAGAATCAAAACTTGTATAAAAGAGAAAACCCAAAATAATCATCCAAGGTTGTCAAGCTTGGTGAAGATCTTCAAGAATTCCTTAATACAAGCATTAATCTATGATTAACGATAAACTAAGGACTAATCTACACTAATCTATGCTAAAACAAACTAGGGTTTTAGGGGAAGTGAAGAACATAACATAAGAATACAAGAGGATGAGTATTTATAGGGTTACAATAACAAGGGAGAAGAAAACAAGAGGACACGGGCTGCAGCACCCCCGTCCCGACCGAGACGGCCCCATCTCGGCCGGGAAGGGCTGGTCCCGACCGAGACAAGGTTGGTCTCGGCCGAGACGGCTCTTCACAGCAGCCTCCTTAAACGTGCACCTCTTCCCGACCGAGATGGAACTTGGTCTCGGTCGGGAAGGCTCTGCAGGCCTCCAATATGCTCTCTATGGTCCCTCCTTGCTTCTCATGGGCTTCTCACCGAATCTCGGGTCTCAGGATCGAGTCTAAGAGGCTCGGGATTGGGTCCCAAGGTCTCGGGGTCGACTCCAAGGCATCGAGTGATCGTTCCTTCACTTCGTTGGCTCCAAAAAGTGTATGTATTGAGTCGGAATCGCTCCAACTCTTCGTGAATGGTCTCGGGAACCTGAAACGAGCTAAAGGAAGCATAAGTAGCTCATAAACCGCTCCCAAGGAGTGATTCCACAAGGAAAATGGGACCAAAACACTACGAAATAGGCACTACAAACTACACTTATCACATACCTAACGTTGTTTTATTGGGTTCTAGATTTAATAAATGGTAATATTGTAAGTTTACGGTGGTTAATTGATGGAATAAACACTTATTATAACTAACTAATAATTATATTATAGTGGTACAATTGTTTGAACTTTTAAGATTTGATTTTTAACTTCAAATTAATAAGACTTTAATTTTTGTTTTATTATTTTACGATAATTATGACAGTGTAAGTAACCAAACGTATATCTTAGTATAAAAATCTTCAAATTCTCTTTGTTTAAATGTGTATATTGATTTTTTCCTGCCGTGTCCGTGTTCTAGAAAATTTCAAATGTCGTGTCACGTGTCCGTGTCCGTATCGGTGCAACCTAGCATAACACTTGAAACAATGTCACCTTTCCACTTCTTAGCTATGAAAAGAGTAATGAAGAAATAAAGATTGGACGGAAATGAAGTGATGGGTTGCCTTTTTTTTTTCTCTCCCCTTTTATAGGAGTAAAAGGGTTCACAAAGATTAATGAGCTCCACCAGCGCATGCCCACCAATCCGCACTCTTACCTATAAACCCTGCAAAAAGACAAGTTTCACATTGGATGGAGAGAATTGAGGTTGCAATCATGACAACAGAAAAAGTGCCTCGAGCTCACCAAAAGTCGAGCGTTAGATGGGACTGTTTTGTATGGAGAAGCTCAAGGGACATAGGCACCTCGAAACCAAGAAAACATTTAATGACTATCTAGTGGAGTAACCAACTATCCCGTCATGGCCTGGACATACTATAAGCAGTGCATCAAGTAAACATTGGGGCAAGTAGGTCCGACCACCATATTTTAACAGCCACTCTATTGAGCTGCCAAGGGGGACTTGATGAAGTTGGTTACCAAACCTCGGCTAACATATCCACCTTTCGTGCCGAGACCATGCACAGCCACCTCCCGTCTCAATCCTGGGAGGAGCCTTCCGGATAGGGTCGACCTCCGAGCCTTTTGGACCTCGTCTTTAAGGGTACCTCAGCCAACTAGGTCCACTAGGCCCTCTTGATAGATGACTCCAACTCGCTACGTCAACAGTTGAGGGTAGGAAATGTCGATCAATATGCTAGCACCAAGTCTACGGGGTAAGTAAGTGTATTTTATAAGGTAATATAACCACGTATTTTACACTCAACATCTCTCTAGAAATCTAAGTCATGTCGATTCAAGGCAAAAATAAAGACTTACTTAGGCATCGAAGGGGCCCCTCGGACACCCTCTGAGGCCATGTGTGCTCCCTGTGCAGGTTTCTTTGCCCTAGCCGACCAAGGACATCCACGAGGTAGACGAGGAAGAGGCCAAACGATCCATGTAAGGATCGACCATCAAATAGATCTAACACAAATTTAGATCCAATTGTTTGTTACTCAAACATTAAGGAAGATCCTTCTAAAGAAAAAGTCAAAACCCTATAACTTGGCCATCTTTTAAACGAGTTTTTGCTTATAATAGAAATATTTAAGGAAACATGGACACAATTTTTGGCAACAGAATGCCCCTTTTTGGGGAGAGCACTACAGAAAGCAATGAAGACAAAGTGACTTCGGGAAGTGGAAGCATCACACGGACAATTACAGAGGCCCTCCAACTTTCCTAATCATGAGCAAGCCATAAGATCAAAGGATACCAAAAGGTGCACCATTTTTAAAGACTTTTCATTGCCGCAAATTTGCATGGAATGATCATCGGCCCAAGAGTCTCAGGTTCAAGTCCCTGCAAGCGCAAACTTGTGAGAGTTGTATGGCTTGAGACTATGCCTTCTAGACTTCAAGCATGTCCACGGGTGGTTTACCTTGGTATGCGTGGTTTGCAGGCTATGCGTACAACCGAGAGTTTACCCAGAGCGCACCAAAAAGGTAGAGGCTGCGGGTTCCCTCGTTCATAAAAAAAAATTGCATGGAAAAAAAACATCTTAATAGAGAAGCAAAGCATTAATGACGACTTAGGATCACTCGACCACACAACTAAGTTGACGCATGTATCAATGTACAATAAATCGATGGCGACGGCAACAAAGTTAACCAGCTCGCCGAGGGGCTATCGATGGGCCGTGGATTTTGACATTGGCTCCCTAATTAACTATCGTTCAAAGAAAAACAATCCCCTACAGTACACAACCCAATTAGCAAGTGGAAAGAGAAACACTATAAATATATACCACACAAAAGGCCTAAGCAAGAGCGATAACTTTTCTAATACTCAATCTCTCACCAGAAAGTGATTATCTCTCTACAAGAGGAATAATTGCACTCATCTCACAATTGTTAGCTTCGGCATCGAAGAGGTCACATCGGTTCTCCTCTAAGGCCCTTGTTGATCCCTGTGCAAGACCACACCCATGATAAATCAACCACAACATACCTCAACCATCAAGCCAAACTCCGACATATCGATCGCTTGATCCGAAACATGAATAATTCTAAGAGTGATAATAATAGTATTAGTTATGATAATAAATAATATTAACAATATAATAACGACTAATATTTGTTAAACTTATAAGAGCTAAAGTTACAAGAGATGAGTCGAACTTATTAAAGATGAGTTCCTTGAACTGAACTTAAATGAGTTGAAATTGAGCTTAATTAAAAGAACATGACCTATCTATTTTACAGTAATTATTGTGTACAACCGTTGTACCATGCGACAATAATAAAAATTTGCAACTTATGATAAAAAGTGACCATTTTAGGTTAGTTGGTTACCACTTTCAGATAAATAGTTACCATTTTTTCATATCAAAACGTGGTCACTATTTAACTTAAAGTGGTCACTAAATAACATAAAGTGGTAACTTTTTACAATTAAATTAGGTCCGTCGTACCATACAAGAGTTGTATACTATAATTTGTGTCTATTTTATTCACGAAATAGTAGTATTTCTACTTCATTTCAATCCTCAATTGTATTTGGTTATGGCTTTGGGGTCGAACTTCCTCTCCCAAACCTGACTCAGGCTAATATGTCTTTCTGTAAGCCCTCTCAAACACCGGTCGATACTCAAGTCAGGCCAAAATTAGCTCTGCCACCAGTCCTCCTATATCTGACCCCTCATTATATCGCAGTCTTGCCGGCGCTCTACAATATTTCACATTTACCCGCCCCAACATCTTCTATGCGGTTCAACAAGTTTGCCTCTTCATGCACAACCCTCGAGAACCCCACCTTGCCGCACTCAAACGCATTCTCCGTTATATTTGCAGTACCACATCTCACGACATCATCATCTGACCCTCCACCACCAGCTCTCTCATTGCTTATTCTGACGCAGATTGGACAGGATGCTCCGTCACCCGCTGCTCCACCTCTGATTATTGTGTTTATCTAGGCGACAATAACGTCTCATGGTTCTTTAAACATCAATCCATCGTGTCCTGCTCTAGCACCGAGGATGAATACTGTGGCGCGTGGCTAACACTGTCGGTGAAACTTGTTGGCTCTGCAATCTCCTTCTTGAACTCCGTTGCCCTCAATCCAAAGCTACCATTATTGTCTAATGTGATAACGTCAGTGATCTACCTTGTCGGCAATCTTGTTAATCATCAACGCACCAATCACATAGAAATAGATATCCACTTTGTTCGAGAAAAAGTTGTTCTTGGTCAGTTAGGCGTTCCAATCTACACGTCCCATCCCGTTATCAGTTTGCTGACATCTTTGACTAAGGCCTTCCTAAAGCTCTATTCGATGACTTTCGTTCCAATCTCAACGTCCAGTCCCTTCTCGTTTTGACTGCGGGGGCGTAATAGGTTAATGACAGATTCATTGTATATACATTCCCCTTGCTAGACTAGCTTAGTTCTTTGTATTATATGTCTAGTTCTTTGTAGTTGCATTTATTTATCCCCTTGTACCTAGGTTTCTAGGAAGTAGAAGAGAGTCTCTAAGCATTGTATAAATAGTATAATCGATTTATGAAATAGACAAACAAAATTACCTTCTTTTACGAATAGTATCAATTCAAATGATTTTATTAAACCAACAACAAGCTTCTCTATCCCAAACAATGTGAGGTTGATTGGCATGAATCATTACTAGAAAACCTTAAGTGACTAAGAAAATACTGAAAAAAAATACAGGTGGAGAAAAAGATGGACAGACACAATAGTAAATGATACGAAGTAAAAGATAAAGGGTCGAGCTTGAAAGCTTCAGGTGTCCCGGCCGCAGTCTCAGACTTTCTTTTAGCAATGATGACAGTTTAGTGGATTTGTAGACAAACATGCTTTTCTTGTAGATGACTTTCATTGGATTGAAGGACAATATGCTGCACCAAACATTGAATGAGATCCAAAACGAGTGGAAGAAACCTGAAATAAAAATAAAAGAAGATTACTTTGATTTGAGTTCTGTTATAGGTGTAGGTTATGTGGACTGATCCATCATTGGCTTCGATGACGGCTGGATATGAATATTCCATCTCGGAAGTACCATCTTCAAGAGTCAAAGCGTCAATCCATGAGTCACCATCGTCATAGGATATTGCTACCTTCAGTATTCCCCGGGAATCAGTGTTGTAAGCAAGTACAAGACGCCCATCCCTCAATTTCACCCCATCAATTCCTGTTTCAGTAACCAAAACAGATGTGTAAACTATATTGATGACTGACAAGATACGACATATTCC
Organism: Agrostemma githago; assembly: GCA_958450325.1. NCBI lineage: Eukaryota > Viridiplantae > Streptophyta > Magnoliopsida > Caryophyllales > Caryophyllaceae > Agrostemma > Agrostemma githago. The sequence goes on from OY288250.1 coordinate 15,762,927, forward strand.
CTCCATCCCACTATGATGTTCTCACTTTTATTCTGATGTGAGGGATGTAATATTCAAATGGGAACATCTTTTTAGGATGGAGGGAGTAACATTTTAACGTATTCATGTATCTATGCAATATGCACTTGGGAACAGACCTATAGGTGTGTAATCTTGACGAACGATCAAAAGCTCTAGTCGATTGTTTCGTATTCACTATTCAAACAGACAAATGCTAATGAGTTTTGGTGTGATTTCGATTGAAATCTCCCTGTCGATAGTCATGACTCATGGTGACTGAGTTCTTTCACAAAACGCATGGGTTTCTAAATCAATGTTTCACTACAACTCACAAAAACCATCAACAGTGGCATTTCTTGGTCCATTGGAATAATAGTCAAAAAAGAAAAGAAATAAGATATCAGAGGGACCCTATTAAGAGAAATGAAACATGCAGCAGAGTTCTGACGGGATTATCGTATTATTAAGTGTAAGAAGACATGAAGCCAAGCCAAATGAGGTTTTTGTTTTCGCCAATAGGCACAAATAGAAAATAAGTCATGATTTTATTATAACCAAGACAGTGCAGCAAAAATTTAGAATGCAATGCAACCTGAATTCGGATTTGGGAGCTGAGTTGGCTTTGCGTGGCTCCAAGTATGTCCACCATCTTCGGATTCTGACATGCACACTCCATTGTGAACCGATCGTAACAAAACTCGTAAATTCCCATTGGCTGTCTCGTACGGTACTGGTTGAATTACACTCATAGTCTCTTCGGGAATGTATATTGGCCCATATTTCGTCCATGTTTTACCTAAATCTGAGGTTACCTGGACATAAGTTCAGAGAAATCTGACAATCAGGGGGGCAAGGGCAAAAATGATTCCCATCATATGTTCTACGATAAACTATATGTAGGGTTTCCAAATGTTTGACCTCAACCCAAGCGCTCCAGGCATTCCAGCTTTCGACAGAAGACCCACAAATCATTCGACCATCATCTAACAAAATAGGCTGAAATAAGACAGAACTCTCAAGTTACATCGTCAGCAAATGAATACAATAAATGCTTTAGTAAAGAGTTTCCTGGGCTGCAAATCCCCAAGGTAAGGAGGGGTAAGATGCACACGACATTACCGAGATGTTTGCAACACGGTGAGGCTATTTCTATATGACCGAGTCATTTTGCGTTATGCTATGATTTCCATCATAATCTAGCTAGAACCACAAAGACTGACTCTTTGTCTTAACTCGAAAAAATGGACAGCACACCACTACACCAGTATAAAGTAGGGGTAGGATTTGATCAGAACCTTATTTTTTATTGGTCCCAAAATACCAGCAGGAAATTGTTCTCTTTCTGTCCATGTAAATCCGCCATCAAATGAACGCTTCAGGCAACCTGACCAACTGACAAAATTACCGTTCAAAAAGGTTCATGGATAGCTAAAGTAGTGATTTGAATATTAGAAGACAAATTTCCTGAGATTGAAACTCTGGCCTAATATGATTAAGGTTCATTAACTAACTAAAACTAGCCAATCAGCTTGATATCTGAATACATAGAAGCACACAAGAAACATCCTATTTATTTAATTATTTTCTGAAAATGCACAATTTTACCTTCGAAAAAACTATCACCAAAAACTGAAATCAGGTAACATTATTTCACTTATGATCCACTTAATCAACCTACCCCTACCCTTAACAGTCGCTGAACCCACCATAAACTTGCACTATTGTTTACAGAATAGATTACAGTATTGTTATCAAGTCCAGCGGTGAATCCGAAGTATAAGATGTCATAACATGACATACAAGTTCTTATCAATGTGTCCTATACCGCCTAACGCAAACCAACACCTAATTGCGTATGCAAGCTATTTAACATGTCTTAAATACTGTAGTACTTAAATCCTTAGTCTCTCCGTTCTAGATAAAAGTAACGGAGTATCTGTTTCCGTTTTAGAGTTTATTATTCAATATTTATCTATTTCCATTTTTCGTAGATTTTTGTGTGCCATCTTCCATGTACAACTGGAGTTAATGTGAGTTATGTGTTCCAAAATCACCCATTTTCTCCCTTGTCTTTGTGCTAATAGCAATAAATAATAATCATTGATTGGGACGGAGAGAGTATAGAGTAGAAAACCGGTTTAAATTGTATATGCCTGTCTTATAAGAAGACCGGAATCTTAGTATAGCTTACAAGCTTATACTCCGTATCAGTTTACTCCCAAATCAATCAACCAAAAGGAGATTACATGTCATAAATCATAACAGGGACAAAAACAACATTACCCTTAGCACCTAAAAATATCTTTTAGAAAGGGAGGCAAATAGTACGCCTATATTAACAACACGGAGAAACTGTTTACAGGCAGTACCCAACACATCATGAAAATTGTGTCCGAAATTGCATAAAGGATCACTACTGAGCATTACAAAAAATCGCAAACTCACTTCTGAACACTAGGGCCAACTTTGTAGAATAGAATCAAGTGATCAAGTACTTTGAATAGAACAGGGTTCCACATTGGAACGGATGGCTGTTCATCCGCAATGACAGGAGAGCTCCAACAACCATCCTGACCATCAGCAATGTACATCCCAATCAACCCACACCGCAAAAAACACGTGCGATATTAAATAAATATAATGTTTAGTCCAAATTTTGGGTAAGAAATATAGTGTACAGTACATTGGATGTCTATCTCGTTTCCATAACTATTACTTAAAGTACGAGGGAGGAGGAAATCCAATAATCATCTTTGCGGAGTTGGGGGGTACCTTGTATGTTTGCAACCATATCTTCACATCTGGTGCCCCTTCTGCTGTTCCCCCAAAATAAGCAACCAGAAAATGATCCTTGTCAACCTAATAAACACACCAGAATTCCAGCTACAAAGAAAGTGATAGCATAATAAACAAAAATCAGAGAGTTAATCTAAAGAATGTTACCTCAACAATGGTAGAAGCATGGCAACTACTGAATGGGCAGGAATCTACAGGGTATGTGAACTCCTCTTTCAATACACTTAGCAGCATCCTGTGTTTTCCCACAACTTCAGTTGACTTATTTCTGTGATTTTAATTACTGGAGTTATACATTTTGAAGACTAATCATAGAAGAAGAAGAAGAAGACAACCCATGAGCCCACATTAAATTAGGAGTATTCAATAAATAAATGATCACTTACCTGCTACTCAAGCTGCTTCCTATTGGAAGCAAACCCAAGAAGGAAAAACAGAAGAGGAAACTATCGAGTACAAATCCACATGAATTCAACATCTTCAATTCATCTCTATTGATGATTTGATGGTGCGGGGTAATCAAAGGTTCAAAAACACAACCAAAGAAAAGGGAAACTATCTGGTACAAACGGTTTGTTACTCATGAGTTATTACAGTACAAATTACTCATTAGTACACCTCCTATACGGGTCAACTGGTCAGGTTATTAAAATTTGGTTAACTTTGAATCGGATCAGATCATTTCGAGCTCGGTTCATTTTGAGTATTATTTTCAACTTTCTAGGAATATCGACTCGCCTGTTGTAATAATATTCGAGTCATATTATTAGGAGAAGAAGAGAATGAAGACAAATAATGGCTCGTATTAGGGCCCTGTTTGGTAAATAGCGAAATGATATTAGTAGAAGCAGATTTAGAAAACAGATTTGACTAGCAGACTCAATTGACAGGTTTGACTGACATATTTTATTACCAGAATTTTTTTTAAATTGTGTTTGGTAATTAGTTGTTTTAGATTAGCAAATTGTTTAACTACTTTGTAAAATGGCATGAACAATATTTTCATTAAATATACGTCAATAATCAATATACATCACACCAACAATTTTAATGCTTAATATCGTTGATTTCTTCTACTAGCCATTAAAGTTGAACAAATATTATCACGAAGAGTTGATATTTCTTGAGTTTCTGAAGTCTCGATCGGAGCATATCAAATAATTGCATATCATATTCATTCATAAAAAATTCGAAGAGAGGAAAACGTACTTAGAATGTGAATTCTATGAAAGAGTTTTGAATAACAAAAGTAGGAATAATGAAAGTATGGTTTAAATCGCAAAAGGGTGGGAAGGTAAAAAAATAAAAATTAAATAAAATACGCAATCTGTCAACTCAATATGCTGGAAAAAATGATCATATACCTGAGTTTTTGTAATATATTTACTGAGCTTATACAAGTTTCTGAGCTAAGTTGTAAGTTGTTGAGCTTAAACATTTATGTGATTTAACTCGATAACTTTGCACTAAAGCTCAGAAAGTTTATAGCAAAAGTCGAAATCTTTGTAATAAAGCTCAAAATCATAAAATCAGTTGTACATAGAGCTATGTACAACCGGTTGTATAATCATCTCATTGCAATATGATGCTCCTAGCCGCATATTGCAAAACGGCATATTCGATCCCAGTATGATTGTAACACCCGCTATTTTCTTAGCGCTTTTATCCTTTCCGTTATGACTTCGTCATAACTCTATCACATTTCGACCTTATGTTTCTTCTTTCTTCCAGGCTTTACTTTCATTTTTGAGTCTAATGATAATTATTTTTATTTTAAAAGATTTTAATTCTTTTAAATCTATTTGTTTGATTTTCTTGGTGAACTAATTATTTTTCCGCAAGGAATTCTACTTCCCTACGAATTAACGTTTTTAAGCTCGGATTTAAGCTATTTCTTTTCCTAGAAATTTCTAAATATATTTATATAATATTTCCAACTAAAAAATATCTTATTTACGAAAAATTAGCCATTTATGATTTTATTACGAAGTTTCGTAAATAATTATTTCCAAAGCGAGGTTACTCGAAATACTTTGAACTACCTTTAACGATTTTACGATTCTTCTTTTTACCAACCTACAGTTATTTTTGGACTCTTTTACACTCAATTGGACCGTGACCCTTGACACACACCACTATTACACTTTCTTTTATAAACATTTCTTAAGGATTAAAGATATTTTTACCTCCTCCATTTAAAAGTGCTTCTTTCGGAGTTAAACTGCCATTTGTCCATATTTCGAGAAAAAGTATTTCCTGTTTTTCATTCTCATTCCCATAAGAATGAATACTATGATTCACGTTTCGAACAAGCATGAATCGAGCATCTATAGGATAACTTCCGTCTTGAAAGTTATTGGGCGCTTTAATATGATATCCTCGATTTCGCTTGAGTTGTAATCCAATACAAAAATCAATTGGTTTCGTCAAACTAGCTATATGTTGTGTATTGTCAACTATTTCTACATAAGGCGGCAAGATGATATCTTGAGTAGTTACGCATCTGGAGGAGAAAAATATCTTTAATCCTTAAGAAATGTTTATAAAAGAAAGTGTAATAGTGAAAATGTAAATGGAGGAGGAGAAAATATCTTTAATCTTTAAGAAATGTTTATAAAAGAAAGTGTAACAGTGGTGTGTGTCAAGGGTCACGGTCCAATTGAGTGTAAAAGAGTCCAAAAATAACTATAGGTTGGTAAAAAGAAGAATCGTAAAATCGTTAAAGGTATTTCAAAGCATTTCGAGTAACCTCGTGTTGGAAAATAATTATTTACGAAATTTCGTAATAAAATCATAAATGGCTAATTTTTCGTAAATAAGATATTTCTTAGTTTGAAATATTATATAAATATATTTAGATATTTCTAGGAAAAGAAATAGCTTAAATCCGAGCTTAAAAAGTAATTCGTAGAGAAGTAGAATTAAAAGAATTAAAAGAGTTAAAATCTTTTAAAATAAAAATAATTATCATTAGACTCAAAAATGAAAGTAAAGCCCGGAAGAATGAAGAAACATAAGATCGAAATGTGATAAAGTTATGACGAATTAATAGTGGAAAGGATAAAAACGCTAAGGAAATAACCGGGGTTTTAAGGATGTGACCACTTTTTTTTTTTTAAAAAAAAAGAAGCAATTATTAAACTAATTTTTGAAGCACATTGTATGACAGCTTATTTTAAGGATGTGACCACTTTTTTATTTTCAAACTACTACAGAATAATGTCAGCTATGTTAAATCAGAATTGTTATGGGTATATATATTTGGTTGTGGTTTTTAATCCAAATAACAGCTCCTCAGTAAACATGACTTGTACCATTGTGATTATTAGTTAATAATTTTATCCACGGATCGGATGATATATTATTGTTACGTGAACTTGCAAAGTAAATAATTTTATGTACGATTAATTATACGAAGGTGTCAGCCGGTCAAATATTGGAGCGATTTGAAACTGTCCTGATTTCGTAGATGATACGTCAGCACGAACTTACAACGTTCACATAGTGACCCTTAATCGTATAGTGTCTTCTAAGGGCAATGCTTACAGGCTTACAGCAGTCTATTATTTGTGGTAGGTGAGCAGTTGTTTTCGTTGGTAATCAGTACACCCATTACGCTTAAAGTGTGTTGGAGCATAATGGATATGTGAGTAAAGACCTCGATGATGAGCAATAACCGTGAATCAACTATGAGGACATGAATGCAGCCTATCTCTCCACCAACATATAGGATTCAAAGGAAGACGCTCTTGGAATATAAGGGTAGAGTACAATAGTTTGTCTATCTAATTGAAGTGTCTACTCAATCACTAAATCTTAATGGGGCGAGTAAGACGCTCTTAGAATAAATGGATAAACTTAGTACTTTCTACATCTAATTGAAGCGTCTCTTCATTCATTGAAATTTAATGGAGTTTGTAGGCAAGCATCCATACCTCATGTTGGAAAAAAAATTGCCTGAGAGGTAAACTGATTGAATAACCATAATTTTAAAAAGTCATAACAACAAATAAAAAAATCGAAACCCAAATTCACCTATAAGAGAACAATCTCCATTTATCATTTGTGGATTTCACAAATAGACACAAAGTTGAATCCATACAATGGAATTGGTGCTACTAATTGATTTAAAGTAAGCTAGGATGGTATTAGCTTACCATTGTTCTTGCTCTAATAACCGTAATAATAATTGTCATCCATTAAAGGGTCCCCCCCAACTTCAAGTAACCCACTTAGTCACAATCATAATTAAAAACTTGGATTTAAGTTATTTATTTTTCTAAAAATGTCCAAACACGGTTATATAATATTTCTAACTAAGAAATTATTTTTTATTTATGAAAATTTATCATTTAATGATTTTATTACGAAGTCTCGTAAATAATTATTTTCTAACGCGAGGTTTACTCGAATTGCTTTGAAATATCTTTAATTATTTTACGATCCTTATTTTTATTAACCTAAAATTATTTTGGGACTCATGTTTACTCATTTGGACCATGACAATGTCACACACATATACACACACCACTTTTATATTTTTATAACAATTCATTTTATAAACTTATAGTTTAAGGTTTTAGATATTTTCTTCCTCCCATTTAATATTATGACTCATACAAACTTTTTGTTGAATTTTGGGTTTTATGCCTTATATGTTTTGATTATATCGAAGTTCTAATTGTTTCAAAGTAACGTGATCATGATGTTAAGTACAGAAATGAAAGGAGCAAAATCTCAAGAAGGCTTTCGGACAAGAGATCAAGGGGGAAGGACGACGACATAGGATTCCAAATGTAAAGAGAAAAAAGAAACTATATGACAAGGATAGTATAACCTCGAGCAAGGTTATATTAACCTCTATAAACAGCTACACACGCCCGCCAAGATTTAAAATTCAAAATATTTTTTTATCTCGAAAATTCTGTCTTTGAAAGAAAATAGGTTAAAGAAGTAAAATATCTATCAAGAGAATAATAGTTTTCAAAATAAATGATTCTCAGAATATCTTGATCTCTCAAAGATATTAGAAAATCATTAACAAAGGAAACCTGAATATATTATCTTGATTGATTGATATTTCACCTACCATATCCTCTTTAAGTGAGGAAGCACATCAATTAAGGTGATCTTATTTCCTTTGTTAAGGAAAATAGTTCACCTATAAATACTATGCTCTTCCTCACTATCAAAACACGACTTTGACACACATTTCTTACATTGCAAAAATCACATCACAATTTCTTTCAAAAAGCTTTTGCAATAAATTTTGTTTTAAGTCTTGGCTATATAAATCGTGTTTAAATTGTTTACGCTTGGAAGTCATATAGTTTCATTATTCTCTCTAGACAATTGAAGTGTATTCATAGCTAGAGAAATTTTGTAAACTTGAATAGTATAGACACACGAGTCGAGTAGTGGTTACTAAATCGAACGACATACATCGTTCACACCTTGAACGCTTCACATCGTTCAAACACTGAGGGCTTCACATCCCTCCCACCGAAGGCTTAACATCCTTCATTGTCGTGGGATTAACATCCCACACACCGAGTGCTTAACATCACTCATACCATCACGATTAGAGTTAATCGTGATCGTCTTATTTGAAAGGTAATCCAGAGAAGGTACGCTTATAAATAAAGACACCGGTGGACGTAGGCTTTTCAATTGGGCCGAACCACGTTAAAACTGCTCGTGTTATTTACTTTACGTTTTCGTTGTGCTTTGCTATTTCTTATACTTATACTCTTTAGTAGTAAGTATAGTAACAAACATTTTTGTACTTCTTTTTATTTAGCCATTCAACTAACGCAATATTACACTATATCTTTCCTAATAAGATTTTGGTGTAATATATCGTTTAAAATTTTAAAAGTACCCAAATACTCTATTCAACCCCCCTCTAGAGTATTTCCTAGGATCGCTAGACTCTACACTTTTCATTCCCATTATTCATCCACTTTGGTCAAGATTTTCATGCATTTGGCCTTGTTTTTATCAATTTTAAAAGGCTACATTCATGCTTAAAGTCTTCACTTTTTTATTCATTCATTCACCTTATTAATCAAGCAAAAATCTCTTTTTCTTTCTCCATTTTCTATTTGTGAAACCAGGCCATCAGCAGCCATTTCACTCTTAAAAATCGTGTCCAAGCATCCTCTTTTCGTCTCTAATTTCATCCTTGTTCGATCCTTATTTCATCTCCTTCGTTAAGGTAATAATCGATTTCTTTTTCGATCATTATACACCTTATTTTTCAGCATTCTTATTGTTGTAACGGAGACGTCCCGTTACCAACGGTTTGTCGACTATGCAAGAAGAACAAACAACGAACAAACAATATTAAAACTGAGACACGGAATTACGTGGTTCACCAGCGAAATCACTGGCTACGTCCATACCGACAAGGAGAACAATATTCACTACTGTGGAGATAATAGTACAACTCGGAGGAACCCTCTTTAAGACAATGCTTAAGAGACTCCATTCACCAAAAAAAAAAGACTCCAATTTTGGGTTGATTACTAAGGTGGAAGGGTGATCTCTATTTATACAAAAAAAAAATCACCCCCACTTAGTTAATCTATCGATGTGGGACAACTTTTTCTATTTGTACATAGAAAAACTACCACCTCCCACTATTCTTTAGATGTGGGACAAACCACATTCTAACAAAATAAATCATCTTATTTCCGCACCTAGTTCGACATTCAACCCGAGTCTCGAATACGACAAGTGCTAGTCATTAATCCTAACACTTATGATAGTTTTATACCATAGAAATATGGTTCGTGTAGGATTTTTGGAAGACCCGGAAGTGAATGAATATATCATCGGCTCGGACTTAGATTAGAGGTAACGACGACGTTACTCGTTATTACTTTATTTTATTTGTGTAATTGCATGTATATAATTATAATTTTATTTTTGGCAATAAATGTATGTTACATAATTTGGAATTTTTTTAAAAGTCGTAAATTTGCATGTTTCTGTATTTTTATCGCCTTTACGAGATTAACGATTAAATTGTCATATTAATTTGTAAAATCGTAATATTCGGCCTAAACTTGTAATATTTGAATATATTTTTAAAAATGATGTTTTTGATGATTTTTGATAATTTGGTATTTTCTGATATTTTAGATATCGATTATTGAATTATCATCATTTTTGGACAAAAATGATTAAAAGCCGATTTTTAATTCTAGCACTTTACTATTTTAATCTGAAATTTAGAGTGGATAATCTTTCTGATGAAACAGAATTTTATGAATATTTTCATAATATTTCGGAAATATTAAGTGGGTAAATTAATTAATCACTTTAAATCATCATTTATCGTTAACACCGTGTTCGCCATTTTAATTTCCGATTTTTGGTTTTTGTTTTAAATCTGGAAAAAAAATGTTTCTGATGGTTTTATGATAAAATAATTTCATAATAATTTTATGATTTTTAATGCTTTAGTAAAATGTTAGGAACGAGAAGTTTTATTAAGAAAATCGTTAATTGTGGAAACGAGTTTTAAAAGACGGTTTTAACAGAATTTGTTAAATCTGAAATTTTGGAAATATGGAAAAATTGGTAATTTCTAGAAAACCATGATTTCTAAGTTTAATAATAATCTTTGGATATTAATACTTAAATTGTTTTGTAATTACCTTTTTTATTAATCGTTGTTGTCGAGAATAGATGATTAACGAGAAAACCTTTTAAAAACAAAGTTTATGGATTCTGGGAAATTTATTTTTCTAGATAGAGTATCCAAAAATGTATTTTACCTATTTTACATAATTTTTGTTTTATTTATCGAAGCCTTTAAATGATAGTATTAATTTTTGGTCAAAATTACGATTTATCTTCATATTATTTATAATGATTATCTTTTGAATATCGAAAATTGCTTTATTTTGGAGTTATGGAATAAGGAAAAGTATGAGGTAGGGCTTGCCTGGGATGAGAGTAATACATTAAACGGTAATAGAGGTTGAAATGTGAAGAAAATGGAGATGAGGGATGGTTAGTGGTGGTGATTTATAGTGTAGAGAGGAGGTGAAGGAGGAATAATTACCCCTATATGGAGGTAATGCATTACTACCCTCCCCCCATAAGTAATGCATTACCCCCATATGGAGGTAATTATTACTTTCTCCCCTTTCCTTTACACTATAAAACACCATCACTATCCATCACATTTCTCCATTTCCTTCACATTTCAACCTCCATTACCCCTTAATGTATTACCTCCATCCCAACCAAGCCCCAGTAATATATTATGGGGTTTACATTTTTGCCACCAACTATAAGGCTAGTGTATCAGGAATCGGTACATTGGTTGTTGAATCAGGTGACAGGTTTCCCGGGAGTTGTGTACATTTTGACCTTAAGCTTAGGCCTCGCAGTAAGTCGCCTTCATAAGTTGAACTGGGTGATAGGTAATCCCAGGAGGGGTGTGCATATTATCTTAATCAAGGGCCACACATTTATAAGTCGCCGCCCTATTATGGTTGAGTAGCCTAGTTAGAGATCGAAGTTTGATTTGTTTGAACTAAGTTCTCGAATCTAGTTTTTAGTATTCTCCTAGTGAAAGTCTAGTCTTCATCACCAATCCTATCCATAACGCCATTTTGAATATTTTATCATTATCGATATATTTTGGTTTGTAGGTTGGCAAATATTTTATTTTTTCTCCGGAATTTTTTTTTTGATTTTTCTTGATTCGATACGTGAAGTTTTTCACTGAAAGCTTATTTTCATTATAATGTTTTATTGTTTTCTGTTTTTACTATTTTTATTATTCAAATAGGACTTTGTTTAAGATAATATTCAAATAGGACTTTGTTTAAGATAATATTCAAATAGGACTTTGTTTGTCAAAAATACAATCAACAAAATAATATGGGCACTCCATTGTTTGTGTAACACCCCGTTATTTTTCGAGTCAATTATGAGGCGTTACTTTTCTATTTTATTAAAACCGGTTTTTTTAAGTTGGAAAAGTATTTTCAATACCGATATGGTTATAAATTATTTTGAGTTTTCATAAAGTAAATCGACTTTGGGTTGTTTTTCTTAAAGAAAGTGAAACATTATTTAAACAGATTTCAGTCGTGAGTTCGAGTTTGACCCAACTTATGACTCAAACAAAAAAAAATCTAAAACTATTTAAAAACCCCACCCGTACAATTCATTATACCATCACAATTCACAAACACACCCCTTTTTCATTTGTTTCTTTCTCCTGCCGCACAAGTGCTTCTTTCTCCATCTTTCTCTGTTTCCTAATTTCAATTCCCAACCGTTCCTTCACCGGCGTAAGTCGGGTCTTAGTTCTTTGCTTGTAATTGTTCGTCTAGACTTCCTTTTTCAACAAATATTGTAAGTACTCTACTTAATTAACGTTCTTCTTTTATAAATTGTCTTATAGTTTTAAAAGCGATTCTTTAAGAATTTCTCTGTCATGAATTAGCAGTAATGTGAGTAATTAGTATTGAATAGGTTGTCGGATGCGATTTTATGATGAGTCGGTTTAGTCGTCTTTTAGCTAATTAACGGAAAGTTGATGTGTAGTTCGATTGAAGTGGCCATGTTGTTTAGTCGAGGAGTGGAGGTAGGTTGTTTGTAACTCTATATTGATGGAGTGGTACCTTCTGGGTGAATTGCAATAATTAATATTAGTGAAGAGCCATGATGTGTATGAGGGAATGATTGAGTTTGGTTTGTCAGAATATATATAAGGCAGAGGTTGTACGTAGTGAGGATGAAGTCTTTAACCGTGAGTTGATATCAATGGTGTGAGTGGACTTTCGTTGTTTTTCCGTTAGCCTGAGAACACGTGTGTGTGTGTGTGTGTTCTTGGGGTAAATTATTTCGGAATGAGATTTGGGACAAATTAATATCTTCTTGATATTAATTAGTTGGATGATTAAGTTATTGAATCATTTGTATTATTTGTACCTTGTATGTTCGAGGAGAAAGAGTTCTTGGACTAAGGCCCTGTTTGGTAAACAGCGGATTAATATTGGCAGAAGCAGACTTAAAAAGCAGATTTGACTAGCAGAATCAATTGACAGATTTGACTAGCAGATTTAATTAGTAGAATTGCTTTAGTAGTGTTTGGTAATTAGCTGTTTTACATTAGCGGATTGATTAATTGATTTGTAAAATGACAAAAAAAAACATAAGCAAAATTTTGATTAAAATATGCCAAACATACATCACACCAACCATTTTAAAATATTAATATCGTCAATTTCTTCTACTAGACATTAAAGCTGAACTAATATTATCACGGAGAGTTGATGTGTCTTGATTTCGTGAAGCCTCAACCGGAGCTTGCGAGTCATGATTAGGCACATCTTACAATATATCTGGAGGTATAAAACTCGGGTGTTGGTCGATAATTCTAAACGCTGGAGAGGTATAAAGACGTACTCTGTGAGATGAATTATGAAAGTGAATCAAGAGAATGATGAAGGTAGGGTTTGATTGGCAAAGGGGTAAGGAGGTAAAAAAATAGAAAATTGTAATATGCTGCTACTAGCAGCATATTGTAAATTGGCGGATTGGACTCGAATATGACGTTTGAATCTACCATTTACCAAACACTTAAATTGGCGGATTTTATGGTCAAACATGCTAATCCATCCAAATATGCTGATTTTTGGCGGATCCGCCGACAACCAAACACCCCCAAATACTAGCTGAGTTTTGACTGTCTTGAGAGGTAAGGACGTTTTACTAGCATGTTCAGATCAAAACATATTTTTATAAGGGTTTCGTAAAAAAATTCGTCGATGGTGATTTTTTTTTATACTCATAATGTTTGGATATTGAACTTTGTGACCCGAGTCACACATTGGTACTGTTTTGGTAAAACTTTTGGTAACTTATAAGAGACTCTGGGAGCTCTGTTGGTCAAGACTGTTTTAAGGTGCGTCTAAAACGATCCTGGGACTTCGTCCCGAAACTATTTTTGGGTGGGGATTGTCCGGCCTTCACTCGCTAGAGAGTTAGAATTTCTCCTTTGGCAGCTTCATCCTACTGACTGTCCAAATGTGAGAGGTGCGCACTATTATGAGTCTAACTAAGTACATGTGGTTACCTCTAGACCGTGCAAGGGTGAGACCTTGGCACACAGGTTGCGAAAAATATATATTTTGGTTAGTTTGGTTTTGACTACTCTTTTATGGTATTTTATTATTTAAACGATGATTTTAACTCTGTTTTCAGACTTAGATCCATACCCTTACTCCTCATCCAAGATTATTATTATTATTATTATTATTTTTTTTAATTTTATTTTATTATAATAAGGAAAATTTTATTGATGAATCAAAAAGCAGTTTACAAAAAATTGGTGGGTAACCGAGATACAATCTGTGCCTCCACCCCCTTAGCTATAGCGAAACTAAGTCTGGTAAAAATAAAAGGAGCAGCGCGTGCTCCAGCATCCTGTGCTATCGAAAAATTTTGAATCCTCTTGAGTAAGTCGATAGCATCCGCCTCCAATTCTCCCAGCGAAGAAAAGGAAAAAGGCAAAAATCCATACCCAAGCCCCGAGCATAGGTCTCTGTACTTAACGCATTTCCGCCGGGTAGCGTCACCCACAGCACGACCTGGCGCGAAATATTATTATTATTATTATTATTATTATTATTATTATTTACAAAAGAGTATCATTTCATTTCATTTTGAAAGAAATTACAAAGTTGCAAAAGACTATCACACTACAAAACTTAGCAAGTAGCTAGTCTATCTAGAATCCTACTAAACTTAGGATTACCTTCTTTACAAATGAATCTAGTTTTACCTAGAAACTTAAGATGCTCAATAATAGCCTCTACAGATTGCTCTTTGTTAACAAAGATTCTCTTGTTCCTTTCTTTCCAAAGGAGATAGACTATAGTTATCAAACTGACTTGAATCAGAATGTTCTTCCAATGCTTGCAATTAGAAGCCTGACGCAGCCAAGAACATGCCTTATGTAAGGTCTGACCTATAAACGGGACATCAATCCACCTTAATACACCTTGCCAGACCTGTCTTGAGAATGGACATTTAAAAAAAAAGATGTTGACAACTTTCCTCCGCAGCTAGACATAGATAACATCTACTAGCTAGCTGAAATCCTTTACTCTTATAATTTGCTGCAGTAGCCAATTGATGCTGCATTGCCATGGACAAAATGACCTTGTGACTGGGACAAGGAATAGAAGAAGTAATAATGGAATGCCAAACTTTCCTGACTGGAGCACGAAGTACCAAATAGGCCTTATGAACTTGAAAATCAGAGCCAGAAACACAGTCCTACAGAAACCTATTAGCCAGTTCACCAGAGCCAAACTTATCAATAAGTCTGTCTCTAATAGTAAGAATATTCTTAACACCTGCAGGGTAGAAATCCTTACTCTTCACTTGCCATATAGTCTCAGAGCCAAAAACATAGGATTTGCACCATTTCTCCCATAAACTACTTGGTTCATGAGAAAAGGACCAAACCCATTTGGATAGCAAAGCAACATTCCAGATCTGCAAATCTTTGATGTTGAAACCCCCAGAATCCCATGGGGAGCAAATGTCCCTCCACTTTTTAAAAATAAGTCTTCTCTTACCATCTTGAATGCCCCAAAAGAAGTCTTTACAAAGCTTATTAAGAAGCTTAACAATTCCTTTAGGCAACAATAGACTTGAACACCAGAAATTTTCCAAACCAAAGACTAAAGAATTTAGTAGTTGAGCCTTTCCTGCATAGGATAAATGATGAGTAGACCAGTGACCAATAGAATGTTGTATCTTTAAGATAAGAGGACTAAACATCTCAATGCTAATCCTAGCATCAGAAAGAGGAATTCCCAAGTATCTAAAAGGAAAAGATCCAATGGACAAACCAGTTTGAGTTAGTATCTCCTCTTGGATAGCTTGTGATACACCACCCAAATATATACTAGTTTTCTCCACATTAGCAACTAGACCAGAACAAGAACCAAAATCATCCAATATGCCTTTAGTTGCTAAGACAGAAGGAAGATCTCCTCTAGAAAAAATCATCAAATCATCAGCAAAAATAAGATGAGAAAGATTAAGCCTGCAGCACTTTGGATGATAAGAAACATCCCTAATATCACCCATAGCTCTAAGAGACTTAGAAAGAATCTTCATACTCATAACACAAATGTAAGGAGACAAGGGATCACCTTGCCTAATACCATTTTTCCCCTGAAAGAAACCAGTAACCTCACCATTTAACTTGATAGAATACCAAGGACTACAAATACACCCCATAATCCACTTTGCAAATTGATCAGGTATACCCAAACACTGCAGCATTTGAGCTATAAAATCCCAGTTCAGAGAATCAAAGGCTTTCCTGATATCAACCTTAATCAAGCATCTTGGAGTGAGATACTTTCTAGTATAACCTTTGACAAGAGCTTGAGAAAGTAAAGTATTATCAAAGATACTTCTACCTGATATAAAGGCAGCTTGCTCTTCACCAATGATAGAAGGAAGAAGTGGCTTAAGTCTAAGAGCAAGAATTTTAGTAATAGTTTTATAAAAAACAGTGCAGCAAGAAATAGGCCTATAGTCCATGACAGAGTGAGCATTCTTTTTCTTAGGAATAAGAGAAATCAGGGTGGAATTAGCCTGCTTAGACATTCTGCTTGTCCTAAAAAAACTCAGTATAGCCCTACAGAAGTCATGTCCCACAATATTCCAAGAAGATTTAAAAAAACCAGCAGAAAAACCATCTATACCAGGACTACTGTTACTGTCTAGACTGAAGACAGCATTTCTAATCTCAGCAGTAGTAACAGGAGCCATCAATTTAGCAACCTCTTCACCAGGAAGGGAAGAAGAAGAATAAGGAGGAAACTCTGAGACATTACCACCTTTCCCAAGGAGACCAGTATAATAATCCAAAAAAGCCTTAGCAACAACATCCACTCTAGTCTGCAGATTACCATGAACATCAGAGATAGCCCCTATAATCTGTTGGTGTCTTCTTTCAGCAATTTTAGCAAAGAAATATTTGGAAGAACAATCTGAAAACTGTAAGTGCTGAACCTTAGCCCTTTGAGCTAGAATGGAAAGCTCAGAGGCCTTAAGATCTGAATATAGAGCAATTAACCTCCTTTCCTCTTCAATAAACTGTAAGGAAAAAGGCTGCAATTGAAGTTCCTGCTGGCATTTAATCAGGTAGGTTTTAGCATCAGAAACCCTACTAGAGATATTAGAGAAATGGTCTCTATATAATTGCTTAAGGCCCCTCTTGACATTCCTGAGCTTCTGGAAGAAACAATGCATTGGGGAACCTGGAGTAAGAGAACTCTAGGCATTCTTAACCACAGAAAGATAAGAAGGATGAGAAATCCAACTGTTTTGAAAGCTAAAAAGACTCCTAAAATGCTTATCTTGAGTGACAGTAACAAGAAGTGGAGAATGGTCAGATATACCTGGCTCCCCAATAACTACGAAAGAGTTAGGAAAAGAATTTAGCTAAGTAGGATTCAGCAAAGCTCTATCAAGCTTAGACCAAACTCTGGATTGAGGATAATGTTTATTAGTCCAAGTCATAGTACTTCCAGTACCAGTTATATCATCCAACTGACAAGTTAGAAGACAATTGTTGAACTCGTACATGTCTTGAAGAGAAGAAGGAACAGAACCCAACATTTCATCAGGATGCCTAATCACATTAAAATCACCCAAGACCAACCAAGGAGTAGAAACAGAAGAAACACCCATCTCATTCCAAAGAGCCTGTCTTTCATGACCATCATTGTGAGCGTATACCCCAGTGAGCTGCAGTGTTGAATTGGACTGATAGTGCGTTAGACTACCAGTAATATGTTGATCAGAAATTTTCTGAACCATAAAACCTACTGTGACAGCATTATACATCAACCATATCCTACCATTATAGTGATAAGAATAGTTGTGTAGCACTGTCCATTTATTAAACCACTTCTTCCAAATTTTGGGAGCTGAGCTTTATGTGCTTTGACCCTAGTTTCAATAAGGGCTAAGACATCCACTTTATTAGAGAGCAAAAAACTTAAAACCTCACTATGTTTAGAGGGATCATTAAAGCCCCTAATGTTCCATGAAGCTACTATCATGAGAGTATGTCTGGAGGGACCTTTAGACCATCCATAGCAGCCTCTACCCTGGGGCATCCTTGATGCATTACAGGCATTTCAGAGATCTTTTCCCCAGGAACACCATCTGGGTACTCAGAGGTCTCCAAAAGCACTGGGGTACCACCTAGCCCCACTTCATCATTATCACCTGCATTTAGTCCTAGAAAAATTTGGAACTTATTCACTGACAGGCTAAAGTCGTATGCCTCAAATTAGAATTTATAAACACTTAAATCTAAATACTAAAATGTAGTAAAGTAGAAATAAGGGTCGAACCCAAGGGAATCAGATTAATCTAATTATGCTAACTAACGTGTAGATAAAATCAATCAATCTCTAATTAAATTAAAGATCGTAGTAACCAGGGGGGGGGGTTTATGAATGAAATCCTAATAAACTAAAACGAAAAGCTAATAAATTGAGATATCAAATGATGAAATAGAACTTAGACACAAGCACGAATCTACACTCAATAGCGATTGATCATCGTAAGATGGTTTCAATTAATAACCTCGATTACTCTATCGTGAACATGAAATTCCAATTCTCTTAAGAATAGTTAACTAAAACGAATCTCGTTCTTAATTAACCCTAATCGTAAAACAACCTAAACAATCCAGTTCTAGGTTCAATTAGACGGAAGCAATATAGATCTGAGAATTCGATAGAGAATAAATAGCACGTACAATCCAGTCGTGCCTTAAATATTTATATGAATCGCTTCTAAGTACTAATATCAACGTATCCCGTTCAATATTAATTCCTAGTTGTTACTAATGTAAAGTTAATCAGTAAATCCTACTCAATTAACGAATGATAGAACGATGCAATTAAATACTAGTTGTACACCTAGCAATCAACAACAACATTCATGAAATTAATAACAAAGCAATTCATAATAATCAAGGTTAATAATCAAAACATTCAAACTAGCTCACAAACGTTTCTTGAGCGTTTCAAAGGCTTGAATCTAAGTAGAGAAGATTAGTTACACATACTTGCAATGGAAAATTAGGGTTCTTCAAAGGTCTCCCTTTTCTTCTCTAATCTTACGTTAAACCCTTGATGTGATGATATGAATAATAAAAATCTAAAACCAAGCCTAACCTAATAATAGTTTACTAATAATAAAATAATAATAATAAAAACATCCTAGCAATAATAAAGTTTCCTAATTGAAACCCAAGTCTTAAAAACGTAGCCAAATAACACAAAATAAGATGGAACGCATGGGACGTTACAGGCATCCGCGCGACTCGCTTGGATGTGGCGCGACTCGCAGGAGCGCGCGACTCGCCTGGCTTCTGGGCGACTCGCGCGGGCGGTTGTTGATGTTTTGTGCAATCCTTCAATTCTGTCGTTCCGGGTCTTCAAGTGGGCTTTCTTCTTCTTCATGTTTCATTCGTTCTTGGCCCAAATCGACGGTCCAATGATTAGCATCCTCCAATTAGCCTATATTACATTTATACCTAACTGACACAAATGCAATACAAGACAACCGATTTAGCTCACAAAATACACCAAAACCGTCGTAATAAATACGACTAAATACGACCCATCAAATATCCCCACGCTTGAACCTTTACTCGTCCTCGAGTAAAACTCGAAGAACATCCTAAACACAACCATCACTGATTCAAAATACGTGAGAATAACATTCCACACCGGCCCTCACTCGTCTTCCACCAAACTCCCTCGTTATGAGATAATGCACCTTCTAATCCAACATTCTCATGAAACTCAACTAAAAGGCTCAATTGACTTAACACACCCAATATCAAACTATTATCATTGACCCAATTCATCAAAACAAGGCACACTAGCAGATAAATATAAGCTAAAATTCACATCTAGCGCCCCTTATTTCTCCAATCCTAGAACGGATCACATGTGCTACAAATGTCACCGGTGGTACAAGACATATACCACAATATTCCACAACCCACATATGCGATCAATCCTAAACGCCTCTAATAATTCAATATACCAAACAAATATCACCAATCGCATAGAATTTAGTGCTACGACTACACCGCACCGCGATTCTTCTCACCTTAGCCAACTAATCCTACCCTTCCGACCTTCTATGTCGCCCTTCTTATGACGCCAACACCAAAAACGGAGAAAGTAGTAGTGATTTTTTTTTCCTAATTCCCTCATTTTGCCTAGAGCGTCCACCCTTGCGGATTTTCACTCTAGCTTTCCTTTTTTTTCTCACACTACTCTCGTGGCACGCAACTCGACTTTTCTTTTTACCCGGAGCGCCCTTTCGGGTTTTCACTCCGTCCTCGGCCACATTCCCCATTCTTGCCTAGGCGCCCTTTCCGGGTTTTCACCTAGCCGGGTTTATTTATTTCTTTTCTTTTCTTTTCTTTTTTTTTTCAATTTTTCTCCTTTTTTTTTTCTTCTTTTCCTATTTTTTTGTTCACAATTGAAATAAAAGACGTAATATAAAATAACTACTATATACAACGAGATAATTTCCCTCCCCACGCTTGAATAACACATCGTCCTCGAATGCGTGAACTAAGGACAATAAAAGAAATGGGAAGAGAAATACCTCGGGCTCAAGAGTGAGAAGAGGAGCCGGAGTCACGTGACTTACCCTCACGTGTCGCCCTCCTAGATGATCTTGCTTGCTCACGGGCTGCAAGCTCTCCATAAAACTCGGGAGATGGTTCCGAGTAGTCATTAGGGTGCAACTTCAACTGCAACCGATTCATACACCGACCGAATTCAGCGGCCAACCTGCTATTATCAACAGATTCTTCCACCCGATCTTCTATTGACTCGCGCAAATCGCTCCAACGATCAAAATCAGACGTACCCTCGGGCTCCTCCACAGCCGGGGCACTAGGCTTGGTAGTTGGTCTCGGAAATTCCTCATCATGAGGAAGGTAAAATGCAGCCGCAGTAGGCCCCAACGGTAACGGTTTCCCATCTGGTCGAGGCAAAATCATGAAATGCTGGTGGGACGTGCCGAGCGTCCAGATTAGGTGGTGTTTAGCAATCGGTCGCGAAATCATAGAACAACTCTCCATAAACTTAATACTAATAGTAATATCACCTACGACAGGAGAGTCTGTCATCTTGGGTAGACCAAGATACTGAGCCAGGAGAGTAACCATACCACTCATAGGAATATTCCCCGAGACCGCCTTCTGGTGCTTCTCACAACATTTCAAGAATATATCGATCCAATCCGGGGTTCCCAAACATTCGGGCATCATGGCCCACAAATACATCAAATACGCCCTAGGTAGATGTGTCGGTTCACCTTTGCAAAGAAATGTGGAGTTCAAAAGTTGGTGAACATAACGAAGGGCGGGGTGGCGAATATCAGCATTCTAAGCCCCTATGTTACCATATGCACTCCCTGCAATTTTCAACCAAAACGCATCCATCATCTGAGAAGTAGGGGTTAAAAACTCCGCCCCCCCCCCCCTCTCGGTGCTATACCCAACGCCTCCCTCAATTATGCAAAGTCCACATCTCGTTCTGAATCTCCGAGATGAAAAGTAATGTGAGGAGGGTCGTCATCACGATGGACTTCTAAGGTGGACAAGAATTCAAGTGTGTAGCGCTTATACGTGTTCGCGTGCATATCGTAAAAGCTTGCTAACCCAATATGAGTCATTAATGTGAACACCTCATCACTAATTCCGAGCAACTCCAATGCCAAATTATCGACAAACTAAGTCGACATAATAACTCGATCAAATAGTTGGCGCCATACCGATTTCTGTTTTGCACTCAAATTCTTACACCCCATGTAATCAACCGCGGTCGTTTTTTGCTTTTTCGGATTCATGACGACACAGACTGAGACAACCAATACTAACCCGAGACAGAACCACTACCGAAACTGACCAACTAGATAGAGAATGGAGCCGGATTATTACTCGAATCAGCAACACCAACAACTCACAGCACACAACGAAGAACTAACCCTAAACAGATTCTAAATAGATCGACAGGAGCACAAATTGCAAGGGATAATGAAAGGAGGGAGTTGGGTGACTTACTATCAGCACACAAGGAGAGATTTGAACTGAACCACGGATGCGAACTCGACAGAAAACAGAGATCTACCCACTCAACACCAACGAAACCCGACCCACGCGCGCAGACCGACGACGAAGACGCACATGCCCGACACTCACCGGACGAAACAGAGATGAAAACAGCAGCGGAGCTCTATCATCGGCGACAAAATGACAGACCAGGCAACAGACCCACGCACGAGTCGCCTGGACCCTACGCGACTCGCCTGAACACGGACCGACGACGACGACGACGCACAAGCGCCGACGACCACGACCACCAGCCACAACGACGCGGACACCCGACTGACGCACGAACTGGAATTGTGATTAGGGTTAGGAATTTTGGAGGGAAATTGAATGAGTATGAAGCTAGGGATGGGGGTTTGATGATTGGGATTTGTTTGGTTTAATTTGGTTAGAAGAAGGAGAATTAGGGTTTTAAAATTTGGGGAAAATTGGATTATGAATGGGGATAGATGAAGTGAAGAGAGGGAGTCGGGCAACTTGTTTCAATTTTTGATTTTTTGATTTTTTTTAATAATAAAAAAAACTGACCTGTGTAGGAGGCGCGCGAGTCGCATAGGGTCCGCGCGACTCGTGCGGATGCCTGGAAATCCGTTCTTTCTTTCTTCAATTTTTGCTCAGATTTCGAGGGATCTCCATGCTAGTCGCCCCGTACCCATGCTAATCGCCCCATCTCCTGGAAAATCGACGCTCCTTTCTTATTAAAACATCAAAGTTAGTAATAAAAACTAAATTTAAGAAAAACAAACGATTAAGAAAAACAATTAAATTATTACTCCAACTTATGACCCGTAAAATAAAATTTTACAATAAAAATCTACAAAGCGGGTTGCCTCCCGGAAGCGCTTTTGTTTAACGTCGTTCGCTCGACTGAGACGGAGGTTAGGTAGAAATCGTCATGTCCGAGAGCTTGCTTCTCCCGACGCATGATTCATTACTCCTTTCACGAGCCAGCTTAAGCCTTATGCCGACTACATCTTTCACTTTTCCATTTTGAAATTGCAAGACCGTTGGACGCTTGCTCGAGCTCTTCCGAACCATCCATTGATTGAACCACGACCTTGTTTTACCTTTATTCAGATCCGCGTCCTTACGCGACTCCCAAAGAATGACACACTTGGGTCCCTTAGAAGGAGATTCCTGCACATCTTTAAACAAAAATTCCTTGCTAGAAGGGGTAGACGAAATCGGTTTAGGAACCGATTTCACCACTTCTTCTTGTGAGTTAGGAGATAAATGATAAAAAATATCAACACGACACAAGGTATTGTCTTCCGGGGATGGGGGAATAGGTTTATTTATGTCGAATTTAACGACTCTACCCTCAAATTCCATGCTAAGTGAACCATTAGGGACATCGATTTTTGTTCCCGCAGTTTTTAAGAACGGTCGTCCTAGAATGATAGGAGTTGCACTATAGTTATGTTCCATGTCTAAAACATAAAAATCGGCCGGAAAGACCAACTTATCAACTTTAACTAGGATATTCTCTACAACTCCCTTAGGATAGACACTCGATCGATCCGCTAGTTGCACTACTTTCCCGGTTTCTCTCATAGGACCAAGTCTAAGAGATTCGTAAATAGAAAGAGGGATCACGTTAATGGAAGCTCCTAAATCTAACATAGACTTGTCAAACAAGGTATCCCCTATGATGCAAGGTATAGTAAACATGTCCGGGTCGCCACATTTAGGGGGTAATTTCTTTTGATATATAGCCGACACATATTCACTAACCTCCCCTTTCTTAGCTCCCTTCAATTTGTTATTCCTTTTAATAGTACACAATTCTTTCAAGAATTTAGCATATTTAGGAATACTCTTTAAAAGATTAAGAAGGGGAATGTTCACCTCGCACTTTTCAAATACCTCGTAGATATCCTTGTCGTGCTCATAACGACGGGTGCACTTGAGTGCCTCGGGAAAAGGAACATCCGGTTCCGACACCGGTGTAGTAGGAGTAATCAACTCCTTCTCTTGCACATTCGGAGTTTCCTCACCTTCCTCGATCACTAGCTCCTCTTCTTGAACCACAACTTCTTTGGCCTTCCTCTTCGGCTTGTCGGCCTCCACCAATTTCCTCCCATTCCTTAAAGATACCGCACTCACGTTCTCCTTCGAAAGAATGGTTTGACTAGGTAGTTTCCCCGAATCTCGAGCCTCCAACCTACCAATGGCGGTCGCCATTTGGCCCATTTGAACTTCCAAATTTTGAATGCTAGCTTTGTTCTCCGTGTGATCTTGAAGAACCGTAGCTTGGAGACTGGACATTTGGGTGGTTACCGTAGTTTGATTAGCAACCAAAGCACGTATCATATCTTCGGTGGACATTTGACAACTAGGTGGAGGCGGATTAGGAACCGTGTTAGGAACTTGTTGCTTAGCAAAGAATTGTTGCTTCGGTTGACCAACTTGATTTCCTTGAGTAATTGGTTGGTCTCCGTGACGAGTTCTCCACCTCATGTTGGGATGATCTCTCCATCCGGGATTAAAGATATTAGAGTAGGGGTCCCATACTCCGTTCACCTCTTCTTGACCTTCTTCATACATGTGAGGGCAATGCTCACTTGGGTGTCCCTCCGTGGAACAAATACCGCACATCATAACTTGATTTGTTTTTCCCGACATCATATTTTGGACAAGAGCCGTTAAGCTATCGACTTTATGTTCGACTTGATTTGTTTTTCCCGACATCATATTTTGCACTCCCCGTTTATATTTTCGAGAAAAATCTCGAGAGCTTTCAGCTAGCTCCTGGATAACCTCTATAGCAGCATCTGGATCTTGTTCACGATCGATCCCCCACATGCCGCATTCACAGTGCGGGCATCTTCCACACAAAGACCTCCACAAAAGTACATCACAAGGTCTTGAGGTTTGTAGCCATGATATGGGCATGTAGCACATAGCTTCTTAAAGCGTCCCCAATACTCGTACATAGTCTCACCATCTCGTTGCTCCGCATTACAAATCTGCTTCTTCAATTGGGAGGCTCGAGACGCCGAAAAGTACTTCTCAAGGAACGCCTTCTTCATCTTCACCCATGTATCAATACTTGCTGGTGGCAAGTAATACAACCAATCTCTCGCAGAATCCTTCAACGAGAAGGGAAAGGCCCTTAGCTTAAGCTGCTCATCAGTGACAGACGCCGGTTTTCATACTCAAGCAAACAATATGAAAATCCGACAAGTGCTTGTTAGGGTTCTCATCGCTTAAGCCATGAAACGTGGGTAATTGATGGATCAAACCCGACTTCAATTCGAAAGTGGCATTCGCACCCAAAGGTGGGTACGTAATGCGCAAAGATTGTTGCGCAAGGTCAGGTGCTGTCAGTTGCTTAATTGTGTTGGCCATGATATACGACTCGTCTTCGGATTTGGAAGGAACTTCAATATTCACGGGAATAATAGGAATATCGTCGAAAAACTTTAGATCCTTGAATTCCTGTGTTCCGATAACTATTGTTCCCTCTCCGATTCTCCGTGACCTGTGAAAGGTGCGTTCAATCTCTGAGTCGAATGCCTCGAGGTTCAAGTTAGAAGAACGAGTATTATACATAAACTACACAGAATAAAATAAAATAAAATAAAATTAGCTATAATAAAAAGAAAATTAAAAACTACACTAGAAAACACAAAAATAATTAATACCGACTCCCCGGCAACGGCGCCAAAATTTGACAGGCTAAAGTCGTATGCCTCAAATTAGAATTTATAAACACTTAAATCTAAATACTAAAACGTAGTAAAGTAGAAATAAGGGTCGAACCCAAAGGAATCAGATTAATCTAATTATGCTAACTAACGTGTAGATAAAATCAATCAATCTCTAATTAAATTAAAGATCGTAGTAACCAAGGAGGGGTTTTATGAATGAAATTCTAATAAACTAAAACGAAAAGCTAATAAATTGAGATATCAAATGATGAAATAAAACTTAGACACAAGCACGAATCCACACTCAATAGCGATTGATCATCGTAAGATGGTTTCAATTAATAACCTCGATTACTCTATCGTGAACATGAAATTCCAATTCGCTTAAGAATAGTTAACTAAAACGAATCTCGTTCTTAATTAACCCTAACCGTAAAACAACCTAAACAGTCCAGTTCTAGGTTCAATTAGACGGAAGCAATATAGATCTGAGAATTCGATAGAGAATAAATAGCACGTACAATCCAGTCGTGCCTTAGATATTTATATGAATCACTTCTAAGTACTAATATCAACGTATCCCGTTCAATATTAATTCCTAGTTGTTACTAATGTAAAGTTAATCAGTAAATCCTACTCAATTAACGATACTAACGATAGAACGATGCAATTAAATACTAGTTGTACACCTAGCAATCAACAACATTCATGAAATTAATAACAAAGCAATTCATAATAATCAAGGTTAATAATCAAAACATTCAAACTCACAAACGTTTCTTGAGCGTTTCAAAGGCTTGAATCTAAGTAGAGAAGATTAGTTACACATACTTGCAATGGAAAATTAGGGTTCTTTAAAGGTCTCCCTTTTCTTCTCTAATCTTACGTTAAACCTTTGATGTGATGATATGAATAATAAAAATCTAAAACCAAGCCTAACCTAATAATAGTTTACTAATAATAAAATAATAATAAAAACATCCTAGTGTGGACATGACATAGGTCCACCCCGACGCGGCCATGCGCGGGTTTGGGGAGGCGAATGAATCTCCATATGAGATGGTCAAATTGAAATTTAAATCGAAGTAGGAGTCGCCACCGAATTTTGTGGGAGTTCGGGCCCGTTCGAACCCACTCTATGTCGTAGTGGGCTGTGTACAAAATACGGTCCATTTCCGATGTCAGAGCTTATTGGGTTTGTCCCTTTGCATTATTATATCGATACCGACATTATCGGATATCGTGTATTGAATGACTCTCGTTGCCAATGGATTCGAACATCCGGAAACCATGGTTCTGAGTAAGAGGTGAGGGTACGTGTTGGGAAGTTCACTAATAACACCCAACCCCGCCCGCACTTAGCGGCCTTTACTAAGATATCGTTCGTTTTTTGTGTACACGCGTTAGTTCGACGGTTGAATGATATGCAAACATTATTTTCCCTAAGCATGTGAGAAAAAATTAAATGGGTTGCTAAGTCGTTTAATGCATCTTAAACTATGGGTTGCTAAGTCGTTTAATGCATCTTAAACTAATAACGTCAAAGTTATATTTAGCATGTGAAATTCGTTTTAGTCTAATAAAACAAAAGATGAAAATAAATTGTTGCAAACACGAGCAAACAAGTTAGTAACGATTGAATAAATCGGATAAGGATGTAAATACGATGATATGCACGATTTTGAGAAAGGTTTATGACACGTGATGGATTAACACGTGTTGACCGAGGTCGAAAAAGTATTCATCGAAATCTGAAAATATGTCGCGAAAGTCGCTGTTTTATGTAAGAAACGAAAAGAATAAAAAAACGAGAGAACGAAAAAAAAAGAGCTCGGTTATCGGGCTCTCGCGCGAGTCGCCTGGGAGGGGCGCGACTCGCGCGGGAGTCTGTCCCGGATTTTTTTTATTTTCGAAAATCGTTAATTTTTATAAATCGCGTACAAATATGGATCAATTTCTACTCGATTTATATTTTTGATATTCGTCGTATTCGATATTCGATTATGAAATCGATATCAAATAGTCGGAATGGTTTTAGAAAAAGTTTAAAAAAGCTTGTTTCGAAAAGAGTTTGAACGAAAAGAAAAAAAATGTTAATTCTCTCCGCGTTAAAATCGTCGTATTTTGTTTAAAAAGATGTAACGATTTTTTTAGCATCAATGAGATTTAATTTAGTTCTTGTTAAATACGATATTCGATTAGAGAATCGATATCGTATTTTAAGAACGTTTGTTTTATGAAAATATTTTTATAATATCGTTATTAGAAAAAAAAATAGAAAAAATGCGACAACGACCCATATTAAAAAACGGACCGACGACACGACGCGAAAAAGAAAAAAAGACGAGAAAAAGGGGGAGAAAAGGAAGAATCGGGTTTGATTTTACACCCTCAACCTACATGTTTTGTTTTCTTGGAATAAGGCTCGTCGGAAAGTAGCTTAGGCACGGGAGCGTCGAGATGATGTGGATGAGTTAGGGTGTCGGTTTGGACGTGTAAAGTGACGGGTGGTGACCGGTTTTGGGGTCGGATTCGTCGGGTTGTTTTGTCGGTATTTCGGAGTTGCTGTATGTCGGGAATTAGATCGTAGATATTGTAGATGTATGAATGTATGTCGTAGATGAATAATGTATGAATAGTTGATGAATAATCGTAGATGTGAATAGTTGATGGGAATGGTTGATTATGTATGAGAATAATTGATGTGTAATTGTTGTGTAAATTGCTGTGTAATTCGTGTTGTGAATAATTAATGATGATATAATGTGCATGCGAGAGAGTCTTATTTATAGGAGAGGAGGTAGCGTTGCTTGTATGACAAGAAATACCGATTTGGATAGGAAACGTAAGAGTTTGAAAGGGAACGAGAGTCTCGTTTCTTGGTGAAGAAGTCGAGTATCTCGGCTGTTTTGGGGTGCTTCGGCCGAGTGTTTGACCTCGGTCGGTGAATTGTTTTGGTTTTCGGATAGAATTCCTACTTGAGATCGAATTCTATCCTTGAATGGATTTATTTAATATTTTCGAAGCTGATTTTTTGTAGTATTTGAGTCCAAACCGGACGTGTGGTGTCACGGATGGTCCATGTGTCTCGGGAAAAAATTATCTTTGACCGGGTTTGACTCGGTTGCTAAAAGACGGTTTTGCCCCTGGTGGCGGATTCGACCCAAATTAGTCTTATTTGACTTGAAACAACTCATTGGGCCTGGATTTGAGGTTGGTTTTGTAAGATTTGTACTCCGTAATAAGCCGAAGCCAAATGTCCATGATTTCGAGCCCATATCCGAGTTCGTCAAAGCACGTTTGCGTCCGATCATCATCGGGTGTTTGGCGGAAACTACTATAGACACCTGGCGGTCAAAATGTGGGTGTCTATAGAGCCCCCACTCTGACTGAGGCTTGGACAAGGCGAAAGTCAGAGTAGCTACCAGGCCAATCGAGGACTAAGACCTGGCAGACTTCCGATCGGGTCGTTTATAGTCCATTAGACTTGCGTGAAGGGCTCGCCAGCCATAAGATAGAAATCATACCTGGGTGGATGTCAATAATGTCGCGGGGACTTTGCCTGAAAAGTCCTGGGTGTGTCTGTTTACAGACATATCTCGTCTTGAAGTTGTGTGGGAGCTTGCCTTGTAAGCTCTGGGCGTATCTTCTTGTAGATACATCCCGTCTTGGGATCGCGTGGGAGCTTGCCTTGTAAGCTCTGGGTGTATCTGCTTGTCGATACATCCCGATTAATGAAAATGTTGCTTGAACTTTCCACTAGGGAGTCTTTGAGAATTCTTCGGGAGTCTTGGGTGTACTTGTATGCTGATACATAACAGATTGCATGTAATATCTAGGCAAAACACCGACTCACGCTGGGGAAGAAATGATTTTTGATTGATTTTTGGAAAGAAAATGCTGAAATTTTTTTGAAATTTTTTGGAAATAAGAATGCTTGGGATGACTTGATTCTTGATCAGATTCTGACACAGACTCCTAAAATTCTCTGGTTAGGCCTGTATGCCTAGATGAAGTATGATAAAAATTCCTATTCCCGTGGTGACTAGGAAAGGGATTTTCTCAAATGGCTAAGTTTTGCAAATTAAAATGATAATTTTGAAGAGAGAGAGAGATATACCGACAGACTCGACTCTGGACGCGAGAGGACGTTGACAGACACGACTTTGACTCTCTAAGGGTTAGACCGTGACTCGGTAGGGGATGGGCCACCTAAGATGACAAGACTCTTAAGTTGCGCTATTCCATAGCCTAGGCGAGTGGCAACATGGTCGAATCCTAAGAATGAGACTGTTTCCGTACGACAGGGCTTTGTGGTAGCAATGCCGTAGACTGGTGTTCTTTTGAATTTTTTAGTTTCGGGGTATGTTCCCGAAGTAGGTATTGCTTCGAGTCCCTGACAAATTCTCGTCTTCAACTGAGCCGAGTACTAGGACACTCTATAGAAAGGAAGCTAGTGTTTGAAAAGTATTTGGATTTTTTTGAGTGGAAGGAAAACTTCTGCCTAAGAGAAGCCCCCAGAATGACAAAGCTAACTGTTGAGAATATGACAGTGTCGTGACCGGAATGATGGTGCTTTTTGAATGAGTGTCAATGTGGGTGGTTGTGCCTATGTTGAAAAGCTGGCTACGTATTCACGTGTAGTGAAATCAAACCAAGCCGTAGTTCAGTGTCGAAAGATATATTATGGTGCCTAGTTTATTAGGGCTTAGTGTGTAACTAGCCATATCGATGGTTAGGCTAGGTGTGCTCCCAATGATGCCTTGATCAAAGGGCTAGAATATTTAGGATGTTGATCCTGTGACTGTGAGCATTCTCCGGGGTAGCTCTCAGAGGTGGTGTGAACTATTTGGGCATGTTCTATGCCGACCGCAAGTTGAATTCCCGTGTTTGGGGTTGGTAACTGGTTTAGATGTTTTTGGAAATGTGGTGCTAGGTCGTAAGTGGCTTTGATGATTCGAAATCTGGAGCTCGATTTTGTGGAACTAAGGCTTCGAGGGTAAGGTATTGCGATGTGGTAGGAAAGGGGGAAGTCGAGTAAAAATGACTCGGACTTCGATTGGGCAGGTTGACAATGCGGGATCTGGTTTCCATGTCTGACCCTAAAGGTTAGGGTGTATCCTATGGTGCTTGAATCCTCAAAATTCTAGGCTGTCTCTAGCCTAGGTCTCGAGAAGGTCTTGAGGGTTGTAATGTGGGAAGGCTAGATGTGGTGTTAGATGACCAGCTTGACTGTCTCTCCCTTATTTGATGGTACGGGTAATGATAATTTTTGAATTGACCGTTTCACTTGAGTTGATCGTTAACTACGGTTATGGGTTTTTGAATTCTTTGGGTTGACCTCTTAAGCCCAGTCGTGGGATTCTTCATTTGAGTTGACCGTGTCTGGTCGAGGGATGTTGATAATTCTTTTTGATCATGGCCAGCTTTTTTGTTTTGGCCTTTTGCTTTTTCTCTTGGACTTTTGATTTTTTTGTCCATCTTTTTTTTTGTCGGTCAGACTACCACCTAAGGTAGGGACTGGCTAGTCTTATTGGATGGGTGTTTATGGTGGGAAATGGGCTTGCCTCCCGTCTTGAACCCAAACAAGGAGACTACCTAGATTTGTTCTAGGATTCGATACAACTCCTGCTAAGGGTGGTTATGTGGCTTTCTATGTCAGACATGGAACAGGTAAAGGAAAACACGGGTTCAGTTTCCTGCAGTCATTATAGATGTGCCTGTAATAGTCACGTGCATGTGCTCACAGTGTATGATGGTGTTCATCAGGTTCTCGGAAACACATAAGGAAATATATGAGAAATAGAAAAGCTGATTTTATTGAATTTTGAATAGAGGACAGAATACAGTTGACCCTGACTCTGACTTTGAAGGAAATAGTATATCCTAGACTCGGACTTAGACTAGACCCGAATCAAATCCGGACTTTCGGATGCTCGGATGGTTGTTTCTCTTTTTGTAGGGTAAGGTCCTCGACAGGTGCCACGACTCGCCTAAACTCGGTTTTGCGTAAATGCAAGAGAGGGAGTCAAACTAGACACGACCCGGGGTGACTGGAATGACTAGGATTCTCGGATCGGGATATTCGAACGTTGACCTAGACAAAGTAACGACCGCGACATGGACTCGAGATGCGGAAGGGTGAGTCCGAAAACGGGGCGACCGTGTTTGACCGCGTCACGTGCTTGCACCAACTGTGGTGACCTAACCCTAGGTGACTCGAGTATTCGTAGCATAGGTACGACTCGAAGAAGGCATCATAAGGACGCCGGTGTAGGATGGACGTGGGGTACTCCCTAGGGTGACCATGGTTGACTGCTCGGGTGGAGGACAACCCCCGAGTGAGACTAAAGACTCTGGTAAGACTCAGATGGTGTGACATCTAAGTGGCTCGAAAGTGGGGTACGTGAGACAACACGTGTAAGACATGACCCTTAGAGCAACCGTGATTGATCGCTCTGCTGCTGAAGGGTAGCCCCCAAGTTGGACTGAAGAATTTGTTAAGACTCGAGTGTCGGACGAGTGACCCTTAGATGTAAGGATCACAAACCTTTTGTTATAAGGATACGCCTTGTAAAAGGTTGACTCGAAAAAGACGCTTAGACGGGTGACTTGTGAAAGGTGGGCTTTCCTTAGGATTTGGCAAAGTGGGCCTAGTCCCGTTCGAAGGAAGATCCATGTGTGAGCTATTCCCCAGACTTTGGACCCTAAAGTGTAAATGGGCTTCCCTTTGTAGGAGTTTGTCCTACGTAGGTGGGCCGTGCCTTGTCAAATAAGGCGGACTGGGATGGGGTAGAAACTCGTAATGTAAGATCGACGGAGTTTCGACGCTATAGACTCTAACAACTTATGACAAGACCCGACACTGCTAAATACGGGAAGTCCTAAGAAGAAGAAAGCTTTGAAAGGAGAATTTGGATTTGAAAACCGAACAAAGTCGGATAGGATGGCCCGATTTCTTTTTTGAAAATCGAAAAAAAAACGTTACCGGGACGAGATTTCGGATTTTTGAAACGGTTTGGGCAGCATACCGGCTAAAAATAGGCTATTTTGAGTCAAAATCATAAGTCCTAAATTCGGTAGCTTTCCGGGTTTTGAAAAATGGATAGGTTTGAAAAGGATGCAAATTTTTGAAAATGACGGTTTTTGAAAAAGAGGACCAAAGAAAATCAAGTAGCACATAGTCATGGAAACAGTATAATGACACCATGTATGCTCTTAGTCTAAGTCTCGGTCGGTCGAATAGGGTCTATACCAACGACGATAGCTTTCTCGCAAATCAGGACGGTCTTCCTAAGCCGAGTTGGTCTTAGAACCTGCCGTAAAACCCATGCGAGTTCCGCCATCGATGTCTTTAGTGCGCCCATTTAGGAACGCACCGCGGTATAGTGGGACGTCGGTCACAAGTAACCGGCCCGGGAAAGATTGGGTTATGCATGAACCATTGAACTAAAACGTGTACATTACTATTCGAACGATTTCTTTTCGAGTCTCACCCTGAGGATGCCGATGCTAAGTGACACATCAGTTGATCCCCAGCGAAGTCGTCAAATTGTGGACATGACATAGGTCCACCCCGACGCGGCCACGCACGGGTTTGGGGAGGCGAATGAATCTCCATATGAGATGGTCAAATTGAAATTTAAATCGAAGTAGGAGTCGCCACCGAACTTTGTGGGAGTTCGGGCCCGTTCGAACCCACTCTATGTCGTAGTGGGCTGTGTACAAAATACGGTCCATTTCCGATGTCAGAGCTTATTGGGTTCGTCCCTTTGCATTATGATACCGATACCGACACCGACATTATCGGATATCGTGTATTGAATGACTCTCGTTGCCAATGGATTCGAACATCCGGAAACCATGGTTCTGAGTAAGAGGTGAGGGTACGTGTTGGGAAGTTCACTAAGAACACCCAACCCCGCCCGCACTTAGCGGCCTTTACTAAGATATCGTTCGTTTTTGGTGTACACGCGTTAGTTCGACGGTTGAATGATATGCAACCATTATTTTCCCTAAGCATGTGAGAAAAAATTAAATGGGTTGCTAAGCCGTTTAATGCATCTTAAACTAATAACGTCAAAGTTATATTTAGCATGTGAAATTCGTTTTAGTCTAATAAAACAAAAGATGAAAATAAATTGCTGCAAACACGAGCAAACAAGTTAGTAACGATTGAATAAATCGGATAAGGATGTAAATACGATGATATGCACGATTTTGAGAAAGGTTTATGGTACGTGATGGATTAACACGTGTTGACCGAGGTCGAAAAAGTATTTATAGAAATCTGAAAATATGTCGCGAAAGTCGCTGTTTTATGTAAGAAACGAAAAGAATAAAAAAATGAGAGAACGAAAAAAAAAAGAGCTCGGTTATCAGGCTCTCGCGCGAGTCGCCCGGGAGGGGCGCGACTCGCGCGGGAGTCTGTCCCGGATTTTTTTATTTTCGAAAATCGTTAATTTTTATAAATCGCGTACAAATATGGATTAATTTATACTCGATTTATATTTTTGATATTCGTCGTATTCGATATTCGATTATGAAATCGATATCAAATAGTCGAAATGATTTTAGAAAAATTTTAAAAACGCTTGTTTCGAAAAGAGTTTGAACGAAAAGAAAAAATGTTAATTCTCTCCGCGTTAAAATCGTCGTATTTTGTTTAAAAAGATGTAACGATTTTTTTAGCATCAACGAGATTTAATTTAGTTCTTGTTAAATACGATATTCGATTAGAGAATCGATATCGTATTTTAAGAACGTTTGTTTTATGAAAATATTTTTGTAGTATCGTTATTAGAAAAAAAATAGAAAAAATGCAACAACGACCCATATTAAAAAACGGACCGACGACATGACACGAAAAAGAAAAAAAGACTAGAAAAAGGGGGAGAAAAGGAAGAATCGGGTTTGATTTTACACCCTCAACCTACATGCTTTGTTTTCTCGGAATAAGGCTCGTCGGAAAGTGGCTTAGGCACGGAAGCGTCGAGATGATGTGGATGAGTTAGGGTGTCGGTTTGGACGTGTAAAGTGACGGGTGGTGACCGGTTTTGGGGTCGGATTCGTCGGGTTATTTTGTCGGTATTTCGGAGTTGCTGTATGTCGGGAATTAGATCGTAGATATTGTAGATGTATGAATGTATGTCGTAGATGAATAATGTATGAATAGTTGATGAATAATCGTAGATGTGAATAATTGATGGGAATGGTTGATTATGTATGAGAATAATTGATGTGTAATTGTTGTGTAAATTGCTGTGTAATTCGTGTTGTGAATAATTAATGATGATATAATGTGCATGCGAGAGGGTCCTATTTATAGGAGAGGAGGTAGCCTTACTTGTATGACAAGAAATACCAATTTGGATAGGAAACGTAAGAGTTTGAAAGGGAACGAGAGTCTCGTTTCTTGGTGAAGAAGTCGAGTATCTCGGCTGTTTTGGGGTGCTTCGGCCGAGTGTTTGAGCTCGGTCGGTGAATTGTTTTGGTTTTCGGATAGAATTCCTACTTGAGATCGAATTCTATCCTTGAATGAATTTATTTAATATTTTCGAAGCTGATTTTTTGTAGTATTTGAGTCCAAACCGGACGTGTGGTGTCACGGCTGGTCCATGTGTCTCGGGAAAAAATTATCTTTGACCGGGTTTGACTCGGTCGCTAAAAGACGGTTTTGCCCCTGGTGGCGATTCGACCCAAATTAGTCTTATTTGACTCGAAACGACCCATTGGGCCTGGATTTGAGGTTGGTTTTGTAAGATTTGTACTCTGTAATAAGCCGAAGCCAAATGTCCATGATTTCGAGCCCATATCCGAGTTCGTCAAAGCACATTTGCGTCCGATCATCATCGGGTGTTTGGCGGAAACTACTATATAGACACCTGGCGGTCAAAATGTGGGTGTCTACACCTAGTAATAATAAAGTTTCCTAATTGAAACCCAAGTCTTAAAAACGTAGCCAAATAACACAAAATAAGATGGAACGCGTGGGACGTTACAGGCATCCGCGCAACTCGCTTGGATGTGGCGCGACTCGCCTGGCTTATGGGCGACTCGCGCGGGCGGCTATTGCTGTTTCGTGCAATCCTTCGATCCTGTCGTTCCGGGTCTTCAAGTGGGCTTTCTTCTTCTTCATGTTTCATTCGTTCTTGGCCCAAATCGACGGTCCAATGATTAGCATCCTCCAATTAGCCTATATTACATTTATACCAAACTGACACAAATGCAATACAAGACAATGGATTTAGCTCACAAAATACACCAAAACCGTCGTAATAAATACGACTAAATACGGCCCATCATTCACCAAAGGCATAGGCTCCTTCCTAGGTGCAGGCTGCTGAGTCTTAGTAGAGGAACATTTCTTAGAAACAAGCTGAAATGCTTCCTCCTTATTTTCAAAAGAACTTCCTGAGTGCTTTACAGTAGCTTCCTTAGGGAGATTTCCATCAGGAATAGAGGTCTCCAACCTCTCCTCTGAGTAATTTCTTAACCCTAAGGGCTCTGAGGTACCACCTAGCTCTTTAGAAGGGGAGATTGCAGCAGTAGTAGGTTCCAGAGTAGACCCCACAACCAGCTTCCCCTCTTCCTGCTTCTGAATCTTCTTTTTCTCCCACTTACATTTGGAGAAAGTATGACCCAGTTTACCACATCCCTTACAATAAAAAGGAATCCATTCATATTGAACCTTCTGAACCGAGAAAGCACTATAAGGTGTGCTAATGATAACCTGCTCAGGTAAAGGCTTAGATATGTCAGCTTCAATTAACACCCTAGCAAAGGATAGCTTAGCTTTCAAAGTAGTGGCAAGATCAGCACAAAGAGGTCGACCAATCTTATTTGCTAGCTTACCAAGCACAACCTCAGAGCAAAGATACGGGTCTAAGTCAAGGAAAAGAACCCAAATAGGAACACATGATACTCTATCCATGGTTTCAGAGAAAGTAGGAGACCATTCTTTTAAGATAAGAGTGTAAATGCCCTGATTCCAAGGCCCTCCCCCTAA
This sequence comes from Agrostemma githago, assembly GCA_958450325.1. Classification (NCBI taxonomy): domain Eukaryota; kingdom Viridiplantae; phylum Streptophyta; class Magnoliopsida; order Caryophyllales; family Caryophyllaceae; genus Agrostemma; species Agrostemma githago. Next base: position 15,799,603 of record OY288250.1, read on the forward strand.
AACCCTTTCCATGGCTTCCTTTGACTCAAATCGAAAAGAAAACCACCCCTTCTTATAGTATTGAACTACCGGAGAAGCCAAATTACCCCATTTCTCAGTAACAAATTGCTTTATCTGCTGCAATGATGGCTTAAAGCCAATAACATTGCCCATAAGCGTGTACTTCCACATATCAAGCTTATCCTCAACATCGCTCAATTCAATACTAATCTCAGGACTATCAATTACCTCCTCATAGTATGGAAGGTTCATCCTAACTGTTGCTTCTTAGCAGCAATATTCGACCATTTTGGACGAACCTTATCATCTTCAAGAACAGGGGGTTTTACCAAATTCGAATTATTTTTGTCTGCAACATCCACAATTTGCTCAGAATTGACGATAGAAATATGTGGAGAGGGATTAGGGGAAAGAATTTTACCAGAAGAAGAATTAGCATTGATTATTATATCATTTAGAGAAGTCTTTGGCGAAGAACTCTGAGCTTCGTAATCTTTCTGCAAAACTGTATTATCCTTGCATCCACCATTGTTAGGAGGAGGCAAGGAATGATGATTCTTCTTTGGACGACCTGGGCCGCGTTTCACTACTGTGGACGCCATGAACGAACAAGGAAGTTATCACGTAACAGAATCGCTCGAGAGAAACCGCCTAGAGTCAGAAAGAGTTTCTCTCACCTCAATTATTATTATTATTTTTTTTTTTTTAAACGGAACTTGCATTAACACCAGAACAAATTACAAGAAGTTAGAGGGGAGCCGAGATACTATTTGGGACCCCACTCCCTTAGCAATAGCAAAACTAATTCTAGTGAAAATATGAACTGCGGCACGCACTCCAGCATCCTGTGACATAGCGAATTTACGAATCCGCTGGAGTAGAGAGACAGCCTCCGTGTCGAGCTCGCCGAGAGAGGAGAAGGAGAAAAGAAGGAAACCATACCCAATCGCCGTGCAACGTGCCTGATACTTGGCATACTTACGACGAGCAACATCAGCAACGACCCGTCCGGGCTTAAAAGAAGTCAAGTCGGACTGGGTCAAAGGAGAGGAACCGGTCAGATCAACACAAACATCGCGCCCCCTGTCCCACGAGTAGAGCAAAAGATCGTCAGGTCGCAAGGGCTTGTCGTCATCGTCCCAGAGTCCAATCTCCACTTCCTTGCCTGCAGAGATCCCCGTCCGGAAGCAAATATCCAACAGCGTGTCACGGAAAAGGTTATGACGATGTTTAATCCCCACAGTACCAGCACAAGAAACCGCGTGATCCCCAAAAAAATCCTCTCTGAGGGCCCTGGAGCAGGAAGAGCAAGTCCCGGATAGCGGAAACAAAGGGACTCCTAGGCGGTAACTAAGCACACTGTGATATGTTCGACCGTTCATGGTTTGCCCAAGCCCAGTAATAGGGACAGCCCTCAACCAGTCAGAAGAATGGTCCCCCTGCTGAGATTTCCACAGGGCAACCTGTCGAGGAGTCAAGGAGAAAACAGATTCTGCCGCTGAAGCAACCCTCGTGAAATATATATCTGCCAATTTCTTCATAAGTTTTGGGGCAGCGATCTGAGAGGGGTTACTCAAGAAGACAGAACCGGTAGCCTCAACAAACCCACTCAAGGCAGACTCAAAGGCAAATCCAGGAGAGGCGATCTCGGAGGGACGAAGCAGCTTAGCTTGTAAATCGGCAGACTGGAGGCGAGAAGCAAGGAAGGCAAAGTGAAGGGCATCCATGGCGGCAAAGACACCGAGCCCCCCTAGGGAAAAGGGGAGGGTGGCCAGCCGCCACTGCCACTCCCCGAAACCGGGTCCAGACGCCGTGACAATACGCTCTAGACTAGATCGGAGCGCAGTGTCGAAAGAAAGGTGGGCCGACCCAAAAGCTAGAAGAGAGCAAGTGCGCAAAGCAAAGTATAACTTAGAAATACCTGTGCACGCTCGGAGAAGAAGTAACTCACACTGGGGATCCTCGATCGTAGCAACCAAGTCCATGAGCTCTATAGTACGGGCAACCCTCTTCGAGACAAGAGCACCACTGAAAGTAGGGCACACGCTGACCGACCCTCCCAGGACCTTAACACCGTCCAAGGGTCTGGCAATAGCGGTAGGGAAAACACCATCAAACCTACTCCTTGAGTCTTCGGTAGGCCATAAAATCTTCGTTTTAGTAACGTTGAGATGAAGGCCAGAACAGGGGCCCTCCTCCATGATCATCTGGAGAACCTTCCCCATAACAAGTGTATCCCCGACAATAGTGCCATCGTCGAGGTACCAAGCCTGGAAGCAAAGATCAAAGGAGACCCTGATCCTACAAACCAGAGGATGCAGAACAAGGGAGAAAACGAGGGGGCCTAAGGGGTCACCCTGCTGGACCCCCTGGCAAGAGCGGAGGCAGTGCTCCCCGTAGTAGAGCCTAGCTGGGTTGGAATAGCAAAACTCAACCCAACTGGAGAGGGCAGGACACTTACGGCAAACCTCCCCCAGCATAGTCTCCCTGTCAACCAAGTTATTATTATTATTGTTGTTGTTGTTGTTGTTGTTATTGTTGTTGTTGTTGTTGTTGTTGTTGTTGTTGTTGTTGTTGTTGTTCTTATTATATTATTATTATTATTACTATTATTATTGTTGTTGTTGTTGTTGTTGTTGTTGTTATTATTATTATTATTATTATTATTATTATTATTATTATTATTATTATTATTATTATTATTATTATTATTATTATTATTATTATTATTATCATCATCGTTATTATCATTATTATTATTATTATTATTATTATTATTATTATTATTATTATTATTATTATTATCGTCCTTATTATTATTATTATTATTATTATTATTATTATCGTTCTTATCGTTATTATTGCTATTATTATTGTTATTATCGTTAATATCGTTATTATCGTTATTATTATTATTATTATTATTATTATCGTTTTATATATATATATATAATTTTTTTTAATTTTTTTAAAAAAAAATTATTATTATATATAATTTTATATAATTTTATATATATATATATATATATATATATATATATCGTTATTATTATTATATATTATTATATATATATATATAATTTTTTTTAAAAAAAAACAGAACTCGCATTAACACCAGAACAAATTACAAGAAGTTAGAGGGGAGCCGAGATACTATCTGGGCTCCCACTCCCTTAGCAAAAGCAAAACTAATTCTACTGAAAATATGAACTGCGGCACGCGCTCCAGCATCCTGTGACATAGCGAATTTACGAATCCGCTTGATAACTCGCTAAATATTTATAGTTTCACCCCATTTTTATGTGTCGTTAACCTTGTTTATAATAATATTTAAACTATATGTTACAATTTTGTGAGATTCGATATTTAAGGGCATGTGTATTATTTATCGTGCTAATGGACTAACTTCAACGTTAATTGTAATTAATAGATAATGGATCGATAAGTCGTGGAAGGACGGTCCAAATAACGAAGGATTTGAATACGACCCGGACAAAAGTCAATTGGCTAATCGGAATACAAGCTCGATCCATGATAAGTTCAAATGACAATAAGACAAGTCCGTACAATTGGGCCGGTCGAGGAATGACCCAAGAGGAAGACAAAAGTCGCAATTCATTGATACATGGAACCCTAATTAAGACTTGCGAGAGAACCAAGTCTCAAAGAAAACAAGAATGAAAAAAAAGGCATAAAATCTCAAGGAGAAAAAAAAAAGGAAACAATACGGAAGAAAAGGGGCAGGAAGAAAGCAATTGCAAACTCAAGCTAATTAGGGTAGTAGAATCAAAAAGAGTTTTCCAACTTCATAAATTTTCCTTATCTCTAACCAGGAATTATACCCAAATCTTTCCAAAAATTTGACTCAAGGAAACTATAAATACCCGATTTCCCATCATGAATCAAGGAAGCAAGCTAACACAAAAATACCAAACCCTATTAGTAATTGAAGTTAACAGTTTTCGGGAGCTCGGAGCAGTCCGTCGGGTGAAGCGACTTCAACTCAAGGAAAGACGGAAGTACTACTTGTGGAGGTGTCGAAACCAAATCAAGGAGGAGTCTTTCGGTTCTACATATTAAGTTCTCTACTCCTTAATACTTGTTAATTTCAGTTGTTAATTTTGTCTTGGATCTTATATGACATTAATCCTTCAGTTATGAAATCAATTAGTTTTACCAATATTATTTTGTTAGTATTCAATTTTATACTCGTCCTTATTGTTCAATAGCTAGTTGTATAATTTGGCGCGGCGTTAAATTATACAACCGAGTAGCAACTACATTAATTTAGGACTGCGAATTGTCACTAGGTTAATCTAGGAGTATAATTTGATCTAGTTAAATTAAATTGACTAGGATTAATGATGTCTTTCTTGTCCTTAATGCGACTAGTTAACTTACGGAGCGTCGAAACTTACGTAATAATTAATTAATTAGTATTGGTGGTCGAGCGGCTCGACACCGATTATAAGTAAGGAAGGATAGGGAGATTTAGCGGCTAAATTCTCTACAATTAATCTATTAATAAAATAATATGGTTACGACGAGTCGATTTAGTAACTGAATGAGTAATTGAATTTAAGAAGTATATGAGCCGAATTATTATGCTTGTTTCACTTGTATATATTAGGATATTAATTATAGTTATTATGGACTAGTTTATTATTTATTCATTTAGATTATTCGAGACAATTAATTAAACCCCCCATTCCGTATATATTCTTGTTAATATTGTTAATATGTTATTCATAAAAGTAAATATGTAGTGGACTAGTTAATGAATAAATCGTCTCTCCGTGGGATCGACCCTTACTTGTACTATACTACGTAATTTTTAAGATCGTTAGTGTGATAAGAGTAAGGTTATAAATTATTAATTTGAGTGCGGTAACAACACGTATCAAATTTTGGCGCCGTTGCCGGGGAGACATATTTAATCTTTCTAGCTTATACATGTGTGTACTGTGTATTTGGCTGCTGCTTCATCTTTCTTATGCCATGTACTGTTACTGCTAATAGGTAGTCAAATAACCATGGACTTCACTGGTATATACGGAGTATATAAATTCTGTTAAGCTTGTAAATTATTTCAGGTTTTATCAACCCGGAGTAGTGTTTTTTTTTTATTGATGACAAATTGTGTGATGACCTATCTGTAACATTATGATAAATAACCCAATTCTCTATGTATGCAAAATCAATATGTACGGCTTACCAATTCTAATATAAGTTGTTGATTGTTAAGGTTCCTATGAGACAAATTCATATTCATAGTCTATTTCGCTTGATTGTACATCCATGAGTTGTGTTTCTTCTGATTAAATTCTCTACAATTAGCTAATGTACCTTGTTGATGATTTGTCCATGTTTTTATTTCTTGACTAATTAATTTTTTTTTTCTATTCCTGGACATGATACTCTATCTTGCAACATTAAACTGTATACCATTTTTTTAATAGTAGCAATTTTTGTCTAAAAGAGAGAGTATAGTGCAAGATATGCACACTTTTAGACCTGAGAGTAGTATTCGAATCATTTGGTTTCGCTCTACTGTTTTCGATTATAAAGAGGACATGTTTCATTTGGTATCCATAACTAGTGTTGGCTACTAATTCTTCATATTTTATTTATTTTATTTTATTTTATTTTCTATTTTCTATTTTCTTATAGGTGTATGCATAAGCATAACACCCGTCGATCAAGGGGAGCTACAATTTTCAACCCCGAATTAGAGAGAACCGCAAGGAGGATAAGGAAAGAATTTCTGAGGAAAAAGGAAGAGGAACCGTTAGAGCTTGACAAGTTTTTTATTGAAGAGAAAGAAGTAGAGATGGCTGAAAAGACATTAAAGCAAATGGCTACACCAGATGTGACAACCACCCCATTGAGTATCGTATTTCCTACTCTTGAAAAACCTTTAAAGTTAAATTCCGGTTTTCTTAGTTTACTACCTAAGTTTTACGGTAAATCAGATGAATTGCCTAATATGCATCTAGTTGCTTTTGATTTAACATGCTCTTCTATGGAATGTGAGGGGGTTTAACCGGAGGACATTAAATTACGGGCTTTTCCATTTTCGTTAGAGGGGGCTGCTAAACAATGGTTATTTTACTTACCACCGAGTTCTATTACTAGTTGGGATACATTAAAAATTGCTTTTCTAGAAAAATTTCAACCCGCTAGTAGAGTCGCTTCTATTAGGAAGGAAATAAGTGGTATTAAACAGGGGTATGATGAGTCCTTATGCGAATATTGGGAAAGATTTAATAGGCTTTGTGCATCGTGTCCTCAACACCAAATAACTGAGCAACTATTATTGTTTTATTTTTACGAGGGTATTTTATCTAAGGATAGACAATACATTGATGCTGCTAGTCGGGGAATGTTGGCTGATAAAACACCAACCGAGGCTAGGAAACTACTAAATAACATGGCCTTAAATACTCAACAATTTAGTTCTCGGAAGGATGTAAGGGAAGTAAATGGAATAAGTAGTGCTGCTATTAATGGTTTAAGGGATCAAATGCAAGAAAATGCCCAACAAATAGCTACTTTGACCACTCTTGTCTCTAAACTTGTTTCGGATCAGTCAAAACAGACCATGTTTGCTGTAAACTCTGAGAATATGTTAGTTAATGGTGCTGGACAACCTTGTATGCAGGAAGAGGTCAATGCTTTGGGGGGTTTTAATGGTAATCAGAATAGGAAATATGACCCTTACTCGAACACTTATAATGAGGGATGGAAGGATCACCATAATTTCAGATATGGGTCAGGACCGAGATTAAGCAATTAACTAATATAGTTAGTAAGGTCACTACCATAATATCAGACCTGCTACCCCCCCCCCCCCCCCCACCCCCCCCACCCCCCACCTTATTCTGTGTCACTTGAGGATATGATTAGGCAATTAACTAATACAGTTAGTAAGGTTCACAATCAGGGCGTTTCTTATCAACAAAAGACCGATTCTCATTTACAACAACTAGACTCTCAAATGGGACAAATCTGCACTACCCTAAGTAGTATTCAAACCACTTTAGAAGGAGCATTACCATCTCAACCTATACCTAACCCTAACCTGAGTGCACAAGCTATAACACTTAGGAGTGGTAAGGTCCTAGCTGAACAGAATAAGAGTAAAATTGAGAAGGAGCTTGAAGTTAAGCCTGTAGGTGTACAAGAGGAAGCGAGAGAGCATGTGATCACTAAGGATAAAGGTCAAAACCATGATTCGGAAGTCGTTAGCTTTAAGGATCCTCCCCCATTTCCATCTAGGTTTGCCAAAACAAAGAAGATTGAACTAGAAAAGGAAATTCTTGACACCTTTAGGAAAGTAGAAGTGAATATACCTTTACTTGATGCCATCAAGCAAGTCCCCAAATATGCTAAATTTCTAAAAGAACTTTGTACTAACAAAAGAAAATTCAAATATGGGGAGAAGGTAAGTATGGGAGAAAATGTGTCCGCTGTTCTTCAGAGAAAAGTCCCACCAAAATGTCATGATCCAGGGATGTTTTCTATTCCGTGTACTATTGGTTCATCTAAATTTGAGAGATGCATGTTAGATTTGGGTGCGTCTATAAATGTTATGCCAAAATCTGTTTATGATACTTTGAATGGAGCTAAGCTTGCTGAAACTGATGTGATGATCCAATTAGCTGATAGATCGTATGCACACCCATTAGGAGTTTTGGAAGATGTTCTAGTTCGAGTAGGTGATTTTGTTTTTCCAGCATATGGGTCGGTGTTGTGTGCCAAATTTGGACTGTTTTTCCTCCCATTTAGACCCGTTTTTCCTTCGTTTTGCGAGAATAAAGTGCGATTATCGCCGTATTTTGAGTAATTCTCGCATTACGTCTCTGTTTTGCATTTTACGTGTTTTTGGTAGTTTCCTGTCTATTTTGATAGGATTTTCGACCAAAAATGTGTCTGAGCTCCTATGAGCATGAGAGAGAGGGAGATCGTCCAAAAAGCAAAGCATACAACTTAAAATCCAAAGTCCAAACCCAAGAGGTGAAACCTTGAGTGAAAAGGAAAAAAGTATAGTCCATTGTGCATCTTCACCGGAGAGGTCGAACATCAAATGCATATATCTAGATTTATAGACCTCGGAACGAAGCGATTCCAGTTGGAGGTGAAAGCTTATCTTCTTAGCTTTCCAACGACATATCACACGCTCCAATCGGAGATCAAACGAGAGAGTTATGACCCTCTGAAGCCACAGGGCGAAATTTCACCCGATGAGAATTTGACCGGGCGAAATTTCGCCCGACGGTGTTCCTCCCCAGATTGCCATTTTGGACGAAAAGTTCATAGGGTGAAATTTCACCCTATGAGATGACCGGGCGAAACGACCGGGCGAAAATTTGCCCACCGGGTGAAATTTCGCCCGATGGAGAAAAGCGCCAAAAATGGAGAAAATCTCACCGGGTGAAATTTCACCCGGTGGTGCTAATGTCGTCAACCGCGGGGCAAAACTTCACCCTATGAAAACTCATTGGGCAAAGTTGCATCTCAAAGGACAAAGTCTCACTAATGGGCAAGGATTAGATTATAGGCTTTAGGTTAAATACCCATTAAGAGATCACTATATATATGTAACCCTAGATTATTGCCCAACTTACCTCTCCTTTGTGCTAAGGAGGGAAGACATTACACCACCCCACCATCCTATTACACCATCCATTAGTAGTATTTTAGTAGTATTCTAGTAGAAATCCTCAAAAATTCTAGTAGTTTACATAGTAATTAATAGTAGATCTACATAATTTCCATCAACAATTATCTAGATCTCAAGTTTGTAAGAAGATTATTCAAGTTTTATTTGAAGATTTGTTGGGTTTAATGAAGGATTAGTGACAAGTTCTTCACTTTATTCATCAAAGATTAAATCTTTACTTATGCAATCCTCTTATTTCTTATAGATCTACATAGATGGTATAATTCTCTTCCACTCCCTAATCTCTAATTTAGTTTTTATGTTGTTTTCTCATCATTATCTTGTTTAGATCTAATTAATATGCATGTTGAAATGATTTCTATGATGAATTGTGAGTGGATTTCTTTGTTGGGGAATTAGGGAGGAGGATTTGGATTATTTTATTCAAGGGATGTTGGTGGGTTGTTTACTTGTTAATTATCGATGTTAAGGTTTTTGTGTCTTTGTTGACTTAGAATCGCGACTAGGCCGACCTTGACTCATTTCTACCAATATGGGGAAACTCGGGGTAGAAATTACCTTAGATTGAGACTTACCCTTTTGTCGCGAAAGCGGGCTTAGGTAGGTTGGGTGCGGATACCGAAAGGTGGCACTCTCCTTTTTAACGTTGTAACAAAAACTCGATCCCGAGACTATTAGACCTCATTTCCGAATCCCGACTCTCCCCAACACCTTTCCTACTTATTGACCCTAGCCTACGATCTCTCGACCTCTCTTGACCTTTCTCGACCTCTCTCGACCTCTCTCGATCCAAAACCCCCCTTTCTCGACCCAATCACGCTTAGACTTTGACTCGACCGATTTTACCTAGCCCGTCCCTGTGGATCGATCCCCGACTTACCGCTACTACGTAGTAGTTAGTTGGAGTTTATAAATATTGTTTGACCGCGTTGGATAGGCGACGATTCCACGCGCATCAAAATGGCGCCGTTGCCGGGGACGACGATTGATTGGTTGACTTTTAGTCTATTTGTGTTTGGTTATTGTTTCCTCTCTACCCTAGTGCCACTTGGTGCTAGGAGACTCACTTCCTATTTGAGTGTGTTTGCCAGGAACAGGTTATCAATTTTTTGGTTCGATTCCGTGCCAAAGATGGCAGTTCAAGCCTTGAGATTCATGGTAAATATCTCAACTAGAGTGATTCCACATCCGTACCTCACACCACCAACCATACATACTATCCTTCCATCCCCTCCAAATCCATCCATATCACCAACATCCATATCACTTGCACTTTTCACTCCACGAAATCTACCTTCCACAACTCCTCTCATCACTCCAAACATAGAACCACCCTTCAATCTACATGAAACACCATCTCCACAAGAAAACTCTCTAACCCTTTCACCTCCCAAATCACCTCCATCACCAAACAACCTTCAAAAAGTGAACATGACAACTCTCGGTTCACATTCACAACTCACTCACGAGAATTTTTCTTCCCCCGTTTTCTATGGAATTATCCCCGAAAAATTTGAGCTTAAATATTCCTTGATCAATGAAGTGCAATTAGATACCTTCCATGGATTCTATCAAGAAGATGCTTTTGAACATGTATGCTCTTTCAAAGAAAAGCTAGTTGGAGCCAAGCTTAACGGTCTTAGTTCATGTCAACTACATCGCATCCTCTTTCCTAAGACTTTGAGGGACGATGCCAAGAGATGGTTACAAAGGCATCCGAACAACACCTTCCAAACATGGTCCGACCTTGAAAATGCTTTCTTAGAGAAGTACTTCCCTCCATCGAAAACCAATCAATACCGAATTGAAATTCAAACCTTCCGTCAAGAAGAACATGAAAGCTTGAGTGAAGCGTGGGATAGGTTTCGCGATCTACTTAGGAAGTGCCCTCATCATGGCATTCCTGAGTGGTTAACAACTCTAACTTTTTTCGAAGCCCTATCCTTAAGATGGAAAGAAAATATAAATTCGGCGGCTGGAGGAGATTTCTACACTCTTGGGGACGATGCATCTAGAGCACTTTTGGAAAAAATGGCAAAATGCGATTCTCTTTGGGGCCAACCTCGAGATATAAGAAGATGGGAGATGCAAATTCTCCTATGAATAATGAATTGAAACCACAATTGAAAAAGGAAGAGCTAACCAAGAAACTTGAGGCTACGAATGCAAAGTGTACACCAAAAGGTATGTATCGGATCCAATCAAGAGATATGTATCAATCGAGTCAACAGCAAAGACCCTTCAATTCCAATCAACAAATATCTTTCAACCAAGGGTCTGTCAAAGTGCCTCCACTTATGCCTCCTTGTCAAAAGGGAAACTTCAACCACCAAGGTAGAAACAATCATGTTCAAAGAAATTTCCATAATCAGAATGCAAATCCAGGAAACGATTACCATGATCAAGGAAGTAATTATTACAATCAAGGGTTCAATCAAAGGTACCAATGCAACTATCAAGGTAACCAAGGGTCAAATCAAGGGTACCAAGGGTTCGATTTTCAAAGACATAACCAACCCTCTCCTTTTTATGGAAATCAAGGTAATTATCAACATGGTCAAGGTAGTGGTCAAGGGTATGGTTCGACCATTGATATGAGAAAGACTTTGGTCAATGAAGAGTATCAAGGAAACCCGAATTACCAAGGTAATAATGGTTATAAAGGATTGCACTCTCAAAGCTACAATGAACCCTCTCAATTCTTTGGCAACCAAGGTCATTTTCAACAAAGTAAGGAAACGGTCAATGGGACAATTCATTAAACGAATTGCGAAGAACAGTAGAGTATTTGACGAATGAAAATGCGAAAGACAAGGCAAGGCTCGAACTCTTGAAATCTCAACGATCATCTAAAGCCTTAGTCGCTCCCATGCACCTACCCCATGACTTTCCCGTTCAACCTCAATACTCAAGGGATCCACCATGCCAAACCAATGTTGTTATCCAAAGAGAAGGAAAAGAGCTTGAAAACCCTCATAATCACTTGAGTACCAAGACAACATCAAATTTGCAACAACAAGAAGTACCACATGCAGCTACCCTCGATTCTCCCAAACAAAACCGGGGAATTCGAGAAGAATTTGAGTTAGTTGCAAAGGCCGAGGACAAACAAACAAATTCAAGGGAAGCGAGAAGGCAAGAGCCTGAGAAGACACTTGAGGAGAAGGAATCCGATGTTCCACCTCCATCGATCTATGCACCAACTTTACCATTTCCGCAACAAGCTAAAGTTCAAAAAGGTAATATCAAGTGTAGCTGATTTGTGGACATGATCGAGAAGGTAGAAGTCTCCTTGCCCTCCACCAAGGCCATTCAAGAAAAATCAACCATCATTGATGGAATGAAAAATGGTGGAAAGCTTATGGACACCAAGTCTTCTTACCCCACAATGCAACCCAAGAAAGCAACTCAAGGTGAAGTAGTGATCATTGAAGATATCGATGAGAATGGCAACATTGTCATCAAGGATAGAGATCACCACTTTTACTCCCAACAAGGAACTCGAAACCCAAAACTGGCACATGGAGAAGGCAATCGAGAATGTCGAGGATACGAGTGTCTGGGATGAGTTGAATGATGTTATAGGCCTTGCTAAGTCTTGGAATGATGATAAAATCAAGTTGCCCTTGTGCGAGAATGTTGAAGAGCATCACGAGTCCTTTGCTAGTAAGCCAAACTTTGGTTTAGGAGAAATTAAAACCGTCGGTAAAAGTTCCGAATCTCTCCTTCACGATGATATGAGGACAAGTGATGTCTTGAGATTTAGGGATATGGGCCCGCAACTTGAAGAAGAAATGGGGATGTACAATGGGGAATTAAATCCTAAACCGCCTTTCATGTTGAGTGGTGTGATTGTGAAGCTTTGGAAAGCTAGAAGGAATTTTGGGAAGAAATGGTCACTTGGACTAGTGAGATGGAAAGACCCGGGAGACCACAAGAAATATGATGATTGGTCTTTTGATAATCGTTTCTCGCTTCCGACTTGGAAGCTTCTCATGATAGCTTGGCTCGGCTACATGAGCCTTTCGGAAGACTCTTCTAGAGCCTTTGAATTACTCCTCCGAGCCCTTGATGGGTATGGTGGAGATTACACTCTGAAGACAAATAAACTTTAAGGTTTGGCGGTCCTAGCCAAAACCGCGCTTCTTGGGAGGCAACCCAAGCTTTTTAGTGCATGTTTACGTTTTTTTTTTTGTGTTTTGATTTTATATGTAGGAATCTTCAACAAGAAGCCAACATGGATAGATGATGAAGAATTTGGAAGCGATCAAAGTATGGAAGAGATTCTATTTGATTGTTCCATTTGGGATTGTGGATTATGATGCTTGCTTGTATCTTGTTGGAGGATTGGTGGTGTATTCGTATTTGTGATGTAATTGTGTCATTTTGTTTTTGAAGATTTAGAAGCCATGGATTGGGCCCTCTCTTGTATATACGTATTATATTTCTTTGTATTTGTTAGCTTTGTTAGCTTGAGAACAATGGATGAACTTGGATTTCGTCATGGAGCAATTATTTGGATGAAGATCAAGCTTTTGGAGAAGTTATGGAGCGTAATTTGAAGACCACAAGCATGTTTGTTGGAGATATTGATTATGTAATGTGAGTCGAGTCAATATATGAATCTCTAGGTGATTATTGAAGAGTCATGCAATGGCAAGGCGGAAAAACGCAGCAAAGAAGACCGCCGGGCGAAACTTCGCCCGGTGAGACTCGACCGGGCAAAACTTCGCCCTACGGAAAAGTTGCCGAAATTGGTGAAGATACCACCGGGCGAAATTTCGCCCGGTGAGATTTTCACCGGGTGAAATTTCACCCGGTGGAAAAAAGTTGGCAAAATCGATTTTCATGACGGAATACCGCCGGGTGAAATTTCACCCGGTGGTGCTTGACCGGGTGAAATTTCACCCGGCGGCATGAGCTTGAACGTCAATCACCTATAACATATTTTCTCACTACAAAATCAATTCCCTCCTTCCCAACTATCCCACATAACTTTCCCTCCAAAAAGTTTTACACCAAATTTTACCACCCACTTTAAAACTTTCACTTTCCCTCCTCAACCACCCTTATTTATATCACCCTTTTTATCCCCCAATTCACTCCACATTTTCACCCATCATAAACACATCAAACCACCTTCCATACACCTCAACCACATTTAAATCTCCATTCATAGTTCCATATCCATCTTAGGTGATTATATTTGGGTTCTTTGAAGAGGTGAAGCTCAAGTTTTTTGGGATTATTCTTGCAAGGTTATCACTATGGAGACAAGAGCTCAACGAGCCGCGCGTAAACAAGGTATGGCATCGACTTCTAATCCTTCTAAACGTTCATCTTCTAGTAAGTCTTCTAAGCCTATGAATTTACCTTGTCTAAATACTTCTTTGTCTCGGACCTTCTCTGAAAAGATCTTTCAGAGCACTAGGTGGCCTTGTCCCCACACAATGACCAATCTAGGAATAGTAGACGATATTAAAGAGTTATCGTCGAGAACCGGAACTAGCGAGCTCCTTAGCCTCGCAGCCTTCACCTATAAGGACCTTACTTGCGAGTTCCTAGGAACTTTCGCCATCGACAATCTGACCACACCTAGAGCGATTAAATTTAGACTATTCGGCTAACTATTTCCGAGTTCGGCCTAGTGCTAGGCCTACCCTCATCGGGTACCGGACTTAGTGCACCCTCGAGCAACGTACAAGCCTGTGTATCTAGGAGAGATCATTGGAAGCGCATATCACGCTGTAAAGGGGGTTATGAGGCTAATTTATCCTTTGCCTCCGAAATCCGTAACCCCGCAATTCGCTATTTTTGCGAGATGCTGTCCCACTGCTTGCTACCCTCGGCCGATAATATTTATACTCTTAATGTGTGTGTCCTGCAATTGATCTATGACTCTTTGTTCGGTAACCCTAACCCCTTAGACCTACCACTTATCGTGGCGTTGCATTTCCATCGTATCATTGTTACCCAACGCCCCTCCTTAGATTGTGGAGGTCTCGTGACCATAATTGCAAACAAATTGGGCTATTCGACCGACCACCTCACCCCACTAGACGATTCCATATGGCTTGACGAGGCCTATTTTCCGACTTGGATTTTTCATGTACCTCATCAGCGCCTCGTCTACATTGGCCATGGAAGAGCTTTAATAGTTCCGAACACACACCGAACCACTATCCATGTTCACGAAAATTGGGACCTACCTTTGGGTTCTGGTGAATTCCGACTGACCAAGACCGAGTCGGGAGGAAGGGGAGTTTGGGAGTATGCACACTATAAGTTGCCCAAAGGTCGTACGATCTACGACCTTTGTGAGATTGAATCCGACTTTGCCCTCTCGCTTAGCGACGATCCGGAGGAGTTTTCTCCCGAGCCATCCTCCGAGGGTATACCCTTTTTCTATGGGTCTCCTAGCGCTTCATTTGCGTCAGACGATCACTCAGACTAGACCCTCTCCTGGAGTCGGTGGTGTGTGTGTGTGTGTTGTGTATTTGTGTGTGGGTTGGGTCGGTGAGTCTTTAATAATCTATAATTGCATGTCCTTTGGTTGATTCCGTTCTTATTCCTTTCATCCTATTGTCACTGTGATTGATTTATCTCTAACATAACTTTGCAAGCTGTCCCATTGTGCGATTGTTGCGGCCAAAGCGGCCTTGGTATTGCTCCCGGTCATTAGGCAATGTGATTACGTCATTGACCTTTTGAAAATCCAAATTCTTCCCATTTTCTCAAATTTTTCTTAATCCGGGCTAGGTGATGTGACTACACCTACGCCCATTTTCCATCCTTTCTTTTAATTTCTTTCCTTTTATTTTATTCTCATTTTCTTAGCCACTTGGCTAGGGTCTAGGTGATGTGATTGCACCTAGGCCCGCCACTATCTTATCGTTTTCTTTATTTTATTTTCTTTTTCTTTTCTCAATATTTTTGAAAAACCCAAAAACATTCAAAAAATTACAAAAATCCAAAAACATTTGAAAAATTATAAAAATCCAAAAAGATTTTTCTTATCTTTTTTTTTCCGTCTTTTTCGATCTTTTCCCCTACTTGTGCATTGAGGACAATGCACAGTTTTAGTGTGGGGGAGGGATCTACTATCCTTTTGTTTTTCAAAAATCTTTCAAAAAACCATAAAAATTGAAAAATTCCGAAAAACCAAAAACTTTTTCTTTTCTCGTTTTCGTTATGTTTTCGTGTCCCTTGTATAGTCCCGTTCTCTACTCTTACAGCTAACCACCACCTTGATAGCACAATTTGAAGAGTTATGGAAGCAACCCGCTAGGTAACTTCCTTCCTTTTCGCTTTCTTCTTTACTTTCGTGGAGGAGTTAGGTTGTTGCAATTGGGAGGCTCTCGAAGAGATGAGCATTTTGGGTGTTGTGGTTGATTTTTGTGCTTGAATGTCGATGGAGTACGAAGTGCATGACTTTACTTGTGTTTTCTTTTATTTGCCTTTTCTTTTTCGTGTGTCCCTTTTGCTTTTGTATAGCGTGTCTAGGATTAAAAGTTTTCGAAAACCCGATTACGAACTTATTGCAAGAGTTTACATTCCATTGTAGATAACCCATTGTAGATTTTGGACCTTAGTCTAGTAGAATGACTCTTAGGCAATGAATTTGTTGATCCTTTAGCTTTGAGTCCACCTTCTCTACTAGAGGTTTACTTCGGGGTTTGCATTTGACCACCTTGACCACCCATGGAGGAGTTAGGCCTTGGTTCCCGCTTCCCGTTTTCTAGGTGACCTTGCTTGAATGACCATTGCACCTTTAGTCCAAATTCTATTCGCCTTTTTGTGGGTTATCCGGGGAAGGCGCCGTTCTCGGTTACCTATTTATCCTTTCACCCATACATCACCACAATAAGTTTACAAAAAAATAACCTCAAAACTTGGTTTCGAACCACATCAAAAGAGCCAAAAAGGGGCAAACCAGAGCAAGAGAAAAAGGGCACAAAAACATGACAAAGAAAAACAAAGGAGAAAGAAAAGAAGCTTCAAATGAAAAAAATCGTATCGTCAAATACGTCTCCTTGAAAAAAAAAGGCCCTTTGATCGATTCATCGCCGTGAAGTGCCAACTAGAGGACCGAGTCCCGAGGTAGGAAGATAGCGATGATGAGTCGATCCACCCAATAATTGTAAACACTCCACTTTTTGTTTGGGCTAATTTAGGAAATTCGAGTTTGGAACGACCCTCTTGGCTTAGCCGAAGAGAGCGGGACTGCACCTACCTACAGTGTCGAACGAATCCATGGTTCACTTTTTCCACTCCGTTATACGCCCTGTAGTACCCCTTTAGAAGATTAGGAGGACCTAGGCTAAGTTATCAAACATCTATATTGCTTAATTGTCATACTATTAGGCTTTGATCCTTATTTACGTGGGTAATTTATCTTGGAAGTTTATTGTTGCTTTAGGTAAGTACTTGGTGTCTTTCCCCGCCGTCTCGATGAGGGATTCGGTGTTTTATTTTTGTTTTGGATGCGTCTATTCTTTCGTGTTATGTGTTTTTGTGTGTTTAGTCGCATCCACCATTTTGAGCAAGACCCAACTTGCCTTGCATGGGAGTACTCTACCTCATGGGTATTTCGATGTGAGTTGAAGGGACAGAGCAGGCCCGTTAATTGCCTCGTATCGGCTTAGCATAGTCTAGCTTAGTAGTAGTAGTAGCTAATTTTTTTTTGGGTCTTTGCTCGAGGACGAGCAACGGTTTAGTGTGGGGGAATTGTTGTGTGCCAAATTTGGACCGTTTTTCCTCCCATTTAGACTTGTTTTTCCTTCGTTTTGCGAGAATAAAGTGCGATTATCGCCGTATTTTGAGTAATTCTCGCATTAGCGTCTCTGTTTTGCATTTTACGTGTTTTTGGTAGTTTTCTGTCTATTTTGATAGGATTTTCGACCAAAAATGTGTCTGAGCTCCTATGAGCATGAGAGAGAGGGAGATCGTCCGAAAAACAAAGCATACAACTTAAAATCCAAAGTCCAAACCCAAGAGGTGAAACCTTGAGTGAAAAAGAAAAAAGTATAGTCCATTGTGCATCTTCACCGGAGAGGTCGAACTTCAAATGCATATATCTAGAGTTCTAGACCTCGGATCGAAGAAATTCTAGTTGGAGGTGAAATCTTATCTTCTTAGCTTTCCAACGACATATCACACGCCCCAATCGGAGATCAAACGAGAGAGTTATGGCCCTCTGAAGCCACAGGGCGAAATTTTGAAATTTCGCCCGACGGTGTTCCTCCCCAGATTGCCATTTTGGACGAAAAGTTCATAGGGTGAAATTTCACCCTATGAGATGACCGGGCGAAACGACCGGGCGAAATTTCGCCCACCGGGTGAAATTTCGCCCGATGGAGAAAAGCGCCAAAAATGGCGATTCGAGAAGAAAATCTGACCGGGTGAAATTTCACCCGGTGGTGCTAATGTCGTCAACCGCGGGGCAAAACATCACCCTATGAAGACTCATTGGGCAAAGTTGCATCTCAAAGGACAAACTCTCACTAATGGGCAAGGATTAGATTATGGGCTTTAGGTTAAATATTCATTAAGAGATCACTATATATATGTAACCCTAGATTATTGCCCAACTTACCTCTCCATTGTGCTAAGGAGGGGAGACATTACACCACCCCACCATCCTATTACACCATCCATTAGTAGTATTTTAGTAGTATTCTAGTAGAAATCCTCAAAAATTCTAGTAGTTTACATAGTAATTAATAGTAGATCTACATAATTTCCATCAACAATTATCTAGATCTCAAGTTTGTAAGAAGATTATTCAAGTTTTATTTGAAGATTTGTTGGGTTTAATGAAGGATTAGTGACAAGTTCTTCACTTTATTCATCAAAGATTCAATCTTTACTTATGCAATCCTCTTATTTCTTATAGATCTACATAGTTGGTATAATTCTCTTCCACTCCCTAATCTCTAATTTAGTTTTTATGTTGTTTTCTCATCATTATCTTGTTTAGATCTAATTAATATGCATGTTGAAATGATTTCCATGATGAATTGTGAGTAGATTTCTTTGTTGGGGAATTAGGGAGGAGGATTTGGATTATTTTATTCAAGGGATGTTGGTGGGTTGTTTACTTGTTAATTATCGATGTTAAGGTTTTTGTGTCTTTGTTGACTTAGAATCGCGACTAGGCCGACCTTGACTCATTTCTACAAATATGGGGAAACTCGGGGTAGAAATTACCTTAGATTGAGACTTACCCTTTCGTCGCGAAAGCGGGCTTAGGTAGGTTGGGTGAGGATACCGAAAGGTGGCACTCTCCTTTTTAACGTTGTAACAAAAACTCGATCCCGAGACTATTAGACCCCATTTCCGAATCCCGACTCTCCCCAACACCTTTCCTACTTATTGACCCTAGCCTACGATCTCTCGACCTCTCTTGACCTCTCTCGACCTCTCTCGATCCAAAACCCCTCTTTCTCGACCCAATCACGCTTAGACTTTGACTCGACCGATTTTACCTAGCCCGTCCCTGTGGATCGATCCCCGACTTACCGCTACTACGTAGTAGTTAGTTGGAGTTTATAAATATTGTTTGACCGCGTTGGATAGGCGACGATTCGATGCGCATCAGTCGGTCTCGAGATGCATCTGATGTGCCTTTATTGCTAGGTAGACCTTTCCTTAAAACTTCGAGGGCTAAAATTGATGTGCATAATGGTATTCTATCCTTTGAATTTGATGGTGAAACTATGACAATTAATATCTTCGAGGCTATGAAGTATTCTGACAATATTAATAGTGTGTGTGTTGTTGATTACATCGATGTGATTGATTGGATCGTACAAGAAGTCTTTGATAATGAATATGCAGAATATGCTTTGAACTAGTCAAGTCTTTTTATAGCACCCGATGTTACTGATGTTTGTAATGTTAACCTTGTGGATTCTCGTAAAAGCCTTATGTCAAGTTCCTTGCCCCAAGAGACTTCAACACTCATTCCATCCATTATCAAGCCACCCGAACTTGAACTCAAACCTCTTCCTAATCATTTGAAGTATGCTTTTATTGGTGAAAATAAGACATTACCAGTAATTATTTCAAACTCACTTTCAGACCATCAGGAATCCAAGTTGTTAGGGGTACTTAGAGAAAATAAAGAGGCTATAGGATGGACATTAGCAGACATTAAGGGTATTAGTCCTACTCTTTGCATGCATAGAATATTCCTAGAGAAAGATGCTAAACCTACTAGAGAGCCACAACGTAGATTAAACCCTTCGATGTTAGAAGTAGTTAAGAAAGAAATGATTAAGTGGAGAGATACCGGTGTCATATATCCTATCTCGGATTCTGAGTGGGTTAGCCCGATTCATGTTGTCCCGAAAAAATCGGGTATCACTGTAGTGGAAAATGCAAAGGGTGAGCTAGTGCCTACGAGAGTGTCTAATGGTTGGCGAGTCTGTATCGACTATAGAAAACTGAACAATGCCATAAGAAAAGACCATTTTCCCTTGCCTTTTATCGACCAAATGTTAGAAAAACTTGCTGGAAGGTCTTATTTCTGTTTTCTAGATGGATATTCATGTTATACTCAAGTGACTATAGCACCCGAAGATCAGGATAAAACTACTTTCACCAGTCCCTTTGGTACGTTTGCATTTAGACGAATGCCGTTTGGCCTATGTAATGCTCCAGGTACGTTCCAAAGGTGTATGATGAGTATTTTTTCTGACTTAATTGATAATTGTATGGAAATATTTATGGATGATTTTACTGTCTTTGGTGATTCGTTTGACTTCTGTCTTCATAATTTATCACTTGTTCTTAAGAGATGTCGTGAGACGAACCTTGTTCTAAATTTTGAGAAGTGTCATTTTATGGTGGAACAAGGGGTGGTTTTAGGTCATGTGGTGAGTTCTAGAGGACTAGAAGTGGACAAGGCTAAAATAGATGTCATAAGCTCTTTGCCCTACCCTACGAGTGTGCGTGAGATCATATCTTTTTTGGGTCATGCGGGTTTTTATAGACGCTTCATAAAGGATTTTTCTAAAATCTCAGCTCCTCTATGTTCTTTGCTGGGTAAAGATGTGAAATTTGTATTTGATGATTCTTGTAAGGTAGCTTTTGACACTTTGAAAAACAAACTGACCTCAGCCCCTATGATGTGTGCACCTGACTGGAATTTGCCTTTTGAAATTATGTGTGACGCAAGTGATAAAGCAGTAGGTGCAGTACTTGGTCAAAAGGTTAATAAAGAGTCTTATGTAATCCATTATGCCTCTAGATCACTCGATCCTGCACAGTGTAACTACACAGTTACTGAGAAGGAAATGTATGCTGTAATATTTGCTCTTGAGAAGTTTAGAACTTATTTGCTTGGTGCCCATGTCATAGTTTACTCTGATCACTCTGCCTTAAAGTTTCTATTGAAAAAGAAAGAATCTAAGTCGCGATTATTATGATGGATGCTTTTATTACAAGAGTTCGATCTAGAAATTAGAGACAAAAAAGGGGCAGAGAATCTGGTAGCTGACCACTTAAGTAGAATAGTCCCTAGAGAGGATTGGCCTCGTATGACCGAGTTTTTCCCCGATGAACACTTGTATTCTATGTATCTTGAACCGACTCCTTGGTATGCTGACATGGTAAACTACTTAGTGACCACTTCCTTTCCCTCTACACTATCAAGAGCGCAACGAGATAAGATTAGAAGTGAGGCAAAACATTATATTTGGGATGATCCATATCTTTGGAAGTGTTGTAGTGATAATATTATTAGGAGATGTGTCGATGAGTCTGAGGCACAATCTATTCTCAATTTCTGTCATAGTTTAGAATCAGGAGGACACTTTGGTCCTAAACGAACAGCACATAAGGTTTTAGAGTGCGGGTTTTATTGGCCCACATTACACCGAGATGCTTATTCTTTTTGCAAATCTTGTGTCCAATGTCAGAAAACTGGTAATTTAACTAGGAAAGCTGAAATGCCTCAACATGGAATCCTTGCGTGTGAAATATTTGATATATGGGGTATCGACTTCATGGGTCCTTTTCCAGGGTCACATGGTTATCTGTATATTTTGTTGGCTGTAGATTACGTATCCAAATGGGTCGAAGTTAAGGCTACTAAATGTGATGATGCTAAGACCGTAGTGAAATTTATTAAAAGTCGTATTTTTAATAGGTTTGGAATCCCTAAGGCACTCATTAGCGACCGCGGGACTCACTTTTGTAACCGTCTATTAGTTGCATTGCTTAGTAAGTATCAGGTTATTCACAAAATTGTCACGGCCTACCACCCGCAAACTAACGGTCAGGCTGAAGTTTCCAATAGGGAAATTAAGTCTATTTTGGAGAAGATGGTTAACCCGAATAGGAAAGATTGGAGTCTTCGGGTTGATGATGCAGCTTGGGCATATAGGACAGCTTATAAAACACCCATTGGAATGTCACCGTGTAGATTAATTTTTGGGAAAGCATGTCATTTACCTGTTGAACTTGAGCATAAATCGGAATGGGCCGTAAAACAGTGTAACTTAGACTATGATTTAGCTGGAATGGAGAGGAACCTGCAATTGCAGGAACTAGAAGAATTAAGGTTGGAGTCTTATGAGAATGCTAGGAATTATAAGGAAAGAACCAAGGCTTTTCATGATCAGAACATAAATAGGAAATCATTTAGGGTAGGACAGAAAGTATTATTATTTAACTCTCGTTTGAAGTTGTTCCCAGGTAAGCTTAGATCGCGATGGCTTGGCCCGTATATTGTCACGAAGGTTTTTCCGCATGGAGCCGTTGAAATAAAGAGTATTGATACTAACCAAGATTTCAAGGTAAATGGTTACAGGTTGAAACCTTTCTACGAACGGTGCGAGGTAAAGGTGATAGAAGACGTGGTTCTTGAGGAACCATAATCCACTCTCTGAACTCGATCGAGCCAAAGACGTTAAATTAGGCGCTTCTTGGGAGGCAACCCGAGCTTAATTGTATTGTATTATTTTAATTGTTTTTTTTATTTAGTCGAGTCGGCTTAAGTGCCTCCCTGAGTTTCGCAACCTTTGTAAGGGGATGTTAATAGTGTCGGTTGCACAAAAATATTTAGTATTAGATAGAATAAACTTCATAAGACATGTCATTGCTTGGAACTTTTTGGGTATTTCGTGTTACACTTGTCTGGGTCTAGTGCTTCTATTTTGCAGGAATACGGTTATTGTGCACTTTTGGAGGCTGTGGAGGTTGATTTTGTGGGACTGAAACTAATACAAGGACATACAACCAGGATCACTCACATATTAAATCCGCTAAGTGCTCTTATCTCTCTCCTTTATTTTTCGAATATATTTCATTTATCATCGAGGGCGATGTCGATCTTAAGTGTAGGGGGAAGTTAATCAGAATCTAAATATATTGATTTTATTTTAAAATTTTCAATTAGTGTGCTTTAAAGTTACAACCTAGGCGTTTTTAGGCTAACTAAAATAAGAGAGTCGACGACAAGCTCTAATCTAATAATTTTTCAAAAAAAAAATTACTAACTTTTATAATTTCTATTTATAATAAAAAAAAATGTTTTGAAGTTATATATGCAATTATTTTTCCTCCCGATCGAACTTGGATTAATTAATTTAATAGTAGATGATATTTTAAGTCTCTTTTAAATTTGAGTTATAAATGAATTATAAAAAATAGCACTTATTTGTATTACCTTCACTACTTATTTATTTATTGACTCTAGAGGTACGAAAAGTAAGTTGGTCTTGTTCAATTAATTTGCTTTCCTGGGTGACTCCTAATTAGGGCTAAGGAAAATTAGACACCTCTAGAGTGAGTGAGTCGTTCTTGTGACTCGAGTTAGTAAATCCGAGGGGAACCTAGTCCTAATGGGATTTGGAGAATGCCTAATGCCTTGTCCGAAAAGGCGGGAGTCATTGGTTGAAAGCTCGTTACATGGGTCACTTGATCGGAAAAAAAATAATAAAAATCGAAAAAAAAAACAAAAAAAATATAGGAAAAAATGAAAAAAAAGAAGAGAAAAAGAAAAAATAATTATGAAAAAAGTGAGATGAGGTGTTTAGTTTACCTAGGTGCTCGGGAGAACGATCCTCGTACTGAACTGGTAATAGGAATATACGAAAAGTAAATCCCCGTCCCCCAAGACCTTAAATTGCCGAAACTCGTCTTTTCGAGTTAATTTTTATACAACTTTTTTTAGGTAGTTCAATGAGTGTGAAAAATAATGAGTTCGTTTATGATTTATATTTATAAGCGGTCTAAAATATTATATATTGTTAAATTAAGTAGTTGAATAGTTCAAGTGTGGAGGAAAAAGTTAGTATATATGCTTCTTAATCTAACTTCAAATATTTTTATTGACTTCTCTAACTTAGTGAACTGATTTATTTAACATGAAGTATTTTAGTTTGTCGTCGGTAATCTTGTTTTGGTTTGTCCGGAATCGTCGAGGTTGATCTATCTAATTGTATCTAAGGTTTTGTCATTGTCGAGGACGACAACAAGCTAAGTGTGGGGGAATTTGATAACTCGCTAAATATTCATAGTTTCACCCCATTTTTATGTGTCGTTAACCTCGTTTATAATAATATTTAAACTATATGTTACAATTTTGTGAGATTCGATATTTAAGGGCATGTGTATTATTTATCGTGCTAATGGACTAACTTCAACGTTAATTGTAATTAATAGATAATGGATTGATAAGTCGTGGAAGGACGGTCCAAATAACGAAGGATTTGAATACGACCCGGACAAAAGTTAATTGGCTAATCGGAATACAAGCTCGATCCATGATAAGTTCAAATGACAATAAGACAAGTCCGTACAATTGGGCCGGTCGAGGAATGACCCAAGAGGAAGACAAAAGTTGCAATTCATTGATACATGGAACCCTAATTAAGACTTGCGAGAGAACCAAGTCTCAAAGAAAACAAGAATGAAAAAAAGGCATAAAATCTCAAGGAGAAAAAAAAAGGAAACAATACGGAAGAAAAGGGGCAGGAAGAAAGCAATTGGAAACTCAAGCTAATTAGGGTAGTAGAATCAAAAAGAGTTTTCCAACTTCATAAATTTTCCTTATCTCTAACCAGGAATTATACCCAAATCTTTCCAAAAATTCGACCCAAGGAAACTATAAATACCCGATTTTCCATCATGAATCGAGGAAGCAAGCTAACACAAAAATACCAAACCCTATTAGTAATTGAAGTTAACAGTTTTCGGGAGCTCGGAGCAGTCCGTCGGGTGAAGCGGCTTCAACTCGAGGAAAGACGGAAGTACTACTTGTGGAGGTGTCAAAACCAAATCAAGGAGGAGTCTTTCGGTTCTATATATTAAGTTCTCTACTCCTTAATACTTGTTAATTTCAGTTGTTAATTTTGTCTTGGATCTTATATGACATTAATCGTTCAGTTATGACATCAATTAGTTTTACCAATATTATTTTGTTAGTATTCAATTTTATACTCGTCTTTATTGTTCAATAGCTAGTTGTATTATTTGGCGCGGTGTTAAATTATACAACCGAGTAGCAACTACATTAATTTAGGACTGCGAATTGTCACTAGGTTAATCTAGGAGTATAATTTGATCTAGTTAATTTAAATTGACTAGGATTAATGATGTCTTTCTTGTCCTTAATGCGACTAGTTAACTTACGGAGCGTCGAAACTTACGTAATAATTAATTAGTTAGTATTGGTGGTCGAGCGGCTCGACACCGATTATAAGTAAGGAAGGATAGAGAGATTTAGCGGCTAAATTCTCTACAATTAATCTATTAATAAAATAATATGGTTACGATGAGTCGATTTAGTAACTGAATGAGTAATTAAATTTAAGAAGTATATGAGCCGAATTATTATGCGTGTTTCACTTGTATATATTAGGATATTAATTATAGTTATTATGGACTAGTTTATTATTTATTCATTTAGATTATTCGAGACAATTAATTAAACCCCCCATTCCGTATATATTCTTGTTAATATTGTTAATATGTTATTCATAAAAGTAAATATGTAGTGGACTAGTTAATGATAAATCGTCTCTCCGTGGGATCGACCCTTACTTGTACTATACTACGTAATTTTTAAGATCGTTAGTGTGATAAGAGTAAGGTTATAAATTATTAATTTGAGTGCGGTAACGACACGTATCACCGCTGGAGGAGAGAAACAGCATCTGTGTCGAGCTCACCGAGAGAGGAGAAGGAGAAAGGAAGGAAACTCGCATTATTATCGTTATTATTACTATTATTGTTATTATCGTTATTATTATTATTATCGTTATTGTTATTATTATTATTGTTGTCGTTATTATCGTTATTATTATTATCGTTATTATTATTATTATTATTATTATTATCGTTATTATTATTACCGTTATTATCGTTGTTGTTGTTGTTATTATTATTATTATTATTATTATCGTTATTATTATCCGTCATCGTCATCGTTATCGTTATCGTTATTGTTATTGTACTCAGCTTTGCTGACTTCCTTTTATTTTGGGTCGTTCCCTCACTAGAACCTGTACCTATTCGTGTTTTTGGGTACAACTGATAGGTCTACTTGATTTGTTGCATGGGTGCATTCTGATATTGGGTTTTGCTGAGCGAGGAAGACTTTTATTTTTTAACTTTGGCTTCAAACTATTTATATTATTATTGGATTTATTGGTTTGCTATTGTTTTAAACCATTTTGGATTTTGTAAGACTTAAGACTTCCGCTGCAACGTTTCATTTAATTAGCTATCAAATTTCTATTTTATTTATTTATTATTTATCCTTTTCCTTGCACTTGGCTCGGTAAGCTAAGTGTCGAGTAACGACTTTGAGTTTTCCGTTTTCGGTTTATTATTTTGGTTGCGAAAATTTAGGGCTGTTACAACCAATAATTCCCTAGGGATGAGAACGATATTGAAACAGAAGTTGATCGCTGAGGGGAGGAATCTCGAGGTGACGAAGATCTTAATATTGGTGAGAATAACGATGTGAGAAGAGGACTATTGGATTTGAATACTCCGTTTGTCGATGAAGATTTAGTTGATGATCGGCAAGGAGAAGGAGGATACCAAACCAATGATGATGATCATAGGAGGAAGATGGTTATGTGATTCTAACTTTATACGGAGTACAAAAATTTACTTACAAAATAATCAACGAGAGAAAGTTTATCTTGCCCTCTTAGAAAGAAGTCACGAAGGAAAATTGAAAAAAACTACAACAACCAAGGTTTCTCATTTATTTTCGATACTTATACGTACGTACCGTTCAACGAATTTTGAAATTAGAACAACTAACGGATGTGACGTTAAACATCGGAAAAATAAAAGTTGTGGTAATCCAAAAGTTTATTTGGATCTCAGCGTCTCATGGAAATAGATTTGACTAAAATAACCACATTAAGGTCACTTTCTGAGTCTTTGGGTATTAGTCACTCCACATTATTTAGAGTTTTTAAGAAGGGTGTTATTTAGTGTCACTCGTTTAAGGTTTTGTTTATCTATATTAGACCCGAATAGTGTCCCACACGAGCCAAAATCTATTGGTATGTATAATGCTGTACATATTGACGAAAAATGGTTCTATCTCACAAAGAAAGTCGAAAAATATTACCTACATCCAATGGAAAGTGACCATCTCCGAACATGACAAAGTAAGAATTTTATCGGAAAAATCATGTTCTTAGTTGTTATGGTTCGTCCTAGATTTAATACCGAAGGAAATGAAATTTTCTCCGATAAAATAGGAGTGTTTCCTTTTATCACTAAAGAACCATCTATAGGAAGAAGCCAAAATAGAGAAGTAGGTATGTTGGTGACAAAACCGATAACATCTATCATAAGAGAAGTTATAAGAAAAAATTTAATTGAAAAGGTAATTCCAAGCGTTGAAGTTGTATGGCCAATTGAGGATGCAAGAAATACCATATGAATACAACAAGATAATGCAAGAACGCATATTGATCCAAATGATGAGGAATTTTGAAGGGTTGCTTCACAAAATGGTTTCAATATTAGATTAATGTGTCAACCGCCAAACTCCCCATATTTGAATATTTTGGACATTGGGTTTTTAGTGTCATTCAATCATTACAGTAGAAAAAGAAATCAACGTCCGTCGATGAACTCATCGAAGCCTTGGAGAAGTCATTTGAGGAGTATTCAACAACCAAGATAAATCGAACACGGATAACTTTGTAATTATGTATAATTGAAATAGTGAAAAAATGGAGGATGAAATCGCTACAAAATCTTGCACATAAGTAAGGCAAGAATGGAGCGATTAGGCATTCTTCCTAATGAAATTTCATGTGATCCCATCTTAGTCCAAAATGTAATTAAGAAATCAATAAAAAATGATATAATCTTAGGGTTTGTGGTATTGAAACTGTGATGAATTGGGTGAGGATGTGAATAAATTGAGTTTAGTATGACTAAGTTGTTAGTATAAATATGTTAAGGTGAATTTTAAATTAATAATATTAAATTTAGGTTAGTTGTTTACTCTTAGTAAATATATTTATTTTAGTTAATTAGTACTAAATTAAGTTAGGAAAATTCAACTTTAATTTGTTGTTATATATTTTTTTTTACATAGAAAATGAAGAGAATTGAACGGAAATTGATGTATGAGGGAAGACTTGATAAGAAAAGATGTCCCACTGTTGAATTTTTAAAAGGAGTTGAGTCATTTGTGGAGGTTGTTAAACGGTCACTTGACTATGCATCGAATGGGGAAGTAAGGTGTCCATGTGTTAAATGCAAGAAACTAAAATTTTTTGAGATCATTGTGGTTAAGGAACATGTCATTTGTAATGATTTCTCGCCCAATTATTATCGTTGCATTTGTCATGGTGAGCCCTCTCAAGCCGAGGAACCCGATTTAACAAAGTGAGAGGGGGCTGAGAGGAATGATAGTTGATGCTGTGGAGTGCAACTTGTTTAGCAACAATAACATATATATGAATGCCGACTCACCTAACCCACAAGAATCTAACCCAGAAGAGCCTAACCCACGAGCAAAAGCATTTTTTGACATGTTAAATGCTTCGGAAAAGCCGTTATATCGAGGGTGTGATGTGACTTTGTTAGAAGTCGCATCTATGATAGTGAGCCTTAAATGTGAGTTTAACCTACCAGAATACCAGTCGCTTGTATCGATGGTTTTGCTGCCTTGCTCGAGAGAGTCATCTCTCAAAAGATAATATCATGACCCGAACATTCTACAAAACCAAAAAAATTGTGAAAGGTCTTCAACTTCCGCATCAAAAGATTGATGTTTGTCCCGATGGATGCATGTTATTTTGGAAGGATAATGTCATGCTTGATGAATGTAAGATATGTGGTAAGGGTAGGTATAAAACAGTTGAGGGGGATATTATTTTGAGGGGTAGAAAAGGAAAAAGTGGTGATAAGGGTAAGAAACCGATCCCAATTAGTCAGCTGACTTACTTCCCCATTGCACCTAGACTTCAGAAATTATATGCAACAAGAACCATAGCCGAGCAAATGAGGTGGCACAAAGAGGAAATTAGGGTACCAGGAAAGATGTGTCATCCGAGTGACGGTGAGGAGTGGAAGCGTTTTGATAGAATTTATCCTCAATTTGCAGCAGAACCCCGAAATGTAAGGCTTGGGTTGTGTATTGATGGCTTTGCACCTTTCGGTCAATTTGGTAAGTCTTACTCTTGTTGGCCTGCTGTGATGGTCACACCATATAACTTACCTCATTGATTGTGTTTAAAGCAGTCTTTCATCTTTCTATCTCTTATTGTTCCCGGACCAAAAATCCTAAAAATCATTGGGATGTTTACTTACAACCTGTGATTGAGGAATTGAAACAGTTGTGGGAAGTTGGGGGTGGAAACGTATGATGTATCTTTGAGACAAAACTTCAGCTAAAACCAGCATTGATGTGGACTATAAACGACTTCTCCGCACGTGGTATGCTCTATGGATGGTCTACTGCCGGTTAGAAAGCTTGTCCTTGTTGCATGGATGAAAGCAAAGCTTTTTATCTTCCAAATTCCAATAAAATTAGTTCGTTTGATTGTCATAGACAATTTTTACCAGAGGGTCACCCATATAGGAAGAACAAGAGAGCATTCAAAAAGGGTGAGGTAGTGCTTGATGATGCACCTATTTGACTCCCAGGAGATGAAATATGGGAATTGATTTCTAAGTTCCCGTCTACTATTGATGGAACCGATCAGGAGTTCAAAGATCTAAAGAAGTTGAAAAATGGTTGGTTTGAACGAAGTATTTTCTTTGACCTTCCATATTGGAGTACTTTGTTACTTCATCATAATTTGGATGTGAGGCACATAGAGAAAAACTTTTTTGAGCAGTCGATTTACACTGTAATGGATGTGGATGGTAAGAATTGTGACACTACAGGCTCCCGGCGTGATGTAAAAAAAATTTGTGACCGTCCTCAACTGCACATAAAACGAGATGGATCCAAACCGAGAGTCGTGTACAGCCTCGACAAGGCTCAGAGAAAGGCATTGTTGGAGTGGGTAGAGAAGTTGAAGTTCCCTGATGGGTATGCCTCTGACTTTAAGCGATGTGCTGATCATAAGAATCTAAAGTTGCAAGGTTTAAAGAGTCATGATTGCCATGTGTTTATGGAGAGATTACCCATTTGAAAGGTATATAATTTTTATTAAGTTAATTTGTAATTCTAATTAAAATATAGTTAATATTTATTAATTGAATTGCTTAACTTTTATATATAGGTTCCTTAGCCATTTGGAAAAAAAATGGTAAAGCTAGGGTAGAGGGTTCTTTGTAATGAGATTGCGAACTTCTGTTCCCTCTATTTTGAGAAAGATGTCCAAACTAAAACCAAGAATCTTAACATAGAGAAATCGGTGGTAGTTGATCCTAACATACCAGAGTTTTTTCAAATTAAGGACGAGAAAGGAACTTCATCAATTGAGGGTTCTAGGATGTTAGATGAGAAAGAATACAATCGAGCTCACCTTTATCTACTTTCTAGTTGTGAGGTTTTGGAGCCTTATGAGAAGCAATTTTTAACTGAATTTGTGGCTGCAAACCCAGATGTCAATGTTGATGATGTTTGGAATAAGCATGAGGAACAGTTTCCTAAGTGGCTTAAGGATCATGTAATTGTCTTAGATATACAAGATGATTTGGTCAGAATTTTGGCATACAGTCCTTTGCGAGTGGTTAAAACCTGGAACTGCTACTCGGTAAATGGGTTTAATTTTCACACATTCAACTACGGGAAGAATAAGGCTAGATGTAATTTTGGTGTGAATGTGTCATCTCTTGATGGTGAGGAGTACTACGGTATTTTGGAGGATATTTTCGAGCCGTGTTACGTTGGTAAAGAACGTGGGTATAGAGCTGTGATATTCAAATGTGAGTGGAAAGACAACTCAGTGAATGGTATAAGAGTGCATGAACGTTACAAGATAGTTGAAGTTAATCACACTAGGAAATACCTAAGTACGACCCCTTTATACTCGCACATCAAGCACAACAAGTGTACTTTGCTCTTTATCCTACCACGAGAAATGATAGAAATCAAAGTCAATGGTAGTGGACAGCCTTTAAGACTAAATCACGGGGGCAAATAAACAGTAATCTTTTCCAGGAAGATGTTGTTTCAAGTGGTACACACTTATCTCCAAGTGATGAAACTATATTCTCCGATGAAAATCATAATAAAGGGGTAGAGGAAAATTTAGAGGATGATGACAGTGGTGATAACGATGACATCGTTATGGATGTTCGAGAGATCCTTGAGGAGGATGACGGATAGTATCAGGAGAATTTGGATGATGATGATGTGGATGGCGAGGAAGCGGAGGAGGAAGGTCAGGATGAGGAGGAAGAAGTGGGTGATGGCGATAAGGACAACGTAGATGATTATTAGAACGGTATTAATAGGTTTTATTTATCACGGTTTTACTAATTTGGTTTACTGTTTCATCGCTAATTTTAATTGCTACTTACTGCTGATATTGTTTGTTGTAAAGTTAAGATGGCAGGCAGAGGCAGGAGACACGGTGGGAGCAGTATTTCGGTTCATACGTCCCGCGAGTAAGAAGAGAAGGAAGAAGTGGTCCCCGAAACGGGACCGGAGCAGCAGCAGAACCAGGAGGAGGAGCAGCAGCAGGGGCAGGGGGCACAAAAGTTTGACGATGAAGTACGGTTGAGGATTGACCCTAACAACATCTGCTAATATAATCTAACATATCAAAAATCAATTGTTGGAATAATTTTTTAAGATTTCATATATATGTGATTCTCGACACGGTGTAGGTTTCTGCACGAAGATGTGATCAAAGGGTGTACGAACAGCTACATGATCGATAAAGGCTTGGGGTACGCTTGTAGGACTCTGATGCCACTAGACCAACGCCAACAGTGGTTCAACAACTTTAGGGTACGTTGGCTTTTTAATTACATTGTTATTATTTCAGAATATAGACTTTGTAAATATTTTCGCTACTAATAATCCAGATCTGTTTTGTAGCTTAAGTTCGTTTGGAAACCTGAGCTCGAAGGTAGGATCTGGGATCGGTACAACGAGACTTGTACACGACGCTTTGCGGACCTCATGTACAAACGACATGAGCGTGGGACTGCGCTGAGAGATCTTAGAGGTATAGTTTTTACTAATGGTCAGTTTTAACAAATAATCTAACTTCAATCTTTTCTTAATTAATATGTTAATAATTCGAATTTCAGGTGAATCATTGGAGAGGTGGGTCGCATATCATTCTAGTACAGAGTTCAAGGCAAGATCATAACGCGGAAAGAAAAATAAGATGAAGAATGCGGAAATAGAGGGGAAGGCGAACCCTACACATCATCGAGGTTCTCAGTCGTCGTTCCGTCGGGCTTTGAAAGTATGATTTTTACTAATATAGTATTTTTTAAATTCTCATAAATTATATTCGCATAATATTCACCTAACATTCATCTACATTTATTAGATACAAGCAGCTACCAGAAAAATGCCTATCGCTCGATAGCTGTTCCTAGACATGCATGGAAAGACCAATGACAAAGGGGAGTCGACCTTTGTCACAAGGAGGGATCGGGAGATTTGGGTGAGTACTAACTATTTCAAATAAATCAACCTTATCTTAGTATATGTGGTTAAATAACTATACCGATGGTTTCATCTAATAACTAAAACTGAAATAATTGTTGTTTATTTAGGATGCCTACGTCGACTCTACCGCCAACCAGACCACCGACACCGCTTCTGATCAACCTACCCAACAAGACCCGAATGCAGCATTTTTTCAGGTCGTCAACCGGTATAGGAAAGGGGTTGTGTACGACATAGTGAATGCGCACCCCATTTTCTTCACGCCTCCACCACCGCGTCTTAGCGCCGCTTCACAGATGGAGAATACGCCCACGGGATCTCGGCATGACCCGGAGAAGGAGCAGATGAAGGAGCATTTAGTACGTCAAGAGGAGGAAATCAGGAAGATGCGGGAAGAAATCCAGCTGTTTAGGACCATGTTTGCCAGATGCAACCAAGGTCCTAACTACCGCCCTCCAGACGATAGAGAACCCTTTAACGGGGATGGTGGGAATTCGGGGGCTTCAGCTAGCTTCACGGTTACCTGATTGACTGTTGTTGTAAAAGAATTTACAATTAATGTATCTTCAAACTAATTTGTATATATGTGATTACCGTATCTTAAAACATATTTACATGAATGTCCTTTTAGTTAGATATGTGTTGAGAGTTGAAGCTTTGTGAATTTTTTGTTGAGAGTTGAAGCGTTGTGAATTTTGTGGCTAAAGTTGAGAGTTGAAGTGTTGTGGATTTTGGTTTTTTTGCAGATTTTGGCTAGACATCAAAAGCATGTTTACGGCCTTGCAGTAGCATAGATGGCGTCCACTAACAGATGTCATGCAACATACATGGCGTCCATCATCCGACGCCATGATATGCGTGATATTGACAAAAAAGCCCAAATATGCAGCTTCTTGGCGTGCGACAATAGACGTCATCACTGGGAAGATGACGTGCACTGTCGCACGCTGTAAACGTCATGTGGCGTCTGACAGTGGACGCCATCTTTGGGAAACTGACGTCCACTGTCGCACGCCAGCTCTCTGAAAATGGTGTCTTTTGTCAGACGCCGTTGTGGACGCCCGTTTTCTGCCGTGCAACATTGGACGCCCGCTTGAAAAATAGGCGACCGACCTAGGCTTCCACATCCTGGTGTTTGACGAAGGACGCCCGTCCCTAAATGACGTCTATTAACGCAAGTCGTTTATGGACGCCCTTAACCTTTATTCTTGTAGTGGAGAGCGTAAATGTAAATGTTAGTAGTTAGTGGACAAGAAGTAAGTGTTTGTATACGATATGTAAAAGAGTTAAAGGTTAGAAATGAGGTTTGAACACCCTCAACCTACATGTTCAAGCTTCGAAATATGGCTCGTAGAGGCATCGACGCGGACATGGACAGTCTTTCGGTATGTAAGCGAGCTAAGGTGTTTTTAAAATTTCGAGATTGTATGAGAGGTGTTTGCAAAATGCTCTCAAAAGGCGAATCTGCGATCCCTTGAAATGGTGATCGGTATCGTGTATATATAGGATTTTAGAGGTTCGAAAATGTGTTTTGGCACCGAAACCTAGTTTCTGAAATCAGAATAGAGGCGCAAGGGATCGCGTGCTCTGATTCTCAGGCACGGGAGTTGGGGCGCCATAAGGCTAGGACGCACGGCCCGTGCGATTTGATGTGTGTTGTTTGGAAGTTGCTCAAATTACGGGATAGATATCCGTGTTAAATGAGGTAGGTTTGGAATAGAGCCTGATTATGTATGTAGACTTGTTTTGACTTTTTTTTTAATATTTCGGGTTTTACAGCTTTGACCGGGTTTGACTTGGTCGATAAAAGTCGGTTTTAATTTCCCTCCGGAGGCGTCCTGTTACCAACGATTTGTTGATTACGCGAGAAGAACAAAACAAATAGCAAACAATAATAAAACTGACAAACAATAATAATCACTGGCTACGTCCACACCGACAAGGAGAAAAATTCACTATTGTGGAGATAATAGTACAACAGTAGACCGTAATACATGCGCTTAATAGCTCACAACTAAAGCTAAAAGTATTACCAATTCTACCAACCAAATAATAATCTCAAACAGAAAAAAGACAACCCAAATTGAGTTCAACTTGCGACGAACTCATCAACAAGATGAAGGACAAATGATCTTGCGGCCAACCAAGATCCGACCAAGCTCCAATGGTCTCCAACGACGATGATAGTAGAACCACCAAATAATAAGGATTCGGAACAAATTGAGTTTTCTCCTCAAGAAACCTCACAAATCAGTCCTCTATATTTGTGCTCTCAAATATCCCCCTTAGTCGGGTATTTATATAGTATTATTATTCCACCCAAACTAGTTACCTAAATAAACACTAACCAAATATAAATTTTTCTAAACCAAACAATATTATGTAACAATATTGTAATCAAAACAAGAAGATCAACTTTAGGAAAGATATCAATGAACAAATTAATTCGGGACCCAAAAGTACATTTGCTAGACACTTAGTATTTCCTAAACACCATGTTTTGTGCTTGGTTAGTTCTAGGCATAAAGTGGATTTGAAAGGTCTGACCTTGCACAAAGTTCGGTGGCGACTCTTTCGGTTTAATATCAATTCGAGATCAATTTAACGACGGGATAAACCAAAACTATACTCTTCCCAATCCATTCACTCCTTTACATAGGATATTTCACTATTTTTATGAAATGGGATAAAAGTACGAGTATACGAGTGATTGGTAAATCAAATGGTTTTATGAGTGCCAAAAGAGGAATGTAAATAATTGATTGGACTGTCCTTTTACAGTACTCCCTCCATTTATTAATGTTCTACCCATATTCCACTTTAGATCGTTTTTTTAATGTTCTACCTATTTCTATTCTTTCCA
This sequence comes from Agrostemma githago, assembly GCA_958450325.1. Lineage (NCBI taxonomy): Eukaryota > Viridiplantae > Streptophyta > Magnoliopsida > Caryophyllales > Caryophyllaceae > Agrostemma > Agrostemma githago. The sequence continues at coordinate 15,835,228 of OY288250.1, forward strand.
TATTAGTCTCTCGCATCTTCATTTTTCTAATACTTTCTACTATGATCCACTTGTATAAATTTCTCTTCCATTTTCATTCTTAATTCTTATTTTTTAAGAAACGTGTATAAAGCATATGAGAAGAACATTGATAAATGAAAGAAGTTTAATGGAGTACTTAGAGCAAGGTTAGCAATGGATTTGTACTTAATCCATAGGGTGGATGGAGTGAAAATGATGATACATCAATGGATTCTCAATCCTTGGAGGATGATTGAGAAAAAATCTCCACTTTGAAGGATTGAGAAAAAGGAGAAAGAAAGAGTAATTAGTGTGCAAGGAGTGGGTTAATTGTTTGAGTTGCCTTAAATAAATTTATAAAATGAAATAAAAAATAAATAAAAAATTAAATGTATTAGGTAAGATAAATGTGGTGAGATGAGTGAGTGAGATAAAAGTGAATCCATTGATGTAATAAGAGAGAGAAAATGAAGTAGAAAAAGTGAGGTGAAACAAATGGTGCCCTCTATGGAGAGAAATTGCATCCATGGATAATCATGGTCTTAGTAGCGTGAGTAGATTTTCACATTTCCAGAAGATTTCATGCTAAGGCATTCCTAGGTAGCGGTGTATAAAATAGCGCTAAGTCAAATCAACTTGGAAAAGATCGTTTGAATTAAATCCAACCATTATTAAGCTAATTTGTTATCGATCAACTTTCGAGTTGGTTCAGATTTTTCGGTTTAGGTTGGTTTTGGAATTTGGATATACTCGTATACTCCCTCCCATCCCTTCAACATAGGCCCACCATTTCCCCTCACAAAAACGGCCCCCACGTCAAGAATTGAATGGATGGGAGGGAGTATTATACGGGGTAGGGGTTTAGAGTTTAGATCTGTTTCCATTTACCAAATTGGGTTTATTTTCTGGATCGGGTTTAGTTTTCCGACTCAAATTGGGAACAATTCCGGGTTGCAATTGTGAAGAGTTGAGTTGAGTTGAGTTGAGTTGACAAGAACCCTGTTTGAACCCCTGAAACTTATACAGCAAGTAGCGTATGGTGATGGTGATGGTGACCTTCACAGTAACTTCAAAATGGTTAACAATCGCCATGACCTTCACTCTTGCAACTATCTCTGGTAATCAACGAAAGTTACGAATGTGATTTGGGTGACATTTTCTTTGTTAATTGGGTAGTATTTTGTTTTTGTTGTTGTTGCAGGTTTTTGGGTAGTGGGTAAAAAATTGAAAGATGTGGAGTCAAAGCTTCGGGAGGTGGAGACATCCCTCAAGGCCTCTATCAACAAGTGTGCTGCTGAAAGACAGGGTCGCATCAGAGCTCAACAAGTCTATCTTCCTTTACTCCACTTGCTTCTTGCTTTATGCTTCATGATTGAATTCCTTGTCAAAATAATGTCAACTTTTTGTGCTTTTATTGTGCATTTATATTACTTGTGTAAAGGCATGACCTTGATTGACTTTTAGGATTAGGAACTTATTAAGAGGTTACACTTGTGATGACTGATTTTGAGGAATTGATAAAGGGGATCGTAAAGGATGAGCGATTTTGAGGAATGATTAAGGGGTCCTTCATCCTTGTATGTATTAAACGGCGAGTGTGTTGTTTACTGCCTGTTGCAGTTCATAAAGGTTTATTTTTACTCCGTAATATATACTCGCACAATTTTGCTTGATTTCAATGAGTAAAATGCTCAATAAATGACTTTTTTTGGCGTCCTGGGACACCGGATGTTACAACATGCTTTCTTCCTTAGTCTTAGATGAAATCCAGCTAATCTTTTCTCTTTTATGGAGAGGCGAAGATGTTTATCCTCACATTCTGTGAAGGGTTTTTCGTTTTATAGTTGTGTTATTAGTTGTTAAAAGCTTTGGGTGAGTGTTTCTGCATTCTATAGCCAATTAGGGAGGGAAAGGAAAAGTGGGTGTTTCTGCAAAAATCGTAGTATGCAAGTGTTAAGAGGGAAACAATGCTTGCTTTTTGATTACAGTTTCATGTCCCATTTGCAATCATATCTATAAATTGATGTTATTGCCAAAAGAACCACAGGTCATTGGTATTGATTATAGGCTTTCCTCACTCTTCCTGGTATCTCAGGCTTTGAGAGAGGCCTTGTTGCAACAGAAGACATGCAATAATGTGGAGCCAACTTCTTATCCCATGGTTCCGATTGCTACTGTCCAATCATGCTTCTCTACCAGGTACTTTTAAATCAGTTCGGCTTTGTAACATCGCCCTGCCCTTTTGAGGTAAAATTCAACAAGGCAACGATAAATTCAACATGTTTGTGGTAGTTTTGGCTTTGTTAGAGTGAGGAAAAATTAATAACATATGCTTCAAATGCCGTTACATTATATGCTTGAAACAATGTCTTAATTTATGTAACCTGTTTGGTTTCTTCCATCTCCGAATTACCATTTTATTCTTTCCCCTTTCTGTTGGGTTGATAATCTGTTTAGAATTGCATGTAAGTTGAATTATTTTACTCTTGGGAGTAGATAATGTTCTTACACTTGAAATTGTAGTATCAAACTTGGTCTGCAACGGCGAATCGCGGCAGTGTTATTAAAGTTTTGAAGCACCAAGACCACATATTGAGGTGGTGCGAGCCACATTTATGGCTTATTGGCCCAAGTCACCCCCAAATATCGATTCTCGAAACACAATTTATTCTATGCTTGAAGGAATTGTGATATTATGTCCAACTTATCTAATGTTGAGGTACCTATCCTAACTTATGCAGGAACGGGACACCTAGACAACCTTTACTCGTACCACTTGCGAGAGCATGTTTGGTTTTCGATCCGTCGAGGGTTCCTCCTGCATCTCTAGAAGGTCTTCAGGAGTACTCACATATTTGGATTATATATGTGTTCCATTTGAATACGGATCTAGAGAAGTTATGGACGGAACCTTCTAAGTCAAAGATCAAGGCAAAGGTGTGTGTGCGCTATGCTATTCACATTTATTTACATTTTTGTTTTATAGTGCGTACTGCATTGACAGCTTCACTATATAAGCTGTCCATCTTTTTTATTTGTTATTTTAATGTGTAGTCTATATGCCATAGACAACCACCCTATATTCAAACCACAAGAGTAGGGCTATATTAGTTCTATATTTCTATTATTCTGCCGGAGGAAGAATCAACAGCTTCTTTTGAAGCACTTATTTAAAATTGTCTTTTGTCTTATCATTGATATTAGTTCTATACTTCTATGAATCGCTAGGTGAGAGTGCCAAGACTGAAAGGTGGAAAGAAGGGAGTATTTGCAACAAGATCCCCTCATCGTCCCTGTCCTATTGGTCTTACTGTCGCCAAGGCATGTGTCCTTCCTTCCATTTTTATTTAGCTTTAGTGATTGAATGGATTCTGTAACATATTTGACTATTTGAGTTACAAGTGTTTTATCCCTCTGCAACTGTCACCAACGCATGTATCCCTCTCATTACTTAAAACCTTCAACATTCCAACCCATATATTGGCTACTTTTCTTTGATGATGAAAATGAACAAATTCTCATTTACTATAGCCTCAAGTAGCATTAGAATGTGAGGAAAAATAAAAATCGGTGCTATTTTATCCAATATCCTAATATTGTGATTCTAAAGTTTGGCATTGGAAGCTCTTAAAAGGATCAGAGAAAGTATGATAGTGAGCTGCCGTAAAAAGAACCTTTGGAAAATCAAATGTATCTGAGAATAGTAATGAATAATTTAGAGAATGATGTTCTTTGAGGTAACTACTATCTTGCTAGTAAAACATTATTTAAAAAAAAAATTATACCTTACTTGGAAAGAATGGGTTGCACACTCATATATATAGTTACTTTTCAGCTCGTAAATAATGATTTCCTACCTGTTACAGTGCAGCGGTTAACAGGAGTTCAGCATACTAATTTTGGATTACTCATTTTCATACTACAGATTGAGGCTGTACAAGGGCACATGATTTTACTCTCTGGTGTTGATTTGGTTGATGGGACAGTAAGTACCTTATTTACTGTCTCTATGCTCTAAGGGCCCCTGATGGCATATGTACTTATTTGTCAATATTTTCTTGACTGTGAGTATGATTGTTAGTTTCCGTACTAACGTAACAACAGCCTGTATTAGATGTGAAGCCATATCTTCCATACTGTGACAGCATTAAAGAATCAGCTGTACCAGACTGGGTGAAGGTAATACTTCATACTTTCCAAGTCCATCCATCCCATATTCCCATTTATATTGTTGGAATTGTCTAATTTGACTTAAATGGTGAAAGAAAATGAACTGTGGGGTATATTATGAAATGACTGCCCCATTTCTTCTTTACTTGCCCTCGTAGGGGTGACTTGTATCTCCTTTGGGACATAGTCGATCAATTTTCTCTAGAGGACAATCATCCCCATGGAGATATCTTCAATCTCCTCATCCAGACCTTTGGCTTTTACAGTCTTTGGTCCAGGAGCACCCTAGGCATTTGTGGACCTTGTCTACCGCCTCTGCACTCCTTGATATCCTCCTTGCACACAGGAAAATTGCCCCAAAGTGACGATTTTCCTACCTTATTTACTTAATACGACAAGGATACTATAGGAAGGTGGTTAGGTCCAAAAACCGCTTAAAAGAGCTTAATACGCAATGAAAACCAATAAATTAGAGAGGATAAAAGCGTACATAATCACATGTCACAAAATACCAATGGACCAGATTTCAACTTTTCCAGTTTCATTTTCCATTATGTGGCCAGTTTGAAACAAAAAAAATCTCTCTATGATTGTAAAATAAAGGTTGAATACACCCAAACCCTTTTGCCGTCTGACCTGAATCCTCTTGGGCATTAGAGTTGTTGTTATTGATGATTTTCCAGGTGAAGCTTGTTTGCCCACCCTTCCCAGCTAAAATATTTAATTATAATTTGACTTTGTGTAAATCATCAAGATTTTGTTCATGGCAATAAAATCCCTTGCATTTTCAATGCCAAAGTTTGGAACGAGGGCCACCAGCACCATGGTTGACCATTTGTTACTTTGACCGTATACTGACAGATTTGTATCTTAATCTTAGACTTCTGGACCATCGCATCCTAGTCAGGTTTCGATCGAGCTTTGGGTTTACAGAGTTCGTTTTGTATCCTGTATTGGACCCAAATCTGGACTATTGCTTTCGATAGAGGAGTAAACTCACGTCCTCTTCCCTTGTTGTATCCAAAAAAAAGAACTGTTGAAGTCTTCCTGTGTGTGATGTATTGCTCATTATCTTTAATCCTGAAGAATAGAGGGACAAACTAATTTTTAAATTTTTTTATCGAGCCTCCAATGAGGTGCAAAGCATACCCATGGAGATTTCGAGATACTGTGTTACACATTTTACTCATAAATTTGAAGTTGCATGTAAATGCTTGCCATGATTCAGCACAAAAGCCATTTTACATGCATATCTGACCTTTCAGGCAGACAGTTCACTTGCTGTGGCTTGTGTTACCTTGTCCGAGGGCTTCCACTCTTCTCTTGAAGATTGTTGGCAACTTCAGGTATGCATTCCATTGATCTCCAGATGTTTATGTTTTATAGACTAGACTATTGCTTTTGCCAGATGCTACTAAATTAGATTTCATAATACTCCGTATGAAGTAAAGCTCACTAGTACGGAACAGTGAAAATTAGCCTCTTTAAGCAGAATTAGAAATCTGCATTTTCCTGCTACTATCTCCCGTATGTACGGACGCAGTTTGTATCCCCCTAATGCTCAATGGTTGATACTTGATAGGTTATGTCATATGTAGTTTCCACGTGTCAAGAAATAATTGAACGGTTGCGTCTGAGCTTTAAGGTCAGTGGCAAATCAGACCTTGAGACCAAAAATGTGCAAAGGGTTGAACCCGTGATCAAACTTGTAACATTTACAACTGAACCATCTGGCAAAGGCTGCATATAATGTAAATAACCGTTGGGAGCTACCTGTTAAAACAGGCATGCCAATTTTTTAAAATATAATTACGATAGCCAACTCTTTTTCAAAAGAATCAAATTTCTAATGGGGGGTACTAAAGACTTGCTACTACTTTTTGGCACATTTCCAGGAAAAGAGTACACTGTATGCTTCACCCAGTGAGATGAAGAGATTGATCGAGCAAGTCCTGGCCTGGGACATACGGTCACCAATACAAAGAGACCGGCCTCATAAATCCACTCCAATAGTCGTTGATAATTCTGAAGATGATGAACCCATTGACCCAACAGATAAATGGGATGATTCTAGCATAATTGTTTATCATCTAGTTCTTGAAGCATTAGACATATCTTACAGAATAGACAGTGAGGGCAATGTTGTAGTTGATCGCGTAGCTCCTGTTCCTAGTATGGGGAAACCTAATCATAGACGATGCAATTATACGTTCTGGAAAGATAAACTTTGATCATTAGCTCTTGTAATAGTATGTGCTACTTTTGTTGCTTAAATGATTGATCTTTTGTTGTCATTGAGATTGTAAGCCAGTGACATTGCCCTTTTGATCAAGGGTTGAGAAAAGGCTCAAAGAGTATCCTCTCAACAGGGAAAAAAGAAAGAGAGGATAAAACTGCATGAGTTTTAGAGGTGATAAGATTATAGGAGAAAGATATTACACATCCTATTAATCCTCAGAGTGAGAGACTCTACTTGTATCCTTTTTTTTTAGAAGTTTTTGCCATCGAGAAATAGATGTAAGTTACTACATAGTGTTTTGACTCTGAGAGTCGTAGTTATTACAATCTATAGTACACAACTTAAATAAGACATAACAAATGAACTACAACGGCCACAAGGCTACCAGTGATACTCATAGTAAAAACATGGTAGTAGACTAGTAGTGAACGATAGATTGAGCTTGGGCTTCATCATCCAAGTCGTCAGTAGAGCTATCAACTTCCGCATATCACTTGGAAGTGTCCTAGCTCCTTTGAGCCCTAGATTTACTAAAATCGTGTCTCCTTCGACTTTCTTCATGTTAAGCCTTTTTTGGTTCATATTGTATTTCCTCTCACGTAATATTTATTAATACTTCACATCTATCCCAATTTAGTTAGTTGAAATAGCCCAAAGGCCCCGAACATAAATGGGAAAATAGAGTCTCGAAAATCGAAGGATGAAAATGGAGAATTTTCGGTTTAGATTTCGTATATAAATTTGTATTTGAAAAATGTGGTACTAAAATTCTTAAGAAAAAAGTTTTACTTAGTTATTTTGTTTGCTTCTCAATTTTAAATTATTTCCTCAAATATAAAATACAATGTTGAAAGATTAAAAATGACTAAATCTCCAATTTAAAATTTATGCTATAAAATAAATCTCAATATATACGGTTTATGCACGAGTTTTATGATTATTTAATCAACTATAAGCCGTATTCTCATGATAACATCAATTTCATTTAATTAAAAATAAAACGTATTATTGAACTAATCAACCCAGAATAGTATTGAGTCATTTTTAACCGGGTATTGTAGGTTGCCCTAATTCTTTCACTTATACTCCTTCACTTATAATGCCTTGTTTATTTGATTAAGCAAGCTCAGTTATATACCGCCTGTCCATTACAAGATACATCGAATCTAAAACTATGCTAACGATGGGAAGATATAAAATTACACATTAATGATGGAATGTCATGAGACATTCATCATTTACTAACACGCCTCCTTAGTCACAAGGGTGGGTAACTGACGCTTTGACTGGGTAATAACACGCCTCCTCAGCTCAACAATACCTCTAATTAATAAAAAATAAAACAAAGACTAAACCAAATAAACACTCGCCCGGGCTCTTCGATCATGTGGTGACAGCGGTTGACCACGTGGGTCGGAGTCGACATAGTCAGACCACCCGGCCCATGGGACAGGGGTGGTTGCTGGGGCGAACCTGTGGCAGACAAGGAGAAGGCGGTGATGGGACAAGAAGGGGGTTAGTACGGCCGACGGTTGTCGAAATAACATGACAAAAAAACAATGACAAAGGTGGGAGCGATATTAATTGGCAAGGATTGAGTCAACTGAGAACACCTTAGCGATAATATAATAAAACAATTGGTACGGAGGGTATTATTATTTATTACTAATAATATTTTTGTATAATCTAAGGAGAAGACAAAAATGAATACTCCGTATATGGTATGGATTGAATGAGTAGCACGAGGATTTGAAAGATGAAACTAATGAGTGACATCATGGAGTATGTTTTATTAAAGAAATAATAAATTGCATCACGAAGTACTAGTTTAGTACAAATTGAGTAGTCATTTCCAAGTTACACTCATGAATAACTCTTCGTCTTCCGTATCTTCCCAAAAAAACCCTATTCCCAGTTCACTTTATCATACAAATACTATGCCTAACAACTTCTTTCCACAACAAACCCCAAATAATACTAATCACCACCCTATGAATTCACAAATACCACCTCCATGGAATCAAACATACCCTATCACACATCAATCACCAGCAACCACACCTAATGTAGTATATGCACCGCACCATCCACACAATTCTCAGACTACACCTATACCAACCATGCATGACAATTCCAGTCATGTGGCAGGGGCTGGAATCCCAATTCAGGAAGAGATTCTGGCAGTAAATGAACTTCATGCAGCTCAAAGCGTTATCCCGAGAGCAGGACCAATAGTAACTTTTGACCCTTCACTCATGCAAGGATCAATTAATATGTGGAACAAATGTCTGCTTGGGTATATGCTGGACTACCGCTCTTTTGAAGCCAACACAATAGATCAGTATGTTAAAAAATACTGGGAAACTAGGGCAACAGTTACAGTTTCAAAAATTGATGATCTATTTGTGTTCTACTTTGAGAATGATCAAGACCAGGAAGACATGCTATACAAGAATACAATAGCGTTCGAAGGAGCGTTGGTGGTACTCAACCGATGGAAACCTGAGACGGTCCCCAAAACGATCAGGTTTGAATATGCATGTTTTTGGGTTCGTATCTGCGGTTTACCGTTTGAATATCTCTCCACACATGTAGCTAATACTATTGGAAGAATAATTAGTGACCAATACACGGTTGAACCTTTCACAGTCCTCCCTAATAACGATTTCCTAAGGGTCCGTGCATGCATAGCATTAAATGATCCACTTATCCCAGGTTGTTTCCTAAACACTGCTGATGATACCCTCATACGGATCCAATTTAAGTATGAGGGGATTTATAAATACTGTACCAGGTGCGGGAAAATTGGGCATAAAATATCTCGTTGTACGGCAAGTGTGTCGAATATTAATAATAGTGTCGAGGTAACCTTGGATAGGATTAAGGAAAAAGGGTTCCTTCTTGGTCAAACAACTAGTTCTTTTGGGTTGTTTAATTTGGATATGAGGGGATTACCATGTACTTCGACCTTTATGATGACTAGGGTTACACTAGTTGAAACGCCAAAACCACGTTATCCGGCAGAGAAAGAAGTGGAGCGTGTTATACCATTGGATATAGGTATAACGCCGGGAGGTCGAATCCGACCGGGTCAAAGGTTTTCACACATTGATCGATCTTTCTGCTGGCCTGTTATACCTTACTATTTCAGTTCTGACACTTTGGTGCCACCTGTAGTAACTTCACATGACATCCGCTTCCCCTCTGAGGAAAACCCTAACCCTATTTTTCAACCACAAGAACAAAGACCCACTACAAACATGCCAGCAAATCAAACCACCGAAGGAAGGGATTATCCCTTTGTTAGTACAAATCCATTTGAGGACAACCCACCTATACCTCCAACCGCACAACAACACCCACTACATCATGACACCACACATACCCAAAACTCACAACATATATTACCTTTCTCCTCTTTACCGAACCACGAACTTTTACTGCAGAATTATGGTCACACATCACAACCCATCCTTTCTTCTGGACCACTAAATCTAGACTTTGCAATACAATCAGCCATGGCATATAGAGTCGAGGAAAATAGAGTGACTGCAAGAAATTTGGAGGATGTCATGGGATATAACCAACAATTCCAATACCCTAGTAATACTCCTATTGTTATTCCACATCCAACTTGGGGTTTACAATTCTATGGATTTGAAGGGGGAAGTCCTACAGAATCACAAGAAACAAACTCTGATATGAATAACACTCCAACGAGAGTTCTAAGTTGGCAAAGTTCTAACTCAGTATCTGGGGATACAATGTACGAAGAAATAGACAACGGTCCATTTGAGCAGGAGGAACTGCAAGGGAACACCGAATTGGTATTGGCAGGACGTCAAGTATTTAGAGATTTCATATCTAATCCAGTGGGACTGAGACCTAAGGCAACTGAAGCTGAAGGAAGCAGGAAAAGATCTTGCGATTTAGGAAGTGTTCTACCAACTCCTAAACGAGCAGCTAGTGATTCACAAATAAATAAAAGGAAGTTGAACCAGTGTAATCTCAAAAGGAAGGCAGAATCAGACCCTATGCAAGCTATGGTTGAGTCGGAAAATCTTACAGATATTCAATCAACGATGAAATATATGAATGGGATGCAGAAAAAAAGATGCACTACCAAGATGGAAGAAGATAAGCAAAAATCTGGGGAAGTTTCGGTTACACCAGAACCTTTAGGGTTAGCACTGGCAATTTATAACTCTGATAACTTGCAGCATTCATTCTCCCAGATGCAGATAAAGCCGGCTTTCCAGATAAAAATTACCGATGAAGATGATCCGTCCTCCACTTCGATGGAGTCCGATACTGCTGAAGGTGTTGCGGGGATTGACCCTGATCAATCCCCTTTATCTCCATGATAGGACTTAGTTGGAATTGTAGGGGTTTATCTAGCCCCCTTAACCCTATAATTCCTAAAATAAGGGCTATTAGTAGTACGTGTTATCTAGACTTCTTGTTTTTGTCTGAAACTAAGTGTCCTGTAAATAATGTTTTGCCACTCTTTAGGAGTCTTGGGTTTGAAAAGGGTTATGGAGTTGACTCCAAGGGTAGTAAAAGAGGTCTGTGGTTTGGATTTCGTAGAGGATCTCCATTCTCGTTTGTCTTTGGTTGTAAGAACTTTCTAATTATCCTAGTTAACGGTGGATCGGGTTGCTTGTGGTATCTTGTTCTTGTATATGGCCACCCTCAAACAAGCAAACGAGGGAAAATTTGGGGCAGACTTAGTAATTGGATCTGCAAGTTAGAGAATGCTTATATTCTACTTGGAGACTTCAATCAAGTGGAATACTACAGTGACAAATATGGAGCTAATGCAAACAATTTGGAAGGCGCACATAACTTTACTAAGTGGAAAGTGGAACACAATCTAATGGATATTCCGTTCAAAGGGCCACCGTTTACATGGTGCAATAATCGTGATGGAGAATGTCGAACATATGAACGGCTAGACAAGGGTTTTGGATCTCATAATTGGAATGACATCTTCCCAAATACTGATATTATCCATTATCCCATTCAAATTTCTGATCATTCTCCTATAATTTTGGATAATGAACTTTTTGGCCAAAAGATGAAACGATTATATTGCATGGAGTCTTGGGCATTAAACAATAATAATTGCTTATCACTTATGGAAAAAGAATGGAATTTATATATGCATGGTGATAAAAACCAAATACTACCCAGGAAACTTACGAGAGCAAGAACCACTTTAAAAAAATGGAGTCTAGATAAAAGAAAGGAATGGGGAGGCAATTGGCAGGATTTTGATAATCAATTAGAAAAATTTTTAGAAGCAAAAATAGCAACTGGAGAACAAAATCACACGGCAGAAACTATGAGGAAAGTTAAAGATTATGCTATCAATTCTGCGATCTACTGGAAACAACGAGCTAAGCTAAAATGGAATTTGGAAGGGGATACTTGTACTAAATATTTTTTCAACTGGGTTAAAGGAAGGAAAGCAAGAAACCATATTGAATGTCTCAAGTTATCACCCAATGCATGGACACGAGACAAAAATCAAATTAAGGAAGCTTTTCACAACTATTTTTCGGAGATATATCAATGCAACCAAGATCGAGTATCATACGATAATTTTGCGGATCAAATTAAAGATTTCTACCCACATGAAGGGCCGAAGATTACTTAAACCCAGCACGAGTATATTCAGAGACCATATACCAAGTCGGAAGTCCGTAAAGCTATATTCCAAATCGGAGGAAGAAAATCGTCGGGACCAGACGGAATTCCAGCTGAATTTTTCCACAAGAGTTGGTATTTCACAAAGGAAGATGTTTATACTATGGTATTAGGAGTTCTTAATGAGGGCTGGGAGTTCAATGCTTTGAACAAGACAATCATCACTTTAATCCCGAAAAGAGAAAATCCAGAAACAGTGGATCATTTCAGACCCATAAGTTTGTGTAATGTGGCAATGAAAATTATCACCAAGTGTATAACAAATAGGTTAAGCCACGTTATGCCGACACTTATTGGGAATTTTCAGAATGCTTTTACACCGGGACGGAGTATTTCAGATAATATTATAGTAGCACATGAGCTGATCAACAAAATATCGAAGACGCAAACCGGGAAAACAGGAATACTTGCTTTCAAGGCTGATTTAAGCAAAGCCTACGACCGAGTGAGCTGGAATTTTCTTCAAGCGACATTATCTCATTTCGGGTTTCCGGGAACTACCATCCAGTTAATTATGCGCACGGTAACATCTGTAACGTATCAGGTATCCATAAATGGTGAACCATCAACAGCCCTAAAACCCACCAGAGGTATAAGACAGGGCGACCCGCTGTCTCCATATTTATTCGTTCTATGCATGGAAATACTATCACTCATATTATTGGAAGTGCAAACGAAGAAGGAAATACAAGGTGTTTCACTCAGTAGAAGAAGTTGGTCAGTAACTCATTTATTATTTGCGGATGACTCCTTTTTCTTCCTGGAAAATTCAAGAAACTGTATAACAGCCTTTCACAATATTCTCCAAAAATTTCTTGCATTCTCTGACCTAGTACTCAACAAGGACAAGTCTTCGTTATTTTTCAGTCCAAGCTTCAATATTGGTGCTGCGAGAAAGGTACTCCAACTTCTACAGATAAATCCAAGAAACTCACTTGGTAAATATTTGGGAATCCCGCTTGATCTTAGCATTGTGGGAAATGGATCGACAAAGAAAACAAGGAACTATTCTTTCCTTCTTGAAATGATACAGAAAAGATTAAGTTCATGGAACGACTTATTACTATCTCAGGCAGGTAGACTAACTCTGATTAATTCCATATTATCATCACTTTCTATTTACTTTCTATCGGTATTTAAAATACCGATAAGTGTGACTAAGAAGATTGATTCCCTCTTAGCACAGTTTTGGTGGTCTGGAATTAAGAAGGATAGGACTATTTACTGGGCTAGTAATTATGTGATCCAACTCCCAAAAAAATCCGGAGGGCTGGGTATCCGTAATATATCCTCTTTCAATCAAGCACTACTAGCAAAGATAGGATGGAAGCTGATTACAAATCATGACTCACTGCTCTATAACACCATAGCTGTGAAATACTTACATAAAATTGAGTCCATCGTGGATGATGACCGGCAGCCAACCAAAACTAACACATGGATCTGGAAGGGAATACATTGGGGTTTGCAACTGATCATACCATATTTGGAGTGGAATATTGGCTTTCAATCACGTTTACCGGCACTAACAACGAACTGGGTAGATGGGCGTCCTCCAGAAATCAATCCAACATTATTACATCCAGCGGGAGGATTATCAGACATAATTGTCAATGACTTAATACGAAATGGGAAAGATTGGAATCTCAATATACTCCATATACTTTTCTCAGAAACAACTGTTTCACATATAACAGCCATCCCAATACCGGAATCTAATGTTCCAGACACACTCCATTGGAGCCAGAATGGCAACGGTATTTACTCGGTTAAGAAAGGATATAGTATCCTCAGTCAAAAGCGATGGGATTCAAAAGCATCAGAGAAGGATAGGAAGCGGATTAACAATGCATGCCAGGTACTGATCTCAAAGTTGTGGAAAATTCAGATGCCGAAAAGGTGGATGACATTCCGGCGCCTTCTTACTGGAAGCTTAGCTATAGGGGAAGAATTCAGGGCACGTGATTTGAAATTAGAACACAATTGTGTCTTATGTGTACCAGCTACCAACAGCGAAACAAGAGAACATTTATTCAGGGATTGTGAATATGCAAGACATATATGGGCCTGCAGTCAATTGGGGATCAATGCAGCATCCAGAATAAACTTACCTATTGACAAATGGATTTATAACTGGCTGAAATTCCTACAAGCGCAAGAGGAACCAGAGGATAGAGTAATGGAATTTGTTGCAATCTTATGGACTATATGGGGTATACGCAACAAAAGGCGATTCAGTGAAGCATTACCACCAATCATGTTTTTTAGAGAGGTCTATGAGGCAAATAGAGCAAGTTTTGGAAAAAAAGATCCGAATAGTCTGGAAGAACAAACACATCAGGAAAAAGATAATGATGCGGAGACAGAAGACCAATTGCAAAAAGGAATCTTGATACCGTTGATACACGGTTACTCTTCGTGCGACTCTCTCATTATGTATGTTGACGCATCTTGGAAACAGAACTTAAATGCAGGATATGGCTGGTATGCACACAATCCAAGGTTGGGGACATACCATGGGTCGATGGCAGGAAGAGCACAATCCCCACAACAGGCAAAAGCGATTGCCATCAAACAAGCAATTAGATGGGCTTTATTGGCAGGATTTCATCATATAGAAGTCAATTCGGATTGTTTACAGCTACTCCAGACAATTCTACAGCTCCGGCCACCTCCTCGAAATTGCAGTTCAACAGTAGCTGAGATTTCTAATATGCTTCCTTTTTTTCATTGTGTTTCAGTAGGTTTTGTACGTCGAGAATACAATAGTATAGCACATAGAAACGCTATTAGAGCAAATAAGATATAAGATAATACCACTTGTCAAAAAAAAAAAAAAAGTACTCCACAGTCCGCACTAAAGAATTGCACCAAAAGAGCATGCTAGTATGCCCCTGATATGATCGCAATATAAGACAATAGACCCGTCGGAGATGGTATAATACGACCATCACCGGCCGGTGGTTCAAACAAGAGAGTTACAAGCAGAAAGTTTTTTGAGAGGATCAATTAGACTGATACCATGTAAGTTTACGTAATACCTTGTTTATTTGATTAAGCAAGCTCTGTTTATATACCTGTTGGGTTTGTTGATGATGACTAGCCTATTTAATTTGTGTTTTCTTAGTTCAAACTTTTCAGGTTGTGCTTAATCGAGAATTATTTGATGAATGTTGAGAATGATTGATTGAAGATCAAGACAAGCTACCCAAAGAATCAAGAATGTCAATGAGTGTCACTTTGTAAAGATAAGAGTTCTTGGCACATTGTAGTAAGTTCAAGTAGCTAGCCAGCCTAACTGTATGTCACAATTTGGTTGACTGTTACTTCAGTTCGACCCATTGCTAAAATAAAAGATTTCAGGTTTCAAACTTTCTATCTTCTTAAATCTTTTATTAAATCTGATTTTGAAATGTGAAGTGTTGATGAAGCAATAGTTTTTATTTTAATAAAAACCATTTTCCAAAACTATCCTCAATTTGGTTGAATATCTTTTTACAAACTACCAAAAGGTGACTTGTTTCTTTCCCAAACAAGTCATTGCCTCCAAAATTGGTATTTGTCATTTCCTTCTTGTTTCAACCTTAAATCTGATCTTACACTTATTTTTGAAAAATGTTAGAGTTGCTTTCCTTTGCTTCTTCTTCCATAAGTTTGCTCTTTCATGCAATTCTTGTAGAGACAAACCTTTCATCACTTTCAAAAAGGTCTGACTTTCTCATCAAGAGTTAACTTGCTTCTATATAAATAGAGGAGTCCTCCTACTTCACTTCCTAAGACTTTCAGCACAGAAATCTCAAATTGCAAATTGTTCATCAAAAGTTTTAATCTTAAAACTTTTTGCAAAATATTTTCAAAGTCTTCAAAGTCACAGTCGAATGAACTGCTACATTGAGTCTTGAATACTCTTGTCTAACTTGGTTAGGTTTTAATCTTATAAATTTTCTAAGTTATTAAGAGTCGTGACCGGAGTAGGTCATTGGTGAGTTAGAGACGGAGTAGTCTCGTAAACTCAAAGTCGTAGCCGGAGTAGGCTATTAGTCGTGACCGGAGTAGGTCATTGGAGAGTTAGGAGACAGAGTAGTCTTCCAAACTCGACAGTCGTAACCAGAGTAGGTTTTGGGTTTCTTATTGTAAGGGCTTAAGTTTTCGGAGTAGATTACTTAACAACTATTAATAAGAAAAGCATTGGACGTAGGCCTTTAGAGTGTTGGCCGAACCAATTCAAAAACGTAATGTGTTCAATCTTCTTCCTTTATTTCCGCTGCATACAACGTAGAACACATGTCGTTTAGCTTCCCTTTAATTTGTTCGTGGATTAATTTAACTTTAGTAGTGTTTTGCAAAGTAATTGTAACAGTCGATATACTGTAATATTTCTCTGTAACATTATCTTTGGTTAAGAGAAATAAAGACAGTCAGACAACAGTCTACCATACTGTAACTTTGCTCTGTCGCTTAATCCCTTGCCAAGGCAAAACCGTTACAGTCAGACTGATTGTTACATTTACTTATCTTCACTTCTTTGTCTACATAGTCGTCCACTTAGTCTAACTCCCTTTAATTAATAAAGTTGGAGTTAAAATTTTAAAAGCTACCTTATTCACCTCTTCCCCCTCTTAGGTACTTGGGATCCATGAAATCTTCACTTCGTATCAGAGCCTCGTACTCTTTTAAAGGCTAACCACCCTAGAGTTTGATCCTCGATATGGATTCCGCTAACTACTCCAAGACCCTGGTCTTTTCCGGTGAGAAGTTTGGGTGGTGGAAGCTAAAAATGGAACACTATATCAAAAGTATTGATTATCAATGTTGGAAAATCATTAAAGAAGGACCCATTGAGATTAAACAACATGACTTCGTTACCGGAGTCGCTACAATTAAAGAAGAGTTCGACTATAATGAAAATGACTTTAAAATTGTTGAGAAAAACTCCAAGGCTATGTCTATCCTCCAAAGGTGTGTAGGTGAGGAGAAAGTGAGTCGTATAAGTGAACGTCCTACGACTAAGGAGATTTGGGACTCCCTCGAGCTTGCTTATGAGGGTACGTCTCAAGTCAAAAAGCACCGTATTGACCTTCTCATGCAACAATATGAGATGTTTCATATGTCAAAGGACGAATCCATAAATAGCTTGTCTAGTCATTTTTCTTGTATTCTTAACGAGCTTAAAAGTCTAGGAAGAGAATTCGAGTCCGAGGACGCTATTCGAAAATTTCTTTGTAGTCCTAAGGTTACCGCTATCGAAGAAGCAAAAGACTTATCCATCTTAACTCTACATGAACTAATGAGATCACTAATGGATCACGAATTAAACCTTGTGAAGCGGTTTAGTGAAAACATAAAAGGGAAGAGTCTTGCTCTTAGGTTCGCCTCAAGTGATAAGGAAGATGACGAAGAGGATGGATTTGCCACGTTCTCAAGGAACTTAGCTGATGTGATAAATGGTCAAGGAAATTGTAAGTTTAACAAAGAATTCAACAAGAAACACTTTCCTAAAAAACGACCTAACTCAACCATAGGATGCTTTAAATGTGGTGAAAAAAGTCACCAAATCAATGAATGTCCTAAGAGGGATGATATTAGGTCTAAAGAAAAATACGACCAAGCTAAAAAGGAGTACAAACACAAAGTCATATCCGCAATATGGGGTATGTCTGATTCGGAGGAAGATGAACTCATAGAAGAAGAGTTTGAAGCAAAAGTGTGTCTCACCAAAAACTCTGAAATCGAACATCTTAGGTGTCTCATGGCCAATCCCGATGACTCTGATTCCGACTCCGATGAAGAGGTAAAAAATCTTAAAGATAATGTCCGAACTTACTCAAAAGACAGGGTATGTAAACTTCTAGATAGTCTTTTTGATAGGTGTCGTTCTCAAAATAAAAGATCTTTAGCCTTGAAAGAAGAAATTGAGGAAATTGCTATTGAGAATGTTCATCTTAAAGAGTTGCTTAAAGTAACAGGTTGTGAGACTGTGACTTCTGAAGTTAAAGATGAGATAAAGAATCTGAAAAAGGCTAACAAGAGTCTAATAAGTGAACTTCATGATCTCAAAAAGGAAGTGTCTAAACCACCTGAATGCAATGAGTCTTTCAACTCTAAGTTAATTGAGTTGTCCAAAGAAAATGAGTGTCTTAAGGTCAATCTCAACTTGGTCAAAGGGGATTTAAGAAAACTTCAAGAAAAGGTTGCTAAAGAAAAAAATTGTGAGTCTAATTCTTCTAATCCTAAGATTTTACATCTTGAAGAATGTGCTCACAACTTAGAGGGTCTAATTGAGTAAATAGATAAGATTATTCGTGATTACAAAGTCAAATGCAACACTCTTGAAGTAAAATTTAATAAAGTGTCAAAAGAAAATGAGTCCCTTACTTCGAGCATTCAAACCACCATGGATGAGTTAGTTAAGGGTAGGCGTGTCTATAGAACTTGGGAAGGAAGTCAAACTGTGCTTAATTTTCTTGCTAAGCAAGATGACTTGTGTCATAAAAAGGGTGGGAAAGGGTTTAAATTAAATGTAACAGTCGTCAGGACTGTAACATATATGATCCGGATCCCACTAAAAGAGACTTTAGGAAAAGAAAGTATGTGACACTTCCCAAATACATCACTTGTTATCATTGTGGTAAAACTGGTCATGTGCACAACCATTGTAAACTCAAAAACCACAACATCAAAAGGAATAAACAAGTTTGGATTAGAAAAGCAACGATCGAGCAGACTGTGACAAAGGGACTTAAACAAGTTTGGGTTCCTAAACTTAACCCTTGATATTTTTGTAGGGCTTGGTGAGAGGCCGCCGCTATTGGTATGTAGATAGTGGATGTTCTCGTCACATGACGGGAGACAAAAGTCAATTCCTCTCACTTGAAGCGTATAATGGTGGCACGGTAACTTTTGGAGACAAAAAAAGGTGAAGTCATTGGCTTGGAAAGGTTGGTAAGTCTTCATTAGTTTGTGTCGACAATGTGCGGCTTGTCAAAGGTTTGAAACAACAATCTTCTTAGTATCTCTCAATTGTGTGATCATGGTAATTTAGTAGAGTTTAGTACTAATTTGTGTCGTATAATGCATGCCACTGCTCATGAGGTTTTGCTTAAAAGAAGACGTGTCAAAGATGTATACTTAACCGACTTAAACACCTTGAGTGGGCAAACCATGTCTTGCACGGGTGTCGTAAAAAAATATCCTTGGTTGTGGCATAAAAGATTTGGACATGCTAATGCTAAAACTCTATATACACTTAGAAGATTAGATCTTGTAGATAATTTTCCTAACATGTAATTTGACTTTGATAAAATGTGTGAACAATGTGCTAAATGCAAACATGTTAGAAGCTCCTTTAAATCCAAAATGATTGTTAGAATGTCACGACCACTGCAACTGTTACATATTGATCTATGTGGTCCCATGAGAGTTCGAAACAGAGGTGGTAGTCGCTATGTATGTGTGATTGCTTATGAAGCATTTCATGAATTTCTTATTTAGATAAAAAAGGGTTCAAAATAAACTCGGCCTAAAATTTAACCTATGTAGTGACGAGGTCGTGTTCATAAGATATTCCAATTATAGTGAAGCCTATAAAGTTTACAATAAAAGAACTATGATGATTGAAGAAAGTGTGCATGTCATCTTTGATGATTCTAGTCCCTTTGAGCAGGTATAAAATAATGAAGAAGATGAGGAATTTGAAATATGACTTGCTCAAAATGAAAGCACACTTAGAGGAAGCAAAAATGAGGGAGCTGCTAAGTCACAGTCCACCAGACTGTTACCTATGGAGGAAGGCACAAGTTCAGGGGGAGCACATAACCCTCTTGATAATGCTCTTGCCAACACTGAACAAGAAACTTCTAATAGCAAAGGACCAGAAGCGTCCTTAGAGACTGGTGTGGAAGCGTTAACTTCCCGCCAAGAAGTTACAATCGAAGAGACTGTTACAGCTGAGGGGGGAGATGCAAAATTCATTCCAAGGAAGTGGAAGCATCAAAGCTCACATTCTCTCTCAAATTTGACCAGTGACTTAAAATCCAGAACTAAGACAAGATTCTATGCATGCAACACCTCTGTTTCACAAATCGAACTACCAAATGTAACAGTCGCCTTGACTATTACTGGCTGGCGATTGCAATGCAAGAAGAACTCAATCAAGTCAAAGGAATGAGAGGTTCGGTGGATAAGAAATTTTTATAAAGTCATAGTTTTTTTTTTTTTGGTAAAATGTAAGTAATTTCATTCCAACCAAAAACATTACATCTTGTTCACCATCCAAATATATCGTTATCAATACATAGTAGACTAACATAGGAAGCACCTAATTTGCCGTTGCATATTCGGAGTACATCCTAAAAGTCTACTACATACATCCTTTTTAATTAACCCAAACACTTTACAAGGCATAGGAAGAATTTGGTCATGCACACATCGGTTCCTTGCCCACCAAATATGATAGATCATAGCATTTATACTAGCAGCCCATACTTTCTTGTGGCTATAGGATTTCCCTCTCCTCTTAAGCCACCATTCAAAGCATCCCGTGGATGGAATCTCGGTTTGCAACCAAGCATTCACTCCCATAAGTATCTGTTTACTATAAGAACATTGAAAGAATAGATGTTCATGGTTTTCCACATCATTCTCACATATTCCACAATTCCTTGTTGCATCCACATACCATTTACTTATCCTCTCCCTCGTCATAAGTCGGCTCTTACTTGCTAGCCAACTCATAAAGGAATGTTTCGGAATTGACAAAGAATCCCAAACCAAAGGAGCAAATCTGCTTTTAATCTCTACCGGTTGCAGGCACGCATACCCGAGCTTGACAGCATACCTCTCCTTGCAATCATTTTGTTGGAAGCCAACTTGAAGCTTGTCCCTAGTCTTGCATACTTGCCTCCAGGTCCAGCTACAATTAGCTCCCGGTTGATAATCATCCCACGCCTTTCTCGTCAAGTAGACCGCATTAATCCACTTGACCCACAATGAATCAGCCAAGCTGTACAGCCACCAGCATAGCTTGCCAATACACGCCACATTCCAGTTCGCCAAATTTCGCAGACCTAGCCCACCCTTCTTCTTCCCACTGCAAACCTGTTCCCACGCCACAACAGGAGTAGTGCAATGGTACTCGCTGCTACTCCATAAAAAATTGCGACAAATTGTCTCTATCTTCTTAATCACGGCCATTGGCAGTATAAAGATGCGTGCCCAGTAGCTGTGCAGGTGACTAATAACTGACTGTATGAGCGCCAATCTCCCCGCATACGACAGATGCCTAGCCCCCAAACTCCGAATCCGCTGCACTATCTTTTCAGAAAGTATTGCACAATCATTTTTAGACAATTTCTTTGGTGATATTGGTACACCGAGGTACTTAAAGGGTAAAGTACCAAGGTTCATACCTGTAACATTCAAACATTCTTGCTTCTCCTCTACTGTCATCCCATTCAAGAATATGTTAGATTTCTCCACATTCATATCCAAACCAGATGCATTAGAAAAAGTATAGAACCCACTAAGCAGCAGCTTGATGGACTCCAAATCTTCTCTACAGAACATTACCAAGTCGTCAGCAAAGCATAAGTGTGTCAACTGCAAAGGACGACAAAGGGAATGATATTTGAACCCTATATCATCCTGTACAACTCTCAAAACTCTGCTCAAGTACTCCATTCCCATAACAAACAAAATTGGTGACATTGGATCTCCTTGTCGAAGCCCTTTCTTGCCTTTTGAAGTACCCAAATACTTTCCCATTCAGTGAAAGCGAAAAGGAAGTAGTAGTGATACATTCCATCACTAATTTATGGAATTTGACAGGAAAATTCAGTGCCGTCATCATGTCTTCAATAAAACTCCAAGAAATCGAGTCATAGGCCTTCTTCAAATCAAGCTTCATCAATGCTCTAGGAGAACAAGATTCCTATTGTAAAGTTTTATAAGGTCTTGACACACCATGATATTTTCAACGATATCTCTTCCTCTAATAAACCCACTATGATTGGAGCTTAACACCTCTGGAAGAACACTCCCCATTCGTTTTGCTAGAATGTGGGGCGTTCCACCTTAGGGATCAATGTTAACACAGTATGGTTAATCTGCCTTAAAAGTCTACCGTTCTTCATAAAATCTTTTACTGCAACTATCACATCCTTGCTAGTTATCGACCAAGTATCTTTAAAGAACTTACTACCATCCCCATCAGGCCCTGGACTCTTGTGATTGGGAATGCTAAATAAAGCATCTATAATTTCTTCGCTAGTTACAGGACCAAGTAGGATATCATGATGCTCCTGCAACAGCACTTTCCCCTTTCTTACAGTATGTTTATGCACCCTAGTAACTCTACTTTCCTGCCCAAGTAGGTTATGATAATTGTGGACATGACGTAGGTCCACCCCGACGCGGCCACGCGCGGGTTTGGGTAGGCGAATGAATCTCGTGGTAAGATTGATCTCGGGTTCGAAATTTAAGTCAAAATGGAGTCGCCACCGAATTTTGTGGTTATTCGGAACCATTCGAGCCCACTCTATGTCGTCATGGGCTATACACAAAGTAAGCCCACTTCGATTTCAGAGTTTATGGGGCTCGTCCCTTTGCATTGTTACATCGATACCGTTTACACCGGCTTTCGTATATAAAATGACTCTCGTACGCCAATGGTTTCGGACATCTGGAAACCAAGGTTCTGAGTAAGGGGTGAGGGTACGTGTTGGGAAGCCCACTAAGGACACCCAACCCCGCCCGCACAATGGCGGCCTCTACTAAGACATCGTTCGTGTCCGTGTACGCGCGCTAGTAAAACGACTAAATGATATGCAAACAACGTTTTCGGGCTAAGCATGTGAATTATTGGTTTGCTACGTCATTTAATGCATCTTGATTCACGTCCAAGTGATTTAGCATGTGATGTTCATTTAAATAAATAAATGGCAAACATCGAAAATAGAAAACTCGTAAATAAATTACAAATTACACGGGCGGAATACAACCCGGAATTCACAATACAACGAGCAATAAAATAGAATAATTGAATTAAATAAGAAGAGCGATAAATAAATACACGACTCGACAAAGACCCGTATATAATAAATACACACTAGATCGTGAATTAGTTAGACGGACGAACCTTAATTAACTACGCATTATATTGCATATTAATCAAAGGATGGAGGTTCAAGACTTAGGCATGGTGCTAACCCGATCTCGAACCTCGATGCCTTGTCCCGACTTATCACCTCGAGAAATGGAGTCTAAATTAATTATGTGTCGGATACGACAAAAGAGTCGTCGACATAAAATTAATAGTGCGAGACCGTCGATCAAAATCGCTTTAGGTGTCGTGACATGCATGAGTTTTGAAAATTAGAATTACGTGATTGATTATGCACGTGTCGACTAAAAGTCGTAAAAAGAATGACGAGCCTCGAATGTTGGATTAGAGCTCTCGGTTTTCTGGGCTACCGGACCCACTCGATCGAGTCATGGTCTGACTCGGTCGAGTGCGTCTTTAACGTAGCTACTGTCCAGATTTTTGGGTGCTACTCGATCGAGTAGCCTACGTACTCGGTCGAGTAGCCCCTGTACGAGTGACAACTCGTTTAGTTTTTGATTTAAAATCGAAGGTTGGCCAAATCAAATACAAATATCGCACGATTTGTATTTAACTTGGCCTTCGGTACTATAATCGTGTATGTACGATTATAATACCGTTATCGGAATTTTATGAAAACGTTATTGTTTAGATTGAAGTTTTGAATTAGTAACGGAATTGCATTCCTCTACGTCACGACATCGAAACTAATCCTTTCGGATTATGTGATGTCGGTTTTCGTGTCAACGGGTTCCGCACTAATCATCGAAATAGGATCAAATGCGTTCAACTAGGACCGATCACGATCACATCATGTCCTTGAGTACATTGGGGCGGCGCTCCTCGAAAAGGCGCCACCTCCGTCGTTACTCGTAAAGGAATTAGATGGACTTTAGGCGATCGTCGTAGTCAAACGTATTCGAAACCGAGATTTTGATATTAGTATGTATATATACACGGTATAATAATGTCAGATGTTAGAATACGGAATTAAAGTGTTAGTAAGCGATAAAAAAAAGTTAGTGTTAGAGTACATAAATAAAATGTTAGTATGCACAAAATTAAAGGTTAGCAATAATAATAATAATAATAATAATAATAATAATAATAATAATAATAATAATAATAATAATAATACAAATATATATACAAAAGAAACGAAAAAAGAAGAAGGGAGAAAGAGATGTCGGGATTTGAATTACACCCTCAACCTACATGCTTAATGGCCTCGGAAACGAACTCGTGGTAGCGGCGTGTGCGCGGGAGTGTCGAGATATGTAGGGTGAGTTAGGGTGTGTTTGGTTAGGGAGAGGATGCTCTCGGGTCTTTGACGAGTTTTGATCTCGGGGTTTTGAATATGTGTGTGTGTATGTGTGATGGATATAGACTCGGTTTTTTGTGTAGTATCGCTTAGGGTTACTAAGGATTGAAGTGTGGAGAGGATGAATGAATTAGGGTTGAAAATGTAGGGTAGAATGCATCGGAAAATCTTGTTTGTGAAGAGTATGAGGGTGAATGTAGGTTGCAAAAGCTTGTGAAATGAATGGGGTTAAGGGGGTATTTATAGGCTTTACCCCCGACCTAGGGTCACTCGATCGAGTGGCCCTAGTGCACTCGATCGAGTGCCCTTCAAAACGGGCCTGACTTGCTGAGGGACGCTCCACTCGACCGTGTGGGTCAATCCACTCGATCGAGTGGATTAAGTGAATCGGGATATTTTAGGAAGGTGTTGACCTTGTTGATTTGATTGATTTATTTGAATTTTAAATTGTGCGCCAGTTTCGAGAAGCTGAATTTGGCTGATTTGTGTGACGGGTTCGTCTTTGACCGGGTTTTGACCCGGTCGCCAAAAGACGGTTTTTATTTTTGGTGTCGGTTTTGGCCCAAATTAGTCTCATTTTATTGGGAACGACCCACTGGGCCTGAATTTGAGGTCGGTTTTGAGAGATTTGCACTCTGTTAAATGCCCACGTCGGATACTATTAATTCTTAGTCCGTATTCGAGCGTATTAAGTCACGTTGACGTCCGATCATCATCGGGTGTTTTGTCGGGAACTGCTATAGACACTAGCAGGCAAAATGCGGGTGTCTACAGAGCCCCCACTCTGACTGGGGCTTGGACAAGGCGAAAGTCAGAGTAGCTACCAGGCCAATCGCAGATTACGACCTGGCAGCCTACCGGTCGGGTCGTTTATAGTCCATTAGACTCGCGTGAAGGGCTCGCCAGCCATAAGAAAAGGGTTATACCTGTCTTGATGATGATAGCTCCGTGGGGAGTCGAACTTGCCTTTGAAGTCATAGGTGCACCTGTATGCCGACACATCACATCTTGGATGTAGCATATCAGGAGAAACACCGACTCATGCTGGGGAGTAAAGTAGCTGCGCAGGGACTTGCTTCTGAAGTCTTGGGTGTATCCGTATGCTGACACATGACAACTTGCATGTAGCATTCCAGGAGAAACACCGCCTTTGATGTTCTGTTGGGAAGCACTAGCTGGTACCTGAAGTGTTAGATACATAGGCAGAAATAGCAGGCATAGTATATAGCAAGATAGCACATAGGAAATGCAGTTAGCATCTATAGACTAGCTTGCGCTGGAGAAAATGGTTTTTGCTTCATTTTGAAATCGAAGTCCTGAAAGCAACTCACGTGTTAGGAGATAGGTTTTCAAAGTTGAAAGGGGTAGAAAAGAATTTTGCAGTATAAATAGACCGAAATTTGACCTTGTCGAAAAGGATTTTATCAAATGGCTAAGTTTTACAAATTTTAAAATGAGAATTTGAAGAGAGAGACATATCGACAGACTCGACTCTGGACGTGACCGGACGAGTTGACAGACACGACTGGACTCTCGAGGGGTTGAACCGTAACTCGGTAGGGGTGGGCCACCTAAGATGACAAGACTCTTAAGCTGCGCTATTCCATAGCCTAGGCGAGTGGCAACACGGTCGAACATCGGAATGAGAAGAATGTGATATAGGGGAATTGCAGTAGTCTGTAATGAGACTGTTCCTGCAGGACAAGGCTTAGCAGTAGCAATGCTGTATACTAGTGCTCTTTGAATTTTTGGTTTTGGGGTACATTCCCAAAGTGGGTGTCGCATCGAGTCCCTGACAGATTCTCGTCTTCGACTAAGCCGAGTACTAGGACACTCTATTGAAAGGAGGCTAGTTTTTGAAAGTCATTTGGATTATGTGAGTGGATGGAGAACTTCTGCTTAGGAGAAGCCCCCAGGACGACAAAGCAAACTGTTTGAGAACATGACAGTGTCGTGACCGGAATGATAGTGCCTTTTGAATGTCTGTCAATGTGGGTGGTTGTGCCTTTATTGAAAAGGCTGCCTACGTATTCACGTGTAGTGAAATCAAACCAAGCCGTAGTTCAGTGGTTTGGAAGATATGTTATGGTGCCTAGTTTATTAGGGCTTTGTGTAGCTAGCCATAGCGATGGTGTAGGCTAGGTGTGTTCCCAATGATGCCTTGATCAAGGAGATAGAACAGTTAGGATGTTGATCCCGTGACTGTGAGCGTTCTCCGGGGTAGCCCCCAGAGGTGGTGTGAACTATTTGGGCATGTTCTATGCCGACCGCAGGTTGAGTTCCCGTGTTTGGGGCTGGTAACTGGTTTGGATGTTTTTGGAAACGTGGTGCCAGGCAATAAGTGGCTTTGATGTTTCGAAATCTGGAGCTCGATTTTGTGGAGCTAAGGCTTCGAGGGTAATGTATCGTAATGTGGTAGGAAAGGGGGAACTCGAGTAAAAATAACTCGAGCTTCGATCAGGATAAGTTTGATAATGTGGGATCTGATTTCCATATCTGGCCCTAATGGTTAGGGTGTATCCTATGGAGCTTGGATCCTCAAAATTCCGGGCTGTCTCTTAGCCTAGGTCTCGGGAAGGTCTTGAGGGTTGTAATGTGGGAAGGCTAAGTGTGGTGTTAGCTGACCAGCTTGGTTGTTTCTCCCCTATTTGATGGTATGGGCATCAATAATTTTGAATTGACCGGACCCCAGTCAAGGGACTTTCAATTGAGTTGACCGTTGACCACGATCATGGGTATTTTTTTGTTTTTGTTGTTTTTTTTTTGGGTTGACCTCTTAGCCCCGGTCGTGGGATTGACCGTATCTGGTCGCGGGATGTTAATCATGGCCAGCTCTTTTGGTTTGGCCTTTTGCTTTTTCCTTGGACTTTTGATTTTTTGTCCAACTTTTTTTTTTCTTTTTTTCTTTTCACGGTAATCCCCTCCTATGGTGTTGTGGGTGGATATGGGGGTGGGCCCATCGGTTGGATTAGGCTTGTGGAGCTAAACCCTTGTAAGGTGTAAGCCTAGTTGGTGTTTGTGTGAGTGCAACTCGCGGTGGAGTACTCTACGGTAAGCATGGTGATTTGGATCTCGGTATTGTCATCATAATTCCGAGCAGGCTTAGTGGGAGCATCGTCCCGAGTTGGGTATTTTTGGCATCAAGCCTATAGAGTCACGATGCTTCTTTTTTGCTTCTGGTCAGACTAAACGCCTAAGGTAGGGATTAGTTAGTCTTATTGGAGGGGTGTTTATTGTGGGAAATGGGCTTGCCTTCCGCCTTGAACCCAAACTAGAAGACTACCTAGATTTGTCATAGGATTCGATACCGCTCCTGCTAAGGGTGGTTTTGTGGTTTTCTATACCAGACATGGAACAGGTAAAGGAAAACACGGGCCCCAGTTCCTGCAGTCATTATAGATGTGTCTATAATAGTCATGTGCATGTGCTCACAGTGTATGATGGTGTTCATCATGTTCTCGGAAACACATAAGGAAAGCATATAGTAGAGATAGAATATTGAAAGCGGATTGAATTTTGAAAAGATGACAGAATGCAAAAGACTCTGACTCTGATTTGGAAATGAGGATGTAGGGTATCTTAGACTCGAACTCAGACTTAGACTCGAATCAAATCCGGACTTACGGATACTCTGTTGGTCGTTTTTTGTTTTGGTAAGGTCCTTGATTGGAGAGAACGACGGGTGCCACAACTCGCCTAAACTCGGCTTTGCGCAAATGCAAGAGAGGGAGTAAAACTAGACATGGCCCGGGGTGACGGGTCGACAAAGACTCTTAGATCGGGATACTCGAACGTTGACCTAGACGAGGTAACGACCCTGGCTCGGACTCGACCATGAGATCTGAGCTGCACGAGGGTGAGTCCGAAAATGGGGCGACCGTGTTTGACCGCGTCACGTGTTCGGACCAACCGTGGCGACCTAAACCTTTAGGAGGCTCGAGTGTTCGTAGCATAGGTACGACTCGCAGAAGGCATTATAAGGACGCCGGTGTATGATGAACGTAAGGTACCCCTTAAGGTAACTGTGGTCGAATGCTTGGGTGGAGGACAACCCTCAAGTGAGACTAAAGACTCTGACAGGATTCAGATGGTGCGGCATCCGAATGACTCGAAAGTGACACACGTGAGACACCACGTGTAGGACATGACCCTTAGAGCAACCGCGATTGATCGCTCTGCTGAAGGGTAGCCCTCGAGTGAGACCGAAGGTTTTGCTAAGACTCGAGTGTTGGACGAGTGACCCTTAGATGTAATGATCCAGAACCTTTAGCTACAGGGCTATGCCTTGTAAAAGGTTGACTCGGCCTCGAGGAAAGGCAGACGGGTAAGGGAAGAAACTTGTGATGTAAGATCGGCAGAGTTTCGACGCTAGAGACCCTTACTTGACTTGAATAAGGGTGGACCTGTGATTAGGGTAGACCTTTAAGTTAAAAGATTCTCGAATTGAGATGACTCGACTAACGGATTGAAAGACGGGCAAAATTCCCTTAGGAAAGGTCGTGGGGACCGTCCTGTCGGAGGGAAAATTGCGTGTGACTTTCTAGTTAGGACTCGAGTGTTTAGACGAACGTTCTAATTACGAGTGTATGACTCGTGTCGGTCGGTTATGCCTTTAGAATAAGGCGGACTAGGATGGGGAAGAAACCCGTGATGTAGGATCGACGGAGTTTCGACGCTATAGACCTTCGACATATTATGAAAAGACCCGACACACGGATAACGGTAGGTCCTATAATAAGGAAGGTTTTTGAAAAAAATGATTGGGTTTTGAAAATTGAGATGACGGTCCTGAAATTGGTAGTGGGCCAATAGGACCGGGCATTTTGAAATGTTAGAATGGTTGCGAGTAAATTCGCGTTTTGAAAAATTGGGAGACGGTCCCGTCTTTTGAAATTGGCAGCATGTCGACAGGGCGAGTTTTTTGAAAAGTTGAATTTTTGAAAATTTGAATATCGAAAATAAATTTCCGAAAATTTGAAAATTGAAAATGAGATCCCGAAGATTTGAGAATCGAAAACGACATCTCGGAGATTTGAGAATCGAGAATGGAATCTCGAGGATTTGAAAATCACGAATGGCATCACGAAGATTTGAAAATTGAAATTGAATTTCGAAAATTCGAAAATCGAATGGTGGATCGGAAATTCGAATTGAAATGGATAGCATGCCGGCTAAAAAAAAGGCTTGTTTTGAGTCAAATCGTAAGTCTAATTTTCGGCAGCATTCCGAGTTTTTTGAAATTGGATATTTTGAAAAGACGGGTCCTGAAACGGACAGTATTTCGGGTTTTTCAAAATTGGTATTTTGGAAAGATGGGTCCCAAAACGGACAGTATTTCGGGTTTTTTTTCGAAATTTGGTATTTTTTGGAAAGATGCAATTTTGAAATGACGGTTTTTTGAAAAAAAATGACACGGAAACCAAGTAGCACGTAGTCAAACAAGCATTATAACGACGCTTATGTATGCATTACGCTAAGTCTCGGTCGGTCAAAATAGGGTCTATACCAACAACGATGGCTTTCTCGTAAATTAGGACGGACTCCCTAAGCCGAGTTGGTCTTAGAACATGCCGCAAAACCCATACGAGTTCCACCATCGAAGTCTTTAGCGCACCCATGTAGGAATGCAACGCGGTATAGTGGGACGCCGGTCACAAGTAACCGGCCCGGGCAAAAATGGGTTATGCATGAATCATTAAACTAATGCGCGCACACTAATATTCGAACGATTTCTCTTCGAGTCTCACCCTGGGAACCCCGATGACATGTGGTACATCAGGTGTCCCCAGCGGAGTCGCCAAATTGTGGACATGACGTAGGTCCACCCCGACGCGGCCATGCGTGGGTTTGGGTAGGCGAATGAATCTCGTGGTAAGATTGATCTCGGGTTCGAAATTTAAGTCAAAATGGAGTCGCCACCGAATTTTGTGGTTATTCGGAACCATTCGAGCCCACTCAATGTCGTCATGGGCTATACACAAAGTAAGCCCACTTCGATTTCAGAATTTATGGGGCTCGTCCCTTTGCATTGTTACATTGATACCGTTTACACCGACTTTCGTATATAAAATGACTCTCGTACGCCAATGTTTCGGACATCCGGAAACCAAGGTTCTGAGTAAGGGGTGAGGGTACGTGTTGGGAAGCCCACTAAGGACACTCAACCCCGCCCTCACAATGGCGGCCTCTACTAAGACATCGTTCGTGTTCGTGTACGCGCGCTAGTAAAACGACTAAATGATATGCAAACAGCGTTTTCGGGCTAAGCATGTGAATTATTGGTTTGCTACGTCATTTAATGCATCTTGATTCACGTCAAAGTGATTTAGCATGTGATGTTCATTTAAATAAATAAATGGCAAACATCGAAAATAGAAAACTCGTAAATAAATTAAAAATTACACGGGCGGAATACAACCCGGAATTCACAATACAACGAGCAATAAAATAGAATAATTGAATTAAATAAGAAGAGCGATAAATAAATACACGACTCGACAAAGACCCGTATACAATAAATGCACACTAGATCGTGAATTAGTTAGACGGACGAACCTTAATTAACTACGCATTATATTGCATATTAATCAAAGGACGGAGGTTCGAGACTTAGGCGTGGTACTAACCCGATCTCGAACCTCGATGCCTTGTCCCGACTTATCACCTCGAGAAATGGAGTCTAAATTAATTATGTGTCGGATACGACTAAAGAGTCGTCGACATAAAATTAATAGTGCGAGACCGTCGATCAAAATCGCTTTAGGTGTCGTGACATGCATGAGTTTTGAAAATTAAAATTACGTGATTGATTATGCACGTGTCGACTAAAAGTCGTAAAAAGAATGACGAGGCTCGAATGTTGCATTAGAGCTCTCGGTTTTCTGGGCTACCGGACCCACTCGATCGAGTCATGGTCTGACTCGGTCGAGTGTGTCTTTAACGTAGCTATTGTCCAGATTTTTGGGTGCTACTCGATCGAGTAGCCTACGTACTCGGTCGAGTAGCCCTTGTAAGAGTGACAACTCGTTTAGTTTTTGATTTAAAATCGAAGGTTGGCCAAATCAAATACAAATATCGCACGATTTGTATTTAACTTGGCCTCCGGTACTATAATCGTGTATGTACGATTATAATACCGTTATCGGAATTTTATGAAAACTTTATTGTTTAGATTGAAGTTTTGAATTAGTAACGGAATTGCATCCCTTTACGTCACGACATCGAAACCAATCCTTTCGGATTATGTGATGTCGGTTTTCGTGTCAACGGGTTCCGCACTAATCATCGAAATGGGATCAAATGCGTTCAACTAGGACCGATCACGATCACATCATGTCCTTGAGTACATTGGGGCGGCGCTCCTCGAAAAGGCGCCACCTCCGTCGTTACTCGTAAATGAATTAGATGGACTTTAGGCGATCGTCATAGTTAAACGTATTCGAAACCGAGATTTTGATATTAGTATGTATATATACACGGTATAATAATGTTAGATGTTAGAATACGGAATTAAAGTGTTAGTAAGCGATAAAAAAAAGTTAGTGTTAGAGTACATAAATAAAATGTTAGTATGCACAAAATTAAAGGTTAGCAATAATAATAATAATAATAATAATAATAATAATAATAATAATAATAATAATAATATAATAATACAAATATATATACAAAAGAAACGAAAAAAGAAGAAGGGAGAAAGAGATGTCGGGATTTGAATTACACCCTCAACCTACATGCTTAATGGCCTCGGAAACGAACTCGTGGTAGCGGCGTGTGCGCGGGAGTGTCGAGATATGTAGGGTGAGTTAGGGTGTGTTTGGTTAGGGAGAGGATGCTCTCGGGTCTTTGACGAGTTTTGATCTCGGGGTTCTGAATATGTGTGTGTGTGTATGTGTGATGGATGTAGACTCGGTTTTTTGTGTAGTATCGCTTAGGGTTACTAAGGATTGAAGTGTGGAGAGGATGAATGAATTAGGGTTGAAAATGTAGGGTAGAATGCATCGGAAAATCTTGTTTGTGAAGAGTATGAGGGTGAATGTAGGTTGCAAAAGCTTGTGAAATGAATGGGGTTAAGGGGGTATTTATAGGCTTTACCCCCCGACCTAGGGTCACTCGATCGAGTGGCCCTAGTGCACTCGATCGAGTGCCCTACAAAACGGGCCTGATCTGCTGAGGGACGCTCCACTCGACCGAGTGGGTCAATCCACTCGATCGAGTGGATCAAGTGAATCGGGATATTTTAGGAAGGTGTTGACCTTGTTGATTTGATTGATTTATTTGAATTTTAAATTGTGCGCCAGTTTCGAGAAGCTGAATTTGGCTGATTTGTGTGACGGGTTCGTCTTTGACCGGGTTTTGACCTGGTCGCCAAAAGACGGTTTTTATTTTTGGTGTCGGTTTTGGCCCAAATTAGTCTCATTTTATTGGGAACGACCCACTGGGCCTGAATTTGAGGTCGGTTTTGAGAGATTTGCACTCCGCTAATGCCCACGTCGGATACTATTAATTCTGAGTCCGTATTCGAGCGTATTAAGTCACGTTGACATCCGATCATCATCGGGTGTTTTGTCGGGAACTGCTATAGACACTAGCAGGCAAAATGCGAGTGTCTACAATAATAATCTTCAAAAATCTTTTTGATGTTCATAGGGTCGAAGATTAAAACCCCCTGCCCATCCTCTATACACATCACCTTATTCCTAATACCCTTGGCTTTGATCGAACTATGGAAAATTTTTGTATTCGCATCACCATCCATCAGACAATTCGCTTTTGTTTTTTGCACCCAAAATTGATGCTTTGCTTTACTAAGCATGATCACATCCTTAATCAATTTCCCCTCAAGCTCATACAATGACTTATCCCCTGTCTACTGTATTTCAGTTTGCAAAGCATCCAAGGCTGCTTTGGCAATACTTTCTGCATTGTCAACATTGTGAAACACATCCTTATTGAACCTTTGCAGATGATACTTCAAATTTTTCAGATTTTTCACTAATTTGAACATTGGCGTTCCGGTCACTCCTGCATCCCATTTAGCTGTAATCAAAGGTAAAAACTCCTTTGATTCCGCCCACATATTAAATTACTTGAAGGCAGTTCTGCTTTTCATCTGTTTCTTCTTCTCAAAAATCACTGCAGGACAGTGATCATAGACACCCTTAGGCATAAAATGGACTATTTGCTCCGGGAAATCCATCAAATAATCAATGTTTGCCATCATCCTATCAATCTTGCTATAAACTCGAGTCTCATCACCATGCTTGTTATTCCAGGTAAATTTAGCTCCCATACCCGGTAAATCTTGTATTTCACATTCATCCACACATTCCCTGAAATCCTTAATTTCAGCCCAGTTCACTCTCGATCCAATCCTCTCATCGAAGTTCAAGACATTATTAAAGTCACCCCAATAAGCCAAGCCCCCACCTCCTGCTGATTGTATTCGCGAAGGTCTTTCCAGAGAGATTGACGATCCCCCAACTTATTATAAGCATATATAATTGTCATCCTAAATGACTTATTTCGAACCTTATCACTCACCAACATATGGATAAGTTGTGGTTTCATATCCTTAATAGCTATCTCATAGTAAACTGGATTCCACATTACCCAAATCCTCCCCCCTGGATGCAGAGAGCTATTAGTACATATCGACAAGTCACGACAGATATTATTGCCAATATTAAGCCAATTCTTATTTCTAACTCGAGTCTCCAAAAGCCCAAACAACCCTATGTTATTCCTATGAAGAAACCACTTAATATCGAGTTGCTTATTTATGCTGTTTAGGCCTCTAATATTCCAGAATCCGAGGCTACCCATGATCATTCATACTAGTTCCAACCCCAGGATCCTTTTGAGAAGAAATCAACATGGAGTGTAAGGTCTTTATGATGCTATTTCCTTCCATATTGGCATTGAGCAGCGAGCCACCATCCTCCCTACTCATCTTGGATATTATCCTTGCAGGTGACGGAGCCTGGCTAGCTGCTGGCGGTATCACGACCACTGGCGTTTGTTCAGGAACAATCACAGCTGCTTTCTGAACCTTTTGCTTCCATTGTGTCTTTTTCCGCTCATCTTTCCTGCAATGCTCAGTCTTATGTCCAATACCTTTACATTTCTCACATCTTGAAGGTACCCAATCATATTCAATGCGAACGCTCTGAAGACCACCTTTCTCATCCAAAAAGGAGATCTCTGAAGGAAATTCTTGTCCCAGCTGGACCGTAACCATTACCTTAGCAAAGCCTAGAAAAGTCTTACTAAGTGTTACAACATCACACTGTACATATCCCCAAATCATTCCCACAATTTTCTTTAAACACTCCTCTCCCCAGAATTTAAGACTTAATCCATGAATCTTCAGCCATATTGGTATCTCATGAACATCACTCTTCTCAAGGATAGCATCTTCAGTCCAAGGTTTAATCACAACCGGTTTGTTATCAAACATTACCCTTGCTGAATCGCAGCCTGCTGTAATTCCTTAGTCTTAAATCTAACTAAGAATACACCATTGTTCATAAATGATAGCTTATCCACCTCCTCCTTCCACAATCTATTCAGAAACCCCTGGATGACCGACCAGGGTGGATTTGCTCCAACGATGTACCCATAAATCGCCGTTTTCCAGTATTCCACCTCATCTTCTACATCACTATCAAGTAACTGTAAAATTGGGGGATCACTTTCCTTCACCTTGACTTTCCCAGCTGACTTCTTTGAAACCTCAGTCCATGGCGTAGCATTCACATCCTTAGCCGATTCTGATGAACCTTCCAGCTCATAAGGCTCAATGAGTTCTGCCGCTTTCTTAGGATCAGGAGTCATATGTTGCTTAGTATTAGTTTTGTAAAAAGGGTCTGAATTACGTAGAACCCTTTTATTGTATTTTTGGAAACTTTTTGAAGATTGTTTCTTGGATCTTCCCATTTTCTATAAAGTCATAGTCAAATGGGCTGTTGGTTGTCCGAGATATTCCTATGCGGAGTTGTGGACATGACATAGGTCCACCCCGACGCGGCCACGCGCGGGTTTGGGGAGGCGAATGAATCTCCATATGAGATGGTCAAATTGAAATTTAAATCGAAGTAGGAGTCGCCACCGAATTTTGTGGTTATTCGGAACCATTCGAGCCCACTCTATGTCGTAGTGGGCCGTATACAAAATACGGCCCATTTCCGATGTCAGAGTTTATTGGGCTCGTCCCTTTGCATATCGATACCGATGCCGAATGGAGCGGTTAATCGTATATTGAATGACTCTCGTTGCCAATGGTTTCGAACATCCGGAAACCACGGTTCTGAGTAAGGGGTGAGGGTACGTGTTGGGAAGTTCACTAAGAACACCCAACCCCGCCCGCACTTAGCGGCCTTTACTAGGATATCGTTCGTTTTTGGTGTACACGGGTTAGTTCGACGGTTGAATGATATGCAAACATTATTTTCCTAAGCATGTGAGAAAAATAAAATGGGTTGCTAAGTCGTTTAATGCATATTAAACTAATAACGTCAAAGTTATCTTAGCATGTGAGTTCGTTTTAGTCTAATAAAACGATAAAAACAAATAAAAAGCTACAAACACGAGAAAACGAGTTAGTAACGGTGAATAAATCGAATAAAGATGTAAATAAATAGTATGCATGATTTTAGAAAAGATTTTATGACACGTGATGGATTAACACGTGTTGACCGAGGTCAAAAAAAAGTATTTATCGAAATATGTTGCGAAAGTCGCCTTTTAATATAAGGTTCGAAAAGAATTAAAAATAGAAAAGCGAAGAAATAAAAAAAAATAAGAACCGGCGAACCGGCTGCCGCGCGGGTTGGCTGCCGGTTTTTTATTTGTCGAAAATCGTTAATTTTTATAAATCGCGTACAAATATGGATTAATTTATACTCGATTTATATTTTCGATATTCGTCATATTCGATATTCGATTATGAAATCGATATCAAATAGTCGGAATGATTTTAAAAAAGGTTTTGAAAAAGGTTTGTTTTGAACGAAAACGTAAAAAAAAGAATTTGAACGAAAAAGATGTTAATTCTCTCCGCGTTTAAAATCATCGAATTTTGTAAAAAAAGGTAATGATTTTATTAGCATCAACGAGGATTAATTTAATTTTGTTCTTGTAGATACGATATTCGATTAGAAAATTGGTATCGTATTTTAAGAACGTTACATAAAAAATAGTTTTGTAATATCGATTATTAAAATAAATAGAAAATATACGACAAACGACCCGTATTAAATATAAAACGATCGACGGAAATAATAATAATAAAAAAACATGGTGGAGGAGAAGAGAGAAGAGAGAATCGGGTTTGATTTACACCCTCAACCTACATGCTTTATTTTCTCGGTATGGAGCTCGTCGGACGGTTGCTTAGGCACGGGAGCGTCGAGATGATGTGGGACGAGTTAGGGTGGTGCGGATTTTTGGTCGTGTGGGACGTCGGATTCGGCCGGTTTGGACGGGTCGGTTTCGTCGGATTTTGAAGCTACTTCGGGATTCCTTCGGACGTATGTCGAGAATATATTTTTTTGCTAGATATCGAGTATATGTATGACTAATAATTATGGTGTATTGATCGATGATTCATGTGTATTTTGTGTTGAATATGAGGTCCTATTTATAGGAGTCGAGGTAGTCTTGCTTGTGTGGCAAGAAATACCGGTTTGGATAGGAAATACGAGAGTTCGTAAGGGAATAAACTTCTCGTTTCTTGGTGAAGAAGCCGAGCAACTCGGCTGAAACAGGGATATCTCGGCTGTCTTGGCCGAGTATCTGAGCTCGGGTTGTAAACTGTTTCGGTTTCCGGATAGAATTCCTACTTGAGATCGAATTCTATCCTTAAACGAATTTGTTTAATATTATTTGAAGATGATTTTTGCAGTGTTTGGGACCGGATCAGCCGTGTGAAGTGTCACGGCTGACTCGAAAATATTTTTCGACCGGGTTTTGACTCGGTTGTAAAAAGACAGTTTTACCCCCGGTGTCGGAATCGACCCAAATTAGTCTTATTTGACTCGAAACGACCCGCTGGGCCTGGATTTGAGGTTGGTTTTGTAAGATTTGTACTCTGTAATAAGCCTAAACCAAATGTCCATGATTTCAAGCCCATATCCGAGTCCATTAAAGCACGTTTGCGTCCTATCATCATCGGGTGTTTGGCGGGACCTACCATAGACACCTGGCGGTCAAAATGTGGGTGTCTACAGGAGTATGTGGGATGCAAGGTCGATAGGAAGAGTACATCCGGTGTTGCCACCGTCTTGGGCCCTTGTCTTATTTCATGGGGTTCTAAGAAGCAAAACACGGTTGCCCTCTCAACGACCAAAAGTGAGTATGTAAGTGCCGCTCATTGTTGTTCTCAAGTCTTGTGGGTATGTCAACAACTTGTCAATTTTGGTATGTTTTTCGATTCCATTTCCATTATGTGTGATAACACTAGTACGATTAACAATTCCAAAAATCCGATTCAACATTCTAAAACTAAACATATTGATATCCGTCATCACTCTCTTAGAGATCCCGTAGAAAAGGGCCATGTTAAGCTAATTTTTTGCAATACCGAAGATCAAATAGCCTATATATTCACTAAACTTTTAGCAAGAGACCAATTCGAGAAGTTTCGACTTGAACTTGGTTTGATTAATTGTTCGACTTAATTCCGTGTGCTTACTTGCTCCCTCGCATGATTGGTTAGAACCTAAGAGTCACATTCCTTTATTCTAGTTGTCTCATTAAGTGTGTAATTTTTATGTGTACTGTTAATGTGTGTGTTATTGTGTGCATTAGTGTCTAAACTGTTACTGACCAATGAGTTGTTCCATTTCATCCACTACCCACAAAAATAATCCCTTCTCATTCCCACCTACATAAAAAGCCTACTCCCTACTTAATCTCTTTTTTTCTTCATCACCTGCTACTTTACTAACAATTCCACACTCCACCTTCTTTAATTTTTTTCTTCCTCATATCTTCATCATCATCATCTAGTCTACTATTCTACTTCTACTTTATCCATTTATGTTTCTCCATGTACTAACTCCTTCTCCATCAGTTTTGTGACACTTGTTAGCAGATTAAAAAAAAAGGTACTTGGTCTTTTATTATCTCATTTTACTTTTCAATCAAAAAAAATACAAAAATGTACTAGTTGTCTTATTTTATCCTCTTCTTTAGTTTCCTCCTTTCTTTCCTCTACTCTAAAAAAAAAAATACTTAGTCTTGATGGTGTTATTTTTATCCTCTCTCGAAAAAAAATCTAGATTGTCTTATTTCTATTCTCACAAAAAAAAAACCTGCTAACAAAGGTCTGTGTGTTTATCCTCTTCCTCTTCACTCCTCTTTTTACCTCCCTCTCTATCTATCATTCTTTTATCCACTAAATATTTACCCACACTTACATCTTCACTTCTCCTACCATCCTCATTCACTTATCGGTCACCATCATCCCCAAAATCGACATCTACCAAAAACTCCTAAAAGATTCATGTGCACAATTATTGCAATATCAAGATTCGGATCTCATTGAAAATGGATGTTGCCATAATTGGACCTTCACAACAAAATAGAGGCTCAATTTCAATCAATGATGGATTAGAAGATGAATGCTTGTTAAGAACAAATGATGAATTATCTATAGACGATGTTGATGATGATGATGTTTAAACCTTCACCTATTCCCACCATCTTCAAATTTTTTTAAAAAAAAAAATAAAAAATCAGCCTTCCTATATTAGTATCACCCTTCCCCTTCATTAACAACTCAATGATCTATCCTCTTTTGATACTATGAGTAACAGTCTTGATTACTGTTACCCCTTTAACCTATTTTAACTTTGCACTACAAGATTATATGCTTATTTTGTTATGATTTGACTGTGTCCGAGGTTTGCATTATGATTCTTTGATGATGCCAAGAGGGGGAAAAGGTAAAGCATGCGTAGTTAGTCGTTCTTTTTAACCCTTCATTGCTATTGTGTCTAAGTGATTATGTCATCTAAATGGTTTAGTTATTGTTTTCCTTTTTCAAAGCTTAATCTCCCTTTCTTATGTGAAATCTAATTTGTGTGATGATTGTGATCGACTAACTTGTTGAGGGGGAACTTCAAAAATACTTATTTTTAATTAGGCTTGTCATCATCAAAGGGGGAATTTGTTGGGTTTGTTGATGATGACTAGCCTATTTAATTTGTGTTTTCTTGGTTCAAACTTTTCAAGTTGTGCTTAATCGATAATTAATTGATGAATGTTGAGAATGATTGATTGAAGATCAAGATAAGCTACCCAAAGAACCAAGAATGTCAATGAGTGTCACTTTGTAATGATAAGAGTTCTTGGCACATTGTAGTAAGTTCAAGTAGCTAGCCAACCTAACTGTATGTCACAGTTTGGTTGACTGTTACTTCAGTTCGATCCATTGCAAAAATAAAAGATTTCAAGTTTCAAACTTTCTATCTTCTTAAATCTTTTATAAATCTGATTTTGAAATCTGAAGTGTTGATCAAGCAATAGTTTTTATTTTAATAAAAACCATTTTCCAAAACTATCCTCAATTTGGTTGAATATCTTTTTACAAACTACCAAAAGGTGACTTGTTTCTTTCCCAAACAAGCCATTACCTCCAAAATTGGTATTTGTCATTTCCTTCTTGTTTCAACCTTAAATCTGATCTTACACTTATTTTTGGAAAATGTTAGAGTTGCTTTCCTTTGCTTCTTCTTCCATAAGTTTGCACTTTTATGCAATTCTTGTAGAGACAAACCTTTCATCACTTTCAAAAAGGTTTGACTTTCTCATCAAGAGTTAACTTGCTTCTATATAAATAGAGGAGTCCTCCTACTTCACTTCCTAAGACTTTCAGCACAGAAATCTCAAATTGCAAAATGTTCATCAAAAGTTTTAATCTTAAAATTCTTTGCAAAATATTTTCAAAATTTTCAAAGTCACAGTCGAATGAACTGCTACATCGAGTCTTGAATACTCTTGTCTAACTTGGTAGATTGTAATCTTGTAACTTTTCTAAGTTATTAAGAGTCGTGACCGGAATAGGTCATTGGTGAGTTAGAGACGGAGTAGTCTCGTAAACTCAAAGTCGTAGCCAGAGTAGGCTATTAGTCATGAACGGAGTAGGTCATTGGAGAGTTAGGAGACGGAGTAGTCTTCCAAACTCAAGAGTCGTAACCGGAGTATGTTTTGGGGTTCTTATTGTAAGGGTTTAAGTTTTTGGAGTAGATTACTTAACAATTATTAATAAGAAAAGCATTGGACGTAGGCCTTTAGAGTGTTGGCCGAACCAATTCAAAAACGTAATGTGTTCAATCTTCTCGCTTTATTTCCACTGCATACAATGTAGAACACATGTCGTTTAGCTTCGATTTAAATTGTTCGTGGATTAATTTAACTTTAGTAGTGTTTTTTAAAGTAATTGTATCAGTCGATATACTGTAATATGTCTCTGTAACATTATCTTTGGTTAAGAGAAATAGAGACAGTCAGACAACAGTCTACCATATTGTAACTTTGATCTGTCGCTTAATCTCTTGCCAAGGCAAAACTATTACAGTCAGACTGACTGTTACATTTACCTATCTTCACTTCTTTGTCCACTTAGTCGTCCACTTAGTCTAACTCTCTTTAATTAATTAAGTTGGAGTTAAAATTTTACAAGGTACCTAATTCACCCTCTCCCCCTCTTAGGTACTTGCGATCCATAAATAGATGGAAGAATTAATTTACCGATTGTATGAATTAATTTGTTGAAGATGAGATGAAAAAGTCAAGATCATTAATGGATGATGGATCGAGTTAGATTGCACCGTACAATGAGAAGAAGGATATTGGTGGAATATGAAAAAAAAGCAAAAAAAAGTGAAGTATACGAGTTCAGCAGGTACCCCGTCACCCAATACTTGTCTAGGTTGATGAGTTTAATAATATGTTTTATTCTCAGATTAAATGGAATTAGCTAATTTTGGTCGCTAATTCAGTAGCTAAATTAGCAACAAGGCGTTTAGCTACTCATGAAATTTAGTTGCTATTTAAATTCGGTCTCTAAGCTAATTAGCTACGGAATATTGAAGATTTTCTACCAAAATTTCCGACTATAAAGTGACTTTAACTTGTAGTGTATATGTGGATTGATTAGGAGGTAGAATTATGCAAATGATGGAAAGAAGATGCTTTGTTTGAATTTTAATATAATATATAGATTAGATAACTAAAACTGATAAAGGTTAAAACTTTAACTAACAGATGATTAAAAGGAACTTAGATACAAACAAAATTTTGATTGTATTATTGAAATTGGAAAAACCCCTAAAAAAAACTCTTCCCCTCCTGCCTCTCTCCCAAACCCCAAAAACTTCATCTAGTTCTAGGGGCTGCCATCTACCAATTTCGGTAGTGGTACGCCCCAATCATTAGTATTAGGATTAATTTTAATTTATCTAGATTACAAAATAACTTTTGCCTCTCTAGGTTGGAGATTTGTCCCCATCAATTGATGGGTTTGTTCCTATGTTTTTGGTGGGTTTGTTCTCTCCAATGGAAAGGTGCAAGAACTAACTATGTGCAAGATCATAAGAGCCGTGAAATTTCTACCTATGGTGCCACAATTGAGGTCAGATTTCGGTCTACTATTTGTCAAAATAGAAAAGTTCATTCTTTTGAAGACTATATCATCATATCAATAAATTCCTTCGCGAAAGGCAGTGTCAATAAACAACGATATATTGAAGGCTATGCAGAAGCATGTTATTCTAATAACGATCTTTTTCTCAGGAAGAATGATCTTTATTTATTTATTACAAATTTGTATTTTGTTGAATTTGGTATCCTTTGTTGATGCCGTATGGCCTATTTTTAATGAAGTTGATCTTCACTTCAAATAAAAAGATACAAACACAAATTCACACTCAATAGTGATTGATCATGTAAGACGGTTTCAACTAATAATCTTGACTACTCTATCGTGAATATCAAATTCCAATTCTCTGCGAATAGTTAACTAAAACAAATCTCGTTCTTAATTAACCCTAACCGTTAAACAACCTAAACAATCCAGTTATAGGTTCAATTAAACAGAAGCTGTATAGATCGAAGAAGTCGATAGAGAATAAATAGCACGTAAAATCTAGTTGCGCCATAGATATTTAGGTGAATCGCTTCTAAGTACTAATGTCAACGTATCTCGTTCAATATTAATTCCTAGTTGTCACTAATGAATAGTTAATCAGTAAATCCTACTCAATTAACAATACTAACGATAGATTGAAGAGATTGGTTTACTAGTTGTACACCTAGCAATCAACAACAACATTCACAAAATCAATAACGAAGAAATTCACAATAATCAAGATTAATAATTAAAACATTCAAACTCGCAAACGGTTTTCAAGTGTTTCAAAGGGTTGAATCTAAGTAATGGAAATTAGTTACATATACTTGAGATTGAGAAAATAGGGTTCTTCAAATTTGCCTTTTTCTTCCTCTCTAATCTTACGTAAAATTCCTATATTGATGATATCCTCCAATTTAACCTAATGTGTCATTTTGAATACTCATAATAATAAGGACAATGATAGGGCGTCACTGGGTGACACCGAATTTTAGCGCCACCGGAATTAATTCATAAGAAAAATAAAAAATTGAAAATCTTTATTTAGATTTTGTGCCAAACCCAAAATGGTATACAGGTAATTTATTA
Source organism: Agrostemma githago (assembly GCA_958450325.1). Lineage (NCBI taxonomy): Eukaryota > Viridiplantae > Streptophyta > Magnoliopsida > Caryophyllales > Caryophyllaceae > Agrostemma > Agrostemma githago. The sequence continues at coordinate 15,878,489 of OY288250.1, forward strand.
TTTATTACAACTTATTTAATTAAGAATAATTTAAATAAATTAATATTTATCTTTTAAGTTTTAGGTATAGTACGAGTAGTCACGAGTTGATGCCCAAATTGAGTCGTTATGCCCCTACATACAAACATAAGAAAAAGTGTAGAAAATAATTCTATGTCAGTTTGCGTCGTGTACCCCTGTTTTCGTGTCGGGTACATGATTTTCGCCTCCAAACTAATAATTGTTAACTTTGGCGGGATCCTAATGCAAAAAAACAAATTACTTCTTTTACAGATAAAATGCTCTCACGAGCTAAATTATGTTTTTAAAATAAAATCGCAGAATACTATGTAATTTTCGAATTGGATTTTATATGACACATAAAATTTGTCAATGTGCCACATCGGATACGAGACAAATCAAAGTCAAAATATTGACCCGTCAAATAAATAACGTAAAAATGAAATAATTTAATTTGGACGAAAATTAAATAAAATAGTCTATTTTAATTATTTTATATAAAATCGTCTCATAAAGTGGTAAAACCCGTCAAATGGGTCAAATTCACCTAAATGGGCTAAATCCAGTGAGACATACCAAGTTGACTTTCAAGCCCAAGTCCAATAAAAATCCTATGGTTTCAGGACGATCATTTTCTATAAATACCCATCACTAGAAGATGAAGAGGAGGAGGAAAAACTAAAACAAGAGATCGACTTGTGAGACTCTCTCTAGAAATCAAACTTCTTCAAATCCCGAGAACTAGAGATCGACATCCAACTCTCTCTAGAAGTCAAACTCCTTCAAATCCGACAAAGTGAAGACTATAGATTGACCTCTCCAACTCTCTCTAGAAAACAACAAATCGTTCCCCGACGATCCCGATGCCAATCACTCCAATTCGTGCAGTCATCTAAGGAGAAGAAGATTAAGGCCGAATATTCAATTCTCACCAAGTCCAATCCACCAAAGAAGATTAAGTCCGACGACCCTCCTTTTTAAATCAACCGTTTCTTCAAATTTGACGTAAAGCATCTCAAAACGTGTAGTCAAGAGTGAAAGAAACGACATCTCATCAAATAAGAATTGAGTCATCTAGCCTATCTTTCAGAATCGTCATTCAAGTCAAGTGGAGATCGAATTAACAGATGAAATTAGAGATCACTACAAGAAAAACTGTTCCGGGCGTCCACCTGATTGGCGTCCTGGGCATATGGACGCCTAAATGGCGTCCGAAAGGTCAAACGGGCGTCCACTGTCGGACGTCAAACTTGGCGTCCGACTGTAGTTGGGAGGACAAAATTGAAACCAAATGACGTCCACAGGCGGACGCCACTTAACCCTAATGCCGTCCACTGTCGGACGCCATAATCAGCAAATTGGCGTCCACATGTGGCGTCTGATAGTGGACGCCCGTCGTCTTCAATGTGGCGTCAAATAGCCGCTCACCCCCCTCTCCCCCTGCACTTGTTAAAAAAAAAAAATCTCTCTACACTCTCCCTCTACGCTCGCCGACCCCAAATACAATTTCCCTCCCACTTTTCATCCTTTATTCCTAATTTTGGTACGTTTTCTTAATTTACTACGTTTCTATTCATTATAATTAGTTCTTATTCTTCATTTTTAGCGTTATTTATTGATAGTTTGTTAGTTAATTTCGTTTAGGTCTAAATTTCGATTAGGTTGATTAGTTTAGGCCAAGTTCGATTAGGTTGATTAGTTTATCCCAAATTCGATTAGTTAGATTATTTTTGCCCATCACTATTTTGACTAGGGTTTGATCAATTTGGTTGTATTGCTCTAGAATGACCTCTAGAGCCTTCCGTGAGGTTTTGTGTGACTTAGGACGGACCAAAAGGTGTCGTAATAATGCCGGATTTTCCCGAAACCACTTCTATCCTGATCGGGGTTGTAAATAGGTGTTAGTGGCGCTTTCGGAATTTTGATATCTGCATCCGAAAATTTGACCCTTTTTTGACCTGTTTAAGCTGTTTCTGTGTGACCTAACCCATGAATTGTTGTGTTTTGTTCGGTTGAATTGGGATTGCATTGATAAATGAGCTAGGGTTTTTGTAAATTGGGATTAAATTGTGATTAAATTCGGTGACTAATTTTTTGAACTGATGATTAAATATTCGTTTAGTAAGTTATAAATTAAATTAGGGAAATTAAACTTTAATATGTTATATATATTTTTTGAACATAGAAAATGAAGAGAATTGAACAGAAATGGATGTATGAGGGAAGACTTGATAAGAAGAGATGTCCTACCGTCGAATTTTTGAGGGGTGTTGAGTCATTTGTCGAGGTCGCTAAAAAGTCGGTAGACTACGCATCGAGGGGAGAGGTTAGGTGTCCATGTACTAAATGCAAGAACCTAAAATTTCTTGAGGTCCTTGTAGTGAAGGAACATGTCATCTATAGTGGTTTTTCACCCGATTACTATTATTGGATTTGTCATGGTGAGTCATCTCAGTCTGAGGGAACCGAAAACCATCAAGAGGAGGGGGGATTGAGAGGTATGATAGTTGATGTTGTGGAGTGCAACTTGTTTAACTCACCTAACCCACGAGACTCACCTAGCCCACGAGACTCACCCAACCCGCAAGACTCACCTAACCCACAAGAGCCTAACCCACGAGCGAAGGCGTTTTTTGACATGTTGGAAGCTTCGGAGAAACCGTTATACGGAGGGTGCGATGTGACGTTGTTAGAAGTCGCGTCTATGGTAGTTAGCCTTAACTGTGAGTTTAACCTGCCCTTTGCTTGTGTCGATGGTATTGCTGCCTTGCTCGAGAGAGTTATTCCAAAAGACAATATCATGACCCGATCATTCTACACAGCCAAAAAGGTTGTGAAGGGACTTCAACTCCCGCATCAAAAGATTGATGCTTGTCCAGATGGATGCATGCTATTTTGGAAGGACGATGCGATGCTTGATGAATGTAGGAGATGTGGTAAGGGTAGGTATAAGACGGTTGAAGGGGATATTGTTTTGAGAGGTAGAAAAGGGAAAAGTAGTGTCAGGGGTAAGAAACCAATCCCAATAAGTCAGCTTACGTACTTCCCTATTGCACCTAGGCTTCAGAAATTGTACGCCACAAAAACCATAGCTGAGCAAATGAGATGGCACAAGGAGGACATTAGGGTACTAGGGAAGATGTGTCATCCGAGTGATGGTGAGGAGTGGAAGCGTTTTGATAGACTACATCCCCACTTTGCGTTAGAACCCCGAAATGTAAGGCTTGGGTTGTGCACTGATGGATTTGCACCGTTCGGCCAATTTGGTAAATCGTACTCTTGCTGGCCAGTGATGATCACACCTTACAACCTACCTCCTTGGTTGTGTTTGAAGCAGCCTTTCATCTTCCTATCTCTTATTGTGCCCGGCCCAAAAAACCCGAAAAATCATTTGGATGTTTACTTGCAACCTATTATTGAGGAACTGAAACAACTGTGGGAGGTAGGGGTGGAAACTTATGATGTCTCTCTAAGACAAAACTTTCAGTTGAAAGCAGCTTTGTTGTGGACTATAAATGACTTTCCCGCGTACGGTATGCTCTCGGGGTGGTCTACTGCGGGTCAGAAAGCATGTCCGTGTTGTATGGGTGAGAGCAAAGCTTTTTATCTTCCAAATTCTAGTAAAATAAGTTGGTTTGACTGTCATCGGCACTTCCTACCAGAAGGTCACCCATATAGAAAGAATAAAAAGGCGTTCAAGAAGGGTGAGGAGGTGCTTGACGACGCACCTGATCGACTCCCAGGAGATGAAATATGGGAGTTGATTTCTGATTACCCGTCTACTGTTGACGGAACCGAGCAGGAGTTCAAAGACCTCAAGAAGTTGAAAAATGGTTGGTTTAAACGTAGCATATTCTTCGAACTACCATATTGGAGAACTTTGTTAATTCGTCACAATTTAGATGTGATGCACATAGAGAAAAACTTCTTCGAGCAGTTGATTCACACGGTGATGGATGTGGAGGGGAAGAGTTGTGACACTACGGGCTCCCGGCGAGATGTCAAGAATTTCTGTCACCGTCCTCAACTGCACATAAAACAGGATGGGTCGAAACCGAGGGCCTTGTTCACACTTGACAAGGCTCAGAGAAAGGCGTTGTTGGAGTAGGTAGAGAAGTTGAAGTTCCCTGATGGGTACGCCTCCGACTTCAAACGCTGTGTTGATCTTAAGAACCTGAAGCTTCAAGGGTTAAAGAGTCACGACTGTCACGTTTTCATGGAGAGGTTGCTTCCGGTGTCACTAAAGCACCTTCTGCCACCGACGGTGTGGAATTCTATAACTGAGATATCTCAGTTCTTCCGAGATTTGTGTTCCTCTACAGTATCAATTGAGGACATGTCTCGGCTCGAGGATCAAATTCCGCAGATACTATGCAAACTTGAGATGATCTTTCCACCGTCGTTCTTTAATTCCATGGAGCATCTACCTGTCCACTTGCCCTACGAGGCTAAGGTTGGAGGACTTGTCCAGTATAGATGGATGTACCCATTTGAAAGGTACGTAACTTTTATAACTTCATTTAAAAAAAATAAGCTTAACTAATTTGTATTGATTGAAATATATAACTTGTTTATTTAGGTTCCTGAATCATTTGAAGAAGAAAATTGGTAACAAGGCTAGGGTAGAAGGTTCTATTTGTAATGCATATTTGACAGAAGAGATTGCAAACTTCTGCTCCCTCTACTTCGATAAAGATGTGCAAACAAAAACCAAGAACCTGAACCTAGGACATTCGGTGTCCATTGACCCCACTATACCCGAATTTTTTCAAAAGAAGGACGATGAATGAACTTCATCCGTTGAGGGTTCTAGGACACTAGATGAGAAAGAGTACAACCGAGCGCACCTTTACCTACTTTCGAATTGTGAGATCTTAGAGCCTTATGAGAAACAATTTGTAACTGAATATGTCGCTGCGAACCCTGCCGTGAACCCTGATGACGTTTGGAGTAAGCACGACGAACATTTCCCGAAGTAGCTCAAGGATCACGTAGTTGCCTTAGACATACGTGATGATTTGGTTAGAAGTTTGGCATTTGGTCCAGTGCGAGTGGTTAAAACCTGGAATCGGTACTCGGTGAACGGGTTCAATTTTCACACATTCAACTACGGGAAGAACAAGGCTAGATGCAATTTTGGTGTGAGTGTGTCATCTCTTGATGGTGATGAGTACTATGGTATTTTGGAGGATATTTTTGAGTTGTGTTATGCTGGCAAAGAACGAGGGTATAGAGCTGTGGTATTCAAGTGTGAGTGGAAAGACAGCTCCGTGAACGGGACCCGAGTGCATGAACGTTACAAGATTGTGGAAGTTAATCACACAAGGAAATATCCTACGTACGATCCGTTCATACTCGCGCATCAGGCGAAGCAAGTCTATTTTGCTCCTTCTCCTTACACGAAAAATGACAGAAATCAAAGTCAATGGTGGGCAGTCTTTACGACTAAACCACGGGGACAAATAGACAGTTCTCTGTTCCAGGAAGATGTTGCTTCAACTGGTACACGCTTATCTTCTATTGAAGAGAACATATTCTCCGTACAAGATCAGAATGAAGGGGCAGAGGAAGATTTTGAGGATGACGATGATGATGGACAAGGAGAGTACATGGTCAGGGATGTTCCGGAGAACCTTAAGGAGGATGATGGACACGATGAAGAGAACTCAGAGGACGATCAAGTTGGGGGCGAGGAGACCGAGGAGGAGGATCAGACTGAGGAGAATGAGGCTGAAGAAAATAACGACAGCGACGGTGACTACTAGAGTTGTTGTATGTTTAAATGTTTACATGGTTAAGTTATTTTGATGTTTACTATAGTAGGCTATTTTACTTGAATAAAGTTAGAATGAAATTGTTGATGACATGGCTAATTGTTGTTAACATTGTTTAATTTTTTGACAGGTTAATATAATGGCAGGCGGTAGATCGACTAGGAGACGTGGTGGGGGTAGTAGGTCTGCTCACACGTCCACCACTCAGCAGGAGGACGAGGAGATGGTCCCCGAAACGGGACCGGAGCAGACCGCTGAGCAGGAGGAGGAGGAGCAGCAACAGGGGCTAGATGAGGAGCTGGAGAAGGACGAGGAGGGGCGGTATGTTCTCAAACCAACAGGCACATGGTAATATAATCTAACTTGTTGATTATTCTTTTGTAAATATTCATTTTTGTACTACATTTTGTATGATTGACTGCATATATGGTCTTCTCGACTCGGTGCAGGTTTCTGCACAAAGAGGTCGTCAAAGGCTGTACCAACAGCTTCATGGTCGACAAAGGGCAAGGGTATGCTAATTGGTCTCAGGTACCGGCTGAGATACGAGAGTGGTGGTTCAACCAGTTCAAGGTACGTGGATTGTTTTTGATCCCGAGTTTTTATTTTATAATCTGGACATTGTAAATATTTTTCATACTACTTATTAATCTGTCTTGACTGTATAGTTCAAGTTCAGCTGGGCCTCAGAGTTTGATGGAAGGGTCTGGGAACGGTATAATGAAACGTGCACACGACGTTTCGCCTGTGTGATGAACAAACGACGTACGCGGGGGACTCCGTTGAAGGACCTTAAAGGTGTTAGTTATTTTTTTTTGGGTAATCAATTTTAACAAATAAACAATCTAACTTCAATCTTTCACTGTATTAAATAATATATTGGGTCGTCATATTTTAGGGGAGGCGTTGGAGAGATGGATTGCCTACCACGATCAGAAAGAGTTTAAGGTGAGGTCCGAAATTGCCCAAAGGAACAAGTTGGCGATCTGTGACCGTGAGGGCCGCGCAAACCCGACACAACATCGGGGTTCTCAGTCTTCTTTCACTCGTGTCAAGAGAGTATGATTTCTACTAATTAATACCGTACTCTTCCTTGAATAATCGTAAACTACGTTTGCATAATTTATATTTGCCTAACTTTCGTACTAATTTAATAGCTGTGTGCTGAGCTCGGGAGGGAGCCAACCGCGGCGGAAATATTTTTCGACATGCATGGGCAGACCGATGAAAAAGGGACTACCTTTAAATCGAAAAAGGATCAGGCGACCTGGGTGAGTACTAAATCGACTGTAGGTGGTGGATAACTATATTCAATGATTTCATCTAATAATAAATGAAATTGAGATCGTTATTTTGTACGCAGGACGCCTACCAAGAAGAGATGGAGAGACTCGAGGCTGATCCTGATGTTGAGGAAGTCGACCCAAATGAGACTTGGTTCAAGGTCGTCAAGGGTTACAGGAAAGGAAGTGTGTACGGTGTGGGAAATGCACACGGTGTGTACTTCAGACCTCCCACATCGCGTCTGAGCACCTCCACACAAATGGAGTACACGCCGGCCGGATCTCAGCAGCCCGATCCGGAGAAGGAGCAAATGAAGGAGCAACTGAAGGAGCAGGCAGAACACATCAAGAAAATGCAGGAACAGATGGCCATGTTTCAGGCCATGTTCGACAAATGCAACCAAGGTCCTCCCCCACCCCCTCCAGACGACAGAGACCCCTTTAGCGGGGGTGGCGGTAACTCTGGTGCTGCAGCTAGCTTCACAGTTAGTTGATTGTTTGTTGTTGTTGTTGTTGTTTTAACTGTATATACGGATTATGTATCTTTGAACTACTTTACACTTGTGTACCTTCAAACCGTACGTTAAATCTTTTTATATAAGTTTTTTCAGCATAAATGAGTCGAGAGATGAACTCTTTTGGTTGACTGAGCTTGAATGTGGTTGAGGTATTGTGGATAGTCGACATTTGTGGTTGAGTTGTGGTTTATTTTGCAGGTTTTGGCTAAACATTGAACGCATGTTTACGGTCATGCAACAGCGTAAATAGCGTCCGATAACGGACGTCAGAGCAGACGCCAGGGGAAACTATAATGGCGTCCGACTATGAACGCGAGAAGTACGTGGGTGGCGTCCACAATCGTTCGCCAACTTCAGGCCCCAGACGTCCGACTGTGGACGCCACTCAGAGACACATGGCATCCACAGTCGGTCGCCAGCTTGGCGTCCACTGTCGGTCGTCATTTGTCCTGGCGTCCAATAGTGGACGCCCGTTTTAAAAAAGGGCGACCAGGCGTGGCTTCCGCTTTCTGGCGTCTGTTTGCGGACGCCCGTCGCCTTATAGCGTCCACTGTCGGTGACCACTAGGTGGACGCCCGGGACAGTTATTCTTGTAGTGGATTGTACCCGAAATATTAAATTCTAATAAAAATTATTTTGTTACCATTTTTGTGTTTTGTTATTTATTTGCAGAATTACAAATTTGTGTTTACAAATCTGGCACGCTCGGTGGGACAATTTCTGCCGCTCATCTCTTTCTCCCTGAATCCAATCATCAAGTTCCGAAATGACTACATCGTCAAGAAAGAACGGCGTGAAAATGGTGAACCTGCCGCTTCGATTCGCCGAAAAAGAATCTGTCACTCGTGGTGTCGACTTTGTTGATCAATCCATACGCGCAAATAAAAGCAAGGAACCCTTAACGATGCAAACTGATCTTGTTGCTTCTGTGATGACGATCAGAACAAAGACAACCGAAGAGGAACTCACGAAAATGAAAGTGGCCCTTGAGGAGCTCCAAAAGGGAAATTTAGAAAAAAAAATTCAAATCGCCGCAGTTCAAAGAAAGTTGGATTCTGAGACCGAATCCAATGAAGATGACGATAGCAGCTCAAAGACTGGCGCTCTTTCCATCAAGAGGATCCAACGTATGGTCATGATGCTCGTCAAAGAAAATTTTGGTGAAACTCCAAACGATAATCATCTCTACATGAAGCCGTACACGAGGCGAGTTGATGAACTTCAAATACAAGCCACCAAAGTTCCAGCAATTCGACAGAAAAGGCTATCCGAAACAGCACGTCACTCACTTCGGTTGAAACATGCAGCAACGCCAGCTCAGAAGGTGACCTCATGGTGAAACAACTCTCTCAAATGAATTGCGTTCGATTGGTACGCTGACTTAGCCCACCAATATAATCTATCGACAGCTAGGAGCAAATGGAGGACGAATTCTTAAACCGCTTTTACATTACTCGACGAGTGTTAGCATGGTAGAGCTAACTAACACAAACACAAAGCAAAATGAAGAAGTGACTGTGATCGAATTTATTGACCGATGGCGTGCATTAAGCTTAGAATGCAAGGATCGTCTCTGTTAAAAATCGGCAGTTGAGATGTGCATTCAAGGCATGAACCTCGAATTGGTCTACATTCTTCAAGGAAATTAACCCAATGACATTTCAAGAATTGGCAACTCGAGCTAACGACAGGGAAATGGTGATCGTGAGCCACGAAGGGTCTCTCTTCCGCCAATAAAATCAAAGCAATCAAGAAGTGGAGTTTTACGACAAGGTGTGGCCTTCAACGAAAGTGAGTCTCGACAACAAATGGAGCCGTGATTGATCCTCCGAACAAACAAATGGGGGCAATGAAGCAACTTCACGTACTCTTCTTGAGACTCCAAACTGACGAAACTCCTAAGCACGAGTTGAAACTATATAAAAAAAACTCAAAAAGAAATCTCCACGAACAAAAAAAAAGTTTTGAAAAAAAAAAATAAAAAAAAATCCATGAACGCGAAATGGCTTGATCTCGCGAAATGGCTTCTCATTCCACGAGTACGCAGGCAGCTTGAGTTTCGCTCGAGTCCAGCCACACCAAAACTTCAAAATTCGGATCTTGGGGGCATTTTCACGTGTCAAATTTTTATTTTGATCTCGTCAAGTTGCACAATTTTGAAGTAAAAAAATTGAAGACTCGGAGAAAGCTTATAAACACCAAAAGTCTTTAACGTATCCCACGACGAACAAAGCTTACAAGCCCTATATTTCGTCAAGGTGATTCAAATATTTACGGAGTCTCAGAGAAAGCTTCCAAGCACTGAGATATTTCTGTGAAGTCAAAGGATGAAAATTGGAGAAAGCTCTCAAGAACCAAAATTTCATCGAGTGACCAAAGATAAAGTTAATCCGGAAAAAGCTTCAAAGAACCGTGATTATTCCACCACAAAATCAACAGCGAGAATTGGAGAAAATTCACAAGCACCATTTCGTTGTCAGTTGAGTCAAAGATATCATTGTCACTTTATTAAAAGAAAGTTTTACTCGGAGAAAACTTTTAAGCGTCGTGGTCTTGTCATAAACTTTGACAATCAATTGCACTAAGCTCAAAAGCACCAATAGTACAAACACGAAAAAAAGAAACAAATTTAATCAATGGTTTGCAAAATCAATCGACAAAAAACAATGCTATTGATTTGTGTGATCATGGAAAAGCATAAATTTTATTCCCAAACTCAATCAAATTTTCTCAAGGCAACGATTTCTTCGACCAATTTGCAAGTCGTCAGAATACATTGATCAGTTGGCATCAACGTGAAGTTGTGAAGGGCAGTAGCAAGGCATCGTCTGGTCGTCGACATATCGATGAACATGACGAATAAAGTTAGGTCGAGGTTCATCTGTGCATTCATATGTTTTAAGTCAAGTCGAGACTCGTAGACCGTCGACATGAAAGTAATGAGAAGTGGCGTCCGGTTCATTATTTCATCATGGTTTTCCAAATAGAAAGGGGTCGGGACCCAAAGAATTGCCGTCGACAAGCTAGACGACCACCCCGATTGCGGCGACCATGCTTAAAAGCGTGAACTTTGAGAATCGCGGAACGCGTCTAACCCGACGATAGTCGTTGGACCGTGGATCCTCCAAAAGCATTGTTGTTCTGATGACGATTCAGGTAAATCCGATGGGCGTGGGGCCACCTCCAGTTGATTCCATCGACATGGGGAGGCATATTAAAACCGGGTCAACGTGATATGGAGTCCGTTAGTCCGAGAGTTCACCAAACATTCTTTCGGAAATATGGCTGAATCATGACAATTCATTACCTGCACAACTCAGAAAAATAAAAAATAAAAAAAACGGCTCCAAGTAGGCTGATCATGAATGAAGCTGGTATGAAACAAAGATATCATTGTCCAACAAGTAATGGGGTTACATGACTGACTTCTCCAATGACAAACATGCTGAAAATAATCGAAGCACAAGAGGCGCATCAGGAACTGTATGTCTAATTCCGGACTCCATAAGATATATGTCACGTCGAGGTGCTTAAGACTCGAGACTTTGGTATATGCCTTTGTTTCTCGTGAGGATTGAACGATGAACTTGTTCTCATCAAGATCAAACATGACTCTGTAAACCTGCGTAAAAAAAAAAATCAATGTCGCTCCTCCATAGATACGTCGGTTCAGATATGATGTCGTCCATTGTACACGGTGAGACACGTCCATGAACCCTATAACACATGGATGATTACACCTTCCTTTGATCGAAACTCTCCCCAGGTCATCAAACAAGTATGTAGCTCAAGGCAGGCACCTCTTCTCTACGTGGAACCGTCTCAGAACGACTCATGGATTTTCTTCCGATTGATTGTGAGGAGGTCCCGGTCGACATCATGGCTCGTGAACCTTTAAAAACAAAAAGTGAAAAACTGCAACTGGTTCGGGGTGCTCCGTCGATAAAGCAGTTGCTTGATCCTTTTGATCGGCATCGAGTGGAGGATTATCGTGCAGTCGTGACTCGAAGTCATTGTGTTATGGTTGCTAAGCTGAACTTGAATCACTCGAGAGCTGAACTCACAGATGAACAGATATGCAGTGAAGACATTAAACATCAATCTGCAGGCCGTGTATTTATAGAACTACCAGGACATTGTGTTGACTACGTGAAGGACTCTCAAGCCATATTTGGTTACGTGCAGGACTCTCTAGTCATAAAACTCCGTGTAACCATTCAAAGTTGCAAAACAGATGGCTTGCAATTCGGTTTAGTAGTTTAAAGAGATAAGAAGATCAAGTGGACTGCAAGTTATTAAAACCATTGACTAAATGAGTTGTATTTCATTCGTAGGCAAATTAGTTGCTACACGCAACTATGCAAGTCTATTTGGATAACATTGTGAGAGATTACTCTGTTCTCAAGTCCGGATATTACCAAGTCGAGACCCGATCATGCTTAAACACTTATATCGTGTACATGATCAAATCTCGAGGGGGCAATTTGTACACTACAAGAATTAACGAGACGGGCGACTAATCTTAGCCACCGTCATCTGTCGCTGAAATAAATGCGCGACAGATGACAGTCGCACCAGATAGTCGCTTCGGGCGACCGATAACGGTCGCTAAAAAAAATGCGCGACCGATTTCGGTCGCTACATGTAGCGACCGACATCAGTCGCTAAGCCATGTCCTTAGCGATCGACATCAGCCGCTAATGGCGTAAACGTAGCGACCGACATCAGTCGCTAAAGGGGGTGATGTGGCGCCTTTGAGAGTCATATAAGGACCGTTATCAGTCGCTAAATTATTGAATTGGCGACTGATATCGGTCGCTAACGGACCTGTAATAGGCCGATTCAATTTGTTTTATTGCTAGCCAAAATCTGCACAAAAAAACAAACCAACAACCACAATACGTCCCAAACATCATTCCAAACATTCCAAACGTCGTTCCAAACGTTATGCCAGGTTCACACTCCAAAATTGGCAACCAAGTAAGCAAACGTCGTGAATACACTAATTTAAGAGTAATGTTACAAACTGTTTTCAATAAACATTCAAAAACTACAAACTGCTTTCAATCTACTCAGTTAACAGGGAAACTAGCTGAAGAACCACTACGTCCCCCATTGAAAGGGTCTCTAGGATTTCTGTGTCAGGGAATGGGGCCGGAGTTGCAGTTCTGCTGCTGCATGCACCTCAGGCGGTTTAGCTCTTTTAGAATTTGCAAGCTGACCGCATCCTGTCACTGGATACGCTCATCCTGCATCTTTAACCTCTCATCCCACTCCCTCATCCTCTCAGCCAAAGCAGCCGTTGCGCCCTCTCCTCTTGCAGTTCTGACCTAATCTCAGTAACGACGAACGGTACGTACTTCGTCGAGGTCGAATGCCCCCCCTCGAGCGTTGGGTGGTATCCAGTATAGGGTGTGAGCGTTCCCCATACTGTACACCGCTCCCTTGCGGTATCCTCGCACGATTCTGAACCACACCTCGGTCGGGTCCACACCTTCAGCGTCGGGCGGATAGTGGCCTCCAAATATGCTCTCTAAAAGAAATTGTAGTGATGATAAGGTGAGATGTAAAGACCAATGTAAAGAAGCCTTATGTTAGAAACTTACTGATAACTCCGTTATTGACCGTATTTCTACACCTTTTTGACGTTTATTTAGCCTCGATTAATCGTATTTTCTTAGGCATTTTGACTCATTTCGCTTATCTTTTGTATTACACGGGTTTTGCATTTGTTGTTCGTTTTTAGGCATTTTTGTGTCGGAAACGATGAAGCCCGAGCTTGCCCGAGTAAAAGGAAGCACATGGACTGAGTTCGAGCATAGACAAGCACATAGAAGATCAAGAAATGAGAAAATAGGCATAGGACGAGTTGCGCACGGCAGACCGTGCGTAACTCCGGCAGGCACGACGTGACCATGCGCAACTGGCCGTGCGTAATGCAACGTCCGTGCGCAGCTCCGGTTTTGTTATTTCCTCCGTTTTCGACCCGGTTTTTGTGTAACCTAATTATAACATATAAATACCTAATTTCTCATTTTTGCCTATAAGTTTTTACCACTCACTAGTTTCACATTTTGAATTTCTTTGGTTTTTAGAGAGAAGTTCTAATCTTTATTGAAGATCTTCATCTCCTTTGTTCAAGATTCAAGCTTTATATTATTTCCTTTTATTATTATCTTGTCTCTCCATCTTTTGTAATCTCTAATCTTTAGTTTAATTTTGTTTTTTCTTATTGTTTTCTCTAATTCTTAGTCTTTACTTGTTAGTTCTTGTTAGTTTATCTTAGTTATCCTCTTCCTTGTTTGTTACTCTAGTTTCCAATCGATTTAGTTTTTTCTTGATTACATCCTTTTTCACTTTGTTCATGTTTGTGAATTTCTTCATGTTAGCATTAGAATTTCCCAATTAGAATTCCCCCATTTTCACCACTTTTACATAATTAGTAGTATAATTCAATTTATAACAATGTTCATAGTTAAAGATTCCACCTTTATGCTTAATTCTCCTAATTTAGTCATGATTAGTGAGTAGTCACCCACTAGGGGTCGATGAAGACTAAATTCTCCTAAATTGTGCCTCTTGTATGTTTTGTATTAATTAAATTGGGTGATTGGGTGAAGTGGTGTTAAGGATTTTGGATTATCTTGGTTTAGGGGTTTGAGACGGTCCGAATCCCTTGGTCATCGATGGGAGTCGATTAGGATGGGTAACCGCTGATGGGTGGGATTTGTCGTGAATCCCAACCGTCAAACAAAACCTGCAAACCTAACTAGGGTAGCTAGGGTAAGTCGGGTCGAATCCACAGGGACGGGAGGTCGGACTAAGGTATGCTATGGTCTAGGACTATGTTCGAGACGAGCTAGTCTAAGGGGGATGGCTATGGACTAATCTAAGGTCTAAAACAAGGAAACAAACAAAGGAGAACGGGCTAGGATTAGGTCGGGGTCAAAGGGGTAACAGAATGGTCGAGGGAGAACTAGAGTGAAGGAGGTAGTAGGATAATCTAGGTAATGCCCGGGCTCTCGCAACTTAGACCCACCTAGAGGTTCCACCTAAAACCCAACTCGGCGATACACAACACAATCGGGGTACTAGCATGCTATAGGCCTAGGTCGCATCCGGGCTTTCGCAACTTAGACCGACCTAGGGGTCGTCCTCACCGGGCTCTCGCAACTTAATGAGGGAACCGAACCCACAAACAAACTAATACCCACAAAAGAAAAGCAAGAAAAACAAGCATTCGCACATACTTAGTCAATCAAGCATTTCAACAAACAAGTGATGTGCACCAAGCCAAGAGGAAACCCAAATCTTCCACCAACATCTCTAACAAACCCTTAATCACCCAATTAACACCCTAATCACCTTACTAACCCTAGCAAGATACTACTCTAACATATCTATTCTAAAACTAACACTAACAAGAGGAATCAACTTAACAATCAAAACAAACATGAAGGAACTAACAAGAACTATAAACTATGAACCATACAAACAACAAAGATTCAAACTTTAATGATAAAATAAAGATTAAGAGAAGAGAAAAGGGATTATACCAAACTACAAGATGAAAAGAAGAAAGAAACTTGCATAAATGGAAGAACCCAAAACAAACATCCAAGTTTGTCAAGCTTGGTGGAGATCTTGAGGAATTCCCAAATTACAAGTATTAATCTATGATTAACGATAATCTAAAGACTAATCTACACTAATCTATGCTAATCTATGCTAAAAATATCTAGGGTTTTGTCTCTAATGAAAGGCATAAGCTTAACAAAACAAGGGAAGAGTATATATAGGGTTACAAATGGAAGGGAGAAGAAAAGAATAGAAGGCGGGGTAGCAGTGGCCCGTCCCGGCCGAGACGGGGTGGTCCCGGTCGGGACGAGGTCGGTCCCGGTCGGGATGCCACCTTCCCAATCGGGATGGCCCACAGACAGCAGCTTCTCTTTTTGCTCCTTCATCCCGGACAGGATGAGGCCATACCCGTCCGGGATGAGCCTTGTAGGCCTCCAATATGAACGTTTTGGCCCCTCCTTGCTTCACATGGGCTTCCCATTGATTCTCGGGACTCGGGATCGGGTCTCGGAGCCTCGGGATTGGGTCCCAAGGTCTCGGGGTCGATTCCAAGGCATCGAGGCGTCGTTCCTTTACTCCGTTGGCTCCAAAATGTGTATGTATCGAGTCAGAATCGCTCCAACTCTTCCACATCGGTCTCGGGAACCTGAAACGAACTAAAGGAAGCATAAGAAGCCCATAAATCGCTCCCAAGGAGCGATTCCACAAGGAAAATGGGACCAAAACACTACAAAATAGGCACTACAAACGACACTTATCAACTCCCCCACACTTAACCCTTACTCGCCCTCGAGTAAGCACAAACTAACTACTATACTAGCCGAATGGGTATTAGCGCACCCTACGCCCCTTCAACTCACGCGAGTGCACTTAGAGGAAAAGTGCACTCCGCAAGGCAAGTCGGGTCTTGCGACAAAACTGCCGATGCAACCGGACACAAAACACACAAACAAACAAACACATAAACAAACACATAATCGGTTGCACCCAAAAGAAAACAAATACCGCTTTCCTCTAAAAGCGGTGAAAAGACACCGGTTTAGGACTCGAGGTAAGTGACAACGTTCCCAAGCTAGCAATACAAACCAAGGTGGACTAAACCCTAATAGTATGACGATAAAGCAACAAAAACGTTGGTAACTTACCTAGATTCCTCCTAACTTTCTAAGAACGTACTACGGGACGGTCGGCGGAGTGGAAAGTGAAGAACCACGGTTTTAGTCGACACTGTAGGTAAGCGAGACCCCGCCCCCTTTAGCGTGAGCCAAGAGGGTCGTCCCATGTCCAAAACCGCCTAACTAGTCCAAGTAAAAAGGTGGAAATAAGCAAAATGAGGGAAGACCGACTAATGCCGCTATCATCCTTCCTAGGGACTCGGTCTTTTGGTAGGCTCTTCACGGCAAAAGTCGGAAAAAGGCTTATTTTTGTGAGGATTTCTTTTTGTGAGACGGGTTTTCTTTTGGCATTTTCTTTCTTTTTGACGTTTTGATTTGTTTGTTGCCATGCCATTCTTTTTCTTCTTTTCTATTTACTTTTTGGCTTTTATGCCTTTTCTTTTTCTTCATTTTTTTCTTTCTTTCATTTTCTTTCCTTTTCTTTTCTTTGCCCTTTTTGGCACGATTTGGCTTTTTGGCACTTCTTGATAATTAAGAAAGAGAGAATTCAACAAGTTGCAAATTATTGTGTGGATATGTGTGGGAGGTAGGTGAATGGGTATGTTGGGACGACGTCTTCCCTTCATACTCACAAAAAGGGGAGAACTTGGACTAGTAGAGCAAATTTCAAACTCGGTCACCTAAGGGACGAGACTCGGCAACCAAGGCCTTTTCACACCGTGGGTGGTCATAATGGTCAAAAGTGCAAATCCCGTAGTAAATCCCTAGTAAGCTAGGTGGACACAAGGTAAAAGACCAACGAACTCATTGATTTAGGGTCATTCTACTAGGCTAAGGTCCAAGACTCGATTTACACTACTAAAAAGGGAAAGTAAACACTCGCACACTAGCCTCTAAACCGGGTTTTCGAAAAATGTTTACACACAAGACACACAACAAAACACGACACAAAATGAAGACATGACAAAGAATGAAATAAAAAGAAACAAAAGCAACGAAACAAAAAAAAACAAAACAAAAGAAACACATACACAACACAAACACCACCCCGATCATCCAAACAAGCCACCAAATCAACCACACTTTACAAAACTCTACCCGAGCACACAACATCACAATCTCCTCCAAGCTCCGCAAGAGGTAAAGAAGAAAAAGGGATAAGATGTTACCGGGAGTCTTGAAAGCTCTTCAAAGCTAGTGGTGAGTAAGCGACCTATAAGGAAAAAGGGAGGCAAAACACGCACACAAAGAAATATACGACACAATAGACACAAAATGAAAACGCAAAAGAGAAAATCTTTTTGATTTTTGTGAAATTTTTTCAAATTTTTTGGATTTTTAAAGATTTTTTAGAAAAAAGGGAAAAATAAAACCAACTACGATAGAATATCGCTCCCCCACACTTAAATCGAGCCATGTCCTCATGCTCGATCGTAGGGTGCGGAGAGACAAAAGAAAAAGAAAAGAAACTACGAAAATAAAGCTAAAAATCAAAAATAAAGTGAAGAAAAGGTAGAAGGTGTCCGGCCGGGGTTTAGTCAAGTCGCCATGGGCCGAGACAAGAAAAGATATGGATTGGGGAAGAAAATAAAAAGAAGGAAATAAAAGGAAATGGGAGGGGAGGGCTAGGTGTAATGAAGTCACCTAGCCCGGATTCCGCCTAAATCTGACTAAATCCAACAAAAGGGGTGAAAAACTTGTAAAATTTGGATTTTGAAATGACTCTCGATGTAGTCACATCATCGAGAGTCGGGAGCAACATATACCAAGGCCCCGAGGGCCACCATGACACCATGACACAAAAGTGTACAAGGGGAAGGGGAGCAAACAAAGGAAAACAAGCAATAAAAGACGGAAAATAAAGGATAGTTGCCGTACCATAGGTTAGCAACTCACTCTCACCATCGTCTCATAGATCAATATTGGCACTTGCTTGTCTTCATCATTGCTATCCCGCTTCAAGCTCGATAGGTACACATGGTAGAGGTAGTAATGGTGTGAGGGGAGTGGGATTCGATGTGAAACTCGGTGTAAAGGGAAGAGAAATGAGGTGAGGGTATGTAAATGAAGTGTGACGGTCATATGACATGAGCAAGGATGGGTAGGGAGGTTGGGTGGGGGTATACAATGGATGGGTGGGCTCAAATGTCAAAGAAGAGGCCAAAAGAGGAGAAAAGAGACCATCCCGGTCGGGATGGATGGTCCCGATCGGGAAGACACACTCGTCCCGGTCGGGAAGCCACCTTCCCGATCGGGACGACACTCCAGCAAGCTCCAATTTGTGCACCTCCATCATGATCGGGACGGCTTCTTCCCGGTCGGGATGGCACATCCTTCCCGGTCGGGAAGCTCCCTTCCCGCCCGGGGTGGGTCTTCTTGACCTCCAAACCCCAAAAACTTCACCGAAGCTTCAAAAACCGACTTCCAAACTCACGATCCATGCTCTATCATTATCTACTCTCCTCTAGGAATCACCTTTCCTTCACACCTATCACAATGAACTCAAATACAACATCAAATTCCCTCCCTCACATCGCTCATCAAAAATCCAAATAAACAAGAATTTCACAAAAACTAACAACCCTAGAAACCAAACTATACAAACATAAACACAAATACAAGCACAAAAGAAAAGAAAAAGAGATATTTACACTAAATACTCTCACCAACAACGCCTCCATAGCCATCAAAAGCTCGAAGAAGTAAGTCAAATGCTCTAGCAACATCTTCAATTAAGCTCACATGGCCGAGCCTAGCCACTCCCAAAAGTTTCCAAGTCGGAGGGAAGAAGCGATCGTCTTCAATATGCTCGGGATTCTCGTGATCTTCCGGGTCTTCCAAACCAACATAGCTACGACTCTTATGACCATCCGGTAGGTATAGTGGTCTAGAGTCGTGCTCGGTGTCATGATGTGGGAGATCACACCCTAGAGGTGTCGCTTCTTCTACGGGGTTGAGAGTGGAACTCTTTTCCACCGCCCGACAAGGATCCTCTTCACCAACCGTCTCACAAGACAAAGGGCTAGACATCGAGTGCGGTAGAGGAGGAGAAAGCATCAAGTTTTCTTCATTGGAGGCTTTAGGATCCTCCAAATTCCCATACAAAGCAAGTTCCAAGGCATCTACTTCTTTTTCCCAAGTATTGCGCTCCTTTTCACTCACCTTGTCAAAATGGTCATGAGGGGTCATCTCTTCACTTGGGTTTGGATTGTCAACACCCGGTTCATCACGAAGAAAATCAAACAAATCCAACATTATAGACAATACATTGGCTCCCCAAGAGCTATCTTCATAATCATGCTCAACTCCCTCCTCATTGTGGGCCCTTGAAGCCTCAACTTCCTCTATTCTTCCCCTATCTTCACCGCCCAAGCAACACTCAACAATGGTCTCTTGATCGACCCTCTCTTCTTCATTTGTAGCTTCACAATCGGGTTGACTTTCTTGTGGAGGCACCCGACCTTCTTGCCCAAATGAACCTTCCTCAACATGTAGCGGAGCTCGAGTGGCCGACATCGTGATATGAGCCATGAATGCATTGATGCGCGCATCTTGCACTCCTATTAGGGCCTTGAGCTCCCTTTCAATCCCTTGTATTTGAGTCAACATCAATTGTTGACCCTTTTGCAATAACATCATCATCTCATGTTGGCTCCCTTGTGTTTGGGCCAACATTTGACAAGTCTCAAGGATATTTGGTTGTGGGTTATGTGAGGGTGTTTGGTAGTTGTTAGGATGTGGGAACGATCCTTGACAACTTTCTTGGTAACCATAAGTAGAGGGTTCATAAGATTGTTGATGAGGTTGATATGGTTGGTAAAGTTGTGGGTTTTGGTAATTCGCCCCATAGTTGTCTCGTGATGATTGATGGTAGCTTGGACGCGCCATGTCCATAACGTTTCTTTGGTACCTAGGATGAGCTAGAAGCACTTGAGCAAACGTTAGTATCCTAGTGCCTCACAAGGAAGGGAGAGCAACACATAAGAAGAAAAACGGAGATACACAAGGAGAAGAGAACACAAAAATCAAGAACAAAGTCCAAAACTAAGCAAACAAAAGTCTAAACTACGCCGTCCCCGGCAACGACGCCAATTTGATGGGTGGGATTTGTCGTGAATCCCAACCGTCAAACAAAACCGGCTATACCTAGTGGGTAGCTACGGTAAGTCGGGTCGAATCCACAGGGACGGGAGGTCGGACTAAGGTATGCTCGGGTCTAGGACTATGTTCGAGACAAGCTATTCTAAGGAGGGGGAGACTAAGGCTAATCTAGGTCTAAAGCTTATACCTTTCATTAGAGACAAAACCCTAGATAGATTAGCATAGATTAGTGTAGATTAGTCTTTAGATTATCGTTAATCTTAGGCGGGAATTCTTTTCATCTTGGCTCACGCTAAAGGGGGCGGGGTCTCACTTACCTACAGTGTTGACTAACACCGTGGTTCTTCACTTTCCACTCCGCCGATCGTCCCGTAGTACGTCTTTAGAAAGTTAGGAGGACCTAGGTAAGTTACCAACGTTTTTGTTGCTTTATCGTCATACTATTAGGGTTTAGTTCACCTTGGTTTGTATTGCTAGCTTGGGAACGTTGTTACTTACCTCGAGTCCTAAACTGGTGTTTCTTTCACCGCTTTTAGAGGGAAGCGGTATTTCTTTTGTTTTGGGTGCAACCGATTATGTGTTTGTTTGTGTGTTTGTTTGTTTGTGTGTTTTGTGTCCGGTTGCATCCACAGTTTTTGTCGCAAGACCCGACTTGCCTTGCGGAGTGCACTTTTCCTCTAAGTGCACTCGCGTGAGTTGGAGGGGCGTAGGGTGCGCTAATACCCACTCGGATAGTTTAGTAGTAGTATGTGCTTACACGAGGGCGAGTAAGGGTTAAGTGTGGGGGAGTTGATAAGTGTCATTTGTAGTGCCTATTTCGTAGTGTTTTGGTCCCATTTTCCTTGTGGAATCGCTCCTTGGGAGCGGTTTAGGGGCTTCTTATGCTTCTTTTAGCTCGTTTCAGGTTCCCGAGACTGTTCATGAAGAGTTGGAGCGATTCCGACTCGATACATACACTTTTTGGAGCCAACGAAGTTAAGGAACGATCACTCGATGCCTTGGAGACGACCCCGAGACCTTGGGACCCAATTCTGAGCCTCCAAGACCCGATCCCGAGTCCCGAGAATCGATGGGAAGCCCATGAGAAGCATGGAGGGACCAAATAGTTCATATTGGAGGCCTACAAGGCTCATCCCGGACGGGTATGGCCTCATCCCGTCCGGGATGAAGGAGCAAAAAGAGAAGCTGCTGTCTGTGGACCATCCCGATCGGGAAGGTGGCATCCCGACCAGGACCGACCTCGTCCCGACCGGGACCACCCCGTCTCAGCCGGGACGGGCCACTGCTACCCCGCCTTCTATTCTTTTCTTCTCCCTTCCATTTGTAACCCTATATATACTCTTCCCTTGTTATGTTAAGCTTATGCCTTTCATGAGAGACTAAACCCTAGATAGATTAGCATAGATTAGAAGTAGATTAGTCGGTAATTAGTGGTTAATCCTAGTTTAGTCTTGTAATTTGGGAATTCTTGAAGAATCCAACCAAGATTGACAACCTTGGTTGATGAATTTGGGATTTCTTCCATTTATTCAAGATTTCTTCCTTTCATCTCTAGTTTGGTATAATCTTCTTTTATCTTCTCTTAATCTTTGTTTTATCATTAATGTTTGATTCTTTGTTCTTGTTATGGTTCATAGTTCATAGTTCTTGTTAGTTTCATGATGTTAGTTTGGTTGTTTGCTTTGATTTCCCTTCTTAGTGTTAGTATTAGTATAGATATGTTAGAGTAGTATCTTGCTAGGGTTAGTAAGGTGATTAGGGTGTTAATTGGATGATTAAGGGATTGTTGGAGATGTTGGTGGGAGATTTGGGTTTCTCCTTGGTTTGTTGCACATCACATGTTTGTTGAATTGCTTGATTGACTAAGTATGTGCGAATGCTTGTTTTTCTTGCTTTTCTCTTGTGGGTATTAGTTTGTTTGTGGGTTCGGTCCCCTCATTAAGTTGCGAGAGCCCGGTGAGGACGACCCCTAGGTTGGTCTAAGTTGCGAGAGCCCGGATGCGACCCAGGCCTATAGCATGCTAGTACTCCGTTTGTCGTTTGTGTCGCCAAGGTGGGTTTTAGGATGAACCTCTAGGTGAGTCTAAGTTGCGAGAGCCCGGGCATTACCTAGATTACCCTACTTCCTCCTTCACCTCTAGTTCTTCCTCGACCATTCCGTTACCCCTTTGACCCTGACCTAATCCTAGCTCGTTTCCTTTGATAGTTCTCTTGCTTTAGACCTTAGATTAGTCCATAGTCATCCCCCTTAGACTAGCTTGTCTTGAACATAGTCCTAGACCGTAGCATACCTTAGTCCATCCTCCCGTCCCTGTGGATTCGACCCGACTTACCCTAGCTACCCACTAGGTATAGCCGGTTTTGTTTGACGGTTGGGATTCACGACAAATCCAAACCCATCAAATTGGCGCCGTTGCCGGGGACGGCGTAGTTTAGACTTTTGTTTGCTTAGTTGTGGACTTTGTTCTTGACTTTTGTGTTCTCTTCTCCTTGTGTATCTCCGTTTTTCTTCTTGTGTGTTACTCTCCCTTCCTAGTGCCTCAAAAGCACTAGGATACTAATGTTTGCTCAAGTGCTTCTAGCTCATCCTAGGTACCAAAGCAACGTTATGGACATGGCGCGTCCAAGCTACCATCAATCATCACGAGACAACTATGGGGCGAATTACCAAAACCCACAACTTTACCAACCATATCAACCTCATCAACAATCTTATGAACCCTCTTCTTATGGTTACCAAGAAAGTTGTCAAGGATCGTTCCCACATCCTAACAACTACCAAACACCCTCACATAACCCACAACCAAATATCCTTGAGACTTGTCAAATGTTGGCCCAAACACAAGGGAGCCAACATGAGATGATGATGTTATTGCAAAAGGGTCAACAATTGACGTTGACTCAAATACAAGGGATTGAAAGGGAGCTCAAGGCCCTAATAGGAGTGCAAGATGCGCGCATCAATGCATTCATGGCTCATATCACGATGTCGGCCACTCGAGCTCCGCTACATGTTGAGGAAGGTTCATTTGGGCAAGAAGGTCGGGTGCCTCCACAAGAAAGTCAACCCGATTGTGAAGCTACAAATGAAGAAGAGGGGGTCGATCAAGAGACCATTGTTGAGTGTTGCTTGGGCGGTGAAGATAGGGGAAGAATAGAGGAAGTTGAGGCATCAAGGGCCCACAATGAGGAGAGAGTTGAGCATGATTTTCAAGATAGCTCTTGGGGAGCCAATGTATTGGCTATAAAGTTGGATTTGTTTGATTTTCTTCGTGATGAACCGGGTGTTGACAATCCAAACCCAAGTGAAGAGATGACCCCTCATGACCATTTTGACAAGGTGAGTGAAAAGGAGCGCAATACTTGGGAAAAAGAAGTAGATGCCTTGGAACTTGCTTTGTATGGGAATTTGGAGGATCCTAAAGCCTCCAATGAAGAAAACATGATGCTTTCTCCTCCTCTACCGCACTCGATGTCTAGCCCTTTGTCTTGTGAGACGGTTGGTGAAGAGGATCCTTGTCGGGCGGTGGAAAAGAGTTCCACTCTCGACCCCGTAGAAGAAGCGACACCTCTAGGGTGTGATATCCCACATCATGACACCGAGCACGACTCTAGACCACTATACCTACCGGATGGTCATAAGAGTCGTAGCTATGTTGGTTCCGAAGACCCGGAAAATCACGAGAACCCCGAGCTCAATGAAGATGATCGCTTCTTCCCTCTGACTTGGAAGCTCTTGGGAGTGGCTAGGCTCGGCCATGTGAGCTTAATTGAAGATGTTGCTAGAGCATTTGACTTACTCCTTCGAGCTCTTGATGGCTAGGGAGGCGTTGTTGGTGAGAGTATTTAGTGTAAATATCTCTTTTTCTTTTCTTTTGTGCTTGTATTTGTGTTTATGTTTGTATAGTTTGGTTTCTAGGGTTGTTAGTTTTTGTGAAATTCTTGTTTATTTGGATTTTTGATGAGCGATGTGAGGGAGGAAATTTGATGTTGTATTTGAGCTTGATGTCATAGGTGTGAAGTGAAGATGATTCCTAGAGAGGAATGGTTAATGATAGAGCTCGGATCGTGAGTATGGAAGTCGGTTTTTGAAGCTTCGGTGAAGCTTTTGGAGTTTTGGAGGTCAAGAAGACCCATCCCGGGCGGGAAGGGAGCTTCCCAACCGGGAAGGATGTGCCATCCCGACCGGGAAGAAGCCGTCCCGATTGGGATGGAGGTGCAAAAATTGGAGCTTGCTGGAGTGCCGTCCCGACCGGGAAGGTGGCTTCCCGACCGGGACGAGTGTGTCTTCCCGATCGGGACCATCCATCCCGACCGGGATGGTCTCTTTTCTCCTCTTTTGGCCTCTTCTTTGACATTTGAGCCCACCCAACCATTGTATACCCCCACCCAACCTCCCTACCCATCCTTGCTCATGTCATATGACCGTTCCACTTCATTTACATACCCTCACCTCATTTCTCTTCCCTTTACACCGATTTTCACATCGAATCCTACCCCCCTCACACCATTACTACCTCAACCATGCGGTTCTATCAAGTTTGAAGCGGAATAGCAATGATGAAGACAAGCAAGTGCCTATATTGATCTATGAGACGATGGAGCGAGTGAGTTTCTATCCTATTGGTACGGCAACTATCCTTTCTTTTCCGTCTTTTATTGCTTGTTTTCCTTTGTTTACTCCCCTTCCCTTATCATTTGTGTCATGGTGGCCCTCAGGGCCTTGGTTTATGGTTGCTCCCGACTCTCGATGATGTGACTACATCGAGAGTCATTTTCAAAATCCAAATTTTACAAGTTTTTCACTTTCTTTTTTAAGGATTTAGTCGGATTTAGGCGGAATCCGGGCTAGGTGACTTGATTACACCTAGCCCTCCCCTCCCATTTCCTTTTATTTCCCTCTTTTATTTCTTCCCCCATCCATATTTTTTTCTCGTCTCGGCCCCTGGTGACTTGACTACACCCCGGCCGGACACCTTCTACCATTTTCTTCATCTTTATTTTTGATTTTTAGCTTTATTTTCGTAGTTTCTTTTCTTTTTCTTTTGTCTCTCCGCACCCTACGATCGAGCATGAGGACATGGCTCGATTTAAGTGTGGGGGAGCGATATTCTGGCATAGTTAGTTTTATTTTCTTAGTTTTTTCGAAAAAATCTTCAAAAAACCCTAAAAATTTGAAATTTTTTCACAAAAATCAAAAAGATTTTTCTTTTATGTGTTTTCCTTTTGAGTCATTGTGTAGTATATTTGTTTTGTGTGCGTGTTTTGCCTCCCTTTTCCTTATAGGTTGCTTAATCACCGTTAATTTTGGAAAGCTTCGAAGACATCCGGTAACAACTTCTATTCCTTTTTCCTTCTTTGTCTCTTGCGGAATTTGGAGGAGATTGTGATGAGGTGTGCTCGGGAGGAGCTTTTTAAAGTTTGATGTTGGTTGGTTGCTCATTTGGAAGCTCGGGGTGGTATTTATGTTGTGTATGTATTCATTTTGTGTTGTTTTTGTTTCGTTGCTTTTGCTTCTTTTTCTTTCGTTCGTTTTCGTCGTGTCTTTATTTTGTGTTTTGTTGTGTTGTGTGTAAACCGTTTTCGAAAACCCGGTTTAGAGGCTAGTGCGTGAGTGTCTACTTTCCCTTTTTAGTAGTGTAAATCGAGTCTTGGACTTTAATCTAGTAGAATGACCCTAAATCAATGAGTTCGTTGGTCCTTTACCTTGAGTCCACCTAGCTTACTAGGGATTTACTACGGGATTTGCATTTTGACCATTATGACCACCCACGGTGTGAAAAGGCCTTGGTTGCCGAGTCCCGTCCCTTAGGTGACCATGTTCGGAATCGTTAGATTAGTCCAAGTTCTCCCCTTTTTTATGAGTATGAAAGGAAGACGTCGTCCCGACATACCCATTTCCCTACTTCCTACACAAATCCACACAATAAAAATGCAATTTGTTGATCTCTCTTTCTTATTACTAAGGAATGCCAAAAAGCCGAATCAAGCCAAAAAGGGCTAAGAAAAGAAAAAAAAAAAAGAAAGAAAATGAAAGAAAGAAAAGAATGAAGAAAAAAGAAAAGGCACAAAAGCCAAAAAGAAAATAGTAAAGAAGAAAAAGAATGGCATGGCAAAACAAAGCAAAAATGCAAATGAAAAGAGAAAATGCCAAAAGAAAACCCGATTCACAAAAATAACCCCTACCTTTCAAAATAAGCCTTTTTCCGACTTTTGCCGTGAAAAGCCTACCAAAGGACCGAGTCCCTAGGAAGGATGATAGCGGCATTAGTCGGTCTTCCCTCATTTTGCATATTTCCATCTTTTTACTTGGACTAGTTAGGCGGTTTTTAGACATGGGACGACCCTCTTGGCTCACGCTAAAGGGTGCGGGGTCTCACTTACCTACAGTGTCGACTAACACTGTGGTTCTTCACTTTCCACTCCGCCGATCGTCCCGTAGTACGTCTTTAGAATGTTAGGAGGACCTAGGTAAGTTACCAACGTTTTTGTTGCTTTATCGTCATACTATTAGGGTTTAGTTCACCTTGGTTTGTATTGCTAGCTTGGGAACGTTGTCACTTACCTCGAGTCCTAAACCGGTATTTCTTTCACCGCTTTTAGAGGGAAGCGGTATTTCTTTTGTTTTGGGTGCAACCGATTATGTGTTTGTTTGTGTGTTTGTTTGTTTGTGTGTTTTGTGTCCGGTTGCATCCACAGTTTTGTCGCAAGACCCGACTTGCCTTGCGGAGTGCACTTTTCCTCTAAGTGCACTCACGTGAGTTGAAGGGGTGTAGGGTGCGCTAATACCCACTCGGATAGTTTAGTAGTAGTATGTGCTTACTCGAGGGCGAGTAAGGGTTAAGTGTGGGGGAGTTGATAAGTGTCATTTGTAGTGCCTATTTCGTAGTGTTTTGGTCCCATTTTCCTTGTGGAATCGCTCCTTGGGAGCGGTTTAGAGGCTTCTTATGCTTCTTTTAGCTCGTTTCAGGTTTCCGAGACCGTTCATGAAGAGTTGGAGCGATTTCGACTCGATACATACACGTTTTGGAGCCAACGAAGTTAAGGAACGATCACTCGATGCCTTGGAGTCGACCCCGAGACCTTGGGACCCAATACCGAGCCTCCGAGACCCGATCCCGAGTTCCGAGAATCGATGGGAAGCCCATGAGAAGCAAGGAGGGACCAAATAGTTCATATTGGAGGCCTACAAGGCTCATCCTGGACGGGTATGGCCTCATCCCGTCCGGGATGAAGGAGCAAAAAGAGAAGCTGCTGTCTGTGAACCATCCCGATCGGGAAGGTGGCATCCCGACCGGGACCGACCTCGTCCCGACCGGGACCACCCCGTCTCGGCCGGGACGGGCCACTGCTACCCCGCCTTCTATTCTTTTCTTCTCCCTTCCATTTGTAACCCTATATATACTCTTCCCTTGTTATGTTAAGCATATGCCTTTCATGAGAGACTAAACCCTAGATAGATTAGCATAGATTAGAAGTAGATTAGTCGGTAATTAGTGGTTAATCCTAGTTTAGTCTTGTAATTTGGGAATTCTTGAAGAATCCAACCAAGATTGACAACCTTGGTTGATGAATTTGGGTTTTCTTCCATTTATGAAAGATTTTTTCCTTTCATCTCTAGTTTGGTATAATCTTCTTTTCTCTTCTCTTAATCTTTGTTTTATCATTAAAGTTTGATTCTTTGTTCTTGTTATGGTTCATAGTTCATAGTTCTTGTTAGTTCCATGATGTTAGTTTGGTTGTTTGCTTTGATTTCCCTTCTTAGTGTTAGTATTAGTATAGATATGTTAGAGTAGTATCTTGCTAGGGTTAGTAAGGTGATTAGGGTGTTAATTGGATGATTAAGGGATTGTTGGAGATGTTGGTGGGAGATTTGGGTTTCTCCTTGGTTTGTTTCACATCACATGTTTGTTGAATTGCTTGATTGACTAAGTATGTGCGAATGCTTGTTTTTCTTGCTTTTCTCTTGTGGGTATTAGTTTGTTTGTGGGTTCGGTCCCCTCATTAATTTGCGAGTGCCCGGTGAGGACGACCCCTAGGTCGGTCTAAGTTGCGAGAGCCCGGATGCGACCTAGGCCTATAGCATGCTAGTACTCCGTTTGTCGTTTGTGTCGCCAAGGTGGGTTTTAGGATGAACCTCTAGGTGAGTCTAAGTTGCGAGAGCCCGGGCATTACCTATATTACCCTACTTCCTCCTTCACCTCTAGTTCTTCCTCGACCATTCCGTTACCCCTTTGACCCCGACCTAATCCTAGCCCGTTTCCTTTGATAGTTCTCTTGCTTTAGACCTTAGATTAGTCCATAGCCATCCCCCTTAGACTAGCTTGTAGGTAAGAGAAAATGGATTATACCAAACTACAAGATGAAAAGAAGAAATAAACTTGCATAAATGGAAGAACCCAAAACAAACATCCAAGTTTGTCAAGCTTGGTGGAGATCTTGAGGAATTCCCAAATTACAAGTATTAATCTATGATTGACGATAATCTAAAGACTAATCTACACTAATCAATGCTAATCTATGCTAAAACTATCTAGGGTTTTGTCTCTAATGAAAGGCATAAGCTTAACAAAACAAGGGAAGAGTATATATAGGGTTACAAATGGAAGGGAGAAGAAAAGAATAGAAGGCGGAGTAGCAGTGGCCCGTCCCGGCCGAGACGGGGTGGTCCCGGTCGGGACGAGGTCGGTCCCGGTCGGGATGCCACCTTCCCGATCGGGATGGCCCACAGACAGCAGCTTCTCTTTTTGCTCCTTCATCCCGGACGGGATGAGGCCATACCCGTCCGGGATGAGCCTTGTAGGCCTCCAATATGAACTTTTTGGCCCCTCCTTGCTTCACATGGGATTCCCATCGATTCTCGGGACTCGGGATCGGGTCTCGGAGGCTCGGGATTGGGTCCCAAGGTCTCGGGGTCGATTCCAAGGCATCGAGGCATCGTTCCTTTACTCCGTTGGCTACAAATTGTGTATGTATCGAGTCGGAATCGCTCCAACTCTTCCAAATCGGTCTCGGGAACCTGAAACGAACTAAAGGAAGCATAAGAAGCCCATAAATCGCTCCCAAGGAGCGATTGCACAAGGAAAATGGGACCAAAACACTACAAAATAGGCACTACAAACGACACTTATCAACTGCTTTGACCCTTTTATCTTGCCGTACCATACTAGATCGAACATTGGAGTGGTGTCTAGTGTGGTATCCGTTACACTAGTATACGTACCCTTTTGACTTGAGTCGGTTTGAGAATTATCACGGAAGTGACCCTCGGATTTGACTTTAGGATTCCATCTTACGAACCCGGGAGGGAGGTAAATGGGAAATTAAGCTGGACACGAACCCGGGAGGGAGGTGGCCGACCTAGACGCATACAACTTCGCCCTTGATCCCGATTCCTTCGATACTCGATATACTTTGATGCAATTTAGGTGGATTAAAGCGACATCGTTCCCTAGTCCTTTTTATTCTTGATTAATCGTTATTCCTTTAGTTATCAATTTCTCTTATTTTAGTTTTACTTTCCTTTTTGTCTTTTCTTATCTTAGTTAACATTTACTCATCTAATTTTAGTCTACCATCAATCATTTCTATCGACTTAGATAAACAATTAGAATTGAAGCAATTAGGAATCACTACACTACTTGTGGACCGACCCTTTCTGGTGAACGATATAATCGTGCGCTTGCGAGGTAATTAAAACCCCAACAAGTTTTTGGCGCCGTTGCCGGGGAGTGTTAGCAGTACTAGTAGTTTTTATTCTTGCGTTTAGACTAAGTCATTGGTTACTTTGCACACTCCGGTGTGCAATTGCTCGTGATCTAACTTTTTCTCTCTAGTGTTTGAAGTGTTTTTGCATGAGTAGGCAAATTCTTGTACTTTCACCAATCCATTTATTGAATCCGAAAATGGATGCAATGGAGTATGCTCTCGCAATGGATTCTATATTGAAGCAATGCACCACGAGGTCCCTAGAAAGCTTGACCGAAGAGGGATTGTATGAGGAGAGGTCTACGCCTCCTCAAGTGGAGTTGAAACCCCTTCCGTTATTTCTTAAATATGCTTTTTTAGATCTGAGTGAGACATATCGTGAAGAAGCATATTAATATGAGAGTATGCACTTTGATGTTGATCTTGGGTTGTTATTGATAGATGATGATAAGTTTGTTACACCAAGTGTCTTAAGAGAGTGTAATGGTTTGTTGAAAGATGATTTTATTGAAGTTGTGAGGGAGCTTGAGTTAGTTAGTAAAGAGGGATGTGATAATTCAAGTTCTATGAAATTGATCAAAAATCGAGAGAATCGAGAGATGATAAACATGACCCAATTTGTCTTTAAACTCATTCAAGGGCATGACCCTCCGATATTTAGTGCACTTGGCGAGAATGCAAAGGTTAGAAATTAAATGTGGTTGTACATCAAGCACGTCGTGTGCACGATCCCGGTTAATTGAAAGGCCTTTTTCTTGAGAGATTGGCGGGACTCCTCAAAAATCGCGCTTCTTGGGAGGCACGCCAAGTCCATCCGTTGTACATATCCTTTTATTTTTGTGTTTTTGTTAGTTTCGTCGTTTTTATTTGTTGCGTGTTTTTTTGTTACTTTGGTGTAGGTACGTTGAATATTTTTGTTGGGTGAGCATTTATCGATCAAATTTTTCTCAAGTGGAGCTGGTATGAGAGTTTGGGGACAATTGGAATCGATATGGGGTATATGGGAGCCAAAAATCAAAAGAAATTGAGAAAAAAAGTTAAGCGTGGTCCACCGTGCTTAGCTTAGTCAGGTAAGCACTGACCGTGCTTAACTTAACTTTAAAAAAAAAAAATTAAAAAAACGGGCCACTCCTAAACTGGGATTTTTTCCTTATTCCTCCATCTCCTTAATTCCCATTTACCAATTTCAAACCCATCTTCATATTCTTCCTTACTACCTTCATATCTCCATTAGCACATCTCACCAAAACTCATCTTTAACACCTCAAACTTCATCCAAATCACTCCATTTTCCTACCATTCTCCTCCATAATTCATCTTCATCATTTTGATCTCAAATTGTTTAGTATCGCAACTTTTAATTTTAATTTCAATTTCAGTTTTTTCGTTTAATTCTTGTCTTAATTCGTCTTTTGTCTTAGTAGTTTGGATTTCAGTCTTTGCTTATCGTTGTTAGTATAGAATTATTATCGTCGCGTAGTTTAATTTAATTCGTGTTCATCATGTTTAATTGCAATTCGTATTCTGTGAATTTAATTATAAACATCATGCATAGCTAAATTTTATCTAGGGTTTAAGGGGATCGATGGGTATTAATGGGGTTATAAAAAATTAACCTGTCTCTGATCATATGAACTGTCGCCTGAATGTCATTTTAACTCTGATTGATTAATTACTGGCCAGGATTAATTAGTAAGTATCACAATTAGGACTTTTCGCCGACCGGGTTAAGGACTAATTAGGTCACGACATTTTGGGTAGACTAGCTTAATTATAGCGACCGCAGGTTAAGTTTAGTTCTAAAGTTTGTAGTAGTACCGACCGGACCTACACCTTAAACAATTCGATTATTGACCTGTTAGTTGACTCCCTGACCCGATTGATATTCATTGTGAACCTGAGACCCTAGACTCTTTTATTATTGATTTACCTTATAGCAGTTAGTTGTCAGCCTACCAAATAACCGGAAAAACAGTGACCTGTAGTCTTAAGTCTAGACCTTAGAACAAGTATTTAAGCCCGTCTCCTTGTGGTTCGACCCCTACTTCACTATCTGCATTAGTTAGTGGACCTTAGGGTATCTTTGATTAGGGATACGACTACCCCTGTCAAATTTTGGCGCCGTTGGCGGGGAGACGGTGTTATTTATTTACTTGTTTTGTGTTTTAGCCTTTTGATTGCTTGTCTCGAGGAACTTCAGTTCCTTGAGACCGTTTCTCACATTTTTCCTGTAGTTTCCTTGTATGCCCAGGTCCTCTCGAATTTCAAGCTACGTACCACCATACGATCCTGAACCAGAGAGAACTCTCCGCAGGTCTAGGAAATTTTACAAGGAGATTGCTAAGACAGGAAGATCAGAATCAGTGGAACATTCGGACGAAGACCACATAGACAAATCTCTGTTCTTTGAAGAGGATTATTCCACTACTGCCCCCGAGACACCCCTAGTCAAGATGCCTCCCAAACTTGCTAGCCATTCCGAGCCGGAGCAAAGTTCCCTACCGAAACCGTTGAAGAGGCCCACGGCTACTACGGGCACATTTGAAATTCGCCCCGCCTTTATCACATTGGTGGAGCGAAATCAATTCGGTGGAGGTCTTGATGAAGACCCGGCGAAGCACATGAAGCTCTTCACCGATTATTGCACTACTATTCCACTCCTCGCGGGAGTAACACAAGAAGAGGTGATGGAGATGCTATTCATGTTCTCCTTACGCGATAATGCAAGAGATTGGATCACGGATCTAGACAAAGCGACTGAGGGAATCACAGACTGGAACTCCCTACCCTTAGCTTTCTACAAGCATTACTACACGCCGCAGAAGACCAACATGTTGAGGAGTTAGATTACTAACTTCCGACAGACATCTCATGAGAATATCTACGAGGCGTGGGTAAGGTTTAAAAAGCTAGTCAAGGAGTGCCCACATCACAGATTCGAGGTATGGTTTTTGTGCAATCAATTTTATAACGGTTTATATGACGATTGTTGAGCTACGCTCGATTTTGCAGCTAATGGCAGGTTTCAGAATAACGTTAACGATGATAAAGCATGGAAATTGATTGAAGATATGGCTACTCATCATTCACGTTGGGGAAATCCACGAGGTAACACCCGAGGGAATAGTGGTGACTCTGAGTCATCAAATGCCATAGTTAGCCACCTAGCCACTTTAACTAAGCGGATTGATACCATGGAACTTGCTAGAACCCAAAACCAACAACAACAAGGCGGTATGTACCAAGTGAATGCAATGTCCGAGGTAGTTTGTGAGAATTGTGGGAATATGGGTCATTATGCCCAAGAGTGTGTAAGTTTAGAAACGACAAATGCATTCCAAGCCATGAGACTACACCTCCCATACATGAACCAACCGGGCTATGACAAGTCCTTGTTGTCTTATAGGAGCCAGAACGTGCTTAACCCACCACCACCCAGTGGTAACAAAACCGTCCCATATGTAGCACCCCATAACCGACCTTCCCAGAACAATAACCGACAACAATTTCAAGGAGGGCAACAAAATTGGGGTAACCAACAAAACTGGGGTAACCAACAGTGGGGTAATAACCAACCTTGGGGTAACCAACAAGGGTGGGGGAATCAACAACAATTCCAACCGATCCAACAAAACCAAAACCAAAACCAAGCTCAAGATCCAACCAATACCGAGTATGCGGAGATCAAGGCATTATTGATGCAAGGTATTCAAGCTCACCAAAAGCAAGAAACCCAGATCAACCAAATACTCGCCCATAACAAGATCCTAGATACCCAAGCAGCACAACTTGCCGCCCAAAAGCAAGCTAGGCCACCGGGTACTCTACCTCCTCAAGGCGAACAATCGCACGAGCAAGCCAATGCGATTAAATTGAGAAGCGGAACTCATTACGAAGGACCGAAAATGCCCGAGGAGTATGTTGTGGTTGATGAAACCGATTTGGAGAAGCAAGAGCTCGCCGAGGAAGAAATGAGTAGGCCACGAATTGAGGCTACTCGATCGAGTAACACCACCTCACTCGATCGAGTAAACCCACTAAAACCTGGCAGAGAGCAGTCAAGAGTTCCACTCGATCGAGTCACACAAGACTCGATCGAGTTGGAGGACACTCGACCGAGTGGTGTCAGCCCACTCGATCGAGCAGACCCTCCAAAAGTGGTCAGTAACCCCCAGTGATACCACTAGATCGAGTGCTTACAGGTGACTCGATCGATTATGATGACACTCGATCGAGTCATCCTGGACTCGATCGAGTGGAGACCGTAACGCCTAACTCAGCTGTTTTTCGTCTCCAGTCTTCAAATAAGGATGCTAATTCTTCTCAAGCACCCCCGTCTCGAGCCAAGGAGCCTGCAATTCCGATAATACTTCCATTCCCCCACCGATAGCGTAAGACAAAGCTTGATCAACAGTTCGGTAAGTTTATGGAAATCGTTAAGAATCTGCAGGTAAGTGTTCCTTTCACTGATTTGATCACTCAAGTTCCTGCTTATGCGAAATTTATGAAAGAAATACTAACTCGTAAGCGGTCTTTTAGTGAAACTGAGATAGTTGCTTTCACAGAGTAATGCAGCGCATTACTACAGAGTCGTACTCCGCCCAAGCTCAAGGATCCAGGGAGTTTTTCTATCCCTTGTACTATAGGGACATTAGGCATAGATAAAGCCCTTTGTTATTTAGGAGCTAACGTCAGTGTCATGCTGTACTCTATTTGTCAGAAATTGAATATGGGTGTTTTAAAATGTACTAATATGACTCTGCCGATGGCTGACCGATCGGTCAAGTATCCTCTAGGTATCTTAGAGGATGTTCTGGTCCAAGTAGGGAAATTCTTAATTCCCGTAGACTTTGTAGTCTTAGACATGGCTGAGGATGCCATAATTCCTATCATCCTTGGTCACCCTTTCTTACACACGGCAGGGACGATCATCGATGTCAAAAATGGGAAGCTCACACTCTTCGTAGGAGATGACACAGTGACTTTTAGTCTCGATCAAGCTCTTAAGAAGCCCATGATAGAGGAGTCCTGCTACAGTATAGATGTCATTGATTGGGAAATTGAAAATTTTATTGACGATTATCTTGGCAGGGACCCTTTTGAAAAATTGTTGACATCCGGCGATAATGCTGATGCCGAGAAGAGATCATAGAGTGCGGAAGTGGATGAGCTAGAACGCATGCTAAACGGGAAGGAGAGCGCTACTGATAAGGTATACAGTCTCGGCACCCCTAAAAAGGAGGTCGAGGTAAGTCAACCCGAACTAAAACCCCTCCCCTCTAATCTGAAATATGCATTCCTAGATGATAAGGGTCTAAACCCCGTAATTGTCAACGCTGCACTCACAGATAGCATCTTTCGGAGTTGTTAGTAATCTTACGACGACATAAGAAGGCTATTGGGTGCAGCATTGATGACTTACGTGGCATTAGTCCCGAGTTTTGCATGCACCGCATTCATTTAGAGGGAGACCATAGACCGTCTATTCAGGGACAACGTAGGTTAAACCGGAACATGCAGGATGTGGTTAGGAAGGAGGTTATGAAACTCCTTGATACTGGCATTGTCTATCCCATTTCCGACTCTAAATGGGTTAGTCCGGTCCAAGTGGTCCCTAAGAAGGGAGGGACCACAGTTATCACGAACGAGAAGAATGAGCTTATTTCTACTCGATTAGTGACTGGATGGAGAATGTGTATTGACTACCGTAAGCTGAACGTAGCTACTAAGAAAGACCATTTCCCACTCCCCTTCATTGACTAGATGCTAGAGTGTCTTGCTTGCCATAAGTACTTTTTCTACTCAGATGGCTACTCGGGATTTTTCCAAATCCCAATTCACCTAGACGACCAGGAGAAAGCAACATTCACCTGTTCCTACGGCACCTTCGCATACTGAAGGATGCCTTTTGGCCTTTGTAATGTTCCGACCACCTTTCAACGTTGTATGATGTCCAGATTTTTGGACCTTATCGAGTCTGTCATGGAAGTCTTCATGGATGACTTCAGTGTATATGGCACTGATTATAATACATGTTTACTTAATCTTTCACGGGTCTTGCAACGTTGTGAGGAGACCATTTTGGTTTTAAACTGGGAGAAGTGTCACTTCATGGTGACCGAGGGAGTCGTCTTGGGTCATTTAGTGTCCGAACGTGGCATCCATGTGGATAAAGCGAAAGTCGAGGTGATTGAGCAATTACCATACCCCGTTAATGTTAAGGGTGTGCGGAGTTTTCTTGGTCACGCGGGTTTTTACCGCCGTTTTATCCAAGATTTCTCCAAGATTGCCAAACCTTTGACTCAGCTGCTTCTCAAAGATGCCCCGTTCATTTTTACTGACGAGTGTGCTCGAGCTTTTGACAAGATTAAGCAGGCTCTTGTTTCCGCACTGATTATCCGATCACCGGATTGGGATTTACCTTTCGAGGTTATGTGCGATGCTAGCGATTACGCTGTAGGAGCTGTGCTCGGGCAAAGGAAAGACAAAGCTTTACATGCGATCTACTATGCTAGTCGGACTTTAGATATGGCGCAGGTTAATTATGCTACCACGGAGAAGGAGTTATTGGCCATTATCTATGCTCTAGACAAGTTTCGAGCCTATATCATTGACTCGAAGATGATAGTATATACAGATCACGCAACTCTGAAGTACCTTCTAGCAAAGAAGAAGGCCAAACCGAGGCTTATTAGATGGATCCTATTACTACAGGAATTCGATTTGGAGATCCGTGATAAGTCCGGGGCCAAGAATGTCGTAGCCGACCACCTATCCCAGCTAAGATATGATGGTGGGGATCTCGCCCCAATTGATGATTCGTTCACGGATGACCATTTGCTCGCTATTACCATGGATACTCCGTGTTTCGCTGATTATGGTAACTTCCTAGTTGGAGGTACTTTACCTCCCGACCTTCAGTATCAGCTGAAGAAGCAATTTTTACATGATGTGAAGCGATATTTCTAGGACGACCCATATCTTTTCCGAGAAGGTGCAGATGGCTTATTTAGGAGGTGTATTCCCGAGAGTGAGGTACATTCTATCCTCACTAGATGCCACTCCTCCCCTTATGGTGGACATCACGGTCCTTTGAAGACATTCGCGAAGGTAATGTAATCGGGTTTTTATTGGCCCACTATTCTGAAAGATGCCACAACTTTCATCCGTTCCTGCGACGCATGCCAACGAACGGGAAACATTTCTCGACGCCATGAAATGCCTCAAACCGGGATTCTTGAGGTAAAATTATTTGACGTTTGGGGTATCGATTATCAAGGACCGTTCCCTTCTTCTTATGGGAATCGGTATATTTTGGTCGCCGTAGATTATGTTTCGAAGTGGGTGGAAGCCATCGCTTCACCTACTAACGATGCCAACGTGGTGATCCGAATCTTCAAGAAGACAATATTTCCTCGTTTCGGAGTCCCACGGGCTGTTATTAGTGATGGTGGTTCACATTTTCATGAACGCCAACTCACTAAGCC
Source organism: Agrostemma githago (assembly GCA_958450325.1). NCBI lineage: Eukaryota > Viridiplantae > Streptophyta > Magnoliopsida > Caryophyllales > Caryophyllaceae > Agrostemma > Agrostemma githago. Next base: position 15,916,053 of record OY288250.1, read on the forward strand.
ATTCTAGAAATACGGTGTTCACCACCGTACCAGGCTAGCTTATCACCCACAATCTAGTGGACAAGTCGAGATCTCAAACCGTGAGATCAAATCTATTCTCGAGAAGGTTTTCCATACCTCGAGGAAAGATTGGTGTTCGAAGCTCGATGACTCTCTTTGGGCTTACCAGACCGCATTCAAGATTTCTATCGGGACATCCCCGTATAGGCTCGTTTATGGCAAAGCTTGCCATTTACCCGTGGAGCTCGAGTTTAAGGCAATGTGGGCCTTAAAGGAGCTTAACCTTGACCCAAAGCTAGACGGAGAGAAACGCCTCATGCAATTGAATGAACTAGATGAATTCCGTCTCCATGCTTATGATAACGCGAGGATTTTGAAGGAGCGGACCAAAAGATGGCATGATAAGCGCATTATCCCCCGAGAGTTCCATGTCGGCGATAAGGTACTTTTATTTAATTTCCGATTTCGACTCTTTCCCGGGAAACTTAAATCTCGATGGACTGGACCGTTCACGGAGACTGAAGTGAACAAATTCGGGTCGGTTACACTCACCACCAACAAAGGCGAATTATTTAAAGTGAACGGTCAACGCCTCAAGCTCTAGCACGAAGGTGCGTACGTCGGTGTCGTAGAGGCCATGGACCTCAACGACACTCTCGATTCCACCTAATCCAATTGAGGTAAACCGGTCGAGCGGGACCTTAAAACCAGCGCTAACCGGGAGGCAACCCGGCACCACTTGTATATATTTGTAATTTCCCTTTCCGTATTTTTTGTTTTTGTTTTTAGTTAGCTTGGTAGCTCTAATCGGGAGTTAGTATTATTTATCGAGTGAGGACGAGGGAATTTTACGGTTTACTTGATTTAATTTCAGGATTTCTGAAGTAATTAAGGAGGATAAAATCGAGGTGTAGCAGGTGCAGTGGTCACTCGACCGAGTGGCTCATGCACTCGGTCGAGTGCCCTGACGAAGCAGCTTCTGTCCATTTTTCAAGGTTCACTCGATCGAGTGCCCTGACGCACTCGGTCGAGTGCCCCTGAATCGGGTTCATTATTGGTTTTTCCGCCCCACTCTTATTTGCTTCTTATTTCTTATGTTGAATCAGTTTATGAATCTAAAACCCCTCTTCCCTAATAAATTCTTAAGAACCCTAACCCCCAATTCACCCAAATTACTCCCAATTCATCAAATCTTCACCAAAATTCACGATTTTTGCTTCTAATTTGCAATTAGTAGTATCTACTTGTGTTCCTTGGTGTTATTTTGTGAATTTTTCGTCCCCCTTCCCCTAATCTCGTCAATTTAGCACTACTCATGGTATGTTTCGGGATTTTTGATTTTCTTACTTCTTTTCTTGATTTTATAGTTTAATTTCATCCTTAGTTACATACTAATCCCATTGCATCCTTGATTTTGTGTTAATTTCACCATTTTATCCTCAAAAATCGATTTTTGTGTATGGTGTCTGATTTTGGCCGAGATTTTGCATTTTTTTGTGGGATTTTTGTATAATTCTGTTTTGTTATTATGCTATAGTCATGGCAGGTAGAAGGAATCCACCCCGGAACAACAATAGGAACAGGAACGCAAGGCAGTCAGCTGTCCCAGCTATTCAGCCTGTATCAGGCTATGAATAAATTGTGTGCAGGTACGAGGCTCAGCGAACTCGTTTAGTTGCCTTGATACCAAGGCCAATGGAGGCTACTCGGTGCTGCTCATCGCAATTCGTAATCGAGCTGGGTTTGAACGAGCAATTGTCGCAGCTCTTGTCCATGACCAGATTCGGTGGACTGTGAACGCTTCGTGAGTTATCTTACCGACTACCTTAGTTCGTTTGAGTACGATAGGCAAGATAGCAGGATTAACTTTCGCTTGAACAATGTCGAGCATAGCATGGCCCTTAGCACCCTGTCTGAGTGTCTTTGACTTACCTCTGACCAGAATGAAGACATCTACGACATACCCGATAGTTCGAAAGCCCCCCCTATTTTAAGTTATTTTCGGGTCGTGATGTCAGTGTCACTGAGACGGCACTCAACGCCATCCCACACCCCCCTATCCGCCTCTTCTTGCGGATTCCGAGTCAATTAGTTTTTCCACGCTCCGACATGAGTAAACTCCACTCATTGGAGGTGTTGATTCTAGGACACTACCTGAACCCCTTTAGGAAATCCCTAAAGGCATTCAGTGCACCCGGTATGATATGTGTCGGTATCGAGCGCCAGATCAATGGATCTGGACCGCTTGCCTGTGGCGCCATTGTCACCGCGCTAGGAAAGCACTATATTATGGCTTTTGGGGAAACAGTCACTTTTGAGAGTCTCACCGACCGCGTCCCCTTGCTAGGACGTAGCTACCTCTTCTCTACTTTGAAGTGGATTCGGGGTAATCCCCCGAACTTTCTGTGGCGCATCCGAGACAAGGTCTGGATGAAACTCCCAGTTGTCGAAGGGACACTCCTACCCCCACTACTTGCATTACAACCCACTCCCAAACACACCCGACCCACCGAGCTACCTCATTCCTGAGGAGCTCTTCATTTTTGACGAGGGCGTTCAACCCCCTCGACGTAGGGTTCGCGTAGAGACCGAACCCGACGAGACCGAGCCACCTAGGGACACACCTACACCCACCCCGACCTTCCCGTTCCACACTCCGGGTGCCGAGTTTCCGCACCCGTACCCGTTTATGTATGGTCCAGTTTATGAGCACCAGAGACGGGTACACGAGGGGATTAATCAGAGCATCGTCAACCACGAGATCCACGAGTACATGCTTACTCAAGGCATCTTGGCACATTGTAGACACCCGGATTTAGACTTGGTGGCTGCAGAAGTGCCCAACAAACACCCGATGACGATAGGACTGCAACGCGACGCGGGTTCGCGGTGCTCTAGATAGTTTTTCTATAGAACGGATCAAATAAATTACTCGGGAAAAATTAAACTAACATGTTGGCAGCCTTAGCCGCGTTGTTACGATCGCGTAGACACTAATTAGAGTCAATTATGACACAGGGACCCCGAGTCGGCACCTAAACTCGAACTGAGTCAACACCGCGCTAAGCGAACCTCGGGATGAACACCCGAGGCTCACTAAACCAACGGAGCTAGGTCAAGCCGCGGGAACCCTTAGGTTCTAAGCAATGTATCACACTCCCGTCTCTCGGTTTTGGAAAGTATCAAAATCGTATCTTCAAAACTCCAACCGCCCCGCCTCACGCGCCTTAGAGTCCCCACGCCTGAGCCTAGGCGCCTGAGTCCTGGTGCGCCCCAGCTCACGCGCCTACATGGGCGACGAGGGCCGAAAAAAGCTATAAATACCCCCCTTCACGACCTCATTTCCACACAACTCAACTCTCTCTTCTCCCTCTAAACTCTCGCTAAGGGCTCGCACTCCGACACCCGAGGCAAACGATCCACTTGATCGTAGTTCCGATAATACTAAAAGCGAAATCGACGCTACTCCTCACCTTCGAGCACTCCACTCGATACTGAGGTGCCTGTGATCGACTAGCTCTAGACTAGTACCCAGGTTATGCCGGATTAGCCGCAGAACTAGTCCTTAGCAACGAAACTCTGTCGGAGTAACCGCGGGAAGGTCAAACGGTAACGGAGCTCTGCCGGAATCACTGGTCAAGCTAGAAGGATCCGCCTGTTGATAGAGTCGTCACTAGGTTGTCATCTAAACAAAACTTTCCATATTTGCCCTTTCTATTATTATGCACTACGACAATAATAGATGTGGGCACTAGGCCCACAAGCATCCACTAAACTACGTAACTTCCCAACTTCAATCATAAACACTAAAACACACTAGATAGACCCGAGTAATTCCGAGATCCGTTCTCAAAACTATCTATGCATCGAGTCCCGTTTAGTGTATACTCCAAGGGTGCAACTCCTCACAATGTGATTTACTTACATTCGCATTTACAGTTTTTCGTATGATTTCTTGCTTTTATGACCTTATAATCGCATGCTAAATCACCTAACACGGAATTCAAAACGTAAAACAACTAAAATTGAACAAGTGATGGTCGAGTTTCGTATTAGTCCCGGTGCTCACCTTACTAGGTTCGACGCATCCCTAGTAATACCGAACCGACGCATCTTAAGCAGAATACCAGGTAAGGTATACCACGAGAATCACTAATATTCGTATTATCACATTAAAACTGATTTGCTTAATACGTATAATACTAGTACTCTCTACTCTCCTACGTGCATCTTTTCATAGCCTGTTTGTCACGTGAAATCGCATGCAAAGAATGTAAAAACATTTACTTTGACGACAAAGCTTACTTGTCCTTAAACAACCGATATAGCAAAAGGCATAGGGTTAAAATAATGGATGTTACAGTATTTCCACCACAACAAAAGAACTAGGATATCAGCCCACCGATTGATTAGTAGAGGCCGCTATAGTGCGGGCGGGGTTGGGTGTTCTTTGTGAACTTCCAAACACGTACTCTCACCCTTTACTCAGAATAAAAGGTTTCCGGATGTCCGAAACCATTGGCAACGAGAGTCATTCCAGGCATGGAGTGCTTAAGGGTAAAAGTCTTTATCTTTAGGTCCCGTGCCACTTAGCTTTGAGCCGGCAAGGGATCAAAGTTGACTTGAACGGTTTTCGAGTCCCCATAATTTGACTCGATGGCGACTCCACAAATCAACGACAACTTCAGTTCGCTAAAAGGTTGCCTTACCAAACAAAACGACCTTTAAACATTTACAACCACGACTCGATCGATTCCCAAACGGAAACACGGGTGCCCCACACCCGCCTAGTACAAGTCCAGATCGTCATCCAAATCGAGGTCCGACACTTCGCCCTGTATGCGAGATCGGACCGGCCCCCGGCAGGGAGGGAGCCGCGTGGGTGGCCGCCCCCACACGTTGAAAACCGGGTCGGTCCCGCGCAGGCGCGCGTGATGCCGAGGGTGCGGACGGACGTCCACACACCTTAGCACCTGTCCTACTGGAGAGGTCCGGGTGACACTAGTGATATTTTCCACGACTACGGGGTTGATCCAGCTACTTGGGGTCCGGACTACGGGCACACTTACGGCGGCCTAGGAGCATAATGGTTGAGAGGTTTGAGACAGTCGGGTCAGTAGGGTGGTACTAGCGGATCGGGCCAGGGCGATACTGGAGCCAGTCCATCTGGGACCGGTGGAGAGGACGATATGGCTGATTAGCCGGTTTGGGGGAGCTACCATTGTATATACCGTAGTTTCTTTCCTTTTTATTTCTGTTTTTACTGCTTTCTTAGATTTTTTCTTCCCCTTAGGTCGAGTTGTCCTTAGGATTGGCTGTGGAATCTTACTGTCTTATATGATGTAGAGTCACATTGAGGACATTGTGACATTTAGGTTTGGGGGAGAGTTTGTGTGTTTTTGTGTGCTTTTATTTTCTGTTGTGCGCTTTCAAAAATTCTAAAAATCCAAAAAAATTGAAAAATCAGAAAAAATCCAATGTGAAACATGCAAAACGACGATGATGACATTGCGTTTTACATGATTTCTCCTAATTGACAGCTGACTCCGTACCTGAATGCGTATAATACTTGAGATGAGATGATTTCGATATGATTGCCTATTAAACTGTTAATTGCCAAATAAGTAAATTTGACCATTTTGTCGGCAAACCACATATATTCTGAGGATTTAGAGCTTCCTAGGCCAGTAACATCCATAACTGGTCTCATTATTATTTAGGAATTGAGTGGTTTCTCCTTATGGAATGTGTAACATAAATTTGCATGAATATGACGTCCGTCTCTTGATATTGAATACGTGTTTGGTTTGAGGAGGAGGTACATGAGGAAAGACATTTCTGTTTTTGATGAGCTTCACATAGCCAAAACGACCCATTTTTACCACCCTGTAGATTTAGATTATTTTTCCTCTGTTTAGCACATTTCAGCTGTTGTAAGCCAGTTTTCATGATATTTATATCAATTAGCTACAACCCAGAATAGCCTACCTTACCATGACAGTCCCAGTGAACATAATTAGAATTAATTCACTATTAGATCATAATTTGGATTTTTACATCTTTTGGATCTTAGTGTGTAACATTATTGTGCGACTTTATACTCGCCTTCCCATTGTCCGAATTGAAAAAAATAGAAGCATGAAAAAGAAAGAAAACAAAGAAAATGGAATTAGAGAAAGAAGAAAAATTCCAAGAAAAATATTTATATGCTTCTTGTAATTTTTGGGGAACGGTCGAGATGTTATAGCTAGAATTGAATTGTAATTAGGAGGATGGCAAAATTCCCTCTTATGCTCATTTGAGTTTTACTTCTAGTTGATGGCCGGAATTTATAGATGAGGTTTTGGATGGATAGTTTTTATTGTGTAGCTGCGACTACTGGTCTTAGCCCCACATTTCCATACGTGCTCTAAGCACAATCCACTTTATTCCCTGACATATTAGCCACCCTTTGTAAGTCCCTGGCATGTACTATGGTCCTGATTGGTGGAACACGTATTTGATTGGGGAGATTGATTTCATATTCGATTGCATGCATATTTCATAAGTCGAGTGAGTGTCTTTATTCTCTCTTATCTTCACATATATACTTACCCGTACTTATGAGTGTCGAGTGACAACCGTAAGGAAGTCCGACATTATTGGTCTTGCAAGATTGAAAATTTGGCAGGCAATTGTTTGACTATGGCATGATTGTTGATCTCGTTGCATTCTTGAGCATTATATGTTTTCTCGTCGGTTTTAGTCGATTTTAGGAGAATAATTATAATTCAGCTCTGAGTCGCGTTTCACATCACTTGTCCTCGTTTGTATATTTTTATCGTTTGCTTGAGGACAAGCAAAGGTTTGGTTTGGGGGAGTTTGATCAACGTACTTTATATCACATTTTATAGTCCCCCGATACCTATTTTTGAGCTCTTCTTCTTCCTAAATTATATGTTTAATGTCGATTTCTATTAGAAAGTCGATACTGTCGGTTCTCGTGCTATTTTGCAAGATAGATGCGATTTCGAGCATATTTATGAGTATAGCTCAGATAGCCGAGACGAGAACGAAGGATGAGGAAGAAAACGAAAAGCCGATAAGCAAATGAAGAACTCAGCTACGAGTTCAGTAGCACCCACTCGATCGAGTAGTGCTAAGCACTCGACCGAGTGCTTCATATCCGTGCTCAACCGGACTGCATTAGAGTTTGGGCCGATTCTTCTTTTTAGCCCAAAGAAGAACTCAACTTGGAGCGATCACGTATCCACTCGATCGAGTGGCAGTGTATGCACTCGATCGAGTGCGTCACACTCAGGCCGCGAGATGGATTTTAATTCATTTAGAATTTTGGGCCTGTTTTGTAAGTCCAACTGATTTCTTTTAAATCAGTTGGAGGAGGAATTGTCAGACACATTATCTTATGCTTTTTGATATTTTTCAAAACATACGTTACTTTTGCTTAGGATAGAAGACTACGTTCGTTTCCGCTTTTCTTCGCAAGATTCATCGAACTTGTTCTTCCCTTTTCAGATCTCAAATTGTTCGGTATCGCAACTTTTAATTTTAATTTTAATTTCAGTTTTCAAGTTTAATTATTGTCTTAATTCGTCTTTTGTCTTAGTAGTTTGGATTTCAGTCTTTGTTTATCGTTGTTAGTATAGAATTATTATCGTCGCGTAGTTTAATTTAATTCGTGTTCATCATGTTTAATTGCAATTCGTATTCCGTGAATTTAATTACAAACATCATGCATAGCTAAATTTTATCTAGGGTTTAAGGGGATCGATGGGTATTAATGGGGTTATAGAAAATTAACCTGTCTCTGATCATATGAACTGTCGCCTGAATGTCGTTTTAACTCTGATTGATTAATTACTGGCCAGGATTAATTAGTTAGTATCAGTGATGGTAGGGATTTGTCGCGGAATCCCAACCGTCAATAATATAACCGGCTATTCCTACGGTAGATAGGGCAAGTCGGGTCGAATCCACGGGGACGGTAATGTATAGCCTAGACTAAGGTCGCCTAAATACTAGACCAAGTCAACGAGCTAAGCTAAACTAGGAATGGTAGACAGGGGAGAAAACTAGACTACACTAAGGCTAAGGAGAAAGCAAACAAAGGAGAATGGGCTAGGATTAGGTCGGGGTCAAAGGGGTAATGGAATGGTCAAGGGATAACTAGAGCGAAGGAGGTAGTAGGGTAATCTAGGTTGGTCCGGGCTCTCGCAACTTAGACCTACCTAGAGGTTCATCCTATTACCCATCTTGGCGACACACATGACAAACGGGGTTACTAGCGCGCTATGGTGGCCTAGGTCGCATCCGGGCTCTCGCTACTTAGACCGACCTAGGGGTCGTCCTCACCGGGCTCTCGCAACTTAGTGAGGGAACCGCACCCACAAACAAACTATCACCCACAAGAGAAAGGCAAGAAAAAACAAGTATATGCATCTACTAGTCAATCAAGCATTTCAACAAACATGTGATGTGCACCAAACCAAGAGGAAACCCAAATCTTCCACCAACATCACCAACAATCCCTTAATCAACCAATTAACACCCTAATCACCCTACTAACCCTAGCAAGAACACTACTCTAACATAATCCAACTACAACTAGCAAGAATAAGAGGAAACAACACAAGAAACAAAACATACACAATGAATCTAAAAAGCATGGAGAACAATAAACAATGATCAAGAACTAAAGATTGAAACTTGAATAACTTAAACAAAGATTAAGAGAAAAAGGAAGAGAAGATTACCATACTAGTGAAGAAGAAAGAATAAAACTTGCATTAATGAAGAAAACCCAAAACAAACACCCAAGGTTGTCAATCTTGAATGGATCTTGAAGAATTCCCTTAATACAAGACTAAACTAGGATTAACTACTAATTACCGACTAATCTACACTAATCTAATCTAATCTAACCTAAAGTAGTCTAGGGTTTTAGGAGAGGTGAAGAATATAACATAAGATCGTGTCTTAATACAAGAGGGGGGGTATATATAGGGTTACAAGTGGAAAGGAGAAGAAAGAAAGCAAGGCGGAGCTGTAGCAGGCCCGTCCCGGCCGAGACGAGGTGGTCCTGGTCGGGATGGGGTCGGTCCCGGCCGGGAAGACCTGCTCCCGGTCGGGATGGGCCGTCAGTAGGCTCATCTTCGTTTCCTCCTTCATCCCGGACGGGATGAGGCCATACCCATTCGGGATGAGCCTTGTAGGTCTCGGAGGCTCGGGATTGGGTCCCAAGGTCTCGGGGTCGATTCCAAGGCATCGAATCATCGTTCCTTTACTCCGTTGGCTCCAAAATGTGTATGTATAGAGTCGAAATCGCTCCAACTCTTCCAAATCGGTCTCGGGAACCTGAAACGAACTAAAGGAAGCATAAGAAGCCCCTAAACCGCTCCCAAGGAGCGATTCTACAAGGAAAATGGGACCAAAACACTACAAAATAGGCACTACAAACCACATGATGATTTGGAATCCGCATTCGGATTTGTTGTGTGTGTGAGGCGTCGGGTTCGTCTCCACTCTGCATCGGAAAATCAAACTACCTTTGCACGATACCGTCATCACTCTAGAGGCCACACCTATGACTGTGGCTAACTGCAACACCTCGGGCCGCACCGATCTTTGGGGGTTCGACTTTATAGGGGCCATCGAAGAAGAATACCTTTTCCGACCCTACTTTACGGTTAGCATGGATCGGATGTTACAAAATCTGGGCTTCCTACCAGGGGTCACATCAAGGCCCGATCTCCCTGCAGGAAAAATCCTTGAAGTCCGTGACAACGGGAGAATTCAAACCGGTCTGGGCTACACCTTAACCCCGGAAAATATAAGCCAAACCGGAACCGGTAAAATCGTCACTACTACATAAATGGGATTAGAGAACTGTTAAAATAAGCTTTAGAGAACGCCTTTGAACAGTTTTATAACTCAGTGTTCTCTATTGTATAGAGAACGGATGAAGGGTGTGTTATATAAGTGAATAGATAGAGAACGTCTGAGTTAGAAAACTGTTATTTTTTACATAATTATAGAGAACACCTACTTTAAATAGGCATTCTCTTTTCCCATGCTATAGATAACACCTATCTTTGATCTCAGCTTTGTTTTCCCATACTATAGATAACGGTGGGGATAGATAACTGTTCTCTAACTTATTTTCTTTTATAAAAAAAAATTATGCTTCATTATTTATAAAATACCAATACAAATTCATAATACCAATATTGAAACATAACAATACAGTATTTATACGGATTATAAAATAAATTAATATACTTCGTAGTATTACATACTGGGAGTACTTGTTAAAGAGATACTTCACTGGTTGTCTTGCAAACTTCAAACTCCTCATTTACTTTGCCTTCTTCCATCCTTCCATCCATTTCTTTCCTTATCACAAAATGGCACCAGATCGTAAATCCTGAATCATCAATTCATATACATCTTCCAAAACTCCTCAAAATCCCGAAAACCCAGAAGAATCCCTTTGGAACCTAATGACAAAAAAATACACACATCATTAACACACCTAATTAAATGTAAGTAACTGACAAATGGAATTTCTAATCTCAAAAGAACAAAACAAAACTAATAAGCAACTGCATAGTTGCACCTTTTTTAAAGTCATTCAGTAACCATAACTAAAATGGTGGTTTTGAAATCCTAATCACCCAAAATAATTGACTAAAACCGAACTAACCACAACAAATTAATAAAAAGAATATGAATCATAAAAAAAAAAATCGACTCACCCTTCCCTCGAGTAACCACCACGACGCCCCAGCTTTCTCGTAGTGACGAACGACAGCCCCAATAAATTCAAGATCGAACCCAGAACTTATCTACATGAATCAGACTCCAAGAGTCAAAGATACTCGTAATGACACAAAAGGTTAGATCTGACGAGTTCGTCAATGTTGATGTTGATGCTTTTTTTGTGATTGCAATTATGACGGTAAAGAGACGACGGTGGGTATATGGTGGCGGGTATGTATGGGCAGCGGTGGAATGTGGTGGGAAGTGGTTCCATTTTTGGGGTTGAGAGTTAGAGGTTGATGATGGTGTGTTCAAAAGAATTTGTTGGTTTGTCCTTTGTAAAAAGAAATCATCCGTAAAACAATTTGGAAATGAAATGCTAGTGAATTTTATGGATTCATGACATGGCAATTAAAATAACCATTAGATTGAAGCAGAATCTATGGCTGACATTGTATATGTATTTTTTATTTTGATTTTTTTTACTTAAAATTAAGTGTGGGGTATATGTTTAATAAAAATAACATTGAAAAACACCTATATGTAGAGGTGTTCTCTATTCTCGTTAAAAGTAACTGTTGTTTAGATAGGTGTTCTATATTGTTTTATAAAATAATTGTTATTCATTGAAGCGTTATCTATTGTTTTACAAAATAACTATTATTTATTGAGGCGTTCTCTATTGTTTTCCAAAATAACTGTTACCTTAGATAGGCGTTCTCTTTAGTTATAGAAAACACTCAACTAACTTAACCGTTCTCTACCTGGCGTTACTTATTCCAATATTTGTTGTAGTGCGTCTTCGTCACGCCGGTGTTCGAGTCCGTCCAGACGGGCCTATATCGGCCCCCAACCGCACGCCCTGGGACCCACCTGGCCCAGGCCTGCAACTACATACCCGACGACATCTTCGCCCTCGTCCAGTCCGAAGATGCTAAGAATGCTGAGCCCACGCTGGGCTAATTTTTGGGGAGGAGCTCGCAACCCCAACACCAAAGGAGGAGCTAGTCAGCCTCATTCTCCGCAGCCGCACTTTCGATCCATCCAAACTGATCTCGGATGTCGGATCCGGGACAGGTAAGAGAGCCTGGAGAAAGACTGTCAAGTGGACTGACGGTCAAGGAAGGACTTTCAAGCTGATCACAGGGGAAGGAGAAATGCCAGAATCTGAGTCTGAGTCTGAGTCGAGTCCGAGTCAAAGTCTGAGATCGAGTCTAGTGAGTCCGGTGCTAGGGCCAGTCCTGTAACTCCCCCTCTCTCTTTAGCTTTTCCTGGTGCTTCGGGGTCTGTCCCGGGCACCCTACCTATCCCGCCACTGACTAGCGATCAGATGGCAGCTCTTTTCGAGCTTTTCTCTCAATTTATGAATAATAACAACCGTTCTGCTTACGACTTGTCTCATTTTCAAAAATTCCTAAATTTTCAAAATATTCTTTGCAATGACATTGAGAAACCCGACGAACAGGTATCCTTACCTCTGCATCTGATCGAGCAGCTAGAGCAAAGGGAATCCCGCAATCCGGTAATCGAAGAAACCGAATCCATCAACGTGGGAACAACCTTAGAGCCTCAGATACTTAAGATAGGGTTATCTCTAGATCCCGGGGAGAAACAACAATTCATTGATCTCCTTCAAGAATTCAAAGACGTCTTCGCATGGTCCTACAAGGACATGCCGGGGATAGACCGCGAAATAGCCGAGCACCATATACCGATCAAGGAAGGGTTCAAGCCGGTTAAGCAGAAACTCCGACGCATGAGGTCCGAATGGTCCCTCAAGGTCAAGGAGGAAGTCGACAAACAATTCAAGGCTGGGTTCATACGAGTCTCCGAGTATCCAGATTGGGTTGCAAACATCGTGCCAGTCCCTAAGAAAGACGGTAAGGTACGTGTCTGTGTAGACTTTCGGGATCTTAACAAGGAGAGCCCGAAAGACGATTTCTCGTTGCCACACATCGATATACTGGTGGACAACACAGCTGACCATGCCCTTCTATCATTCATGGACGGGTATGCCGGGTACAATCAAATAAAAATGGCAGCGGAAGATATGGATAAGACCACCTTCATTACACCTTGGGGTACTTATTGCTATACTGTCATGCCATTTGGTCTCATCAATGTCGGGGCCACCTATCAACGAACCGCCACAACTTTATTACATGATATGATGCATAAGGAAGTGGAAGTTTACGTAGACGATATGATCGTCAAATCCAAGCACAGGGACGGTCACATCACCGCCCTAAAAAGATTTTTCACCCGATTACGCAAATACAACATGAGACTAAACCCTTATAAATGCAGTTTCGGAGTAACCTCTGGTAAATTACTGGGTCACATCGTCAGCCAACGCGGTATCGAAGTCGATCCAGCTAAAATCAAGGCCATCACCGAGATGCAACCTCCTAAGACCGAAAAGGAGATAAGAGGTTTTCTCGGAAAAGTCCAATACATCAGCAGGTTCATTTCAAAACTAACCATGGTGTGTGAACCGATCTTCAAAAAGCTGAAAATAGGGGAATGGTTACTATGGGACGACAAGTGTCAAGCAGCCTTTGACAGAATCAGGGAAATCTTGTCTTCACCGCCGGTCCTTATGCCACCTCAACACGGTCTGCCTTTATCGTTGTACCTAACCACGACAGAGACAGCCATGGGGGCTATGTTAGCTCAAACGGTAAACTCCGAAGAACGAGCAATATACTACATCAGCAAAAAAAATTTAGAGTACGAGTGTAAGTACACCATGCTCGAAAAGACGTGTTTAGCACTGGTCTGGGCCACTAAAAAGCTCCGACATTACATGCTCAGCTATGAGGTACAGGTACTGTCAAGGATGGATTCGATCAAGTATCTTTTCGAAAAGCCCATTCTCAACGGCAGAATATCAAGATGGACCCTGATGTTGGCAGAATTCGATCTAAGGTTCGTACCATTGAAAGCCATCAAAGGCCGAGTAGTAGCCGAATTCCTCGCTGACAGTCCCGTAACCGAAGAAGGACACACCGACACTTGGTCCTTCCCAGATGAAGATATTTTCCATACCGACACCGAGACATGGGATTTATACTTCGACGGAGCATCCAACTTCCGAGGATTTGGAGTCGGAATCCTCCTAATCTCGCCAAGAGGGGAACATACTCCCGTATCTATCAAATTGGACTTTGACGTCACCAATAACGCCGCTGAGTATGAAGCATGTATCCACGGGCTACAAGCCGCCGCCGATTTAGGGGTCACAAACCTCCGAGTACACGACAACTCATCACTGGTCATTAACCAAGCGCTCCAAAAATGGGAAAACCCGAAATGCCAATCTCGTGGCCTACCAGGCACGAGTAAGGGATCTCGAGAAACAATTCCAAAAGGTAGAATATATATATCTGCCTCGGGAAGAAAATCAGTCCGCAGATGCACTTTCAAAACTGGCATCTTTACTAAATATTCCCGATCATATGACCAGCATGCCGATCTGCGTCGAAAGACGGTCTGAGCCGGCATATATCCACGTTATCGAGGATATCGAAATACCCGATAAAGAGCCGTGGTACAAGGCGATCCAGAAGTATTTGACAACCGGGGAGTATCCATCCGGGGCCGACAATCAAGCCAAAAAGGCCTTGCGTAGGTTAGCGACCAGTTCGTCCGCACCGACGACGAACAACTCTACAAAAAGACACCGCAGGGGGCTCTCCTTTTATGTGTCGACAAGGGTAATGCTGAAAAGGTCATGGCCGAAGTACATGACGGCGAGTGTGGTCCTCACATGAACGCCCAGATGCTAGTCCGGAAGATCATGAGACTTGGATATTACTGGAACAGCATGGAAACCGATTGTCAGCTATATGTCAGACATTGCCATAATTGCCAGATCTTCGCTAATGTACAGCACATGCCACCATCCCTGCTGTATACCATGACGTCACCCTGGCCGTTTTCAACGTGGGGAATTGATATAATCGGAAAGATAAACCCCTCGGAAACCGGTGGACACTGCTTCATTTTGGTAGCAATCGACTATTTCACCAAATGGGTCGAAGCAGAATCCTACCGCATCCTCAACGCCAGCCATGTTGCCAAATTTATCCAAAATAAGATAATATGCCGGTATGGGATCCCTCATGAATTCATCAGTGACCACGAGACCCACTTTCAGGCCGAAACGGCAACCTTGTTAGCCAAGTACAAAATCCAAAGGCATACGTCTTCACCCTACCGACCCCAAACCAATGGAGCGGTGGAAGCAGCTAACAAGACCATTGTCACCATACTCAAAAAGATGGCTGACAATTATCGGGATTGGCCCGATAAGATACCATTTGCCCTTTGGGGATATCGAACCTCGATTCGTACTGCGACTGGGGCAACACCGTATTACCTTACATACGGGATGGAAGCGGTCCAACCTGTTGAGCTGGAGGTACCGTCACTCAGAATCCTACTCGAAAGTCAAGTACCAGAAGCCGATTGGGTCCGAGCACGATACGACTCGTTAGTACTTCTAGATGAACGTCGATCTCGTGCCCTCAATAACATACAGATCTACCAGAAAAGAATCCAACGGGCTTTCAACAAAAGGGTAAGGCCCAGGAACATCAAAGAAGGAGATCTGGTTCTCAAGTCCGTACGAGCTTTATTACCAGTAGACCCAAGGGGAAAATTCAAACCTAACTGGGCCGGACCATATCTGGTAAAGAAGATTTTATCGGGCGGAGCGGTAATGCTAACAGATCTGGACGGGAACGAGTTTGTCAACCCAACTAACCTGGACCAGCTGAAGCGTTATTACCCTTAACCCGTTTCTCTCAATGTCATCTGCAAAAGTTTATTAAAAACATCTTTTCAAAATAAACTTCTAAAGACAAGTCAAAAGCTAGAATTACTTATTCTACTGTTATAAACATCTTGAACCAATAGTCTTGATGTATTTCGAAATTGCAATTTAAAGTCTGAACTACGTTTGGTTTGATTCCGCTATTTGTGGATACGTAGGCAGCCCCTCAAAAGAGCACAACCACTGCAATCGAAGAAACAGGAACGGTTTCTAAATAAACTTTCTTTATTTATCTCAAAAAAATTCAATTACAAAAAAAAAATCTAAAAAAAACACAAATAGTACTAATATTTAAATAATAAAAATCTAAGGCTTTTTTCCCTTTCCCTTGTCCTTAGCCTCCTTCTCGGTCCACCGACGTCAACGCAGAGGTGAACGTTCCCGAATCACCAAGGGAATCTCCTTAACTCGGGCTCGTTTCTTCGAACTGGATTCCCCGGTCACCTCGGTCGGTCCTAGCCGAGCCCGCGCCCTTTCGGGTAGCCGCTCCCGCGGCCCAAGCCTGTCTCGGACCGCTAGCTTAGGTCCGAGCCTTC
Source organism: Agrostemma githago (assembly GCA_958450325.1). Classification (NCBI taxonomy): domain Eukaryota; kingdom Viridiplantae; phylum Streptophyta; class Magnoliopsida; order Caryophyllales; family Caryophyllaceae; genus Agrostemma; species Agrostemma githago. The sequence goes on from OY288250.1 coordinate 15,932,184, forward strand.
TCTGTAAGTCACTAGCACCAGTCTCTTTAGCTCGAGTCTTAGTCTTTGACTTAAAACCTGACTCCGGCCCGACAAAGGTAGTTGGAGTTTCTTCTTCAAAGAACCATCTATTATCCTTCACCGATTCTCTACGGGCTAAGTCAAAAGCCTCATCGGTCTTTAAAGCTTCACGGGCCTCTTTAGATTCTTCAGAAGCCCACTTGAGATATGATTCGGAAACCCAAGCGGTCTGACAAGGGCGAGGTATAGTCCACATGACACGGGTAAACCAGCGTTGTAACCACGTGTCGCACATAGCGTCCGTCAATTGGACCGAAACGCTAATAATTGCTTCAGTTTCGGGGATCTGCTGAAATGAGCCGAACTTCCTTAGAAGACGATCTGGATAAATATGGACGGTCCAGTCCAAGGACAAGATCACCAGGTAACGGGCTTTATCTCTTTTAGCTAGGCCCGTCATCTTCGAGAGGAACCACCAGATCACGTTCCACCTAATCAAGGGCCCGCCATGGAATTTTAGCTCTTCATCCCAATATTTCCTATTTATGTGATGACTGGAGCTGATTCGTCGAGACTGTGAGCCTATCTGACAACTTCGATATCTGGATATGCTCACCGGGGGCTCTATAATTGACAGGCGCTCGGATAACCAAATCTGCAAAAATTTTCGAAAAGTCAAAAACTTTCGAAAAATCAAAAAAAAAAAATTCAAAATTTTTTTTTTTTTCCGAAAATTTAAAAAATTTCGGAAATTCAAAAATAAAAAAAAATTGGAAATTCGAAAAATTTAAAAATTTTCGGAAATTCGAAAATCAAAAAAAAAATTCGGAAATTAAAAAAAAAATTCGAAAAAAGAGAAAAAAAGGTCAAATACCTGCAGAAGACGAATGCTGCCCGTTAATTGCCGAACTGGATCAAGTCTCCTCGCATCAAGGCCCATGATAATCTCCCCAGTTATCAGCCAGGCTGGGTTGTAACCTGCCTCCATTTGATCCACTACGCTGATTAGCCTGATTTCACCCAAACATGAGTCAGCATCCATCCGACCTTCGAAAGCGTATCGGTGCTGCATACAGAAAGCAAAGGCCCTACGCCTATGAATAGAAGAAATTTTGGCACCATTTGGACCCATGAATTTATCAGCCAAGTCAAACAGGGAAACAGAATTTCCCTTCACCATACGGGAGGTCTCAGCATGAGACAACCCAAGAAAGTCCCTCAGCCTCCTCCTTGGATCAGGGTAAAAAGGAGGAATAGCAGGATGAGCATTAGGGCACCAACCCCCTACGGCTGCAATCTCTTCGGGAAGAGGACATATTTCTCCCCGAGGAAAGGCGAAAACATGGTGGGTAGTATCCCAAAAAGTTAAACAAGCATCTAAGAAGTGGGCATCCACTTTAAGTCGCTGGAGCAGGAACAAAGCCACAATTCCCATCTGAGTTAGCTGGACCTTATCTCCATCTCGAATATCCTGGGCCCACGCGTGAAGCATCGCGGTCAGATGTTCGATACCCATAGCATAAAGTTTTGTTTTGTCTTAAGAAGCCTAAAGGGATTTTAAGATGAGAAGGAAATATTTTGGGTTGAAGTATGAGAAGATTAAGGGCAAGAACTCTCTATTTATAATAGAGAAATCTCTTCTCCTAGTCACCCCTGGAATAGGGATTTTTTTGCAGTATTCCCTACTTCACTTAGGCATACAGGCCTAACCAGAAATTTTTAGGAACCCATGTCAGAATCTGATCAGGAATCAAGTCATCCCAAACATTCCTTTTCTTCCAAATTTTTCAAAATTTCCGCCATTTTCAAAAAAAAATTCGATTTTTTTTCAAAAAAAAATCAACCAAAAATCATTTTTCTTCCCCAGCACGAGTCGATGTTTTATCTGTATGTTGCATGCAAATCAGACAGGTATCCCAAGACTCCCGGAGAATTCTCAAAGTTCTCAGTGAAAATTGAAGCAACATTTTCGCTGAGGAATCGGATGTATCAGTAAGAGGTACATCCGCAGCTTCTAATAGAGGCTCCCGCGCAATTCAAAGATGGGACGTATCAGTAAGCGGTACACCCATATCCTCCAAGGCAAACTCCCACGCAATTTCAAGATGGAGATTGTCTGTAAACAGACAAACCCAAGACTTTTTTAGTAGAAAGTCCCCGCGCCATTATCGACATCTATCCAGGTATGATTTCTATCTTATGGCTGGCGAGCCCTTCACGCAAGTCTAATGGACTCTAAACGACCCGATCGGAAGTCTGCCAGGTCTTAATCTTCGATTGGCCTGGTAGCTACTCTAACTTTCGCCTTGTCCAAGCCTCAGTCAGAGTGGGGGCTCTGTAGACACCCACATTTTGACCGCCAGGTGTCTATAGTAGGTCCCACCAAACACCCGATGATGATAGGACGCAAACATGCTTTAATGGACTCGGATATGGGCTCAAAATCATGGACATTTGGTTTAGGCTTATTAGGGAGTACAAATCTCACAAAACGGACCTCAAATCCAGGCCCAGTAGGTCGTTTCGAGTCCAATAAGACTAATTTGGGTCGATTCCGACACCGGGGGTAAAACCGTCTTTAGCGACCGAGTCAAACCCGGTCAAAGATATTTTTCCGAGTCACACGAGCTGGCCGTGACATTACACGGCTGATTCACCACAAAAAAATCATCTTCGAATAATATTAAACAAATCCGTTTAAGAATGGAATTCGATCTCAAGTAGGAATTCTATCCGGAAACCGAATCAGACATCGACCGAGCTCCAAATACTCGGCCGAGACAGCCGAATACTCGGCCAACACTCCCAAACCAACCAAATACTTGGCTTGTTCACCAAGAAACGAGAAGTTTATTCCCTTACGAACTCTCGTATTTCCTATCCAAACCGGTATTTCTTGCCACACAAGCAAGACTACCTCGACTCCTATAAATAGGACCTCATATTCAACACAAAATATATAGAGAAAAACACCGAGAATTCCGACACACCATAATTATTAGACATACATACTCGATATATAGCAAAAATAGTCTCGACACAAGTCCGAAGAAACCCCGAAGTAGCTTCAAAAATCCGTCGAAACCGACCCGTCCAAACCGGCCGAACCCGACGCCTCACACACACATAAATCCGCACCACCTTAACTCACCCGCATCATCTCGACGCTCCCGTGCCTAAGCCACCGTCCGACGAGCCTTATACCGAGAAACTAAAGCATGTAGGTTGAGGGTGTAAATCAAACCCGATTCTTCTCCTTTCTCTCTCTCTCACGTCTTTCTCCCCTCTTTTCGTCCGTTTTTTTATTTTTCATCGATCGTTTCGCATTATTAATATGGGTCGTTTGTCGCATCATATTTTTATTTATTTTCGATGATAAAAACTATTTTTTATAACGTTCTTAAAATATGATACCGATTCTCTAATCGAATATCGTATCTACAAGAACTAAATTAAATTAATTTTCGTTGTGGTTCATAAAATCATCACTTTTTTTTCTTTCTTTAAACAAAATTCGATTATTTTAAACGCAGAGAGAATTAATATTGTTTTCGTTCAAAAATTCTTTTATACTTTTTTTTTCGTTCAAAACAAGTTTTTTTACAAAACCTTTTTTAAAATCATTCCGACTATTTGATATCGATTTCATAATCGAATATCGAATATGACGAATATCGAAAATATAAGTCGAGTATAAATCCATATTTGTACGCGATTTATAAAAATTAACGATTTTTCGAACAAAACAAAAAACCCGAACAGGCTGTCACGCGAGTCGCGCGCCTGTCAGGCGACTCGCGCCACAGCCTGCTCGGCCGAGTCCTTTTTTTTCGTTTCTTCGCTTTTCTATTTTTAATTCTTTTTTAACCTTATATTAAAATGCGACTTTCGCGACATATTTCGATAAATACTTTTTTTTTTGACCTCGGTCAACACGTGTTAATCCATCACGTGTCATTAAAACTTTTCTAAAAATCATGCATATTTTTATTTATGTCTTTATTCAATTTATTCACCATTACTAACTCGTTTTCTCGTGTTTGTACCTTTTTATTTGTTTTTATCATTTTATTAGACTAAAACGAACTCACATGCTAAAATAATTTTGATGTTATTAGTTTAATATGCATTAAACGACTTAGCAACCCATTTATTTATTTTTCTCACATGCTTAGGAAAATAATGTTTGCATATCATTCAACCGTCAAACTAACCCGTGTACACCAAAAACGAACGATATCTTAGTAAAGGCCGCTAAGTGCGGGCGGGGTTGGGTGTTCTTAGTGAACTTCCCAACACGAACCCTCACCCCTTACTCAGAATCGTGGTTTCTGGATGTCCGAAACCATTGGCAACGAGAGTCATTCAATATACGATTAACCGCCTAGTCGGCATCGGTATTGATATGCAAAGGGACGAGCCCAATAAACTCTGACATTGGAAATGGGCCGTATTTTGTATACGGCCCACTACGACATAGAGTGGGCTCGAATGGTTCCGAATAACCACAAAATTCGGTGGCGACTCCTACTTCGATTTAAATTTCAATTTGACCATCTCATATGGAGATTCATTCGCCTCCCCAAACCCGCACGTGGCCGCGTCGGGGTGGACCTATGTCATGTCCACAGCGACACACATGACAAACGGGGTTACTAGCGCGCTATGGTGGCCTAGGTCGCATCCGGACTCTCGCTACTTAGACCGACCTAGGGGTCGTCCTCACCGGGCTCTCGCAACTTAGTGAGGGAACCGAACCCACAAACAAACTATCACCCACAAGAGAAAGGCAAGAAAAAACAAGTATATGCATCTACTAGTCAATCAAGCATTTCAACAAACATGTGATGTGCACCAAACCAAGAGGAAACCCAAATCTTCCACCAACATCTCCAACAATCCCTTAATCAACCAATTAACACCCTAATCACCCTACTAACCCTAGCAAGAACACTACTCTAACATAATCCAACTACAACTAGCAAGAATAAGAGGAAACAACACAAGAAACAAAACATACACAATGAATCTAACAAGCATGTAGAACAATAAACAATGATCAAGAACTAAAGATTGAAACTTAAATAACTTAAACAAAGATTAAGAGAAAAAGGAAGAGAAGATTACCATACTAGTGAAGAAGAAAGAATAAAACTTGCATTAATGAAGAAAACCCAAAACAAACACCCAAGGTTGTCAATCTTGAATGGATCTTGAAGAATTCCCTTAATACAAGACTAAACTAGGATTAACTACTAATTACCGAGTAATCTACACTAATCTAATCTAATCTAACCTAAAGTAGTCTAGGGTTTTAGGAGAGGTGAAGAATATAACATAAGATCGTGTCTTAATACAAGAGGGGGGTATATATAGGGTTACAAGTGGAAAGGAGAAGAAAGAAAGCAAGGCGGAGCTGTAGCAGGCCCGTCCCGGCCGAGACGAGGTGGTCCCGGTCGGGATGGGGTCGGTCCCGGCCGCAAAGACCTGCTCCCGGTCGGGATGGGCAGTCAGTAGGCTCATCTTCGTTTCCTCCTTCATCCCGGACGGGATGAGGCCATACCCGTTCGGGATGAGCCTTGTAGGCCTCCAATATGAAATTTTTGGTCCCTCCTTGCTTCTCATGGGCTTCCCATCGATTCTCGGGACTCGGGATCGGGTCTCGGAGGCTCGGGATTGGGTCCCAAGGTCTCGGGGTCGATTCCAAGGCATCGAATCATCGTTCCTTTACTCCGTTGGCTCCAAAATGTGTATGTATAGAGGCGTAATCGCTCCAACTCTTCCAAATCGGTCTCGGGAACCTGAAACGAACTAAAGGAAGCATAAGAAGCCCCTAAACCGCTCCCAAGGAGCGATTCTACAAGGAAAATGGGACCAAAACACTACAAAATAGGCACTACAAACCACACTTATCAATCACAATTAGGACTTTTCGCCGACCGGGTTAAGGACTAATTAGGCCACGACATTTTGGGTAGACTAGCTTAATTCTAGCGACCGCAGGTTAAGTTTAGTTCTAAAGTTTGTAGTAGTACCGACCGGACCTACACCTTAGACAGTTCGATTATTGACCTGTTAGTTGACTCCCTGACCCGATTGATATTCATTGTGAACCTGAGACCCTAGACTCTTTTATTATTGATTTACCTTATAGCAGTTAGTTGTCAGCCTACCAAATAACCGGAAAAATAGTGACCTGTAGTCTTAAGTCTAGACCTTAGAACAAGTATTTAAGCCCGTCTCCTTGTGGTTCTACCCCTACTTCACTATCTGCATTAGTTAGTGGACCTTACGGTATCTTTGATTAGGGATACGACTACCCATGTCAACTACCGATGGGGTAATCCACGTGGTAATACTCGATCAAATTCCGGTGAAAGTGGGTCCTCTAATGCCGTGGCTATTCAATTAATCACTTTGGCTAAGAGGTTTGATGTATTCGAAGTGTCGAATTCTCAAGGGAGAAGAGGCATGCATCAAGTACATGTCATGCAAGATTATGCATGCGTTCGTTGTGGTGCCGCGGACCACCAAGCTCAAGATTGCCTAGGCTCCATAGAACAGGTGAATGCATTCTATTCTATGCGCCCGCACTATCCATATATGAACCAACCGGGCTATGATGCATCTCTTTTGTCTTACAGGAGTACTAATGTCTTGAACCCGCCTATTAAACCACCCTATGTGCCCCCGCACAAGCAGCAATTCCAGAATCAAGGGAATTTTCAGAACCAGCAAAATTTCGGTAATCAAAGGAATTTCCAAAATTAAGGAAATTATTAGCAATGACCTCACTCGGGTCATCAACAAAATTTTGGCAATACTAATCAGAATTTCGGGAATTCACATCAGAATTTCAGTACTAGTCAGCAGAACTTTGGTCAATCCTCCGCACAAGCTCAAGGTAATTCTTCTTCTTCTTCGAGTTCTAATGAAATGGCTGAGCTTCGTAATATGTTGCAGATGATGGCTAAGACCCAGGACTCTATGATGGCTTAAATGCAAAAGAATGATCAAGCCAAGGATAATGCCATCAAGAATTTGGAGAACCAAGTGGGACACCTTGCCGCGTCACAAGCAACGCGTCAACAAGGTAAACTCCCTTCTCAAGGTGATCAACAACATGATACTGCTAATGCGATCACTCTTCGTAGTGGCACACACTATGTGGGTCCATCGATGCCTAAGGATGATAAACCGGCCGAGAAAGAGGAGGTTTTAGTGGAAGATGTCAATGAGGATGTTGTTGTGGAAACTCCAAGTGATGAACGAGTTCCACCACCCACTATTCTCGTTCCCACTCCGACTAGTTTAACAATCCAAGTACCATTCCCGGTTCGATTGAAGAATCTAAAGGAGACTACCCAATTTGGCAAGTTCATGGAGGTTGTGAAGAATTTGCAGGTTACGGTCCCATTTACCGAGCTCATTATGCAGGTCCCATCTTATACCAAGTTTATGAAGGACATCTTGACTCGGAAGAGAAGCATTGGTGAGGTAGAAACCATCGCTCTTACTACAGAGTGTAGTGCATTTTTACAGAACAAAGCCCCACCGAAGCTAGAGGACCCCGATAGTTTTTCGATTCCTTGCACTATAGGCACCTTATCGATTGATAAGGCTCTATGTGATTTAGGTGCTAGTGTAAGTGTTATGCCTTATACCGTTTGTGAAAAACTTGATATGGGTCCTCTTAAGTGTACTAGTGTCACTTTGCAGATGGCGGATCGTTCCATAAAACGGCCTTTGGGAGTTTTAGAAGACGTGCCCATTAGAGTTGGAAAACTCTTTATCCCGGTTGATTTTATCGTCCTTGACAAGGCCGAGGACACCCAAATCCCTATAATTTTGGGTAGGCCATTTTTTCACACCGCCGGCGCGGTGATCGATGTCAAGAACGGTAAATTGACTTTGGAAGTGGGTGGAGACACCATTGTTTTCTGCTTGGATAGTACACTTAAGAAGCCCATGGTAACGGATTCTTGTTGCACGATAGATGTTGTTGATGTTTTAGTTCATGATTCTATGGAGGCGTCCCTTATACGGGACCCCTTAGAAGCTCTGATATGTTTGGAAGCGTGTCCAGGTGATGCTTTCGTTGACTCTGCTGTCATTGATGCTTTGGAAGCAGCTTTGAAAGGACGGATGCTCACGGAGGAGCAAGGTGTCGATGTAACCAACATTGTACACACCTCATTTGCCATTAACATAACTGTTCCGGAGCGTAAGCCACTTCCGTCTCACTTAAAATATGCCTTTTTAGACGATTCTGAGAGCTTTCCCGTGATTGTAAGTGCCGATTTAACTGAGCAACAGCTTTCTGATTTGTTAGTTGTTTTAAAGAAAAATAGGAAAGCTTTGGGGTATAGTCTTGATGACCTAAGGGGAATCAGTCCCGATTTTTGTATGCATAGAATTAATCTTGAGGAAGGTCATCGTCCTTGTGTCCAGGGTCAACGTAAGTTGAACCCGAATATGCAAGAGGTTGTTAAAAAGGAAGCCATGAAATTGTTGGATGCGGGAATCATTTATGCAGTTCTCGATTAAAAATGGGTGAGTCTGGTACAAGTTGTACCTAAGAAGGGAGGGCCTACTGTGGTCCAAAATGAGAAGAATGAATTAATCCCTACACGAATTGTGACGAGATGGAGAATGTGTATAGCCTATAGGAAGTTGAACACCGCTACACTTAAAGACCATTTCCCATTACCCTTTATCGACCAAATGTTTAAGAGACTAGCTTCTCACAAGTATTTTTGCTATTTAGATGGATATTCGGGATTTTTCCAAATCCCGATACACCCCTCCGACCAAGAAAAGACCACGTTTACTTGCCCCTATGGCACTTTCACATATCCCAGGATGCCATTCGGGCTATGTAATGCACCCGCCACCTTTCAAAGATGCATGATGAGCATCTTTTCCGACTACATCGAGTCCATTATGGAAGTGTTTATGGACGACTTTAGTGTGTATGGTATGAGTCTTTCAGCTTGTTTAGCTAACTTGGATACCATTATAAACCGATGTGTCGAGATTAGTTTGGTCTTGAATTGGGAAAAGTGCCATTTTATGGTCACTGAGGGTGTAGTTTTGGGTCATGTGGTCTCCGAAAAGGGCATTCAGGTGGCTAAAGCAAAAGTGCAAGTGATTGAGCAATTGCCCTTGCCGGTTAATGTGAAGGGAGTGAGAAGTTTCCTTGGTCATGCGGGATTTTATCGCCGCTTTATCAAGGTCTTTTCCAAAATTGCTAAGCCACTTACACAGTTGCTCCTAAAGGATGCCCCTTTCGATTTTACTGATGAGTGTGTGGAAGCTTTTAACAGGATTAAGCAGGCATTCATTTCTGCTCCGATTATTCAGTCACCGGATTGGAGCTTGCCATTCGAGATAATGTGTGACACAAGCGATTATGCTGTGGGAGCGGTTTTGGGTCAAAGGAAGGACAAGGTCTTGCATGCTATATACTATGCTAGTAAAACACTTGATAATGCTCAAGTTAACTATGCAACCACCGAGAAGGAATTGCTAGCTATAGTGTATGCTTTAGAGAAATTCAGAACCTACTTGGTTGGATTGGAAGTCATTGTTTTCACCGATCATGCGGCTCTTAAGTACCTCCTTGCTGAGAAAGAAGCAAAGCCCCGACTACTTCGATGGATCTTACTCCTCCAAGAGTTTTATTTATTAATCCGGGATAAAAAGGGAGCGGAAAATGTCGTGGCGGACCATCTATCGAGGCTTAGAGTTGAGGAGGAAGGAGTTGTCATCCCCATAGATGACTCTTTTCCTGATGATTCTCTCATGGCCTTAACTAGCGGTGAAAGCGAAGGACTTCGGTATGCAGATCATGCTAATTACTTCGTTGGCAAGGTATTACCTTCTTATCTTTCTTATCAGCAAAAGAAAAAATTTCTACATGATGTCCGACAGTATTTCTGGGATGATCCTTATTTATTTAAGAAGTGTGCTGATGGTATCTTCCGTCAATGTGTCTCTCAATGGGAAGTTTGAGGAGTTCTAGAGAGTTGTCATTCATCACCATATGGTGGCCATCATGGACCGAGCCGAACCACGGCTAAGGTCCTCCGGTCGGGTTTTTATTGGCCAACCTTATTTCGGGATGCCCAGGCCTTTATCATGTCTTGCGACGCATGTCAATGGACCGGTAATATTTCTAGGAGGTATGAGATGCCTCAAAATGGGAGCCTCGAGGTAGAAATTTTTTATGTCTGGGGTATAGATTATCAAGGCCCTTCCCGTCATTCAAGGGCAACCGATATATTTTGGTTGCGGTTGATTATGTCTCCAAGTGGGTGGAGGGAGTAGCATCTCCTGCTAATGATGCTAGAATGGTGATATCTCTGTTTAAAAATATCATTTTCCCCCGCTTTGGTGTTCGAAGGGCGATTATTAGCGATGGTGGAAGCCATTTTCATGAGAAGCGACTTGATGTTTTAGTTGCTAAGTACGATGTCTCTCACCGTACCGGTCTTGCCTACCACCCTCAAACGAGTGGGAAAGTTGAGGTGTCCAATAGGGAAATCAAGTTTATTCTCCAGAAGGTCGTGTCAAAAGCTCGAAAGGATTGGAGCTCTAAGCTAGATGATACATTATGGGCTTATCGTACCGCCTATGATAGTGCTCGGGTTTATAAGGAGCGCACCAAGCGGTGGCATGACAAGCATATCCTTCACCGTGAGTTCAACTTGGGGGATAAGGTATTATTGTTCAATTCTAGACTCCGGTTGTTTCTCGAAAAATTGAAATCTCGTTGGTCTGGACATTTCTCCGTGACCCATGTGGGTAAATTTGGCTCGATTGAAGTCGAGAGTGATTCGGGTGAACGATTCAAGGTGAATGGTCAACGATTGAAGTTATATCATGAAGGTGCTCAGGTTGGAGCGATTGAAGTCATACAACTTCATCCTGTTCCTTCTTCTCACTAAAGCTTGAAATTCATCCAAGTCGTGCGGGACTCTAATTTAGCACTATCGGGAGGCAGCCCGGTTATGTAAATAATTTCCCTCATTCTCATTTTTTTTATTTTGCATGTAGTTGTCTTAGTGAGGACGAGAGGAGGGACCAATGTTTTTTGAGATGCGCAGAATCATCGGAAATGACTTGAATTGAAGATATTAGTGAAAAAAGAAGCCAAAATTCCATCATATTCTTGATTTTATAGCAGGTCACCTCAGCCTAGGCCTACGGGGCCTATCGACTCTAGGGGCCGAGGTACGAGACAAATTTGAGTTCGACAAGAGTGAATTGTGCGCCTCAGCCTGTGCCCAGGCCCCCTATTGACTTCAGGGGCCGAGACACAAAGAAAAAGAGCCAAAAATTGGAGCAAAAATCTCAAAAAACAAAAGGAGATGTGCAGTCCGGCCGGTGGGCAGGCCGCCGGTCCAGACCGGCCGGCTATGAGACACGTTATATATATTAAAAAACTTGAAAGTGCGTCAGGCCGGTAGGCAGGACGCCGGTCCATACCGGCCGAGTTGCCCAACACCTCCTAAACTCAATTTCTTCGTGGCTTCATTCATTCATTCGCCCAACTCATTATCTCGCTCCTCCCTCTTTCAAATTCTACAACTTCATCCCCTCCCCTTCTTCACTCTCTCTCCTCAAATTTTCCCATATTTTCCCCAAATACTGCTCCTTTTAGCTGATTTGTGATGGCTCCTCGGAACAAGCGCACCAGGAACGCCCATGCTCAACCTGACATTCCTCCTGATCCAGTTTTTCCGGGCGTAATTTTTACCACACTTGACCAAGAGGTACAATTTCAGAACTTGAGAAAGCGGTCTATTGTTCCTACTCGTTTTAACGATCGTGATGCTATGCGAAATTTAGGCTTAGATACTGCTTTGGAACTCTTGTTTGAAGGTGTTGGTATGGGTACATTATTTACGATGCGTCGAAATACGTATACTCAGCTTACGTTGGAATTTCTGAGTTCATTTGAGGTGACTAAGAATAGACGGTCGGTTGAGTTTTCTGTTGGTTTTCGTCTACTGAATACTAGTTTTGAGCTAAGTCTGAAGCAGTTTGGGGATTGTTTTGATTTCAAGGATTATGAGGACCGTACACCACCCGAGCATGGGATGGACATTGCTGATTATTTTTGGGAGATTTTTGGGAGTGCATTGCTGATGCCCCATACACTACCGCGGGGCATATGAGTTCAAATAATATTCATAGTCCGGTCATAAAGGTTTGGCAGAGGTTTATGGGATGGACGATTTTTGCTAGAAAGGAGCCCCATAATGTACGCACCGAGAAGGTGATTATTTTGGGCTCGTATTTGCGGCGTAAGCCGAAGGTGTGGCATATTAATACTGCCTATCACCTCGTTCTCCAGTTTAGGAGAATTGCTACGGCCGTTGCCGATGTTCCTATTTATATAGGCGGGTTAGTCACGCACTTAGCTCTTCGGTTGACTGCATTTCGCGAAGCGGATCATGATCCAGTCCCGGGCAAGATTACCCTTAGCCTTCGATATTTGGCTTCTCTTAACTGGATTTCTTCTAGGCATCAGAATCGTTGGGCTTGGCTTACTCATGAGCAGGCGACTATCATTTTGCAAGCCGGGTCGGTTTTTTGTCACTTGAGGCTGATCAGCCTAATTATTTATTACCCGTTGCTGCCCCTAGCTCTCTTCCTTCGTTGCATGCTGTTACCTATACCCGTCGTCCTACGACTGAGCCTAGCACCTCCCAGCCCACCTCTGAGCCCGGTCCATCTCAGCCTGCTTCCGAGCCCACCACCACTACTACTTTTGAGCAGCACCCTCCACCACCCCAGTATGCTCTCCTCCATCCCGATCTGATTGCATGGATGGAGCGCATGGAGTTGAGTGCCAGTTTGTCCCGTTCTGACTTTGATACTTTTCGCACGGAGACTCGTGCCGACACCGATGCTACTCACGCTAGCCTAGACAGGTTATATGCTGATTAGTGTCTCGGGATGTACCCCGTTTATGATGACTATTCTAGGCGTGCTGCTGTGCCACCACACGGCCCTTACCCCTCGTACTTTTTGTGGCCCGTGGGTGATTATTCTGACCCTACGATTCATGGCGGCTTCCATCTTAACACAGACTATTTCAGTGCCCCGACGGGCCCTGCTTTTGGAACCGCTAGTGAGTATCAGGGGGGTGGTTGGTATACAGGTGGTGCGTCTGGTTCCGGGACTGCTGCAGATGATGATATGGAGGATGATGATTTTGGTGATGATGATGATGATCAATAGCGGATTGCTGATTCCGCTACCTCTCCGTGTACATAATTGGTATGTCGTTTCTCTATCCTCGGTTTTTATTTGTGTCCCCCCACCAATTTCGAGTCTGTATGATATGGACATTGAGGACAATGTCGAGTCTAGCGTGGGGGAGTTTTTAGTATTTCCCGTTTTATTTTCTTGAGTCTTAGTGTTTGTCTATGATACCGATTATGCAACAATGATGACAATTTGCACTCTTTAGGCTACCTACTCGTTCTTAATTGGCATTCATTTGACCCTTGTTATGTGGAATAATAATTAATCGATAAGTATTCGACCAACTGAGCTATAATTTTTGGTTCCCATTTAGACCGACCTTGCATCTAGGCTTTAGCTACAAAATTGGTGAGATTTAGAGCCTCCTGTAGCCAGTACATTCATACTTTGCTACCACTTAGGACTGTGTGTAGGTCTCCTCGTGGAATATGTTATGTCAATACGCATAATTATGGTGTTTTCCTAGTGATCATTTTTGGGACATTTTCATTTTCATCCATTTCTATCCATCTTCTCCTTGGCTAAAATTTTAAGAATTCACAAAATGAAGTACAAAATCAAATTTGCCTACCTAGCCGAGCTTGATGAAGTAGGTCACCTAGTGCGTTCTATGCTTGTTATTGTGTGAATATGGAGATTTTTTATGAACGTTTGGATGTGGTTGACTCTGTTTCAAGGGAGTTTGTAGATCTTGTCCGAGTCAATTTTGGTTATTGTATATATTTGCTTCTAATTTCATCATGCTTTGAAAAAAAAAATATAAAAAAAATCAAAAGGAGAAAAAAAAATCGAAATAATCGAAAAAAAAAGAATCAAAATGTAATACCCTAGAAAAATCTAACGCAATACAGTGGCGGAAACACTGTAGAGTGAGATTAAAACACACTGACAAACTATATCTTATTAAAAGAAATGGTAAGTCAATACAAAGGCTTCTTTTTACAAAAGGGCTAAAAGCAAAATCTCCAAACGGGTTTATACAAATCCATAAATAAACACGAATGAAGGAAGAGTAGGATCCACGCTACTCGCTAGCTCACACCCAAAACCCAGCAGCAAATACCTGTCATGTTATAAACATAACAGCCACGTCAGTGGGGAGTAACTCGGACGTTCTCCCAGCCATATTATATCATATGGAAAAATAATAGTATTATTATATCAAAATACTTAAAAAGGAAAACATTAAATGATATAATAAAAATAAGTTTCAACCAAACTTAAAATATTGGAACAAAAAAAATCAGAACAAGTTTTCAGAAGAAAACATCAAATATTTGCCAACCTGCAAATTCAAAATGTATCGATAATAATAAAAATATTCAAAATGGCGTTATGGATAGGAGTAGTGTAGACGGCTAGACTTTCACTAGGAGAATACTAAAAACTAGCTTCGAGAACTTAGTTCAAACAAATCAAACATCGGTCTCTAACTAGGCTACTCAACTATAATAGAGCGGCGACTTATAAATGCGTGGCCCTAGTTTAAGACAATGCACACCCCTCCTGGGATTACCTGTCACCCAGTTCAACTTATGACGGCGACTTACTGCGAGGCCTAAGCTTAAGATCAAAATGTACACAACTCCCGGGATACCTGTCACCCGGTTCAACAACCAATGTACCGATTCCTGATACACCAGCCTTATAGTTGATGGCAAAAACGTAAACCCCAGAATATATTACTCTAAACCTCACACTTGTCCTTATTCCTTAACTCTAAAACAAGCCATTATCGATATTCAAGAATAAATATAATCAATATGAATAATATGAGGATGAAAGGAATAAACATTTTATATAAAAAGGTAAACTTTCTACAAATAGAAAGTTACTAATTTTAGAAGCTTACTTAAAATAGAAATTTCGTTATAGAAAATACGTAAGTTATTAAAATATGTGAAATGTATTAAAAATAGCATTTCTAACGAATTTAACATTTTATTATTATCGTCGTTATCGTAACTTTATTATATTTCTAAACTCGTTACTCAAAATATAAATAAAATATAATAAGTCAATATATAGTATTTTATAAATAATTAGGAAACGAGTTAAAACTATAAATTTTAGAAACCAGATGTTTTAAGAAAATGATATCAAAATTAATTGAGTCGACGAACTTTATAAATGAAATGAAATTTACGAAGAATTCAAATTATTTTTAACAGATAGTTTATATTAATAAATAATATGGGTTTTATAAAAATGGTCAATCGGAAACAAATAGGAAATTATTAGTGAAAATAGTCTCGACTAAAAATATATTTAAAACAAAATCGACTATTTTCTCATCTATTAGAATAAATCGTAAAACGAAAATTAATTTATTAACCAGTATACAAATTTCGATTTAAAATATAAAAATATGATGTTTAAGTGAAAATTATAAATTAACGAAATATGACGAAATATGAAATCGACATTATTTAGTTACTAGTGTCACGATAACCAACAAAATATTACAACGATCGTAAATAATTAAATTACCAACGATTTATAAAACGATATCGAAAACTTGTAAAATATTTTATAAGGCACCATTTAAAAATGATATTTTTAGCAAATAATAAATAGCTAAAAATTAGAAAACCGAAGTTAAAACATTTACTAAATACTACTACTCAAACATACGATATAAAATCGAGTAACGTCCTAAAGTTACCTGAGTCGAAAAGATAACCTCGAAACATCTGCTCGTCTAACAGCCCGACCTCCAATCTTGAGCTCCAAAGTCGTCTTGAGCACTCGTTCTAGTAAAACTTCATACTCCAACGGAATCGGGAAAGGAACAGAAATAAAGGACTCGGATTAAGGATCGATAAAAGAATGGAGGAATGAACGAGCCACAAATCAGGAGGAAACATCGGCAGTCGAACAGCAAACAATAACAAATGATGAAAACCGAAACAGGACGAAAACGAGCAAGTGGCAGGATGAGATTTGAAATGACATAAGCAGCAGAAATAGAAGTAGCAACCGAAATGTCACAGAAAGGCATTCAATTATTAACACCGAATGACAGCAGGAACAAGATGATGCAGCAGCACAGTTCATCAAATTAATCGCATTCCGTAACGACACGCAGCAGTAGCCGGACAGCAGCAGCCAGAGGAACCAGACCACAATACGAACGAAATTCAAGGACGATAATAGAGAAAGTTGCAGCAGCGCGGAATGTAGAACCAAAGCAACAATAACGACGAATAAAACCCAGCAATACGTACATCATCAGTAGCGAACTGAAACGATAACATTACATGAATAGCATAGTAACAGAGAACAAACGGGAGTAACAGCAGCAATGGAACGACAACATCAACAGTACGCACAGCAGCAGTAGCAGCAATTGCAGTAGTAACAGCAACAAAAACGAAAAACATCAGCAGTAAAACGCAGTAAAAGAATAAGGAAAGAAGGACGAAAAAGAAGAAGGAACAAATAACAACAACAGCAGGAACAAATAACAAATAACAGCGTACGACACCAACAACAACACGTGACAGCAGCAGCCAGACACACCTCACAGCAGCAGGACAATCAACAACAACAACAACGACCAGGATGAAAACCCGAAGAAGAAAGCGAAGGGAGAAGGAAGGGTGGTACCTTCACAAATCGGGCTTAGAATCTGGCTCGACGAAACGTATGTGGGATACAAACAGGGGAAGAAAAACAGGGGAAGGACAGCCGGGTATGAAGAAACGCAGCAGCAGGAAGAAGCACGGAAAAAAATGGTCAAGATTGAAGTAGATGATAGGAGGAGCCGGCAGATAAAACGAAAATGAAGAAGGGAGGAAAAACGAAGAGGTGGAGATGGAATAAAGAGGAGGGATGAATGAAAGAAGTGGAAAAGAATAGAAGAAAAGGGGGTGTATGAAACAGCAAGGGGACACGTCAAACAAAATAAAGGGAAAAGGAATGAATCATCCCCATTAAATAAATCGGTTCAGAAATACGGATTAATAAGTTGACTGACCCACGAATCGACTTAAAACGAGTTAATAAAATTAATAAATAATCGGACCGTCAAATAAAATGAGTAAATAAAGTACTGAGACGAAAACGAAGTTGATAGAAATAAATACTTAGACGATCAAATAGTATTTCCCGATAAATAATAAATCTTCGATTAAGTGAATTAAATTGATTTCTCGAGGAAATGTAATAAATATTTTGACGAAACTTAATATAAATGAATTTCGAGTCGAAAATAGAAATTCGAGCTTAAAAATTAAATAAATAAATAAATAAGTAAATAAAATTTAGAATTTAAATCGTCGAAATAGATTTTCGATAAGAATTAAATTAAATGTATAAAATGAATCGAAACAGAAATAAAAATACGTTTAAAATATAAGAAGAGTTTCCGAATCGAATAGAATTTTAGGAGTTTGAAACAATTAAACGATAAATTCGTTTTATAATAATTTTAAGAATACGAGTTAAATCGTAAAAATACAAATACGAACATAATTTTAATTTAATTTAAATTTATAAAAATCAGGGATGTTACAGAAAAGAAAAAAAATAGAGAAAAAAAATCAAAACAACAAAAATATGTTATTCTCGTTACTTTTATTTTCCGTTTACTTGATGAAATTTGAGCGCTCTCTTTTGACCCTGGACTCGTTCTCGTTGATTGGTGCCTTATATGTTTTGTTTATGGAAGTGGAAGAATTTTTGAGTTGAGCATTATCGTACTAGTTAGTTCACTAGCTTGGCTTTAACCTCACAAAACCATATCGATTTCCACCTTCTACCTTGTTATTACCATCTTTGCCTCCCTTTGTGATCTTAACATGTTTTGTAAAAATTTAGAGGTCGATACCATACTAGATTGAGGGCATATTTCCACGAGTTGGAGTAGTTGAGCGTTTTCACATATATATTTCACATATACACACCCTTCCTAATTGAGGGATGAGTGGCTCCGTGAGTAGCCTATGCAAGGGTTTTGGTTGAAAATGTGGTTTCTACATATTATGGTTGGTGAAGTTGTGCATTTGTTGATGGTTTATTTTTCCTATTTCCACGTCTTGGAATTCATTTCTTAGACTTGGTTAAATGTTTGCTATGATGGACTTGAGTATTTTGGTTGCCTATTTTTTTGCTTTGAGCTGTTTCGGTATTATATTAGTTGTTTTCTTACGGGTCTTGCTTGAGGACAAGCAAGTGTTTGGTTCGGGGGAGTTTGATGTGTCTTGTTTATATAGCTTTATTCCCTCGATTCCGTTCTCTTTTACGGTCGGAAAGCGCTCTTTAGAGCCGTTTCTTCTAACATTTTGCTTTGAGCGAGTGTTTTTGTAGATTCTACATGATTTCAGGTCTTTATGTGCATTTACACTCATATCTGGTTGGAAGAACGATCCCGAGACAAAACCCGTGCTTTAGGACGTCTAGGCGAAGAAGAACTGAGAAGTGTCGATTCATTGGGCCATGGAAGCGGCCCAATACTTGTTTTATTAGTGATGCTGCCGCCGGCCGGCGTGACACAAAGACAATTTAAGCTTGATTTTAAAGTGTGCTTCGGCCCCTGCATGTGGCAGGCCCCCTGCCGGCCGGCCGGCGCGCACACTCAGTCTTTTTCCGCCTATTTTGTATAACTAAGGAGGAGTTGTATTTTTATTATTACTTTTTCATACTTAGAATTTTTCCTTAGAAAAACACACGTGACTCTTAGCATTCTAGAACTCGGTTTCAACTCGTACTCGATTTCGGTAAATTCGTTTATGCAATTTTCAGTTTTATATATCAATCTTCATCGTGAATTACTCAGTTCGTCGTAATTTTCTCTATTTACATTTCATTGTTCCGTTTAGTTCGCTAGATTCTCGTTTGTTTATCGTTAGATTTATTTGCTTCCCTTTTCATCATGAACTTTATGTATGCGATTTGTTGTTTCGTAATTATCATGAGTAGCTAATTTTCTTGCTAGAGTCGAGGGGGATCGATGGATTATTATACGATTATGTTGCTTCGATACTAAATTCATAATTATGCTAGTACCATTTTCGCGTGCTTTATTTTTCGATTAATTTGTTAAAGGCCACAACATTTTAATCTGTTTGGGAAATTCTAGTTCTCGTGCCAAAGCCGAATCAGGATTAGTTCTAATAAGTTCCGAGAGCCCGTTAGATCCTTCCTAGGTTGATACGACTATAGAGAACGTGTTATAGCCGACTAGCATATTTATGTGTTTATTATTATTGTCGTATAATTGTCGAACATCCATCGTGAACCCGTGACCTTAGTTTTCATCTCATTGTTAGAATCCTTTATTCATTATCGTATTTTAGTAATCTTTTATATATTTTCCATCAATCAACCGTTTAGAGCATTTTAGAATCCCCATAGCTATTAGACGAATTTAACCGCTTCCCTGTGGATACGATACCTTACTTGCCGCTATCTTCTTGTTAGTAGCGTTAGGACTATCTTGATTGGGTGAGACGACTTAACCCATATGGTGTAGGAGCGATGAGGGTAAGTTGTATGGTGTGACCATGACAGGCCAGCATGAGTACGACTTACCGAATTGAGCAAAAGGGGCAAACCCATCGGTACACAACCCAAGTCTCATGTTACGGGTTTCCTCAGCAAAACCAGAGTAAATACTATTAAAGCGTTTCCACTCCTCACCATCACTAGGATGACACATCTTCCCCTCTACACGAGTTTCTTCTTTATGTCACCTCATTTGTTCAGCAATGGCTCTGGTTGCATATAATTTTTGGAGTCTAGGAGCGATGGGAAAGTAGGTAAGTCGACTAAGTGGTATAGGTTTTTAATCCCTCGCAACACTCTTTCCCTTCCTACCCCTCAAAACAATATTCCCATCTACACTTTTGTATCTACCCTTACCACATTTCTTACATTCCTCAAGCAGGACATCGTCTTTCCAAAAAAGCATGCATCCATCGAGACAAGCATCGATCTTTTGATGCGGAAGTTCAAGATCTTTAACTATTTTTTTGGTATTGTAGAATGTTTTGGTCATAATGTTGTCTTTTGGGATGAGTTTCTGAATCAACGCAGTGACACCGTCCACGCACCGAAACGGTAGGTTATACTCACATTTAAGGGTCACTACCATAGACGCGACTTCTAACAACGTCACATCACACCCTCCATATAACGGTTTCTCTGAAGCCTCTAACATATCAAAAAACGCTTTCGCTCGTGGGTTTGGCTCTTGTGGGGTTGGTTGTTCATCGTCGTTAGTGTACATGCTCTCATCATTAAACACAATGCACTCAACTACATCAACCATCATTCCTCTCAATCCCCCCCTCATTTTGTTTCACCTCAGATTCCTGAACAGCAGATGTCTCACCATGACAAATCCAACAATAATAATTTGGACAAAAACCATTTGAGATAATATGTTTCTTAATCAAAATAATATACAAGAATTGAGGTTCTTACATTTCACACAAGGACATCTAAATCTACCCTCTGACGCGTATTCGGGGTGGGTTTTAGCAAACTCAAGAAAATTATTAACACCCTCTAAAAATTCCGTTGTGGGACGTCGTCTCTTATCCAATCTTTCCTCATACATGCATTTTCGTTCAAATCTCTTCATTTTTTATCCAAAAAAATTTAGACAATAACCAAATACACATTAATTCCTCTAAAGTAATTTATTAGTATACACTACTCACATATTTAGTAAAATTCTCAATTCACCTAAATATAGTACTATTTTGCATCTAATCTGTCTATAAGTAAATCACTAAATCGACATAATTGTATTTTCACTTCCAATTTCCTAACACATTAAAACAACCCAATTCATTCAACTACTTAACCATAAACCGTAACTTTATACTAACAATCTACCTATTTCAAATTGGGGAACCTATGGGCAATTAACATTCTAACTACACTAAATACTCCAACAACAACAACACTATACTATAAAAACATCTAACTCAATAACCAATTTATTTATATCAATAAATACGAAAATTAACAAATAATTTAAATTAAGTATACATAGAAAACATACCGGAACTAAGAAAAGTGGAGAAAAGAATAAGGATTGAAGAGGAAGGATGATGAAGGGCGCGGGTAGAGAGAAGGGGGAGGCGAGGTAGAGAGACAGAGTGAAATGAGGGTTGTGCAAGGGGAAGGGGGGTGTTCGCTGATTTTAAAAAAAATCAGCCCCCCTAGCGACCGACAGCGGTCGCGCGGTTTTTTAAATCGGTCGCTACGGTTTGTTTTCTGACATCACTTAGCGACCGACGTCGATCGCTAAATCACTGAATTTAGCGAGCGATATTGGTCGCGCGCTTTTTTTTAGCGACTTATTTCGGTCGCTATAGTGAATTGATTTTTCCCCCAATCCGTCTCTTCGTCCAGTGACTTAAATCGGTCGCGCGAGTTACTTTCAGTCGCTAAATGAGCGACTGAAAGTTTCGGTCGCGCGTGTATGGTAGCTACTTGAAGTATTTCTTGTAGTGGTAGACACATAAAATTTGTCAATCTACGACATCGGATACGAGACAATTCAAAGTCAAAATATGGACCCGTCAAATAATTGACGTAAAAAATGAAATAATTTAATTCGGACGTAAATAAAATAAAATAATACTCCCTCCGGTTCTTCGGAATTGCAACATTTGATTAAAATATATACCTCACAAATCATATAAAGTTGATGGTAAGGGATTTGTCGTGGAACCCCAACCGTCAATAATAAACCGGCTATTCCTACGGTAGATAGGGCAAGTCGGGTCGAATTCACGGGGACGGTAAAAGGCGTCTAGACTAGGTCGGCCTAAAAACGAGACTAAGTCAACGAGCTAAGATAAGGAATGATAGAAGGGGAGAAGGCTAAACTAAGATTAAGAAGAACAACTAAGGAAAACGAGCTAGGATTAGGTCGGGGTCAAAGGGGTAACGGAATGGTCGAGGGAGAACTAGAGCGAAGGAGGTAGTAGGGTGATCTAGGTTGGTCCGGGCTCTCGCAACTTAGACCCACCTAGAGGTTCCACCTATAACCCATCTCGGCGACACACAACACAAACGAGGTTCTAGCATGCTATAGACCTAGGTCGAATCCGGGCTCTCGCTACTTAGACCGGCCTAGGGGTCGTCCTCACCGGGATCTCGCAACTTAGTGAGGAGACCGAACCCACAACAAACTAACACCCACGAAAGAAAGGCAAGAAAACAAGCATTCGTACATACTTAGTCATTCAAGCAATTCAACAAACATGTGATGTGCATCAAACAAGAGGAAACCCAAATCTTCCACCAACATCTCTAACCAACCCTTAATCACCCAATTAACACCCTAATCACCTTACTAACCCTAGCAAGAACACTACTCTAACATAATCAAACTACAACTAACACTAACAAGATGGATTAACAAAAGAAACAACACAAACATCTACAAACTAGTTAAAACTATTAACTACAATCAAAGATTGAAACTTGAATAACATAAATAAAGATTAAGAGGAAAAGGAAGGGATTATACCAAACTAGTGAAGGAGAAAGAACAAAACTTGCATTAATGAAGAAAACCCAAAACAAACATCCAAGGTTGTCAAGCTTGGAGAAGATCTTGAAGAATTCCCTTAATACAAGTGCTAATCTAAGATTAACTACTAATTATCGACTAATCTACACTAATCTAATCTAATCTAACCTAAAGTAGTCTAGGGTTTTTAAGGATATAACATCAGATGTCTTAATATTACAAGAAGGGAGTATATATATGGGTACAAGAATGAAGGAGAAGAAAAGAAGAAGTGCGGGTGAGCTGTAGCCCATCCCGATCGGGACGGATCATCCCGATCGGGAAGGGTTCTGCCATCCCGATCGGGAAGGGCTCAACCCGACCGGGAAGGACCCACAGTGGCGCTCCTAAACGTGCATCCCTTCCCGATCGGGAAGGCCACCATCCCGGCCGGGAAGGGTCTTGTATGCCTTCCTTAAATGCTTTTTGGTCCTTCCTTGCCTCTCATGGGCTTCCCACCGATTCTCGGGACTCGGGATCGGGTCTCGGAGGCTCGGGATTGGGTCCCAAGGTCTCGGGGTCGATTCCAAGGTCTCGAGTCATCGTTCCTTTATCTCGTTGGCTCCAAAATATGTATGTATTGAGTCGGAATCGCTCCAACTCTTCCAAATTGGTCTCGGGAACCTGAAACGAACTAAAGGAAGCATAAGAAGCCCATGAATCGCTCCAAAGGAGCGATTCCACAAGGAAAAATGGACCAAAACACTACGAAATAGGCACTACAAACCACACTTATCAACTCCCCCACACTTAACCCTTACTCGCCCTCGAGTAAGCACATACTACTACTAAACTATCCGAGTGGGTATTAGCGCACCCTACGCCCCTTCAACTCACGCGAGTGCACTTAGAGGAAAAGTGTACTCCGCAAGGCAAGTTGGGTCTTGCGACAAAACTGTGGATGCAACCGGACACAAAACACACAAACAAACACATAATCGGTTGCACCCAAAACAAAAGAAATACCGCTTCCCTCAAATAGCGGTGAATGAAACACCGGTTTAGGACTCGAGGTAAGTGACAACGTTCCCAAGCTAGCAATACAAATCAAGGTGGACTAAACCCTAATAGTATGACGATAAAGCAACCAAAACGTTGGTAACTTACCTAGGTCCTCCTAACTTTCTAAAAACGTACTACGGGACGATCGGCGGAGTGGAAAAGTGAAGAACCACGGTGTTAGTCGACACTGTAGGTAAGTGAGTCCCCACCCCCTTTAGCGTGAGCCAAGAGGGTCGTCCCGTGTCCAAGACCGCCTAACTAGTCCAAGTAAAAAGGTGGAAAACATACAAAATGAGGGAAGAACGACTAATGCCGCTATCATCTTTCCTCGGGACTCGGTCCTTTGGTAGGCTCTTCACGGCAAAAGTCGGAAAAAGGCTTATTTTTGTGGGGATTTCTTTTTGTGAGACGGGTTTTCTTTTGGCATTTTCTTTCTTTTCGACGTTTTGATTTGTTTTGCCATGCCATTCTTTTTCTTCTTTTCTATTTTCTTTTTGGCTTTTGTGCCTTTTCTTTTTCTTCATTTCTTTTCTTTCTTTCATTTTTTTCTTTCTTTTCTTTTCTTTTCTTTGCCCTTTTGGCAAGATTTGGCATTTTTGGCATTTCTCGACACTCAAGAAAGAGAGAATCAACAAATTGCATTTTATTGTGTGTATATGTGTAGAAGGTAAGGAAATGGGTGAGTCGGGGAGCGTCCTTCCCTTCAAACCCACAAAAAGTGGAGAACTTGGACTAATCAAAACAATCCTAAACACGGTCACCTAGGGGACGAGACTCGATAACCAAGGCCTTTTCACACCGTGGGTGGTCATAATGGTCAAAAGTGCAAATCCCGTAGTAAATTCCTAGTAAGCTAGGTGGACTCGAGGTAAAGGACCAACGAATTCATTGATTTAGGGTCATTCTACTAGGGTAAAGTCCAAAACTCGATTTATACAACTAGAAAGGGAAAATAGACACTCACACACTAGCCTCTAAACCGGGTTTTCGAAAACCATTTACACACAAGACACACAACAAAACACAAAACAAAACTCAACGAAAACGAAATAAAAAGAAACAAAAGCAACAAAACAAGAACAACACAAAACGAACACATACAAAACACACACCACCCCGAACTTCCAAATGAGCAACTAATCATCCACAAACTTTACAAAGCTCCACCCGAGCACACCACAACACATATCTCCTCCAAACTCTACAAGAAACAAAGAGGAAAAAGGGTTGAAAAGATGTTACCGGGTGTCTTGAAAGCTCTCCAAAGCTAGCGGTGATTAAGCGACCTATAAGGAAAGAGGGAGGCAAAACACGCACACAAAACAAATATACAACACAATGACACAAAAGGAAAACACACAAAAGAAAAATCTTTTTGATTTTTGTGAAAATTTTTCAAATTTTTAGGATTTTTAAAGGTTTTTTTCGAAAAACTAAGAAAATAAAACTAAACTATACTAGAATATCGCTCCCCCACACTTAAATCGAGCCATGTCCTCATGCTCGATCGTAGGGTGCGGAGAGACAAAAGAAAAAGAAAAGAAACTACGAAAATAAAACTAAAAATCAAAAATAAAGTGAAGAAATGGTAGAAGGTGTCCGGCCGGGGTGTAGTCAAGTCACCATGGGCCGAGACGAGAAAAAGATATGGATGGGGGAAGAAATAAAAGAAGGAAATAAAAGGCAATGGGAGGGGAGGGCTAGGTGTAATCAAGTCACCTAGCCCGGATTCCGCCTAAATCCGACTAAATCCTCAAAAAAAGAAAGTGAAAATCTTGTAAAAATTTGGATTTTGAAATGACTCTCGACGCAATCACGTCATCGGGAGTCGGGAGCAACCACTACCGAGGCCTCGAAGGCCACCATGACACAAAATAAGGGGAAGGGAATAAACAAAGGAAAACAAGCAATAAAAGACGGAAAAGTAAGGATAGTTACCAAAACCAATCGTCTAGTAACTCACTCGCTCCATCGTCTCATAGATCAATGTGGGCACGTTGCTTGTCGTCTTTGTTGTTATCCCGCTTCAAGCTTGATAAAACCGCATGGTAGAGGTAGTAATGGGGCGAGGGGGGTGGAAATTGATGTGGATCTCGGTGTAAGGTGAGGTGTACGGGTCATATGATAGGAGCAAGGAGGAGTAGGGAGGTTGGGAGGGGGTATAATGGATGGGTGGAGTCAAAGGGGACCATCCCGGTCGGGATGGATGGTCCCGATCGGGTTGATAAACCCTTCCCGATCGGGAAGCTCTCGTCCCGGTCGGGAACGCACTCCAGTGAGTCGATTTTCTGCACCTTCATCCCGATCGGGATGGCTTCTTCCCGGTCGGGATGAGTCTTCTTTGCTTCCCCAAGCCCAAAAGCTTATCATAAGCTTCAAAAACCGACTTCCTCGCTCGCAAACCAAACTCCATCATCAACCACTCCTTTCTAGGAGTCACCTTCACTTCACCTATCACAATAACCTCAAACTACACATCAAATTCACTCCCTCACATCGCTCATCAAAATACCAAATCAATTACAAGAATTTCACAAAAACAAAGAAATCCAAGAAACAAAACACACAAATACAAGCACAAGAATTCTAAAGAAGAGAGGAGGGGAATATACAACATGACGGTTCTTTTAGGAACTCCGTCAAACCTAGGATGGTGGACTCCATTCTTCAACCGTAGCCCTTAAGGGCATGGAGGAGCAAGTCGAACGCGCTACCGACATCGTAGTGAAGGCCCAAGAAGCGCTCGAGCTTAACCGACCTCCACGGCCTCCAAGGAGGAGGCAAGAAGTAGGATTCCCAAGACCCGACATCATCTTCATAGTAGTCTTCGGGGTCTCTCCATCCTACGAGCTCCACCGATCTCTTCTTCCCTAAGCATTGCCTCCAATCACAAGCAAGCTTCATCTCCAAGAAACAAGGCACAAAAAGCGGTTTTGGCCTCAATTCCTCGTTGCACACC
The DNA here is from genome assembly GCA_958450325.1 of Agrostemma githago. Taxonomy (NCBI): domain Eukaryota; kingdom Viridiplantae; phylum Streptophyta; class Magnoliopsida; order Caryophyllales; family Caryophyllaceae; genus Agrostemma; species Agrostemma githago. The sequence continues at coordinate 15,958,958 of OY288250.1, forward strand.
CCCACACTTGCCTCAAGTTGTTGTTCCCCATCTTCATCACTTGGCCCCACATCATCTTGGAGAGGAGAATCGAAACTTCTACCGGCGGTTTCAATCTCTTCCAAGTCATCTCTCGGTGTAATAGCAAGGGGCTCATGATGCTTATCCACGTTCTCGGACAAGGGCAACTCGAGGCTAACAATTTCACCCAACAACTCACAAACTCCACCAACTCATCCAACTCACTATCCTCCTCCAATTCTTCACCAACGATGCCTTCACCAAGAGTCATCTCCTCATTCGTCTCTTTTTGGGTAGACGATTGAGGTTCTTCAAAGCAAACTTCTCTATCAAAGGGAACTACATCGGCGGCTTCGTAATTTGGTTGCTCCTCTTTCTCAAGTGGGCACCCTCCATCTAAATACGATGCTCGGGATAAAGACATTACGGCTTGAACCGATAATGCATTTAATTGAGCATTCCTCGCCTCGTTTGCCCTTCGCATTTGGACCATTAATTCCTCTTGTTCTTTTCGCAATTGAATGGCCATTTCTTGTGTGCTCCTTTGCAATTGAAGAATCGAATGACACAACTCCAAGTTGGGCAATTGGTGATCATTGGAGTCTTGTAAGGCTCCTTGATAATCTTGATGATGCCCATAGGGTGGGGCATCATATTGTTGGTAGCAAGGTTGGGGTGATTGGTAGTATTGTGGGTCATAGGGTTCATATTGTGGTTGGGGTGGAGGGTAATATTGTGGGTCTCGGGGGTAATGGCTTCCACAAGGTGAATCTTGAGTGTACATGGTGGGGTCACAATCATAACTCGAGTAATAGTCACCATGATCGTAGGAGTGATGGTCGTTCACTTGTTGGTAGCCGTTTTCATAACCTTGAAGTTCATACCCATCTTGATCACCCCAAGAAGCTTGATAGTGGTAGGGGGACGTCATGTCATACCCTTGGTTCATGGAAGAAGAGTGGTAGCTCATATCGGCTCCCGAGTGTGTGGAGTTTAGATCAAACCCCATGCTCGCTCGAAAATCGTAGTCCATACCCGGTTGGAAACCACTCATTCTAGCAACCGTCCGTTTAAGCGGCTCTGAGTTGCAAGAAGAAGATAATCACAACCTCTAAGCACAAACTGTAGACTAAGAACAAACGTGAGAAGTCTAGTGCTTTTTGGGCACTAGACAAGAGAGAAATAAACCACACACACACAAGAAGCAAGGTAACAAAAAGAAAAAAGAAAACACAAACACAAATACAAAGCCAAGCAAATAGGAAAACAAAGTCTAAACTAGCACCGTCCCCGGCAACGGCGCCAAATTGATGGTAAGGGATTTGTCGTGGAACCCCAACCGTCAATAATAAACCGGCTATTCCTACGGTAGATAGGGCAAGTCGGGTCGAATCCACGGGGACGGTAAGAGGCGTCTATACTAGGTCGGCCTAAAAACGAGACTAAGTCAACGAGCTAAGCTAAGGAATGATAGAAGGGGAGAAGGCTAAACTAAGACTAAGAAGAACAACTAAGGAAAACGAGCTAGGATTAGGTCGGGGTCAAAGGGGTAACGGAATGGTCGAGGGAGAACTAGAGCGAAGGAGGTAGTAGGGTGATCTAGGTTGGTCCGGGCTCTCGCAACTTAGACCCACCTAGAGGTTCCACCTAGAACCCATCTCGGCGACACACAACACAAACGGGGTTCTAGCATGCTATAGACCTAGGTCGAATCCGGGCTCTCGCTACTTAGACCGGCCTAGGGGTCGTCCTCACCGGGCTCTCGCAACTTAGTGAGGAGACCGAACCCACAACAAACTAACACCCACGAAAGAAAGGCAAAAAAACAAGCATTCGTACATACTTAGTCATTCAAGCAATTCAACAAACATGTGATGTGCATCAAACAAGAGGAAACCCAAATCTTCCACCAACATCTCTAACCAACCCTTAATCACCCAATTAACACCCTAATCACCTTACTAACCCTAGCAAGAACACTACTCTAACATAATCAAACTATAACTAACACTAACAAGATGGATTAACAAAAGAAACAACACAAACATCTACAAACTAGTGAAAACTATTAAATACAATCAAAGATTGAAACTTGAATAACATAAATAAAGATTAAGAGGAAAAGGAAGGGATTATACCAAACTAGTGAAGGAGAAAGAACAAAACTTGCATTAATGAAGAAAACCCAAAACAAACATCCAAGGTTGTCAAGCTTGGAGAAGATCTTGAAGAATTTTCTTAATACAAGTGCTAATCTAAGATTAACTACTAATTATCGACTAATCTACACTAATCTAATCTAATCTAACCTAAAGTAGTCTAGGGTTTTTAAGGATATAACATCAGATGTCTTAATATTACAAGAAGGGAGTATATATATGGGTACAAGAATGAAGGAGAAGAAATGAAGAAGTGCGGGTGAGCTGTAGCCCATCCCGATCGGGACGGATCATCCCGATCGGGAAGGGTTCTGCCATCCCGATCGGGAAGGGCTCAACCCGACCGGGAAGGACCCACAGTGGCGCTCCTAAACGTGCATCCCTTCCCGATCGGGAAGGCCACCATCCCGACCGGGAAGGGTCTTGTATGCCTTCCTTAAACGCTCTTTGGTCCTTCCTTGCCTCTCATGGGCTTCCCACCGATTCTCGGGACTCAGGATCGGGTCTCGGAGGCTCGGGATTGGGTCCCAAGGTCTCGGGGTCGATTCCAAGGTCTCGAGTCATCGTTCCTTTATCTCGTTGGCTCCAAAATGTGTATGTATTGAGTCGGAATCACTCCAACTCTTCCAAATTGGTCTCGGGAACCTGAAACGAACTAAAGGAAGCATAAGAAGCCCATGAATCGAGCGATTCCACAAGGAAAAAGGGACCAAAACACTAAGAAATAGGCACTACAAACCACACTTATCAAAAGTGTTGCAATTCCAAAGAACCGGAGGGAGTACATTTTAATTATTTTAAATAAAACCGCCTCATAAAGTGATAAAACCCGTCAAATGGGTCAAATTCAAATGGGCTAAATCTAGTAAGACAGACCAAGTTGACTTTCAAGCCCAACTCCAATAAAAACCCTATGGTTTCAGGACGGTCATTTTCTATGAATATCCATCACTATAAGATGGAGAAAATGTGGAAAAACTGAAACTAGAGATTGACTTGTGAGACTCTCTCTAGAAATCAAACTTCTTCAAATCCCGAGAACTAAAGATCGATATCCAACTCTCTCTCTAGAAGTCAAACTCCTTCAAATCCGGCAAAGTGAAGACTAGAGATCGACCTCTCCTACTCTCTCTAGAAAAAACAACGAATTGTTCCCTGAGGATCTCGACGCCAAGCACTCCAACTCATGCAGTCATCTAAGGAGAAGAAGATTAAGGCCGAATATTCAATTCTTACCAAGTCCAATCCACCAAAGGAGATCAAGTCCGACAACCCTCCTTTTTAAATCAACCGTTCCTTCAAATTTGACGTAAAGCATCTCAAATCGTGCAGTCAAGAGTGAAAGAAACGGCATGTTATCAAATAAGAATTGAGTCATATAGCCTATGTTTCAGAATCATCATTCAAGTCAAGTGGAGATCGAATAGGCAGATCAAATTAGAGATTGTACCCCAAATATTAAATTGTAATAAAAATTATTTTGCTACCATTTTTGTGTTTTGTTATTTATTTGCAGAACTACAAATTTGTGTTTAAACATAGGTAGTAACATTTTATGATGATCATCAAGCTGACTTATGTAAATAATGTACACCACGTATTATAAAGGGTAGATTGATGTAATAAAATTACATATGAATAAATAAAAGAATTAAATTTGACGATTAAAACTTATCAGAGTTGTCAATAATAATAAAACAATACGATAAAAATGTATGTTTAATTTAGACTATTAAAAGAAAAAATGGTTAATTGTTTGGGTAAGCAATTTATATATTGTTTGCATATTTTCTTAAATATAAAATATAAATATAAGAGTGATCGTAACAAAAATACTAAAGTTTTTAAGGGAAAAAAACAGGAGATATTAAAACGTTAAAATAGAATTGAAATTGCTAAAACTGGTTTAGTGTGACTCGAACCCAAGCACAACCAATATATATACAAACTATTCACCTGCGAAAGACAACTACCAAGTATATATATTTCTACCTATATGTGTGATAAAATTGTATATATAATGAAAATAGATTATTTTTTTCCCAATAGATGTCTAACCAAATGGGACATAAATATTACATTATATCGGACAACACAAATATAACATCAACGGGACATAAAAACACCGATCAAGTCAACAAATGACATCTAAACTGTCGTTATAACAACGACTAAACACGACCTATCACAAGCACCGCCAAAATCATTATGCACACATAAAAAAGTTGAAAATTTACCAATTTTAACTTACCCAAATCATAGCTTTCAGGTTTATATGGCTAAACTATACTCCCTCCATCCCGATGAATTGTTTGCCTATTCCATATTGGGGTGTCTCAATGAATTGTTTGTCTTTTTATTTTAAGAATGTTTTTATATGTAATTTGACCTTTGGCTCCACATGTCACATTCTAATTGGATGTCTTCCTTTTGGTGCCAAAAAATAAAGACAAACAATTCATTGGAATAGAGAGAATATACGCTAGTGTTTGGCCTCAGCTACGACAGCTATTAAGTCGTTGTGAGCACTACTACATTTCGTCGTCGACATTTCAGCCACGTCGTCGGCGCTTTATACGTGAATTTACTCTTTTACCCTTTCTTAATTGTGATTAATGATATTAATTAAGTTTGTTAATTAATTTAATTAATATTTCCGAGTAAATTAAAATTACGGTTTTTGTACTTTTGAACGATTTTTGAGGCACGTGTCTCAACGTAACTCTTTTACCCTTCTGTAATTGTGATTAATGAAATTAATTAAGTTTCTTAATTAATGTAACTATTATATTCCCGACTAATTTGAAATTACGGTTTTTTGAATTTTTGAACGGTTTTTGAGACATGTGTCTCAATGTAACTCGGGAATATCTTTTTCTATATTCGATTTTTGTATCGGTTTGGGTGAGATTGAGATCGATTTGTGCGAATAGGGGCGCATTTTCTGGGTTTGGGGCCGCTGGAAGTCGACCTGGACGCCCAAAATCCGCGTCTGGGGGGTCTCCTGGACGCCCAAAATCCGCGTCTGGGGGGTCCCCTGGACGCCGGAAATTCGCGTCTGGGGGGTCCCCTGGACGCCGGAAATTCGCGTCTGGGAGGTCTCCTGGACGACCATAACCCGCGTCTGGGGGGGTCCCCTGGACGCTAAAACTCCGCGTCTGGGGGTTCCCCTGGACGCCAAAAATTCGCGTCTGGGGGGTCTCCTGGACGCCCAAAACCCGCGCCCAACAGGCCCAGATGCAAAATTACAAAAATTTGTAATTATCAAGGCTCGAACCCACAACGTCTTGAACACAAATAAGGCTCCTTATCACTAAACCAATTGAACATTGTTGATAAATCTTACTAAAATATTATCTATATTTGATTCTAAAACTCCCTAAAATCGCCTATTAATACAATTTTAATATTATTAATAATATTATTGTTGTTGTGGGTGGGGGAGGATATATAATATAACATAATCCGTAACATAATAAAATGACGGTTTTCAAAAAAAAAAAAACCGTTGTATTATCGAGTTTCATTAACATGATTAAACTTTTTAATTTCATTAACAAAGTTAGTGAATGTAATTAGGGAAGGACGTTGTTGTCTTTTCACATTAAAAACCGCCGACAACCTAATTTCTAGAAAAGTCGGGTTTCTCTAAAGAAAAGACGCTTTTTTTTAAGTGAGAGAAAATAAAATTAAATATGTTGAATGGAGTTTGAGTGGATATATAATAAGGACAAGATAATAACGGAACGGTTTGAAAAATTAAAAATCGCTTCATTAACGAGTTTCAATAACTAATCTAACTCCTAAAATTAAAACATTAGCTAACTAATCTAATTAAGGCGAGGGCAAGATCGTCTTTTACATTAAAAAGCGCCGACGATGTTGTTGAAATGCCGACGACGAAAAACAGCACTCATTGTGAGAAGAGTAGATGTGTTGGGAGAAGAGTAGTGAAGAGAGGATTAGAGAAATATGAGTGACAGGCAAGCATCCCATATTAATTAGCTCTATCATTCAGTAAAGCAAATACTGGAATAGTCATTTAAACTAGCTAGTACACGGCCGATTGCGTACCCACACTACCGTGGATCAATAGTCGGTGCTGTGAGATGTCCTTGTAAGATATACGTTATGATTTGATAATGAAATCTATCCCATGATTATTATAGATTTGATTTAATTCAACCCTAATACAATTGGTGAACGGAAAAGCGGACTAACCTTGTTCCATGTCTTACGACGCACTCAATAATAATAAGAAATAAGAAATAAGTTTGATTATCCTCCTTAACCCTTCCTTAACGTTCTCAATTTGATGGAGAAGAGAACTCTCTGTCTTTTCATTTTTTCTGTAAATAAAACTGTTTGCTTTTGAGAAGATCATTTAGGTACGTACACTGTTATTGATATGTATATGGATATATACATGTCAAGGGATACGTAATCGTTCATAACTCAAATCGTTTCATATCTCTTCGTGAAAAGGCATCTCGTGATATTGGGTAAGGTCGGAAGGAATAGTAATTCCAGACTTTAATTACTTTAATCGAAACCGATCCATCGCGGTGTCGTCTTTTATATTAAAGCCTCGTAATATTTAATATGAACTTAATTTATATTAAACCCGCCACACAAATATTATTAAATATTCGAAATTTTTTTCAAAATAATGCTCTTAAATAAACTTATTATCGTTTCGGGTCGGATTGAAAATTAATTAACAAAATGGGGCTCTAGGAGGTTCGGAGTGAGGGTCGTGTTTAGGCGGAGCAATCCCGCCATTAGGAATGACGGGTTTTTGAAATAAAAAATTCCCAAAAAAAAAAAATTAATAACCCTTAAACCCGCCATTGGGAATGGCGGGTTATTGAGCACTAACCCGCCACCCCCAATGGCGGGTCTAAGTGTTTTTTTTTAACGAGCAAGGATATAATAATATCAATGTTGCAAATTATCAAGTTATCCATTGTAGTCTAGTGGTAAAGTAGTCTAACTCTCTATCTAGAGGTTTGGGTTCGAACCTTTTTGCTGGATTTTTTTTAATTGTGAATTACAAAATAAACAATATGTTATCAAAGAGATTCGATCCTATGACCACTTGCGCACTAGACAAAGGTTTTGTCACTGAAGCAATATTAATTATTTGGAATTTTATATCATTAAATGTTTCTTATCTCGACTTCTTCAGCAAATAAAAAATGGGCCTTTTGGACAAAAACTAATTATCAAAATGGGGCTCGGATTGAGGATCGGTATGGGACGAAATAAACATGTCATTAGCAATGGCGGGTATGTGAAATTCGGGAAAAAAAATACAAAAAATATTTGTATCCTTAAACCCGCCACTCCCAATGCCGGGTTTTAAAATAATTTTTTATCTCCTCACGAAATCAAGATAAGTAATGTTTAATGATGTCAAATATCATATAACTGATATTGCTTCAGTGGCAAAACCTTTGTCTAGTGCACAAGTGGTCACAGGATCGAATCTCGTTGTTAACACCTTGTTTATTTTGTAATTCAAAATTAAAAAAAATTCAGCAAAAAGGTTTGAACCCCCCGAAACCTTGTTTATTTTGTAATTCAAAATTAAAAAAAATTCAGCAAAAAGGTTCGAACCCCCCAAAACCTCCCCATTGGGGGTGGCGGTTAGTGCTCAATAACCCGCCATTGCACTAACCCGCCACCCCCAATGGCGGGTTTAAGGGTTATTTTTTTTTCTTTTCGGGAATTTTTTATTTCAAAAACCCGCCATTCCTAATGGCGGGATTGCTCCGCCTAAACACGACCCTCACTCCGAACCTCCTAGAGCCCCATTTTGTTAATTAATTTTCAATCCGACCCGAAACGATAATAAGTTTATTTAAGAGCATTATTTTGAAAAAAATTTCTAAATATTCTAACAGACCTTTTTTTTTTTTTGGACCCGTCCGACTAGGGGTGTTTACCGGTCCAAACCCGGACCGGACCGGTTTGACCCGCGGACCGGAAACCCAAAAAACTCAAACCCGTGGACCGGACCCGCTACAAAGAAACCCGGACCGGACCGGACCGAACTCTCTTAAAACCGGACCGGACCGGACCGGACCGGACCGTAAAAATACACTAAATTTGATATTTTTTTAAAGTGTGGACCGGACTGGACCGGACCGGAGACCGGTCACCAACTTTTTTGCGACCCTGAGACCGGACCGGTACGTGCCCCGGTCTGGACCGACCCGGACCTTACGGTCCGATCCGGTCCGATTTGCCGGTCCGGGTTAATTTTTGAACACCCCTACGTGCGACTGACATCCATCCCCTGAGATACTCTGAGAAAGGAAGAGAGTTAAATTATCCAGTGGCCTGAAGCAAGAAGAGTACTGGAAAGGGATTTGGACAGCCGACAGCCCATAGCTGATGAGGACCCAGGGTGTTGGGTGAAAATGACTGGAGACCTGGAGTTTGTAATTAATTAATTAAGTTGTTTAAAGGCAATTATATTGTGGATTCCATGATTCCATCTACAACTACTAGTCTACTACTCCATCCCATATTTCCATGGGCTCCTGGACCCCTCTGGCCTGCGAAATCCATTGAAATGTTAGTGCTATCTGTTGGCGGGTTACGTTGGGGATGATTTCTATATCCGGGTGAATTATTATGTGGTTGGCAAGGCCGCTCCTCCTCCTTATGAAATTTGTAAAAGCTTTACTCCCTCCAACCCACTGTGATTTGCCCACTTATTATTTTAATCCCTCACATATGAATAAAAGTGGATAAATTATTGTGGAGCGGAGAGAGTAGTTATTCGGATTATTATTTTATTGAAATATTTTCACTCTTTCTATCAAAACTCTCAGCTTCGCTTCTAATTCATTTTACGCACTCAAGGTTATATATAGTTCACGATCGATATATCAGTAATTGATGCAATAAGTAGTAGGCATGCAAGTGTCTTCAATTTCTTATCTATATATAATATATATGGAGTATAATCTTGTACGTCTAGTGTATGGATGTTGTGTACTAATCTTGGCAAGTAGCTAGGGTGCTTGCTTTAGAATATACTCATGAACATAAGGGGAAACAAAGAAAAACGTACAGTTTCATTTGCTCAAGTAGTCCTCCGCTCCACCCAGGCAGGCCACCAATAAGTTGGAGGTCTAGTTGTTTTGTCTTACTGCTAGCTCCATCTATAATTCATCCTTCGCATTAATTAACCATTAGGGAATGGAAAATGAGTTAGTGTCACCGGGGGTGCCCTAACTCGGCACCACCCCGTCACATAAGGAATTATGGGGGTCCACCTTTTTAAAATAAAGGGTGCATGTGAAGGGGTGACACCAAGATTGGGCGTCACTCGGTGGCGCTAGGGAAAGGGAAATCATCATGCTTACAATAACAGGAGATGGTGTGATATACTTGCAAACCCTACGTACGCCACTAATCGACCAGAAAGGTTAGCTAGTAACGCAAGATATCTTCGGAAATATTGCTCATTTGCTCCTATTAGATTATTTAGCGGGGATAATACAACCTATCATCCGCTTCTAAAAACAATATCGATTTCATTTAATCTGATAATAAAACGTATTATTAGACTAATAAACCTAAAACAGTATTGGTGACGGGTAGAGCTGACAAAAGCTGCCCGACCCGTCAAACTGACCTGACCCACCCGACCCGATAGTACCCAAAAATTTAACGACCCGAAACCGACTATCAGCTTGTCTCGCTTTTGACTTGTTAACCGATATAACCTGATGACCGGCGATCCGAACCCAATCCAACCCAACCCGACTCAATAAGATTGACGATTATGGTAGTCATTTTTGTGAGCAGAAATGGTGGGGCTATGTAAATAATTGAATGGATGAGAGTGAATAGAATAATCGAAAGTAGTCGATTAAAAATGATCCAATACTATTCTAGGTTGATTAGTCTAATAATACATTTCAATAAATTTGAGAATAATACGTGTTATTGGAGTAGTTAAACCAGAGTAGTATAAGTGACTTTGTAACCTGCTGACTGCTGTATCAGGTCACATAATAATATTTAACTTGTTACTTATCTTCCATTCTCCTTATTAGAATTGAATAATAGGTGAACCGAGTCGGGTTTGGGTCGGGTTAACTTCAGGTCGATCCACTTTCGTGTTATAATAATCGGGTTGACTTCAGGTCAGGTCGAATAATTTCGGGTTCGGGTCATTCTCGGGTTCGTTGTTTTAAACTTTTTTTTAGGGATATCGACTCGTTTTTTATAATAATAGTCGGGTTAGTTCGAGTTAATTGGATTATCGTCAAAATCAAATCTTCAGTTCGGGTATTGGGACGGATTCGGTTTGACTTATTCGGGTCGGGTTAGTTTTGTCAGGTCTACTTCTCTTTACTTCTCTCGTTCATCCTCTTTCTCCATCACCTTCATCCTTCACTTTTTTTTCTATACGTTTCGTTTGGATTAACGTGTTGATTTTTGTGTAGGATTTTGTTATTCGCTAGATATTAATGACCTTTAATGCTCCATACCCTAAGTGAAAAGGAGCGAAATAATATGAAATAAATTAAAAGCGAAAAAGAAAGGTGAACGGGTTCTACCGGTAGCTAGTCACCTATACTACTCCGGTTTAACTAGTCCAAAAAAACGTATTATTCTCAGATTTATTAAAATTAGAATTATTTTCGAAAGATGCTCTATAGTTGGTATTATTGCCGTTAAATAAAATTAAAGAGGAGAAAGAAAGGTGGATGAGTTCTACAGGTTACCGGTCACCTATATTACTCGGTTTTAACTACTCCAATAATACGTATTATTCTCAGATTTATTAAAATTTATATTGTATTGGGAAGACGCTATATAGTTTGTATTATTGTCGTTAAACAATCCTACATAATATGACACAAATTCTCATATGAGACGGTCTCACGGTACGATTATTGTGAGACCTTTCCCATAGTAGTAAGTTATTAAAATAATAAACTACTCCTACGGAAGAACTCTCACAATAACCGTAGTGTGAGACCGTCTCATACGTAACTAATACATAATGTCCATAAGTCTTTGTGCACGCAATGTACTTTTTCATCAGTTGTAGTTATCAACTGTTCATGAACTTTGCTTCTAGTGTTATACTCGTACCAACAAAGCCATACATATTAGTAGCGTCAATCACTACAAATGAGTCATTTTGTCGATGGGCCTTTCAATGATCCACCAAACAAGAGAATTTAATCATGACTTACTTGATGATATGCAATTTGATGGCGTCAAGGGTCTACATAGTAGCTAGGGCCCTTTTTCATCATTTGTATTATATTTCCACCATTTCAATGATTTCTTACACCTTAAAAGTGTCACATTTTTTAAAAATTATAATAAAATATATAAAAGTAGAGGGGAGTAGAGTAAGTGGGTCACTAGATAACAGAGAAGTGTGATAACAAAAAAAAGTAAGTGGAAGAAATCAAAGAAATGATTGTAAATGAAAATGTAGAAGATATCAATGAAAAGATGGAGTATATTTATTACGGAGTAATTATCATCAATTGATGTTGGGTATGACGAAATCGCTAAATCGTTTCCATCAAATAATGTAAGGGATCCGACGTGGTGTATCTTAAATTACTCATGCAATGTGTGGAGTCTATTCGAGCATCGATTCAAAATCCGGTTCGTCAAAGTGGTCTTGAAACAAATATTAGTCGCTGAAATTTTGGGTAAGAAATTTTAGTTTTGACCAGGACCGTCAAATAATATTCAGTGACCCGGTTCCAAATTTTATTGGAGGTCCTTAGTATCATCGAGTATTATCATGTAAGAAAATTATATCTTTCTTTCATCAAATAGCAACAAATTAAGGTACTTTATATGGAGTTACGCTTTCGACTAATTTTTGGATGGTTATGCTTGAGCAAGACTTACAACCACAAAAATAATACTCTGTGTATCATTGTTTATTGTCTAAGCTTATTAAAATCTCACTTTAAACAACAAACAATATCAATTTTTGTGAAAGGAAATTAATGAGATAAAAAAACTGAAATTATTGAGCCAGGACGACAGGACGGGTTCGATCCCAGATCTTCTGGGGCAAATACCAAGTCAGGTACAACGCTACACTGTTACATATTCCCTGTGTTCCATTCATTTGTTTGTCTTTTATATTCATTGTAAGGAGTATTTTACTCAAAGACAAACAAATGAATGGAACGGAAGAGAGTATATGTTATAACTACACAGTAAAACCTGTTTGAGGCCCCAAAATATCTGGGGGCCCTATTCTAGGAACCGGCTGGACTTGCCTTTTGACGGGTTTGGTTTTGGCTGATCGAGGTTATACCGAGTTCTTAGGATTGTGTCATCCTATACCAAATCTATCAATGCCCTTAATATTTTGGATGTAATTTTTTTTCTGAAATCCCAAACTCGGGACTATATCATTGAATCATAATCAGAAGAAACAATAGAGTTAACATGTATCAGACCAATGTCCTCTCAAACACATTTACCGATACTGCCAAGATGAGAATGTGCTATCGCATCAACAGCTCGATTGCAGCCCCGCGGGGTATAAGACCAAATAATGCTATCAAAATTACAGTTAAATTCAATCACTCCATCAATAATAAAGAAAATGTTACTCCGCCCATGGCTCGGTTGTCCCAAGTAATCGATAACCGTCTTGCACTCGCTTTCCACAACCACGTTCCGATGGCCTCTCCTCCACGCCTCCTTCATTCCATTGAGAATTGCTGCCGCTTCAGCTTCACGTACCTCGATCGTCCTACTCCTTCATATGCTCATAGCCTAAAACATGCGTCCGGCCATTTGCCCCCTACTTATCACTCTAGCACAACGTCTTTCTTTTCCAAAGACTGTGTTGCAAATTAATCCCAATTGTGGCACCTGCTAGTGCTTCCTCCCTGTCTCACTCTTCCCGCCACCCCCACCCTCTTCTTTTCTTCTTTCTTCATCCTCTCCAACTTGTGCTCCAAATCCTTCACCGTCGCTATTACATTCTCCGGTCTCATCCCCTCAAAAACCCACTTATTCCTAGCTTCCCAAATGGCCCAACAACCCATAATCATCCTCCCTCTCTCCTTTTCCTCCACACATCCTCCACACACTCCCTCACCCTCTCATGCATGTACTCCCTTTTTATCTCTATACCCATCCCATCCCACACCCCAAACCTCTATCCACACCCCTTTACGACAAGATGGAGACAAGTCTCCTCCTCGCAAAAAAAGAAGGGACAAGCAAGTAGCATCCATACAGGAATCTTGCGAGCAATATTACCTTTCGTCGGGATAGCATGGACGCACAGCTACAAAAAAAAACACCTTGATCCATGGTAGAACTTGAGCCTTTCAAATTTTTGACCATAGCTGTTTCTCACCCGAGTAGTCTGATGATCCCGTCTCACCTAGGTCATCGCTTGTAAGAAGACGATATGTTGATTTGACTTTGAACAAGCCATTCTTCTGCTCGTCCCAGCAACAGATGTCCTTCGTAGGACGCGTGCTGAGCCTCATGTTACTAATTGCTTTCTGCTCCAACAGAAGAAAGAGTGCACGGAGGATCGTGGTGTCCCATGTTCTATCACTCCGACTCAGCTCCGTCACCATCAGCTGCTCGTTATCTGTAGACACTCGCATTTTGATTGCTCTTGTCTGTAGCAGTCTCAAACAAAACACCCGATGATGATCGGACGTAAACATGCTTTAATGCGCTCGAATACGGGACTCAAAATGAATATTATCCGACGTGGGCACTTAGCAGAGTACAAATCTCTCAAAACTGATCTCAAATTCAGACTCAGTGGGTCGTTCCCAATAAATTGAAGCTAATTTGAGCCAAAACCGTCGTGGGTGACAAAACCGTCTTTTGCGACCGAGTCATAACCCGATCAAAGTCGAAACTGGAGACGTATCCAGCCTCCCGATGCGTTCAAATACACAAATGAACAAAGACAAAAACAACCAAAATCAAAGTCAAAAGCAAATTCTAACTTTCCTAAAAATGCTCCACCCGATTAGACCCACTCGATCGAGTGCCTAAGGGCCACTCGATCGAGTGCACCCTTAAACAACGACCATGACCCATTTTCAAGACCACTGGATCGAGTGCACATAGGGCTACTCGATCGAGTGACCTCTTAGCCGGGGGTAAAATCTACAAATACCCTCTCTTGGCCCATCATTTCCCAACCTTTTTTCAACCTTCACAACCTTGAAAAACCCTCCTCTTCTTCACATTTTGAAGAACTCTACCTACACTCAAACATACAAGCCTCTCCCGAGACCAAGCCTCCCGACAACCAAGAAAACCGTCTCCCTAATCACACACCCTAACTCACGCTACATTCTCGACCGCCAGCTCCCGTGCCTACGCTGACACTCGACGGGCCCATTTTCCGAGACCATTAGCATGTAGGTTGAGGGTGTAGCAAATGCCGTTCTTCTCGTCTCTAATTCTCCTTTTCGCTTTTTGTATACTAATCGTTAACATCTAACATTTAATTCTTGTTATTAACTACTAACATTTAATTTTCGTTCACTAACATCTAACACTTACTTTATTTTTCGCATCTAACTTTTATTTTATCGTATACTAACAATCTAACATTTATTATCGTTATTTTATTTTATTTTTGGTAAAGTGTAAGTATATATTTATGCGTAAATAATTACAAGCAAATGGCTACAACAGCTTTTGCAGCCATCTAGCGTCTTTCTCACTAATAGGATATTTAATCTTACACATTACTCTATTCTTAACATCATCTTTAATCAAATTGACAACATAATGGGGGTGCCGCACAATACCTTCAATTCTGCAGATATTCCGTTGCCTCCAGATATAATATATTGTCGCATTAATCAGCACTCTTAACACATTGTATTGAAACTTCGAACCCCTCATCTTGGTCACCCAAACGAGTGCCCGCCTAGCCGGAATCCTTTTGCTCACCCAATCACTTAGCATCCCAATGATTCTAGAACTCCAAGAACAGCCAAAGAAAAGGTGCTCTAAACTCTCCTCCTCCTCTTCACAAAGATAACACCGATCATTGTCCGCAACTCCAATTCGCAATAGCTTCTTCCTCGTGCTTAGCGCACCCCACAACACAAGCCAGGTAATGAACCTGTGTTTCGGGACACTCCAAGCACTCCAAACAAGCCTCGCCCACGGAACTCTCGGTTTCGGAACCCTCAGCTTCTGGTAAGCCTTCGATATTGAATAATTGTTGCGCGAACCATGCCAGGTACCATTCAAATACATGTGTTTAACTTTCTCCTTGGCCTGACAAATTTTCCTCCAAGCCCATGTAACGTCCGTATTAGGCTGATAATATCGCCACTCCTTTCCCTTCAGGTAGATACCATTAACCCATCGAACCCAAAGTCGGTCCGGTTGGTCAAATACCCAAGAAGCTAACTTCCCCACTACCGTCTCATTCCACAAATACAAATCCCTCAGTCTCAATCCTCCTTCAACATAAGGACAGCAAATCTTCTCCCAACTCACAAGTGTCCGATTATTGCCTTCCACACCGCCCTCCCACAGGAAATTACGGCATAGAGAAATAATACGAGCCATGACAAACTTCGGAATAATAAATACCATGGCCCAGTAATTATGTAATTGGGATAACACAGACTGAACCAAGGTCAACCTCCCCGCATAAGACAGCTTACGGGCTCCAATACTATTAATCCTCGAGATGACACGGCTAACTAATTTATCACACTTAGCTTTCCCAAGTCGGGTACATTGGATAGGTAAACCAAGGTATCGAAAAGGGAGTGTACCTTCCACACAGCCTGAGAATTCTAAAATAGCCGCCTTCCGGTCCTCATCAACTCCAGCAAAATACGCATGAGACTTGCCCACACTTATAGTCAACCCCGAGGCTCTAGCAAAATTTGCAAAAGCTCTCCACAGAAATTCCATCGAATCCGAGTCCCCTTTACAAAAGAGAAGCAGATCATCCGCAAAGAGTAAATGGGTGAGCTTCATCGGGCCACATTTCGGGTGATATCAAAAATTCCTATCCACTTTTCCATGATTCATAATCCGAGAGAAGTACTCCATGCACACCGTAAAAATCAACGGAGACATGGGATCCCCGTGTCTCAATCCCCGTTTTCCTTTGAAAAATCTAAAATTATCCCCATTCGCACAAATAGAATATGAGACGGTCTCAATACACTCCATGATCAACCCACGAAAGTGATCAGGGAAGTCCAACGCTCGTAACATTTGATCCTCAAAACTTCATTCGACACTATCATATGCCTTGTGTATGTCAACCTTAAAAAGGCATCGGGGTGACACGCGCCCCCTCTGATACATTCGGACCAAGTCTTGGCAAATCAGCACAATCTCCACAATACTCCTCCCCTCTATAAAATCACCTTGAACAGGAGAAATTATTTGAGGTAGCACTTTAGCTATCCCTGTACAAATGATTTTCGCAATACATTTGTACAAAACATTGCAACAAGCAATAGGCCGAAACTCCTTCACTGACTTAGGTCTATTCACCTTCGGAATAAGAACAATATTAGCACAATTCAATTGTTTTAAAAGCTTACCTGAGACAAAGAAATCTTGGACAGCTTTCACAATATCATCTCCGACAATGTCCCAAGAATCAATAAAAAATTGACTCGAGAATCCGTCCGGACCAGGCGCTTTATTCCGTGGAATGCTAAACAAAGCCCTCTTGATTTCCTCAGGTGTTACACTCGCCTACAAGAGCTGCTTATGCTCCTGTGAACAAGTACTTCCCCTTCGAACGAAAGCAACATTCACCGGTTCAACCTCACAAGACTCACCTAGCAACGTGTTGTAGAACCGAATAAAAGCATCTTCAATCTCCTCTTTAGACTTACAAATGCAACCATCTGCATCCTCAATGTTAACAATAGCATTGTGAGAACGCCTGGCCCGAAGTAGTCCGTGGAAGAACGCAGAATTGACGTCCCCATCCTCAATCCATCGTTGCTTCGATTTCTGATTCCAGAAATCAGATCTCGCAGCTTGCAAAAACCACACATGTTCATTCAGCTCGCCTTTCTCCTTCAATGCTGCAATCGAACTATCAGCCCGCAGACCGACTTGGAGCTGATGCAGCTTCGATTCCGCCTGGTCGCACCTGTTTTCTATATCCGAGAAGCAGGCCGTATTCAGCATTTTCAACGGCTTTTTTAGACTACGTAACTTCATCACAACCCGGTACATGTGAGTCCCTCGAATCGAAGTTGACCATGCCGCAGCAACACAAGGCTTAAACTCTGACGCTCGACTCCACATATTCATGTATTTGAAACTCCTATTCCTCCTCGTCGGGGGTTGCTCCAATTGCACAATACATGGGCAATGATCAAACGTCCCTTCCGGTAAGAAATTCGCATACCCATTCGGAAATAGTCCCATCAACTCATCATTAACAAAACAACGATCAATGCGACTAAACACCCTCGTCTCAGCCACTCTATGCTTGTTATTCCAAGTGAACCAAGACCCAACTGCCTTACAATCACTCATACCACAATTCTCCACACATTCTCGAAATTGGCTCATCGCCTCTTCCGAATTCCCACCTCCAAGACGCTCACTAACATTCATCACACAATTGAAGTCACCCATAATCATCCACGGCCCTTTCATAGCGTAGGATTCCAGCCTTCTCCAAAGGTCAACTCTCTCCGACGCAGAATTAAAGACATAAAGGAAAGTAAGCCAATAATCCTTACCCGAATTCGTCTTCACTTTGACATGAATACTTTGGTTACTATACCCCACTATCGTCAAATTCACCCTTTCGTGTTTCCACAAAAGCCAAACCTAACCTCCTTTATGACAATGACTATTAGTCGTAATACTCCATTCATAGAAAATATTCTGATGAACTTTGGCATACGCCTTATTTTTTATTTTAGTTTCAAGTAGACCGACGATGTCTACCTGCTGCTTCCTAATAAACTCACAAACTGTCCGCTGCATATTTATATTACACATCCCGCGAACATTCCAACACCCTATATTATGTACCTCCATGGATCACCAACTCCAAACCAACCCCTTTATTTTCCTCCACCACCTCTTTCCTCGGAACTCCCATAACCACATCACTGAACGCTACCCCTTTATTCACAATAGCGCCGGTCCTCGGACCCTTGGGACCAGAGCCTGCAGGCTTACGAAGACCATATTGCACATCCCCTACACTCGGCCAAGAAACCACTAATGCACCACTAGTCGGTCCCAGGGGCAGGCTGGCGGACCACTACCCCCCCTTTCAACCCTCTGCTGCTTTACATCCTGCCTAGCTTTCCTCAACTCATCTCTCATACATTCCTTCACCTCATGTCCATACCCCTTGCATTTTGAACACCAAGTAGGTTTCCACTCATATTTGACAAAAATCTCAACCAAATTTTCTCGTTCATCCAAAAATTTGATTGAATGTTTAAACGTTTGACCCACCTTCACCATGACTAACACTCTCGCATAACCTAACCTAGTACGTTCTTCCGTAGCTAAGTCAGACTTGACATATAGACCTTATAGGGCAGCCAATCGGGGCAAACACCGCCCCCGAAATTTCAAAGGTAAGTCATGAAATTGCACCCATATAGGCACTTCCAAGACATCCTCTTTATCCAGTTTGGCATCAGGGGTGCATTCTTTAACAATCAGCGGTTTATTGTCAAACATAAAGCAGCCATGATCAAGAATTTTTACCTTTGCTTCCTTGTCCTTGAACCTGACTACGAATATTCCATTGGGTAGAAACGAGATTTTGTCAATGCCGTGATCCTTCCAAATTCTTCTCACAAACCCCTCTACCACCTCCCATGGCGGGTTTGCACCCATAATGAAACAATACACCGCAGTACTCCAGTATTCAATTTCGTCATCTAGGTCATCCTCTGAAAACCTCAAAAGCTCCTCGTCCTCTTCCATGTCGACAACTTTCTTTCCCTCTCTTTGTTTCCAACCGCTCGTCTCCACTTCATTCATTTCCGGTATGTATTCCGACACAGCGTCGTCGTCCGACGCATAGTTCAAACCTGGGATAGAATTCAATCTTTCAGTCATCGAATTCGACGAACCGTCACCAGGCTGCGATTGATGTCCATCCAAGTTCGAGTTTTTGACAAGTTTACGCAAAAGTTCCTCTTTAGCCTTCCGAGTGGTCGGCTTCATTGCCATGGGGCCTTTAGGAACTGCTCGTGATTTCTTTCGTATCGAAATGGGGCCAAAATCAGTGCCGGACAGCCTTGTCAGGGTCGAGGACTCTCCGCGCCTAGCTATCATCGGAAATCTCCAATCAGTCGCCGAAAATCTCCATATCACCCGAACACACACAATGTAATAGTTGCATTTGATATCTTATCGTTTTTTTTATATTGTTTATAAATTAATACCGTGTATGATATAGTTTTAAAAAAACTATTTTAAATCGATTCGAACAACATCCAATGACGCTAAATCGGTAGTCGTAGACCTTAAAAGCAAAATTACGACTTCGAAATGCAAAGGATCTAAGTTTGCGATGACAAATCGAGTTTCCAATCGAATATGTTCAATAATAAACACCGTCTAGAGTCCGTTATAATCCTCCAAAAAGTTGTACTGGAGGTGGCCCCCTTCGAGGCGCGCCGCCCTAGACACTTAAGGATTAGGGCGCCTTATGGCCTATGCATAACCACTGAATTATAACGCGATCACGGTAGTTCGTTATCAAGTGTATTCGATGCCATTTTAAAAAGATCACTCTAAAAGCCCGATGTCAACTCCGTAGTCAAACGTCGTGCCTAAAAGAGTTATCGACAATTGAATTAGCATGAAACCCGTTGCGGCCGAATCGATCGTCATATGGTCTGTAAGGATCGACAAAGACATTGTGACGCGGAGGGAATCAATATTTGTTGTAGTTCAATTAATTCCGATTTCACAAACAACACTCTAAAATGCTTGATACCGATTTCGTAACCGAGCATCGTGTATAACGAGTTGTCGAGAATCGAGCTAGTGTAACTTATGTAATGTTTACATATAGCTCGATCATTTCTCAATTCAAATCACCAAATCACGAAATGGTTCATTTTGAAGCAAATCTTCACCCGTTACAGAGGGCACTCGATCGAGTGCCTAAGGGCCACTCGTTCAAGTGACCCCCTCAAAAATGGGCAGAGAATTCTCATGAAGGCCACTTGATCGAGCCCCCTTGATGATTCGATCGACTGACCCTTATACGCCTCCAACGAGAGCCTAAAGGTGATACAAGGCTCCGTCAAGCCATGTTTACGACTTTTAGTCAGCATGTGCTAATCCAATCACGTGTTTCCCTTTTCAAAACCCATACATTATATCCTATTCAATCTCGTTACCCTTACGACTTTGAGTAATGTCTCGTATGACTAGTCCTACATCGACGACTCCTTAGTCGTGTTCGATATGCGATTGGTCGAGATATTCCCATTTCGCTATGATAAGTCGGGACAAGACTTCGAGGCCCGAGATCAAGCTGACACTACGCTTAGGTCCTGTACACTAAACGCGTATTAAAGCCTTTGTCTTCCGATCGATGCACAACGCAATGTGTAAGCGATCGTAGTTCGTCCAATTTTTTGATTTACGGTTTCGATTACGTTTTCTATTTACAGGTCCGTTTATAGATTACATTTACCGTTTCTAACTCATTTATCATTCTGTTTTTGTCTGAGTATTGTGAATTCCGGGTTGTATTCCGCCCGTGTAATTTGTAATTTATTTTCGATGTTTGCCATTTACCGCTTTCTAAATGAATATCGCATGTTAAATTCAACTTCGACATAACTTAAGATGCATTAAACGACGTAGCGAAACACGTATTTCGCATGCGTAGCTAAAAATGTTGTTTGCATATCATTTAACCGTGTTACTAACGCGCGCACACGAAAACCAAACGATATCCCAGTAGAGGCCGCTAAGTGCGGGCGGGGTTGGGTGTCCTTCGTGGGCTTCCCAACACGTACCCTCACCCCTTACTCAGAACCTTTGGTTACCGGATGCCCGAAACCGTTGGCGAACAAGAGTCATTCGATACACGATACCCGATAAATCAGCATCTACAATACCCGTATTTTTATAAAAGTCAAATCTTAGTAAAGGTGGTTAAGTCGAGTCAACCCGAGTCAAGTCAAAGTAAATCGAGTAGTTCCGTTACTATACCCCAGTTGCTAACCCGTCCCGAGCCCAACTTAATACGTCTCTTAGTAACAATTATAATAAAAATAATATTATATAACAATATAATAATAATAATAATAATAATAATAATAATAATAATAATAATAATAATAATAATAATAAGAAGAAGAAGAAGAAGAAGAAGAAGAAGAAGAAAACAAGGGTTACGTATAACCCTCCACCCCTTCGTTTCATTCCTCTTGAAAGCGGCAACCTCCACCTCGATAAGCTTCGTTTCATTTTCTTTCGTTACTCGGCAACCAGTGCACACTCCTCTTAAATCCGTACAACCCTCACATACTCACAATCAACCCCTACATCCCTCCCTCCATAATCACGATAAGCAAAGAGGAAGGAAGGGAGAGACTCCAGGATTCGAGTCAGACCGTCGATATAGTAAGATTACGACTATACGCACCTTCTAGGTGTGGTTACATTGTCGGTTCCGTTTTAGCATCGTAGGTCACCTTTAGTGTCGATATAGGAGTGGTCGGAGATGATTTTATCGGTGTATTGTTGTTGTAGTTGTCGTGTTGTTGCTATTATTGTGTGTCGCTATTGTAACACCCTTGATTTTTATAAATTAAATTAAAATTACGTTCGTATTTTTATTTTGTTTACGATTTAAATCGTAGTTCTTAAAATTAGTATAAAACGAATTTATAGTTTAATCGTTTCAAACTCCTAAAACTCTATTTGTCTCGAAAACTCTTCTTATATTTAAAACATATCCTTATTTCTGTTTCGATTTAGTTTATACATTTAATTTAATTCTTATCGAAAGTTTATTTCGACGATTTAAATTCTAAATTCGTTTTATTTATTTATATTTAAGCTCGAATTTATGTTTTCGGCTCAAAGCTCATTTATTTGAAGTTTCGTCAAAGTATTTGTTACCTTTCCTCGAGAAATCAATTTAATTCACTTTATTGAAGATTTATAATTTATTGGGAAATATTTTTTCATCGTCTAATTATTTATTTCTATAAGCTTCGTTTTCGTCTCGAATATTTTATTTACTCATTTTATTTGGCGGCCTGATTATTTATTAATTTCATTAACTTGTTTTAATTCGATTCGTGGGCCAGTCAACTTATTGTTACGGAGTTTGTCTCCTACCCAATTCATTTAATTAATCCGTATTTCTAACCCGAGCTAATTCAGCCCCTCTCCCCATTTTTTTTATTTTCACGTGTGCATCATTCTATTGATACGTGCTTTCCCCTTTGCCTTTTCTTTCTCTTCACTACTTCCCACTAATCGTTTGTCTTCCCATTGTTTAACGTATTCATCTCCCCTTTCTTTTTTTATTCTTCACGCCTTTTACTAGCCTCCATCATCAATATCATCCGCTTACCTCTTCCTTTCTTTATCTGCCATCACTATCAACACCATTTCTCGATCTCCTCCATCGCAATCGACCCTTCTATTTTCCTCGTTATGACCTGCTGCTGGTTCTTCTACGCTGCTGCTGTTTGTCCGCTGCTTCCGCTGTTGTACTTCACTGCGGCCGCTATTAGTCGAGGTCGATCCTTCTCGTTTCCTTTTTTCTCTCTTCTTTTTCATTTCAGGCTTTGCTGCAGCGGTTGTTGTCATTGTTGCTGCTTGGTCTCGTTCTCTTACTGATCTGCTAACGCTACTGTTGTCATAGTTGGCCTATATTCGGTCTTCTTCTTCTTCTTCTTCTTCTTCTTCTTTCTATGCCATTGTTGCTACTTTGTCGTTTTGTTGTCACGGTTGTTGTTCTGTTTGGTTCTCTTGTTGTTCGTTTAATTTTGTTCTGATGCTATACCGGTTGATGTTTGTCATGGGATTACTTTCCGTTGCTGCCATGTCCTCCATCTGTTCTTATTTCTCTCTTTCTGCTGCTATACATTTCTGTTACTGCTTATGTCATTTCGTTCAACTCCGGCTACGTGCTCATTTTCTTCTCCTTCTTTTCTTTTTATTCTTCATTCTACATCTGCTGTATGCTGCTGCTATACGATGATCCTGTTGTTATGGTGTCTGATACTTTTTGTTTCTTTTCTCTCATTGTTGCATCCTGTACTGCTGTGTCGTGCTCGCTGCTGTTGTTTGTTGTTGTCCGATTTCTCTTATTCTCCTCCTTGTATTCTTCCCCTCTTTTCGTGTTGCTGCTTCGGTCTTTGATGCTATATTGTTGTCGCTTTTGCTCACTATTGTTTTCTGAAGCTTGTTGCGACGTCTTCCCTCCGTTCATCGTGTCTCCTTGTTCTTCTTAATCTTATTATTTCAGCTCACTTGTCGTTACTTTTGTTCCATTTTGAGGTGTGCCTGTTCGTTCCTCTCCCTCGTCCTTCACTCTTCATATTATGGTTTCTATTAATTTCGATGTCGTCGCCGATTCTATTGACTTATATTCATTTTTTTCTCGTGACCAGTTCGTGATTTCTACTACGCTTTCTGTATCACTTTAACCTTTTCCAACCTTCTCTAATTCCGACTCCTTTGTCTTTGTGTGTACGCATTTCGGATCCCCGTGTGAGCCTCAAGCTGTTTTATACAATGATTATCTAAAAGATGGGAGCTTGGACAATGGATGAAGGAAGTGCATTGACGATTTTTACGCCAAAGGTAACTTTAGGACGTTACTCGGTTTTATATCGTATGTTTGAGCAGTAGTATGTAGTAAATATTTTACCTTCGGTTTTTCTATTTTTATTAGCTACGTATTATTTCCTAAAAGTTGTTTTTTTAAAATCGTGAACCTTATAAAAGTTGTATAACTATTTGATATCGTTTTATAAATCGTTATTATAATATATTAACTATTATAATATTTAATATAACTATTATAACTATTTTATTAATGATCGTTATAATATTTTGTTTGTTATCGTGACACTAGTAACTAAATAATATCGATTTCATATTTTCATCATAATTCTTTAATTAATTTTTAACTTAAAATCGTATTTTAAATCAATAATCGAGATTTGAGAACTTGTTAATGAAATTAGTTTCATCTTACGACTTATGTTAATAAATGAGAAAATTTCGCTTTTGTTTTAAATATATTTTCTGTCGTGACTATTTTCACTAATAATTTCTTATTTGTTTATAGCTGACTATGTTTAGTAAAATCCGTATTATTTATTAATAAAAGCTATTTGTTGAAAATAATTTCAAATCTTTGTAAATCTCATTTCATTTATAAAACTCGTTGACCCAATTAATTTTGATATCGTTTTTCTTAAAACATCTCTTTTCTAAAATTTATAGTTTTAACTCGATTTCCTAATTATTTATAAAATACTATATATTGACTTATTATATTTTATTTATATTTTGAGTAACAGATTTAGAATTTTATTAAAGTTACGATAATGACGATAATGATAAAATGTTAATTTCGTTGGAAATGCTATTTTTATACATTTCACTTATTTTAATAACCTACGTATTTTCTATAAGACTGTTTCTAAGTAAGTTTCTATTTATAGATAGTTTTCTCTTTTAAAATATGATGATTACTTCTTTTATCTCCATATTATTTATATTGATTATATCTTTTGAATATGATAATAGCTTGGTTTTGGAATTATTGAATAAGGATAAGTGTGAGGTTTAGAGTAATATATTCTGGGGTTTACGTTTTTGCCATCAACTATAAGGTTGATGTGTCTTTATGGGGCACACTGGTTGTTGAACCGAGCATATATGATGTTCGGAAGTGTGTGTACATTTTGACCTTAAACTCGTGCCTCGCAGTGTAAGACGCCGTCGGTTTGAACTAAGTATTTATGGTGCTCGGGAGGGGTGTGCATATTATCTTAAACTAGGGCCACGCATTTATAAGTCGCCGTCCTATTATGGTTGAGTAGCCTAGTTAGAGATCGAGGTTTGATTTGTTTGAACTAAGTTCTCGAAGCTAGTTTTTAGTATTCTCCTGGTGAAAGTCTAGTCGTCAACACTGATTCTATCCATAAGCCATTTGAGTATTATTATTATTATCGATTGATTTTCACTTGCAGGATGGCAAGTGCTTTAAGTTTCTCGAAAAACTTATTTTTTATTATACCGTTTTAATGTTTTTCCCATTTTAAATAGTTTGATATAATAATACTATTGTTTTCCATATGATATAATATGGTTGGGAGAATGTCCGAGTTACTCCCCACTGATCGATGTGGCTGTTATGTTCATAACATGACAGGTATTTGCTGCTGGATTTTGGGTGTGAGTTTGCGAGTAGCGTGGATCCTACTCTAACTTTTTCTGTTATTTCTGGATTTGTATATACCCTTTAAAGACATTTCCGTTTTATCCCTTTTGTAAGAAGTGCCTTTGTATTGACTTACCATTTCTTTTAATAAGATATAGTTTGTCAGTGTGTTTTAATCCCAACTCTACAGTGTTTCCGCCACTATATTGCGTTAGAATTTCTTGGGGATTACAGCTATCGTTGGATCGTTGTTGTCATCATCGGTTGTCGTTTCTGTCATTATGTTGTGGCTGTTGTCGGTGTTTTGTAGGTATTGTGATGTAGTCGTGCGTGATGCTCATGTCGTCGGGGGCTGTTGTGGTTTTTGTCGTTGCGGTCGTCGTGTGGTTATTCTTGTCGTGAGGTGCTAGTATCATCATCTTGTATATACTGCTATTGTTGGGTGATATAGTTAGCTAAGATAACTAAGTTGTGTCGGTTGATATGGTTAATGTGGTGTAGTTTATAGAGTGGTACCAATATCATATTATAAGTTAGGTTGGCTCGGTCTCATTTTATTATTTAGTCCAGTCGGGTTGGTTTCATTTTATACCTTAGTTACGTTACGGTTGATATTAATTTATTTATATAATATTTTATTAGGATCAGACTTTGTAGAATTTTCGTGCTGATTTGTGTTGCCGACGCGGTGATGACTTGCTGACTAGGTAAAGTTTTTCTTACTTAGAATATGTTAAATTATAATGTCATAAGAGATATGTATTTATGATATGATATTTATATGGATGAGATTGAGTAGTGTAGCGAAATCCTGGACGGGAGGCCCATTGAGTAGTGTAGCGAAATCCTGGCCGGGAGGCCCATTGAGTAGTATAGCGAAATCCTGGCTGGGAGGCCCATTGAGTATTATAGCGGAATCATGGTAGGCTTGAGGCCTATCGAGTAGTATAGCAGAAATTATTGGTACCGTGGAGTACTGAGAATGTGGAGATGATATTATTGATTGGTACCGTTGATGGTACATAGACGGTTGAGAGTGGATGTTCTATATATTACGTACCTGTGTTATGATGTTAGCATGTTCTAACCGTCTTCTTTGTCTAAATTGTCACCCTATTTTATTGGGCGCCTGTGATGATCCAAATTGATATTTCTGATCAATTGGGGAGCAGTCTATGATAAAGGTTATATGTATATCGTGATGTGTTGGATGCTGGGATGCTTGCACGGGATTGGGGTGAACGCGATAATGATCCTGGTCGTAAAACGGGTTAATGCGTAGACATTCCTGTTTATATAGATTGTATAGCTTCCGCTGTGTAACCAGGATGGTAATAGTTGATGAGTTTTAATGTTTATATCAAATGATCGGGTTGGCATTCCATGTTGTATTGTAATGAGCTACTACCTCGGGAAACCGAGTTGGTAACTCCTTTATTTATACAGGAATGCCTTGATAAGGCTCCTGGATAAATGGGGTGTTACAAAGTGGTATCAGAGCGAACGATCTTGGACCCAAAAAAAGTGAACCTAGGAAATTAAAATGAACCCCGGTGATGGACCATCAGGAGCCCCTCTAAAATTCGTTCAAGGAGATGTCTTTATACCATCCCCGGCCCTCCGGTCTTGACCCGATAACAGCGTGTGAGAAAAGAGATGGGGTACAATAGGTGAGATACGTTGTGATGCTATGAATGTGGTGTTAATTTCTCTTGATAATTAGCTGCGCTATTTGAAGTATATGATGTAGTGGACCGCATGAGATGATGTGTGATAGTACGTTGTTACAGTATTATCAAGGTATAGTATTTAGTATACGAAGTCATATGAGTAATAGGTTAAAGTACGTAAGGTCGCGGTAGGAGTTAATCATCATTGGGTGGGAGACAGGGCATAGCCAGGGTTGGTAGTAAAGTTAGATACAATAATGTCAAGTTGTTTGCACGTGGTAGTGTCGTACACGATGGACGGGTTATGATTAGTTGATTTTATGATACTCGGTGTTGGTCTTGATGATGTAGTAAGGTAGTAATACCTTCGTGTTACGTGAACGAGGTGTCGATAGGGGTACTCTGGGTACTGTCTCGTCTATGTAGTATACTAGTACGGTTTCATGTTATTTGAAGGGCTTAATGACCAATGTGGTATGTGTATCGTCAAATGTCAATAGGGTCGATAACCTTTGTGGTTTAAGTGTGTCGTAGTGTGAATGTTATTGAAAAGTACTAAGATACTTGCATTCTGGTTCGGGTATCATATGTTTCCTTGTCAATGTAATGTACAAGCCGCCTTCATGTTAGCTAGAATCGATATCTAGAAATTTAATGGTGTTATGACGTGTTAATGGAGCTTTGTCGCATTGAATTAAGTACGAGTTAATGAGACTAACAGTCGAACAATGTAAGAATACTTGTGGTCCGTTTTGAGTTAATGTGAGTTACTTGCTTTACATCGATCCACGTAGCCCTTATTGGTCCCCATCCATCTCAGGTAATGGTGTAAATGAACTTGTCTATTAATTGGTTCTTGAAAACGTATGTGGTATCTGAAATTATGTCGATCTATTATAAAGTGCAACAACGTATATGTAAATGTGTTGTTTCTATTTCACCCTGATTAATAGAATGTGTGATTGACAAGATAAAATGTGAAATCGAAATCTGTTTATTACTTGAATTTGAGTACGTGTTAGTAAAATGATGTATCTGTGGTCTTGTATTCATTAACGTGAATATATGTCAAAGATACTTGGATATTTGTGTTTCGTTATGCGCTTCCTTGTTAATGTGCGTGATAGGTTCCGAGTCGTACCTTGTTGTCAATTCCTATTCTTGATGATTTAAATGAGTATTTATAAAAACCTGTTCTAAGTTACTGACATCACATTTACAATACTTCATCTAACTTGAATAATTTGTTTACTGAGTTCTGTTTTGAAGGCCTAAACTACATGCTTGTTAATTAACTGTGTCGAGATAATGTCAGAACAACTTACAACACCTTCGTTAACCTGAACAATGTGATACTGAATCGTTGATAAGGCTAAAGTCGTATCACCTTAATCAAAATAATCCTAACGAAGAACTAACAGGTAGCTAGCAGTAAGTAAGGGTCGAATCCACAGAGAGACGGATGAAAATCGCTAATTATCTAATAATCGATTCTAAACTATTTAAATTCCGATTTTAATTGAGTTTGATCCAAACTAATGCGATTATGTAAATTAAAAGGTTCTAATAATATTAAAAGGATCTAGGAATTTCCTGTTCACTATGTAATTAAATTGGGTCAAGTTAATTAATCATTCAATGAATCAATCACAGTTATTTCGGGCAAAGACACGGCCTTTCGGATCTTATGTCAACCTTAGGATAGATTCTGACGGGCTCTCGCAACTTACCCGATTAT
Source organism: Agrostemma githago (assembly GCA_958450325.1). Classification (NCBI taxonomy): domain Eukaryota; kingdom Viridiplantae; phylum Streptophyta; class Magnoliopsida; order Caryophyllales; family Caryophyllaceae; genus Agrostemma; species Agrostemma githago. Next base: position 15,987,944 of record OY288250.1, read on the forward strand.
CCTACCCACTTACTTATAAGTCTACCCTTACCAGGCTTTCGATCTTAGGTTCAGGTTCCTGAACATTCAACTAGTTCAACGTATCAAACTAATCGAACAACGATACAAGACAAGTAATAAGGCAATAACATATGAATGATCAGTTAAACAAATAAACAGGCTAACATTCCCAATTCAATTAACATAGATCCCCTTCAACCCTAGAGTAATTATTTAGCTACTCATACTAAAAGATAAAGCAATAAAGAAATTACGTAGAAAGACAATATGAAACTAAGACAAAAGAAAAAAAAACAAATTACGTAGAACTGAAAGATTGACGATGGCTACATATCATCCCACAATGGCTTCTAGTTGGTCATGGAGGAAGATATGTAGTATTAAAAATGTAATGAATGATGGATATAATGGAAGTGAATGGGCTGCAAGTGAAAAAGGATATTCTGTGGGTAGCGGGTATCAATGGTTATGCAACCCTGGACAGAAACGGGAATGGTGGAGCGTGGTATGGTGTCGTATGGCACTACCGAAGCACACCTTTATTGCTTGGTTGTATGCGTGGGAGCGGCTGCTTACGCAGGACCGGTTGATGAGTTTTTGTATCACTGATGCTAATTGCTGTTATCTATGTGGTAGAGCTAAAGAAAGCCATCGACACCTATATTTTGATTGTTTGTACACAAGACGTGTGTTTGATTTGCTGCAAGATTACGTACAGTGTTGGCTTGATCAAAAGAATATATTGGAGTGCTGTGCAAGGTTGAGGCATCGACATAAACATTGGATTTTACGGCTGTAGTGGCTACAATTTATGCTATATGGTTAGAGAGAAATCGGTGTTGGAAGGAAGGGAGTTTGAAGCTACCACAAAGACTGATAGTAGAGATAAAAGAGTCTATTGAGAACCGTGTTAGGAAATTAACTTTCCTACGCGCTTGAATTAATGTGATGTATAGAATCGTATGTGTAATTGGTAACATGATTTTCCTAATATATTTACATTTTACCAAAAAAAAAGAAGAAAGATTGACGATCTAAAAGTATGATTACAAACTAGAAGAATTCCAATGCTCATAAAAAGTCAAAACTAAACTACTGAATGAGAAAGTGGGTATAAATCTAACCTCAAGGAGGGTATTTATACTAATAATAAGAAGTCTCATTACTCCTACTTTCCTAAAACTAATTAGGAAAGAATATCCCGTAAAATAAAAGTTCTGGTAAGTGAAGGAGTCCAAAAATAGAAATCCCAGAAAACAGCCTCAAACCGGTCGGTTCGGGTCTGTCCCGACTGGTTCAAGGCAGTCCTGACCGGTTTGGGCCCGTCCCGACCGGTTCAGATTTTTCTGCACTGTGCAACGAATTTAAAATGCTTTCTGTTTCTTCGTTACTTCTCGGAATTGAACGTTTGATATACCGTTAGAAAGGTTAGAGAAAGATATTTCCAACACCATAAAAATAAGCTTGATCGGGGTTGTAGAACTCAAGATATTTAAGTTTCAAGTTGACCCTTGTTTTAGCGATCATTCTTTCTTCTCGATGTGCATTTGTTTGAGCTTTCCAACTTATTTCTTTGTCGTTTCTTATTTTTTCTTCACTTCACGTCCTTCCTCAAGTATTCACTTAGTATCCTCTAACTTTTATCACTTATTTCTTGTAGATTTCTTGGCTCAACTATCGTCATTGCCTAAAATATAGCTCAATCGCCTTCATTTGTCTTTTTTCCTACAAAACGTAAACAAAATACCCGGCATAAAAAAGAAAGATGAAAAGCTAGAAAAAAGAGTCCTAGGACACATAAAGCCAACCAAAATAGAGGAAAAGTTGGGGTTAAATATATATATGAAATGAGTTCATCAATCGTTTTACATGTTTACAATGTCTATTTCACAAAATTTTGAAAAGATACTCATATTTATTTCAAGTCTAGTTGTTCAATGTAAAACTTTGTGATTTAATTTCAAGTCCTTCACTCTGAATTAACAAATTGTAAACGGAAGTCGAAATATGTCCGCGAATTTGTCGATAGTCAAGTTTTTCATTTTAAACCTTACTTAGAGATTTGAATCATCATTGGGAACTTTTATTGATGTCACTTTGAATAGTTTGTATAATGTGGAACTTGGTTTTGCTCAAAAAGGTGTTTCAAAACTCGTTTTATAAATCGAAACTTTTCCCATGTCAAAATCTATAAGCTATGAAAATGACTTTGCAAATCACTGTTACGTTTTGAATTGTGATGATATGACGTAGGTCCACCCCGACGCGGCCACGCGCGGGTTTGGGTAGGCGAATGAATCTCGTGGTAAGACTGATCTCGGGTTCGAAATTTAAGCCAAAGTTGGAGTCGCCACCGAATTTATGGGAATTCAGACTCACGAGCCCACTCTATGTCGTCATGGACCGTACACAAAGTATGACCCATTTCGATTTCAGAGCTTATGGGGCTCGTCCCTTTGCATTGCAATACCGATACCATCTGCACCGGTTATCGTGTATAGAATGACTCTCGTGCTCCAACGGTTTCGGACATCCGGAAACCGAGGTTCTGGGTAAGGGATGAGGGTACGTGTTGGGAAGCCCACTAAGGACACCCAACCCCGCCCGCACATAGCGGCCTCTACTAAGACATCGTTCGTGTTCGTGTACGCGCGCTAGTAAAACGACTAAATGATACGCAAACAGCGTTTTTGGCTAAGCATGTGAATTATTGGTTAACTACGTCATTTAATGCATCTAAATTATTGTCGAATTGTTTAGCATGCGAGGTTCATTTATAAAGCGATAAGCATCAAAATAAACAAAACTCGTAAATATGTACAAAATACACGAGCGGAAATACAATCCGGCCAATACAAAAAATTACAAACAATAATAAAAATAGAATAAATGGAATATACAAAAAAAGCAGTAAACCATAGCTAGAAACGGACCCGTATACAATAAATGCAAATTAGACCGTAAGTTAGATAAATGGACGAGCTTCGATTAAATACATATTATGTTATGTATTAAGCGTAGGACGGAGACATAGGACCTAGGCGTGATGCTAGCCCGATCCCGAATCTCAATGCCTTGTCCCGACCTATCACATCGAAAAATGGCGTCTAGATTAGCCATATATCGGACACGACTAAAGAGTCGTCGATATAAGACTAATCGTGAAAGACTTCGATCAAAGTCGTTCAAGTGAAGTGATATGCATGAGCTTTGAAAAAGAGGATCACGTGATTGACTTTGCACGTGACGACTAAAGTCGTAAAAAAAAAGGATGAGGCTCGAATGATGCATTAAAGCTCTCGGTTTTCTTGGGCTACAGGACCCACTCGATCGAGTCATGGCATGGACTCGGTCGAGTGTGCCTTTAAGGTGGCTACTGCCCGGTTTGTTGGGTGCTACTCGATCGAGTGGCCTATGGCACTCGGTTGAGTGCCCCCTGTACGAGGCATGGCTCGTTTTGTTTTTGACTTGTTTAAAGTCGATGGTTGACCGAGTTGAATAAAAATATTGCATTATTGAAATTCAACTCGGTTCTCGGTGTCATAATCGTGTACTATACGATTATGAGACCGTCATCGAGATTATATGAAAATATGTTATTATGGGATTGAAAAATTTGATTAGTGACGAAATTGTAGCCCTCTGCATCACGACATCGATACTAATCCTAACGGATTATTGATGTCGGTTTTCGCATCAACGGATTTCGCACTAATCTTAGAAATGGAGTCTTACACGTTCAACTACGAACGACCACGATCTCGTTACGCCCTTGAGTACATTGCGCTCCTCGAAAGGGTGCCACCTCCGTCGTGACTCGTAAAGGGATTAAACGAACTTTGTGCGATGATTATAGTTAAACGTGTTAAGATCCGAATTTTTACTACTATATATATATATATATATATATATATATATATATATATACACGGTATTAATTGTTAATGACGATAATAAACGATAGTAAAAATGTTAGTAAACAAAAGTTAAATGTTAGCGTTAGTATACTAACGTAATTATAATATAAAATATAAAAGTGTACATATAAATCGAGATAGGAAAAAGATAGAAATGGGATTTATGACACCCTCAACATACATGCTTAGTAAGGCCTCGGCAATGGACTCGTAATAACGACTAACGACGGGAACGCGGGAGTATCGAGGATGTATATAAAGTTATGGTGTGTGTGTGGGGTGGGGGGGGGGGTGGATTTGTCGATTTTTCGAGGGACAAGGACTCGGTTTTTTATTAGGGTTGGTAAGGGTTGTAGTGTAGTGTAATGTAGGACTTAGAGTAGAGAATGTAGGATGTTCTAAGTGTTTTTCAAAACTGAAAATGTGAAGGGTTTGATGGGGTATTTATAGAGAATCCCTCACGACCTAGGGTCACTCGATCGAGTGGCCCTAGTACACTCGATCGAGTGCCCTAGAAATCGAGTCTGTTCCGGTTTTTTGGCTCCACTCGATCTAGTGAGGTCAATCCACTCGACCGAGTGGATAGGGTTGGCGAGCCATTTTAGGAAATGGTTGACTTTTTGATTTTTTGAAATTTGTGTTTGGGCGCCATCTTCTAGAAGCGCATTTGGTTGACTTTGAAGACGGATTCGTCTTTGACCAGGTTTTGACCCGATCGTCAAAAGACGGTTTTTATTTTTGGTGTCGGTTTTGGCCCAAATTATTCTTATTTTACTCGGAACGACCCACTGGGCCTGAATTTGAGGTCGTTTTGAGAGATTTGTACTCCACTAAATGTCCACGTCGGATATTATTGATTCCGAGCCCATATTCGAGTATACTAAGTCACGTTTGCGTCCAATCATCATCGGGTGTTTTGTCGGAAACTGCTATAGACACTAGCAGGCAAAATGTGGGTGTCTACATTGCCCCCACTCTGGCTGAGGCCTGGACAAGGCGAAAGTCAAAGTAGCTACCAGGCCAATCGCAGATTACGACCTGGCAGCCTTCCGATCGGGTCGTTTATAGTCCAGTAGACTTGCGTGAAGGGCTCGCCAGCCATAAGCAGAGGGTCATACCTGTCTTGATGATGATAGCTCCTTGGGGAGTAAATGAGCGCGGAGACTTGCTTCTGAAGTCTGGGGTGTATCTGTATGCTGACACATAACAACTTGCATGTAACACATAGGCGAAACACCGACTCACGCTGGGGAAATAAAATATTGATTTTTTTGAAAAGCAAAATCTTTGAAAGATTTTTTTAATATTTTTATTTTTAGAAATTTTTAGGAAAGCTCGGGACGACTTGATTCCTATTCGGGGTTCTGAACTGCAATCAGGCCTGCGCGCGCATAGAGCCCATGTTTGCTGAGGAGGCATGGTAGTTAGGGTTCAGTTAGGCTTTCCTATTATAAATATAGGAATCCCTGCTTCAACTTACTGCATCCCAAATCACAAACTCCTTCTTCTCCTCAAAATCTCTTAGACTTTCAAGAAGACTCAAATTTCCGCCATGGGTATCGACCATCTGACCGCAATGCTTTTTGCTTGGTCCCAATATTTTCGGGACGAGGAAAAGGTACAATTGACCCAGATGGGAATCGTCAGTCTATTCCCTCTCCAATGTCTGATAATTGACTCGCACTTTTTGGACGCCTGCTAAACGTTTTGGGATACTACCCATCACGTTTTCGCGTTCCCGCGAGGAGAAATATGCCCTCTACCTGAGGATATCGCAGCTATAGGTGGTTGGACCCCTATCGCTCGTCCTGCTATCCCTCCGTTCTACCCGGATCTAAGAAGGAGGCTGAGGGATTTCTTGGGTCTGTCTCATGCTGAGAAGATCGAATGGTGCGGGGAAATATTGTTTCCTTCTTTGACCTGGCTGACAAGTTCATGATCAATCAAGATGTGAGGGCTACCTCTACCCACAGGTGTAGGGCCTTCGCCTTTTGCATGCTGCACCGTTATGTTTTTGAAGGGATGATGGAGGCTGACTCGTGCTTGGGTCAGATCAGGCTGATTTGTGTGGTTAACCAGATGGAGACTGGTCATAGCCTTGCTTGGCTAACCACCGGGGAGATTATTATGGGTCTTGATGTCAGGCGACTTGACCCAGACCAACAGCTGACTGGGAGCGTTCGCCTTCTGCAGGTATACATCTCGCGATTTTTTTTTTTGCGCGATTTTTCTGATGTACGTAGGTCACTCGATCGAGTGACGTCTTCGACGAGCTACTACCTGTTTTTGGAGGGCCTACTCGATCGAGTCAGATGGTGTACTCGATCGAGTGGGCTCAGGCGAACCTTGCCATTGCTCACGAATTTTGTGTATACTTTTTCAGATTTGGTTGTCTGAACGTCTGTCGATCATAGAGTCCCTTCCGAGTTTACTCAATTACCGGAGCAGTCATATTAGCTCGAGGAGGCGACGGATAAGCTCGAGTCACCATATAAACTGAGCTTACTAGAATGAGGAGCTGGTGTTTCACGGTGGTCCCTTAATTAGGTGGACCGTCGCCTGGTGGTTCCTCTCCAAACTGACGGGATTGGCCAAGAGAGACCAAGCCCGCTACTTGGTGATTCTGTCTCTTGACTGGACAGTTCACATTTACCCGCACCGCCTTCTGAGGCAGTTCGGTTCGTCTTAGCGCATTCCTGAGACTGAGGCTGAGGCAGTTCGGTTCGCTCCAATTGACGGACGCTATGTGCAACACATGGTTGCAGAGGTGGTTCACCCGTCCCATGTGGACCATACCTAGCCCTTGCCAATCCGCTTGGGTTTCACGTGCTTACCAGAAATGGACTTCCGAGGAGTCCGAGGAAGCCCGTAAAGCTTTGAAGGTTGATGAGGCCTTCGAACTAGTTCGTCGGGAGACGGCGAAGGACAACAGGGGTTTCTTCGACGAGGGAGACACTCCTGCTACTTTAGTCCGATTAGAATCGGGTCTTAAGTCACATACTAAGACTCGATCCAGGGATTCTGGTGCTAGCAGCACGCGGGGGCAGTCAAGCCCCCAGATTGATTTGGAGAGACGACTTGGGCTAAGACTGGCGGTTAGAGACCGACTAGGCCCACGTGACCGGCTTCCCGAGCCTGTGAGGGTCCGACTTGGGCCCATCGAAGTGATGGAGGACTCGAGTTCAAAGAAGCGAGTCCGAGCTAAAGAGGTTCCCGTGGTGATTCGGGAAGGCTCCCCTCCACGTCGTCGCCAGTGGACGGCCAAAGAGGCCAAGGACAAGGGGAAGGGCAAGATGCCCTAAATACCAAGTCCTTAGTTTTATTATTATTTAAATATTATTACTATTTTTGTTGTGTGCTTTTTTTTTTCGTGGCTTTTTGTTTTTTGTAATTTTTGAATTCCTGCATTTGTAATTTCCCGAGTTTATCGGGGGTTTCTCTTTCTTAGTAATTAATAAAGGAAGTTTTATTATTGAACCGTTCTTGTCTTTTCTCGATTGCACTGGTTGTGCCCTTTTGAGGGGCTGCCTACGTATCCACAATTAGTGGAATCAAACCAAACGTAGTTCAAGTTCAGTAGATTTGCAATCTCGAATTACACCAAGACTATTGGTTCAAGATGCTTATGACAGTAGAATAAATAATTTTAGCTCATTAACTTGCTTTTTGTAAAAAATGATTTTGATAAATTTTGCTAATGACATTGAGAAAAAGCTAAGGGTAGTAACGCTTCAGCTGGTCCAGGTTGGTCGGGTTGACGAACTCATTCCCGTCCAAGTCCGTCAGCATCACTGCTCCTCCTGATAGGATCTTCTTCACCAAATATGGCCCGGCTCAATTAGGTTTGAATTTTCCCCTTGGGTCAACTGGTAGTAAAGCTCGAACCGACTTAAGGACCAGATCCCCTTCCTTAATGTTCCTGGGCCTTACTCTTTTGTTGAAGGCTCGTTGGATCCTCTTCTGGTAGATTTGGATGTTGTTGAGGGCACGGGATCGTCGTTCGTCTAGTAGAACCAACGAGTCATACCGTCCTCGAACCCAATCAGCTTCGGGTACTTGACTTTCTAACAGAATTCTGAGGGACGGTACCTCCAATTCAACTGGTTGGACTGCCTCCATCCCATAAGTTAGGTAATACGGCGTTGCCCCGGTTGCGGTGCAAATTGACGTCCGGTATCCCCATAGGGCAAAAGCTATTTTTTCGGGTCTGTCCCGGTAATTATCAGCCATCTTTTTGAGTATGGTGACAATTGTTTTATTGGCTGCCTCTACTGCTCCGTTCGTTTGGGGACGATAGGGCAAGGACGTATGCCTTTGAATTTTATACTTGGTCAGCAGGGCCGCGGTCTCGGCTTGAAAATGAGTTCCGTGATCACTGATAAATTCATGTGGGATGCCATACCGACATATTATCTTGTTCTTGATAAACTTGGTGACATGCTTAGCATTGAGAATGCGATATGATTCAGCTTCGACCCATTTGGTGAAATAGTCGATAGCTACTAAAATAAAATAGTGTCCGCCGGTACCAGAGGGATTTATTTTTCCGATTATGTCGATACCCCATGTCGAGAATGGCCGAGGCGATGTCATGGTATACAGCAAGGATGACGGCAAGTGTTGCACATTGGCGAAGATTTGACAGTTATGACAATGTTTGACATAACTGGCAGTCGGCTTCCATAGTATTCCAGTAATACCCGAGCCTCATGATTTTCCGGACCAGCATGTGAGCATTCATATGTGGGCCATTTTCACCATCATGTACTTCGGCCATAACGTTTTTGGCCTTATATTTATCAACACAAAGGAGGAGAGCCCCCTGCGCCGTCTTTTTGTACAGTTGTCCGTCATCGGTACGGACGAATTGGGTGGCTAGCCTTCGTATGGCTTTCTTGCCTCGGCCTTCGGTCCCGGGTGGATATTCTCCGGTTGCTAGGTATGTTAATACAACCTGATACCATGGTTCGGGATCAGTACCTCAATGTCTTCAATGTCGTGAATGAACGCCGGCTCGGACCGTCTTTCGACACAAATTGGCATACTGGTCACGTGGTCAGGGATATTCAGCAAAGATGTCAGTTTCGAGAGTGCATCTACAAACTGATTCTCTTCCGAGGCAAGTATATGTACTCTACCCTTTGGAATTGTTTCTCGAGATCCCTTACTCGTGCCTGGTAGGCCACGAGATTAGCATTTCGAGTTTTCCACTTTTGAAGTGCTTGGTTAATGACCAAGGATGAGTCACCATGTACCCGGAGATTCGTGATCCCCAGATTGGCGGCGGCTTATAGTCCGTAAATGCATGCTTCGTACTCGGCTGCATTATTAGTAACATCAAAGTCCATTTTGATGGACACAGGAGTATGCTCCTCTTTTGGTGAGATTAGGAGGATCCCGACTCCGAACCCTTGAAAATTGGATGCTCCATCGAAGTATAAATCCCATGTTTCGGTATCGGTATGGAAGATATCTTCATCTGGGACGGACCAGGTGTCGGTGTGTCCTTCTTCGGTTACCGGGCTATCGGCGAGAAATTCTGCTACTGCTCGCCCTTTAATGGCCTTTAACGGCACAAATTTTAGGTCGAACTCTGCCAGCATTAGAGTCCATCTAGAAATTCGGCCGTTGAGAACGGGCTTTTCGAAGATGTATTTGATTGGATCCATCTTGGATAGCACATGTACCTCGTAGCTGAGCATATAGTGCCGGAGCTTTTTAGTGGCCAAACCAAAGCCAAGCACATCTTTTCGAGCATGGTATATTTGCACTCTTACTCTAATTTTTTTTTTGCTGATGTAATAAATTGCTCGTTCTTCGGAGTCAACTGTCTGAGCCAGCATAGCCCCCATGGCTGTCTCGGTTGTCGTTAGGTATAACGACAGAGGCAAACCGGGTTGAGGTGTCATTAAGACTGGCGAAGCAGACAGGATTTCCTTGATCTAGTCGAAAGCAGCTTGGCACTTGTCATCCCATAGTACCCGTTCCCCTACTTTCAGCTTCTTAAAAATTGGTTCACACACCATGGTTAGTTTGGAAATGAACCGACTGATATACTGGACTTTCCCAAGGAATCGACTTATTTCTTTTTCGGTATTAGGAGGTTGCATCTCCGTAATGGCTTTGATTTTAGCTGGGTCGTCCTCGATACCTCGTTGGCTAACGATATGACCTAGTAATTTGCCTGATGTTACCCCGAAACTGCACTTTTGAGGGTTTAGCCCCATGTTGTACTTGCGCAATCGGGTGAAGAATTTCCTTAGGGCGGTGATGTGACCGTCCCGTTCTTTGGATTTGACGATCATGTCGTCTACATAAACTTCTACTTCTTTATGCATCATGTCGTGCAATAAGGTCATAGCAGTCCATTGGTATGTGGCCCTAGCATTAATGAGACCGAATGACATGACGGTGTAGCAGTAAGTACCCCAAGGTGTAGTGAAGGTAGTCTTACCCATATCTTCTTCCGCCATCTTGATCTGATTGTATCCGGCATACCCGTCCATGAATGATAGAAGGGCATGATCGGCTGTGTTATCCACCAGTATGTCGATGTGTGGTAACGGAAAATCATCTTTCGGGCTTGCCTTGTTGAAATCCCGAAAATCCACGCATACCCGCACCTTACCGTCCTTTTTGGGAACCGGCACGATGTTTGCAACCCAGTCCGGATATTCGGACACTTGTATGAAGTCGGCTTTGAACTGTTTGTCGACTTCTTCTTTTACCTTGAGAGACCACTCGGGCCTCATTCGGCGGAGTTTTTGCTTAAACGGTTTGCACCCGTCTTTAATCGGTATGCGGTGCTCGGCTATTTCCCGGTCTATCCCCGGCATGTCCTTGTAGGACCATGCGAAGACATCCTTCAACTCTAGGAGGAGGTTTGTGAATTGCTGTTTCTCCTCGGGATCTAAGGATAACCCTATCTTAAGCATCTGGGGCTCTAAGGTTGTTCCCATATTAATGGACTCGGTCTCTTCAATTACCGGATTCCGAGATTCCCTTTGCTCTAACTGTTCGATCAGATGTGCAGGTAGGGGTACCTGTTCGTCGGGTTTCTCAATGTCATTGCATAAAACATTTTTGAAAGCAGAATTTAAAAGAGACAAGTCGTAAGCAGAACGGTTGTTATTATTGATTGAAAACTTTGAAAACAGCTCGAAAAGAGCAGCCATCTGATCATTGGTCAGTGGCGGAATTGGTAAGGCACTCGGGACAGACCCCGAAGTGCCAGCAGCAGGAATGACAAAAGGGAGAGGGGTTACAGGAGTGACTCTAGCACCGACTTCCCTAGACTCGACCTCAGACTCTGACTCAGACTCCGACTCAGACTCGGACTAAGACTCAGGCATGTCTCCCTCTCCCGTGACCGGCTTGTAGATCCTTCCTTGACTGTCATTCCACTTGACAGTCTTCCTCCAGGCCCCGTTTCCAGTCTCGGAACCATCATCGGAGATCAGCTTGGTCGGGTCAAACCTGTTGCTGCGGAGAATCAGGTTGACCAAGTCTTCCTTTGAAGTCAGGGCTATGGTGTCTTCCCCGAAGAGTAACCCTAGCGCGGCCTCAGCATTGTCAGCTCCATCAGACTGGATGAGGGCGAACACATCATCCGGAATATAGTTGCAGTCCCGGGCTGATTGGGTCCCGAGGTGCGCAGCATTGGGTTGGTATAGCCCAACCTGAATAACCCCAAACACCGGTGTGACAAAGTAGTCAGTCAACCGTGGGCTGTAAGGGCTCAAATGAATACCATTAATGATGTTGCAGGCCTTTTCGATTCCTGCTCGGACAACGTTGCCCGGAGTGGTGGCATAACCAAGGCCGAAGTGAGAGTCTTCGTCCTTAAGGACCTCGATAATCTTCCCATCTGGAAGATTGGGTCGAGAGGTAGCCCCCGGAAAGTACCCTAGGTTTTGGAGCATCGTGTCGATACTCGTACTGAAGTAGGGCCTAAAAAGGTACTCTTCCTCGATCATCCCCACAAAATCGAACCCCACAGAGGTTCATGCGGCCCGTGGCGTTACAACTAGCCACAGTCATTGGTGTTGCCTCCAAAGTAATGACATTATCGAGCAAAGGCATCTTGATCTTTCGGTGGAGGGTGGAGGACACCGCCTTGCCCGCGTGAATCCATGGCCTCCCTAGGAGCAAGTTGAAGGATGAGGTGACATCGATCACCTGGAACTCAAGCTCCTTTTCTATCGGGACCGTTATGATGGTTAGTCTTATGGCCCAAGCTACCGAATTTGGGCTCCCATAAATGGCTTGGATGGTCTGAGCTGTCGGGATATAATCGGCCTCGGTAATGCCGAGGGCTTTGGCGGTCCGTAAAGGAATGAAGGACATTCACAGCAGACCCATCATCAACTAGGGTCATTGGGAGGTATTTTCCTCGGCAGATCACCGTAATGTAGAGGGCCAGATTACAGGAGGCCCCGAACGGCGGTAGGTCGGCTTCCGAGAAAGTGATCATTGGGCCTCCTTCCTTGGTTTTGCCCTTCAGGTGGGGCAGGACCGTGGCAACCATTTCAGCAGGGGTAACCAAAGAGTCGATCTTGATCTGATCGAGAGCCTTAGTGAGTGCTTCTCGATGTTCCTGTGAGCTAACTAAGAGTTGCCATATGGTGAGATCAAATCGGGTCTTCTTTAGTTGCTTCACGAGAGCCGTTTCAGCAGTCGGCTCCTCAGGGGCGACTTCCGTCCTGAGTGGCTCAATGACGGTTGTCGGGATAGGGGTGTCCCTAGAGCTAGTGGCCTGATAGGGACGACCAAGGTGGTTACTGGCTAAGACTCGGGATTTAGTCTTACGGATCTCCTCGGAGGTGATGGGGACAGTTTCCTCTTTAGTGAGGTAGAGATCGTCCTCGTCGTCAAACCAGATCCCGTTTACTTGCGGGATGAAAGGGGAGATAAGATGAGAGTAATCGATCACCTCCCCGGCAAAGATGGCATGGGAGCTAAAAGGATTCTCCTTGTTACTTGGCTTATCTCCGGGTAGCGGGATTTTACCACTCTCAATCAGGTCCTGGATCAAGTGCTTAAGCTTCCAGCACTTTTCGGTATCATGCCTGTTGCCTCGGTGATATTGGCAATAGGCTTGGGCATTGTAGTTTTTCGAGCGTCGCTCGACCGGAACTTCAGGAGTTGGGCCTTTCGGTTGGATTAGGCCCTTTGAGGATGGCCTTTGTAAGGCATAGGTATAGGTGGTACCTATATCAGTGAAAACGCGAGGTGGGGTGTTCTTCTTAGACAGGGCATCCAGTAGATTAACCGCGTCAAAAAAACTGCGGGTTGCAGCTTGGGGCTTAGTAATAGAAGAGGAAGCCCCTTGGTATCCTTTGCTAGAGGCCTTAGTGAGGCCCTCCAGTCTCAGGTCGTCTTCGATTCTCATACCCAATTCAGTAAGGGTGGTGAAATTGGGTATGACAGCGTACCGGAGATGAACCCGGTATTAGGGGAGGAGATTCTTGACGAAAGCCTCTACCAAAGTCTTTTCACTGGGCTTATCGACCAGTTTCACGCTCTCTGCCCTCCAGCGTTGAAGGTACTTAGTAAAACCTTCCTTTGGATCTTGGGCCATAACCTCCAAAGATCACATTGTGGTTTGGATCTCGGTGTTGTCAGCATAGTTCCGAGCAAAATTGGTGGCCACATCATCCCAAGTAGGGTATTTTTTCGGGTCTAGCCTGTAGTACCAGGCCCGTGGGTTCTTCTCAAGGGACGCAGCAAAAAGATTCTTGAACATTGTAGAATCTACTCCCTTGATGGCTATGAATTCTTTGAAGGCCCGTACATGTAGTAACGGGTCTTCGGTTCCCTCAAACATCGGTAGACCAGTGAGGTTCTGGTTTGGGGGCAGCTTGTCGTTCACCGGGGCATACTCACGGCTATTTTCCCGATGGATGTTGTTACTCCCCGGTAGTTGCACCGCACTAAGTAGTTCAGCTAAAGACCCATTAGCCTCGGTATTAAGAGTCCTTTTGTCCATTACAGCCATACGAGCAACGATAGCCACTTGACAAGCCCTCATTTCTGTCAGTTGGGCTTCAATGTCGGTCTGTTTGACGACCATGGCGTCCACGGAGGTCTTCAGATTTTTCAGAGCTGCTTCCATTTTGCGGCTGTGTCTGGTGGACGGTGGCCTGTCTGTAAGAACACCGCGTAATCAGAAACCGAACCCATATCACGGAATCAAAAAAAGGTACATCTCGAGCGATGAAAAAGAAAAGACCAAGTGAAAAAGACTTGAGAAAGACACCTAGACGGATGACTCGTAGGTGGTATGACTTCCTTAGGACTTGGCTTTGTGGGCCTAGTCCCGTTTGAAGGAAGGTCCACTTTAGACATTTCCCCAGACTTTTGCCTCGAGTGTATAGACGGACTTTCCTTTGTAGGGGTATGCCCTATGCGGGTTGGTCGTGCCTTGACAAATAAGGAGGACTCGGGAAAAGGAGGAAACTCGTGATGTAAGATCGACGGAGTTTCGACGCTATAAACCTTCGACATACTATGCAAAGACCCGACACACGGATAGACGGTAGGTCCTATAATAAGGAAGATTCATTAGGAAAGGTGGATGTTTTGAAATTTTGAAATTTGAATGCAGAAAGAACGAAGTTCCGCAGGTTTGAAAAAATAGAAAACGGAATTCCGAAAAACCGAGATTAGAATTTTGAAAATTCAAAAAATCGAGGTGGTGTCGGAAATTCGAGAGTCAAAACGGGCAGCATGCCGACTAAAGAAAAGGATATTTTGAGTCAAATAGTTAATCCTAAATTTCGGCGGCATTCCGAATTTTGAAAATGGGATATTTGGAAAAGACGGGTCCCGAAACGGACAACATTTCGGGTTTTTGAAATTGGATATTTTGAAAAGACGGGTCCCGAAACGGGCAGCATTTCGGGCCTTTCAAAATTTGGTATTTTTGGAAAGATGCATTTTTGTAAATGATAGTTTTTGAAAAATGACACGGAAACCAAGTAGCACGTAGTCAAACAAGCATTATATCGACGCTTATGTATGCATTACGCTAAGTCTCGGTCGGTCAAAATAGGGTCTATACCAACAACGATGGCTCTCTCGTAAATCAGGACAGACTCCCTAAACCGAGTTGGTCTTAGGACATGCCGCAAAACCCATACGAGTTCGGCCATAGAAGTCTTTAGCGCACCCATTTAGGAATGCACCGCGGTATAGTGGGACGTCGGTCACAAGTAACCGGCCCGGGAAAATTTGGGTTATGCATGAATCATTAAACTAATGCGGGTACACTAATATGCAAACGATTTCTCTTCGAGTCTCACCCTAGGAACCCCGATGACATGTGGTACATCAGGTATCCCCAGCGGAGTCGCCAAATTGTGGACATGACGTAGGTCCACCCCGACGCGGCCACGCGCGGGTTTGGGTAGGCGAATGAATCTCGTGGTAAGATTGATCTCGGGTTCGAAATTTAAGCCAAAGTTGGAGTCGCCACCTAATTTATAGGAATTCGGACCCATTCGAGCCCACTCTATGTCGTCATGGACCGTACACAAAGTATGGCCCATTTCGATTTCAGAGCTTATGGGGCTCGTCTCTTTGCATTGCAATACCAATACCATCTGCACCAGTTATCGTGCATAGAATGACTCTCGTGCGCCAACGGTTTCGGACATCCGGAAACCGAGGTTCTGAGTAAGGGATGAGGGTACGTGTTGGGAAGCCCACTAAGGACACCCAACCCCGCCCGCACATAGCGGCCTCTACTAAGACATCGTTCGTGTTCGTGTACGCGCGCTAGTAAACGACTAAATGATATGCAAACAGCGTTTTTGGCTAAGCATGTGAATTATTGGTTAACTACGTCATTTAATGCATCTAAATTATTGTCGAATTGTTTAGCATGCGAGGTTCATTTATAAAGCGATAAGCATCAAAATAAACAAAACTCGTAAATGCGTACAAAATACACGGGCGGAAATACAACCCGGTGAATACAAAAAATTACAAACAATAATAAAAATAGAATAAATGGAATATACAAAAAAAGCGGTAAACCATAGCTAGAAATGGACCCGTATACAATAAATGCAAATTAGACCGTAAGTTAGATAAATGGACGAGCTTCAATTAAATACATATTGTGTTATGTATTAAGCGAAGGACGGAGACATAGGACCTAGGCGTGATGCTAGCCTGATCCCGAATCTCAATGCCTTGTCCCGACCTATCACATCGAAAAAATGGCGTCTAAATTAGTCATATATCGGACACGACTAAAGAGTCGTCGATATTAGACTAATTGTGAAAGACTTCGATCAAAGTCGTTCAAGTGAAGTGATATGCATGAGCTTTGAAAAAGAGGATCACGTGATTGACATTGCACGTGACGACTAAAGTGGTAAAAAAAAAGGACGAGGCTCGAATGATGCATTAAAGTTCTCGACTTTCTTGGGCTACAGGATCCACTCGATCGAGTCATGGCACGGACTTGGTCGAGTGTGCATTTAAGGTGGCTACTGCCCGGTTTTGGGGTGCTACTCGATCGAGTGGCCTATGGCACTCGGTCGAGTGCCCCCTGTACGAGGCATGGCTCGTTTCGTTTTTGACTTGTTTAAAGTCGATGGTTGACCGAGTTGAATAAAAATATTGCATTATTGAAATTCAACTCGGTTCTCGGTGTCATAATCGTGTGCTATACGATTATGAGACCGTCATCGGGATTATATGAAAATATGTTATTATGGGATTGAAAATTTTGATTAGTGACGAAATTGTAGCCCTCCGCGTCACGACATCAATACTAATCCTAACGGATTTGTGATGTCGGTTTTCGCGTCAACGGATTTCGCACTAATCTTAGAAATGGAGTCTTACACGTTCAACTATGAACGACCACGATCTCGTTACGCCTTTGAGTACATTGGGGCGGCGCTCCTCGAAAGGGTGCCACCTAGTCGTGACTCGTAAAGGGATTAAACGGACTTTGTGCGGTGATTATAGTTAAACGTGTTAAGATCCGAATTTTTACTACTATATATATATATATATACACGGTATTAATTGTTAATGACGATAATAAACGATAGTACAAATGTTAGTAAACAAAAGTTAAATGTTA
This sequence comes from Agrostemma githago, assembly GCA_958450325.1. Lineage (NCBI taxonomy): Eukaryota > Viridiplantae > Streptophyta > Magnoliopsida > Caryophyllales > Caryophyllaceae > Agrostemma > Agrostemma githago. Next base: position 16,004,963 of record OY288250.1, read on the forward strand.
GCGTTAGTATACTAAAGTAATTATAATATAAAATATAAAAGTGTACATATAAATCGAGATAGGAAAAAGATAGAAATGGGGTTTATGACACCCTCAACATACATGCTTAGTAAGGCCTCGGCAATGGACTCGTAATAATGACGGGAACGCGGGAGTATCGAGGATGTATGTAAAGTTATGGTGTGTGTGGGGGGGAGGGGGGAGTGGATTTGTCGATTTTTCGAGGGACAAGGACTCGGTTTTTGATTAGGGTTGCTAAGGGTTGTAGTGTAGTGTAGGACTTAGAGTAGAGAATGTAGGATGTTCTATGTGTTTTTCAAAACTGAAAATGTGAAGGGTTTGATGGGGTATTTATAGAGAATACTCCACGACCTAGGGTCACTCGATCGAGTGCCCTAGAAAACGGGTCTGTTCCGGTTTTTTTGGCTCCACTCGATCGAGTGAGGTCAATCCACTCGACCGAGTCGATAGGGTAGGCGAGCCATTTTAGGAAATGGTTGACTTTTTGATTTTTTGAAATTTGTGTTTGGGCGCCATCTTCTAGAAGCGCATTTGGCTGACTTTGAAGACGGATTCGTCTTTGACCGGGTTTTGACCCGGTCGTCAAAAGACGACTTTTATTTTTTGTGTCGGTTTTGGCCCATGTGTGGGGGGGGGGGGGGGGAGTGGATTTGTCGATTTTTCGAGGGACAAGGACTCGGTTTTTGATTAGGGTTGCTAAGGGTTGTAGTGTAGTGTAGTGTAGGACTTAGAGTAGAGAATGTAGGATGTTCTATGTGTTTTTCAAAACTGAAAATGTGAAGGGTTTGATGGGGTATTTATAGAGAATACTCCACGACCTAGGGTCACTCGATCGAGTGCCCTAGAAAACGGGTCTGTTCCGGTTTTTTTGGCTCCACTCGATCGAGTGAGGTCAATCCACTCGACCGAGTCGATAGGGTAGGCGAGCCATTTTAGGAAATGGTTGATTTTTTGATTTTTTGAAATTTGTGTTTGGGCGCCATCTTCTAGAAGCGCATTTGGCTGACTTTGAAGACGGATTCGTCTTTGACCGGGTTTTGACCCGGTCGTCAAAAGACGGCTTTTATTTTTTGTGTCGGTTTTGGCCCAAATTAGTCTTATTTTACTCGGAACGATCCACTGGGCCTGAATTTGAGGTCGGTTTTGAGATATTTTTACTCTGCTAAATGTCCACGTCGGATATTATTGATTCCGAGCCTATATTCGAGTATACTAAGTCACGTTTGCGTCCGATCATCATCGGGTGTTTTGTCGGGAACTGCTATAGACACTAGCAAGCAAAATGCAGGTGTCTACGAATTGGGAAATTGTTTTAACTGTGAAGTTGTATAGGAAGGTCTTGTGAATCTAGACCCACTAACTTTACACTGTTTTGAGTTACGATGATTTAATTTTGATTTTTTCTATCATGAATTCAATGTTCTGATAACGTGTCTAAATCCAATAAATGATCATTATTTCGCCTTGTTCAAGTGAATGCGCTAAAGTGAAAGTACCTACCTTATTTTATGATGTAATGGAGTCCACCGTATATACTAATGATGACTTAGGGTTAAATTCGGGTTATAATAGGTTGTGTTCATTTGACCCAACGTGGATCTTGTGGATTAAACATGTTGTTGGATAAATGCCATGGTCGTAAGTTCCTTATTTGAGTAATAATGACATCGGGATTCGTGCGTATCCGTTAGGTGGCAGTCGTTTCAATGAGTCAAGCAAGGTCGAATCGTTAAATTACAGACCGAGTACACTATCTGTATCTGAGTAAACAAAATGCCAGATTTCATATTTTGGTCGCAATAAATGTAAAGAATTTTGACGTATTTGGTAAACTCATTGTCCGCATACATCCACGATGAGCGTTTGTCTTTAATTAACAAGTATATGTGGAGTAATTGTTGGTTTTAAGTCACATGCTAGTGTCTAAATAAACACTTACGCAAATCTAAGACCGGATGAACTATTTAATTAGTTGTTAGTCCTGAATGAATATCACATGTCATTTGTCTAAGGGTCAGAAGCTATTACATGGTCATCTAAAAGTATCCAGTTGTGTTATTGTTGAACCATGATAGTTATATTACTTGCCTAAATGTTTTCCTGCACGTATGTATACATGTGAATATGAACTTTTTAACGATACAACTGTGTCAACATGTTATTATAATTTAGATTGGGAGTACGTGTCTTAATAATAAAACCGAGTCGTGAGATATAATGAAGAGATAAGATGTCATGAGATTGTGGTATTGTCGTTTAAATTACTTTTAAGCAGGGACGAAGCCTGGATCGAAAATGACCACGAGCCGATTTTACATATACTCCGTACTTAGCATTTAACTATATATTATAGACCACGATAGTACGATACAAACCTATTTACATGTTGATTAATATTTGTGTTCATCTTTAGTCCCTATTGAATTCACGTCATTTTATTAGCCGAGTCGATACAAATAATATAATATCTTATTATAATTCTTTTAATTAATACTCCATATTTGAATTGTACAAACTACAAAGTGGTTATTATTTGTGTAATATTGAATTATATATCAAGTCTCCCTCAAATAAATCGACTATTTATTTTTTTCTACATTTTTTTATGAAAATATATGTGTTGGAAAAAAAATCATGTTGAGACCTTTGAATGATAAATAGGTTACTAAGTATCAAAATATTTTATAATTAAAATAGTAATCATCGTTAATATTATAAGTGTAAACTACAATGGACAAAATTCTTAATTCTTGTGACGATATGTGTTATTAATAAACAAAATAAAAGATCTAAATGGAGAAGTTTTATAAAAAAAAAAAAAGGGGAAAAGAAAATTCTTAAAAAAAATGAGTTTAAACTTTAAAAGGAAAAAAAGTTGGGGTAAAAGGTTGGATGCACAATCGAACCCATGACCCAATGCACAACATCTAACTCAAACTACAACACTTACCATCAGGCTAAAAAGGAAACTCTACTTATTATGTACAGTTAAGAATAATATTTTGGCCTAGGTCATGACCCAGTTTGGCCTACTCTAAGCTTTGTCCCTGCTTGTAAGAATGTCCCAATGATGGTGCATAACGAGTCTAACGGTATATATAAGAGTAATAATACCAACAGGGTTGAAAGAGATCAGAGTCACGATATTAAGACCCAATAAAGAAAGATAATATGTGTACTGACTATACGAGCGTCGGGAATAATGAATAATAAGGGTCCATGGCATATACGTGAGTTCGTTGTGTTATCACATATGTTTCGTTGTCAAATGATCGGTTTGACATTCCATGTTGTATTGTAATGAGCTACTACCTCGGGAAATCCAGATGATAACACCTTTTTTATACGGGAATGCCTTGATAAGGCTCCTGGATAAATGGGGGTGTTACAGCATCGGTATCGTTTTGCAAAGGGACGAACCCCCATAAGCTCTAGTACTAAAGCGGGCCTTGCTTTATGCACGATACGCCTAGGTATAGAGTGGGTTTGAATGGGTCCGTACTCCCAAAACGTTCGGTGGCAACTCCAACTTCAATTTAAATTTTGACCCGAGAACAATCTTACCACGAGATTCATTCGCCTACCCAAACCCGCGCGTGGCCGCGTCGGGGTGGACCTATGTCATGTCCACAATTTAATGACTCCGCTGGGGATACCTGATGTACTACTTGTCATCGGGATTCTCAGGGTGAGACTCGAAGAGAAATCGTTCAGTTATTAATGTACACACATTAGTTCGATGTTTCATGCATGACTCAAATTTTGCCCGGGCTGGTTACTTGTGACTGACGTTCCACTATACCGCGGTGCATTCCTACAAGGGTGCGCTAAAGACATCTATGGCCGAACTCATATGGGTTTTGTGCCATGTTTTAAGTCCAATTCGGCTTAGGAAGTCCGTCCTGATTTACGAGAGAGCCATCGGTATCTGTAATGACCCAATTTTGACTAACCAAGACTTAGTTTAAAGCATACATGCTGGCGTCATAATGCTTGCCTGACTACTTGCTGCTTGGTTTCCGTGTCATTTTCAAAAACCGTCATTTAAAAAAATGCATCTTTTCAAAATGTCAAGTTTTCAAAAACTCAGAATGCTACCGAAATTTAGACTTACGATTTGACTCAAAATAGCTTATTTCTTTAGTCGTTATGCTGCCCATTTCGAAACTCGAAAACTTTTGACTTTTCAAAAAAAAAAACTCGGTCCTATCGGCATGTTGCCCATTTTATAAGTCAGGACCGTCCTCCGGATTTTTTCCAAATTCAACCCTTATTCAAAATCATTCCTGATTATAGGACCTACTGTAATCATTCCTAATGTGTGTCGGGTCTTTTCGTTATTAGTCGAAGGTTTATATCGTCGAAACTTCGTCGATCTTACATAACAGGTTTCCTGTCCATCCCAAGTCCGCATTGTCTTAAAGGCATGACCAACCCGCGTTGTGCGTACCCCTAAAAAAGAAAGTCCGTTTAGACACTCGAGTCCAAAGTCTGGGGAAATCTCACGTAGTCCTTCCTTTGAACGGGATCCGGCCCACATGGCCAAATCTTAAGGAAGTTACACCACCCACGAGTCACCCTTCTAGTCGTCTTTCTCAAGTCATTTTCTCGTTCAGTCTTTTCCTTGCTCGGGATGTACTGTTTTGATTCCAAGGTTTCTGATTACGTGGTATTCTTCCAGACAAGCCACCTTCAACAAGGCTCAGAATGGAGCAAGCCTTGAACGATTTGAAAGCCACAATGGAAACCATCGTTTTCAAGCAAACTGAAATCGAAGCTCAACTGATAGCAATAAGGGCTGATCAAGTGGCCACAAATGCTCGTCTCACGGTTGTGGTGCAAAAGGACTCCAAACTGCGGGCCCGAAAACACCGGGCTCAATGGCTGAACTGATTCGCGCGGTGTGCCGATTAGAGGAACAGGTTCACCTGGCTGGGGGTAACAACATCCACAGGGAAAATTCCCGGGACTATTCCTCAGTGAACGACAAGCTGCCTGCAAACCTGAATCTGACGGGTTTGCCAATGTTCGAGGGGACTGAGGAACCGTTACTACATGTACGGGCCTAGTACATGTTCAAGAATCTGTTCAAGAGTTTATGGCTATCAAAGGGGTGGATTTGATCATTTTCAAGAATCTATTTGCTGCATCCCTTGAGAAGCACCCACGGGCTTGGTACTATAGGCTAGACCCGAAAAAATACCCAATTTAGGATGATGTGGCTACGGAATTTGCTCGGAAGTATGATGATAACACCGAGATACAAACCACTATGCTCTCCCTGGAGGTTATGGCCCAGGAGCCCAAAGAAGGATTTACTAAATACCTTCAACGATGGAGGGCCAAGAGCGTCAAGCTGATCGATAAGCCCAACGAGAAAACTTTGGTGGAGGCCTTCGTGAAGAACCTCCTCCCTCCTACCGGGTTCATCTCTGGTACGCTGTCATGCCCAATTTCACCACCCTTACTGAAATGGGTATGAGAATTGAAGATGACCTGAGGCTAGAGGGCCTAACTAAAGCCTCTAGCAAGGGTTACCAAGGGGCCTCCTCCTCCTCTGCTAATGTCCCAGCTACAGTCCACAGCATTTTTGATGAGGTCAATCTTCTCGATGCCTCGTCCAAGAAGAATACCCCACCTCAGGTATTCACCGATATAGGTAATACTTATACCTATGCCTTACGAAGGCTATCTTCTAAAGGCCTAATCCAAGCGATAGGCACAACTCCTGAAGTTCCAGTCAACCGACGTTCCAAGAGCTATAACGCCCAGGCCTATTGCCAATACCACCAGGGCAACGGGCGTGATACCGAAAAGTGCTGGAAATTGAATCATCTCATCCAGGATTTGATCGAGAGTGATAAGATTCCTTTGCACGGGGACAAACCGAGTAACAATGACAATCCTTTCAGCTGTCATGTCGTCTTTACCGGGGAGGTGATCGACTGTTCCCATCTTATCTCTCCTTCATCCCGCAAGTAAACGGGATCTGGTTCGACAATCAAGACGATGTATACCTCGTCAAAGAGGAAGTTGTCCTCATTACAAGTGAAGAAGTCCGAAAGGTGAAGTCAAAAGTCCTAGCCAGTAACCACCTCACCAAATATGGTCGTCCCTATCAAGCTACTAGCTCTAGGGACACTCCTAACCCGGCAACCGTCACTGAGCCAGTCAGGACGGAAGTCGCCCCCGAGGAGCCCACTACTGACATGACCCTCGTGAAACAACTGAAGAAGACCCGAGCTGACCTCACTATATGGCAACTCCTGGTCAGTTCAAAAGAGCATCGAGAGGAACTTACTAAGGCCCTCGATCAAATCAAGATTGACTCCATGGTTAACCCTGCTGAAATGGTAGCCACAGTCCTGCCCCATCTGAAGGGCAAAGCCAAGGAGGAAGGTCCACTATTACCTTCTCTGAGTCTGATCTGCTACCGTTCGGGGCTTCCCAAAACCTAGCCTTATACATTACGGTGATTTGTCGAGGAAAGTATCTTCCCATGACCCTTATTGATGACGGGTCTGCTGTCAACGTCCTTCCCTTAAAGACCGCCAAAGCCCTTTCCGTTACCGAGGCTGACTACGTCCTGACTGGTCGAACCATCTAGGCTATTGACGGGAGCCCAAAGTCGGTAGCTGGAGCCATCAAACTGGCAATCATAACGGGCCCAATAGAAAAAGAGCTGGAATTTATTTCAGGTGATTGACGTCAACTCTTCCTTCCATTTGCTCTTGGGGCGCCTGTGGATTCATGATGTCAAGGCGGTGTCCTCCACCCTACACCAAAAAATCAAATTGCCTCTGCATGACAGTGTTATCACCCTAGAGGCAACCCCTATGACCGTGGCTAGTTGCAATGCCATGGGCCACCGTGGCGCAAACCTTTGGGGGTTCGATTTTATGGGAAGGATCGAGGAGGACTACCTCTTCAGGCCCTATTTCACCACCAGCATCGACGCGATGCTACAGAATTTGGAGTACTTCTCGGGGCTACCTCCAGTCCATATCTTCCATCTGGGAAGATTATCAAGGTCCTAAAGAACGAAGTCTCTCGCTTCGGCCTAGGGTACGCCACGACACCAGGCAATGTTGTCTGAGTAGGTATTGAGAAGGCCTGCAATCTCATTAAGGGTGTCCACTTGAGCCCTTATAGCCCGCGGCTGACTGATTACTTCGTCACGCCGGTATTTTGGGTCGTCCAGGTTGGTCTATTCCAGCCTAATGCTGTCTACCCCGGGACCCAATTGGCCCGGGACTGCAACTATATCTCGGATGATGCGTTCACTATCATCTAGTCCGAGGGTGCCGATAATGCTAAGCCCACGCTAGGGCTATTATTCGGGGAAGACAAGATAGCCCCGACTCCAAAGGAAGATTTGGTCAACCTCATCCTCCATAGCAACAAGTTCGACCCAACAAAGCTGAACTCGGATGTTGGCTCCGAGATGAGAAACAAGGCTTGTAGAAAGACTGTCAAGTGGACCGACAGTCAAGGGAGGATCTACAAGCTGGTCACCAGTGAAGGGGACATGCCTACTTTGAATTCGGAGTCTGAGTTGGAGTGTGAGTCACAGTCCGAGGTCAAGTCTAGGGTGTCTGGTGCTAGAGTCACTCCTATAACCCCTCTCCCTTTAGTTACTCATGCTAGTGCTTCGGAGTCTGTCCCGAGTGCCTTACCTATTCCGCCCCTGACCAATGATCAGATGGCTGCTCTTTTCGAGCTGTTTTGAAAGTTTTCAATTAATAATAATAATCGTTCTGCTTACGACCTCTCTATTTTTAACTGCAATTCTGGTTTAATATTTTATGCAATGACATTGAGAAACCCGACGATTAGGTACCCCTACCTCCTCATCTGATCGAGCAATTAGAGCAAAGAGGGTCCCGGAATCCGGTAATCAAAGAAACCGAGTCCATCAATGTGGGAACAACCTTAGAGCCCCAGATGCTTAAGATAGGGTTATCCTTAGATCCCGAGGAGAGACAACAGTTCAGAAGCCTCCTCCAAGAATTGAAAGACATCTTCACATGGTCCTACAAGGACATGCCGGGGATAGACCGAGAAAAAGCCGAGCATCACATACCAATTAAAGATGGGTGTAAACAGGTTAACCAAAAACTCCATAGAATGAGGCCCAAGTGGTCTCTCAAAGTCAAGGAGGAAGTCGATAAACAGTTCAAAGTCGGCTTCATACAGGTGTCCGAATATCCGGACAGGGTCGCGAACATCGTGTCGTTTCCTAAAAATGACGGTAAGGTGCGCGTATGCGTTGAATTTCGGGATCTTAACAAGGCGAGCCCGAAATATGACTTTCCATTACCTCACATCGACATACTGGTAGATAATACCGCCGACCATACCCTTCTATCCTTTATGGATGGGTATGTCGGGTACAATCAAATTAAAATGGCGGAAGAAGATATGAGTAAGACCACCTTCACTACACTGACTATGACACAATGATGTCTCTACTCTCAATTGTCTCGTCAGTATCACAAACTATAAGCGCGACAACTTCTGACATAGAGGGAAGGTTGTATGTCCGGCCATCAGTATGACGACCACTGATTAGGCGAAGCATAACATCACATCTTTCTTGCCGATTGAATATGCTATCCCTTGCCATTCTAAAATATTTAGCTAACGGATTGTATTCATTAATCATGGACCTCAACTCAATCATAAGGGCATCATCAAACATGTCGCCTCTTCCTGACCGCCTCCTAGAAGTTAGTACATTGTTATATTAACTTGTATAAAAAAACCGGATTACTCGAAATGGTTAAGAAATTAATATACAATTAGGTAGTGACCTATTAACTCAAAGCTTGCTTTGTGTTGTTAATTTCATCATCAGTGTCATATATGTAAAGTTGACAAAATCTTTGAGGTTCATCATCGTTCGGTAGTAGACTGACAATTAAATGAGCATTCTGGCCGCTGATCCTGTAAGTGTAAGGGCCTCTTCCTTGATTAACCGAGTGATCGATTTTGCCTCCGCTAGATGTGAATGAGTGTGCGTAGTTTTACATCCGGATGTTATCCTTAAAATGTCGACTCTTGGGATGGACCCCATCGAGAAGACATTTAATTAGTTGAGGGGGCTCCGTAAGATATGGAATTCCACCACTCGGTCCTTACAACACATTTGAGCCGAACATCTCTAACACCTGTAATCCGAGTCTCCAATGTCTTCATAGCCTTCTCATCCTGGACATAGTTGTTATAGTCGTGATTACTATATTGACTGAAAGTATCAACTGCGGTGGAACAATGTTCTGGTCGACGAACTTGTAATTTTTTGAAAATCATCAGTCGATGGGTCGCCAAAAATTTCACGTGCGAGGCTTCTAATAATCAAATCACGATGACTTGATTGGTTAAATATTACGTTGGATGCTAACTTCCGAGGCGTTGTCGGATCAGTTACGCCTGACTCACGTATAACCTCAACTACGCGGCCTATTGAAGCTGATACATTTGATCGTTGAATATATCGTTAGACACATTACCCTGGGGAGCAAAGATGGTGGAATATATCGTTAGACAAATTACCCTGTGTAAGTTCAGGAATAGGAGATCCTGTCATCGTTTCCGGTGAAGTATCAAGTAAGTTACGGTCACTTCGTTCCCGAAACTTGATCATATGCCTACGGCGCACAAGCTTCAAACACCATTCTCGATATGGATCATTGACAGTGTACAAAGCATCTTGATACGAATTATGTCCCTGCCTTTTATCCACCAGAATCTGTTCCATATTCCTTCTCGATTTCTGTGTTGTGAGATATTTTATAAGGTACTTTCCAATGCAATTAATGTGCATGAAATGTTTCGACATTACATGCAATGTCACTTCAATAGGAAAGAAGAATATAGAAAAAAATGTTTGGATTTGTAGAAGGTTTACATTCTTCAAACTGATCCCTATCTCGATCAAATGCATCTTGTTCGTCTAAGTGAACTGCCGAATGTATGGCACCTGACATTAAGTTAAAGTGAAACGGTAATTTGTAAGTAGAGGATGGATACGCATACAATGAGTAACTATTTAGAAGCGGAACATTGTAAGTCTGTACATCCCGAATTGTCCTCTTTGGATGCAGTATTCTGGTCTAGAAACTCTACTATTAAACGTTTCCCTGAAAATACAATTCAAGTGAACATAGTTGAACATCAACTGTAATCTTTGGAAACTCGAAATAGTAAGAAATTGATTAAAACCTCTATCAATTTACACATTGCCAGATACCCTTGCAACAACAAGGTTTATGTCATTGCCTAAGACATAACGATTACAACAATTCAAGTAGAAGATGCAAAGCAGAAAGACTAATATTCATAAAATTGGAAACGGTGTACCTCGTTGAGCAAGAAGTTGGCTATTCTCATAGTTATCTTTTCCACAGCTGTATTGAACAGGGCAGTCAATCAGAACTGCATCAAAGTCACTGGATATAGTTAGTAGTAGTGACAAAAATTGAAACAGGTACGTGACGAAATATGTGTGTACAACATACATCAAGGGGTTCTTGTACTCGTTGAGAAACCTACACTTTCTATTTCAAGATTGGACAGCCCAGATTTCCTATTGTGATGTGTTGAACTCACAACTTGGTAAACAATGGAACTAATAACTAATGCAAATCCTTCCACGGAAGAAAAAAATTCAATACGAATGTGAACCTGAGGTCGATTGGGATCATAGTGGTTGTACATTCTCGTTGGAAGGTCTGCAATCACCAAACTGAATACTATAGCGTGATGGTCCTAAATCCGAAGGCGTCGAATAAGGGCTCTCTGTGTTGGTAATGTCTTGCAAGGGAGACCTTCGAGCTGGTAAGTACGGATCAAACCGACAGTTGATGTTAGTAGGAGTATTTAGCGCAGTACACAGGGAGGGCCTAAAATTCAAGGTGCTGTATAAATCAATGAACAAATGTGCCCACCATTAAGCAGTTTTTTTCGTGGATGTGTTCTCCTTGTTGCCTGAATTTTCGCACATGTTGACCTCCCTGCCAACGGGAACTCCATGTCCACCCGACTTTATCTTCAAAGTGGAAGGTTTACTCGTCTTTGTAAATAGACTCGAAGGACGATCCATTGTCTAAGATGAAAAAAATTAGAGTACTACTCTCAATTGAAGACTGTCATTAAAGTACAAATCTAATGTGATGAGTGGGTGTAGACAAATTTAAAGAGTTGGAACAATGAGGGACTGAAGTCGAGGAGTCATACCTTCAGTTAGAAAGGAGGTGAAGTAATGAAAATGAGATATATGTGACTGAAGATGTAGTTGGGGAATTGTGTAGTCATTGTTCTTCCTTCGCTATAAAAACGTCTGTAATATTTTGGGGAAGCGTTGTTTGTCTGCAACAAATCTTAGAACGGATGAACACGTAAATTATGAAATCGTTTTATATCAGCTATTAAACGAAAAAAATAAAGTAAAGATTAAGTGTTCTAAATCAAAAGGAAGATTTCTTATTCAATAACTAAAGCATAAAGTGCAAATAGGTGCGGTTGTAGAAGATGCGGCTGGAAATGAACCACTACCAACTGAAGAATAAAGTGGAAGCGTAGTCGACAGAGTATGTATAAAACGTTGATGTTGTCGTTTACGGGGTTACCATTGGAAGATAGTTTTAACAACTTGTAAAGTGGAAAGTGTGGACATGATGTAGGTCCACCCCGACGCGCGAAGCGCGGGTTTGGGTAGGCGAATGAATCTCGTAGTAAGATTGTTCTCGGGTTCGAAATTTAAGTCAAAATGGAGTCGCCACCGAATTTTGTGGTTATTCGGAACCATACGAGCCCACTCTATGTCGTCATGGGCTATACACAAAGTAAGCCCACTCCGATTTCAGAGTTTATGGGGCTCGTCCCTTTGCATTGCGATACCGATACCATCTATACCGGTAATCGTGTAAAGAATGACTCTCGTGCGCCAAAGGTTTCGGACATCCGGAAACCAAAGGTTCTGAGTAAGGGGTGAGGGTACGTGTTGGGAAGCCCACTAAGGACACCCAACCCCGCCCGCACATGGCGGCCTCTACTAAGACACCGTTCGTGTTCGTGTACGCGCGCTAGTAAAATAATTAAATGATATGCAAACAGCGTTTTGTCTAAGCATGTGAATTTTGCGTTAACTACGTCATTTAATGCATCTTATTATTTGTCGAAATGATTTAGCATGCGAGGTTCGTTTATAAAGCGTAAAAGCAAGTATATAAACGAAGCTCGAGAATAAATAGAAATAACGTACAAATTACACGGGAGGAAATACAACCCGGAATTCACAATACGACATTACGTAAAGAAATGATAAGCGAAATAAAAATAACGCAATAAAAAGATAGAAACGGACCCGTATATAAACTCGACCGCGAAATATGTAGACGGACTAACCCCGATTAAATACGCATTATGTCGCATATTAAACGAAGGACGGGAATATGAGACTGTGGCATATTGCTAGCCTAATCTCACATCCCGTAGTCTTGTCCCGACTTATCACGTCAAAGTGGTCAAAGTCGTTCTACGTGTCATGATGTGCATGGTTTTGAAAATAGGATAGTCACGTGATAGTCTTTGCACGTGATGACTAAAGTCGATAAAAAGGTCGGGGCTTGAATTGTGGGTCAAACCCCTCGGTTTTATGGGTTACAGGACCCACTCGACCGAGTGGTGGTGTGACTCGGTCGAGTGCACGTTTAACGTGGCTACTGACCACTTTTTGGGGTGCTACTCGATCGAGTGGCCCATGGCACTCGATCGAGTGCCCCCTGTACGAAGCATGGCTCGTTTTGTTTTATGACTTCAAATCGATGAACGGTCAAACCAAATACAAATATCGCATGATTTGTATTTAATTCGGCCTCCGGTACTATAATCGCGTATGAACGATTATAATACCGTCACCGGAGTTTTAGGAAAACGTTTATGTTAGATTAGGAAATTTTGAATTAGTGACGAAATGTATCCCTCTACGTCACGACATCGGAACTAACCCTTTCGGGTTACGTGATGTCGGTTTTCTTGTCAACGGGTTTCGTACCAATTATGGAAAGGGAATTAAATCCGTTCAACTACGACCGATCACGGTCGCGTCACGCCCTTGAGTACATTGGGGCGGGGCTCCTCGAAAGGGCTCCACCTCCGTCGTTGCTTGTAAAGGGATTAGACGGACCAAAAGTGATCATCGTAGTCCAACGTTTTAAAACCGATTTTTAGTATATATATATATATATATATATATATATATATATATATATATATATACGCGGTATTAGTAATGTTAAAGACAATAAAAGTAATACGAAAATAAAGATGCGAAAATGTAAAAAAAAGGTTAGTGTTAGTGTTAGTGTTACTACGATTATAATACAATAATGCGAAAATGTACATAAAATCGAAATAGAAAAGAGATAGAGAAGGGGTTTAGGACACCCTCAACATACATGCTAGGTAAAGGCCTCGGAAATGGACTCATAAATAGCGGCACGGCTTGAGAGTATCGAGGATGTATGCGAGTTATGGTGTGTATGGATGTGTGTGTGTATGTGTCGGTTTATCGAGGGACAAGAGCTCGGTTTTTTGTAGGTTTTTGGCTTAGGTTTGTAGTGTAGAATGTAGGGTTGAAGTAGGGTAAATGTGGCTGAAAAATGTAGGGTAAAAGTGCTCAAAAAAGTTCTGAAATGCATGGGGGGGGGGGGGGGGGGGTGAAGCGGTATTTATAGACTTCACCCCTCGACATAGGGGCACTCGATCGAGTGGCCCTAGTGCACTCGATCGAGTGCCTTCGCAAATGGGCCAAACCCGGGTAAAAAAGGCTCCACTCGATCGAGTGGGGTCAATCCACTCGATCGAGTGGATCAACAAATCGAGATAAATAAGGAAAGATTTGATTTTGTTTGTTTTGACTATTTTTTGAATTTTGATTTGTGCGCCAACTGAGCTTAGCTGATTTATGAGACGGTTTCGTCTTTGAACGGGTTTTGACCCGGTCGCCAAAAGACGGGAATTATTTTTGGTGTCGGTTTTGACCCAAACTAGTCTTATTTTGCTCGGAACGACCCACTGGGCCTGAATTTGAAGTCTGTTTTGTGAGATTTTTACTCCGCTAAAAGTCCATGTCGGATATTATTGATTTCGAGTCCAAGTCCGAGTATACCAAGTCACGTTTGCGTCCGATCATCATCGGGTGTTTTTCGGAGACTACCATAGACACGTGGCAGTCAAAATGCGGGTGTCTACAGAGCCCCCACTCTGACTGAGGCTTGGACAAGGCGAAAGTCAGAGTAGCTACCAAGCCCGTTAAGACCTGGTAGACTTCCGGTCGGGTCGTTTATAGTCCAGTGGACTCGCGTGAAGGGCTCGCCAGCCATAAGCAGAGGGTCATACCTGTCCTGATGATGATAGCTTCGCGGAGAGTCAGACTTGTAGCATAAGCCCTGGGCGCGCCTATGTGTGGGCCCATCCCGTATCATTTTGGGGAAAATGCTGCCTTGGGCGTTCCGCTGGGGAAATATATGAGCTGTACGGGCTTGCTTCTGAAGCCTTGAGTCGCACTTGAGCTGATGATGATGCTCCGTGGGGAGTAAAGCCTGCCTCTTTTGGGGAGTAGGTGTACCCGTATGCCGACACATTGCACTTTGGATGTAGCACATCGGGGAAAAGCTGACTCCGTTGGGGAAATTAAATAGTTTCGCGGGGACTTGCTTCTGAAGTCCGGAGTGTACCTGCATGCTGACACATAACAACTTGTATGTAACACGTAGGTAAATAGTTGACTCTCGCTGGGGAGAAAAAGATTGAAATTTTTTTTTTGGAAGGACAAAATTTTGGAAAATTTTTATCGCGAAGAAATTTCATCACAGAAAAATTTGGAGACTCTTAGGAAAGCTCGGGACAGCTTGATTCCTATTCTGGGTTCTAGTTGGAAATCAGGCCTGCGCGCGCATAGGGCCCAGCTTGCTGAGGAGGCAGGGTAGTTAGGTTTTCTGTTAGGTTTTCTCATTATAAATATGAGAATCCCTGCTTCATCTTTTTACATCCCAACTCAAACTCTTCTTTCCCCTCTCAAAATCCTTTAGACTTTTAAGAAAGTTAGAAATTTCTGTCATGGGTATCGATCACTTGACTGCTATGCTGCTTGCTTGGTCCCAGTATTTTCGGGACGAAGAAAAGGTCCGGCTGACCCAGATGGGGATAGTCAATTTATTCCCTTTTCAGCGTCTGATAGTTGACTCGCATTTTCTGGACGCCTGTCTGTCGTTTTGGGACACCACCCATCACGTGTTTGCATTCCCGAGGGGCGAGATGTGTCCTTTGCCCGAGGAGATTGCGGCCATAGGCGGCTGAGGTCTTGCTGTTCAGCCCGCTATCCCCCCGTTCTACCCGGATCCGAGGAGGAGATTAAGGGAGTTTTTTGGTTTGTCTCATGCTGAGGCAAATCGGATGGTGCAGGGAGATACCGTTTCCCTGTTTGATTTGGCCGATAAGGTCATGAATCCACGGGACGTAAGGGCCACCCCTGCTCATAGGCGCAGGGAATTCGCCTTTTGCATGCTGCATTGCTATGTCTTCGAGGGGCTGATGGAGCTTGACTCATGCAGGGTTCAAATAAGGCTAATTGGAGTGGTTGACCAGATGGAGACTGGTCATAGCCCTGCTTGGCTAGCCACTGGAGAAATTATCATGGGTCTGGATGCTAGACGGCTCGACCCGACCCGACGGTTGATGGGGAGTACCCGTTTCCTGCAGGTATACCTCTCGATTATTTTTTATTTTTTTTATTTTTTTATTTTTTTTGTGTTCACGTTTCACGTGAATTTCCTGATTTTCGTAAGTCACTCGATCGAGTGGACCTGTCACTCGATCGAGTGACACTTATACCGGGCTACTGCCTGTTTTTGACAGGCTTACTCGATCGAGTCAGCTGCTGTACTCGATCGAGTGGGCTGTAGCGGACCACTCAATGGCTTACGAAGCTTGTGTATATTTTTCAGATATGGTTGTCGGAACGGCTGTCAATCATAGAGACTCCTCCGAGCATTCCCAATTATCGGAGTAGCCAAATTAGCTCAAGGAGGCGAAAGATAAGCTCGTACCATCAAATAACCCGAGCTTACTGGGATGAAGAGCTGGTATTCCACGGAGGTCCCTTGATCAGGTGGACCGTCGCTTGGTGGTTCCTTTCGAAGTTGACCGGATTGGCCAAGAGAGACCAAGCTCGCTACCTGGTGATTCTGTCCCTTGACTGGACGGTTCACATTTATCCGGATCGTCTCCTAAGACAGTTCGGTTCGTCTCAGCGCATCCCTGAGACTGAAGCCATTATCAGCGTCTCGCTCCAATTGACGGACGCTATGTGCGACACCTGGTTGCAACGATGGTTCACTCGTCCTACATGGACTATACCCAGCCCTTGCCAATCCGCTTGGGTGTCACGGGCTTATAAAAAATGGACTTCTGAGGAGTCCGAGGATGCTCGAAAGGCCCTGAAGCTTGAGGAGGCCTTTGAATTGGTTCATCGCGAGTCGGCGAAGGACAATCGGGACTTTTTCACCAGGGAATATATTCCTGAGGCTACAGTCCGGGGGGAATCGGGTCTTAAGTCACAAACTAAGACTCGATCTAAGGAAGTCGGTTCTAGCAGCACTCGAGGACAGACCGACTTGGAACGACGACTTGGGCCGAGGTTGGCGGTCCGGGACCGACTTGGTCCGTGTGACCGGCTCCCTGAGCCCGTTAGGGCCCGACTTGGGCCTATTGATATGATAGAGGAGTCGGGCTCAAACAATCGAGCCCGAGCTAGAGAAGTTCCCGTGGTGATTCGGGAACGCCTCCCCTCCGCGTCGTCGCCAGTGGACGGCTAAGAAGGCCAAGGACAAGGGGAAGGGCAAGATGCCCTGAATGCCGAGTCCTTTAGCTTTATTATTATTTAAGTATTATTATTATTTGTTGTGTGCCCTTTTTGTATTTTTTTTTGAATTGCTGCATTTTTGTAATTTTCCGAGTTTATTGGGATTTTTTTTGAATTAATAAAAGAAGTTTATTATAAAACCGCTCCTGTCTTTTCTTGATTGCATTGGTTGTACCCTTTTGAGGGGTTGCCTACGTATCCGCGATTAGCAGAATCAAACCAAACGTATTTCAGGCATAGAAAATTTGCAATCTCGAATTACACCAAGACTATTGGTTCAAGATGTTTATGACAGTAGAATAAGTAATTCTAGCTCATTGACTTGCTTTTTGTAAAAAAAATGATTTTGATAAAATTTGCTAATGACATTGAGAGATGGCTAAGGGTAGTAACGCTTCAGCTGGTTCAGGTTGGTTGGGTTGACAAACTCATTCCCGTCCAGGTCCGTCAGCATCACTGCTCCCCCCTGATAGGATCTTCTTTACCAGATATGTCCCAGCCCAATTGGATTTTAATTTTCCCCTCGGGTCAACTGGTAGTAGAGCTCGAATAGACTTAAGAACTAGATCGCCCTCCTTAATGTTTCTGGGCCTTACCCTTTTGTTGAAGGCCCGTTGGATCCTCTTCTGGTAGATTTGGATGTTATTGAGGGCACGAGACCGTCGTTCGTCTAGTAGAACCAGTGAGTCATATCGTGCTCGAACCCAGTCAGCTTCGGGTACTTGACTTTCTAGCAGAATTCTGAGGGACGGTACCTCCAGCTCGACTGGTTGGACTGCCTCCATCCCGTAGGTTAGATAATACGGCGTTGCTCCGGTTGCGGTGCGAATTGACGTTCGATATCCCCATAGGGCAAAAGGTATTTTGTCGGGCCAGTCCCGGTAATTATCAGCCATCTTTTTTAGTATGGTGACAATTGTTTTATTAGCTGCCTCTACTGCTCCGTTTGTTTGGGGACGGTAAGGCGAGGAAGTATGCCTTTGGATTTTATATTCGGTCAGCAGGGCCGCAGTCTCGGCTTGAAAGTGAGTCCCGTGATCACTGATAAATTCAGAGGGAATCCCATATCGACATATTATCTTGTTTTTGATGAACTTGGCGACATGCTTAGCATTGAGGACGCGATACGATTCAGCTTCGACCCATTTGGTGAAATAGTCGATAGCTACCAAAATAAAGCAGTGCCCACCGGTACCAGAGGGATTTATTTTCCCGATTATGTCGATACCCCATGTTGAGAATGGCCAGGGTGACGTCATGGTATAGAGTAGCGATGACGGCATATGTTGCACATCGCTAAAGATTTGACAGTTATGACAATGTTTAACTTACGACCGGCAATCGGCTTCCATGGTATTCCAATAATAACCGAGCCTCATGATTTTCCGGACCAGCATGTGGGCATTCATGTGTGGGCCGTTCTCACCATCGTGTACTTCGGCCATAACCTTTTCAGCCTTATACTTGTCAACACAAAGGAGAAGAGCCCCCTGTGCCGTTTTTTTGTACAGTTGCCCGTCGTCGGTACGGATAAATTGGGTGGCTAGCCTTCGTAAGGCTTTCTTGGCTCGACCTTCCGACCCGGGAGGATATTCTCCGTTTGTCAGGTATGTTAACACAGCCGATATCATGGTTCGGGACCAGTTACTTCAATGTCTTCTATGTCGCAAATGTATGCTGGCTCGGACCGTCTTTCGACGCAAATCGGCATACTAGTCACGTGGTCGGGAATATTCAGTAAAGATGCCAATTTTGAGAGTGCATCTGCAAACTGATTCTCCTCCCGGGGTAGGTATATATACTCTACCTTTTGGAATTGTTTCTCGAGATCCCTTACTCGTGCCTGGTAGGCCACGAGATTAGCATTTCGAGTCTTCCATTTTTGAAGTGCTTGGTTAATGACCAAGGATGAGTCACCATGTACCCGGAGATTTGTAATCCCCAGATTGGCGGCGGCTTGTAGCCCGTAAATGCATGCTTCGTACTCTGCTGCATTATTGGTAACATCAAAGTCCAGTTTGATGGAGACGGGAGTATGTTCCCCTTTTGGTGAAATTAGGAAGATCCCGACTCCGAACCCTCGAAAATTAGATGCACCATCGAAGTATAAATCCCAAGTTTCAGTATCAGTATGGAAAATATCTTCGTCTGGGAAGGACCAAGTGTCGGTGTGTCCTTCCTCGATTACTGGGCTATCGGCGAGAAATTCAGCTACTACTCGACCCTTGATAGCTTTTAATGGTACGAACATTAGGTCGAACTCTGCCAGCATCAAAGTCCATCTAGAGATTCGGCCGTTGAGAACGGGCTTTTCGAAGATGTATTTGATGGGATCCATCTTGGATAGCACATGTACCTCGTAACTGAGCATATAATGTCGGAGTTTCTTGGTGGCCCAGACTAGAGCCAAACACGTCTTTTCGAGCATGGTATATTTGCACTCATACTCTAATAACTTCTTGCTGATGTAGTAAATGGCTCTTTCTTCGGAGTCAACTGTCTGAGCCAGCATAGCCCCCATGGTTGTCTCGGTCGTCGTTAGGTATAACGACAGAGGCAAACCGGGTTGAGGTGGCATTAAAACTGGCGGTGCAGACAGAATTTCCTTGATCTTATCGAAAGCAGTTTGGCACTTGTCATCCCATAGTACCCGTTCTCCTACTTTCAGCTTCTTGAAAAATGGTTCACACACCATGGTTAATTTGGAAATGAACCGACTGATGTACTGGACTTTCCCGAGGAATCCCCTTATTTCTTTTTCGGTTTTAGGAGGTTGCATCTCGGTAATGGCTTTGATTTTAGCTGGGTCGACTTCGATACCTCGTTGGCTAACGATATGACCCAGTAATTTGCCTGATGTTACCCCGAAACTGCACTTTTGAGGGTTTAGCCTCATGTTGTACTTGCGCAGCCGAGTGAAGAATTTTCTTAGGGCGGTGATATGACCGTCCCGTTCTTTGGATTTGACGATCATGTCGTCTACATAAACTTCTACCTCTTTATGCATCATGTCGTGTAATAAAGTGGTAGCAGTCCTTTGATATGTGGCCCCGGCATTAATGAGACCGAAAGGCATGACGGTATAGCAGTAAGTACCCCAAGATGTTGTGAAGGTAGTCTTACTCATGTCTTCTTCCGCCATCTTGATTTGATTATACCCGGCATACCCGTCCATGAATGATAGCAGGGCATGATCGGCCGTGTTATCCACCAGTATGTCGATGTGTGGTAACGGAAAATCATCTTTCGGGCTCGCCTTGTTAAGATCCCGAAAATCTACACAAACCCGCACCTTACCGTCCTTTTTAGGAACCGGCACGATGTTTGCCACCCAGTCCGGATACTCGGACACTTGTATGAAGCCGGCTTTGAATTGTTTGTCGACTTCTTCTTTTACTTTGAGAGACCACTCGGGCCTCATTCGACGAAGCTTCTGTTTGACCGGTTTGCACCCGTCTTTGATTGGTATGTGGTGCTCGGCTATTTCCCAGTCTATCCCCGGCATGTCCTTGTAGGACCATGCGAAGACATCCTTGAACTCTTGGAGGAGGCTTATGAACTGTTGTTTCTCCTCGGGATCTAAGGATAACCCTATCTTAAGTATCTGAGGCTCTAAGGTTGTACCCACATTTATGGACTCGGTTTCTTCGATCACCGGGTTTCGGGACTCCCTTTGCTCTAGTTGCTCGATCAGATGCGGAGGTAAGGGTACCTGTTCGTCTGGTTTCTCAATGTCATAGCATAAAACATTTTTAAAAGAAGAATTTAAAAGAGACAAGTCGTAAGCAGAACGGTTGTTATTATTTATTGAAAATTTGGAGAACAGCTCGAAGAGAGCAGCCATCTGATCATTGGTCAGTGGCGGGATAGGTAGGGCACTCGGGACAGACCCCGAAGTGCCAGCAGCAGGAATGATAAAAGGGAGAGGGGTTACAGGAGTGACTCTAGCACCGACTTCCCTAGACTCGATCTCAGACTCTGACTCAGACTCCGACTCAGACTCGGACTCGGACTCAGGCTCAGGCATATCTCCCTCTCCGGTGACTAGCTTGTAGATCCTTCCCTGACTGTCAGTCCACTTGACAGTCTTCCTCCAGGCCCTATTTCCCGTCTCGGAACCAACATCCGAGATCAGCTTGGTCGGGTCAAACCTGTTGCTGCGGAGGATCAGGTTGACCAGGTCTTCCTTTGGAGTTGGGGCTATAGTGTCTTCCCCAAATAGTAGCCCTAGAGCGGGCTCAACATCTTCAGCTCCATTGGATTGAATGAGGGCGAACACGTCATCCGGGATGTAGTTGCAGTCCCGGGCCAAGTGGGTCCCGAGCTGCATAGCATTGGGTTGGTATAGACCAACCTGGATAGCCCCAAACACCGGTGTGACAAAGTAGTCAGCCAACCGTGGGCTATAAGGGCTCAAGTAGATACCCTTAAGGATGTTGCAGGCCTTTTCGATCCCTGCTTGGACAACATTGTCGGGGGTGATGGCATAACCGAGACCAAAGTGAGATTCTTCGTCTTTGAGAACCTCAATGATCTTCCCAGCTGGAAGATAGGGTCGAGAGGTAGCCCCCGGAAAGTATCCTAGGTTTTGGAGCATCATGTCGATACTCGTAGTGAAGTAAGGCCTAAAGAGGTACTCTTCCTCGATCATCCCCACAAAATCGAACCCCCAGAGCTCCGTGCGTCCCGTGGCGTTACAGCTAGCCACAGTCATTGGTGTTGCCTCTAAAGTGATGACATCGTTAAGCAAAGGCATCTTGATCTTTCGGTGGAGGGTGGAGGACACCGCCTTGACCGCGTGGATCCAAGGCCTACCCAGGAGCAAGTTGAATGACGAGGTGACATCGATCACCTGGAACTCGAGCTCCTTTTCTATAGGGCCGGTTATGATGGTCAGTTTCACGGCCCCAGCTACCGACTTTGGGCTCCCATCAAAAGCTTGGATGGTCTGAGCAGTCGGGATATAGTCAGCCTCGGTAATGCCGAGGGCTTTTGCGGTCCTCAAGGGAAGGATGTTTACAGCAGACCCGTCATCAACTAGGGTCATGGGGAGGTATTTTCCTCGGCAGACCACCGTAATGTAGAGGGCCAGATTATGGGTGGCCCCAAATGGTGGTAGGTCGGCTTCGGAGAAAGTGATTACCGGTCCTTCTTCCTTAGCCTTGCCCTTTAGGTGGGGCAAGACCGTGGCTACCATCTCAGCAGGGGTAACCAAAGAGTCAACCTTAATTTGATCGAGAGCCTTTGTAAGTGCTTCCCGATGTTCTTGAGAACTAACCAGGAGTTGCCATATAGTGAGGTCAACTCGGGCCTTCTTCAATTGCTTCACGAGAGCCGTCTCAGCAGTTGGCTCTTCAGGGGCGACTTCCGTAATGACGGTTGTCGGGATAGGGGCGTCCCTAGAGCTAGTGGCTTGGTAGGGACGGCCAAGGTGGTTACTGGTTAGGACTCGGGATTTAGTCTTTCGAATCTCCTCGGCGGTGATGGGGACAGCTTCCCCTTTTGCGAGGTAGACATCATCTTCGTCGTCGAACCAGATCCCGTTCACTTGCGGGATAAATGGAGAGATAAGGTGGGAGCAATCAATAACCTCCCCGGTAAAGATGGCGTGGGAGCTGAAAGGGTTCTCCTTGTTGCTGGGCTTATCTCCGGGTAGCGGGATTTTACCGCTTTCAATCAGGTCCTGAATCAAGTGCTTCAGCTTCCAGCACTTCTCAGTATCATGCCCATTGCCCCGGTGGTACTGGCAATAGGCTTGGGCATTGTAGTTCTTGGAGCGTCGCTCAACCGGAACTTCAGGAGTTGGGCCTATCGGTTGGATTAGGCCTTTTGAGGATAGCCTTTGTAAGGCATAAGTATAGGTCGTGCCTATGTCAGTGAAAACCTGAGGTGGGGTGTTCTTCTTAGACGGGGCATCTAGTAGATTAACCGCGTCGAAAATGCTGCGGGTTGCAGCTTGAGGCTTGGTTGTGGAGGAAGAAGCCCCTTGGTAACCCTTAGCAGCGGCCTTAGTGAGGCCTTCCAGTCTTAAGTCATCTTCGATCCTCATACCCATTTCAGTAAGGGTGGTGAAATTGGGTATGACAGCATACCGGAGGTGAACCCGGTAAGATGGGAGTAGGTTCTTGACAAAGGCATCCACCAAAGTCTTCTCACTGGGCTTATCGACCAGCTTCACACTCTCGGCCCTCCAGCGTTGAAGGTATTTGGTAAAACCTTCTTTCGGCTCCTGGGCCATAACCTCCAGAGATCTCATTGTGGTTTGGATCTCGGTGTTGTCAGCGTAGTTTCGAGCGAACTCGGTGGCCACATCATCCCAAGTAGGGTACTTCTTCGGGTCTAGCCTGTAGTACCAGGCCCGAGGGTGCTTTTCAAGAGACGCAGCAAAGAGGTTCTTGAACATGGTAGAGTCCACCCCTTTGATGGCCATGAACTCCTTGAAGGCGCGTACATGTAGTAACGGGTCTTCAGTCCCTTCGAACATGGGCAAACCGGTGAGGTTCAGGTTTGCAGGCAGCTTGTCACTCAGTGGGTTATACTCACGACTATTCTCCCGATGGATATTATTACTCCCAGTTAAGTGAACTTGTTCCTCTAGTCGGCGTACTGAGCTAGCTAGATCAGCCAGAGGCCCAATGGTCCCGGCATTTGGAGTCCTGTGCTCCACCGCAGCCAATCGAGTGACAATGGCAACTTGCCCAGCCCTCATTTCATTCAGTTGGGCGTCGTTGTCGGCTTGTTTTTCGACCATGGCGTCCACAGAGGTTTTCAGATCAGCTAAAGCAGCTTCCATTCTGCGAGTGTGTCTGGTTGATGGTGGCCTGTCTGTAAGAACACCACGTAATCAGAAACCGAACCCAGTCTTGGAATCAAAGGAAAAAATACGTCCCGAGCGACCCAAAAGGAAAGAACTGAGCGGAAAAGACTCGAGAAAGACACCTAGACGGATGACTCGTGGGTGGTATGACTTCCTTAGGATTTCGGCTTTGTGGGCCTAGTCCCGCTCGAAGGAAGGTCCACGTGAGATTACTCCCCAGACTTTTGACTCGACTGTATGGACGGACTTTCCTTTGTAGGGGTATGCCCTACACGGGTTGGTCGTGCCTTGACAAATAAGGCGAACTCGGGAAAGGGGGGAAACTCATGATATAAGATAGACAGAGTTCCGATGCTATAAACCCTCTACATGCTATGCAAAGACCCGACACACGGATAGACGGTAGGTCCTATAATAAGGAAGGTTTATTTTAAGAAAGTTGGAAGTTTTGGAAAGGTTGAGGTTTGAATGTAAAAACGAATTTCCGAGAGTTTTGAAAACTGAAAACGGAATTTCGAAAACCGAGATTAGAATTTTGAAAAGGAAAATTCCAAAAATCAAGGTGGTGGGGGTGGAAGTTTGTGAATTAAAACGGACAGCATGCCGACTACAGAAAAGGATATTTTGAGTCAAATCGTTTGATCCTAAATTTCGGCGGCATTCCGAGTTTTTGAAAATTGGATATTTGGAAAAGGTGAGTCCCGAAATGGGTAGCATTTCGGGTTTTTTAAAAATTGGGCTTTTTGGAAAGACGGGTCCCGAAATGGACAGTATTTCGGGTTTTTCGAAAGGTGGGTATTTTTGGAAAGATGCAATTTTGAAATGACGTTTTTTTTGAAAAATGACACGGAAACCAAGTAGCACGTAGTCAAACAAGCATTATAACGACACTTATGTATGCATTACGCTAAGTCTCGGTCGGTCAAAATAGGGTCTATAACAACAACGATGGCTTTCTCGTGTGATGGACGGACTCCCTAAGCCGAGTTGGTCTTAGGACATGCCGCAAAACCGAGACGAGTTCCACCATCGATGTCTTTAGCGCACCCATGTAGGAATGCACCGTGGTATAGTGGGACGTCGGTCACAAGTAAACGGCCCGGGCAAATTTGGGTTATGCATGAATCATTAAACTAATGCGCGCACACTAATCTACGAACAATTTCTCTTCGAGTCTCACCCTAGGAACCCCGATGACATGTGGTACATCAGGTATCCCCAGCGGAGTCGCCAAATTGTGGACATGACGTAGGTCCACCCCGACGCGGCGAAGCGCGGGTTTGTGTAGGCGAATGAATATCGTGGTAAGATTGTTCTCGGGTTCGAAATTTAAGTCAAAATGGAGTCGCCACCGAATTTTGTGGTTATTCGGAACCATACGAGCCCACTCTATGTCGTCATGGGCTATACACAAAGTAAGCCCACTCCGATTTCAGAGTTTATGGGGCTCGTCCCTTTGCATTGCGATACCGATACCATCTATACCGGTAATCGTGTAAAGAATGACTCTCGTGCGCCAAGGGTTTCGGACATCCGGAAACCAAAGGTTCCCACTAAGGACACCCAACCCCCACTAAGGACACCCAACCCCGCCCGCACATGGCGGCCTCTACTAAGACACCGTTCGTGTTCGTGTACGCGCGCTAGTAAAATAATTAAATGATATGCAAACAGCGTTTTGTCTAAGCATGTGAATTTTGCGTTAACTACGTCATTTAATGCATCTTATTATTTGTCGAAATGATTTAGCATGCGAGGTTCGTTTATAAAGCGCAAAAGCAAGTAAATAAACGAAGCTCGAGAATAAATAGAAATAACGTGCAAATTACACGGGCGGAAATACAACCCGGAATTCACAATACGACATTACGTAAAGAAATGATAAGCGAAATAAAAATAACGCAATAAAAAGATAGAAACGGACCCGTATATAAACTAGACCGCGAAATATGTAGATGGACTAACCCCGATTAAATACGCATTATGTCGCATATTAAACGAAGGACGGGAATATGAGACTGTGGCATATTGCTAGCCTAATCTCACATCCCGTAGTCTTGTCCCGACTTATCACGTCAAAGTGGTCAAAGTCGTTCTACGTGTCATGATGTGCATGGTTTTGAAAATAGGATAGTCACGTGATAGTCTTTGCACGTGATGACTAAAGTCGATAAAAAGGTCGGGGCTTGAATTGTGGGTCAAACCCCTCGGTTTTGTGGGTTACAGGACCCACTCGACCGAGTGGTTGTTTGACTCGGTCGAGTGCACGTTTAACGTGACTACTGACCACTTTTTGGGGTGCTACTCGATCGAGTGGCCCATGGCACTCGATCGAGTGCCCCCTGTACGAAGCATGGCTCGTTTTGTTTTATGACTTGAAATCGATGAACGGTCAAACCAAATACAAATATCGCATGATTTGTATTTAATTCGGCCTCCGGTACTATAATCGCGTATGAACGATTATAATACCGTCACCGGAGTTTTAGGAAAACGTTTACGTTAGATTAGGAAATTTTGAATTAGTGACGAAATGTATCCCTCTACGTCACGACATCGGAACTAACCCTTTCGGGTTACGTGATGTCGGTTTTCGTGTCAACGGGTTTCGTACCAATTATGGAAAGGGAATTAAATCCGTTCAACTACGACCGATCACGGTCGCGTCACGCCCTTGAGTACATTGGGGCGGGGCTCCTCGAAAGGGCTCCACCTCCGTCGTTGCTCGTAAAGGGATTAGACGGACCAAAAGTGATCATCGTAGTCCAACGTTTTAAAACCGATTTTTAGTATATATATATATATATATATATATATACGCGGTATTAGTAATGTTAAAGACAATAAAAGTAATACGAAAATAAAGATGCGAAATGTAAAAAAAAGGTTAGTGTTAGTGTTAGTGTTACTACGATTATAATACAATAATGCGAAAATGTACATAAAATCGAAATAGAAAAGAGATAGAGAAGGGGTTTAGGACACCCTCAACATACATGCTAGGTAAAGGCCTCGGAAATGGACTCGTAAATAGCGGCACGGCTTGAGAGTATCGAGGATGTATGCGAGTTATGGTGTGTATGTGTCGGTTTATCGAGGGACAAGAGCTCGGTTTTTTGTAGGTTTTTGGCTTAGGTTTGTAGTGTAGAATGTAGGGTTGAAGTAGGGTAAATGTGGCTGAAAAATGTAGGGTAAAAGTGCTCAAAAAAGTTCTGAAATGCATGGGGGGGGGGGGGGGGGGGGGGGTGAAGCGGTATTTATAGACTTCACCCCTCGACATAGGGGCACTCGATCGAGTGGCCCTAGTGCACTCGATCAAGTGCCTTCGCAAATGGGCCAAACCCGGGTAAAAAAGGCTCCACTCGATCGAGTGGGGTCAATCCACTCGATCGAGTGGATCAACAAATCGAGATAAATAAGGAAAGATTTGATTTTGTTTGTTTTGACTATTTTTTGAATTTTGATTTGTGCGCCAACTGAGCTTAGCTGATTTATGAGACGGTTTCGTCTTTGACCGGGTTTTGACCCGGTCGCCAAAAGACGGGAATTATTTTTGGTGTCGGTTTTGACCCAAATTAGTCTTATTTTGCTCGGAACGACCCACTGGGCCTGAATTTGAAGTCTGTTTTGTGAGATTTTTACTCCGCTAAAAGTCCATGTCGGATATTATTGAATTCGAGTCCAAGTCCGAGTATACCAAGTCACGTTTGCGTCCGATCATCATCGGGTGTTTTTCGGAGACTACCATAGACACGTGGCAGTCAAAATGCGGGTGTCTACAGAAAGCAATTTTAAAATTGCGTTTGAGGAGTTGCCACAACGAAGTAAGACTTGTCGGGTAGGTAAGAAATCGGAGATGAGGTCAAAACACAATTCTTCTCAGTGGTACAACTGAAAATTGTATCGTAGATGATGCGGTTGAAAAGGAAGACAAAATTGACATTCAAACAAACATGTGTGTAATGAACCGACGAAGTTACGGCAAATTGAAACATGTTGTCATTACTTCAGCGGAAAGTACAATTAAGAATCAATGTGTAAACCATACATGAGTGCAATGAGCCAACGAAGCTAACAAAACGGGGATTACATGTTCAAGTTCGCAAAAAGGAACACAATGTTAATAATTTAGTGGGAAATACAATTAAAAGTCAATGTGTAGACCATACTGATAAGCGTTATTTATATACATATTTTCAACCCCTTAATTGTTAGTTTAGTCTCGGTTTTTGTGCTTAACTCATTAATAATGACGCAATATACTTTGGATGTCGATACTTCCGTATTTGTGTGTATTTTGTAGATTTAGATGCATTTGGAGCTAATCAGAGCATTACGGAATCGATAATTGAAGAATTCACACCTAAGCATGGAATCGAAGGAAGAAGATGCGGAATACACGAAGAAACAAAGACCAAAGAAGGAAAATGTATCAAACTAGATGAAAGAATGATCGCCTACACAAGGGTCAACTTCAAACGTCCATAACATTTCTTTCTACAACTCCAATCAGAGAGATTCAGGTGGATTTGGAAAGGTCTTTCTCTTAGCCTTCTAATGGTATATTGCACGTTTAATGTGAACAAGTAACGAAGAAATGACAACAGTTTGAAGTAGAGCGTGCGATGCTGTGTTCTACAGCGCTACTCGATCGAGTGCCCCTACTGCACTCGATCGAGTGTCCCTAATGCACTCGATCGAGTGCCACTCCGTGAAGCTCCTACCTATATTTTGGGAGGTCACTCGATAGAGTGCCATCAAACACTTGATCGAGTGCACCCAAACCGGGTCACGCGTCATTCTTATTACGACGTAGAATTTGGGCCTGTTTTCTAGTCCAACTGCTACTCTTTAAATCAGTTTTTCTAACTCGTGTCAGATACTTTCACTTACAGAATTTAGAACTCCTTTTATTTTTCTTATCATTGAAGTTTATGTAGTTTCCCGATTTCCTTCGCGAGATACATCGAACATCGTTCTTCCCTTTTCAGATCTTGAATTATTCGGTATTAATACTTTTAATTTAATTTCAATTTCAGTTTTCTAGTTTAAATCTTGTCTTAATTCATCTTTCGTTTTCGTAGTATTTTTAATTTCAGTTTTCGTTTATTGTTTTCTAGCGTAGAATTATTATTGTTTCTTGTAGTTTAATTCAATTCATCTCTATCATGTTTACTTGCAATTCATCTTTTGTTAGTTCGATTACAATTAATATGAGTAGCTAAATTTTATCTAGAGTTTAAGGGGATCGATGCGTATTATTAGGGTTATAGTCAATTGACCTGTTTCTAATCATATGAACTATCGCCTGAATATCGTTTTAACTCTGATTAATTGTTTGATGCATAATTCAATTAATTAGTATCGCAAATTAGGACTTTTCAACGACCGGGTTAAGAACTAATTAGGCTACGATAGTTTGGGTAGACTGACTTAATGCTAGCGACCGCAGGTTAAATTTAGATCTAAAGGTTTTAGTGTACCGACCGAACTTGTACCTTAGATAGTTCGATTATTGACCTGTTAGTTGACTCCCTGACCCGAGTAATATTCATAGTGAACCTGAGACCCTAGACTTTTCCCTTATTATTTATCTATTATCAATTAGTTATTAGCCTACTAAAACCAACCCAAACTGTGACCCATAACCTAGAGTCTAAATCTTAGAAGTAGACAACTAAATTCTGTCTCCTTGTGATTCGACCCCTGACTTCACTATCTACATTAGTTGGTGACCTTAGGGTATCTTTGATTAGAGATACGACTAAACACTGTCAAATTTTGGCGCCGGTGCCGGGGAGACTGTGTTATTTATTTACTTGTTTTGTGTTTAAGTCTTTTGATTGCTTTGTCTCGAAGAACTTCGGTTCCTTGGGACCGTTTCTCACCTTTTTTTCCTATATTTTCCTCGTATGCCCAAGTCCTCTCGAATTTCAGGCTACGTACCACCATACGATCCTGAACCAAAGAGAACTCTTCGTAGGTCTAGGAAATTCTACAAGGAGATTTCTGAGACAGAAAGATCAGAATCAGTGGAACATTCGGACGACGAGCACATATCCGAATCGCTGCCCTTTGAAGAGGATAATTCCACCCTTCACCCCGAGACATCGCCAGTCAAGATGCCTCCCAAACTTGCTAGCCATTCCGAGCCGGAGCAAAGTGCCCTACCGAAACCATTGAAGAGGCCCACGACCACTACAGGTACATTTGAGATTCGTCCCGCCTTTATTACATTGGTGGAGTGAAATCAATTCGGTGGAGGTCCCGATGAAGACCCGGCCTAGCACATGAAGCTCTTCACCGACTATTTCTCTACTATTCCACTCCCCGCGGGAGAAACACAAGAAGAAGTGATGGAGATGCTATTCATGTGCTCCTTACGCGATAACGCGAGAGACTGATCACAGATGTAGACCGCGTTTCTGATGGAATCACAGACTGGAACTTCCTAGCCTTAGCTTTTTACAAGAATTACTACACGCCGTAGAAGACCAACATGTTGAGGAGTCAAATTACTAACTTCCGACAGGCATCTTGAAGGTAGGGATTCGTCACGTCCCAACCGATCAATAAATAAACCGGCTAAACTTAGTGGGTAGCTAGGGTAAGTCGGGTCGAATCCACGGGGACGGTAAGAGGTGTCTAGACTAAGGTCGCCTAAGAACGAGACTAAGTCAACGAGCTAAGCTAAACAAGAATGATAAGAAGGGGAGAAACTAGACTATGACTAGGGTGACAAACAAAGGAAACGGGCTAGAGTTAGGTCGAAGTCAAAGGGGTAACGGAATGGTTAAGGGAGAACTAGAGTGAAGGAGGTAGTAGGGTGATCTAGGTTGGTCCGGGCTCTCGCAACTTAGACCCACCTAGAGGTTCCACCTAGAACCCATCTCGGCGACACACATGACAAACGGGGTTCTAGCGCGCTATGGTGGCCTAGGTCGCATCCGGGCTCTCGCTACTTAGACCGACCTAGGGGTCGTCCTCACCGGGCTCTCGCAACTTAGTGAGGGAACCGAACCCACAAACAAACTATCGCCCACATGAGAAAGGCAAGAAAAACAAGCATATGCACATACTAGTCATTCAAGCATTTCAACAAACATGTGATATGCATCAAACCAAGAGGAAACCCAAATCTTCCACCAACATCTCCAACAATCCCTCAATCCTCCATTAACACCCAAATCACCTTACTTACCCTAGCAAGAAAACTACTCTAACATAATCAAACTATAACTAACAAGAACAAGATGAATCAACATAAACATCAAAACATACATAAACAAACTAGTGAAAACAATAAACAAGAACTAAAGATGAGAACTTGATGAATAATAAAGGATTAAGAGTAAAAAGGAAGAGAAGATTATACCATACTAGTGAAGAATGAAAAGATGAACACTTGTATATAAAGACAACCCAAATTCCTCCACCAATGTTGTCAAGATTGGATGGATTGTTCAAGAGATCTCTTAATACAAGATTAAACTAAGATTAACTACTAATTACCGACTAATCTACACTAATCTAATCTAATCTAACCTAAAGTAGTCTAGGGTTTAATGTCTAATGAAGTGCATATGCTTTACAAAACAAGGGAAGAGTATATATAGGGTTTCAAATGGAAAGGAGAAGAAAAGAATTGAAGGCGGACTGCAGCACCCCAGTCCCGGCCGAGATGAGGTGGTCCCGGTCGGGATGGGGTCGGTCCCGGTCGAGAAGCCATGCTCCCGGTCTGGAAGGGCCTAAGACAGGAGCCTCCTCTTTTGTGCACCTCAACCGGGACCGGTTGAGGCCATATATACCCGTCGGGGATGAGTCTTGTAGGCCTCCAATATGAACTTTTTGGTCTCTCCTTATTTCTCATGGGTTTCTTGTCGATTCTCGGGACTCGGTATCGGGTCTCGGAGGCTCGGGATTGGGTCCCAAGTTCTCGGGGTCGATTCCAAGGCATCGAGTGATCGTTCCTTTACTCCGTTGGCTCCAAAATGTGTATCTATCGAGTCGGAATCGCTCCAACTCTTCCAAATCGGTCTCGGGAACCTGAAATGAACTATAGGAAGCATAAGTAGCCCATAAACCACTCCCAAGGAGCGATTCTACAAGGAAAATGGGACCAAAACACTACAAAATAGGCCCTACAAACTACACTTATCACATCTCACGAGAATATCTACGAGGCGTGGGTAAGGTTTAAAAATCTAGTCAAGGAGTGCCCACATCACGGATTCGAGGTATGGTTTTTGTGCAATCAATTCTATAATGGTTTATATGACAATTGCCGAGCTACGCTCGATTCTGCAGCTGATGGCAGGTTTCAAAACAACGTTGATGATGATAAAGCGTGGAAGTTGATTGAAGATATGGCTACTCATCATTCAAGTTGGGGAAATCCACGGGGAAACACCCAAGGTAATAGTGGTGACTCCGAGTCATTGAATGCCATAGTTAGCCACCTAGCCGCTTTGACTAAGCGGATTGATTCCTTGAAGCTTGCTAGAACCCAACACCAACAACAACAAGGCGGTATGTACCAAGTAAATGCAATGTCCGAGGTAGTTTGTGAGAATTGTGGGAATACGGGTCATTATGCACAAGAGTGTGTAAGTTTAGAAATGGCGAATGCTTTCCAATCCATGAGACCACACCTCCCATACATGAACCAACCGGGCTATGACAAGTCCTTGTTGTCTTATAGGAGCCATAACGTGCTTACCCCACCACCACCCGGTGGTAACAAAACCGTCCCTTATGTAGCACCCCATAACCGACCCTCCCAAAACAATTACCGACAACAATTTCAAGGAGGGCAACAACAACATTGGGGTAACCAACAGTGGGGTAATAACCAACCTTGGAGTAACCAACAAGGGTGGGAGAACCAACAACAATTCCAACCGATCCCACAAAACCAAACCCAAGCTCAAGCTCCAACCAACACCGAGTATGCGGAGATCAAGGCTTTATTGATGAAAGGTATTCAAGCTCACCAAAAGTAAGAAACCTAGATCAACCAAATACTTGCCCATAACAAGATCCTAGATACCCAAGTAGCACAACTTGCCGCCCAAAAGCAAGGTAGGCCACCGGGTACTCTACCTCCTCAAGGCGAACAATCGCACGAGCAAGCCAATGAGATTACATTGAGAAGTGGGACTCATTATGACTGTCCAAAAATGCCCGAGGAGTATGTTGTGGTTGATGAAACCAAGTTGGAGAAGCAAGAGCTCGCCGAAGAAGCATTGAGTAAACCACGGGTTAAGGCTACTCGATCGTGTAACACCACATCACTTGATCGAGTAGACCCCCTAAAATCCGGCAGAGAGCAATCAAGTAGTCCACTCGACCGAGTAACCCGAAACTCGATCGAGTCAGAGGTCACTCGACCGAGTGCATCAGCCCCACTCGATCGAGTAAACTTTCCAAAATCGTCCAGAAACTTTTCAGCGACACCTCTCGACCGAGTGCCCCCAGGTGACTCGATCGAGTATGGCGACACTCGACCGAGTCAGCTTGAACTCGATCGAGTGGAGCCTGTAACACGTGATTCAGCAGTCGTTCCTCCTCCATCTTCGTCAAAGGACGAAAAATCTTCTCAAGCATCCTCGTCTCAAGTCAAGGAACCTGCAATTCCGATCATACTGCCATTTCCCCACCGACAACGTAAGATAAAGCTTGATCAGCAGTTCAGTAAGTTTATGGAGGTCGTCAAGAATCTCCGGGTAAGTGTTCGTTTCACTGATTTAATCACTCAAGTTCTTGCTTACGCGAAATTTATGAAAGAAATATTAACTCGTAAGCGATCTTGTAGTGAAACTGAGACAGTTGCTTTCACAGAGGAATGCAGCACGCTACTACAGAGTCGTACCCCGCCCAAGCTCAAGGATCCAGGGAGTTTTTCTATCCCTTGTACTATAGGGACATTAGCAATTGATAAAGCCCTGTGTGATCTAGGAGCTAGCGTTAGTGTCATGCCGTATTCTATTTGTCAAAATTTGAATATGGGTGTTTTAAAATGTACTAATATGACTCTGCAGATGGTTGATAGATCGGTCAAATATCCTCTAGGTGTCTTAAAGGACGTTACGGTCCAAGTAGGGAAATTCTTCATTCCTGTTGACTTTTTAGTCTTTGACATGGCCGAGGATGCCATAATTCCTATCATCCTTGGTCTCCCTTTCTTACACACGGCAGGGGCGATCATCGATGTCAAAAATGGGAAGCTCACACTCTTCGTAGGAGATGACACAGTGACTTTTAGTCTCGATCAAGCTCTTAAGAAGCCCATGATAGAGGAGTCCTGCTACAATATAGATGTCATTGATTGGTAAATTGAAAATTTTATTGACGATTATCTTGGCAGGGACCCTTTGGAAAAACTGTTGACATCCGGCGATGCTGATGCCGAGAAGAGATCATGGAGTGCGGAAGTGGATGAGTTAGAACGCATGCTAAACGGGAAGGAGAGTGCTACTGATAAGGTATACAGTCTCAGCACCCCTAAAAAGGAGGTCGAGGTAAGTAAACCTGAACTAAAACCCCTCCCCTCTAATCTGAAATATGCATTCCTAGATGATAAGGGTATAAACCCCGTAATTGTCAACGCTGCACTCACAGATAGCCAACTTTCGGTGTTGTTAGTCATCTTACGACGACATAAGAAGGCTATTGGGTACAGGACTGATGACTTAGGTAGCATTAGTCCCAAATTTTGCATGCATCGCATTCATTTAGAGGGAGACCATATACCGTCTATTCAGGGACAACGTAGGTTGAACCCGAATATGCAGGATGTGGTCAGAAAGGAGGTTATGAAACTCCTCGATGCTGGCATTGTCTATCCCATTTCCGACTCTAAATGGGTTAGTCCAGTCCAAGTGGTCCCTAAGAAGGGAGGGACCACGGTTATCACGAACGAGAAGAATGAGCTTATTTCTACTCGATTAGTGACTGGATGGAGGATGTGCATTGATTACCGTAAGCTAAACGTTGCTACAAAGAAAGAACATTTCCCACTCCGCTTCATTGACCAAATGCTAGAGCGTCTTGCTTGCCATAAGTACTTCTGCTACTTAGATGGTTACTCGGGATTCTTTAAAATCCCAATTCACCATGACGACCAGGAGAAAACAACATTCACCTGTCCCTACGGCATCTTCGCATACCGAAGGATGCCTTTTGTCCTTTGTAATGCTCCGGCCACTTTTCAACGTTGCATGATGTCCATATTTTCGGACCTTATCGACTCTGTCATGGAAATCTTCATGGATGACTTCAGTGTATATGGCGCTGATTATAATGCATGCTTACTTAACCTTTCACGAGTCTTGCAACGTTGTGAGGAGACCAATTTGGTCTTAAACTGGGAGAAGTGTCACTTCATGGTGACCGAGGGAGTCGTTTTGGGTCATTTAGTGTCCGAACGCGGCATCGAAGTGGATAATGCGAAAGTCGAGGTGATTGAGCAATTACCATACCTCGTCAATGTTAAGGGTGTGCGGAGTATTCTTGGTCACGCGGGTTTTTACCGCCGTTTCATCCAAGATTTCTCCAAGATTGCCAAATCTCTGACTCAGATACTCCTCAAAGATGCCCCGTTCGTATTTGCTGACGAGTGTGCTCGAGCTTTTGACAGGATTAAGCAGGCTGTTATTTATGCAACGATTATCCGATCACCGGATTGGGACTTGCCTTTCGAGGTTATGTGCGATACTAGCGATTACGCTGTGGGAGCTGTGCTTGGGCAAAGGAAAGACAAGGCTCTCCACGCGATCTATTATGCTAGTCGGACGTTAGATATGGCACAGATCAATTATGCTACCACGGAGAAGGAGTTATTGGCCATTATCTATGCTCTAGACAAGTTTCGAGCCTATCTCATTGGCTCGAAGGTGATAGTGTATACAAATCATGCAGCTTTGAAGTACCTTCTAGCCAAGAAGAAGGCCAAACCGAGGCTTATTAGATGGATCCTATTACTGCAAGAGTTTGACTTGGAGATCTGTGATAAGTCCGGGGCCGAGAATGTCGTAGCCGGTCACCTATCCCGGCTAAGATATGATGGTGGGGATCTTGCCCCAATTAATGATTCGTTCCCGGATGATCATTTTCTTGCTATTACTATGGACACTCCATGGTTCGCTGATTATGCTAACTTCCTAGTTGGAGGTACTCTACCTCCCAACCTTCAATATCAGCAAAAGAAGCGGTTCTTACATGATGTGAAGCGTTATTTCTGGGACGATCCATATCTTTTCCGAGAAGGTGCGGATGGCTTATTTAGGAGGTGTATTCCCGAAAAGTGAGGTACATTCTATCCTCACTAGATGCCACTCCTCCCCTTATGGTGGACATCACGGCCTTTCGAAGACTTTTGCGAAGGTAATGCGATCGGGCTTTTATTGGCCCACTATCCTAAAAGATGCCACCACTTTTATCCGTTCTTGCGATGCATGCCAACGAACGGGAAACATTTCTCGACGACACGAAATGCCTCAAACTGGGATTCTTGAAGTTGAACTATTTGACGTTTTGGGTATCGATTATCAAGGACCATTACCTTCTTCTTATGGGAATCGGTATATTTTGGTTGCCGTCGATTATGTTTCGAAGTGGGTGGAAGCCATCGCTTCACCTACTAATGACGCTAACGTGGTGATCCGGCTCTTTAAGAAGACAATATTTCCTCGTTTTGGGGTCCCACGGGCTATTATTAGTGATGGCAGTTCACACTTTCATGAATGCCAACTCACTAAATTATTGAAGAAATACGGTGTTCACCACCGTACCGGGCTAGCCTATCACCCACAAACTAGTGGGCAAATCGAGATCTCGTATCGTGAGATCAAATCTATTCTCGAGAAGGTTGTTCATACCTCGAGAAAGGATTGGAGTTCGAAGCCCAATGATTCTCTTTGGGCTTACCAGACTGCATTTAAGACTCTTATCGGGACATCCCCATATAGGCTCGTTTTTGGCAAAGCTTGCCATTTACCGGTGGAACTCGAATTTAAGGCAATGTGGGCCTTAAAGGAGCTCAATATTGATCCAAAGCTAGCCGGAGAGAAGCGTCTCATGCAATTGAACGAACATGATGAATTCCGCCTCCACGCTTATGATAACGCAAGAATTTATAATGAACAGACCAAGACATGGCATGACAAGCGCATTATCCCCCAAGAGTTCAACGTCGGTGACAAGGTACTTTTATTTAATTCCCGACATTGACTCTTTCCCGGGAAACTCAAATCCCAATGGTTTGGACCGTTCACAGTGACTGAAGTGAACAAATTCGGGTCGGTTACACTCACTACCGACAAAGGCAAAATATTCAAAGTGAATGGTCAACGCCTCAGACTTTATCATGAGGGTGCATACGTCGGTGTCGTAGAGGCAATGGACCTCAACAACATCTTCGATTCCACCTAAACAAATTGAGGTAAATCAGTCGAGCGGGACCGTATAAACCAGCGTTAACCGGGAGGCAACCCGACACCACTTGTATATATTTGTAATTTTGCTTTTTGCTTTTTTATTTTTTTTAGTTAGCTTGGTGGCTCTAATTTGGGAGTAAGTATTAATTATCGAGTGAGGACGAGGGAATTTTACGGTTTAATTGATTTAATTTCAGGAATTTTGAAGCAATTAAAGAGAGAAAAAGCGAGGAGTGGCAGGTGCAGAGGTCACTCGATCGAGTGGCCCAAGCACTCGATCGATTGCCCTGACGAACAGAAGTTTGCCTGTTTTTCATTGGGTTACTCGATCGAGGACCCTATAGGCACTCGGTAGAGTACCCCTGAACCGGGTTCACGATTAGTTTTTCCGCTTCCTTTACACTTGTTTCTTCTTCTTAACTTTAAATCAGTCATATTCTTAGAACTCCCTCTCCCCCTCACAATTCCTAAGAACCCTAACCCCCAATTCAACCAAATAACTCCCAATTCATCAATTCTTCACCAAATTTCACAATTTTTGCTTCTAAATTGCAATTGGGAGTATTTATTTGTGTTCCATGGTGTTGTTTTGTGAAATTTTTGTCCCCTCTTCCCCTAATTTCGTCAATTTCGAGCCCCCCCTGAGGTATAATTCGGGTTTTTGAATTTCTTGCTTCTTTCTTTGATTTTATAGTTTAACTTCATCCTAAGTTCCATACTAATCCCATTGCATGCTTAATTTTGTGCTAACTTCACCATTTTGTGCTCAAAAATCGATTTTTGTGTATGATGACTAATTTTGGCCGAGATTAGGTGTTTTTTTGTGGGATTTTTGTGTGATTTTGCTTTGTTATTATGCTATAGTCATGGCAGAAAGAAGAAATCCACCCCAGAATCGCAATAGGAATAGGAATGTCGAGCAAGGCACGGTTGAACGGGTTATTCCAGTTGTCCCAGCTATTCAGCCTGTACCAGGCTACGAGGTGATATTTTGTAGGAACGAGGCTCAACGAGTTCATTTGCTCACCTTAATACCAAGGACGATGGAAGCAACCCGGTGTTGCTGATCGCAGTTCGTGATCGAGCTTGGTTTTAACGAGCAATTGCTGCAGCTCTTGTCCATGACCGGATTTGGTGGACTATGGACACTCCGTGAGTTATCGTACCGAGTACTCACTTTAGATATCCATAGTTCATTTGAGTACAATAGACAAGATAGCATGATATCCTTCCGCTTGAACAATGTTGAGCAATGCATTCCCCTTAGCACCCTATCTGAATGTCTAAGGCTTACCTACGACCGGTATTCCGACATCCACGACATACCCGATAGTTCGAAAGCCCCTCCTTATTTTATGTTATTTTCGGGTCGTACTGTAAGTGTCACCACTATGGCACTTAACGCCATCCCACACCCCACTATCCGCCTCTTTTTGCGGATTTTGAGTCATTTGGTTTTGCCACGCTCCGACATGAGTAAACTTCACTCATTGGAGGTGTTGATTTTGGGACACTACCTCAACCCCTTTAGGCGATCCGTAAAGGAATTTAGTGCACCGGGTATGATCGGTGTCGGTATCGAGCGGCAGATCAGTGGATCTGGACCGCTCGCCTGTGGCGCCATTGTCACTGCGCCTAGCAAAGCGTTTTATTACGGGTTTTGGGGAAACGGCCAAATTCGAGAGTCTCACTGAGCACGTCCCTTTGCTAGGACGTAGCTACCTCACTTCCACTCTGAAGTGGATTCAAGGCGATCCCCCGAACTTTTTGTGGCGTATCAAAGACAAGGTTTGGATGAAACTCCCGGTGGCCGAAGGGATAATTCTACCACCACTTCTTGCCCTGCAATCCACTCCCGCAGGTGAGAACATACCTGACCCACCGAGCTACCTCACCCCCAAGGAGCTCTTCATTTTCGACGAGGGCGTTCAACCCCCTCGACGGAGGGTTCGCATAGAGACCGAACCCGAGGAGACCGAGCCCCCTAGATACACACCTAACCCCACCACGACTTTCCCATTCCACACTCCGGGTGCCGAGTTCACGCACCTGTATCCGTTTATGTATGACCCAGTTTATGAGCACCAACGTCGGATTCACGAGGGGATCAATAAGAGCCTCGTCAACCGTGAGATTCACGAGTATATGACCACTATCGGAATCTCGATCCCTCACCACCCGACTTATTGGAGAGGTCCGGGTGACACTAGTGGTATATTCCACGATTACGGAGTAGATCCAGCTGCTTGGGGTCCGGACTATAGGCACACCTACGGCGGCCTAGGAGCACAGTGGCTGAGAGATCTGAGACGGCTAGGTCATCAGGGAGGTACTTGTGGCTCAGGTCAGGGCGATACTGGAGCCGGTCCATCTGGGACCGGTGGAGAGGATGATATGGCTTATTAGCCGGTTTGGGGAAGCTACCATAGTATATACGGTACCTTCTTTCCTTTTTATTTCTGTTTTTATTGCTTTCTTAGATTTTTTCTTCCCCTTAGGTCGAGTTGTCCTTAGGATTGGCTGTAGAATTTTCTTTCTTATATGTTGTAGGGTCACATTGAGGACACTGTGACATCACTACTACAAATGAGCACTTGGGCCACGGCTGAATTCGTGGCAAAAGTGCAAAATTTTCGTGGCTAAAGTACTTTGCCACGGAAAAACAATCCGTGGCGCAAGTGGCCGTGGCAAACAAATAGCCACGGGGAAAAAAAAAGTGTGGCAAGTATTGATTTTATTGCCACGGAGTCTCCCGTGGCTAGAATAAATTTTTTTGCCACGGATTATCCCATGGCTAATTATGTTTGTGGGAAAATATTTATTCTGGTGACAAAATATATAATAAATTAAATAAATTAATAATCGTAAGAATTTTCTACCCCTATAGTAGTCACATCTGGAACGGTTACTATCTTTATAACTGAGTCATTTCAATATTTTTTAATTTCACCATACGCATCGATGAGCCTTCCCAGGAGGTCACCCATCTTAACACTACTCTCACTCAAGCACCCTTAACTGTGGAGTTCTTATGGCCAGCTACGAGAAATGAAATTGAACTTTATTGACCTAATCATTGGATTGAATTCTTTTAAAGTGATGTTTTTTTCAAACTACATCTTCTTTTGAGTTATTAATTTTTTTCCCCAACGATTTACATATTATGATTAAAAAATTATTATTCCGGAAAACAAAAGTTCGAAGTTGATTTTCGGACTCATGATTTCATTAATTTATCGATATTTTTATTTTAATTTCTATTTTCCACGTTCTTTTATTGCTTGTTCTTTCGATATGTTTTTTTGTTTTCGTTTTCGGTCGTTATTTTATTTCATCAGTTTTTTATCTCATTGATTTTCCTCTAGCCTACTTCAAGTTTTAGCCGAATTTTATTTTTCATTAAGTAAATTTTATTTTAAATTTATTTTTTCAAATATCTTCCAAATAATATTACAGAACAGTTACCGAATTAAACCGTTGACGATAAATTAATTTTTGATTTTCTCACTATTAGTCCTTAATTATTAGATTTTCTTACTTTAATTTGTTAATTATTTGATTTTCTCACTTATACCTCTCTTTTTTTTTAAAATTATTTTGACTGGTTATTGAACTTAGGCACGACTTTCTAATATGTTAATCTTTCTTCCAAACCAAACAAATCGAAAGACAATTAATTTACAAAAATATTTATTGTTTTCGCAGTCAAAGTTAATTCCATAAAAAAAATATAGACCGATTTGAATTCTTAAGAGTAGATTAAAAATTACTTCCTTTTAAGATACTAATTTTAAAATTATTCCGTTTTAAAAAATTTGTCAAAAATAACTCCCAAAATCTATCAAAAGTTAAAAAATTGGTCCCAAATTTATTTTTAGGACGGAAATGCCCTTGGCTAGAGGGTGATGTGGAGTAATATGGCATAAAAAAGGTAGGGCCATTTTCGTCCAAAAAATATATTTTGGAGCAATTTTTGAACTTTTGGTAGATTTTGGGAGTTATTTTTGACAAAATTGTTAAAAGGGAGTAAATTTTAAAACCGGTATCTTAAAAGGGAGTAATTTTTAATTTACTCAATTCTTAAATACGAGTTTAATAAAGAGGTTTTTTCACACTGAAAATATTTTAAGAAAATCAATAATTTGGAAAAAAATTCATGCTCAGTCACTTTCTTTTTAAGTTCTTTTGTCTTAAAAAGAAGTGTATTACATGTGAAAAAATTAATTAATTAAGCGGTAAAAATGAAAGAGTCTTAAATAATATTAGACGTCTTAATGATGGATGATTAATCACATACTAATTTTACATGATATGCTACGTACGCCGTGTTTTAGCTAGCATATATTACACTATGTAAATGTTAGTTGTCTTTCAAAAGTCATACTTAAGATTATAAAATTTTAATAAAACATATTGTCAAATTAAGAGAAATCAATTGCTTCACAAATGATGATTAATAAAAAAATAATCAAATTAGACAACCAACGTTTTCTTGTATTTCATTTTACAAAAAATCTATTTTTTTTTTCTTAAAACTAAATAAAATAATACAAATTTTTTTATTAATAAAATATTTTCAAATTTAATTTTTTTTCTTCATATTATCTTTAGCTTTGAATTTTAATGAATTTTTTAAGATCAATATTTGACACTCGGCTTAACTTGAAAGTAATTTGATTAAAGTTCGGAGAACCATTACCCACATGCGTTTATTACATTTTTGGCTAAAAAATAATTTCGCCACGGAAGTTAATTATGTCGTGGCTAAATAATATTTGCCACTGAACAAATTCGTGGCTAAATATATTTTTGCCACGGGTGTGGCATCTTTCGTGGCAAGAGTGATTACTGGCCACGACTTTAATAAAATTCGTGGCGCAAATGATTTTTTGCCACGGGAACATTTTTTCCCGTGGCATATTTTTTTTCCCAAGTAGTGAATCAAATTTTTCCCGTGGCTAGGTAAAATTTAGCCACGAATAACAAATTTTTGTGGTGCAAGTGTCAATTTGTTGTAGTGCATTTAGGTTTGGGGGAGAGTTTGTGTGTTTTTGTGTATTTTTATTTTCTGTTGTGTGCTTTCAAAAAATTTAAAAATCCAAAAAAATTTAAAATTTTAAAAAATACAAAAAGATTTTATTTTTGTGTGCTTTGTGTCTATCTTGTGTCTGATGTGAAACACGCAAAACGGCGATGATGACATTGCGTTTTACATGATTTCTCCTTATTGACAGCTGACATCGTACCTGAATGCATGTATTGCTTGAGATGAGATGATTTTGATATGAATGCCTATTGAACTGTTAATTGCCAAATGAGTAAATTTGACCATTTTGTCGGCAAACCACAAAAATTCTGAGGATTTAGAGCTTCCTAGGCCAGTAAACTCCATAACTGGTCTCATTTATAATTAGGAATTGAGTGGTTTCTCCTTATGGAATGTGTAACATAAAATTGCATAAATATGACGTCCGTCTCTTGATGTTGAATACTTGTTTGGTTTGAGGAGGAGGTACATGAGGAAAGGCATTTCTGTTTTTGATTAGCTCCACATAGCCAAAACGACCCATTTTTACTACCCTGTAGATTTAGGTCATTTTTCTTTGTTCAGCCCATTTCAGCTGTTGTAAGTCGGCTTTCATTGCCTATATTAATTAGCCACAACCCAGAATAGCCTATCTTATCGGGACAGTCGCAGTGAACTTAATAGGAATTACTTCACTAATTGGTCATATTTCGAAATTTTTACATCTTTAGGACTTTAGTGTGTAATATCGTTGGTGAGACTTTGTACTCGCCTTCCCCCTATCCAAATTGAAAAAAAAATAGAAGCATGAAAGAAAAGAATGAAAAAAAGAAAAGAAAAGAAATGAAATATGAAATATATGCTTCCTCTAATATTTTGGGGAATGGTCGAAAAGATTGAAACTAGAGATTGATTGTGATGATGAACAAAATTCTCTCTTACACCTGATTTTGAATTTATATCTCTAGTTGGTGGTTCGACGTTATTTGTTGAGATTTTTGATGGATAGTTTTTATTGTGTAGCTGCGACTGGGCCCGGTTTTAACTCCACATTCCCATATGTGCTTAGGCACAATCCATTTTCTTCCCTTACCCATTTAGCCACCCTTTGTAAGTCCTTGACACGTACTATGGTCCTGATTGGTGGAATACGTATTTAATTGGGAAGATTGATTTCATGTTCGATTGCATGCATATTTCATAAGTCGAGTGAGTGTGCTTATTCATTCTTATCTTCACATTTATATACGCACCCGTTCTTATGAGTGTTGAGCGATAACCGCGAGTAAGTCCGACATTGATGGTCTCGCAAGTTGAAAGTTTGGCAAGCGATCGTTTATTCATGGCATGATTATTGATTTAGTTTTACTCTTTGATATTCCGTGTTTTCTAGCCGACTTAAGATGATTTTTAGGAGAATGATTGTAACTTTGTAAGTTTGCTTTGAGTCGTGCTTCACATCACTTGTCCTCTTTTGTATTCAAATGTGTGGTTTGCTTGAGGAGAAGAAAAAGGTTCGGTTTGGGGGAGTTTGATAAGCGTTATTTATATACATATTTTCATCCCCTTAATTGTTAGTTTAGTCTCTGTTTTTGTGCTTAACTCATTAATAATGATGCAATATACTTTGAATGTCGATACTTCCGTATTTGTGTGTATTTTGTAGATTTGGATGTATTTGGAGCTAATCAGAGCATTACGGAATCGATAATTGAAGAATTCACACCTAACCACGGAATCGAAGGAAGAAGATGCGGAATACACGAAGAAACAAAGATCAAAGAAGGAAAAGGTATCAAACGAGATGAAAGAATGATCGCCTACACAAGGGTCAACTTCAAACGTCCATAACATTTTTTTTCTACAACTCCAATCAAAGTGATTCAAGTGGATTTG
Organism: Agrostemma githago; assembly: GCA_958450325.1. Lineage (NCBI taxonomy): Eukaryota > Viridiplantae > Streptophyta > Magnoliopsida > Caryophyllales > Caryophyllaceae > Agrostemma > Agrostemma githago. The sequence continues at coordinate 16,049,086 of OY288250.1, forward strand.
GAAAGCTCTTTTTCTTAGCCTTCCGACGGTATATTGCACGTTCAATTTGACAAATAACGAAGAAATGGCAGTTGTTTGAAGTAGAGCGTGCGATGCTGTGATCTACAGCGCTACTCGATCGAGTGCCCCTACTGCACTCGATCGAGTGCCACTCCGTGAAGCTCCTGCCCATAGTTTGGGAGGTCACTCGATAGAGTGCCATCAGGCACTCGATCGAGTGCACCCAAACCGGGCCACACGTCATTCTTATTATGACGTAGAACTTGGGCCTATTTTCGAGTCCAACTGCTACTCTTTAAATCAGTTTTTCTAACTTGTGTCAGACACTTTCACTTACAGAATTTAGAACTCCGTTTATTTTTCTTAGCAATTAAGTTTACGTAGTTTCCTGATTTCCTTCGCGAGATACATCGAACATCGTTCTTCCCTTTTCAGATCTTAAATTATTCGGTATTAATACTTTTAATTTAATTTCAATTTCAGTTTTCTAGTTTAATTCTTGTCTTAATTCATCTTTCGTTTTCGTAGTATTTTTAATTTCATTTTTCGTTTATTGTTTTGTAGCGTAGAATTATTATTGTTTCTTGTAGTTTAATTCAATTCATCTCTATCATGTTTACTTGCAATTCATCTTTTGTTAGTTCGATTACAATTAATATGAGCAGCTAAATTTTATCTAGAGTTTAAGGGGATCGATGCGTATTATTAGGGTTATAGTTAATTGACCTGTTTATAATCATATGAACAATCGCCTGAATATCGTTTTAACTCTGATTAATTGTTTGATGCATAATTCAATTAATTAGTATCGCAAATTAGGACTTTTCAACGACCGGGTTAAGAACTAATTAGGCTACGATAGTTTGGGTAGACTGACTTAATGCTAGCGACCGCAGGTTAAATTTAGATCTAAAGGTTGTAGTGTACCGACCGGACTTGTACCTTAGATAGTTCGATTATTGACCTGTTAGTTGACTCCCTGACGCGAGTAATATTCATAGTGAACCTGAGACCCTAGACTTTTCCCATATTATTTATCTATTACTAATTAGTTATTAGCCTACTAAAACCAACCAAAACTGTAACCCATAACCTAGAGTCTAAATCTTAGGAGTAGACAACTAAATTCTGTCTCCTTGTGGTTCGACCCCTGAACTTCAGTATCTACATTAGTTGGTCACCTTAGGGTATCTTTGATTAGGGATACGGTTAAACCCTGTCACATACGTGAGTATAATGAACAACCGAAACTAACAAAAGTGGAATGACATTTTAAAGTTCCCAAAGTGGAACACATTGACATTAATTTAGAGGTTAACACACGGGGTTCATGTCCGTAGGCCGAGGGTACAACTGCGAACAGTGATCTTCAAGAAGAATCCTCTCAAAAAAGTGTGCCCTTTAACCTGCAACACTAACTGACAGGTAGTAAGTAACGTGATGAAATTGTTCATATATATGAGACATACATAGTAATTCATAGGGGTGAAAGTAGAAAATCTGTCCAATACTCTGAAGAGATAACAGCTCCGAATCCGGTAGATTGTCATTGACAACATCCTGCGAGGAAAATACTCCGTGCAGTTTAACCTGTAAATAGGTCAGCGGCAAATAATTTGGGGTAGATGTAAGATCCATAATAATGCACCCAGTAAATAGCAAAATATATAATACTTCGTTAAAAACACAGTTCACTAATAGGATCTAATCTAGACTAACTGGATATTGCAAAGCACATTGTCTTAGGTGCTCTGAATGAAAATATGTTCAAGAGGGATAAAACCTCCATGGGAAAAAAACAAATCCGGACCAAAACTACAAATTGGGGTAAAAATTTTCAATTGTGCAGACGACAATTCACAATGTTTTAATTTGATCAAGCAAGTTTTTCCTTCTTTATGGCGAGCATGTGCTTAGTAGCAGACGCAACCTCCTCGGTAAGACCGTCTGGATCGCGGGACAACACTTCCAATGTGGCTCCATTTCTCTTCAAGGTGTAACCTTAGATGATGTTGATGTCGTTTCACAATCAATGATATGATTGTGCGTGTGATACAACAGTAATTAGAAGATGTAGATGACATAAAAGATTTGTGTAATAGATATGAAGTTAGAAGTAGATTTAGACGTATAGGCTCAATTTGTACCTCATTAAGGAGTTCAGTAGATAGTGCACCAATTTCTTTAGTGCCACTTGCTGACGTAACTTGGATGAGGATTAGAGATGACGACACTTGGATGAGGGGCAATTAAGTACATCAAATTAGTATACAACATTCGTAAGGGATGAACTTCGTATTGCAGCTCATGTACCCATTTTTGCTTCCTTCACAGCTGGTATTCTTGCATACCCACCTACCCCTATTGTTCTTGATTGTCTTCGACCTGCAAGACTTACAACTGTAGTATTACCATCCTGCTGATGAATCTATGTCCACAATCGTTGCCACAGTGTAGAACAACCCAACCTAGACATAAGAATATGGAAAAATGTTAAGCGGTAAACTGGTAGAAAGAATCTTCAATTGGAGAGAGTGGGAGGTAATTGGGAGGGTTACGTTTTCATTTTCAACAATCTGTGAAATTGAAAGAACCCCATCAACCGGCAGGTTGAAACTCTCTTCCTCTCTACCTTCCTCGATAATTTTGAGTAAGTGGCTAGGAGCTTGAGATGATAGACTGCCAAAATCAAACCAAGTAATTAGAAAAGAAAGCAGTATCACTAATGTCGATAATTGGGTAAACTAGAGAAAAATTTGCAAATGGAATGAATTGATAAACCTCTCTTGAAGAGCTTCGATTTCGGGAATGCTTGGATTGACCTCAAAAGTTGAAGCGTTTTATGTGGTTTGCACAACCCAGGTGTCTATCAGTTAAACACGATGGAGTGTTAAATTAAACTATGCTGAAAACAACTGATAAGATTAAAACAATTGTTAGACAATGTGTCAAGTGCTCTTATTGTCAAACAGCCTGGTCTCCACTCTTCTGAGAACGACTACTTTACATTGTTGTGGACATTGAAGAAGATGAAGAGCCTCCGGGAGATCCACAGCATGAGGTTCCCAAAGTGTGCACTGAAGGACAACAGCACTGCAAGGATCGGAAAAAGGAAATGGTCAATGCAAAAGGAAAAGGAGAAACGAAATTTAGGTGTACACAAACTCTTTGTTTGAAAACAGAATTATTGAATAACGTATCAATAGGGAACGTACTCAACGTCTTCAAGTTTGATTTTCTTCCATGTAATCCCCTAGAAATTCTAACGCAATACAGTGGCGGAAACACTGTAGAGTGGGATTAAAACTCACTGACAAACTATATCTCATTAAAAGAAATGGTAAGTCAATACATAGGCCTCTTTTTACAAAAGGGCTAAAAGTAAAATCTCCAAACGGGTTTATACAAATCCATAAATAAACATGAAATAAGAAAGAGTAGGATCCACGCTACTCGCTAGCTCACACCCAAAACCCAGCAGCAAATACCTGTCATGTTATAAACATAACAGCCACGTCAGTGGGGAGTAACTCGGACGTTCTCCCAGCCATATTATATCATATGGAAAAATAATAGTATTATTATATCAAAATAGTTAAAATGAGAAAACATTAAAAAGGATATAATAAAAATAAGCTTTCGGAGAAAACTTAAAATATTGGAACAATAAAATCAGAACAAGTTTTCAGAAGAAAGCTTCAAATATTTGCCAACATGCAAATCAAGATGTATCGATAATAATAAAAATATTCAAAATGGCGTATGGATAGGAGTAGTGATGAAGGCTAGACTTTCACTAGGAGAATACTAAAAACTAGCTTCGAGAACCTAGTTTAAACAAATCAAACTTCGGTCTCTAACTAGGCTACTCAACCATAATAGGACGGCGACTTATAAATGCGTGGCCCTAGTTTAAGATAATATGCACACCCCTCCCGAGCACCATAAATACTCAGTTCAACCCGACGGCGTCTTACACTGCGAGGCACGAGTTTAAGGTCAAAATGTACACACACTCCCGAACACCATATATGCTCGGTTCAACAACCAGTGTGCCCCATAAAGACACACCAGCCTTATAGTTGATGGCAAAAACGTAAATCCCAGAATATATTACTCTAACCCCACACTTGCCTTTATTCCATAACTCCAAAACAAGCCATTATCGATATTCAAGAATAAATATAATCAATATGAATAATATGGGGATGAAAGGAATAAACATTTTATATAAAAAGGTAAACTTTCTATAAATAGAAAGTTACTAATTTTAGAAACTTACTTAAAATAGAAATATTGTTATAGAAAATACGTAAGTTATTAAAATATGTGAAATGTATAAAAATAGCATTTTTAACGAAATTAACATTTTATTATTATCGTCGTTATCGTAACTTTATTATATTTCTAAATTCGTTACTCAAAACATAAAGAAAATATAATAAGTCAACATAGAGTATTATATAAATAATTAGGAAATCCAGTTAAAATTATAGATTTTTAGAAAAGAGATGTTTTAAGAAAAAAACGACATCAAAATTAATTGAATCAACGAGTTTTAAAAAAAAATGAGAGTTACAAAGACTTCAAATTATTTTTAATAAATAGCTTTTATTAATAAACAATACGGATTTTAATAAAAATAGTCAATCGGAAAAAAATTAGTGAAAATAGTCTCGATTAAAAATATATTTAAAACTAAATCGACTATTTTCTCATTTATTAGTATAAATCGTAAAACGTTAATTAATTTATTAAACAAGTGTACAAATCTCGATTATAATATAAAAATACGGTTTTGAGTCAAAAATCATAACTTAACAAAATATGACGAAAATATGAAATCGACATTATTTAGTTACTAGTGTCACGATAGCCAACAAAATATTATAACGATCGTAAATAATCAAATTACTAACGATTTGTAAAACGATATCGAAAACTTGTAAAATATTTATAACTACGATTTAAAAGAATATAATTAGCAATAATATATAGCTAAAATTAGAAAATCGAAGTTAAAATATTTACTACATACTACTACTCAAACATACGATATAAAATCGAGTAACGTCCTAAAGTTACCTCAAGTCGATAACCGAAACGAACACGTAATCGTCCTTCTTACTTAGTCCAGCTTAACCTTGACTTTGAAAGTCATGCTCCTGCTCTTGCTCTTCAATAGAACTTCGAGACCTTGAAGTGGAAACAAACGAGATTGGGACGAGGAGAATAGGGACAAAGAGAACATGAGAAACCAGGCAAGCAAAACCGAGGGAAGGAGGAATCAAATCGACCCGATAGGAGAAGGAAAAGAGCACCGATTCGACATCAAACTGAGCAAACAGTGAAGAACAACACCCGTACCGGCAGTAGCATCAATAATCAATGAATAGCAGTGCAAGGCAGAACAAACGGGCAACGACATAAGCAATAGAACGACAACATCTACAGTACGCACATCAGCACAACAGCAGTAGCAGCCAAACGTAGAAACAGCAACAAATACGAAAAACATCAATCGTAAAACGAGGGTAGCAGCAGCAGATCGAAAGAGAGCAGTAACCACAACCAATGATGACATCCGAAACAAGAATAGCAGTAGCATCAACAGTAACGCTAAACGAAGAAGAAGAAGAAGAAGAAGAAGGAACGAAAAAGAGCAGCGGCAGTACCGTAACAGCAACGAAACGCAACAGCAGCACATAGAAAACGAAGCAGCAGCAGAACGGAAACTAATACGATAACGAGAAAGGCAAAGGTCAACAAACTCGTCCTAGATTCAGCGAAAACGCTCAAGAACAGTGGAAAAGAAAGAGGAGAACGAAATAAGAAAGAAGAAGGAGACAAAAACAGCGGCAAAAATCAAGGACAAAACGTAGCAACAGCAGCAAACAGGAAACGGAAGAGCAAAGACAAATTGCTCACCGAGTTTCGACGATGAAAGGGATGAAGACAGGGATGCTTGGCCGGAGAGACAAACGCATCAGCAGTAGTGACACCTGTGAAGCGGTAACAGTAACAGAACAGCAGCAGAGCAATGGCAGAACCGTAACAGCAGCAGCGGCGAAGTACAGCGGCGTGTACAGGACAGCAGGGAAGATCGAGAAATGGTGAGGAACAGGACAAAGGCAACACGCAGCAGCAACACGAACCGAAACCGAGAACGACAACGAGGACAGAAAAGGGCGACAAAACTGACCTCAGAGCCGAGTAAAACAGCAGAATTCACGGCAGCAGCAGGAGGCGTACCGCGGCAGCAGAGATCACACACCGAATGACAAGAAAACAGGGGGGAAAGAGGGGAATCGATGAAGGCTAGGGGTGAAGGAGAGAAAATGACGGACAAACGAAGAAGGAGATGAAAAGGAGGGTTGAATGAAGACGGTGAAGCGGAGGAAAAGAAATGAAAAGAAGGGGAGTCAATGTCAGTAATGTGGGAAGAGGTTAAGTTGAGCGGTGGGGGAAAAGACAAGGAAAACAAAGGGGTTTAAACATGAAGAGGATACATTGAATCCAATGGGAAAGCAACAGGTTGGAAACAAAAGGAATGGGAAATGAATCCGTTCAAAATAAAGTGGGTCGGAAATACGGATTGATTAAATGAATCGGGTAGAAGATAAATTCCGTAACGATAAGTTGACCGACCTATGAATCGGGTTAAAACGAGTTAATAAAATTAATAAATAATCGGACCGCCAAATAAAATGAGTAAATAGATTATTCGAGACAAAAACGAAGCTTATAGAAATAAATACTTAAACGATCAAATAATATTTCCCGATAAATAATAAATTTTCGATAAAGTGAATTAAATTGAATGTATAAAATGAATCGAAACAGAAATAAAAATATGTTTTAAATATAAGAAGAATTCCCGAGACAAATAAAATTTTAGGAGTTTGAAACGATTAAACGATAAATTCGTTTTATAATAATTTTAAGAGTTACGAGTCAAATCGTAAAAATAAAAATACGAACATAATTTTAATTAAATTTTAAATTTATAAAATCAGGGGTGTTACATTCCACCTATAAGCATTCTTTGTTTCCTGAATTGGACCAATTTTGTACACCTTCCCGACAATATCTAAAACAGGTAAACAATTCGGTAACCTGAGAAATCTACAAAAAAACAAAAGGCGAAAGTCTGTAACATATTGCAAGTAAGTGAAAGAATAGTGGAGACCTATGTACGGATTCATTGCTACTTTACCATTGACGATGTCTTCAAAACTGGCGAATTGATAGATATTGGAAGGAATTGATGCGTCATTAGGCAAATGAGTAACCTTTGTCGAGAATTCAACATTTAGCCTACAACCATGAGTAGTAGCCCGCTCCGCTCCGGTGTTAGATGTAACGGTGAGACTACAGATATTTTACGCTTCCTTCACAACGAATTTGTCCTTGAATTTGCTGATCAAAGACTTCTTAATGGTAGCCTGAACCAAGTCATTCTGATATATCACAGAGTAAAAATATAAGCAATATGATCAAATACGTAAAGATGATCAGTAAAATATTTATTTATAGTACTTAGAAAATCACCTTGGCGTCGACAAACAGGAGTTCAACAGCGTCGGTAATGGATTTGTCATTGAAATTGAGCCTATTCCATCTATTGATAAGCCGAACGTTTAAATCCCTCACTTGAACACCTTGACAAAGTGTGGTGATGGAGTCGCGAGGTACATCACTCATGATGGAAGAATATCAAGAAGCCGATGTGAAACAGAGGATAGAAGAACAAAATTGAGAGAGAATAGAGTAGATGATAATTGGTTGTAGGTTGAATGGGAAGATGATTGAAAAGCAGATGTAATATATAGTAGATTGTTCAAAGTAATTGATGAAGGTGAAGCGGAGACAAAGAGGCGGCCATAATTGACATCAACATTTTCGGAGTAGACAAAGGGAATACCTAGATGACTGGAAACCGAGGAGGTGGGTGTAACTATGGATGACGGGAAACTGAGGAAAAGGATTAATGATGAAGGTGGGTTAATTCATGACCCAAATTTAGTTGAGGGGTAGGTTGAGTTAATGGTGATTTGAATAGTAATTGAGTAGTGAAATTGATAGAAATTCAATTGATAAGAATTTGGGGTTAATTTCAAAATAGGGGCTTGTGATGCTCTTAATTGTTGTGCCGCGGTTTCTATTTTAATATATAGAAGATGGCAGGTGAGGGAGTAACAATTACTCCCATATGAGGGTAATACATTGCTCTCCTCTCCCCTTAAGTAATGCAAAATGCATTACCCCCATTTGAGGGTAACTTTCCTCACTCACTTTCTCTTTACACTATAAAATATCACCACTATCCACCACATTCCTTCATTTTCTTCACATTTTGATCTTCTTTACTCCTTAATAATCTACTCTCATCCCAAGAAAACCCTTAAGGGTTATAATCGTCTTGGTAAACGAGGGTACCAATGTCAAGCTCACACTCAGAGTCTTAGTCATCGTACCTGATGAGCAACTTTCATCACTAGTTCTAGATGTCTTGGGGTTAGACCACGTAGTAGTCTTGCTCGACTCGATCGACCCGAACATAGCCTTGCCTTATGTTCTACTTTCAGGCATAACCCACACAATGTGTCGAAATCAGAATATTGTTGTAGTTAAATTGTGTTAGCTATACTTCGATTTAGACCACGCAAAAATAGAGCCATATTCTGCTCTTCATGCTCTTCTATGTCACCCATTATTGTTAACTTTTCGAACTCGTCAATATTCTTGCTAATACTCAACTTTCCTTGCATTAAATCAACAATCTTTCGATACAAATTAAACTATGTTTATAAGACGATGACACATACCTCTTTCTTAGCTTCCTTTCTAACGTATCCCAAGAAGTGAAATTTTCCTTTCCGGCCCATGATCCTTGAACCTTTAAAATTTCATACCACAATGAAGCACTCCGAGCAAGTTTACAAATGCATACTGACAGCTCTTTTCATTTGATAGGTCCTTGAACTCGAACATACGTTCAATCTTCCTTTCCAAATCCAAATAATCCTTTGGGTCGACACTTCCTGTGAACTCTGGAAGATCGTTGATTTTAAACTCGTCGACGGGTTTTTGACGGAGTCCGGTTCGAAACCCCATTTGTCTGGTGCGTATGTAATCTCGTACGTGAGTGAGGACAGTATCATCATCGAATTCGTCCATTGTGTTGGCTTTGATACCACTTATGATACGAAAATTACTAACTTTCGTATTCGTGGGAGCAAAGATTTTATTAAACAAACAAAGTTACTATATGGACTTGACGAGCTTGAACAATAATATGAGCAATAATCCTCAACTAAAATAACGTAGCAATTAAATAATGAAGTAGTTGTAGCAAACAAATAACACATACAATAAGTGGAACAAAGTGAGCATAACAGATATTTGTTCGAGTTCGATGTAACACCCCTGATTTTTATATATTAAATTTTATTAATATTTTATTTTGTTTACGATTTAACTTGTATTTCTTAAATAGTTATAAAACAGATTCATTGTTCAATCGTTTGAACACGTAAAGTCTTATTTACCTCGAAAAGTCATTTTTATGCTTAAAATGTATCTTACTTTCGTTTCATTCGATTTACTCATTTTATTTCTGTTTGAGTTTCCGTTTTGACGGTTTATATTCCCGAGTTTATCTTTATATAAACTTGAATTTAAACTCGAAACCAATTTTAATTATCTCTTTCGCACGAATTTTTATTAATATCGAGAAATTTGCTATTTAATATTTTTCTACGCGATTTCGTACATAATTATTTTTGAAACGTGATTTTAATACTACTTTCTCGTAAACACGTTCTTATACGAGTTTCGTCTACTTATTATTATTATTATTATTATTATTATTATTATTATTATTATTATTATTATTATTATTATTATTATTATTATTATTATTATTATTATTTTTTAAGGTGATCCATTTACGATTTTAAGCGCGAATCGGGCTCAGATTGTAGCAGACCCGACCGTTTCCCTCATCAGACTGAGATATTGTCGTAGTTCGGTTGAGAAAGTCAAAACCGACTCCTCTTTTCTCTCCTATTCATGTTGCACGTTCTCCTCACTGTTTGTGTTCTCCCCAACTCCTCTTAAACCTATAACACAGTATCCCCATTTCTCTATCTTCTCAAAAGAAAAAAAAAATAAAACAATTGAACGTATCTTCTCTATTGAAAACAACACAGTAAACTGTTCTTCAATATTTTTCTCAATTCCGATCATTCTGTTCATCCCGGTTCATTCTAATTCCAAGGGTAATTACTCCTATTCTCCGTCTCGTTTCTCTCTTTTATTAATTTATAACATGGTTTAATACCGTACGTTAATTTATTTTGTAGGTTATCATATCAATTCCGTCAAAGATGATTATTATAATTTGCTCGGATCTCAATGAAGGTAACACATGATGGCATGACTCGGTATTGCATGATATATATGTTGTAGTTGTTTGTAGTATCGTTTTAAAATCGAATTTTTATACGAATAAGCATGTTTTAATTATATTGCGATAATATGCTTAAATCGATTTCGTGTTTCTATCGCTTTTAATCTTTCTCTATTTATTTCACATCAGATCTTCTAAAAGTATTATAAGGCCGAGACTAAAACATACAAATAAGACATTATTTCTGAATTTTCGTGATTTAAATATAAAGTAGCAAAGTGAAAGTTTTTATTATTTTTAACATAATTATTGCATGTTTCAGAATCGATTAGTGTTTTTGAACGATTTATTACTCCTGTTAAAGACTTTATTTTTGAAAAGTTTGAAAAGAGGCTACTATTTATTTTAAGTCTATTATATGCCTGTAAAATTTCGTAAATGAAGTCCAAGTATTTTGGTCACAATAAATGTTTTACGAACAGACGTCGGATTAGTCCGCGAATCTGTCAATTTTTGTAAAATCTAATTTAAACTCTTTGATAAACTATGAATTTATTCTGGGTAATTTATGTACCTAAACTTTGAAGAGTTTAATTAATGTTTCCAATTGGTTTTTCTTCAAAATCAATTTTTAAATGTATTTTATTAATGAGATACCATCGGGTGTCGAATTCTGTCAGTTTGTGAAAATACAAATAAAAACCCATGTTTTATTTGGAATTTGGATTTTCTCCAGAAATAAAAGTTGTAACAAAGTTTCTAAAGTTTTCAACCCCACTGGTCTTACGTTGTTTTGATTTTTGATGATTTAATTACGATTTTTATAGTAAGACAGTGATATTCCGGAAAATCTGTAAATTTGTAATTTAATACTTTTAATTACTTATATTTCAACCTTTTGAGAAATATGATTTTTACTTTCGTTGACTTTTGATCATTAAATATATATTTATAAAATAAGTATAATGTTTATGTCTCGAGGCCTAATAAAACTATTTTATATAATTCAAATGTTAAACGATTTATAATTATAATAATACCTATTTTGGAAAGTTAATATTTGAAAAAAGTTTCCCAAATTAGAAATTTTCTTTTTAAGAACGTTTTGATAATCCTATCGAATTATGACAAAGACTTTGTTTTGGAGTTATGGAATAAGGACAAGTGTACGGGTAGAGTAATACAGTCTAGGTTATACGTTTTGCCATCAACTATAAAGCTGGTGTGTCTATGTTGAGACACATTGGTCGTTGAACTGAGCATGGTTTGTGTTCAGGAGTGTGTATATTTTGACCTTAAACTTAGATATCGCATCGTGTAAGTCGCCGTCGGGTTGAACTGGATTACGGTTGGTGTCCAGGAGGGGTGTACATTACTTAAGCCAGGACCTCGCTGCACGCAGTCCTGTTATAGTTTGAGTTGCCTAGTTAGAGACCAAAGTCTAATTTGTTTTGACTGAATTCTCGAACCTAGTTTAGTATGATCCTAGTGAAAGTCTATTCCGTCGCACTGATTGATTTCCATAACGTCGTTCCTATTATTGATTGACATTGGTTTGCAGGTTGATAATCATTTTGAAGTATTTTACCGTATCATTTTAAATGTTTTCCCTTCAACTATTTTGATATAATAGTAATTATGCTTTAATATTATGTAATATGGCTGGGAGAACTGCCTGAGTTGCTCCCCACTGAATTGTGGATGTTATGTTTATAACATGGCAGGTATTATTTGTTCCGGGGTTTGGTGTGAGCTAGCGAGTGGCGCGGATCGTACTCCGCTTGAGTTATGTTTATTTATGGATTCTTAATCCCATTTGGAGAATTTTTATTTTTAGCCCTTTTGTAAAAAGTGGCCTTTGTATATTGACCGACCATTCTTTTTGTAAAATATAGAACATCAGTGTGTTTTAATCCCAAATCTACAGTATTTCCGCTACTGTATTGCATTAGAATTTATAGGGGATTACATCGACCTATGACTAAAGTAATGAAGGATTGATATTCATGACCTATTGAACAATAATCGAAATCAGAGTGTGATCGCGTCAAACACTGATACAAAAATTATGGCTTTCGTATATGTAACAAAGCGGAAGTATTTTTTTTGGATGTTTACTTTTGTGAAAATAAGGGATATTTACTCGATCTTGACCTATAGACCGAATAATAGTGAGAACAATTAAGACCTATAATTGTTGCTCGAATTAATGTCTGAAACACGACAAACAATAATCAATTTTGGATCGAAACTTGTCGAACCGATAAATATAATTGCAACACAAAAGTTCAAATTTCTTATCCATAAACTTCACTCTTTTTTTTTTGGTAAAATGTAATTATAATATATCAATCAATCAATCCATGTACAAAGTTAAGTGGACCTTAGCCTATGTAGCCAATCCATCTCCTTCTGAGATAGTTGACCTTTAGAGAGCCATTCTAAACGACTAAAAAACTCGATTTTAATAACATTCAAAACAATATGAGGCCGAGCTAATATGCCTTCTATTCTCGCCTTATTCCTTTGCATCCAAATATTGTTCATGGCCGCTATCACAACTGCTCGACTAACTTTTTTCTGTAGACCACTATCGTTGATCTTCAAATGTAACAGTTGCTAACCCAAAGTTAACTCAACCATCCTGCTAACAAACCAAGGACCCGACTGTTGTTCCCACAAGAAAAAAAGATATGGGCAGTAGTTTCCGAATACGTTTCACACAGGCAGCATTTGTCTGTAGCAGTGTACTAATGTGATGCCTGTACATCTTGTCCTTAGTGTTAAGTGCTTCACGACAGGTTAACCACGCAACAAATTGGTGTTTTAGCAACCCCCAATTGGACCAAACTAAGTGCGACCACCCTACTGTGTCCCCTTTTCGCCTCAGCATCTAATACCCATCAATAATAGAGTATAGCTTATCTCCATTCTGCCATCCATCTCCTGGAAAATGCACCTGAACCTTCTCCTTTAAACTACATAGTCTCTTCCAACCCCACGACACTGAAGCTCCAGGAGTTACTCTCTCCAATCTCGTCCCTTCAGGTTGAAGTGTTGAACCCACAACACCCAAAGGCGATTTTTCTGCTCAAACAGCCATGACAGTAATTTAATTCTTAATAATGAATACAAAGACTCATATTTATACTAATAAAATAAACTAATCCTAAATATGTTAATTATACTCTAACATAATTTAATTCCTAAATAATTCCTAAATAACATTAGAAAATAAACTAAGTAGATACTTTTTTCAAAATACTTGAAAAAATGGAAAACGAATAAATATGAAAAATCAATACTAAGGCCCTGTTCTTTTCAGCTTATTTTCACTCCGTTTCACACCAGCTCAGCTTCTATTAGCTCAACCCAGCTCGTATCAGCTCAGCCCAGCTCCTATAAGCTCAGCTCAGCCCAGCCTTAATATTTTCAGCCCAGCTCCGATATTTTCAGCTCCTAAAATAATAATTTGATAATAATAATAATAATAATAATAATAATAATATACTATATAATAATATATAATATATAATAATAATAATAATAATAATAATAATAATAATATTTATTTATTTATATGAAACGGAAGTTGCATTAACATCGAAACAAATTACAATAAGTTATTGTTGTTGTTGTTGTTGTTGTTGTTTTTGTTATTGCATTTTGATATTAATGCAAGTTTCTGTTCATAAAAAATTAATAATAATGATAATAATAATATTGTTGTTGTTGTTGTTGTTGTTATTATTTTTATTACTTGTATCTCTTAATGTTAATAATAATAATAATAATAATAATAATAATAATAATAATAATAATAATAATAATAATAATAACAAATTATTATCATCATCATCATCGTCATTGTTATTATTATTTTTATTATTATTATTTTCTATTTTTTTTTATCATCATTGTTATTATAATAATTATTTATATTATTATGATATCCATAATATTTCGAGGTCTTGAAATAGATGTTACATTAAAATATTTACAACTCACACACACAATATAACATATGAGTATTATTTCTATTGTATTAAGATTTAAGAATATGAAAATTTAAAATTTTGTATATTACGTAATCAAATATATATACATAACATTTTCTATTGCCAAGTACTAAAAAAAACGTAGAAATCAAATGAATTGAAGTGAGTACTATATTGTTGTTATTATCATTACTATTATTAATTATTATTATTATTATTATTATTATTATTATTATTATTATTATTATTATTAATTTTTTTTTTTTTTTTTTTTTTTTGCAAGAATTTTATGACTCTTTTATTCATCCATATAGGGCAAATATAAGAGACTAGCCTTATAAAAAATAATATCCCCTATAACATGTATCTACATGTAATTACAATGTAAATCGTATAACTATCCTCCTACTTCGTAATCGAGTAATGACCTCAAATTTAATGTATTGTGCTAGCTGTTTGTAATGCCTCTCAGCATTACTGAAAGTTCTCAAATTCCTTTCTCTCCATATATGATGAATTACAGCAGCTAATGTAGCCCCATACCAATCCCGTTTCCAATGTCTGTTAATTCGTCTTAACTTTGCCCAATGCAATTCAGTCGCAAGATCATTGCTTCTCCCTTCAATTCTCATCCACTCCAAAAGCTCTTTCCATAGTCTAGAGGCATAAATGCAATGAAAAAATAGATGCTGATGCGACTCAGCATCCTTTTTACATAATAGGCATCTATTTACTATGTACTGCCCCCGTTCCTGCAAGTTATCTATTGTTGCCAGACATCCTTGCGCAGCCAAAGTCCCAATAACACCATGTTTAGGAATAACCTCCTGCCGTTGCAGCAGACTCAACCATCTCTTCTTTGTGAATTTATTCCGAAACCATTCATAAGCTTCAACAACCTGGAACTTTTCATTCTTCACCCAACTCAGCAAAAGCAAATTTGCTTTGTTCATATTTCCTTCCTGTACTAATATTTCATCTCTTACGCGTATAATACTCTTGAGAGTTGCTGTAAATCTTTTCTTTTGTTGGACATTCCAGATGTTCTGGTTCTCGAGGATGTACAGATGATTCCATTTACTCCACAATCCCCCGTTGCTGTCCATTAATTTTCATAACCAATAGCAAATTAATGCCTTATTCCAAGCCTGTAGATTTTTAATGTTTAATCCCCCCTCTTCCCATGGTGAACAAAGCTTATCCCAACTCTTGAATACAGGTTTCTTGCTTGCCAAAGTACCTGTCCAAAAGTAGTTGCGACAAAGCTGATTGATCTTATTGAGAACATTCAACGGAAGAAGGGCATTAGCACACCAGTAGTTCATAATTCCAAACACGACTGAATTGATGAGCTGGGTTCGTCCTGCATATGATAAACAAGTTGCAGACCAACTAGTAATTGCATCCTGTACTTTATGAATCAAAGCCATATAGTGCTCAAGCTTGTTGTTTATGTCATTTAAGGGAAGCCTAGATACTTACAAGGGAAACTCCCTTGGGTAAATCCAGTAACATCCAAGATTTCCTTCCTTATACTCTCATGAATTCCCCCAAAGTAGATATTAGTCTTTTCCCTGTTTGCTTGCAACCCAGACTCCCCTCCGAATTCTTCCAGAGCTGTAAGGACGGCCTTAACAGATGGTGTATCTCCCCTCATAAACACCATCAAATCGTCCGCAAAAATCAAATGGTTCAAACTGAGCTTCCTACACTTTGGGTGATAAGAAACTTGAGCTTGATTATTAATCATTCTTAATCTTCTAGAGAAAACCTCCATGCTTAGAACAAAGAGGTAAGGAGATAAGGGATCTCCTTGTCGAACACCACTTCTTCCTTTAAAAAAACCATGAGAAGTTCCATTTATCTTTAGTGAAAACCATGACCCTTTAATGCAAGAGAGAATCCAATTGATAAATTGAGCCGGAAAGTTGAAGCCTTTAAGCATATTCTCTAAGAAATCCCATTGCAAGGAATCAAAGGCTTTTCTTAAATCAATTTTCATCAAGCATCTTGGGGTTAGGAATTTTCTTCCATAACTCTTTATAAGAGATTGAGATAATGCTATATTCTCGTGTATATTCCTGCCTCTCAGAAAAGCAGCTTGTTCAGGACCTATTATTTTTTGAAGGACCCCCTGTAGTCTGCTTGTTAATATCTTTGTAATAGTTTTGTACAGAACTGAACAGCATGAAATCGGTCGATAGTCAAGCACTGACTTGCAAACCGATTTCTTTGGGATCAGAGTAACAAATGTGGTATTTGCTTGCTTAACCATTTTACTTGTTTAAAAAAATTCCAACACAGCAGCGCAAAAATCCCCCTTTACTATCTGCCATGAAGGCTTGAAAAAACCCGCTGAAAACCCATCCGGACCTGGGCTCTTATCAGACCCCATGGAAAAAAGCATACTTCTAATTTCCTCCTCATCAGGCAATTTTAACAGATTATTCCAGTCATTCTCCCGAATAGTTTCCCCTTGCTGCAATATTTTTGGATCAATTGAATTGGTGCTCCTCTCAGTACCTAATAGCTCCTGGTAATACTCCACAAAACCCTCAGCTACTTCTTTCATCCCCTTCCTCAGACATCCATTAACATCTTCAATAGCACCAATGACTTGTTGGTGCCTTCGCTCCCTTATTCTAGAGTAGAAATAAGAAGTTGCGTCATCATTTAAGGCCAAGTCTTCCATTTTTGATCGCTGCTGTAGAATGCTTATGTCTGCTTGTTTTAGCTGCCAACGTAATGTGACTAGGTCCTTTTCATTCTGAATTAATTCAGAGGAAAAAGGATTATTCTGAAGGGAAAGTTGGCATTCTTCAATCTTTTTCTCCACTTCCTTTATTCTTGCCCCAATATTTGAGAAATGTTTCTTATGCAACCCTTTCAAAGCCATTTTAACATTCTTCAATCTTTGGAAAAGTTTATATCCTGCTGTACCATAAACACGTTGCTGCCAAGCGTTTTTAACAATAGATTGGTAATCTGGATGTTTAGTCCAACAATTAAGAAAATTGAATCTTCTAACCGTCTTTTCCTCATTGAACATATTGACAATCACTGGTGAATGATCCGAAATCCCCGAGTTAGAGTAATTAGCAAACGAATTAGGAAAATCATTTGCCCAATTGAGATTAATAAGGGCCCTGTCAAGCTTAGTCCATACTCTAGTATTCGATTCTTGCTTATTGGTCCAAGTATATTCATATCCTTGGCCTATCAACTCCTGCAGATGACATTGAGAGATACAGGTATTGAAATCCTCCATATCAGCTATGAGTGGTGCAGATCCTCCCACCTTTTCCCCTAAATGTATTATAATGTTGAAATCCCCCAATACTAGCCAACTGGAAGTTAGATTCAACCTACGCAAATGACTCCATAGCTCATCCCTCCCTCTAGCATCATTGACTCCATAGACTACAATAACAAAGCATTCCTTGCCAGTAGCAAAATGATGCAATTGACAATGAATAAATTGCTTATTCTCCTCCAAAATATCAACCCTAATTGTACTGGGATTACAAATTACCCAGATTCGTCCATTATAATGGCTCCTATAATTGCAGTAAACAGAAAAAGAATTGAATTTGCCTCCAATAATTTTTTTTTTCTTTTTTTTCCTTTATTCTTGTTTCTAGTAAACCCAGAAAATCCATACCACTATCCTTAATAAAATGTAAAACTTCATTTTGCTTAAGGATCTCGTTACCTCCTCTTATGTTCCAAGAGCCCATAATCATATTGCAAGATCAGGAGGAAGTGGTTCCACTACTAGAGGGAATTCCTCTATACAATCATCATCCAATAAAGATTCTATCAAATCAATGCTATCCATTTTCAACAGCTCAAACCTGTTTGGAGTGTGTAATTGTTCAAGCAAAGATTGATCGATTTCCCCTTCCTTAAAGCACCTACTGGAGTCTGGCACCTTAAGGCCTCTCCCAATGCATCCTGAACGCTTTACAACAGTGGTAAAGTCAGAGTGAGGATCGACAGGCACAGCTTGACCTAGCTTCAAGCATTCTGAGTCAACATGTGTAACCTGCTTTCCATCACTGTGCTTTCCATCTGCTGAGGTACCGCCTAGCATTTGGGGTCCAGAGCCAGTGTTTCGACCTCCAGTGGGCTCTCTCTCATGGGGTCCTGAGTGCGTTACAGTAGAAACAGGAGGATCCAGAGTCACTCCTTCTACTGAGGTACCACCTAACCCATGGGAGGCCTTCTTTACAGGCGTATAGCGAGTTGCAGGCCTGCCTACACCATCCTTTTGCATCTTCTTTTTCTCCCACTTACATGCTGTTTTGAGATGCCCCAATTTGCCACATCCCACACAGTAGTAAGGGAGCCATTCGTAATCCACACGCTGCATTGATTTGCCAGAAAATGGGGTGTTAATCATTATGATATTTGGCAATTCCTTTGAGACATCCACCTCCATCATGACCCTGGCAAAGGAAAGGTGTTCCTTGTAAGTAGTCGTCATGTCTGCGAACATTGGCTTTCCTATTTTGGTCGCCATTGTACTGAGTACTGACTCAGTCCAAAGAAAAAGATCGAGATCCGGAAAGAGAACCCACGCTGGTACAATGGAAATCCTATCCATCTCTTGCGAGAAAGTCGAACTCCACTGCTTGAGAACAAGAGAATGTAACCCCACCTGCCATGGACCACCCTTCAGGATCGCTTCCATTGATTCTTGGCTTCCAAATCTGAACGAAAACCACCCACGCTTAAAGTATTGCACGACAGGGGCTTTTACGTGATTCCAATGTTTATCCACAAAATCTTTAATATGCTTGAGAAGTGGCTTTGCCCCTAGAACGTTCCCCATGAGCGTGAACCTCCATAATCGCAATTCATCCTCAAAATCATCTTGACAAATTTCCACTTCCTCCGATTGTGCACAAGATTCATCAAAATGTAAACCCATGCCCATTTTTTGCTCTTTTGCTTTCTCAGCCCATGTCAAACTAACATCAGGACCAAGATTTCTTTCTTCATATTATTATTATTATTATTATTATTATTATTATTATTATTATTATTATTATTATTATTATTATTATTATTATTATTATTATTATTATTATTATTATTATTATTATTATTATTATTATTATTATTATTATTATTATTATTATTATTATTATTATTATTATTATTATTATTATTATTATTATTATTATTATTATTATTATTATTACTACTACTACTACTACTACTACTACTACTACTATAATTAATTAATTAATTATTATTTTTATTTTTATTGTTATTGTTATTGTTATTGTTATTGTTATTGTTATTGTTATTGTTATTGTTATTGTTATTGTTATTGTTATTGTTATTGTTATTGTTATTGTTATTGTTATTATTATTATTATTATTATTATTATTATTATTATTATTATTATTATTATTATTATTATTATTATTATTATTATTATTATTTAGTGTTATAATTTTTTATATTGTTTTTCTCATTTTTTAAAATATTATTAGATAATTTATATGACTAGTTATTATTTTCAGCTTCTTTTAATTCAGCTCAGCTTCTATCAGTCTAGCTCTGCTCCTATCAGACCAGCTCAGCTCTTATCAGACCAGCTCAGCTCAGTTCAGCCCTGTTTCAGCCGAAAAGAACAGAGCCTAAAAATTTCCTAAATTGCTAATTAGATACTCCATACTTCATATTTTCGCATCAAACACTAACATGAATTGGAACGAAATCGTGTCGAACCGAGAAAACAAATGCAAGGCCAAAGGTTAGTGTTTTTAATAAATCGTCAATTAATAATATTCAATACAAAGACCCCCTATATATAACCTAAATAGTTTAGGTTAACTACGAATTAAAGAAATAATCTACTTACTAAATAAGGAAATAAAATAATTAGGAAAAAAGTTAGATCCCTAATTTTTTATATCTCATGTTTCCGGGAAAACATTATTTAAATAATAATAATATCGTAATAGTTAACTAACTCCGAGCATTGCATATTATCTCCCCTTTTTTTACGCATTCCAACCCCCAACCCCCCCCCCCCCCCTCCTCCCCCCAAAACTTTTCCACTTCCCTCCCTTTCCACGAAGCAGCACTCCTCCTTGGCCTTCGTTCCTTCAATAAGGTCACTACTACAAAGATCGGAAAAGACACCACTGAAAAGAAACCATGAAAACATAAAAATGATTTCTTAAATTAAAGAAAGGGTTATTTAATGGGAATAATACCGACTATAGGGCGTGTTCCAATAATAATACCAATTATAATAAATCTGATAATAACACAAAGGATTGAAACAACTTAACAACAGTGGTATATGCACACTTATGACCTACAACAGCAGGTAAGTTAAGTAAAAATCAACCGGCTGTTGAAATGCCCTTAAATGCTCACCCTCCTCCTTTCCATCACCTCCTCCTTCCTCTTTAATGGCTGATCTCCTTCTTCTTCTCTAAATTTGTCTGGGTTTCATAAACTCCTCCTCTTCAATAAATGTAATAATGAGTTCTCCATCAAATGCAAGCTCTTCAAATTCGTGGGGTTCGAAATTGGCGAATGAAGTTCTGTGCAATCACCAATAACGTGCATCATCTGTAATCTCCCTAATTTCTCCATCTTATCGAAGAACTGCATCGTCTTCAACGACTGCCGCATCATCAACGTCATTGAAATCGGAAACCCGAAGGCCACCGCGCTTACACTCATCCTCAACACATCATTCCCAATTGGAGAATTCCATGCCATGTAACCTCCGAGAGATAGCTGAACCAAAGCTAATGCCGCCATTGATTTGTTGACGTCGTACATGCTCTTCATTGTTGATTCCGTTACTTCTCTTGATTCGTTCGCGACTTCCGACATGTCTCTTTCCACTGTCGGACCTTCGATTTCCTGGTGTTTCATTGAGTAATTGCGAGTCTGTTGATCCTATGTTCGTACCCTAACCCTAATTTCCCCAATTTTTCCCCAAATTGATTGATTTCCGTCGCCGATTCGAGGATGACTAAGAAAGGATTTGGATCGGATGTTCGACCATGGAGTGGTGGTGGTTGCCGATTTGGCCGTCGTGGAAACCGCCAAATCGACAATAAAAATGGAGCAAATAGATATTTCAAAAGAGACAATTAATTATATGAACAGATTAACTTACCGATTCGCTGAACTGATTAGGTGAAGTACTTGCTAAATTATGAGTTGCAAAAGTAAAGTTAAAGAAATGAGGAAGGTGGACATTAATGGCGAGTTTGAATTAAGAGGAGGGTGGATGACTGATAATGAAAGCAAGTGGAAGGAAGAGGAAGTAAGTAATAACTGTAATAAATGAAAGGGTGACAGGAAGGTGGACGGGTTATTCAGGTAACCCGTCACCCATACCATTGTTGTTAAGTTGTTTCAATCCTTTGTGTTATTATCAGATTTATTGTAATTGGTATTATTATTGGAACACGCCCTATAGTCGGTATTATTCCCATTAAATAACCCTTAAAGAAATCTTTAATAAAGGATAAATGGTCTCTTATAAATAACAAAGAAACCGTTTAATTATCAAATGGTCGCCCATGAATAACAAAGAAAAAAATCATCAAATGGTCTCTTACTACTCCATATAACAAAGAAATCATTTAATAACTGACTAGATTAGACCCCGTGCAATTACAAGGATTTTTAAATTAATATGTTTATTGCATATTTTTTGAGTCAAGATGTTTATATAGGCAATTAATACAGAGTACTACGTAACATTTACATTTTTATTACCTATTTTTTCATAATAGGTATTTTGATGTTTGGTATGTTATTCGTAATGATTATTTTTAATAAGATGTTAAAAAAATAGAAATTAAAATAAAAAGTATCGTGTATTATAATCCTTATATTGTGTAACATACTTCACTAAAATCATCGGTTTCTCCATATTGGCTAATTTTATTTTTCTCCATATTTTGTCAATTTTAGGAATATCAATATTTTTATTAGGAATATATATTTGGTTATTTTTTTCTATTATATCCTTATATTATTTGGTGATACATGTTATAGTAATATATACTATTTGATGATATTATAACCCATTTATTGTGTAATATACTAAAAATATTGTATAATATATTTTTTTCTAGCGGAAAAACATTCATTCTCGTGATGACACGTAAGCGCAATTCTAGTCTCTTATTCTCTTAGTATAAGAGGGTTAAACTAAGTCAAATAATATCAAAGTAAATATTTGCAATTTTTTTTAAAATACTTTTCAATTTTTATAATTTATCCAAAAAGATAATGGGTTAATTAATAGCAATAATACTGACTATTGGACGTATTCCAATAATAATACCAATTACAGTTAATCCCAGAATAATACATTGAATTGAAGTATTCTAATGATAATGGTACAGTTGACCGGTTACCTGAATAACCGGTCCACCTCCCCTTAAGCGCCTCATTTAATTCCTACTATCACCATTACCATTTACTTCACTCTTCATTTACTTCTCACTCTCTCTTGAGGATGAATCTAGACCTGGTTAGAGGAAGAAATCTGTTACAACAATTGTGATTGACAAAATTGATTTCACAAAACATAGTAGACAGTTTATTAAAACATAGACATAAACTCCTGAATTGGACCTAGAAACCATAATTGAAACACTAATCGAATAAATATAAACCCAGAAAATAAACCTAATCAAAACAAAACCCCAAATTGTCAAAATTTGCAGAAAGATAAAATAGTATTTGATTGACCAAGTGAATTGTGCTAAAATTGGAAATTAGAAGCGAATCAAGTCCCGAATTGGACCCAGAAATCATAATCGAAACGGTAATCGAATAAATACGAACCCAGAAAAAAAACCTAACTGAAACCAAAACCCTAAATTTGTACAAAATAAAATAAATTAGCAATGCTTGAAATCGAAAAGAGAGTACCTGGGAGTTGAAGAAGACAGAGAATCAGAGATGGGGCGATAATTAATTTCGATGGTTTGATTGATTTTTAATTAATGAAGTTTATGTCTTGATGGAGAGCCCATTATTAGATTTAATGAGGAGAGGAGGGTAATGGAAATCAAGACTTTTTAAAATTTTTTGCAGTGTTACCATTGAAGACAAGGATTTAAGTAGGATGGAGATGAAGAAATAGGGTAAGTGGGTGTGGATTGAATAGATTGAAGTAGCAGGTTATTTTTCAGAAAGGTTACCTGCTGTTGCAGGTAACATATGCAGCTGTACCATTATCATTAGAATACTCCAATTCGATGTATTATTCTGGGATTAACTGTAATTGGTATTATAATTGGAATACGCTCAATAGTCAGTATTATTGCTATTAAATAACCCAAAGATAATTGGTACGATGAGAATTTCATAAATATATACTCCCTTCGTTCACTATTTTTTGCCCCATTTCATTAAAATACTCCTCACAAATAATCATGAAATGGGGCGAAAGATTATGAACGGAGAAGGGAGTATGAGTTAAGTTATTATTTCTAGCCTAAATTAATTTTTTTTAAATTGAGAAATTGAAACTTTTGGAGGGAAAATTTTAATGTTAACGAATTACTTTTTATATTATACTAAGAGATTTACATAATTATTATAATATTATTATTTGACTCAAATAAATATTTCATGTGTCAATGAGTATTAGGTATATTCATTTAATATCAATGAGTATATTCGTGAAATGACAGTATATCCTATCAATGAGTATTATTCCCATTATTTTCATAAGTCATTATATTAGGGATTGATACAACAATATATTTTAAAAGATGAAGGAAATGAAATTGAGAGGGTGAATGAAAAGGACGGGAAAAAAGTGAAGGAGACACTGACACGTGTCCCATCTCTTATATATTAAAGCAAAGTCCATTTCCAATGATGTGGCACAATGAAGATCCTCCATTCAGAAATAAGTCCTAATTTTTGATACAATTTTTTCTCCCACAAGTGTGAACGCGTTTGCAAGTTCTGGACAAAATTTCCCTCTAAGTATCTTCCAAAAGGAGCGAGGCATGATTCGAACCCGCGACCTCCAGGACATATTCCATGTGCACAAACCACTTATCCAAGGAATCACTATGTATCCAATGTGCAGTAAAAACATGTAGTATGTTACTTACACGAAATTGATTCCAGGTCATTGAATATCATCATCAGTTCACGAGGCAAAAAACAATCACCTACACTACCAAATCAATCTTCCGATCATCCATATTCTTCCATCGATTTTGCAAAATCATTGATGCTATTCACCATTTCACGAGGAATTGTTGTAAATGTCCATTCTTCCTTCTCGAGAATGCATCACCGGTTTTATCAATTTCTTTAACTACTCATCTTCATTGGAACCCTACGCCATTAATCATGAGTCATCTCGGAAATACCTCACATTCAATCAATATTCGCCTCTTCGTTTCCTTAATTTTGTGTTTCAATCACATCTTATTCTATTTATATGTCGTGTTATCTCGCTATCATATCTGCAGTCATTCCCAATTTCGCGAATTTATTTATTTCGTTTCCGTTTTTCTCTCCCTGCTTTGAAATATATCTCAATCGAATTTGGTTTCCATTGCTAACCTTACTCAAGGTGTCAGGTTGAAGGAACTAACCGTTAGGGTGATTTACAGATGAAACAGGCCGAACTACACAAACAAGAATACAACTGACGCTGTTGAGTTGCTGCTCATCGATGCTAAGGTTATTACCTCCATTTGATTAATTTCTTTCTTTATTGTTGTCCTCTGTATATTGTGGTGGAACTTGCTTTCAATCCTTTTTTTTCTCCGTGATTCCAGAATGATTTGGTTCAGGCAACTATTAAAAAGCCGTTGTTGAGTAGATTCAAGGACAAATTTGTCACTGGTCAGGTGTACAGTCTACGTAGTTTGACCGTTGCCCCCAATGTAGGTGTGGACAAGGCCACCACTCATACCTGCAGATTGAATGTCGAGTTCTCCACTAAAGTTACTCACCTGCCTAACGATGTCTCAGTACCGTCTAACTGCTACCGCTTTGTTAGCTTTAAGGATATTAACGATGGCAAAATTGCAGCCAATCAGTACATAGGTATCTTTGTTGAAGTTTGCACTGCATAAGTTTTCTTCTTACTAATGTAATTCTCCGTACGTCTGTTATTTATGAGTTTCTTCCTATGCAGATGTTGTTGGTACGGTCTACAAGATTGGACCAATTACTGAAACGAAGAACGGTTTCAAGTGTAGAAAAATCAAGTTGGAAGGTACAGAGTACGCCTCTTTTTCTGTCTCCTCTTTTGTCCTACCCCCTAATTTGTGATTGTCTCACAACTTTGTGAACTTCTTTTCTGTATACTTAGTGGCGACGTTCTTCAATGCACTTTATGGGCACCGCACGCCGTGGATCTACCTGAGGTACTGGCTATTTTACCCAGCCCTCACCAGTCCAAAGTAGTTGTTCTTAGATGTGTGGGGCCGAAGCTATTTGACAGTAAGTACCTCACCTGGCAGTCCGTTCTATTCATGTTTTTTTCACAATGATTCTTTCGAAGTAAGTAACATTCTGTTCTCACACTACAGATTCTTGGGTTGTTCAAACTACCTTCAACGCTACGACATTTGAGGTTAATCCAAAGTTGCCCGAAGTAGATGCCTTTCAAGAGAGGTTCTACATATATAGATTTATACTTTTTTTATTCACTAACTTGCGTTAATTCTTTGATACTGTTATTTTTAACATGATGTGATATGATCCTGCAGTCTTTCATCTCAAGCTCCTAGCAATTCATTACAGATTCTCGACGAAGCTGCGGACGGTGATAGTTTCCACATTCCGGTAGATGAAGTTCTTTCTGTAAAACAGATTCCTGAAAGCGAAAAGGTTTAGTCATACCTTAATCTCATTAGTGTTCTAGATATGTAAAATTCTACACATTATTGACAACCATTCAATTAATGTACAAGGTGGGTCGTTCTATACTGTGGCAACCATACTTGACATTGAATCTACAGCGGGGTGGTACTATAACAGCTGCAAGTCTTGCAGATCAAAGGCAATGAAGAATGATAAAGGGAGGTGGTTTTGTAAGAATCCGAATTGCGATGGAAGCAAAACTGGCTTTATGAAGAACAACCATAAGTGAGTCTCCCATAACTACCTATCCAAATTAGTACGTGCAAGGCAGATATGTCTTCTAATAGCAACTGTCGTCATCGTCGTTACAAGTTTCAGGTCAAGTTTGCAGTTGTCAATTTCTCTGGGATCGAATGTTAGTTTGTTGCATTTGATCATCAGATCGAAAAGTTTCTCGACTACAGTGCCACCGAGTTGATTGCAAAGATGGAGAAGGTATTCCTATAACTGTACAATTCGATTATATTTCATTGTCAATGTTTGTTTTGTATAACCGAACCTCAACTCTTTTACTTCCACCAGAATGGAGAAGGTCATTCTATGCCTGCAGAGCTAGCCACTTTCATTGACAATCGCTTCCTATTCAAGATAAATATAGACGACAAGTTCAATGTCGAACAGTCGTCTACATCTTACACAGTTTCCTGGATGTCTGATGACGTAGACAAAATACACATGTGGCACATGAAGTACGAAGAGGCAATTAAGGTTGCTTTTTACCTATTGTTGTTCCTGTTTTTTTTCCACATCTTTAACTTGGTAAGTCTTAAAATTATATTGATCGCAACTTACTCTTTTGTTTGTGTGGACATGACATAGGTCCACCCCGACGCGGCCACGCGCGAGTTTGGGGAGGCGAATGAATCTCCATGAGATGGTCAAATGGAAATTTAAATCGAAGTCGGAGTCGCTACCGAATTTTATGGTTATTCGGAACCGTTCGAGCCCACTCTATGTCGTAGTGGGCCGTATACAAAATACGGCCCATTTCCGATGTCAGAGTTTATTGGGCTTGTCCCTTTGCATATCGATATAGATGCCGACTTGAGCGGTTAATCGTATATTGAATGACTCTCGTTGCCAATGGTTTCGGACATCCGAAAACCACGGTTATGAGTAAGGGGTGAGGGTACGTGTTGGGAAGTTCACTAAGAACACCCAACCCCGCCCGCATATTAGCGGCCTCTACTAGGATATCGAATGATGTTTTAATACGCGCGTTAGTAATACGATGAATGATATGCAAACATTGTTTTCCTAAACATGCGAGGAATTGAACGGGTTGCTAAGTCGGTTTAATGCATGAAAAATTTAACGTCAAAGTTGAATTTAGCATGTGAAGTTCGTTTTAGTATAATAAAACAAATGATGAAAAAGATATGAATTTGCTACAAAAGATGAACAAACGAGTTAGTATTGATTTGTAAATAATAATATAGCAAATAAATATACGAGATCGAGAAAATAAATATTAATCGAAATCTGAAAAATATCGTTAAAACGCTGTTTTGTATAAAAAAACGAAGTTCGAAAAATAATAAAAAAACGAGAAAGATGCGCCGTGGCAGCCGGCCGCGCGGCTCGCCCGGGATGCCGGCGAGTCGCGTGTCGGTCTGTTTTTGAAGACGATTTTCAAAGACTCGATGCTTTTATTAAATCGCGTACAAATATTGTATGATTTGTACTCGATCTAATATTTTTGTTGTTCGTTATATTCAATAATTGACTACGAAATCAACATCAAATACTCCGAGTAGTTTTAGAAAAGATGTAAATTTTGAAATCGTTTCGTAGAAGAATAAAATAAAACGAACGAAAAAGCTAAAAAAAAAAGAACTCGGGTTTCAGGCCCGTGCGCGAGTCGCCTGGGAGTGGCGCGACTCGCGTGCAGGTCTGTCCGATTTTATATTTTTTGTTCGAAATTGCTAATTTTGATAAATCGCGTACAAAATATGAATTAATTTGTATTCGATTTATGTTTTCGATATTCGTCGTATTCGATATTCGATATTCGATTATGAAACCGATATCGAATATTCGGAATGAAAAAAAAGTTTTGTAAAAACAAAGGTTTGAAAAAGATGTAACGATTTTAACATCGTCGAGATTAAATTTAATTCTTTTAATACGATATTTAACTATAGAGTTGATATCATATTGTTAAGAATGTATAAAAATAGTTTTTGATAATATCGAGATTAGAAAAATAAATAAAAAATGACGACGACGACCCGTAATAAAAGGACCGACGCGAAGGAGGAGAAGAGAAGAAAAAGAGAAATCGGGTTTTGTTACACCCTCAACCTACATGCTTCTGTTTACTCGGATCGGGGCTCGTCGGGATGCGGCTTGGGAACAAGAGCGTCGAATGTATGTCGGTGAGGTGGTGGCTCGGTTTGGACGAGTTTCGGGTGAAGGATTTCGGGTTTAAATGGACCGGTTTTCCTTCGGGAATATTATCGGTTTGTCGATGTTAATTTTTGATGTGTATTTGATGTGCAGGGATGCTAATGATTTGATGTCGTTGTTTTTGAATATCTTTCTTTCCGTCCTTTCAAAGTGTTGTATGCAAGGGGCTATTTATAGGAAATTCCCGACCTTGGCTAGGAGAGTTTGAACTACCGCTTAGGATAGGAAACGTAGAAGTTGTAAGGCATGAGAATTCCGCTTTCTTGTCAAAGAAGAAAGGGGACACGGCTGGTTGTAGCCTACTCGGCCGAGTGTTTGCACTCGGTCGGGTGTTTGAATCGGTTTTTGGATAGGAAATGTAAGAGTTCGAAAGGAATGCAAATTCCGTTTCTTAATGGAGAAGCCAAAATCTCGGCTGAATGGAGGAGTATTTCGGCTGCCTTGGGTGTCTTGGCCGAGTAATTGGTGCTCGGTCGATATCCGATTCGGTTTCCGGATAGAATTCCTACTTGAGATCGAATCGTATCCTTAAACGGATTTGTTTAATATTTTGAAAAGTTGATTTTTGTAGGATTAGAGTGGGAATCTGCCGTGTGAGGTGTCACGGCTGACTCACGTGTCTCGGGAAAATCTTTGACCGGGTTTTGACTCGGTCGTTAAAAGACGGTTTTACCCCTGGTGTCGGAATCGATCCAAATTAGTCTTATTTGACTCGAAACGACCCACTGGGCCTGATTTTGAGGTTGGTTTTGTGAGATATGTACTCCATAATGAGCCCAAGCCAAATGCCAATGATTTTGAGCCCGTTTCTGAGTATTTAAAGCACGTTTGCGTCCAATCATCATCGGGTGTTTGTCGGAAACTGCTATAGACACCTGGCGGTCAAAATGTGGGTGTCTACAGAGCCCCCACTCTGACTGAGGCTTGGACAAGGCGAAAGTCAGTGTAGCTACCAGGCAAATCAAAGATTAGACCTGGCAGACTTCCGGTCGGGTCGTTTAAGGTCCGTTAGACCTGCGTGGAGGGGCCGCCGGCCGAAGACTAGAAATGTACCTGAGTACGACGATGTTAACTCTGTGGGGAACCGGACTTGTCGTATAAGCCTATGCCGCTGGGGAGTTGTTTGCACGGTTTTGCTTGAGTCGTCCTGTATAATGATTTATGCCAAGTTTGCATGCTACACATTTTTAGGAGAAATGACTCGTGCTGGGGAATAAAAAATTTGAAGAAGATTTTTTGAATATTTTTTGGATGGAATAATTTTGAAGGTTTAAAGAATTTTTTTGACTCTGAGAAGGAGTAGGAATCCTCGGGATGTCTTAGCTAGATCCTAGGATTAAAGGCCTGTATGCTAAATCCCATGGGATTAGGAATCCCAAAGTGAGGAGGAGAATTCGATTTCATGCTATAAATACTCATCTCCCTGCTTATAGTTTATTCATAATTCTCACAACTCCTTTCCTTCCTTTTAAGAAAAACAAGCTCTGAAAAACTTAGTCCTCCTTTTTAGAAATTCATTATGGGAATCGATCGATTAGTCGGAATGTTGCAAGATTGGTCCCGAATTTTCAGAGATGCTGACAAGGTTATTCTGAACCAAAACGGCGTTACCCAGTTATCCACAATCCGTCAGATGCAAGTGGATCGTCACTTTTTGGATGCTTGCCTATCTTATTGGGACGATACCTATCACGTTTTTAGGTTTCCTCGAGGTGAAGTCTGTCCTATTCCTGAGGAAATAGCTGCTGTAGGAGGGTGGAATCCTATTCTCCGTCCTGCTATCCCCTTTTCAGTTCGTGATCCAAGGAGGAAATTGAGAGAATTTTTAGGGCTTTCTCATATGGAGGTATCCCGCATGCTAGAAGGAAATACAGTTTCCTTGATCGACCTGGCTGAAAAATTTATGAATCAGGATGACGTTCGGGTCAGGCCGGTATATAGCCGTAGGGCCTTCACTTTTTGTATGCTCCATGTCTATGCTTTTGAGGGTCATTTGGATTGGCTATCTTGTATGGGCCATGTCAGACTTCTTTCTGTAGCGGATCAAATGGAGACCGAACATAGCCCAGCCTGGCTGATTACCGGGGAAATTATCCAAGGCTTAGATAATCGTAAGAGGGATCCATCGATCAAGCTGTCCGGTAGCACCCGTCTTCTACAGGTAGGCTGATTTTTTTCTTGATTTTCGCAATTTTTGATTTTTTGCAATTTCCGAGTTTTTCGGGTCTTCGATTTTTGCGCGGTTTTCGCGTATTTTCTCGGTTTTTCCCGATTTTTGCGATTTTGCGAATAATATTTTTTTTTTTTTTTTGAAAATCGACATTGACTTTTTTTTTTTGGCAATTTTGACTTTTCAGCTATGGCTTTTTGAGAGGTTATCGATCCTGGATCCTCCTCTAGACGTAAGCCGATATCGCCCAAATCAGGTGATGACAAGAAGACGAACTGTTCACTTTTCTCGCCTTACTACCCAAAAATTCTGGGACGAGCTGCTATCCTTCCATGGAGGCCCATTGATCCGTTGGACCGTACCTTGGTGGCTTATTTCTGCCTGGACCGGATTAGAGTTGCGAGATAGGGCCCGTTATCAACTAATCCTACCTTTTAGGCAGACGATTCACCTATATCCCGATCGCATACTTAGGCAATATGGTCGGGCCCAGAGAATCTCGAAGATTGAAGCGGTCGTGAGTGAATCTACTCAGCTAACGGACGTGATGTGTGACATTTGGGCGCAAAGATGGTATACCCGGCACACTTGGCCCGTTTCTAAAGCTTCTCCCTCGATCTGGGTATCGGATTCCTACACGAAGTGGACCCAGGCCGATTCTGCTAAAGCCCGTGCTGCTTTAAAGACCGATGAAGCCTTTGACTTGCTGCGCCGAGAACATGTTAAGGATAATCGAGGCTTTTTTGACGATGGCGATACCCCGGCTACAATGGTCCGATTGATGTCAGGCCAAAAAGGGAAGACCAAGACTTTGGCTAAAGGGTCCAGCTCTAAAGGTACATGGGGGAAGACGGGCCCCCAGACGGACTTAGAAAGGAGACTTGGTCCAAGACTGGCAGCTAAGGACCGACTTGGTCACCCGAGCGCATCCGGGCTCGGATCGAACCGGTGCAGAGGACGGAGAAGCCGAAGTCGAAGAAACGGGTTCGAGCAAAGGAAGTTCCACTCGTGATCAGGGAACGTTCGCCCCCGCCTCGCCGGCCTCGGGATCCGCGCGACCCGAAAGATAAGGGGAAGGGTTAGGGGTAGTAGCGCTTCAGCTGGTCCAAGTTGGTTGGGTTGACGAATTCGTTCCCATCCAAGTCTGTCAGCATTACGGCTCCTCCTGATAAAACCTTCTTCACTAAATACGGTCCGGCCCAATTAGGTTTGAATTTTCCCCTTGGGTCGACTGGTAGTAAAACCCAGACAGATTTTAGGACTAGATCGCCCTCTTTGATGTTTCTGGGCGTAACCCTTTTGTTGAAAGCCCGTTTTATCCTTTTTTTGATATATCTGGATGTTGTTAAGGGCTCGAGATCGTCGTTCGTCTAAAAGAATCAACGAGTCGTACCGGGCTTGAACCCAATCTGCTTCAGGTATTTGACTTTCGAGTAAAATCCTTAAAGATGGTATCTCAAGCTCGACGGGCTGGACCACCTCCATTCCATACGTCAGATAGTATGGAGTTGCTCCGGTTGTGGTTCGGATTGACGTCCGGTATCCCCATAAGGCAAAAGGGATTTTATCGGGCCAATCCCGGTAATTATCAGCCATCTTTTTTAAGTATGGTGACAATGGTTTTATTTGCTGCCTCTACCGCTCCATTTGTTTGGGGACGGTAAGGTGATGACGTATGCCTTTGAATTTTATATTTTGCTAGCAGAGTAGCGGTTTCAGCTTGGAAATGGGTCCCGTGATCGCTTATGAATTCGTGCGGGATCCCGTATCGGCATATAATTTTATCTTGGATAAATTTCGCAACGTGCTTGGCGTTCAAGACACGATATGATTCGGCTTCGACCCATTTAGTAAAATAGTCAATAGCCACTAGAATGAAGCAGTGACCTCCCGTCCCGGAAGGGTTCACTTTCCCAATTATATCAATTCCTCATGTTGAAAACGGCCATGGTGATGTCATGGTATATAATAGGGATGACGGCATATGCTGGACATTGCCGAAAATCTGACAGTTGTGACAATGCTTGACGTATAACTGACAGTCGGTCTCCATGCTATTCCAATAATACCCGAGTCTTGCGATTTTTCGAGTTAACATATGGGCATTCATATGCGGGCCGTTCTCGCCATCGTGCACCTCGGCCATGACCTTTTCGGCCTGTGTTTTGTCGATGCATAGGAGTAAAGCCCCCTGTGCCGTCTTTTTGTATAACTGTCCATCGTCCGTGCGGATGAACTGAGTGGCCCATCTTCGTAGGGCTTTCTTGGCCCGGTTTTCAGATCCCGGAGGATATTCTCCCGACGTCAAGTAGGTAAGAACAACCTGGTACCAAGGTTTTGGGTCGGTTATTTCGATGTCTTGGATAGCGTTGATATATGTCGGCTCGGACCGTCTTTCGATGCAAATCGGCATGCTAGTCAGATGTTCCGGGATGTTCAGTAAAGATGCTAATTTGGATAGTGCATCTGCAAACTGGTTTTCTTCCCGGGGCAGATAAATGTATTCCACCTTTTGAAACTGCTTTTCGAGAACCCTTACTCGCGCTTGGTAAGCTACGAGATTTGCGTTCCGAGTTTTCCATTTCTGGAGTGCTTGATTAATGACTAATGATGAGTCACCGTGGACCCGGAGGTTTGTCACTCCTAGATCAGCGGCGGCTTGCAACCCGTGAATGCATGCTTCGTATTCGGCTGCGTTATTAGTCACGTCGAAGTCTAACTTGATGGATAACGGGGTGTGTTCTCCTTGTGGTGAGATCAGCAAAATCCCGACACCAAATCCTCGAAAGTTGGATGCCCCATCAAAATATAGATCCCATGTCTCTGCGTCGGTATGGAATATGTCTTCGTCAGGGAAGGCCCAAGTATCGGTATGTCCCTCTTCAGGTATCGGACTATCGGCGAGGAGTTCGGCTACTACCCGGCCCTTGATGGCTTTTAATGGTACGAACTTGAGGTCCAACTCAGCTAACATTAAGGTCCATCTAGATATTCTACCATTGAGGATGGGCTTTTCGAACAGATACTTGATTGGATCCATTCTGGATAGTACGTGCACTTCGTGGCTAAGCATATAGTGTCGGAGCTTTTTAGTGGCCCAAACTAGAGCTAGACACGTCTTTTCGAGCATCGTGTACTTGCATTCGTATTCGAGGAACTTTTTACTGATGTAGTAAATAGCTCGTTCTTCTGAGTCGACTGTCTGGGCTAGCATAGCCCCCATGGCTGTCTCAGTCGTTGTCAAGTATAACGACAAATGCAAACCGTGTTGAGGTGGCATTAATACCGGCGGAGATGACAGAATCTCTTTGATTTTATCGAAAGCTGTTTGACATTTGTCGTCCCACAGTACCCGCTCTCCGATCTTCAGTTTTTTGAAAATGGGCTCACATACCATGGTTAGCTTCGAGATAAACCTGCTGATATACTGGATTTTCCCGAGAAACCCCCTAATCTCCTTTTCGGTTTTGGGCGGCCGCATCTCGGTAATGGCCTTGATTTTGGCTGGGTCAACCTCGATGCCGCGCTGGCTGACGATATGGCCCAATAGTTTACCCGATGTTACCCCAAAGCTGCATTTTTGAGGATTCAGTCTCATGTTATACTTGCGTAGTCGGGTGAAGAACTTCCTAAGGGCCGGAATATGCCCGTTTCGTTCTTTGGACTTGACTATCATATCGTCCACGTAGACTTCCACTTCCTTGTGCATCATGTCATGTAATAAGGTAGTTGCGGTCCGTTGATAAGTGGCACCGGCGTTGATAAGCCCAAATGGCATAACAGTGTAACAGTAAGTCCCCCAAGGTGTAGTGAAGGTGGTCTTACTCATGTCTTCTTTTGCCATTTTGATCTGATTGTATCCGGCATACCCGTCCATAAAAGATAGAAGGGCATGGTCGGCCGTGTTGTCCACCAGTATGTCGATGTGTGGCAACGGAAAATCGTCTTTTAGGCTGGCCTTATTAAGGTCCTGGAAATCTACACAAACTCGTACCTTTCCGTCTTTCTTGGGAACCGGCACGATATTTCCGACCCAGTCTGGATATTCAGACACTTGGATGAAGCCCGCTTTGAATTGCTTGTCGACTTCTTCTTTGACTTTGAGAGACCATTCGGGCCTCATTCTTCGGAGTTTTTGCTTTACCGGCTTATACCCGTCTTTGATGGGTATACGGTGTTCGGCTATCTCCCGGTCTATTCCCGGCATGTCCTTGTAGGACCATGCGAAGACGTCTTTGAATTCGTGGAGGAGCTCCGTAAATTGTTGCTTCTCCTCGGGGTCTAGGGATAAACCTAACTTAAGCATCTGAGGCTCTAAAGGGGTTCCTAGATTGATGGAATCGGTTTCTTCGATCACCGGATCTCAGGACTCCCTTTGTTCAAGTTGCTCGACTAGATGCTGAGGTAGTGGTACCTGTTCGTCGGGTTTCTCAATGTCATTGCAAGTAAAGTTTTTGAAAATGTTTTGAAAATAAGACAAGTCGTAAGCAGAACGGTTATCGTTATTATTGATAGAAAGTTTTAAAAATAGCTCGAAGAGAGCTGCCATCTGATCGCTGGTCAGAGGCGGTATGGGGAGTGCTCTCGGGACAGACTCCGAGGCTCCCAGAGGAATGATCGAAGGAAAAGGGGTTACAGACTCGACTCTAGTACTGGACCCTCTAGACTTTGACTCAGACTCCGACTCTGACTCTGACTCAGACTCGGATTCAGACTCGTCGCCTTGCATGTCCCCTTCGCCAGTAGTGAGCTTGTAGACTCGGCCCTCGTTGTCGGTCCATTTGATCGTCTTCCTCCAAGCCCGCTTTCCAGTGTCAGCGCCTACTTCAGAGATCAGCTTGGTTGGATCGAACTTGTTGCTATGGAGGATCAGGTTGACTAATTCCGCCTTAGGGGTAGGAATTATCTTGCTTTCCCCGATCAAGAGCCCCAGCATGGGCTCAGCTTGGTTAGAATCTTCTTTTGATTCAGCCTGGATGAGAGTGAAGATATCATCTGGGATGAAATTGACCTCATGATAGGTTATAGCGGGCTGGTAAAGGCCTGTTTGGACAGCTCCGAATACTGGAGTGACGAAGTTGAGTTTCGGGCTGTAGGAGCCCTTGAGGACGTTGCATGCCTTTTGGATGCCGGCCCGGACCACATTTTTCGGGGTTAAGGCATACCCCAAGCCGAATTTCGGCTCTTCATTATTTAAGACGTCGATGATCTTGCCTGCCGGGAGACCAGGCCTTGAAGTAGCCCCCGGTAAGTAACCCAAGTTCTGCAGCATTTTGTCGATGCTGGTTGTGAAATAGGGCCTAAAAAGATATTCTTCATCGATCATTTCCACGAAATTGAATCCTCGCGGGTCGATTGAACCGGCCGTGTTGCAGCATGACACGGCTATTGGAGTAGCTTCAAGTATGATAACCCCGTCTTGTAAAGGTGACTTGACCTTTCTATGAAGAGTGGAGGATACGGCCTTGACTGCGTGGATCCAAGGCCTTCCAAGTAGCAGATTGAACAATAAGGTGACATCGATCACTTGGAATTCTAGTTCTTTTTCGATTGGGCCGGTTATGATGGTTAGTCTGACAGCCCCGACAACTGATTTCGGGCTTCCATCAAAAGCCTGGATAGTTTGTGCAGTAGGAAGATAGTCGGTCTCGGTAATGCCGAGAGCCCTTGCAGTCCTTAAAGGAAGGACATTTACAGCTGACCCGTCATCAATTAGGGTCATGGGTAGATATTTGCCCCGGCAAATCACCATAATATATAGGGCTAGGTTGTCGGTAGCCCCAAATGGTGGTAGATCGGACTCAGAGAAAGTGATAAGCGGGCCTTCTCCTTTGGACTTGCCTTTGAGGTGAGGCAGGATGGTGGCTACCATTTCAGTGGGGGTAACCGACGAGTCTACCTTGATTTCATCGAGAGCCTTAGTAAGTGCTGCCCAATGTTCTTGAGAACTGACCAGAAGCTGCCATATGGTAAGATCAGTTCGGACCCTCTTCAGTTGCTTGACTAGCGCCGTGTTAGTGTATGGTTCTTCGAGTATGGAGTCCGTCTTGGCGGGCTCAGTGGCGGATCCCGGGGTTGAAGATCCGGCCGTGATGACATGAGTACCGGCCAGGGCCTTGGTTTTGGCCTTCCGGATCTCTTCGGCCGTGATGGGGACAGTCTCCCCTTTGGTCAGATAAACATCGTCTTCATCGTCATTCCATATCCCGTCGATTTGGGGAATGAAAGGGGAAATGAGATGAGTACAATCGATTATTTCTCCAGCAGAAATGGCGTGAGTAGCAAGAGGGTTGTTTTTGTTACTGGGCTTGTCGCTGGGTAACGGTATCTTCCCACTCTCGATCAGATCTTGAATGAGATGTTTTAATTTCCAGCATTTTTCGGTGTCATGCCCATTGCCTTGGTGATAGCGGCAATAGGCATGTGCGTTGTAGCTTTTGGACCGCTTCTCGACAGGGACCTCTGGCATTGGGCCTATGGGCTGAATTAGGCCTTTAGAAGATAGCCTTTGTAAGGCGTCGGCATAAGTAGTCCCTATGTCCGTGAATACTCGGGCTGGAGTGTTCTTCTTGGTCGAGGTGTCTAACAAATTAACCTCGTCAAAGATGCTTCGGGCCGCACTTGTAGTTGCGGGCTTACCGGAAGATGAACTGGCTCCTTGATAACCCTTTGTAGAGGCCTTAGTAAGGCTCTCTAACCTTAAGTCGTCTTCGATTCTCGTACCCATTTCGGTTAAGGTGGCGAAATTGGGTATGATAGCGTACCGGAGATGGATCCGGTAAGATGGGAGGAGATTTTTCACAAAGTCCTCCACTAATACTTTTTCGCTGGGCTTGTCGACCAGCTTGACACTTTCGGCCCTCCACCTTTGGAGGTATTTGGTGAAACCCTCCTTCGGCTCTTGGGCCATGACCTCCAGAGTACGCATGGTTGTCTGGATTTCTGCATTGTCCGCATAGTTTCGGGCGAACTCCGTTGCGACATCGTCCCAAGTTTTGTATTTCTTGGCGTTGAGCTTATAGAACCAAGCTTTTGGGTGCTTTTCTAGCGAGGAGGCAAACAGATGCTTGAACATGTCCGATTTGACTCCTTTTAGGGCCATAAACTCTTTGAAGGCCCGGATATGTAATACCGGGTCTTCGGTTCCGTCGAACATCGGGAGGCCTGTCAAGTTGAGATTGGCAGGCAGTTGATCGGTCAGGGGAGAATAGGTTCGGGCATTCTCCGTATGGATCGAGTTGTGGGTCGTCAAATGGACCTCCTCCTGCAGTTTGAGGACTGCGCTAGTCAATTGGGCTAAAGGCCCATGAGCTTCATTTTCACCCTTTGGCTTGTCCTGTTCTATGGCACTAACCCGGGTGACAATGGCGATCTGGTCGCCCCTGATTTGGTCGAGCTGTTCTTGGATCTTGGCCAATGCGGTGTTC
Source organism: Agrostemma githago (assembly GCA_958450325.1). Classification (NCBI taxonomy): domain Eukaryota; kingdom Viridiplantae; phylum Streptophyta; class Magnoliopsida; order Caryophyllales; family Caryophyllaceae; genus Agrostemma; species Agrostemma githago. The sequence goes on from OY288250.1 coordinate 16,087,406, forward strand.
AGTTGATCAATTGAGTCCTTAGTCATGGTTCGAGTGTGAGGCGGCCTGTCTGTGAGAATACCACGTATCAGCGACCAACCCAAATCGTAGAACTAAAGTACATCCCGAGCAAGGAAAAGGGAAACTAGAGAGGAAATGACTCGGAAAAGACATCTAGACGGATGACTTGTGAATAGTGGGCCTCCTTTAGGATCCAGCTGTGTGGGCTGGGCCCTGTTCGAAAAGAGGTTCACGTGAGACATTCCCCAGACTTCTAGACTCGACTCTGTAGATGGGCCGACCCTTGTAGGAGTATGTCTTACGTAGGTGGGCCTTGCCTTAGTATAATAAGGCGGACTGGGATAGGGAGGAAACCCGTGATGTAGGATCGACGGAGTTTCGACGCTAGAAGACCTTGACGACTTAAGACACGACCCGACACTTGCTAAATACGGGAAGTCCTAAGAAAAGGAAGTTTACAAAATTGATTTTTTTTTGAAAGCCCGAGTAAAATCGGGAGAGAAGTCCGGCCCATTTTTTTCGAAAAAGAAAACGGAAAGGCGGACCAGGGAGGGGGTTTGAAAGTTCGAAAATATTTTCGAGTTTTGAAATGGGCATAATACCGGCTAAAAATAGGCTATTTTGAGTAAAATCGTGGATCCGAAATTCGGTATATGTCCCGGGTTTTGAAAATTGGATATTTTGAAAAGGATGCAATTTTGAAAATGACGGTTTTTGAAAGAAGACTTGTAAATCAGGTAGCACGTAGTCATGGAAACAGTATAACGACGCCATGTATGCTCTAATTCTAAGTCTCGGTCCGTCTGAAAGGGTCTATACCAGTGTACACAGCCTATCGAGAATCGGGGCGAACTTCCTAAGTCGAGTTGAGCTTAGAACATGCCGTAAAACCCATACGAATCGGCTAATGGACACCTTCGACATATCCAATTTGGACTACATCGATAGTATAGTGGGACGTCGGTCACCAGTACCGGCCCGGGAAAATATGGGGTTATGCATGAACCGTAAAACTAAAACGCGTATTGTACTAGTCAAACGATTTCTATTCGAGTCTCACCCTGAGGATGCTGAAGGTCAGTAGCGTATCAGCTAATCCCCAGCGGAGTCGCCAAATTGTGGACATGACATAGGTCCACCCCGACGCGGCCACGCGCGGGTTTGGGGAGGCGAATATATCTCCATGAGATGGTCAAATGGAAATTTAAATCGAAGTCGGAGTCGCCACCGAATTTTATGGTTATTCGAAACCGTTCGAGCCCACTCTATGTCGTAGTGGGCCGTATACAAAATACGGCCCATTTCCGATGTCAGAGTTTATTGGGCTCGTCCCTTTGCATATCGATATAGATGCCGACTTGAGCGGTTAATCGTATATTGAATGACTCTCGTTGCCAATGGTTTTGGACATCCGGAAACCACGGTTCTGAGTAAGGGGTGAGGGTACGTGTTGGGAAGTTCACTAAGAACACCCAACCCCGCCCGCACATTAGCGGCCTCTACTAGGATATCGAATGATGTTTTAATACGCGCGTTAGTAATACGATGAATGATATGCAAACATTGTTTTCCTAAACATGCGAGGAATTGAACGGGTTGCTAAGTCAGTTTAATGCATGAAAAATTTAACGTCAAAGTTGAATTTAGCATGTGAAGTTCGTTTTAGTATAATAAAACAAATGATGAAAAAGATATGAATTTGCTACAAAAGATGAACAAACGAGTTAGTATCGATTTGTAAATAATAATATAGCAAATAAATATTCGAGATCGAGAAAATAAATATTAATCGAAATCTGAAAAATATCGTTAAAACGCTGTTTTGTATAAAAAACGAAGTTCGAAAAATAATAAATAAACGAGAAAGATGCGCCGTGGCAACCAGCCGCGCGGCTCGCCCGGGATGCCGGCGAGTCGCGTGTCGGTCTGTTTTTGAAGACGATTTTCGAAGACTCGATGCTTTTATTAAATCGCGTACAAATATTGTATGATTTGTACTCGATCTAATATTTTCGTTGTATGTTATATTCAATAATTGACTACGAAATCTACATCAAATACTCCTAGTAGTTTTAGAAAAGATGTAAATTTTGAAATCGTTTCGTAGAAGAATAAAATAAAACGAACGAAAACGCTAAAAAAAAAAGAACTCGGATTTCAGGCCCGTGCGCGAGTCGCCTGGGAGTGGCGCGACTCGCGTGTGGGTCTGTCCGATTTTATATTTTTTGTTCGAAATTGCTAATTTTGATAAATCGCGTACAAAATATGAATTAATTTGTATTCGATTTATGTTTTCGATATTCGTCGTATTCGATATTCGATTATGAAATCGATATCGAATATTCGGAATGAAAAAAAAGTTTTGTAAAAAAAAAGTTTTGTAAAAAAAAAGGTATGAAAAAGATGTAACGATTTTAACATCGTCGAGATTAAATTTAATTCTTTTAATACGATATTTAACTATAGAGTTGATATCATATTGTTAAGAATGTATAAAAATAGTTTTTGATAATATCGAGATTAGAAAAATAAAAAAAATATGACGACGACGACCCGTAATAAAAGGACCGACGCGAAGGAGGAGAAGAGAAGAAAAAGAGAAATCGGGTTTTGTTACACCCTCAACCTACATGCTTCTGTTTACTCGGATCGGGGCTCGTCGGAATGCGGCTTGGGCACAAGAGCGTCGAGTGTATGTCGGTGAGGTGGTGGCTCGGTTTGGACGAGTTTCGGGTGAAGGGTTTCGGGTTTAAATGGACCGGTTTTCCTTCGGGAATATTATCGGTTTGTCGATGTTAATTTTTGATGTGTATTTGATGTGCAGGGATGCTAATGATTTGATGTCGTTGTTTTTGAATATCTTTCTTTCCGTCCTTTCAAAGTGTTGTATGCAAGGGGCTATTTATAGGAAATTCCCGACCTTGGCTAGGAGAGTTTGAACTACCGCTAAGGATAGGAAACGTAGAAGTTGTAAGGCATGAGAATTCCGCTTTCTTGTCAAAGAAGAAAGGGGACACGGCTGGTTGTAGCCTACTCGGCCGAGTGTTTGCACTCGGTCGGGTGTTTGAATCGGTTTTTGGATAGGAAACGTAAGAGTTCGAAAGGAATGCAATTAATGGAGAAGCCAAAATCTCGGCTGAATGGAGGAGTATTTCGGCTGCCTTGGGTGTCTTGGCCGAGTAATTGGTGCTCGGTCGATATCCGATTCGGTTTCCGGATAGAATTCCTACTTGAGATCGAATCCTATCCTTATACGGATTTGTTTAATATTTTGAAAAGTTGATTTTTGTAGGATTAGAGTGGGAATCAGCCGTGTGAGGTGTCACGGCTGACTCACGTGTCTCGGGAAAATCTTTGACCGGGTTTTGACTCGGTCGTTAAAAGACGGTTTTACCCCTGGTGTCGGAATCGACCCAAATTAGTCTTATTTGACTCGAAACGACCCACTGGGCCTGATTTTGAGGTTGGTTTTGTGAGATATGTACTCCATAATGAGCCCAAGCCAAATGCCAATGATTTTGAGCCCGTTTCTGAGTATTTAAAGCACGTTTGCGTCCGATCATCATCGGGTGTTTGTCGGAAACTGCTATAGACACCTGGCAGTCAAAATATGGGTGTCTACAGTTTGCAGAAAATAATGGACGAGTATGGTCTATCAAAAACTATTCTATGCAATGAGAATTTCAAACGTACCGTTCATGGAGAACCTACGCAACTTGCGGATGCCACATCCGTCGGAGTACATGAATTTCAGGGAACTTCGAATTCCAGTCAGGTTTTTCTTATTTTCGGCACACATTTTAATATGTTACGTGTTTGATTTTTAAGTGGAAGTGTTTTCACTCCAACCTTATACCAAAACTTCTGAGTCTCTTTTTTCTCTAGACATTAAGGTCGTTGACTCTGAAATCGCGTCCAATTCTTCGAGGCATACACCCCTGAAGCGGAATGGAGATGCGCTTGAAGTCGAACCATGTACTCCAGTCGGTGGTGCCTCTGATGCTCAGTCTGCTGTCAAGAAAGAGAAATTTGCTTCACCTTAAATCTTCTTCCATGAAAACATTTCCAATTATGTGACAATTGGCCGTCCGAATTTTGTCTATTACTTTTCAGATACATTTATTATCTACTTAGGGTGTTTTTTACATCCTTTAAGATTGGCTATTTTGTACTTTGCTTATCTACACTCATGTAGAGGAATATTTTCGGACCATTCGATCTCAACTTTCTTATCTGAACTTAGTTATACTGTCTATTTTACCTGTTTTTGTGTTCGTTGCCGCACATGTGTACTCTAGAATAAATATTGCAGGGACGAAGCAGTTTTGGCTCCACCACGTTTTTGATTGATTGGTGAAGAACATCTTCCGTCTAATAAAATATTCCATAAGATGTCTTCAAGCAATGTATTTTAGTACTCATCTTACTTCCGTGGTTAATCACCTTTTTTCGTCCTCTTTTTTGTCTTACTTATATATTTGTCGTGTTTCCAAATGCAGGACATACATATTTCTACTTAGTGACGTAATCGGTATCCCACGCTTATATGTTGGCGGTTATTGAACCGTTCTCTTCGCAAAATATTATAATCAGTTTTATTTTAGAACTTTTTACACCACTTCTCTAACGTGTAGTGTAATTATTTCTTTGTATACTTATTTAGTTTGTTATATTGTAATTTTGTATGCATCACAGATTTTACGCAACATGAGCTTCATTTAAGTGTACCTTTAATATAATCTACAAATTAATGTTCAAGTGTAGTACAGTTATTTTTGGTATACTTACTTAGTTTTACATATTGTGATTTTGTACACATCAGATTTTTTAACTTATTTTTTATGTAATTTAGTTTCGTGTCATTTATTCAGATTCACCACTAAGCCCATTGTTCACAGATCATAAAATTCACTACGCCGCGTCCTACCATATTACTTCATTCATTTACTACGACATTCTTTTCAAAACTACTGAAATTCGTTACAATGTGCATTATACATATACATTCCGGGATGTAATATTACTCTCAGACACCTTCCATCGGTCTTCCACGGTTCAGATGTTAAGCACCACGAAAACCATAGTGCAGGAACTAATTATTATTGCTTCTTCATAGTGCAATATAAGCCTGATTTATGTCTATCTCTGATGTAATCTACAAATTATTATTCAAGTGTATCGTCTGTCCGAGGACCGTCAACAATAAATAAGAATCGGCCGTACTACATCTCTGTTTTATTGTTCAGAAGACAGAGAATGTCGATGTATATTTTTATGTACACAACTTCCAATTACATTCCAACTAATCAATATAATTGATTACAACCCATTTTCCCATTCTATTGGTAACACAATCCAATTAATTGTGACTTATGATGGGAAATGGATGTGGCTTTTCTACTTCAGCTTGCATTTTTAATTAACGGTTGATAAATTGTTACCATTTGCTTATGCGTTACCGAACTCCAACATTTTGCAGCCATTTCTGAGTGTTTTTTCAGTTACAGCAGTTACGTGCAACGATGGAAAGATTACCAAAAAAAACAACTACACGCAAAAATGTACGTCAGAAGAGGAAGTCTGCTTCCCACCTTGCACCCAACTTCTCCGAGTCTACCTTATGTGAGAATGTGCCTGGAATTGGTCATACACCCGTTGTCAACAGGTGTCGTGCTGGTAAGATTTCTAATTGTAGATTAGTGTCTCGCCTTCGTTTATACAACTATCGTGCCAACTTCCAGACATTCACTAACACAAATGTGTTTCACGTTCATCATAACCATGCAAATGTAGTAAATTCCAGGAAGGCCTTTCAAGACATTTCAAATTGTCATACTGAAGAACCGCCAATATCTTCTGCAGCATCTGTTAACCATTTAGGCGAATGTTCTCGAACGTCATCAGGTACCCGACTTGAAGAATGCTTCTAATTTAGATTTCGCAGTTTGCTGCAAGGGTTATCATGTTTTGCTGTTTTTTTCTTCCCTTTCTAGCTGTTATTCATAATTAAGAACCGGATTTCCTTAATTTGAAATTCAATCTGTTTCTTACTGCCATCCCCGTCTTTATCCGAAGTTCCTGTGGGGAACATCGAACATGGTAATAAACGGCTGCAGGTGGATGTAACTTTACACCAGACGGATTTGGACCAGCAAGATGTTTTCGATCGTAGTAGACAGCAGCTTCAAGATGGTACCCCATTAGTAACTGAACTATTTTCCTTTCTATTCTTTACGTTCTTTGTTGATGAACTCAATGTGCCGTCTTTCTGTTCAACGTTAAGCAGCGAACAAATTGGAAAAATACCTTAACAGGTTTCTCACAGCCCAACAAACCAGAATTGACCGTCGACTCATACAGGCAGATAGGCGCCAAGGTCATAATTCATATGAACAATCTATGTACACTGCAAACGATCCTCACCGAGAATGGCGGTCGATGCTTGCACGACGCAAACATGTGATCAAGTTTAGGGAGCGCAGAGCGGGCAACATACATGACCCAAACGCATCCGCACAAAGCTCTCCACATATTGTTGACCTCACTGAAGGTCATTTACATTTTTCTGTTTACTTATACTTTTTTAGTGAGCAACCCTGTCCTGGCATTCATAATCGGTATAGTAGCTTATTGTTATGTTTCAACGATGCACCTTCCCTTGAGCGTGTTGTAGACGTCATTCGTGAGGGGCATCTATCAACGACCCGACCACACCACAGCGCCTCAGCAGCAACAAACGATTTCGTCAGTTTACTCAAAGTAACACTATTATTCACAGTTTAGCACGTGACATTTTAGGGTCAGCTTTAACCGAGGAAGACATGTCTGAATCCAGCCACGCCGTAGCTACAGGTTAACGAAATATTATAATACATACCAGTGATGTCTACTTACTAACCATAATTTGTTTCTCCTGTTTTCTATCACAGGATGGGAAGGCTACGATGACTTAGGGGATCCGGAGTATAAGTGCCAGAAGTGCTCCGCGTTCATCTGGTACAATGAGAGATCGAGAATGAACCGTAGACCGCTAATCCCATCTTTCACCATGTGCTGTAGAGATGGTGTTGTTGAATTACCGTATCTCACCAAACCCCCCAACCAATCAAGGATCTCTTACATGGTATTCATCCCAAAAGCAGACAGTTCATTGACAATATCAGGATGTACAATTCAGCTCACTCATTTACTTCAAGTGGTGGCAAAGTAGATGACTCTTTAAACAGTGGTCGTGGCCCATACACTTACAGAATTTGTGGGCAGAACTCTCACCTAATTTGCAGTTTGTTGCCTGCGATCAATGAGCCACCCAGATTCTGTCAACTTTACATATACGACACCAACGACGAGATTAGGAACAGGAAGCGTGCTTTAAGGTCCCATATCTTCCTCATCATAATTTCCATATTTCATCACAGTTTTTTGTCTTTTCTACATTAAACAGTTCGCAATGTTCTGCGTGCTTATGTGCAGGGGCAGTCATCCAGTGTAGATAGGTTTGATGACGGGATAATGGCTGAAATTAAGTCTATGCTTGACGCGTACAACTCCTTAGCACAGTCATTTTGTATGGCCAGGGACAGCATACTGAACTCCGATGAGAGGTGTGAGGTTAGGTTGCGGTTAATTTGTGCACGATGTTCAGACGGACGTGAATATAATCTTCCAACTGTTTCCGAAGTTGCCGCACTTATTGTCGGTGACATTGAGGATACCATTGAAAGCAGGGACATTATAATCGAGGAAAGGTGCGGTCGCCTTCAACGTATATCTGAACTCCATCCATCGTACTTGCCGCTTCAGTACCCTCTACTTTTTCCACTAGGTGACGACGGTTATCGTTTGGGTATCAAACACTGTCAGGAATCAATCGAAGCAAGTCGCAATCCTGATACGGCACACGACAAGTTAACTTTAAGAGAGTGGTTCGCGTTTCGCTTGCAAGACAGACCACCCGACGTAGAGCTCGACACCTTACTTCGAGGATGTCGATTACTACAGCAATTAATTGTCGACGGATATACAATGATAGAGGCACATTAGTTAACATATTTGAAATTTAATCAGCCAAAGCTTCGATCTGAAAACGCGAAGCAGTTGCGTGCAGCTGCCGCTAGCGGGGAGACTGACTCATCATCTGTAGGCGTTAAGTACATACTCCCTTCAAGCTTTGTCGGTGGTAAGGGATACATGCGTGAGACTTACCAGGATACGATGACAATTTGTCGGTGGTGTGGATACCCTGATCTGTTTGTCCCCTTCGCCTGCAACCCGAAATGGCCAGAGATAATTAGGTTTGTGAAAAAAAGGGGGCTGAACCCAAAAGATAGGCCCGACATTGTAACCCGTGTATTTAAACAGAAGTTGGACCTCCTTATCAAGGATTTTAAAGACAACCATATTTTTGGGAGGACGAGAGCAAGTAACCTCTCTGATTACGCATACCTTTCGTTATGCTATTTTTGTTTCGACGCTGTAAATACTCAACTTATCCATCGTCATTTTCCATTTGGCTGCAGTTGTGTACACTGTGGAGTTCCAGAAAAGAGGTCTCCCTCATGCTCACATCCTTCTTTTTTTGGAGAGGGACGACAAATTCCCAGAAGCTGGCGACGTGGACACTATTATATCCGCCGAGATTCCTGATCCGTTGGAAAACCCATCACTCTATGAAGCTGTGAAGGACTTGATGATCCACGGTCCGTGCGGACATGCCAATCCCAAATTTCCTTGCATGGTTGATGGTGTTTGCACAAAGAGGTTCCCCAAACCCTTTTGCGAACGGACAACGGTTGACGGTGATGGATACCCCATGTACAAGAGGAGGGACAATGGTGTAACTGTCGAGAAGGGCGGCGTTAGTGTCCACAATGGCTATGTCGTTCCATACAACGCAGAGCTGTTGTCGAGATATCATGCCCACATAAACGTTGAGTGGTGCAATCAAGCACGATCCATTAAATACCTATTCAAGTATGTGAACAAAGGATACGACAGAGTTACTGTCGGAGACGCAACCAGGAGGAACCCGGACGAAATTGATCACATACAAGAGTACTACGACTGCAGGTATGTGTCTCCTCCCGAAGCAACTTGGCGTATTTTCTCATTCGACATTCATTACAGGACTCCTCCTGTAGTTCGCTTGGAGTACCATCTCCCCAATGAGCAGAATGTTGTCTATAATGATGACGACCCGCTTGATGAGATAGCTGCTCGATCTAATGGCACTCGAACCAAGTTTTTCGCTTGGATGGCATACAACGCAGACCACCCTGAGTCAAGGGATTTGACATACACTGAGTTTCCCACCAAATTTGTCGGGCATAAAGATAAAAAATCGTGGGCACCCCGCAAGCAAGGTTTTAGCCTGGGAAGTATGTACCACATGTCCCCAAATGATGGCGAAAGATATTACATGAGAATGCTCCTCAACTTCATACGCGGTGCAACGTGTTATGAAGATATAAGGACCGTTAGAGGTGTCGTGCACGATACATTCAAAGATGCATGCTATGCATTAGGTTTGCTTGGTGACGACAAGGAGTACATTGATGCAATAAAGGAGGCAAGTTACTGGGGTACAGCCACATACCTACGCAATATGTTCGGGACATTATTATTCTCGGGAAGCCTGATCAAACCAGAGGAAGTTTGGCGAAAAACGTGGCACCATCTATGTGACGATATCTTAAGTCGTCGACGGAGGGAGCTCCTTAACTTTGGTCATCTATCAGTCCTTTATACTCTTTTCCTTCATTTCATTCGTCCATTTACCATTTCGGTCAGCGTAGACCACCATTTGTTGTCATTATTTACCAATCAAATTTATTAACATTTGCTTATACTGTGCCATAGATTTGTAGCTAACGGATCAGCAGCTGCAGAATTACGCGCTATCTGAAATTGAGTCTATGCTTCAAGCCATTGGAAGCTCCGTCTCTAAGTTTCCTGATATGCCGCAGCCGGATTACGACTTACACATGTTGGACTCCAATAGATTGATTTCTGATGAGTTGAACTGTGATCGTGACCAGTTGCGATTGGAGCATGAGTGTTACATGTCCTCCATAACTGGTGAGCAGAAGGCTGTGTACAACGAGATTATGCGAGCCGTTGAAGCTGGGACTGGTGGTTTTTTCTTCGTGTACGGTTACGGTGGTACGGGCAAGAGTTTTATTTGGAAGACTTTATGTGCCGCGTTGAGAAGCAAGGGCCAGATAGTACTTCCGGTGGCCTCTAGCGGGATAGCTGCTATACTCTTGCCCAGAGGGCATACAGCTCATTCTAGGTTTAGCATACCCATTAACGTCGAAGAGAACCCTTTGTGCCCAGATATTAGTCCGGGTTCAGACCTGGCTGAACTACTAACAATGACCAAACTAATCATCTGGGACGAGGATCCTATGGTCAGACGTTACTGTTTCGAGGCACTTGACAGGAGTCTCAGAGATGTAATGAGATTTGTGAATCCGCAACTTGCGGATAGACCATTCGGTGGCAAGGTTGTCGTTTTGGGTGGTGATTTTAGGCAGATTCTACCGGTTGTTCCCAAGGGAAGTCGCCAGGATATTGTTCACTCAGCAATCTGTTCGTCTCTTATTTGGAGAGATATTAAGGTGACTACCAAGTTGTTATATGAAACGTGAAATTTGTAGCTTATTTTTTCTCCAAGTATATTCTCCAATCATGTTAACCTTTCTAAGTAAGTTTATATGTGTCACATGTAATCGACGATCACCACTTACATAACTGCGTATGTTGTCCTTCAATTGTAGGTGCTCAAGCTAATCACCAATATGCGGCTTTAAGTTGGACAGCCTGAGTCAACCGTCGAGGAAATCAGGGAGTTCTCCGACTGGATATTGTCTATTGGTGACGGTGTTGCAGGTGGTATTAATGACGGGATTGCAGAGATTACCATTCCCCAAGAGATGCTCATTGACCCCGGTGCAGACCCAATTGCCTCAATAGTCCACAGTACTTACCCCGACCTAATTAATCGATATTCAGATACGCGATCTATTATGCTAGTCGGACGTTAGATATGGCACAGATCAATTATGCTACCACGGAGAAGGAGTTATTGGCCATTATCTATGCTCTAGACAAGTTTCGAGCCTATCTCATTGGCTCGAAGGTGATAGTGTATACAAATCATGCAGCTTTGAAGTACCTTCTAGCCAAGAAGAAGGCCAAACCGAGGCTTATTAGATGGATCCTATTACTGCAAGAGTTTGACTTGGAGATCTGTGATAAGTCCGGGGCCGAGAATGTCGTAGCCGATAACCTATCCCGGCTAAGATATGATGGTGGGGATCTTGCCCCAATTAATGATTCGTTCCCGGATGATCATTTTCTTGCTATTACTATGGACACTCCATGGTTCGCTGATTATGCTAACTTCCTAGTTGGAGGTACTCTACCTCCCAACCTTCAATATCAGCAAAAGAAGCGGTTCTTACATGATGTGAAGCGTTATTTCTGGGACGATCCATATCTTTTCCGAGAAGGTGCGGATGGCTTATTTAGGAGGTGTATTCCCGAAAGTGAGGTACATTCTATCCTCACTAGATGCCACTCCTCCCCTTATGGTGGACATCACGGCCTTTCGAAAACTTTTGCGAAGGTAATGCAATCGGGCATTTATTGGCCCACTATCCTAAAAGATGCCACCACTTTTATCCGTTCTTGCGATGCATGCCAACGAACGGGAAACATTTCTCGACGACACGAAATGCCTCAAACTGGGATTCTTGAAGTTGAACTATTTGACGTTTTGGGTATCGATTATCAAGGACCATTACCTTCTTCTTATGGGAATCGGTATATTTTGGTTGCCGTCGATTATGTTTCGAAGTGGGTGGAAGCCATCGCTTCACCTACTAATGACGCTAACGTGGTGATCCGGCTCTTTAAGAAGACAATATTTCCTCGTTTTGGGGTCCCACGGGCTATTATTAGTGATGGCAGTTCACACTTTCATGAATGCCAACTCACTAAATTATTGAAGAAATACGGTGTTCACCATCGTACCGGGCTAGCCTATCACCCACAAACTAGTGGGTAAATCGAGATCTCGTATCGTGAGATCAAATCTATTCTCGAGAAGGTTGTTCATACCTCGAGAAAGGATTGGAGTTCGAAGCCCAATGATTCTCTTTGGGCTTACCAGACTGCATTTAAGACTCCTATCGGGACATCCCCATATAGGCTCGTTTATGGCAAAGCTTGCCATTTACCGGTGGAACTCGAATTTAAGGCAATGTGGGCCTTAAAGGAGCTCAATATTGATCCAAAGCTAGCCGGAGAGAAGCGTCTCATGCAATTGAACGAACTTGATGAATTCCGCCTCCACGCTTATGATAACGCAAGAATTTATAATGAACAGACCAAGACATGGCATGACAAGCGCATTATCCCCCAAGAGTTCAACGTCGGTGACAAGGTACTTTTATTTAATTCCCGACATTGACTCTTTCCCGGGAAACTCAAATCCCAATGGTTTGGACCGTTCACAATGACTGAAGTGAACAAATTCGGGTCGGTTACACTCACTACCGACAAAGGCAAAATATTCAAAGTGAATGGTCAACGCCTCAGACTTTATCATGAGGGTGCATACGTCGGTGTCGTAGAGGCAATGGACCTCAACAACATCTTCGATTCCACCTAAACAAATTGAGGTAAATCAGTCGAGCGGGACCGTATAAACCAGCGTTAACCGGGAGGCAACCCGACACCACTTGTATATATTTGTAATTTTGCTTTTCGCTTTTTTATTTTTTTTTAGTTAGCTTGGTGGCTCTAATTTGGGAGTAAGTATTAGTTATCGAGTGAGGACGAGGGAATTTTACGGTTTAATTGATTTAATTTCAGGAATTTTGAAGCAATTAAAGAGAGAAAAAGCGAGGAGTGGCAGGTGCAGAGGTCACTCGATCGAGTGGCCCAAGCACTCGATCGATTGCCCTGACGAACAGAAGTTTGCCTGTTTTTCATTGGGTTACTCGATCGAGGACCCTATAGGCACTCGGTAGAGTACCCCAGAACCGGGTTCACGATTAGTTTTTCCGCTTCCTTTACACTTGTTTCTTCTTCTTAATTTTAAATCAGTCATATTCTTAGAACTCCCTCTCCCCCTCACAATTCCTAAGAACCCTAACCCCCAATTCAACCAAATCACTCCCAATTCATCAATTCTTCACCAAATTTCACAATTTTTGCTTCTAAATTGCAATTGGGAGTATTTATTTGTGTTCCATGGTGTTGTTTTGTGAAATTTTTGTCCCCTCTTCCCCTAATTTCGTCAATTTCGAGCCCCCCTGAGGTATAATTCGGGTTTTTGAATTTCTTGCTTCTTTCTTTGATTTTATAGTTTAACTTCATCCTAAGTTCCATACTAATCCCATTGCATGCTTGATTTTGTGCTAACTTCACCATTTTGTGCTCAAAAATCGATTTTTGTGTATGATGACTAATTTTGGTCGAGATTAGGTGTTTTTTGTGGGATTTTTGTGTGATTTTGCTTTGTTATTATGCTATAGTCATGGCAGAAAGAAGAAATCCACCCCAGAATCGCAATAGGAATAGGAATGTCGAGCAAGGCACGGTTGAACGGGTTATTCCAGTTGTCCCAGCTATTCAGCCAGTACCAGGCTACGAGGTGATATTTTGTAGGAACGAGGCTCAACGAGTTCATTTGCTCACCTTAATACCAAGGACGATGGAAGCAACCCGGTGTTGCTGATCGCAGTTCGTGATCGAGCTTGGTTTTAACGAGCAATTGCTGCAGCTCTTGTCCATGACCGGATTTGGTGGACTATGGACACTCCGTGAGTTATCGTACCGAGTACTCACTTTAGATATCCATAGTTCATTTGAGTACAATAGACAAGATAGCATGATATCCTTCCGCTTAAACAATGTTGAGCAATGCATTCCCCTTAGCACCCTATCTGAATGTCTAAGGCTTACCTACGACCGGTATTCCGACATCCACGACATACCCGATAGTTCGAAAGCTCCTCCTTATTTTAAGTTATTTTCGGGTCGTACTGTAAGTGTCACCACTATGGCACTTAACACCATCCCACACCCCACTATCCGCCTCTTTTTGCGGATTTTGAGTCATTTGGTTTTTCCACGCTCCGACATGAGTAAACTTCACTCATTGGAGGTGTTGATTTTGGGACACTACCTCAACCCCTTTAGGCGATCCGTAAAGGAATTTAGTGCACCGGGTATGATCGGTGTCGGTATCGAGCGGCAGATCAGTGGATCTGGACCGCTCGCCTGTGGCGCCATTGTCACTGCGCCTAGCAAAGCGTTTTATTACGGGTTTTGGGGAAACGGCCAAATTCGAGAGTCTCACTGAGCACGTCCCTTTGCTAGGACGTAGCTACCTCACTTCCACTCTGAAGTGGATTCAAGGCGATCCCTCGAACTTTTTGTGGCGTATCAAAGACAAGGTTTGGATGAAACTCCCGGTGGCCGAAGGGATAATTCTACCACCACTTCTTGCCCTGCAACCCACTCCCGCAGGTGAGAACATACCTGACCCACCGAGCTACCTCACCCCCAAGGAGCTCTTCATTTTCGACGAGGGCGTTCAACCCCCTCGACGGAGGGTTCGCATAGAGACCGAACCCGAGGAGACCGAGCCCCCTAGATACACACCTAACCCCACCACGACTTTCCCATTCCACACTCCGGGTGCCGAGTTCACGCACCTGTATCCGTTTATGTATGACCCAGTTTATGAGCACCAACGTCGGATTCACGAGGGGATCAATAAGAGCCTCGTCAACCGTGAGATTCACGAGTATATGACCACTGTCGGAATCTCGATCCCTCACCACCCGACTTATTGGAGAGGTCCGGGTGACACTAGTGGTATATTCCACGATTACGGAGTAGATCCAGCTGCTTGGGGTCCGGACTATAGGCACACCTACGGCGGCCTAGGAGCACAGTGGCTGAGAGATCTGAGACGGCTAGGTCATCAGGGAGGTACTTGTGGCTCAGGTCAGGGCGATACTGGAGCCGGTCCATCTGGGACCGGTGGAGAGGATGATATGGCTTATTAGCCGGTTTGGGGAAGCTACCATAGTATATACGGTACCTTCTTTCCTTTTTATTTCTGTTTTTATTGCTTTCTTAGATTTTTTCTTCCCCTTAGGTCGAGTTGTCCTTAGGATTGGCTGTAGAATTTTCTTTCTTATATGTTGTAGGGTCACATTGAGGACACTGTGACATCACTACTACAAATGAGCACTTGGGCCACGGCTGAATTCGTGGCAAAAGTGCAAAATTTTCGTGGCTAAAGTACTTTGCCACGGAAAAACAATCCGTGGCGCAAGTGGCCGTGGCAAACAAATAGCCACGGGGAAAAAAAAAGTGTGGCAAGTATTGATTTTATTGCCACGGAGTCTCCCGTGGCTAGAATAAATTTTTTTGCCACGGATTATACCATGGCTAATTATGTTTGTGGGAAAATATTTATTCTGGTGACAAAATATATAATAAATTAAATAAATTAATAATCGTAAGAATTTTCTACCCCTATAGTAGTCACATCTGGAACGGTTACTATCTTTATAACTGAGTCATTTCAATATTTTTTAATTTCACCATACGCATCGAAGAGCCTTCCCAGGAGGTCACCCATCTTAACACTACTCTCACTCAAGCACCCTTAACTGTGGAGTTCTTATGGCCAGCTACGAGAAATGAAATTGAACTTTATTGACCTAATCATTGGATTGAATTCTTTTAAAGTGATGTTTTTTTCAAACTACATCTTCTTTTGAGTTATTAATTTTTTTCCCCAACGATTTACATATTATGATTAAAAAATTATTATTCCGGAAAACAAAAGTTCGAAGTTGATTTTCGGACTCATGATTTCATTAATTTATCGATATTTTTATTTTAATTTCTATTTTCCACGTTCTTTTATTGCTTGTTCTTTCGATATGTTTTTTTGTTTTCGTTTTCGGTCGTTATTTTATTTCATCAGTTTTTTATCTCATTGATTTTCCTCTAGCCTACTTCAAGTTTTAGCCGAATTTTATTTTTCATTAAGTAAATTTTATTTTAAATTTATTTTTTCAAATATCTTCCAAATAATATTACAGAACAGTTACCGAATTAAACCGTTGACGATAAATTAATTTTTGATTTTCTCACTATTAGTCCTTAATTATTAGATTTTCTTACTTTAATTTGTTAATTATTTGATTTTCTCACTTATACCTCTCTTTTTTTTTTAAAATTATTTTGACTGGTTATTGAACTTAGGCACGACTTTCTAATATGTTAATCTTTCTTCCAAACCAAACAAATCGAAAGACAATTAATTTACAAAAATATTTATTGTTTTCGCAGTCAAAGTTAATTCAATAAAAAAAATATAGACCGATTTGAATTCTTAAGAGTAGATTAAAAATTACTTCCTTTTAAGATACTAATTTTAAAATTATTCCGTTTTAAAAAATTTGTCAAAAATAACTCCCAAAATCTATCAAAAGTTAAAAAATTGGTCCCAAATTTATTTTTAGGACGGAAATGCCCTTGGCTAGAGGGTGATGTGGAGTAATATGGCATAAAAAAGGTAGGGCCATTTTCGTCCAAAAAATATATTTTGGAGCAATTTTTGAACTTTTGGTAGATTTTGGGAGTTATTTTTGACAAAATTGTTAAAAGGGAGTAAATTTTAAAACCGGTATCTTAAAAGGGAGTAATTTTTAATTTACTCAATTCTTAAATACGAGTTTAATAAAGCGGTTTTTTCACACTGAAAATATTTTAAGAAAATCAATAATTTGGAAAAAAATTCATGCTCAGTCACTTTCTTTTTAAGTTCTTTTGTCTTAAAAAGAAGTGTATTACATGTGAAAAAATTAATTAATTAAGCGGTAAAAATGAAAGAGTCTTAAATAATATTAGACGTCTTAATGATGGATGATCAATCACATACTAATTTTACATGATATGCTACGTACGCCGTGTTTTAGCTAGCATATATTACACTATGTAAATGTTAGTTGTCTTTCAAAAGTCATACTTAAGATTATAAAATTTTAATAAAACATATTGTCAAATTAAGAGAAATCAATTGCTTCACAAATGATGATTAATAAAAAAATAATCAAATTAGACAACCAACGTTTTCTTGTATTTCATTTTACAAAAAATCTATTTTTTTTTCTTAAAACTAAATAAAATAATACGAATTTTTTTATTAATAAAATATTTTCAAATTTAATTTTTTTTCTTCATATTATCTTTAGCTTTGAATTTTAATGAATTTTTTAAGATCAATATTTGACACTCGGCTTAACTTGAAAGTAATTTGATTAAAGTTCAGAGAACCATTACCCACATGCGTTTATTACATTTTTGGCTAAAAAATAATTTCGCCACGGAAGTTAATTATGTCGTGGCTAAATAATATTTGCCACTGAACAAATTCGTGGCTAAATATATTTTTGCCACGGGTGTGGCATCTTTCGTGGCAAGAGTGATTACTGGCCACGACTTTAATAAAATTCGTGGCGCAAATGATTTTTTGCCACGGGAACATTTTTTCCCGTGGCATATTTTTTTTCCCAAGTAGTGAATCAAATTTTTCCCGTGGCTAGGTAAAATTTAACCACGAATAACAAATTTTTGTGGTGCAAGTGTCAATTTGTTGTAGTGCATTTAGGTTTGGGGGAGAGTTTGTGTGTTTTTGTGTATTTTTATTTTCTGTTGTGTGCTTTCAAAAAATTTAAAAATCCAAAAAAATTGAAAATTTTAAAAAATACAGAAAGATTTTATTTTTGTGTGCTTTGTGTCTATCTTGTGTCTGATGTGAAACACGCAAAACGGCGATGATGACATTGCGTTTTACATGATTTCTCCTTATTGACAGCTGACATCGTACCTGAATGCATGTATTGCTTGAGATGAGATGATTTTGATATGAATGCCTATTGAACTGTTAATTGCCAAATGAGTAAATTTGACCATTTTGTCGGCAAACCACAAAAATTCTGAGGATTTAGAGCTTCCTAGGCCAGTAAACTCCATAACTGGTCTCATTTATAATTAGGAATTGAGTGGTTTCTCCTTATGGAATGTGTAACATAAAATTGCATAAATATGACGTCCGTCTCTTGATGTTGAATACGTGTTTGGTTTGAGGAGGAGGTACATGAGGAAAGGCATTTCTGTTTTTGATGAGCTCCACATAGCCAAAACGACCCATTTTTACTACCCTGTAGATTTAGGTCATTTTTCTTTGTTCAGCCCATTTCAGCTGTTGTAAGTCGGCTTTCATTGCCTATATTAATTAGCCACAACCCAGAATAGCCTATCTTATCGGGACAGTCGCAGTGAACTTAATAGGAATTACTTCACTAATTGGTCATATTTCAAAAATTTTACATCTTTAGGACTTTAGTGTGTAATATCGTTGGTGAGACTTTGTACTCGCCTTCCCCCTATCCAAATTGAAAAAAAAAATAGAAGCATGAAAGAAAAGAATGAAAAAAAGAAAAGAAAAGAAAAGAAAAGAAATGAAATATGAAATATATGCTTCCTGTAATATTTTGGGGAATGGTCGAAAAGATTGAAACTAGAGATTGATTGTGAGGATGAACAAAATTCTCTCTTACACCTGATTTTGAATTTATATCTCTAGTTGGTGGTTCGACGTTATTTGTTGAGATTTTTGATGGATAGTTTTTATTGTGTAGCTGCGACTGGGCCCGGTTTTAACTCCACATTCCCATATGTGCTTAGGCACAATCCATTTTCTTCCCTTACCCATTTAGCCACCCTTTGTAAGTCCTTGACACGTACTATGGTCCTGATTGGTGGAATACGTATTTAATTGGGAAGATTGATTTCATGTTCGATTGCATGCATATTTCATAAGTCGAGTGAGTGTGCTTATTCATTCTTATCTTCACATTTATATACGCACCCGTTCTTATGAGTGTTGAGCGATAACCGCGAGTAAGTCCGACATTGATGGTCTCGCAAGTTGAAAGTTTGGCAAGCGATCGTTTATTCATGGCATGATTATTGATTTAGTTTTACTCTTTGATATTCCGTGTTTTCTAGCCGACTTAAGATGATTTTTAGGAGAATGATTGTAACTTTGTAAGTTTGCTTTGAGTCGTGCTTCGCATCACTTGTCCTCTTTTGTATTCAAATGTGTGGTTTGCTTGAGGACAAGAAAAAGGTTCGGTTTGGGGGAGTTTGATAAGCGTTATTTATATACATATTTTCATCCCCTTAATTGTTAGTTTAGTCTCTGTTTTTGTGCTTAACTCATTAATAATGATGCAATATACTTTGAATGTCGATACTTCCGTATTTGTGTGTATTTTGTAGATTTGGATGTATTTGGAGCTAATCAGAGCATTACGGAATCGATAATTGAAGAATTCACACCTAACCACGGAATCGAAGGAAGAAGATGCGGAATACACGAAGAAACAAAGATCAAAGAAGGAAAAGGTATCAAACGAGATGAAAGAATGATCGCCTACACAAGGGTCAACTTCAAACGTCCATAACATTTTTTTTCTACAACTCCAATCAAAGTGATTCAAGTGGATTTGGAAAGCTCTTTTTCATAGCCTTCCGACGGTATATTGCACGTTCAATTTGACAAATAACGAAGAAATGGCAGTTGTTTGAAGTAGAGCGTGCGATGCTGTGATCTACAGCGCTACTCGATCGAGTGCCCCTACTGCACTCGATCGAGTGCCACTCCGTGAAGCTCCTGCCCATAGTTTGGGAGGTCACTCGATAGAGTGCCATCAGGCACTCGATCGAGTGCACCCAAACCGGGCCACACGTCATTCTTATTATGACGTAGAACTTGGGCCTATTTTCGAGTCCAACTGCTACTCTTTAAATCAGTTTTTCTAACTTGTGTCAGACACTTTCACTTACAGAATTTAGAACTCCGTTTATTTTTCTTAGCAATTAAGTTTACGTAGTTTCCTGATTTCCTTCGCGAGATACATCGAACATCGTTCTTCCCTTTTCAGATCTTAAATTATTCGGTATTAATACTTTTAATTTAATTTCAATTTCAGTTTTCTAGTTTAATTCTTGTCTTAATTCATCTTTCGTTTTCGTAGTATTTTTAATTTCATTTTTCGTTTATTGTTTTCTAGCGTAGAATTATTATTGTTTCTTGTAGTTTAATTCAATTCATCTCTATCATGTTTACTTGCAATTCATCTTTTGTTAGTTCGATTACAATTAATATGAGTAGCTAAATTTTATCTAGAGTTTAAGGGGATCGATGCGTATTATTAGGGTTATAGTTAATTGACCTGTTTATAATCATATGAACAATCGCCTGAATATCGTTTTAACTCTGATTAATTGTTTGATGCATAATTCAATTAATTAGTATCGCAAATTAGGACTTTTCAACGACCGGGTTAAGAACTAATTAGGCTACGATAGTTTGGGTAGACTGACTTAATGCTAGCGACCGCAGGTTAAATTTAGATCTAAAGGTTGTAGTGTACCGACCGGACTTGTACCTTAGATAGTTCGATTATTGACCTGTTAGTTGACTCCCTGACGCGAGTAATATTCATAGTGAACCTGAGACCCTAGACTTTTCCCATATTATTTATCTATTACTAATTAGTTATTAGCCTACTAAAACCAACCCAAACTGTAACCCATAACCTAGAGTCTAAATCTTAGGATTAGACAACTAAATTCTGTCTCCTTGTGGTTCGACCCCTGAACTTCAGTATCTACATTAGTTGGTCACCTTAGGGTATCTTTGATTAGGGATACGACTAAACCCTGTCACATACGTGAGTATAATGAACAACCGAAACTAACAAAAGTGGAATGACATTTTAAAGTTCCCAAAGTGGAACACATTGACATTAATTTAGAGGTTAACACACGGGGTTCATGTCCGTAGGCCGAGGGTACAACTGCGAACAGTGATCTTCAAGAAGAATCCTCTCAAAAAAGTGTGCCCTTTAACCTGCAACACTAACTGACAGGTAGTAAGTAACGTGATGAAATTGTTCATATATATGAGACATACATAGTAATTCATAGGGGTGAAAGTAGAAAATCTGTCCAATACTCTGAAGAGATAACAGCTCCGAATCCGGTAGATTGTCATTGACAACATCCTGCGAGGAAAATACTCCGTGCAGTTTAACCTGTAAATAGGTCAGCGGCAAATAATTTGGGGTAGATGTAAGATCCATAATAATGCACCCAGTAAATAGCAAAATATATAATACTTCGTTAAAAACACAGTTCACTAATAGGATCTAATCTAGACTAACTGGATATTGCAAAGCACATTGTCTTAGGTGCTCTGAATGAAAATCTGTTCAAGAGGGATAAAACCTCCATGGGAAAAAAACAAATCCGGACCAAAACTACAAATTGGGGTAAAAATTTTCAATTGTGCAGACGACAATTCACAATGTTTTAATTTGATCAAGCAAGTTTTTCCTTCTTTATGGCGAGCATGTGCTTAGTAGCAGACGCAGCCTCCTCGGTAAGACCGTCTGGATCGCGGGACAACACTTCCAATGTGGCTCCATTTCTCTTCAAGGTGTAACCTTAGATGATGTTGATGTCGTTTCACAATCAATGATATGATTGTGCGTGTGATACAACAGTAATTAGAAGATGTAGATGACATAAAAGATTTGTGTAATAGATATGAAGTTAGAAGTAGATTTAGACGTATAGGCTCAATTTGTACCTCATTAAGGAGTTCAGTAGATAGTGCACCAATTTCTTTAGTGCCACTTGCTGACGTAACTGGGACGGCGTCCTTCTAGGCTGGAATGTCCGAAGTGGTTGACGAACGAGGGAGATTCTTTGTTATTAGGGTGTAGTTGTCCTTCTCAATCTAGAACCGTAACTGTGGTTAGAAAAAGAACTCTATCGAATGTCCAGTACTACAAAAAAATTCATAGTGTGAAGTAGAAAAACATATACACCTTTAAGAGCTTGTTCGTACGTCATGTGCCACTTATGGATTTTGTCAACGTCGTCAGACATCCACGATGCAGTGTACGACTTGGAAATTTGCTTTACATTGAAGTTCTCATCTATTTTAAACTTGAAGAGATATCCTTGGTGAATTAAAGTGGCGAGCTCGTCAGGCATCGAATGAGCTTCTCCTATCTAGAAGTAGCATAGAGCTAAAAACATTGGACGACAATTGCAAAGCAGGAGGACTAACAGAACACACTTTACTGTTAAGATGAACCAAAATACCTTCTCCATCTTAGCAATAAGTTCGGTAGCGCTGTGGTCAAGGAACTGCTCTACTTCATGGTCGAAGATGATGAAATGACACTATATTCCAGAGAAATCTTTAACAACAAACTTCAACTGAAATCTGGAAAGGTTGTGAAAAGGATTAGAATGACGACACTTGGATGAGGGGCAATTAAGTACATCAAATTAGTATACAACATTCGTAAGGGATGAACTTCGTATTGCAGCTCATGTACCCATTTTTGCTTCCTTCACAGCTGGTATTCTTGCATACCCACCTACCCCTATTGTTCTTGATTGTCTTCGACCTGCAAGACTTACAACTGTAGTATTACCATCCTGCTGATGAATCTATGTCCACAATCGTTGCCAAAGTGTAGAACGACCCAACCTAGACATAAGAATATGGAAAAATGTTAAGCGGTAAACTGGTAGAAAGAATCTTCAATTGGAGAGAGTGGGAGGTAATTGGGAGGGTTATGTTTTCATTTTCAACAATCTGTGAAATTGAAAGAACCCCATCAACCGGCAGGTTGAAACTCTCTTCCTCTCTACCTTCCTCGATAATTTTGAGTAAGTGGCTAGGAGCTTGAGATGATAGACTGCCAAAATCAAACCAAGTAATTAGAAAAGAAAGCAGTATCACTAATGTCGATAATTGGGTAAACTAGAGAAAAATTTGCAAATGGAATGAATTGATAAACCTCTCTTGAAGAGCTTCGATTTCGGGAATGCTTGGATTGACCTCAAAAGTTGAAGCGTTTTATGTGGTTTGCACAACCCAGGTGTCTATCAGTTAAACACGATGGAGTGTTAAATTAAACTATGCTGAAAACAACTGATAAGATTAAAACAATTGTTAGACAATGTGTCAAGTGCTCTTATTGTCAAACAGCCTGGTCTCCACTCTTCTGAGAACGACTACTTTACATTGTTGTGGACATTGAAGAAGTTGAAGAGCCTCCGGGAGATCCACAACATGAGGTTCCCAAAGTGTGCACTGAAGGACAACAGCACTGCAAGGATCGGAAAAAGGAAATGGTCAATGCAAAAGGAAAAGGATAAACGAAATTTAGGTGTACACAAACTCTTTGTTTGAAAACAGAATTATTGAATAACTTATCAATAGGGAACGTACTCAACGTCTTCAAGTTTGATTTTCTTCCACCTATAAGCATTCTTTGTTTCCTGAATTGGACCAATTTTGTACACCTTCCCGACAATATCTAAAACGGGTAAACAATTCGGTAACCTGAGAAATCTACAAAAAACAAAAGGCGAAAGTCTGTAACATATTGCAAGTAAGTGAAAGAATAGTGGAGACCTATGTACGGATTCATTGCTACTTTACCATTGACGATGTCTTCAAAACTGGCGAATTGATAGATATTGGAAGGAATTGATGCGTCATTAGGCAAATGAGTAACCTTTGTCGAGAATTCAACATTTAGCCTACAACCATGAGTAGTAGCCCGCTCCGCTCCGGTGTTAGATATAACGGTGAGACTACGGATATTTTACGCTTCCTTCACAACGAATTTGTCCTTGAATTTGCTGATCAAAGACTTCTTAATGGTAGCCTGAACCAAGTCATTCTGATATATCACAGAGTAAAAATATAAGCAATATGATCAAATACGTAAAGATGATCAGTAAAATATTTATTTATAGTACTTAGAAAATCACCTTGGCGTCGACAAACAGGAGTTCAACAGCGTCGGTAATGGATTTGTCATTGAAATTGAGCCTATTCCATCTATTGATAAGCCGAACGTTTAAATCCCTCACTTGAACACGTTGACAAAGTGTGGTGATGGAGTCGCGAGGTACATCACTCATGATGGAAGAATATCAAGAAGCCGATGTGAAACAGAGGACAGAAGAACAGAATTGAGAGAGAATAGAGTAGATGATAATTGGTTATAGGTTGAATGGGAAGATGATTGAATAGCAGATGTAATATATAGTAGATTGTTCAAAGTAATTGATGAAGGTGAAGCGGAGACAAAGAGGCGGCCATAATTGACATCAACATTTTCGGAGTAGACAAAGGGAATACCTAGATGACTGGAAACCGAGGAGGTGGGTGTAACTATGGATGACGGGAAACTGAGGAAAAGGATTAATGATGAAGGTGGGTTAATTCATGACCCAAATTTAGTTGAGGGGTAGGTTGGGTT
This sequence comes from Agrostemma githago, assembly GCA_958450325.1. Lineage (NCBI taxonomy): Eukaryota > Viridiplantae > Streptophyta > Magnoliopsida > Caryophyllales > Caryophyllaceae > Agrostemma > Agrostemma githago. The sequence goes on from OY288250.1 coordinate 16,111,870, forward strand.
AATGGTGATTTGAATAGTAATTGAGTAGTGAAATTGATAGAAATTCAATTGATAAGAATTTGGGGTTAATTTCAAAATAGGGGCTTGTGATGATCTTAATTGTTGTGCCGCGGTTTCTATTTTAATATATAGAAGATGGCAGGTGAGGGAGTAACAATTACTCCCATATGAGGGTAATACATTGCTCTTTTCTCCCCTTAAGTAATGCAAAATGCATTACCCCCATTTGAGGGTAACTTTCCTCACTCACTTTCTCTTTACACTATAAAATATCACCACTATCCACCACATTCCTTCATTTTCTTCACATTTTGATCTTCTTTACTCCTTAATAATCTACTCTCATCCCAAGAAAACCCTTAAGGGTTATAATCGTCTTGGTAAACGAGGGTACCAATGTCGAGCTCACACTCAGAGTCTTAGTCATCGTACCTGATGAGCAACTTTCATCACTAGTTCTAGATGTCTTGGGGTTAGACCACGTAGTAGTCTTGCTCGACTCGGTCGACCCGAACATAGCCTTGCCTTATGTTCTACTTTCAGGCATAACCCACACAATGTGTCGAAATCAGAATATTGTTGTAGTTAAATTGTGTTAGCTATACTTCGATTTAGACCACGCAAAAATAGAGCCATATTCTGCTCTTCATGCTCTTCTATGTCACCCATTATTGTTAACTTTTCGAACTCGTCAATATTCTTGCTAATACTCAACTTTCCTTGCATTAAATCAACAATCTTTCGATACAAATTAAACTATGTTTATAAGACGATGACACATACCTCTTTCTTAGCTTCCTTTCTAACGTATCCCAAGAAGTGAAATTTTCCTTTCCGGCCCATGATCCTTGAACCTTTAAAATTTCATACCACAATGAAGCACTCCGAGCAAGTTTACAAATGCATACTTACAGCTCTTTTCATTTGATAGGTCCTTGAACTCGAACATACGTTCAATCTTCCTTTCCAAATCCAAATAATCCTTTGGGTCGACACTTCCTGTGAACTCTGGAAGATCGTTGATTTTAAACTCGTCGACGGGTTTTTGACGGAGTCCGGTTCGAAACCCCATTTGTCTGGTGCGTATGTAATCTCGTACGTGAGTGAGGACAGTATCATCATCGAATTCGTCCATTGTGTTGGCTTTGATACAACTTATGATACGAAAATTACTAACTTTCGTATTCGTGGGAGCAAAGATTTTATTAAACAAACAAAGTTACTATATGGACTTGACGAGCTTGAACAATAATATGAGCAATAATCCTCAACTAAAATAACGTAGCAATTAAATAATGAAGTAGTTGTAGCAAACAAATAACACCTACAATAAGTGGAACAAAGTGAGCATAACAGATATTTGTTCGAGTTCGATGTAACACCCCTGATTTTTATATATTAAATTTTATTAATATTTTATTTTGTTTACGATTTAACTCGTATTTCTTAAATAGTTATAAAACAGATTCATTGTTCAATCGTTTGAACACGTAAAGTCTTATTTACCTCGAAAAGTCATTTTTATGCTTAAAATGTATCTTACTTTCGTTTGTATCTTACTTTCGTTTCATTCGATTTACTCATTTTATTTCTGTTTGAGTTTCCGTTTCGACGGTTTATATTCCCGAGTTTATCTTTATATAAACTTGAATTTAAACTCGAAACCCATTTTAATTATCTCTTTCGCACAAATTTTTATTAATATCGAGAAATTTGCTATTTAATATTTTTCTACGCGATTTCGTACATAATTATTTTTGAAACGTGATTTTAATACTACTTTCTCGTAAACACGTTCTTATACGAGTTTCGTCTACTTATTATTATTATTATTATTATTATTATTATTATTATTATTATTATTATTATTATTATTATTATTATTATTATTATTATTATTATTATTATTATTATTATTATTATTATTATTATTATTATTATTATTATTATTTTTAAAGGTGATCCATTTACGATTTTAAGCGCGAATCGGGCTCAGATTGTAGCAGACCCGACCGTTTCCCTCATCAGAATGAGATATTGTCGTAGTTCGGTTGAGAAAGTCAAAACCGACTCCTCTTTTCTCTCCTATTCATGTTGCACGTTCTCCTCACTGTTTGTGTTCTCCCCAACTCCTCTTAAACCTATAACACAGTATCCCCATTTCTCTATCTTCTCAAAAGAAAAAAAAAATTAAAACAATTGAACGTATCTTCTCTATTGAAAACAACACAGTAAACTGTTCTTCAATATTTTTCTCAATTCCGATCATTCTGTTCATCCCGGTTCATTCTAATTCCAAGGGTAATTTAATTACTCCTATTCTCCGTCTCGTTTCTCTCTTTTATTAATTTATAACATGGTTTAATACCATACGTTAATTTATTTTGTAGGTTATCATATCAATTCCGTCAAAGATGATTATTATAATTTGCTCGGATCTCAATGAAGGTAACACATGATGGCATGACTCGGTATTGCATGATATATATGTTGTAGTTGTTTGTAGTATCGTTTTAAAATCGAATTTTTATACGAATAAGCATGTTTTAATTATATTGCGATAATATGCTTAAATCGATTTCGTGTTTCTATCGCTTTTAATCTTTCTCTATTTATTTCACATCGGATCTTCTAAAAGTATTATAAGGCCGAGACTAAAACATACAAATAAGACATTATTTCTGAATTTTCGTGATTTTAATATAAAGTAGCAAAGTGAAAGTTTTTATTATTTTTAACATAATTATTGCATGTTTCAGAATCGATTAGTGTTTTTGAACGATTTATTGCTCCTGTTAAAGACTTTATTTTCGAAAATTTTGAAAAGAGACAACTATTTATTTTAAGTCTATTATATGCCTGTAAAATTTCGTAAATTAAGTCCAAGTATTTTGGTCACAATAAATGTTTTACGAACAGACGTCGGATTAGTCCGCGAATCTGTCAATTTTTGTAAAATCTAATTTAAACTCTTTGATAAACTTTGAATTTATTCTGGGTAATTTATGTACCTAAACTTTGAAGAGTCTAATTAATGTTTCCAATTAGTTTTTCTTCAAAACCAATTTTTAAATGTATTTTATTAATGAGATACCATCGGGTGTCGAATTCTGTCAGTTTGTGAAAATACAAATAAAAACCCATGTTTTATTTGGAATTTGGATTTTCTCCTGAAATAAAAGTTGTAACTAAGTTTCTAAAGTTTTCAACCCCACTGGTCTTACGTTGTTTTGATGTTTTATGATTTAATTACAAATTTTATAGTGAGACAGTGATATTCCGGAAAATCTGTAAATTTGTAATTTAATACTTTTAATTACTTATATTTCACCCTTTTGAGAAATAATTATGATTTTCACTTTCGTTGACTTTTGATCATTAAATATATATTTATAAAATAAGTATAATGTTTATGTCTCGAGGCCTAATAAAACTATTTTATATAATTCAAATGTTAAACGATTTATAATTATAATAATACCTATTTTGGAAAGTTAATATTTGAAAAAAGTTTCCCAAATTAGAAATTTTCTTTTTAAGAACGTTTTGATAATCCTATCGAATTATGACAAAGACTTTGTTTTGGAGTTATGGAATAAGGACAAGTGTACGGGTAGAGTAATACAGTCTAGGTTATACGTTTTGCCATCAACTATAAAGCTGGTGTGTCTATGTTGAGACACATTGGTCGTTGAACTGAGCATGGTTTGTGTTCAGGAGTGTGTATATTTTGACCTTAAACTTAGATATCGCATCGTGTAAGTCGCCGTCGGGTTGAACTGGATTACGGTTGGTGTCCAGGAGGGGTGTACATTACTTAAGCCAGGACCTCGCTGCACGCAGTCCTGTTATAGTTTGAGTTGCCTAGTTAGAGACCAAAGTCTAAGTTGTTTTGACTGAATTCTCGAACCTAGTTTAGTATGATCCTGGTGAAAGTCTATTCCGTCGCACTGATTGATTTCCATAACGTCGTTCCTATTATTGGTTGACATTGATTTGCAGGTTGATAATCATTTTGAAGTATTTTACCGTATCATTTTAAATGTTTTCCCTTCAACTATTTTGATATAATAGTAATTATGCTTTAATATTATGTAATATGGCTGGGAGAACTGCCTGAGTTGCTCCCCACTGAATTGTGGATGTTATGTTTATAACATGGCAGGTATTATTTGTTCCGGGGTTTGGTGTGAGCTAGCGAGTGGCGCGGATCGTACTCCGCTTGAGTTATGTTTATTTATGGATTCTTAATCCCATTTGGAGAATTTTTATTTTTAGCCCTTTTGTAAAAAGTGGCCTTTGTATATTGACCGACCGTTCTTTTTGTAAAATATAGAACATCAGTGTGTTTTAATCCCAAATCTACAGTATTTCCGCTACTGTATTGCATTAGAATTTATAGGGGATTACATCGACCTATGACTAAAGTAATGAAGGATTGATATTCATGACCTATTGAACAATAATCGAAATCAGAGTGTGATCGCGTCAAACACTGATACAAAAATTATGGCTTTCGTATATGTAACAAAGCGGAAGTATTTTTTTTGGATGTTTACTTTTGTGAAAATAAGGGATATTTACTCGATCTTGACCTATAGACCGAATAATAGTGAGAACAATTAAGACCTATAATTGTTGCTCGAATTAATGTCTGAAACACGACAAACAATAATCAATTTTGGATCGAAACTTGTCGAACCGATAAATATAATTGCAACACAAAAGTTCAAATTTCTTATCCATAAACTTCACTCTTTTTTTTTGGTAAAATGTAATTATAATATATCAATCAATCAATTCATGTACAAAGCTAAGTGGACCTTAGCCTATGTAGCCAATCCATCTCCTTCTGAGATAGTTGACCTTTAGAGAGCCATTCTAAACGACTAAAAAACTCGATTTTAATAACATTCAAAACAATATGAGGCCGAGCTAATATGCCTTCTATTCTCGCCTTATTCCTTTGCATCCAAATATTGTTCATGGCCGCTATCACAACTGCTCGACTAACTTTTTTCTGTAGACCACTATCGTTGATCTTCAAATGTAACAGTTGCTAACCCAAAGTTAACTCAACCATCCTGCTAACAAACCAAGGACCCGACTGTTGTTCCCACAAGAAAAAAAGATATGGGCAGTAGTTTCCGAATACGTTTCACACAGGCAGCATTTGTCTGTAGCAGTGTACTAATGTGATGCCTGTACATCTTGTCCTTAGTGTTAAGTGCTTCACGACAGGTTAACCACGCAACAAATTGGTGTTTTAGCAACCCCCAATTGGACCAAACTAAGTGCGACCACCCTACTGTGTCCCCTTTTCGCCTCAGCATCTAATACCCATCAATAATAGAGTATAGCTTATCTCCATTCTGCCATCCATCTCTTGGAAAATGCACCTGAACCTTCTCCTTTAAACTACATAGTCTCTTCCAACCCCACGACACTGAAGCTCCAGGAGTTACTCTCTCCAATCTCGTCCCTTCAGGTTGAAGTGTTGAACCCACAACACCCAAAGGCGATTTTTCTGCTAAAACAGCCATGACAGTAATTTAATTCTTAATAATGAATACAAAGACTCATATTTATACTAATAAAATAAACTAATCCTAAATATGTTAATTATACTCTAACATAATTTAATTCCTAAATAATTCCTAAATAACATTAGAAAATAAACTAAGTAGATACTTTTTTCAAAATACTTGAAAAAATGGAAAACGAATAAATATGAAAAATCAATACTAAGGCCCTGTTCTTTTCAGCTTATTTTCAGCCCGTTTCACACCAGCTCAGCTTCTATTAGCTCAACCCAGCTCGTATCAGCTCAACCCAGCTCGTATCAGCTCAGCTCAGCCCAGCCTTAATATTTTCAGCCCAGCTCCGATATTTTCAGCTCCTAAAATAATAATTTGATAATAATAATAATAATAATAATAATAATAATAATAATAATAATAATATACTATATAATAATATATAATATATAATAATAATAATAATATTTATTTATTTATATGAAACGGAAGTTGCATTAACATCGAAACAAATTACAATAAGTTATTGTTGTTGTTGTTGTTGTTGTTGTTATTGCATTTTGATATTAATGCAAGTTTCTTTTCATAAAAAATTAATAATAATGATAATAATAATATTGTTGTTGTTCTTGTTGTTGTTGTTATTATTTTATTACTTGTATCTCTTAATGTTAATAATAATAATAATAATAATAATAATAATAATAACAAATTATTATCATCATCATCATCATCGTCATTGTTATTATTATCTTTATTATTATTATTTTCTATTTTTTTTTTATCATCATTGTTATTATAATAATTATTTATATTATTATGATATCCATAATATTTCGAGGTCTTGAAATAGATGTTACATTAAAATATTTACAACTCACACACACAATATAACATATGAGTATTATTTCTATTGTATTAAGATTTAAGAATATGAAAATTTAAAATTTTGTATATTACGTAATCAAATATATATACATAACATTTTCTATTGCCAAGTACTAAAAAAACGTAGAAATCAAGTGAATTGAAGTGAGTACTATATTGTTGTTATTATCATTACTATTATTTATTATTATTATTATTATTATTATTATTATTATTATTATTATTATTATTATTATTAATTTTTTTTTTTTTTTTTTTTTTTTTTTTTTTTTGCAAGAATTTTATGACTCTTTTATTCATCCATATAGGGCAAATATAAGAGACTAGCCTTATAAAAAATAATATCCCCTATAACATGTATCTACATGTAATTACAATGTAAATCGTATAACTATCCTCCTACTTCGTAATCGAGTAATGACCTCAAATTTAATGTATTGTGCTAGCTGTTTGTAATGCCTCTCAGCATTACTGAAAGTTCTCAAATTCCTTTCTCTCCATATATGATGAATTACAGCAGCTAATGTAGCCCCATACCAATCCCGTTTCCAATGTCTGTTAATTCGTCTTAACTTTGCCCAATGCAATTCAGTCGCAAGATCATTGCTTCTCCTTTCAATTCTCATCCACTCCAAAAGCTCTTTCCATAGTCTAGAGGCATAAATGCAATGAAAAAATAGATGCTGATGCGACTCAGCATCCTTTTTACATAATAGGCATCTATTTACTATGTACTGCCCCCGTTCCTGCAAGTTATCTATTGTTGCCAGACATCCTTGCGCAGCCAAAGTCCCAATAACACCATGTTTATGAATAACCTCCTGCCGTTGCAGCAGACTCAACCATCTCTTCTTTGTGAATTTATTCCGAAACCATTCATAAGCTTCAACAACCTGGAACTTTTCATTCTTCACCCAACTCAGCAAAAGCAAATTTGCTTTGTTCATATTTCCTTCCTGTACTAATATTTCATCTCTTATGCGTATAATACTCTTGAGAGTTGCTGTAAATCTTTCCTTTTGTTGGACATTCCAGATGTTCTGGTTCTCGAGGATGTACAGATGATTCCATTTACTCCACAATCCCCCGTTGCTGTCCATTAATTTTCATAACCAAAATGCCTTATTCCAAGCCTGTAGATTTTTAATGTTTAATCCCCCCTCTTCCCATGGTGAACAAAGCTTATCCCAACTCTTGAATACAGGTTTCTTGCTTGCCAAAGTACCTGTCCAAAAGTAGTTGCGACAAAGCTGATTGATCTTATTGAGAACATTCAACGGAAGAAGGGCATTAGCACACCAGTAGTTCATAATTCCAAACACGACTGAATTGATGAGCTGGGTTCGTCCTGCATATGATAAACAAGTTGCAGACCAACTAGTAATTGCATCCTGTACTTTATGAATCAAAGCCATATAGTGCTCAAGCTTGTTGTTTATGTCATTTAAGGGAAGCCCTAGATACTTACAAGGGAAACTCCTTTGGGTAAATCCAGTAACATCCAAGATTTCCTTCTTTATACTCTCATGAATTCCCCCAAAGTAGATATTAGTCTTTTCCCTGTTTGCTTGCAACCCAGACTCCCCTGCGAATTCTTCCAGAGCTGTAAGGACGGCCTTAACAGATGGTGTATCTCCCCTCATAAACACCATCAAATCGTCCGCAAAAATCAAATGGTTCAAACTGAGCTTCCTACACTTTGGGTGATAAGAAACTTGAGCTTGATTATTAATCATTCTTAATCTTCTAGAGAAAACCTCCATGCTTAGAACAAAGAGGTAAGGAGATAAGGGATCTCCTTGTCGAACACCACTTCTTCCTTTAAAAAAACCATGAGAAGTTCCATTTATCTTTAGTGAAAACCATGACCCTTTAATGCAAGAGAGAATCCAATTGATAAATTGAGCCGGAAAGTTGAAGCCTTTAAGCATATTCTCTAAGAAATCCCATTGCAAGGAATCAAAGGCTTTTCTTAAATCAATTTTCATCAAGCATCTTGGGGTTAGGAATTTTCTTCCATAACTCTTTATAAGAGATTGAGATAATGCTATATTCTCGTGTATATTCCTGCCTCTCAGAAAAGCAGCTTGTTCAGGACCTATTATTTTTTGAAGGACCCCCTGTAGTCTGCTTGTTAATATCTTTGTAACAGTTTTGTACAGAACTGAACAGCACGAAATCGGTCGATAGTCAAGCACTGACTTGCAAACCGATTTCTTTGGGATCAGAGTAACAAATGTGGTATTTGCTTTCTTAACCATTTTACTTGTTTAAAAAAATTCCAACACAGCAGCGCAAAAATCCCCCTTTACTATCTGCCATGAAGGCTTGAAAAAACCCGCTGAAAACCCATCCGGACCTGGGCTCTTATCAGACCCCATGGAAAAAAGCATACTTCTAATTTCCTCCTCATCAGGCAATTTTAACAGATTATTCCAGTCATTCTCCCGAATAGTTTCCCCTTGCTGCATTATTTTTGGATCAATTGAATTGGTGCTCCTCTCAGTACCTAATAGCTCCTGGTAATACTCCACAAAACCCTCAGCTACTTCTTTCATCCCCTTCCTCAGACATCCATTAACATCTTCAATAGCACCAATGACTTGTTGGTGCCTTCGCTCCCTTATTCTAGAGTAGAAATAAGAAGTTGCGTCATCATTTAAGGCCAAGTCTTCCATTTTTGATCGCTGCTGTAGAATGCTTATGTCTGCTTGTTTTAGCTGCCAACATAATGTGACTAGGTCCTTTTCATTCTGAATTAATTCAGAGGAAAAAGGATTATTCTGAAGGGAAAGTTGGCATTCTTCAATCTTTTTCTCCACTTCCATTATTCTTGCCCCAATATTTGAGAAATGTTTCTTATGCAACCCTTTCAAAGCCATTTTAACATTCTTCAATCCCATTTTAACATTCTTCAATCTTTGGAAAAGTTTATATCCTGCTGTACCATAAACACGTTGCTGCCAAGCGTTTTTAACAATGGATTGGTAATCTGGATGTTTAGTCCAACAATTAAGAAAATTGAATCTTCTAACCGTCTTTTCCTCATTGAACATATTGACAATCACTGGTGAATGATCCGAAATCCCCGAGTTAGAGTAATTAGCAAACGAATTAGGAAAACCATTTGCCCAATTGAGATTAATAAGGGCCCTGTCAAGCTTAGTCCATACTCTAGTATTCGATTCTTGCTTATTGGTCCAAGTATATTCATATCCTTGGCCTATCAACTCCTGCAGATGACATTGAGAGATACAGGTATTAAAATCCTCCATATCAGCTATGAGTGGTGCAGATCCTCCCACCTTTTCCCCTAAATGTATTATAATGTTGAAATCCCCCAATACTAGCCAACTGGAAGTTAGATTCAGCCTACGCAAATGACTCCATAGCTCATCCCTCCCTCTAGCATCATTGACTCCATAGACTACAATAACAAAGCATTCCTTGCCAGTAGCAAAATGATGCAATTGACAATGAATAAATTGCTTATTCTCCTCCAAAATATCAACCCTAATTGTACTGGGATTACAAATTACCCAGATTCGTCCATTATAATGGCTCCTATAATTGCAGTAAACAGAAAAAGAATTGAATTTGCCTCCAATAATTTTTTTTTCTTTTTTTTCCTTTATTCTTGTTTCTAGTAAACCCAGAAAATCCATACCACTATCCTTAATAAAATGTAAAACTTCATTTTGCTTAAGGATCTCGTTACCTCCTCTTATGTTCCAAGAGCCCATAATCATATTATAAGATCAGGAGGAAGTGGTTCCACTACTAGAGGGAATTCCTCTATACAATCATCATCCAATAAAGATTCTATCAAATCAATGCTATCCATTTTCAACAGCTCAAACCTGTTTGGAGTGTGTAATTGTTCAAGCAAAGATTGATCGATTTCCCCTTCCTTAAAGCACCTACTGGAGTCTGGCACCTTAAGGCCTCTCCCAATGCATCCTGAACGCTTTACAATAGTGGTAAAGTCAGAGTGAGGATCGACAGGCACAGCTTGACCTAGCTTCAAGCATTCTGAGTCAACATGTGTAACCTGCTTTCCATCACTGTGCTTTCCATCTGCTGAAGTACCGCCTAGCATTTGGGGTCCAGAGCCAGTGTTTCGACCTCCAGTGGGCTCTCTCTCATGGGGTCCTGAGTGCGTTACAGTAGAAACAGGAGGATCCAGAGTCACTCCTTCTACTGAGGTACCACCTAACCCATGGGAGGCCTTCTTTACAGGCGTATAGCGAGTTGCAGGCCTGCCTACACCATCCTTTTGCATCTTCTTTTTCTCCCACTTACATGCTGTTTTGAGATGCCCCAATTTGCCACATCCCACACAGTAGTAAGGGAGCCATTCGTAATCCACACGCTGCATTGATTTGCCAGAAAATGGGGTGTTAATCATTATGATATTTGGCAATTCCTTTGAGGCATCCACCTCCATCATGACCCTGGCAAAGAAAAGGCGTTCATTGTAAGTAGTCGTCATGTCTGCGAACATTGGCTTTCCTATTTTGGTCGCCATTTTACTGAGTACTGACTCAGTCCAAAGAAAAAGATCGAGATCCGGAAAGAGAACCCACGCTGGTACAATGGAAATCCTATCCATCTCTTGCGAGAAAGTCAAACTCCACTGCTTGAGAACAAGAGAATGTAACCCCACCTACCATGGACCACCCTTCAGGATCGCTTCCATTGATTCTTGGCTTCCAAATCTGAACGAAAACCACCCACGCTTAAAGTATTGCACGACAGGGGCTTTTACGTGATTCCAATGTTTATCCACAAAATCTTGAATATGCTTGAGAAGTGGCTTTGCCCCTAGAACGTTCCCCATGAGCGTGAACCTCCATAATCGCAATTCATCCTCAAAATCATCTTGACAAATTTCCACTTCCTCCGATTGTGCACAAGATTCATCAAAATGTAAACCCATGCCCATTTTTTGCTCTTTTGCTTTCACAGCCCATGTCAAACTAACATCAGGACCAAGATTTCTTTCTTCATACTACTACTACTACTACTACTACTACTACTACTACTACTACTACTACTACTACTACTACTACTACTACTACTACTACTACTACTACTACTACTACTACTACTACTACTACTACTACTACTACTACTACTACTACTACTACTACTACTACTACTACTACTACTACTACTACTACTACTACTACTACTACTACTACTACTACTACTACTACTACTACTACTACTACTACTACTACTACTACTACTACTACTACTACTACTACTACTACTACTACTACTACTACTACTACTACTACTACTACTACTACTACTACTACTACTACTACTACTACTACTACTACTACTACTACTACTACTACTACTACTACTACTACTACTACTACTACTACTACTACTACTACTACTACTACTACTACTACTACTACTACTACTACTACTACTACTACTACTACTACTACTACTACTACTACTACTACTACTACTACTACTACTACTACTACTACTACTACTACTACTACTACTACTACTACTACTACTACTACTACTACTACTACTACTACTACTACTACTACTACTACTACTACTACTACTACTACTACTACTACTACTACTACTACTACTACTACTATAATTAATTAATTAATTATTATTTTTATTGTTATTGTTATTGTTATTGTTATTGTTATTGTTATTGTTATTATTATTATTATTATTATTATTATTATTATTATTATTATTATTTAGTGTTATAATTTTTTATATTGTTTTTCTCATTTTTTAAAATATTATTAGATAATTTATATGAGTAGTTATTAGTTTCAGCTTCTTTTAATTCAGCTCAGCTTCTATCAGTCTAGCTCTGCTCCTATCAGACCAGCTCAGCTCTTATCAGACCAGCTCAGCTCAGTTCAGCCCTGTTTCAGCCGAAAAGAACAAGGCCTAAAAATTTCCTAAATTGCTAATTAGATACTCCATACTTCATATTTTCGCATCAAACACTAACATGAATTGGAACGAAATCGTGTCGAACCGAGAAAACAAATGCAAGGCCAAAGGTTAGTGTTTTTAATAAATCGTCAATGAATAATATTCAATACAAAGACCCCCTATATATAACCTAAATAATTTAGGTTAACTACGAATTAAAGAAATAATGTACTTACTAAATAAGGAAATAAAATAATTAGGAAAAAAGTTAGATCCCTAATTTTTTATATCTCATGTTTCCGGGAAAACATTATTTAAATAATAATAATATCGTAATAGTTAACTAACTCCGAGCATTGCATATTATCTCCCCTTTTTTTACGCATTCCCCCCCCCCCCCCCCTCCCTCCCCCCAAAACTTTTCCACTTCCCTCCCTTTCCACGGAGCAGCACTCCTCCTTGGCCTTCGTTCCTTCAATAAGGTCACTACTACAAAGATCGGAAAAGACACCACTGAAAAGAAACCATGAAAACATAAAAATGATTTCTTAAATTAAAGAAAGGGTTATTTAATGGGAATAATACCGACTATAGGGCGTGTTCCAATAATAATACCAATTATAATAAATCTGATAATAACACAAAGGATTGAAACAACTTAACAACAGTGGTATATGCACACTTATGACCTACAACAGCAGGTAAGTTAAGTAAAAATCAACCGGCTGTTGAAATGCCCTTAAATGCTCACCCTCCTCCTTTCCATCACCTCCTCCTTCCTCTTTAATGGCTGATCTCCTTCTTCTTCTCTAAATTTGTCTGGGTTTCATAAACTCCTCCTCTTCAATAAATGTAATAATGAGTTCTCCATCAAATGCAAGCTCTTCAAATTCGTGGGGTTCGAAATTGGCGAATGAAGTTCTGTGCAATCACCAATAACGTGCATCATCTGTAATCTCCCTAATTTCTCCATCTTATCGAAGAACTGCATCGTCTTCAACGACTGCCGCATCATCAACGTCATTGAAATCGGAAACCCGAAGGCCACCGCGCTTACACTCATCCTCAACACATCATTCCCAATTGGAGAATTCCATGCCATGTAACCTCCGAGAGATAGCTGAACCAAAGCTAATGCCGCCATTGATTTGTTGACGTCGTACATGCTCTTCATTGTTGATTCCGTTACTTCTCTTGATTCGTTCGCGACTTCCGACATGTCTCTTTCCACTGTCGGACCTTCGATTTCCTGGTGTTTCATTGAGTAATTGCGAGTCTGTTGATCCTATGTTCGTACCCTAACCCTAATTTCCCCAATTTTTCCCCAAATTGATTGATTTCCGTCGCCGATTCGAGGATGACTAAGAAAGGATTTGGATCGGATGTTCGACCATGGAGTGGTGGTGGTTGCCGATTTGGCCGTCGTGGAAACCGCCAAATCGACAATAAAAATGGAGCAAATAGATATTTCAAAAGAGACAATTAATTATATGAACAGATTAACTTACCGATTCGCTGAACTGATTAGGTGACGTACTTGCTAAATTATGAGTTGCAAAAGTAAAGTTGAAGAAATGAGGAAGGTGGACATTAATGGCGAGTTTGAATGAAGAGGAGGGTGGATGACTGATAATGAAAGCAAGTGGAAGGAAGAGGAAGTAAGTAATAACTGTAATAAATGAAAGGGTGACAGGAAGGTGGACGGGTTATTCAGGTAACCCGTCACCCATACCATTGTTGTTAAGTTGTTTCAATCCTTTGTGTTATTATCAGATTTATTGTAATTGGTATTATTATTGGAACACGCCCTATAGTCGGTATTATTCCCATTAAATAACCCTTAAAGAAATCTTTAATAAAGGATAAATGGTCTCTTATAAATAACAAAGAAACCGTTTAATTATCAAATGGTCGCCCATGAATAACAAAGAAAAAAATCATCAAATGGTCTCTTACTACTCCATATAACAAAGAAATCATTTAATAACTGACTAGATTAGACCCCGTGCAATTACAAGGATTTTTAAATTAATATGTTTATTGCATATTTTTTGAGTCAAGATGTTTATATAGGCAATTAATACAGAGTACTACGTAACATTTACATTTTTATTACCTATTTTTTCATAATAGGTATTTTGATGTTTGGTATGTTATTCGTAATGATTATTTTTAATAAGATGTTAAAAAAATAGAAATTAAAATAAAAAGTATCGTGTATTATAATCCTTATATTGTGTAACATACTTCACTAAAATCATCGGTTTCTCCATATTGGCTAATTTTATTTTTCTCCATATTTTGTCAATTTTAGGAATATCAATATTTTTATTAGGAATATATATTTGGTTATTTTTTTCTATTATATCCTTATATTATTTGGTGATACATGTTATAGTAATATATACTATTTGATGATATTATAACCCATTTATTGTGTAATATACTAAAAATATTGTATAATATATTTTTTTCTAGCGGAAAAACATTCATTCTCGTGATGACACGTAAGCGCAATTCTAGTCTCTTATTCTCTTAGTATAAGAGGGTTAAACTAAGTCAAATAATATCAAAGTAAATATTTGCAATTTTTTTTTAAAATACTTTTCAATTTTTATAATTTATCCAAAAAGATAATGGGTTAATTAATAGCAATAATAATGACTATTGGACGTATTCCAATAATAATACCAATTACAGTTAATCCCAGAATAATACATTGAATTGAAGTATTCTAATGATAATGGTACAGTTGACCGGTTACCTGAATAACCGGTCCACCTCCCCTTAAGCGCCTCATTTAATTCCTACTATCACCATTACCATTTACTTCACTCTTCATTTACTTCTCACTCTCTCTTGAGGATGAATCTAGACCTGGTAAGAGGAAGAAATCTGTTACAACAATTGTGATTGACAAAATTGATTTCACAAAACATAGTAGACAGTTTATTAAAACATAGACATAAACTCCTGAATTGGACCTAGAAACCATAATTGAAACACTAATCGAATAAATATAAACCCAGAAAATAAACCTAATCAAAACAAAACCCCAAATTGTCAAAATTTGCAGAAACATAAAATAGTATTTGATTGACCAAGTGAATTGTGCTAAAATTGGAAATTAGAAGCGAATCAAGTCCCGAATTGGACCCAGAAATCATAATCGAAACGGTAATCGAATAAATACGAACCCAGAAAAAAAAACCTAACTGAAACCAAAACCCTAAATTTGTACAAAATAAAATAAATTAGCAATGCTTAAAATCGAAAAGAGAGTACCTGGGAGTTGAAGAAGACAGAGAATCAGAGATGGGGCGATAATTAATTTCGATGGTTTGATTGATTTTTAATTAATGAAGTTTATGTCTTGATGGAGAGCCCATTATTAGATTTAATGAGGAGAGGAGGGTAATGGAAATCCAGACTTTTTAAATTTTTTTGCAGTGTTACCATTGAAGACAAGGATTTAAGTAGGATGGAGATGAAGAAATAGGGTAAGTGGGTGTGGATTGAATAGATTGAAGTAGCAGGTTATTTTTCAGAAAGGTTACCTGCTGTTGCAGGTAACATATGCAGCTGTACCATTATCATTAGAATACTCCAATTCGATGTATTATTCTGGGATTAACTGTAATTGGTATTATAATTGGAATACGCTCAATAGTCAGTATTATTGCTATTAAATAACCCAAAGATAATTGGTACGATGAGAATTTCATAAATATATACTCCCTTCGTTCACTATTTTTTGCCCCATTTCATTAAAATACTCCTCACAAATAATCATGAAATGGGGCGAAAGTTATGAACGGAGAAGGGAGTATGAGTTAAGTTATTATTTCTAGCCTAAATTAATTTTTTTTTAAATTGAGAAATTGAAACTTTTGGAGGGAAAATTTTAATGTTAACGAATTACTTTTTATATTATACTAAGAGATTTACATAATTATTATAATATTATTATTTGACTCAAATAAATATTTCATGTGTCAATGAGTATTAGGTATATTCATTTAATATCAATGAGTATATTCGTGAAATGACAGTATATCCTATCAATGAGTATTATTCCCATTATTTTCATAAGTCATTATATTAATGGATTGATACAACAATATATTTTAAAAGATGAAGGAAATGAAATTGAGAGGGTGAATGAAAAGGACGGGAAAAAAGTGAAGGAGACACTGACACGTGTCCCATCTCTTATATATTAAAGCAAAGTCCATTTCCAATGATGTGGCACAATGAAGATCCTCCATTCAGAAATAAGTCCTAATTTTTGATACAATTTTTTCTCCCACAAGTGTGAACGCGTTTGCAAGTTCTGGACAAAATTTCCCTCTAAGTATCTTCCAAAAGGAGCAAGACAGGATTCGAACCCGCGACCTCCAGGACATATTCCATGTGCACAAACCACTTATCCAAGGAATCACTTTGTATCCAATGTGCAGTAAAAACATGTAGTATGTTACTTACACGAAATTGATTCCAGGTCATTGAATATCATCATCAGTTCACGAGGCAAAAAACAATCACCTACACTACCAAATCAATCTTCCGATCATCCATATTCTTCCATCGATTTTGCAAAATCATTGATGCTATTCACCATTTCACGAGGAATTGTTGTAAATGTCCATTCTTCCTTCTCGAGAATGCATCACCGGTTTTATCAATTTCTTTAACTACTCATCTTCATTGGAACCCTACGCCATTAATCATGAGTCATCTCGGAAATACCTCACATTCAATCAATATTCGCCTCTTCGTTTCCTTAATTTTGTGTTTCAATCACATCTTATTCTATTTATATGTCGTGTTATCTCGCTATCATATCTGCAGTCATTCCCAATTTCGCGAATTTATTTATTTCGTTTCCGTTTTTCTCTCCCTGCTTTGAAATATATCTCAATCGAATTTGGTTTCCATTGCTAACCTTACTCAAGGTGTCAGGTTGAAGGAACTAACCGTTAGGGTGATTTATAGATGGAACAGGCCGAACTACACAAACAAGAATACAACTGACGCTGTTGAGTTGCTGCTCATCGATGCTAAGGTTATTACCTCCATTTGATTAATTTCTTTCTTTATTGTTGTCCTCTGTATATTGTGGTGGAACTTGCTTTCAATCCTTTTTTTTCTCCGTGATTCCAGAATGATTTGGTTCAGGCAACTATTAAAAAGCCGTTGTTGAGTAGATTCAAGGACAAATTTGTCACTGGTCAGGTGTACAGTCTACGTAGTTTGACCGTTGCCCCCAATGTAGGCGTGGACAAGGCCACCACTCATACCTGCAGATTGAATGTCGAGTTCTCCACTAAAGTTACTCACCTGCCTAACGATGTCTCAGTACCGTCTAACTGCTACCGCTTTGTTAGCTTTAAGGATATCAACGATGGCAAAATTGCAGCCAATCAGTACATAGGTATCTTTGTTGAAGTTTGCACTGCATAAGTTTTCTTCTTACTAATGTAATTCTCCGTACGTCTGTTATTTATGAGTTTCTTCCTATGCAGATGTTGTTGGTACGGTCTACAAGATTGGACCAATTACTGAAACGAAGAACGGTTTCAAGTGTAGAAAAATCAAGTTGGAAGGTACAGAGTACGCCTCTTTTTCTGTCTCCTCTTTTGTCCTACCCCCTAATTTGTGATTGTCTCACAACTTTGTGAACTTCTTTTCTGTATACTTAGTGGCGACGTTCTTCAATGCACTTTGTGGGCACCGCACGCCGTGGATCTACCTGAGGTACTGGCTATTTTACCCAGCCCTCACCAGTCCAAAGTAGTTGTTCTTAGATGTGTGGGGCCGAAGCTATTTGACAGTAAGTACCTCACCTGGCAGTCCGTTCTATTCATGTTTTTTTCACAATGATTCTTTCGAAGTAAGTAACATTCTGTTCTCACACTACAGATTCTTGGGTTGTTCAAACTACCTTCAACGCTACGACATTTGAGGTTAATCCAAAGTTGCCCGAAGTAGATGCCTTTCAAGAGAGGTTCTACATATATAGATTTATACTTTTTTTATTCACTAACTTGCGTTAATTCTTTGATACTGTTATTTTTAACATGATGTGATATGATCCTGCAGTCTTTCATCTCAAGCTCCTAGCAATTCATTACAGATTCTCGACGAAGCTGCGGACGGTGATAGTTTCCACATTCCGGTAGATGAAGTTCTTTCTGTAAAGCAGATTCTTGAAAGCGAAAAGGTTTAGTCATACCTTAATCTCATTAGTGTTCTAGATATGTAAAATTCTACACATTATTGACAACCATTCAATTAATGTACAAGGTGGGTCGTTCTATACTGTGGCAACCATACTTGACATTGAATCTACAGCGGGGTGGTACTATAACAGCTGCAAGTCTTGCAGATCAAAGGCAATGAAGAACGATAAAGGGAGGTGGTTTTGTAAGAATCCGAATTGCGATGGAAGCAAAACTGGCTTCATGAAGAACAACCATAAGTGAGTCTCCCATAACTACCTATCCAAATTAGTACGTGCAAGGCAGATATGTCTTCTAATAGCAACTGCCGTCATCGTCGTTACAAGTTTCAGGTCAAGTTTGCAGTTGTCAATTTCTCTGGGATCGAATGTCAGTTTGTTGCATTTGATCATCAGATCGAAAAGTTTCTCGACTACAGTGCCACCGAGTTGATTGCAAAGATGGAGAAGGTATTCCTATAACTGTACAATTCGATTATATTTCATTGTCAATGTTTGTTTTGTATAACCGAACCTCAACTCTTTTACTTCCACCAGAATGGAGAAGGTCATTCTATGCCTGCAGAGCTAGCCACTTTCATTGACAATCGCTTCCTATTCAAGATAAATATAGACGACAAGTTCAATGTCGAACAGTCGTCTACATCTTACACAGTTTCCTGGATGTCTGATGACGTAGACAAAATACACATGTGGCACATGAAGTACGAAGAGGCAATTAAGGTTGCTTTTTACCTATTGTTGTTCCTGTTTTTTTTCCACATCTTTAACTTGGTAAGTCTTAAAATTATATTGATCGCAACTTACTCTTTTGTTTGTGTGGACATGACATAGGTCCACCCCGACGCGGCCACGCGCGAGTTTGGGGAGGCGAATGAATCTCCATGAGATGGTCAAATGGAAATTTAAATCGAAGTCGGAGTCGCTACCGAATTTTATGGTTATTCGGAACCGTTCGAGCCCACTCTATGTCGTAGTGGGCCGTATACAAAATACGGCCCATTTCCGATGTCAGAGTTTATTGGGCTTGTCCCTTTGCATATCGATATAGATGCCGACTTGAGCGGTTAATCGTATATTGAATGACTCTCGTTGCCAATGGTTTCGGACATCCGAAAACCACGGTTATGAGTAAGGGGTGAGGGTACGTGTTGGGAAGTTCACTAAGAACACCCAACCCCGCCCGCACATTAGCGGCCTCTACTAGGATATCGAATGATGTTTTAATACGCGCGTTAGTAATACGATGAATGATATGCAAACATTGTTTTCCTAAACATGCGAGGAATTGAACGGGTTGCTAAGTCGGTTTAATGCATGAAAAATTTAACTTCAAAGTTGAATTTAGCATGTGAAGTTCGTTTTAGTATAATAAAACAAATGATGAAAAAGATATGAATTTGCTACAAAAGATGAACAAACGAGTTAGTATTGATTTGTAAATAATAATATAGCAAATAAATATACGAGATCGAGAAAATAAATATTAATCGAAATCTGAAAAATATCGTTAAAACGCTGTTTTGTATAAAAAAGCGAAGTTCGAAAAATAATAAAAAAACGAGAAAGATGCGCCGTGGCAGCCGGCCGCGCGGCTCGCCCGGGATGCCGGCGAGTCGCGTGTCGGTCTGTTTTTGAAGACGATTTTCAAAGACTCGATGCTTTTATTAAATCGCGTACAAATATTGTATGATTTGTACTCGATCTAATATTTTTGTTATTCGTTATATTCAATAATTGACTACGAAATCAACATCAAATACTCCGAGTAGTTTTAGAAAAGATGTAAATTTTGAAATCGTTTCGTAGAAGAATAAAATAAAACGAACGAAAAAGCTAAAAAAAAAAAGAACTCGGGTTTCAGGCCCGTGCGCGAGTCGCCTGGGAGTGGCGCGACTCGCATGCAGGTCTGTCCGATTTTATATTTTTTGTTCGAAATTGCTAATTTTGATAAATCGCGTACAAAATATGAATTAATTTGTATTCGATTTATGTTTTCGATATTCGTCGTATTCGATATTCGATATTCGATTATGAAATCGATATCGAATATTCGGAATGAAAAAAAAGTTTTGTAAAAACAAAGGTTTGAAAAAGATGTAACGATTTTAACATCGTCGAGATTAAATTTAATTCTTTTAATACGATATTTAACTATAGAGTTGATATCATATTGTTAAGAATGTATAAAAATAGTTTTTGATAATATCGAGATTAGAAAAATAAATAAAAAATGACGACGACGACCCGTAATAAAAGGACCGACGCGAAGGAGGAGAAGAGAAGAAAAAGAGAAATCGGGTTTTGTTACACCCTCAACCTACATGCTTCTGTTTACTCGGATCGGGGCTCGTCGGAATGCGGCTTGGGCACAAGAGCGTCGAATGTATGTCGGTGAGGTGGTGGCTCGGTTTGGACGAGTTTCGGGTGAAGGATTTCGGGTTTAAATGGACCGGTTTTCCTTCGGGAATATTATCGGTTTGTCGATGTTAATTTTTGATGTGTATTTGATGTGCAGGGATGCTAATGATTTGATGTCGTTGTTTTTGAATATCTTTCTTTCCGTCCTTTCAAAGTGTTGTATGCAAGGGGCTATTTATAGGAAATTCCCGACCTTGGCTAGGAGAGTTTGAACTACCGCTTAGGATAGGAAACGTAGAAGTTGTAAGGCATGAGAATTCCGCTTTCTTGTCAAAGAAGAAAGGGGACACGGCTGGTTGTAGCCTACTCGGCCGAGTGTTTGCACTCGGTCGGGTGTTTGAATCGGTTTTTGGATAGGAAATGTAAGAGTTCGAAAGGAATGCAAATTCCGTTTCTTAATGGAGAAGCCAAAATCTCGGCTGAATGGAGGAGTATTTCGGCTGCCTTGGGTGTCTTGGCCGAGTAATTGGTGCTCGGTCGATATCCGATTCGGTTTCCGGATAGAATTCCTACTTGAGATCGAATCGTATCCTTAAACGGATTTGTTTAATATTTTGAAAAGTTGATTTTTGTAGGATTAGAGTGGGAATCTGCCGTGTGAGGTGTCACGGCTGACTCACGTGTCTCGGGAAAATCTTTGACCGGGTTTTGACTCGGTCGTTAAAAGACGGTTTTACCCCTGGTGTCGGAATCGACCCAAATTAGTCTTATTTGACTCGAAACGACCCACTGGGCCTGATTTTGAGGTTGGTTTTGTGAGATATGTACTCCATAATGAGCCCAAGCCAAATGCCAATGATTTTGAGCCCGTTTCTGAGTATTTAAAGCACGTTTGCGTCCAATCATCATCGGGTGTTTGTCGGAAACTGCTATAGACACCTGGCGGTCAAAATGTGGGTGTCTACAGAGCCCCCACTCTGACTGAGGCTTGGACAAGGCGAAAGTCAGAGTAGCTACCAGGCAAATCAAAGATTAGACCTGGCAGACTTCCGGTCGGGTCGTTTAAGGTCCGTTAGACCTGCGTGGAGGGCCCGCCGGCCGAAGACTAGAAATGTACCTGAGTACGACGATGTTAACTCTGTGGGGAACCGGACTTGTCGTATAAGCCTATGCCGCTGGGGAGTTGTTTGCACGGTTTTGCTTGAGTCGTCCTGTATAATGATTTATGCCAAGTTTGCATGTTACACATTTTTAGGAGAAATGACTCGTGCTGGGGAATAAAAAATTTGAAGAAGATTTTTTGAATATTTTTTGGATGGAATAATTTTGAAGGATTAAAGAATTTTTTTGACTCTGAGAAGGAGTAGGAATCCTCGGGATGTCTTAGCTAGATCCTAGGATTAAAGGCCTGTATGCTAAATCCCATGGGATTAGGAATCCCAAAGTGAGGAGGAGAATTCGATTTCATGCTATAAATACTCATCTCCCTGCTTATAATTTATTCATAATTCTCACAACTCCTTTCCTTCCTTTTAAGAAAAACAAGCTCTGAAAAACTTAGTCCTCCTTTTTAGAAATTCATTATGGGAATCGATCGATTAGTCGGAATGTTGCAAGATTGGTCCCGAATTTTCAGAGATGCTGACAAGGTTATTCTGAACCAAAACGGCGTTACCCAGTTATCCACAATCCGTCAGATGCAAGTGGATCGTCACTTTTTGGATGCTTGCCTATCTTATTGGGACGATACCTATCACGTTTTTAGGTTTCCTCGAGGTGAAGTCTGTCCTATTCCTGAGGAAATAGCTGCTGTAGGAGGGTGGAATCCTATTCTCCGTCCTGCTATCCCCTTTTCAGTTCGTGATCCAAGGAGGAAATTGAGAGAATTTTTAGGGCTTTCTCATATGGAGGTATCCCGCATGCTAGAAGGAAATACAGTTTCCTTGATCGACCTGGCTGAAAAATTTATGAATCAGGATGACGTTCGGGTCAGGCCGGTATATAGCCGTAGGGCCTTCACTTTTTGTATGCTCCATGTTTATGCTTTTGAGGGTCATTTGGATTGGCTATCTTGTATGGGCCATGTCAGACTTCTTTCTGTAGCGGATCAAATGGAGACCGAACATAGCCCAGCCTAGCTGATTACCGGGGAAATTATCCAAGGCTTAGATAATCGTAAGAGGGATCCATCGATCAAGCTGTCCGGTAGCACCCGTCTTCTACAGGTAGGCTGATTTTTTTCTTGATTTTCGCAATTTTTGATTTTTTGCAATTTCCGAGTTTTTCGGGTCTTCGATTTTTGCGCGGTTTTCGCGTATTTTCTCGGTTTTTCCCGATTTTTGCGATTTTGCGAATATTTTTTTTTTTTTTTTTTTTGAAAATCGACATTGACTTTTTTTTTTTTTTTTGCAATTTTGACTTTTCAGCTATGGCTTTTTGAGAGGTTATCGATCCTGGATCCTCCTCTAGACGTAAGCCGATATCGCCCAAATCAGGTGATGACAAGAAGACGAACTGTTCACTTTTCTCGCCTTACTACCCAAAAATTCTGGGACGAGCTGCTATCCTTCCATGGAGGCCCATTGATCCGTTGGACCGTACCTTGGTGGCCTATTTCTGCCTGGACCGGATTAGAGTTGCGAGATAGGGCCCGTTATCAACTAATCCTACCTTTTAGGCAGACGATTCACCTTTATCCCGATCGCATACTTAGGCAATATGGTCGGGCCCAGAGAATCCCGAAGATTGAAGCGGTCGTGAGTGAATCTACTCAGCTAACGGACGTGATGTGTGACATTTGGGCGCAAAGATGGTATACCCGGCACACTTGGCCCGTTTCTAAAGCTTCTCCCTCGATCTGGGTATCGAATTCCTACACGAAGTGGACCCAGGCCGATTCTGCTAAAGCCCGTGCTGCTTTAAAGACCGATGAAGCCTTTGACTTGCTGCGCCGAGAACATGTTAAGGATAATCGAGGCTTTTTTGACGATGGCGATACCCCGGCTACAATGGTCCGATTGATGTCAGGCCAAAAAGGGAAGACCAAGACTTTGGCTAAAGGGTCCAGCTCTAAAGGTACATGGGGGAAGACGTACCCCCAGACGGACTTAGAAAGGAGACTTGGTCCCAGACTGGCAGCTAAGGACCGACTTGGTCACCCGAGCGCATCCGGGCTCGGATCGAACCGGTGCAGAGGACGGAGAAGCCGAAGTCGAAGAAACGGGTTCGAGCAAAGGAAGTTCCACTCGTGATCAGGGAACGTTCGCCCCCGCCTCGCCGGCCTCGGGATCCGCGCGACCCGAAAGATAAGGGGAAGGGAAAAATGCACGAGTAGTCTCCTAAATTTTATTATTTAAGTATTACTACTATTTTTTTGTGTGATTTTTGTGATTTATTATTGCGTGAGGCATTTTTTGAAATAATAAAAGACATATTAGTGAAAACGTTCCTGTCTTTTCGTTATTGCAATGGTTGTACCCTTTGAGGGGTTGCCTACGTATCCACGATTAGTGGAATCAAACCGACCGTAGTTCAGTCATAGATTTTTGCAATTTTCGAAATACATCAAGACTATTAGTTCGAGATGTGCGACAGTAGGATCAGTAATCCTAACTCATTGACTTGCTTAATTTTTGAAAATTTTGTATAACAAGATAAACTTTTTAGCAAATGACATTGAGATAAGGTTAGGGGTAGTAGCGCTTCAGCTGGTCCAAGTTGGTTGGGTTGACGAATTCGTTCCCATCCAAGTCTGTCAGCATTACGGCTCCTCCTGATAAAACCTTCTTCACTAAATACGGTCCGGCCCAATTAGGTTTGAATTTTCCCCTTGGGTCGACTGGTAGTAAAACCCGGACAGATTTTAGGACTAGATCGCCCTCTTTGATGTTTCTGGGCGTAACCCTTTTGTTGAAAGCCCGTTTTATCCTTTTTTTGATATATCTGGATGTTGTTAAGGGCTCGAGATCGTCGTTCGTCTAAAAGAATCAACGAGTCGTACAGGGCTTGAACCCAATCTGCTTCAGGTATTTGACTTTCGAGTAAAATCCTTAAAGATGGTATCTCAAGCTCGACGGGCTGGACCACCTCCATTCCATACGTCAGATAGTATGGAGTTGCTCCGGTTGTGGTTCGGATTGACGTCCGGTATCCCCATAAGGCAAAAGTGATTTTATCGGGCCAATCCCGGTAATTATCAGCCATCTTTTTTAAGTATGGTGACAATGGTTTTATTTGCTGCCTCTACCGCTCCATTTGTTTGGGGACGGTAAGGTGATGACGTATGCCTTTGAATTTTATAGTTTGCTAGCAGAGTAGCGGTTTCAGCTTGGAAATGGGTCCCGTGATCGCTTATGAATTCGTGCGGGATCCCGTATCGGCATATAATTTTATCTTGGATAAATTTCGCAACGTGCTTGGCGTTCAAGACACGATATGATTCGGCTTCGACCCATTTAGTAAAATAGTCAATAGCCACTAGAATGAAGCAGTGACCTCCCGTCCCGGAAGGGTTCACTTTCCCAATTATATCAATTCCTCATGTTGAAAACGGCCATGGTGATGTCATGGTATATAATAGGGATGACGGCATATGCTGGACATTGCCGAAAATCTGACAGTTGTGACAATGCTTGACGTATAAGTGACAGTCGGTCTCCATGCTATTCCAATAATACCCAAGTCTTGCGATTTTTCGAGTTAACATATGGGCATTCATATGCGGGCCGTTCTCGCCATCGTGCACCTCGGCCATGACCTTTTCGGCCTGTGTTTTGTCGATGCATAGGAGTAAAGCCCCCTGTGCCGTCTTTTTGTATAACTGTCCATCGTCCGTGCGGATGAACTGAGTGGCCCATCTTCGTAGGGCTTTCTTGGCCCGGTTTTCAGATCCCGGAGGATATTCTCCCGACGTCAAGTAGGTAAGAACAACCTGGTACCAAGGTTCTGGGTCGGTTATTTCGATGTCTTGGATAGCGTTGATATATGTCGGCTCGGACCGTCTTTCGATGCAAATCGGCATGCTAGTCAGATGTTCCGGGATGTTCAGTAAAGATGCTAATTTGGATAGTGCATCTGCAAACTGGTTTTCTTTCCGGGGCAGATAAATGTATTCCACCTTTTGAAACTGCTTTTCGGGAACCCTTACTCGCGCTTGGTAAGCTACGAGATTTGCGTTCCGACTTTTCCATTTCTGGAGTGCTTGATTAATGACTAATGATGAGTCACCGTGGACCCGGAGGTTTGTCACTCCTAGATCAGCGGCGGCTTGCAACCCGTGAATGCATGCTTCGTATTCGGCTGCGTTATTAGTCACGTCGAAGTCTAACTTGATGGATAACGGGGTGTGTTCTCCTTGTGGTGAGATCAGCAAAATCCCGACACCAAATCCTCGAAAGTTGGATGCCCCATCAAAATATAGATCCCATGTCTCTGCGTCGGTATGGAATATGTCTTCGTCAGGGAAGGCCCAAGTATCGGTATGTCCCTCTTCAGGTATCGGACTATCGGCGAGGAGTTCGGCTACTACCCGGCCCTTGATGGCTTTTAATGGTACGAACTTGAGGTCCAACTCAGCTAACATTAAGGTCCATCTAGATATTCTACCATTGAGGATGGGCTTTTCGAACAGATACTTGATTGGATCCATTCTGGATAGTACGTGCACTTCGTGGCTAAGCATATAGTGTCGGAGCTTTTTAGTGGCCCAAACTAGAGCTAGACACGTCTTTTCGAGCACCGTGTACTTGCATTCGTATTCGAGGAACTTTTTACTGATGTAGTAAATAGCTCGTTCTTCTGAGTCGACTGTCTGGGCTAGCATAGCCCCCATGGCTGTCTCAGTCGTTGTCAAGTATAACGACAAAGGCAAACCGTGTTGAGGTGGCATTAATACCGGCGGAGATGACAGAATCTCTTTGATTTTATCGAAAGCTGTTTGACATTTGTCGTCCCACAGTACCCGCTCTCCGATCTTCAGTTTTTTTGAAAATGGGCTCACATACCATGGTTAGCTTCGAGATAAACCTGCTGATATACTGGATTTTCCCGAGAAACCCCCTAATCTCCTTTTCGGTTTTGGGCGGCCGCATCTCGGTAATGGCCTTGATTTTGGCTGGGTCAACCTCGATGCCGCGCTGGATGACGATATGGCCCAATAGTTTACCCGATGTTACCCCAAAGCTGCATTTTTGAGGATTCAGTCTCATGTTATACTTGCGTAGTCGGGTGAAGAACTTCCTAAGGGCCGGAATATGCCCGTTTCGTTCTTTGGACTTGACTATCATATCGTCCACGTAGACTTCCACTTCCTTGTGCATCATGTCATGTAATAAGGTAGTTGCGGTCCGTTGATAAGTGGCACCGGCGTTGATAAGCCCAAATGGCATAACAGTGTAACAGTAAGTCCCCCAAGGTGTAGTGAAGGTGGTCTTACTCATGTCTTCTTTTGCCATTTTGATCTGATTGTATCCGGCATACCCGTCCATAAAAGATAGAAGGGCATGGTCGGCCGTGTTGTCCACCAGTATGTCGATGTGTGGCAACGGAAAATCGTCTTTTAGGCTGGCCTTATTAAGGTCCCGGAAATCTACACAAACTCGTACCTTTCCGTCTTTCTTGGGTACCGGCACGATATTTCCGACCCAGTCTGGATATTCAGACACTTGGATGAAGCCCGCTTTGAATTGCTTGTCGACTTCTTCTTTGACTTTGAGAGACCATTCGGGCCTCATTCTTCGGAGTTTTTGCTTTACCGGCTTATACCCGTCTTTGATGGGTATACGGTGTTCGGCTATCTCCCGGTCTATTCCCGGCATGTCCTTGTAGGACCATGCGAAGACGTCTTTGAATTCGTGGAGGAGCTCCGTAAATTGTTGCTTCTCCTCGGGGTCTAGGGATAAACCTAACTTAAGCATCTGAGGCTCTAAAGGGGTTCCTAGATTGATGGAATCGGTTTCTTCGATCACCGGATCTCGGGACTCCCTTTGTTCAAGTTGCTCGACTAGATGCTGAGGTAGTGGTACCTGTTCGTCGGGTTTCTCAATGTCATTGCAAGTAAAGTTTTTGAAAATGTTTTGAAAATAAGACAAGTCGTAAGCAGAACGGTTATCGTTATTATTGATAGAAAGTTTTAAAAATAGCTCGAAGAGAGCTGCCATCTGATCGCTGGTCAGAGGCGGTATGGGGAGTGCTCTCGGGACAGACTCCGAGGCTCCCAGAGGAATGATCGAAGGAAAAGGGGTTACAGACTCGACCCTAGTACTGGACCCTCTAGACTTTGACTCAGACTCCGACTCTGACTCTGACTCGGATTCAGACTCGTCGCCTTGCATGTCCCCTTCGCCAGTAGTGAGCTTGTAGACTCGGGCCTCGCTGTCGGTCCATTTGATCGTCTTCCTCCAAGCCCGCTTTCCAGTGTCAGCGCCTACTTCAGAGATCAGCTTGGTTGGATCGAACTTGTTGCTATGGAGGATCAGGTTGACTAATTCCGCCTTAGGGGTAGGAATTATCTTGCTTTCCCCGATCAAGAGCCCCAGCATGGGCTCAGCTTGGTTAGAATCTTCTTTTGATTCAGCCTGGATGAGAGTGAAGATATCATCTGGGATGAAATTGACCTCATGATAGGTTATAGCGGGCTGGTAAAGGCCTGTTTGGACACCTCCGAATACTGGAGTGACTAAGTTGAGTTTCGGGCTGTAGGAGCCCTTGAGGACGTTGCATGCCTTTTGGATGCCGGCCCGGACCACATTTTCCGGGGTTAAGGCATTCCCCAAGCCGAATTTCGGCTCTTCATTATTTAAGACGTCGATGATCTTGCCTGCCGGGAGACCAGGCCTTGAAGTAGCCCCCGGTAAGTAACCCAAGTTCTGCAGCATTTTGTCGATGCTGGTTGTGAAATAGGGCCTAAAAAGATATTCTTCATCGATCATTTCCACGAAATTGAATCCTCGCGGGTCGATTGAACCGGCCGTGTTGCAGCATGACACGGCTATTGGAGTAGCTTCAAGTATGATAACCCCGTCTTGTAAAGGTGACTTGACCTTTCTATGAAGAGTGGAGGATACGGCCTTGACTGCGTGGATCCAAGGCCTTCCAAGTAGCAGATTGAACAATAAGGTGACATCGATCACTTGGAATTCTAGTTCTTTTTCGATTGGGCCGGTTATGATGGTTAGTCTGACAGCCCCGACAACTGATTTCGGGCTTCCATCAAAAGCCTGGATAGTTTGTGCAGTAGGAAGATAGTCGGTCTCGGTAATGCCGAGAGCCCTTGCAGTCCTTAAAGGAAGGACATTTACAGCTGACCCGTCATCAATTAGGGTCATGGGTAGATATTTGCCCCGGCAAATCACCGTAATATATAGGGCTAGGTTGTGGGTAGCCCCAAATGGTGGTAGATCGGACTCAGAGAAAGTGATAAGCGGGCCTTCTCCTTTGGACTTGCCTTTGAGGTGAGGCAGGATGGTGGCTACCATTTCAGTGGGGGTAACCGACGAGTCTACCTTGATTTCATCGAGAGCCTTAGTAAGTGCTGCCCAATGTTCTTGAGAACTGACCAGAAGCTGCCATATGGTAAGATCAGTTCGGACCCTCTTCAGTTGCTTGACTAGCGCCGTGTTAGTGTATGGTTCTTCGAGTATGGAGTCCGTCTTGGCGGGCTCAGTGGCGGATCCCGGGGTTGAAGATCCGGCCGTGATGACATGAGTACCGGCCAGGGCCTTGGTTTTGGCCTTCCGGATCTCTTCGGCCGTGATGGGGACAGTCTCCCCTTTGGTTAGATAAACATCGTCTTCATCGTCATTCCATATCCCGTCGATTTGGGGAATGAAAGGGGAAATGAGATGAGTACAATCGATTATTTCTCCAGCAGAAATGGCGTGAGTAGCAAGAGGGTTGTTTTTGTTACTGGGCTTGTCGCTGGGTAACGGTATCTTCCCACTCTCGATCAGATCTTGAATGAGATGTTTTAATTTTCAGCATTTTTCGGTGTCATGCCCGTTGCCTTGGTGATAGCGGCAATAGGCCTGTGCGTTGTAGCTTTTGGACCGCTTCTCGACAGGGACCTCTGGCATTGGGCCTATGGGCTGAATTAGGCCTTTAGAAGATAGCCTTTGTAAGGCGTCGGCATAAGTAGTCCCTATGTCCGTGAATACTCGGGCTGGAGTGTTCTTCTTGGTCGAGGTGTCTAACAAATTAACCTCGTCAAAGATGCTTCGGCCGCACTTGTAGTTGCGGGCTTACCGGAAGACGAACTGGCTCCTTGATAACCCTTTGTAGAGGCCTTAGTAAGGCTCTCTAACCTTAAGTCGTCTTCGATTCTCGTACCCATTTCGGTTAAGGTGGCGAAATTGGGTATGATAGCGTACCGTAGATGGATCCGGTAAGATGGGAGGAGATTTTTCACAAAGGCCTCCACTAATACTTTTTCGCTGGGCTTGTCGACCAGCTTGACACTTTCGGCCCTCCACCTTTGGAGGTATTTGGTGAAACCCTCCTTCGGCTCTTGGGCCATGACCTCCAGAGTACGCATGGTTGTCTGGATTTCTGCATTGTCCGCATAGTTTCGGGCGAACTCCGTTGCGACATCGTCCCAAGTTTTGTATTTCTTGGCGTCGAGCTTATAGAACCAAGCTTTTGGGTGCTTTTCTAGCGAGGAGGCAAACAGATGCTTGAACATGTCCGATTTGACTCCTTTTAGGGCCATAAACTCTTTGAAGGCCCGGATATGTAATACCGGGTCTTCGGTTCCGTCGAACATCGGGAGGCCTGTCAAGTTGAGATTGGCAGGCAGTTGATCGGTCAGGGGAGAATAGGTTCGGGCATTCTCCGTATGGATCGAGTTGTGGGTCGTCAAATGGACCTCCTCCTGTAGTTTGAGGACTGCGCTAGTCAATTGGGCTAAAGGCCCATGAGCTTCATTTTCACCCTTTGGCTTGTCCTGTTCTATGGCACTAACCCGGGTGACAATGGCGATCTGGTCGCCCCTGATTTGGTCGAGCTGTTCTTGGATCTTGGCCAATGCGGTGTTCAGTTGATCAATTGAGTCCTTAGTCATGGTTCGAGTGTGAGGCGGCCTGTCTGTGAGAATACCACGTATCAGCGACCAACCCAAATCGTAGAACTAAAGTACATCCCGAGCAAGGAAAAGGGAAACTAGAGAGGAAATGACTCGGAAAAGACATCTAGACGGATGACTTGTGAATAGTGGGCCTCCTTTAGGATCCAGCTGTGTGGGCTGGGGCCCTGTTCGAAAAGAGGTTCACGTGAGACATTCCCCAGACTTCTAGACTCGACTCTGTAGATGGGCCGACCCTTGTAGGAGTATGTCTTACGTAGGTGGGCCTTGCCTTAGTATAATAAGGCGGACTGGGATAGGGAGGAAACCCGTGATGTAGGATCGACGGAGTTTCGACGCTAGAAGACCTTGACGACTTAAGACACGACCCGACACTTGCTAAATACGGGAAGTCCTAAGAAAAGGAAGTTTACAAAATTGATTTTTTTTTGAAAGCCCGAGTAAAATCGGGAGAGAAGTCCGGCCCATTTTTTTCGAAAAAGAAAACGGAAAGGCGGACCGGGAAGGGGGTTTGAAAGTTCGAAAATATTTTCGAGTTTTGAAATGGGCATAATACCGGCTAAAAATAGGCTATTTTGAGTAAAATCGTGGATCCGAAATTCGGTATATGTCCCGGGTTTTGAAAATTGGATATTTTGAAAAGGATGCAATTTTGAAAATGACGGTTTTTGAAAGAAGACTTGTAAATCAGGTAGCACGTAGTCATGGAAACAGTATAACGACGCCATGTATGCTCTAATTCTAAGTCTCGGTCCGTCTGAAAGGGTCTATACCAGTGTACACAGCCTATCGAGAATCGGGGCGAACTTCCTAAGTCGAGTTGAGCTTAGAACATGCCGTAAAACCCATACGAATCGGCTAATGGACACCTTCGACATATCCAATTTGGACTACATCGATAGTATAGTGGGACGTCGGTCACCAGTACCGGCCCGGGAAAATATGGGGTTATGCATGAACCGTAAAACTAAAACGCGTATTGTACTAGTCAAACGATTTCTATTCGAGTCTCACCCTGAGGATGCTGAAGGTCAGTAACGTATCAGCTAATCCCCAGCGGAGTCGCCAAATTGTGGACATGACATAGGTCCACCCCGACGCGGCCACGCGCGGGTTTGGGGAGGCGAATATATCTCCATGAGATGGTCAAATGGAAATTTAAATCGAACTCGGAGTCGCCACCGAATTTTATGGTTATTCGGAACCGTTCGAGCCTACTCTATGTCGTAGTGGGCCGTATACAAAATACGGCCCATTTCCGATGTCAGAGTTTATTGGGCTCGTCCCTTTGCATATCGATATAGATGCCGACTTGAGCGGTTAATCGTATATTGAATGACTCTCGTTGCCAATGGTTTTGGACATCCGGAAACCATCGTTCTGAGTAAGGGGTGAGGGTACGTGTTGGGAAGTTCACTAAGAACACCCAACCCCGCCCGCACATTAGCGGCCTCTACTAGGATATCGAATGATGTTTTAATACGCGCGTTAGTAATACGATGAATGATATGCAAACATTGTTTTCCTAAACATGCGAGGAATTGAACGGGTTGCTAAGTCAGTTTAATGCATGAAAAATTTAACGTCAAAGTTGAATTTAGCATGTGAAGTTCGTTTTAGTATAATAAAACAAATGATGAAAAAGATATGAATTTGCTACAAAAGATGAACAAACGAGTTAGTATCGATTTGTAAATAATAATATAGCAAATAAATATTCGAGATCGAGAAAATAAATATTAATCGAAATCTGAAAAATATCGTTAAAACGCTGTTTTGTATAAAAAAAGAAGTTCGAAAAATAATAAATAAACGAGAAAGATGCGCCGTGGCAACCGGCCGCGCGGCTCGCCCGGGATGCCGGCGAGTCGCGTGTCGGTCTGTTTTTGAAGACGATTTTCGAAGACTCGATGCTTTTATTAAATCGCGTACAAATATTGTATGATTTGTACTCGATCTAATATTTTCGTTGTATGTTATATTCAATAATTGACTACGAAATCTACATCAAATACTCCTAGTAGTTTTAGAAAAGATGTAAATTTTGAAATCGTTTCGTAGAAGAATAAAATAAAACGAACGAAAACGCTAAAAAAAAAAGAACTCGGGTTTCAGGCCCGTGCGCGAGTCGCCTGGGAGTGGCGCGACTCGCGTGCGGGTCTGTCCGATTTTATATTTTTTGTTCGAAATTGCTAATTTTGATAAATCGCGTACAAAATATGAATTAATTTGTATTCGATTTATGTTTTCGATATTCGTCGTATTCGATATTCGATTATGAAATCGATATCGAATATTCGGAATGAAAAAAAAGTTTTGTAAAAAAAAAGGTTTGAAAAAGATGTAACGATTTTAACATCGTCGAGATTAAATTTAATTCTTTTAATACGATATTTAACTATAGAGTTGATATCATATTGTTAAGAATGTATAAAAATAGTTTTTGATAATATCGAGATTAGAAAAATAAAAAAAATATGACGACGACGACCCGTAATAAAAGGACCGACGCGAAGGAGGAGAAGAGAAGAAAAAGAGAAATCGGGTTTTGTTACACCCTCAACCTACATGCTTCTGTTTACTCGGATCGGGGCTCGTCGGAATGCGGCTTGGGCACAAGAGCGTCGAGTGTATGTCGGTGAGGTGGTGGCTCGGTTTGGACGAGTTTCGGGTGAAGGGTTTCGGGTTTAAATGGACCGGTTTTCCTTTGGGAATATTATCGGTTTGTCGATGTTAATTTATGATGTGTATTTGATGTGCAGGGATGCTAATGATTTGATGTCGTTGTTTTTGAATATCTTTCTTTCCGTCCTTTCAAAGTGTTGTATGCAAGGGGCTATTTATAGGAAATTCCCGACCTTGTCTAGGAGAGTTTGAACTACCGCTTAGGATAGGAAACGTAGAAGTTGTAAGGCATGAGAATTCCGCTTTCTTGTCAAAGAAGAAAGGGGACACGGCTGGTTGTAGCCTACTCGGCCGAGTGTTTGCACTCGGTCGGGTGTTTGAATCGGTTTTTGGATAGGAAACGTAAGAGTTCGAAAGGAATGCAAATTCCGTTTCTTAATGGAGAAGCCAAAATCTCGGCTGAATGGAGGATTATTTCGGCTGCCTTGGGTGTCTTGGCCGAGTAATTGGTGCTCGGTCGATATCCGATTCGGTTTCCGGATAGAATTCCTAATTGAGATCGAATCCTATCCTTATACGGATTTGTTTAATATTTTGAAAAGTTGATTTTTGTAGGATTAGAGTGGGAATCAGCCGTGTGAGGTGTCACGGCTGACTCACGTGTCTCGGGAAAATCTTTGACCGGGTTTTGACTCGGTCGTTAAAAGACGGTTTTACCCCTGGTGTCGGAATCGACCCAAATTAGTCTTATTTGACTCGAAACGACCCACTGGGCCTGATTTTGAGGTTGGTTTTGTGAGATATGTACTCCATAATGAGCCCAAGCCAAATGCCAATGATTTTGAGCCCGTTTCTGAGTATTTAAAGCACGTTTGCGTCCGATCATCATCGGGTGTTTGTCGGAAACTGCTATAGACACCTGGCAGTCAAAATATGGGTGTCTACAGTTTGCAGAAAATAATGGACGAGTATGGTCTATCAAAAACTATTCTAAGCAATCAGAATTTCAAACGTACCGTTCATGGAGAACCTACGCAACTTGCGGATGCCACATCCGTCGGAGTACATGAATTTCAGGGAACTTCGAATTCCAGTCAGGTTTTTCTTATTTTCGGCACACATTTTAATATGTTACGTGTTTGATTTTTAAGTGGAAGTGTTTTCACTCCAACCTTATACCAAAACTTCTGAGTCTCCTTTTTCTCTAGACATTAAGGTCGTTGACTCTGAAATCGCGTCCAATTCTTCGAGGCATACACCCCTGAAGCGGAATGGAGATGCGCTTGAAGTCGAACCATGTACTCCAGTCGGTGGTGCCTCTGATGCTCAGTCTGCTGTCAAGAAAGAGAAATCTGCTTCACCTTAAATCTTCTTCCATGAAAACATTTCCAATTATGTGACAATTGGCCGTCCGAATTTTGTCTATTACTTTTCAGATACATTTATTATCTACTTAGGGTGTTTTTTACATCCTTTAAGATTGGCTATTTTGTACTTTGCTTATCTACACTCATGTAGAGGAATATTTTCGGACCATTCGATCTCAACTTTCTTATCTGAACTTAGTTATACTGTCTATTTTACCTGTTTTTGTGTTCGTTGCCGCACATGTGTACTCTAGAATAAATATTGCAGGGACGAAGCAGTTTTGGCTCCACCACGTTTTTGATTGATTGGTGAAGAACATCTTCCGTCTAATAAAATATTCCATAAGATGTCTTCAAGCAATGTATTTTAGTACTCATCTTACTTCCGTGGTTAATCACCTTTTTTCGTCCTCTTTTTTGTCTTACTTATATATTTGTCGTGTTTCCAAATGCAGGACATACATATTTCTACTTAGTGACATAATCGGTATCCCACGCTTATATGTTGGCGGTTATTGAACCGTTCTCTTCGCAAAATATTATAATCAGTTTTATTTTAGAACTTTTTACACCACTTCTCTAACGTGTAGTGTAATTATTTCTTTGTATACTTATTTAGTTTGTTATATTGTAATTTTGTATGCATCACAGATTTTACGCAACATGAGCTTCATTTAAGTGTACCTTTAATATAATCTACAAATTAATGTTCAAGTGTAGTACAGTTATTTTTGGTATACTTACTTAGTTTTACATATTGTGATTTTGTACACATCAGATTTTTTAACTTATTTTTTATGTAATTTAGTTTCGTGTCATTTATTCAGATTCACCACTAAGCCCATTGTTCACAGATCATAAAATTCACTACGCCGCGTCCTACCATATTACTTCATTCATTTACTACGACATTCTTTTCAAAACTACTGAAATTCGTTACAATGTGCATTATACATATACATTCCGGGATGTAATATTACTCTCAGACACCTTCCATCGGTCTTCCACGGTTCAGATGTTAAGCACCACGAAAACCATAGTGCAGGAACTAATTATTATTGCTTCTTCATAGTGCAATATAAGCCTGATTTATGTCTATCTCTGATGTAATCTACAAATTATTATTCAAGTGTATCGTCTGTCCGAGGACCGTCAACAATAAATAAGAATCGGCCGTACTACATCTCTGTTTTATTGTTCAGAAGACAGAGAATGTCGATGTATATTTTTATGTACACAACTTCCAATTACATTCCAACTAATCAATATAATTGATTACAACCCATTTTCCCATTCTATTGGTAACACAATCCAATTAATTGTGACTTATGATGGGAAATGGATGTGGCTTTTCTACTTCAGCTTGCATTTTTAATTAACGGTTGATAAATTGTTACCATTTGCTTATGCGTTACCGAACTCCAACATTTTGCAGCCATTTCTGAGTGTTTTTTCAGTTACAGCAGTTACGTGCAACGATGGAAAGATTACCAAAACAAACAACTACACGCAAAAATGTACGTCAGAAGAGGAAGTCTGCTTCCCACCTTGCACCCAACTTCTCCGAGTCTACCTTATGTGAGAATGTGCCTGGAATTGGTCATACACCCGTTGTCAACAGGTGTCGTGCTGGTAAGATTTCTAATTGTAGATTAGTGTCTCGCCTTCGTTTATACAACTATCGTGCCAACTTCCAGACATTCACTAACACAAATGTGTTTCACGTTCATCATAACCATGCAAATGTAGTAAATTCCAGGAAGGCCTTTCAAGACATTTCAAATTGTCATACTGAAGAACCGCCAATATCTTCTGCAGCATCTGTTAACCATTTAGGCGAATGTTCTCGAACGTCATCAGGTACCCGACTTGAAGAATGCTTCTAATTTAGATTTCGCAGTTTGCTGCAAGGGTTATCATGTTTTGCTGTTTTTTTCTTCCCTTTCTAGCTGTTATTCATAATTAAGAACCGGATTTCCTTAATTTGAAATTCAATCTGTTTCTTACTGCCATCCCCGTCTTTATCCGAAGTTCCTGTGGGGAACATCGAACATGGTAATAAACGGCTGCAGGTGTAACTTTACACCAGACGGATTTGGACCAGCAAGATGTTTTCGATCGTAGTAGACAGCAGCTTCAAGATGGTACCCCATTAGTAACTGAACTATTTTCCTTTCTATTCTTTACGTTCTTTGTTGATGAACTCAATGTGCCGTCTTTCTGTTCAACGTTAAGCAGCGAACAAATTGGAAAAATACCTTAACAGGTTTCTCACAGCCCAACAAACCAGAATTGACCGTCGACTCATACAGGCAGATAGGCGCCAAGGTCATAATTCATATGAACAATCTATGTACACTGCAAACGATCCTCACCGAGAATGGCGGTCGATGCTTGCACGACGCAAACATGTGATCAAGTTTAGGGAGCGCAGAGCGGGCAACATACATGACCCAAACGCATCCGCACAAAGCTCTCCACATATTGTTGACCTCACTGAAGGTCATTTACATTTTTCTGTTTACTTATACTTTTTTAGTGAGCAACCCTGTCCTGGCATTCATAATCGGTATAGTAACTTATTGTTATGTTTCAACGATGCAGCTTCCCTTGAGCGTGTTGTAGACGTCATTCGTGAGGGGCATCTATCAACGACCCGACCACACCACAGCGCCTCAGCAGCAACAAACGATTTCGTCAGTTTACTCAAAGTAACACTATTATTCACAGTTTAGCACGTGACATTTTAGGGTCAGCTTTAACCGAGGAAGACATGTCTGAATCCAGCCACGCCGTAGCTACAGGTTAACGAAATATTATAATACATACCAGTGATGTCTACTTACTAACCATAATTTGTTTCTCCTGTTTTCTATCACAGGATGGGAAGGCTACGATGACTTAGGGGATCCAGAGTATAAGTGCCAGAAGTGCTCCGCGTTCATCTGGTATAATGAGAGATCGAGAATGAACCGTAGACCGCTAATCCCATCTTTCACCATGTGCTGTAGAGATGGTGTTGTTGAATTACCGTATCTCACCAAACCCCCCCAACCAATCAAGGATCTCTTACATGGTATTCATCCCAAAAGCAGACAGTTCATTGACAATATCAGGATGTACAATTCAGCTCACTCATTTACTTCAAGTGGTGGCAAAGTAGATGACTCTTTAAACAGTGGTCGTGGCCCATACACTTACAGAATTTGTGGGCAGAACTCTCACCTAATTGGCAGTTTGTTGCCTGCGATCAATGAGCCACCCGGATTCTGTCAACTTTACATATACGACACCAACGACGAGATTAGGAACAGGAAGCGTGCTTTAAGGTCCCATATCTTCCTCATCATAATTTCCATATTTCATCACAGTTTTTTGTCTTTTCTACATTAAACAGTTCGCAATGTTCTGCGTGCTTATGTGCAGGGGCAGTCATCCAGTGTAGATAGGTTTGATGACGGGATAATGGCTGAAATTAAGTCTATGCTTGACGCGTACAACTCCTTAGCACAGTCATTTTGTATGGCCAGGGACAACATACTGAACTCCGATGAGAGGTGTGAGGTTAGGTTGCAGTTAATTTGTGCACGATGTTCAGACGGACGTGAATATAATCTTCCAACTGTTTCCGAAGTTGCCGCACTTATTGTCGGTGACATTGAGGATACCATTGAAAGCAGGGACATTATAATCGAGGAAAGGTGCGGTCGCCTTCAACGTATATCTGAACTCCATCCATCGTACTTGCCGCTTCAGTACCCTCTACTTTTTCCACTAGGTGACGACGGTTATCGTTTGGGTATCAAACACTGTCAGGAATCAATCGAAGCAAGTCGCAATCCTGATACGGCACACGACAAGTTAACATTAAGAGAGTGGTTCGCGTTTCGCTTGCAAGACAGACCACCCGACGTAGAGCTCGACACCTTACTTCGAGGATGTCGATTACTACAGCAATTAATTGTCGACGGATATACAATGATAGAGGCACATTAGTTAACATATTTGAAATTTAATCAGCCGAAGCTTCGATCTGAAAACGCGAAGCAGTTGCGTGCAGCTGCCGCTAGCGGGGAGACTGACTCATCATCTGTAGGCGTTAAGTACATACTCCCTTCAAGCTTTGTCGGTGGTAAGGGATACATGCGTGAGACTTACCAGGATACGATGACAATTTGTCGGTGGTGTGGATACCCTGATCTGTTTGTCCCCTTCGCCTGCAACCCGAAATGGCCAGAGATAATTAGGTTTGTGAAAAAAAGGGGGCTGAACCCAAAAGATAGGCCCGACATTGTAACCCGTGTATTTAAACAGAAGTTGGACCTCCTTATCAAGGATTTTAAAGACAACCATATTTTTGGGAGGACGAGAGCAAGTAACCTCTCTGATTACACATACCTTTCGTTATGCTATTTTTGTTTCGACGCTGTAAATACTCAACTTATCCATCGTCATTTTCCATTTGGCTGCAGTTGTGTACACTGTGGAGTTCCAGAAAAGAGGTCTCCCTCATGCTCACATCCTTCTTTTTTTGGAGAGGGACGACAAATTCCCAGAAGCTGGCGACGTGGACACTATTATATCCGCCGAGATTCCTGATCCGTTGGAAAACCCATCACTCTATGAAGCTGTGAAGGACTTGATGATCCACGGTCCGTGCGGGCATGCCAATCCCAAATTTCCTTGCATGGTTGATGGTGTTTGCACAAAGAGGTTCCCCAAACCCTTTTGCGAACGGACAACGGTTGACGGTGATGGATACCCCATGTACAAGAGGAGGGACAATGGTGTAACTATCGAGAAGGGCGGCGTTAGTGTCCACAATGGCTATGTCGTTCCATACAACGCAGAGCTGTTGTCGAGATATCATGCCCACATAAACGTTGAGTGGTGCAATCAAGCACGATCCATTAAATACCTATTCAAGTATGTGAACAAAGGATACGACAGAGTTACTGT
The DNA here is from genome assembly GCA_958450325.1 of Agrostemma githago. Taxonomy (NCBI): domain Eukaryota; kingdom Viridiplantae; phylum Streptophyta; class Magnoliopsida; order Caryophyllales; family Caryophyllaceae; genus Agrostemma; species Agrostemma githago. Next base: position 16,151,857 of record OY288250.1, read on the forward strand.
CGGAGACGCAACCAGGAGGAACCCGGACGAAATTGATCACATACAAGAGTACTACGACTGCAGGTATGTGTCTCCTCCCGAAGCAACTTGGCGTATTTTCTCATTCGACATTCATTACAGGACTCCTCCTGTAGTTCGCTTGGAGTACCATCTCCCCAATGAGCAGAATGTTGTCTATAATGATGACGACCCGCTTGATGAGATAGCTGCTCGATCTAATGGCACTCGAACCAAGTTTGTCGCTTGGATGGCATACAACGCAGACCACCCTGAGTCAAGGGATTTGACATACACTGAGTTTCCCACCAAATTTGTCTGGCATAAAGATAAAAAATCGTGGGCACCCCGCAAGCAAGGTTTTAGCCTGGGAAGTATGTACCACATGTCCCCAAATGATGGCGAAAGATATTACATGAGAATGCTCCTCAACTTCATACGCGGTGCAACGTGTTATGAAGATATAAGGACCGTTAGAGGTGTCGTGCACGATACATTCAAAGATGCATGCTATGCATTAGGTTTGCTTGGTGAAGACAAGGAGTACATTGATGCAATAAAGGAGGCAAGTTACTGGGGTATAGCCACATACCTACGCAATATGTTCGGGACATTATTATTCTCGGGAAGCCTGATCAAACCAGAGGAAGTTTGGTGAAAAACGTGGCACCATCTATGTGACGATATCTTAAGTCGTCGACGGAGGGAGCTCCTTAACTTTGGTCCTCTATCAGTCCTTTATACTCTTTTCCTTCATTTCATTCGTCCATTTACCATTTCGGTCAGCGTAGACCACCATTTGTTGTCATTATTTACCAATCAAATTTATTAACATTTGCTTATACTGTGCCATAGATTTGCAGCTAACGGATCAGCAGCTGCAGAATTACGCGCTATCTGAAATTGAGTCTATGCTTCAAGCCATTGGAAGCTCCGTCTCTAAGTTTCCTGATATGCCGCAGCCGGATTACGACTTACACATGTTGGACTCCAATAGATTGATTTCTGATGAGTTGAACTGTGATCGTGACCAGTTGCGATTGGAGCATGGGTGTTACATGTCCTCCATAACTGGTGAGCAGAAGGCTGTGTACAACGAGATTATGCGAGCCGTTGAAGCTGGGACTGGTGGTTTTTTCTTCGTGTACGGTTACGGTGGTACGGGCAAGAGTTTTATTTGGAAGACTTTATGTGCCGCGTTGAGAAGCAAGGGCCAGATAGTACTTCCGGTGGCCTCTAGCGGGATAGCTGCTATACTCTTGCCCAGAGGGCGTACAGCTCATTCTAGGTTTAGCATACCCATTAACGTCGAAGAGAACCCTTTGTGCCCAGATATTAGTCCGGGTTCAGACCTGGCTGAACTACTAACAATGACCAAACTAATCATCTGGGACGAGGCTCCTATGGTCAGACGTTACTGTTTCGAGGCACTTGACAGGAGTCTCAGAGATGTAATGAGATTTGTGAATCCGCAACTTGCCGATAGACCATTCGGTGGCAAGGTTGTCGTTTTGGGTGGTGATTTTAGGCAGATTCTACCGGTTGTTCCCAAGGGAAGTCGCCAGGATATTGTTCACTCAGCAATCTGTTCGTCTCTTATTTGGAGAGATATTAAGGTGACTACCAAGTTGTTATATGAAACGTGAAATTTGTAGCTTATTTTTTCTCCAAGTATATTCTCCAATCATGTTAACCTTTCTAAGTAAGTTTATATGTGTCACATGTAATCGACGATCACCACTTACATAACTGCGTATGTTGTCCTTCAATTGTAGGTGCTCAAGCTAATCACCAATATGCGGCTTTAAGTTGGACAGCCTGAGTCAACCGTCGAGGAAATCAGGGAGTTCTCCGACTGGATATTGTCTATTGGTGACGGTGTTGCAGGTGGTATTAATGACGGGATTGCAGAGATTACCATTACCCAAGAGATGCTCATTGACCCCGGTCCAGACCCAATTGCCTCAATAGTCCACAGTACTTACCCCGACCTAATTAATCGATATTCAGATACGCGATCTATTATGCTAGTCGGACGTTAGATATGGCACAGATCAATTATGCTACCACGGAGAAGGAGTTATTGGCCATTATCTATGCTCTAGACAAGTTTCGAGCCTATCTCATTGGCTCGAAGGTGATAGTGTATACAAATCATGCAGCTTTGAAGTACCTTCTAGCCAAGAAGAAGGCCAAACCGAGGCTTATTAGATGGATCCTATTACTGCAAGAGTTTGACTTGGAGATCTGTGATAAGTCCGGGGCCGAGAATGTCGTAGCCGATCACCTATCCCGGCTAAGATATGATGGTGGGGATCTTGCCCCAATTAATGATTCGTTCCCGGATGATCATTTTCTTGCTATTACTATGGACACTCCATGGTTCGCTGATTATGCTAACTTCCTAGTTGGAGGTACTCTACCTCCCAACCTTCAATATCAGCAAAAGAAGCGGTTCTTACATGATGTGAAGCGTTATTTCTGGGACGATCCATATCTTTTCCGAGAAGGTGCGGATGGCTTATTTAGGAGGTGTATTCCCGAAAGTGAGGTACATTCTATCCTCACTAGATGCCACTCCTCCCCTTATGGTGGACATCACGGCCTTTCGAAGACTTTTGCGAAGGTAATGCAATCGGGCTTTTATTGGCCCACTATCCTAAAAGATGCCACCACTTTTATCCGTTCTTGCGATGCATGCCAACGAACGGGAAACATTTCTCGACGACACGAAATGCCTCAAACTGGGATTCTTGAAGTTGAACTATTTGACGTTTTGGGTATCGATTATCAAGGACCATTACCTTCTTCTTATGGGAATCGGTATATTTTGGTTGCCGTCGATTATGTTTCGAAGTGGGTGGAAGCCATCGCTTCACCTACTAATGACGCTAACGTGGTGATCCGGCTCTTTAAGAAGACAATATTTCCTCGTTTTGGGGTCCCACGGGCTATTATTAGTGATGGCAGTTCACACTTTCATGAATGCCAACTCACTAAATTATTGAAGAAATACGGTGTTCACCACCGTACCGGGCTAGCCTATCACCCACAAACTAGTGGGTAAATCGAGATCTCGTATCGTGAGATCAAATCTATTCTCGAGAAGGTTGTTCATACCTCGAGAAAGGATTGGAGTTCGAAGCCCAATGATTCTCTTTGGGCTTACCAGACTGCATTTAAGACTCCTATCGGGACATCCCCATATAGGCTCGTTTATGGCAAAGCTTGCCATTTACCGGTGGAACTCGAATTTAAGGCAATGTGGGCCTTAAAGGAGCTCAATATTGATCCAAAGCTAGCCGGAGAGAAGCGTCTCATGCAATTGAACGAACTTGATGAATTCCGCCTCCACGCTTATGATAACGCAAGAATTTATAATGAACAGACCAAGACATGGCATGACAAGCGCATTATCCCCCAAGAGTTCAACGTCGGTGACAAGGTACTTTTATTTAATTCCCGACATTGACTCTTTCCCGGGAAACTCAAATCCCAATGGTTTGGACCGTTCACAGTGACTGAAGTGAACAAATTCGGGTCGGTTACACTCACTACCGACAAAGGCAAAATATTCAAAGTGAATGGTCAACGCCTCAGACTTTATCATGAGGGTGCATACGTCGGTGTCGTAGAGGCAATGGACCTCAACAACATCTTCGATTCCACCTAAACAAATTGAGGTAAATCAGTCGAGCGGGACCGTATAAACCAGCGTTAACCGGGAGGCAACCCGACACCACCTGTATATATTTGTAATTTTGCTTTTCACTTTTTTATTTTTTTTAGTTAGCTTGGTCGCTCTAATTTGGGAGTAAGTATTAGTTATCGAGTGAGGACGAGGGAATTTTACGGTTTAATTGATTTAATTTCAGGAATTTTGAAGCAATTAAAGAGAGAAAAAGCGAGGAGTGGCAGGTGCAGAGGTCAATAGATCGAGTGGCCCAAGCACTCGATCGATTGCCCTGACGAACAGAAGTTTGCCTGTTTTTCATTGGGTTACTCGATCGAGGACCCTATAGGCACTCGGTAGAGTACCCCAGAACCGGGTTCACGATTAGTTTTTCCGCTTCCTTTACACTTGTTTCTTCTTCTTAATTTTAAATCAGTCATATTCTTAGAACTCCCTCTCCCCCTCACAATTCCTAAGAACCCTAACCCCCAATTCAACCAAATCACTCCCAATTCATCAATTCTTCACCAAATTTCACAATTTTTGCTTCTAAATTGCAGTTGGGAGTATTTATTTGTCTTCCATGGTGTTGTTTTGTGAAATTTTTTTCCCCTCTTCCCCTAATTTCGTCAATTTCGAGCCCCCCTGAGGTATAATTCGGGTTTTTGAATTTCTTGCTTCTTTCTTTGATTTTATAGTTTAACTTCATCCTAAGTTCCATACTAATCCCATTGCATGCTTGATTTTGTGCTAACTTCACCATTTTGTGCTCAAAAATCGATTTTTGTGTATGATGACTAATTTTGGTCGAGATTAGGTGTTTTTTTGTGGGATTTTTGTGTGATTTTGCTTTGTTATTATGCTATAGTCATGGCAGAAAGAAGAAATCCACCCCAGAATCGCAATAGGAATAGGAATGTCGAGCAAGGCACGGTTGAACGGGTTATTCCAGTTGTCCCAGCTATTCAGCCTGTACCAGGCTACGAGGTGATATTTTGTAGGAACGAGGCTCAACGAGTTCATTTGCTCACCTTAATACCAAGGACGATGGAAGCAACCCGGTGTTGCTGATCGCAGTTCGTGATCGAGCTTGGTTTTAACGAGAAATTGCTGCAGCTCTTGTCCATGACCGGATTTGGTGGACTATGGACACTCCGTGAGTTATCGTACCGAGTACTCACTTTAGATATCCATAGTTCATTTGAGTACAATAGACAAGATAGCATGATATCCTTCCGCTTGAACAATGTTGAGCAATGCATTCCCCTTAGCACCCTATCTGAATGTCTAAGGCTTACCTACGACCGGTATTCCGACATCCACGACATACCCGATAGTTCGAAAGCTCCTCCTTATTTTAAGTTATTTTCGGGTCGTACTGTAAGTGTCACCACTATGGCACTTAACGCCATCCCACACCCCACTATCCGCCTCTTTTTGTGGATTTTGAGTCATTTGGTTTTTCCACGCTCCGACATGAGTAAACTTCACTCATTGGAGGTGTTGATTTTGGGACACTACCTCAACCCCTTTAGGCGATCCGTAAAGGAATTTAGTGCACCGGGTATGATCGGTGTCGGTATCGAGCGGCAGATCAGTGGATCTGGACCGCTCGCCTGTGGCGCCATTGTCACTGCGCCTAGCAAAGCGTTTTATTACGGGTTTTGGGGAAACGGCCAAATTCGAGAGTCTCACTGAGCACGTCCCTTTGCTAGGACGTAGCTACCTCACTTCCACTCTGAAGTGGATTCAAGGCGATCCCCCGAACTTTTTGTGGCGTATCAAAGACAAGGTTTGGATGAAACTCCCGGTGGCCGAAGGGATAATTCTACCACCACTTCTTGCCCTGCAACCCACTCCCGCAGGTGAGAACATACCTGACCCACCGAGCTACCTCACCCCCAAGGAGCTCTTCATTTTCGACGAGGGCGTTCAACCCCCTCGACGGAGGGTTCGCATAGAGACCGAACCCGAGGAGACCGAGCCCCCTAGATACACACCTAACCCCACCACGACTTTCCCATTCCACACTCCGGGTGCCGAGTTCACGCACCTGTATCCGTTTATGTATGACCCAGTTTATGAGCACCAACGTCGGATTCACGAGGGGATCAATAAGAGCCTCGTCAACCGTGAGATTCACGAGTATATGACCACTCTCGGAATCTCGATCCCTCACCACCCGACTTATTGGAGAGGTCCGGGTGACACTAGTGGTATATTCCACGATTACGGAGTAGATCCAGCTGCTTGGGGTCCGGACTATAGGCACACCTACGGCGGCCTAGGAGCACAGTGGCTGAGAGATCTGAGACGGCTAGGTCATCAGGGAGGTACTTGTGGCTCAGGTCAGGGCGATACTGGAGCCGGTCCATCTGGGACCGGTGGAGAGGATGATATGGCTTATTAGCCGGTTTGGGGAAGCTACCATAGTATATACGGTACCTTCTTTCCTTTTTATTTCTGTTTTTATTGCTTTCTTAGATTTTTTCTTCCCCTTAGGTCGAGTTGTCCTTAGGATTGGCTGTAGAATTTTCTTTCTTATATGTTGTAGGGTCACATTGAGGACACTGTGACATCACTACTACAAATGAGCACTTGGGCCACGGCTGAATTCGTGGCAAAAGTGCAAAATTTTCGTGGCTAAAGTACTTTGCCACGGAAAAACAATCCGTGGCGCAAGTGGCCGTGGCAAACAAATAGCCACGGGGAAAAAAAAGTGTGGCAAGTATTGATTTTATTGCCACGGAGTCTCCCGTGGCTAGAATAAATTTTTTTGCCACGGATTATACCATGGCTAATTATGTTTGTGGGAAAATATTTATTCTGGTGACAAAATATATAATAAATTAAATAAATTAATAATCGTAAGAATTTTCTACCCCTATAGTAGTCACATCTGGAACGGTTACTATCTTTATAACTGAGTCATTTCAATATTTTTTAATTTCACCATACGCATCGAAGAGCCTTCCCAGGAGGTCACCCATCTTAACACTACTCTCACTCAAGCACCCTTAACTGTGGAGTTCTTATGGCCAGCTACGAGAAATGAAATTGAACTTTATTGACCTAATCATTGGATTGAATTCTTTTAAAGTGATGTTTTTTTCAAACTACATCTTCTTTTGAGTTATTAATTTTTTTCCCCAACGATTTACATATTATGATTAAAAAATTATTATTCCGGAAAACAAAAGTTCGAAGTTGATTTTCGGACTCATGATTTCATTAATTTATCGATATTTTTATTTTAATTTCTATTTTCCACGTTCTTTTATTGCTTGTTCTTTCGATATGTTTTTTTGTTTTCGTTTTCGGTCGTTATTTTATTTCATCAGTTTTTTATCTCATTGATTTTCCTCTAGCCTACTTCAAGTTTTAGCCGAATTTTATTTTTCATTAAGTAAATTTTATTTTAAATTTATTTTTTCAAATATCTTCCAAATAATATTACAGAACAGTTACCGAATTAAACCGTTGACGATAAATTAATTTTTGATTTTCTCACTATTAGTCCTTAATTATTAGATTTTCTTACTTTAATTTGTTAATTATTTGATTTTCTCACTTATACCTCTCTTTTTTTTTAAAATTATTTTGACTGGTTATTGAACTTAGGCACGACTTTCTAATATGTTAATCTTTCTTCCAAACCAAACAAATCGAAAGACAATTAATTTACAAAAATATTTATTGTTTTCGCAGTCAAAGTTAATTCCATAAAAAAAAATATAGACCGATTTGAATTCTTAAGAGTAGATTAAAAATTACTTCCTTTTAAGATACTAATTTTAAAATTATTCCGTTTTAAAAAATTTGTCAAAAATAATTCCCAAAATCTATCAAAAGTTAAAAAATTGGTCCCAAATTTATTTTTAGGACGGAAATGCCCTTGGCTAGAGGGTGATGTGGAGTAATATGGCATAAAAAAGGTAGGGCCATTTTCGTCCAAAAAATATATTTTGGAGCAATTTTTGAACTTTTGGTAGATTTTGGGAGTTATTTTTGACAAAATTGTTTAAAGGGAGTAAATTTTAAAACCGGTATCTTAAAAGGGAGTAATTTTTAATTTACTCAATTCTTAAATACGAGTTTAATAAAGCGGTTTTTTCACACTGAAAATATTTTAAGAAAATCAATAATTTGGAAAAAAATTCATGCTCAGTCACTTTCTTTTTAAGTTCTTTTGTCTTAAAAAGAAGTGTATTACATGTGAAAAAATTAATTAATTAAGCGGTAAAAATGAAAGAGTCTTAAATAATATTAGACGTCTTAATGATGGATGATCAATCACATACTAATTTTACATGATATGCTACGTACGCCGTGTTTTAGCTAGCATATATTACACTATGTAAATGTTAGTTGTCTTTCAAAAGTCATACTTAAGATTATAAAATTTTAATAAAACATATTGTCAAATTAAGAGAAATCAATTGCTTCACAAATGATGATTAATAAAAAAATAATCAAATTAGACAACCAACGTTTTCTTGTATTTCATTTTACAAAAAATCTATTTTTTTTTCTTAAAACTAAATAAAATAATACGAATTTTTTTATTAATAAAATATTTTCAAATTTAATTTTTTTTCTTCATATTATCTTTAGCTTTGAATTTTAATGAATTTTTTAAGATCAATATTTGACACTCGGCTTAACTTGAAAGTAATTTGATTAAAGTTCGGAGAACCATTACCCACATGCGTTTATTACATTTTTGGCTAAAAAATAATTTCGCCACGGAAGTTAATTATGTCGTGGCTAAATAATATTTGCCACTGAACAAATTCGTGGCTAAATATATTTTTGCCACGGGTGTGGCATCTTTCGTGGCAAGAGTGATTACTGGCCACGACTTTAATAAAATTCGTGGCGCAAATGATTTTTTGCCACGGGAACATTTTTTCCCGTGGCATATTTTTTTTCCCAAGTAGTGAATCAAATTTTTCCCGTGGCTAGGTAAAATTTAACCACGAATAACAAATTTTTGTGGTGCAAGTGTCAATTTGTTGTAGTGCATTTAGGTTTGGGGGAGAGTTTGTGTGTTTTTGTGTATTTTTATTTTCTGTTGTGTGCTTTAAAAAAATTTAAAAATCCAAAAAAATTGAAAATTTTAAAAAATACAGAAAGATTTTATTTTTGTGTGCTTTGTGTCTATCTTGTGTCTGATGTGAAACACGCAAAACGGCGATGATGACATTGCGTTTTACATGATTTCTACTTATTGACAGCTGACATCGTACCTGAATGCATGTATTGCTTGAGATGAGATGATTTTGATATGAATGCCTATTGAACTGTTAATTGCCAAATGAGTAAATTTGACCATTTTGTCGGCAAACCACAAAAATTCTGAGGATTTAGAGCTTCCTAGGCCAGTAAACTCCATAACTGGTCTCATTTATAATTAGGAATTGAGTGGTTTCTCCTTATGGAATGTGTAACATAAAATTGCATAAATATGACGTCCGTCTCTTGATGTTGAATACGTGTTTGGTTTGAGGAGGAGGTACATGAGGAAAGGCATTTCTGTTTTTGATGAGCTCCACATAGCCAAAACGACCCATTTTTACTACCCTGTAGATTTAGGTCATTTTTCTTTGTTCAGCCCATTTCAGCTGTTGTAAGTCGGCTTTCATTGCCTATATTAATTAGCCACAACCCAGAATAGCCTATCTTATCGGGACAGTCGCAGTGAACTTAATAGGAATTACTTCACTAATTGGTCATATTTCAAAAAATTTACATCTTTAGGACTTTAGTGTGTAATATCGTTGGTGAGACTTTGTACTCGCCTTCCCCCTATCCAAATTGAAAAAAAAATAGAAGCATGAAAGAAAAGAATGAAAAAAAGAAAAGAAAAGAAAAGAAATGAAATGAAATATGAAATATATGCTTCCTGTAATATTTTGGGGAATGGTCGAAAAGATTGAAACTAGAGATTGATTGTGAGGATGAACAAAATTCTCTCTTACACCTGATTTTGAATTTATATCTCTAGTTGGTGGTTCGACGTTATTTGTTGAGAGTTTTGATGGATAGTTTTTATTGTGTAGCTGCGACTGGGCCCGGTTTTAACTCCACATTCCCATATGTGCTTAGGCACAATCCATTTTCTTCCCTTACCCATTTAGCCACCCTTTGTAAGTCCTTGACACGTACTATGGTCCTGATTGGTGGAATACGTATTTAATTGGGAAGATTGATTTCATGTTCGATTGCATGCATATTTCATAAGTCGAGTGAGTGTGCTTATTCATTCTTATCTTCACATTTATATACGCACCCGTTCTTATGAGTGTTGAGCGATAACCGCGAGTAAGTCCGACATTGATGGTCTCGCAAGTTGAAAGTTTGGCAAGCGATCGTTTATTCATGGCATGATTATTGATTTAGTTTTACTCTTTGATATTCCGTGTTTTCTAGCCGACTTAAGATGATTTTTAGGAGAATGATTGTAACTTTGTAAGTTTGCTTTGAGTCGTGCTTCGCATCACTTGTCCTCTTTTGTATTCAAATGTGTGGTTTGCTTGAGGAGAAGAAAAAGGTTCGGTTTGGGGGAGTTTGATAAGCGTTATTTATATACATATTTTCATCCCCTTAATTGTTAGTTTAGTCTCTGTTTTTGTGCTTAACTCATTAATAATGATGCAATATACTTTGAATGTCGATACTTCCGTATTTGTGTGTATTTTGTAGATTTGGATGTATTTGGAGCTAATCAGAGCATTACGGAATCGATAATTGAAGAATTCACACCTAACCACGGAATCGAAGGAAGAAGATGCGGAATACACGAAGAAACAAAGATCAAAGAAGGAAAAGGTATCAAACGAGATGAAAGAATGATCGCCTACACAAGGGTCAACTTCAAACGTCCATAACATTTTTTTTCTACAACTCCAATCAAAGTGATTCAAGTGGATTTGGAAAGCTCTTTTTCTTAGCCTTCCGACGGTATATTGCACGTTCAATTTGACAAATAACGAAGAAATGGCAGTTGTTTGAAGTAGAGCGTGCGATGCTGTGATCTACAGCGCTACTCGATCGAGTGCCCCTACTGCACTCGATCGAGTGCCACTCCGTGAAGCTCCTGCCCATAGTTTGGGAGGTCACTCGATAGAGTGCCATCAGGCACTCGATCGAGTGCACCCAAACCGGGCCACACGTCATTCTTATTATGACGTAGAACTTGGGCCTATTTTCGAGTCCAACTGCTACTCTTTAAATCAGTTTTTCTAACTTGTGTCAGACACTTTCACTTACAAAATTTAGAACTCCTTTTATTTTTCTTAGCAATTAAGTTTACGTAGTTTCCTGATTTCCTTCGCGAGATACATCGAACATCGTTCTTCCCTTTTCAGATCTTAAATTACTCGGTATTAATACTTTTAATTTAATTTCAATTTCAGTTTTCTAGTTTAATTCTTGTCTTAATTCATCTTTCGTTTTCGTAGTATTTTTAATTTCATTTTTCGTTTATTGTTTTCTAGCGTAGAATTATTATTGTTTCTTGTAGTTTAATTCAATTCATCTCTATCATGTTTACTTGCAATTCATCTTTTGTTAGTTCGATTACAATTAATATGAGTAGCTAAATTTTATCTAGAGTTTAAGGGGATCGATGCGTATTATTAGGGTTATAGTTAATTGACCTGTTTATAATCATATGAACAATCGCCTGAATATCGTTTTAACTCTGATTAATTGTTTGATGCATAATTCAATTAATTAGTATCGCAAATTAGGACTTTTCAACGACCGGGTTAAGAACTAATTAGGCTACGATAGTTTGGGTAGACTGACTTAATGCTAGCGACCGCAGGTTAAATTTAGATCTAAAGGTTGTAGTGTACCGACCGGACTTGTACCTTAGATAGTTCGATTATTGACCTGTTAGTTGACTCCCTGACGCGAGTAATATTCATAGTGAACCTGAGACCCTAGACTTTTCCCATATTATTTATCTATTACTAATTAGTTATTAGCCTACTAAAACCAACCCAAACTGTAACCCATAACCTAGAGTCTAAATCTTAGGATTAGACAACTAAATTCTGTCTCCTTGTGGTTCGACCCCTGAACTTCAGTATCTACATTAGTTGGTCACCTTAGGGTATCTTTGATTAGGGATACGACTAAACCCTGTCACATACGTGAGTATAATGAACAACCGAAACTAACAAAAGTGGAATGACATTTTAAAGTTCCCAAAGTGGAACACATTGACATTAATTTAGAGGTTAACACACGGGGTTCATGTCCGTAGGCCGAGGGTACAACTGCGAACAGTGATCTTCAAGAAGAATCCTCTCAAAAAAGTGTGCCCTTTAACCTGCAACACTAACTGACAGGTAGTAAGTAACGTGATGAAATTGTTCATATATATGAGACATACATAGTAATTCATAGGGGTGAAAGTAGAAAATCTGTCCAATACTCTGAAGAGATAACAGCTCCGAATCCGGTAGATTGTCATTGACAACAACCTGCGAGGAAAATACTCCGTGCAGTTTAACCTGTAAATAGGTCAGCGGCAAATAATTTGGGGTAGATGTAAGATCCATAATAATGCACCCAGTAAATAGCAAAATATATAATACTTCGTTAAAAACACAGTTCACTAATAGGATCTAATCTAGACTAACTGGATATTTCAAAGCACATTGTCTTAGGTGCTCTGAATGAAAATTTGTTCAAGAGGGATAAAACCTCCGTGGGAAAAAAACAAATCCGGACCAAAACTACAAATTGGGGTAAAAATTTTCAATTGTGCAGACGACAATTCACAATGTTTTAATTTGATCAAGCAAGTTTTTCCTTCTTTATGGCGAGCATGTGCTTAGTAGCAGACGCAGCCTCCTCGGTAAGACCGTCTGGATCGCGGGACAACACTTCCAATGTGGCTCCATTTCTCTTCAAGGTGTAACCTTAGATGATGTTGATGTCGTTTCACAATCAATGATATGATTGTGCGTGTGATACAACAGTAATTAGAAGATGTAGATGACATAAAAGATTTGTGTAATAGATATGAAGTTAGAAGTAGATTTAGACGTATAGGCTCAATTTGTACCTCATTAAGGAGTTCAGTAGATAGTGCACCAATTTCTTTAGTGCCACTTGCTGACGTAACTGGGACGGCGTCCTTCTAGGCTGGAATGTCCGAAGTGGTTGACGAACGAGGGAGATTCTTTGTTATTAGGGTGTAGTTGTCCTTCTCAATCTAGAACCGTAACTGTGGTTAGAAAAAGAACTCTATCGAATGTCCAGTACTACAAAAAAATTCATAGTGTGAAGTAGAAAAACATATACACCTTTAAGAGCTTGTTCGTACGTCATGTGCCACTTATGGATTTTGTCAACGTCGTCAGACATCCACGATGCAGTGTACGACTTGGAAATTTGCTTTACATTGAAGTTCTCATCTATTTTAAACTTGAAGAGATATCCTTGGTGAATTAAAGTGGCGAGCTCGTCAGGCATCGAATGAGCTTCTCCTATCTAGAAGTAGCATAGAGCTAAAAACATTGGACGACAATTGCAAAGCAGGAGGACTAACAGAACACACTTTACTGTTAAGATGAACCAAAATACCTTCTCCATCTTAGCAATAAGTTCGGTAGCATTGTGGTCAAGGAACTGCTCTACTTCATGGTCGAAGATGATGAAATGACACTCTATTCCAGAGAAATCTTTAACAACAAACTTCAACTGAAATCTGGAAAGGTTGTAAAAAGGATTAGAGATGACGACACTTGGATGAGGGGCAATTAAGTACATCAAATTAGTATACAACATTCGTAAGGGATGAACTTCGTATTGCAGCTCATGTACCCATTTTTGCTTCCTTCACAGCTGGTATTCTTGCATACCCACCTACCCCTATTGTTCTTGATTGTCTTCGACCTGCAAGACTTACAACTGTAGTATTACCATCCTGCTGATGAATCTATGTCCACAATCGTTGCCACAGTGTAGAACGACCCAACCTAGACATAAGAATATGGAAAAATGTTAAGCGGTAAACTGGTAGAAAGAATCTTCAATTGGAGAGAGTGGGAGGTAATTGGGAGGGTTACGTTTTCATTTTCAACAATCTGTGAAATTGAAAGAACCCCATCAACCGGCAGGTTGAAACTCTCTTCCTCTCTACCTTCCTCGATAATTTTGAGTAAGTGGCTAGGAGCTTGAGATGATAGACTACCAAAATCAAACCAAGTAATTAGAAAAGAAAGCAGTATCACTAATGTCGATAATTGGGTAAACTAGAGAAAAATTTGCAAATGGAATGAATTGATAAACCTCTCTTGAAGAGCTTCGATTTCGGGAATGCTTGGATTGACCTCAAAAGTTGAAGCGTTTTATGTGGTTTGCACAACCCAGGTGTCTATCAGTTAAACACGATGGAGTGTTAAATTAAACTATGCTGAAAACAACTGATAAGATTAAAACAATTGTTAGACAATGTGTCAAGTGCTCTTATTGTCAAACAGCCTGGTCTCCACTCTTCTGAGAACGACTACTTTACATTGTTGTGGACATTGAAGAAGATGAAGAGCCTCCGGGAGATCCACAGCATGAGGTTCCCAAAGTGTGCACTGAAGGACAACAGCACTGCAAGGATCGGAAAAAGGGAATGGTCAATGCAAAAGGAAAAGGATAAACGAAATTTAGGTGTACACAAACTCTTTGTTTGAAAACAGAATTATTGAATAACTTATCAATAGGAAACGTACTCAACGTCTTCAAGTTTGATTTTCTTCCACCTATAAGCATTCTTTGTTTCCTGAATTGGACCAATTTTGTACACCTTCCCGACAATATCTAAAACGGGTAAACAATTCGGTAACCTGAGAAATCTACAAAAAACAAAAGGCGAAAGTCTGTAACATATTGCAAGTAAGTGAAAGAATAGTGGAGACCTATGTACGGATTCATTGCTACTTTACCATTGACGATGTCTTCAAAACTGGCGAATTGATAGATATTGGAAGGAATTGATGCGTCATTAGGCAAATGAGTAACCTTTGTCGAGAATTCAACATTTAGCCTACAACCATGAGTAGTAGCCCGCTCCGCTCCGGTGTTAGATGTAACGGTGAGACTACGGATATTTTACGCTTCCTTCACAACGAATTTGTCCTTGAAATTGCTGATCAAAGACTTCTTAATGGTAGCCTGAACCAAGTCATTCTGATATATCACAGAGTAAAAATATAAGCAATATGATCAAATACGTAAAGATGATCAGTAAAATATTTATTTATAGTACATAGAAAATCACCTTGGCGTCGACAAACAGGAGTTCAACAGCGTCGGTAATGGATTTGTCATTGAAATTGAGCCTATTCCATCTATTGATAAGCCGAACGTTTAAATCCCTCACTTGAACACCTTGACAAAGTGTGGTGATGGAGTCGCGAGGTACATCACTCATGATGGAAGAATATCAAGAAGCCGATGTGAAACAGAGGACAGAAGAACAGAATTGAGAGAGAATAGAGTAGATGATAATTGGTTGTAGGTTGAATGGGAAGATGATTGAATAGCAGATGTAATATATAGTAGATTGTTCAAAGTAATTGATGAAGGTGAAGCGGAGACAAAGAGGCGGCCATAATTGACATCAACATTTTCGGAGTAGACAAAGGGAATACCTAGATGACTGGAAACCGAGGAGGTGGGTGTAACTATGGATGACGGGAAACAGAGGAAAAGGATTAATGATGAAGGTGGGTTAATTCATGACCCAAATTTAGTTGAGGGGTAGGTTGGGTTAATGGTGATTTGAATAGTAATTGAGTAGTGAAATTGATAGAAATTCAATTGATAAGAATTTGGGGTTAATTTCAAAATAGGGGCTTGTGATGCTCTTAATTGTTGTGCCGCGGTTTCTATTTTAATATATAGAAGATGGCAGGTGAGGGAGTAACAATTACTCCCATATGAGGGTAATACATTGCTCTTTTCTCCCCTTAAGTAATGCAAAATGCATTACCCCCATTTGAGGGTAACTTTCCTCACTCACTTTCTCTTTACACTATAAAATATCACCTCTATCCACCACATTCCTTCATTTTCTTCACATTTTGATCTTCTTTACTCCTTAATAATCTACTTGGTAAGGGTTATAATCGTCTTGGTAAACGAGGGTACCAATGTCGAGCTCACACTCAGAGTCTTAGTCATCGTACCTGATGAGCAACTTTCATCACTAGTTCTAGATGTCTTGGGGTTAGACCACGTAGTAGTCTTGCTCGACTCGGTCGACCCGAACATAGCCTTGCCTTATGTTCTACTTTCAGGCATAACCCACACAATGTGTCGAAATCAGAATATTGTTGTAGTTAAATTGTGTTAGCTATACTTCGATTTAGACCACGCAAAAATAGAGCCATATTCTGCTCTTCATGCTCTTCTATGTCACCCATTATTGTTAACTTTTCGAACTCGTCAATATTCTTGCTAATACTCAACTTTCCTTGCATTAAATCAACAATCTTTCGATACAAATTAAACTATGTTTATAAGACGATGACACATACCTCTTTCTTAGCTTCCTTTCTAACGTATCCCAAGAAGTGAAATTTTCCTTTCCGGCCCATGATCCTTCAACCTTTAAAATTTCATACCACAATGAAGCACTCCGAGCAAGTTTACAAATGCATACTTACAGCTCTTTTCATTTGATAGGTCCTTGAACTCGAACATACGTTCAATCTTCCTTTCCAAATCCAAATAATCCTTTGGGTCGACACTTCCTGTGAACTCTGGAAGATCGTTGATTTTAAACTCGTCGACGGGTTTTTGACGGAGTCCGGTTCGAAACCCCATTTGTCTGGTGCGTATGTAATCTCGTACGTGAGTGAGGACAGTATCATCATCGAATTCGTCCATTGTGTTGGCTTTGATACAACTTATGATACGAAAATTACTAACTTTCGTATTCGTGGGAGCAAAGATTTTATTAAACAAACAAAGTTACTATATGGACTTGACGAGCTTGAACAATAATATGAGCAATAATCCTCAACTAAAATAACGTAGCAATTAAATAATGAAGTAGTTGTAGCAAACAAATAACACCTACAATAAGTGGAACAAAGTGAGCATAACAGATATTTGTTCGAGTTCGATGTAACACCCCTGATTTTTATATATTAAATTTTATTAATATTTTATTTTGTTTACGATTTAACTCGTATTTCTTAAATAGTTATAAAACAGATTCATTGTTCAATCGTTTGAACACGTAAAGTCTTATTTACCTCGAAAAGTCATTTTTATGCTTAAAATGTATCTTACTTTCGTTTCATTCGATTTACTCATTTTATTTCTGTTTGAGTTTCCGTTTCGACGGTTTATATTCCCGAGTTTATCTTTATATAAACTTGAATTTAAACTCGAAACCCATTTTAATTATCTCTTTCGCACAAATTTTTATTAATATCGAGAAATTTGCTATTTAATATTTTTCTACGCGATTTCGTACATAATTATTTTTGAAACGTGATTTTAATACTACTTTCTCGTAAACACGTTCTTATACGAGTTTCGTCTACTTATTATTATTATTATTATTATTATTATTATTTTTAAAGGTGATCCATTTACGATTTTAAGCGCGAATCGGGCTCAGATTGTAGCAGACCCGACCGTTTCCCTCATCAGAATGAGATATTGTCGTAGTTCGGTTGAGAAAGTCAAAACCGACTCCTCTTTTCTCTCCTATTCATGTTTCACGTTCTCCTCACTGTTTGTGTTCTCCCCAACTCCTCTTAAACCTATAACACAGTATCCCCATTTCTCTATCTTCTCAAAAGAAAAAAAAAATTAAAACAATTGAACGTATCTTCTCTATTGAAAACAACACAGTAAACTGTTCTTCAATATTTTTCTCAATTCCGATCATTCTGTTCATCCCGGTTCATTCTAATTCCAAGGGTAATTTAATTACTCCTATTCTCCGTCTCGTTTCTCTCTTTTATTAATTTATAGCATGGTTTAATACCATACGTTAATTTATTTTGTAGGTTATCATATCAATTCCGTCAAAGATGATTATTATAATTTGCTCGGATCTCAATGAAGGTAACACATGATGGCATGACTCGGTATTGCATGATATATATGTTGTAGTTGTTTGTAGTATCGTTTTAAAATCGAATTTTTATACGAATAAGCATGTTTTAATTATATTGCGATAATATGCTTAAATCGATTTCGTGTTTCTATCGCTTTTAATCTTTCTCTATTTATTTCACATCGGATCTTCTAAAAGTATTATAAGGCCGAGACTAAAACATACAAATAAGACATTATTTCTGAATTTTCGTGATTTTAATATAAAGTAGCAAAGTGAAAGTTTTTATTATTTTTAACATAATTATTGCATGTTTCAGAATCGATTAGTGTTTTTGAACGATTTATTACTCCTGTTAAAGACTTTAGTTTCGAAAAGTTTGAAAAGAGACAACTATTTATTTTAAGTCTATTATATGCCTGTAAAATTTCGTAAATTAAGTCCAAGTATTTTGGTCACAATAAATGTTTTACGAACAGACGTCGGATTAGTCCGCGAATCTGTCAATTTTTGTAAAATCTAATTTAAACTCTTTGATAAACTTTGAATTTATTCTGGGTAATTTATGTACCTAAACTTTGAATAGTCTAATTAATGTTTCCAATTGTTTTTTCTTCAAAACCAATTTTTAAATGTATTTTATTAATGAGATACCATCGGGTGTCGAATTCTGTCAGTTTGTGAAAATACAAATAAAAACCCATGTTTTATTTGGAATTTGGATTTTCTCCTGAAATAAAAGTTGTAACTAAGTTTCTAAAGTTTTCAACCCCACTGGTCTTACGTTGTTTTGATTTTTGATGATTTAATTACAAATTTTATAGTAAGACAGTGATATTCCGGAAAATCTGTAAATTTGTAATTTAATACTTTTAATTACTTATATTTCACCCTTTTGAGAAATAATTATGATTTTCACATTCGTTGACTTTTGATCATTAAATATATATTTATAAAATAAGTATAATGTTTATGTCTCGAGGCCTAATAAAACTATTTTGTATAATTCAAATGTTAAACGATTTATAATTATAATAATACCTATTTTGGAAAGTTAATATTTGAAAAAAGTTTCCCAAATTAGAAATTTTCTTTTTAAGAACGTTTTGATAATCCTATCGAATTATGACAAAGACTTTGTTTTGGAGTTATGGAATAAGGACAAGTGTACGGGTAGAGTAATACAGTCTAGGTTATACGTTTTGCCATCAACTATAAAGCTGGTGTGTCTATGTTGAGACACATTGGTCGTTGAACTGAGCATGGTTTGTGTTCAGGAGTGTGTATATTTTGACCTTAAACTTAGATATCGCATCGTGTAAGTCGCCGTCGGGTTGAACTGGATTACGGTTGGTGTCCAGGAGGGGTGTACATTACTTAAGCCAGGACCTCGCTGCACGCAGTCCTGTTATAGTTTGAGTTGCCTAGTTAGAGACCAAAGTCTAATTTGTTTTGACTGAATTCTCGAACCTAGTTTAGTATGATCCTGGTGAAAGTCTATTCCGTCGCACTGATTGATTTCCATAACGTCGTTCCTATTATTGATTGACATTGATTTGCAGGTTGATAATCATTTTGAAGTATTTTACCGTATCATTTTAAATGTTTTCCGTTTTCAACTATTTTGATATAATAGTAATTATGCTTTAATATTATGTAATATGGCTGGGAGAACTGCCTGAGTTGCTCCCCACTGAATTGTGGCTGTTATGTTTATAACATGGCAGGTATTATTTGTTCCGGGGTTTGGTGTGAGCTAGCGAGTGGCGCGGATCGTACTCCGCTTGAGTTATGTTTATTTATGGATTCTTAATCCCATTTGGAGAATTTTTATTTTTAGCCCTTTTGTAAAAAGTGGCCTTTGTATATTGACTGACCGTTCTTTTTGTAAAATATAGAACATCAGTGTGTTTTAATCCCAAATCTACAGTATTTCCGCTACTGTATTGCATTAGAATTTATAGGGGATTACATCGACCTATGACTAAAGTAATGAAGGATTGATATTCATGACCTATTGAACAATAATCGAAATCAGAGTGTGATCGCGTCAAACACTGATACAAAAATTATGGCTTTCGTATATGTAACAAAGCGGAAGTATTTTTTTTGGATGTTTACTTTTGTGAAAATAAGGGATATTTACTCGATCTTGACCTATAGACCGAATAATAGTGAGAACAATTAAGACCTATAATTGTTGCTCGAATTAATGTCTGAAACACGACAAACAATAATCAATTTTGGATCGAACCTTGTCGAACCGATAAATATAATTGCAACACAAAAGTTCAAATTTCTTATCCATAAACTTCACTCTTTTTTTTTTGGTAAAATGTAATTATAATATATCAATCAATCAATTCATGTACAAAGCTAAGTGGACCTTAGCCTATGTAGCCAATCCATCTCCTTCTGAGATAGTTGACCTTTAGAGAGCCATTCTAAACGACTAAAAAACTCGATTTTAATAACATTCAAAACAATATGAGGCCGAGCTAATATGCCTTCTATTCTCGCCTTATTCCTTTGCATCCAAATATTGTTCATGGCCGCTATCACAACTGCTCGACTAACTTTTTTTTGTAGACCACTATCGTTGATCTTCAAATGTAACAGTTGCTAACCCAAAGTTAACTCAACCATCCTGCTAACAAACCAAGGACCCGACTGTTGTTCCCACAAGAAAAAAATATATGGGCAGTAGTTTCCGAATACGTTTCACACAGGCAGCATTTGTCTGTAGCAGTGTACTAATGTGATGCATGTACATCTTGTCCTTAGTGTTAAGTGCTTCACGACAGGTTAACCACGCAACAAATTGGTGTTTTAGCAACCCCCAATTGGACCAAACTAAGTGCGACCACCCTACTGTGTCCCCTTTTCGCCTCAGCATCTAATACCCATCAATAATAGAGTATAGCTTATCTCCATTCTGCCATCCATCTCCTGGAAAATGCACCTGAACCTTCTCCTTTAAACTACATAGTCTCTTCCAACCCCACGACACTGAAGCTCCAGGAGTTACTCTCTCCAATCTCGTCCCTTCAGGTTGAAGTGTTGAACCCACAACACCCAAAGGCGATTTTTCTGCTCAAACAGCCATGACAGTAATTTAATTCTTAATAATGAATACAAAGACTCATATTTATACTAATAAAATAAACTAATCCTAAATATGTTAATTATACTCTAACATAATTTAATTCCTAAATAATTCCTAAATAACATTAGAAAATAAACTAAGTAGATACTTTTTTCAAAATACTTGAAAAAATGGAAAACGAATAAATATGAAAAATCAATACTAAGGCCCTGTTCTTTTCAGCTTATTTTCAGCCCGTTTCACACCAGCTCAGCTTCTATTAGCTCAACCCAGCTCGTATCAGCTCAGCCCAGCTCCTATAAGCTCAGCTCAGCCCAGCCTTAATATTTTCAGCCTAGCTCCGATATTTTCAGCTCCTAAAATAATAATTTGATAATAATAATAATAATAATAATAATAATAATAATAATAATAATATACTATATAATAATATATAATATATAATAATAATAATAATAATATTTATTTATTTATATGAAACGGAAGTTGCATTAACATCGAAACAAATTACAATAAGTTATTGTTGTTGTTGTTGTTGTTGTTGTTATTGCATTTTGATATTAATGCAAGTTTCTTTTCATAAAAAATTAATAATAATGATAATAATAATATTGTTGTTGTTCTTGTTGTTGTTGTTATTATTTTTATTACTTGTATCTCTTAATGTTAATAATAATAATAATAATAATAATAATAATAATAATAATAATAATAATAATAATAATAATAATAACAAATTATTATCATCATCATCATTGTCATTGTTATTATTATCTTTATTATTATTATTTTCTATTTTTTTTTTATCATCATTGTTATTATAATAATTATTTATATTATTATGATATCCATAATATTTCGAGGTCTTGAAATAGATGTTACATTAAAATATTTACAACTCACACAAACAATATAACATATGAGTATTATTTCTATTGTATTAAGATTTAAGAATATGAAAATT
This sequence comes from Agrostemma githago, assembly GCA_958450325.1. Taxonomy (NCBI): domain Eukaryota; kingdom Viridiplantae; phylum Streptophyta; class Magnoliopsida; order Caryophyllales; family Caryophyllaceae; genus Agrostemma; species Agrostemma githago. The sequence continues at coordinate 16,173,689 of OY288250.1, forward strand.
TAAAATTTTGTATATTACGTAATCAAATGTATATACATAACATTTTCTACTGCCAAGTACTAAAAAAACGTAGAAATCAAGTGAATTGAAGTGAGTACTATATTGTTGTTATTATCATTACTATTATTAATTATTATTATTATTATTATTATTATTATTATTAATTTTTATTTTTTTTTTAATTTTTTTTTTGCAAGAATTTTATGACTCTTTTATTCATCCATATAGGGCAAATATAAGAGACTAGCCTTATAAAAAATAATATCCCCTATAACATGTATCTACATGTAATTACAATGTAAATCGTATAACTATCCTCCTACTTCGTAATCGAGTAATGACCTCAAATTTAATGTATTGTGCTAGCTGTTTGTAATGCCTCTCAGCATTACTGAAAGTTCTCAAATTCCTTTCTCTCCATATATGATGAATTACAGCAGCTAATGTAGCCCCATACCAATCCCGTTTCCAATGTCTGTTAATTCGTCTTAACTTTGCCCAATGCAATTCAGTCGCAAGATCATTGCTTCTCCCTTCAATTCTCATCCACTCCAAAAGCTCTTTCCATAGTCTAGAGGCATAAATGCAATGAAAAAATAGATGCTGATGCGACTCAGCATCCTTTTTATATAATAGGCATCTATTTACTATGTACTGCCCCCGTTCCTGCAAGTTATCTATTGTTGCCAGACATCCTTGCGCAGCCAAAGTCCCAATAACACCATGTTTAGGAATAACCTCCTGCCGTTGCAGCAGACTCAACCATCTCTTCTTTGTGAATTTATTCCGAAACCATTCATAAGCTTCAACAACCTGGAACTTTTCATTCTTCACCCAACTCAGCAAAAGCAAATTTGCTTTGTTCATATTTCCTTCCTGTACTAATATTTCATCTCTTATGCGTATAATACTCTTGAGAGTTGCTGTAAATCTTTCCTTTTGTTGGACATTCCAGATGTTCAGGTTCTCGAGGATGTACAGATGATTCCATTTACTCCACAATCCCCCGTTGCTGTCCATTAATTTTCATAACCAATGGCAAATTAATGCCTTATTCCAAGCCTGTAGATTTTTAATGTTTAATCCCCCCTCTTCCCATGGTGAACAAAGCTTATCCCAACTCTTGAATACAGGTTTCTTGCTTGCCAAAGTACCTGTCCAAAAGTAGTTGCGACAAAGCTGATTGATCTTATTGAGAACATTCAACGGAAGAAGGGCATTAGCACACCAGTAGTTCATAATTCCAAACACGACTGAATTGATGAGCTGGGTTCGTCCTGCATATGATAAACAAGTTGCAGACCAACTAGTAATTGCATCCTGTACTTTATGAATCAAAGCCATATAGTGCTCAAGCTTGTTGTTTATGTCATTTAAGGGAAGCCCTAGATACTTGCAAGGGAAACTCCCTTGGGTAAATCCAGTAACATCCAAGATTTCCTTCCTTATACTCTCATGAATTCCCCCAAAGTAGATATTAGTCTTTTCCCTGTTTGCTTGCAACCCAGACTCCCCTGCGAATTCTTCCAGAGCTGTAAGGACGGCCTTAACAGATGGTGTATCTCCCCTCATAAACACCATCAAATCGTCCGCAAAAATCAAATGGTTCAAACTGAGCTTCCTACACTTTGGGTGATAAGAAACTTGAGCTTGATTATTAATCATTCTTAATCTTCTAGAGAAAACCTCCATGCTTAGAACAAAGAGGTAAGGAGATAAGGGATCTCCTTGTCGAACACCACTTCTTCCTTTAAAAAAACCATGAGAAGTTCCATTTATCTTTAGTGAAAACCATGACCCTTTAATGCAAGAGAGAATCCAATTGATAAATTGAGCCGGAAAGTTGAAGCCTTTAAGCATATTCTCTAAGAAATCCCATTGCAAGGAATCAAAGGCTTTTCTTAAATCAATTTTCATCAAGCATCTTGGGGTTAGGAATTTTCTTCCATAACTCTTTATAAGAGATTGAGATAATGCTATATTCTCGTGTATATTCCTGCCTCTCAGAAAAGCAGCTTGTTCAGGACCTATTATTTTTTGAAGGACCCCCTGTAGTCTGCTTGTTAATATCTTTGTAACAGTTTTGTACAGAACTGAACAGCATGAAATCGGTCGATAGTCAAGCACTGACTTGCAAACCGATTTCTTTGGGATCAGAGTAACAAATGTGGTATTTGCTTGCTTAACCATTTTACTTGTTTAAAAAAATTCCAACACAGCAGCGCAAAAATCCCCCTTTACTATCTGCCATGAAGGCTTGAAAAAACCCGCTGAAAACCCATCCGGACCTGGGCTCTTATCAGACCCCATGGAAAAAAGCATACTTCTAATTTCCTCCTCATCAGGCAATTTTAACAGATTATTCCAGTCATTCTCCCGAATAGTTTCCCCTTGCTGCATTATTTTTGGATCAATTGAATTGGTGCTCCTCTCAGTACCTAATAGCTCCTGGTAATACTCCACAAAACCCTCAGCTACTTCTTTCATCCCCTTCCTCAGACATCCATTAACATCTTCAATAGCACCAATGACTTGTTGGTGCCTTCGCTCCCTTATTCTAGAGTAGAAATAAGAAGTTGCGTCATCATTTAAGGCCAAGTCTTCCATTTTTGATCGCTGCTGTAGAATGCTTATGTCTGCTTGTTTTAGCTGCCAACATAATGTGACTAGGTCCTTTTCATTCTGAATTAATTCAGAGGAAAAAGGATTATTCTGAAGGGAAAGTTGGCATTCTTCAATCTTTTTCTCCACTTCCATTATTCTTGCCCCAATATTTGAGAAATGTTTCTTATGCAACCCTTTCAAAGCCATTTTAACATTCTTCAATCTTTGGGAAAGTTTATATCCTGCTGTACCATAAACACGTTGCTGCCAAGCGTTTTTAACAATGGATTGGTAATCTGGATGTTTAGTCCAACAATTAAGAAAATTGAATCTTCTAACCGTCTTTTCCTCATTGAACATATTGACAATCACTGGTGAATGATCCGAAATCCCCGAGTTAGAGTAATTAGCAAACGAATTAGGAAAATCATTTGCCCAATTGAGATTAATAAGGGCCCTGTCAAGCTTAGTCCATACTCTAGTATTCGATTCTTGCTTATTGGTCCAAGTATATTCATATCCTTGGCCTATCAACTCCTGCAGATGACATTGAGAGATACAGGTATTAAAATCCTCCATATCAGCTATGAGTGGTGCAGATCCTCCCACCTTTTCCCCTAAATGTATTATAATGTTGAAATCCCCCAATACTAGGCAACTGGAAGTTAGATTCAGCCTACGCAAATGACTCCATAGCTCATCCCTCCCTCTAGCATCATTGACTCCATAGACTACAATAACAAAGCATTCCTTGCCAGTAGCAAAATGATGCAATTGACAATGAATAAATTGCTTATTCTCCTCCAAAATATCAACCCTAATTGTACTGGGATTACAAATTACCCAGATTCGTCCATTATAATGGCTCCTATAATTGCAGTAAACAGAAAAAGAATTGAATTTGCCTCCAATAATTTTTTTTTCTTTTTTTTCCTTTATTCTTGTTTCTAGTAAACCCAGAAAATCCATACCACTATCCTTAATAAAATGTAAAACTTCATTTTGCTTAAGGATCTCGTTACCTCCTCTTATGTTCCAAGAGCCCATAATAATATTATAAGATCAGGAGGAAGTGGTTCCACTACTAGAGGGAATTCCTCTATACAATCATCATCCAATAAAGATTCTATCAAATCAATGCTATCCATTTTCAACAGCTCAAACCTGTTTGGAGTGTGTAATTGTTCAAGCAAAGATTGATCGATTTCCCCTTCCTTAAAGCACCTACTGGAGTCTGGCACCTTAAGGCCTCTCCCAATGCATCCTGAACGCTTTACAACAGTGGTAAAGTCAGAGTGAGGATCGACAGGCACAGCTTGACCTAGCTTCAAGCATTCTGAGTCAACATGTGTAACCTGCTTTCCATCACTGTGCTTTCCATCTGCTGAGGTACCGCCTAGCATTTGGGGTCCAGAGCCAGTGTTTCGACCTCTAGTGGGCTCTCTCTCATGGGGTCCTGAGTGCGTTACAGTAGAAACAGGAGGATCCAGAGTCACTCCTTCTACTGAGGTACCACCTAACCCATGGGAGGCCTTCTTTACAGGCGTATAGTGAGTTGCAGGCCTGCCTACACCATCCTTTTGCATCATATTTTTCTCCCACTTACATGCTGTTTTGAGATGCCCCAATTTGCCACATCCCACACAGTAGTAAGGGAGCCATTCGTAATCCACACGCTGCATTGATTTGCCAGAAAATGGGGTGTTAATCATTATGATATTTGGCAATTCCTTTGAGACATCCACCTCCATCATGACCCTGGCAAAGGAAAGGCGTTCATTGTAAGTAGTCGTCATGTCTGCGAACATTGGCTTTCCTATTTTGGTCGCCATTTTACTGAGTACTGACTCAGTCCAAAGAAAAAGATCGAGATCCGGAAAGAGAACCCACGCTGGTACAATGGAAATCCTATCCATCTCTTGCGAGAAAGTCGAACTCCACTGCTTGAGAACAAGAGAATGTAACCCCACCTACCATGGACCACCCTTCAGGATCGCTTCCATTGATTCTTGGCTTCCAAATCTGAACGAAAACCACCCACGCTTAAAGTATTGCACGACAGGGGCTTTTACGTGATTCCAATGTTTATCCACAAAATCTTGAATATGCTTGAGAAGTGGCTTTGCCCATAGAACGTTCCCCATGAGCGTGAACCTCCATAATCGCAATTCATCCTCAAAATCATCTTGACAAATTTCCACTTCCTCCGATTGTGCACAAGATTCATCAAAATGTAAACCCATGCCCATTTTTTGCTCTTTTGCTTTCTCAGCCCATGTCAAACTAACATCAGGACCAAGATTTCTTTCTTCATATTATTATTATTATTATTATTTTTATTATTATTATTATTATTATTATTATTATTATTACTACTACTACTACTACTACTACTACTACTACTACTATAATTAATTAATTAATTATTATTTTTATTGTTATTGTTATTGTTATTGTTATTGTTATTGTTATTGTTATTATAATTATTATTATTATTATTATTATTATTATTATTATTATTATTATTATTATTATTATTATTTAGTGTTATAATTTTTTATATTGTTTTTCTCATTTTTTAAAATATTATTAGATAATTTATATGAGTAGTTATTAGTTTCAGCTTCTTTTAATTCAGCTCAGCTTCTATCAGTCTAGCTCTGCTCCTATCAGACCAGCTCAGCTCTTATCAGACCAGCTCAGCTCAGTTCAGTCCTGTTTCAGCCGAAAAGAACAGGGCCTAAAAATTTCCTAAATTGCTAATTAGATACTCCATACTTCATATTTTCGCATCAAACACTAACATGAATTGGAACGAAATCGTGTCGAACCGAGAAAACAAATGCAAGGCCAAAGGTTAGTGTTTTTAATAAATCGTCAATGAATAATATTCAATACAAAGACCCCCTATATATAACCTAAATAATTTAGGTTAACTACGAATTAAAGAAATAATGTACTTACTAAATAAGGAAATAAAATAATTAGGAAAAAAGTTAGATCCCTAATTTTTTATATCTTATGTTTCCGGGAAAACATTATTTAAATAATAATAATATCGTAATAGTTAACTAACTCCGAGCATTGCATATTATCTCCCCTTTTTTTACGCATTCCAACCCCCCCCCCCCCCCCCTCCCTCCCCCCAAAACTTTTCCACTTCCCTCCCTTTCCACGGAGCAGCACTCCTCCTTGGCCTTCGTTCCTTCAATAAGGTCACTACTACAAAGATCGGAAAAGACACCACTGAAAAGAAACCATGAAAACATAAAAATGATTTCTTAAATTAAAGAAAGGGTTATTTAATGGGAATAATACCGACTATAGGGCGTGTTCCAATAATAATACCAATTATAATAAATCTGATAATAACACAAAGGATTGAAACAACTTAACAACAGTGGTATATGCACACTTATGACCTACAACAGCAGGTAAGTTAAGTAAAAATCAACCGGCTGTTGAAATGCCCTTAAATGCTCACCCTCCTCCTTTCCATCACCTCCTCCTTCCTCTTTAATGGCTGATCTCCTTCTTCTTCTCTAAATTTGTCTGGGTTTCATAAACTCCTCCTCTTCAATAAATGTAATAATGAGTTCTCCATCAAATGCAAGCTCTTCAAATTCGTGGGGTTCGAAATTGGCGAATGAAGTTCTATGCAATCACCAATAACGTGCATCATCTGTAATCTCCCCAATTTCTCCATCTTATCGAAGAACTGCATCGTCTTCAACGACTGCCGCATCATCAACGTCATTGAAATCGGAAACCCGAAAGCCACCGCGCTTACACTCATCCTCAACACATCATTCCCAATTGGAGAATTCCATGCCATGTAACCTCCGAGAGATAGCTGAACCAAAGCTAATGCCGCCATTGATTTGTTGACGTCGTACATGCTCTTCATTGTTGATTCCGTTACTTCTCTTGATTCGTTCGCGACTTCCGACATGTCTCTTTCCACTGTCGGACCTTCGATTTCCTGGTGTTTCATTGAGTAATTGCGAGTCTGTTGATCATATGTTCGTACCCTAACCCTAATTTCCCCAATTTTTCCCCAAATTGATTGATTTCCGTCGCCGATTCGAGGATGACTAAGAAAGGATTTGGATCGGATGTTCGACCATGGAGTGGTGGTGGTTGCCGATTTGGCCGTCGTGGAAACCGCCAAATCGACAATAAAAATGGAGCAAATAGATATTTTAAAAGAGACAATTAATTATATGAACAGATTAACTTACCGATTCGCTGAACTGATTAGGTGAAGTACTTGCTAAATTATGAGTTGCAAAAGTAAAGTTGAAGAAATGAGGAAGGTGGACATTAATGGCGAGTTTGAATGAAGAGGAGGGTGGATGACTGATAATGAAAGCAAGTGGAAGGAAGAGGAAGTAAGTAATAACTGTAATAAATGAAAGGGTGACAGGAAGGTGGACGGGTTATTCAGGTAACCCGTCACCCATACCATTGTTGTTAAGTTGTTTCAATCCTTTGTGTTATTATCAGATTTATTGTAATTGGTATTATTATTGGAACACGCCCTATAGTCGGTATTATTCCCATTAAATAACCCTTAAAGAAATCTTTAATAAAGGATAAATGGTCTCTTATAAATAACAAAGAAACCGTTTAATTATCAAATGGTCGCCCATGAATAACAAAGAAAAAAATCATCAAATGGTCTCTTACTACTCCATATAACAAAGAAATCATTTAATAACTGACTAGATTAGACCCGTGCAAATACAAGGATTTTTAAATTAATATGTTTATTGCATATTTTTTGAGTCAAGATGTTTATATAGGCAATTAATACAGAGTACTACGTAACATTTACATTTTTATTACCTATTTTTTCATAATAGGTATTTTGATGTTTGGTATGTTATTCGTAATGATTATTTTTAATAAGATGTTAAAAAAATAGAAATTAAAATAAAAAGTATCGTGTATTATAATCCTTATATTGTGTAACATACTTCACTAAAATCATCGGTTTCTCCATATTGGCTAATTTTATTTTTCTCCATATTTTGTCAATTTTAGGAATATCAATATTTTTATTAGGAATATATATTTGGTTATTTTTTTCTATTATATCCTTATATTATTTGGTGATACATGTTATAGTAATATATACTATTTGATGATATTATAACCCATTTATTGTGTAATATACTAAAAATATTGTATAATATATTTTTTTCTAGCGGAAAAACATTCATTCTCGTGATGACACGTAAGCGCAATTCTAGTCTCTTATTCTCTTAGTATAAGAGGGTTAAACTAAGTCAAATAATATCAAAGTAAATATTTGCAATTTTTTTTAAAATACTTTTCAATTTTTATAATTTATCCAAAAAGATAATGGGTTAATTAATTGCAATAATACTGACTATTGGACGTATTCCAATAATAATACCAATTACAGTTAATCCCAGAATAATACATTGAATTGAAGTATTCTAATGATAATGGTACAGTTGACAGGTTACCTGAATAACCGGTCCACCTCCCCTTAAGCGCCTCATTTAATTCCTACTATCACCATTACCATTTACTTCACTCTTCATTTACTTCTCACTCTCTCTTGAGGATGAATCTAGACCTGGTAAGAGGAAGAAATCTGTTACAACAATTGTGATTGACAAAATTGATTTCACAAAACATAGTAGACAGTTTATTAAAACATAGACATAAACTCCTGAATTGGACCTAGAAACCATAATTGAAACACTAATCGAATAAATATAAACCCAGAAAATAAACCTAATCAAAACAAAACCCCAAATTGTCAAAATTTGCAGAAAGATAAAATAGTATTTGATTGACCAAGTGAATTGTGCTAAAATTGTAAATTAGAAGCGAATCAAGTCCCGAATTGGACCCAGAAATCATAATCGAAACGGTAATCGAATAAATACGAACCCAGAAAAAAAAAAACCTAACTGAAACCAAAACCCTAAATTTGTACAAAATAAAATAAATTAGCAATGCTTAAAATCGAAAAGAGAGTACCTGGGAGTTGAAGAAGACAGAGAATCAGAGATGGGCGATAATTAATTTCGATGGTTTGATTGATTTTTAATTAATGAAGTTTATGTCTTGATGGAGAGCCCATTATTAGATTTAATGAGGAGAGGAGGGTAATGGAAATCAAGACTTTTTAAAATTTTTTGCAGTGTTACCATTGAAGACAAGGATTTAAGTAGGATGGAGATGAAGAAATAGGGTAAGTGGGTGTGGATTGAATAGATTGAAGTAGCAGATTATTTTTCAGAAAGGTTACCTGCTGTTGCAGGTAACATATGCAGCTGTACCATTATCATTAGAATACTCAAATTCGATGTATTATTCTGGGATTAACTGTAATTGGTATTATAATTGGAATACGCTCAATAGTTAGTATTATTGCTATTAAATAACCCAAAGATAATTGGTACGATGAGAATTTCATAAATATATACTCCCTTCGTTCACTATTTTTTGCCCCATTTCATTAAAATACTCCTCACAAATAATCATGAAATGGGGCGAAAGATTATGAACGGAGAAGGGAGTATGAGTTAAGTTATTATTTCTAGCCTAAATTAATTTTTTTTAAAATTGAGAAATTGAAACTTTTGGAGGGAAAATTTTAATGTTAACGAATTACTTTTTATATTATACTAAGAGATTTACATAATTATTATAATATTATTATTTGACTCAAATAAATATTTCATGTGTCAATGAGTATTAGGTATATTCATTTAATATCAATGAGTATATTCGTGAAATGACAATATATCCTATCAATGAGTATTATTCCCATTATTTTCATAAGTCATTATATTAGGGATTGATACAACAATATATTTTAAAAGATGAAGGAAATGAAATTGAGAGGGTGAATGAAAAGGACGGGAAAAAAGTGAAGGAGACACTGACACGTGTCCCATCTCTTATATATTAAAGCAAAGTCCATTTCCAATGATGTGGCACAATGAAGATCCTCTATTCAGAAATAAGTCCTAATTTTTGATACATTTTTTTCTCCCACAAGTGTGAACGCGTTTGCAAGTTCTGGACAAAATTTCCCTCTAAGTATCTTCCAAAAGGAGCGAGGTAGGATTCGAACCCGCGACCTCCAGGACATATTCCATGTGCACAAACCACTTATCCAAGGAATCACTTTGTATCCAATGTGCAGTAAAAACATGTAGTATGTTACTTACACGAAATTGATTCCAGGTCATTGAATATCATCATCAGTTCACGAGGCAAAAAACAATCACCTACACTACCAAATCAATCTTCCGATCATCCATATTCTTCCATCGATTTTGCAAAATCATTGATGCTATTCACCATTTCACGAGGAATTGTTGTAAATGTCCATTCTTCCTTCTCGAGAATGCATCACCGGTTTTATCAATTTCTTTAACTACTCATCTTCATTGGAACCCTACGCCATTAATCATGAGTCATCTCGGAAATACCTCACAGTCAATCAATATTCGCCTCTTCGTTTCCTTAATTTTGTGTTTCAATCACATCTTATTCTATTTATATGTCGTGTTATCTCGCTATCATATCTGCAGTCATTCCCAATTTCGCGAATTTATTTATTTCGTTTCCGTTTTTCTCTCCCTGCTTTGAAATATATCTCAATCGAATTTGGTTTCCATTGCTAACCTTACTCAAGGTGTCAGGTCGAAGGATCTAACCGTTAGGGTGATTTACAGATGGAACAGGCCGAACTACACAAACAAGAATACAACTGACGCTGTTGAGTTGCTGCTCATCGATGCTAAGGTTATTACCTCCATTTGATTAATTTCTTTCTTTATTGTTGTCCTCTGTATATTGTGGTGGAACTTGCTTTCAATCCTTTTTTTTCTCCGTGATTCCAGAATGATTTGGTTCAGGCAACTATTAAAAAGCCGTTGTTGAGTAGATTCAAGGACAAATTTGTCACTGGTCAGGTGTACAGTCTACGTAGTTTGACCGTTGCCCCCAATGTAGGCGTGGACAAGGCCACCACTCATACCTGCAGATTGAATGTCGAGTTCTCCACTAAAGTTACTCACCTGCCTAACGATGTCTCAGTACCGTCTAACTGCTACCGCTTTGTTAGCTTTAAGGATATCAACGATGGCAAAATTGCAGCCAATCAGTACATAAGTATCTTTGTTGAAGTTTGCACTGCATAAGTTTTCTTCTTACTAATGTAATTCTCCGTACGTCTGTTATTTATGAGTTTCTTCCTATGCAGATGTTGTTGGTACGGTCTACAAGATCGAACCAATTACTGAAACGAAGAACGGTTTCAAGTGTAGAAAAATCAAGTTGGAAGGTACAGAGTACGCCTCTTTTTCTGTCTCCTCTTTTGTCCTACCCCCTAATTTGTGATTGTCTCACAACTTTGTGAACTTCTTTTCTGTATACTTAGTGGCGACGTTCTTCAATGCACTTTGTGGGCACCGCACGCCGTGGATCTACCTGAGGTACTGGCTATTTTACCCAGCCCTCACCAGTCCAAAGTAGTTGTTCTTAGATGTGTGGGGCCGAAGCTATTTGACAGTAAGTACCTCACCTGGCAGTCCGTTCTATTCATGTTTTTTTCACAATGATTCTTTCGAAGTAAGTAACATTCTGTTCTCACACTACAGATTCTTGGGTTGTTCAAACTACCTTCAACGCTACGACATTTGAGGTTAATCCAAAGTTGCCCGAAGTAGATGCCTTTCAAGAGAGGTTCTACATATATAGATTTATACTTTTTTTATTCACTAACTTGCGTTAATTATTTGATACTGTTATTTTTAACATGATGTGATATGATCCTGCAGTCTTTCATCTCAAGCTCCTAGCAATTCATTACAGATTCTCGACGAAGCTGCGGACGGTGATAGTTTCCACATTCCGGTAGATGAAGTTCTTTCCGTAAAACAGATTCTTGAAAGCGAAAAGGTTTAGTCATACCTTAATCTCATTAGTGTTCTAGATATGTAAAATTCTACACATTATTGACAACCATTCAATTAATGTACAAGGTGGTCGTTCTATACTGTGGCAACCATACTTGACATTGAATCTACAGCGGGGTGGTACTATAACAGCTGCAAGTCTTACAGATCAAAGGCAATGAAGAACGATAAAGCGAGGTGGTTTTGTAAGAATCCGAATTGCGATGGAAGCAAAACTGGCTTCATGAAGAACAACCATAAGTGAGTCTCCCATAACTACCTATCCAAATTAGTACGTGCAAGGCAGATATGTCTTCTAATAGCAACTGTCGTCATCGTCGTTACAAGTTTCAGGTCAAGTTTGCAGTTGTCAATTTCTCTGGGATCGAATGTCAGTTTGTTGCATTTAATCATCAGATCGAAAAGTTTCTCGACTACAGTGCCACCGAGTTGATTGCAAAGATGGAGAAGGTATTCCTATAACTGTACAATTCGATTATATTTCATTGTCAATGTTTGTTTTGTATAACCGAACCTCAACTCTTTTACTTCCACCAGAATGGAGAAGGTCATTCTATGCCTGCAGAGCTAGCCACTTTCATTGACAATCGCTTCCTATTCAAGATAAATATAGACGACAAGTTCAATGTCGAACAGTCGTCTACATCTTACACAGTTTCCTGGATGTCTGATGACGTAGACAAAATACACATGTGGCACATGAAGTACGAAGAGGCAATTAAGGTTGCTTTTTACCTATTGTTGTTCCTGTTTTTTTTCCACATCTTTAACTTGGTAAGTCTTAAAATTATATTGATCGCAACTTACTCTTTTGTTTGTGTGGACATGACATAGGTCCACCCCGACGCGGCCACGCGCGAGTTTGGGGAGGCGAATGAATCTCCATGAGATGGTCAAATGGAAATTTAAATCGAAGTGGGAGTCGCTACCAAATTTTATGGTTATTCGGAACCGTTAGAGCCCACTCTATGTCGTAGTGGGCCGTATACAAAATACGGCCCATTTCCGATGTCAGAGTTTATTGGGCTTGTCCCTTTGCATATCGATATAGATGCCGACTTGAGCGGTTAATCGTATATTCAATGACTCTCGTTGCCAATGGTTTCGGACATCCGGAAACCACGGTTATGAGTAAGGGGTGAGGGTACGTGTTGGGAAGTTCACTAAGAACACCCAACCCCGCCCGCACATTAGCGGCCTCTACTAGGATATCGAATGATGTTTTAATACGCGCGTTAGTAATACGATGAATGATATGCAAATATTGTTTTCCTAAACATGCGAGGAATTGAACGGGTTGCTAAGTCGGTTTAATGCATGAAAAATTTAACGTCAAAGTTGAATTTAGCATGTGAAGTTCGTTTTAGTATAATTAAACAAATGATGAAAAAGATATGAATTTGCTACAAAAGATGAACAAACGAGTTAGTATTGATTTGTAAATAATAATATAGCAAATAAATATACGAGATCGAGAAAATAAATATTAATCGAAATCTGAAAAATATCGTTAAAACGCTGTTTTGTATAAAAAAACGAAGTTCGAAAAATAATAAAAAAACGAGAAAGATGCGCCGTGGCAGCCGGCCGCGCGGCTCGCCCGGGATGCCGGCGAGTCGCGTGTCGGTCTGTTTTTGAAGACGATTTTCAAAGACTCGATGCTTTTATTAAATCGCGTACAAATATTGTATGATTTGTACTCGATCTAATATTTTTGTTGTTCGTTATATTCAATAATTGACTACGAAATCAACATCAAATACTCCGAGTAGTTTTAGAAAAGATGTAAATTTTGAAATCGTTTCGTAGAAGAATAAAATAAAACGAACGAAAAAGCTAAAAAAAAAGAACTCGGGCTTCAGGCCCGTGCGCGAGTCGCCTGGGAGTGGCGCGACTCGCGTGCAGGTCTGTCCGATTTTATATTTTTTGTTCGAAATTGCTAATTTTGATAAATCGCGTACAAAATATGAATTAATTTGTATTCGATTTATGTTTTCGATATTCGTCGTATTTGATATTCGATATTCGATTATGAAATCGATATCGAATATTCGGAATGAAAAAAAAGTTTTGTAAAAACAAAGGTTTGAAAAAGATGTAACGATTTTAACATCGTCGAGATTAAATTTAATTCTTTTAATACGATATTTAACTATAGAGTTGATATCATATTGTTAAGAATGTATAAAAATAGTTTTTGATAATATCGAGATTAGAAAAATAAATAAAAAATGACGACGACGACCCGTAATAAAACGACCGACGCGAAGGAGGAGAAGAGAAGAAAAAGAGAAATCGGGTTTTGTTACACCCTCAACCTACATGCTTATGTTTACTCGGATCGGGGCTCGTCGGGATGCGGCTTGGGCACAAGAGCGTCGAATGTATGTCGGTGAGGTGGTGGCTCGGTTTGGACGAGTTTCGGGTGAAGGATTTCGAGTTTAAATGGACCGGTTTTCCTTCGGGAATATTATCGGTTTTTCGATGTTAATTTTTGATGTGTATTTGATGTGCAGGGATGCTAATGATTTGATGTCGTTGTTTTTGAATATCTTTCTTTCCGTCCTTTCAATGTGTTGTATGCAAGGGGCTATTTATAGGAAATTCCCGACCTTGGCTAGGAGAGTTTGAACTACCGCTTAGGATAGGAAACGTAGAAGTTGTAAGGCATGAGAATTCCGCTTTCTTGTCAAAGAAGAAAGGGGACACGGCTGGTTGTAGCCTACTCGGCCGAGTGTTTGCACTCGGTCGGGTGTTTGAATCGGTTTTTGGATAGGAAATGTAAGAGTTCGAAAGGAATGCAAATTCCGTTTCTTAATGGAGAAGCCAAAATCTCGGCTGAATGGAGGAGTATTTCAGCTGCCTTGGGTGTCTTGGCCGAGTAATTGGTGCTCGGTCGATATCCGATTCGGTTTCCGGATAGAATTCCTACTTGAGATCGAATCGTATCCTTAAACGGATTTGTTTAATATTTTGAAAAGTTGATTTTTGTAGGATTAGAGTGGGAATCTGCCGTGTGAGGTGTCACGGCTGACTCACGTGTCTCGGGAAAATCTTTGACCGGGTTTTGACTCGGTCGTTAAAAGACGGTTTTACCCCTGGTGTCGGAATCGACCCAAATTAGTCTTATTTGACTCGAAACGACCCACTGGGCCTGATTTTGAGGTTGGTTTTGTGAGATATGTACTCCATAATGAGCCCAAGCCAAATGCCAATGATTTTGAGCCCGTTTCTGAGTATTTAAAGCACGTTTGCGTCCGATCATCATCGGGTGTTTGTCGGAAACTGCTATAGACACCTGGCAGTCAAAATATGGGTGTCTACAGTTTGCAGAAAATAATGGACGAGTATGGTCTATCAAAAACTATTCTAAGCAATCAGAATTTCAAACGTACCGTTCATGGAGAACCTACGCAACTTGCGGATGCCACATCCGTCGGAGTACATGAATTTCAGGGAACTTCGAATTCCAGTCAGGTTTTTCTTATTTTCGGCACACATTTTAATATGTTACGTGTTTGATTTTTAAGTGGAAGTGTTTTCACTCCAACCTTATACCAAAACTTCTGAGTCTCCTTTTTCTCTAGACATTAAGGTCGTTGACTCTGAAATCGCGTCCAATTCTTCGAGGCATACACCCCTGAAGCGGAATGGAGATGCGCTTGAAGTCGAACCATGTACTCCAGTCGGTGGTGCCTCTGATGCTCAGTCTGCTGTCAAGAAAGAGAAATCTGCTTCACCTTAAATCTTCTTCCATGAAAACATTTCCAATTATGTGACAATTGGCCGTCCGAATTTTGTCTATTACTTTTCAGATACATTTATTATCTACTTAGGGTGTTTTTTACATCATTTAAGATTGGCTATTTTGTACTTTGCTTATCTACACTCATGTAGAGGAATATTTTCGGACCATTCGATCTCAACTTTCTTATCTGAACTTAGTTATACTGTCTATTTTACTTGTTTTTGTGTTCGTTGCCGCACATGTGTACTCTAGAATAAATATTGCAGGGACGAAGCAGTTTTGGCTCCACCACGTTTTTGATTGATTGGTGAAGAACATCTTCCGTCTAATAAAATATTCCATAAGATGTGTTCAAGCAATGTATTTTAGTACTCATCTTACTTCCGTGGTTAATCACCTTTTTTCGTCCTCTTTTTTGTCTTACTTATATATTTGTCGTGTTTCCAAATGCAGGACATACATATTTCTACTTAGTGACGTAATCGGTATCCCACGCTTATATGTTGGCGGTTATTGAACCGTTCTCTTCGCAAAATATTATAATCAGTTTTATTTTAGAACTTTTTACACCACTTCTCTAACGTGTAGTGTAATTATTTCTTTGTATACTTATTTAGTTTGTTATATTGTAATTTTGTATGCATCACAGATTTTACGCAACATGAGCTTCATTTAAGTGTACCTTTAATATAATCTACAAATTAATGTTCAAGTGTAGTACAGTTATTTTTGGTATACTTACTTAGTTTTACATATTGTGATTTTGTACACATCAGATTTTTTAACTTATTTTTTATGTAATTTAGTTTCGTGTCATTTATTCAGATTCACCACTAAGCCCATTGTTCACAGATCATAAAATTCACTACGCCGCGTCCTACCATATTACTTCATTCATTTACTACGACATTCTTTTCAAAACTACTGAAATTCGTTACAATGTGCATTATACATATACATTCCGGGATGTAATATTACTCTCAGACACCTTCCATCGGTCTTCCACGGTTCAGATGTTAAGCACCACGAAAACCATAGTGCAGGAACTAATTATTATTGCTTCTTCATAGTGCAATATAAGCCTGATTTATGTCTATCTCTGATGTAATCTACAAATTATTATTCAAGTGTATCGTCTGTCCGAGGACAGTCAACAATAAATAAGAATCGGCCGTACTACATCTCTGTTTTATTGTTCAGAAGACAGAGAATGTCGATGTATATTTTTATGTACACAACTTCCAATTACATTCCAACTAATCAATATAATTGATTACAACCCATTTTCCCATTCTATTGGTAACACAATCCAATTAATTGTGACTTATGATGGGAAATGGATGTGGCTTTTCTACTTCAGCTTGCATTTTTAATTAACGGTTGATAAATTGTTACCATTTGCTTATGCGTTACCGAGCTCCAACATTTTGCAGCCATTTCTGAGTGTTTTTTCAGTTACAGCAGTTACGTGCAACGATGGAAAGATTACCAAAAAAAACAACTACACGCAAAAATGTACGTCAGAAGAGGAAGTCTGCTTCCCACCTTGCACCCAACTTCTCCGAGTCTACCTTATGTGAGAATGTGCCTGGAATTGGTCATACACCCGTTGTCAACAGGTGTCGTGCTGGTAAGATTTCTAATTGTAGATTAGTGTCTCGCCTTCGTTTATACAACTATCGTGCCAACTTCCAGACATTCACTAACACAAATGTGTTTCACGTTCATCATAACCATGCAAATGTAGTAAATTCCAGGAAGGCGTTTCAAGACATTTCAAATTGTCATACTGAAGAACCGCCAATATCTTCTGCAGCACCTGTTAACCATTTAGGCGAATGTTCTCGAACGTCATCAGGTACCCGACTTGAAGAATGCTTCTAATTTAGATTTCGCAGTTTGCTGCAAGGGTTATCATGTTTTGCTGTTTTTTTCTTCCCTTTCTAGCTGTTATTCATAATTAAGAACCGGATTTCCTTAATTTGAAATTCAATCTGTTTCTTACTGCCATCCCCGTCTTTATCCGAAGTTCCTATGGGGAACATCGAACATGGTAATAAACGGCTGCAGGTGGATGTTACTTTACACCAGACGGATTTGGACCAGCAAGATGTTTTCGATCGTAGTAGACAGCAGCTTCAAGATGGTACCCCATTAGTAACTGAACTATTTTCCTTTCTATTCTTTACGTTCTTTGTTGATGAACTCAATGTGCTGTCTTTCTGTTCAACGTTAAGCAGCGAACAAATTGGAAAAATACCTTAACAGGTTTCTCACAGCCCAACAAACCAGAATTGACCGTCGACTCATACAGGCAGATAGGCGCCAAGGTCATAATTCATATGAACAATCTATGTACACTGCAAACGATCCTCACCGAGAATGGCGGTCGATGCTTGCACGACGCAAACATGTGATCAAGTTTAGGGAGCGCAGAGCGGGCAACATACATGACCCAAACGCATCCGCACAAAGCTCTCCACATATTGTTGACCTCACTGAAGGTCATTTACATTTTTCTGTTTACTTATACTTTTTTAGTGAGCAACCCTGTCCTGGCATTCATAATCGGTATAGTAGCTTATTGTTATGTTTCAACGATGCAGCTTCCCTTGAGCGTGTTGTAGACGTCATTCCTGAGGGGCATCTATCAACGACCCGACCACACCACAGCGCCTCAGCAGCAACAAACGATTTCGTCAGTTTACTCAAAGTAACACTATTATTCACAGTTTAGCACGTGACATTTTAGGGTCAGCTTTAACCGAGGAAGACATGTCTGAACCCAGCCACGCCGTAGCTACAGGTTAACAAAATATTATAATACATACCAGTGATGTCTACTTACTAACCATAATTTGTTTCTCCTGTTTTCTATCACAGGATGGGAAGGCTACGATGACTTAGGGGATCCGAAGTATAAGTGCCAGAAGTGCTCCGCGTTCATCTGGTATAATGAGAGATCGAGAATGAACCGTAGACCGCTAATCCCATCTTTCACCATGTGCTGTAGAGATGGTGTTGTTGAATTACCGTATCTCACCAAACCCCCCCAACCAATCAAGGATCTCTTACATGGTATTCATCCCAAAAGCAGACAGTTCATTGACAATATCAGGATGTACAATTCAGCTCACTCATTTACATCAAGTGGTAGCAAAGTAGATGACTCTTTAAACA
Source organism: Agrostemma githago (assembly GCA_958450325.1). Taxonomy (NCBI): domain Eukaryota; kingdom Viridiplantae; phylum Streptophyta; class Magnoliopsida; order Caryophyllales; family Caryophyllaceae; genus Agrostemma; species Agrostemma githago. The sequence continues at coordinate 16,192,193 of OY288250.1, forward strand.
GTGGTCGTGGCCCGTACACTTACAGAATTTGTGGGCAGAACTCTCACCTAATTGGCAGTTTGTTGCCTGCGATCAATGAGCCACCCAGATTCTGTCAACTTTACATATACGACACCAACGACGAGATTAGGAACAGGAAGCGTGCTTTAAGGTCCCATATCTTCCTCATCATAATTTCCATATTTCATCACAGTTTTTTGTCTTTTCTACATTAAACAGTTCGCAATGTTCTGCGTGCTTATGTGCAGGGGCAGTCATCCAGTGTAGATAGGTTTGATGACGGGATAATGGCTGAAATTAAGTTTATGCTTGACGCGTACAACTCCTTAGCACAGTCATTTTGTATGGCCAGGGACAGCATACTGAACTCCGATGAGAGGTGTGAGGTTAGGTTGCGGTTAATTTGTGCACGATGTTCAGACGGACGTGAATATAATCTTCCAACAGTTTCCGAAGTTGCCGCACTTATTGTCGGTGACATTGAGGATACCATTGAAAGCGGGGACATTATAATCGAGGAAAGGTGCGGTCGCCTTCAACGTATATCTGAACTCCATCCATCGTACTTGCCGCTTCAGTACCCTCTACTTTTTCCACTAGGTGACGACGGTTATCGTTTGGGTATCAAACACTGTCAGGAATCAATCGAAGCAAGTCGCAATCCTGATACGGCACACGACAAGTTAACTTTAAGAGAGTGGTTCGCGTTTCGCTTGCAAGACAGACCACCCGACGTAGAGCTCGACACCTTACTTCGAGGATGTCGATTACTACAGCAATTAATTGTCGACGGATATACAATGATAGAGGCACAGCAGTTAACATATTTGAAATTTAATCAGCCGAAGCTTCGATCTGAAAACGCGAAGCAGTTTCGTGCAGCTGCCGCTAGCGGGGAGACTGACTCATCATCTGTAGGCGTTAAGTACATACTCCCTTCAAGCTTTGTCGGTGGTAAGGGATACATGCGTGAGACTTACCAGGATACGATGACAATTTGTCGGTGGTGTGGATACCCTGATCTGTTTGTCCCCTTCGCCTGCAACCCGAAATGGCCAGAGATAACTAGGTTTGTGAAAAAAAAGGGGGCTGAACCCAAAAGATAGGCCCGACATTGTAACCCGTGTATTTAAACAGAAGTTGGACCTCCTTATCAAGGATTTTAAAGACAACCATATTTTTGGGAGGACGAGAGCAAGTAACCTCTCTGATTACGCATACCTTTCGTTATGCTATTTTTGTTTCGACGCTGTAAATACTCAACTTATCCATCGTCATTTTCCATTTGGCTGCAGTTGTGTACACTGTGGAGTTCCAGAAAAGAGGTCTCCCTCATGCTCACATCCTTCTTTTTTTGGAGAGGGACGACAAATTCCCAGAAGCTGGCGACGTGGACACTATTATATCCGCCGAGATTCCTGATCCGTTGGAAAACCCATCACTCTATGAAGCTGTGAAGGACTTGATGATCCACGGTCCGTGCGGGCATGCCAATCCCAAATTTCCTTGCATGGTTGATGGTGTTTGCACAAAGAGGTTCCCCAAACCCTTTTGCGAACGGACAACGGTTGACGGTGATGGATACCCCATGTACAAGAGGAGGGACAATGGTGTAACTGTCGAGAAGGGCGGCGTTAGTGTCCACAATGGCTATGTCGTTCCATACAACGCAGAGCTGTTGTCGAGATATCATGCCCACATAAACGTTGAGTGGTGCAATCAAGCACGATCCATTAAATACCTATTCAAGTATGTGAACAAAGGATACGACAGAGTTACTGTCGGAGACGCAACCAGGAGGAACCCGGACGAAATTGATCACATACAAGAGTACTACGACTGCAGGTATGTGTCTCCTCCCGAAGCAACTTGGCGTATTTTCTCATTCGACATTCATTACAGGACTCCTCCTGTAGTTCGCTTGGAGTACCATCTCCCCAATGAGCAGAATGTTGTCTATAATGATGACGACCCGCTTGATGAGATAGCTGCTCGATCTAATGGCACTCGAACCAAGTTTTTCGCTTGGATGGCATACAACGCAGACCACCCTGAGTCAAGGGATTTGACATACACTGAGTTTCCCACCAAATTTGTCGGGCATAAAGATAAAAAATCGTGGGCACCCCGCAAGCAAGGTTTTAGCCTGGGAAGTATGTACCACATGTCCCCAAATGATGGCGAAAGATATTACATGAGAATGCTCCTCAACTTCATACGCGGTGCAACGTGTTATGAAGATATAAGGACCGTTAGAGGTGTCGTGCACGATACATTCAAAGATGCATGCTATGCATTAGGTTTGCTTGGTGACGACAAGGAGTACATTGATGCAATAAAGGAGGCAAGTTACTGGGGTACAGCCACATACCTACGCAATATGTTCGGGACATTATTATTCTCGGGAAGCCTGATCAAACCAGAGGAAGTTTGGCGAAAAACGTGGCACCATCTATGTGACGATTTCTTAAGTCGTCGACGGAGGGAGCTCCTTAACTTTGGTCATCTATCAGTCCTTTATACTCTTTTCCTTCATTTCATTCGTCCATTTACCATTTCGGTCAGCGTAGACCACCATTTGTTGTCATTATTTACCAATCAAATTTATTAACATTTGCTTATACTGTGCCATAGATTTGTAGCTAACGGATCAGCAGCTGCAGAATTACGCGCTATCTGAAATTGAGTCTATGCTTAAAGCCATTGGAAGCTCCGTCTCTAAGTTTCCTGATATGCCGCAGCCGGATTACGACTTACACATGTTGGACTCCAATAGATTGATTTCTGATGAGTTGAACTGTGATCGTGACCAGTTGCGATTGGAGCATGAGTGTTACATGTCCTCCATAACTGGTGAGCAGAAGGCTGTGTACAACGAGATTATGCGAGCCGTTGAAGCTGGGACTGGTGGTTTTTTCTTCGTGTACGGTTACGGTGGTACGGGCAAGAGTTTTATTTGGAAGACTTTATGTGCCGCGTTGAGAAGCAAGGGCCAGATAGTACTTCCGGTGGCCTCTAGCGGGATAGCTGCTATACTCTTGCCTAGAGGGCGTACAGCTCATTCTAGGTTTAGCATACCCATTAACGTCGAAGAGAACCCTTTGTGCCCAGATATTAGTCCGGGTTCAGACCTGGCTGAACTACTAACAATGACCAAACTAATCATCTGGGACGAGGCTCCTATGGTCAGTCGTTACTGTTTCGAGGCACTTGACAGGAGTCTCAGAGATGTAATGAGATTTGTGAATCCGCAACTTGCTGATAGAGCATTCGGTGGCAAGGTTGTCGTTTTGGGTGGTGATTTTAGGCAGATTCTACCGGTTGTTCCCAAGGGAAGTCGCCAGGATATTGTTCACTCAGCAATCTGTTCGTCTCTTATTTGGAGAGATATTAAGGTGACTACCAAGTTGTTATATGAAACGTGAAATTTGTAGCTTATTTTTTCTTCAAGTATATTCTCCAATCATGTTAACCTTTCTAAGTAAGTTTATATGTGTCACATGTAATCGAAGATCACCACTTACATAACTGCGTATGTTGTCCTTCAATTATAGGTGCTCAAGCTAACCACCAATATGCGGCTTTAAGTTGGACAGCCTGAGTCAACCGTCGAGGAAATCAGGGAGTTCTTCGACTGGATATTGTCTATTGGTGACGGTGTTGCAGGTGGTATTAATGACGGGATTGCAGAGATTACCATTCCCCGAGAGATGCTCATTGACCCCGGTCCAGACCCAATTGCCTCAATAGTCCACAGTACTTACCCCGACCTAATTAATCGATATTCAGATACGGACTATCTCCAGCAGAGACCTGTGCTCGCACCGACTCATGATGTCGTTGAGAAGGTTAACGATTACGTACTGTCTATCCTTCCTGGCGTTGAGGTTGAGTATCTTAGTTATGATGAAATAAGTAGTCAGGAGACTTGGCAGCACGTACACGATTTGTACTCCACTGAAGTTCTAAACACAATTCGCGCTTCAGGTCTACCAAGCCATAGATTACTTCTTAAGGTAGGTGCAATTGTCATGCTATTACGAAATATCGACCAAGCTAACGGTCTATGTAACGGTACCAGATTAGTTGTTTCGAAACTCGGTGAGCGTGTCATTGAGGCAGAAGTTATAACTGGTATCAGGAAGAGGTCTCATGTTTACATTCCGAGGCTAAAGTTATCCCCGTCTGATGAGACGAAGTTCCCACTCAAGTTCGAAAGGCGTCAGTTCCCGCTCGCAGTTTGCTTCGCAATGACGATAAACAAAAGTCAGGGCCAATCCCTTGCAAGTGTTGGATTGTTTCTTCCTAAACCTGTATTTACACACGGCCAACTATACGTTGCTATTTCCAGGGTCACAAGGAAGAAGGGTCTCAAATTATTAATTTTAGACGAAGATTCATTCGATATAGACTCAACAACTAACGTTGTATTCAAGGAGATATTCACCAATCTTCGCTGATAGTTTGTACGTACTACTTAACTATTTCATCTAAATACCCTTATTGAGTTTGTTGCTTTGAATCCATAACCTGTTTACTGAATCTCATCCTTCTTCTCCTATCGATTGACTTCGCCTTCGACAGTTAGAGTGTTTGTGGACTATCGACACTAACCTTTGATATCCTATTGAATACACGCTGTTTGCAGTGCACTGTGATGAACTCTACCCCGATCACAAAACATGTTGTGGTCAATTCACTTAAAAGACTTATTCTACAGCATGATTAGGAGACGCAATCGTAATAGCCGGTCTAATTACCCATTACAAAATGAACCACTATAGATTAATCGTTGTACAACTATCGCAGGCACAATCTCTGTCTAACGTCGGTCTATATACACAACTACCCATTTACTGAATCTCAGTTTTACTTCCTACCTATTGACCTCGCTTTTGACAGTCCGAGTTTTTGTTGACTACTTACACTAACCTTTGATCATCCAATTAGCACATGGTTTCGGCACTGGAGACTGTTAGACACGACCCCAATCACAGAACACAAACATTTCAATTCAATGGCCTGATTGAATGTAGAGCATAATCTTAGTTGTTAATACCAATAGTCTGTCTAATTACCCTTTACGAATCGATGTACCACCTAGCGCAGTGTGTGTCACAACGAACATAAACAAAAATCAGGAACAAATTCGCCCACATTTACCGATTTACGTATCGCTAATATGTCCTACAAATACTACCCCCCGAATGTACTGTTTTTTGTACCCGCTTTAGTTATTCCGTTCCAAAACATAAGGCGATCACTTTAGCCTCGGAATGTTCAGCGCATGTCAGCCACAGTTTTCAAATACAGTTTCAGCATCCCCATCATACCTAAATAGTTCTTATGTTATCATAGTTGTACGAATTCCACGATCATAGACAGTATATCACAAAATCAAGAACAATTTAAAGAAAATAACAGCAATTCGGACAGAGGTCCATTAATCCATTACAAACACTTGAACATTATATTTCAAGTGTATAAGTTACGAATAGTTAAAAAGTTAATTAATGGAGAAAGTCAAGGGGTCACCAAAACAAACTGATTTCATTGAGTCAGGAGGGGTTACCTTTCAGACGTAGAATCCAGGGCTGTGTTGCTTCAGCTGATTAAACACGAACACGTACGTTGACCGACTGTCCGTGTCCGCGTCGCCATAACCGAGTCTCTTCCAATCAGCTGCAAGAGGAATGCAATTTCTGCCCTCCTTCACCAATTCTTTGTCGGCAGCAGTTGCAACCCATAGGTGAGGCCCTGTCATTCCGTCTGAAGTCTTCTCGAAGTCAGCTCTTCCCCTACCAACTCTCTCGAAGCACTTCTGCAATCTGAAAGCACTCCTATACCTATGCTCCCCACTGCGAAACTCAATCGCAATAGCCCTCTTGAATACTCCTGGCTTCCCTTTCCACACATGGAATACCTTCCTCACAGGGTATCCCAACCTAATCAGTTCATCCCTGATATATGTGAAACTGTGACCGATGACTACCCCTTTCTCTGTAACTTCGAATGGCAGATTGTGCATAATGACAGTCGGTGGATAAACAAATCTTTCACCCATGTATTACAGTTTTTTTTCTCTTTGATTAGGATTTAATTTTGAGTTGAAGAGGGTTTTCGATTTGGGAATGATCAATATTTGAGTTGTAGTTGGGCATTTTTTTTGAATGCTTGAATGCTAAAGAAGATGCTTCATACGGTTATTAATTGGTATGTGGCTGAGTGTGATGTCACAATTAGTGATGATGGTAAATGCAGCAACAGTCAATGCTAAATTTACTTGAGTAAACTGTCAAATTTTTACTTTGCTTGCCAATTGAGTTAAGGTGTCATCATTACCATAATTGCATTCAATTTTGTTAGTCCATATAACCTCTTAAGCTATGTTCTCTCTAATGTTTTTCTATTCATTAGTGCAATCGTATATAGTAAAGTTGTTTGGAGATCGTATTGCGTTGTATTTCTATTAATTTACGTCGTAAGATTGAAAAAAATTACGGTGCGGCTACTAAATGGACCTGATGGTAAATGATATATTCAGTGTCCGTGATATTGTTTAGTGTTACGGTGGCTCATTTAGCCGCTACTCAACTCATCATAACCGTTACTCCCTGACGTTTACTAATTTTCAAAGTACCCGCATTGTTGAACAAATTGATAGTTAGACACGGTTATTCTATTTTCATTTACATTCTTCTTAGGCTAAATCATTTTTTCGTTTACCATCTAATATGTGTCAACAGTTCTTATTACCTAACCGACATATGGGAGACATACCCTGTGCGCTCTTATTACCATTTTTTTAAAAATGTGTATCGTTAGCTTCCAGTTTTCAACCACTAACGTAATTATTACCTTCTCCATCTCAAATTTAATTTCCAACTTATTACTTTCCCGACTGAAAATCGTTGACCTACTAATTGTTCCATGGACACCAAAACAAACCGGCAACTTTAATTGGACGTGTATAATTGTGATAAATGCAATAGCAATCAATAGACCCGATATGAAGGACACGATTAGTAAACGAAATTAAAACTATAATCGTTACTGAAATTAAAATTAAACGTAATTATGAACCGATCACCACTGCAATTCAAACGTTGAAAGATACATTGCATGCAAGGTGATCCTTAAGCAACCATCTTTGTACACCACAACTAAACTCAAATGCTTACTTCCGTTCCAAGCATTTAATCAACGTAGAAATCCCGGTAGATTTCGTTCAAAGCGTCCATAACATGTCCATAGGTACCAAATTCATCAGCTTCGCCCAAGTACGTTCCAACATAGCGGCACCAGATCGGCACCATACGGTAGTCCGTCTCCGTTGATAGATACTTCTCATCCTCCCAAGAAGCAACCCAACAATGTGGACCGGCTAGGTGATCCCATTGGCCGACCATTGCTTCCTTGGTCATTCCTTCATTTTCAAACTCCCTTTGGAGTTTGTAGGCCATGAAATAGTTTGGTAGCCTTGCTTCAAACTCTACTACCACCGCCCTCTCGAAATCAAGCGTCGGCGATATGCATGGATCTAACCTAACCACATCGTACCCAAGGTATATTAGTCTCATCTTCAGAATGTACAAATTCTGGCATATATACCATTTGTCTTGCACGTCGTACGACATGTTGTCGAATATGCACTTAGGCGGCCACATCAACACTCTATACATTTTGAGTGTTTTGCTAGAGTAGGTTGTTAGGAAGCTTAAAAAATGACTAGATTTGCATGCAATTAAGACGTTTTAACCTTATGGTGAAATGAAGTTGCCTATTTAATTTTGATTATATATTGGGATTGGAATGACTATTCGGCTTCCGTTTAGAGCATATGTCTATGCTTTTGCTTTTTGTCGACCTTAGTACTAACACAGTCTATTCGTGTTAATTACTACAATTTCAAACCTTCGGATATTGTACTAATAAGTTAAATTATCGTTAATTTCACGTCACTCAACGCGTACTCGATCATATTACTCCACTAGCTGGGTCGATTTTAAAGATCGTTGACTTAGAAATAGTATTTGGCCCAACCGATTATTGGGTTAGTCATATATATGATAATTGTGAATTAGTCAATCGGACCCTATATTTAAGCCATTTCTATTTTGTGTCATTCATAATTTGTGCAGCCCAGTTATGTGGGTATCAACATTTAACGAAAATGCACAATTTAGTGTATTATACGTCAAAACACGAACTTCGCTGGTGGATGGTTTGGGATTGTACTACATAATACGAAAACCGATCTTCTTTTCTGCTAAGAAATTTTTCATACATTACACATAGACATCAATACTAATGACTTATTCAGTTAAATGTTGTAGACACCCGCATTTTGACCGCCAGGTGTCTATTGCAGTTTCCAAAAAACACCCGATGATGATCGGACGCTAACGTGTTTCTACGCGCTCGGATACGGGCTCAAATCCATTAATCGTTGGCTAACACACTTACGGAGTACAAATCTCACCAAACGGACCTCAAATCCATGCCCAGTGGATCATTCCGAGTCAAAAAAGACTAATTTGGGCCGAAACCGACACCGGAATTAAAACCGACTTTTCGCGATTAGGTCAACCCCGGTCAAAGTCGTTTCCGAGACACAAAAACAGCCATACAACCATCAAAAGTCCAAGTCAAACACAAAACTCATCAAACACCCAAAGTCAAGGTCCAAAACTATGGACCCGTGCAACCCGACTGGGCCACTCGATCGAGTGACCCACCCACTCGATCGAGTGGGCTTGTTTTGAGCCCGGCTGCAGGCTTCACGGACCACTCGACCGAGTTGGCCTCCTACTCGGTCGATTTACCCTAATCCGGGTGCCCTAGCCTTTCCTATATATACCCACCATGCAACACACATGCAACCATTCTTTTTTGCAACCTCAAAAAAACCCTAGAGCAACCATACACACACATACTACGTTTTTTACAAACCCTAATCATACCCTAGCAATTCGACACTAACAAAACCCTAAACCTAGTTTTAGGAATCAATCCCGAGCCACCACAACTCAACCTTCATAAACCTCGAAGACTCTTTTGTTAAAGCCACGGTTACGAGTCCGCGCCGAGACAAGAACATGTAGGTTGAGGGTGTCAAAACCCTCTCTTTTCTTCCCTTTCTCTCTTCGTCGTCTGTCTCCTTTTTCTCCGTCTTTTTTTCGTTTTTTTATTTATTTTGTTTGTCGCGTCATAATATCGATAATACTACTAATATCAAAGCATTAAAATATTTATCGATTTGTGTCGAATAAGAAGGATACCGGGATAAGGAAAACCACATATACAAGTGTACTGCACACGCGTCGTCGGTCGGTTATCCCGATACCCCGACTATTTGATTTTTGAGATAAATTAACTTAAACAACAATTCGTTATTATTTCTCGTCATCATCATCATTAATCTTGCATCCATCAATTTCTTTAAAATCAATTTTAATAAGGGTCGAAACCCGTTGACACGGATCCGACATCACAATCCCTAGGGATTTATTTCGATGTCGGAGAAGTCGAGGGAATCAAGTTTTTATTCAAAGTAAAGCGTCGATTTTAGATTCGATACCAATTCCATGATTGAATATCGAATCTAACAATCAAGTCATATGAATTAATTAACGTGATTTGTTCATATCACGATAATTAATTTAAAGCGACTAAAATTAATTTATCTTTTTTTATTTCACTCTAATATCCCATATCGATTCAATAATCGAATATGGGATACGATGAGTATTCAAATTCAGAATCGTGTATAAATTCAACAATATTTATATTCGGTTTAACAAAATCAACAATTTATAAAAAACCCGAATCGAGCATAAGTTATGCAATACTTATGCCCAATCCGGTAAAACCGTCGATTCATCAAAAATCTAAAGCAATTTCGAAAATCAACATAAAATTGCAAGCGAATTACAATTCATACAGATGCCACTCGACCGAGTGCCTCAGTCACTCGATCGAGTGACACCCTAAAATCGAGTCAGAATGCTAATTACGACCACCACTCGATCGAGTCTCACAGTGACTCGGTCGAGTGGCCATGTACTCGACCGAGTTGGTCAATAACTTGGCCGAGTATGGTCCATAACGCAAAACAGAATCGCTTTTTACAGGATTACTCGATCGAGTCCATCGACCACTCGACCGAGTAGCCTCATCACGACCAAAACAATGATTCGTACATTCTTCTATTTTCAAACTCGATAGTATTTTACGACTTAGGTCAACATGTGCTTAATTAATCACGTGTATACTATCTTTTCAAACCATGCATCTCATATTTGCATCTCGTTTACATCATTCAATTCAATTCATCATTTGCACAAACCGTTATTATTCATTATATTATTACATCGTTACTAACGCGTTTGTTATTTCTTTTGTCAATTTAATTATTGTTCGTTTATTGTACTAAATGAACCCACATGCTAAAATTACACTTTGACGTAGAATTAATTGCATTAAATTGACATAGAAACCCACTTTTCAATTTCATTCACATATCTAGGAAAAGCAATGTTTGCATAAGCATTTTTCCCGTTTTACTAACGCGCGTATTGTAAGTCATTCGAATTCTTAGTAGAGGCCGCTAATGTGCGGGCGGGGTTGGGTGTCCTTCGTGGGCTTCCCAACACGTACCCTCACCCCTTACTCAGAACCTCGGTTTCTGGATGCCCGAAACCATTGGCGCACGAGAGTCATTCAATACACGATATCCGATAATGTCGGTATCGGTATCAAATGCAAAGGGACGAGCCCAATAAACTCTGACATCGGAAATGGGCCGTATTTTGTATACGGCCCACTACGACATAGAGTGGGCTCGAATGGTTCCGAATAACCACAAAATTCGGTGACGACTCCACATAGACCTAAATTTCAATTCGATCCATTCTCATATGGAGATTCATTCGCCTCCCCAAACCCGCGCGTGGCCGCGTCGGGGTGGACCTATGTCATGTCCACAATTTGGCGACTCCGCTGGGAATTAACTGATGTGTGACTTACCATCGGCATCCTCAGGGTGAGACTCGAATAGAAATCGTTTGACAAATACAATACGGGTTTTAGTCTTACGGTTCATGCATAACCCATATTTTCCCGGGCCGGTACTCGCGACCGACGTCCCACTATACCGTTGATGTACTCCAATATGGATATGTCAAAAGGTGTCCATAGTCGATTCGAGTGGTTTTCGCGGCATGTTCTATGATCAACTCGACTTAGGAAGTCCGTCCCGATCAATGTCTAGACTATGTACACTGGTATATAGACCCCTTATAGACCGACCGAGACTTAGTATAGAGCATACATGGCGTCGTTATAATGCTTGTGTGACTACGTGCTACTTGGTTTCCAAGTCGTTTTCAAAAACTGTCTTTTTTTAAAAAAATTGCACCTTTTTCAAACTATTCTATTTCAAAACCCGGGACACATACCGAATTTAGGACTTATGATTTTACTCAAAATAGCCTATTTCTAGACGGTATGCTGCCCGATTCAAAACTCGAAAATCATTTCGAACTTTCAAAACCCGCGGCCCAATACCACTTTCGTTTTTTCCGAATAATTGGGCCCTCAACCGAGTTTTCTCGGACCCCTTTTCAAAACAATCAATTTTCAAAACCTTCTTCTCCTTAGGACTTCCCATATTTAGCAGTGTCGGGTCGCATCTTAAGTTGTCAAGGTCCGTAGCGTTGAAACTCTGTCGATCTTACATCACGAGTTTCTTCCCTATCCCGGTCCGCCTTATTAGACTAAGGAAAGGCCCACCTACGTAGAACATACTCCTACAAAGGAGGGCCCGTCTACACAATCGAGTCTAAAAGTCTGGGGATGTCTCACGTGGACCTTCTTTCGGACAGGACTCGTCCCACATAGCCGAATCCTAAGGAAGGCCCACCTTTCACAAGTCACCCGTCTAGGTGTCTTTTCCGAGTCAACCTTTTACAAGGTATAGCCCTATAACAAAAGGTTCACGGTCCTTACGTCTAAGGGTCACTCGTCCCACACTCGAGTCTTAACAAAATCTTCGATCCCACCTGGGGGCTACCCTTTAGCAGAGCGATCAATCACGGTTGCTCTAAGGGTCATGTCTCACACGTGTCTCATGTACTCCACTTTCGAGTCACTTAGATGTCACACCATCTGAGTCCTATCAAAGTCTTTAGTCTCACCTGGGGGGCCATTCTCCGACGAGTGATTAATCACAGTCACTCCGAGAATCGTACCCTACACACTTGTCTTAGGGGAGTCTAACCCGAGTCAAACTAGAGTCGTCTCTCCTCCTGCGCTATTTCCTATGCCTTGGTGAGTTGGAGTTCCGAAGCAGCTTTTCTGATTACGTGGTGTTCTTACAGACAGGCCACCCGAAAGCAGATACCAACGCAAAATGGACGATTTGAAAAATGCTCTGGCCAAGATCGAGACTCAACTGGCCGCCATCCAGGTTAACCAAGCGACTTTATCCACCCGCCTAAGCACCGTGGAGAAAACGGCCCCAGTTGAGGGATCTGAGCCCACTGGGCCCATAGCTGAGCTAATCAGCGCTGTTCGCAGGCTCAAAGAACAGGTTCATCTGTCGACGAACAATTCAATCCACACTGAAAATGCTCGTTCCTACTCACCTTTGAATGACGAGCTACCTGCCAACCTCAACCTTACGGGAATTCAAATGTTTGAGGGTACTGGAGACCCGATCCATCACATCCGAGCTTTCAATGATTTCATGGCGGTCCAAGGGGTAAAGTCCACCATGTTTAAGCACTTATTCCCTTCCTCCCTCCAGAAGCACCCCAAAGCCTGGTACTACAGGCTCGATTCCAAGAAATACCCGACTTGGGATGACGTGGCAACAGAGTTCGCTGGGAACTACGCCGATAATATCGAGATCCAGACTACAATGCGTACTCTGGAAGTCATGGCCCAAGAGCCCAAAGAAGGGTTCACTAAATATCTTCAAAGATGGAGGGCCGAGAGTGTGAAAAAGCCCAACAAGAAGACACTAGTGGAGGCATTCATCAACAACCTCCTACCTTCTTACCGCATCCATCTTAGGTATGCCGACATTTGAACTTTGCCGTACTTACCCAAATGGGCATTAGGATTGAAGACGATCTTCGACACAATGAAGATCTGGGTGAAGTTTCTACTAAAGGCTATACTGGACATCAACTCGAGTCCTTAGAAGCCGACGACTAATGACAACATTATCCGAGAGTCCGGATCTGATTTGAGTCCGAGTCTGAGTCCGAGTCTAGGATGTACTATTGTGAACATGACATAGGTCCACCCCGACGCGGCCACGCGCGGGTTTGGGGAGGCGAATGAATCTCCATATGAGATGGTCAAATTGAATTTAAATTGAAGTTGGAGTCGCCACCGAATTTTATGGTTATTCGGAACCATTCGAGCCCACTCTATGTCGTAGTGGGCCGTATACAAAATACGGCCCAGTTCCGATGTCAGAGTTTATTGGGATCGTCCCTTTGCATATCGATACCGATGCCGACTTGAGCGGTTAATCGTATATTGAATGACTCTCGTTGCCAATGGATTCGGACATCCGGAAACCACGGTTCTGAGTAAGGGGTGGGGGTACGTGTTGGGAAGTTCACTAAGAACACCCAACCCCGCCCGCACGTTAGCGGCATCTACTAGGATATCGAATGATTTTTTAATACGCGCGTTAGTAATACGATGAATGATATGCAAACATTGTTTTCCTAAACATGCGAGGAATTGAATGGGTTGCTAAGTCGGTTTAATGCATGAAAATTAACGTCAAAGTTGAATTTAGCATGTGAAATTCGTTTTAGTATAATAAAACAAAAGACGAAAAAAAGAATGAATTTGCTACAAAGGATGAACAAACGAGTTAGTATCGAATTGTGAATAAAAATATAGCAAATATGATGAATATGCATGATTATGAAAACGGATTTTATGACACGTGATGGATAAACACGTGTTGACCGACGTCGAAAAATATTTGTCGAAATCTGAAAATATGCCGAGAAAGCCGCTGTTTTGTCTAAAAAATGATGTTCGAAGAATAATAAAAAATAGAGCGAAATCGATTTTTGTGTCGCGTTTTCAGGGAACCGCGCGCCTCGCCCGGGACGCACGCGACCGCGTCCCGGGCTGTTTTCGAAATTGATTTTCCGAAAATTTTAACTTTATTAAATCGCGTATAAATATTGCATAATTTATACTCGACTTAATTATGCGATATTCGTTATATTCAATATTCGACTATGAAATCGATATTAAATACTCGGAATGATTTTTTTAGAAAAGGTAAAAAAGGTTTTTTGTAAATCGTTTTAAAAATTAAACTAAAAAAACGATGTTTGACTCTCTCCGCGTTAAAATCGTTGTATTTTATTTTAAGAAAAATATGTAACGATTCTTTAGCATCAACGAGATTAATTTAGTTCTTTTTGATACAATATTCGATTATAGAGAATCGATATCGTATTTTTAAGAACGTTTGTTTTATAAAAATAGTTTTGTAGTATCGATATTAGAAATAATAAAAAATACGATGATGACCCGTAAAAAGAAATCGACCGACGACGCAAAAAAAAGGGAAAAGACGAGAGGAAGAGGAAGAGAAAGGAGAGAAACGGGTTTGATTTTACACCCTCAACCTACATGCTTTGTGTACTCGGAACGGGGCTCGTCGGAATGTGGCTTAGGCACGGAAGCGTCGAGTTAATGTCGGTGAGTTATGGTGGTTTTTTGGTTCGGACGTGTAAAGGGTAAGAGGTGGCCGGTTTCGTCGGATCTCGGATATACTATCGGTTTCTCGATGCTAAGTGTATATTTCTGAATCGTAGATGTGTGATAAAAAGTTGATGATTGATGATTGATTGGTGTTTTTAGATGTGTTGTGCAAGGGGCTATTTATAGGGAAGTTCCCGACCTTGGCTAGGAGAGGTGTCTTGAGCTAGAACTACCGCTTAGGATAGGAAATGTAAGAAGTAGAGAGGAATGTAAATTCCGCTTTCTTGTTGGAGAAGAAATAGAACCGGCTGGTTGGTGGAGTAGTTCGGCCGAGTTCAGCTTGGCCGAGTCTCTGATTCGGTCTTCGGATAGAATTCCTACTTGAGATCGAATTCTATCCTTAAACGGATTTGTTTAATATTTTATGTAGCTGATTTTTTGTGGTGTTGGAGTCCAAACCGGACATGCGAGGTGTCACGGCTGGTCCATGTGTCTCGAGAATATTCTCGGCCAGGTTTTGACTCGGTCGCTAAAAGATGGTTTTACCCCTGGTGTCGGTTTCGACCCAAATTAGTCTTATTTGACTCGAAACGACCCACCGGGCCTGATTTTGAGGTTGGTTTTGTGAGATATGTACTCCGTAAAAATCCCAAGCCAAACACCAATGATTTTGAGCCCGTTTCCGAATATGTTAAAGCATGTTTGCGTTCGATCATCATCGGGTGTTTGTCGGAAACTGCTATAGACACCTGACAGTCAAAATGTGGGTGTCTACAACTATTCCCTTCAAAGTCAAAGTCAAAGTCAAAGTCAAAGTCAATTGTATTCTGTCCTCCCTTTCAAAATTCAATAAAATCAGCTTTCAATATTCTTTCTCATATATACTTTCCTTACGTGTTTCCGAGAACATGATGAACACCATCATACACTGTGAGCACACGCACGTGACTATTATTGGCACATCTATAATGACTGCAGGAAACCGAGCCCGTGTTTTCTTTTTTTACCTACTCCGTGTCTGGTATAGAAAAACCACATAACTACCCGTAGCAGGAGCGGTATCGAATCCTATGACAAATCTAGGTAATCTCCTGGTTTGGGTTCAAGACGGGAGGCAAGCCCATTTCCCACAATAAAACACCCCTCCAATAAGACTGACCAATCCCTACCTCAGGTGTTAGTCTGACCGGCAAAAAAAAAATCAAAAGTCAAAAAAAAAAAAAAAAGAAAGGGCCAAAACAAAGGCCATCAAAAAAAGAAAACAGGACAAAAAAAAAATCGAAAGTCCATGAGAAAAAAAGAAAAAAAAAAGCAAAAGGCCAAAACAAAAAAAGCAGGCCGTCATCAAAAAATTCAGAATACTCATGACCATGATCAACGGTCAATTCAAGTGAAAGCCCCACGAACAGAGGGCAATCAAAAATCAAATACCCATGACCGTGGTCAACGGTCAATTCAAGTGGAAATCCTTTGACCGAGGTACGGTCAAATTCAAAATTACTCATGCCATCCAATAGGGGAGTGACAATCAAGCTGGTCAGCTAACACCACACTCAGCCTTCCCACATTACAACCCTCAAGACCTTCCCGAGACCCAGGCCAAAGACAGCCCGGAATTCTGAGGATTCAAGCTCCATAGGATACCCCTAACAATTAGGGCCAGACATCAAAACCAGATACTTCATTATCAAACCGGCTCTCGAAGCTTTAGCTTCACAGAACCGAGCTCCAGATTTCGAGTCGTCAAGGCCATTTACTTCATTATCAAACCGACTCTCGAAGCCTTAGCTCCACAGAACCGAGCTCCAGATTTCGAGTCGTCAAGGCCGTTTACTTCATTATCAAACCGGCTCTCGAAGCCTTAGCTCCACAGAACCGAGCTCCAGATTTCGAGTCATCAAGGCCATTTACTTCATTATCAAACCGGCTCTCGAAGCCTTAGCTCCACAGAACCGAGCTCCAGATTTCAAGTCATCAAGGCCATTTACTTCCTAGCACCACATTCCCAAATACATCAAATCCCGAGAGCAAAACTCGTTAAAATCCCCGAGAGAAAAACTCGTTAAAATCCCCGAGAGCAAAACTCGTTAAAATCCCCGAGAGCAAAACTCGTTAAAATCCCATCCCAATTTTTCACATCCAGACCAGTTACCAACCCCAAACACGGGAACTCAACCTGCAGTCGGCATAGAACATGCCCAAATAGTTCACACCACCTCTGGGGGCTACCCCGGAGAACGCTCACAGTCACAGGATTAATATCCTAACCATTCAAGCCCTTTGATCAAAACATCACTGGGAATGCACCTAGCCTACACCGTCATTATGGCTAGTTACACACGAAGTCCTATTAAGAATAGGCACCATAATACATCTTCCGACACTGAACTACGGCATGGTTTGATTTCACTACACGTGAATACGTAGGCAGCCTTTCAACAGAGGCACAACCACTCACATTGACACACATTAAAAAGGCACTATCATTCCGGTCACGACACTGTCATGTTCTCAGTAGCTAGCTTTGTCGTCCTGGGGGCTGTTTTTAGACAGAAGACCTCCATCCATTCACAAAATCCAGATAAATCCAACAAAAAATCTAGCCTTCTTTCTGTAGTGTGTCCTAGTACTCGGATCAGTCAAAGACAAGAATCTGTCAGAACTCGAGGCAATACCCACTTTGAAAAAGTATCCTAAAATAGGAAAAGGGCACCAGACTAAAACAGTCTCATTACGGACTACTGTGGTCCCCCCATAGCATATCTATCCCATTTCGATGTACGACCGTGTTGCCACTCGCCTAGACTACGGGATAGCGCAACTTAAGAGTCTTGTTAGGCGGCCCACACCCCTATCGAGTCACGGTCCAACCCTTAGAGAGTCTAGTCCGTGTTAGTCAACTCGTCCTGTCGTGTCCAGAGTCGAGTCTGTCGGTAGGTCCCTCTCTTCAAATTCCACTTTGAAATTTGCAAAATTTAGCCATTTGAAAAAAGATCTTTTTCGACAAGGTCAGATTTCAGTCTATTTAAACTGCGAATTTCTTTTCTACCCCTTTCCATTTTGAAAACCTAGCTCGTGATTGCTTTCAGGATTTCAAATTCAAAATTTCAAAAACTTCAAAGAGTCATTTTCCCCAGCACGAGTCATTTTACTACCTACGTGTTGCATGCATTTTTATGTAACTTATACATGTATGACTCAAGCAAAAACATGCAAGTCATCAAATCTCCCCAGCAGCATTTTCCGGGATAGCACGGGATAGGCCGACACACAGGCACACCCAGGGCTTACGCGACAAGCCCAAATTCCCCACGGAGTACAATCATCAAGCTCAGGTATGATTTATGTCTTGCGGCTGGCGAGCCCTTCACGCGAGTTTAACAGACTATAAACAACCTGACCGGAAGCCTACCAGGTCTTAACGGGCTTGGTAGCTACTCTGACATTCGCCCTGTCCAAGCCTCAGTCAGAGTGGGGGCTCTGTAGACACCCGCATTTTGACCGCCAGGTGTCTATGGCAGTTTCCTAAAAACACACGATGATGATCGGACGCTAACGTGTTTCTACGCGCTCGGATACAGGCTCAAATCCATTAATCGTTGGCTAACACACTTACGGAGTACAAATTAATTTATCTTTTTTTATTTCACTCTAATATCCCATATCGATTCAATAATCGAATATGGGATACGATGAATATTCAAATTCAGAATCGGGTATAAATTCAACAATATTTATATTCGGTTTAACAAAATCAACAATTTATAAAAAACCCGAATCGAGCATAGGTTATGCAATACTTATGCCCAATCCGGTAAAACCGTCGATTCATCAAAAATCTAAAGCAATCTAAATCAACAATGTTTTGTTTTGTTTTTTGTTTTGTTGCTTTTGCTTCTTTTTCTTTCGTTCGTTTTCGTCATGTCTTCATTTTTGTGTTGTGTTGTGTGTCATGTGTGTAAACCGTTTTCGAAAACCCGGTTTAGAGGCTAGTGTGCGAGTGTTTACTTTCCCTTTCTAGTAATGTAAATCGAGTCTTGGACTTTAGTCTAGTAGAATGACCCTAAATCAATGAATTCGTTGGTCCTTTACCTTGAGTCCACCTAGCTTACAAGGGATTTACTACGGGATTTGCATTTTGACCATTATGACCATCCACGGTGTGAAAAGGCCTTGGTTGCCGAGTCCCGTCCCTTAGGTGACCGTGTTTAGGATCGTTTGATTAGTCCAAGTTCTCCACCTTTTTGTGGGTTTGAAAGGGGATGCGCACCCCCGACATACCCATTCCCCCTACTTCCTACACATATCCACACAATAAATTGCAATTTGTTGAATTCTCCCTTTCTTGTTACACAAAGAAATGCCAAAAAAGCCAAATCGTGCCAAAAAGGGCAAAGAAAAGAAAGAAAATGAAAGAAAGAAAGAAATGAAGAAAAATAAAAGGCACAAAAGCCAAAAAGAAAATAGAAAAGAAGAAAAAGAAATGGCATGGCAACAAACAAGGCAAAAATACAAAAAGAAAAGGATGCCAAAAAGAAAATCGTCTCACAAAAAGATCTCAACCCCACAAAAATAAGCCTTTTTCCGACTTTTGCCGTGAAGAGCCTACCAAAGGACCGAGTCCCTAGGAAGGATGATAGCGGCAAAGGTCGGTCTTCCCTCATTTTGCAATATTTCCACCTTTTTACTTGGACTAGTTAGGCGGTTTTTAGACATGGGACGACCCTCTTGGCCCATGGCTAAAGAGGGCGAGGTCTCACTTACCTACAGTGTCGACTAACACCGTGGTTCATCCCTTTTCCACTCCGCCGATCGTCCCGTAGTACGTTCTTAGAAAGTTAGGAGGAATCTAGGTAAGTTGCCAACGTTTTTGTTGCTTTATCGTCATACTATTAGGGTTTTGTCCACCTTGGTTCGTATTGCTAGCTTGGGAACGTTTTCACTTGCCTTGAGTCCTAAACCGGTGTCTTTTCACCGCTTTGTTGAGGGAAGCGGTATTTGTTTTCTTTTGGGTGCAACCGATTATGTGTTTGTTTGTGTGTTTGTTTGTTTATGTGTTTTGTGTACGGTTGCATCCACAGTTTTGTCGCAAGACCCCACTTGCCTTGCGGAGTGCACTTCTCCTCTAAGTGCACTCGCGTGAGTCAAAAGGGTTTAGGGTGCGCTAATACCCACTCGGCTAGTTTGGTAGATAGTATGTGCTTACTCGAGGGCGAGTAAGGGTTAAGTGTGGGGGAGTTGATAAGTGTAGTTTGTAGTGCCTATTTTACTGTGTTTTGGTCCCATTTTCCTTGTAGAATCGCTCCTTGGGAGCGGTTTATGGGCTACTTATGCTTCCTCTAGCTCGTTTCAGGTTCCCGAGACCATTCATGAAGAGTTGGAGTGATTCCGATTCAATACATACACTTTTTGGAGCCAACGAAGCTAAGGAACGATCACTCGATGCCTTGGAGTCGACCCCGAGACCTTGGGACCCAATCCCGAGCCTCCGAGACCTTATCCCGAGTACCGAGAATCGATGGGAAGCCTATGAGAACCAAGGAGGGACCAAAAAGATCTTAAGAGAGGCCTACAAGGTCCTTCCCGGGCGGGATAATGGCTAACCGACCGGGATAATGTCTTCCCGACCGGGCAGGAAGGTGCAAAAGCAAGTGCTCCTGTCTTGAGCCCGTCCCAGCCAAGAAGGACTTCGTCCCGGTCGGGACCATCTCGTCCCGGGCGGGATGACTGAGCTGTAACACGCATTTGATTCTTTTCTTCTCCTTACCCCTTGTAACCCTATATATACTCTTCCCTTGTTATGTAAGCTAATGTTAGACACTTCCCCTTAAACCCTAGACTACTTTAGGTTAGATTAGATTATATTAGAGTAGATTAGTCGGTAATTAGTAGTTAATCTTAGTTTAACTCTTGTATTAAGGCAATTCTTCAAGATCCATTCAAGATTGACAACCTTAGGTATTGTTTTGGGTTTTTCTCATTAATGCAAGTTTCAATCTTTCCCCTTCACTAGTATGGTATAATCTTCTCTTCCCTTTTACTCTTAATCTTGTTTATTCATCCAAGTTCACATCTTTGTTCATTATATTGTTCTTAGTTCATTGTTTTCACTAGTTTGTTTATGCTTGTTTTGATTCTTGTTTTGGTTCTTCTTGTTATTGTTGGTTTTTCTTTTAGATATGTTTGAGTAGAGTTTTGCTTGGGTTAGTAGGGTGATTAGGGTGTTTGATGGATGATTAAGGGATTGGTGGAGATGTTGGTGGAAGATTTGGGTTTCCTCTTGGTTTGATGCATATCACATGTTTGTTGAAATGCTTGAATGACTAGTAGATGCATATACTTGTTTTTCTTGCCTTTTCTCTTGTGGGTGATAGTTTGTTTGTGGATTTGGTTCCCTCACTACGTAGCGAGAGCCTGGTGAGGACGACCCCTAGGTCGGTCTACGTAGCGAGAGCCCGGATGCGACCTAGGCCACTATAGCGCGCTAGTAACCCCGTTTGTCATGTGTATCGCCGAGATGGGTTTTTGGTGAAACCTCTAGGTCGGTCTACGTAGCGAGAGCCCGGACCTCACCTAGATTACCCTACTACTCCCTTCACTCTAGCTCTTCCTCGATCATTCCATTACCCCTTTGACCCCGATCTAATCCTAGCCCGTTTTCCTTGTTTGTTTTCCATTGTCATAGTCATAGCCTTCTTCCCCTTCCTATCACTGTAGTTTAGCTTAGTCCGTTGACTTAGTCTAGTAATCGGGTGACCTTAGTCTAGACACCTCTTACCGTCCCCGTGGATTCGACCCGACTTACCCTATCTACCCAGTTAGGAGTAGCCGGTTTATTTATTGACGGTTGGGACGTGACGAATACCTACCATCACTTGGCCCAAGATTGGCAGTTCAGGACTGACTTGGCCCACAAGATAGACTACCTGAGCACGTGCGGGCTCGACTTGGACCAAAGACAATAGCAGAAGACCAGCTGTCAAAGAAACGGGTTCGAGCTAACGAGGTTCCCCTCGTGATTCGGGAACGCTCGCCCCCTCCCCGGCGACCTCGAGCACCATGCGACCCAAAGGACAAAGGGAAGGGCAAGATGCACGAATATTAGTTTCCTTTGTTTTATTATTATTTAAATATTATTACTATTTTTGCTGTGTGATTTTTTTGTGTTTGCCGTTTCCGGCGTTTTTTTTTGTTTTTTTTTTTTTTTGTAATTCCCGAGTTTATCGGGATTTTAATAAAGACATATTATTGAATACCGTTCCCGTCTTTTCGTTATTGCAGTGGTTGTACCCTTTTGAGGGGTTGCCTACGTATCCACAATTAGCGGAATTAAACCAAACGTAGTTCAAAATATGATTTTTGCAATTTTCGAAATACATCAAGACTATTAGTTCGAGATGTGCGACAGTAGAATAGTTAATTCTAACTTATTGACTTGCTTATAATTTGTTGAAAATTTATAAAAGACAAATTTTTATAAATTTTTGCAAATGACATTGAGATAGGGTTTATGGGTAGTAGCGCTTCAGCTTGTCCAAGTTGGTCGGGTTGACGAACTTGTTCCCGTCCAGGTCTGTCAGCATCACCGCTCCTCCTTATAGGACTTTCTTTACTAAGTATCGCCCAGCCCAATTGGGTTTGAATTTTCCTCTTGGGTCAACCGGTATTAAGGCACGAACCGATTTTAGGACCAAATCCCCTTCTTTGATGTTCCTGGGCCTAACTCTTTTATTGAAAGCCCGTTGGATTCTCTTTTGATATATTTGGATATTGTTGAGGGCCCGGGATCGCCGTTCGTTTAGAAGGACCAGCGAATCGTATCGGGCTTGGACCCAATCTACTTCAGGTACTTGGCTTTCAAGTAAAATCCTAAGGGACGGTACTTCTAGTTCGACCGGTTGGACCGCCTCCATTCCATACGTTAAATAATATGGAGTTTCTCCGGTGGCGGTGCGAATTAACGTCCGATACCCCGAGAGAGCGAATGATATTTTAACGGGCCAGTCCCGATAATTCTCGGCCATCTTTTTAAGTATGGTGACAATTGTTTTATTAGCCGCCTCTTCCGCTCCATTTGTTTAGGGTCGGTAAGGTGAAGATGTATGCCTTTGAATTTTATATTTTGCTAGCAACGCGGTAGTTTCAGCTTGAAAGTGGGTCCCGTGATCACTGATAAACTTGTGTGGGATCCCGTACCGGCATATGATATTATTCTGGATAAATTTGGCCACGTGCTTGGCGTTCAAGACACGATATGATTCGGCTTCGACCCATTTGGTGAAATAGTCGATGGCCACCAAGATGAAGCAATGACCTCCTGTCCCAGAAGGGTGCACATTTCCAATTATATCAATGCCCCACGTCGAAAATGGCCATGGTGATATCATTGTGTATAGTAGGGAAGACGGCATGTGTTGTACATTGGCAAAGATCTGACAGTTATGATAGTGTTAGACATATAACTGACAGTCCGTTTCCATGGTGTTCCAATAATATCCGAGCCTCATGATTTTCCGGGCTAACATATGGGCATTCATATGTCGACCATTTTCACCATCGTGTACCTCGGCCATAACCTTTTCGACCTGTACTTTATCGATACACAAGAGGAGAGCCCCCTGTGCCGTCTTTTTGTATAACTGCCCGTCGTTCGTACGAACGAATTGGGTTGCCAATCTTCGCAAGGCCTTCTTGGCTCGGTTCTCACTTCCTGGGGGATACTCTCTCGTTGTCAATTAGGTTAGAAAGACCTGATACCAAGGTTCTGGGTCAGTTATCTCCATATCCTGGATGGCGTGGATATAGGCCGGCTCGAACCGTCTTTCAATGCAGATTTGGAAAGTGCATCCGGAAACTGATTTTCTTCCCGAGGTAGATAGATGTATTCCATCTTCTGGAATTGTCTCTCTAGGACCCTTACTCGTGCTTGGTAAGCCACGAGATTGGCGTTCCGAGTTTTCCAGTTTTGGAGAGCTTGATTGATGACCAGTGATGAGTCACCGTGGACTCGGAGATTCGTTACTCCTAAATCAGCGGCGGCTTGCAACCCGTGAATGCATGCTTCATATTCGGCTGCGTTATTGGTCACGTCAAAGTCCAATTTAATGGATAACGGGGTATGCTCCCCTTGTGGCGAGATTAAAAGAATCCTGACTCCGAACCCTCGGAAATTGGACGCCCCATCAAAAACAAATCCCATGTTTCGGTGTCGGTATGGAATATGTCTTCGTCAGGAAAGGCCCAAGTATCGGTGTTTCCCTCCTCAGATATCGGACTATCGGCGAGGAATTCTGCCACTACCCGGCCCTTGATGGCTTTTAGTGGTACAAATTTGAGGTCAAACTCTGCGAGCATCAAAGTCCATCTAGACATTCGACCGTTAAGGATGGGCTTCTCGAACAAGTACTTGATAGGATCCATTTTGGATAAAACATGTACTTCGTGGATAAGCATGTAGTGTCGGAGCTTTTTAGTGGCCCAAACCAGAGCTAGGCACGTCTTTTCGAGCATTGTGTACTTGCACTCGTATTCTAGGAACTTCTTACTGATGTAGTAGATAGCCCGTTCTTCTGAATCGACTGTCTGGGCCAGCATAGACCCCATGGCCGTCTCGGTCGTTGTTAGGTATAACGACAAAGGTAGGCCGGGTTGAGGTGGCATTAATATCGGCGGAGCAGACAGGATCTCCTTGATTTTATAGAAAGCTATTTGACATTTGTCATCCCACAGTACCTGTTCTCCTATCTTCAATTTTTTGAAAATGGGCTCACATACCATGGTTAGCTTTGAGATGAACCGGATGATGTATTGGACTTTCCCGAGGAACCCCCTTATTTCCTTTTCGGTTTTGGGTGACTGCATCTCGGTGATGGCCATGATTTTAGCTGGGTCGACCTCGATGCCGCGTTGGCTAACGATATGGCCCAGTAATTTGCCCGACTTTACCCTGAAACTGCATTTCTGAGGGTTCAGTCTCATATTGTATTTACGCAGCCTGATGAAGAATTTTCTTAGGGCCGCGATGTGCCCGCTTCGGTCCTTGGACTTGACGATCATGTCGTCCACATAGACCTACACTTCTTTGTGCATCATATTGTGTAATAAAGTAGTGGCGGTCCATTAATAAGTGGCCCCGGCATTGATAAGCCCAAATGGCATAACGGTTTAACAGTAAGTACCCCAAGGTGTAATGAAGTTGGTCTTACTCATATCCTCTTCTGCCATTTTGATTTGATTGTATCCGGCATACCGGTCCATGAATGATAGAAGGGCATGATCGGCCGTGTTATCCACCAGTATGTCGATGTGTGGTAACGGAAAATCGTCTTTTGGGCTAGCCTTTTCAAGATCCCGGAAGTCCACACATACCCGCACCTTGCCGTCCTTCTTGGGTACCGGCACGATGTTTGCAACCTAGTCTGGATATTCAGACACTTGTATAAAGCCCGCTTTGAATTGTTTGTCTACTTCCTCTTTGACTTTGATAGACCATTCGGGCTTCATTCTTTGGAGCTTCTGTTTTACCGGCTTACACCCATCTTTGATGGGTATACGGTGCTCAGCTATTTCCCGATCTATTTCCGGCAATGTCCTTGTAGGACCATGCGAAGACGTCTTTGAATTCTTGAAGGAGGTCCGTGAATTGTTTTCTCTCCTCGGAACCTAAGGATAGGCCCAACTTAAGCATCTGAGGCTCTAAAGTGGTTCCCTTGTTGATGGACTCGGTTTCTTCAATTACTGGATCTCGGGATTCCCTTTGTTCGAGCTGCTCGACCAGATGCGGAGGAAGGGGTACCTGTTCGTCGGGTTTCTCAATGTCATTGCATATAAAATTTTTGAAATTGGAAGAATTTTGGAAATAAGACAAGTCGTAACCAGAACAGTTTTCGCTATTATTATTAATAGTAAATTTTGAGAAAAGCTCGAATAGAGCGGCCATCAGATCGTTGGTCAGTGGCGTGATTGGGAGTGCTGTCGTGACATGCCCCGAGACTCCAGTGGCTAAGGGAAGAGGGGTTACAGATTGGACTCTAGCACCAGACCCTCTAGACTTGGACTCAGACTCCGACTCTGACTCAGACTCAGACTCAGACTCGGACTCGGTATCCGGCATGTCTCTTTCGCCGGTGGTTAGCTTATAGACCCGACCTTGGCTGTCGGTCCACTTGATGGTTTTCCTCCAGGCCCTTTTTCCGGTGTCTGCCCTAACTTCGGAGATCTGCTTCGTTGGATCGAACCATTTGCTGCGGAGGATCAGGTTGACCAGCTCCTCCTTTGGAGCAGGGGCGACCTTATCTTCTCCAAATAGGAGTCCTAGTATGGGCTCGGAGTTGTCTTCCCCTTCCTTGAACTCGGCCTGAACAAGGGTGAATATATTATCGGGGATGAAATTGCATTCCTGAGCGTTTTGGTCTTGGGATACGTGATGGTGGGTTGGTAGAGACCCACTTGAATAGCCCCGAATACAGGAGTGACGAAGTATTCAGTTAACGTCGGGCTATAAGGGCCTAAATAAGTACCCTTGATGAGGTTGGTGGCCTTCTGAATACCGACCCGGACCATGTTTCCAAGAGTTATAGCATACCCCTAGCCGAATTCTTATTCGCCATCGTTTAGGACCTCGATGATCTTCCCAGCTGGAAGATAGGGTGTCGAGGTAGCCCCCGGTAAATAGCCCAAGTTTTCTAGCATCGTATCGATGCTAGTGGTGAAGTAAGGCCTGAAGAGATATTCTTGTTCGATCATACCCACGAAATCAAATCCTCGTTGGTCGACCCGGCCTGTGGCGTTGCAGCTGGCCACGGTTATGGGGATTGCCCTAGTGTGATGACACTGTCTTGAAGAGGCATTTTGACCTTTCTATGAAGGGTAGAGGTCACGGCTCTGACCGCCTGGATCCAAGGCCTCCCAAGCAATAGGTTGAAGGACGAGGTGACATCGATCATCTGAAACTCCAATTCTTTCTCGATCGGACCCGTTATTATTGTCAGCTTAACGGCCCCGGCAACCGACTTTGGGCTTCCGTCAAAAGCCTGGATAGTCTGCGCCGTCGGCAGATAGTCGGCCTCGGTGATGCCGAGAGCCTTAGCGGTCCTTAGGGGAAGGACATTTACGACAGATCCATCATCGATTAGGGTCATCGGGAGGTAATTCCCTCGGTAGATGACCGTGATGTATAGGGCCAAGTTATGGGCGGCCCCAAATGGTGGAAGATCGGACTCAGAGAAGGTTATGCGTGGGCCTTCTTCTTTGGATTTGCCCTTGAGATAGGGCATGATAGTGGCTACCATTTCATTGGGGGTAACCTGTGAGTGGACCTTGATTTGATCGAGAGCCTTAGTCAGTGCCTCTCGATGTTCTTGGGAGCTAACTAGTAACTGCCATATAGTTAAATCAGCTCGAACCCTCTTCAGTTGTTGGACCAAGGCGGTGTCGTTACTTGGTTCTTCAAGGGTAGATTCCGTCCTGGCAGGTTTAGTGACGGTTGTTGGAGCAGAGCGCCCGACTGTGGCCAGGTGTTTAGCGGCTAAGGCTTTGGACTTAGCTTTTCGAACCTCTTCACCGGTGATGGGGACAGCTTCCCCTTTGGCTAGGTAAACGTCGTCCTCATCGTCGAACCATATCCCATTGATTTGTGGGATAAAAGGGGAAATGAGGTGAGAAAAGTCGACTACCGCTCCACTGAATATAGCATGGGCACTGAACGGGTTTTCTTTGTTACTCGGTTTGTCTCCGGGTAACGGTATTTTCCCATTCTCAATTAGATCTTGGATAAGATGCTTTAGTTTCCAGCACTTCTCCGTGTCAAGCCCATTACCTCGGTGATACTGGCAATAGGCTTGAGCATTGTAGCTTTTGAACCTCTTTTCCACTGGAACTTCTGGAGTCGGGCCTATTGGTTGGATAAGACCCTTCGAAAATAGCCTTTGTAAGGCATAGGTATAGGTAGTCCCTATATCCGTGAATACCCGAGTTGGAGTATTCTTTTTGGATAAGGTGTCAAGCAGATTAACCTCATCGAAGATGCTGCGAGTTGCAGCTGCAGGTGTGGGCTTGATCACAGATGAACTAGGCCCTTGATATCCCTTGGTAGAGGCCTTAGTCAGGCTCTCTAGCCTTAAGTCATCCTCGATCCTTGTGCCCATTTCAGTAAGGGCGGCAAAACTGGGGATGATGGCATACCGAAGATGGACCCGGTAGGATGGGAAGAGATTCTTGACAAAGGCCTCCACTAGCACC
Source organism: Agrostemma githago (assembly GCA_958450325.1). Taxonomy (NCBI): domain Eukaryota; kingdom Viridiplantae; phylum Streptophyta; class Magnoliopsida; order Caryophyllales; family Caryophyllaceae; genus Agrostemma; species Agrostemma githago. The sequence goes on from OY288250.1 coordinate 16,220,180, forward strand.
TTTTCGCTGGGCTTATCAACCAACTTCACACTTTCGGCCCGCCATCTCTGGAGATATTTGGTGAACCCTTCTTTGTGCTCTTGGGCCATCACTTCCAGAGTACGCATTGTAGTCTGGATCTCGGTATTATCAGCGTAATTCCGAGCAAATTCAGTAGCCACATCGTCCCAAGTCTTGTACTTCTTGGAATCGAGCCTGTAGTACCAGGCTTTGGAGTGCTTCTCGAGAGAGGAAGCAAACAAGTGCTTAAACATGGTGAATTTCACCCCTTTGACCGCCATGAATTCTTTGAAAGCTCGGATGTGGTGGACCGGGTCTTCAGTACCCTCAAACATCGGAATTCCCGTGAGGTTGAGGTTGGCAGGTAGCTAGTCATTCAAAGGCGAATAGGAACGAGCATTTTCAGTGTGGATCGAGTTGCTTGTCGACAGGTGGACCTGTTCTTCAAGCTTGCGAACAGCACCGATTAATTCGGCTATGGGCCCAGTGGGCTCAGATGCAGTGAGAGTACCTTTCTCCACGGCAGTCAGGCGGGTGGCCAGAGTGGTTTGGTCAGTCCGGATGGCCGTCAGTTGCGTTTCCATCTTGGCCAGTGCGGCGGTCAGTTGATCCAAAGAATCTTGCATTTTGCGAGTTATGGGTGGCCTGTCTGTAAGAACACCGCGTAATAAGAAACTAGCCCAAATCCCGGAATAGAAAGTACATCCCGAACAAGACTGAAAAGGGAAATGACTCGGAAAAGACATCTAGACGGGTGACTTGTTAAAGGTGGGCCTTCCTTAGGATTCGGCGTGTGGGCCGAGTCCTGTTCGAAGAAAGGTCCACGTGAGACATCCCTAGACTTTGGACTCGATTGTGTAGACGGACCCTCCTTTGTAGGAGTATGTCCTATGTGGGTGGGCCTTGCCTTAGTCTAATAAGGCGGACTGGGACAGGGAAGAAACTCGTGATGTAAGATCGACAAAGTTTCGACGCTAGAGACTTCGATGACTTAAGACACGCCCCGACACGGCTAAATACGGGAAGTCCTAACAAGATGAAGGTTTTGAAAAGGATTTTTAGAAAAAAAATCCGAAAAAAAACGGTGGAGGGACCCGATTTTTCGAACTTCGGAAAAATGTATCGGCCCTCGGTTTTGAAAGTTCGAAAATATTTTCGAGTTTTGAAATGAGCAGGATACCGGCTAGAAATAGGATGTTTTAAGTAAAATCATAAGTCCTAAATTCGGTATACGTCCCGGGTTTTGAAATTGGATAGTTTGAAAAAATGAAATTTTTGAAAAAGACAGTTTTTGAAAATGACACGGAAACCAAGTAGCACATAGTCACGCAAGCATTATAACGACGCTATGTATGCTTTATACTAAGTCTCGGTCGGTCTATAGAGGGTCTACACCAGTGCACATAGTCTAGACGTTGATCGGGACGGACTTTCTAAGTCGAGTTGAGCTTAGAACATGCCGCGAAACCCACTCGAATCGACTATGGACACCTTTGACATATCCATATTGGAGTACATCACGGTATAGTGGGACGTCGGTCGCGAGTACTGGTCCGGGAAAATATGGGGTTATGCATGAACCGTAAAACTAAAACACGTATTGCACTAGTGAAACGATTTATATTCGAGTCTCACTTTGAGGATGCCCATGGTAAGTCACGCATCAGTTAATCCACAGCGGAGTCGCCAAATTGTGGACATGACATAGGTCTACCCCGACGTGGCCACGCGGGTTTGGGGAGGCGAATGAATCTCCATATGAGAATGGATCGAATTGAAATTTAAATCAAAGGGGAGTCGCCATCGAACTTTGTGGGAGTTCAGGCCCGTTCGAACCCACTCTATGTCGTAGTGGACCATGCACAAAGTATGGCCCATTTTCGATGTCAGAGTTTATTGGGCTCGTCCCTTTGCATTTGATACCGATACCGACATTATCGGATTCGTGTATTGAATGACTCTCGTGCGCCAACGGTTTCGGGCATCCGAAAACCGAGGTTCTGAGTAAGGGGTGAGGGTACGTGTTGGGAAGCCCACAAAGGACACCCAACCCCGCCCGCACATTAGCGGCCTCTACTAAGATATCGAATGATTTTCTAATACGCGCGTTAGTAGTTCGGTTAAATGATATGCAAACATCGTTTTCCCTAAACATGCGAGAAATTGAACGGGTTTCTAAGTTGATTTAATGCAACTAAAACTAACGTCGAAGTTAAATTTAGCATGCAAGTTTATTTTAGTACTATAAAATAAACAATAAATCAACAAGGATGAAAACAAACGTGTTAGTAACGGTATGACGATAATAACGGTTTGCGACTAATATAGAATAGAATGAAACGACGTAAATAAGACTATGCATGGTTTTGAAAAGGTAGTAGTACACGTGATTGATTTGACACGTGTTGACCTAAGTCATAAAAAAAGTTATTATCGAGACTAGAAAGGCGATGTGGGACTCATGGTTTTGATGTGATGAGGCCACTCGATCGAGTCATATGAGGACTCGACCGAGTGGTCCTCGGAAGAAGGCTTCTGTCCCGTATTTTAGACCCTACTCGATCGAGTTATTGACGAACTCGACCGAGTACGCTGCCACTCGATCGAGTCATTGTGTGACTCGGCCGAGTGGAGGTCGAAAAAGCATTCTGTCTTGGTTTTTGGGGTGCCACTCGACCGAGTGGGCTAGGCACTCGGTCGAGTGCCCCCTGTACGAACTAAAGTTCGTTTGCAATTTTATTATCGATTTCGAAATTACTTTTGATTTTGCTAATTTGATGATTCTGCCGAATCGGGCATAAATATTGTATAATTTATGCTTGATTCGGATTTTGATAAATCGTTGATTGTGTTGAATCGGGCATAAATATTGTATAATTTATGCTCGATTCGTGTATATGATACCTGTCGTATACAACGTACGATTATTGAATCGACATCAGATATTAGAGCGAGATAAAAAAAGAATTGTTATAAGTCGTTTTAAATTAACCAAAACGATATAAATTTCCTCCGCGTTTATATTGTCATATTAATTCTTGCGAATTGTTCGACATCTATTTTAGCATCAATGAGAAATCGTGTTAATTAAATTTTTTGACTAAATCGTTAGATTCGACATCCAATTATTGAATTGGTATCGAATCTAAAAGATTGACACTTCTTAATTACGACAGACTCAACTTGATTCCCTCGCCTTCCCGACATCGTAATAAATCCCTAGGGATTATGTGATGTCGGATCCGCGTCAACGGGTCTCGACCCTTAATAAAAAAAAATTGTTTTGAAAGAAATTTTAGAATTGACAAAGTATGTGATTAATGATGATGCGAAAAATATGAAAATTACGGTTGATGTTAACTCGTCTCAACAATCAAGCGATCGGGGTGTCGGAATAAGCGACCGGCAACGCTGGGTGCAATACCCTTGTATATTCGGTTTTTCTTATCCCGTCATCACTCACGCTCGACACGAATTGACGAGTATTTTAGTATTTTATATTAGTAACTATTAACGATATTAGAATGATGATGATAATAAAAAAAATAAAAATAAAACGGGACAACGACGACGACATGGACGACGCGCGAAGAAGAAGAGAAGGGAAAGAAAGGGAATATTGCACCCTCAACCGACATGTTCTTGTTCTCGGACAGGACTCGTTAGATGCGGCTAGCACGGGAGTATCGAGATGTAGGTCAACTTATGGTGATTAGGGTTCGGATTCCTAGATGCTAGGGTTAGGGTTTGAGTGTAGTATAGATTAGGGTAGAATAACTGTGTGTAAAAGTGTGTGCATGGGGATGTATATATAGGCAAGTCACACATGCCCAGTCTAGGGTTACTCGACCGAGTAGCCCCTTGACTCGGTCGAGTGGCCCAAGCTTCTGCAGCCGGGCTTGAATGAGGGCCCACTCGATCGAGTGGGCTGAGCACTCGATCGAGTGGATCAGCTGGTATGAGAGGTCAGGGTTGCTTGGACCTTGGGTTGGATATTTTGTGTGTTTTGTATTTGGACTGGGCTTATGACATTTGAATGGCTGTTTTTTATGTCTCGGAACGGCTTTGACCGGGGTTTGACCCAATCGCTAAAAGTCGGTTTTATTTCCGACGTCGGTTTTGACCCAAATTAGTCTTGTTTGATTGGAAACGACCCATTGGGCCTGAATTTGAGGTCGGTTTTGTGAGATTTGTACTCTGTAAGTGCTTAAGCCAACAACTAATGGTTTTGAGCCCACATTCGAGCGCGTAGAAACATGTTTGCGTCCGATCATCATCGGTTGTTTTTTGGAAATTGCTATAGACACCTGGTAGTCAAAATGTGGGTGTCTACAAGAAGGTCATGAAAAGATGCACGTAGGAGAGTAGAGAGTACTAGTATTATATGTATTAGCAAATCAGTATTATACGTATTATACGGATATTAGTCATTCTCGTGGTATACCTTACCTGGTATTCTGCTTAAAATGCGTCGGCTCGGTATTATTAGAGATACGTCGAACCTAATAAGGCAAGCACCGGGACTAATACGGAACCCGACCATCACTTTGTTCAGTTTTAGTTGTTTTACGTTTTGAATTCCGTGTTAGGTGATTTAGCATGCGATTATAAGGTCATAAAAGCAATAAATCATACGAAAAACTGTAAATGCGAATGTAAGTAAATCACATAGTGAGGAGTTGCACCCTCGGAGTATACACTAAACGGGACACGATGCGTAGATAGCTTGAGAACGGATCTCGGAATTACTCGGGTCTATTTAGTGTGTTTTAGTGTTTGCGGTTGAAGTTGGAACGTTACGTATTTTAGTAGACGTTTGTGGGCCTAGTGCCCGCCTCTAGTGTAGTCGTAGTGCATAATAATAGAAAGTGCGAATATGGAAAGTTTTGTTTAGATGGCAACCTAGTGACGGTACGACTTCGACATGCGGATCCTCCTAGCTTGACCAGTTACTCCGGCAGAGTTCCGTTACCGTTTGACCTTCCCGCGGCTACTCCGGCAGAGTTTCGTTGCCAAGGACTAGTTCTGCGGCTAATCCGAAAGAACCTGAGTACTAGTTGTGGACATGACATAGGTCCACCCCGACGCGGCCACGCGCGGGTTTGTCTAGGCGAATTAATCTCTATATGAGAATGGATCGAATTGAAATTTGGGTCGAAGTGGAGTCGCCACCGAACTTTGTGGGAGTTCGGACCCGTTCGAGCCCACTCTATGTCGTAGTGGGCTGTATACAAAATACGGCCCATATCCAATGTCAGAGTTTATTGGGCTTGTCCCTTTGCATTTGATACCGATACCGACATTATCGGATATCGTGTATTGAATGACTCTCGTGCGCCAACGGTTTCGGGCATCCGGAAACCGAGGTTCTGAGTAAGGGGTGAGGGTACGTGTTGGGAAGCCCATAAAGGATACCCAACCCCGCCCGCACTTAGCGGCCTCTACTAAGATCTCGAATGACTTTCTAATACGCACGTTAGTTGAACGGGAAAATGATATGCAAAGATTAATTTCCCTAAGCATGTGAATGGAATTGAAAGGGTTTCTATGTCGATTTAATGCTGTTAATTCTAACGTCGAAGTTGAATTTTAGCATGTAGGTTCATTTTAGTAAAATAAAATAAAGAAGCAAAATTTGACAAAAGAAACAACAAACTGTTAGTAACGACATAACGAATAATAACGGTTTGTGCAAATATTGAATTGTATAGAATGATGCAAATGAGTTAATGCATAGTTTTGAAAAGATGTTTCACGTGATTAATTAGGCACGTGTTGACCTAAGTCACAAAAAAACGGTTAAAGAGACTCGAATGCTATTGTAGGACTCACGGTTTAACGTGATAAAGGGCCACTCGACCGAGTCATTGAGGGACTCGACCGAGTGGATCCTTAAAAAGTGTTCTGTCCCGGATTTTATGACCCTACTAGACCGATTTATTGACCAACTCGGCCGAGTACGTCGCCACTCGATCGAGTCACTATGAGACTCGACCGAGTAGAGGTCGAAAGTGCATTCTTCTCGGTAAATTGTGATGTCACTCGATCGAGTGGCAGAGGCACTCGGTGGAGTGGCACCTGTACGAACCAGGTTCGCTTGTTTTGTTATGATTTTGAAATTGCTTTTGATTTTTAATAATTCGATGATTCTACCGAATCGGACATAAATATTGCACAATTTATGCTCGACTCGGATTTTATAAATCATTGATTTTGTTGAATCGGACATAAATATTATTGAATTTATACCCGATTCTAATTTTGAATACTCGTTGTATCTCATATTCGATTATTGAATCGATATGGAATACTAGAGTGAAAATAAAAATAAATTAATTTTAGTCGTCTTAAATTAACTATCGCGATATGAGTAAATCGCGTTAATTAATTTATGTGACTAGATCGCTAGATTCGACATCCAATTATAGAATTGGTATCGAATCTAATGGATCGACACCTTGCTTTGAATTAGAAGACTTGATTCCCTCGGCTTCTCTGACATCGAAATAAATCCCTAGAGATTGTGATGTCGGATCCGCGTCAACGGGTTTCGACCCTTATTAAATAGAATGCTTGTTTTTGAAAATCGATGTAAATATGAACCTTGAATAATGATGCAAACGAAAAAAAAATGATTTATTGTTTAGGTTAACTTGTTTCAATAATCAAGCAATTGGGGTGTCGGAATAAGCGACCGGCAACGCTGTGTGCGGTACACTTGTATATTCGGGTTTCCTTATTCCAACATCCCTCATACTCGACACAAATCGACAAGTATTTTAATGTTTTAATACTAACGATACTATCGATATTATGACACGATAAAGAAATAAAAAAGAAGACAAAATACGAAGAGAAGGAGGAAGATGACGAGAGGAAGAGAAAGAAGGAAAGAAAGGGGTTTTGGTACCCTCAACCTACATGTTCTTGTCTCGGATCGGACTCGTAATCGCGGCTTTAACACGAGAGTTTCGAGGTTTATGGAGGTCGAGTTATGGTGGTTAGGGTTTCGATTCCTAAAGCTAGGTTTAGGGTTTGCTAGTGTAGTGCGAGGATTTGAATTAGGGTTGTAGTAATTAGGGTTTTGCAAAGTGTAAAAAGTTGTGTCTAAGTTTGATTAGGGTTCTAAAGTTGTCCCAAGTTGAGTGTGCATGGGGTTGCTTATATAGGCAAAGGCAAGGGCACCTGGTTAGGGTTACTCGACCGAGTAACCAGCTGACTTGACCGAGTGGCCCGTTGTGCCTGCAGTCGGTCTTGAATATGGGCTCACTCGATCGTGTGGGTGGGGCACTCGATCGAGTGGCCCAGCTGGGTCGCGCGGGTCCATTGCTTTGGACCGTGACTTGGGTTTTTTGATGGGTTTATGTTTGACTTGGACTTTCGATGTTGTGAGGGGCTGTTTTGTATGTCTCGGAAACGACTTTGACCGGGGTTGACTTAATCGCTAAAAGTCGGTTTTATTTCCGTTGTCGGTTTCGGCCCAAATTAGCCTTATTTGATTGGAAACGGCCCACTGGGCCTGGATTTGAGGTTGATTTTGTGGGATTTGTACTCCGTAAGTGCATTAGCCAGCAATTAATGATTTTGAGCCCATATCCGAGCGCGTAGAAACACGTTAGCGTCCAATCATCATCGAGTGTTTTTTAGGAACTGCCATAGACACCTGGCAGTCAAAATGCGGGTGTCTACAGAGCCCCCACTCTGACTGAGGCTTGGACAAGGCAAAAGTCAGAGTAGCTACCAAGCCAGTTAAGACCTGGTAGACTTCCGGTCGGGTCGTTTATAGTCCATTAGACTCGCGTGAAGGGCTCGCCAGCCATAAGACAGAAATCATACCTGAGCTTGATGATAATACCTCCGTGGGGCATTTGGACTGGTCGCGTAAGTCCTGGGTGCGCCTGTGTGTAGGCCCATCCCGTGAGAATGCTGGGGAGATTTAGAGGGTTGCATGTCCCTGTTTGAGTCGTACCTGTATAAGTCACATAAAAATCCATGCAACCCGTAGGTAGTAAAACGACTCGTGCTGGGGAAAATGATTTTTGAAAGCTTGAATTTTCGAAATTTTTGAAATTCCTTGAAAATTTTGAAGTTTTGAAAAAAAAAGACTCCTAAAGAAATTAGGAAAGTTCGGGATGAATATTTCCGTGCTAGTATCGGGACTAGGCTTGTGGGTTGATTCCGTTTAGAATTAGGAAATTTTCCTAAAAGGTTTGCAAGGCTAATGCTATATATAGCCCTCCCTTGCCCTTGATTTTCTTCATAATTCCATCGCAAATCATCCCTTCTTAAAAGAAAGTCTCTTTATTTCCCTTAAGGCAAAAAGAAAGTCTTTTTATTCTCTTAAGAAATTTAGCCATTGGAATCGATAGGTTGATCGTGATGCTGCAGGAGTGGTCCCGAAGCTTCAGGGACACAGATAGGGTGGCTCTCAACCAGACGGGTATTCCCAGTTGTACCCCTTCCGTCAGATGTTGGTTGATCGTTACTTCTTGGATGCATGCTTATTTTATTGGGACGACATATTTCATGTCTTTGCCTTCCCTCGGGGCGAAGTCCGCCCTTTACCTGAGGAGATTGCAGCCGTGGGAGGATGGAACCCAATACTTCGGCCCGCCGTCCCATATTCGATCTACGACTTGAGGAGGAAGCTTCGAGAGTTCTTAGGCCTCTCCCGTAATGAAGTGTCTCGAATGGCCCGGGATGACAACACAGTTTCCTTGATTGACCTGGCTGAGAAGTTCATGAACCCGCATGACGTCCGGGTGAGACCAATTCAGAGCCGAAGGGCCTTTTCTTTTTGCATGCTCCATGTTTATGCCTTTGAGGGTCACATGGATTTATTATCATGTATGGGTCACATCCGTCTATTAACCGTGGTTGATTTAATGGAGACGGTGCATAGCCCGGCTTGGCTGATTACGGGTGAAATAATCCAAGGCTTGGACAATCGTAAGAGGGATTCGTCCGTCCGTCTCACCGGAAGCACCCGTTTGCTGCAAGTATGTCGGATTTTATTTTTCTCGCTTTCTGGATTTTTTATTTTTTTTGAGATTTTGATTGCTGCAGTGGGCACTCGATCGAGTCACCCTGGCCCTCGATCGAGTGCCTTCGTTAAAAGCTCCCTGTTCGCTCCCAGGGATGCCACTCGATCGAGTCATCCTGTCACTCGATCGAGTGTCACCAGGCGGACGCCTGTTTCATCTCGGGATCTCATGTTTTTGTTTCCTTTTTCAGATTTGGCTATATGAGAGGCTATCGGTGATAGATCCTCCCCTTGATGCCAGCAGCTACCGTTCAAACAATTGATGACGAGGAGACGGGCCATTGATTTTTCTCGCCAGATTACTCACAAATACTGGGACGAGGTGCTATCAATCCACGATGGTCGGCTAATTCGATGGGTAGTGCCGTGGTGGCTCATCTACGTTTGGACCGGCTTGAACCCGAGGGACAAGTCTCGTTATCAAGTAATCTTGTCATTCAGGCAAACGGTTCATCTCTACCTGGATCACATACTAAGGCAGTACGGACATGCTCAACGGATACCAGAAATTGAAGCAGTTGTGAGTGACCCTACCCAACTGACTTATGTGATGTGCGACACGTGGATGCAAAGATGGTACACCCGGCACACTTGGCCCGTTTCCAAATCTCGCCACTCGATCTGGGTTTCAGGCTCCTATACAAAGTGGACTAAAGCAGGTGATGCCAAAGCCCGAGCTGCTCTGAAGGTTGATGAAGCTTTTGATTTGCTGCGAAGGGAGCAGGCTAAAGATAATAGGGACTTCTTTGAGGAAGGAGACACCCCGGCTGCTATGGTCCGACTAAGGTCAAGCCAAAAGAAGAAGAATAAGACTCGAGCTGAAGGGTCTAACGCTAAAGGTGCTTGGGGGAAAGTGAGCCCCCAGACTGACTTGGAGAGGAGACTGTCCCAAGATTAGCCGTGCAGGACCGACTTGGCCCACGGGACAGACTACCTGAGCATGTGCGGGCCCGACTTGGTCCAAAGACAACAGAAGACCCGTCACCGAAGAAACGGGTCGAGCTAAGGAGGTTCCCCTTGTAATACGGGAACGCTCGTCCCTGCCCCGGCGACCTCGGGCTCCTCGTGACCCAAAGGACAAGGGGAAGGGCAAGATGCCCGGCTATTAGTCTCCTTTATTTTATTATTTGAATAATAATACTATTTTTGTGGTGTGATTTTTTTGTGCGTGTGTGTGCCGACTTCGGGCATTTTTTTTTTTGTGTTATCCCGAGTTTATCGAGACTTTAATAAAAGACGTATTATTGAATACTGTTCCCGTCCTTTCGTTATTGAAGTGGTTGTACCCTTTTGAGGGGTTGCCTATGTATCCACAATTAGCGGAATCAAACCAAACGTAGTTCGAAATTTGATTTGATTGATTTTTTGCAATTTTTGAAATACATCAAGATTATAAATTCGAGATGTGCGACGGTAGAATAATTAATTCTAACTCATTGACTTGTCTATAATTTTGAAAATTTATAAAAAGACAGATTCTTATAAATTTTTGCAAATGACATTGAGATAGGGGTTTATGGGTAGTAGCGCTTCAGCTGGTCTAAGTTGGTCGGGTTGTGATGGTAAAGATTTGTCGTGTATCCTAACCAACAATAAACTACCGATTACACCTAGTGGGTAGCTAGGGTAAGTCGGGATCGTATCCACGGAGACGGTATTGCGAAGTTTAGACTAGGTCGGCCTACAACAAGACTATGCTACCAAACAAACACAAAGAAACGATAAATGGAAAACTATGATGGAGAAGAGATAAGAACTAGACTAACAATGAACTAACTATGAGGAGAGCTAAAACGGAATACTAAAGACTAACTAAACAATGAAACTATAGAAATGATAACTAACTAAGACGATGGATCAAATATGGAAAGGAAGTGGGGTAGGTCGGGTTCATAGGAGTAGAAGGGTAATTTGGGTGATCAAGGGTATAGGTGTCTCCTAGTTGCTAGGGTTGGTCCGGGCTCTCGCAACTTAGACCGATGTCAAGGTGGGTCCACTACAACTTAGACACAAGTATGGGAAGCATGGCCACTACAACTCACACAAGCATATCAACAAACACATGGAGTGCCCACAATGTGACTAACAACAAAGTTTCATCCTTTTCCCTTAATCAACCCTAATCATCCATAATCTACCCCTAATCCCCCTACTAACCCCACAAGAAGACTACTCACTCATGATAAAGAACAAAACAACAATAACAAGAGCAAACATCATCACAAAACAAACATCCATAATGAATAACAAGAACAATAACAATCACAACATAAAAAGATAGAAACAAGATTGAATAACTAAGAACAAGAGTAAGAAAGATTATACCAACACTAGAAAGATGAAAAGATGCAATCTTGTATAAATAAGAACCCAAAATAAACCCCAAGGATGTCAAGCTTGGAGAATTCTTCAAGAACTTCTTAATACAAGAACTAATAACAATAGATTAACTAAAGATTAACTAAGATTAAAGGAAGATTAAAACTAATGAGTGAAAGTAAATCTAGGGTTTTAGGGTTTTTGAGAGGCTTAAGGAATGCTAAACTATCATAAGATATGTTACTAATACAAGAAGGGAGTATATATGTGGGTACAAGAATGAAGGAGAATGAAACAAAAGAAGTCGTGCTGCAGGTCTACGGTCCCGACCGGGACGGGTTGGTCCCGACCGGGACGGCCTGTCATCCCGACCGGGACGGGTTGGTCCCGACCGGGACGGGCCCACAGCAGCACCCTTTAACGTGGACCCCATCCCGAACGGGATGAGGCCTTCCCGAATGGGATGGGTCTTGTAGGCCTCCCTTAAGAGCTTTTTTTGGTCCCTCCTAGCCTCTCATGGGTATCTCGTCGATTCTCGGGACTCGGGCTCGGGTCTCGGAGGCTCGAGATTGGGTCCCAAGGTCTCGGGGTCGATTCCAAGGCCTCGAGTCATCGTTCCTTTATCTCGTTGGCTCCAAAATGTGTGTGTATAGAGTCGGAATCGCTCCAACTCTTCCAAATCGGTCTCGGGAACCTGAAACGAACTAAAGGAAGCATAAGAAGCCCATGAATCGCTCCCAAGGAGCGATTCCACAAGGAAATTGGACCAAAACATAGTGAAAAAGGCACTACAAACTACACTTATCAACTCCCCCACACTTAACCCTTACTCGCCCTCGAGTAAGCACATACTAAATACTAAACTAGCCGAGTGGGTATTAGCGCACCCTACGCCCTTTCAACTCACGCGAGTACACTTAGAGGAAAAGTGCAGTTCGCAAGGCAAGTCGGGTCTTGCGACAAAACTGTGGATGCAACCGGACACAAAACACACAAACAAACAAACGCACAAACAAACACATAATCGGTTGCACCCAAAAGAAAACAAATACCGCTTCCCTCAAAAAGCGGTGAAAGAAGCACCGGTTTAGGACTCAAGGTAAGTGACAACGTTCCCAAGCTAGCAATACAAACCAAGGTTGACTAAACCCTAATAGTATGACGATAAAGCAACAAAAACGTTGGTAACTTACCTAGGTCCTCCTAACTTTCTAAGAACGTACTACGGGACGATCGGCGGAGTGGGAAGGTGAAGAACCACGGTGTTAGTCGACACAGTAGGTAAGTGAGACCCCGCCCCCTTTAGCGTGAGCCAAGAGGGTCGTCCCGTGTCCAAAACTACCTAACTAGTCCAAGTAAAAAGGTGGAAAACATGTAAAGTGAGGGAAGACCGACTAATGCCGCTATCATCCTTCCTCGGGACTCGGTCCTTTGGTAGGCTCTTCACGGAAAAAGTCGGAAAAAGGCTTATTTTTGTGGGGATTTCTTTTTGTGAGACGGGTTTTCTTTTGGCATTTTCTTTCTTTTCGACGTTTTGATTTGTTTTGTTGCCATGCCATTTCTTTTTCTTATTTTCTTTTTTCTTTTTGGCTTTTGTGCCTTTTCTTTTTCTTCATTCTTTTCTTTCTTTCATTTTTCTTTCTTTTCTTTTCTTTGCCCTTTTTTTTTGGCAAGATTTGGCTTTTTGGCATTTCTTGACAATTAAGAAAGAGAGAATCAACAATTTGCAATTTATTGTGTGATATGTGTAGGAGGTAGGGAAATGGGTGAGTCGGGAGCGCGCTTTCCCTTCAAACCCTCAAAAAGGGAAGAACTTGGACTAGTCGAGCGATGTCAAACAAGGTCACCTAAGGGACGGGACTCGGCAAGCAAGGCCTTTTCACACCGTGGGTGGTCATAATGGTCAAAAGTGCAAATCCCGTAGTAAATCCCAAGTAAGCTAGGTGGACTCAAGGTAAAGGACCAACGAAATCATTGATTTAGGGTCATTCTACTAGAGTAAAGTCCAAGACTCGATTTATACTACTAGGAAGGGAAGGTAAACACTCGCACACTAGCCTCTAAACCGGATTTTTGAAAACTATTTACACACAAGACAAAACAAACACAACTCAAAGATGCGATAAAAATGAAAGAAAAAGAGACAAAGATAACAAAACAAGAACAAAACAAAACGAACACACACATAACGCAAACACCACCCCAAATTTTCAAACAAGTCACCAATCAACCACAAACTTTACAAGCTCCGCCCGAGCACACCACAACACACAACTCCTCCATACTCCACGCGGAACAAAGAGGAAAAGGGGGTGAAGAGATGTTACCGGAAGTCTTGAAAGCTCTCCAAAGCTAACGGCGATTTAAGCAACCTATAAGGAAAAAGGGAGGCAAACACGCACAACAACACAAATATACGACACTATGACACAAAATGAAAACACACCAAAGAAAATCTTTTTGATTTTTGAGAAAAGTTTCAAATTTTTAGGGTTTTTTCAAAGATTTTTCAAAAAAAGGTAAGAAAATGAAAATAACTACGCTATAATATCGCTCCCCCACACTTAAACCGAGCAATGTCCTCATGCACGATCGTAGTGTGCGGAGAGACAAAAGAAAAAGAAAAGAAACTACAAAAAAAAAGCTAAAAATCAAAAAGAAAAGTGGAGAAAGTGGTAGAAGGCGTCCGGCCGGGGTGTAATCAAGTCACCAAGGGCCGAGACGAGAAGAGATATGGATGGGGGAAGAAAATAAAAGAAAGAAATAAAAGGAAATGGGAGGGGAGGGCTAGGTTTAATCAAGTCACCTAGCCCGGATTCCGCCCGAATCCGACTAAATTCTAAAAAGAAAGGTGAAAATCTTGTACAATTGGATTAATCAATCGACTCTCGACGTAATCACGTCATCGGGGGTCGGAAGCAACCATACTACGGCCTCGAAGGCCACTAAGATACCATGACTCAAGGGGAAGGGGGTAGACAAGATAAAACAAGCAACAAAAGACGGAAAAGAAAGGATAGTTACCCAAACCGAGCGGCTAGTAACTCACTTGCTCCATCGTCTCGATGATCATTAGAGGCTCGTCGCTTGTCTTCTCGGTTGCCATCTCGCTTCGCACTCAAGAAGAACTCACGGTAGAGGTAGTAATGGTAGGGGGTGGGATTTGATGTGAGAGTCGGTGTAAAGTGGATAAGAAATGGAGTGAGGACATGACAATGAAGTACATGGGGCATATGATAAGGCTAGGATAGCTAGGGAGGTTGGGAGGGGGCATAAAATGGTTGGGTGGAGTCAATTGTCGAAGAAGAAACACAAAGGGGGAATAGAAGACCATCCCGGTCGGGATGGTTGGTCCCGATCGGGTTACCTCACTCGTCCCGGTCGGGACGCCCTCATCCCGGTCGGGACGGACCCACAGCATGCTCGAAATTTGGTACACCCATCCCGATCGGGACGGCACCCTTCCCGGTCGGGATGCCTCACCCTTCCCGGTCGGGACGCCTCATCCCGGTCGGGATGGGCCTTCTTCAACTTCCACAATCCCAAAAGCTTGCTCCAAGCTTTAAAAACCCGATCCTCGTTCTTACAACCCAAGCTCTATCATAGCCATTCTTCTCTAGGAAGCATTCTCACTTCATACCTATCAAACAAACTCAAACTCGACATCAAACTCTCTCCCTCGCATCGCTCATCAATCAATCCAAATAACAAGAATTCACAAAAATCCAAAGCAATTACAATAAAGAGATATATACAATGGGACGGTTCTTGTGGAACTCCGTCAAACCAAGATGGTGCACTCTTCATTCTTTTTCAACAACCTTGAAACCGATTCCATCCCCATCAAGGGCACGTAAGAACAAGTCGAAGGCCCTAGCAAAGTCTTCAATCAAGCATGTCATATAACCAACCACATCCCAAGATTCCTCATGACCTTGCCTCGACGTTCCCGGGGCATCCCGATCCGCTAAGTTCAAAGGCTTGAACTTGTACTTGCGGTCTTTCGGGATATACCCAAACGTCCACCGATCCTCATGCGGCCCCAAGGGCTGTCATCCTTTTCCTCGCTTTGCAACTTGTCATCAAGCCCATGATTTGGGCACTCATCTTCCCCCAAATCGGAGTCATCATCCTCAAGTACATAAGAATACTCCTTCAAGCTTTGTCCCAAATCTTTCCATCGATCGATGTCTTCCGTGGCATGGATCACATTACAAGTCTCGGTCATAGGCGAAGTGTTGCCTTGGAGGTCGAACACTAACTCTTCGTCGCCTAGTTGAAAGGTAATCCTACCCTTCTTCACATCGATCACGGCACCGACGGTGTGTAAAAATGGGCGTCCAAGGATGATGGGAGTGTTAGCATCCTCCGGCATGTCAACCACAATGAAGTCGACCGGAATGAAGAACTTCCCTATTAGTACCGGCACATCCTCTAGCATTCCCAATGGTCGGTTAAGAGATTTATCGGCCATTTGGAGTGTAATAGACGTACATTTCAACTCCTTCATCCCGAGTCGGAAACAAATAGAGTAGGGAATGATGCTCACACTCGCGCCCAAGTCACATAATGCATTCTTGATCATGAAATTGCCTATGGTGCAAGGGATCGAGAAACTACCCGGATCCTTCAACTTTGGAAGCGTGGAACCTTGAATAAACTCGCTCACCACCCTCGTGAACGCTACCGTCTCTTCCTTGTCGATGGACCTCTTCCTAGCTAGGATTTCCCGCATGAATTTTCCATATGCCGGGATTTGGGTAAGTAACTCGGTGAACGGGACACTAACATCCAATTGCTTCACAATGTTAAGGAACTTGTCATATTGAGTATCTACCTTACTCTTCATTTGCCTTGATGGGAAAGGCAACTTGATTTGGTATTTGTTTTGCTCAATAGAGGTAGACTCTTCAAAGGACACTTTCCTTTTTCCCTTGTCTTTCTCTTGAAGTGGGGGAGGGTTATCTTCTTGGGGTTTTTCAACTTCCCATAAAACTTGTTCCTCCATTGGATTATCAAAGCTTGATTCTTATTGAGTTGGAGACACAACTTCCTTCATTGCTTGTTGCTCACTAGGAAACACGGGAGGATTATATGTACCACCGCTCCTTAAGGTGATGGCATTGACATGCTCAAAATTTGGAGTTTCACCTTGAGGAGGTAATTGCCCCCTTTGTCTCGAAGAACTTCCCGATGCAAGTTGAGATATTTGAGTCTGAAGCATCTTCATGCGAGTTCTTGTTTCCTTGGCTTCATTTAAGATGTGATCTATGATCCCTTGTTGTGACCTTTGTGTCTCCAATTGGCTCCTTTGCATTTCTTGAGTACTCCTTTGCATATCCAACATTTGCTTTTGTATATCCAAATCCCGAGGTGGAGATTGTGGATTATGCGGAGTATCGGTGAGGGCTAATGGAGTACCATAGTCATGAATAGGAGACCGGCTCCTAGGCTTGCTTTGTTGATTGCCTTGTGTTGCTTGTTGTTGTTGATGGTTCCCTTGGAACCCATGAGAATTGCCTTGGTTAAGGCCTTGGTTAAGGCCATGGTTGTGGTTTTGTTGTCCTTGAAAGTTTCGGTTTCCTTGGAAACCTCCTTGATTGAAGTTCCCTTGTTGGAACCCTTGATTGTTGTTGTGGAAGGTACCTTGGTTATTTTGCTTGAAGTTGTTGAAGGGTCTTGGATTACCCATATAACCTTGGTAACCTTGATTGTTGTCCCTTAAGGGTGGTGGAACATAGGGACGATGTTGTTGTTGATGTTGAAGTGCTTGTTGTTGAGGGACTTGATTGGAAGCTTGGTATTGATTAGAGTAGGAGGCACCTTGCTTGAACGCTTGAAAGGCGTTCACTTGTTCAATACTTCCTCTACAATTCATAGGATCATGACCAACGATTCCACAAGTATCACACATCCCAAAATAAGGCAAAGGAGGTGCAAACCCCAAAGCATTCACTTCTTGAATCGGTTGATGGTGGGAGGAACTAGTGCCTTGGACTTGGTTGAGGTGGCTTTGGAGCTTCTTGTCAATAGTCTCCATGTGTGTTTTCAATTGGGCTCCAAGGTCAATGCTTAACTTAGTGATAGCATCGACCTCATGCATGCCTCCTCGATGTTCCTTCCTAGGCCTAGAGTATTGCGAATTATGCACCGCCATCTCTTCGATTCTCGCCCAAGTTTGGTCGTCATCGACCTCGGTGAACCTACCATTGGAGCCCATATTAAGTATAGCTCTCGAGTCCTCATAAAGACCATTCCAAAATTGTTGCACCAAGAACCATTGTGAGAGTCCATGATGAGGGCACGACCTAACCAAAGATTTAAACCGCTCCCAAGCTTCATAAAGGCTCTCTTCATCCCTTTGTTGGAACCCGGTGATGGAGGCCCTAGGCAAATTAGTCTTTTTCGGAGGGTAAAACTTTTGGTAGAACGCCAAGGCAAGCTTTTTCCAAGTGTCGATACCCATGGTTGCCCTATCGAGACTCTTAATCCATTGCTTCGCTTTTCCAATAAGAGAGAACGGGAAAAGTACCCAACGAATTTGATCTTGAGTAACCCCGGTTTGAGATATAGCGTCACAATAGTCGGAGAAGGTCTCCATGTGTTGGTGCGGGTCTTCGGTGGGCAAACCACTAAATGGGCTCCTCTCCACAAGTTGGATAAATTGAGTCTTTGCCCCAAAATTCCCGGTATAGGCTTCCGGTAATGCACTCGGTCCCGGCAAGACATCTTCCGTGAAAGTGGAGTGAGATGAAAACTTCGGCATTCTTGGATATAAGGGAGACGATGGTGGTGTAGACGGTGTTGATGTAGATGAAGAGGGGGAACTAGGAGAAGAAGAATCACCAAAAGGGTTAATGAAACTCCCTTCGGCCGTCTCTCGATGTGTATTGTTCAAGTCGGATCCTTGAGCTTGCCCTTGATGAGTATTGCTTGCACTTGGTTGAGAGATCCTAACCCGGTTAATCGTCCGTTGGCGAAAGGCTCGAAAGAGTCTTTCCGGCTCTGGATTAAAGAGAAAGAATTCGCCTCCCCTCCTAGGCATACACTACACACTAGAACAAACGTGAGAACACCTAGTGCTTTATGGGCACTAGGCAACGACAATAAACAAGCACAACTAGAGACAAAGAGAAAAAGGAAACTAAGAAAAGAAGAGAAACTAGAAAATATTGACAAGAGAAGATGGGAGAACACAAAGAAAGGGTAACTAAGTCTAGAAATAAGCAAACTAAGTCTAAACAATGCACCGTCCCCGACAACGGCGCCAAATTGATGGTAAAGATTTGTCGTGTATCCTAACCAACAATAAACTACCGATTACACCTAGTGGGTAGCTAGGGTAAGTTGGGATCGTATCCACGAGGACGGTATTGCGAAGTTTAGACTAGGTCGGTCTACAACAAGACTATGCTACCAAACAAACACAAAGAAACGATAAATGGAAAACTATGATGGAGAAGAGATAAGAACTAGACTAACAATGAACTAACTATGAGGAGAGCTAAAATGGAATACTAAAGACTAACTAAACAATGAAACTATAGAAATGATGACTAACTAAGACGATGGATCAAATATGGAAAGGAAGTGGGGTAGGTTGGGTTCATAGGAGTAGAAGGGTAATTTGGGTGATCAAGGGTATAGGTGTCTCCTAGTTGCTAGGGTTGGTCCGGGCTCTCGCAACTTAGACCGATGTCAAGGTGGGTCCGGGCTCTCGCAACTTAGACCCTAGTCCGCACTCTCGTGACTACGACTATTCTCAACATTTCCACATAATAGACAAACAATGAGAAGATGAACACAAGTATGGGAAGCATGGCCACTACAACTCACACAAGCATATCAACAAACACATGGAGTGCCCACAATGTAACTAACAACAAAGTTTCACCCTTTTCCCTTAATCAACCCTAATCATCCATAATCTACCCCTAATCCCCCTACTAACCCCACAAGAAGACTACTCACTCATGATAAAGAACAAAACAACAATAACAAGAGCAAACGTCATCACAAAACAAACATCCATAATGAATAACAAGAACAATAACAATCACAACATAAAAAGATAGAAACAAGATTGAATAACTAAGAACAAGAGTAAGAAAGATTATACCAACACTAGGAAGCTGAAAAGATGCAATCTTGTATAAATAAGAACCCAAAATAAACCCTAAGGATGTCAAGCTTGGAGAATTCTTCAAGAACTTCTTAATACAAGAACTAATTACAATAGATTAACTAAAGATTAACTAAGATTAAAGGAAGATTAAAACTAATGAATGAAATTAAATCTAGGGATTTAGGGTTTTTGAGAGGCTTAAGGAATGCTAAACTATCATAAGATATGTTACTAATACAAGAAGGGAGTATATATATGGGTACAAGAATGAAGGAGAATGAAACAAAAGAAGTCGCGCTGCAGGTCTACGGTCCCGGCCGGGACGGGTTGGCCCCGATCGGGACGGGTTGGTCCCGACCGGGACGGGCCCACATCAGCACCCTTTAACGTGCACCCCATCCCGAACGGGATGGGTCTTGTAGGCCTCCCTTAAGAGCTTTTTTTGATCCCTCCTAGCCTCTCATGGGTATCTCGTCGATTCTCGGGACTCGGGCTCGGGTCTCGGAGGCTCGGGATTGGGTCCCAAGGTCTCGGGGTCGATTCCAAGGCCTCGAGTCATCGTTCCTTTATCTCGTTGGCTCCAAAATGTGTATGTATAGAGTCGGAATCGCTCCAACTCTTCCAAATCTGTCTCGGGAACCTGAAATGAACTAAATGAAGCATAAGAAGCCCATGAATCGCTCCCAAGGATCGATTCCACAAGGAAATGGGACCAAAAAATAGTGAAAAAGGCACTACAAACTACACTTATCAGGTTGACGAACTCATTCCCGTCCAGGTCTGTCAGCATCACCGCTCCTCCTGATAGGACCTTCTTGACTAAGTATGGCCCAACCCAATTGGGTTTAAATTTTCCTCTTGGGTCAACCGGTAGTAAGGGACGAACCGATTTCAGGACCAAATCCCCTTCTTCGATGTTCCTGGGCCTAACCTTTTTGTTGAAAGCCCGTTGGATTCTTTTTTGATATATTTGAATGTTGTTGAGGGCCCGGGATCGCCGTTCGTCTAAAAGAACTAGCAAATCGTGTCGATGCTAGTGGTGAAGTAAGGCTTGAAGAGATATTCCTCTTCGATCATGCCCACGAAATCTAATCCTCGTGGTTCGGCCCGGCTTGTGGCATTACAGCTAGCCACGGTCATCGGGGTAGCTTCTAGCATGATGATGCCATCTTGAAGTGGCATCTTGACTTTCCTATGTAGGGTAGAGGACACGGCCTTGACTGCATGGATCCAAGGCCTTCCTAGTAGTAGGTTGAATGATGAGGTGACATCTATCACCTGAAATTCCAACTCTTTTTCAATTGGGCCCGTTATAATAGTCAGTTTAACGGCCCCGGCGACTGATTTTGGGCTTCCATCGAAAGCCTGGATAGTTTGCGCTGTTGGGAGATAGTCGGCATCGGTGATGCCGAGGGCCCTAGCGGTCCTAAGAGGAAGGACATTTACGGCGGATCCGTCGTTGATAAGCGTCATCGGGAGGTACTTACCCCTGCAGATGACTGTGATGTACAGGGCCAGATTATGATTGGTCCCAAACGGTGGTAGATCAGCTTCAGAGAAGGTTATGAGTGGGCCTTCTTCCTTGGACTTGCCCTTAAGGTAGGGCATGATAGTAGCTACCATTTCAGCAGGGGTAGCTTGTGAATCGACCTTGATTTCATCGAGAGCCTTAGTCAGTGCTTCCCGATGTGCCTGTGAGCTAACCAGTAGTTGCCATATAGTCAGATCAGATCGAACCCTTTTTAGTTGTTGGACCAAAGTCGTGTCAGTGCTCGGTTCTTCGAGGGTAGATTCCGTCCTGGCAGGTTCAGTGACGGTTGTTGGAGTAGAACACCCTGCTGCGGTGAGGTGGTTAGTAGCTAAAGCTTTGGACATAGCCTTTCGGACCTCTTCAAGGGTAATGGGGACAACTTGCCCTTTGGTCAGGTAAACATCATCCTCGTCGTCGAACCATATCCCATTGATTTGTGGGATAAAAGGGGAAATGAGGTGAGAACAATCAATTACTTCTCCCGTGAATATTGCATGGGCACTGAACGGATTTTCTTTGTTGCTCAGCTTGTCTCCGGGCAACGGGATTTTCCCGCTCTCGATCAGATCTTGGATCAGATGTTTTAGCCTCCAGCATTTTTCAGTATCATGTCCGTTACCCCGATGATACTGGCAGTAGGCCTGGGCGTTATAAGTTTTGGGCCTCTTCTCTGCTGGAGGCTCTGCGGTTGGGCCTATCGGTTGGATCAGGCCCTTCGAAGATAGCCTTTGTAATGCATAAGTATAGGTAGGCCCTATATCTGTGAATACCCGATTTGGTGTATTCTTTTTGGATGAGGTGTCGAGCAGATTTACCTCACCGAAGATGCTGCGAGCTGCAGCTGCAGATGTGGGCATGGTTGTAGATGAACCAGCCCCTTGATAACCTTTGGTAGAGGCCTTAGTCAGGCTCTCTAGTCTTAAGTCATCCTTGATCCTCATGCCCATTTCAGTAAGGACAGCAAAGTTTGGGCTGATAGCATACCGAAGGTGGACCCGGTAGGATGGGAGGATGTTTTTGACGAAAGCCTCCACTAGGGCCTTCTCGCCGGGCTTGTCGACTAGCTTCACACTCTCGGCCCTCCACCTTTGTAGATATTTTGTGAACCCTTCTTTGGGCTCTTGAGCCATGACTTCCAGAGTACGCATTGTAGTCTGGATTTCAGTGTTATCGGCGTAGTTCCGAGCAAATTCGGTCGCCACATTGTCCCAAGTCTTATATTTCTTGGGATCGAGCCTGTAAAACCAGGCCTTAGGATGCTTCTCCAGGGAGGAAGGGAATAAGTGCTTGAACATGGTGGACTTCACCCCTGTGACCACCATGAAGTCTTTGAAAGCCCAGATATGGTGGACCGGGTCTTCAGTACCCTCAAACATAGGAATTCCCGTTAAGTTGAGGTTGGCCGGTAGCTCGTCATTCAAGGGCGAATAGGTACGAGCATTTTCAGTGTGGATCGAGTTGTTCGTCGATAGATGAACTTGTTCCTCGAGCCTGCGAACAACACTGATCAGTTCGGCTCTTGGCCTAGTGGGCTCAGATCCTTTGACAGGGCCCGTCTTCTCTACGGTGCTCAGGCGGGTGGATAAAGTCGCTTGATTAGCCTAGATGGCAGTCTGTTAAGTCTCGATCTTGGTCAGAGCATTTTTTAATTCGTCCATCTTGCGTTGGTATCTAGTCTCGGGTGGCCTGTCTGTTAGAACACCACGTATTCAGAAACTAGCCCGAAATCCCGGAATAGAAAGTACATCCCGAACAAGACTAAAAAGGGAAATGACTCGGAAAAGACACCTAGACGGGCGACTTGTGAAATGTGGGCCTTCCTTAGGATTCGGCGGGTGGGCCTAGTCCTGTGCAAAGGAAGGTTCACGTGAGACATCCCCAGACTTTGGACTTGATTGTGTAGACGGGCCCTCCTTTGTAGAAGTATGTCCTACGTAGGTGGGCCTTGCCCTAGTCTAATAAGGCGGACTGGGATAGGAGAGAAACTCGTGATGTAAGATCGACAGAGTTTCGACACTAAGAACCTCGACGACTTATGACATGACCCGACACTGCTAAATACGGGAAGTCCTAAGAAGAGGAAGGTTTGAAAATGGATTATTTTGAAAATTCCGAGATAACTCGGTGGAGAGGCCCGATTTCTCGAGAAAATCGGAAAGTGCATCGGGCCTCGGTTTTGAAAGTTCAAAATTATTTTCGAGTTTTGAATTGGGCAGCATACCGCCTAGAAAATAGGCTATTTTGAGTAAAATCATAAGTCCTAACTTCGGTATGTGTCCCGGGTTTTAAAATTGAATAGTTTGAAAAAGATGCAACCTTTAAAAAAAAAAACGGTTTTTGAAAACGACACGGAAACCAAGTAGCATGTAGTCAGGCAAGCATTATAACGACGCCATGTATGCTTTACACTAAGTCTCGGTCGGTCAATAGAGGGTTTATACCAGTGCGCATAGTCTACACGTTGATCGGGACAGACTTCCTAAGTCGAGTTGATTTTAGAACATGCCGCGAAACCCACTCGAATCGACTATGGACACCTTTTGACATATCCATATTGGAGTACATCAACGGTATAGTGGGACGTCGGTCGCGAGTACCGGCCCGGGAAAATATAGGGTTATGCATGAACCGTAAAACTAAAACGTGTATTGTACTAGTCAAACGATTTCTATTCGAGTCTCACCCTGAGGATGCCAATGGTAAGTCACGCATCAGTTAATCCCCAGCGGAGTCGCCAAATTGTGGACATAACATAGGTCCACCCAGACGCGGCCACGCTCGGGTTTGGGTAGGCGAATGAATCTCCATATGAGAATGGATCGAATTGAAATTTAGGTCGAAGTGGAGTCGCCACCGAACTTTGTGGGAGTTCGGACCCGTTCGAGCCCACTCTATGTCGTAGTGGGCTGTATACAAAATACGGCCCATTTCCGATGTCAGAGTTTATTGGGCTCGTCCCTTTGCATTTGATACCGATACCGACATTATCGGATATCGTGTATTGAATGACTCTCGTGCGCCAACGGTTTAGGGCATCCGGAAACCGAGGTTCTAAGTAACGGGTGAGGGTACGTGTTGGGAAGCCCACAAATGACACCCAACCCCGCCCGCACTTAGCGGCCTCTACTAAGATCTCGAATGACTTTCTAATACGCGCGTTAGTTGAACGGGAAAATGATATGCAAAGATTATTTTCCCTAAGCATGTGAATGGAATTGAAAGGGTTTCTATTTCGATTTAATGCGGTTAATTCTAACATCGAAGTTGAATTCTAGCATGTGGGTTCATTTTAGTAAAATAAAATAAACAAGCAAAATTTGACAAAAGAACAACAAACTGTTAGTAACGACATAACGAATAATAAGGGTTTGTGCAAATATTGAATTGTATAGAATGATGCAAATGAGTTAATGCATGGTTTTGAAAAGATGTTTCACGTGATTAATTAGGCACATGTTGACCTAAGTCACAAAAGAACGGTTAACGAGACTCGAATGCTATTGTAGGACTAACGGTTTAACGTGATAAAGGGCCACTCGACCGAGTGGATCCTTAAAAAGTGTCATGTCCCGGATTTTGTGACCCTACTCGACCGAGTTATTGACCAACTCGGCCGAGTACATCGCCACTCGATCGAGTCACTATGAAACTCGACCAAGTAGAGGTCGAAAGTGCATTGTTCTCGGTAAATTGTGATGTCACTCGATCGAGTGGCCGAGGCACTCGGTCGAGTGGTACCTGTACGAACCAGGTTCGCTTGCAATTTTGTTATGATTTTGAAATTGCTTTTGATTTTTAATAATTCGATGATTCTACCGAATCGGACATAAATATTGCACAATTTATGCTCGACTCGGATTTTATAAATCATTGGTTTTGTTGAATCAGACATAAATATTATTGAATTTATACCCGATTCTAATTTTGAATACTCGTTGTATCCCATATTCGATTATTGAATCGATATGGAATACTAGAGTGAAAATAAAAATAAATTAATTTTAGTCGTCTTAAATTAACTATCGCGATATGAGTAAATCGCGTTAATTAATTTATGTGACTAGATCGCTAGATTCGACATCCAATTATGGAATTCGTATCGAATCTAATGGATCGACACCTTGCTTTGAATTAGAAGACTTGATTCCCTCGGCTTCTCCGACATCGAAATAAATCCCTAGAGATTATGATGTCGGATCCGCGTCAACGGGTTTCGACCCTTATTAAATAGAATGCTTGTTTTTGAAAATCGATGTAATTATGAACCTTGCATAATGATGCAAACGAAAATAAACGCTTTATTGTTTAGGTTAACTTGTTTCAATAATCAAGCAATTGGGGTGTTGGAATAAGCGACCGGCAACGCTGTGTGCGGTACACTTGTATATTCGGGTTTCCTTATTCCGACATCCCTCATACTCGACACAAATCGACAAGTATTTTAATGTTTTAATACTAACGATACTATCGATATTATGACACGATAAAGAAATAAAAAAGAAGACAAAAAACGAAGAGAAGGAGGAAGATGACGAGAGGAAGAGAAAGAAGGAAAGATAGGGGTTTTGGCACCCTCAACCTACATGTTCTTGTCTCGAATCGGACTCATAATCGCGGCTTTAACACGGGAGTTTCGAGGTTTATGGAGGTCGAGTTATGGTGGTTAGGGTTTCGATTCCTAAAGCTAGGTTTAGGGTTTGCTAGTGTAGTGCTAGGGTTTGAATTAGGGTTGTAGTAATTAGGGTTTTGCAAAGTGTAAAAAGTTGTGTCTAAGTTTGATTAGGGTTCTAAAGTTGTCCCAAGTTGAGTGTGCATGGGGTTGCTTATATAGGCAAAGGCAAGGGCACCCGGTTAGGGTTACTCGACCGAGTAACAAGCTGACTCGGTCGAGTGGCCCGTTGTGCCTGCAGTCGGGCTTGAATATGGGCCCACTCGATCGTGTGGGTGGGGCACTCGATCGAGTGGCCCAGCTGGGTCGCGCGGGTCCATTGCTTTGGACCGTGACTTGGGTTTTTTGATGGGTTTGTGTTTGACTTGGACTTTTGATGTTGTGAGGGGCTGTTTTGTATGTCTAGGAAACGACTTTGACCGGGGTTGACTCAATCGCTAAAAGTCGGTTATTTCCATTGTCGGTTTCGGCCCAAATTAGCCTTATTTGATTAGAAACGGCCCACTGGGCCTGGATTTGAGGTTGATTTTGTGAGATTTTTAGTCCGTAAGTGCATTAGCCAGCAATTAATTATTTTGAGCCCATATGCGAGCGCGTAGAAGCACGTTAGCATCCGATCATCATCGGGTGTTTTTTGGAAACTGCAATAGACACCTGGCACTCAAAATGCGGGTGTCTACACTAGTTTTGCACTAGTCGATCACAGGAACCTCGGTATCGAGTGTGGTGCTCGAAGGTGAGGAGTAACGTCGATGTCGCTTTATTATCGGAACTACGATCGAGTTGATCGTTTGCCTTGGGTGTCGGAGTGCGAGCCCTTAGCGAGAGTTTAGAGGGAGAAGAGAGGATTGAATGATGTGTGTTGAAATGAGGGCGTGAAGGGGGATATTTATAGGTGTTTTCGGCCCTCGTCGCCCATATAGGCGCCGGAGCTGGGGCGTGGGGTGACCCAGGCGCGTCAGCTGGTGCGGTTGGAGTTCTGAGGATACAATTTTAATACTTTCCAAAATCGAGAGAGAGGAGTGTGATATGATTCTTGGGGGTTAAGTCTTCCCCGGATTTGACCTAGCGCCATGGGTTTAGTGGGCCTCGGGTGTTCATCCCAAGGTTCGCATGGCGCGGTGTTGACTTGATTCGAGTTTCGGGACCGACTCGGGGTCCCGGTGTCGAAATTGACTCTAATTAGTGTCTTGTAGACACTCAGATTTGGACCTGGTGGCTGCAGAAGTGCCCAAAAAACACCCGATGACGATAGGACTGCAACGCGACGCGGGTTCGCGGTGTTTTAGGTAGTTTTTCTATAGGATGGATCAAATAAATTATTCGGGCAAATTAAAC
Source organism: Agrostemma githago (assembly GCA_958450325.1). Classification (NCBI taxonomy): domain Eukaryota; kingdom Viridiplantae; phylum Streptophyta; class Magnoliopsida; order Caryophyllales; family Caryophyllaceae; genus Agrostemma; species Agrostemma githago. The sequence continues at coordinate 16,247,205 of OY288250.1, forward strand.
TAACATGATGGCAGCCTTAGTCGCGTCGTTACGATCGCGTAGACACTAATTAGAGTCAATTCTGACACCGGGACCCCGAGACGGTCCCGAAACTCGAACCGAGTCATCATCGTGCTAAGCGAACCTCGGGACGAACACCCGAGGCCCACTAACGTTCACGGCGCTAGGTCAAGCCGCGGGAGCCTTAATCCCCAAGTAACAATTATCCTCCGCCCTCTCGGTTTTGGAAAGTATCAAAACCGTATCCTCAAAATCCCAACCGCATCACCTGACGCGCCTGGGTCTCCCCACGCCCAGACCCAGGCGCCTGAGTCACAGTACGCCCCAGCTCGGGCGCCTATGTGGGCGACGAGGGCCGAAAACACCTATAAATACCTCCCTTCACGCCCTCATTTCGACACAATTCACAACTTCTCTTCCCCCTCTAAACTCTCGCTAAGGGCTCGCACTCCGACACCCGAGGCAAACGATCCACTCGATCGTAGTTCCGATAATAAAGGGACATCGACGCTACTCCTCACCTTCGAGCACTCCACTCGATATCGAGGTGCCTGTGATCGACTAGCTCAAAACTAGTACCCAGGTTCTGTCGGATTAGCCGCAGTACTAGTCTTTAGCAACGAAGCTCTGCCGGAGTAGTCGCGGGAAGGTCAAATGGTAACGGAACTCTGCCGGAATAACTGGTCAAGCTAGGAGGCTCCGCCTGTCGAAGTCGTATCGTCACTAGGTTGCCATCTAAACAAAACTTTCCATATTCGCACTTTCTATTATTATGCACTACGACTACACTAAATGTGGTTACTAGGCCCACAAACATCTATTAAAATACGTAACGTCTTAACAACTTCAACCGCAAACACCAAAACACACTAAATAGACCCGAGTAATTCCGAGATCCGTTCTTAAAACTATCTATGCATCGAGTCCCGTTTAGTGTATACTCCGAGGGTGAAACTCCTCACTATGTGATTTACTTACTTTCGCATTAACAATTTTTCGTATGCTTTATTGCTTTTATCACCTTATAATCGCATGCTAAATCACCTAACACGGAATTCAAAACGTAAAACAACTAAAAATGAACAAAGTGATGGTCGGGTTCCGTATTAGTCACGATGATCGCTTTATTATGTTCGACGCATCTCTATTAATATCGAGCCGACGCATCTTAAGCAGAATACCAGGTAAGATATACCACAAGAATGACTAATATCCGTATTATCGCGTTAAAACTGAATTGCTAATACGTATAATACTAGTACTCTCTACTCTCCTACGTGCATCTTTTCATTGTCTGCTTGTCACGTGAAATCGCGTGCAAAGAATGTAAACACAACTACTTCGACGACAAAACTTACTTGTCTTTAAACAACCGACATAGCAAAAGATTTAGGGTTAAAACAACGGATGTTACGATACTTCCACCACAACAAAAGAACAAGGATATCAGCCCACCGATTGATTAGTAAAGGCCGCTATAGTGCGGGCGGGATTGGGTGTTGACATCTGTCGGATGGTGGCTTCCCAATACGTACTCTCACCCCTTACTCAGAATCGACGGTTTCCGGATGTCCGAAACATTGGCAATGAGAGTCATTCCAGGCATGGAGTGCTTAAGGGTACAAGTCTGTATCTTTAGGTCCGTGCCACTCAACTTTGACTTGAACGGTTTCCGAGTCCCCATAATTGACTCGGTGGCGACTCCCCAAATCGGCAACAACTTCAGTTCACTAAAAAGGTCGCCTTACCAAACAAAACGGCCTTTAAACATTTACAACCATGACTCGATCGATTCCCAAACGGAAACATGGGTGCCTGCACCCGTCTAGTACAAGTCCGGATCGTCATCCAAATCAAGGTCCGACACTTCGCCCCGTACGCGAGATCGGACCGGCCCCCGGCAGGGAGGGGACTGCGTGGGTGGCTGCCGCCACACGTTGAATAACCGGGTCGGTTCCGCGCAGGCGCGCGCGGGGCGCCGGGCGGTGCGGACGGACGTCCACAGTTTGGCGACTCCGCTGGGGATTTGGAAACAAATTTCCAGCGGTGGTGTAACTTCAACGAGGTCGGTCAACCTCATCTCTTAGTTCCTAGTTGTGGTCACTACAGGTTTTGGCCCTAAAAAGCCCACTCTAACCGATATCAGGACAAATCGACCTCTTTGCGGTAAGATCTTTAGGGACACGCGGAGAGATCCTCGATTGACGCTCCGGCTGCCTAACGCGTACCCCGCGGGATTAATAAGCGGATAGTTCCGAACGGACGATATGACACTCATCTCCCCCGATCATTGTCAATGCCTAAGTAAGGACTATTCGTGGGCGGTAGCCTACCCTAACCTACCCGAGTCTGCATCCTGCATGAGTGTATGCATACCTAGTTACATGTAATATGCTTGAACAATCCAACTCAAATAAAACACTAAAATCCGGATTCAACCACGCGAACATATTCAACCACACCCAACTCCGTTTTCGAAAATATCTCATCTTTACAAAACAACTTTTTTTAAACACCGATAATCCGGTCAAAACATGATTTCTAAAAAAAGAAAAAAAAAACGTTTTCAAATGCCATCGACATGGCCAATTTTACACTCGATATTTTCAAACAAAATATATTTGCAAACGTCATCACATGACTAAAATAACCCGTCAAAACAAATGCCGTTAATATTACCGAGATTCCCAGTTAATGGGATCAAGGTACACCAAACGGTTACATTCTATTTTCAAAAAGAAAGTTTTTATACACATACCGTTAACACAACCGAAGCTTCAATTAAAGAAGTCAAGGAACCCAAAACGGTTACATTCTCGAAACACATTTCACAACACACCACCATCCACTATCGAATGCTAGTTACAGCAACCAACAAACGTGGATCACCCGTTAAAAAAAAACTACTTTTCTAAAAACACTATTCACTACATAAACCCTTGACAAAGATTTAGTCATGCCTTTAAAAGCATCACACACATCCGACATCGAACTACCTAATTAAGAGTAGTCTCGATGAAGAAAAATCATGTCCTCACATTTTAAAGCAGGGTCGTGTTCCTTTCAAAAAAAACGTTTACACTTTTGCTATCGTCGGATTCCCGACACACGCATAGTAACGCACGTTTCACATCACCAACAGTGTTACCGCACCATCGACACCATAATTTTGCAAAATCACTTTCTTTCAAAAAAAAAGAGGAAAACTTTTCCCCTACGAGTATCGGTTGTTTTTAAAAATGTCAAAACTCTTTGATCCTGAGCCGGGATCGCGATCAATTCTTCACGTCGTACAACCGTGTGATTACCTGTCCGTGTTAGTTGCGAGGATCGCCTCTACTCGAGGTCTTACATTTTGGGTCGTCTCCTTTTGAGAAAGTCCTCTTTAAACCTCACCTATGAGGTTTGTGTCAAATCGTCTCATTACAGAAATTTAAAATTCACTAGGCGTCTCGCCGAGTACACCAAGAGTCTAAAGCACCCGAAGTCAGTGACCGCACGCACACGCGAGTCAAGGGCCTCGTTTCCGTGTCGCTCAATTAAGAGCATTTCTCGAGTCCCTAAAACGTCTTGTCAATTCAGTCTCACCTTTAGCCCAATTTCGCAGATCTAGAAATGTCTTCCAGCGACAACATCGAACCACTCAACGCAATTCTAGGGCTCGTTAAGGAACTTCAAAAAAACTTGGCCCAGATAAACGACGCCCATAACAAAATCCTACTCCAGCTCGGCAGACTGGAGGAAACGGTCAATGTGACACAAAACACCCCCAGGGGGTAAGTGGAAGAGAAACCTTTCATCCCTAAAGAAAAGATGAGGCTAGGGACGCTAGGTTTGTCCCAGCCCTGGGAGGGCGTCCCTTTAGAAGCCTCACCGACCTAGGCATGACCTATGCCGAGGCCCTTAGAATTGCCAACGAGGACTGGCAATTATGCACACTCGTCCCTACTCCAGATCCGCTCGCGAGGCCCGGGGGGCAGATTGGGATCCCAGTGCTTATTGCTTGAATCATCAAGGTAGGGGACACGATACTGAGGACTGTGACCGCCTCAAGCACGACATCCAGGACCTGGTGGATGCCGGAACTTTCCCTCTAGTGAAAAAGCAGACACCACAACCTGCTGACGATGGGGCTGGCGGCGAAACAACCGCGTCTGTTATTGTAAAGACCAGCGACACCATCAAGGTGTTATTCCCTGGAGGGAGCCTAGATGCCTAGAGGCACGACCGGTCCGAGTCAGAGTCTAGTTCATCCTAAGGCCTAGACTAAATAATAATAATAATAAATGTTTTTTTCTCTCTTTAGGGAGATGCGAGGGACATGTCCTCCATCTCCCCCAAAACAAAATCACGGGCATTTAGCCCGTCTATTATTATCAATAAAACAATCTTTTTTTTACAAACATGCCTTGACAATCGCTTAATTTTTTTTATTTAAAATGCTTAAGAACTCAACTTTGTGCGAATTATCGATAACAACTAACTAAAATACAAGGGCTACAACGAGCGGCCCAATCAACCTCCCCTACAAACCGGAAACAACGACCTAAACTTAACCCATCATCAATACCATCACCCAAACACCAATAAACCTACAACAACCAGACCTCCATCCAACTAAACTTCTCCAATATGACCAAACACGAGGCCCGCCTAATAGGTCTCAAAGCAGCCTTATCAATAGGAGTCAAAAAACCTTAGAGTACACGGAGATTCGTCCTTAGTAATCAACCACGCCACGAGAAACTGGAAGGTCTATAGCGAAAGCCTACCCCCATACTAAACCAAAGTAGAAACAATGTCCCGAAAGTTCACCGAAATCGACTTCATACACATACCCCGCGAGGAAAACCAATTCGCTGACGCATTACCCAAACTAGCTTCACTAGTAAACATGCTCGATCATCTCTTCTCTATGCCCATTTGCGTAGAGAGAAGCGAACAACCGGCCTACATCCATAGACTCGAAATCGATGACACCTCCGAAGAACCTTGGTATAAAGCAAATATAGACTTTAAAACCCACGGGTCATATCCACCCAACACTAACGCCAAAAACAAAAGAGCCCTACGAATGCAAGCCACCCATTACATCCTAAATCAAGGACTACTATACAAACGAACCCCACAAGGAGGCCTCCTTAGGTGCATAAACAAAAACCAGTCCGAGAAGGTCATGGAAGAGGTACATGACGGAGAGTACGGACCCCACATGAGGCACACCTACTAGCCCGAAAAATAATGAGACTGGGCTATTACTGGGTTACCCTAGAGGCAGACTGTCGACGTCATGTCCTACACTGCCACAATTGCCAAATCTTTGCTAACGTCCAACACCTACCTCCATATCCTCTACACACCATAGCCCCACCATGGCCTTTCTATACTTGGGGGATAGACATCATAGGAAAAGTCCACCCATCCGGGACCGTTGGACACTGCTTTATACTAGTGGCCGTCGATTATTTCACCAAATGGGTAGAAGCCCCCTCTTACACCGTACTAACCTCAAAACAAGTAGTCAAATTCCTATAAAATAACATCATCTGCCAATACCGCATACCTCACGAGGTCATTAGTGACCAGGGGGCTCATTTTAGGACCGACACCCAGAAACTCCTCGACAAATAAAAAATCCAAAGACATAAGTCATCACCCTATAAACCACAAACAAATGGGGCCGTGGAGGCAGCCAACAAAACCATAACCACAATCCTTAAGAAATTGATAGACAATTACCGGGATTGGCCAAACAAGATCCCCTTCGCCTTATGGGGATACCGAACATCCTATAGAACACCCATTGGAGCCACACCCTATTACCTAACCTACGGCTCCGAAGCCGTACAACCCATAGAGCTAGAAATACCTTCACTAAGGATATTAGCCGAGAGCGGTATTCCCGAAGAGGAATGGAACCAAAAACGGTATGACGAACTAGTACCCCTAGACGAGCGTAGGGTACATGCCTTATCCAACGTACAAGCCTACCAACAACGCATCCAACGAGCCTTTAATAAACGAGTGAAATCCCGAAACATACACGAGGGAGATTTAGTAATCAAATCCATTAGAGCGCCCCTTCCCGTCGACCCTAGAGGGAAATTCAAGCCAAACTGGGTGGGCCCTTACCTCCAAGAAAATACTCTCAGGTGGCGAAGTGATCCTCACCGACTTGGACGGTCAAGAATTCTCAACCCCAACCAACATGGACCAACTCAAACGATATTACCCATAGACACCCTAGCGACCACTTCGTAACCTCCGACTTAGGGGGTGAAGCAAAAAAAGACAAACGAAAAATAAAAATATAATCAAGTTTGCATCGATAATTGGCATGAACGAGTCTAAAGCAAACTCACTCACATTTTTTTAAACGAACTACGGACATGGATTGATTCCGTCCAAAAGCGGATACGTAGGCAACCCTTCTCCGGGTACAACCAAACAACTAAACAAAACAGTCGATTAATCGACTATGAGTAAACTGGGATTCCTCCCACGACCCGGTCAATGATTGAGTTAAAATGACGAAGCACAAACGACGAGCCGAGGACGGGGTGAAAACCCGAAAGGGCGCCCCGGGCAAAATGAAGAAACGAGTTGCAAGCCGTCGTAAAAAAAAATGACGAGCCGAGGACGGGGCGAAAACCCGAAAGGGCGCCCCAGGCAAAATGAAGAAACGAGTTGCGAGCCGTTGTTGAAAAAAAAAGCAGAGAAAAAGGCAACAAAACAAAAAGGTGAGCCGAGGACGGACTGAAAATCCGAAAGGGCGCTCCGGGTAAAATGAAGAATCGAGTTGCGAGCCACCACACACAGAAAACAAAAAAAACAAAAAATATAAATGTGCTTCTCATTAAAAACAAAACTGGTTAAATCGAGCCTTTGTCGAGGCATCTACATCAAGCATCCAAAAATCCGGACGTCCCGAAAAATCAACAACGTATCTAAACTCCACAAAAACTAGTACTAATACGCCACATAATATCAATTAATACAACATAGTACTAAACGGCTGGGCTCTACCGGTCCAACCTTTACTTACCCTCACTACTCGGGTGTTACTGCTTGCGTTCTTTCTCTTCGATTTTCCGAAAGCAAGCTTCTAACGCCCTACCCAAACGTGAGTCCAGCAAATCCCACTTTCTTTGCTTCTTCGCAGCTTTAATATAAGTCTTGTCGGTCTGGGCCCGTTCAGATGAATTGACTAAACTAGGATCGGTCCCACTGTCTCTGGTTAGGCACTTAGTCTCTCGAGTATCCTCTTCGGCTCTTAACGACACTGTCTTCCTAACTTTTGAGTTGGCCTATCCTGACTAGTTCCCACAAACTCACTTCCAGACGCAAGTATTGTCGGTCGGTCGATCAACGGGACGCAAAAACTTGTACTCCCAAGACACCCTGAACCCCCTAAGCAAATCCTCGGTCCATGGATTAGAACTAGAAACAACCTTAGCATCATCTGGAATAGGAGGTCGGACACCCATTTGATTTGACAACATGCTCGTGTAAATACAAATCTGATTCCTCATGGATAGTAGTAACAAAGCCCAGGTCGAAGACGAAAATGGAAACCCGACACGCCCACTAATATTCCACCACAGGATGGACCGCCTGATGACAACGTTTCCACTAGCCAAATAGGAAAGCCAGTCCTCCTCTTCGGAATTTTTGCTTCACACCAACACCATCTTCCGGCCCGTGAAACCCCTGTAGCTGTATTCTTTGAAACATCGGGGAGGATCGATTAAACCGAGCCGCTCTTGCAACCAAACCTGTACAAAAACACGACAAAGCATCGCACCTCAAAAGTCAAAGAAACCACAAAACAAGTAAAACCAAGCTACAAAAAAATAGCAAAAAAAAAGGAAACAAAGCAACACACCTGTAGGATAACCCTAGAACCCCGAGAAGGAATCCCCTGTACCGGAGCACTAGCATCAAGCCCCAGAACAAGTTCACCTAAAATGAGCAAAGAAGGTGATCGTCCATGTTCCATAGCCGCTACCACATCCAACACTTGAGGATTACCCCAACCCTCACGTGACCGCGCATCCTCAAAAAGATAATAGAAAGCAATAGCAATATTAAAAGCACGCATACATGCTAGGGCCGAAACATGACGAGAGCCAACCTGCGAGAATTTCCTCGAGAGCAACTCTAAGTTAAGACCACCCACACCAAAATAGCCTTTAGCCTCCTCTAATGAAGATAGGTCTAAAAAGTGGTAAAGTCACTCCACATAAGCATTATCCCCACAGGGCACACAAGGTCGAACTGAGCTCCACCCGCCTATAACGTCCATCTCTTCGGGAAGAGGGCAAGCTTTACCCCCGAGGAACGCAAAAACATGATATTTCGGGTCCCAGAATCGAGAGCATGTCCGCAGAAAATCGTCCTGTACCTTGACTCGACTCAGTGCAACAACCGTCGACAAACCATCGTTTGAACTAACCTCGGAATGACATTTCTTAAACAAAACCGCCCACTCGGTCAGAACATTCCCAAAACCCGACATGACCCTAGATATGATTCTATACCTTACGGATATCCTAGTATGTCTAGGACATGCACCCACAACCCGTATATATAGCCCTAATCCTACAAGAATTAGGAAACAACGAAAATTTCCATAACCCGGGGTTCAAACCGCACCGGCCCACGCACCCGGGTCTCCGGCCGCCCAAGCCCAAGCAGCCCAGGACCCCACGACACCAATCCGAGCGCCTGAAGCCAGGCATGACTTAACCCGAGCAACCCAAGGATAGAAATTTGAACCCTTGTAACTATCATCCTACACCTTTGACAACGGGAACGACCTCCCGGAGTCGCTAAAGCCCGCCTTAAAACCAAGATACCCATGCAAGAGCTACAGGAACCCGAGTTCGCTCGTCAGACGCCTAGGAAACCACCTTAGTCACACAAAATCACCGATCGAGGCTCCGAAGTGTCACGAGAGACCCTCGAGGCATAGGCCCGGAAGCAGTTGGCAGTCTGCCACAACCGTTGATGGCAAGCTGACGAAACCTGAGAGTAAAACCACAAAGTTAGGCAATCTGACCCTAATTCTTAAAAACCCGAATCAAAAACAAAGAGTCAAAACTTACCCGGTATACCCGATCACGCCACTCTATCCCGGCGTCCATCTCCTCAGCAGAACATGGGGGGGGGGGGGGGGCTCAGTAAAGGGTATGCCAGCTGCATCCACCCTGAGCAGAGTCGGAGGAAAATCTGGGGGCTGGATTTCGTCAGTCGGGTCGGCCAGCTCAAAAGACAACAAATTGGTCGATCAAAAGGCAAGGGAAATAACAAGCCGCAACACAAACCTTAGAGCCAAAAATTAGAACATTACCACGAGGCGGTACAAAGCTAACCGCTGGGTGACGTGAGATAACTAGGAGGCACCAGGCACCAAGAGTGTATCGCCTGCTTCTCCGTCCTTGTCCTCGAGGATCTCTGCGGCGGTCGGTGGTCTGAACATGGTCCGGGGAGGATGAACCGGCACTGACGCACCAACTGCTCGCCCAGATACCAAACAGGGCGAATCAACGCAGGAAGAAGCATCCTCCTATAACTCCGCGGCCTCAACTCCGCAGCCACATAATCCGGCACGCCCTCGTAATTAGCCCAAGGGCGGGCCACAAACTACACAAACAAAATCGACATCCTAATGAATCCCAGAACTTGGGGGCTATTAAGCAAAATAAAGTATAAGAGAAAACTTACGTCGTCAATACCTAGTTTGTTAACCAGCGCATTCTCCACTGGATAGTGGTTGATTGTGCTCTTAGGCTGAGCCAGCCTCCACTCGATTTCCGCCGGGAATCTCTTCGGGCGCACCTGCACCGTCTTAGGTACCAAGCACGAGAAGTAGGAATAGATCCAAGTCTGCAAAATCCCAAAGCAATTTTAGCAACCAAGCCAAAAACTGAGTAGAATTCAAAACACAAGAGTGAAAAAAAAACTAACCTCCAGTATGAGGCCCGGACCCACAATGGGCACAGCTGAACCCGACCCTATCACCAGCGGCCTTACCATGACTTGCAAGCAGCGAGTCATCTCCGCGAAAGCTGCGGTCACCAAATCAAAGCGCCCTATCTGAGTCAGGTCGCCTAGGAAGGGCAAAATCCTGGTACTAAACCTCTCACCGTTATCCGAGAAGTGAGTCGACCCTAGGAAATACCACAGCCACAGCCGAGCATCCTGCTCCGGCGTATTAGCCTCCTGACCCTCTAACACCGCCACTCGCTCGAAGTGGTCGGTGATGTACGAGCTCACTATAGCATGAGGCGTATTATATGCCTCACGTGGCAGACAATCCCCGATGAGGCCCCACACCTCATCACTATCTACACTAGGGCCCTCGGCGGCCCACCTAATCCTATCCGAACCCCAGGGCAGACCACTAATTATCCCAAAGTCCTCTAGGGTCATTCCGACCTCCCCAAAAGACATGTGGAAGGTCAAGGTAGTATCGTGGAAGCGATCTATCATCGCCCGGATAACCATAAGGTTGCATTTAGTCTGGCAACCCACCAACCTAACCCATTGCCTGACCACGGGGCCCAGGGCGGTCCTCTCGATAATCCCCTTTACCGTGGGGTCCACTTCTGATGATAGACGTCAAGGCACGTAGTAAAACCCGATAAAGTCCTCATCGGACCTGGGGGCTGCAAACCGAAACAATGCTAGGATGAACAAAACAAAGCTTGCCAAACCCAAGCAAAAATATATAACAGAATCCGAGGCATAACTAATAAGCACGAATAATACACACTTACCAGACCCCGCATAATGCGGCTAGAAATGTGACGGTTAAGATGAAAACATCAGATGGTGACCATCCCAGTCCCGAGCCCACTCAGGATCCTCGTAAACAATCTCCTCATTCTTCGGTACCGGAACTAGAGCATGAGCCCTCCTAGCCACTGTCTCGGGAAGCCTGCGCTTCCTCACCGTATCAAAATCGGCCTCGTTAATAGTCCCAGGGTCACGCCGCTGAGACGAGATACTCCTATGTCTCCTACGAATCCCTCGGGGAGTCTGTGAACTCGCCGCGGCCACCTCCACACTAGCAGTAGCAGTAGCACTAGCACCAACCGAGGAAGTTCCCTCGGGACGCTCGGTATTACCTCTAGCTATGAAACCCAAAGCAAATCACAACAAAACATAACCCTAGTTAGGCTAAATCAGCTTAAACAGGTCAAAATTTCGGATAAGGATATCAAAATTCCGAAAAGGCCGCCAGCACGCATTTTCGATCCCGGTCACAATGGAAGTGGTTCCGGGAAAATCCGGCATTGTTTCGACACCTTTTGGTTCGTCTTAAGACACACAAAATCTCATGGAGGGTCCTATAGGTCATCCTAGGCCTAGCAATCGACAATAGAGCTACCCATATCCTCATAAACGCAATTTGAGCAAATTTATGCAAGATAATCACGGGAATAACCGAAAAACGGTCCTTAATCCTAGCTTTCCTAACACGTTTCCCTACGGAACCATTTGTCGCACCTCAAACATCCCTATCAGGCTTACAACTGCTTCAACAAGCTCTTGTCGACCTCAATTTAACAGTGAAATCAAGCAAAAGCACCGAAACTTAACAAATAAAAAACACCCAATTCGATTTTCCGAGGTTTTCAACAAAACCAACTCATAATCAATCAAATCAAGCAAAACCGACAATAAGCCAACAAGGAACACTAAACCGGAGTCGACATTGTCGTAAATAGCGGAAATTGAATCGAAACTTGGCAAGAAAATTTGAAAAGACGGTCTTGAGGCGAAGAGAATGACGCGTTCGACTTTTTGGTGAAATAAGACGAGCGCCCCCAATCTTCGTTTACTTAGGCAGACCCGATCCACGAAAATCTGACCGCACTAGCTGACGCGCTCGGGTCCTGGTGCGCTGGGGGCTGAGCGCCTGAGTCTTGGAGGGCTGAAGAACGCGCGCCTAAGCAACCTAGCCCAGAATAAAACAAAGCAAAACAAATGTAACTCAAAGACAATACACATGCACATACTAAGACAAGCAAAACAGCAATAATGGGACAACTACTAATTAACATCGATAATTCACTCTCGACTAATAAAAACAAGCTTTTTAAAACGGCATCCGGACGCGTAACAAAAACAACCAAGATTAAAATAAGCAAACTCTGAGCAAACTCGACAAACCCAAGATCGAAACAAAAGCAAGAACAAACCCGAACAAAACAAGACAAGCCTGCAAAACAAAATTAAACTAAGACAAACTTGCAACACCAACATATTATTAAAACAAACAGCATTTTTGCCCGAGGGGTCTGAATTATCCCGAAGGCACAGCAATTTGCCCGAGGGGTCTGAGTTATCCCGGAGGCACAACAATTTGCCCGAGGGGTCTGAGTTATCCCGGAGGCACAGCAATTTGTGATAAGTGTAGTTTGTAGTGCCTATTTTGTAGGGTTTTGGTCCCATTTTCCTTGTGGAATCGCTCCTGGGGAGCGGTTTATGGGCTTCTTATGCTTCCTTTAGTTTGTTTCAGGTTCCCGAGACCGATTTGGAAGAGTTGGAGCGATTCTGACTCGATACATACACATTTTGGAGCCAACGGAGTAAAGGAACGATGACTCGATGCCTTGGAATCGACCCCGAGACATTGGGACCCAATCCCGAGTCTCCGAGACCCGATCCCGAGTCCCGGGAATCGATGGGAAGCCCATGAGAAACAAGGAGAGACCAAAAAGTTCATATTGGAGGCCTACAAGACTCATCCCCGACGGGTATGGCCTCAACCGGTCCCGGTTGAGGTGCACAAAAGAGGAGGCTCCTGTCTGAGGCCCTTCCTGACCGGGAGCAGCTCTTCCCGGCCGGGACCAACCCCATCCCGACTGGGACCACCCCTTCCCGGCCGGGATGGGCCACCTGGCAGCCGAACTTGTTTTCCTTCCTCTCCTTTTCACTTGTAACCCTATATATACTCTTCCCTTGTTTTGTAAAGCTTATGCTATTCATATTACACTAAACCCTAGATATTTTTAGCATAGATTAGCATAGATTAGTGTAGATTAGCCTTTAGATTATTGTTAATCATAGATTAATGCTTGTAATTTGGGAATTCTTCAAGATCTCCATTCAAGCTTGACAACCTTGGATGTTTGTTTTGGGTTCTTCCATTTATGCAAGTTTCCTTGTTCTTTTCATCTTCTAGTATGGTATAATCTTCTTTTCCTTTCTCTTAATCCTTGTTCTTTCATTAAATTTTGATTCTTTGTTGAATGTATTGTTCATAGTTCATAGTTCTTGTTAGTTTCTTCATGTTTGTTTTGATTGCTATCTTGATTCATATTATTAGTGTTAGTTTTCCTTTAATCATGTTAGAGTAGTATCTTGCTAGGGTTAGTAAGGTGATTTGGGTGTTAATGGATGATTAAGGGATTGTTGGAGATGTTGGTGGAAGATTTGGGTTTCCTCTTGGTTTGATGCATATCACATGTTTGTTGAAATGCTTGAATGACTAGTAGTTGCAATTACTTGCTTTTCTTGCTTTTCTCTTGTGGGTGATAGTTTGTTTGTGGGGTTGGTTCCCTCACTACGTAGCGAGAGCCCGGTGAGGAAGACCCCTAGGTCGGTCTACATAGCGAGAGCCCGGATGCGACCTAGGCCACTATAGCGCGCTAGTAACCCCGTTTGTCATGTGTGTCGCCAAGGTGGGTTTTAGGTGGAACCTGTAGGTTAGTCTACGTAGCGAGAGCCCGGACTTCACCTAGATTACCCTACTACTCCCTTCACTCTAGTTCTTCCTCGACCATTCCATTACCCCTTTGACCCCGACCTAATCCTAGCTCGTTTTCCTTATTTGCTTCCATTAGTCACTAGTTACTCATTTCTCTTCCTTTTTCTTGCTTTAGACCTAGCTTAGTCCTAGCCTCCCCTTTAGACTAGCTTGTCTTGAACATAGTCCTAGACCATAGCATACCCTAGTCCGACCTCCCGTCCCTGTGGATTCGACCCGACTTGCCCTAGCTACCCACTAGATTTAGCCGGTTATTATTTGACGGTCGGGATCCACGACAAATCCTGCCCATCAAATTGGCGCCGTTGCCGGGGACGGCGTAGTTTAGACTTTTGTTTGCTTAGTTTTGGACTTTGTTCTTGATTTTTGTGTTCTCTTCTCCTTGTGTATCTCCGTTTTATTTCTTGTGTGCTACTCTCCCTTCCTAGTACCTCAAAAGCACTAGGATACTAACGTTTGCTCAAGTGATTCTAGCTCATCCTAGGTACCAAAGCAACGTTATGGACATGGCTCGTCCAAGCTACCATCAATCGTCACGGGAAAACTTTAAGGCAAATGGCCAAGTCCCGAGATTTCACCAACCATATCAACCTCATCAACAATCTTATGAACGCCCTCCTTATGGTTACCAAGAAAGTTGTCAAGGATCATTCCAACATCCTAACGACTACCAAACACCCTCACATAACCCACAACCACAAGATCCCAACTTTGAGACTTGTCAAATGATGTCTCAATTGCTTAAGAGTCAACATGAGGCGATAGCTCTATTGCAAAAGACTCAACAAGTGATGATGACTCACATGCAAGGGATTGAAAAGGAGCTCAAGGCCCAAATAGGGGTGCAAGATGCTCGCATCAATGCACTCAAGGCTCATATCACGATGTTGGCCACTCGAGCTCCACAACATGTTGAGGAAGGTTCATTTGGGCAAGAAGGTCGGGTCTCTCCACAAGAAAGTCCACCCAACCTTGATGCTACAAATGAAGAAGAGAGGGTCGATCAAGAGACCATTGTTGAGTGTTGCTTGGGAGGTGAAGAAAGGGGAAGAATAGAGATAGTTGAGGCTTCAGGGGCCGACAATGAGGAGGGGAGTGAACATGATTCTCAAGATAACTCTTGGGGAGCCGATGTATTGACCATCAAATTGGATTTGTTCGATTTTCTTCGTGATGAACCGGATCTTGACAATCCAAGGCCAAGTGAAGACAATACTCCTCTAGGCCAATTAGACAAGGTGAGTGAAAAGGAGCGCAATACTTGGGAAAAAGAAGTGCACGCCTTGGAACTTGCCTTGTATGGGAAATTGGAGGATCCTAAAGCCTCCAATGAAGAAAACTTGAATTCCTTCTCCTCCTCTACCGCACTAGATGCCTAGTCCTTTGTCTTGTGAGACGGTTGGTGAAGAGGATCCTTGTCGGGCAGTGGAAAAGAGTTCCACTCTCGACCCCGTAGAAGAAGCGACACCCTTAGGGTGTGATCTCCCACATCATAACAACGAGCACGACTCTAGACCACTATACCTACCGGATGGTCATAAGAGTCGTCGCTACCATGGTTCCGAAGACCCGGAAGATCACGAGAACCCCGAGCATAATGAAAATTATCGCTTCTTCCCTCCGACTTGGAAGCTCTTGAATCTGGCTAGGCTCGGCCATGTGAGTTTAAATGAAGATGTTGCTAGGGCATTTGACTTACTCCTCCGAGCTCTTGATGGCTATGAAGGCGTAGTTGGTGAGAGTAGCTAGTGTAAATATCTTTTCCCTTTTCTTTTGTGCTTGTATTTGTGTTTATGTTTGTTTGTATAGTTTGGTTTCTAGGATTTGTTAGCCTTTGTGGAATTCTTGTTTATTTGGATTGTTGATGAGCGATGTGAGGGAGGGAATTTGATGTTGTATTTGAGCTTATTGTCATAGGTGTGAAGTGAAGATGATTCCTAGAGAGGAATGGTTAATGATAGAGCTTGGATCGTGAGTATGGAAGTCGGTTTTTGAAGCTTCGGTGTAGCTTTTGGGGTTTTGGAGGTCAAGAAGACCCATCCCGAGCGGGAAGGGAGCTTCCCGACCGGGAAGGATATGCCATCCCGACCGCGAAGGAGCCGTCCCGATCGGGATGGAGATGCAAAAATTGGAGCTTGCTGGAGTGCCGACCCGACCGGGAAGGTGGCTTCCCGACCGAGACGAGTGTGTCTTCCCGACCGGGACAATCCATCCCGACCGGGATGGTCCCCTTTCTCCTCTTTTGGCCTCTTCTTCGACATTTGAGCCCACCCAACCATTGTATACCCCCACCCAACCTCCCTACCCATCCTTGCTCATGTCATATGACCCTTACACTTCATTTACATAACCTCACCTCATTTCTCTTCCCTTTACACCGAGTTTCACATCGAATCCTACCCCCCTCACACCATTACTACCTCAACCATGCGGTTCTATTAAGTTTGAAGAGGAATAGCATTGACGAAGACAAGCCTTGTGCCTATATTGATCTATGAGACGATGGAGCGAGTGAGTTGCTAACCTATTGGTACGGCAACTATTCTTTCTTTCCCGTCTTTTATAGCTTGTTTTCTTTCGTGTTTATTCCCTTCCCCTTGTACACTTTTGTGTCTTGATGTCATGGTGGCCCTCGGGGCCTTGGTATATGTTGCTCCCGACTCTCGATGATGTGATTACATCGAGAGTGCTTTCAAAAATCCAAATTTTACAAGTTTTTCACCCTTTTTTTTGTTGGATTTAGTCGGATTTAGGCGGAATCCGGGCTAGGTGACTTTATTAAACCTAGCCCTCCCCTCCCATTTCCTTTTATTTCCTTCTTTTTATTTCTTCCCCCATCCATATTTTTTCTTGTCTCGGCCCATGGTGACTTGACTACACCCCGGCCGGACGCCTTCTACCCTTTTCTTCACTTTATTTTTGATTTTTAGCTTTATTTTCGTAGTTTCTTTTCTTTTTCTTTTGTCTCTCCGCACACTACGATCGAGCATGGGGACATGGCTCGGTTTAAGTGTGGGGGAGCAATATTCTAGGGTAGTTAGCTTTATTTTTGTAGTTTTTCGAAAAAAGCTTTAAAAAACCCTAAAAATTTGAAAGTTTTTCACAAAAATCAAAAAGATTTTCTTTGGTGTGTGTTCATTTTGTGTCATTGTGTCGTGTATTTGTTTTGTTTGCGTGTTTTGCCTCCCTTTTTCCTTATAGGTTGCTTAATCACCGATAGCTTTGGAGAGCTTTCATGACTTCCGGTAACATCTCTTCCCCCCTTTTTCCTCTTTGTTCCTTGTGGAGTTTGGAGGATTTGTGTGTTGTGGTGTGCTCGGGTGGAGCTTTGTAAAGTTTGAGGTTTATTTGGAGACTTGTTTGGAAGATCGGGGTGGTGTTTGTGTTTTGTTATATGTTTGTTTTGTTTTGTTTTTGTTTTGTTGTTTTTTTTTCTTCTTTTCCCTTTCATTATTTCATCATGTCTTCGTCTTGTGTTATGTTAGTTGCGTCTTGTGTGTAAATGGTTTTCGAAAACCCGGTTTAGAGGCTAGTGTGCGAGTGTTTGCATTCCATTTCTAGTAGTATAAATCGAGTCTTGGACTTTAATCTAGTAGAATGACCCTAAATCAATGAATTCGTTGGTCCTTTACCTTGAGTCCACCTAGCTTACTAGGTATTTACTACGGGATTTGCACTTTTGACCATTATGACCACCCACGGTGCGAAAAGGCCTTGGTTGCCGAGTCTCGTCCCTTAGGTGACCGTGTTTAGGATCGTTTGATTAGTCCAAGTTCTCCCCTTTTTTGTGAGTATGAAGGGAAAGACGTCATCCCAACATACCCATTTCCCTACCTCCTACACAAATCCACACAATAAATTGTAATGTGTTGAAATCTCTCTTTCTTGTTACACAAAGAAATGCCAAAAAGTCAAATCATGCCAAAAAGTCAAATCAAGCCAAAAAGGGCAAAGAAAAGAAAAAGGAAAGAAAAAGAAAGAAAGAAAGAAAAGATTGAAGAAAAAGAAAATGCACAAAAAGCCAAAAAAGAAAATAGAAAAGAAGAAAAAGAAATGGCATAGCAAAACAAAGCAAAAATGCAAAAGAAAAGAGAAAATGCCAAAAGAAAACCCGTCTCACAAAAAGAATCCCAACATCTCAAAATAAGCCTTTTTCCGACTTTTGCCGTGAAGAGCCTACCAAAGGACCGAGTCCCTAGGAAGGATGATAGCGGCATTAGTCGGTCTTCCCTCATTTTGCATTATTTCCACCTTTTTACTTGGACTAGTTTAGCGGTTTCGGGCATGGGTCGACCCTCTTGGTTCATTGCCAAAGGGGGCGGGGTCTCACTACCTACAGTGTCGACTAACACCGTGGTTCATCCCTTTTCCACTCCGCCGATCGTCCCGTAGTACGTTTCTAGAAAGTTAGGAGGACCTGGGTAAGTTACCAACGTTTTTATTGCTTTGTCGTCATACTATTAGGGTTTAGTTCACCTTGGTTTGTATTGCTAGCTTGGGAACGTTGTCACTTGCCTTGAGTCCTAAACCGGTGTTTCATTCACCGCTTTTTGAGGGAAGCGGTATTTGTTTCTTTTGGGTGCAACCGATTATGTGTTTGTTTGTTTGTTTGTTTGTTTGTGTGCTTGTTTGTTTTTGTGTCTTGTGTCCGGTTGCATCCACGGTTTTGCCACAAAACCCCACTTGCCTTGCGGAGTGCACTTTTCCTCTAAGTGCATTCGCGTGAGTTGAAAGGGCGTAGGGTGCGCTAATACCCACTCGGATAGTTTAGTAGTTAGTATGTGCTTACTCGAGGGCGAGTAAGGGTTAAATGTGGGGGAGTTGATAAGTGTAGTTTGTAGTGCCTATTTTGTAGGGTTTTGGTCCCATTTTCCTTGTGGAATCGCTCCTGGGGAGCGGTTTATGGGCTTCTTATGCTTCCTTTAGTTCGTTTCAGGTTCCCGAGACCGATTTGGAAGAGTTGGAGCGATTCCGACTCGATACATACACATTTTGGAGCCAACGGAGTAAAGGAATGATGACTCGATGCCTTGGAATCGACCCCGAGACCTTGGGACCCAATCCCGAGTCACCGAGACCCGATCCCGACTCCCGAGAATCGATGGGAATCCCATGAGAAACAAGGAGAGACCAAAAAGTTCATATTGGAGGCCTACAGGACTCATCCCCGACGGGTATGGCCTCAACCGGTCCTGGTTGAGGTGCACAAAAGTGGAGGCTCCTGTCTGAGGCCCTTCCCGACCGGGAGCAGCTCTTCCCGGCTGGGACCAACCCCATCCCGACCGGGACCACCCCTTCCCGGCCGGGATGGGCCACCTGGCAGCCGCGCTTGTTTTCTTTCCTCTCCTTTCCACTTGTAACCCTATATATACTCTTCCCTTGTTTTGTAAAGCTTATGCCATTCATATTACACTAAACCCTAGATAGTTTTAGCATAGATTAGCATAGATTAGTGTAGATTAGCCTTTAGATTATTGTTAATCATAGATTAATGCTTGTAATTTGGGAATTCTTCAAGATCTCCATTCAAGCTTGACAACCTTGGATGTTTGTTTTGGGTTCTTCCATTTATGCAAGTTTCCTTCTTCTTTTCATCTTCTAGTATGGTATAATCTTCTTTTCCTTTCTCTTAATCCTTGTTCTTTCATTAAAGTTTGATTCTTTGTTGAATGTATTGTTCATAGTTCATAGTTCTTGTTAGTTTCTTCATGTTTGTTTTGATTGCTATCTTGATTCATATTATTAGTGTTAGTATTCCTTTAATCATGTTAAAGTAGTATCTTGCTAGGGTTAGTAAGGTGATTTGGGTGTTCATGGATGATTAAGGGATTGTTGGAGATGTTGGTGGAAGATTTGGGTTTCCTCTTGGTTTGATGCATATCACATGTTTGTTGAAATGCTTGAATGACTAGTAGTTGCAATTACTTGTTTTTCTTGCTTTTCTCTTGTGGGTGATAGTTTGTTTGTGGGTTTGGTTCCCTCACTACGTAGCGAGAGCCCGGTGAGGACGACCCCTAGGTCGGTCTACGTAGCGAGAGCCCGGATGCGACCTAGGCCGCTATAGCGCGCTAGTAACCCTGTTTGTCGTGTGTGTCGCCAAGGTGGGTTTTAGGTGGAACCTCTAGGTCGGTCTACGTAGCGAGAGCCCGGACCTCACCTAGATTACCCTACTACTCCCTTCACTCTAGTTCTTCCTCGACCATTCCATTACCCCTTTGACCCCGACCTAATCCTTGCCCGTTTTCCTTATTTGCTTCCATTAGTCACTAGTTACTCATTTCTCTTCCTTTTTCTTGCTTTAGACCTAGCTTAGTCCTAGCCTCCCCTTTAGACTAGCTTGTCTTGAACATAGTCCTAGACCGTAGCATACCTTAGTCCGACCTCCCGTCCCTGTGGATTCGACCCGACTTGCCCTAGCTACCCACTAGGTTTAGCCGGTTATTATTTGACGGTCGGGATCCACGACAAATCCCTCCCATCAATTTGCCCGAGGGGTCTGTGTTATCCCGGAGGCACAGCAATTTGCCCGAGGTGTCTGAGTTATCCCGGAGGCACAGCAATTTGCCCGAGGGGTCTGAGTTATCCCGGAGGCACAACAATTTGCCCTAGGGGTCTGAGTTATCCCGAAGGCACATCAATTTTGCCCGAGGGTCAGAGCTATCCCGGAGGCGCAACATTTTTGTCCTAGGGGTCAGAGGCATCCCGAATGACAGCTATTCGAGTGGAGACTAACGCCATGAAATAGTTTTATATCATTTTATCTCGTCTTAGGGGTCAGAAGCATCCCGAAAGACAGCTATCCGAGTGGAGATCGACGCCCTCAGGTAGTTTCTTTTTATCATTTTACCTTGTCCTAGGGGTCATAAGCATCCCGAATGACGAAAAGCGCTTAAAATTAAACAAAACCTTAAATAAATCGAAGAAGACAAAGCGCGCACGCAAAGAGTCAAGAACAAGACAACAAGCAACGGCCCGGGCCCAAGCAAGCAACCAGAAGCGAAGACATTAGGTATGACTCCTAAACTTTGGTTGGCGAGCCCCAACGCACAGTCTAACGGACTTAAAACGAGCTAACCGCGGACAACCACCAGGTCGTAATCTTCGATTGACCTAGGCGGCTATACTTCGACTTTCGCCTTGTCCAAGTCTCAGGCAAAGTGGGGGCTTCTGTATACACCCAGATTTAGACATGGTGGCTGCAGAAGTGCCCAAAAACACCCGATGACGATAGGACTGCAACGCGACGCGGGTTCGCAGTGTTCTAGGTAGTTTTTCTATAGAACGGATCAAATAAATTATTCGGGCAAATTAAAATAACATGATGGCAGCCTTAGTCGCGTCGTTACGATCGCGTAGACACTAATTAGAGTCACTTATGATACCGGGACCCCGAGACGGTCCCGAAAGTCGAACCGAGTCAGCACCGCATTAAACGAACCTCGGGACGAACACCCGAGGCCCACTAACTTTCACCGCGCTAGGTCAAGCTGCGGGATCCTTAATCCTCAAGTAACAATAATCCTCCTCCCTCTCGGTTTTGGAAAGTATCAAAACCGTATCCTAAAAATCCCAACCGCACCACCTGACGCGCCTAGGTCTCCCCACACCCGGACCCAGGCGCCTGAGTCACAGTACGCCCCAACTCGGGCGCCTACGTGGGCGACGAGGGCCGAAAACACCTATAAATACCCCCCTTCACGCCCTCGTTTCGACACAATTCATAACTTCTCTTCCCCCTCTAAACTCTCGCTAAGGGCTCGCACTCCGATACCTGAGGCAAACGATCCACTCGATCGTAGTTCCGATAATAAAGGGACATCAACGCTACTCCTCACCTTCGAGCACTCCACTCGATACCGAGGTGCCTGTGATCGACTAGCTCAAAACTAGTACCCAGGTTCTGTCGGATTAGCCGCAGAACTAGTCTTTAGCAACGAAGCTTTGCCGGAGTAGCTGCGGGAAGGTCAAACGGTAACGGAACTTTGCCAGAATAACTGGTCAAGCTTGGAGGATCCACCTGTCGAAGTCGTATCGTCACTAGGTTGCCATCTAAACAAAACTATTCGCACTTTCTATTATTATGCACTACGACTACACTAAATGTGGGCACTAGGCCCACAAACATCTACTAAAATACGTAACGTCTCAACTTCAACCGCAAACACTAAAACATACTAAATAGACTCGAGTGATTCCGAGATCTGTACTCAAAACTATCTATGCATCGAGTCTCGTTTAGTGTATACTCCGAGGGTGCAACTCCTCACTATGTGATTTACTTACTTTCTCATTAACAGTTTTTCGTATGATTTATTGCTTGTATGACCTTATAATCGCATGCTAAATCACCTAACACGGAATTCAAAACGTAAAACAACTAAAACTGAACAAAGTGATGGTCGGGTTCCGTATTAGTCTCGGTGCTCGCCTTATTAGGTTCGACGCATCTCTATTAATACCGAGCCGACGCATCTTAAGCAGAATACCAGGTAAGGTATACCACAAGAATGACTAATGTCCATATTATCGTGTTAAAACTGATTTGCTAATACGTATAAAACTAGTACTCTCTACTCTCCTACGTGCATCTTTTCATGGCATGCTTGTCACGTGAAATCGCATGCAAAGAATGTAAAAACAACTACGTCGACGACAAAACTTACTTGTATTTAAACAACCGACATAGCAAAAGGTTTAGGGTTAAAACAATGGATGTTATAGTACTTCCCCACAACAAAAGAACTAGGATATCAGCCCACCGATTGATTAGTAGAGGCCACTATAGTGCGGGCGGGATTGGGTATTGACATTTGTCGGATGTTGGCTTCCCAATACGTACCCTCACCCCTTACTCAGAATCGACGGTTTCCGGATGTCCGAAAACATTGGCAATGAGAGTCATTCCAGGCATGGAGTGCTTAAGGGTACAAGTCTTTATCTTTAGGCCCCGTGCCACTCAACTTTGAGCAGGTAAGGGATCAAAGTTGACTAGAACGGTTTCCGAGTCCCCATAATTGACTCGGTGGCGACTCCACAAATCGGCAACAACTTCAGTTCACTAAAAAGGTCGCCTTACCAAACAAAATGGGCTTTAAACATTTACAACCACGACTCGATCGATTCCCAAACGTAAACACGGGTGCCCGCACCCGTCTAGTACAAGTCCGGATCGTCATCCAAATCGAGGTCCGACACTTCGCTTCGTACGCGAGATCGGACCGGCCCCCGGCAGGGAGGGAGCCGCGTGGGTGGCCGCCACCAAACGTTGAAAAACCGGGTCGGTCCCGCGCGGGCGCGCGGGTCACCAGGTGGTGCGGACGGACGTCCACATGTCTATGCGATCGTAACGACACGACTAAGGCTGCCATCATGTTAATTTAATTTGTCCGAATAATTATTTGATCCGTTCTATAGAAAAGCTATGTAGAAGACTGTGAACCCGTGTCGCGTTGCAGTCCTACCGTCATCGAGTGTTTGTTGGGCACTTCTGCAGCCACCAGGTCCAAATCTGGGTGTCTACACCATGTTGGTTTCTTGTTGGAGATTCCTACAAACAAAAACAAAAAACAAAAAGCGTAAATAAGCACAAAAAAGCTTGGGTTGCCTCCCAAGAAGCGCGGTTTTGGCTAGGACCGCCAAACCTTAAAGTTTGGTTGTCTTCAAAGTATAATCTCCACCATACCCATTAAGAGCTCAGAGGAGTAGGTCAAAGGCTCTAGAAGAGTCTTCAGATGGGCTCATGTAGCCGAGCCAAGCTATCATGAATAGCTCCCAAGTCGGAAGCGATAAGCAGTCTTCAAATCCATATTGACCAGGTTTGACATGGTCTCTCGGGTCTTTCCATCTCACAAGTCCAAGTGACCATTTCTTCCCAAAATACCTTCTATCTTTCCAAAACTTCACAATCTCACCACTCAACATGAAAGGCGGTTTAGGCCTTATTTCTCCATTGTACATCCTTATATCTTCTTCAAGTTGTGGGCCCACATCCCTAAGTCTCAAGACATCACTTGTCCCCATATCATCGTGAAGGAGGGATTCGAAACTTCTACCGGTGGTTTCAATCTCTTCTAATGTAACACCCCTGATTTTATAAAATAAATTAAATTAAAGTTATATTCATATTTTTATTTTTACAATTTAACTCGTAATTCTTAAAATTATTATAAATTGAATTTATCGTTTAATCGTTTCAAACTCCTAAAATTCTATTTGACTCGAAAACTCTTCTTATATTTAAAATATATTTTTATTTATGTTTCGATTCATTTTATACATTTAATTTAATTCTTATCGAAAGTCTATTTCGACGATTTAAATTCTAAATTCTTTTTATTTATATATATTTAAGCTCGAATTTTCTAATTTTCGGCTCGAAGCTCATTTATTTTAAGTTTTGTTAAAATATTTATTTTCTTTTCTCGAGAAATCAATTTAATTCATTTTATCGAAAATTTATTATTTATCGGGAAAAATTATTTCATCGTCTAATTATTTAACTTCGTTTTTGTCTCGAGTACTTTATTTACTCATTTTATTTGTCGGCCCGATTATTTATTAATTTTATTAACTCATTTTAATTCGATTCGTGGGTCAGTCAAATAATTACCGTTACGCAATTTGTCTCCTACCCAATTCATTTAATTAAATCCGTATACAACGTATACTATTGTCTCGGAATCGGTACACTTTTATTGTGAGTTGAATTTAATCCTTATTATATTCACTAACCCCTGTTTTTTTTCTTTTGTTTTCCCACTCACGTTAAACCCCCTGTCATTCTTTATGTTTCCACCCCATCAATCCCTTTTATATTGATTCCACCTCCTCGTTTTCACCTTCTCCTCACTATTTTGTTCACCTCCCCTACTCGCTTTGAAGCCCTGGCCTCTCATCCTCCTTCTCGTTCACCCATCACCATCATTTAGCCTTGTCGTCTCCCTCCTTCGTTCCTGTCGGGTCGTTTGTCTGCTTTGTAAGGTATTCTGCCCTTATCCCTCTTCGTTTCGATGCCGCTACAGCGTTCTGTCTTACTGTTGCGTGCTGTTGCTTCTTCTTCTTCGTTTTGTCTTTCACTTTTGTCGCATCGTTACTGCTGCTCTGTCCGTTTTGCTCTTCTTACTTTTTCCTTCTTCTCGTTGTTCTCCTTGTTGCTGTTTGTTATGCTTTTACGTCTCCGTTGCTATTGCGTTTTGCTGCTGGTTGTTCGTGTGTCGGTTACTTTCCTCTTCTTCTTCTTCTTCTTCTCCTTGTTTTCTTAATCTCCTTTTCTTATTCTTCTCGCTCTGTTGTAGTTCATTGTTGATGCTACTATTTCGCACCGTTTCTCGGTTTTGTTTCCGTCTCGTTACTGTTTGCAGTTGTACGTACTGAGCATTATTGTCGTTATTCGGTTTCAGTTTCTCCTCTTTTCCGATTGTTACAGCTATAGTCCTCTTCTTACGATTGTTTCACATTCTTTTCCTTCACTCCTGCTTTGCTGCGGTGTTGTAGCCATTCTCATGCCTTGATTTTGTCCGTCCTCTGTTCGGTTGTCCTCTGGTTTCCTTCCCTTTTGTCGTACACGTTATGCTGCTGCTGCTATCGTCTTTTGTTGTCCGCTGTCGCTGCTATGTTGTTGCTATTTCTGATGTCGGACTGTCATTTCTTTTTATTTCTTTCTCTGTCCTCGTGTTAGTTTTGAGCATCGAGCATCGGTTTTATGCCAATCTTCGTTAACCCCGACTCTTTTGTTTATGTTTCCGTGTATTCTCCTTCCCGTTGGTACATCAGCCTTTTAACGAAGAACACGTTTCGGAGACGACTTTAAGACTACTGAAGGTGGGAGCTTGGAGTGATTAAGAAGGACAAGTTTGTGATCGTTTCTAATATCTACTTAAGGTAACTTTAGGACGTTACTCGATTTTATATCGTATTTTTGATTAGTAGTATGTAGTAAATATTTTTAACTTAGATTTTCTAATTTTAGTTATCTATTATTGCTAATTATATTAATTTTAAACCGTATACCTTATCTATATTTTTATAACTTTCGATATCATTTTATAAATCGTTAGTAATTTTATTATTTATGATCGTTATAATATTTTGTTGGTTATCGTGACACTAGTAACTAAATAATATCGATTTCATATTTTCGTCATATTTCGTTAGTTTATAATTTTAACTTAAAATCGTATTTTAAATTATAATCGAGATTTGTATACTTGTTCAATAAATTAATTTTCGTTTTACGACTTATACTAATAAATGAAAAAATAGTCGATTTTGTTTAAATATATTTTTAGTCGAGACTATTTTCATTAATAATTTCTTATTTGTTTCCGATTGACTATTTTTATTGAAATTCGTATTATTTATAAATAAAATCTATTTGCTAAAAGAAAACTAATTTGAAACATTTGTAAAATCCCGTTTCATTTATAAAATTCGTCGACTCAATTATTTTTGAAATCATTTTTTTTCTAAAATTTATAATTTTAACTAGACTTGGGTTTGCCTTGGTACTCTAATGATTATAAGGGTCTTCAAGCTCTTTTCCTTCTCTTTGGATAATAACATGGGTTTGGCATGGTGGATCCCTTGGGTGTTGAGGTTGACCGGGAAAGCCATGAGGTGGGTGCACGGGAGCTACTAAGGCTTTGGATGCTCGTTGAGATTTCAAGAATCGAACCTTGCCTTGTTTTCCACATTTTCATTCATCAAATACTCTATTGTTCTTCTCATATCAATAGTCGAACCGTGCCCTTGACCATTACCTTGACCATGTTGATAATTATCTTGATTGCCATAAAAAGGAGAGAGTTGTGTAGACACCCACATTTTGACCGCCAGGTGTCTGTAGTAGTTTTCAAAAAACACCCGATGATGATCGGACGCAAACGTGTTTCTACGCGCTCGGATATGGGCTCGAAACCATTAGTTGTTGGCTTAAGCATTTACGGAGTACAAATCTCACAAAACCAACCTGAAATTCAGGCCTAGTGGGTCGTTTTCAATCAAACAAGACTAATTTGGGTCAAAACCGACACCGGAAATAAAACCAAATTTTAGCGATTGGGTCAAACCCCGGTCAAAGACGTTTCCGAGACACATAAAAGCAGACACACAAACATCAAAAGTCCAACCCAAATATAAAACCCAAAAAATATCCAACTCAAGGTCCAAAGACCCGGATCCCGCGCTCCAGCTGACCCACTCGATCGAGTGCTCAGCCCACTCGATCGAGTAGGCCCTTATGCAAGCCCGACTGCGGTCGCACTGGGCCACTCGACCGAGTTAGCCAGTTAGTCGGTCGAGTAACCCTAGACGGGGTATGTTAGCTTTGCCTATATATACACCCCTATTGCATGCATTTAACACAATTTTTTTGCAACCCTATTCAACCCTAATCTCATACACTTTCAAACCCTAACCCTAGCATCTAGGAATCCAAACCCTAATCACCATAACCTAACTTACATCTCGATACTCACGTGCAAAGCCACAATTAACGAGTCCCGTCCGAAAACAAGAAACATGTAGGTTAAGGGTGCAAAATCCCATCTTTCTCTCTTCTCTTCCTCGCGCGTCGTCCGTGTCGTCGTCGTCCTTTTTTTCTTTTTCTTTTTTTATCTTATCGTTATCATCGCGTTCTAATATCGATAATAACATTAGTATAAAAACATTAAAATACTCGCTAATTCGTGTGGAATACGAGGGATGACGGAATAAGAAAACACGAATGCTAGGGTGTTTCACCCGACGCGATCGGTCGCTTATCCCGACATCCCGAATGTTTGATTGTTGAAGCGAGTCAAACGTCAACAAAATCGTTTTTGTTTTCGTCGCGTCGTCCTCATCCACATCGCATACATCGATTTCTAAAACCTTTTTTTTAATTCACGTATTTTTATTCAAGTTGGGTCGAAACCCGTTGACGCGGATCCGACATCACACAATCCGTAAGGATTTATTACGATGTCGGGAAGCCGAGGGAATCAAATCAAGTCTGTTTTAATTAAAGAAATCACAAGTGTCGATCTATTAGATTCGATACCAACTCAATAGTTGGATGTCGTCGAATCTAAACGATTTAGTCAAATAAATTAACTAACACGATTTTCGTTGATGCTAAAATAGTTGTCATCTAATTCGTTGGAATTAATTACGACACTATAAACGCGGAGAAAATCTATATTGTTTTAGTTAATTTAAACGACTTATATTTTTTTCTTCAAGTTTTCGCTCTAATATTTCATGTCGATTCAATAATCGAATGTGGGATATGACGAGCATCAAAATTAGAACCGAGTATAAATCCCATAATATTTATGCCCGATTCAACAAGATCAACGATTTACCAAAATCGAAAAGCAATCTCGCAATCAATAACAAATTACGAGGCGAACCCTAGTTCGTACAGGGGGCACTTGATCGAGTGCTTAGTCCACTCGGTCGATTGGCACCCCAAAAAATGAGACAGAAGGTTATTTTGACAACCACTCGGTCGAGTCCCGCAATGACTCGATCGAGTGTCCATGCACTCGGTCGATTTCCCTCATAACTCGATCGAGTGACGTCACGAAATCCGGACAGAAGCCTCTTCAGAGGTCCACTCGGTCGAGTCCCTCAATGACTCGGTCGAGTGGCCCCTTTATCACGTCAAAACCGTGAGTCCTACATCGCTTCCTAGATTCGATAATGCTTTTTTTATGACTTAGGTCAACACGTGTCAAATCAATCACGCAACATACTATTTTTCAAAAATCATGCCTCGTGTTTACACTATTCCGCATCATTCTATATTAGTTATAAGTCGTTATTATCGTTGTTTACCTTTACTAACGCATTTATTTCTTTTATTGATTTATTTTCCGTTGTTTATTTTAATGTACTAAAATGAACTCGCATGCTAAATATAACTTTGACGTTAGCTTTAGTTGCATTAAATCGACTTAGCAACCCATTCAATTCTCGCATGTTTAGGGAAAATAATATTTGCATATCATTTTCATCGTTTTACTAACGCGCGTATTAGAAAGTCATTCGATATCTTAGTAGAGGCCGCTAATGTGCGGGCGGGGTTGGGTGTTCTTTGTGAACTTCCCAACACGTACCCTCACCCCTTACTCAGAACCTCGGTTTCCGGATGCCCGAAACCGTTCGCGCACGAGAGTCATTCAATACACGATATCCGATAATGTCGGTATCGGTATCAAATGCAAAGGGACGAGCCCAATAAACTCTGACATCGGAAATGGGCCATACTTTGTGCATGGCTCACTACGACATAGAGTGGGTTCGGACGGGCCCGAACTCCCACAAAGTTCGGTGGCGACTCCACTTCGATTTAAATTTCAATTCGATCCATTCTCATATGGAGATTCATTCGCCTGCCCAAACCCGCGCGTGGCCACGTCGGGGTGGACCTATGTCATGTCCACAATTTGGCGACTCCGTTGGGGATTAACTGATGCGTGACTTACCATCGGCATCCTCAGGGTGAGACTCGAATAGAAATCGTTTGACTAGTACAATACACGTTTTAGTTTTACGGTTCGTGCATAACCCTATATTTTCCCGGGCCGGTACTCGCTACCGACGTCCCACTATAACGTGATGTACTCCAATATGGATATGTCCAAGGTGTCCATAGCAGATTCGTATGGGTTTCGCGACATGTTCTAAGCTCAACTCGACTTAGAGAGTCCGCCCCGATTCACGTCTATGCTATGGGCACTGGTATAGACCCTTTATAGACCGACCAAGACTTAGTATAGAGCATACATAGCGTCCTTATAATGCTTGCGTGACTATGTGCTACTTGGTTTCTAAGGTCGTTTTTCAAAAACCGTCACTTTCAAAATTGCATCCTCTTTCAAAATATCCAATTTCAAAACCCGGGACGTATTCCAAATTTAGGACTTATGATTTTACTCAAAATAGCCTATTTCTAGCCGGTATTCTGCCCATTTCAAAACTCGAAAATATTTTCAAACATTCAAAACCGTGGCCCGATATGTTTTCCGATTTTTTTTTCGAAAAATCAGGCCTCTCCACCATTTTTTCGGATTTTTTCTAAAAAAAATCGTTTCCGAAACCTACCTCTTCTTAGAACTTCCCGTATTTAGCATGTGTCGAGTCGTGTCATAAGTCGTCGAAGTCTTTAGCGTCAAAACTCTGTCGATCTTACATCACGAGTTTCTTCCCTATCCCAGTCTGCCTTATTAGACTAAGGCAAGGCCCACCTACGTAGGACATACTCCTACAAAGATGGGCCCATCTACACATTCGAGTCCAACGTCGGGGGATGTCTCACGTGGACCTTTCTTCGAATAGGACTCGGCCCACCCATTGAATCCTAAGGAAGGCCCACCTTTCACAAGTCACCCGTCTAGGTGTCTTTTCCGAGTCATTTCCCTTTTCAGTCTTGTTCGGGATGTACTTTCTATTCCTAGATTTGGGCTATTTTCTGATTACGCGGTGTTCTTACAGACAGGCCACCCGAACCAGACGTCAAAAAATGCAAGGAACTTTGGATCAACTGACCGCCGCACTGCCAAGATCGAGACCCAATTGACCGCTATCCGAACCGACCAGACAGCCCTCGCCACTTGTGTGAGCGCCATGGAGAAGGGGACTCCTCCTGCTGGATCTGAGTCCTCCGGGCCCATAGCTGAACTGATCAGCGTTGTTCGCAAGCTTGAAGAGCAGGTTCACTTGTCAACAAGCAACTCGATCCATACAGAAAATGCTCGTTCCTATTCGCCTCTGAATGACGAGCTACCTGCTAACCTCAACCTTACGGGGATACCGATGTTTTAAGGTACTGAAGACCCGGTCCATCACATCCGGGCTTTCAAAGAATTTATGGCCGTCAAGAGGGTGAAGCCCACCATGTTCAAACACTTGTTCGCAGACTCCCTTGACAAACATCCCAAGGCCTGGTACTACAGGCTCGATTCCAAGAAATATAAAACTTGGGATGATGTGGCGACTGAATTTTCTCGGAATTACGCTGATAATACCGAGATCCAGACTACAATGCGTACTCTGGAAGTGATGGCCCAAGAGCCCAAAGAAGGGTTCACCAAATATCTCCAAAGATGGCGGGCCGAAAGTGTGAAGCTGGTTGATAAGCCCAGCGAGAAAGTACTAGTGGAGGCCTTTGTCAAGAACCTCCTCCCTTCCTACCGGGTCCATCTCCGGTACGCGGTCATCCCCATCTTTTCCACCCTAACTGAAATGGGTACAAGGATCGAGGACGACTTACGGTTAGAGAGCCTGACTAAGGCCTCTACCAAGGGATATCAAGGGGCTAGTTCATCTGTGAGCAAGCCCACACCCGCAGCTGCAACTCGCAGTATCTTCGATGAGGTTAATTTGCTGGATACCTCATCCAAAAAGAATACTCCAAATCGGGTATTCACGGATATAGGGACTCCCTATACCTACGCCTTACAAAGGCTATCTTCAAAGGGCCTGATCCAGCCGATAGGCCCGACTCCCGAGGTTCCAATGGAGAAAAGATCCAAAAGTTTCAATGCCCAAGCCTACTGCCAGTATTATCGAGGTAACGGGCACGATACGGAGAAGTGCTGGAAACTGAAGTACCTGATCCAGGATCTGATTGAAAACTAGAAAATAACGTTGCCCGGGGACAACCCGAGCAACAAAGAAAACCCGTTCAGTGCCCATGCTATATTCACCGGAGAGGTAATCGACTGCTCACACCTCATTTCCCCCTTTATCCCACAAATTAACGGGATATGGTTCGATGATGAGGAGGATGTGTACTTAGCAAAAGGGGAAGCTGTCTCTATCACCAGTGAAGAGGTCGAAAAGCTTAGTCCAAGGCCTTAGCCACCAACCACCTCGCCACCGCCGGGCGCTCTACTCCAACAACCGTCACTGAACCCGCCAGGACGGAATCCACTCTTGAGGAACCAAGCAACGACACGGCCTTGGTCCAACAATTGAAGAGGGTTCGACCAGATTTAACTATATGGCAGTTACTAGTTAGCTCACAAGAACATCGGGAGGCACTGACTAAGGCTCTCGATCAAATCAAGGTCGACTCACAGGTTACCCCCGCTGAAATGGTAGCCACCATCATGCCCTATCTCAAGGGCAAATACAAAGAAGAAGGCTCACTCATAACCTTCTCTGAGTCCGATCTTCCACCATTTGGGGCCGATCATAACTTGGCCCTATACATCACGGTCATTTGCCGAGGGAAGTACCTCCCGATGACCCTAATCGATGATGGATCTGCCGGGAATGTCCTACCTCTAAGGACCGCTAAAGCCCTCGGCATCACCGAGGCCGACTACCTCCCGACGGCGTAAACTATCCAGGCTTTCGACGGAAGCCCAAAACCGGTTGCCGGGGCCGTTAAGCTGACAATAATAACGGGCCCAATCGAAAAAGAATTGGAGTTTCAGGTGATTGATGTCACCTCGTCCTTCAACTTACTGCTCGGGAGGCCTTGGATCCATGCAGTCAAGGCCGTCTCTTCTACCCTTTATAGGAAGGTCAAAATGCCTCTTCAAGACGGTGTCATCATACTAGAGGCAACCTCCATGACCGTGGCTAGCTGCAACACCACGGGTCGGGCCGAACCACGGGGATTCGACTTCGTGGGAATGATTGAGGAGGAATATCTCTTCAGACCCTACTTC
Source organism: Agrostemma githago (assembly GCA_958450325.1). Lineage (NCBI taxonomy): Eukaryota > Viridiplantae > Streptophyta > Magnoliopsida > Caryophyllales > Caryophyllaceae > Agrostemma > Agrostemma githago. The sequence goes on from OY288250.1 coordinate 16,279,647, forward strand.
ACTACTGGCATCAATACGATGCTACAAAACTTGGGTTACCTACCGGGGGCCACTTCGAGGCCACACCTGCCGGCGGGGAAGGTTATCGAGGTCTTAAACTACGGAGGGTCTCGTATCGGTTTGGGGTACACTATGGCCCCGGAAAATGTGGACCGGGCAAATGTAATCAAGTTTGTCACTCCAGTATTTGGGGCAATCCAAGTGGGCCTTTACCAACCCACTATCACATATCCCGAGACCAAAATGGCTCCGGAATGCAATTTCATCCCTGATGACATATTTGCCCTTATCCAAGCGGAGTCCAAAGAGGGCGCTGACCATTCTAAGCCCGTGCTGGGGCTTCTATTTGGGGAAGACAAGGCCATCCCCGCTCCTAAAGATGATCTGGTCAACGTGATCCTCCGCAGCAACCGGTTCGATCCAACGAAGCTGATCTCCGAAGTTGGTGCAGACGCCGGGAAGAGGGCCTGGAGGAAGACCATCAAATGGACCGATAGCCAGGGTCGGGTCTACAAGCTAACCACCGGCGAGGGAGACATGCCGGATACCGAGTCTGAGTCTGAGTCGGAGTCTGAGTCCGAGTATAGGGGGTCTGGTGCTAGAGTCCGGTCTGTAACCCCTATCCCTTTACCCACTTCCACTGGAGTCTCGGGGCCTGTCTCGAGAGCACTCCCTATCCCGACTCTGACCAACAATCAGATGGCCACTCTCTTCGAGCTGTTCTTAAAATTTACTATTAATAATAATAACGAAAACCGTTCTGCTTACGACTTGTCTTATTTCCAAAATTCTTTCAATTTCAAAAATTTTATATGCAATGACATTGAGAAACCCGACGAACAGGTACCTCTGCCTCCGCATCTGATCGAGCAACTCGAGCAAAGGGAATCCCGAGACCCGGTAATTGAAGAAACCGAGTCCATTAACGTGGGAACCACTTTAGAGCCCCAGATGCTTAAGTTGGGCCTATCCTTAGATCCTGAGGAGAGAAAACAATTCACAGACCTCCTCCAAGAGTTCAAAGACGTCTTCGCATGGTCCTACAAGGACATGCCAAGAATAGATCGGGAAATAGCTGAACACCGTATACCCATCAAAGATGGGTGTAAGCCGGTAAAACAGAAGCTCCGAAGAATGAAGCCCGAATGGTCTCTCAAAGTGAAAGAAGAAGTAGACAAACAATTCAAAGCGGGCTTTATACAAGTGTCTGAATATCCAGACTGTGTTGCAAACATCGTGCCAGTACCCAAGAAGGACGGCAAGGTGCGGGTATGTGTGGACTTCCGGGACCTTAACAAGGCCAACCCAAAAGACGATTTTCCGTTACCACACATCGACACACTGGTGGATAACACGGTCGATCATGCCCTTCTATCATTCATGGACGGGTATGCCGGATACAATCAAATCAAAATGGAAGAAGAGGATATGAGTAAGACCATCTTCATCACACCTTGGGGTACTTACTGTTACACCGTTATGCCGTTTGGGCTTATCAACGCCCGGGCAACTTATCAAAGAACCACCACTACTTTATTAAATGATATGATGCATAAGGAAGTGGAGGTTTATGTGGACGACATGATCGTCAAGTCCAAAGACCAAAGTGGGCACATCTCGGCCCTAAGAAAGTTCTTCACCAGACTACGTAAGTACAATATGAGGCTGAACCCTCAAAAGTGCAGTTTCGGGGTAACATTGGGCAAATTACTGGGCCATATCGTTAGCCAACGCGGCATCGAGGTCGACCCAGCTAAAATCAAAGCCATCACCGAGATGCAGCCACCCAGAATCGAAAAAGAAATAAGGGGGTTCCTCGGGAAAGTTCAATACATCAGCCGGTTCATTTCAAAGTTAACCATGGTATGCGAACCCATTTTCAAGAAACTGAAGATAGGAGAGTGGGTACTATGGGATGATAAATGTCAAACGGCTTTTGACAAAATCAAAGAAATTCTGTCTGCCCCGCCGGTATTAATGTCACCTCAACCCGGTTTGCCTTTGTCGTTATACCTAACAACGACCGAGTCAGCCATGGGGGATATGCTGGCCCAGACAGTCGATTCAGAAGAACGAGCTATCTACTACATCAGTAAGAAATTCCTGGAGTACGAATGCAAATACACAATGCTTGCAAAAAACGTGCCTAGCTTTAATTTGGGCCACTAAAAAGCTCCGACACTACATGCTTAGTCACGAAGTACATGTTCTATCCAAAATGGATCCTATCAAATACTTGTTCGAAAAGCCCATCCTTAACGGTCGGATGTCCAGATGGACTTTGATGCTCGCAGAGTTTGACCTCAAATTTGTACCATTAAAAGCCATCAAAGGCCGGGTAGTGGCAAAATTCCTTGCGGATAGTCCGATATCTGAAGAGGGACACACCGATACTTGGGCCTTTCTTGATGAAGACATATTCCATACCGACACCGAAACATGGGATTTGTATTTTGATGGGGCATCCAACTTCCAAGGATTTGGGGTCGGAATTCTATTAATTTCACCACAAGGGGAGCACACCTCGTTATCCATCAAATTGGACTTTGACGTGACCAACAACGCGGCCGAATATGAAGCATGTATTCACGGGTTGCAAGCCGCCGCTGATTTAGGGGTAACGAATCTCCGGGTCCACGGTGACTCATCGCTGGTCATCAACCAAGCGCTCCAAAAATGAAAAACTCGGAACGCCAATCTCGTGGCTTACCAAGCACGAGTAAGGGTTCTAGAGAAACAATTCCAGAAGGTGGAATATATCTATCTACCCCGGGAAGAAAATCAGTTTGCAGACGCACTTTCCAATTTAGCATCCCTGCTAAATATCCCAGAGCATCTAACTAGTGTGCCAATCTGCGTTGAAAGACGGTCCGAGCCGACCTATATCCACGCCATCCAGGATATTGAAATAACTGACCCAGAACCTTGGTATCAGGCCATCCTAACCTACTTGACAACCGGGGAGTATTCCTCGGAAATTGAGAATCGGGCCAAGAAGTCCTTGCGAAGATTGGCGACCCAATTTGTTCGTACAGACGACGGGCAGTTATACAAAAAGACGGCACAGGGGGCTCTCCTCCTGTGTACGATAAAATACAAGCCGAAAAGTTTATGTCCGAGGTACACGATGGTGAAAATGGTCCGCATATGAACGCCCATATGATAGCCTGAAAAATCATGAGGCTCGGGTATTATTGGAACACCATGAAAACGGACTGTTAATCATACGTCAAACACTGCCATAATTGTTAGATTTTTGCTAATGTACAACATATGCCATCTTCCCTATTATATACCATGACATCACGATGGCCATTTTCGACGTGGGGTATTGACATAATTGGAAAGGTGCACCCTTCCGGGACGGGAGGTTGTGGACATGACATGGGTCCACCCCGACGCGGCAACGCACGGGTTTGGGGAGGCGAATGAATCTCCATATGAGATGGTCAAATTGAAATTTAAATCGAAGTAGGAGTCGCCACCGAATTTTGAGGGAATTCGGACCCGTTCGAACCCACTCTTTGTCGTAGTGGGCCGTGTACAAAATACGGCCCATTTCCGATGTCAGAGTTTATTGGGTTCGTCCCTTTGCATTCTGATACCGATACCGACATTATCGGATATCGTGTATTGAATGACTCTCGTTGCCAATGGATTCGGACATCCGGAAACCATGGTTCTGAGTAAGGGGTGAGGGTACGTGTTGGGAAGTTCACTAAGAACACCCAATCCCGCCCGCACTTAGCTGCCTTTACTAAAATATCGTTCGTTTTTGGTGTACACGCGTTAGTTCGACGATTGAATGATATGCAAAGATTATTTTCCCTAAGCATGTGAGAGAAAAATAAATGGGTTGCTAAGTCGTTTAATGCATATTAAACTAATAACGTCAAAGTTATTTTAGCATGTGAAATTTGTTTTAGTCTAATAAAACAATAAAAATAAATTGCAACAAACACGAGAAAACGAGTTAGTAACGTTTGAATAAATCGAATAAAGATGTAAATACGATAATATGCATGATTTTGAAAAAGGTTTTACGACACGTGATGGATTTGCACGTGTTGACCGAGGTCAGAAAAAGTATTTATCGAAATCTGAAAATATGTCGCGAAAGTCGCTGTTTTATGTAAGAAACGAAAAGAATAGAAAAGCGAGAAAACGAGAAAAAAGGGGGTAGGCCGTCTAGGCTTCCGCGCGAGTCGCCTGGAAGGCGCGCGACTCGCGCGGGAGTCTGTCCTGCTTTTTTATTTTTCCGAAAAACGTTAAATTTTATAAATCGCGTACAAATATGGATTAATTTATATTCGATTTATATTTTCGATATTCGTTGTATTCGATATTCGATTATGAAATCGATATCGAATAGTCGGAATGATTTTAGAAAAGGTTTTATAAAGTTTGTTTTTTTTAAAAGATGAACGAAAAGAAGAAAAAAAGATGTTATTTCTCTCCGCGTAAAAAATCGTCGAATTTTGTTAAAAAAGATATAAAGATTTGTTAGCATCAATGAGATTTAATTTAGTTCTTGTTAGATACGATATTCGATTAGAGAATCGATATCGTATTTAAGAACGTTTGTTTTATGAAAATATTTTTGTAATATCGATACTAGAAATATAAAAAAATATGTGACGAACGACCTGTAAAAAAAACGATGAACGACGCAAGAGAAAAAAAAGAACGAGAAAAACGTGGAGAAAGGAAGAGAAAGGAGGAAGAGTCGGGTTTGATTTTACATCCTCAACCTACATGCTTTGTTTTCTCGGAATAGAGCTCGTCGGAAAGTGGCTTAAACACGGGAGCGTCGAGATGATGTGGATTGAGTTTTGGGTGTTGGTTTAGTCGTGTGGGGTGACGGATTTCGGCCGGCTTAGGGTCGGTTTCGTCGGATCGAGGTTGCTCGGGAATTGTTTGGCGTTACGAGGTTGTATATTTTCTGAATTTCGATGATCGATAATGAATGTGTTTTGATTGTGTATGGGAATAATTGATGTGTAATTGTTGTTCTTTTTGTGTTGAACGTGAAGGTCTATTTATAGGTGAAAACGTTTAGGAGAAGTATCTTGCTTAGGCAACAAGAAATACCGGTTTAGATAGGAAACGTAAGAGTTCGAAAGGGAACGAAAGTCCCGCTTCTTGGTGGGGAAGCCGAGTATCTCGGCTGTTTTGGGGTTCTTCGGCCGAGTGTTTGAGCTCGGTCGGTGAATTGTTTTGGTTTTCGGATAGAATACCTACTTGAGATCGAATTCTATCCTTGAATGGATTTATTTAATATTTTCGAAGCTGATTTTTCGTAGTAGTTGAGTCCAAACCTGACGTGTGGTGTCACGGCTGGTCCGTGTGACTCGGGAAAAAATATCTTTCACCGGGTTTGACCCGGTCGCTAAAAGACGGTTTTGCCCCCGGTGCCGGATTCGACCCAAATTAGTCTTATTTGACTCGAAATGACCCACCGAGCTTGGATTTGGGGTTGGTATAGTAAGATTTGTACTCCGTAATAAGCCCAAGCCAAATGTCCATGATTTCGAGCTCATATCCGAGTCCATCAAAGCAGGTTTGCGTCCGATCATCATCGGGTGTTTGGCAGAAACTACTATTGACACCTGGCGGTCAAAATGTGGGTGTCTACAGAGCCCCCACTCTAACTGAGGCTTGGACAAGGTGAAAGTCAGAAGCTATCAGAAAAATCGAGGATTAAGACCTGGCAGACTTCCGACCGGGTCGTTTATAGTCCATTAGACTTGCGTGAAGGGCTCACCAGCCATAAGATAGAAATCATACCTGGATAGATGTCAATAATGTCACGGGGACTTTTCCTGAAAAGTCTTGGGTGGGTCTGTTTACAGACATATCCCGTCTTGAAGTTGTGTGGGACCTTGCCTTGTAAGCTCTGGGTGTATCTGCTTGTAGATACATCTCGTCTTAGAATTACGTGAGAGCTTGCCTGTAAGCTCTGGGTGTATCTGCCTGTAGATACATCCTGATAAAAATGTTGTTTGAGTCTTCCATTGGGGAGTTTTGAGAATCCTTCGGGAGTCTTGGTGTACCTATCTGTAAATTGCATGTAATATTTAGGTAAAATACCGACTCATGCTGGGGAAGAAATGATTTTTGATTGATTTTTGGAAAGAATAATGCCGAAATTTTTTTTTAAAAATTTTTGGAAATAAGAATGCTTGAGATGACTTGATTCCTGATTAGATTCTAACACGGACTCCTAAAATCCACCGGTTAGGCCTGTATACCTAGGTGAAGTAGGGAGTATGATAAAAATTCCTATTCCCGTGGCGACTAGGAAAAGGGTTTTCTCTATTATAAATATAAAGTTCTTGCTCTTAATCTTCTCATATTCCAATCCAAATATTTTCTTCTATCTTAAAATCCCTTTAGACTTTTAAGACAAAAACAAAACTTTTTGCTATGGATATCGAACATCTGACCGCGATGCTTCAGGCGTGGGCCCAGAATTTTCGAGACGAAGATAAAGTTCAGCTAACTCAGATGGGAATTGTTGCTTTATTCCCGCTTCAGTGACTCAAGGTGGATTCACATTTCTTGGACGCTTGCTTATCCTTTTGGGATACTGCCCACCATGTTTTTGCCTTTCCTCGGGGAGAAATATGTCCCCTTCCTGAAGAGATTGCAGCCGTAGGGGGTGGGTGTCCCAATGCTCATCCTGCTATTCCTCCTTTTTATCCTGATCCAAGGAAGAGACTGAGGGATTTTCTTGGGTTGTCTCATGACGAGACAGCTCGTATGGTAAAGGGGAATTCTGTCTCCCTATTTGACCTGGCTGACAAATTCATGGATCCTAACAGCGCAAGAATTACTTCTACCCATAGGCGTAGGGCTTTCGCCTTTTGTATGCTACATCGATATGCCTTTGAAGGTCGGATGGATGCTGACTCGTGTTTAGGCGAAATCAGGCTAATCAGCATAGTTGACCAGATGGAGACAGGTCACAGCCCAGCTTGGCTGATAACTGGGGAGATTATTATGGGCCTTGACGCTAGGAGACTTGACCCGGATCGGCAATTAACGGGAAGTATTCGCCTTCTGCAGGTATTGAACCGTTTTATTTAGGAAAAAAATATTCTATTTTTTCTTTCCCGAAATTTTCCAAAAAAAAAAATTAAAATTTTTTTTTCGAATTTCCCGAAAAAATCAATTTTTTTTTCAAATTTTTTGATTTTTCGAAAGTTTTTTGACTTTTCGAAAATTTTCGCAGATCTGGTTGTCCGAGCGCCTGTCGATTATAGAGCCCCCGGTGAGCATATCCAGATATCGCAGCTGTCAGATTGGTTCACGGTCTCGACGAATAAGCTCGAGTCATCACATAAATCGAAACTATTGGGATGAAGAGCTAAAATTCCATGGTGGGCCCTTGATTAGGTGGATGGTCATCTGGTGGTTCCTCTCAAAGCTGACGGGACTAGCTAAAAGAGATAAAGCCCGTTACCTGGTGATCTTGTCTTTGGATTGGACCGTCCATATTTACCCAGATCGTATTTTAAGGCAGTTCGGTTCGTTTCTGCAGATCCCCGAGACTGAAGCAATCATTAGCGTTTCGCTCCAATTGACGGACGCTATGTGTGACACGTGGTTACAACGCTGGTTTACCCGTGTCATATGGACTATACCTCTCCCTTGTCAGACCGTTTGGGTTTCCGAATCATATCGAAAGTGGACTTCTGAAGAATCTAAAGAGGCCCGTAAAGCTTTAAAGACTGATGAGGCTTTTGACTTGGCCCGTAGAGAATCAGTAAAAGACAATAGGTGGTTCTTTGATAAAGAGGATAATCCAACTACCCTCGTCCGGCCAGAGTCGGGTCCTAAGTAAAAAACTAAGACTCGAGTTAAAGAGACCGGTGCTAGCGACTTGGAGAGAAGGCTTGGGCCGAAACTGGCGGCCCGGGATAGGCTAGGCCTGCGCGAGCGACTACCCGAGAGGGTGAGGGCTCGACTAGGACCGACTGAGGTGACCGGGGAATCGACTTTGAAGAAACGAGCCCGGGTTAAGGAGGTTCCCTTGGTTATTCGGGAGCGCTTACCTCCACGTCGACGCAGGTGGACCGAAAAAGAAGCTAAGGACAAGGGAAAGGGAAAAATGCCTTAGTTTTTATTATTATTATTTAAATATTAGTACTATTTATGTGTTTTTTTTTGGATTTTTTTTTGTAATTGGATTTTTGAAATAAATAAAGGAAGTTTATTAAAAAAACCGTTCCTGTTTTTTTTTTCGATTGCAGTGGTTATGCCCTTTTGAGGGGCTGCCTACGTATCCACAAATAGCGGAATCAAACCAAACGTAGTTCAGACTTAATTTGCAATTTCGAAATACATCAAGACTATGGGTTCAAGATGCTTATAACAGTAGAATAAGTAATTCTAACTTTTGACTTGTCTCCGAAAGTTTATTTTAAAAAGATGTTTTTAATAAACTTTTTGCAAATGACATTTAGAGAAATGGGTTAAGGGAAGTAACGCTTCAGTTGGTCCAGGTTAGTTGGGTTGACAAACTCATTCCCATCCAGATCTGCTAGCATCACTACTCCGCCCAATAGAATCTTCTTTACCAAATATGGTCCGGCCCAGTTAGGTTTGAACTTTCCCCTTGGGTCTACTGGTAATAAAGCTCGAACAGACTTGAGAACCAAATCTCCTTCTTTGATGTTCCTGGGCCTTACCCTTTTATTGAAGGCCCGTTGGATCCTTTTTTGATAAATCTGTATGTTATTGAGGGCACGAGATCGTCGTTCATCTAAACGTACTAGCGAGTCATATCGTGCTCGAACCCAACCGGCTTCGGGTACTTGATTTTCGAGTAAGATTCTGAGTGACGGCACCTCTAACTCAACAGGTTGGACCGCTTCCATCCCGTATGTAAGGTAATACGGTGTTGCCCAGGTCGCAGTACGAATCGAGGTCCGATATCCCCAAAGTGCAAATGGTATCTTGTCAGGCCAATCCCGGTAATTATCAGCCATCTTTTTGAGTATGGTGACAATAGTCTTGTTAGCTGCTTCCACCGCTCCATTGGTTTGGGGTCGGTAGGGTGAGGACGTATGCCTTTGGATCTTGTACTTGGCTAGCAAGGCTGTCGTTTCGGCTTGAAAATGGGTCCCGTGGTCACTGATGAATTCATAAGGGATCCCATACCGGCATATTTTCTTATTTTGGATAAATTGGGCAACATGACTGGCGTTGAGAATACGATAAGACTCAGCTTCGACCCATTTGGTGAAGTAGTCGATAGCTACCAAAATGAAGCAGTGTCCTCCGGTTCCCGAGGGGTTTATCTTTTCGATTATATCGATTCCCCATGTTGAAAATGGCCAGGGTGAAGTCATCGTGTACAGCAGGGAGGGCGGCATATGCTGCACATTAGCGAAATCTGGCAATTATGGCAACGTTTGACATAAAGCTGACAATCGGTTTCCATGCTGTTCCAGTAGTATCCGAGTCTCATGATCTTTCGGACTAGCATCTGGGAGTTCATGTGAGTACCACACTCGCCGTCATGTACTTCGGCCATGACCTTTTCGGCGTTACCCTTATCGACACATAAAAGGAGAGCCCCCTGCGGTGTCTTTTTGTAAAGTTGTCCGTCGTCGGTACGGACGAACAGAGTCGCTAGCCTACGCAAGGCCTTCTTGACTCGATTGTCGACCCCGGGTGGATACTCCCCGGTCGTCAAGTATGCTTGGATAGCCTTATACCACGGCTCGGGATCGGGTATCTCGATATCTTCGATGTCGTGGATATATGCTAGCTCGGAACGTCTTTCGACACAGATTGGCATGCTGGTCACATGATCGGGAATGTTTAGTAAAGATGCCAGTTTTGAAAGTGCATCTGCGAACTGATTTTCTTCCCGAGGTAGGTATATATACTCTACCTTTTGGAATTATTTCTCAAGATCCCTTACTCGTGCCCGGTAGGCCACGAGATTAGCATTTCGGGTTTTCCATTTTTGGAGCGCTTGGTTAATGACCAGAGATGAGTCGCCGTGTACTCGGAGGTTTGTGACCCCTAAATAGGCGGCGGCTTGTAGCCCGTGGATACATGCTTCATACTCAGCAGCGTTATTGGTGACGTCAAAGTCTAATTTTATAGACACGGGAGTATGTTCCCCTCTTGGCGAGATTAGGAGAATCCCGACTCCAAATCCCCGGAAATTGGATGCCCCGTCCAAGTATAAGTCCCACGTCTCGGTATCAGTATGGAAAATATCTTCATCTGGGAAGGACCAAGTGTCGGTGTGCCCTTCTTCGGTTATGGGACTGTCAGCGAGAAATTCGGCTACTATTCGGCCTTTGAATGGTACGAACTTTAGATCGAATTCTGCCAACATCAGGGTCCATCTTGATATCTGATAAGTGTAGTTTGTAGTGCCTATTTTGCTATGTTTTGGTCCTATTTTCTTGTGGAATCGCTCCTTGGGAGCGATTCATGGGCTTTTTATGCTTCCTTTAGTCCGTTTCAGGTTCCCGAGACCGATTTGGAAGAGTTGGAGTGATTCCGACTCAATACATACACATTTTGGAGCCAACGAGATAAAGGAACGATGACTCGAGGCCTTGGAATCGACCCCGAGACCTTGGGGCCCAATCCCGAGCCTCCGAGACCCGATACCGAGTCCCGAGAATCGACGGGAAGCCCATGAGATACAAGGAGGGACCCTAGAGCTCTTATTGGAGGCATACAAGACCCTTCCCGGTCGGGATAGTGGCCTTCCCGATCGGGAAGGGATGCACGTTTAGAAGTGCCACTGTGGGTCCTTCCCGGTCGGGTTGAGCCCTTCCCGATCGGGATGACAGAACCCTTCCCGATCAGGATGATCCGTCCCGGTCGGGATGGGCTACAGCTCACCCGCACTTCTTCTTTTCTTCTCCTTCATTCTTGTACCCATATATATACTCCCTTCTTGTAATTTTAAGACATCTTATCATACCCTAGACTAGTTTAAGCCTCCATTAACATATAAAACCCTAGATTAATGCTCTCATATTAGTTTTAATCTTTCATTAATCCTAGTTAATCTTTAGTTAATCCTTGTAATTGGTTCTTGTATTAAGAGGATACTTGAAGAATTCTCCAAGATTGACAACCTTGGGTTTTATTTGGGTTCTTATTTATACAAGATTGCATCTTTTCATCTTCCTAGTGTTGGTATAATCTTTCTTACTCTTAATCTTGTTTATTTAATCTTGTTTGCATCTTGTTATATTGTTATTGACATTGTTCTATTTAATTATTACGGATGTTTGTTTAGTGATAATATTTTCTCTTGTTATGGTTGTTTTATTCATGATAATGAGTGAGTATTCTTCTTGTGGGGTTAGTAGGGGGATTAGGGGTAGATTATGGATGATTAGGGTTGATTAAGGGGAAAAGGTTACACCTTTGTTGTTAGTCACATTGTAGGCACTCTATGTGTTTGTTGATATGCTTGTTTGAGTTGTAGTGGCCATGCTTCCCATACTTGTGTTCATCTTCTCATTGATTGTTTATTTTGTGGAAATGTCGAGAATAGTTTAGTCGCGAGAGCGCGGACTAGGGTCTAAGTTGCGAGAGCACGGACCCACCTTGACATCGGTCTAAGTTGCGAGAGCCCGGACCGACTCTAGCGATTAGGAGAAACCTATACCCTTGATCACCCCAATTATCCTTCTACTCCTATGAACCCGACCTACCCCACTTTCCTTCCATATTTGAGTTCACCTCTTAGTTAGTCATTATTTCCGTTAGTTTCATTGTTTAGTTAGTCTCTAGTGTTAGTTTAGTTCTTACTCCTCCTCCTTCATAGTTTTCCATTCATCGCTTCTTTGTGTTTGTTTGGTAATCTAGTCTCGTTGTAGGTAGACCTAGTCTAAACCTTGATATACCGTCCTCGTGGATACGATCCCGACTTGCCCTAGCTACCCACTAGGTTAGTCGGTGTTTTATTGTTGGCTAGGGATGTGACAAATCCCTACCATCAATTTGGCGCCGTTGCCGGGGACGGTGCATTGTTTATACTTAGTTTGCTTATTTCTAGACTTAGTTACCCTTCTTTGTGCTCTCCCATCTTCTCTTGTGAATATTTTCTAGTTTTTCTTCTTTTCTTAGCTTTCTTTTCTCTTTGTCTCTAGTTGTGCTTGTTTATTGTCGTTACCTAGTGCCCACAAAGCACTAGGTGTTCTCACGTTTGTTCTAGTGTGTAGTGTATGCCTAGGAGGGGAGGTGACTTCTATCTCTTTAATCCAGAGCCGGAGAGACTCTTTCGAGCCTTTCGCCAACGGACGATTAATCGGGTTAGGATCTCTCAACCGAGTGCAAGCAATACTCATCAAGGGCAAGCCCAAGGAGCCGGCTTGAACAATCCACATCGAGAGACGGCCGAAGGGGGATTCATTAACCCTTTTGGTGATTCTTCTTCCCCTAGTTCCCCCTCTTCATCTACATCTACACCGTCTACACCACCATCTCCTCCCTTATATCCAATAATGCCTAAGTTTTCTTCTCACTCAACCTTCACGGAAGACGTTTTGCCGGGTCCATCCACTTTACCGGAGGCATATACCGGGAATTTTGTGGCGAAAACGCAATTTATCCAATTGGTCGAGAGAAGTCAATTTAGTGGGTTACCAACCGAAGATCCTCATCAACACATGGAAACCTTTTCGGATTATCGTGACGCTATTTCGCAAACGGGAATTACTCAAGACCAAATCCGGTGGGTATTATTTCCTTTCTCTCTTATTGGTAAAGCGAAGCAATGGTTCAAGGGGTTGGACAAAGCGAGACTTGGCATTGACACTTGGAAGAAGCTAGCCTTAGCCTTCTACCAACAATTCTACCCCCCCGGAGAAGACAAATCTATTGAGAGCTTCTATCACGGGTTTCCAACAACGTGATGATGAAAGCCTCTATGAATCGTGGGAAAGATTCAAAGCCTTGATCCGTTCTTGCCCACACCATGGTTTATCACAATGGTTCCTCGTACAACAATTTTGGAACGGGCTATATGAAGACTCGAGGGCCATACTCAACATGGGATCTAATGGTAGGTTTACCGAAGTGGAGGACGACCAAACTTGGTCAAGGATTGAAGAGATGGCGGTTCACAATTCCCAATACTCTAGGCCTAGGAAGGCAAATCGAGGAGGTAGGCACGAGGTAGATGCCATTACACAATTGAGCATTGATCTTGGGGCTCAACTAAGAACTCACATGGAGACCATTGACAAGAAGCTCCAAAGCCACCTCAACCAAGTTCAAAGCTCTAGCTCCTCCAACCAACACTCGATCCATGATGTTAATGCTTTGGAGTTTGCACCTCCTTTGCCTTATTTTGGGATGTGTGATACTTGTGGAATCATTGGTCATGACCCTATGCATTTTAGAGGAAGTATTGAGCAAGTGAACGCCTTTCAAGCGTTCAAGCAAGGTGCTTCCTACTCTAATCAATACCAAGCTTCCAATCAAGTCCCTCAACAACAAGCCTTTCAACATCAACAACAACATCATCCCTATGTTCCACCTCCTTTAAGGGACAACAACCAAGGTTCCCATGGTTACATGGGTAATTCAAGACCCTTCAACAAATTCAAGCAAAATAACCAAGGTACCTTTTACAACAACAATCAAGGGTTCCAACAAGGGAACTTCAATCAAGGCGGTTTCAAAGGAAACCAAGGCTTCCAACAACAACAAAACCATAATCAAGGCCTTAATCAAGGCAATTCTCATGGGTTCCAAGGGAACCATCAACAACAACAAGCAAATCAAAGTCATCAACAACAAAGCAAGCCTAGGAGTCAGTCTCCTATCCATGACTATGGTACTCCGTTAGCCCTCACCGATACTCCACATAATCCATCATCTCCACCACGGGATTTCGACGTACAAAAGCATATGATGGATATGCATAGGAGTAATCAAGAAATGGCAAGAAATCAACAAGAGTTCTTTGCTTACATTCAAAAGGACAACCAAGCAAGAGATGCTCATGCGAAGTCGATGGAAACCCGAATATCTCAACTTGCTTCGGAGATCTCTACAAGACAAAAGGGCCAACTACCTCCTCAAGGCGAAACACCGAAATTTGAGCATGTAAATGCTATCACCACAAGGAGAGGTCCTATAACCCCCCTCCATATCCTAGTGAGCAAGAGCCAATGCAAGAACCGAGAATGGAATTGGCATCTCCAAATCAAGAAGAGTCAAGCTTTGACAATCCAATTGAGGAGCAAGTCTTATGGAAGGTCAAGAAACCCCTAGAAGACAACCTTCCCCCTCTTCAAGAGAAAGACAAGGGAAAAAGGAAACTGTCCTTTCAAGAGTCCATCCTTAATGATCAAAACAAGTACCAAATCAAGTTGCCTTACCCATCGAGGCAAATGAAGACTAAGGTGGACACTCATTACGACAAGTTCCTTAGTATTGTGAAGAAATTGGATGTTAGTGTCCCGTTCACCGAATTACTTACCCAAATCCCGGCATATGGAAGATTTATGAGAGAAATCTTAGCTAGGAAGAGATCCGTCGACAAGGAAGAGACCGTAGCGTTCACGAGGGTTGTGAGCGAGCTTCTCCAAGGTTCCACGCTTCCGAAGTTGAAAGATCCGGGTAGTTTTTCGATCCCTTGCACCATAGGCAACTTCTTGATCAAGAATGCGTTATGCGACTTGGGCGCGAGTGTGAGCATCATTCCCTATTCTATTTGTTGCCGACTCGGAATGAAGGAGTTGAAATGTACGTCACTCACCCTCCAAATGGCCGATAAATCATTCAATCGACCATTAGGAATGTTAGAGGACGTACCGGTACGAGTGGGGAAATACTTCATTCCGGTCGACTTCATTGTGCTTGACATGCCGGAGGATGCCAACACTTCCATTATTCTTGGGCGCCCATTTCTACACACCGCGGGTGCCATGATCGATGTGAAGAACGGTAGGATCACATTTGAGTTAGGCGAGGAAAGGATAGTGTTCGACCTCCAAGGCAACACTTCGCCTACTAGCGATGAGACATGCAATATGATCCAAGCCAAGAAAGACATCGATCTAGGGGGTGAACCGGGACAAAGCTTGAAGAAGTACTCTTATGTACTTGAGGATGATGACTCCGATTTGGAGGAAGATGAGTGCCCAAATCATGGGCTTGACGACAAGTGCAATGACAAGGAAGAAGATGAGCCTCCCTTGGGGCCCCATGAAGACCGGTGGACGTTTGGGTATATCCCCAAAGACCAAAAGTACAAGTTCAAGCCTTTGAGCTTGGAAGATCGGGATGCCCCGGGAACGTCGAGGCAAGGCCTTGAAGAGCCTCGGGATGTGGTCGGTTATATCTCGAGCTTGATTGAAGACTTCTCTAGGGCCTTCGACTTGTTCTTACGTGCCCTCGATGGAGATGGAACTAGTTTTGGTTGTTGAAAAAGAATGAAGATTGCACCATCCTTGGTTTGACGGAGTTCCACAAGAACCGTCTCATTGTATACATCTCTTTCTTGTAGTTAGTTGGATTTTTGTGAATTCTTGTTATTTGGATTGATTGATGAGCGTTGTGAGGGAGAGAGTTTGATGTATGTTTGAGTATTGCTTGATAGGTGAAGTGAGAATGCTCCTAGAGGAGAGTGGCTATGATATACCTTGGGTTGTAAGCACGAGGATCGGATTTTTGAAGCTTGGAGCAAGCTTTTGGGATTGTGGAAGTTGAAGAAGACCCATCCCGGCCGGGATGAGGCGTCCTGACCGGGACGGGTGTGGCATCCCGACCGGGAAGGAGCCGTCCCGATCGGGATGGGTGCACCACATTTCGAGCTTCCTGTGAGTTTGTCCCGACCGGGATGAAGGCGTCCCGACCGGGACGGGTGAGGTAACCCGATCGGGATCAATCTTCCCGACCGGGATGGTCCTCTGCTCCCCCTTTGTGATTCTTCTTCGCAAATCGAGTCCACCCAACCGTTTTATGCCCCCTCCCAACCTCCCCAGCTACCCTAGCTTTATCATATGCCCCATGTACTTCATTTTCACGCCCTCACTCCATTTCCTATCCACTTTACCCCGACACTCACATCAAATCCCGCCCCCTACCATTACTACCCCGACCATGAGTCCTTCTTGAATGTGAAGGGAGATGGCACCTAAGAAGACAAGCGACGAGCCTTCAATGATCATCGAGACGATGGAGCAAGTGAGTTACTAACCGCTCGGTTTGGTAACTATCCTTACTTTTCCGTCTTTTTATCGCTTGTTTTCCATTGTTTGCCCCCCTTTCCTTGAGTCATGGGATCTTAGTGGCCTTCGAGGCCATAGTATGGTTGCTCCCGACTCCCGACGACGTGATTACGTCGAGAGTCAATCGATTAGTCCAATTTACAAGATTTTCACCCCATTTTAGGAGTTAGTCTGATTTTGACGGAATCCGGGCTAGGTGACTTGATTACACCTAGCCCTCCCCTCCCATTTCCTTTTATTTCCTTCTTTTTATTTTCTTCCCCCCATCCATATCTTTTCTTGTCTCGGCCCATGGTGATTTGATTACACCCCGGCCGGACGCTTTCTACCCTTTTCTCCATCTTTTCTTCTTGACTTTTAGCGTTATTTTCGTAGTTTCTTTTCTTTTTCTTTTGTCTCTCCGCACACTACGATTGAGCATATGAGGACATTGCTCGATTTAAGTGTGGGGGAGCGATATTCTATCGTAGTTAGTTTTATTTTCCCTTTTTTCGAAAAAACCTTTAAAAATCCTAAAAATTTGAAAAAATTTCACAAAAATCAAAAAGATTTTCTCTTTTGTGTTTTCATTTTGTGTCTTTGTGTCGTATATTTGTTTGTGTGCGTGTTTTGCCTCCCTTTTTCCTTATAGGTCGCTTAATCACCGCTAGCTTTGGAGAGCTTTCAAGACACCCGGTAACATCTTTTCAACCCTTTTTCCTCATTGTTTCTTATGGAGTTTGGAGGAGATATGTGTTGTGGTGTGCTCCTGTGGAGCTTTGTAAAGTTTGTGGATGATTGGTTGCTCATTTGGAAGTTCGGGGTGGTGTGTGTTTAGTATGTGTTCGTTTTGTTTTGTTCTTGTTTTGTGGCTTTTGCTTCTTTTTCTTTCGTTCGTTTTCGTCGTGTCTTTATTCTGTGTGTCTTGTGTGTCTTGTGTGTAAACATTTTTTGGAAAACCCGGTTTAGAGGCTAGTGTGTGAGTGCCTACTTTCCCCTCCTAGTAGTATAAATCGAGTCTTGGACTTTAATCTAGTAGAATGACCCTAAATCAATGATTTCTTTGGTCCTGTACCTTGAGTCCACCTAGCTTACTAGGAATTTACTACGGGACCATTATGACCACCCACGGTGTGAAAAGGCCTTGGTTACCGAGTCTCGTCCACTAGGTGACCGTGTTTAGGATTGTTTGATTAGTCCATGTTCTCATCTTTTTGTGGGTTTGAAGGGTCTTGGCCCGTCCCGACTCACCCATTACCCTACCTCCTACACATACCCACACAAATAAAATGCAATTTGTTGATCTCTCTCTTTCTCAACTATCAAAGGAATGCCAAAAATGCCAAATCTTGCCAAAAGGGCAAAGAAAAGAAAAGAAAAAAAAAGAAAAAAAAAATGAAAGAAAGAAAAGAAATGAAGAAAAAGAAAAGGCAGAAAAGTCAAAAAGAAAATAGAAAAGAAGAAAAAGAAATGGCATGACAACAAACAAATCAAAACGTCGAAAAGAAAGAAAATGCCGAAAGAAAACCCGTCTCACAAAAAGAAATCCCCACAAAAATAAGCC
Source organism: Agrostemma githago (assembly GCA_958450325.1). Classification (NCBI taxonomy): domain Eukaryota; kingdom Viridiplantae; phylum Streptophyta; class Magnoliopsida; order Caryophyllales; family Caryophyllaceae; genus Agrostemma; species Agrostemma githago. Next base: position 16,297,422 of record OY288250.1, read on the forward strand.
TTTTTCCGACTTTTGCCGTGAAGAGCCTACCAAAGGACCGAGTCCCGAGGAAGGATGATAGCGGCATTAGTCGATCTTCCCTCATTTTGCATGTTTTCCACCCTTTTTACTTGGACTAGTTAGGCGGTCTTGGACACGGGACAACCCTCTTGGCTCACGCTAAAGGGGGCGGGGTCTCACTTACCTACAGTGTCGACTAACACCGTGGTTCCTCACTTTTCCACTCCGCCGATCGTCCCGTAGTACGATTTTAGAAAGTTAGGAGGACCTAGGTAAGTTACCAACGTTTTTATTGCTTGATCGTCATACTATTAGGGTTTAGTTCACCTTGGTTTGTATGTCTAGCTTGGGAACGTTGTCACTTACCTCGAGTCCTAAACCGGTGCTTCTTTCACCGCTTGTTTGAAGGAAGCGGTATTTGTTTTCTTTTGGGTGCGACCGATTATGTGCTTGTTTGTGTGTTTTGTATCCGGTTGCATCCACAGTTTTGTCGCAAGGCCCAACTTGCCTTATGGAGTGCACTTGTCCTCTAAGTGCACTCGCGTGAGTTGAAGGGGCGTAGGGTGCGCTAATACCCACTCGGACAGTTTAGTATTAGTATGTGCTTACTCGAGGGCGAGTAAGGGTTAAGTGTGGGGGAGTTGATAAATGTAGTTTGTAGTGCCTATTTTCCTATGTTTTGGTCCTATTTCCTTGTGGAATCGCTCCTTGGGAGCGATTCATGGGCTTCTTATACTTCCTTTAGTCTGTTTCAGGTTCCCGAGACCGATTTGGAAGAGTTGGAGTGATTCCGACTCAATACATACACATTTTGGAGCCAACGAGATAAAGGAACGATGACTCGAGGCCTTGGAATCGACCCCGAGACCTTGGGGCACAATCCCGATCCTCCGAGACCCGATCCCGAGTCCCGAGAATCGACGGGAAGCCCATGAGGTACAAGGAGGGACCCTAGAGCTCTTATTGGAGGCATACAAGACCCTTCCCGGTCGGGATAGTGGCCTTCCCGATCGAGAAGGGATGCACGTTTAGAAGCGCCACTGTGGGTCCTTCCCGGTCGGGTTGAGCCCTTCCCGATCGGGATGACAGAACCCTTTCCGATCGGGATGATCCGTTCCGGTCGGGATGGGCTACAGCTCACCCGCATTTCTTCTTTTCTTCTCCTTCATTCTTGTACCCATATATATACTCCCTTCTTGTAATTTTAAGACATCTTATCATACCCTAGACTAGTTTAAGCCTCCATTAACATCTAAAACCCTAGATTAATGCTCTCATATTAGTTTTAATCTTTCATTAATCCTAGTTAATCTTTAGTTAATCCTTGTAATTAGTTCTTGTATTAAGAGGATACTTGAAGAATTCTCCAAGATTGACAACCTTGGGTTTTATTTGGGTTCTTATTTATACAAGATTGCATCTTTACATCTTCCTAGTGTTGGTATAATCTTTCTTACTCTTAATCTTGTTTATTTAATCTTGTTTGCATCTTGTTATATTGTTATTGACATTGTTCTTGTTAATTATTATGGATGTTTGTTTAGTGATAATATTTTCTCTTGTTATGGTTGTTTTATTCATGATAATGAGTGACTATTCTTCTTGTGGGGTTACTAGGGGGATTAGGGGTAGATTATGGATGATTAGGGTTGATTAAGGGGAAAAGGTTACACCTTTGTTGTTAGTCACATTGTAGGCACTCTATGTGTTTGTTGATATGCTTGTGTGAGTTGTAGTGGCCATGCTTCCCATACTTGTGTTCATCTTCTCATTGATTGTTTATTTTGTGGAAATGTCGAGAATAGTTTAGTCGCGAGAGCGCGGACTAGGGTCTAAGTTGCGAGAGCCCGGACCCACCTTGACATAAGTCTAAGTTGCGAGAGCCCGGACCGACTCTAGCGATTAGGAGAAACCTATACCCTTGATCACCCCAATTATCCTTCTACTCCTATGAACCCGACCTACCCCACTTTCCTTCCATATTTGAGTTCACCTCTTAGTTAGTCATTATTTCCGTTACTTTCATTGTTTAGTTAGTCTCTAGTGTTAGTTTAGTTCTTACTCCTCCTCCTTCATAGTTTTCCATTCATCGCTTCTTTGTGTTTGTTTGGTAATCTAGTCTCGTTGTAGGTAGACCTAGTCTAAACCTTGATATACCGTCCTCGTGGATACGATCCCGACTTGCCCTAGCTACCCACTAGGTTAGTCGGTGTTTTATTGTTGGCTAGGGACGTGACAAATCCCTACCATCAATATCCTGCCGTAGAGAATGGGCTTTTCGAAAAGATACTTGATCGGATCCATTCTAGACAGTACCTGTACCTCGTAGCTGAGCATGTAATGTCGGAGCTTCTTAGTGGCCCAGACCAAGGCTAAACATGTCTTTTCGAGCATGGTGTACTTACACTTGTACTCTAAAAACTTTTTGCTGCTGTAGTATATAGCCCGTTCTTCGGAGTTGACCGTTTGAGCTAGCATAGCCCCCATGGCTGTCTCTGTCGTGATTAGGTACAACGACAAAGGCAAACCGGGTTGAGGTGGCATCAGGACCGGCGGTGAAGACAAGATTTCTTTGATTCTATCAAAGGCTGCTTGACACTTGTCGTCCCATAGTAACAGTTCCCCTATTTTCAGCTTTTTGAAGATCGGTTCACACACCATGGTTAGCTTTGAAAGGAACCTGATGATGTATTGAACTTTTCCGAGAAACCCTCTTATCTCCTTTTCGGTCTTAGGGGGTTGCTTCTCAGTGATGGCCTTAATTTTGGCTGGATCGACTTTGATACCACGTTGGCTAACGATATGACCCAGTAATTTGCCAGATGTTACGCCGAAACTACATTTCTGAGGGTTTAACTTCATGTTGTATTTGCGTAATCGGGTGAAAAACTTTCTCAGGGCGGTGATGTGACCGTCCATGTCTTTAGAGTTGACGATCATATCGTCCATGTAAACTTCCACTTCTTTATGCATCATGTCATGTAATAAAGTTGTGGCGGTTCGTTGATAGGTGGCCCCGGCATTGATGAGACCAAATGGCATAACGGTATAGTAATAAGTACCCCAAGGTGTAATGAATGTGGTCTTATCCATATCTTCCTCTGCCATTTTTATTTGATTGTACCCGGCATACCCGTCCATGAATGATAGAAGGGCATGATCAGCTGTGTTATCCACCAGTATATCGATGTGTGGTAACGGTAAATCGTCTTTCGGGCTCGCCTTGTTAAGATCCCGAAAGTCTACACAGAAACGCACCTTACCGTCCTTTTTAGGAACCGGCACGATGTTTGCACCCCAATCTGGATACTCGGAGACTCGTATGAACCCAGCCGTGAATTGTTTGTCGACTTCCTCCTTGACCTTGAGGGACCATTCAGGCCTCATGCGTCGGAGTTTCTGCTTAACCGGCTTGAACCCTTCCTTGATCGGTATATGGTGTTCGGCTATTTCGCGATCTATCCCCGGCATGTCATTGTAGGACCATGCGAAGACGTCTTTGAATTCTTGAAGGAGACTGATGAATTGTTGTTTCTCCCCGGGATCTAGAGATAACCCTATCTTAAGCATCTGAGGCTCTAAGGTTGTTTCCACGTTGATGGATTCGGTTTTTTCGATTACCGGATTGCGGGATTCCCTTTGCTCTAGGTGCTCGATCAGGTGTGGAGGTAAGGATACCTGTTCGTTGGGTTTCTCAATGTCATTGCACAGAATATTTTGAAAATTAAGGAAATTTTGAAAATGAGACAAGTCATAAGAAGAACAGTTGTTATTATTCATAAATTGCGAAAATAGCTCGAAAAGAGCTGCCATCTTATCGCTAGTCAGTGGCGGGATAGGTAGGGTGCCCGGGACAGACCCCGAGGCACCAGGAGTGGCTAAAGAGAGAGGGGGAGTTATAGGACTGACCCTAGCACCAGACTCACTAGACTCAAACTCAGATTCTAACTCGGACTCCGACTCGGACTCAGACTCGGATTCTGGCATCTCTCCTTCCCCTGTGATCAGCTTGTAACTCCTTCCTTGACTGTCATTCCATTTGACAGTCTTCCTCGAGGCTCTTTTTCCGGTCCCGGATCCGACATCCGAGATCAACTTGGATGGATCGAAGGTGCGGCTACGGAGAATAAGGCTGACTAGCTCTTCCTTCGGCGTTGGGGCCGTGAGTTCCTCTCCAAAAAGTAGCCCCAGTGCGGGCTTAGCATTCTTAGCATCTTCGGACCGGCTGAGGGCGAAGATGTCGTCTGGTATGCAGTTGCAGACATCAGCCAAGTGGGTCCCAGGGCGCGTGGTTGTGGGCCGGTATAGGTCTGTTTGGATGGACTCGAACACCGGCGTGACGAAGGTGACTTTGCCGGCTCCGGTTTGGCCCATGTTTTCTGGGGTTATGGTGTAACCCAGACCGGGTTGAATCCTCTCGTTATCCAGGACTTCGAGGATTTTTCCTGCAGGGAGATCGGGCCTTGATGTAACCCCCGGTAGAAAGCCCAGATTTTGCAACATCCGGTCAATGCTAACCGTAAAGTAGGGTCGGAAAAGGTATTCTTCGTCGATGGTCCCTATGAAGTCGAACCCCCAGAGATCGGTGCGGCCTGAGGTGTTGCAGTTAGCCACAGTCATAGGCGTGGCTTCTAGAGTGATGACGGTATCGTGCAAAGGTAGCTTGATCTTACGATGCAGGGTGGAGGATACAGCCCTAGTCGCATGGATCCAGGGTCTTCCTAAAAGAAGGTTAAAGGAAGAAGTCACGTCGATTACTTTAAATTCCAACTCCTTCTCTATCGGGCCCGTTATGATAGTAAGCTTCACAGCCCCGGCTACTGACTTTGGACTTCCGTCAAAAGCCTGAATGGTTTGAGCTGTAAGAAGGTAGTCGGCCTCGGTGATGCCGAGGGCTTTGGCGGTCCTCAAGGGGAGGACGTTGACTGCGGACCCATCGTCGATTAGGGTCATGGGCAGATATTTTCCACGGCAGATTATCGTGATGTAGAGGGTCATGTTGTGGGTTGGCCCAAATGGTGGTAGATCATCATTAGAGAAGGTAATAAGTGGGCCTTCTTCTTTAGCTTCCCCCTTTAGGTAGGGCAGAATCGTGGCTACCATTTCAGCTGGAGTAGCCGTAGAGTCGATATTGACTTGATCGAGGGCCTTAGTGAGTGCCTCTCGATGTTCATGTGAGCTGACTAGGAGTTGCCATATAGAGAGGTCAACTCGGGTCTTGCTCAGCTTCTTTACAAGAGCCTTTTCGGTAGTTGGCTCTTCCGGGGCGGACTCCACTCTAGGTGGTTCGGCAATGATAAGAGCGTGACTGTTGGCTAAGGCCTTGGACTTAACCTTCTGGATCTCCTCGGGCGTGATGGGGACAGCTTCCCCCTTGGTAAGATAGACGTCGTCTTCGTCGTCGCACCAGATCCCATTTATTTGTGGGACAAAAGGGTAAATGAGATGTGAACAGTCCATGACTTCCCCGTAGAAGATGGCTTGAGTGGCCAACGGGTTATCCTTGTTACTGGGCTTCCCCCCAGGTAAAGGGAGCTTCCCACTTTCAATGAGATCCTGGATAAGGTGCTTTAACTTCCAACATTTCTCGGTATCGTGTCCCTTGCCACGATGGTACTGGCAGTGGGCCTGGATGTCATAGGACTTGGTGCGGCGCTCGACCGGGAGCTCAGGTGTTGGGCCTATCGGGGTGATAAGGCCTTTTGACACTAGCCTCTGTAAGGCATTTGCATAGGTAGTGCCTATGTCGGTGAATACCCGGGGTGTGGCATTCTTCTTGGATGGGGTATCAAGTAGGTTTACCTCGTCAAAAATGCTACGCGTGGCAGCAGTAGATGTGGGCTTGCTTGTCGACGAGCTGGCCCCTTGGTATCCCTTGGCGAAGGCCTTAGTGAGGCTTTCCAACCTTAGGTCATCTTCGATTCGCGTTCCAATTTCAGTTAGGATTGCGAAACTAGGTATAATGGCGTACCGGAGATGGATTCGGTAGGCAGGAAGAAGGTTCTTGACAAAGGCTTCAACAAGGACTTTTTCACAGGGCTTATCGACCAGCTTCACGCTTTCAGCCCTCCAGTCCTGAAGGTATTTCGTAAATCCTTCCTTAGGTTTCTGGGCCATTACTTCCAGGGTGCGCATCGTGGTCTGGATTTCCGTGTTGTCGGCGTAGTTCCGAGCGAATTCCGTTGCCACGTCATCCCAAGACATGTACTTCTTGGAATCGAGCCTATAGAACCAGGCTCTCAGGTGCTTCTCGAGGGAGGAGGCAAACAAATGCTTGAACATGTCTGACTTGACTCCCTTTAGGGCCATAAACTCGTTGAAGGCCCGGATATGTAATACGGGTCTTCGGTTCCGTCGAACATCGGGAGGCCTGTCAAGTTGAGATTGGCAGGCAGTTGGTCGGTCAGGGGGGAATAGGTTCGAGCATTCTCCGTATGGATCGAGTTGTGGGTCGACAAATGGACCTGCTCCTGCAGCTTGAGGACTGCGCTAGTCAATTCGGCTAATGGCCCCTTAGTTTCGTCTTCGTCCCTCGGCCTATCCTGCTCCATGGCGCTTACCCGGGTAACGATGGCGATTTTGTCTCCCCTCATCTAGTTCAGTTGATCTTGGATCTTAGCCAACGAGGCGGTCAGTGCGTCTATGGCTTGTTGAGTCATGGTTCGGGTGAAAGGTGGCCTGTCTGTAAGAACACCGTGTAATCAGAATCGGACCTAGATCGAAGAGTGCATCCCGAGCAAGAAGAAAAGGACTAGACTCGGATAGAAGACCGATAACCGACTCCTAGACGGGTGACTCATGGACGGTGGGCTTTCTTTAGGATTTTGGCAGAATGGGCCTAGTCCTGTGTAAAGAAAGACCTACGTGTGAGCTATTCCCCAGACTATGGACTCGATTGTGTAAATGGGCTTCCCTTTGTAGGAGTTTGTCCTACGTAGGTGGGTCGTGCCTTGTCAAATAAGGCGGACTGGGATAGGGTAGAAACTCGTGATGTAAGATCGACGAAGTTTCGATGCTATAGACTCTAACAACTTATGACAAGATCCGACACTGCTAAATACGGGAAGTCCTAAGAAGAAGAAAGTTTTGAAAAGGGAGTTTGAATTTGAAAACCGAGCAATGTCGGATAGGATGGCCCGATTTTTTTTGAAAATCGAAAAAAGGTGTCATCGGGCCGAGATTTTGAAATTTTGAAAAAGTTTGGGCAGCATACCGGCTAGAAAATAGGCTATTTTGAGTCAAAATCATAAGTCCTAAATTCGGTAGCTTTCCGGGTTTTGAAAATGGATGATTTGAAAAAGATGCATGTTTTGAAAACGACGGTTTTTGAAAAGATGACCAAAGAAAATCAAGTAGCACGTAGTCATGGAAATAGTATAATGACACCATGTATGCTCTTAGTCTAAGTCTCGGTCGGTCGAATAGGGTCTATACCAACGACGATAGCTTTCTCGCAAATTAGGATGGTCTTCCTAAGACGAGTTGGTCTTAGAACCTGCCGTAAAACCCATGCGAGTTCCGCCATCGAAGTCTTTAGTGCACCCATTTAGGAACGCACCGTGGTATAGTGGGACGTCGGTCACAAGTAACCGGCCCGGGAAAGAATTGGGTTATGCCGATGGTAAGTGACTCACCAGTTGATCCCAGCGGAGTCGCCAAATTGTGGACATGACATAGGTCCACCCCGACGCGGCCACGCGCGGGTTTGGGGAGGCGAATGAATCTCCATATGAGATGGTCAAATTGAAATTTAAATCGAAGTAGGAGTCGCCACCGAATTTTGTGAGAATTCGGACCCGTTCGAACCCACTCTATGTCGTAGTGGGCCGTGTACAAAATACGACCCATTTCCGATGTCAGAGTTTATTGGTTCGTCCCTTTGCATTATGATACCGATACCGACATTATCGGATATCGTGTATTGAATGACTCTCGTTGCCAATGGATTCGGACATCCGGAAACCATGGTTCTGAGTAAGGGGTGAGGGTACGTGTTGGGAAGTTCACTAAGAACACCCAACCCCGCCCGCACTTAGCGGTCTTTAATAAAATATCGTTCGTTTTTGGTGTACACGCGTTAGTTCGACGGTTGAATGATATGCAAAGATTATTTTCCCTAAGCATGTGAGAGAAAAATAAATGGGTTGCTAAGTCGTTTAATGCATATTAAACTAATAACGTCAAAGTTATTTTAGCATGTGAAATTTGTTTTAGTCTAATAAAACAATAAAAATAAATTGCAAAAAACACGAGAAAACGAGTTAGTAGCGTTTGAATAAATCGAATAAAGATGTAAATACGATAATATGCATGATTTTGAAAAAGGTTTTATGACATGTGATGGATTAGCACGTGTTGACCGAGGTAAAAAAAAAAGTATTTATCGAAATCTTTAAATATGTCGCGAAAGTCGCTGTTTTATGTAAGAAACGAAAAGAATAGAAAAGCGAGAAAACGAGAAAAAAGGGGGTCGGCCGTCCAGGCTTCCGCGCGAGTCGCCTGGAAGGCGCGCGACTCGCGCGGGAGTCTGTCCCGGTATTTTACTTTTTCGAAAATCGTTAAATTTATAAATCGCGTACAAATATGGATTAATTTATATTGGATTTATATTTTCGATATTCGCCGTATTCGATATTCGATTATGAAATCGATATCGAATAGTCGGAATGATTTTAGAAAAGGTTTTATAAAGTTTGTTTTTTTTAAAAGAATTTGAATGAAAAGAAGAAAAAAAGATGTTATTTCTCTCCGCGTAAAAAATCGTCGAATTTTGTTAAAAAAGATATAGTGATTTTTTAGCATTAATGAGATTTAATTTAGTTCTTGTTAGATACGATATTCGATTAGAGAATCGATATCGTATTTTAAGAACGTTTGTTTTATGAAAATATTTTTGTAATATCGATACTAGAAATATAAAAAAAAATATCTGACGAACGACCCGTAAAAAAAACGATGAACGACGCAAGAGAAAAAAAAAAGAACGAGAAAAACGTGGAGAAAGGAAGAGAAAGGAGGAAGAGTCGGGTTTGATTTTACACCCTCAACCTACATGCTTTGTTTTCTCGGAATAGAGCTCGTCGGAAAGTGGCTTAAACACGGGAGCGTCGAGATGATGTGGGATGAGTTTGGGTGTCGGTTTAGTCGTGTGGGGTGACGGATTTCTGCCGGCTTAGGGTTGGTTTCGTCGGGTCGAGGTTGCTCGGGAATTGTTTGGCGTTACGAGGTTGTATATTTTCTGAATTTCGATGATCGATAATGAATGTGTTTTGATTGTGTATGGGAATAATTGATGTGTAATTGTTGTTCTTTTTGTGTTGAACGTGAAGGTCTATTTATAGGTGAAAAGGTTTAGGAGAAGTATCTTGCTTAGATAACAAGAAATACTGGTTTAGATAGGAAACGTAAGAGTTCGAAAGGGAACGAAAGTCGCGTTTCTTGGTGGGGAAGCCGAGTATCTCGGCTGTTTTGGGGTGCTTCGGCCGAGTGTTTGAGCTCGGTCGGTGAATTGTTTTGGTTTCGGATAGAATTCCTACTTGAGATCGAATTCTATCCTTGAATGAATTTATTTAATATTTTCGAAGATGATTTTTCGTAGTAGTTGAGTCCAAACCGGACGTGTGGTGTCACGGCTGGTCCGTGTGACTCGGGAAAAAATATCTTTGACCAGGTTTGACCCGGTCGCTAAAAGACGGTTTTGCCCCTGGTGCCGGATTCGACCCAAATTAGTCTTATTTGACTCGAAACGACCCACCGGGCCTGGATTTGAGGTTGGTTTAGTAAGATTTGTACTCCGTAATAAGCCCAAGCCAAATGTCCATGATTTCGATCCCATATCCGAGTCCATCAAAGCAGGTTTGCGTCCGATCATCGTCGGGTGTTTGCGGAAACTACTATAGACACCTGGCGGTCAAAATGTGGGTGTCCACAGAGGTCATTGCTTCATTTTGGTGGCCATCGACTATTTCACCAAATGGGTTGAACCCGAGTCATATCGCATCTTGAACGCCAAGCATGTGGCCAAATTTATCCAGAATAAGATCATATGTCGATACGGGATCCCACACGAGTTTATCAGTGATCATGGGACCCATTTCAAGCTGAAACCGCTGCATTTCTAGCAAAATACAAAATTCAGAGGCATACATCTTCACCCTACCCGTCCCTAAACAAACGGAGCGGTAGAGGCGGCTAATAAAACAATTGTCACCATACTTAAAAAGATGGCTGAGAATTACCGGGATTGGCCCGAGAAAATACATTTTGCTCTGTGGGGGTATCGGACGTCAATTCGCACCGCAACCGGAGCAACTCCATATTATTTGACATATGGAATGGAGGCGGTCCAACCGGTCGAGCTGAAAGTGCCATCCCTCAGGATTTTACTCGAGATCCAAGTGCCAGAAGCAGATTGGGTACCGGCCCGATATGACTCGCTAATACTCTTAGACGAACGGCGGTCCAGGGCTCTTAACAATATCCAAATATATCAAAAGAGGATCCAACGGGCTTTCAACTAAAGAGTTAGGCCTAAAAACATCAAAGAAGGGGATCTAATCCTAAAATCGATTTGTGCTTTACAACCGGTTGACCCAAGAGGAAAATTCAAACCCAATTGGGCTGGGCCGTACTTAGTAAAGAAAGTTCTATCAGGAGGAGCGGTGATGCTGACAGACCTGGACGGGAACGAGTTCGTCAACCCGACCAACTTGGACCAGTTGAAGCGCTACTACCCATAAACCTTATCTCAATGTCATTTGCAAAAAGTTTATAAAAATTTGTCTTTTTATAAATCTTCAAAAATTATAAGCAAGTCAATAAGTTAGGATTACTTATCCTACTATCGCACATCTCGAACTAATAGTCTTGATTTATTTCGAAAATTGCAAAAAAAATAATATTTTGAACTACGTTTGGTTTGATTCCGCTAATTGTGGATACGTAGGCAACCCCTCAAAAGGGTACAACCGCTGCAATAACGAAAAGACAGGAACGGTATTCACTAATATGCCTTTTATTAAAATCTCGATAAACTCGGGGATTTCAAAAAAAAAAAAAATATGCCGAAAACGGCAAACACACAAAATCACACCGCAAAAATAATAATAATATTTAAATAATAAAATTAAGGAGACTAATATTCGTGCATCTTGCCCTTCCCTTTGTCCTTTGTGTCGCGTGGACCCCGAGGTCGTCGGGACGGGGGCGAGCGTTCCCGAATCACGAGGGGAACCTCCTTAGCTCGAACCCGTTTCTTCGACAACGGGTCTTCTGCTATGGTCACCGGTCCAAGTCGAGCCCGTACATGTTCGGGTAGCCTGTCCCGCGGGCCAAGTCGGTCCTGCACTGCTAGTCTTGGGCCAAGTATCCTTTCCAAGTAAGTCTGGGGGCTCACTTTCCCTCGTGCACCTCTAGCAGTAGACCCTTCAGCTTGAGTCATAGTTTTCTTTCTTTGACCGGACATTAGACGGACCAGAGTAGCCGGAGTGTCACCTTCGTTAAAAAAGTCCCTATTGTCTTTAACTTGCTCCCTTCGCAGCAGGTCGAAAGCCTCATCAACCTTCAGAGCATCTTGGGCTTTGGCATTATCTGCTTTAGTCCACTTCACATAGGAGTCTGAAACCCAGATTGAGTGACGAGATTTGGGAATGGGCCAAGTATGCCGGGTGTACCATCTTTGCATCCAAGTATCGCACATCACATCAGTCAGTTGGGTAGATTCACTCACAACTGCTTCAATCTCTGGGATTCTTTGGGTCCAACCATACTGCCTTAGTATGCGGTCAGGATAAAGATGGATCGTCTGCTTGAAAGACAAAATTACTTGGTAACAGGCCTTATCCCTCGGAGCCAAGCCCGTCCAAACATAGATGGGCCACCATGGCACTACCCATCGAATCAGCGGACCGCTGTGAAAGGATAGCACTTCATCCCAATACTTTTGAGTAATCTAGCGAGAAAAATCAATGGCCCGTCTCCTTGTCTTCACCTGATTATGACGGTAGCTGCTCGAGTCAAGGGGAGGATCTATCACTGATAACCTCTCGTATAGCCAAATCTGAAAAAGGAAGCAAAACATGAGTTCCCGGGACGAAATAGGCGTCCGCCTAAGGGCACTCGATCGAGTGTCTAGGGGTCACTCGATCGAGTGGTACCTCTGAAAGCAAAACAGAAGGTTTTTATGAGGGGTGACTCGGTCGAGTGCCGGGGTGACTCGATCGAGTGCCCACTGTAGTAGGAAATCCGCAAAAAGAAAAAGAAAAAATCAAAAATCAAGAAATCATAAAATCAAAAAATCAAAAAATAAGAAAAATTCGAGGTAATATACCTGCAATAGACGTGTACTCCCAGTTAGAAGGACCGACAAATCTCTCTTGCGATTGTCCAAGCCTTGGATGATTTCACCCGTGATAAGCCAAGCCGGACTGTGCTCCGTCTTCATCAGGTCAACTACGGTAAAAAGACGAACGTCGCCCATGCATGACAACCAATCCATGTGACCTTCAAAAGCGTAGACATGGAGCATACAAAAGGAGAAAGCCCTACGGTTGTGAAGCGGTCTAACCCGAACATCATGCGGGTTCATAAATTTCTCAGCCAATCGATCAAAGAAATTGTATTGTCTTCAGCCATCCGCGATACTTCATTGTGGGAAAGTCCTAAAAATTCCCGAAGCTTCCTCCTTGGGTCGTGGACCGAGAACGGGACAGCAGGATGGAGTATCGGGTTCCATCCTCCCATAGCACCAATCTCCTCGGGTAAATGACAGATTTCGCCCCGAGGAAAGGCAAAAACATGATATGTGTCATCCCAGTAAGACAAGCAAGCATCAAGGAAATAACGGTCGACCTGTATCTAACGGAACGGATACAGCTGAGTAATACCCGTCTGATTCAAAGCCACCTTATCCGTATCCCTGGCGTTCGGGTCCACTTCTGCAGCATCGCGGTCAATCTCTCGATCCCCATGGTCAAAATTCTTGAAAGGAATAAAGAGTTTTGTTTTTAAGAAGAAGGGAATTATGAGGAAGCTGTGAAAAAATTGAAGCAAGGGAGGGGTATATATAGCATCAAGGGCTACAACCCTCTTTCCATATCTTCTTCCCAAAAGTTTCCTAATTCGAACAGGCTTAAACATACAGGCCTAGTCTCAATCTTAGCACGGAATTTAGTCATCCCGAGCTTTCCAAAATTATTATGGAGTCAAAAATTTCCAAAAATTCAAATTTTCAAAAAAATCAAAAATTCAAAAATGCATTTTTTTATTACCCAGCGCGAGTCGTGTTTTACCTACGTGTTGCATACAAATTTTATGTAATTTATACAGGTACGACTCAAGACCTCATAGCTCACATATCTCCCTAGCAGAAAGCCCAAGGCGGCATTTTTCATGGGATATGCCCACATATAAGCACACCCGGGACTTATCCGACAAGTCCAAATTCCCCACGGAGTTATCGTCATCAGCTCAGCTATGACTTCTATCTTATGGCTGGTGAGCCCTTCACGCAAGTCCAATGGATTATAAGCGACCCGACCGGAAGTCTACCAAGTCTTAATCGTTGATAGGCCTGGTAGCTACTCTGACTTTCGCCCTGTCCAAGCCTCAATCAGAGTGGAGGCTCTGTAGACACCCACATTTTGACCGACAGGTGTCTATAGTAGTTTCCCAAAAACACCCGATGATGATCGGACGCAAACGTGTTTCTACGCGCTCGGATATGGGCTCGAAACCATTAGTTGTTGGCTTAAGCATTTACGGAGTACAAATCTCACAAAACCAAACTCAAATTCAGGCCCAGTGGGTCGTTTTCAATCAAACAAGACTAATTTGGGTCAAAACCGACACCGAAAAAAAAACCGACTTTTAGCGATTGGGTCCAACCCTGGTCAATGCCGTTTCCGAGACACATAAAAGCAGCCACACAAACATCAAAAGTCCAACCCAAATATAAAACCCACAAAATATCCAACTCAACGTCCAAAGACCCGGATCCCGCGCTCCAGCTGACCCACTCGATCGAGTGCTCAGCCCACTCGATCAAGTGGGTCCTTATGCAAGCCCGACAGCAGTCGCACTAGGCCACTCGATCGAGTTAGCCAGTTACTCAGTCGAGTAACCATAGACAGGGTATGTTAGCTTTGCCTATATATACACCCCTATTGCATGCATTTAACACAACTTTTTTGCAACCCTATTCAACCCTAATCTCATACACTTTCAAACCCTACCCTAGCATCTAGGAATCCAAACCCTAATCACAATAACTTAACTTACATCTCGATACTTACGTGCAAAGCCACAATTAACGAGTCCTGTCCGAGAACAAGAAACATGTAGGTTGAGGGTGCAAAATCCCATCTTTCTCTCTTCCCTTCCTCGCGCGTCGTCCGTGTCGTCGTCGTCCTTTTTTTTTATTTTTTTATGTTATCGTTATCATCGCGTTCTAGTATCGATAATAACATTAGCATAAAAACATTAAAATACTCGCTAATTCGTGTCGAATACGAGGGATGACGAAATAAGAAAACACGAATGCTAGGGTGTTTTACCCGACGCGACCGGTCGCTTATCCCGACACCCCGAATGTTTGATTGTTGAAGCGAGTCAAACGTCAACAAAATTGTTTTTGTTTTCGTCGCGTCGTCCTCATCAACATCGCATACATCGATTTCTAAAACCTTTTTTTTTAATTCACGTATTTTTATTCAAGTTGGGTCGAAACCCGTTGACGCGGATCCGACATCACACAATCCGTAAGGATTTATTACGATGTCGGGAAGCCGAGGGAATCAAATCAAGTCTGTTTTAATTAAAGAAATCACAAGTGTCGATCTATTAGATTCGATACCAACTCAATAGTTGGATGTCGAATCTAAAAATATTAGTCAAATAATTTAACTAACACGATTTTCGTTGATGCTAACATAGTTGTCATCTAATTCGTTGGAATTAATTACGACACTATAAATGCAGAGAAAATCTATATCGTTTTAGTTAATTTAAACGACTTATACTATTTTCTTCAAGTTTTCGCTCTAATATTTCATGTCGATTCAATAATCGAATGTGGGATATGACGAGCATCAAAATTAGAACCGAGTATAAATCCCATAATATTTATGCCCGATTCAACAAGATCAACGATTTACCAAAATCGAAAAGCAATCTCGCAATCATTAACGAATTACGAGGCGAACCCTAGTTCGTACAGAGGGCACTCGATTGAGTGCTTAGTCCACTCCGTCGAGTGGCACCCCAAAAAACGAGACAGAAGGTTATTTTGACAACCACTCGGTCGAGTCCCACAATGACTCGATCTAGCGGCCGTGCACTCGGTCGAGTTCCCTCATAACTCGATCGAGTGACGTCACGAAATCCGGGCAGAAGCCTCTTCAGAGGTCCACTCAGTCGAGTCCCTCAATGACTCGGTCGAGTGGCCCCTTTATCACGTCAAAACCGTGAGTCCTGGCCTACATCGCTTCCTAGATTCGATAATGCTTTTTTTATGACTTTGGTCAACACGTGTCAAATCAATCACGTGACATACTATTTTTCCAAAATCACGCATCGTGTTTACACTATTCCGCATCATTCTATATTAGTTATAAGTCGTTATTATCGTTGTTTACCGTTACTAACGCGTTTATTCCTTTTATTGATTTATTTTCCGTTGTTTATTTTATTGTACTAAAATGAACTCGCATGCTAAATATAACTTTGACGTTAGCTTTAGTTGCATTAAATCGACTTAGCAACCCATTCAATTCTCGCATGTTTAGGGAAAATAATGTTTGCATATCATTTTCATCGTTTTACTAACGCGAGTATTAGAAAGTCATTCGATATCTTGGTAGAGGCAGCTAATGTGCGGGCGGGGTTGGGTGTTCTTTGTGAATTTCCCAACACGTACCCTCACCCCTTACTCAGAACCTCGGTTTCCGGATGACGGAAACCGTTGACGCACGAGAGTCATTCAATACACGATATCCGATAATGTCGGTATCGGTATCAAATGCAAAGGGACGAGCCCAATAAACTCTGACATCGGAAATGGGCCATACTTTGTGCATGGCTCACTACGACATAGAGTGGGTTCGAACGGGCCCGAACTCCCACAAAGTTCGGTGGCGACTCCACTTCGATTTAAATTTTAATTCGATCCATTCTCATATGGAGATTCATTCGCCACCCCAAACCCGCGCGTGGCCGCGTCGGGGTGGACCTATGTCATGTCCACAAGTTGGTTATGTCTTTGAAAATTGAATCCTTGGTACCCTTGATTTGACCCTTGGGTACCTTGATAATTGCATTGATACCCTCGATTGAATCTTTGATTATGATAATTACCTCCTTGATTATGGTAATTATTCCCTCGATTCGCACTCTGATTATGGAAGTTTCTTTGAACATGATATTTTCTACCTTGGTTGTTAAAGTTTCCCCTTTGATAGGGAGACATATGTGGAGGCACTTTGACAGACCTTTGATTGAAAAATATTTGTTGATTGGAATTGAAGGGTCTTTGCTGTTGATTCCATTGATACATATTTCTTAATTGGATCGGATACATACCTTTTGGAGTATGCTTTGCATTCATTGCCTCAAGTTTCTTGGTTAGCTCTTTCTTTTTCAATTGGAGTTTCAATTCATTGGTCATAGGAGAATTTTCATCTCCCATCTTCTTAGTATCTCGAGGTTGGCCCCAAAGAGAATCACATTTTGTCTTTTTTTTCCAAAAGTGCTCTAGATGCATCGACTCCAAGAGTGTAGAAATATCCCCTAGCCGCCGAATTTATATTTTCCTTCCATCTTAGGGATAAGGCTTCGAAAAAAGTTTGAGTTATTAACCAGTTAGGAATGCCATGACGAGGGCACTTCTTAAGTAGATCACGAAACCTATCCCACGCTTCGCTTAAGCTTTCATATTCTTCTTGACGGAAGGTTTGGATTTCAATTCGATATTGGTTGGTTTTGGGAAGTACTTCCCTAAGAAAGCATTTGCAAGGTCGGGCCATGTTTGGAAAGTATTGTTTGGATGTCTTTGTAACCATCTCTTGGCATCGTCCCTCAAAGTCTTAGGAAAGAGGATGCGATGTAATTGGCATTAACTAAGACCACTAAGCTTGGCTCCAACTAGCTTTTCTCTGAAAGAGCATACATGTTCAAGAGCATCTTCTTGATAGAACCCATGGAAGGTATCTAATTGCACTTCATTGATCAAGGAAGCTTTAAGCTCAAAATCTTCGGGGATAGTTCCACAGAAAACGGGGGAAGAAAAATCCTCGTGAGTGAGTTGTGAATGTGAACCAAGAGTTGTCATGTTTGCGTTTTGAAGGCTTTTTGGTGGAGGTGATTTGGGAGGTTCAAGGGTTGGAGAATTTTCTTGTGGAGATGGTGTTTCTTGTGGATTGAAGGGTGGTTCTATGTTTGGAGTGATGAGAGGAGTTGTGGAAGGTAGATTTTGTGGAGTGAAATGTGAAAGTGGATTATTAAAAGTGAAATTTAAGGTGATAAGCGGTGTGAATGGATTTGGAGAGAGTGAAAGGATATGATGTATGTTTGGTGCTGTGAGGTATGGATGTCGAATCACCTTTGTTGATTAATTTCCCCGGGATCTCATAACTTTAAATGTCATCTTTGGCTCGGGATCGAACCGAAGAAGCAATAACCTCTCCTTGGGAACGCACTCAAATAGAAGGTGAAGATCCTAGCACCAAGTGGCACTAGGGTAGAGAGAAAACAATAACCAAACACAAAAAGACTAAAACTCAACTAACTAATCGCCGTCCCCGGCAACGGCGCCATTTTGATGCGCGGGCGTCGCGACCCACACAGTCAGACAATATTTATAAACTCGAAAACTAACTACGTAGTAGCGGTAAGTCGGGATCGATCCTCAGGGACGGTCTACATAAAGTCGGTCGAGTGTAAGTTAAAAAGTGTTTGGGGTCTATTTTTTGGATTTTTAGGGTTGAGTCTAGACTAAAACGCGATAAACAACGAAAAGATAATCAAATTAGGAAAAGGTGTTAGGGGGAGTCGGGAATTGGAAATCGGGTTCTATAAGTCTCGGGATTATAGATCGGTCACAAAGTCGATAAACGGAGAATGCCACCTTTCGATTTCTTCACCTAACTTAACTAGATCCCGCTTTCGCGGCGAAAAACGGTAAGTCTCAAGTCAAGGTAACTCCTACCCCGAGTTTCCCCATATTGATAGGAGTGAGTCATGGTCGATCTAGCCGCGGTCTAAGTCAACAAAGACACAAAAAACTCAAACATGATAAATCAACAAGCATACAACCAAACTAAAGTTCCTTAATTCATATTATCCAAGATCTTCCTCCCTTAACCCCCCCCCCCCCCCCCCTAACAAGAAATCTACTCAAAACTCATAATGGAAACTAATAAAACAATAACAAGGAAGAAAACAACTAAAACATGCATAATAATTAAAACTAAGGAAAATAACAACAAAATGATAGACATTGCGATCTACTAATTAAACTAGAAAACGATCTAAGAGCAACAACAGTGAAATCTAGAGAAAATGACAACGAAACGATGAACAAAATAGCGATCAACAAAATAAAACATAAAACGATCTAAAAGCGATGCAAGTGAAGTAAATAAAACGGAACAAAAATGAAAGTACGGAATTAAATCTAGACTAGAGACGAGGGAGAGGAAGAGAAATATACTGACAATGAAGAAAAATGACAATAATAAAGAAGATTGCAATAAAATAAGGAGAAGCTTGATGAAGATAACAATGGATTTGTCACTAATGCCTTGAAAATCTCCAAAAGAACTTCAATAAAAATTGCAAGAGGAAGAAAGATTGAAACTTGATTATAATAAAGGAAGAGTCTTGGACACTAATTGAAGGAAAAACTAATTAGATTTAGAATAAGTGGAGATTTATGGATTGTCACCCTCCAAAAATCGCCCTACTAATTAATCTACTAAAAACCTATAATAATCTACTAATTTTGATGCTTAAGGTAGTGTTGTGTTAGGTTGCCTCCTCCCTCAAAATGAGGGTTTACATATATATAGAGAAGAGAAGAGAGAGTCAAAACCCTAGTCTTCTAAGCCCAATAAGTAGCAGCCCAATGCCCATAAACTAAATTTCACCCTATGACTCCCATCTAGTGAAATTTCACCCCACGATTTTGCATAACTCACCCACCGGGCAAAACCTTGCCCTGCGGTAATCGATTTCACCCGACCATTTCAATTCAATTTCTTCGAGCTTCAATCAAGAGACTGGTCGACGCCGGCAATTGTTGCCGAAAAACGGAATCTGGGCAGAGTTGCTGGTGCGCGACGCTCGCCGCCGGAAGTGGCGCAGATGCCGGCGTTGCTGTTGTCGTTGTCGTTCTGGGTCTTCGCGTTTGCCGGAGCAGGGAGCGTTGCTGAAGATGGTGCTGGTTCGGAGTTTGGATGGAGGACGGAGTTGAAGGTGGTGGTCGGGTTGAAGGGTTAATGGAGGGAGGAGGTTGAATGAGTGAATAATTCGGAGTAGGTGTGGCTGCCGCTGGTCGACGCTCGCCGGAGAACGGGAGGAAAATGGTCGCGTCGCTATTGTTGCGTCGTGGTTTGGGATTAGGGTTGAAGATGGAGGGATTATGTGGTTTGAATGATATGGGTAAGGAGTTGGAGGATGAAGATGGGTTAGTCAAGGTCAAGATGATCTTGACTTGGAAATGGGTTGGTTTGAATTAGTATTTAGAGTGGGTTTGTTATGGGTTATGAGATTGGGTAAGGGTGAGTATTTGTGATGGGCTATTGAAAGGGATTGGATAGTGGAAGTGGGTTGATTGGGTTGGTGGATTTGGGTGAGATGGGTTAGGTGAATCGGGTTTGACTCAGACCTCGACTTGGCTCCTCTTGCTTCGACTCGCCTCTTTATTCACGAACACGTACCTATAAGACAAAGACAAACAAAAGCAGTACCAAATTCTACAAAAAAGACGATAAATACGAAAAAAACCAAATTCAAACTAGAAAATATGAAATATAGTCAAAAATGAGTTATATTGACGTTAAAACACACAAAATCGAGTCAAATACGAGTGAAAATAGGGGGTAAAACGTTCCAAATTTGCGTGTTATCATACCCTAATTACATACCACTGACTTCTTGTTAGTAATATTAGGATAATATTGATTGGTGATAAGACTTTAGCCATATCATTATCACCACATGGTTTCATATCCTCTATGGTCTTGTTAATACCGTACTGTAATATGTCCGTATTTATCATCCTTTTGGTTCTGTTACATTAGAATCTTGTAATACGACCGTGTTTATGATACTTTATACTGCACTTTTAGTTTTAAATATCAATCCCTTGTTTAGGTTTATGTAAACCCTCAATTGAATTGAAAGTTTGAGTTTTCAAGTAAATCTCCGCCCCATTGTGTGACACGTCTATCATTGATGTTATTGAAAGACCGAATCTTAGAATTGGTAGTTCCAAAATACTGTGGGACTGGCCTTATCGTGATGTTTGTTTGTTTGTGTGTTTTGCTTGTAGAGCTTTGACGTGGGAGAAAGCCTTGGCTTTTATAATTGAGGCGTTCAGTATAGCCATGCAGCATTTAATTCATTGAAAAGAAGTAAGGCCCCTCTCTGCTGCCCTTGCTTGTTAGATGGATTTATGGATTTGGAAAATTTGTGAGATGATAATTGGTGGTCAACCGTATTTGTTTCTTACACCTTGTTTGTTTTGTAATCACTTTTCATTTGTCGCACGCTGACTGATTCATTTTGTATGTGGTTTACTATTTTAATCAGGTTTGCGACTCTGCTGCACCAACGCATAAGTTCTATAAAGCGGGGTTCTAGGAAGGAAGCGTAGTTTACTGTTTTTAAGATATTTACTATATGTTTTTTTGGTACACAAGATATTTATGTTATAGTGCACTATTTCAGTATTTTGAGCTTCTAATGTAATTTTAACACATCTTGGAATAATTTATGTATGACATATTTTATATACGGAAATTCGTGTCTTTTATTTGATGTATATGAAAATGATATTGTATCAGAAGTTGAGAACATTGTATTTTAATGGTTGGGTTATCTTAAATATTAAAAAAATCAAGGTGGCAAAGAAATCATTTAAGTGTGTTACATGGTGTATTAAGTTGGTAGCAAAGAAATCATTTGAGTGTATTAGATGGTTTATTAAGTTGAGATAAGAACCCATTTATCTCTCCAATAAGGTGTTTTTCTCATGGACCAAAGAAATAATTTATCTCTTAAAATTGATTTCTAAATCAAAAGCAAAGAAACCATTTTTCTAACTTGGTTTCTTACCCTAAGACACCTTTGACTTGGAGATCATCTCCACATTGGTGTCTTCGGGTATTTTAATATGGTTTCTTTGCCCTTTATTCTAGTAGTGCTTATCCGTGGCGTCCGAATAAAATGGAAGCGAGCTCGAAACAAGGACGAGAAAAGAGCCTGGAACAAGCCTTTGAGGCAGAATACCAGAAAAGAGAGGAATAGGCGATTAGCAACATAATTCAAAAGCTATAAGATATTGCATTATTTCATAAAGAAGGAGGAAGAACTAGTGCAAAAAGGGAGGGAGCAGATGGTAATGGGCAAGAGGAGCATTTGGGTAGATTGGTGAGGTAGGAAGTCGATGAGGAGTCGAGGGAGGCTGATGGAGATGGATAAGCAGGTCACGCCGAGTTGGGATGGAGTAATCAATCTCAATGACGGGCCAGATGACTACAATAGTACAACAAAGTGGTCAGAGAAAGGATACACGCGATGACGAGTCGAGGAGTGACTTCCCTAAGTTCCTCACCCATAAGTTGTAACACCCCTGATTTTATAAATTAAATTAATTTAAAATTTTGTTCGAATTTTTATTTTTACGATTTAACTTGTAATTAATTCTCAAAAATTATTATAAAACGAATTTATCATTTAATCGTTTCAAACTCATAAAATTCTATTTATCTCGGAAACCCTTCTTATATTTAAAACATAGTTTTATTTTTATTTTGATTTATTTTATACATTTAATTTAATTCTCATCGAAAGTCTATTTCGACGACTTAAATTCTAAATTCTTTTTATTTATTTATATTAAACTCGAATTTTCTATTTTCGGCTCGAGGCTCATTTATTTTAAGTTTCGTCAAAATATTTATTTCATTTCCTCGAGAAATCAATTTAATTCACTTTATCGAATATTTATTATTTATCGGGAAATGCTATTTCATCGTCTACTTATTTATTTCTATAAATCTCATTCTCGTCTCGAATAATTATTTATATCTCGAGAGACGTTTATTCTACTCATTTTATTATTATTATTATTATTATTATTATTATTACTATTATTATTATTATTATTATTATTATTATTATTTTTTTTTTTTTTTTTTTTTTTTCGATCCGATTATTTATTAATTTCTATTAACCCGTACTAACCCGTATTAATTAACCCTTTTTAATTCTCGTCGGACAAATTAATTTTATTCTACTCATTTTATTATTATTATTCCGTCCGAATATTTATATCTCGTTTTAACCCGATTCGTGGGTCAGTCAACTTATCGTTACGGAATTCGTTTAATTTGTGTTTCCGAGCCGATTTATTTAATTAATCCTTTGCTTTTCCACTAGTGATTAACGTGTTCCCTCACTATATGTTTCAATGCATCTCACATTCACTCCCCCTTTGCTTTATTCTTTCCCCACCGCTTCATTCTTCATCTTACATCTCCTCTTCCCTTTTTTTATTTATTATTAATCACGCCATCTCATCTCCCTTCTCCCATTCTTCATCAACTAGCACGTTGTTCTTTGTCATCCTCCACCATATCCGTCCTTCATCGTTGCCGTCACCCCTGTTCGTCTATGCTCTGGTCAGGGTAAATTTCTTTATTCTTTTCTTATCCTCCTTCCGCATTGTTTTCATTTGTTGCTGCTGCTACGTTTATCTTCTTTAGTCCGTTTATTTTTCTTCTTCTTTCGTCTTCGCTGCTATGTCGATTGATGTTGCTGATCGTTTTGTTGTTAGTACGTTTATGCTGCTGTTTATTTTACCAAATCTTCTTCTCCCTTCTTCCTCTTCGTCGTTCTGCCTTTGTTCGATGCTGTGCTACTGTCTGCTGCTGTTATGCGGTACTGTTTTCAATTTATCATCAGTGTTTGCTGCTGATGTATGTATGTTGTCTGTTATTGTTGTTTTGTGTTCGATGAATCCTTGAAAAGTGTGTCGACCATTGCCCTTTCCGTCATCGTTGTTGTTTCTCGTGGCTACTGTCTTCGTTTTCTCGCTGTCTTGCGGTTGCTGCTACTGCGTGTTTCTTCTTCTTCTTCTTCCCTTCGCTGCTGTTTCGTTTTGTGCTGCTGTCGTATGGCTTTTTCTTCTTCCTCAGTTTCCTTCTTCTAGTCCGTTGTTGCTGCTTGTTTCATCGTTGTTGTTTTGTTACTCGTGATGCTGCTGTACGCTGCTGTTACTTTTGTTAGCCTTTCTTCTTCTTCTTTCCCTCTTTTCGTTTTTCTGCTGCTCGTTTTGTTGGGTTTCGGGTTCCGTGGTTGTTTTTATTGTCGTTGCTGCTGCATACTGTTTTTACTCGTTTCCTATTCCGTTCTTATCTGTATCGTTCCCTATTCTTTTTCGTACTCTTTTCCTTGCCTCTGCTGTGTGTTATCGATGTCTTACTCTCTCGTCTCCTCTGTTTTGAAGCTGCTATCCTTTTCGTATTCTGATGTTCGTCGTCTTTTGTCTTTTCCGCTTTGTTTTCCGCTCTTTCCCTTCATGTCAGTCTCGATTATCGTGGTGAATCGTGAAGAAGAGTAGCGGTTTTACAACTTGGAGCATAATGACGACATTTCTATTGATTTGAAGCTTGGGTTGATGAAGGAGGACGAATACGAGTTCGTTTCGAATGTCGAATTGAGGTAACTTTAGGACGTTACTCGATTTTATATCGTATGCTTGAGTAGTAGTATGTAGTAAATATTTTAACTTCGGTTTTCCAATTTTAGCTATTTATTATTTTGCTAATAAAATTATTCTTTAAAATGGTGTTTTTATAAATATTTTTACAAGTTTTCGATATCGTTTTATAAATCGTCTGTAATTTAATTATTTACGATCGTTCTAATATTTTGTTGGATATCGTGACACTAGTAACTAAATAATATCGATTTCATATTTTCGCCGTATTTCGTTAATTTATAATTTTAACTTAAAATCATATTTTAAAATTATAATCGAGATTTGTATACTTTTTCAATAAATTAATTTTTGTTTTACGAATTATACTAATAAATGAGAAAATAGTCGATTTTGTTTTAAATATATTTTTAGTCAAGACTATTTTCACTAATAATTTCTTATTTGTTTACAATTGACTATTTTTAGTAAGATCCGTATTATTTATAAATAAAAACTACTCCCTCCGAGTTCCTATTTTTGTCCCACTTTCCTTTTTGGGTTGAGTTTGATTTTTGTCCCACTTTCCTTCTTGGGCCATCAATGTGTGGCTCACATTTACTCTCTTATTTCCCTCTCTTCCTCCTTGTTTTTGAGCCACTCATTTCTCCTTCCTTATTTTCCACCCAAAAAGCTTTTGGGACAATAATAGGAACTCGGAAGGAGTATTTGTTAAAAATAATTTGAAATCTTTGTAAATTCATTTCATTAATAAAACTCGTTGACTCGATTAATATTGATATCGTTTTTTAAAATATCTCTTTTCTAAAATTTATAATTTTAACTCGATTTCCTAATTATTTACAAAATACTATATATTGACTTATTATATTTTAATTTTATTTTGAGTAACGAATTTAAAAATATATTAAAGTTACGATAACGACGATAATAATAAAATGTTAATTTCGTTTGAAATGCTATTTTTAAAACATTTCACTTATTTTAATAACTTTCGTATTTTCTATAACAAAATTTCTATTTTAAGTAAGTTTCTAAAAATAGTGAGTTTCTATTTATAGAAAGTTTCCCTTTTAATATTAAATCTTTATTCTTTTATCCCCATAATGATTATATCTTTTGTTTATATCAATAATGGCTGTTTTGGAGTTATGGAATAAGGACAAGTGTGGGGTTAGAGTAATATAGTCTGGGATGTACGTTTTTGGCCATTAACTGTAAGGCTGGTGTGTCTTTATGGGGCACATTGGTTGTTGAACTGAGCATGGTTTGTGTTCAGGAGAATGTGCATTGTGCCCTTGAACTTAGATATCGCATCGTGTATGTCGCGTCGGGTTGAACTAGATATGGTTTGTATTCGGAAGGGGTGTATACTACTTAAACCAGGACCTCGCTGCACGCAGTCCTGTTATGGTTGAGTTGCCTAGTTAAAGACTGGATTCTGTTATGAGTTAAGTCTACAGTTCTCAAAACTAGTTTACAGTATTATCCTAGTGAAAGTCTAGCCTTGTGCACACTGATCGAATTTCCATAACGCCATTTTTTAATATGATTATTATTATCGATTGGTTTGATTTGCAGGTTGGCAAATGTTTTTATGTTTCCTTCGAGAACTTATTTTATTATATCATTTTTAATGTTTTCTCATTTTAAGTATTTTGATATAATAATAATATTATTTTTCCATATGATATAATATGGCTGGGAGAACGTCCGAGTTACTCCTCATTGATGTGGTTGTTATGTTTATAACATGACAGGTATTTGCTGCTGGGTTTTGGGTGTGAGCTAGCGAGTAGCGTGGATCCTAATCTTTCTTCTTTCATGTTTATTATGGATTCTTGTAACCCTGTTTGGTGAATATTTATTTTAGCCATTTTGTAAAAAGTGGTCTCTGTAGTGACTGACCGTTCTTTTATTAAAATATAGAACATCGGTGTGTTTTAATCTCAAATCTACAGTGTTTCCGCCACTGTATTGCGTTAGAATTTCTAGGGGATTACATAAGTACTTCATGCTCCTAATACGGTCCCTCATCGCGATGCCCCACACCCATAGCAAAAAGCGGAATACACTCATATTTATTAGGGAATGTCATGACGTTACCTTTAGACATATGTATCTCGACATGCTTTCGCATTGGAGTTCGGGCATCATGTAAAATCCTAAACCTGATTGCTCTCTCGAGATAAGTAGTTGCAGATTCATCCGTCCCAACAAACAATCCAGTTGCATTGTTCACTGATATGTTTGTTGATCTCCATATTCGTACGTCCTCGTAGCGGTATGTCATACACCCTTCTCTAAAGTGGCACATGGAACAAAGGTGTGTCCGTAAGTTGCCCCTCCGATATCGGGTCATTTGAACACCATAAAAATCTATTGAAGTGCCATGGTTGTCCTTCGATGATCTTTGCTTTGTCTTCCCCGGATACAAAGTTGTAGAGAAAAATCCATTATTTTGCATCCAAAACTCTCCCAGTATTCAGCCCTTTTGTAATCTACAATTTCGACATTGTCAATCATTGTTCTCATATTAACGGCTTTGTTCGGCCATAATTAACCAAGTATAGGGTGTTCTTCCTTCTGCTCGCTCCCATAATCGTCCTCTTTCCAATCGAAAACAACTCGAGCCCTGATCTGTCCATTCCTTTTTTCTTATCCTCCTTGAATAATACTGCCTTTGCCGCTTAGACCTAAGACCTTGAATATTGAAAACCCATTCCCTTCGTTGCAGGGATGAACCATGCACGAAACAATGGAAAAAAAGGAGAAAAACCCTAGTCAATCTCTCATAGGAAACCCTAGGAAAGACTTAGATGTTTAATATATATAATGTATTTTGAAAGAGCGTGAACCATAGAGGCATAGATATGAGTAAACCATTGTATTGGAGTGCTGCTATTGCTGACCAATCATCCATGATCACACGGATCCATGACGTGGCGGCTGGCGCAGTTAGTTAAAAAGTTTGTTACAAGAAATACAACTGTACATATATATATATATATATATATATATATATATATATATATATATATATATATATATATATATATATATATATATATATATATATATATATATAGCACATTAACTGTTATTGTACTAATTCATTCACACATTTGTGATAATCAATCAAAAAGAAACACTTTATATTTATCTTGGTTTATGGTATAGAACTTCATACAGGCGATCACCATTGATGAGAGTTGATGAAGCTCATTGTGTTCAACATGGTATCAGAGCATGATTGATCCGATCTCTGCTTCTTGCTGTTACTTCGCGGTTGTGAGCTGAATTTTTCTTCTTCTCTCTTTGCTTGATTGTTCATCATTATTGTTCAATCGTTCTTTGATTCATCGTTGATTTTCTGTAGTTTTTGTGTGTTTTTGTGATTGCTTTCTCTAATCAATTGAGAAATTTGCAGTTACAGCAATTCTGTTAATTTGTCGAGATTTAAATCCTCAAATCTGCATTAATTCTGCTATTTTTATCTTGATAATTGATTTTGCAATGCCTGAAGCTGCTTTTACTTCGGTCTATAAGAATCCTCTATATCTTTCGTCTAATGACCAAAATTTGCTGCAAATTACACCGCATGTGTTCTATGGTCAAAACTTCTTGCATTGGTCAAGGCAAGTTCGAATTTCGCTAATCACTAAGAACAAATTAGGTTTTGTTAATGGCAAATATCCTAAACCAGCTGAAACACATGCTACCTTCCACGATTGGATCAAAACTGATTACACTGTCATGAACTGGATTTTGCACTCCTAGAGTGACAAAATCGTTGTAACTCTCTCATATGTGTCATCCAATAAACATCTCTAGGATGAGCTCAATGAATGCTTTAATCAATCAAATGCACCATTTCTCTAGCAGCTAAGAAAGGATATTTCTCATACTGTTCAAGGTGACATGTCTGTTGCTGATTATTATGCTCAACTCAAGACATTTTGGGAAGATATACGTTAGTTAGATCCTTTGCCTCAGTGTGACTGTGGAGCTCTTGATGAATGCACCTATCTTGTGCTCAAAAAGGTTGTTGCTAGAGAGAATACACACAATATAATAGATTTGCTCATGGGAATCCACAAGAAATTATGATCATTTGCGTGGACAGATATTAGCCATTGAACCTCTTCCGACTGTGAACAAAACATTTGCTCAGGTTTATCAGTTGGAGATGCACTAGTAGATAACAAATGAATAGATTGTTACTGATTCTGACATTGCTTCCCCTGTTGCCAATCATGTTGGTCATCGGGGAGGACATTCTGATCCTCGTTCTGAACCTTCTAACGTTTAGAGAAGGGAGAAGAAAAGGCAAAGACAGATCCTTCTAGCATACTCTTGATTATTGTTAGCATTACAAGAAGCTCAAGCGGCAATCTGGTTCATCTGAAGCTCGTAGAATTGCAGCTAATGTGGAGGAGGTTACCACTTATGCACCTGATACACCATGTGAAGTGATTACTGGCAAACCTGCAGACCTTCTTACTGATCCCTCTTTTATTCAAGTTGTTGCCAGGGAGTTATTTAAGTTGTAGAATCAGACTCAACCTAAAATTGTGGTCATAGCTTTTCAGGTTCCATTCTTGGTTGTTCTAATGCTGCTGGTTTAAATTTTCCACTTCATACATGGATACTTGATTCTGGTGCATCTGATCATATGTATTTTGATCTTCAATTGTCTACCTCATCTAATCCACTTAGCAAACCACTTGTGGTGCATCTGCCTGATGGGCAGATCAAGACTGTCACTCATATTGGGCAGATTTCCCTTACTAACAGCATTATACTTCAGAATGTTCTTTATTTGCCTGATTTCAAACACAATCTTTTATCATTGGGCAGACTATTAAGTGATTCTGGTCTTATTGTTCTATTTGACTCTACTTCATGTCGCATACAAGATCCTTCCATTGAGGAGGTTCTCTGTTCTGGCACCAAGAGAGGAGGCATCTTTCAGTTCATACAATGTTCTAGTACTGTACATAACAATAATTGTACTAGTCTCTCTCTTTCAGTGTCTGTTCAGAATGACGTTGCTTTATTGCATTCTAGATTGGGCCATTCCTCTTTAATTACTCTTTAGCATGTAATCAAGCTACCGAATAATGGACACCATTTCATTGTGATACTTATGTACTTGCTAAACACTATAATAGTCCTTTTCCCATTAGCTCAACTAGCAAACATAATATATTTGATTTGCTTCATGTTGATCTTTGGCGACCCTATCGTGTTAAATCCATTTCTGGAGCATCTTACTTTCTAACATTAGTAGATGATTTCAGCAGAACTACTTGGACAATTTTATTCAAAAGAAAGAAGCAGGTGCCTGATGTTATGAGTACCATTCTTACTTATTTGTCTACTCAGTTCAGTTCCAAAGTTAAGATAATTAGGAGTGATAATGGCACTGAGATAGTCCAATGTTAACATGAGTGTCATGTTCTATTTTCTAGTCATGGCATTATTCATCAACAGTCTATTCCTGGCAACCCTCAACAGAATGGGAGGGTGGAAAGGAAACACCGTCATCTCCTTGAAGTATTTAGGGCCTTGAGGATTCAGGGTAATCTTCCCAAGAAATTTTGAGGAGAGTTCATTCTTGCTGCTACACATCTAATCAACCTCATTCCTTCCACATTATTGGGTTGGCTAACACCGCATGAGAAACTGTTTGGTGCCAAACCTGATTATTCATATCTCAGGGTCATTGGTTGCTTGTGCTGTGCTGCTAAAAAGAATGGAGACAAATTTGAGAAACGGGCTATAAGATGTGTTTTTCTTGGCTTCCCCATGGGCCAAAAATGATACAGACTCTATGATCTGGATAGTCACAAGATCATTATTAGCAGAGATGTTTTTTTTCAGGAAACATTGTTCCCTTATCATCCATCTTATAAGGCTGAAATCAGTCTCACTCATCCTCCTGTTGCTGCAGTTATGCTTGCGTTGATTAATGTGCACCCTCCTTCAGCCGATCCTGAGGATTCCACTACTATTACTGGTCTTAACTCTGATGAGCCTGATCAATCTGCATCCATTGACACTGGTGATCTCAATAATGGTGCTGTTGGATCCTCTACTTCTACTGGCAATGATGGTCCTTCTGCGGCTGATGTAGCCCCTCAACGCAAGTTTACCAGAGTTAGACAAGTCTCCTCAAAGCTCTAGGGTTTTATTTGCAAAGATGTTCCCCCCTCTTTACGGCACTCTGCAGATCTTGCAACAAATGTTGTATTTTCTCCTGCTTATGCTTTTCTGAGCTAAACACTCTGTCTTGATGGATATTCTGCAGACTATCAACGCTTTTGTCTTAATGCTATTCAAGTATATGAGCCTTTCTGTTATTCTCAAGCTGCTTCTAATCCATTATAGGTAGAGGCTATGAACAAAGAGCTTACTACACTTGATGAAAATAATACTTGAGTGTTAAAGTTAACACCGGGCAAACAGGCTATAGAAGCTAAGTGGGTGTACAAGGTTAAATTTCATCCTGATGGTTCAGTAGAGCGGTATACAGCTCGCCTTGTAACAAAAGGGTATAGTCAGATTGAGGGTGAAGACTATAGTCATACTTTCAGTACTGTGGCCAAGTTAACCACAGTTCGAGCATTGTTGTTGCTATTGTAAAAGGGTGGAACCTTCATCAACTAGATATAAATAATGCTTTGCTCCATGGTTTTTTGGATGAAGAAGTGTATATGAAGAAGCCTCAAGGTTATACTGCTGGAGCTCGAGATGATGTTTGCTTACTTAAGAGATCCTTATATGGTCTCAAGCAAGCCTCTCGCCAATGGAATTATGAATTGTCTAAGTTCCTTTCTAAGCATGGTTATATTCAAGCGAAGTATGACTATTCTCTCTTCACCGAAGGCACTATTACTTCTAGTTTTGTAATGTTTCTGGTCTATGTTAATGACCTGGTCATTATGGGAACTGATGAATATGAATTGTTGCTATCAAGCGTTTACTGGATCAGGCTTACACTATTAAAGACCTTGGTCCCTTACGCTATTTTCTGGGAATTGAAGTTGCATGATCCAAATGTGGTATATTGCTTAATCAGCGCAAGTACATTACTGACATTCTCAGGGATGCTCAATGGAAGACTGTACACCTGCTAATTTTCCTCTTCCTATTGGACTGAATTTGTCCACTGATGATGGTGATTTATTAGCAAGTCCAGAAGTTTATAGGAGGCTGGTAGGGCAACTTCTCTACCTTAATTTGACTCGTCCGGATATTTCTTATGGTGTGCAACATCTCAGTCAATTTTTAGTAGAACCACGGTTTCCTTATCTTCAAGCTGCCTTGTATCTCATACGATATCTCAAAGGCAATATGAATTTGGGTCTCTTTTACCCTTCTACTTCATCTTTTGTTCTTTGTAGCTATTGTGATGTTAACCATGCCACATGTGTATTTTCCAGTAAGTATGTTACTGGTCATTGTGTATTTTGGGGGATTATCCCATCTCTTGGAAGACGGAGAAACAATCGACTGTCAGTAAATCCAGTACAGAAGCAGAATACCGGAGCATGAGCACGCACCACTTCTAGTGAGATTGTTTGGCTGAATGAGCTATTTAAGGAAATGCAAGGTCTAAGGATTTAGGGTTTAGGGTTTTTTGGATGAAGAAGTGTATATGAAGAAGCCTCAAGGTTATAGTGGCTGAGCTTGAGATGATGTTTGCTTACTTGAGAAATCCTTATATGGTCTCAAGCAAGCCTCACGCCAATGGAATTATGAATTGTCTAAGTTCCTTTCCAAGCATGGTTATATTCAAGCGAAGTATGACTATTCTCTCTTCACCGAAGGCACTATTACTTCTAGTTTTGTAATGTTTCTGGTCTATGTTGATGACCTGGTCATTATGGGAACTGATGAATATGAATTGTTGCTATCAAGCTTTTACTGGATCGGGCTTACACTATTAAAGACCTTGGTCCCTTACACTATTTTCTGGGAATTGAAGTTGCACGATCCAAATGTGGTATATTGCTTAATCAGCGCAAGTACATTACTGACATTCTCAGGGATGCTCATATGGAAGACTGTACACCTGCTAATTTTCCTCTTCCTATTGGACTGAATTTGTCCACTGATGATAGTGATTTAATTAGCAAGTCCAGAAGTTTATAGGAGGCTGGTAGGGCAACTTCTCTACCTTAATTTGACTCGTCCGGATATTTCTTATGGTGTGCAACATCTCAGTCAATTTTTAGTAGAACCACGGTTTCCTCATCTTCAAGCTGCCTTGTATCTCATACGATATCTCAAAGGCACTATGAATTTGGGTCTATTTTACCCTTCTACTTCATCTTTTGTTCTCTGTAGCTATTGTGATGCTAACCATGCCACATGTGTATTTTCCAGTAAGTATGTTACTGGTCATTGTGTATTTTGGGGGATTATCCCATCTCTTGGAAAACTAAGAAACAACCGATTTTCAGTAAATCCAGTACAGAAGCAGAATACCGGAGCATGAGCACGCACCACTTCTAGTGAGATTGTTTGGCTGAATGAGCTATTTAAGGAAATGCAAGGTCTAATGGTTTAGGGTTTAGGGTTTTTTGGATGAACAAGTGTATATGAAGAAGCCTCAAGGTTATAGTGGCTGAGCTTGAGATGATGTTTGCTTACTTGAGAAATCCTTATATGGTCTCAAGCAAGCCTCACGCCAATGGAATTATGAATTGTGTAAGTTCCTTTCCAAGCATGGTTATATTCAAGCGAAGTATGACTATTCTCTCTACACCAAAAGCACACTAGTACAAAAAATACATTAGGCTAGAAGAAAAAGCTACGGTTGCATAAAATAACCGTAGCCAAAAGATTCTAGGGAATAGGATTTACAAATGGCTACGATTGTTGAAAATAAACCGTTGCTAAATGTAAAAGGCTTCGGTTGATTTTCTAAACCGTAGCCTAAATTGGTTATAAAGGGCAACACTTGTATTGGGGAACCGTAGCCTAATTGAAAAGGCTACGGTTTTGTTTCTAAGCCGTTGTCAAAAGTGATTCTAAATGGCCTAAAATTGTATTGGAAAAAAATAAGAATACGTATATACAACAAATTTTCATGTAAAAGAGACAATCCTTAGTCAAAATTATAAAGTAGTGGAATTCCAAAAAAAACTTCTGAAGTAGTGGGGGTAAGTGAGACAATAGGATACAGTGTTATGTATACAAGTACTCCATATTAGTTATGCTTAGTATCTTCAATTGTATGGAGTAACTGTTAAAGATATTTTTGTACTGAGTGTAGCACGAAGTATTTTACAAAATCACTGCTACAGTCATTTTGCTTAAATACTCCATACTTTGTAATGCTCCACGCTATTTGGTTTCTTTTATACTTTTTTTTAATACTTTAATACTGTTATTTTGGTTAGGTCCAAATTAACATGATAAGTGATCGACAGTTTAAGACAAATTTACGTTTATTTATTACTCATAGTAGTTTGACTACGGGCCAATAGCCCGGTTTGCCCCAAATCTCGGCTACTATCCGTATTTGTTGGGTCTATCTTATCGACCTAAGGTTGGGCTTACGAAGATAACATAGGCATGTATTCAAGGCCCAGCATGGCTCGCACGCTTGGTCTATTTTTTTCATCTTGGCTTGGCCAAAAACTGGTCAACCTGGCCCAAACCCGGCTAGTCGGTCGATGATCAGCTTAATTGTCAACTCACTTACATAAATGAGTCAATAAGTATCAACCAAACTTGTTAATTGTGTCGGTTTCGTATCGTGTTTCTGTATCATATACTCCGTATATACTTAGAAGTAATAAACATATTTATTTGATAAAATGAATAAAATAATTTACACTAATTTAATAAATACTACGTAGGTTATTCCTATCGGGTTCATGTTTTAAGACCTCAACCCAATCCCGACAAAATTAAACATCATGTCGTATTCGTGTCGATCCACTTACATAAATAAATCATTACTCTGAACCTAAACCTGCTATGGATTAGTGTTGGGTTTTTGTGTTGCGTTAGTTATTGCTGACTCTTATTATTGGCTATAAAGTACTTTGTATTCCATTATAGAATCATTTCCCCTTAATTTTTTTTAAAAGGAACATTGCCCCTTAATTAATACATAATCAATGACCACTTTAACTCATATACTTCACTTCCCCCTTCGTATTCATCATATGCCAATCTCAACCCCTTCTTAATTCTTCGACGCATGCTCTAGATAATAACCCCACACCTGCCACCCTATCTGTCGCCGAGTGTCGACCTACTCATTCTCTGTCGTCTCTTCTCCGTGTCGTCCCAGACCGCCACCATCGTTTCCAGGTAATTTTCATTTACGATGTTCTGCGTTTTTACAATCAAATAGGGTAAATCTACGCACGTCTCTTGTTAGGGTTTTGAATACTAAAGCTTCTTATTATTGATCTATCGCCGCCTTCTCTTTTTCCTCTAGACCTTAAGATTTATGGGATTGGAGTTATTGCTTGATTTTGATTGTACTTGTCAATTGGTTTTTTCCGTGACTTTGTCGGTTGATCTATTAATGAATTATCAAAGTCGTATTTTATTTTTATAAGTTACGGAGTATAAGACAATGTTGTTGTTTGGATTGTTTGCATTTACATGAGGAATGACTTTCTATAAGAGCAATTGTTATGATTAGGTTATGGGGTTTTTGTTAAAGCTATTTCTTTTGCCGGTTTTGGAAGAACTTTAAGTTGTACTAAACTTTATACAGATGAACAATATGTGGGTTGTGTTTACTTTACGTAGAAGGTGACTTATAGTTTACTTTTTCATGGGTTTATCATAAACTAGCAAGCACTGTGCAATCAAGGGTTTTGGAGGAAAAAAAAAACAACTGAGTAACAACTTCTGACCATATAATATCTCTTCTGTTGATATCAGTTACAATTTAAGCACGACTTTTATTTAGGATAATGGAGTTAGCTAGCATAAATTAACTTATGTTTGTATCTTGGAGCATACCAGATGTATTCAAGAAGATAACCTAAGACGACGAGGAAAAGTATGCATGGTTAGTGACTTATAGTAATGGAAGAAAAATAGATAGTATATCCTCCTAGTTTTAGAAAAGAGAAGTAGGTAAATTACATACCAGTATTTCTTTTCCTTTTTTTTGTCTTTTTTTTCTATATCTCTAAGATTAAAAAAAAACAGGTATGTCTTTTTTATATACATGTTTTTGTGTTTGTCATGTCTTTTTTCTTTTATTCATCTGACTTCAAATTATTGATATGATTGAAATAAAAATATACTCCTATGAGTTCTAACTTTAAACATCATTCCTTTAGTCATATAAACGAGTAATAACAAATTTTGGTGTCTTTTCAGAAGTATTTTCAGATATTTACTTGAAAATAGATACACACGGAGAGGAAGGCTAAGTGTAGTCTTCTTCACATGTTCAAAGATGATAAGGTATGAGATCAGTTTCTTCATACTTTTTTTACAGCGTTGTAGACTAACTTATTCTTGTTAAATAGTTAGCGAGGATAAGAAAATGAGGATTATATTTGTTCACAGTTACAAGGACGTTTGTTATTGAAATCGGAAGCGTACATGTATTGACTTATATGGAGCTACATTTATTTTCTTATGCAATGTAACACCCGCTATTTTCCAAACGCTTTTATCTTTTCCGTTATGACTTCGTCATAACTCTATCACGTTTCAGTCTTCTTTTTTATCATTTTTCCAAGCTTTATTTTATTTTCAAGTCAAATAATATTTATTTTTATTTTAAAAGATTTTAATTCTTTTAAATCTATTTATTAAGCATTTATTTTACAAACACGGTTTTAACGATAAACGATGATTTAAAGTGATTAATTAATTCACCCCCTTAAAAATTCCGAAAAAATTATGAAAAAATTCAGAAAATGATTTTTCATCAGAAATATTATCCACGTCAAATTTCGGATTAAAATAAAATGTTTAAGTGCTAGAAATAAAAATTGGTTTTTTATCGTTTTTGTTCGTAAACGGTAAAAATTAAATAATCGATATCAAAAATATCAGAAAAATACCAAATTATTGAAAATCATTAAAAACTTCATTTTTACAGAATATAATCATATATTACAAGTTTAGGCCGAATATTATGATTTTACAAATTAATATAACAATTTAATCGTTAATCTCGTAAAAGCGATAAAAATACCGAAACATAAAAAATTTCAATTTTTAAATATTTTCCAGATTTGGTGACATACATATATTGTCAAAATAAAACATAAAAATATATACATGCAAATACACAATTAAAATCATGAAATACCGAGTAACATCGGCGTTACCTCTAATCCAAATCAGGATCGATAATATACTCGTCGACCTCGGGATCGTCCACAAAATTGACATCACACGAAATTCATGGTAGAAAAATACCATGAGAAAAACTAAGAAAATCAAGGTGAATAACGATCGAAAACAACATCGATTATTAACTTAACGAAAGGATCGGAATAAGGATGAATTCGACGATAAAAAAATGAGACGATTGTGACTCAAAATAGAGCAAGTATCAGCCAAGAAGGAGGAAGAAGTCTCACGGCCAAGGAATAAGAAAATAGGGTATTGAATTATTTTTTTATGAGAAATGAATGTAAAAGAGTTGGAAGGTTTCTTAAAGTTAAATGAGAAGGTTAAATGAGAATAAATAATTTGAGGAATCCAATGTGGTATCATCAATGTGGAATCCAATGAGGAATCCAATGAGGTTAAGAGGAAGTGTGAAGAGTTTAAGCAATAATGCAACAATTAAATGAGAAGGAAAATAATCATATCTTTTCGGTTTACGTAATAAAATGAACCGTATTAATAAAACGTAGTAAAATTGTGAAAAGGAGCTTTGTCGGTCCAAAATATGAGGAAAATGTCTCAAATAATTTGTAGTTGATAAAAAGTATAATCGTAAAATAGTTAAAGGCATTTCAAAGTAATTCGAGTAAACCTCGCGTAAGAAAATAATTATTTACGAAACGTCGTAATAAAATCATAATGGCTAAATTTTTGTAAATAAAAATATTTACTAGTTGAAAATATTATAAAAATATGTTTAGACATTTGTAGAAAAAGGAATAACTCAAAGCCGAGCTTAAATACGATGGGTAATAAAATTCCTCGCGGAAAAATAAATAGTTTACGAAGAAAATTAAATAAATAGATTTAAAAGAATTAAAATCCTTTAAAATAAAAAAATAAATATCATTAAACCCAAAAATGAAAATAAAGCTTGGAAAAAGATGAAACATTAGGTCAAAATGTGATAGAGTTATGACGAAGTCATAACGGAAAGGATAAAAACGCTAGGGAAAATAGCGGGTATTACAGACCTAGAAAGCCACATAATTATCCTAGCAGGAGCGGTATCGAATCCTATGACAAATCTAGGTAGTCTCCTAGTTTGGGTTCAAGACGGGAGGCAAGCCCATTTCCCACAATAAACACCCCTCCAATAAGACTAACCAAACCCTACCTTAGGTGTTAGTCTGACCAACAAAAAAAAGAAAAAGCTGGACAAAAAAAAAGTCAAAAAGTCCAAGAGAAAAAAAAAAGCAAAAGACCAAAACAAAAAAAGCAAGCCATCATAAAAAAAAAAGCGTCCATGACCAAGGTCAAACGGTCAATCCAAGTGAAGAATCCCAAGACTGGGGCTAAGAGGTCAACAAAAAAATATTCAAAAACCCATGATCGTAGTGAAAACGGTCAATTCAAAATTATCAATACTCATACCATCCAATAGGGGAGAAACAAACAAGCTGGTCAGCTATCACCACACTTAGCCTTCCCACATTACAACCCTCAAGACCTTCTCGAGACCTAGGCTAATAGACAGCCCGGAATTTTGACGATTCAAGCTCCATAGGATACCCCTAACCATTAGGGCCGGACATGGAAACCAGGTCCCGCATTATAAAACCTGCCCGATCGAAGTTCGAGTCATTTTTACTCGACTTCCCCATTTCCTACCACATTACAATACCTTACCCTCAAAGCCTTAGCTCCAAAAAATCGAGCTCCAGATTTCGAATCATCAAAGCCACTTACGACCTAGCACCACATTTCCAAAAATATCCAAACCAGTTACCAGCCCCAAACACGGGAACTCAACCTGCAGTCTGCATGGAACATGCCCAAATAGTTCACACCACCTCTGGGGCTACCCCGGAGAATGCTCACAGTCACAGGATCAACATCCTAACTATTCTAACCCTTTGATCAAGACATCATTAGGAATGCACCTAGCCTACGTCATCACTATGGCTAGTTACACACAAAGCCCTAATAAACTAGGCACCATAACATATCTTCCTATTCACTGAACTACGGCTTGGTTTGATTTCACTACACGTGAATACGAAGGCAGCCTTTCAACAGAGGCACAACCACCCACATTGACACACATTCAAAAAGCAACGTCATTCCGGTCACGACACTGTCATGTTCTCAACAGCTAGCTTTGTCGTCCTGGGGGCTTCTCCTAGGCATAAGTTCTCCATCCACTCACATAATCCAAAGACTTTCAAGAACTAGCCTCCTTTCTCTAGTATATCCTAGTACTCGGCTCAGTCGAAGACGAGAATCTGTCAGGACCCGAAGCAATACCCACTTTGGGAATTTACCCTAAAAACCAAAAAAGATCCAAAAGAGCACTAGACTACAACAGTCTCATTACTGACCACTGCATCCCCGTTTAGCACATCCTTCCCATTTCGACGTTCGACCGTGTTGCCACTCGCCTAGGCTATGGAATAACGCAACTTAAGAGTCTTGTCATCTTAGGGGGCCAACCCCCCTACCGAGTCACGGTCCAACCCTTAGAGAGTCCAGTTCGTGTCTCTCAACCCGTCTTGTCGCGTCCAGAGTCGAGTCTGTCGGTATGTCTCTCTCCAAATTCTCATTTTAAAAATTTGCAAAACTTAGCTATTTGAGAAAATCCTTTTTTGACAAGGTCGAATTTCAGTCTATTTAAGCTGCAAATTTCTTTTCTACCCCTTTCAATTTTGAAAACCTATCTCCTAGCACGTGAGTTGCTTTCAGGACTTCGATTTCAAAATGAAGCAAAAATCATTTTCCTCAGCGCAAGTCAGTCTATAGATGCTAACTGCATTTCCTGTATGCTATCTTGCTATCTGCTATATTTGTTATTTCTACCTATATATCTAACATTTCAGGTATCATCTTGTGCTTCCCAAAGGAACATCAAGTTTTTACTTCCCCAGCGTGAGTCGGTGTTTTGCCTAAATGTTACATACAAATTGCTATCATCCAGACTCGAGAAGGAAGTCTCCTCGCAAAAATTTCCTAGTGGAAAGCTCAGGCGACATTTTTTACTAAAGAATCGGGATGTATCTGTAAACAGATACACCCATGGCTCCCTATGCAAGCTCCCGCGTAATTTTGAAGCGGGATGTATCTGTAAAAAGATACACCCATGGCTCCCTATGCAAGCTCCCGCGTAATTTTGAATCGGGATGTATCTGTAAACAAATACACCCATAGCTCCCTATGCAAGCTCCT
This sequence comes from Agrostemma githago, assembly GCA_958450325.1. Lineage (NCBI taxonomy): Eukaryota > Viridiplantae > Streptophyta > Magnoliopsida > Caryophyllales > Caryophyllaceae > Agrostemma > Agrostemma githago. Next base: position 16,336,918 of record OY288250.1, read on the forward strand.
GTGTAATTTTGAATAGGGATGTATCTGTAAACATATGCACCCATAGCCTCCTATGCAAGCTCCCGCGTAATTCTGAATCGGGATGTATCTGTAAACAGATACACCCATAGCTTCCAATGCAAGCTCCCGCGCAACTCCAAGATGGGATGCGTCTACAAACAGACACACCCAAGACTTTTTAGGCAAAGTCCCCACGGAATTATAAGCATCTATCCAGGTATGATTTCCATCTTATGGCTAGCGAGCCCTGCTACGCAAGTCTAACGGACTATAAACGACCCGACCGGAAGTCTGCCAGGTCTTAATCCTCGATTGGCTTGGTAGCTACTGTGACTTTTGCCTTGTCCAAGCCTCAGTCAGAGTGGGGGCTCTGTAGACACCCACATATTGACCGCTAGGTGTCTATAGCAGTTTCCGAAAAACACCCGATGATGATCGGACGCGAACATGCTTTAATGGACTCGGATGTGGGCTCGAAATCATGGGAATTTGGTTTAGGCTTTTTATGGAGTACAAATCTCACAAAACCAACCTCAAAATCCAGGCCCAGTGGGTCGTTTCGAGTCAAATAAGACTAATTTGGGTCGAATCCGGCACCAGGGGCAAAATCGTCTTTTAGCGACCGGTCAAACCCGGTCAAAGATATTTTTTTCGAGACGCACGGACCAGCCCTGATACCTCACACATTCGGTCTAGGCTCAAATACTACAAAAAATCCGCTACGTTCCATATTAAACAAATCCATTTAAGGATAGAATTCGATCTCAAATAGGAATTCTATCCGAAAATGAATCAACTACTCAACCGAGCATCAAGTACTCGGCAGAGCAGCCTCGTACCAGCCAAAAACCGTGACTTCCCCACCAAGCAAGCGGAAGTCACGTCCCCCTCAAATTGTTTATTATTCCTATCCTTAGACGGAATCCCATCTCATTCGAACCGGTGACTTTCTTCCTTTGCAAGTCAGTCACTCCCTATAAATAGGACCCTCCGGTCACACAAAATTCATTCGATATACATCTACAACACACCAATCACTCATCTACAACATACATTCATACATCTACAATATCTACGATCTAATTCTCGACATACAGCAACTTCGTTACATCAAACATAGCATCGAAATATCGATAAAAACAACTCGACAAACCTGACACCAAAAACCGGCCAAAACTTGTCACCTTACACGTCCCAAAACGACACCCTAACTCTTCCACATCGTCTCGACGCTCTCGTGCTTAAGCCACTTTCCGAGAGAACAAAGCATGTAGGTTGAGGGTTTAAAATCAAACCCGATTCTTCCTTTTCTCCCCCTTTTTCCTCGTCTTTTTTTCCTTTTTCGCGTCGTTTCGTCAGTCGTTTTTTTTAATATGGGTCGTTATCGTATTTTTCTAATAACGATATTACAAAAAACTATTTTCATATATAACGAAACGTTCTTAAAATACGATATCGATTTTCTAATCGAATATCGTATCTAACAAGAACTAAATGAAATCTCGTTGATGCTAAAAAAATCGTTACATTTTTTTAAAGAAAATATGACGATTTTAACGCGGAGGAAATCAAACATCGTTTTTTTAGTTTAAACTTTACAAAACGATTTTCAAAGTTAATTTTTTTTTAAAATTTCATTCCGAATATTCGATATCGATTTCATAATCGAATATCGGATACGATGAATATCGAAAATATAAATCGAGCATAAATTAATCCATATTTGTACGCGATTGATCAAAATTGACGTTTTTCGAAAATAAAAAAATGGGACAGCTACTCGCGCGAGTCGCGCCCCTCCCAGGCGACTCGCGCGAGAGCCTGAAAACCGAGCCCTTTTTCTTTATTTTGTCGCTTTTTATTCTTTTCGTTTCTTACATAAAACAGCGATTTTCGCGACATATTTTCAGATTTCGATAAATACCTTTTTCGACCTCGGTCAACACGTGTTATCTGTCACGTGTCATCAACCTTTTTCAAAATCATGCATATTATCGTATTTACATCTTTATTCGATTTATAAATCATTACTAACACGTTTGTTCATCTTTTTTAGCAATCTATTTTCATCTTTTGTTTTATTAGACTAAAACGAATCTCACATGCTAAACATAACTTTGACGTTATTAGTTTAATATGCATTAAACGACTTAGCAACCCATTTAATTTTTCTCACATGCTTAGGGAAAATAATGTTTGCATATCATTCAACTATCGAACTAACGCATGTACACCAAAAACGAACGATATCTTAGTAAAGGCCGCTAAGTGCGAGCGGGGTTGGGTGTTCTTAGTGAACTTCCCAACACGTACCCTCACCCCTTACTCAGAACCATGGTTTCCGGATGTCCGAATCCATTGGCAACGAGAGTCATTCAATACACGATATCCGATAATGTCGGTATCGGTATCATAATGCAAAGGGATGAACCCAATAAGTTCTGACATCAGAAATGGACCGTATTTTGTATACGGCCCCCTACGACATAGAGTGGGTTCGAACGGGCCCGAACTCCCACAAAGTTCGGTGGCGACTCCTACTTCGATTTAAATTTCAATTTGACCATCTCATATGGAGATTCATTCGCCTACCCATACCCGCGCGTGGCCGCGTCGGGGTGGACCTATGTCATGTCCACAGACAGAATGTCCAAAAATGTATTTTAGCTATTTTTGGTACTTTTTGTACCATTTATCGAAGTCTTTAATTAATAGTATTGATTTTTGGACAAAATTACGATTTATCGTTAAAATGCTTCGTCCCACCTAAATGAATTGTTTTTCCAGCAATTTTGAAAATAATTAAATCTGAAAATTTATAGGTTAAATCACCCCTTATCATATTCTAAATTTGTTTAATGGTTTAATGAAATAAAAGACGTTAAACGATTTGTTTTGACATTTGCCGTAAAATCCTATTTATGTTCGTACTGTCGAAACTAATAATAATTAGGGAATTTTAGCTTTATATATTTTGAAAACACCCTGATTAGTAGTATTAAAATGTTTAAGACATTTTTAATCATTTTATAAACACACTAGTGTGATATTTCTATAATTTGACAAACCCAAATGTTCTCACTTTTAACAATTAATATCGTTAAGGCCGAAAGTATTATTTTTATAAATTTATATCGTTCTAAAAATGTTGTATTAGTATGAACTAATATTTTCGATATTTTGATATGATGCTATTTTTAGTAAAGTTTGTAAAAATAGAAGTTTCCTAAAATAGAAAGTTTCCTCTTTTGGAAAGTGATCCTCTTTCCTTTTCGTTCTCTTATTATTTATAATGATTATATCTTTTGAATATCGATAATGGTTTATTTTGGAATTGTGGAATAAGAACAAGTGTGGGTTTGGAGTAATATAGTCTCGGATGTACGTTTTTGTCATCAGCTATAAAACCGGTGTGCTTATTTGAGGCGCATTTGGTCGTTGAACTGGGCGTAGTTTCGCCAGAAGAGTATGTTTTGACCTTAAGCTAGATATCGCATCGTGTTAGTCGCCATCAGCTGAACTAGACATATTTGTTGTCTAGGAGGGGTATTCACTACTTAAACCAGGACCTCGCTGCACGCAGTCCTGTTATAGTTGAGTTGCCTAGTTAGAGACTGGAGTCTGTTATGAGTTAAGTCTACAATTCTCAAAGCTAGTTTCCAGTATTATCCCAGTGAAAGTCTAAATTCTACATTACTCCTATCCATAACGCCATTTTGACTATTTTATTATTATATATATAATTTGGTTGCAGGTTGGCAAATGTTTTATGTTTTCTCTGAAAAACTCATTTTTATTTTTATTGTTTCGATACGTGAAGTTTTCACGGAAAGATTATTTTTATGAATAATGCTTTACTGTTTTCCGTTTTTACTATTTTTTCTATAATAGTAATTACAGTCTTGAAATCCTGTTATGCGGCTGGGAGAACATTGACGTTGCTCCCCACTGATTGTGGCTGTTATGTTTTTAACATGGCAGGTATATGTGTTTCCCTTCTGGTGGGCTAGCGAGCAATTATGGATTCTGCTTGTTTTAATAAGATCATTGTATTATGGATTGTTAAAACCCTTTTTATGGATTATTTTTTAGTTTGTAGCCATTTTTATTTTATGGCTTATGTATTGACTTACCATTTTTATTTAATCAAGACATAGCTACAGTGTGTTATAATCCCACTTCTACAGTGTTTCCACCACTGTATTCCGTTAGAATTTCTAGGGGATTACATACAATGTGCTAGTAAAATTGATGGGAGGGATTTGTCGTGAATCCCAACCGTCAAATAAAACCGGCAAAACCTAACTAGGGTAGCTAGGGTAAGTCGGGTCGAATCCACAGGGACGGGAGGTCGGACTAGGGTATGCTACGGTCTAGGACTAGGTTCGAGACAAGCTATTCTAAGGAGGGGGAGACTAGGACTAAGCTAGGTCTAAAGCAAGAAAACAATCAAAGGAAACGGGCTAGGATTAGGTCGGGGTCAAAGGGGTAATGGAATGGTCAAGGGAGAACTAGAGTGAAGGAGGTAGTAGGGTAATCTAGGTAATGCCCGGGCTCTCGCAACTTAGACTCACCTAGAGGTTCCACCTAAAACCCCCCTTGGCGACATAAACGACAAACGAGGTTACTAGCGTGATATCGGGGCCTAGGTCGCATCCGGGCTCTCGCAACTTAGACCGACCTAGGGGTCGTCCTCACCGGGGTCTCGCAACTTAATGAGGGAACCAAACCCACAAACAAACTATCACCCACAAGAGAAAAGCAAGAAAAAACAAGCATATGCACATACTAGTCATTCAAGCATTTCAACAAACATGTGATATGCATCAAACCAAGGGGAAACCCAAATCTTCCACCAACATCTCCAACAATCCCTTAATCATCCAATTAACACCCTAATCACCTTACTAACCCTAGCAATATACTACTCTAACATATCTATACTAAAACTAACACTAAGAAGAGAAATCAATTCAAACATCCAAACTAGCATAATGAAACTAACAAGAACTATGAACTATGAGCAATCTACACAACAAAGGTTCAAACTTTAATGAAAGAACAAAATTAAGAAAAACAAAAAGAAGATTATACCTACTAAAAAGATGAAAGGAAGAAGGAAACTTGCATAAATGAGAAAAACCCAAAACAAACATCCAAGTTTGTCAAGCTTGGTGGAGATCTTGAAGAATTCCCAAATTACAAGCATTAATCTATGATTAAAGACTAATTACCGACTAATCTACACTAATCTATGCTAATCTATGCTAAAATAATCTAGGGTTTAGTCTAATATGAAGTGCATAAGCTTAACAAAACAAGGGAAGAGTATATATAGGGTTACAAGTGGAAAGGAGAGGAAAGAAATAGGCGCGGGGTAGCAGCACACCCATCCCGGCCGGGAAGGGGTGGTCGCGGTCGGGACGGGGTCGGTCCCGGTCGGGAAGCCATGCTCCCGGTCGGGATGGGCCACAGACAGGAGCCTCCTCTTTTGTGCACCTCAACCGGGACCGGTTGAGGCCATACCCGTCGGGGATGAGTCTTGTAGGCCTCCAATATGAACTTTTTGGTGCCTCCTTGGTTCTCATGGGATTCTCACCGATTCTCGGGACTCGGGATCGGGTCTTGGAGGCTCCGGATTGGGTCCCAAGGTCTCGGGGTCGATTCCAAGGCATCGAGGCATCGTTCCTTTACTCCGTTGGCTACAAAATATGTATGTATCGAGTCGGAATCGCTCCAACTCTTCCAATCGGTCTCGGGAACCTGAAACGAACTAAGGGAAGCATAAGTAGCCCATAAACCGCTCCTAAGGAGCGATTCTACAAGGAAAATAGGACCAAAACACTACAAAATAGGCACTACAAACCACACTTATCAACTCCCCCACACTTAACCCTTACTCGCCCTCGAGTAAGCACATACTAACTACTAAACTATCCGAGTGGGTATTAGCGCACTCTACGCCCCTTCAACTCACGCGAGTACACTTAGAGGAGAAGTGCACCCCGCAAGGCAAGTCGGGTCTTGCGACAAAACTGTGGATGCAACCGGACACCAAACACACAAACAAACAAACACATAATCGGTTGCACCCAAAAGAAAACAAATACCGCTTTCCTCAAACAAGCGGTGAAAGAAACACCGGTTTAGGACTCGAGGCAAGTGACAACGTTCCAAAGCTAGCAATACAAACCAAGGTGAAATAAACCCTAATAGTATGACGATAAAGCAATAAAAACGTTGGTAACTTACCTAGGTCCTCCTAACTTTCTAAAAACGTACTACGGGACGATCGGCGGTGTGGAAAGTGAAAAACCATGGTGTTAGTCGACACTGTAGGTAAGTGAGACTCCGCCCCCTTTAGCGTGAGCCAAGAGGGTCGTCCCATGTCCAAAACCGCCTAACTAGTCCAAGTAAAAAGGTGGAAATAATGCAAAATGAGGGAAGACCGACCTTTGCCGCTATCATCCTTCATAGGGACTCGGTCCTTTGGTAGGCTCTTCACGGCAAAAGTCGGGAAAAGGGCTTATTTTGAGAGGTAGGGGTTATTTTTGTGAGTCGGGTTTTCTTTTGGCATTTTCTCTTTTCTTTTGCATTTTTGCTTTGTTTTGCCATGTCATTCTTTTTCTTCTTTTCTATTTTCTTTTTGGCTTTTGTGCCTTTTCTTTTTCTTTATTTCTTTTCTTTCTTTCATTTTTCTTTCTTTTCTTTTCTTTGCCCTTTTTGGCAAGATTTGGCTTTTTGGCATTTTCATTGTATAACAAGAAAGGTAGAAATCAACAATTTGCAATTTATTGTGTGGAAATGTGTATGAGGTAGGGAAATGGGAGAGTCGAGGAGCGTCCTTCCCTTCAAACCCACAAAAATTGGAGAACTTGGACTAATCAAAACAATCCTAAACACGGTCACCTAGGGGACGAGACTCGGTAACCAAGGCCTTTTCACACCGTGGGTGGTCATAATGGTCAAAAATGCAAATCCCATAGTAAATCCCTAGTAATCTAGGTGGAATCAAGGTAAAGGACCAACGAAATCATTGATTTAGGGTCATTCTACTAGATTAAAGTCCAAGACTCGATTTACACTACTAGAAAGGGAAAGTAAACACTCGCACACTAGCCTCTAAACCGGGTTTTCGAAAACCTTTTAACACACAAGACTCAACAAACACAACACAAAATGAAGACTCAACGAGAACGACAGAAAAAGAAACAAAAGCAACAAAACAACACAAGATAAACATATGAACAAAACAAACACCACCCCGATATTCCACACAAGTCACCAATCAACCACAAACTTTACAAGCTCCACCCGAGCAACCTTCATCACAATCTTCTCCAAACTTCACAAGAAATAAAGAGGGGAAAAAAGGATAGAAGATGTTACCGGATGTCTTCAAAGCTTTCCAAAATTAACGGTGGTTAAGCAACCTAAAAGGAAAAGGGGGACAAAACACACACAACAAAACAAATGTACGAAACAATGACACACAAAAGGAAAAGACACAAAAGAAAATCTTTTTGATTTTTGTGAAAAAATTTCAAATTTTTAGGGTTTTTGAAGATTTTTCGAAAAAACTAAGAAAATAAACTAAACTATACTAGAATATCACTCCCCCACACTTAAATCGAGCCATGTCCTCATGCTCGATCGTAGGGTGCAGAGAGACAAAAGAAAGAAAAAGAAACTACGAAAATAAAACTAAAAAAAATCAAAAATGAAGATGAAGAAAAGGGTAGAAGGTGTCCGGCCGAGGTGTAATCAAGTCACCATGGGCCGAGACAAGAAAAGATATGGAAGGGGGAGGAAAATAAAAATAAGGAAATAAAAGGAAATGGGAGGGGAGGGCTAGGTGTAATCAAGTCACCTAGCCCAGATTCCGCCTAAATCCGACTAAATCCAACAAAAAGGGGTGAAAAACTTGTAAATTTTGGATTTTGAAATGACTCTCGATGTAGTCACGTCATCGAGAGTCGGGAGCAACCATATACCAAGGCCTCGAAGGCCACCATGACACAAATATAAGGGGAAGGGGAGTAAACAAAGGAAAACAAGCAATAAAAGACGGAAAAGAAAGGATAGTTGTCGTACCAATAGGATAGCAACTCACTCGCTCCATCGTCTCCAATGATCAATAAAGGCACTTTTCTTGTCTTCATCATTGCTATCCCTCTTCAAACTTGATAGAACCGCATGGTTGAGGTAGTAATGGTGTGAGGGGGGTAGGATTCGATGTGAAACTCGGTGTAAAGGGAAGAGAAATGAGGTGAGGGTATGTAAATGAAGTGTAAGGGTAATATGACATGAGCAAGGATGGGTAGGGAGGTTGTGTGGGAGTATACAATGGTTGGGTGGGCTCAAATGTCGAAGAAGAGGCCAAAAGAGGAGAAAGGGGACCATCCCGGTCGGGATGGATGGTCCCGGTCGGGAAGACACACTCGTCCCGGTCAGGAAGCCACCTTCCCGGTCAGGACGGCACTCCAGCAAGCTCCAATTTTTGCACCTCCATCCCGATCGGGACGGCTCCTTCCCGGTCAGGATGGCATATCCTTCCCGGTCGGGAAGCTCCCTTCCCGCCCGGGATGGGTCTTCTTGACCTCCAAAACCCCAAAAGCTTCACCGAAGCTTCAAAAACCGACTTCCATACTCACGATCCAAGCTCTATCATTAACCATTCCTCTCTAGGAATCATCTTCACTTCACACCTATGACAATAAGCTCAAATACAACATCAAATTCCCTCCCTCACATCGCTCATCAACAATCCAAATAAACAATAATTCCACAAAGGCTACCAAATCCTAGAAACCAAACTATACAAACAAACATAAACACAAATACAAGCACAAAAGAAGGGAAAAGATATTTACACTAACTACTCTCACCAACAACGCCTCCATAGCCATCAAGAGCTCGAAGGAGTAAGTCAAATGCTCTAGCAACATCTTCATTTAAGCTCACATGGCCGAGCCTAGCCACTTCCAAGAGTTTCCAAGTCGGAGGTAAGAAGCGATCATCTTCATTATGCTCGGGGTTCTTGTGATCTTCCGGGTCTTCAGAACCAACATAGCTACGACTCTTATGACCATCCGGTAGGTATAGTGGTCTAGATTCGTGCTCGGTGTCATGATGTAGGAGATCACACCCTAGGGGTGTCGCTTCTTCTACGGGGTCGAGAGTGGAACTCTTTTCCACCGCCCGACAAGGATCCTCTTCACCAACCGTCTCACAAGGCAAGGGACTAGACATCGAGTGCGGTAGAGGAGGAGAAGGCATCAAGTTTTCTTCATTGGAGGCTTTAGGATCCTCCAATTTCCCATACAAAGCAAGTTCCAAGGCATCTACTTCTTTTTCCCAAGTATTGCGCTCCTTTTCACTCACCTTGTCTAGTTGGCCTAGAGGAGGTATGTCTTCACTTGGCTTTGGATTGTCTAGATCCGGTTCATCACGAAGAAAATCAAACAAATCCAATTTGATAGCCAATACATCGGCTCCCCAAGAGTTAACTGAGAATCATGTTCACTCCCCTCCTCATTGTGGGCCCTTGAAGCCTCATCTCCCTCTATTCTTCCCCTATCTTCACCACCCAAGCAACACTCAACAATGGTCTCTTGATCGACCCTCTCTTCTTCATTTGTAGCTTCAAGGTTGGGTTGACTTTCTTGTGGAGACACCCGACCTTCTTGCCCAAATGAACTTTCCTCAACATGTTGTGGAGCTCGAGTGGCCAACATCGTGATATGAGCCATGAGTGCATTGATGCGAGCATCTTGAACCTCTATTTGGGCCTTGAACTCCTCCCTAACCCCTTGTATTTGAGTCAACATCAATTGTTGACCCTTTTGCAATAACATCATCATCTCATGTTGGTTCCCTTGTGTTTGGACCAACATTTGACAAGTCTCAAAGTTAGGGATATTTGGTTGTGGGTTATGTGAGGGTGTTTGGTAGTTGTTAGGATGTGGGAACGATCCTTGACAACATTCTTGGTAACCATAAGAAGAGGGTTCATAAGATTGTTGATGAGGTTGATATGGTTGGTAAAGTTGTGGGTTTTGGTAATTCGCCCCATAGTTGTCCCGTGATGATTGATGGTAGCTTGGACGCGCCATGTCCATAACGTTGCTTTGGTACCTAGGATGAGCTAGAAGCACTTGAGCAAACGTTAGTATCCTAGTGCTTTTGAGGCACTAGGAAGGGAGAGTAACACACAAGAAGAAAAACGGAGATACACAAGGAGAAGAGAACACAAAAATCAAGAACAAAGTCCAAAACTAAGCAAACAAAAGTCTAAACTACGCCGTCCCCGGCAACGGCGCCAAATTGATGGGAGGGATTTGTCGTGAATCCCAACCGTCAAATAAAACCGGCAAAACCTAACTAGGGTAGCTAGGGTAAGTCGGGTCGAATCCACAGGGATGGGAGGTCGGACTAGGGTATGCTACGGTCTAGGACTAGGTTCGAGACAAGCTATTCTAAGGAGGGGGAGACTAGGACTAAGCTAGGTCTAAAGCAAGAAAACAATCAAAGGAAACGGGCTAGGATTAGGTCGGGGTCAAAGGGGTAATGGAATGGTCAAGGGAGAACTAGAGTGAAGGAGGTAGTAGGGTAATCTAGGTAATGCCCGGGCTCTCACAACTTAGACTCACCTAGAGGTTCCACCTAAAACCCACCTTGGCGACACAAACGACAAACGAGGTTACTAGCGTGATATCGGGGCCTAGGTCGCATCCGGGCTCTCGCAACTTAGACCGACCTAGGGGTCGTCCTCACCGGGCTCTCGCAACTTAATGAGGGAACCAAACCCACAAACAAACTATCACCCACAAGAGAAAAGCAAGAAAAAACAAGCATATGCACATACTAGTCATTCAAGCAATTCAACAAACATGTGATATGCATCAAACCAAGGGGAAACCCAAATCTTCCACCAACATCTCCAACAATCCCTTAATCATCCAATTAACACCCTAATCACCTTACTAACCCTAGCAAGATACTACTCTAACATATCTATACTAAAACTAACACTAAGAAGAGAAATCAATTCAAACAACCAAACTAGCATAATGAAACTAACAAGAACTATGAACTATGAGCAATCTACACAGCAAAGATTCAAACTTTAATGAAAGAACAAGATTAAGAGAAACGAAAAGAAGATTATACCTACTAACAAGATGAAAGGAAGAAAGAAACTTGCATAAATGAGAAAAACCCAAAACAAACATCCAAGTTTGTCAACCTTGGTGGAGATCTTGAAGAATTCCCAAATTATAAGCATTAATCTATGATTAAAGACTAATTACCGACTAATCTACACTAATCTATGCTAATCTATGCTAAAATAATCTAGGGTTTAGTCTAATATGAAGTGCATAAGCTTAACAAAACAAGGGAAGAGTATATATAGAGTTACAAGTGGAAAGGAGAGGAAAGAAATAGGCGCGGGGTAGCAGCACACCCATCCCGGCCGGGAAGGGGTGGTCCCGGTCGGGACGGGGTCCATCCCGGTCGGGAAGCCATGCTCCCGGTCGGGATGGGTTACAGACAGGAGCCTCCTCTTTTGTGCACCTCAACCGGGACCGGTTGAGGCCATACCCGTCGGGGATGAGTCTTGTAGGCCTCCAATATGAACTTTTTGGTCCCTCCTTGGTTCTCATGGGCTTCTCACTGATTCTCGGGACTCGGGATCGGGTCTCGGAGGCTCGGGATTGGGTCCCAAGGTCTCGGGGTCGATTCCAAGGCATCGAGTGATCGTTCCTTTACTCCGTTGGCTCCAAAATGTGTATGTATCGAGTCGGAATCTCTCCAACTCTTTCAAATCGGTCTCGGGAACCTGAAACGAACTAAAGCAAGCATAAGTAGCCCATAAACCGCTCCTAAGGAGCGATTCTACAAGGAAAATAGGACCAAAACACTACAAAATAGGCACTACAAACCACACTTATCAAAAATATTTACCCTTCACTATCGTCGAAGAAGGCTTGAGAATTAACTTTTATCCTTGATTTCAAGATCTTCCTCCAGTTCCTCAAGTCAGCGTCCGTTTGCAGCAAGGCCATCAAGTATTGCATGTGCGGGTCGTTTTGTCGGTAAGATTCACAAGTATTAACCTTTATTGTTGCTTGGTTCCTAAATATGTATTGTTACTGTGGTAAAATGATTCCATCTTGTTAGCCCAACTTATATCGAAAAGGCTTTGTCATTGTTGTTGTTATCTCATGGAGTATTAGCTCTCTTGTGTTCGTGGATTATTGATTATACATATGGCAACTAAGTGTGACTTGTAGCTTGAGTTATTGTCCTCTGATTAAGTACGTACTTTACTTTATGTCTATAATCGTCAAATTTTGTCCACCATCCAAGTAATCGTTAAGTCATTTAGTCCTCTAACTAAATGGATACTTATGTGAATAAAATTGTTACAAGTATGTGGTATTTAGTGAAATGCTTGACGAATTGAATTTTTTTCTTTTGTTGTAGACAAGCGATAAAGATGAATGCCGGTGGAGTACGCTTCAAGTCGTGAATTGAAAGACAGTGATTACAACATCATCAGAGCCTTAGTCCCAAAAATTCTATATTGTCAGTAGTTATCCACGACTAGCCAAGTGTAATTTTGATTGTGTAAATTTGAATACAATACAAAATATTTTATTTCTTATTAATACTATTTGCATGTAACAAAAATTTATCAAAATAATTATTTTTTTTGATTAAAAAATGGCTTCGGTTGTTCATTATTAACCGTAGCCTTTTATTCACTTTTGGCTTCGGCTATCACAGTCAAGCGTTGTCGTTACTCGCTTTTTGGCTTCGGTTCAACTTAACCACTGAAGCCTTTACTACGTTTTTGGCTTCGATTCCTTAAATAACCGTTGCCTTAAATATTTTTTTCTTTGCGGCGTAACCGAAGCCACAACTCATAGACTTAATGCTACACCTTGATTTACAACGCTCATATAACCGAAGTCATATGTCCTTTTTAACTGAAGCCACAAGTGTTTTTTGTACTAGTGGCACTATTACTTCTAGTTTTGTAATGTTTCTAGTCTCTGTTGATGACCTGATCATTATGGGAACTGATGAATATGAATTGCTGGTATCAAGCGTTTACTGGATCAGGCTTAACTATTAAAGACCTTGGTCCCTTACGCTATTTTCTTGGAATTCAAGTTGCACGATCCAAATCTGGTATATTGCTTAATCAACGCAAGTACATTCTCAGGGATGCTCATATGGAAGACTGTACACCTACAATATTTCCTCTTCCTACTGGACTGAATTTGTCCACTGATGATGGTGATTTATTAGCAAGTCCAGAAGTTTATAGGAGGCTGGTAGGGCGACTTCTCTACCTTAATTTGACTCGTCCGGATATTTCTTATGGTGTGCAACATCTCAGTCAGTTTTTAGCAGAACCACGATTTCCTCATTTTCAAGTTGCCTTGTATCTCATACGATATCTCAAAGGCACTATGAATTTGGGTCTCTTTTACCCTTCTACTTCATCTTTTGTTCTCTGTAGCTATTGTGATGCTAACCATGCCACATGTGTATTTTCCAGTAAGTCTGTTACTGGTCATTGTGTATTCTTGGGGGATTATCCCATCTCTTGGAAGACTAAGAAAATACCGGAGCATGAGCACGCACTGCACCATTTCTAGTGAGATTGTTTGGCTGAATGAGCTACTTAAGGAAATGCAAGTTCATGTTCCTTTGGCTATCACTCTTTATTGTGTTAATAAGGCACCTGTATATATTGCCAAGAATGCCATTTTCCATGAGAGAACTAAACATATCAAAGTTGATCGTCATTATATTCATGAGCAAATTCAAGATGGGTTGATAGCTACAACACGTGTCTCGAGTTCTGCACAGATTGATGATGTCTTAATTAAACCACTTGGTCATCATCAGGCTCATAGCTCTTTCATTCTCAAGCTTGGCCTTGTTGATTCTTCCCCAAGTCCTCCTTAAGGAGGGGGTATTGGAGTGATGGTATTGTTGACCAATCGTCCATGATCACACAGATCCATGACGTGACGAAGTTAGTTAGAAAGTTTTTTACAAGAAACACAATTTTACATATATATATATATAGAAGAAGCACACTAACTATTATTGCACTAATTCATTCACACATTTGTGATAATCAATCAATAAGAAACACTTTATATTTAGCTTGGTTTCTGGTATAGAACTTCACACAGGCGATCACCATTGATGACAGTTGATGAAGCTCACTGTGTTTGACACATTGCATTGGAACATAACAATTTGTTTTTCATGACGAGGATGTACATTTGCTACCTTAGTTAAGTACGTACTTGCTTCATTTATATTCAATTGTGTAACACCCCTAATTTTTATAAACTAAATTTGTATCCATATTTTTATTTTGTTTGCGATATAACTTGTAATCCTTAATTTTAATTCTTATTGGATTTACTTCGACTTCATCTTAAACTCGTAAAATCTTTATTTTAGCTCGAATTTCTATTTTCAACTCGAAACTCGTTAAAACATTTTATTATTTCTTCGAGAAATCATTTTATTAAACTTTCGTTGAAAAAATCATAATTTTGCTTTCGAGAAATCAATTTAATTCATTTTCGTTGAAAACTATTTATTCGTCGAGAAACCCAATTTCTTTACAAACAATTATTTAAACTCGATCGAGATTGACCCATTTGATTTATCGAGTCAACTAATTATTTTTATCAACTTCGAACTTGACCCAAATACTTATTCTTAAGACCAAAAACATTACTTTACTACTCGTCTCACCGTTTGGGCCAAACTCTTTCCAATCGACCTTCGATCAACCCGTAAATGACTTTCCGACTCGAGAATGTTCCATCTCGTGTTACTTTTGTGGCTGCCAGATTCGGTATTTTATTTATCCTAATCTTTTATACTAAAAAAATATCCTTTTAGCACATGTCAATTAGCTATCATATTTCTACTAAACTACTCCTCTCTTTGGTTGTTGTTGTTGGGGTCACGTTACTTTTCTCCCTTCTTTTTTTTACTCCCTCAAACTTCTCTATTAGTCTTCACGTTAAACCCCCAACCAGTCAACTTCGATCCGTTCCTCTGCTATTACTGATTGCTACTCCTACTGATGTTGTACGTCTGTAGCTGCTGCGTGGTGATTTTCATTGTCACACTGCTGTTGCTCGGTTGTTCGTTAACGCAGATGGAATCGTCTTGCGTGATCCTCCCCTGCTCTACCTGTCGGTTTTCTCCTTTTTTTGCTTCTTACTCTTTTCTTCTTTTCTTCTTCTTTCCTTATTCTTTGTTGATTCTTCTACTGTTGTTGTTTCTGCTGCTGCTACATCTTCTACTGTTGGTGGCGGTGCTACTGTTGCTGATCGGGATGGCTAGTTGTTGATTGTCGATGTCGATTTTGTGCTGCTATTATTGGGGTTACTGCTCGCAGCTGCTGTTTGTTGCTGATGGTTGTCGTACTGCTGCGTCTGTTAGTTTTTTCTTACTATTCTTCTTCTTCTTATTGCTTCTGTTGTTGTCCGTTGTTGCTGCTACTTACTATTGCTTTATTGCTACTTCTGCTGTGTACTGTCCGTGCTCAATTCCGGATGTTACTGCTATATGTTGTTGTTCGAGACGAATTTATCGATCGTCACTGCTGCTGTAATTTCTGCTGCTGTTATCACTGCTCCCTTCATCCTATTCATCCCTAATTCATTCTAATCCCGAGGGCTATCGTACAACTTCTGATGAAGATGATTATTTTTATTGGTTCGGATCTCGATGAAGGTAACACATGATGGCATGACTCGGTATTTCATGATATATATGTTGTAGTTGCTTGTAGTATCGTTTTAAAATCGAATCTTTATACGAATAAGCATGTTTTAATTATATTACGATAATATGCTTAAATCGATTTCATGTTTCTATCGCTTTTAATCTTCTCAATTTATTTCACATCGGATCTTCTAAAAGTATTATAAGGCCGAGACTAAAACATACAAATAAGAATTTGTTTCCCGATTTTCGTGATTTCTAAAATAAAGTATCAAGCAGGTGTCGAAACAGTCCGTGAATTTGTCAGTTGTTGTAAAACTAATTTAAAACCTTTGATGAACTTTGAATTTAATTGGGTAATTTATGTACCTAAACTTTGAAGAGTCTAGTTAATGTTTTCAATTCGTTTTTCTTCAAAATCAACTTTTAAACGTATTTGATCAAGGAGATACAATCGGGTGTCGAATTCTGTTAGTTCGTGAAAATACAAATTAAAACCTTTGCTACGTTTGAAATTTGGATTTACTCCAGAAATAAAAGTTTTAGCTAAGATTTTAAAGTTTTCAACCCCACTGATCTTACTTTGTTTTGATTTTTGATGATTTAACTATGAAGTTTATAATAAGACAGTGTTGTTCCGGAAAATCTGTAAATTTGTACTTTACTCCTTTTAATCACTTATATTTCAACATTTTGAGAAATAATTATGAATTTGACTTTCATTGACTTTTAATTGTTAATTATACATTTATATAATAAATATGATATTTATGTCTCGAGGCCTAATATTAACTATTTTATGTGACGCATATGTTGAACGATTTTTATTATAATAACACCTACTTTGGAAAGTTAATATTTGAAGAAATAAAGTTTCCCAAATTAGAAAGTTTCCTTTTTAGAACATTTGATAATCCTATCGAATTACGTCAACGGCTTTGTTTTGGAGTTATGGAATAAGGACAAGTGTACGGGTAGAGTAATACAGTCTAGGTTATACGTTTTGAAAAAGCATCCAGAAAACTCAGCATAGAGTACCCACTAGTGGCGTCTACTAGCTAGTCTATTCTTGGAAGGGGGTAGCAGTCCTTCGGGCAGGCTTTGTTCAGGTTTGTGAAGTCCACGCACATCCTCCATGCACCTGACGACTTCTTGACCATTACAACATTCGCTAGCCATTCAGGGTAGTCGCAGATTTCTATGAAATCTGCCTTCAAAAGTTTCTCTATTTCTTCTTTGATAGCCAAGTCCTTTTCTGCAGACATATTTCTCTTCTTCTGATTTACAGGGCGAGCCTCCGGGCTCACGTTCAGCCTGTGAACGATGTGAGCCGGGTCGACTCCCGACATTTCATCCGCCGAGTATACAAAAACGTCCCTGTTGTCTCTAAGGACCCTGATGAGTTCTGCGCGGTAGGATTCTTCCAGGTCAGCCCCGACAAGGACTTGCCTGCCAGGCTCTTGATCTACCAGCATGCTTTCCCCCCCAGGTTCGAGGTGGTCAGCTGCCTGCTGGCTGGCTGGAATCTGTCCCTCCCTGCTCGGGGAGCTATCAGCTTTCCTTTTTCCTTTCCTTTCTGTCTCATGGGTCTGCAAAGCCACTGAGTAACAGTGCCTGGCAGACTCTTGGTCCCCATGGATCTTTCCTTCTAGGCCAAAGTCTGTTACGTAGGTCACTGCTAGGGCTCTGATTGATATTGAGGCTTCGATTTCGTCTAAGGTGGCTCTACCAATTAAGGCATTGTATGCTGATTTCGCATCTACCACGACGAACGACGCCCTGACATTCCTGGCATAGGTCCCTTCTCCGAATGTCACTGGCAAGTCTATAATTCCCATTTGGAGCACGCTTGTCCCGCTGAATCCATACAGTGATCCAGGGGCAGGTTTCAAGTGTCTTCTTTCCATTCCCATTTTCTCGAAGACGTCCCTGTAAAGCAGGTTCGTGTAAGCCCCAGTGTCCACCATACATCTTCTCACGATGTGGTTGCTGATTTCCAGGGACAGGACCAAAGGATCACTATGCGGGTACACTACTCGCCCTGCATCCTCAAGGGTGATGCTTAGTGTCATACCTTTTGGACTCCCTGCCCTTTCAGCATAACAGATCTGATTTCGTAGCTCACGAATCTGCCTCTTTTGGCCTCTCCTGCTTGTTTGTCCCTCTGCATCCCCTGATATCACATGGATTATCAGGCGGTTCTGTGCCGAGCCTTCAGGCTTTTCCACTGTTTCTTTCTGGGTTTTGTTCCTTGCTGCATAGTTGCTCAGCCAGCCATTCCTGATGAGCTTCTCGATTTCGTCTTTCAGGTGGCGGCTCTCTTCGGTGGTATGGCCTACGCAGTCATGGAATGCACAGAATTTCTTGGGGTCCCCTTTCAGACTGCGCGGTTTGCTTGGACGGTTCCACTTAGCAGTTTCCTTCTCTAGTTCGAAAATCTTTGCCCTGGATTTTTTGAGGGCTGTGTAGCTGTCGAATCAAGGCTGGTAAACTGTGTGTTCCTTCTTGGGGGTATCCCCTTCCTCGACTCTCTGTTTCCCTGCCTCATTCCTGCCGCGTCCACCCTGCGGTCCCCCTTGCTGCCTGGTAGGGCCTGCAGGGGTATCGGGCACGCTGTAGAACTCTTCCTGCAGCATAAACCCTTCTGCGATCTTTCTAGCTTTGGCCAGAGTTTCTGGTTGGGCCCTGATCATCTAGTTTTTCCTCTCACCAGGGAGCAGGGAGTTAGTTAGCGCGTACGTTCCTGTTGCATCATCTATTTCTTTCACTTGCTGGAAGAACAGGTCAAACCTCTTCAGGTACTCCCTGACAGTCTCACCCTTCCTCCGCCTAAGGGTCATTAGGTCAAACCGAGTAAGACGACGCCTCTTGTTTCCAGCATACTGATCTAGGAAGGTCTCTGCCAATTCGATGAAAAAACTGATAGATCCCTGCGGCAAGTCTCTAAACCAACCCTGAGCCAGACCCACCAGGGTAGTTGGAAAGATTTTGCACCAGACTGCGTCGTCGGCATCGTACATGCCCATATGACTCTCGTACGCAGCTAAGTGGTCTTCCGGGTCAGTAGTGCCGTCAAATTTAACAGAGCGCATCTTAATTTTTGGGATTGGGTACCCCTGCACCTCCAGATGAAGAGGGGTTTTTGTAGGCCTTCCCACCACCTTCAACCTGCTCCCCGTGGAGTGGTAACCGTGATCCCCCCATCTGTCGGGGGTCGGTTTCCGACTACCAGGGGAACGATGTCGGGGCGGTTGCCTGCTAATCGCCTCATCGTCCCATCTACCAGGGGAGTGGTGTCGTGGGCGCTTCTTCTGAGCTGGCTCAAGATTGTCCCCCTTACGATGCTTTGACCCAACGGGCTGGCCCATATTAAGTCTTGACTGGAGGCTTCTAGATAGGCCCGGTGCTGGCTGCGAGTCCTCCACCGGCGTCAGCCTGGAGAAGACGTCGCCCTATCTCTCTCCTAGGCGCTTGGACGCAGGTTCTCTGTGCCTCATCCGGTTCTGCAGGTCTTGGGATAAACCCCTTCTTTCACGGGCAGCAGTGGACTCTGTTGTGTGTATGGAGAACGCATGCTGAGCAGGCGGTTCCTGGTTGCCGACCGTTATGCGCCTCTGCACCTGAGCATACACTTGTGTTGTTTTCTTCGCCTTCCGTTGGATTTTTCTGGCGGCGGTTCGCTTTGAACCCCCGGCTCCTTCTCCACTTTCGAAGTGAAGCTGCCTGGGGGTCGTGGCGACCCTGCCTACCAGATCCTCCGGAGTAAATTCCTGGTTAAGCATTGCCGAGAAGAAGGCCGCCGTCTGCGCCATCTGAGCGGGGATGAGGTTTAGGGGCTGCCTCGAATGTGCCCCCTGCCCAGCTGTAACAGCGACGTCCTTACCGGGCGCTCCGTGGAAGCTTGCCCGCCCTACTCCTGGGATTGTGGCAGCGGGCGTCTTTTCCGGGAACGGCATGCCGTACAAGGGGGCCACTGGTGGCACTGTTGGGCCTGCCCCTGAACTGGCATCAATGATTTCAAGCATGATTTGTTATAACTGGCTAATTTTTGTATTTGAGAATGGTTGATTTTGTGGGTAATTTCGTAGGTACAACCGTATCGATCCCCACAGTTGGTGCCAAATTGTTCCGTTATCGGAATTAATTAACCCGACTTCGAATCCGGGTCTCTGATGTTTGTATGTTGCTCGATTGATCTCACAATCCTCTCCTTCTTCTTACTCTACAGGTCGGACCTTCCCGGCGGATTGAGCCTGCTCCCTGCAGACAAAGCGCACAGGGCCTCGGAGGTTGTCCGAGGAAACCCTCTCCGATGCCTAAGTCAGTCCGTGAATGCCTTAACAAACCTAGTTCGTGAGGAGCTAGGTGGCGTTTTTAGAGTAAGAGTCCAGAGAGAGAGAATCCAACCATTGAAAAGTTGGAGGAAGGGATGTATTTATACCTGAAGGAGTTATGTCCACTGTCCTACGGATTAACCCGCTTAAGTCTATGTATCAGATATGCCTTGCTAGAGGTCGATGTCGGGTTGACATGTAAATGAGTTACGTGTCTGGTAGTCTTAAGTGGGCCCATTGGGTCACACACAATATGTACGGGATATATTAGTATATATCGATATATTAAATATATCGGGTCAGTAGTAATACGGACTCAGCTGCATTGTCGGGTTATGGTAATTAGAGTTATACTACTAATCTAATTATGGTAATTAGAGTTATAGTAATAACCTAATTCTACCTTCTCATCTCCTATATAAGGAGGTTCATATGATGAACCAACCTATGGAATTAAGAGTATTGACTCATAATATATATATTCTTCTTATAAGAGTTATAAGAGAGATACAGAGAAGTTGTGAGACGGTCTCACGTACCTTTATACTAGCATATACGCCGCAGTTTCGTACCCGTGTGGATACCAAAGGAGGCATCACGTTCGGGGTGCTTTATTCTGTCCGTGGGAATTATTTATTCTGTCCGTGGAGATTATTTATTCCGTCCGTGGAGATTATATATATATTTCTGGGTTTCTTATACTTCTTATTAATACGTTGTTCCGATGCAAATAAGGTATAATTGTTATCCCTCTACTTTTGTCTTTTCGGTTAATACTCGTAACAGGTCCTTGGGTTTAAGGGTTGTAACCCTACGGTGGTATCAGAGCCTCTGTTATGTAGTATTAATCAAATCGACTTGAATCTTTGTCTCATAATTGGTTACGAGGGATTCTATTACGTATTAATTTGATCATTTGCGAGATCCGTTGTCTATTTATCTAGTATCCTCTGATTTTGCCGCTGCCGCTTGTGACGTACGGAGTGGAGTATATGTGTTTTGTTTGCATTACTAATTTATGATTCTCACCTTTTTATATCATAATGATGATTATTTATAAGATGTTTGTCAGTAGTTTTGCATTACCTATTCACACACATCATCAAGTTGCTTTTGCACATTTTTTTTATGTTGTACTACTATAAATTGTTTATACGGTAATAATACATAATATGTTGCACTAGTGCTTGATATCGTAATGGTTACAAAATTTGTGCGTGTTCGTTTAATCACCGAGATTATGCGACTAGTTATCGTTCTTGTCTGTTTAGGGTTTGCTGTAATTTATGAATTTAAACTGTTAAATTCTAAAATTGACTCGTAAAATTAATTTAAGATCTAATATGGATTATTTTAATTTAATTTTGTCCTAAATTGACCCACTATAATCCTCAATTTCCTTGTTGATGATGAGACTAATTAGATTGGTCAAGATTCGATTGAAATTGGGAACGTTAAATTACAAGAATTTATCGTTGACGATGAGACCTAATAAGATTAGGATAAGACTCGTTTTAATTATGGTGGAGACGGATCGAAACAAGGTCAACCCGGTAGACACGAGTGTGACTCAATCGGAACGGGTGTGACTCGGTTGGCACGAGTATGGCTCGGTAGGCACAGGTGTGTCCCGGTCGGAACGGGATGACCCGGGCGGCAAAGGTTTGACCAAAACGACACAATATTTTTTCGGACGACATGGTGTCTGGTCGAGTGACGCTTTTATGAAAAGTCGTTTTCTTGCGTTTGTGTGTTGATTATGAATCAAACATGGATTATACTTTTATTTTCCGAATCAATGAAAAATTAGTTTTCTAAATCGGCTAAATAATTTTATGCATTTTAATTATCATGTTATCATAGATAGATCGGAAAAAGAGTTTCTCGAGTCTTATTTGATTTTGATGAATTGTTCATCTATATGACAATTATAAGTTGCAGGTCGATTGTGAATCGAGTTTTATATATCCGTTCAATTTTTCCGGGTGGGAAATTGTTCCCCGTAGGTGAACAAATGAAAGATATTGGTGAAATTGTTCAAACCAAATTACAATTTTGAATTGTAATATGATTATGAATCAAAATATGGGATCTTTTAACTTGTTTTATACATAAATCACTAGTAACAATTGAATTATTATGTCATACGATGCATGAATTTTATTGTTTGAGACTTGTGACTTGTGTGTTTAGAACTAATAGGTCGCCTTGTAAGTTGACTTAGTGACATGGTTAGGACCCATATTCATTTAATCCCTCGCAAAAATATTAAGTATTGTCTTTCCAGAATTGACCACTACAACAATTTCATATCATTGGTTGAAGTGACTGCCTAAGCGGTGCTTTGTCGATGTGTGTGGACTGAGTAGGTGGGTAACGGTTACCCACAGGTTTAGTCTGGTTTCCTTAACATTGCTATCAAGTCGGTTTTGGGCTTTGAGGCAAATAGTTGGTGTCATATGATGACTAATTCCGACGAACCAGAAATTACATAGAGATGTAATTGACAAGTTTGTTGTCTACCTTTACTTTTGGAGCTTGAGCAGTGAGCCCAAGTTCACTTGAGCGACAAAAGGTTTAGGATCTTGGAATATTATGCGAGCTTGAGGGTAGTTTGCATGATTTTATCTTAAAATTGTTTATGATTATTAATATTAATTATCGTTTTACTTTGCATATAATTGTAGTTGTAATTTAGTTACCGTTATCACATTTATTGAAGGTGAGTTTGAATTGTTCAACCTCGTCGATTGGTATCTTGAGAATTGTTCTCAAGATTAGAGATGGATTTTGTCCTTGTGAAGGATAATTCCGACAAAATATAACCAGTGCTAATATATACAGTATGGACTGTATAATTAGAGTCATGGAGATGACTATTATAAGTACAAAAATCAATTGTTTCAATAAAAGGGAATCGTTCCCATTAAGTGAGAAAATGTTGAAGATGATCCATATGTCATATGATGACGTGATTATATTGATAATCAAGAAATTTTGGATGCTTCTTTCTAAAGAATTAGGAATTGAAATCGTTTCAATTAGTCCTATCTTTAGGTCACTTTATTATGAATAAACAAGTGACTAAATTAGGTTTCTTACCTTTTAGCATGAGATGTTAAAAGACGGTTGAACATTGTATCAAGATGGCATAATACTAATAATGTTCTATGAGTTCATTAAGAAAATTGCATGAGATTGATTAATGAATCTAAGACGTTGGTTAAAGTAAGGGAAGGATAATTGTTGTCATACCCAAACTTGTTCCCAAGTTTAAATTAGGTACGAAATTATTTATCATTAATGTAATGACAAATATATGGCATTGGTAGATAGCTTTCTAGAAGTGTGTAGAAAATATGCAAATCAATTATTGAAGTATGACTTTTGGTGTGTATGTTACTAAAGTAATTTTTACTTTCATTCTATTGTTTTGGTATAAGATACCAAATGCAACTATTACATTGTGGATGTGATGGCTCGAAGAGAGTGGAATAATGGTATATAAGTGAAGTGTTTTATGATTGAAATAGACAAACGTTGTTGTTTCATATATAAAAGGAAAATCACTTGATTTTACCATAAAGCTGACTACTGGAATTGAATAATTGTTATTCTTGTACTAGTCATAAGCAAGAATATTGATTCTGTTTCATGTATGGGCATGAAAAGTTTTAATAAAAGTAGAACAATTGTTGCTCTATATCTTGCAAGAATATGAAGTACAATAATAAGGCTAACATGATTGTTGGACTCTACATTCCTAGTAGTGAATGTTTTATTTGTAACATAACGACCAAAAGGTTCAAGTCTCTCGACTCAAGTTTTACCTATTATGACATTGTCCTTAATCCATGAGACAAGAAACATAAGAATAGTTTCATAATGATGAAATTATAAACCTTATTGATAAGGATCAATTGAGGTAAATGGATCTTGTTAAGATGGATAAATGACATTAGAAGTGTCTCTTATTATTTCTAGTGGGATGGTACTTAGACTTGTTGGATCACACATATACAGATACGTGTGAGTTTAACTAGTGATATTGCAAAAATGGGTAACGCGTATGGTTTTGTTCATTTGATGAAATTTGAAACTGAATGCTTTGAATTGTTCAAGGTACAAGATCAACTTGATAAGTTGGTACGAGTCGTTCGATATGATTGAAACAGAGAGGAATTGAACTAAAAGATTGTGATCATCTTAGAAGTAGTGAAAGTGTTTCAAACTACATCGAACCATATTTGATATGATTTGATCTATGATGAGTCATATGCAGATATTATTGACGCTTTAGAAAGTTATGCACTATAAAAGTCTTTATACAATGTTGATGAGATTGTCCATGAAAGTCAAAGAATAGACACCATATGAGATATGGATTGAAAATGTTCTAAAATAGTCTTTTCTTAATTATCAAGTCTTAAAGTTTAGAGAAAATCGTTTTCTAGAACTTAGATTCAATTAAGACATTTGTTTTATTAGGGATATTATGTTAATTCTACAAATCATCCAAAGAACAAAATTGTTTTGTTGCATGGAGTGGTATGTTTCTTTTAAAAATATGTGATTTCTAATAGAAACAGTGGGAGTAGAATCGACCTTGAATTGTTCAAGATTAACAGAAATTCTCTACAACTGTTGGAGAGGATATTTAAGCATCCATGAAAAGTCATGATCATCTTAGCTGTAAAATATTATCCTACATAGGTTTGAGCTATGATGAAACAATAATGGGCAAAGACTCCAAAAGTCACATAAAATCTAATAGATTCTATATACCATAACCAAGTATAGACTTGTGTTAAATGGGTCTTCTAGTGAAGAATGATCTTCACTATAAAGATGATGTAGATTGATATAAGAGTATATATGAAGCATAATTGGTAGTTAATGATTGATCTCATAGTAATGACTATAGAAAAACCTTTTTACAACATTATGCTTAAGTCTATAAAGATTGATTTAGCATTTTAAATGTCATCACTCATTATGATGAGTTTTGGACATATATATGTGAAATACATTTCTTGAAAGGGATGCAATATGATGTGTGTGCGACACACCGTATGAATTTCATATTATTAAAATT
Source organism: Agrostemma githago (assembly GCA_958450325.1). Classification (NCBI taxonomy): domain Eukaryota; kingdom Viridiplantae; phylum Streptophyta; class Magnoliopsida; order Caryophyllales; family Caryophyllaceae; genus Agrostemma; species Agrostemma githago. The sequence goes on from OY288250.1 coordinate 16,362,127, forward strand.
GCTAGGCAAATGTGAGTATTCTAATTTGATTGGAGCATGGAGCAAGTATCTTCGTTCTCAATGTGGTAATTCAAAGATGTTTGTTTTCCTTTGAGACGAAGAGAGACAAAGTGTGTACAAGATGTTAGTGGGAGTGCATTTATCGTTATGATTTGGTATGTAAGTGACATACTTCTCTAACTAGACGACATTTGATTGCTTTAGTCTACGAGACTTTGCAAGAAATGTGTTTATTATGTGCTCGTGTAACGAGTAGATACTAATCTGGTGAGTGTCACTGGAATGCTATCTAAGAATTGTTCCTTTGCGCTTAAGAAGCAAAAAGGGAAATTATTTAAGAGATGCGCATGATGTGATAAGCGAATTATTGTAAACAAGTTACAACAATTCATATTTCCAAATAGACAAAGATGATATGAGATTGTAATCTCAGTATATTTTGTTTTGGATGAGAAGTTGTGTGTTGGAACGGTTCCAAAGGACAACTTTGTGACTAGTATTATAACTAAAGTTAGTGTTCTATTACTTTTGAAGCAAATAGACGCTTGATTACGAATTAAGCACACACTCAACTTTAAAGTTTATAAAGCAATTTGTTGCTTATGAAACTAACAGTTTGCCTTAATTGAGAGAAGGTAGATTGATCATATGCTTGTAAATAACCGATACAAATGTTGTATGTCCCAAAACCTCCTCCACAAAAAGATCATATTGATCATGATCGGTATAAGACGCATGAGCGAGTGGTCTTGGTACTTTTAGAGGTGTTTGATTTAGTGGGAGTTATTTCGATAATTGATATATGTATGACATATTGTCATTTGGTTAATGTAATCGAGTTTTGTCCCTAAATAATTTACATTGATGAAATAGATCACTAAGTACGTGACTTAGTCTTGGAACTCTATTTGGATGATGTAATTATTTTGTCTCTAGTCAGGGTATTGTGATGGGACATTTGAATACCTTTAAATGACTAGTGTGTGAGTTGGTTGATGACTAAGTTCCTTGAGTCATAGGTATTGAGATACTAAACCAGGCACACGGGTGTATGTTGGGAACATGCATTAGACAGACCCGTTGAAAAGGATTTTACTAAGATTTCGCTTAGTGTCAGTAAAGTTCTTTGCAAATTATGAACTTGTACGGTCTTTAGACTTGAGTCTTCGACTATTCTGTACATGTGATGTGTATGCTTTGATACTATTCCTCGTCAGCTGTGAAAGGGGGCTATGGATGGTTATTGGGCATACATGGATCATGTGATAGAATGTGGTTAGACAAGAGGGGATTTGCTCTTCCTTTATTGAAGGGAATATATTGTTTCTTGGCCACTCAAAGAGTGTGACTTGTGCAAATGCATGGCCGCGCTCAGATAGGATGATTGTCATCTATCTGCTCTTTTAACAAGTCAACTCAGAGATTCGAGTAAAAGATTGAGACATTCGAGGATGACACTTCTTCTTACCTCATTCTCAATTGGAGACAATAGTAGCAAAGAGACTTAACGTCGTTCTTGAGAGGACATGTACAAGTGGGAGACTGAAGAAGTTATGTCCACTGTCCTACAGATTAACCCGCTTAAGTCTATGTATCCGATATGCCTTGCTAGAGGTCGATGTCGGGTTGACATGTAAATGAGTTACGTGTCTGGTAGTCTTAAGTGGGCCCATTGGGTCACACACAATATGTACGGGATATATTAGTATATATCGATATATTAAATATATCGGGTCAGTAGTAATACGGACTCAGCTGCGTTGTCGGGTTATGGTAATTAGAGTTATACTACTAATCTAATTATGGTAATTAGAGTTATAGTAATAACCTAATTCTACCTTCTCATCTCCTATATAAGGAGGTTCATATGATGAACCAACCTATGGAATTAAGAGTATTGACTCATAATATATATATTCTTCTTATAAGAGTTATAAGAGAGATACAGAGAAGTTGTGAGACGGTCTCACGTACCTTTATACTAGCATATACGTCGCAGTTTCGTACCCGTGTGGATACCAAAGGAGGCATCACGTTTGGGGTGCTTTATTTTGTCCGTGGGAATTATTTATTCTGTCCGTGGAGATTATTTATTCCGTCCGTGGAGATTATATATATATTTCTGGGTTTCTTATACTTCTTATTAATACGCTGTTCCGCTGCAAATAAGGTATAATTGTTATCCCTCTACTTTTGTCTTTTCGGTTAATACTCGTAACAGGTCCTTGGGTTTAAGGGTTGTAACCCTACAATACCTTCCCCCAAGAGAGAGAGAGGAGCGGGAAAAGAGCGGGAGAATGGGTGGATGGCAAAGCGACACGTGGGTATATTTTTTCCACTCATTCTCCCTTACCTTAGGCAAAATGACGGAGGGGCCCCTGGTAACCTCTGGCCCTGCCTGGGGGAGAAGTCCCCTGGAGACAGGCAGGCTGAGGGTTTTGAAGGCCCTGCTCGGTGGGCCGCGTCGCCCTGCTGGGCAGGCGATTGCCTGAAGTTACCCTCTTGGGGGGTTCCTGGTGGTTTGCCCTGACAGCCTGCTGGGCAGGCTCCCTGATCTTTCGGGTCGGGTCGCCTATGGGCCTGCTTGGCAGGCGGCCCGGCGCAGGCTACCGACCCCCATCAGAAGGATTTTTATTTTTAACCCTTCTGTAAAAAGTGGCATTTGTATTAACTGACCGTTCTTTTGTAAAATTTAGAACATCAGTGTGTTTTAAACCCAATCTACAGTGTTTCCGCCACTGTATAGCGTGAGAATTTATAGGGGATTACAAATTGTCTCATTTGTGTTTTTCAGAATATTTACAACGAAAGAGAATCGTTAATATATTTTCAACAATTTATAAGAGGTGTGATCTGGTCTTTATAAGTATATATTAAAAATATCTAGAAGTAATGGACAACAAACCGAGGGAAGGAGTATACAATTCAGAAAGGTTATACTTGGCTCTTAACTAATGTGGAAAAGATGGAATGGCATCAATTTATTTGGAATAAATGGACATTGTCTAAGCACTAGCTGATCACATGGCTCTACTTCCAGAATGGAATGAACACTAAGGATAAACTGAGTCAATTGGGCATCGTTCAAGACACCTACTGTTGTCCGTGTGCACGAAAGAAGAATCAGAACATCTATATTTTCAATGCACATACAATAACAGAATAGTACAGCAGCTGCAGAAGTGGACGAGTGTGCAAATCCCGATTTCAGATGTGACGAAATGGAGGATGGAAAGGAGATGGACAATAATGAAGAAGGGGATACTGAATAGCATACTAAACGTTGCTATACACCACATATTATGCCAACGAAACAGCAGCAGAATAGAGGGTAGATTGCTACGACCTGAATGTTGTACAAGTCTGATCCAAAATGATGTCCCTGTCAGAATTAAGCAACAAATCGGAGGAACGTTGTCCGCGGTAGATAAATATTGGATACAGCAGATTAGTTAATTTCATAGCACTTGGATCCTGTAATTTGTAGTAGACATGAGCATCTCCATATGATGTATGATTGATTGACACTAACTCATTAATGATATATTTTCATTTAACCAAAAAAAAATCAAAGTTTTATACAATGTTATGTGATGCGTAACTAAAAATATTGAAATTGTATAAACTTTATTGGCATTGATGCAAAAAGAAATATGAATGGAGGGAAGTACTCGTATCAGTTAACAGGCATGTCCCATGGGGAGTGCTATAAGAGCATTTGAACCGGGCGTCAAATATTTTGGGGCCTAATAAATACGATTTAGAGTTCCACTGCTGCCTGATGGTTACATACTTAGTTTTGGTACCAAAGGGTAGGAGTTTGACTCCTTGTGGCCCTGTTTTTCTTTTGTGTAAAGTGAAAAACTTTATCATATTGACATTCCACCTTTAACTTTATACTATAAATAACACAAGTTCCTAATTTAAATCCCCTTAATCCTCTCATTTACCAATAAAAATTACAACAACATATGAATATTTGATTATATGAAGTAAAAAAATCTTGAATTAAAACAATAAGAAAAATAGGGTGGGAGAAAATTTATAGGTAAATGATTGTTTAATTGTTTTAATGCTCAATTTTTTTTTACTAAACATGGAGGGAAAAGCATTATTCAAATAGGAAATTTATTTGTGATAAAAACTTCATATGCAACTGGGACATTCAACTTATAGAATTATTAAGAAATATTACTAATAAAATGGGGCACTAATTTTAAAATTTGCACCAGACCTCTAAATTTTCTAAGACGGTCCTGTCAGTTAAATCTTACCTATACGGTTATACGTGATAGCTTTCAAACCATATATAATCCCATCTTGCGGACGATTTGGAATTATTCATAGGTATCAAGTTTGGTAACATTTGTAAACAATGAAATTGTTGCTAGAGACTTTGTTAGATAATAGGCCTGGGGACCATGGACATGATTGGAAAACGTTTATAGTACTTTACTTCGGATGCTATCACTTCAAATGTCGTGCATGTAACCCACTATTAGGATAATTTTATGTCATAGTGAGCACTTGAATTTGTTGGGGTTTCTTTAGGCTTTACTTACTAGGTTCAATTCAAAGTACTACCGTACAACATTGGTAATGGAGTACGAACCTACCCCTCTAGTATTCTACCACTAACATCCAATCAATTTTATACGTTTATTTTATTTACATATATCAATGTATATATTTTATTTTGTTTATATTTTTAATTATATATTTCTAACAATTATAATTTTTTTGATATTTATCCTGTATTCGATTAGATAATTTAAACAAAATCTTACCTGCCTATATTTTATCTTATATACTTCCTCTAACTTTCTATGATTTTCCCGTTTGATTATTTTAATCTCTCAAATCTTTTATATATTAAAGTCAAAGAAAATGGAAGCACCACATTCACCCACGTAGGCAGCCAACTAGGCGATGATGTAGCAATGACATGGCGATGAGGTGGCGTGGCAAATTAAAAGAAAAAAAGTAACTCCTATCACTAAAATTGCCATCCCCACTTCTTCAACAAAAAAAAATTAAATAAAAATAAAAATAAAACTGCCGGCAATAACTTCCTCAGCAGTTTCTTATCATCCCCACTTCTTCGGTACAAATTAACTTCTGTACATCCTCTTAAACAAAAAAAAACGATTGTACATCATACTATATACTCTACATCCTTTTCTGATTTACTTCTCTTTATTCCAGATTTTATAGTTTTGCTTTCTTATTTTTTTAATCCGTAATATCAAACCGCCTAATGGCGTTCCACTGTCTTTTTCGAGCGCAAGTTTCTGTTTTCCATGGTGATTGCTTGCTGAACTGTTTTGATTTTGGTGTGTTTGATTGATTGTTTGGTGGAGAATGTTTTACTGTGGATGGTTGTTGTGTGTGATTGTTGAATTGTGGAAATTTTTGTTGTATCGATTTTTCTGGTGTTATTTTGATGAATTTTTGTTGTGTGATTGATTTGTAGTTTTAAAAGCAATTGTCGGTTTCAGCTGTCGATGTTCGTGCTTCTTCCTCGGCGAAATGTGCTGCTGCATTGTCCGATACCCTTAGGTTTGTCATTTTATTCGATTTGATTTCATGCAATTCTTGATTTTTTTTTTCCGTTTTATTGTAGTGAATATTGATTGGTGAGATGAATAATCATTTTCATTAGGCGATTTATAGTGATAAGTGAGGAAATGAATGAAATCGGTTTGTTTTGTTGAGTGATAGTGATTAGGGTAAAAATTGAATCTTTTTGTTTCGTTGAATTACAGCGATTAGTGTCAAAATTGAATCTTTTTGTTTCGGTGAACTTATATATAGTGATTATGAAAAGAAAATGAGTGATTTTGTTTTGTTGAATTATAGTAGCGATTAGTGTGAAAATTGAATCTTTTTTGTTTCGTTGAATTATCGAGTGGTTATGAAGAGAAAATGAGTCGTTTTGTTTCGTTGGATCATAATTATTAGTGTGAAAATTGAATCTTTTTTGTTTCGTTAATTATTATTTTCACATAAATATTTCTGTTTTTCATATCATGTCACACGAGTCAGGCGAGATGGTTACAGAATTCGATTATATCGGTCGAGTTAAAATAGGGGTCAAGTCATTTACGAGTCGAGTTATATTTTTATACGGTTTGAGTTAAGGCCATAATACGGGTGAAAAATAGATTCGCCACCTCATTTTGTTACTTCGTGAATTGTAAAAATATATTTTGTACTAATATTAAATCATATTTTGTAATATTCAATCATATTCGATATAATTAATATGAATATTATCATTATCTTAAATTAACAATTGAGCTCTTTTAAAATATTCTTTTGTAAAACTACTTTTTCAATTTATTTTTTTTATAAATTACACATGACTTGAAATAACTTTATAAATTATTTGGAATATAACTATTAACAAGTAACTATTTTGTTTTTATAATGTTATGATAAATTTTTTGTTCAAACATCCGTCACTTTATTTATTTTTTTATAGTCATCTGTGCAATTTGCACGGGTCAAAACTACCCTTATTCAGCACGGCTTACTTTTTTGTAATTTTATATGTTAAACTTAACAAAGGTATAAGATGTGAAAACAAAATATGAGTAGGTAATTATGAGTCAGAAAAATGACGTGTCCATCTAAAAGTTAATCTAATTCGAGGAGCCAAATATTTTATGGAGGTAGATAAGCACAAAACAATTGTGGAAAATAGTATTGCATAAATTTCTAAATCATTTGAAATATATGTAGATACATGAGGATAATTAATAGTTGTAAATGTTTTCATTTTATGTTGTATAAACACAATTTTTATAGAAACATCCGCGCAATTTGCGCGGGTAAAAACAAGTTAATATACAATAGGAGATCTTAAAAAGTTGGAAAAAATATTAAAATATATATTGAAAGTTTTTGTTACCTATAAATAATGCCCGAAATACAAATATATACGAGTAATAAAATCGATTGAAATAGTGAGGAGGGACTAATGGACTATTAGACAATAAACTGGGTGTAGTGCGCCACTACTCAAAGCGTTATGCTAGAAAAAGAAACAAAAACACTCAATCTCATCTCTGATGAATACATTTCACCCTCCCCATCCACGATTTTTCTTCCCACTTTCAAATGAAACATGGATTAGAAATCAATAATGAAAGATGGTAAATTATTGAATGAGATTCAAGAAGTCAAATCACAAAAAAATAATCAATAGAAAGAGAATATTTTTAATGAATAAGGAAAGTTTTGAAGTGTGGAAATGTTAATGAGATTTACTTTTAAGGAAAGTGTGAAAATTAAATCTTAGTGGGCGAGGGAGTACTACTTCTCTCATCCATTCAATTCTTTACCTAGGCCTACCATTTTAACTCACAAGAACGACCCCAATAAAGAATTGAATGGATTAGAGAGATTATATAATCTTAGATATTCCTTTGTTGTGTTGTATATCAATGTTCTCCATTACTACAACTTAGTTAATTAGTGCCTAGCCTTTCAATTATTTTTATTTTTTTCAAAAAAAACCATCGAATATATAATCTTATAAACGGAAATCCTGAAATATTTGTAGAAATTAAAACCATTTAAATTTTTATTTTTGTACTCCATATTTTTAGTCTATTAATTAAAGGTAGCGTAAATAAAAAATCATAATATATAGAGATGTATTTATGCAACATAAAAATGGAAATCAAAGGGTAAAGCCTCTTCTTAAAAAGTTAAGTATTAATATACAAAATGGAAGCTAGATCACAAAACTCACCTACTAATTTAATTTACCCCTAATTTTGTGCCATTTCAACATCATCATCATCATCACGAATTCAATGGTCCCAATTCATAAATTCCGCCTTGCTAGAAGTGAGACTTGAAAACACGACTTGCGTGAGACAGTCTCGATCACCTAATCATTTGATCGAGTTGATTTTATTTAGGAATCTAGTTACTATAATCTTATACGCAGTAGCTACTCATCTATTCTCCTCCCCATTTTGGGAAATAACCGTCGTCGTCATTACTTTAGTATCATTTTCTTTCTCACCGGAGCTATTAGAACAGGAACAAGTAAAAGTGGGCCCACCCAAAGTATCACCAAACCACGTCGTTCGACTGGCAGCCGGCATGGCCAGAAAAGTGGGGTTCTCCTCACCGGCCATGATCACCAGTATGCTGTTGGCATACACGGCCGCCTTGGCATCGGCTACCTTCAGTTTCTCCTCACCCTCGACAGCCTCATCACCGGAGTCGAAGTTGCCGGAGAGCTTCCAGTAGGAGCAAGCGAGAATCAGCAAAGCGAAAGCGATGAGGCCGAGCATGGCCGCGAGGCCACCAAATAAGTAGGGAACTGGAGACTTCCACCCGGCGGCGGCCGACGCAGATGCGTGAAGTTGTTGATTTGGAGAAAGTGCGGCGGCCTCTGATGCAAATGCACCTGATTTTGTTACTATGTGAACTGCTGCTTCAAATGATCTCAATGTTCTCATTTTTCTGTATGGGAGTGATTATTTAATTTGGATGGAGTATTAATTATGTTTGTTTAGAGGAATAATGAAGAAGCTAGGGTGATGGTTCAAGACTTTGAGTTTAGTGGGAGATGTGAAGAAGGTTAGAGAGGAAAGAAGCTTAGTTGAGGTCTTGAGGAGTGAGTTAAGGTTGTGGTATTTATAGGGGTTAATGGTTACGTATGTAGTGCTTCATTTATTGTTTTTAAATTATTTATTTATCACCCTACTCCTTCTTGAGGCGATATGTTTGGAAACTTGAATTTGGATTTTAATTTCGAAATATATTTTAAGCGTTTGGGAATTTGAAATTTGAAATTGAAATTAACAGTAAGACAAAATTCAACCTAATTCAAATTTGGCTATCTCAAATTCTTATTATATGGATCGTCATTTCAATTTCATCAATTATTTTGTTTGCTTTAATAATCTTGTCAGAATAAATTTTTTCTTAATTTTTGTTCCTGTAGTTGAAAATTTACATTTTTCTAATGAAAAGTTTTCAAAAAAAATTGGTGATCTTGACCAGATTTTACCCGCCCGAATTCCAAATCCAAATCGAAGGGTATCCAAACACAATTTTGGATTTGAATTTGGAATTAAATTCCAGAAATTCAAATATAAGAATTGAATTCATGATATTCATCAATTCTAAGTACGTACTCAAACATAATCTTATGGTTTTTTAACGCGGATTTAATTAAAGGGTAGGTCTCTTTGCGGATCATGTCAACGATTAAAAATTAGCTATTTAATTATTCCCTTCGGTCATTATTTATCTCATCGCTTCCTTTTGCACATAAAATAAGGAATTAATATAAAATGGTAAAGAAATGATGGTGGGTAATGAAGATTGAATATAAAATGGTAAAGAAATGAATGATGAGCTTAAAGTGTAAAATTCAATGACATTCCTTGTAAATAAATGATAGAAAGAAGGATAATATGGTAAAAATGGTAAGATATAAAAGGAAAGTGGAGAAGTGGGTACAAAAATAAAAACTTGCCGAATAAGGAAAACGAAGCGGAAAATAATGATCGGAGGGAGTAGCTTTTACGTAAGATGTCTAAGTGTCTAACATCTTGCTAATATTAATATAGGAACATCTCATTTGAGAAATGATGTTAAAGATATGTGTCAAGATCAGAGGCTTCTCCGACATTTCGGAGGCCCTGTATGAAAAATTCGAAGGAGGTCCCATGATCCCATTATATTTTTAATGGGTATAAAATTGAAAACGGTATTGTTAAATTTATCAATTATCGGAAAAAAAAATATACAATCATCAAAAAAATTATATTTTATTTAAGAAATAGTATCTTAAATTTATCAATCTTTTAAAAAAAAGTAATACATAGACAGCTCGAGAATTAAAGTGGTAAAATAAGAATTACACCATGTATATGTTTAAATTGTTTATCATTTGATGCAATTGGGATGAGTGTCCAATTGGTGTAGTAAGATTAATAGACTTTTTGAAACACATTGCCCAGGGTTCGATTCTTCTTCGTAGTCGCATTCTCGTCTTAACATACATGTAGTAGTAGAAAAAAATAAAAATCAAATAAAGGCCACAATAGGATTTGAACCTGGGCCTCCCAGGGAGGAAGAGAAAGACTAATACCACTGAACCAGATCTAGAGCTCGTTTGCTCACCATGGGAAGATGGAGTTACCTCGTTTGCTCACCATGGGAAGATGGAGTTACCGGGGGCTTGGTGAGTAACTTCCCCCGTTATGAGGGAAGCCTCAATTAGAGGTAACAATTCCCGAGAAGTGGGCTACCAAACAGCATCCCAATTTATCAATTCATGTGAAGTTCTATTTCCCATGATTTAAGAGGACAACCAAACGACCCCTATATTATGTCTAATTCTTGCCTGTTTAAACTAAATATCCAAAGAAGCAGGTGAATTGAGCTCCTAAAATTTGGGGCCCTGTTCGCCGGAACAGCCTGAACCTACCCAAAGCCGCCTCTGGTCAAGATTCTAATTATGTATTGTATGAATATAGTAGTATATCATAAGAAATTGAAATATAAACTCATTGTTACCAAATACTACTACTTATTTTTCTCAAGATTTTTTTTAATTAACATCCATATGCCCTTCTAACATACATTCGAAAAACTCTACGATTGTTGTAAATGCGAAGGAGAAAACATGGCGTAAAAGAGACACTTCGCACATAGGAAATGTTAAAAACTTGCCCACAGGATAAGATCGTAAAGTAAAAATATTCACACTGAAACAAATAAAATTACAACCAAAACTAATGCACGTATAGAGGATACCGTCATACTACGGTATCCTAAGTACTCCGCTGTAAGTATGAGTATAAATAATACTCCCCATTTTAGTCATTTATTTACATATAATTTCGATTAAATATTTTTTACAAATAATATAAAATATAAATAATTAATTAAAACCGAATGAATAGTACAGGGTAATAGAAAAAAATAGCAAAATATAAACAACTAATTTTCGATACTTGGAAATAATACGAGTAATAATTTTGAATAATACGATCTCAGTTTGCCCTCCATTTTTCGTTTGGGTAAATGTTGTTCATTTCTTTATTCCTTTAAAGGGAGTGGATCTTGGGTGAGTGTTTGAGATGTGATATTCTTGAGGCGTTGAAGGGTGATGTCATCTTTAATTTATCCAATCAATTAAACGTTCTCAAGGAAAAGCAACTAAGCAAGTGCTTCTTTTGGTTGTCGTATTTCAGTTCTATCTTCTCTGCGGGGTGAATGAATATAAATTATTGTAGTACTAGACTTGTATGTTGTTCGTACACACTGCGTTTCCCACTACGGTTAGTCGGCTAGTAAACATTCGTGTTAAAGATGGATTGATTGATTTGTGTGCTCCTGGTTTTCATTTATATATCCATGGGAACCGATTAGAGATATTCCTTCTTTTAATCCCAATTAGTTTATTACCGTGCAAAATTGTACACATTTACTTTAAAAATATTTGATGATGTCAAAATAGAATAGATACAAACAAACCATGTTTCTTTTTTTTCCTTAAACTTAATATAATTTGTGTCAATCAAATAAAAAAGATGAGGTATATTTTAGCACTTAATTGTTTCATGGTAACTCGGTAATTTCTTTAAGGAATTCGCGTTTTTATGAAAAATAAAATCATCAAAGGTGATGTCAGGTAAATACCGAGTATGCTATAAGGGCATTTCAACCATTTCTTTAAATTATATTTGATGAGGTTGACTATCTCGTTAGTGAAGCTGACCCCTCGTCCCGGCATGCCTCACCTTGAGCCGATAGACCCTATTAGAATGGGGGCACTCTAGAGTGGTCTTGACCTCCACCCACCACGGCTACGAGGAAGGACCTCCAGGTCGGCCCAATTCCAATAGAACCAAGCCCTCTCTTCTCATGCATAGGGGCTGGGTCATCGATCTCGTCTATCAAGACGGGCCATCGCCACATGTCCAGAGTGAAAGTACCCTCTCTCTCTATACACACACACCAATGCTTATAAATACTTCATGACAAACTTCATAAAAGGGTAATCAATATTCTATCGTTTAATCTCTCTAGAATTCAAAGTCACATTTGTCCTCACGAGAAAGATTTCGTTATGGCAAAAAGACTTATTTAGGCATCGAAGAAGACCCCATCGGATACACTCCGAGACCCTGTTTGCTACTTGCGCAAGATTAGGTCACCTCACCTAACCAATGAAGTCCAAACAGGCTAGAAGAGGGAAAGAGCAACCGATTCAACAAAGAATAACCCAAGGAATCAACAACCTCAACTAACACTAGATTAGATCCAATTGTTGGTACCCAAACAATTTGGCGTCGTCTCTAAGGATTCATCATTATATCCTCGAAAAAGAACAAAAGTCACGTAATAGACATCGAAGAGATCGGTAACGCATAGAATCCGGGCGGCTCGGCCGCTACCTCCAAGTAAGGGTAGTGGGCATACCGACGTGCTTACTCCGCGAAAAGAGAACACCTCCAAGGAATTCGTGGGGGTATCCAATGCTAACCCTCTACAATAGTAGTTATCCCACGACACCAAATTAACGCTGATCCTGAGCCAACTGGGTCAGACGACCAGCTTCCTCACGAATCTCCTGAAAGGAAGGCGCGCCTCTCTGCTGTCACATACTGGATTGCTAGGAAAAACCTGCACAGTACCCTAGTCGTCCAAATCCGAGAACCTCAATAGCATGACCATGGCAAGCAGACCGTGGACGTCCAAACTGAAGAATCTAATGCGTTGGCTAAGATGTTGGAGACTCAATCTCAAGGGGTGATGGATCGCTCCGGCCCGAGGGAGCCGTCGAAGCAGTGCCTCTTGGGCGTCAAGATGACAAACGTCTTCAAGAGGTTAGGGCGAACATTAGGCCTCCCACGCGGCACGAGTTATTAGAGAGGATGGCAGCTAGGCCGAAAGAAAAAAAATCTAAAGTAGACCGCCCACCCTAGGTATCCAAGAGCGCAACCCAGACTTTCTGAACTAGAGGCTACCATATAGGACATGCTCATGTTTCCGACCGACACCCAATATCCCCACTCGATCTGCCACTGGCTAAGAAGCAAGAGTAATCGAGGACGAGAAACGCGGAAGGCCGAGACATACGCCCATCAACCTTAAATTGAGAATAAAAGGCCAAAACTCAGAGGTCAGCCCATGGTATCTCCTCTTCATCCGGACGTACTGAAATATACGGTTGTGGACATGACATAGGTCCACCCCGACGCGGCCACACGCGGGTTTGGGGAGGCGAATGAATCTCCATATGAGAATGGATCGAATTGAAATTTAAATTGAAGTGGAGTCGCCACCGAACTTTGTAGGAGTTCGGGCCCGTTCGAACCCACTCTATGTCGTAGTGTGCCGTGTACAAAATACGACCCATTCCGATTTCAGAGTTTATTGGGTTCGTCCCTTTGCATTTGATACCGATACCGACATTATTGGATACCGTGTAATGAATGACTCTCGTGTGCCAATGGATTCAGATATCCGGAAACCATGGTTTTGAGTAAGGGGTGAGGGTACGTGTTGGGAAGTTCACAAAGAACACCCAACCCCGCCCGCACATTAGCGGCCTCTACTAGGATATCGTTTGATTTTGAAATACGCGCCTTAGTAATACGATGAATGATATGCAAACATTGTTTTCCCTAAACATGCGAAAAAAATTGAATGGGTTGCTAAGTCGATTTAATGCATATAAAATTAACGTCAAAGTTGTATTTTAGCATGTGGGATTCATTTTAGTATAATAAAACAAACGATGAAAATAAAATTGCTACAAATACGAACAAACAAGTTAGTAACAATTTGTACGTAAATTGAATAAAAGACGTAAATGCGATGACATGCATGATTTTGAAAAGTTTTATGACACGTGATGGATTAAACACGTGTTGACTCGCACGGGACACGTGCGGCTCGCATGGAGGCCTGTTCTCAAGGTCGTTTTTTCAAAAATCGTTAGTTTTAATAAATCGCGTACAAATATAGCTTAATTTATACTCGACTTATATTTTCGATATTCGTCGTATTCGATATTCGATTATGAAATCGATATCAAATATTCGGAATGATTTTTGGAAAAGGAAAAGAAAAGTTTTTGTAAACCGTTTTGCAACATTGAACTAAAAAAACGATGTTAATTCTCTCCGCGTTAAAAATCGTCGTATTTTGTTTTTTAAAATCATGTAATGGTTCTTTAGCATCAATGAGATTAATTTAGTTCCTTTTTGATACGATATTCGACTATAGAGTCGGTATCGTATTTTTGGAACGTTCCTTTTATATGAAAATAGTTTTGTAGTACCGATATTAGAAAAGACGCGACGAGGACCCATAAAATAACGACCGACAGCGACGAAAGGAAGAAAAAAGATGAGAGAAGAGAGGGAGAAAGAGAGAGAACGGGTTTGAATTTACACCCTCAACCTACATGCTTTGTATTCTCGGAACGGGGCTCGTCGGAACGTGGCTTAGACACGGGAGCGTCGAGATAATGTCGGTGAGTTATGGTGGTTTTTTGAACTTGTAGGGTGTCGGGGGAGGTGACCGGTTTCTTCGGGTTTAGGCGGCGTGATCTCGGGTTTGTATTATCGGTTATTCGATGCTATTATTGCTAATTGATGTCGGTATTTTTTTAGTTATGATCGATGTAAAAAGTGTTGTCAATTGTGTTGTGCAAGGGGCCTATTTATAGGAAAGTTCCCGACCTTGGCTAGGAGAGGAAGTTGGATAAGAATTCCCGCTTTGAATAGGAAAAGTAAGAAGTCGAGAGGATCGAGAATGCCGTTTCTTGGTGAGAAAGTCACGAAACTCGGCTGTCATGAGGAGTCTCGGCCGAGTACTCCTTGTGCTCGGTGGAGTTCTCGAGTAGGATTCCTACGGGAGATCGAATTCTATCTTTAACGGCTTTGTTTAATATTTTTGTAGCTGATTTTTGTAGTGTTTGAGCTCAAACCGAACTCGTGGGGTGACACGGCTGGTTTTAAGCCTTGGAAAAATAACTTCGGCCGGGTTTTGACTCGGTCGGTAAAAGACGGTTTTACCCATGGTGTCGAATTCGACCCAAATTAGTTTTATTTGACTCAAAATGACCCACTGCGCCTGAATTTGAGGTTAGTTTTGTGAGATTTGTACTCCGTAAAAACCCAAGCCAAATGCCAATGATTTTGAGCCCATATTCGAGTTACGTTAAAGCATGTTTGCGTCCGATCATCATCGGGTGTTTGTCGGAAACTTCTATAGACACCTGACAGCCAAATGTGGGTGTCTACAACGGTCCAAAAGATCCAAATGCCGGTGATGCAATTCGATGGGACAACAGACTCCAGGACCATCTCGCCGCTTATGAGAGTCACATGAGTATGTTCGAAAACAAGGACGTTGCGTGGTGTAGAATCTTTCCAATCACCTTGGCCGACCTTGCCCAAGGATGGTTCAAGGACCTAACCCGGGGGTCCATCTATACTTTTCAAGATCTCAATGAAGTATTCCTCGACTAATTCGCTAAAAAGAAGAAAAGGAGGACGCTGACCCATTTTGACCTAATGACTATGAAGCAAAGGCAAGGAGAGCCGATCAGGGACTACTTGAAGATATTTGATCTGAAGTTCCAACAAGTGAAGAAAATAGACGACCGCACGATCGGCTATGCCCTGACCAACTAACTTCTGGCAGGTGAGCTGGAGAACTATTTGATAAGAGCACAACCTCAATTCCTGACTAAGGCCAGAAAAATAACAGAAGGGTATATGGTGGAAGAGTAGTACCATAGTCGGCATGGAGCTGCATCGGTCTAGGGCGAAGCAGTTGCCATGTCACATGGTAACAAGAGTAGGGGTAAAAATCTCCATAAAAAAAGAAAGAAGAAGAACCAACAAAAGAAAGGGTACCTTTTGGACCTAAGTTTGAAGCTACACTACGCTCAACCGCCCAAGGGACGAGATGTTCAAGCTACAAGAGGATAAGGCTAAGTGGAGCTGCCCAAAGAAGTTGCCCAATCTGAGGGGTAAACATAACAAGTTCTTTGCGTTCCAGGACAACACAGGACATACGACGGAGAAGTGTCGTCATCTGATGGATGAAATAGAGAAGTTAATAAGAAGTGCATGGCTCGCGGCCTACGTTGTGCGTGGAAACTGGCCGAGCAACCAACAAGATAAAGCTGAGTGGTCAAAAACACAAGATCAGAAGTTGGTGATCCACGTCATATCAGAGTTTGACAAAGGAAAACAGAACTGCATGAGCCAGAAACGACACCTTCGTGAGCTTCGTAATCAAATCTGCTACATAGAGATACCAGTGCTGCAAGCCTCTACACTGAGCATCGCACTGGACGACAGCGATCACATCATATACCCACACTGTGACCCCCTCGTCCTAATAATCGAGAACAGAACAACTACATTGTGAAGTGGTGTATGGTGGATAACGAAGCCTACGCAAGTTTATTTTATAAGAAAGCATTCGAAAAAATTGGATTGCGTCAGAGGCTTTTGAAGCCAACATCGGGATCTTTGTAAGGATTCAGCGGCACAAACGGTGTGCCTATTGGCACCATCAAACTACCAGTCATCTTTGGAAAGGGATACTCAGCCAAGAACGTTAGAGCATCATTCGTGGTAGAATACTTAGAGACAACAAAAGGACGTCTTTGCCTATTAGGCCGAAAAAACGCAAGGGGTCGACCCAGAAGTCATTTTACACAAGCTGAATGTAGACCCAAGCATCCGACCAGTCAAACAGAAGAAGAGGAACACGTCGCCGAGAAAGACCATGCCATCCAAGGGGAGATAAAAAAAACTTTTGATGGCCGGATTTCTCGAGCCATGTGACTATCCCGAATGGCTGTGTAACACCCCTGATTTTTATAAATTTAAATTAAATTAAAATTTTGTTCGTATTTTTATTTTTACGATTTAACTCGTAATTCTTACAATTATTATAAAACGAATTCTTCGTTTAATCGTTTCAAACTCCTAAAATTCTGTTTGTCTCGGAAACTCTTCTTATATTTAAAAATATATTTTTATTTCTGTTTTGATTCATTTTATACATTTAATATAATTCTTATCGAAAGTCTATTTCGACGATTTAAGTTCGAAATTCTTTTTATTTATTTATATTTAAGTTCGAATTTCTATTTTCAGCTCGAAGCTTATTTATTTTATGTTTTGTCAAAACATTTATTTCCTTTCCTCGAAAAATCAATTTAATTCACTTTATCGAACATTTATTATTTATCGGGAAATTCTATTTCACCGTCTATTTAACTAATTTTATTAGACGGCCCGATTATTTATTAATTTTCTTTTTGTCTAGTTTTAAAATTTGATTCTTGGGTCAGTCAACTTATCGTTGCCGAATTTATCTCCTACCCGAGTCAACTAATCAATCTGTATACTACGTATAATTGTTCTCTGAATCCGTACACTTTTTTTTTTCTTTTTTTTTTGTGTATTGAATTCAACCCCCTATATTTGAGTACACCCCCTTGTTTTTATCTCTTTCTCCACCGCTTCATTGGTACTCCCTCAACTTTACTTCTCGTTTTTTAACGCCACACTCACACTCACATCTCCTTTCATCTTCTTATTGTTTCACCGATTCATTCTTCCCACTTGACCTTTTTCATTACGTTCATTTCCCCTTCTTTTAATCCTCCATTCCACCTCTTCATTCCTATTTCTTATTCGTCATTTTTACACAATATCATTCGTTCTTCATCTGCAATCATCATCACCACTCGGCACCCCTGCTTCCACTGCTGATGCTACGCTGCTGCTATTGTTATTATTGAAGCTGCTGCGTTCTGTCTGTTGCTGTTATGTTCAATTTTATGTTGCTGCCGTGATTACTGCTGTTCTTTTCTCGACTCCGATGTCGGTTCCGGGTACTCTAATTCGGATAGGTAATCCCGTTCTCTTCATCTCCTTCTTCTCTTTTCGTTCTTCTTTTTCAACTGTTCTGCGGTTGTGCGAGTTGCTGCTGTCTGCTCTGTTCTTATGTCTCTGCTGCCTTTTCGTTCTTATTCTTTTCTTCCTTTAATTCCTTCTTCTTCTTACACCCGTTCTCGTTGATGTAGTTGCTGCTACGCTGATGTTGTCCTATTTTCGATCTTTTTCCCCTTCGTTCTTCTTCTCCTTCCTTTTCTTTCTCGTCATTTCCTGATGCTTGTTTGTGGCTGCTACATTTGTGTCGTTCTATTTTTTTTCCTCCGTCTCATCTCGTTTTTTTTCCTCCGTTTCAATTAATTTTGATATCTTTTTTCTTAAAATATCTCTCTTCAAAAATTTATTGTTTTAACTCGATTTCCTAATTATTTATAAAATACTATATATTGACTTATTATATTTTAATTATATTTTGAGTAACGAATTTAGAAATATAGTAAAGTTACGATAACGACGATAATAATAAAATGTTAATTTCGTTAGAAATGCTATTTTTATTCATTTCACTAATTTTAATAACTTACGTATTTTCTATAAGACTCTCTATTTTAAATAAGTTTCTAAAATTAGTAAGTTTCTATTTATAGAAAGTTTCCCTTTTAATATAAGATGTTTATTCTTTTTATCCTCATAATGATTATATTTATTTTGATTATCGATAACGACTGTTTTGGAGTTATGGAATACAGAGAAGTGTGGGGTTAGAGGAATATAGTCTGGGATGTACGTTTTTGCCATCAACTATAAAGCTGGTGTGTCTATGTTGAGACACATTGGTCGTTGAACTGAGCATGGTTTGTGTTCAGGAATGTGTATATTTTGACCTTAAACTTAGATATCGCATCGTGTAAGTCGCCGTCGGGTTGAACTGGATTACGGTTGGTGTCCAGGAGGGGTGTACATTACTTAAGCCAGGACCTCGCTGCACGCAGTCCTGTTATAGTTGAGTTGCCTAGTTAGAGACCGAAGTCTGATTTGTTTTGACTAAGTTCTCGAAGCTAGTTTAGTATTATTCCTAGTGAAAGGCTAGCCTTGTGCACACCGATCGAATTTCCATAACGCCATTTTTGAATATCTATATTATCGATTGATTTTGACTTGCAGGTTGGCAAGAGCTTTAAGTTTCGTTGAAAACTTATTTTTATTATATCGTTTTTAATATTTTGCCATTTTAAGTATTTTGATATAATAATACTATTATTTTTCCATATGATGTAATATGGCTGGGAGAACGTCTGAGTTACTCCCCACTGACGTGGCTGTTATGTTTATAACATGACAGGTATTTGCTGCTGGATTTTGGGTGTGAGCTAGCGAGTAGCATGGATCCTACTCTTCCTTCATTCATGTTTATTTATGGATTTGTATAAACCCGTTTGGAGATTTTACTTTTAGCCCTTTTGTAAAAAGAGGCCTTTATATTGACTTACCATTTCCTTTAATAGGATATAGTTTGTCAGTGTGTTTTAATCCCACTCTACAGTGTTTCCGCCACTGTATTGCGTTAGAATTTCTAGGGGATTACAGGCTGGCCAATGTGGTGATGGTGAAGAAAGCCTCGGGTGCATGGAGAATGTGCACCGACTTCACGAACCTAAACAAAGCATGCCTGAAGGACTGCTACCCTCCCCCAGAATCTATCAATTAGTCGACGCCACCAGCGAGCACTCCATCCTGAGCTTCCTAGATGTGTTTTCAGGCTACCACCAAGTATATATCTGGGGATCGGAAAAGGTGAGGTGCACATTTCTCATATGGAGGTATCTCGTATGCTGGAAGGAGACACCGTCTCCTTGATCTATGTGGCTGAAAAATTTATGAACCCACATGACGTCCGGATCAGGCCGGTCCATAGCCGCAGAGCCTATGCTTTTTGTATGCTCCACGTATATGCCTTCGAGGGTCATATGGATCTGTTATCTTGTATGGGCCATGTCCGGCTTTTCACCGTGGTTGACCTGATGGAAACGGAGCACAGCCCGGCTTGGCTGATTACAGGAGAGATCATCCAGGGTTTGGATAATCGCAAGAGGGATTCGTCGATTCGGTTGACCGGGAGCACCCGTCTTCTACAGGTATATTACCTTGGATTTTTTGGATTTTCCCGTAATTTTCGTTTTTCCGCGATTTTCTCGATTTTTTTTATTTTCGCGATTTTTCTGATTTTCACGTCTTTTTTGCGGTTTTTCTCGATTTTTCGCGATTTTTGACTTTTCGCGATTTTTTCAGGTTTGGCTATTTGAGAGATTATCGATCGTGGATCCTCCCCTTGATGTGAGCTGATATCGCCCTAATCAAGTGATGACGAGGAGACGGACCGTTGACTTTTCTTGCCTCAATACTCAAAAATACTGGGACGAAGTGCTGTCTTTTCACAGAGGCCCATTGATCCGGTGGACCGTACCATGGTGGCCCATTTATGTTCGAACCGGTTTAGAATCGAGAGATAGGGCACGGTATCAAGTGATCCTATCCTTCAGACAGACAATTCACTTTTACCCCGATCGCATACTTAGGCAATATGGTCGGGCCCAAAGAGTCCTGGAAATCGAGGCGGTCGTGAGTGAATCTACTCAGCTGACAGACGTGATGTGCGACACCTGGATGCAACGATGGTATACCCGGGCTACTTGGTCTGTTCGCAAGACTCTCCACTCAATCTGGGTATCGGATTCTTATGTGAAGTGGATGAAAACAGACTCTGCTAAGGCCCGTGCTGCCCTGAAGACTGATGAAGCCTTTGACCTGCTGCGACGAGAACAACCCAAAGATAGCAGAGGCTTCTTTGACGAGGGTGATACTCCGGCTACCTTGGTTCGACTGATGTCAGGCCAGAAAGGGAAGACTAGGACTCAAACTGAAGGGTCCAGTACTAAAGGTGTGCGGGGGAAAGTGAGCCCCCAGAAAGACCTGGAAAGGAGACTTGGCCCAAGACTGGCGGTTTAGGACCGACTTGGTCCTCGAGACAGACTTCCCGAGCATGTACGGGCTCAACTTGGGCCAATGACAATGGCAGAAGGTCCGCGGTCGAAGAAACATGTTCGAGCTAAAGAGGTCCCGCTTGTGATCCGGGAGCGCTCGCCCCCACCCCGTCGACCTCGGGCTCCACGCGACCTAAAAGACAAAGGGAAAGGCAAAATGCACGAGCAATAGTCTCCTAAATTTTATTATTTAAGTAATACTATTATTTTTGTGGTGTGATTTTTTTGTTGTTGTTTTTTTTGTGTGATGCATTCTTGAAAATTCCCGAGTCCATCGGTTTTTTTTAATAAAAGACATATTAGTGAATACCGTTCCCGTCTTTTCGTTATTGCAGTGGTTGTACCCTTTTGAGGGGTTGCCTACGTATCCACGAT
Organism: Agrostemma githago; assembly: GCA_958450325.1. Classification (NCBI taxonomy): domain Eukaryota; kingdom Viridiplantae; phylum Streptophyta; class Magnoliopsida; order Caryophyllales; family Caryophyllaceae; genus Agrostemma; species Agrostemma githago. Next base: position 16,383,458 of record OY288250.1, read on the forward strand.
TAGTGGAATCAAACCAAACGTAGTTCAAAACATAGAATTTTGCAATTTTTCAAAATTCATCAAGACTATTAGTTCGAGATGTGCGACAGTAGGATAAGTAATCCTAGCTTATTGACTTGCCTATAATTTTTCAAAAATCTATAAAAGATGATTTTTTATAAACTTTTAGGCAAATGACATTGAGATAAGGTTTAGGGGTAGTAGCGTTTCAACTGGTCCAAGTTGGTCGGGTTGACGAACTCGTTTCCGTCCAAGTCTGTCAGCATCACCTCTCCTCCTGACAAAACCTTCTTTACTAGATATGGCCCAACCCAATTGGGTTTGAATTTCCCTCTTGGGTCGACTGGTAGTAAGGCCCGGACGGATTTCAGGACTAGATCCTCTTCTTTGATATTTCTGGGCCTAACCCTTTTGTTGAAAGCCCGTTGTATCCTCTTTTGATATATCAGGATATTGTTAAGGGCCCGGGATCGCCGTTCGTCCAAAAGAACTAGCGAGTCATATCGGGCTTAGAGCCAATCTGCCTCAGGCACCTGACTCTCGAGTAAAATCCTGAGGGATGGTACTTCTAGCTCGACTGGTTAGACCGATTCCATTCCATATGTCAAATAATATGGAGTTGCTCCGGTTGCGGAGCGAATTGATGTTCGGTACCCCCAGAGGGCAAAAGGAATTTTTTCGGGCCAGTCGTGGTAATTATCAGCCATCTTTTTAAGTATGGTGACAATCGTTTTATTAGCTGCCTCTACCGCTCCATTTATTTGAGGATGGTAAGGCGAAGATGTATGCCTTTGAATTTTATATTTTTCCAGTAAAGTAGCGGTTTCAGCTTGGAAATGGGTCCCGTGATCACTGATGAACTCGTGCGGGATCCCGTATCGACATATAATCTTATTTTGGATGAACTTGGCTACATACTAGGCATTCAAAATCCGATACGACTCGGCTTCGACCCATTTGGTGAAATAGTTAATAGCCACTAGAATGAAGCAGTGACCCCCCGTCCCGGAAGGGTTCACCTTCCCAATTATATCAACTCCCCATGTCGAGAATGGCCATGGTGATGTCATGGTATATAATAGGGATGACGACATATGCTGTACGTTGGCGAAAATCTGACAGTTATGGCAGTGTTTGACATATAACTGACAGTCGGTTTCCATGCTATTCCAATAATATCCGAGTCTCGTGATTTTTCGGGCTAGCATATGGGCGTTCATATGAGCACCGTTTTCACCATCGTGTACCTCGGCCATGACCCTTTCGGCTTGCGTCTTGTCGATGCATAGGAGTAAAGCCCCCTGTGCCATCTTCTTATATAACTGTCCATCGTCCGTGCGGATGAACTGGGTGGCCCACCTTCGTAGGGCTTTCTTGGCCCGGTTTACAGCTCCCAGAGGATATTCTCCCGACGTTAGGTAGGTCAGAATAGCCTGATACCAAGGTTCCGGATAAGTTATTTCGATGTCTTGGATAGCATGGATATATGTCGGCTCGGACCGCCTTTCGGCGCAAATAGGCATGCTGGTTAGATGCTCCGGGATATTTAGTAAGGATGCTAATTTGGAAAGTGCATCTGCAAACTGATTTTCTTTCTTAGGTAGATAGATGTACTCTACTTTTTGGAATTGTTTTTCGAGAACCCTTACTCGCGCTTGGTAAGCCACGAGATTGGCGTTCCGAGTTTTCCATTTTTGGAGTGCTTGATTGATGACTAGAGACGAGTCGCCGTGGATCCGGAGGTTTGTTACTCCTAAATCAGTGGCGGCTTGCAACCCGTGAATGCATGCTTCATATTCGGCTGCGTTGTTAGTCACATCAAAGTCTTGCTTAATGGATAACGGGGTGTGTTCCCCTTATGGTGAGATCAGCAGAATCCCGACACCAAATCCTCGGAAGTTGGATGCCCCATCAAAATATAAATCCCATGTTTCGGTGTCAGTATGGAAAATCTCTTCATCTGGGAAGGCCCAAGTATCGGTGTGTCCCTCCTCGGATATTGGACTATCGGTAAGAAACTCGGCTACTACTCGGCCTTTGATGGCTTTTAACGGCACGAACTTGAGATCGAACTCAGCTAGCATTAAAGTCCACCTGGATATCCTGCCATTGAGGATGGGCTTTTCGAATAGATACTTGATATGATCCATTCTGGATAACACGTGCACTTCGTGACTGAGCATGTAGTGTCGATACTTTTTAGTGGCCCAAACTAGAGCTAGGCACGTCTTTTCGAGCATTGTATATTTACACTCATACTCCAGGAACTTTTTACTAATGTAGTAAATAGCCCATTCTTCTGAATCGACTGTCTGGGCCAGCATAGCCCCCATGGCTGTCTCGGTCGTTGTTAGGTATAACGACAAAGGTAGACCATGTTGAGGTGGCATCAATACTGGCGGTGCTGACAGAATCTCCTTGATTTTATCGAAATCCATTTGGCATTTATCGTCCCATAGTACTCGTTCTCCTATTTTCAGTTTCTTGAAAATGGGCTCACATACCATGGTTAGCTTTGAAATGAACCGGCTGATATATTGGACTTTTCCGAGAAACCCCCTTATCTCCTTTTCGGTTTTGGGTGGCTGCATCTCGGTGATGGCTTTGATTTTGGCTGGGTCAACCTCGATGCCGCGTTGGCTAACAATATGGCCCAATAATTTGCCCGATGTTACCCCGAAACTGTATTTTTGAGGGTTTAGCCTCACGTTGTACTTGCGTAATCGGGTGAAGAATTTTCTTAGGGCCGAAATGTGCCCGTTTCGGTCTTTGGACTTAACGATCATGTCGTCTACGTAAACCTCTACTTCCTTATTCATCATATCGTGTAATAAGGTAGTGGCGGGCCGTTGATAAGTGGCGCTGGCATTAATAAGCCCAAATGGCATTACGGTATAGCAGTAAGTACCCCAAGGTGTAATGAAGGTGGTCTTACTCATGTCTTCTTCTGCCATTTTGATTTGATTGTACCTCGCATACCCGTCCATGAAGGATAGAAGGGCATGATCGGCCGTGTTATCCACCAATATGTCGATGTGTGGTAACGGGAAATCATCTTTTGGGCTGGCCTTATTAAGGTCCCGGAAATCTACACAAACCCGTACCTTGCCGTCTTTCTTGGGTACTGGCACGATGTTTGCAACCCAGTCTGGATATTCAGACACTTGAATAAAGCCCGCTTTGAATTGCTTGTCGACTTCCTCTTTGACTTTGAGAGACCATTCACGCCTCATTCTTCGGAGTTTTTGTTTTACCGGCTTACACCCGTCTTTGATGGGTATACGGTGTTCGGCTATCTTCCGGTCTATTCCCGGCATGTCCTTGTAGGACCATGCGAAGACGTCTTTGAATTCATGGAGGAGATCAAATTGTTGCTTCACTTCGGGATCTAGGGATAAAGCTAACTTAAGCATCTGAGGCTCTAAAGGGGTTCCTACATTGATGGAATCGGTTTCCTCAATTACCGGATCTCGGGATTCCCTTTGTTCGAGTTGCTCGATTAGATGCGGAGACAGCGGTACCTGTTCGTCGGGTTTCTCAATGTCATTGCAAGTAAGAATTTTGAAAATGTTTTGAAAATAAGACAAGTCGTAAGCAGAACGGTTATCGTTATTATTGATAGTGAATTTTGAAAATAGCTCAAATAGAGCGGCCATCTGATCGTTGGTCAGAGGCGGGATGGGGAGTGCTCTCGGGACAGACTGCGAGACTCCTATAGATGTGACTAAAGGAAAGGAGGGTTACAGACTCAATTCTAATACTGGACCCTGTAGACTTGGACTCAGACTCCGACTCTGACTCAGACTCAGACTCGGACTTAGTGTCTGGCATATCCCCTTCCCCGGTAGTGAGCTTGTAGACTCGACCCTCGCTGTCGGTCCACTTGATCGTCTTCCTCCAAGCCCTTTTTCCAGTGTTAGCGCCAACTTCAGAGATCAGCTTGGTTGGATCGAACTTGCTGCTGCGAAGGATTAGGCTTACCAGTTCTTCCTTGGAGGTCGGAATGATCTTATCTTCCCCGAACAGGAGCCCCAGTGTGGGCTCGGTATGGTTTGAATCTTCTTTTGATTCGGCCTGGATGAGGGCAAAGATGTCATCCGGGATGAAATTGCACTCCCGAGCCAATTTGGTCTGGGGATACGAGATGGTGGGCTGAAAGAGGCCCACTTGAATAGCTCCGAACACTGGAGTGACAAACTTGACTATGTTTGTCCGATTCATATTTCCCTGGGTCATAGTGTAGCCCAAAACGAACCGAGACTCTCCGTCATTCAGGACCTCGACAATCTTCCCAGCTGGAAGATATGGCCTTGAGGTAGCCCCCGGTAGGTAGCCTAAGTTTTGCAGCATCGTGTCGATGCTAGTAGTGAAATAGGGCTGGAAAAGATATTCTTCTTCGATCATTCCTACGAAATTGAAACCTCGCGGGTTGGTTGGGCCTGCCGTGTTGCAGCTTGACATGGCTATGGGGATAGCTTCGAGAGTAATGATCCCATCTTGTAGAGGCATGTTGACCTTCCTGTGAAGGGTAGAGGATACAGCTCTGACCGAATGGATCCACGGTCTACCGAGTAGCAAATTGAAAGATGAGGTGACATCAATCACCTGGAATTCTAGTTCTTTCTCGATCGGGCCTGTTATTATCGTTAGTTTAACGGCCCTAGCAACCGATTTTGGGCTTCCGTCGAAAGCCTGGATAGTTTGTGTAGTCGGAAGGTAATCAACCTCGGTAATGCCGAGGGCTTTAGCAGTCCTTAAGGGAAGAACATTTACAGCGGATCCGTCATCAATTAGGGTCATGGGGAGATATTTGCCCCGGCAGATCACCGTGATGTATAAGGCCAAGTTATGGGTGGCCCCGAACGGTGGAAGATCAGATTCAGAGAAGGTGATAAGTGGGCCTTCTTTTTGGATTTGCCTTTAAGGTGAGGCAAAATAGTGGCTACCATTTCAGTGGGAGTAACCAATGAGTCAACCTTGATTTCATCGAGAGCCTTAGTGAGTGCTGCCCGATGCTCTTGAGAACTAACCAAAAGTTGCCATATAGTAAGATCGGTTCGGACCCTCTTTAGTTGTCTGACTAGGGCCGTGTCAGCGTTTGGTTCTTCGAGAGTAGGTTCCGTCCTGGCAGGTTCAGTGACGGTTTCAGGGGCAAAAAGACCGGCCGTGATGACATGTGTATTGGCCAAGGCTTTGGTGTTAGCCTTCCAGATTTCTTCGATGGTGATGGGGACAGCTTCCCCCTTAGTCAGGTAAACATCGTCTTCATCATCATTCCATATCCCGTTGATTTGGGGAATGAAAGGGGAAATGAGATGAGTACAGTCGACTACTTCTCCAGTAAAAATGGCGTGAGTACCAAGGGGGTTATTTTTGTTACTCGGTTTGTCACTGGGCAGCAGTATCTTCCCACTTTCGATTAGATCCTGAATGAGATGCTTCAATTTCCAGCATTTCTCAGTGTCGTGCCTGTTGCCTCGGTGATAGTGGCAATAAGCCTGGATGTTATAGCTCTTGGACAGTTTTTCGATTGGGACTTCCGGAATCGGGCCTATCAGTTGGATCAGGCCCTTAGAAGATAACCTTTGTAAGGCGTGAGCATAAGTAGTCCTTATGTCAGTGAATACTCGAGCCAGAGTACTCTTCTTGGTCGAGGTGTCTAGCAGATTGACCTCGTCAAAGATGCTACGGGCCGCAGTTGTAGTCGCGGGCTTGCCGGAGGACGAACTGGCACCTTGATATCTCTTAGCAGAGGCCTTAGTAAGGCTCTCTAACCTCAAGTCGTCTTCGATTCTCGTACCCATCTCGGTTAAGGTGGCGAAATTGGGTATGACGGCGTACCGGAGATGGACCCGGTAAGAAGGGAGGAGGTTTTTGACAAAGGCCTCCACCAAGACTTTTTCGCTGGGCTTGTCCACCAGCTTCACACTTACAGCCCTCTACCTTTGAAGGTATTTGGTGAAACCTTCCTTAGGCTCTTGGGCCATGACCTCCAGAGTACGCATGGTAGTCTGGATCTCGGTGTTATCCGCGTAGTTTTGGGCGAACTCCGTTGCGACATCGTCCCAAGTTTTGTATTTCTTGGAATCAAGCCTGTAGTACCAGGCTTTTGAGTGCTTCTCAAGGGAAGAAGCAAAGAGATACTTGAACATGGTCGATTTGACCCCCTTAACAGCCATAAATTCTTTGAATGCCCGGATATGGAGTACCGGGTCTTCAGTCCCATCGAACATTGGCAGGCCCGTTAAGTTGAGGTTAGCGGGCAACTCATCAGTTAGGGGCGAATAAGCCCGAGCGTTCCCCGGATGGATGGTGTTTTTGGTCGTCGTGTGGACCTGTTTCTGCAGCTTACGGACCGCGCTGCCCAGTTCAGCTAACGGCCCGGTAGTGTCGACCCCACTGTTAGGAGTTCCTTGTTCGACTGTGCTCACGCGGGTGAGGATAGCGATCTGGTCCTCCCTCATTTTTCTCAATTGATCCTCTAGCTTGACCAACGAAGCTGTCAACTCATCAATGGCTTCTTTCGTCATGGTTCGGGTGAAGGGCGGCCTGTCTGTAAAAATACCCCGTAATCAGAAACTAAACCCAAATCCTAGGACAAAAGTACATCCCGAGCAAGAGAAAAGAAGGCTAAGACGGAAATGACACGGAAAAGACACTAGACGGGCGATTTGTGAAGGGTGGACCTCCTTTAGAATCCAGCTATGTGGGCCGGGTCCCGTTTGAAAGGAGATCCACGTGAGACATTCCCCAGACTTTGGACTCGATTGTGTAGACGGGCCCTCCTTTGTAGGAGTATGTCCTACGTAGGTGGGCCTTGCCTTAGCTAAGTAAGGCGGACTGGGATAGGGAGGAAATCCGTGATATAAGATCGACAGAGTTTCGACGCTAAAGACCTCGATGACTTACGACACGACCCGACACTGCTAAATACGGGAAGTCCTAAGAAGAGGAAGTTTTTGAAATTGGATTTTTGAAAGCCCGAAAAGTTTGGGAGAGGAACCCGGCCCTTTTTTTTTCGAAAAAAAAACGATATGGCGGGCCGGGTGACGGTTTTGAAAGTTCGAAAGTAATTTCGAGTTTTGAAATGGGCAGAATACCGGCTAAAAAAATTGGCTATTTTGAGTAAAATCGTAAATCCTAAATTCGGTATATGTCCCGGGTTTTGAAATTGGATATTTTGAAAAAGGATGCAATTTTTGAAAATGACGGTTTTTGAAAAAGGATGTCATGAGGATCAAGTAGCATGTAGTCATGGAAGCATTATAACGACACCATGTATGCTCTTAAACTAAGTCTCGGTCAGTCTATAAAGGGTCTATACCAGTGTACATAGCCTATCCGAAAATCAGGGCGGACTTCCTAAGTCGAGTTGAGCTTAGAACATGCCGTAAAACCCATACGAATTGACTATGGACACATTTGACATATCCAATTTGGACTACATCAATAGTATAGTGGGACGTCGGTCACTAGTACCGGCCCGGGAAAATATGGGGTTATGCATGAACCGTAAAACTAAAACGCATATTGTACTAGTCAAACGATTTCTATTTGAGTCTCACCATGAGGATGCCGATGGTAAGTCACGCATCAGTTAATCCCCAGTGGAGTCGCCAAATTGTGGACATGACATAGGTCCACCCCGACGCGGCCACGCGCGGGTTTGGGGAGGCGAATGAATCTCCATATGAGAATGGATCGAATTGAAATTTAAATCGAAGTGGAGTCGCCACCGAAATTTGTGGGAGTTCGGGCCCGTTCGAACCCACTCTATGTCGTAGTGGGCCGTGTACAAAATACGACCCATTCCGATTTCAGAGTTTATTGGATTCGTCCCTTTGCATTTGATACCGATACCGACATTATCGCGATACCGTGTATTGAATGACTCTCGTGTGCCAATGGATTCGGATATCCGGAAACCATGGTTCTGAGTAAGGGGTGAGGGCACGTGTTGGGAAGTTCACAAAGAATACCCAACCCCGCCCGCACATTAGCGGCCTCTACTAGGATATCATTTGATTTTGAAATACGCGCGTTACTAATACTATGAATGATATGCAAACATTGTTTTCCCTAAACATGCGAAAAAAATTGAATGGGTTGCTAAGTCGACTTACTGCATCTAAAATTAACGTCAAAGTTGTATTTTAGCATGTGGGATTCGTTTTAGTATAATAAAACAAACGATGAAAATAAAATTGCTACAAATACGAACAAACAAGTTAGTAACAATTTGTAAATTGAATAAAATACGTAAATGCGATGACATGCATGATTTTGAAAAGTTTTATGATACGTGATGGATTAAACACGTGTTGACCGAGGTTAAAAAAAATATTTATCGAGACCTGAAATATTCCGAAAAACCCGCTGTTTTGTTTAAAAAAAACGATGTTCGAAGAAATAAGACGGAATTGCTTTTTGGGGTTACGGTTTTCGGGAGCATACGCGACCGGCGCGGGTGTGGCGGGACTCGCGTGGCCATGTGACTCGCACGGGACACGTGCGGCTCGCATGGCGGCGTGTTCTCAAGGTCGTTTTTTCGAAAATCGTTAGTTTTAATAAATCTCGTACAAATATAGATTAATTTATACTCGACTTATATTTTTGATATTCGATTCTGAAATCGATATCAAATATTCGGAATGATTTTTGGAAAAGAAAAAGAAAAGTTTTTGTAAACCGTTTTGCAAAATTGAACTAAAAAAACGATGTTAATTCTCTTCGTGTTAAAAATCGTCGTATTTTGTTTTTTAAAATCATGTAACGATTCTTTAGCATCAATGAGATTAATTTAGTTCCTTTTTAATACGATATTCGACTATAGAGTCGGTATCATATTTTTGGAACGTTCGTTTTATATGAAAATAGTTTTGTAGTATCGATATTAGAAAAGACGCGACGAGGACCCATAAAAAAACGACCGACAGCGACGAAAGGAAGAAAAAAGACGAGAGAAGAGAAGGAGAAAGAGAGAGAACGAGTTTGATTTTACACCCTCAACCTACATGCTTTTTATTCTCGAAACGGGGCTCGTCGGAACGTGGCTTAGACACGGGAGCGTCGAGATAATGTCGGTGAGTTATGGTGGTTTTTTGAACTTGTAGGGTGTCGGGTGAGGTGGCCGGTTTCTTCGGGTTTAGGCGGCGTGATCTCGGGTTTGTATTATCGGTTATTCGATGCTATTAATGCTAATTGATGTCGGTGTTTTTGTAGTTATGATCGATGTAAAAAGTGTTGTCAATTGTGTTGTGAAAGGGGCCTATTTATAGGAAAGTTCCCGACCTTGGCTAGGAGAGGTAGTTGGATAAGAATTCCCGCTTTGGATAGGAAAAGTAAGAAGTCGAGAGGATCGAGAATGCCGTTTCATGGTGAGAAATTCACGAAACTCGGCTGTCATGAGGAGTCTCGGCCGAGTACTCCTTGTGCTCGGTGGAGTTCTCGAGTAGGATTCCTACGGGAGATCGAATTCTATTTTTAACGGCTTTGTTTAATATTTTTGTAGCTAATTTTTGTAGTGTTTGAGCTCAAACCGAACTCGTGGGCTGACACGGCTGGTTTCATGCCTCGGAAAAATATCTTCGACCGGGTTTTGCCTCGGTCGTTAAAAGACGGTTTTACCCTTGGTGTCAAATTCGACCCAAATTAGTTTTATTTGACTCGAAATGACCCACTGCGCCTGAATTTAAGGTTAGTTTTGTGAGATTTGTACTCCGTAAAAAACCCAAGCCAAATGCCAATGATTTTAAGCCCATATTCGAGTTACGTTAAAGCATGTTTGCGTCCGATCATCATCGGGTGTTCGTCGAAAACTTCTATAGACACCTGGCAGCCAAATGTGGGTGTCTACAACGGTCTAAAAGATCCAAATGCCAGTGATGCAATTCGATGGGACAACAGACTCTAGGACCATCTCGCCGCTTATGAGAGTCACATGAGTATGTTCGAAAACAAGGACATTGCGTGGTGTAGAATCTTTCCAATCACCTTGGCCGACCTTGCCCAAGGATGGTTCAAGGACCTAACCCGGGGGTCCATCTATACTTTTCAAGATCTCAATGAAGTATTCCTCGACCAATTCGCTAAAAAGAAGAAAATGAGGACGCTGACCCATTTTGACCAAATGACTATGAAGCAAAGGCAAGGAGAGCCTATCAGGGACTACTTGAAGATATTTGATCTAGAGTTCCAACTAGTGAAGAAAATAGACGACCGCACGATCGGCTATGCCCTGACCAACTAACTTCTGGCAGGTGAGCTGGAGAACTATTTGATAAGAGCACAACCTCAATTCCTGACTAAGGCCATAAAAATAACAGAAGGGTATATGGTGGAAGAGTAGTACCATAGTCGGCATGGAGCTGCGTCGGTCTAGGGCCAGGCAGTTGCCATGTCACATGGTAACAAGAGTCGGGGTAAAAATCTCCATAACAAAAGAAAGAGGAAGAACCAACAAAAGAAAGGGTACCTTTTGGACCTAAGTTTGAAAGCTACACTACGCTCAACCGCCCGAGGGACGAGATGTTCAAGCTACAAGAGGATAAGGCTAAGTGGAGCCGCACAAAGAAGTTGCCCAATCTGAGGGGTAAACATAACAAGTTCTTTGTGTTCCAGGACAACACAGGACATACGACGGAGAAGTGTCGTCATCTGATGGATGAAATAGAGAAGTTAATAAGAAGTGCATGGCTCACGGCCTACGTTGTGCGTGGAAACTGGCCGAGCAACCAACAAGATAAAGCTGAGTGGTCAAAAACACAAGATCAGAAGTTGGTGATCCACATCATATCAGAGTTTGACAAAGGAAAAGAGAACTACATGAGCCAGAAACGACACCTTCGTGAGCTTCATAATCAAATCTGCTACATAGAGATACCAGTGCTGCAAGCCTCTACACTGAGCATCGCACTGGACGACAGCGATCACATCATATACCCACTCTGTGACCCCCTCGTCCTAATAATTGAGAACAGAACAACTACATTGTGAAGTGGTGTATGGTGGATAACGAAGCCTACGCAAGTTTATTTTATAAGAAAGCATTCGAAAAAATTGGATTGCGTCAGAGGCTTTTGAAGCCAACATCGGGATCTTTGTAAGGATTCAGCGGCACAAATGATGTGCCTATTGGCACCATCAAACTACCAGTCACCTTTGGAGAAAGATACTCAGCCAAGAACGTCAGAGCATCATTCGTGGTGGAATACTTAGAGACAACAAAAGGACGTCTTTGCATATTAGGCCGAAAAAAAGCAAGGGGTCGACCCAAAAGTCATTTTACACAAGCCGAATGTAGACCCAAGCATCCGACCAGTCAAACAGAAGAAGAGGAACACGTCGCCGAGAAAGACCATGCCATCCAAGGGGAGATAAAAAAAACTTTTGATGGCCGGATTTCTCGAGCCATGTGACTATCCCGAATGGCTGGCCAATGTGGTGATGGTGAAGAAAGCGTCGGGTGCATGGAGAATGTGCACTGACTTCATGAACCTAAACAAAGCATGCCTGAAGGACTGCTACCCTCCCCCAGAATCTATCAATTAGTCGACGCCACCAGCGGACACTCCATCCTGAGCTTCCTAGATGTGTTTTCAGGCTACCACCAAGTATATCTCTGGGGATTGGAAAAGGTGAGGTGCACATTTATAACGAGCGCCGACACATTCATGTACAAGATAATGCTCTCGGCCTTAAGAACCCAGAAGCAGATACCAACGGATGATCAACCAGGTATTTAAAGAGTAAAGAGGCCAGAATATTGAAGCATATGTGGATGATGCCTTCGTTAAGAGTAAGGAGGATGACCAACATTTGGAAGAGCTGAAGTAGACCATCAACTCTCTCGGAAGATATAATATGAAGCTCAATCCGAATAAGTGCAACTTCGGCGTGCGATCAAGGAAGTTCCTTCACTTCCCGGTCAGTACCCAAAGGATAGATGCAAATCCTTAAAAAGTGCAAACAATCCAGGTTCTCTGATGAAATCGTTTTGTATATACATATATATTAACCAATTAACCTCATTTATTCCTTTATTTTTGTTCGTATATGTGTCCTAGGATTTTTTTCTAGCTTTTTATCCTTGTTTGTTATGTCGTTTATTTTGTTTTCGTTTTGTAGGAAACAAAACAAATGAAGGCGATGAAGCTATATTTTGGGCAATGACGAGAGTCAAGCTATGAAATCATACAATGAAGTGATAAGAGTTTGAGGATATTAATTAATGACTTGAATACGGATATGAATCGAATAAACAATAATAAAAGACAAAGAAATGAGTTGGAAAGCTCGAACGAATGCGAATCAAGAAGAAGAATGATCGTTAAAACAAGGGTTAACTTAAAACTAGAACGTCTTGAGTTTTGAAACTCCGATCGATCTGATTCAGGTGGCGTTGGAAAGCTATTTCTCTTATCTTTCCAATGAAAGGTCACACGTTATATTTAGATAAGTAACGAAAAAGAAACAAGCGTTTCAAATTTAGTGCAGAGTTTTGAGAAACCGAACCGGTCAGGACAGACCTGAACCAACCGGTTTGAAGCTATTTTGTGGGATTTTTAGTTTTAGAGTCCACATCTTACCATTCCTCTTATTTTTCTAATATTTAGGTAAGTAGGGATTATATTAGACCCCTTATTATTAGTATAAATACTCTTCTTAGGATTAGTTTTATTTACGGTTTCTGATTCAGAACTTCAGTTTAGACTTTTTATTAGCATCGGAATCTTCAAGCTTCCAGCCCTCTTAGATATTCAATCTTTTAGTTATTCTCCAGTTCTTCGTAATTGATATTTTTCCTTTTTCTCTTATTTTTATATTGCTTTTTATTATGCTTAAGTTCTTTATTGCTTTATCTTTTACTATGAGCAGCTAAATAATTCTTCTAGGGTTGAAAGGGTTCTAATTTATTGAATTGGGGATGTCATCTTGATTATTTGTTTGATTGATCATTTATATGTTATTGCCTTACTACTTATCTTGTACAGTTGTTTTGCTTGTTTAAGACGTTGGACTAGTTGAATGTCTAGAAACCCGAACTTAAGAAAGCATGGTAAGGGTAGACTTACAAGTAAGTGGGTAGGATAATCTGGGAAGTTGCGAGAGCCCGTCAGAATCTATCCTAAGGATGAGAAAAGATCTAAAAGGTTGTGTCTTTCCCCAAAATAAATGTGATTGATTGATTGAATGATGATTAATTAACTTTACCCAATTTAATAGCATAGTGAACCGGAAAGCCCTAGATCTCATTAATATTGTTAGAACCCTTTAATTTACATAATTGCGGTAGTTTAGTTAAAACTCAATCAATTCATAATTAAATAGTGTAGAATCGACTTATAGATAATTTGAAATATTCGTCCTTCTCTCTGTGGTTTGACCCTCGCTTGTCGCTACCTATTTGTTAATTTTTTATTAGGATTATTTGACTAAGGTGATACGACTATACCCTTGTCAAATTCTCTGAGACGGGGTCAATCAGAGACATTCAATGGCTAACCGGCCGAATGACCGCACTATCTCGGTTCATCGCCAGGTTGGCCGACAAGAGTACTCCATTCTTCAAAGTGCTAAAAAGGAATAAACAGTTCCAGTGGGAAGACGAATTGAGGACGACCTTCGATCAGTTGAAGAAATACCTCAAAACAGTCCCAACGTTGCCCAAGCCGGTGGTCGGAGAGAATTTATACGTATACATTACCGTCACAAACTCTCCATGGTGAGTGCGGTAATACTAAAGGAAGAGTCGTGGGCGCAGAACCCAATATACTTCGGCAGTCACGCCCTCAGCTCGGTTGAGAAAAATAACTCCATAGTAGAGAAGGCCGCCTTCGCGGTGGTGGTGGCAGCCCAAAAACTACGGTCATACATTGACGCACACCCCATAACCGTCCTTACCGACAAACCATTGGGGAAAGATCTTGAAAAATGTGAGAAATTGTAGACACCCGCATTTTGCCTGCTAGTGTCTATAGCAGTTCCCGACAAAATACCCGATGATGATCAGACGCAAACGTGACTTAGTATACTCGATTATGGGCTCGGAATCCATAATATCCGACGTGGACATTTAGCGACGTACAAATCTCTCAAAACCAACCTCAAATTCAGGCCCAGTGGGTCGTTCCGAGTAAAATAAGACTAATTTGGGCCAAAACCGACACCAAAAATAAAACCGTCTTTTGGCGACCGGGTCAAAACCCGGTCAAAGACGAATCTGTCCTCAAAAATAGCCCGATGAGCTTCTAGAAGTTTGCGCCCAAACACAATTTTCAAAAAATCAAAAAAGTCAAACACTTCCTAATTTGGCTCGCCTACCCTATCCACTCGATCGAGTGGATTGACCTCACTCGATCGAGTGGAGCCAAAAAATCCTGAACAGACCCTTTTCCTAGGGCACTCGATCGAGTGTACTAGGGCCACTCGGTCGAGTGACCCTAGGTCGAGGGGTAAACTCTATAAATACCCCTCCTTGTGCTCTTCATTTTAAGTTTTGCCAAATGCATAAACACCCTACATTTCTACCTTAAGTCCTACACCAACTCTACACTACAACCGTAGCAACACTAAGTCAAAAAACCAAGTTTTGTCCCTCGAAAAAAACCGACAAAATCATCCACACACACACACACCATAACTTTACATACATCCTCGACACTCCCGCGTTCCCGTCGCTATTACGAGTCCATTGCCGAGGCCTTCCTAAGCATGTATGTTGAGGGTGTCATAAACCCCATCTCAATCTTTATTATCTCGAATTTTATATATATACGTTTTTGTACTTTATGTTATATTAGTATACTAACACTAACACCTTTACAATTTTTAGCATTTTAATTCTCGTTCTTTTTTTTTTCATTGTTAATTATATACCGCGTATACGTATATAGTAATAAAACTCGGATCCGAACAGGTATGACTACGACGACCATCTCAAGTCCGTTTAATCCCTTTACGAGTCACGACGGAGGTGGCACCCTCTCGAGGAGCGCCGCCCCAATGTACTCAAGGGCGTAATGTGATCGTGGTCATTCGTAGTTGAACGTGTATGACTCCATTACTAAGATTAGCGCGAAATCCGTTGATGCGAAAATCGACATCACATAATCTGTTAGGATTAGTATCGATGTCATGACGCGGAGGGATACAATTTCGTCACTAATCAAATTTTTTGATCCCATAATAACACATTTTCATAAAACTCCGATAACGGTGTTATAATCGTATGGTACACGATTATTATAACATCGAAAACCGAGTTAAATTTAAATCATGCGATATTTCTATTTAACTCGGCCAACCATCGATTTTGAAATAAATAAAAAAATGGAATAATCATTTTTTTCCAAACGAGTCATAACTCGTACAGGGGGCACTCGACCGAGTGCCATGGGCCACTCGATCGAGTAGCACCCTAAAAACCGGGCAGTAACCACCTCGAAGGCACACTCGATCGAGTCCAGGCCATGACTCGATCGAGTGGGTCCTTTAGCTCAAGAAAGCCGAGAGCTTCAAAGCATATTTCGAGCCTCGTCTTTTTTTTTATAACTTAGTCGTCGCGTGCAAAGTCAATCACGTGATTTTTTTTTTTAAAACTCATGCATATCACCTCACTTTAACGACTGTGATCGAGGTCTTTCACGATTAGTCTTATATCGACGACTATTTAGTCGTGTCCGATATATGACTAATCTAGACGCCACTTTTCGATATGATAAGTCGGGTCAAGGCATCGAGGTTCGGGATCGGGCTAGCACCACGCCTAGGTCCCGCATCTCCGTCCTCCGTTTAATACACAATATAATGTGTATTTAATCGGAGTTCGTCCATTTATTCAATTTACGGTCTAGTTTGCATTTGTTGTATACGGGTCCGTTTCCGGTTATTATTTATCGCTTTCTTTGTATATTCCGTTTATTCTACTTTCATTGTTTGTTATTTTGTATTGGCCGGGTTGTATTTTCGCCCGTGTATTTTGTACGTATTTACGAGCTTTATTTATTTTGATGCTTATAGCTTTATAAATGAACCTCGCACGCTAACAACTCCGACGATAATTTAGATGCATTAAATGACGTAGTTAACACGAAATTCGCATGATTAGCCAAAAACGCTGTTTGCATATCATTTAGACATTTTACGAGCGCGCGTACACGAACACGAAAGATGTCTTAGTAGAGGCCGCTAAGTGCGGGCGGGGTTGGATGTCCTTAGTGGGCTTCCCAACACGTACCCTCACCCCTTACTCAGAACCTTGGTTTCCGAATGTCCGAAACCGTTGGCCCACGAGAGTCATTCTTACACGATATCGCAATGCAAAGGGACGAGCCCCATAAACTCCGAAATCGAAATGGGCCGTACTTTGTGTACGATCCATGACGACATAGAGTGGGCTCGAATGGGTCCGAATTCCCATAAATTTGGTGGCGACTCCAACTTTGACTTAAATTTCGAACCCGAGATCAATCTTCCCACGAGATTCATTCGCCTACCCAAACCCGCGCGTGGCCGCGTCGGGGTGGACCTACGTCATGTCCACAATTTGGCGACTCCGCTGGGGATACCTGATGTACCACATGTCATCGGGGTTCCTAGGGTGAGACTCGAAGAGAAATCGTTCGCATATTAGTGTACGCGCATTAGTTTAATGATTCATGCATAACCCATTTTTGCCCGGGCCGGTTACTTGTGACCGACGTCCCACTATACCGCGGTGCATTCCTAAATGGGTGCGCTAAAGACTTCTATGGCCGAACTCGTATGGGTTTTGCGGCATGTCCTATGACCAACTCGGCTTAGGGAGTCCGTCCTGATTTACGAGAGAGCCATCGTTGTTGGTATAGACCCTATTTTGACTGACCGAGACTTAGCGTAATGCATACATAAGCGTCGTTATAATGCTTGTTTGACTATGTGCTATTTTGTTTCCGTGTCAATTTTTCAAAAAACCATCATTTCAAAAATGCATCTTTCAAAAATACCAAAGTTTGAAAAACCCAAAATGCTGTCCGTTTTGGGACCCATCTTTTCCAAATATCCAATTTTCAAAATTCGGAATGCCGCCGAAATTTTGGATTAATGATTTGACTCAAAATATCATTTTCTTTAGTCGGCATGCTGCCCGTTTTGACTCTCGAATTTCCGACGCCATGTCGATTTTCTGAATTTTAAAAATTCTAATCTCGGTTTTTGAAATTCCGTTTTTAATTTTCAAACTTTCGGAAATTCGTTCATTCTACATTCAAATTTCAAAATATCAAACATCCGACTTTCCAAATAAATCTTCCTTATTATAGGACCTACCGTCTATCCGTGTGTCGGGTCTTTGCATAGTATGTCGAAGGTTTATAGCGTCGAAACTCCGTCGATCTTACATCACGAGTTTCATCCCTTCCCCGAGTCCGCCTTATTTGTCAAGGCACGACCAACCCGCGTAGGGCATACCCCTACAAAGGAAAGTCCGTCTATATACTCGAGTCAAAAAGTCTGGGGAAAAGTTTCATGTGGACCTTCCTTCGAATGGGACTAGGCCCACCAAGCCAAAGTCCTAAGGAAGTCATACCACATACGAGTCATCCTTCTAGATGTCTTTCTCGAGTCTTTTTCACGTGGTCATTTTTTCGTCGCTCGGGATGTACTTTTTATGATTCCGACATCTGGGTTCGGTTTCTGATTACGCGGTGTTCTTACAGACAGGCCACCGTCCACCAGACACAGCCGCAAAATGGAAGCAGCTTTGAACAATCTAAAGACCTCCGTGGACGCCATGGTCGTCAAACAGACCGACATTGAAGCCCAACTGACAGAAATGAGGGCTGGTCAAGTGGCTATCGTTGCTCGTATGGCTGCAGTGGAGCAAAGGACCCCTAATGCCGAGGCTACTGGGTCTCTAACTGAACTACTTAGTGCGGTGCACCGACTAGAGGAACAAGTTCACTTAGCTGGGAGTAACAACATCCATCGGGAAAATAGCCGTGAGTATGTCCCGGTGAACGACAAGCTACCCCCAAACCTGAACCTCACTGGCCTACCGATGTTTGAGGGAACCGAAGACCCGTTACTACATGTACGGACCTTCAAAGAATTCATGGCCATCAAGGGAGTAGATTCTACAATGTTCAAGAATCTTTTTGCTGCATCCCTTGAAAAGCACCCACGGGCCTGGTACTACAGGCTAGACCCGAAAAATACCCTACTTGGGATAATGTGGCCACCGACTTTGCTCGGAACTATGCTGACAACACCGAGATCGAAACCACAATGCGGTCTCTGGAGGTTATGGCCCAAGAGCCAAAAGAAGGTTTTACTAAGTACCTTCAACGCTGGAGGGCCGAAAGCGTGAAACTGGTCGATAAGCCAAATGAGAAGACTTTAGTGGAGACTTTTGTCAAGAATTTCCTCCCCTCCTACCGGGTTTACCTCTGGTACGCTATCATAACCAATTTCACCACCCTTACTGAAATGGGTATGAGAATTGAAGACGACCTGAGACTAGAGGCCCTTACTAAGGCCTCTAGCGAAGGATACCAAGGGGCTTCCTCTTCCACTACTAAGCCCCAAGCTGCAACCCGCATCATTTTCGACGCGGTCAATCTACTAGATGCCCCGTCCAAGAAGAACGCCCCACCTCGGGTTTTCACTGATATAGGCACCACCTATACCTATGCCTTACAAAGGCTATCCTCGAAGGGCCTAATCAACCCGATAGGCCCAACACCTGAAGTTCCGGTCGAGCGACGCTCCAAGAACTACAATGCCCAAGCTTATTGCCAATACCACCGAGGCAATGGGCATGATACCGAAAAGTGCTGGAAACTGAAGCACTTGATCTAGGACTTGATTGAGAGCGGTAAAATCCCGCTACCTGGAGATAAGCCGAGTAACAAGGAGAACCTTTTCAGTTCCCATGCCATTTTTGCCAGGGAGGTGATTGATTGCTCTCATCTTATCTCTCCATTTATCCCGTAAGTGAACGGGATCTTGTCCGACGACGAGGACGACGTCTACCTCGCTAAAGGGGAAGCTGTCTCCATTACCCCCGAGGAGATTCGTAATACTAAATCCCGAGTTTTAGCCAGTAACCACCTTGGTCGTCCCTATCAAGCCACTAGCTCTAGGGACACCTCTATCCCAAAAATCGTCACTGAACCCCTCAGGTCGGAAGTCCCCCCTGAGGAGCCGACTACTGAAACGGCTCTCGTGAAGCAACTAAAGAAGACCCGAGTTGACCTCACCATATGGCAACTCCTAGTTAGCTCACAAGAACATCGAGAAGCACTCACTAAGGCTCTTGATCAAATCAAGATCGACTCTTTGGTTACCCCTGATGAAATGGTAGCCACGGTCCTGCCCCATCTGAAGGGCAAAGCTGAGGAAGGAGGCCCGATGATCACTTTCTCAGAAGCCGACCTACCGCCGTTCGGGGCCTCCCATAATCTGGCCCTCTACATTACGGTGATCTTCCGAGGGAAATACCTCCCGATGACCCTAGTTGATGATGGGTCTGCTGTGAATGTCCTTCCTTTAAGGACCGCCAAAGCCCTCGGCATTACCGAGGCCGATTATATCCCGACGGCTCAGACCATCCAAGCCTTTAATGGGAGCCCAAAGTCGGTAGCTGGGGCCATAAAGCTGACCATTATAACGGGCCCAATAGAAAAGGAGCTTGAATTCCAGGTGATCGATGTCACCTCATCCTTCAACCTGCTCTTAGGAAGGCCATGGATTCACGCGGTCAAAGCGGTATCCTCCACTCTCCACTAAAATATCGAGATGCCTCTGCTCGACAACGTTATAACTTTAGAGGCAACCCCATTGACTGTGGCTAGCTGTAATGCCACAGGCCGCACGGACCTCTGGGAGTTCGACTTTGTGGTGATGATCGAGGAAGAGTACCTTTTTAAGCCCAACTTCACCACGAGCATAGATACGATGCTCCAAAACCTAGGGTACTTTCCGGGGGCCACCTCTCGACCCAATCTTCCAGCTGGGAAGATTATCGAGGTCCTTAAGGACGAAGACTCTCACTTCGGCCTTGGTTATGCCACCACTCTAGGCAACGTTGTCCGAGCAGGAATCGAAAAAGCCTGCAACATCATTAAGGGTATCCACTTGAGCCCTTACAGCCCACGGTTGACTGACTACTTTGTCACACCGGTGTTTGGGGCTATTCAGGTTGGTCTATACCAACCCAATGCTATGCACCTCGGGACCCAATCGGCCCAGGACTGCAACTACATCCCGGATGATGTGTTCGCCCTCATCCACTCTGATGAAGATGACAATGCTGAGCCCGCGCTGGGGCTACTCTTCGGAGAGGACACCATAGCCCCAACTCCAAAGGAAGATCTGGTCAACCTGATTCTCCGCAGCAACCGATTTGACCCGACCAAGCTAATCCCGGATGTTGGTTCCAAGACGGGAAATAGGGCCTGGAGGAAGACTGTCAAGTGGACTGACAGTCAAGGAAAGATCTACAAGCTGGTCACTGGAGAGGGAGACATGCCTGAGTCTGAGTCGGAGTCTGAGTCGGAGTCTGAGTCAGAGGCTGAGGTCGAGTCTAGGGAAGTCGATGCTAGAGTCACTCCTGTAACCCCTCTCCCTTTTGTCATTCCTGCTACTGGCACTTCGGGGTCTGTCCCGAGTGCCTTACCAATTCCGCCACTGACCAATGATCAGATGGCTGCTCTTTTCGAGCTGTTTTCAAAGTTTTCAATCAATAATAACAACCGTTCTGCTTACGACTTGCCTCTTTTAAATTCTGCTTTCAAAAATATTTTATGCAATGACATTGAGAAACCCGACGAACAGGTACCTTTACCTCCGCATCCAATCGAGCAGCTAGAGCAAAGGGAATCTCGGAATCCGGTAATTGAAGAGACCGAGTCCATCAATGTGGGAACAACCTTAGAGCCTCAAATACTTAAGATAGGGTTATCCTTAGATCCCGAGGAGAAACAACAATTCACGAACCTCCTCCAAGAATTCAAAGATGTCTTCGCATGGTCCTACAAGGACATGCCGGGGATAGACCGGGAAATAGCCGAGCACCACATACCAATTAAAGACGGGTGCAAACCGGTTAAGCAGAAGCTCTGCCGAATGAGGCCTGAGGTAAAAGAAGAAGTTGACAAACAGTTCAAAGCCGGCTTCATACAAGTGTCCAAATATCCGGACTGGGTTGCAAACATCGTGCCGTTCCTAAAAAGGACGGTAAGATGCGGGTATGCGTGGATTTTCGGGATCTTAACAAGGCAAGCCCGAAAGATGATTTTCCATTACCACACATCAACATACTGGTGGATAACACGGCCGATCATGCCCTTCTATCATTTGTGGACGGGTATGCCGGATAAAACAATTGTCACCATACTAAAAAAGATGGCTGATAATTACCGGGACTGGCCCGACAAAATACCTTTTGCCCTATGGGGATACCAGACGTCAATTCGCACCGCAACCGGGGCGACGCCGTATTACCTAACTTATGGGATGGAGGCAGTCCAGCCAGTCTAATTGGAGGTACCGTCCCTCAGAATTCTGTTAGAAAGCCAAGTACCCGAAGCTGATTGGGTTCGAGCACGGTATGACTCGTTGGTTCTACTAGACGAACGACGATCTCGTGCCCTCAACAATATCCAAATCTATCAGAAGAGGGTCCAACAGGCTTTCAACAAAAGGGTAAGGCCCAGGAACATTAAGGAAGGGAATCTGGTTCTTAAGTCTGTCCGAGCTTTACTATCAGTTGACCCAAGGGGGAAATTCAAACCTAATTGGGCTGGGCCATACTTGGTAAAAAAGATCCTATCAGGAGGAGCAGTGATGCTGACGGACCTGGACGGGAATGAGTTCGTCAACCCGACCAACCTGGACCAGCTGAAGCATTACTACCCTTAGCCTTTTCTCAATGTCATTAGCAAAATTTATCAAAATCATTTCTTACAAAAAGCAAGTCAATCAGCTTCAATTATTCATTCTACTGTCACAAGCATCTTGAACCAATAGTCTTGGTGTAATTCGAGATTGCAAATTTACTGAGCTTGAACTACGTTTTGTTTGATTCCACTAATTGTGGATACGTAGGCAGCCCCTCAAAAGGGCACAACCAGTGCAATCGAGAAAAGACATGAACGATTTAATAATAAACTTCCTTTATTAATTACTAAAAAAACCCCGATAAACTCGGGAAATTACAAATGCAGGAATTCAAAAAAAAAATGCAATAAAAAAAAGCACACGACACAACAAAAATATTAATATTATTCAAATAATAATAAAATTAAGGACTCGGTATTCGGGGCATCTTGCCCTTCCCCTTGTCCTTGGCCTCCTTGGCCGTCCACTGACGACGACGCGGAGGGGAGCGTTCCCGAATCACCACGAGAACCTCTTTAGCCCGGACTCTCTTCTTTGAACTCGAGTCCTCAATCACTTCGATGGGCCCAAGTCGGGCCCTCACGGGCTCAGGAAGCCGGTCACGTGGGCCTAGTCGGTCTCTGACCGTCGGTCTTGGTCCAAGTCGTCTCTCCAAATCAGTCTGGGGGCTTGGCTGCCCCCGCGTGCTGCTAGCACCGACATCCTTAGATCGAGTCTTAGTATGTGACTTAAGACCCGATTCTAGTCAGACTAAAGTAGCAGGAGTGTCTCCCTCATCGGAGAAACCCCTGTTGTCCTTCGCCGTCTCCCGGCGAACCATTTCGAAGGCCTCATGAACCACCTCTGCAACCATGTGTCGCACATAGCGTCCGTCAGTTGGAGCGAGACGCTAATAATTGCTTCAGTCTCAGGAATATGCTGAGACGAACCAAACTGCCTCAGGATGCGGTTCGGGTAAATGTGAACTGTCCAGTCAAGAGACAGAATCACCAAGTAGCGGGCTTGGTCTCTCTTGGCCAATCCCGTCAGTTTGGAGAGGAACCACCAGGCGACGGTCCACCTAATTATGGGACCACCGTGAAACACCAGCTCCTCATCCCAGTAAGCTCGGTTTATATGGTGACTCGAGCTTATCCGTCGCCTCCTCGAGCTAATCTGACTGCTCCGGTAATTGAGAATACTCGGAGGGGACTCTATGATCGACAGACGTTCAGACAACCAAATCTGAAAAAGTATACACAAAGTTCGTGAGCAATGGGAAGGTTCGCCAGAGCTCACTCGATCGAGTACATCAGCTGACTCGATCAAGTAAGCCCTCTGAAAACAGGCAGAAGCTCGTCAAAGATGTCACTCGATCGAGTGACAGGTCCACTCGATCGAGTGGCTTACGAACATCAGAAAATTCGCCCAAAAAAAAAATCGTGGGATGTAGACCTGCAGAAGGCGGCCACTCCCCGTCAGCTGTCGGTCCGGGTCAAGCCTCCTAGCATCAAGACCCATGATGATCTCCCCAGTGGCTAGGCAAGCAGGGCTATGACCAGTCTCCATCTGGTCAACCACACCAATCAGCCTGATCTGACTCAAGCACGAGTCAGCCTCCATCATCCCTTCAAAAACATAACGGTGTAGCATACAAAAGGCGAAGGCCCTACGCCTGTAGGTAGGGGTAGCCCTCACATCTTGGTTGTTCATAAACTTGTCAGCCAGGTCGAAAAGGGAAATAGAATTTCCCCGCACCATTCGATCTGTCTCAGCATGAGACAAACCCAAGAAATCCCTCAGCCTCCTTCTTGGATCCGGGTAGAACGGAGGGATAGCAGGACGAGCAATAGGACTCCAACCGCCTATAGCTGCGATCTCCTCAGGAAGAGGGCACATTTCTCCTCGCGGGAACGCGAAAACGCGATGGGTAGTATCCCAAAACGTTAGACAGGCGTCCAAAAAGTGTGAGTCAATTATCAGACGTTGGAGTAGGAATAGACTGACGATTCCCATCTGGGTCAGTTGTACTTTTTCCTCGTTCCGAAAATATTGGGACCAAGCAAAAAGCATCGCAGTCAGATGATCGATACCCATGACAGATGTTTTAGTCTTCTTGGAAGTCTAAAACATTTTGAGGAGAAGGAAGAGTTTATGATTTGGGATACAGTAAGTTGAAGCAAGGATTACTATATTTATAATAGGAAAACTGGAAAACCTAAATGAACCCTAACTCTCGTGCCTCCTCAGCAAACATGGGCCCTACTTGCGCGCAGGCCTGATTTCAGTTTAGAATCCGGGATAAGGAATCAAGGCGTCCCGAGCATTCCTAAAAAAAATCTCTTTCAAATTTTTTTTTCTGCTTTTAAAAAAAATCAATATTTTATTTCCCCAGCGTGAGTCAGTGTTTCGCCTATGTGTTACATGCAAGTTGTTATGTGTCATAGCTACCGACTTCTAATTTATTGACAATCAAATCAATGGAGAGTAAGAAGTAAGAGACCCGACCATGGCTCAATACCTCAAAGAGTAAAAGCCGAACTCTCAACGCTTAAATCGTACTCCCTCCTTTTCACTACATCTTCTTCCTTTCTTTTCTGGGTATATTCTCTAAGATCTTCCTCTTTCCATTTTGATACAAAATACATGGCTAATATTAACCCAAATTTTACTCCATTTAACTACAACCACATATTCTCCTTCCCTAAAATTTTGTCCCCGAAACCACAAGAAGATCATAGTGAAAATGAGGGAGTATGAACTAAAACAAGAACCAAGATCACAGAAAAACAAGACCGATGCTTTGTCGAAGCTGGCCAGTTCAAGTCTGCGGAACATCAAGAGGTTGGTATGGGTGGACATTAGGAAGAATAAATCAATCAGTGAAACCCTTAATCCCGGCTGGTGGGGTTCATGTTATTGAAGAGAAGGAAAATTATATGAGCACAGTTATATCATATAAGAAAGAACATATACTGTCAGCCGACCCATCCGTGAAGAGGATGATGCCCACTACCACAACCAGGTTTGTCGTCATTAATGACGAGCTATATAGGAAAGCTTTCTCAACCTCACTGCTGAAATACTTCATAGTCCTTGTCTTGAACGACATTCATTCCGGGATTTGAGGACAACACGTGAGGAGGGGGGGGGGGGGGGGGGGGGATCTGGCTCACTAAGTAGTGTAAGAACTACGAACTTTACGCACCTATTATACAAGTGTCAATCCAGGAGCTCAGGCCTATCCTATCCCCCATCTCATTCGCTTAGTGGAGGATAGTTATCCTCGTCTCGTTCGGCAGGGCCTTTGGGGGTATGAAGTACTTAATTGTTGTCCTTGACTACTTTACAAAGTGGGTCGGGGCCGAGGCAGTGCCCAACATCATCGAGTCGGTGGTAAGAAAGGAAATATGGAGAAGCATCATCACCAAGTACGGGATGCCAAAGCTCCTTGTCTTTGACCATGGAAGACAATTCGACAATGCCCTACTAAGAGATTGGCTGGAAGGGTATGGTGTAGCGGTGGCTTACTCTGTTGTATGCCATCCTTTAACTAATGGGCAAGCAGAGGCGGCCAACAATTAGATCCTCAACGGACTGAGAAAAATGGTATAGGATCTGAAGAGAGGGTGGGCCAATGAGTTTCCTAGCATATTATGGTCAATATGAACAACAAGAAAGGAGTCCACCAGGCAGACTTTGTGAGTGCTGGTGTACAGGGACAAGGCTCTGCTAACGATCGAAGTAAGGATAACTTCCCTAAGATCCCAACACTTCAAGAGAAAGAGAGAGAGAGAGAGAGAGAGAACAATGAAAAAAAAATATGACCGAAGCCCTCGACCTGGAAGGCGAGCTATGAGACGAACAATACACCAACATTGCCGCCTGCCAGCAAAGAATGAAGAAAGCTTATAAATGGAAGGTTAGATAACAACATTTCCAAATTAATTCCCCGTACTAAGGAAAACACATGCCGTGGGAAAGGCAAAGGAGCACGGAAAGCTAAATGCAGCTTGGGAAGGACCTTATAGGTCACATAGATCATGGGCCTGAAGACGCACAGTGTCATGGACATGGACGACCGAGAAATGGTCGTACAGTGGAACGCGGACACCTTGAAGAGTTATTACGCCTAGTTTGAGCTCAAGATCTGTTTTCTTTTTCTGTTTTTCTTTTCCCCTAAAGCGGAAGGCGATCAATGACAATGTCGACGACTTTGGCAAGAATATTGAGAAGTTTTCAAAAGATCGAATTAATGAAGAAGATCATATTTTCTCATACTCATCACTTTTTCCCTATGTTTGCAAATAATGTACATGGGAAATAGGGGGAGCCCCTGTTACAAGAACAGCAAAGAATAGCCACTCGACCACAATTAGAATTCGCAAATAAGGCCTAATGAATACTTTACCTTTTATAAAAAAAGCCCCCCATGCCTATGTCTGAGTACACAAGGGGCACGACCCCTGAACCTGAGCAAAGTCTAGAGTTGACTAGTCATTGTAGGTAAGCCGGCAACAAGGTCTAACGAATATTTGACTTTGTATAAATCAAAGACCCCCTGCATATGTCCGAGAACGCAAGGGGCAAGCCTCTGAAATTAAGCAAAGTTTAGAGTCCCCTGAATATGGCCTTGTATAAAAACCAAAGACCCCCCCCCCCCGCGCACACCCGAAGTACGTAGGGGGCACGACGCCCGAACCAGAACAAAGTCTTGAGTTTACTAGCCAGGGTAGGTGACCTGACAACAAGGCCTAATGAATACTTGGCCTTGTATAAAATCGAAGATCTTCTTGCGTACATCCGAATACACAGGGGGCATGGCCTTTGAGCTTGGATAATATCCCGAGTTGGCGAGGTAGGCCTACTAATGGCAGGGCCTAACAAATATTTGGCCTTGTATAAAACCTAAAACACCTCACGTGCGCACTTGAATACGCTAGGGTTATGGCCTCTGAATCGTAAGTATGATACAAAAGGCGTAAACAATAAAGTACCAAGTGCTAGTAGGAACTACAAATCATGAAGTAAACAAATATGAATGGAAAACAGAGTTCAAACAGTTACTAAGCAGAAAATATGGTCAATGGGAACAAGTAGAGTTCAAAATAAGAGGCAATTTAGAGACCGGCAACCGTCCACAAGCGGATTCGGTGCCATCAAAATATAACATTCATTAAAAAAGGAAACAAGGCAATCAATAAAGGCGCTCATAAGATGGCCCAAAAGTCTTCATCCCATAGGTAGAGAGCATCTTTCTCCATCACAGCCTCCCATAAAGGATGAGTACATCAGCCCTGCGAGGACGACTGGCCTGACTCTCAGGCAGGAAGGACCCCATCCTCCGGCTCCCCAGCGGGGATCGCCACATTCCCTGCGTCCTGCTGATTCTCCTCCTGCAGTCTCTCCTCATCCATCCGCTCACAATGGGTGTTAAAGGCATCCTCGTAAAATTCATGGATGAAGGCCTTGACGACCTTAACACAAAAGTCAGTACCGGACTCGGCACCTTTACAGAAAGAATCATCACCAAGATCCTAAGCCTCGACCTCTATGTTTTCTTTCTTCTTTCTAGCGTCTGTCAACTCTAACTCCAGGAATCCCTTCTCTCTTCAGCACCCTTCAGAGTAGCCTTTAACATCATTATCCTTCTTTAGACACCCACATTTGGCTGCTAGGTGTCTATAGCAGTTTCCAAAAAACACCCGATGATGATCGGACGCGAATATGCTTAACATACTCGAATATGGGCTCAAAATCGTTAGTATTTGTCTTGGGCTTTTTACGGAGTACAAATCTCACCAAACCGACCTCAAATTCAGGCCTAGTGGGTCGTTTCCAGTCAAACAAGACTAATTTGGGTCAAAACCGACACCAAGGGCAAAACCGTCTTTTAGAGACCGAGTCAAACCCCGGTTAAAGACATTTCCAAGACAGAAAAATCTGTCACGCAGATTTGGAAAACCGATTCAAAGTCAAATACCACAATAATCAGCTACAAGGAGGAACTACAACTCTCCCTTAAAGATAAAATTCTATCTCTAAAAGGAATTTCCACCCGACCGGACCCACTCGATCGAGTGGACCAGCTCACTCGATCGAGTAGGCTCACAAAAAATGCAAAAACCGGCGTCAGACCGGGCACTCGATCGAGTGGCTCCTTTTCCAGCCGGAAAAGGATTCCTCTTCCACCCAACGACGAAATCCTTTTCCATCTAAGATTATATATTTTTCCTATCCAAAGCCGGATACCTTTCCTAGCCAAAGTCGGGAATCTATCCTATAAATACACCCCCTTGCACACACACAATTGGACATCAAGAATCCACAACAGTTACATCAACAACAACAATACACAATCACCAATCACCGTATACAAACCCGAGATCAAAACTTGTCAAAGCCACGAGAGCAAAACTCGTCAAATCCCTTCCCAAGTATAAACCACCATAACTCTTCCTATGTCATCTCGACGCTCCCGTGCCTAAGCCACAACTAAACGAGCCCCGTTCCGAGAAAGTAAAGCATGTAGGTTGAGGGTGCAAATTCAATTCCTTCTTCTCCTTTTTCTTCCTCTCTCTCTCTCTCTCTCTCTCGTTTTTTTTCGTGTCATTCGTCCGTCTTTATCGAGTCATCGTCACGTTTTTTTTATTCGTTTCTAATACAGATATTATCGCAATAACTATCTAATTTTTATATATAAAATGATCGTTCTTAAGATGCGATACCGACTCTATAGTCGGATATCGTATCTAAAAGAATTAAATCAAGCTCGTTGATGCTAAGATAATCGTCACATAGTCCTAAAAAGACAAAATACGACGTTTTCGACGCGGAGAGAATCTATTTCATCTTAGTTCGATTTTCAAACAATTCATAAACATCTTTCTAAAAATCAGTTCGAATATTAGATATTGATTCCATAATCAAGTATCGAATATAACGTGTATCGAAATTTAAGTCGAGTATAAATCGTATCATATTTTTTCGTGACTTAGCAAAATTATCGATTTTCAAAGTTAAAACCAATTTCGAAATCAAAATCGAAACGAACCGTAGTTCGGACAGGAGGCACTCGATCGAGTGTCTAGCCCACTCGTTCGAGTGGCACCCCAAAAACCGAGCAGAAACTTTTTTTCGAGGACCACTCGGTCGAGTCCCTCAATGACTCGATCGAGTGGCTTCTGGTTCATCAAAACCGTGAGTCTTTCAGCATCGTTCGAGTCCCGATAAAATTCTTTTTAATGACTTCGGTCATCACGTGTCAAGTCCATCACGTGATTCATATTTTCTAAACCATACATCATAATATATTCATATCGTTTATTCAATTTCCAAACCGTTATCATCGTTACAAACTTGTTTGTTCATGTTTTAGCGATTTATTTTCGTTGTTTGTTTTATTGTACTAAAACGAACCTCGCATGCTAAATAAACCTTTGAGGTTAACTTAGATGCATTAAATCGACGTAGAAACTTATTCAAATATTCGCATTTAGTCAAAATACTGTTTGTACATCATTCAATCGAATTACTAACGCGCGTATTCAAAAATCAAACGATATCTTAGTAGAGACCGCTAAATGTGGGCGGGGTTGGGTGTTCTTTGTGAACTTCCCAACACGTACCCTCACCCCTTACTCAGAACCGTGGTTTCCGGATGTCCGAAACCATTAGCACACGAGCGTCATTCAATACACGGTATTTGATAATGTCAGTATCGGTATCATAATGCAAAGGGACAAACCCCATAAATTCTGAAATCCGAATGGGCCATACTTTGTGCATGGCCTACTAAGATATAGAGTGGGTTTAAACGGGCACGAACTCCCACAATGTTCGGTGGCGACTCCTATTTCGATTTAAATTTCAATTCGAGATCCATCTCACATGAGATTCATTCGCCGCCCCTAATCCACGCGTGGCCGCATCGGGTAGACCTATGTCATGTCCACACCTTCTTACAAGGTCATACACCTCGAGAACCTTCTTGGTCGCCTCCTTGCGAGCCGAGCCGAGCAGGGACTCCAACTCACTTGCACAGACTCAAGCTCAGCCTTCAAATCTTTCGCCTACTTCTGAAGATGAGCAACAGCTGCAGCATGCCTCTCAATCACAGTCAATTTCTCAGTAACAGGATCCCCAGGCTAGATTGTCATATCCACGCTAGGCAACCAAAAAGGACTGCTAGTTTGGCTAATGCATGAAACGCGGCCGAACAGGGGGCCAACAGATGCTGAGCCTTAAATCTAACCTGGGCCAACTACTTAGAAATGCTATCCAAAGATGCCATAGAGGTATCTGGAATAAGAAAGGACGCCTCGTTATCGTATTAGTTCATCCAGTCCAGCTGAGACTGCCCTATATAAGAAAACCCAAGCCCAGAGGCCTTGCACTTAGCCGGAGATGTCTCCGCCTTCATATCAATGGCATACTCCCTCCTTTTTTCAACAGTAATAGGGTCATTTCAACCATGATGGAGGGATTTGTCATTGATCCCGACACCAAATAACCAACCAATCCTAACTAGATAGTAAGGGCAAGTCGGGTCGAACCACAAGGACGGAAAACGGTTTAGACAGAGGTTCACCTAAAGACAAGACAATGTCACAAGGAAACAATAGAGGTGAATTATCGAGAATTGATTAAACAAGCAAGGGCAAAGAAAGGATGGTTAATACAAGACTAGAAACTAAGGATGACATAAACTAAGCGATTCAATAAAAACTAAGATGAAACAACAAACAAGAGGAAAAATAGCTAAGAGGATGAAGAAATCAATAGGGGAAGAGTAGGGTTAGGTCGGGTTCATAGGTGCATTAGGCTAGTGGGAAAATCGAGGACAAAGGTGTCACCTAGTTTCTAAGGTAAGCCCGCGCTCTTGTGACAAGAACGAACCTGAGAACTTAAGCAAGGAACTACCTAAGACAAGAGAATTCAATAATCAATCATGCATACAACAAGAAGAAAGAAACTAGCAAGAGTAGTATTGGCCACTACCACCCTAACAAACATTTCATCAAACATATAGCATACATGACAAGTGACTAGCAACAAAGATTAAAGCTTTACCCATAATCAACCATAATCACCTATGATTAACACCTAATCGCCCTACTAGCTCCACAAGAATTTACTCCACGTGTTTAAACGAAGAATAACATGAACATGAGAAATCATCCTAAGAACAAACACATTCATAATGAAGAATAAACAAAGAGAAACAATAAACAAGAGATAAAGATTGAAACTTCACTAATAATGGAAGATTAAAGGAAAAGATAGAAGATTATACCCAACTAGAAAAGAGATGACAAGATTGAAACTTGCAAAAAAGGAAACCCAAAATCATCCACCAAGGTTGTCAATCTTGATAAGTTCTCCAAGAATTCCAATAATACAGAAGTAACTTCCTAGAATTAAGCTAAGATTAAAGAAAGATTAAGAAAAGATTAAACAGAGATTAGGCTAAAAGTAGGAGGTTTCTCTCTAGGGTTTCCTTTTAACATTACAAGAGGGGGGTATTTTTGGGGTGCATGAATAAGGTAAATAAATCGATGAAGCGCGAGGGGAAGCAGAGTCATCCCGGCCGTGTTTGGTGGCTCCCGGTGGTGAGCCGTGAGCCATGCCAGTCCCGGCCGTGACAGGTGGGCCTCACGGCCGTGATGTGGTGTTAAAGCTCTCTTCTTTCGTCTTTACTTCACGACTTGCTAGTTTGTATTCTCGGTCGGGAATATGGGTGACATGGTCGTCTAGCTTCACGGGTCAACTCCTTCTTGCTTTTCCTTGGCCCTAAGGAGAGTTGGAATAGGTCCTTACAACGTAGAGTCGGGCTCCAAAAGCCGTGTTCTTGACACACGAACCTAAAAACACAAAATATCTCTAGAGAAGACATTAGTAGCACAAAAACCGCTTCTAAAAGCAATTAAATAAGGAAAAATAAGTAAAGCAAGAAGGAAAGACGATAAAAATTAAGCATATCAACTCCCTCACACTTAACCCTTACTCGCCCTCGAGTAAGCACGAACTAACTAACTGACTAACTAACTAACTAATAAAGACTAAACTACTAGCCAATCGGGTATTAGCGCACCCTACGCTCTTTTAACTCACGCGAGAACACTTAGAGGAAAAGTGCTCCCCGCAAGGCAAGTGAGGTCTTGCGACAAAACTGTGGATGCAACCGAACACGAAAAACACACGAAAAGACAAAGAAACAAACAATCCGTTGCATCCAAGAAGAAAAATGAATACCGCTTCCCTCAACAAAGCGGTGAAAGAAACACCGGTTAAGGACTCAAGGCAAATGAAAACGTTCTCAAGTTAATAATATAAACCGATATGGATAAAATTCTAATAGGATGACAACAAAGCAATAAAAACGTTGTTAAATTGCCTAGGTCCTCCTAATCTTCTAAGAACGTACTATGGGATGATAGGCGGGATGGAAAAAGGGATGAACCATGGAGTTAGTCGACACTATAGGTAAAGTGAAGCCCTGCCTCCTTTAGCGATAAGCCAAGAGGGTCGTCCCATGCTCAAAAATAGCCTAACTAGTCCAAGTAAAAAAAGTGGATAAGGTTGCAAAAGGAGGGAAAACTAACCATTACCGTTATCATCCTTCCTAGGGACTCGGTCCTTTGGTAGGCTCTTCACGATAACAATCGGTAAAAAGGCTTATTTTTAAGGGTTAAGATTTTTTGTGAAATGATTTCTTGGCATTTTTCTTCTTTTGTATTTTGTTTTTTGATTTGTTGTGCCTTTTTTTTTTCTTCTTTTGATCTTTGGTTTGCCCTTATGGCTAAATGATGCGACTAGGGATCTACAATCATCACGACCCCCGCTTAGCGGCGCAGGGCACGACCACCTCGGAGTATGCCTAGTACGTGACTAGAGTTCCCAAGTCTAATGTGCATCACAATCAAAATGAATAACCAAATAGATGTAGAAGTCTCAATAAAATGCAACTTATTTTGTAGAAATACGTGTAGAAGGTGGGAAAATGGGTGAGTTGGGTGCGCTTTCCCTTCAAACCAACAAAAAGGTGGAAACTTGGACCAATTAAAACAATTTCGAACAAGGTCACCTAGGAGAACGGGACTCGGCAACCAAGGTCTTTTCACTCCGTGGGTGGTCAAGGTTGTCAAGATGCAAATCTCGAAGTAAATTCCTCGTAGACTAGGTGGACTCAAGGTAAAGAGCCAACGAAACTATTGATTTAAAGTCATTCTACTAGACTAAAGTCCAAAAATCGATTTATGTCACTAAAAAGGGAAAGTAAACACCTTGCGCACTAGCCTCAAAACCGGGTTTTCGAAAACCTTTTTTACACTAGACACAAACTGTACAAGGACAAAGCAAAGCAAAACAAAACAAAGTAAAACAAACACACACGAAAAATAAACAACCACCACCCCAAACCTTCCAAACAAGCAACCATATCAATCCACAAACTCCAAAAAGTTCCACCCGAGCATCCATCATCACAAAAAAAAAACACCAACCTCCAAACTCCGCAAGAGACAAAGAGGGAAAGGGATAAAGGATGTTACCGGATGTCTTGAGCCCTCCAAAGTTAATGGTGATCAAGCAACCTAAAAGGAAAGGGAGGGAAAACACACACGCAAAATACAAATCTACGACACAAAGACACAAAGAAAAATAAGACACAAGAGAAAATATTTTTGGTTTTTATGAATTTTTTCAAATTTTTAGGAATTTTAAAATTTTATCGAAAAAACAACGAAAATAAAACTAAACTAAATTAAAATATCGCTCCCCCACACTTAAACTGAGCAATGTCCTCATGCTCGATCGATAGTGTGTGGAAGACACTAAAAAAAGAAGAAAAAGGGAAAATAAAACTAAAAATCAAAATGAAAGGGTAGAATGTGTCAGGCCTAGGTGTAATCAAGTCACCTAGGTCCGACACGAAAAAACATATGGATAGGGGAAGAAATAAAAAGAAGAAAATAAAAGGTAATGGGAGGAGAGGGCTAGGCGTAATCAAGTCACCTAGCCCCGATTCCGCCCGATTTCGACTATATTCTACGAAAAAAGAAATAAAAGTAAAGAAAAAGTCTAAAGAACTTGTCAATTCGGAGTTTCAAAATATTCCCTATGTGTGAATAGGGAGGTTGGGTGGGGGTATAAGGAGGTGGGGTGGGTTGTAGTGAGGTGGGGTGGGCTGTGAATAATTGGGGGAAGGAAAGATGGGTTGGGTTAAATGAAAATGGGGTGGGGTATGTAATGGGGCGGGTTGGTGATGGTAAGGATTCGTCACGTCCCTAGCCAACAATATAACACCGACTAACCTAGTGGGTAGCTAGGGCAAGTCGGGATCGTATCCACGAGGACGGTATATCAAGGTTTAGACTAGGTCGATCTACAACGAGACTAGATTACCAAACAAACACGAAGAAGCGATAAAAGGAAAACTAATTATGGAGGAGAAGTATGACTATACTAACAATGCTAAACAATGCTAATGATCGAACTAACAAATAAACTAGAGTAAACGACGTCTAACTAAGAAGATGAACTCAAATATGGAAAGGAGTGGGGTAGGTCGGCTTCATAGGAGTAGAAGGGTAATTGGGGTGATCAAGGTTATAGGTGTCTCCTAATCGCTAGAGTCGGTCCGGGCTCTCGCAACTTAGACCGATGTCAAGGTGGGTCCGGGCTCTCGCAACTTAGACCCTAGTCGGCACTCTCGTGACAATGACTATTCTTAACATTTCCGCATCATAGACAAACAATGAGAAGATGAACACAAGTATGAGAAGCATGGCCACTACAACTCACACAAGCATATCAACAAACACATAGGGTGCCTACAATGTGACTAACAACAAAGATGTAACATTTTCCCCTTAATCAACCCTAATCATCCATAATCTACCCCTAATCCCCCTACTAACCCCACAAGAAGACTACTCACTCATTATCATGAATGAAACAACCATAACAAGAGAAAATACTATCACTAAACAAACATCCGTAATAATTAAATAGAACAATGTCAATAACAATATAACAAGATGCAAACAAGATTAAATAAACAAGATTAAGAGTAGGAAAGATTATACCAACACTAAGAGGATGAAAAGATGCAATCTTGTATAAATAAGAACCCAAACAAAACCCAAGGTTGTCAATCTTGGAGAATTCTTCAAGTATCCTATTAATACAAGAACTAATTACAAGGATTAACTAAAGATTAACTAAGATTAATGGAGGATTAAAACTAATGAGTGAGAGTAAATCTAGGGTTTTGGAGGCTTAAGAGAGTCTAAAACTAACATGAGATGTCTTAATATTACAAGAAGGGAGTATATATATAGGTACAAGAATGAAGGAGAAGAAAAGAAGAAGTGCAAGTGAGCTGTAGCCCATCCCGATCGGGACGGATCATCCCGATCGGGAAGGGTTCTGCCGTCCCGATCGGGAAGGGCTCAACCCGACAGGGAAGGACCCACAGTGACGCTTCTAAATGTGCCTCCCTTCCCGATCGGGAAGGCTATTATCCCGACCGGGAAGGGTCTTATATGCCTTCAATAAGAGCTCCAGGGTCCCTCCTTGTATCTTATGGGCTTCCCATCGATTCTCGGGACTCGGGATCAGGTCTCGGAGGCTCGGGATTGGGACCCAAGGTCTCGGGGTCGATTCCAAGGCCTCGAGTCATCGTTCCTTCATCTCGTTGGCTCCAAAATGTGTATGTATTGAGTCAGAATCACTCCAACTCTTCCAAATCGGGCTCGGGAACCTGAAACAGACTAAAGGAAGCATAAGAAGCCCATGAATCGCTCCCAAGGAGCGATTCCACAAGGAAAAAGGGACCAAAACACTACGAAATAGGCACTACAAATGACACTTATCAACTCCCCCACACTTAACCCTTACTCGCCCTCGAGTAAGCACATACTAACTACTAAACTAGCCGAATGGGTATTAGCGCACCCTACGCCCCTTCAACAAACGCGAGTGCACTTAGAGGAAAAGTGCACTCCGCAAGGCAAGTTGGGTCTTGCGACAAAACTGTGGATGCAACCGGACACAAAACACATAAACAAACAAACACATAAACAAACACATAATCGGTTGCACCCGAAACAAAAGAAATACCGCTTCCCTCTAAAAGCGGTGAATGAAACACCGGTTTAGGACTCGAGGTAAGCGATAACGTTCCCAAGCTAGTAATACAAACCAAGGTGAACTAAACCCTAATAGTATGACGATCAAGCAATAAAAACGTTGGTAACTTACCTAGGTCCTCCTAACTTTCTAAAAACGCACTACGGGACGATCGGCGGAGTAGAAAGTGAAGAACCACGGTGTTTGTCGACACTGTAAGTAAGTGAGACCCCGCCCCCTTTAGCGTGAGCCAAGAGGGTCGTCCCGTGTCCAAGACCGCCTAACTAGTCCAAGTAAAAAGGTGGAAAACATGCAAAATGAGGGAAGACCGACTAATGCCGCTATCATCCTTCCTAGGGACTCGGTCCTTTGGTAGGATCTTCACGGCAAAAGTCGGAAAAAGGCTTATTTTGAGAGGATTTCTTTTTGTGAGACGGGTTTTCTTTTGGCATTTTCTTTCCTTTTGACGTTTTTGCTTTGTTTGTTGCCATGCCATTTGTTTTTCTTCTTTTCTATTTTCTTTTTGGCTTTTGTGCCTTTTCTTTTTTTCTTCATTCTTTTCCTTCTTTCATTTTTTTTCTTTCTTTTTTTCTTTTCTTTGCCCCTTTTGGCAAGATTTGGCATTTTTTGGCAATTCTTTGGCTGATGAGAAAGAGAGAACTCAACAAATTGCATTTTATTGTGTGGATATGCGTAGGAGGTAGGGTAATGGGTATGTCGGGACGACGTCTTCCTTTCATACTCACAAAAAGGGGAGAACTTGAACTAATCAAACAACCCTAAACACGGTCACCTAGGGGACGAGACTCGGTAACCAAGGCCTTTTCACACCGTGGGTGGTCATAATGGTCAAAAGTGCAAATCCCGTAGTAAATTCCTAGTAAGCTAGGTGGACTCAAGGTAAAGGACCAACGAAATCATTGATTTAGGGTCATTCTACTAGATTAAAGTCCAAAACTCGATTTATACAACTAGGAAGGGAAAATAGACACTCACACACTAGCCTCTAAACCGGGTTTTCGAAAACGGTTTACGCACAAGACACACAATAAAACACAAAACAAAGACACAATGAAAATGAAAGAAAAAGAGACAAAAGGCAACAAAATAAAACAAAACAAGACAAGCACAAAACAAAACAAACACCACCCCGAACATCCAAATAAACAACCAACCAACACCAAACTTTACAAAGCTCCTCCCGAGCGCACATCATCACAAATCACCTCCGAACATCACAAGAAGTAAAGTGGGGAAAGGGATAAAAGGCGTTACCGGATGTCTTGAAAGCCTTCCAAAGTTAGCGGCGATTAGGCGACCTAAGAGGAGAAAGGGAGGCAAAACACGCACACAAAACAAACAAATATACTACACAACGACAAAAAAGGAAGACACACAAAAGAAAATCTTTTTGATATTTGTGAAAGAATTTCAAATTTTTAGGGTTTTTAAAGATTTTTTTTCGAAAAAAGGGAAAATAAAACTAACTACGATAGAATATCGCTCCCCCACACTTAAATCGAGCAATGTCCTCATATGCTCAATCGTAGTGTGCGGAGAGACAAAAGAAGAGAAAATAAACTACAAAAATAAAGCTAAAATTAAAAACAAAGCGGAGAAAAAGGTAGAAGGTGTCCGGCCGGGGTGTAGTCAAGTCACCATGGGCCGAGACGAGAAAAGATATGGATGGGGGAAAGAAAAAATAAAAAGAAAGAAATAAAAAGGAAATGGGAGGGAGGGCTAGGTGTAATCAAGTCACCTAGCCCGGATTCCGTCCAAATCCGACTAACTCCTAAAAAGGGGTGAAAATCTTGTAAATGGACTAATCGATTGACTCGCGACGTAATCACGTCGTCCGGAGTCGGGAGCAACCAAACTATGGCCTCGAAGGCCCCTAGATACCGAGACTCAAGGAAAGGAGGCAAACAATGAAAAAGAAGCGATAAAAAGACGGAAAAGTAAGGATAGTTACCCAAACCGAGCGGCTAGTAACTCACTTGCTCCATCATCTCGTTGATCATTAGAGGCTCGTCGCTTGTTTTCTCGGTTGCCATCTCGCTTCACACTTGAAGAGAACTCACGGTATAGGTAGTAATGGTAGGGGGTGGGATTTGATGTGAGAGTCGGTGTAAAGCGTATAGGAAATGGAGTGAGGGCATGACAATTAAGTACATGGGGCATATGGTAAGGCTAGGGTAGTTAGGGAGGTTGGGAGGGGGCATAAAACGGTTGGGTGGACTCGATTTGCGAAGAAGAATCACAAAGGGGGAGCAGAGGGCCATCCCGGTCGGGAAGAGTGATTCCGATCGGGTTACCTCACACGTCCCGGTCGGGACGCCCTCATCCCGGTCGGGACGAGCCTACAGTAAGCTCAAAATCCAGCGCACCCTTCCCGATCGGGAAGGCACCCTTCCCGATCGGATTTGCTCACTCTTCCCGGTCAGGACGCCTCATCCCGGCCGGGATGGGCCTTCTTCAACTTCCAAGGCCCCAAAAGCTTGCTCTAAGCTTCAAAAACCCAATCCTCTTGCTCACAACCCAAGGTATACCA
The DNA here is from genome assembly GCA_958450325.1 of Agrostemma githago. NCBI lineage: Eukaryota > Viridiplantae > Streptophyta > Magnoliopsida > Caryophyllales > Caryophyllaceae > Agrostemma > Agrostemma githago. Next base: position 16,422,000 of record OY288250.1, read on the forward strand.
TAGCCAATCCTCTCTAGGAGCGTTCTCACTTCACCTATCAAACAATACTCAAACACACATCAAACTCTGTCCCTCACAACGCTCATCAATCAATCCAAATAACAAGAAATCACAAAAAAATCCAACTAACTACAAGAAAGAGATATATACAATGAGACGGTTCTTGTGGAACTCCGTCAAACCAAGGTGGTGCATCTTCATTCTTTTTCAACAACCAAAACTAGTTCTATCTCCATCAAGGGCACGTAAGAACAAGTCGAAGGCCCTAGAGAAGTCTTCAATTAGGCATGTCATATAACCAACCATATCCCAAGGCTCCTCATGGCCTTGCCTTGACGTTCCCGGGGCATCCCGCTCTTCCAAGTTCAACGACTTGAACTTGTACTTTTGGTCTTTGGGGACATACCCAAACGTCCACCGGTCCTCATGCGGCTCCAAGGGAGGCTCACCCTTCTCCTTGCTTTTCAACTTGTCATCAAGCCCATGACATGGGCACTCATCTTCCTCACTCTCGGAGTCATCATCATCAAGTACATAAGAGTACTTCTTCAAGCTTTGTTCCGGTTCACCCCCTAGATCGATGTCTTTCTTGGCTTGGATCATATTGCATGATTCATCCTTAGTAGGCGTAGTGTTGCCTTGGAGGTCGAACACTATCTTTTCCTCGCCTAACTCAAATGTGATCCCACCGTTCTTCACATCGATCATGGCACCCGCGGTATGTAGAAATGGACGCCCAAGAATAATGCTAGTGTTGGCATCCTTCGGCATGTCAAGCACAATGAAGTCGACCGGAATGAAGTACTTCCCCACTCGAACTGGTACGTCCTCTAACATTCCTAATGGTCGATTGAATGATTTATCGACCATTTGGAGGGTGAGGGACGTACATTTCAACTCCTTCATTCCGAGTCGGCAACAAATAGAATAGGGAATGATGCTCACACTCGCGCCCAAGTCGCATAACGCATTTTTAATCAAGATGTTGCCTATGGTGCAAGGGATCGAAAAACTACCCGGATCCTTCAACTTCGGAAGCGTGGAACCTTGGATAAGCTCGCTCACCACCCTAATGAACGCTACGGTCTCTTCCTTGTCGACGGACCTCTTCCTAGCTAAGATTTCTCTCATAAATCTTCCATATGCCGGGATTTGGGTGAGTAATTCGGTGAACGGGACACTAACATCCAATTTCTTCACAATACTAAGGAACTTGTCGTAATGAGTGTCCACCTTAGTCTTCATTTGCCTCGATGGGTAAGGCAACTTGACTTGGTACTTGTTTTGATCAATCGGGGTGGACTCTTCAAAGGACACATTCCTTTTTCCCTTGTCTTTCTCTTGAAGAGGGGGAGGGTTGTCTTCTTGGGGTTTCTCGACCTCCCATAAGACTTTCTCCTCAATTGGAATGTCAAAGCTTGCATTATCTTGAGAGGGGGGTATGACTTCTTGTTTTGGTTCTTGCTCACTAGGGGAAAGAAGGGGTTCATAGGACGTACCACTCCTCGTAGTAATAGCATTTACATGCTCGAATTTCGGTGTTTCGCCTTGAGGAGGTAGTTGCCCTTTTTGTCTTGTAGAGATCTCCGAAGCAAGTTGAGATATTTGGGTTTCCATCGACTTCGCATGAGCATCTCTTGCTTGGTTGTCCCTTTGAATGTAAGCAAAGAACTCTTGTTGATTTCTTGCCATTTCTTGATTACTCCTATGCATATCCATCATATGCTTTTGTGCGTCGAAATCCCGTGGTGGGGATGATGGATTATGTGGAGTATCGGTGAGGGCTAACGGAGTACCATAGTCATGGATAGGAGACAGACTCCTAGGCTTGCTTTGTTGTTGATGACTTTGATTTGCTTGTTGTTGATGGTTTCCTTGGAACTCATGAAAGTTGCCTTGATAATGGCCTTGATTGTTGCCATGGTTTCGGTTTTTATGCCCTTGAAAACTTTGGTTTCCTTGGAAACCGCCTTGATTGAAGTTCCCTTGTTGGAACCCTTGCTTGTTGTTGAAGTTGCCTTGGTTATTTTGCTTGAAATTGTTGAAGGGTCTTTGGTTACCCACATAACCTTGGTAACTTTCATTGTTGTCCCGTAAGGGAGGTGGAACATAAGGACGAGGTTGTTGTTGATGTTGAAGTGCTTGTTGTTGAGGGACTTGATTGGAAGCTTGGTATTGATTAGAGTAGGCGGCACCTTGCTTGAACGCTTGAAAGGCGTTCACTTGCTCAATACTCCCTCTACAATGCATAGGATCATGACCAACGATTCCACAAGTATCACACATCCCAAAATAAGGCAAAGGAGGTGCAAACTTCAAAGCATTTACATCATGGATCGAGTGTTGGTTGGAGGAACTAGAGCTTTGAACTTGGTTGAGGTGGCTTTGGAGCTTTTTGTCAATGGTCTCCATGTGAGTTCTTAGTTGAGCCCCAAGATCAATGCTCAATTATGTAATGGCATCAACCTCATGCCTACCTCCCCGATTTGCCTTCCTAGGCCTTGAGTATTGTGAATTATGCACCGCCATCTCTTCGATCCTTGACGAAGTTTGGTCATCCTCCACTTCGGTAAACCTACCGTTAGATCCCATGTTGAGTATGGCCCTCGAGTTTTCATATAGCCCATTCCAAAATTGTTGCACGAGGAACCATTGTGATAAGCCATGGTGTGGACAAGAACGGATCAAGGCTTTGAATCTTTCCCATGATTCGTAGAGGCTTTCATCATCGCGTTGTTGGAAACCCGTGATAGAGGTTCTCAATAGATTTGTCTTCTCCGGGGGATAGAATTGTTGGTAGAAGGCTAAGGCTAGCTTCTTCCATGTATCAATGCCAAGTCTTGCTTTATCCAACCCCTTGAACCATTGCTTCGCCTTACCGATAAGAGAGAAAGGAAATAATACCCACCGAATTTGGTCTTGAGTTATTCCCGTTTGTGAAATAGCATCACAATAGTCCGAAAAGGTTTCCATCTGTTGATGAGGATCTTCGGTTGGTAACCCGCTAAATTGACTTCTCTTGACCAATTGGATAAATTGCGTTTTCGCCACAAAATTTCCGGTATATGCCTCCGGTAAAGTTGATGGACCCGGCAAAACGTCTTCCGTAAAGGTTGAGTGAGAAGAGAACTTAGGCATGATTGGATATAAGGGAGACGATGGTGGTGTAGACGGTATTGATGTAGAAGAGGATGGGGAACTAGGAGAAGAATCACCGAAGGGATTGATGAAGGTCCCTCCGGCCGTCTCTCGAGGTGAAATGCTCAAGTCGGCTCCTTGGGCTTGCCCTTGATGAGTGGTGCTTGCACTTGTTTGAGAGATCCTAACCCGCTTAATCGTCCGTTGGCGAAACGCTCGAAAGAGTCTCTCCGGCTCTGGATTAAAGAGATATAAGTCGCCTCCCCTCCTAGGCATACACTACACACTTAGAACAAATGTAAGAACGCCTAGTGCTTTATGGGCACTAGGCAACGACAATAACAAACACAACTAGAGACAAAGAGAAAAGAAAGCTAAGGCAAGAAGAGAAACTAGAAAATATTCACAAGAGAAGATGGGAGAGCACAAAGAAGGGTAACTAAGTCTAGAAATAAGCAAACTAAGTCTAAACAATGCAACGTCCCCGGCAATGGCGCCAAATTGATGGTAAGGATTCGTCACGTCCCTAGCCAACAATATAACACCGACTAACCTAGTGGGTAGCTAGGGCAAGTCGGGATCGTATCCACGAGGACGGTATATCAAGGTTTAGACTAGGTCGACCTACAACGAGACTAGATTACCAAACAAACACGAAGAAGCGATAAAAGGAAAACTAATTATGGAGGAGAAGTATGACTATACTAACAATGCTAAACAATGCTAATGATCGAACTAACAAATAAACTAGAGTAAACGATGTCTAACTAAGAAGATGAACTCAAATATGGAAAGGAGTGGGGTAGGTCGGGTTCATAGGAGTAGAAGGGTAATTGGGGTGATCAAGGTTATAGGTGTCTCCTAATCGCTAGAGTCGGTCCGGGCTCTCGCAACTTAGACCGATGTCAAGGTGGGTCCGGGCTCTCGCAACTTAGACCCTAGTCGGCACTCTCGTGACAATGACTATTCTTAACATTTCCGAATCATAGACAAACAATCAGAAGATGAACACAAGTATGGGAAGCATGGCCACTACAACTCACACAAGCATATCAACAAACACATAGGGTGCCTACAATGTGACTAACAACAAAGATGTAACCTTTTCCCCTTAATCAACCCTAATCATCCATAATCTACCCCTAATCCCCCTACTAACCCCACAAGAAGAATACTCACTCATTATCATGAATGAAACAACCATAACAAGAGAAAATACTATCACTAAACAAACATCCATACTGATTAACAAGAACACTATCAATAGCAAGATAACAAGATGCAAACAAGATTAAATAAACAAGATTAAGAGTAGGAAAGATTATACCAACACTAAGAGGATGAAAAGATGCAATCTTGTATAAATAAGAACCCAAATAAAACCCAAGGTTGTCAGTCTTGGAGAATTCTTCATGTATCCTCTTAATACAAGAACTAATTACAAGGATTAACTAAAGATTAACTAATATTAATGGAGGATTAAAACTAATGATTGAGAGTAAATCTAGGGTTTTGGAGGCTTAAGAGAGTCTAAAACTAACATGAGATGTCTTAATATTACAAGAAGGGAGTATATATATGGGTACAAGAATGAAGGAGAAGAAAAGAAGAAGTGTGGGTGAGCTGTAGCCCATCCCGATCGGGACGGATCATCCCGATCGGGAAGGGTTCTGCCGTCCCGATCAGGAAGGCTCAACCCGACCGGGAAGGACCCACAGTGACGCTTCTAAATGTGCCTCCCTTCCCGATCGGGAAGGCTATTATCCCGACCGGGAAGGGTCTTATATGCCTTCAATAAGAGCTCTAGGGTCCCTCCTTGTATCTTATGGGCTTCCCGTCGATTCTCGGGACTTGGGATCGGGTCTCGGAGGCTCGGGATTGGGACCCAAGGTCTCGGGGTCGATTCCAAGGCCTCGAGTCATCGTTCCTTCATCTCGTTGGCTCCAAAATGTGTATGTATTGAGTCGGAATCACTCCAACTCTTCCAAATCGGGCTCGGGAACCTGAAACAGACTAAAGGAAGCATAAGAAGCCCATGAATAAGGGACCAAAACACTACGAAATAGGCACTACAAATGACATTTATCAGTTGGGTTGATGAAAATTGAGTGGGGTTTGGTTAATATAAGTGGGGCGGGCTGGGTATGGGTGAAAATGAAGGGGGTTGGGTTGTAGGGTATGTGAGTTGAGGGAATGATGGGTTGGGTTGATGAAAATGGTTGGGGTTTGGTTAATATAAGTGGGGCGGGCTGGGTATGGGTGAAAATGAAGGGGGTCGGGTTGTAGGGTATGTGAGGGGAGGGAAAGATGGGTTGGGTTGGTTATATAATTGAGGGGATAGATGGGCTGGGTTGGATGATTGGGGGAGGGAAAGATGGGCTGGTCTAGGTAAAGAAGAGAGGGGGGCTGGGTGAAATGATTGAGGGAGGGAAAGATGGGCTGGGTTGGTTAAATAATTGAGGGGGGATAGATGGGCCGGGTCAATAAATCAAGTGAATTGAGCTCAAAGCATACCTGTTCCAGTCGTGTAGCCCATGGGTCATGGCCGTCATGGGTCACGGTCGTGATGGGCCCATCATGCCTGTGATCCAGTCCAGTGGGAAGCAAATTTTGTACCGTTGCCTCACGGCCGTGAGGCTATACTCACGGTCGGGTCCTCTCCCGATCATGTCCCCTTCGATATGGCCGAGTTCAACTTCAGTAGCATGCCGATTATGAGCAAATGGGAACCCGGCCTTGTCGACTACTTTATGGCCATGTCGCTCTTGACATGGCCATGTTCCTCCCTTTCGTCTTCACTCCTTATAATCTCACTGAGCCTTCCACCCAAAGAGTAGTACCAACTACGATATCGAATTCCCGTCCTCGAAAGCTTATACCAAGCTCAAAAACCGACATTCTAGCTCACGTCTTCCAATAAAAATCCCACCGAGCTTATACTCGTGGGAAAAAAATGGAAAATTGAGAAAGAACGACTTGATCTTCATAATGAGAGATAATAATAAAGCTTGACTTGATTTATAAAAAGTCATCAAAGCATCAAATCTTCTTCGAAGGTCCATAAATCAAAACTTCATATAACAATAAAATCGCTCCCAAGCTTCAAAGCTTCTATCACCCAAACACCCTTCATAACTCTTCATCTTCACTTCCAACCTATCAACCAAGCTCACTAAACAAAGTAAAAAATCCTTCCCTCACATCACTCAAGAAAATTCCAAATGACAAGAACTCCACAAAACACACAAAACCAAGAAACAAACAAACACAAATATAAACACAAAAACTCAAAAGAAGAGGAAGAGATATATACAACACGACAGTTCTTGAGGAACTCCGTCAAACCAAGGGTGGTGGATTTTTCATTCTTTTCCAACATGATTGCACATAATTCCATAGCCCTCAATGGCACGGAGAAGCAAGTCGAAAGCACGAGCCACATCATCATGAAGGCTCATTGAGTACCCAAGCCAAGCTATAATGAATAACTTCCAAGTCGGAAGCGAGAAGCGATCTTCAAATCCATTATGCCCGGGTTTCTCATGATCTCCCGGGTCTTTCCACCCAACAAGCTTTACCGACATCTTCATCCCTAAGCACCGTCTCCTAGCATAACCAAACCTCGAGTTTCTAGTACAAGAGTCAAAGGGGGTTTTGCCCTCATCTTTTCATTAATCATTCCCAAGTTATCAACAACTTCCGACCCAATATCCCCAAATCCTAAAACATCGTTCTTCCCGCATCATTAATAAGAAGAGATTTAAAACTCATAAAACGGTTTCTATCTATTCTCTCTTCTAAACAAAGATCCAAGTTACACACAAGGGGTTCACAATATTTTATTAGATTTTCACATATGGGCAATTTGATTTCATCATTCATATCCAATGACTTCACAACTTCTAATACCTCACTCAACTCATCCCAAAGACTTTCTTTCCCAACTTCTTCTTCCTCAATAATAGGCTCATAAGAAGTAGTGTGAAGGTCAAGAGGAGGGCAAGTAAAGGGGATTGAAGTTTCAACAAGAATGGAGGGGGTAGACTCTTGGATTTTGATAAGTGCGTTTTATAGTGTTTATTTCTCATGTTTGGTCTCGCTTTCTCTTGTGGAATCGCTCTTTAGAGCGGTTTCGAGGCTACTTACGCTTCTTTTAGCTTGTTTTAGGTTCCTAAGGCCTATCTTGGAGAAATGGAACGATTTTGACTCGTTTCCGATGCATATGAAGCCAATGAAGAGAAGCGACGATGATTCGGTGACTTAGACTCGATCTCGAGTCCCATGGAGCCCACTTGATGATATCCCGAGCACCGAGCATCGATAAGAAGCCTAGGAAGAGCAAATAAGGACCCATCACGGTTGGGAAGGACCCATCACGGTCGGGAAGGACCCATCACGGCCGGGATGAGAAGACAGGAGCTGCTGTGGGGCCACCCCGGCCGGGAGCATCACCATCCCAACTGGGACCACCCCTTCCCGACCGGGATCACATCCTTCCCGGCCGGGAAGCACCCAGCTCAGCCCGATTTTCATTCTTTTGCCCCCTTACTTATGGAATCCTATATATACCCCCATCTTGTATTGTTTTAAGGGGATCACGAAACCCTAGACTAATTTAGGTTATATTAGCCTAGATTAGTGTAGATTATCTTAATCTCGCCTTAATTACTCCTTAATTTAATGTTAATCCTAGTTTCATCTTTGGATTCTTGAAGACTTGTAGTGGATTATTCAATCTTGACAACATTGAGTATCCCTTGGGTTGATTTTATTCAAAGTTCTCTCTCATTTTATTCTTCCTTGTTTAGTTGGTATACTCTTTCTTCTCTCTTTTCTCTTAATCTTCCATAGTTTGTCAAGTTTGAATCTTTGTTTATGTTTATTGTTGTTTCTCGTTTAGATTCCATTATGAATGTTTTCATTGTTTTGTTGGTTTCTTTGGTTTATGTTCTTGTATTCCTAATTCTGTGGGAGTAGCTTTCCCCTAGGGTTAGTAGGGGGATTGGGTGTGATTAGGGATGATTAGGGTGAGATGAGTGATGCTAGTCGTTGTTTTTGTTGTTTCCTATTGCCTTGCACTCTACATGTTCGATGAAATGCTTGTGAGACTTGAGACGATCACTTCTTGTTTTTATTGCCTCTTCTCTTGCATGCTCTTTTTTGGTGATTGGTTGGGTTCCTCTACTAGGAGCGAGAGCGTGGTGAGGAGGCCTCTAGGTCGTTTAAGTAGTGAGAGCCTGAATGTAACCTAGGCTATGAAACATGCTAGCAACCCCGTTTCCCCTTGGTCTCCTTGGCATCCATGAACCCGATTTAACCCTAGTCCTTTCCTTCTTATAGATATAACTCGCTTTCCATGATCGTTAGTTCTTTGTTTTGCCTCTTTATTTCATGTTATACACTTTAGTGTAGTCATTAATCAATCTTAGTCATCACTTTAGGTTGTCTTGAACCTAGTCTTAGACCATGGCACCCATTAGTTCAGAACTCCCGTCCCTGAGGATCTCGACCCGACTTACCCTAGCTACCTAGCTTAGGTTCGTTGTTTATTACTTTGACCGGTAGGTGATGGTAGGGATTTGTCACGTCCCTAACCGTCAATAAACTACCGATTACACCTAGTGGGTAGCTAGGGTAAGTCGGGATCGTATCCACGAGGACGGTATTGCAAGGGTTAGACTAGGTCGGCCTAAAACAAGACTAAATCACCAAAACAAACATAAAGAAGATGAAATTGACAAACTATTGATGATTGGAGAAGAGGAAGGTGGCTAACAAAGGATTAACTAAAACAATGCTTAAAATGAAATAACTAGAAACAAACTAAACAATGATACTAGAGAATTGAAGACAAACTAAGACGATGAATCAAATATGGAAAAGAAGTGGGGTAGGTCGGGTTCATAGGAGTAGAAGGGTAATTGGGGTGATCAAGGGTATAGGTGTCTCCTAATTGCTAGAGTCGGTCCGGGCTCTCGCAACTTAGACCGATGTCAAGGTGGGTCCGGGCTCTCGCAACTTAGACCCTAGTCCGCACTCTCGTGACTACGACTATTCTCAACATTTCCACATAATAGACAAACAATGAGAAGATGAACACAAGTATGGGAAGCATGGCCACTACAACTCACACAAGCATATCAACAAACACATAGAGTGCCCACAATGTGACTAACAACAAAGTTTCACCCTTTTTCCTTAATCAACCCTAATCATCGATAATCTACCCCTAATCCCCCTACTAACCCCACAAGATTACTACTCACTCATTATCATGAACAAACTAACAACAATAAGAGAAAACAACATGAATATCCAAACATCCATAATGAACAATAACAATAACTATAAACAAAATATAAAGATTCAAACTTGATTAATAAACTAAGAACAAGAGTAAATAAGGGAAGAAGATTGTACCAACAAACAATGGATGAAAAAGATGATAACTTGTATAAATAAGAACCCAAATAGAATCCCAAGGTTGTCAAGCTTGGAACAATCTTCAAGAACTTCTTAATACAAGAACTAATTACAAAGATTAAATAATAATTAAAGGAAGATTAAAACTAATATGAGAACACTAATCTAGGGTTTTGAAAGTCTAATGGAGGCTTAAATTTGTCTAGGGTATGATAAGATGTCTTACTAATACAAGAAGGGAGTATATATATGGGTACACGAATGAAGGAGAATGAAATAAAAGATGCGCGGCTGCCTCTGTAGCGTCCCGACCGGGACGGGGTCATCCCGACCGAGACGGCGTGGTCCCGACCGGGACGGGCCCAGGTCAGCAGCCATCTCATTTGTGCACCCCATCCCGAACGGGATGAGGCCTTCCCGACCGGGATGGGTCTTGTAGGCCTCCCTTAAGAGCTTTTTGGTCCCTCCTTAATTCTCGGGACTCGGGATCGGGTCTCGGAGGCTCGGGATTGGGTCCCAAGGTCTCGGGGTCGATTCCAAGGCCTCGAGTCATCGTTCCTTTATCTCGTTGGCTCCAAAATGTGTATGTATCGAGTCGGAATCACTCCAACTCTTCCAAATCGGTCTCAGAAACCTGAAACCAACTAAAGGAAGCATAAGAAGCCCATGAATCGCTCCCAAGGAGCGATTCCACAAGGAAATGGGACCAAAACATAGTGAAAAAGGCACTACAAACTACACTTATCAACTCCCCCACACTTAACCCTTACTCGCCCTCGAGTAAGCACATACTAAATACTAAACTAGCCGAGTGGGTATTAGCGCACCCTACGCCCTTTCAACTCACGCAAGTGCACTTAGAGGAAAGGTGCACTCCGCAAGGCAAGTGGGGTCTTGCGACAAAATCGCGGATGCAACCGGACACAAAACACACAAATAAACAAACACACAAACAAACACTTAGACGGTTCCACCCAAAACAAAAGAAATACCGCTTCCCTCTAAAAGCGGTGAAAGAAGCACCAGTTTAGGACTCGAGGTAAGTGACAACGTTCCCAAGCTAGCAATACAAACCAAGGTGGACTAAACCCTAATAGTATGACGATAAAGCAACAAAAACGTTGGTAACTTACCTAGGTCCTCCTAACTTTCTAAAGGCGTACTACGGGACGATCGGCGGAGTGGAAAAGTGAAGAACCACGGTGTTAGTCGACACTGTAGGTAAGTTAACAAAAATGTTGGTAACTTACCTAGGTCCAAGTAAAAAGGTGGAAATATGCAAAATGTGGGAAGACCGACTAATGCCGCTATCATCCTTCCTAGGGACTCGGTCCTTTGGTAGGCTCTTCACGGCAAAAGTCGGATAAAAGCTTATTTTGAGATGTTGGGATTATTTTTGTGAGTCGGGTTTTCTTTTGCCATTTTCTCTTTTCTTTTGTATTTTTGCTTTGTTTTGCCATGCCATTCTTTTTCTTCTTTTCTATTTTCTTTTTGGCTTTTGTGCCTTTTCTTTTTCTTCATTCTTTTCTTTCTTTCATTTTTCTTTCTTTTCTTTTCTTTGCCCTTTTTTTTGGCAAGATTTGGCTTTTTGGCATTTCTCGACAATTAAGAAAGAGAGAATCAACAAATTGCATTTTATTGTGTGATATGCGTAGGAGGTAAGGAAATGGGTGAGTCGGGGTTGCGCATTCCCTTTCAAACCCACAAAAAGTGGCGAACTTGGACTAATCAAACAATCCTAGACATGGTCACCTAAGGGACGAGACTCGGTAACCAAGGCCTTTTCACACCGTGGGTGGTCATAGTGGTCAATATGCAAATCCCGTAGTAAATTCCTAGTAAGCTAGGTGGACTCAAGGTAAAGGACCAACGAATTCATTGATTTAGGGTCATTCTACTTGATTAAAGTCCAAAACTCGATTTATACTACTAGAATGGGAAAGTAAACACTTGCACACTAGCCTCTAAACCGGGTTTTCGAAAACGGTTTACGCACAAGACACACAACACAACACAACACAAAACAAAGACATGACGAAAACGAACGAAAGAAAAAGAAGCAAAAGCAACAAAACAAAAACAAAACAAAACGAACACATAAACAACACAAACGCCACCCCGATCATCCAAACAAGCCACTAAATCAACCACAACTTTACAAAGCTCCACCCGAGCACACAACATCACAATCTCCTCCAAACTCCGCAAGAGATAAAGAAGAAAAAGGGATAAAGATGTTACCGGAAGTCTTGAAAGCTCTCCAAAGCTATTGGTGATTTAAGCAACCTATAAGGAAAGAGGGAGGCAAACACGCACAATACGACAAAAACACGATACAAAAACATAAAAGGAAAACACACAAAAAGGAAAATCTTTTTGATTTTTGTGAAATTTTTCAAATGTTTATGGTTTTTAAAGATTTTTTCGAAAAAACTAAGAAAATAAAACTAACTATGCTAGAATATCGCTCCCCCACACTTAAATCGAGCAATGTCCTCATATCCTCAATCGTAGTGTGCGGAGAGACAAAAGAAAAAGAAAGAAAACTGCGAAAATAAAGCTAAAAATCAAAAAGAAAAGCGGAGAAAAAGGGAAGAAGGTGTCCGGCCGGGGTGTAGTCAAGTCACCATGGGCCGAGACAAGAAAAGATATGGAAGGGGGAAGAAAATAAAAAGAAGGAAATAAAAGGAAATGGGAGGGGAGGGCTAGGTGTAATCAAGTCACCTAGCCCGGATTCCGCCTAAATCCGACTAAATCCTCAAAAAGAAAGTGAAAATCTTGTAAATTGGACTTTTCGATTGACTCTCGACGCAATCACGTCGTCGAGAATCGGGAGCAATCATACTATGGCCTCGAAGGCCACTAAGATCCCATGACTCAAGGGAAGGGGGCAAACAATGGAAAACAAGCGATAAAAAGACGGAAAAGTAAGGATAGTTACCCAAACCGAGCGGTTTGTAACTCACTTGCTCCATCGTCTCGATGATCGTTAGAGGCTCGTCGCTTATCTTCTCTGTTGCCATCTCGCTTCACACTTAATAAGGACTCACGGTCGGGGTAGTAATGGTGCGAGGGGATGGAAATTTATGTGGATTTCGGTGTAGGGTGAGGTGTACGGGTCATATGATAGGAGTAAGGAGGAGTAGGGAGGCTGGGAGGGGGTATAATGGATGGGTGGAGTCAAACGCCTAAGAAAAGGCTCAAGGGAGAAAGGGGACCATCCCGGTCGGGATGGATGATCCCGATCGGGTTGATAAACCCTTCCCGATCGGGAAGCTCTCGTCCCGGTCGGGAATGCACTCCAGTGAGTCCGATTTTTGGCACCTTCATCCCGATCGGGATGGCTCCTTCCCGGTCGGGATTCCTCATCCTTCCCGGTCGGGAAGCCCTCTTCCCGGTTGGGATGAGTCTTCTTGGCCTTCCCCAAACCCAAAAGCTTATCATAAGCTTCAAAAACCGACTTCCTCGCTCGCAAACCAAACTCCATCATCAACCATTCCTTTCTAGGAATCACATGCACTTCACCTATCAACAAAGCTCCAACACACATTAAATTCTCTCCCTCACTACGCTCATCAATCAATCCAAATAACAAGAATATCACAAAACTCAAACTAATTACAAGTAAGAAATATATACAATGAGACGGTTCTTGTGGAACTCCGTCAAACCAAGATGGTGCAGTTTTCAATCTTTTTCAACAACGATTACCAATTCCATCTCCATCAAGGGCACGAAGGAACAAGTCGAAGGCCCTAGCAAAGTCTTCAATCAAGCTTGTTATATAGGCATCCACAAACCAAGGCTCTTCATGACCTTGCCTAGACGTTCCCGGAGCATCCCGATCTTCGAAGTTCAATTGCTTGAACTTGTACTTTTGATCTTTCGGGATATACCCGAACGTCCATCGATCCTCTTGTGGCTCCATGGGAGGCTCATCCTTCTCCATGCTTTTCAACTTGTCATCAAGCCCATGATTTGGGCATTCATCCTCCTCACTCTCGGAGTCATCATGTTCAAGTACATAAGAATACTTCTTCATGCTTTGTCCCGAATCTTTCCCTCGATCGATGTCTTCCGTGGCATGGATCACATTACACGTCTCGGTCATAGGCGAAGTGTTGCCTTGGAGGTCGAACACTAACTCTTCGCCGCCTAGTTGAAAGGTAATCCTACCCTTCTTCACATCGATCACGGCACCGGCGGTGTGTAAAAATGGGCGTCCAAGGATGATGGGAGTGTTAGCATCCTCCGGCATGTCTACCACAATGAAGTCGACCGGAATGAAGAACTTCCCTATTCGTACCGGCACATCCTCTAGCATTCCCAATGGTCGGTTAAGAGATTTATCGGCCATTTGGAGTGTAATGGACGTACATTTCAACTCCTTCATCCCGAGTCGGCAACAAATAGAGTAGGGAATGATGCTCACACTCGCGCCCAAGTCACATAATGCATTCTTGATCATGAAATTGCCTATGGTGCAAGGGATCGAGAAACTACCCGGATGCTTCAACTTCGGAAGCGTGGAACCTTGAATAAGCTCGCTCACCACCCTCGTGAACGCTACCGTCTCTTCCTTGTCGATGGACCTCTTCCTAGCTAGGATTTCCCGCATGAATTTTCCATATGCCGGGATTTGGGTAAGTAACTCGGTGAACGGGACACTAACATCCAATTGCTTCACAATGTTAAGGAACTTGTCGTATTGAGTATCTACCTTAGTCTTCATTTGCCTTGATGGGAAAGGCAACTTGATTTGGTATTTATTTTGCTCAATCGGGGTAGACTCCTCAAATAACACTTTCCTTTTTCCCTTGTCTTTCAGTGGAGGAGGGTTGCCTTCTTGGGGTTTCTCGACCTCCCATATGACTTGCTCCTCCATAGGATTATCAAAGCTTGATTCTTCTTGATTTGGAGACACAACTTCCTTCATTGCTTCTTGCTCACTAGGAAACAACGAGAGGATTATAGGTGGCACCGCTCCTTAAGGTGATGGCATTGACATGCTCAAAACTCGGAGTTACACCTTGAGGAGGTAATTTCCCTCTTTGCCTTGAAGAACTTCCCGATGCAAGTTGTGATACTTGATTCTCAATCATCTTCATGTGAGTTTTCAATTCCTTGTTATCCATTAGAATTTTAGCAATGATTCCTTGTTGTGACATTTGTGCCTCCAATTGACTCTTTTGCATTTCTTGAGTATTTCTTTGCATATCCATCATTTGCTTTTGTATGTCGAAATCCCGTGGTGGGGATGATGGATTATGTGGAGTATCGGTGAGGGCTAACGGAGTACCATAGTCATGAATAGGAGACCGGCTCCTAGGCTTGCTTTGTTGTTGTTGATTTTGAGTTGCTTGTTGACGGTTCCCTTGAGAATTACCTTGTTGTTGACGGTTCCCTTGGAACCCATGAGAATTGCCTTGATTGTGATTTTGATAGCCTTGGTTGTGGTTTTGGTTTCCTTGAAAAGTTTGGTTTCCTTGGAAACCACCATGATTGAAGTTCCCTTGTTGGAACCCTTGATTGTTGTTGTGAAAGGTACCTTGGTTATTTTGCTTGAAGTTGTTGAAGGGTCTTGGATTACCCACATAACCTTGGTAACCTTGGTTTTTGTCCCTTAAGGGAGGTGGAACATAGGGACGATGTTGTTGTTGATGTTGAAGTGCTTGTTGTTGAGGGACTTGATTGGAAGCTTGGTATTGATTAGAGTAGGAGGCACCTTGCTTGAACGCTTGAAAGGCGTTCACTTGCTCAATACTTCCTCTACAATGCATAGGGTCATGACCAAAGATTCCACAAGTATCACACATCCCAAAATAAGGCAAAGGAGGTGCAAACTCCAAAGTATTCACTTCTTGAATCGGTTGATGGTGGGAGGAACTAGTGCCTTGGACTAGGTTGAGGTGGCTTTGGAGCTTCTTGTCAATAGTCTCCATGTGTGTTTTCAATTGAGCTCCAAGGTCAATGCTTAACTTAGTGATAGCATCAACCTCATGCATGCCTCCTCGATGTGCCTTCCTAGGCCTAGAGTATTGCGAATTATGCACCGCCATCTCTTCGATTCTCGCCCAAGTTTGGTCGTCATCGACCTCGGTGAACCTACCATTGGAGCCCATGTTAAGAATAGCTCTTGAGTCCTCATAAAGTCCATTCCAAAATTGTTGCACCAAGAACCATTGTGAGAGTCCATGATGAGGGCACGATCTTACCAAAGACTTAAACCGCTCCCAAGCTTCATATAGGCTTTCTTCATCCCTTTGTTGGAACCCGGTGATGGAGGCCCTAAGCAAATTTGTCTTTTCCGGAGGGTAAAACTTTTGGTAGAACGCCAAGGCAAGCTTTTTCCAAGTGTCGATACCCATGGTTGCCCTATCGAGACTCTTGATCCATTGCTTCGCTTTTCAAAAAAGAGAGAACGGGAAAAGTACCCAACGAATTTGATCTTGAGTAACCCCGGTTTGAGATATAGCGTCACAATAATCGGAGAAGGTCTCCATATGTTGGTGCGGGTCTTCGGTGGGCAACCCACTAAATGGGCTCCTCTCCACAAGTTGGATGAATTGAGTCTTTGCCACAAAATTCCCAGTATATGCTTCCGGTAATGCACTTGGTCCCGGCAAGACATCTTCCGTAAAAGTGGAGTGAGATGAAAACTTCGGCATGATTGGATATATGGGAGAAGATGGTGGTGTAGACGGTGTTGATGTAGATGAAGAGGGGGAACTAGGAGAAGAAGAGTTACCGAAGGGATTGATGAAGGTCCCTCCGGCCGTCTCTCGAGGTGACTCGCTAAAGTCGGCTCCTTGGGCTTGCCCTTGATGAGTATTGCTTGCACTTGGTTGAGAGATCCTAACCCGGTTAATCGTCCATTGGCGAAAGGCTCGAAAGAGTCTCTCCGGCTCTGGATTAAAGAGATAGAAGTCGCCTCCCCTCCTAGGCATACACTACACACTAGAACAAATGTGAGAACATCTAGTGCTTTGTGGGCACTAGGCAACGACAATAAACAAGCACTACTAGAGAGAAAGAGAAAAGAAAGCTAAGAAAAGAAGAATAACTAGAAAATATTCACAAGAGAAGATGGGAGAACACAAAGAAGGGTAACTAAGTCTAGAAATAAGCAAACTAAGTCTAAACAATGCACCGTCCCCGGCAACGGCGCCAAATTGATGGTAGGGATTTGTCACGTCCCTAACCGTCAATAAACTACCGATTACACCTAGTGGGTAGCTAGGGTAAGTCGGGATCGTATCCACGAGGACGGTATTGCAAGGGTTAGACTAGGTCGGCCTAAAACAAGACTAAATCACCAAAACAAACATAAAGAAGATGAAATTGACAAACTATTGATGATTGGAGAAGAGGAAGGTGGCTAACAAAGGATTAACTAAAACAATGCTTAAAATGAAATAACTAGAAACAAACTAAACAATGATACTAGAGAATTGAAGACAAACTAAGACGATGAATCAAATATGGAAAAGAAGTGGGGTAGGTCGGGTTCATAGGAGTAGAAGGGTAATTGGGGTGATCAAGGGTATAGGTGTCTCCTAATTGCTAGAGTCGGTCCGGGCTCTCGCAACTTAGACCGATGTCAAGGTGGGTCCGGGCTTTCGCAACATAGACCCTAGTCCGCACTCTCGTGACTACGACTATTCTCAACATTTCCACATAATAGACAAACAATGAGAAGATGAACACAAGTATGGGAAGCATGGCCACTACAACTCACACAAGCATATCAACAAACACATAGAGTGCCCACAATGTGACTAACAACAAAGTTTCACCCTTTTTCCTTAATCAACCCTAATCATCGATAATCTACCCCTAATCCCCCTACTAACCCCACAAGATTACTACTCACTCATTATCATGAACAAACTAACAACAATAAGAGAAAACAACATGAATATCCAAACATCCATAATGAACAATAACAATAACTATAAACAAAGTATAAAGATTCAAACTTGATTAATAAACTAAGAACAAGAGTAAATAAGGGAAGAAGATTGTACCAACAAACAATGGATGAAAAAGATGATAACTTGTATAAATAAGAACCCAAATAGAATCCCAAGGTTGTCAAGCTTGGAACAATCTTCAAGAACTTCTTAATACAAGAACTAATTACAAAGATTAAATAATAATTAAAGGAAGATTAAAACTAATATGAGAACACTAATCTAGGGTTTTGAAAGTCTAATGGAGGCTTAAATTTGTCTAGGGTATGATAAGATGTCTTACTAATACAAGAAGGGAGTATATATATGGGTACACGAATGAAGGAGAATGAAATAAAAGATGCGCGGCTGCCTCTGTAGCGTCCCGACCGGGACGGGGTCATCCCGACCGGGACGGCGTGGTCCCGACCGGGACGGGCCCAGGTCAGCAGCCATCTCATTTGTGCACCCCATCCCGAACGGGATGAGGCCTTCCCGACCGGGATGGGTCTTGTAGGCCTCCCTTAAGAGCTTTTTGGTCCTTCCTTGCCTCTCATGGGTTTCTCCTTAATTCGCGGGACTCGGGATCGGGTCTCGGAGGCTCGGGATTGGGTCCCAAGGTCTCGGGGTCGATTCCAAGGCCTCGAGTCATCGTTCCTTTATCTCGTTGGCTCCAAAATGTGTATGTATCGAGTCGGAATCACTCCAACTCTTCCAAATCGGTCTCGGAAACGTGAAACGAACTAAAGGAAGCATAAGAAGCCCATGAATCGCTCCCAAGGAGCGATTCCACAAGGAAATGGGACCAAAACATAGTGAAAAAGGCACTACAAACTACACTTATCAGTAGGATCGGATAGACGACAAACACCTGCCGTCAAATTGGCATAGTTGCTGGGGACGGTGTAGTTTAGACTCTTGTGTGCTTAGTTTTAGACTTCGTTCTTGATTTTTGTGTTTTCTTCTCCTTGTGTATCTCCGTTCTTTCTTCTTGGGTGCCTATTTCTCTCTTCCTAGTGCCTCAAAAGCACTAGGCTTCTAACGTTTGCTCAAGTGTTTCTAGTTCATCCAATGTATCGAGGCAACGTTATGACAATGGCGCATCCAAGCTACCATCAATCGTCATGGGACAATCATGGGACAAATTACCAAGACCCACAATTATTCCAACCATATCAATCTCATCAACAATTTTATGAACCCCCTTCAATTGGCTACCATGGAAGTTGTCATGGATCATTCCAAAATCCTAACGATTACCAAATACCTTCACATAACTCACAACCAAAAGTCCCCAACTTTGAGCTTTGTCAAATGATGATTCAAATGTAAAAGAGTCAACAAGAGATGCAAAAGAATCAACAAGAGATGATGATTCAAATGCAAAGGGACCAAGATGAGTTCATGGCTCAACATCAAAGACAGAATGAGGTGCAAGATGCTCGAATTAATGCACTCATAGGTCGTTACACGATGTTAACCACTCGGACTCCACAATTTGTTTAGGAAGGTTCATTTGAGCAATAAGATCGGTTGTGTCCACAAGGCAATCAACCCGATTATGAGGCCATGAATGAAGAACAGAGGGTCAACCAAGGGATCATTGTTGAGAGTAGGTCAGATGATGAAGCTATGGGAATAATGGAGGAAGTTGAAGCTTCAAGGGTTGACAATGAGGAGGAAATTGAACATGATTTCTCAAAGTAACTCTTGGGAAGCCAATGTATTGGCTATTAAATTGGACTTGTATGATTTTCTTCATGATGAACCGGATCTTGACAATCCAAAGCCAAGTGAAGAGAAAACTCCTCTAGGCCAACTTGACAAGGAGAGTGAAAATGAAGGTAATACTTGGGAGAAAGAGATTGATGCCTTAGAACTTGCCTTGAATGGGAACTTGGAGGAGCCGATTAGGGGATTTGGAGATGCTATGCTAGACCAAACTGTCGAAGAAATTGAGGCTGCCATCAAAGGCCTTGAATTTCTTCATGGTGAGAATTCTAGTAAGGACAGCGATGAGGTCTCCCCTAGAGCTTCCAATGAAGAAAACTTGATGCCTTCACCTCCTTTATCGCACTTGATTTCGAGTCCCTTGTCTTGTAAGATGGTTGATGAAGTGGATCCTTGTCGGGCGGCGGAAAAGAATTTCACTCTTAACCCCGTAGAAGAAGCAACGCCCTTAGGGCATGATCTCCCAAATCATAACGCCAAGCATGACTTTAGACCATTATACCCACCGGATGGTCATAATAAGAGTCGTTGTTATGTTGGTTGGAAAGACCCGTAAGATCACAAGAAATCCGAGCATAATGGATTAGATGATCGCTTCTTTCTTCCGACTTGGAAGCCGTTGATGATAGCTTGGCTCGGTGACATGAGCCTTCATGGAGATGTTGCTAGAGCATTTGATACTTTTCCGAGCCCTTGAGGGCTATGAAGTTCCCCTTAGAACCATCTTATTGTAAATATCTCTTTCCTCTTCTTTTGAGTTTTTGTATATATATTTTTATGATTGGTTAGTTTTGTTTCTAGGTTTTGTTTGTGTGTTAAGTTCTTGTAATTTGGAATTTTGATGAGTGATGTGAGGGAGGGATTTTTGATGGAAGTTATTGAGCTTGATTGATAGGTACGAAGTGAAGATGAAGAATTAGAAAGGGATATGGATGATATAAGCTTTGAAGCTTGGTGGAGGAAGTCGTTTTTGAGCTTTTGACAAGCTTTTGGGGACGAGACTTTGGATCCCGAGGTATTATTTGTCTTTTGGGTGAAACTATTAATGAATGAAGTGCTAGAGAAGCCATCACGCCCAGGACGAGTTGTGCTGCCAAAGATTGCTCACTGACAGCCCATCCCGACCGTGATGAGCATGATCACGCCCAGGACCAGGTCATCCCGACCGGGACCATGCTTTCCCGACCGAGATGCACCCCAGCCAACCTTCTTTGCTTTCATTTTTTCATTTAAGCCCCACCCAACCACTTTATACCCCCTCCCAACCTCCCTACTCACCTTAGCCTCTATCACTTCATCCCTACGCTTCAATTATACACCTTCATCTCATCTTCTCATCTTCTCATCACTATACACCGAGTTTAACCTTAAATCTTAACCTTATTTCACCAATGCAAGCCCGGTACTTCAACCACGCCACTACATTTAGGAAGAGGAGGAATATCAATGACAAAGACAAGCAAAGTGCCGATAATGATCATTGAGACGATGGAGAT
Organism: Agrostemma githago; assembly: GCA_958450325.1. Classification (NCBI taxonomy): domain Eukaryota; kingdom Viridiplantae; phylum Streptophyta; class Magnoliopsida; order Caryophyllales; family Caryophyllaceae; genus Agrostemma; species Agrostemma githago. The sequence continues at coordinate 16,442,740 of OY288250.1, forward strand.
CGTTGAGTTGCTAACCGTTTGGTAGGGCGACTCTCTTTTCTTTTCGTCTTTTATTTGCGTAGTCTTTCTTTGTTTATTCCCTTCCCTTTTATGCATTTGGTGTCTTGGTGGCCCTTGCGGCCTTTGTGGTTATTGCTCCCGATTCTCGATGACGTGACTACATCGAGAATCCATTGAAAATCCAAATTGTCAAGTTCTTTTCACTTTTACTTTTTTATTTTCTTTTGGTAGAATTTAGTCAGATTTAGGCGGAATCGGGACTAGGTGACTTGATTACACCTAGCCCTCCCCTCTCTTTTACTTTTATTTTCTTCGTTTTATTTATTCCCCCATCCATATCTTTTCTTGTCTCGGCCCTAGGTGACTTGATTACACCTAGGCCCGACACTTTCTACCCTTTCTTCACTTTCATTTTTGATTTTTAGCTTTATTTTCACATTTTCTCTTCTTTTTAGTGTCTTCCACACAATACCGATCGAGCATGAGGACATTGCTCGGTTTAAGTGTAGGGGAGCGATATCTTAGTTTAGTTTAGCTTTATTTTCGTAGTTTTTCGAAAAATCTTAAAAATTCTTAAAAATTTGAAAAATTTCATAAAAACCAAAAACATTTTCTTTTGTGTCATTTTCTTTTGTGTCTTTGTGTCGTATATTTGCTGTGTTGTGTGTGTTTTGCCTCCCCAATTCGAGAAAGGGATCTCGAGAAACAACTCCAAAAGGTAGAGTACATATACTTGCCTCGGGAAGAAAATCAGTTTGCAGATGCACTCTCAAAACTAGCATCTTTACTGAATATTCCCGATCATGTGACCAGTATGCCAATTTGTGTCGAAAGACGGTCCGAGTCGGCGTACATTCACGACATTGAAGACATCGAGATACCCGATCCCGAGCCATGGTATCAAGCTATGCTAACCTACCTTACAAATGGGGAATATCCTCCCGGGGCCGATAGTCGAGCCAAGAAAGCCTTACGAAGGCTAGCAACCCAGTTTGTCTGCACCGACGATGGACAATTATACAACTGCCGGGTACTACTTGAATAATATGGAAACCAATTGCCGGGTATATGTTAGGCATTGCCATAACTGTCAAATTTTCGCCAATGTGCAACATATGTCGTCATCCCTTTTGTATACCATGACGTCCCCTTGGCCATTCTCAACGTGGGATATCTACATAATTGGGAAAATAAACCCCTCCGGAACTGGTGGCATTGTTTCATCCTGGTAGCTATCGACTATTTCACCAAATGGGTCGAAGCTGAATCTTACCGTATTACCTAACTTACGGAATAGAAGCTGTCCAGCCTGTCGAGTTAGAGGTACCGTCCCTCAGGATCTTACTCGAAAGTCAAGTACCCGAAGCAGATTGGGCTCGAGCACGGTATGACTCGCTAGTCTTATTAGATGAACGACGATCCCGTGCTCTTAATAACATCCAGGTATATCAAAAGAGGATCCAGCGAGCCTTCAACAAAAGGGTGAGGCCCAAAAACATTAAAGAAGGGGACTTGGTTCTCAAGTTTGTTCGAGCTCTATTACCAGTAGACCCGAGGGGAAAATTCAAACCTAATTGGACCGGGCCATATCTGGTTAAGAAGATTTTATCAGGCGGAGCAGTAATGCTGACAAACCTGGACGGGAACGAGCTAGTTTGTCAACCCAACCAACCTGGACCAGCTGAAGCGTTACTACCCTTAAACCCTTTCTCAATGTCATTAGCAAAGTTTATAAAAATCATTTTCACAAAAACTTTTAAAAGCAAGTCAAAAGCTAGAATTATTTATTCTACTGTTATGAACATCTTGAACCAATAGTCTTGATGTATTTTGAGATTGCAAAATTACAAAAATCTGAACTACGTTTGGTTTGATTCCGCTAATCGTGGATACATAGGCAGCCCCTCAAAAGGACACAACCGCTGCAATCGAGAAAAACAGGAACGGTTTAGATAATAAAACTTCCTTTATTTATTTCAAAAAAAAATCCGATAAACTCGGAAAATTACAAATTGCAAAAATTCAAAAAATTCAAAAAAAGCACACGATACAGAAATAAATAATCGTAATACTTAAATAATAAAAACTAGGGGCTCCGCATTTAGGGCATCTTGCCCTTTCCCTTGTCCTTAGCTTCTTTTTCCGTCCACTGGCGACGACGCGGAGGTGAGCGCTCCCGGATCACCACGGGAACTTCCTTAGCCCGGACTCGTTTCTACGACTTCGGGTCCCCAGTTACCTCAGTCGGCCCAAGTCGGGCCCTTACCTTTTCTTGCAATTGGTCTCGTGGGCCCAGTCGGTCTCGAGCCGCCAATCTCGGTCCTAGCCTCTTCTCTAAGTCTGTCCGGGGACTTAACGGTCCTTGAGAGCCGCTAGCACCGGTCTCTTTAGCTCAAGTCTTAGTCTTTGATTTAGAACCCGACTCTAATCGGACAAGGGTAGCGGAAGTCTCTCCTTCATCAAACAAACCCCTATTATCTTTTACCGTCTCCCTACGAACTAAGTCGAAAGCCTCGTCAGTCTTCAAAGCTTTACGGGCCTCCTCAGACTCTTCGGAAGTCCATTTGCGATATGCTTCCGAAACCCAAAACGGATTGGCAGGGGCGAGGTATAGTCCATATGGCACGGGTAAACCAGCGTTGTCACACATAGCGTCCGTCAATTGGAGCGAAACGCTGATTATTGCTTCAGTATCAGGGATCTGCTCAAACGAACCGAACAGCCTCAGAATGCGGTCCGGATAGATATGGACGGTCAAGTCCAAGGACAATATCACCTTGTAGCGGGCTTTGTCTCTCTTGGCTAGGCACGTCAATTTCGAGAGGAACCACCAAGTAACGGTCCACCTAATCAAGGGCCCACCATGGAATCTTAGATCCTCGTCCCAATAAGTTTGGTTTATGTGATGGGTCGAGCTTATTCGCCGTTTCCTTGAGCCAATCTGGCAGCTACAGTATTTGGGTATGCTCACAGGGGGCTCTATGATCGATAAGCGCTCGAATAAATGGATCTGACAAAAAAAACGGATTTACATAAGTAAGAATCTGTCCGCTGGCAGACACTCGATCGAGTGTCATGTCTGACTCGATAGAGTGCCTCATCTGGAGGCGAACAGGAGGTTTTTCATCCAGGTCACTCGATCGAGTGACAGGTCCACTCGATCGAGTGGCCCCTGTACGTCAGAAATTCACGAAAAAAAACGTGAACGTATACCTGCAAAATACGGGTACTTCCCATCAATTGTCGGTCCGGGTCAAGTCTTCTAGCGTCAAGGCCCATGATAATCTCCCCAGTTGCCAGCCAAGCCGGGCTGTGACCCATCTCCATCTGATCGACTATGCCGATTAGCCTAATCTGACCCAAGCACGAGTCATTATCCATCCTTCCCTCGAAGACATATCGATGTAGCATGCAGAAAGCGAAAGCCCTTCGCCTATGGGTGGGAGTAACTCGAACGCCGCCAAAATCTCCCTTCACCATACGGTCCGTCTCTGCATAGGACAAGCCAAGAAAGTCTCTCAATCTCCTCCTCGGGTCAGGATACAATGGAGGAATAGCACGACGAGCAATAGGGCACCAACCGCCGATAGCTGCAATTTCTTCAGGAAGAGGGCATAATTCTCCATGAGGAAATGCAAAAACGTGATGGGTAGTATCCGAAAAGGATAAGAAAGCATCCAGAAAATGTGAATCTACCCTAAGTCGCTGGAGAGAAAATAAAGCCTTAATTCCCATCTAAGTCAGTTGAACTTTGTCTTCATCTCGGAAATACTGGGACGATGTCTGAAGCATTGCGGTCAAATGTTCGATACCCATAACAGAAGTTTTTCTTAAAAGTCTAAAGGATTTTAAGAAAAGAGAAGAAATTTGATTTGAATATGAAAATTAAGAGCAAGAAACCGTCTATTTATAACAGAAAAATCTTTTCCTAATTACCTTAGGAATAGGAGCTCTTATCATATCTCCTAATTCACATAGGCATACAGGCCTAACCCAAAGGCTTTAGGGATCCTTTGTAGAAATCGAGTTATCCCGAGCATTCCCATTTCCACTTTCAAATTTTTTTTTTTCAAAATTTTCAACATTTTCAAAAAAAAATCATCATTTTTTATTTCCCCAGCGTGAGTCGGTGTTTCGCCTAAATGTTACATACAAATTGCTATGTGTCAGCATACAGGTACACCTAGATTCCAAAAAAATGTCTCCTCGCAACTCATTAAAAACTCCCCAACGTGAAACGCGGATGTGTCTGCAAACGGGCACACCCACGGCTTCCTAGGCAAGACCCCACGGGATTATCTGCACCCGCTCAGGTATGATTTCTATCTTATGGTTGGCGAGCCCTTTTACGCAAGTCTAATGGACTATAAGCGACCCGATCGGAAGTCTATCAGGTCTTAATCTGCGATTGGCCTGGTAGCTACTCTGACTTTTGCTTTATCCAAGCCTCGGTCAGAGTGGGGGCTCTGTAGACACCCACATTTGACTGCCAAGTGTCTATAGCAGTTTCCGAAAAACACCCGATGATGATCGGACGTAAACATGACTGAATACGCTCGATTTGGACTCAAAATCAATAGTAATTTGCGCGAGCTTTTAGCGGAGTAAAAATCTCACCAAACCAACCTCAAATTTAGGCCCAGTGGGTCGTTTCCAGTCAAATGAGACTAATTTGGGTCAAAACCGAGACCAAGGGCAAAACCATCTTTTAGCAACCGGGTCAAACCCCGGTCAGAGATATTCCCGAGTCAAAAATATCTGGCACGCGACATTCGGAAATCTGATTCAAAGTCAGATTCCTTACAAAAATCAGCTACAAAAAACATTAAACAATTCCATAAGAGATAAAAATCGATCTCCAAAAAGGGGCTTCTACCCGGCTCAGACCCACTCGATCGATTGGACCGGCCACTCGGTCAAGTGAGCTCCTAAAAAATGCCAAATGTGGCATCAGACCGAGCACTCGATCGAGTACTATGCATTACTCGATCGAGTGACCTTCATTCGAGCTATAATCGGAGTCTTTTTCAGCCAAAAACCGGGTGTTTCTTCCCATGTAAGCAAGCATTTTCCTATCCAAAGACGGAATCCCACTTCACCTCAACCGGTTGCTTTCTTTCCTCACAAAGCAATCTATTTCCTATCCAAGTTGGGTGTTTCATCCTATAAATACTCCACCCTTTCACACACAATACATACATTAACATCATCAATCACATTCAATTATTCTCATCACACATCCATACATCCCGAATCTCTAGCAAACCTTAGGAAAATTATACCTAAATACCGTCCCAATTTTCCTAGAAATTCTTAGGCAAAACCATACAAAAATACAACACCTTAACTCCACCTATATTCTCGTTACTCTTACGCAAGCGCCGTTACTACGAGTCCGTAATCGAGACCGAAATTAGCATGTAGGTTGAGGGTGTTCCGAATCCCAATCTCTCTCTTCTCTTCTCTTCCTCACTTTTTTTTTCCTTCGTCCTTCGTCAAGTATCGTCAACATCGTCTTTTATTTATTTTCCTTTTTACCGCTTCTAATATTATTATTACTGTTACCGTAGTTAACAATAACGAGTCGTCCCTAAGGATTCGGTATCGACTCTATAGTCGAATATCGGATCTAAAGGTATCAATCATCAAAACATGTTAAGCATAATACCATTGAAGCCGAGTAATTACTATATTACAACGTGGAGGAATTGTCGCGTCTTAACAACATTCAAAACGATTTTCTAAACAACTTTTTCAAAATCCACTCTAAATACCCGATACCGATTCTATAATCGAATGTCGAATATTACGAGTATCAAAAATTTAAGACGAATAAAAATTGCATCGTATTTTTACACGACTTAATCAAATCATCAATTTTCAAAACCGAAAGCAATTTTAGAGTCGAAATTAAACCGGACAGCAGTCCGTACAGGGGGCACTCGATCGAGTGCCCAGCCCACTCGATCGAGTGGCCCCTGGTATGCAAGACAGCGAGTCTTTCACCATGTTTCGTGTCATGTTTACATCTTCTAACTCGTTCTCTTCGCTATTATCGCAATTGTTGTATTGTATCGTTGGTTGCATTGTATTTCCGGGTGGTATGCCGCTCGTGTATTGTAATCTGTTGTTGCACCTTTTATTTCGTTGTTTGTTTTATTGTACTAAATTGAACATCACATGCTAAAGCAACTTTGACGTTAGTTTAGATGCATTAAAACGACGTAGTCAAACATAATTCACATGTTTAGTCAAAATGCCTTGTTTGCATATCATTCAACCGTAAACTAACACGCGTACACGAAAAACGAACGATATCTTAGTAAAGACCGCTAAGTGCGGGCGGGGTTGGGTGTTCTTTGTGAGCTTCCCAACACATACTCTCACCTCTTACTCAGAACCGTGGTTTCCGGATGTCCGAAATCATTGGCATACGAGAGTCATTCAATACACGATTACCGATAATGTCGGTATCGGTATCGCAATGCAAAGGGACGAACCCAATAAACTCTAAAATCGGAAAGAGCTGTACTTTGTGCGCGGCCCACTATGACATAGAGTGGGTTCGAACGGGTCCGAATTCCCACCAAATTCGGTGGGGACTCCAACTTCGATTTAAATTTCAATTCGAGATCAATCTTACCATGAGATTCGTTCGCCGCCCCAAACCCACGCGTGGCCGTGTCGGGGTGGAACTATGTCATGTCCACACGTATACTTTGTGTTTTTAGTTTTGTTAGCTTTAAGTGGATGGATGAACTTGGATTTCATCTTGGAGCAATTATTTGGATGATCATCAAGCCTTTTGGAAGAAGTTATGGAGTTTAATTTGAAGACCACAAGCATGTTTGTGGGACAAATTGATTATGTAAGGTGAGTCGTGTTGTTATTTGCAACTTTAGGTGATTCTTGAAGAGCCATGAAATGGCAAGGCGGAAAAATGAGCTTACAAGACCGTCGAGCGAAACTTCGCCCGATGAGATTGTTGAAGGTTTTCCGTTGGGTGAAGCTTCACCCGATGGAATTCTGCCACGCCATGGGATTTGCTGAAAATTTTCCGTCGGGTGAAACTTCACCCGATGAGCGGATGAAACTTCGCCCTACAAAAAAATCTCATAATCTTCCAAAACTGCTAGATTTGTTCAAAAATCGTCGGGCGGAACTTCGCCCGATGATAATTTCACCAGGTGAAACTTCACCCGGCGGTAACATTTGCAGAATGGAATTTCAGAAAGAAAACCCGTCGGGTGAAACTTCACCCGATGGTGCACGACCGGGTGAAACTTCACCCGACGTCATGGGCCGGATCACCTTTACCCTTTACTCACTACAAATTCAATTCCCTCCTTCCCAAATAACTTTCCCTCCAAAATACAAACACCAAATTTTCAATCAACCATTTTTTTAAACTTTCTTTTCTCTTCTCAACTACCTTTATTTATATCACCTTCACCTCACTTTCCTTTCACCTTATCAATCCTCATACCATTAAAACACCATCTTCCATACCCAACCTCACTTATACCTCCATTCCATCTTACTCTGGTGATTATTTTCGAGTTTTTGAAGAAGTGAAACAAAGAATTTCGGAACAATCTTGCAAATTTAGCATTATGGAGACAAGGGCAAGACGAGCCACTTGCAAACAAGGTATGGCTTCAACTTCTAAATCTTCTAAATCTATTAATTTACCTTGTCTTAATACTTCATTGTGTCGTACCTTCTCTGAAAAGATCTTTCAGAGTACTAGGTGGCCTTGTCCTCACACAATGACCAATTTGGGTATCGTTGACGACATTAAAGAGTTATTGTCACGAACCGGAACTAGTGAACTCCTTAGCCTTGTGACCTTTACCTATAAAGACTTAACTTGTGAGTTCTTAGGAACCTTTGCCCTTGACAACTTGATGACACCACGAGTAATCAATTTAGATTATTTGGTAAACCTCATCATTTGACTATTCCTGAGTTCGGCCTCATGCTCGGCCTACCCTGATTGGGTACCGGACTTAGTGAACCCTCGAGCAACATCCAAGCTTGTGTGTCTAGGAGAGACTTTTGGACGCGCATATCACGCTGTAAAGCGGGTTACTCGGCGAATTCATCTTTTGCCTCCGAGATCCGTAACCCCGCAATTCGCTACTTTTACGAAATTCTCTCTCATTTCTTGGTACCCTCGGCCGATAACATTTATTCTCTTATGTGTGTGTCTTGCAATTGCTTTTAGACTCTTTAACCGGTAACTCGAATCCCTTAGACCTACCTATTGTTGTGGCGTTACATTTTCAACGTATCATCAATACACAATGCCCCTCCTTAGATTGTGGAGGTCTTGTCACGGTAATAGCTAACAAATTGGGATATTCGACTGACCACCTCACCCCGCTAGATGATTCCATTTGGCTTGATGAGGCCTATTTCCCTACTTGAATTTTTCATATACCTCATCAGCGCCTCGTCTATATTAGCCGTGGACGAGCTTTAATCGTCCCCAACACACACCGAACCACCATCCTCGTTCACCACAATTGGGACCTACCTTTGGGACCCGGTGAATTTCGACTAAGAAAGACTGAGTCGGGTGGAAGGGGAGTATGGGAGTATGCACACTACACATTGCGCGAAGATCGTATGATCTACGACCTTTGTGAGATTGAATCTGACTATGGCCTCTCGCTTAGCGACGGTCCTGAGGAGTTTTCTCCCGAGCCATCCTCCGAGGGTATGCCCTATTTCTATGGGTCTCCTAGTCTGTCGTACGACAATGATCCTTCAGACTAGACCCTCTCCCTGTATCAGTAGGTAGTGTGGTGGGTGGTTTTTGCAGGTTGGGTAGGTGAGTTTTTATGAGTCTATAATTGCATGTCATTGGGTTATGTCTGGTGCTTGTTCCTTTATCCCTTTATCATTGTGATTGTGTAGACACCCACATTTGGCCGCTAGCTGTCTATAGCAGTTTCCAAAAAATACCCGATGATGATCGGACGTAAACATGACCTAATACGCCCGATTTTGGACTCGGAATCAATAGTATTTAGCGCGAGCTTTTAGCGGAGTAAAAATATCACATAACCGACCTCGAATTCAGGCCTAGTGGGTCATTTCCAGCCAAATGAGACTAATTTTGGTCAAAACCGTTACTAGGGGCAAAACCGTCTTTTAGCGACCGGGTCAAACCCCGGTCAAAGGCATTTCCGAGCCATTAATATCTGCCACACCACTTCGAAAATCCGACTTTAAGTCAAATACTCCACAAAAATCAGCAATGAAGAAGAATTAAGCAACTAAACCTCTGCGTTAGAGATAGAACTCGATCTCTAAAAAGAGACTCCTACCCGGCCCAAGCCCACTCAATCGAGTGGACCGGCCCACTCGGTCAAGTAGGCTCTTAAAACCCACCAAAAACGGAGTCAGACCAGGCACTCGATCGAGTGCCATGCACCACTCGATCGAGTGGCCCCTTTTCCAGCTAAAACCGGATTCCTTCTCTACCCAAAGTCGGAATCCTACTCCATCTAAACCGGTTGCTTTCTTCTCATCCAAGCAAGATTTTCCTATCCAAAATCCAAGTACCTTTCCTGGTTAAAGCCGAAAACCTCTCCTATAAATACACCCCCTTTGCACACCTACAATTCACAATTACAATTCCCGACATAACAACAACAATACACAACCAAAATTTCAGCAATCCTAGGCAGATTATACACATCCAATCCCGATTTTTCCTCTAGAAATTCTTTAGGAAACCCGAGATCAAAAGTTGTCAAAGACCCGAGAGCAAAACTCATCAAATCCCTTCCCAATTATACACACCATAACTCTCCTATATACTCCCTCAGATTTTTTATTATCTTCCCCTTTGGTTTTGGGGAAGAAAATAAGGGTGTAGGAATGTGGGGTTCAAAATAAAAGAAGGAAGAGAGAGAAATGTGAGGGTGATTCTAGACCACATGTTGATGGCCCAAAATAGAAATAGGGAAGAAAGGGTGTTTCAGCCCAATAAGAAAATAGGGAAGATAATAAAAAATCGGAGGGAGTACATCTTAACGCTCCCGCGCCTAGGCCGCATATTACGAGTCCGTTTTCAAGATAATTTAGCATGTAGGTTTACGGTGTTACAAATCCCGATTTCTATCTTTCTCTTCCTTTTTTCCATTTTTTCGTCCGTCTTGCGTCGTCATTGTCGTTTTTTTTATATTTTCTTTTTCTCATTTCTAATATCGATATTATCGTACTACTATCATAATTAGCCATAAAGCGTCATCCCTAGGATTCGATATCGACTCTATAGTCGAATGTCAGATCTAAAGGAATCAATCAACAAAGGGTTCACAAACATCTTTTCCAAAATTCACTCTAATATTAGATATTGATTCTATAATCAAGCATCGAATATGACGAGTATCAAAGTTTAAGTCGAGTATAAATCATATCATATTTTTACACGACTTAACCAAATTATCGATTTTCAAAGCCAAAAGCAATTTCAAAATCAAAATCAAAATGAACCATAGTTCGTACAGGGGTCACTCGACCGAGTGCCATAGGCCACTCGATCGAGTGACATCCCAAAAACAGAGGCAGAATGTTTCTTCGAGGACCACTCGATCGAGTGTCGCGCCTGACTCAATCAAGTGGCACCTCCAAATCCGGGCTGAAGGTTTTTTTGGGTCCACTCGGTCGAGTCCCTCAATGACTCGATCGAGTGGCCCTTATCACGACAAAACCGTGAGTCTTCCAATATATTTCGAGTCCCGATAAAATTCCTTTAACGACTTCGGTCGTCACGTGTCAAGTCCATCACGTGTTTGTCTTTTCAAAACCATGCATCGTACCATGTTTACATCTTCTAACTCGTTTGCACCTCGTTATTATCGCAATTGTTGTATATTATCGTTTGTGGCATTGTATTTCCGGGTGGTATGCCGCTCTTATATTGTAATCTGTTGTTGCACTTTTATTCCGTTGTTCATTTTATTGTACTAAAATGAACATCGCATACCAAAACAACTTTGTTGTTAGTTTAGATGCATTAAACGACGTAGTTAAACATAAACGCTGTTTGCATATCATTCAACCGTCAAACTAACGCTCGTACACCAAAAACGAGCGGAGACGGCCTGCTCCCTGCACAATGAACGCACAGGGCCCCGGAGTTGTCCGAGGGAACCCTCTCCGATGCCTAAGTCAGTCCGTGAATAGCCTTGAAAAACCCTAGTCGTGAGGAGTAAGGTGGCCGTTTTTAGAGTGAGAGTGTAGAGAGAGAAAATCCAACCCTTTGCAAGTGGGAAATGGCAAAGTATTTATACCTTTTCCTCAAGAGAGGGAAAGGAAAAAGAAGAGAGAAGGAAAATAGGTGGACGAGGAAGTGACACGTGGGTTCACCTCGTCCACTCATCTTCTTTTACCTTAGGCAGGCGACGGAGGGGTTCCTGTGTTTTCAGGGCCCTGCCTGGGACAAGAGTGCCCTAGAGTCTGGCAAGCATGGGGCTTGACTACCCTGGCCGACAGGTAACTGGGTCCTGTTGGGCAGGCGGGGCAACTGAGGTCGCTCACTTCGAGGGTTCCTTGGTGATCTTGCTTGGTGGCCTGCTGGGCAGGCCTCCCTCTGCTCTTGGGTCGGGCCATCCCGGGGCCCATATTAACAGGCGACCCGTGGCAGGCTACTGACCCCCATCAATTGGCCCTCCCCGGCTGTGGGGGAGCAGGGCTTCTCCTCAGCAGGCGACTTCTTGACTGGGATGGTGGAAGGTTGACCTTTTGAACTCCTCTTTGACATTTAATGTGTCGCGCGTTCCCGAGGAAAAGGTCTCAACTACTTCTGGGCATGCAAAAGAGTTGGAATGTCTTTCTTCATGACTGCTTTTCTCGTAAGGTATTCTCTTGAGCAGTGTGCCATGTTGATGATTGGCTCCTCTCCTTGCAGAGATGGTTGGGACGCCATTAATGCTCTATTTTTGCTTTTGTATAAATTTCGACCTCCTTCACCATTTTCACAACCCATCTTCGTTCTTTTTCTTCCCATCTTTCAAAAAATGTCTTCGATCAGGAAAACAGTTTTTCGCTGCGGAGTTTATATGGACGTCCTCTGCTTAAGAGGGCGTCGAAGGCTGAGATACTCCAGGCTGGCTCATTTGATCCTTCGCAGCAGTAGGCGAACTCGCTCTCGCCCCTCGCGGGCTACTAGGAGGAGAGCTTTACTCAGGGCTGGCAAACGCCCTGAAAAATCTTCGTCTCTTGCCGGGCCCATGCCCAGGCGCTGCTCCCAGGTGGGAGGTTGTTTCTATAGGGGATGCCTCAGATGCTTCCCTTGGCTACATCCAGAGCAATTCGATCCTAATTGCTCTGAGCTGAACTCTTCCCCTGAGTCAGGTCCTTCCTCTCCCCTGATGAGGAAGGTGAACTGTGGCTCTTCTGATGGCGTTAGGGCAGTCCCTTATGGCCAGGACTGGGACGTAAGCAGTCACGGCTCTGAAGACAGTGAAGGCCATGGCTATTCTTCCGGTAGAAATGAAGAAGAAGGCCCTGATGATCCGTTCAAGGACTCCAATGACTGGGACTGGGGATCTGACGCAGGTGGTTACAAAAGCCCCGGGGATTACTCTCCGGGTTTCGATGATGATTAGGTCTGCCTTGTGATTGCAGGCAGTTTGAGCCGGAATATCAGGCTCCCTCTGTAACCTTTCTTTATCCTTCCTTGTAATTTTGAACCTTTTGGGTCTTTTCAGCTTAATGAGAATCAGAAGGATCTTTTGACTTTTCGTGTGTGTTGTGTTTGTTGTTTTTTCTCTTCTTTTTTTTACGTCATTTGGTGACTTGCTTCTGTCCTTGTTGCCTTTTCGAGGCTCCTTGGGAAATGTTGGGTGGTTAAACTTTGGATGTATGACACGTGGGGGGCCTTTCCTGGGAAGCCTTTGGTTGGGCGGCTCTTTGCCTTCCTGCCTCTATAAAAGTAACAGTTCCCCCCTCATTCCCCCTCTTACACATTCAAAGCTTACAAAATCCCTTTCAAAAAACTCTCTTCTTTGTCAAGTGCTTTTGATGGGAGGGATTCGTCACGTCCCAACCGATCAAGTAAAGTAACCGGCTAATCCTAACTGGGTAGATAGGGTAAGTCGGGTCGAATCCACGGGGACGGTAAGAGGCGTCTAGACTAAGGTCACCTAAATACTAGACTAGGTCAACGAGTTAAGCTAAACTAGAGAATGATAGAGGGGGAGAAAGCTAGGCTAAGACTAAGGTGTCGGAGAAACAAACAAAGGAAACGGGCTAGAGTTAGGTCGGGGTCAAAGGGGTAACGGAATGGTCAAGGGAGAACTAGAGTGAAGGAGGTAGTAGGGTGATCTAGGTTAGTGCAGGCTCTCGCAACTTACACCCACCTAGAGGTTCCACCTAAAACCCAACTCGGCGATACACAACACAATCGGGGTTACTAGCACGCTATAGGCCTAGGTCGAATCCGGGCTATCGCTACTTAGACCGACCTAGGGGTCGTCCTCACCGGGCTCTCGCAACGTAGTGAGGGAACCGAACCCACAAACAAACTATCACCCACAAGAGAAAGGCAAGAAAAACAAGTATTTGCAACTACTAGTCAATCAAGCATTTCAACAAACATGTGATGTGCACCAATCCAAGAGGAAACCCAAATCTTCCACCAACATCTCCAACAAACCCTTAATCACCCAATTAACACCCTAATCACCTTACTAACCCTAGCAAGAACACTACTCTAACATAATCAAACTACAACTAACACTAACAAGAGGAATCATCATAAGAAACAAAACAAACATAAACAAACTAGTGAAAATGATGAACTATAATCAAAGATGAGAAGTTGGATGATTAAACTTAAAAGATTAAAGGAAAAGAGGAAGGAAAGATTATACCAACTACAATGGATGAAAAGGAGAACACTTGTATAGAAGAAAACCCAAATAATTCCACCAAGGTTGTCAAGCTTGGTTCGATTCTTCAAGAGTTCCTTATTACAAGAGCTAATCTATGATTAAAAACTAATTACCGACTAATCTACACTAATCTAATCTAATCTAACCTGAAGTAGTCTAGCGTTTAAGGATATAACATGAGATGGTGTCTTAATACAAGAGAGGGGTATATATAGGGTTACAAATGAAAGGAGAAGAAAAGAAAACAAGGCGCGGGTTACAGCTAGCCCGTCCCGGCCGAGACGGGGTGGTCCTGGTCGGGACGAGGTCGGTCCCGGTCGGGACGCCACCTTCCCGATCGGGATTGGCCCTGGTCAGTAGCCTCCTTGTTTGTGCACCTCATCCCGAACGGGATGAGCCTTGTAGGCCTCCATTATGATCTTTTTGGTCCCTCCTTGGTTCTCATGGGCTGCTCACCGATTCTCGGGACTCGGGATCGGGTCTCGGAGGCTCGGGATCGGGTCCCAAGGTCTCGGGGTCCAAGGCATCGAGTGATCGTTCCTTTACTCCGTTGGCTCCAAAATGTGTATATATCGAGTCGGAATCGCTCCAACTCTTCCAATTCGGTCTCGGGAACCTGAAACGAACTAAAGGAAGCATAAGAAGCCCCTAAACCGCTCCCAAGGAGCGATTCTACAAGGAAAATGGGACCAAAACACTACGGAATAGGCACTACAAATGACACTTATCAACTCCCCCACACTTAACCGTTACTCGCCCTCGAGTAAGCACATACTACTACTAAACTATCCGAGTGGGTATTAGCGCACCCTACGCCCCTTCAACTCACGCGAGTGCACTTAGAGAAAAAGTGCACTCCGCAAGGCAAGTTGGGTCTTGCGACAAAACTGTGGATGCAACCGGACACAAACACATAAACAAACACACAAACAAACAAACAAACAAACACTTAGACGGTTGCACCCAAAACAAAAGAAATATCGCTTCCCTCTAAAAGCGGTGAAAGAAGCACCGGTTTAGGACTCGAGGTAAGTGACAACGTTCCCAAGCTAGACATACAAACCAAGGTGAACTAAACCCTAATAGTATGACGATAAAGCAACAAAAACGTTGGTAACTTACCTAGGTCCTCCTAACTTTCTAAAAATGTACTACGGGACGATCGGCGGAGTGGAAAAGTGAAGAACCACGGTGTTAGTCGACACTGTAGGTAAGTGAGGCCCCGCCCCCTTTAGCGTGAGCCGAGAGGGTCATCCCGTGTCCAAGACCACCTAACCAATCCAAGTAAAAAGGTGGAAATATGCAAAATGAGGGAAGACCGACTAATGCCGCTATCATCCTTCCTCGGGACTCGGTCCTTTGGTAGGCTCTTGATAAGTGTCGTTTGTAGTGCCTATTTTGTAGTGTTTTGGTCCCATTTTCCTTGTGGAATCGCTCCTTGGGAGTGATTTATGGGCTTCTTATGCTTCCTTTAGTTCGTTTCAGGTTCCCGAGACCGATTTGGAAGAGTTGGATCGATTCCGACTCGATTCATACACATTTTGGAGCCAACGGAGTAAAGGAACGATGCCTCGATGCCTTGGAATCGACCCCGAGACCTTGGGACCCAATCCCGAGCCTCCGAGACCCGATCCCGAGTCCCGAGAATCGATGGGAAGCCCATGAGAATCAAGGAGGGACCAAAAAGTTCATATTGGAGGCCTACAAGGCTCATCCCGGACGGGTATGGCCTCATCCCGTCCGGGATGAAGGAGCAAAAAGAGAAGCCGCTGTCTGTGGACCATCCCGATCGGGAAGGTGGCGTCCCGATCGGGGCCGATCTCGTCCCGACCGGGACCACCCCGTCTCGGTCGGGACGGGCCACTGCTACCCCGCCTTCTATTCTTTTCTTCTCCCTTCCATTTGTAACCCTATATATATACTCTTCCCTTGTTATGTTAAGCATATGCCTTGCATTAGAGACTAAACCCTAGATAATTTTAGCATAGATTAGGATAGATTAGGGTAGATTAGTCCTTAGATTATCGTTAATCTTAGATAAGTACTTGTAATTTGGGAATTCTTCAAGATCTCCATTCAAGCTTGACAAACTTGGATGTTTGTTTTGGGTTCTTCCATTTATGCAAGTTTCTTTCTTCCTTTCTTTTCTAGTATGGTATAATCTCCTCTTCCTTCTTCTTAATCTTGTTTTTATCATTCAAGTTTGATTCTTTAGTTCTTGTTTAGTGTTTTGTTCATTGTTAGATTAGTTTCTTCATGTTTGTTTTGATTGTTGTTTTGACTCCTTTTGTTAGTGTTAATTCTAGATTAGATATGTTAGAGTAGTGTTCTTGCTAGGGTTAGTAAGGTGATTAGGGTGTTAATTAGATGATTAAGGGATTGTTGGAGATGTTGGTGGAAGATTTGGGTTTCCTCTTGTATGATGCACATCACATGTTTGTTGAAATGCTTGATTGACTAAGTATGTACGAATGCTTGTTTTCCTTGCTTTTCTTTTGTGGGTGATAGTTGTTTGTGGGTTCGGTCCCCTCATTAAGTTGCGAGAGCCCGGTGAGGACGACCCCTATGTCGGTCTAAGTTGCGAGAGCCCGAATTCGACCTAGGCCTATAGCGTGCTAGTAACCCCGATTGTGTTGTGTATCGCCGAGTTGGGTTTTAGGTGGAACCTCTAGGTGAGTCTAAGTTGCGAGAGCCCGGGCATTACCTAGATTTCCCTACTTCCTCCTTCACCTCTAGTTCTCCCTCGACCATTCCGTTACCCCTTTGACCCCGACCTAATCCTAGCCCGTTCTCCTTTGTTTGTTCTCTTGCTTTAGACCTAGCTTAGCCTTAGTCTCCTCCCCTTAGATTAGCTTGTCTCGAACCTAGTCCTAGACCGTAGCATACCTTAGTCCGACCTCCCGTCCCTGTGGATTCGACCCGACTTACCCTAGCTACCCACTAGGTTTGCCGGTTAGTATTTGACAGTTGGGATTCACGACAAATCCTACCCATCAAATTGGCGCCGTTACCGGGGACGGCGTAGTTTAGACTTTTGTGTGCTTAGTTTTGGACTTTGTTCTTGATTTTTGTGTTCTCTTCTCCTTGTGTATCTCCATTTCTCTTCTTGTGTTACTCTCTCTTCCTAGTGCCTCAAAAGCACTAGGATACTAACGTTTTCTCAAGTGCTTCTAGCTCATCCTAGGTACCAAAGCGACGTTATGGACATGGCTTGTCCAAGCTACCATCAATCATCACGGGACAACTTTGGGGCGAATTACCAAAACCCACAACTTTACCAACCATATCAACCTCATCAACAATCTTATGAACCCTCTTCTTATGGTTACCAAGAAAGTTGTCAAGGATCGTTCCCACATCCTAACAACTACCAAACACCCTCACATAACCCACAACCAAATATCCTTGAGACTTGTCAAATGTTGGCCCAAACACAAGGGAGCCAACATGAGATGATGATGCTATCGCAAAAGGGTCAACAATTGTTGTTGACTCAAATACAAGGGGTTAGGGAGGAGTTCAAGGCCCAAATAGAGGTGCAAGATGCTCGCATCAATGCACTCATGGCTCATATCACGATGTTGGCCGCTCGAACTCCACAACATGTTGAGGAAGGTTCATTTGGGCATGAAGGTCGGGTGTCTCAACCCAATCTTGATGCTACAAATGAAGAAGAGGGGGTCAATCATGAGGTCATTGTTGAGTGTTGCGTGGGCGATGAAGATATGGGAAGAAGGGAGGAAGTTGAAGCTTCAAGGGCCCACAATGAGGAGGGAGTTGAGCATGATTATCAAGATAGCTCTTGGGGAGCCAATGTATTGGCTATAAAGTTGGATTTGTTTGATTTTCTTCGTGATGAACCGGGTGCTGACAATCCAAACCCAAGTGAAGAGATGACCCCTCATGACTATTTTGACAAGGTGAGTGAAAAGGAGCGCAATACTTGGGAAAAAGAAGTAGACGCCTTGGAACTTTCTTTGTATGGGAAGTTGGAGGATCCTAAAGCCTCCAATGAAGAAAACTTGATGCCTTCTCTCCTCTACCGCACTCGATGTCTAGCCCTTTGTCTTGTGAGACGGTTGATGAAGAGGATCCTAGTCGGGCGGTGGAAAAGAGTTCCACTCTCGACCCCGTAGAAGAAGCGACACCCCTAGGGTGTGATCTCCCACATCATGACACCGAGCACGACTCTAGACCACTATACCTACCGGATGGTCATAAGAGTCGTAGCTATATTGGTTTCGAAGACCCGGAAGATCACGAGAACCCCGAGCATAATGAAGATGATCGCTCCTTCCCTCCGACTTGGAAACTTTTGGGAGTGGCTAGGCTCGGCCATGTGACCTTAAATCACTACAACAAACTCCTTGTTTTCTCGACGTTTTAAAAGCTTACTCTTGACAAATAAAAGCGTCAAGAATTTTATTCACGACGCTTATCTAAAGCGTCGGAATTTGGGCCGTCAGTATTTCTTGACGCTTTTTTACGTCAACAATGTCGACACATTTAAGCGTTGAGTTTCTTATTTCGAAGCCTCTTAGTGTTACTTTTATTGATACTTTTATTGACACACAAATACGCCTTGACGCTTTAGTTAGTCATTATTCAATTTGGCACCAAATGGATTTCTTCATCAACAAATAT
Organism: Agrostemma githago; assembly: GCA_958450325.1. Lineage (NCBI taxonomy): Eukaryota > Viridiplantae > Streptophyta > Magnoliopsida > Caryophyllales > Caryophyllaceae > Agrostemma > Agrostemma githago. The sequence continues at coordinate 16,461,297 of OY288250.1, forward strand.
ATTTGACACTAAAAAGCATCAAAATTTATTTTTAAACAAATTTATGGTTGAGAAAGAGGACACCTAAAAGCATCAAAAAGCACAATATCTAGGAAAAAAATTATGCTTTTTGTATATCAAACAACTAAATCCTTGAAGATCAGTAAATTAACATTACTTTATGAGTACAAAATATTACTGCAAGGTAAAAAGTATATTAACGTTTATAAGAGTAAAAAAACCAAATAGCATTACATTATACGAGTATAAAGCTATTAATCTACACTCTTCTGAAAAACACGGGAAATATATTCACTACACTATAATATAGTATAGGAAACAAGCAACATTTACATTACTTCAATCTCTTGCATTGTCTCTCTGATCTCCACTTCAAGAACTTTACTTGTCCGACTCGTACACGGGCATATTTTCTCAAAAATAGCCACCTGATACTTCAAGAACTTTGTCGTTTAGAGCTGCGTTTGAGGCTAATTCCAGTTGTTCTACATCCCAAAGGAGAGTTAATCATATTTAGAAACACCTGATAATTTTAGATAAGAATGTAACATTTTCTACAAAAATAAAATCATTAATAATTTTTTTTTAAAAAAAACATATGTTCAAAATTGAAACAGATTTACTTGTCTCTCAACTACTTGACGCAATCTTGATTCTGTCTACTAGCTAATTGATGGTGGCTATTATACTATAACTCTTAACTCTCATCAATCACATAATAAAATAATATCACAAAACTAGATAAAAGATGGCTAAAATTATTATAAAAAAAATATATATCAAAACCACCAGAAGCAACCAGCAAGTTAAGTCATTGTACTCTACTAAACATACACAAGAGTATCGAAATTACTTCACTTTACCTATACCATCTACAATGAGTAATGGTCAAGTTGATTATGCAAGATATTTGGGCAAAAGACATTATATCAGAAGACTGCAAGCATGATGCATAGGTAAAATTAGTAGATGCTCGGATCATGGAACATGAATGTACTTACATCTATACAACATAACTGGATAACCCAAACACACAGTGAAATGAAAGTCGATAATTCTATGCAATATAATTACACAAAATAACCTCAATTTTAAAAACCTTAGAAAATTTAAAAAAAGTTATACAAAAAAAGTTGAGATGTACATAGTAGTTTGATTATCCTTACCATTAAAAAGATAGTTTGATTATCCGACTTGTTTTGCAACATGACTTCTACTTGGGCCTGTATATAAGGATGGATGAACAAGTAGTATATTAGTTGTATTGAAACTTGTACATAAATTAACAAAAAAAAGTCCAAAAGTGTGGTTACATATACTCGGTACTAGGTAATATCATGCTCACTATAACATAGTGTTTCCTCTCAAGTTCATAGATAATACTCTGTACCAAAGACGTAGCTATGATCATTAATTAACTCACCTTTGGGTCTCTCTAATTTAACATTTACCCAACTCACTCTCTATAGTAACCTAATGGGAGTAAAATTATCTTAACTATTAATAAAAAGGTTGACCTCACCTAGCCAATTTCTACTTTCTAGATCATACGAAGTACAATGTATCATCATAATTCATGACCCTAGCAATTGTAGCAAGAGAGTAAAAGATATATTTATCCAAAAAATGACAACTTTTGGAACCATCATGAAAACTCTCCTTCATTAATCAAACCCTTCAACAAATAACAAAATTGCTATAGACTAATTAAGGGTTATAATCAAAATTAATCAATCTCACCGACTAATCATATAACAACAAAAGCAAGGAAACAAATTAGAGAACAAATTACTCATTCTCAACAAAAAATCATGGATGCTTTCAAGTAGAAAGTTTGAATAAGAAATTAGAATCGACAAATCAACTTTAAATCTGAAACCTCTAGTAAATAAACAAAATCCTTACCAATTATTCGTCTTATGATTAGGAGCAGAAAGGTATAACCAATTGAACTGGATACTATAGGCTAATTTTCGAAACCTGAAATAGTTAGCAAGATGAATTTAGATTTATTCTTGACAAACTCGGTCAATTGAGCGAAAAAATAAAGATCAAAATGAACAATATATATGCAAGAGAAGGGTGATAATGATTGTAGTTACCTGAGATTATTAACAAATTAAATGAAGAACAAAATGAACAACATCTGCGCAGTAGTATGATGGAGGCAAGGGAAGAATGAAGATGATGATAATCGTCGGTGAAGGGAGAATATGAATAGTTACTTAGGGTTTTAATTGGGAGTCAAAGGGAGGCATGAGATATGAGTTGGCCGGGTATGAAATGCGGAGTACTTTGGTAAAAAAAATTAATTAATTAATGAAATATTAGGTTATAAGGGTTGACGCTTCTAAAAGGGTAGATTTTAAAGCGTCTAAAATATAAGGCTTTTGTTGTAGTGAATGAAGATGTTGCTAGAGCATTTGACTTACTCCTTCGAGCTCTTGATGGCTATGGAGGCGTTGTTGGTGAGAGTATTTAGTGTAAATATCTCTTTTTCTTTTCTTTTGTGCTTGTAATTGTGTTTATGTTTGTATAGTTTGGTTTCTAGGCTTGTTAGTTTTTGTGGAATCCTTGTAATTTGGATTTTTGATGAGCGATGTGAGGGAGGGAATTTGATGTTGTATTTGAGTTCATTGTGATAGGTGTGAAGGAAAGGTAATCCCTAGAGGATAGTAGATAATGATAGAGCTTGGATCGTGGGAATGGAAGTCGGTTTTTGAAGCTTCGGTGAAGCTTTTGAGGTTTTGGGAGTCATGAAGACCCCTCCCGACCGAGAAGGAGGTTTCCCGACCGGGAAGGGTATGCCATCCCGACCGGGATGGAGGTGCAAAAATTGGAGCTTGCTGGAGTGCCGTCCCGACCGGGAAGGCAGCTTCCCGATCGGGACGGGTGTGTCATCCCGATCGGGACCATCCATCCCGACCGGGATAGTCTCTTTTCTCCTCTTTTGGCCTCTTCTTTGACATTTGAGCCCACCCAACCATTGTATACCCCCACCCAACCTCCCTACCCATCCTTGCTCATGTCATATGACCATTACACTTCATTCACATACCCTCACCTCATTTCTCTTCCCTTTCCACCGAGTTTCACATCGAATCCTACCCCCCTCACACCATTATTACCTTAACCGTGCGTACTTATCGCGTTTGAAGAGGAATAGCAATGATGAAGACAAGCAAGTGCCTATATTGATCTACGAGACGATGGAGCGAGTGAGTTGCTATCCTATTGGTATGGTAACTATCCTTTCTTTTCCGTCTTTTATTGCTTGTTTTCCTTTGTTTACTCCCCTTCCCCTTGTACACTTTTGTGTCATGGTGTCATGGTGGCCTTCGAGGCCTTGGTATATGGTTGCTACCGACTCTCGATGATGTGACTACATCGAGGGTCATTTTCAAAATCCAAATTTTTCATGTTTTTCACCCTTTTTTTTGTTGGATTTAGGCGGATTTAGGCGGAATCCGGGCTAGGTGACTTGATTACACCTAGCCCTCCTCTCCCATTTCCTTTTATTTCCTTCTTTTTATTTTCTTCTCCCATCCATATCTTTTCTTGTCTCGGCCCATGGTGACTTTACTACACCCCGGCCGGACACCTTCTACCCTTTTCTTCACTTTATTTTTGATTTTTAGCTTTATTTTCGTAGTTTCTTTTCTTTTTCTTTTGTCTCTCCGCACCCTACGATCGATCATGAGGACATGGCTCGATTTAAGTGTGGGGGAGCGATATTCTAGTATAGTTTAGTTTATTTTCTTAGTTTTTTCGAAAAAAGCTTTAAAAAACCCTAAAAATTTGAAAAAATTTCATAAAAATCAAAAAGAATTTCTTTTGTGTCTTTTCCTTTTTGTGTCGTTATGTCGCATTTTTGTTTTCTTGTGCGCGTTTTGCCCCCCTTTTCTCCTTATAGGTTACCCAATCGCCGTTAGCTTTGGTGAGCTTCCAAGACTTCCGGTAACATCTCTTCATCCCTTTTTCCCTCTTTGCTTCTTGTGAGTTTGGAGGAGATTTGTGATGATGTGTGCTCGGGAGGAGCTTTGTAAAGATTGTGGTGGATTTGGAGACTTGTTTGAAGATCGGGGTGGTGTTTGTTATGTTTATGTGTTGTTTCCCCTTGTTTTGTTTTGTTTTGTTTTGTTGTCTCTTTTTCTTTCACTTTCGTTGTGTCTTTGTTTTGTGTTTTGTTGTGTTTCATGTGTATAAACGTTTTCGAAAACCCGGTTTAGAGGCTAGACTGTGAATGTCTATTTTTCCCTTCCTAGTTGTATAAATCGAGTCTTGGACCTTAGTCTAGCAGAATGACCCTAAATCAATGAATTCATTGGTCCTTTACCTTGAGTCCACCTAGCTTACTAGGAATTTACTACGGGATTTGCACTTTTGACCATTATGACCACCCACGGTGTGAAAAGGCCTTGGTTACCGAGTCTCGTCCCTTAGGTGACCTTGTTTAGGATCGTTTGATTAGTCCAAGTTCCCCCCTTTTTGTGAGTATGAAGGGAAGACGTCGTCCCGACATACCCATTCCCCTACCTCCTACACATACACATCCACTCAATAAGATTGCAAATTGTTGAATTCTCTCTTTCTTGTTACACAAGGAATGCCAAAAAGCCGAATCAAGCCAAAAAGGGCTAAGAAAGAAAATGAAAGAAAGAAAAGAATGAAGAAAAAGAAAAGGCACAAAAAGCCAAAAGAAAATAGAAAAGAAGAAAAAAATAATGGCATGGCAAAACAAAGAAAGAATGCAAAAGAAAAGAGAAAATGCCAAAAGAAAACCCGATTCACAAAAAATAACCTCTACCTTTCAAAATAAGCCTTTTTTCCGACTTTTGCCGTGAAGAGCCTACCAAAGGACCGAGTCCCGAGGAAGGATGATAGCGGCATTAGTCGGTCTTCCCTCATTTTGCATATTTCCACCTTTTTACTTGGACTAGTTAGGCGGTTTTAGACACGGGACGAACCTCTTGGCTCACGCTAAAGGGGGCGGGGTCTCACTTACCTACAGTGTCGACTAACACCGTGGTTCTTCACTTTTCCACTCCACCGATCGTCCCGTAGTACGTTTTTAGAAAGTTAGGAGGACCTAGGTAAGTTACCAACGTTTTTTTGTTGCTTTTTCGTCATACTATTAGGGTCTAGTCCACCTTGGTTTTTATTGCTAGCTTGGGAACGTTGTCACTTACCTCGAGTCCTAAACCGATTTTTCGTTCACCGCTTTTAGAAAGAAGCGGTATTTCTTTTGTTTTGGGTGCAACCGTCTATGTGTTTGTTTGTGTGTTTGTTTGTTTATGTGTTTTGTGTCCGGTTGAATCCACAGTTTTGTCGCAAGACCCAACTTGCCTTGCGGAGTGCACTTTTCCTCTAAGTGCACTCGCGTGAGTTGAAGGGGCGTAGGGTGCGCTAATACCCACTCGGATAGTTTAGTAGTTAGTATGTGCTTACTCGAGGGCGAGTAAGGGTTAAGTGTGGGGGAGTTGATAAGTGTCGTTTGTAGTGCCTATTTTGTAGTGTTTTGGTCCCATTTTCCTTGTGGAATCGCTCCTTGGGAGCGATTTATGGGCTTCTTATGCTTCCTTTAGTTCGTTTCAGGTTCTCGAGACCGATTTGGAAGAGTTGGAGCGATTCCGACTCGATACATACACATTTTGGAGCCAACGGAGTAAAGGAACGATGCCTCGATGCCTTGGAATCGACCCCGAGACCTTGGGACCCAATCCCGAGCCTCCGAGACCCGATCCCGAGTCCCGAGAATCGATGGGAAGCCCATGAGAAGCAAGGAGGGACCAAAAAGTTCATATTGGAGGCCTATAAAGCTCATCCCGGACGGGTATGGCCTCATCCCGTCCGGGATGAAGGAGCAAAAAGAGAAGCTGCTGTCTGTGGACCATCCCGATCGGGAAGGTGGCGTCCCGATCGGGAAGGTGGCGTCCCGACCGGGACCGACCTCGTCCCGACCGGGACCACCCCGTCTCGGCCGGGACGGGCCACTGCTACCCCGCCTTCTATTCTTTTCTTCTCCCTTCCATTTGTAACCCTATATATATACTCTTCCCTTGTTATATTAAGCATATGCCTTTCATTAGAGACTAAACCCTAGATAATTTTAGCATAGATTAGCATAGATTAGGGTAGATTAGTGCTTAGATTATCGTTAATCTTACATTAGTACTTGTAATTTGGGAATTCTTCAAGATCTCCATTCAAGCTTGACAAAGTTGGATGTTTGTTTTGGGTTCTTCCATTTATGCAAGTTTCTTTCTTCCTTTATTTTCTAGTATGGTATAATCTCCTCTTCCTTCTTCTTGATCTTGTTTTTATCATTCAAGTTTGATTCTTTAGTTCTTGTTTAGTGTTTTGTTCATTGTTAGATTAGTTTCTTCATGTTTGTTTTGATTGTTGTTTTGACTCCTTTTGTTAGTGTTAATTCTAGATTAGATATGTTAGAGTAGTGTTCTTGCTAGGGTTAGTAAGGTGATTAGGGTGTTAATTGGATGATTAAGGGATTGTTGGAGATGTTGGTGGAAGATTTAGGTTTCCTCTTGTATGATGCACATCACATGTTTGTTGAAATGCTTGATTGACTAAGTATGTACGAATGCTTGTTTTCCTTGCTTTTCTTTTGTGGGTGATAGTTGTTTGTGGGTTCGGTCCCCTCATTAAGTTGCGAGAGCCCGGTGAGGACGACCCCTAGGTCGGTCTAAGTTGCGAGAGCCCGGATTCGACCTAGGCCTATAGCGTGCTAGTAACCCCGATTGTGTTGTGTATCGCCGAGTTGGGTTTTAGGTGGAACCTCTAGGTGAGTCTAAGTTGCGAGAGCCCGGGTATTACCTAGATTTCCCTACTTCCTCCTTCACCTCTAGTTCTCCCTCGACCATTCCGTTACCCCTTTGACCCCAACCTAATCCTAGCCCGTTCTCCTTTGTTTGTTCTCTTGCTTTAGACCTAGCTTAGCCTTAGTCTCCTCCCCTTAGATTAGCTTGTCTCAAACCTAGTCCTAGACCGTAACATACCTTAGTCCGACCTCCCGTCCCTGTGGATTCGACCCGACTTACCCTAGCTACCCACTAGGTTTGCCGGTTAGTATTTGACGGTTGGGATTCACGACAAATCCTACCCATCAGCTCTTCATGGCAAAAGTCGGAAAAAGGCTTATTTTTGTGGGGATTTCTTTTTGTGAGACGGGTTTTCTTTTGGCATTATCTTTCTTTTCGACATTTTGATTTGTTTGTTGCCATGCCATTTCTTTTTCTTCTTTTCTATTTTCTTTTTGGCTTTTGTGCCTTTTCTTTTTCTTCATTTCTTTTCTTTCTTTCATTTTTTTTCTTTCTTTTTCTTTTCTTTTCTTTGCCATTTTGGCAAGATTTGGCATTTTTGGCATTTCTTGACAATTAAGAAAGAAGGAATCAACAAATTGCAATTTATTTTGTGATATGTGTAGGAGGTAGGGAAATGGGTGAGTCGGGAGCGCGCTTTCCCTTCAAACCCACAAAAAGTGGAGAACTTGGACTAATCAAACGATCCTAAACACGGTCACCTAGGGGACGAGACTCGGTAACCAAGGCCTTTTCACACCGTGGGTGGTCATGATGGTCAAAAGTGCAAATCCTGTAGTAAATTCCTAGTAAGCTAGGTGGATTCAAGGTAAAGGACCAATGAACTCATTGATTTAGGGTCATTCTACTAGATTAAAGTCCAAGACTCGATTTACACTACTAGGAAGGGAAAATAGACACTCACACACTAGCCTCTAAACCGGGTTTTCGAAAACGGTTTACACACAACACAACACAACACAAAATAAAGACACGACGAAAACGAACGAAAGAAAAAGAAGCAAAAGCAACAAAACAAGAACAAAACAAAACGAACACATACAAAACACACACCACCCCGAACTTCCAAATGAGCAACCAATCATCCACAAACTTTACAAAGCTCCACCCGAGCACACCACAACACATATCTCCTCCAAACTCTATAAGAAACAAAGAGGAAAAAGGGTTGAAAAGATGTTACCGGGTGTCTTGAAAGCTCTCCAAAGCTAGCGGTGATTAAGCGACCTATGAGGAAAAAGGGAGGCAAAACACGCACACAAAACAAATATACGACACAATGACACAAAAGGAAAACACACAAAAGAAAAATCTTTTTGATTTTTTTGTGAAAATTTTTCAAATTTTTAGGGATTTTTAAGATTTTTTCGAAAAACTAAGAAAATAAAACTAACTATACTAGAATATCGCTCCCCCACACTTAAATCGAGCCATGTCCTCATGCTCGATCGTAGGGTGCGTAGAGACAAAAGAAAAAGAAAAGAAACTACGAAAATAAAGCTAAAAACAAAAAATAAGGTGAAGAAAAGGTAGAAGGTGTCCAGCCGGGGTGTAGTCAAGTCACCATGGGCCGAGACAAGAAAGAGATATGGATGGGGGAAGAAAGAAAAAGAAGGAAATAAAAGGAAATGGGAGGGGAGGGCTAGGTGTAATCAAGTCACCTAGCCCGGATTCCGCCTAAATCCGACTAAATCCTCAAAAAAAGAAAGTAAAAAACTTGTAAAAATTTGGATTTTGAAATGACTCTCGATGTAGTAACATCATCGAGAGTCGGGAGCAACAACTACCGAGGCCTCGAAGGCCCCCAAGGTACCATGACTCAAGGGGAGGGGGGCAAACAAGAGAAAAACAAGCAATAAAAGACGGAAAAGAAAGGATAGTTGCCGTACCGACCGGTTAGCAACTCACTTGCTCCATCGTCTCAATGATCAATATAGGCGCTTTGCTTGTTGTCTTCGTTGTCATCCTCCTTCAAGCTTGATAAAACCGCATGGTTGGGGTAGTAATGGTAGGGGGTGGGATTTGATGTGGATCTCGGTGTGTAAAGTGAGGTGTACGGGTCATATGATAGGAGTAAGGAGGAGTAGGGAGGTTGGGAGGGGGTATAATGGATGGGTGAAGTCAAAGGGGACCATCCCGGTCGGGATGGATGGTCCCGATCGGGTTGATAAACCCTTCCCAATCGGGAAGCTCTCGTCCCGGTCGAGAACACACTCCAGTAAGTCCGAATTTCTGCACCTTCATCCCGATCGGGATGGCTCCTTCCCGGTCGGGATTCCTCATCCTTCCCGGTCGGGAAGCCCTCTTCCCGGTCGGGATGAGTCTTCTTGGCTTCCCCAAGCCCAAAAGCTTATCATAAGCTTCAAAAACCGACTTCCTCGCTCGCAAACCAAACTCCATCATCAACTACTCCTTTCTAGGAGTCACCTTCACTTCACCTATCATAATAAACTCAAAGTACACATCAAATTCGCTCCCTCACATCGCTCATCAAAATACCAAAACAATTACAAGAATATCACAAAACTAATAAAATCAAGAAATAAAACACACAAATACAAGCACAAGTATTCTAAAGAAGAGGAGAGGGGAATATACAACATGACGGTTCTTTTAGGAACTCCGTCAAACCTAGGATGGTGGGCTCCATTCTTCAACCATAGCCCTCAAGGGCATGGAGGAGAAAGTCGAACGCGCTACCGACATCATAGTGAAGGCCCAAGAAGCGCTCGAGCTTAACCGACCTCCACGGCCTCCAAGGAGGAGGCAAGAAGTAGGATTCCCAAGACCAAAAGTCATCTTCAAAGTTGTCTCCGGGGTCTATCTATCCAACGAGCTTCACCGACCTCTTCCTCCCTAAGCATTGCCTCCAATCACAAGCAAGCTTCATCTCCAAGAATCGAGGCACAAAGAGCGGCTTTGGCCTCACTTCCTCGTTACACACCCCCACACTTGCCTCAAGTTGTGGTTCCCCACCTTCATCACTTGGCCCCTCATCATCTTGGAGGAGAGGATCGAAACGTCTACCGGCGGTTTCAATCTCTTCCAACCCATCTCTCGGTGTACTAGCAAGGGGCTCATGATGCCTATCCACGTTCTCGGACAAGGGCAACTTGAGGCTAACAATTTCACCCAACAACTTCACAAACTCTACCAACCCATCAAACTCACTATCCTCCTCCAATTCTTCACCAACGATGCCTTCACCAAGAGTCATCTCCTCATTCGTCTCTTTTTGGGTAGACGATTGAGGTTCTTCAAAGCAAATCTCTCTCTCAAAGGGAACTACATCGGCGGCTTCGTGATTAGGTTGCTCCTCTCTCTCAAGTGGGCACCCTCCATCTAAATGTGATGCTCAGGATAAAGACATTACGGTTTGAACCGCTAATGCATTTAAATGAGCATTCCTCGCCTCGTTTCCCCTTCGAATTTGGGCCATTAATTCCTCTTGTTGTTTTCGCAATTGAATGGCCGTTTCTTGAAGGCTCCTTTGCATTTGAAGCATCGATTGATGTAACTCTAAGTTTGACGATTGGTGGTCATTGGGGTCTTGTGAAGCTCCTTGATAATCTTGATGATGCCCAAAGGGTGGGGCATCATATTGTTGGTAGTGGGGTTGAGGTGATTGGTAGTATTGTGGGTCATAGGGTTCATATTGTGGTTGGGGTTGAGGGTAATATTGTGGGTTTTGGGAGTATTGGCTTCCAATAGGTGAATCTTGATTGAACATGGTGGGTTCACAATCATAGCTTGAGTAATAGCCACCATGATCGTAGGAGTGATAATCGTCCACTTGTTGGTAGCCGTTTTCATAATCTTGAAGATCATACCCGTCTTGATTACCCAAAGAAGCTTGATTATGGTAAGGGGACGTCATGTCATAGCTTTGGTTCAAAGAAGAAGAGGGGTAGCTCATATCGGCTTCAATGTGTGGGAAGTTTAGATCAAACCCCATGCTTGCTCGAAAATCGTAGCTCATACCCGGTTGGAAACCACTCATTCTAGCAACCGTCCGTTTAAGCGGCTCTGAGTTGCGAGAAGAAGATAATCACCACCTCTAAGCACAAACTGTAGACTAAGAACAAACGTGAGAAGTCTAGTGCTTTTTGGGCACTCGACAAGAGAGAAATAAACTTCACACACACAAGAAGAAGGTAACAAAAATAAAAAAAGAAAACACAAACACAAAGACAAAGTCAAGTAACTAGGAAAACAAAGTCCAAACTAGCACCGTCCCCGGCAACGGCGCCAAATTGATGGGAGGGAATCGTCACGTCCCAACCGATCAAGTAAAGTAACCGGCTAATCCTAAATGGGTAAATAGGGTAAGTCGGGTCGAATCCACGGGGACGGTAAGAGGCGTCTAGACTAAGGTCGCCTAAATACTAGACTAGGTCAACGAGCTAAGCTAAACTAGAGAATGATAGAGGGGGAGAAAGCTAGGCTAAGACTAAGGTGCCGGAGAAACAAACAAAGGAAACGGGCTAGAGTTAGGTCGGGGTCAAAGGGGTAACGGAATGGTCAAGGGAGAACTAGAGTGAAGGAGGTAGTAGGGTGATCTAGGTTAGTCCGGGCTCTCGCAACTTAGACCCACCTAGAGGTTCCACCTAAAACCCAACTCGGCGATACACAACACAATCGGGGTTACTAGCACGCTATAGGCCTAGGTCGAATCCGGGCTCTCGCTACTTAGACCGACCTAGGGGTCGTCCTCACCGGGCTCTCGCAACGTACTGAGGGAAACGAACCCACAAACAAACTATCACCCACAAGAGAAAGGCAAGAAAAACAAGTATTTGCAACTACTAGTCAATCAAGCATTTCAACAAACATGTGATGTGCACCAAACCAAGAGGAAACCCAAATCTTCCACCAACATCTCCAACAAACCCTTAATCACCCAATTAACACCCTAATCACCTTAATAATCCTAGCAAGAACACTACTCTAACATAATCAAACTACAACTAACACTAACAAGAGGAATCATCATAAGAAACAAAACAAACATAAACAAACTAGTGAAAATGATGAACTATAATCAAACATGAGAAGTTGGATGATTAAACATAAAAGATTAAAGGAAAAGAGAAAGGAAAGATTATACCAACTACAATGGATGAAAAGGAGAACACTTGTATAGAAGAAAACCCAAATAATTCCACCAAGGTTGTCAAGCTTGGTTCGATTCTTCAAGAATTCCTTAATACAAGAGCTAATCTATGATTAACAACTAATTACCGACTAATCTACACTAATCTAATCTAATCTAACCTAAATTAGTCTAGGGTTTAAGGATATAACATGAGATGGTGTCTTAATACAAGAGGGGGGTATATATAGGGTTACAAATGAAAGGATAAGAAAAGAAAACAAGGCGCGGGTTACAGCTAGCCCGTCCCGGCCGAGACGGGGTGGTCCCGGTCGGGACGAGGTCGGTCCCTGTCGGGAAGCCACCTTCCCGATCGGGATGGGCCCTGGTTAGTAGCCTCCTTGTTTGTGCACCTCATCCCGAACGGGATGAGCCTTGTAGGCCTCCATTATGATCTTTTTGGTCCCTCCTTAATTCTCATGGGCTTCTCACCGATTCTCGGGACTCGGGATCGGGTCTCGGAGGCTCGGGATTGGGTCCCATGGTCTCGGGGTCGACTCTAAGGCATCGAGTGATCGTTCCTTTACTCCGTTGGCTCCAAAATGTGTATGTATCGAGTCGGAATCGCTCCAACTCTTCCAATTCGGTCTCGGGAACCTGAAACGAACTAAAGGAAGCATAAGAAGCCCCTAAACCGCTCCCAAGGAGCGATTCTACAAGGAAAATGGGACCAAAACACTACGGAATAGGCACTACAAATGACACTTATCGGCTTTCTTGACTGAGGAACTCCTTCGCATCTTCATCCGGCGCCTGCCAATTAGGTTAGAGCTCTACTCCTTGTCCTCATATTTCTATTTCTTCGTTTCTTTTTGCTATTTCCTTGCCTACCATGACCGGCCGCTGCGCTCGGGTTTTCCCTTTTACCGGTCCTTCAACAGGGAGGATAGGGAGTGAGGGTAGGGCTTATGATGACCTTGCTTCCTCCTCCGGGGGGCCAGGTGTCAGGACAGCTGAAGAAAGCCGTTCAGAGGACAGTCGGGGTGCCAACTCCCCTGAACCTGCCCATCTTGACGTCATTGCATTTGATGACGAGGCTCTGGAAATCGATCCTTCCACAATCGCCGGCCCACTTATTCGCAGGGAGCCGGGGAGACCTTATTACCTAGATAAGACTAAGTATAGGATCCCCCTAAGAACCTACCCGGCCTCCAAGAACCGGGACCTGATTTTGGAGAAAAACGATGAGGAGGCTATAGCCAAGCATTATAATTTCGAGGAAGGGTACACTATTGTTGTTTCTGGGGAGAAGGATACAGTGTGCAATCCCCCTGCAGGCTGCATAGCTGTGTACCACAAATGCCTTGATTTTGGCCTGCGCTTTACCCTTCATCTATTTCTGGAGGAGGTCTTTCAACGTATGAATGTAGATATTGCCCAGTTAACAGCGCTTGCTATCAGATCGTTGATCGCCTACACCTGGACCTGCCTGTTCTAGGGCGAGGAGCCATCCATAGATGCTCTACGGTATATGGTGGGTCTTCAGATGGTGGCCTCTGATGAAGGGGATGGCTCCCCAGGGTACTTTTCCCTCCTTCACCAGAAGAAAAGCTTCTCAGTCTGGCCAGTCCTAAGTGGCCTGAAGGATTGGAAGGTCAACTTTTTGTATGTGCATAGTGTCACGGAGTGGCGGATTCCCAAGCACTTCAGGAATCACCTTCACACCCGGCTAGAAACTCGCGAGGAGTATCACCCTGGGGTGGGGGGCAGAGCTCTTGAGATCAATTTGACTCAGAGAGAAAAAGACTTGGTCGCTCGTTTTGCCTCTTCTGGGTCTAAGAAAGGTCCGTATGGCTCTGACATCTGGCTCCCCCACGCCGAGCTCATAGCGGCTGATAGGTTTTTGACCTGGGTGGGCATGAACCATGGTCTTGGTGCAGGTAGCTCAGGATTTCTGTCAGCGGTTGAATTTCTTTCATATTGTTTTATTACATGTTTTATTCATCTATCTTTTTTTACTTCCCTACGGTCGAGGAACGAGTTGAAAGATCTTGTTCTGAACAAGAATTTCTCAGTTTTTGCTACACATCCTTCCCTCCCTGTTGGGTTTAAGAAACCAGATCTGATGAAGTATGTGAAGGATATCTCTGTCAGCCGGGCGAAATTTCCCCTTCCTTCCAAACCAACCCCTACAAAGACGGCAGTTCCTGCTTCCGCTTCCCGAGCCGTAGATCAGGAGACTGCCTCAGAGGCCACCCCCTCTCCAACTGGTAAACAAGGAGGCTCCCCTGCGGGGACTCGTCCTCCTGGGGGGTCAAGACCAGCTAGCTCTGAGGAAACTGGGGAGAGCGCTCCCCTGGTGGGCAGGAAGAGAAAAGACAAGGAACCCACCGGTGCTACGCATGTGGTGGATCTGGAGGCTGACGCTGACACGCCTGATCCCAAGCGCCCTGCTCGCGATACTCCAGGCACCCTATTCTCCGAGGAAAATGTTGAGTTCCATTTTACCGCCGGCGATAGCATTGATGCTTCAACCTTGCTCTCTGACTCTAACGCCGTACTGGCGGATCACCTTATTAAACCTGTGAGCTCTACTGCTACTCAGGTGATTCAGTATGTCCAGCGTACTTCCAGGGTGCTCCAGGCTTCTGCCGAGCTGGCGACCCTTGGCCGTTTGAGCGACGAAGAATTGGTCATCGCCCCAGGGCTTCCTCTCTCTGAACGCCTGGCGACGGTTGAGAGAGATGTCACTCTTATTGCCAGTCTGAAAGATCAGCTGGCGAAGTGCGAGGGTGACCTGGGGGAGGCCAAGGACCAGGTAGCTTGCTGGAAAGCCCAGGGTGAGCAGGCTGTGAAGGAGATAGCCAACCTGGAGACAAACCTGGAGCAAGCAATGAAGGCGGTCACTGAGCTGGAGCAGGCCAAGAAGGCGGTTGCTGAATTAGAGCAGTTTAAGAAGAAGGCTGCTGAACTGGAGGATCGCCTGATCAAGTCTGACTTCGAACTCCAGAAGGTGCAGGGCGAACTGAAGGCGCAGGGCGAGGAGTGGCAGAAAGAGAAGTACACCATTATTGAGGAGGCCAATGCCGCAGTGGCGAAGAACTTTGAAGCTGGAGCCTCTTCCTCCTTAGAATTTGTTACGGAGATTATTAGGGAGATGCTCCCAAAATTTGATGAGGATGCTTTCCAGGAGCTCTATGCTGCTAAGAACGAGGCCCGGGCCAACAGGTCACCTGAGGAGGCCACTGACCCTGATCAGGTTGCTCCCAACTCCTAACATGCGGGGCAATCGTCTTCTGAGGGCTCTTGCCCCTACCCTTTTGCGCCTTAGCTTTCTTGTTAATATTCTGATCCTTTTTGCGCGCCGAGCCTTGATTGTGGCCGGCTTCCGATTTCAATGTAATGCTTTTAAATTGCCCGGATTTTTATTGTTCATTTCTATCAAACTCTCCCGTATTTGTTATGAATGTACTTTCTTTGTTTTACTTGCTGTTTTTCTTTTCAAGATCCGGCCTGGCCCTGGCTTCTTTGCCGAAGTCCAGGGAGCCTGCCCCCTGCCTGCCCAGAGGTAGGCAGGGGGACTTTGCATTTTTTATACAAGGTTGGGGGATGCCCCTGGTCCTTGTTCATTCGGCACGTGAGGCCCGACTTGACCCTGGCTTCTTTGCCGAAGTCCAGGAGGCCTACCCCCTACCTGCCCAGAGGTAGGCAGGGGGACTTTGCGTTTTTTTTATACAAGGTTGGGGGATGCCCCAAGTCCTTGTTCATTCGACACGTGGGGCCCGGCCTGACCCTGGCTTCTTTGCCGAACTCCAGGGGGCCTGCCCCTGCCTGCCTAGAGGTAGGTAGGGGGACTTAGTTTTTTTTGTTGGGGGGTCCATTTTCCTTAGCTCTAGCAACAGGGGGGCCTCCCCCTATTGCCCCCTGATCGTTTGTGTGTGAAAATGCTAGTTTGAACAGACAACGAGTATAAACTTCAGACTTTTCATTTCTTGTAAAAAACTTTTCAAAATATCTGTGGTCGGAGCCGTCGACATTCTATTCTGACCGTCCTCCGCCAATTTTACTGAAAAAAGAAAATTCCTTAGTTTTCTGGTGCTAGACGTAGTATTTATTTAGAGTGTCCGCATTCCAGTGGGCAGCTAACTCCTGGCCTTCAAGATTGGCAATTTTGTAGGTACCTGGCCCCATGATCCGGGTCACCTTGTATGGGCCCTCCCAGTTGGCGCTCAGTTTTCCATGCTCTCTTGACTTTCCCACTGCCTGTGTTTTTCTCAAAACCAGGTCTCCTACTTGGAAACTTCTTTCGTTCACCTTTTTGTTGTACGCTTTCCTCATCCGCTGCTGGTAGGCGGCAATGTTAACGCCGGCCTCTGACCTTATTTCACTGACTAGGTCTAGAGCCTCGGTCATTGCTGCTTCATTATCCGCCCTGTCATACTGTTGGGCTCGTAGGATGGGAATTCGCACCTCAATGGGCAGCAGGGCCTCCGCCCCGTAGACCAGGCCAAAGGGGGTTTGACCCGTGGACTATTTCCGGGTGGTCCTGATTGACCATAGTATGCTTGGTAGTTCATCCGCCCACCTGCCTTTGAGCTCATCCACCATCTTTTTTAGCCCATTCAGAATTTGCTTGTTGGCAGCCTCAGCCTGCCCATTAGTTTGAGGGTGGCAGACAGCAGAGTAGGCGACCGCTATGCCGTGACTTTCCAACCAAGCCCTTAAGGGGTCGTTGTCGAACTGTCTTCCGTGATCGAATACCAGCAATTTTGGCAGGCCAAACCTGGTTATGATATTTCTCCAGATTATCTTTCTGACTGCAGGCTCGGTAATGTTTGGGACTGCTTCAGCTTCGATCCACTTGGTGAAATAGTCGATCCCTACTATTAAAAACTTCCTGCCCCCAGTCGCAACAGTGAAAGGGCTCAATATGTCCATTCCCCACTGAGCGAAGGGGATTGGAGACAGGATTGGCCTGAGTTTCTGGCCTGGGGCATGAATCGATGGGGCGAATAGTTGGCACTTTCTGCGCTTTCGGGTTAGATCTCTCGCATCAGCTAGCAGGGTTGGCCCGTAGTAGCCTGCCCTCAGGGCTTTGTGGGCTAGTGATCTCCCTCCTATGTGGTGGCCGCAGATCCCTGGGTGAATATCGTCAAGAACTTCGGCGGCCTGCCCTGCCCCCAGGCATTTGAGCAGAGGTGAAGAGAATGACTTTTTGTACAGCTCCTCACCGATTAGTATGAACCATGCTGCCTTCGCTGACATTTTTCTTTTTTGCACAGGGTCAGATGGAAGGGTTCCGTACTTCTTGAATTGAATGATTGGGGTCATCCAATTTTCAGGCCCTGCCTCTTCAATGACGCTGACTGGCTGGCAGGGGGTGGTGGATTTTTCTTGGACCACGTCCACCCAGATTGACCTTCTTATGTCTTGCAGGCTAGAGCTGGCCAGTTTTGACAGGGCATCCGCCCAGTTATTCTGGGACCGGGGAATTTGCCTGACCTCGTAGGACTTCAACCCTGATAATTCCTGCTTCACCCTTTCTAGGTAGGCGACCATAGTCTGGTCTCTGGCTTCGTACTCTCCATTAATCTGATTGGCGATGAGCTGGGAGTCTGTCGCCAAGATGAGTCTCTCGGCCCCTGCCGCCTTAGCTAGATTGATGCCTGCCAGTACAGCCTCGTATTCTACCTCGTTATTTGATGCAGGGAAGATGAACCTGAGCTCATGCTCGAAGTCTACTCCTTCAGGGCTGGTCAGCACAATCCCTGTCCCCGCACCGTTGGCTGTCGAGGATCCGTTAGTGTATACCACCCATTCTCCGGCGGGTGGATCATCCTCTTCTGAATGAGAGCACTCGGCCAGAAAATCCGCTAAGGCTTGCGCCTTGATGGCTGTCCTGGACTGGTATGATATTCCTAATCCGCTCAATTCTATGGCCCATTTTAACAATTTTCCCGACTTTTCAAATTTCTCCAGCACCTTCTCCAGGGGTTGGTTAGTTAGTACCACGACAGGGTGAGCGCCAAAGTGTGGTCTAAGCTTTCTGGCTGCAATGACGACTGCGTAGGCTGCCTTTTCTACCACTGGGTAGTTCTTCTCTGCTACCCCCAGGGCATGGCTTACGAAATATATGGGTTGCTGGGATCCTGCTTCCTTCCGTAGAATTACCGCGCTAATCGTTGTGTTTGTTACGACGATATAAAGGAAAAGCGTCTCCTCTGCCACTGGTCTTGCCAGGGTGGGCAGCTTCTTCAAATGCTCGTTTAGCTGTTCGAAGGCTTCTTTCTGCTCGTCTTCCCATTTAAATTGCTTGTTGCCTTTCAGGATCTTGAAGAAAGGTGTTGATTTATCGGCTGACCTGGCAATGAACCGTGCCAGGGCAGCCATCCTGCCTGTCAGGCGCTGGATGTCTCTTATGGTCCTTGGCTCAGGGAGATCTAAGATGGCCTGGATTTTTTCAGGGTTTGCGTCTATTCCTCTGGCGCTGACCAAGAAACCTAGGAATTTTCCGGAGCGAACTCCAAATGTGCATTTCTTGGGGTTAAGCTTCATCTTGTAAGTGCGCAGGGAGGAGAAAGTCTCCTGCAAGTCCTTCAAGTGCTCAGCATCCCTTTTACTTTTCACAATCGCGTCACCTACGTAGGCCTCTAGATTCCCGCCTTTCTGTTTTTCGAAGACTTTGTCGTCCAACCGCTGGTAGGTGACACCTGCGTTTTTTAGCCCAAATGGCATCATTTTATACATATAAGTTCTGGCGCTGGTGATGAATGCGCATTTTACCCTGTCCGGCTGCCAGAGGTAAACTTGATGGTACCCTGAAAAAGCATCCAAAAAGATGAGCGTGGTATACCCACTGGTTGCGTCCACCAACTGATCGATCCTCGAGAGAGGATAACAGTCTTTCGGGTAGGCTTTGTTAAGGTTCGTGAAGTCCACACAGATTCGCCATGCTCCTGAAGACTTTTTGACCATCACCACATTGGCTAACCATTCGGGGTAGTCGCAATTCTCTATGAAATCGGCCTTCAAAAGTTTTTCGATTTCTTCCGGGCTAACGTTCAGCTTGTGAACGATATATGCCGGATCGACCCCCGACATCTCATCTGCCGAGTAGGCGAATACGTCCCTGTAATCTCTCAGGACCTTGACCAATTCTTCGCGGTAAGGATTTACTAAGTCGGCCCCTATGAAGACCTGTCTTCCAGGCTCCAGATCCACCAACATGCTTTCTCCCCCAGGTTCAAGGTGGTCAGCAATTTGCTGGCCAGCTGGAATCTCTCCTTCCCTGCTAGGGGAGCTGTCAGCCTTTTGCTTTCATTTTCTCTCGGTCTCATGGGTCTGCAGGGCTACGGAGTAGCACTGTCTGGCAGACTCATGCATGGTCTCCGTGCACCTTTCCCTCCATGACAAAGTCTGTTACGTAGGCAATGGTCAGGGCTCTGATGGATATGGCGGCCTCGACTTCGTCATGGGTAGCCCTGCCTATCAATGCATTATATGCAAATGTTGCATCCACGACGACGAATGACGCCCTGATATTCCTAGCAGAAGCTCCCTCTCCGAAGGTCACCGGTAGATCAATAATCCCCATGGGAAGCACGCCTGCCCCGCTGAACCCACACAGTGATCCAGGGGCTGGCTTGAGGTGCCTCTTCTCTAAATTCATTTTGTCGAATGCATTCCTGTATAATAGGTTGGTGTAGGGTCCTGTGTCCACCATGCATCTTCTCACGATATGATTGTTGATGACAAGGGACAGCACCAGGGGGTCGCTGTGAGGGTATATCACCCCCACTGCGTCTTGGGGGGTGATACTCAGGGTCAAGCCCCTGGGACTCCCTGCTCTCTTAGCGTAGCATATCTGATTCCGCAATTCCCGGATCTGTCTTTTTTGGCCTGTTTTGCTTGTTTGGCCTTTTGCATCCCCCGACACCACATGGATTATCAGGCGGTTTTGTGTCGAACCTTCAGGCTTCTCCGCCGTCTCCTTCTGGTTTTTGTTTCTTGCGGCATAGTTACTCAGCCAACCATTTCTGATGAGTTTTTCAATCTCGTCTTTTAGGTGGCGGCATTCCTCGGTGGTATGCCCTACATAATCGTGGAACGTACAAAATTTCTTCGGATCACCCTTTGGGCTGCGCGGCTTGCTCGGGCGATTCCATTTGGCTTTTTCTTTTTCTAGCTCAAAGATTTCGGCCCTCGACTTGTTTAGAGTCGTGTAGCTATCAAACCTTGGTTGATAGGCCACACATTCTTTTCTTGGAGTGCCACCCTCCTCAGCTCTTTGTTTTCCCGTCTCACCCCTGCTGCGTCCACCCTGCGGTCCCCCCTGTGGCCTGGAAGGTCCTGTGGGGGTATCCGGTAGGCTATGGAATTCCTCCTGCAGCATGAAGCACTCGGCAATTTTTCGGGCCTTGGCCAGGGTCTCCGGCTGGGCTCTAATCATTTGGTTCTTCATCTCCCCCGGTAGCATTGAGATGGTTAATGCGTATGCTGCAGTTGAGTCGTCAATTTCCTTGACTTCTTGATAGGATAGGTCGAACCTCTTCAAGTAGTCCCTGACTGTCTCACCCTTCTTCTCCCTGAGGGTCATCAGATCAAAGCGGGTTAGCCGGCGCCTCTTGTTCCCTGCATATTGGTCCAAGAAAGCCTCTGCCAGCTCTATGAAGAAGCTGATTGACCCTTGAGGTAGATCCCTGAACCATCCCTGGGCCAAGCCTACCAGGGTGGTAGGAAAGATTTTGCACCAGACCGCATCGTCGGCATCGTACATCCCCATATGACTTTCATATGCTGCTAGGGGATCCTCCGGGTCTGTAGTCCCAGCAAATTTGACAGAGGGCATTTTTATTTTAGGGATGGGGTACTCCTGCACATCAGGATGGAGTGGAGTCTTGGTAGGCCTGCCAACCATTCTTGACCTGCTCCCGGCAGACTGGTAACCGTGGTCATCCCATTTCCCTGGGGTCAGTTTTCCAGTACTGGGGGAGCGGTGCCTGAGCGGCTGCCTACTCATTGCCTCATCCTCCCTTGCAGGGGAGTAGTGCCTGTGTCGCTTTTTCTGGGGTTGCTCGAGGTTATCATCCTGACGGTGTCTTGACCTTAGCGGTTGTCCATTTTTGAGCCTTGACTGCAGACTCTAGGACAATCCTGGGGCCTGCTGAGACTCAGGTGGCGTTAGTCGGGAGAAGACCACGCTCTGCTTCTCTCCTAAGCGTTTTGCGGCTGGCTCTCTGGGCTTCATCCGCTCTCGAAGATTTTAGGATAAGCCTCTCTTTTCGATGGCAGCCGTGGACTCAGTGGTGTGTATAGAAAATGCTTGTTGCTGAGCAGGCTGCTCCTGATTCCCTGCAGTAATGCGTCTTTGTACCTGCGCGTATCCCTGGGCGGTTTTCTTTCCCTTTCTCTGGGCATTCCTGGTAGCGGTCCGCCTTGTGCCCCCGGCCCCTTCCCCTCTTTCAAAGTGAAGGTGCCTGGGGGTTGTGGCGATCTTGCCCACCAGGTCTTCCGGGGTAAACTCTTGATTGAGCATGGCTGAGAAGAATGTTGCAGTTTGAAGGACCTAGGCAGGGGTGAGGTTCAAGCTGGGCCTCTGCTCCTTGGAGACTGGCCCTTCCTACCCCCAGTATCGTGACGGCGGGTGTAATTTGTGGAAAGGGCATGCCATAGAGAGGGGTCTCCGGTGGGACCATCGGACCCGCCCCTGAACTGGCTTCATTGATTTCAGGCATATTTTTTGGTTACGGTTGATTTTTGTGGCGAACTCGTGAGCACAACCGAATTAATCCCCACAGACGGCGCCAAATTGTTCCGGTCACGGAAACAATGGACCCGATTTCTGATTCGGGTCCTTCGATTATGGTAACTCTTTGATGATAATGGTATAGCTTCCTTGTTCTCTCCTTTCCCTTACTCCGGTATTCGAACCCCGGCGGAGACGGCCTGCTCCCTGCATAATGAACGCACAGGGCCCCGGACTTGTCCGAGGGAACCCTCTCTGATGGCTAAGTCAGTCCGTGAATAGCCTTGAGAAACCTTACTCGTGAGGAGTAAGGTGGCCGTTTTTAGAGTGAGAGTCTAGAGAGAGAAAATCCAACCCTTTGCAAGTGGGAAATGGCAAAGTATTTATACCTTTTCCTCAAGAGAGGGAAAGGAAAAAGGAGAGAAAGGAAAATGGGTAGACGAGCAAGTGACACATGGGTTCACCTCGTCCACTCATCTTCTTTTACCTTAGGCAGGCGACGGAGGGGTTCCTGTGTTTTCAGGGCCCTGCCTGGGACAAGAGTGCCCTAGAGTCTGGCAGGCAGGGGGCTTGACTACCCTGGCCGACAGGTAACTGGGTCCTGTTGAGCAGGCGAGGCGACTGAGGTCGCTCACTTCGAGGGTTCCTTGGTGATCTTGCTTGGTGGCCTGCTGGGCAGGCCTCCCTCTGCTCTTAGGTCGGGCCATCCCGGGGCCCATATTAACGGGCGACCCGTGGCAGGCTGCACATAATCATCCTATTATCCATCATACTTCACCACTCTCCATTAGATCATTTTCCATTTAGCTTAGATAGAAAGCTATTAGATCTTCATAGTTTTCTTCATCTTCCTCTAGATTTATATTCAAGCTTTGTAAGAATTCTAGTTTTTGTATTTGAAGTTCATTGAATATTATCAAGAGATTAGTGACAAATCAATTGTCCTCTTCATCAAGGCTTCCTTATTTTTATGCAATCTTCATCTTCATTATTGTTGTTTTTCCTTCATTGTTGGTATATTTCTCTACTTCTCCCTCATCTCTAGATTAGATTTAATATTATTCTTTCGTTATTGCACCGTTTTCATTGATTTTACTTGTAATGTTTTTAGATCCCTTTGTTGTTTCTTTTGTTGATCGTAATTTCCTTTGTTGTCTTAGTTTTATTTTCCCCTATTTTCATCATTATGCATGTTTGTGTCTCTCCATTGTTATTGTATTACTCCCTCCGATTTTTAATTATCTTCCCTATTTCTTTATTGGGCTGAAACACCATTTCTTCCCTATTCCTATTTTTGGCCATCAACATGTGGTCTAGAATCACCCTTACATTTCTCTCTCTTCCTTCTTTTATTTTGAACCACACATTCCTACTCCCTTATTTTCTTCCCCAAAACCAAAGGGAAAGATAATAAAAAATCGGAGGGAGTATTAGTTTCCTTCATGAATTGTGAGTAGTTTACTTGTTAGGGGGTTAAGGGAGGAGGATCTTGGGTGATTTGAATTGAGGAATTTCTGTTTGGTTGCATGTTTGTTGATTTATCTTGCTTGAGGTTGTTGTGTCATTGTTGACTTAGTCCGGCCAACTAGATCGACCTTGACACATTTCTATCAATATGGGGAAACTCGGGGTAGAAATTACCTTGACTAGAGACTTACCCTTCTTCGCCGCAAAAGCGGGATTTAGATGAGTTGGGTGAAGAAACCGAAAGGTGGCATTCTCCCTTTATTGACATTGTGACCGACCCATAATTCCGAGATTCTTAGACCCCGATTTCCGATTCTCGACCCATTATTACTCGTTTTTTATTGCATTCTAGTTTATACTCGACCTTTAAAACTCCCCATTAGACCCCATACACATAGCTCTCACTCGATTTATACGCTTTCCATGTGGACCGACCTCGACTTAACACTACTACGTTAATTGTTTTTGTGTTAATTGCGAGTCCGATAAATATTGTTTAATCTCTAGTCTATCGTTAACGACCGACCCTGATTTGGACGAGATCAAAAAATTTCATCAGAAATTTCAATTTCTCAATTAGATGTGACATAAGAAGGTGAAGTAATTACTATAAGAGAAGGGGTTAATCATTTCATTTGTTTTGATGGAGGTAGTTAATAATTTGGTCGTTCTAGTTAATGTGATAATGAGTTTGTGTGAATGAGTTTTATGTGGTGATGATAGGAAATTACCCTTTCAAGAGATGCAATCAGTTGACCTGCGGACTGATTAATAAACAGGGTAACCTGTGAATTGAAAAGAACAAACTTGGCTTCTTCTTTGCTATAATCAGTGACTAATAACTTCAATTGAAACCTGCAGAAATATTAGTTGTTATATATCAAAATGAAGTGCAGTACTATTTAACAGGCTACGTATGTTGCAGACTGAAGGTGAGATTAGTTTAGTACCTAATGTGTGTCAAATTTGGCCCACTTTTCCACCCATTTAGAACTGTTTTCCTATCGCTTTTGTGATATTTGTGTGCTATTATTGCCTTATTTGAGTCTTTCTCACTCTAGCGACCTCTCTTATGCATTTTACGTGTTTTTGGGTAGTTTTCCGACTATTTTGATAGGAATCCATTGTTCGAGAGCATGTTCGAGCTTACATGGACACAAGGGAGCAGGATATCGTCCAAAGCATGCCATAAAGCAAAAGTCCAAGCATCAAAGGGTGAAACCTTGAGCAAAAGAGCAAATCTATAGTCCATTGGGCATCTTGACCGGCAAAGTCGAACTTCAAATGGATATATCTTGAGTCCAAAGCTCGGATTGATGTGACTCTAATTGGAGGTGAAAGCTTATCTTTTTTTCTTTCCAACGACATATCACACGCCTCAATCAAAGATCAAATGAGAGAGTTATGGCCCTCTGAAGTCACAGGGCGAAGTTTCGCCCGATGAGATCCGACCGGGCGAAATTTCACCCAACGAGATTTTTGAGGTTTTGGTCAGATTTTTAATCGGACAAAATTTTGCACGATAAGTTTTTGACCGGGCGAAACATCGCCCGACGGTGTTTTCTCCCCAGATTGTCATTTCGTACAAAAAATGTCACCGGGCGAAACTTCGCCCGACGGTATTTCGACCATATGAAGATCCAATGTAATACCCTATAAAATCTAACGCAATACAGTGGCGGAAACACTGTAGAATTGGGATTAAAATACACCTATGTTCTATATTTTACAAAAGAACGGTCAGTCAATATAGATCCCACTTTTTACAAAAAGGCTAAAAAGAAAATTCCTTAAAGGGGTTTATACAATCCTTCAGTAAACATAAATAAGGGAGAGTAGGATCCACGCTACTCGCTAGCTCACACCCAAAACCCAGCAGCAAAAACCTGTCATGTTATAAACATAACAGCCACATCAGTGAGGAGTAACTCGGACGTTCTCCCAGCCATATTATATCATATGAAAAACAATAGTATTACTATATCAAAATAGTAAAATGGAAAACATTAAAACAATATATTAACATAAGTTTTTAGCAAAACTTAAAGTGACTGCCAACCTGCAAGTCAAAATCAATCGATAATTATAAAATCCAAAATGGCGTTATGGAAATCAATTAGTGCAACGGAATAGACTTTCACTAGGATCATACTAAACTAGCTTCGGGAACTTAGTCAAAACAAATCAGACTTCGGTCTCTAACTAGGCAACTCAAACTATAACAGGACTGCGTGCAGCGAGGTCCTAGCTTAAGTATTGTACACCCCTCCTGGACACCAACCGTAATCCAGGTCAACCCGACGGCAACTTACACGATGCGATATCTAAGCTTAAGGTCAAAATATACACACTCCTGAACACAAACCATGCTCAGTTCAATGACCAATGTGTCTCTAACTAGACACACCAGCTTTATAGTTGATGGCAAAACGCATACCCTAGACTGTATTACTCTACCCGTACACTTGTCCTCATTCCATAACTCCAAAACCAAGTCATTATCGATATTCAAAATAGAATGTTCAAGGTGAATAATACGAGGGTAAAAGAGATAAACATTTTATGTTAAAAGAAAACTTTCTATTTATAGAAATTTACTAATTTTAGAAACTTACTTAAATTAGAAATATACTAATAGAAATACATAAAGTGTTCAAATAAGTTGAATGTACCAAAATAGCATTTATGATAAATAAACATTTTATTAATATCGTTGTTATCGTAACTTAATATATGTTTCTATGTTCGTTATCAAAGGTATAAATCAAATGTAATAGGTGAAAATATAATACTTTATAAATATTTAGGAAAATCGAGTTAAAACGATAAATTGTAGAAAATTTACAATTTAGAAACACAATGATAAATATAGATAAAGTATAAATAGCGTAGGAGGTTTAGAACCGAAACGAGATTTAATAAAGCATTCAAATTATTTTTTTATAACAAATAGATTTTATTAATAAATGATACGGATTTCAGCAATAATAATCAATCGTAGACAAATGAAAATTTATTAGGGAAAATAGTCTCGACGAAAAATGTATTTAAAACAAAATCGACTACTTTCTCATTTATTAATATAAGTCGTAAAACAAAATTAATTTAACGAACAAGTCCTCAAATCTCGATAATAATACTAAAATACGATCTTGAGTTAAAAATAATAGATTGACGAAACAAGATGAATTTATGGAATTGATATTATTTAGTTACTAGTATCACGATAAACAACAAAATATTATAACGATCTTTAATAATAAAATTACTAACGATTTATAAAACGATATTGAAAAGTTATAAAATGTCTATAAGACGCATGATTTGAAATACTATTTTTAGCAAACAATACGTAGCTACCAATAAAAACGAAGGTAAAGTATCTACTACATACTACTACTCAACACACGACATAATATCGAGTAACGTCCTAAAGTTACCTTGAGTCGGAAACGTCAAGGAACTAGCCGCTTCAACCCATTTGTCCAAGCTCTTATCCAACTGGTGACCACAAGCCAACTTCGAGGCTCTCACGGAGATCCGAACACGTAGACACGGAAATAAAGGAGTCGAAATTAGCGAAAATTGGAAAAGACTAGAGTAAAACGAGTAGACAGACTCGAGAAGAATAACGGTATAAGTCGATAGAATCGAGTAATGATATAGACATTAACAGAAACAACAAATAAGAAACCGAAATAGAAAGGAAGAAAAAGAGGACGGACAGTAGGACACTAACAGCAGCAGGTGCGAACAAATATGCATCAACATGAACCGAGACAAGCAGATTAGAAGTCTGAAACAGCGACATGGAACAGAGCGAAACAGGGGCACGAAAAGAAAGTGACAGCAACACAACGCAGTAGCAGCAAGAGAAAGAAGGAAAAAAGGGAGAAGAAGGGAGATGAAGAACAGTAGCGAACAGTAACCGACACAGACGGAAACGAAGAAGAGCAATCAACAGAACACAATCTGACACGAGGATCAGAACAACAAGGCAACGACATACAGCAGCCGTATCAAAATCGGAGCAACAAAACAATTGAAACCGAGGGACGCGAAGACAGTAGCAAAGACGCAGCAAAACAATCACGTGACAGCAGAAATTGAACCCAAACCAAGAACTGAGGACAAAAACATTGATTCCACGGACAAAGGAAGACAAATCAACAAACAAAGCAGCGAGAAAGCAGGACGAAGAGGAAGCAGGCAGAACAGTACCCGCAGGTCACACAAAACAACAACATCATCAAATATATGGACGATTAACGACAAACGCAACAATCCGCCTGTAATCCCCTATAAATTCTAACGCAATACAGTGGCGGAGACACTGTAGATTTGGGATTAAAACACACCGATCTTCTAAATTTTACAAAAAGAACGGTCAGTCAATGCAATACAAATGACACTTTTCACAAAAGGGCTAAAATAAAAATTCTCCAAATGGGTTTAACAATCCAAAAAAATAAATATAAATGAAGTAGAGTAGGATCCATGCCACTCGCTAGCTCACACCCAAAACCCAGCAGCAAAAACCTGTCATGTTATAAACATAACAACCACAATTCAGTGGGGAGTAACGACGACGTTCTCCCAGCCATATTACATGACATTAAAGCATAATTACTATTATATCAAAATAGTTCAAAATGGAAAACGTTTAAAAAGATATAGTAAAATAATTTAAAATGATTCCCAACCTGTAAGTCAATATCAACCAATAATAATAACGGCGTTATGGATATGAATCAGTGCAACAGAATAGACTTTCACTAGGAGAATACTAAAAACTAGCTTCGAGAACTTAGTTCAAACAAATCAAACCTCGAGCCCTAACTAGGCTACTCAATCATAATAGGACGGCGACTTATCAATGCGAGGTCCTAGCTTAAGTAAATATACACACCCCTGCTGGAACACCAAGTGTGCCCAGTTCAACCCGACGGCGTCTTACATGCGAGGTACGAGCTTAAGGTCAAAATGAACATACACTCCTGGACAAGAACATGCCCAGTTCAACAACCAATGCATCCCGCTCGGATACACTAGCCTTATAGCTGATGGCAAAACGTATACTCTAGACTGTATTACTCTACCCGTACACTTCCTCTACTCCATAACTCCAAAACAACGTCATTATCGTAATTCAATAAAAATATAATTTGTTCTTCAAAAGATGAAACTTTATAAATATAGAACTTTTCTTAAAATAATAACTTTTCAAAAATAGGTATTATTATAAATAGAAATCGATCAAAATAGGAGTTATATAAAATAGTTAATATTAGGCCTCGAGACGTAAACATTATATTTATTATATAAATGTACAATTCATGATTATAAGTCAACTAAAGTCAAAATCATAATTATTTTTTAAAAAGTTGAAGTTTAAGTAACTAAAAGTATTTAAATAACAAATTAACAGATTTTCCAGATTTGCACTGTCTTACTATAAATTTCGTAATTAAATCATTAAAAATCAAAACAATGTAAGAGCAGTAAGTTTCAAAACTTTAGAAACTTAGTTACAACTTCTATTTCTGGAGAAAATCCTAATTCCGAATAAAACATGAGTTTTTGTTCGTATAATTAAAATCTGTCAGAATTAGACACTCGATTGTATTTCTTTAATAAAACACGTTTAAAAATTGATTTTAAATAAAATCTAATTCGAAACATTAACTAGACTCTTCATAGTTTCTGTAAGTAAATTACTAATATTAAATAAAAAGTTTAACACATGTTTAAATTTAGATCTTATCACAACTGACAGAATCGCGGATTAGTTTGACACCTTTTCATAAATATTTTATTATGACCAAACCACTTGTAATTAATTTACGAAATTAAATAGGCATAAATTAGACTTAAAATAAATAGTAGTCTCTGTTCAAAGTTTCCGTAAATAAAGTTTTTAAAACAGAGTTTTAATTAACACAAAAACACTAACAGATTCTGAAACATGTTGTAACTCTATTAAAACAATAAAACTTTCAATTTGACCCTTTATATCAAAAATCACGAAAGTTATGAAATTAATTATTATTTGTATGTCTTAGTCTCGGCCTTTTAATACTATTTAATATTTAAAAGAACAATTTATTCGCAAATCTCGTTAAAACGATTTAAAAACAACAAAACATGTGAAGATTTACGATTTTAAAGTTTTTGTTATTAAAATCAAGACATACATATATTGTCTAACAAAAAACTAATTTCTATACATGCAACTACAACAATAACACCACGTAATACCGAGTAACGTGTCAATGTTACCTTAACCGAGATCCGAATCAATTAAATACTCGTCTTCGTCGAATCTAGCACAATAGCCTACGGAATAATTAAACATATGGTATTAAAACCACACTAAGTGAGTAGAAAGAAGAAAAAGAGATAAAGAACGAATAAGAGTAATTAAATTACCCTCGAGATCGGAAAGAATTAGAGACGGATTATGATCGGATTGATGAACAAAAAGGAGGAAGTTTAAAGTAAAACATAGAGGAGAAAGAAAACGTGTGTTGTGAATAAAATAGACTAGAACGAATGAATGAGAATATTAGGATGCTAAAAGATAGGAATAATTGAGTTACAAGGACTCTTAACTCAGCTAGGAGACGAGATGGTTGTGATGGAAAGAACAAGCAACGAATTGATGTGATAAATTTCCGATTAAAATAAACACGAGATAAGATTTAAAATAGATAGGATAATAATAACATGTAGTGTTGATAAAAAAAGGTTCGTAAAATAATATAAGCGTTTACGAAGAAATCGGATTAAAACGCGTTAGAAAATAATTACTTATGAAATCGCGTACGTAGTAAAATAATAAATAGCCATTTTTTGAAAATAAAATATTTTTGAGCTAGAAACCATTATAAATATGATCGAGCATTTTTAGAAAAATAAATAGTTCAAACTTGATTTTAAAACTATTGTTCATAGAAAATATGATTTCTCAAAAATAATTACACATACTCGCGATGAAAAGAATTAAATGGGTTTTCGAATAAAAATAGAATAATTAAAATCCTTTACAAAAATAAATAATTTTAGGCTCAATATTGAAAAAGACCTCGAGGTGGGAAAAATATAGTTGACGAAATATTACAGAGTTACGATATAATCGTAACGGAACATATAACAAAGTTAGTAAATTTGCGGGTGTTACACCGCCAACAAACAGGAACGACAATAATAGAACAAAGAAGAGGAATGAGAACATAGGTAGAACGATTACCACGAACCAACAATGGCAAACACGAAATTAACAACAATAGTGGAATCGGCAACGGCAGAGTAAGCAGATGGAAGAAAAAGGAAGAACAAAGGAGGAATTTCGAAGGCCAAGACACACAAAAAAAACGCCCAGCATTGAAAACCAAACGAAAACATCAACAAAAGAGGGAAGAAGACGAGATAGGGAAGGAGGAACTACCTTAATCGAGTTCGCGAGGTAAAGATTGCAGCAGAACAAAGGGGACGAAGGAGTATAGCGATGGAGGAAGACAAAATGGAGAAGGCAGAGGTAGGTTTCAGAATAAAGTAATGGGTGAACAAGTGGGGGTGACGGTTCACTTGAGAAAAGGGAATAGGGTTTAAACAGAAGAGTTTGATAAATGGGACGGGAATGAGGTGCTTAGTGCTAAATGGGTCGAGTCCTAAGTCGGCCCACGAAAGAAATAAGTTTAGGATCGAGTTATAGAAAAATGAGTCAATAAACCGTAACTAAAAAATATTTCTCGAGAAATGATGAATACTTTTCGACGAAGATGAATTAAATTGGTTTCTAAGGAAATGATAAACGTGACGGAGAAAATTAATGAAAACGAGTTCGAGTTTTAAAAAATAAAAACTCAATGAACTTACAAATATAAACCATCGAAACGGAAACTCGAATAGAAACAAAATGAGTAAATAGAATGAAACGAAAGTAAGACATGTATTAAGTATAAAACGACTTTTCAAGGTAAGTAGAATTTTAGGAATTTAGATTGATTGAAACGTAAATTCGATTTATAATAATTTCAAGAAATGCGAGTTAAATGGTAGACAAAATAAAAATACGAATATAATTTTAAATTTTGTTTAATTTATTAAATCAGGGGTGTTACATCCAAAGGGCAAATTTTATTTCAAGGGGAAAGATTAGAATTGGGCTTTGTTTTAAGTGATCCATCAAAGAGATTTGTATATATAGTTAACCTAGGATTATGTCTCATACAACTTCATTATGCAAACACTCATCTCATAGGGCAACTACATATATTAAATCTCTAGATTAATTACTCCATCTTTTTATGTTTTAGTAGTGTAGTTTTAGATCTAATTAGGAAGATTAATGATTTTTTGCAAGGATTAGTGATAAGTTCTTGATTTTCTTCTTCAAGCTTTATCCTTTTTTATATTAATCTTCATCTTCTTCATTGAGTTTTTCCTCTATTGTTGGTACTTTCTTCTCCTCTCTAATTAATTTCTTCTCTAGTTTTTCCTCTATTTTATTATTTTTCTTGCTTTGTTATTGTTTTTCCTAGTAGAGTTTGTTCTTGGTTTTATTTTTCTCTCACTTGTGTTAGATTGATTTCCCCTCTTTTTGTTAGTATGAATTGCTTTTGCCTAATTCCTTTGTTAGTTGTTCTTGTTAGTTTTACCATGATTAATGAGTAGATCTTTGTTAGGGGGTTAGGGGAGGATGAATTTGGATAAGATGGATTAAGGATTCTTGTGATTGAATGCACTTGGGTTGATTTGTCTATTTTGGAATTGTTGTATGCTTGTCGACTTTAGTTGATCAATTTAGTTGACTCGTATTCAGCCTCGTCAATATGGGGAAACTCGGGGCTTGGGTAATTCTGACTTAGTGACCTAGCTTCTTCGTCGCGAAAGCGAATCTTAGTGAGGTCGGGTGTAGAGACCAAAAGGTGACCCATCTCTTATCGATCGTGTGTCGTTTTCTTGATTCTTTGTTTTATGTATCTCGTTTCCGATTCCCCGACTACCCTTAACGCATTTCCTCTTTTTTTTTCCGTCTTAGTTACTTTAGATTGACTACCTTAGTTTAGCTAAACCACCTAAAAACCCCCTAAAATAGACCCCAAACACTTATTGACTTAGACCGACCGACTTTACATAGACCGTCCCTAAGGATCGATCCCGACTTACCGCTACTACATTAGTTAGGTTAGTCGGTGTTATAAATATTGTTTGACGGTGTGGGTTACGACGCACGCGCATCAGTACCGTGGGACTCTAGAACTGAATCTGTCGCTACTACCCTCGCAAGACTGCCTAGAACAAATCCACCTGCCCCTATCATTCTTCGACGTCTTTGTCCAACATGATTTACAGCTGTCGTAATACCATCCGGAGTTACTGTGTATGTCGAGAACTTTTGCTACGGTGGTAAACAGTCTGCCCTGGATGAAAAGAAAGGTATACGTTTTAATTAAAATATATGTATCAGTACGACAACTTACAATATTTTTTTGGTAAGACAAATACATATATGTGTGTTATAGAAAGGAAAGAAATTATTAAATTCTACAGACTTTCTGATTCAGTATGAGCTGGTTGATTGAAATGATATTTAGGCTGGTAATATCGTCATCAGCATCTTCGGGAGATAAAATGTCGATGATCTACAAATTAGTTGCTTGTGCCTGCGATGATAAGCAACACACCAAAATATATTGGAGGTAAGTCTACACTAACATGAAGGCGTATTTATTTTCATGACAATAGAAAACTGGCCACACAAAAAATATATCTCGACTCAGGAATAGGAGGGTTAATGAAGTACGTTGTGGCATTGTATGTTGTTTGGATTCTCCATTGCGCTAAATAAGAACAAATACCGACTACACGATAAGAAAAATACAAACATAAAGTAAGAACATTGTAGACAGAAAAAATGATGTTGTCGGCCATACACTGAAATAACTTCGATTCAACACATTGTTGGACAATAATTTTTGATTGCTCGGGTTTGGTTGTTTGTCAATTATCTCAGGTAAATTCGTTGAATGAGGAGCCCATAAAGTGCACGATAGCTCACAACCACTACACGAAAGGATATATATTTAACAGTTAGTAAGAAAGGACCAAAAAGTAATAGATGGGGTAATTCAAAGGCTGAATAATTGGCGAAAGGTAACTTACTTAACATCTTTAAGCTTGATACTACGGCACTTGAATCCGTTTTTAGTTTCAACCATAGGACCAATTTCAAATAGCTTGCCCACAACATCTGAGATATGATCGTGATAGGTGACAAAAGTTAAAGTTAGAGTTGATAACCGAAAAGCTAAAATGCTTACACGAATTGTGAGGGGAAAAATCATCTTTTTATGTGGTCTCGCCAATGTAATGAGTATTCGGAATCCTTCCGTTGATGATATCCTCAAAGTTAGTGAATTGGAAACCATTCTTGGTATAGTTTCATGATTTTCTAATAGAGTTATCTTAGTCAAGAACTCAATTCCAAGGCGACATGAATGTTTTGTTGCCTTATCGAAACCATTGTTTGGACCACTTGTGAGGTTGGTGATAGTATAAGTCTTCCCAACAATTAGTTTGTCCTTGAATCTAGACATCAACGGCTTCTTCAAGGTAACTTGAACATTGTCTCTCTGTGAAAAAAAACAAAAACAAAAAAACATATTGAGTGCTGTTGTATTTCTACTACTACTGCTTAGATAGCATAATTCTAAATTGTAATCAAGTTAACGACTTACATTAGCATCAATGAACATATATTCCATGGCGTCGACTTTTGTTTTATCTCTCAAATTGGGCCTCTTCCATTATTCATGAACAACTCTGATATTGATCTGTCCAACCCTAACACCAACTTCCAATCCGGCAACTGACACAATTCTGGACGACAACATTGTTTTTTTTTTTGCAGGAATCCGGTAACAATTGCATGTGAAGACAAATATGTATACTAATTAAGGATGGAGACAATTGCTTGGTGAATTGATGTATATAAAGATTCAAACTACATGGGAAAATTAAGGACATGGTTAAACCAAATGATTTCTTGTATATTTTCAATGACCTTATAAGTTGAATAGGATAATTATGAAGAATGTGATTTATCGTGCATCTTCTCAAGGATGAAGTCCATTTTCTCAATGCACGTAAAGAAGAGATATTGACATTCAGATTTTGATTTTTTTCACTAGTAGAATTAGTGCCATTGGGACCTATTAAAAGGAACCGGTTGTAAATATAAGGGGTGCCTTAGATGACCAATAAAATGATTGGCACCTGTTGTATATTGAACCGGTTCCAAAGACCTTATCATTGGAACCGGTTGTTGATTAAAAGAGGTGTCATAGATAGTGTCAAAATTTTTTAGCCCATATTAAAATGCTTTGGCACCTGTTGTACGTTGAACCGGTTCGAAAGACTTTAACAATGAAACCAGTTGTTAACTAAGAAGAGGTGCCAAAGGTATGGGATAAAAATATTTAGACCTTATTAAAAAAGTTTGCGCCTCTTAGAAGTTGAACCGGTTCCAAAGGGTCAATGAAACCTACAGCACCTTCCTAACAAATGGTTCCAAAGGGTAAAGTAACAAAATGAAACTTAGCAAAAAAAACACGGAGAAGATATTAAGGCTCCCAGAATCAAACGCACCCAGAATCCCTAAAACACGAAGAACCCTAGCACCCAAAAAACACGAAGAACAGAAGAAGGCGACGAACAGAACAAGAGGACACGAAGAAGAAGACGCAAATTGAAGAAGGCGTGTAAACCCTAAACCACACGCCTCTAATCTCTTCCAAATCCGTGTAAGTTCGCAAGTCATTACTACTCGTAAGTCAGTGAATTAGATTGTACTGTAGTAATTGTTTAATGGGTGAGATGCCTAATTATTAATGCTGCTTCAAGTATTTAGCATCAGAAATTGTTTGAAGCATTTGTACTCCTAATATTTGGGTGCATTGTACTTGTAGTCTTTTTTTCTTGCTTCCAACACACCATTTTTCTTGTGGGTATAGCATAGCAAACACCTTCGGTTTTGCAATTTTAGTTTGCTTCCAGTTATTTGCTTGATAATTTTTGACAAATAAAAACCCACTTTTCTTTGAACAAATATTTCCAAATTTTCTAGTGTGGGTTGTTGGAATTTCTGCTAATATTTCATTCCAATTTTGGTTTCTTTCTGTATTTCTCTGATCTTGGGAGATTTAGATCCAAATTTGGCAAACTTGGCTTCTAAGATTAGTTTTTTATACTCAATTAAATAAACTGGTACTACTTTTTGTTTTTTAATTAATCAATCTTGAGAATTTCATATACATATACATTACTTGGTACATTATCTATCTATGTATCTATACATACATCTGTAACAAAAGTTAGGGATTATATAAAGTGTCGATCTTTGATTGTCTTCTTGTGAAGTGAGGAACATTTGTTTATTAAGTGGGATTTGAAATTGATGATGATAAGTGTTGAAAAGTAGTTTCTGGGTTAGTTGCCAAATGTTCTTTTTTCAACAGATTATTTGTAGGTTGATCATTTGAGGACACCAAAATAAAACTTGGGGGATTACTTTGATCATGCAACTTGTCTGTCCATCGCCTTCTAACCAATGCTAAGACATCATCATAATATCATTTCATAACCTGCTTGCTATGTTTAACATTATCTACTCTACTCTATCTATCTACTTACATAGTATTTGAATCATTCTTGGTAATATAAGTTCTTGTTCATCATGGTTATAAAGCATGAGTTATATGGATAGTACAGAGAGTGGCAGTTCGGGGTCTGGTTTGTCTTCATAGCATAGTTAATGAATGCGATATGTCCAATTTGGGATTCTCTTTTGATACATTCGTACTCCTACTATGTTATGTTTACCACTTTTTCTTCCTCTTCCTTTTTATTCCTTGCTTTCCACTTTAATTTCCCACTTTTTTTTCCCTCCATCTCTACGCTTTTCTAATGTATTTACTGTAATTTATTTCATGTTTCACATTTATTCAGTAGATATGTTGTATGCTTGATACTCACTTCCATTTTTTTTCTCTCTATCAAGTTTTACTTGCACCTAATTACCCCAACTAAGCTAAATCCACCACTCCACTTTCATTATTTTATAATTATTGGGTGGGTGGGTGCCTCATTCCAAAACAAACTCTTTGTCTTGCTAATTCATCTCCCTACCTCTCAATGCATCTATGTTCCATCTTGTGAATATAATATGGTTAGAAAATGCTTTGATTAACAAGTGAAAGGTAATTATAACCCAAATTATGTTACAACGATACCCTATATTTAGAGTATGTGCATTATCCTAGATTTTTTTTGGTATATTCTTTCATTTTTGTTAGGAATTATATATAGAATTCTGTTGATCAGTTGATGTATGAGAGTATGAGTAGTAATGCAGCATCTAACATCATAATAATCACCAAATTACATACATTTGTGTTGATTGATATATGGATTTTGTTGATTGATACTCC
The DNA here is from genome assembly GCA_958450325.1 of Agrostemma githago. Classification (NCBI taxonomy): domain Eukaryota; kingdom Viridiplantae; phylum Streptophyta; class Magnoliopsida; order Caryophyllales; family Caryophyllaceae; genus Agrostemma; species Agrostemma githago. Next base: position 16,497,933 of record OY288250.1, read on the forward strand.
ATAGTTCCATAGTTCTTAGTTGAAAAGAAAAGCAAGATCCAAAGATACAAAGGAGTCTCGTAATAAGGCTCAACAAGAGGATGAACTTCGTGTCGGATCTATGAATGAGGTAAATTTGGTTCAATTTCTACTACTTTGAATATTTTAGGTCTTAATAATAACAAGCAAATTGATATTTGTAGGTCAATAATGTTTGTGGAAAAAGTAATGAGCCAGAAGGTATTGGTTCATATTGTCAACAATTGGAAAGAATAATGGTTTCATTATCTGTGGATTCCATATTTATGATGTCTATAGATATCAATAAGTCGGTGTACAATTCCATAGATGTCACAATGTACTTAAGTTTCGAGGATATTAGGGAAATGTGCAATTACGATGCTCTAAATCTAACAATAATTCATGGGAAGGTATAAACTTGATGTTTTGTATTATTTTCAATTATGTTAAAATCTAGGATTAATTTTATTATATGTATGTTCTATATATTCATTTTGAATGTTTACACTATGTTCTTAAAATAGGTTCCTACATGATTATGCACAAAAATTAGGAGTGACATAAGAAGGTGTCGGCTTCATGTGTCCCGTGTGTCTTAGTTCATACTTGTATGATTCACGGTCGATAGAAAACTACATCAAAGATGTCATGTTAATCCAAGAAGACAAGAAATATGTGATGGGTGCATTCTATGCAAGGCAAGTCTCCAAGGTTCTTTAAATTAATTACTTAGTTATGTTATATTATTTCATACTTACTAATCGTAAGTTGTATTGTATACAGCAAGAATTGGTTGTTGCTTGTCATTTACCCTTGGGAAAACATAGCATATATCTTTGACTCGAATAAAGATAAACATGACTTGGACATTGTAATACTACATTTGCAATTGTAAGTTATGTTTATTAATTAGTCATCAAAATACTATCTTAAGTTAAACCTTTGCAAGAAAAATAATAGTATAATAATTTTTAATGTTTATAATGTAAGGGTTTGGAAAATCAATACCGTGAGTGCGAGAGACGTCATATGGTTAAAAAATATAGTGTTGAAGTGAAAATAATCGAGGTAAACAACATTATTAAGCTTTAACTTGTTTAATTATTTCATTTTTTAAATGGGTTAGTACTTGCCATTTAATTTAAACTTAATGCGTTGAGTTCATGATTTTGAGTTCATGATTTTGAGTTCATGAAATCAGGTTAATGATTTTGAGTTCTTAAAAATGTTTACTCCATTATAGCTATCTCATTGTTGTCTTTTGTTTTCTGTACAAATTTTGTGTCGGAGATGACTAAATTAAAGCAATGATTAAAGCGCAATTGATGAATTAAACTATCTTGGTGAATAATGATTTATAACACCTTTTTTGTTCATACAGTTTCAGTGTCCTCAACAATCCGGAGCCTTTGAATGTGGATACTATGTCATGAAGTGGATGTGCGACATCACCGTATTTTACTCTTAAGAGTCAAGAAAGCTTAATTCAGGTTTTTTTTTTACTTAATCTTAGTTTTTCTGTTATAAAGTAATTATGGGTGTAACCGCTAATCCATCGTTACTATTCTTTTTATTTGTTAGTGTGTTTCAAAATCAAGAATGACGATGGAAGATATGAACCAAGTTCGTGAATATTAGTCTCAGAAGTGCATAGAGTTGATGATGTAGTACGTTTGTGACTTTGTTAACTTTTGTGGCTAGATATTGTAGTCATGTTGATAGCTAGACGCGGGGCATTGTACTGGAGATGTTAATTAAGTAGTTGGAGGTGTGGATTGGTTATGGATTTGGTTGTGCTATTTAAACATTGTAGTGATATGATTTTGATTTTGGTTTAATCAAATTGTAGGGTGGTGCTGCCCAATTTTCGACAAATATTATACTTGGCGTGCTTTGATTTGTTTTTTATATACCATTCTCAGAGATACGAAAATTCAATTTTGTAATCAAAATCAGTAACATTTGTCACCGGTTTCAAAATATAAGTAAATGATTAAATGAGGTACCCTTTGGAACCTGTTGGCATTACAATAGGTTCCAATGGTAAACCTTTGGAACTAGTTGTGAATTGTAAAAGGTTCCAATGAAACACCCTTTGGAACCGGTTGTGAATTACAACAGGTTTCAATGATATACCCTTTGAAACCGGTTGACAATTACAATAGGTTCCAATGAGATACTTTGGAACCGGTTGTGAATAATAACAGGTTTCAATGGTACACCCTTAGGAACCGGTTGTAATTACAATAGGTTCGAATGGTATACCCTTTGGAACCGGTTGTAATTACAATAAGTTCCAATGGTATACCCTTTGGAACCAGTTCCAACAACAACCGGTTCCAAAGGGCATCTATGGAACCTTCCTACAACCGGTTCCAAAGCTCCGGACCTAAGGAATCTGTGGCAGTAGAACCTTTGAAAAAAGGTTCCAAAGGATAGTTTACAACCGGTTCCAAAGGGTAATTTTCTACTAGTGTTTTTTTCATTTGTTCATTAAGTTGGGTTTTCGTTTCAATGTACCCAAATGGACCAAATACTTAAATATCCTAATGAAGGCCCAAACGTGACATTAACTTGTATGGTCCACTTTTTGAACCAATGGGATGCCAAATTGAATGAGAGATTAGGATTTCATAATACTCCCTCCGTCCCACTAACATTGTCCCGTATTCCTTTTTGGGTAGGTTCTTAAAGATTGTCTCACTTCTAAACTTTCCATTTTAGTCCATTCCTTTTTACAACTTTACCCCTGCCAAATTCTATTATTTCAACTTTTGCCACTTCATTAAGTCTACTAATTTTTCATTACCTTCATTAATTTTTGTCTACCAAAATTACTAATTATAATCTCTATACTAAATTTTTCCCACCAAATAATTTGTTAACCTATTTCGTTTTTCCCACCAAAACACCATTAATGAATCACCATTAATGACCAAGCTTTTTTCACACAAATAATTTTTAATCTACCCACTTAATTAAATCACCCACCCATCCGACTCCCCTTTCCCATACCCTAAATTACTCTTTCCCAATACCCTACCCTAATTTACTCCATCTCTCAACAACACCCTTTCTCTCAAACCCTCAGCCGTCTACTGTCCTCTTTCTAAATATTTCCTCCAAAACCTACCCTCCCTCAAGCCTTAGCAACCAGATCTAAACTCTTGGACGCCTCCTCGAGTTTAATCATGGATGATTCCACTAAATCCTCGGTCCTGTCCACATTGTCAAATGTAACAAACGCAGTTGAAGGCACGGGTGAGGAGTTGATTGTGGCTGTAGGGGCACAAATTGATATGGACAGTAAGGGTAGTATAAATGACGGGGCTTCAACTGCGGTCTCTTTGCCGGTGACCGAACAAGCGGCGTGCAAACAGAGGTTGTTTCTTATTCTCCCCCCTTTCATGGTTTTTTTTGTTTAATCTGGTAGTTTTGTTTATTCTCATCCCCATCATTTCGACAAAATAGTTTTTATTAAAAAATAAAAAAATTTAGGTTAAGTATCAAACACACGAAGATGGCTTCTAACAAAGAAGCAAACATGTTCTCTACCAAAGTATCAATTTTTTATTTATTTGAAGAATAAGAATATAAGATCCATAATTATTTGCATATTTATTGAAGAATTTTAATGTTTAGTTGAATTTGGGTTATTTTAGCTTGCTTTTCGAATTTTTTGAAGATGAATTGATGTTGAGACTGACAATAGATATGGAGTATTTAGAGATCTAGATAAGTCAAATTGAAAATCTTATTGTAATTAAAATTGAGAAATTGTGAACTCGCTTTTGGGTCTATGCGTAGTATCCCACATTTTAGGGATCATCACTATTTTTTGTGCTAACTTGAGTAGTTTGATGTTAAAACGGCTTTGAAACTTTAATAAAGTTGCTGTAAATATCGTTTGTCGTTGGTATTATTGCGTCTTCTTGCTTCGTTTCATGTTTAATTGTACGATTTGAGGTCTCGTTGTTATCTTCTGTACTAAGTTGACTATTTTGATGTAAAGACGACATTGAAACAAAGATGTATAGTAGCTGTAAAATGCATTCCGTGTATGCTTTCGTTCAATCTTTTGATTTGTTCCATGATTATTTGTACAAATAAAGGTCTAGTTAAAGTTTCCTATACAAACTTCACTAATTTGAATGTAAAAATGACGATGAAATGAGTATAAAGTTGCTATAAAATTTGTTAGGTTATGATTTTCGATTTTGCTATAAAATTTTTGTTCGGTTTTGCTTGGATGTCTGATTTGAATGTCTGATGATCGGTTCCCGGTTCCCGGTTTCTAATTTTTAATTTTTTTTATTAAGTGCCTCACATGAGGTCATGTCAGGTCGACTACCGACAGTTACACCAAAGTCACCGAGTGGGAAGGCACATGTTAGTCTAAATGACACGAATTTTGATCCGTTTCATTCCGAAGGCGATAGTTTCACCTCATCTGATTTGAGGTTCAAGCAAGATCTCAGGAAATTAAGACTCCATCAATATGCGAAGGAGGAGATTGTTTCATATGATCCCGAAGGTACCCCCCTTGTTGTCGACAAGGACGGCGATCTGGTCCCGTATGATGGATGGTATGACTCACAATCATCCGTTGATGACGATGAAGAGGTTTCCTCCGTGAGTCCTTAGGTCAGTAAATACATGCCCATTAGCCGGTAAGTTTTTTCTCATCTTATTTTTGCGTAGTCCTGCTGTTTTTATGCATAATTGTACTGTTTTAGATTGAATAGTGATCGCCTATGCTAAATTGAACAAGTTTTCCTAAAAACAGGTCAATTCCGTATAAAATATTGTTGTAACGTCAATGTTTTTTTTTTTTTTTTGCATTTTCCTGCTGTCTTCATGCATAAGTTGATGATAAATATTGCTTCTTTTTTCTGAATTTTGATCAAAATTTCCTTGAGAAACTTTGCCTTTACTTGCACATAACCCCATTTGATCCAAAATTCTGAATTATCTTCAAAATAATACTGAAATTTGGGATAAACCCAACAAATTGAATTATGAAAAGACACTGAATTTAGGATAAAGATTTCATTTTTTTTGAATTTGGGGATGAAATTAAGAAGATTTTGATACTAAATTATCTTCAGAAACCTAATTAATCTGACTTATCTTAAAAAAATTGACGGTTTGATTTGGGGATGAAATTATGAAGATTTTGAATCTGAATTATCTTCAGAAAACTGATTATTTGTTGGATTAAGATCAAATTTGGGTTTTTTTTTTTTTTTTTTTTTATGATTTTAGCAATTAAATTATGAAAAAACACTGAATTTAGGGTAAAGATTCAATTTTTTTTTGAATTTGGGGATGAAATTATGAAGAATTTGATAGTAAATTATCTTCAGAAACCTAATTAATGTGACCTATCTTAAAAAAATTGACGGTTTAATTTGGGGATGAATTTAGGAAGATTTTGAATCTGAATTATCTTCAGAAAACTGATTATTTGTTGGATTAAGATCAAATTTGGTTTTTTTTTTTATGAATTTAGCAATTGAATTATGAAAAGACACTGAATTTAGGGTAAAGATTCAAACTTTTTGAATTTGGGGATGAAATTTGGGGTTTGAACTGTTTCTTCTGCTGATAACAGTTCAGAAACAGAATTATGAAATTATGAATAGACACTGAATTTAGGATTTACAAATTTGGGGATGATATTATGAATCTGAAAAAAACTGAATTTACCTTCAGAAAATCAACAGAAGTTCAGAAACAGAAAACCCAGCAAATTGAATTGAGGAAACAAGCTGAAATTAGGGTAAAGATTGAAATTTTTTGATTTTTTTTTTATGAGATTATGACGTATTGATGTTGATAGAGAACAATCCCACATGAGAATATAGATCATCTAATCATGTTTTTTTTTGGAATGAAATTCAATTAGTTAGTGACATGTTGACAAGAACACAAATTATAAAGTTCGTGTCTTTTCGTAACAAGAGTTTACTCGATCCTAACGAATTATGGTAAAAAAAAATACTACTGCTATGCTAAATTGAACAAGTTCTCCTACAAACGGGTCAATTCCGTATAGAATATTGTTGTAACGTCTTTTTTTGTTTTTTTGCGTTTTCCTGTTGTCTTCATGCATAATTATTTGATTTTTTTTATGGTAAATTGATCACCTATGCTAAATTGAACAAGTTGTCCTAAAAACGAGTCAATTCCGTATAGAATAGTGCTGTAACGTTATTGTTTATTGATTATTTTTGCGTTTTCCTGCTGCCTTCTTCGTTTTTTTGTGTTGTACAGTTGCCTTCATGCGTAATTTGACTGTTTTAGATGGTAAAATGATCACCGATACTAAATTGAACAAGTACTCGTAAAAATGAGTCAATTCCGTATAAAATTGTTGGTGTAATGTCATTGTTAAATTGAATAAGTTCTCCTAAAACGGATCAATTTCGTATAGAATATTGTTGTAACGTTATTGTTTGTTCGTTTTTTTTTTTTGCGTTCTCCTGTTGCCTTCATACATAAATTGACTGTGTTAGATGGTAAATTGATCACCTATGCTAAATTGAACAATTTCTCCTAAAAACGAGACAATTTTACTGGTAGATTATGAGGTTACTGTGTTCTGTTTTTTTCTTGTTTTCTCTTAACTTTGTAAAGTGGTCGTAGAGCAGTTTCACGTCACAGATGATAGAATTCTTTTAAATGAATATAGTTTTTCGCCAGTTTGTTTGTAAGGACGGCCTTTTGAAGGATTCTTTGGCGTAAAATTAAGGGACAACTACTTTAGTAACCTTAGTTTTGTGCTTTGAAGGACCTTTGATCGGAAACCGACAAACAAACTAGGCATTAGCAAATGATATTCGATAGCTTCACTGGATCAAAATGTGTTACACATTTGGGGTTACACTAAGTACTATCCAACAAAAGCATAGTCCATTGACCGTTGACATAACAAAAGAAACAAACACACATTCTAGTCGCACGTAATAGAAAAAACTGATCACGTTTGTCTCGTGATTTCCTAATCGTGGATCAATGCAACTAAGTATGTTGCTCTACCCACGCTTAGAAGGTAATCGATGCAGCTCCGGACTTCATCTTTGCACACCTCCAAGTTTCTAGGTAGTGTCCCTGCCCTTCTTTGGGCGTCCTTCCCTAAATGTGGAAGTTTGTAGTCGTTATGGCCCTTTGCTTTAATGATCTCGACCATGCATGCTTGTAAACTTAACCACACATCGTCTAGGCATTGGTTTCCTTCTTCTTCCCATGCTTCGACGACATTGCTTACCAGTTGATCGACTGTGCTTGCGTGTTTTGTTGTTTGCAATGACTGAATGGACCGAAACAAACCCTAAATCTAACACATTAAGATTTGGTGAGTTGGCTGGTTGATTACTTAAAGTAATGTTCCAGCCGCCTGATGTGGCGTGTTCTACGAATGTCGGGTCATCCCCTTGTAGATGTGGCTTCGCGTTGTCCTGTTGGATCTGAATGTCGCGGCTTGATGTTGCTGGCCAACGGTTTTTAATTGCTGGTAGAACTTTGTTTATTAGCATTTCCCTTGTGACATTCTTTGTAATAGAGACAGTAGGTTTTGTTATGATTGTACCCGCCGGTCGATTTTTGCTAGACCGTTTGGCAGGCTCTTGATATGTGAACAGGAAACATCCTACTTTCCCGTCAAACAAACAGACACCATTTTCGTCGTAAGTGGGTCGTGAAACAGCGGCCATGAACATTACTTTCGTTATGAATCTTTTGCTTTGGATTGAACGATAAGGTAGAGGCTCGTCCTCGGCGAGGTAATAACGAGCATCACATTGAGTCAAAAAAAACCATTTCTCGTTGATGTGAACATTGTTTGACATTTCCTTGAACTTCAAAACATTGGAAATGCGATCGTAGAAAAGTTTGGAAATCACGAAGTTTAACCTTATGTGTTTATTTTCGGTAGTCAAGTCCGGTTTGATTGCTGAGGTATGGCTCTTAACCTTCCCCTTTTTAACCCATCGTTGGACCGTACTTTTTGACACAACGACTCCGCATGCCAAAGCACGAAGTGTTGATCGCTTCGCTTTGGGCAGTCCCATTATTTGGGTAGTGGGGATTGGGAGGGTGACTCTACCCGACTTTCCTGCAATGTTGGAAGTCACGCAAATCGGGAGACCCGAATCTCGTTGTTGTTTGGCAGTATGCCAAATACGGCATATCGTTCTCCGATCAACGTTGTATTGTTGGGAAAGTTTCTTCATAATTCCTCTACATGGCTTACTTTGGTTCGAGTTTTCAAGTAGAACGCATGCAATTTGATGTTTCTCGTCGTTTGTTAGGTTTGGTTTCGGCATTATGAATGGTTGGAAGCGAAACGGACAATTAACAAGACCGTCAAGAGCGGAATTGAAGAACTCGACTCTTCTTTAGGTTTTGTGATATTTTGGGATGTGTAATTTGTGATGGCCTTGTAAATTTCTATGAGTGTTGTAATTTAGGGTCTATATATAGTCATAGTACTAAGGGTGTTTTTTTTGAATTTTCCCTCCTATTTTCCCCCCAAAAATCACCTTCCAATTGATGATTTCACCATAAATACGTGAAATTGGATGACAGTAATAGTGCTGAAGTGATGTCATGTATGCAGGAAGTGACAACTTGGAAAAACTTCACTTATTATTCCAACTACAATTATATAAATAATCTTTGTTTTTAATTTTACTAAATAAGGTCCCTTAATTTATTTTCAAAAAAAAAAATGTCCCTTAATTTAATCTCAATGTAATTAAGCATGATGACTCACCATTAAAAGGGGTCATCATTGCCTACAATTAATCATCATGTATTTTTCTTGGTTTTTGTGCTAAAGGTAATGGGACAAACATTTTGGGACGGAGGGAGTAGTAAGCAATGGTAGGGTGAACACACAATTCTTGGACTCTTCTTTAAAAGAAAAGATCAATGGACACAAACACTACTCTCCAACTTCTCAATCCTTTTATAACTCCATTGATCTCATCTATTTCGAACATCCCTCGTCAGACTCCGCGGATTCTACTCTGCATCTTTTCCTCTCTTCCCCGATTTCATATATAAAAGTAAGGACAATTATCATTAGGATCTGTTCATATAAATGGACTTGTTAGTTTCTCCACTGTATCTATGCATATGATCATTCATTTGAAGGTCAATCAACAAGTCTCATTTTGCGGAACACCATACATTTTTAATCTAGCTTTAGTTAGTAATCTTTGATTAATACTCCGTATATGCGCCATCAAATTGAGTATTATGGAGGAATAAAGGAGATACATGGATTAATTGAGTTTGATTAAATAAATTAAGATGTTTAAGAAAGAATAAAAATGAAACAACCGTTAAATCTAACTTTTTTTAACGGAATTTGGGATTTGGTGCGTCTATACAAAGAAATGGAAACTTTAGGTGCTTTTGGAAGAAAAAAAACTAAGGTGCGTGTCTTTCTTACAGAAACAAAAATTGGGATTTAGGTATATCCGTCACAAGGTTTTATCCACTTGGATGAATAATGACAAGTCATTTGCTACCCACTTACCACTATAGTTTTTGTCTTATCTACACTACTTGGCCAGTTACAAGTTTGTAACGGGTTTACCCATCACAAACAAAAATTTGTGTAAATGTTATGTGTCTTCTGACAAAAAAAACCTACATAAACTATAATTTCTTATGGAGTAATTTATCTGTCTCAACTCTCAATCATTTATTTAACTTTAATTAAAATATTCACGCATAATATAAAAGGTACTCCGTAGATAAATGAGCGATACGAAAAAGTATTTTGTAGAGTACGTACATATATAGTATACGCAGTACTTGATATGTATGCGAACCTATCTATGACACAAAATAATATGGAGAATTCCGTTAATAAATTGTAAGCTAGCCAACGAAACGGAATTGGGGGAGTACTGTACTAAATAGATTATGGTAGAGTATAATAAGTAAAGCAATGAGAGATTGGATTAGTGGATCGGAGGCTCCACAAGCTAAGAAGAAAGGAGCAGAGCAGGTACGCAACTACGCATTCGAATCGCAGTCATTCTCCACTATCTCATCTCATGTTGTGTTGCTTGATTCCAACATTAACATTATCCATTCCCCCTCCCATCTTTTCCCCCTTCCCGTTTCCAGTTTCCCATTACGTCAATAAATAAAAGGGTTTTTTTACGTTATATATTTGCATTTTTCACTTTATTATATGGTATCTTTATCATTTTACACGCAACTCTTTACTTTACTATAGAACTTCGTTGTACCTCTAAACATTACTGTTACCTAATTGGTATTCCTAAACTTTTTCTCGGTCAAGTTTAGACACTAACCTACCTTTTTTTTGTTCAAGATTAATCATTTAACATACCTAATCACCCTATAGTTGAACTTAAACAAGCAGTTATACTCCAAATCAAATGATAACACTAAATTAAATTAAGTTAATTATATAAATTAAATAGTATTTAAGTCTTTATCTAAGTTAAAAATATGACTTCACGAGAGAACTTGATGAAAAAAACATTAAAGGGAACCAATTAAATTAATATTTCGTAGTAAAGTTCAAAGGTAATATGTATAAACATAAAAAGTGCAGGAATATCACGTAGAAAAATAAAAAGTTCAGGACGCTATATAGAAAAACCTTTAAATGTTATCTACTCATTTTTCATTGATATATTTCATTTTTCATTTTTCACAATTTCTTTGATTTATTTCCCTTCTTTTTTGGTATCACTTTTCTCCTCTACCTGGTCCACTTATTTTACTTCCTCCCTACTTTTAAATATTTTACTATTATCCTAAAAAAAAAAATTATACTATGAAGAATAGTTTATCATATGACCTGTAATAAGCGATGGATTGAGGAGTAGGTAAAAAATAAAGTTCGTTAAATGACAACCACATAAATGGAACAAATGAAAGGAGTAACTTTTGTGGTTGCTTCTTGACCTTAGCTTAGTACAAACAGTATTAATGTTTTGTGGCTGCTATAACCTTAATAAAAACACAGTATTATTCCATTGGCTAGCTTTAACTTTTAAAGAGAACCTATTTCAAACATCACGATTCACGAATTCTTATTTGTTGCGATCATAGTTATAAATTTATGATGGGTTAAATATAAGAGATAAGACAAAAGGTATGATATTTGGGGATAGCATACTGTTATCTTTTCCCGCCCAATCACCCATGTAATTATATTTGACTCGTTATAATCTTGTTAGGCCAGGGTATCATCATTGTTAAGACTTACCAAAGTGTAAGACTTTGTTACCTCAATTTTTCACTAACTTTTAATATTTATTTATTTCTCAGACACCTCAAACTTTATACATTATCGGTCAGACTCTACTCCGACTCACTTACCCTCTTTGGTAAAAAAGTAATTAATTTGATTTAATTTGTAACTAGTTTTGATGCCCGTGCGATGCACGGGTGTAATAATGACGCTACTAAATCAACCCTAATACTTCCTTTTATAATTATTCACTGCGATAGAATGATTACAATTATTTCAAATAATTGTCATTTTACAGGATCAGCACTCTACGTTTGCATGTATTTTATACGAAAAGTAGCAGACGCGAGTTATGATGCTACACTTAGACGGTTAGACCTGTCAAATTCGTCTCGACCCATAAACCCGACCATAATTTAATACAAACTAATTTTTTTACTTTAAAAGCCATAACAAAATTAGGCGTTCAAAACTATTTCTGAGCATGACCCGTATACCCCGAACGCGGCGACCGGTGACAGACCTAGTGTATACATTAGCTACATGGCTTTAACAAACGATACTCATCATAATACCTGGTCACTGTCAGCAATTTTAATGTTTGTGACAACTCATTTGCAACATTGAGTCTATCTGTGTCTTTAGTTCTCTAAGCATTCGATTTTCGCATTGAATATATTTGTATGTATGTCATTATCTCGCTCTAAATTTGACATGATCCACCTGACACGTTTTTAGAGGCATGAACCCGTTTTTTTAATCGCAACCCGTTTAACTCGAATACTAAATGACCCGATTTTGGGTCATGATCTAGCGCGACCTGTTCAACTCGTTGGAAAGAAGAGACCACAAAACTTTAGTCTAAAAGTCAATTTCTAGCCATCTATTTCTATGTCTGGATTTTGCTAAAACTCAAATTTTAACATACAAAGTAGTACTCCTCCCCCTGCCTGTAGAAGAGTCACTCTTTTCTTTTTGGTTGTCTCTCTAAAAGTCACTTTTTGCTTTATTAGTATTATTTTGTCTGATTTTTGTGGTTAAAATTGGTTTTAATCTCGCTTATTTTCCATCTTTCATTTTCCACCACACATTTCTATACACCTTATTTCTCACTAAGAAGGCGGGGTGACCCTTTTAGTGAGACGGAGGGAGTATTAGTTATGCGACGAAGTGATTATGATTATTTCAAACCATTGTCATTTCAAATTAAAGATTTGACACCGCTTATCAATGTTTATCTTAAGGGGACGACATCGAGAGAAATCAAGAAGTGAGACAAGTTAAGAAAATTTTGATTATTTTTTTAAATATAAAAATTATAATTTAAAGAAAAAATACTAATAGTATTAAAATAAGTAAAAATTTAATATCAAAAATATTTTTTTTACTTAAAAAGTGATAAAAAATTAGGCGTTCGAAACTATTTGTGTCCCGTATTCTGACCATAACCCGATACGGGACCAGTATTTGACCCGACGCACTCGACAGTTCTAGTGTCTACATTAATTACCTGAGTGAAACAAATGACACTCATCAAAATACCAGGTCTTGCGCCTATGAGCAATATTAATATGTCCGTGAGACAATGACAACTCATCTGCGAACATTGAGTTTATCTATATCTTTTACTCGCTAACCATTTGACTTACTACATCTAGTATATTTGCATGTACGCAACTATCTCGCTTTAAATTCGACCTAACCCGCAAACTCGTCCCACCCAATATGTTGTTCTTTGGGTCATGAACCCAGTTTTTTTACCCAAATCCTAAATTACCTGTTAATTTAGGGACATGACATGGCCCGACCCGTTCAACTTGTTGGAAAGAAAAGACTACAGTCTAAAGCACTATCCCAGTCAATCTATTTTTATGCCTATATTTTATTAAAACTCTAATTTTAACCTATTAGCAATTTGATATATATACTCCCTCCATTTTTTTGATTTAGCCCCATTTTCCTTTATGGCTGGTTTGAGAACTATGAATTGGAATTGAATTCTACTTTTACTTTCGTCTTAGGTTAGAGTTAAGAAGTCTACTTCTAACCTCATATTTACTCAAAATTCGGAAATAAAATAATAATATACTCCCTCCTATTCCAAGTATTCCTCTCACTTTTCTTTTTGAGCTTAGTTTGGTTTTCTTCCCACTTTCTTTTTTTGGATATAATTATAATCATTCTTTATTCTTCCTTCAATTCTTTATTTTTTTTTCCTCCACACCTAAACTCAACACATTTTCACTTTATACCCCACCTTTTACATTTCAAACCCTACTTTCTATTCATCTATCTTACTTTAACTCCACAATTTATTATTATTTACTCCCTCCTTGGTTTCCCCCAAAAAAATTGGGGAGGAATACTTGGAATAGGAGAGAGTAGCTAATATTGATTGAAAAATAAAAAAAATTCCTTTAATTATATATAATATTGTTGATTAAATCTTCCAACTTACTTTACAATTTACTTCTTTGGTACAAATTACTACTATTACTTTTTTGTATAACTTTATTAAAAAATTTAACTTCTTTTATTTTATTGATGTTGATTTTCATGTGATATTTTAGACACCCACATTTTGACCGCCAGGTGTCTATAGCAGTTTCTGACAAATACCTGATGATGATCGAACGCAAACGTGCTTTAACATACTCGAAAACGGGCTCAAAATCATTCACATTTGGCTTGGGCTTTTTACGGAGTACAAATCTCACAAAACCAACCTCAAAATCAGACCCAGTGGGTTGTTTCGAGTCAAATAAGACTAATTTGGGTCGAATCCGGTACCAGGGGAAAAACTGTCTTTTAGCGACCGAGTCAAAACCCGGTCAAAGATATTCTCGAGACACACGGACCAGCCGTGAGACCTCATGTGGCTGATTCGAGCTCAAACACTACAAGAAATCAGCTTTACAAAATATTAAACTAATCCGTTTAAGGATGGAATTCGATCTCACGTGGGAATTCTATCCGAATATCGAATCAAACACTCGACCGAGCATCAAATACTCGGCCGAGCAGCCTATTTTCAGCCGAGGTACGTTTCTTCTCCGCCAAGCAAGCAGAATCCTCGTTATTCTCAACCTCTTACGTTTCCTATCCTAAGCGGTAGTTCTCACCCAAACACTTCTCCTAGCCAAGGCCGGGAATTTCCCTATAAATAGGCCCCTTGCACAACACCATTAAGAACACTTTTTATACATCAATTATAAACACCCGATACATACTATGCAAACACATCTACAATTCATAAGAAACACACACTTCGAGACTCATACACATAGCATCGAAAGACCGATAGTCCAACCCGAGACCCGACAAAAACCGGCTGCCTCACCCGTCACTTTACACGTCCAAACCAAACCACCATAACTCACCGACATTAACTCGACGCTCCCGTACCCTAGCCACATTCCGACGAGCCCCGATCCGAGTAAACGAAGCATGTAGGTTGAGGGTGTAAAATCAAACCCGACTTCTCCTTTCTCTCTTCTCCTCCTTCTCGTCTTTTCCTCGTCTTTTCTTCTTCTTTTCGTCGTCGGTTGATTTTTTTGTTTTACGGGTCGTTCGTCGCATTTTTTTTTCTTATTTATTTCTAATATCGATACTATAAAATTATTTTCATATATAACGTTCTTAAAATACGATACCGGTTCATTAATCGAATATCGTATCTAACGAGAACTAAATTAAATCTTGTTGATGCTAAAAAATCGTTACATCTTTTTTTTTTTTTACAAAATACGACGATTTTAACGCGGAGAGAATTAACAATTTTTTTCTTTTCGTTCAAATTCTTTTCAAAACGATTTTATAAAACTTTTTCTAAAAATCATTCCGAATATTTGATATCGATTTCATAATTGAATATCGAATACGACGAATATCAAAAATACAAATCGAGTATAAATTAATCCATATTTTTACGCGATTTATCAAAGTTAACGATTTTCGAAGAACCCGAGCCGAGACAGCTGCCCACGCGAGTCGCGCCCCCTCCCAGACGACTCGCGCGGGGGCCTGAAACCGCGACCCGCCCTTTTCCTCTCGTTTCTCTTTTTTATTTTGCATCGCTTCTTACATAAAACAGCGGCTTTCTCGGCATATTTTCAGATTTCGACAAATATTTTTCGACCTCGGTCAACACGTGTTTAATCCATCACGTGTCATAAAATCCTTTTTCATAGTCATGCATATTATCGTATTCATATTTTATTATTCAATCGCTACTAACACGTTTGCTCTTCTTTCTAGCAACTTCTTTTTATCGTTTGTTTTATTATACTAAAACGAATCTCACATGCTAAAATACAACTTTGACGTTAATTTTAGTTGCATTAAATCAACTTAGCAACCCATTCAATTCCTCGCATGTTTAGGAAAACAATGTTTGCATATCATTCATCGTATTACTAACGCGCGTATTCAAAAATCAAACGATATCTTAGTAGAAGACGCTAATGTGCGGGTGATGGTAGGGATTTGTCTCGTAATCCCTAACCAACAATAAACTACCGATTACACCTAGTGGGTAGCTAGGGTAAGTCGGGATCGTATCCACGAGGACGGTATTGCAAGGGTTAGACTAGATCGGCCTAAAACGAGACTAAATCACCAAACAAACACAAAGAAACAATAATTGGAAAACTAAGATGGAGAAGAGATAAGAACTAGACTAACACTAGAGACTAACTAAACAATGAAACTAATGGAATGATGACTAACTAAGAGGATGAACTCAAATATGGAAAGAAGTGGGGTAGGTCGGGTTCATAGGAGTAGAAGGGTAATTGGGGTGATCAAGGGTATAGGTGTCTCCTAATTGCTAGGGTCGGTCCGGGCTCTCGCAACTTAGACCGATGTCAAGGTGGGTCCGGGCTCTCGCAACTTAGACCCTAGTCCGCACTCTCGTGACTACGACTATTCTCAACATTTCCACATAATAGACAAACAATGAGAAGATGAGCACAAGTATGGGAAGCATGGCCACTACAACTCATACAAGCATATCAACAAACACATAGAGTGCCCACAATGTGACTAACAACAAAGATTCACCCTTTTCCCTTAATTAACCCTAATCGACCATAATCTACCCCTAATCCCCCTACTAACCCCACAAAGAAGACTACTCACTCATGATGAAGAGAAAACCAACAATAACAAGAGAAATCAATAACACAAAACAAACATCCATAATGAATAACAAGAACAATAACAATAACAATATGAAAAGATTCAAACAAGATTAAATAAACAAGATTAAGAGTAGAGATGATTATACCAACACTAAGAAGATGAAAAGATGCAATCTTGTATAAATAAGAACCCAAATGGAATCCCAAGGTTGTCAAGCTTGGAACAATCTTCAAGAACTTCTTAATACAAGAACTAATTACAATAGATTAACTAAAGATTAACTAAGATTAAAGGAAGATTAAAACTAATGAGTGAAAGTAAATCTAGGGTTTTAGGGTTGTAGAGAAGCTTAAGAAATGCTAAACTATCATAAGATATGTTACTAATACAAGAGGGGAGTATATATATGGGTACAAGAATGAAGGAGAATGAAATAAAAGAAGTCGCGCAGCCACTGTAGCGTCCCGACCGGGACGGGTTGGTCCCGACCGGGACGGCCCTGTCATCCCGATCGGGACGGGTTGATCCCGACCGGGACGGGCCCACAACAGCATCCTTCAAAGCGCACCTCATCCCGAACGGGATGGGTCTTGTAGGTCTCCCTTAAGAGCTCTTTGGTCCCTCCTTGCCTCTCATGGGCTTCTCGCCGATTCTCGGGACTCGGGATCGGGTCTCGGACGCTCGGGATTGGGTCCCAAGGTCTCGGGGTCGATTCCAAGGCATCGAGTCATCGTTCCTTTACTCCGTTGGCTCCAAAATGTGTATGTATGGAGTCGGAATCGCTCCAACTCTTCCAAATCGGTCTGGGGAACCTGAAACGAACTAAAGGAAGCATAAGAAACCCATAAATCGCTCCCAAGGAGCGATTCCACAAGGAAAACGGGACCAAAACACAACAAATAGGCACTACAAACTACACTTATCAGTGGGCGGGGTTGGGTGTTCTTTGTGAACTTCTCAACACGTACCCTCACCCCTTACTCAGAACCTCGGTTTCCGGATGTCCGAAACCATTGGCAACGAGAGTCATTCAACACACTGTATCCGATCAAGTCGGTATCGGTATCAAATGCAAATGGACGAACCCGATAAACTCTGACATCGGAAATGGGCCGTATTTTGTACACGGCCCACTACGACATAGAGTGGGTTCGAACGGGCCCGAACTTCCACAAAGTTCGGTGGCGACTCCAACTTCGATTTAAGTTTCAATTCGATCCATTCTCATATGGAGATTCATTCGCCTTCCCAAACCCGCGCGTGGCCGGATCGGGTGGACCTATGTCATGTCCACAGATATACTAGCTAAAAGACGGGTGAACGATCTTTTGAATTTTACTCATATTATTGGTAAGGATAATTTGCGATATTTTAATTATGCCTTGCTCATATTAATTTACGATATTTTTTCGTACAAGGTCTTAGGACGTCGTAACGTACTCGTAGTTGTTATTTCGCGGGTCAAACGCAGTTGACGGTCGTCCGTTTTTTCTTTTCTTTTTAAAATAACGATTATGCTAAAATAATTAATTTCGTGTTTAATTATCTATATTACGTATAAATGTATAATTAGTTTATTGTATGTTTTATTTGTTAAATAACTGTTTAATTACGTTATATCAGTTAATTACATGTTTAATTAGTTAACTAAGTGACATTAGTTGGTTAAGCGGGGAAGTGGTGATTGACACCTATAAATTTGTCCAATTGTGAAATTAACTCCCACAACTTTCAATTGGAGTGATTATGCCCCATAACTTAAATAATGTGTGAAATTAAACCGTTTATTAAAATCTCATGAGAAATTCAATTTATCATATAAAAAAAAGTAAAAATGGTAATGTTTTTATGAAATATACAAAATAAAAGTTTAAAGAAAGTAATTTAAAAAACATAAATTTGATTAAAAAAATCAAAAATATTTTACGACAATCAAATACGTAATTTATTGTTTTTATATAAAGTAATATACAAACATTTCAACTTTTCTTACCATCAAGAATTTTATGTGGGTAAATTTTTGAAATGTTGAAAAATATAAATATTTGAATCCTATATTATTTTACCCATTTATTATATATTTTACATTTTTTGTCATGGAAATCTTTTAATATTCCGACTTCTAATTATAACACAATTACCTGACAAAATATTTTGCAATTGATTTTATTTAAAAAGTTGCAAAATCTGTAATTTACATAAAAAAATAAATTGTTTGATTCTTTTAAAATATATTTTACTTTATTATCTAGATTATGCTAGTTTTTTTGTTACTTTTTTAAAAAATTTATTTCCTATTTTTCATCAAAAAAAAATCATTTTTACTTATATGATGTGATAAATTGAATTTCTCATGAGATTTTGGTAAAGAGGTCAGTAATTATGCAAGTCATGAGCTTAATCACTCCAATTGAAAGTTGTGGGGTTATATATATATATATATATATATATATATATATATATATATATATATATATATATATATATATATATAGGATTCTTTGAGGCAGCTCAACTCGCCACACCCATTGAGACACAATCTCAACCATTAGATTAAAATCAAATTAAAGGCTAAGATTAAAACAAAACTCATACATAAATTTTCTTTTTCCCGGGGAAAAAAACAATTTTTTTTCCCAATTTTTTTTTTTTTTTTTAAAAAAAATACATTTTTTCCCAAAAAAACACACATTATTTTCCCCAAAAAAACATTTTTTGCCGGACATTTTTTTTCCCAAAAGAAAAAAAAACCAAAAAAACGAATCCCGAAAAAAAATCATTTTTTAAAATATTAAAATAAAATTGGTGTATATATAAAAACAATTTCAGTGTACATAATAACTATTTTAGGGTATATAACAATTCTATTATATCAAATAATTAAGTACATATAACAATTATTTCAATGTATATATGTTGATTAATTGGTGTACATAGTAACCATTTAAGTGTATATAACAATAACTATCTTACGAGATAGGTTCACATAAGGCCAACAACTCTTATAAGTTCATAAGTCCAAGTGTTAAAGTTACACAAAAGGTGCTTAAAGTTACACGAAATGAGTGTTAAAGTTGCACTTTATCACTTGAAGTGATAAAAGAGCTGAATGTTATAGTTATATATCAATTCTGAAAAAATGCAACTTTAACGTATGTCATCTGTAACTTTAATATAGACTTAATTACATATGGTGAACTTATTTGATCTTTTCTCACTATCTTACTGTATATATTGAGTTCTTAAGTGTATATATATATAATGAATTTAATGGCGTATATAATGAGGTTTTTTTAGTGTATATAACAGATAATTTGATATATGGTCCATTGTTTTAGATTATTCCGGTGTATATTTATATATGTTGATTAATTGGTGTACATAGTAACCATTTGAGTGTATATAACATCTATTTTACTGTATATAGTGAGTTTAATAGCGTATAATGAGTTTTTAGTGTTTATAAAAGTTATTTGGATGTATTTTCCATTGTTGATTAATTGGTGTACATAGTAACTATTTGGGTGTATATAACAATTATTTTATTGTATATATTGAGTTCTTAAATGTATATATGTAGTGAGTTTAATAACGTATATAATGAGTTTTTTAGTATATATAACAGTTATTTTGATGTATGTTCCATTGTTGATTAACTGATGTACATATTAATTATTTCGGCGTATATAACAATTATTTTACTGTATTTTTTGAGTTCTTAAGTGTATATATGCAGTGAGTTTAAGAGTGTATATAATGAATTTTTTTAGTGTATATAAGAGTTATTTTGATGTATGTTCCATTGTTGATTAATTGGTGTACATAATTACTATTTGAGTGTATATAACAATTATTTTACTGTATATTTTGAGTTCTTAAGCGTGTGTATATATATATTGAGTTTAATAACGTATATAATGAGTTTTTCAGTGTATATATAACACTTATTTGGATGTATGTTCCATCTTAATCTAATGGTCTAGATTGTGCCTCAATGGGTGTAAGGAGTTACCCTGCCTCACCGGAACCCGCCTATATATATATATATATATATATATATATATATATATATATATATAGAGAGAGAGAGAGAGAGAGAGAGGGAGGATCAGGGAAGTTAATAACTTCCTAACTCTCCCTTAGTGTTAATCCCACCCATCCATTAAGATTAATATGGACGGTGGATGGATGGGTTTAGATTGTATTAAAAAAAAAAGGGCGCTGCGGAACTAACACGCTGCGGACAGCCATCACCCATCACCCATCAACAGTCAATAGCCCCCTCAACCTATCCCCAATTAATTTCCCTCCTCTCTATTCTCCCGCCCAACCCATTGCACTTCCCCATTCACCAGCTCTCAATCACTCAACGCTCTCTTCCTCTCTCTAAAAAAAATCCATCTTCATCTCCATTTCCATCTCCGTTTCCGCAGCTTCTCCGTCTCCAATAATGCCTAAAATTCCGGTGATGCTACAAAGGTATGTTGAATGTTCGATTTTCGACCTCCGATTTTCGTTTTGTTCAACCCTTTTTTATTCCTTTTTCACAAACCCTAAAATGTGGTCAAGAACTCCGGCATGCATGAACAATAAAAAATATTGAAAGAGCATTTTTCCAACAACACGATAACCCTAATTTTGATTGAAGTTGTTGTAGTTGTACAGTTGTTGTAGTTATAGAGTCGAAGTTGAAGTTTTTTCATACACTTTTTTTTCTTGATTAATCGTTATTCCTCTAGTTATAACCCTAATTTTGAGTTGAAGGGGTCGTAGTTGTACAGTAGTTGTATTTATAGAGCCAAGTAGACAGTTTTTTGTTGAAGTTTTGCATGCTTCCATGTTGAAGCTTACGTAAAAGCAGTCTTATAGTCACAGACTTTGTGTTTGGGAAGAAATAAAATTAACATTTGAATAGTCATACAATCACACCTTTGAATCTATACAGTCGCACTTGTTATGATGCAAAGTCACACGCTTTATATTGTATACTCACAGAGTTGGTTATACAGTCACACAGAATTGGTTATACAGTCACCCCTATGAGGGTACATAGTCGCACTCGTTACATTTTGTTGTGAAGTAACAGAATGATGTACAATCACACCTTCAGATCTACACAGTCGCACTTGTTATGATGCAAAGTCACACGCTTTATGTTGTATAATCATGCAGTGTTGGTTGTATAGTCACACGTTTGAGGCTGTATGGTCAAATTCGTTATGTTGCAGAGTCGCTCTCTTTTTACTGTAAAATCACACTCATTACGCATGTTATTATTGCAACAGAAATTCGGGTGCAAAGAAGAAAGTTCGAGCGAAGACCAGTAAGAAGAAGGAAGCCATGGAAGAGACATCGGTTTGCGAAAATGTTATTGATGATAGATTGGTTGTGGACCAAAATTTGGGTAAGAAGGAAAAAAAGAAGAAGAAGACTGTTGTAAAGTCTGTTGAAGATACATCCGGGGACCACATCGTTGCCGAGACGGATGTGGGGGGGACAGAAATCGTAGACGAAGGCAGACAAAAGAAAAAAAAAAGGTGACTTTTGATACACCGGTCGCCGATCTGGATGTGGCTGAGACAGAAAGTGTTGAGGAAGGCAGGCCGAAAAAAATGAGGAGGGTCAAATCTGATACAACAGTCGACCCCACATACGTGTGTGTGTCTCGGAGGAGGAGAGGGGGGGACCGCCGACAGGGTCAGCCCGATATTCAATGTAGGCCCAAGCGGTTGCACCAGCTAATTGGGCGATTATCGAATGATCAGAAAGAGAGGGTGCGTGCTGTTGGATTCGGCGGGCTGTTGGATCTGAGGCTTGAATCGGTACCCGCTGAGCGCGCGGTTATGTTCCTCCGTGCATTTTCTTACGGGTCCCATATTTTTCGTGCCTCACGCCAGGAGGCATTCATGATGTCAAAGTACGACATCCACGACTGCCTCCAGCTACCTTTGGGCCCTCATCCGCTGAAAGTAATCCCAACCAGCAACAAGAAAGGGGCAGACTCACCTGACGTGATCAGGTTAAAGAGTACCTGGAGGAAAGACTTCGGTGTGGTGGACAGCAGCAATCCAATAACATTAGGGAGGGTGCACGAACAGTTGATGGTAACCAAAACCGCTGACGACGACTTTGTCCGCAGGTTTGTGTTGTTCGCGTTGTCATCATTCCTCGCGCCTACAACGAACAATTCACTGGACCTGAGTCTGCTGGCCGCCGACTACTGCTTCCTTGACGATAATGGGTACGACGAAAGGTGAGTAACCGTCTTTGTTTACTGATACGAGTTGCATACTACACGTACTGACCGGTGCACAAAATCTCGTAGTGAACAATTAGGGTCCTACAGCACTCATGCGCAGCTGCAGAGACGTGACATTCAAACGCTATTGTCCGGGGATAGCATGAGCGCCGCTGTGCTGGAGTGTTGGTCGCACCTCATGAACTGGTGCGAATCAGACGACCACAGTCGTGGGTTATCCTCCCCCCCCCCCGACCCAACGATGGCATGGTTCAGAATTCAACACATGGTATGCCCCAGTTACCTCTTACCTATCGCATTCAATAGTACAAATGACTCCTCATTCACATTAACTAAAAAGATGTAAAGTCGGTGTAATAGTTAGAAATAACCACAAAGTTCACGTAGCACAGTCACACATGTTGATGTGCACAACCACATGTCATGAATTGCAGAGTCACACATGTTAATGTGTACAATCACATGCTAGATATTGCATAGTCACTGTCAGGGTCACTCGTGTTGAGGTGTACAATCACGTGATATAAAATGTACAACCACGCACATGATGTAGTCATGTATAGTCACAGTCTGTACGCTGCAAAGTCACACAGCTTAGTCTGTACAATTACACACTTCGCGATGTGCAGTCACGCACATGATATAGTACTGTCTCGGGCCCCGTCACTGATGGCAACTAATACTTACCGTCTGTTAGGACTCACTGACCCGTATAATGGAACAACCCGACTCAAGTACCCCTGCGGACGAAGACACTGACGGTGTGTACGAAGCGTGGGACAGATTCATACAAGACTGCGCCGGGACATTCGACTTGAACGCCGAACTGTTGTTTTTCCCGGTGCATACTATGGGGCACTACGCGTGCATCTGCGTCAACTTTAGAGATAGAACAGTTGATATTCTCGATCACCAGACACACGCCCCAGGGTCGCATATGTTCCGGATGTCCAGGATAATAGTAAGTTGCACGCATATGCTTTATTTCACCGCGTCAAAATATTATACTGCCACCATAAGTGCTGACAATTACTGTTAACTAATACTGCATCAGCTTCAAGCATTTACCGACTACATAGAAGAAAAGGGGCTGATTAAGGGCAGTCACATGTCAAAATTTACACATCGACAAGTAAAATTGGAATGGCAGAGCGCCAAAAAGAACGATACAGAGTCCGGCATTTTCTGCTTGATGCACATGTGCCTGTACGACGGTGCGCCGTTCACCCACCCTAATATTGGGACGAAGCTCGGGAGGCGTTACTTGTCTTTCGAGGTTACGGCAGCCCTCGTACTTGCTGACATGAAAGGAGCTCGTGAGGACGTGTTGCCGAAAATTCGTGCTTTCATGAACGACGCGTCAAAAATATGGGGACCAATCGACGCACGTCGTAAGATACGCGGTATCGTGGTACGGAAGACCTCGACGAAGACCTCCACGAAACGTAAGGCATGAATGTGTAGTGAAGTATAAAATTTTTTTTTTGAACATAGAAAAAATCTCATTTTCCGAGTATCTTCTAAGTATCAAATGAATGACAACTCAGTATCAGGGTCGCATGTGCGATATGATACAGTCACGCAACTTCTGACTCACAGTCACAGTCAAACTCCTGCAGAGTCAAGACAGACAACCAAAAATTAACTTAATCACCCCACATATGTCACCATCCATTTTCTTTCAGTTTAAATAATTCATAAGATGTAATTTGAATCGCCACATATATAGCCTAAACAAAATATTGGTTTTCCGACGCATGGTTCGTGAAATACATTGTAAATTATATAGAGAAATAATTGTAAAAAAGTTCAAAACAACGATGTCGACGACGAATGATAAAAACCGACGTGCCTGTGAAGGGATGTTTGTGAGTCTCAATGAAACATTGAGAAACACAAACACCCACCTCAAACTCCTTACCCTAATTAATTTATGAGGATAAACACCCCACCTAACCCATTAAATTTTCACCCCCACCTAACCTATTCAATTTTCACTCCACCTTTACTGCCTAACCCATGCATTTTCAACCCCCTATTTACTGCCCCCCTCTATAAATACCAACGCCCTATGTTCACAACTCCACCACTTCAAACTTACAAAAAAATGGCAAGAAAGCTAGAAGAAATCAGAAAATTGATCGAGTAGTACGAGGGTTTATTGAATACCGCTATGTCCACTGAATTAAAGGCCGTGCAGCAAGCAGCAACTGCAGTTGACACGAGGAACTTCGTAGCGTCCATTGGCGATACACATAAAGAGGCAGAACTGGATAACTGCATCTAGTTCTTCATGAAGAGGTCTATGTACTGTTCCCGCCAAAGGAAGAAGTTCCTGCGCGACTTGGCCAACTTGAAGGAGATGCTTAAAAAGTGAGAAGGTTAAGTATGTATGGATTAAGATGTAGTGTTTAGTAACGAACTTTTTTATGTGTTTTAAGTTCTAATGAATGTTAAAATGTAGCGTTTAAATGGTATGCAATGGATGTTTTCCGCATTATGTCGTAGAATGTTTTCGGCGTTTAATGGTATGCAAGTATTATATGTTGTGTAAGAGATGGACTTTTTCTAATGTACAAATATTTCCATCGCTATTTCGCTATTTCTCTATTTCCTTTGCTATTTTTCTAATGTACAAACACAAGTTTTATAGTCACACTAAACATAGTTTAGATTTCTAACTTCATTTTGAAGAATCACAGACAGTGTATTGTAGAATCACAGTCATTGCCTTGTACAACCACACTCCCATAATTACAATCACACTCCACCTATTGTTCTACAGTCACGCACTGCCTACTGTAAAGTCGCACTCATTGCGTTGAACAATCACACTCACTTGTTTCGTGTCAACCAAATATTAACGGCATGATGTTCCTGTACAGCTGTATTTGTAGCCAAACATGATGCATTCCAGAATGAAAACGGCTACGTTCCTCAATGTATTCTAACAATCCAAAACAAAACCAATTTAACGGACCCCCATGCTTTACGACTACGCCATATTAGAAATAATTAAGGTCCGCAATAGACGTAAACAAAATCACGGACCTTGACCATTTCAAATGCCGCCAAGTCTTTATGTTTCGCAAAAAAATAAAAAAAGCCCCCCATGATCTACGACTTACACCATATTAGAAATGATTGAGGTCCGCAATATACGAAAGCAATGTCACGGACCTTGACCATTTCAAACGTCGACAACCTTTGTGTTCCCAAAAAGAATGTTCCTAAGTAACGGATGATATTCATGAACAATCCTCCTCGGCAATCCCTGCCGGGTCCTCATCCTCCTCCTCCCCAACATCGACAGACAAGTCAGCAATCGGTGGGTACTCAGCAAATGGGTTGGGGCAGTTCCTCTTGTCATGGTGACCCATCCTCTTGCAGTTCTTACACAGTCGTTTAGGCTTGGCGGCAATTGCAGCAGCCTTCGCCTGAGAAGAAAGAATCCGCTTCCCACTGCCCTTGTTCTTGGCTTTCTTCGGGGGCAATATGGTTATTTCAATTGCGCTCGTACAGCCGAGGATCTCCTCTAATTCTTCCGTCTTGCTACAAGGGCCAGCAGGGGCAATATCGGACCTGAAGTCGCGAATGACGTCAGCTAGATTACTAACATCTTTCTTACCCATTTTGCTGACATGACTGACGATCTCGTAGAACTCCGAAAATAGCCTCGTGACTGTAACAGCCTTATCATCGCTTAGTTGACTCTCTGACAGGAGACACGCATTAACATTACGTAGAGCATCCCTTGTCCATCTACATGCCACGTACCGTTCCGGGATCGTCTCCCGTCCTTTCGAAGAGTTTATCCAAATGGCATGCCTGCAAAGAATTCCATACCGACCGAACTTCCTGCAAGTACATCTGATCTCACAGGTAACTGCGAGTGCATTAAGAAACACATAAAGAGTGCGACTCCTGACCGTACGGACGGTGGCTACGCAACGTACGGGATGTGGCTTTCTAAAGGTATGATCACAACCTTGACAGAATACAGTCACACCCGTTATGCTACATAGTCACAGTCCTTACGTCACAGAATCAAACGAATTGCGTTGCACAATCACACGCACCGCGTTCCAGAGTCGCACCCTTTATTGTGTACAGTCACATTCAATGAATTAGGGAATAAAACTCGTTACGTTTGGATCATATAGTTAGGCTATCTGACTATGGCTACACGACATGGACAATGACTTTCTATGCCAGTACCTGGGTTTTATTCAATAATGTAGTTGCGGTCCCAGATGGAGTCAAGTACTGTTGTCGCTTCGATCCCGTCCTTCTCCTGATACCCACGGACGCTGCACGTGTAGAGCGAAAACTTAACCTCTTCCTGAAAGTGTGCAAAAGCCACGTGCGTGTACACCCTTGCCGCGTGGCTCTCCATCGGATTCGTCGATCCAATTTTGGGGAATGACTGCCGGTTATCATTGTCTAGCCTCTTCTGCATGTGCCTCTGTTGGTCCATCGCACTTTCGAAACGCATCCAGAACTGGATCAACGTACCGTTGTTGTCTTCAAACTTTTTAAAGAAACTGTTCTCGCTCTCTAATCTCTGCGTTGTCCTCATAATTCCGGACATCCTCACCTCCCTGCAATGCGCGGCGACCCATTTGCTCCTGTCTTCGAACATATTTTCGAACCATTCGATCCCAACAGCATCATGGTCGATCATGATCCGCCCCCACCTGTCGTCGAACTCCGACGCCTCGATGTCATCGTCCCATATAATTGCATTGAGGGCTTTTACGAATTCCGAGGCCTCCTCTCTTGATCTGCCGTACTTTGCTGGAACCTTGTTCATGATGTGCCACGTGCATCACCGTTGGTGCGCTGCTTTGAATATTTCCGGGACGGCTTTTAAAATTCCGGGATCCTGGTCTGTAATGATATAACACGGTTCCTTCCCGCCCATGGCCTCCAGAAACCGGGAGAGGACCCATGTAAATGACTCCTAGTCCTCCTTTAATAGCAACGCCCCAAAGAACGTGACAGACCGTTTGTGGTTGTCCATGCCAGTGAACGGTGTGAACACCATGGAATACACGTTGGTTCCATACGTTGGGTCGAACGAAACTGCATCCCCGAATGCCGCGTAGTTCCTTCGAGCTGCACCATCCGCCCAAATGACCCTGCGTAAGCTCCCGTCTGTATCCACATCGTAGTCAAAGTGGAAATCCACCTGACTGTCCCTCAAACTCTTGAACCGGTCTATGAACAACTGACTATCCTGCTCGTGGACGAAGCACTTGACGTCCCTCCCCCAGTTCTTGAAATCAACCAACGATGCTCCGATATTCTGATATCCGCCCGACAACTCCTTGCACATCCTGTATGTCCAAGTCGCCCCGATCTTCAGCTGCACACACAAAATTGCAACTGCATTAGTCGCGCAGGGTTAGCAGTCAACCATACACTAACAACATTATTGACATACATTACGCACCCTCAAGTTACAAACGATCATCTCCTTGTGATATCTTGATAAATTTCGAGATGACTTTTGAAACTCTCGGTCCTTAACCATCACAAGATCGTGGTTGTGTTCCTCGGTGAACTCTTCAATATAAAACCCCCCGACCATTGCACAGAGCCTAATTCTTGCTCCACATTGCGTCCTCGTCGCCTTCGTAATCCTTTTGGGTTCGTACGATCGCACATACTCTTGCCCCTCCTTCTCTCCGGTGCTCGACAGCTTCACCATGCTCTGGCTGGCTGTTTTGCCCTCCTTGTTACAAGCCAACAATTTCTTCTTGATCGAACCATCAAATGATCTAGTTGTCGTATACCTCTTCGCCTCGAAATCAAGATAAAATGCGTAAGCTTGATAAAAATTGAATGCTCCATCGATGTCTGCAAACTTCCGCCCTACGTAAGGAACAATCACTGTGTCTTCCGCTGGCATATAGGTTGGAACAATAAAAACAAAAAAAACTATCAGTGGTTGGAACAATATATTACACACTAAAAACTACTTAGAAATAGTTAGAAATAATCACAAAGTTCACTTGACATAGTCACACATGTTGATGTGTACAATCACATGCTATGAGTTGCATAGTCACGCGTATTGAGGTGTACAATCACGTGATATAATGAGTTGCATGGGTTAAACTGCTGTCGATAAAAAGAATCCATATATTACACGCTATCAACCTTGCAACGCACGCATTCATCTCTAACTATAATAAATACTTGACTGTGGCATTGCTCGTATAACAGCATGATTTTACTAAAAACTAGTTAGAAATAGTTGGAAATAATCACGTGATATAATTTGCAAGGGTTAAACTATAATAAATACTCGACAACGCATAAGAACTACAAGTACAATACTCGACCACCAAAAAAAATATTGTGCGACTGTCTATCATATTAAGTGTGACTGTCTAGCATATTAAGTGTGACTACCACGTTATAAATGTGCGACTGTCCATCATATAGAGTGTGGTTGTAACTGTGCGACTGTCTATCATATTAAGTGTGACTACCACATTATAACTGTGCGACTTTCCATCATATAGAGTGTGGTTGTAACATTACAACTGTATAACTTTTGAAATTAACAAACCAATCAAAAAAATGGAATTCGAAATGCAAGATACCATATATATATATGTATGTACTCATCTTACCTCCTGCAAGTTGAACAGGAATTTTCGACTGGAGCACAGACGAATCTTCAAGAAACAGCACCATTTGAGCATGTACATGTAGAACAGATTACGAATTAGGGTTCAGTTATTTTGCATGATAGTATAAATATTGATTTGGGATGAATTTTTGAATTTTAATGAAATGAAATGGTGAGCAATAGGATGAATTTTTGAATTTTAGTGAGAGTGAATTTTGGTGAAAGATTGAGAGAAAGAAAGTGAATTTTGAAAGATTGCGAATGGTGAGCAATTGAGAGAAAGAAGGTAGCTTTTGGTGATGGAAATGATGAAAGATTGAGTGAGAGTGCTCTGCTGTTGCTCTGCTCCTGTCTGCTGCTGCCTGCTACTAGTCATTCCACGCAACACACCTCCTCTTTTTTTTTTTTTTTTTTTAATTGTGATTAATCTAGGCCATTCATCCAACCCAAATCAAGGGCCATAAACACAACTTCCCAACTTCCCACTTTTACCCCAACTCCCTTGATCCTTTTTCTATATATATATATATATATATATATATATATATATATATATATATATATAGAGAGAGAGAGAGAGAGAGAGAGTAAGGCTCTTATGAGTCCTTTACTCTAGATGAGTGTCTAAGCCTCATCCCATCCATTGGATGGGATGAAGATGGATGGACAAGATGCATCCTAGCAATTGCATTAAAAAAAAAGAGATTTACGTTCCTAAAATAGCTCCCATGAATTTAGGAAACAATAACTCCCTTGATCACGTTCATTCATCATTCACGTTCATTCAAACCTAAAAAAAACCTTTCTTCATTCACGTTCATTCATCAATTTTGTTCTCGAAATCCTGTTACAATGGATTCAATGACCGCGTCATCTTCTTCAACTGTTGATAAGTAATTGATCGAGTATAACAATGGTGAGTTTCAATATTTCTTTCAGGTTTTGATTCAATTTTTATTCATGGATATCAATGGTTATATTACTTTCAATTTGCGTTTTGATATCAATGGTTTATCGCGTCAATTTGCGTTTTTTTACGTCGATTTTCATGTTTATATTGCTTTCATTGTCATTTGATTCATCACAGTTTCATATCAATGGTTAATTGCTCTCTCAATCTTTATAGATTCCAGGGCTTTATGCTTTTTATTTAGATTTTCCATGATATCCACTGATACTATTGTTTTGATTTCTATTAACGCAGAAACGTCGTTGAAGTAACATGCTTTCTGTGTTAAAGTAACACTTAATTGCAATTACAGTAACACAAATGAACGTCGAGAAAAGGGTTTTGATGATGATGTTATAGTAACGTATTGTACTCGTTAGAGTAACACCACTTAGGAATTGTAGTAACACATTATTTGCATGGGTGTAACGCTGTTTGATTTTGTGCAGGTGGTTTTGGCAAAGATGCAAACGCACAGGACAACACTTGAAAATGTGGAATTTTATTCATTTGATTAATCATGGATTAATAACAATGGTTCACTAATACTATTGTTTTGATTTCTATTAACGCAGAAACATCGTTAAAGTAACATGCCTTCTACGTTAAAGTAACATTTAATTGCAATTACAGTAACACAAATGAACGTTGAGAAAAGGGTTTTGATGATGATGATGTTAGAGTAACGTATTGTACTCGATAGAGTAACACAACTTAGGAATTGTAGTAACACATTATTTGCATGGGTGTAACGCTGTTTAATTTTGTGCAGGTGGTATTGGCAAAGATGCGAACGAACAGGACAACATTGAAATCTGTTAAAGTTGTTAACGATACACCTGCGGTTGTGAAAGTTGCTAACGATGCAGCTGGGGAAGGAGTTGTTGTGGACGTGCTTAAAAAGAAGATGAAAGTCCGTCGTTGTGGGTGCAATGCAATGATTAGGCTGTTCAATAAAGGCGGCACTTAGATTGTAATATAATGCTGTGGACATGACATAGGTCCACCCCGACGCGGCCACGCGCGGGTTTGGGTAGGCGAATGAATCTCCATATGAGAAGGATCGAATTGAAATTTAGGTCTATGTGGAGTCGCCACCGAATTTTATGGTTATTCGGAACCATTCGAGCCCACTCTATGTCGTAGTAGTCCGTATACAAAATACGGCCCATTTTCGATGTCAGAGTTTATTGGGCTCGTCCCTTTGCATTTGATACCAATACCGACGTTATCGGATATTGTGTATTGAATGACTCTCGTTCGCCAACGGTTTCGGGCATCCGGAAACCGAGGTTCTGCGTAAGGGGTGAGGGTACGTGTTGGGAAGTCCACAAAGGACACCCAACCCCGCCCGCACATTAGCGGCCTCTACTAAGAACTTGAGTGACTTTCTAATACGCGTGCTAGTAAAACGGGAAAATGATATGCAAAGATTTATTTTCCCTAAACATGTGAATGGAATTGAAACGGGGTTCTAAGTCATTTTAATGCAACTAAAATTAACGTCAAAGTTGTATTTTAGCATGCGGGTTCATTTAGTATAATAAACGAATAATGATTAAATTGACAAAAGAAACAAAAAACGCGTTAGTAACGATATAACGAATAATAACGGTTTGTGCAAATGATGAATTGAGTTGAAAAGATGCAAATATGAGGATGCATGATTTGAAAAGATAGTATACACGTGATTTATTATGCACATGTTGACCTAAGTCGTAAAATACTATCGAGTTTTGAAAAATAGAATAATGTACGACTCACGTTTTAGTCGTCATGAGGCTACTCGATCGAGTGGTCGATGGACTCGATCGAGTAGGCCTGTAAAAAGCGATTCTGTTTTGCGTTATGGACCATACTCGACCGAGTTACTAACCAACTCGGGTCGAGTACATGGCCACTCGACCGAGTCACTGTGAGACTCGATCGAGTGGTGATCGTAATTAGCATTCTGACTTGATTTTGAGGTGTCACTCGATCGAGTGACTAAGGCACTCGGTCGAGTGGCACTGTACGAACATGGTTCGTTTGCAATTTAATTATTGATTTTGAAATTGCTTTCGATTTTTTGATAATTCGACGATTTTACCGAATCGGACATAAATATTGCACAATTTATGTTCGACTTGGTTTTTTATAAATCGTGAATTTGTTGAACCGAATATAAATATTGTTGAATTTATACCCGATTCTAATTTTGAATACTCGTTATATCCCATATTCGATTACTTGAATCGATATAAAATATTAGAGTAAAATAAAAAAAGAAAAAAAAAGATAAATTGATTTTAGTCGTTTTAAATTAATTATCGTGATATGAACAAATCATGCTAATTAATTCATATGACTTGATTGTTAGATTCGATATCCAATTATGGAATTGGTATCGAATCTAAAATCGATGCTTTACTTGAATAAAAACTTGATTCCCTCGACTTCTCCGACATCGAAATAAATCCCTAGGGATTGTGATGTCGGATCCGTGTCAACAGGTTTCGACCCTTATTAAAATTGATTTTAGAAAAAGATGAATGTAAAAATCGATGATGATGATGACGAGAAATAATAACGAATTGTTGTTTAAGTTGATTTATCTCAATAATCAAATAATCGGGGTACCGGGATAAGCGACCGACGACGCGTGTGCAGTACACTTGTATATGCGGTTTTCCTTATCCCGGTATCCTTCTTACTCGACACAAATCGATAAATATTTTAGTATTTTAATATTAGTAGTAGTATCGATATTAAGGTGCAATAAATAAAATAACAAAAAACGAAAAAAAACGAAAAAAAGAAGATGAAGATGACGTGAGAAAGGGAGGAAGGAAATAGAGGGTTTTGACACCCTCAACCTACATGTTCTTGTCTCGGTGCGGACTCGTAACCGTGGCTTCAACACAAGAGTCTTCGAGGTTTATGTAGATTAAGTTATGGTGGCTCGGGATTGATTTCCTAAAACTAGGTTTAGGGTTTTTTTTCTAGTGTAGAATTACTAGGTTTTTGATTAAGGTTTGTAAGGATGTAGTGGGTGTATGATTGCTCTAGGGTGTATTCGGGTTCTCAAAAAAGATGTGAAAAGTTGTTGCATGGGGGTTGTTTATATAGGCAAGCTAGGGTACCCGGTTTAGGGTTACTCGACCGAGTAGGAGGCCAACTCGGTCGAGTGGCCCGTTATGCCAGCCGTCGGGCTCGAAATAAGCCCACTCAATCGAGTGGGTGGGTCACTCGATCGAGTGGCCCAACTGAATCGCGCAGGTCCGTTGACTTTGGACCGTGACTTTGACTTTGATGGGTTTTGTGTTTGACTTGGACTTTTGATGATTGATGGCTGTTTTTGTGTGTCTCGGAAACGACTTTGACCGGGGTTGACCCAATCGTGAAAAGTCGGTTTTAATTCCGGTCTCGGTTTTGGCCCAAATTAGTCTTGTTTGACTCGGAATGATCCACTGGGCCTGGATTTGAGGTCCGTTTGGTGAGATTTGTACTCCATAAGTGTGTTAGCCAACGATTAATGGATTTGAGCCCGTATCCGAGCGCGTAGAAACACGTTAGCGTCCGATCATCATCGGGTGTTTTTTGGAAACTGCCATAGACACCTGGCGGTCAAAATGCGGGTGTCTACAGAGCCCCCACTCTGACTGAGGCTTGGACAGGGCGAAAGTCAGAGTAGCTACCAAGCCTGTTAAGACCTGGTAGGCTTCCGTTCGGGTCGTTTATAGTCCATTAGACTCGCGTGAAGGGCTCGCCAGCCACAAGACAGAAATCATACCTGAGCTTGATGATTGTACTCCGTGGGGAATTTGGGCTTGTCGCGTAAGCCCTGGGTGTGCCTGTGTGTTGGCTCATCCCGTGCTATCCCGGAAAATGCTGCTGGGGAGATTTGATGACTTGTATGTCTCTGTTTGAGTCGTACCTGTATAAGTCACATAACATGCATGCGACATGTAGATAGTAAAATGACTCATGCTGGGGAAAATGCCTCGAATTTTGAAATTTTGAAATTTTGAAAATTTTGAAATATTGAAAATTTTGAAATCGACTCCTAAAGAAATTAGGAAAGTTCGGGATGATTATCTCCTTGCTAGTATTGGGACTAGGCTTGTGGGTTAATTCCCTTTTGGAATTAGGAAACTTTTCCTAGAAGTGATATGGAAAGGGATTTGCAAGGCTAATGCTATATATAGCCCCTTATGCTCTTGATTTTCTTCATAATTCCATCACAAGAAAATCTTTTATTTCCCTTAAGGCAAAAAGAAAGTCTCTTTATCCTTTTAAGAAAATCCACCATGGGAATCGATAGATTGAGTGCTATGTTGCAGGTGTGGTCCCGTCAATTTAGGGATGCCGATAGGGTAGTCTTGAATCAGACGGGTATAACTCAGTTGTACCCGTTCCGTCAGATGGTGGTTGATCGTTACTTCTTGGATGCATGCTTAGCTTACTGGGATGACATATATCATGTCTTTGCCTTCCCTCGGGGTAAGATCTACCCTCTACCCGAAGAGATTGCAGCTATAGGAGGATGGAACCCGATGCTTCGGCCCGCCGTCCCATATTCAGTCTATGACCCAAAGAGGAAGCTGAGGGAATTTCTGGGGCTATCTCATAATGAAGTGTCCCGTATGATGGAAGGTGGCAATATTTCTCTGATCGACTTGGCTGAGAAATTCATGAACCCGCATGATGTCCGGGTGAGGTCAGCCCATAGCCGTAGGGCCTTTTCTTTCTGCATGCTCCATGTTTACGCTTTTGAAGGTCACATGGACTGGTTATCTTGCATGGGTAATGCCCGTCTCATAACCGTGGTGGACTTGATGGAGACTGAACATAGTCCGGCTTGGTTAATCACGGGCAAAATCATCCAAGGATTGGATAATCGCAAAAGGGACTCGTCTGTTCGTCTCACCGGAAGCACCCGTTTGCTGCAAGTATGTTGAATTTTTTTCTTTATTCCTTGATTTTTTTGGATTTTTTTCGAGAATCTGGCTACTGCAGTGGGCACTCGATCGAGTCACCCTGGCACTCGATGGAGTGCCTTCGTAGAAAGGCTTCTGCCCGTTTCCAGTGACGCCACTCGATCGAGTCATGCCGGCACTCGATCGAGTGTCGTCTGCTTTTTCTCGGGATCTGATGCTTTTGTTTTCTCTTTTTTTCAAATTTGGCTTTATGAGAGGCTATCGGTGATAGATCTCCCACTCGATGCTAGCAATTACCGCCATAACCAATTGATGACGAGGAGACGGGCCATCGATTTTTCTCGCTTGATTAGCCAAAAATATTGGGATGAGGTGCTATCAATCCACGGTGGGCGGTTGATTCGATGGGTCGTGCCATGGTGGCCCATCCCGGCTTGGTCAGGTTTGGACCCGAGGGAGAGGGCCCGTTACCAAGTCATCTTGTCTTTCAGCCAAACGGTTCATCTTTACCCGGATCGCATACTAAGGCAGTATGGACGAACTCAGCGGATACCATAAATAGAGGCAATTGTGAGTGACCCTACCCAATTGACAGATGTGATGCGTGACACGTGGATGCAAAGGTGGTACACCCGGCATACATGGCCCATTCCCAAATCTCGTCACTCGATCTGGGTTTCGGACTCATATACCAAATGGACTAAAGCAGGTGATGCTAAAGCCCGAGCTGCTTTGAAAGTTGATGAAGCCTTCGACCTGCTGAAGAGAGAGCAAGCTAAAGACAACAGGGGGTTCTTTGATGAGGGAGACACTCCAGCTACCCTAGTTCGTCTAATGTCAGGACACAAGAAGAAGGCTAAGACTCAAGCTGAAGGGTCCGGTGCTAAAGGTGCTCGGGGGAAAATGAGCCCCCAGACGGATTTGGAAAGGAGACTGGGCCCTAGACTAGCCGTGCAAGATCGACTTGGCCCACGGGATAGGCTACCCGAGCATGTGCGGGCCCGACTTGGGCCAAAGACTGTGATTGAAGACCGGTCATCCAAGAAGCGGGCTCGTGCTAAGGAGGTTCCCCTGGTGATTAGGGAACGCTCGTCCCCACCTCGACGACCTCGGGCTCCACGCGACCCGACCGAAGGACAAGGGAAAGGAGAAGATGCCCGGATATTAGTCTCTGCATTTTATTATTTGAGTATTACTATTATTTTTTGGTGTGATTTTTTTGTATTTTGCCGTTTTGGCCTCTTTTTTTTTTTTTTTTTTGTTGTAATTCCGAGTTTATCGAGATATTATTAAAAGACGTATTATTGAATACCGCTCCCGTCTTTTCGTTTATTGCAGTGGTTGTACCCTTTTGAGGGGTTCCCTACGTATCCACAATTAGCGGAATCAAACCAAACGTAGTTAAAAATTTGATTTGATTGATTTTTGCAATTTTTGAAATACATCAAGATTATTAATTCGAGATGTGCGACGGTAGAATAATTAATTCTAACTTATTGACTTGTCTAAAATTTTGAAAATTTATAAAAAGACTGAATTTTATAAATTTTTGCAAATGACATTGAGATTGGGCTTATGGGTAGTAACGCTTCAGCTGGTCCAAGTTGGTCGGGTTGACGAACACGTTACCGTCCAGGTCCGTTAGCATCACCGCTCCTCCCGATAGGATTTTCTTGACTAAGTATGGCCCAGCCCAATTGGGTTTGAACTTTCTCCTTGGGTCAACCGGTAGTAAGGCACGAACCGATTTTAGGACCAAATCACCTTCTTTGATTTTCCTGGGCCTAACCCTTTTGTTGAAAGCCCGTTGAATTCTCTTTTGATACACTTGAATATTATTGAGGGCCCGGGATCGCCGTTCATCCAAAAGGACTAGCGAATCGTATCGGGCTTGGACCCAATCTGCTTCGGGTACTTGGCTTTCAAGCAAACTTCTTAGGGATGGTACTTCTAGCTCGACCGGTTGGACTGCTTCCATTCCATATGTAAGATAATATGGAGTTGCTCCGGTTGCGGTGCGAATTGAAGTTCGGTACCCCCATAAGGCAAATGGTATATTGTCGGGCCAGTCTCGATAATTCTCAGCCATCTTTTTTAGTATGGTGACAATTGTTTTGTTGGCCGCTTCTACCGCTCCATTTGTTTGTGGTCGGTAAGGTGAAGATGTATGCCTCTGAATTTTGTATTTCGCCAGTAATGCAGTGGTTTCAGCTTGGAAATGGGTCCCGTGATCACTGATAAATTCATGCGAGATCCCGTATCGACATATGATCTTATTTTGGATGAATTTGGCCACGTGCTTGGCGTTCAAGACACGATATGACTCAGCTTCGACCCATTTGGTGAAGTAGTTGATGGCCACCAATATGAAGCAATGTCCTCCCGTCCCGGAATGGTGCACTTTCCCAATTACGTCAATACCCCATGTCGAAAATGGTCATGGTGATGTCATGGTATATAATAGGGAAGATGGCATATGCTGTACATTACCGAAGATCTGACAGTTATGGCAGTGCTTGACGTATAACTGACAGTCTGTCTCCATGGTATTCCAGTAATACCCGAGCCTCATGATTTTACGGGTTAGCATATGGGCGTTCATATGCGGACCGTTTTCACCGTCGTGGACCTCGGCCATGACCTTCTCGGCTTGAATTTTATCGATACATAGGAGGAGAGCCCCCTGTGCCGTCTTTTTATACAATTGCCCGTCATCAGTACGAACAAATTGGGTTGCTAATCTTCGTAGGGCCTTTTTGGCCCGATTTTCAGCTTCCGGAGGATATTCTCCCGTTGTCAGGTACGTTAAGACGGCTTGATACCAAGGTTCTGGGTCAGTTATCTCGATAACTTGAATGGCATGAATGTATGCTGGTTCGGACCGCCTTTCGACACAGATTGGCATATTGGTCAGGTGATCCGGGATGTTCAGTAAAGATGCTAATTTGGAAAGTGCATCTGCGAACTGATTCTCTTCCCGAGGCAGGTAGATATATTCCACCTTCTGGAATTGTTTCTCTAGAATCCGTACCCGTGCTTGGTAAGCCACGAGATTGGCGTTCCGAGTTTTCCATTTTTGGAGTGCTTGGTAATGACTAGTGATGAATCACCGTGGACCCGGAGGTTTGTTACCCCTAAATCAGCGGCGGCTTGCAACCCGTGAATGCATGCTTCGTATTCGGCGGCGTTGTTGGTCACGTCGAAGTCCAACTTGATGGATAAGGGAGTGTGTTTCCCTTGGGGTGAGATTAACAAAATTCCGACCCCAAATCCTCGGAAGTTGGATGCTCCATCAAAATACAAATCCTATGTCTCGGTATCGGTATGGAATATGTTTTCATCAGGAAAGGCCCATGTGTCAGTGTGGCCTTCTTCGGATATCGGGCTGTCAGCGAGGAACTCGGCAACTACCCGGCCTCTGATGGCTTTTAATGGTACAAACTTGAGGTCGAACTCGGATAACAATAAAGTCCACCTTGACATCCTGCCATTGAGGATGGGCTTCTCGAATAAGTACTTGATAGGATCCATTTTGGATAAAACATGTACCTCGTGGCTAAGCATGTAATGTCGGAGCTTTTTAGTGGCCCAAACTAATGCTAGGCACGTTTTCTCGAGCATGGTGTACTTGCATTCATACTCGAGGAACTTTTTACTGATGTAGTAAATAGCCCGTTCTTCTGATTCGACCGTCTGGGCCAGCATAGCCCCCATGGCTGTCTCGGTTGTTGTTAGATATAACGACAAAGGCAGACCGTGTTGAGGTGGCATTAGTACCGGCGGAGCAGACAGGATTTCCTTGATTTTATCAAAGGCCGCCTGACATTTATCATCCCATAGGACCCGTTCCCCGATCTTCAGTTTCTTGAAAATGGGTCCACATACCATGGTTAGCTTTGAAATGAAACGGCTGATGTATTGGACTTTCCCGAGAAACCCCCTTATTTCCTTTTCGGTCCTGGGTGGTTGCATCTCGGTGATGGCCTTGATTTTAGCTGGGTCAACCTCGATGCCGCGCTGGCTAACGATATGGCCCAGTAATTTGCCTGACGTTACCCCAAAACTGCATTTTTGTGGGTTTAGTCTCTTGTTGTATTTTCGCAGTCTGGTAAAGAACTTTCTTAGGGCCGTGATGTGCCCGCTTCGGTCTTTAGACTTAACGATCATATCGTCCACATAGACCTCCACTTCCTTGTGCATCATGTCGTGTAATAAGGTGGTGGCGGTCCGTTGATAAGTGGCGCCTGCATTAATCAGCCCAAATGGCATGACGGTGTAACAGTAAGTACCCCAAGGCGTGATGAAGGTAGTCTTACTCATATCCTCTTCTGCCATTTTAATTTGATTGTATCCGGCGTACCCGTCCATGAATGATAGAAGGGCATAGTCGGCCGTATTATCCACCAATATGTCGATGTGTGGTAACGGAAAATCATCTTTTGGGTTGGCCTTGTTTAGGTTCCGGAAGTCCACGCATACTCGCACCTTGCCGTCCTTCTTGGGTACTGGCACGATGTTTGCAACCCAGTCTGGATATTCAGACACTAGTATAAAGCCTGCTTTGAATTGTTTATCGACCTCTTCTTTGACTTTAAGAGACCATTCGGGCTTCATTCTTCTGAGCTTCTGCTTTACCTGTTTGCACCCATCTTTGATGGGTATTCGGTGTTCAGCTATTTCTCGATCTATTCCCGGCATGTCCTTGTAGGACCATGCAAAGACGTCTTTAAATTCTAGGAGGAGGTCCGTGAACTGTTGTCTCTCCTCTGGATCTAAAGATTGGCCCAACTTAAGCATCTGGGGCTCTAAAGTGGTTCCCACTTTGATGGACTCGGTTTCTTCGATTACCGGATCTCGGGATTCCCTTTGCTCGAGCTGCTCGACCAGATGTTGTGGTAGAGGTACCTGTTCGTCGGGTTTCTCAATATCATTGCATATAAAATTTTTAAAATTGAGAAAATTTTGGAAATAAGACAAGTCGTAAGCAGAACGGTGTTCGTTATTATTATTGATAGTAAATTTGGAAAATAGCTCGAATAAAGCTGCCATCTAATCATTGGTCAGTGGCGGGATAGGGAGAGGTCTTGGGACAGACCCCGAGACCTCAGTGGTTAAAGGAAGAGGGGTTACAGACTCGACTCCAGCACCAGACCCTCTAAACCTGGACTCAGACTCCGACTCTGACTCAGACTCGGACTCGGTATCCGGCATGTCTCCCTCGCCGGTGGTCAGCTTGTAGACCCGTCCTTGACTGTCGGTCCATTTGACGGTCTTCCTCCAGGCCCTTGTCCCCGTATCTGCACCCACTTCGGTGATCAGCTTTGTTGGGTCAAACCGATCGCTGCGGAGGATTAGATTGACCAGGTCATCTTTCGGAGCAGGGATGGTCTTGTCTTCTCCAAATAAAAGCCCCAGCACGGGCTCGGAGTCGCCTTCTTTTTTGGACTCGTCTTGGAGGATGGTGAATATATCATCGGGGATATAGTTGCATTCCCGAGCCGTTTTGGTCTCGGGATATGTGATGGTGGGTTGGTAGAGGCCCACTTGAATGGCTCCGAAGACCGGAGTGACGAATTTGATTGCATAGGCTCGGCCCACATTCTCCGAGCTTATAGTATATCCCAGTCCGAGCCGGGACTCTGCGTTGTCTAGGACCTCGATGATCTTCCCTGCCGGAAGATATGGCCTTGAAGTGGCTCCGGGTAGGTAACCCAGATTTTGTAGCATCGTGTCGATGCTAGGGGCGAAGTAGGGCCTGAAAAGATATTCTTCTTCGATCATACCCACGAAATCAAAACCTCGTGGTTCGGCCCGGCTCGTGGCATTGCAGCTAGCCACGGTCATCGGTGTTGCTTCCAGTGTTATGATACCGTCTTGAAGTGGCATCTTGACTTTGCGATGGAGGGTAGACGACACGGCCTTGACTGCGTGGATCCAAGGCCTTCCTAGTAAGAGGTTGAATGATGAGGTGACATCTATCACCTGGAATTCCAACTCCTTTTCGATTGGGCCCGTTATAATCTTTAATTTAACGGCCCCGGCGACTGGTTTTGGGCTCCCATCGAAAGCCTGGATAGTTTGGGCCGTCGGGAGGTAGTCGGCATCAGTGATGCCGAGGGCCCTAGCAGTCCTTAGGGGTAGGACGTTCACAGCTGATCCATCGTCGATAAGGGTCATCAGAAGGTACTTACCCTTGCAGATGACTGTGATGTATAGGGCCAGATTGTGATTGGGCCCAAATGGCGGCAGATCAGATTCATCGAAGGTTATGAATGGGCCTTCGTTCTTGGACCTACCCTTGAGGTAGGGCATGATAGTAGCTACCATTTCAGCAGGGGTAGCTTGCTAGTCGACCTTGATTTCATCGAGAGCCTTAGTCAGTGCTTCTCGATGTGCCTGTGAGCTAACCAATAGTTGCCATATAGTTAGATCAGCTCGAACCCTCTTCATTTGTTGAACCAAGGCTGTGTCATTGCTTGGTTCTTCGAGGGTTGGCTCCGTCCTGGCAGGTTCAGTGACGGGTGTTGGAGTGGCGCGCCCAGCAGTGGCGAGGTGGTTGGTGGCTAAAGCCTTGGATTTGGCTTTTCGGACCTCTTCATGGGTGATGGGGACAGCTTCCCGCTTGGCTAAGTACACATCGTCCTCGTCATCGAACCATATCCCATTGATTTGTGGGATAAAAGGAGAAATGAGGTGAGAACAATCGATTACCTCCCCCGTGAATATGGCATGGGCGCTGAACGGGTTTTCTTTGTTGCTCGGCTTGTCCCCAGGCAACGGGATTTTCCCGCTCTCAATAAGATCTTGGATTAGATGCTTTAGCCTCCAACATTTTTCAGTATCATGTCCGTGGCCGCGGTGATACTGACAGTAGGCTTGGGCGTTATAAGCTTTGGGCCTCTTTTCTACTGGAGGCTCCGCAGTTGGGCCTATCGGTTGGATCAGGCCCTTTGAAGATAGCCTTTGTAAGGCATAAGTATAGGTACTCCCTATATCTGTGAATACCCGATTTGGTGTATTCTTTTTGGTTGAGGTGTCGAGCAGATTTACCTCGTCGAAGATGCTGCGGGTTGCAGCTGCAGGTATGGGCTTGTTTGTGGACGAACTAACCCCTTGATAGCATTTGGTAGAGGCCTTAGTCAGGCTCTCTAACCTTAGATCATCTTCGATCCTTGTGCCCATTTCAGTAAGGACAGCAAAGTTTGGGATAATAGCATACCGGAGATGGACCCGGTAGGATGGGAGTAGATTTTTGACGAGGCTTCCACTAGAGCCTTCTCGCCGGGCTTGTCGACCAGCTTCACACTCTCGGCCCTCCACCTTTGCAGATATATTGTGAACCCTTCTTTGGGCTCTTGGGCCATTACCTCCAGAGTACGCATTGTAGTCTGGATTTCGGTGTTATCGGCGTAGTTCCGAGCAAATTCGATCGCCACATCATCCCAAGTCTTGTATTTCTTGGGGTCGAGCCTGTAGAACCAGGCCTTAGGGTGTTTCTCCAGGGAAGAAGGGAACAAGTGCTTGAACATAGTTGACTTCACCCCCTTTACTGCCATGAAGTCTTTGAAAGCCCGGATGTGGTGGACCGGGTCTTCAGTACCCTCAAACATAGGAAGTCCCGTTAAGTTGAGGTTAGCAGGAAGCTCGTTATCTAAAGGTGAATAAATACGAGCATTCTCGGTGTGGATCGAGTTGTTCGTCGATAGGGAGACTTGTTCCTCGAGCCCAAACAATACTGACCAGCTCGGCCATGGGCCCATTGGGCTTGGATCCTTCAAAAGGGGCCGTCTTCTCTACGGCGCTCAGTCGGGTGGCTAATGTTGTTTGGTTAGCCTGGATGGAAGTTAGTTGAGTCTAGAGCTTGGCGAGAGCATCTTTCAATTCGTCCATCTTGCGTTGATGTCTAGTCACGGGTGGCCTATCTGTAAGAACACCACGTAATCAGAAACTAGCCCAAAATCCCGAAGTAGAAATTACATCCCGAACAAGACTAAAAGAGGAAAATGACTCAGAAAAGACACCTAGACGGGTGACTTGAAAAATGTGGGCCTTCCTTAGGATTCGGCGGGTGGGCCTAGTCCTGTTCGAAAGAAGGTTCACGTGAGACATCCCCATACTTTAGACTCGATTGTGTTGACGGGCCCTCCTTTGTAGAGGTTTGTCCTACGTAGGTGGGCCTTGCCTTAGTCTAATAAGGCGGACTGGGAAAGGGAAGAAATTCGTGATGTAAGATCGACAGAGTTTCGACGCTATGGACCTTGACAACATAAGACGTGACCCGACACTGCTAAATATGGGAAGTCCTAGAAGAGGAAGGTTTTGAAAATTGATGGTTTTGAAAATTCCGAGATAACTCGGTGGAGAGACCCGGTTTTTCGAAAAAAATCGGAGAGTGCATCGAGCCTCCGTTTTGAAAGTTCAAAAGTATTTTTGAGTTTTGAATTGGGCAGCATACTGTCTAGAAAATAGGCTATTTTGAGTAAAATCATAAGTCTTAAATTCGGTATGTGTCCCGGGTTTTGAAATTGAATGGTTTGAAAAAGATGCAATTTTGAAAAATTGACGGTTTTTGAAAACGACTCGGAAACCAAGTAGCACGTAGTCACACAAGCATTATAACGACGCCATGTATGCTCTATACTAAGTCTCGGTCGGTCTATAAGGGGTCTATACCAGTGTACATAGTCTAGACGTTGATCGGGACGGACTTCCTAAGTCGAGTTGATCTTAGAACATGGCGCGAAACCCACTCGAATCGACTATGGACACCTTTTGACATATCCATATTGGAGTACATCAACGATATAGTGGGACGTCGGTCGCGAGTACCGGCCTGGGAAAATATAGGTTATGCATGAACCGTAAAACTAAAATGCGTATTGTATTTGTCAAACGATTTCTATTCGAGTCTCGCCCTGAGGATGCCGATGGTAAGTCACGCATCAGTTAATCCCCAGCGGAGTCGCCAAATTGTGGACATGACATAGGTCCACCCCGACGCGGCCACGCGCGGGTTTGGGTAGGCGAATGAATCTCCATACGAGAAGGATCGAATTGAAATTTAGGTCTATGTGGAGTCGCCACCGAATTTTATGGTTATTCGGAAGCA
The DNA here is from genome assembly GCA_958450325.1 of Agrostemma githago. Lineage (NCBI taxonomy): Eukaryota > Viridiplantae > Streptophyta > Magnoliopsida > Caryophyllales > Caryophyllaceae > Agrostemma > Agrostemma githago. The sequence goes on from OY288250.1 coordinate 16,542,202, forward strand.
TTCGAGCCCACTCTATGTCGTAGTGGTCCGTATACAAAATACGGCCCATTTTCGATGTCAGAGTTTATTGGGCTCGTCCCTTTGCATTTAATACCAATACCGACGTTATCGGATATTGTGTATTGAATGACTCTCGTTCGCCAACGGTTTCGGGCATCCGGAAACCGAGGTTCTGAGTAAGGGGTGAGGGTACGTGTTGGGAAGTCCACAAAGGACACCCAACCCCGCTCGCACATTAGCGGCCTCTACTAAGAACTCGAGTGACTTTCTAATACGTGTGCTAGTAAAACGGGAAAATGATATGCAAAGATTTATTTTCCCTAAACATGTGAATGGAATTGAAACGGGTTTCTAAGTCAATTTAATGCAACTAAAATTAACGTCAAAGTTGTATTTTAGCATGCGGGTTCATTTAGTATAATAAACGAATAATGATTAAATTGACAAAAGAAACAAAAAACGCGTTAGTAACGATATAACGAATAATAACGGTTTGTGCAAATGATGAATTGAGTTGAAAAGATGCAAATATGAGGATGCATGATTTGAAAAGATAGTATACACGTGATTAATTATGCACATGTTGACCTAAGTCGTAAAATACTATCGAGTTTTGAAAATTAGAATAATGTACGACTCACGTTTTAGTCGTCATGAGGCTACTCGATCGAGTGGTCGATGGACTCGATCGAGTAGGCCTGTAAAAAGCGATTCTGTTTTGCGTTATGGACCATACTCGACCGAGTTATTGACCAACTCGGTCGAGTACATGGCCACTCGACCGAGTCACTGTGAGACTCGATCGAGTGGTGATCGTAATTAGCATTCTGACTTGATTTTGAGGTGTCACTCGATCGAGTGACTAAGGCACTCGGTCGAGTGGCACCTGTACGAACTTGGTTCGTTTGCAATTTAATTATTGATTTTGAAATTGCTTTCGATTTTTTGATAATTTGACGGTTTTACCGAATCGGACATAAATATTGCACAATTTATGTTCGACTTGGTTTTTTATAAATCGCGAATTTGTTGAACCGAATATAAATATTGTTGAATTTATACTCGATTCTAATTTTGAATACTCGTTATATCCCATATTCGATTACTTGAATCAATATAGAATATTAGAGTAAAATAAAAAAATAAAAATAAATAAATTGATTTTAGTCGTTTTAAATTAATTATCGTGATATGAACAAATCACGCTAATTAATTCATATGAATTGATTGTTAGATTCGATATCCAATTATGGAATTGGTATCGAATCTAAAATCGACGCTTTACTTGAATAAAAACTTGATTCCCTCGACTTCTCCGACATCGAAATAAATCCCTAGGGATTGTGATGTCGGATCCGCGTCAACGGGTTTCGACCCTTATTAAAATTGATTTTAGAAAAAGATGAATGTAAAAATCGATGATGATGATGACGAGAAATAATAACGAATTGTTGTTTAAGTTGATTTATCTCAATAATCAAATAATCGGGGTACCGGGATAAGCGACCGACGACGCGTGTGCAGTACACTTGTATGTGCGGTTTTCCTTATCCCGGTATCCTTCTTACTCGACACAAATCGATAAATATTTTAGTATTTTAATATTAGTAGTATTATCGATATTAAGGTGCAATAAATAAAATAACAAAAAACGAAAAAAAACGAAAAAAAGAAGATGAAGATGACGTGAGAAAGGGAGGAAGGAAATAGAGGGTTTTGACACCCTCAACCTACATGTTCTTGTCTCGGTGCGGACTCGTAACCGTGGCTTCAACACAAGAGTCTTCGAGGTTTATGTAGATTAAGTTATGGTGGCTCGAGATTGATTTCCTAAAACTAGGTTTAGGGTTTTTTTGCTAGTGTAGAATTACTAGGTTTTTGATTAAGGTTTGTAAGGATGTAGTGGGTGTATGATTGCTCTAGGGTGAATTCGGGTTCTCAAAAAAGATGTGAAAAGTTGTTGCATGGGGGTTGTTTATATAGGCAAGCTAGGGTACCCAGTTTAGGGTTACTCGACCGAGTAGGAGGCCAACTCGGTCGAGTGGCCCGTTATGCCAGCCGTCGGGCTCAAAATAAGCCCACTCGATCGAGTGGGTGGATCACTCGATCGAGTGGCCCAACTGGATCGCGCAGGTCCGTTGACTTTGGACCGTGACTTTGACTTTGATGGGTTTTTTGTTTGACTTGGTCTTTTGATGATTGATGGTTGTTTTTGTGTGTCTCGGAAACGACTTTGACCGGGGTTGACCCAATCGTGAAAAGTCGATTTTAATTCTGGTGTCGGTTTTGGCCCAAATTAGTCTTGTTTGACTCGGAATGATCCACTGGGCCTGGATTTGAGGTCCGTTTGGTGAGATTTGTACTCCATAAGTGTGTTAGCCAACGATTAATGGATTTGAGCCCGTATCCGAGCGCGTAGAGACACGTTAGCGTCCGATCATCATCGGGTATTTTTTGGAAACTGCCATAGACACCTGGCGGTCAAAATGCGGGTGTCTACAAATGCGTCATAGGAATTGATTGTAATACCATTGTAATAACACCATTAATCACTTAAAATAACATTATTTGTTCATTAAAGTAACATTTACAGTGTTTCGGTGAATCACACCTATTATGAGACTAAAGAAAATTGGGTTAACTTCAGTAATTTAAAGTCCAATGTCACTGTAATTTGTTCGATGGCTTACTTAAGTAAATATGTTAAAGTAACTATTAATTACTTAGAGTAACATCATTTGTTCATTAAAGTAACAGTTATAATTCGTCAATGTAACACACTGATTATGAAACCACATATATATCTTTGGTAAACTTCATTCATTGCCATAGTAACATCAGTCGTTACTTAGAGTAACAGGTACAGTCAGTCACTCTAAACAGAGTTTAGCAGCTTTGTTACATTGGTGATAGTCAAAATACCAATGTACATAACAAGTATCTAAAGAATACAAACCATTAATTCGTAGTTAGAAAAAATATGACATGATTCATTAAACACATTATTTTTTTCGGCCCTTTGTTGGCTTGCTCTTGGGACCGTCGATGATCTTTTGCCGCGCGTCGACGTACTTATCTACATTTTCCAACAACTGCGACCACACCTTGTTCCTGTCTGTCAATAGAAGTGTGGCTGCAAGTTGGACCACCAAATATCGTCTATTGACCTTCCTCTCGAGGCCTATATGGTGGAATGTACGGCCCTCGTACATTAACATGTGCATCATAAGGAAAATTCCCGACTCGTTACTGGTTGCGCCTGGTTTCTGCTACTTCAGACTAACATCGTTAAAGCTGAAAGTAACGATATCAGCTGCACCAGGGACTTCATGCTTGTCGAGGTAATCGCTCAATGTTGACACCTGCGTGTATCACACCAACGTTAGTAGGTGAGAAACGGATAGCAGTACGCAATAATAACTACTGGCATACATATACTGATCGAAAGGAGGGCACTCACAATACATATACCCGTTAAAGTAACATAAATATAGAACAGAGATCCAAATTAAAGTAACACGTCTTCTAGATTACAGTAACACAAAAAACTCTTTAAGGTAATACCATAAGTGTTAAATTAACACCATATAATAAAAGTACAACTGATAAGCGCTAAAGTAACACAAAGAAGGTGTTAGAGTAACATAAGTTGCAAATTAGAGTAACACGTCTACACAGTTGAGTGTACCAGATTACTAGGATTCAAAATAGCACGAAGATGGAAGTTAAAGTAACACGTCTTCTACATTACAGTAACACATGACCGTGTTTAAAATAACACCATACATGTAACACTATAACAAAACGACCTCTTACAGTAACACATCAAGTATATTACAGTAACTGAGTATGCGCATTAGAATAAAATTCGAAGTATGTTCATCTGAATATGCAGTTCAATTCAATTAGACGAAACAGATGAAAACCAGATACCGCAACAATCCTTAGTGAAACCAATTAATTATAGGGCACAAACGCAGCACAGTAAATCAATCAATAATTAGCGAGAAAATTAATGAAATCAGATACGAATATAAACTAAACCCTAGTTCTTAAAAATCGAATATTGGCGAGTTACCTTATATAATATCACCTGAAGATTATGTTTGCTGAAGTAAGAAAGCTGCTTCAATGGAGGCTTACTTGAGTTGAAGATGAGAGGATGCTCGAGTTTGTGTTGAAAAAAATCAGAATTAAGGGATTAGAGGATGTGTCTGAAGATTGAGTTTGAGATGATGAAGATAACGTGTTTGGCTGGTTGGAGAGAATTAAGGGAGGAGAGAGGATTTTATTATATTTTTACCAAAAATATGTTAGTTATTGCCTTAATTACTAAACTCAATCACCACCATCCATCCCTCTCTTGATCAATGGTTGTAAATAGGAATCATGGACTCATAATTGAAAAGAGAACTCACTTGATCTTTACTATATATATATATATATATATATAGAGAGAGAGAGAGAGAGAGAGATAGGTTCACATAAGGTCAACAACTCTTATAAGTTCATAAGTTCCAGTGTTAAAGTTACACAAAAAGTGCTTAAAGTTACACGAGATGAGTGATAAAGTTGCACTTTATCACTTGAAGTGATAACAGTGCTGAATGTTATAGTTAGATACCAATCTTGAACAAATTCAACTTTAACGTATGTCATCTGTAACTTTAATATAGACTTAATTGCATGTGGTGAACTTATTTGATCCCTTCTATATATATAAAGGATCAAATAAGTTCACTATATGTAATTAAGTCTATATTAAAGTTACAGATGACATACGTTAAAGTTGCATTTGTTCAAAATTGATATGTAACTATAATATTCAGCATTGTTGTCACTTCAAGTAATAAAGTGCAACGTTATCACTCATCTCGTGTAACTTTAAGCACTTTTTGTGTAACTTTAACACTGGAACTTATGAACTTATAAGAATTGTTGCCCTTATGTGAACATATCTCTCTCTCTAAATATATATATATATAGAAGTAGATTCAAATAAGGTCCACAATTTTTTTAAGTCTATATTGAAGTTACAGATGACATACGCTAAAATTGCATTTGTATATATATATATATATATATATATATATATATATATATATATATATATATATATATATATCAATTTTGAACAAATGTAACTTTAGCGTATGTCATCTGTAACTTTAATATACTCTCTCTCTCTCTCTCTCTCTCTCTATATATATATATATATATCTATATATCTCTCTCTCTATATATATATATATAGAGAAGGGATCAAATAAGTTCACCATATGCAATTAAATCTATATTAAAGTTACAGTTGACATACGTTGAAGTTGCATTTGTTCAAGACTGATATGTAACTATAACATTCAGCACTGTTATCACTTCAAGTGATAAAGTGCAACTTTAACATTCATCTCGTGTAACTTTAAGCACTTGTTGTGTAACTTTAACACTGGAACTTATGAACTTATAAGAGTTGTTGGCCTTATGTGAACCTATCTATATATATATATATATATATATATATATATATATATATATATGATCATGAGTTAGAGAATTTGTACGATAGCACTCATAAAAAAGAAGGGAATGACATCACATAATGCATCAATTTTGGAATCTTGCACCTACCATTAAAACCATTAGATAGATACTACCCAAAAATTAACACATTTCCATAACAAAATCCAAAAGAAAAAACAAACATTTATGAAGAGCAGCCCCTCCTTTTTTTTTGATTCCTTGTCTATTAAATATTGTGATAGAATAATTGTAAGTGTATAAGTAATACTCCTATGAAATTATGAAAGATATGATTCTTAAGTGGTTAATTACAAAATGTTTGGTTGATTTGTCGGGAGATTCCGTATTACAAAAAGAATAATCATTTGTGAAATGCATGTGGATCAAATTCTCTCATATGCATCGAATGTCAGTTGTACTGTACTTGTGAATGTTTGAGCACTAAGTCTCCCCTGTGAGCAGGGACTAAGGTGCGAATCTAAGATTTAAAATATGGGGTAGCGAAATTTTCGTAAGACATTTTTTATCCTTTGAAGAAAGTTTTGATATAAAACTTGATTTTTTAAATAAACGGTTAATTTGTGGCTACCAATAAATTTCAATTTGTAATACGATAAAAATATTTCGTAGTGATTATTAATGTGCTACGATAAATTTTGATAAGTAATGTGTCGTCCATTAATTTTGTGTCAATGATATTTGTAACTATTAATTATAAATAACATATTAGAATATGGTACATACTCTTAGCACGAAGTAATATCTACGAAGTAGATTATGAACTAAAATGAAACTTATACTATTTGAATAAAGAAAATGTTATACTCGGTATTAGTTAATATACCTTTTCCGTCTACTTTTCCCTCATGATATTAAAATGATAAGTTGAGAATAAAAGAATATGAAATAAGATAGAATTATTTTCCAAGTAATAATTAAAAATGCCTTTAATAGGAATTGAACCCTTGGAGCAAGTCCAATAGTTGTATTTAGGGACTTACTTGCAATTTTATAAACTAATAAGCATGTAACTTATCACTGGACTTCAATTTTTTATGTGTAGCTTGTAAGCATTGTAGCCTTGTTAAGCTACATGGCTTGCTTTAAAAAAATTAAAAAGAAAATTTTTCATTGGATGTGAATAATATTGTGGGACCCAAATAAGCTACACAATGTTGTAGCTTGCTATTTTAACGGTACGTAGCTCCAAAAGCAAAATAGTTAAAAAAAATGATGTGGCAAATCAAGCAACAATGTATTGCACCGTCTATTGGACTTGCTCTTAACATTCAAGGACCCATTATAACTACTTACCCATCACTTTACTACTAAACTAAAGCATGTATCTATTAGATTTGTGCATGTTTTTATTTTATTCTATAGTTAGTTGTATTTGCGGTACCATAAATTCATCATCTTCATCAATTTTTTTGGGTTTGGGGTAGCGACCGTCACCCCTTGCTACTAGGTAGGTCCGCCTCTGGCTGTGACGGGTAAGGGTAATATTTAGGTGAGTTTTGAGAGAGTCTTGTCTCCAAGACTCGTGTGAATCTTACCAATAATGTTGCAAAGTTGTAAGAGAAGTCTTAAATTATTGGTAGTCTTGAGAAAATCTAAAGATTATTAATAGTCTTGAAAAGATTATTAATAGTATTGAGATGAGTCTTGTCTCAATACTCATATGGATCTACTAATATTGTACCAAAGTTTTAAATTGAGTCTTGAATTTTAAAGACTCAGCTTAAGACTTTTGTGGCGTCACGACTCATATGACATATTTCTTGACATATTATCCAATAAATGACTCGTATTTATACAATTTTTTATTTTCTATTGTTTTTAAAGTGTCACTTTTTTTGTTTAATTGCCCATCTATTCCTAGTTATTTTTTCCCGTCTCGGTCATTTGTTTACGGAGTATTATTTTTGAGAATTTTTTTAATCAAAGGTAAAATAAATGAACATGATAGAGGGAGCATAAAATCAATTAACCATCTTTTTTGTGTTCGACTCCTAATAAACTTATTAAATACAATATGAATCGGCCGTTTGGTTTGAGTTATTCAGGAAAGGGTAAGGCAATAAAAGTAGATGGTTCCCTTTGTTTGCGTTTGTTTACTCATTTAAATCATTCTCTTTCCCCATCCCTAACCCTCTAACTCCTCTACTCCTTACTCCCACTCCCATGGTAATCAATTTTCTTTCTCTACTAACCCACCGAGTCATCACCTTGCACATTGCTAGATCTATAACTCAACATGAACCACCACCACCAAGGTTCCCCCACCACCACTATGACCATCGCCCCACTATCGGGTCGAGTCAAATACAGATCGGATTTGGGTCAAAATATGGGTAAAAAATAATTTTTTACCCCTTCATTTACCAATTAAAAAAACAATTTTTAAAATTTTAATCATATTGAAAAAATTATTAATCATCGTATTTAGATTAAAAATTTGTAAAAATTATTTTTATATATATATATATATATATATATATATATATATATATATATATATATATATATATATATATATATATATATATATATATATATATATATATATATATATATATATATATATAGAAATAGGATCTTGTGTAAACACACCAATTTGGTGTAAACATCCTAACAATCTGAACCGTTGATCTAAAACTTGATCAACGGCTCAGATTTAATCTTCAAAAGAGAACAAAACCTTCCCAAAGTCCCTCCCTTACCTCTCTTTTCTCTCTCCTCTCTTTCTTTGATACTCATGTAACCAAATTTTCCTCTACAAATTTTGCTCTAAAAATTGAAATGTTGAATTTTTCCGAATAAATGCTCAATTATAAGTTCCTATTGCTAATCGTAATCTTAGATTGTAGATTACTTCAATTAATTCGTTATAATTTTTCAGAAATTTATTCAATTCATTCAATTTTTTGATTAAAATTGCATTTTTTGTAGAAAATTCGTTCCTATTGCTCAATTTTCCGAAAAAATTGCTCAATTGTAAGTTCTTGTTGCTTAATCGTAAGATTAGATTGTAGATTACTTCATTGAATTCGTTTTAATTTTCCAGAAATTCGTTCAATTTTATGCAAAATATATGCGTTCATTAGAATACTTGAATATATGTCTTGGAATACTTGAATATATGCGCGGGAATACTTTAATATATACTCAGTTATTCCAACACATATATTCAAGTATTCCAACACATATATTCAAGTTTTCCAACATATATATTCAATTACTCTAACATATATACTCAGTTACTCCAACACATATATTCAAGTATTCCAACATACATATTCAAGTATTCCAACATACATATTCAATTTTTTTCACCGACTAATACTGTTTTACAACAGTCGATGATGAAGAAACAATGCAAGAACACAAGTTCAGAGATATCAAAACATCTACCGTGTCGGAATATCAGAAAGACGCATTTCAAAATGGTCGAACTTGTCGTATTTTAATTGTCGTATCCCATATGTAATTACACGTATAGAATTAAGCAGTTACTCCAACATGTTTTGCTGATTATTCCAACAATCATTCAAATTATTTATTGAATCAATTATCAATTATTCATCCTCAATTACTTTAATGTCGTTATTTCAATGTTACAAGCAGTTATTCCTATGTTTGATAATAGGTATTCCAACATTTACCAATTGATGGAATCAATCAATTTTTAAATCTTCAATTACTCTAATGTCGTTGATATTCCAATGCTTACAAGCAGTTATTCCTATGTTCGACGACAATTACTCCAACATTTTACTAGTTGATTGAATCAATAAATTTTTAATCTTCAATTACTCTAATGTCGTTGTTATTCCAATGCTTATAAGCAGTTATTCCTATGTTTGACAACAACTACTCCAACATTAATTGTTGATTGAAACCACATGTAAGGAAATACATCTTATAAAAACTATTCTATTCCTCATGAGTTTTGAAACATCTGATCTTAGGCATGAACTCATCTTCTACCGTCCTTATCCAATTGTCGTTGGCACCTGGAGTCCAAGTCAAGCATAGAGAATTCGTGCTATTTTCAATAGTTGGTGTTGAGCATTGTTGTGAACTTGGTATTGTTGCTATCAACTGATTGAATGTCTGCAAACATATACAAGTAATCCAATATTCAAGTTCAAGTACACTAATGCATATTCTCAAGTACTCTAATGCATATATGAGTAAGTCTCCCTTGTGACGGGCTTACAACGGGTTGAATAACACTCATGTTGGTGGAGTAAAGTTAACCCATTTGCTTTTACCAAGTATTCTACTTTTTGCCATGTCTCACATATACGACCCGTCACAAACATGTGACGGATATCACCGTCACAAACAAGAATTGGTGTGCATATATTCAAGATTATGCAAAAACATACATTCAAGCACTCTAAAATTTCGGAGATTCAAATACCTATTTTAACCTTCCAATTCAGTTATTCCAACATACGTGTTTAAGTACTCCAGCATATATAAATTAAAGTATTCTAAAACATATAGTCAAGTACTCCAATGTTTACGTATACTCAAGTATTCCAATTATTCCAAGACATATACTCAGTTACTCCAACATAAATATTCAAGTATTCCAACACATATATTTAAGTACTCTATTAAATTTTGAGATTCATATACTCAAGTACTCCAACTACTTCAAGACATATACTCCAACATATATGTTCAAGTATTCCAACGTATATATTCAAGTACTCCAATTACTCCAACATATATACTCATTTACTCCAACATATATATTCAAGTATTCTAGCATACATATTCAAGTATTCCAACATATATATTCAAGTACTCTAAAAGTTTTGAGATTACCTTCAAGTTGATTCATGTCTTCTATGTTGAAATCGATATTCATCATAAAGAATTCTGGAAGAATTCAAAAACGAATAGTAATTCAAAAACGAATATATGTCGTGATAAATTACCTTAAAAAATGAATAGGCGTTCAAAAACAAATATGTATTGAAGTATAACGATATTACCTTCATGTTTATCAATAATAGGTTCATGCTTAGTGAAATTCATGCTCATCAAAAACGAATTTCGTATAAAATTTCTTGAAATTTGAATGAATTGAACGAATTTCCGAAAATTGAATGAATTGAATGAAGTAATCAATAATCAAATCTTACAATTGAGCAATTGGAACATACGATTGAACAATTTTCTGTTTAATTAGGTGTTTCAATTTGAAAGATATAATCAATTTTTGGGAGAAATGTTTCAGAGGAAATTTGGGTTTACTAAACCCTAAAGAGAGGAGAGTGAAAGGGAGGATAGAGAAACACCTAATGGAAATTTGGGGGATTTTGTTATCTTTTGAGAATTAATCTCGACCGTCGATCTTGCAAGATCTAACGGATCGAATTGTTAGCGTATTTACACCAAATTCGGTGTTTACACCAAATCCCACCTCTATGTATATATATATATATATATATATATATATATATATATATATAGATAGGTTCACATAAGGCCAACAACTCTTATAAGTTCATAAGTTCCAGTGTTAAAGTTACACAAAAGGTGCTTAAAGTTACACGAGATGAGTGTTAAAGTTGCACTTTATCACTTGAAGTGATAAAAGAGCTGAATGTTATAGTTACATATCAATATATATATATATATATATATATATATATATATATATATATATATATATATATATATATATATATATATAGGTTCACATAAGGCCAACAACTCTTATAAGTTCATAAGTTCCAGTGTTAAAGTTACACAAAAGGTGCTTAAAGTTACACGAGATGAGTGTTATAGTTGCACTTTATCACTTGAAGTGATAAAAGAGCTGAATGTTATAGTTACATATCAATTCTGAAAAAATGCAACTTTAACTTATGTCATCTGTAACTTTAATATAGACTTAATTACATATGGTGAACTTATTTGATCCCTTCTCTCTCTCTCTCTCTCTCTCTCTCTCTCTCTCTATATATATATATATATATATATATATATATATATATATATATATATAGGGATGGGATCCCATCCGAACCTTACTTCGATACGAACCGTCCGAACTAAACTTTAAACATTCCGGTTACACTTTTAAGGATCCCAATTACACTTTTAAGATTAAAACAAACATAAGAGTATTTGGTGTCCCATTATTCCCTTAATTTTTGAATAATTTTTAAGTAGTTAGAAATTACATTCTTTAATGATCCCATTACCCTCTCATTTTTAGTTTTTTCTCAAAAGTGTAACTGAGGTCCTTAAAAGTGTAACTAAGGTCACTAAAAGTGTAACTAGTTAAACTTTAAAAGTGTAAGCGGGGTTCTTAAAAGTGTAACTAGTTGGTTCGGACGGTTCGCACCGAAGTTGTGGTTCGGACGGGATCCTAATTATATATATATATATATATATATATATATATATATATATATATATATATATATATATATATATATATATATATATATGAAGGATTAAGTGAGTCCTCCTATATATATTGAGTCCATGAGTCCAATCTTGGACCACTGATCAAGTGGAAGATGGATGGTTGTGATTGCTTGAGGTGAAATAAGGAAATAAATAACAAATCTTGGTAAATATATCATTTCTCTCTCTTCCTTAATTATCTCAATGCATATCTTTTCTCTCTCATCTCAATCTTTTAATTGCATCTTTCTCTCACACAACAAGTTTCTTCAAAATTAAGTTTTTTTTCATCTTCACCAAAAAATCATCATTTTTCTAATGTCATTGTACGTATGTTACTATGTTACTGCCATAATCCATAAACTATGTTACTTTAACTCATACAATGTGTTACTTTAATTCATGAACTGTGTTACTTTAACTCATAAAACTTTGTTACTTTAACTCATAAAATCTGTTACGTTGTATAATAGTCTCTTGCAAAAACTGTTACTTTAACTCATATAATGTGTTACTCTAATTCATGAACTGTATTACTTTAACTCATAAAATCTGTTACGTTGCATAATAGTCTTTTGCAAAAACATGACTTCCAATCAACCAAAAGAATAATGTATGTTTCTATTAAGGGTACTCCAAAACAAAAATTATAAAACTCCATTACAATTCAAATGTTTCACACATGTTACTCTAAGAACTGGATATTGGAAATCAAATTACACTCATAAACTGTGTTACTGTAACTCATTAAGTATGTTACTCTAACGCATAATGTGTGTTATTCTAACTCATTTTACTCCAATAAAGGATGTTACTCTAAGGACTAGATATTGGAAAATCAATCAAACTCATAAACTGTATTACTGTAACTTATTCAGTATGTTACTCTAATGAATAATGTATGTTACTCTAATAATATATTGTCCTACTCAGAATTGTGCTTCTTCTTCTTCATCCTCTTCTTCTTCTTCTTCTTTTTCTTCTTCTTCTTCTTCTCCTTCTTCATCGTCAAACGATGACTTACATGACGTTTCTTAATGATTCTTTCTTCTTCTTCTTCTTCTTCTTCTTCTTCTTATCATCTACATCTTTGAAGATCTGCTCTATGTATGGAGTGAAACTCTCACCCACATCCTTGCACCATTCCTCTGCTTTTACGTCTACTACAAAAACAAGAACAATGTGGCGACAAACAAACAATCGGAACTTGAAATATGGCGGTATTCTAACCAAAACATTAATAACTAAATCCGATGACATGTTACTCTAATGCTTCAAACGTGTTACTGTAATACATTAGGTATGAATGAGAGTATGAATGACAGTATAAACATGTATACTGCTATGAATAAGAGTATGAATGAGAACGTTATACTTTGATATTGTTTCCTATTTTGATGGCAATCATGTTCCATCATTATAGGAAGCAGTATTTTTTTAATATGGCAGTATTCTAAATCCTTTGTTACTCCAACGCATTACAGTAACAGATGACAAGAATTAAAGTAACAGATGAAGTGCATTAAAATAACACGAGATTCAATTAACAGAAGATGTCTATACACAGGGTTAGACATTAAAATAACAGATGGTCTATATTAAAGTAACACATTATGTGCATTACAATAACTCCATATATATGTTTGTGCGAAAAAATCATATAATGATCAGATCTTTAAAAAATCATACTATGAACGTAAAATCCAATAATATGGAGCATCTTAATGACTTCCATGGCAATGAAAGCATAACAATTGATGAAGATTATGAAAAACCTAAATAATAATCATTGAAGATTATGAAAAAAACCTAAATAATAAACCTAACAATCTGCAATCTATACTAACACAATAGCAATGAATCGTTTATATGAATATATGATGAATGAAATGAATAAAATTAACGCAAAACATGAAAGTAATATCGAAACTCACCATTGTTGTACTCCACGAATTGCTTATCAACAGTTGATGATGATCTCGCGATCAATGAATCCATAGTAACGTGATGTCGAACACAGATTTTGAATGAATGAATGGATGAACGTGATGTTGGAAGCGTTTTTTTTAGGTTTGATGAACGTGGTAACGTGAATGAATGAATGAGTGAATGAATGGGTGAATGAATGTGATATTATTGTTTCCTAAAATTATGGGAGTTATTTTAGGAAGCAATATCCCCCTTCTTTTTTTTTTAATGCAAATTGTAGAATGAATCCTGTCCATCCATCATCATCTCATCCAATGGATGGGATAAGGACTTATGGACTCATATATAGAGAAGGACTCATAAGAGCCTTACTCTATATATATGTGTGTATATATATATATACATAGAGGCAGGATCTCCTACATTTTACAAATTCTGTACATTTTACCTTTCATTTGTGGCCATCAATTTGGATGAGATGAATGGCTAAGATTTGAGGCTTTCAACAAGGAAAAAAACACTTTCTACTGGCAGTTACACATGCACAAATATTTCCTACTCCATATTTGTTTATCTCCTCCAAAATCACAAGCAAATAAAAAAAAATTAGCCAAATCAAATTTCACAAAGACGTAGACTCCCATCCAAATTCTTCAACACTGTCCTCAATTTTTTTTTTCTTCGAACTAAGTAAGGTATTTCAATTTTTTTCCTTTTATTTCACGTTATTTCGTTTGCATTCAATCTTTCAATTTCACGTGCTTTCTTTTAGTTTTTCGATGTGGATTTCACGTTATTTAATTTCTTTCAACAATTAATTTTCGATTCTTCTTAAATTTCAATGTGTATATATTTATGTGTTTATTTATATACGTTTATCGGTTTTTTGTTGAACGTCAATTTCCGTCAAACACAGTAGGGATTATTTATATAAGGAGATGTATCAACTGCTATATATGTTCTATAGAATAATTGTTATTGTTAGAATATTGTTATTATATTATAGAATAATTGTTATTGTACTATATAATAATTGTTATTGTTTGTATAGAATAACTGCGCTCGTGTGTTAGAATAGTTGGACGAAGTTGGAAGAAATTATGACAGTTAGAATAATTTCAATTGCACGTTAATTGCAATTCAAACTCAATGCTTGAAATTATTCTAATTTCAATTTCAATTTTCCGAAATTTCAGTAAATATTTTCTGAAAATATTTCGCCGGTCCCAGTGATTATTTTCAATTTAAATTCATCTTACTTCAATTTCAATTAGGTTTTACACATCTAATTATCGTTGAACTAAGGAATGTATTTCAGTTTTTTTTTTTAGTTCACCATTTTTATTTCATCAGTTCTTTTCCATTAGTTCGATAGTTAATTTTCGATTTCGATGTCACATTATTTTAATTTCGTTCAATAGTTCATTTTCGATTCTTCTTAAATTTCAATGTGTATACGTCAATTTCAATGTGTACACATGTAATTATAGTTGAATTGGACGTCAATTTTCGTCAAAACAGTAGGGATTTTTGTTATAGAGTAATTGTTATGGTTAGAATAATTGGTATTGTACTATAGAATAACAGTGACCTTTAGTAGGTATTTTCGTTGCTTCAATTCCGTATTTGTACACAATTCATTCAGACTTATTGGATGTTTTGTTCAAATATACTTGTACACAAACTGCGTAACTATATTCAATGTAATAGGTTAGAGTAATTGGTGTCGTACTATAGAATAATTGTTGTTGTACTATATAATAATTGCACTGATGTGTTACAATAGTGGACGAAGTTGTTTTATTTTACGTTATACGGGTTCTATTTAGATGACCAACAAAATTGGAGTTATATGAGAACGATAATTTACGTTATATGAAAGTTGTTTCTATTTTACGTTACAATAACCATTTATTATATGATAACGATAATTTATGTTATGTAGACAAATGTACTTATTATATGTAGTCGGTTTTTGAATGGCAGGCAAAACTATAATGTCATCTGCACAAGAGCACATAAACTACAGTGGAACACTTTCATTGAGTTACACTCCAGATGGCAATGAGGAATGGGTTAGAGAAGTTCTCAACTCGAGCAAACCACTAAAACCAATATCAGTTACTGCTTTTTTCTGATTAGGCTCAAGCTTTGATATCAGCTCAACCAAATTCTTCGGTCGACATCGTACATCTATATTATCAGCCCTACGAATCAAACAATGCACAAATGAAGATAAAATAAACGATGAGGATAAATAACACGAAAGACATTTGCAATATTAGACAATAAAAAAGCAGCAAAAATAGTAACATACAATGTTATCGATTGAGCTCTGTTAGCCTTCTTTGGCTCAATCTTTATATTATCTATCTTAGAGCGTTTTTGTTTTGTTGCACCATCTTCGTCTGACTTACATTTTCGGGCGTTTTCTGCTTTATTTTTTGTCATGTCGGTAAAAAAGATTACATGCGTTAGAATAATTGACAGAAAAAGTTAATTGACAATATAATGATTGATATATAACAGACAATATAAAAAAGTTAACAGACAGTAAAATTGAAATATAACTGACATTAACTATATATCAAAAAATTGAAACCTTGATTGATATTTCAAAAAAGGTTATCATAACTTCAATTAGTTTAGTTAGTTTTTATTTGTCTAATTAAAGTCATGAGCATGCATATTGAAATACAATAACTTGATTTAAGCATTACAATAACTGACTCTGCACCTTAAAATAACTGGCTCTGCATATTGAAATTCAATAACTTGATTTAAGCATTAAAATATCTTTTTTTTTTGGTAAAATGCAAGTAATTTCATTCCAACCAAAAAACATTACATCTTGATCACCATCCAATCATATCGACAACAAAGCATTAACAAATTTGTTTGGATATACAATAACTACATTTGTAAATTTGAATAATTGCGTAGACACTTCACAATAACTGGCCATATATATTTTTTAGTTAATTAGTACAATAACATAGTTCAAGCATTAGGATAAAGTTTGTATAACTTTGGTTAGTTTATTTAGTTTTTATTTGTCAAATTGCGATTAGGTTTGTATAACTTCGATTAGGTTTGCATAACGAAATCAAAATAATGTGAAATCAAAACTTCATACAAATAATAACATGCATATTGAAATACAATAACCTGATTAAAGCTTTAGCATAAGTAATTGAATAGTATAAAATAACTAAATAAGCAAAGAAAAAAAGCTTACTAAACAACTTACAATAACTGACTATGCACCTTACAGTAATTGTATTTGAGTATTAGAATAACTGGATAGACACCATGCAATAACTATGGTGTAGTACATAAATAATTATGTACATGTACCTGTTCCGTACCTGTGGATGTTGTAGGCTCATGTTCCTCAGGATACAGCAACAACTATTTTGCAGAACCAGCACCAAACAACAAACAAATATAGTTAGTAGCAACGGTACCACTCCTACCTCAAAACTTACCAAAAAAATATTATCGACTTTTGGTATTTAAAAAATTGTAAATAAGACCTTAACATGAATATAAAAACAAACTTTAGATTGATCGCAGTACGATTGAAAAGAATTTGAAAAACGGAGTAGATTCATAAATGCAGTAAATTGATAAACGCATTGGCATAAATTGACCATTAGCATTGAAATTGAAATATAATTATAACATATTTGATATACGATTTCAGCACCAAATAGTACAAATTGAAATAAATAACAGTAGTGGATTTCACGCAGTAGATTTGTGCCTAAACAGGTGTTATAGTAAGTCAGTAACTATTTCACGCGGTACAAACTGAAATAAACAGCACCAATAAATTGAAGGGTTTTTCTACGTTGTACCCTCCTGTTTTTCCGTTTTCTACCATGTACCCCTCCTATTTTCAAAACTCCTACTAATACCCTTGTAGTTGATTAACTTCATAAAACGTGACCTAATCACAATTATCCGTTTAATGCTCCGTTAATTACATGGCATGACAGTGATTCTAGGCTATGACATAACCAGTTTTGACGACATTGACTTGTATTCCCTCCATTTTCCCCAACTTTTCCCCCATTTCGTTAATTTTCCCCATTTTCCTCATTTTATACATCAACTTCTTATTCTTTTTTACCTAATTGATTTTCCTCCACTTTCACCCCAACTTATTCTTTAGCTTAAGTAATGATATTTTATTGAGTTCTAAAGAAATTAATTTAATCACATTAACAAACAAAGCATTAATGTTGCACTTAAAAAATAAAGAGTGAAAGAATTATGATAAAATGAAGAAAAAAAATCAGAAATTATGCATGCAAAATTAGAATTAGAGAAAACATAGGAGACGGAGATGGAAATTAATTACGGTTTTTAAGTAGAATAATTGTAATTAGGTCACGTTTAATAAAATTAATCAACTACAGGGGTATAAGTGAGGGTTTAGAAAACAGGAGGGGTATATGGTAGAAAACGGAAAAACATGAGGGTACAACGTAGAAAAACCCTAAATTGAAATAGGATTTCACGCAGTACGATTGACAAATAAACGAGTGTTATAGTAGTCAGTAACTATACTGATCTACATACAACAACCCTGCCAAAACTCCTCATAACCGTAACCCAATTTCTTCTGTAAATTGGCCTGGCACAAACATTATAGTACAGACACACCACTGAATTGCCTGGCAAAAATTCAAGTTATACTAACTATCATGATTGATTATGGTTTTACAGAAACTGATTCGTAGAAGACTAACTACAACCCTAAAGTGTAGCAATCTCCAGTGCAAGCCACCATAAATAACCATAATTCGTAGACTAGGACAGTAGAATGAACGTACATGAGAGAATTACAAGCTTGAATTGAAGAGGAGGATCATCTGGGTTGGATTCTACACATTGCTGAAGGTATTTCAACAAATTTTGATTGTCTTCTACCTGGAAAAAAAATCAGATAGTAAGTAATTAAATTAGAGTAAAGTCAGTGCAAATTAAAATGGTAAACGATCTGAAAGAAATTACAGTGATTTCCATATTCAAGCAACAATATACCAAAATCCGCCAAAACCCTAACTACTCTCAAATTCAAAGTGTTGCTGATTTGGGATTTTTTTGTGATTAGTGACGACTGACTGGCAAAATCCAATTTTATATATATATATATATATATATATATAGTAAGGCTCTTATGATTCCCTTACTCTTTGTGAGTCCCTAAGTCCTCATCTCATCCATTGGATGGGATGAGGATGGATGAACAAGATGCATCCAATTAAAAAAAAAAAAAAAAGGAGATTTACGTTCCTAAAATAACTCACAAGAATTTAGGAAACAAATAACTTCCTATCATTCACGTTCATTTTCATTCACGTTCATTTCCATTCCACGTTCATTCACACCTAAAAACCAAAAACCCCTTTCTTCATTCACGCTAATTCATCGTTTTTGATCTCGAAATTCTGCTACAATGGATTCAATTACCGCATCATCGTCTTCAACGGTTGATAAGCAACTAATCGATTATAACAATGGTGAGTTTCTGTGATTCATTCACGTTTTTATTCGTTTTTTCTTTACGGATTTCAATAGCAATATTGCTTTCAATCTGCGTTTTCATATCAATGTTTTATCGCGTCAAATTGCGTTTTTTTTTTACGTCGATCTTCATGTTTATAGTGCTTTCATTGACATTTCGACTTTATTTGCATCAAATTTTCGTCTTTTTGATGTCATTGCGTTTTGATTCATAGTTTCGTATCAATGGTATTTTGATATCTCGATCTCAATAGATTACAGGTCTCTATGGTTTTTTTCAAGATTTTCCCTGATATCCATTGATACTATTTTTTTGATATCAATTAACGCAGATTCGTCGTTGAAGTAACATGCCTTCTGAATTAAAGTAACACTTAATTGTAATTACAGTAACACAAATGAACGTTCAGGAAAAGGGTTTTGATGATATGCTGGAGTAACGTATTGTACACGTTAGGGGAACACAACTTATCAATTATAGTAACACAGTATTTGCATTGATGTAACGTTGTTTGATTCTGTGCAGGTAGTTGCGCCACAGATGCGAACGCACAAGACAACACTGGAAAAGGTGGAATTTAATTCGTTTGATTAATAATGGATTAATATTATGGTTCATTGATATTATTGTTTCACCGATATTATTGTTTTGCTTTATGTTGAAGCATAAATGGCGTTGAAGTAACACAAGTAATGAATTAAAGTAATACCTAACTGTAATTAGAGTAACACAAACATGTAACACTAAAAAAGGGTTCTTAGCGTTGTCGTTGGAGTAACATCCTCTTAGAGTTAAAGTAACGCAACTTATGAGTTACAGTAACACTTATGCCCATTGGCGTGACTTTTCTTACTTTTTGGCAGGAAGCATTGGTAAAGAGCCGAATGCACTGGAATGGTGCAGAGATGTGGGTGAGGTTTTCACTCCATACATGGAGCAGGTATTCGGGACAATTGATGAGGCAGTGGAATTTTACAAAATCTACGCGCTGGCTTGCGGTTTTGATGTGAGGAAGTACACCACGAAGCGATGGCACGGTGGTGAGATAAAGTCGAAGCTCCTAGTCTGCAACAGACAGGGTTATACGAACTCTGTTAAAGCTGTTAACAATACACCTGCAGCTGTGAAAGTTGTTAACGATGTAGATGGGGAAGGAGTTGTTGTGGACGCGATTAAAAAGAAGACGAAAGTCCGTCGTTGCGGGTGCAAGGCAAGGATTAGGCTGTTCAATAAAGGAGGCATTCTCAAGATTGATAGGTTCCACATCGGCCACAACCACGAACTAATCTCACCGAAAGACAGAGAATTCCAAAAGATCTCGAGGAACCTGACAAAGTACCACAAGCAAATGATCTTGAATAATTCGCGGGTATGGAGTAACACAATTTTTTTTATAGAATGACATGTGAGTAAGTCGTAACAGCTTGATTAGACCAATGTGTGCATAATCTAGTTACTTTTGCTAAAGTAACACCAGTGATTCTATACAGTAACACCTGGATTAGACCATTATAAGAGTAACACCTGGATTAGACCATTATGTGCATAAGCTGGTGTAAATTTTGATAGAGTAACACCAGTGAGTCTATAGAGTAACACTGCTTAAGTACAAGAGCAACACAACTGGTGTATTAATGTTATATTGCTGCAACGCTTGATTCTTATTTACAGCTGAAGATCGGCGCAACGCGGACATACAACATGTGCAAGGAGCAGGTAGAGGGATTCGCAAACGTGGGTGCGAGCTTGGTTGACTTCAAAAACTGGGGGAGAGATATAAAGTGCTTCCTACATGAGAGGGACGGTCAGCTATTCATTGATCGATTCAAAGACATGGCTAAGAATAGGAAGGGTTTCTATTTTGACTACGACCTGGATGAAGATGGGAGTGTGAGCAAGGTTTTCTGGGCTGACGGTGAGGCGCGGCGTAACTACCAGTTATTTGGGGATGCAGTTTCGTTCGACCCAACGTACGGGACGAACAAATATAAGAATTCACGCCGTTCACAGGCGTTGATCATCACAAAAGATCGGTAACCTTTGCTGGCGCTCTGATAGCGCACGAGGATTATGAATCGTTCGTCTGGGTGTTTGAGAGATTTATGACTGCAATGGGAGGTAAGGAGCCAGAGTATATAATTACCGACCAAGATCCGGGCATTATACCAGCGGTGAAGAAAGTGTTTAAGATGGCGCTACACCGTTTCTGTATGTGGCATATCTTGAACAAGGTTCCTGCCAAATACGGTGCAGCCCGGAGTGACTACCAGGATTTTTTGAAGAGACTAAATGCTATAGTATGGGATGTGGAGATTGATGGAGACGAGTTCGACGCGGAATGGTGTGACATAGAGGAGTTCCATGGGGGCGATGACGAGTGGTTTTCAACTACATACTCCATCAGGGGACAGTGGGTGATGGCACATTGCAGGGATTTGAAGATGGGCGGGTTAATGTGAACCACGCAAAGGTCGGAGAGTGAGAACAGTTTCTTCAAAAGATTCGAACAAAAATCGGGGACGTTGGTCGAATTCTGGATGCGATTCGAGAGCGCCATGGACCAGCAACGGTATACACAGAAAAAACTCGACAATGACAATGCACAAGCTTCTCCAAAAACAGCAACCCACCTGCCAATTGAACATCACGCTTCGAAAATTTACACCCACGCCGCATTTGAAGAATTCCAGGAGGAGGTGAAATTTTCTGTGGGTACTTGCAGCGTGAGGGGCTTCCTTGAGAAGGACGGGATTGAGGAGACATTGGTTAGGGATGCTACGAGGGATAAGGAGTTTACGGTCAAGTATATATCAGGTACTCCTTAAAATCACTCATTACTCCTTAAAGTAACACCGGTCGTTCCTTACTGTAACACATAAAATGCTTTGGAGTAACTGGGGATGGCATTTGGACATCTGTGTTGTAAACGCTTAAAAGTAACACAGACCATGAATTACAGTAACATTTCACATTCCAAAAAGTAACACTTTCTGCACTCCATTACATTCTGCAAACCATTATATCCAATGTATTTGCTGTCTCTGCTGATTGAAAGATTGGATGTGAATCTGTCCAGGTACGTCTGGATCAAGCTGCACATGTCGGTTGTTTAATTTGCGAGGGATATTGTGTAGACACGTAATCTAGATATATTCATCGAAAGGGCTGACCACTATACCCGAAAACATGGTAACCAAAAGGTGGACAAAGGAGGCTGTTCGCACTGTTCGTATCAGTGATGAAGGATTAGACGGCGAAAACACTGACATCATCGACGGAAAACAGATAGAGATGTCGAGATTGTGGTCGGAAATCCATGAGACAAGGCAGATGTGGAAAGCTTGTGCGGATTAATTCGGGAGTTCAGGTTGCAGAGGCAGCCAGTTTCTGGTGGGGGGAATATTGGCAAGACACAGGAACTGAAAAATATGCTTGGTTGTACGACCTCTGAAAATATCACGATACTACCTCCTAAGATTTGTAAGACAAAGGGAAGCGGAAAGCAGATGTTGTCAAGCAAGGAAAAGAAGGTCGCACTTTCCAGAAAGCCGAAACGCATGTGCAATAACTGCAAGCAGATTGCGCACCACGACAAACGAAACTGTCCAAATCCTTACGCAGAACGACACCCTAAACAGCCTACCAAGCAAACTAATGATGCGGATGACGAGGATGATGTAGATGAAGACATCGATGGAGAGGAAACTGAAGAAGACACCGAGGATGAACAAGTGTTTTGATAATACTCAAGTGTCTTTGACATTATAAGAATTTTTTCTTTTTTCCTGGTTTACAAAAAAACTAATCCTGTACACATTTTTGCAATTAACACTATATTTACTTAATACGTGTGTTTTTGGTTAGAGTAACATCTCATGTGGGTTGAAGTAACATTATTCATTTGTTACAGTAACAGAAAAAATGCATCGAGGTAACTGAGGACAGCAGTGTTGTTCATTCATTGACAGAGTACAAAAAATTGGTGATTGCAATATCATTGTACATTAAAGTAACATACTTAAAGTAACATAATTTGTTCATAAAGTACCAAAACCGGCATTAATCACTTAAAGTAACATAATTTGTTCATTAAAGTAACACACACAGTGCTTCGGTATAACACACAGATTGTGAGACCAAGAAAAATTGTTAATTTCAATAATTCCCATAGTAACACCAATAGTGAATTAGAGTAACAGGTGCAGCTGGTCATTGTAACAGAGTTTCACAGCTTCTATGTATTGGTGATAGTGAAAAGACTAATGTAATTAGACAGGTTAATAAAGAATAGAAACCATTAAATCGTAGTTACAAAAGAGATGACATGGTTCAGTAGACACGCTATTTTTTTCGGCCCTTTGTTGGCTTGCTCTTCGGACCATCGATAATTTTCTGTCTAGTGATCTCATACTTGGCTACGTTGTCCAACATTTGCGATCGCACATTGTTTTTGTCTGCCAATAGAAGTGTTGCTGCAAGTTGGACCACCAGATATCGTCTATTGACCTTCCTCTCAAGGTCTATGTGGTGGAATGTACGGCCCTCGTACATTAACATGTGCATCATGGTGAAAATTCCCGACTCGTCACATGTTGCGCCTGGTTTCTGCCAATTAAGCTTGACCTCATTAAACTCGAAAGTAATGATATCAGCTGCATCAGGGACTTTGAACTTATCGAGGAAATCGCTGATTGTTGACACCTGTGTGTACCCACAGCAACGTTATTATGTGAGAAACAGATGGCCGTATGCAATAATAAATATTAGAATATATATACTAACCATTATCGTTGCGGCCTTGTACAACATTGTTTCTTTCACGTTCGGGTAAAGTTGGTGGTCAAGGAGATCTATTGTCCTATTCTTACGGTTGATGCACACGCATGAGTAGTAATAATCGATGTTGATCGGGACAAATATGAGATCAGCTTCCAAATTAAGAGAACGACCACACTTCCTTTTAAAAAGATTGAGATGGGACATCAATATGTCCACTGCCCGCGTGGATGGGGCGTCTACATCCTCGTCAAGCATCCCATAGAGGCAGTCCTACAAACATATTCAAAGTGTCTCAGATTGGGTTCAACTGTGAGGAAGTAACACATTCACTACGTATCAGACTACTACCATTCATGTACAGCAAAGACGCAAATTAAAGTAACATGTCTCCTACATTACAGTAACGCACTTAAATAACACCATCCAGATGTTGAGCGACGTGTATTCTCCTGGAACCATGGTCATAAATATATATATGTACACAAATGCAACAGTAATGCGTACCGTCTGTCGTATACCGAAGTATGCTGTCGTAGGTGTCTCGCCCGAACCAGTGGCGGAAGGTGGAAGCCTGTTCAACAGCATCGACCAGCATTCGATGATGCACGACTGCATATTCTGACCCGGTAACATTGAAAGTATGTCATTCCGCTCAATTGTAGCCAGGAGTGAATAATTTGCAACCTCCTCGCTGAAGGAAAACAAAAAATACCTCGTCAAAAAAACTGTTTTAATATTCACCCATTAATGTTAAAGTAAATGCGTACCAATTTTGAAGAGTTATAAGCTCCACAAGGCAGTAGTCCATAACGTCTTTGCGACGGACGGGGATCTTACTTAACAACGTCCTGTTGTTCAATAGAAACGGTGACAGCATGGGAGAGTTTGCATCTTCAACGCCACAATCAATTGAGCAGCCAAGTCCGTCACCCTCACCACGGTTTCGGCTCTTCAGAACGGATCTTGTCCGCGTTGAGAAGTCAGAGTCAAGCACCGTCTCTGCGACAGGGGTTTTAGGAGTTTTAGGGGTTTTAGGGTCAGATGTCGATGGTCGTTCATCATATTCTGTCCCGCCTGCCCTCTTGACGGTACCCCCGGTAGACCCCGCAACACTCGATATAGTTCTCTCGATGGCGATATTCGCTTTATCGTTTAGGAACTCTCTCACCCTTGCTATAACCTCATCTCTGTCCTTATTGTTGTCATACAGGATCAGAGTCGCCGCAATCTCCGCTCTATAGAGGTTGTTCGCCTCCATTGTGCCAAGGCAACATTCGAACGCTTCCCCCCTGTACAACATCATGTGTATCATGAGGTAGACACCACAGTCGTTCGCCGAGAAACCTCCGCCCTGCCATGCGAATGAGACGTTGACAACAGGGAAGCCCGCAACATCCGATCCCCTCGCGATACCTTTTCCGACCATGTACTTTCCCATTTCCACAGCCTAAATCATACCAAAAACAAAAAAAAAAAATAAGACGGAAGGTAAAATAATGTCCGATTATATATCACCACAAGTTCACTTACGGCGATTTTTGCCATCCCGACATATGGCAGACTTTCGAATTCCTGTTCTTCGTAACTCCTGTTGTCTAGGTACTCAATCTGCTTTGACAGGAAGTTGATACATGCACAACTGTAGTGGTCGTTGTTGTCCGAAAGCACCGGGACGAATACCTGTTATTTGGTAATTAAGATTATGGCGATTATTGTTAAAGAGCTGTAATGAAGGGTAATAAAGAGTTTCATATAGACGTACCAAGTCAGAGTCTAGGTTTATGGTGTCTTTATTCACTTCGGTCCGAATGTCCCAGAAGTTGAACAATTCATCGCCAACGTCGACCTTTGCACCACTCTTTGTGCCCTTCCACAGCTTCATTACTGTCTTCTGCATGACACATGTTGAAGTAACAATTCATGATCGTGGTAATAAGAAAGAGTAACACTCATTATCAATTAAAGTAACAGTTTGAAACCCTTACAGTAACGCCTGTTATTGTGATAGAGTAACAGTATTAATGTGTAAGAGTAACACTAACTATGGATATAAGAACAATGAGTAACAGTATACACACCATACTCATTGTGAATGTTCATTCCTAATGTGATATAAAACCCATGATAATGGTTATTATGAATGATCATTCAAGATATGTTAGTGACGCTATTTGTTGATTGTGTCGGTGTGATAAAAATAACAGAGACAAGCTTACGCTGTGGCTAACGCCAAAGAAGCAGCGTGATGTAGGACGTGGCGCACTCTGACTCACGTCCAGGCTGTTAAGAAGTATACACCAGGTATCGATAATAGCGTTCGACAGCTGCTGCCCCGGCTGGAGTGTCGAGAGCTCATCACAAGGGACGTTGAAAAAGTCGTCAACCCTCACCAGCATCTCACTAAAAAAAATTGGAATGAATTATAAGACAATTGATAAAAAAATAACATAGATAAATAGAATCAGGTAAAGAAATTAGATCACTATTGAAAACATACTTCGCACTGTACTTGTCATTGTTATAAAAGACGTAATCCATTACGTCTTTCCGAACACTCAAAACCGACCTGAACAATGTACTGTTTCTGACAAGAAAATCGGATACTATTATCTGGTCTGGTTCAGGGATTCCACATTCATAAGAGCATCCAAGCTTCTCATTGACAACTTGCATGCAATCTAAAAATTTTTCAGAGTGGAGAAAGTAAGGATGGAAGACCTTCCGTCCATCGACTTCCACCCACAAATTCTCAATAACATTCGCTTCATCAATTTGGTGATCCCTGTCCTCCGAACCACCGATAACAGCCTCAACCATCTCCGCCGTCGTGTACAGTTCGAAGTCGGGACAACTTCGACTCTCATCAGCAGTGACAACATCCTCAACCCCCGCCACATTTGTACGCATGCTCGCACCTGCTGTTTGTGTGGGCTGGCCTGTGAATGCAGGGCCTTGGGTCGCTGCGTTCTTCGCACGTGCGTACGCCTCGCACACTTCATCGACCGTCCGGTGGAGCTCTTCTCCACTCCAGAAGTCTTGCGAGGCCTGTGACGGAACGGGGTCATCGTTCAGTGGTTTGCCGGATGTTATTCTTCTGAGTTTGGAAGCGGCTGATATCCACCAATCATGGAATGCAACTGCATTCCTTGCCATCATGAGGTACAATTCATGTACCTCCTGCATCAAGAATAAACAAATGGTTTTAGTTTGGAGGGTTGACTGTAACATATTATTTGTATTAAAGTAACACCACTGGTTCATTAGAGTAACATGTGATCAACATTAAAGGAACACATATGGTAGTTAGAGTAACACATTGAATTTATAGATGAAAATTTTTATTACTTACATCAACCGCCTTAGCTCTTAGATCAGCGTCATCCTCAACGCCATCTGCTAGCTCGATGTTTATGGACTTCGCAGATTTGTGCGCGGATGATGTTGGGGCATTCGTTATCCTCAGCGGCACCCCGTCATCCACCACCTCCTCGTCCACCACCTCCTCAAGTAGACAACGGGGGTATTTCACCTTTGACTTGGTAAGACGACCAAGCCCACCACCAACAAATTCACAATACAGCCTATCTAGCATCCGCTCGCGATCCCAATGCTTAATAAGCGGCAGATCGTGCGGACAACGATGATCACGGTACTGGAAACGGTGAAAGTATGTGATCATCAAAAATGGCAGACAACCGAGCAGGTATGTCGGTTTCTGAAGAACATAGTCTTGACAGGCTGCAGCAAGCCCATCCAATACAAGAGTGCACCAATCATAGTTCCTGATCTGCTCTACGTTCTCCACACACCTGAGCAGACTTAGACAACGGTGTAATTCGACGTTGGATTAAGAAAAATAGACATGCTGTACAGAACAAACAATCTACAAAAGTCATCCCCCCCGTGAACGTCCTTCTGTAGTTTTTCCAACAACAGAGACAAAGGGATCGTGTCGCTTGCAGTATGAATATTGAACCGATCCCTAAATGCTTGTTTCAAACTGACGACATCTTCCGCCAGTGCTTCCTTCGACCGACCCATTGGGAGCAAGTCAGCGGGGTTCGGACCGTATGGAATAAGGAAGCAATCGTGGACATCGTGCTTCGTTACCAAGAATTGATCGCTTTTCCTTGGTAGCCTGAGAATCAGCGTGTCATCCGCGAAAAGCGTCATGAACTCGACTGCATACTTACCGGGGAAACTTTTGAGTCGCATTGAAAGTAGGCCCCCAAAACCTATTCTGATGACAGAATCCCGCTGCCGATCATTGAAGTTTGACATTAACTCGATGAGTCTCTGTGGCCTACACCTGAACTGGATCTTCTTAGCTACAACAACTTCTTGTTCCTCCGCTTCTTCCTTCTGAAAAGGGACAAACATAAAGATAATTAGTATGTTCAACTGTTGTTAGACCTAAATATGCACCACTTAATAGGTGAACATCAACAATACTAATGCCTGCAACTGACCTTCTCCTTGGTTTGCCTCCTGCTTTTGCCATCTGTGGCACGAGTTTTTCTGGACTTGTCACCTCCTTTTGCCATCTGATCAAAACATACAGCTGATACGCGTCAAAGTAACATAAATATAGACCAGAGAGTAACAAACTGCAAGCACAACTGTTAGATTAACTAAAGTAACACGTCTCCTAGATCACAGTAACACAATTAGTTCTTCAATGTAATACCATAAGTGTCACATTAACACCATAAACTGCAACCACAACTGGTAAGCAGTAAGGTAACACAAAATAGTGTTAGAGTAACATAAGAATTAGAATAACAAATCTACCTAATTGAGTGTACCAGATTAAAATGATTCAAAGTTTCACGAAGATGATAGTTAGAGTAACACCTCCTCTGCATTACAGTAACACATTGTTGTCTTCGAAATAACACCATATATATGACACATACAGATTACACGAAACAAATGAAAACCCAGATAATGATGCTAATGCTCGCTGAAAAAAGTTAATTATAGGGCACAAACACAACAAGGTTAATCAATCAATAATGAATTCAATTATACGAAACAGATAAAAACCCAGATAATGATGATAACAAAAAATTAATTATAGGACACAAAACACAGTAAGGTTAATCAATCAATAATTAGCGAAAAAATTAATGAAATCAGACAATGATGATAATGTTTGCTGAAGTTAGAAAGCGGCTCGAATGTAACCTTGCTCGAGTTGAAAGTGAGCGATTGAGTTGAGTTGAGCGATAGGGTTGAGTTGGATGATTGAGTGCTCGAGTATGCTTAGAAGCTTCAGTTGGCGAAGCTTCGGTTGGCGCTAAGTTGAGAGATTGAGTTGAGTTCGATTGAGTGTAAGGGTTTGCTTGAGTTGAGCGAAGAGTTTGAATGAGGTGAAGTTGAAGGGTTTTCTTAGACGTGCGTTTGAATGAGGTGAGATGAGAGAGAAGAGCAGTTGGCGCTAATCTAGGGAGGAGGAAGATTTTTTTATTTTTTTTCCAAATTTTGGTAGTTACTACCTTAATTACAATATACAATCTCAACCATCCATCTTGTTTAGATCAATGGCTAAGATTAGGACTCATGGACTCAAAAAAAATGTAAGGACTCACTTGATCTTTACTCTATATAGTAAAGATCAAGTGAGTCCTCTTTTTTTTCGAGTCCATAAGTCCTATTTAGAGCCATTGATTTAGATGAGATGGATGGTGGTGACTGAGTCTAGTAATTAAGGTAATAACTAACCTATTTTGGAAAAAATATAATAAAATCCTCTCTCCTCACTTAATTATCTCCAACCACCTAACTCACTTGATCATGTTTCATCACATTCAATTTTTTCATTCAAACTCACCCGCCTAACTAAAACCCTTCATCTTCATCATCCCAAACTCAAACTCTCGACTTCTGATTTCTTTCAAAACACACCCGCTCATTCGCTCATCTTCAACTCAAGCAAGGCTACATTGAAGCAAGGCTACACACCCGTGTTACATTGACGTATTATAAGTGTTACTTTAATGAACAAATGATGTTACTCTAAGTAATTAATGGTGTTATTCTTTGTCTCATGGTTAAACAATGTTATTATCATCAATTACTCTGACGCATTATATATGGTTCTTTAAAGAACGACAATTGTTAATTTGGTAATGAATGGTTCCAATCCAAGTTATCCTCAATTACTTTGGTAATCATTTGTTTAAACAACGCTGCTGTCCTCAGTTACTTCAATGCATTATGTCTGTTACTCTAACTGTAATCCCCTAGAAAATCTAATGCGATACAGTGGCGGAAACACTGTAGAGTCAGGATTAAAACACACTGTAACTATGTCTTAGTAAAATTAAAATGGTAAAGTCAAACAATAGGCCTTAAATAAAATGGCCAAAATTTAAAACAATCCACAAAAGGGGTTTGAACAATCCATAAGACATAATTGTCAAAATAAACAAGCAGGATCCACACTGCTCGCTAGCCCACACCCGGAACACGTATACCTGCCATGTTAAAACATAACAGCCACAATCAGTGGGGAGCAACGCCAACGTTCTCCCAGCCGTATAACAGGATTTTAAAACTGCAATTACTATTATAGAAAAATAGTAACAAAACGGAAAACAGTAAAATAGCATATTAAAAATAAGCTTTCAGCACCAAAACCAAAATATTAAAATGGGTTTCCGAATAAACATAAAAATATTTGCCAACCTGCAAACCAATTTATATCGATAATAAATAAAATAATCAAAATGGCGTTATGGATAGGATTAGGGTAGAATCTAGACTTTCACCAGGACAATACTAAACTAGCTTCGAGAATTTAGTCAAAACAAATCAGACTTCGGTCTCTAACTAGGCAACTCAACTATAACAGGACTGCGTGCAGCGAGGTCCTGGCTTAAGTAATGTACACCCCTCCTGGACACCAACCGTAATCCAGTTCAACCCGACGGCGACTTACACGATGCGATATCTAAGTTTAAGGTCAAAATATACACACTCCTGAACAAAAACCATGCTCAGTTCAACGACCAATGTGTCTCAACATAGACACACCAGCTTTATAGTTGATGGCAAAACGTACATCCCAGACTATATTACTCTAAACCCACACTTATCCTTATCCCATAACTCCAAAAAAAAGCCATTATCGATATTCAAAAGATATAATCATCATAATAATAAGAGAACTAAAGGAATGATCACAATATTCTAAAAGAGGAAACTTTCTATTTTAGGGAACTTCTATTTTTAGAAACTTACTAAAAATAACATCATATGAAAATAGCAAAATATTAGTTTAAACTAATACAACATTTTTAGTAAACGATATAGATTTATAAAACTAGTATTTTCGGCCTTAACGATATTACTTATGAAAGTGAGAGTATGTAGATTTATGAAATTATTGAAAAATCATCCAAGTGTTTACAAAATAATTAAAAATGTCTTAAACACTTTAGTACTACTAATTAGGGTGTTTCCAAAATTTATAAAACTAAAATTCCCTAATTATTATTAGTTACGACAATAAGAACATAAATAGGATTTTACGGCAAATGTCAAATTAAATCCTTTAACGTCTTTTATTTAATTAAACCAATGAATATATTTAGAGTATGTTAAGGGATGATTTAATTTTTAAAGTATCAGATTTAATATTTTCAAAGATTGCTGGAAAAATAATTCTTTTAGGTAAGACGAAGCATTTTAACGATAAATCGTAATTTTGTCCAAAAATCATTACTAATAATTAAAGACTTTAATAAATAGTAAAAAAAAATTAAGTAAAATAGCTAAAATATATTTTTAGACATTCTGTCCGGAAAAGAAAATTTTCTAGAATCCCTAAACCCGGTTTTAAAAGGATTTTCTCGTTAATCGTCTAATCTCGACAATAACGATTAATAAAAATAGTAATTACAAAATGATTTACGTATTAATATCCAAAAATTATTATTAAACTTAAAAATTATGATTTTCCAGAATATACCAATTTTCCAGATTTCCAAAAATTCCAGATTTAATAAATCCCGTCAAAACCGTCTTTAAAACCCGTTTTCATAATTAACGATTTCATTAATAAAACTTATCGTTGCTAACATTTTATTAAAGCACAAAAATCATAAATTACATTTTATTATGAAATCATCAGAATCATATTTTTTTCCAGATTTAAACCAAAGACCAGAAATCGAGAATTTAAACGACAAGCACGGTTGTAACGATAAACGACGATTTAAAGTGATTAATTAATTCATCCACTTAACAATTCCGAAAAATTATTAATAAATTCAGAAAATTCTATTTCATCATAAAGTTTCACCACATCAAAAATCAGATTAAAATAAAATGTTTAGGTACTAGAAATAAAAATCGGCTTTTAATCATTTTTGTCCGTAAACGGTAATAATTCAATAACCGATATCTAAAATATCAGAAAAATACCAAATTATTAAAAATCATCAAAAACCTCATTGTTACTGTATATAAACATATATTAGAAGTTTAGGCCGAATATTACGATTTTACAAATTAATATTACGATTTAATCGTTAATCTCGTAAAAGCGATAAAAATATCGAAACATGCAAATTTTCAACTTTTAAAAATTTTCCAGATCATATGACATACATATATTGTCAAAATAAAATTATAAATATATACATGCAATTACACAAATAAAATCATGTAATACCGAGTAACATCGACGTTACCTTCAATCCAAATCCGAGTCTACGATATATTCGTCTTCTGCGGGACCGCTTTGGAACCTTAAAAAAAACATGAATTCCATGGTATGAAAATACCATAATATCGCTGAAAAATTAAGGTGACAACAATTGGAAAAGAAATCGATTAATACCTTAACGAAGGAGACGGAAAGACGATTAATTTGGAGAATATAATGAGACGATCAAGACTCGATTTTGAGACTAATATTGGCTGGAATTACTGCTGAAAACCATGTCCAAAGGAGAGGAAATGAAGAGTATTTGCCTTGAATAAATTGGTGAATGAATGAATAAAAGAGTATGAAAGCTTTATGCATAAATGAGACTTTGAAATTGATGAAAACGAGGCTACACTAACTTGATAAAACAAGCCAAATGAAGTGTGTATGGAGTATGAAAAGATTGTTCTTAATTCACCCAAAATAAATGAGAAGAAAGAAATATCTAAAAGCTTAATCCATGTTATAATATAAAATGTAGTAAAAATGTAATGTAGTGTGTGACATGGGAGTCACGGTCCACAAAATAAAAATATGAGTCCAAATTAGTTGTAGATTGATAAAAATAAGGATCGTAAAATTATTAAAAGCATTTCAAAGCAATTCGAGTAAACCTCACGTTGAAAAATAATTATTTACGAAACTTCGTAATAAAATCGTTAAAGGCTAAATTTTCTTAAATAAAAATAAATCTTAGTTGAAAATATTATATAAATGTGTTTAGACATTTTTAGGAAAAATAAATAACTTAAATCCGAGCTTAAAATGTTAATCATAGAGAAATAGAATTTCTCGCGAATAAATAAATAGTTTACGATAAAAATCAAATAAATAGTTTAAAATAATTAAAATATTTTAATATAAAAATAAATATTATGTGACTCGAAAATAAAAAATAAAGCTTGGAAAAATGATGAAACAAAAAGCCGAAACGTGACAGAGTTATGACGAAGTCATAACGGAAAGGATAAAACGCTAGGAAAATAGCGGATGTTACTCTAACCAAATGCACATGTATTAAATAAAATATAGAGTTAATTGCTACGTAGCACAACGCTACTTGTAAAAAATTGTGTACAAAATCAGTTATTCTTGTAAAGAAAAATATTTTTATCATGACCAAAAACACAAGTATTCTCAAAACACATGTTCCTCCTCCTCATCTTCCTCAGTGTCTTCCTCAGTTTCCTCATCTTCGTCGTCGTCATCCACTTCATCCTCCTCATCCTCACCAATGGGTTGTCCTGTGCATTCGCATCACTTCCACTACCACCTGCACAAAATTAAACAACGTGTTACTCCCATGCAGCCAATGTGTTACTTCAACTCTTACGTTGTGTTACTCTAACTAGTAAAGTACGTTACTCTAACATCATCATCAAAAACTGTTTCTCAACGTTCAGTGTGTTACTGTAATTGCAATTAAGTGTTACTGTAACGTTAATACATATGTGTTACGCCCATGCAGCCAATGTGTTACTTCAGCTCTTACGTTGTGTTATTCTAACTGCAATTAACAAAATAATATTATCAGTGGACTTCATTGAAAACCCAAATAACAAACATAAAACTCTTGAATCAATATCAATTAACCATCAATATGAATCTATGATTAATGAAATGACAATGAAAACAATATCAACATGAAAATTGACGTAAAAAGGGAAGCCAAATCGACATGAAATATCAATTAACCATCAATACGAATCTATGATGAATGAGATGACAATGAAAACGATATCAACATGAAAATTGACGTAAAAAAACGAAGCCAAAGTGACGTGAAAGAAATTTATTTTTTTTAGTTGATCGCTGAATTAAAATTGAAGCAAAACGTGAAAGAAATATCAAAACTCACCATTATTATACTCGATCAATTGATTTTCAACAGTTGATGATGATGTCGCGCTCATTGAATCCATAGTAACGGGATTTTGAACCCAGATTTGATTGAATGAATGACGGAACGTGATGATGGAAGCTTTTTTTTTAGGTTTTGAAGAATTTTGGAAGGTGAATCACTGAATGATGAATGAACATGATCACTAAGATTATTGTTTCCTAAAATCATGGGAGCTATTTTAGGAACGTAAATCTCTCTTTCTTTTTAATGCAAATGATTGGAAGTATCTTGTCCATCCATCCTCATCCCATCCAATGGATGGGATAAGGACTTAGGGACTCATATAGAGTAAAGGACTCATAAGAGCCTTACTATAGAGCAAGGATCCGGTGAGTCCTCCTATTTAAATGAGTCTGTCTCGTAATTCAAGGCCGTCAGATCTATTAACATTAGATGCACTGGATTATGCCACGTCGCCTGTAACTAAACAAAACATTAGATGCACTAGTTCGCATTACCAGTTTACCCCCTCAACATCATCATCATCACCTTCCCACCTTCCATCACCATCACCCTAAATTCTTCATCTTCTTCCTCCTTCCTGCCTTCAATTCTGTACCCTGATCTTCTCCTTCGTCGAACTGATGTCTGCGACTTCCAACTCCGGTGAACGCCCTACTCCCGCGAACTACCAGCATGTAATTTCCCCCTTTTTTTCAATCGATTTCTATTTGATTCATCAATTTTGAATTTATCCAAGTGTTCGTATTACAATGTTCTGCAATTGGTGCGATTCCGCGGTGATTTGACGTATCGGAGTAGGTTAGACTTGAAGCAATTCGTGTTGACCCTTTGATCTGAAACCCCAATTGTGCTCATACACTGCATATTTCCATCCATGGGATCGTAATTAGTACTCTTTCCGTCTTCATTTACCTTTAATACTATTTATGACGAGTATTTTAATCGAAGGTAAACAAATGACCTAGACGGAGGGAGTGTATGTAATCAATCTTTGACCTTGTTATGGGCTTAATCACTTATTTTCATCCTAATTCTAATTGAGTTGACTGGTTATTAGTTTTTGATGGATTGTGATTCTAGTTTTGTGAGATGCTGCTGCATCTAGGTTTTCAACCTAGACATCATAATTCAACTGGGTATATGAGAATACCAAAATTTAGAGACTAGGAACTAACCCAATACCTTGATTTTCTAAGTTACAAATATGATCGCGGTTGTAGTCCCATTGATCGAATAAAAGCCTAAGGAGAGATGAGCACTGACTAATTGAGCACAAGAGTGGATTGGTGCAGATGGTGAGGAAATTGGCGGTGAAGGAAGGTAGTGATGTTAGAAGAATTTCGTTATTTTTGATTTGGCCTTTGTATTTTAATTAGTATTACTGTGACATTATTATTGTAATTCCTTATTAATCTGACAGTGTCACAGTAAGATATTTGTGTTACTGTAATAGTGTTCTGTTACTGTAACATTATTACTGTGACATTATTATTGTAATTCCTTATTACTGTGACAGTGTCACAGTAAGATATTTTTATGTTACTGTAATAGTGTTCTGTTACTGTAACAGTAAGATTATATATGATGAAGATGACGCTGAGATTGAATCTCAGTCATTCATGTGATTTGATCATGTGGCTGTGATTTGCGGGATATATATATATATATATATATATATATATGTGTGTGTGTGTGTGTGTGTGTGTGTGTGTGTGTGTGTGTGTGTGTGTGTGTGTGTGTGTGTGTGTGTGTCTGTGTGTGTGTGTGTGTGTGTGTGTGTGTGTATATATATGTATATATATATGTGTGTGTGTGTGTGTGTGTATATATATATATGTATATATATATATGTGTGTGTGTGTATACACACACACACACACACACATATATATAGAAGAGGGATCAGGTTAGTCTAGTTATCATAATTGAGTCCGTGAGTCCTCATCTCAATCCTTAAATTAGTGATAGATTAATGGTTATGATTGTTTTGTCAATTAAGGAAATAACTAACTAAATCTTGGTAAATATTTTATTTCTCCCTCTCTGCTCCTTAATTATCTCAATGCAAATCTTCTCTCTCCTATCAATTTTTTGTCTGCATCTTTCTCTCACACAACAAGTTTCTTCAAAATTAAGTTTTTCAATTCCAAAACCCTCCCTCCTAACATACTGTGCGTCGTTTCATCGTCATTTTCACCAAAAAATCATCCCTTCCTTACTGTCATGTTACTCTAACTCATACAATATGTTACTCTAATTCATGAACTGTGTTATTTTAACTCATAAAATCTGTTACGTTGCATAATACTCTCTTACAAAAATAGTACGTTGCATAATGCATGTTTCTATTAAGGATATTCCAAAACAAAAATTATACAACTCCATTATAATTCCAATGTTTCACACCTGTTACTCTAACAACTTGATATTGAAAATCAAATTATACTCATAAACCGTGTTACTGTAACTCATTATGTTTGTTACTCTAACACATAATGCGTGTTATTCTAACTCATTTTACTCAAATAAAGGATGTGTTACTCTAAAGACATAAAATGTGTTACTGTAACTTATTCAGTATGTTTTTTTTTTTGGTAAAATGTGAGTCTATATATATATATATATTCACAAAAAACGAATTTCAAACCATACAAGGATTAAAATGCACAAGCATGAATCAGTAAAACATCAAACAAGGCACGCTGCAATCACGCATCACCAATTTCTATGATCAAAAAGCAAATTAGTCTCATGATCCCACGTTAGTGCTTCTTCTCATTCATATGCCCATACACGTTAATCTCAGTTCTGAGTTGGTCCGCTATGCGTTCATGCCTGCTCAACGTGAATTCAACTCTCGCCTTATTCCTTTGATACCATATATAATAGTAACAAGCAACAAGGACCATTGCATTCCTAGCCCATTTATCAGTTCGCTGCTGCGTACTCAGTGTTATTGCATCAGTAACAGGTCCATACCACTCCTCCACACCTTTTAAGAATTTCCTGCTATACGGACAGTCGAAGAACAATAGTGCTATTGTTTCGCTTGCAGCATTACATAGACAGCATAGGTCATCTGAGACACACCCAATTCTCGCAAGTTTCTCCTTGGTATTCATACCATTCATCATTGTCATCCAATCTATTATAGAGTGTTTGGGAATGTTCAAAGAGTTCCAAATGATAGGAGCCCAATATTTAGGACTACCATGCTGGTTAAGGTACTTGTATCCATCCCGAATGGAATATCGACACTGATTTCCTGACCATCGCCCTTGAATATAACCATTCTTCATCTTCTCCTTAATTTTGCATATGTTCTTCCAAGCCCAATTATCACCTGTTTTAGGAACGTAATCATCCCAATTTTGACCCTTTAAGTAAACTTGATTTATCCATCTAATCCAGAGTTTGTCAGGCTGTGTATAAATCCAATCTACTAGCTTTCCAATAGCCGCATCATTCCAAACTCCCACTCTCTTAATTCCCAATCCTCCTTCATTTTTCGTCATAGTGATTTTTTCCCAAGCAATTAATGGGACTCTTTGATACTCTGCCTGTCCAGCCCACAGGTAGTTACAACATATAGCTTCGATCCTCTTCGTGACGCTAACAGGAAGAGTAAAAATGGAAGCCCAATAGGAATGTAAGGTGTTGAGGACAGAATTAATCAGAGTAATTCTACCCGCATATGTCAGTTTACGGGCACCAATCCCTCTTATACGGGCAACAATTTTTTCCGTAAGTTTAATACAATCCTCTTTGGCCACCTTTCCAGGTTTTATAGGGACTCCTAAATACCTGAAAGGCATGGAACCCATAGTAAAACCCGTAATATTCAGGATATCTTGTTGCAAGTCGGTTGTCATGCCATTAAAGTAAACTTCCGATTTACCAGAATTTTTCTCCAAACCCGTGGATTCAGAGAAAGTATTAAAAGCTTTAATAAGCAGGATAATCGATTTAGCATCTCCTTTGCCAAAAATTAGGAGGTCGTCAGCAAACATGAGATGTGTCAGCCTTAGATCTTTGCACATTGGATGATAGTTGAAATCATGTTTCTCAGTAGCATACTTGAGCGTCCTCGAGAGATATTCCATACATAACGTAAAGAGTAGAGGAGAGATTGGATCTCCTTGTCTTAATCCTCTCCTCCCTTTGAAATAACCAAAGTTTGCACTATTTAGGGAAAGGGTGAAGGAGGTGGAAGTAACACAGCTCATAATCATCTCAATGAAATTAGAGGGAAATTCTAAGGCGTAAAGCATCTGATGAATGAAGTCCCATTCCACCGAGTCATAATATTTTTGAAGGTCAATTTTGAACATACATCGAGCAGAAGACGATTTCCTCTCATACATTTTCACCAGGTCTTGACAAATGAGAATGTTTTCAACGATTGAGCGTCCTTTGATGAATCCTCCTTGCGTTTTATCAACTAAATCCGGGAGAACTGAAGCCAATCAGCTGCATAATGCTTTAGAGATGATCTTGTAAATGGTATTACAGCACGCTATAGGACGGAATTGAGTAACGGAAGAAGGTCTCTCAATTTTGGGGATAAGGGAAATAGTCGTAGCATTGACCTGTTGTAACAGTCTGCCAGTACGAAAGAATTCCTTTACAGCACAGCAAACATCATTGCCCACAATATCCCAGGCTGCCTGAAAGAATCCGCTAGTATATCCATCCGGACCAGGAGCCTTGTCTTGTGGAATGGAGAAGACAATATTTTTAATCTCATCGTCTGTCACAGGCGCGAGCAAAATGTCCCATAGAGCAGCGGTGCATTTTCTTTCTTGTGTTAATAATGCACTTTCTTAAGGGTTGAGTCTTCTTTGATGAACCAAGCAAACTCTGATAATAATCTAAGAATGCATTCTGGATTTGGTCTGAAGTAGTACATTCTTGTCCCGCGAGACTTTGGATTTGAGCAATTCGATTTTTATTCTGTCTTTGTCTGAGACATGTATGGAAGTAGGCAGTATTGGAGTCCCCTCCCTTAATCCAAGCTGCTTTAGCCTTCTGTTGAAGAAAGCTCTCCCGAGCTTGCTGCAGATTCCTGACCTGATCTAGTTTCTGAATCTCTTCAGAGATGAGAGCATCATCAGTCGGATTGTTCACCAGCTTCTCCCGCAACTGATTTAAATCCTTCATAGCATCATCATGTTGTTGTTCAATGTTGGAGAAGCACTCCTTATTCAGGCCCTTCAAAATTCCCTTTAAAGCTTTTAATTTCTTGACCATTTGGAACATGGGAACACCATCAATCACATATTCCCACTGTTGCCGAACCTTCGCATGAAAACTCTCATTTTTCGCCCACATATTAAAGTATTTAAAGGGCCTGTTTGCTCTAGTCTTCTCCTGAGGATCGCTTACCACACATGGAGAGTGATCAAACGTCCCTTCATGAAGGAAGTGAGCAATCAGATTCGGGTAGCATACAGACCGGTGTCTATTAATCATAAATCTGTCCAGTCTACTGTACTTTCGCTTTCCTGGCGCTTGTTTATTCGTCCAAGTATAGAAATTCCCCATGGCTGCAATGTCAATGAGATCACAAGCCTCAAGACAATCTATAAAATCCTCAATGTCTTCCTCTTTAGTCTGTCCTCCTAATCGTTCTTCTTTATCAATCACGGTGTTAAAATCTCCTGCAATACTCCATGGGCCGTTCATATTATGAGCTATAGCCTTCAAGTTCCCCCATAGACTTTTCCTATCTGCACCTTCATTGAATGCGTAGATCATCGTGATATGAAACAAATTCTGAGAAGCCTTGTCAACCACATAAGCATGGATAAACTGAACATCCCAAATCAAGCTAGTAACATCAAAGACATGAGGCTTCCAAAGCAGCCATACTCTCCCTCCTTTATGACAATTACTATTAGTAGTGACACTCCAATCTTCTAGCAAGTTGGACGAAATATTAGATGTATATTGGAATTGCTTATTTTAGTTTCAAGAAGACCAAACAGATCCACTTTCTGTTTATTCAAGAAATCTTTTATTTCCCTTTGTTTATTAACATTATTCATCCCTCTAATATTCCAAAATCCTATCTTAATCATGGGGGGAATGATTAGGAGGTATGTTACCATTTTCAGTAGCATTCTGGTTGCTAATTTCATCTGCCACCACTTGTTTGAATGTTCTTCCAAGGCTACCAAGCTCAATTCTAGTCAGAATTACTGGTTGATCAGTCTCTCTTCTAGCTTTTGTTTGCACAATTGGTTTCCATACTTTTCGCACAGGAGGAGGACCATTTTTAGTTGCATTCTTCCTGCATACTGCAGTCTCATGTCCAACTCCTTTACATTTGGTGCATATGCTTGGTTTCCATTCATATTCAACTTTAAGAACGATTTTCTTACCCTCCTCATCAAGGAATTTAACCTGGTCGGGGCTTTTTTGCCCGACTTTCAATTCCACTAACGCTCGCGCAAATCCTAATCTAGTCTTTTCCACCGTTGCCTGATCTGCTTTTATAAATTTGCCAGTCATATTGGCAATGGTTGGGAGACATTTGCCCCAGAACCGTAAAGGAAGAGAGTGCAGTCTCACCCACGTAGGAACAACTTATTCAGTATGTTATATTGGCAACTTATTCAGTATGTTACTCTAACGAATAATGTATGTTACTCTAACAATATATTGTCCTACTCAGAACTCTTCTTCTTCTTCTTCTTCTTCTTCGTCAGACGATGACTTAAATGGCGTTTCCTAATTCTTCTTCTTCTTCTTCTTCTTCTTATCGTCATATAAGTCTTTGAAGATTTGCCCTATGTATGGAGTGAAACTCTCACCCACATCCCTGCACCATTCCTGTGCTTTTGCGTCTACTACAATAAAAAGAACAATGCCAATAAACATGGCGACGAACAAACAATCAGAACTTGAAATATGACGGTATTCTAACCAAAACATTAATAACTAATTCGATGAGATATTACTCCAATGCTTCAAACGTGTTACTGTAATACATTAGGTATGTTACTCTAATGATGATGACTCGTTACTCCAATCAGAAATTTAATAATATACAGTTTCTATACTATAAACGTAAAAGTTGATAATATGGAGCATCTTAATGACTTCCATGGCGTTTTATGTATAAAGTATAAAGCAAAAACTAAACGTGAGTGTATTCGACAATTTCGTATCCGCCATTGAAGGAGAAGTTGCAGCTGCACGAGGAATAAGATAAATGATTGAATGTGTTATTCAGTGTGTCGATTGAACGTGTATACTTTGATTGAAGATTTGTTTGGTTGAAAGTGATTAATGAGAGTATGAAGCAGTATCTTTCTTTGAATGAGGGCGTTACACTTTGCTATTGTTTTCTATTTTGATGGCAATCACGTCCCATAATTATAGGAAGCAGTATCTTTATTTTTTATTTTTTTTATATGGCGATATTCTAAATCCTTTTGTCACTCCAATGCATGATAGTAACAGATGAAAAGAACTAAAGTAACAGATGAAGTGCATTAAAGTAACACGAGATTCAATTAACAAAAGATGCCTATACACAGCAGTTAGACATTAAAATAACAGATGGTCTATATTAAAGCAACACATTATGTGCATTACAATAACTCCATATACATGTTTGTGCGAAAAATTCATATAATGCTCAGACATTTAATAATATGCAGTTTTCATACCGTAAACGTAAAATATAATACTCTCCGAGTTTCTAACATTGCCCATTTTCTTTTTTGGGCTAAGTTTGATCTTTTACCGATTTTCTACTTTTGGCCATAAATATGTGGTTCACATTTATCCACCAATTTCTCTCTCTTCCTTCTTTCTTTTTTAACCACTCATTTTCCCTTCCTTATTTTTCACCCCAAAAGCAAATGGGTAAATGATAGGAACTCGGAGGGAGTAATATGGAGCATCTTAATGACTTCCATGACATTTCCAGTATAAATTACAAAGCAAATACTCACCATTTGTATATTCGATAATTTGCATATCCGCCATCGAAGGAGAAGTTTCAACGGCGCGAGGAAGAAGATGAATGATTGAACTTGTGTAGACACCCGCATTTTGACTGCTTGTGTGTGGACATGACATAGGTCCACCACAACGCGGCCATGATGGTAGGGATTTGTCACGTCCCTAGCCGATCAATAAAACACCGACTAACCTAGTGGGTAGCTAGGGTAAGTCGGGATCGTATCCACGAGGACGGTAAGGCGAGGTTTAGACTATGTCTACCTAAAACGAGACTAGGTCACCAAACAAACACAAAGAAACGATAAATGGAAAACTATGATGGAGGAGAAGAGATAGCTAAACTAATGATGAACTCACAAATAAACTAGAGTGAACTAAGACTAACTAAGGAGAATGAACTCAAATATGGAAAGAAAGTGGGGTAGGTCGGGTTCATAGGAGTAGAAGGGTAATTGGGGTGATCAAGGGTATAGGTGTCTCCTAGTTGTTAGGGTCGGTCCGGGCTCTCGCAACTTAAACCGATGCCAAGGTGGGTCCGGGCTCTCGCAACTTAGACCCTAGTCCGCGCTCTCGCGACATAACTATTCTCAACATTTCCACAACATAAGCAATCAATGAGAAGATGAACACAAGTATGGGAAGCATGGCCACTACAACTCACACAAGCATATCACCAAACACATAGAGTGCCCACAATGTGACTAACAACAAAGATGTAACCTTTTCCCCTTAATCAACCCTAATCATCCATAATCTACCCCTAATCCCCCTACTAACCCCACAAGATCACTACTCACTCATTATCATGGTCAAACTAACAATCATAAGAGAAAACAAACTCACAAAACAAACATCCATAATGAATAACAAGAATAACAACAATAACAATATAACAAGATTCAAACTAGATTAAATAACAAAGAACAAGAGTAAGAAAGGTTATACCAACACCAGAAAGATGAAAAGATGCAATCTTGTATAAATAAGAACCCAAATAAAACCCAAGGTTGTCAATCTTGGAGAATTCTTCAAGTATCCTCTTA
Source organism: Agrostemma githago (assembly GCA_958450325.1). Classification (NCBI taxonomy): domain Eukaryota; kingdom Viridiplantae; phylum Streptophyta; class Magnoliopsida; order Caryophyllales; family Caryophyllaceae; genus Agrostemma; species Agrostemma githago. The sequence continues at coordinate 16,586,004 of OY288250.1, forward strand.
ATACAAGAACTAATTACAAGGATTAACTAAGGATTAACTAAGATCAAAGGAAGATTAAACTAATGACTGAAAGTAAATCTAGGGTTTTAGGGTTGTAGAGAGGCTTAAGAGAGTCTAAACTATGCTAAGATATGTTCACAATACAAGAGGGAAGTATATATATGGGTACAAGAATGAAGGAGAAGAAAAGAAAAGAAGTCGTGCAGCAGCATCACGGTCCCGACCGGGACGGATCATCCCGACCGGGACGGCCTGTCATCCCGACCGGGATGGGTTGGTCCCGATCGGGAAGGGCCCACAACAGCACTCTTCAAAGCGCACCTCATCCCGAACGGGATGAGGCCATCCCGAACGGGATGGGTCTTGTAGGCTTCCCTTAAGAGCTTTTTGGTCCCTCCTTGCCTCATATGGGCTTCTCCTCGATTCTCGGGACTCGGGATCGGGTCTCGGAGGCTCGGGATTGGGTCCCAAGGTCTCGGGGTCGATTCCAAGGTCTCGAGTCATCGTTCCTTTATCTCGTTGGCTCCAAAATGTGTATGTATAGAGTCGGAATCGCTCAAACTCTTCCAAATCGGTCTCGGGAACCTGAAACGAACTAAAGGAAGCATAAGAAGCCCATAAATCGCTCCCAAGAAGCGATTCTACAAGGAAAATGGGACCAAAACATAGTCAAATAGGCACTACAAACTACACTTATCAACTCCCCCACACTTAACCCTTACTCGCCCTCGAGTAAGCACATACTAACTACTGTACTAGCCGAGCGGGTATTAGCACACCCTACGCCCTTTCAACTCACGCGAGTGCACTTAGAGGAAAAGTGCACTCTGCAAGGCAAGTCGGGTCTTGCGACAAAACCGCGGATGCAACCGGACACAAAACACACAAACAAACACTTAGACGGTTGCACCCAAAACAAAAGAAATACCACTTCCCTCTAAAGTGGTGAAACAAGCACCGGTTTAGGACTCGAGGTAAGTGACAACGTTCCCAATCTAGCGATATAAACCAAGGTGGACTAAACCCTAATAGTATGACGATAAAGAAACAAAAACGTTGGTAACTTACCTAGGTCCTCCTAACTTTCTAAAAACGTACTACGGGACGATCGGCGGAGTGGAAAAATGAAGAACCACGGTGTTAGTCGACACTGTAGGTAAGTGAGACCCCGCCCTCTTTAGCGTGAGCCAAGAGGGTCGTCCCGTGTCCAAAACCGCCTAACTAGTCCCAGTAAAAAGGTGGAAAAACATGCAAAATGAGGGAAGACCGACTAATGCCGCTATCATCCTTCCTAGGGACTCGGTCCTTTGGTAGGCTCTTCATGGCAAAAGTCGGAAAAAGGCTTATTTTTGTGGGGATTTCTTTTTGTGAGACGGGTTTTCTTTTGGCATTTTCTTTCTTTTCGACATTTTGATTTGTTTGTTGCCATGCCATTTCTTTTTCTTCTTTTCTATTTTCTTTTTGGCTTTTGTGCCTTTTCTTTTTTCCTCATTTCTTTTCTTTCTTTCATTTTTTTCTTTCTTTTTCTTTTCTTTGCCCTTTTGGCTTGATTTGGCTTTCTTGGCAATTCTTTGGGTGATGAGAAAGAGAGAACTCAACAAATTGCATTTTATTGTGTGGATATGTGTAGGAGGTAGGGTAATGGGCATGTCGGGACGACGTCTTCCTTTCATACTCACAAAAAGGGGAGAACTTGGACTAATCAAACGATCCTAAACACGGTCACCTAGGGGACGAGACTCGGTAACCAAGGCCTTTTCACACCGTGGGTGGTCATAATGGTCAAAGGTGCAAATTCTGCAGTAAATTCCTGGTAAGCTAGGTGGACTCAAGGTAAAGGACCAACGAAATCATTGATTTAGGGTCATTCTACTAGATTAAAGTCCAAGACTCGATTTACACTACTAGGAAGGGAAAGTACACACTCACACACTAGCCTCTAAACCGGGTTTTTGAAAACCATTTTCACACAAGACACACAACAAACACTAAACAAAGACACGATGAAAACGAACGAAAGAAAAAGAAACAAAAAGGCAACAAAATAAAACAAAACAAGACAAACACATAAACAAAGCACACACCACCCCGAATTTCCAAACAAGTCATCAAATCCACCACAAGAATGTATAAGCTCCACCCGAGCACACCTCAACACAACCTTCTCCAAACATCACAAGGAATAAAGAGGGAAATAGGGTTAGAGGATGTTACCGGATGTCTTCAAAGCTTTCCGAACAACGGAGATTAGGCAACCTATAAGGAAAAGGGAGGCAAAACACACACAATACAAGACAAAAACACGACACAAAGACACGAAAGGAAAGCACACAAAAGAAAAATCTTTTTGATTTTTATGAAAATTTTTCAAATTTTTAGGGGTTTTTCAAAGATTTTTTCGAAAAACTAAGAAAATAAAACTAACTATACTAGAATATCGCTCCCCCACACATAAACCGAGCAATGTCCTCATATGCTCAATCGTAGTGTGCAGAGAGACAAAGGAAAAAGAAAATAAACTACGAAAATAAACCTAAAAATCAAAAAGAAAAGTGGAGAAAAGGGTAGAAGGTGTCCGGCCGGGGTGTAATCAAGTCACCATGGGCCGAGACAAGAAAAGAAATGGAAGGGGAAGGAAAATAAAAAAGAAGGAAACAAAAGGAAATGGGAGGGGAAGGCTAGGTGTAATCAAGTCACCTAGCCCGGATTCCGTCCAAATCCGACTAATTCCTAAAAAAGCGGTGAAAATCTTGTATACTGGACTTAATCGATCGACTCTCGACGTAATCACGTCGTCGGGAGTCGGGAGCAACCATACTATGGCCTCGAAGGCCACTAGATACCATGACTCAAGGGAAGGGGGCAAACAATGAAAAAGAAGCGATAAAAAGACGGAAAAGTAAGGATAGTTACCCAAACCGAGCGGCTAGTAACTCACTTGCTCCATCGTCTCGATGATCATTAGAGGCTCTTCGCTTATCTTCTCGGTTGCCATCTTGCTTCACACTTGAAAAGAACTCACGGTAGAGGTAGTAATGGTAGAGGGTGGGATTTGATGTGAGAGTCGGTGTAAAGTGGATAGGAAATGGAGTGAGGGCATGACAATGAAGTACATGGGGCATATGATAAGGCTAGGGTAGCTAGGGAGGTTGGGAGGGGGCATAAAACGGTTGGGTGGACTCGATTTGCGAAGAAGAAACACGAAGGGGGAGCAGGTGCCCGTCCCGGTCGGGATGATCGGTCCCGTTCGGGATGTCTCACCCGTCCCGGTCGGGACGCTTCCTTCCCGGTCGGGATGGACCTCCAGTGAGCTCGAATTTGTGCACCCCCATCCCGATCGGGATGACTCCCTCCCGGTCGGGATGCCACGCCCGTCCCGATCGGGACGCCTCTTCCCGGCCGGGATGGGTCTTCTTCAATTTCCACGATCCCAAAAGCTTGCTCCAAGCTTCAAAAACCCGATCCTCGTGCTTACAAGCCAAGGTATATCATAGCCATTCTTCTCTAGGAAGCATTCTCACTTCACCTATCAAACAATACTCAAACACACATCAAACTCTCTCCCTCACAACGCTCATCAATCAATCCAAATAACAAGAATTCACAAAAATCCAAAGCAATTACAATAAAGAGATATATACAATGAGCCGGTTCTTGTGGAACTCCGTCAAACCAAGGATGGTGCTCTCTTCATTCTTTTTCAACAACCATGATCAATTCCATCTCCATCAAGGGCATGTAAGAACAAGTCGAAGGCCCTAGAGAAGTCTTCAATCAAGCATGTTATATAACCAATCACATCCCAAGGCTCTTCATGGCCTTGCTTTGACGTTCCCGGGGCATCCCGATCTTCCAAGTTCAACGGTTTGAACTTGTACTTTTGGTCTTTCGGGATACACCCGAACGTCCACCGGTCATCATGTGGCCCCAAGGGAGGCTCATCTTCTTCCTTGCTTTGCAACTTGTCATCAAGCCCATGATTTGGGAACTCATCCTCCTCCAAATCGGAGTCATCATCCTCAAGTACATAGGAGTACTTCTTCAAGCTTTGTCCCGATTCCTCCCCTAGACCGACATCTTTCGTGGCTTGGATCATATTGCATGACTCATCGCTAGTAGGCGAAGTGTTACCTTGGAGGTCGAACACTATCTTTTCCTCACCTAACTCAAATGTGATCCTACTCTTCTTCACGTCGATCATGGCACCGACGGTGTGTAGAAATGGGCGCCCAAGAATAATGGGAGTGTTTGCATTCTCCGGCATATCGAGCACAATGAAGTCGACCGGAATGAAGAATTTCCCTATTCGCACCGGCACATCCTCTAGCATTCCCAATGGTCGGTTAAGAGATTTATCGGCCATTTGGAGTGTGATGGACGTACATATCAACTCCTTCATCCCGAGTCGCTCACAAATGGTGTAGGGAATAATGCTCACACTCGCGCCCAAATCACACATAGCTCTCTCGATCTTGTAATTGCCTATGGTGCATGGGATAGAGAAACTACCCGGATCCTTCAACTTTGGAAGCGTGGAACCTTGAATAAGCTCGCTCACCACCCTCGTGAACGCTACCGTCTCTTCCTTGTCGATGGACCTCTTCCTAGCTAGGATTTCCCGCATGAATTTTCCATATGCCGGGATTTGGGTAAGTAACTCGGTGAACGGGACACTAACATCCAATTTCTTCACAATACTAAGGAACTTGTCGTATTGAGTGTCCACCTTAGTCTTCATTTGCCTTGATGGGTAAGGCAACTTGATTTGGTACTTGTTTTGATCATTAAGGGTGGACTCTTCAAAGGACAATTTCCTTTTTCCCTTGTCTTTCTCTTGAAGAGGGGCAGGGTTGTCTTCTTGGGGTTTCTCGACCTCCCATAAGACTTGCTTCTCAATTGGATTATCAAAGCTTGACTCTTCTTGATTTGGAGATGCCATTTCCATTGTCGGTTCTTACGTTGGCTCTTGCTCATTAGGATATGGAGGGGGGGTCATAAGAGGTACCTCTCCTTGTGGTGATAGCATTTACATGCTCAAATGTCGGTGTTTCACCTTGAGAAGGTAGTTGCCCCTTTTGCCTTGAGGAGCTCCCCGAAGCGAGTTGAGATACTTGAGTCTCAAGTATCTTCATACGGGTATCTCTCATCGCGTTTTCCCCTTGAATATAAGTGAAGAGCTCATGATGGTTTCTTGACATGTCCATTTGACATTGTTGCATATCTTGATTGCTCCTTTGTATTTCCATCAAAGTCTTTTGAATGTCAAAATCCCGAGGTGGGGATGATGGATTATGTGGAGTGTCGGTGATGGCGAGAGGAATGCCATAATCATGAGTAGGAGACCGGCTCCTAAGCTTGCTTTGTTGTTGATTACCTTGTGTAGCTTGTTGTTGACGGTTCCCTTGGAACCCATGAGAATTTCCTTGGTTAAGGCCTTGATTGTTGCCGTGGTTGTAGCTTTGATAGTTTCGGTTTCCTTGGAAATTTTGGTTTCCTTGGAAACCACCATGATTGAAGTTCCCTTGTTGGAACCCTTGCTTGTTGTTGTGGAAGGTACCTTGGTTATTTTGCTTGAATTTGTTGGAGGGTCTTTGGTTACCCACATAACCTTGGTAACCTTCATTGTTGTCCCGTAAGGGAGGTGGAACATAGGGACGATGTTGTTGTTGATGTTGAAGTGCTTGTTGTTGAGGGACTTGATTGGAAGCTTGGTATTGATTAGAGTAGGAGGCACCTTGCTTGAACGCTTGAAAGGCGTTCACTTGCTTAATACTCCCTCTACAATTCATAGGGTCATGACCAACGATTCCACAAGTGTCACACATCCCAAAGTAAGGTGTAGGAGGTGCGAACCCCAAAGCATTCACTTCTTGAATCGGTTGATGGTGGGAGGAACTAGTGCCTTGGACTTGGTTGAGGTGGCTTTGGAGCTTCTTGCCAATAGTCTCCATGTGTGTTTTCAATTGAGCTCCAAGGTCAATGCTTAACTTAGTGATAGCATCAACCTCATGCATGCCTCCTCGATGTGCCTTCCTAGGCCTAGAGTATTGCGAATTATGCACCGCCATCTCTTCGATTCTCGCCCAAGTTTGGTCGTCATCGACCTCGGTGAACCTACCATTGGAGCCCATGTTAAGAATAGATCTTGAGTCCTCGTAAAGACCATTCCAAAATTGTTGCACCAAGAACCATTGTAAGAGTCCATGATGAGGGCACGATCTTACCAAAAACTTAAACCGCTCCCAAGCTTCATATAGGCTCTCTTCATCCCTTTGTTGGAACCCGGTGATGGAGGCCCTAAGCAAATTCGTCTTTTCCGGAGGGTAAAACTTTTGGTAGAACACCAAGGCAAGATTTTTCCAAGTATCGATCCCCATGGTTGCCCTATTGAGACTCTTGATCCATTGCTTCGCTTTTCCAATAAGAGAAAACGGGAAAAGTACCCAACGAATTTGATCTTGAGTAACCCCGGTTTGAGATATAGCGTCACAATAATCGGAGAAAGTCTCCATGTGTTGGTGCGGGTCTTCGGTGGGCAACCCACTAAATTGGTTCCTCTCCATAAGTTGGATAAAATGAGTCTTCGCCACAAAATTCCTGGTATAAGTATCCGGTAATGCACTCGGTCCCGGCGAGACATCCTCGGTGAATGTAGAGTGAGAGGAAAACTTAGGCATTCTTGGATATAAGGGAGAAGATGGTGGTGTAGACGGTTTTGATGTAGATGAAGAGGGGGAAATAGGGGAAGAAGAGTTACCAAAAGGATTTGCGAAATTCCCTTCGGCCGTCTCTCGATGTGGAATGTTCAAGTCGGCTCCTTGGGCTTGCCCTTGATGAGTATTGCTTGCACTCGGTTGAGAGATCCTAACCCGATTAATCGTTCGTTGGCGAAAGGCTCGAAAGAGTCTCTCCGGCTCTGGATTAAAGAGATAGAAGTCGCCTCCCCTCCTAGGCATGCACTACACACTAGAACAAACGTGAGAACACCTAGTGCTTTATGGGCACTAGGCAACGACAATAAACAAGCACAACTAGAGACAAAGAGAAAAGAAAGCTAAGAAAAGAAGAAAAACTAGAAAATATTCACAAGAGAAGATGGGAGAACACAAAGAAGGGTAACTAAGTCTAGAAATAAGCAAACTAAGTCTAAACAATGCACCGTCCCCGGCAACGGCGCCAAATTGATGATAGGGATTTGTCACGTCCCTAGCCGATCAATAAAACACCGACTAACCTAGTGGGTAGCTAGGGTAAGTCGGGATCGTATCCACGAGGACGGTAAGGCGAGGTTTAGACTATGTCTACCTAAAACGAGACTAGGTCACCAAACAAACACAAAGAAACGATAAATGGAAAACTATGATGGAAGAGAAGAGATAGCTAAACTAATGATGAACTAACAAATAAACTAGAGTGAACTAAGACTAACTAAGGAGAATGAACTCAAATATGGAAAGAAAGTGGGGTAGGTCGGGTTCATAGGAGTAGAAGGGTAATTAGGGTGATCAAGGGTATAGGTGTCTCCTAGTTGTTAGGGTCGGTACGGGCTCTCGCAATTTAAACCGATGCCAAGGTGGGTCCGGGCTCTCGCAACTTAGACCCTAGTCCACGCTCTCGCGACTTACCTATTCTCAACATTTCCACAACATAAGCAATCAATGAGAAGATGAACACAAGTATGGAAAGCATGGCCACTACAACTCACACAAGCATATCACCAAACACATAGAGTGCCCACAATGTGACTAACAACAAAGATGTAACCTTTTCCCCTTAATCAACCCTAATCATCCATAATCTACCCCTAATCCCCCTACTAACCCCACAAGATCACTACTCACTCATTATCATGGTCAAACTAACAATCATAAGAGAAAACAAACTCACAAAACAAACATCCATAATGAATAACAAGAATAACAAGAATAACAATATAACAAGATTCAAACTAGATTAAATAACAAAGAACAAGAGTAAGAAAGGTTATACCAACACTAGGAAGATGAAAAGATGCAATCTTGTATAAATAAGAACCCAAATAAAACCCAAGGTTGTCAATCTTGGAGAATTCTTCAAGTATCCTCTTAATACAAGAACTAATTACAAGGATTAACTAAGGATTAACTAAGATTAAAGGAAGATTAAACTAATGAGTGAAAGTAAATCTAGGGTTTTAGGGTTGTAGAGAGGCTTAAGAGAGTCTAAACTATGCTAAGATATGTTCACAATACAAGAGGGAAGTATATATATGGGTACAAGAATGAAGGAGAAGAAAAGAAAAGAAGTCGTGCAGCAGCATCACGGTCCCGAAGGGGACGGATCATCCCGACCGGGACGGCCTGTCATCCCGACCGGGACGGGTCGGTCCCGATCGGGAAGGGCCCACAGCAGCACTATTCAAAGCGCACCTCATCCCGAACGGGATGAGGCCATCCTGAACGGGATGGGTCTTGTAGGCTTCCCTTAAGAGCTTTTTGGTCCCTCCTTGTCTCACATGGGCTTCTCCTCGATTCTCGGGACTCGGGATCGGGTCTCAGAGGCTCGGGATTGGGTCCCAAGGTCTCGGGGTCGATTCCAAGGTCTCGAGTCATCGTTCCTTTATCTCGTTGGCTCCAAAATGTGTATGTATAGAGTCGGAATCGCTCCAACTCTTCCAAATCGGTCTCGGGAACCTGAAACGAACTAAAGGAAGCATAAGAAGCCCATAAATCGCTCCCAAGGAGCGATTCTACAAGGAAATTGGGACCAAAACATAGTCAAATAGGCACTACAAACTACACTTATCAGGCCACGCGCGGGTTTGGGTAGGCGAATGAATATTTTGGTGAGATTGTTCTCTGGTCAAAATTTAAATCGAAGTTGGAGTCGCCACCGAACTTTATGGGAGTTCGGACCCGTTCGAACCCACTCTATACTTGGGCGCATCGTGCACAAAGCACGGCCCGCTTTAGTACTAGAGTGTATTGGGTTCGTTCCTTTGAATTACGATACCGATGCCGAGTTATCGGGTATCGTGCATCGAATGACTTTCGTATGCCAACGGTTTCGGACATCCGGAAACCATGGTTCTGAGTAAGGGGTAAGGGTATGTGTTGGGAAGCCCACGAAGGACACCCAACCCCGTCCGCTCTTAGCGGCCTCTACTAAGATATCGTTCGGTTTTCGTGTACGCGCGTTAGTAAGAAGACTAAATGTTATGCAAACAACATTTTAGCTATGCATGTGAAATATGGATTTAAACTACGTCGTTTAAGGCATCTTGATATTTGCCAAAGTTGTATTTAGCATGTGAGTTCGTTTAGGAAACGGTAAATGCCACGCGACGTAAATAAACAACTTAAATGTAAATTACAAATTACACGGGCGGAATACAACCCGGAATTCACAATACGACATGCGAAAATATAATATAATCGGTTTAGAAACGGTAACGTAAATAATAAACAAACTCGTAAATGAATCGCAAATTAAAACTGTAAATATTGGACAGACTCTAATCGATTACGTATTGCGTTACGTATCAACCAGAGGACATAGGCTTGGATGCATAAACGACTGTGGCCTGATATTCGGGCGCTTGCAGTGAGGCGGCCTAATATTCAGGCGCCTGCCTTGGGGCGTCTGGACAGGCTGGGTTTGGGACCAAAGCGCGATGCTAGCTTGATCCCGAAGCCTCGATGTCTCGTCCCGACTCCTTATAGCGACGGTTGGATGTCTCGATACATCGTATACCGAATCCGATTAAGAAGTCCTTGGTATTGGACGTACGCGGTGAGACATTCGCTCAGAATCTTAAAAAAGCGAAAATAAATATGTATAATGTAGGTTTGAAAAGGAAACGCGCGATTGATTAACAAGCGTCGACTAACGTTCCAAGCATTGTTCCCTAAGCGAAATGTGAGTCGTTGTGGATTACGTCGGTAGTCTATGATATCTCAGTTTGCTATAATAGGGTACTTGTCCCTAATCCGTCCAATTTTATAATAAATCGATTATATCGACTTGATACGAATATCGAAGCCCTCCGTATCGCGATGTTGTTATCGAGTTGCGTGGTCCGTACTACTCTCGGATTGACGTCATAGGATTTCGTACCACTTTGATTATCTATGGCTCTTTTCCGCACGACATTTGACTACGGAGTCAACATCAGGCGCTTAGAGCGACATTCGAAAATGATATCGCATACATTCGATAATAAACAACTACGATCGCGTCGTTACCCGTAGGGTCAGGCGTACACCTTGAGGCGCCCTGACCCTTAGACGCCTGGGGCGGCGTGCCTGAAAATATGGGCGCCACCTAGGTGCGTCCTATTCGGGTATTATACGGACTTTAGGCTATGTTTAGTTATCGGATGTACCCGATTCGATTTTGAGAATGGTTTCGTACTATCATAATATAAACGGTATTTATATACGATGGAAATATAAATGAAGGTAGTGTAAATGCTAGATGCGATACTTAAATGAACAAGAGCGTAAAAGCGTTTTAAGAAATTGACCCGCCTTAAACAACCAAATACGCGGGGTGACGGGATAAGCAACCGACAACGCGAGTGCAATACTCTTGTATTCGTGTTTCCTTATCCCGTCATCCTTTGTATTCTATACGTAAAGGACGAATATTTTACAGTCGGGTTAGTGGTTAGCGTTACGATAAAGTAATATTAGTATTACAATAAAATAAAAGCTAGTGAACAAAAAACGAAAATAAGAGAGAAAGAGATTACAGAAACGAGGGTTGTTTATACATCCTCAACCTACATTCTACAAATCTCTGAACACGGGCTTGTCTAGTGGTGGCGTAGGCACGGGAGCGCCAAGAATGTAGGTGAGTTAAGGTGTGTGTATGGGTAAGGAATGCTCTTGGTTTTCTGAGTATAGGTGTTGACACCCAGATTTGGACCTGGTGGCTGCAGAAGTGCCAAACAAACACCCGATGACGATAGGACTGCAACGCGATGCGGGTTCGTGATGTTTTAGATAGTTTTTCTATAAAACGGATCAAATAAATTACTCGGGCAAATTTAACTAACATGATGGCAGCCTTAGTCGTGTCGTTACGGTCGCATAGACACTAACTAGAGTCAATTTCGACATCGGGACCCCGAGTCGGTCCCGAAACTCGAGCCGAGTCAGCACCGCGCCAAGCGAGCCTCGAGATGCACGCCCGAGGCCCACTAATGTTCACGGCGCTAGGTCAAGCCGCGGGAGTCTTAATCCCCAAGTAACAATTTATCCTCCTCCCTCTCGGTTTTGGAAAGTATCAAAACCGTATTCTCAAAATCCCAACCGCACCACCTAACGCGCCTGGGTCTTCCCGCGCCCAAGGCCAGGCGCCCGAGTCTTAGTACGCCCCAGCTCGGGCGCCCGTATGGGTGACAAGGGCCGAAAACACCTAAAATACCCCACTTCACGCCCTCATTTCGACACATTCAATCTTCTCTTCTCCCTCTAAACTCTTGCTAAAGGCTCGCACTCCGACACCCGAGGCAAACAATCCACTCGATCGTAGTTCCGATAAAAAAAGCGACATCGACGTTACTCCTCACCTTCGAGCACTCCACTCGATACCAAGGTGCCTGTGATCGACTAGCTCAAAACTAGTACCCAAGTTCTGTCGGATTAGCCGCAGAACTAGTCCTTAGCAAAGAAGCTCTGCCGGAATAGCCGCGGGAAGGGTGAAACGGTACCGGAGTTCTGCCGGAATAACTGGTCAAGCTAGGAGGATCCGCCTGTCGAAGTCGTATCGTCACTAGGTTGCCATCTAAACAAAACTTTCCATTCTCGTACTTTCTATTATTATGCACTACTAATGTGGGCAGTATGCCCAAAAACATCTACTAAAATACGTAATGTCCCAACTTCAACCGCAAACACTAAAACACACTAAATAGACCCATGTAATTCCGAGATCCGTTCTCAAACTATCCATACATCGTGTCCCGTTTAGTGTACACTCCGAGGGTGCAACTTCTCACTATGTGATTTACTTACATTCGCATTTACAGTTTTTCGTATGATTTATTGCTTTTATGACCTTATAATCGCATGCTAAGTCACCTAACACGGAATTCAAAATGTAAAACAACTAAAATTGAACAAAGTGATGGTCGCGTTCCGTATTAGTCCCGGTGCTCGCCTTATTAGGTTCGACGCACCTCTATTAATACCGAACCGACGCATCTTAAGCAGAATACTAGGTAAGGTATACCACGAGAATGACTAATATCCGTATTATCGCGTCAAAACTGATTTGCTAATACGTATAATACTAGTACTCTCTACTCTCCTACGTGCATCTTTTCATGGCCTGCTTGTCACGTGAAATCGCATGCAAAGAATGTAAACACAACTACTTTGACGACAAAACTTACTTGTCCTTAAAACTACCGACATAGCAAAAGGTTTAGGATTAAAACAACGGATGTTACAGTACTTCCCCCACAACAAAAGAATTAGGATATCAGCCCACCGATTGATTAGTAGAGGCCGCTATAGTGCGGGCGGAATTGGGTGTTGACATCTATCGAATGTTGGCTTCCCAATACGTACCTTCACCCCTTACTTAGAATCGACGGATGTCCTAAACCATTGGCAATGAGAGTCATTCCAGGCATGGAGTGCTTAAGGGTACAAGTCTTTATCTTTAGGTCCCGTGCCACTCAAATTTGAGTCGGCGAGGGATCAAAGTTGACTTGAACGGTTTCCGAGTCCCCACAATTGACTCGGTGGCGACTCCACAAATCGGAACTTCAGTTCACTAAAAAGGTCGCCTTACCAAAAAAATCGGCCTTTAAACATTTACAAACACGACTCAATCGATTCCAAACGGAAACACGGGTGCCCCCACCCGTCAAGTACAAGTCTGGATCGTCATCCGAATCGAGGTCCGACACTTTGCCCCGTACGCGAGATCAAACCAGCTCCCGGCATGGAGGGGGCCGCGTGGGTGGCCGCCGCCACACGTTGAAAAACAGGGTCGGTCCCGCGCGGGGCTCCGGGCGATGCGGACGGACGTCCATAGTTTGGCGACTCCGCTGGGGAGTTGGAAACAAGTTTCCAGTGGTGGTGTAACTTGAACGAGGTCGGTGAAGCTCATCTCTTAGTTCCTAGTTCTGGTCACTACAGGTTTTGGCCCTAAAAATCCCACCCTAACCGATATCAGGACCAATCGACCTCTTCGCGGTAAGATCTTTAGGGACACGCGGAGAGATCCTCGATTGACGCTCCGACCGCCCAACGCGTACCCCGCGGGAATAATAAGCGGATAGTTCCGAACGGACGGTATGACACTCGTCTCCCCAGATCATTCTCAATGCCTAAGTAAAGACTATTCGTGGGCGGTAGCCTACCCTAAACCTACACGAGTCTGCATCCTGCATGAGTGTACACATTCCTAATTATGTGTAGCGTGTTTGAACAATCCAACCCAAATAAAACACTAAAATCCGGATTCAACCACGCCAACATATTCAACCGCACCCAATTCCGTTTTCGAAAAGTATCTCATCTTTCCAAAACGATTTCTTAAATACCGATACTCTGGTCAAGTCATGATTTCTAAAAAGAAAAAAAAACATTTTGAGATGCCGTTGTCATGGCAAATTTTACACTCGATGTGATGGTAGGGATTCGTCACGTCCCAACCGTCAATAATATAACCGGCTAACCTAACTAGGGTAGATAGGATAAGTCGGGTCGAATCCACGGAGACGGTAAGAGGCGTCTAGACTAGGTTGGCCCAAATACGAGACTAAGTCAACGAGCTAAACTAAAGAATGATAAGAAGAAGAGAAGACTAGACTATGACTAAGAAGAACAACTAAGGAAAAAGGGCTAGGATTAGGTCGGGATCAAAGGGGTAACGGAATGGTCAAGGGAGGACTAGAGTGAAGGAGGTAGTAGGGTAATCTAGGTAATGCCCGGGCTCTCGCAACTTAAACTCACCTAGAGGTTCCACCTAAAACCCAACTCGGCGATAAACAACACAAACGGGGTTACTAGCACGCTATAGGCCTAGGTCGAATCCGGGCTCTCGCAACTTAGACCGACCTAGGGGTCGTCCTCACCGGGCTCTCGCAACTTAGTGAGGGAACCGGACCCACAACAAACTATCACCCACAAGAGAAAGGCAAGAAAAACAAGCATTCATAACTACTTAGTCATTCAAGCATTTCAACAAACATGTGATGTGCACCAAACCAAGAGGAAACCCAAATCTTCCACTAACAACTCCAACAATCCCTTAATCACCCAATTAACACCCTAATCACCCTACTAACCCTAGCAAGAACACTACTCAAACATAATTATACTACAACTAACACTAACAAGGAGAATCATCATATGAAACTAAACAAACATAAACAAACTAGTGAAAACTATTAACTACAATCAAAGATGAGAACTTGGATGATTAAACATAAAAGATTAAAGGAAAAGAGGAAAGAAAGATTATACCAACTACAAGGGATGAAAAGGAGCACACTTGTATAGAAGAAAACCCAAATAATTCCACCAAGGTTGTCAAGCTTGAATGGATTCTTCAAGAATTCCTTAATACAAGAGCTAATCTATGATTAACCACTAATTACCGACTAATCTACACTAATCTAATCTAATCTAACCTAAAGTAGTCTAGGGTTTTGTTTAATGAAGTGCCTAAGCTTTACATAACAAGGGAAGGGTATATATAGGGTTTAAGAATGAAAGGAGAAGAAAAGAAAGCAAGGCGTGCAGCAGCAGGCCCGTCCCGGCCGAGACGGGATGGTCCCGGTCGGGACGATGTCGGTCCCGGTCGGGATGCCACCTTCCCGATCGGGATGGGCTCACAGTAGCCGCGCTTCACGATCACTTCATCCCGAACGGGATGAGGCCATCCCGAACGGGATGGGTCTTTGTAGGCCTCCCTTAAGAGCTCTTTGGTCCCTCCTTGCTTCTCATGGGCTTCCCGTCGATTCTCGGGACTTGATATCGGGTCTCGGAGGCTCGGGATTGTGTCCCGAGGTCTCGGGGTTGATTCCAAGGCATCGAGTCATCGTTCCTCTACTCTGTTGGCTCCAAAATATGTATGTATCGAGTCGGAATCGCTCCAACTCTTCCAATTCGGTCTCGAGAACCTGAAACGAACTAAAGGAAGCATAAGAGGCCCATAAACCGCTCCCAAGGAGAGATTCCAAAAGGAAAAGGGGACCAAAATACAATAAATAGACACTACAAACTACACTTATCAACTCCCCCACACTTAACCCTTACTCGCCCTCGAGTAAGCACATACTACTACTAAACTAATCGAGTGGGTATTAGCGCACCCTACGCCCCTTCAACTCACGCGAGTGCACTTGGAGGACAAGTGCACTCCGCAAGGCAAGTTGGGTCTTGCGACAAAACCGCGGCTGCAACCGGACACAAAACACACAAACAAACACTTAAATGGTTGCACCCAAAACAAAAGAAATACCGCTTCCCTCTAAAAGCGGTGAAAGAAGCACCGGTTTAGGACTCGAGGTAAGTGACAACGTTCCAAAGCTAGCAATACAAACCAAGGTGAACCAAACCCTAATAGTATGACGATAAAGCAACAAAAACGTTGGTAACTTACCTAGGTCCTCCTAGCTTTCTAAAAACGTACTACGGGACGATCGGCGGAGTGGAAAAGTGAGGAACCACGGTGTTAGTTGACACTGTAGGTAAGTGAGACCCCGCCCCCTTTAGCGTGAGCCAAGAGGGTCGTCCCGTGTCCAAGACCGCCTAACTAGTCCAAGTAAAAAGGTGGAAAACATGCAAAATGAGGGAAGACCGACTAATGCCGCTATCATCCTTCCTCGGGACTCGGTCCTTTGGTAGGCTCTTCACGGCAAAAGTCGGAAAAAGGCTTATTTTGAGATGTTGGGATTATTTTCGTGATTCGGGTTTTCTTTTGGCATTTTCTCTTTTCTTTTGCATTTTTGCTTTATTTGTTGCCATGCCATTTCTTTTTCTTCTTTTCTATTTTCTTTTTGGCTTTTGTCCCTTTTCTTTTTCTTCATTCTTTTCTTTCTTTCATTTTTTTCTTTCTTTTTCTTTTCTTTGCCCTTTTTGGCAAGATTTGGCATTTTTGGCATTTCATTGAGTAACAAGAAAGAGAGAATCAACAATTTGCAATTTATTGTGTGTATATGTGTAGAAGGTAGGGGAAATGGGTAAGTCGGGACGGGCCCTTCCCTTCTAACCCACAAAAAGTGGAGAACTTGGACTAATCAAGACAATCCTAAACACGGTCACCTAGGGGACGAGACTCGGTAACCAAGGCCTTTTCACACCGTGGGTGGTCATAATGGTCAAAAGTGCACATCCCGTAGTAAATTCCTAGTAAGCTAGGTGGACTCAAGGTAAAGGACCAACGAATTCATTGATTTAGGGTCATTCTAATAGACTAAAGTCCAAGACTCGATTTATACAACTAGGAGGGGAAAGTAAACACTCGCACGCTAGCCTCTAAACCGGGTTTTCGAAAAAATGTTTACACACAAGACACACAACACACACAAAATAAAGACACGACGCAAACGAAAGAAAAAGAAGTAAAAGCAACGAAACAAGAACAACACAAAACAAACACATACACAACATAAACACCACCCCAAGCTTCCAAATGAGCAACCAATCATCCACAAACTTTACAAAGCTCCACCCGAGCACACCACAACACATATCTCCTCCTAACTCTACAATAAACAAAGAGGAAAAAGGGTTGAAAAGATGTTACCCGGTGTCTTGAAAGCTCTCCAAAGCTAGCGGTGATTACGTGACGTATAAGGAAAAAGGGAGGCAAAACACGCACACAAAACAAATATACGACACAATGACACAAAAGGAAAACACACAAAAGAAAAACCTTTTTGATTTTTTGTGAAAGTTTTTCAAATTTTTAGGGATTTTTAAGATATTTTTTTCGAAAAACTAAGAAAATAAAACTAACTATACTAGAATATCGCTCCCCCACACTTAAATCGAGCCATGCCCTCATGCTCGATCGTAGGGTGCGGATAGACAAAAGAAAAAGAAAAGAAACAACGAAAATAAAGCTAAAAAAACAAAAAATAAGGTGAAGAAAAGGGTAGAAGGTGTCCGGCCGGGGTGTAGTCAAGTCACCATGGGCTGAGACAAGAAAAGATATGGATGGGGGAAGAAATAAAAAGAAGGAAATAAAAGGAAATGAGAGGGGAGGGCTAGGTGTAATCAAATCACCTAGCCCGGATTCCGCCTAAATCCGACTAAATCCTCAAAAAAGAAAGAGTGAAAAACTTGTAAAAATTTGGATTTTGGATGACTCTTGATGTAGTCACATCATCGAGAGTCGAGAGCAACAACTACCGAGGCCTCGAAGGCCACCAAGGTACCATGACTCAAGGGGAAGGGGGCAAACAAGAGAAAAACAAGCAATAGAAGACGGAAAAGAAAGGATAGTTGCCGTACCGACCGGTTAGCAACTCACTTGCTCCATCGTATCAATGATCAATATAAGCGCTTGCTTGTTGTCTTCGTTGTCATCCTCTTTCAAGCTTGATAAAACCGCATGATTGGGGTAGTAATGGTGCGAGAGGGGTGGGATTTGATGTGGATCTCGGGGTGTAAAGTGAGGTGTACGGATCATATGATAGGAGCAAGGAGGAGTAGGGAGGTTGGGAGGGGGTATAATGGATGGGTGGAGTCAAGGGGACCATCCCGGTCGGGATGTATGGTCCTGATCGGGTTGATAAACCCTTCCCGATCGGGAAGCTCTCGTCCCGGTCGGGAATGCACTCCAGTGAGTCCGATTTTCAGCACCTTCATCCCGATCGGGATGGCTCCTTCCCGGTCGGGATTCCTCATCCTTCCCGGTCGGGAAGCCCTCTTCCCGGTCGGGATGAGTCTTCTTTGCATCCCCAAGCCCAAAAGCTTATCATAAGCTTCAAAAACCGACTTCCTCGTTCGCAAACCAAACTCCATCATCAACCACTCCTTTCTAGGAGTCACCTTCACTTCACCTATCACAATAAACTCAAAGTACACATCAAATTCACTCCCTCACATCGCACATCAAAATACCAAATCAATTACAAGAATCCCACAAAAACAAAGGAGTCCTAGAAACAAAAATCACAAATACAAGCACAAGAAATCTAAAGAAGAGAGGAGGGGAATATACAACATGACGGTTCTTTTAGGAACTCCGTCAAACCTAGGATGGTGGACTCTTCTTCAACCGTAGCCCTCAAGGGCATGGAGGAGCAAGTCGAACGCGCTACCGACATCATAGTGAAGGCCCAAGAAGCGCTCGAGCTTAACCGACCTCCACGGCCTCCAAGGAGGAGGCAAGAAGTAGGAATCCCAAGACCCGACATCATCTTCAAAGTTGTCTCTGGGGTCTCTCCATCCTACGAGCTTCACCGAACTCTTCCTCCCTAAGCATTGCCTCCAATCACAAGCAAACTTCATTTCCAAGAAACAAGGCACAAAAAGCGGTTTTGGCCTCACTTCCTCGTTGCACACCCCCACACTTGCCTCAAGTTGTGGTTCCCCATCTTCATCACTCGGCCCCACATCATCTTGGAGAGGAGAATCGAAACTTCTACCGGCAGTTTCAATCTCTTCCAAGTCATCTCTCGGTGTACTAGCAAGGGGCTCTTGATGCTTGTCCAAATTATCGCACAAGGGCAACTCGAGGCTAACAATTTCACCCAACAACTCTACAAACTCCACCAAACCATCCCACTCACTATCCTTCTCCAATTCTTCACCAACGATGCCTTCACCAAGAGTCATCTCCTCATTCGTCTCTTTTTGGGTAGACGATTGAGGTTCTTCAAAGCAAATCTCTCTTTCAAAGGGAACTACATCGGCGGCTTCGTGATTAGATTCCTCCTCTCTCTCAAGTGGGCACCCTCCATTTAAATGTGATGCTCGAGTTAAATACATTACGGTTTGAACCGCTAATGCATTTAAATGAGCATTCCTCGCCTCGTTTCCCCTTCGAATTTGGGCCATTAATTCCTCTTGTTGTTTTCGCAATTGAATGGCCGTTTCTTGAAGGCTCCTTTGCATTTGAAGCATCGATTGATGAAACTCCAATCTCGGCATTTGGTGGTCATTGGAGTCTTGTAAAGCTCCTTGATAATCTTGATGATTCCCAAGGGGTTGGGCATCATATTGTTGGTAGTGGGGTTGAGGTGATTGGTAGTATTGTGGGTCATAGGGTTCATATTGTGGTTGGGGTGTAGGGTAATATGGTGGGTCTTGGGGGTATTGGCTTCCATATGGTGAATCTTGATTGAACATGGTGGGTTCACAATCATAGCTCGAGTAATGGCCACCATGATCGTAGGAGTTATAGTCATTCACTTGTTGGTAGCCGTTTTCATAACCTTGAAGATCATACCCGTCTTGATTACCCCAAGAAGCTTGATTATGGTAGGGGGACGTCATGTCATAGCTTTGGTTCATGGGAGAAGAGTGGTAGCTCATATCGGCTCCCGAGTGTGTGGTGTTTAGATCAAACCCCATGCTTGCTCGAAAATCGTAGTCCATACCCTGTTGGAAACTACTCATTCTAGCAACCGTCCGTTTAAGCGGCTCTGAGTTGCAAGAAGAAGATAATCCCCACCTCTAAGCACAAACTGTAGACTAAGAACAAACGTGAGAAGTCTAGTGCTTTTTGGGCACTAGACAGGAGAGAAATAAACCTCACACACACAGGAAGCAAAGTAACAAAAAGAAAAATAAAAACACAAACACAAAGTCAAGTAACTAGGAAACAAAGTCTAAACTAGCACCGTCCCCGGCAACGGCGCCAAATTGATGGTAGGGATTCGTCACGTCCCAACCGTCAATAATATAACCGGCTAACCTAACTAGGGTAGATAGGGTAAGTCGGGTCGAATCCACGGGGACGGTAAGAGGCGTCTAGACTAGGTCGGCCCAAATACGAGACTAAATCAACGAGCTAAACTAAAGAATGATAAGAAGGGGAGAAGACTAGACTATGACTAAGAAGAACAACTAAGGAAAACGGGCTAGGATTAGGTCGGGATCAAAGGGGTAACGGAATGGTCAAGGGAGGACTAGAGTGAAGGAGGTAGTAGGGTGATCTAGGTAATGCCCGGGCTCTCGCAACTTAGACTCACCTAGAGGTTCCACCTAAAACCCAACTCGGCGATACACGACACAAACGGGGTTACTAGCACGCTATAGGCCTAGGTCGAATCCGGGCTCTCGCAACTTAGACCGACCTAGGGGTCGTCCTCACCGGGCTCTCGCAACTTAGTGAGGGAACCGGACCCACAAACAAACTATCACCCACAAGAGAAAGGCAAGAAAAACAAGCATTCATAACTACTTAGTCATTCAAGCATTTCAACAAACATGTGATGTGCACCAAACCAAGAGGAAACCCAAATCTTCCACTAACAACTCCAACAATCCCTTAATCACCCAATTAAGACCCTAATCACCCTACTAACCCTAGCAAGAACACTACTCAAACATAATTATACTACAACTAACACTAACAAGGAGAATCATCATAAGAAACTAAACAAACATAAACAAACTAGTGAAAACTATTAACTACAATCAAAGATGAGAACTTGGATGATTAAACATAAAAGATTAAAGGAAAAGTGGAAGGAAAGATTATACCAACTACAAGGGATGAAAAGGAGAACACTTGTATAGAAGAAAACCCAAATAATTCCACCAAGGTTGTCAAGCTTGAATGGATTCTTCAAGAATTCCTTAATACAAGAGCTAATCTATGATTAACCACTGATTACCGACTAATCTACACTAATCTAATCTAATCTAACCTAAAGTAGTCTAGGGTTTTGTCTAATGAAGTGCCTAACCTTTACATAACAAGGGAAGGGTATATATAGGGTTTAAGAATGAAAGGAGAAGAAAAGAAAGCAAGGCGTGCAGCAGCTGGCCCGTCCCGGCCGAGACGGGATGGTCCCGGTCGGGACGATGTCGGTCCCAGTCGGGACGCCACCTTCCCGATCGGGATGGGCTCACAGTAGCTGCGCTTCATGCTCACTTCATCCCGAACGGGAAGAGGCCATCCCGAACGGGATGGGTCTTTGTAGGCCTCCCTTAAGAGCTCTTTGGTCCCTCCTTGCTTCTCATGGGTTTCCCGTCGATTCTCGGGACTCGGGATCGGGTCTCGGAGGCTCGGGATTGTGTCCCGAGGTCTCGGGGTTGATTCCAAGGCATCGAGTCATCGTTCCTCTACTCCGTTGGCTCCAAAATGTGTATCTATCGAGTCGGAATCGCTCCAACTCTTCCAATTCGGTCTCGGGAACCTGAAACGAACTAAAGGAAGCATAAGAGGCCCATAAACCGCTCCCAAGGAGCGATTCCACAAGGAAAAGGGAACCAAAACACAGTAAATAGACACTACAAACTACACTTATCACGATGTTTTCAAAGAAAAAAAGAAATACATTTTCGAACGCCGTCACATGGCTAAAATAAAACCCGTCAAACAACGAATACCGTTAATGCCGCCGAAACTCCCAATTAAGAGGATCAAGCTACACCAAACGGTTACATTTTATTTTCAAGAAAAAAAAGTTTATCTACACACATACCGTTAAACCAACCGAAGCATCAATTAATGAAGTCAAGAAATCCAAAACGGTTACATTCTCAAAACGCTTTTCACGACACACCACCTTCCACCGTCGAATGCTATTTATTGCAACCGACGAACGTGGATCACTCGTTTTAAAGAAACAAAACAACTTTTCTAAAAACACTAACCACTACATAAACTCTTAACGAGGATTTAGTCACACCTTTAAAACACCACACACACCCACTACTAGTATCGAACTAACTGATTAATAGTAGTTTCGATAAAAGCATCACGTTACCACTTTCAAAACTGGTTCACCTAAAGAACCAAGGCCTTTTCAAAAAAAAAACTTCTTTTACACTTTTGCTATCGTCGGATTCCCGACACACACACATAGCAACACGTCTTTCACGATGTCACCACACCATCGTCTCCCTAATTTTACAAAATCATCTTTGTCAAAACTCTCATTTGCCAGTATCGGTCGTTTTCGAAAAAATATCAAAATACTTTGATCTTGAGCCGGGATCGCGATCAATTTCTTACGTCGTGCAACCGTGTGATTAACTGTATGTGTTAGCTACTAGGATCACCTCTACTCGAGGTCTTACACTTCGGGTCGTCTCGTTCTGAGAAGTCCTCTTTAAGCCTCACCTCCGAGGCTTGTGTCAAATCGTCTCGCTCCAGAGACATAAGTCCATTTGGTGCTCCGCCGAATACACCAAGAGTCTAAAGCACATGAGTCCTTAAACCAATGACCGCAAACACACGCGAGTCAAGGGTCTTATTTCCATGTCGCTCAATTACGGGTATTCCACGAGTCTTTAAGCCGTCTGGTAGATCAATTCTCATTAATACCACCCCTTCCAGTCATGTCAGGATATTCAAGAACAGACGCAAGTAACCATAGTGAGAACAACGCCGAACAATCTGGGGATAACACCGTAGAAACCCTAACTAACCTGATTCAGGATTTACAAGCCACCGTTATCATGGTGAACGCATCTGTAAACAGCATAGACTCTCGCCTAGGCCATTTGGAAGATAGGGCCTCCGATGAACACCACAACCGAGTCCTCAACGAGGTCCTTTTAAATTCCACCCCGCTAGGTGGGGCACCTGTCGGCATCACCCCTAATGACCCCATCACACCACCTCAGGACGACATTTTACAGTCTGCCATGAACCGCATAGACTTCCTTGAAAACCAAATGCGCCTAAACCAAGGCAACAATGTCCACCTCGAAAACCATAGGAAGTTTGAAATGGTGAACGACCAGCTACCAGAGAACTTCTCCCTCGCTGACATACCTAAGTTGAAAGGAACTGAGGACCCCCTCAATCACATCCGGGCCTTTAAGGATTATATGGCCAATAAAGGGGTCAAGCCTAGCCTCTTCACTAGGATATTCCCCTCATCCCTAGGAGACATGCCACGATCGTGGTTCTATTCGCTTGACCCTAAAAAGATATACACCTGGGACGATATTTCCATAGATGTCGCAAAACAATATGCGGATAATTCTGAAACGCAAGTCACCATTAGAAGCCTCAAAGTCCTTTCCCAAAACGAGAAAGAACGCTTCTCCGAATTTCTGAGTAGGTGGAGAAAGGTCAGCACCCAATTAGTGAACCGCCCTGACGAGGTGATGGGCGGGATTTGTCGCGGATCCCGCCACCAAATAATAACCAACTAACCTAACTAGGGTAGCTAGGGTAAGTCGGGTCGATCCACAGGGACGGAAATGGGTTTAGACTAATGGGTGCTACGGTCTAGGACTAGGTTCGAGACAAGCTAATCTAGGGGGAGGCTACGGACTAGGCTAAGGTCTAAAACAAGGAAAAGGGAGACAAAACAAGTAACTAATGACTAAGGGAAGCAAGGATAACGATAAGAAGGAAAACTAGGGTTAGGTCGGGTTCATGGATGTCAAGGAAGACAAAAAAAGGGAAAAACGGGGTTACTAGCATGCTCTCGTAGCCTAGGTACCGCCGATCGGGCTCTCGCTACGTAATCGGCCTAGGGGTCGTCCTCATCGGGCTCTCGCTACGTAATGAGGGAACCAAACCAACCGAACACACACATACAAGAGAAGATGCAAGAAAAAAAACAAGGATTGATCGTCTCTAGTCTTAAAAGCATTTCATCGAACATGTGGAGTGCAAGGTTGATGAGAAACAACAAAAACAACATCTAGTACTACCCATCTCACCCTAATCATCCACAATCACAACTAATCTCCCTAATAACCCTAGCAAGAATCTACTCTAACATATCTAAGCTAAAACTAACACTAACAAGATGAACTAAAACAAGAACAAGAGCATACATATGTAAACTAACAAAGATGATGAACATAACAATAAACAAGATCTAAAGATTGAAACTTGAATAATAAAACAAAGATTAAGAGAAAGGAAAAGGATTATACCATACAAGAGAGGATGAAAAGAAGAAATCTTGCATAAATGGAAGAAAACCCAAATACATCAACCAAGGTTGTCAATCTTGGTTGGATTCTTCAAGAATTCCCAAATTACAAGAGTTAATCTAAGGTTAACGATTAACTAAGGACTAATCTACACTAATCTATGCTAAACTAGGCTAGGGTTTAGTGTCTAATGTCTAACATAACATAATATTACAAGAGGAAGGGTATATATAGGGTTACAAGAGTGAAGGAGGATGAAACAATCAAACACGGGCTGCAGCTCCATGGTCCCGACCGGGACGGATTGGTCCCGACCGGGAAGAGCAATAGCACAGCCTGGTGTTATTGATAACACAGCCCGGTGTTATGCTTGATCCCGACCGGGAAGGGCTGGTCCCGACCGGGACGGACCCAGAATAGAACCATTGCATTTCGTGCACCTCATCCCGGACGGGATGAGGCCATTCCCGTCGGGGATGAGTCTTGTAGGCCTCCAATATGATCTTTTTGGTCCCTCCTTGGTTCTCGTGGGCTTCTCACCGATTCTCGGGGCTCGGGATCGAGTCTAAGAGGCTTAGGATTGGGTCCCAAGGTCTCGGGGTCGAATCCAAGGCATCGAGTGATCGTTCCTTCACTTCGTTGGCTCCAAAAAGTGTATGTATCGAGTCGGATTCACTCCAATTCTTCACAAATGGTCTCGGGAACCTAAAACGAACTAAAGGAAGCATAAGTAACCCATAAAACGCTCCCAAGGAGCGATTCCACAAGGAAAACGAGACCAAAACACAGCAAATTAGGCACTACAAACTACACTTATCAACTCCCCCACACTTAACCCTTACTCGCCCTCGAGTAAGCACATACTAACTACTTAACTAGCCGAGCAGGTATTAGCGCACCCTACGCCCTTTCAACTCACGCGAGTACACTTAGAGGAAAAGTGCACTCCGCAAGGCAAGTGGGGTCTTGCGACAAAACTGTGGATGCAACCGGACACAAACACATAAACAAGCAAGCATACAACAAACAAACACAAGGTTGCACCCAAAAGAAAACAAATACCGCTTCCCTCAAACAAGCGGTGAAAGAATCACTGGTTTGGACTCGAGGCAAGTGACAACGTTCCCAAGCTAATCATACAAATCGAGATGAACTAAACCCTAATAGTATGACAACAAAGCAATAAAAACGTTGGTAACTTACCTAGGTCCTCCTAACTTTCTAAGAACGTACTACGGGACGAACGGCGGGATGGAAAAAGGATGAACCACGGTATTAGTCGACACTGTAGGTAAGTGAGACCCCGCCCCCTTTAGTGATAAGTCAAGAGGGTCGTCCCATGCTCAAAACTGCAAAACTAGTCCAAGTAAAAAGGTGGATAATGTTGCGAAGTGAGGGAAGACCGACCATTACCGCTATCATCCTTCCTAGGGACTCGGTCCTTTGGTAGGCTCTTCACGGTAATAGCCGGTAAAAGGCTTATTTTTTTAGATGTGGGGACTCTTTTTGTGGGACGGTTTTCTTTTGACATTTTTCTTTCTTTTGCACTTTTGCTTTGTTTTGCTATGCCATTTTCTTTTTCTTCTTTTCTATTTTCTTTTTGGCTTTTTGTGCCTTTTCTTTTTCTTCAATCTTTTCTTTCTTTCATTTTCTTTCTTTTTCTTTTCTTTGCCCCTTTGGCTTGATTTGAGTTGTAGGCATTTGTTTTTGCAACAAGAAAGAGAGATTTCAACAAATTGCAACTTTATTTTGTGGATATGTGTAGGAGGTAGGGGAATGGGTATGTCGGGACGACGTCTTCCCTTCATACTCACAAAAAGGGGAGAACTTGGACTAATCAAACAATCCCAAACATGGTCACCTAAGGGACGGGACTCGGCAACCAAGGCCTTTTCACACCGTGGGTGGTCATAATGGTCAAAATGCAAATCCCGTAGTAAATCCCTAGTAAGCTAGGTGGACTCAAGGTAAAGGACCAACGAAATCATTGATTTAGGGTCATTCTACTAGGCTAAAGTCCAAGACTCGATTCATACTACTAGAAAAGGGAAAGTAAACGCTTGCACACTAGCCTCTAAACCGGGTTTTCGAAAACCGTTTACTCACTAGACACAACTACACACACAAAACAAAGACTCGACAAAAATGAAAGAAAAAGAGACAAAAAGGCAACAAAACAAAACAAAACAAAACAAACACATAAAGAGAACAAACACCACCCCGAACTTCCAAACAAATCACCAAATCAACCACGAATAAGCACAAAGCTCCACCCGAGCACACAACTTCACATATCTCCTCCAAACTCCACAAGGAACAAAGAGGGAAAAGGGGTGAAGAGATGTTACCGGATGTCTTGAGAGCTCTCCAAAGCTAACGGTGATTAGGCAACCTATAAGGAAAAAGGGAGGCAAAACACGCACAACAAACAAAAATACGACACAAAAAGGAAAAGACACAAAAGAATATCTTTTTGATTTTTTGAATTTTTTTTTCAAATTTTTAGGGTTTTTAAAGATTTTTCGAAGAAACTACGAAAATAAAACTAACTATACTAGAATATCGCTCCCCCACACTTAAACCGAGCAATGTCCTCATGCTCGATCGTAGTGTATGGAGACACTAAAGAAAAGAAAAGAAACTACAGAAATAAGGCTAAAAATCAAAAATAAAGCGGAGAAAAAGGTAGAATGTGTCCGGCCGGGGTGTAGTCAAGTCACCATGGGCCGAGACGAGAAAAGATATGGATGGGGGAAGAAATAAAAAGAAGGAAATAAAAGGAAATTGGAGGGGAGGACTAGGTGTAATCAAGTCACCTAGCCCGGATTCCGCCTAAATCCGACTAAATCCCAAAAAGTGAAAAATAAAGTGAAAAAGCAAAAAAAAATCCTAGAAACCAAACTATCCAAACACACAAATACAAATACAAAAACAAAAGAAAAGGAAAAAGGTATTTACATGGTACTCTCACCATCTACGCCCCCATAGCCATCAAGAGCTCGGAGTAGTAAGCCAAATGCCCTAGCAACATCTTCATTGAAGCTCACATGGCCGAGCCTAGCTACTTTCAAGAGTCTCCAAGTCGGAGTCGAGAAGCAATCATCTTCATTATGCTCGGGGTTCTCGTGATCTTCCGGGTCTTCCGAACCATGATAGCAACGAATCTTATGACCATCCGGTAGGTATAGTGGTCTAGAGTCATGCTCGGCATTATGATGCGGGAGATCACACCCTAGGGGTGTTGCTTCTTCTACGTGGTCGAGAGTAGGATTCTCTTCCACCGCCCTACAAGGATCCTCTTTATCAACCGTCTCACAAGACAAGGGACTAGAAATCGAGTGCGATAGAGGAGGAGAAGGCATCAAGTTTTCTTCATTGGAGGCTTTAGGATCCTCCAATTTTCCATTCAAGGCGAGTTCCAAGGCATCTACCTCCTTTTCCAAATATTACGTTCCTTTTCACTCACCTTGTCTAGTTGGCCTAGAGGAGTCTTCTCTTCACTTGGGTTTGAATTGTCAACCTCCGGCTCACTACGAAGAAAATCGAACAAATCTAATTTGATAGCCAATACATTGGCTCCCCAAGAGTTATCTTGATAATCATGTTCAAATCCCTCCTCATCGTCGGCCCTTGAAGCTTCAACTTCCTCTATTCTTCCCATTTCTTCACCATCCAAGCAACACTCAACAATGATCTCTTGATTGACCCTCTCTTCTTCATTTGTGGCTTCATGATCGGGTTGACTTTCTTGTGGAGACACCCGACCTTCATGTCCAAATGAACCTTCCCCAACAATTTGTGGAGCTCGAGTAGCCAACATCGTGATATGAGCCATAAGTGCATCGATTCGAGCATCTTGCACCGCTTTTTGGGCCCTAAACTCCTCCCTAACCCCTTGTAATTGAACCATCATCTCTTGTTGACTCTTTTGCATTAGAGTTATCGCCTCTTGTTGACCCTTTAGCAATTGAATCATCATTTGACAAGTTTCAAAATTGGGGATTTTTGGTTGTGGGTCACGTGGGGGTATTTGGTAGTTGTTAGGATGTTGGAGTGATCCTTGACAACTTTCATGATAACCATATGGAGGGCGTTCGTAAGATTGTTTATGAGGTTGATATGGTTGGTGAAATTTTGGGACTTGGCCATTTGCCCCATAGTTGCTCCGTGACGATTGATGGAAGCTAGGACGTGCCATTTCCATAACGTTGCTTTGACACCTAGGATGAACTAGAAGCACTTGAGCAAACGTTAGTATCCTAGTGCTTTTAAGGCACTAGAAAGAGAGAATAGCACACAAGAAGTAGAACGGAGATACACAAGGAGAAGGAAACACAAAAATCAAGAACAAAGTCTAAAACTAAGCACACAAAAGTCTAAACTACGCCATCCCCGGCAACGGCGCCAATTTGATGGGCGGGATTTGTCGCGGATCCCGCTTCCAAATAATAACCAACTAACCTAACTAGGGTAGCTAGGGTAAGTCGGGTCGATCCACAGGGACGGAAATGGGTTTAGACTAATGGGTGCTACGGTCTAGGACTAGGTTCGAGACAAGCTAATCTAGGGGGAGGCTAAGGACTAGGCTAAGTCTAAAACAAGGAAAAGGGAGACAAAACAAGTAACTAATGACTAAGTGAAGCAAGGATAACAATAAGAAGGAAAACTAGGGTTAGGTCGGGTTCATGGATGTCAAGGAAGACAAAAAAAAGGGAAAAACGGGGTTACTAGCATGCTCTCGTAGCCTAGGTACCGCCGATCGGGCTCTCGCTACGTAATCGGCCTAGGGGTCGTCCTCATCGGGCTCTCGCTACGTAATGAGGGAACCAAACCAACCAACCAAACACACACATACAAGAGAAGATGCAAGAAAAAAACAAGGATTGATCGTCTCTAGTCTTAAAAGCATTTCATCGAACATGTGGAGTGCAAGGTTGATGAGAAACAACAAAAACAACATCTAGTACTACCCATCTCACCCTAATCATCCACAATCACAACTAATCTCCCTAATAACCCTAGCAAGAATCTACTCTAACATATCTAAGCTAAAACTAACACTAACAAGATGAACTAAAACAATAACAAGAGCATACATATGTAAACTAACAAAGATGATGAACAAAACAATAAACAAGATCTAAAGATTGAAACTTGAATAAT
Source organism: Agrostemma githago (assembly GCA_958450325.1). Taxonomy (NCBI): domain Eukaryota; kingdom Viridiplantae; phylum Streptophyta; class Magnoliopsida; order Caryophyllales; family Caryophyllaceae; genus Agrostemma; species Agrostemma githago. The sequence continues at coordinate 16,615,196 of OY288250.1, forward strand.
AAAACAAAGATTAAGAGAAAGGAAAAGGATTATACCATACTAGAGAGGATGAAAAGAAGAAATCTTGCATAAATGGAAGAAAACCCAAATACATCAACCAAGGTTGTCAATCTTGGTTGGATTCTTCAGGAATTCCCAAATTACAAGAGTTAATCTAAGGTTAACGATTAACTAAGGACTAATCTACACTAATCTATGCTAAACTAGGCTAGGGTTTAGTGTCTAATGTCTAACATAACATAAGATTACAAGAGGAAGGGTATATATAGGGTTACAAGAGTGAAGGAGGATGAAACAATCAAACACGGGCTGCAGCTCCATGGTCCCGACCGGGACGGATTGGTCCCGACCGGGAAGAGCAATAACACAGCCTGGTGTTATTGATAACACAGCCCGGTGTTATGCTTGATCCCGACCGGGAAGGGCTGGTCCCGACCGGGACGGACCCAGAACAGAACCATTGCATTTCGTGCACCTCATCCCGAACGGGATGAGGCCATTCCCGTCGGGGATGAGTCTTGTAGGCCTCCAATATGATCTTTTTGGTCCCTCCTTGGTTCTCGTGGGCTTCTCACCGATTCTCGGGGTTCGGGATCGAGTCTAAGAGGCTCGGGATTGGGTCCCAAGGTCTCGGGGTCGAATCCAAGGCATCGAGTGATCGTTCCTTCACTTCGTTGGCTCCGAAAAGTGTATGTATCGAGTCGGATTCACTCCAATTCTTCACAAATGGTCTCGGGAACCTAAAACGAGCTAACGGAAGCATAAGTAACCCATAAACCGCTCCCAAGGAGCGATTCCACAAGGAAAACGGGACCAAAACACAGCAAATTAGGCACTAAAAACTACACTTATCACGAGGCCACCTTGGTAGAGAAATTTGTCGATAACCTTAGACCACCTTACACCTCTCACCTTAGGTACCAAAATATTCATACCTTCAAGGAACTATCCACCTTAGGAATACGCCTAGAGGACGATATGAAAAAGGAAGTATTCTCCAAGATAATGGGGAAAGGCTACCAGGGACCAACCACTTCCACGGGAACCCGATCTTATGGAACATCCGAAAATAACAAAAACGAGGAAGTACACCTAGTTGAACCAACCACTAGAGGGAAGTCGAATTCCACCCCTAGGATATTTTCCAAGCTAGGCATCACATACGCCGAAGCCTTAAAAAGGCTAACTGAGCAAGGAAAGCTCGAGCCAATAGGTCCTACTATAGACCCACCCGCAAACAAGAGCAAAAGGGCATGGGATGCTAATGAATATTCCCATTTCCATCGTGGCAATGGCCATAATACTGAATCTTGTTTTCGGCTCAAGCATACCATACAAGATATGATAGAAAACGGGACGATTCCTCTCCCTCCGCCCGAGAAACCAAACATTACCACAAACCCCTTTATCATTCACGCTGTCTTTGACGACACCATCGATTGTTCCCACCTCGATCCCATAGAGGAGAATGTCCGTAATATCGAGGAAGATCCCGGCAACCCACAAGCACCCGCCAAGACGAGTAAAATTTGTGTCCGAGTCAGAGGCTAGTTCGTCTTAGGGCCTAGACCTAATAATGTAACAAATGTCTTTTTTATTTTTCGCATCAAGTCAAGAGGTACGAGGGGATCTGTCTTCCATCTCCCCGAAAAAAAAAATATATTGGGCGCATAGCCCGCTTATTGCTATCAATAAAAGAAATAAAATTTTCTTCCTTTATAATGCGCCTCGACAATCGCTTGATTTAATAATGCACTTTCTTGCTTACAACTCGGTATTATGCCATTTATCGATAACAATCAAACATACCTCGAAACAGCAAGGAAGTACAAGTACTGAGATCACGTGTTCTTTTCTTTTACCTATTCCACGTCTGGTGTAGGAAGCCACATAACCATCCCTTAGAACGAGCGTTACTGAGTCCTATGACAAACCTAGATAGCCTCTTAGATTGTGATTAAAGACGGAAGGCAAACCCAGTTCCCACAATAAATATCCCTCAAATAAAGACCGACCACTTCCTACCATAGGTGCTAGTCTGACAAAAAGAAAAAGAAATCTGAAATGACCATAAAGAGCCCAAAGAAAAAATGAAACCAAGGCCACACTAAACCGGCCCAATTCAATGATCAAGACCAAACTCAACGGTCAAAATGAAACCCCCAATCATTCAATTCGACTTTAAGTGCAAAGTCCGAACAAAAAGCGACTTTAAGTGCAAAGTCTGAACAAAAAGCAAAAAAAAAAATGAACAGACCAGACAACTAGCACCAAATATTAGCCTCCCTACATTACAACCCTTAAGACCTTCCTGAGACACTTGTTAGGAGACAATCCGGAATTTTGAGGATTCAAGCTCAATAGGATAATCCCAACTGTTAGGGCCAGACATGGAAGTCCGATCCCACGTAATTTACAACCCACCCAATTGAAGTCTGAGTCATTTTCACTCAGCTTCCCCTTTCATACCACGTTACGAAACCTTAGCCCATAGCCCTAACTCCACAAAAATCAAGCTCCAGATTTTGATCTATCGAAACCACTTACTACCTAGCTCCACATTTCAAAACCATCAAAGCCAGTCACCCTGACCCAAACACAGTATCTCGGTAATTGTCACTTTCAAGAGGTCACACCCAATCACTCCGCCTCAGTTCTTTAACTATGGAGAATACACACTAAACATTTCACATCGATAATTGGTATAACGAGTCTAAAGCAAAATCACTCACATCTATAAAAGAACTATGAACATGGTTTGATTCCATCTAAACACGGATACGTAGACAACCCTTCTTCGGATACAACCAACCAAATAACAAAATTGATTACTCGATTCATATACAAGCCGGGACTCCTTCCACGTCCCGGCCGACGAGTGATTGAAAATGACGAAGCACAAACGACGAGCCGAGGACGGAGTGAAAACCCGAAAGGGCGCTCCAGGCAAAATAAAGATACGAGTTGCGAGCCGTCGTAAAAAAACAAAAAAAAATATCAAAAAAGGTGAGCCGAGGACGGAGTGAAAACCCGAAAGGGCGCTCCGGGCAAAATGAAGAATCGAGTTGCGAGCCACCACAAAAAAAAATTTCTTCTCATTTATAAAAAATATCAATTAAATCAAGCCTTTGTCGAGGCCATTTATATCAAGCGTCTGAAAACCCGGACATCCCGGAAAGCAACAACGTGTCAAAACTCTACAAAAATTAGTACTAATATGCCACATAATATCAATTAATACAACATAGTACGAAACGGCTGGGCTCTACCGGTCCAACTTTTCCTTCCTCGAGCCATCCGGGTGTGCTTGCTCGAGTCTCTCACCATTGACTCTCCTAACGCAAGCTTCCACCGCCCTAGCCAAAAGCGAGCTAAGCCAATCCCACTTCCCCGCCTCACTCACATTTTCAATATGGGTCTTGTCGGTCTCGGCCCGTGTAGATGAACTGACGACCACTAGGATCGGTAACGCCGTTTCGGTCGGGCACTTAGCGATATTTGCCCGCATAGCTTCCTTATTCTGTAGTACGGTCATCTCCATAATCCTTACCCTTTCTCTCACACCCGACAACCCCAGACGCCAGAAACGACCTTTTGGAGTCGCTAAACCCCTTTCCAGCAGCCGAAATGTCCGCGCAAGAGTGACAGGTCCACACGGACGGTACATTTCGTCCATCGGATCCACCAGACTTAGATGTCTTTTCATTCTTTTTTTTAGGGGGATAAGCTACCCCACCTAGGCGTGTTGTAGCCTTTAACAGTTGTTGTCAAGTCACGTCTGTAAGCCCAGTACGGCATTGCCTTGAATATACAAAAGAGTGGTATAACTTTTTTTCTAAGGTAGCCACCCGAGAGGGATAAATCTAACGTAGCCACCCGAGAGGGATAAATCTAGCGTAGCCACCCGAGAGGGATAAATCTAAGGTAGCCACCCGAGAGGGATAAATCTAACGCAGCCACCCGAGAGGGATAAATCTAACGTAGCCACCCGAGAGGGATAAATCTAACGCAGCCACCCGAGAGGGATAAATCTAGCGCAGCCACCCGAGAGGGATAAATCTAGCGTAGCCACCCGAGAGGGATAAATCTAAGGTAGCCACCCGAGAGGGATAAATCTAACGCAGCCACCCGAGAGGGATAAATCTAGCGTAGCCACCCGAGAGGGATAAATCTAACGCAGCCACCCGAGAGGGCTAAATCTAACGCAGCCACCCGAGATGGATAAACCTAACTTAATGCAACCACCCATCAGGGATTAAATCGAAAATAAGACACCAATAAATACTTAAACAAGAAGTCCGAAACTACTAATTAACATCGATAATACACTCTCGACTATAAAACAAGCACTTAACGCTGCACCCGGACGCGTAACAAAACAACCTAGACTAACATAATTGAACTCTGAACAGACTCGAACGCATAAACAAACCAAGACAAAACCAAAAGCAAACCCGAGCAAGATAAGACAAACCCACAAAACAAGCATTTTACTAAAACAAATAAACAAACAGCAATATTGCCTGAGGGTCAGAGTTATCCCGGAAGCAACAGCAATATTGCTCGAGGGTCAGAGTTTACCCGGAGGCAACAACAATATTGCCCGAGGGTCAGAGTTATCCCGGAGGCACAATAATTTTGCCCGAGGGATCTAAGATCCCGGAGGCACAGCAACAACAATTTGACAGAGGGATCTAAGATCCCGGAGGCAAAGCACATCAATTTTGCCCGAGGGTCAGAGTTATCCCGGAGGCACAACAATTTTGCCTGAGAGATCTAAGATCCCGGAGGCACAGCAACGGCAATTTTCCCGAGGGATCTAAGATCCCGGAGGCACAGCAACAACAATATTGCCCGAGAGTCAGAGTTATCCCGGAGGCACAGCAATTTTGCCCGAGGGATCTAAGATCCCAGAGGCAGAACAACAGCAATTTGCCCGAGGATCTAAGATACTGGAGGCACAACACAACAATTTTGTCCGAGGGATCTAAGATCCCAGAGGCACAGCAACAACAATTTGCCCGAGGGATCCAAGACCCCGGAGGCACAGCAAACAACAAATTTGCCCGAGGGTCAGAGTTATCCCGGAGGCACAACAATTTTTGTCCTAGGGTTCAGAGGCATCCCGAAAGGCAACTATTCGAGTGGAGACTGACGCCCTCGAATGATTTTATATCACTTTATTTTGTCCTAGGGGTCATAAGCATCCCAAAGACGACCGCTCGAGTGGAGACTAACGCCCTCAATGGTTTTATATCATCAAGGGTTCATAAGCATCCCGAGTAAAAGCCAAGTACATTTACACCTAACACACAAAAGCGTTTAAAATTAAACAAAACCTTAAATAAACCGAAGAAGACAAAGCGCGCGTGCACAAAGAATCAAGAACGAGATGAGAAGCAACGGCCCGGGCCCAAGCAAGCAACCGCAAGCGAAGACGTAAGGTATGACTTCTAAACCTTGGCTGGCGAGCCTCAACGCACAGTCTAACGGACTTAAAACAACCCGACTGGACAGCCACCAGGTCGTACTCTTCGATTGACCTGGGCGGCTATACTTTGACTTTCGCCTTGTCCAAGCCTCAGTCAAAGTGAGGGCTTCTGTAGACACCCAGATTTGGACCTGGTGGCTGCAAAAGTGCCCAACAAACACCCGATGACGATAGGACTGCAACGCGACGCGGGTTCGCGATGTTTTAGATAGTTTTTCTATAGAACGGATCAAATAAATTACTCGAGCAAATTAAACTAACATGATGGCAGCCTTAGTCGTGTCGTTACGGTCGCATAGATACTAATTAGAGCAAATTCCGACACCGGGACCCTGAGTCGGTCCCGAAACTCGAACCGAGTCAGCACCGCGCCAAGCGAGCCTCAGGATGCACGCCCGAGGCCCACTAATGTTCACGGCGCTAGGTCAAGCCGCGGGAGCCTTAATCCCTTAGTAACGATTTATCCTCCTCCCTCTCGGTTTTGGAAAGTATCAAAACCGTATTCTCAAAATCCCAGCCGCACCACCTAACGCGCCTGGGTCTCCCCGCGCCCAAGCCCAGGCGCCTGAGTCTTAGTACGCCCCAGCTCGGACGCCCGTATGGGTGACAAGGGCCGAAAACACCTATAAATACCCCCCTTCACGCCCTCATTTTGACACATTCAATCTTCTCTTCTCCCTCTAAACTCTCGCTAAGGGCTTGCACTCCGACACCCGAGGCAAACGATCCACTCGATCGTAGTTCCGATAAAAAAAGCGACATCGATGCTACTCCTCACCTTCGAGCACTCCACTCGATACCGAGGTGCCTGTGATCGACTAGCTCAAAACTAGTACCCAAGTTCTGTCGGATTAGCCGCAGAACTAGTCCTTAGCAACAAAGGAATAGCCGCAGGAAGGGTCAAACGGTAACGAAGTTCTGCCGGAATAACTGGTCAAGCTAGGAGGATCCGCCTGTCGAAGTCGTATCATCACTAGGTTGCCATCTAAACAAAACTTTCCATTCTCGTACTTTCTATTATTATGGACTACGACAACACTAGATGTGGGCACTAGGCCCACAAACATCTACTAAAATACATAATGTCCCAACTTCAACCGCCAACACTAAAACACACTAAATAGACTCGAGTAATTCCGAGATCCGTTCTCAAACTATCCATACATCATGTCCCGTTTAGTGTACGCTTCGAGGGTGCAACTCCTCACTATGTGAGTTACTTACATTCGCATTTACAGTTTTTCGTATGATTTATTGCTTTTATGACCTTATAATCGCATGTTAAATCACTTAACACGGAATTCAAAATGTAAAACAACTAAAATTGAACGAAGTGATGGTCGGGCTCCTTATTAGTCCCGATGCTCGCCTTATTAGGTTCGACACACCTCTATTAATACCGAACCGACGCATCTTAAGTCGAATACCAGGTAAGGTATACCACGAGAATGACTAATATTCGTATTATCGCGTTAAAACTGATTTGCTAATACGTATAATACTAGTACTATCTACTCTCCTACGTGCATCTTTTCATGGCCTGCTTGTCACGTGAAACCGCATGCAAAGAATGTAAACACAACTACTTTGACGACAAGACTTACTTGTCCTTAAAACAACCGACACAGCAAAAGGTTTAGGGTTAAAACAACGGCTGTTACGGTACTTCCACCACAACAAAAGAACTAGGATATCAGTCCACCGATTGATTAGTAGAGGCCGCTATAGTGCGGGCGGGATTGGGTGTTGACATCTATTGGATGTTGGCTTCCCAATACGTACCCTCACCCCTTACTCAGAATCGACGGTTTTCGGATGTCCAAAACCATTGGCAATGAGAGTCATTCCAGGCATGGAGTGCTTAAGGGTACAATTCTTTATCTTTAGGTCCCGTGCCACTCAACTTTGAGCCGGCAAGGGATCAAAGTTGACTTGAACGGTTTCCGAGTCCCCATAATTGACTCGGTGGCGACTCCACAAATCGGCAACAACTTCAGTTCACTAGAAAGGTCGTCTTACCAAACAAAACGGCCTTTAAACATTTACAACCACGACTCGATCGATTCCCAAACGGAAACACGGGTGCCCCCACCCGTCTAGTACAAGTCCGGATCGTCATCCAACTCGAAGTCCGACACTTCACCCCGTACGCGAGATCGGACCGGCCCCCACCATGGAGTGGGCCGCTTGGGTGGCCGCCTCCATACGTTGAAAATCGGGTCGGTCCCGCGCAGGCGCGCACGGGGCGCCAGGTGGTGCGGACGGACGTCCACAATAGGCGGCTTTCGTGAAAATGAAATGCGACCTCGGAAAATGAAAAAAAAACTCTCCCCTGAAACGATGGAAGTAGGGATGTATTTATAGAGTTTTTGCGAAATGTTTCGGCTCAGTATTCGAACGCCCCAGCTGCAGCGGCTCAGTTCTGGGACGCCTGGTTGCACGCAGGCGAAGTTGTGCGTATCAGAATTCTCCCAAAATACGGATTGATATCCGCGCTATTCAAGACATGATTTGATCCGATTGATTTTGATTGATTCATGTATTTGGACATTATTTTTGGGATTTTGTTTTCGGGTTTCGACTTTGACCGGTTTTGGCTCAAAGACGGTTTTGCCCCCCGGTGGCGGTTTTTGCTCAAAATAGCTTTATTTTATTGGAAACGACCTACTGAGTCTGGATTTGAGGTAGGTTTTGTGATATTTTTACTTCGCTAAGTGCCCAAGTCGGATACCATTGATTCCGAGCCCATATTCGAGCGCATTAAAGCGTGTTTACGTCCGATCATGATCGGGTGTTTTGTTGGAGACTGCTATAGACACAAGCAGTCAAAATGCGGGTGTCTACAGAGCCCTCACTCTGACTGAGGCTTGGACAAGGCGAAAGTCAAAGTAGCCCCAGGGCAATCGAGAATTACGACTTGGTAGCCTTCCGGTCGGGTCGTTTATAGTCCATTAGACTCGAGTCAAAGGGCTCGCCAACCATAAGGTAGAAATCATACCTATCTTGATGATGATGGCTCCGTGGGGAGTTGGACTTGCCTTCGAAGTCCTGAGTGTACCTGTATGCAGACACATCACATTTTGGGTGTAGCATTCCAGGAGAAACACCGCCTTTGGTCTTCCATTGGGAGTAAAGGAGATGCGCGGGGACTTGCTTCTGAAGTCCTGGATGTACTTGTATGCTGACACATAACAGTTTGTATGTAACATTTAGGTGAAACACTGACTCATGCTGGGGAAATAAAAAGATTTTGATGCTTTGAAAAATTGGGATTTTGAAAAGAGGAATGCTCGGGATGACTCGATTCCTATATTGGGCTTTAGAAAGGCGTCAAGAACATGGGTCGGGCCTGCGTATTTAGGCGTGCAGGCTAGGGCGGCACAAAAGATCAAGCGTGGATCCCCTTGCGCCTCACTATTCGGACGCAAAGGCCAAAGAAGCCCAATTTTTAGATTTCGCCTTTTCGCGCTGCGACGCGGACTTCGAGGAATGCTGTAGAGTTTCTGCGCTTATATACGACCTTTCCCCTCCTCGTATTTTCATATTTCGTCTTTACTTCCTTACTTCTTTCCATAAAACCTCTCAGAGAAACCGAGCGATTTTGCTATGGGTATCGAAAATTTAACTGCGAGGCTCTTGGCATGGTCCCAATGCTTCCGGGACGAGGAAAAGGTTCAGTTGAACTAGATGGGGATTTCTGCTTTATTCCCATTACAGCGTCTTAGGATAGATTCACACTTCCTAAATGCTTGCTTGTAATTTTGGTATACTACCCATATTGTATTTGCATTCCCTCGGGGGGAGATATGTCCTCTTCCCGAGGAGATAGCTGCTGTAGGCGGTTAGTGTCCTAATGTTCCCTTGTTTTATCCTGACCCAAGAAGGAGGTTGAGGGAGTTTTTGGGTCTGTCTCATGCCGCAGCAGACCGGATGGTGCAGGGAAGTTCTGTTTCCCTTTTTGACTTGGCTAAAAAGTTTATGAACGTCGGGGATGTGAGAATTATTGCTTCTCAGAGGCGTAGGGCTTTTGCTTTTTGCATGCTGCACCGGTATGCCTTTGAGGGGCGGATGGAGGCTAACTCTTGCTTGGGTCAAATTTGGCTGATTGGTGTGGTTGACCAGATGGAGACGGGTCACAACTCAGCTGCCAGGTGAGATGAAGAATCAGCTCATCCGAGCCCAGCTCGAATCCTTGGCCAAGGCACGAAAAATAGCCGAAGGTTTCATGCTCCATGAAGAGTACCACAGCCTGCCGGATACCCCCACAATGTCCAATCGACCCCAGGGGGGACCGTAGGGTGGACGCGGCAGAAAGGAATCGACTGGGAAGCAGAGGACAGAGGAAAGTGGTACCGCAAGAAAAGAATGTATAACATACTTGCCAAAGTTCGACAGTTATACCGCTCTCAAAAAGCCGAGAGCCGAGACATTTGAGCTGGAGAAGGAAATGGCAAAATGGAACCGTCCTAACAAGCCTCGCAATCCGGAAGATGACCCGAAGAAATTATGCACTTTCCACGACAGTATAGGTTATACGACCGAGGAGTGTCAGCATCTGAAAGATGAGATAGAAAATCTCATCAGAAATGGATGGCTGACCAATTAAGCTGCCAGGAACAAAGGCCAGAAGACACAGGCCGACAAGCTAGAGGGATCACGGCAGGACCGAATTGTCATTCATGTGATATCAAGAGACGGTGGTTGTCAGATGATCAACACATTTTATATCTATTTATTTCGTCCCCCGACCGTCGATTTATAGCGTCTTCTTCTCCTGATTATGCCTTAACTATCGATATTTTCTAGAAAAGCGATACTGCCATTTCTCGGGTTATTTTCAAGGATATGTGTGTTTTTGGACACATTTACGTCTTGACGAAGTAAAACGACTAAGCCGAGGACGAGAATGGGAATCGAGGAGGAACAAAGAACGAAACAAATGCAAATTGAGAAGAAAGAATGATCGCCTACACAAGGGTCAACTTCAAACATACATATCTTCATTTCTAAAACTCTAATTATGGTGATTCCAGTGGCTTTGGAAAGCCCTTTCTCTTAGTTTTCCAACGGCATATTACACCTCGAATTTGAACAAGTAACGAAGAAATGGCAGCCGTTTGAAGTCGAGAGCGCGATGTTGTGACCTACAGCGCTACTGTATCGAGTGGCCCTATTGCACTCGATCGAGTGGCACACCGTGAAGCTCATGCCCATATTTTGGGAGGTCACTCGATAGAGTGCCATCAGGCACTCGATCGAGTGCACCCAAACTAGACCACGTGTCGTTCTTATTTCGACTTAGAATTTGGGCTTTTTTTCAAGTCCAACTACTACTCTTTAAATCAGTTTTCCTGACTTGTATCAGATACTCTTTCCACACTTTTTTCTACCTCTTTTACACACTTTTCATTATTTTTGTTTTCTTAGTTTAGTTTACTTTGCGAGATACATTGAACCTTACTCTTCATTCTTAGATCTGGAATTCTTCGGTATTGCATTTCTTAATTTCAATTTCAATTTCAGTTTCTACTTTAATTTCTGTCTTAATTCATTCTTCATATTGCTTTATCGTTTTCTAGTGTAGATTTATTATTGCTTTCCGTATATTAATTCGATTCACCTTCGTTATGTTTAATTGCAATTCATATTTCGTTAATTTGATTATGCTTAATATGATGAGTAGCTAGATTAGATCTAGGGTTTAGGGGGATCTATGCGTATTATTAGAGTTATAGTCAATTGACCTGTTTTTAATCGTATGAACCATTTCCTGAATATTGTTTAAACTCTGATTAATTGTTTGATGCATAATTCAATTAATTAGTATCGCAAATTAGGACTTTTCGCCGACCGGGTTAAGAACTAATTAGGCCACGATATTTTGGGTAGATTGACCTAATGCTAGCGACCGCAGGTTAAGTTTAGATCTAAAGGTTGTAATGTACCGACCGGACCTGCACCTTAGGTAGTTCGATTACTGACCTGTTAGTTGACTCCATGACCCGAGTAATATTCATTGTGAACCTGAGACCCTAGACTTTTCCCTAATAGATTTATCTATTGGTAATTAGTTATAAGCCTATCAAAACCAACCCAAACTGTGACCCATAATCTATAGTCTAATTCTTAGAAATAGATAACTAAATTCTGTCTCCTTGTGGTTCGACCCCTGACTTCACTATCTACATTAGTTGGTGATCTTAGGGTATCTTTGATTAGGGATACAACTAACCCCTGTCATCAGACAAGCCGAAGGGGCCAGAAGCGGCAGCTCCGCGAGCTCTGAAATCAGATCTGCTACGCAGAAAAGCGGAGAGCCCAACCGCCCTGACCATCATCATATCCCCAGAGGATTCAGGCCGAGTGATTTACCCCCACAGTGATCTCCTGGTCCTATCATTAGTCATTAGTAACCATATAGTGAAGAGACGTATGGTGGACACTAGCGCGTTTACGAATCTATTGTATAAGGAGGCCTTTGATAAAATGAACTTAGAAAGGAGACACCTCAAATCTGCCCCAGGGTCCCTGTACGAATTCAGTGGCGCTGTTATCCTTCCAATGGGGATAATTGAACTGCATGTCACATTCGGAGAGGGGGCATCGGCCAAAAATATCCGAGCGTCTTTTGTGGTGGTGGACGCAAAGTCGGCATACAATCCTCTCATTTGCAGGGCTACCCTGGACGAAGTAGAGGCAGCCATATCTATCAGAGCGCTAACTGTAGCCTACGTCCCTTATTTTGGAATAGAAGGCAAGATCCGCGGAGATCAAGAGTCGGCTAGGCAGTGCTATTCAGTCGCCTTGCGTACCCACGAAACTGAAAGAAAAGGGAAAAGAATGGCAAACAGTTCCCCCACCAGGGAAGGAGAGATTCTGGCTGACCAATCGGCCGTGGAAAAACCAGCTGATCACCCAGAACCTGGGGGTGAGAGCATGCTGGTAGAGCTAGAGCCAGGGAGGCTAGTCCTAGTCGGCACTGACCTGGAAGAGCCCTACAGAGAAAGGCTGATCCAAGTCCTGCAGGACAATAAAGACATCTTTGCTTACTCGGTTGACGAAATGTCGGGAGTTGACCCAAGTCATATTGTTCACAAGCTGAATGTCAACCCGGATGCTCGGCCTGTAAAGCAGAAGAAGAGAAACATGTCAGCAGAAAAAGACCTAGCCGTCAAAGAAGAAATTAAGAAGCTCTTAAAGGCTGACTTCATCCAAAGCTGCGACTACCCAGAATGGCTTGCTAATGTGGTGATGGTAAAGAAAGCCTCGGGGGCCTGGAGGATGTGAGTGGATTTTACCAACCTTAACAAAGCATGTCCAAAGGATTGCTACGCCCTACCGCGAATTGATCAACTAGTTGATGCCACCAGTGGGCACTCGATGCTAAGCTTTCTGGATGCCTTCTCATGTTACCACTAGGTATATCTGTGGCAACCAGACAAGGTGAAGTGTGCATTTATCACAAGTGCGGGGACGTACATGTATAAGATGATGCCCTTCGGCCTCAAAAATGCAGGAGCAACCTATCAGCGACGGGTGAACAAAGTATTCGAAAAACAAAAAGGCAGCAACCTAGAGGCATACGTGGATGACGCCATAGTTAAAAACAAGGGAGACGTAGAACATCTGGAGGACCTGAAAGAAACTTTCACCTCCCTACGAGCTTATCAAATGAAGTTAAATACTAAGAAGTGCACTTTCGGGGTGCGGTCCAGAAAATTCATGGGGTTCCTTGTCAGCGCCCGAGGGATTAACGCTAATCCTGAAACGGTAAAGGTCATCCTGGACCTCCCGGAGCCAAGAACGATCAGGAAGGAGTGCAAACTTTAGAGCGGCTACTGTTTAGCCATCCCGGCCGGGACCAAGCTCATCCCGGTCGGGACCATCTCGTCCCGGTCGGGACCACCACCATCCCGACCGGGATGGGTCACCTGTAGCCCGCGCCTCTTCTTTTCTTCTCCTTTGCTCTTGTAACCTTATAAATACTCTCCCTTTGTATTGTTTAAGCATCTTACACTACTCTACATTATTCTAAACCCTAGATAGACTTCCTCCTCTCATTAGCTTAATCTTTCCTTAAACTTTTGTTAATCTTAGATTAATCTTAGTAATTAGTCTTGTATTAAGGGAATTCTTCAAGACTCATCCTAGATTGACAACCTTGGGAGATTTATTTGGGTTTTTCTTATTAATGGAAGTTCTTATCTTTTCATCGTCTTGTTTTGTTGGTATAATCTTCTTATTCTATTTACTCTTAATCCTTGTTTAATCTTTCAAGTTTCAATCTTTGATTATTGTTCTTGTTCTTGATAGTTTCATTATGGATGTTTGGATGTTTCTGTTGATTTCTCTTATTATTGTTAGTATTAGTTTGATTATGAGTGAGTAGACTCTTTGTGGGGTTAGTAGGGGGATTAAGTGTGGATTATGGGTAATTAGGGATTGGTTAAGGGTAAAGATGAATCCTTTGTTACTAGTCACATGTTGAGCACTCTATGTGTTTGTTGAATTGCTTGTTTGAGTTATAGTGGCCATGCTTCTCATCCTTGTTTTCACCTTCTCATTGTGTGATTGATTTGTGGTTGAATTATTGTGTATTGGGTAATATCTTGCATGAGTATTCGGGTTTAGTCTTTGACACGAGAGTGCGGACTTAGGCTTTGACGCGAGAGCGCGGACCGACCTTAGTAACTAGGTGAAACCTACACCCTTGACCTCCCAATCATCCTACTACACTTATGAACCCAAACTAACCTTACTCCTTCCCTTATTTGATTTCTCCATCTCTTTAGGCAATCATTTTCTCTAGTTTACTTGTTTAATTAATCTCTAGTTGTTTCATTTAGCCCTTGTTTTATATAGTTCTTTGTTAGTCTATTTTCACCCCTTTCCATCATCATAGTTAGTCAATTCTCCTTCTCTTTGAGTTGTTTTAGTGACTTAGCCTTGTTTTTTAGTAGACCATAGTCTAGACACCTTATAACCGTCTCCGTGGATATTGACCCGACTTCCCTAGCTACTAGTTAGGTCTAGTTGGTATACTTGTTGGTAGGGATTGCCGGCAAATCCCTCCCATCAATTTGGCAGCGTTGCCGGGGACGGTGCATGTTTAGACTTAGTTTGCTTATTAGCTTGACTTAGTTACCCTTCTTCTGTTCTTTTTCTATCCTTTGTGCATATTTTGTAGTCTTTTTCTTGTTTTTATTGTTTTCTTCTCTCTTTGTCTTCCGTTGTGCTCGTTTATTGTCTTTGCCTAGTGCCCATAAAGCACTAAGTGTTCTCACGTTTGTTCAAGTCTGTAGTGCATGCCTAGGAGGAGAGACGATTTCTTTCTCTTCAATCCAGAGCCAGAAAGACTCTTTAGAGCCTTTCGCCAACGGACGATTGATCGGGTTAGAAACTCTCAACCGGGTACTAGCAATATCATCGAAGAACAAGCTCAAGGATCCGACTTGAACGAGTCACCTCGAGAGACCACCGAAAGGGCCTTCATCAATCCCTTTGGTACATCTATCCATTCTTATTCACCTAGTTCTCCTTCAACTTCTACATCAACACCATCTACACCATCATCTCCCGCACATCCAACAATGCCTAAGTTCTCTTCTCATTCAACCTTCACGGAGGACGTTTTGCCCGGTCCAACCGCTTTACCGGCCGCATATACCGGGAATTTTGTGGCAAAAATACCATTTATCCAATTGGTTGAAAGAAGTCAATTTAGTGGGTTACCAACCGAAGATCCTCATCAACACATGGAAACCTTTTCGGACTATTGCGATGCTATCTCACAACCGGGAATAACCCAAGAGCAAATCCTGTGTGTATTATTTCCTTTCGCTTTGATCGGCAAGGCAAAGCAATAGCTCAAAGGTTTAGACAAGATGGCTCTCGGTATAGACACTTGGAAGAAGCTAGCCTTAGCATTCTACCAACAATTTTATCCGCCGGAGAAGACCAATCTATTGAGAGCTTCAATCACAGGGTTTCAACAACGTGATGAAGAAAGTCTCTATGAGTCGTGGAAAAGGTTCAAAGCCTTGATCCGTTCTTGTCCTCACCATGGTTTATCACAGTGGTTCCTTGTCCAACAGTTTTGGAACGGGTTATATGAAGATTCAAGGGTCATACTCAACATGGGATCTAATGGAAGGTTTACCGAGGTAGATGATGACCAAACTTGGTCAAGAATTGAGGAAATGGCGGTTCACAACTCTCAATACTCAAGGCCTAGGAAGGCGAATCGAGGGGGAAGGCACGAGATCGATGCCATTACACAACTCAGTATCGATCTTGGAGCACAATTAAAAACTCACATGGAAACTATTGACAAGAAGCTCCAAAGCCATTTTGATCAAGGTCAAAGCACAAGTGCCTCCCACCAACATTCAATTCAACAAGTTAATGCTTTGGGAGTTGTACCTCGTACATCTTATTATGGGATATGCGAGATTTGCGGGATATTTGGACATGAACCTCAACATTGTCGAGGTAGTATTCACCAAGTGAATGCTTTTCAAGCATTCAAGCAAGGTGGCCCCATACTCTAACTTCAAGGCTCAAAATGTGCCAAATCCTCACATGTTCCAAGCTTCCCATCAAGCTTCCCAACAACAATCTCTACAACAACACTGTCCCATATATGTTCCACCTCCCTTAAGGGACAACAACCAAGGGTACCTAGGTTATCAAGGCAATCTAAGGCCTTCCAACAACTTCCAACATCCTTATATCTGGAAGAGACATAGTGGACAATATCCTTATATGTCCGGATTTGGTACGGTTGTATAATCGGAAGAGTTGTACTCCAAGATGTATTATGAAAGTGGACTTGAAAAAGGCATATGACTCAATTGAGTGGCGGTTTATGCATCAAATGCTTGTTGGTGGGATGGATTATGGAGTGTGTAACTTCTCCGTCTTATTCCTTATCTTTGAATGGGTCGACTTTTGGGTTCTTTAAGGGTAAGAGGGGAATACGACAAGGTGATCCTATGTCACCTATGTTGTTTACTATTTGTATGGAGTACTTTACAAGGCTCGTAGAGTTCATGGCTTTACAAGGAGAGTTTAAATATCACTCATTGTGCAAACGGGTGAAATTGACTCATCTTTGTTTTGCCGACGATCTGATGGTTTTTAGTTATGGGAGCGAGGAATCGGTGCAGCTGATGAATAAAGCCTTTAAGTATTTTGCGCAATGCTCTGGTCTTACTGTCAATAAGGCTAAGTCAGAGATATATTTAAATGGAGTTACAGGGGGTATGGAAGCTCGTATATTGCGGAGATATGGATTTAAACAAGGAAGACTTCCATTCAAATACCTAGGAGTACCAATCTCTTATAAACGGCTACAAGTACATGAATGTGGTTCTCTTATTGACAGGATCACCCAGCGTATTCAAGGTTGGGGTGCGAGGCATTTGAGTTATGCTGGGCGGCTGGTACTAATCAAAGCGACACTAAGCCAATTGCATCAGTATTGGTGTAGGATATTCCTCCTCCCTAATACAGTTATTAAGAAAATTGAATGCATTTGTAGAGAGTACTTGTGGAGGGGCATTGAAGGAGGGAATAAAAGCCCTTTAGTAAACTGGGAGAAATGCTGTACACCGCTGAAGATGGGTGGATTAGGCATTAAGGCTGGTAAGGAGTGGAATAAAGCTTTGTTGGGGAAGTATGTGTGGTGGATATATACCAAAGCGGATCACCTGTGGATTAAATGGGTCAATGCAATATACTTGAAAGGAGCTCCATGGGCTACATATCAACCTACAATGGGCTCAAGTTGGACATGGAGGAAGATATGTAGTGTAAAAAATGACTTAATCCATGGATACTGTAATGATAGATGGAGAGCAGAAGCCAAGGGATACACCGTGAATGGAGGCTACCGTTGGCTGAATGGTATTGAGTTGAAGAAAGATTGGTGGTGTGTTGTGTGGTGCCGAATGGCTATACCTAAACACAGATTCATATCTTGGCTTTATGCGAATAAGAGACTACTAACTCAGGATCGGTTGATGAGATTTGGTATTACGATGTCCAATTTATGCTACCTGTGTGGACAGTATGAGGAGAGCCATGACCATTTATTTTCGGACTGTCCATACACGAACCAGTTGCACAGGTTGATGCAAAATTGGATTGAAATGAAGTTACCGGAGAAAGATTTGTTACAGCATTGCACCCGGATTAAGCACAAATCAGGCAGCTTTAAGCAAAGTATCTTCGTTGCTGTTTGTGCAGTTATTTATGAAGTGTGGACTGCTAGAAATAGAGGATGGAAAGAAGGGTGGGTTAAAAGACCACATGTAGTAATGGATAAGATAAAGAGTGAAATTGAATGTAGGGTGAAGAGGAGACTAGCTTGTATCCCGACCATCATGGCCTAGTAGTCATATTCCGAGTTTGTTTGGTTTGAAATTGATTGTAATTTGGTGGTTTATTCATATTAATATAATTTACATTTTACCAAAAAAAAAAACAACTTCCAACAACATAACCAAGGCGCCTTCAACAACAATCAAGGGTTCCAAAATCAAGGGAACTTCAATCATCAAGGTGGTTTCCAAGGAAACCAACACTCCCAAGGACATCAAAACCACAATCATAGTAACTCTCAAGGCCTTAATCAAGGCAATTCTCATGGGTTCCAAGGGAACTTCCAACAACAACAAGGGTCTCAAGGTACTCAACAAGAAAGCAAGCAAAGGAGCCGGTCTCCAATTCATGATTATGGCATTCCCCTAGCCATCACCAACACTCCTCATAACCAACAATCTCCTCCTCGGGATTTCGACATGCAAAAATCAATGTTGGATATGCAAAGGAGTAATCAAGAAATGCAAAGAAGTCAAATGGAGATGCTAAGAAACCAACAAGAATTCTTTGCTCATCTTCAAAGGGAGAACATAGCAAGGGATACACATATGAAGATTCTCGAAACCCAACTAGCTCAAGTTGCTTCGGGTAGTTCTTCAAGGCAAAAGGGTCAACTACCTCCTCAAGGTGAACCGGTGAAATTTGAACATGTGAATGCTATTACCTTGAGGAGTGGTGCATCTTATGACTCCCCCTTATTCCCTAACGAGCAAGAAGCAATGAAAGAAGTTGAATCTCCGTGCCAAAGCAATGAAGGTTGGGGAAATCTCATGGAGGAGCATGTCTTGTGGGAGGTTGAGAAACCCCATGAAGACAAGCTTCCCCCACCCCAAGAGAAAGACAAAGGAAAGAAGAAGGTGTCAATTGAAATATCCCAACCTAATAAGCAAGACAAGATACACATCAAGTTGCCATTCCCAACAAGGCAAATGAAGACCAAGGTGGATGTTCAATATGACAAGTTTGTCAATATTGTGAAGAAGTTGGATGTGAGCATCCCTTTTACCGAACTAATTACCCAAGTCCCGGCATATGGAAAATTTATGAGAGAAATCTTGGCTAGGAAGAGATCCTTTGATAAGGAAGAGACCATAGCGTTCATGAGAGAGGTGAGCGAGCTCATTCAAGGCTCTACACTTCCCAAGTTGAAGGATCCGGGTAGTTTCTCAATCCCGTGCACCATAGGGAACTTGAAGATTGAAAGGGCATTATGTGATTTGGGTGCGAGTGTAAGCATTATTCCCTATTCTATTTGTGAGCGACTTGGGATGAATGAGCTCAAGTGTACTTCTATTACACTCCAAATGGCCGATCATTCACTCAACCGACCATTGGGGATGTTAGAGGATGTGCCACTAAGAATCGGGAAGTTCTTCATTCCGGTCGACTTCCTTATGCTTGATATGCCGGAGGATGCTATCACTCCCATTATCCTTGGGCACCCATTTCTACATACCGTCGGTGCGATGATTGATGTAAAGAATGGTTGGATCACATTTGAGCTAGGCGACGAGAAGCTCGTGTTTGACCTCCAAGGCAACACCTCGCCTACAAATGATGAGTCGTGTAATATGATCCACGCCATGAAAGACATCGATCTAGGGGATAAGTCGGGTGAAAGCTTGAAAAGCAACTTGTATGGAATTGAAGATGATGATTCCGAGCTTGGGGCGGATGAATGCCCATATCATGAGATTGAAGACAAGTCGGTTAGCAAGAAGAAGGTTGAGCCTCCCTTGGGGCCTTGTGAAGATGAATGGCCGTTTGGTTATATACCGAAGGATCGAAAGTACAAGTTCAAGCCGTTGAACTTAGTAGATCGGGATGCCCCGGGAACTTCTAGACAAGGTTGTGAAGAACCTTGGAGTGTGGATTGGTATTCCACAAGCTTGATTGAAGACTTCTCCCGAGCCTTTGATTTGTTACTCTGTGCTCTTGATGGCGATGGAGTTGTCTATGGTGTTGTTAAAAAAACGAACGAAGAACCCCCATCCTTGGTTTGACGGAGTTCCAAAAGAACCGTCTCTTTGTATATATTTCTTTTTTATTCTTTTGTGTGTTTGTGGAAATCTTGTAATTTGGTATTTTGATGAGCGATGTGAGGGAGAGATTTTGATGATGTTTGTTGAGTTTATTTGATAGGTTGGTGGTGAAGATGAAGTTTCGAGGAGAGTTGTTGATGATAGAAGCTTGGATTTGGGCATGGGAGTCGGTTTTTGAATCTTTTGACAAGCTTTTGGAGACGAGATTTTAGATCTCAATGTATTGGTGGCCTTGTGGGTGATGCTATCAAGAAAATGAAAGGCTTGAAGACTCATCCCGACCGGGAAGGATTTCATCCCGATCTGGATGAGTGTGCTGAAAAGTGGGTTCACTGATGTGCCATCCCGACCGGGATCAAGACCATCCCGACCGGGAAGAAGTCCATCCCGACCGGGATGGTGCCCAGCTCCTCCTTTTGCCTTTTCTTTGACATTTGAGCCCACCCAACCACTTTATACCCCCTCCCAACCTCCCTACCTATCCTTGCACCTATCATATGACCCCTACACTTCTTATACATACATTCATCTCATCTTCTCTTCACTATACACCGAGTTTCACATCAAATCCCACCTCATTACACCATTGCAAGCGTAGTACTTCAACCATGCGACTATATCGAGTAAGAAGAGGAATTACCATGATGAAGACAAGCAATGTGCCATTAATGATCATTGAGACGATGGAGTTAGTGAGTTGCTAACCGTTTGGTAGGCGACTATCCTTTCTTTTCCGTTTTTTATGGCTTGTCTCCCTTCGTTTATTCCCCTTCCCCTTATCATTTTCGAGTCATGGTGGCCCTCGGGGCCTTGGTAATCATTGCTCCCGACTCTCGATGACGTGACTACATCGAGAGCCATTTCAAAAATCCAAATCTACATGTATTTTCACTTTTTCCTTTAATTTCACTTTCTTTTGTTTGGATTTAGTCGGATTTAGGCGGAATTCGGGCTAGGTGACTTGATTACACCTAGTCCTCCCCTCCCATTTCCTTTTATTTCCATCTTTTTATTTCTTCTCCCATCCATATCTTTTCTCGTCTCGGCCCATGGTGACTTGATTACACCCCGGCCGGACACATTCTACACTTTTCTCCGCTTTTCTTTTTGATTTTTGGCTTTATTTTCGTAATTTATTTTCCTTTTTAGTGTCTCCACACACTACCGATCGAGCATGAGGACATTGCTCAGTTTAAGTGTGGGGGAGCGATATCCTAGTGTAGTTTAGTTTTATTTTCGTAGTTTTTTCGAAAAATCTTAAAAAACCCTAAAAATTTGAAATTTTTTAACAAAAATCAAAAAGATTTTCTTTTGTGTGTTTTCCTTTTGTGTCATTGTGTCGTACTTTTGTTGTATTGTGTGTTTTGCCTCCCCATTTCCTTATAGGTTCCCGGATCGCCGTAATTTTCGGAAAGCTCAAGACATCCGGTAACGTCATTCTATCTCTTTTCCTCTTTGTCTCTTATGGAGTTTGGAGGAGACTTGTGATGATGTGTGCTCGGGTGGAGCTTGTTGAAGGTTGTGGTTGTTTTCGTTGCTTATGTGGATGTTTCGGGGTGATGTTTGTTGTGTTTGCATGTTTGTTTTCTTTTCTCTTATTTTGTTTTGTTTTGTTGTGTGTGTCTCATTTTCTTTCGTCCTTGTTGTGTCTTGTTTAGTTGTGTCTTGTGTAATAAAAGGTTTTCGAAAACCCGGTTTTGAGGCTAGTGTGCAAGTGTTTACTTTCCCTTTCTAGTAGTATGAATCGAGTCTTGGACTTTAGTCTAGTAGAATGACCCTAAATCAATAGTTTCGTTGGTCCTTTACCTTGAGTCCACCTAGTCTACTAGGGATTTACTACGGGATTTGCATTTTGACCATTATGACCACCCACGGTGTGAAAAGGCCTTGGTTGCCGAGTCCCGTCTCTTAGGTGACCATTTTCGAAATTGTTTGATTAGTCCAAGTTTTCCACCTTTTTTTGGGTTTGAAGGGAAGGGCCCGTCCCGACTTACCCATTTCCCTACCTTCTACACATATTCACAAATAATTTGCAAAATTGTTGAAGTTCTTACTTGGTTACAAGAAATGCCTACAATACAAGATATATCAAAAGGCTAGCCAAGTCAAAATAAAGAAAAAGAAAGAAAAAAAAAAGAAAATAATGAAGAAAAAGAAAAAGGCACAACAAATGAAAAACAAAATACAAAACATGAAAAAGAAATGGCATAGAAGCTCAAAAGCCAAATGCAAAAGAAAAATGCCAAAGAAAACCATCTCACAAAAAGATTCTCCCCCTCTCAAAAATAAGCCTTTTTCCGACTATTACCGTGAAGAGAATACCAAAATACCGAGTCCCTAAGAAAGGATGATAGCTGTAAATAGTCGGTCTTCCCCCATTTTGCAATCATATTCCACCTTTTTACTTGGACTAGTTGGGCGATTTTGAGCATGGGACGACCCTCTTGGCTTATCGCTAAAGGGGGCGGGGTCTCACTTACCTACAGTGTCGACTAACACCGTGGTTCATCCTTTTTCCACCCCGCCGATCGTCTCGTAGTTCATTCTTAGAAGGTTAGGAGGAACCTAGGTAAGTTACCAACGTTTTTATTGCTTTGTTGTCATACTATTAGGGTTTAGTTCATATCGGTTTGTATTATTAGTTCGGGAACATTGTCACTTGCCTTGAGTCCTTAACCGGTGCTCCTTTCACCTCTTTGTAGAGGGAAGCGGTATTTATTTCTTCTTGGGTGCAACCGATTGCTTGTTTGTTTGTATGTTTGCTTGTTTGTGTGTTTTTGTGTCCGGTTGCATCCACAGTTTTGTCGCAAGACCTTACTTGCCTTGCGGAGTGCACTTTTCCTCTAAGTGTACTTGCGTGAGTTGAAAGGGCGTAGGGTGCGCTAATACCCGCTCGGTTAGTAGTCTAGCTTCATTAGTTTTTAGTTAGTTTGTGCTTACTCGAGGGCGAGTAAGGGTTAAGTGTGGGGGAGTTGATAAGTGTAGCTTGTAGTGCCTATTTGTTGTGTTTGGTCCCGGTTTCTCTTGGGGAATCGCTCTTTGGAGCGGTTTTCGAGGCTACTTACGCTTCTTCTAGCTTGTTTTAGGTTCCTAAGATCAATATTGGAGAAAGGAACGATTTCGACTCGTTTCCGACACATTTGGAGCCAACGAAGAGAAGCGACGATCACTCTGTGGCTTAGGCTCGATCCCGAGACCTTGGGACCCATTCCCGAGCCCCTTAGACTCGATCCCGAGCACCGAGAATCGATGAGAAGCCTATGAAGAGCAAATAGGGACCTTTGAGATCATATTGGAGGCCTACAAGACCCTTTCCGGTCGGGAAGGAGTGCAAACTTAGAGCGGCTACTGTTGGGCCATCCCGGTCGGGACCATCTCGTCCCGGTCGGGACCACCACCATCCTGACCGGGATGGGTCTGCTGTAGCCCGCGCTTCTTCTTTTCTTCTCCTTTGCTCTTGTAACCTTATAAATACTCTCCCTTTGTATTGTTTAAGCATCTTACACTACTCTACATTATTCTAAACCCTAGATAGACTTCCTCCTCTCATTAGCTTAATCTTTCCTTAAACTTTTGTTAATCTTAGATTAATCTTAGTAATTAGTCTTGTATTAAGGGAATTCTTCAAGACTCATCCTAGATTGACAACCTTGGGAGATTTATTTGGGTTTTTCTTATTAATGGAAGTTCTTATCTTTTCATCGTCTTGTTTTGTTGGTATAATCTTCTTATTCTATTTACTCTTAATCCTTGTTTAATCTTTCAAGTTTCAATCTTTGATTATTGTTCTTGTTCTTGATAGTTTCATTATGGATGTTTGGATGTTTGTGTTGATTTCTCTTATTATTGTTAGTATTAGTTTGATTATGAGTGAGTAGACTCTTTGTGGGGTTAGTAGGGGGATTAAGTGTGGACTATGGGTAATTAGGGTTTGGTTAAGGGTAAAGATGAATCCTTTGTTACTAGTCACATGTTGAGCACTCTATGTGTTTGTTGAATTGCTTGTTTGTGTTGTAGTGGCCATGCTTCTCATGCTTGTTTTCACCTTCTCATTGTGTGATTGATTTGTGGTTGAATTATTGTGTATTGGGTAATATCTTGCATAAGTATTCGGGTTTAGTCTTTGACACGAGAGTGCGGACTTAGGCTTTGACGCGAGAGCGCGGACCGACCTTAGTAACTAGGTGAAACCTACACCCTTGACCTCCCAATCATCCTACTACACTTATGAACCCAAACTAACCTTACTCCTTCCCTTATTTGATTTCTCCATCTCTTTAGTCAATCATTTTCTCTAGTTTACTTGTTTAATTAATCTCTAGTTGTTTCATTTAGCCCTTGTTTTATATAGTTCTTTGTTAGTCTATTTTCACCCCTTTCCATCATCATAGTTAGTCAATTCTCCTTCTCTTTGTGTTGTTTTAGTGACTTAGCCTTGTTTTTGAGTAGACCATAGTCTAGACACCTTATAACCGTCTCCGTGGATATCGACCTGACTTCCCTAGCTACTAGTTAGGTCTAGTTGGTATACTTGTTGGTAGGGATTGACGGCAAATCCCTCCCATCAAACACCCTGCCAACTGATCATCACGATTGAGGAGTCAGGAGCCGAGAACAAGATGACCCCAATCATCAAGTTCAAAAAGGACGACACCCTGCCACAAGACCCTGCTCAACAGAAGAGAATGCCGTCAAAAGCCACGTGGTACATACTGATTGAAGGAGAGATGTATCTGTAGACACCCACATTTGGCTGCTAGGTGTCTATATCAGTTTCCAAAAAATACCCGATGATGATCGGACGCAAACGTGTTTCTACGCGCTCGGATATGGGCTAAAAACCGCCGTTAGTTTTGGCTTGGGCTTTTTACGGAGTACAAATCTCACAAAAAAGACCTCGAATTCAGGCCCGCTGGGTCGTTTCCAATAAAATAAGACTAATTTGAGTCAAAACCGACATCGGAGACGAAACCGACTTTTAGCGATTGGGTCAAACCCCGGTCAAAGTCGTTTCCGAGACACAAAAATAGTCATGCAAACAGCCAAAGTCCAACCCAAATACAAGATCCACAAAATATCCAACCCAAGGTCCAAAAAATCCGGACCCTTCGCTCCAGCTGACCCACTCGATCGAGTGGGCCCTCAAACAGGCTTGTCTGCGGTAGCTTGGGCCACTCGAACGAGTCAGCAGGGTACTCGGTCGAGTAACCCTAGACGGGGAGGTGAGCCATTGCCTATATATACTCCCCTTTGCATGCACAAAAGACAACGTTTTTCAACGCTACTACTTACATACAATTTCTAGTCTTACAACCCTAATTACTCATCTTCAACCATGAACCCTAGCAACCTCAAACCCTAAACCACCATAACTCCATCTACATAGATCTCAAACTCCCGTCCCTAGGCCACAACTAGACGAGTCATATCCGAGAATACGAAACATGTAGGTTGAGGGTGCAACAATCCCGATTTCTCCTTTCTCCTCCTCTTCTCTTCTCGTGTCGTCCGTCGTTGTCGTCGTTGTCTATTTTTTGTTGTCACGTTCTAATATCAGTAATATCACTAATATTAAGACATTAAATTATCGTATGTTCAGTTAAAACATTGTTTGCATATCATCTCATCGTATTACTAACGCGCGTATTCAAGAGTCAAACGATATCTTAGTAGAGGCCGCTAATGTGCGGGCGGGGTTGGGTGTTCTTTGTGAACTTCCCAACACGTACTCTCACCCCTTACTCAGAACCATGGTTTCCGGATATCCGAATCCATTGGCACACGAGAGTCATTCAATACACGGTATCCGATAATGTCAGTATCGGTATCAAATGCAAAGGGACGAGCCCAATAAACTCTGACATTCGAATGGGCCATACTTTGTGCATGGCCCACTAAGATATAGAGTGGGTTCGAATGGGCCCGAACTCCCACAAAGTTCAGTGGCGACTCCACTTCGATTTAAATTCGATCCATTCTCATATGGAGATTCATTCGCCTCCCCAAACCCGCGCGTGGCCGCGTCGGGGTGGACCTATGTCATGTCCACAATTTGGCGACTCCGCTAGAGAGTAACTGATGCGTGACTTACCATCGGCATCCTCAGGGTGAGACTCGAATAGAAATCGTTTGACTAGTACAATACGCGTTTTAGTTTTACGGTTCATTCATTACCATATCTTTTCCTGGGCCGGTACTGGCGACCGACGTCCCACTATACCGTGATATACTCCAACATGGATATGTCAAAGGTGTTCATAGTCGATTCGTATGGGTTTCGCGGCATGTTCTAAGCTCAACTCGACTTAGGAAGTCCGTCCTGATTCTCGGATAGGATATGTGCACTGGTATAGACCCCATATAGACCGACCAAGACTTAGTGTAAAGCACACATGGTGTCGTCATAATGCTTGCGTGACTATGTGCTACTTGGTTTCCGTGTCATTTTCAAAAACCGTCATTCCAAAAATATATCTTTTCAAAAATATTCAATTTTCAAAAACTCGGAAAGCTGCCGAAATTTAGACTTAAGATTTGACTCAAAACAAGCCTATTTTCTAGCCGGCATGCTATCGATTTCAATATCCGAATTTCCAATCCTCATTAGATTTTCGAATTTTCAAAAATTCCATTTTAATTTTCAAATCTTCTAGGTTCCATATCAATTTTCAAATCTCCGGGATGCCGTTTTCGATATTCAAATCTTCGGGATCTCATCTTCGATTTTCAAATTGTCGGAAATTCTTTTTTTCGATATTCAAACTTTCAAAATTTCAAATATTCAACTTTTCAAAAACCCGGTCCCATTGGTCCACTACCAATTTCAGGACCATCTTCTCAATTTCCAAAAGTTCAATCATTTTTCAAAATCCAGAATGCTACCGAAAATTAGGACTTATGATTTTACTCAAAGTAGCCTATTTCTAGCCGGTATGCTACCCATTTCGAAACTCAAAAAATATATTTTCAGAACTCCAAAATTGCGGCCCTATGGCATTTTGCCGGTTTCAAAAAATTGGGCCATCCGCCGATTTTCTCGGAATTCCAACTACCTTTTCAAAACTTTCCTCTTCTTAGGACTTCCCGTATTAAGCAGTGTCGGGTCTTGTCATAAGTCGTCAAAGATCTTTAGCGTCGAAACTCGTCGATCTTACGTCACGGGTTTCCCCCCTATCCCAGTCCGCCTTATTTGACTAAGGCATGGCCCACCTACGTAGGACGTACCCCTACCAAGGAAAGCCCGTTTACACACTCGAGTCCAAACTAGAAAGTCCCACGTGATCTTTCCCTCCAGCAGGACGGTCCCCACGACCTTTCCCAAGGGAATTTCGCCTGTCTTACGATCCGTTAGTCGAGTCATCCTAATTCAAAAATCCTTTAACTTAAGGGTCTACCCTAAATCGCAATACCACCCTTATTCGGGTCAAGTCGAGGGTCTCTAGCGTCGAAACTCTGCGGATCTTACATCGCAAGTTTCTTCCCGTACCCCGTCTGCCTTTCCTCGAGGCCGAGTCAACCTTTTACAAGGCATAGCCCTACAACAAAAGGTTCGTGATACTTACGTCTAAGGGTCACTCGTCCAACACTTGAGTCTTAACAACCTTCGATCCCACTTGGGGGCTGCTCTTCAGCAGAGCGATCAATCACGATTGCTCTAAGGGTCATGTCTTACACGTGTCGTCTCACGTACCTCACTTTCGAGTCACTTAGATGTCACACCATCTGATTCCTATCTGAGTCCTTAGTCTCACTTGGGGGCTATACTCCGACAGAGCGATTAATCATGCTCACTCCGAGAATCGTACCCTACACATTTTAGGAGAGTCTAACCCGAGTAAAACTAGAGTCGTCTCTCCTCCCGCGCTATTTCCTATGCCTTGGTGAATTTGAGTTCCGAAGCAACTTTTCTGATTACGCGGTATTCTTACAGACAGGCCACCGGTAACCAGACGCCAGAAAATGCAAGAAACCTTGGACCAACTGACCGCCTCACTGTCTAAGATGGAGGCCCAACTGACAGCCATCAGGACTGACCAAACCGCCATTGCCACCCGTTTGAGTGCCGTGGAGCAAAGGACTCCTAAGGTCGGGAATGAAACCACTGGGCCCATAGCTGAACTGGTCAGCGTTGTTCGCAAACTTAAAGAACAGGTCCATTTGTCAACGAATGACTCGATCCATACGAAAAACGCTCGTTCCTATTCGCCTCTGAATGATGAGCTACCCGCCAACCTCAACCTTACAGGCATACCGATGTTTAAGGGTACTGAAGACCCGGTTCATCACATTCGGGCTTTCAAGAAGTTCATGGCTGTCAAGGGGGTGAAATCCACCATGTTCAAGCACTTGTTTGCTTCTTCCCTCGAGAAGCACCCGAAAGCTTGGTACTACAGGCTCGATTTCAAGAAGTACAAGACTTGGGATGATGTGGCAACAGAGTTCGCTTGGAATTATGCTAATAATACCGAGATCCAAACTACGATGCGTACTCTAGAGGTTATGGCCCAAGAGCCCAAAGAAGGTTTCACCAAGTACCTTCAAAGGTGGAGGGCCGAAAGTGTAAAGTTGGTAGACAAGCCCAACGAGAAGACACTAGTGGAGGCGTTCATCAACAACCTCCTACCTTCCTACCGCGTCCATCTTAGGTACGCCGGAATTTAAAACTTTGCGGTGCTTACCGAAATGGGCATTAGGATTAAAGACGATCTTCGACATAATGAAGATCTGGGTGAAGCTTCTACTGAAGGCTGTACTGGACATCAACTCGAGTCCCTAGAAGCCAACGACTAATGACAACATCATCCAAGGGTCCGGATTTGATTTAAGTCCGAGTCAGTGTCCGAGTCTAGGATGTGTTATTTCTTCCAAAGTCAGAGTCAGAGTCAGTTGTATTCTGTCCTCTTTTCAAAATTCAATAAAATCAGCTTTTCTATTTCATATATATATATATACTTTCCTTATGTGTTTCTGAGAACATGATGAACATCATCATACACTGTGAGCACACGCACCTGACTATTACAGACACTTCTATAATGACTGCAGGATATTGAGACCCGTGTTTTCCTTTACCTGTTCCATGTCTGACATAGAAAGCCACATAACTACCCTTAGTGATAGGAGCGGTATCGAATCCTATGACAAATCTAGGTGGTCTCCTAGTCTGGGTTCAAGACGGGAGGCAAGCCCATTTCCCACAATAAACACTCATCCAATAAGATCAATCAATCCCTACCTTAGGTGTTAGTCTGACCGACAGGAAAAAGAGAAAAAAGCTGGACAAAAAAAAATCAAAAGTCCAAGAGAAAAAAGCAAAACGCCAAAACAAAAAAATCAGGCCATCATCAAAAAAGAATTCAAAAACCCATGATCGGGGTCAACGGTCAACCCAAGTGAAAGTCCTTTGACCGGGGTACGGTCAATTCCAAAATTATCAATACCCATACCATCAAATAGGGGAGAAGCAATCAAGTCGGTCAGCTAACACCACACTTACCCTTCCCACATTACAACCCTCAAGACTTTCCCGAGACCTAGGCTAGAGACAGCCCAGAATTTTGAGGATTCAAGCTTCATAGGATACACCCTAACCATTAGGGCCGGACATGGAAACCAGATCCCGCATTATCGAACCTATCCCGATTGAAGTTCGAGTTATTTTAATCGACTTCCCCATTCCTACCACATTGCAATACCTTACCTCGAAACCTTAGCTCCACAAGATCAAACTCCAACTGTCAAAACATCAAAACCACTTACGACCTAGCTCCACATTTCCAAAAACATCCAAACCAGCAACCAGCCCCAAAGACGGGAACTAAACTTGCGGTCGGCATAGAACATGCCCAAATAGGTCACACCACCTCTGGGGGCTATCCCGGAGAACGTTCACATTCACAGGATCAACATCCCAACCATTCTAGCCCTTTGATCAAGACATCATTGGGAATGCACCTAGCCTACACCGTCAATATGGCTAGTTACACACAAAGTTCTATTAGACTAGGCACCATAATATATCTTTCAATCCACTGAACTACGGCTTGGTTTGATTTCACTACACGTGAGTACGTAGGTAGCCTTTCAACGGAGGCACAACCACCCACATTGACACACATTCAAAAAGCATTATCATTCCGGTCACGACACTGTCATGTTCTCAGCAGCTTGCTTTGTCATCTTGGGGGCTTCTCCTAGGCAGAAGTTCTCCATCAACTCACATAATCCAAAGACTTTCAAAATCGAGCCTCCTTTCTATAATGTACCCTAGTACTCGGCTCAGTCAAAGACAAGAACCTGTCAGGACTCGAAGCAATACCCACTTTGGGAATGTACCCTAAAGTCAAAAATCCAGAAGAGCACTAGACTACAATAGTCTCATGACAGACTACTGCAATTCCCCTACAACGCATCTTTACCAGTTTGATGTACGACCGTGTTGCCACTCGCCTAGGCTACGGAATAGCGCAACTTAAGAGTCTTGTTAGGTGGCCCACCCCCTACCGAGTCATGGTCCAGCCCTTAGAGAGTCAAGTTCGTGTCTGTCAACTCGTCCTGTCGCGTTCAGAGTCGAGTCTGTCGGTATGTCTCTCTTCAAATTCCCGCTTTGAAATTTGCAAAACTTAGCCATTTGAGAAAATCATTTTCGACAAGGTCAAATTTTAGTCTATTTAAACTGCAAATTTCTTTTCTACCCCTTTCCATTTGAAAAAACCTATCTCCTAGCACGTGAGTTGCTTTCAGGACTTCAATTTCAAAATAAAGCAAAACTCATTTTCGCCAGCGCAAGTCAGTCTATAGATGCTAGTTGCATTTCCTATATGCTATCTTGTTGTCTGCTATATTTGCTATTTCTGCCTGTACATCTAACATTTCAGGTACCAGCTTGGCTTCCCAAAGAAACATCAAGTTTTTTATTCCCCAGCGCCTGCGGAACTCACATATCTCCCCAGCGGAAAGCCCAGGGCGGCATTTTCCCGAAGTAGCACGGGATGGGCCCATATATAGGCGCACCCAGGACTTATACAAAAAGTCCGATTTCCCGCATAGTTCTGAGATGGGATGTGTCTGCAAACGGACACACCCAGGGCTTTTAAGGCAAGCTCCCGCATAGTTCTGAGATGGGATGTGTCTACAAACGGAGACACCTAGGGCTTCTTAGGCAAGCTCCCGTGTAGCTCCAAAACAGGATGTATCCGCATATAGATACACCCAGGGCTTAAAAAAAACAAGTCCCACGGAGCTACTCCCGACAACAGAACTCAGGTATGATTTCTATCTTATGGATGGCGGGCCCCTTCACGCAAGTCTAATGGACTATAAACGACCCGACCGGAAGTCTGCCGGGTCTTAATCCTCGATTGGCCTGGTAGCTACTCCGACTTTCGCCTTGTCCAAGCCTCAGTCAGAGTGGGGGCTCTGTAGACACCCACATTTGGCTGCTAGGTGTCTATATCAGTTTCCAAAAAACACCCGATGATGATCGGACGCAAACGTGTTTCTACGCCCTCGGATATGGGCTCAAAACCGTTAGTTTTGGCTTGGGATTTTTACGGAGTACAAATCTCACAAAACAGACCTCGAATTCAGGCCCGGTGGGTTGTTTCCAATAAAATAAGACTAATTTGAGTCAAAACTGACACCGGAAACAAAACCGACTTTTAGCGATTGGGTCAAACCCCGGTCAAACCCGTTTCCGAGACACAAAAATAGTCATGCAATTAGCCAAAGTCCAACCCAGATACAAGATCCACAAAATATCCAACCCAAGGTCCAAAAAATCCGGACCCTTCGCTCCAGCTGACCCACTCGTTCGAGTGTCAGCCCACTCGATCGAGTGGGCCCTCAAACAAGCCTGTCTGCGGCAGCTTAGGCCACTCGACCGAGTCAGCAGGGTACTCGGTCGAGTAACCCTCGACGGGGAAGTGAGCCATTGCCTATCTATACTCCCCTTTGCATGCACAAAAGACAACTTTTTTCAACGCTACTACTTACATACAATTTCTAGTCTTACAACCCTAATTACTCATCTTCAACCGTGAACCCTAGCAACCTCAAACCCTAAACCACCATAACTCCATCTACATAGATCTCGAACTCCCGTGCCTAGGCCACAACTAGAAGAGTCATATCCGAGAATACGAAACATGTAGGTTGAGGGTGCAACAATCCCAATTTCTCTTTTCTCCTCTTCTCATCTCGTGTCGTCCGTCGTTGTCTTTTTTTAATTGTCACGTTCTAATATCGGTAATATCACTATTAAAACATTAAATTTTTCGCTAATTCGTGTCGAGCGCAAAGGATGACGGGATAAGGAAATCCGAATATACAAGGATGTTTTACCCGACGTTGCCGGTCGCTTATCTCGACACCCCGAACGCTTGATTGTTGAAGCGAGTCAAACGTCAACAATAACGTTTTATTTTATTTTGTCACGTTGTTAGTCACTTTTTTCGCATCATCGTCATCATTAATATCGCATTCGTCAATTTTCAAACTATTTTCGAATCAAGCACCTTTTTTTTAGTTGAGTCGAAACCTGTTGACGCGGATCTGACATCACACAATCCGCAAGGATTTATTACGATGTCGGGATGCCGAGGGTATCAAGTCATGTCCTTTTAATTCAAGCAAATATAAGGTATTAATCTATTAGAATCGATACCAACTCAATAGTTGGATGTCGTCTCTAAACGATTTAGTCAATAAATCTAACTAATACGAATTCGTTGAAGCTAAAATAGATGTCACATAATTCGAAAGAATTGAATACGACACTATAAGCGCGGAGATAATCTATTTCGTGTTAGTTGATTTAAAACGACTTACAAACGTATTTTCTAAAATTCGCTCTAACTATTCGATATCGATTCAATAATCGCATATCCGATACGACGAGTATCAAAAGTCGGATCGAGCATAAATTATACAATATTTCTGTCCGTTCTAACGAAATCAACGATTTATCTAAATCAAGAAAGCAATTTCGAAATCGATAATAAATTGCGAAGCGAACCCTAGTTCGTACAGGGGGCACTCGATCGAGTGCCTAGCCCACTCGATCGAGTGGCACCTTAAAAACCGAGGCAGAAGGTTTTTTTGACAACCACTCGGTCGAGTGGCCGTGCACTCGGCCGAGTCCCCTCACGACCGGTCGAGTGATGTCACGAAATCCGGGACATAAATTTTTTCCGAGGACCACTCGGTCGAGTCCTTCAATGACTCGATCGAGTGGCCTTATCACGTCAAAACCGTGAGTCCTACAATACCATTCGAGTCTCGATAATACTTTTTTTATGACTTCGGTCAACACGTGTCGAGTCAATCACGTGTCATATTATTTTTCAAAACCATGCATCACGTTTACATTATTGTATAGCATTCTATATTTCTTGCAAACCGTTATTATCGTTATTACCGTTACTAACACGTTTGTTCCTTTTGTCGATTTATTTGCGTTGTTTATTTTATTGTACTAAAATGAACCTCGCATGCTAAATATAACATTGATGTTAGTTTTTGATGCATTAAATCGACGTAGCAACTTATTCTAATTATCGCATGTTTAGTTAAAACGTTGTTTGCATATCATCTCATCGTATTACTAACGCGTGTATTTGAGAGTCAAACGATATCTTAGTAGAGGCCACTAATGTGCGGGCGGGGTTGGGTGTTCTTTGTGAACTTCCCACAACATTCCCTCACCCCTTACTCAGAACCATGGTTTCCGGATATCTGAATCCATTGGCACACGAGAGTCATTCAATACACGGTATCCGATAATGTCGGTATCGGTATCAAATGCAAAGGGACGGGCCCAATAAACTCTGACATCCGAATGGGCCATACTTTGTGCATGGCCCACTAAGATATAGAGTGGGTTCGAACGGGCCCGAACTCCCACAAAGTTCGGTGGCGACTCCACTTCGATTTAAATTTCAATTCGATCCATTCTCATATGGAGATTCATTCGCCTCCCCAAACCCGTGCGTGGCCGCGTCGGGGTGGACCTATGTCATGTCCACAGTATCAAAATTCATTCTCCCACCCCTATTCAGATTCCTGGGGGCAGAGCAGGCAGTTAAGGTGTTAGATAACATACACTCAGGAATCTGCGGACACCACATTGGTGGAAGGACACTTGCACATAAGGCCCTAAGGGCAGGATACTACTGGCCAACTATGTTAGCTGATGCAAAGAGTTTAACCCTGAAATGCAAAAAGTGCCAACTCTTTGCCCCTGTGATACATGCTCCAGCACAGGACCTCAGGCCAATACTGTCCCCCATCCCCTTCGCTCAATGAGGGATGGACATATTGGGTCCATTCGCCGTAGCAACTGGAGGCAGGAAATTTCTCATTGTGGAATAGACTACTTTACCAAGTGGATAGAAGCTGAAGCTGTCCCAAACATAACAGAACCAGCAGTCTACAAGGTTATATGGAGGAATGTCATTACAATGTATGGCATGACAAAGGTACTAGTGTTCGACCACGGCAGGCAGTTTGATAATGATCCACTGAAAACCTGGCTGGATGGACATGGGGTCACAGTTGCCTACTTCGCTGCATGCAATCCTCAGACTAACGGACAGGCCGAAGCAGCAAACAAGCAGATCTTGAACGGGGTAAAAAGGATGGTGGATGACCTTAAAGGCAGATGGGCTGATGAGCTTCCCAGTGTCATGTGGTCAATCCGAACTACCAGGAAAGAGTCCACAGGGCAGATCCCCTTCGGGCTGGTTTATGGGGCTAACGCTCTGCTACCCATCGAGACACACATTCCTACCCTAAGATCCCAGCAGTTTGACAGAGAAAGCAATGAGGCATCTATGACTGAAGTCGTTGACCTACTAAACGAAGTAAGACAGGAGGCTAGTTCCAACATAGCAGCCTACTAGCAGAGAATGAAGAGAATCTACAACAGGAAAGTAAATGCAAGAAGCTTCCAGATGGGTGACCTAGTCCTGCGTAAGACCCAGGCAATCGTCAAGGCAAAAGAGCATGGCAAGTTAAGTGCAAACTGGAAAGGCCCATATCAGGTCACTCAGATCATGGGACCAGGAACATACAGGCTCGCTAATGCTGAAGGCCAAGAGCTGGCAGCCCACTGGAATGCAGATACCCTGAAGAGATACTATGTCTAGTCTAGAGTTCCAGTTTTCTTTTTCCTAAGAATCGGCAGAGGACGCTCAGAATTTAATGTCGATGGCTCCGACCAAAGTGTTAGATTTTTTTTCAAGAAATGAAAGAATCCTCTTACTCATAATCGTTGTCTGTTCAGCTTTTCACTTCACACACAAACGACCAGGGGACAATAGGAGGAGGGCCCCCTGTTGCAAAACCAAGGAAAAATGGACCCCCCCCCCCCCCCCAACAAAGAACCTCTAAGTCCCCCTACCTACCTCTCTGCAGGCGAGGAGCAGGCCCTCTGAATTTAATCAAAAGTCAGGGTCAGGCCGGGCCTCAGAGCCGAACTAACAAGGACTGATAGACATTCAGCCCTGTATAAAAAACGCTAAGTCCCCCTCCCTACCTCCAGGCAGGCAGGGGGCAGGCCCTCTAACTTCAATCAGGAGTTAGGGTCAGGCCGGGCCTCAGAGCCGAACTGACAAGGACTGATAGACATTCAGCCTTGTATAAAAACGCTAAGTCCCCCTACTTACCTCCAGGCAGGCAAGGGGGAAGACCCTCTGACTTCAATTAGGAGTCAGGGTCAGGCCGGGCCTCAGAGCCGAACCGACAAGGACTGATAGACATTCAGCCTTGTATAAAACACGCTAAAGTCCCCTACCTACCTTCAGGCTGGCAGGGGGAAGGCCCCTGACTTCAACAGAGAGTCAAGGGTAGGCCAGGCATCAGTGCCAAAATAACAAAGACTGTGACACAAATCAGCCTTGTATAAAAAACGCTAAGTCCTTTTCCCCTATCTCCAGGCAGACAAGGGGCAGGCTCCATAACTCCAACAAAGGGTCAGGGACAGGTCGTATGATAGCAAATAAACTTAGCAGAAAAGCAACCAACATTCAAAAGAAAACAACGGATAAGGGAA
The DNA here is from genome assembly GCA_958450325.1 of Agrostemma githago. NCBI lineage: Eukaryota > Viridiplantae > Streptophyta > Magnoliopsida > Caryophyllales > Caryophyllaceae > Agrostemma > Agrostemma githago. Next base: position 16,651,164 of record OY288250.1, read on the forward strand.
AGCCAACAAAGGCAAAATAAAGTCAAAACAAAGCTTGCAAACATCCAGATCCAGAAAATAGAAAAATACAAGTTACAACCAATACCGGCAGCCGACCACATCTCGGCTCGGCGCGCAAAAAGTTAGATCATAAAAGGTGAAGGCGCTGAGGGGTAAGGACACGAACCCTCAGAGGACGACTCCCCTGAATCTCACGAAGGAGGCACCTCTGGAACCGCGTCAAATGAGCCTTCAGGACCTTCCTAGGAAACCTTGCCTGTGCCTAGCTTTATTCTTGGCAATATACAATTGATTAAAGGCATCTTCATCAAAGTACGAAATCAACTCCTTAATGACCTCCAAGCAGAACTCAGAAGAGGAACTAGCACCAGCAGCAAAAGCCTCATCAACCTTTTCGTTGACCTCCTGCACAATATCCTCCTTCACCTTCAGCCATTTCTCCTCTTGTGCCTTGAGATCTCCCTGAGCTGACTGCAGGTCAGATTTCGCCTTGGACAAATGATCAGCATAGTCCTTAAGACACCCCTCTAGTTCTGCAGCATTCTTCTTTGCCTGCTGCAGTCCGGTTTCCAATTCCGCTGCCTCCTTCAGAGCCTTCTCCCCCTGAGCTTTCCAGTTCATCGCCTGGCGCGTGGCCACTTCCAACTCACCCTCACATCCAGACAGCTTGAGCCTTAAGTTGGCAATAAGAGCAACATCTCTCTCTACCACCGCAATTCGATTGGAAAGGGAGGATTCAGAGTTAATAGTCAGCTCCTCATTACTCACACGGTTGAAGGCCGCCAATTCAGCTGAGGCCTGGAAGACCATGGAGCAGCGGTAGAGGAGCTGGGAGGCATGAGCGGTTGGATGAGACAATATTTTGGCAGCCTGGTCCCAGGTGGCAGAGCTAGAATATGAGAGAAGGGCAGAAGCGTCGATGCTTTCTGCAGCATAGTTGAACTCAACATTCCCCTGACCAAGTAGCACCTCTGGGAGGTTGGGAGCAGGGCATTTCTGCTGAGGAGTACTAACTTCAATCTCCAAATCGATCATCGGCTCTTTATCTTTCCTCTTCCTGGTCAGAGGGGAAATGTCTTCCTCAGCTTCCTCGGATGAGGGAGTAGGACCTGCAGTGACCTGACGCATCCGGGAGGAGTGATCCCGCACCGGGCAGCCGAAGGAGGCGTATCATCAGGATCCTCTCTCCCTCCAACTGTCCTAGGGACAAGAGTCGAAGGAAGGGGACGCCTGGGAGCTTGCCTAGAAGGAGGAGGAAGCTTGGTCCTATTGGCAGAAATGGTCTTCACATGCCCCATAAGACTTTCCTTCTTGAACTCAGGAGGAGCAACATGGCGAGATTGGACGGGTTTGTAATCTTTGTTCAGTCCCAGGGCCCGCATATGTCAAAGGGTCCAGAAAGTACCGTAGGCGTCTACAAAAAACACAACAAAGTAGCTAAGTTAGCACGCAGAAAAGAAAAGCCATCTTGGAAAGGGGCGTGCAGTTGCAGAGCCCCCAAGTGACCTTTGGGGCAAGCAGGGTTCAATCCCACCGGGGTTAGGAATTCGTCAGTGACAATGAGATCTGCCAGAGGGAGCCAGTCGGCGAGTCCTACCTCACCATTTTTAAGCTTCGTACAAGTGAACATCTTGACCAATATTTTATCCATCTCATTTAACTTCACCTCCAGGGCCCTCCCATTAACCTCTGGATGGTACTCATCATGAGTCTCTAGGCGGGTGTGGACGTGATTCCTGAAGTGCCGAGGGATGGACCAGCCCCCCTCATAATGAATGTATAAAAAGTTATTCTTCCAATTTTTGAGACTGTTCATTGACGGCCAAACTGGTGAAAACCCCTTCTGGCGATGCATAGAAATGTAACCAGAGGGCCCCTCAGGCGAAGAGGTCATCGGGAGACCTTTCATGTACCTAAAGGCGTCTATGGAGGGCTCATGCCTAGTGAACAGGCAAACCCAGGTGTAGGCCACCAAGGTCCTGACGGATACAGGCGTCAGCTCTGCAATGGCTACATTCATTCGCCTAAAAGCTTCTTCGAGAAAAGGATGGAGTGGAAACTGGAGGCCAAACTCCAGACACTTATGGTAGACAACTATGCATATTTTTGGGGTTTACAGACCGTATCATTCTCCCCAGGAATAATAATCGAATAGCCAGGTCCGAAATCATAATGGTTGGCGATAGCCACGGCAGCATCGTTAGCAAATATTGTCCCTCGTGCCCTCGGTTCAGGGTATGTGTGCAGAGGAACTTTATATTTCACCCTGTCCAGAAAATAGACACGCCCAGGCACCCTGGGTTTCAGAGAGCCAGCGATAGAGAAGGGGTCAATCTCCAGCACCTCGTCATCCGTGTCGAGGACATTAGTTGGGGCAGGTTCAGGAGAATTTGCGCCCCCACTATCCTCCGAAGGCGGACCCCGGGCCACGGTAACCGTAAGCCAAGCAGAGGAAGAGGGGAGACTACCGCCAATCTCCTCAACGTCCTCTGCCGGAGTTTCAGTGGACGGTTCAGAAAAAGACAATATTCGACGGCGTGTTTGCGTCATAATTTTTGGAAAAAGCAAAATAGGCGAGAACGGAACAAAAAGCTAGGGTGTAGGGCTCTAACCTAATCAAAAGTCTTCAGCGATTGCCGGAAGTAGACGCCGGTGAAGTCCTTAATTAAATCGTCTAGCAGAGATGAAGAAGAAAGTTTTGGAGAAGAATGGAGTTTGAGTACTGAAAGTGTGAAAAGGGAGGAGAGGTAGGAGAGAGTCTTTTATTGGAGAAGGAGACTGAAGAGTCTCTTCTTCATGTTGTCCTGTTAGACCCTTTTCCCATAAAACCCCCTTACACGTGTCACACTATCAACTAACCCTTATATCACATCCCAAAACTTCGAAAACATAAAAAGGCGGGAAGAGGAAGAGTCGTGATGCATCACCCAAGAAGTGATTAAAAAAAAAAGAGAGAGAGACAGCATGCAAGAACAAAGCCCACTGCTTCCTCATTAAGAAAAGGCCTGAAGGCCAGAATTACAAACCAAGGGGCAAATTTAAAAACAGAAGTTAAGTAGACACTCCTAGTCAGTTACAGACAAAACAGGCATGGAGCTCAGCTCGGCCAAACAGGGGGCATTGCAAGTCCTAATCCTCGTCAGAGCCAGAGAAGTAGCCCCCGGAGCTGTTGCAGCCTTCATCATCAGACCCCCAGTTCCAGCCACCGAGGGTATTCATGGGATCATTATCCCCTTCCTCCTCACTTCCTATCTAGCACCTTATAGCCTGACGAATAACCCCTGCCCCCGCTGTCTCTAAAGTCAGGGCTGCTAACATCCCAGTCTTCCCCGAACCGAGCCACCTTGGTGCCCGCAGGGTAGTCAGAATTGTCTCTCAGTCTCTTGGACGTGGGAGGGGAGGACCCAGAGTTTGGAATGTCCAGGTCCATATTCTCTAGCTTCAACCAGAGAAAACACTGGTAGCAGCCGTGGTAGGAACAGACTCATATCCGCGTACAGGAGTCGGACCTCTATTTCATAAGAAATGAGGCCTTCCTTGGACGACGGATGGCTTTTGGTAAAACATTTGCTCCAGGGGCATTGAGAGACTGGAGGGCGATCAATTTGCAGCGGTGGATGATCGTTCGTACCAACTTAGGATACTTGAACTTCCTAGTATGCCTCGTACACTTAAAAGTGTCGACAAGGAACCCTCGCCTAAAAATTTTATCTTCTATCTAATGCATTGTGAAGAGAGAGATGAAATAAGCTTACAAGAAGGAGCCAAGCAAATCTCAGCTTTTTATAGTCACAAGGGGAGGAGGTCGTGCATTTAATGATGCTCCAACCGTCCCAACAGGGTGAGCCAAGTGCACCCAGACACAAGGCTCAAGGGATCTCCTGAGAATATAATCTTGGCAAAGGATTTTCTGACTCTTCGCATGCTCGGGCAATTAAGACATTTCTCTTGGGAAATACGCATAGCCTTAAATGCAAAGAAGATCAAATGCCAGCCTCCTGCCAGTTCAAGCAAGGGTTGACAGCCGGCGCGAGCTTCGCTCCCCCTGCTGTCGAGGGGCAATTGATGGGGTCGGCTGCCTGTCCCAGGTCGTCCACCAGTCAGGTCTGGGGCAGACCTGACCCAGATAGTATCCGGATCTTGATGAAGCCTGCTGCGCAGACCATCAGTCTGACCTTTCTAAGCAACCCTCTGGGCACCCTTAAAGAATCTCACCTAGTCCTAAACTGTAGACCCAGTCCTCGGCAGGCCGAGCCGGACCGTCCCTGCGACCTCCGCAGAAGAGGGAGGTCCCCTCTGGTCCCTGGACGTCGGAGTGGTCTGCCCTGCCGAGGTTAGGCTGCATGGGGCCGACCCTCCTAATCATGCTTAAGGTAAAGGGGAACAAGTGGAGGACTCTATTCCACGTGTTCATCTTTCTCGCTCTTTCTTTTACTCTCTCTTGTGGAAACCTATAAATACCTCTTTATTTCCCACAAAAGGGGGTAATTAACTTTCTCTCACTAGAATTTCACTCTAAAAACGTCACCTTACTCCTCACGAGTAAGGTTCGTCAAGTGTATTCACGGACTGACTTAGGCATCGGAAAGGGTTCCCTCGGAGAACTCTGAGGCCCTGTGCGCTACCTATGAAGGTGACAGACCCGATCCGCCCCCAAAGGGCGGACGACGGAGGAGAGGAAAAGTGAGATGAGAACTTGAGCAAGATCTAAGACGAATCCAACTTAATCAAGACCCAAATCTAGTTTGGGCACGATTGTTTCCATACCGGAACAGTTATAGTCTTGGTACTTTTGTAGACACCAACTAAACTACTCAATTTATAAGAAACTTAATCAAAATTCTCAAAATTATTCTCAAAATTAAAGGGTTAAAATATTAGGGTGTCATCAAAAACAGCTTTAGTTGATTTAGGACATGTTAAGACAATTCATAATTTATTTTTCTAAGATCAACTGAATTGATTATTGATCAAAAGCCAATACAAAATTTACTAAACTATTAACCAAATTTATATCGAATTTGACCTACTCCAATGTACAACCCAATTACAAAGAAATGAACGAATTTTTTTTTTCTATATTCAATGAAGTTTTCATCGAGCCTTTCTCACTGGCATCTAAATCTTGAACTTTGGTAAAACTGCTCTTACCTTATACATATCTCTCAAATGAAATATAACTAAAAGTGCATATGTCAAAAAATTATGAGAATTCAACAGCATATAACTATAGTCTAACCGTATTAATTAATCGAAATTACTTTTTTCCTAACGAGTCTTTATTCAATTCTAACGAATTTTTCTAAACGTTTCCTATTTTCCCACTTTATAAACATTTAGGCATTTGCAGTGAGATTCAATTTAACTTTTCTTCATTTTACGGTGTCAGTTTACAAAATGAATCAACAATTCCGAATTCGGTTACGGATTCAAATTTAATTATCGATAACGTAATATCGATTACTTATTTGTTTATTGAATCTATATATATATATATATATATATATATATATATATATATATATTAGGTTTTTTTCGAGCGATCTCATTGGTCCGTTCCATCAAACCTCAAATTAGGAAAGTATCATAAGTAAATAAAAAATCAATTACAGAATCTTTTAATTATTATAATATATTTAATTTATTATATTAATATGATGATGTTTTACAATTCTAAGGTAAACACCTTCAGAGTTCATTTTTAAAAAACATCATAGTAAAATAAATTATAAAAATGAAATATTTAGATTCGTGGTAAAAAACGCTTTCATTAGAGTATAAACTTCATATTATTTGTTTCACAATATGTGATGAATCTAATATATAATATCACAGTTGTAAAACTATCCCACATTATGATGATGAAATTCTATATTATAAATATGAGTAATCATTCGTTCTTTGATATCTACCAAAAGTTTTTTGAATCTCAAAAAGGGTTCTTAAGATTATAAACCTTAAATGATCGTACCTCAATGAGGTGATGAAATTTTATATTATAAATAAGAGAAATCATTTGGTTTTAAATATCGATCAAGAAAAAATTTTAAATTATCCCACATCGAAAAATTATGATGCGGCGATGAAATTCTATATTATAAATAAAAGTAATCATTCTATTTTAAATATCAACAAAAAAAAAATTTGTCTTAAAAGCTTTTATAAATATCAACAAAAAAAATTTGAGTCTTAAAAAAGCTTTTAATATATATAAGACTACAAAGTTAAAATCATCCCGCATTGGAAAATAGTAAGGTGATGAAATTCTATATTATAAATGAGAGTAATCATGTATTTTTTAGTCTTAAAAAGAGCTCTTAAGATTATAAACTTAAGTAATTATCCTACATCGAAAAATTATGATGAGGTGATAGTAGTAGACTAAAACTTAAATAAATTATCTCATATCTAAAAAGTATGATAAGTTGATGAAATTATCTCATATAAAAAAAGTATGACAAGTTGATGAATTCTATATTATAAATAAAGACTAATCATACGTTCTTAAATATCAATCAAAAAAAACTTTTAAATCTTAAAAAGTCTCTTAATAAGACTACAAACTTTAAGTAAAAATAATCTCATATCGAAATATTATACTTCCTCCATTTTCTTTTTATCTTCCCAATTTCCTTTTCGGTCCACTTTTTTTTTATCTTCCCATTTCATTTCTTTCCTTTTTGGTCCATAATTTTTACCATACTACCCTTACTATTTACAAAACTTTCCATCTTTATTATTTCCTATTTACCCACACTTACCATTCTACCCTCACTATTTTTTAAATTTATTATTTTATATTCATTACAAAAAAAAGTGTGCCAAAAGTTAATGGGAAGATAAAAGAAAATGGAGGAAGTAACAAGGTGATGAAACTTTATATTATAACAAAAGTAATCATGTACTTTTATATATTAACCAAAAATATGTTGAGTCTTAAAAGTATCTTAAAACTATAAATTTAAGTAAAACTATCCACATTCGAAAAATTATAAAGTTTCATCAACCAAAAAATCTTTTGAGTCTTAAAAAAGCTCTTAAGACTATACATTAAGTAAAAAAAATTATAATAAGGCGATGAAATTGTATATATTATAATTCGTCCTTAGACATTAATCAACAATCTTTTGACTATTAAAAGAAACTTTCAAGTAAGGTGACATCAACCAATTATTATCCCACATCGACAAATTATGATAAGGTGATGAATTTCTATTATGGAGTATATAAATAAGAATAACCACCTTCAATACACATAATAGTAAAATTATCCCACATCGACAGTTTATTAATAATGTGATGAAATTTTATATTATAAATAAGATTAATCATTCGTTATTCACCAAAATCTTTTGAGTCTTAAAGAGCTATTAAGATTATAAATCTTAAATAATTATCCTACATCGAAAAATTGTGATGTTATGGAATTTTACATTAAAAATAAGAGTAATCATTATTTTTAAATATCGACCAAAAAACTTTTGAGTCTTAAAAAAGCTCTTAATAAGACTACAAATATAAAATTACGAAATTACTTTTTCCTAACGAACCTTTACTCAATCCTAACGACATTTTACCGTTTTATCCCTCTCATTTCACCCATCAAAGAGTTTGGATTTGTTTTTCTCTCTAAATAAATCTCAAAAATCACCTACCCAAACGCACCATGAACCACCAATCGGTGGCTGAGATGATCGGAGTTGAGTCTACAAGGGCTAGGGTCGGTGGGGGTTAGGTGGGTGGGATCGGGTCGGAGGTGTGGGTCGAATGGTGGCTGGACAGTGGCGGTGGAGGGATGGGTGGGGTTTGGAACGGTGCCGATGTTGGATGGTGGGGTGGCTGGATGGTGGGCAAGTGAGGGTCGATTGGGTCGGTGGGATGGCGTGGTTAGGTGGTGTCGTGGTGTCGTGGTGGTGGTGGTGGTGGTGGTGGTGGTGGGGGTGAGGATGGGTCACGGGGTGGGTAACGTAATAGTTGGGATTTTTTCCCTTTTAATTTTTTTATTTTTATTTTTATTTTTATTTTTATTTTTTTTTAATTATTTAAATTTCCTTTTTCCTGTGTTATTTGTTGTTTTTCTGTTTTTAGTTTTTTTTTCCTTTTTTTTATTATTTTTTGTTTTTCCTTTTTATGTTATGTAAATCCTTTTTTAAACCCTAAACAATTAATCAAACAATAATAATACAATTAAAAAAATAATTTGGTAAATAAATAATCGATTTTATATTATCGGATATTGAATTTCATAATCGAATTCGGGTATGATCGATTATCTAAATTGATGGAGTAAAAAAGAAAGAGGTGAAGTTGAATTTCAATGTAAAAAGTAAAGTTATATATAAGGCTATAACGGGAAAAACTTAGGAAAATTCGTTAGGATTGAGTAAAGGCTCGTTAGGAAAAAGCACGACCCTAAAATTATCCCACATCGAAAAAATTAAAATAAGATGATGATTCTATATTATAAATAAGAGTAATCATGTAATTTTTTTTTTGTTTTACAAAGAGCTCTTAAAACAGTAAATTATCCCACATGGAAAAAAAAATAATAAATTATATATTATAAATAAGAGAAATCATTATTATTAAATATCAACCAAATAAAACTATTTTGAGTATTAAAAAAAGTTCTTAACATTGTAAACTTAAGAAATTCTATATTATAAATATGACTAATCAATCGTTGTTGGATATCTCCCAAATCACTTTAAGACTATCAACTCGAGTAAAAGTATCCTAAGAGTAATTTTATATTTGGTATTATAAATGATAAGATTAATCATTCGTTCTTAGATATCAATAAAAAAATCCTTTGAGTATTAAAAAAAACACTTGAGAACTTACATAATATTATCCTGCATCGAAAAATTATAGTGAGCTAATGAAATTCTATTATATAAATAAGAGTAATTATTTGTCCAAAATTATAATAAGGTGATCGAATTCTATTATATAAATAAGAGTAATCGTTCGTCCTTAATAACAAAAACTTTTTTTAAGTCTTAAAAAGAGCTCTTAAAATCATAAACAGGTAGAATTATCACACTTTTGAGTCTTAAAAAAAGTTTTCAAGACTATAAAATTGAGTAAAAATTATCCACATCGAAAAATTATGATAACTTGATTAAGTTCTATATTATAAATAAAGTAATCATTCGTTCATAAATATCAATCAAACATCTTTTGAGTCTTAGAAAAACTTTTAAGACTATAATAAACTTAAGTAAAATTATCCCACATCAAAAAATTATATAATAGGGCGATGAAATTTCATTATATAATTAAAAATAATCATTCATCTTTAGATCTCAAAAAAATAAATAAAGAGTTTTTAAGACTATATAAGTAAAATTATTTCATATTTAAAAAACAATGTCATTGAAATAATGTCATTGAAATAGTAGGTGGTTTGTTCAACATTGAAAAATAATATAATGTCAATGTGTGAAAATTTACTATGAGTCTTAAATAATTTTTTCTTCCATAGTTGTAGTTATAAGTAAAAAGCGATGGTAGTATTATAGTAAAAAGTTGGACCAAATATGAAATATTTATGATGAAAAGATGATAGAAAAGCGGACGAAAATAGAATATGGAAGAAGATAGAAGGAAGGAAAAAGTATTCCGTAGTATAATTGTACCATATTGAAAGATTATCATAAGGGGGTGATCCTAGGATTATAAATTGAAGTTATTATTAGTTCTTAAATATCAACTATCAACCCACATATTTACACAATAATAAAAAAGAGAGACATTATGAGTTTTAATTATTATCTCCACAATAGTGAAATTTGTTAGAAGAAAGTTTAAATTTGTGTTATTAAATATTAATTTGTCTTAATAATCTATTAAATACGGAGTATTAATTTGAGAGAAAGTTATTCAAGATATAAAGCTTGAAAATTGATGTTGGTTAAGGAATGAAATATCAATTTATCCTTATTTTTATAATCTTTATATGAGATCTTTTATTAATATATAATTTTTTTCAATGTAATTAAGCCAACTAACCCGTGCAGCGCACGGGCTTTAATCTAGTTTGACATTAAAAAAAGGAAAAAAAAAAGAAAAAAAACTTTTGGCATTGATAATAAAAAAATTTGATAATTCAAAATACTTTAATATTTGACATAATAAATGGGAAAAAATATATTAATTTTTTTTTGAAAAAAAGTACAAAAAAAAAAAGAAAGAAAGAAAGAAAGAAGAAAATAATAATCTTTTATATATTAAAGCTGAAGAATTTGGAGGCACCACGTTCATCCACCTCATCGTCTCACTTGGCAATGACTTGACAATTACAATTTTATGGGGTAGCAGTTACATTGCAATTAATTACAGTTTTACTCATCACAACTTCTCATTTCCATAGAAAATGAAGCAGTTAAAACGTAAAACAACCGCTACTCTCATTCTCATTAAAACGGAAACTCCTCAATTCATATCTCATCATTTTTTTTCTCTATTGATTTTCCCCTCAATTACTCCTCTACAATCATTATTCATTCCACCATCAATTTCTCTAGAACTTCTCCTCAAAAAATTTGGGATATTGCTTCTAGGGATTGGTTCTTCTAAAGCAACTGTTCGCCGGTGGTGGCAATAAGCATTCCTGGCGTAAGCAACGTGGGATTTTGAAGTTGGTTTGGGTGATAGTAAAGGATATCGTAAGTATGAATTATATATATTATTTGAATCTATTTGAAAAACGGTACTGCAATCGATCCTCATTATCTCCGTTAATTTCAATTATAAAATCTATTTTCTTAACAATATTTGCTATGGTGAGATTGAGAAGGGAATTCATGTATCTATAATGTGTATTTGTAGTGTTTATTGTAAATTATACAAATCAACATTTGTTATCATTTATTTTATAATTTGTGTGTTATTTCATTATTATGGAAGTGGTTTTGCTTACATTTACAAAAGCAAAACCAGTATCCAAAGATGCAAGCTTATCGTGTTACATTTGCAGAATTGCTGAGTGGTTTTGACATTCGCGATCCGAGCTTGGGACTCTGACTCGAATGATACTGGGGGTGCATTTGATTATCATGTTACATGCATTTTGACACACTATGCTCCAACCCCCTCGATTGGTCCACGACCCGGATTATTGATTGATTAAGCTTTAATTCGATATTGGTTTTTCCTTTGTTCGCAGGATTGTCGTATTCCGTATGCCTCCCCTGACAACGTCACTCTCCTGATCACCGTATGTCCCTCCCTCTTTCTAAAAATCAGTTTTTTTTCCTCTAAAAAAACCCTAATTTTTTCTAACTGATTTTGGTAGAAATGGATAGTATTATATTTTTCTGATTATATGGATAAACAGTAAATGGATAATCTCAGTTTATATTTCTGTTACTTTTACAGAAGCGACTTTACAAGCCTGCAACAAGGATGCAGAGCGAAAAGAATAGGTGGCTTATGTCCATAAACGCAAGACGGGGCTTTTCATGGCTCTCATCGAGAAAAAAGGTTCTACCCCTTCAACTAGGTGTTGCAAATTAAAGTAAGTAACTTCAGCTTCCGAATGTCTGCTACTAATTGCATTCAGGTCGACTGGATTCATAAATTACCCCATTTCTTAACGATGTAGGGATCAAGTCGGGTTTTTTTAGTCTAGAGTTGAATTGAATTTGAGGAATATACAAGCATAGAACAATGTTGTTTCAACATCAATGTTTTGGGGGATGTTAAAGGTTAGGTAGCTGTATTCAATTCAGTTCACTATATATTCACAGAGTGAAAATTGAAGGGAATTGGGATGAGTTTGTGGTTGTGGTTGAAATTTGATGGGTGTAATTTCTTTGGTGTTGCTTGATGATTTAGATGAATTCAAGGGTTATTATATGATTGATTAAAGATATTGAATAATTAGGTTGTAGAAATTAGAATAGGCAAAATGGATGAAAATCAAGAGGAGAGTTGGAGTAGGGAGGGTTCGTTTCTCTTGATTTCCTTGGTCTATGTTGGTGATGACTAATGACTGATGAGGCAACAAACTGCCAATAACCAATTTACAAATACAAAATGATAATGAGAGGAACATGCTAGCATCTACGCTAAATAAATGTTCTTCATCTCCTATGACAATTTACTTTTCTATTTGGTAGAATAAAAAAGTGGATTTTTTAGTTAGAGAAGAAAAGTATTTGTGGTACATACTTGAATTCTTATTTGGGTGGTATAACAGTACATTTTTAAAAAAAATAAAAAAATGAGTTTCATGGCTTGACTATGTTGTACACGGAATCAAATTCTAAGTATAACACTATCTTATAACCTTACCAATTAAACCATCAAATTACTGACGCGATCTTTCTGAATGAGACTCAAACCCTTATAAAATAGTCACGTATTTCTTCAAACTACACTATATCTTTCCATTTCTTTGTAAATGATTTATTCACATTTGTTTAAGTAGTAGATTATACGTCAACAAATACTTCGTATTATTGAACCCTTACGGATAGCCATCAATGATATTTGATGAAGATGTATTTGATAAATTTTAAGGAATATCGAGACTTTTAAGATATTTGACCACTTTTTCAAAAAAAAAAAATGTTTGGCCAGTGAATATATTTTTCCTTAGAAGTTTAAAATCAGCAAGTTAAAAAAAATAGTAATGAGTCTGCCACACAAAATATTCGGGCCATCGATCCTCAAACATATATGATCCTACAGAGTTTTGATTTGATGCATAAATTGTAACATTGATATATTTTTTATTACTCTGTAGAAGTTTGAACCAAATGTTCTTGAGAAGTACGAGTATGTACTTTTAGGATGTGAAGTTTATAACCTGGGAACCGGTAAGGATACAAGTTTTTTTAGAGATGGTCATTACATTTGAGAAAGCGTCGAGAAAGGTACTAACATCTCAAGACTTTTGTTTCTTCTTTGTGTTTAGTGTAATGTTTAATAGCCACCGATTTCGTTGATTATGCTTCGGAACTGGAATTTTTACGTAATTTTGTTTGTCTACCCGCAGTTACGTTGTGGTCGATATGTTGATTTGTTAGTTCAAAGGAGTATATATTATTGTTGTTTTGCTTCTTACACATAAAGTCGTGCGATGGATATTGTTGCATTATTTCTTCAACCTGTTATCCTTTCTCTATGTGACTATGTCGGTTAATACTTCATATCACATTTGATGTCTAAGAGAAAAATTTTGTACTCTCGCATGCATTTCTTGGTCACATGTGAATTAATTTTAAAAATTCTTTGCAATTTTGTACTCCGCACTTGGAGTAGTTTTATCCTCCGAGAGTCTGAGATTTTTTACAAATTTAATTTTTTGTTAAATCATGGCAAGTGGAAGTATTTAAGAGAATCACCATTATGTATAAATTTCATACTAACTTATACTTAATTGACAGATTTCGAATAGTGTTTGCATATCTCATAAGGCTGCGAGTGTTTTGGTCAAAATTATATGAAGTGAGATCGTCTTATATGAGAATTTGTACAATTTTTGTAGGAACAACACAATATGGAATGAACTTTACCACGTATCCTATCTATGAGGCAAAATTGGGTTACCTGACTTACCTCAAGTAGTTGTTGAAGATGCTAACCTGATGTTTGATAGAATGCTACTATAGGAAATGTAGGACAACAAGTAACAAGGAGCTGTACGGGTGTTAAAAAAGGTAGATGTGTACCTCCAAAAGTCGTTCGGAAGGTAAATAGTGATGCAAATGTGTTTGAAGGAGTGGGAAGTTGTATGAGTGTGGTAATTCTTGACCATTCAGGCTTCGTGGGAAGAGTCGTAGTAAAGCAAACCAAGCACCAATGGAGTCTCGATATTGTCATCGCCAAAGTAGCAAAACATGGTTTAGTAATGACATGTTCGGTGGGTGTGAAGTCAGTTATATTCGAGTCTAATTGCCTACTTATTAATTATTTTGAAGTACGATAGGATCCGGGTTAGCTATTTTGGTAATATATTGTCGGATATACTAAAAATTAGTCGTTCTTTTGAGTAGATAGAGTTTTGTTAGAAGGGACAGTAATGAAGTTACCCATGTTTTGGCTCATTACTCATTCATATATATATATATATATATATATATATATATATATATATATATATATATATATATATATATATATATATATATATATATATATATCAACAAGCGTGGATTTAAGATTCTTATTTAAGATTCCGACTCGGGTATAGGTTGATTCCATATTTCCATATGCTTCGTCATGACCGTTAACAAGAGTCAAGGCCAATTGTTTTCTCACATTGGTCTTTATCTCTCTAAGCCCGCGTTCACCCTAAGTCAGTTATACGTTGCAATATTAAGGATTATCAACAAGCGTGGATTTAAGATTCTTATTTTTTATAGTAACAAATGCACGTCTGAGTTCCAACGTTACTTATAATGTGGGATGGTGTATATATCAAGAAGTGTTCCTATATTGTAATTTCATGTTCGTATATTCATACAAATATTTACTTTTGTCAAAATTGTCACTTCTTACTATAGTTTTTCTTTTTCAGGTTCATATATAACATTTTAATTTTTCGAAATTTGTCAAATTTTTGTATTACTTATTTTGATCTCAATGATTGTGGTTTAGATCCATTGAAACTATTCGTTACTTTGTCAATCACTTTGTCAATTACTTATTTTGATCTCAATGATTGTGGTTTAGATCCATTGAAACTATTCGTTACTTTGTCAATCACTTTGTCACAGAATATTTAATGCCACCGTGCAATTTGCACGGGATCAAAATTAGTATAACAAAATAAAATAAAAAAACCCTAAAAACCCAAATTACCAGCATTTACGATTACACCCTATCCCCACCCACCCACGACCCTAACCATCGTTACCCACCGCACCCGCCCACCAACCCACCACCAAACCAGACCCGACCCTTACCCAACCCCAACCATCCAAACGACCACTTTCACCAACCCCCCACCCACGACCACCGACCATAGCCACCCTATCACCTCGACGACGACCACCTTCACCCACCATCGAGATCTATCTGACCTGACTCACACCCACCCACCAGTCCACAACCACCCTCGACCCTAGTCATCGCTTCTCCCACCGACCTCGGATGATTTTGATGCTTGGTTGTTCGTGGTATGTTTATGGGATTGATTGAATTTTAAGGTTTTTTTAGAGAGAGAACCAAAAAATTACTTTGAGAATGAGAGAAAATGACAAGGATAAATCGGTAAAAAAAGTATTAGAATTAAGCAAAAACTCATTAGAAAAAAAGAACGACCCTAATTAATGAATTCAATTGTACAATTTTTTTTAGTTCAACGAAGTAATAAGGTAAAAATAATATACAAGTATGCCATCTACTATCTAAGGTAATAATCCAGAAGAATATATGCTTACTCTACTTAAGCTAGGATATGATACGATTATGATAATATAGTTAACATATTTATGAGATGTGAGATAATAATCTATACACATTCACTATTGATTACAAGTATCATCATCATTATTATTATTTCTAATACGCTCCCACAAGATAGAGAAACCGGGAGTGAGACCAATCTTGAGTAGAAGAGGATCGAGACGGGGACGAGATAGAGGCTTCGTGAGTGCGTCAGCGAGTTGATCATCCGCGGATATGTGAGTGGCCTGGATTTGACCATGTTCAACTTGTTGGCGCACAAAATGAAAAAAAAATGGCAATATGTTTCATTCAAGAGTGTAAAACGGGATTTGCAACAAAGTGAGTAGCACTGAAATTGTCACAATAGATAACTGGAGTAGCGGAGATTGGAACATGGAGTTCGGTGAGGAGATCACTGAGCCACATGAGCCCCGAGATGGTGTCAGCGACCGCTTAGAATTCGGCCTCTGTGGAGGATTTAGCTACTACATGTTGTTTTCCGGAAGATCAGGAGATCACGTTACGACCAAGATAGACAAGAAAGTCGAAAATTTTAGAAATAGAATAGATTGATTTTTGGAGGACCATTTTTTGGAAATTTTTTATTCACTAAAATAATAAACTAATCCGTACTTCTATGTGAGAGGTTTCACAATAATCGTATTGTGAGACAGTCTCATATGTGACTAACTGATTCTCTTAATATATATACTCCCTCCATTTTTAATATTTGCCTCATTTCTTGAATATATATGAAAATATTTTAGTAAAATGGGACAAACATTAAATAAACAAAGAGGGATTAGGATGATTGGTGACATGTGTGATTCGAAGACCTATAAACTTTCTTTGATGATTTGCCATACCAACCAAATGGCCAATAGCCACAGAATCTAGGACTTCTACACGAAGTATAGAATCTTTCATGTTAGCACAATTTAAAAAAATAAAATTTATCATGAGCTTCTTATTAATCAATGTGGACATGGTTTATATCATAATATACACTCCCGGCCAGTACTTGAGGAGATTTAGTGTTAGGTTGAGTTCCATTAGTTTATCCTGTTTGCTTCCAATTGGCTGCAAAATTATTAATATATCCCGTCTTCAAATTCTCGGTGTTTGGGAACTCGGATTTGGATTTAAAATCCGGATTTGAAATATTTTAGGCGTTTGGCAATCTTGGGATTTGGATTTGAAATTGAGACCAAATCCAACCTAGTTGAAATTTGGCTATCTCAAATTCCTAGGGTATGGGTAATCATTTCAATTCCGTCAATTATCGTTTTTTTATTTTTGCGCATAACTTGTTAAAATACTTTTTTTTTTGTTTTTTTTTTCTGTTTTTGAAAATTTACGCTTTTATGATGAAAAATTTTCAAAAATAAAAATAAAAATTGGTGACCTTGACTCGACTCCACCCGCACGAATTCCAATTCCAAGGGTACCCAAACACCATTTTGGATTTGGATTTGGATTTGAAATCTAGGATTTCAAATACAAGAATTGAAATCATGAAATTTAAATCAATTCCGAGTATCCAAACGCAACCTGATAATATTCTACTCCATAACATTGAATATTTTGGCAGCTTGAAACATTCAAATTCAATGTTACGGTATGTTTGGGAACTTGAATTTGGATTTCAAATTCGGATTTGAAATATTTTAAGCGTTTGGGAACCCCTTGGATTTGGATTTGGATTTGAAATTTATACCAAATCCAACCTAGTTCAAATTTGGTTCCCTCAAATTCTTAGTATATGGTAGTCATTTCAAATCCCTCAATTTTTTTTTTGTTTTTTCCGTGTAATCTTGTTAGAATATATATTTTTTTTTCTTCATTTTTTCCCGTATTTGAAAATTTTATATTTTTCTAATGATACAACTTTTTTAAAAAAAAATTGATAACCTTGACCCGACTCTACCCGCCCAAATTCCAAATCCAAATCCAAGGGTACCCAACACAATTTTGGATTTGGATTTGGATTTGAATTCTAGAATTTCAAATACAAGAATTGAAATCATGAAATTTAAATCAATTCCGAGTATCCAAACGCAACCTAATAATATTCTACTCCATAGTTTGCGCCATTTCTTCCAATCTAAGTAGTGATATAGCTAGGACTTTCATCAAAAAAAAAATATAAAAAAAAAACGTGATACAGGATTTATACGTCATACTCCCTTTGATTTCAATGTTATTTCAAATGTTCTTCCTCTTTGCTTTTGGGAAGAAAATAAGGAATGACTATTATATTACATATTAACGTGTGATGGTGTATTGAAAAAAAGTAAGAGAGAGAAATATTAATATTATACTATCTCCGGTTTTTAATGTTTCTCGCCTTTAATTATAATACTCCTCACATATATTAATCAAATGGAGCAAACATTAAAACCGGAGGGAGGATTAATTAAATATGAAAAAGTGGATAAATGGAAATAAGAAAGAAGAGATATTTCAGTCCATTTAGAAAATAAGGAAGGTCATTCAAAATCAGATGGAGGGTATAGGATAATGTTTTCAGTTTAGATGTGGGAAATATGTACTCACTCTGTTTGTATCCAAATAGTACGTTTTATTTTTGCACAAAGACTAAGAAAAACTGAAAATACTATTAAAGGTTCAATAATTTGGGACACATTAATATTCCCTTCTATTCTTTGCATTGGAATTGTCCTATTATTTATTCATATGTGAGGTATATTTTATTTAAATGAGACAATTCCAAAGAATAAGAAGAAGTATTTAATTATCCAAAGTGTAGTATTACAATGACTCTATTCTCTCTCATATCTTAAGTTTGGTGGACTCATAAAACTATTTGATTTATCAATAATAATATCCTTACTTTTACCATTTTTTTTTAAAAATTGTAAAACCCTCCAGATAAATGATTGAATGAATGGGGAGTGAGTAGGATAAAATTGAGTTAAAAAAGAAAGACTTAAATTGGATTTTAGCGTTGGATAAGAACGGAGAAATTATATGTCACGTGCGCTGAGTTTGATAAATTCCCATGCAATTATTACTCTACCCAATTAATCATGTGGGTTAGGTGGCTAGTCGTCCACCCTATTATAAATTATCTCTATATACTAAAAGAGAAATCACTAAAGAAATAAATGACACGTGTTGCGATGTGGTGAAATTTTTTCCCGCCTAAAACAATTCAACTATGGATATGTATTTGGTCCAATAAATAAATAATTTATGAGCAGTTACAATTAGTGAACAAATTTGTACTCCCTCCGTTTCTGTGATTTTTTCCACCTTAAAAGTGACACATTTCTCAAGAAAAGTAATAAAATAAGTAAAAGTAGAGAGAGAGTAAATTAAGTGGGCCACCTAAGTAAGAGAGAAGTGTGATAGAAAAAAGAAAAGTGGAAGAAATCAAAGAAATGGTTGAAAAAGGAAATGTAGAAGATATCAATGAAACAGAGTGAGTACAAAATATAGACACAAACTATAATACAATAATAATTACTTATTATTTTAAAATTAAAAGATGACGCGACTAAAAAAATCAAGAGGTAATAATAAAAAATATTTATATTCCGTATTTTTAACATAAATGGATATATGAGTCTGATATTTATTAATGTTTGTGTATTTATCAACAAAGGTTTGTTTTACCCAAAATATATACGGCGTGCATTTTGCACGGCGCTAAACTAATGTAGGACTAATTCATATACGGAGTAAATAATCTATATAATGTCCATCATTATAAATCGTTTTATATGGTATAATTTCGTGATCATAATAATAATATAATGAAAAGTAAGTCTATTGTGATACTGTCTCCAATCTCAGTGAGAGACGTAACATTAAAAGTGAAATTTAAATAATTTCCTTCTCTCATCATGTAAGAGGTACTCTCTCATTAACGTTATTGAGATACCATCTTATTAAAAATTTCGTGTATAATGAAACTTCATATGAGATAATCTGATAATATTGAAAGGATACTAAATAAAGATAAACCTGTTTTAGCATAATCAAGATTCACCACTAACACCAAAAATCAACGAGACTTGGAATTTAGAAAGTCTTACCAAAGCGTGTCAAAGTCTAAAAGTTAAAACTATGGGGGTAATTTATCGTGTTAGTTGAACGTTTAGACCATGTACATTAGAGAGGATGTTTTCTTCCTCTTATTTTTTCTCTTTTATTCTATATTTTTGACACATCACCCTCTCTTTCATCTACCTCATTTTCCACTATCTTCATCCTCTTCATTTTTTCTTCTCTAATTTTTACCTCACAATAGAGAGGATCCTCCTAATTATCTTTCTTATTATTTATTTTAATTATTTAATGATTATTATTATTTTTTATTTAATTTAATTTTTTACATGACCAATAGCCTTTGGTAACATGCACAAGGGTTAATGTTAAAAATTCTCTAAAATTAGAGGAAGTACTAACATGTTGATCCCACAATGGAGAGGACCTCCTCTTAAAGGAGAGAGGGTGCTAAGAGGAGGGCAAATCCTCTCCATTGTACATGCTCTTAGGTAAATTAATCACTATCTCTAATTAATGGAAGAAAAATAATAAATCTGTAGGTAAGAAATTAAAATAGGAAATAAATACTTAGAGCAATTGCAAGAGTGATATTTGTTCTCGAGTTTGTCAATAAAAACTCACTTAGCCAAGTTCTTCTATTGCAGTAAAAGGTTTGTTCTTAAATCTAAGAATTGAGTTCTATTATAAGAACTGAATTTGTTAATGATAAGATAAGCTAAATGTAAACTGCCTCCTCTTCCTCCCCCAAAACCCTAAAAAAGAAAAAGAAAAAATTCTTCATTCGGGGCTGCCATCTACCAATTTCGGTAATGGTAAGCCCCAAATTTTAATCTCTATTATAGTATTCTTACTAATCTTTTTTAGTTTTTTTAGATATTTATGAATAGCTCTTGCCTCCTCCTTGTGAGGTTAATTGATGGATTTGCTCCTATGTTTTCGGTGGGTTTGTTCCCTCTTTGGGAGAGGTACAAGATTTATGTGCAAGATAGCAATGAAATTTCTACGTTCGGTGATACAGTTGAAGTCAGATCTCGGTCTACTATTTGTCGAAATAGAGAAAGTTCATTCCTTTGAAGACTATTTAATCAGATCAATAGATTCCTTCGCGAGAGGCTGTGTCAATAAACAGCGATATATAGAAGGCTATGCAGAAGCGCATTACTCTAATAACGATCTTTGTGTCAAAGGTGTTCTTTATTTATTTTTTACAAATCTGTATTCAGTTCAATTTGACATCGTTTGTAGATGTCGGATGGCTAATTATTAATGAAATTGATCTTCACTTAAAAAAAAAAAAAAAAATGAATTTGTCACATACTGGTAGTTGTGAATATTTAAAGCTACTTTGGAGTAAACAAAATCCATTTAAATTAAACAATTTTCCATAAAAAAAAAGAGTTGTTGCATGTTTTGTACATTGTATAGTGTACCATGTTCTACATCACTCTACCTCATTTACAAACTCAAATAAGTTTTTTCTATTGCACTCAAAAGTTCTTAAATATTGGAACGTGTGAGATATGACATGACAATAGAAGAACTTTATATTGCACTTGCTCTTAATATACTACATAGTACGTATGTACTAATTATATTGATGTATATGTAATTTAGACACCATTTCCTAAGTTAATACCATATTAAGAAGGTATTACATGGTTAAATATAATTCTAAGGGTTGTATTTAACCTAACCCTTAATTGAATCAGCAATTATTGTGTACAACCGTTGTACCATGCGACAGTAGTAAAAGTTTGCAACTTATGATAAAAAGTGACCAATTTAGGTTAGTTGGTTACCACTTTCAGATAAATAGTTACCACTTTTTCATATTAAAACGTGGTCACTATTTAACTTAAAATGATCACTAAATAACATAAAGTGATAACTTTATACCATAAATTAGGTCCGTCGTACGATACAACGGTTGCATACTATAATTTGTGTAATTGAATAACATTTGTCTCATACTCTCATCTTATCCGCAACATAACAACATTAGTCATTAGTGCACTGCTCCAGTAATGGTTATCTATCATAAATGCAACATTATGTATAATCATTGCTTATAATTCAGAAAGATATTGTATAGTGCGCTTAAATGTCATCCCACTAGTAAGGTAGTACTCCGCAAGGCCAAGGATGAATTGTATGGTAATAGAGGAGGATACCGTATCCTCAAACGAAAAAAAAAAAATCAAAGACAACATTTTTCTATTAGAAATATCATGATATTATCTTCGACGATATCAAAGATCAAAGATATTGGATTTCTTTTTTAATTTGTGCAAATTCATGGAATTTTTAACAATTACCGTGAGTTTGATGGGGGATAATTATACCTGTCAAAAACTGACCCGACCTGAAACCGTCCGAAAAAAAACCCGAAAAAACCCGCCTGAAAATGACCGAAACCCGAAAGTGACCCGACCCGATAATAACCCGAAAATATTGGGTCAAAACTCGCCCGAACCCGTTACCCGCCCGAAAATAGATAAATTTAAAAAATATTGCTATTATACACTAAAGTTTCTCAAAAACATTAATTTTTTTTTTCAAAATTTTAAGAAATAATATTTATATATGTATTTGAAATCATATTTTTATCATATGATTATTATAATGAGAAAAAGAAATCAATAAATAGAGTCAATGTTCGTCATATATATTCGTACTTCCTATAGAAATAAAATATCAATGTATATTAAAAAATATATTAAATAAAATATATTTATTCTCGCTAATATCATATATTAAATGAGATGATTAAGAAAATTAAGAATAAAATTGTATTTATGATAAAAAAAAGTTAAGAAAATTAATGTTCTCAAAGTGCGTTAATAACCCGTATTTGACCCGAAACCCGACCCGAAACCTGTATAAATCCGACCCGTATAAATGATGGTAGGTGTTTGTCGTCTATCCTACCGATCAAAATATCTATCTAAGCTAGGTAGCTAGGGTAACTCGAGTCGATCCTCAGGGACGACGGGAGTTCCAAACTAGAGGGTGCTATGGTCTAAGACTAGGTTCAAGCTAAGACATGTAAGTTCTTTATATGAATTTATCTTGTTCTTAATTAATAAATGAACATAACGATAAACTCAAAAGCGGAAGCTGAATTATAAGATCTAGAAATAACCTCCAGCCATTGGTTATCGGATTCCTGAACAGCTTTATCTACAACCCGAAAATACCGTCCCCGAATACCGTCAATCGTCTTAACTATATTGTCGGTTCTAAACTCTTTCCTCTCAGATTTAGATGGTGTAAATGAATAGAGAAGATGAATCTAGTGACCCTGAATAGCGTTGTATTTATACTAATCTTTCCATCAAAGATAAAGTTACAACTCGATAAACTTTCTGTATAGTGGTTAATAGAATATAGGATGATAGGAGATAAGAGATAGATATTTATTAGAGTTTAGGTTGATCACCAAATGGACCACAATTCAGTAACTCTAAACTGATCAAACTACTTAATCAGTTATTAAGTCTATCATAAATTCTAACATTCTCCCACTTGGTCCATTTAAACGAGAAACCGCATATACGAATCATAGCGACTAATCCTCTTATTTAAAACGGGAATTAACCTTCCATGTAACACAATATACTCGGTCTTTCACCACTCTCAACTTAATGAATAAACCATATATATGTTTACTCTAGGTCAAAACAAAATGATATTTCTCAATAAACAAAATACGTACGTGTATAAATTAAAATGAGATAATATCCAACTGAATGAAAGATTCAAAACAACATAATAAATGTATCACATTTCAGGACCAAGTCCCATACTTACTACATGACCCTTGAAATTCTTAATTTGCATGCTTTTAGTCAAGGGATCGGCAATCATAAGATCAGTGCCAATGTGGTCAACAATCACTTTCTTCTCTTGAACACGTTCTCTAAGGGCCCGATACTTAATGTCGATGTGCTTACTTGCACCTCCACTCTTATTATTCTTAGCCATAGAGACAACACCTATATTATTGCAATACATTTGTATTGGCCGACTAATAGAGTCAACAACTCTAAGACCAGATATGAAACCTTTCAGCCATACACCATGTGAGGTAGCCTCAAAACAAGAAATGAACTCGGCCTCCGTAGAAGAAGTGGCTACCACTGTCTGTTTGGTACTCCTCCAAGAGATAGCCCCGTCAGCTAGCATAAACACATATCCTAAGGTGGATTTTCGTGAATCAATGCAGCCATTGTGGTCTGAATCGGAATACCCTAGCTACTACTTCAAGACTCTTAGTTCGTCTATACATAAGCATGTAAGCCTTAGTACCCTGAAGGTATCTCAACACTTTATTTGCAGCTGTCCAGTGATCGATTCCTGGGTTACTCTGATATCTGCCTAACACTTCAGACGGACATCCCCAAATGCGTATATGTTGCAAACTCGGTTTCCAACCTTTGAATAACTCAAAAGGTGTCTTAGAGACGGCCTTGGTAGGAACCCGAATTAATATATACGCTGCCGTTTTGAGAGCATCAATCCACAAAAATGATGGAAGATTAACATTACTTCGCATACTCCGCACCATGTTAATTAATGTCCGATTTCTTCTTTCTGCTACACCATTCTGGTCCGGAGAACCAGGCATGGTGTATTGGGCAACAATCCCATGCTCTTGAAGAAATTTAGCAAATGGACCATGTGCTTGTCCGTTCTCGGTGTATCTACCATAGTACTCACCACCTCGATCTGATCTTACGATTTTAATGCGCTTATCACATTGGTTCTCTACTTCAACCTTAAACAATTTAAAGGCATCTAAAGCTTCGTCTTTGGAACGAAGTAAGTAGAGATTCATATATCGCGAAAAATCATCAATGAAGGTGATAAAGTATTTTGGATCATTAGCGTTCATGTCCGGACAACAAATATCCGTGTGTATGATTTCTAATAACTCAAAACTTCTCTTAGCACCAGTTTTATGAGTATTAGTTTGCTTTCCCTTAATGCAACTAATACAATTCTCGAAATCGGTGAAGTCTAAGGCACTAAGTACCCCTTCTTTCACCAACCTCTTAACCCTCTGAATGGAGATGTGTCCCAATCTCCGGTGCCACAACATAGAAGAATTCTCATCCATAATACATCTTTTTAAACCAGTATTGACATGCATAGTACTTTCAGTGATATCATTTTGCAAACTGAGACGATATAAATTTTCAGACAAAATACCGCAACCAATTATTTCAGAATTCTAAAAAATATTAAAACTGGAGTCCGAAAATTTAAAAGAAAAACCAAAACGTACAAGTCTGGAAATTGAAATCAAATTCCTAGCAAATTTAGGAACATAAAATGTCTCTTGCAAAACTAAATTAAAACCACTACTAAGAATTAAAGTGCATGTCCCGATGGCTTCTACATGTGATCCCATCCGATTTCCTGAATAGATAGAGGCTTCACTGCCTACCGGTTTCCTTAGGTTTGTCATACCCTGCAGGGTATTCGAAACATTGATTGTAGTGCCAGAGTCAACCCACCATGTATTATGATTCAAAACCATATTAGATTCATAACATACATGTGCTAGAAAATTACCTTACTTTTTCAGCCAGGCTTTGAATTTAGGGCAATCTTTCTTCATGTGTCCCTTCTTTTTACAGAAGAAACACGAAGACTCCTTTTTTATGACTGACTGAGCTGGTACCTTCCCCTTTTCTTTATCTTTCCTGTGATCATCACCCTTCTTTTTAGAAGTGGTAAAGTTCACCTTTTCACCTTCTTCCAGTAGCAATCTACCCTTCTCCTGAACATACATGGTCATAAGCTCATTAATAGACCATTTATCCTTATGTGTTTTGTAGGATATCTTAAAAGGGGCATATTGTGAAGGTAGAGTGCATAAAATGAAGTGCACCAGAAAGGAGTCGGACATATATAGTAACCTCCAAGCCTTTAAGTTAAGCCGCAATGTCCCTCATGTGCATGATATATTCACGCACGCCTTTAGTTTGAGTGAGCTTTAGGGATGAAAATTGCATAATTAAGGTGCTGGCAAGAGATTTGTCTGAAGTCACATACTGCTCATCGATGGCCTTAATTAGGTCTTTAACCTTATCATACTTATCAACTGAACCACGAATACTAGCACATAACCTGGTCTTTATGAACATAATGGAGAGACGGTTAGATCTCTCCCACTTTTCATAAAGATCTACTTCATCAGGTTCACTAGTATTCGTTATACTTGGCGGTTCGTCTTTCCTTATAGCATAATCAACATCCATCCATCCTAACTGCAGTAGTACTCTCTCTTTCCAGACCTTATAATTTTCACCATTCAATTCAGGAATGTCAAATTGGACATTAGAAGAACTACCAGACAAAATAACTGCAAATAAATAAATAACATGCTTATTAATAATTTGAGACATAACTATAATCATGCTTTACCAATGTAAAATCATGCTAATATGAATCTAGTGACATAAAACTTCCCTGTGGGCTAAAGTCCTACTCAAATTAGACTCATAATAATTTAATCTTTAATTAACTTAATGATGAGACGACTATCAAATTTTTATTTCTTAATTCCTGTGGGTAGATCAATAAAATATAGTTTAATATTCATCCTAATTAATCATACAAATATAACAAAATTTCCTGTGGGTATAATTTATTATATTACGTACGATTGATTACAATTAATGTTTAGTTACTACATGTGATTCCCAAAAACGAAATTTCTAACAATTAGAGATGCTGTGGCTACTCCCTAATCAATAAAATTTACGAATCACTCAATATTACTATATTAATCTATATATTTTAACTTAATTTATATAGACAGCTCAAAACCGACATAATAATAATACTAGATTTATTATGTGAAACTTAATATTCATATGACCGAAAAGGTAACTTATTATTTGACTTAACAAAAATATCTGAATGTCATACGAAACAATATACATGTGAAAAAATCATCAATATAAAAAAAACGAGTACAACATGAATAAGGTTGTTAAAACAGCCTAAAACGTACAGGACAAAAAAAGTACCCATAAATCTGAAGCTTTATACGCAAACTTTCAACATATGAAAAAATTAAGTATAAATGAATATAGTCGTCAATTTCATAGTGAAATCAAATTGCAGCATATCATATGGGAATAATAAAATAAAATAAATATTACTCCAAGCAAAAAGCTATTTGAACCTATGTTACAATCCAACAGCATGAAATACTCCAAAAAAATAATACAACTTCATAAAGTATTATAGAGAAGTGGGGAGCAGCTGTCAAACTTAGATAATCTGATAATACTCTCACTCCTCATGGAATACACCTTACTCACGGATAGGAACCACAAGACAAACAACTTCATCCCTAACCTCCTCAATACAACGAAACTGTCTCAGAAATAAGAAAAAAAAAACAGAAATTTTTAGATTTCAGACGATGCCCAATAATCAGCCCAGATAAATTAAAACGGGATATAAAGAGGAAGGCAGCAAAAACATCAATCATACTTAATATGAGAGAACAAGATTCAATTAGTGCTTCATTATAAATATATTCTTATCTGTTCTCCAAAATTATAGTGTGGCTGATCCACTACTACAAAAACATCAAATAGACAACTGTTTTTTTTCAATAGACAACTGACTTACAATAGTTGAGTAGTTTGGAGTTGTATATTAGTCCAAGTATAGACATCTGTTTTACAACAGTTGTCTATTCATTAATGGACAACTGTTTTCTAATGTAACAGTTGTCTATTGTGTGTATAGACAACTGATCTTTTAAGAAATTTGATGTATATTCTTTCAGTAGACAACTGTTTTCTAAAACAACAGTTGTCTATTGCCCGTATTTTTGAACTATATAATACACATATTTCAACTATATATCACAATTTGAACTATATATTAACAAAACATAAGAAATGAATATCATATGAAATTGAACAAGAAGTTTTATTTTTATATAATCCAGCATACAAAAGGTACAAACAATTATCCAATTACATCCAAAAGGTAAAAAAATCATATACTATATTCCAACATAATAACACCTCGTCTATATAACCATTATCCAACACAACTTTTTGTTAACACTGCAGTACCTCGGCTTTTTGCTTGAATACACTCCAAAGTGGCCACAACCCCGCAATTTGATCCTCACAATACGACCCTCTTCCCCCGTATTTGAGTCCAAAGCTTATACATGTCCAATAATCAAATAGGAGCGAATTGGATAGCTTTCTCCAAAATCTAGCAACTTACACTATATTTCATGGAAAGACGGTCCGAGTTCTGATTAATCAAACTAGCTTATCAGCCTTAGTAAGTCTCCATGCTTTTGATCTTCTGCCTCAATAGCTGTCCAAAAAACCACCCGCTGTTGCACTGAAAATAACACCAGGCCAGCAATCAAAACATCAGATCAGCTAAGCAGTGAATTTGGTAAACAATATATATTCGTCACTCAAGTCATACCAACCTGTGGCCTATGACGAATCTCATGACAATGCCCTTCTCTTCTTCTAGTTTCTTTCTCTTTTCTCCTGATTAACGACATTATCAAAGATGATTTAGCATCAATGGTAAAACCTTTACCTTGATGCTACGATGTTGTATATAAGAGGACTTAAGGGTACAAACCTTGAGGCATCCAAGTAGCACGCACGGAATCCCTTCTCTTTCGGCTACTAAACGCAGTATTAATCCCAACTACCACCAAATACTTCCTTTTGCCACGAGATTCCGACACAGGAGATCCTTCCATTATAGATTCCTGTGTAGCCCTCGTAGCAGCTAACTCCATCTCAAGATTCGATATAGTTTTGTCTAATGTTCTGCATTAATTACAATCATCATATAAAAAACCTGACCCTCTCATAAAAATTAAACTCGATACAGACATGTCAATACAAAATTCAACTTACTCTATCGCGCCATTTGTTTTTGAAATCTTGTGTTTTCCATCCTTCTGCGAAGATACCTAGGAACATGAGCGAAAAACAAGTCCTTGCGATAATTACTGACACCGACTTTGTAAATCAGGTCTTGCTTGGAATAAAGATCTGTGTAACAATCCCACAAACCGTATTGTCTGTACCTGTTCATCATCGACAAAGTAAATCAATTAAATTGATAAGGAATTGCATTCACAGGACAAAAACACAGAATGCAGAATTGCAGAGAATGCAATTACTTGTCCTGGTTATCTCGGACATAGAGCCGGTTGACGAGTTTTGGGTTAGGATCAGAGAAAAAGAATTCCGCTGCAGTGCTTTCAGGAACACCAATTTCCCACAATGTAGGCCCGTTTCTTAGTGGCCTGTACACGATATTCCCCAACTCTATCCACTTTCCTGAAACACTCAAACATGCAGATATTTCATTTTTTTTTTACAGTTGCAGACCTGGTGTGATGCTAAGCTCTAAAAGTATCTAGTATTATATTTGCAGCAACAAGTGTTTATTATAGCTCATTTATGAACTGATCAGCCCATTTACACTTCAAATGTTCGATCCTGATTCTTGACTTCTTTTGTTTAAATATATGCTGTTTTGATATGTTTGTGCAAATTTTATTACCTGTGGAACCTGAAGGTGAAGATACATCTTTGCATGGAAAAATGGTTTTGAATTGATTTCAAGGACTGAAATTCGATTCTTTGATGCTGTTTCAACGTTTATGATCTTGCGCATTGATTTGTCGATGAGACTGTAGCTATGACCAATAGACACAGCTGATGACTGAATTCTCTGCAAATTATTAGAAAAGACTATCTGAAATCTGAAGTAGCTTAATTATACCGCTATCTTACTTATGTTAGTTTTCACCTGGTTAAATGGATTATGAAATGGACTGCGGAATATTGTTCAATTTTTTTAACCAAGGCACCCTTCTCACCTGAAGTGCATCACTGATGCTTGTTGCTTCTAGCAGGTCTCCTGAAATGAAATTTCGTCCTATGCCTCCAGCCACAATATCGTCTACAAGGGGTGGTACCAAGTTCAAAGTGAATGCCTTCATAATTATTTGAAGGGTGTCAGTCAAACAAACGATGCTATATGCACAACATATATCATTAATGTAAATGAGCTTCCTCTAAACATTTAATATTATCTTATGTTTTACCCATTTATGACCTGATCTGAGGTATATCCATAGCCTAATCACTCTCTGAGGTAAATCAGTGACAGTCTTGAGAATTACACGCTTAATTACCTCCGATTATATACTAATGTCTTCATCTGATTTTACGACTGCCAAGCAGTAGAATAGCATGTCATCCTTGAGATCGAAAGAAAAACCCGAAACACATGAATTGAGTCAGCATCTTAACAGTTAACACTCCTAATGTTTTGGCACAGAAATGGGACATAAAATGAGCAAGAAATTAAAGTTACCTCGACGATTGTAATCCATGGATGAACGACAAAAAATAAACTTACCTTTTTCAGTTAAAAGATCGTAAACATGATCAGGCAGTAGTGGTCGAAAATAAGATTCAAGTTGGCAGAGAACGAATCAGAGCCCACACTGACACGGGTTAAGTTGACGGTGTACACGGTGTTGTTCACAATATAATGCTGCATAATGTTGTGTTAGTGTCACTTTGAAGGGACACAGATAATTATTATTATTAATAAATGAGTGATCGTTTTATACAGGTTGAAGAGGAGGGGACTTACTTTAATCGATTAGGAATGACGGGAGTTTCGCTCAGGTTTTTACCACCTTTATCTCCGAAACTGGATTCTACCTATACCATCGCTGCTGAAACACATTGAGAAAGAATTGGCAACAAGATTTTGTCTCGCTAACACACTAGGTAGGGAAACCGGATCATAGAAAGTCTGAATAATCCATTTGGAGCTCCGGATACCAAGAAATGACCCGTTTGTATCACACCACAACTGCATATATAACAATAGTAGCAGCAATGCATCATTAACCCTATACTGAAAACTGCGTCAAGAAATGCAAGTAGGAATGAAATAAGGAATGCTTAGCTTACCCGAAAAGGATTCTGACATCAGTTGTTTTGGAAGCGGAATTATCACTGGCAAGATGCAATATATCCTCCTCGACATAGCCAGACGAAGACGTGTTTGCTGAAAGATACTCAACTGTATAAGGGCAGTAGCTCTTTTCCAGGCAGACAGCTGCGTTCGCAGAGCGGACTCATACATGAGAGCTTTGTGCCAGTAGATGAACTGCTTAAGCTTTATATGTTGAACTCTACTGTCTGAAATTTTAATTAACAAAATTCACATTCAAAAGTATTGCAATCTAAGTACTTTTGCAATTAAGATTAAGTCGTAGTTTTGGGATCGATAGGGTACATGGTTCTGACTGAACTCGTAGGTGCAAATGCAATTAGATGAGCAGTCACAAGGTATCCAGAAAAGACCACTTCCTGTGTCGAGTGCCACTAGATACTAGGATTCCGATGTTCCGATAGATACATTCGCGTAATACAAACTGAAAACTTAACACACGGAATAATCATACAAACTTCATCAAATGTGATAAGGTAATCTGTTTTCCTTACGACATGGGTCTGGACTCTAGACTCTTCTTTTTTTCACAATTCACGTCATCTTTGGAAGCCAACAATGAATAATTAAATCCAACACTGAACAGAGAGAAGAAATGAAATAAGAAGGAGAAGAAGGAACGAAGGGATACCTTGAATGAGAAGAACAAAGATATCGACTTAGGGAACAAACGAAGATGGAAAACGAGAAGAAGGAGGGCGAATGGTGATGAACAGAGAGATGAATCACCGGCGCAGGAAGGCGTCTGGGGATTTCGTCGGAGAATTAGGGGTTTTTCGATTTTTGATTTAGGGTTTTAGTTGTGAAGGAGGGCGCGAATGACAGTGAGTGATTTTGGGTTTCACATACTCCATATTTTGTTTCAGTTGTTTAGATTTTAGGGTTTTCCAATTGTTGAGATACTTGACAAGCTAATCTGGGTCGGGTATCCACTAATTGACAGTGGTCTATAATAGGTTAATAGACAACTGAGATTAGGAAAAACAGTTGTATAACATATAAACAACGAGTTAATGCTAAGATAAGTACCTAAAGTTTCGTTTTTTTTACGGTTAAGGGTCTAAACTATATACCTTTACGGTTAAGGGTATCAAAACTAACACCGTTAATTAGACATGTCAAAACTTTACTCGACCCACAAACCCAACCCACCCGACCCATTTTAGGGTCATGAACACGTTTTCAACCCGTAACCAGCTTGACCCATTAATTTACAGTCGAAACCCGATCCGACCCATCCGACCTCGTTGGGGGAACGAGAAATTATTAAAATTATTAAAATGTTTAGATCTATATATTATTATATTTGATTTATAATTAAAAAACAAATACTTTTAATATTTTAAGTTACAAAGATAAAGAAATATCCAATTTAAAACAATTTTTTTTTATCATTTACAACTTTATGATTAATGACATAATTATTAAAATGATTTTAAAAATTAATTTTAATATTTTTTTAAATATAAACATTATAATTATAGAATGTAATAATAATACTATTAAAATAAACAAAATTTTAATATTAAAATAATTTTTTTGACTTCAAAATGGAAAAATAAATAAAGAATCAGTCATTCGAAACTTTTTTTTGACCCATATTATGACCCTAATTCGATCCGTGACTCATATTCTGACTCGGCCTGAGACCCAACCCGTTTGTCATGCCTCTAGTCAATTCACTTTTTATAAATCCTCAAAATATATAACGGGAGAATTTGTATACTCAAATTTTTCTCAAATTTGACTTTGATCCATGTGATCAAGGGTTATGACAATTTCAAAAAAAAAAAAAAATTGGAACGATATGTAATATGCTACCGTTTACAGTAGTTTTTGTTTTCGGTTGAAGTATTTTTTTGGACTAATGAAATATTATTTAAAGTACTTCCTCCATTTTCTTTTTATCTTCCCATTCACTTTTGGCACAATTTTTTTTGTAATGAATATAAAATGATAAATTTAGTAAATATTGAGAGTAGAAGGGTAAAATGTGTGTAAATAGGAAAAAATAAAGGTATAAAGTGTTGTAAATAGTAAGGGTAGTATGGTAAAAATTATGGACCAAAATGGAAAGAAATGAAATGGGAAGATTAAAAAAAAGTGGTCAAAAAAGGAAATTGGGAAGATAAAAAGAAAATGGAGGAAGTAATTGTTTTTTATGTTTTTGGCATTGTCAAGTACGAGTATCAATAATGATAATATAAGTATGTAGTAAACTACACTTAACATCAAAAAGTTAACGGCGTTAGTTTTGAGACCCTTAACCGTAAAGTTCAATAGTTTAGACCCTTAACTGAAAAAAAGAGAAAACTTCGGGTACTTATCTTACTATTAACTCTATAAACAACTGTTTTTATAAAGTTCAGTTGTCTATAAGCCTATAAAGACAACTGTTTGTAAAAAAAAAAACAGTTGTCTATAAATTATACATCAGTTGTTAATAATATTAGATCTCTATTAGGAGTTGTCTATTTGATGTTTTGTAGTAGTGTGATGAAAACAAAACAATATAACAAGCAAAACAGAGGTATAAACTGAAGCTCTGATACCAAATGTAAGTTCTTTATATGAATTTATCATGTTCTTAATTAATAAATGAAAATAACGATAAACTCAAAAGCAGAAGCTGAATTATAAGATCTAGAAATAACCTCCAGCCATTGCTTATCGGATTCCTGAACAGCTTTATCTACAACCTGAAAATACCGTCCCCGAATACCGTCGATCGTCTTAACTATATTGTCGGTTCTAAACTCTTTCCTCTCAGATTTAGATGGTGTATAAATGAATAGAGAAGATGAATCTAGTGACCCTGAGTAGCGTTGTATTTATACTAATCTTTCCATCAAAGATAAAGTTACAACTAGATAAACTTTCTGTATAGTGGTTAATGGAATATAGGATGGTAGGAGATAAGAGATAGATATTTATTAGAGTTTAGGTTGATCACCAAATGGACCACAATTCAGTAACTCTAAACTGATCAAATTACTTAATCAGTAATTAAGTCTATCATAAATTCTTACAAGACAAACTAAAGTGTTTGACTAAGATTGACTAATGACTAAACTAAAGTCTATAACACGAAGTAAAAAGGCAAAACAAACAACTAATGATAATGGAAAGCGAGTTAAACCACTATAAGGAGAAACTAGGGCTAGTTCGGGTTCATGGATGTCAAGGAGACTCAAAGGGGAAATGGGGGTGCTAACATGGTTTCTTAGCCTAGGTTACATTAGGGCTCTCGCTACTTAAACGGCCTAGGGGTCTCCTCACCACGCTCTCGCTCCTAGTAGAGGAACCAAACCTATCACCAAACAAAGACATGAAAGCTAAGAGAAGAAGCAAGAAAAACAATGAGTGATCGTCTCAAGTCTCACAAGCATTTCATCGAACATGTTGAGTGCAAGGCATTAGGAAACAACAAAAACAACAACTACCATCACCCATCTCACCCTAATCATCCTTAATCACACCCAATCCCCTTACTAACCCTAGGGGAAAACTACTCACACATAATTAAAGAACTAAAACCAATATAAGCTAGAGAAACCAACATAAGAACAACCACATTCATAATGAAGAATAAACAAGAGAAACAATAAACAAGAGATGAAGAATGAAACTTTACTAACAATGAAAGATTAAAAGAAAAGAGAGAAGAAGGATTATACGAACTACAAGATGAATGGAAAAGATTGAAACTTGCATATAAGAAAACCCAAAAACATCCACCAATGTTCTCAAGATTGGTAGATTCTTCAAGAATTCCAATAATACAAGAGTAACTAACTAAGATTAAGCTACGATTAAGGAAAGATTAAAGAAGTATTAAGAAGAAACTAAGCTAATTGTAGACACCCGCATTTGGCTGTTAGGTGTCTATGGCAGTTTCCAAAAAACACCCGATGATGATCAGACGCAAACATGCTTTAATATACTCGAATATGGGCTCAAAATCGTTAGTACTTGGCTTGGGCTTTTCACGGAGTACAAATTTCACAAAACCAACCTCAAATCCAGCCCCAGTGGGTCATTTCCAATCCAGTAAGACTAATTTGGATCAAAACCGACACCAAGGGCAAAACCGTCTTTTAGCGACCAGGTCAAACCTCGGTCAAAGACGTTTCAGAGGCATGAATATCTGCCGCGGTACTTCAGAAATCCGACTAGAAGTCTAATACTACAAAAAATCAGCTACAAAAGAGATTAAACAATTCTGTTAGAGATAGAATTCGATCTCTAAAAAAAGCCTTCCACCCGAGCTAGACCCACTCGATCGAGTGGACCGGCCCACTTGGTCGAGTAGGCTCACAAAAACGCACAAAACCGGCGTCAGACCGAGCACTCGATCGAGTGCTATGCACCACTCGATCGAGTGACTCCTTTTCCAGCTGGAAAAGGGCTTCTCTTCCACCCAATGACGGAATCCTGTTTCCTCTCAAATTGCATGATTTTCCTATCCAAAGCGGTGTTTCTTCTCACCCAAGCAAAGCTACCTCTCCTAGTCAAGGTCGGGAAGCTCTCCTATAAATAGACCCCCTTGCACAACACAATTACGACATACATACACACCAATACACACAACATCGGTATCAACAAATTCACATCAGGAATTATCGATACAAACCCACGCAACACACATACGATCCGTTACACCCGAGCACGCCGTCCATACCTCGAAGCTCCGGCCACCTCTACAACCCCGACAACCTTACACCTACACGCCTAAACCACCATAACTCTTTCTCTCTCTTTCTTTCTTTCTCTCTCTCTCTCTCTCTCTCTCTCTCTCGTTTTTTGTGTCATCGGTCCGGTTCTATCAAGTCATCGCCATGTTTTATTCCTTTTCGTTTTTCTCGTTTCTAATACCGATATTATCGCAACTATCTAATTTTTATACAAAAACGGTCACTCTTAAAATATGATACCGACTCTATAGTCGAATATCGTATCTTCAAGAATCAAATTAATCTCGTTGATGCTAAGATAATCGTCACATAATCCTAAAAGACAAAATACGACGATTTCGACGCGGAGAGAATCTATTTTATCTTAGTTCGATTTTCAAACCATTTATAAACATCTTTTCTAAAAATCACTCCGAATATTCGATATTGATTCTATAATCAAGCGTCGAATATAACGAGTATCGAAAATTTAAGTCGAGTATAAATCGTATCATATTTTTACGCGGCTTAACAAAATTATCGATTCCTTCAAAAAAGCAATTTCGAAATCAAAAATAAAACGAACCATAGTTCGTACAGGGGGCACTTGATCGAGTACACAGCCCACTCGATCGAGTGACATCCCAAAAACCGAGACAGAAACTTTTTTTCGAAACCACTCGATCGAGTCCCTTAATGACTCGATCGAGTGGCTCCTGGTATAGCAAAACAGCGAGTCTTTCAGCATGTTTCGAGTCCCAATAAAATGTTTTTAATGACTTCGGTCATCACGTGTCAAGTCTATCACGTGATTCATCTTTTCAAAACCATGCATTGAATCATATTTACATCATTCAATTTGCAAACCGTTACTAACTCGTTTGTTTTTGTCTTTGTATCTTATTATTCGTTCTTTGTTTTATTATACTAAAACGAACCTCGCATGCTAAATACAACTTCGACATAATTCAAAGATGCGACGTAGATTAAACGTAATTCACATGCTTAGTCGAAAATACTGTTTGCATATCATTCAACCAAACTACTAACACGCGTATTTCAAAATCAAACGATATCTTAGTAGAGGCCGCTAAGTGCGGGCGAGGTTGGGTGTTCTTTGTGAACTTCCTAACACGTACCCTCACCCCTTACTCAGAACCGTGGTTTCTGGATGTCCGAAACCATTGGCACACGAGAGTCATTCAATACACGGTATCCGATAATGTCGGTATCGGTATCACAATGCAAAGGGACGAACCCAATAAACTCTGAAATCCGAATGGGCCGTACTTTGTGCACGGCCCACTAAGATATAGAGTGGGTTCGAAAGGGCCCGAACTCCCACAAAGTTCGGTGGCGACTCCTGTAATCCCCTATAAAATCTAACGCAATACAGTGGCGGAAACACTGTAGAATTGGGATAAAACACACCGATGTTCTATATTTTACAAAAGAACGGTTAGTCAATACAGAAGCCACTTTTCACAAAAGGACTAAAAAGAAAATTCCTTAAAAGGGTTTATACAATCCTTCAGTAAACATAAATAAGGGAGAGTAGGATCCACATTACTCGCTAGCTCACACCCAAAACCCAGCAGCAAAACCTGTCATGTTATAAACATAACAGCCACATCAGTGAGGAGTAACTCGGACGTTCTCCCAACCATATTATATCATATGAAAAACAATAGTATTACTATATCAAAATAGTAAAATGGAAAACATTAAAACAATATAGTAACATAAGTTTTTAGCAAAACTTTAAGTGACTACCAACCTGCAAGTCAAAATCAATCGATAATTATAAAATCCAAAATGGCGTTATGGAAATCAATTAGTCCAACGGAATAGACTTTCACTAGGATCATACTAAACTAGCTTCGAGAACTTAGTCAAAACAAATCAGACTTTGGTCTCTAACTAGGCAACTCAAACTATAACAGGACTGCGTGCAGCGAGGTCCTGGCTTAAGTATTGTACACCCCTCCTGGACACCAACCGTAATCCAGTTCAACCCGACGGCGACTTACACGATGCGTTATCTAAGCTTAAGGTCAAAATATACACACTCCTGAACACAAACCATGCTCAGTTCAACGACCAATGTGTCTCTAACTAGACACACCATCTTTATACCCTAGACTGTATTACTCTACCCGTACACTTGTCCTCAATCCATAACTCCAAAACCAAGTCATTATCGATATTCAAAATAGAATGCTCAAGGTGAATAATACAAGGGTAGAAGAGATAAACATTTTATGTTAAAAGAAAACTTTCTATTTATAGAAATTTACTAATTTTAGAAACTTACTTAAATTAGAAATATACTAATAGAAATACATAAAGTGTTCAAATAAGTTGAATGTACCAAAATAGCATTTATGATAAATAAACATTTTATTAATATCGTTGTTATCGTAACTTAATATATATTTCTAAGTTCGTTATCAAAGGTATAAATCAAATGTAATAGGTGAAAATATAATACTTTATAAATATTTAGGAAAATCGAGTTAAAACGATAAATTGTAGTAAATATACGATTTAGAAACACAATGATAAATATAGATAAAGTATAAATAGCGTAGGAGTTTTAGAACCGAAACGAGATTTAACAAAGCATTCAAATTATTTTTTTATAACAAATAGATTTTATTAATAAATGATACGGATTTCACTAATAATAATCAATCGTAGACAAATGAAAATTTATTAAGGAAAATAGTCTCGACTAAAAATGTATTTAAAACAAAATCGACTACTTTCTCATTTATTAATATAAGTCGTAAAACAAAATTAATTTAACGAACAAGTCCTCAAATCTCGATAATAATACTAAACTACGATCTTGAGTTAAAAATAATAGATTGACGAAACAAGATGAATTTATGGAATCGATATTATTTAGTTACTAGTATCACGATAAACAACAAAATGATATAACGATCTTTAATAATAAAATTACTAACGATTTATAAAAAGATATTGAAAAGTTATAAAATGTTTATAAGACGCATGATTTGAAATACTATTTTTAGCAAATAATACGTAGCTACCAATAAAAACGAAGGTAAAGTATCTACTACATACTACTACTCAACACACGACATAATATCGAGCAGCGTCCTAAAGTTACCTTGAGTCGGAAACGTCAAGGAACTAGCCGCTTCAACCCATTTGTCCAAGCTCTTATCCAACTGGTGACCACGAGCCAACTTCGAGGCTCTCACGGAGATCCGAACACGTAGAC
This sequence comes from Agrostemma githago, assembly GCA_958450325.1. Classification (NCBI taxonomy): domain Eukaryota; kingdom Viridiplantae; phylum Streptophyta; class Magnoliopsida; order Caryophyllales; family Caryophyllaceae; genus Agrostemma; species Agrostemma githago. The sequence goes on from OY288250.1 coordinate 16,689,585, forward strand.
ACGGAAATAAAGGAGTCAGAATTAGCGAAAGTTGGAAAAGACTAGAGTAAAACGAGTAGACAGACTCGAGAAGAATAACGGTATAAGTCGATAGAATCGAGTAATGATATAGACATTAACAGAAACAACAAATAGGAAACCGAAATAGAAAGGAAGAAAAAGAGGACGGACAGTAGGACACTAACAGCAGCAGGTGCGAACAAATATGCATCAACATGAACCGAGACAAGCAGATTAGAAGACTGAAACAGCAACACGGAACCGAGCGAAACAGGGGCACGAAAAGAAAGTGACAACAACACAACGCAGTAGCAGCAAGAGAAAGAAGGAAAAAGGGAGAAGAAGGGAGATGAAGAACAGCAGCGAACAGTAACCGATGCAGACGGAAACGAAGAAGAGAAATCAACATAACACAATCTGACACGAGGATCAGAACAACAAGGCAACAACATACAACAGCCGTATCAAAATCGGAGCAACAAAACAATTGAAACCGAGGGATGCGAAGACAGTAGCAAAGACGCAGCAGAACAATCACGTGACAGCAGAAATTGAACCCAAACCAAGAACCGAGGACAGAAACATCGATTCCACGGACAAAGGAAGACAAATCAACAAACAAAGCAGCGAGAAACCAGGACGAAGAGGAATCATGCAGAACAGTACCCGCAGGTCACACGAAACAACAACATCATCAAATATAAGGACGATTAACGACAAACGCAGCAGCTCGCCAACAAATAGGAACGACAATAACAGAACAAAGAAGAGGAATGAGAACAAAGGTAGAACGATTACCACGAACCAACAATGGCAAACACGAAATTAACAACAATAGTGGAATCGGCAACGGCAGGGTAAGCGGATGGAAGAAAAAGGAAGAACAAAGGAGGAATTTCGAAGGCCGAGACACACAAAACAAACGCCCAGCATTGAAAAGCAAACGAAAACATCAACCAAAGAGGGAAGAAGACGAGATAGGGAAGGAGGAACTACCTTAATCGAGTTCGAGAGGTAAAGATTGCAGCAGAACAAAGGGGACGAAGGAGTATAGCGATGGAGGAAGACAAAATGGAGAAGGCAGAGGTAGGTTACAGAATAAAGTAGTGGGTGGACAAGTGGAGGTGACGGTTCACTTGAGAAAAGGGAATAGGGTTTAAACAGAAGAGTTTGATAAATGGGACGGGAATGAGGTGCTTAGTGCTAAATGGGTCGAGTCCTAAGTCGGCCCACGAAAGAAATAAGTTTAGGATCGAGTTATAGAAAAATGAGTCAATAAACCGTAACTAAAAAATATTTCTCGAGAAATGATGAATACTTTTCGACGAAGATGAATTAAATTGGTTTCTCAGGAAATGATAAACGTGACGGAGAAAATTAATGAAAACGAGTTCGAGTTTTAAAAAATAAAACTCAAGTTTATATAAAAAATAAACTTACAAATTTAAACCATCGAAACGGAAACTCGAATAGAAACAAAATGAGTAAATAGAATGAAACGAAAGTAAGACACGTGTTAAGTATAAAACGACTTTTCAAGGTAAATAGAATTTTAGGAATTTAGATTGATTGAAACGTAAATTCGATTTATAATAATTTCAAGAAATGCGAGTTAAATGGTAGACAAAATAAAAGTACGAATATAATTTTAAATTTTGTTTAATTTATTAAATCAGGGGTGTTAGAACTCCACTTCGATTTAAATTTCAATTCGATCCATCTCACATGAGATTCATTCGCCTCCCCAAACTCGCGGGTGGCCGCGTCGGGGTGGACCTATGTCATGTCCACAATTTGGCGACTCCGCTGGGGATAATTGATGCGTGACTTACCATCGGCATCCTCAGGGTGAGACTCGAATAGAAATCGTTTGACTAGTACAATACGCGTTTTAGTTTTACGGTTCATACATAACCCTATCTTTTCCCGGGCCGGTACTGGTGACCGACGTCCCACTATACTGTTGATGTAGTCCAAATTGGATATGTCAAAGGTGTCCATGGCTAATTCGTATGGGTTTCGCGGCATGTTCTAAGCTCAACTCGACTTAGGAATTCCGTCCCGATTCTCGAAAAGGCCATCTACACTGGTATAGACCCCATTTAGACCGATCGAGACTTAGTGTAAAGCATACATGGTGTCGTTATAATGCTTGTGTGACTATGTGCTACTTGGTTTCTAAAGTCGTTTTCCAAAAACCGTCATTTTGTAAAATTGCATCTTTTCCAAAAATATCCAATTCCAAAACCCGGGAAGCTACCGAATTTAGGACTTATGATTTTTACTCAAAATAGCCTATTTCTAGCCGGTATGCTACCCATTTCAAAATTCAAAATTATTTTCAAACCTTCAAAATTGCGGCCCCATTCTCGAAAAATTGGGCCATCCACAGGTTTCTCGATTTTTTTCCAAACATTTTTTTCAAAACTTTCCTCTTTTTAGGATTTCCCGTATTTAGCAGTGTCGGGTCTTGTCACGAGTCGTCGAAGGTCTCTAGCGTCGAAACTCCGGCGATCTTACATCACGGGTTTCCTCCCTATCCCAGTCCGCCTTATTTTACTAAGGCATGGCCCACCTACGTGGGACATACCCCTACAAAGGACGGCCCGCTTACACATTCAAGTCCAAAAGTCTGGGGAATATCTCATGTGGACCTTCCTTTGAGCAGGATTCGGCCCACATGCCAAATCCTAAGGGAGCCCCCCCTTTCACGAGTCACCCGTTTAAGAGTCTTTTCCGAGTCGTTTCCTTTCCAGTCTTCCTTTCCTTTGCTTGGGATTTACTTTTGTTCCAGGATCTGGGTTAGTTACTAATTACGCGGTATTCTTACAGACATGCCACTGCCAGACGCCAGAGAATGCAAGAAGCCTTGGACCAATTGACAGCCTCGTTGGCTAAGATGGAGACCCAATTGGCGAAAATGAGGGAGGACCAGATAGTTATCATCACCCGTGTGAGCGCCGTGGGACAAGGAACTCCCTGTGGTGGGATCGAGACTACTGGGCCTTTAGCTGAATTGGTCAGCGCGGTCCGAAAGCTGGAGGAATAGGTCCATTTGTCAACCAACAACACCATCCACACGGAGAATGCCCGGGCCTATTCACCCCTGACTGACGAATTGCCCGCTAACCTCAACCTCACGGGCCTACCAATGTTCGATGGGACCGAAGACCCGGTACTTCACATCCGGGCCTTCAAGGAATTCATGGCGGTCAAAGGAGTGAAGTCCACCATGTTCAAACACCTGTTTGCTTCTTCCCTCGAGAAGCATCCGAAGGCCTGGTAATACAGGCTCGATTCCAAGAAGTACAAGACTTGGGATGACGTCGCAACGGAATTTGCTCGGAATTACGTGGATAATACCGAGATCCAGACTACTATGCGTATTCTGGAGGTCATGGCTCAAGAGCCCAAAGAAGGTTTCACCAAATACCTTCAACGGTGGAGGGCCGAGAGCGTGAAGTTGGTCGATAAGCCCAACCAAAAGGTGTTAGTGGAGGCCTTCGTGAAGAATCTCCTCCCCTCTTACCGGTTCCATCTCCGGTACGCCGTTATACCTAACTTCGCTACCTTAACCTAAATGGGTACGAGAATTGAAGACGAATTAGACTTACTAAGGCCTCTACCAAAGGGTATCAAGGGGCCAGCTCGTCCGCCAACAAGTCCGTAACTGCAGCTGCGACCCGCAGCATTTTCAACGAGGTCAATCTACTAGATACCTCATCCAAAAAGAATACTCCAACTCGGGTATTCACTAATATAGGGACCACCTATACATACACCTTACAAAGGCTATCTTCAAAGGGTCTGATCCAGCCGATAGGCCCAACTCCGGAAGTCCCGGTCGAAAAGCGATCCAAGAGCTACAACATCAAGGCCTATTGCCAATATCACCAAGGTAATGGGCACGATACCGAAAAGTGATGGAAATTGAAGCATCTCATCCAGGACCTAATCAAAAGCTGGAAAATACCATTGCGCGGCGACAAGCCGAGCAACAAAGAAAACCCGTTCAGTGCTCATGCCATCTTTGCCGGAGACGTAATCGATTGTTCTCATCTCATCTCTCCTTTCATCACGCAAGTTAACGGGATTTGGTTTGCTGATGAAGACGACGTTTACTTGCCTAAAGGGGAAGCTGTCCCTATCACCCCTGAAGAAGTTCGAAAGGCTAAATCCAAAGCCTTGGCCAGCAATCACCTCGTCACCGCCGGCCAATCTACCCCGGAAACCGTCACTGAACCTGCCAGGACGGAACTTACCCTTGAAGAGCCGAACAGTGACACGGCTCTAGTCAAACTACTAAAGAGGGCTCGAGTTTATCTCACCATATGGCAGCTTCATTTTGGTTAGCTCACAAGTACATCGGGAAGCACTTACAAAGGCTCTCGATCAAATCAAGGTCGACTCATTGGTTACCCCTACTGAAATGGTAGCCACCATCATGCCCCATCTCAAGGGCAAATCTAAGGATGAAGGCCCACTCATTACCTTCTCCGAATTTGACTTACCACCGCTCGGGGCCACCCACAACTTGGCCCTCTACATTACGGTGATCTGTCGAGGGAAATACCTCCCGATGACCCTGATCGACAATGGGTCCGCTGTAAATGTCCTTCCCTTAAGGACTGCCAAAGCCCTCGGCATCACCGAGGCCGACTACCTCCCGACAGCGCAAACTATCCAGGCTTTTGACGGAAGCCCGAAATCGGTTGCTGGGGTCGTTAAACTAACGATTATAACAGGCCCGACCGAAAAAGAACTGGAATTCCAGGTGATTGACGTCACCTCCTCTTTCAACCTACTTCTCGGGAGACCATGGATCCACGCGGTCATAGCCATGTCCTCCACCCTCCACATAAAGGTCAAGGTGCCTTTACAAGACGGTGTCATCACTCTTGAGGCCAACCCTATAACCGTGGCAACCTGCAACACTGCGGGCCAGACTGACCCACGAGGATTTGATTTCGTGAGAATGATCGAAGAGCAGTATATCTTTAGGCCCTATTTCACTACTAGCATCGACATGATGCTACAAAACTTGGGCTACTTACCAGGGTCTACTTCGAGACCATACCTTCCAGCTGGGAAGATCATTGAAGTCCTAAACAACGAGGAATCACGATTCGGCCTAGGGTATGCTGTAACCCCAGGAAACGTGGTTCAGGCCGGCATCCAGAAGGCCTACAACATCATCAAGGGTACCTACTTGGGCCCTTACAGCCCAAGACTGACCGACTACTTTGTTACTCCAGTATTCGGGGCTATTCAAGTGGGCCTCTATCAGCCCACCCTCACCTATCCCGAGACCAAATTGGCTCGGGAATACAATTTCATCCCAGATGACATCTTTGCCCTCGTCCAGGCTGAATCAAAGGAGGGTGCTGACAATACTGAGCCCGTGCTGGGGCTCCTATTTGGGGAAGACAAGACTGTCCTGACCCCCAAGTAAGAACTGGTGAACTTGATCCTCCGCAGCAACAGATTTGATCCAACTAAACTGATCTCCGAAGTTGGTGCTGACATCAGGAAAAGGGCATGGAGGAGGACAATCAAGTGGACCGACAGCTAGGGTCGAGTCTACAAGCTAACCACCGGTGAAGGAGACATGCCGGATACCGAGTCCGAGTCCAAGTCTGAGTCAGAGTCCGAGTCCGAGTCCGAGTCCAAGTCTAGAGGGTCCAGTATTAGAATTGAGTCTGTAACCCCTCTTCCTTTAATCACACCCATTGGAGTCTCAGAATCTGTCCCGAGAGCACTCCCTATCCCACCACTTACCAACGATCAGATGGCCGCTCTCTTTGAGCTATTTTCAAAATTTACTATCAATAATAACGATAACTGTTCTGCTTACGACTTGTCTTATTTCCAAAATTGTTTCAATTTCAAAAATTTTATTTGCAATGACATTGAGAAATCCGACGAACATGTACCTCTACCTCCGCATCTGATCGAGCAACTCGAACAAAGGGAATCCCGAGATCCAGTAATTGAGGAAACCGAGTCCATCAATGTGGGAACCACTTTAGAGCCTCAAATGCTTAAGTTAGGTTTATCCTTAGATCCCGAGGAGAGACAACAATTCACGGACCTCCTCCGAGAATTCAAATATGTCTTCGCATGGACCTACAAGGACATGCCGGGGATAGATCGGAAGATAGATGAACACCGTATACCCATCAAAGACGGATATAAGCCGGTAAAACAGAAGCTCCGAAGAATGAGGCCCGAATGGTCTCTCAAAGTCAAAGAAGAAGTCGATAAACAATTCAAAGCAGGCTTTATACAAGTGTTTGAATATCCAGACTGGGTTGCAAACATCGTGCCGGTACCTAAAAAGGACAGTAAGGTGCGGGTATGTGTAGACTTCCGGGACCTTAATAAGGCCAGCCCAAAAGACGATTTTCCGTTACCACACATCGACATACTGGTGGATAACACGGCCGATCATGCCCTTCTATCATTTATGGATGGGTATGCCGGATACAATCAAATCAAAATGGCGGAAGAAGACATGAGTAAGACCACCTTCATTACATCATGGGGTACTTACTGTTACACCGTTATGCCATTTGGTCTCATCAACGCCGGGGCCAATTACCACCGAACCGCCACAACTTTATTACACGATATGATGCATAAAGAAGTGGAAGTTTATGTGGACGACATGATCGTCAAATCCAAAGATCGAAGCGGGCACATTGCGGCCCTAAGGAAATTCTTCACCCGACTGCGCAAGTACAACATGAGACTAAACCCTCAAAAATGCAGTTTCGGGGTAACATCGGGCAAATTACTGGGTCATATCGTTAGCCAACGCGGCATCGAGGTCGACCCAGCTAAAATCAAAGCCATCACCGAGATGCAGCCACCCAAAACCGAAAAAGAAATAAGGGGGTTTCTCGGGAAAGTCTAGTACATCAGCCGGTTTATTTCAAAGCTAACCATGGTATGTGAACCCATTTTCAAGAAACTGAAGATAGGAGAACGAACACTATGAGACGATAAATGTCAAACGACTTTCGATAAAATCAAGGAGATTTTGTCTGCTCCGCCGGTATTAATGCCACCTCAACCCGGTCTACCTATGTCGTTATACCTAACAACGACCGAGACAGCCATGGGGGCTATGCTAGCTCAGACAGTCGATTCAGAAGAACGGGCTATTTACTACATCGTAAAAAGTTCCTGGAATACGAATATAAGTATACAATGGTCGAAAAGACGTGCCTAGCTTTAATTTGGGCCACTAAAAAGCTCTGACACTATATGCTCAGTCACGAGGTACATGTTTTATCCAAAATGGATCCTATCAAGTACTTGTTCGAGAAGCCCATCCTTAACGGCAGGATGTCCAGATGGACTTTGATGCTAGCAGAGTTTGACCTCAAGTTCGTACCATTAAAAGCCATCAATGGTCGGGTAGTAGCTAGGGCCTGAAGAAGGACACATCGATACTTAGGCCTTTCCAGATGAAGACATATTCCATACTGACACCGAGACATGGGATTTATATTTTGATGGGGCGTCCAACTTCCAAGGATTCGGAGTCGGGATTCTGTTAATCTCGCCAAAAGGAGAGCACACACCGTTATCCATTAAACTGGACTTCGATGTGACTAACAACGCAGCCGAATACGAAGCATGCATTCACGGGTTGCAAACCGCCGCTGACTTACGAGTAACGAATCTCCGGGTCCACGAGGACTCATCTCTAGTCATCAATCAAGCTCTCCAAAAATGAAAAACTCGGAACGCCAATCTCGTGGCCTATCAGGCGCGAGTAAGGGTTCTCGAGAAACAATTCCAAAAAGTAGAATACATCTATCTACCCCGGGAAGAAAACCAGTTCGCAGATGAACTTTCCAAGTTAGCATCCTTATTGAACATCCCGAAGCACCTAACCAGCATGCCAATTTGTGTCGAAAGACGATCCGAGCCGGCATATATCCACGCCATCCAAGACATCGAAATAACTGATCTGAAACCTTGGTACCAGGCCGTTCTAACCTACCTGACAACGGGAGAATATCCCTCGGGAACTGAAAACCGGGCCAAGAAAGCCCTACGAAGATTGGCCACCCAATTCATTCGCACAGACGATGAACAGTTATACAAGAAGATGACGCAGGAGGATTTACTCCTATGTATCGACAAAACGCAGGTCGAAAAGGTTATGGCCGAGGTACACGATGGCTAAAACGGCCCGCATATAAATGCCCATATGCTAGCCCGAAAAATCACGAGGCTCGGATATTATTGGAACAGCATGCAAACCCACTGTCAGTTGTATGTTAAGCACTAACATAACTGTCAGATTTTTGCCAACGTGAAGCATATGCCATCATCCCTGTTATACACCATGACATCACCATGGCCATTTTCGACATGGGGAATCGATATAATCGGGAAAGTGAACCCTTCCGGAACGGAGGGTCACTGTTTCATTTTGGTTGCTATCGACTATTTCACCAAATGGGTCAAAGCCGAGTCGTACCGGATCTTGAACACCAAGCATGATGCCAAATTTATCCAAAATAAGATTATATGCCGATACGGAATCCCACACGAGTTCATCAGTGATCACGGGACCCATTTCCAAGCTGAAACCGCTACTTTGCTAGCAAAATATAAAATCAAAGGCATACGTCTTCGCCTTACCGTCCCCAAACAAATGGAGCAGTAGAGGCTGCTAATAAAACCATTGCCACCATACTTAAAAAGATGGCTGATAATTACCGGGACTGGCCCGATAAAATACCTTTCGCTCTATGGGGGTACCGAACGTCAATTCGCACCGCAACCAGAGCGACCCCATATTGCTTGACGTATGGAATGGAAGCGGTGCAGCCAGTCGAACTGGAAGTACCATCTCTCAGGATTTTACTCGTAATCCAAGTGCCTGAAGCAGATTGGGTCCAAGCTCGATACGATTCGTTGGTTCTTCTGGACGAACGACGGTCCCGGGCCCTCAACAACATCCAAATATACCAAAAGAGGAGACAACGGGCTTTCAACAAAAGAGTTAGGCCCAGAAATATCAAGGAAGGAGATCTGGTTCTAAAATCAGTCCGTGCATTACTACCTGTCGACCCAAGAGAAAAATTCAAACCCAATTGGGCTGGGCCGTATTTAGTAAAGCGGGTCTTATCAAGAGGAGTGGTGATGCTGACAGACTTGGACGGGAATGAATTCGTCAACTCGACCAAGTTGGACCAGTTGAAGCGCTACTACCCCTAAACCCTATCTCAATGTCATTTGCAAAAAAGTTTATAAAAATTTGTCTTTTTATAAGTTTTCAAAAATTATAAGCAAGTCAATAAGTTAGGATTACTTATCCTACCATCACACACACCTTGAACTAATAGTTTTGGTGAATTTCGAAAAATGCAAAAATCTATGTTTCATTTACGTTTGGTTTGATTTCACTAGTTGTGGATACGTAGGCAGCCCCTCAAAAGGGTACAACCACTGCAATAACGGAAAAGAAGGGAGCGGTATTCACTAATATGTCTTTTATTAAAAACCCGATAAACTCAAGAATTTCAAAAATTACATCACGAAAAAAAAAACAACAAAAAAAATCACACCACAGAAATAATAGTAATATTTAAATAATAAAACTAAGGAGACTAGTATTTAGGGCATTTTGCCCTTTCCCTTGTCTTTAGGTCACGTGGAGCCCGATGTCTCCGAGGCGGGGGCGAGCGTTACCGAATCACCAGGGAAACCTCCTTTGCTCGAATCCGTTTCTTCGACAGCGGGTCCTCTGCCATTGTAACTGGTCCAAGACGTGCCAGTACGTGCTCAGGCAGTTTGTCTCGAGGACCAAGTCGGTCCTGAACTGCTAATTTTGGGCCAAGTCTCCTTTCCAAGTCTGCCTGGGGGCTCACTTTCCCCCGTGCACTTTTAGTACTGGACCCTTCAGCTTGAGTCATAGTCTTCCCTTTCTGACCTGACATCAGTCAAACCAATGTAGCCGGAGTCTCGCCCTCGTAAAAGAAACCTCTGTTGTCTTTAGCCTGCTCTCGGCGTAGCAGGTGAAAAGCCTCACCAACCTTTAGGGCAGCTCGGGCTTTGGCAGAATCCGCTTTTGTCCATTTTAAGAGTCCGATACCCAAATCGAATGAAGAGACTTGGGAATAGACCAAGTAGCCCGGGTGTACCATCGCTGCATCCAGGTATCGCACATCACGTCCATCAGCTGGGTAGATTCGCTCACAACTGCTTCGATTTCTGGGATTCTCTGGGACCGACCATACTGCCTAAGTTTGCGATCAGGATAAAGATGAATTTTCTGCCTAAAAGATAGGATAACCTGATATCGCGCCCTATCTCTTGATTCCAAACCGGTTCGAACATAAATGGGCCACCACGGCACCGTTCATCGGATCAACAGACCCCTATACAAAGACAGCACTTCGTCCCAATATTTCTGAATGTTATGGCGAGAAAAGTCAATGGTCCGTCTCCTCTTCATCACTTGATTGGGGCGATATCGACTCACGTCAAGGTGAGGTTTTATGACTGATAGCCTCTAAGATAGCCAAAGCTGAAAAAGAAACAAAAAATATGATTATCGAGGCAAAATTGATGTCCGCCCCGGGGCACTCGATCGAGTGCTTAGTGGTCACTCGATCGAGTGACACCCGGCAGAAGGTTTTATATGGAGGCACTCGATCGAGTGCCGGGGTGACTCGATCGAGTGCCCGCTGTAGCAAAAAATCGCAAAAATTGAAAAAAAAGAGAGAAAAATCAAGAAAAATCCGAAGCGATATACCTGCAGAAGACGGGTACTCCCGGTCAGACAAACCGACGAATCTCTCTTACGATTATCCAAACCCTGGATAATTTCCCCGGTAATCAGCCATGCTGGACTGTGCTCCGTCTCCATCAGGTTAACCACCGTAAAAAGTCGGACATGGCCCATACATGACAACAAATGCATATAACCTTCAAAAGCATAAACATGGAGCATACAAAAAGGAAAAGCCCTACGGCTATGGACCGGCCTAACCCGGACATCGTGTGGGTTCATGAAATTTTCAGCCAGATCAATCAAAGAAATAGTATCCCCCTCCGCCATGCGGGATACCTCTATATGAGAAAGTCCTATAAATTCCCGTAGCTTCCTCCTAGGATCGTGAACTGAAAATGGGATAGCAGGACGAAGTATAGGGTTCCATCCTTCCACAGCAGCGATTTCCTCGGGTATAGGACAAATCTCGCCCCGAGGAAAAGCGAAAACATGGTAAGTATCGTCCCAATAGGACAAACAAGCATCGAGAAAGTGATGATCCACTTGCATCTGGTGGTCGTGAATAACTGGGTAATACCGGTTGATTCAGAGCTACTCTATCTGTATCTCCAAAGCATCGGGACCAATCTTGCAGCATTCTGATCAAATGTTCGATTCCCATGGCTAAGGTTTTCTTAAGAAGAATAAGGCTTCTCGGGTTTTGTTCTCTTTAGAAGAAAGAAATTATGGGAGTTGTGAGAAAACTGGATATAGGAGATGGGTATTTATAGCATCAAATTAAACCCGAACATTCCTCCTCCCTTTAGGATTCCTAATCCCAGAGGATTTAGCATACAGGCCCCATCTCAGATTCCTCAGCTACACAGGAATTAGTCATCCCGAGCATTCCTATTTCTTTTTTTTTGGTAAAAGGTAAGTATATAGATATATGAGAAATCAATTTACAAGTGTATGACTACAACAAGTTTTGTAGCCATCTAGCGTCTTTGGGATGAATCGGGTATTTGATCTTACACATTATTCTATTTTTCACATCCAAAATAATCAGTTTCGCCGTGAAGGTTGGCTGTGAAACAACTCCATCGAATCTTTTCAGAGTAAAAAATTCTCAGATTTTTCAAAATTCAAAAATCCAAAATTTCTCAAAATTTTTATTCCCCAGCGTGAGTCATTTTAACCTAAAAATGTTACATGTGAAACTTTACGTAACTTAACACAGGTACAACACAAGCAGGGCCATGCAACCCGCTAAAACTTCCCAGCAGAGAGCCCAAGGTGCGTTTCTCCTAAAAACAGCACGGGAAGGGCCTACGTACAGGCGCACCCGGGACTTATACAACAAGTTCGACTCCCCACAAAATTACCGAGACCGACTCAGGTATGACTTCTGTCTTATGGCTGGCGAGCCCTTTACGCAGGTCTAATGGACTATAAACGACCCGTCCGGAAGTCTACCAGATCTTAATCTTTGATTGGTCTGGTAGCTACTCTGACTTTCGCCCTGTCCAAGCCTCAGTCAGAGTGGGGGCTCTGTAGACACCCGCATTTAGCTGTTAGGTGTCTATGGCAGTTTCCAAAAAACACCCGATGATGATCGGACGCAAACATAGGGGTGTGCAAAATCCGGGTCGGACCCGGAAAATGGACCGGACCGGACCTGAATCTACCGGACCGGATCCGGAATAAAAAATTCCGGTCCGGTCATCATTTTGGGCGATTCCGGGTTCCGGTCCGGTCCGGTCTTGACCCGTTTTTTTCCGGTCCGGACCGGTTTGGATCAGAAAACCCGGAATTATGCTTATTTCTTAAAAATTCCGGGTTTTCCGGTCCAAACCGGGCCAACCGGTCCAACCGGGCCGGAATTTTGGACCTTAATTCCAAAAAAATTTGAAAATTCCGGGCCAATCGGGCCAACCGGTCCGGTCCGGGTCGGACCCGGTATTTTTCCGGACCGGACCAGGGTCAATATTTTGGTTTCCGTTCCGGGTCCAGGGTCATGAAATTTGACGATTCCGGATCCGGGTCCAACCGGGTCCGGTCCGTGTCGGACCGGGTCGGACCGGGTCGGCCCGGTTACACAGCCCTACGCATACATGCTTTAATATACTTGAATATGGGCTCAAAATCGTTAGTACTTGGCTTGGGCTTTTCACGGAGTACAAATTTCACAAAACTAACCTCAAATCCAGGCCCAGTGGATCATTTCCAATCCAAAAAGACTAATTTGGATCAAAACCGACACCAAGGGTAAAACCGTCTTTTAGCCACCGGGTCAAACCCCGGTCAAAGACATTTCCGAGGCATGAATATCTGCCGCGGTACTTCAGAAATCCGACTAGAAGTACAATACTACAAAAAATCAGCTACAAAAGAGATTAAACAATTCCGTTAGAGATAGAATTCGATCTCTAAAAAGAGCCTTCCACCCGAGCTAGGCCCATTCGATCGAGTGGACCGGCCCACTGTTGTGTGCTAAATTTAGACCGTTTTTTCCCTCATTTAGACCCGTTTTCCCCTAATTTTGCGAGTCTTGAATGCGATTATCGCCATATTTTGAGTATTTCTCGCATTAGCGTCCCTCTTGTGCGTTTTACGTGTTTTTGGTAGTTTTTCTATCATTTTGATAGGATTTGGCACCGAAATCACGATTGAGCTTCCACGAGCACAAGAGAAGGGAATACCGTCCAAAGAGCAAAGCACACAACTTAAAGTTTAAAGGCATCCAATCGTACGACAAAAAATGAGACAAGAAAGAGGCCATAAAAATGACCGGGCAAAATTTCACCCGGTGAGACACCACCGGGCGAAATTTCACCCGACGGTAAAAATGCCTCCCCGAAGATTTTCCGAGACTCCCCACCGGGCGAAACTGACCGGGCGAAATTTCGCCCGATGGAGAGAAGAGCTGGAAACCGCGAAAAAAGAAGAGAATCTCACCGGGCGAAATTTTCATCCGGTGGGATTAGTCGTCATGACCGCAGGGCAAACTTTCACCCAATGAAGATGCTAAGGGTGATTGTCTCACTAATGGAGCATAAAGTTGGATTTGGGCTTTAGGTTAAATACCCATTAAGGATTTACTATATATATATGTTACCCTAGTTTGTTGCCCAAGTCATAGCATATTACACCATTCTACCTTATTACACCATCCATTTAGTAGAGTAGTAGTAGTAGTATTCTAGTAGTAATTCTCCATAATTCTAGTAGTTCACATAGTAATTTAGTAGTAGATCTACTTAGTTTTCATCAACAATCCTCTAGTTTTACATTCAAGTTTGTATATGATTATTATTTCAAGTTTTATTTTGAAGATTTGGTGGGTTTATTGAAGAATTAGTGACAAGTTCTTCATTTTCTTCATCAAAGATTCAACCTTTATTTATTTCCAAGTTTTATTTTGAAGATTTGGTGGGTTTATTGGAGAATTAGTGACAAGTTCTCCATTTTCTTCATCAAAGATTCAATCTTTATTTATGCAATCTTCTTATTTCTTGTAGATCTTTATAGTTGGTATATTTCTTTCCACTCTAATCTCAAGTTTAGATTTATTTTATTGTTCTTTCATTATTGTCTTATTTAGATCATCTTTATTTATGTTGTTTTAGATTGTTGTTTTTATGCTTAAGTTTTGTAGATTGTTGTTTTGATCATATTAGTGTTGTTAGTTTCTCTAGATTTAATTTATATTGTTCTAGATTATACTCTAGTTTATTTTGTTTGATCTTATTTCTTCCATAGTTTAGTGGGTAATTGTTAGATCATAGTTTTCTTATTGTTTTGTTGTTAGTTTCTTTAGATCTAGTTAATATGCATGTTGTAGTCATTTCTTCCTTAGTTAATGTTTTGTTGTTTTCCATTATGTATAGTGAGTTGATTTCTTGTTGGGGGGTTTAGGGATGAGGACTTGGATTATTTGAATATAGGTATGTTGGTGGGTTGCTTGCTTGTTGGTTTATCTTGTTTATGGTTGTTGTTGTGTCATTGTTGTTTTAGTCCGGCCAACTAGACTGACCTTGACTAGTTTCTATCAATATGGGGAAACTCGGGGTAGAAATTACCATGACTAGAGACTTACCCTTATTCGCCGCGAAAGCGGGTTTTTAGGTGAGTTAGGTGAAGAAACCGAAAGGTGGCATTCTCCTTTATCAATGTTGCAACAAAAACTCGATTCCGACCTTCTTAGACTCCAAGTACCGAATCCCGACTTCCCCCTAACACCTTTTCCTAGATTGATCACCCCTAGCTATTTCTCTAGTTATTTCCCTAGTTTAGACTCGACCCTTAGAAAACCCCCATCTAGACATCAAACACACAACTTTAAACTTGATTGTCAACACACCGTTCCCTGTGGACCGACCTCGACTTACCACGATTACTTGTTTGTTTTTGTGTAATATCGAGTCTTACAAATATCGTTTGATCCCCCATCCTTCGCTAACGACCGATCCGATTGGGAGACGATCAAAATGGCGCCGTTGCCGGGGAACGGCTAGTAGTTGATTGTGTTTTTAGTTGTTGTGTTTGATTCTTTTCTCTTCTCTCTTTTCCCTAGTACCGCGAGGTACTAGGAGTCTCACCGTTTAATTGAGTTTTATGCCTAGGAACACGTCATCGCCCTTGTGGTTCGATCCGGAAAGGACTTTTAGAGCATTGCGTTTTCGAGGAAATAACTCAACCACCATGATTCCACATCCTTCATTATCACCTCCTAACCTTAATCCCATCCTACCACATACACCTTCTACACCTTCTACATCACATAACCCCATCCCAAATAATCCTTCCATACCTTCCACTTCACAAAATTCACCACCATCACCGAGAACTACATCACCATCACCGAAAACACCACCACCAAATTCATCCCCTCCAAATTCACCAAATTCAAATCCACCATCACCACCAATTCAAAAAATGGCGACCTTAGCCTCTCATTCTCAATTAACACACGAAGAAACACCTTCTCCCGTCAATTTCAGAGAGATTCCCGAGAACTAAGAATTGAAAGCCTCTTTGACTGACGCGGTCCAACAAGATACTTTTCACGGTTTTTCTCAAGAAGATGCTCAAGAGCACATCGCTTCATTTAAAGAAAAATTAGTACGAGCCCGTCTCAATGGATTGACTTCATGCCAATTGCATCGTTTATTATTTCCGAAGACCTTGAGAGATGAAGCTCGTAGATGGCTTCAAGGCCATCCCGCTAGTACATTCACAACATGGGCTCAATTATCCAATGCCTTCTTGGAGAAATATTTTCCCCATCAAAGACTAACCAATATCGATGGAGATACAAACATTCAAGCAAGATGAATTTGAAAGCCTAAGTGAGGCTTGGGAAAGATTTAGAGATCTATTGCGCAAATGTCCACACCATGGAATACCCGATTGGCTAACCACCCAAACATTTTATAACACCCTTTCATCGAGAACCAAGGAAAACTTCAATTCGGCCGCCGGAGGAGACTTCTCTTCTCTCACCAATGAGGCATCTAACAATCTTATTGAGAAGATGGCAAGGAGTGATTCTAGAATGGGTCAATCGAGGGATTCAAGAAAGAAAGTTGAAGTGAACTCATCCAAGAGTTCTAATGAATTGAAGCTTCAAGAAGAAGTTGAAGAATTGAAAAAAAAGAATGGATGCCATGAATTCTAAGCCTACTCCCAGAGGAATGTACCAAATTCAAGGGAGTGTTCCGCCAAGGCAACCATCTCCTCCAAAGCAATTAACATGTGAAGTTCAATGTGATCATTGTGGCAATTATGGCCACGATTCTAGCTCTTGCATTCCTAATGAAGAAGTTTATGTTGAAGAGCCAAATGAAGTCCAAGCTATACAAGTATATGGGCAAAGAACTCAATTTGATCCCTTTTCTAATATTTATAATGCCGGCACAAGGTTTCATCCTAATTTCTCTTATGGAAATCAAAATGTTCAAAATCCGATGCCACGTGCCCAAGGGAGTCAAATGAGGTCATTCAATTAAAGTCAACAAAGGCCCTTTAATCAAGGTCCTCCAAATATGCCCCCATATATGCCTCCTCATCAAAGGAGCAACTTCAATCAATAAGGTAGCAACTTTCATGTTCCTAACAATTACAACAATTACCAAAGTCAACATGGTAATCATGGATATAATCAAGGGTTCCAAGGTAACTTTCAAGGAAATCAAGGTTACAATCAACCACCATTCAATCAACCCTCTTAATCTTATGGCCAATCAAGTAATTTTCAATTTGGTCAAGGAGGAAGTCCATGGGATAACTTTAATGATTTGCAAAGAACCGTTGGGCAACTATGGAATGAAAATCGAGATACAAAGGCAAGGCTAAAGGTTTGGGAATCACAAGAAGTAACAAAAGCCTTAGCCGCCCTAATTAGGACTGTGCAAAATCCGGGTCGGCCCGGAAAAATGGACCGGACCGCACCGGAATAGTACGGCCCGGACCCGGAATATTCCAAACCGGGCCGATCCAAGGGTCATGAAAATGACTGATTCCGGGTTCCAGTCCGGACCGGGTCAGACCCGGATTTTTCCGGTCCAGACCCGGAAACCTTAAATTGGGGTTTTGTTATGGACTTCTCCAATTTCTCGGCCCATCTTCTGCATTCAGCCATTCACTCAGTCATCACACTCATCAGTTCACCACTCACTCCCCTTTCCCCTAAACCCTAACCCTAAGTCCTACACCGGCCACCGCTGCTCTTCCTTCCCTCCGACAGTTCGACGCACTTCCCTTCGTCGTGGACCCTCTTTTTTGATTTCCTAAAGTATATTTTCGTTTATTTTGTTGATATGAGTGGAAAATAAACCCGAGGCTGAAGCAGCGCGATGATTTGACTTTTGAAAAAGAGGGAGGAATCTTAGGAGGAAAATGAAAAAAAGGACCTGTCTTCGAGATCGAGACCCAGCAGTAGATTCTCTGTTCTTCATCATACGTTTATGTCTGGGATCAACACAAGAATCTTCCACTATGCTCTGTCCCTCCCAAACCCTCTTGTTCTTGCTGCTAAAGCAACCAAAGATGGAGAGTGGCGGGCGAGGTGGAGAATAGGCGGCACCCACGGGGGTCAATCCCTCGAATAGGGTGTTGAGAGAAGCCATGAATGAAGGATTGTTGATACTCTGAAGAACGTCTCTCTATGAATCAATCCCGATTTCATGTTGCAAGTTCTTCATTTTTGCCTTATCTAGCTCTACTCTGTTTCTTTTTCTGGGGTGGTTTTGAAATGGGAGTTGGAGGTGACAAATGGACCCTCATTTCATTTTTTAATTGGTTGATTTCACAGCATTGTCAAACCGAGTCAAAACCGGGCCGGGCCGGGTTGGACCCGGTATTTTTCCGGGCCGGGCCAGGGTCAGTATTTGGTTTCCGGTCCGGGTCCTAGGTCAAGGAATTTGGTGATTCTGGGTCCAGACCAGGTCGGACCGGGTCGGACCGGTTGCACAGCCCTAGCCTCAATTCATCCACCCTATGGTTTGCCCGAACAACCCCAAAACCCAAGAGACCCTCCACACCAAGCAAATGCCGTCATTTTGAGAGGTGGCAAAGAACTTGAGGACCCGTATAAGAACTTGAACTTAAACACCAAGAGTATCCCATCCAAAGTGAATCAACCAAGTGCACCACAAGAATCATCTTCCACTTCCCCCAAACAAAACCGGGGAATACAAGCGGAGTTTGATATCCTCCAAAATGCGAAGAATGAACAAAGAGAACAAAGAAAGAAGAAAGAGCAAACGGAAGCGGAAGAAGCAAAAAGAAAAGAGGCGGAGCGATTAGTCGAAGAAGAAGAAGAATCTAATGTTCCACCGCCTCCCGCTTTTGTTCCTCCATTGCCTTTCCCCGAGCGAGCTAAGCTACATAAGGAGAATGCTCAATTTAGCCATTTCGTGGATATGTTGAAGAAGGTGGAGGTAGCTTTACCCTTCACCGAGGTAATTTCTCAAATGCCCCTCTACTCTAAGTTTTTGAAAGAAGTCTTGACTAAAAAGAGAACCATAGAAGACAAAGAATGTGTCTCTCTCACGGCACAATGTAGTGCCATTCTTATGAATCAAATGCCAAAGAAATTATAGGATCCCGGTAGCTTTTCCATCCCTTGTCGGGTTGGAAATGTTGTTGTAATCAAGCTTTATGCGACCTAGGGGCTAGTGTTAGTTTGTTACCTTATTCTATTGCCAAGAGACTTAGTGTGGGGGAGATGAGACCCACTAGCATGTCGATTCAACTTGCGGATAGGTCCGTCAAGTACCCACTTGGGATACTTGAGGATGTACCCGTTCAAGTTGGTAAGTTTTTCATCCCCTCCGACTTTGTTGTCATGGATATGCCCGAAGACACTATTACCCCCATTATCTTAGGCCGATCGTTTATGGCTACCGGAGGTACTATAGTTGATGTTAAGAATGGAAAGTTGTCATTTAACATAGGGAACGAGTCGGTAGAGTTTTCCCTTTCTCGAGCTCTTAAACAACCAATGAGGTGAAAAAAATGCATTCCATTGAAGTTATTGATAGTTTGGTTGAGTATAGCTTGATAGATGATGATAAGCAAGAAGAGGAACCATTTGACTCTCCAGCTCTTGAAGAAGAATGTTTACATGATGAAAAGGTAGAACCACTACCGGTGGGTAAGAGTATGGTATCTTCTCCTCCTAATCTTGAACTTAAACCACTCCCCTCTTCCCTCAAATATGCTTTTCTTGAAGGAACTAAATATCCCGTTATCGTCAATGCTACCCTTGATGGACCTCAATTAGAAAAACTTTTGATTGTTTTGTGAAAGCACAAAAAGGTCATCGGGTATAGCATTGCCGACCTCCAAGGCATAAGCCCAAATATTTGTATGCATAGGATCATCCTTGATGATGACCACCGTCCTTCGGTTGAGGGTCAACGTAGGTTGAACCTCACCATGAAAGAGGTTGTCATGAAGGAAGTCCTCAAGTTGTATGAGGCTAACATTATATACCCAATAACCGGAAGTAAATGGGTTAGCCCCGTACAAGTTGTGCCAAAAAAATGAGGAATGACGGTTGTTAGAGGAGAAAAGGGTGAGTCGATTTCCACTAGGACTATTACCGGTTGGCGCATGTGTATAGATTATCGCAAATTGAACACGGCCACCATAAAAGATCATTTTCCCCTTCCCTTTATTGATCAAATGCTTGAAAGATTGGCGCATCATTCTTATTTTTGTTTCCTTGATGGTCATTCCGGATTTCTTCAAATTCCCATTCACCCTGATGACCAAGAGAAAACCACTTTTACTTGTCCCTATGGCACCTATGCTTATAGAAGGATGCCATTTGGATTGTGTAATGCGCCGGGAATGTTCCAAAGATGTATGATAGCTATTTTCTCCGATTTTATTGAAAAATCCATGGAAGTTTATATGGATGACCTTAGTGTCTATGGTACATCTTTTGATTCTTGTCTTGAAAATCTTGACCAAGTGTTGGCTCGATGTGAAGAGTATAGACTTGTTTTAAATTGGAAAAAGTGTCATTTTATGGTTGAACAAGGTGTTGTCCTAGGTCATATTGTTTCTAATAGAGGAGTTGAAGTTGATAAGGCAAAAGTCTCCGTGATTGAGAACTTGCCACCACCTACAAATGTCAAATTGGTGAGGAGTTTTCTAGGTCACGCCGGTTTTTATAGACGATTTATTAAAGACTTTTCTAAGATTGCTAAGCCTTTGACTTCTTTACATATGAAAGATGCACCTTTTGTTTTTGATGACTCGTGTCTTGAGGCCTTTTGCAGGATAAAGACCGCTCTCACTACCACTCCAATTATCAAAGCTCCCGATTGGAATCTTCCGTTAGAGATCATGTGCGATGCATCCGATTTTGCCGTTGGTGCCGTTCTAGGACAACGGGTTGATAAGAAGCTACATGTGATTTATTATGCAAGCAAAACACTAGATGAAGCCCAATCGAGGTACACCAGAACCGAAAAAGAGATGCTTGCCGTTGTCTATGCCATGGAGAGATTTCGAAATTATGTTACCGGTTCCAAAGTCATTATTCATACTGATCATGCAGCCATTCGATACATCATGTCTAAAGAGGAGATAAAGTCGCGACTCTTTCGGTGGGTGCTCCTTTTACAAGAATTTGATATTGAGATTAAAGACAAAGCCGGATCGGAGAACTTGGTAGCGGATCATCTTAGAAGACTAACGGTTGGTAAAGAAAGCAATGAAGAAGATGGTATTCCCATCAATGAAGCTATGAGAGATGAGGCCTTGATGGCTGTTGAAACTGTTACACCTTGGTATGCCAATGTCGTCAATTTCTTAGTATCTCATTATATTCTGGACGATTATTCCACACAAGAGAGGAAGAAACTACGTTATGAAGCCCGACTCTATTATTGGGACGAGCCCTATTTATTCCGCCGTTGTGTAGATGGAATTTACCGACGATGTGTTACGGCCGAAGAAGGATATAATATTGTGAAGCACCTTCACTCGACATCTTATGGTGGACACTTGGCCAACCAAAAGACAATTGTCAAGGTTCTCCAAAGCGGGTTTTGGTGGCCTTCCATGTTCAAAGACATTCGAGCTTTCATTCTCACATGTGATGCATGCCAAAGAAGTGGCAATATAACAAGAAGAAACGAGATGCCCCTTCAACCTATATTGGAGATTGAATTGTTCGATGTTTGGGGTATTGATTTCATGGGTCCGTTCACATCCTCTTTTGGTAACAAGTACATTCTAGTCGCGGTTGATTATGTCTCAAAATGGATCAAGGCCGTAGCTTCCCCCACCAATGAATCCAAGGTTGTAATCAAGCTTTTCAAGAATGTAATTTTCCCGAGATTTGGTATGCCTAGAGCCATAATTAGTGATGGAGGCTCTCATTTTAGGAAAGATACCTTTGAACACCTTCTTAGGAAGTATGGTATCACTCACAAGATGTCCTTAGCCTACCACCCTCAATCAAATGGCAAGCCGAGATATCCAACCGTCAAATCAAGGGAATTTTAGAGAAAGTTGTAAATACACACCGAAAGGATTGGTCATTGAAATTGAATGACGCCCTTTGGGCATTAAGGACGGCTTACAAGGCACCGATTGGAACCACTCCTTATCGTCTTGTGTATGGTAAAGCTTGTCATTTACCAGTGGAATTAGAACACAAAGCCAAATGGGCAATCAAGGAGCTAAACTTCGATGAGAGTGTTGTAGGAGATAATCGCCTTATTCAACTACAAGAATTGGAAGAACTAAGACTTGAAGCCTACGAAAAATCAAGGATCTACAAAGAACGTACTCACCAATGGCACGATTCTCGAATACTTCGTAAGGACTTCTTCGTTGGTGATAAGGTATTACTCTTCAACTCTCGCTTTAAGCTCTTCCCCGGTAAGTTGAAATCAAAATGGTCGGGTCCATTCGAAGTGACCAAGGTGCAACCATATGGTTCAGTAGAGATATCTGGCCCGGAAACCGGGAAATTTATGGTTAATGGGAAACGTTTGAAGATTTATCATCCCGGTCACATTCGTGAGACCTTTGCTACTATGAAGTTTGGAGAGCTCCCATCGGGGAGCGTTGTTTGAACCCTTCTCGAATTTGAAGTAGGTTTGGTGGTACCCTCAAAAACCATCTTGTATATATGTATCATATTTATTTGAGTTTAATAGTTTTGTTAGCTTGAGAAGAATGGGTGAACTTGGATTTCACCATGGAGCATAAATTTGGATGAAGATCAAGCATTTAGAGAAGTTATGGAGCTTATTTGAAGACCACAAGCATGTTTGTGGGAGAGATTGATAATGTAATGTGAGTCGAGTCAATATTTGAATCTCTAGGTGATTATTCAAGAGCCATGGAATGGCAAAGCAGAAAAATGCGGAAAACAAGACCGCCGGGCGAAACATCGCCCGGTGAGACTTTAAAATTTTTACACCAAATTTTCACCAATCACTTTAAAACTTTTTATTTCCCTCTCATCCACCCTTATTTATGTCACCTTTTTCACCTCACTCTTCATTTCACCCTTTCACCCACCATAACATCATTAAACAACTTTCCATACACCCCAACCTCCATTCATAACTTCATCTCCATCCTTGGTGATTTTTTTTTGGGTTTTTAAAGAAGAGGAAGAAAGTTTTGGTATTTTTCTTGCAAGCACATTATTATGGAGACAAGAGCTCAACGAGCCGCGCGTAAACAAGGTATGGCCTCGACTTCCAATCCTTCTAAACGTTCATTTCTAGTAAGTCTTCTAAGCCAAAACTTTCACCTTGCCTTAATACGCCCCTTGCTCGAACCTTCTCTGAAAAGAACTTTCAGAGTACTAGGTGGCCTTGTCCATTCACAATGGAAATCCTAGGTATTGAAGACGATATGCGAGAGTTATCGTCGAGAACAAGAACTAGTGGAATTCTAAGTTACGTGAATTTCACTTAAATAGACCTCACATGCGAGTTTCTAGGTAGCTTTACAATTGATAACCTGACCACACCTAAAGAGTTTAAATTTAATTTGTTCGGTAGAACCCATTGCTTAACTATTTCTGAATTCGGCCTAGCTCTAGGTCTACCCACATCAAGTACCGGAATTCGTGAACCTTTAATGGATGTACAAGCTAGTACGACTAGGAGAGACTTGTGGAGGTGCATAGCGCCTGAACAACGAGTTTTGAAACCTAATTCAAATTTTACCGCTGAAATCCGTAACCCTTCTATTCGTTACTTTGCTGAAATGCTTTCTCATTGCTTGATACCGTCTGCAGACAATATCATTAACCTCAATGTGTGTGTCTTACAATTGATTTGTGACTCTTTACTCGGTAACCCTTACCCCCTTGACCTACCACTTGTCGTGGCGTTACACTTTCATCAAATTATTATTGACCAACGCCCTACCGTAGACTGTGGTGGTCTTGTGACTTTAATCGCGAAAAACTTGGGTTGTGCGGCCGACCACCTTAAACCGTTTGACGGTCGTGTCTGGCTAAACGAGGCCTACCTCCCTACTTGGATTTTTAATGTAGCTGATCATCGCCTCGTCTCCATTTGCCATGACCGCGCTTTGATAGTCCCCAACATTTACCGAACCAATATTTACAATTGTCACAATTGGGACCTACGTTTAGGTCCCGGTGAATTCCGACTGAACGAATCGGGGGAAAATAGGAGTTTGGGAGTACGCCGGTGAGTTGGAACCCAACGAGGGCACTCCGACGACTTCTTTTGCGTCAAATGACTACTCGAATTAGACCCCCCCCCCCCACAAGAGTCGGTAGATGATGTGGTTTGTATGTGTTGTGGGTATATATGTGTGGATTGTGTTGGTGAGTCTTAATCTTCTACAATTGTATGTCCTTGAACTAATCTTGTTCCTTGTACCCTGTTTCATCATCATTATAACCATTGTGATTGCTTTATCTTGAACAAAATTGTAAGCTGTCCCACCGTCCCATTGAATGATTTTTCGTGGCCGTCGCGGCCTTGGTATTGCTCCCGGTCTTTAGGCGATGTGATTACGCCATTGACCCTTTGAAAAATCCAAATTTTTAACCAATCTCAATTTTTCTTAATCCGGGCTAGGTGACGTGACTACACATATGCCCATTTTTTCACCCTTTCATTTTATTTTCTTTCATTTTCATTTTCTTAGCCACTTGGCTAGGGTCTAGGTGATGTGATTGCACCTAGGCCCGCCACTATTTTATCGCTTTCCTTATTTTATTTTTCTTTTTATTTTTTCAAAAAAGTTCGAAAAATCCAAAAACATTTGAAAAATCATAAAAATCCAAAAAGATTTTTCTATTTTTCTTTTCCGTCTGTTTCGATTTTCCCCTACTTGTCCATTGAGGACAATGTACAGTTTTAGTGTGGGGGAGGAGTCTACTATCCTTTATTTTCCAAAAAAATCTTTTCAAAAATCCATAAAAATTTGAAAAATTCAAAAAATAAAAAACATTTTCCTTTTCCTTTTCCTTTTCCTTTTCTTTTATTTTCTCGTTTCTCGTTATGTTTCGTGTCCCGTGTATGGTCTTGTTCTCTACTCTTACAGGTAACCACCACCTTAATAGCACGATTTGAAGAGATTATGAAAGCACCCGCTTGGTAACTTCCTTCCTTCTTTCTTCTTTAATTTTGTAGAGGAGTTAGGTTGTTGCTATTGGAGGCTCTCGAAGTGGGCATTTTGGTGTTGTGGTTGATTGTGTGCTTGTATGTTGATGGAGTATGGACTACTTGACCTTGTGTTTTCTTTTATTTTGCCTTTTCATTTTCGTGTGTTCCGTTTTATTTTGCTTTTGTATAGTGTGTCTAGGATTAAAACTTTTCGAAAACCCGATTACAAATCTTTTGCAAGAGTTTACACTCCATTGTAGATAACCCATTGTAGATTTTGGACCTTATTCTAGTAGAATGACTCTTAGGCAATGAATTTGTTGATCCTTTAGCTTTGAATCCACCTTTTCTACTAGAGGTTTACTTCGGGGTTTGCATTTGACCACCTTGACCACCCATGGAGGAGTTAGGCCTTGGTTCTCGCATCCCGTTTTCTAGGTGACCTTGGTCGAGTGACCATTGCACCTTTAGTCCAAATTCTTTTCGTTTTTTGTGGGTTATCCGGGAATGGCGCGCGTTCTCGATTACCTATTTTTCCTCCACCTATACATCACCACAATAAGTTTACACAAAAATAACCTCCAAGCTTGGTTACAAACCACATCAAAAAGCCAAAAAGGGCAAACCAAAGCAAGAGAAAAAGGGCACAAAAACATGAAAAAGAAAAACAAAGGAGAAGAAAAGGAGCTTCAAATGAAAATCAAATTATCAAAAACGTCTCCTTCAATAAAAAAAAAGCTGTTTGATCGATTCGTCGCCGTGAAGTGCCAAGTAGAAGACCGAGTCCCGAGGTAGGAAGATAGCGGTGATTAGTCGATCAATCGAATAATTGTAAACACTCCACCTTTTTGTTTGGGCTAATTTAGGAAATTCGAGTTTGGAACGACCCTCTTGGCTTAGCCAAAGAGAGCGGGACTGCACCTACCTACAGTGTCGAACGAATCCATGGTTCACTTTTTCCACTCCGTTATACGCCCCGTAGTACCCGTTTAAAAGATTAGGAGGACCTAGGCTAAGTTATCAACATCTATATTGCTTAATTGTCATAGTATTAGGATTTGGTCCTCGTTTACGTGGGTGATTTATCTTGGAAGTTTATTGTTGTTTTAGGTAAGTAATCGGTGTCTTCCCCGCCGTCTCGATGAGGGATTCAGTGTTTTATTTTTGTTTTGGATGCGTCTATTCTTTCGTGTTATGTGTTTAGTCGCATCCACCATTTTGAGCAAGCCCCAACTTGCCTTGAATGGGATTACTTTACCTCATGAGTATTCCGATGTGAGTTGAAGGGACGGAGCGGGCCCGTTAATTCCCCGTATTGGCTTAGCATAGTCTAGCTAGTAGTAGTAGTTTGTAATTTCTTTTTGGGTCTTTGCTCGAGGACGAGCAACGGTTTAGTGTGAGGGAATTGTTGTGTGCTAAATTTAGACCTTTTTCCTCTCATTTAGATCCGTTTTTCCCTCGTTTTGCGAGTCTTGAGTGCGATTATCGCCATATTTTGAGTATTTCTCGCATTAGCGTCCCTCTTGTGCGTTTTACGTGTGTTTAGTAGTTTTTCTATCATTTTGATAAGATTTGGCACCAAAATCACGATTGAGCTTCCACGAGCACAAGAGAAGGGAATACCGTCCAAAGAGCAAAGCACACAACTTAAAGTTTAAAGCCATCCAATCGTACGACGAAAAATGAGACAAGAAAGAGGCCAGAAAAAAGACCGGGCGAAATTTCACCCGACGGTAAAAATGCCTCCCCGAAGATTTTTCGAGACTCCCCACCGGGCGAAACTGACCGGGCGAAATTTCACCCACCGGGTGAAATTTCGCCGATGGAGAGAAGAGCCGGAAATCACGAAAAAAGAAGAGAATCTCACCGGCGAAATTTTCACCCGGTGGGATTAGTCGTCATGATCGCAGGGCAAAGTTTCACCCCATGAAGATGCTAAGGGTGATTGTCTCACTAATGGAGCAAAAAGTTGGATTTGGGCTTTAGGTTAAATACCCATTAAGGCTTTACTATATATATGTTACCCTAGCATATTACACCATCCATTTAGTAGAGTAGTAGTAGTAGTATTCTAGTAGTAATTCTCCATAATTCTAGTAGTTCACATAGTAATTTAGTAGTAGATCTACTTAGTTTTCATCAACAATTCTCTAGTTTTACATTCAAGTTTGTAGAAGATTATTATTTCAAGTTTTATTTTGAAAATTTGGTGGATTTATTAAAGAATTAGTGACAAGTTCTTCAATTTCTTCATCAAAGATTCAACCTTTATTTATTTCCAAGTTTTATTTTGAAGATTTGGTGGGTTTATTGGAGAATTAGTGACAAGTTCTCCATTTTCTTCATCAAAGATTCAATCTTTATTTATGCAATCTTCTTATTTCTTGTAGATCTTTATAGTTGGTATATTTCTTTCCACTCTAATCTCTAGTTTAGATTTATTTTATAGTTCATTCATTATTGTCTTATTTAGATCATCTTTATTTATGTTGTTTTAGATTGTTGTTTTTATTTATGCTTAAGTTTTGTTGATTGTTGTTTTGATCATATTAGTGTTGTTAGTTTCTCTAGATTTCATTTATATTTCTCTAGATTATACTCTAGTTTATTTTGTTTGATCTTATTTATTCCATAGTTTAGTGGGTAATTTATAGATCATAGTTTTCTTTATTGTTTTGTTGTTAGTTTCTTTAGATCTAGTTAATAAGCATGTTGTAGTCATTTCTTCCTTAGTTAATGTTTTGTTGTTTTCCATTATGATTAGTGAATAGATTTCTTGTTGGGGGGTTTAGGGATGAGGACTTAGATTATTTGAATATAGGGATGTTGGTGGGTTGCTTGCTTGTTGGTTTATCTTGTTTATGGTGGTTGTGTCATTGTTGTTTTAGTCCGGCCAACTAGACCGACCTTGACTAGTTTCTATCAATATGGGGAAACTCGGGGTAGAAATTACCATGACTAGAGACTTACCCTTATTCGCCGCGAAAGCGGGTTTTTAGGTGAGTTAGGTGAAGAAACCAAATGGTGGCATTCTCCTTTATCAATGTTGCGACAAAAACTCGATTCCGACCTTCTTAGAGTCCAAGTACCGAATCCCGACTTCCCCCTAACACCTTTTCCTAGATTGATCACCCTAGCTATTTCTCTAGTTATTTCCCTAGTTTAGACCCGACCCTTAGAAAACCCCCATCTAGACATCAAACACACAGCTTTAAACTTGATTGTCAACACACCGTTCCCTGTTGACCGACCTCGACTTACCACGATTACTTGTTTGTTTTTGTGTAATATCGAGTCTTACAAATATCGTTTGATCCCCCGTCCTTCGCTAACGATCGATCCGATTGGGAGGCGATCACCCACTCGGTCGAGTAGGCTCACAAAAACGCACAAAACCGGCGTCAGACCGAGCACTCGATCGATTTCTATGCACCACTCGATCGAGTGATTCCTTTTCCAGCCGGAAAAGGACTTCTCTTCCACCCAATGACGGAATCCTGTTTCCTCTCAAATTGTGTTCTTTTCCTATCCAAAGTGGTGTTTCTTCTCACCCAAGCAAAGCTACCTCTCCTAGTCAAGGTCGGGAAGCTCTCCTATAAATAGACCCCCTTACAAAACACAATTACGACATACATACACACCAATACACACAACATCGACATCAACAAATTCACATAAGGAATTAGCGATACAAACCCACACAACACACATACGATCCGTTACACCCGAGCACGTCGTCCATACCTCGAAGTTCCGGCCACCTATACAACCCCGACAACCTTACACCTACACGCCTAAACCACCATAATTCACCCGCATTATCTCGACGCTCCCGTTCCTAAGCCACAGCTAGACGAGCCCCGTTCCGAGAGTACAAAGCATGTAGGTTGAGGGTGCAAATCCAACCCCGTCTTCTCCTTTTCTTCTCTCTCTCTCTCTCATTTTTTGTTTCATCGGTCCGGTTCTATGAAGTCATCGTCAAGTTTTATTCCTTTTCATTTTTCTCGTTTCTAATACCGATATTATCGCAACTATCTAATTTTTATACAAAAACGGTCATTCTTAAAATATGATACCGACTCTATAGTCGAATATCGTATCTAAAAGAATCAAATTAATCACGTTGATGCTAAGATAATCGTCGCATAGTCCTAAAACACAAAATACGACGATTTCGACGCGGAGAGAATCTATTTTATCTTAGTTCGATTTTCAAACCATTTATAAACATCTTTTCTAAAAATCACTCCGAATATTCGATATTGATTCTATAATCAAGCGTCGAATATAACGAGTATCGAAAATTTATGTCGAGTATAAATCGTATCATATTTTTACGCGACTTAACAAAATTATCGATTCCTTAAAAAAAGCAATTTCGAAATCAAAAACAAAACGAACCATAGTTCGTACAGGGGCACTCGATCGAGTACACAGCCCACTCGATCGAGTGGCATACCAAAAACCGAGGCAATTTTTTTTTTTTCAAGACCACTCGATCGAGTCCCTCAATGACTCGATCGAGTGGCTCCTGGTATAGCAAAACAACGAGTCTTTCATCATGTTTCGAGTCCCAATAAAATGTTTTTAATGGCTTCGGTCATCACGTGTCAAGTCTAACATGTGATTCATCTTTTCAAAACCATGCATCAAATCATATTTACATCATTCATTCAATTTGCAAACCGTTACTAACTCGTTTGTTTTTGTGTTTGTATGTTATTATTCGTTCTTTGTTTTATTATACTAAAATGAACCTCGCATGCTAAATACAACTTCGACATAATTCAAAGATGCATTAAACGACGTAGATTAAACATAATTCACATGCTTAGTCGAAAATACTGTTTGCATATCATTCAACCGAACTACTAACACGCGTATTTCAAAATCAAACGATATCTTAGTAGAGGCCGCTAAGTGCGGGCGGGGTTCGTTGGGTGTTCTTTGTGAACTTCCCAACACGTACCCTCATCCCTTACTCAGAACTGTGGTTTCCGGATGTCCGAAACCATTGACACACGAGAGTCATTCAATACACGGTATCCGATAATGTCGGTATCGGTATCACAATGCAAAGGGACGAACCTAATAAACTCTGAAATTCGAATGGGCCGTACTTTGTGCACGGCCCACTAAGATATAGAGTGGGTTCGAATGGGCCCGAACTCCCACAATGTTCGGTGGAGACTCCACTTCGATTTAAATTCTAATTCGATCCATCTCACATGAGAATCATTCGCCTCCAGAAACCCGCGCGTGCCCGCGTCGGGGTTGACCTATGTCATGTCCACACTAATCTACACTAATTTCTATCTAGGGTTTCATCTAAGGTAGTGTGCTTAAAACAATACAAGAGGAAGATAAATATAGGGTTCCATAAGTGAGAGGAACGAAAGAATGACGGTATTGCTGAGCTGGGCCCATCCCGGCCTGGATGGTGGTGGTCCCGGTCGGGAAGGGTCCCATCCCGTCGGGAAGGTGGTGATATCGGCCGGGACGGCTCTCTAGAGGCCTGTTTCTTCTCCTCTTCTCATCCCGGCCGTGATGGGTCTTTATTTGCTCTTCCTTGGCTTCTTATCGATGCTCGGTGCTCGGGATATTCTCAAGTGGGCTCCAAGGGACTCGGGATCGAGTCCTAGTCACCGAATCATCGTCGCTTCTCTTCAATGGCTCCATATGCATCGGAAACGAGACGGAATCGTTCCACTTCTCCATAATGAGCATTAGGAACCTAAAACAAGCTAGAAAAAGCGTAAGTAGCCTCGAAACCGCTCTAAAGAGCGATTTCACAAAAGAAAGAGGGACCAAACACGTGAAATAAACACTACAAAAAACACTTATCAACTCCCTCACACTTGACCCTTACTCGTCCTCGAGTAAGCACGAACTAACTACTAACTTGTAGATACCCACATTTTGACCGCTAGGTGTCTATAGTAGTTTCCAAAAACACCCGATGATGATCGGACGCAAACGTATTTCTATGCGCTCGGATATGGGCTCAAAACCATTAGTTGCTGGCTTAGGCATTTACGAGTAAAAATCTCACAAAACTGGCCTCAAATTCAGGCCCAGTGGGTTGTTTCCAATCAAATAAGACTAATTTGGGTCAAAACCGACACCGAAAATAAAACCGACTTTTAGCGATCGGGTCAAACCCTGGTCAAATTCGTTTCCGAGACACATAAAAACAGTCACATAAACATCAAAAGTCTAACCCAAATACAAAACCCACAAAATACCCAACTCGAGGCCCAAAATACCGGACCCATACGCTCCAGCTGACCCACTCGATCGAGTGTCAGCCCCACTCGATCGAGTGGGCTCTCAAATAGGTCCGACTGCGTTTGCTTTGGGCCACTCGATCGAGTAACCCTAGACGGGGTTGCATGGCAATGTCTATATAAACACCCCTTTGCATGCAAATTGACACAACTTTTTTCCCACGTAAAAAAAACCCTAGTCAACACTTTACACACATCTCATACAACCCTAATCAACCCTAATCTCACACTTTCAAAAACCCTAACCCTAGCATCATCTAGGAACCCTAAACCACCATAACTTAACTTACATTAACCTCGATTCTCCCGTGCTAAAGCCACAATTAACGAGATCTATCCGAGACTAAGAAACATGTAGGTTGAGGGTGCAAAACCCCATCTTTCTGTCTTCTCTTCCTCGCGTGTCGTCTGTGTCGTTGTCATCGTCCCGTTTTTTTATTATCTTTTATTTTATCTTTATCATCGCATTCTAATATCGTTAGTATAATAAATAATAAGACACTAAAATACGCGCTAATTCGTGTCGAATATGAGGGATGACGGAATAAGAAAACACGTATGCAAGGATGTTTCACCCGACGCGGCCGGTCGCTTATCCCGACACCCCGAATATTTGATTGTTGAAGCGAGTCAAACGTAAACAAAATTGTTTTTATTTTCGTCGCGTCGTCATCAACATCGCATACATCGATTTCTAAAACCCTTTTTTTTAATTCGCGTTTTTTTATTCAAGTTGAGTCGAAACCTTTTGATGCGGATCCGACATCAAACAATTCACAAGAATTAATCATGATGTCGGGGTGCGGAGGGAATCAAGTCGAGTTTTTTTAATTCAAGTGTCGATCTATTAGATTCGATACCAGTTCAATAATTGGATGTCGAATCTAACGATTTAGTCAAAAGATTAAACTAATTCGATTTTCGTTGATGCCGAAATAGTTGTCACCTAATTCGTTAGAATTAATTACGACACTATAAACGCGGAGAAAGTTTATATCCTTCTAGTTTAATTTAAACAACTTATATTACTTTCTTCAAGTTTTCGCTCTAATATTCCATATCGATTCAATAATCGAATATGGGATATGACGAGAATCAAAATTAGAATCGAGTATATATCCCATAATATTAATATCCGATTCAACAAAATTAACGATTTATCAAAATCCGAATCGAGCATAAATTATATAATATTTATGCCCGAGTCGGCAGAATCAACGATTTATCAAAATCGAAAAGCAATCTCGCAATCAATAATAAATTACGAGGCGAACCCTGGTTCGTACAGGGGGCACTCGATCGAGTGCCTAGCACACTCGGTCGAGTGGCACCCCAAAAAACGAGACAAAATGCTTTTTCGACCACCACTCGATCGAGTCTCGCAATGACTCGATCGAGTGGCAGCGTACTCGGTCGAGTTGGTCGATAACTCGATCGAGTAGGGTCTAAAATACGGGACATAAGCTTCTTTCGAGGACCACTCGGTCGAGTCCGTCAATGACTCGATCGAGTGGCCTTATCACGACAAATACCGTGAGCCCCACATCGCTTTTCTAGTCTCGATAATATTTTTTTATGATTTAGGTCAACACGTGTTAAATCTATCACGTGAAATATTACTCTTCAAAACCATGCATCATCTTATATTATTCTATATTTTCGCAAATCGTTATAATCGTTATTTACCGTTACTAACATGTTTGCTTCCATCTTTGTCGATTTTATTTCCGTTGTTTATTTTATTGTACTAAAATGGACTCGCATGCTAAATTTAACTTTGACGTTAGAATTAGTTGCATTAAATCGACCTAGAAACCCGTTCAATTTCTCACATGCTTAGGGAAAACAACGTTTGCATATCATTTAACCGAACTACTAACGCGCGAATTCAAAAATCAAACGATATCTTAGTAGAGGCCGCTAAGTGCGGGCGGGGTTTGGTGTTCTTTGTGAACTTCCCAACACGTACCCTCACCCCTTACTCAGAACCTCGGTTTCCGGATGCACGAAACCGTTGGCGCACGGGAGTCATTCAATACACGGTATCCGATAATATCGGTATCGGTATCAAATGCAAAGGGACGAGCCCATTAAACTCTGACATCCGAATGGGCCATAATTTGTGCATGGCCCACTAAGATATAGAGTGGGTTCGAACGGGCCCGAACTCCCATAAATTTCGGTGGCGACTCCACTTCGATTTAAATTTCAATTCGATCCATTCTCATATGGAGATTCATTCGCCTCCTCCAACCCGCGACGGGGTGGACCTATGTCATGTCCACAATTTGGCGACTCCGCTGGGGATTAACTATGCGTGACTTACCATCGGCATCCTCGGGGTGAGACTCGAATAGAAATCGTTTGACTAGTACAATACGCGTTTTAGTTTTACGGTTCATGCATAACCCCATTTTTTCCCGGGCCGGTACTGGTGACCGACGTCCCGCATACCGTGATGTACTCCAATATGAATATGTCAAAGGTGTTCATAGACGATTCGTATGGGTTTCGCGGCATGTTCTAAGCTCAACTCGACTTAGGAAGTCCGTCCCGATTCTCGGATAGGCTATGTGCACTGGTATAGACCCTATATACACCGACCGAGACTTAGTGTAGAGCATACATGGCGTCGTTATAATGCTTGCCTAACAACTTGCTGCTTGGTTTCCGTGTCGTTTTCAAAGACCGTCATTCCAAAAATGCTTCTTTTCAAAAATATTCAATTTTCAAAAACTCGGAAAGCTGCCTAAATTTAGAGTTAAGATTTGACTCAAAACAAGCCTATTTTCAAGCCCGCACGCTGTCCATTTCAAAATACAAATTTCCGATCCACCATTCGATATTTCGAATTTTCAAAATTCTATTTCAATTTTCAAATCTTCGAGATGTCATTCTCGATTTTCAAATCTTCGAGATGTCATTCTCGATTTTCAAATCTTCGAGATGCCAGTTTCGATTTTAAAATATTCGGGATCTCATCTTCAATTTTCAAATTGTCGAAAATTCTTTTTTTTCCCTCGATATTCAAATTTTCAAAGTTTCAAATATTCAACTTTTCAAAAACCCGGTCCTATTGGCCCATTGCCAATTTCAGGACCATCTTCCCAATTTTCAAGGTTCAATCATTTTTCAAAACCCGGGAAGTATACCAAATTTAGGACTTATGTTTTTACTCAAAATAGCCTATTTCTAGCCGGTATAATGCCCATTTCAAAACTTAAAAAAATATTTTCGAAACTTCAAAATCGCGGCTTGATGGCACTTTTCCGATTTCCGAAAATCGGACCATCCACCGTTTTCTCGGGGTTTTCTCCACAACTCCTTTTCAAAATCTTCCTCTTCTTAGGACTTCCCGTATTTAGCATGTGTCGGGTCGTGTCATAAGTCGTCGAGGTCTTTAGGGTCGAAACTCTGTCGATCTTACATCACGGGTTTCCTCCCTATCCCAGTCCGCCTTATTAGACTAAGGCAGGGTCCACCTACGTAGGACATACTCCTACAAAGGAAAGCCCGCTTATACACTCGAGTCCAAACTAGAAAGTCTCACGCGACCTTTCCCTCTAACAGGACGGTCCCACGACCTTTCCTAAGGGAATTTCGCCCGTCTTTCAATTCGTTAGTCGAGTCGTCCGAATTCGAAAGTCCTTTAACTTAGGGGTCTACCCTAATCACAGGGCCGTCTTTATTCGGGTCGAGTCGAGGGTCTCTAGCGTCGAAACTCTACCGATCTTACATCGCAAGTTTCTTCCTAGCGATGTCATTGGGTAGGGGCAGGTGCGGAGGATAGGTACCCCGCACCCGCACCCGCACCCGCGACTCAAAAGTAATACCCGCACCCGCCCAACTACCCACCGCGGGTACAAAAGTTCTCACCGCCACCCGCTCTGCGGGTATACTTAGAGGACCCATCCCCGCCCCGTTATCCACCCGTCACTCGCCTTTACCCGCCAAATTTGCGAGTATCCGCGATACCCGCCAATAAAAATAAATAGTACTCTCATTAACTTTTTTGATTAACTAATGACATACAAAATTGCAAAATAAATGTAATCAAAGTTAATAATAAATTAAAGTTAAGTACAAACTTCATATTACAGTTTTTGTTTTTTCTCATAATATTATAGATTTAAGGCGATGCGAGGGTAGAACGGTGCGGGTAGGCGGTGCGGGTATGGGGCGGTGCGGATGTGGGGAGGGTAAAATGCAAAAACCACCCCCGCCCCATTACCCATTGCGGGTAACATTTTCATTCCTCTACCCGCCCCGCCACCCGCATAATCATCCCCCGCACCCGCCCCAAGCGGTGAGGGTGCGGTGCGGTATCCGCCTTTCACCCGCCCCACTGACATCTCTATTTCTTCCCTTACCCCGTCTGCCTTTCCTCGAGGCCGAGTCAACCTTTTACAAGGCATAGCCCTATAACAAAAGGTTCGTGGTCCTTACGTCTAAGGGTCACTCGTCCAACACTCGAGTCACCTTGGGTTAGGTCACCACGATTGGTCCAAGCACGTGGCACGGTCAAACACGGTCGCCCCATTTTCGGATTCACCCTTCTGCAGCTTAAGTCTAATTCGCGGTCGTTACTTTGTCTAGGGTGTCCCGATCCGAGAATTTTAGTCAGTTCTGTCACCCCGGGCCATGTCTAGTTTGACTCCTTCTCTTGCATATATGCAAAACCGAGCTTAGGCGAGTTCTAACACCTGTCGTCTCTTCCAATCAGAGACCCTATGAAAGAGACACTACCAAACCACAACAAATCCCGCGCCGTCGAGAAAGGGGATATCCAGGGGAGTATGCTTATGCTGTCTTGCTCCATTAACAATATCTTCTCAAAAATCAATACCGCCCTAGATAACCTAAATGCCAGGGTGACCACCATCGAAGAAGACCTTGTAAGAACCCGATCCCGTCTAACACAACTAGAGTGGGTAAGACAACCTATCACCCAACTGAGCCATTTGAAGGGTGAACACTCTTACGAAACTGTTCGGTACCCTCAAGATGGCAAGACCGAGAGAGGTAACCCTCAAGTCACCTCTCCAAAAATCAAGAACCAGTCAAAGGAAAGGACATTTACCCACTTAGATATGTCCTACACCGTCGCTTTCCAGAGGTTGGTTCCGAAGGGCCTAATACTACCTATAGGCCCAACAGTCGACCCACATTTGGAAAAACGCTCCAAAGCATGAAACGCCGAGCATTACTGCAAATTCCACAGAGGGAGGGGACACGATACAGAACAGTGCTGGAAGCTGAAACACCTCATTCAAGACTTCCTCGATGCCGGGAAGACTCCCGTTTTGGAAACATTGTCACTTGCAAAGCCCCTCATGGACTATACAGGGCCCGATGACCAAAGCATCCAATCTACCTCCCATGTATCCAAGAGCCCGAATTTGATTTAAGTCCAAGTCTGAGTCCGAGTCTAGGATATACTATTTATTTCAATTTCAAAGTCAGAGTCAAAGTCAATTGTATTCTGTCCTCCTTTTCAAAATTCAATAAAATCAGCTTTTCTATTTCTCATATATACTTTTCTTTTGTGTTTCCGAGAACATGATGAACACCATCATACACTGTGAGCACATGCACATGACTATTATAGGCACATCTATAATGACTGTAGGATATTGAGACTCGTGTTTTCCTTTACCTGTTCCATGTCTGACATAGAAAGCCACAAAACTACACTTAGCAGGAGCGGTATCAAATCCTATGACGAATCTAGGTAGTTTCCTAGTTTGGGATCAAGACGGGAGGCAAGCCCATTTCCCACAATAAACACCCCTCCAATAAGACTGACCATCCCTACCTTAGGTGTTAGTCTGACTAACCGAAAAAAAAACAAAAAAAAACTGGACAAAAAAAAACAAAGGTCCAAGAAAAAGCAAAAGCTGAAATAAAAAGCAGGCAAAAGAAGCACCCGTGATCGGGACTAAAAGGCCAAAAAAAACAAAAGAAAAAAAAAGAAGAAGTAAAAGGCCCTAAACAAAAGAGCTGGCCATGATAAAAAAGAACTTCCAAAAACCCATGACCATGATCAACGGCCAACTCAAGTGAAAGTTCCATGACTAGGGTACGGTCAAAATTCATACCATCAAATAAGGGAGAGATAATCAAGTTGGTCAGCTAATACCACATCTAGCCTTCCCACATTGCAACCCTGAAGACCTTCTCGAGACCTAGGCTAGAAACAGCCCGGAATTTTGAGGATTCAAGCTCCATAGGATACCCCTAACCATTAGGTCCAGACATGGAAACCAGATCCCGCATTATCAAACCTACCTCGTTCGAAGTTCGACCCATTTTTACTCGACTTCCCCCTTGCACAACAACTACAACACAACACGACATAACAAAATTCACAATCACCATACAAAGACCCGAGATCAAAACTCATCAAAGACCCGAGATCAAAACTCATCGAAGACCCGAGATCAAAACTCATCAAAGACCCGAGATCAAAACTCATCAAAGACCCGAGATCAAAACTCATCAAAGACCCGAGATCAAAACTCATCAAAGCCCCGAGAGCAAAACTCGTCAAATCCCTTACCTAATCATACACAATCCCGAGAGCAAAACTCGTCAAATCCCTTACCTAATCATACACAATCCCGAGAGCAAAACTCGTCAAATCTCATCCCAATTCTTCTCATCCAAACCAGTTACCAACCCCAAACACGGGAACTCAACCTGTGGCCGGCTTAGAACATGCCCAAATAGTTCACACCACCTCTAGGGGCTACCCCGGAGAACGCTCACAGTCACAGAATCAATATCCTAACCATTCTAGCCCTTTGATCAAGACATCATTGGGAATGCACCTAGCCTGCACCATCATTAGGGCTAGTTACACACAGAGTCCTATTAGACTAGGCACCATAATATATCTTCCAACACTGAACTACGACTTGGTTTGATTTCACTACACGTGAATACGTAGGCAGCCTTTCAACAGAGGTACAACCACGCACATTAACACACATTCAAAAAGCGTCATCATTTCGATCACGACACCATCATGTTCTCAACAGCTAGCTTTGTCGTCCTGGGGGCTTCTCTTAGGCTGAAAACCTCCATTCACTAAAAAAATCCAGATAAATTCAAAAAAATCTAGCCTCCTTTCTGTAGTGTGTCCTAGTACTCGGCTCAATCGAAGACAAGAAGATATCAGGACTCGAGGCAATGTCCACTGTGGAAATGTACCCTAAAATCAAAAATTCTGGAGAGTACTAGACTACAACAGTCTCATTACAGACTATCGCAATCCCCCCCATAGCACATCCTTCCCATTTCGATGTTCGATCATGTTGCTACTCGCCTAGGCTATGGAATAGCGCAACTTAAGAGTCTTGTTAGGTGGCCCACCCCCTACCGAGTCACGGTCCAACCCCTCGAGAGTCCAGTCGTGTCTGTTAACTCGTCCGGTCACGTCCAGAGTCGAGTCTGTCGGTACACCTCCCTCTTCAAATTCTCATTTTAAAATTTGCAAAATTTAGCCATTTGAAAAAAAAATCCTTTTCGACAAGGTCAAATTTCAGTCTATTTAAACTACAAATTTCTTTTCTACCCATTTCCATTTTGAAAACCGAGCACGTGAGTTGCTCTCAGGATTTCGATTTCAAAATGAAGCAAAAATCATTTTCCCCGCCGCAAGTCAGCCTATAGATGCTAACTGCATTTCCTGTATGCTATCTTGCTATCTTCTATTTCTGCCTGTACATCTAACATTTCAGGTATCAGATTGGCTTCCCAAAGGAACATCAAATCTTTTAATCCCCAGCGCTAGTCGTCTTTTACCTACGTGTTGCATGCAAAATTTGATGTAACTTATACAGGTACGATTCAAGACCGCGCAGCTCACATATCTCCCCAGCGGAAGGCCCAAGGCGACATTTTTCACGGGATGGGCCCACATATAGGCGCACCCGGGACTTACACGACAAGTCCAAATTCCCTACGGAGTTATCATCATCAGCTTAGGTATGATTTCTATCTTATGGCTGGCGAGCCTTTCACGCAAGACCAATGGACTATAAGCGACCCGACCGGAAGTCTGCCAGGTCTTAATCTTCGATTGGCCTGGTAGCTACTCTGACTTTCGCCTGTCCAAGCCTCAGTCGGAGTGGGGGCTCTGTAGACACCCACATTTTGACCGCCAGGTGTCTAAAGCAGTTTCCAAAAAAACACCCGATGATGATCGGATGCAAACGTGTTTCTATGTGCTCGGATATTGGCTCAAAACCATTAGTTGCTGGCTTAGGCATTTACGGAGTACAAATCTCACAAAACCAGCCTCAAATTCAGGCCCAGTGGGTCGTTTCCAATCAAATAAGACTAATTTAGATCAAAACCGACACCGGAAATAAAACCGACTTTTAGCGATCGGGTCAAACCCCGGTCAAAGACGTTTCCGAGACACATAAAAACAGCCACATAAACATCAAAAGTCTAACCTAAATACAAAACCCATAAAATACCCAACTCGAGGCCCAAAATACCGGACCCTTACGCTCGAGCTGACCCACTCGATCGAGTGTCAGCCCCACTCGATCGAGTGGGCTCTCAAATAGGTCCGGCTGCGTTTGCTTTGGGCCACTCGATCGAGTCAGAGGCATACTCGGTCGAGTAACCCTAGACGGGGTTGCATGGCACTGTCTATATAAAAACCGCCTTGCATGCAAATTGACACAACTTTTTTCCAACATAAAAAAATCCCTAATCAACACTTTACACACATCTCATACAACCCTAATCAACCCTAATCTCACACTTTCAAAAACCTTAACCCTAGCATCATCTAGGAACCCTAAACCACCATAACTTAACTTACATTAACCTCGATTCTCCCGTGCTAAAGCCACAATTAACGAGATCTATCCGAGACTAAGAAACATGTAGGTTGAGGGTGCAAAACCCCATCTTTCTCTCTTCTCTTCTCGCGTGTCGTCCGTGTCGTTGTCATCGTCCCGTTTTTTTTATTATCTTTTATTTTATCGTTATCATCGCATTCTAATATCGTTAGTATAATAAATAATAAGACACTAAAATACGTGCTAATTCGTGTCGAATATGAGGGATGACGGAATAAGAAAACACGAATGCAAGGGTGTTTCACCCGACGCGGCCGGTCGCTTATCCCCACACCCCGAATATTTGATTGTTGAATCGAGTCAAACGTAAACAAAATCGTTTTTATTTTCGTCGCGTCGTCATCAACATCGCATACATCGATTTCTAAAACCCTTTTTTTTAATTCGCGTTTTTTTATTCAATTTGAGTCGAAACCTTTTGATGCGGATCCGACATCGAACAATTCTCTAGAATTAATTATGATGTCGGGATGCGGAGGGAATCAAGTCGAGTTTTTTTAATTCGAGTGTCGATCTATTAGATTCGATACCAATTCAATAATTTGATGTCGAATCTAACGATTTAGTCAAAAGATTAAACTAATACGATTTTCGTTGATGCTGAAATAGTTGTCACCTAATTCGTTAGAATTAATTACGACACTATAAACGCGGAGAAAGTTTACATCGTTCTAGTTTAATTTAAACGACTTATATTACTTTCTTCAAGTTTTCGCTCTAATATTCCATATCGATTCAGTAATCGAATATGGGATATGACGAGAATCAAAATTAGAATCGAGTATAAATCCCATAATATTTATATCCGATTCAACAAAATTAACGATTTATCAAAATCCGAATCGAGCATAAATTATATAATATTAATGCCCGATTCGGCAGAATCAACGATTTATCAAAATCGAAAAGCAATCTCGCAATCAATAATAAATTACGAGGTGAACCCTGGTTCATACAGGGGGCACTTGATCGAGTGCCTAGCACACTTGGTCGAGTGGCACCCCAAAAAACGAGACATAATGCTTTTCCGACCACCACTCGGCCGAGTCTCGCAATGACTCGATCGAGTGGCAGCGTACTCGGTTGAGTTGGTCGATAACTCGATCGAGTAGGGTCTAAAATACGGGACAGAAGCTTCTTTCGAGGACCACTCGGTCGAGTCCGTCAATGACTCGATCGAGTGGCCTTATCACGATAAATACCTTGAGCCCCACATCGCTTTTCTAGTCTCGACAATATTTTTTTATGATTTAGGTCAACACTTGTTAAATCTATCACGTGAAATATTACTCTTCAAAACCATGCATCATCTTATATTCTTCTATATTTTCGCAAACCGTTATTATCGTTATTTACCGTTACTAACATGTTTGCTTCTATCTTTGTCGATTTTATTTCCGTTGTTTATTTTATTGTACTAAAATGGACTCACATGCTAAATTTAACTTTGACGTTATAATTAGTTGCATTAAATCGACCTAGAAACCCGTTCAATTTCTCACATGCTTAGGGAAAACAACGTTTGCATATCATTTAACCGAACTACTAACGCGCGTATTCAAAAATCAAACGATATCTTAGTAGAGGCCGCTAAGTGCGGGCGGGGTTGGGTGTTCTTTGTGAACTTCCCAACACGTACCCTCACCCCTTACTCAGAACCTCGGTTTCCGGATGCCCGAAACCGTTGGCGCACGAGAGTCATTCAATACACGGTATCCGATAATGTCGGTATCAGAATCAAATGCAAAGGGACGAGCCCAATAAACTCTGACATCCGAATGGGCCATACTTTGTGCATGGGCCACTAAGATATATAGTGGGTTCGAATGGGCCCGAACTCCCACAAAGTTCGGTGGCGACTCCACTTCGATTTAAATTTCAATTCGATCCATTCTCATATGAAGATTCATTCGCCTCCCCAAACCCGCGCGTGGCCGCGTCGGGGTGGACCTATGTCATGTCCACATAACTAATAGAAACTAGACTACTAACCGAGCGAGTATTAACGCACTCTACGCCCTTTCAACTCACGCAAGAACACTTAGAGGAAAAGTACTCTCCGTAAGGCAAGTGAGGTCTTCCGACAAAACTGTGGACACAACCGAACACGAAAACACACAAACAAACAAACGAACAATCGGTTGCATCCAAGAAGAAACAAATACCGCTTCCCTCAACAAAGAGGTGAAAGAAACACCGGTTAAGGACTCAAGGTAAGTGACAACGTTCCCAAGCTAATAACACAAAGCGATATGAACAAAATTCTAATAGGATGACAACAAAGCAATAAAAACGTTGGTAACTTACCTAGCTCCTCCTAACCTTCTAAGAACGTACTACGGGACGATAAGCGGGATGGAAAGGGAATGAACCACGGAGTTAGTCGACACTGTAGGTAAAGTGAACCCCCGCTCCCTTTAGCGATAAGCCAAGAGGGTCGTCCCATGCTCAAAAATA
Organism: Agrostemma githago; assembly: GCA_958450325.1. Lineage (NCBI taxonomy): Eukaryota > Viridiplantae > Streptophyta > Magnoliopsida > Caryophyllales > Caryophyllaceae > Agrostemma > Agrostemma githago. The sequence goes on from OY288250.1 coordinate 16,732,078, forward strand.
GCCTAACTAGTCCAAGTAAAAAGGTGGATATGGTTGCAAAGTGAGGGAATACCGACCATTACCACTATCATCCTTCCTAGGGACTCGGTCCTTTGGTAGGCTCTTCACGATAACAATCGGTAAAAGGCTTATTTTTGAGGGGTAAGATTTTTTGTGAAATGATTTTCTTGGCATTTTTCTTCTTTCATATTTTACTTTTGATTTGCTATGCCATTTCTTTTTATTCTTTTGTATTTTGTTTTTGATTTGTTGTGCCTTTTCTTTTTCTTCTTTCTTTTCTTTCTTTTTGCCTTGGTTTTCCCTTTTGGTTAAATTTTGTATTGTAGGCAATCATCACGACCAAGTATAGAAACCTCGATAAAATGCAACTTATTTGTGAGATATGTGTAGAAGGTAGGGAAATGGGTATGTCGGGCGCACGCTTCCCTTCAAACACACAAAAAGAGAGAAACTTGGACTAATCAAACAATTTCGAACGTGGTCACCTAATAGGACGGGACTCGGCAACCAAGGCCTTTTCACTCCGTGGGTGGTCATGGTGGTCAATATGCAAATCTCGAAGTAAATCCCTAGTAGACTAGGTAGACACAAGGTAAAGAACCAACGAAACTATTGATTTAAAGTCATTCTACTACATTAAAGTCTAAGAATCGATTCGTGTCACTAAAAAGGGAAAGTAAACACTTGCGCACTAGCCTCAAAACCGGGTTTTCGAAAACCTTTCCTACACTAGACTCACAAAAACTATACAAGACAAAACAAAGACGAATGAAAATGAGACAAACAAAACAAAACAAAATAAAACAAACACACACAAAAACAATAACAAACACCACCCCGAAACTTCCAAGCAAGCAACCACATCAATCCAAAAACTCCAAAAAGCTCCACCCGAGCACACACCATCACAAATTCTCCTCCAAACACCGAAAAGGGAAAAGGAGAAAGAGATAGAAAGATATTACCGGATGTCAAGAGCTTTCCGAAACATACGGCGATCAAGCAACCTATAAGAAAATTGGGAGGCAAAACACACACAAACAACAAATATACGACACAAAGACACAAAAGAAAATGACACAAAAGAAAATCTTTTTGGTTTTTATGAAAATTTTCAAATTTTTAGGAATTTTTAAGATTTTTCGAAAAACTACGAAAATAAAACTAAACTAGACTAAGATATCGCTCCCCTACACTTAAACCGAGCAATGTCCACATGCTCGATCGGTAGTGTGCGGAAGACACTAAAAACAAGAGAAAAAGGGGAAATAGAGCTAAAAATCAAAAATCAAAGTGAAGAAAGGGTAGAATGTGTCGGGCCTAGGTGTAATCAAGTCACCTAGGGCCAGGACGAGTAAAGATATGGATGGGGGAAGAAATAAAAAGAAGAAAATAAAAGGAAATGGGAGGGGAGGGCTAGGTGTAATCAAGTCACCTAGACCCGATTCCGCCCCATTCCGAGTAAACTCTACCACAAAGGGAATAAAGATAAAGAAAGACTGAAAAGAACTTGACAATTTGGATTTTCAATGGATTCTCGATGTAGGCACGTCATCGAGAATCGGGAGCAATAACCACAAAGGCCTCGAGGGCCGCAATGACACCAAATGCATATAATGAAGGGGAACATACAAAGAAAGACTAGCAAATAAAAGACGGAAAAGAAAAGAGAGTCGTGCCTACCAAACGGTTAGCAACTCAACAATCTTCATCGTCTCAGAGATCATTTTCGGCACTTTGCTCGTCTTTGTCATCGATATTCCTCCTCTTCCTAAATGTAGTCTCAAGTACAAGTATCGGGCTTGCATTTGTGTAAATGAGGTTGAGATTTAAGGGGAAACTCGGTGTATAGTGATGAGAAGATGAGATGAAGGTGTATAATTGAAGTGTAAGGATGAAATGACAGAGGCAAAGGTGAGTAGGGGGTTGGGTGGGGGTATATATAAAGTGGTGGGGTGGGGCTTAAATGAAGAAAAGAAGGCGAAAGTGGATGCTGGAATCCTTCCCGGTCGTGACAAGTCCATCACGGTCGGGAAGCTTTGGTCCTAGGCGGGAAGACAATGATCCCGGGCGGGATGGCCCGTCAGTAGCCCCGGCCCTGATTTGTTGCTCACTTCGTCCCGGCCGTGATGGTAATGATCACGGTCGGGATGGCACCCGTCTCAAGTCTTGAGACCTTCATTCATTACTAGCATACCTAACCTTCCACCCAAATGACAAGAACTACCTCGGGATCCAAGATCCCGTCCCCAAAAGCTTATACCAAGATCAAAAACCGACTTCCTCCACCAAGCTTCAAAGGTCCTATCATCCAACAACTCCTCCTAAAACATCTTCTTCACTATCAACTTATCAAGTAAACTCAATAAACACCATCAAAAATCTCTCCCTCACATCACTCAAGAAAATTCCAAATGACAAGAACAAGCACAATATATACACAAATCCTAGAAATCGAATAAAACACACAAAGAAACACAAAAATTGGAAGAAGAGGGAAGAGATATTTACAACATGATGGTTCTAAGGGGGACTTCATACCCCTCAAGGGCTCGGAAGAGTAAATCAAATGCTCTAGCAACATCTTCATGAAGGCTCATGTCGTCGAGCCAAGCTATCATCAAAATCTTCCAAGTCGGAGGCAAGAAGCGAACATCTAATTCATTATGCCCGAGTTTCTCATGATCTCCCGGGTCTTTCCAACCAACAAAGCAATGACTCTTATGCCCATCCGGTAGGTATAGTGGTCTAAGGTCATGCTTGGCGTTATGGTTTGGGAGATCATACCCTAAGGGTGTTGCTTCTTCTACGGGGTTAAGAGTGAAATTCTTTTCCGCCGCCCGACAAGGATCCAATTTATCAAATACCTTACCAATCAACATAGGACATGGAATCAAGTGTGATAAAGAAGGTGAAGGCATCAAGTTTTCTTCTTTGGAGGCTTTTGGGGAAACCTCATCGTCATTCCTACTAGAATTCTCACCATGAAGAAATTCAATGCCTTTGAGGGCGGACTCCATTTCTTCGACGGTTAAGTCTAGCATAGCATCTCCAAATTCCCCAATAGGCTCCCCTAACTTCCCATTCAAGGCAAGTTCTAAGGCATCTATCTCTTTCTCCCAAGTATTGCCTTCATTTTCACTCACCTTGTCAAATTGGCCTAGAGGAGTCTTATCTTCAATTGGTTTTGGATTTTCATTCATGATTTGAACTTTCTTGAGACCTATCTTCGGGACTTCCGGTTTCTTTGGAGGAATGAAAGAGGTAAACACCTTCTTTGATGACAAGACATTGTCATCTTCATCAATATCCTCATGTATCACCTCCACTCCTTCTACCGGCTTCAAAGTTGGTTGATGTATATTGATTTGAGATTGTTTTGAAGGAATGGTTTCATTCAATCTCTCCAAAATTAAGATCCGGTTCATCACGAAGAAAATCATATAAATCCGATTTAATAGCCTCAACATTGGCTTCCCAACAGTTAATTTGATAATCATGTTCAATTTCCTCCTCCTTTTTTTTTTTTTTTTTTTTTTTTATTTTTGTTTTTTGGGGAAATGTAAGTGGTATATATATAAATGAATCGATCAAATATACATGCTAGTTCAAAAAACTAGAGATAAAGGCTTTATCTCTAGTATTCAGAGACCCTTTTTTAATACATCCAAAATAAGATCGAAGCTCTTCTACTATAGATTTAGCAACTATGTGAGGACGGAGAAGGATTTTGTGCACTCTACTCTTATTCCTTTGTTCCCATATGCTGTAGATTGTGGCGTTGATAACACTATTTGCCACAGCCCGTTGTAGTTTGCTACCCTTCATCTTGTTCCGCTATTCATTATCGATCGTACTTCTGATTCCTTGGACCTTCCACATAGTCAGGCATTCGATAACCTTCCTGCTATAACTGCACTCACAGAATAGATGCCCGATTTCTTTAGGCTGATCACCACAGATGCAGCACAAATTGTCGTCTACCACATTATGAGCTTTCAATTTTACCTTCGTATTCATTCCATTGTGCTGATATAACCACGCCACCATTCTATGTTTCGGGATCGTCCATTTGTTCCACACTAATCTATCACTTCATCTTCTTTATCTCTCGTCCAATGGTATCCTTTTGCTATCGTGTACGGGTTAGTATCATTCCATTCCCCGCTCTCAATACCCGGTTTAAACCGTTCCTTCATCTTGCAGATTCCCTTCCAATTCCAACCGACATCAGCAGGCGGGCTGTACTGCAGCCACTCTTTTCCTTTTAGGTAATTGATGGGAGGGATTTGTCGTGGAATCCCAACCGATCAATAATATAACCGGCTACTCCTAACTGGGTAGATAGGGCAAGTCAGGTCGAATCCACGGGGACGGTAATGTAAAGCCTAGACTAAGGTCGCCTAAATACGAGACTAAGTCAACGAACTAAGCTAAACAAAGGAATGATAGGAGGGGAGAAAACTAGACTATGAATAAAGAGAACAAACTAGGAAAACGGGCTAGGATTAGGTCGGGGTCAAAGGGGTAACGGAATGGTCAAGGGAGAACTAGAGCGAAGGAGGTAGTAGGGTGATCTAGGTTAGTCCGGGCTCTCGCAACTTAGACTCACCTAGAGGTTCCACCTAGAACCCATCTCGGCGACACACATGACAAACGGGGTTCTAGCGCGCTATGGTGGCCTAGATCGCATCCGGGCTCTCGCTACTTAGACCGACCTAGGGGTCGTCCTCACCGGGCTCTCGCAACTTAGTGAGGGAACCGAACCCACAACAAACTAACACCCACAAGAGAAAGTCAAGAAAGACAAGCATTCACAACTACTTAGTCATTCAAGCATTTCAACAAACATGTGATGTGCACCAAACCAAGAGGAAACCCAAATCTTCCACCAACATCTCCAACAATCCCTTAATCATCCAATTAACACCCTAATCACCCTACTAACCCTAGCAAGAACACTACTCTAACATAATCAAACAACAACTAACAAGAACAAGATGAATCAACATAAGAAAACAAAACAAACAAGAACAAACTAGTGAAAACAATAAACAACAATCAAAGGTTAAAACTTGGATGATTAAACATGAAAGATTAAAGGAAAAGAGAAAGGAAAGATTATACCAACTACAAGGGATGAAAAGGAGAACACTTGTATAGAAGAAAACCCAAATAATTCCACCAAGGTTGTCAAGCTTGATAGATTCTTCAAGAGATCCAATAATACAAGAGTAAACTAAGATTAAAGACTAATTAAAGACTAATCTACACTAATCTAATCTAATCTAACCTAAAGTAGTCTAGGGTTTAATGTCTAATGAAGTGCATAAGCTTTACAAAACAAGGGAAGGGTATATATAGGGTTACAAGTGGAAGGAAGAAGAAAGAAAACAAGGCGGAGCTGCAGCAGGCCCGTCTCGGCCGAGACGGGGTGGTCCCGGTCGGGATGGGGTCGGTCCCGGCTGGGAAGACCTGCTCCCGGTCGGGATGGGCAGTCAGTAGGCTCATCTTCGTTTTCACCTTCATCCCGGACGGGATGAGGCCATTCCCGTTCGGGATGAGCCTTGTAGGCCTCCAATATGAACTTTTTGGTCCTTCCTTGCTTCTCATGGGCTTCCCATCGATTCTCGGGACTCGAGATCGGGTCTCGGAGGCTCGGGATTGGGTCCCAAGGTCTCGGGGTCGATTCCAAGGCATCGAATCATCGTTCCTTTACTCCATTGGCTCCAAAATGTGTATGTATAGAGTCAGAATCGCTCCAACTCTTCCAAATCGGTCTCGGGAACCTGAAACGAACTAAAGGAAGCATAAGAAGCCCCAAAACCGCTCCCAAGGAGCGATTCTACAAGGAAAATGGGACCAAAACACTACAAAACAGGCACTACAAACCACACTTATCAACTCCCCCACACTTAACCCTTACTCGCCCTCGAGTAAGCACACACTAACTACTAAACTATCCAAGTGGGTATCAGCGCACCCTACGCCCTTTCAACTCACGCGAATGCACTTTGAGGAAAAGTGCTCCCCGCAAGGCAGGTCGGGTCTTGCGACAAAACTGTGGATGCAACCGGACACAAAACACACAAACAAACAAACACACAAACAAACACATAATCGGTTGCACCCAAAAGAAAACAAATACCGCTTCCCTCAAACAAGCGGTGAAAGAAGCACCGGTTTAGGACTCGAGGCAAGTGACAACGTTCCCAAGCTAGCAATACAAACCAAGGTGGACTAAACCCTAATAGTATGACGATAAAGCAACAAAAACGTTGGTAACTTACCTAGGTCCTTCTAACTTTCTAAAAACGTACTACGGGACGATCGGCGGAGTGAAAAAGTGAAGAACCACGGTGTTAGTCGACACTGTAGGTAAGTGAGACCCCGCCCCCTTTAGCGTGAGCCAAGAGGGTCGTCTCGTGTCCATGACCGCCTAACTAGTCCAAGTAAAAAGGTGGAAATAATGCAAAATGAGGGAAGACCGACTAATGCCGCTATCATCCTTCCTAGGGACTCGGTCCTTTGGTAGGCTCTTCACGGCAAAAGTCGGAAAAAGGCTTATTTTTGTGGGAATTTCTTTTTGTGAGACGGGTTTTCTTTTGGCATTTTCTCTTTTCTTTGCATTTTCGCTTTGTTTGTTGCCATGCCATTCCTTTTTCTTCTTTTCTATTTTCTTTTTGGCTTTTTGTGCCTTTTCTTTTTCTTCATTCTTTTCTTTCTTTCATTTTTTTTTCTTTTCTTTTCTTTGCTCTTTTTGGCAAGATTTGGCTTTTTTGGCACTTCTTGACAATTGAGAAAGAGAGAATCAACAAATTGCAATTTATTTTGTGATATGTGTAGGAGGTAGGGGAATGGGTAAGTTGGGAGCGCGCTTTCCCTTCAAACCCACAAAAAGGGAGGAACTTGGACTAATCAAACGATCCTAAACACGGTCACCTAAGGGACGAGACTCGGTAACCAAGGCCTTTTCACACCGTGGGTGGTCATAATGGTCAAAAGTGCAAATCCCGTAGTAAATCCCTAGTAAGCTAGGTGGACTCAAGGTAAAGGACCAACGAAATCATTGATTTAGGGTCATTCTACTAGACTAAAGTCCATGACTCGATTTACACTACTAGAAAGGGAAAGTACACACTCACACACTAGCCTCTAAACCGGGTTTTCGAAAACGGTTTACACACAAGACACACAACACAACACAAAACAAAGACACAACGAAAACGAAAGAAAAAGAAACAAAAGGCAACAAAAACAAAACATGGACAAACAAACACCACCCCAAACTTCCAAACATATCACCAAATCAACCACAAGTAAGTACAAGCTCCACCCGAGCACACCTCAACACAACCTTCTCCAAACATCACAAGGAATAAAGAGGGAAAGAGGGTTAGAAGATGTTACCGGATGTCTTCAAAGCTTTCTAAACAACAGTGATTAAGCAACCTATAAGGAAAAGAGGGCAAATACACAAAACAAAACAAATACACGACACAAAGACACAAAAGGAAAACACACAAAAGAAAAATCTTTTTGATTTTGTGAAATTTTTTCAAATTTTTAGGGTTTTTTAAAGATTTTTCGAAAAACTAAGAAAATAAACTAAGCTATACTAGAATATCGCTCCCCCACACTTAAATCGACCTATGTCCTCATGCTCGATCGTAGGGTGCGGAGAGACAAAAGAAAGAAAAAGAAACTACGAAAATAAAACTAAAAATCAAAAAGAAAAGTGAAGAAAGGGTAGAAAGTGTCCGGCCGGGGTGTAGTCAAGTCACCGTGGGCCGAGACGAGAAAAAGATATGGATGGGGGAAGAAATAAAAAGAAGGAAATAAAAGGAAATGGGAGGGGAGGGCTAGGTGTAATCAAGTCACCTAGCCCGGATTCCGCCTAACTCCGACTAAATCCTCAAAAAAGAAAGAGTGAAAAACTTGTAAAATTTGGATTTTGAATGACTCTCGATGTAGTCACATCATCGAGAGTCGGGAGCAACAACTACCGTGGCCTCGAAGGCCACCATGACATCAAGACACAAAAGTGTACAAGGGGAAGGGAATAAACAAAGGAAAACAAGCAACAACAAAAACGGAAAAGAAAGGATAGTTGTCATACCATAGGTTAGCAATTAACTCTCTCCATCGTCTCATAGATCAATATAAGCACTTGCTTGTCTTCATCATTTCTAACCCGCTTCAAGCTTGATAGAACCGCATGGTAGAGGTAGTAATGGTGCGAGGGGGTGAGATTTGATGTGAATATCGGTTTAAAGTGAGGAGGAAATGAGGTTAAGGTATGTAAATGAGGTACATGGGTGGTATGATATGAGAAAAGAAGGTAGGGAGGTTAGGTGGGGGTATACAATGGTTGGGTGGGCTCAAATGTCGAAGAAGAGGCCAAAAGAGGAGAAAGGGGACCATCCCGGTCGGGATTGGTGATCCCGATCGGGTTGATAAACCCTCCCCAGTCGGGAAGCCTCCTTCTCGATCGGGATGACACTCCAGTGTACTCGATTTTTGGCACCCTCATCCCGATCGGGACGGCCCCATCCCGGTCGGGATGACACACCCTTCCCGGTCGGGAAGGGTCTTCATGACTCCCATGACCCCAAAAACCGACTCCCTTACTCACGATTCAACCTCTATCGATAACCAATCCTCTCAAGGAGTCATCTTCACTTCACCTATCACAATAAACTCAAAGTACACATCAAATTCACTCCCTCACATCGCTCATCAAAATACCAAATCAATTACAAGAACTTCACAAAACAACAAAAATCAAGAGAAAAAAATCACGCAAATACAAACACAAGTACTCTAAAGAGGAGAAGAGGGGAATATACAACATGGCGGTTCTTTAGGAACTCCGTCAAACCTAGGATGGTGGACTCTTCTTCAACCGTAGCCCTCAAGGGCATGGAGGAGCAAGTCGAATGCGCTACCGACATCATAATGAAGGCCCAAGAAGCGCTCGAGCCTAGCCAACCTCCACGGCCTCCAAGGAGGAGGCAAGAAGTAGGAATCCCAAGACCCAAAATCATCTTCCAAGTAGTCTCTGGGGTCTATCCATCCTACGAGCTTCACCGACCTCTTCCTCCCTAAGCATCGCCTCCAATCACAAGCAAGCTTCATCTCCAAGAAACGAGGCACAAAAAGCGGCTTTGGCCTCATCTCCTCAATGCACACCCCCACACTTTCCTCAAGTTGTGGTTCCCCATCTTCATCATTCAGCCCCACATCATCTTGGAGGAGAGGATCGAAACTTCTACCGGCGGTTTCAATCTCTTCCAAACCATCTCTCGGTGTACTAGCAAGGGGCTCTTGATGCTTGTCCAAATTATCGCACAAGGGCAACTCAACGCTATCAATTTCACCCAACATCCTCACAAATTCCACCAACCCATCCAACTCACTATCCTCCTCCAATTCCTCACCAATGTTGCCTTCACCAAGGGTTATCTCCTCATTCGTCTCTTTTTGGGTAGACGATTGAGGTTCTTCAAAGCAAACTTCTCTATCAAAGGGAACTACATCGGCGGCTTCGTAACTCGGTTGCTCCTCTTTCTCAAGTGGGCACCCTCCATCTAAATACGATGCTCGGGATAAAGACATTATGGCTTGAACCGATAATGCATTTAATTGAGCATCCCTCGCCTCTATTGCCCTTCGAATTTGGACCCATAATTCATTTTGTTTTTTTTGAATTTGGGTGGCCATTTCTTGGTTGCACTTTTGCAATTGAAGAAGCGACTTAAACGCCTCCGTGTCGGGTAATTGGTGATCATTGGGGTCTTGTAAAGCTCCTTGAAAATCTTGATGATGCCCAAAGGGTGGGGCATCATATTGTTGGTAGCAAGGTTGGGGTGATTGGTAGTATTTTGGGTCATAGGGTTCATATTGTGGTTGGGGTGGAGGGTAATATGGTGGGTATTGGGAGTATTGGCTTCCAATAGGTGAATCTTGATTGAACATGGTGGGTTCACAATCATAGCTTGAGTAATAGCCACCATGATCGTAGGAGTGATAGTCATTCACTTGTTGGTAGCCATTTCCATATTCTTGAGGATCATACCCGTCTTGATTACCCCAAGAAGCTTGATTATGGTAGGGGGACGTCATTTTATAGCTTTGGTTCAAAGAAGAAAAGGGGTAGCTCATATCGGCTTCCATGTGTGGGGAGTTTAGATCAAACCCCATGCTCGCTCGAAAATCGTAGCTCATACCCGGTTGGAAACCACTCATTCTAGCAACCGTCCGTTTAAGCGGCTCTGAGTTGCAAGAAGAAGATAATCACCACCTCTAAGCACAAACTGTAGACTAAGAACAAACGTGAGAAGCCTAGTGCTTTTTGGGCACTAGACAAGAGAGAAATAAACTTCACACACACAAGAAGCAAGGTAACAAAAAGAAAAAAGAAAACACAAACACAAAGACAAAGTCGAATAACTAGGTAAACAAAGTCCAAACTAGCACCGTCCCCGGCAACGGCGCCAAATTGATGGGAGAGATTTGTCGTGGAATCCCAACCGATCAATAATATAAACGGCTACTCCTAACTGGGTAGATAGGGCAAGTCGGGTCGAATCCACGGGGACGGTAATGTAAAGCCGAGACTAAGGTCGCCTAAATACGAGACTAAGTCAACGAACTAAGCTAAAAAAAGGAATGATAGGAGGGGAGAAAACTAGACTATGACTAAAGAGAACAAACTAGGAAAACGGGCTAGGATTAGGTCGGGGTCAAAGGGGTAACAGAATGGTCAAGGGAGAACTAGAGCGAAGGAGGTAGTAGGGTGATCTAGGTTAGTCCGGGATCTCGCAACTTAGACTCACCTAGAGGTTCCACCTAGAACCCATCTCGGTGACACACATGACAAACGGGGTTCTAGCGCGCTATGGTGGCCTAGATCGCATCCGGGCTCTCGCTACTTAGACCGACCTTGGGGTCGTCCTCACCGGGCTCTCGCAACTTAGTGAGGGAACCGAACCCACAACAAACTAACACCCACAAGAGAAAGGCAAGAAAAACAAGCATTCACAACTACTTAGTCATTCAAGCATTTCAACAAACATGTGATGTGCACCAAACCAAGAGGAAACCCAAATCTTCCACCAACATCTCCAACAATCCCTTAATCATCCAATTAACACCCTAATCACCCTACTAACCCTAGCAAGAACACTACTCTAACATAATCAAACTACAACTAACAAAAACAAGATGAATCAACATAAGAAAACAAAACAAACAAGAACAAACTAGTGAAAACAATAAACAACAATCAAAGGTTAAAACTTGGATGATTAAACATGAAAGATTAAAGGAAAAGAGAAAGGAAAGATTATACCAATTACAAGGGATGAAAAGGAGAACACTTGTATAGAAGAAAACCCAAATAATTCCACCAAGGTTGTCAAGCTTGATAGATTCTTCAATAGATCCAATAATACAAGAGTAAACTAAGATTAAAGACTAATTAAAGACTAATCTACACTAATCTAACCTAAAGTAGTCTAGGGTTTAATGTCTAATGAAGTGCATAAGCTTTACAAAACAAGCGAAGGGTTACAAGTGGAAGGAAGAAGATAGAAAACAAGGCGGAGCTGCAGCAGGCCCGTCCCGGGCGAGACGGGGTGGTCCCGGTCGGGATGGGGTCGGTCCCGGCTGGGAAGACCTGCTCCCGGTCGGGATGGGCAGTCATTAGGCTCATCTTCGTTTCCTCCTTCATCCCGGACGGGATGAGGCCATTCCCGTTCGGGATGAGCCTTGTACGCCTCCAATATGAACTTTTTGGTCCCTCCTTGCTTCTCATGGGCTTCCCATCGATTCTCGGGACTCGGGATCGGGTCTCGGAGGCTCGGGATTGGGTCCCAAGGTCTCGGGGTCGATTCCAAGGCATCGAATCATCGTTCCTTTACTCCGTTGGCTCCAAAATGTGTATGTATAGAGTCGGAATCGCTCCAACTCTTCCAAATCGGTCTCGGGAACCTGAAACGAACTAAAGGAAGCATAAGAAGCCCCTAAACCGCTCCCAAGGAGCGATTATACAAGTAAAATGGGACCAAAACACTACAAAATAGGCACTACAAACCACACTTATCAGTAAACAGAGTTGACCCAAGTAACCCATAGTTTGTTAGGATTCTTGGCGACCCACCATGCTAGTTTGCCTATAGCAGCTTTATTCCAGTTGGAGCATTGGATTAGATTCAGGCCACCTTCTCTATACGGCACACATGCTTTTTTCCATGATACAGGAGGGGCTTTAGTATAGGTGATCCCCTCTTCCCAAAGAAAGGTCCGACATATACCTTCAATTTGCTTGAGAACTCCTGAAGGGAGCAAGAAAATGCTTGCCCAGTAGTTGTGTAATGTAGATAGGACCAATTTTACCAGTACAAGTCGACCTGCGTATGATAAATTCTTCGCTCCCAATCTTCTAATGCGTTCCTTAATGCTATGCACCAGTGGTTGGCAATCTAGAATTGTTAGTCTTGAAGATTTGATCGGTACTCCGAGGTACTTGAAAGGTAATGAGCCAGCTTTGCACCCCGAAATAGCCAAGATATCTTGCTGTGTTTCCTTTTTAACACCGTTGAAGTAGATATGAGATTTCCCTTTACTGAGATGAAGACCAGAAGCCTTAGAGAAGGTAGCAAAAGTTCGGATCAGCACCATCGTAGAAGGAGTATCGCCTTTACTGAAGAGCAGCAGGTCATCGGCAAACATGAGATTGACCAGTTTCATTTGTTTGCATAGCGGATGATAGCTAAACTCGTTGTTTTCAGTAGTAAAATGGAGCAGCCGCGATAAGTATTCCATGCATATTATAAACAATAGGGGTGATAGCGGATCACTTTGTCTCAAGCCTCGTTTACCCGGAAAAAACCCGAACGAATCCCCGTTCAGATTGAGAGAAAACGCTGCAGTGGACACGCATTGCATCAACAAGTTCCTGAATTTGTCAGGCATGTTAAGGAGTAGTAACATTTGGTCTAAAAACTCCCATTCAATCGAATCATACGCCTTTTGCATGTCCATCTTTATCATACATCTCGGAGATACAGCTTTCCTCGAGTATAATCTCACTAAGGCAAATGAGGATATTTTCGACTATACTCCTCCCTCGAATGAACCCACCTTGCACAGGAGATATGACTTCAGTAAGAATCTGTGCGATTCTGTTGCATAAGATTTTAGAAATGCATTTGTAGACCGTGTTACAGCATGCGATTGGTCGGAATTACATCACCGTAACTGGTCGTTTAATTTTAGGAATTAAAGATATGGCAGTAGTATTTAGCTGCTTCAAAAGACGACCAGAATCAAAAAAAATCCAATATAGCATCACAAACATCATCCCCAACAATATTCCAAGCGTCTTTGAAGAACTTACTCGAGTACCCATCAGGCCCCGGGGCCTTATCATTGGGAATGCTAAACATTGTTTCCTTAATTTCCTCCCTCGTAACTGGAGAGTTAAGAATAGCCCAGTGTTCCGGAGTACAAACCGGTCCCAACTGCATTACCTTCCTCGCAACCCTGGTGGTGTGCGTGTTTTCCCCCAGCAAACTTTTATAGTATGATAAGAACGCATCCTGAACTGATTCAGTGTTGTTGTACATTCTCCCGTGGGTATCCTCAATCTGATTGACTTTGTTCTTTACTCTCCTAGCCTTTAAAGCACCATGGAATGCCGCAGAATTGGTATCGCCTTCTCTCAACCAATGTAATTTTGCTTTTTGCCTCAAATAGCTCATTCTCGCCTTATCTAATATTCTGTATTGCTCCGCTGCATCCAGTTCCGCCCCAATAAGTTCACAGTTGCCAATATTACTGCTGATTTTCTTCTGGATATCAATGAGTTTCACCTGAGCTAAGTCCGCCTGAAGCTCTATTTCATGGAATCGCGTTCTGTTCAGTTGTTTTAAAGGCCATTTAAGTCTCTTTAATTTCATTGCCATTTTAAACATTTTCGTTCCTTCCACCTCTTGCTTCTAAGATGCTTCAATAATGTTCTCAAAATCAGGCGCTTGACTCCACATGTTATAGTATTTGAAACATCTATTTCGCTTAGTCGGACCTGCAATTCTCCGGATCACACAAGGGTTGTGATCGTACAGCCCTTCGGGAAGAAAATGAGCCCTAAAATCATCAAAACAATCAATCCATTCTTGATTTACAAGAACCCTATCCAACCTGCTATACACCCTGTCTTCAGGAGGTTGTTTATTATTCCGAATATAAAAGGCCCCTATAGCCGGACAATCCATGACAGAGCATTGATCGATACAGTTTAGGAAGGGTTGAGCTTCATTAGGGTTGAAGCCCCCTCCCAATCTTTCTTCTGGTACTAGAACACAGTTAAAATCCCCCCCAATTAGCCAGGCCCCCTGCACCATACGATTGATTTGTTCTAAATCTGTCCAGAGCACTCCCCTGTCATCGATGCTATTAAAAGCATAGACAAAGGTAACATTATATTCAATATTCCCAACAAGGTCATGCACCGTGCAGTGAACCAACTGAGCAGTATACTTATAGAACTGAACATTGCATTGAAGCGGATCCTACAGTACCCAAATTCGACCTCTAGGATGCATGTGGCTATTAGTAGAAATGCACCAATTATTAAAGACATGGCTTTGCACCTTATTAAAATTCTGAGGTTTGATTTTGGTCTCAAGGAGGCCAAACAAACCTATTTTATTCACCTCAAGAAATTTATTTATCTCACACTGTTTATCCACCCTATTCATCCCCCTCACATTCCAAAAACCAATATTCATGAGGGGATATGTGGGGAGAGGGTTACCTTACTTCCTTTTCCAGGCTCTTGTCTACTTAGGAGAACATGCTTGAAAGAAGGACTAGAGAGTTGTCCAGCCATTCCCATGCATTATGAGGAGAGTTTGCGTCTTGCAGCTCATCAGAGTTATCCGTATCTCCAATCCTCATATTATGCTTCTTGTTCCCATCATCCTGTCTCACCTCCTGTGAAGGAGTGTTTACATAATTAATAATAAGTGCAGGTGGTTCAATTGTCTCATTCAGCGTTTTCTGAACTTTGTCTTCCTGGTTAATAATCGGTCTCCAAACTTTACGTGTCTTCTCCACCGATGTTTTTGCTTGAGTCCGACATTATTTCTTCTCATGGCCCATTCTTTTGCATTTCTCACATATAACAGGCTTCCAATCATACTCCACGTTAATCGAAATCAGGACCCCCTTCTCATCCTTGAATTGAATTTTTTCAGGTAGCTTTTGGCCCAGTGTGACCTCAATTAAGACCCGAGCAAAACCAAGTCTTGACCTATGACCAGTAGCCTCGTCTCTTTTAATCATAGGGCCTACAATTCCAGCAATCTTGCGGAGGCTATCTCCCCAGAATTTCAATGGTAAGTTGTGAAGTCGAATCCATGTTGGCATCACCTTCACATCTTCTTTCTCCAAGTCAATGTCCGGTTGCCATCCCTTGATAATCATGGGCTTATTATCGAAGAGATAGTATCCAGAATGTAGGACAATATTCTTTATGGCCTCCGTAGGAAATCTCACCAAGAATACTCCATTCGTCAAGAATGAAATCTTGTCAATGGTGTGCTGTTTCCAAATCCTTTTCAAAAACCCTTCCAGTACTTGCCATGGAGGGTTTGACCCCACAATAAAACCGTAAACAGATGAACGCCAGTAATCAATCTCTGGCTGAACATCTTCCACAGATAATTGTAGAATATCTTCATCTGTCTCCAGCACAGTTTTCCTCCCTTGTTTCGTGAGCCATACACCTCCATCATCCTCCACGTTACCAGGAGAACTATGATCCCTCGCACGCAATTCAGTATTTAATCCATCATCGAGAAGACTCCCATCATCATCATCCTGAATTTGGTATGGCGCAACGCCCATTATTTCCTACATGGATTTTTCCTTCAAAGGCACGTCCATGGCAGGGTTCTTCCTTGTCATATTATCTTCCTTGTATGGTTCTCTTTCTATAGAATGTTTTCTCTGCCTTCGCTTCGTGATGTTGCTGATCACCGGCGAGCCAGAAGAAGAAGACCGGACCATCGTGTCACAGCCGCTTCTCCTTGCCGATCACTGGTCAGGTCGCTAGGGTTTTTTTAGATGTCAGTCTTTATTGTCTCATTGCAGTCTATGCTGTTTTGTAAGACCTTACCAATTGCATGATTTTCTTCAAGATTGCTTCTTAAAGCATTGGTGGCATGGGAGTTGAAAATGTTATTAAAGTGATGGTAGGTGTTTGTTGTCTATCCTACCGATCAAAATAATAATCAACGAACCTAAGATAGGTAGGTAGGGTAATTCGAGTCGATCCTCAGGGACAGGAGTTCCAAACTAGAGGGTGCTATGGTCTAAGACTAGGTTCAAGACAAACTAAAGTGATTGACTAAGATTAACTAATGACTAAACTAAAGTCTATAACACGAAGTAAAAAGGTAAAACAAACAACTAATGATAATGGAAAGCGAGTTAAATCACTATAAAGAGAAACTAGGGCTAGTTCGGGTTCTTGGATGTCAAGGAGACTCAAAGGGGAAACGAGGGTGCTAGCATGGTTTCGTAGCCTAGGTTACATTCGGGCTCTCGCTACTTAAACGGCCTAGGGGACTTCTCACCACGCTCTCGCTCCTAGTAGATGAACCAAACCTATCACCAAACAAAGACATGCAAGAGAAGAAGCAAGAACAACAAGGAGTGATCGTCTCAAGTCTCACAAGCATTTCATTGAACATGTTGAGTGCAAGGCATTAGGAAACAACAAAAACAACAACTAGCATCACCCATCTCACCCTAATCATCCCTAATCACACCCAATCTCCCTACTAACCCTAGGGGAAAACTACTCACACATAATTAAAGAACTAAAACCAACATAAGCTAGAGAAACCAACATAAGAACAACCACATTCATAATGAAGAATAAACAAGGGAAACAATAAACAAGAGATAAAGAATGAAACATTACTAACAATGAAAGATTAAAGGAAAAGAGAGAAGAAGGATTACACCAACTACAAGATGAATGAAAAGATTGAAACTTGGATATAAGAAAACCCAAAACATCCACCAATGTTGTCAAGATTGGTAGATTCTTCAAGAATTCCAATAATACAAGAGTAACTAACATAGATTAAGCTAAGATTAAGGAAAGATTAAAGAAAGATTAAGGAGAAACTAAGGTAATCTACACCAATTTCTATCTAGGGTTTCATCTAAGGTAGTGTGCTTAAAACAATACAAGAGGAAGATATATATAGGGTTCCATAAGTGAGAGGAAGGAAAGAATAATGATGGTAGTGCTGAGCTGGGCCCATCTCGGCCGGGATGGTGATGGTCCCGATCGGGAAGGGTCCCATCCCGGTCGGGAAGGTGGTGATCCCGGCCGGGAAGGCCCTCTAGAGGCCTGTTTCTTCTCGTCTTCTCATCCCGCCCGTGATGGGTCCTTATTTGCTCTTCCTTGGATTCTTATTGATGCTCGGTGCTCGGGATATTCTCAAGTGGACTCCAAGGGACTCGGGAACGAGTCCTAGTCACCGAATCATCGTCGCTTCTCTTCAACGGCTCCATATGCATCGGAAACGAGACAGAATCGTTCCACTTCTCCATAATGAGCATTAGGAACCTAAAACAAGCTAGAAGAAACGTAAGTAGCCTCGAAACCGCTCTAAAGAGCGATTTCACAAAAGAAAGAGGGACCAAACACGTGAAATAAACACTACAAAACACACTTATCAATAAAATCCGTATTTTTCAAAACCGAAATACGTCCGACCCATATTTTACCCGAACCCGAAAAGACCGAACCCGAAACCCGACCGCCCGATCCGTTCGACTGGTCTAGGGATAATAAAGGATACCGTACTATGATGTTCGAGTAGGTTTAGGAAACACAATAGTACAATATTGTGTGAAGTTTGGGCAACACAATAGGACAATATTGTGTGAACGGTTAAAGAAACACAGTAGGAAAATATTGTGTGAAGGTTTAGTAAACACAATAGTAAATAGTCCTTGATTTCCTAGTTTGAGTTAGATATGATATCTTTATGATACCATAAATATGAGTCTATTTGTATTAATTCATATTGAAGAAAGAAAGAAGAAAGAAACAAGTTTCAATAATTCAAAACCTTTTTATATTTTATCATATGGTTAAAATTTGTGGTCATTATTAGGGGTGTTCACCTGTCCAAACCCGGAACGGACCGGTTTGACCCGCGGACCGGCAACCCAAAAAATCCAAACCCGCGGACCGGACCGGTTAACAAAGAACCCGGACCGGGTCACTTTTTGAACACCCCTAGTCATTATTACAGATCTCAGGTTCATAAACTTAGCTATGGGCTTCGCACTTTGTAAGACCACTTCCAAGCAAGGTCAAGAGAGGGATTATGACTAAGGATGTCAAATGGATCAGTTTCAGATCTGGTGAAGCATCACCCGCATCTATCCATTACATTAAATACATCATTCGTCATCCATTCTTCATCCGCGGATGGAACAGATGGATCGGGTGATAAATGGTGACAAATAAATTATCTTTAAATCACGAAAAAAGTATTAAATTTATTCACCCGAAAATATAAGGTCGACTTATATTATATTAAGAGCTCTCTTAATAAATCTTGTAACTTAATCGTTGTTTTGATATTATAAAAAGTATAATAATTTAGTATTCCGTATTTAATTATCCTAACTTTTATATATGAATGTGTATATTTTTTTGGTAAAATACAAAGAAAATCGGGTGACGGATGGATAACGGGTGAGATTTAGCATCATCCGTCATCCATCCATCATCCATTAATTTCGGGTTTTCGTACATCCATTTAAATCGGGTGGATGGATATAAAGCGGGTGCGGGTGAAATTGACATCTCTAAGTATGATCCACTTGGATCATCCTAAGCATCAATTAAATAGGGGATTAGCTGGTTAACATGACATTTTGAATAGAAGAGGTCAAGTGATGACCTTATTTGCTCTTCCATGACCTCTTATGTGTCCACTCTTGATTGAATGGATAAAAAAGTAGAAAAAAAAGTGATAAAGTATTTTATTTGTATGGATATTTAGTTTTATTTTAAAAAAAAATAGTACTTTGTATTTACACATTATATTTTTTCATTTCATTTTTTTGTGATTACTTTTTGTTTATGTTTTAATTTCCTAGTTTTTCAAAGGAATTTTTATCTTTGCCTTACTTGGCAAATTTTAGCTTATAGTAGATTTAATTACCAGATAATATTTTATGTCATATACTCCCTCCGATTACCTATTTTCTTCTCTCTTTCCTTTTTGCGCTGAGTTTGATTTTCTTCTCTCTTTCCATTTAAGGAAAGTTTAACTCTCTTCATTAATTAATATAATAATCTTCTCTTCTACTTTTCCACCCACTTTTTCTCATTTAATTAATATAATATTCTTCTCTCATACTTTTTCACTCTACTTTTTCTCATTTAATTAATATAATATTTCTCTCTCTTAGTTTTTCATTCCATCTTCCATACTTTACCAATATAATATTTCTTCCTTATTTTCTTCCCCAAAAAGAAGGGGGAAGAAAATAGGTAATCAGAGGGAGTAATAATTAACTTTATGTTATTTAAATTTATCGTCACATTTGTTTTTAATATATTGAATGTTGTTTTTAATTTACAAATATTGTGTTGTACTATGTATAGTTCTTATTATCAATGAAATCATCTTTTACTTTTTAGAATAATAATATTTAAAATCGATTCTCTTATAATTCCCGAAAAATATTAAAAATTTTAATATTTATGATTTTTATGATTTTGTAAGTAAAATATTTCGAAAATTATAGATTTAAAATTAAAATTATTTATATAAATTTGTTAGTAATTGAGAAGTAAAGTAATAAGAATTGTTTTAATGGGTAGAAAATGTGGAAAATCATTGAAAAGATAAAAAATGACAAAATGATTGGTTTGATGACTTAGGTCGTGACTTTATGGATGAGAGGATGCATATGGGTCAAAGTAAATAAAGTAAGATTAAGAGTAAAAATAAGTGGTAACACAAATAACTTGACCCAATGCATGGTGCTCCTTAACCCTACTTTTTCTCCTTATTGAAAACTGGAAAGTGTATCATAATGTGTCTTTTCCTAATACTAGCCCTAATACTTTTTCTCCTTAACCCTACTTTTTTCATCTTATAACAACAGATAATACTAGCGCTAGCGTTCGATTTTAAGTATAGGGATTAGAGGTTTTAATGAGACGAGACAGCTCGCGAGCAGCTCGAGTTCGACTCGGTCAAAGCTCGGTCAAAGCTCGGCTCGTGCGAGCTCGACTCGAGCTCGGGCTCGGCTCGACAACTTAACTAGTCGAGCAGAGCAAGGCGTGACTCGGCTCGAAAAACTCGCGAGCAGCTCGATTTGAGGTTATTAGTTAATATTTTGTTATTTATTAAGAAAATATTAATAATAGTTACATAGTTTTTTCACCATATAATATGTTCTTATTGATTTGCCTAATGTATTTGTATATATTTTTTGGATCCCAATTTATTAAAACACATCGGTGCAAAAAGAGTTAAAATTAAATAATTATATATAGGCTCGAGTTAAGCTCGAACTCGCAGTTTAGCTCGTGAGCTTGGTCTGAGCTCAATTTTTTAAGCTCGGGTAATCTCGAGATCGGCTCGAGTTCAAATTTTTCTTAACGAGCACGAGTCGAGCAAGGCCAAGCTCGTGCTCGGCTCAGCTCGTTTACACCCCTAATAGGGATATGAAAATCTAATATACTGTATATTAGGTTTAAAGTATTTGCGTTACCGGAGTTAAATAAGTCAAACATTTGAAAATAAATATATAACTTTTTTTGGTGAAGATTTATATTAAATCAATCTCCGACAATGCGAGAATCGTATACGAAAAGGAAGAAACATACAAACACTATTCCCCACTTCTCGAGCATAATCGACCTACATGGTGTACTACCGTATTGCTTCTCGTTTAACATGTGGCCATAAGCATTGGACAACTAAACACCTAAGAGACAAAATATCCTCTACTAACAAACCCTTGACATCCCTCGATACATGACGTTTCGAAACTGCATCGACCATCACTCGGGAATCACATTCAATGATGATATGAGTGAAGTGCAGGCTGTTAGCCCAGGACCTACCAAACTTCATTGCTTTTGTCTTGCCTGTCGTCGAATCCCTGCCCGCCAAACTCTGTTTGCATCCAAGCAGAACAACCTTCCCCTACTCGTCTCGCCCAACAACACCGAGTATTTATTTTCACGAACCCCATCCACGAAGGTGACCAACACACATGGGATGCGTGATGACCACGAACAAAGGGCACCCTTAACTCTTTCCCGTACCTTTCTTATTCCTCCATCATTTGTATCATGCCATTGACAATCACATTAGGAGGGTGATGGGAGGGATTTGTCGTGGAATCTCAACCGTCAATAATAAACCGGCTATTCTTAACTAAGGTAGATAGGGCAAGTCGGGTCGAATCCACGGGGACGGTAAGAGGCGTCTAGACTAAGGTCACCTAAAAACGAGACTAGGTCAACGAGCTAAGCTAAGGAATGATAGAAGGGGAGAAGGCTGGACTAAGACTAAGAAGAACAACTAAGGAAAACGAGCTAGGATTAGGTCGGGGTCAAAGGGGTAACGAAATGGTCGAGGGAGAACTAGAGCGAAGGAGGTTGTAGGGTGATCTAGGTTGGTCCGGGCTCTCGCAACTTAGACCCACCTAGAGGTTCCACCTAGAACCCATCTCGGCGACACACAACACAAACGGGGTTCTAGCACGCTATAGACCTAGGTCGAATCCGGGCTCTCGCAACTTAGTGAGGAGACCGAACCCACAACAAACTAACACCCACAAAAGAAAGGCAAGAAAACAAGCATTCGTACATACTTAGTCATTCAAGCAATTCAACAAACATGTGATGTGCATCAAACAAGAGGAAACCCAAATCTTACACCAACATCTCTAACCAACCCTTAATCACCCAATTAACACCCTAATCACCTTACTAACCCTAGAAAGAACACTACTCTAACATAATCAAACTACAACTAACACTAACAAGATGGATTAACAAAATAAACAACACAAACATCTACAAACTAGTGAAAACTATTAACTACAATCAAAGATTGAAACTTGAATAACATAAATAAAGATTAAAAAGAAAAGGAAGGGATTATACCAAACTAGTGAAGGAGAAAGAACAAAACTTGCATTAATGAAGAAAACCCAAAACAAACATCCAAGGTTGTCAAGCTTGGAGAAGATCTTGAAGAATTCCCTTAATACAAGTGCTAATCTAAGATTAACTACTAATTATCGACTAATCTACACTAGTCTAATCTAATCTAACCTAAGTAGTCTAGGGTTTTTAAGGATATAACCTAAGATAACATAACATGGTGTCTTAATACAAGAGGGGGGTATATATAGGGTTACAAATGGAAGGGAGAAGAAAGGAAACAATGCGGGCTGAACTGGGCTCATCCCGGTTGGGATGAGTTGGTCCCGATCGGGATGGGCCATCCTTCCCGGTCGGGAAGGACGTTCCCGATCGGGATGGGCTCACAGTAGCCGTGCTTCATGTCCCCTTCATCCCGAACGGGATGAGGCCATCCCGAACGGGATGGGTCTTTGTAGGCCTCCCTTAAGAGCTCTTTGGTCCCACCTTGCCTCTCATGGGCTTCTCGTCGATTCTCGGGACTCGGGATCGGGTCTCGAAGGCTCGGGATTGGGTCCCATGGTCTCGGGGTCGATTCCAAGGCATCGAGTCATCGTTCCTTTACTCCATTGGCTCCAAAATGTGTATGTATAGAGTCGGAATCGCTCCAACTCTTCCAAATCGGTCTCGGGAACCTGAAACGAACTAAAGGAAGCATAAGAAGCCCCTAAACCACTCCCAAGGAGCGATTCTACAAGGAAAATGGGACCAAAACACTACGAAAAAGGCACTACAAATGACACTTATCAACTCCCACACACTTAACCCTTACTCGCCCTCGAGTAAGCACATACTACTACTAAACTATCCGAGTGGGTATTAGCGCACCCTACGCCCCTTCAACTCACGCGAGTGCACTTAGAGGAAAAGTGTACTCCGCAAGGCAAGCTGGGTCTTGCGACAAAACTGTGGATGCAACCGGGCACAAAACACATAAACAAACAATCACACAAACAAACACATAATCGGTTGCACCCAAAAGAAAATAAATACCGCTTCCCTCAAAAAGCGGTGAATAAAACACCGGTTTAGGACTCGAGGTAAGTGACAACGTTCCCAAGCTAGACGTACAAACCAAGGTGAACTAAACCCTAAAAGTATGACGATAAAGCAACAAAAACGTTGGTAACTTACCTAGGTCCTCCTAACTTTCTAAAAACGTACTATAGGACGATCGGCGGAGTGGAAAGTGAAGAACCACGGTGTTAGTCGACACTGTAGGTAAGTGAGACCCCGCCCCCTTTAGCGTGAGCCAAGAGGGTCGTCCCGTGTCCATGACCGCCTAACTAGTCCAAGTAAAAAGGTGGAAATAATGCAAAATGAGGGAAGACCGACTAATGCCGCTATCATCCTTCCTAGGGACTCGGTCCTTTGGTAGGCTCTTCACGGCAAAAGTCGGAAAAAGGCTTATTTTTGTGGGTATTTCCTTTTTTGTGAGACGTGTTTTCTTTTGGCATTTTCTTTCTTTTCGACGTATTGATTTGTTTGTTGCCATGCCATTTCTTTTTCTTCTTTTCTATTTTCTTTTTGGCTTTTGTGCCTTTTCTTTTTCTTCATTCTTTTCTTTCTTTCATTTTTTTCTTTCTTTTCTTTTCTTTTCTTTGCCCTTTTGGCAAGATTTGGCATTTTTGGCATTTCTCGACACTCAAGAAAGGGAGAATCAACAAATTGCATTTTATTGTGTGTATATGTGTAGAAGGTAGGGAAATGGGTAAGTCGGGACGGCGCCTTGCCTTCTAACCCACAAAAAGTGGAGAACTTGGACTAATCAAACAATCCTAAACACGGTCACCTAGGGGACGAGACTCGGTAACCAAGACCTTTTCACACCGTGGATGGTCATAATGGTCAAAGGTGCAAATCCCGTAGTAAATCCCTAGTAAGCTAGGTGGACTCAAGGTAAAGGACCGACGAACTTATTGATTTAGGGTCATTCTACTAGATTAAAGTCCAAGACTCGATTTATACTACTAGAATGGGAAAGTAAACACTTGCACACTAGTCTCTAGACCGGGTTTTCGAAATCCATTTACACAAGACACAACACAACATAGAACAAAGACTCAATGAGAACGAAAGAAAAAGAAGTAAAGGCAACAAAACAAGAACAAAACAAAACGAACACATACAAAACAAACACCACCCCGAACTTCCAAATGAGCAACCAATCATCCACAAACTTTACAAAGCTCCACCCGAGCACACCACAACACATATCTCCTCCAAACTCCACAAGAGACAAAGAGGAAAAAGGGTTGAAAAGATGTTACCGGGTGTCTTGAAAGCTCTCCAAAGCTAGCGGTGAGTAAGCGACCTATAAGGAAAAAGGGAGGCAAAACACGCACACAAAACAAATATACGACACAATGACAAAAAAGGAAAACACACAAAAGAAAAATCTTTTTGATTTTTGTGAAATTTTTCAAATTTTTAGGGTTTTTAAGATTTTTTCGGAAAAACTACGAAAATAAAACTAACTATACTAGAATATCGCTCCCCCACACTTAAATCGAGCCATGTCCTCATGCTCAATCGTAGGGTGCGGAGAGACAAAAGAAAAAGAAAAGAAACTACGAAAATAAAGCTAAAGATCAAAAATATAGTGAAGAAAAGGGTAGAAGGTGTCCGGCCGGGGTGTAGTCAAGTCACCATGGGCCGAGACAAGAAAAAGATATGGAAGGGGGAAGAAAAATAAAAAGAAGGAAATAAAAGGAAATGGGAGGGGAGGGCTAGGTGTAATCAAGTCACCTAGCCCGGATTCCGCCTAAATCCGACTAAATCCTTAAAAAGAAGAAAGTGAAAATCTTGTAAAATTTAGATTTTTCGATTGACTCTCGAAGTAATCACTTCGTCGGGAGTCGGGAGCAATCACTACCGAGGCCTCGAAGGCCACCAAGGTACCATGACTCAAGGGGAAGGGGGTAAACAAGAGAAAAACAAGCAATAAAAGACGGAAAAGAAAGGATAATTGCCGTACCGACCGGTTAGCAACTCATTTGCTCCATCGTCTCAATGATCAATATAGACGCTTGCTTGTTGTCTTCGTTGTCATCCTCCTTCAAGCTTGATAAAACCGCATAGTTGGGGTAGTAATGGTAGGGGGTGGGATTTGATGTGGATCTCGGTGTGTAAAGTGAGGTGTACGGTTCATATGATAGGAGTAAGGAGGAGTAGGGAGGTTGGGAGGGGGTATAATGGATGGGTGGAGTCAAAGGGGACCATCCCGGTCGGGATGGATGGTCCCGATCGGGTTGATAAACCCTTCCCGATCGGGAAGCCCTCGTCCCCGTCGGGAACGCACTCCAGTGAATCCGATTTTCAGCACCTTCATCCCGATCGGGATGGCTCCTTCCCGGTCGGGATTCTTCATCCTTCCCGGTCGGGAAGCCCTCTTCCCGCTCGGGATGAGTCTTCTTTGCTTCCCCAAGCCCAAAAGCTTATCATAAGCTTCAAAAACCGACTTCCTCGCTCGCAAACCAAACTCCATCATCAACTACTCCTTTCTAGGAGTCACCTTCACTTCACCTATCATAATAAACTCAAAGTACTCATCAAATTCACTCCCTCACATCGCTCATCAAAATACCAAATCAATCACAAGAATCCCACAAAAACAAAGGAAGTCCTAGAAACAAAAAACACAAATACAAGCACAAGAATTCTAAAGAAGAGAGGAGGGGAATATACAACATGACGGTTCTTTTAGGAACTCCGTCAAACCTAGGATGGTGGACTCTTCTTAAACCGTAGCCCTCAAGGGCATGGAGGAGCAAGTCGAACGCGCTACCGACATCATAGTGAAGGCCCAAGAAGCGCTCGAGCTTAACCGACCTCCACGGCCTCCAAGGAGGAGGCAAGAAGTAGGATTCCCAAGACCCGACTTCATCTTCAAATTAGTCTTTGGGGTCTCTCCATCCTACGAGCTTCTCCGATCTCTTCCTCCCTAAGCATTGCCTCCAATCACAAGCAAGCTTCATCTCCAAGAAAGAAGCCACAAAAAGCGGTTTTGGCCTCACTTCCTCGATGCACACCCCAGACTTGCCTTAAGTTGTGGTTCCCCATCTTCATCACTCGGCCCCACATCATCTTGGAGAGGAGAATCGAAACTTCTACCGGCGGTTTCAATCTCTTCCAAGTCATCTCTCGGTGTAATAGCAAGGGGCTCATGATGCCTATCCACGTTCTCGGACAAGGGCAACTCGAGGCTAACAATTTCACCCAACAACTCTACAAACTCCACCAACTCATCCAACCCACTATCCTCCTCCAATTCCTCACCAATGTTGCCTCCACCAAGGGTCATATCTTCATCCGTCTCTTTTTGGGTAGACGATTGAGGTTCTTCAAAGCAAACTTCTCTATCAAAGGGAACTACATCGGCAGCTTCGTAACTCGGTTGCTCCTCTTTCTCAAGTGGGCACCCTCCATCTAAATACGATGCTCGGGATAAAGACATTACGGCTTGAACCGATAATGCATTTAATTGAGCATTCCTCGCCTCGTTTGCCCTTCGCATTTGGACCATTAATTCCTCTTGTTGTTTTCGCAATTGAATGGTCGTTTCTTGGAAGCTCCTTTGCATTTGAAGCATCGATTGATGTAACTCTAAGTTTGACGATTGGTGGTCATTGGGGTCTTGTAAAGCTTCTTGATAATCTTGATGATGCCCATAGGGTGGGGCATCATATTGTTGGTAGCAAGGTTGGGGTGATTGGTAGTATTGTGGGTCATAGGGTTCATATTGTGGTTGGGGTGGAGGTATTGGCTTCCACAAGGTGAATCTTGAGTGTACATGGTGGGGTCACAATCATAACTCGAGTAATAGTCACCATGATCGTAGGATTGGTAATCGTTCACTTGTTGGTAGCCATATCCATACTCTTGAGGATCATACCCATCTTGATTACCCCAAGAAGCTTGATAATGGTAGGGGACGTCATGTCATAGCTTTGGTTCATGGGAGAAGAGTGATAGCTCATATCGGCTCCCGAGTGTGTGGAGTTTAGATCAAACCCCATGCTTGCTCGAAAATCGTAGTCCATACCCGTTCGGAAACCACTCATTCTAGCAACCGTCCGTTTAAGCGGCTCTGAGTTGCAAGAAGAAGATAATCACCGCCTCTAAGCATAAACTGTAGACTAAGAACAAACGTGAGAAGTCTAGTGCTTTTTGGGCACTAGACAAGAGAGAAATAAACCACACACACACAAGAAGCAAGGTAACAAAAAGAAAAAAAGAAAACACAAACACAAAGACAAAGTCAAGTAACTAGGAAAACAAAGTCTAAACTAGCACCGTCCCCGGCAACGACGCCAAATTGATGGGAGGGATTTGTCGTGGAATCCCAACCGTCAGTAATAAACCGGCTATTCCTAACTAAGGTAGATAGGGCAAGTCGGGTCGAATCCACGGGGACGGTAAGAGGCGTCTAGACTAAGGTCACCTAAAAACGAGACTAAGTCAACGAGCTAAGCTAAGGAATGATAGAAGGGGAGAAGGCTGGACTAAGACTAAGAAGAACAACAAAGGAAAACGAGCTAGGATTAGGTCGGGGTCAAAGGGGTAACGGAATGGTCGAGGGAGAACTAGAGCGAAGGAGGTAGTAGGGTGATCTAGGTTGGTTCGGGCTCTCGCAACTTAGACCCACCTAGAGGTTCCACCTAGAACCCATCTCGGCGACACACAACACAAACGGTGTTCTAGCACGCTATAGACCTAGGTCGAATCCGGGCTCTCGCAACTTAGTGAGGAGACTGAACCCACATCAAACTAACACCCACAAAAGAAAGGCAAGAAAACAAGCATTCGTACATACTTAGTCATTCAAGCAATTCAACAAACATGTGATGTGCATCAAACAAGAGGAAACCCAAATCTTCCACCAACATCTCTAACCAACCCTTAATTACCCAATTAACACCCTAATCACCTTACTAACCCTAGCAAGAACACTACTCTAACATAATCAAACTACAACTAACACTAACAAGATGGATTAACAAAAGAAACAACACAAACATCTACAAACTAGTGAAAACTATTAACTACAATCAAAGATTGAAACTTGAATAACATAAATAAAGATTAAGAAGAAAAGGAAGGGATTATACCAAACTAGTGAAGGAGAAAGAACAAAACTTGCATTAATGAAGAAAACCCAAAACAAACATCCAAGGTTGTCAAGCTTGGAGAAGATCTTGAAGAATTCCCTTAATACAAGTGCTAATCTAAGATTAACTACTAATTATCGACTAATCTACACTAATCTAATCTAATCTAACCTAAGTAGTCTAGGGTTTTTAAGGATATAACCTAAGATAACATAACATGGTGTCTTAATACAAGAGGGGGGTATATATAGGGTTACAAATGGAAGGGAGAAGAAAGGAAATAATGCGGGCTGAACTGGGCTCATCCCGGTCGGGATGAGTTGGTCCCGATCGGGATGGGCCATCCTTCCCGGTCGGGAAGGACCTTCCCGATCGGGATGGGCTCACAGTAGCCGTGCTTCATGTCCCCTTCATCCCGAACGGGATGGGTCTTTGTAGGCCTCCCTTAAGAGCTCTTTGGTCCCTCCTTGCCTCTCATGGGCTTCTCGTCGATTCTTGGGACTCGGGATCGGGTCTCGGAGGCTCGGGATTGGGTCCCAAGGTCTCGGGGTCGATTCCAAGGCCTCGAGTCATCGTTCCTTTATCTCATTGGCTCCAAAATGCGCATGTATCGAGTCGGAATCGCTCCAACTCTTCCAAATCGGTCTCGGGAACCTGAAACGAACTAAAGGAAGCATAAGAAGCCCCTAAACCGCTCCCAAGGAGCGATTCTACAAGGAAAATGGGACCAAAACACTACGAAAAAGGCACTACAAATGACACTTATCAGAGGGGGCGGGTTATTCTCGAAGACTTGGAGGTTCATGCATACTACATCCACCACATCATAGCTAAAAGACGGTTTCTTGAGTCGACCTGAACCTGTGACAAGAAAGAGCCATACCAGGTGTCGCATGAACGAGGAGGACATATATATATACTAACACTAATTCGCTGAAGTCGCACATATCCCACAACTTCTTTGCCTAATCGCATTTAAACATAGCGTTTTAGGTCGACTCTGCCTCCCTCCCACAGAGGCTACATAGTGAATCTGGAATGCAATGTCGCCTAGCCAAGTTGGCCCTCACTCCCAAAGTGGTAGAATAGGCACGCCACAAGAAGTGTGATAGAAAATAAATACATATGGCTATATATACAGACTCAATTAAAATTGATAAAACTTTGGGGAATCACTTCTTCAATATCTATCAATAGTCTTTCCCTAATGAAGGATATCGCAGATTCAAAGACAATTATGCCCCCTTTTAAAAATATTCGAACTATTATGAATAAGGATGGTGTGGACTTCCTAGGCAAACCTCTTTGTTCTAAAAAATTAGCTAGAACGATAGTGTTTCAGCTTGGTAGCTAAAGTACCTAGGCCCAAATGGCTTCGCTGCCATCTTCTTTCATAAATATTGGCACGTGGTTAAGACCGATGTCGTTGCCACAATTTTCTACTTTCTTAACACCGATAATATTCTCAAAGAAATGAACCAAAATTTTATTGCTCTCATTCTGAAGAACGAGTCTTTGAAAATAGTTAGCGGCCTGTTATAGGCCTATTAATCTCTGTAATGTGCTTATGAAAATTGTTTCCAAGGTCATTGCCAACCATATTAAAAGGTTATTACAAAGTTTAATTGAGCCTTTTCAGAAGACTTTTGTGCCGGGAAGAGCGATTAGTGACAATATAGCAATTGTTCATGAGCTTTTGCATAGCTTAATCGAAACTACTCCAAAGGCAAAATTAGGAGTCTAGCATTGAAGGTGGAGTTCAGTAAAGCCTTCGATAGGCTCAACTGGCTCTTCATCCGCCTTACCTGGGAGGCAATGGGTGTAGACACCCAAATTCTGACCTGATGGCTGCAGAGGTGCCCGACAAACACCCGATGACGATCAGACTGCAACGCGACGCGAAATTACGATGTTTTAGATAGTTTTTCTATAGAATGACTTAAATAATTACTCGGAAAAATTAATTCAACATCAAGGCAGCCTTAGTCGTGTCATTACGATCGCGTCTACACTAATTAGAGTCAATTCCAACACTGGGACCCCGAATCAGTCCCGAAATATGCAAAGTTAAGCCCGAGTAACGTGTCGGGCCGAGCAAACCTCGAGACACGCTATCCAAGCCCACCCGTCGTTCGACGCGCTAGGGTTAACGGGAACCCTTAACCCCCAAGCAATCCAAAGATATGCATCTTCTCCGTTTTGGAAAGTTTCGAAATCGGATCTTCAAAAATCCGGGCGCCTCACACCAGGCGTCTCATTCTTCACACGCATGGCACCATGCGACTGAGTTCTGGTGCGCCAGAGCTCAAGCATCCTAAAGGTCGATTTGAACTGCGCGAGCAACTATAAATACCCCCTCACTTTATTCACTTCAACACACCTCAGCGAATTCGTGAACTACTCCTCTCACAATTCGCTCTCCCCCTCTTCTTCTCTAACTTAAGTCGCACTCCGACACTAAGTACGATCCACTCGATCGTTGTTCCGATAAAGCGAATCGATGTTAATCCTCATCTCGAGTACTCCACTCGAACCGAGGAGCACCCACGCTCGACTAGATAACTCCGGATATAACAACGAAACTCTGCCGGATTTACCGCAGAATCAGCTGTGGTAGCAAAGCTTTGCCAAATTTACCGCAGGACAAGCTAGGAGGATCTGCCATGAAGTCGAACCATCACTAGATTGTCGTCTAAACAAAACTTTACATTTCTGCACTTTTATTATTCACTTCGATAATGTCAAATATGGACACTAGATCCATGACGCGTCCTAAAACATGTAACGTCCTCAACTCCAACCATAAGCACTAAAACACCTTAACTAAACCTGAGTAGTTCCGAGATCCGTTCTTAACCATCTACGCATCATGTCTCGTTTAGTGTACACTCCGAGGGTGCAACTCCTCATTGCGTGATTTACTTACGTTCCGCATTTACAAATTTTGTATGATTTACCGCTTTTATGACCTTATAATCGCATGCTAAATCACCTGACACGGAATTCAAAACTTAAATAAACTAAAACTGAACAAAGTGATGGTCGGGTTCCGCATTAATCCCAGTGATCACCATACGTGGTTCGATGCATCCCAATTAATACCGAACCGATGCATCTTAAGCAGAATACCAGGTAAGGTATACCAGGAGAATGACTAATATCTGTATTATCGCGTTAAATCTAATTTGCTAATAAGTATATTACTTAGTACTCTCTACTCTTCTACGTGCATCTTTTCATGGCTTACTTGTTGATGGTAAGGATTTGTCACGTCCCTAACCGTCAATAAACTACCGATTACACCTAGTGGGTAGCTAGGGTAAGTCGGGATCGTATCCACGAGGACGGTATTGCAAGGGTTAGACTAGGTTGGCCTACAACGAGTCTAAATCACCAAACAAACACAAAGGAAGCGATAAATGGAAAACTATGGTGGAGGAGAAGTAAGAACTATACTAACAATACTAAACAATGCTAATAATCGAACTAACAAGTAAACTAGAGTAAACTATGACTAACTAAGGAGGTGAACTCAAATATGGAAGGAAACTGGGGGTAGGTCGGGTTCATAAGAGTAGAAGGGTAATTGGGTGATCAAGGGTATAGGTGTCTCCTAGTTGCTAGGGTCGGTCCGGGCTCTCGCAACTTAAACTGATGCCAAGGTGGGTTCGGGCTCTCGCAACTTAGACCCTAGTCCGCGCTCTCGCGACTAAACTATTCTCAACATTTCCACATAATAGACAATCAGTGAGAAAATGAGCACAAGTATGGGAAGCATGGCCACTATAACTCATACAAGCATATCAACAAACACATAGAATGCCCACAATGTGACTAACAACAAAGTTTCACCCTTTTCCCTTAATCAACCCTAATCATCCATAATCTACCCCTAATTCCCCTACTAACCCCACAAGAAGACTACTCACTCATTATCATGAACAAACTAACAAGAATAAGAGAAAACAACATGAATATCCAAACATCCATAATGAACAATAACAATAACTATATGAAAAGATTCAAACAAGATTAAATAACTAAGAACAAGAGTAGAGATGATTATACCAACACTAGGAAGATGAAAAGATGCAATCTTGTATAAATAAGAACCTAAATAAAACACAAGGTTGTCAAGCTTGGAGAATTCTTCAAGTATCCTCTTAATACAAGAACTAACTACAAGGATTAACTATGGATTAACAAAGATTAAAGGAAGATAAAAACTAATGAGTGAAAGTAAATCTAGGGTTTTAGGGTTTTAGAGAGGCTTAAGGAATGCTAAACTATGATAAGATGTCTTAACATTACAAGGGGGGAGTATATATATGGATACAAGAATGAAGGAGAAGAAAAGAAAGGAGTGCGGCTGCCAGGTCCACGGTCCCGACCGGGACGGGTTGGTCCCGACCGGAATGGCTTGTCATCCCGACCGGGACGGATTGGTCCCGACCGGGACGGGCCTACAGCAGCACCCTTTAACGCGCACCCCATCCCGAACTGGATGAGGCCATCCCGAACTGGATGGGTCTTGTAGGCCTCCCTTAAGAGCTCTTTGGTCCCTCCTTGCCTCTCATGGGTTTCTCGCCGATTCTCGGGACTCGGGATGGGGTCTCGGAGGCTCGAGATTGGGTCTTAAGGTCTCGGGGTCGATTCCAAGGCATCGAGTCATCGTTCCTTTACTCCATTGGCTCCAAAATGTGTATGTATAGAGTCGGAATCGCTCCAACTCTTCCAAATCGGTCTCGGGAACCTGAAACGAACTAAAGGGAGCATAAGAAGCCCATAAATCGCTCCGAAGGAGCGATTCCACAAGGAAATGGGACCAAAACATAGTGAAAAAGGCACTACAAACTACACTTATCAACTCCCCCACACTTAACCCTTACTCGCCCTCGAGTAAGCACAAACTAAGTACTAGACTAACCGAGTGGGTATTAGCGCACCCTGTAACACCCGCTACTTTTCCTAAGCATTTTCATTCTTTCCGTTAAGACTCCGTCTTAACTCTGTCACTTTTGGCCTCATATTTCATCATTTTACTAAGCTCTATTTTAATTTTTGAGTTTGATAATTTTTATTTTTAATTTTAAAGATTTAAATTCTTTTTAAATCCATTTATTTGGTTTCTTCGTAAGTTAATTAATTTTTCCGCAAGGAATTCTATTTCTCTTCGAATTGACATTTTTAAGCTTGGATTTAAGTTTTTCTTTTCCTAAAAATGTTTGAATACGTTTCTATAATATTTCCAACTAGTAAATATTTTTATTTACAAAATTTAGTAGTTAATGATTTTTATTACGAAGCTTCGCGAATAATTATTTTCTTACGCGAGGTTTACTCGAATTACTTTGAAATGTCTTTAACTATTTTACGATTATACTTTTTATCAACTTATAAATTATTTGAGACCATTTCCTTACATTTTGGACCGACTAAGCTCTTGGTCACAAGTTTTATTACGTTTTATTTAAACGTTTCATTTTATCACGTTAAAACGTAAATGTAAGATAAATTCTTTTCATTCATTGTTGCATTATTATCAAAACTTTTCATACTCCTTTCTCCTTAAACTTGGTCGGCCACTTTGTCATTTTTGTACATAATTTTCATCAACACTTTAATCTCATTTATATTTTGAAAACCATCCATTTTCATACTACACTTTATTCATTCATCAAGTTAAAAAAAATCTATCTTCTTCCTCTTGGCCGTGGCACTCTCCCCCTATTCTAGGATTATTTTGCTTCAATTCTAGTCTTAATCGACTCAAATTCATCGTCAAATAATCCTCTTTCCGTTCTCTTCGTTAAGGTATTAATCAACGTCGTTTTCGATCAATTTTTACCTTGATTTTTATTAGTTTTCTCATGGTATTTTTCTGCCATGATTTTCGTATTTGGTAGGATTTTTGGACGATCCCGAAGCCGACGAATATATCGTTGATTCAGACTTGGAGTAGAGGTAACGTCGATGTTACTCGGTATTGCATGATTTTATTTGTGTAATTGCATGTATATTATTATAATTTTATTTTTGGCAATATATGTATGTCACGAATTCTGGAAAATTTTTAAAATTTGAAAATTCGTATGTTTCGGTATTTTTATCGCTTTTACGAGATTAACGATTAAATCGTCATATTAATTTGTAAAATCATAATATTCGGCCTAAACATGTAATATATGTTTACATTCTGTAAAATTGATATTTTTGATGATCTATAATAATTTAGGATTTTTCTGATATTTTAAATATCGATTATTGAATTATTACCGTTTACGGACAAAAATGATTAAAAGCCAATTTTTAGTTCTAGTACCTAAACATTTTATTTTAATCTGATTTTTGGCGTGGTGAAACGTTCTGGTGAAATAGAAGTTTCTGAATTTTTTCATAATTTTTCGGAATTTTTAAGTGGATGAATTAATTAATCACTTTAAATCATCGTTTATCGTTAAAACCGTGTTTGTTGTTTAAATTCTCGATTTATGGTCTTTTGTTTAAATCTGGAAAAAAATTATGATTCTGATGATTTCATATTAAAATGTATTTTTATGATTTTTAGTGTCTTAATAAAATGTTAGGAACGATAAGTTTATTAATGAAATCGTTAATTGTGAAAACGGGTTTAAATGACGGTTTTGTTGGTATTTGTTGAATCTGGGATTTTGGAAAAATATGGAAAATTTATATTCTGGAAAATTAGGATTTTAAAGTGTAATAATAATTTTTGGATATTAATACTTAAATCGTTTTGTAATTACTATTTTTATTAATCGTTATTGTCGAGATTGGACGATTAACGAGAAAACGCTTTAAAAATCGAGTTTCATGATTCTGGAATTTTTTTTTTTCTGGACAGAATGTCCATAA
The DNA here is from genome assembly GCA_958450325.1 of Agrostemma githago. Classification (NCBI taxonomy): domain Eukaryota; kingdom Viridiplantae; phylum Streptophyta; class Magnoliopsida; order Caryophyllales; family Caryophyllaceae; genus Agrostemma; species Agrostemma githago. The sequence continues at coordinate 16,767,340 of OY288250.1, forward strand.
ATACATTTTAACTATTTTACGTAATTTTTTTACTATTTATTAAAGTCTTTAATTAATAAGTATTGATTTTCGGACAAATTGTGCTTTATCGTTAAAATTCTTCGTCTTACCAAAAAGAATTATTTTTCCAGCTAGTTTGAAAGTGTTTAAGTCTGAAACTTTAAGAGTTAAATCATCCCTTAACATATTCTAAATATATTCAATGGTTTAGTTAAATAAAAGACGTTAAAAGATTTAATTTGACATTTGCCGTAAAATTCTATTTATAATTCTATTGTCGAAACTAATAATAGTTAGGGAATTTTAGCTTTTTAACTTTTGAAAACACCCTAATTAGTATTATTAAAACGTTTAAGACATTTTTAATCATTTTGTAACGCTTATACGATATTTTAATAATTTCATAAAATTAAATGTTCACTCTAATAATTAATATCGTTAAGGCCGAAATTACTAGTTTTCTAAATCTATATCGTTTACTAAAAATGTTGTATTATTTTAAACTAATATTTTGCTATTTTCATATGCTGCTATTTTTAGTAAGTTTCTAAAAATAGAAGTTTCCTAAAATAGAAAGTTTCCTCTTTTGGAAAGTGATCTTTTTCTTTTTGTTCTCATATTGTTTATATTGAATACATCTTTTATATATCGATAATGGCTTGTTTTGGAGTTATGGAATAAGGACGAGTGTGAGGTTAGAGTAATATATTCTGGGGTTTACGTTTTTGTCATCAACTATAAGGCTGGTGTGTCTTTATGGGGCACACTGGTTGTTGAACCGAGCATATATGGTGTTCGGGAGTGTGTGTATATTTTCTTAAGCTCGTGCCTCGCAGTGTAAGACGCCGTCGGGTTGAACTGAGTATTTATGGTGCTCGGGAGGGGTGTACATATTATCTTAAACTAGGGCCACGCATTTATAAGTCGCCGTCCTATTATGGTTGAGTAGCCTAGTTAGAGACCGAAGTTTGATTTGTTTGAACTAGGTTCTCGAAACTAATTTTTAGTATTCTCCTAGTGAAAGTCTAGCCGCCTACACTAATTCTATCCATAACGCCATTTTGATTATTTTATTTATTATCGATAAATTGGTTTGCAGGTTCGCAAATATTTTTATGTTTCTTCGGAAACCCTTTTTATTATTTTGTTTATGGTGAAAGCTTATTTTAATATAATGTTTTACTGTTTTCCATTTTTTACTATTTTTCTATAGTAGTAATTACAGTTTTAAAATCCTGTTATACGGCTGGGAGAACGTTGACGTTGCTCCTCACTGATTGTGGCTGTTGTGTTTTTAACATGACAGGTATGCATGTTTCTGGGTGTGGGCTAGCGGGCAGACATGATCCTTGCTCGATTAATTTTAATAATTTTGTTTTGTGGATTGTCAAACCTTTTCGTGGATTGTTTTTTTATTTTTTGGCCTTTTTATTTAAGGCCTAACGTTTGACTTTACCATTTAAATTTTTACAAGACATAGTTACAGTGTGTTTTAATCCCGACTCTACAGTGTTTCCGCCACTGTATTGCGTTAGAATTTCTAGGGGATTACAGTTGGTATCAGAGCATCACTGCTCCCAACGCTTACACTTGAAATTAGGGAAAATACCAGTAAATTATTTAAACAGTAAATAAAAATATTATTAGAGATGGGTAGAAACAAATAAGGACTTAACTGTTAAGATTATCTGTTCCTGAACTCAATGATTAGCATTGAATATTTGTTGCTTTTGTGGGAAGAAGACGAATGAACAAGATATTGATAGGATGCTGCTCCAGATCGGGACAAGACCTGCTTAGAACTCTCAACGCCTGCTGATTCGAGTGGACAACTTGGTGCTCCAAGAAAGATGCTGATGGTGACTTTTAGCTCCGGTTCAGTTTACTTAAGCTACAGGCCTAATGATCAAGAGTAGATTCCTGTTCCATGATGTTGCAGTAGATCCAGATCGAGCAACCCAAGACTTGCGTGCTCGTTCCTCTGCAAGAAGATGAATTAATCCTTTTGGTTCCCTCGTGAACCTTAGAGGTCCGAACTTTCCTTTCTCGTTATAGGTCTTCATCATCTTGAATCATTGATTCTTTTCTTCCTGCTTCTGCCTTTTTCAATTCTTCTCTTTTAATTTCTCATCTTCATTCGCTTGGTGAATCCTTGTGCTGTCTTTCTATTCTACCATCTTCCTCTTGTGATTCTTTGGTTAGACCGGATTCTGTCTTAGTGAACCCCGTGAAAAGTTATAGATGTTTGAGGTTTAGTAAACCCTTGTTACCTGGTTTGAGGATTGTGAGTTATACCCTGTTATCTATCTTGGTAAGCTTTTGAGGATGGATTTGGATGATAAATTGTTGATTGATGGAATTAGGTTGATACTTTAGACACTGAACCTTGGGTTATAGGTTACTTTGATTATTTTGGAGTACTTAAAGTTGAGCATATTTTGGGAATGGTAAGAGTATGTCATATTTGATGGATACCTAGTACCTAACCTAGAATCGAACTAAGTGTAACTGATAATATTACTTTGGGATTCTTACCAAATGCTTATTTGATGGATGCATCACAAATATTTGGGGTCATAGAATATTGTTTAAGGTGTTAGCCTAAGTTTTGTGGTACCAATAAAGGTTTTCATTAATGTCGTTAGAAATTTTGGTTGACATAGATTACCCGTATTTCTTAAGGATTAGATCGTTGATCGTTGCTTAAGGTTATAACCTATCAACTTTGGAGTTGAGTGATCTAATTTGGATAAATTGTTGTTAACCCTGAAGAAGAGAAACATATTGTACAATTAAAGGTTTGATTTATCGCGTTGTTTTGAGGAATACTTAATGCGAGTCATCTTGATGGATTTATAGTTCAGAACCTTAGACCAACGAGATTGTGGCTTCATTGAGTTATTAAATATTTTGTGGTTGCACCATTACGATTAGAAATTTGGTGGACTTCTCAGAAATATTAATCGAATAATGTGTTTGAAGATGTGAGTGTTGGCGCCATTACCTATAGGTTTGAGCGTGTTTGAGGATTTATTGTACTTCCCCAACTTCTGTACTTGTGGTATTATAAATATGTTGGTGATCATTTTTGAGGATTTTGTGTCCGAACATTGTTAATTGGTGGGTTTTATTTAGTCTTCCTTACTCGAGAAATGTGAAGTATACCTCGAGTTCAGACTTTATGAGCTTTAAATTTATGAACCTTAGTGATTACGATTTTGGGTATGTTTTGATAACCGTTGGAATCTTAATTAAAGGATTAGTCTAAATCATTTGTGGTTTCTTACTATACTAATTGAAAGATTATATAAGTATGTAAGACTTAATTTTGGAGGTTGTAGATTGAGTAGGACCACCCTGTACTGATTTTGGACTTAGCGTTATTTGATGGGAATTAGAAACCCGTGTTTGTGGGAGTCGTGCTAGGAATCTCGAGATGATTAATTTCTTCTATAATCCTTGAGAGATCTTTCTGACTCTCAACTCCGTCTTCCTTTCTGCTTCTTTTGAATTCTGTTACCGCATCTGCTGCCAATCCCTTCGACCTTCATCAATTTTGAAAGCTCTTATTTTTAATTCATTTATCCTTGTTCTATTTACCCGTTAACCATTTTTTCAAACTTCCTATTTTATAAAAAGTTTGACTTGTTTAAAAAAATGGATTATCGTAAAATTTTAACATTTTGAGTTATAATTTCTAATTCTGAATTTGCCCGTTTTTGTAAAAAGCTTGACTAATTTAAAATTTTTTATTTTCATGAAATTTTAACATTTTGAAGCATAATTTCAAATTTTAAAACTTTCCATTTTGTAAAAACTTTGAGCAATTTAACATTTTGGGTTATCATGAAATTTAACATTTTTTTATTTATAATTTAAGAACTATATACTTCACTTTGTTTTATCTTTGGTTGATATTTATATATAGATCTATTTGAAAATGCCTTAATAATTTATTATAAATTATTTCGAAATTATATCAATTTATTTTAAATTATTTCAAAATTATTTTTAATTTTGATTTTCAAGCGATCAAAATTTTATGAAGAGTTTTATATTTCCAAGTACTTCAATTTGTATAGGATTGTTATGTAAAACGTTTTAACATTGTCGAAATTATTTTGTATGTTCAAGTTTGATAACATTTTGAAAACTTTCATAATCTTTGATAACATTTTCGAAATTTTAACGTTTTGAAAATTAATTTTTACTTTATTGTTGGGGGACTTTTGAATCCGTTATTGAAAACGTTTGACGGCTGGTGCGATTTTTACTAACTACAAATTTTGATTTCTCCAAACTAAATTTTGTTTCAAAAAAAAAAAGGAATAATATCGAAATTCTTAATCAAAATATTTTACTTTTGTTTTCAATATATTTTGGTTATCCTATTTCCTTCGAGTTTGTTTACAAATGTTATTTGACGTCATTATTTTACCAAATAACTTTTCTTTACGATTTCACTAATTAAAAAGAAAATGAATTTAAACTCCGGGTATCTTAGCCCAATTCCTCTCGGAATAAATATTTGCATTCGGTTTCGTATCACTTTGAAGGTTGTAAAATTTTCTTTTAAAGCAAATTTATTTGCGAAATTTGTATCCTCACCTTTTCGAGTGGGGCAACCTCGATTTCCTATCTGCTTATTCTTAGTTTCGAGGACGAAACTTTCTTTTAGTTGGGAGGATTGTAACACCCGCTATTTTTCCTAAGCATTTTCATTCTTTCCGTTAAGACTCCGTCTTAACTCTGTCACTTTTGGCCTCATATTTCACCATTTTACTAAGCTCTATTTTAATTTTTGAGTTTGATAATTTTTATTTTTAATTTTAAAGATTTAAATTCTTTTTAAATCCATTTATTTGGTTTCTTCGTAAGTTAATTAATTTTTCCGCAAGGAATTCTATTTCTCTTCGAATTGACATTTTTAAGCTTGGATTTAAGTTTTTCTTTTCCTAAAAATGTTTGAATACGTTTCTATAATATTTCCAACTAGTAAATATTTTTATTTACAAAATTTAGTAGTTAATGATTTTTATTACGAAGCTTCGCGAATAATTATTTTCTTACGCGAGGTTTACTCGAATTACTTTGAAATGTCTTTAACTATTTTACGATTATACTTTTTATCAACTTATAAATTATTTGAGACCATTTCCTTACATTTTGGACCGACTAAGCTCTTGGTCACAAGTTTTATTACGTTTTATTTAAACGTTTCATTTTATCACGTTAAAACGTAAATGTAAGATAAATTCTTTTCATTCATTGTTGCATTATTATCAAAACTTTTCATACTCCTTTCTCCTTAAACTTGGTCGGCCACTTTGTCATTTTTGTACATAATTTTCATCAACACTTTAATCTCATTTATATTTTGAAAACCATCCATTTCCATACTACACTTTATTCATTCATCAAGTTAAAAAAAAATCTATCTTCTTCCTCTTGGCCGTGGCACTCTTCCCCTATTCTAGGATTATTTTGCTTCAATTCTAGTCTTAATCGACTCAAATTCATCGTCAAATAATCCTCTTTCCGTTCTCTTCGTTAAGGTATTAATCAACGTCGTTTTCGATCAATTTTTACCTTGATTTTTATTAGTTTTCTCATGGTATTTTTCTGCCATGATTTTCGTATTTGGTAGGATTTTTGGACGATCCCGAAGCCGACGAATATATCGTTGATTCAGACTTGGAGTAGAGGTAACATCGATGTTACTCGGTATTGCATGATTTTATTTGTGTAATTGCATGTATATTATTATAATTTTATTTTTGGCAATATATGTATGTCACGAATTCTGGAAAATTTTTAAAATTTGAAAATTCGTATGTTTCGGTATTTTTATCGCTTTTACGAGATTAACGATTAAATCGTCATATTAATTTGTAAAATCATAATATTCGGCCTAAACATGTAATATATGTTTACATTCTGTAAAATTGATATTTTTGATGATCTATAATAATTTAGGTTTTTTCTGATATTTTAAATATCGATTATTGAATTATTACCGTTTACGGACAAAAATGATTAAAAGCCAATTTTTAGTTCTAGTACCTAAACATTTTATTTTAATCTGATTTTTGGCGTGGTGAAACTTTCTGGTGAAATAGAATTTTCTGACTTTTTTCATAATTTTTCGGAATTTTTAAGTGGATGAATTAATTAATCACTTTAAATCATCGTTTATCGTTAAAACCGTGTTTGTTGTTTAAATTCTCGATTTATGGTCTTTTGTTTAAATCTGGAAAAAAATTATGATTCTGATGATTTCATATTAAAATGTATTTTTATGATTTTTAGTGCCTTAATAAAATGTTAGGAACGATAAGTTTATTAATGAAATCGTTAATTGTGAAAACGGGTTTAAATGACGGTTTTGTTGGTATTTGTTGAATCTGTGATAACTCCGTTATTGACCGTATTTTCACACTACTTTGACGTTTATTTAGCCTCGATTAATCGTGTTTTCTTAGGCATTTTGGCTCGTTTTGGCTATATTTTGTATTACTCGGTTTTCTTGTGTTTATCACTTGTTTTTAGGCATTTTCGTGTCAAAAACGATGAAATCGAGCACGCCCGAGTAAAAGGGAGCAAGTGACCCGAGTTCGAGCCTAGACAAGCGCATAGAGGACCAAAAAGGGAAAATAACGGAAGATCGAGTTACGCACGATCCACCGTGCGTAACCCAAGCAGGAAGAAGGGACCGTGCGTATCGGACCGTGCGTAACGGTCCGACCGTGCGCAAGTCCGGCTCTGTTTTTTTCCCCTGTTTTTGGCCCGGTTTTGTGTAACCTAATTAGAACTATAAATATCCGATTTTATCATTTTCTTTAGGAGCTGAAAATTTCTATTACACAAGTCATACATTTGAATTATTTGGGGTTTTAGAGAGGGTTTGTAGCTTTGAAGATCTTCATCTTCCTCATTGTCAAAGATTCAAGTTTTTTATGATTATTATCATTTCTTCTTCTTAATCTCTCCATCCTCTTTAAGTGGGTAATTTTTACTTCTCCTTGCTTTAATTTTGTTATCTTCTCATTTTTGTTACTCTAGTTTTGATTTTTCTTTGTTTCTTCAAGATCTTAGCTTTACTAGTTAATTTCTAGTTTTTCTTGTTAAATTGTTGTTAGTTCATCATAGTCTTCCCTTTTCTTTGTTTATTACTATAGTTTGATATTAATTTAGTTTCTCTCACTTGGTTCATGTTTATGAATTTCATGTTAGTATTAGGAACCCTCAATTAGATTATTCCAATTTGACCTCTTTATTATAATTGGTAGTATAATTCAATTTACAACAATGTTCATAGTTAAAGACTCCACCTTTATACTTAATTCCATCAATTTAGTCATGATTAGTGAGTAGTCACCCACTAGGGGTCGATGAAGCCTAAATTCGCCTAAATTGTGCCCCTTGTATGTTTTGTATTGATTGAATTGGGTAATCGGGTGAAGTGGTGTTAGGGATTTTGGATTATCTTGGTTTAGGGGTTTGAGACGGTCCTAATCCCTTGGTCATCGATGGGAGTCGATTAGGATGGGTAACCGGTTTGACCCCTCTATCTTGCCTTACCGTACTAGATCGAACACGGGAGTGGTGTCTAGCGTGGTATCCTTCACACTAGTATACGTACCTTTTTGACTTGAGTCGGTTTGGGGTTTATCACGGGAGTGACCCTCGGATTTGACTTAGGGATTCCGTCTTACGAACCCGGGAGGGAGGTAAACGGGAAATTAAGCCGAACACGAACCCGGGAGGGAGGTGGCCGACCTAAACGCATACAACTTCGCCCTTGATCCCAATTCCGTCGATACTTGATATACCTTGGTACGATTTAGGTGAATTGAAGCGACATCGTTCCCTAGTCCTTTTTATTCTTGATCAATCGTTACTACTTTAGTCATCTTAGTTTATTTTAGCTTTAATTTTCTTTTAGTCATTCTCCATATTAGTTATCACTTATTAATCTAGTTTTAGTCTACCATCAATCACTTCTATCGACTTAGATAAACATTTAGGGTAAATACAACTAGGCATCACTTTGCTCCTTGTGGGATCGACCCTCTATTGTGCTACGATTACATCGTACGCTTGCGAGGTATTTAAAACTCCAACAATCTGGGATTTTGGAAAAATCTGGAAAATTAGGATTTTAAAGTGTAATAATAATTTTTGGATATTAATACTTAAATCGTTTTGTAATTACTATTTTTATTAATCGTTATTATCGAGATTGGACGATTAACGAGAAAACGCTTTAAAAATCGAGTTTCATGATTCTGGAAAAAAAATTTTTCTGGACAGAATGTCCATAAATACATTTTAACTATTTTACGTAATTTTTTTACTATTTATTAAAGTCTTTAATTAATAAGTATTGATTTTCGGACAAATTGTGCTTTATCGTTAAAATTCTTCGTCTTACCAAAAAGAATTATTTTTCCAGCTAGTTTGAAAGTGTTTAAGTCTGAAACTTTAAGAGTTAAATCATCCCTTAACATATTCTAAATATATTCAATGGTTTAGTTAAATAAAAGACGTTAAAAGATTTAATTTGACATTTGCCGTAAAATTCTATTTATAATTCTATTGTCGAAACTAATAATAGTTAGGGAATTTTAGCTTTTTAACTTTTGAAAACACCCTAATTAGTATTATTAAAACGTTTAAGACATTTTTAATCATTTTGTAACGCTTATACGATATTTTAATAATTTCATAAAATTAAATGTTCACTCTAATAATTAATATCGTTAAGGCCGAAATTACTAGTTTTCTAAATCTATATCGTTTACTAAAAATGTTGTATTATTTTAAACTAATATTTTGCTATTTTCATATGCTGCTATTTTTAGTAAGTTTCTAAAAATAGAAGTTTCCTAAAATAGAAAGTTTCCTCTTTTGGAAAGTGATCCTTTTCTTTTTGTTATCATATTGTTTATATTGAATACATCTTTTATATATCGATAATGGCTTGTTTTGGAGTTATGGAATAAGGACGAGTGTGAGGTTAGAGTAATATATTCTGGGGTTTACGTTTTTGTCATCAACTATAAGGCTGGTGTGTCTTTATGGGGCACACTGGTTGTTGAACCGAGCATATATGGTGTTCGGGAGTGTGTGTATATTTTCTTAAGCTCGTGCCTCGCAGTGTAAGACGCCGTCGGGTTGAACTGAGTATTTATGGTGCTCGGGAGGGGTGTACATATTATCTTAAACTAGGGCCACGCATTTATAAGTCGCCGTCCTATTATGGTTGAGTAGCCTAGTTAGAGACCGAAGTTTGATTTGTTTGAACTAGGTTCTCGAAACTAGTTTTTAGTATTCTCCTAGTGAAAGTCTAGCCGCCTACACTAATTCTATCCATAACGCCATTTTGATTATTTTATTTATTATCGATAAATTGGTTTGCAGGTTCGCAAATATTTTTATGTTTCTTCGGAAACCCTTTTTATTATTTTGTTTATGGTGAAAGCTTATTTTAATATAATGTTTTACTGTTTTCCATTTTTTACTATTTTTCTATAGTAGTAATTACAGTTTTAAAATCCTGTTATACGGCTGGGAGAACGTTGACGTTGCTCCTCACTGATTGTGGCTGTTGTGTTTTTAACATGATAGGTATGCATGTTTCTGGGTGTGGGCTAGCGGGCAGACATGATCCTTGCTCGATTAATTTTAATAATTTTGTTTTGTGGATTGTCAAACCTTTTCGTGGATTGTTTTTTTATTTTTTGGCCTTTTTATTTAAGGCCTAACGTTTGACTTTACCATTTAAATATTTACAAGACATAGTTACAGTGTGTTTTAATCCCGACTTTACAGTGTTTCCGCCACTGTATTGCGTTAGAATTTCTAGGGGATTAAACACCCTACGCCCTTTCAACTCACGCGAGTACACTTAGAGGAAAAGTGCACTCCGCAAGGCAAGTCGGGTCTTGCGACAAAACTGTAGATGCTACCGGACACAAAACACACAAACAAACAAACAATCGGTTGCACCCAAAAGAAAACAAATACCGCTTCCCTCTAAAAGCGGTGAAAAGACACCGGTTCAGGACTCGAGGTAAGTGACAACGTTCCCAAGCTAATAACACAAATCGAAATGAACTATACCCTAATAGTATGACGACAAAGCAATAAAAATGTTGGTAACTTACCTAGGTCCTCCTAACTTTCTAAAAATGTACTACGGGACGATCGGCGGAGTGGGAAGTGAAGAACCATGGTGTTAGTCGACACTGTAGGTAAGTGAGACCCCGCCCCCTTTTGCGTGAGCCAAGAGGGTCGTCCCGTGTCTAGAACCGCCTAACTAGTCCAAGTAAAAAGGTGGTAAACATGCAAAATGAGGGAGGACTGACTAATGCCGCTATCATCCTTCCTCGGGACTCGGGCCTTTGGTAGGCTCTTCACGGCAAAAGTCAGAAAAAAGGCTTATTTTTGTGGGGATTTCTTTTTGTGAGACGGGTTTTCTTTTGGCATTTTCTTTCTTTTTGACGTTTTGATTTGTTTGTTGCCATGCCATTTCTTTTTCTTCTTTTCTATTTTCTTTTTGGCTTTTGTGCCTTTTCTTTTTCTTCATTCTTTTCTTTCTTTCATTTTTATTTCTTTTCTTTTCTTTGCCCTTTTTTTTGGCAAGATTTGGCTTTTTGGCATTTCTTGACAATTAAGAAAGAGAGAATCAACAAATTGCAATTTATTGTGTGATATGTGTAGGAGGTAGGGAAATGGGTAAGTCGGGAGTGCGCATCCCCTTTCAAACCCACAAAAAGGGGGAGAACTTGGACTAATCAAACGATCCTAAACACAGTCACCTAAGGGACGGGACTCGGTGACCAAGGCCTTTTCACACCGTGGGTGGTCATAATGGTCAATATGCAAATCCCGTAGTAAATTCCTAGTAAGCTAGGTGGACTCAAGGTAAAGGACCAACGAATTCATTGATTTAGGGTCATTCTACTAGATTAAAGTCCAAGACTCGGTTTACACTACTAGGAAGGGAAAATAAACACTCACACACTAACCTCTAAACCGGGTTTTCGAAAACCATTTACACACAAGACTCAACAAACATAACACATTACAAGGACTCAACGAGAATGAAAGGAAAAGAAACAAAAAGGCAACAAAATAAAACAAAACAAGACAAAACGAACACATAAACAAAGCACACACCACCCCGAAATTCCAAACAAGTCATCAAAACCACCACAAGTATGTACAAGCTCCACCCGAGCACACCTCAACACAACCTTCTCCAAGCATCACAAGGAATAAAGAGGGAAAGAGGGTTAGAAGATGTTATCGGATGTCTTCAAGGCTTTCCAAACAACGGTGATTAAGCAACCTATAAGGAAAAGGGAGGCAAAACACACACAATACAAAACAAATATACGACACAAAGACACAAAAGAAAAACACACAAAAGAAAATCTTTTTTGATTTTTGTAAAAATTTTCAAATTTTTAGGGTTTTTTAAAGATTTTTCGAAAAACTAAGAAAATAAACTAAGCTATACTAGAATATCGCTCCCCCACACTTAAACCGAGCAATGTCCTCATATGCTCAATCGTAGTGTGCGGAGAGACAAAAGAAAAAGAAAAGAAACTACGAAAATAAAGCTAAAAATCATAAAGAAAAGGGGAGAAAAGAGTAGAAGGTGTCCGGCCGGGGTGTAATCAGGTCACCATGGGCCGAGACAAGAAAAGATATGGAAGGGGGAAGAAATAAAAAGAAAGAAATAAAAGGAAATGGGAGGGGAGGGCTAGGTGTAATCAAGTCACCTAGCCCGGATTCCGTCCAAATCCGACTAATTCCTAAAAAGGGTGAAAATCTTGCATACTTGGATTAAACAATTGACTCTCGACGCAATCACGTCATCGGGAGTCGAGAGCAACCATACTATGGCCTTGAAGGCCACTAAGATACCGTGACTCAAGGGGAAGGGGGCAAATAAGAGAAAACAAGCGATAAAAAGACGGAAAAGTAAGGATAGTTACCCAAACCTAGCGGTTAGTAACTCACTTGCTCCATCGTTTCAATGATCATTAGAGGCTCATCGCTTATCTTCTCGGTTGCCGTCTCGCTTCACACTCAAGAAGAACTCACGGTAGAGGTAGTAATGGTAAGGGGTATGATTTGATGCGATAGTCGGTGTAAAGTGGATAGGAAATGGAGTGAGGGCATGTCAATGAAATAAATGAGGCATATGATAAGGCTAGGATAGCTAGGGAGGTTGGGAGGTTGGGAGGGGGCATAAAATGGTTGGGTGGAGTTAATTGTCGAAGAAGAAACACAAAGGGGGAGTAGAAGACCATCCCGGTCGGGATGGTTGGTCCCGGTCGGGTTACCTCACTCGTCCCGGTCGGGTTACCTCACTCGTCCCGGTCGGGACGCCCTCATCCCGGTCGGGACGGACCCACAGCATGCTTGAAATTTAGTACACCCATCCCGATCGGGATGGCACCCTTCCCGGTCGGGATGCCTTACCCTTCCCGGTCGGGACGCCTCATCCCGGTCGGGATGGGCCTTCTTCAACTTCCACAATCCCAAAAGCTTGCTCCAAGCTTCAAAAACCCGATCCTCGTGCTTACTACCCAAGCTCTATCATAGCCAATCTTCTCTAGGAAGCATTCTCACTTCATACCTATCAAACAAACTCAAACTCAACATCAAACTCTCTCCCTCCCATCGCTCATCAATCAATCCAAATAACAAGAATTCACAAAAAATCCAAGAGAACTACAATGAAAAGATATATACAATGAGACGGTTCTTGTGGAACTCCGTCAAACCAAGGATGGTGCATCTTCATTCTTTTTCAACAATACTACAACCGGTTCCATCTCCATCAAGAGCACGTAGGAACAAGTCAAAGGCCCTAGCGAAGTCTTCAATCAAGCTCGTAATGTAACCGACCAAATCCCAAGGCTCTTCATGGCCTTGGCTTGACGTTCCCGGGGCATCCCGATCTTCCAAGTTCAATAGCTTGAACTTGTACTTTTGGTCTTTCGGGATATACCCGAACGTCCACCGGTCCTCATGTGGTTCCAAGGGCGGCTCATCTTTCCCCTCGTCATTGCACTTGTCATCCAACCCATTATATGGGCACTCATCCTCCTCACTCTCGGAGTCATCATCATCAAGTACATAAGAGTACTTCTTCAAGCTTTGTCCCGGTTCACCCCCTAGATCGATGTCTTTCTTCGCTTGGTTCATATTGCATGATTCATCCTTAGTAGGCGAAGTGTTACCTTGGAGGTCGAACACTATCTTTTCCTCGCCTAACTCAAATGTGATCCTACCGTTCTCCACATCGATCATGGCACCCACGGTGTGTAGAAATGGGCGCCCAAGGACGATGGGAGTGTTGGCATCTTCCGGCATATCGAGCACAATGAAGTCGACCGGAATGAAGAATTTCCCTATTCGTACCGGCACATCCTCAAGCATTCCCAATGGTCGGTTAAAAGATTTATCGGCCATTTGGAGTGTAATGGACGTACATTTCAACTCCTTCATCCCGAGTCGGCAACAAATAGAGTAAGGAATGATGCTCACACTCGCGCCCAAGTCACATAATGCATTCTTGATCATGAAATTGCCTATGGTGCAAGGGATCGAGAAACTACCCGGATCCTTCAACTTCGGAAGCGTGGAACCTTGAATAAGCTTGCTCACCACCCTCGTGAACGCTACCGTCTCTTCCTTGTCGATGGACCTCTTCCTAGCCAAGATTTCTTTCATGAATTTACCATATGCCGGGATTTGGGTAAGTAACTCGGTAAACGGGACACTAACATCCAATTTCTTCACAATACTAAGGAACTTGTCGTATTGAGTGTCCACCTTAGTCTTCATTTGCCTTGATGGGAAAGGCAACTTGATTTGGTATTTGTTTTGCTCAATAGGGGTGGACTCTTCAAAGGACACTTTCCTTTTTCCCTTGTCTTTCTCTTGAAGTGGGGGAGGGTTGTTTTCTTGGGGTTTTTCAACTTCCCATAAAACTTGTTCCTCCATTGGATTATCAAAGCTTGATTCTTCTTGAGTTGGAGATGCCATTTCCATTGTCGGTTCTTGCATTGGCTCTTGCTCACTAGGGAATGGAGGGGGGTCATAGGATGTACCTCTCCTTGTGGTGATAGCATTTACATGCTCAAATGTCGGTGTTTCACCTTGAGAAGGTAATTGCCCCTTTTGCCTTGAGGAGCTCCCCGAAGCGAGTTGAAATACTTGAGTCTCAAGTATCTTCATACGGGCATCTCTCGTCGCGTTTTCCCCTTGAATATAAGTGAAGAGCTCATGATGGTTTCTTGACATGTCCATTTGACATTGTTGCATATCTTGATTGCTCCTTTGTATTTCCATCAAAGTCTTTTGAATGTCAAAATCCCGAGGTGGGGATGATGGATTATGAGGATTATCGGTGATGGCGAGAGGAATGCTATAATAATGAGTAGGAGACCAGCTCCTAGGCTTGCTTTGTTGTTGATTACCTTGTGTAGCTTGATGTTGACGGTTCCCTTGGAACCCATGAGAATTGCCTTGATTAAGGCCTTGGTTGTGGTTTTGTTGTCTTTGAAAGTTTTGGTTTCCTTGGAAACCGCCTTGATTGAAGTTCCCTTGTTGGAACCCTTGATTGTTGTTGTGAAAGGTACCTTGGTTGTTTTGCTTGAAGTTGTTGAAGGGTCTTGGATTACCCGCATAACCTTGGTAACCTTGGTTGTTGTCCCTTAAGGGAGGTGGAACAAAGGGACGATGTTGTTGTTGATATTGAAGTGCTTGTTGTTGAGGGACTTGATTGGAAGCTTGGTATTGATTAGAGTAGGAGGCACCTTGCTTGAACGCTTGAAAGGCGTTCACTTGCTCAATACTTCCTCTACAATTCATAGGATCATGACCAACGATTCCACAAGTATCACACATCCCAAAATAAGGCAAAGGAGGTGCAAACCCCAAAGCATTCACTTCTTGAATCGGTTGATGGTGGGAGGAACTAGTGCCTTGGACTTAGTTGAGGTGGCTTTGGAGCTTCTTGTCAATAGTCTCCATGTGTGTTTTCAATTGAGCTCCAAGGTCAATGCTTAACTTAGTGATAGCATCAACCTCATGCATGCCTCCTCGATGTGATTTCCTAGGCCTAGAGTATTGCGAATTATGCACCGCCATCTCTTCGATTCTTGCCCAAGTTTGGTCGTCATCGACCTCGGTGAACCTACCATTGGAGCCCATGTTAAGAATAGCTCTCGAGTCCTCATAAAGACCATTCCAAAATTGTTGCACCAAGAACCATTGTGAGAGTCCATGATGAGGGCACGATCTTACCAAAGACTTAAACCGCTCCCAAGCTTCATATATGCTCTATTCATCCCTTTGTTGGAACCCGGTGATGGAGGCCCTAAGCAAATTCGTCTTTTCCGGAGGGTAAAACTTTTGGTAGAACGCCAAGGCAAGCTTTTTCCAAGTGTCGATGCCCATGGTTGCCCTATCGAGACTCTTGATCCATTGCTTCCCTTTTCCAATAAGAGAGAATGGGAAAAGTACCCAACGAATTTGATCTTGAGTAACCCCGGTTTGAGATATAGCGTCACAATAATCAGAGAAGGTCTCCATGTGTTGGTGCGGGTCTTCGGTGGGCAAACCACTAAATGGGCTCCTGTCCACAAGTTGGATAAATTGAGTCTTCGCCACAAAGTTCCCGGTATAGGCTTCCGGTAATGCACTCGGTCCCGGCAAGACATCTTCCGTGAAAGTGGAGTGAGATGAAAACTTCGGCATTCTTGGATATAAGGGAGAAGATGGTGGTGTAGACGGTGTTGATGTAGATGAAGAGGGGGAACTAGGAGAAGAAGAATCACCAAAAGGATTTACGAAATTCCCTTCGGCCGTCTCTCGATGTGGGTTGTTCAAGTCGGCTCCTTGGGCTTGCCCTTGATGAGTATTGCTTGCACTCGGTTGAGAGATCCTAACCCGATTAATCGTCCGTTGGCGAAAGGCTCGAAAGAGTCTCTCCGGCTCTGGATTAAAGAGATAGAAGTCGCCTCCCCTCCTAGGCATACACTACACACTATAACAAACGTGAGAACACCTAGTGCTTTATAGGCACTAGGCAACGAAAATAAACAAGCACAACTAGAGACAAAGAAAAAAGAAAGCTAAGAAAACAAGAAAAACTAGAAAATATGCACAAGAGAAGATGGGAGAACACAAAGAAGGGTAACTAAGTCTAGAAAAAAACAAACTAAGTCTAAACAATGCACCGTCCCCGGCAACGGCGCCAAATTGATGGTAAGGATTTGTCACGTCCCTAACCGTCAATAAACTACCGATTACACCTAGTGGGTAGCTAGGGTAAGTCGGGATCGTATCCACGAGGACGGTATTGCAAGGGTTAGACTAGGTCGGCCTACAACGAGACTAAATCACCAAACAAACACAAAGGAAGCGATAAATGGAAAACTATGGTGGAGGAGAAGTAAGAACTATACTAACAATACTAAACAATGCTAATAATCGAACTAACAAGTAAACTAGAGTAAACTAACAAGTAACGACCGAGTCAAAACCCGTCAAAATTATTTCCGAGGCACGTGAGTCATCCGTGACACCTCACACGGCTGATTCGAACTCTAATCCTACGAAAAATCAGCTACATAAAATATTAAACAAATCCGTTTAAGGATGGAATTCGATCTCAAGTAGGAATCCTATCCGAAAATCGATTCAGACACCCGACCGAGTGCAAATACTCGGCCGAGCAGCATATTCCAGCCGTGTTCCCTTTCTTCCTTGACAAGAAAGCGGAATTCTCATGCCTTACAGCTTCCTATATTTCCTATCTCTAGCGGTAGTTCAAACTCTCCTAGCCAAGGTCGGGAATTCCCTATAAATAGCCCCTTGCACAACAATCAATCATCATCAATTAACATTCATTATCAATTAGCATCTACAATCTACATTCATTATCAATCATCAATCATCTACAACATCAATTATTCCCATACACAAACACAAAATTAGCATCGAGAAACCGATATTACAAACCCGAAGGAAACCGGCCCGATACCCGACACCCTTCACACACGTCACGTCCAAACCGAACCACCGACAACTCACCGACATCCACTCGACGCTCTTGTGCCCAAGCCACGTCCCGACGAGCCCCGATCCGAGTAAACAGAAGCATGTAGGTTGAGGGTGCACAAAACCCCGATCTCTCCTTTTCCTTCTCTCCTCTTTCTCGTCCTTTTTTTATACGGGTCGCGTCGTCCTTTTTATTACGGGTCATTCGTCGCGTCTTTTTTATTTCTAACATCGATATTATCAAAAACTATTTTTATACATTCTTAACAATATGATATCAACTCTATAGTTGAATATCGTATTAAAAGAATTAAATTTAATCTCGACGATGTTAAAATCGTTACATCTTTTTCAAACCTTTTTTTACAAAACCTTTTTTATTCATTCCGAATATTCGATATGGATTTCCTAATCGAATATCGGATACGACGAATATCGAAAGCATAATATCGAGTATAAATTAATTCCTATTTTGTACGCGATTTATCAAAAATCAACGATTTCGAACAAAAAATAATATTGGACAGACTCGTACGCGAGTCGCGCGCCCTACCAGGCGACTCGCGCACGAGCCTGGAACCCGGGTCTATTTTTTAGCTTCTTCGTTCGTTTTATTATTTCTTTTACGAAACTATTACAAAACTTATATCTTTTCTAAAACCATTCCGAATATTTGATATTGAATTTGTAGTCAACTATTAAATATAACGAATATCGAAAATATTAAGTCGAGTGCAAATTAGACAATATTAGTACGCGATTTAATAAAATCATCGAAAATCGATTTCAAAACGGGCCACCACGCGACCCGTCGATGACCCGGGCGAGCCGCGCGGCCGGACACTCTATTTTCTCGCTTTTCATTATTTTTCGAACATCGTTTTTTTTATACAAAACAACGTCTTTTTAATATTTTTCAGATTTCGATTAATATTTATTTTCTCGATCTCGTTTATTATATTTGCTATATTATTTTACACAAATCGATACTAACTCGTTTGTTCATCTTGTAGCAAATTCATCTTTATTTCATCTTTTGTTTTATTATACTAAAACGAACTCACATGCTAAATTCAACTTTGACGTTAACAATTTTGCATGCATTAAATCGACTTAGCAACCCATTCAATTCCTCGCATGTTTAGGAAAACAATGTTTGCATATCATTCATCGTATTACTAACGCGCGTATTCAAAAGTCATTCGATATCCTAGTAGAGGCCGCTAATGTGCGGGCGGGGTTGGGTGTTCTTCACGAACTTCCCAACACGTACCCTCACCCCTTACTCAGAACCGTGGTTTCCGGATGTCCGAACCCATTGGCAACGAGAGTCATTCAATATACGATTAACCGCTCTAGTCGGCATCTATATCGATATGCAAAGGGACGAGCCCAATAAACTCTCACATCGGAAATGGGCCGTATTTTACACGGCCCACTACGACATAGAGTGGGCTCGAACGGTTCCGAATAACCATAAAATTCGGTGGCGACTCCGACTTCGATTTAAATTTCCATTTGACCATCTCATGGAGATTTATTCGCCTCCTCAAACCCGCGCGTGGCCGCGTCGGGGTGGACCTATGTCATGTCCACAATTTGGCGACTCCGCTGGGGATTAGCTGATACGTTACTGACCTTCAGCATCCTCAGGGTGAGACTCGAATAGAAATCGTTTGACTAGTACAATACGCGTTTTAGTTTTACGGTTCATGCATAACCCCATATTTTCCCGGGCCGGTACTGGTGACCGACGTCCCACTATACTATCGATGTAGTCCAAATTGGATATGTCGAAGGTGTCCATTAGCCGATTCGTATGGGTTTTACGGCATGTTCTAAGCTCAACTCGACTTAGGAAGTCCGCCCCGATTCTCGATAGGCTGTGTACACTGGTATAGACCCTTACAGACTGACCGAGACTTAGAATTAGAGCATACATGGCGTCGTTATACTGTTTCCATGACTACGTGCTACCTGATTTACAAGTCTTTTTCAAAAACCGTCATTTTTTTAAAAAAATTGCATTCTTTTCAAAATATCCAATTTTCAAAACCCGAGACATATACCGAATTTAGGATCCACGATTTTACTCAAAATAGCCTATTTTTAACCGGTATTATGCCCATTTCAAAACTCGAAAATATTTTCGAAACTTTCAAAACCGTTGCCCGACCCACCTTTTCCGTTTTCGAAAAAAGGGCCGGTTCTCCCCGAATTTCTTCGGGCTTTCAAAAATTCTATTTCAAAACCTTTCTTTTCTTAGGGCTTCCCGTATTTAGCAGTGTCGGGACGTGTCTTAAGTTGTCAAGGTCTCTAGCGTCGAAACTCCGTCGATCTTATATCACGGATTTCCTTCCTATCCCAGTCCGCCTTATTAGACTAAGGCAAGGCCCACCTACGTAGGACATACTCCTACAAAGGTTGGCCCGTTTACACAAATCAAGTCCAAAGTCTGGGGAATGTCTCACGTGAACCTCCTTTCGAACAGGGCCCAGCCCACACAGCTGGATCCTAAAGGAGGCCCACCTTTCACAAGTCACCCGTCTAGGAGTCTTTTCCGAGTCGATCTTTTACAAGGCATAGCCCTATAACAAAAGGTTTGTAACCCTTACGTCTAAGGGTCACTCGTCCGACACTCGAGTCTTAACCAAATATTCGATCCCACTTGGGGACTACCCTTCATCAGAGCGGTCAATCACGATGCTCTAAGGGTCATGTCTTACACGTGTCTCACATACCCCACTTTCGAGCCACTTAGATGCCACACCATCTGAGTCCTATCTGAGTCCTTAGCCTCACTTGGGGGCTATTCCCCGACGGAACGATTAATCACAGTCACCCCGAGAATCGCACCCTACACATTTGTCTTAGGAGAGTCTAACCCGAGTCAAACATGGTCTCCCCATTTTCGGACTCACCCTCGTGCAGCTTGAGTCTCATCGTCAAGTCCAAGCCAGGGTCGTTACCTCGTCCAGGTCAACGTTCGAGTATCCCGGTCCATGAATCTTAGTCATTCCCGTCACCCCGGGCCGTGTCTAGTTTGACTCCCTCTCTTGCATTTGCGCAAAACCGAGTTTAGGCGAGTCGTGGCACCTGTCGAAGACCTTACCAAAAAAAAACAACCAACCAAGCATCCGAGTCCGGATCTGATTCGAGTCTAAGTCTGAGTCCGAGTCTAGGATACCCTACATCCTCATTTCCAAATCAGAGTCAGAGTCTTTTGCATTCTGTCCTCTTTTTCAAAATTCAATAAAATCAGCTTTTCTATTCCTCATATATACTTTCTTTATGTGTTTCCGAGAACATGATGAACACCGTCATACACTGTGAGCACATGCACGTGACTATAGGCACATCTATAATGACTGCAGGAAATCGAGACCCGTGCTTTCCTTTACCTGTTCCATGTCTGACATAGGAAGCCACAAAACTACCCGTAGCCGGAGCGGTATCGAATCCTATGACAAATCTAGGTAGTCTCCTAGTTTGGGTTCAAGACGGAAGGCAAGCCCATTTCCCACAATAAACACCCATCCAATAAGACTACCAATCCCTACCTTAGGTGTTAGTCTGACCAACAGGAAAAACAAAAAAAAACTGGACAAAAAAAAAATCAAAAGTCCAAGGAAAAAAGCAAAAGGCCAAAACAAAAAAGCAGGCCATCATAAAAAAAGAGCATCCACGACCAGAACGGTCAACACAAATGAAGATCCCATGACCGGGGCTAAGAGGTCAACCAACAAAAAATATTCAAATGCCCATGACCGTGGTCAACGGTCCACTCAAGATCAATACTCATACCATTCAATAAGGGAGAAACAATCAAGTTGGTCAACTAACACCACATTTAGCCTTCCCACATTACAACCCTCAAGACCTTCCGGAGACCCAGGCTAAAGACAGCCCGGAATTTTGAGGATTCAAGCTCCATAGGATACCCCTAACCATTAGGGTCAGACATGGAAACCAGATCCCGCATCATCAAACATATCCCGATCAAAGTTCGAGCCATTTTACTCGGCTTCCCCTTTATATAACAAAATTCACAATCACCATACGCAAACCCGAGATCAAAACTCGTCAAAGACCCGAGAGCAAAACTCGTTAAAATCCCTGAGAGCAAAACTCATCAAATCCCTAAGAGCAGAACTCGTTAAAACCCCCGAGAGCAAAACTCGTTAAAATCTCATCCCAATTCCTCTCTTCCAAACCAGTTACCAACCCCAAGCACGGGAATTCAACTTGCGGTCGGCATAGAACATGCCCAAATAGTTCACACCACCTCTGGGGGCTACCCCGGAGAACGCTCACAGTCACAGGATCAATATCCTAACCATTCTAGCCCTTTGATCAAGACATCACTGGGAATGCACCTAGCCTACACCATTGCTATGGCTAGTTACACACAAAGTCCTATTAGACTAGGCATCATAATATATCTTCCGACACTGAACTACGGCATGGTTTGATTTCACTACACGTGAATACGTAGGCAGCCTTTCAACAAAGGTACAACCACCCACATTGACACACATTCAAAAAGCGCCATCATTCCGGTCACGACACCGTCATGTTCTTAACAGCTAGCTCTGTCGTCCTGGGGGCTTCTCTTAGGCAGAAAGCCTCCATCCACTCACAAAATCCAGATAAAATTCAAAAAATCTAGCCTCCTTTCTATAGTGTGTCCTAGTACTCGGCTCAGTCGAAGACAAGAATCTGTCAGGACTCGAGGCAATACCCACTTTGGAAATGTACCCTAAAATCAAAAATTCAGGAGAGCACTAGACTACAACAGTCTCATTACAGACTACTGCAATCCCGTATAGCATATCTATCCCACTTCGATGTTCGACCATGTTGCCACTCGTCTAGGCTACGGAATAGCGCAACTTAAGAGTCTT
Source organism: Agrostemma githago (assembly GCA_958450325.1). Taxonomy (NCBI): domain Eukaryota; kingdom Viridiplantae; phylum Streptophyta; class Magnoliopsida; order Caryophyllales; family Caryophyllaceae; genus Agrostemma; species Agrostemma githago. The sequence continues at coordinate 16,789,335 of OY288250.1, forward strand.
GTTAGGTGGCCCACCCCCCTACCGAGTCACGGTCCAACCCCTCGAGAGTCCAGTCGTGTCTGTCAACTCGTCCGGTCACGCCCAGCGTCGAGTTTGTCGATAGGTCTCTCTCTTCAAATACTCATTTTTTAAAATTTGCAAAATTTAGCCATTTGAGAAAACCCTTTTCGACAAGGTCAAATTTCGGTCTATTTAAATTGCAAATTTCTTTTCTACCCATTTCAGTTTTGAAAACCTATTTCCTAGCACGTGAGCTGCTTTCAGGACTTCGATTTTAAAACTAAGCAAAAATCATTTTTTATTCCCCAGCGCGAGTCATACTTGTTTCACCTACATGTTGCATGAAAATTTTTATGTAACTTATACAGGTACAATTCAAGACCGCGCAATTCACATAACTCCCCAGCGGCATAGACTTATACGACAAGTCCGATTCCCCACGGAGTTATCATCATCAACTCAGGTACATTTCTAGTCTCCGGCCGGCGGGCCCTTCACGCAGGTCTAACGGACCTTAAACGACCCGATCAGAAGTCTGCCAGGTCTTAATCTTTGATTGGCCTGGTAGCTACTCTGACTTTCGCCTTGTCCAAGCCTCAGTCAGAGTGGGGGCTCTGTAGACACCCACATTTTGACCGCCAGGTGTCTATAGCAGTTTCCGACAAACACCCGATGATGATCGGACGCAAACATGCTTTTATATATTCGGAAACGGGCTCAAAATCATTGGCATTTGGCTTGGGCTCATTATGGAGTACATATCTCACAAAACCAACCTCAAAATCAGGCCCAGTGGGTCGTTTCGAGTCAAATAAGACTAATTTGGGTCGATTCCGACACCATGGGTAAAATCGTCTTTTTACGACCGAGTCAAAACCCGTCAAAATTATTTCCGAGGCACGTGAGTCATCCGTGACACCTCACACGGCTGATTCGAACTCTAATCCTACGAAAAATCAGCTACATAAAATATTAAACAAATCCGTTTAAGGATGGAATTCGATCTCAAGTAGGAATCCTATCCGAAAATCGATTCAGACACCCGACCGAGTGCAAATACTCGGCCGAGCAGCATATTCCAGCCGTGTTCCCTTTCTTCCTTGACAAGAAAGCGGAATTCTCATGCCTTACAGCTTCCTATATTTCCTATCTCTAGCGGTAGTTCAAACTCTCCTAGCCAAGGTCGGGAATTCCCTATAAATAGCCCCTTGCACAACAATCAATCATCATCAATTAACATTCATTATCAATTAGCATCTACAATCTACATTCATTATCAATCATCAATCATCTACAACATCAATTATTCCCATACACAAACACAAAATTAGCATCGAGAAACCGATATTACAAACCCGAAGGAAACCGGCCCGATACCCGACACCCTTCACACACGTCACGTCCAAACCGAACCACCGACAACTCACCGACATCCACTCGACGCTCTTGTGCCCAAGCCACGTCCCGACGAGCCCCGATCCGAGTAAACAGAAGCATGTAGGTTGAGGGTGCACAAAACCCCGATCTCTCCTTTTCCTTCTCTCCTCTTTCTCGTCCTTTTTTTATACGGGTCGCGTCGTCCTTTTTATTACGGGTCATTCGTCGCGTCTTTTTTATTTCTAACATCGATATTATCAAAAACTATTTATATACATTCTTAACAATATGATATCAACTCTATAGTTGAATATCGTATTAAAAGAATTAAATTTAATCTCGACGATGTTAAAATCGTTACATCTTTTTCAAACCTTTTTTTACAAAACCTTTTTTATTCATTCCGAATATTCGATATCGATTTCCTAATCGAATATCGGATACGACGAATATCGAAAGCATAATATCGAGTATAAATTAATTCCTATTTTGTACGCGATTTATCAAAAATCAACGATTTCGAACAAAAAATAATATTGGACAGACTCGTACGCGAGTCGCGCGCCCTACCAGGCGACTCGCGCACGAGCCTGGAACCCGGGTCTATTTTTTAGCTTCTTCGTTCGTTTTATTATTTCTTTTACGAAACTATTACAAAACTTATATCTTTTCTAAAACCATTCCGAATATTTGATATTGATTTTGTAGTCAACTATTAAATATAACGAATATCGAAAATATTAAGTCGAGTGCAAATTAGACAATATTAGTACGCGATTTAATAAAATCATCGAAAATCGATTTCAAAACGGGCCACCACGCGACCCGCCGATGACCCGGGCGAGCCGCGCGGCCGGACACTCTATTTTCTCGCTTTTCATTATTTTTCGAACATCGTTTTTTTTATACAAAACAACGTCTTTTTAATATTTTTCAGATTTCGATTAATATTTATTTTCTCGATCTTGTTTATTATATTTGCTATATTATTTTACACAAATCGATACTAACTCGTTTGTTCATCTTGTAGCAAATTCATCTTTATTTCATCTTTTGTTTTATTATACTAAAACGAACTCAAATGCTAAATTCAACTTTGACGTTAACAATTTTGCATGCATTAAATCGACTTAGCAACCCATTCAATTCCTCGCATGTTTAGGAAAACAATGTTTGCATATCATTCATCGTATTACTAACGCGCGTATTCAAAAGTCATTCGATATCCTAGTAGAGGCCGCTAATGTGCGGGCGGGGTTGGGTGTTCTTCACGAACTTCCCAACACGTACCCTCACCCCTTACTCAGAACCGTGGTTTCCGGATGTCCGAACCCATTGGCAACGAGAGTCATTCAATATACGATTAACCGCTCTAGTCGGCATCTATATCGATATGCAAAGGGACGAGCCCAATAAACTCTCACATCGGAAATGGGCCGTATTTTACACGGCCCACTACGACATAGAGTGGGCTCGAACGGTTCCGAATAACCATAAAACTCGGTGGGGACTCCGACTTCGATTTAAATTTCCATTTGACCATCTCATGGAGATTCATTCGCCTCCCCAAACCCGCGCGTGGCCGCGTCGGGGTGGACCTATGTCATGTCCACAATGTGACTAACAACGAAGTTTCACCCTTTTCCCTTAATCAACCCTAATCATCCATAATCTACCCCTAATTCCCCTACTAACCCCACAAGAAGACTACTCACTCATTATCATGAACAAACTAACAACAATAAGAGAAAACAACATGAATATCCAAACATCCATAATGAACAATAACAATAACTATATGAAAAGATTCAAACAAGATTAAATAACTAAGAACAAGAGTAGAGATGATTATACCAACACTAGGAAGATGAAAAGATGCAATCTTGTATAAATAAGAACCTAAATAAAACCCAAGGTTGTCAAGCTTGGAGAATTCTTCAAGTATCCTCTTAATACAAGAACTAACTACAAGGATTAACTAATGATTAACAAAGATTAAAGGAAGATTAAAACTAATGAGTGAAAGTAAATCTAGGGTTTTAGGGTTTTAGAGAGGCTTAAGGAATGCTAAACTATGATAAGATGTCTTAAGATTACAAGGGGGAGTATATATATGGGTACAAGAATGAAGGAGAAGAAAAGAAAGGAGTGCGGCTGCCAGGTCCACGGTCCCGACCGGGACGGGTTGGTCCCGACCGGGACGGCCTGTCATCCCGACCGGGACGGGTTGGTCCCGACCGGGACAAGCCTACAGCAGCACCCTTTAACGCGCACCCCATCACGAACGGGATGAGGCCATCCCGAACGGGATGGGTCTTGTAGGCCTCCCTTAAGAGCTCTTTGGTCCCTCCATGCCTCTCATGGGTTTCTCGCCGATTCTCGGGACTCGGGATGGGGTCTCGGAGGCTCGGGATTGGGTCCCATGGTCTCGGGGTCGATTCCAAGGCATCGAGTCATCGTTCCTTTACTCCGTTGGCTCCAAAATGTGTATGTATAGAGTCGGAATCGCTCCAACTCTTCCAAATCGGTCTCGGGAACCTGAAACAAACTAAATGAAGCATAAGAAGCCCATAAATCGCTCCCAAGGAGCGATTCCACAAGGAAATGGGACCAAAACATAGTGAAAAAGGCACTACAAACTACACTTATCACTTGTCACGTGAAATCGCATGCAAAGCATATAAGCACAACAACTTTGACGACAAAAACTTACTCGTTCTTAAACAACCGACATAGAAAAGACATAGGGTTAAAACAACGGATATTATCGTACTTCCGCCACAATTAAGGAACAAAGTTATCAGCTCACCGATTAATTAGTATAGGCCTCTATGTGCGGGCGGGATTGTGTGTCGATGTTTAGCGGACGTTGGCTTCCAATACGTACCTTCACCCCTTACTCAGAATCGACGGTTTCCGGATGTTCAAAAGCATTGGCAATGAGAGTCAATCTAGGCATGGAGTGCTTAAGGGTACAAGTCTTTATCTTTAGGTCCCGTGCCACTCAACTTTCAGCCGGTTAAGGATCAAAGTTGACTTGAACGGTTTCCGAGTCCCCATAATTGACTCGGTGACGACTCCACAAATCAGCAACAAATTCGGTTCACTAAAAAGGTCGTCATACCAAATATATCGGCCACTGAACATTTACAACCACGTCTCAATCGATTCTAACGGAAACACGGGTGCCCGCATCCGATCCGTCTAGTACTATCTGAATCGTCGTCCAAATCGAGGTCCGACACATCGCCCCAAACGCGAGATCGGACCGGCCCTCGACCGGGAGGGTCCCGCGTGGGTGGCCACTGTGACAAACCAGGAGGTCACGCGCGAGCGCGCGCGGGGCGCCAGGCAGTGCGGACGGTTGTCCACGGTTTGGCAACTCTGCTGGGGAATTGGAAACAAGTTTCTAGCGGTGGTGTAACTCGAACGAGGTTGATGGAGCTCATTTCCTAGTTCCTTGTTTTGGTCACTACAGGTTTTGGCCCTAAAAAGCCCACCCTAACCGATATCAGGACCAATCGACCTCTTCGCGGTAAGATTCTTTCGGAAACGCGGAAAGACCCTCAGTTGATGCTCCGACCGTCCATGGTAGCCATGCATTCCGTGGATATACCGAACGAGTTGTTCCAAGCAGACGGTATGACACTCACCTCCCCAGGTCACCTGTTGTCACCTAAGCAAAGACTACCCGTGGGCGGTAGCCTACACTAACCTACCTGTGTCTGCATCCTGCATGAGTGTACGCATTCCTAGTTATGTGTAGCGTGTTTGACAACCCAAATAAAACACTAAAATATGGATTCAACCACGACAACATATTCAACCGCACCCAACTCCGTTTTCAAAAAAGGATATCTTCTTTTCAAAAACCATCTTTAAGCGTGATGCTCCGGTCAAATTAAAATTATTTTCAAAAAACACTTTAAGGCCGTCACCATGACCAATTTTACACTCCATATTTGCAAAAGACACTTTCGAATGCCGTTACTCCGGCTAAAATTAAAATTCGTCATTTTCAAACAACAAGGACATACTGTTATTATTACCAAAATCCCAACCAATGGGATCAAGGTGCCTCACAAGGTAACATTTTGTTTTCAAAACATTCACGCAGATAAACACCATTACTATCGCCAAAATTCCCGACCAACGGGACCTAGGGAAGTTATACGGTTACATTTTATTTTTCGAAACGTCTTTTGAAGCATACCGTTAACACAACTGAAAATTCAATTAATGAAGTCAGGGAACCCAAAATGGTTATACACACGGAACATTTTTATAACGCACCGCCACTACCGTCGAAACTCCAATTAATGGAATCGACAAATACGGGTCGCCCATTTTAAAAGCTCTTTCTAAAAACACTTTCACCACCTAAATTCTGTAACAAGGATTTGGTCACACCTTCAAAGCACCGTCACAGACACCACGTTCTCTCACGAACACCGTCTGGACCGCAAACTTTGAGATACAAATTAATAGTAGTCTCGATGAAACCGCAACGTCATAATTTCTCGAAACCGGTTCTTCTACAACCGCGCTTCTTTTACAAATATACGACTGACACTTTTGCTATCGTCGAATCCTCGACGCTCATGAGCAACACCTTTTTGACACTCCACAAACGATGTCACTAAACCATCGTAACACCAATTTCAAAAAAACTCGCGCTTTCGAAAAGTTTGTTTTCAAAATCCATCCGTTTGCGAAAACAACAAAACTCTTTGATTCCGAGCCGGGATCGGGATCAATTCCTTACGCCGTACAACCGTGTGATTAACTGTCTATGTTGGTTACTAGGGTCGCCTCAATCCGAGGTTTTACATTTTTGGGTCGTTTCGTCTCGAGAAGTCCTCTTCTTTAAATCTTACTCCCGAGATTTATGTCAAATCGTCTCGTTCTAGAAATACGAGTCGGTTAGGCACTTCGTGGAACAAACCAGAAGTCTAAAGCACCTGAGTCCCTAAATCCGATGACAGCAAACACGTGCAAATCACGGGTCTCATTTCCGTGGCGCTCAATTATGAGCATTCCTCCATTTTCTAATTCGTCTGGTGGATCTAGCCTCATCTTGAGTTCTGCTCCGCAGACTCAGAGATGGCATCAAACGGCAACGAAAACATCATCGATCAACTCAACGCCCTAATGAATGTAGTCCATGGCATCCTAGGACTAGTATCTTCGATCTCTTCCTCCATCGACGATGTCAGGCGTCGGCTCGAGACCTTGGAAGGGCCCGAGAGGAAAAACCATGAGAGTCCAATAGGGTGAGAGCTGGTACTCAGTGGGAATCCATACGTCGAGTATGCCAGACTTGCCCGCCCCACTGAGACGATGACCTTTCGAAGGCCTTCTAGGCAGTTCACGGAATTGGGAGAGTCCTACGCTGAGGCTCTCATAAAGTTGCAGGAGGCTTGGCTTTTATGGCCAATAGGACCCACTCCAGACCCGCCAATAGAAAAGAGGGGAGCTGCCTGGAATCGAAATGCTTATTACCTATACCATTAGGGTCGGGGACATGAGACCAAAACATGCACTGAGCTCAAACATGAAGTGCAAGACCTAATCGATAAGGGGTCTATGTCCCCGTAGGGTGTCTCCGAAGGAGGACCAGTTCTCGATACCAAGCCCACCAAGAGGGTGACCCGCATGAACGCCGAGAGTCCAACCAGCGAAGGTTCTTCTATGGACGTGTGAACCCGCGTCCGAGTCAGAGGGCAGTTCATTTATAGGCCCTAGACTTAATGATAATAATAAAATGTCTTTTTTTCGCATCGAGTCGGATGGTGCGAGGGGGCCTGTCTTCCACCTCCCCAAAAACAATATCTCAGGCACCTTGCCCACATATTATTCTATCAATAAAACAACGTCTTTTTTTTACTATGCGCCTCGACAATTGCTTGATTTTTAACGCACTTTCTCGCTTAAATCTCGATACTATGCCATTTATCGATAGCAATTAATCAAAGCATAAGGGCTACAACTAACGGTCCACCTAACTTCATCCTAAAAATAGATCAGGAATAATTGTCCTAAGCTCAACACATAACTGACTTCCTAACCAAAAACTCAACACATGAAACCCACACAACCAATAACCAATAAGCTACCACACACCCATAACAGTCATGCTAGACTTCCCAGTTACCAACAACACAGTCGAATACGAAGCCTGCCTAATAGGGCTTAAAGCCGCTGTAACTCTAGGAGTTAAAAACCTTAGAGTCCACGGAGATTCATCACAAGTAGTCAACCAAGCCACAGGCATTTGGAAGGTCTATTGCGAAAGCCTGACTCCATACCAAACCTAAATAGAGACAATATCCCGAGAGTTCACCGAAATCCATTTCATACACATACCCCGCGAGGAAAACCAATTCGCTGACGCCCTATCCAAGTTAGCCTCTCTAATAAACATACCCGACAACCTTTTCTCTATGCCTATCTGCATGGAGAGAAGTAAGCAACCCGCCTATATCCGCAACATCGAAACCGATGACACCCCTGAAGAACCCTGGTACAAAGCGATCATAGACTTCAAAACCAACAGATCATACCCACCTAACACAAACACCAAAAACAAAAGAGCCTTAAGAATACAAGCCGTCCACTACGTCCTAAACCAAGGGTTACTGTTCAAACGAACTCCAAAAAGAGTACTCCTTAGATGCATAAACAAAACCCAATCCAAAAAAGTCATGAAAGAAATACATGACGGGGAATGCGGACCCCAGATGAGCGCACATCTATTAGCTTGAAAAATAATGAGACTAGGCTATTAATGGGTTACCCTAGAGGCAGACGGCCGACGTCACATCCTTCACTATCACAACTGCCAAATATTCGCCAACATCCAACACCTACTACCATACCCAGTCCACACCACAACAATACCCTGGCCCTTCTCTACCTGGGGAATAGATATCATAGGAAATGTACACCCATCCGGAACCGGCGGACACTGTTTTATACTTGTGGTCGTTGATTACTTTACCATATGGGTAGAAGTAACCTCTTACACCATCCTAATCTCCAAACAAGTAGTCAAATTACTACAAAACAACATCATCTGCCGCTACGACATACCTGTAACACCCTTGATTTTATAAGATAAATTAAATTAGTTATATTCGTATTTTTATTGTATTTACGATTTAACTCGTAATTATTAAAATTATTATAAAATGAATTTATCATTTAATCGTTTCAAACTCCTAAAATTTTATTTGACTCGGAAACTCTTCTTATATTTAAAACGTATTTTTATTTCAATTCATTTTATACATTTAATATAATTCTTATCGAAAGTCTATTTCGACGTATTAAATTCTAAATTCTTTTATCTATTCATATTTACGCTCGAAATTCTATTTTTCGGCTCGAAGCTCATTTATTTAAGTTTCGTCAAAATATTTATTTCCTTTCCTCGAGAAATCAATTTAATTCACTTTATCGAAAATTTATTATTTATCGGGAAATACTATTTCAATCGTCTAATTATTTATTCGTTTAAGATTCTTTTCCGTCTCGAATTCTTCATTTACTCATCTTATTTGACGGCCCGATTATTTATTTATTTTGATTAACTCGTTTTAATTAATTATGTGGGTCAATCAACTTATCGTTACGGGATTCGTTTAATTCGTAATTTCTAACCGATTCATTTAATTAATCCATATAAATCGTATACTTGGTGTCTCGGAATCCGTACACTTTTTATTTTGAAATGATTTCAGTCCCATCTTCTATTACGTACGTTTCCCATTCCACCTTATTACATTCACTCCCCCCTAATCCTTTGTTTTACACATTCACGTAACCCTTTTGCCTACTTTGACTCCACCGTTTCATTCCGCATCATTTATCCTCTTTTCCCACCGTTCCACCTTTCTTCTTCCTTTTCATCCTCTTCACCTTCAATCTCCTAATCTATTTGTCTTGCCCATCTGCTACGTTTGCCTCTCGGCTCTCTGTTTTTCCTATGTCCTTTTTCCTGCTGCTGCTGCCTCGTCTGGTTGTTCCCTTGTTCACCTCCTTCTTCTCTTCTTCTTCTCCTACTGTTATCATCCGTTTCTGCTGCTTTTATGTTGTCCCCCTTCTATGCTGCTGCTCGACCCGCTGCTTTTTACGTGAGTTTTCCTCTTCTCCTGAGATATTGTCTCGGCTACTGTCTTCACTCTATATTGCTGCTGCTGCAGCTGTGTTAATCGAGTTCTTGTCTCGCTCATTTCTTTTGTCGTATTTCTTTGATGTTGCAACGGGTGCTGCTTGTCTTATTCTTTTTGCCGTTGTTGTCCTGTTCATCTTCTTCTTTCCCGTTCTTCTTCTTCTTTTCCCTTCATCTTCATTTGTTGTTCATTTTTTTTTTCCTTCTCTTCTATTTGTGTTATGCTTCTGTTACTTATTTTTCGTCTTTTCTTTTGCTATCTCTCCTCCTGTTTTCGTCGTTTCGTTTGTGTGTGTCGGCATGTTTCTGTGTCGTTCCTGATGCACGATGTTATGATTGACGTTGTTGTCGTTTTGGTCGTTCTTATTGCTGCACTTGCGATTGTCGCTGTAGCTATTTGGTTTCGATTAGTTCTTAACTCTTTTATGCATTTTGCCTTCTTACTCTCATCCTTGTTTGCTGCTACTGCTGCGTTGTGGTCCTTCTACTGTCATCTTTGGTTGCTTCTTTCCTCTTCGTTCCTTTATTCCGTCTTTCATCTTGCTCTTGTTTGGGATCGCTGCCGCTGTTTTGTCTGTTCCGCTTTTGCACGCCTGTTACTGTCATCTCCTTGTTTTGCTCTTATTGTCGTCGTCTTGTGTGTGGTTGTTGTGCTTCACATTTTTGGTATTTCAGTTCGTAATCTAATTCTTCTTCTTCTTCTTCTTCTTCTTCTTTTTCTTCTTCTTCTTCTTATTACTACTGTCCCGCTGCATCTGTTGTCTGTTTGCTGCTGCTGTCGACTTTCGTGAGGCTGTTCGTCGGTTGTTGTTTGAAGGTGTCGAGCCGGTGTTCTTCGTCTTCCAATTTTCCTCTTCTATTCTGTCAATGGTTCTCCGTTCTTCTTCAATTTTCTTGGATTTTGTGAGACTTCTCTTCGAAGACAAGTATGTGATCGACGTGGGTATCGACTCAAGGTAACTTTAGGACGTTACTCGATTTATATCGTATGTTTGAGTAGTAGTATTGTAATACCCATATTTTATAATAAGTCAAACCGAGTCAAAACAGCTAAATCAGGTCCAACCCGTAATACCCGAAATTTTATATAAAGGTCAAGCCCGAGTCTAAGCCTATTGTAATCAAAATAGGAGTGTAATGTAGAGTATTATAGATTGGGATGGGCCGTGATAATTAAGTACGGGTTTATATATAGCAAATTCAACTCACTAGTACTACACACGTCAAACCCTAAGATAAGGAACACACTCACACACACATTCTCAGAAACACCAACTAATAAACGCACACACCTTCACAAACCCCGAGGTAGAGAAGAAACGCGGAATTGAAGGCTGTCACGAAGGGGTCGGAGGACTTGGTGGGTACGCGTTAGTCGTCGCTAGGTATGAGTCTTTGAATACACCGCTTTGTAACCATTTTACGCCCTACTCATTGTTGGTGTCGTAATTCCTTGAGTTCTGTCATAAATCGATATGCCGAGACGAGTTAACGTTAATTTAGAGTCTTGAGTCATTGATAATCGATTGTATATATAGGCGGTTGCGGTATTTTGTTTTAGAGTCGACGTTTGTCGATCTCGATGTTTCGGACGGAGTTACGTCGAACTAAATCCTGTCACGGCCATGACAAATAGCTCGGCTGTGACGGATGAAGTACTGGGCTCGGCCAGGACGGTATGGTCCGGCCGGGATATGTCGTGTGTTATTGCTTTTTCATAAGGCTACTGTTGTGGGCGGAGTTGTACTGCTACTTTGTCACTGTCACTGTCGTTATTTTTGGTGGAGTAGAATTGGGTAGGTGGTTAGTTTTAGTAGTGTGCGTAAGTTAGTGTTAGTTAGTGGGTACATTAGTTAGGTTAGTTTTAATTTTATTTTATAATTTAATTAGTACGTTATCGTTTCCACTTTATATATTCAAATATTAGGGTCGATATTAATTAAGGCCTATAATATTTTGTTAGGAGCTGAATTCGTAGAGTTTGCGTGGTGAACCGTGCTACCCGCGCTGTGGTGAATTGCTGATTAGGTAAGGTTTAACCTTACAGATGGATTATTGTGTTGAATTACGTAATATATTGAGCATGAATGATATTATGATGACCTATATGCATTATGATGAGACCTTGTGATGAATTGGAATTATTGAGATTCCGATACAGAGTATTTATCGGGACGAGGTTCCGATACTGAGTATGATATGAGAGGCTACGGCCGCGTTGGTAGCTGCGGGACCACACATGAAATGTGAAGGTTACCTAGAAAAGTAACCTAGGTTATGTTGATCTAGAACCTGCCTTGTTATTCGCCTCCTTTGGGTCGGCCTTAGGAGGAATGTGCACATTAATGAATATGGGACCCCTGTTAGTATTGAGGTTTCTATGTGAAAATCGAGTTTGGAGAATTAAGGTTGAGATTATGAGATCTTGATTACGATATCATGGTATTATCGTGATTGTATATTGGTACTAGAACTGTTTATCGCATGCTCAACTATTACTTTATTGAACTGTCTGATTATTCCTTACTCAGCTTTGCTGACCGTTTTCTCTGTCTAACTTGTTACCCTCTTTAATTGGGTTCCTGTGACAATCCAATTGGTGTTTCCGACCTTTTGGGGAGCAGTTAATCGTGCAGGTTAGATTGTGTTGCGATGACATCATGGATGTATGAGCGGGATGGGTTGAGCGACGACAAACTATACTTAGACGATTGATTAATTGAATCTCTTGCTGCGTCTTAATACTATAATTCTAGTTTTGAATTATTCAGTTTGACCTTTGGAACTTCCGTTGTAATTTAGAACAATTTGACTTCGTTTTTTTTAAATTCGGTATCTGGTAGGATTGATTGTGTTGGGACTACTACCTCGGGTCACACCGAGATGGTAACCCCTTTATTTACTCGAGAATGTCTTGGTAAGGCTCTTGTGTAAATGAGGGTGTTACAAAGTGGTATCAGAGTGATCGATCTTAAACCTGTAATAAATGAACATAGGAATTAAAATGAACCCCGGTGATAAACCATTGGGAGCCCACTTAAAATCTCTGGTTGAGGAGACGTCCTTATACCAACCCCTGTCCCTTTTGGTTTAGAGCCGGTAACCACGTGTGAGACCGAGAGAGGGTAGAATAGGATGGGTACGCGGTGATGATATGAATCTCCTTTGAATTTCATAATTTTGCGAGTATTTATAAGTGTGATGTTTACAATAATATGAGTAATTACAACGTTAATAGTAATGTATTGTTATGATGTATGAGCATTTAAGGCTCATGTGTATGTTATTGTCGTTTTGAAGTAATCATGTCAAAGGAAGCAGCTACCGGTTCTACCCCAGGCACTCCGAGTGCCGAGGAAATGGCACACTTAAAGGAAACCAACGACGCACTTTTGGAAGCTCTGAGAAACATCAACGCCCCGAAACCACCGGCGACCGACGCGGCCACCATCAGCGCTGCGATAACACGCCTTCGTCCCAGTAAATATGACGGGACTGGTGGGCCGTTGCGGGTAGAGAACTGGGTGAGAGAAATGAAGAAGGTGTCCTAGACCGTAAAGTGTCCGAAGCATTTGGAGCTGAATCAAGATGCATTCTATTTGAATGGCAAGGCCGATTTATGGTGGCACCTTAACTATGAGAAGCTTATTGCAAAGCACGAGGAAGGGGATTATGGGGAGTATGCCTTTGGGTGGAAGAGTCTCACAGAAGCGCTGAGGGCGGAATTCTTTCGGAAACATATTCGTAGTGCAAAAAGAGCTGAATTTGATTGTTTTACCATGACAGAAGACATGACTGTCGAGGACTATTACGACAAGTTTATGGAGCTGGCCACTTATTCTGCTGACCTCAATTTGAGTTCTGAACTATTGGCTTCCCGCTTCGAGAGGGGTCTGTCTGTTAGGATCCTCGAGAAGTTATCCATGGGGAATAATGTTGATGTGAAAGAGGTATACCTGAGGGCTGGGTATGCTGTGGGAATAGCTGATTGCATTAAGGAGTTGAATGGTCAGAAGGGTGAAAAGAGGAAAGCTGAATCCGAGGGTGTTGTGCAGGGGGATGCGAAGAGAGGGGGAAATAACCGATCTCAGGGGCAAAGAACCCAATATTCAGAAGGAAACAACTATGAGAGTGGTGATTACAACCCTAAGAGGAGAGATGCAAGGAGCTATAACTGTAAATCATGTAAAAGGAACCACCCAGGGAGGGATTGTGCAGGAGAACTGGTTACCTGTTATAACTGTGGTAAGCTAGGACACCGTGCCTATGAGTGCTATCAGCCGAGGCAACAACCGAGCCAGAGTCAAGGGAGTTATACCCCTCATTCGGGTGCCAATACCATAGCTCTGGCGAATGGGCAGCAAGGGAGCTGGAACCGCCAATCGAACTATAACCCGAGAGCAGGTAGTGTGAACCAATCTACAGAAGCACCGGCAACCGCCCCATCCACCAGTGCTACTCAGGGAGGAAACAAGACGAATGGGAAACTATATGCCATAGGGAAACAAAGTGCTGAGAAGGAAGGACTTGTTGTCACAGGTATTTTCTAGTTAATGTTGCCACTTCTTTTGTACTTTTTGAGTTAGGGGGAACCCATCCTTCGTACATGGTAGCTATGTGTCATCTTTGGGGTTAAAGTTGTTGGATAATGTTGTGAACAATATTGTGCCACGTTAGGAACGTTAGTTAGATGCACTTGAGTCCCTCGTGGTCTGTCTATGGTAAATAGGGAGTTAGACTTAGACTTATATACCTATAAACTTAATAGAATTCACGTTAAATGATTTTATTGTAACCTTGGGGACAAACCAGTTGAGCAAGTATAAAGCTCAGATTGAATGTCGCTAGAAGAAGGTTTCGCTTCTAGGACCCAAGAAAGCTTCGGCGTCCTACAAAGGGTTTAGAGTGAAGCCACAGCCCACAGTGCAGTTGATATCCACAATTACACTTGAGAGAGAGTAGCAGAAGGGTAACACTTTTTTTCGATGTTATATGAAAGATACCCGATCCGAAGAGTATTGACCCAAAAGAACGAGGGAAACTTAAGAAACTATTGGAGGAGTTAATGAATAAAAGGTTGCACTAGGCCGTGTGTGGGACAGAGGCCTCAATGGACGATCATTTTCTCCAGTTAGCTGAGGAGGTTAATAGTTCATTTACGGGGACGTAACTTTAGTCTTGAGGAGGATAGGATGTAATAGTCCGATTGATGCTTCCTACTTAAACCCTCAACGAATAGAAATCTTCTTTTAACTAACTTCGTTATTAGAAAGATAATTTTATCTGGAGGTCCGTTGAAGTTTTGTGTCATGTAGTGAACTTCGGGACGAAGTTTTTTGTAAGGAGGGTAGACTGTAATACCCCGTCTCGATTATCAACGTCACGTTACTTATGTTAGTTTGGTGATTGGGTGATCGGTCACTTATTGATCTTTTGATTAGTTGGTCAGTCAGGTTAGTCAAGTTAGTCGTTCCGTAGTGGGAGGCGAACTTCGGGATGAAGTATTTATAAGGAGGGTAGATTGTAATACCCATATTTTATAATAAGTCAAACCCAGTCGAAACAGCTAAATCAGGTCTAACCCGTAATACCCGAAATTTTATATAAAGGTCAAGCCCGAGTCTAAGCCTATTGTAATCAAAATAGGAATGTAATATAGAGTATTATAGATTGGGATGGGCCGTGATAATTAAGTACGTGTTTATAAATAGAAAATTCAACCCACTAGTACTACACACGTCAGACCCTAAGATAAGGAGCACACTCACACACACATTCTCAGAAACACCAACTAATAAACGCACACACCTTCACAAACCCCGAGGTAGAGAAGAAACGCGGAATTGAAGGCTGTCACGAAGGAGTCGGAGGATCACTTGGTGGGTACGCGTTAGTCGTCGCTAGGTATGAGTCTTTGTATACACCGCTTTGTAACCATTTTACGCCCTACTCATTATTGGTGTCGTAATTCCTTGAGTTCTGTCATAAATCGATATGCCGAGACGAGTTAACGTTAATTTAGAGTCTTGAGTCATTGATAATCGATTGTATATATAGTCGGTTGAGGTATTTTGTTTTAGAGTCGACGTTTGTCGATCTCGATGTTTCGGACGGAGTTACGTCGGACTAAATCCTGTCACGGCCATGACAAATAGCTCGGCTGTGATGGATGGAGTACTGGGCTCGGCCAGGACGGTATGGTCCGGCCGGGATCTGTCGTGTGTTATTGGTTTTTCATAAGGCTATTGTCGTGGGCGGAGTTGTACTGCTACTTTGTCACTGTCACTGTCGTTATTTTTCGTTATTTTTGGTGGAGTAGAATTGGGTAGGTGGTTAGTTAGTAGTGTGCGTAAGTTAGTGTTAGTTAGTGGGTACATTAGTTAGATTAGTTTTAATTTTATTTTATAATTTAATTAGTACGTTATCGATTCCACTTTATATATTCAAATATTAGGGTCGATATTAATTAAGGCATATAATATTTTGTTGGGAGCTGAATTCGTAGAGTTTGCCTGGTGAACCGTGCTACCCGCGCTGTGGTGAATTGCTGATTAGGTAGTTTAACCTTACAGATGGATTATTGTGTTGAATTACGTAATATATTGAGCATGAATGATATTATGATGACCTATATGCATTATGATGAGACCTTGTGATGAATTGGAATTATTGAGATTCCGATACAGAGTATTTATTGGGACGAGGTTCCGATACTAAGTATGATATGAGAGGCTACGGCCGCGTTGGTACCTGCAGAACCATGCATGGAATGTGAAGGTTACCTAGAAACGTAACCTAGGTTCGGTTGATCTCGAACCTGCCTTGTTATTCGCCTCCTTTGGGTCGGCCTTAGGAGAGATGTGCACATTAATGAATACGGGACTGCTGTTAGTATTGTGGTTTCTATGTGGAAATCGAGTTTGGAGAATTAAGGTTGAGATTATGAGATCTTGATTACGATATCATGGTATTATCGTGATTGTATATTGGTACTAGAATTGTCTATCGCATCCTCAACTATTACTTTATTGAACTGTCTGATTATTCCTTACTCAGCTTTGCTGACCATTTTCTCTGTCTAAATTGTTACCCTATTTAATTGGGGGCCTATGACGATCCAATTGGTGTTTCCGACCTTTTGGGGAGTAGTTAATCGTGCAGGTTAGATTGTGTTGCGATGATATTATGGATGCATGAGCGGGATGGGTTGAGCGACGACAAACTATACTTAGACGATTGATTAATTGAATCTCTTGCTGCGTCTTAATACTATAATTCTAGTTTTGAATTATTCAGTCTGACCTTTGGAACTTCCGTTGTAATTTGGAACAATTTGACTTTGTTTTTTTTTTTTTAAAAAAAATTCGGTATCTGGTTGGATTGATTGTGTTGGGACTACTACCTCGGGTCACACTGAGATGGTAACCCCTTTATTTACTCGGGAATGTCTTGGTAAGGCTCTTGTGTAAATGAGGGTGTTACAAGTATGTAGTAAATATTTTAACTTCGATTTTCTAATTTTAGCTATTTACTATTTGCTAAAAATATTATTTAATAAATCGTGTGCTTATAAATCTTTTTACAACTTTCGATATCGTTTTATAAATCGTTTGTAATTTAATTATTTACGATCGTTATAATATTTTGTTGGTTATCGTGACACTAGTAACTAATTAATATCGATTTCATATTTTCGTCATATGTCATTAACATCTAATTTTTAACTTAAAACCGTATTTTAATACAATAATCGAGATTTGTATACTAGTTTAATAAATTAATTTTTGTTTTACGATTTATACTAGTAAATGAGAAAATTGTCGATTTAGTTTTAAATATATTTTGTTAGTCGAGACTATTTTCACTAATAATTTCTTATTTGTTTCTGATTGACTATTTTTATTAAAATCCGTATTATTTATTAATAAAGGCTATTTGCTAAAAATAGTTCGAAACCTTTGTAAAATTCATTTCATTTCTAAAACTCGTTGACTCAAATAAATTTTGATATCATTTTTCATAAAACGTCTCGCTTCTAAAATTTATGGTTTTAACTCGATTTTCTAATTATCTATAAAATACTATATATTGATTTATTATATTTTATTTATTATTTATATTTTGAGTTATGAATTTAGAAATATAATAAAGTTACGATAAAGACGATCATAATAAAATGTTAATTTCGTTAGAAATGCTATTTTTATACATTTCACTTGTTGTAATAACTTACGTATTTTCTATAAGACTTTCTATTTTAAGTAAGTTTCTAAAATTAGTAAGTTTCTATTTATAGAAAGTTTCCCTTTTTATATAAAATGTTTATTCCTTTTATCCATATCGTTTATATTGATTATATTTACTTTTGAATATCGATAATGACTTGTTTTGGAGTTATGGAATAAACAGAAGTGTGGGGTTTAGAGTAATATAGTCTGGGATGTACGTTTTTGCCATCAACTGTAAGGCTAGTGTGTCTTTATGGGGCACATTGGTTGTTGAACTGAGCATGGCTTGTGTTTAGGAGAGTGTATGTCTTGACCTTAAGCTAGATACCGCATCGTGTTAGTCGCCGTCAGCTGAACTAGACATATTTGTTGTCTATGAAGGGTGTGCATTACTTAAACCAGGACCTCGCTGCACGCAGTCCTGTTATAGTTGAGTTGCCTAGTTAGAGACTAGTTGAGTTGTTTACAGTTCTCCAAGCTAGTTTCCAGTATTATCCTAGTGAAAGTCTAGCCTTGTGCACACTGATTGAATTTCCATAACGTCATTTTTGAATATTATTATTATCTATTGATTTTTTATTTGTAGGTTAGCAAATGTTTTAAGTTTTCTCCGAAAACTTATTTTTATTATATCGTTTTAATGTTTTCCATTTTAACTATTTTGATATAATAATACTATTATTTTTCCGTATGATATAATATGGTTGGGAGAACGTTTGAGTTACTCCCCACTGACGTGGCTGTTATGTTTCTAACATGACAGGTATTTGCTGCGGGGTTTGGGTGTGAGCTAGCGAGTAGCGTGGATCCTACTCTTTCTTTATTAATGTAATTTATGGATTTGTATAACTCGTTTGAAGAATTTTATTTTTAGCCCTTTTGTAAAAAGAGGCCTTTGTATTGACTTATCATTTCTTTTAATAAGGTATAGTTTGTCAGTGTGTTTTAATCGCAACTCTACAGTATTTCCGCCACTGTATTGCGTTAGATTTTCTAGGGAATTACAATATCCCACGAAATCATCAGCGATTAGAAGGCTCACTTTACGGCCAACACCCAAAAACTCCTAGACAAATACAAAATCCAACGACATAAATCCTCACCCTATAGAGCTCATAAAAACATGACTGTGGAAGCAGCGAACAAAACCATCGTCACAATCCTTAACAAAATGTTAGACAACTACCGAGATTGGCCAAACAAGATACCCTTTGCATTATGGGGATACCGAACCTCCTACCGAACCTCCACTAGAGCCACACCCTATTACCTAACCTACGGTTTTGAAGCCGTACAACCGGTAGACCTAGAAATACCCTCGCTAAGGATACTAGTCGAAAGCGGCATTCCCGAAAAAGAATGAAACCAAAAATGTTACGATGAGCTAGTACTCCTAGATAAGCGTAGAATACACACACTAACCAACGTGCAAGCCTTTTAACAAAAAAATACAACGAGCCTTTAACAAACGAGTCAAATCCCGAAACATACATGAGGGAGTGACAGGCTAAAGTCGTATGCCTCAAATTATAATTTATAATCACTTAAATCTGAATACTAAAATAATAGTATAGTAGAAATAAGGGTCGAACCACAAAGAATTGGTTTAACTATAACTGCGTACTAATGTAGAACGATAATAAACTAATTAATTACAGAATAAATATGGGGGGTTTTGAATGATTGTCTAATAACTAAAACTAATAAAGATGAAAACTGTAACTAAATCAGATGATTAAAAAGGTCTCGGGTCAAGTAGAAATCCACAACTTAATCACAATTGATCATTGAAATCCGGTTCAAATTATTATTCTTGCTTACTTTGTCGTGAATCATAGATTCCAATCCTCCTTACAAATAACTAATTAAAACGTATCCCGTTCTTAATTTGATTTAACTGTTAAACAACCTAAACAATCCAGTTCTAGATTTAATTCAACAGCAGCATTAATATATAGAGAATTCGATAAAGAGATAAATAAACACATACAATCCAGTTGTGCTATAAATCTATGATAATTGCTCCCAAGTCTTAATATCAACGAATCCCGTTCAATAACTAAGTCTTAGATGTTACTCAGGTCAAGTTAATCAACGAATCATGTTCAATTAACAAAACTAACAATAGAACGATGAAATAGAAAACTAGTTGATCAATCTAGAAATCAATAACAACATTCATATAATTATATAAGCAATTAATCAATAATCAAGAATAAAGATAAGAACTTTCAAACTCACAACCGATAATTAAGCGCTTCAATATCTTGAACCGAGATGATAAATTAGTTACACATAGAACTAGGGTTCATCTTATTCTGTCTAATCTAACGTACAACTATGATGGAATAAAAATATTAATAAAGCTAATAATAATTTATACTAAAAGTAGTCTAATACAGGTAATAATTAAGGTAAGTCTATTACTTACCAAACTTTAGTAATAAAATAAGATAATAAAATATAATAAATAATAAGCTGTCGCGGAACCTAACGCGATTAAATTCCGCCTTCAATTTCCGAGTAGCACGAGTCTGTTGAGACTATCGGTTCCATTGCTTCTTAGCTTCTGAGCATTCAAGCTTCAATTGGGCAAATCGATGATAAATTAAATCACATAATTATTCTCAATTACAATTAATATCATAAAATGAGAATTCTACTCAATTAAGCCCAAAATCATTATCACGTCACCAAATATACTCCTAAATCGACGCTTCTTACCCGTACTAAATACGGTCTATCAGAGAGACCTAGTAGTCAAATCCATTAAAGCACCCCTTCCCGTCGACCCTAGAGAAACCAAACTGGGCGGGCCCCTATCTCATCAAGAAGATACTCACGGGGGGCGCCGTGATCCTTACTGAACTAGACGGTCAAGAATTCTCGACCCCAACCAATATGGACCAACTCAAAAGATACTACCCCTAACCTCCTCAACAACCTCATCCTGATCTCTAAACTAGGGTGAAAACCCATGCAAAACGCTTAAAAATAATTCGCATCGATAATTGGTATAACGAGTCTAAAGCAAAAATCATTCACATCCATTATGAACCACGGACATGGTTTGATTCCGTCTAAACACGGATACGTAGGCAACCCTTCCAAGGGTACAACCAACAAAAAATAACAAAATCAATTACTCAATTCACATGAAAATCGGAACCCCTCCCCTACGTTTCGGTTAACGAGTGATTTTAATGACGAAGCACAAACAACGAGCCTTGGACGGGGTGAAAACCCGAAAAGAGTTCCCCGGGCAAAATATATTGAAACGAGTTGCGAGCCGTCGTAAAAAAAATGACGAACCGAGGACGGAGTGAAAACCCGTAAGGGCGCTCCGGGCAAAATGAAGAATCAATTTGCGAGCCTTAAAAAAAAGAGCAAAAAAAAAAGGAAACAAACAAAAGGTGAGCCGAGGAAGGAGTGAAAACCCGAAAGGGCGCTCCGGGTAAAATGAAGAATCGAGTTGCGAGCCACCATAAAAGAAAAAAAATAAAATAAAAAATGTGCTTCTCATTAATGTAAAATCAGTTAAATCAAGCCTTTGTCGAGGCCCGTTACATCGAGAATCCGAAATACGTTTACCCGGAAAATACAACGTGTCGAGCAAAACTCTACAAAAACCAGTACTAATACGCCACACAATATAAATTAATACAACATAATACTAAACGGCTGGGCTCTATCGATCCAACTTCCCTTTTCCCTTGCCATTCGGAAGTACCTATTCGGGTTTCTCACCATAGACCCTCAGAATACAGGTTTCGACTTCTATCTTAGCCGAAGGCGAGCCCAGCCAATCCCACTTCCCCTCCTCACTCACATTTTCAATATGGATCTTGTCAGTCTTGGCCCGTTTAGATGAACTGACGGTACTAGGATCAGTAGCACTGTCTTTTGTCGAGCACTTAGTGACATTAACTCGAGTCACCTCCTTATCCTTTAGCATCGTGGTTTTCCTAACAATCGACTTGCCACGTCCTGGCGGATATGCATAAGCTCCCCGCTGGGAACAAGTAGGGTCAGTCGGTCAAACACTTTCTATGATAACGGGACGTGAAAACCTCTGTCCCCAAGACATTCCAAACTCCCTGAGAGAACTTTCCGTCCATGGAAGAGACTTAGAGTCATCTTCAGTAACCTCTGATACAGTTCGCTTCATACCCATTTGACGCGACAACTCACCCGGGTAAATATAAACCTGATCCCTTAAAGACAACATCTGCATAGTATGGTACGACGAGGAAAATGGAAACCCAACCTTTCCACTAATATGCCACCACGGGATTGTCCATCTAATATCAACCCGCCCTTTAGCCTGCAAGTAGGAAAGCCATCCTTATTCAGTAAGACCGTCGTTCTATGGTTTCGCCATCTTACGACCCAAGATCAGAAACTTTTGTAGTTATAACCATAAACGGACCGAGGAGGCTCGATCAAACCAAGCCTCTCTTGTAGCCAAACCTCCACGAACCACAAAACAACGTCAGACTTTCGAATTAAGGCAAGTTTCGAAAAAAGAAATTAATACCCAACATACCTGCAAAATGATTCTCGAACCCCGAAACAAAGCACGATGTATCTGTGCAAGAGCGTTAAGACACGTGATGAGCTCACCTAGAATAAGCGAAGAGGGCGATCGCCCGTGTTCCATCCCCATTACAGCATCCACAACCCAAGGACTACCCCCACCTTCATGCACCGACGCTTCCTCAAAAAGATAGTAGCATGCCACCGCGATATTAAGAGCCCGCTTACAAGCCAAAGGCGAAATATCACGAGATCCTGTCTGAGAGATTGTCCTAATATGCAACTTTAGGTCAATACCACCCTTCATAAAGAAAGCTTTAGCCTCTTCCAAGGAAATATAAAAAAAATGATGGAATCGTTCCACGAAAGTGTCGTCTCAAAGGGGTATACATGGTCGAACTGAACACCACCCACCTAATATTAAATAAATTAAAATAAAAAAAAATAGTAAATAAAATTAAAATAAAAACATACCAGACACGGGTTGCCTCCCGGAAGCGCTTTTGTTTAATGTCGTTCACTCGACTTCTTGCAGAAAACTGACCCGAATTAAAATAGTACTAAATAACTTACCTCAACCGACAATGGAGCAATTAGGTGAAGTGAATGTTACATTAGGCGCGGAACAACTCAACGCCCTTAGCAATTGATCAAAAATACTTGCACAAAGATTAGAATCGTGACAGTAAGACATATATATCAATTGACACCATCTATAAATAAGCACATTGTAATTATCATGCAAATAATTTGTTCTCGACCCACTATGCTCAAAAAATGAATTCATATCAATGAATTCATAAAAATCTTCTTTGTAGGATGGGTTTTTCATAGGTAAGGTCAAATAGGCCCGAGGGTCGACATAAAACTTTCCCGGAATTAACACCTATGAAGACTCGAAGGGTATCGGTGGTGGTCCTTCCTTGTGAATATTAAATTCAGTAAATATGTCTTCCGTTTCTCCCATCTTTTCATTGTCGTGCATGCTCACTAACTCACATCTCGTAGGGAAATCATTTTTCGCCTCATCAACAACTACCTCTTCTTCTCCTACTCCGACTTCCGTTGTTTCCTCAAGAGTCACGCTCGTTCCTTCTTTCTCCTCAACCATCGTAACTAGAGAATCCTCCAAGATTGAAATATCACTCAAATCATTGTGACTTAAGGAATCTTCCTAAACGTGTGTTTCGCTAGTGCAAGAGGAATTGATATGTGTAGAAACAGTGGAAGAGGGTGAGGAGTATATCGAATCATCATTGTCATACTCCTCATCATCCCAAAAACCATCGTCATCATCACTATCACACACTTTATAAGAGTGACATACCACATCGGATTTAAGGGGAAGAGTGTCATCAAACTCTAAGTTGTTAATAACTCCAGACTCCTTAAAATTAAGAGAAAACTCATCTTGTGCCTCTAGTCTATCATTAGATTCTGTTATTTGCACTAAAGGACTCTGAAGGTTTCTGGATACTAGCATTGTTCTCTTGCTCGTATTGAGTCATACTGGCTTGAAGGGTCATTTGAGCAGTAATCAGGCCTCTAATCATGTCTTCCGGGGATATACGAGAATCATGTTGGGCGTGCAAATTTTTATTGAGACTCATTGAAGGTGTCCTCGCGTGAGTTTTCCAACTCCCATTCTTCAGTGTCGTGAGCCAAGTATATGAAAAGTTCCCACTTCTCCTCACAACTAAATCCATCAACGAATCTCCCTTCGCTTAAAGAATCAACATGCATCAAAGTTTCATCATTTAACCCATTGTATACCACATGACAGAGTTCCCAATTCACAACTACAAAACATCAAATAGACAACTGTTTTTTTTTTGCAATAGACAACTGACTTACAACAGTTGAGTAGTTTGGAGTTGTATGTTACTCTGAGCATAGACATCTGTTTTAGAACAGTTGTCTATTAACAACTGCTTTTGTAAAACAACAGTTGTCTATTACATTTATAGACAACTGTTTTTATAAAACAACAGTTGTCTATTACGTATATAGACAACTTTTTTCTGAAATACGAATATATATATATATATATATATATATATATATATATATATATATGCTTATATACATATTCATATGTTATGTTTTTTAATAATTCTGAAATACTAACATATTAACAAACCATAAAAAAGGAATACCATAGTGAATAATTGAACAAAAGAAGTTACATTTTTATAACATCCAATATCCAAAAGATACATAAAATTATTATCCAACATCCAAAAGATACACATAAAATCATTATCCATGTCCAAAAGTACCAAAAACCATAATCCAACTAACACCTTGTCCCCATAAGGTAATCCGATGCATCATATATTCATATACGAATAATTATTAAGAAAATAATCCGCCCATAATCCACGAACCTCGTCAATATCTTCTTGAGAATATGGTATCATATTGTTGAAATGCTACAAAAGCAATAATATAAATGAACTAATTATTTTGTTTCAATTATGTGCATAAAACAAATGATTGAAACAAGAGAAAGTGTGAAAACCCGGAGAAAGTTTGGACAAGGAACTTACAGAGTTACAGTAGTGAATTCAGAAGACATAGCTGCACCAAGCAGCAACGACATCAAAGCGAAGTAATCTGTAGCCTCCAAATGCTGATAAGAAACTGCAAAAAGTCACAAATGACGGGTTTTTAGTGACAGTTCTATGAGACAGTTCATGACTTCAAGTTACCTGACCTTAGTTATGCACCTTTACTCCATATTTCACTTTACCATGCCAAAAAACTCCTCGCAACAACAGCCTCACACACTTCGACTGACAAATTATATAGTGTCAGACCCGACAACAACAGCTGCCTGACACGTCAAGCTCGGACGACAAGTGCAAAGATTGACAAATTATAATGTAGGATTATCCTAGAACATGAGCAGCTTACAGCTGCTACATAATCAAACTCATTTGCAATTTTGCAACGGACAATATTGGATGGTCTAGAATTTCACTAGTAGCATTTTCTAGTTATTCAGGAATCGCCGAGAGTTCAAAGTTCCCCTCACGCTTTGCAACAGTCATCTCCGTTTACACCCAAGAAACACTAACAGTATTTTCTGAACAACAGAACAGTTACGACTTCCAAAGCCTTAGTTTAGGAAAAAAAACATCACACCAATTTTTTAATCCAACATTTTTATATGTTTGGAGAAATTAATAGTCAAAGTTTACACTGGATACCAAATTCAAATGTGATAACAAAATTGGAAGTAATCTTCTTAGTTCTTACATTTGAAAATATGTAAACCGAACTTTAAAAAATTCAAGGTAAGACCTTTTTTCAAACCTACCACTACTACTATCTGTATCATCTAAACTCATCGTCTCTGACTCTCTGGTGATCATTTAGCGTGGTCTCAGCCCTTTAACCCACATCTCTAATCATCTATACCAAATACCAAGGTCAATTTGTCTCTTCTAAAACAGATATAGCTGTCTTAAAATTATAACATGTTAAATACTCCGTAACATCTACGTAGCCGGGGCAAGTTTTTTTTGCTATTCCCTATACATACTTTCATAGTATTTGTCACGTTATAAGGTTATTGCGGATATATCAGTCACAAAAAAAAAATTGTGTATCAAGGTAGCAAGGTCAACTTAAGAGGCCTAAGCAGAACCAAAAGAATCCTATATTTAAGTTTCAGATATGAATGCAATATGATGATAAAAAATGCATGCCACTTACCATGGTCCCCGAGGATGCATTAAAAGCACTGTATGGCTGCAAACTGCAAAGTAATTCAATATTTCATGATAATATCAACAAGTAGAAAAACTAGAGTAAAACAAGAACATGCTAGTATGACATTGGGGTGAAGGAAGTAGGCTAGAAGATCAAAATATAGCTATCAAAGTTGTTAGGTTTCTTCATTGTGGTCTACTCCATACTGAGCTTTCTTCATAATAAAGGCAGCAATAGCACAACTTTTTGTTTTCACAATCAATAATTAATCATTCATAGCATCTTACTAAGGCAGTAAAAACATGAAAATAAATAAATACAGTAATTTACAGTTTCATTTCTATGTTTCATGCCATTAACTATTTTTTTTCGGATCGTGTCCCCTCGATGTAAACTTGATGCTTGGTTGATCTTTTCTATACAAGTATATAAGAAGAGACTACATTAGTAAAATAAATAGGTTCATGATTTAACTTTCTTCGGGAAAAAACTATCCTCGCTATATAGTGAAATAATAACACTATTGGATGAAGTTATGCTCACATAAAAAGTCGATTTTAAAATCAAACTTAAACTACTCAGAAGATTGGGTGCAGTAACTTTCAACAAAGAAAAAGGTATGTGGAGAGATAAAGTTAAGAGATTGGAGAAAATATTGACTTCCAATTTAAGTTCAATATTGTAGATGGGGTGAGAGATGTTTTGTAATTAAGAAAGGAGTTGGACTGTAGGAGGGAAAAAGAGGCTTAAATGATATAAATGGTTCCTTTCCCCTTTTCTACAATCCCACTTTTGTCATGAAGTTTTTACACAATTAACATTTTACAGATCTACAAAATTGAGTATTTTCATTTACTGGGACCACTGACTAGCCTATTCTCCTCTGCATGTTATGCGACACTCGAACTAAACATCTAAGCTTGACCGGTTACCCGACCTGACCCGAATGTTGAAATAACCCACCCTGACCTGGCCCAATCGGGCTCTTACAAACAAGAATATTACCTGACCTAAACCGATTCGGCCCTAACCCAAACTGGTTAACCCGTTTGTCATTTCTACCTGTGGGCACTTGAAGGAACAATTTGCCTCTTTAATCCAAAAATAAAACTATATGATTACAAACTTTGTGTGTTCAAGCATTCATTTTAACAATGACACTTAATCAATATATAAAGTAAGGGAAAAAGCATCTATAAACGACCATACCTAGGATCTGGAAGAAAAATAGGGACTAAAAAAATTAATAGAAGAACAATAAGAAGTTTTGAGAAGATATACCAAAATATATATAAGGAAACAGAACATAGACACTCGGATATCTCATCTAGCTAGTACATTCAATATGAAACGTGAGGCAAACTTTCATGGAGTTCCGAAGAACAAAATACTGAGGGTAGAAGTCACACAAGCAGATGCAATTTAGGTATGAGTTACTGAGTTAGCTGCAACTGCAACTCACTCTATTGCACTTCCTGTATTTGGGTTCAAATTGAATTTAGCTTACATTCATATCTATATTCACCGAAAACAGAACAAATGTTCGAACCTAAACACCGAGTTCATAAAAACTGACAACAATTGACAGCAAAACCTGAATTGAAAATACAAAAAGTACGAACCAATAAAAGTAATGGAAGGACAGCAATCAACAGTAAGAATCGAACCAACCTTGAAGCAATGGATGGACAAAACTCAGAAGGGATGAAGGACGAGAGGGAACAACGACAAATAGAGAAGAAGAAGGAACAGCGAAACAACGACGAAGAGCGAAGAACAGCGACGAATAGGCTTCGAAATTAATTAGAGAAGAAGGAAAAGAAGAAGGGCGACGAAGAGCAAAGAACATCAACGAAGAGCGACGAAGAGAACGTGAGATACGTTAGCTTCATGATGCTGCGAAGGGAAAATTTGGGGATCTGGAAAAATTTAGGGTTAGCTGCTCCATTATGCTGCGGGAGATAGGTTGAGCGGGAGTTAGAGGAATAATTGAGAAGAGTTTGGTGATTGGAAAATTTGGGGATCAGGTAGGGTCGTAGGGGTGAGCAAAATAAACCGAACCGGTTTTAAAAATCGAAACCGAATTGAAATTCGGTTTTAAAAACCCGATACCTTTAATCCGATTTTAAAAATCCGGTTTAATAAGTTAACAATCGGTTCGGGTACCCGAACCGGTTTTTTTCAGTGAAAAACCGGGTCGGGTTCGGTTCACAATTTTAAACACCGGATACTCGGTTTTGAACCAGTTTACACTTTTAAAAGAAAAAAAAAATAATTAATTAAAAAACCGGGTCAAAAACCGGTTTATAACAAAGATAACAATATTTTTTTAAAAACCGGGTGACAAAAACCGGTTCGATTTCAGGTCACAATATGAAAAAAAACCGGGTCGGTTTCGGTTCGGAAAAAAGTACTAGTAGTTTTCAAAAACTGGGTAGCCGAACCGGTTTTGGGTACCCGGTTTTGCTCACCCCTACTGAGCGGGAGATAGGTTGAGAAAATCATATGGGTCAGGTAAATGGGTTGAGAAAGTGATATGGGTTGAATTACGCTTATTATTAGATTACTTAAAAAAAACATATTTGAGAAAATGATATGGGTTGGGTAGTAACAACCAATTTTTAGTGGTCCTGAAAATTAGAATAGACAACTGAGGTTAATTTAAACAGTTGTATAATATATAGACAACTGTTTTTATAAAACCCAGTTGTCTATTATCAGATAAAGACATTTCTCATACAAAACAGTTGTCTATATATTATACATCAGTTATTAAGAATATCTGATGTCTATTAGGAGTTGTCTATTTGATGTTTTGTAGTAGTGCAAATTTGATATCGATTACGACATCTAGAGACATACTCACTCAATCTATCATAATATTTGTAAAACAGTTCATGCTCATATTGAGGGAATTATTTAGTCGCCATCTATCAGATAAACTAAGACTCACTAAATACACATAACAAAAATTAAAACTAACTAAGACTCTAAAAAAAACTACACTAACACACAAAAACAATTAACGCCAATTCCCCGGCAACGACGCCAAAATTTGACAGGATAAAGTCGTATGCCTCAAATTACAATTTATAATCACTTAATCTGAATACTAAAACAATAATATAGTAGAAATAAGGGTCGAACCCACAAGGAATTGGTTTAACTATAACTGCGTACTAATGTAGAACGATAATAAACTAATTAATTACAGAATAAATATGGGGGGTTTTGAATTATTGTCTAATAACTAAAACTAATAAAGATGAAAACTTTAACTAAATCAGATCATTAAAAAGGTCTCGGGTCAAGTACAAATCCACAACTTAATCACAATTGATCATTGAAATCCGGTTCAAATTATTATTCTTGATTACTTTATCGTGAATCGTAGATTCCAATCCTCCCTACGAATAACTAATTAAAACGTATCCCGTTCTTAATTAGATCTAACTGTTAAACAACCTAAACAATCCAGTTCTAGATTTAATTCAACAACAACATTAATATATACAGAATTCGATAAAGAGATAAATAAACACATACAATCCAATTGTACTATAAATCTATGATAATTGCTCCCAAGTCTTAATATCAACGAATCCCGTTCAATAACTAAGTCTTAGATGTTACTCAGGTCAAGTTAATCAACCAATCATGTTCAATTAACAAAACTAACAATAGAACGATGAAATAGAAAACTAGTTGATCAATCTAGAAATCAATAACAACATTCATATAATTATATGAGCAATTAATCAATAATCAAGAATAAAGATGAGAACTTTCAAACTCACAACCGATAATTAAGCTCTTCAATGTCTTGAACCGAGATGATAAATTAGTTACACATAG
The DNA here is from genome assembly GCA_958450325.1 of Agrostemma githago. Lineage (NCBI taxonomy): Eukaryota > Viridiplantae > Streptophyta > Magnoliopsida > Caryophyllales > Caryophyllaceae > Agrostemma > Agrostemma githago. The sequence goes on from OY288250.1 coordinate 16,819,221, forward strand.
AACTAGGGTTCATCTTATTCTGTCTAATCTAACGTACAACTATGATGGAATAAAAATATTAATAAAGCTAATAATAATTTATACTAATAGTAGTCTAATACAGGTAATAATTAAGGTAAGTCTATTACTTACCAAACTCTAGTAATAAAATAAGATAATAAAATATAATAAATAATAAGCTGTCGCGGAACCTAACGCGATTAAATTCCGTCTTCAATTTCCGAGTAGCGCGAGTCTGTCGAGACTGTCGGTTCCATTGCTTCTTCTGGGCTTTCATGCTTCAATTGGGCAACCCGATGATAAATTAAATCACATAATTATTCTCAATTACAATTAATATCGTAAAATGAGAATTCTACTGAATTAAGCCAAAAATCATTATCATGTCACCAAATATACTCCTAAATCGACGCTTCTGACCCGTACTAAATACGGTCTATCAGAGAGACCTAGTAGTCTAATCCATTAAAGCACCCCTTCCCGTCGACCCTAGAGAAACCAAACTGGGCGGGCCCCTACCTCATCAAGAAGATACTCACGGGGGGCGCCGTGATCCTTATTGACCTAGACGGTCAAGAATTCTCGACCCCAACCAATATGGACCAACTCAAACGATACTACCCCTAACCTCCTCAACAACCTCATCCTGATCTCTAAACTAGGGTGAAAACCCATGTAAAACGCTTAAAAATAATTCGCATCGATAATTGGCATAACGAGTCTAAAGCAAAAATCATTCACATCCATTATGAACTACGGACATGGTTTGATTCCGTCTAAACACGGATACGTAGGCAACCCTTCCAAGGGTACAACCAACAAAAAATAACAAAATCAATTACTCGATTCACATGAAAATCGGAACCCCTCCCTTATGTTTCGGTTAACGAGTGATTTTAATGACGAAGCACAAACAATGTGCCTTGGACGGGGTGAAAACCCGAAAAGAGTGTCCCGGGCAAAATATATTGAAACGAGTTGCGAGCCATCGTAAAAAAAATGACGAACCGAGGACGGAGTGAAAACCCGAAAGGGCGCTTCGGGCATTAAAAAAAAAACAATTTGCGAGCCGTAAAAAAAAAGAAAAAAAAAGGAAACAAACAAAAGGTGAGCCGAGGACGGAGCGAAAACCCGAAAGGGCGCTCCGGGTAAAATGAAGAATCGGGTTGCGAGCCACCTGATGGTAGGGATTCGTCACGTCCCTAACCGTCAATAAACAACCAACTAGGCTAGTGGGTAGCTAGGGCAAGTCGGGATCGTATCCACGAGGACGGTATTGCAAAGCTTAGACTATGTCGGCCTAAAACAAAACAAAGATACCAAACAAACACAAAGAAAGCTACAATTGACAAACTATTATGATTGGAGAAGGAGGAAGTAGACTAACAATGACTATCTAAAACGATGCTAAAATAGAATAACTAAAGATCGAACTAACAAATATACTAGAAGAACAATGGCTAACTAGGAAGTTGAATCAAATATGGAAAGGAAGTGGGGTAGGACGGGTTCATAGGTGTAGATGGGCAATTTGGGTGATCAAGGGTATAGGTGTCTCCTAGTTGCTAGAGTCGGTCCGGGCTCTCGCTACTTAGACCGATGTCAAGGTGGGTCCGGGCTCTCGCTACTTAGACCCTAGTCCGCACTCTCGTCACTACGACTATTCTCAACATGACCACATAGTAGACAAACAATGGGAAGATGAACACAAGTATGGGTAGCATGGCCACTACTACTCACACAAGCATATCAACAAACACATGGAGTGCCCACAATGTGACTAACAACAAAGATTCACCCTTTTCCCTTAATCAACCCTAATCATCCATAATCTACCCCTAATCCCCCTACTAACCCCACAAGAAGACTACTCACTCATTATGAAGAGAAAACCAACAATAACAAGAGAAATCAATATCACAAAACAAACATCCATTATGAATAACAAGAAAAATATCAAGAACAATAGAGAAAGATTGAAACTAGATTAAATAACAATAAACAAGAGAAAGGAAGATTATACCAACAATAAGAAGATGAAAAGGTGCAATCTTGTATAAATAAGAACCCAAAATAAACCCCAAGGATGTCAAGCTTGTAGAATTCTTCAAGAACTTCTTAGTACAAGAACTAATTACAATAATTAACTAAAGATTAAAGAGAGATTAAAACTAATGTGAGGAATACTAATCTAGGGTTTTAATGCTTTATGGAGGCTTAAATTAGTCTAGGGTATGATAAGATATGTTAACAATAGAAGAGGGAATTATATATATGGGTACAAGAATGAAAGGGAATGAAATAAAAGAGGTCGCGCTGCAGGTCCACGGTCCCGACCGGGACGGGGTGTCATCCCGACCGAGACGGGTTGGTCCTGACCGGGACGGACCCACAGTGGCCTTCTCAAAAGCGTACCCCATCCCGAAAGGGATGAGGCCTTCCCGAACGGGATGGGTCTTGTAGGCTTCCCTTAAGAGCTTTTTGGCCCCTCCTTGACTCTCATGGGCTTCCCATCGATTCTCGGGACTCGGGATCGGGTCTCAGAGGCTCGGGATTGGGTCCCAAGGTCTCGGGGTCGATTCCAAGGCATCGAGTCATCATTCCTTTACTCCGTTGGCTCCAAAATGTGTATGTATCGAGTCGGAATCGCTCCAACTCTTCCAAATTGGTCTCGGGAACCTGAAACGAACTAAAGGAAGCATAAGAAGCCCATAAATTGCTCCCAAGGAGCGATTCCACAAGGAAAATGAGACTAAAACACAACAAATAGGCACTACAAACTACACTTATCACCACCATAAAAGAAAAAAATTAAAATAAAAAATGTGCTTCTCACTAATGTAAAATCAGTTAAATCAAGCCTTTGTCGAGGCCCGTTACATCGAGAATCCGAAATAAGGTTACCCGGAAAATACAACGTGTCAAGCAAAACTCTACAAAAAACTAGTACTAATACGCCACACAATATAAATTAATACAACATAATACTAAACGGCTGGGTTCTACCGATCCAACTTCCCTTTTCCCTTGCCATTCGGAAGTACCTCTTCGGGTTTCTCACCATAGACCCTCAGAATACAGGTTTCGACTTCTATGTTAGCCGAAGGCGAGCCCAGCCAATCCCACTTCCCCTCCTCACTCACATTTTCAATATGGATCTTGTCAGTCTTGGCCCGTTTAGATGAACTGACGGTACTAGGATCAGTAGCACTGTCTTTTGTCGAGCACTTAGTGACATTAACTCGAGTCACCTCCTTATCCTTTAGCATCGTGGTTTTCCTAACAGTCGACTTGCCACGTCCTGGCGGATATGCATAAGCTCCCCGCTGGGAACAAGTAGGGTCAGTCGGTCAAACACTTTCTATGATAACGGGACGTGAAAACCTCTGTCCCCAAGACATTCCAAACTCCCTGAGAGAACTTTCCGTCCATGGAAGAGACTTAGAGTCATCTTCAGTAACCTCTGATACAGTTCGCTTCATACCCATTTGACGCGACAACTCACCCGGGTAAATATAAACCTGATCCCTTAGAGACAACATCTGCATAGTATGGTATGACGAGGAAAATGGAAACCTAACCTTTCCATTAATATGCCACCACGGGATTGTCCATCTAATATCAACCCGCTCTTTAGCCTGCAAGTAGGAAAGCCATCCTTATTCAGTAAGACCGTCGTTCTATGGTTTCGCCATCTTACGACCCAAGAAACCTTTGTAGTTATAACCCTTAACGGACCGAGGAGGCTTGATCAAACCAAGCCTCTCTTGTAGCCAAACCTCCACGAACCACAAAACAACGTCAGACTTTCGAATTAAGGCAAGTTTCAAAAAAAGAAATTAATACCCAACATACCTGCAAAATGATTCTCGAACCCCGAAACAAAGCACGATGTATCTGTGCAAGAGCATTAAGACACGTGATGAGCTCACCTAGAATAAGTAAAGAGGGCGATCGCCCGTGTTCCATCCCCATTACAGCATCCACAACCCAAGGACTACCCCCACCTTCATGCACCGACGCTTCCTCAAAAAGATAGTAGCATGCCACCGCGATATTAAGAGCCCGCTTACAAGCCAAAGGCGAAATATCATGAGAACCTGTCTGAGAGATTGTCCTAATATGCAACTTTAGGTCAATATCACCCTTCCCAAAGAAAGCTTTAGCCTCTTCCAAGGAAATATCCAAAAAATGACGGAATCGTTCCACGAAAGTGTCGTCTCCAAGGGGTATACAAGGTCGAACTGAACACCACCGACCTACATCCAGCTCCTCGGGAAGGAGACAAACCTTACCTCCCGGGAAAACAAAGACATGGTTCTTAATATCCCAAAACTAGAGCATGCTAACAAAAAGTCATCTTGCACCCTTACCTGCCTTAACGCGATAACTGTAGACAAACCATCACTTGGACAAATCTCGAGGTCACATTTCTTATGATGACCCATTCACTCGATTAGGAGACTCCTAAAACCCGACATAACTCGAAATTATACAAGGAAGCTATAAAGACACTATGGGTAATCTAGTATGTCTAAGACAAGTACCCGTAACCTGCATATATAGCCCTAATCCCACTATAATTAGGAAATTACGGAAAATTTCCAAACCAAAAATCGGGCCACCCGAGCCCAGGCGCCCAAATGCTGGACCGCCCAAACCCAAGCGACTCGGAATCCAGCCGCCCTAGCCTAGGCGTCTGACCCCTAGGTCATCAGTCTCCCGAGCACCTGAACATTATGCCACCAACCACGCCTTACCCCATCTGCTGTCACTTGACAACCCCGGACGTCAAAAACGACCTCCTGAAGTCGCTAAACCTCTTTCCCGAAAACCGAAATGCCTGCGCAAGAATAACAGGTCCACACGGACGACACATTTTGTCCCTCGTATCCACCAGACTTAGACATTTTTCTTATTTTCTTTTTAGGGGGATAAGCTACCCCACCAAGGCGTGTGGTAGCCTTAAATGACATCGTCAATTCGCGTCTCTAGCCCAGTACGACATTATCATTAACGTATAAAAAAGTGGTCTACTCATTTCTTTTTTTGTCTCATTTTAAATATTAATGTCGAGACAATTACACTTGTCTCCCCGCACTGAACACCTACTTGGTCGAAATGCTTTAGCTACAAAGCATTTCTTACATGCATTTTTGCACGTCTTGAGTCAAACATTTTAATCGACGTACTACTTGATCCAACTTCTGGCTCAAACTAACGCATTTTGAAAATTCTAACAAACTAACGCATTTCGAAAATTCCGAAAATCATTTTCGTACTCTCATGCAATCCTAACGCATCTAAATCGCCCAAAATTACGACGGAATCGCAAACAAACCAAACTTAAAGTGATTACTTGTCATCTAAGTCAACATTTCAAAAGCAAAACAAAACGCAAGACTAACAAATCAATCGAAATACTAAAAGTCTAAAATATACAAATTATACAAATCCAAACAAAGACCTAGTTTGCAAACTAGGGAGGACCCCTAGAGGCTGCGCCTAACCCTAAATCACGAACTCACCAATGTTGTCATCCAAGCCTAGATCCTCCAGCTCAAAAAGAGGAGACTCAGAACCATCCATGCCCGACAACATACATATCTAGGGTAGCCGTGTCGGGAATTCCTCCCACATCCTCGGTGGCACCCGTGACATGACCCTCAACCTCAGCCTCAGCCTCAACCTCCCTCTTCACCTCAGCTCCTAGCCTAGCCTCACCCTGTGCCGAGGTCTCGCCCTGAGTCTGCGCCAACCGCCCCTAAGCTGGGCAATCTCATCATCCCGTGATTGCAAGAGTTGCAGCAACTTGGCCTCTTCCGTTTCGAGTTCGGTCACTCGAGTCGCCAGCTGCCCCACCATTTCCGGAATATCGTACAAATACACCTATGCTTTAGGGAAAAAGTACAACCAGCCTAGAAAACCGACCCTAGAAAATGCATACTTACCGATCGAGGTCCCGAAGTATCACGGGAAGAGGCAGCATCCATCCTCGACGCATAGGCCCGGAAGCAGTTGGCGGCCTACCACAACTGCTGATGGGAGATCGACGAAACCTAAGAGACAAAACCAAACCAATTAGTCAAACAAAACCTAACCATTTGAGCCAAGTTCAAGGCAAATCCCGAAACTTACCCAGTATACCGGTCACACCACTCCATCCAAATCTCCATCTCCTCAGCAAGACATGGCGGAAGAGGCTCTGTAAAGACTACCCCAGCCGCATCGACCCTGAGAAGTGTCAAGGGGAAGTCTGGGGGCTGAACAGCATCAGCCGGATCGGCCAGCTGAAAGAAAAGCGAACCGTTCAAAATACAAGCAAACACTAAACCATAGGATAAGACAAATAATAAAACTCCAAACCGAGTACTCACCACGAGGCGGTGGCAAGCTAGCCGCTGGCAAGCGTGAGACAGATAGGAGGCACCAGGCACCAGTAGTGCATTACCTCATTCTCCGTCCCTACCCTCGCGGACCTCTGCGGTGGTCGGTGGTCTAACCATGGTCCAGGGAGGATCAACCGGCACCCTAAAACCGTCATATAAACACTGACGCACCAACCTTTCGCGCAGATATCACACCGGACGAAACAACGCAGGAAGGAGCATCCTTCCGTAGCTTCTGGGCCTCAACTCCGCCCCCACGTACTCGGGCAGACCCTCGTAGTTGGCCCAAGGATGGGTCACAAACTACATAAACAAAACCGACACTTTAATAATCCTACACCTTGGAGGCTACTAAGCAAAAATAACCATAAGAAGGAAACTTACATCCTCGAGGCGCAACTGATTCACCCACACAACTCGATCCCCGGCTGAAACCTAACCGAACGAGCACGCACCGTCTTAGGTGCTAATCGAAGGAAGTAGGAGTAGATCCAAGCCTGCAAAACACCAAAAAACATCGTTAGCAAAACCAAACCGAACTAAGAAAAATCCTAAAACCGAATACAGAGACAATAACTAACCTCCAGCACAAGACCTGGACCCACGATGGGTAAAGCCGAGCCAGAATCCACCTTCAGTGGCCTCACCATGACTTGTAAACAACGGGTCATCTCCAAGAAAGCCGCGGTCACCCAATCAGAACGTCCCAGCTGATCTAAATTAGTCAGGAAAGGTAAAATCCTAGTACTAAACCTCTCGCTTTTATCTTAGAAGTGGGTCGATCCTAGGAAGTACCACAAACACACAGACGGGCATCCTGCACCAGTGTGCTGGGTACTCGGCCCTCTAATACCGCCACCCTCTCAAAATGGTCGGTAATGTTCGAACTCACCAGGGCATGGGACGTACTGTAAGCCTCACGCTCCAAACAATCTCCGATCCAGACCTGACCTCGTCACTATCTAACTTTGGGCCCTCAGTAGCCCACCTAACCGTCTCCAGACCACAGGGCAAGCCCGTAATAACCCCGAAGTTCTCCAATGTCATCTCGACCTCCCCAAAAGGCATATGGAAGGTCGAGGTAGTGTCGTGAAAACGATCTATCATCGCTCTAATCACCATAAGGTTGCACTTGGTCTTGCAACCTACCAATCAGACCCAGTGTCCGACCACGGGACCTAAGGACGTCCTCGCGAGAATCCCCTTTGTCGCGGGACTAAGCTTCTATGAATGGATCTCTAAGCACGTCGTAAAACCCGAGAGGGTCTTATCGGACCCGAGGACTACAAATCGAGATAATACAAGCATAAACTAACCAAACTAAACCAAACCAAAATTAGAGCCTGAACAAATAAGCACGAGTCGAGGTACTCACCAAGCCGTTCACGATACGGCTAGAGACGTGCAGATCGGGACGAAACAATAACTAATGACCGTCCCAATCCCGAGCCCAAGAGGGATCATCGTAACCAACCTCCTCACCCTCGTGGACAGGATCAGGAACGTGGGCCCTCCTGGCAACTATCACAGGTCGTCTACGCCTCGTGACCCTATCAAAGTCGGTCTCATTTATGGCCCCTGGTTCACGACGGTGTGAAGGAACGCTTCGTCGCCTTTTACGAACCCCCCGGGGAGTAAGTGAGCTCGTCCCGGCGGGCTCACCACCTGTACCAGTAAAAGAAGCTCCCTTGGGACGCTCAGCGTCATCTCTAGCTGCAATATGAAACAGAAAACGCAAAATATGCGCCTCAGGTCAGGTCAAAACATCACAAACGGGTCAAAATAAGCTCAAAATTTCGGACAGAGATATCAAAATTCCGAAAGACCCACTAGCACCATTTTCGACCCCGGTTGCAATAAAAGTGGATTCGGGAAAATCCGACATCGTTACGGTATCATTTGATCCGTCGTAAGTCACAAAAACCCTCATGGAATGACATAGAGCACATTCTAACTCACAAAGGTCGACATGGAAGTCACCCATAATGTCACAAACAATAGTTGAGCGAAATTAAAAAGGTCAAGTACGAGAATAACCGGAAAATTTATCCCTAAACCCTAGCATTTTGAATTTCCCTCAAAGGGAGCCATTAGAGTACCTCAAAACTTTCTATCAAGCTAATAACTACCCTATCAAGCTCTATTCGACCCTAATTTAACAATGGGACCAAGAGTAAACATCGGAACCTAGCAAAATTAAAAGGTGCAAATCGATTTTAGGGTTTTAAGTAAAATCAACCCGCTATCAATCTAACTAAGCGCAAATCGACAATAGGCGAGTAAGGAAAACTTACCCAAGGTCGACATAATCGTGTATGGCGAAAATCGAGACGGAAATCGGTTGAATGAAGTCGAAAACTCGAGATTGGGTCGAAGGGTGTCTCGCGTCTGTTCTTTAAGACGAATAAACCACCCCCCTTTCCATCGCTGATTTTAAATAGACCCGATCCTCAAAACCCAGAGCGCCCCAAGTCAAGCATCCTTGTTTTGAATTTCTGGTGGCTAGGCGTCCGAAGACTAAGGCGCACAAGGACCCGCGTCTAATTATTCAACCTAAAGCAAAAGCGGGAACAACTGGGGCAGGTACCCAATAACCTTAAGGCGCACCCGCCTATACTAAACAAGATAAGCAAGAACGGGACAGTTTACTACCCCCAACAGATAAAGCAAGCCTCAAAACCACACCAATCGTAATCGGCCCCGAACAAAATACAATACAGTAAACGAACATGAAAACCCCTAGCTAACGAGACCACCCATATCAAAGCACATGACAGCCCAATTAAAACAATACAATTCAATTCAATATGATTCTAATCAATTCAGTTCAAGTTCAAGTTTAAACTCGAGTGAATCCTAAAGCACTAGAAAATTTTAAACCCATAAGCCTAACGAGTCTCAATACATTCTGAAGGCAATTCAAGTTTAAGTTCAAGTTCAAGTTCAACTTCAAACTCGAGTGAATCCTAATGTACTTCAAAAATCTTAAACCGATGAGCCTAACGAACCCCAAAGCATTCTGAAGGCAATTCAAGTTCAAGTTCAAGTTCAAACTCGAGCGAATCCTAAAGCACTCGAAAATTTTAAACCCATAAGCCTAACGAGTTCCAAAGCATTCTAAAGGCAATTCAAGTTCAAATTCAAGTTCAAACTCCAGTGAATCCTAAAGCACTCGAAAATTTTAAAGCTATAAGCTTAACGAGTCCCAAAGCATTCTGAAGGCAATTCAAGTTCAAGTTCAAGTTCAAACTCGAGTGAATCCTAAAGTAGTCGAAAATTTTAAACCCATGAGCCTAACCAACCCCAAAGCATTCTGAAGGCAATTCAAGTTCAAGTTCAAGTTCAAGTTCGAGTGAATCCTAAATTACTCGAAAATTTTAAACCCATTAGCCTAACGAAACCCAAAGCATTCTGAAGGCAATTCAAGTTCAAGTTCAAGTAAAAACGCGAGTTAATCCTTAAGCATTCGCAAATTTTTAAACCCGTGAGCCTAACGAACCCTAAAGCATTCTGAAGGCAATTCAAGTTCAAGTTCAAGTACAAACGCGAGTGAATCCTTAAGCATTTGCAAATTTATAAACCCGTAAGCCTAACGAACCCCAAAGCATTCTGAAGGCAATTCAAGTTCAAGTTCAAGCCAATTCAAGTTCAAGTTCAAGTTAATCAATTCAATTCAAGTTCAACTCAATTCAAGGACGATTCAATTCGATTCGATTCAACGCAATCAACCCGAAACAAGTCCCTAAGCATTTAATTCACGCCCCCCCAAACGAACATCTAAATCAAAAGGCAAAACCAAAATCAACTCAACCATTCGCCAAGAATATTAAAACCACGACTAAATCACCAATAAAATACTTAATCAAAAGGTCCATGTCAAAGACCGAAACACTAATCAACATTAAGCAACCCAAAGCAAGACGAGCAATCCCAGATCCGAGCATCAACCGGCAACCGCAAGCAAGGAGGTCAGATATGATTTCTTAGCCATGGCTGACGAGGTTCAAATACGAAGTCTAACGGACTTAAAACGACAGGTCGTAATCCTCGATTGACCTGGGCGGCTATACTTTGTCTTTCGCCTCATCCAAGCCTCATTTAAAGTGGGGGCTTTTGTAGACACCCAAATTCTGACATGGTGGCTGCAGAGGTGCCCGACAAATACCTGATGACGATCGGACTGCAACGCGATGCGAAATTAAGATGTTTTAGATAGTTTTTCTATAGAACGGATCACATAATTACTCAGAAAAATTAATTCAACATCAAGGCAGCCTTAGTCGTGTCATTACGGTGGCGTCGACACTAATTAGAATCAACTCCGATACCGGGACCCTGAATCGGTTCCGAAATATACAAAGTCAAACCCGAGTCAACGCGTCGGGCCGAGCAAACCTCGAGACACGCGCCTGAAGCCCAACCGGCGCTCGACGTGCTAGGGTTAAGGGAACTCTTAACCCTCACGCAATGCAAAGATATGCATCTTGTTCAATTTGGAAAGTTTCGAAATCGGATCTTCAAAAATCCGGGCGCCTCACACCAGGCGTCACATTCTTCACACGCATGACACCAGGTGACTGAGTTCTGGTGCGCCCGAGCTCAAGTGTCCTAAAGGTCGATTTGAACTGCGCGAGCAACTATAAATACCCCCTAACTTCATTCATTTCAACACACCTCAACCAATTCGTGAACTACTTTCCTCACAATTCGCTGTCCCCCTCTTCTTCTCTAACTTAGGTCGCACTCCGACACTAAGTATGATCCACACGATCGTTGTTCCAATAAATTGAATCGATGCTACTTATCATCTCGAGCACTCCACTCGAACCAAGGAGCACCCGCGCTCGTCTGGCCAACTACGGATATAGCAGCGAAGCTCTGCCGGATTTACCGCAGAATCAGCTGTAGTAGCGAAGCTATGCCGAATTCACCGCAGGACAAGCTAGGAGGATCCGCCTTGAAGTCGAACCGTTACTAGGTTTTTGTCGGGTTCCGCATTAGTCCCGGTGCTCACAATATGTGGTTCGATGCATTCTTATTAATACCGAACCGATGCATCTTAAGCAGAATACCATGTAAGGTATACCACGAGAATGACTAATATCCGTATAATCGCGTTAAATCTAATTTGATAATACGTATAATACTTAGTACTCGATCTCTATTCTCCTACGTGCATCTTTTCATGGCCTGCTTGTCACATGAAATCGCATGAAAAGAATGTAAACACAACTAATTCGATGACAAAAACTTACTCGTTCTTAAACAACCGACATAGGAAAGACATAAGGTTAAAACAACGGATGTTATCATACTTCCGCCTCAATTAAGAAACAAAGTTATCAGCTCACCGATTGATTAGTAGAGGCCGCTATGTACGGGCGGGATTGGGTGTCGATTTCTTGCGGACGTTGGCTTCCCAATACGTACCCTCACCCCTTACACAGAATCCACGGTTTCTGGATGTCCGAAACCATTGGCGATGAGAGTCAATCCTGGCATGGAGTGCTTAAGGGTACAAGTCTTTATCTTTAGCTCCCGTGCCACTCAGCTTTGTGTCGGCTAAGGATCAAAGTTGACTTGAACGGTTTCCGAGTCCCCATAATTGACTCGGTGGCGACTCCACAAATCGGCAACAAATTTGGCTCACTAAAAAGGTCGTCTTACAAAACATATCGGCCTTTAAACATTTACAACAACGTCTCGATCGATTCTAACGTAAACAAGGGTGCCCGCATCCGTTTATTACTATCTGAATTGTCATCCAAATCGAGGTCCGACACATCGCCCCAAACGCGAGATCGGACCGGCCCCCGACTGGGAGGGGAGCGCGTGGGTGGCTGCCGCAACAAACCGGGAGGTCCCGCGCGGGCGCATGTAGGGGCGGTGGGCGGTGCGGACGGGCGTCCAATATGGGCTTCCCAAACCATTTGACCACCTTGATTTTAAATTGCATTTGTACACTCTTATGAAGTTCTTGTTAATGGCTCCCATCAAGACATATCAGATTTCTGCCCACCAGAGGCCTCAAACAAGGATACCCTCTTTCGCCGTTCATTTTCATCCTTTGCACTAAAGATCTTTCTTCTAATTTGCGAAGATCTCAATAGCAAAATATCATCCAAGGGATACAAATATGTTGGGGAGCACCATCATCAATCATCTTGGTTTTACTGATGATGCAATTTTCTTCTCTAAGGGTCCACAAAAAAAGCGTTAATTGTAAAGGTACCATCCTTGATCAATTTTATGATCTTCGAATAAGGGAAAATTCCTGTAGATACCCATATTTGTACGTGGTGGCTACTGGAGCGTCTGATAAACACTCGATGAAGATCGGACTGCAACATGACACGATTTTACGATGTTTCAGATGATTTTTCTATAGAACGGATCAAAAAATTACTCAGAAAAAATAATTCAACAACTAGACGGTCTTAGTCGAGTCCTTCCAGGCGCAGCAAGCAAGCAACACTAATTAGAGTCTATTCCGACTCCGGGACCCCTAATCGGCCCCGAATTGCAAAGTCAAACCTGAGTCGAACCTCGAAACCCAAACCGAACCCGAACCCGAAGGTAAGCCCATGCGCGCGGTTCTATAAGACTTAGGAAGCAAGTCTTCCCCATCAAAATATCCTAAGATCTCATATCTTTTCGTTTTGGAAAATTCTCTAAATTTAGACTACAAAAAATCAACCGCAGCAACTGTCGCTCCTTAAAACCGAGTCTCTAGGACCCTCGCGACTTAGAATCAAGGCGCACGAGGTGTCGCGCCTATGAGCTTGAATCCGGCCTTGAGAGAACTATATATAACCTCCCTCTCCTCGACTATTCACAACAACATTCAACGATCACACGAGTTCATTAACTCAACTGATCCGTGAAGAAATCGTTCCCTTTGATTTCTCCTGAGTTCGTAATTCGTACGAGATTGATAAGGGCTTCGAACAAACAAAGAATTCATATTATTTGTAGTCAAATATTTCCCGAGCATACCACTCAAAGCTACGTCGAAATTACTGCATACCATGGTATTCAGGAAGACGGATCGAATTAATCCATTTCTTATCGGAATTAATTCAAGCACTCTTACGCTCATCGAGTTCACCTACGCCGAAACGATCGTCACTAGGTTGTCTCTCTATCCAATACTTTATTGCTTTCCTTTAAATAAGGGTCGAGCTAGGCGTGTGCACTCCATCTAATTAGCTCAAACATGCATCTTATTGTGGCCCGATGAGGATTCATAATCCGCCCAATCAACACGTACACCTGCAGTTCCCATTTTAGGTATGGTGTACAAGCCTTGCTCCTGCTTGGTTCCCGTCGCAGTGCATGTCCGACTGACCCCCTAGACCAAACCGTCCAAAATACTTAACGTCTACAACTTCAACCCAAAATTACTAAAACAACTAAATCCGAGTAGTCAGTATAGATCCATTCTTTATCATATACGCATCGTATTTCATTTAGTGTACATTCCGAGGGTGCAAACCTCCTCACATGATTTACTTATGTTCTCGCATCTTTACCGCTTTCTTCGCATGATTTAATGCTTTTATGACCTTTAATCGCATGCTAAATCACCTAACCGGAAGCTAAAACGTAAAAAACCATCGCTAATCGAACACCTAAGCATACCCAAAAACCGCCTCTAAACCCTAACACTTAGCACTAGGGTGCACTGCCTCGTGCGCCTGAATACTGAGACGTTAGGGGTGTTGCGCTCAACTTCTATGTGTGTTTCTGTGTTCGATAAGTTCAATTAAAACGGGCAGTAGTCTAGTCATCTATTAGTCCAGGCGCTCAACCTATCGCGCCTCAGCATCATAACGCATAAGGACGTGCTGCTGATTCCTGAACAGCATGGCTTGCCGCGTCTCTATTAATACCGTATAGACGCACTTTAAGCAGAATACCAGGTATGGTATATCACGAGATCTGAATAATATCCATATCATTACGTTAAAACTGATTTGCTAACACGTATAATAACTAGTACTCTCTAATCTCCTACGTGCACCTTAACATGACTTGCTTGTCACCTGATATCGCATGCAAAGAATGTATAAATACTTACTTCGACAACAACATACTTGTTCTTAAATTAAACGACATAGCAAAGACATAGAGTTCAAAACAATTGGTTGTTACTGTTTTACACCACGTTAGAACGAGAAACATCCGGCATCGATTGAGAGCAGAGGCCGCTATGTGCGGGTGGGATTGGGTGTCGATAGTCGAAAAATATTGACTTCCGAATACGTACCCTCACCCCTTACTCAGAATCTAAGGTTTTCCGGATGTCTGAAACCATTGGTAACGAGAGTCATTCCAGACATGGGGTTCTTAAGAGTACAAATCTTTTTCTTAGGTCATGTAACTCAACTTTGAGCCGACTAAGGATTAAAGTTGACTTGAACGGTGTCTGGACCCTTATAATTGTTCAGTGGCGACTCCAAAATCACATCGCGAATTCGGGTCCACTAAAGGGTAGCTAGACCAAACGATCCGGCTTTTAAACATTTACAACCACATCTCGATCGATTTCGACGGAAACATAAATGCGCCAATACATCTATCTAGTACAACCCATAAATCGTCAACAAAGTCGAGGCCCGACACATCGCCCCGAACGCGGGATCGGACTAGCCCCCAGATAGGGGCCATGTGAGTGGCCGCTGCGGTTTTTTTCGATAACGCGCTGGTGCGCCCACGTGGGTGGCAGTGTGCACAGTTTGGCGACTCCGCTAGGGAAATGGAAAACTCGACCCTGTCGAGCCTACAAATTTCCAGCGATGGTGAAACTTGAATAAGGTCGACTGTCGCAGTGTTTTAAGTTCTTTTGTGGTCACTACAGATATTTCCACTCTCATAAGGTCCACCTCGACTGATTTTAGGACCAATCGGCCTCCTTAAATGACGAGGTTATACTTCAACCATGAGGGGGCCTCCGATTGACGTTCCACCCGTTTAAGGTAGTCCTGCAGTCCGTAATATGCCAAGTGTTAAGCACCGCGTTGAAAGGGGACAACATTCATCCCCGTTCAGGGTGACTTGTCTTCGCAGAAACAAGGACTTTTCATGGGATGGTAACCTACCTTAGCCTACCCGCGTCTGCATCTTGCATGTGTGTATGTTTGTTAGCTATGTGTCGCGTGTTTGACAACCCGAATAAAGCGTTAAACTCCGAGTTTAAACAACGACAACGTGTTTAACTACACCAAACTCCATTTTCAAAACCTTTCAAAAATCCATTTTAGCGCCGTTATTCTGGCCAAATCGACACTCACGATTTTCAAAATCCAGTTTAGGGCCGTTACTCTAGCCAAATCAACGCTCATCGTTTTCAAAACAAATTTTTGAAATTCATTTTAGCGTCGTTACTCTGGCCAAATCAAAAACACATTTTTTAACACCGTGGCAATCACTGAACTTTCAATTAATGAGATTTTGGTATACCACGCGTTCACATTCTCTTTCAAATTTAATTTTCCACTTCTTTTCTTTTTCTAAAAAAAAGCACCGTTACTATCGCCAAAATCCAAATCATGGAACATATGCACTAACACGGTTATATTACCGTTTCAAAACAAAACCTTTAAAATGCCATCGTAGCCACCGAGTTTCCAATAGGACTTCGGGAAAACATGGCAACAAAACAAGATACATTTCTTTTCGAAACCACTTTGCTAAAACCGGTGTGCACACATCTTCGCCTCTATATCTTCATAAAACCCAAGAAGGTCACCTCCCCCTTTTTGGAGTTCCCGTTTTCAAAAATAAATTTCACGCTGTCACTATCGCCAAATTTTCAACTTATGAACGAATGGATCAACATGACGACACTCTCCATTTTCGAAACATCTTCGTTTACAAACTTCAATTTTCAAACATCTGCTTTCAAAATAAAAAAATGCTTTAGATTTCGAGCCAGGATCGTGATCAGTCCTAACATCGTGACAGTATGCTTACACGTGTTTGCTAGTATTTGCAATGTCACCTCCGTTCGAGGTTTTCTATTTAGGGTCGTCTCATTCTGAGAATCTAATCTAAATCTCACCTCGAGATTTGCGTCGAATAGTCTCGCTTTAGAGACTTGAGTCCACCAGCGTCTCGCCGAATACACTAGGTAGCAAAGGATCAAACACGAGACTCCCAAACCCGAGGATCGCCAACATGCGTGAATCGCGGGACACGCATCCGTCTCACCCGCCCAAGAGCGCTTCTCGAGTCATCTTTTACAAGGGCATCCTTTTCAAATCCCTTTAACTGTCGTCCGGTAGGTCCTTTCTCATCCTCGGTCATGTCCTGTAGAATTACTCTATAACATGTCTGCTGATTCAAGTGCCATCGAAAGCATCCGCAACGACGTCAAAACCCTAAGCAATTTGATTGGTTTGCCATGTCTATGCCTCGGTAACCTGTCCGAGTTCTTACGTCCACAACATCGGCGACCACCTTGATTTCCTAGAAAGTGGAGACACGAAAAGATAAACAAATACTAATTCAGGCGAGTAAAACATCTGAGGGTTTACTCTAAGGGGTCATCCAAATATCCCGCACGATCAAAAATTCCTAAGACTAATACAGGAAAAACCTTCAGGCCTTGTAAAACCATATCCAACAAGGTAGAAGCAACACAAAGGAAATTTTTCGTGATCGACTCATCTTACACCGAGATTCTCAATATCTTGGTCGACTAGGGACTACTCTTACCTATAGATCCAACTTCGGACCCACCAATCGACAAAAGAAGCAAAAAATGGAGTCCTAATGCCTATTGCCTATTTCATCAAGGTAATGGACACGATACTGAGGCATGCTTTACATTAAAACAGGTAATCGAGGACATGATCAAGAAAGGGACATTTTTTCCCTCGAAACGACAAAAGTGAACTTCGCCTTCAGAAGTACCGAGGGAAAAATTGTAACATCAATGGCTGTCACGAGTTATTTCAAACCCTTCGACAGACCATCAACGGAAACAAGTTCATAACACCAATCAAGGGTCACATCCTCGGAAGGTTACCTAAGGATCTAAAATAAGAAAGACGCCCACGGTACCGAACCTAAGTCAACATGTAGTAGGGTCAAGTCATAGTATGGTTACTTCTCTTCTAGCTTCAGTATTATGCTTCGAGTCCGAGGTTCAAGGGGCTTGTCCCAACCCCCTAAGTCCTATCTATGTGCACCTTTTCCCCGTTATCAATAAATGCATTTCTCTTTCCACCTTATTCTCATATGGCCTCGACATGCGTGATTTAAAGAATAAACTACCCTTGCGATTCGTCACGTTTAAACAACATGCCTTGCAATTATCAACTTCTCAAAAGAACGAGGAAACACAAGAACCGAGACTCTGTGTTCTCCTTTACCTATTCCATGTCTGGAATAGAAAGCTAGATAACTATCCCCTAAAACGATCGTTACAAAATCCTATGACGAATCTAGATAGTCTCTCAGCTTGTGATCAAAGACGGAAGGCAAACCCATTTCTCACAATAAACATCCCTCCAATAAAGACCGACCAATTCCTACTATAGGTGCTAGCCTGACAAAAAATGGAAAACCGGAAAGGCAAAAAGGGGCAAGACAAAAAAGGGCCCAAGCAAACATGCCATATTGATACAAAATGACCGAGACCAAGATCAATGGTCAAATCAAGTCGTCAAAATCAATTTTATCTCGATTTCAAGTACCAATAAAAAGAAAAGAAAAGAAAACAGAAAAAGAAAAAGAAAAATAGGTTGTTATCCAGCACCAAATTTTAGCCTTCTACATTACAGCCCTTAAGACCTTCCTGAGATACTTATTAGGAGACAGTCCAGAATTTTTAGGATTCAAGCCCGATAGGATAATCCCAACGATTAGGTCAAGACATTGAAATCAGATCCCACGTAATTTATATCCCACCCGATTGAAGTTTGAATCATTTTTACTCAGCTTCTCATTTCCTACCACATTAAGAAACCATAACCTCATAGCCTTAACACCACAGAAATCAACACCAGATTTTGATTCATCGAAACCACTTACTACCTAGCTCCACATTCAAAAACCATCCAAACCAATTGCCTTGACCTAAACGCGGTATCTTGATAATTGTCACTTTCAAGGGGTCACGCCCGATCGCTTCACCTTAGTTCTTAATTAGGGTGAACGCCCAGACAAACACACCCTAAAATCCTAATTCGATAATTGGCGTGACATTTTAAAGCATCAAAATCACTTGCACTATCCGAACTACGATCATGGTTTGATTTCCTTTTCACGACGGGTAGATAGGCACCTGTGGACATGACATAGGTCCACCCCGACGCGGCCACGCGCGGGTTTGGGGAGGGGAATGAATCTCCATATGAGAATGGATCGAATTGAAATTTAAATCGAAGTGGAGTCGCCACCGAACTTTGTGGGAGTTCGGGCCCGTTTGAACCCACTCTATGTCGTAGTGGGTCGTATACCAAATACGGCCCATTTCCGATGTCGGAGTTTTTTGGGCTCGTCCCTTTGCATTGCGATACCGATACCGTCACTACCGGTTACCGTGTATTGAATGACTCTCGTGCGCCAACGGTTTCGGGCATCCGGAAACCGAGGTTCTGAGTAAGGGGTGAGGGTACGTGTTGGGAAGCCCACAAAGGACACCCAACCCCGCCCGCACATTAGCGGCCTCTACTAAGATATCGAATGATTTTTGAATACGCGCGTTAGTTGAACGATGAAAATTCTTATGCGAACATTGTTTTCCCTAGACATGCGAGAAATTGAAAGGGTTTCTATGTCGTTTAAATGCAACTAAAATTAACGTCAAAGTTGTATTTTAGCATGCGAGTTCATTTTAGTACAATAAAATAAACAAGAATTAAATCGATAAAAGAACAAACGGTTAGTAACGATAATAACGGTTTGTAAAGATGTAAAATAATATGGAATGATGCAAATAGAATGATGCAAATTTTTGAAAAGCGATGTTTCACGTGATTGATTAGACACGTGTTGAATTAAGTCAAAAAAAGGTATTAACGAGACTCGAATGGCCTTGTAAGACTCACAGTTAGACGTGATAAAGGGGCCACTCGACCGAGTCACTGAGGAACTCGACCGAGTGGACCTCTAAAAAGGCTTCTGTCCGGATTATGTGACGGAACTCGCCCGAGTTATGAGGGAATTCGGCCGATTACACAACCACTCGGTCGAGTTAAACTCGACCGACTGGTTGTCATGAAAGTATTCTGTCTCGTGTTTTGGACCCTACTCAATTGAGCTATTGACCAACTCGGCCGAGTACGTTGCCACTCGATCGAGTCATTGCGAGACCCGACCGAGTGGAGGTCGAAAAGGCATTCTGTTTTGGTTTTGGGGTGCCACTCGACCGAGTGGGCTATGCACTCGGTCGAGTGCCCCCTGTACGAACCAGTGTTCGTTTTGCAACTCGTTATTGATTTCGAAATTGCCTTTGGATTTTGATAATTTGATGAGTTTGTCGAATCGGGCATAAATATTGTGGAATTTATACTCGAAACTTAACTTCGATACTCATCATACCCCATATTCGATTACTGAATCGATATGGAATACTAGAGTGAAAACTTGAAAAAAATCGCTATAAGTCGTTTTAAGTTAACTATCGCGATATGAATAGATTTCCTCTGCGTTTAATAATGTCGTAATCTAACGAATTGTGTAACAATTATTTTAGCATCAACAAAAAACGTGTTAGTTAATCTATTTGACTAGATCATTAGATTCAACTTCCAATAACGAAATTGGTATCGAATCTAATAGATCGACGCTTGAATTAAAAGACTTGATTCCCTCGGATTCCCGACATCGTAATAAATCCCTAAGGATTTTGTGATGTCGGATCCACGTCAACGGGTTTCGACCCTTATAAAAAAGGTATGTTCCGAAAATAACTTTTAGAAAATTGATGAAATATGCGATTGAAAGATGATGAGAACGAAAATAAAAACTATTATTTAGGTTGAATTGTTTCAATAATCAAGTGATCAGGGTGTCGGGATAAGCGACCATCAACGCTGTGTGCAATACACTTGTATATTCGGGTTTTTTTTATTCCGACATCCCTCACACTCGACACAAATTCACAAGTATTTTAGTGTCTTAATACTAATGGTATTAACGATATTATGACACGAACAAAATAAAAAAACGACGACAATTACGACAAATGACGCGAGGAAGACGAGAAAGAAGAAAAGGGGTTTTTGCACCCTCAACCTACATGTTTCGTATGCTCGGACGGGACTCGTAGTTGTGGCTTGCACGGGAGTATCGAGTATGTAGGCTAAGTTGTGGTGGTTAGGGTTTTGAATTCCTAAAGCTAGGTTTAGGGTTTGAAGGATGATAAAAAAGTTGTATTAGGGTTCCAAAGTTGTGTGAAAGGTTGTGCATGGGGGTGTATATATAGGCTTTGCTATGGACCCCCGGCTAGGGTTACTCGACCGAGTAACTGGCTGACTTGGTCGAGTGGCCCATTCAAACGCAGTCGGGCCTAAATAAGGGCCCACTCGATCGAGTGGGCTGAGCACTCGATCGAGTGCCTCAGCTGGATCGCAAGGTCCTGGCTTTGGACCGTGGCTTTGGATATCGTTTGTGTTTTTATGTTTGGGCTGGGTTTTTCATGCTTGAATGGCTGTTTTGTATATCTCGGAGACGACTTTGACAGGGGTTGACCCAATCGCTAAAAGCGGTTTTATTTCTGGTGTCGGTTTTGACCCAAATTAGTCTTGTTTGATTGGAAACGACCCACTGGGCCTGAATTTGAGGTCAGTTTTGTGAGATTTGTACTCCGTAAGTGCATTAGCCAGCAACTAATGGTTTTGAGCCCATATCCGAGCGCGTAGAAACACGTTAGCGTTCGATCATCATCGAGTGTTTTTTTTGGAAACTGCCATAGACACCTGGCAGTCAAAATGCAGGTGTCTACAGAACCCCCACTCTGATTAAGGCTTGGACAAGGCGAAAGTCAGAGTAGCTACCAAGCCGATTAAGACCTGGTAGACTTCCGATCGGGTCGTTTATAGTCCATTAGACTTGCGTGAAGGGCTCGCCAGCCATAAGACAGAAATCATACCTGAGCTGATGATAATATCTCCGTGGGGAATTTGGACTTGTCGCGTAAGTCCTGGGTGCGCCTATGTGTGGGCCCATCCCGTGCTATTCCGGGGAAAATGCCGCCTCGGACTTTCCGCTGGGGAGATTTAGTGGGTTGCACGTCCCTGCTTGAGTCGTACCTATATAAGTCACATAAAGTTTGCATGCAACACGTAGGTAGTAAAATGACTCGCGCTGGGGAAAAATGATTTTTGAATTTTTTGAATTTTTGAAAGTTTGAAAGTTTTGAAATTTTGAAATTTTGAAATTTGCTATTTTTTGACTCCTAAAGAAATTAGGAAAGTTCGGGATGAATATTTCTGTGCTGGTATCGAGACTAGGCTTGTGGGTTGATTCCGTTAGGATTAGGAAACTATTGTGCAAGGAAAGATATGGAAAGAAGGTTATAGAATTAATGCTATAAATACCCCTCCCTTGTCCTTGATTTCTTTACAACTCCCATTACAATTCATCCCTTCTCAAAAGAAAGTCTCTTTATTCCTTTCAAGAAAAGAAATCCATGGGAATCGATCGATTAACCGTGATGTTGCAGGAATGGTCCCGACGTTTTAGGGACACGGATAGAGTGGCTTTGAACCAGACGGGTATTGCCCAGTTGTATACATTCCGTCATATGCTGGTTGATCGCTGCTTTCTGGATGCATGCTTGTCTTACTGTGATGACATATCATGTCTTTGCCTTTCCCCGGGGCGAATTCTGCCCTTTACCTAAGGAGATTGCTGCGGTGGGAGGATGGAACCCGATACTCCGACCTGCCATACCTTATTCGGTCTACGACCCAAGGAGGAAGCTGCGGCAATTTTTAGGACTCTCCCATAACGAAGTATCCCTTATGATGGAGAACAGTAATATTTCTCTGATCGACTTGGCTGAGAAATTTATGAATCCGCACGATGTCCGGGTGAGATCAATCCATAGCCGTAGGGCCTTTTCTTTTTGCATGCTCCATGTTTATGCCTTTGAGGGTCACATGGATTTATTGTTTTGTATGGGTAATGCTCGTCTTTTAACCGTTTTTGATTTGATGGAGACGAAGCACAGCCCGGCTTGGCTGATTACGGGTGAAATCATCCAAGGATTGGACAATCGCAAGAGGGAATCATCAGTTCGTCTTACCGGGAGCACCCGTTTACTGCAAGTATGTCGGATTCTTATTATTTTCCAACTTCTCGATTTTTATTGATTTTTTCGCGATTTTTCCTGCTGCAGTGGGCACTCCAGCGAGTCACCCTGGCACTCGATCGAGTGCCCTCAATAAAATCCCTCTGTCCGCGTTTAGAGGTACCACTCGATCGAGTGACCTCTAGGCACTCGATCGAGTGCCCTACGGGGGACGCCTACTTCGTCTCAGGAACTCATGTTTATGCTTTTCTTTTTTTTTCAGATTTGGCTTTACGAGAGGGTATCAGTGATAGATCCTCCTCTTAACGCGAGTAATTATCGTCATAACCAGGTGATGATGAGGAGGCGGACCATTGACTTTTCTCGTCAGATTACTCATAAGTATTGGGACGAGGTGTTGTCTTTTCACAGTGGCCCGTTAATTCGATGGGTAGTGCCATGGTGGCCCATCTATCTTTGAACTGGCTTGGACCCGAGGGACAGCGCCTGCTATCAGGTAATCTTGTGTTTCAGGCAGACAGTTCATTTCTACCCGGATCGCATACTAAGGCAGTATGGATGGACCCAGCGAATCCCAGAAATTGAAGCAGTTGTGAGTGACCCTACCCAACAGACTGATGTGATGTGTGATACCTGGATGCAAAGATAGTATACCCGGCATACTTGGCCTATTCCCAAAATCTCGCCACTCGACCTGGGTTTCAGACTCCTATGTGAAGTGGACTAAAGCAGGTGATGCCAAAACCCGAGCTGCTCTGAAGGTCGATGAAGCTTTTGATTTGCTGCGAAGGGAACAAGCTAAAGATAACAGGGGCTTCTTCGATGAAGGTGACACCCCGGCTACTCTAGTCCGTCTAATGTCAGGTCAGAGAAAGAAGACCAAGACTCAAGACGAAGGGTCTAGTGCTAAAGGTGCGTAGGGGAAAGTGAGCCCCCAGACTGACTTGGAGAGGAGACTGGGCCCAAGACTAGCAGTGCAGGACCGACTTGGCCCACGGAATAGACTACCCAAGCACGTGCGGGCCCGACTTGGACCGAAGACTGTTACAGAGGACCCGTTGTCAAAGAAACGGGTTCGTGCTAAGGAGGTTCCCCTTGTGATTCGGGAACGCTCGCCCCCACCCCGGCGACCTCGGGCTCCATGCGACCCAAAGGGCAAGATGCACGAAAATTAGTCTCCTCAGTTTTATTATATAGATATTATTACTATTTTTTGTGGTGTGTTTTTTTTGTTTTGCCATTTCCGGCGGTTTTTTTTTTTTATTCCCGAGTTTATCGAGATTTTAATAAAAGACATGTTATTGAATACCGTTCCCGTCTTTTCGTTATTGCAGCGGTTGTACCCTTTTGAGGGGTTGCCTACGTATCCACAATTAGCGGAATCAAACCAAACGTAGTTCAAAATCGATTGATTTTTTTTGCAATTTTCGAAATACATCAAGATTATTAATTCGAGATGTGCGATGGTAGAATAATTAATTCTAACTCATTGACTTGTCTAAAATTTTTTGAAAATTTATAAAAAGACAAATTTTTATAAACTTTTGCAAATGACATTGAGATAGGGTTTATGGGTAGTAGCGCTTCAGCTGGTCCAAGTTGGTCGGGTTGACGAACTCGTTCCCGTCCAGGTCTGTCAGCATCACCGCTCCTCCTGATAGAACCTTCTTGACTAATTATGGTCCAGCCCAATTGGGTTTAAATTTTCCTCTTGGGTCAACCGGTAATAACGCACGAACCGATTTTAGGACCAGATCCCCTTCTTTGATGTTCCAGGGCCTAACCCTATTGTTGAAAGCCCGTTGGATTTTCTTTTTATATATTTTAATATTGTTGAGGGCCCGGGATCGTCGTTCGTCTAAAAGGACTAGCGAATCGTATCGGGCTTGGACCCAATCTGCTTCAAGTACTTGGCTTTCAAGTAAAATCCTAAGGGATGGCACTTCTAGCTCGATCGGTTGGACCGCTTCCATTCCATATGTCAGGTAATATGGAGTTGCTCCGGTCGCAGTGCGAATTGAAGTTCGATATCCCTATAAGGCAAAGGGTATTTTGTCGGGCCAGTCCCGATAATTCTCAGCCATCTTTTTAAGTATGGTGACAATTATTTTATTGGCCGCTTCTACCGCTCCATTTGTTTGGGGTCGGTAAGGTGAAGATGTATGACTCTGAATTTTGTATTTTGCTAGCAACGTAGCGGTTTCATCTTGAAAGTGGGTCCCGTGATTACTGATAAACTCGTGTGGGATCCTGTATCGGCATATGATCTTATTCTGGATAAATTTGGCTACGTGCTTGGGGTTCAAGACACGGTATGACTCGGCTTCGACCCATTTAGTGAAATAGTCGATGGCCACCAAGATGAAGCAATGACCTCCCGTCCCGGAAGAGTGTACCTTTCCAATTATGTCAATACCCCATGTCGAAAATGCCCATGGTGATGTCATGGTATATAATAGGGAAGATGGCATATGCTATATATTAGCAAAGATCTGACAATTATGGCAATGTTTGACGTATAATTGGCAGTCCGTTTCCATGGTGTTCCAATAATACCCGAGTCTCATGATTTTTCGGGCTAGCATATGGACGTTCACATGCGGACCGTTTTCACCATCGTGTACCTCGGCCATAACCTTTTCGGCTTGTATTTTGTCGATACATAGGAGGAGAGTCCCCTGTGCCGTCTTTTTGTATAACTGTCCGTCGTCCGTACGAACGAATTGGGTCGTCAACCTTCGCAAGGCCTTCTTGGCCCGGTTTTCAGTTCCTGGGGGATATTCTCCCGTTGCCAAGTAGGTTAGGACGGCCTGATACCAAGGTTCTGGGTCAGTTATCTCGATTTCCTGGATGGCGTGGATGTACGCCGGCTCGGACCTCCTTTCGACACAGATCGGCATGCTGGCTAGATGTTCCGGGATATTCAGCACGGATGCTAATTTGGAAAGCCCATCTGCAAATTGATTTTCCTCCCGAGGCAGATAGATATATTCTACCTTCTGGAACTGTTTCTCTAGAATCCTTACCCGTGCTTGGTAAGCCACGAGATTGGTGTTCTGAGTTTTCCATTTTTGGAGAGCTTGATTGATGACCAGTGATGAGTCACCGTGGACCCAGAGGTTCGTTACCCCTATATCGACGGCGGCTTGCAACCCGTGAAATCATGCTTCGTATTCGGCTGCGTTGTTGGTCACGTCAAAGTCCAATTTGATGGATAACGGGGTGTGTTCCCCTTGTGGTGAGATCAGCAGAATTCCAACCCTAAATCCTCGGAAGTTGGATGCTCCATAAAAATACAAATCCCATGTTTCGGTGTCAGTATGGAATATGTCTTCATCTGGAAAAGCCCAAGTGTCGGTATACCCTTCTTCAGATATCGGGCTATCGGTGAGGAATCGGCTACTACCTGGCCTTTGATGGCTTTTAATGGTACAAATCTGAGGTCAAACTCAGCTAACATTAAAGTCCATCTGGACATCCTGCCGTTGAGGATGGCCTTCTCGAACAGGTACTTGATAGGATCCATTTTGGATAATACATGTACCTCGTGACTGCGCATGTAATGTCGGAGCATTTTAGTGGCCCAAACCAAAGCTAGGCACGTTTTCTCGAGCATTGTGTACTTGCATTCGTATTCTAGGAACTTTTTACTTATGTAGTAAATAGCCCGCTCTTCTGATTCGACGGTCTGGGCCAGCATAGCCCCCATGGCTGTCTCGGTCGTTGTTAGGTATAACGACAGAGGCAAACCGGGTTGAGGTGGCATTAGCACTGGCGAAGCAGACAGAATCTCCTTGATTTTGTCAAAAGCCGTTTGACATTTATCGTCCCATAGTACCCTTTCTCCGATCTTCAATTTTTTGAAAATGGCTCACATACCATGGTTAGTTTTGAAATGAACCGCCTGACGTATTGGACTTTCCCGAGAAACCCCCTTATTTCTTTTTCGGTTTTGGGTGGTTGCATCTTGGTGATGGCTTTGATTTTGGCTGGGTCAACCTCGATTCCGCGTTGGCTAACGATATGGCCCAGTAATTTGCCTGATGTTACCCCTAAACTGCACTTTTGAGGGTTTAGCCTCATGTTGTATTTGCGCAGCCTGGTGAAAAACTTCCTTAGGGCCGAGATGTGCCCACTTCAGTCCTTGGACTTGACGATCATGTCGTCTACATAAACCTGCACTTCCTTATGCATCATATCATGTAATAAGGTGGTGGCGGTTCGTTGATAAGTGGCCCCAGCGTTGATAAGCCCAAATGGCATAACGGTGTAGCAGTAAGTACCCCAAGGTGTAATGAAGGTGGTCTTACTCATATCTTCTTCTACCATTATTCGATTGTATCCGGCATACCCCGTCCATGAATAATAGAAGGGCATGATCGGCCGTGTTATCCACCAGTATATCGATGTGTGGCAACGGAAAATCGTCTTTTGGGCTGGCCTTGTTAAGGTCCCGGAAGTCCACACATACCCGCACCTTGTCGTCCTTCTTGGGTACCGGCACGATGTTTGCGACCCAGTCTAGATATTCAGACACTTGTATAAAGCCCGCTTTGAACTGCTTGTCGACCTCTTCTTTGACTTTGAGAGACCAGTCGTGCTTCATTCTTCGGAGTTTCTGCTTTACCGGTTTACACCCATCTTTGATGGGTATTCGGTGTTCAGCTATTTCCCGGTCTATCCCCGGCATGTCCTTGTAGGACTATGCGAATACGTCCTTGAATTCCTGGAGGAGGTCTGTGAATTGTTTTCTCTCCTCTGAATCGAAGGATAGGCCCAACTTAAGCATCTGGGGCTCTAAAGTGGTTCCCACATTGATGGACTCGGTTTCTTCAATTACCGAATCTCGGGATTCCCTTTGTTCGAGCTGCTCGATCCGATACGGAGGCAGAGGTACCTGTTCGTCGGGTTTCTCAATGTCATTGCATATAAAATTTTTGAAATTGAAAGAATTTTGAAAATAAGACAAGTCGTAAGCAGAACGGTTTTCGTTATTATTATTAATGGTAAATTTTGAGAAAAGCTCGAAAAGAGCGGCCATCTGATCATTGGTCAGTGGCGGGATAAGGAGATGTGTTGGGACAGGCCCCAAGACCTCAGTGGAAGTGGCTACGGGAAGAGGGGTTACAGGCTCGACTCTAGCACCAGACCCCTAGACTCAGACTCTGACCCTGACTCTGACTCAGACTCGGACTCGGACTCGGTATCCGGCATATCTCCCTCGCCGGTGGTCAGCTTGTAGGTCCGTCTCTGGCTGTCGGTCCATTTGATGGTCTTCCTCCAGGCCCTTTTCCCGGTGTCCGTACCCACTTCGGAGATCAGCTTTGTTGGGTCAAACCTATTACTGCGAAGGATGAGGTTGACCAGATCCTTTTTTGGAGCGGGGATGGCCTTGTCCTCCCCGAATAGGAGCCCCAGCATGGGCTCAGAGTTGTTTTCCCCTTCCTTGGACTCGGCCTGGACAAGGGAGAATATATCATCGGGG
The DNA here is from genome assembly GCA_958450325.1 of Agrostemma githago. Lineage (NCBI taxonomy): Eukaryota > Viridiplantae > Streptophyta > Magnoliopsida > Caryophyllales > Caryophyllaceae > Agrostemma > Agrostemma githago. The sequence goes on from OY288250.1 coordinate 16,847,362, forward strand.
ATGAAATTGCGTTCCCGAGCCGTTTTGGTCTCGGGAATGTGATGGTGGGTTGGTAGAGGCCCACTTGAATAGCTCCGAATACAGGAGTGACGAAGTAGTCAGTTAACTTCAGGCTATAAGGGCCTATGTAAGTACCCTTGAGGATGTTGGCGGCCTTGTGAATACCAGCCAGGACCACGTTTTCCGGGGTTATAGCCTACCCCAATCCGAACTGTGATTCGCCATCATTTAGGACTTCGATAATCTTCCCAGCTGGAAGATGTGGTCTCGAGGTAGCCCCCGGTAAGTAGCCCAAGTTTTGTAGCATCGTGTCGATGCTAGTAGTGAAGTAGGGCCTGAAGAGATATTCCTCCTCGATCATACCCACGAAATCGAATCCTCGTGGTTCGGCCCGGCTTGTGGCATTGCAGCTAGCCACGATTATAGGGGTCGCCTCCAGTGTGATGACACTGTCTTGAAGTGGCATCTTAACTTTTCGGTGGTTTGTAGAGGATACGGCCATGACTGTATGGATCCAAAGCCTTCCTAGCAGTAAGTTAAAGGACGAGGTGACATCAATCTCCTGAAACTCCAATTCCTTTTCGATTGGGCCCGTTATGATAGCCAGTTTAACGACCCCGGCTACTGGTTTTGGGCTTCCGTCGAAAGCCTGGATAGTTTGTGCTGTCAGGAGATGGTCGGCATCGGTGATGCCGAGGGCCCTAGAGGTCCTTAGGGGAAGGACATTTACGGCAGATCCGTCGTCGATAAGGGTCATTGGGAGGTACTTCCCTCGGCAAATGACCGTGATGTATTGGGCCAGATTATGATTGGGCCCGAACGGTGGCAGATCAGACTCAGAGAAGGTGATGAGTGGGCCTTCTTTCTTGGATTTGAGATAAGGCATGATAGTAGCTACTATTTCAGTGGGGGTAACCTGTGAGTCGACCTTAATTTCATCGAGAGCCTTAGTCAGTGCTTCTCGATGTGCTTGTGAGCTAACCAGAAGTTGCCATATGGTTAAGTCAGCTCGAACCCTCTTCAATTGCTGAACCAAGGCCGCGTCGTTGCTCGGTTCTTCGAGGGTAGGACCCGCCCTGGTAGGTTCAGTGACGGTTGTTGTGGTAGAGCGCCCTGCGCTGGCGAGGTGGTTGGTGGCTAAGGCCCTGGACTTAGCCTTTCGAACCTCTTCACTAGTGATGGGGACAGCTTCCCCTTTTGCTAGGTACACATCCTCCTCGTCATCGAACCATATCCCGTTAATTTGTGGGATATAGGGGGAAATGAGGTGTGAACAGTCGATTACCTCACCGGTGAATATAGCATGGGCACTGAACGGATTTTCCTTGTTGCTCGGCTTGTCTCCGGGAAATGGTATTTTCCTGCTTTCAATCAGATCTTGGATCAGATGCTTCAGCTTCCAACATTTTTCCGTGTCATGCCCATTACCTCGGTGATATTGGCAATAGGCATGGACATTGTAGCTCTTGGGTCTTTTATCCACTGGAAGCTCGGGAGTCGGGCCTATTGGTCGAATAAGGCCTTTTGAAGATAGCCTTTGTAAGGCGTAGGTATAGGTAGTCCCTATATCCGTGAATACCCGATGTGGTGTATTCTTTTTGGATGAGGTGTCAAGCAGATTAACCTCATCGAAGATGCTGCGAGTTGCAACTGCGGGTGTGGGCTTGCTTGAAGATGAACTAGGCCCTTGATACCCCTTGGTAGAGTCCTTAGTCAGGCTCTCTAACCTTAAGTCATCCTCGATCCTTGTGCCCATTTCAGTAAGGGCGGCCAAATTGGGGATGATGGCATACCGGAGATGGACTCGGTAGGATGGGAGGAGGTTCTTGACAAAAGCCTCCACTAGGAACTTCTCACTGGGCTTGTCGACCAGCTTCACACTCTCGGCCCTCCATCATTGAAGATATTTTGTGAACCTTTCTTTGGGCTCTTGAGCCATTACTTCCAGAGTACGCATTGTAGTTTGGATCTTGGTATTATCGGCGTAATTCCGAGCAAATTCAGTCGCCACATCATCCCAGGTCTTATATTTCTTCGAATCGAGCCTGTAGTACCAGGCCTTGGGATGCTTTTCAAGGGAAGAAGGGAATAAGTGCTTAAACATAGTTGACTTCACCCCCTTGACCGCCATAAAATCTTTGAAAGCCCGGATGTGGTGGACCGGGTCCTCATTACCCTCAAACATCGGAATTCCCGTAAGGTTGAGGTTAGCGGGTAGCTCGTCATTCAAAGGTGAGTAAGAACGAGCATTTTCGGTATGGATCGAGTTGTTCGTCGACAGATGAACCTGTTCTTCGAGCCTGCGAACAACGCTGATTTGTTCAGCTATGGGTCCAGTGGGCTCAGATTCTTCAACAGAGGCCATCTTCTCTACGGCGCTTAGGCGGGTGGCTAAAGTTGCTTGGTTAGCCTGGATGGTAGTCAGTTGAGTCTCGATCTTGGTCAGAGCGTCTTTCAATTCGTCCATCTTGCGTTGGTATCTAGTCTCGGGTGGCCTGTCTGTAAGAACACCGTGTAATCAGAAACTAACCCAAATCCCGGAATAGAAAGTACATCCCGAACAAGACTAAAAAGAGAAATGACCCGGAAAAGACACCTAGACGGACGACTTGTGAGAGGTGGGCCTTTCTTAGGAATCAGCGGGTGGGCCGAGTCCTGTTCGAAGGAAGGTTCACGTGAGACATCCCCAGACTTTTGGACTCGATTGTGTAGACGGGCCCTCCTTTGTAGGGGTTTGTCCTACATAGGTGGGCCTTGCCTTAGTCTAATAAGGCGGACTGGGATAGGGAAGAAACTCGTGATGTAAGATCGACAGAGTTTCGACGCTAAAGACCTCGACGACTTACGATATGACTGCTAAATACGGGAAGTCCTAAGAAGAGGAAGGTTTTGAAAATGGATTATTTTTGGAAAATCCGAGAAAACTCGGAGAAGGGCCCGATTTTTCGAGAAAATCGGAAAGTGTATCGGGCCTCGGTTTTGAAAGTTCGAAAATATTCTCGAGTTTTGAAATGGGCAGAATACCAGCTAAAAATAGGATGTTTTGAGTAAAATCATAAGTCCTAAATTCGGTATACGTCCCGGGTTTTGAAATTGGATAGCTTGAAAAAGATGCGATCTTTTGAAAAAAGACGGTTTTTGAAAACGACTCGGAAACCAAGTAGCACATAGTCACGCAAGCATTATAACGACGATATGTATGATTACACAAAGTCTCGGTCGGTCTATAGAGGGTCTATACCAGTGCGCATAGTCTAAACGTTGATCGGGACGGACTTTCTAAGTCGAGTTGAGCTTAGAACATGCCAAAAAAACCAACTCGAATCGACTATGGACACCTTTCACATATCCATATTGGAGTACATCACGGTATAGTGGGACGTCGGCCGCGAGTACCAACCTGGGAAAATATGGGTTATGCATGAACCGTAAAACTAAAACGCATATTGTACTAGTCAAATGATTTCTGTTCGAGTCTCACCCTGAGGATGCCGATGGTAAGTCACGCATCAGTTAATCCCCAGCGGAGTCGCCAAATTGTGGACATGACATTGGTCCACCCCGACGCGGCCACGCGCGGGTTTGGGGAGGCGAATGAATCTCCATATGAGAATGGATCGAATTGAAATTTAAATCGAAGTAGAGTCGCCACCGAACTTTGTGGGAGTTCGGGCCCGTTCGAACCCACTCTATGTCGTAATGGGCCGTATACCAAATACGGCCCATTTCCGATGTCAGAGTTTATTGGGCTCGTCCCTTTGCATTGCGATACCGATACCGTCACTACCGGTTACCGTGTATTGAATGACTCTCGTGCGCCAAAGGTTTCGGGCATCCGGAAACCGAGGTTCTGAGTAAGGGGTGAGGGTACGTGTTGGGAAGCCCACAAAGGACACCCAACCCCGCCCGCACATTAGCGGCCTCTACTAAGATATCGAATGATTTTTGAATACGCGCATTAGTTGAACGATGAAAATGCTTATGCGAACATTGTTTTCCCTAGACATGCGAGAAACTGAAAGGGTTTTTATGTCGTTTAAATGCAACTGAAATTAACGTCAAAGTTGTATTTTAGCATGCGAGTTCATTTTGGTACAATAAAATAAACAAGAATTAAATCGACAAAAGAACAAACGGTTAGTAACGATAATAACGGTTTGTAAAGATGTAAAATAATATGGAATGATGCAAATAGAATGATGCAATGTTTTGAAAAGCGATGTTTCACGTGATTGATTAGACACGTGTTGACTTAAGTCAAAAAAAGGTATTAACGAGACTCGAATGGCCTTGTAAGACTCACAGTTAGACGTGATAAAGGGGCCACTCGACAGAGTCACTGAGGGACTCGACCGAGTGGACCACTAAAAAGGCTTATGTCCGGATTATGTGACGGCACTCGACCGAGTTATGAGGGAATTCGGCCGAGTACACGGCCACTCGATTGAGTTATTGGGAAACACGACCGAGTAGTTGTCATGAAAGTATTATGTCTCGTGTTTTGGACCCTACTCGATCGAGCTATTGACCAACTCGGCCGAGTACGTTACCACTCAATCGAGTCATTGCGAGAGTCGACCGAGTGGAGGTTTTGGTTTTTGTTTTGGGGTGCCACTTCACCGAGTGGGCTAGGCACTCGGTCGAGTGCCCCCTATACGAACCAGTGTTCGTTTTGCAACTCGTTATTGATTTCGAAATTGCCTTTGGATTGTGATAATTTGATGAGTTTGTCGAATCGGCCATAAATATTGTGGAATTTATACTCGAAACTTAACTTCGATACTCATCATACCCCATATTCGATTACTGAATCGATATGGAATACTAGAGTGAAAACTTGAACAAAATCGCTTTAAGTCGTTTTAAGTTAACTATCGCGATATGAATAGATTTCCTCCGCGTTTAATAATGTCGTAATTCTAACGAATTGTGTAACAATTATTTTAGCATCAACGAAAATCACGTTAGTTAATCTATTTGACTAGATCATTAGATTCAACTTCCAATTACAGAATTGGTATCGAATTTAATAGATCGACGCTTGAATTAAAAGACTTGATTCCCTCGGTTTCCCGACATCGTAATAAATCCCTAAGGATTTTGTGATGTCGGATCCACGTCAACGGGTTTCGACCCTTATAAAAAAAGGTATGTTCCGAAAATAACTTTTAGAAAATTGATGAAATATGCGATTGAAAGATGATGAGAACAAAAATAAAAACTATTATTTAGGTTGACTTGTTTCAATAATCAAGTGATCGGGGTGTCGGGATAAGCGACCGTCAACGCTGTGTGCAATACACTTGTATATTCGGGTTTTCTTATTCCGACATCCCTCACACTCGACACAAATTCACAAGTATTTTAGTGTCTTAATACTAATGATATTAACGATATTATGACGCGAACAAAATAAAAAAACGATGACAATGACGACCAATGACGCGAGGAAGACGAGAAAGGATTAGAAAAGGGGTTTTTGCACCCTCAACCTACATGTTTCTTATGCTCGGACGGGACTCGTAGTTGTGGCTTGCACGGGAGTATCGAGTATGTAGGCTAAATTGTGTTAGTTAGGGTTTTGAATTCCTAAAGCTAGGTTTAGGGTTTGAAGGATGATCAAAAAGTTGTATTAGGGTTCCAAAGTTGTCTGAAAGGTTGTGCATGGGGGTGTATATATAGGCTTTGCTATGGACCCCCGGCTAGGGTTTCTCGACCGAGTAACTGGCTGACTCAGTCGAGTGGCTCATTCAAACGCAGTCGGGCCTGAATAAGGGTCCACTTGATCGAGTGGGCTGAGCACTCGATCGAGTGGATCAGCTGGATCGCAAGGTCCGGGCTTTGGACCTTGGCTTTGGATATCATTTGGGTTTTTGTTTTTTGGCTGGGTTTTTGATGCTTGAATGGCTGTTTTGTATGTCTCGGAGACGACTTTGTCCGGGGTTGACCCAATCGCTAAAAGTCGGTTTTATTTCCGGTGTCAGTTTTGACCCAAATTAGTCTTGTTTGATTGGAAACGACCCACTGAACCTGAATTTGAGGTCAGTTTTGTGAGATTTGTACTCCGTATGTGCATTAGCCAGCAACTAATGGTCTTGAGCCCATATCCGAGCGCGTAGAAACACGTTAGCTTCCGATCATCACCGGGTGTTTTTTTTGGAAACTGCTATAGACACCTGGCAGTCAAAATGCGGGTGTCTACAGCACCCCGTTTCGGGGCGCAACCAAAACAACAAAATCGACTACGGTCGAATCATGCAATGTCGGGATCCCTCATACATTCCGACAAACAAAGTGATCAAAATGACGAAGCACACTAAAAAATACAAAGAAAGAGCAAAAAAAGATGCAAAAACAAAATGGCGAGTCGAGGACGGAGTGAAAACATGAAAGGGCGCTCAGAGCAAAATGAAGAATCGAGTTGCAAGCCGCCAAAAAAAACGGTGAGCCGAGGACGGAGTGAAAACCCGAGAGGGCGCTACGGGCAAAATGAAGAATCGAGTTGCGAGCCACCGGAAAAACAGAAAGTCTGCTTCTCATTAAAATCAAATCAAGCAAAATCAAGCCTTTGTCGAGGCCATTACATCCATATCCCTCATCAGGGTACATCGAAAGAAAAGCAGTATAAAAAAAACATACGCTACAAAAACTACTACCAGTACGCCACATAATATCACGTAATATTACATAATACTCCCTTCGGACACTATTTGCCCCATTACCTCAATATTTGTGTGGAGTATTTTAGTGAAATGGGGAAAAAAAATAGTATCCGGAGGGAGTAATAAACATCTGAGCCCTACTCGTCCATCTTCTCTTTTCCTTTTCCCTTATGATGCACTTTTTTAGGCCTTGCGTCTCAATGCTCCCTAATCCTGAAAGTCTCATCAATTTGTTGTTGGCCTAGCCAATCCTACATCTTGTCAATGTCACTGTCTTTTATATGGGTCTTGTTTGTCTTGACCCGCTTCGACTAATTGACCAAACTCGAATCAGTCCCATTAACTTCAGTCGGGCATTTCATTTTGGCTCGCAACATATCCTTGTGTTTTGGATCCGCATATACTCATCACTTCTAATAAGAAGGTGATACTTATCGGGTTTTAGCTATCTTACGAAGCATAATGTGAGTCTTATTCCTCCTTTGTGCCTGCGGAATTAGAAATACACACCAACGGTCTTATAGTAAAATGCCTACATGTATACGTGTCAATTGACGCCGAGGGCTTCACAAATTGCAGACGCTCTTGCAACCAACCTTTCACTTCACAGAAACAACAATTACCATGTTTCGTCATTTCCATTGACAATTTTCGTGACACGAGTCCCACTGGACCTAGGAAGTTATTTATTTATCTCTTTTCAGGGGTAAGATACCCCGTCCCAGGTCCGTAGCACGATATCTTTTATTGAGTAACCATTTTTGAGTAAAAAAGTGGTCCAACCATTTTTTTTCGAGTCATACATTATTTGCATTTTTTTGAATCGTGGCGTCACTTTCACACATTTCGTCAAAATACTTTAATCGACGTACTCCCGATCCAATTCTCGGCTCAAAACTTTACAAATTTCAAATGTTCTAAACACGTTTTTATACTCTCTATCAATCGCAACTAACCTAAAAGATCCTAAATCATGGCGCAACGCTAAAAAAAATCGAACTCCGAAGTGCTTATGTGATTACGTGTTATTTAAGCTAACATTGCTGGAGTTTTAAACAAAAGCGAGCAAGCACAATATCATCTACAAAAGCAAAGTTCAAGTCATATACACAAGCAAATCCAAGAGTTCAAACTGGGGGCTCCGAGGCCGCCGATACAGCAAGTACAAAACTAAAGTCAGAGGAGGGGTCGAAATCTAGATACTTGACCTAGAAAGGAATCGACTCCGTTACGCCGCCTAGTGAAGTATCCAGGCCGGTTAGCAAGTCCGTAGTGCTCGGTACCCATTCAGTCATCTCGACTTCCTCTGGAATGCACTCCATTTCCGACTCTGCTCTATCCTCGCCACGTCTCGAGGATTCACCCTGAAACTGGGATAGCTATTCCCTCAACCTCCCTTTTTCGCGATCCCGGGAACGAACAGCCTGCAGGAAATCAAGCTCAACCCCCTCGAGCCTGGCAACCCGCGCTCCCAGCTGGGACACCATGTCCCGGATGTCCTATAAACAATATAACATCTTAGACGCCAAACACCTCAAACAACAATACATCACATCTACAAAACAAAGCAGAAGTAACAAACCAATCTAGCCTCCGCATCGCGAGCCGAGGCAGGAGCCCTCCTTAGGCCCGGAAATGGTTCGCGGCCTGCCGGAACCTCTTATGGGTTTCGGAGGATACCTGAACCATAGAGCCAAACAAGATTAGCCACAAGTACCCAAAACCACAAATGCAAAACTCAAAAAGAACTACCACGCATATCCGGTATACCCGGTCGCAGCACTCCATCTCAGCGTCTAACTCCTCTATAGAACAAGGAGGAAGAGGCTCGGTGTACATCCAGCCCGCCGCATCTACCTTGAGTAGTGTCCCTCGCAACATTTAACATGGAGTTGGTGTCATGGTGTAGACACCCACATTTTGACCGCCAGGTGTCTATACTAGGTCCCACCAAACAACCGATGATGATAGGACGCAAACGTGCTTCGACAAACTCGGATATGGGCTCGAAATCATGAACATTTGACTTAGGCATATTACGAAGTACAAATCTTACGAAACCGACCTCAAATCCAGGCCCAGTGGGTCGTTTCGAGTCAAATAAGACTAATTTGGGTCGATTCCGACACCAGGGATAAAACCGTCTTTTAGCGACCAAGTCAAAACCCGGTCAAAAATATTCTCGAGACACGCGAGTCAGCCGTGACACCTCACGTGGCTGATTCGGTCACCAATACCACGAAAAATCAGCTTCAAAAATATTAAACAAATCCGTTTAAGGATAGAATTCGATCTCAAGTAGGAATTCTATCCGGAAACCGAATCAGATACCGACCGAGCTCCAAATACCCGGCCAAAACCCCCCAACCAGCCAAGATTCTTGCTTCCCCACCATGCAACGGAATTTACGTTCCTCTCGACTTCCTACGTTTCCTATCCTAAACGGTAGTTTCAATTCAACTACTTCTCCTAAGTCAAGGTCGGGAATACTCCTATAAATAGCCCCTTGCACAACACAATTCATCGATCGAAAATTTAGCTATCACACACAACAATTTATTCATCAACCTCGACAGACACTAGAGCCGGCAAAAATTAACACGACACGAACCCGACACGAAATTAACGCGTTTGGGTTGAGGGTTAATGACCCGTTTAAGTATGTGGGTCGACACGAACACGACACGAATATTAAATGGGTCGGGTTAGGGTTGACATATCAAAACACGAAACCGACACGGATAACCCGTTTATTTAAATGGGTTCACATCAGGTCAGGTTGACACGATTAACCCGATTAACGCAACAACATATTATTCTTAATTCTTATCGGGCCTCACAAAACACATTTTTTGGGTTAAACAGGTCTCATGGGTTATTCGGGTTATTCGGGTTGAATGGGTTAGAAAAATACCTGCTCTTTGATAAATGAGTAATACAGATCAGGTCGGGTTGTGCAAAATACTAACAGATCAGGTTCAGGTCATGTGAACTGACCCGTTTAATTAAACAGGTCAGGTTCAGGTTAGAGGTTTACTGACCCGTTTATATGCGACACGAACACGAACCCGACACGACACGATCTGTTTGCCAGGTCTAACAGACACAGTTTTTTAGTCATCCATATTCAATTATCGACATTCAAACAAATAATTCCATCTACGATCACAAGCAGAAAGAGCATCGAAATACTGTCAAAATAACCCGACGAATCTGACCTCACCATAGGGCCGAAACCCGTCACCTCCCACGTCCAAAAAAACCGACACCTTAACTCATCCACATCATCTCGACGCTCCCGTGCCTAAGCCACCGTCCGACGAGCCTTATACCGAGAAAACACAGCATGTAGGTTGAGGGTGTAAATCAAACCCGACTCTTCTCTTTTCTCTTCCTCTTTCTCGTTTTCCTCGTCTTTTTGCGTCATGTCGTCAGTCCTTTTTAAATATGGGTCGTTGTCGCATTTTTTTTTCTAATAATCGATACTACAAAAAACTATTTTTTTTATAACGTTCTTAAAATACGATATCGATTCTCTAATCGAATATCGTATCTAACAAGAACCAAATTAATTAATTCTCGTTGACGCTAATAAAATCGTTACATCTTTTTTAAACAAAATTCGACGATTTTATACGCGGAGAGAATTAACATCTTTTTTCGTTCAAATCCTTTTTTTTCTTCTTTTTGTTCAAAGCGAGTTTTTTTCAAAACCTTTTCTAAAAGCATTCTAACTATTGGATATCGATTCCATAATCGAATATCGAATACGACGAATATCGAGAATATAAATCGAGTATGAATTAATCCATATTTGTACGCGATTTATAAAAATTAACGATTTTCGACAAAAAAAAAAGCGGACAGACCACCACGCGAGTCGCGCGCCTGTCAGGCGACTCGCGCGGTGGCCTGGTTGGCCGGGTCCTTTTTTTTTTTTCTCGCTTTTCTATTTTTTATTCTTTTCGAATCTTACATAAAAAGCGACTTTCGCGACATATTTTGATAAATACTTTTTTTGACCTCGGTCAACGCGTGCTAATCCATCACGTGTCATTAAATCTTTTTCGAGTCATGCATATTATCGCATTTACGTCTTTATTCAATTTATTCAATCGTTACTAACTCGTTTTCTCGTGTTTGTAGGAATTTATTTTTCTATTGTTTTATAAGACTAAAACGAACTTCACATGCTAAAATAACTTTGACGTTATTAGTTTAACATGCATTAAACGACTTAGCAACCCATTTATTTATTTTTCTCTCATGCTTAGGAAAATAATGTTTGCATATCATTCAACCGTCGAACTAACGCGTGTACACCAAAAACGAACGATATCTTAGTAAAGGCCGCTAAGTGCGGGCGGGGTTGGGTGTTCTTAGTGAACTTCCCAACACGTACCCTCACCCCTTACTCAGAACCATGGTTTCCGGATGTCCGAATCCATTGGCAACGAGAGTCATTCAATACACGATATCCGATAATGTCGGTATCGGTATCGTAACGCAAAGGGACGAACCCAATAAACTCTGACATCGGAAATGGGCCGTACTTTGTGCACGGCCCACTACGACATAGAGTGGGTTCGAACGGGCCCAAACTCCCACAAAGTTCAGTGGCGACTTCTACTTCGATTTAAATTTCAATTTGACCATCTCATATGGAGATTCATTCGCCTCCCCAAACCCGCGCGTGGCCGCGTCGGGGTGGACCTATGTCATGTCCACAATTTGGCGACTCCGCTGGGGATCAACCGATGAGTCACTTACCATCGGCATCCTCAGGGTGAGACTCGAAAAGAAATCGTTCGAATAGTAATGTACACGTTTTAGTTCAATGGTTCATGCATAACTCAATCTTTCCCGGGCCGGTTACTTGTGACCGACGTCCCACTATACCACGGTGCGTTCCTAAATGGACCCACTAAGGGGGCGTTTGGTTCGCAAGAAGGTATAGGAACGGAATCAAGAATCAAACCAGGGTGGTATGGGGTTGGAACTTGATTCCTCATTCCTAGTGTTTGGTTCGTTTGTTGAATGATTAGGAATCAAATTATAAATTATAGTTTGTAAAATACTCCGTATTTAATAATCTAATTTTAAATATATAAAACTTTATATGATAATGTTATACAGAATACTACAAAATAAAATAAAAATCAGTTAAAAAAAGTGAAATGAATTTAATTAAAAAACTAGTTATTGGGAATATAAAACCTCAAATATATTTAATACTAATTTTCAAGATAATTTTTTTGGATTTTTTTATTAGTTTTCCCAATAAAATATTTTAAATAAGACATTTTACAAAAAAAAAACGGAAAAATCAAATATGAATATAAGGATTTTGATTCCAAGGGTATGAGTCTCATACCCACCACCTCCCTTGGGTATGAGAAACACATACCTTGGAGGTTTGAGGTATGGGTATCAAACCCGTAAGTTTGCCAACCAAACAAGAGGTATAGGTTTGGTTCATTCTAAACCCATACCTTATACCTCTTTTTGGTGAACCAAACGCCCCCTAAAGACTTCGATGGCGGAATTCGCATGGGTTTTACGGCAGGTTCTAAGACCAACTCGGCTTAGGAAGACCGTCCTGATTTGCGAGAAAGCTATCGTCGTTTGTATAGACCCTATTCGACCGACCGAGACTTAGACTAGGAGCATACATGGCGTCATTATACTGTTTCCGTGACTACGTGCTACTTGATCCATGTCTCGTCTTTTTCAAAAACCGTCGTTTCCAAAAACTTGCATCTTTTTTTTCGAAAATCATCCATTTTTCAAACCCGCAAAGCTACCGAATTTAGGACATATGATTTTGACTCAAAATAGCCTATTTTTAGCCGGTATGCTGTCCAAACCTTTTCAAAAATTCGAAATCTCGACCCGGTAACGTTTTTTTTTTATTTTCAAAACAAATCGGGCCATCCTTTCCGACTTTGCTCGGTTTTCAAATCCAAATCCTCTTTTCAAAACATTCTTCTTCTTAGGATTTCCCGTATTTAGCAGTGTCGGGTCTTGTCATAAGTTGTTAGAGTCCATAGCGTCGAAACTCCGTCGATCTTACATCACGAGTTTCTACCCTATCCCAAGTCCGCCTTATTTGACAAGGCACGGCCCACCTACGTAGGACAAACTCCTACAAAGGGAAGCCCACTTACACAATCGAGTCCAAGGTCTAGGGAGTATCTCACGTGGACCTTCCTTCGAGCGGGACTCGGCCCACATAGCCGAATGCTAAGGGAGGGCCACCTTTCACAAGTCCTCGTCTAGGGGTCGGTCTTCAGCCCCACTCGGGGGCTACCTTTCAGCAGAGCGATCAACCACGATTGCTCTAAGGATCAGGTCTTACACGTGTTGTCTCACGTATCCCACTTTCGAGTCACTTAGGTGTCACGCCATCTGAGTCATGTCTGAGCCCTTAGTCTCACTTGGGGGGCTATTCTCCGACGGAGCGATTAATCACAGTCACTCCGAGAATCGTACCCCGCACATTTGTCTTAGGAGAGTGTAACCCGAGCCAAACTGGAGTCGTCTCTCCCCCCGCGCTATTTCCTATGCCTTGGTGAATTTGAGTTCCGAAGCAACTTTCCTGATTACGCGGTACTCTTACAGACAGGCCGCCCTTCACCCGAACCATGACTAAGGACTCCATTGACGAGATGACCGCCTCACTTGCTAAGGTAGAGGCCCAGCTGACAGCAATCAGGACCGATCAAAACGCCACTGCCACCCGTTTGAGTGCCTTGGAACAAAAGACTCCTAAGGTCGGGAATGAAATCACTGGGCCCATAGCTGAACTGGCCAACACAGTCCGCAAGCTGGAGGAACAGGTCCACCTGTCGACCAACAATTCAATCCATACGGAAAATGCTCGTTTCTATTCACCTTTGACCGACGAGCTGCCCGCTAACCTCAACCTGACGGGCCTACCAATGTTCGACGGGACTGAAGACCCGGTATTACATATCCGGGCTTTCAAAGAATTCATGGCCATCAAAGGAGTGAAGTCAACCATGTTCAAGCACCTGTTTGCTTCCTCCCTCGAGAAGCACCCGAAAGCCTGGTACTACAGGCTTGACCCCAAGAAGTACAAGAATTGGGATGACGTGGCGACGGAATTCGCTTGGAATTATGCCGATAATACCGAGATCCAGACCACGATGCGTACTTTAGAAGTCATGGCCCAAGAGCCCAAGGAAGGTTTCACCAAGTACCTTCAAAGGTGGAGGGCCGAGAGTGTGAAGTTGGTAGACAAGCCCAACGAGAAGACACTAGTGGAGGCATTCATCAACAACCTCCTACCTTCCTACCGCATCCTTCTTAGGTATGCCGGCATTTCCAACTTTGCAGTGCTTATCGAAATGGGCACTAGGATTGAAGACGATCTTCGACACAATGAAGATCTGGGTGAAGCTTCTACTGAAGGCTATATTGGACATCAACTCGAGTCCTCAGAAGCCGACGACAAATGACAACATTATCCGAGAGTCTAGATTTGGTTTAAGCCCGAGTCTGAGTCCGAGTCTAGGATGTTCTATTTCCCTCACTTTCCAAGTCAAAATCAGAGTCAGAGTCAGTTGTATTCTGTCCTCTTTTTTCGGAATTTCCTCATATATATACTTTCCTTATGTGTTTCCGAGAATATGATGAACACCATCATACACTATGAGCACATGCACGTGACTATTACAGGCACATCTATAATGACTGCAGAAAATTGAGACCCGTGTTTTCCTTTACCTGTTCCATGTCTGATGTAGAAAGCCACATAACCACCCTTAGTAGGAGCGGTATCGAATCCTATGACAAATCTAGGTAGTCTCCTAGTTTGGGTTCAAGACGGGAGGCAAGCCCATTTCCCACAATAAACACCCCTCCAATAAGACCGACCAATCCCTACCTTAGGTGTTAGTCTGGCCATAAAAAAAAAAAGAGGCAAAAGGTCAAAACAAAAAGCAGACCATTAAAAAAAACTGGACAAAAAAAAAGAAATCGAAAGTCCATGAAAAAAAAAAGCGAAAGTTCAAAACAAAAACGCAGGCCATCATACCCGTGACCGTAGTAAAAACGGTCAATTCAAACAATTCAAAATTATCAATACCCATGCCATCCAATAGGGGAGCAACAATCAAGCTGGTCAGCTAACACCACACTCAGCCTTCCCACATTACAACCCTCAAGACCTTCTCGCGACCCAGGCCAGAGACAGCCCGAAATTTTGAGGATTCAAGCTCCATAGGATATCCCTAACCATCAGGGCCAGACATGGAAACCAGATCCCGCATTATCAAAACCTATCCCAATCAAAGTTCGAGCCATTTTACTCGACTTCCCCTTTACATAACAAAATTCACAATCACCATACAAAGCCCCGAGAGCAAAACTCGTTAAAATCCCTGAGAGCAAAACTCGTTAAAATCCCTGAGAGTAAAACTCGTTAAAATCCCTGAGAGCAAAACTCGTTAAAATCCCTGAGAGCAAAACTCGTTAAAATCCCTAAGTGCAAAACTCGTTAAAATCTCCGAGAGCAAAACTCGTTAAAATCTCCGAGAGCAAAACTCGTTAAAATCCCATCCCAATTCTTCACATCCAGACCAGTTACCAACCCCAAACACGTGAACTCAACTTGCAGTCGGCATAGAACATGCCCAAATAGCTCACACCACCTCTGGGCTACCCCGGAGAACGCTCACAGTCACAGGATCAACATCCTAAATATTCTAGCCCTTTGATCAAGGCATCATTGGGAGCACACCTAGCCTAACCATCGCTATGGCTAGTTACACATCAAGCCCTAATAAACTAGGCATCATAATACATCTTTCAACACTGAACTACGGCGTGGTTTGATTTCACTACACATGAATACGTAGGCAGCCTTTCAACAGAGGCACAACCATCCACATTGACACAAATTCAAAAAGCGCCATCGTTTCGATCACGACACCATCATGTTCTCAACAGCTAGCTTTGTTGTCCCGGGGGCTTCTCCTAGGCAGAAGTTCTCCATCCACTCACAAAATCCAGATAAATTCAAAAAAGATCTAGCCTCCTTCCTATAGTGTGTCCTAGTACTCGGCTCAGTCGAAGACGAGAATCTGTCGGAGACTCGAGACAACACCTACTTTGGGAATATACCCCGAAACCAAAAAATTCAAAAGAACACCAGTCTGCGGCGTTGCTACCACAAAGCCCTGTCGTACGGAAACAGTCTCATAACATATCTTTCCCATTCTGAGGATTCGACCATGTTGCCACTCGCCTAGGCAGCAGAATAACGCAAATTAAGAGTCTTGTCATCTTAGGTGGCCCACTCCCTACCGAGTAACGGTCTAACCCTTAGCGAGTCAAAGTCGTGTCTGTCAACTCGTCTTGTCGCATCCAGAGTCGAGTCTGTCGTTATGTCTCTCTCCAAATTCTCATTAGCCATTTGAGAAAATCCCTTTCCTAGTCACCACGGGAATAGGAATTTTTATCGTACTTCACCTAGGCATAGAGGCCTAACCGTAAGATTTTATGAATCCGTGTCAGAATCTGATTAATAATGTCGGTATCTGTATCGTAATGCAAAGGGACGAACCCAATAAACTCTGACATCGGAAAAGGGCCGTACTTTGTGCACGGCCCACTACGACATAGAGTGGGTTCGAACGGGCCCGAACTCCCACAATGTTCAGTGGCTACTTCTACTTCGATTTAAATTTCAATTTGACCATCTCATATGGAGATTCATTCGCCTCCCCTAACCCGCGCGTGGCCGCGTCGGTGTGGACCTATGTCATGTCCACAATTTGGCGACTCCGCTGGGGATCAACTGATGAGTCACTTACCATCGGCATCCTCAGGGTGAGACTCGAAAAGAAATCGTTCGAATAGTAATGTACACGTTTTAGTTCAATGGTTCATGCATAACCCAATCTTTCCCGGGCCGGTTACTTGTGACCGACGTCCCACTATACCACGGTGCGTTCCTAAATGGACCCACTAAAGACTTCGATGGCGGAACTCGCATGGGTTTTACGGCAGGTTCTAAGACCAACTCGGCTTAGGAAGACAGTCCTGATTTGCGAGAAAGCTATCGTCGTTTGTATAGACCCTATTCGACCGACCGAGACTTAGACTAGGAGCATACATGGCGTCATTATACTATTACCATGACTACGTGCTACTTGATCCATGTCTCGTCTTTTTCAAAAACCGTCGTTTCCAAAAACTTGCATCTTTTTTTTCGAAAATCATCCATTTTTCAAACCCGCAAAGCTACCGAATTTAGGACTTATGATTTTGACTCAAAATAGCCTGTTTTTAGCCGGTATGCTGTGCAAACCTTTTCAAAAATTCGAAATCTCGGCCCGGTAACGTTTTTTTTTCGATTTTCAAAAAAAATCGGGCCATCCTATCCGACTTTGCTCGGTTTTCAAATCCAAATCCTCTTTTCAAAACTTTCTTCTTCTTAGGATTTCCCGTATTTAGCAGTGTCGGGTCTTGTCATAAGTTGTTAGAGTCCATAGCGTCGAAACTCCGTCGATCTTACATCACGAGTTTCTACCCTATCCCAAGTCCGCCTTATTTGACAAGGCACGGCCCACCTACGTAGGACAAACTCCTACAAAGGGAAGCCCACTTACACAATCGAGTCCAAGGTCTAGGGAGTATCTCACGTGGACCTTCCTTCGAGCGGGACTCGGCCCACATAGCCGAATGCTAAGGGAGGGCCACCTTTCACAAGTCCTCGTCTAGGGGTCGGTCTTCAGCCCCACTCGGGGGCTACCTTTCAGCAGAGCGATCAACCACGATTGCTCTAAGGATCAGGTCTTACACGTGTTGTCTCACGTATCCCACTTTCGAGTCACTTAGGTGTCACGCCATCTGAGTCATGTCTGAGCCCTTAGTCTCACTTGGGGGGCTATTCTCCGACGGAGCGATTAATCACAGTCACTCCGAGAATCGTACCCCGCACATTTGTCTTAGGAGAGTGTAACCCGAGCCAAACTGGAGTCGTCTCTCCCCCCGCGCTATTTCCTATGCCTTGGTGAATTTGAGTTCCGAAGCAACTTTCCTGATTACGCGGTACTCTTACAGACAGGCCGGCCTTCACCCGAACCATGACTAAGGACTCCATTGACGAGATGACCGCCTCACTTGCTAAGGTAGAGGCCCAGCTGACAGCAATCAGGACCGATCAAAACGCCACTGCCACCCGTTTGAGTGCCTTGGAACAAAAGACTCCTAAGGTCGGGAATGAAATCACTGGGCCCATAGCTGAACTGGCCAACACAGTCCGCAAGCTGGAGGAACAGGTCCACCTGTCGACCAACAATTCAATCCATACGGAAAATGCTCGTTTCTATTCACCTTTGACCGACGAGCTGCCCGCTAACCTCAACCTGACGGGCCTACCAATGTTCGACGGGACTGAAGACCCGGTATTACATATCCGGTCTTTCAAAGAATTCATGGCCATCAAAGGAGTGAAGTCAACCATGTTCAAGCACCTGTTTGCTTCCTCCCTCGAGAAGCACCCGAAAGCCTGGTACTACAGGCTTGACCCCAAGAAGTACAAGAATTGGGATGACGTGGCGACGGAATTCGCTTGGAATTATGCCGATAATACCGAGATCCAGACCACGATGCGTACTTTAGAAGTCATGGCCCAAGAGCCCAAGGAAGGTTTCACCAAGTACCTTCAAAGGTGGAGGGCCGAGAGTGTGAAGTTGGTAGACAAGCCCAACGAGAAGACACTAGTAGAGGCATTCATCAACAACCTCCTACCTTCCTACCGCATCCTTCTTAGGTATGCCGGCATTTCCAACTTTGCAGTGCTTATCGAAATGGGCACTAGGATTGAAGACGATCTTCGACACAATGAAGATCTGGGTGAAGCTTCTACTGAAGGCTATATTGGACATCAACTCGAGTCCTCAGAAGCCAACGACAAATGACAACATTATCCGAGAGTCTAGATTTGGTTTAAGCCCGAGTCTGAGTCCGAGTCTAGGATGTTCTATTTCCCTCACTTTCCAAGTCAAAATCAGAGTCAGAGTCAGTTGTATTCTGTCCTCTTTTTTCGGAATTTCCTCATATATACTTTCCTTATGTGTTTCCGAGAATATGATGAACACCATCATACACTATGAGCACATGCATGTGACTATTACAGGCACATCTATAATGACTGCAGAAAATTGAGACCCGTGTTTTCCTTTACCTGTTCCATGTCTGATGTAGAAAGCCACATAACCACCCTTAGTAGGAGCGGTATCGAATCCTATGACAAATCTAGGTAGTCTCCTATTTTGGGTTCAAGACGGGAGGCAAGCCCATTTCCCACAATAAACACCCCTCCAATAAGACCGACCAATCCCTACCTTAGGTGTTAGTCTGGCCATCAAAAAAAAAAGAGGCAAAAGGTCAAAACAAAAAGCAGACCATTAAAAAAAACTGGACAAAAAAAAAAGAAATCGAAAGTCCATGAAAAAAAAAAGCGAAAGTTCAAAACAAAAACGCAGGCCATCATACCCGTGACCGTAGTAAAAACGGTCAATTCAAACAATTCAAAATTATCAATACCCATGCCATCCAATAGGGGAGCAACAATCAAGCTGGTCAGCTAACACCACACTCAGCCTTCCCACATTACAACCCTCAAGACCTTCTCGCGACCCAGGCCAGAGACAGCCCGAAATTTTGAGGATTCAAGCTCCATAGGATATCCCTAACCATCAGGGCCAGACATGGAAACCAGATCCCGCATTATCAAAACCTATCCCAATCAAAGTTCGAGCCATTTTACTCGACTTCCCCTTTACATAACAAAATTCACAATCACCATACAAAGCCCCGAGAGCAAAACTCGTTAAAATCCCTGAGAGCAAAACTCGTTAAAATCCCTTAGAGCAAAACTCGTTAAAATCCCTGAGTGCAAAACTCGTTAAAATCTTCGAGAGCAAAACTCGTTAAAATCTCCGAGAGCAAAACTCGTTAAAATCCCATCCCAATTCTGCACATCCAGACCAGTTACCAACCCCAAACACGGGAACTCAACTTGCAGTCGGCATAGAACATGCCCAAATAGCTCACACCACCTCTGGGGGCTACCCCGGAGAACGCTCACAGTCACAGGATCAACATCCTAAATATTCTAGCCCTTTGATCAAGGCATCATTGGGAGCACACCTAGCCTAACCATCGCTATGGCTAGTTACACATCAAGCCCTAATAAACTAGGCATCGTAATACATCTTTCAACACTGAACTACGGCTTGGTTTGATTTCACTACACCTGAATACGTAGGCAGCCTTTCAACAGAGGCACAACCATCCACATTGACACAAATTCAAAAAGCGCCATCGTTTCGATCACGACACCATCATGTTCTCAACAGCTAGCTTTGTTGTCCCGGGGGCTTCTCCTAGGCAGAAGTTCTCCATCCACTCACAAAATCCAGATAAATTCAAAAAAGATCTAGCCTCCTTCCTATAGTGTGTCCTAGTACTCGGCTCAGTCGAAGACGAGAATCTGTCGGAGACTCGAGACAACACCTACTTTGGGAATATACCCCGAAACCAAAAAATTCAAAAGAACACCAGTCTGCGGCGTTGCTACCACAAAGCCCTGTCGTACGGAAACAGTCTCATAACATATCTTTCCCATTCTGAGGATTCGACCATGTTGCCACTCGCCTAGGCAGCGGAATAACGCAAATTAAGAGTCTTGTCATCTTAGGTGGCCCACTCCCTACCGAGTAACGGTCTAACCCTTAGCGAGTCAAAGTCGTGTCTGTCAACTCGTCTTGTCGCATCCAGAGTCGAGTCTGTCGTTATGTCTCTCTCCAAATTCTCATTAGCCATTTGAGAAAATCCCTTTCCTAGTCACCAGGGGAATAGGAATTTTTATCGTACTTCACCTAGGCATAGAGGCCTAACCGAAAGATTTTATGAATCCGTGTCAGAATCTGATTAATAATGTCGGTATCGGTATCGTAATGCAAAGGGACGAACCCAATAAACTCTGACATCGGAAAAGGGCCGTACTTTGTGCACGGCCCACTACGACATAGAGTGGGTTCGAACGGGCCCGAACTCCCACAAAGTTCAGTGGCGACTTCTACTTCGATTTAAATTTCAATTTGACCATCTCATATGGAGATTCATTCGCCTCCCCAAACCCGCGCGTGGCCGCGTCGGTGTGGACCTATGTCATGTCCACAATTTGGCGACTCCGCTGGGGATCAATTGATGAGTCACTTACCATCGGCATCCTCAGGGTGAGACTCGAAAAGAAATCGTTCGAATAGTAATGTACATGTTTTAGTTCAATGGTTCATGCATAACCCAATCTTTCCCGGGCCGGCTACTTGACCGACGTCCCACTATACCACGGTGCGTTCCTAAATGGACCCACTAAAGACTTCGATGGCGGAACTCGCATGGGTTTTACGGCAGGTTCTAAGACCAACTCGGCTTAGGAAGACAGTCCTGATTTGCGATAAAGCTATCGTCGTTTGTATAGACCCTATTCGACCGACCGAGACTTAGACTAGGAGCATACATGGCGTCATTATACTGTTTCCGTGACTACGTGCTACTTGATCCATGTCTCGTCTTTTTCAAAAACCGTCGTTTCCAAAAACTTGCATCTTTTTTTTCGAAAATCATCCATTTTTCAAACCCGCAAAGCTACCGAATTTAGGACTTATGATTTTGACTCAAAATAGCCTATTTTTAGCCGGTATGCTGTCCAAACCTTTTCAAAAATTCGAAATCTCGGCCCGGTAACGTTTTTTTTTCGATTTTCAAAAAAAATCGGGCCATCCTTTCCAACTTTGCTCGGTTTTCAAATCCAAATCCTCTTTTCAAAACTTTCTTCTTCTTAGGATTTCCCGTATTTAGCAGTGTCAGGTCTTGTCATAAGTTGTTAGAGTCCATAGCGTCGAAACTCCGTCGATCTTACATCACAAGTTTCTACCCTATCCCAAGTCCGCCTTATTTGACAAGGCACGGCCCACCTACGTAGGACAAACTCCTACAAAGGGAAGCCCACTTACACAATCGAGTCCAAGGTCTAGGGAGTATCTCACGTGGACCTTCCTTCGAGCGGGACTCGGCCCACATAGCCGAATGCTAAGGGAGGCCCACCTTTCACAAGTCCCCGTCTAGGGGTCGGTCTTCAGCCCCACTCGGGGGCTACCTTTCAGCAGAGCGATCAACCACGATTGCTCTAAGGATCAGGTCTTACACGTGTTGTCTCACGTATCCCACTTTCGAGTCAGTTAGGTGTCACACCATCTGAGTCATGTCTGAGCCCTTAGTCTCACTTGGTGGGCTATTCTCCGACGGAGCGATTAATCACAGTCACTCCGAGAATCGTACCCCGCACATTTGTCTTAGGAGAGTGTAACCCGAGCCAAACTGGAGTCGTCTCTCCCCCGCGCTATTTCCTATGCCTTGGTGAATTTGAGTTCCGAAGCAACTTTCCTGATTACGCGGTATTCTTACAGACAGGCCGCCCTTCACCCGAACCATGACTAAGGACTCCATTGACGAGATGACCGCCTC
Organism: Agrostemma githago; assembly: GCA_958450325.1. Classification (NCBI taxonomy): domain Eukaryota; kingdom Viridiplantae; phylum Streptophyta; class Magnoliopsida; order Caryophyllales; family Caryophyllaceae; genus Agrostemma; species Agrostemma githago. Next base: position 16,869,591 of record OY288250.1, read on the forward strand.
ACTGGATAAGGTGGAGGCCCAGCTGACAGCAATCAGGACCGATCAAACCGCCATTGCCACCCGTTTGAGTGCCTTGGAACAAAAGACTCCTAAGGTCGGGAATGAAATCACTGGGCCCATTGCTGAACTGGCCAACACAGTCCGCAAGCTGGAGGAACAGGTCCACCTGTCGACCAACAATTAAATCCATACGGAAAATGCTCGTTTCTATTCACCTTTGATCGACGAGCTGCCCGCTAACCTGAACCTGACGGGCCTACCAATGTTCGACGGGACTGAAGACCCGGTATTACATATCCGGGCTTTCAAAGAATTCATGGCCATGAAAGGAGTGAAGTCAACCATGTTCAAGCACCTGTTTGCTTCCTCCCTCGAGAAGCACCCGAAAGCCTGGTACTACAAGCTTGACCCCAAGAAGTACAAGAATTGGGATGACGTGGCGACGGAATTCGCTTGGAATTATGCCGATAATACCGAGATCCAGACCACGATGCGTACTTTAGAAGTCATGGCCCAAGAGCCCAAGGAAGGTTTCACCAAGTACCTTCAAAGGTGGAGGGCCGAGAGTGTGAAGTTGGTAGACAAGCCCAACGAGAAGACACTAGTGGAGGCGTTCATCAACAACCTCCTACCTTCCTACCGCATCCATCTTAGGTATGCCGGCATTTCCAACTTTGCAGTGCTTATCGAAATGGGCACTAGGATTGAAGACGATCTTCGACACAATGAAGATCTGGGTGAAGCTTCTACTGAAGGCTATATTGGACATCAACTCGAGTCCTCAGAAGCCGACGACAAATGACAACATTATCCGAGAGTCTAGATTTGGTTTAAGCCCGAGTCTAGGATGCTCTATTTCCTTCACTTTCCAAGTCAAAATCAGAGTCAGAGTCAGTTGTATTCTGTCCTCTTTTTTCGGAATTCAATAAAATCAGCTTTTCTATTCCTCATATATACTTTCCTTATGTGTTTCCGAGAACATGATGAACACCATCATACACTATAAGCACATGCACGTGACTATTACAGGCACATCTATAATAAATGCAGAAAATTGAGACCCGTGTTTTCCTTTACCTGTTCCATGTCTGACGTAGAAAGCCACATAACCACCCTTAGTAGGAGCGGTATCGAATCCTATGACAAATCTAGGTAGTCTCCTAGTTTGGGTTCAAGACGGGAGGCAAGCCCATTTCCCACAATAAACACCCCTCCAATAAGACCGACCAATCCCTACCTTAGGTGTTAGTCTGGCCATAAAAAAAAAAGAGGCAAAAGGCCAAAACAAAAAGCAGGCCATTAAAAAAAACTGGAAAAAAAAAAGAAATCGAAAGTCCATGAAAAAAAAAGCGAAAGGTCAAAACAAAAACGCAGGCCATCATACCCGTGACCGTAGTAAAAACGGTCAATTCAAACAATTCAAAATTATCAAAACCCATGCCATCCAATAGGGGAGCAACAATCAAGCTGGTCAGCTAACACCACACTCAGCCTTCCCACATTACAACCCTCAAGACCTTCTCGCGACCCAGGCCAGAGACAGCCCGGAATTGTGAGGATTCAAGCTCCATAGGATATCCCTAACCATCAGGGCCAGACATGGAAACCAGATCCCGCATTATCAAAACCTATCCCAATCAAAGTTCGAGCCATTTTACTCGACTTCCCCTTTACATAACAAAATTCACAATCACCATACAAAGCCCCGAGAGCAAAACTCGTTAAAATCCCTGAGAGCAAAACTCGTTAAAATCCCTTAGAGCAAAACTCGTTAAAATCCCTGAGTGCAAAACTCGTTAAAATCTTCGAGAGCAAAACTCGTTAAAATCTCCGAGAGCAAAACTCGTTAAAATCCCATCCCAATTCTGCACATCCAGACCAGTTACCAACCCCAAACACGGGAACTCAACTTGCAGTCGGCATAGAACATGCCCAAATAGCTCACACCACCTCTGGGGGCTACCCCGGAGAACGCACACAGTCACAGGAACAACATCCTAAATATTCTAGCCCTTTGACCAAGGCATCATTGGGAGCACACCTAGCCTAACCATCGCTATGGCTAGTTACACATCAAGCCCTAAAAAACTAGGCATCATAATACATCTTTCAACACTGAACTACGGCTTGGTTTGATTTCACTACACGTTAATACGTAGGCTGCCTTCCAACAGAGGCACAACCATCCACATTGACACAAATTCAAAAAGCGCCGTCGTTTCGATCACGACACCATCATGTTCTCAACAGCTAGCTTTGTTGTCCCGGGGGCTTCTCCTAGGCAGAAGTTCCCATCCACTCACAAAATCAAGATAAATTCAAAAAAGATCTAGCCTCCTTCCTATAGTGTGTCCTAGTACTCGGCACAGTCGAAGACGGGAATCTGTCAGAGACTCGAGACAACACCTACTTTGGGAATATACCCCGAAACCAAAAAATTCAAAAGAACACCAGTCTGCGGCGTTGCTACCACAAAGCCCTGTCGTACGGAAACAGTCTCATAACATATCTTTCCCATTCTGAGGATTCGACCATGTTGCCACTCGCCTAGGCTACGGAATAACGCAACTTAAGAGTCTTGTCATCTTAGGTGGCCCACTCCCTACCGAGTAACGGTCTAACCCTTAGCGTGTCAAAGTCGTGTCTGTCAACTCGTCTTGTCGCATCCAGAGTCGAGTCTATCGGTATGTCTCTCTCCAAATTCTCATTAGCCATTTGAGAAAATCCCTTTCCTAGTCACCACGGGAATAGGAATTTTTATCGTACTTCACCTAGGCATAGAGGCCTAACCGAAAGATTTTATGAATCCGTGTCAGAATCTGATTAATAATGTCGGTATCGGTATCGTAATGCAAAGGGACGAACCCAATAAACTCTGACTTCGGAAAAGGGCCGTACTTTGTGCACGGCCCACTACGACATAGAGTGGGTTCAGACGGGCCCGAACTCCCACAAAGTTCAGTGGCGACTTCTACTTCGATTTAAATTTCAATTTGACCATCTCATATGGAGATTTATTCGCCTCCCCAAACCCGCGCGTGGCCGCGTCGGGGTGGACCTATGTCATGTCCACAATTTGGCGACTCCGCTGGGGATCAACTGATGAGTCACTTACCATCGGCATCCTCAGGGTGAGACTCGAAAAGAAATCGTTCGAATAGTAATGTACACGTTTTAGTTCAATGGTTCATGCATAACCCAATCTTTCCCGGGCCGGTTACTTGTGACCGACGTCCCACTATACCACAGTGCGTTCCTAAATGGACCCACTAAAGACTTCGATGGCGGAACTCGCATGGGTTTTACGGCAGGTTCTAAGACCAACTGGGCTTAGGAAGACCGTCCTGATATGCGAGAAAGCTATCATCGTTTGTATAGACCCTATTCGACCGACCGAGACTTAGACTAGGTGCATACATGGCGTCATTATACTGTTTCCGTGACTACATGCTACTTGATCCATGTCTCGTCTTTTTCAAAAACCGTCGTTTCCAAAAACTTGCATCTTTTTTTTCGAAAATCATCCATTTTTCAAACCCGCAAAGCTACCGAATTTAGGACTTATGATTTTGACTCAAAATAGCCTATTTTTAGCCGGTATGCTGTCCAAACCTTTTCAAAGAAATCTCGGCCCGGTAACGTTTTTTTTTCGATTTTCAAAAAAAAAGGGCCATCCTATCCGACTTTGCTCGGTTTTCAAATCCAAATCCTCTTTTCAAAACTTTCTTCTTCTTAGGATTTCCCGTATTTAGCAGTGTCGGGTCTTGTCATAAGTTGTTAGAGTCCATAGCGTCGAAACTCCGTCGATCTTACGTCACGAGTTTCTACCCTATCCCAAGTCCGCCTTATTTGACAAGGCACGGCCCACCTACGTAGGACAAACTCCTACAAAGGGAAGCCCACTTACACAATCGAGTCCAAGGTCTAGGGAGTATCTCACGTGGACCTTCCTTCGAGCGGGACTCGGCCCACATAGCCGAATGCTAAGGGAGGCCCACCTTTCACATGTCCCCGTCTAGGGGTCGGTCTTCAGCCCCACTCGGGGGCTACCTTTCAGCAGAGCGATCAACCACGATTGCTCTAAGGATCAGGTCTTACACGTGTTGTCTCACGTATCCCACTTTCGAGTCACTTAGGTGTCACGCCATCTGAGTCATGTCTGAGCCCTTAGTCTCACTTGGGGGGCTATTCTCCGACGGAGCGATTAATCACAGTCACTCCGAGAATCGTACCCCGCACATTTGTCTTAGGAGAGTGTAACCCGAGCCAAACTGGAGTCATCTCTCCCCCCGCGCTATTTCCTATGCCTTGGTGAATTTGAGTTCCGAAGCAACTTTCCTGATTACGCGGTATTCTTACAGACAGGCCGCCCTTCACCCGAACCATGACTAAGGACTCCATTAACGAGATGACCGCCTCACTGGCTAAGGTGGAGGCCCAGCTGACAGCAATCAGGACCGATCAAACCGCCATTGCCACCCGTTTGAGTGCCTTGGAACAAAAGACTCCTAAGGTCGGGAATGAAATCACTGGGCCCATAGCTGAACTGGCCAACACAGTCCGCAAGCTGGAGGAACAGGTCCACCTGTCGACCAACAATTCAATCCATACGGAAAATGCTCGTTTCTATTCACCTTTGACCGACGAGCTGCCCGCTAACCTCAACCTGACGGGCCTACCAATGTTCGACGGGACTGAAGACCCGGTATTACATATCCGGGCTTTCAAAGAATTTATGGCCATGAAAGAAGCGAAGTCAACCATGTTCAAGTACCTGTTTGCTTCCTCCCTCGAGAAGCACCCGAAAGCCTGGTACTACAGGCTTGACCCCAAGAAGTACAAGAATTGGGATGACGTGGCGACGGAATTCGCTTGGAATTATGCCGAAAATACCGAGATCCAGACCACGATGCGTACTTTAGAAGTCATGGCCCAAGAGCCCAAGGAAGGTTTCACCAAGTACCTTCAAAGGTGGAGGGCCGAGAGTGTGAAGTTGGTAGACAAGCCCAACGAGAAGAAACTAGTGGAGGCGTTCATCAACAACCTCCTACCTTCCTACCGCATCCATCTTAGGTATGCCGGCATTTCCAACTTTGCAGTGCTTATCGAAATGGGCACTAGGATTGAAGACGATCTTCGACACAATGAAGATCTGGGTGAAGCTTCTACTGAAGGCTATATTGGACATCAACTCGAGTCCTCAGAAGCCGACGACAAATGAAAACATTATCCGAGAGTCTAGATTTGGTTTAATCCCGAGTCTGAGTCCGAGTCTAGGATGTTCTATTTCCTTCACTTTCCAAGTCAAAATCAGAGTCAGAGTCAGATGTATTCTGTCCTCTATTTTCGGAATTCAATAAAATCAGCTTTTCTATTCCTCATATATACTTTCCTTATGTGTTTCCGAAAACATCATGAACACCATCATACACTATGAGCACATGCACGTGACTATTACAGGCACATCTATAATGACTGCAGAAAATTGAGACCCGTGTTTTCCTTTACCCATTCCATGTCTGACGTAGAAAGCCACATAACCACCCTTAGTAGGAGCGCTATCGAATCCTATGACAAATCTAGGTAGTCTCCTAGTTTGGGTTCAAGACGGGAGGCAAGCCCATTTCCCACAATAAACACCCCTCCAATAAGACCGACCAATCCCTACCTTAGGTGTTAGTCTGGCCATCAAAAAAAAAAAGAGGCAAAAGGCCAAAACAAAAAGCAGGCCATTAAAAAAAACTAGACAAAAAAAAAATCGAAACATGAAAAAAAAAAAGCGAAAGGTCAAAACAAAATTGCAGGCCATCATACCCGTGACCGTAGTAAAAACTGTCAATTCAAACAATTCAAAATTATCAAAACCCATGCCATCCAATAGGGGAGCAACAATCAAGCTGGTCAGCTAACACCACACTTAGCCTTCCCACATTACAACCCTCAAAACCTTCTCGCGACCCAGGCCAGAGGCAGCCCGGAATTTTTAGGATTCAAGCTCCATAGGATATCCCTAACCATCAGGGCCAGACATGGAAACCAGATCCCGCATTATCAAAACCTATCCCAATCAAAGTTCGAGCCATTTTACTCGACTTCCCCTTTACGTAACAAAATTCACAATCACCATACAAAGCCCCGAGAGCAAAACTCGTTAAAATCCCTGAGAGCAAAACTCGTTAAAATCCCTGAGTGCAAAACTCGTTAAAATCTCCGAGAGCAAAACTCGTTAAAATCTCCGAGAGCAAAACTCGTTAAAATCCCATCCCAATTCTTCACATCCAGACCAGTTACCAACCCCAAACACGTGAACTCAACTTGCAGTCGGCATAGAACATGTCCAAATAGCTCACACCACCTCTTGAGGCTACCCCGGAGAACGCTCACAGTCACAGGATCAACATCCTAAATATTCTAGCCCTTTGATCAAGGCATCATTGGGAGCACACCTAGCCTAACCATCGCTATGGCTAGTTACACATCAAGCCCTAATAAACTAGGCATCATAATACATCTTTCAACACTGAACTACGGCTTGGTTTGATTTTACTACACGTGAATACGTAGGCAGCCTTTCAACAGAGGCACAACCATCCACATTGACACAAATTCAAAAAGCGCCATCGTTTCGATCACGACACCATCATGTTCTCAACAGCTAGCTTTGTTGTCCCGGGGGCTTCTCCTAGGCAGAAGTTCTCCATCCACTCACAAAATCCAGATAAATTCAAAAAAGATCTAGCCTCCTTCCTATAGTGTGTCCTAGTACTCGGCTCAGTCGAAGACGAGAATTTGTCAGAGACTCGAGACAACACCTACTTTGGGAATATACCCCGAAACCAAAAAATTCAAAAGAACACCAGTCTGCGGCGTTGCTACCACAAAGCCCTGTCGTACGGAAACAGTCTCATAACATATCTTTCCCATTCTGAGGATTCGACCATGTTGCCACTCGCCTAGGCTACGGAATAACGCAACTTAAGAGTCTTGTCATCTAAGGTGGCCCACTCCCTACCGAGTAACGATCTAACCCTTAGCGAGTCAAAGTCGTGTCTGTCAACTCGTCTTGTCGCATCCAGAGTCGATTCTGTCGGTATGTCTCTCTCCAAATTCTCATTAGCCATTTGAGAAAATCCCTTTCCTAGTCACCACGGGAATAGAAATTTTTATCGTACTTCACCTAGGCATAGAAGCCTAACCGAAAGATTTTATGAATCCGTGTCAGAATCTGATTAATAATGTCGGTATCGGTATCGTAATGCAAAGGGACGAACCCAGTAAACTCTGACATCGGAAAAGGGCCGTACTTTGTGCACGGCCCACTACGACATAGAGTGGGTTCGAACGGGCCCGAACTCCCACAAAGTTCAGTGGCGACTTCTACTTCGATTTAAATTTCAATTTGACCATCTCATATGGAGATTCATTCGCCTCCCCAAACCCGCGTGTGGCCGCGTCGGGGTGGACCTATGTCATGTCCACAATTTGGCGACTCTGCTGGGGATCAACTGATGAGTCACTTACCATCGGCATCCTCAGGGTGAGACTCGAAAAGAAATCGTTCGAATAGTAATGTACACGTTTTAGTTCAATGGTTCATGCATAACCCAATCTTTCCCGGGCCGGTTACTTGTGACCGACATCCCACTATACCACGGTGCGTTCCTAAATGGACCCACTAAAGACTTCGATGGCGGAACTCGCATGGGTTTTACGGCAGGTTCTAAGACCAACTCGGCTTAGGAAGACCGTCCTGATTTGCGAGAAAGCTATCGTCGTTTGTATAGATCCTATTCGACCGACCGAGACTTAGACTAGGAGCATACAAGGCGTCATTATACTGTTTCCGTGACTACGTGCTACTTGATCCATGTCTCGTCTTTTTCAAAAACCGTCGTTTCCAAAAACATGCATCTTTTTTTTCGAAAATCATCCATTTTTCAAACCTGCAAAGCTACCGAATTTAGGACTTATGATTTTGACTCAAAATAGCCTATTTTTAGCCGGTATGCTGTCCAAACCTTTTCAAAAATTCGAAATATCGGCCCGGTAACGTTTTTTTTCGATTTAAAAAAACATCGGGCCATCCTTTCCGACTTTGCTCGGTTTTCAAATCCAAATCCTCTTTTCAAAACTTTCTTCTTCTTAGGATTTCCCGTATTTAGTAGTGTCGGGTCTTGTCATAAGTTGTTAGAGTCCATAGCGTCGAAACTCCGTCGATCTTACGTCACGAGTTTCTACCCTATCCCAAGTCCGCCTTATTTGACAAGGCACAGCCCACCTACGTAGGACAAACTCCTACAAAGGGAAGCCCACTTACACAATCGAGTCCAAGGTCTAGGGAGTATCTCACGTGGACCTTCCTTCGAGCGGGACTCGGCCCACATAGCCGAATGCTAAGGGAGGCCCACCTTTCAGAAGTCCCCGTCTAGGGGTCGGTCTTCAGCCTCACTCGGGGGCTACCTTTCAGCAGAGCGATCAACCACGATTGCTCTAAGGATCAGGTCTTACACGTGTTGTCTCACGTATCCCACTTTCGAGTCACTTAGGTGTCACGTCATCTGAGTCATGTCTGAGCCCTTAGTCTCACTTGGGGGGCTATTCTCCGACGGAGCGATTAATCACAGTCACTCCGAGAATCGTACCCCGCACATTTGTCTTAGGAGAGTGTAACCCGAGCCAAACTGGAGTCATCTCTCCCCCCGCGCTATTTCCTATGCCTTGGTGAATTTGAGTTCCGAAGCAACTTTCCTGATTACGCGGTATTCTTACAGACAGGCCGCCCTTCACCCAAACCATGACTAAGGACTCCATTAACGAGATGACAGCCTCACTGACTAAGGTGGAGGCCCAGCTGACAGCAATCAGGACCGATCAAACCGCCATTGCCACCCGTTTGAGTGCCTTGGAACAAAAGACTCCTAAGGTCGGGAATGAAATCACTGGGCCCATAGCTGAACTGGCCAACACAGTCCGCAAGCTGGAGGAACAGGTCCACCTGCCGACCAACAATTCAATCCATACGGAAAATGCTCGTTTCTATTCACCTTTGACCGACGAGCTGCCCGCTAACCTCAACCTGACGGGCCTACCAATGTTCGACGGGACTGAAGACCCGGTATTACATATCCGGGCTTTCAAAGAATTCATGGCCATGAAAGGAGCGAAGTCAACCATGTTCAAGTACCTGTTTGCTTCCTCCCTCGAGAAGCACCCGAAAGCCTGGTACTACAGGCTTGACCCCAAGAAGTACAAGAATTGGATGACGTGGCGACGGAATTCGCTTGGAATTATGCCGATAATACCGAGATCCAGACCACGATGCGGACTTTAGAAGTCATGGCCCAAGAGCCCAAGGAAGGTTTCACCAAGTACCTTCAAAGGTGGAGGGCCGAGAGTGTGAAGTTGGTAGACAAGCCCAACGAGAAGACACTAGTGGAGGCGTTCATCAACAACCTCCTACCTTCCTACCGCATCCATCTTAGGTATGCCGGCATTTCCAACTTTGCAGTGCTTATCGAAATGGGCACTAGGATTGAAGACGATCTTCGACACAATGAAGATCTGGGTGAAGCTTCTACTGAAGGCTATATTGGACATCAACTCGAGTCCTCAGAAGCCGACGACAAATGACAACATTATCCGAGAGTCTAGATTTGGTTTAATCCCGAGTCTGAGTCCGAGTCTAGGATGTTCTATTTCCTTCACTTTCCAAGTCAAAATCAGAGTCAGAGTCAGATGTATTCTGTCCTCTTTTTTCGGAATTCAATAAAATCAGCTTTTCTATTCCTCATATATACTTTCCTTATGTGTTTCCGAGAACATGATGAACACCATCATACACTATGAGCACATGCACGTGACTATTACAGGCACATCTATAATGACTGCAGAAAATTGAGACCCGTGTTTTCCTTTACCTGTTCCATGTCTGACGTAGAAAGCCACATAACCACCCTTAGTAGGAGCGGTATCGAATCCTATGACAAATCTAGGTAGTCTCCTAGTTTGGGTTCAAGACGGGAGGCAAGCCCATTTCCCACAATAAACACCCCTCCAATAAGACCGACCAATCCCTACCTTAGGTGTTAGTCTGGCTATCAAAAAAAAAAGAGGCAAAAGGCCAAAACAAAAAGCAGGCCATTAAAAAAAACTGGACAAAAAAAAAATCGAAACATGAAAAAAAAAGCGAAAGGTCAAAACAAAATTGCAGGCCATCATACCCGTGACCGTAGTAAAAACTGTCAATTCAAACAATTCAAAATTATCAAAACCCATGCCATCCAATAGGGGAGCAACAATCAAGCTGGTCAGCTAACACCACACTCAGCCTTCCCACATTACAACCCTCAAGACCTTCTCGCGACCCAGGCCAGAGGCAGCCCGGAATTTTGAGGATTCAAGCTCCATAGGATATCCCTAACCATCAGGGCCAGACATGGAAACCAGATCCCGCATTATCAAAACCTATCCCAATCAAAGTTCGAGCCATTTTACTCGACTTCCCCTTTACGTTACAAAATTCACAATCACCATACAAAGCCCCGAGAGCAAAACTCGTTAAAATCCCTGAGAGCAAAACTCGTTAAAATCCCTGAGAGCAAAACTCGTTAAAATCCCTGAGTGCAAAACTCGTTAAAATCTCCGAGAGCAAAACTCGTTAAAATCTCCGAGAGCAAAACTCGTTAAAATCCCATCCCAATTCTTCACATCCAGACCAGTTACCAACCCCAAACACGGGAACTCAACTTGCAGTCGGCATAGAACATGTCCAAATAGCTCACACCACCTCTTGAGGCTACCCCGGAGAACGCTCACAGTCACAGGATCAACATCCTAAATATTCTAGCCCTTTGATCAAGGCATCATTGGGAGCACACCTAGCCTAACCATCGCTATGGCTAGTTACACATCAAGCCCTAATAAACTAGGCATCATAATACATCTTTCAACACTGAACTACGGCTTGGTTTGATTTTACTACACGTGAATACGTACGCAGCCTTTCAACAGAGGCACAACCATCCACATTGACACAAATTCAAAAAGCGCCATCGTTTCGATCACGACACCATCATGTTCTCAACAGCTAGCTTTGTTGTCCCGGGGGCTTCTCCTAGGCAGAAGTTCTCCATCCACTCACAAAATCCAGATAAATTCAAAAAAGATCTAGCCTCCTTCCTATAGTGTGTCCTAGTACTCGGCTCAGTCGAAGACGAGAATCTGTCAGAGACTCGAGACAACACCTACTTTGGGAATATACCCCGAAACCAAAAAATTCAAAAGAACACCAGTCTGCGGCGTTGCTACCACAAAGCCCTGTCGTACGGAAACAGTCTCATAACATATCTTTCCCATTCTGAGGATTCGACCATGTTGCCACTCGCCTAGGCTACGGAATAACGCAACTTAAGAGTCTTGTCATCTTAGGTGGCCCACTCCCTACCGAGTAACGGTCTAACCCTTAGCGAGTCAAAGTCGTGTCTGTCAACTCGTCTTGTCGCATCCAGAGTCGAGTCTGTCGGTATGTCTCTCTCCAAATTCTCATTAGCCATTTGAGAAAATCCCTTTCCTAGTCACCACGGGAATAGGAATTTTTATCGTACTTCACCTAGGCATAGAGGCCTAACCGAAAGATTTTATGAATCCGTGTCAGAATCTGATTAATAATGTCGGTATCGGTATCTTAATGCAAAGGGACGAACCCAATAAACTCTGACATCGGAAAAGGGCCGTACTTTGTGCACGGCCCACTACGACATAGAGTGGGTTCGAACGGGCCCGAACTCCCACAAAGTTCAGTGGCGACTTCTACTTTGATTTAAATTTCAATTTGACCATCTCATATGGAGATTCATTCGCCTCCCCAAACCCGCGTGTGGCCGCGTCGGGGTGGACCTATGTCATGTCCACAATTTGGCGACTCTGCTGGGGATCAACTGATGAGTCACTTACCATCGGCATCCTCAGGGTGAGACTCGAAAAGAAATCGTTCGAATAGTAATGTACACGTTTTAGTTCAATGGTTCATGCATAACCCAATCTTTCCCGGGCCGGTTACTTGTGACCGACATCCCACTATACCACGGTGCGTTCCTAAATGGACCCACTAAAGACTTCGATGGCGGAACTCGCATGGGTTTTACGGCAGGTTCTAAGACCAACTCGGCTTAGGAAGACCGTCCTGATTTGCGAGAAAGCTATCGTCGTTTGTATAGATCCTATTCGACCGACCGAGACTTAGACTAGGAGCATACAAGGCGTCATTATACTGTTTCCGTGACTACGTGCTACTTGATCCATGTCTCGTCTTTTTCAAAAACCGTCGTTTCCAAAAACGTGCATCTTTTTTTTCTAAAATCATCCATTTTTCAAACCCGCAAAGCTACCGAATTTAGGACTTATGATTTTGACTCAAAATAGCCTATTTTTAGCCGGTATGCTGTCCAAACCTTTTCAAAAATTCGAAATATCGGCCCGGTAACGTTTTTTTTCGATTTTCAAAAAAAATCGGGCCATCCTTTCCGACTTTGCTCGGTTTTCAAATCCAAATCCTCTTTTCAAAACTTTCTTCTTCTTAGGATTTCCCGTATTTAGTAGTGTCGGGTCTTGTCATAAGTTGTTAGAGTCCATAGCGTCGAAACTCCGTCGATCTTACATCACGAGTTTCTACCCTATCCCAAGTCCGCCTTATTTGACAAGGCATGGCCCACCTACGTAGGACAAACTCCTACAAAGGGAAGCCCACTTACACAATCGAGTCCAAGGTCTAGGGAGTATCTCACGTGGACCTTCCTTCGAGCGGGACTCGGCCCACATAGCCGAATGCTAAGGGAGGCCCACCTTTCACAAGTCCCCGTCTAGGGGTCGGTCTTCAGCCCCACTCGGGGGCTACCTTTCAGCAGAGCGATCAACCACGATTACTCTAAGGGTCAGGTCTTACACGTGTTGTCTCACGTATCCCAGTTTCGAGTCACTTAGGTGTCACACCATCTGAGTCCTGTCTGAGCCCTTAGTCTCACTTGGGGGGCTATTCTCCGACGGAGCGATTAATCACAGTCACTCCGAGAATCGTACCCCGCACATTTGTCTTAGGAGAGTGTAACCCGAGCCAAACTGGAGTCGTCTCTCCCCCCGCGCTATTTCCTATGCCTTGGTGAATTTGAGTTCCGAAGCAACTTTCCTGATTACGCGGTATTCTTACAGACAGGCCCCCCTTCACCCGAACCATGACTAAGGACTCCATTGACGAGATGACCGCCTCACTAGCTAAGGTGGAGGCCCAGCTGACAGCAATCAGGACCGATCAAACCGCCATTGCCACCCGTTTGAGTGCCTTGGAACAAAAGACTCCTAAGGTCGGGAATGAAATCACTGGGCCCATAGCTGAACTGGCCAACACAGTCCGCAAGCTGGAGGAACAGGTCCACCTGTCGACCAACAATTCAATCCATACGGAAAATGCTCGTTTCTATTCACCTTTGACCGACGAGCTGCCCGCTAACCTCAACCTGACGGGCCTACCAATGTTCGACGGGACTGAAGACCCGGTATTACATATCCGGGCTTTCAAAGAATTCATGGCCATCAAAGGAGTGAAGTCAACCATGTTCAAGCACCTGTTTGCTTCCTCCCTCGAGAAGCACCCGAAAGCCTGGTACTACAGGCTTGACCCCAAGAAGTACAAGAATTGGGATGACGTGGCGATGGAATTCGCTTGGAATTATGCCGCTAATACCAAGATCCAGACCACGATGCGTACTTTAGAAGTCATGGCCCAAGAGCCCAAGGAAGGTTTCACCAAGTACCTTCAAAGGTGGAGGGCCGAGAGTGTGAAGTTGGTAGACAAGCCCAACGAGAAGACACTAGTGGAGGCGTTCATCAACAACCTCCTACCTTCCTACCGCATCCATCTTAGGTATGCCGTCATTTCCAACTTTGCAGTGCTTATCGAAATGGGCACTAGGACTGAAGACGAATTTCGACACAATGAAGATCTGGGTGAAGCTTCTACTGAAGGCTATATTGGACATCAACTCGAGTCCTCAGAAGCCGACGACAAATGACAACATTATCCGAGAGTCTAGATTTGGTTTAAGCCCGAGTCTGAGTCCGAGTCTAGGATGTTCTATTTCCTTCACTTTCCAAGTCAAAATCAGAGTCAGAGTCAGTTGTATTCTGTCCTCTTTTTTCGAAATTCAATAAAATCAGCTTTTCTATTCCTCATATATACTTTCCTTATGTGTTTCCGAGAACATGATGAACACCATCATACACTATGAGCACATGCACGTGACTATTACAGGCACATCTATAATGACTGTAGAAAATTGAGACCCGTGTTTTCCTTTACCTGTTCCATGTCTGATGTAGAAAGCCACATAACCACCCTTAGTAGGAGCGGTATCGAATCCTATGACAAATCTAGGTAGTCTCCTAGTTTGGGTTCAAGACGGGAGGCAAGCCCATTTCCCACAATAAACACCCCTCCAATAAGACCGACCAATCCCTACCTTAGGTGTTAGTCTGGCCATCAAAAAAAAAAAAAGAGGCAAAAGGCCAAAACAAAAAGCAGGCCATTAAAAAAAACAGGACAAAAAAAAAATCGAAACGTGAAAAAAAAAGCGAAAGGTCAAAACAAAAACGCAGGCCATCATACCCGTGACCGTAGTAAAAACAGTCAATTCAAACAATTCAAAATTATCAAAACCCATGCCATCCAATAGGGGAGCAACAATCAAGCTGGTCAGCTAACACCACACTCAGCCTTCCCACATTACAACCCTCAGGACCTTCTCGTGACCCAGGCCAGAGACAGCCCGGAATTTTGAGGATTCAAGCTCCATAGGATATCCCTAACCATCAGGGCCAGGCATGGAAACCAGATCCCGCATTATCAAAACCTATCCCAATCAAAGTTCGAGCCATTTTACTCGACTTCCCCTTTACATAACAAAATTCACAATCACCATACAAAGCCCCGAGAGCAAAACTCGTTAAAATCCCTGAGAGCAAAACTCGTTAAAATCCCTGAGAGCAAAACTTGTTAAAATCCCTGAGAGCAAAACTCGTTAAAATCCCTGAGAGCAAAACTCGTTAAAATCTCCGAGAGCAAAACTCGTTAAAATCCCATCCCAATTCTCAACATCCAGACCAGTTACCAACCCCAAACACGGGAACTCAACTTGCAGTCGGCATAGAACATGCCCAAATAGCTCACACCACCTCTTGGGGCTACCCCGGAGAACGCTCACAGTCACAGGATCAACATCCTAAATATTCTAGCCCTTTGATCAAGGCATCATTGGGAGCACACCTATCCTAACCATCGCTATGGCTAGTTACACATCAAGCCCTAATAAACTAGGCATCATAATACATCTTTCAACACTGAACTACGGCTTGGTTTGATTTCACTACACGTGAATACGTAGGCAGCCTTTCAACAGAGGCACAACCATCCACATTGACACAAATTCAAAAAGCGCCATCGTTTCGATCACGACACCATCATGTTCTCAACAGCTAGCTTTGTTGTCCCGGGGGCTTCTCCTAGGCAGAAGTTCTCCATCCACTCACAAAATCCAGATAAATTCAAAAAAGATCTAGCCTCCTTCCTATAGTGTGTCCTAGTACTCGGCTCAGTCGAAGACGAGAATCTGTCAGAGACTCGAGACAACACCTACTTTGGGAATATACCCCGAAACCAAAAAATTCAAAAGAACACCAGTCTGCGGCGTTGCTACCACAAAGCCCTGTCGTACGGAAACAGTCTCATAACATATCTTTCCCATTCTGAGGATTCGACCATGTTGCCACTCGCCTAGGCTACGGAATAACGCAACTTAAGAGTCTTGTCATCTTAGGTGGCCCACTCCCTACCGAGTAACGGTCTAACCCTTAGCGAGTCAAAGTCGTGTCTGTCAACTCGTCTTGTCGCATCCAGAGTCGAGTCTGTCGGTATGTCTCTCTCCAAATTCTCATTAGCCATTTGAGAAAATCCCTTTCCTAGTCACCACGGGAATAGGAATTTTTATCGTACTTCACCTAGGCATAGAGGCCTAACCGAAAGATTTTATGAATCCGTGTCAGAATCTGATTAATAATGTCGGTATCGGTATCTTAATGCAAAGGGACGAACCCAATAAACTCTGACATCGGAAAAGGGCCGTACTTTGTGCACGGCCCACTACGACATAGAGTGGGTTCGAACGGGCCCGAACTCCCACAAAGTTCAGTGGCGACTTCTACTTCGATTTAAATTTCAATTTGACCATCTCATATGGATATTCATTCGCTTCCCCAAACCCGCGCGTGGCCGCGTTGGGGTGGACCTATGTCATGTCCACAATATGGCGACTCCGCTGGGGATCAACTGATGAGTCACTTACCATCGGCATCCTCAGGGTGAGACTTGAAAAGAAATCGTTCGAATAGTAATGTACACGTTTTAGTTCAATGGTTCATGCATAACCCAATCTTTCCCGGGCCGGTTACTTGTGACCGACGTCCCACTATACCACGGTGCGTTCCTAAATGGACCCACTAAAGACTTCGATGGCGGAACTCGCATGGGTTTTACGGCAGGTTCTAAGACCAACTAGGCTTAGGAAGACCGTCCTGATTTGCGAGAAAGCTATCGTCGTTGGTATAGACCCTATTCGACCGACCGAGACTTAGACTAGGAGCATACATGGCGTCATTATACTGTTTCCGTGACTACGTGCTACTTGATCCATGTCTCGTCTTTTTGAAAAACCGTCGTTTCCAAAAACTTCATCTTTTTTTTCGAAAATCATCCATTTTTCAAACCCGCAAAGCTACCGAATTTAGGACTTATGATTTTGACTCAAAATAGCCTATTTTTAGCCGGTATGCTGTCCAAACCTTTTCAAAAATTCGAAATCTCGGCCCGGTAACGTTTTTTTTTCGATTTTCAAAAAAAATCGGGCCATCCTATCCGACTTTGCTCGGTTTTCAAATCCAAATCCTCTTTTCAAAACTTTCTTCTTCTTAGGATTTCCCGTATTTAGTAGTGTCGGGTCTTGTCATAAGGTGTTAGAGTCCATAGCGTCGAAACTCCGTCGATCTTACATCACGAGTTTCTACCCTATCCCAAGTCCGCCTTATTTGACAAGGCACGGCCCACCTACGTAGGACAAACTCCTACAAAGGGAAGCCCACTTACACAATCGAGTCCAAGGTCTAGGGAGTATCTCACGTGGACCTTCCTTCGAGCGGGACTCGCCCACATAGCCGAATGCTAAGGGAGGCCCACCTTTCACAAGTCCCCGTCTAGGGGTCGGTCTTCAGCCCCACTCGGGGGCTACCTTTCAGCAGAGCGATCAACCACGATTGCTCTAAGGATCAGGTCTTACACGTGTTGTCTCACGTATCCCACTTTCGAGTCACTTAGGTGTCACACCATCTGAGTCCTGTCTGAGCCCTTAGTCTCACTTGGGGGGCTATTCTCCGACGGAGCGATTAATCACAGTCACTCCGAGAATCGTACCCCGCACATTTGTCTTAGGAGAGTGTAACCCGAGCCAAACTCGAGTCGTCTCTCCCCCCGCGCTATTTCCTATGCCTTGGTGAATTTGAGTTCCGAAGCAACTTTCCTGATTACGCGGTATTCTTACAGACAGGCCCCCCTTCACCCGAACCATGACTAAGGACTCCATTGACGAGATGACCGCCTCACTGGCTAAGGTGGAGGCCCAGCTGACAGCAATCAGGACCGATCAAACCGCCATTGCCACCCGTTTGAGTGCCTTGGAACAAAAGACTCGTACGGTCGGGAATGAAATCACTGGGCCCATAGCTGAACTGGCCAACACAGTCCGCAAGCTGGAGGAACAGGTCCACCTGTCGACCAACAATTCAATCCATACGGAAAATGCTCGTTTCTATTCACCTTTGACCGACGAGCTGCCCGCTAACCTCAACCTGACGGGCCTACCAATGTTCGACGGGACTGAAGACCCGGTATTACATATCCGGGCTTTCAAAGAATTCATGGCCATGAAAGGAGTGAAGTCAACCATGTTCAAGCACCTGTTTGCTTCCTCCCTCGAGAAGCACCCGAAAGCCTGGTACTACAGGCTTGACCCCAAGAAGTACAAGAATTGGGATGACGTGGCGACGGAATTCGCTTGGAATTATGCCGATAATACCGAGATCCAGACCACGATGCGTACTTTAGAAGTCATGGCCCAAGAGCCCAAGGAAGGTTTCACCAAGTACCTTCAAAGGTGGAGGGCCGAGAGTGTGAAGTTGGTAGACAAGCCCAACGAGAAGACAATAGTGGAGGCGTTCATCAACAACCTCCTACCTTCCTACTGCATCCATCTTAGGTATGCCGGCATTTCCAACTTTGCAGTGCTTATCGAAATGGGCACTAGGATTGAAGACGATCTTCGACACAATGAAGATCTGGGTGAAGCTTCTACTGAAGGCTATATTGGACATCAACTCGAGTCCTCAGAAGCCGACGACAAATGACTACATTATCCGAGAGTCTAGATTTGGTTTAAGCCCGAGTCTGTGTCCGAGTCTAGGATGTTCTATTTCCTTCACTTTCCAAGTCAAAATCAGAGTCAGAGTCAGTTGTATTCTGTCCTCTTTTTTCGGAATTCAATAAAATCAGCTTTTCTATTCCTCATATATACTTTCCTTATGTGTTTCCGAGAACATGATGAACACCATCATACACTATGAGCACATGCACGTGACTATTACAGGCACATCTATAATGACTGCAGAAAATTGAGACCCGTGTTTTCCTTTACCTGTTCCATGTCTGACGTAGAAAGCCACATAACCACCCTTAGTAGGAGCGGTATCGAATCCTATGACAAATCTAGGTAGTCTCCTAGTTTGGGTTCAAGACGGGAGGCAAGCCCATTTCCCACAATAAACACCCCTCCAATAAGACCGACCAATCCCTACCTTTGGTGTTTGTCTGGCCATAAAAAAAAAAATTAGGCAAAAGGCCAAAACAAAAAACAGGCCATTAAAAAAAACTGGACAAAAAAAAAAAAAAGAAATCGAAAGTCCATGAAAAAAAAAAGCGAAAGCTCAAATCAAAAACGCAGGCCATCATACCCGTGACCGTAGTAAAAACGGTCAATTCAAACAATTCAAAATTATCAAAACCCATGCCATCCAATAGGGGAGCAACAATCAAGCTGGTCAGCTAACACCACACTCAGCCTTCCAACATTACAACCCTCAAGACCTTCTCGTGACCCAGGCCAGAGACAGCCCGGAATATTGAGGATTCAAGCTCCATAGGATATCCCTAACCATCAAGGCCAGACATGGAAACCAGATCCCGCATTATCAGAACCTATCCCAATCAAAGTTCGAGCCATTTTACTCGACTTCCCCTTTACATAACAAAATTCACAATCACCATACAAAGCCCCGAGAGCAAAACTCGTTAAAATCCCTGAGAGCAAAACTCGTTAAAATCCCTGAGAGCAAAACTTGTTAAAATCCCCGAGAGCAAAACTCATTAAAATCTCCGAGAGCAAAACTCGTTAAAATCTCCGAGAGCAAAACTCGTTAAAATCCCATCCCAATTCTTCACATCCAGACCAGTTACCAACCCCAAACACGTGAACTCAACTTGCAGTCGGCATAGAACATGCCCAAATAGCTCACACCACCTCTGGGGGCTACCCCGGAGAACGCTCACAGTCACAGGATCAACATCCTAAATATTCTAGCCCTTTGATCAAGGCATCATTGGGAGCACACCTAGCCTAACCATCGCTATGGCTAGTTACACATCAAGCCCTAATAAACTAGGCATCATAATACATCTTTCAACACTGAACTACGGCTTGGTTTGATTTTACTACACGTGAATACGTACGCAGCCTTTCAACAGAGGCACAACCATCCACATTGACACAAATTCAAAAAGCGCCATCGTTTCGATCACGACACCATCATGTTCTCAACAGCTAGCTTTGTTGTCCCGGGGGCTTCTCCTAGGCAGAAGTTCTCCATCCACTCACAAAATCCAGATAAATTCAAAAAAGATCTAGCCTCCTTCCTATAGTGTGTCCTAGTACTCGGCTCAGTCGAAGACGAGAATCTGTCAGAGACTCGAGACAACACCTACTTTGGGAATATACCCCGAAACCAAAAAATTCAAAAGAACACCAGTCTGCGGCGTTGCTACCACAAAGCCCTGTCGTACGGAAACAGTCTCATAACATATCTTTCCCATTCTGAGGATTCGACCATGTTGCCACTCGCCTAGGCTACGGAATAACGCAACTTAAGAGTCTTGTCATCTTAGGTGGCCCACTCCCTACCGAGTAACGGTCTAACCCTTAGCGAGTCAAAGTCGTGTCTGTCAACTCGTCTTGTCGCATCCAGAGTCGAGTCTGTTGGTATGTCTCTCTCCAAATTCTCATTAGCCATTTGAGAAAATCCCTTTCCTAGTCACCACGGGAATAGGAATTTTTATCGTACTTCACCTAGGCATAGAGGCCTAACCGAAAGATTTTATGAATCCGTGTCAGAATCTGATTAAGAATCAAGTCATCCCAAGCATCCTCATTTCCAAAATTCTCAAAAAAAAAATCGGCATTATCTTCCAAAAATCAGTCAAAAAATCATTTCCTTCCCCAGCGTGAGTCGGTATTTTATCTGAATATTACATGCAATTTATAGACAAATATCCCATGACTCCCGAAGAATTCCCCAGTGGAAAAGTACAAGCGACATTTTTGGATGTATCTGTAAACAGGTACACCCGTAGCCTCCAATGCAGGCTCCCGCGTAATTCAAAGATGGGATGTGTCTGTAAACAGACACACCCATAGCTGCCAAGACAAGCTCCCGCGCAATTCCAAGATAGGATGTGTCTGTAAACAGACACACCCAAGACTTTTTTTGAAGAAAGTCCCCGCGATATTATTGACATCTATCCAGGTATGATTTCTATCTCATGGCTGGCGGGCCCTTCACGCAGGTCTAATGGACTCTAAACGACCCTATCGGAAGTCTGCCAGGTCTTAATCCTCGATTGGCCTGGTAGCTACTCTGACTTTCGCCTTGTCCAAGCCTCAGTCAGAGTAGGGGCTCTGTAGACACCCACATTTTGACCGCCAGGTGTCTATAGTGTAGGTCCCACCAAACACCCGATGATGATAGGACGCAAACGTGCTCCGACAAACTCGGATATGGGCTCGAAATCATGGACATTTGGCTTGGCTTATTACGGAGTACAAATCTTACGAAACCGACCTCAAATCCAGGCCCAGTGGGTCGTTTCGAGTCAAATAAGACTAATTTGGGTCGATTCCGACACCAGGGATAAAACCGTCTTTTAGCGACCGAGTAAATACCCGGTCAAAAATATTCTCGTGACACGCGAGTCAGCCGTCAAAAATATTCGGTCACCAATACCACGAAAAATAAGCTTCAAAAATATTAAACAAATCCGTTTAAGGATAGAATTCGATCTCAAGTAGGAATTCTATCCGGAAACCGAATCAGATACCGACCGAGCTCCAAATACTCGGCCAAAACCCCCCAACCAGCCAAGATTCTTGCTTCCCCACCAAGCATAGGAATTGACGTTCCTCTTGATTTCCTACGTTTCCTATCCTAAACGGTACTTTCAATTCAACTACTTCTCCTATGTCAAGGTCGGGAATACTCGTATAAATAGCCCCTTGCACAACACAATTCATCGATCGAAAATTTAGCTATCACACACAACAATTTATTCATCAACCTCGACAGACACAGTTTTTTAGTCATCCATATTCAATTATCGACATTCAAACAAATAATTCCATCTACGATCACAAGCAGAAATAGCATCGAAATACTGTCAAAATAACCCAACGAATCTGACCTCACCATCCGGCCGAAACCCGTCACCTCCCACGTCCAAAAAAACCGACACCTTAACTCATCCACATCGTCTCGACGCTCCCGTGCCTAAGCCATCGTCCGACGAGCCTTATACCGAGAAAACAAAGCATGTAGGTTGAGGGTGTAAATCAAACCCGACTCTTCTCTTTTCTCTCCCTCTTTCTCGTTTTTCTCGTCTTTTTGCGTCATGTCGTCAGTCCTTTTTAAATATGGGTCATTGTCGCATTTTTTTTTTTCTAATAATCGATACTACAAAAAACTAATTTTTTTATAACGTTCTTAAAATACGATATCGATTCTCTAATCGAATATCGTATCTAACAAGAACCAAATTAATTAATTCTCGTTGATGCTAATAAAATCGTTACATCTTTTTTAAACAAAATTCGACGATTTTATACGCGGAGAGAATTAACATCTTTTTTCGTTCAAATCCTTTTTTTTCTTCTTTTCGTTCAAAGCGAGTTTTTTTCAAAACCTTTTCTAAAAGCATTTTAACTATTCGATATCGATTCCATAATCGAATATCGAATACGACGAATATCGAGAATATAAATCGAGTATGAATTAATCCATATTAGTACGCGATTTATAAAAATTAACGATTTTCGACAAAATAAAAAAAACGGACAGACCACCACACGAGTCGCGCGCCTGTCAGGCGACTCGCGCGGTGGCCTGGTTGGTCGGGTCCTTTTTTTTTTCGTTTCCTCACTTTACTATTTTTTATTCTTTTCGAATCTTACATAAAAAGCGACTTTCGCGACATATTTCGATAAATACTTTTTTTGACCTCGGTCAACGCCTGCTAATCCATCACGTATCATTAAATCTTTTTCGAGTCATCCATATTATCGCATTTACGTCTTTATTCAATTTATTCAATCGTTACTAACTCGTTTTCTCGTGTTTGTAGCAATTTATTTTTCTATTGTTTTATTAGACTAAAACGAACTTCACATGCTAAAATAACTTTGACGTTATTAGTTTAACATGCATTAAACGACTTAGCAACCCATTTATTTATTTTTCTCACATGCTTAGGAAAATAATGTTTGCATATCATTCAACCGTCGAACTAACGCGTGTACACCAAAAACGAACGATATCTTAGTAAAGGCCGCTAAGTGCGGGCGGGGTTGGGTGTTCTTAGTGAACTTCCCAACACGTACCCTCACCCCTTACTGAGAACCATGGTTTCCGGATGTCCGAATCCATTGGCAACGAGAGTCATTCAATACACGATATCCGATAATGTCGGTATCGGTATCGTAATGCAAAGGGACGAACCCAATAAACTCTGACATCGGAAATGGGCCGTACTTTGTGCAATGCCCACTACGACATAGAGTGGGTTCGAACGGGCCCGAACTCCCACAAAGTTCGGTGACGACTTCTACTTCGATTTAAATTTCAATTTGACCATCACATATGGAGATTCATTCGCCTCCCCAAACCCGCGCATGGCCGCGTCGGGGTAGACCTATGTCATGTCCACACATGGTATGGTATATGGTTATTTTGCTACATAATATGAAAGGTGACTGGATGGAGAGAGTTTGAGGCTTTGAAACAGTGATTGGGAGGTAGTCGGACATAACAACATAAACAATTCTAGAATTGCTATCGAGGAGATGCGCTTGATACCAAGCTCCTAGAGTGCAGGACACGTCTCTTATAGTGGCAGCCTCCATCCATATTTTTTTTAACTTTACCACAAAAGCTCGAACTTATTAAAGAAGTGCAAGAGAATCTTTCTATTGTGTGTGTGTGTGAAGGAAAGGAAATTAAAAGCAGGTGAGCCTGTAAGGAGATGAGTTGAAGCAATAGCTAACGGTGCGATTGATTTCCTCAGTCAAACTCACGAATAGATAGCTTTTCTCTTTATGGTTCTGCTAATGTCGTATTTCATAGTTGAAGTGATGATTACTGAATATAAACATGGCCACTCCGAACTATTCCATCCGGTTCGTGAAGCTCAGCTCGAAAAAGGTTCGATTCATCTGATCAAATATAGGGCCAAATAATAATTTGGTATTCAAACCAAATCAAGCCAAATGTTCGGCTCGATTCGTTTCAACCATTACTAGATCCATTTTTTCGGTGCATTTAAATTCATTGTCCATTTAGAAAATTTACCCTAAAATTATACTTAAATATTGGTATTCCCAGTCCATTTTACTTAAATTCATGTCCAATTTTCTTAAAGTCACGGCCAGTTGAACGTATGAAACATTGAAACCGCCAGTAGGAACCGAATGTTGATTTATCGTCAGAAGTTTCACAACCATCACTAGCAAAACCGCAAACAAAATTTGCAAAAACAACCGTTGTCGAGCACGAAGAAGCAAAAACGAATTTAAATCTAGATGTAATTTCAAAACTTATTATTTGTAGATGAGTTTTTATCGTAATAGATATTAATGTCTCTAAAGTAGAGATTTGGTTAAGTAGGTTTGCATTTTGTTTAGTTTTTTTATTTTATTAGGTCAAATCAAATATTATTCGATATTCGATTTGATAAATCAAATACCAAACCAAATAACAATTTTCATTATTCGACTATATCAAACCAAATCAAACGTCCGCTCGAAAAAATATCAAATCAAACCAAATAATGTCATTATTCGGTATAGTTCGTCTCGATCATAGCCTAACGTCCACCCATATCGTCCACAAAAGTCAAAACTTAATCATCTTTCCCTTTCGTCTGTCATTTGTAATTATTAAATTTATTATATGTTATAGACAAATTAATGGAATTCACGCAACTGCTAAATTCGAGAATGTGCTTCTGCTAAGCCTTTTGTTTTTTCCTTGTTGTATATTATGTTCATTTAGTTCCCTTAGTGTGTTCACGGTTGACAAAATTGTGATTGTATTTTCAGAATGTGACTCGCCTTAGGTTTTATATTTTGTTAATGTTTCCCTAATGTGGACATGACATACGTCCACCCCGACGCGGCCACGCGCAGGTTTGTGGAGGCGAATGAATCTCCATATGAGATGGGTTGAATTGAAATTTAAATCGAAGTGGAGTCACCACCAAACTTTGTTGGAGTTCGGACCCGTTCGAACCCACTCTATGTCGTAGTGGGCCGTGCACAAAGTACAGCCCATTCCGATTTCAGATTTTATTGGGTTCGTCCCTTTGCATTGCGATACCGATACCGACGTTATCGGATATCGTGTATTGAATGACTCTCGTGTGCCAATATTTTCGGACATCCGGAAACCATGGTTCTGAGTAAGGGGTGAGGGTACGTGTTGGGAAGTTCACAAAGAACACCCAACCCCGCCCGCACTTAGCGGCCTTTACTAAGATATCGTTCGTTGTTCGTGTACGCGTGTTAGTTTGACGGTTGAATGATATGCAAACAAGGCGTTTTGACTAAACATGTGAATTATGGTTCAACTACGTCGTTTTAATGCATCTAAATTAATGTCAAAGTTGTTTTAGCATGCGATGTTCATTTTAGTACAATAAAACAAACAACGAAATAAAAGCGACAACGATTACAATATACGAGTGGCATACCACCCGGAAATAAAATGCAACCAACGATACAACAATTGCGATAAACGAGTTAGGAGACGTAAACATGACACGACGTGATTTTGAAAGGACTAAATTCACGTGATAGACTTGACACGTATTGACTGAAGTCGTTGAAATAATTTTATCGGGACTCGAGACGTACTAAGAACTCGCTGTTTTGCTATATCAGGGCCACTCGATCGAGTCATTGATGGACTCGATCAAGTGGTCTCGAAAAAAAGTTTCTGGTTCGACTTTTGGGATGCCACTCGATCGAGTGCCCCTTGTACGGACTGTTGTCCGGTTTAATTTTGACTCTAAAATTGTTTTCGATTTTGAAAATTGATACTTTGATTAAGTCGCGTAAAAATACAATGCAATTTATACTCGACTTTAAATATTGATACTCGTAATACTCGATATTTGATTATTGAATCAATATCGGATATTAAGAGTGGATTTTGAAAAAGTTGTTTAGAAATCGTTTTGAATGTTGTTAAGATGAGATAATTAATATAGTAATAACTCGGCTTCAATGGTATTATACTTAACATGCTTTTGATGATTGGTACCTTTAGATCCGATGTTCGACTATAGAGTCGATATCGAGTTCTTAGGGACGACTTGTTATTGCTAACTTACGATAATAGTAATAATAATATTAAAAACGATAAAAAAGATGACGATGATAGACGACGACAGACGATGGACGAGAAGACGAAAAAGAAAAAAAACGTGAGGAGGAAAGAGAAGAAGAGAGAAATCGGGATTTGGAACACCCTCAACCTACATGCTAATTTCGGTCTCGATTAGGAACTCGTAGTAATGGCACTTGCGTAAGAGTAACGAGAATATAGGATGAGTTAAGGTGTTGTATTTTTGTATTTGCCTAAGAATTTATTGGGAAAATCGGGACGGTATTTCGGTATAAGTTTCCTAAGGATTGCTAGAGTTTTGGGTTGATGTGAAGGGATGTATATTTATAATTGATGCCTTTTGAATATCGTAGATAATTGATGTGTATGATTGATGTTGCGGGGGTGGGGTATTTATAGGATGAAATACTGATTTGGGATAGGAAATAGGTGACTTGCAAAGGAAGAAACAGCCGGTTGAGGAGAAGTGGGATTCCGTCTTCGGATAGGAAAAGGAATCTGATCTCGGCTCGAAAAGAGGGTCACTCGATCGACTGGTGCATGGCACTCGATCGAGTGCCCGGTCTAAACCCCGGGTTTTGGTGCTTTTGGAGACCACTCGACCGAGTGAGCCGGTCCACTCGGTCGAGTGGACCTAGGCCGGGTAAGAGTCTCCTTTTGGAGATCGATTTTCATCTTTTTGGAAGAGTTTTGGTTGCTTAATCCTCTTCATGGCTGATTTTTGGTGAGGAATCGGACTTCCACTTGGATTCCCGAACGTTTCGTGACAGATTTTCTATCTTGGAAATGTCTTTGATCGGGTTTGCCCCGGTCACTAAAAGACGGCTTTGCCCTTGGTCTCGGTTTTGACCCCAATTAGTCTCATTTGACTGGAAATGATCCACTGGGCCTGAATTTGAGGTCGGTTTGGTGAGATTTTTACTCCGCTAAAAGCTCGCGCCAAATACTATTGGTTCCGAGTCCGTAAATCGAGCGTACTAGGTCATGTTCACGTCCAATTATCATCGGGTATTTTTTGGAAACTGCTATAGACACTTGGCAGTCAAAATGTGGGTGTCTACACCTAATATGTGCTATTTTTCAAAATTGGTGGGTACAGGCAGACAGACAGGTATTAGGTATATCATTCTCTCTGATGTCAGTTGTATTCTGCTAATTGATTCAGTTTTTTGTAATTTTTGCATAGTTTGTGATTGTGTCTTTTAGGCTCTTCATTAGTTTTTTTATTATTTCAAAGTAAAGTAATTATCCAAATTACTTTACATATCTCTAGTGCTAGAATTGAAACCTTATTTGTTAGTGATAGGCCGTATTTCGTCGTAGTTATTACGACGGTTTTTGTGCATTTTGGTGTGCTTAATCAGTTGTCTTGTATCGTATTTGTGTCATTTCGGTATGAATGTGATATAAGCTATTTTGAGGATTCGAATCTTGATCGTCAATTTGGGCCAAGAGTGGATGAATCATGAGGGAAAGGAAAGCTCAGTTGAAGACACGGAACGAGAAAAAGACAAAGGAAAACGTGAAGAGTAGCAGATAGCCATGCGAGGCGCCCCAGAGCCAAACGAGTCGCGCGGATGCCTGAATTTCTTTACGCGTTTCGTCCTATTTCGTCTTAAATTGCTACGTTTTGAAGACTTTGTTATAATTAGGAAACTTTATTATTACTAGGATGTCTTTCCATTTTATTATTATTATTATTATTAGGAGACTATTATTAGGTTAAGTTAAGTTTTTAGAATCATTATTCATCATCATCATATTACGTTCAAGAGGAAAAGAAAAAGAGAAGAAAAAACCATAGCATGTGTAACTAGTTCCTTTCTCTAGGATTAAGATTTGAGGCTTCTAATTATTCAATTGTGAGACTTTAATTCCTCTTTTTTCTATCTCTTGAGTATTGTTATTTCATCGTTCATATTTGCATGATTGTTGAATGTTTAGATTAAAGTAGCTAATTAATCTTTACGATTTTCAATCTATTGTTACTCTAGCGATTGAATCCGTAATTGTTCAAACCCGTTAGATAAAGTAACGATCTTTAGCCTCAATATTGGATGCGTTTCATCATATCTAGGTTAGAGAGAGATTTAACTTGTGATTCGAACTAATAATCGCGTGTTTTATTGGTCGTCACTTCTATCGTTCTCTATTCGTTAATCTTATTATTTAATTAAACTTAATCGCGTGTATTGATAATTAGGTTATCAATACACGGATCTAGGTTGTTTGATTATTAGGTTATTTGATTATTGCGTTTCGAGTCAAATAATATTCACGTGAGATTCGGGATTTATTTCCCACGATAGTTTGCTCAAGAGTTGGTTGAAAGTTGTTAGTCTATGATCAATTTGATAATTAGTTGTGAAAATTCATATCCGAGACCGTTTTAATTATCTGAATTTGCTCATTATTATTATTATTATTATTATTGATTTCATTATTTGCTTGTTACTTAGTTTTAGTCACTTTAATCATCCAATCACCCCCCCCCCCCCCCCCCCCTCATTCATAGTTATTAATTTCTATTTTTAATTCACTTAAATTACTTCGCCTTCTCTGTGGACGGACTCTTATTTCCCTACACGCACTATTGTTTTAGTTTTGTGGTTATAAGTGCATAAATAGTATCTTTGGGAGCATACGACTTCGGCTAACCAAATTTTGGCGTCGTTGCCGGGGAAGGCAATAGTTAATTTTTGTGTTTTTTTTTAGGTACGCTAGCATATGCATAATACTCGTTCCACTAACAACCCACTCGAGCCCTTCGACTCAGAGATCGAACGTTCAATTTTTAGGTGGAGACAGGGTGATAATAGCGAATTGCTCATTTTTCAGCAACTCGAGCCCGAAAGCGATCTAGATTCTATACCAGAGTCTGAACCCGAATCTGAGGACGAAGTAATTATGGCGAGAGAAACACGTACTCTGAAGGAGCTCACAACTCCTGATCTTGCGGTTCAACCGTTATGCATTACTTTTTCAGCTCTAGCCGAGGGAGCGACTTTTGAATTGAAATCGGGTTTGATTCATCATCTACCCACTTTCAATGGAACGAGCATCGAAGACCTGAATAAACATCTTTCGTATTTCCATATTGTGTGTTCTATTAGAAGCCGGTCGGTGTGACTGACGAACAATTGCAGCTACGAGCTTTTCCCTTTTCATTGAAGAGGAATGCAAGAGATTGGTTGTACTATCTACAGACCTAATAGTGTCACAACTTGGGTGGATATCAAGAAGGCATTCTTAGAGAAGTACTTCCCACGTCCCGTTCCGCACACATGAAGAAAGCCATTAGTAATGTGGAACAACGAGATGGGAAAACCATGTATGAGTTCTATGAGAGATTCAAGCAGTTACGTGCCAGTTGTCCCTATCATGGGTATTCGGATCAGGATCTTATCCTATATTTCTGTGGTGGACTTACACCCGAGGGTATTCGCATGATTCATTCGGCTAGTGGCGGTAGTATAGTGAACAAGAACCCAACGCAAGCATGGAATATTATCACGGATCTAGCGGAAAGTTTGAGGGATTATGCTAGGAGAAATTCGAAGCGCGTTGTTAGCTCATTGAACCCTAACTCAAACCTTGAAGAGAAGGTCGATAGTTAAACATCGGCGATCCAAGCTATGATGGGAGGTAGGCAACATGCTACTGTGTGCGGTATATGTTCCACGGAGGGACATCCTAGTGATTTATGCCCTTATGTGCAGGAGGGTGGTTCTGAAGAGGTGAATGGTGTTTGGGATAACACATCGAATAAGAAGAAATGGGATCCTTACTCCGAAACTTATAATGAAGGATGGAGAAGTCATCCTAACTTTCGATGGGGTAATTTTCAAGGTCATCAATCAAGTGGCCCTCCTAGGACCTCAAGGACAACAGTTCACACCACAAGTGCCACAACAACAAGCAATAACGAGTTCATCAATGTCCACGGAAGACATGATTCAGGCCCTCACTGTAAGTGTCACTCAAGATCGAGCATAAAATAAGCAAAATTTCAAGAATCTTGAGACTCAAGTGAGTCAACTAGAAACCGCGATTAATCGGTTAGAAGCGGGACAAACGGGCGGTCTACCATCTCAAACGGGTAGAAAACCCAAAGAAGAATGTGAGTGTGGTTTCCTTGAGAAATGGAAGACAATTAGTTAAGATCGAGAAGCCTAAAGCTAGATCCAAAGAATTTGTTATCCAAGAGGAAGATGAGATGGTTGTTGATGACGGGAGTGCACATGTGATTGAAGATAATAAAGTGGTGCCGAGTTCTACAGTTAAGGCACCATCGGTTCAAATCCACGATCCTCCACCACCTTTTCCTAAAGCATTAAAGGATACTCGCAAGAAGGAGCACGACAATGATGTTTACGAAACCTTTCGTAAATGGAAGGTAAATATTCCCCTTTTAGAGTTACTTAAAAGTGTCCCTCGATATGCTATGTTTTTAAAAGAACTTTGTACCATAAAGAGGAATAATAGGCTAAAGGGAATCGAGAAGGTGAAGGTAAGTGAACGTGTTTTGGCTGTGTTTCAACGGAAATTGCCCACTAAGTGTGGAGATCCGAGCATGTTCACAATATCTTGTACTATAGGAGACACCAAATTTCATAGAGCTATGTTAGATTTGGGTGCTTCGATTAATGTGCTTCTTTATTCCATATATTAGTCACTTAAACTTGGTCCCATGAGTAAAACGAACATTGTCATTCAATTAGCGGATCGGTCCAATGTTTATCCTAAGGGAGTCATAGAGGATGTTTTAGTCATGGTTGATAAATTGATTTTCCCTGCGGATTTTTATGTGCTAGACATGGAGCACGATAAACATGCTGCCCTATACTGTTAGGGAGACCATTTATCAAAAGTGTGAAAATTAAGATAGATGTTTGTAGCGGTTCTCTCACTATGGAGTTTGATGGTCAAGTGGTGGAATATAATATCTTCAATGCTATAAAATTCGCCACCGAGGACCATTCTTTATGTCTTATTGGCGTGTTTGAGCCATTAGTGTAGGAAACTTTCGATTTGGATAAGCGAGATGAGTTGCAGGTCGTAATTGAGAAAGGTATAGTAGAGAAGAAGTCCGATGATCTAGTGCCTGCTAACTTCCAGTAAACAGCAGCTGAGTTGACCGGGGTGTCATTCGTACAATCGGTCCCATCTTCATTACAACTAACTTTGCCTAGTGGAACTTTGTTACCATCTATTTTGCAGGCACTAGTTGTAGAACTGAAACCACTTTCGGATCACTTGAAGTATGTGTTCCTTGGTGAGGGAGATACATTGCCTACGATTATCTCTAGTAAGATCACTAAGGAACAAGAAAAGCGGTTGGTGGAGGTGTTGAAGGAGAATAAGCAAGCTATTGGTTGGACCATTGCCGACATCAAGGTCATAAGTCCATCAACTTGTATGCAGCGGATTTTGTTAGAGGATGAAGTATGACCGGTAAGACAACCGCAGCGACGACTAAACCCTCCTGTGATGGAGGTTGTGAAGAAGGAGGTATTGAAGCTTCTACAAGTAGGTATGATCTATCCTATTTCTGATAGCAAGTGGGTTAGTCCCACTCAGGTTGTCCCTAAGAAAAGTGGGGTCACGGTTGTAGAGAATAAGGATGGGGATTTAGTACCTACTCAAGTCCAGAATGGATGGAGAGTGTGTATAGATTACCGTAGGCTGAACACGGTAACCAGGAAAGACCATTTTCCTCTCCCTTTCATTGATCAGATGCTTGAGAGAGTCGCAGGCAAAGCATATTACTGCTTCTTGGATGGTTATTCAGGCTATTTTCAGATAGCAATTTCTCCTGAAGATCAGGAGAAGACTACTTTTACACGCCCTTTCAGCACGTTTGCGTATCGACGCATGCCATTCGGGTTATGTAATGCACCCGCAAAATTTGAGCGCTGCATGATGAGTATTTTTTATGACTATGTGGAGAATTTTTTTTTTAGGTGTTTATGTGATGATTTCACTATGCACGGTAAATCTTTCGATGCATGTTTACATCATTTATCACTTGTTTTGAAGCGTTGTGTTGAAACTAACCTTGTGCTTAACTCAAAAAAGTATCACTTTATGGTTGAGCAAGGCATAATTTTAGGACATGTTGTGTCAGGTAAGGGGATCGAGGTAGATAAAGCAAAAGTTGAAACAATTAAGACTCTACCTTATATTACTAACGTGCGCGAAGTTCGCTCCTTTCTTGGACATGCAGGTTTTTACGGAGGGTTCATTACGGATTTTTCCAAAATTGCACAACCATTTTGCAAATTGTTGGAAAGGAGGTTGACTTCGTTTTTGATGAGGCGTGTAAGAAGGCATTTGATGAGTTGAAAACTCGTCTCACAACCACCCTGATCATTCAAGCCCCTAATTGGTCTCTTCCCTTTGAGATCATGTGTGACGCGAGTGATTATGCTTTAGGGGCGGTCTTGGGTCAAAAGGATGGGAGAGCTTCTCATGTTATTCATTACGCTTCTATGACCCTTAATGATGCACAACACAACTACTCTACTACTGAGAAGGAGATGTTGGCGGTTGTCTTTGCTTTAGAAAAATTTCGTTCTTACTTGGTTGGTACTAAAGTTGTTATTGAGTCAAATCATTCTGCGCTTCGTTACTTGATGACGAAGAAGGAGGCCAAGCCGAAGCTAATCTTTTGGATTCTCCTCCGTAGTGAGTTCGATGTTGAAGTGAAAGACAAGAAAGGTGCAGAAAAGGTGGTTGTGGACCACTTGAGTCGGTTAGTTCAGAATGATGACCATCACCATGGTTTAGAGTCGGTAAAGGAGGTTTTTCCTGATGAAACATTATTTGCTTTACAAATTTAGAACCTTGGTATGCCAATATTGTTAATTTTTTGGTCTCTAACAAGTTTCCGACTCGTTTTTCTGAAGCTCGGAAGGATAAGATTCACAGTGACGCGAAGTATTATGTGTAGGATGACCCCTACTGGTGAAAACATTGCTCTGATCAGATCATTAGGCGGTGTGTTTCTGAGAGTGAGATGTCCTCGATCTATTCCCACCTTTTGTCTTTCTCATGAATGTGGTGGACACTTTGGGTCCAAGAGAACATCGAAGAAGGTGCTCGATTGTGGTTTTTACTGGCCACATCTGTTTGAGATGCGCATGCGTTTTGTAAGTCCCGTGACAACTGTCAAAGGATGGGAAACATATCCCAACAAAATGAAATTCCCGAAACCCCCATTATTTATTGTGAAATATTCGATGTTGGGGGGATTGATTTCATGGGACCGTTTCCTAACTCTTCTGGATTTATTTACATATTACTCGCTGTTGATAATGTGTCGAAGTGGGTAGAAGCGATACCCACGAAAACTGATGACTCTAAAGTGGTTGTAGATTTTATCAAGTCTTTCATATTTGTTAGGTTTGGATTTCCGAGAGCCATAATCAGTGATTGTGGAACGAATTTCTGCAATAGAAACATTGGCGCTTTATTGAAAAAATACTATGTGACCCACAAATTTTCGACCGCGTATCACTCGCAAACTAACGGGCAAGCCGAGGTGTCGAACAGGAAGGTGAAATCTATTTTGGAGAAGGCGGTTAATCCCAATCGGAAGGATTGGAGTCAACGCTTAGAAGATGCATTGTGGGCATATCGTACCGCTTATAAGACACCCATAGGGATGTCTCCTTATCGGTTAGTGTTTGGAAAACCGTGTCACTTTCCCATAGAGTTAGAACATCGAGCTTATTGGGCGATCAAGAGCTTCAATACAAGCTTGGTGGGAGTGGGTGAAAGCCAAAAATTGGAGCTACAAGAGCTCGAGGAAATTCGGAATGATTCCTATGCAAACGCGGCCATTTAGAAGGAAAAGA
Source organism: Agrostemma githago (assembly GCA_958450325.1). Lineage (NCBI taxonomy): Eukaryota > Viridiplantae > Streptophyta > Magnoliopsida > Caryophyllales > Caryophyllaceae > Agrostemma > Agrostemma githago. The sequence goes on from OY288250.1 coordinate 16,903,541, forward strand.
CGAGACGTTTACATGACAAGATGATATCGAGGAAAGAACTAATTGTTGGTAAAAAAGTGCTCCTCTTTCAATCACGTCTCAAACTATTTCCCGGTAAAATATGTTCACGTTGGGTAGGACTGTATGAAGTCACGGATGTAGCACATCATGGAGCTATTGAGATACGTAGCTTGGATACAAATAAAGTTCTGAAAGTGAACGGTCAACGTCTAAAACCGTACTATGAGGGGTTCCGGTTGAGATGGTGGAGAGTTTGACTCTCTACGAGCCCATTTATGAAGATTGATTCATCTCGCCACTCAGTCGAGCGAACGACTTTAAACAAAAGCGCTTCCGGGAGGCAACACGTGTTTTGTATAACCTTCTTGTAAAATTTTGCTTTATGGGTCGTAGGTCGTAATATTAGTTTCGTTGTTTCTTTATCGTTTGTTTTTTTACTTATTTTTTCTTACTAACTTTTGATGTTTTGATAGGAGAAGAGAGCATCAATTTTCAGGGAACGGGGCGACTTGCATGGACCTGGGGTGACTAGCATGGAGACCCCTCGAAACCAATGCGAAATTGAAGAAAAATCAAAAAGGGGACGAATTTTCAGGCATTGACGCGAGTCGCATAGAGGCCGCGCGACTCGCGCGGTCCCTTATGCTGTACTGGTTAGTTTTTCATTTTTTTTATAAAAAAAAAAAGAATAAAAAACGAATTACCCTACCCGACGTCCCTCTCCCCCTTCATATCTCTTTCCCTAATTCAATTATACCACAGATTCAAAACCCTAATAATCTTCTTCCCCAATTCAATTTCAAAAACCCTAAATCAATCCCTAAATCAATTACCTTCACCCAATAATCACTACTCAGACCTCATCCCCTCCCCTTCACATCAAATCTACTTCACATTCGTCGGAGTCGGTCAAGTCCCGTTGTGTCGCCGATGCTGCTGTCGATCCGTGGTCAAACGGCGGTCAGCATCGTCGTCTCCGGTGTCCTTCGCCACTGTGTTTGGTCTAGTCAGAGGCGTCCATCTCTTCTGTTTTCAGTCCGTGTCGCCGGTCGTCTGTCGTCTCCGGTGGTCAGCGTCGTCGAATCTGCTGTCTCCGTCGTCTTTTGTGTTCATTCCGTTGTCAGGCGAGTCCTGTGGTTAGTCGGGCGACTCACATTGGTCCGGTGTTGTGTAAATTCACCGGCCAATACCCGTTTCCGTGTCGGTCGAGGCTGTAAGCTTCTAACTCCCTCCTTTCACTCTCTTCGACTGCTTCTGTGACTCTATAGTTTATATACTATTTTTGAGTTTTTAATTCTGAGTTGTGGGAATTCTTGTGTCTGAGTTGTGTGCTATCCATCCCGTCCTTCCTGTATGATATAAGCAAGCCCAGTTGTAGTCAAAACCCTATTTGATCATTGAATTCCAGGTCAACTATTAGTTGCTATCCAAGAGGAACATTCCGGGGAACATTCCAAGTCATTTGGATATTACTATTAGTTTTAGTCAGTTCTGTCAAGTTGATTCCAGGTCAAGTTTGTCATTGTTCGTCTACTTGTTTGGGTCTGAGTCGGGTGTCATCCGTGTTCACAGTTCACATATTTTGGGGTAGTTTTCACTAGTTAGTGTCAGCTATCCTAGAAACTCTTGCCATGGCCCCGAAAAAGCAAGAAACGACCCCAGTTGACTATATTGGGTTTAAGAATTTGAGTAAAAAGCAGAAATCCGCGGCGTCAATTATTTGATCGGACTATCATGTCCACCAAATTTATTGACAACTATGCATTAGAGAGTCTCAGGATCGGTAATGAGTTGTTGACGTTATTGACTCTTATCGGGTTAGCTGACTTTTACAATGTTCACGCGAATACGTATAAGCGCTATACACTAGAATTCTTGTCCACCTTAGAAGTACATCGTCACGATGAATCCCCTGATATTACTTTTAATCTCGGGGATTTAGAACGAGATTTGACCTTTACAGAGTTGAGGGAGGCGTTGAGTATAACACCGAGAGGTGGGGTGGAGTTTCTGACTCCTACTACGCGTATGATGGATGAGTTTTGGAAGAAAATTGACGGGAGTGCATATCGGGGGGCACATGGGAACATCGGGGCTAAGAATGCTGATATTCGTCACCCCACCCTACGTTATGTTCACCGACTTTTGAACTCCACGTTTCTTTGCAAAGGTGAACAGACATATCTACCTAGGGCGGATTTGATGTACTTGTGGGCCATGATGCCCGAATGCTTGGGAACCCCGGATTGGCTCGATATTCTTGACCTGTTGTGAGAAGCACTTGAAAGCGATCTCGGGAAACATTCCGTTAGGTGGCATGGTTACTCTTCTAGCTCAATTCCTTGGCCTACCCAAGATGGCGAATTCTCCAGTTGTGGGAGATATTACTATTAATCTAAGGTTTATGGAGAGTTGTTCTATGATTGCCCAACCGCTTATTGGCTCCTACCTAATCTGGACGATCGGTACGTCCCACCGTCATTTCATGATTTTGCCTCGTCCGGATGGGCAACCGTTACCATTGGGGCCTACTGCAGCTGCGTTTTACCTTCCTCATGACGTAGAATTCCCTAGGCCGACTACCGAGCCTAGTGCCCCGATTGAGGAGGAGCCCGAGGTTGCTTCTGATTTTGATCATTGGAGCTCTTGGTGCGAATCGATAGATGATCGAGTGGAAGAATCCGTTGACAATAGTAGGTTGGCCGCTGAGTTTGGTCGATGTATGAATCGGTTACAATTGATGTTGCACCCTAATGACTACTCGGAACCATATCCCGAGTTTTATGAAGAGCTTGCGGCCCGTGCGCAAACAAGATCATCTAGGAGAGCGGCACGTAAGGCTAAGTCATGTAACACCGGCTCCTCTTCTCACTCTTAAGCCCCGAGGTATTTCCCTTCCATTTCTCTTATTGTCCTTAATTCATACATTCGAGGACAATGTGTTATTCATGCATGGGGAGGGAAATTATCTTGTTGTAGATATTAGTTATTTCACATTACGTTATTTATTGATTAAAAAAAGAGGAGAAAATTTGAAAAAAAAAAAACAAAAAGAAATAAATAATCCCGGCTAGGTGAAAACCCGGAAAGGGCGCCAAAGCAAGAATGGGAGATGTGGCCGAGGACATAGCGAAAATCAGAAAGGGTGCTCCGGGTAAAAAGAAAAATCGAGTTGCGTGCCACGAGAGTAGTGTGAGTGAAAAAAAATTTTGAAAGCTAGAGTGAAAATCCGCAAGGGCGGACGCTCTAGGCAAAATGAGGGATTTAGGAAAAAAAATCACTACTACTTTCGTCATTTCTTGGTGTTGGCACCATAAGAAGGGTGACATAGAAGGTCGGAAGGGTAGGATAGTTGGCTAAGGTGAGAAGAATCGCGGTGCGGTGTAGTCATAGCACCATATATTGTGGGATTGGTAATATTTTGTTTGGTATATTGAACTAATAGAGGCGTTTAGGATTGATCGCATGTGTGGGTTATGGAATATTGTAGTATACATTCTTACCACCGGTGACATATATAGCACATGTGATCCGTTCTAGGATTGGAGAAATAAGGTGCGTTAGATATTGACATTAGCTTATATTTATTTGATAATGTCCCTTGTTTTGATAATTTGAGTCGATGATAGTAGTTTGGTATTGGGTGCGTTGATTCACTTGAACATTTGAGTTGAATTTCATTCAATTGGTGGATTAACTAGTGCATTGTCTCATAACGAGGGAGTTTGGTGGAGGACGAGTGAGGGCCGGTGTGTGTAAGGTTATTCTCGCGTATTTTGGACCGGTGACGGTTGTGTTTATTGTGTTCTTCGAGTTTTACTCGAAGACGAGTAAAGGTTCAAGCGTGGGGATATTTGATAGGCCGTATTTAGTCGTAGTTATTACGACGCTTTTTGTGCATTTTGGTGTGCTTAATCGGTTGTCTTGTAACGTATTTGTGTCATTTTGGTATGAATGTGATATAAGCTATTTTGAGGATTCGAATCTTGATCGTTGATTTGAGCCAAGAGTGGATGAATCATGAGGGAAAGGAAAGCTCAGTTGAAGACATGGAACAAGGAAAAGACAAAGGAAAACGTGAAGAGCAGTAGACTGCCATGCGAGGCGCCCCAGAGCCAGGCGAGTCGTGCGGATGCCATGTGAGTCGAGCGGATACCTGAATTTCTTTACGTGTCTCGTCCTATTTCGTCTTAAATTGCTACGTTTTGAAGAATTTGTTTTAATTAGGAAACTTTATTATTACTAGGATGTCTTCTATTTATTATTATTATTATTATTATTATTATTATTATTATTATTATTATTATTATTAGGAGATTATTATTAGGTTAAGTTAAGTTTTTAGAATCATTATTCATCATCATCATATTACGTTCAAGAGGAAAAGAGAAAGAGAAGAAAAAACCCTAGCATGTGTAACTAATTCCTTCCTCTCGGATTAAGATTCGAACCTTCTAACTATTCAATTATGAGACTTTAATTCCTCTTTATTCTATCTCATGTGTATTGTTATTTTGCCGTTCATATTTGATTGATTGTTGAATGTTTAGATTAAAGTTGCTAATTAATCTTTACAATTTTCAATCTATTGTTATTCTAGCGATTGAATCCGTAATTGTTCAAACCCGTTAGATAAAGTAACGATCTTTAGCCTCAATATTGGATTCGTTTCATCATATCTAGGTTAGAGAGATATTTAACTTGTGATTCGAACTAATAATCGCGTGTTTTATTGTTCATCACTTCTATCGTTCTCTATTCGTTAATGCTATTATTGAATTAAACTTAATCGCGGGTATTAGGTTGTTTGATTATTAGGTTATTTGATTATCGCGTTTCGAGTCAAATAATATTCACGTGAGATTCGGGATTTATTTCCCACGATAGTTTTCTCAAGAGTTGGTTGAAAGTTGTTAGTCTATGATCAATTTGATAATTAGTTGTGGAATTCTTACCCGAGACCATTTTAATTATCTGAATTCGCTCATTATTATTATTATTGATTTCATTATTTGCTTGTTACTTAGTTTTAGTCACTTTGATCATCCAATCACCCCCTCATTCTTAGTTATTAATTTCTATTTTTAATTCACTTAAATTACTTCGCCTTCTCTGTGGACCCACCCTTATTTCCGTACACTATTGTGTTAGTTTTGTGGTTATAAGTGCATAAATAGTATCTTTGGGAGTATACGACTTTGACTCACTAGTTAGAAAATGTCAATGTATGTGTGAGGAAAGGCAAGATTGGTAAAAATGGAGTAAAGAGACTACTCTCTCCAATAGTCCACTCCTATTGGTTGTTTAGATTTGATTTTTCAATGGAGTTGTACACCCTTCCCTCTAGTGGATTTTTAAGTTAGTAGATGTGAATGACACCCAACATCACTCTAGGCAGAAGGCGCCTTTGTAAGGGAAGGCTAGCAAGGTGCACTATTTAACAATTCCATGTTTTTTAATCTCGGTCTCATTGTGTATGAGGCCCACACCTTCGCCTCATAGGCTCAAGCTTTTTTCCTTGTTAGTACAAGTATGAGATTTCCTTGCGCTTCTTATTTCTTATATATCTAATTAAGAAAAGAAGATGGAGAGGACTAGCGAACCAATACCTATTATCTCTGAATCTTGTAATTTATTTTACCAGGCCGTATTTCTTGTAATATATACGTGGTTTACTCAAGTGATACTGGCTATCTTGCAATAGCGAAGGGTGAGTTTTATGCAATTTTAGAGGTAAATGCAGTGATTTTTGTTACATTATCCAAAACGATCTCAGAACTAAGAAGTTTTCTTTTAGCCGATTTTGTATGCACTGGTTAATGAACATGCTCCTTGTTTTAGTATTTAATAATATAAAACAAGGGGGTCATATGTGTTAGAATATTTAATAATATTTGTGTGGCCTATGTGTTTCGGGTTTAAATATTAATTAAGTTCATATTAAATATTACGAGACTTTAATATAAAAGACGACACCGTGACGGATCAGTTTCGGTTAATGTACTTAAAGTCGGGGATTACTATTCCTTCCGACCTTACCCAATATCACAGGACGTCTTTCACGAAAAGGTGTGAACGGTTTGAATTGAGAGCAACCAAGGTTAGTCCTTATTTCCACTACAAGAAAAGGTGCCCCAGGCGTCGACCTGGTGGTCACCGACAGTGGACGCTATAAGGCGACGGGCGTCCGCAAACAGACGCCAGAAAGCGGAAGCCACGCCTGGTCGCCCTTTTTTAAAACGGGCGTCCACTGTTGGATGCCAGGACAAATGACGACCGACAGTGGACGCCAAGCTGGCGACCGACTGTGGACGCCATGTGTCTCTGAGTGGCGTCCACAGTCGGACGCCTGGGGCTTGCATCTGGCGACCGATTGTGGACGCCACCCACGTACTTCTCGCGTCCACAGTCGGACGCCATTATAGTTTCCCCTGGCGTCTGCTATGACGTCCGTTATCGGACGCTATTTACGCTGTTGCATGACCGTAAACATGCGTTCAATGTTTAGCCAAAACCTGCAAAATAAACCACAACTCAACTACAAATGTCGACTATCCACAATACCTCAACCACATTCAAGCTCAGTCAACCAAAAGAGTTCATCTCTCGACTCATTTATGCTGAAAAAACTTATATAAAAAGATTTAACGTACGGTTTGAAGGTACACAAGTGTAAAGTAGTTCAAAGATACATAATCCGTATATACAGTTAAAAGACAAAAAAAACAACAACAACAAACAATCAACTAACTGTGAAGCTAGCTGCAGCACCAGAGTTACTGCCACCCCCGCTAAAGGGGTCTCTGTCGTCTGGAGGGGGTGGGGGAGGACCTTGGTTGCATTTGTCGAATATGGCCTGAAACATGGCCATCTGTTCCTGCATTTTCTTGATGTGTTCTGCCTGCTCCTTCAGTTGCTCCTTCATTTGCTCCTTCTCCGGATCGGGCTGCTGAGATCCGGCCGGCGTGTACTCCATTTGTGTGGAGGTGCTCAGACGCGATGTGGGAGGTCTGAAGTACATACCGTGTGCATTTCCCACACCGTACACACTTCCTTTCCTGTAACCCTTGACGACCTTGAACCAAATCTCGTTTGGGTCGACTTCCTCAACATCAGGATCGGCCTCGAGTCTCGCCAACTCTTCTTGGTAGGCGTCCTGCGTACAGAAGAACGATCTCAATTTAAGTTATTATTAGATGAAATCATTGAAGATAGTTATCCACCACCTACAGTCGATTTAGTACTCACCCAGGTTGGCTCCCTCCCGAGCTCAGCACGCAGCTATTAAATTAGTACGAAAGTTAGGCAAATATAAATTATGCAAACATAGTTTACGATTATTCAAGGAAGAGTACGGTATTAATTAGTGGAAATCATACTCTCTTGACACGAGTGAAAGAAGACTGAGAACCCCGATGATGTGTCGGGTTTGCGTGGCCCTCATGGTCACTGTTCGCCAACTTGTTCCTTTGGGCAATTTCGGACCTCACCTTAAACTCTTTCTGATCGTGGTAGGCAATCCATCTCTCCAACGCCTCCCCTAAAATATGACGACCCAATATATTATTTAATACAGTGAAAGATTGAAGTTAGATTGTTTATTTGTTAAAATTGATTACCCAAAAAAAATAACTAACACCTTTAAGGTCCTTCAACGGAGTCCCCCGCGTACGTCTTTTATTCATCACACAGGCGAACCGTCGTGTGAACGTTTCATTATACCGTTCCAAGACCCTTCCATCAAACTCTGAGGCCCAGCTGAACTTGAACTATACAGTCAAGACAGATTAATAAGTAGTATGAAAAATATTTACAAAGTCCAGATTATAAAATAAAAAATCGGGAGCAAAAACAATCCACGTACCTTGAACTGGTTGAACCACCACTCTCGTATCTCAGCCGGTACCTGAGACCAATTAGCATACCCTTGCCCTTTTGTCGACCATGAAGCTGTTGGTACAGCCTTTGACGACCTCTTTGTGCAGAAACCTGCACCGAGTCGAGAAGACCATATATGCAGTCAATCATACAAAATGTAGTACAAAAATGAATATTTACAAAAGAATAATCAACAAGTTAGATTATATTACCATGTGCCTGTTGGTTTGAGAACATACCGCCCCTCCTCGTCCTTCTCCAGCTCCTCATCTGGCCCCTGTTGCTGCTCCTCCTCCTCCTGCTCAGCGGTCTGCTCCGGTCCCGTTTCGGGGACCATCTCCTCGTCCTCCTGCTGAGTGGTGGACGTGTGAGCAGACCTACTACCCCCACCACGTCTCCTAGTCGATCTACCGCCTGCCATTATATTAACCTGTCATAAAATTAAACAATGTCAACAACAATTAGCCATGTCATCAACAATTTCATTCTAACTTTATTCAAGTAAAATAGCCTACTATAGTAAACATCAAAATAACTTAACCATGTAAACATTTAAACATACAACAACTCTAGTAGTCACCATCGCTGTCGTTATTTTCTTCAGCCTCATCCTCCTCAGTCTGATCCTCCTCCTCGGTCTCCTTGCCCCCAACTTGATCGTCCTCTGAGTTCTCTTCATCGTGTCCGTCATCCTCCTCAAGGTTCTCCGGAACATCCCTGACCATGTACTCTCCTTGTCCATCATCATCGTCATCCTCAAAATCTTCCTCTGCCCCTTCATTCTGATCTTGTACGGAGAATATGTTCTCTTCAATAGAAGAAAAGCATGTACCAGTTGAAGCAACATCTTCCTGGAACAGAGAACTGTCTATTTGTCCCCGTGGTTTAGTCGTAAAGACTGCCCACCATTGACTTTGATTTCTGTCATTTTTCGTGTAAGGAGAAGGAGCAAAATAGACTTGCTTCGCCTGATGCGCGAGTATGAACGGATCGTACGTAGGATATTTCCTTGTGTGATTAACTTCCACAATCTTGTAACGTTCATGCACTCGGGTCCCGTTCACGGAGTTGTCTTTCCACTCACACTTGAATACCACAGCTCTATACCCTCGTTCTTTGCCAGCATAGCACAACTCAAAAATATCCTCCAAAATACCATAGTACTCATCACCATCAAGAGATGACACACTCACACCAAAATTGCATCTAGCCTTGTTCTTCCCGTAGTTGAATGTGTGAAAATTGAACCCGTTCACCGAGTACCGGTTCCAGGTTTTAACCACTCGCACTGGACCAAATGCCAAACTTCTAACCAAATCATCACGTATGTCTAAGGCAACTACGTGATCCTTGAGCCACTTCGGGAAATGTTCGTCGTGCTTACTCCAAACGTCATCAGGGTTCACGGCAGGGTTCGCAGCGACATATTCAGTTACAAATTGTTTCTCATAAGGCTCTAAGATCTCACAATTCGAAAGTAGGTAAAGGTGCGCTCGGTTGTACTCTTTCTCATCTAGTGTCCTAGAACCCTCAACGGATGAAGTTCCTTCATCGTCCTTCTTTTGAAAAAATTCGGGTATAGTGGGGTCAATGGACACCGAATGTCCTAGGTTCAGGTTCTTGGTTTTTGTTTGCACATCTTTATCGAAGTAGAGGGAGCAGAAGTTTGCAATCTCTTCTGTCAAATATGCATTACAAATAGAACCTTCTACTCTAGCCTTGTTACCAATTTTCTTCTTCAAATGATTCAGGAACCTAAATAAACAAGTTATATATTTCAATCAATACAAATTAGTTAAGCTTATTTTTTTTTAAACGAAGTTACTAAAAGTTACTTACCTTTCAAATGGATACATCCATCTATACTGGACAGGTCCTCCAACCTTAGCCTCGTAGGGCAAGTGGACAGGTAGATGCTCCATGGAATTAAAGAATGACGGTGGAAATATCATCTCAATTTTGCATAGTATCTGCGGAATTTGATCCTCGAGCTGAGACATGTCCTCAATTGATACTGTAGAGGAACACAAATCTCGGAAGAACTGAGATATCTCAGTTATAGAATTCCACACCGTCGGTGGCAGAAGGTGCTTTAGTGACACCGGAAGCAACCTCTCCATGAAAACGTGACAGTCGTGACTCTTTAACCCTTGAAGCTTCAGGTTCTTAAGATCAACACAGCGTTTGAAGTCGGAGGCGTACCCATCAAGGAACTTCAACTTCTCTACCCACTCCAACAACGCCTTTCTCTGAGCCTTGTCAAATGTGAACAAGGCCCTCGGTTTCGACCCATCCCGTTTTATGTGCAGTTGAGGACGGTCACAAAAATTCTTTACATATCGCCGGGAGCCTGTAGTGTCACAACTCTTCCCCTCCACATCCATCACCCTGTGAATCAACTGCTCGAAAAAGTTTTTCTCTATGTGCATCACATCTAAATTGTGACGAATTAACAAAGTCCTCCAATATGGTAGTTCGAAGAATATGCTACTTTTAAACCAACCATTTTTCAACTTCTTGAGGTCTTTGAACTCCTGCTCGGTTCCGTCAACAATAGACGGGTAATCAGAAATCAACTCCCATATTTCATCTCCTGGGAGTCGATCAGGTGCGTCGTCAAGCACCTCCTCACCCTTCTTGAACGCCTTCTTATTCTTCCTATATGGGTGACCTTCTGGTAAGAACTGCCGATGACAGTCAAACCAACTTATTTTACTAGAATTTGGAAGATAAAAAACTTTGCTCTCACCCATACAACACGGACATGCTTTCTGACCCGCAGTAGACCACCCCGAGAGCATACCGTACGCGGGAAAGTCGTTTATAGTCCACAACAAAGCTGCTTTCAACTGAAAGTTTTGTCTCAGAGAGACATCATAAGTTTCCACCCCTACCTCCCACAGTTGTTTCAGTTCCTCAATAACAGGTTGCAAGTAAACATCCAAATGATTTTTCGGGTTTTTGGGTCCAGGAACAATAAGAGATAGGAAGATGAAAGGTTGCTTCAAACACAACCAAGAAGGTAGGTTGTAAGGTGTGATCATCACTGGCCAGCAAGAGTACGATTTACCAAATTGACCGAACGGTGCAAATCCATCAGTGCACAACCCAAGCCTTACATTTCGGGGTTCTAACGCAAAGTGGGGATGTAGTCTATCAAAACGCTTCCACTCCTCACCATCACTCGGATGACACATCGTCCCTAGTACCCTAATGTCCTCCTTGTGCCACCGCATTTGCTCAGCTATGGTTTTTGTGGCGTACAATTTCTGAAGCCTAGGTGCAATAGGGAAGTACATAAGCTGACTTATTGGGATTGGTTTCCTACCCCTGACACTACTTTTCCCTTTTCTACCTCTCAAAACAATATCCCCCTCGACCATCTTATACCTACCCTTACCACATCTCCTACATTCATCAAGCATCGCATCGTCCTTCCAAAATAGCATGCACCCATTTGGACAAGCGTCAATCTTTTGATGCGGGAGTTGAAGTCCCTTCACAACCTTTTTGGTTGTGTAGAATGATCGGGTCATGATATTGTCTTTTGGAATAACTCTCTCAAGCAAGGCAGCAATACCATCGACACAAGCAAAGGGCAGGTTGAACTCACATTTAAGGCTAACTACCATAGACGCGACTTCTAACAAAGTCACATCGCACCCTCCGTATAACGGTTTCTCCGAAGCTTCCAACATGTCAAAAAACGCTTTTGCTCGTGGGTTAGGCTCTTGTGGGTTAGGTGAATCTTGTGGGTTGGGTGAGTCTCGTGGGCTAGGTGAGTCTCGTGGGTTAGGTGAGTTAAACAAGTTGCAGTCCACAACATCAACTATCATACCTCTCAATCCCCCCTCATCTTGATGGTTTTCGGTTCCCTCAGACTGAGATGACTCACCATGACAAATCCAATAATAGTAATCGGGTGAAAAACCACTATAGATGACATGTTCCTTCACTACAAGGACCTCAAGAAATTTTAGGTTCTTGCATTTAGTACACGGACACCTAACCTCCCCCCTCGATGCGTAGTCTACCGACTTTTTAGTGACCTCGACAAATGACTCAACACCCCTCAAAAATTCGACTGTTGGACATCTCTTCTTATCAAGTCTTCCCTCGTACATCCATTTCCATTCAATTCTCTTCATTTTCTATGTTCAAAAAATATATATAACATATTAAAGTTTAATTTCCCTACTTTAATTTATAACTTACTAAACGAATATTTAATCACCATTTAACTTAAACTTCATTTCTCTAACTAATACGTCGAAATAAACCCAAATGTCTTACTAATTTAGAATTGACCTTACAAAAATTTAGTAAACCCAATTTTTAATTTGCAAATGTCTTATTAATTATTAATTGACCTTACAAAAATTAGTCACCGAATTTAATCACAATTTAATCCCAATTTACAAATACCCTAGCTAATTTATAAATGTAATCCCAGTTCAACCGAACAAAACACAATAATTCATGCCTTAGGTCACACAGAAGCAGCTTAAACAGGTCAAAAAAGGGTCAAATTTTCGGATGCAGATATCAAAATTCCGAAAGCGCCGCTAACACCTATTTACAACCCCGATCAGGATAGAAGTGGTTTCGGGAAAATCCGGCATTATTACGACACCTTTTGGTCCGTCTCAAGTCACACAAAACCTCACGGAAGACCCTAGAGGTCATTCTAACTCAATTCAACCAAATTGATCAAACCCTAGTCAAAATAACGATGGGCATAAATAATCTAACTAAGCGAATTTGGGATAAACTAATCAACCTAATCGAACTTGGCCTAAACTAATCAACCTAATCGAAATTTAGACCTAGACGAAATTAACTAACAAATTATCAATAAATAACGCTAACAATGGAGAATACGAACTAATTATAATGAATAGAAACGAAATAAACTAAGAAAACGTACCAAAATTAGGAATAAAGGATGAAAAATGGGAGAGAAATGGGTCGGCGAGCGTAGAGGGAGAGTGTAGAGAGAGTTTTTTTTTTTTAACAAATGAAGGGGGAGAGGGGGGTGAGCGGGTATTTGACGCCACACTCAACTGAACGGGCGTCCACTATCGGACGCCACATTCGCACGCCATTTTGCTGAATATGGCGTCCGACAGTGGACGCCATTTGGGTTAAATGGCGTCCGCCTGCGGACGTCATTTGGGTTCAATTTGGTCCTCCCCAAATACAGTCGGACGCCAAGTTTAGCGTCCGACTGTGGACGCCCGTTTGACTTTTCGGACGCCATGTAGGCGTCCGTATGCCCAGGACGCCAAACAGGTGGACGCCCGGGACAGTTTTTCTTGTAGTGTTCGTTCATCGTTTGTATTAGGTTTGAATTAAATTGAATCTATAATCGATTATGGGACAGATTTCTTTATAAAATCATAATATTTTAGATTTGGTATCACAGCGGTTTAGATTTGATTAATTTACTCTGAAAAGTTCCACTGCCATTACAATTGCTATGCTGTTTTCGTGTGGGATGTTGTCGTATTTCACAAAACCTGTTATTATGTTTTCTGAAGTTACTCCGCTGCGTAATGTACGATTCAGTATTATCGTATGAAGATCTTGAAACTGAAACTAGATCAGGTAACTAGAAATATGAATTTGTTTTGTACGAATTTCATAAACGGTTTATCTAATTGCACTTATTAATCCACATGATTGTAGTTGTATTTGTCTATATGGCATCATTGTCTCAATTAACTTAGTTCGTTTATGTAGGGGCGAATCCAAGTACATCCATGGTGTAGCACGTGCTACACCATAAAAAAGAAATGAGATTTTTTTATTTAGTTGGAGCATTAAATAAGGTATTAATAACAAAACTATACCTTCAATATATCAAATTTCTTCCTAAACTATTTCATATATTTTTAAACCGCGAAAGTGGTGATTAGCCCCCTTAAGTTTGTTCAATTGTAAGATTAACCCCCTTAAGTTTCAATTGTAGTAATTAAGCCGCATAACTTTGGGTAAAAGTGAAATTCAATTCAAGTTTTTTTATTTTTTTAATTAAAATTGTACCTTAAAAATAAAACTTCATTTATTTATACATTTTTTCAGCATACGATAAAAATAATTATATATTTATAAAATGTATGCAATTTTCACATATTTTGGAATTTTTTTTTAAAGAATTACATAAAATCGAGAATTTGTAACTTAATCTCATAAATGATATAAATTACAGAGTATATTAAAATTATTAAAAATATTCTAAAAATTATGTTGATAAATTACTTAATTGCTTTTATCATATTAACAATTATATATTCAGTGTAAATTGAGTTTATATATGACATGATTTAATGATATAATTTAGGGCTATTTCATGGGAGTAATCTAAATTGTGCGTGTGCTTCTTAAATTAATCCAAAATATACGTAATTTCATTTTAATACGAACTACGCCTTCATCAATCTCGCTTTGCTATGGGTGACCGGCTACCTGTTGAACCTCCCTAATTCAACTCTTCTTCTAACTCTTTTTCACCTAATTCACATTTCGTGTACATTTCTGCCGTTGATAAAAAAAGACTAAAATTTCAAAAAAATCATTTTTCATTTTTTTTCAATTACTCTTATAGAAGCTATGAAAAAAATGTTTTTATTGTAATTTTGGTTTTCACGATAACTGCAACGGACATAATAAAACCCTAGAAAGTTACAACAAGTCACTATGATCGGTAATAGCAAGTCATAATTTTATACATAGCAAAGCGAGATTAATGAATGCGTAGTTCATGTTAAAATGAGATTACATATAGTTTGAATTATTTTAAAAAGCACATGCATAGTTGAGATTATTCTCATGAAATAACCCTATAATTTATGTTGAAAATAAAAATTGAATCGAATTTCACTTCTACTCAACGTTATGGGGCGTAATTACAACATTTGAAACCTATGGGGTTTAATCTCACAATTACCCAAAGTTAAGGGGATTAATTAACACTTTCGTGCTTTTTAAACTATTTACTCCCCTAATTAACCTCCCTCAATCAATTTCACTCTCTTTCTTAATGATCATACTATCCTAATTAATCCTTTAAATTAATCTCTCACACACACTCTCTCTCCCCTTAATTCCTTTTTTTTTCTTAAATCATATCAAACTTGACACTTTCAAGTTTGATATTCAAAGCGATGATTTTTTTGGAATCTTAAGAGTTTGATATTCAAGGAAGCATGTAATTTATCCCAAAGTTTCTTTGCTTCTAAAGCTCGTGATAGTTCTTCCCGTGGCGACTGAAAGTGTGGAAAGGGCATTTTCAGCTATGACGTTCGTCAAAAATAAATTGCGGAACAACATGGACGATGAATGGTTAAATGATTGTTTAATTACTTTTGTAGAACGTGATATATTTTTGAAAGTAACAATCGACGAAATTGTAAAAGAATGCATGAATATGAGAACTCGTCGAATTGTGTAAGTTAACGTTGACATGAAATTGTGTTGTACTACAAATTTGTGCAAAGTAATTTTTGATCCTATTGTCGCCTCTTACGTTATGCTACACCAAAAACTAAATCATGGACTCGCCCCTAAGTTTATGTTGATTACATTGATCATGATGAAGTAATGTGTATTTCTCTGATTCATTATTTTTGGTTGAAAAGCACCATTCATGTGAATATATAATTAATGGTGTGCGATTTAGATTCATTTCTGATGTTTTCGGTCATATCACATACATACAAGGAATCAAGGAATCATGATATCTTGTTTGGCACAAATGCATAGTGTAATTTTGTGGCAATTACACGCCAATTACACATGGATATGAAGTAGAATTTTTCTGTCATTTACTACGTAATTAATTCAGTACGTAATTCATTTATTTGGTTAGTTAGTTATGTGTTTGTTAATTCATCGTCCTAGTGTATGTATGTGACTAGGATCGACTTAGGTAAATTTTGTGCTATGAAATATTAACACATTATGATGTATATTTGCCATTAGAGCTTAAAATGTTTATATTTTGAGTAAACTAAAAATTACTCCCTTTTAAAAATTTTGTTAAAAATAACTCCCAAAATCTATCAAAAGTTCAAAAATTGCTCCAGAATATAGTTTTTGGATGAAAATGCCCCTAACATTTGTATGTCATATTTCTTCACCTCACCCTCTAGCCAGGGGCATTTTTGTCCTAAAAAAATATAATTTACTCTATTTTATATATATGACTTGTTTGTCACCAAAGTTGTCTTGTTATATTATATGTAGACTTTTTAATTTAAAGTTATGTAATTGATCAATGATTAAAGAGATGTTAAAACAATATTATAGTTGGAGTGATCAATTGGTTTATATCTATATTTTGGGCGACCACCCAAAGGTGGGTCATTGAATATAGTTAATAATATAAAAGGATTAATTATTCATAATTGGGTCTAATAGTGTGTATATCTAAAGATAGCATTCTTATTTGAATTGTATATGTTATAGTTAATTGTTTAAGTATATAATAACATCAACGAAAGTTACTTGTATTTTAAGTGTTGCCCAAAGGTCATTTCAATACATGTATGAAATGTTTATATGATATTATATGAATCTATAGAAATGTTTTCAAATCACTAATAGGTAAACATGTATATATGTCGCAGCTTCTCCAAATATGTTTGCATCTACTAACTCTGTTGTCAAGTTTAATGGGGTTAATTATGATGAATGGGCTGAAAAGATCTGGTTTACGCTGGGTATATATAATGTCAATGGACATTGTCATCCTCACAGATAAAGAACCTGCAACCATTACAGATGATATCTCTGAAGCCGAGAAAAGTCGTTATCAGGCTTGGGAGCGATCTAACAGGTTGAGCTTAAACCTTATGAGGATGACAATGGCTGATAAGATTAAGCCGTGTATGCCCAAGACAGAGAAAGCAAGGGAATTCATGCTCAAAGTAATTGAGTGTTCACAGTCGGATTTAGCTGACAAGTAAATTGTAGGCAACTTAATGAGTGAGCAGACTGCAAAGAATAATTTTGACTTGTCTCAACCGATTTATAATCATGTGACACATATGTCTAACCTGACAACAAAGTTAAAGACTTTAAGATGACGGTTAGTGACTCATTCTTTTGCCCAATTCATCATTAACTCTCTACCTTTTGAGTTTGGCCAGTTCCAGGTGAATTATAACACCATTAAAGATAAGTGGAACTTTCAAGAACTAAAGGCCATGCTCATACAAGAGGAGAGGAGATTAAAAAAGATGAAGGAACAAGCAATTCATCTCCTAGGTCATGATGGTGCCAACAGTAGCAAAGACAACCCGGGTAAAAATGGTAAGAAGGGAAAGTCTTTCTTTAAAACACCTGAAAGTGTTATCCAGAAGGAAAAGAAGTGTCACTTTTGCAAGAAAGTTTGACATTTCAAGAATGATTGTCCTAAAACAAATGCATGCATGGTTCAGAACGAAAGGTGAATATTAGTATATTACAGTTTTATTTGCTTTGAATAAAATCTTATAGAAGTACCTAATAATACTTGGTGGTTAAATCTGGTGGTACCACTCATGTTTCTCATATTAAACAGGGATACCATATGATCCGGCCCATAAGTGGAGTTCAACAGTACGTGTCCATGGGAAACAAGATGAAGGCACAGATTGAGGGCATTGGGACTTACATATGGATCTTAGACATTGGTTGTCATATAGATCTTATAGATTGTCTTTATGTATCTGATTATGCTCGAAATCTTGTATCATTAAGTAAATTGGATAATTTAGGTGTTAATTCCAAGTGTGGGCATGGTGTATTTTTGTTGTACCGAAATGATTACTTTTACGGTAGTGGTAGTTTGAGTGACTCACTTTATATGTTCGAGCTTGATGTCAAATTTTCAAATTCCCTGTTTTATGTTGAGAATCAAGGTATTAAACGTAGTGCATCGAATGAACATTCACCTCTTTTGTGGCATCAAATGCTAGGTCACATATCCAAAGAGCGGTTAACAAGGTTGATGAAAAAAAGGAATTCTACCTCAATTGGATTTTAGTGATTTAGATGTGTGTATAGACTGTATTAAAGGTAACAGGCTAAACATACAGTAAAGAAACCAGCTACAAGAAGCTCTCAGCTATTAGAGATTATACACACTGATATCTGTGGACCTTTTGACATTCCGTTTTAGAGTAGTGAAAAGTACATTATCACCTTCATAGATGACCTATCATGGTACGGTTTCACTTATCTACTGCATGAAAAGGCTCAATCTATGGATGTCTTTAAGATATTAATTGATGAGGTAGAAAGGCATCTAAAAAAGAAAGTAAAGATTGTGAGGCCTAATAGGGGTGGTGAGTTTTGTGGTAGGTTCTTTGAAAATGGACAATATCCTTGTCCATTTTCAAATTTACTTGAAAATCGAGTCATTTGTGCACAGTATACAATGTCCGGTACACCTCAGCAGAATGGTGTTGTTGAAAGGCAAAATCTAATTGAAATGGTTAGGAGCATGTTAAGTAATTGCTCTTTACCTCCTTCTTTATGGATCTATGCATTCAAGACTGCAACCTATGTTTTGAAACAGATTCCTAGTAAAGCAGTTCCTAAGACTCCTTATGAACTATGGACGGGAAGAAAACCAAGTTTAAGACATCTTCGAGTCTGGGGTTGTCCAGCTGAAGGAAGGTTGTACAATCCGAATGAAAGGAAGCTAGATCCTAGGACAGTCGGTGGTTTTTTCATTGGCTATCCTGAAAAGTCAAAGGCGTATACAGTTTAGTGTCGTCCTAACCACAGGATGAGAATAGTAGAGACCGAAACACTAGATTCATTGAGAATGGTCAAACTAATGGGAGCACTGAACCATGAAAAGTGGACATGCATTAAAGAAATTTAGGATGAATTTCCTTCTCCTGAAGTTGCACCTGAAATTGTTGTCCCAATTGTTCCCTCACAGTCAAATGATATAATGGAACAATAACAACGAAATGACGTGCAAAACCCACAAAAAGACAATAACAATGATGATCAAGTCACAATTCAGGGGGAGAATAATATGTCACGTGAAAAGTTAAGGTGATCTGTAAGAGAAAGAAAATCAGCCATCCCAAATGACTACGTGACATATAACATTGAGGTTGAATGTGACTTGAGGGTTAATGAGGATCACGTCTCATTTCATAAGGCCATGGAATATGATAGTTCTGAAAAGTGGTTTAATGCCATGAAAGAGGAGATGGAATCAATGGATGATAACAAAGTATGGGACTTGGTTTTGTTACCTAAGGGTTATAAGGTCGTTGGCTCGAAATGGGTCTATAAGACCAAAATGCATTCTAAAGGTAACATTGAAAGGTATAAGGCCCGACTAGTTGCCAAAGGTTTCACTCAAAAAGACGGCATTGACTATAAGGAAACTTTCTCTCCAGTATCAAAGAAAGATTCCTCTAGAATTGTCTTGGCTTTGGTAGCTCATTATGTTCTCGAGCTTCACCAAATGGATGTAAAGACTACCTTTCAAAACGTTGAGTTTCAGGAAGAAGTGTATATGGACCAACCCGAGGGGTTTACATCCCCGGGTAATGAAGATAAAGTGTGTAGGCTGAGAAAGTCAATATATGGACTAAAACAAGCTTCCAGACAGTGGTATTTAAAGTTTAAAGATACCATTACGTCATATGGGTTCGTAGATATTACGGTTGATCGATGTATCTATGTTAAGATCAATGGGAGAATATTTGTCATTGTTGACGATATATTACCTGTTGCGAATGATTTAGGCATGTTACATGATGTAAAGAAATATCTATCTAAAAACTTTGAAATGAAAGATATGGGTGAGGCATCCTATGTGATTGGGATTGAAATTTTCCGTGATAGATCGCAACGATTGTTAAGGTTGTCTCAGAAAGCTTACATTGACGAAGTTCAAGAGAGATAGAGAATGAGTGAATGTTCTACGGCGATAGTTCCTATACACAAAGGGGACAAGTTCAGTAAAATGCAATGTCCCTAATGAATTGGAACGGAAAAAATGGAGAATATTCATTATTCATCTGTGGTAGGGTGTTTGAACTATGTTCAGACATGTACTCGCCCAGATATCATCTTTGCAGTTGAAATATTGGGTCGATATCAAAGTAATCCCGGAATAGATCGCGGACCACTGGAAAACAGCGAAGAAAGTCCTAAGGTACTTGCAAGGCACCAAGGAGATCATGCTTACGTACAAGCGATCCAATCATTTTGAGGTGATTCGATATTCAGATTCTGATCATGCCAGCTATGTTGATAGTAAAAAATCGACATCTGGCTATGTATTCCTTTTAGCTGATGGGGCAGTATCATGGAGGAGTAAGATCAGAAGCAGTCTATTCTTGCTACTTCTACTATGGAAACTGAATTTGTGGCATGCTTTGAAGCCATTTTTCATGCATTGTGGTTACGAAACTTTCTTTCAGGACTTGGAATTATCGATAGTATATAGCCAAGCCGCTGAGAATTTATTGTGATGATGTCCCAGTCGTCTTCTTCTCTAAGAACGATAAGTACTCCTAGGGGGCTAAGCACATGGAGTTAAAGTTTTTATCAGTCAAGGAGGAGGTGCAGAAGCAAAGAGTGTCAATTGAGCATATAAGAACGGATATGATGGTGACAGATTAATTAACCAAAGGATTACCACCCAAGGCGTTCCTTGGCCTTGTAGAACATATGAGTGTTGTAGATAAAGTCTTGCTATTGTAAAGATAATACACCTATTATGAATATGACATCTAGAATTCACTAATTGTTTGTTTATGTATTTACGAACATGTTGTTAATAAAGTGTATTTATACATTACAGTTATTAGACTACATGTGACTAATTATAAGAATTAAGGTTACTCACAACTTACAGATTACATAGATTTCGAATTGATTTGTGATACATGGAAGGAATCAGTCGCTTAATAAATGATGTGTGACCGTCATGATCCGATTAGTTCTAACTTGATTAAGGATTTGAAAGTTACTGAGGTTAATATTAAAGTGCACATTAAAGTTATTTAACCATTAAGTCAACATAAAGGCCAAGTGAGAGAATGTTAGAATATTTAATAATATTTGTGTGGCCTATGTGTTTTTGGTTTAAATATAAGTTAAGCTCATATTAAATATTAGGAGACTTTAATATAAAAGACAACACCGTGATGGATCGGTTTCGGTTAACGTCCTTAAAGTCAGGAATTACTATTCCTTCCGACCTTACCCAACATCAAAGGACATCTTTCACGAAAAGGTGTGAACGGTTTGACTTGAGAGCAAAGTACCCCTTGACTTGTAAGTATAGATAAACAAGTCAAATAAGGATGTACGTTATCTTCTCAACTAACAGAAGAACTAACATACACAATTACAGTAAGTGAAAGACA
This sequence comes from Agrostemma githago, assembly GCA_958450325.1. Lineage (NCBI taxonomy): Eukaryota > Viridiplantae > Streptophyta > Magnoliopsida > Caryophyllales > Caryophyllaceae > Agrostemma > Agrostemma githago. The sequence goes on from OY288250.1 coordinate 16,924,810, forward strand.
ACTGTTTCATCTCCATCATCAACCAACATTAAGAGAAGGGCTAAGGAGAAGAATCAATCTTTATTTCTTCCTATTATTGAGTGCGTCTGTAAGATATGGACCAAGGTTAGTCCTTATTTCGTTCATCTTTTGTAATTAGAGTTGAATTAAATTGAATCTGTAATCGATTATGGGACAAATTTCATTATCCAATCATAAAGTATATATTACAAGATGTGCAAAGCCACGCCTTACCCTTGTATTACCAATACAAAGAGGTTTCTCCCAAATGACCCAGAATGAGAATTGCATTGTGAACTGCATTAAATGACTACTACTTACCATAACATCGAATGCTCCTTGTTTTGGTGCTTCAGTGAATCTAGTTTGGAGATTTAAGCCAATCACTTGAAAATTATGAATAAAATGACAGGATAATCCTTTCTTAAGATATTGCAATGATTCTTGGTCATTTTTGTTCTCGTTCATCTACATACTTCTAGGACTTTATTAGAGATTTTGAAGCTTAATTTGACAAATTTCATATCTTTTCAGGAGGAGGAATTAAAGGTTTTTGTCCTGATTAATCTGCGTCGTTGTCCTAATTTTTTATAACAAACAGGTTTTTGTCTGATTTTCAATAATTTTGTGAGGGCTTGGATATTCCTAACTAAGAAATTAACAACATTGTTGCATATTAGAACCTTTAGGACCTAAATAAGGCTCATTGGGCATTTGGAAATGATTTTGATTTTCTGCGCCACAGCCAGTAATTCCATATTGATGGTCGTGCTGTGTATAATGTCATTTTTGGATCCTTTAAACTTTTAAGAAATTACTTTCATACGAAATTCAGGGTTCTCGTTTGTCAATGTTTCCTTATGTTCCAATTAACATGGTATCTGCAATCTGTGAGAAATTATATTTTATGCTTTAACCATGTGTTCCAACATAAGAGCGTCCTCAATTTCTTAGCAAGAAGGGGGATGGGATTTCAGATACCCTTGGTTCTTCTGTGGCTGTGAACCTTAAGTCAATCTCAATAGAAAGGCCAATTTTTATGTGGGAGAAGCATGTGAATTACTTTCCATTTCTTTTGTTGATCATTTACAGGCCAGGATCTTCAATTCGTGGTGCATTGGACAATGTCGCTGTCACTGAGTCACTAGAGCTACACAAGATCAAAAGCAGGCAGTGGTCTATTTTCAAGACCTCTGCTACCAAAGGCGAAGGCCTTTTTGAGGGCTTAGATTAGTAACAATTGCTACCTTGACACCTTTCTTTCTTATTTTATTTCCTTTGTTCTTGTTTTAATGTGTTGCTTGGATACTGCATTTGATGCGATGCTGTTTCTTGGCGATCCCTTGGCTTAATGGTTTGATCTAGGTTGTGTATCAATATGAAATGATTCAATTATTTTATGGAGTATATGTAGGTTGAGTAATACACTAAAATCTGAATCTTCCGGATGCTTGTTTCAAAAGATGAGTCAAGAGTTGTGCAGTGGTTAATGAAAGATAATATTCGGATTATTAATTTTCAAGTGTTCATTTTTGGTGAAGTTCATCCTAACCTGTAAAATCTGTGATTCATATCGTTACTTCATCCTAAAGTAAAGCATTACTACATTACACTGGTCTCAAAGTCAGTTTTACGTAGAAGAGTTTGTTGTTATGCGACTACCACAATTTTTGAGAACATCTTAATATGTATGTAGCCCACTTGAGTTTGCTATCATTTTGTAATTGATGAGCATTAAGTTGGGAATTTTGGTGTATAAGAAATGTATTCTGTGAGATGGTTGCATGAATATAATCGCATCATTTGATGTTTAGTTGTGATCGTATTAGGGGTAATGGTGCGACTGTGTGCATATATAACACTACACTCCCTCCTTTCATTCATTTGTTCGTCTTTGATTAGGATATTTCTTACCATCAATATAAAAGGCATAGAAATGAATAAACCATAGGAGTGTAACTGTGCTGTAAATGGAGTACTCCGCATGTTTTTTAAGTCAAAGAAATATTATTGTGGTGGTGTTAGTGATGGTGGTGGTGGAGAAACTTGAGTTGGGAGTAGACCTGGAAAACCTGATCCCACCCAAACCCACCCCGACATCTGAAGTGAAATTTGAGTTTGACCTGTAACCCGAATTGGCTCGGCCGAACTTGTATGGACGCGAATGTTATTATAGCAAATGAGTCAATATCACAAAAATAAAAAAAAAATGAAAATGATCTAAACCTAAAATAACGTAGCCCGACCCAAAGTCAACATGATTTTTCTAACCCGACTTGAACCCCATCTGGTTGACTCATGTGCCAGGCGTAGTTGGGACTTGGAAGTGACCTAGGAGTACAATGGGATTGTACAAGAACCCTAGAATAAGTAGAGCCACTGTAGTTTATAGTCCCTTTGATTTTGAATGTTCTTCCTTATTTCTTAAATGGGCTGAAACGCCTTTTGTTTGCGCTTTTCATTTATGGAAAAACATTTTCACCCAACTTTACCATCTTATCCCCACTACTTTCTTTATATTACACCAATTACATCTCATTAATTAATACAAGAATAAAGGCAATAGCAATGGAGGATAATAAGAAGTTCCATATATAATAAGGAGCTCCTTACCCATTGTTCTACACATAAGAATCTCCTTATTAAGGAGTTGGTTTCTAAAACTGAAAACCAGTTTCATAAGTTGGAGGTGAAAAAAGGGGAAAGAAAAAAAAGGGTGTGTGAGAATGAAACAATTAGAGGATTGGGGTGTATTGCACTTAAAAGATGGAGATTTTTTAATGCATGTTGAAGATATGCTTTGGGAATTGTTCATATTTTTTCTCTTTCCATATTTTCTTTCTTTTCCTTATCTAAAAAATAATGATGAAAAGACAATTGGTCCCACTAAAAAGATATTATGAAACTCCAACCATTGAGATAAAAATATAGAAGTTCCATATGTAGTAGAATATGTTGATGTGAAAATAAAAAATATGGTAGGAAGCTCCTACCATTGCTAATGCCCTAATATTTCTCTCTTGTACTTTTTCAATCAATTTTTTCTCATTTAACTAATATAATTCTTAGTAGTTATAATGTAATTAGTGTCTATCTCTTTGTATTCCCAATTAGTAGAGCTATCTTTATGATTCTTGTGTAATTAGTAGAGCTAATTATGTTCATTGTATCTAAGACTCGACTCGGCTTCATATACCGAGACGTATTAATTTGTTTGATTATCGAAATAACATAGATTATCATGGTATCAGGCTAAACTCGATCCTCACGATAAAAAAAAAGTATTTCAATCCTACACCACAGCCAACGACAGTGACCATCTCCGAGCCATCGACCCATGCCCATGGCCATGTCCGCCCCGTTGAGCGCACCCCATTCCCGAACCGAACTCGGTAACAATCAGCCACCACCACCAATACCCGCGTCTGCTGTTGTGTGCTAAATTTAGACCGTTTTCCCTCCCATTCAGACCCGTTTTTCCCTCGTTTTGCGAGTCTTGAGTGCGATTATCGCCATATTTTGCGTATTTCTCGCATTAGCGTCCCTCTTGTGCGTTTTACGTGTTTTTGGTGGTTTTTCTATCATTTTGATAGGATTTGGCACCGAAATCACGATTGAGCTTTCACGAGAACAAGAGAAGGGAATACCGTCCAAAGAGCAAAGCACATAACTTAAAGTTTAAAGCCATCCAATCATACGACGAAAAATGAGACAAGAATCGAGGCCAGAAAAATGACCGGGCGAAATTTCACCCGGTGAAACACCACTGGGCGAAATTTCACCCGACGGTAAAAATGCCTCCCGAAGATTTTCCGAGACTCCCCACCGGCTGAAATTTCGCCCGATGGAGAGAAGAGCCGGAAACCGCGAAAAAAGAGGAAAATCTCACTGGGCGGAAGTTTCACCCGGTGGGATTTATCGTCAAGTCCGCAGGGCAAAGTTTCACCCCATGAAGATGCTTAGGGTGATTGTCTCACTAATGGAACAAAAAGTTGGATTTGGGCTTTAGGTTAAATACCCATTAAGGTTTTACTATATATATGCCTACCCTAGTTTGTTGCCCAAGGCATCCCATCGTTAGTGTAGTTATACCATTCCACTTTATTACACCATTCCATTAGAAGAGTAGTAGTAGTAGTACTAGTACTAGTATTCTAGTAGAAATCCTCCATAATTCTAGTAATTTACATAGTAATTAGTAGTAGATCTACATAGTTTCCATCAACAATTCTCTAGATTACAAGTTTGTAGAAGATTATTCCAAGTTTCATTTGAAGATTTGTTGGGTTTATTGAAGAATTAGTGACAAGTTCTTAACTTTATTCATCAAAGATTCAATCTTTATTCATGCAATCTTATTATTTCTTATAGATCTTCATAGTTGGTACATTTCTTTCCACTCTCTAATCTCTAGTTTAGTTTTAATGTTGTTTTCTAACTATTGTCTTGTTTAGATCATCTTAGTGTTATTAGTTTCTCTAGATTTCATTATGAATTTCTCTAGATTCTCAATGTGATCATTGTGGCAATTATGGCCATGATTCTAGCTCTTGCATTCCTAATGAAGAAGTTTATATTGAAGAGCCAAATGAAGTCCAAGCTATAGAAGTATATGGGCAAAGACCTCAATTTGATCTTTTTTCTAATACTTACAATGCCGGCACAAGGTTTCATCCTAATTTCTCTTATGGGAATCAAAATGTTCAAAACCCGATGCCACGTGCCCAAGGGAGTCAAATGAGGTCATTTAATCAAAGTCAACAAAGGCCCTTTAATCAAGGTCCTCCAAAGATGCCCCCATATATGCCTACCCATCAAAAGAGCAACTTCAATCAACAAGGTAGCAACTTCCATACTCCTAACAATTACAACAATTACCAAAATCAACATGGTAATCATTTCAATCATGGATACAATCAATGGATCCAAGGTAATTTTCAAGAAAATCAAGGTTACAATAACCAACCATTTAATCAACCCTCTCAATATTATTGCCAATCAAGCAATTTTCAATATGGTCAAGGGGGACCTCCATGGGATAACTATATTGATTTGCAAAGAATCGTTGGCCAACTATGGAATGAACATCAAGATACTAAGGCAAGGCTAAAGGTTTGGGAATCACAAGAAGCAACAAAATCCTTAGCCGCCCCAATTCATCAACCCCATGTTTTGCCCGGTCAACCCCAAAACCCAAGAGATCATTCACACCAAACAAATGCCGTCATTTTGAGAGATGGCAAAGAACTTGAGGACCCATATAAGAACTTGAACTAGAACACCAAGAGTGTCCCATCCAAAGTGAATCAACCAAGTGCACCACAAGAATCATCCCCCACTTCCCCCAAACAAAACCGGGGAATACAAGCAGAGTTTGATATCCTCCAAATTGCGGAGAATGAACAAAGAGAACAAAAAAAAAAGAAACAGCAAATGGAAGCCGAAGAAGCCAAAAGAAAAGAGGCGGAGCGAGTAGCCGAAGAAGAAGAAGAATCCAATGTTCCACCGCCTCCCGTTTTTGTTCCTCCATTGCCTTTTCCCGAGCGAGCTAAGCCACACAAGGAGAATACTCAATTTAGCCGTTTCGTGGATATGTTGAAGAAAGTAAAGGTAGCTTTACCCTTCACCGAGGTAATTTCTCAAATGCCCCTCTATTCTAAGTTTTTGAAAGAAGTCTTGACTAAAAAAAGAACATTAGAAGATAAAGAATGTATTTCTCTCACGGGTCAATGTAGTACCATTCTTATGAATCAAATGCCAAAGAAACTAGAGGATCTTGGTAGTTTTTCCATCCCTTGTCGGGTAGGAAATGTTGTTTTTAATCAAGCCTTGTGCGACCTAAGGGCTAGTGTTAGTTTGTTACCTTATTCTATTGCCAAGAGACTTAGTGTGGGGGAGATGAGACCCACTAGTATGTCGATTCAACTTGCGGATAGGTCCGTCAAGTACCCACTTGGGATACTTGAGGATGTACCCTTTCAAGTTGGTAAGTTCTTCATCCCCTCCTACTTTGTTGTCATGGATATGCCTGAAGACACTATTACCCCCATTATCTTAGGTCGACCGTTTATGGCTACCGGTGGCACTATAGTTGATGTTAAGAATGGAAAGTTGTCATTTAAAATAGGGAACGAGTCGGTAGAATTTTCCCTTTCTCAAGCTCTTAAACAACCAATGATTGAACAAATGCATTCCATTGAAGTTATTGATAGTTTGGTTGAGTATAGCTTGATAGATGATGATAAGCAAGAAGATGAACCAATTGACTCTCCACCTCTTGAAGAAGAATGTTTGCATGATGAAAAGGTAGAACCACTACCGGTGGGTAAGAGTATGGTATCTTCTCCTCCTAGTCTTGAACTTAAACCACTCCCCTCTTCCCTCAAATATGCTTTTCTTGAAGGAACTAATTATCCCGTTATCGTCAAAGCTACCTTTGATGGTCCTTAATTGGAAAAACTTTTGATTGTTTTAAGAAAGCACAAAAAGGCCATCGGGTACAACATTGCCGACCTCCAAGGCATAAGCCCAAATGTTTGTATGCATAGGATCATCCTTGATGATGACCACCGTCCTTCGGTTGAGGGTCAACGTAGGTTGAACCCCACCATGAAAGAGGTTGTCATGAAGGAAGTCCTCAAGTTGTATGAGGCTAACATTATATACCCAATAACCGGAAGTAAATGGGTTAGCCCTGTACAAGTTGTGCCGAAAAAAGGAGGAGTGACGGTCGTTAAAGGAGAAAAGGGTGAGTCAATTTCCACTAGGACTATTACCGGTTGGCGTATGTGTATAGACTATCGAAAATTGAACACGACCACCATAAAAGATCATTTTCCCCTTCCCTTTATTGATCAAATGCTTGAAAGATTGGCGCATCATTCTTATTTTTGTTTCCTCGATGGTCATTCCGGATTTCTTCAAATTCCCATTCACCCCGATGACCAAGAGAAAACCACTTTTACTTGTCCCTGTGGCACCTATGCTTATAGAAGGATGCCATTTGGATTGTGTAATGCGCCGGGAACGTTTCAAAGATGTATGATGGCTATTTTCTCCGATTTTATTGAAAAATCCGTGGAAGTTTTATGGATGATTTTAGTGTCCATGATACATCTTTTGATTCTTGTCTTTAAAATCTTGATCAAGTGTTAGCTCGATGTGAAGAGTATAGACTTGTTTTAAATTGGGGAAAGTGTTATTTTATGGTTGAACAAGGTGTTGTCCTAGGTCATATTGTGTCTAATAGAGGAGTTGAAGTCGATAAGGCGAAAGTCTCCTTGATTGAGAACTTGCCACCACCTACAAATGTTAAAGGGGTGAGGAGTTTTCTAGGTCACGATGGTTTTTATACACGATTTATTAAAGACTTTTCTAAGATTGCTAAGCCTTTGACTTCTTTGCTTATGAAAGATGCACCTTTTGTTTTTGATGACTCGTGTCTTGAGGCCTTTTGCAGGATAAAGACCGCTCTCACTACCACACCAATTATCAAAGCTCCCGATTGGAGTCTTCCATTTGAGATCATGTGTGATGCATCCGATTTTGCCGTTGGTGTCGTTCTAGGACAACGGGTTGATAAGAAGCTACACGTGATTTATTATGCAAGCAAGACCTTAGATGAAGCCCAATCGAGGTACACCACAACCGAAAAAGAGATGCTTGCCGTTGTCTATGCCATGGAGAAATTTCGAAATTATGTTACCGGTTCCAAAGTCATTATTCATACCGATCATGCGGCCATTCGTTACATCATGTCCAAAAAGGAGAAAAAGTCCCGACTCTTTCGGTGGGTGCTCCTTTTACAAGAATTTGATATTGATATTAAAGACAAAGCCGGATCGGAGAACTTGATAGCGGATCATCTTAGTAGACTAACGGTTGGTAAAGAAAGCAATGAAGATGATGATATACCCATCAATGAAGCAATGAGAGATGAGGCCTTGATGGCCGTTGAAACTATTACACCTTGGTATGCCGATATCGTCAATTTCTTAGTGTCTCATTATATTCCGGACGACTATTCCAAGCAAGAGAGGAAGAAACTACGTTATGAAGCCCGACGCTATTATTGGGACGAGCCCTATTTATTTCGCCGTTGTGTAGATGGAATTTACCGACGATGTGTCACGGGTGAAGAAGGATATAATATTGTGAAGCACCTTCACTCGACATCTTGTGGTGGACACTTGGCCAATCAAAAGACAATTGCCAAGGTTCTCCAAAGCGGGTATTGGTGGCCTTCCATGTTCAAAGACATTCGAGCTTTCATTCTCACATGCGATGCATGCCAAATAAGTCACAATATTACAAAAAGAAATGAGATGCCCCTTAAACCTATCTTGGAGATTGAATTGTTCATGTTTGGGGCATTGATTTCATGGGTCCGTTCATATTCTTTTGGTAACAAGTACATTCTAGTCACGGTTGATTATGTCTCAAAATGGATCGAGGCCGTAGCTTCCCCCACCAATGACTCCAAGGTTGTAATCAAGCTTTTCAAGAATGTAATTTTCCCGAGATTCGGTATGCCTAGAGCCATAATTAGTGATAGAGGCTCTCATTTTAGGAAAGATACCTTTGAACACCTTCTTAGGAAGTATGGTATCACTCACAAGATGTCCTCAGCCTACCACCCTCAATCAAACGGGTAAGCCGAGATCTCCAATCGTCAAATCAAGGAAATTTTAGAGAAAGTTGTAAATACACACCGAAAGGATTGGTCATTAAAGTTAAATGACGCCCTTTGGGCATTAAGGACGGCTTACAAAGCACCGATTGGAACAACTCCTTATCGTCTTATGTATGGTAAAGCTTGTCATATACCGGTGGAATTAGAACACAAAGCCAAATGGGCAATCAAGGAGTTAAACTTCGATGAGAGTGTTGTAGGAGATAATCGCCTTCTCCAACTACAAGAATTGGAAGAACTAAGACTTGAAGCCTACGAAAATTCAGGGATCTATAAAGAATGAACTCGCCAATGGCACGATTCTCGAATTCTTCGTAAGGACTTCTCCGTTGGTGATAAGGTATTACTCTTCAACTCTCGCTTTAAGCTCTTCCCCGGTAAGTTGAAATCAAAATGGTCGGGTCCATTCGAAGTGATTGAAGTGCAACCATATGGTTCAATAGAGATATCAAGCCCGGAAACTGGGAAGTTTATGGTTAACGGGCAACGTTTGAAGATTTATCATCCCGGTCACGTTCGTGAGACCTTTGCTACTATGAAGTTTGGAGAGCTCCCATCGGGGAGCGTTGTTTAACCCCTCTCGAAATTGATGTAGGTTTGGTGGTATCCTCAACAACCACCTTGTATATATGTATCATATTTCTTTGAGTTTATTAGTTTTGTTAGCTTGAGAAGAATGACTCAAATTGGATTTCACCATGGAGCATAAATTTGGATGAAGATCAAGCATTTGGAGAAGTTATGGAGCTTAAATTGAAGACCACAAGCATGTTTGTGGGAGATATTGTTTATGTAATGTGAATCGAGTCAATATTTGAATCTCTAGGTGATTATTGAAGAGCCATGAAATGGCAAGGCGGAAAAACGCAGCAAAGAAGACCGTCGGGCGAAACTTCGCCCAGTGAGACTCGACTGGGCGAAACTTCCCCCCACGGAAAAGTTGCCAGATTTGCCGGAATTGAAGAAAATACCACCGGGCGAAATTTCGCCCGGTGAGATTTTCACCGGGTGAAATTTTACCCGGTGGAAAAATATTGACAAAAATCGATTTTCACGACGAAAAACCGTCGGGCGAAATTTCACCCGATGGTGCCCGACCGGGTGAAATTTCACCCGGCGGCGTGAGATGGCCGGATCACCTACACTTTTACTCACTCACTACATTTTCATTTCCCTCCTTCATACTTACCCCAACATAACTTTCCCTCCAAAAATTTTTTACACCAAATTTTTACCAACCACTTTAAAACTTTTCATTTCCCTCTCATCCACCCTTATTTATATCACCTTTTTTATCACCTCACTCTTCATTTCACCCTTTCACCCACCATAACATCATTAAACCACTTTCCATACACCCCAACCCCCATTCATAACTTCATCTCCATCCTTGGTGATTTATTTTGGGTTTTTGAAGAAGAGGAAGAAAGTTTTGGGATTTTTCTTGCAAGCACATTATTATGGAGACAAGAGCTCAACGAGCCGCGCGTAAACAAGGTATGGCCTCGAATTCTAATCCTTCTAAACGTTCATCTTCTAGTAAGTCTTCTAGGCCTAAACTTTCACCTTGCCCTAATACGCCCCTTGCTCGAACCTTCTCTGAAAAGAACTTTCAGAGTACTAGGTGGCCCTGTCCATTCACAATGGAAATCCTAGGTATTGAAGACGATATGAGAGAGTTATCGTTGAGAACAGGAACTAGTGGACGTCTAACTTACGTGCATTCCACCAAAGACCTTACATGCGAATTTCTAGGTAGTTTCACAATTGATAACCCGACCAAACCTAAAGAGTTCAAATTTAATTTGTTTGGTAGAACCCATTTCTTGAATATTTCCGAATTCGGCCTAGCTCTAGGTCAACCCACATCGGGTACCAGAATTCGTGAGCCTTTGAGGGGTGTACAAGCTAGTACGACTAGGAGAGACTTGTGGAGGTGCATAGCGCCTGAACAACGAGATTTCGAACGTAATTCAAATTTCACCGCTGAAATCCATAACCCTTCTATTCGTTACTTTGCTGAAATGCTTTCTCATTGCTTCATACCATCTGCCGACAATATCATTAACCTCAATGTGTGTGTCTTACAATTGATTAGTGACTCTTTACACGGTAACCCTTATCCCCTTGACCTACCACTTGTCGTGGCGTTACACTTTCATCAAATTATTATTGACCAACGCCCTACCGTAGACTGTGGTGTTCTTGTGACTTTAATCGCGAAAAATTTGGGTTACGCGACCGACCACCTAAAACCGATTGACGGTCATGTCTGGCTTGACGAGGCTTACCTCCCTACGTGGATTTTTAATGTACCTGACCATCACCTCGTCTCTATTTGCCATGACCGCGCTTTGATAGTCCCCAACATTTACCGAACCAATATTTACAATTGTCACAATTGGGACCTACCTTTAGGTCCCGGTGAATTCCGACTGAACGAATCAGGGGATGTAGGAGTTTGGGAGTACGCCGGTGAGTTGGAACCCACCGAGGGCACTTCGACAGCTTCTTTTGCGTCAAATGACTACTCAAACTAGACCCCCCTACAAGATTCGATAGATAATGTGGTTTGTATGTGTTGTGGGTATATATGTGTGGAGTCGGTGAGTCTTAATCATCTACAATTGTATGTCCTTGAACTAATCTTGTTCCTTGTACCATGTTCCATCATTATAATCATTGTGATTGCTTTATCTTGACCAAAATTGCAAGCTGTCCCACCGTCCCATTGAATGATTTTTGTGGCCGTCGCGGCTTTGGTATTGCTCCCGGTCTCTTGGCGATGTGATTACGCCATTGACCCTTCGAAAAATCCAAATTTTTAATCAATTTTTCTTAATCCGGGCTAGGTGACGTGACTACACCTACGCCCAATTTTTCACCCTTCCATTTTTCTTTTATTTCATTTTCATTTTGTTAGCCACTTGGCTAGGGTCTAGGTGATGTGATTGCACCTAGGCCCGCCACTATTTTATCGCTTTCTTTATTTTATTTTCTTTTTTCTTTTCTCAAAATTTTTGAAAAAATCCAAAAACATTCAAAACATTATAAAACCCAAAAACATTTGAAAATCATAAAAATCCAAAAAGATTTTTCTTCTTTTTCATTTCCGTCTTTTTCGATTTCCCCTACTTGTCCATTGAGGACAATGTACAGTTTTAGTGTGGGGGAGGAGTCTACTATCTTTTATTTTTTATTTTTCAAAAATCTTTTAAAAATCCATAAAAATTTGAAAAACTTGAAAAATCAAAAATATTTTCTTTTCCTTTTTTCTTTTCTTTTCTCTTTTCTCGTTATGTTTCGTGTCCCGTGCACGGTCTTGTTCTCTACTCTTACAAGTAACCACCACCTAAATAGCACGATTTGAAGAGATTATGAAAGCACCACCTAATTTTATAGAGGAGTTAAGTTGTTGCTATTTGGAGGCTCTCGAAGTGAGCATTTTGGTGTTGTGGTTGATTGTGTGCTTGTATGTTGATGGAGTATGGAGTGCATGACTTTATTTGTGTTTTCTTTTATTTTGCCTTTTCATTTTCGTGTGTTCCGTTTTTTTTTGCTTTTGTATAGCGTGTCTAGGATTAAAACTTTTCGAAAACCCGATTACAAACTTATTACAAGAGCTTACATTCCATTGTAGATAACCCATTGTAGATTTTGGACCTTAGTTTAGTAGAATGACTCTTAGGCAATGAATTTGTTGATCCTTTAGCTTTGAGTCCACCTTTTCAACTAGAGGTTTACTTCGGGGTTTGCATTTGACCACCTTGACCACCCATGGAGGAGTTAGGCCTTGGTTCTCGCATCCCGTTTTCTAGGTGACCTTGCTCGAATGACCATTGCACCTTTAGTCCAAATTTCTTCCTCTTTTTGCGGGTTATCCGGGAATGGCGCGCGTTCTCGATTACCTATTTTTCCTCCACCTATACATCACCATAATAAGTTTACACAAAAATAACCTCCAAGCTTGGTTACAAACCACATCAAAAGCCAAAAAGGGCAAACCAAAGCAAGAGAAAAAGGGCACAAAAACATGAAAAAGAAAAACAAATGAGAAGAAAAGGAGCTTCAAATGAAAATCAAATTATCAAAAACGTCTCCTTAAAAAAAAGCCCTTTGATCGATTCGTCGCCGTGAAGTGCCAACTAGAGGACCGAGTCCCGAGGTAGGAAGATAGCGGTGATTAGTCGATCAACCCAATAATTGTAAACACTCCACCTTTTTGTTTGGGCTAATTTAGGAAATTCGAGTTTTGGAACGAGCCTCTTGGCTTAGCCAAAGAGAGCGGGACTGCACCTACCTACAGTGTCGAACGAATCCATGGTTCACTTTTTCCACTCCGTTATACGCCCCGTAGTACCCCTTTAGAAGAGTAGAAGGACCTAGCTAAGTTATCAACATCTTTATTGCTTAATTGTCATAGTATTAGGCTTTGGTCCTTGTTTACGTGGGTGATTTATCTTGGACGTTTATTGTTGTTTTAGGTAAGTAATCGATGTCTTTCCCCGCCGTCTCGATGAGGGACTCGATGAGGGACTCGATGTTTTATTTTTGCTTTGGATGCGTCTATTCTTTTGTGTTATGTGTTTTCGTGTGTTTAGTCGCATCCACCATTTTAAGCAAGCCCCAACTTGCCTTACATGGGAGTACTTTAACTCACGAGTATTTCAATGTGAGTTGAAGGTACAGCGGGCCCGTTAATTGCCTCGTATCGGCTTAGCATAGTCTAGCTAGTAGTAGTAGTTTGTAATTTCTTTTTGGGTTTTTGCTCGAGGACGAGCAACAGTTTAGTGTAGGGGAATTGTTGTGTGCTAAATTTAGACCGTTTTCCCTCCCATTTAGACCCGTTTTTCCCTCGTTTTGCGAGTCTTGAGTGCGATTATCGCCATATTTTGCATATTTCTCGCATTAGCATCCCTCTTGTGCGTTTTACGTGTTTTTGGCAGTTTTTCTATCATTTTGATAGGATTTGGCACCGAAATCACGATTGAGGTCTCACGAGCGCAAGAGAAGAGAATACCGTCCAAAGAGCAAAGCACACAACTTAAAGTTTAAAGCCATCCAATCATACGACGAAGAATGAGACAAGAATCGAGGCCAGAAAAATGACCAGGCAAAATTTCACACGGTGAGACACCATCGGGCGAAATTTCACGCGACCGTAAAAATGCCTCCCGAAGATTTTCCGAGACTCCCCACCGGGCGAAACTGACCTGGCGAAAGTTCGCCAACCGGGTGAAATTTCGCCCGATGGAGAGAAGAGCCGGAAACCGCGAAAAAAGAGGAAAATCTCACTAGGCGAAAGTTTCACCCGGTGGGATTTATCGTCAAGTCCGCAGGGCAAAGTTTCACCCCATGAAGATGCTAAGGGTGATTGTCTCACTAATGGAGCAAAAAGTTGGATTTGGGCTTTAGGTTAAATAACCATTAAGGCTTTACTATATATATGTCTACCCTAGTTTTTTGCCCAAGGCATCCCATCATTAGTGTAGTTACACCATTCCACCTTATTACACCATCCATTAGTAGAGTAGTAGTAGTAGTAGTAGTACTAGTATTCTAGTAGAAATCCTCCATAATTCTAGTAGTTTACATAGTAATTAGTAGTAGATCTACATAGTTTCCATCAACAATTCTCTAGATTACAAGTTTGTAGAAGATTATTCCATGTTTTATTTGAAGATTTGTTGGGTTTATTGAAGAATTAGTGACAAGTTCTTCACTTTATTCATCAAAGATTCAATCTTTATTCATGCAATCTTATTATTTCTTATAGATCTTCATAGTTGGTACATTTCTTTCCACTCTCTAATCTCTAGTTTAGTTTTAATGTTGTTTTCTCACTATTGTCTTGTTTAGATCATCTTAGTGTTGTTAGTTTCTCTAGATTTCATTTATGTTTCTCTAGATTATTCTCTAGTTTATTGTGTTAGATCTTTTTTCCTCCATAGTTTAGTGGTTAATTGATAGATCATAGTTTACCCATAGTTTTGTTGTTAGTTTCATTAGATCTAGCTAATATGCATGTTGTAGTGATTTTCTCCTAAGTTAATGTTTTATTGTCTTCCATTATGATTAGTGAGTAGATTTCTTGTTGGGGGGGTTTAGGGATGAGGACTTGGATTATTTGAATATAGGGATGTTGGTGGGTTGCTTGCTTGTTGGTTTATCTTGTTTATGGGTGTTATGTCATTGTTGTTTTAGTCCGGCCAACTAGACCGACCTTGACTAGTTTCTATCAATATGGGGAAACTCGGGGTAGAAATTACCATAGCTAGAGACTTACCCTTATTCGCCGCGAAAGCGGGTATTTAGGTGAGTTAGGTGAAGAAACCGAAAGGTGGCATTCCCTTTATCAATGTTGCAACAAAAATTCGATTCCGACCTTATTAGACTCCAAGTACCGAATCCCGACTTCCCCCTAACACCTTTTCCTAGATTGATTATCACCCCTAGCTATTTCTCTAGTTATTTCCCTAGTTTAGACTCGACCCTTAGAAAACCTCCATCTAGACATCAAACACACCGCTTTAAACTTAACATCACACTCCGTTCCCTATGGACCGACCTCGACTTACCACGATTACTCTAGTAGTTTTTGTGTTAATCTGAGTCTATAAATATTGTTTGATCCCCCGTCCTTCGCTAAACGACCGATCCGATTAGAAGACGATCACCTGCCGCCGACCATCGACCCTGGACGAAGCCGCCGCTCGCCACCACCTCGCCCGGCGCCTGCCCAGGTGAACCCAGGTGGGCCTCCTATCTCCATCTATGGTGTGACCCTCCTTCTTCCGTCCAGATTGGATCGACGAGTTTCACTGCCGCGTCCACCGTCACCTGCTGGCCGACTGCTCCTAACCAGCCAGCACCTGGCCTGTGCCTTCTTCAAATTGTTGGGGCCTGCAAACAGGTCACACTTTTATGACTTCTCTAAGTGTGAACAAGCAGCACAAAAATTCTTTTGGGCCAAGCATTTAAGGCCCACACCATCCAACAATAACTTAAAAATAGTCAACGGTTCATGGATACCGGCGCATCCTCTCATTTGAGTGTCGATTCAGGTAACCTTCGTTCCCCTTTTAATTCTATCTCGATTCGTTCAATTTATGTCGGGAACAGTTCTAGTATTCCGGTTCTCGGGTCCGGAACCTCTCACCTACCCACTAAAACCCGACCCCTTCAACTCAAAAATGTTATTTTATACACTCCGCAAATTAATAAAACCCTTATCTCCGACCGTCAATTTACGAAAGAAAATATTGTTTCCGTCGAGTTTGACCCGTATAGATTTTATCTCAAGGATTTTGTAACCGAGAATTTGATTCTGAGAAGTAATAGTGATGGTGAGTTATACCCTGTGTGTTCCACCCCAACCACCTCGACCTCCTCTAATCAGCACCTTGTCACCATGTCCTCTAACATTTGGCATTATCGACTGGGGCATCACGGACCTAAAATTTTAGATATTTTGCGTAATAAATTATCCCTTAATTGTAATAAAACATAGCATCGGTCACACCTTTGTCATTCCTATCAAATAAGCAAACATATAAACGATTACCGTTTTGTGGAAATGACATAGGTCCACCGTGACGCGGCCACGCGCGGGTTTGGGGAGGCGAATGAATCTCCATATGAGAATGGATCGAATTGAAATTTAAATCGAAGTGGAGTCGCCATCGAACTTTGTGGGAGTTCGGGCCCGTTCGAACCCACTCTATGTCTTAATGGGCCATGCACAAAGTATGGCCCATTTCTGATGTCAGAGTTTATTGGGCTCTCCCTTTGCATTTGATACCGATACCGAAATTATCGAATACCGTGTATTGAATGACTCTCGTGTGCCAATGGATTCGGATGTCCGGAAGCCGAGGTTCTGAGTAAGGGGTGAGGATACGTGTTGGAAAGTTCACAAAGAACACCCAACCCCAACCGCACATTAGCGGCCTCTACTAAGATATCGTTTGATTTTGAAATACGCGCGTTAGTAATACGATGAATGATATGCAAACATTGTTTTGCCTAAACATGCGAGAAATTGAATGGGTTGCTATGTCGATTTAATGCATCAAATACTAACGTCGAAGTTATATTTAGCATACGAGGTTCATTTTAGTACAATAAAATAAACAACAAAAATAAATCGACAAAAAGAGCAAACTTGTTGGTAACGGTAATAACGATAATAACGGTTCGCGAAAATATAGAAAGCTATAGGATAATGCATGATTTTGGAAAATCGATAATTTGACTAAGTCGTGTAAAAATATGGTATGATTTATACTCGACTTTAAAATTTCGATGCTTGTCATATTCTATGCTCGATTATGAGATCGATATCGAATATCTAGAGTATGCCTAAAATAAGATGTTTGAAGAATTATTGGTAATTGAATCAAGACGAAATAAGCAATTTTATGTCACGGTTATCAGGGAACCGCGCGACCCGTGCGAAGAGGGCGCGACTCGCGCAGCCACGCGACTCGCACGAGACACGTGCGACTCGCGTGGCGGACTGCTCTCGATCCCGATTTGCGATGCTCGTCGTACCCGGTGTTTGATTATAAAAAACAATACCGAATACTTGGAGTAAAGTAAAAAAAACTTTATGAGTTGTTTTAAATCGAACTAAAACGATATGAATAATCTCCGCGTTTATAGTGCCATATTAATTCTACCGAATTAGGTGGCAACTATTTTAGCATTAACGACTTCGTATTAGTTAGATTCATTGACTAGTTCATTTAGATGCGACATCCAATTATTGAATTGGTATCGAATCTAAAGAACGGGTCTTTGCAACTACTTCAATTAAAAAAAAGACTTGATTGGATTCCCTTGGCAACCCGACATCGTAATAAATCCTTGCGGATTATGTGATGTCGGATCCGCGTCAAAGGGTTTCGACTCAATAAAAAAAATGTAAGTTTAAATCATATATATGCGGTTTTGTTGACGTTCACAACAAAATAAAAGAAGCGATTTTGTTGACGTTCACTTGCTTCAACAATCAAGCGCTAGGGGTGTCAGGATAAGCGACCGGCAACATCTGATGAAACATCCTTGTATATTCGGATTTCCTTATCCCATCATCATTCGCACTAGACACGAATCCGCAAGTATTTTAATATATTATACTAATAATTATTAACGATATTAAAGACACGACAACGAAATACAAAAAAATGAAAAAAAAACGACGATGACGACGATAAATAGGATGGACGACGAGGAGAAGAAGGAGAAGAGAGAAGAACGGGATTTTCCACCCTCAACCTACATGTTTCTTAGTCTCGGATAGAACTCGTTAGTTGTGGCCTAGGCACGGGAGTATCGAGGTTTACGTAAGTCGAGTTATGGTGGTTTAGGGTTTGTAATTTGCTAGGGTTTAAGTTTGAAGATAAGTGAATAGGGTTTTTTTGAATGTTGTGTGTAAAGTGAATATTATGGCTGAAAATGTGTTGATTAGGGTTCTAAAAAAAGTGTTTTTTTGTGCATGCAAGAGGGTGTATATATAGGCAATTGCTCTCCCTCCGTGTCTAGGGTTACTCGATCGGGCGCCCTGATTAACTTGATTGAGTGGCCCACCTGAAAGAGGACCGCGGGTCTGTTCTCGGAAACGGCTTTGACCTGGTTTTAACCCGGTCGCTAAAAGACGGTTTTATTTCCGGTGTCGGTTTTGACCCAAGTTAGTCCTATTTGATTGGAAATAACCCGCTGGGCCTGAATTTGAGGTCAATTTTGTGAGATTTATACTCCGTAAAAAGCCCAAGCCAGAAACTAACGGTTTCGAGCACATATCCGAGCGCGTAGAAGCATGTTTGCGTCCGATCATCATCGGGTGTTTTTTGAAACTACTATAGACACCTGGCAGTCAAAATGTGGGTGTCTACAGAGGCCCCACTCTGACTGAGGCTTGAACAGGGCGAAAGTTAGAGTAACTACCAGGTCAATCAACGATTAAGACCTGGAAGACTTCTGGTCGGGTCGCTTATAGTCCATTAGACTTGCGTGAAAAGGCTCGCCAGCCATAAGATAGAAATCATACCTCAGCTGATGATGATAACTCCATGGGGAATTTGAACTTGTCGTGTAAGTCCCGGGTGCGCTTATATGTGGGCCCATCCCGTGAAAAATGCTGCCTTGGGCTTTCCGCTGGGGAGATATGTGAGTTGCGCACGCGCTGGGGAATAAAAACTTATGTTCCTTTGGGAGGCCAAGCTGGTACCTGAAATGTTAGATGCACAGACAAAAATAGCGAATATAGCAGATAGGGAACACAATTAGCATCTATGGACTGACTTGCGCTAGGAAAAATGATTTTTGCTTCATTTTGAGATCGAAATCCTGAAAGCAACTCACGTGCTAGGTTTTCAAAATGGGAAGGGGTAGAAAAGAAATTTGCAGTTTAAATCGACTGAAATTTGACCTTGTCGAAAAGGATTTTTTTTTTTTCAAATGGCTAAATTTTGCAAATTTTAAAATGAAAATTTGAAGAGAGAGGTATACCGACAGACTCGACTTTGGACGTGACCGGACGAGTTGACAGACACGACTGGACTCTCGAGGGGTTGGACCGTGACTCGGTAGGGGGGTGGGCCACCTAACAAGACTCATAAGTTGCGCTATTCCGTAGCCTAGGCGAGTGGCAACACGGTCGAATCCTCGGAATGGGAAAGATATGTACTCTGTAATGAGACTATTTCGGCGTGACAGGACTTTTAGCAGTAGCAATGCGGCAGCCTAGCGCTCTTTTGAATTTTTGGTACATTCCCCAAAGTGGGTGTCGCTTCGAGTCCTTGACAGATTCTCGTCTTTGACTGAGCCGAGTACTAGGATACACTATGGAAAGGAGGCTAGATTTGAAAGTCGTTTGGATTATGTGAGTGGATGGAGAACTTCTGCCTTTTAGAAGCCCCAGGGACAACAAAGCTAGCTGTTGAGAACATGACGGTGTCGTGACCGGAATGATGGCGCTTTTTGAATGTGTGTCAATGTGGGTGGTTGTGCCTCTGTTGAAAGGCTGCCTACGTATTCACGTATTAAATAAAAAACTTTATTTAAAAGAAAACAATACCGAATACTTGGAGTAAAGTAGAAAAAAAACTTTATGAGTCGTTTTAAATCGAACTAAAACGATATGAATAATCTCCACGTTTATAGTGCCATATTAATTCTACCGAATTAGGTGGCAATTATTTTAGCATCAGCGACTTCGTATTAGTTAGATTCATTGACTAGTTCGTTTAGATGCGACATCCAATTATTGAATTGATATCGAATCTAAAGAACGACTCTTTGCAACTACTTGAATTAAAAAAAAGACTTGATTGGATTCCCTCGGCATCCCGACATCGTAATAAATCCTTGCGGATTGTGTGATTTCGGATCTGCGTCAAAGGGTTTCGACTCAATAAAAAAAATATGTAAGTTGAAATCGATATATGCGGTATTGATGATGATGATGCAACAAAATAAAAGAAGCGATTTTCTTGACGTTAACTTGCTTCAACAATCAAGCGCTAGGGGTGTCGGGATAAGCGACCGGCAACATCAGATGAAACATCCTTGTATATTCGGATTTCCTTATCCCGTCATCATTCGCATTCGACACGAATCCGCAAGTATTTTAATATATTATACTAATAATTATTAACGATATTATAGACACGACAACGAAATATAAAAAAACGAAAAAAAACGACGATGGCGACGATGAATAGGACGGACGACGAGGAGAAGAAGGAGAAGAGAGAAGAACGGGATTTTGCACCCTCAACCTACATGTTTCTTAGTCCCGGATAGAACTCGTTAGTTGTGGCCTAGGCACGAGAGTATCGAGGTTTACGTAAGTCGAGTTATGGTGGTTTAGGGTTTGTAATTTGCTAGGGTTTAAGGTTGAAGATGAGTGATTAGGGTTTTTTTGAATGTTGTGTGTAAAGTGAAGATTATGGCTGAAAATGTGTTGATCAGGGTTCTAAAAAAGTATTTTTTTGTGCATGCAAGAGGGTGTATTTATAGGCAATTGCTCCCCCTCCTTGTCTAGGGTTACTCGATCAGGTGCCCTGATGGACTCGATCGAGTGGCCCACCTGAAAGAGGACCGCGGGTCTGTTCTCGAAAACGTCTTTGACCCGGTTTTAACCCAGTCGCTAAAAGACGGTTTTATTTCCGGTGTCGGTTTTGACCCAAATTAGTCTTATTTGATTGAAATGACCTGCTAGGCCTGAATTTGAGGTCAATTTTGTGAGATTTGTACTCCGTAAAAAGCCCAAGCCAGAAACTAACAGTTTCGAGCCCATATCCGAGCGCGTACAAGCATGTTTGCGTCCGATCATCATCGGGTGTTTTTTGGAAACTACTATAGACACCTGCATGTGAAAATGTGGGTGTCTACACGTTTTCATAGTCATTCTCTCAAACGATGGCCCCATTTGACATAATCCATAGTGACCTTTGGTCATCTCCCGTAACTAGTAAATCCGGCTATAAATATTACCTCTTACTTATCGACAATTTTTCACAATTTGTTTGGGTTTACCCTATAAAGTTTAAATCTGAGACTTATGTCAAATTTCTCAAATTTTAAGCCTACGTCAAAACCCAATTTAATCGCGAAATTAAAGCTTTTCAATGTGACCTTGGCCGTTTAGACAATTTGGAGATGCTAACGGCCTCATTTTTTTATTTTCGTGTCCCCAAACCACATCTCGAAATGGTAAAGTCGAGCGCATGATTCGTCGGTTAAATGAAATCCCCCTCACCCTACTTTTTCATGCCTCCGTCCCGACCATATATTGGGTTGATGCCCTTCAAACCGCTACCCACCTCCATAATATACTTCCCTCCCATTTTCTCTAATCTCAATCACCCACATCCGTCCTCTTTCTTATAACTCTCTCCTATGACCACCTCCGTGTTTTTTGATGTGCATGTTACCAAAATATCTCTTCCACCCGTCCCCAAAAACTTGCACCCCGTTCCACTAACTGTGTCTTCATCGGGTACCCCAATGAATTTTGTGTCTACAAATGCCTTAACCTCACCACCGACAAAGTCATTCATTCGCGTCACGTTACGCTCCATGAATCGGTTTCCCATTTCCGCAATCCGACCCTAAAACCATCGAATCATACTCCTTTCACTACCCATCTTATCATCCCTCTTTGAACCTGAGCCCAGCCCAAACCCCAAACCCGCCAACCCAGCCACTCCCCCCAATTCCCCAATTTTGGCCCACTCCATTGAATGGGTTGCTAAGTCGATTTTAATGCATGAAAATTGACGTCAAAGTTGAATTTAGCATGTGAGATTCGTTTTAGTATAATAAAACAAACGATAAAAATAAATTGCTAAAAAATGAACAAACGTGTTAGTAACGATTGAATAATAAAATATGAATACGACAATATGCATGATTATGAAAAAGGATTTTATGAGACGCGATGGATTAACACGTGTTGACCGAGGTCGAAAAATATTTGTCGAAATCTGAAAAATATACCGAGAAAGCCGTTGTTTTATGTAAGAAACGATGTAAAATTAAAAAGAGAAACGAGGAAAAAACGGGTCGCGGTTTCAGGCCCCCACGCGAGTCGCCTGGGCGGGGGCGCGGCTCGCGTGGGCAGCTGTCTCGGCTCGGGTTCTTCGAAAATCGTTAATTTTAATAAATCGCGTACAAATATGGATTAATTTATACTCGATTTATATTTTCGATATTCGGCGTATTCGACATTCGATTATGAAATCGATATCAAATATTCGGAATGATTTTTAGAAAAAGTTTTTATAAATCGTTTTGAAAAGAAATTGAACGAAAGGGAAAAAAATGTTAATTCTCTCCGCGTTAAAATCGTCGTATTTTGTAAAAAAAGATGTAACGTTTTTTAGGATCAACAAGATTTAATTTAGTTCTCGTTAGAAACGATAATCGATTAATCAACCGGTATCGTATTTTAAGAACGTTATATATGAAAATAATTTAATAGTATCGATATTAGAAATAAAAAAGAAAAAATGCGAAGAACGACCAGTAAAATAAAAATCGACCGACGACGAAAAAAAAAAAGAAAAGACGAGAAGGAGAAGAAGGGAGAAAGGAGAAGTCGGGTTTGATTTTACACCCTCAACCTACATGCTTTGTGTACTTGGATCGGGGCTAGTCGGAATGTGGCTAGGGCACGAGAGCGTCGAGTTAATGTCAGTGAGTTATGGTGGTTTGGTTTGGACGTGTAAGGTGGGGCGAGGTGGCCGGTTTCGTCGGGTGAGCTCGGCGTGGTCTTGGGTTGTATCGGTTTCTCGATGCTAAATGTATGATTATTCATGAATGTCGATGTGTATGAATAAGAAAGTTGATGATGATTGATGTGTATAAGTGTTGTTAATTGTGTTGTGCAAGGGGCCTATTTATAGAAAAAATTCCCAACCTTGGCTAGGAGAAGTGTTTGAGTGAGAACTACCGCTTAGGATAGGAAACGTAAGAGGTTGAGAAGCACGAGAATTCCGTTCACTTGGTGAGGAAGCAAGGAACTTCGCTGAAAATAGGCTGCTCGGCCGACTATTTGATGCTCGGTCGAGTGTTTGATTCGACATTCGGATAGAATTCCTACTTGAGATCGAATTCCATCCTTAAACGGATTTGTTTAATATTTTGTGTAGCTGTTTTTTTGTAGTGTTTGAGTTCAAACCGGACTCGTGAGGTGTCACGGCTGGTCCGTGTGTCTTGAGAATATCTTTGACCGGGTTTTGACTCGGTCGCTAAAAGACGGTTTTGCCCCTGGTGTCGGATTCAACCCAAATTAGTCTTATTTGACTCGAAACGACCCACTGGGCCTGAATTTGAGGTTGGTTTTGTGAGATTTGTACTCCGTAAAAATTCCAAGCCAAATGTCAATGATTTTGAGCCCGTTTTCGAGTATATTAAAGCATGTTTTCGTCCGATCATCATTGGGTGTTTGTCGGAAACTGCTATAGACACCTGGCGGTCAAAATGTGGGTGTCTACAGAGCCCCCACTCTGACTGAGGCTTGGACAAGGCGAAAGTCAGAGTAGCTACCAGGCCAATCACAAATTAAGACCTGGCAGACTTCCGGTCGGGTCGTTTATAGTCCATTAGACTTGCGTGAAAGGGATCGCCAGCCATAAGATAGAAATCATACCTGAGTTCTCTTGTCAGGAGTGGCTCCGTGGGGAATTTGGACTTGTCGTGTAAGTCCCGGGTGCACCTATATGTGGGCCCATCCCATGAAAAATGTCGTCTTGGGCCTTCCGCTGGGGAGATATGTGAGCTGCGCGGTCTTGAATCGTAACTGTATAAGTTACATAAAATTTTGCATGCAACATGTAGGTAAAAGACGTCTCGTGCTTGGGAAAAAACTTGATATTCCTTTGGGAAGCCGAGTTGGTACCTGAAATGTTAGATATACAGGCAGAAATAGCAAATAGCAAGACAACATACAGAAAATGCAGTTAGCATCTATAAACTGACTTGCGCTGGGGAAATTGATTTTTGCTTCATTTGGAAATCGAAATCCTGAAAGCAACTCACTTGCTAGGTTTTCAAAATGGAAAGGGGTAGAAAAGAAATTTGCAATTTAAATAGACTGAAATTTGACCTTGTCGAAAAAGATTTTTTTCAAATAGCTAAATTTTTCAAATTTTAAAATCAGAATTTGAAGAGAGAGGTATACCGACAGACTCGACTCTGGATGTGACCGGACAAGTTGACAAACACGACTGGACTCTCGAGGGGTTGGACCGTGACTCGGTAGGGGTGTGGACCACCTAACAAGACTCTTAAGTTGCGATATTCCTAGCCTAGGCGAGTGGCTACATGGTCGAATCCTCGGAATCGGATGGATGTGCTATGGGGGGATTGCAATAGTCTGTAATGAGACTGTTGTGGTCTAGTGCTCTTTTGGATCTTTGATTTTAGGGCACATTCCCAAAGTGGGTATTGCTTCGAGTCGTAACAGATTCTCGTCTTCGACTGAGCCGAGTACTAGGACACACTATAGAAAGGAGGCTAGATTTTTTTTGAATTTATCTGGATTTTGTGAGTGGATGGAGAACTTCTACCTAGAAGAAGCCCCCGGGACAACAAAGCTAGCTGTTGAGAACATGATGGTGTCGTGACCGGAATGATGGCGCTTTTTAAATGTGTCAATGTGGGTGGTTGTGCCTCCGTTGAAAGGCTGCCTACGTATTCACGTGTGGTGAAATCAAACCAAGCCGTAGTTCAGTGGATTGGAAGATATATTATGGTGCCTAGTCTAATAGGACTTTGTGTGTAACTAGCCATATTGACGGTGTAGGCTAGGTGCATTCCCAATGATGTCTTGATCAAAGGGCTAAAATGCTTAGGATATTGATCCTGTGACTGTGAGCGTTCCCTGGGGTAGCCCCCAGAGGTGGTGTGAACTATTTGGGCATGTTCTATGCTGACCGCAAGTTGAGTTCCCGTGTTTGGGGTTGGTAACTGGTTTGAATGAGAAGAATTGGGATGGGATTTGACGAGTTCTGCTCTTGGGGATTTGACGAGTTTTGCTCTCGGGGATTTGACGAGTTTTGCTCTCGGGGATTTGACGAGTTTTTCTCTCGGGATTTGATGAGTTTTTCTCTCGGGATTGTGTATGATTAGGTAAGGGATTTGACGAGTTTTGCTCTCGGGTCTTTGACGAGTTTTGATCTCAGGTCTTTGACGAGTTTTGATCTCGGGTTTGCGTATGGTGATTGTGAATTCTGTTATGTAAAGGGGAAGTCGAGTAAAATGGCTCGAACTTTGATCGGGATAGGTTTTGATAATGCGGGATCTTGTTTTCATGTCTGGCCCTAATGGTTAGGGGTATCCTATGGGGCTTGAATCCTCAAAATCCCGGGCTGTCTCTAGCCTGGGTCTCGGGAAGGTCTTGAGGGTTGTAATGTGGGAAGGCTAAATGTGGTGTTAGTTGACCAGCTCGATTATCTCTCCCTTATTTGATGGTATGAATTTTGACCGTACCCTGTTCATTGGACTTTCACTTGAATTGACCATTGATCATGGTCATGGATTTTTGGAAGTTCTTTTTTTACCATGGCCAGCTCTTGTGTTTTGGGCCTTTTGTTTTTTTTTTCTTTTTTTCTTGGACTTTTGTTTTTTTTTGTCCAATTTTTTTTGTTTTTGTTTTGTTTTTTTTTTTTTCGGTTGGTCAAACTAACACTAAGGTAGGGATGGTCAGTCTTATTGGAGGGGTGTTTATTGTGGGAAATGGGCTTGCCTCCCGTCTTGAACCCAAACTAGGAGACTACCCAGATTTGTCATAGGATTCGATACCGCTACTCCTAAGTGTAGTTTTGTGGCTTTCTATGTCAGACATGGAACAGGTAAAGGAAAACACGAGTCTCATTTCCTGCGGTCGTTATAGATGTGCCTCTAATAGTCACGTGCATGTGCTCACAGTGCATGATGGTGTTCATCATGTTCTCGGAAACACATAAAGAAAGTATATATGAGAAGTAGAAAGGCTGATTTTATTGAATTTTGAAAAGAAAAAAAAAGAGGACAGAATACAACTGACTCTGACTCTGACTTTGACTTTGGAAGAAATAGCACATCCTAGACTCGGACTCAGACTCCGACTTAAATCAAATCCGGACTCTAGGATGATGTTGTCAATTCAGCTTCTAAGGACTCAAGCTGATGTCCAGTATAGCCTTCAGTAGAAGCTTCACCCAGATCTTCATTATGTCGAAGATCGTCTTCAATCCTAATGCCCATTTCGGTAAGCATCGTAAAGTTCGAAATGTCGGCGGCGTACCTAAGATGGACGCAGTAGGAAGGTAGGAGGTTGTTGATGAACGCCTCCACTAGTGTCTTCTCGTTGGGCTTGTCTACCAACTTCACACTTTCGGCCCTCCACCTTTGAAGGTACTTGGTGAAACCTTCTTTGGGCTCTTGGGCCATGACCTACAGGGTGCGCATTGTGGTCTGGATCTTGGTATTATCAGGGTAATTCCGAGCGAACTCTGTTGCCACATCATCCCAAGTCTTGTATTTCTTGGAATCGAGCCGGTAGTACCAGGCTTTTGGATGCTTCTCGAGGGAAGCAGCGAACAGGTGCTTAAACATAGTGGATTTCACCCCCTTGATAGCCATGAACTCCTTGAAAGCCCGAATGTGATGAACCGGGTCTTCAGTACCCTCAAACATCGGTATGCCCGTAAGGTTGAGGTTGGCGGGTAGCTCGTCATTCAGAGGCGAATAGGAACGAGCGTTTTCCGTATGGATCAAGTTATTTGTTGACAAATGGACCTGTTCTTCGAGTTTGCGAACGGCGCGGACCAGTTCAGCTATGGGCCCAGTGGTTTCATTCCCGACCTTAGGAGTCCTTTGTTCCACGACACTCAAACGGGTGGCAATGGCGGTTTGGTCGGTCCTGATGGCTGTCAGTTGGGCCTCCATCTTAGCCAGTGAGGCAGTCAGTTTGTCCAAGGTTTCTTGCATTTTCTGGCGTCTGGTTACCGGTGGCCCGTCTATAAGAATACCGTGTAATCAGAAGAGTTGCTTCGGAACTCATGTAACACCCCTGATTTTTATATATTAAATTTTATTAATATTTTATTTTGTTTACGATTTAACTCGTATTTCTTAAATAATTATAAAGCAGATTCAATTTTTCAATCGTTTGAACACGTAAAGTCCTATTACCTCGAAAAATCATTTTTATGCTTAAAATGTATCTTACTTTCATTTCATTTGATTTACTCATTTTATTTCTACTCGAGTTTCCGTTTCGATGGTTTATATTCCTGAGTTCATCTTTATATAAAATTGAGTTCGTATTTTAAACTCGAAACCCATTTTAACTACCCCATTTACAAGAACTTTTATTAATATCAAGAAATTTCTATTTAATCTTTTTCTACGCGATTTCGTACATAATTATTTTTGAAACGCAATTTTAATACTACTTTCTCGAAAACACGTTCTTATACGAGTTTCGTCTACTTATTATTATTATTATTATTATTATTATTATTATTATTATTATTATTATTATTATTATTATTATTATTATTTTAAAGATGATCCATTTACGATTTTAAGCGCGAATTGGGCTCGGACTGTAGCAGCCCAACTGTTTCCCTCCTCGGACTGAGATATTTCATGGATCAGTTGAGATAGTAAAAACTGACTCCACTATCCACTCCTAGTCCTATGCACGTTCTCCCTACTTTTCAAAACTTCTCTTAAACCCCAACATCAATCTCCTTATTCTTTCATAACACTATACGTATCCCTCTTTTCCTATTCTCAAAAAAATTGGATTGAACGTACATCATCTTTTTCTCTATTCCGATCCTTCTCTTCTTCCCGATTCATTCTAATACGAAGGATAATCATCGAATTCTTAATTCCTTCTTCCTACTTCACGATTTATGATACTAATAAGGGTCTTGAACCTTGTTTATAATTTTTTTATAGGCTTTCGAGACAACCCGAGAAGGACGAGTATATTATTGGCTCGGATCTCAACGAAGGTAACACATGATGGCATGACTCGGTATTGCATGATATATATGTTGTAGTTGTTTGTAGTATCGTTTTAAAATCGAATTTTTATACGAATAAGCATGTTTTAATTATATTGCGATAATATGCTTAAATCGATTTCGTGTTTCTATCGCTTTTAATCTTTTTCTATTTATTTCACATCGGATCTTCTAAAAGTATTATAAGGCCGAGACTAAAACATACAAATAAGACATTATTTCTGAATTTTCGTGATTTTAATATAAAGTAGCAAAGTGAAAGTTTTTATTATTTTTAACATAATTACTGCATGTTTCATAATCGATTAGTTTTTTTGAACGATTTAATACTCCTGTTAAAGACTTTATTTTCTAAAAGTTTGAAAGTAGACTACTAATTATTTTACGTCTATTATATGCCTGTAAACTTTCTTAAATTAAGTCCAAGTATTTTGGTCACAATAAATATTTTAAGAACAGACGTCAGATTAGTCCGCGAATCTGTCAATTTTTGTAAAATCTAATTTAAACCCTTTGATAAACTTTGAATTTATTCTGGGTAATTTATGTACCTAAACTTTGAAGAGTCTACTTAATGTTTCCAATTGGTTTTTCTTCAAAATCAATTTTTAAACGTATTTTATTAATGAGATACCATCGGGTGTCGAATTCTGTCAGTTTGTGAAAATACAAATAAAAACCCATGTTTTATTTGGAATTTGGATTTTCTCCAGAAATAAAAGTTGTAACTAAGTTTCTAAAGTTTTTCAACCCCACTGGTCTTACGTTGTTTTGATTTTTAATGATTTAATTACGAATTTTATAGTAAGACAGTGCTATTCCGGAAAATCTGTAAATTTGTAATTTAATACTTTTAATTACGGAGTATATTTCAACCTTTTGAGAAATAATTATGATTTTCACTTTCGTTGACTTTTGATCATTAAATATATATTTATAAAATAAGTATAATGTTTATGTCTCGAGGCCTAATATAACTATTTTATATAATTCAAATGTTAAACGATTTCTAATTATAATAATACCTATTTTGGAAAGTTAATATTTGAAGAAAGTTTCCCAAATTAGAAAGTTTCTTTTTAGGAACGTTTTAACAATCCTATCGAATTACGACAACGGCTTTGTTTTGGAATAAGGACAAGTGTACGGGTAGAGTAATACAGTCTAGGGTATACGTTTTGCCATCAACTATAAAGCTGGTGTGTCTAGTTAGAGACACATTGGTCATTGAACTGAGCATGGTTTGTGTTCAGGAGTGTGTATATATTTTGACCTTAAACTTAGATATCGCATCGTGTAAGTCGTCGTCGGGTTGAACTGGATTACGGTTGGTGTCCAGGAGGGGTGTACATTACTTAAGCCAGGACCTCGCTGCACGCAGTCCTGTTATAGTTGAGTTGCCTAGTTAGAGACCGAAGTCTAATTTGTTTTGACTGAATTCTCGAACCTAGTTTAGTATGATCCTAGTGAAAGTCTATTCCGTTACACTGATTAATTTCCATAACGCCATTACTATTATTGATTGACATTGATTTGCAGGTTGACAATCATTTTGAAGTATTTTACCGTATCATTTTAAATGTTTTCCGTTTTCAACTATTTTGATATAATAGTAATTATGCCTTAATATTTATGTAATATGGCTGGGAGAATTGCCTGAGTTGCTCCCCACTGAATTGTGACTGTTATGTTTATAACATGGCAGGTATTATTTATTCCGGGGTTTGGTGTGAGCTAGCGAGTGGCGTGGATCGTACTCCGCTTGAGTTATGTTTATTTATGGATTCTTAATCCCATTTGGAGAATTTTTATTTTTAACCCTTTTGTAAAAAGTGGCTTTTGTATTGACTGACCGTTCTTTTTGTAAAATATAGAACATCAGTGTGTTTTAATCCCAAATCTACAGTATTTCCGCTACAGTATTGCATTAGAATTTATGGGGGATTACAACTCAAATACACCAAGGCATAGGAAATAGCGCGGGAGGAGAGACGACTCCAGTTTGACTCGGGTTAGACTCTCCTAAGACAAATGTGTAGGGTATGATCCTCGGAGTGACCGTGATTAATCGCTCCGTCGGAGAATAGCCCCCAAGTGAGACTAAGGACTCAGATAGGACTCAGATGGTGTGGCATCTAAGTGGCTCGAAAGTGGGGTACGTGAGACACGTGTAAGACATGACCTTTAGAGCAACCGTGATTGACCGCTCTGATGAAGGGTAGCTCCCAAGTGGGATCGAAAATTTGGTTAAGACTCGAGTGTCGGACGAGTGACCCTTAGACGTAAAGCTCACAAACCTTTTGTTATAGGGCTATGCCTTGTAAAAGGTTGACTCGGAAAAGACACTTAGACGGGCGACTCGTGAAAGGTGGGCCTCCTTTAGGATCCAGCTGTGTGGGATGGGCCCTGTTTGAAAGGAGGTTTACGTGAGACATTCCCAAGACTTTGGACTCGATTGTGTAAACGGGCCAACCTTCGTAGGAGTATGTCCTACGTAGGTGGGCTTTGCCTTAGTCAAATAAGGCGAACTGGGATAGGGAGGAAACTCGTGATATAAGATCGACGGAGTTTCGACGCTAAAGACCTCGACGACTTACGACATGACCCGACACTGCTAAATACGGGAAGTCCTAAGAAAAGGAAGTTTTTGAAAAATGATTTTTGAAAGCCCGAAAAATTCGGGGAGAACCGGCCCTTTTTTCGAAAAACGGAAAAGGTGGGTCGGGCAACGGTTTTGAAAGTTTCGAAAATATTTTCGAGTTTTGAAATGGGCATAATACCGGCTAAAAATAGGCTATTTTGAGTAAAATCGTGGATCCTAAATTCGGTATATGTCCCGGGTTTTGAAATTGGATATTTTGAAAAGGATGCAATTTTTGAAATGATGGTTTTTGAAAAACGACTTGTAAATCAGGTAGCACGTAGTCATGGAAACAGTATAACGACGCCATGTATGCGCTAATTCTAAGTCTCGGTCAGTCTGTAAGGGTCTATATCAGTGGACATAGCCTATCGAGAATCGGGGCTGACTTCCTAAGTCGAGTTGAGCTTAGAACATGCCGTAAAACCCATATGAATCGGCTATGGACACCTTTGACATATCCAATTTGGACTACATCAATAGTATAGTGGGACGTCGCTCACCAGTACCGGCCCGGGAAAATATGGGGTTATGCATGAACCGTAAAACTAAAACGCGTATTGTACTAGTCAAACGATTTCTATTTGAGTCTCACCCTGAGGATGCCGATGGTAAGTCACGCATCAGTTAATCCCCAGCGGAGTCGCCAAATTGTGGACATGACATAGGTCCACCCCGACGCGGCCACGCGCGGGTTTGGGGAGGCGAATGAATCTCCATATGAGAATGGATCGAATTGAAATTTAAATCGAAGTGGAGTCGCCACCGAACTTTGTGGGAGTCCGGGCCCGTTCGTACCCACTCTATGTCGTAGTGGGCCGTATACAAAATACGGCCCATTTCCGATGTCAGAGTTTATCGGGTTCGTCCCTTTGCATTTTATACCGATACCGACGTTATCGGATATCGTGTATTGAACGACTCTCGTTGCCAATGGTTTCGGACATCCGGAAACCGAGGTTCTGAGTAAGGGGTGAGGGTACGTGTTGGGAAGTTCACAAAGAACACCCAACCCCGTCCGCACATTAGCGGCCTCTACTAAGAAATCGTTTGATTTTTGAATACACGCGTGTTAGTAATACGATGAATGTTATGCAAACATTGTTTTTTCCTAAACATGCGAGAAATTTAATGGGTTGCTAAGTCAATTTTAATGCATGAAAATTAACGTCAAAGTTGAATTTAGCATGTGAGATTCGTTTTAGTATAATAAAACAAACGATAAAAATAAATTGCTAAAAAATGAACAAACGTGTTAGTAACGATTGAATAATAAAATATGAATACGATAATATGCATGATAATGAAAAGGGATT
Organism: Agrostemma githago; assembly: GCA_958450325.1. Taxonomy (NCBI): domain Eukaryota; kingdom Viridiplantae; phylum Streptophyta; class Magnoliopsida; order Caryophyllales; family Caryophyllaceae; genus Agrostemma; species Agrostemma githago. Next base: position 16,956,991 of record OY288250.1, read on the forward strand.
TTATGACACGCGATGGATTAACACGTGTTGACCGAGGTCGAAAAATATTTGTCGAAATCTGAAAAATATGCCGAGAAAGCAGTTGTTTTATGTAAGAAACAATGTAAAAATAAAAAGAGAAACGAGGAAAAAATGGGTCGCGGTTTAAGGCCCCCGCGCGAGTCGCCTGGGAGGGGGCGCGACTCGCGTGGGCAGCTGTCTCGGCTCGGGTTCTTTGAAAATCGTTAATTTTAATAAATCGCGTACAAATATGGATTAATTTATACTCGATTTATATTTTCGATATTCGTCGTATTCGACATTCGATTATGAAATCGATATCAAATATTCGGAATGATTTTTAGAATAATTTTTTATAAAATCGTTTTGAAAAGAAATTGAACGAACGGGAAAAAAATTGTTAATTCTCTCCGCGTTAAAATCGTCGTATTTTGTAAAAAAAGATGTAACGATTTTTTAGCATCAACAAGATTTAATTTAGTTCTCGTTAGATACGATAATCGATTAATGAACCGGTATCGTATTTTAAGAACGTTATATATGAAAATAATTTTATAGTTTCGATATTAGAAATAAATAAGAAAAAATGCGACGAACAACCCGTAAAATAAAAATCGACCGACGACGAAAAAAAAGAAGAAAAGACGAGAAGGAGAAGAAGGGAGAAAGGAGAAGTCGGGTTTGATTTTACACCCTCAACCTACATGCTTTGTGTATTTGGATCGGGGCTAGTCGGAATGTGGCTAGGGCACGGGAGCGTCGAGTTAATGTCGGTGAGTTATGGTGGTTTGGTTTGGATGTGTAAGGTGGGGTGAGGTGGCCGGTTTCGTCGGGTGAGCTCGGCGTGGTCTTGGGTTGTATCGGTTTCTCGATGCTAAATGTATGATTATTTATGAATGTCGATGTGTATGAATAAGAAAGTTGATGATGATTGATGTGTATAAGTGTTGTTAATTGTGTTGTGCAAGGGGCCTATTTATAGGAAAATTCCCGACCTTGGCTAGGAGAAGTGTTTGAGTGAGAACTACCGCTTAGGATAGGAAATGTAAGAGGTTGAGAAGCACGAGAATTCCGTTTATTGGTGAGGAAGCAAGGAACTCGCCTAAAAATAGGCTGCTCGGCCGAGTATTTGATGCTCGGTCGAGTGTTTGATTCGATATTCGGATAGAATTCCTACTTGAGATCAAATTCCATCCTTAAACGGATTTGTTTAATATTTTGTGTAGCTGATTTTTTGTAGTGTTTGAGTTCAAACCGGACTCGTGAGGTGTCATGGCTGGTCCGTGTGTCTCGAGAATATTTTTGACCGGGTTTTGACTCGGTCGCTAAAAGACGGTTTTGCCCCTAGTGTCGGATTCGACCCAAATTAGTCTTATTTGACTCGAAACGACCCACTGGGCCTGAATTTGAGGTTGGTTTTGTGAGATTTGTACTCCGTAAAAATTCCAAGCCAAATGTCAATGATTTTGAGCCCGTTTTCGAGTATATTAAAGCATGTTTGCGTCCGATCATCATCGTGTGTTTGTCGGAAACTGCTATAAACATCTGGCGGTCAAAATGTGATTGTCTACACAAACCCACCACCATTCGGACCATTCTTAGTCTCGCTGTTAATAGGGCCTGACCCATTCACCATTTGGACGTTAAAAATGCGTTCTTACATGGAGACCTTGTTGAAACCGTTTTTATGCACCAGCCTCTGGGATTTGTTGATCCCTAGGTTCCTGGCCACGTTTGTCATCTCCGTAAGTCCCTGTATGACCTCAAACAGGCCCCTCGGGCGTCGTACCAACGCTTTGCGAATTTTATTCTCTCCCGAGGGTTTAAGAGTAGCACCTGTGATCCGTCCCTTTTTATTTTTCATCACGGACACGACATTGCTTATCTATTATTATATGTTGATGATATCGTCCTAACCGTGTCTAGTACTAGCTTGCTACGATGAATTATCACTACTCTTTCATAGGAATTCGTTATGACAGAATCTGGGTTCCCTGCACCATTTTCTTGGCATTCAGGTGACCCGTAACTCGACAGGTCTATTTCTCTCTCACGAATCGTATGCTCGCGATATTCTTGCTCGGACAGACATGTCCAACTGTAACTCAGTTTCTACACCCGTTGAAGTCGGGTCCAAACATAGTGCCACCTCCGATACTCTTCTCCCTGACTCCACTCTATACCACAGTTTAGTTGGCGCCCTGCAGTATCTAACAATTACTCGACCAAACATCTCCTATGTCGTCCAACAAGTTTGCCTATTTATGCACGCCCCTCGAGAGCCTCACTTTCAGTTTCTCAAGCGTATTCTTCGCTATGTCAAGGGCATTCTCGCTCATGGGCTCCGCATTACGAAATTCGTCTCTGATAAACTCACCGCTTACTCCGACGCTGACTGGGCCGGTTGTCCCAACCTTCGTTGCTCCACTTCCGGTTATTGTGTGTTTCTCGGTGACAATTTGCTCTCATGGTCCTCCAAACGGCAACTTTCTGTCTCCCGCTCAAGTGAAGCAGAATACAGAGACGTAGGTAATGTCGTCGCTGAGACGTGTTGGCTCAGCAATATACTTCTAGAGCTTCATGTTCCTCTACGGCATGCCACTGTTGTCTACTATGACAATATCTCGGCAGTCTACCTCTCCGGCAATTCGGTCCAATATCAACGAACCAAGCACATTGAAATTGACATTCACTTTGTTCGCGAGAAGGTTCGCCTCGGTTTGGTCCGTGTTCTCCACGTCCCCGCCGACTATCAGTATGCCGATATTTTCACAAAGGGTCTGCCCAGGTACTTTAATTTTACACCCGTTTTCGATCCAGCCTGAACGTCTGTCCTCTTACCGTTCCGACTGCGAGGGTGTCTTAGTAATTATAAATTAATTAGGGACGATCTCTTTGTATTAGTAATTAGTAGGGCTAACTTTTCGATTACCGTGTAATTAGTAGAGCTAGTTATGTTCATTGTATCAGGACTCGCCTTGGCTTTATATCCCGAGATGTAATAGTTTGTTTGGTTATCGAAATAACATAGATTATCAATAATATTTCTCCCTTCACTCCAATTTCTCAAAAATTAAATTAAAAAAGGTGAAACTTGCATATGGAGGGGGCAATCGATGAACCAAGAAGACGCTTGATTGCTTATGATAAATATTTACTAGTGCAACAATTGTAAACGGGTAATACTTGGCGTCAGTATGCATACATCAATCCATATTAAATTAGAGCCTATGTATTCAAAATGACAAAAATAGGGTGGGTGAGGGTGAGTTGGTGTTAATAATGGAGTACTCCGTAATTATTAAAGTGTGGGTTCTTCCAGATTAAATTCAAGCTCGGCAACAGCTCTCTGTAGATGGATATCAAGAGGAGGGGTGTATCCAAAAGCCATAGAGTAATCATCCATTTCATCAACCGACGACGAACTCTTCAACTCACTCCATCTCCTAGCATGCTCCGAGTCTTGACCATCACTCAAAAGCTCAACCACCTATACATACATGATACATACACCCATCCATGCATATTATTAAGTCTTGCTTATAATTAAAGAGATCCAGCAATATAATGTATGCACACGTTGGTAGCGAGTTTCATCATTCATCATCATCATCTACGTATGTATGTACGTACCTCCGTCATTGTTGGACGCCAGGCCGATGAATGTCTAACGCAACATGAAGCCGTAACAACAACCTTCCGCAACTCTTCTACATCATACATACCCTCTAATCTCGGATCAGCTAGCTCTAATATCTTCCCACTCTCCATCAATGGCATAGCCTACATCACATCCATAAATTATTGTATGTATGTAAACCCTCATTAGCTACTCAGATCATAGCAGTTTGTTTCAAACTAATTATTAAGTTAAGATTAATTAATTAATTACGAGTAGTTATTATTATAGTATGTAGTAAGTAGTACTTAATTAATTACCCATAAGAGCAGACTCTGTTTGGAAGAGTTAACAGGTCTTTGGCCAGTAACAATCTCCAGGAGAAGAATCCCAAATGCAAAAACATCGGTTTTCTCGTCTACAATTCCATGCATGAAGTACTCTGGAGCCAAATACCCAAAGGTGCCTTCTATTGGTAGTACCGCATGTTGGTTGTTCTTGCTTGCAGGAAGCCATTTTGCAAGTCCGAAATCCGTGATCTATTACACATATAGATAGCAACACACATAATACATTTCATATAGGATCGGAGTATATATATTATGAAGGAATAATTTAGAGGATGAGCAAATGTACGTAGTACATACTTGAGGTTCGTAATCAGAACCGAGAAGAACGTTGGAGGCTTTGATGTCGCGGTGTATGATCCGGTGCTTGCAACGCTTGTGTAAATAATCAAGTCCCCTTGCCACTCCTAATGCTATTTTGTACCTCATTTCCCATTCTAGACCCTTCTTTGCATTGCCTAATTAATTAAAGAATACCAATTCAATTCAGCAGCAGTCCTTTTAAGTCATGTTAATTCAGTGGTAGTGGACTCCTTGTATATTATTGTTTACATACCATGAAGGGCATTGAAGAGATTGCCATTCGGGGAGAGCGGAAAGATGAGATATAGACCGTTTTCGACACAATATCCAATCAATGTGGCGGTATTAGGATGAGAAACATGACTAATTATGCCCAATTCTATAAGAAACTCCTTCTCTTTGTTTGGGTTACTGTTGTCTTTTGTTAATCTTTTCACTGCAATTCTCTTCCCATCACTAAGCTCACCTCTGTAAACTTCCGAGTATCCACCTTGTCCTATCATATTATCTGCATGCCAACCACATCATCATATAACATAATAACGCTACGCAACAATAATAAATACGAGTATTTTTTTGAGTAAACCCTGGCCTAATGATGAGTAGATGATTAATTAGGAAGTGTGTATTGTGAAAGGCAAGTTTCAATTTAGGTGCATATATAAGGACCATCATCATATCCATATTTATTTTTGTTTGAGTGAAGGTTTACACCGTTTCATGCCAGATGTGCTCCTTATCAATTACGGAGTACTTTATTACTCCCTCCGCTTTTTTTGAATTGCAACATCCCACGTAGAATAAGGTTGTGAGTGTATGGACGGTGAGCCTCACTAATGAAGTAAAAAACATTCCCGGTCCCCACTAACAAAATAAAATATACCCATTACATAAATATGGCAATAATTCTAGTGAAACTATCCTAAAAAAATATATGATACAATTCCAAAGAACCGAACAAAATAAAAATAGAGAATTAAATAAATAAATGACCAAAACACACTAAAATGGAAGAGTAATTCCGCGGTAGTGGTAGTGGTAGTGGTAGTGAATATGATGACGTCAAAACTGAGTAACTCTCATGGACAATTATGTTATCATGAAATTACTTACCTGGGTGAAAGTCGTGGGTGGCGAGAGAAATCTCATCAAAGCTAAAGCATTTCAGTAACGGTTGTTGAAGCTTTTCCCTTAAATGGCAACTACTCTCACTAATACTTGATCTTCTCCTACCACTTGGTGAGCTCCTTAGAAAAAAGGATGCCACACGTCGCAACGGGGATTCCTTACACTTGATTATAGTTGTTGTTGTTGTTGTTGTTGTTTTCGGTGATGGTGGTGGTGCTGGCGACTCAGAGTTACTACTTGAGTCACCAAAACTCGAGTTATCGTCTCCTCTATCAACTCCATTTAGATCTGTCCTCGGAGATTTCTTCTCGAATGTACCCTTCGATGATGAATCAGTTGCTTCTTCTTCTTCTTCTTCCCTAGTCAATTGTTCTATTGAGATTATGGAGCAGCCCTTGGGAGCACGTTTCAAGCAATATCTTGTTATTTCCCCTGTTTCTCTGCAAAATTTTGACCTCGACAATAATAATAATACCATGAAGAGAAGAAAATGAAAATTGCAAAAAAAAAAAAACAGAGGTTTGAAGGAAGATGAGAATCATGTTTACCCATTTGGTTGTGTTTTTGAGCCTCCAAGCACTAAAAATGCAGCGGATGATCTCTTAGCTTGATCAATTAAGCCACTTCCTATGTTGGAACTATAGGTTACCCTAGCCTCCAAATTCACCTAAATGCACATGTTGTATTAGCACAATGCAAGAAGAATGAATAAGATTAGTAGCACTGTACTACATACTTTGATTTGTACTCCCTCCGATCCCTACCTACCTTTCTCCATTGACTATCCTCTGCAAACTCTGCCATAGTGGACAAGACAAATGTCTTAGCGCCACGATATCGGTTGTAATCTCTTGATCTCGGTATAAGCTTCTTAGGCTCCTTCCCTGCTGGATGGTTTTGTTAATCAAGATTTTGAGAGTGAAAATTCAGTTCAACAACTAACTCCAATTAATTATTAATTAATAAGCCATACTTTATATAATGGTTTAGCTAAGATTTAGTAGAAAAAATAATGTACGCACGTACACACTAGATCAGATGATGCATAATAATAATAGCAGCCTACTCGAGACTGGCATCATCGACCATTTTGAGCGTCACATGGGGTATGGAGTTAGCGAGTAGTAAAAAGTAATAAAGAAGCGGAAACGGGTCAGTAAAGACGTATGTAGGTAGTAATGGAAAGATAGACGACGGACCTAGAACGTGTAGGGCGAGGATGGTGTCATGAGGATGAGACAGAATGTTAATGACCCAAGTGAGAAGCTCCTTGGCTTCATCAATATCCAAAGAGATTCCGACTAGTATAGTTGATGGAGCTGCTGTTGAACAAGGGACCATAATTGTATTTTTTTGGCCTATATTGCTCCTTTCATTTATTTATTTGTTGTCCCTCAAGGATTCTTCTTAGCCGGCTACAATTACTACTGCAAAGTATGCAAGTGAGTGTAGTTTGATTATATGGGTAGAAAAAGTGTATTGGTAACTTTGGGTTTAGGTATAGTGGACACAACCATGAATTTTTCTTCTCCAACAAGCATGTGCCTCAGTTAGACCTGTCAAAAACAGACCCGACCCGAAAACCCGACCCGAAACCGCCCGAAAAAAACCCGAAAAAACCCGCCCGAAAATGACCGAAACCCGAAAGTGACCCGACCCGATAATAACCCGAATATATTGGGTCAAAACCCGCCCGAACCCGTTACCCGCCCGAAAATAGATAAATTAAAAAAATATTACTATTATACAATAAAGTTTCTCAAAAACACTAAGAAATATTTTTTTTCACTCAAAATTTTAAGAAATAATATTTATATATACATCTTTAAAATCATATTTTTATGAGATGATTATTATAATGAGAAAAAAAATCAATAAATCGAGTCAAAGTTCGTCATATATATTCGTACTTCCTATAGAAATAAAATATCAATGTAAATTAATAGATATATTAAATAAAACATGTTTATTTTCACTAATATCATATATTAAATGAGATGATTAAGAAAATTAAGAATAAAATTGTATTTATGACTAAAAAAAAAGTAAAGAAAATTAATGTTTTTAAAGTGCGTTAATCACCCGTATTTGACCCGAACCCGACCCGAAAACCGTATAAACCCGACCCGTATAAAACCCGTATTTTTCAAACCCGAAATACACCCGACCCGTATTTTACCCGAACCCGAAATGACCGAACCCGAAACCCGACCGCCCGACCCGTTTGACAGGTCTAGCCTCAGTGCATATTAAATTCTTTGTATTTCTCTCTCTTTTTTTTATTAAAAAAAAAAAGTAACAGATTAAAAAACAAATTGCAATTAAAAAAAAAAGTTAAAAAAAAGTAGGGTTATTTCATGAGAATAATAACAATTATACGTGTGCTTCTTAAATTAATTCAAACTATAAGTAATCTCATTTTAATATGAACTACGCCTTCATTAACATCGCTTTGCTATGGGTGACCGGCTACCTGTTGAATCTCCCTTATCCAACCCTTCCTCTAACTCTTTTTCTTCCAATTCACATTTTGTGTTCATTTTTGGCCATTGATAAAAAAAAAGTTAAATCTTCCGAAAATTCATCTTCCATTTGTTTTTCAATTAGTCTTACAGAAGCTATGAAAAAAATTATTTTTATTGTAATTTTGGCTTTCACGATGACTGCAACGGATCTAAAAAATCCTAGAAAGTTACAACAAGTCACTATGACCTGTAATAGCAAGTCGTAATTTCATACATAGCAAAGCAAGATTAATGAATGCATAGTTCATATATATTAAAATGAGATTACGTATAGTTTGTATTATTTTAAGAAGCACGTGCATACTTGGTATTATTCCCATGAATAACCCAAAAAAGTATCCTCCTATATACCAAAAGAATTAACATTTTTCCATATTTTTTCTACTAATAATCCCCTTTTCCACTAAAAGAATAACACATCTTAAGTTTTTTCCCGCCTACTTCGCATGGGCTATTATTTGGGCCTATCTTGGTTGGCTCATTTAGTTGTTAAGGCGATTGGGCTTATCCATCATTCGTTATGGCGTAAGTGCTTTTTGTCAAAAAGAATGAGTTTTATCTCCGTTGGAGACAAGTCCTTTGGATTCTGTCTACGTCTTCATGGCATAAGTGCTTTTTGTTTGGCTCAGTCATACTTTCAGCGATCAGTTAGAGTTCTCTGCCTGGAAAATGATACGGTGAATGCTAAAGTTCGTGCCCTTTCCACGACTCTCCACCAACATGATTTGGCTCTCGGACAATGTGTGTTCGTTTCGTTTAAGCCTATCTTAAGTTTCCGTTTTCTTGTGTTGTATTATGTTTTACCTCGATCATTGTACAAAAGAGCACACACTTTAATGTTTGCTCTTAACATGTATTAAGGTGGTTTTGATCCTTTGGAAAAAAGAAAACCTATTAAATTTCATAGATGACATAAAAATCATCAAGAAGATTGTGTTTGGATATTCAGAATTGATTTGAATATCATGAATTCAATTTTCGTATTTGAATTTCTAGAATTTAATTACTAATCCAAATCCAAAATTGTGTTTGGAAAACCTTGGATTTGGATTTGGAATTCGGGCGGGTAGAGTCTGGTCAAGGTCACCATTTTTTTTTGAAAACTTTCATTAGAAAAAAAGTAAATTTTCAGATACTGGGAAAAACAAAATAATTATTCTAACAAGATTATGCGGAAAAAATCAAACAAAAGATAAGTGACGGAATCGAAATGACTATCCATATACTAAGAATTTGAGAGAGCCAAATTTGAATTAAGTTGAATTTTGTCTCGATTTCAATTCACAAATGCTTGAAATATTTCAAATACGAAATTCAATGCCAAATTCAAATTTCCAAACATGACACAAAAGGAATTTGAGAAATTTATAATAATAATTACTCCCTTCGTCTCGATGAATTGTTTGCCTTTGGATTTGGCATAAAGGGGAAGAGATCCAATGATGAGGTGACATGTGGAGGCTAATTCATGAGGGTCAAATTACATATAAAAATATTCCTAAATAGAACAACAAAGTATTCATTGAGACGCCTCAATATGAAATAGGCAAAGAATTCATTGGGACAACGGGAGTGTTAACTTCATAGTGAAAAAAAACATACGATCACTTTTTTTTTTCTAAATAATATTTTGGGGTTTTTCTATGGTGTACCCTCCTATTTTTTCGTTTTCTCTCATGCACCCCTCCTATTTTCTAAATCCCTACTTATACCCTGTAGTTGATTAAACCTAATCACAATTTTTCCTACTAAAAAAAACCTAATTAATCTCCATCTATGTTCTCTTCAATTCTAATTTTCAAGCATAATTTCTAATTTTTTATTCATATTATCATAATTCTTTAACTCTTTTTTATTTGCCTTTAAATACATGATCATACAACATCAATGCTTTGTTTGTTAATGTACTTGAATTAATTTCGTTAGAATATCATTCTTTTAAGCAAAGAATAAGTTGAGGGGAAAGTGGAGAGAAATCAGTAAGGTAAAAAAGAATAAGAAATTGATGATTCACTACAAGAGATTAATGGTTAGACGGCATTTATTTATTAGCATAAGTAAAAATGCCACCCAAAATAACCTTAAATTGACAATTAAACTTGCAAATAAGCTAAATGCCACCTAAAGTCCAAATTAATTGACTCACCAACTAATAAACTTTTACTACGAGTACTCCGTATCTTCACTTACCCGCTCAACTCACTCGCTCAAAAAATTCACTTACCCGCTCAAAATTCACTCACCCACCTCTCCAACAAATCCTTACGTATCCTTCATCATTTGCTAAAACCTTATTTCCCAAAACCTAATTTCACAAACACTCACCTATCGTCATTCCACCCTAAGACAATCCATCGGGTAGCAGGTTCTTCTTCTTCTTTGTCTTAATTTAGAAATTACTTTCCCTTCTTGTTTGCTATTATCGTCTTAATTAGAAATTTACAAATCAATTACAAACGTTAATCGCCTGATTGAAAATCTTAGTTAATTTATTGTTATTTGTTGGTGTGACTGATTATCTATTGCCAGATTTTTTTTCCCAATATTTTAGTTTTTGATTTTAAAATTGTCTCGTGTTGTTTTATTTGTGCAATGATCGATGGCCGAAATTTCAATTTTTGGTTTTGAAATTGTCGTGTGTTACTATCTAATTTGTGTTCTTAATTTGTGTTAGTTAATTTGTTCTTATTTATTTGTTGTTAGTATGCTATCTAATTTGTGCTCCTAATAAATTAGTGTTTGTGGTCTTAACTTTCATGTAGTTTTGTTTGCTGGTTCAATGTTAATAGCTAGTGATCTTAATAAAAAAAAGTTGTATTAGTGTTCTGTTCAATGTGCTTTTCATGTTGGTACAAAATATATAAATTTGACCTATTTTGGAGCACTTGGGATAGCAATTTCGACACTAGTCCGTATTGAGTCTCTTAAGATGGGTATATCCGTCTTAACATTAAAATGGATCAAATAACACCCCATTTGGCTAGATAATACAATTGTTTTACTAGTCCCTATGAGGTTTTCTTTTGTCTTATCCTTGGTAAATTTTTCGTTATAAATTTGTGATGGATATCTTCGTCACAAACGAAGAGGATGTGGTCCGTATCATGTAGCTCCCCTTGTGATGGACAAAAGTTTTGTAACGAGTAAGAGGTGGAAAGTATTGTGAAGCAAATAGAGCACATATATAATGATGATAGTGATAAACACTAGGCATAAGAACCCGGCCTCATGCGGATTCAAACTCACAGTTATGGCATTTTTTTTATTTTCTAGTTATAGCAACATCTGATCAATCTCCCAAATTGCACCAAAAGAGAAGAGAAGAGAAAAGACCTCTTATTAGAAAAGACATCTGATCAATCACGGAAGCCTGATTTTTATTTTCATGAACTTCTTATTAGAATTTTTTTTTTGTTTTGTCTTCACTTTGACACTATCGCTTTCAAAAATGTATTTTGCAGTTCAAATTAATTTGGATAGGTCGTCTATGTGATTGTGTATGTCTCCTAAACCTTATTTCTCTTAATTTTACGGTGAAGGTAAGGTTCTACTTGTTTCATATACATAAAAATTTCATCGTTATGTTGCTCTTGGCTTAAATTATTGTATTTCAATATTAGAAAAGATTTCTTTTCGTATAAGCTGATTATTTTTCATGTTAATGTTTTATTTTATTTGATTTAGGTATTTCATACCTTGCAATGGTGACAGCAAAACGAGCTCGTATCGTTAATGTCCGAAGTGATGGTGCTGAAGTTACACCTATTACTCCCCAACGATCACTTCGATCTCGTCAAGTTCAAGAAAATGAAAATCAGGTTTCCGAGGCTTGTGACGACTTTAATAGTGAAAGTTTTTTCGTAGACACGACTATTGTAGAAGAAAATGTTAAAGGTAAGAGTAGCTCCCCTCATGATGTATTTAGTTGGTATATTGGTTTGAATATAAATATTGTTGGTTTGATTCTAGTAGCATTGCTTATACAAGGTGATTTTGGCTATCAGGTTGTAGACTCCCATCCCCCATTTTTATCATTTATATCACGTAACTTCAATAATTTTCACTTTTTTTATAGGGCATTCTAAGTCTACAACTACTAAGCGCAGGGGACCAACTTTAATGGCCAATATTTGGAACTTACCTAAGGACAAAAGAATACTGGTTAAGTGGAATGACGATTGGCAGCCGGTGGGAGGTGAACGATCTCATCTTGCTAATTTCATTGGTACAATAACGAGGAACCCAACGTTATGCTCGTTGAGTTATCCTCTTGATTGGAGACTAGTTCCACAAGTAAAAAAAACGAGCTTCTTCAAATTGTGAAGGTGACTTTTATGAATAAGAAGTACAAACATTTACTACTTATATGATATAGATTTGTCTTACTATATTGTTGTTATTGTTTGAAATTGTACAGTCAAAGTTTATTATTCCAAATTCTCGAGCTGCGAAGTATGTGTTGCAATCAATGGGAAGAAAATGGAGTAACTTTAAGGCCAAACTTAAAAATGACTTCTATGAACCAAACCACGGAAATGTAAGCAAAGTTTTGAATGCTAAACCAGATAATGTGCCACGAGATCAATGGATTTCATTAGTTACTTATTGGAGTTCAAAAAAAGCAAAGGTATGGTTTAAATGTATATATTTTCTTATTTTTCACTTTAGCTTCTGGATTTCTATGGACAAACATCAATGTGAATATGATTAGTTTATCAACTTAATTGTAAATAGTTGATAATTTTAGTTAATAAGTACGTCCTTTACTTAATAGGAATGGATTGATGTGGACAGGACCGGAGTGTTAAAAATAGACAGAGTCGTAGGTGCCAAGTTATGACACACACTGCTGGATCGAAAAGTTTTGCGTGTGTAATTGAAGAACAGGTTTGTAATTTTTTTTTACAGTAACAACTTGATAACTTGGAGGTTATATGTGTGGGCAGACAATTGATGGAGTAATGGTTATTTAAATATTTTTGTGGACAGACAATTGATGGAGTACCACCATTCCGTGCTCATGTGTTTTTGGAGACTCATAAGGATCGCAAAACTGATCCTACTCCAATGGATGAAAAAAAAAAAAAAAAACGGTGGTAAGAACTATGTTCAAACTTGTATTTAATTGCTCATATCTTTGATTATATAAAATCTTTGGTCAGACTTATGTGTTTCACATAAAGTTGTATACTTCTTTTGTTGCTTTTAGGAAATGATCAATGCGAAATTAAATGATTTGCCAAACAATAAAGAGGTCACAAATGGAGCTGTTGCTTGGGATGGAGACATATATTCTCAGGTTATCAATGAAATTATAGGTTCAGAGAGAAAAGGACGAATCCGCGGGCTTGGTAGAGGGCCAACGTCTCTTCCATCTACGACACGTTATGGTAACAAAGAGGATTTGGATGGTGATCACATTTTATGTAACGAAAAAATACAATTTTTGGAGTGTGAGCTTAAGAAGGTGAATGATAAATGTGTCAAGATAGAAGAGGACAATTTGGAAGTGCAAAGACAAATGCAAGAGGAGTTAACCATGTTAAAGATGGCTTTATTTGGTAGAGATATTCTTAATCCTCGTACATAGTTGGCACAATTTTGCTACTTGTTCTTTTTTTTGGACGACTAGCAATTTTTATTAGGTGCCAATTTTGATAGAGATATATAACTCTAACAACTAGGATTTTTTGGATGATACTTATTTAATTAGGCTTTTGTTATACCCATATAGCCTTTTGTAATTATTATTCGACTACAAATAATATTTTCAATATTATAAAAGCAGTTATTTTACATGTTTGGTGTTTTATTAATTTGTTGGTTTTCATTATTTTGTAAACTAAAACAATACCATTAAATATTTAAAAAAAACCCGCGAAAGTAAGATCAGCATGTTAGTTGGCGGGAAAAAAAATTCAGAACAAAAAATCAATTGAAAAAAATTAATGGAATCTTGGAATTAATAACAAGTCTTTAGTGGCATTTATATAAGCCTTCACCAGCATTTGCATAAATGCCACAATACCTTTTCGCGACATTGCATTTAGCAGCATATGAGTAAATGCTGCTAGCACTTTTGGTGGCATTTATTTATGCCGCCTAATCCCTAAATAAACGCCGCTAAAGATGTGATATTTTGTAGTGATTAAAAAGGAGAAAATGGGGGGGGGATTAATTTTTTCTGATTAGTATTATAGAAGCAATGAAAAAAATGCTTAATTTTCTTGTTGTTTTGGCTTTCATGAACGACGACCGAACACTCAAGGACCCTAGAAAGTCAAAATCGGTCACTATTACCGGCAATAGCCGGTCATAATTTTGCCCATAACAAAATGAGATTAATGAAGGCATAGTTCATATTAAAACGAGATTACATATAGTTGAGATTATTCTAAGAAGCCCTCTCATAGTTGGTATTATTGTCATGAAATAACCCTAATATTTTTTTTACAAGGTCAGCATTTAACTTTAATTTATACTCCCTCCAACCCATAGGAATTGCCTCATTTGATTATTAAAATATACCTCACAAATGAATAAAAAATGGGGTAATTCCTTTGAATTGGATGGAGTAGTAATTAGTTGATTTTTTGAAACAAACAAAAACTACTCCGTAAGATAAAACTCCTTAAAAAACATTTATTATATGAGCATTTAATTTTTAATATTATTTCATACATATCTTCAAAGAGAATTGTTTGTTTTAATATGAGAATCGTAAATAATAAAATGGCTATTTAACGACAATAATACCAATTATAAGTTGTCTTCCAAAAATAATAACAATTTCAATAAATCTGAGAATAATAAGTATTATTGGAGTACTTAAACCAGAGTAGTATAGTTGACTTTATAACCTGCTACATTAGGTAACTTAATTAATATTTAACGGACTATTTAAACTCCATCCTCCTCCTTAGTTCTCTTTTATCTCCCCTCCCCCTCTCCTTCCATCACCCTTCTTCTCTTCAATCTTCATTTATGGCATATGTGCATCTAAAAAAAAAGTCTAAAAATTTATAAGCTTCAAGATTGGGCTCCAATCTTCATCTCCTCGTTATTGTTGTCAATGGGGGGGGGGGGGGGGGGGGGGGGGGCTGCTAGCATCATATATGAGCTTTGACATTCGTTATTACTTATTAGGTTTACTAAGGCTACTACTATGATGGAGCTTGAGATTGAGCTCAAGAAAGCTTCCGACTCTCTCAAGATTTTTTAACTTATTTCTATAAGGTTAACGTGTTGATTTTGGTGTAGAATTATGTTGTTAACTAGATTTGGTGAGGTTGAAAGAAGAGGAAGACGGAGGACATTAATGACGCTTATTGCTCCTTACACTAAGTAAGTGAAAGAGAGTGAAGTGAAATATGAAATAAATGAAAGGTGAAAAAGGAAGGTGGGCGGGGTTCTATTAGTCACCGGCCACCTATATTACTCTAGTTTAACTACTCCAATAATGCGTATTATTCTCAAACTTATTAAAATTGATATTATTTTGAGAAGACGCCCTGACCAGTAGTTGGTATTATGTCGTCAAATGAAATTAAAGGTGAAAAAGGAAGGTGGACAGGTTCTACCAGTAACAGGTCACCTATACTTGTAGACACCCAGATTTGGAACTGGTGGCTGCAGAAGAGCCCAACAAACACCCGATGACAATCGGACAGCAACGCGACGCAGATTCGCGATGTTTTAGGTAGTTTTTCTATAGAAAGGATCAAATAATTACTCAGACAAATGAAACTGACATGATGGCAGCCTTAGTCGTGTCGTTACGGTCGCATAAACACTAATTAGAGTAAATTCCGACACCGGGGCCCCGAATCGGTCCCGAAATATGCAAAGTCAAACCCGAGTCACCGCGTCGGGCCGAGCGAACGTCGGGACGCGCACCCGAAGCCCACCTGGCGCTTGACACACTAGGGTTATGGGGAAGCCTTAACCTCCAAGATAACCAAGGATATTCATCCTTTCCGTTTTGGAAAGTTTTGATATCGGATCTTCAAAACTTCGACAGCCTCAGCTCAGGCGCCTGAAGACTGAACTGCCTCACAGCAGGCGCCTGAACACCGAGCCGCTTGACCCCGGGCGTCCATATGGGTGACGAGGACCGAAAACACCTATAAATACCCCCCCTCACCTCATTCATTCGACACACAATCACGAGTTCGTGCCTACTTCTACACAACTCGTTCTTCCCTCTCTTTTCTCTCGCTAAGGGATCGCACTCCGACACCCAAGGCAAACGATCCACTCGATCGTAGTTCCGATAAAGCGAAATAGACGCTACTCCTCACCTTCGAGCACCCCACTCGATACCGAGGTGCCTGTGTTCGACTAGCCCAAGTCTAGTAACGAAGTTTTGCCGGATTGGCCGCAGAATCAGTCCATAGTAACGAAGCTCTGTCGGAGTAGCCGCAGGAAGAGTTGACGGTAAGGGAGCTCTTCCAGAATCACTGGTCAAGCTAGGAGGATCCACCTATTGAAGTCGAGTCGTCACTAGGTTGCCATCTAAACAAAACTTTCCATATTCGTACTTTATATTATTATGCACTACGACAATACTAGATGTGGACGCTAGGTCTACAAGCATCTACTAAAATACGTAACATCCCAACTTCAACCGCAAACACTAAAACGCACTAAATAGACCCGAGTAATTCCAAGATCCGTTCTCATACTATCTATGCATCGTGTCCCGTTTAGTTTATACTCCGAGGGTGCAACTCCTCACTATGTGATTTACTTACATTCGCATTTAAAGTTTTTCGTATGATTTATTGCTTTTACGACCTTATAATCGCATGCTAAACCACCTAACACAGAATTCAAAACGTAAAACAACTAAAATTGAACAAAGTGATGGTTGGGTTCCGTATTAGTCCCGGTGCTCGCCTTATTAGGTTCGACGCATCTCTACTAATGCCGACCCGACGCATCTTAAGCAGAATACAAGGTAAGGTATACCACGAGAATGACTAATATCCGTATTATCACGTTAAAACTGATTTGCTAATACGTATAATACTAGTACTCTCTACTTTCCTACGCGCATCTTTTCATGGCCTGCTTGCCACGTGAAATCGCATGCAAAGAATGTAAACACAACTACTTTGACGACAAAACTTACTTGTCCTTAAACAACCGACGTAGCAAAAGGAATAGGGTTAAAACAACGGATGTTACATTATTTCCACCACAACAAAAGAACTAGGATACCAGCCCACCGATTGATTAGTAGAGGCCGCTATCACTACTACAAAATATCAAATAGACAACTGTTTTTTTTGCAATAGACAACTGACTTACAACAGTTGAGTAGTTTGGTGTTGTATATTAGTCTAAGTATAGACATCTGTTTTACAACAGTTGTCTATTCACTAATAGACAACTGTTTTCTAAATAACAGTTGTCTATTGTGTGTATAGGCAACTGAGCTTTTAAAAAATTAGATGTATATTCTTTTGTAGACAACTGTTTTCTCAAAACAACAGTTGTCTATTGTCCGTATATATGTACTGCATAATACACATAATTAAACTATTTATCACAATTTGAACTATATATTAACGAAACATAAGAAATGAATATCATATGGAATTGAACAAGAATGTTCCATTTTTATATAATCCAACATCCAAAAGGTACAAACCATTATCCAATTACATCCAAAAGGTACATAAAAACCATATATAATCCAACATAATAACACCTCGTCTATATAACCATTATCCAATTACATCTAAAAGGTACAGACCATTATCCAACACAACTTTTTGTCAACACTGCAGTACCTCGGCTTTTTGCTTGAATACGCTCGAAAGTGGCCATAACCCCGCAATTTGATCCTCACGGTGCAACCCTCTTCCCTCGTATTTGACTCCAAAGCTTCTGTTGCTCCGCCCCGAGTTATACATGTCCAATAATCCTGAAATATTATTAACATAGCAGATTTGTCATACAAATATAAGTCGAAAATTATTTAGAATTCTGTATTTCAGCAGTACTGTGTGCATGTGTCGATGTTGATCTTTACCTGAATTGAAACCATACATTACACAATCTCCATGCAAATGATCACCTGCAATCTCATCAGATCACTAGCTAATACAAATTAGGCATGCACACACTTTATCATGCATCATTGTCAATAACAGCATTGTAAGGACTCCATAGTTCAGTTTTACTGTCAATAACGACTCTAAAGTTCAGTTTTTTCTATTCACTGTCAATAACAGCATCGTAAGGAATTTGCAGTTCAGTTTCTGTCAATAACAACTCTTAGAAGTATAGTTTTTTCCAGTTACTGTCAATAATAGCATCGTAAGGACTCTGCAGTTCAGTTTTTCTGTCAATAACATCATCTTAAGGACTCTACAGTTCAGTTTTACTGTCGATAACACCATCGTATGGATTCTACAGTTCAGTTTTTTCAGTTTATGGTCAATAACAGCATCGTAAGGACTTTGCAGTTCAGCTTTACTGTCAATAACAGCATTGTAATTACTCCACAGTTCAGTTTTACTGTCAATAAAACAACTTAAACCACGAAGAACAAGGAAAGACTTAAAACTATATAATAATAAAAGACTTAATTGAATTGAACAATGAAAGAAAGAAAGAAAGAGATTCTTGGGAAAGAAACCAACTTCAAACTAGTACGGAGTTTGGAGTATCAATTGAATCAAACTATATACTCTGCCATATCATACTGGGAATGATGTACTGTAGTAAATATTAGACAGACGTGACGTGGCAATGGCATTCAATATGATAAGACATGACGTCTGCAAATAAATACAGAGAATGATGCAGGCCGTCATGTTATGAAAAGTTGAAGCAGCCAGCTCAAATGCCAAATCCTGACTACTTGTGGTAATTAATGTCCACGTGTTAAGTAAACCCAACCCCTGGCCTAATCTAACTTCTTCTACTTATGGTTTTTTACTATTGGATAACAATCAACAAATGAAAATCTATCACAACCCAAAAGCATGAACGAAGATTATAAGAACGAAGATTAGAAGAACGTTCTTCCAACACTTCATCGAAAAATCCAGTACCATTGGCATAAAATGTACAGCAAGAAGATACATGAGGCACAATACAAATTAAAAGGGCAGCCAGAGTAGACGTTATAGTCTATCGAGCAGTTACCTATTTTGTAGATGGCCTGGAACTCTTCATTATCAGCTTCATAGCAGGCAAGGAGAAAAGCGCCATAACAACCTGCACAGCATATTAAACCACATAAGATGGTTCAGGTACACTTAGAAAATGGTATAAAAGTGCAAAACCTTCAATAACAGCACCAAAAAAAACATTGACGGGTTAAAGCAAGTGAATCGGTTATACTACAATTAGGGGACAAGAAGAACATTCTTCCAACCCTACATATTTCAGCAATAAAATAAGCAACTCGCCACGCCTTTAGTAGAACACTAGCATCACTTTCTTTGCATGTACTCCCTTTCTTTGTGTATTTAAAAATGTGCAGTTGCAATGATCCATGAAAACAGACTCAACAAGATAGGAAAGGAGCAAACACTATGTGTATTTAAAAATTTGTTCACCTCCTCCGAGTAGACAACAAAAGGAGTTAGAGATTGAATTTCTAGGCATACGCCACTTGAAAAAACAGTCAGTTCTTGGATTTACAGATAGTTGAGATTAAAGATCAATGGATATGATGAGAGATAACTTAAGACACCGAAAGTAGGAGGAGCAACTCTCCAATGTACTGATACAAAATTTATAAATATCATAACCTTGTCAAAGTGTACAACACGAAATAAAGGCACATTCGCCACAGCGCATATGATACTACAGTAAACAAATAGCTGCAAAAGACGGTCTGAGGAGCTCCATAAACGCAAATAAAAGTTCTTAAAACAGTTAAAGCCTGAAATGATGTGTTCAAAACATGTAAAAGCCGAAACAAAGAGGATGAAGAAATGGTAAACCTTCAGCATCAAGAGTGTGGAAATAAGGATCGACATCCTTAAGAATCGAGGCGAAAGCAACTGAGATTTTGGCTCTAACTCCACTCAATCGTTTCCTCCAATCTCCAGGTATTCACTTCCGATCCACCAGCCATTCTTCGATCCTCACAAACACAATTTCAAACTCAAACTCAATTCTAGATGTTCAAATATAGATTCTACTGTACTAATAAACCAATTGAATCAAATAAATTGCGTACCTCCGACACGAGCGAATGCAATGTCGATTATGCATGAATAGAAACTTAAGCATGAATTATATGTATACGAATCCAAAGTAGCCAACAAAGATGTGAAACGAGAAGAAGGAAGGCGAATGGCGATGAACAGAGAGAGGACTCACCGGCGAAGGAGGGCGTCTTGGGATTTCATTGGAGAATTAGGGGTTTTTTTATTTAGGGATCATTTGTTTATTTAGGGTTTCAGTTGTGAAGGAAGGCGTGATTTTGGCTTTCATTTTGAGAGGACTCCGTATTTTGTTTGGTTGTTTAGTACTCGTAGATTTTAGGGTTTTCAATTGTTTAGATATTGACAAGCTAATATGGGTCGGATATCCATCAATTGATAGTGGTCTATAATAGGTTGATAGACAACTGAGATTAAGAAAAACAGTTGTATAATATATAGAGAACTATTTTTATAAAGTTCAGTTGTCTATAAGCCTATAAAGACAACTGTTTGTCAAAAAAAACAGTTGTCTATAAATTATACATCAGTTGTTAACAATATTAGATGTCTATTGGCAGTTGTCTATTTGATGTTTTGTAGTAGTGTATAGTGCGGGGGGTATAGGGTGTTGACATCTATCGGATGTTGGCTTCCCAATACGTACCCTTACCCCTTACTCAGAATCGACGGTTTCCGGATGTCCGAAACCATTGGCAACGAGAGTCATTCCAGGCATGGAGTGCTTAAGGGTACAAGTCTTTATCTTTAGGTCCCGTGCCACTCAACTTTGAGCCGCCAATGGATCAAAGTTGATTTTAACGGTTTCCGAGTCCCCATAATTGACTCGGTGGCGACTCCACAAATCGGCAACAACTTCACTTCACTAAAAAGATCGCCTTACCAAACAAATCGGCCTTTAAACATTTACAACCACGACTCGATCGATTCCAAACGGAAACATGGGTGCCCCCACTCGTCTAGTACATGTCCGGATCGTCATCCAAATCGTTGTCCGAAACATCACCCCGTACAGGAGATCGGACCGGCCCCCGTCAGGGTGGGGGCCGCATAGGTGGCCGCCGCCACACGTTGAAAAACCTGGTCAGTCCCGCGCAAGGCGCCGTGCAATGCGGACGGACGTCCATAGTTTGGCGACTCCGCTGGGGATTTGGAAACAAGTTTCCAGCGATGGTGTAACTTGAACGAGGTCGGTGGAGCTCATTTCTTAGTTCCTAGTTGTGGTCACTACAGGTTTTGGCCCTAAAAAGCCCACCCTAACCGATACCAGGACCAATCGACCTCTTCGCGGTAAGATCTTTAGGGACACGCAGAGGGATCCTCGATTGACGCTCCGGCCACCTAACGCGTACCCCGCGGGAATAATAAGCGGATAGTTTCGAACGAACGGTATGACATTCGTCTCCCCAGATAATTGTCAATACCTAAGCAAAGACTATCCGTGGGCGGTAGCCTACCCTAACCTACCCGAGTCTGCATCCTGCATGAGTGTATTCATTCCTAGTTATGTGTAGCGTGTTTGCGAACAACCCAAATAAAACACTAAAAATATGGATTCAACCACGCCAACATATTCAACTGCACCCAATTTCGTTTTCGAAAAATACCTCATCTTTTCAAAAACGACCTTTTAAACGCTGATACTCCGGTCAAATCATGATTTCTAAAAAGGGAAAAAACATTATTAAATGCCGTTATATCCTCACATGTTCCAAGCTTCCCAACAACAATCTCTACAATACCGTTCATATGTTCCACCTCCCTTAAGGGACAACAACCAAGGCTACCAAGGTTATGTAGGCAACCCAAGACCATTCAACAACTTCAAACAACATAACCAAGGTACCTTCAACAACAATCAAGGGTTCCAACAAGGGAACTTCAATCATCAAGGTGGTTTCCAAGGAAACCAACACTCCCAAGGACATCAAAACTACAACCATGGCAACACTCAAGGCCTTAATCAAGGCAACTCTCATGGGTTCCAAGGGAACCTTCAACAACAACAAGGATCTCAAGGTACTCGACAAGAAAGCAAGCAAAGGAGCCGGTCTCCAATTCATGATTATGGCACTCCCTTAGCCCTCGCCGATACTCCACACAATCAACAATCTCCACCTTCGGGATTTCGACATGCAAAAATCTATGTTGGATGTGCAAAGGAGTAATCAAGAAATGCAAAGAAGCCAAATGGAGATGCTAAGAAACCAACAAGAATCTTTGCTCATCTTCAAAGGGAGAACATAGCAAGAGATGCTCATATGAAGATGCTCGAAACCCAAATAGCTGAAGTTGCTTCAGGTAGCTCTTCAACGAAAAAGGGGCAACTACCTCCTCAAGGTGAATCGGGGAAAGTTGAACACGTGAATGCTATTACCTTGAGGAGTGGTGCATCTTATGACTCCCCCTTATTCCCTATTGAGCAAGAACCAATGAAAGAAGTTGTATCTCTATCTCAAGATAATTCAAGTTTGGGAAATTCAATGGAGGATCAAGTCTTGTGCGAGATTGAGAAACCCCATGAAGACAAGCTTCCCCCACTTCAAGGAAAAGACAAAGGAAAGAGGAAAATGTCAATTGAAAAGTCCAACCCTAATGAGAAAGACAAGGTACATATCAAGTTGCCTTTCCCAACAAGACAAATGAAGACCAAGATGGATGTTCAATATGACAAGTTCCTTGATATTGTGAAGAAGTTGGATGTGAGTGTCCCTTTTACCGAGCTAATTACCCAAGTTCCGGCATATGGAAGATTCATGAAAGAAATCTTGACTAGGAAGAGATCCGTCGACAAGGAAGAGACCATAGCGTTCACAAGAGAGGTGAGCGAGCTCATTCAAGGTTCTAAACTTCCCAAGTTGAAGGATCCGGGTAGTTTCTCGATCCCGTGCACCATAGGCAACTTGAAGATTGAAAGGGCATTATGTGATTTGGGTGCGACTGTAAGCATCATTCCGTATTCCATTTATGAGCGACTTGGGATGAAAGAGCACAAGTGTACTTCTATTACACTCCAAATGGTCGATCGTTCACTCAACCGACCATTGAGGATGTTAGAAGATGTGCCACTAAGAATCGGGAAGTTCTTCATTCCGGTCGATTTCCTTGTGCTTGACATGCCGGAAGATGCTATCACTCCCATTATCCTTGGGCGCCCATTTCTATATACCGCCGGTGCGATGATTGATGTAAAGAACGGTAGGATCACATTTGAGCTAGGCGACGAGAAGCTCGTGTTCAACCTCCAAGGCAACACCTCGCCTACAAATGATGAGTCTTGTAATATGATCCACGCCATGAAAGACATCGATCTAAGGGATGAGTCAGGTGAAAGCTTGAAAAACAATTTCTATGGAATTGAAGATGATGATTCCGAGCTTGATGCCCAAATCATGAGATTGAGGACAAGTTGCAAGGAAAGACGAAAAATGAGCCTCCCTTGGGGCCTTGTGAAGATGAGTGGAAGTTTGGGTATATACCGAAGGATCAAAAGTACAAGTTCAAGCCGTTGAACTTAGTAGATCGGGATGCCCCGGGATCTTCTAGACAAGGTTGTGAAGAACCTTGGAGTGTGGATTGGTATTCCACAAGCTTGATTGAAGACTTCTCGAGAGCCTTCAATTTGTTTCTTCGTGCCCTTGATGGCGATGGAATTGGCTACAATGTTGTTGAAAAATGATTGAAGAATGCACCATCCTTGGTTTGACGGAGTTCCAAAAGAACCGTCTTATTGTATATATCTCTTTCTTGTAATTCTCTTGAGTTTTGTGAAATTCCTTTAATTTGGTATTTTGATGAGTGATGTGAGGGAGGGATTTTGATGGATGTTTTTGAGCTTATTTGATAGGTGTGAAGTGAAGATGAATCTTAGAGAGGAGTGGTTATTGATAGATCTTGGATTTTGAGCAAGGGAGTCGGTTTTTGAAGCCTTGGGTGAAGCTATTCAGATTTTGAAGGTCAAGAAGACTCTTCCCGGTCGAGAAGAGAGCATCCCGACCGGGAAGGATGTCATCCCGATCGGGATGAGTGTCCAAAAATCGAGTTTTCTGGAGTGTGATCCCGACCAGGAAGGGAGCTTCCCGACCGGGAAGGGTGTGTCATCCCGACTGGGACCATCCATCCTGACTGGGATAGTACCCTGCTCCTCCTTTTGCCTCTTCTTTGTCATGTGAGCCCACCCTACCACTATATACCCCCTCCCAACCTCCCTACCTATCCTTGCACCTATCATATGACCCCTACACTTCATATACATACATTCATCTCATTTTCTCTTCACCATACACCGAGTTTCACATCAAATCCCACCTCCTTATACCATTGCAAGCTTACTACTTCAACCATGCAACCATATCGAGAATGAAGAGGAATAACTATGACGAAGACTAGCTATGTGTCGTTATCGAACTTTGAGACGATGGAGCGAGTGAGTTGCTAACCGATTGGTACGGCAACTATCCTTTCTTTTCCGTCTTTTATTGCTTGTCTTCCTTTGTTTGTTCCCTTCCCCTTATACATTTTTGTGTCATGGTGGCCCACGGGGCCTTGGTAGTCGTTGCTCCCGACTCTCGATGACGTGACTACATCGAGAGTCATTTCAAAATCCAAATTTGCAAGAATTTTCACTTTTTCTTTGATTTTACTTTCTTTTGTTAGGATTTAGTCGGATTCGGGCGGAATCCGGGCTAGGTGACTTGATTACACCTGGTCCTCCTCTCTCATTTCCTTTTATTTCCTTCTTTTTATTTCTTCCCCCATCTTTATCTTTTCTTATATCGGCCCATGGTGACTTGATTACACTCCGGCCGGACACATTCTACCTTTCCCTCCGCTTTTCTTCTTGATTTTTAGCTTTATTTTCGTAGTTTCTCTTTTTTTAGGGTCTCCATACACTACAATCGAGCATGAGGACATTTCTCGGTTTAAGTGTGGGGGAGCGATATTCTAGTATAGTTTAGTTTTATTTTCGTAGTTTTTTCGAAAAATAAAAAAACCTAAAAATTTGAAAATTTTCACAAAAATCAAAAAGATTTTCTTTTGTGTCGTGCTTTTGTTGTGTTGTGTGTGTTTTGCCTCCCTTTTTCCTTGTGGGTCACCTAATCACCGTTAACTTTGGAGGGCTTTCAAGACATCCGGTAACATCTTTGATCCCTTTTTCCTCTTTGTCCCTTGTGGAGTTTGGAAGAGCTTTGTGATGATGTGTGCTCGGGTGGAGCTTTGTAAAGTTTGAAGTTGATTTGGTGGCTTGTTTGAAAGATTGGGGTGGTGTTTGTTCTCTTTATGTGTTTGTTTTGTTTTGTTGTCTTTGTCTCTCTCTCTTTCGTTCTTGTCGCGTCTTTGTTTTGTGATGTGTAGTTGTGTCTAGTGGGTAAAAAGGTTTTCTAAAACCCGGTTTTGAGGCTAGTGTTCAAGTGTTTACTTTCCTTTTCTAGTAGTATGAATCGAGGCTTGGACTTTAGTCTAGTAGAATGACCCTAAATCAATAGTTTCGTTGGTCCTTAACCTTGAGTCCACCTAGCTTACTAGGGATTTACTACGAGATTTGCATTTTGACCATTATGACCACCCACGGTGTGAAAAGGCCTTGGTTGCGGAGTCCTGTCTCTTAGGTGACCATGTTTGAAATTGTTTGAGTAGTCCAAGTTTTCCACCTTTTTATGGGTTTGAACGGAAGGACGCTCCCCGACTCACCCATTCCCCTACTACACATATCCACCAAATAAGTTGCAAATTGTTGAAATCTCTTTCTTAGTTGCAAAAAGAAATGCCTACAACTCAAATCTAGCCAAAAGGGCAAACAAAGAAAATGAAAGAAAATGAAAGAAAGAAAAGAATGAAGAAAAAAAAGGCACAACAAGTCAAAAAGAAAATACAAAAGATGAAAAAGAAATGGCATAGGAACACAAAAAGCAAAAATGCAAAAGAAAGAAAATGCCAAAGAAAATCACCTCACAAAAAGAATCCTCACCCCTCAAAAATAAGCCTTTTACCGACTATTACCGTGAAGAGCCTACCAAAGGACCGAGTCCCTAGGAAGGATGATAGCGGTAATGATCGGTCTTCCCTCATTTTGCAAGCATATTCCACCTTTTTACTTGGGCTAGTTAGACGATTTTGAACATGGGACGACCCTCTTGGCTCATCGCTAAAGGGGGCGGGGTCTCACTTACCTACAGTGTCGACTAAGACCATGGTTCATCCTTTTTCCATCCCGCTGATCGTCCCGTAGTACTTTCTTAGAAGGTTAGGAGGACCTAGGTAAGTTACCAACGTTTTTATTGCTTTGTTGTCATGCTATTAGGGTTTTGTTCATTTCGATTTGTATTATTAGCTTGGGAACGTTGTCACTTGCCTTGAGTCCTAAACCGGTGCTTCTTTCACCGCTTTTTAGAGGGAAGCGGTATTTATTTCTTTTTGGGTGCAACCGATTACCTGTTTGTTTGTATGTTTGTTTGTTTGTATGCTTGTTTGTTTGTGTGTTTTTGTGTCCGGGTGCATCCACAGTTTTTTCGCAAGACCTTACTTGCCTTGCGGAGTGCACTTTTCCTCTAAGTGTACTCGCGTGAGTTGAAAGGGCGTAGGGTGCGCTAATACCCGCTCGGTTAGTAGTCTAGTACTTTTATTTCTTAGTTAGTTGGTGCTTACTCGAGAGCGAGTAAAGCTTAAGTGTGGGGGAGTTGATAAGTGTAGTTTGTAGTGCCTATTTGTTATATTTGGTCCCGGTTTCTCTTGTGAAATCGCTCTTTGGAGCGATTTCTGAGCTACTCATGCTTCTTCTAGTTCGTTTTAGGTTCCCAAGACCACTCATGGAGAATTGGAACGATTCCGACTCGTTTCCTACACTTTTGGAGCCAACGAAGAGAAGGAACGATCACTCGGTGCCTTTGATTCGATCCCGAGACCTTGGGACCCATTCCCGAGCCCCTTAGACTCAATCCCGAGCTCCGAGAATCGATGAGAAGCCCATGAGAAGCAAGGAGGGACCTTAGAGATCTTAATGGAGGTCTACAGGACCCTTCCCGAGCGGGAAGAGTGGCCTTCCCGGTCGGGAAGGAGTGCACAAAAGGAACAACTTCTGTTTAGGCCGTCCCGATCGGGACCATTCCTTCCCGACCGGGAAGGGTGTGTCATCCCGACCGGGACCATCCATCCCGACAGGGATGAGGCAGCTGTAGCCGCGTGACTTCTTTTCATTCTCCTTCACTCTTGTAACCTTATAAATACTCCTCCATTGTATTGTTTAAGCATCTTAGACCCCTCTACATTATTCTAAACCCTAGATAGAGTTCCTTCTCTCTTTAGACTAATCTCTTCTTAAACTTTTGTTAATCTTAGATTAATTTAGTTAATTAGTCTTGCATTAAGAAGATTCTTGAAGACTCATCCAAGATTGACAACCTTGGGAGATTTATTTGGGTTTCTTATTAATGCAAGTTCTCATCTTTTTATCCTCTTGTTAGTTGGTATAATCTCTTTTCTCTTAATCTTTGTTAATCTTTCAAGTTTAAATCTTTACATATTGTTCATTGTTCTTGTTAGTTCATAATGAATGTTTTGTTGTTTATGTTGATTTCTTTTATCATTGTTATTGTTAGTTTGATTATGAGTGAGTAGACTCGTTGTGGGGTTAGTAGGGGGATTAAGTGTGGATTATGGATAATTAGGGTTTGATTAAGGGAAAAGGTGGAATCTTTGTTACTAGTCACATGTTGAGCACTCTATGTGTTTGTTGAATTGCTTGTTTGAGTTGTAGTGGTCATGCTTCTCATGCTTGTTTTCATCTTCTCATTTGTGTGATCGATTTGTGGTTGAATGCTTATGTTTTGGGTAATACTTTGCATGAGTATTCGGGTATAGTCTTTGACACGAGAGTGCGGACTTTGGCTTTGACGCGAGAGCGCGGACCGACCTTAGTAACTAGGAGAAACCTACACCCTTGACCTCCCAATCATCCTACTACACTTATGAACCTAAACTAACCCTACTCCTTCCCATATTTGATTTCTCTATCTCTTTAGTCGATCATTATCTCTAGTTTATTTGTGTAGTTAATCTTAGTTGTTTCAATTAGTATATGTCATACTTAGTTCATTGCTAGTCTAGCTTCATCCCTCTTCACTATCATAGTTTGTCGATTCCCTTCTCTTTGTGTTGTTTGTCTGACTAAGCCTTGTTTTTAGGTAGACCTAGTCTAGACACCTATAACCGTCTCCGTGGATACGACCCGACTTACCCTAGCTACTAGTTAGGTATAGTTGGTAATACTTGATCGGTAGGACCCACGACAATTCCCTACCATCAGTTCTCAAACTATCTATGCATCGTGTCCCGTTTAGTGTATACTCCGAGGGTGCAACTCCTCATTATGTGATTTACTTACATTCGCATTTACAGTTTTTCGTATGATTTATTGCTTTTACGACCTTATAATCGCATGCTAAATCACCTAACACGGAATTCAAAACGTAAAACAACTAAAATTGAACAAAGTGATTGTCGGGTTCCGTATTAGTCCCGGTGCTCGCCTTATTAGGTTCGACGCATCTCTACTAATGCCAAACCGACGCATCTTAAGCAGAATACCATGTAAGGTATACCACGAGAATGACTAATATCCTTATTATCGCGTTAAAACTGATTTGCTAATACGTATAATACTAGTACTCTCTACTCTCCTACGTGCATCTTTTCATGGCCTGCTTGCCACGTGAAATCGTATGCAAAGAATGTAAACACAACTACTTTGACGACAAAACTTAATTGTCCTTAAACAACCGACGTAGCAAAAGGAATAGGGTTAAAACAACGGATGTTACATTATTTCCACCACAACAAAAGAACTAGGATACTAGCCCACCGATTGATTAGTAGAGGCCGCTATAGTGCGGGCGGGATTGGGTGTTGACATCTATTGGATGTTGGCTTCCCAATACGTACCCTCACCCCTTACTCAGAATCGACGGTTTCTGGATGTCCGAAACCATTGGCAATGAGAGCCATTCCAGGCATGGAGTTCTTAGGGTACAAGTCTTTATCTTTAGGTCCCATGTCACTCAACTTTGAGGCGACAAGGGATCAAAGTTGACTTGAACGGGTTCCGAGTCCCCATAATTGACTCGGTGGCGACTCCACAAATCGGCAACAACTTCACTTCACTAAAAAGGTCGCCTTACCAAACAAATCGGCTTTTAAACATTTACAACCCCGACTCGATCGATTCGAAACGGAAACACGGGTGCCCCTACCCGTCTAGTACAAGTCCGGATCGTCATCCAAATCGAGGTCCGAAACATCGCCCCGTACGCATGATCGGACCGGTCCCTGGCTGGAAGGGTGCCGCGTGGGTGGCCGCCGCCACACGTTGAAAAATCGGGTCGGTCCCGCGTTGGCGCGCGCGGGGCGCCGGGCGGTGCGGACGGACGTCCACAATACTACGATGGTTTAACTACTGCAATGATACTGATACATATTACTCTCAGATTTATGAAAATTCATATTACTCCCTTTGTTTCATTGATATCTTCTATATTTATTTTTTTAATAATTTCTTTAATTTCTTACACTTTCTTTTTTTGCTACAATTTTCTCTCATACCTAGATGACCCACTTACTTTACCCTCTCTACTTTTACATATTTTATTATTTTTCTTAAAAAATGTGTCATTTTTATGGTGGAAGAAATCAATGAAACGAAGAGAATATTATTTTGGAAAAATGTCCTATAGTTGGTATTATTGTCGTTAAATAACCCAATTATAAATATATCATTTTTCAGTTTACTCAATTTTTTTTATTGTTTCTCAATTTCTGATTATTTTCTCAAATCAAAAGTACAAAGTTAAAATATGTAAATAAATCTCAAATTTAAAATCTAAAAAAAAACATCAAAAAGTAAATTTTACTACTTGCATAGGGTCTATACTCGTAAATATCAATCATTGGTTTTAAAAATTGATTATTATCAAGAAAATTCACTACAAGGTAAAGATATTTTAGAGTCAGAAATATTGGTAGCAAATCTTCAATATTTTGTAGCTAATTAGCTTAGAGACGGAATTTGCGACTAAATTTCATTAGTAACTAAATGCCTTGTCGCTAATTTAGCTACTGAATTAGCGACCCGAATTAGCTACCAAGTTAGCGATGAAAGCGTGGTAGAAAATTTTGAGACAATAATAGAGACGAAAATTTGAGTAGTTACATTAGCGACCACAACTATATATAGTAGCTAATTTAGGGACGGATATAGAGACCGATTCAATTGTAACAAAATTAGCGACGTGATTTTTTAGTATCTAAATTGGCCACAAAAGAAACCATGCATGCACCCGCCACACATCACCCTAGTTAGCCCACCGCACCACATTAAGTACCGACCATGTAAAAACCTCGGTTATGGAAATTTTCCGTAATTATCTAATTACGATACAATTGTAGCTATATACACGGGTTATGGGTGATCTTTTTAGACATAATTAATACCCAAAGTACCTTGATAGCTCTTGTTTGGTTTTCCAAGTCATGTCGGGTTTCGGCCATCTTTTGACCGAGTGGATGAATTATTTCAAGAAAGGTGAACTTGAAAATTTACTAGATGATGGTTTGTCTGCTATTATTTCGTTAAAGCAAATTAAAGTGCAAGATGACTTTTTATTGGCATGTTCCCGCTTTTGGAATGCTAAGTACCATGATTTTGCATTCTCGAAGGGTGATGCGTGTCCTCTTATCGAGGAGATAGACGTGATTGGAGGGTGACATTCGTTTAACTCTTGCATATTAGTTCAAGGTGACGTTCCCGTAGAGCGATTTCGTCATTTTTTTGATATTTCTCTATCGAAGGAGGTTGATGTTTTCTTTAAAGAAGGTGGTATTAACTTAGAGCTCCTCGTTAAGGACTTCTCACGGGAGGACACTCGTTGTATCTCACCTCTAACTCGCAGACGCGCTCTTAGCATTGCGATAACGTGTTATTATTTTTTTGAGGATGCATCGGTGCATTCTGGTTGGGGTAACCATCGTGTTCTAGACGTCGTAATGGAGAGGAAGCATGGGCTATCACCTTTTTGGCTTATTTTGGGTGAGCTTATAATGGGTCTCGACACACGTGCACGGATTCATCGTTCTCCCTTTCCTGGTTCTAAGACCATTTTGCAAGTATGTCATGGTGCTATTTTTTTTGCTATATTCGAGTTTGCCCTACTTCGAAGTTGTGACACGGTGTTATACTGTGCAGGTTTGGCTACAAGAGAGGCTACATCTAATTGAGCCACCTTGCCTTATCGAGGGTTATAACTGTAAGAGACTTGCTACGCGGAGTGTAGTACCATTATGGAATGCCGGTTGTACCGAAGGCGAGTGATTTTCTCGTCTGCAGACTGATGGAGGGACTGTCGTTAGATAGACTGTTCCGTGGTGGCATATCAAACGGTATATTGGGCTCCCGTTCTCATCACGGGCCCGCACTATGAAAATTTTGTCCTTGAGTGAATGTGTCTATGTTTATCCGGATAGGTTAATGCACCAAATGGGGGGGGCACAAACCGTTCCCGAGGTTATCACCGATGTTGTTAATTCCTATCTGTGGGAGAAGGATGCTTTTAGGGAATTTGAAATGTCTTGGAGACGGAGGATTATACATCATGTTCCTCTAATGAATATTCGATGGACAACCACCTCCTACGCCCGGCGGAATGTTTGTAAATATCTGATAGAGCGGGGCAAGTTAGGGACTGCGGAGACTGCGATGCTATAGAATAAGGAGGCTACGCGAGTTAATGTCGCTAAACGCCCGACCAAAGACAGTGTTACCGATCTTAGTACCGTTAATTCGTCTAAATGGGTCAAGACTGACAAGACCCATATTAAAGGCGCAGATGAGGAAGGCGCGTGGGACTGGCTAGCCCACAATTGGCTGAAGAGGTGGACCCTTGCATTCGAGGGACATGTGGTGATAGGCCCAAAGAAGCGCACCCGAAGGGTAAGGGAAAGGAGAAGATGGACCGGTAGGGCCCAGCTACTAGTACTATGTTGTATTATGCAATATTATGTAAAATATTATTACTAGTTTTTGTACGGTTTTGCTGACACGTTGTCTTGTTTCCGGAGTACCAGGGTACAGGCCTCGACAAAGGCTTGATTTGCTTAATTTTGCATTAATGAGAAACACACGTTTTTTTTGTTTATTTCTTTTCGCGGTGGCTCGCAACTTAATTCTTCATTTTGTCCGGAGTGCCCTTTCAGGATTTCACTCCGTTCTCGGCTCACCTTTTGTGTCTTTTTTTTTTACGGCTCGCAACTCGTTTCTTCATTTTGCCTGGAGCACCCTTTCGGGTTCTCACTCCGTCCTCGCTCGTCATTTTATTTTATTTTTTTAGTGTTTTTTTTCTTACGATGGTTCGCAACTCGATTATTCATTTTACCTGGCGCACCCTTTCGGGTTTTCACTCCGTCCTCGGCTCGTCATTTTTATTCAGTGTGATGCGTCATTGAAATCACTTCTTCAACGAAGCGTGTGATGGATTCCGATTTGCGCATGAATCAAATTTAGTCGATTTTATTAGCTTGGTTGTACCCCCGAGGGGGCTACCTACGTATCCGTGGTTAAACAGAATCAAACCATGTCCGTAGTTTGTCAGATGTGAGTGATTTTGTGCTTTAGATTAGTCATGCCAATTATCGATGCGAGATGTTTTGAGTGTTTTGCATGGGCTTTCACCCCAGTTTTACAGACCATGTTGTTAACGTCATTAGGGTGTTAAGGGTAATAGCGTTTAAGCTAGTCCATGTTGATAGGGGTCGAGAAGTTTGGGCCCTCTAGATCAGTGATGATCACGGCGCCTCCTGTGAGTGTTTTCTTAACAAGGTAAGGACCTGCCTAGTTTGGTTTGAATTTTCACCTAGGGTCGACGGGAAGCAATGCTCTAATGGACTTAACCACTAGATCTCTCTCGTGTATGTTTCGAGACTTCACTCGTTTGTTAAAGACTCGTTGTATTCTTTGTTGGTAGGCTTGCACATTGGATAGTGCGTGTATTCTAGCTCATCTAGAAGGACTAACTCATCATAACATTTTTGTCTCCATTCCTTTGCAGGAATGTCGCTTTCGGCTAGTATCCTTAGAGAGGGTATTTCTAACTCTACTGGTTGTACAGGTTTTGAACCGTAGGTTAGGTACTATGGTGTGACTCCGGTAGGAGTCCGGTAGGAGGTTCAGTATCCCAATAATTCAAAGGGTATTTTGTGGGCCAATCTCGGTAATTGTCTATCATCTTTTTAAGGATGATGATGATGGTTTTGTTTGCTGCTTCTACAGCTCCGTTTGCCTGAGGCCTATAGGGTGACGATTTGTATCGTTGGATGTTGAATTTGTCTAGGAGTATTTGGGTGTCGGCCATAAAGTGAGCCCCCTGATCAGTGATGATCTCATGTAATATGTCGTAGCGGCAAATGATGTTCTTTCGTAGGAATTTTACTAATTGTTTGGAGGTTAGTACTGTGTAGGAGGACGCTTCTCTACCCATTTGGTAAACTAATCGATGGCCACTAGTATGAAACAGTGTCCACCAATTCCGGATGGGTGAACTTTTCCTAAGATGTATATTCCCCAGGTGGAGAAGGGCTAGGGTGTTATTGTAGTGTGAAGTGGGTATGGTGGTATGTGTTGGATGTTGGCAAATATCTGGCAGTTGTGATAGTGACGGACATGAGGCCGACAATCTGCTTCCAGGGTTAACTAGTAGTAACCTAGCCTCATTATTTTATGGGGTAGTGCGTGTGCGCTCATGTGGGATCCGCATTCCTCGTCATGTACTTCTTTCATGACTCTTTTGGATTGGGTTTTGTCTATGCACCTAAGAAGTATTCCTTGCGGGGTTCGTTTGTATTGTTCCTTGGTTTACGACGTAGTGAGTGGCGTGCATTCTTAAGGCTAATTTTTTTTGGTAAAATGTGAGTATATTGCCAAAAAATATCGATAAGTACAATTTACATCATTAGGATACTTTAAATCTTAACCATCACAACGACTTATAATGCTAAATAAGACATGAAGTACAAATCAGTTCCAATGAAGACTGCTTGCAGCACTCTTTCCTAGCACCCTTGCTGTCACTTCTCTTTTGATGTGTTTTGCCACCAACTCTGGCCTCAAAAGTTTTTCTTCTATTCTAGCACCATTCCTCTGCATCCAAGTATAGTAATAGCACGCGTTCAGGATCATTACATCAGTTTTCCATCTAATGTCATTCGGATTCCCTTAAGATAGCATTTGCACATTCTGCATCTGACCATACCAAAGGCTAACCTCACGTCTGATTTTCCTGCTATACAAGCAAGACTCAAACAGGTGTTCTATGGTCTCCTCATCTTGCCTACATAAGCAACAAATATCATCCTCACAGCAACCAATCTTAAACAATTTATCCTTAGTGTTCATGCCTTTATTCAAGGTCAGCCAAGTAACAAAAGAATGTTTAGGTATATTCCAATTGTTTCACACTACTTTAGCCCAGTCTCTCTCAGGATGTTTACTTCTAATCCAGTTGTATCTCTCTTTAATCGAGTAAGTAGCCTGTGATCCAGACCAGACCCCTTGGTGGTATCCAACCTTCATAACATCTTTCACTTTGCAAATATGTCTCCATGACCAATTGTCACCATGTTTGGGAGTATAATTGCTCCAGTCTTGACCCTTGAGATACACTTGATTTACCCATCTCACCCAAAGTTTCTCAGGTTGTGTGTAAATCCAATCAGCCAACTTAGCCACTGCAGCTTGGTTCCAAATTTTGACATTCTTAATCCCCAGCCCCCCTTCTCTCTTGGGAACGGTGATTCTCGCCCAAGAAACCACAAGAACTCTAAGATATTCAGTAGAACTTGACCAGAAGAAGTATATGCAAATAACTTCCAAACAATGCTACTTGGGAGAATAAATATAGAAGCCTAGTATCAATGTAGTGTGTTCAAGACTGCATTGATAAGTGTTAGTCTTCGTGTATATGATAACTTCCTTTCTCCTAGACTCCTTATCCTTGCACCAATCTTATCAATAAGCAAATTACATTCCTTCTTTGTCAGTCTCCCTGGTTTGATTGGTATTCCAAGATACCTAAATGGCATAATTCCTTTGGTAAATCCAGTAACACTCAAAATATCCTGCGTAAGCTCCTCAGACATGCCATTAAAATACACCTCAGATTTCCCATTGTTCTTCTGCAGGCCAGATGTATTAGAAAAAGTAGTGAATGCCTTCATGATAAGTAGAATAGACTGTGCACCTCCTTTACAGAACAGAAGCAGGTCATCAGCAAACATCAAATGGGTCAACTTCATCTCTTTGCACATAGGATGATAATGAAAAGGCCAAATAGAAGTAGCATATTAGATCGTTCTTGATAGATAGTCCATACAGATACTAAAAATCGGTGGAGATATTGGATCCCCCTACCTTAGTCCTCTTCTTCCCCTAATATAGCCAAAGTTGCTACCATTCATAGAGATAGTGTAAGTGGGGGTTAATATGCATTTCATAATTTATTTTATGAACAATGGAGGGAATTTCAAGGCCTTCAGAATCTGCTCAATGAATCCCCACTCAACTGAGTCATACGCCTTCTGTAAATCATCTTGAACAGACATCTGGTTGAGGCCCCTTCCTAACCAAATTCTGACATATCAGGACATTCTCAACTATAGACCTCCCTTGGATGAATGCCCCTTGGGTGTCTTCTATAATTTCAGGAAGTACCCCAGCTAGCCTGTTACATAAAAGTTTGGAAAAGATTTTGTAGATGGTGTTGCAATAGGCTATGTGCCTAAATTGAGCTACTGAAGAAGGTCTTTCCACTTTGGGAATGAGTACCAAAGTTGTAGAATTAATTTGCTGCAGCAGTTCACCAGATTCAAAGAAATCCTTAACTGCAGCCTCAAATTTTCCTCCTGTTATCTCCCAAGCCTTCCTATAAAATCCACTAGTGTAGCCATCAGGACCTTGGGCTTTATCTTGAGGGATTGATAACATAACAACTTTAATTTAATCATTAGTCACAGGTGCATTAAGAATAGCCCAGTGATTCATATTGTATTTACTCCCTTGATTAATAATGCAACCTCTGACTGGATGAACTTCCTTAGAGCTTCCAAGCAGGTTTTGATAGAATTGAATAAAAGCCTCCTGAATTGTCTCTGGTGACTTAAATACATTGCCATTACTATCTTGAACTTGCACCACTCTATTCTTATTCTGTCTCTGTTTCATATAATAATGAAAATAGGCTAATTAGCATCTTAAGGCTCGTTTGTTTTTGATGTTTGTATTGGGTGAGTATGATCCATCGATTTTGAAGTCTAGGATCATTTTGTATCAGGGTTCTTCGGAGGTGTCATCGGTTTCGATGTTGTAGATGTAGGATGGCTGTTCGCTTCTGTCCATGCAGATGGGCATGGAGAAGAGGCTATCAGGCATGTTTATTAGTGAGGCTAGTTTTGATAGTGCATCCGTGAATTTGTTTCCCTCACGTGGGATGTGTATAAAGTTGATTTCAGTGAATTCTCGGGAAATTGTTTTGATTTTGGTTTGGTATGGAGCTAGCCTTCACTATAAACCTTCCAAATATATGTTGCTTGGTTGAATACTAGAGACGAATCACCGTCGACCCTAAGGTTCTTAATCCCTGATTTTACCGCGGCTCGTAGCCCTATTAGGCAGGCCTCACACTCAGCCGC
Organism: Agrostemma githago; assembly: GCA_958450325.1. Taxonomy (NCBI): domain Eukaryota; kingdom Viridiplantae; phylum Streptophyta; class Magnoliopsida; order Caryophyllales; family Caryophyllaceae; genus Agrostemma; species Agrostemma githago. The sequence continues at coordinate 16,993,829 of OY288250.1, forward strand.
GGGGTTGGTTCCCGGGATGTCTAGTTTGATGGATATGGATTTATGGTCACCTTGTGGGGATATTAAAAGGATTCCTACACCGTAGTCCCTCATGCCTGAGGCGCCATCGAATAATAGGTCCCATGACTCATCGTCGCCAAATAAGATGTCCTCATCGGGGAAGGACCATGTATCGGTTGAGTGTGCTTCCTCTATTGGGTTTTCGACTCGGAAGTTGGCTACCGCTTTTCCCTTGATGACCTTAAAGGTTGTATAGGTTAAGTCAAATTTTGTGAATGCTAGGATGACTGCTCATTGTGATCTCGGTTAGGGTGAGATAAGGTGGGCTGTTAGTTGAAACCTTTATGTTTGAGGTTTGTTTGATTTTTATCAATAAATGGCATAGTATCGAGTCGTAAGCGAAAAGGTGTATGTTTAAATCAAGCGATTGTCGAGGCGTGTAGTAAAGAAATGTCTATTCCTTTTTTATTAACAATATTGTAAGGACGATGTGTTTGGAATATGACTCTTTGGGAGCCAGGGATAGGCCTCTGTGTCTCCGACTCAAAGAAGGAGAAAAAAAACTTATAGTATTATCAAATCTAGACTCTTAGGACGACCTAGATTTCGACTAGGATCATGCTTCATGTGCCTTAGATACTCAGACTACCTTCTGGAAGTACACTTTGATAGCACCATCCGACTTCTTTTTGCATACGCGTTGGTGGTGACTACCATGGATGTGGTGACCTTGCCATTGACGTCTTCAAGGGAGAGGCGCATGGTGCGTAGCTTCACAGGGGGAAAGGTCCCGGCATCGACCAGATCTTGGATGCCGTGCTTTAGGCGGTAGTAATCTTCTATATCATGTCCCCTGCCCTAATGATATAGGCGATAAGCCTTCGGGTCCCAACTCGCATCCCGGGCTCCGATGGGCGGATCTGAGGTAGGAGCTAGCTGAGATATCATCCAATCATCGTTGGCGATCCTGAGTGCCTCGGCATAGGTCACCCCCAAATCCGTGAGGCTTCTGAAGGGATGTCCTCCGTGGGCCGGGACAAACCGGGCTGACGTGAGTTTCTTCCTTTCCTCAGGGACGTCGGGAGTGGGAGGTGCTACAGAAGATTGATGAGGCTTCACATCTACCTCCTGAAGGCAGCATTGTGTTGGGCGCTTGTTTGTTTTGTAATAAGTGTAGTTTGTAGTGCCTATTTCTGTGTTTTTGTCCCATTTTCCTTGTGGAATATCTCCTTGGGAGCGTTTTATGGGCTACTTATGCTTCCTCTAGCTCGTTTCAGGCTCCCGAGACCATTCATGAAGAGTTGGAGCGATTCCGGCTCAATACATACACTTTTTGGAGCCAACGAAGCGAAGGAACGATCACTCGATGCCTTGGATTCGACCCCGAGACCTTGGGACCCGATCCCGAGCCTCTTAGACTCGATCTCGAGTCCCGAGAATCGACGAGAAGCCCATGAGAACCAAGGAGGGACCAAAAAGATCTTAAAAGAGGCCTACAAGGTCCTTCCCCATCGGGATGATGCCTTCCCGACCGGGAAGGATGGTGCAAAAACAGATGGTTCTGTGAAGAGGCCTTCCCGACCGGGAAGGTGGCTTCCCGACCGCGAAGGGACCCTTCCCGATCGGGACCACCCCTTCCCGACCGGGAAGGGTCAGCTACAGCACGGGACCTATTCTTTTATCCTCCTCCATTCTTGTAACCTTATAAATACTTCCCTCTTGTATTGTTTATGTATGATATCTTACCCTAGACTCTCTTAGGCCTCTCTACAACATTCAAACCCTAGATTAGTGTTCCTCTAATTAGCTTAATCTTCCTTTAATCTTCCTTTAATCCTAGTTTAATCTAGTTGTAGCTAGTCTTGTATTAAGTGGATTCTTGAAGATTCATCCAAGCTTGACAACCTTGGAGTTGATTTGGGTTTCTTATTTATACAAGTTTGCATCTTTTTCTTCCTCTTGTTGTTGGTATAATCCTCTCTACTCTTTTTCTTTGTTATTTATTCAAGTTTGAATCTTTATATATTGTTATTGTTCTTGTTGTTCATAATGGATGTTTGGTTTATCATGTTGTTTTCTCTTGTTATTGTTATGGGTAGTATGATAATGAGTGAGTAGTCTTCTTGTGGGGTTAGTAGGGGGATTAAGGGTAGATTATGGGTGATTAGGGTTTGATTAGGGGTAAAGGTTACATCTTTGTTGCTAGTCTCATATTGGGCACACCATGTGTTTGATGATTTGCTTGTGTGGGTAGTAGTGGTCAATGCTTCCTATGCTTGTTTCTCCTCTTCTCATTGTTTGGCTAGTGTGTGATTGTGTTAGGGTAGTCTTTGGCACGAGAGTGCGGACATTGGTCTACGTAGCGAGAGCCCGGACCGACCTTGACCTAGGTTTAGACGCGAGAGCGCAAACCGACTCTAGCAACTAGGAGACACCTACACCCTTGGTTAACCAATTACCCTACTACACTTAAGAACCCGACCTACCCCATTTCCTTCCATATTTGATTTCTCTAGCTAGTTAGTCATCATTCCTCTAGTTGTCATTATTCTTAGTTATTTCAATTAGTTTATGTTGCATCTTTTCATTGTTCTAGTCATTGTTAGCCTAGTTCATACCTCTTCCTCCATCATAGTTTACCAATTATCGTTCTCTTTGTGTTTGTTTGTGTGAATTGGCCTAGTTTTTAGTGGACGTAGTCTAGACACTATAATACCGTCCCCGTGGATATCGACCCTACTTGCCCTAGCTACCCACTAGGAATAGTCGGTTATTTATTGATGGTTAGGACCCATGGCAAATCCCACCATCAATTTGGCGTCGTTGCCGGGGACGGTGCATTGTTTAGACTTAGTTTACTTCTAGCTTGACTTAGTTACCCTTCTTTGTGCTCTTCTATCATCTCTTGTGCATATTTTGTGGATTTTTCTAGTTTTCTTAGCTTCCTTTTTCTCCTTGTCTTTCGATTGTGTTCGTTTATTGTCTTTGCCTAGTGCCCATAAAGCACTAGGTGGTCTTACGTTTGCTCAAGTGTGTAGTGTATGCCTAGGAGGAGAGGCGATTTCTTTCTCTTCAATCCAGAGCCGGAGAGACTCTTTAGAGCCTTTCGCCAACGGACGATTGATCGGGTTAGACACTCTCAACCGGGTACTAGCAATACCATTGAAGAGCAAGCTCAAGGATCCAACTTTAACGAGTCACTGCGAGAGATCGCCGGAGGGACCTTCATCAATCCCTTCGGTTATTCTAGTCCTAGTTCCCCCTCTACATCTTCTTCAACACCGTCTACACCATCATCTCCCGCAAATCCAATCATGCCAAAGTTTTCATCTCACTCCACTTTTACCGAGGATGTCTTGCCGGGACCAAGTGCTTTACCGGATACATATACCGGGAATTTTGTGGCAAAGACACAATTCATACAACTTGTGGAGAGAAATCAATTTAGTGGTTTGCCCATCGAAGACCCGCACCAACACATGGAGACCTTCTCCGATTATTGTGACGCTATCTCCCAAACCGGGATTACTCAAGATCAAATTCGTTGGGTACTTTTCCCGTTCTCTCTCATTGGAAAAGCGAAGCAATGGATCAAGAGTCTTGATAGGGCAACCATGGGGACTGATACTTGGAAGAAACTTGCATTGGCGTTCTACCAAAAATTTTACCCTCCGGAGAAGACCAATTTGCTTAGGGCCTCCATCACCGGTTTCCAACAACGGGATGAAGAGAGCCTTTATGAAGCTTGGGAACGGTTTAAATCTTTGGTTAGATCATGCCCCCACCATGGACTTTCACAATGGTTCTTAGTCCAACAGTTTTGGAACGGTTTATATGAGGACTCAAGAGCTATACTCAATATGGGCTCCAATGGTAGGTTTACCGAGGTCGATGACGATCAAACTTGGGCAAGAATCGAGGAGATGGCGATACACAATTCCTAATATTCAAGGCCTAGAAAGGCGAATCGAGGAGGTAGGCACGAGGTCGATGCCATTACACAATTGAGCATTGACCTTGGGGCGCAATTAAGAACTCACATGGAGACTATTGACAAGAAGCTCCAAAGCCACCTCAATCAAGTTCAAAGCTCTAGTTCCTCCAACCAACACTCAATTCATGAAATTAATGCTTTGGGAGTTGTACCCCCTTGAGGACATGACGTAGGTCCACCCCGACGCGGCCACGCGCGGGTTTGGATAGGCGAATGAATCTCGTGGTAAGATTGTTCTCGGGTTTGAAATTTAAGTCAAAGTTGGAGTCGCCACCGAATTTTGTGGTTATTCGGAACCATTCGAGCCCACTCTATGTCATCATGGGCTATACACAAAGTACGGCCCACTTCGATTTCAGAGTTTATGGGGCTCGTCCTTTTGCATTACAATATCGATACCGTTTACACCGGCTTTCGTATATAGAATGACTCTCGTGCGCCAATGGTTTCGGACATCCGGAAACCAATGTTCTGAGTAAGGGGTGAGGGTACGTGTTGGGAAGCCCACTAAGGACACCCAATCTCGCCCGCACAATGGCGGCCTCTACTAAGACATCGTTCGTTTTCGTGTACGTGCGCTAGTAAAACGACTAAATGATATGCAAACAGTATTTTCGGGCTAAGCATGTGAATCATGTGTGAGCTACGTCATTTAATGCATCTAATTATGGTCGAAGTAATTTAGCATGTGATGTTCATTTAAATGAATAAATGGCAAACATCGAAAATAGAAAACTCGTAAATAAATTACAAATTACACGGGCGGAATACAACCCGAAATTCACAATACAACGAGCAATAAAATAGAATAATTGAATTATAAGCAGCAAATGTTAACTAGTAACGGACCCGTATATAATAAATATAAACTAGACCGTAAGTTCTGCAAATGGACGAACTTCGATTAGATACACATTATATTGTGTACTAATCAAAGGACGGAGATATGGGACCTAGGCGTGGTGCTAGCCCGATCCCGAATCTCGATGCCTTGTCCCGACCTATCATCTCGAGGGATAGAGTCTAAATTAATCATGTGTCGGATACGACTAAAGAGTCGTCGACACAAGATTAATAGTGCGAGACCGTCGATCAATGTCGTTTTAATGTAATGATATGCGTGGGTTTTGAAAAATAGAATTACGTGATTGAATTTACACACTACGACTAAGTCGTAAAAAAAGACGAGGCTCGGATGTTGCATCAAAGCTCTCGGATTTCTAGGCTACAGGACCCACTCGATCGAGTCATGGCATGGACTCGGTCGAGTGTGCCCTTAAGGTGGCTACTGCCCGATTTTTGGGGTTCTACTCGATCGAGTGGCCCATGGCACTCGGTCGAGTGCCCCTGGTACGAGGCATGGCTCGTTTCGTTTTTTTATGTTTAAAAATCGATAGTTGGCCGAGTTAAATAAAAATATTACATGATTTAAATTTGACTCGGCTTCCGGTGTTTTAATCGTGTACTTATACGATTATAATACCGTTATCGGAATTTTATGAAAATGATGTTATGAGATTGAAAAGAATTAATTAGTGACGAAGTTGTAGTCCTCCGCGTCACGACATCGATACTAATCCTAGCGAATTATGTGATGTCGGTTTTCGCATCAACGGATCTCGCACTAATCTTAGAAATGGAGTCCTACGCGTTCAACTATGAGCGACCACGATCTCGTTACGCCCTTGAGTACATTGGGGCGGCGCTCCTCGAAAGGGTGCCACCTCCGTCGTTGCTCGTAAAGGGATTAAACGGACTTTGGATGGTCGTCATAATCAAACGGGTTAGGATCCGAATTTTAGTACTACTATGTATATATACATGGTATATAAATGTTAGTAACGAAAGGATAAAAATTAGTAAATGATAAAATTAAATGTTAGGTGTTAGATACAATAAATAAAAATGTTAGATTGCGATAAATAAAAGTGTAAGGTTAGAGAGTTAGTATACATGAAATTAAAATGTTAGTGTTAGCGGTTAGTAATAATAATAATAATAATAATAATAATAATAATAATAATAATAATAATAATAATAATAATAATAATAATAATAATAATAATAATAATAATAATAATAATAATAATAATAATAGTATATACATAAATATATAAAAGAAACAAAAAAAGAAGAAGGGAGAAAGAGATGTCGGGATTTGAATTACACCCTCAACCTACATGCTTTAATCTCGGAAACGGACTCGTCAAGTAGCGGCGTGTGCGCGGGAGTGCCGAGAAATGTAAGGTGAGTTAGGGTGTGTTTGTTTAGGGAGAGAATGCTCTCGGGTCTTTGGCGAGTTTTGATCTCGGGATTTTGAATGTATATGTGTGTAGAATTGATGTCGATATGGTGAATGCTTAAAGGTGAAAATGATGGATGAAAATGTGAGGGTTTTTGAAGTAGTAATGGCTGAGAAAAGTTGTGAAATGGTTGTTGGGTGATGGGGTATTTATAGGAAAAATACCCCGGTTTAGGGTCACTCGATCGAGTGGCGCGGGTGCACTCGATCGAGTGCCCGGTTCGAGTCCGGTTCGGCCGGTTCATGGCCTTAATCGACCGAGTGGGTGTGAACCACTCGATCGAGTGGGTCGGGAAGGAGGGAGTGTAAATAGGGCATGATTTGTTGCCTATTTTTGAAATGATTCTGGTTGATTTGGTTGTTGAGTCTGGATTCATTTTGTGTATTTGGACATAATGTGAGGCTGGTTCGTTTTGGGATTCAACTTTGACCGGGTTTTGACTCGGTCGCTAAAAGACGGTTTTATTTCCGGTGACGGTTTTGACCCAAATTAGTCTCATTTTATTGGAAACGACCCACTGGGCCTGGATTTGAGGTCGGTTTCGAGAGATTTTCACTCCGCTAAATGCCCACATCGGATACTATTGATTCCGAGTCCGTATTCGAGCGTATTAAGTCACGTTGACGTCCGATCATCATCGGGTGTTTTGTCGGGAACTGCTATAGACACTAGCAGGCAAAATGCGGGTGTCTACACCCCTATGCCGTATTAAGGGATGTGCGATACTTGTGGGATAGTTGGACATGAGTCTACACATTGTCGGGGATGTATTGAGCAAGTGAACGCCTTTCAAGCGTTCAAGCAAGGTACCTCCTATTCTAATACATTTCAAGCTTCCCATCAAGTCCCTCAACAACAAGCTATACAACCTCGTCCCTATGTTCCACCTCCCTTAAGGGACAAAAATCAAGGTTATCAAGGTTATGTGGGTAATCCAAGACCCTTCAACAACTTCAAGCAAAATAACCAAGGTACCTTCCACAACAACAATCAAGGGTTCCAACAAGGGAACTTCAATCAAGGTGGTTTCCAAGGAAACCAAAGCTTCCAAGGACAACAAAACCACAACCAAGGGTTTCAAAATCACAATCAAGGCCTTAATCAAGGCAATTCTCATGGGTTCCAAGGGAACCATCAACATCAAGCAACTCAAGGTCAACAACAACAAAGCAAGCCAAGGAGCCGATCTCCTACTTATGACTATGACATTCCTCTAGCCATCATCGATACTCCGCATAATCCACAATCTCCACCTCGAGATTTCAACATTCAAAAGACTATGATGGATGTACAAAAGAGTAATCAAGAGTTACATAAAAATCAAATGGAGATGTCAAGAAACCAACAAGAGTTCTTTGCTTATATTCAAGGGGAAAACATGGCAAGAGATGCCCGTACGAAGATGCTTGAGACCCAATTATCTCAACTTGCTTCGGGGAGCTCCTCAAGACAAAAGGGGCAACTACCTCCTCAAGGTGAAACACCAAAATTTGAGCATGTAAATGCTATTACCACGAGGAGAGGTACATCTTATGATTCCCCCACATTCCCTAGTGAGCAAGAGCCAATGCAAGAACCAACAAAGGAAGTTGCATCTCCAATTCAAGAAAGCTCAAGCATGGAAGATCCAATGGAGAAGCAAGTCTTAGGGGAGATCGAAAAACCCCATGAAGACAAGCTTCCCCCTCTTCAAGGAAAAGACAAGGGTAAAAGGAAAGTGTCATTTGAGGAGTCTACCCCGATTGAGCAAAACAAGTACAATATCAAGTTGCCTTTCCCGACAAGGCAGATGAAGACTAAGGTGGATACTCAATACGATAAGTTCCTTAGTATTGTGAAGAAATTGGATGTTAGTGTCCCGTTTACCGAGTTACTTACCCAAATCCCGGCATATGGAAAATTTATGAGAGAAATCTTGGCTAGGAAGAGATCCGTCGACAAGGAAGAGACCATAGCGTTCACGAGGGTGGTGAGCGAGCTTATTCAAGGTTCCACGCTTCCGAAGTTGAAGGATCCGGGTAGTTTCTCGATCCCTTGCACCATAGGCAACTTCATGATCGAGAGAGCATTATGTGACTTGGGTGCGAGTGTGAGCATCATTCCTTATTCCATTTGTGATCGATTAGGGATGAAGGAGCTGAAATGTACGTCCATTACACTCCAAATGGCCGATAAATCTCTTAACCGACCATTGGGGATGATAGAGGACGTACCGGTACGAATCGGGAAATTCTTCATTCCGGTCGATTTTCTTGTGCTCGACATGCCGGAAGATGCTATCACTCCTATTATACTTGGGCGCCCATTTCTACATACTGCCGATGCCATGATCGATGTCAAGAAGGGTAGGATTACTTTTCAATTAGGCGACGAAGAGTTAGTGTTTGACCTCCAAGGCAACACCTCGCCTATGAACGAGACATGTATTATGATCCATGCCACGAAAGACGTCGATCTAGGGGTTGAGTCGGGACAAAGCTTGAAGAATTACTCTTATGTACTTGAGGACGATGAGTCCGAGAGTGAGGAAGATGAGTGCCCATATCATGGGTTTGATGACAAGTTGAAAAGCAAGGAGAAGGATGAGCAGCCCTTGGGCCCACATGAGGATCGATGGACGTTTGGGTATATCTCGAAGGATCGCAAGTACAAGTTCAAGCCATTGAACTTAGTAGATCGGGATGCCCCGGGAACGTCGAGACAAGGTTATGAAGAACCTTGGTATGTGGATGCTTATGTTACAAGCTTGATTGAAGACTTCGCTAGGGCCTTCGACTTGTTTCTCCGTGCCCTTGATGGAGATGGGATCGGTTATTGTTGTTGAAAAAGAATGAAGAAAGCACCAACCTTGGTTTGACGGAGTTCCACAAGAACCGTCTCATTGTATATATCTCTTTCTTGTAGTTAGTTTGAGCTTTGTGATATTCTTGTTATTTGGAATGATTGATGAGCGTTGTGAGGGAGAGAATTTGATGTGTATGTGACCTTTGTTGGATAGGTGAAGTGAAGATGATTCCTATAGAGGAATGGCTATGATAGAGCTTGGATAGTAAGCATGAGGATCGGGTTTTTGAAGCTTGGAATAAGCTTTTGGGTTTGTGGAAGGTCAAGAAGATCCATCCCGACCGGGAAGGGTGCGACATCCCGACCAGGAAGGAGCCGTCCCGATCGGGATGGAGGTACATATTTTCGAGCTTACTGGAGGTCCGTCCCGACCGGGAAGGGAGCGTCCCGACCGGGACGGGTGTGTCATCCCGACCGGGACCATCCATCCCGACCGGGATGGTCCCCTGCTTCCCTTTGTGCCTCTTCTTCGACACTTGAGTCCACCAAACCATTGTTTACCCCCTCCCAACCTCCCTATCTCTCCTTGCTCTCATCATATGCCCCATATACTTCATTTTCATACCCTCACTTCATTTTCTATCCACTTTACACCGACTCTCGCATCAAATTTCACCCCCTACCATTACTACCTCTACCGTGAGTTCCTCTCAAGTTTGAAGCGAGATGGCAACCAAAAAGACAAGCAACGTGCCTATAATGATCATTGAGACGACGGAGCGAGTGAGTTACTAGCCGATTGGTTTAGGTAACTATCCTTACTTTTCCGTCTTTTGTCGCTTGTTTTCTCTTGTTTGCCCCCCTCCCCTTGAGTCATGGTGTCTTGGTGGCCTTCGAGGCCTTGGTAGTTGTTGCTCCGACTCTCGATGATGTGATTACATCGAGGGTCATTTTCAAAATCCAAATTTTACAAGTTTTTCACCCTTTTTGTTGGAATTAGTCGGATTCGGGCGGAATCCGGGCTAGGTGACTTGATTACACCTAGTCCTCCCCACCCATTTCCTTTTATTTCCTTCCTTTTATTTTCTTCCCCCATCCATATCTTTTCTCGTCTCGGCCCATAGTGACTTGACTACACCCCGGCCGGACACATTCTACCCTTTTCTTCATCTTCGTTTTTGATTTTTAGCTTTATTTTCATAGTTTCGTTTATTTCCTTTTGTCTCTCCGCACACTACGATCGAGCATGAGGACATTGCTCGGTTTAAGTATGGGGGAGCGATATTCTATCATAGATAGTTTTATTTTCGTAGTTTTTCGAAAAAAATCTTTTGAAAACCCTAAAAATTTGAAATTTTTTCACAAAAAATCAAAAAGATTTTCTTTTTGTGTCTTTTTCTTTTGTGTCGTTATGTCGTGCTTTTGTTTTGTTGTGCGTGTTTTGCCCCCCTTTTTTCTCTTAGGTCTCCTAATCGCCGCTAACTTTGGAAAGCTTTCAAGACGTCCGGTAACGCCTTTTATCCCTTTTTCCTCTTTACTTCTTGTGATGTTCGGAGGAGATTGGTGACGATGTGTGCTCGGGAGGAGCTTTGTAAAGTTTGATGTTGGTTGGTTGCTTATTTGGAAGTTAGGGGTGGTGTTTGTTTTATTTATGTGTTTGTTTCTCCTTGTTTTGTTTTGTTATCTTTTGTCTCTTTTTCTTTCATTTTCGTCGTGTCTTCGTTTTGTGTTGTGTTAGTTGTGTCTTTTGTGTGTGAAAGGTTTTCGAAAACCCGGTTTAGAGGCTAGTGTGCAAGCGTTTACTTTCCCTTCCTAGTAGTATAAATCGAGTCTTGGACTTTAGTCTAGTAGAATGACCATAAATCAATGATTTCGTTGGTCCTTTACCTTGAGTCCACCTAGCTTACTAGGGATTTACTACGGGATCTGCACTTTTGACCATTATGACCACCCACGGTGTGAAAAGGCCTTGGTTACCGAGTCCCGTCCCTTAGGTGACCGTGTTTAGGATCGTTTGATTAGTCCAAGTTCTCCCCTTTTTTTGGGTTTGAAGGGAAGGCGCCGTCCCGACTCTTCCATTTCCCTACCTCCTACACATATCCACACAATAAAATTGCAATTTGTTGAATTCTCTCTTTCTTGTTACACAAAGAAATGCCAAAAGCCAAATCAAGCCAAAAAGGGCAAAGAATAGAAAATGAAAGAAAATGAAAGAAAGAAAAGAATGAAGAAAAAGAAAAGGCACAAAAGCCAAAAAGAAAATAGAAAAGAAGAAAAAGAAGAAATGGCATGGCAACACGCAAAGCAAAGATGCAAAGAAAAGAGAAAATGCCAAAAGAAAACCCGTCTCACAAAAATAATCCCGACATCTCAAAATAAGCCTTTTACCGACTATTATGGTGAAGAGCCTACCAAAGGACCGAGTCCCTAGGAAGGATGATAGCGGTAATGGTCGGTCTTCCCTCACTTTGCAAACATTTCCACCTTTTTACTTGGACTAGTTAGGCGGTTTTGGGCACGGGACGACCCTCTTGGCTCATCGTTAAAGGGGGCGGGGTCTCACTTACCTACAGTGTCGACTAACATCGTGGTTCTTCCCTTTTCCACTCCACCGATCGTCCCGTAGTACGTTCTTAGAAAATTAAGAGGACCTAGGTAAGTTACCAACGTTTTTGTTGCTTTATCGTCATACTATTAGGGTTTAGTTCATATCGATTTGTATGATTAGCTTGGGAACGTTGTCACTTGCCTCGAGTCCTAAACCGGTGTCTTTTCACCGCTTTGTTGAGGGAAGCGGTATTTGTTTTCTTTTGGGTGCAACCGATTATGTGTTTGTTTGTATGTTTGTCTGTTTCTGTGTTTTGTGTCCGGTTGCATCCACAGTTTTGTCGCAAGACCCCACTTGCCTTGCGGAGTGCACTTTTCCTCTAAGTGCACTCGCGTGAGTTGAAAGGGCGTAGGGTGCGCTAATACCCACTCGGTTAGTTTAGTAGTTAGTAGGTGCTTACTCGAGGGCGAGTAAGGGTTAAGTGTGGGGGAGTTGATAAGTGTAGTTTGTAGTGCCTATTTTACTATGTTTCGGTCCCATTTTCCTTGTTTAATCGCTCCTTGGGAGCGGTTTATGGGCTACTTATTCTTCCTCTAGTTCGTTTCAGGTTCCCGAGACCATTCTCGAAGAGTTGGAACGATTCCGGCTCGATACATACACATTTTGGAGCCAACGAAGTAAAGGAACGATCACTCGGTGCCTTGGATTCGATCCTGAGACCACGAGACCTGATCCCGAGCCTTCGAGGCCCGATCCCGAGTCCCGAGAATCGATGAGAAACCCATGAGAATCAAGGAGGGACCAAAAGGAGCTTAAAGGAGGCCTACAAGGCTCAACCGGGTCGGCATGGCCTCAACCGGTCCCGGTTGAGGTGCACAAAAGAGAGGGCTACTGACCTGGGCCCGTCCTGGTCGGGATCAACCCGTCCCGTTCGGGACCACGCCGTCTTGGTCGGGATGATTCCGTCCCGGTCGGGACGCTACAGGGGCAGCTCGCATTCATTTCTTTCATCCTCCTTCATTCTTGTACCCATATAAATACTTCCCTCTTGTATTGTTGATGTATCTGATCTCACCCTAATCTCTCTTAAGCCTCTCTACAACTTTCATAACCCTAGATTAGTGTTCCTCACATTAGCTTAATTCTCTCTTTAATCTTTGTTAATCCTTAGTTAATCTAGTTTAATTAGTTCTTGTATTAAGAAGATACTTGAAGATTCATCCAAGTTTGACAACCTTGGAGTTGATTTGGGTTTCTCTTTTATACAAGTTATCATCTTTTCATCATCTTGTTGTTGGTATAATCTTCCTTTCTCTTGTTTATTGTTGTTTATTCAAGTTTGAATCTTTACTTAGTGTTTTTGTTATTGTTCTTGTTCCTCTTTATGGATGTTAGGTTTATGATGTTGTTTTCTCTTATTATTGTTATGGGTAGTTTGTTAATGAGTGAGTAGTCTCCTTGTGGGGTTAGTAGAGGGATTAAGGGTAGGTTATGGGTGATTAGGGTTGATTAGGGGAAAAGGGTGAATCTTTGTTGTTAGTCACATATTGGGCACTCTTTGTGTTTGTTGAGTTGCTTGTGTGAGTTGTAGTGGCCATGCTTCCCATACTTGTGCTCATCTTCTCATTGATTGTTTATTTTGTGGTTGTGTTGAGAATAGTCATAGTCACGAGAGTGCGGACTATGGTCTACGTAGCTAGAGCCCGGACCAACCTCGACATCGGTATACGTAGCGAGAGCCCGAACCGACTGTAGCAACTAGGAGACACCTATACCCTTGATCACCCAATTACCCATCTACACTTATGAACCCGACCTACCCCACTTCCTTTCATATTTGATCTCAACTTCTTAGTTAGTCATCATTTCTTCTAGTTTACTTGTTAGTTCGATCATTAGTTATCCCATTTTAGCATCGTTTTAGATAATTATTGTTAGTCCACTTCCTTCATCTCCAACCATAATAGTTTACCATTTATCATTCTCTTTGTGTTTGTTTGGTAGCATAGTCTCGTTTTTAGGCCGACCTAGTCTAGACTCTATCATACCGTCCCCGTGGATATCGACCCTACTTGCCCTAGCTACCCACTAGGAATAGTCGGTTTATTATTGACGGTTGGACCCACAACGAATACTACCATCAAGTCCCTAGGAAGGACGATAGCGGTAATGGTCGGTCTTCCCTCATTTTGCAATCATATTCACCTTTTTTCTTGGACTAGTTAAGCAGTTTTGGGCATGGGACGACCCTCTTGGCTCATCGCAAAAGGGGGCGGGGTCTCACTTACCTACAATGTCGACTAACACCGTGGTTCATCCTTTTTCTATCCCGCCGATCGTCCCGTAGTACGTTCTTAGAAGGTTAGGAGGACCTAGGTAAGTTACCAACGTTTCTATTGCTTTGTTGTAATACTATTAGGGTTTAGTTCATTTCGATTTGTGTTATTAGCTTGGGAACGTTGTCACTTGCTTTGAGTCCTAAACCGGCGCTTCTTTCGCCGCTTTTTAGAGGGAAGCGGTATTTGTTTCTTTTTGGGGTGCAACCTTTTGTTTGTTTGTTTGTACGCTTGTTTGTTTATGTATTTCGTGTTCGGTTGCATCCACAGTTTTGTCGCAAGACCTTACTTGCCTTGTGGAGTATACTTTTCCTCTAAGTGTACTCGCATGAGTTGAAAGGGCGTAGGGTGCGCTAATACCCGCTCGGCTAGTTTAGTAGTTAGTTTGTGCTTACTCGAGGGCGAGTAAGGGTTCAGTGTGGGGGAGTTGATAAGTGTAGTTTGTAGTGCCTAATTTGTTGTGTTTTAGTCCCGTTTTCCTTGTGGAATCGCTCCTTGGGAGCGGTTTATGGGTTACTTATGCTTCTTCTAGTTCGTTTTAGGTTCCCGAGACCATTCATGAGGAATTGGAACGATTCCGACTCGTTTCATGCACTTTTGGAGCCAACGAAGAGGAGGAACGATCACTCGGTGCCTTGGATTCAATCCCGAGACCTTGGGACCCATTCCCGAGCCCCTTAGACTCGATCCCGAGCCCCAAGAATCGACGAGAAGCCCATGAGAAGCAAGGAGGGACCAAAAAGATTATAATGGAGGCCTACAAGGTCCTTCCCGGGCGGGATAATGCCTTCCCGGCCGGGAAGGAGGGTGCAAAAGTGATGGCCGCTGTTTTGGGTCCGTCCCGGTCGAGACCATGCCGTCCCGGTCGGGACCACTTCGTCCCAGTCGGGATGACCCTGCTGTAGCCCGCATTTGCTTCTTTCCTTCTCCTTATTCATTGTAACCCTATATATACCCCCCCCCCCCCCCCCCCTCTTGTAATCTTAGGATATCTGAGACATTACCCACTAAACCCTAGACTACCTTAGCATAGATTAGCTTAGATTAGAGTAGATTAGTCGTTAATTAGTCTTTAATCTAGTTAGCTAATCTTGTATTAAGGGATCTCTTGAAGAATCCATCCAATCTTGACAACATTGGTGGATGTTTTGGGTGTTCTTTATATACAAGTTCTCATCTTTTCATTCTCTTGTTAGTTGGTATAATCTTCTCATCCTTTTACTCTTACTCTTTGTTTATGTTATTCATGTTTTCATCTTTATATCTAGTTTGTTATTCTTGCTTGTTCTTTATATGAATGTTTTGGTTCTTATGTTGGTTTCTTTTGTTAGTGTTAGTTTTCCATTAATTATGTTTGAGTAGACTCTTTCTAGGGTTATTAGGGGGATTGGATTTGATTGGGGATGATTAGGGTGAGATGGGTGGTACTAGATGTTGTCTTTGTTGTTTCCTATTTACCTTGCACTCCACATGTTTGATGAAATGCTTGTAAGACTAGAGACGATCAATCCTTGTTTTTCTTGCATCATCTCTTGTATGTGTGTGTTTGGTTGGTTCGTTTGGTTCCCTCATTAGTAGCGAGAGCGTGGTGAGGACGACCCCTAGGCCGATTACGTAGCGAGAGCCCGATCGGCGGAACCTAGGATACGAAAGCATGCTAGTAACCCCGTTTTTCCCCTTTTTGTCTCTTTTGCATCCATGAACCCGACCTAGCCCTAGTTTTCCTTCTTATTGTTATCCTTGCTTCCTTTAGTCATTAGTTGCTTGTTTTGTCTTTCTTTTCCGTGTTTCAGACCTTAGCCTAGTCATTAGCCTTCCCCTAGATTAGCTCGTCTCGAACCTAGTCCTTGACCGTAGCACCCATTAGTCTAAAACCATTTTCCGTCCCTGTGGATCGACCCGACTTACCCTAGCTACCTAGTTAGGAATAGTTGGTTATTATTTGGTGGCGGGATCCACGGCAAATCCCTCCCATCAGCATTTCGATAACGTCGAGTCCGGCCCATGCGGATACTAACTCCACGACGCGTTGTAAACATACGTAACGTCCACAAGTTCAACCCCAAGTACAAAAACACCTAAACCAAATCTGAGTAGTCATTAGACCCGTTCTTGATCGTCTACGCATCGTATCTCATTTAGTGTACACTCCGAGGGTGCAATTCCTCATATAATATGATTTACTTACATTTCGCATTACAAATTTTGTACTCATTTACCTCTTTTATGACCATAATCGCATGCTAAATCATCTAACACGAAATTCAAAACGTAAACAAGCTAAAACTGAACAAGCGGTGGTCTAGTTCCTTATTAATCTCGATGCTCACCCTCATACGTGGTTTGACGCATCCTTCTTAATACCGAACCGATGCACCTTAAGCAAAATACCAGGTAAGGTATACCACGAGAATGACTAATATCCGTATTATCACGTTAAATTGATTTGCTAATAAGAATACTATCTAGTACTCTCTACTCTCCTACGTGCATGTTTTCATGGCCTGCCGGTCACGTAAAATCGCATGCAAAGAATGTAAAACGCTTACTTCGACGACAAACCTACTTGTCCTTAAACAACCGACGTAGCAAAGGCATAGGGTTAAAACAAGGGATGTTATCGCATTTCCGCCACAACTAGGAATAAAGTTATCAGCCCATCGATTGATTAGTAGAGGCTGCTACTTGCGGGCAGGATTAGGTGTTGATGTCTATCAGGCGTTTGCTTCCCTATACGTACCCTCACCCCTTACTCAGAATCTATGGTTTCCGGATGTCCGAAACCATTGGCAATGAGAGTAATTCTAGACATGGAATGCTTAAGGGTAAAAGTCTCTAACTTTAGGTCCCCAGGTCACTCAGCTTTAAGCCGGCTAAGGATTAAAGTTGACTTGAACGGTTTATGAGTATCCCAAAATTATTCTTTGGCGACTCCTCAAATCGACAACGAATCCGATTCACTAAAAAGGTCGCCAGACTAAACATATCGACCTTTAAACATTTACAACCACGTCTCTATCAATTCAACAGAAACATGGATGTCCCCACAATTATCTAGTACAATTCAAATCGTCAACCAAATCGAGGTCTGATACTTCGCCCCGAACGCGAGATCGGATACGCCCTTGGGACGCGAGGCACCCGTGAAGACGGGCCGTGTGGGTGATCGTCGCAATAGTCCCCATGCGGGTGCGTGCGGACAGGGTCCACAGTTTGGTGACTCCGCTGGGGATTTAGAAACAGATCAGATTTCCAGCGGTGGGGTAACTCGAACGAGGTCGGTGAAGCTCATTTCCTAGTTCGTTTTTGTGGTGACTACAGGTTTTGGTCCTAAAAAGCCCACCCTAACCAATTTTACGACCAATCGAACTTCTCGTGAGGTTCTCAGACCGAACCCGCGGGGAGGCCCCCAATTGATGTTTCGGTCGTCCAAAGTAGTCACGCATTCCGTGAATATGCCAAGCGAGCTGATCCAAGTGGAATAGGGCAACGCTCATTTTCACTCGAGGTGACACGTCTATGCCGAAGTGAGGACTTTTCGTGGACGGTAGCCTACCCTAGCCTACCCGCGTCTGCATCCTACATGAGTGTATGCTTGTCTAGTTATGTGTACTGTGTTGTGACAACCCGAATAAAACATTAAAGTCCGGATTCAACAACGACAACATATTCAACTAAACCCAAATTCTGTTTTCGAAAAGACATTTTTCAAAACCATTTTTTGTGCAGTTACTCCGACCAGAATCAAACTGACTATTATCAAAATCGTTTTTAGCGCTGTCGTTCTGGGCGAATTCACACTCACTATTTTCAAAGAGATCGTTTTAGCGCCATTACGCCGGCCAAAACAAAACTCAGCATTTTCAAAAAAAAAAAAACATTAACATACCGTTACTATCGCCAAAGTTCCAACCAATGAGATCAAGGCACCTAACACGGTTACGTTTTTCGTTTACAAAACACTTTTACGCATACCGTTACTACCGCCAAAATTCCAACCAATAGGGTCAGGGCGCCTAACACGGTTACATTTTCATTTTCAAAATGCTTTTACATATACCGTTACCATCACCGAAATTTCAATAAATTAAATCAAGGTATCTAACACAGTTACACCCACAAAGCATCTTTGCACATACCGTTACTATCGCCAAAATTCCAATCAATGGGATAAAAGCGTTGACACGGTCACACCTTCATTTCTTTCGAAAAATCTTGCAAATCACCGCTATCACCACCTAAATTCCCGTAACGAGAATTTGGCTACAGTTTTTAAGCACCACCATGAACACCATATTTTCTCAAAAGCACCTTTGCATCCCAAATACCGAACTCCTAACTAATAGAAGTGTCGATAAAAGCGCAACCCCATGATTTTCACATCTCTTCAAAACCGGTTCTTCCTCAACCGTCCCTTTACAAAATCACAATTCACACCGTTGCTATCCTCAAATTTTCAACTCATGGACTCTTAACACCTGCATGGCGACACTTTCCGACATATCACAAACAATGTCGCTTAACCATCTTAATGTCGATTGCAAAACTCCCACTTTTCGAATTCATCCATTTTCTAGAACATCAAAACTCTTTGATTCCGAGCCAGGATCAAGATCAGTTCTTTACGTCGTACAACCGTGTGATTAACTGTCTGTGCTAGTTACTAAAATCACCTCCGCTTGAGGTCTTACAATTTGGGTCATCTCATCTTGAGAGTCCTCTCTAAATCTCACCCCAAGATTTGTGTCAAATCATCTCGTTCTAGAGATACGAGTCTATTAGGCATCTCGCCGAACACACCAAATGTCTAAAGCACCTGAGTCTCAATCCCGATGACCGCAAGCACGTGCGAATCAAGGGTCTCATCCCCGTGTTGCTCACCTACGAGCGTTTCTCGAGTCTTTTATGCCACCCGTCGGATTCACTCTCCTCTATGGCTCTGTTTCGCAGACCCACCGTCTAAAATGTCTTGAAGCAGCAGCAATGGTATCAATGATCAAATCAACTCCATATTAGGCCTCATTCAGAAACTTCAAGTCACTGTGACGCAAATGTCAACCACCTACGACAACGTCCTGCACCATTTTAGTAGGTTGGAAGAAACCTCTGACAAAATAATGGTAGGATTTGCCGTGGGTCCTAACCGTCAATAAATAACCGACTATTCCTAGTGGGTAGCTAGGGCATGTAGGATCGATATCCACGGGGACGGTATTATATAGTCTAGACTACGTCCACTAAAAACTAGGCCAAGTCACACAAACAAACACAAAGAGAACGATAATTGGTAAACTATGATGGAGGAAGAGGTATGAACTAGGCTAACAATGACTAGAACAATGAAAAGATGCAACATAAACTAATTGAAATAACTAAGAATAATGAAATTAACAACTAGAGGAATGATGACTAACTAGCTAGAGAAATCAAATATGGAAGGAAGTGGGGTAGGTCGGGTTCTTAAGTGTAGTAGGGTAAATGGTTAACCAAGGTGTAGGTGTCTCCTAGTTGCTAGAGTCGGTTTGCGCTCTCGCGTCTAAACCTAGGTCAAGGTCGGTCCGGGCTCTCGCTACGTAGACCAATGTCCGCACTCTCGTGCCAAAGACTATCCTAACACAATCACACACTAGCCAAACAATGAGAAGAGGAGAAACAAGCATAGGAAGCATTGGCCACTACTACCCACACAAGCAAATCATCAAACACATGGTGTGCCCAATATGAGACTAGCAACAAAGATGTACCCTTTACCCCTAATCAAACCCTAATCACCCATAATCAACCCTTAATCCCCCTACTAACCCCATAAGAAGACTACTCACTCATTATCAAACTACCCATAACAATAACAAGAGAAAACAACATGATAAACCAAAAATCCATTATGAACAACAAGAACAATAACAATATATAAAGATTCAAACTTGAATAAATAACAAAGAACAAGAGTAGAGAGGATTATACCAACAACAAGAGGAAGAAAAAGATTCAAACTTGTACAAATAAGAAACCCAAATCAACTCCAAGGTTGTCAAGCTTGGATGAATCTTCAAGAATCCACTTAATACAAGACTAGCTACAACTAGATTAAACTAGGATTAAAGGAAGATTAAAGGATAAAAGAATAGGACCCGTGCTGTAGCTGACCCTTACCGGTCGAGAAGGGGTGGTCCCGATCGGGAAGGGCCCCTTCCCGGTCGGAAAGGGTCCCTTCCCGGTCGGGAAGCCACCTTCCCTGTCAGGAAGGCCTCGTCACAGAACCATTTGTTTTTGCACCATCCTTCCCGGTCAGGAAGGCATCATCCCGACGGGGAAGGACCTTGTAGGCCTCTTTTAAGATCTTTTTGGTCCCTCCTTGGTTCTCATGGGATTCTCGTCGATTCTCGGGACTCGGGATCGGGTCCCAAGGTCTCGGGGTCGAATCCAAGGCATCGAGTGATCGTTCCTTCGCTTCGTTGGCTCCAAAAAGTGTATGTATTGAGCCGGAATCGCTCCAACTCTTCATGAATGGTCTCGGGAGCCTGAAACGAGCTAGAGGAAGCATAAGTAGCCCATAAACCGCTCCCAAGGAGCGATTCCACAAGGAAAATGGGACCAAATGATAAGTGTCATTTGTAGTGCCTATTTCGTAGTGTTTTGGTCACATTTTCCTTGTAGAATCGCTCCTTGGGAGCGGTTTAGGGGCTTCTTATGCTTCCTTTAGTTCGTTTTAGGTTCCCGAGACCGATTTGGAAGAGTTGGAGTGATTCCGACTCGATACATACACATTTTGGAGCCAACGGAGTAAAGGAACGATCACTCGATGCCTTAGAGTCGACCCCGAGACCTTGGGACCCAATCCCGAGCCTCCGAGACCCGATCCCGAGTCCCGAGAATCGGTGAGAAGCCCATGAGAAGCAAGGAGGGACCAAAAAGTGCATATTGGAGACCTACAAGGCTCATCCCGTTCGGGATGGCCTCATCCCGTTCGGGATGAAGTGCACAAACAAGGAGGTTGCTGACCTGGGTCCATCCCGATCGGGAAGGTGGCGTCCCGACCGGGACCGACCTCATCCCGACCGGGACCAACCCGTCTCGGCTGGGACGGGGCTGCTGTAACCCGCGCATGTTTTCTTTCTTCTTCCTTCCATTTGTAACCCTATATATACCCCCCTCTTGTATTAAGACACCATCATATATATAGGCACTTTTAGACACTAAACCCTAGACTACTTTAGGTTAGATTAGATTAGATTAGTGTAGATTAGTCGATAATTAGTAGTTAATCTTAGTTTAATCTTGTATTATTGGATCTCTTGAAGAATCCATCCAAGCTTGACAACCTTGGTGGAATTATTTGGGTTTTCTTCTATACAAGAGTTCTCCTTTTCATCCCTTGTAGTTGGTACAATCTTTCTTTCCTATTTTCCTTTAATCTTTCATGTTTAATCATCCAAGTTTTAATCTTTGATTGTTGTTTATTGTTTTCACTAGTTTGTTTATGTTAGTTTTGTTTCTTATGTTGAATCCTCTTGATCTTGTTAGTATTAGTATGATTATGTTAGAGTAGTGTTCTTGCTAGGGTTAGTAAGGTGATTAGGGTGTTAATTGAATGATTAAGGGTTTGTTAGAGATGTTGGTGGAAGATTTGGGTTTCCTCTTGTTTGATGCACATCACATGTTTGTGGAATTGCTTGAATGACTAAGTATGTACGAATGCTTGTTTTTCTTGCCTTTCTTTTGTGGGTGTTAGTTTTTTGTGGGTTCGGTCCCCTCACTAAGTTGCGAGAGCCCGGTGAGGATGACCCCTAGGCCGGTCTAAGTAGCGAGAGCCCGGATTCGACCTAGGACCATAGCGCGCTAGAACCCCGTTTGTCGTGTGTGTCGCCGAGATGGGTTCTAGGTGGAACCTCTAGGTGAGTCTAAGTTGCGAGAGCCCGGACCAACCTAGATCACCCTACTACCTCCTTCGCTCTAGTCCTCCCTTGACCATTCCGTTACCCCTTTGACCCCGACCTAATCCTAGCCCGTTTTCCCTTGTTTGTCCTCCTTAGCCATAGTCATAGTCTAGTCTTCTTCCCTCTCTACCATTCTTAGCTTAGTTCGTTGACTTAGTCTCGTATTTGGGCCGACCTAGTCTAGACTTTACATTACCGTCCCCGTGGATTCGACCCGACTTGCCCTATCTACCCTAGTTAGGATTAGCCGGTTTATTATTGACGGTTGGGACGTGACGAATCCCTCCCATCACCAAAACACAGAAATAGGCACTACAAACTACACTTATCAACTCCCCCACACTTAACCCTTACTCACCCTCGAGTAGGCACATACTAACTACTAAACTAGCCGAGTGGGTATTAGCGCACCCTACGCCCTTTCAACTCACGCGAGTACACTTAGAGGAAAAGTGCACTCCGCAAGGCAAGTGGGGTCTTGCGACAAAACTATGGATGCAACCGGACACAAAACACATAAACAAACAAACATACAAACAAACAAATAATCGGTTGCACCCAAAAGAAAACAAATACCGCTTCCCTCAAACAAGCGGTGAAAGAAGCACCGGTTTAGGACTCGAGGTAAGTGACAACGTTCCCATGCTAGAAATATAAACCAAGATGAACTAAACCCTAATAGTATGACGATAAAGCAACAAAAACGTTGGTAACTTACCTAGGTCCTCCTAACTTTCTAAGAACGTACTACGGGACGATCGGCGGAGTGGAAAAGGGATGAACCACGGTGTTAGTCGACACTGTAGGTAAGTGAGACCCCGCCCCCTTTAGCGATGAGCCAAGAGGGTCGTCCCATGCCCAAAACCGCCCAACTAGTCCAAGTAAAAAGGTGGAAAATATTGCAAAGTGGGGGAAAACCGACCATTATCGCTATCATCCTTCCTTGGGACTCGGTCCTTTGGTGGGCTCTTCACGGTAATAGTCGGTAAAAGGCTTATTTTTGAGAGGGGATTCTTTTTGTGAGACGATTTTCTTTTTGGCATTTTTATTTCCTTTGCATTTTTGCTTTGTTTTGCTATGCCATTTTCTTTTTCTTCTTTTCTATTTTCTTTTTGGCTTTTTGTGCCTTTTCTTTTTCTTCAATCTTTTCTTTCTTTTATTTTCTTTCTTTTCTTTGCCCTTTTGGCTTGATTTGAGTGATAGGCATTTCTTTGCAACTAAGAAAGAGAGATTTCAATCATTTTGCAACTTTATTGTGTGGAAATGTGTAGGAGGTAGGGAAATGGGTAAGTCGGGGGTCGCGATCCCTCTTCAAACCCACAAAAAGGGGAAAACTTGGACTAATCAAACAATCCCTAACACGGTCACCTAAGGGACGGGACTCGGCAACCAAGGCCTTTTCACACCGTGGGTGGTCATAATGGTCAAAAGTGCAAATCCCGTAGTAAATCCCTAGTAAGCTAGGTGGACTCAAGGTAAAGGACCAACGAAATCATTGATTTAGGGTCATTCTACTAGACTAAAGTCCAAGACTCGATTTACATCACTAGAAAGGGAAAGTAAACACTCGCACACTAGCCTCTAAACCGGATTTTCGAAAAATCGTTTACACAAATGACACATTACACAACAAAAAACAAAGACATGACGAAAACGAGAGAAAAAGAGACAAAAAGCAACAATATAAAACAAAACAAGACAAGCACAAAAATAAAGTAAACACCACCCCGAACTTCCAATCAAGTCACCAAATCAACCACAACTTTACAAAGCTCCACCCGAGCACACCTCATCACAAATCTCCTCCAAACATTACAAGAGATAAAGAGGAGGAAGGGATAAAAGGGTATTACGGGATGTCTTGAAAGCTTTCCAAAGCTAACGGTAATTAAGCGACCTACAAGGAAAATGGGAGGCAAACACACACAACACAACAAAAGCACGACATAATTAACGACACAAAAGAAAAAGACACAAAAAGAAAATCTTTTTGATTTTTGTGAAAAAATTTCAAATTTTTAGGGTTTTTTAAAGATTTTTCGAAAAACTATAAAAATAAAACTAACTAAGATAGAATATCGCTCCCCCACACTTACCTCGAGCAATGTCCTCATGCTCGATCGTAGTGTATGGAGAGCCTAAAGAAAAGAAAAGAAACTACGAAAATGAAGCTAAAAATCAATAAGAAAGCGGAGAAGAGGGTAGAATGCGTCCGGCCGGGGTGTAATCAAGTCACCGTGGGTCGAGACAAGAAAAGATATGGATGGGGGAAGAAATAAAAAGAAATAAATAAAAGGAAATGGGAGGGGAGGACTAGGTGTAATCAAGTCACCTAGCCCGGATTCCGCCTAAATCCGACTAAATTCGGATTTTGGATTTTCAAAAAAGGGTGAAAAACTTGTTAATTTGGATTTTCAAAATGACTCTCGATGTAATCACATCATCGAGAGTCGGGAGCAAAAACTACCAAGGCCTCGAAGGCCACCATGACACCACGACACATAAGTGTAAACGGGGAAGGGGATAAACAAGGGAAAACAAGCAACAACAAAAACGGAAAAGAAAGGATAGTTGCCGTACCCATCGGTTAGCAACTCACTCTCTCCATTGTCTCAATGATCAATAATTGCACTTTGCTTGTCGTCATCATCGTCATCCCACTTCGTACTTGAGAAAATCGCATGGTTGAGGTAGTAAGCTTGCAATGGTGTGAGGAGGTGAGATTTGATGTGAGGCTTGGTGTAAAGTGAATAGGAAATGAAGTGAGGGTATGCAAATGAAGTATATGGGTCATATGATATGAGCAAGGATAGGTAGGGAGGTTGGGAGGAGGTATACAATGGTTGGGTGGACTCAAATGTCGAAGAAGAGGCATAAGGGGGAGTAGGGGACCATCCCGGTCGGGATGGATGGTCCCGGTCGGGATGGCACACCCGTCCCGGTCGGGACGCTCCCTTCCCGGTCGGGATGGCACTCCAGGAAGCTCGATAATATGCACACCTATCCCGACCGGGACGGCTCCTTCCCGGTCGGGATGCCGTACCCTTCCTGGTCGGGAAGCCCTCTTCTCGGTCGGGAAGAGTCTTCTAGCCTTACACAAACCCAAAAGCTTATCCTAAGCTTCAAAAACCCGTTCCCTTGCTCACGATCCAATCTCTATCGATAACCAATCCTCTCTAGGAGTCATCTTCACTTCACCTATCACAATAAACTCAAATACAACATCAAATTCTCTCCCTTACAACGCTCATCAACAATCCAAATAACAAGAATTTCACAAAACCAAAGAAACTACAAGAAAGAGATATATACAAAGAGACGGTTCTTTTGGAACTCCGTCAAACCATGGATGGTGCATTCCTCAATCTTTTTCAACAACAACAATAACCAATTCCATCTCCATCAAGGACACGAAGAAACAAATCGAAGGCTCTTGCAAAGTCTTCAATCAAGCTTGTGATATAACCATCCACATCCCAAGGTTCTTCATAACCTTATCTCGACGTTCCCGGGGCATCCCGATCTACTAAGTTCAATGGCTTGAACTTGTACTTGCGATCCTTCGGGATATACCCAAACGTCCACCTATCCTCATGTGGCCCCAAGGGAGGCTCATCTTTCTCTTTGTCATTGCACTTGTCTTCACACTCATGATGTGGGCACTCATCCGCCCCAATCTCGGATTCATCATCCTCAAGTTCATAAAAGTCACTCTTCAAGCTTTGTCCCGACTCTTCCCCTAGATCGACGTCTTTCGTGGCATGGATCATATTACATGTCTCGTTCATAGGCGAGGTGTTGCCTTGGAGGTCAAACACTAACTCTTCGTCGCCTAATTGAAAAGTAATCCTACCCTTCTTGACATCGATCATGGCACCGGCGGTATGTAGAAATGGGCGCCCAAGGATAATGGGAGTGATAGCATCTTCCGGCATGTCAAGTACGAGGAAATCAACCGGAACGAAGAACTTTCCGATTCTTACCGGCACATCTTCCAATATCCCCAATGGTCGGTTGAGTGAACTATCGGCCATTTGGAGTGTAATGGAAGTACGCTTGAGGTCCTTCATCCCAAGTCGCAAACAAATGGTGTAGGGAATAATGCTTACACTTGCACCCAAATCACATAATGCTCTCTCGATCTTAAAATTGCCTATGGTGCATGGGATTGAGAAACTACCCGGATCCTTCAACTTGGGAAGCGTAGAACCTTGAATAAGCTCGCTCACACCCTTGCGAACGCTATCGTCTCTTCCTTGTCGATGGATCTCTTCCTAGCCAAGACTTCTCGCATAAATCTTCCATATGCCGGGATTTGGGTAAGTAACTCGGTAAACGGGACACTCACATCCAATTTCTTCACAATACTAAGGAACTTATCGTATTGAGTATCCACCTTAGTCTTCATTTGCCTTGTTGGGAAAGGCAACTTGACATGGTACTTGTTTTGCTCAATCGGGGTAGATTCCTCAAATGACACTTTCCTTTTACCCTTGTCTTTTCCTTGAAGAGGGGGAAGCTTGTCTTCATGGGGTTTTTCGATCTCCCCTAAGACTTTCTCCTCCATTGGAATTTCCTTGCTTGAATTGTCTTGAGAGGGGGGTGTAACTTCTTGCATTAGTTCTTGCTCACTAGGGGCTAAGGGGGAATCATAAGATATACCACTCCTCGTAGTAATAGCATTTACATGCTCAAATTTCGGTATTTTGCCTTGAGGAGGTAGTTGCCCCTTTTGTCTTGAAGAGCTTCCCGAAGCAAGTTGAGATATTTGAGTCTCAAGCATCTTCATATGAGCATCTCTTGGTATATTATCCCTTTGAACATGAGCAAAGAACTCTTGTTGGTGTCTAGCAATCTCCATTTGGCCTCTTTGCATTTCTTGAGTACTCCTTTGCATATCCATCATAGATTTTTGCACGTTGAAATCCGAAGGTGGAGATTGTGGATTATGCGGAGTGTCGGTGAGGGCTAATGGAGTACCATAATCATGAATAGGAGACCGGCTCCTAGGCTTGCTTTGTTGTTGTTGACTTTGAGTTGCTTGTTGTTGACGGTTCCCTTGGAACCCATGAGAATTGCCTTGATTAAGGCCTTGATTGTGATCTTGAAACCCTTGGTTGTGGTTTTGTTGCCCTTGAAAGCATTGGTTTCCTTGGAAACCACCTTGATGGAAGTTCCCTTTTTGGAACCCTTGATTGTTGTTGTGAAAGGTACCTTGGTTATTTTGCTTGAAGTTGTTGAAGGGTCTTGGATTACCCACATAACCTTGATAACCTTGATTGTTGTCCCTTAAGGGAGGTGGAATATAGGGACGAGGTTGCATAGATTGTTGTTGAGGGACTTGATTGGAAGCTTGGTAATGATTAGAATAAGAGGCACCTTGCTTGAATACTTGAAAGGCGTTCACTTGCTCAACGCTTCCTCGACAATGCATAGGATCATGACCAACGATTCCACAAGTATCACATATCCCATAATAAGGCAAAGGAGGTGCAAATCCCAAAGCATTCACTTCATGAATCGAGTGTTGGTTGGAGGAACTAGAGCTTTGAACTTGATTGAGGTGGCTTTGGAGCTTCTTGTCAATAGTCTCCATGTGGGTTCTTAATTGTGCCCCAAGGTCAATGCTCAATTGTGTAATGGCATCGACCTCGTGCCTACCTCCTCGATTCGCCTTTCTAGGCCTTGAATATTGGGAATTGTGTATCGCCATCTCCTCGATTCTTGCCCAAGTTTGATCGTCATCGACCTCGGTAAACCTACCATTGGAGCCCATATTGAGTATAGCTCTTGAGTCCTCATAAAGACCGTTCCAAAATTGTTGGACTAAGAACCATTGTGAAAGTCCATGGTGGGGGCACGATCTCACCAAAGATTTAAACCGTTCCCAAGCTTCATAAAGGCTCTCCTTATCCCGTTGTTGGAAACCGGTGATGGAGGCCCTAAGCAAATTGGTCTTCTCCGGAGGGTAAAATTTTTGGTAGAACGCCAATGCAAGTTTCTTCCAAGTATCAATCCCCATGGTTGCCCTATCGAGACTCGGGCACGTGTCTCGAGACTCGGCTCGCCCACGTGCGTCGTTTCGGGTTTGACTTTGTGTGTTTCGTGACCGATTCGGAGCCCCGGTGTCAAAATTGACTCTAATTACTGTCGACGCGACCATAATGACAAGACTAAGACCGTCTTGATGTTGAATTTATTTTTCCGAGTAATTATTTGATCCGTCCTATAGAAAAACCGTCTAAAACATCGTAAAATCGTGTCGTGTTGCAGTCCGTTCATCATCGGGTGTTTATCGGGCACCCCTACAGCCATCAGGTCCAAATATGGGTGTCTACAGTAACTAATTTTCTCGTCTTGGTTCAAGACATTGAAGCGCTTAATTATCGGTTGTTACTTAGAAAGTTCTACTCTTTATTCTTGATTATTGATTAATTCCTCAATTTGATTATATGAATGTTGTTATTGATTTCTTTTGCATAATTCTATTGGTAGTTTTGTTAATTGAACATGATTTGTACATTAACTTGGCATTAGTAACGTCTAAGACTTAATTATCGAATGGGATTCGTTAATATTGAGACTTAGGAGCAATTATCATAGATTTATAGCACAACTGGATTGTTTGTTTTTATTTATCTCTTTATCAAATTCTCTATTTATTAATGTTGTTGTTGAATTAAATCTAGAAACTGAACTGTTTAGGTTTTTTAATAGTTAGATCTAATTAAGAACGAGATACGTTTTAATTAGTTATTCATAAGGTGAATTAGAATATATGATTCACGATAAAGTGATCAAGAATAATAATTTCAACCAAATTTCTATGATCAATTGTGATTAAGTTGTGGATTTGAACTTGACCCGAGACCTTTTAATCATCTGATTTAGTCAAAATTTTCATCTTTATTAGTTTTTGTTGTCAGACAATCATTTGAAACCCCATACTTATTCTGTAATTAATTAGTTAGTTATCATTCTACATTAGTACACAGTTATAGCTAGTCCAATTCTCTGTGGGTTCGACCATTATTTCCATTATACTATTGTTTTAGTTAGTTGGTTATAATTGATTATAAATTGTAGTTTGATGCATACAACTTTAGCCTGTCAAATTTTGGCATTGTTGCTGGAGAATCAGCATTAATTGTTCTGTGTTTCTAAGCGTAGATTATTTTCTTTGTTTTTAATTTTACTTTGATTTTCATTTTCTTTTCTTTAGTTCATCTTATTCATAATACGCATTATGCTAACTTGAACCTCGAGCCTTACGACTTAAAGATTGAACGTACATTTTTCAGGTCATGAAGAATCGGAGAAGGATCAATAGTTATCGGAACGCAAAAGTTCTTGATCCTAGAGTTGAATAACGATATTCTTGTTATTCCAGAGAGTACTTAAGTTTCTTCCGAATCCGAAGACGAGTCGTATACCATGGTCAACACGATTAAGAAACTGACAGCACCCGATCTGACACAATAACCTTTGTGCATTACGGACCCACCATTGGGTGCAAATGCCACTTTCGAATTGAAGTCGGGTTTGATACATCAATTACCCACATTTCGCGGTTCAAGCGAGGAGGACCCTAATAAGCATTTGCCGGATTTTCATGTTGTTTGCTTGAGTATGAAACCGGCTACCGTTACTGATGAAAAGCTGAAGCTAAGGGCCTTTCCCTTCTCATTGAAAGGCCAAGGAAGCTATGGTTCATGAGGAAGAGATAGTGATAGAGGAAGGTGATAAAATCCTACTTGCCCAAGAGAAGGATTTGATTTTCCTTATTACACCGGTGGCCGAACCGGATGTTTCTTTTCCCGAGGCACTCAAGAGCACCCGTCATTATGAGCACAACAAGGATATCTACCATGTATTTGAAAAGTGCAAGGTAAACATTCCCCTTCTTAATCTTTTAATGAGTATTTCTAAATATGCTAAATTCTTGAAAGAATTGTGTGTTATTAAAAGGAAAAACAAGTTGAACGGAGCTAAGAAAGGAAAGGTTAGTGAATATGTGTCGGCTATTTATCAAAAGAAATTACCCCGTAAATGTGGCGACCCAGGCATGTTTGCTATACCTTGCACAATAGGAGACATTTTGTTTGAAAAGTCTATGTTAGATTTTGGAGCCTTTATTAATGTCATCCCTCTTTCCATCTATAAATCTCTTAGACTTGGTCCTATGAAGGGAACCGGGAAAGTAGTGCAACAAGCGGATCGATCTAATGTCTATCCTAAGGGAGTTGTCGAGAATGTCATAGTTAAAGTTGATAAGTTGGTCTTCCCGGCCGATTTTTATGTTTTAGACATGGAGCATGATTATAGTGCAACTCCTATCATTCTAGGACGACCTTTCTTAATGACCGCGGGAACAAAAATCGATGTCCCTAATGGTTCACTTAGCATGGAATTTGAGGGGAGGGTCGTTATATTCGACATAAATAAACCTAATTTCCACTTCCCGAAAGACAACACCTTGTGTCGTATTGATGTTTTTGATCATTTATCTCCTAACTCACAAGAAGTGGGAAAATCGGTTCCTAAACCGATCTCGCCTACCTCTTCTAGCAAAGAATTTTTGTCTAAAGATGTGTAGGATTCTCCTTCTAAAAGATCCAAGTGTGTCATTCTTTGGGAGTCACGTAGGGACGCAGAGTTGAACAAAAGCAAAACAAGGTCATGGTTTGATAATTGGACGGTGGGTCCTAGTTCAAGGAAGGGTACAAAGGTCTTGCAATTTATAAATGGTAAAGTCAAATACGTAGTCGGCATAAGGCTTAAGCCAACTCGTGCAAGGAGTGATGAATCGGGTGTCGAAAGAAGCAAGTTCTCCGACATGATGTTTTCTACCTGAACTCATATCCAAGTCGAGCGAAAGACTATAAACAAAAGCGCTTACAAGAGGCAACTCGTGTTTTGAAGAACTTTCTAGTAAAATTTTATGTACGGGTCATAGGTCCTAGTATTAGTTTCGTATCATTTTTCCCCATTCTTTTAATCGATTAATTTTATTTTACTTAATTGATAATTACTAACTTTTGTTTTTTTAATAAAAGAAGGAAGCCGCAATTTTCAGAAATTGGAGCGACTAGCATGAAGTTGGGGCGACTAGCATGACAAGGTAATTAAAACGGAAGACGAAATGAAAAAATTCATCCCGAAGCTTGAAGCGGGCAGCAGTCCACGCGAGGAGCGGACCATATATGCGAGTCGTGCACGTTTCCAACCCCTATCAGGTATATTTTCCTTACTAAAAGATCAAAAAAAACACGCTTCCCCCATCTTCATCCCTTTCCCCAATTCACCATTCTCCTTCCTCCATCCTAATCAAAAATTCAATTCACTTTAAACCCATATCCTTTCCATTTCATTCCATATTTCCATCAACAAACTCCTTTCTTCTAGTCAGTTTACTACCTAAATCCGACTTTCCTACCTAAATCAGAAATTTGGGGGATGCGTCGATTAGATGGAACCTCGGCTTCTAAAGTGATTTTGGATCATTTGGAGGGCTCTAGTGGTCGTATTGAAAGAAAATCATGAGCAGATGTGAGTCGAATTGAATCGGATAGCCTACTCACACATGAATTTCAGAGCAATTTGGGGTGTCTTGGTGCCGGAACTTGACAAATTTTTCGGTGATAGAGGAGTCGGTCTGTGATGTCTCACTTTGTTGGTCGAGGTTTGGTAGTGTCAATCGTGAGTCGTGGGATTGTGGTCAAAGCACCAGAATCAGAGTCAAGCTACCTTCTGGAAAAAGCTCGTGGCAACTTTGTTCGAGTATTTTTCATGGGTAAGCATATTCAGCCTTGTCGCGTTGATTTGACATGAATTTGATCGCGGGTTTGACCCAATTTTGGTTGATTTGTGTCGTGCTATTGTTGGTTTGGTTTGCCATTGTTGATGCTCGGCTGTAGTCGTCGTTGTTGTTCTTGGCATTTGATTCGAATGTTGGGTATGTGAATAATTTATGCTCAGTTGGTGTCGGGTAGTAGTCTACTCAATGGTGGTTGTGTTGTTGAGTCTATAGCCTTATGGATTGTTACTTCGTTTGGAGTTGCTGGAAGAATAGGTGGTTTTTTTGTCCTTACATGTGGGTGCTCTCGGTTGGGTCGTGAGTAGCTGGGATTGTTACTTCGTGAGGTTTTTTTTAGTTCTAATGAAGTTGAATTGTGTCGGAGTGGTTATAACAAGTCAATTATCGATGTTTAAGGTTCTTTTTCCCATTTATTGTTTTTATCTATGTCCTTGGTCTCACATTGAAGACAATGCTCGGAATAAGCGTGGGGAGGAATTTATATATTTGTCTCGTCTTGTAACTGTCATTCATGTTGTAATTTGAACGAAAAAAAATGTTAAAAAAAAAGAAAAAATTTAAGAAAAAAAGAAAACAATTCAAGAAAAAAAGGAAAAAAATTCAAGAAAAAAAAAGATTGAAAGAGAAAAAAAGAAAAAAAAAAAAAATACCCCCGGCTAGGTGAAAACTCGGAAAAGGCGCCTAGGCAAGAATGGGAAAGTGGCCGAAGATGGAGTGAAAACCCGAAAGGGCGCTCCATGTAAAAGAAGAATTGAGTTGCGTGCCACGAGTGTAGTGTGAGTTGAAAAAAAAAAAAGTTCAAGTGAAAATCCACAAGGGCGGACGCTCTAGGCAAAATGAGGGAATTAGGAAAAATCACTACTACTTTCTCCATTTCTTGGTGTGGTGTCATAAGAAGAGTGACATAGAAGGTCGGAAGGGTAGGATAGTTGGTCAAGGGGAGAAGTATTGTTGTGCGGTGTAGTCGTAGCACTATACTTTATGCGATTGGTGATGCTTGTTTTGTGTGTTGAATTGTTACAGACGTCTAGAATTAATCACATGTGTGGGTTGTGGAGTTGTGTAGTATACATCTTTTACCACCGTTTGACATTTGTAGCACATGTGATCTATTATAGGATTGGAGAAATAAGGGGCGTTAGATGTTGGTATTAGCTTATTTGTATTTGCTAATGTCCTTTGTTTTGATGAATTAAGCCAATGATAATGGTTTGATATTGTGGTGTGTTGATGCACTTGAGCATTTGGTTTCATTTTTATTCAATTGAGAGAGTTGATCTTGCATTGTTGTCTCATTATGAGGGAGTTAGATGGACGACGAGTGAGGGCCATTGTGTGTAATGTTTTTCCCGCGTGTTTTGCGCTAGTGATGGTTGTTTTTATTATGTTCTTCGAGTTTTACTTGAGTACGAGTAAAGGTTCATGCGTGGGGATATTTGATAGGCCGTATTTAGTAGTGTCATACCTACAATTTCAACGTGGTTTTAATGACTTAATCGGTATCTTTGGGTCACATATGTGTAATATTCGTATGAATGTTATATGAACTATTTTGATGATTTTAAAGCACGTTATTACTCGATCCTTGGTTCAGGCCGAGAATGTGATGAATCACGAAGATAAGGTGGACCCAAGACAAAGATCTAGAAGAACAAGCCCAAGCGAATTCGGAGAACCGACAGTCTCCCACAACTCAGAAACTGAAGACGGAATTTAAGTCGCTTTGAATTCCGTGACAGCTTATTAGTATTATTATTTTATTTTATTTTATTATTAGATTTTGGTAAGTATTAAACTTACCTTAATTAAGAAGGTTCAGCTCACGTGGTTAGAATTTTCTTACCCTAGTCGAGAGGTCAGGGGTTCAATTCTCATCTGCGACTAATTGCGCGCTTCGTTATACCAAAAAAAAATTATTAGTTTAAAAATCATCATGTTATTATTCCATATTATAGTTTTACGTTCATTGAAGGAAGAGAAGAACCCTAGTTTTCTCAAGACTATATGTAACTAATTTTCTCGTCTTGATTCAAGACATTGAAGCACTTAATTATCGGTTGTGGGTTTGAAAGTTCTTATCTTTATTCTTGATTATTGATTAATTCCTCAATTTGATTAATCATACGAATGTTGTTATTGATTTCTGGATTAATCAACTAGTTATCTTCTTCATCGTTCTATTGTTAGTTTTGTTAATTGAACAGGATTTGTTGATTAACTTGGCATTAGTAACGTCTAAGACTTAATTATTGAACGGGATTCGTCAATATTGAGACTTAGGGCTCGCTTGGGATGGGGGTAATTATTCCGGGGGTAATAGAGCAAAAATGAACTAGAGAATGGGGGAAAGTAGTGATGATGTTAAGCGGAAATGGAGAAAATTAAGCAAAAATATAGCTTATTGGGGAAAATTATTACTCCCCTCTCCCCCCAGGTAGTGCATTATCCCTCAATGGGGGTAATTATTCCCTCCTCATATCTCTTTTACACTATAAAATGTTACAATCAAGCAACAAGTTCATCCATTTCTAGTTCATTTTTTATCCATTACCCCCGGAATTATTACTCTCATCCCAAGCGCGCCCTTAGGAGCAATTATCATAGATTTATAGCACAACTGGATTGTATGATTTTATTTATCTCTTTATCGAATTCTCTATTTATTAATGTTGTTGTTGAATTAAATCTAGAAACTAGATTATTTAGGTTGTTTAACAGTTAGATCTAATTAAGAACGGGATACGTTTTAGTTAGTTATTCATAAGGTGAATTAGAATCTATGATTCACGATAAAGTGGTCAAGAATAATAATTTGAACCGGATTTCTATGATCAATTGTGATTAAGTTGTGGATTTGAACTTGACCAGTAACCTTTTCATCATCTAATTTAGTCAAAGTTTTCATTTTTATTAGTTTTAGTTATCAGACAATCATTCAAAACCTCCTACGTATTCTGTAATTAATTAGTTATTATTGTTCTACATTAGTACACAGTTATAATTAGTCCAATTATATTATTATTTTAGTTAGTTGGTTATAAGTGATTATAAATTATAATTTGAGGCATACGACTTTAGCCTGTCAGTAATCGGGTCGTCAAAAAGAAAATTAATGAACATATAGAGAAACGTATACAATTGAATGAAATGGACTTAAAAGAAATATACATACTCCTCGCATTCATTCAATTGTATGATGAGTTCATCTTTTGTCCTCACAAAAAGAGGTCTATGTAAAAACTTGAATGAATCGGACAGAGTATTATTCATTGCAGTGGATGGAGTACATGTCTACCATCGTACACTAAAACTATATATATACTCTCTCCGTCTCAATCGGTTGTTTATCTTTGATTAAACAAAAATACTCCAATATAAAAAATAAACAAATAACTTGAGGCGGAAAGAGTATATAGTGGGTATCTAATAACTTGTTCATTTTCATAGAAATATTTCGAAACATTGTATTGATAATGCATGACATGGCTCCTTCCACGGTGATTATTGGGAATTATGGTTGCTGATTATGTATGTATGTATGTATGTATATGTACATTCCAAATTAGAGAAGTGATCGACTTGTTGATAATGAAAGACATACACGTGTCAAAATTAGAGGGGTGTTTAGGAGAGAATTATCAAGTGGTTTAAGGTAGGGTGATTTGAGAGATAAGTAAAGATAGTCTGACATTTGATATTATCTTGATGTGTAAGCGAGAGGGCAGTGACTGGCTGGCTGGCTGGCTGCAGCATTTACGAACTATTCTTTTTGTTTTGTAGGCGTTTGGTAAGGGAGTACGAGTACTTGTTACACTTACTCTCAGATCATGCTCTTGCTGCCTTTCGGGTATTCCACTTCATCATTAATTCATTCAGCCCTTGGTATGATTCTACCTGTCACACTTGTTATCAATCATCATGCAAGTTACTCCCTCCTATTTAAAATTATCTTGTACTTTTTGGCACAAAATTTTAGGGAAGGTGATAAAATAAGAAGAGGTCTGTATTATTGTAACTTCTTATTTTCTTGAATTTGAATACAAACAGTCGATCCATATTTATTGTATCATGAATCTACCGTATCTAACTTAAACTGAGAAACTAAATCATATCTTTCCTGTTTCCTAAACCATCACACAATATTGTGATTATTGTGTGTTTCCTAATCCTTCACGCAATATTGTCCTATTACGTGTTTCCTAAACCTACTCGGATACCGTACTACGGTATCCTCTATTATCTATACTTTATTAGATAGAGTACTACGGTATCCTCTATTATCTATACGCTATTATCCCCCTCAAACTCATGGTAATTTTTAAAATTTCCATGAGTTTGCACAAATTTAAAAAAATCCAATATCTTCGATCTTTTGATATCTTCGAAGGTGATGTCATGAAGATGGTCTGTGGATCGTTCCCGTTTCCCTTCAATTTTTCGACACCATTTGTCTATGGTACGATAATACGATATTTTCTTATCGTAAATATAAAAAAAATCGATATCTTCAATCTTCGATCTTCATTACTCTCTTCTCCACGGTGGCATATAGACTCTTCCGGTTAAAATTCGAACAAGGTTTCCGACTCGTCGATGATTAAACGTCAAGTTTTCTGACTTGACAATTTCAGACGGTAAACTTTCCGCCAATTTAAATTGCTTGATGAGAACCTTCTCGAACTCATAGTAAATTCACAAATGCCATAGATAGAATCGTCAGCCTCACATCTGTGGAAGAATGAGGTATTGTGGAATACAAATTTAGAGGGGAAATAGTTTTTTTTTTTTTTTTAAAAAAATAAATTTAACAAAACTACGAAAAAAAAAAAATTGGTGAATAACAACGAACAAATCCCGCCGGTGGGTGCCGTATTTTCAACCCACCAGCAGGGCAGCGGAAACTTGTTTGGTTGTCCTCAAGGATCGAGAGGATCTGCTACCATGATAAAATAAGAAAGTAAGAGAATTTGGAAAAGGGTTTTTCTCATTGATAATTAACATCATACAAGCCTCCTTATATATTGAGAATTACAATCTCCTAATATCTTTCCATAAACTAGTAACTGTCACAAACTTCTACTCTATAATTCTATCTAAAGTAAATAATAATATCTTTCCATAATATTATACAGAATATACTCGAGATATTCTTACACTCCTCCTCAAGTTGGTGCTCCTGGTAAACCGAGACCCAACTTGAACTGCAAATGGTCAAACACTTCACCTCCTAATGCTTTGGTGAATAAATCTGCGATTTGCTCCTTGCTCCTGACATGCGATAAACTGATTGTCTTCTCAACCAGAAGCTGATGAACAAAATGACAGTCAATCTCAATATGCTTCGTTCTGTCATGAAATACAGTATTATTAGCTATGCGTATAGCCGCCTGATTATCACAATATAACTGCATTGGTTTCTTGTGAAAGATTCCCAATGATGCAAGAAAAGACTTTAACCAAATCAGTTCACTAGTGGTCAAACCTATGGCTCTGTACTCGGCTTCTGCTGAAGATTTCGAAACCGTCACTTGCTTCTTTGCTTTCCAAGATATTGGTGATTTGCCTATCAACACAAAATATCCGCTAAGTGATCTCCGTGACACTTGACACCTAGCATGATCAGAATCACAATATCCCATTCTTCCTGACACTTGACACCTAGCAAATTTTCATTCTTCTTATATTTGATCCCTTTACTCGGATTTTGTTTGAGGTTACGAACTACCCTTAGTGCCGCATCCCAATGCTCCTTCCTAGGCTCATTCACAAATTGTGATAAAACATGTAACGCATAGACTAGATCCGGCCTAGTTATGGTCAAATATACTAACCGTCCTATCATCTTCGATACTTCATCACGTCTTTCAACACATAACCGGTTGCCAATGCTAGCTTGTGATCAGTCGGAATGGGAGTATATGTCGGACATGCGTCTTGCATCCCTATATCCTTGATGATACCCATTGCATATTTTCGTTGGTTTAGAAATAGTCCATCTTTACTATGTGCTACTTCTATTCCCAAGAAATACTTAATTTTACCCAAGTCTTTAATTCCAAATTTCTTGTCTAATAAAGTTTTGAAATTCTTGCACGCTCCAACATTATTACTAACCACACCCATATCATCGACATATACTAGCACCCCAATAAAAATACCATCACGATTGAATGTGAATAACGAATAATCGGCCAATGACTGAATAAATCCGTATTCTTTCATGGACACGGTCAATTTTGCGAACCAATTTTGCGACGCCTGTTTCAAGCCATAAATAGATTTAAGTAATTTACATACCTTGCCATCTTGGCCCCGATCAAATCCCTGTGGAATCTTCATGTACACATCCTCATCCAAATCACCATGCAAGAAGGCGTTGTTTACGTCCAATTGCTCAATGTGCCATCCTTTATGAACTGCGACAACTAACATACATCGTACACTTGTCATCTTTGCCACCGGAGCATAGGTCTCGTGATAGTCTATCCCCTCGACTTGCGTGAAACCTTGTGCTACAAGCCGCGCTTTGTACCATTCTACCGTCCCGTTTGCGTACTTGATCTTGTAAACCCATTTGCATCCTATGGGTATCCTCCCCTTTGGCAAATTAACAATTTTCCATGTTGCATTCTTTTCCAATGCTTCTATCTCCTTTTTCATTGCTTCATGTCATTCCCTTTTCCGTACAGCTTCATGGTAATGACTGGGTTCTCGAACCTTACAATCGTAGCCATGAATGCTCTGTGCGAATTCGAAAAACAATTGGTGATAACATAATTAATTAGAGGATAACGAGTACCTGACTATGAGGAAGTGTCATAGGCGGGATGAACATGTGACTCGGGGTTAATTACTCTTGTAGACTTGCAATAGTAATCTTTCTTCCAACTTCGTTCAAATTTGTCACGCGCTCCCCGACCCATTCTGGGCTCACGAGACTCCACTTCCGGACCCCCTTCGTTGGACATAACAGGGGTGTTATTTGATTTCTCTGATTTCCCTCGACCGATTCAACCGACCCGGTTCTCTGCTCACTCTCGCCTGGTAAGTCAGCCGACACGGCCACTTCTTCTTTTTCTCCAAAATTTCCTTGTTCTTCCTGTTCACTCCCCCTCACCTTAACAGTCTGATATATAATATCATAATATGACATATTTTGGTTAATGGAAGACGTGTGAGGTGGTTGGGTTTCAGTTTGAGAGACGGACAAAGGGAAAGTATGCTCATAAAATTGAACATCCCGAGATACAAAAGTGCGTTTCTCCTTAAAATCATACACTTTCCATCCTTTTTGACTACTTGGGTATCCTATAAATATGCATCGTTTTCCCCGTTCCCTAAACTTATCACGAGGTTTGTCTTTGTTATGTGCATAGCATAGACAACCTAGGATTCTAAGGTTCTCCAATTTTGGTGGCTTTCGATGTAAAATTTCATACGGAGTCTTTCCGTCCAATAAAGGAGTGGGGGTTCGGTTTATTAAGTATGCGGCTGTTAACACACATTCTCCCCAAAATTGTATGGGCAACTCTGATCTCCTTGAAAACGTAATGCTCTCGCTTTTTCTAGGATGTGACAGTGTTTTCTCTCTACCCACCCGTTTTGTTGGGGTGTGTCAACATTACTGGTTCGGAATAAAATTCCATTTTCCGCATAATACTCTCTCATCTCTCCCGATAACAATTCCGTTCCATTGTCGCTTTGGATAATCTTCACTCCCTTTTCAAATTGGGTTTTGGTCATTTGACAAAAGGTTCTAAGTAAGCTTCCAACTTCACTTTTTTCTTTCATAAGATAGACCCAAACTCCTCTACTATGGCCATCGACAATGGTTAGAAAATAGTGTGCCCGGGTCAAACTCGCTACTTTGTATGGTCCCCATATATCACAATGAATAACTCCAAACAAAGTATTGCTTCTTTTGTTATTAAGCTTAAAAGGTGTACGAGTTTGCTTAGCCCTACAAAAAGAGTCGCAAGTCTCATCGGATACCCAATTCAAATTGCAACCAACTAAATTATTAAAAAGTGGAAAAATACTTTTAGAAGGATGCCCAAGTCTTCTGTGCCAAAGACGACTCTCCTTAGAAGCGGCAACATGTCCTGCAACCTCATTCTTCATAGTCTCGTAGTAATAAACCCCTTGTCGTTGCTCACCCCGTCCAATCGCTATCCTCGTAGTCTGGTCCTGCATTACACAATAATCAGGGTAGAAAGTTATTACACAATTCTTCTCATGAATTAATTGTTGGACGAAATTAAATCGCAAGTAAGGGTAGGAACATAAAGCACGTCTTTCAATACGAAGTCATTGGTCAACTTCACTTCTCCATGGACCGAGGCTTCTACTTCTCGTCCGTCTGGCCATCCGACAGTGAAAATTTTCTCGACCTGAGAATTTTTTAAGATCTCGCGTTTTCCTGTCATACGATGTGAGGCTCCACTATCTATTAACCAATGAACACTATCAGTTATTTCCGTACTTGTTAGCTTATCAATTCATTTTGGTGATTGTGTAATTGTGGTTGAGCAGAGTAAAAATTGGATTAATATTAATCATGTATTTTGTATTAAAGAAGGAAAGAGGAAAAATCTTAGAAAAACTACTAAAAAGGAAATGAAAAAAATGTTAGTGAAAAGGAGGGAGTAAGTTGATAATCCTCTTTACCAAGAGAATAACACTTACTATGATTTTTCCCTCCAAAATGAATTCATTTCTAAATAAGGAAGTAAATAAATATTTCATGTATAAATTCGAAAACTATGCATAAAATGACAATAAAAACTCTTTTTATTAAAATAATTAGACAAAATTTTATAATACGATGTCATTAACTTTGTGATAAAAAAATACATTCTTCTTAATTGTAATTTTATTTCCGAGATGATTTTTTTGTTTAACTTTTATAAATGTAGAGAGTACAAATTATGGAGTATACCATTAAAATCCATAAGTTTTTTTAACAAATTATAGAGTAATACAGTCTCACACGAGAGACGTTTATGTATTTTCTAAAAAAAATCCTCATTTAGTATTAAAAAGTAATAAGAGTTTTTTAAATACAAATAGACTGTTTCAAGACGCGAGATTGTTTAACACAATAAGTAATAAAAAAGTTTCTATTAGTACACAATTCTAAGTAAATACTATGTAGTTATATATTTTACTGTGTATAAAGAGAGATGTGCTATCTCGAAAGACAATCACGGGGTATAACAGATTTACTAAAGTATTTTCATTAAAATATACATTTAATAATGTTTCAAGACATTACTCAATTATCTTGATTAGTTTTGTAGTTTCAAAAATATTTTCCTACATGTGAAAACAAATAAAATGATGAATTCTTAATTTGAAGTCTAAAAAGAAATATGATATAAAATAAAATTATTATAAACACCATGCATAATTGCACGGGGTCTATACTAGTGATAGGTTAATCTTCGATATAAGCCTCTCTTCTAAGTCAAATTCAATAAATGAAGTCAAAGTCGTCATACATATCCGTATTCTATAGAAATATAATATCAATGTATATTAAAATAGTTATTAAATAAAACATGTTTATTCTTACTAATATCATATACGTATTATTAAATTAGATGATTAAGAAAATTATGAATAAAACTGTATTTATGATCAAAAAAGGTAAAGACAATTAACGTTTTCAAGTAGGTATGTGACCCGTGAAATTCACGGTTTTATCTGTTTCAAAATTTTGTGCACGAATTCTTGATAATCATGACCAATTCTTCCATTCATTATATATGTTGTTCGAAAATATGTGTCGATCGATTTTTGCATACCTAACCGGATAGTAAACGCTTTGAATTTAGTTTCAGTTTCAATAATTGGCTCCAAAATTGTAGGTTGCCACCGATTATTATAGACATCAATCTCACCAATTGAGCAATGTCACTAAACTGCAGAACTTGTACATTCACCAATTTCAATGATATGTCTTTTATTTATTCTAACCTTAATATTTATATTTATTTATTTTAAAAGTATCACTAAACATGGATTTATGCATGTCTCTTCAACAAATTGGACCTAGTTTTTTAATCCCGTGAAAATCATGGAGATATTCATTTTGACTTTTTTTAAATTTATACCAACTCTATACTTTGTTTGTTAAATTGCGATATTCACTTACCCCATTTTCATATGTGTATTTTGTTTTGGTGGTTAAAATATATAACGTTCATTACCTTAAGACTCAAATACTAAATAGTAATTACATTAGTCAAATAACATGTAGTCTTC
Source organism: Agrostemma githago (assembly GCA_958450325.1). NCBI lineage: Eukaryota > Viridiplantae > Streptophyta > Magnoliopsida > Caryophyllales > Caryophyllaceae > Agrostemma > Agrostemma githago. The sequence goes on from OY288250.1 coordinate 17,035,814, forward strand.
AAAATGTTACTCCGTACTTTAAATTAACACTTAAAACTAGTGTGTTACCCGTGAAGAACCTTCACGAGTTGTTCGCTTTTATTTATGTAGAGAGTTTATTGGATTAACAACTAAAATTAGGTTATTCGTTAATAGACTTTTAGTTACTTTAGGTGTTATTAGGTAAGCGAAAACATGAACAACATATAGTAAGTATGGCGCAATCTCTTCGACATTCTTTGATCATGCACTTTCTACTCCCTGCTGTAAGTATTTTAACCGATTCATTAGATAAGAGGTGAGTATATGAACGAAGGGGGATATGTCAACACGTCCTACATCATTACTACTACGGAGATTATATAATCAAGCATCTACCCAATCATTAGCAGAGAACACGACATCTGGTTAGATGTACCAAGTAATCATCGCAAACGTAAATAATGATATCGTTTAGCATTCTTATAGTTTTATGTTCGTCCGGGAGATTTGTTTGTTGTAACTTATAATTAAATAGAAAACCCGTATAAACCTGACCCTTAACGCAGAAACCCGTATAAACCTGACCCTTATGATAAATGTATAAATCCGTATAAAACCGGCCCGTATAAACCCGACCTGTATACACCCAAACCCTAATCCCCAAATTACTCTTTAAATCCAAAAAAGAAAAATCTATTAGTTGAGGAACGAAGACCTTCCCCACCAACTATTTGATCTTGATCAATTATCATCAGTTTTAGTTAGTTGGTATCTTCGTCATGTAAGAATAGTGAAAAATAATGTCCGTCAAACAGTCAAACTCTTTGTCATATTACTAAACGTACCCAACCCTATAGACTTCTTCGGAATGGGTAATGTATAGAAATCATTTTTATTGCTTCAATGTATGCATTCAATATTGATAATATACCTTACGATAGTTCAAATTTAAAAAGTAAGATCAATAGACTCTCGTAATTTATCACGTGTATTACACTGTAGTCTTATACTTCGTATTACAAACTAAAGATGAAACTTGTAAGCAGTTTATAATCTTCGGTGAATATCAAAAATAAATTTATAAACATCACATTCGGTTAGGCAAATATTGTAGACACCCACATTTTGACCGCCAGGTGTCTATAGTAGTTCCCACCAAACACCATATGATGATCGGACGCAAACGTGCTTTGACGAACTCGAATATGGGCTCGAAATCATGGATATTTGGCTTGGGCTTATTACGGAGTACAAATCTTACTAAACCAACCTCAAATCCAGGCCCAGTGGGCCGTTTCGAGTCAAATAAGACTAATTTGGGTCGAATCCGGCACCAGGGGCAAAATCGTCTTTTGGCGACCGGGTCAAACCCGGTCAAAGATATTTTTTACCGAGTCACACGAACCAGCCGTGACACCACACGTCCGGTTTGGACTCAAATACTACAAAAAATCAGCTTCAAAAAGTATTAAACAAATCCGTTTAAGGGTAGAATTCGATCTCAAGTAGGAATTCTATCCGAAAACCGAATCAGATACTCGATCAAGCATGAGCTCGGCCGAAATACTCCACCAACCAGCCGAGATTCGTTGCTTCTTCACCAAGCAACGAAATTTACGTTCCTCTCGACTTCCTACATTTCCTATCCTAAGCGGTAGTTCCAATCCAACTAATTCTCCTACCCAAGGTAGTCGGGAATACTCCTATAAATAGCCCCTTGCACAACACATGAAATACACATCTATCATTCATATATCATCGACATCTAGCAAAAATAATTCAAAGCAAATCCCGACATACATCCAAAGAAGCACCAAAATACTGTCAAAATACCGACGAATCCGACCCCGAGAAGCCGGCCGAAACCTGTCCCATCACACGACCAAACCGACACCCAAATTCCTCCCACATCATCTCGACGCTCCCAAGTTTAAAGCCACTTTCCGACGAGCTCTAATCTGAGAAAACAAAGCATGTAGGTTGAGGGTGTAAAATCAAACCCGTTTCTCTCTTCTCTCTTCTCCTCCTCCTCGTCTTTTCTTCCTTTCTTCGTCGTCGGTCGTACTTTTAATATGGGTCGTTCGTCATATATTTTTCATTATTTCTAATATCGATACTACAAAAAGCTACTTTTTTTTATAACGTTCTTAAAATACGATATCGATTCTTTAGTCAAATATCGTATCTAACAAGGACTAAATTAAATCTCGTTGATGCTAATAAAATCATTACACCTTTTTTAATAAAATACGACGATTTTCACGCGGAGAGAATTAACATTTTTTTCGTTCAAATTCTTTTTTTTCCGACTATTCGATATCGATTTCATAATCGAATATCGAATACGACGAATATCGAAAATATAAATCGAGTATAAATTAATCCATATTTGTACGCGATTTATAAAAGTTAACGATTTTCAACAAAATAAAAAAGCGGACAGACCCCTACGCGAGTCACGCGCCTATCAGGCGACTCGCGCGGAGGCCTGGATGATCGAGCCTCTTTTTTCGTTTTCTCGTTTTTTATTCTTCTCGGATCTTACATAAAAAGCGATTTTCGCGACCTATTTTCAGATTTCGATAAATACTTTTTTTGACCTCGGTCAACACGTGTTAATCCATCACGTGTCATAAATCTTTTTCAAAATCATGCATATCATCGTATTTACATCTTTATTCAATTTATTCAATCGTTACAAACTCGTTTTCTCGTGTTTGTAGCAATTTATTTTGTTTTTTATTGTTTTATTAGACTAAAACGAACTTCACATGCTAAAATAACTTTGACGTTATTAGTTTAATATGCATTAAACGACTTAGCAACCCATTTATTTTTCTCTCACATGCTTAGGGAAAATAATCTTTGCATATCATTCAACTGTCGAACTAACGCGTGTACACCAAAAATGAACGATATCTTAGTAAAGGCCGCTAACTGCGGGCGGGGTTGGGTGTTCTTAGTGAACTTCCCAACACGTACCCTCACCCCTTACTCAGAACCATGGTTTCCAGATGTCCGAATCCATTGGCAACGAGAGCCATTCAATACACGATATCCGATAATGTCGGTATCGGTATCGTAATGCAAAGGGACGAACCCAATAAGCTCTGACATCGGAAATGGGCCGTACTTTGTGCACGGCCCACTACGACACAGAGTGGGTTCGAACGGGCCCGAACTCCCCCAAAGTTCGGTGGCGACACCTACTTCGATTTAAATTTCAATTTGACCATCTCATATGGAGATTCATTCGCCTCCCCAAACCCGCGCGTGGCCGCGTCGAGGTGGACCTATGTCATGTCCACAATTTGGCGACTCCACTGGGGATCGACTGATGAGTCACTTACCATCGGCATCCTCAGGTTGAGACTCGAAAAGAAATCGTTCGAATAGTAATGTACACGTTTTAGTTCAATGGTTCATGCATAACCCAATTCTTTCCCGAGCCGGTTACTTGTGACCGACGTCCCACTATACCACGGTGCATTCCTAAATGGGTGCACTAAAGACTTCGATGGCGGAACTCGCATGGGTTTTACGGCAGGTTCTAAGACCAACTCGGCTGAGGAAGACCGTCTTGATTTGCGAGAAAGCTATCGTCGTTGGTATAGACCCTATTCGACCGACCGAGACTTAGATTAAGAGCATACATGGTGTCATTATACTATTTCCATGACTACGTGCTACTTGATTTACTTGTTTTCTTATTCAAAAACCGTCATTTTCAAAAATTTGCATCCTTTTCAAACCTACCATTTTTCAAAACCCGGAAAGCTACCGAATTTAGGACTTATGATTTTGACTCAAAATAGCCTATTTTTAGCCGGTATGCTGTCCAAACCTTTTCAAAAATCCGAAATCTCGGCCCGATAACTTTTTTTCGAGTTTCAAAAAAAAAATCGGGCCTTCCTATCCGACCTTACTCGGTTTTCAAATCCAAATCCTCTTTCCAAAGCTTTCTTCTTAGGACTTCCCGTATTTAGCAGTGTCGGGTCTTGTCATAAGTTGTTAGAGTCTATGGCGTCGAAACTCTAACGATCTTACATCACGAGTTTCTACCCCATCCCAAGTCCGCCTTATTTGTCAAGGCACGGCCCACCTACGTAGGACAAACTCCTACAAGGGAAAGCCCATCTACAAAATCGAGTCCAAAGTCTGGAGATTTCACACACGGATCTTCCTCCGAACGGGACTAGGCCCACTTTGCCAAATCCTAAGGAAGGCCCACCCTCCACGAGTCACCCGTCTAGGAGTCGGTCTTAACCCGCACTTGGGGGCTACCCTTCAGCAGAGCGGTCAATCACGGTTGCTCTAAGGATCAGGTCTTACACGTGTTGTCACGCTATCCCACTTTCGAGCCACTTAGATGTCACACCATCTAAGTCTTACCAGAGTCTTTAGTCTCACTCGGGGGCTGTCCTCCACCCGAGCAATCAACCATGGTCACCCTAGGGAGTACCCCACGTCTATCATACACCGGCGTCCTTATGATGCCTTCTTCGAGTCGTACCTATGCTACGAATACTCGAGTCACCTAGGGTAGGGTCACCACGGTCGGTCTGACCACGTGACACGGTCAAACACGGTCGCCTCGTTTTCAGACTCACCCTTCCGCATCTCGAGTCCAAGTCGCGGTCGTTACTTTGCCTAGGTCAACGTTCGAGTATCCCAGTCCAAGAGTCTTAGTCATTCCCGTCACCCCGGGCCATGTCTAGTTTGACTCCCTCTCTTGCATTTGCGCAAAGCCGAGTTTAGGCGAGTCGTGGCACCTGTCGAAGACCTTACCAAAAAAGAAACAACCAACCGAGCATCCAAAAGTACGGATTTGATTCGAGTCTAAGTCTGAGTCCGAGTTTAGGATACCCTACATCCTCATTTCCAAAGTCAGAGTCAGAGTCAGTTGTATTCTGTCCTCTTTTTTCAAAATTCAATAAAATCAGCTTTTCTATTTCACATATATACTTTCCTTATGTGTTTCCGAGAACATGATGAACACCATCATACACTGTGACACATGCACGTGACTATTATGGGCACATCTATAATGACTCCAGGAAACCGAGCCCGTGTTTTTCTTTTACCTGTTCCATGTCTGACATAGAAAGCCACATAACCACCCTTAGTAGGAGCGATATCGAATCCTATGACAAATCTAGGTAGTCTCCTAGTTTGGGTTCAAGACGGGAGGCAAGCTCATTTCCCACAATAAACACCCCTCCAATCAGATCAACTAATCCCTACCTTAGGTGTTAGTCTGACCAACAGAAAAAAAACCTGGACAAAAAAAAATCAAAAGTCCAAGGAAAAAAAGCAAAAGGCCAAGACAAAAAAGCAGGCCGAGGTTAAACGGTCAATCCGAGTAAAGAATCCCATGACCGCGGCTAAGAGGTCAACCCAAAGAATTCAAAAACCCATGACCGTAGCTAATGATCAACTCAAGTGAAACGGTTAATTCAAAAATTATCAAAACCCATACCATCAAATAGGGGAGAAACAATCAAGCTGGTCAGCTAACACCACATTTAGCCTTCCCACATTACAACCCTCAAGACCTTCTCGAGACCTAGGCTAGAGACAGCCCGGAATTTTGAGGATTCAAGCTCCATAGGATACCCCAAACCATTAGGGCCAGACATGGAAACCAGATCCCGCATTATCAACCTGCCTAATCGAAGTCCGAGTCATTTTGACTCGACTTCCCCCTTTCCTACCACATTGCAATACCTTACCCCTCGAAGCCTTAGCTCCACAAAATCGAGCTCCATATGTCAAAACATCAAAGTCATTTGCGACCTAGCACCACATTTCCAAAAACATCTAAACCAGTTACCAACCCCAAACACGGGAATTCAACTTGCGGTCAGCATAGAATATGCCCAAATAGTTCACACCACCTCTGGGGGCTACCCCGGAGAATGCTCACAGTCACAGTCACAGGATCAACATCGTAAATATTCTACCCCTTTAATCAAGGCATCATTGGGAGCACACCTAGCCTAACCATCGCTATGGCTAGTTACACACCAAGCCCTTATAAACTAGGCACCATAATATATCTTTCGACACTGAACTACGGCTTGGTTTGATTTCACTACACGTGAATACGTAGGCAGCCTTTCAACAGAGGCACAACCACCCACATTGACACTCATTCAAAAAGCACCATCATTCCGGTCACGACACTGTCATATTCTCAATAGTTAGCTTTGTCATTCTGGGGGCTTCTCTTAGGCAGAAGTTTTCCTTCCACTCACAAAAATCCAAATACTTTTCAAACACTAGCTTCCTTTCTATAGAGTGTCCTAGTACTCGGCTCAGTTGAAGACGAGAATTTGTCAGGGACTCGAAGCAATACCTACTTCGGGAACATACCCCGAAACTAAAAAATTCAAAAGAACACTAGTCTACGGCATTGCTACAACAAAGCCCTGTCGTACGGAAACAGTCTCATTCTGAGGATTCGACCATGTTGCCACTCGCCTAGGCTACGGAATAGCGCAACTTAAGAGTCTTGTTAGGTGGCCCATCCCCCTACCGAGTCACGGTCCAACCCCTCGATAGTCCAGTCGTGTCTGTCAACTCGTCCGGTCACGTCCAGAGTCGAGTCTGTCGGTAGGCCTCTCTCTTCAAATTCTACTTTGAGATTTGCAAAACTTAGCCATTTGAAAAAATCCCTTTCCTAGTCACCACGGGAATAGGAATTTTTATCATACTCCCTACTTCATCTAGGCATACAGGCCTAACCAGAGGATTTTAGGAATCCGTGTTAGAATCTGATTAGGAATTAAGTCATCCCAAGCATTCCTATTTCCAAAAAATTTCAAAATTTTCTCACCTTTTTCTTTCCAAAAATCAATCAAAAAATCACTTCTACCCCAGCGCGAGTCAGCATTTCACTTAAATGTTACATGCAATTTGTTATGTACCAACAAACAGGTGCATCCAAGACTCCCGAAGGAGTCTAAAAAAAAAACTCCCTAGTGGGAACTCAAGCAACATTTTTATCAGGATGTATCTACAGGCAAGTACACCCAAAGCTTACAGGAAAGCTCCCACGCAATTCCAAGACGGGACGTATCTACAAGCAGATGCACCCAGAGCTTACAAGGCAAGCTCCCACGCAATTCTAAGACAAGACGTATCTACAAGCAGATACACCCAAGACTTTTCAGGCAAAGTCCCCGCGACATTATTAACATCTATCCAGGTATAATTTCTATCTTATGGCTGGCGAGCCCTTTACGCAGGTCTAATGGACTCTAAACGACCCGATCGGAAGTCAGCCAGGTCTTAATCCTCGATTGGCCTGGTAGCTACTCTGACTTTTGCCTTGTCCAAGCCTCAGTCAGAGTGGGGGCTCTGTAGACACCCACATTTTGACCGCCAGGTGTCTATAGTAGTTCCCACCAAACACCCGATGATGATCGGACGCAAACGTGCTTTGACGAACTCGGATATGGGCTCGAAATCATGGATTTTTGGCTTGGGCTTATTACGGAGTACAAAACTTACTAAACCAACCTCAAATCCAGGCCCAGTGGACCGTTTCGAGTCAAATAAGACTAATTTGGGTCGAATCCGGCACCAGGGGCAAAACCGTCTTTTGGCGACCGGGTCAAACCCGGTCAAAGATATTTTTTCCCGAGTCACACGAACCAGCCGTGACACCGCACGTCCGGTTTGGACTCAAATACTACATAAAATCAGCTTCAAAAAGTGTTAAACAAATCCGTTTAAGGACAGAATTCGATCTCAAGTAGGAATTCTATCCGAAAACCGAATCAGATACTCGACCAAGCATGAGCTCGGCCGAAATACTCCACCAACCAGCCGAGATTCGTTGCTTCTTCACCAAGTAACGGAATTTACGTTCCTCTCGACTTCCTACATTTCCTATCCTAAGCGGTAGTTCCAATCCAACTACTTCTCCTAGCCAAGGTCGGGAATACTCCTATAAATAGCCCCTTGCACAACACATGAAATACACATCTATCATTCATATATCATCGACATCTAGCAAAAATAATTCAAAGTAAATCCCGACATACATCCAAAGAAGCACCAAAATACTGTCAAAATACCGACGAATCCGACCCCGAGAAGCCGGCCGAAACCCGTCCCATCACACGACCAAACCGACACCCAAATTCCTCCCACATCATCTCGACGCTCCCAAGTTTAAAGCCACTTTCCGACGAGCTCTAATCCGAGAAAACAAAGCATGTAGGTTGAGGGTGTAAAATCAAACCCGTTTCTCTCTTCTCTCTTCTCCTCCTCCTCGTCTTTTCTTCCTTTCTTCGTCGTCGGTCGTACTTTTAATATAGGTCGTTCGTCATATATTTTTCATTATTTCTAATAATCGATACTACAAAAAACTATTTTTTTTATAATGTTCTTAAAATACGATATCGATTCTTTAGTCAAATATCGTATCTAACAAGGACTAAATTAAATCTCGTTGATGCTAATAAAATCTTTACACCTTTTTTAATAAAATACGACGACTTTCACGCGGAGAGAATTAACATTTTTTTCGTTCAAATTCTTTTTTTTCCGACTATTCGATATCGATTTCAAAATCGAATATCGAATACGACGAATATCGAAAATATAAATCGACTATAAATTAATCCATATTTGTACGCGATTTATAAAAATTAACGATTTTCGAAAAAATAAAAAAGCGGACAGACCCCCACGCGAGTCGCGCGCCTGTCAGGCGACTCGCGCGGAGGCCTGGATGATCGAGCCTCTTTTTTTCGTTTTCTCGTTTTTTATTCTTCTCGGATCTTACATAAAAAGCGATTTTCGCGACATATTTTCAGATTTTGATTAACTTTTTTTGACCTAAGTCAACACGTGTTAATCCATCACGTGTCATAAATCTTTTTCAAAATCATGCATATCATCGTATTTACATCTTTATTCAATTTATTCAATCGTTACAAACTCGTTTTCTCGTGTTTGTAGCAATTTATTTTGTTTTTTATTGTTTTATTAGACTAAAACGAACTTCGCATGCTAAAATAACTTTGACGTTATTAGTTTAATATGCATTAAACGACTTAGCAACCCATTTATTTTTCTCTCACATGCTTAGGGAAAATAATCTTTGCATATCATTCAACTGTCGAACTAACGCGTGTACACCAAAAACGAACGATATCTTAGTAAAGGCCGCTAAGTGCGGGCGGGGTTGGGTGTTCTTAGTGAACTTCCCAACACGTACCCTCACCCCTTACTCAGAACCATGGTTTCCGGATGTCCGAATCCATTGGCAACGAGAGTCATTCAATACACGATATCCGATAATGTCGGTATCGGTATCGTAATGCAAAGGGACGAACCCAATAAGCTCTGACATCGGAAATGGACCGTACTTTGTGCACGGCCCACTACGACACAGAGTGGGTTCGAACGGGCCCGAACTCCCCCAAAGTTCGGTGGCGACACCTACTTCGATTTAAATTTCAATTTGACCATCTCATATGGAGATTCATTCGCCTCCCCAAACCCGCGCGTGGCCGCGTCGAGGTGGACCTATGTCATGTCCACAATTTGGCGACTCCACTGGGGATCGACTGATGAGTCACTTACCATCGGCATCCTCAGGTTGAGACTCGAAAAGAAATCGTTCGAATAGTAATGTACACGTTTTAGTTCAATGGTTCATGCATAACCCAATTCTTTCCCGAGCCGGTTACTTGTGACCGACGTCCCACTATACCACGGTGCATTCCTAAATGGGTGCACTAAAGACTTCGATGGCGGAACTCGCATGGGTTTTACGGCAGGTTCTAAGACCAACTCGGCTTAGGAAGACCGTCTTGATTTGCGAGAAAGCTATCGTCGTTGGTATAGACCCTATTCGACCGACCGAGACTTAGATTAAGAGCATACATGGTGTCATTATACTGTTTCCATGACTACGTGCTACTTGATTTACTTGTTTTCTTATTCAAAAACCGTCATTTTCAAAAATTTGCATCCTTTTCAAACCTATTCATTTTTCAAAACCCGGAAAGCTACCGAATTTAGGACTTATGATTTTGACTCAAAATAGCCTATTTTTAGCCGGTATGCTGTCCAAAACTTTTCAAAAATCCGAAATCTCGGCCCGATATCTTTTTTTTCGATTTTCAAAAAACAATCGGGCCTTCCTATCCGACCTTACTCAGTTTTCAAATCCAAATCCTCTTTCCAAAGCTTTCTTCTTAGGACTTCCCGTATTTAGCAGTGTCGGGTCTTGTCATAAGTTGTTAGAGCCTATGGCGTCGAAACTCTGTCGATCTTACATCACGAGTTTCTACCCCATCCCAAGTCCGCCTTATTTGTCAAGGCACGGCCCACCTACGTAGGACAAACTCCTACAAGGGAAAGCCCATCTACAAAATCGAGTCCAAAGTCTGGAGATTTCACACACGGATCTTCCTCCGAACGGGACTAGGCCCACTTTGCCAAATCCTAAGGAAGGCCCACCGTCCACGAGTCACCCGTCTAGGAGTCGGTCTTAACCCGCACTCGGGGGCTACCCTTCAGCAGAGCGGTCAATCACGGTTGCTCTAAGGATCAGGTCTTACACGTGTTGTCACACTATCCCACTTTCGAGCCACTTAGATGTCACACCATCTAAGTCTTACCAGAGTCTTTAGTCTCACTCGGGGGCTGTCCTCCACCCGAGCAATCAACCATGGTCACCCTAGGGAGTACCCCACGTCTATCATACACCGGCGTCCTTATGATGCCTTCTTCGAGTCGTACCTATGCTACGAATACTCGAGTCACCTAGGGTAGGGTCACCACGGTCGGTCTGACCACGTGACACGGTCAAACACGGTCGCCTCGTTTTCAGACTCACCCTTCCGCATCTCGAGTCCAAGTCGCGGTCGTTACTTTGCCTAGGTCAACGTTCGAGTATCCCAGTCCAAGAGTCTTAGTCGTTCCCGTCACCCCGGGCCATGTCTAGTTTGACTCCCTCTCTTGCATTTGCGCAAAGCCGAGTTTAGGCGAGTCGTGGCACCTGTCGAAGACCTTACCAAAAAAGAAACAACCAACCGAGCATCCAAAAGTACGGATTTGATTCGAGTCTAAGTCTGAGTCCGAGTTTAGGATACCCTACATCCTCATTTCCAAAGTCAGAGTCAGAGTCAGTTGTATTCTGTCCTCTTTTTTCAAAATTCAATAAAATCAGCTTTTCTATTTCACATATATACTTTCCTTATGTGTTTCCGAGAACATGATGAACACCATCATACACTGTGACACATGCACGTGACTATTATGGGCACATCTATAATGACTCCAGGAAACCGAGCCCGTGTTTTTCTTTTACCTGTTCCATGTCTGACATAGAAAGCCACATAACCACCCTTAGTAGGAGCGATATCGAATCCTATGACAAATCTAGGTAGTCTCCTAGTTTGGGTTCAAGACGGGAGGCAAGCTCATTTCCCACAATAAACACCCCTCCAATCAGATCAACTAATCCCTACCTTAGGTGTTAGTCTGACCAACAGAAAAAAAACCTGGACAAAAAAAAATCAAAAGTCCAAGGAAAAAAAGCAAAAGGCCAAGACAAAAAAGCAGGCCGAGGTTAAACGGTCAATCCGAGTAAAGAATCCCATGACCGCGGCTAAGAGGTCAACCCAAAGAATTCAAAAACCCATGACCGTAGCTAATGATCAACTCAAGTGAAACGGTTAATTCAAAAATTATCAAAACCCATACCATCAAATAGGGGAGAAACAATCAAGCTGGTCAGCTAACACCACATTTAGCCTTCCCACATTACAACCCTCAAGACCTTCTCGAGACCTAGGCTAGAGACAGCCCGGAATTTTGAGGATTCAAGCTCCATAGGATACCCCAAACCATTAGGGCCAGACATGGAAACCAGATCCCGCATTATCAACCTGCCTAATCGAAGTCCGAGTCATTTTGACTCGACTTCCCCCTTTCCTACCACATTGCAATACCTTACCCCTCGAAGCCTTAGCTCCACAAAATCGAGCTCCATATGTCAAAACATCAAAGCATGTGCATCCAAGATTTGTTATGTACCAACAAACAGGTGCATCCAAGACTCCCGAAGGAGTCTAAAAAAAAAACTCCCTAGTGGGAACTCAAGCAACATTTTTATCAGGATGTATCTACAGGCAAGTACACCCAAAGCTTACAGGAAAGCTCCCACGCAATTCCAAGACGGGACGTATCTACAAGCAGATGCACCCAGAGCTTACAAGGCAAGCTCCCACGCAATTCTAAGACAAGACGTATCTACAAGCAGATACACCCAAGACTTTTCAGGCAAAGTCCCCGCGACATTATTAACATCTATCCAGGTATAATTTCTATCTTATGGCTGGCGAGCCCTTTACGTAGGTCTAATGGACTCTAAACGACCCGATCGGAAGTCAGCCAGGTCTTAATCCTCGATTGGCCTGGTAGCTACTCTGACTTTTGCCTTGTCCAAGCCTCAGTCAGAGTGGGGGCTCTGTAGACACCCACATTTTGACCGCCAGGTGTCTATAGTAGTTCCCACCAAACACCCGATGATGATCGGACGCAAACGTGCTTTGACGAACTCGGATATGGGCTCGAAATCATGGATTTTTGGCTTGGGCTTATTACGGAGTACAAAACTTACTAAACCAACCTCAAATCCAGGCCCAGTGGACCGTTTCGAGTCAAATAAGACTAATTTGGGTCGAATCCGGCACCAGGGGCAAAACCGTCTTTTGGCGACCGGGTCAAACCCGGTCAAAGATATTTTTTCCCGAGTCACACGAACCAGCCGTGACACCGCACGTCCGGTTTGGACTCAAATACTACATAAAATCAGCTTCAAAAAGTGTTAAACAAATCCGTTTAAGGACAGAATTCGATCTCAAGTAGGAATTCTATCCGAAAACCGAATCAGATACTCGACCAAGCATGAGCTCGGCCGAAATACTCCACCAACCAGCCGAGATTCGTTGCTTCTTCACCAAGCTCCATAGGATACCCCAAACCATTAGGGCCAGACATGGAAACCAGATCCCGCATTATCAACCTGCCTAATCGAAGTCCGAGTCATTTTGACTCGACTTCCCCCTTTCCTACCACATTGCAATACCTTACCCCTCGAAGCCTTAGCTCCACAAAATCGAGCTCCAGATGTCAAAACATCAAAGCCATTTGCGACCTAGCACCACATTTCCAAAAACATCTAAACCAGTTACCAACCCCAAACACGGGAATTCAACTTGCGGTCAGCATAGAATATGCCCAAATAGTTCACACCACCTCTGGGGGCTACCCCGGAGAATGCTCACAGTCACAGTCACAGGATCAACATCCTAAATATTCTAGCCCTTTGATCAAGGCATCATTGGGAGCACACCTAGTCTAACCATCGCTATGGCTAGTTACACACCAAGCCCTTATAAACTAGGCACCATAATATATCTTTCGACAGTGAACTACGGCTTGGTTTGATTTCACTACACGTGAATACGTAGGCAGCATATTGCAGGATTCGACCATGTTGCCACTCGCCTAGGCTACGGAATAGCGCAACTTAAGAGTCTTGTTAGGTGGCCCATCCCCCTACCGAGTCACGGTCCAACCCCTCGATAGTCCAGTCGTGTCTGTCAACTCGTCCGGTCACGTCCAGAGTCGAGTCTGTCGGTAGGCCTCTCTCTTCAAATTCTACTTTGAGATTTGCAAAACTTAGCCATTTGAAAAAATCCCTTTCCTAGTCACCACGGGAATAGGAATTTTTATCATACTCCCTACTTCATCTAGGCATACAGGCCTAACCAGAGGATTTTAGGAATCCGTGTTAGAATCTGATTAGGAATTAAGTCATCCCAAGCATTCCTATTTCCAAAAAATTTCAAAATTTTCTCACCTTTTTCTTTCCAAAAATCAATCAAAAAATCACTTCTACCCCAGCGCGAGTCAGCATTTCACTTAAATGTTACATGCAATTTGTAATATATCTTTCGACAGTGAACTACGGCTTGGTTTGATTTCACTACACGTGAATCCGTTTAAGGACATATTTTCAGATTCAAGCTCCATAGGATACCCCAAACCATTAGGGCCAGACATGGAAACCAGATCCCGCATTATCAACCTGCCTAATCGAAGTCCGAGTCATTTTGACTCGACTTCCCCCTTTCCTACCACATTGCAATACCTTACCCCTCGAAGCCTTAGCTCCACAAAATCGAGCTCCAGATGTCAAAACATCAAAGCCATTTGCGACCTAGCACCACATTTCCAAAAACATCTAAACCAGTTACCAACCCCAAACACGGGAATTCAACTTGCGGTCAGCATAGAATATGCCCAAATAGTTCACACCACCTCTGGGGGCTACCCCGGAGAATGCTCACAGTCACAGTCACAGGATCAACATCCTAAATATTCTAGCCCTTTGATCAAGGCATCATTGGGAGCACACCTAGTCTAACCATCGCTATGGCTAGTTACACACCAAGCCCTTATAAACTAGGCACCATAATATATCTTTCGACAGTGAACTACGGCTTGGTTTGATTTCACTACACGTGAATACGTAGGCAGCATTTCAACAGAGGCACAACCACCCACATTGACACTCATTCAAAAAGCACCATCATTCCGGTCACGACACTGTCATATTCTCAATAGTTAGCTTTGTCATTCTGGGGGCTTCTCTTAGGCAGAAGTTTTCCTTCCATTCACAAAAATCCAAATACTTTTCAAACACTAGCTTCCTTTCTATAGAGTGTCCTAGTACTCGGCTCAGTTGAAGACGAGAATTTGTCAGGGACTCGAAGCAATACCTACTTCGGGAACATACCCCGAAACTAAAAAATTCAAAAGAACACCAGCCTACGGCGTTGCTACAACAAAGCCCTGTGGTACGGAAACAGTCTCATTCTGAGGATTCGACCATGTTGCCACTCGCCTAGGCTACGGAATAGCGCAACTTAAGAGTCTTGTTAGGTGGCCCATCCCCCTACCGAGTCACGGTCCAACCCCTCGAGAGTCCAGTCGTGTCTGTCAACTCGTCCGGTCACGTCCAGAGTCGAGTCTGTCGGTAGGCCTCTCTCTTCAAATTCTACTTTGAGATTTGAAAAACTTAGCCATTTGAAAAAATCTCTTTCCTAGTCACCACGGGAATAGGAATTTTTATCATACTCCCTACTTCATCTAGGCATACAGGCCTAACCAGAGGATTTTTGGAATCCGTGTCAGAATCTGATTAGGAATTAAGTCATCCCAAGCATTCCTATTTCCAAAAAATTTCAAAATTTCACTTAAATGTTACATGCAATTTGTTATGTATCAACAAACAGGTGCATCCAAGACTCCCGAAGGACTCTCAAAAAAAAAACTCCCTAGTGGGAACTCAAGCAACATTTTTATCAGGATGTATCTACAGGCAGGTACACCCAAAGCTTACAGGCAAGCTCCCACGCAATTCCAAGACGGGACGTATCTACAAGCAGATGCACCCAGAGCTTACAAGGCAAGCTCCCACGCAATTCTAAGACAGGACGTATCTACAGGCAGATACACCCAAGACTTTTCAGGCAAAGTCCCCGCGACATTATTAACATCTATCCAGGTATAATTTCTATCTTATGGCTGTCGAGCCCTTTACGCAGGTCTAATGGACTCTAAACGACCCGATCGGAAGTCTGCCAGGTCTTAATCCTCGATTGGTCTGGTAGCTACTCTGACTTTTGCCTTGTCCAAGCCTCAGTCAGAGTGGGGGCTCTGTAGACACCCACATTTTGACGGCCAGGTGTCTATAGTGGTTCCCACCAAACACCCGATGATGATCGGACGCAAACGTGCTTTGACGAACTCGGATATGGGCTCGAAATCATGGATATTTGGCTTGGGCTTATTACGGAGTACAAATCTTACTAAACCAACCTCAAATCCAGGCCCAGTGGGTCGTTTCGAGTCAAAAAAGACTAATTTGGGTCGAATCCGGCACCAGGGGCAAAACCGCCTTTTGGCGACCGGGTCAAACCCGGTCAAAGATATTTTTTCCCGAGTCACACGAACCAGCCGTGACACCACACGTCCGGTTTGGACTCAAATACTACAAAAAATCAGCTTCAAAAAGTGTTAAACAAATCCGTTGAAGGATAGAATTCGATCTCAAGTAGGAATTCTATCCGAAAACCGAATCAGATACTCGACCAAGCATGAGCTCGGCCGAAGTACTCCACCAACCAGCCGATATTCGTTGCTTCTTCACCAAGCAACGGAATTTACGTTCCTCTCGACTTCCTACATTTCCTATCCTAAGCGGTAGTTCCAATCCAACTACTTCTCCTAGCCAAGGTCGGGAATACTCCTATAAATAGTCCCTTGCACAACACATGAAATACACATCTATCATTTATATATCATCGACATCTAGCAAAAATAATTCAAAGCAAATCCCGACATACATCCAAAGAAGCACCAAAATACTGTCAAAATACCGACGAATCCGACCCCGAGAAGCCGGCTGAAACCCGTCCCATCACACGACCAAACCGACACCCAAATTCCTCCCACATCATCTCGACGCTCCCAAGTTTAAAGCCACTTTCCGACGAGCTCTAATCCGAGAAAACAAAGCATGTAGGTTGAGGGTGTAAAATCAAACCCGTTTCTCTCTTCTCTCTTCTCCTCCTCCTCGTGTTTTCTTCCTTTCTTCGTCATCGGTCGTACTTTTAATATGGGTCGTTCGTCATATATTTTTCATTATTTCTAATAATCGATACTACAAAAAACTACTTTTTTTTATGACGTGCTTAAAATACGATATCGATTCTTTAGTCAAATATCGTATCTAACAAGGACTAAATTAAATCTCGTTGATGCTAATAAAATCGTTACACCTTTTTTAATAAAATACGACGATTTTCACGCGGAGAGAATTAACATTTTTTTCGTTCAAATTCTTTTTTTTCCGACTATTCGATATCGATTTCATAATCGAATATCGAATACGACGAATATCGAAAATATAAATCGAGTATAAATTAATCCATATTTGTACGCGATTTATAAAAATGAACGATTTTTGACAAAATAAAAAAGCGGACAGACCCCCACGCGAGTCGCGCACCTGTCAGGCGACTCGCGCGGAGGCCTGGATGATCGGGCCTCTTTTTTTCGTTTTCTCGTTTTTTATTCTTCTCGGATCTTACATAAAAAGCGATTTTCGTGACATATTTTCAGATTTCGATAAATAACTTTTTTTGACCTCGGTCAACACGTGTTAATCCATCACGTGTCATAAATCTTTTTCAAAATCATGCATATCATCGTATTTACATCTTTATTCAATTTGTTCAATCGTTACAAACTCGTTTTCTCGTGTTTGTAGCAATTTATTTTGTTTTTTTATTGTTTTATTAGACTAAAACGAACTTCACATGCTAAAATAACTTTGACGTTATTAATTTAATATGCATTAAACGACTTAGCAACCCATTTATTTTTCTCTCACATGCTTAGGGAAAATAATCTTTGCATATCATTCAACCGTCGAACTAACGCGTGTACACCAAAAACGGACGATATCTTAGTAAAGGCCGCTAAGTGCGGGCGGAGTTGGGTGTTCTTAATGAACTTCCCAACACGTACCCTCACCCCTTACTCAGAACCATGGTTTCCGGATGTCCGAATCCATTGGCAACGAGAGTCATTCAATACACGATATCCGATAATGTCGGTATCGGTATCGTAATGCAAAGGGACGAACCCAATAAGCTCTGACATCGCAAATGGGCCGTACTTTGTGCACGGCCCACTACGACATAGAGTGGGTTCGAACGGGCCTGAACTCCCACAAAGTTCGGTGGTGACTCCTACTTCGATTTAAATTTCAATTTGACCATCTCAGATGGAGATTCATTCGCCTCCCCAAACCCGCGCGTGGCCGCGTCGGGGTGGACCTATGTCATGTCCACAAATATATTAGGCAAATATTTCAAAAATTCATGTTGTTCATCTTGTGATCGTATAAATTGAAGTTTAAGTATATTTGTGAAATATAGAGAAATTAAGGTCTTGCAATTTATAAGTCTCCATAGTCCTATAGTCAAACAATTGAAATATGATGAGTCAGCATCGAAAAAAATAAAATCTGATTGTGGACTACAAAAAAAAACAAAAAATAATGTTAGGTAGAGTACTACGTACATTAATATAAGAACTCTTTTACCCACACTATGCTCTATCTATTTTTTTAAACAATTGCGATGTATTTAAAATTTTAAGAAATTTTGGGAATAAAAAAGCAAGTGATGAGAAATAAGAAAATTTACTGGGAAGATTGAAAAATTAATTACATGTTGGTTATGTAAAATGTATTATGCTATTAATCTCTGCATATTTATTTTGATTATGTGAACCGTGTTATTTAAGTGATGGTTATTTTATACGGAGTATCAATAAATAGTAATTGTATAATACAATCAACATTATCGAGATAACAAGAAATTGTGGAAAATGTATCACGTTCATTACAACTATTCTCATATGACACCGTCTTTTATTGTAAAAAAAAAAGGTCATTAATTCATTATATATTCAGTAAATTTTCTAAATGACAACCTAAATTATAAGAATCGTTTATGTTGAAAGATTAATTATAACATGAGAACTACGTAGTATTATTTTCATTTTATTAAAAAAGTACTCGTTTTTTTAACTATTTCGTAGTATAGACATTTGTTTCCGTATATAGACTCAAATTTAGTTTACACGTATATGTTTCCATATGATATTCCGTATGATATTCTTGTTAAATTTCAAACGTATATTTCTATTCCGTATATTTTGTACGAAATAAGATACTGAATTTTTTTTTACGTGTTAATTCCGTATAATATGTTAAAATACTTCATCTTAAGTTACATAGTAATATATTTATGTAAATTTTTATCGGTTTCAAGAAGTACAAATAATTAGAGAAATAGATAAGGAGTAACGAAGAGCCGTTTTAATTGCATTTGGGAATGTCATGCTTATGCATACCTAATCAATGGAAATAATGCATTTGGGGACAGCAAATTCATTTAAGAGTTTTATTTTTTTTTTAAATAATGATTTTTTTTTTATAAGTTTTGATAGTGTCAGATGTATATATCCGCCCATAAGCTAAATTAAAATAGTAAATTAGTTTAATATATCATTTGACCCGTGAAGAATCGCGGGATTAATTAAGCAAATGTCTTACTAATATTTTTTTTTTTGAGAATTTAGATTTATTAGACGTCGTAATTAGCGATTCAAAGGCAATTATTTAATCTTAATGATACTTAAATGAGAAAATTATGTGAAGGGACGGTTAATCGTACGGATATATTAGACGTTTAATTAGACCTGTCAAACGGGTCGGACGGGTCAAGTCTCGGGTCGAGTTATACAGGTCGGTCCAGGATACGGTCGGGTCGTATACGGGTCCTGTCGTACAGATCGGGTCATACGTATGAGTGTATCAATCGTTAAAATTAGGGAGTTATAAAAAAGTTAATGAGATTGTTTGCTTGGGAATTTGCAAAATTAGTGAGCATTGAGCATCATCGACAAAACAGTTGAGCATTCATAAGTGAGTACTGAGTAGGATTCTTATTGTGAAATAAATGTAAAATCCGTGAAACATAACATGATTATCCAACTATCTTACAAATTGTACACAACCATTAAGCATATTTACTTTACGTTTAAATATATTTGCCCTTCTGCCTCTATTAACAGGTTCAATATTGATATAAAGTTGAATATAACGTATAATATATAATTCTCAAACACCACTCAAATAAAATATACATTGAGTAACACCAAAATAAAATAGTAAAATAAAATAACATAAAAATCTCAAAAAAAAACTTGGTACCTCTATGACTCCTATTACATTACCTGCAAGTAAAGTACACTCAAATGTGTTTAAAACAGCATCTCACTCAAATGTTACATCAATATTTGTCACTATATCCGGTTGATGCCTCAAGGGTTCCTACTTCTTAAGACATAGCATAAATCAGTACTTGCTACGTAAATCATCAATGGACATCAAAAACTTGGGAATTCAGGCGAAAAAAGGAAATAACAAAAATGCAAAACTTACCATCCCACCTTCCGACCTTCGGCATCCTGTTCCGTACATTAAAAAAAGACTAAACAACAGCAAATCTAAGACTAATTTTTGAATTAAAAAAAATGCAAGTACACACATTAGCAAACATCATCATTAACCTATGATTTGTTCAACAATCTTATACAATAACAAACCAGAATTTTTACCCCATTTTTTTTAAATAAAAATAAAATGTTACTCAAATGTGATAAAAAAAATACCAATTAGATGATGATGACTTGTTTTTTATTGCCCTCCTCTCTTTTCTTCTACCTGAAAATTCACCAAATAAATTGAAGAAAAAATAATCAGTTTTTAAAATTCAATTGACCATTATATGAATAAAATCAAAAAATTTAAACTCATATTGCTTGAGAACAAAGTAATCGACTACGGGTTGAAATTTTTGATACAAATAAATTATCAATACATTGGGTAAGCTCCATATAAATGATGTTATGTATACCAAGAAAATTAATGGTTATTAAAATTGCAAAATAAAATCGACAAATTGAGTTCTTAGAACCCAATATAAAGAATAATAATTAAAACTCCCTTAAAAAAAATCTACTCATCATTAGTTGATTAATAACACACTAATAATGAAATTACATCATCTTGATCTTAGAAATATAAATTCATGATAAAAACTTATATTCACAAACAAAGTAATTAAAGTAGAACTTTGAACTAACAAAATCATTATATATTAATTCATAATCTAATTCATATATAAGAAACGGATTGAACCCAAAGTTCGAAACTATGAGGCAACGAAACACGAAGTAAAAAACAACAATATAGATCAATTCGATACCAAATTTGAGCTCGCAAACCTAGCATCTTCATTTTTTTTCTAAATTCTAAGCCAATTGACGTTTAATATGCAACAATAATTGAAATTCCCACAAAAATGTATCAATAATTAATCCAAAAAAACAATTGACCATCTAAAATTAAAAGAACATCAACCAAATTAAAGAAATTCAAGTCGAAAATTGATAAATTACCCAGAAAAGTTTAGAAAATTAACCTTAATGATAATTTTTGCGTTAATCGATTGATTAAGTAGCATTGGAGAAGAGCTTATGGAGATCTGGAATTCAATATGCAACAATAATTGAAATTCTCACAAACATATATCAATAATTAATCCCAAAAAAATCAATTGACCATCTAAAATTAAAAGAACAGCAACCAAATTAAAGAAATTCAAGTCGAAAATTGATAAATTACCCAAAAAAATTTAGAAAATTAACCTTTATGATGAACTTCAAACAAAATATCCTTCTTTTGGGAACATCACAAACATCATAGATAAATTATGAGAAATTATAAATTACAAACAAAATCATCACAAATAAATACATAAATTATAAAGAAAACTGACATATGGAAATTATGAGGGGAAAAAACTCAAATCTCAACAAACCGAGTAGATCAAAAGTTTTGATTAGATGGATAGATAAATTATAAAGCACTACTTATCAATCAGACGTTTGAATCATTCAAACTGGGGAAATGAAGAGGATGATATTGATTGCCTATGATGTATTTTCGAGATGAATAATGAATAATGACATAGGATTTGATGAAGAGGAAAAATTAGCAATTAAGAAGGTTGAATTAATCGTTAATGCGTTCTCGAGAAGGGTCAGGTAACATTTACAACAACTTGCTTCGTGAAATGGTAAACAGTTGATGAAGATTAATGGTGGGGAAGGGGAATGGTGGAGAATTGTGATGCATCGTGAACTGTTGCTGCAATTTAATGTGGGGTTTTTAATTTTCTGTAAGTAACCTACTCTATCTATTTTCTACACATTGGATACAGACTGATGTCTTGGATTAGTGGTTTGCTCATGTAGGACAGATGCTGAAGGTCGCGGGTTGGATTCCCGCCTCTGAAGTTTTTGGAGTGATTTTAAGGAAAATTTGGAATTTCTTTGGATGTATATACAAACGCGTTCACACTGGGGGGGAATTGTATCAAAAATAAGGACTATTTCGAAATGGGGAAACAACATTGTGCCACGTCATTGCGCATGGTCCTTGATTTAATGTATAAGAGATATTGCAATTTATTCTCAATCATATTTTGTAAATTACTTCCACTTTGAATATAATTAAAAGTTCAGTCTTATAAGAAAAATAAATAGTTTTAATGTACCTTGAAATGTGTCTATAAACATAATCAATATAAAGATAAATAAAATTATTATATTATACTTGAAAAAAATGAGAAATTATGACTCCCAAATGTTTTTTTTATCATCTCTCCATGACTTTATATTACTTTTTTATAGTCATACAGTGATGTTCTTAATGCTAGATTTAATATTAACTTTGATTAATCATTAAGATGAGATAGATGAAAATATAATATACTAGATTGTGTAGAAACTGTATTTATGAAAGCTTGAATTTTATTAAACGGAGAGCAACGTATTTAAACTAATACAAAGTCCTAGGGTTACAGAGTTGTAGACCTATTGAAAGATTACAATAATATCTAGTTAATTAAGCTACAGAAGATAAGCAATCAGAATATACAACCTGATCAATATACAAAAGATAACAATACTAGAGAAAAGATATTATACTAATATTCTAATATGCTCTCGCAAGATGGACTAGCCAGGAGCAAGTCCAATCTTGGAAAGTAAGCGCTCGAACCTGTGGACGCTGCAACACCGTTGCCTGCGTGCACCCATGCGGGGACCGTCGCGGTGGCCACCCACACGGTCCGTCGTCCGGGGAACCTCGCGTCCCGGGGGCTGATCCGATCTCGCGTCCAGGAAAAAGTGTTGGACCTCGATTTGGTTGACGATTTGAATTGTACTAGATAGATGTGGGGAAATCTATGTTTCCGTTAAATCGATCGAGACGTTGTTGTAAATGTTTAAAGGTTGATATGTTTGGTATGACGACCTTTTTAGTAAATCGAATTCGTTGCCGATTTGTGGAGTCGCCACCGAATAATTTTGGGATACTCAAAACTCTTTCAAGTCAACTTTAATCCTTAGCCGGCTCAAAACTGAGTGACATGGGGACCTAAAGATAAAAACTTGTACCCCTAAGCATTCCATATCTAGAATGACTCTCATTGCCAATGGTTTCGGACATATGGAAACCGTAGATTCTGAATAAGGGGTGAGGGTACGTATTGGGAAGCCAACGCCTGATAGACATCAACACTCAATCCCTCCCGCAAATAGTGGCCTCTACTAATCAATCAATGGGCTGATAACTTCGTTCTTAGTTGTGGCAGAAATGCAGTAACATCCGTTGTTTTAATGTTATGCCTTTGCTACGTCGGTTTTTAAGGACAAGTAGGTTTGTTTGTCGTCGAAGTAAGTGTTTTACACTCTTCGCATGTTATTTCATGTTACAGGCAGGCCATGAAAAGATGCACGTACAAGAGTAGAGAGTACAAGATGGTATTCATATTAGCAAATCAGTTTTAACGTGATAATACGGATATTAGTTATTCTCTTTGTATACCTTACCTTGTATTCTGCTTAAGGTGCGTTGGTTCGATATTAATAAAGATGCATCGAACCATACTTGAGGGGTGAACATCGAGATTAATACGGAAACCGACCATCGCTTGTTCAGTTTTAGCTCGTTTACACTTTGAATTTCGTGTTAGGTGATTTAGCATGCGATTATGGTCATAAAAGCAATAAATCATACAAAAGTTGTAAATGCGAAATGTAAGTAAATCACATTATGTGAGGAATTGCACCCTCAGAGTGTACACTAAACGAGATACGATGTGTAGACGATCGAGAACGGATCTCACGACTACTCGGATTCGATTTAGGTGTTTTAGTATTTTGGGTTGAAGTTGTGAATGTTACGTATGTTTACGATGTGCCATGGAGTTAGTATCCACATGGGTCAGACTTGACGTTATCGAAAGGTACGATATGTAAAGTTGTGTTTAGATTACAGCCTAGTGACGATTTGACTTCTATAGGCGGTCCTCCTAACTTCCTGCGGTGATTCTGGCAGAGCTTCACTACGGTGAGTCGATGAGCCAACTCACTACAGAGAGTAGTGTTGATTCGTGGAATGCGAATCGAAGAGAAAATGACCGAGTGGATCGTGCCTAATTAATGTTGGAGTGCGACGCTAAAGAAAAATTGCAAGTTGTGTGATCGAAGCTCGTAGAGAAGAGAGGAAGAATTAAATTCTGAATTGTGTAGATTATGAGCGGAGAGGGGGGTATTTATAGTTTTCTCGTAGTTCAAATCGAGATTTCAGGCGCTCCATGGTCAGCGACTCAGAATTAAAGCGCCTGACACAAGGCGGCCCAATTCTCAGGTGCCTGCAACCAGACAATCAAAATATTGAAGTTCCGATATGATACGCGTGATCTTGGATGGAGGCGGATTACCTAAGTTTCTGTGCCTAGGGTTTCGGGTGATTTTGGGCTTGATTTTGAGGATTGAATAGGTTTGAACTACTTTGACTTGGCTTGATGCGTTGACTCGAGTTTGACCTTACGTATTTCGGGACCGGTTGGAAGCCCCGGTGTCGGAATTGACTTTATTTAGTGTCGATGTGACCGTAATAACACGACTAAGACCGTCTTGATGTTGAATTAATTTTTCCAAATAATTATTTGATCCGTTCTATAGGAAAATCATCTAACACATCGTAAAGTCGTGTCGTGTTGTAGTCTGATCATTGACAGGCTAAAGTCGTATGTCTCAAATTAGAATTTATAAACACTTAAATCTAGATACTAAAACGTAGTATAGTAGAAATAAGGGTCGAACCCAAGGGACGGGAGCGGACCCAGGAATTCTATATACCTGGGGCTATTTTTGAACGTCTTTGTCGAAGCGGTAGTGTACATTCCATTACATTCTAATGCTTAATAAGTCGATAACAATACATATTTGTATGTCATATTATTCAAAATATATTATTTTACATTTTTACGCATCACTTTCATGATATTTTAGATAAAATGTGATAAATAATACTTCAATGTGTTACTATAATCTTATCAAAATATTCTACTCCCTCCGTCTCGATCATTTCTTTGCCTATTTCATTTTAGGGTGTCTCAGTCATTTGTTTGTACGTCTTTCTATTTTAGAAAAATATTTTGTGTGATTTGATCCTCCACCAACATTTAGCTCAACATGTCACTCAATCATTGGACCTCTCCCTCCTCCTTGGTCTTTGTGCCAAACAAATGATCGGGATGGAGGGAGTAATTATTAGCGAAATACCACTTCAATCGATACAATTTTGTCAAAATCATTCTCAGTGACAGAAACATCTTTTATAATTTGATTATAAACGATCAAGTGGTCAAATAGTATTAAGGAGACAAAAATTAAATGCTCCGTAGTTATTTAAGACTAGTAAAAAGGTTTATAACATCTATCTAAGTGAAGTGTCGAGTATTATTGAACCCATTTTATTCTTTAGAAATTAATTTATTTTTAAAAAAATTAAGTAAATAATAAGAACTTACCGATTAAAAAAATATATGAAAAAAAATACTCGTACGTAGGCCAAAACTCTATACAATGTAAAAAAGATAGGCAAGTTCTTGTTTGAGATGGGAATATCCGTCACAAATATGTGATGGGTCAACCAATATTCACTTGGATTTCTCTTCCTAAACTTGTATTTTCTAATCAAGTGATAGTATTTGACCCTCTTCATTTTTTAACGGATAGAACAAGCTACTTACTCAAAAAAATACCAGTAATATATGTAATACTCTAGAGTAGATAGTAGACTATTAGGGGGAGTGCAGGACTGGGGGCCTACAGCTAATGGCTAGTGCTATTGCAATTACTAAAAATTGATGTAAGTGGGATTCGACCTCCAGTCTGTAGCGTAGGAAACAAGAGCTCTACCACTGAGACACTTGCATCATTTAAACACTTTATTATCACTAAAATGTATATGTATTTTTTCTCTCAGAAAACTACTCAGGCTATAGCCCGAGTAGCCCGGGCCTGGGTCCGCCCCTGCCAAGGGAATCAGAATAACGAAATTATGCTAACTAAGTGTAGACGAAATCACTCTCTAATACAATTAGAGACCGTAGTAACCAGGGGGGATTTGTATGATTAATTATCTAACAAACTAAAGTAAATAATATAATAACTTGAGATATCAAATGATGAAAAAGAACTTAGACACAAGCACAAATCCACACTCAATAGCGATTGATCATCGTAAGACGGTTTCAATTAATGACCTTGACTACTCTATCGTGAACATAAAATTCCAATTCTCTTATGAATAGTTAACTAAAACGAATCCCGTTCTTAATTAACCCTAACCGTAAAACAATCTAAACAATCCAGTTCTAGGTTCAATTAGACGGAACCAATATAGATCTGAGAATTCGATAGAGAACAAATAGCACGTACAAACCAGTCGCGCCTTAGATATTTATATGAATCGCTTCTAAGTACTAATATCAACGTATCCCGTTCATTATTAATTCCTAGTTGTTACTAATGTAAAGTTAATCAGTAAATCCTACTCAATTAACGATACTAACGATAGAACGATGAAATCAAGTACTAGTTGTACACCTAGCAATTAACAACAACATTCATAAAATTAATTACGAAGCAATTCATAATAATCAAGGTTAACAATCAAAACATTCAAACTCACAAACGTTTCTCGAGCATTCAAAGGCTTGAATCTAAGTAGAGAAGATTAGTTACACATACTTGCGATGGACAATTAGGGTTCTTCAAAAGTTCTCCCTTTTCTTCTCCAATTACGTTAAACTAGTAGATGTCAATAATGACAATCCCAACTAAGCTTAACTAATAATAGTTTACTGATAATAATAAAATAATAAAAACATACTAGTAATAATAAAGTTTCCTAATTAAAACAAAAGTCTTAAAAACGTAGCAAAATATCGGAACGTGTAGTAACTTTCAGGCAACTGGGTGACCCGCATGGGTGTCGCGCGACTCGCCTGATGGGCTGTAGCTGCTTCTCGGGATCCTTCGATTCTATCGTTTCGGGTCTTCAAGTGGGCTTTCTTTTTCTTCATGTTTCATTCGCTCTTGGCCCAAATCGACGGTCAAATGATCAGTATTCTCAAAATAGCCTATATTACATACATACCAAACTGACACAAATGCGATACAAGATAACCGATTTAGCTCACAAAATACACCAAAACCGTCGTAATAAATACGACTAAGAATGGCACATCAAATATCCTCACGTTTGAACCTTTACTCGTCCTCGAGTAAAACTCGAAGAACACCATAATCACAACCGTCACCGGTCCAAAATGCGCGAGAATAACATTACACACAACGGCCCTCACTCATCTTCCACCAAACTCCCTCGTTATGAGACAATGCACCTGCTAATCCAACATTCTAATGAAACTCAACTCAAATGCTCAATTGAATTAACACACCCAATATCAAACTATTATCATCGACCCAATTCATCAAAATAAGAACACTAGCAAATAAAAATAAACTCAAATCCACATCTAACGCCCCTTATTTTTCCAATCCTAGAACGGATCACATGTGCTACAAATGTCTCCGGTGGTAAAAATGTATACCACAATATTCCACATCCCACACATGTGATCAATCCTAAATGCCTCTAATAGTTCAATATACCAGTCGCATAGAATATAGTGCTACGACTACACCGCACCGCGATTCTTCTCACCTTAGCCACTATCCTACGACCCATCCGGCCTTCTTTGTCACCCTTCTTATGACGCCAACACCAAAAAAGGAGAAAGTAGTAGTGATTTTTTTCTAATTCCCTCATTTTGCCTTGTCATGAGCGTCCACCCTTGCGGATTTTCACTCTAGCTTTCATCATTTGTTTTCTCACACTACTCTCGTGGCACGCAACTCAATTTTTCTTTTTACCCGGAGCGCCCTTTCGGGTTTTCACTCCGTCCTCGGCCACATTTCCCATTCTTGCCTAGGCGCCCTTTCCGGGTTTTCACCTTGTGGACATGACATAGGTCCACCCCGACGCGGCCACGCGCGGGTTTGGTGAGGCGAATGAATCTCCATATGAGATGGTCAAATTGAAATTTAAATCGAAGTAGGAGTCGCCACCGAACTTTGTGGGAGTTCGGGGCCATTCGAACCCACTCTATGTCGTAGTGGGCCGTGTACAAAATACGGCCCATTTCCGATGTCAGAGCTTATTGGGTTCGTCCCTTTGCATTATGATACCGATACCGACATTATCGGATATCGTGTATTGAAATGACTCTCGTTGCCAATGGATTCGGACATCCGGAAACCATGGTTCTGAGTAAGGGGTGAGGGTACGTGTTGGGACGTTCACTAAGAACACCGAACCCCGCCCGCACTTAGCGGCCTTTACTAAGATATCGTTCGTTTTTGGTGTACACGCGTTAGTTCGACGGTTGAATGATATGCAAACATTATTTTCCCTAGACATGTGAGAGAAAAATAAATGGGTTGCTAAGTCGTTTAATGCATGTTAAACTAATAACGTCAATGTTATTTTAGCATGTGAAGTTTGTTTTAGTCTAATAAAACAATAAAAATAAATAAATTGCTACAAACACGAGAAAACGAGTTACTAACGATTGAATAATTTGAATAAAGACATAAATAAATAATATGCATGATTTTGGAAAAGATTTATGACACGTGATGGATTAGCACGTATTGACCGAGGTCGGAAAAAGTATTTATCGAAATATGTCGCGAAAGTCGCTTTTTATGTAAGACTCGAAAAGAATAAAAAATAGAAAAGCGAGGAAACGAAAAAAAAGGACCCGAGCAACCAGGCCACCGCGCGAGTCGCCTGACAGGCGCGCGACTCGCGTGGCGGTCTGTTCGTTTTTTTTATTTGTCGAAAACCGTTAATTTTTATAAATCGCGTACAAATATGGATTAATTTATACCCGATTGATATTTTCGATATTCGTCGTATTCGATATTCGATTATGAAATCGATATCAAATAGTCGGAATGATTTTAGAAAAGGTTTTGAAAAAAGTTTGTTTTGAACGAAAAGTAAAAAAAAAAAAGAATTTTGAAGGAAAAAGATGTTAATTCTCTCCGCGTATAAAATCGTCGATTTTTGTTTAAAAAAGATGTAACGATTTTATTAGCATCAACGAGAATTAATTAATTTTGTTCTTGTTAGATACGATATTCGATTAGAGAATCGATACCGTATTTTAAGAACGTTAAAGAAAAATAGTTTTTTTAGTATCGATTATTAGAAATAAAAAATATGTGACGAACGACCCATATTAAAATACGAAACGACCAACGAAAAAAAAAAAAAAAAGACGTGAAAAAGAGGGAGAGAAAAGGGAAGAGTCGGGTTTGATTTACACCCTCAACCTACATGCTTCGTTTTCTCGGTATAAGGCTCGTCGGACGGTGGCTTAGACACGGGAGCGTCGAGATGATGCGGATGAGTTAAGGTGTCGGTTTTTTTGACGTGGGAGGTAACGGATTCGGCCGGATGACGGGGTCGGATTCGTCGGTTTTTTGGACAGTATTTCGGTGCACCTTCGGATGTGTGGGTCGAGATTATTTTTGCTTGGTGTCGAGGATGTGTGTGACTAACAATTTTATGTGTTGTTTTTTTCGGTCCTTTTTAATGTTGAATGGAGGGTCCTATTTATAGGGGCAGAGGTTTAGGAGAGGTATCTTGCTTGGGTAACAAGAAACACCGGTTTGGATAGGAAATGTAGGAAGTCGAGAGGAACGTAAATTCCGTTGCTTGGTGGGGAAGCAAGAATCTCGGCTGAATGGAGGAGTGTTTTCGGCTGTTTGGGGTGTTCTAGCCGAGTATTTGAGCTCGGTTTGTGAACTGTTTCGGTTTTCGGATAGAATTCCTACTTGAGATCGAATTCTATCCTTAAACGGATTTGTTTAATATTTTTTGAAGCTGATTTTTTGTGGTATTGGAGACCGAATCAGCCACGTGAGGTGTCATGGTTGACTCGCGTGTCTCGGGAATATTTTTGACCGGGTTTTGACTCGGTCGCTAAAAGACGGTTTTACCCCTGGTGTCGGAATCGACCCAAATTAGTCTCATTTGACTCGAAACGACCCACTGGGCCTGGATTTGAGGTTGGTTTTGTAAGATATGTACTCCGTAATAAGCCTAAACCAAATGTCCATGATTTCGAGCCCATATCCGAGTCCATTAAAGCATATTCGCGTTCTATCATCATCGGGTGTTTGGTGGGACCTACTATAGACACCTGGCGGTCAAAATGTGGGTGTCTACACACCTAGCCGGGATTATTTATTTCTTTTTTTTTCTTCAATTTTTTTCTTTTCTTTTTTCGATTTTTTTTTTTTGAAATAGAAATAAAAGACGTAATACGAAATAACTACTATATACAATGAGATCATTTCCCTCCCCACGCTTGAATAACACATCGTCCTCGAATGTGTGAACTAAGGACAATAAAAGAAATGGGAAGAGAAATACCTCGGGGGCTCAAGAGTGAGAAGAGGAGCCGGCGTCACGTGACTTAGCCTCATGTGCCGCTCTCCTAGATGATCTTGCTTGCGCACGGGCCGCAAGCTCTTCATAAAACTCAGGAGATGGTTCCGAGTAGTCATTAGGATGCAACTTCAATTGCAACCGATTCATACATCGACCGAACTCAGCGACCAACCTACTATTATCAACAGATTCTTCCACTCGATCTTCCATTGATTCTCGCCAATCACTCCAACAATCAAAATCAGAAGCAACCTCGGGCTCCTCCACAACCGGGGAACTAGGCTCGGTAGTTGAACTAGGAAATTTCGCATCATGAGGAAGGTAAAACGCAGCCGCAGTACGCCCCAACGGTAACGGTTTCCCATCCGGACGAGGCAAAATCATGAAATGACGGTGGGACGTGCCGATCGTCCAGATTAAGTGGGATCTACCAATCGGTCGGGAAATCATAGAACAACTCCCCATGAACTTCAGACTAATAGTAATATCACCTACAATAGGAGAATCTGTCATCTTAGGTAGGCCAAGATATTGAGCTAGAAGAGTAACCATACCACCCATCGGAATGTTTCCCGAGACCGCTTTCTGGTGCTTCTCACAACAAGTCAAGAATATATCGAGCCAATCCGGAGTTCCCAAGCATTCGGGCATCATGGCCCACATATACATCAAATCCGCCCTAGGTAGATGTGTCGGTTCACCTTTGCAAAGAAATGTGGAGTTCAAAAGTCGGTGAACATAACGAAGGGTAGGATGACGAATATCAGCATTCTTAGCCCCGACGTTTCCATGTGCCCCCCCCCCCCCCCCCATAAGCACTCCCACCTATTTTCTTCCAAAACTCATCTATCATACGCGTAGTAGGAGTCAGAAACTCCGCCCCCCCTCTCGGTGCTATACTCAACGCCTCCCTCAATTCTGCAAAGTCTGCATCTCGTTCTGAATCTCCGAGATGAAAAGTAATGTGAGGGGGGTTGTCTTCACGATGTACTTCTAAGATGGACAAGAATTCAAGCGTGTAGCGCTTATACGTGTTCGCGTGCACATCATAAAAGTTTGCTAACCCAATACAAGTCAATAAAGTCAACACCTCATTACTAATCCCGAGCATCTCCAATGCCAAATTATCAACAAACTTAGTCGACATAATAACTCGATCAAATAATTGGCGCCATACCGATTTCTGTTTCGTACTCAAATTCTTACACCCCATATAGTCCACCGAGGTCGTTTTTTGCTTCTTTGGGGCCATAATTCAAGTAACTAGTAAAGTTGAAACCTACTCAAGACAGACTTGAAATCTACTAACTAGCCGGACCGTGACTGACCTGGAGTCGACTAACTAGACTCACCAACCCTAAACACACCACTCTATCTCAATTACTAATGTAGGGCTTTCCATGACCGAATACCAACTAATGATTCTCCGTTGACTACTAGAATCACAGCACACAGGTAGGCAGACCCTAAACAATCTCTACACAAACTCACAACAGTCAACGGAAAAGAGTGAAAGGAGGAAAAGGGTCGGAAACTTACGAATTCGGACAGACACCACAGACGCAGACCCGACGACGCCTGAGCACGGACCGCACGACACGTCTGACTGAAGACAGAAACAGACCGATGGAACAGAGACAAAGAACTTAACCCACGCAACTCGCCTATTACCCACGCGCCTCTCCTGAACACGGACCGACGCGCAGCAATGGACGACCGACGACACTGACAGAACCGACGATGATGATGCACAAACTGACGACAGATGGCGAACGTACACGCAGAAACTGACAGCTTGAATTGGATTTGAAGTGAGGAGGAAGGACTGGTGGTAATGATGAAGGATTTTGAAATTGATTTGGGGTAAGAAGGGGAGTTAGGGTTTTTAATTAGGGATAGGATTTAATTGGTTTAATTTGATTAGGAGAAGAAGAAGAAGATTAGGGTTTTGATAATGGGAGGATTTAAAGTAGGAATAGGGAGAGAGATGAAGGGGAGAGAGGGAAGGGGGGTCGGTCTATCAGTATAATTTTTGATTTTTTTTTTTTAAATATTAAAAAACTGACCTGTGTATGTGGGGGACGCGCGAGTCGCGCAATCGCATAGGGTCTGCGCGACTCGCGCGGATGCCTAAAAATCTGCTCTCTTTGTTTTCTTCAATTTTCTTTGATTTCGAGGGGTTCCATGCTAGTCGCCCAAAACCCATGCTAGTCGCTGATGAGTGTTATTTATATACATATTTTCATCCCCTAATTGTTAGTTTTATCTCGGGTTTTGTGCTTAACTCGTTAATAATGATGCAATATATACTTTGAATGTCGATACTTCCGTATTTGTGTGTATTTTGTAGATTTGGATGCATTTGGAGCTAATCAGAGCATTACGGAATAGATAATTGAAGAATTCGCATCTAAGCACGGAAACAAAGGAAGAAGATGCGGAATACACGAAGAAACAAAGACAGAAGAAGGAAAAGACACAAAACGAGATGAGATAATGATCGCCTACACAAGGGTCAACTTCAAACGTCCATAACTTTCGTTATACAACTCCAATCAGAATTATTCCAGTGGCGTTGAAAAGCTCTTTCTCTTAGCTTTCCAACGGTATATCGCACTTCCGATTTGAATAAGTAACGAAGAAATGACAGCCGTTTGAAGTCGAGTGCGCGATGCTGTGACCTACAGCGCTACTCGATCGAGTGTCCTACTGCACTCGATCAAGTGCTACTTCGTGAAGCTCTCTGCCTTTATTTTTGGGTGTCACTCGATAGAGTGCCATCAGGCACTCGATCGAGTGCATCCAGTTTGGGCCGCGCGTCATTCCTATTTCGACTTAGAGTTTTGGGTCTGCTTTTGAGCCCAACTGATACTCTTTATATATCAGTTGTCTGACTCTTGTTTGAGAGATCTTTACCTTTTCTTTTACCTTCTTTTACACACTTTTCATTATTCAGTTTTCATAGTTTAGTTAGCCTACCTAGAGATCTTTACAATTTCCTTCATTCGGTATTGAATTCATCTTTATTTATTGTTCTAGTACTGTTATTTCCTTCAATTGATTGTTAATTCATTTTGATATGTTTAGATTTGATTTCTTTCTTTCTTGTCTGATTAGTTTTATTATGCGTAGCTAATTTTTCATCTAGGGTTTAGGGGGATCGATGCGTATTATTAGGGTTATAGTCAATTGACCTGTTTCTAATCGTATGAACTATCGCCTGATTATCGTTTTAATTCTGATTAATTGTTTGATGCATAATTCAATTGATCAGCATAGCAAATTAGAACTTTTCGCAGACCGGGTTGAGAACTAATTAGGCCACGATAGTTTGGGTAGACTGACTTAATGCTAGCGACCGCAGGTTAAGTTTAGATCTAAGGGTTGTAGTGTACCGACCGGACCTGCACCTTAGGTAGTTCGTTTATTGACCTGTTAGTTGACTCCCTGACCCGAGTAATATTCATTGTGAACCTGAGACCCTAGACTTTTTCTTTATTGATTTATCTTTCAGTAATTAGTTATTAGTTTACCAAACCAACCAAAACTGTGACCTATAATCTAGAATCTAATTCTTAGGATAAATAATTGAATTCTCATCTCCTTGTGGTTCGACCCCTGACTTCGCTATCTACATTAGTTAGTAACCTTAGGGTATCTTTGATTAGGGATACGACTAACCCCTGTCAAATTTTGGCGCCATTCCCGGGGAGACGGTGTTATTTAGTTGTTTATCTTTTTTTAGGTTCTAGGTTATTTTTTGTATATAATTTTTTTTTTATTTTGTATATAATTTTTTTTTTTATCATTCACCATTATGACTAATTTTTACTTCCCACAATTCAAACATGAGTCACTACATAATTATTGGGATAGACTTGAGTCTTTCATTATTCAAAATGGCTTTAATGTTGATATACGGGATATGTGTCATATGATATATAATGGTGTTGATGATGAGTCACGGGCTAGAATTGAGGAAAATTGCGGAGGGATGTTTAATTATATCTCTTACGAGGAACGATAGGAAATCCTTAAATATTTAGCCCGTAATAGTGCTGAATTAGAGTTGAGGCGGAATAATGACAAGGCGGAAATCGAGGCTTTATTGCTACAATTCATGCAAGCTCGACAAAAGCAAGATACTCAAAAAGGCCAATTGCTAGATCATTATGAAATCTTGAACAATCAAATTGCCCAATTAGTAAGCCAAAAGCAACAAAGTCAACCGAGTACGCCTATGGAAGTAGTAAAGAACCTCCAGGTAAGTGAATCATTCCCATCTCTTGTGAACATAATTGATGATGATGATGATGGGTATAATGTTCAATCTATTCAAGATCACCGAACCCTCGTGAATGACTGTGACCTGGAATGTGTGTTTTTTGAGAAAAACGTGTGTTTGGATGCTCTAAATGATGCTCTTTTAATTGAGGATAACATGAAGGATTTTGATTTGTGTGATTTTGAGAGGGTGTCATTTGATGTCAATTATGAGGTTTTGGAGACAGAATTGAATAAAAGAGAGGATCTTGAGATTGAGCGGAAAAATCAAAGCGAAGGGAAGAATACACTTTTTATTGATTCTTTGAGTGAAAAAAGTGTAGATAGATGGGATATTGAAAATGATTTCTTTGAGAAACCCATTTTAGAGAAATTCGAGTTTTTCTCTTCTATTGAGGATGAATCACTTTCACCCATTGATTGTCTTGACCCTATTTCTCTTGAGCCTTTGTTTGAGCATATGATTAGTGGGGAGGATTGTGATAATTCTTTCGCAGAGATCGGTAAGATTGATCTTTTGAGTGGTCTTGAGAGTTCTAACTCTTATTTTACGCAATCTATACCCGATGATAAGCCTTGGGGTGAATTTGAGATATTTGATATGTACGTCTTGCCTTACGAGCCGCCTATTAACATTCTTCCTCTTCTTATGCACTATGACCACCATGCTGAGGATTGGTCTAGCTCGTCAGATAGGCTAAGACGATCATTGACTTTGTCTCTGTTTGTCTTCTTTATATCTTGGTGCTACTTATGCTTTTGTGTAGCACATGCGCAGATGTTTGATCGTCTCTTGAGAGCTTTAAGCTGTTTTGATCACAGTCATTTATGGACAACTATTCTATAAGACGAACCCCCACTTTGCAGCTGGTTTGGGGGAGCTATCCTTTGTATACGGTAATTTCTTTCCTTTTTATTTTTGTTTTTCATGTTTTCTTAGATTTTTTTTTTTCTTCCCCTTAAGTCAAGTTGTCCTTAGGATTGGCTGTGGATTTTCTGTATTATCTGCTGTAGAGTCACATTGAGGACACTGTGACATTTAGGTTTGGGGGAGAGTTTGTGTGCTTTTGTGTGTTTTATTTTCCGTCGTGTGTTTTACTGCTTTCAAAATTATAAAAATCCAAAAAAATTGAAAAAAATCATAAAAATCCAAAAATCCAAAAAAATTGAAAAAAATCATAAAAATCCAAAAATATTTTGATTTTTGTGTGTTGTCTTTGATTTGAAGCATGCAAAACGACGATGATGATTATGCTCTTAACATGATTTCTCCTAATTTTCAGCTTACTTCGTGCCTGAAAACATGTTTTGTCTTAAGATTTGATTAAATTGATATGATATGCCTATTTGGACTTTTAATTGCCAAATGAGTAGATTTGACCACTTGTCGGCAAGCCACAAAATTCTGAGGATTTTAGAGCTTCCTAGGCCAGTAACATCCATAACTGGTCTCATTTATAATTAGGAATTGAGTGGTTACTCCTTATGGAATGTGTAACATCAATTTGCATAAATATGACGTCCGTCTCTTAATATTGAATACGTGTTTGGTTTGAGGAGGAGGTACATGAGGAAAGGCATTTCTGTTTTTGATGAGCTCCACATAGCCAAAACAACCCATTTTTACTACCCTGTAGATTCAGGTCATTTTCCTTTGTTTAGCCATTTCAGATGTTGTAAGCCTGTTTTTATTATATATATCAATCAGCTACAACCCAGAATAGCCTACCCTGCCGGGATAGTTGTAGTGAACTTAATTGGAATTATTCACTAATTGGTCATATTTCGAGATTTCGACATCTTTTGGACTTTAGTGTGTAAGATCGTCGATGCGACTTTGTAATCGCCTTCCCCTATTCAAAATTTGAAAAAAAAGAAGCATGAAAGAAAAGAATGAAGAAAAAAAAGAAAAAAAAAAAGAGAAAAAAGAGAAAAAAAAAATGAAATATGAAATATATGCTTCTTGTAATATTTCGGGAATGGTCGATAAGATTGAAACTAGAGATCAATTGTGAGGATGAACAAAATTCCCTCTTACACCTAATCTTGAATTTATATCTCTAGTTGGTGGTTCGACGTTATTTGTTGGGATTTTTGATGGGTAGTTTTTATTGTGTAGCTGTGACTGGGCCCGGTTTTAGCTCCACATTCTCATACGTGCTTAGGCACAATCCATTTTCTTCCCTTACTCATTTAGCCACCCTTTGTAAGTCCTTGGCATGTACTATGGTCCTGATTGGTGGAACCCGTATTTGATTGGAGAGATTGATTTCATATTCGATTGCATGCATGTTTCATAAGTCGAGTGAGTGTTCTTATTCCTTCTTATCTTCACATTTATATACTCACCCGTTCTTATGAGTGTTGAGCGATAACCGCGAGGAAGTCCGACATTGATGGTCTTGCAAGATTGAAAGGTTGGTAAACAATTGTTCATTTAAGGCATGATTATTGATTTAGTTATATTTTTGGCATTGCGTGTTTTCTAACCGACTTGAGCCGATTTTTAGTAGAATGATTGTAAGCTTGCTCTTAGTCGTGCTTCACATCACTTGTCCTCTCTTGTATTTATATGTGTGGTTTGCTTGAGGACAAGCAAATGTTCGGTTTGGGGGAGTTTGATGAGTGTTATTTATATACATATTTTCATCCCCTAATTGTTAGTTTTATCTCGGCTTTTGTGCTTAACTCGTTAATAATGATGCAATATATACTTTGAATGTCGATACTTCCGTATTTGTGTGTATTTTGTAGATTTGGATGCATTTGGAGCTAATCAGAGCATTACGGAATAGATAATTGAAGAATTCGCATCTAAGCACGGAAACAAAGGAAGAAGATGCGGAATACACGAAGAAACAAAGACAGAAGAAGGAAAAGACACAAAACGAGATGAGATAATGATCGCCTACACAAGGGTCAACTTCAAACGTCCATAACTTTCGTTATACAACTCCAATCAGTATTAATTCAGTGGCGTTGAAAAGCTCTTTCTCTTAGCTTTCCAACGGTATATCGCACTTTCGATTTGAATAAGTAACGAAGAAATGACAGCCGTTTGAAGTCGAGTGCGCGATGCTGTGACCTACAGCGCTACTCGATCGAGTGTCCTACTGCACTCAATCGAGTGCTACTTCGTGAAGCTCTCTGCCTTTATTTTTGGGTGTCACTCGATAGAGTGCCATCAGGCACTCGATCGAGTGCGTCCAGTTTGGACCGCACGTCATTCCTATTTCGACTTAGAGTTTTGGGTCTGCTTTTGAGTCCAACTGATACTCTTTATATATCAGTTGTCTGACTCTTGTTTGAGAGATCTTTACCTTTTCTTTTACCTTCTTTTACACACTTTTCATTATTCAGTTTTCATAGTTTAGTTAGCCTACCTAGAGATCTTTACAATTTCCTTCATTCGGTATTGAATTCATCTTTATTTATTGTTCTAGTACTGTTATTTCCTTCAATTGATTGTTAATTCATTTTGATATGTTTAGATTTGATTTCTTTCTTTCTTGTCTGATTAGTTTTATTATGCGTAGCTAATTTTTCATCTAGGGTTTAGGGGGATCGATGCGTATTATTAGGGTTATAGTCAATTGACCTGTTTCTAATCGTATGAACTATCGCCTGATTATCGTTTTAATTCTGATTAATTGTTTGATGCATAATTCAATTGATCAGCATAGCAAATTAGAACTTTTCGCAGACCGGGTTGAGAACTAATTAGGCCACGATAGTTTGGGTAGACTGACTTAATGCTAGCGACCGCAGGTTAAGTTTAGATCTAAGGGTTGTAGTGTACCGACCGGACCTGCACCTTAGGTAGTTCGATTATTGACCTGTTAGTTGACTCCCTGACCCGAGTAATATTCATTGTGAACCTGAGACCCTAGACTTTTTCTTTATTGATTTATCTTTCAGTAATTAGTTATTAGTTTACCAAACCAACCAAAACTGTGACCTATAATCTAGAATCTAATTCTTAGGATAAATAATTGAATTCTCATCTCCTTGTGGTTCGACCCCTGACTTCGCTATCTACATTAGTTAGTGACCTTAGGGTATCTTTGATTAGGGATACGACTAACTCCTGTCAGTCGCCCCATCTCCTGGAAAAACGACACTTTCTTCTATTAAAACATCAAAAGTTAGTAATAAAAAACTAAGTTTAAGAAAAACAAACGATTAAGAAAACAACGAAATTAATACTACGACCTATGACCTATAAAATGAAATTTTACAATAAAAATCTACAAAGCGGGTTGCCTCCCGGAGGCGCTTTTGTTTAAAGTCGTTCCCTCGACTGAGACGTAGGTTAGGTAAAAAAACGTCATGTCCGAGAGATTGCTTCTCCCGACACCCGATTCATTACTCCTTTCACGAGTCGGCTTAAGCCTTATGCCGACTACATCTTTTACTTTTCCATTTTGAAATTGTAATACCGTTGGACGCTTGCTTGAGCTCTTTCGAACCGTCCATTGATCGAACCATGACCTCGTTTTACCTTTGTTCAACTAGCTCCTGGATAACCTCTATAGCAGCATCTGGGCTTTTGTTCACGATCAATCCCCCATATGCCGCATTCACCGTTCGGCCATCTTCCACACAAAGACCTCCAAAAAAGTACATAACAAGGTCTTGAGGATTGTAGCCATGATAGGGGCATGTAGCACACAGCTTCTTGAAACGTTCCCAATACTCGTACATCGTTTCACCATCTCGTTGCTCCGCATTACTAATTTGCTTCTTCAATTGGGAAGCTCGAGACGCCGGAAAGTACTTTTCGAGGAACGCCTTCTTCATCTTCACCCACGTATCAATATTTGTCGGTGGCAAGTAATACAACCAATCCCTAGCAGCATCCTTCAATGAGAAGGGAAAGGCCCTAAGCTTAAGTTGCTCATCAGTGACGAAAGCCAGTTTCATACTCAAGCAAACAATATGAAAATCCGACAATTGCTTGTTAGGGTCCTCGTCACTTAAGCTATGAAATGTGGGTAATTGATGGATCAAACCCGACTTCAATTTGAAAGTGGCATTCGCACCCAATGGTGGGTACGTAATTCACAAAGGTTGTTGTGCAAGGTCGGGTGCTGTCAGCTGCTTAATTGTGTTGGCCATTATACACGACTCATCTTCGGATTCGGAAGAAACTTCAGTTGCCACGGGAATAATAGGAATATCGTTGTTAAATTCTAGATCCTTAAATTTCTATGTTCCGATAACTATTGCTCACTCTCCGATTCTCCGTGACCTGTGAAAAGTACGTTCAATCTCTGAGTCGAATGCCTCGAGGTTCATGTTAGAAGAACGAGTATTATACATAAACAACACAACACAAAATAAAATAAAATTAGCTATAATAAAAAGAAAATTAAAAATTACACTAGAAAACACAAAAAAAATTAATACCGACTCCCCGGCAACGGCGCCAAAATTTGACAGGCTAAAGTCGTATGCCTCAAATTCGAATTTATAAACACTTAAATCTAGATACTAAAACGTAGTATAGTAGAAATATGGGTCGAACCCAAGGGAATCAGAATAACGAAATTATGCTAACTAAGTGTAGACGAATCACTCTCTAATACAATTAGAGACCGTAGTAACCAGGAGGGATTTGTATGATTAATTATCTAACAAACTAAAGTAAAAAATATAATAACTTGAGATATCAAATGACGAAAAAGAACTTAGACACAAGCACAAATCCACACTCAACAGCGATTGATCATCGTAAGACGGTTTCAATTAATGACCTTGACTACTCTATCGTGAACATAAAATTCTAATTATCTTATGAATAGTTAACTAAAACGAATCTCGTTCTTAATTAACCCTAACCGTAAACAACCTAAACAATCCACTTCTAGGTTCAATTAGACGGAAGCAATATAGATCTGAGAATTCGATAGAGAATAAATAGCACGTACAATCCAGCCGCGCCTTAGATATTTATATGAATCGCTTCTAAGTACTAATATCAACGTTCCCGTTCAATATTAATTCCTAGTTGTTACTAATGTAAAGTTATCAATAAATCCTACTCAATTAACGATACTAACGATAGAACGATAAATTCATGTACTAGTTGTACTAGCAATTAACAACATTCATGAAATTAATAACGACGCAATTCATAATAATCAAGGTTAACAATCAAAATATTCAAACTCACAAAAATTTCTCGAGCGTTTCAAAGACTTTAATCTAAGTAGAGAAGGTTAGTTACACATACTTGCGATGGAAGATTAGGGTTCTTCAAAAGTTCTCCCTTTTCTTCTCGAATTACGTTAAACTAGTAGATGTCAATAATGATAATCCCAACTAAGCTTAAACTAATAATAGTTTACTAATAATAATAAAATAATAAAAACATACTAGTAATAATAAAGTTTCCTAATTAAAACCAAAGTCTTAAAAACGTAGCAAAATATCACAAAATAAGACGAAACCACGTAGTAACTTTCAGACAACCGGGCTACCCGCATGGGTGTCGCGCGACTCGCCTGATGGGCTGTAGCTGCTTCTCGCAATCCTTCAATTCTATCGTTCCGGGTCTTCAAGTGGGCTTTCTTTTTCTTCATGTTTCGTTTGCTCTTGGCCCAAATCAACGATCCAATGATCAGCATCCTCAAAATAGCCTATATTACATTCATACCAAACTGACACAAATGCGATACAAGACAACCGATTTAGCTCACAAAAAAAACAAAAACCGCCGTAATAAATACGACTAAGAACGGCCCATCAATCATCATCGAGTGTTCGTCGGGCAGTCCAACAGCCACCAGGTCCAAATCTGGGTGTCTACAGAACCGTGGTCGACAAATCGATTTTTTGAGAAGATTTGAAACCTGATCATCACCAGGAATATGCTGCACCCGTAGGGTGCCATTTTTAACACATTCACAGACAAAGTAGTAGGATAAAGCAATGTGCTCATACGGGATGGAATGGAACACATGATTAGCTGCGTATGACGTCGTACTGAGACTGTCGCGATAAATGACGGGGTTAACGGGACCATGAACACCAAGTTCACTGAGAAGGGAAAGAATCCAAGTTTTGTCGGCCACAGTAGCTGCTACAGCGCGGTACTCAACCTCCGTAGTAGATAAAGTAACACCTTTTTGTTTCTTGGAGGTCCAAGAAATGGCATTACATCTGAGATACACAACATAGCCGGTGGTGGAAACGTAGTCTCGTTTGTCACCAGCCCAAAACGAGTCACTAAATGCGTGCAAAAGAGATGACGTATTACGAAACATGGGTGACCCATGGGTAGACGTGCCATTCAAATAACGAAGCAGCCTTTTAAGGCTTGCCAGTGTACGGACCGAGGCGATTGAACAAATTCAGCAAGTCGGTTTACAGAGAAAGAAACATCAGGACGCGTGAGAGAGATGTATTATAGACTCCCAAGGATGGCCTTATAGAGCGTGACATCCACGAGAGGATCACCCATATCCAAGTCGGGGGAAATATCAGGAGTGAGCGGTTTAGAGCATGGGTTGGACTCAGACATGTCGTATTTAGCTAGAAGGTCACGAATATACTTGGACTGGGATAGGTGTAAACAATAGAACGTGGGACGGACCTCGACACCAAGGAAATAAGATAGGGGACCGAGGTCCTTGATGGAGAACCTGGCCGCGAGGGAATTGATGAATGATTGGACGGTTGACAGACACGGACCAGTGACCATGATATCATCTACATAGACTAGAAGGCAAAGAGGAGACGAGGCGTTCTTAATGAAAAGGGACGGGTCGGAGAGTGACCCGTGAAAACCAACATACACGAGATAGTTTCTTAATTCAGTATACCAAACTCGAGGAACTTGTTTGAGGCCGTAGATGGCCTTCGAGAGACAACAAACATGGGTGGGACACGACCGGTCAGAGAACCCGAGGGGTTGTGACATGAAAATAGACTCAGTTAAATGGCCTTCTAGGAAGGCATTATTAACATCGAGTTGACAGAGAGGTCAACTCTTAGATACGATAATAGAGAGTAAGAGACGAATAATAATAGGTTTAACAACGGGACTAAAAATTTCAGAGTAGTCAATACCTGGTCGCTGATGAAATCCTTTGGCAACGAGTCGAGACTTAAATTTGTCAATGGAATTATCCGGTTTATATTTGATATGGTGGACCCATTTACAACCGATAATGTTATGGCGAGGTTCCCGAGGGACAAGAGTCCAAGTTTTGCTACAAACAAGTGCGTCAATTTCATCGTTCATGGCGGCGTGCCATCGTTGGTCAAGAAGGGTTTGTTTTGTGGTAGACGGGAGAGAAGAGATAGTAGCGGTATGGGCATATTTTGGGTTGGGTTTGGGTATTCAGGTGGAGCGTCAAATGGTAGGGGGTCGGTTTCAGAGGGGATGGAGGAAGGCGTAGTAATAAGGATTTCAGAGATGGGGGCAGAGGGTAGTATTACATGGAGTGGTAGTAGTTCATGGCAGAGCCGTCAAATGATATTTGGTGGCCCTGTACCAAGTATTTTTTAGAGGCCCTTTACCGAATATCGTCTCCCATATTTTTAGGTTATTTTGAAAAATAACACGTACTATCATTGATCTCAAATTGAAATCAAGAGCCGAATTTTTAAACATTCCGTATAATAGTGTCATGATACACAAATATACAGAGATTCTTGTTATTTATAACGCTATGTAGTTAGGTAGTTACAAGTACGAGTAATTTTTAATAAAATAGTTTTTGTGGGTCGTAAACCTCGTAGTATGGTACTCTGTATTTGTTACAAATATTATTTCGTTTTTATAAAACAACTACGGAGTATAGATTAATAAATCACCCACAAATTACAATTAAAAAAAAAGATATCTACATTAAATGCCATATATTATGTATTTTTTATACTCTAAGAAAGCGGAAAATACATCAAAAGCTAAAAAAAACTAAAATACGGAGTAACAAAGGAGGAGGAAAAAATTTTAAAAAATCGCACATATAGGGGATTCGAACCCCAATACTCAGGCGAAACAAAGCCTTATGCATCAACAAGTTACCACTGTGCCACTATCACTACTAACAACATTCGTATTGCCTTATACACTATATACTGAACTGAAGTCCAATGCGGCCTCCTTACATATTGGGCCCCGGTTCTACGAACCGAGTGCCCATGCTTTGCGACGGGCCTGGTTCGAGGAGTAATAAAAGAAGTGGGATGAGGCGTAGTAGTTGTGGGAGTAGGTTTAGAATTAGGTGTGGGATTAGATGTAGGAGTAGGTACAAGCGTAGGATTATGTAGGGTAGGCGTCATGAGAGTAAGTTCCAGGGAACACCACTTGTCAGGGTCGTAAGGAGAGGAGGGTGTATTGTTTTTGTAGGACGGAAAGACGGTTTCAGGAAACTTCACATGACGGGACGTATAGACACAATTGGTGAATGGATCGAGACAATTATAGGCACTTTGGGAGGCCGAGTTGCCGATGAATATACAAAGGATAGAACGGTGAGAGAGTTTGTTAGCGGAGTATGGACGGAGCCAGGGATAACATAAGCAACCAAAGTTTCATAATTTGGAATAATTTGGTGTGGTATTGAATAGAGAAAAGAATGGGGACTGATTATTTAGAAAGGAAGTTGGAAGACGATAGATAAGATAGGCCACGGTAGTGAACACGTAAGACCAAAAACTGGGAGGGAGTTTGGCGTGAAAGAGGAGGGCGAGGCCCGTTTAAACTATGTGATGGTGCCTACGTTCC
Organism: Agrostemma githago; assembly: GCA_958450325.1. NCBI lineage: Eukaryota > Viridiplantae > Streptophyta > Magnoliopsida > Caryophyllales > Caryophyllaceae > Agrostemma > Agrostemma githago. The sequence continues at coordinate 17,080,426 of OY288250.1, forward strand.
GCAAACCCATTATGCTTGGGAGTGTGAGGAAGAGAGGTAAGATGAGATATGTCGTCTGAAGTGATCAAGGGAGTGAGTTTGATGTATCCTCCACCATTATTGGAGTAAAGGCAGAGAATAGGGCGATTGAAATATTTTCGACAAGGGCCTTGAACCTTGAAAAAATAGTGGCGGTGTCGGATTTTAGTTTAAGGAGATATAATCATATATAGTGAGTGAAATGATCCACAAAGATGACATAATATTTAAAATTGTCAATAGACGGTATAGGGGAGATCCTTAAGTCAGAAAATATTAGATCAAGTGGAGCGGAAGAAGAAAGCGATGTATTATTAAACGTAGTTTATGACTTTTACTAGTGTCAGGAATTACAATTTGAGAATGGAGGTAATTTTAAATCTAAAGTACGTAATAAATTATTAGTAATAGATATAGAGGGATGCCCAAGACGATGATGCCAGCCAAGGGTGTCCAAAATAGAGCTTGAGAAGGCGTGAGGCGGAGTCCAATGATAAACACCGGAGTCAAGTGGACGGTGAAGAACCGGGTCGGTCTTGAAGGGCACCTTAAGGGAAAAAAAAGAAGGAGAGAATTCAGCTGTTATATTATTGTCGGTACACAAATGAGATATAGAAAGAATATTACGATAAATAGAAGGAACACAGAGAACATGAGAGTAAGAGAAGGAGAAATATATAGAGAGCAAGAACTTATGTGAGAGATTGGAAGACTCGATCCATCACCAATAATTAGCTCATCGGCCCCGTCATACGGAGCATGGAGGGAGAGATTGTGAAGGTCATTGGTCACGTGATGACTGGCACCATTGTCAAGTACCCAGGAAGATTGAATGGACAGAGCCACGGTCGTGGCTGTATAGGCCTGGTACGGTCGGGTGGTTGGGCGAGCCGCTTGGGGTAGAAGAACTAGGTGGGGGAAATCACGGGCAAATTTACGACAAGGACTATAGAAATTATGGTCGGGATTCCCACAGTATTGGTACGGACCTTTGAATTGGGTCGAGTTTTGGGTAGGTTGGTTTCCCCTGTGTGTTGGATGGTTGGTGAGAGGGTGGAGTGGGGAGAAGGCTAGTGTTGGGCTTGGGATTGTAAAGGACAGACATTCGTTGGTTTTGGGTGGGCCTGTATGATGCAGCAAGCATAGTGGCAAGAAGGGGTGTGTTGGGTTGGGCTTCAGGATTGTAGGATAGGTTGAGTTCATGATGAAGAAGCTTCTCATTGAGAGCTTCGATAAATATGAGGTCATCCCGAGCACAAACCCCTTCAATGACAGATTGATAGGCTGAGTAGGGAAGGCCACGAAGGATTTTGTCTACTACATCTTCAGTATCAATGGGTTTGCCTAGGAGGGCTAGATCATTGACACAAGTAGTGATAACGGTTATGTATTCGGATATTTTTTTGTCCCCTTTAGCGATATTGTCAAGACGGTTTATAAGATGGAGACGGTGTTCCCCGGAAGGGTTAGCATAAATTTTTGTGGAGCATGATCCAGATATCGTGTGATGTCGTAGTGGTACGGTCATGGGATGAGACATATGGGTCAAGGGTGCCAAGAAGAGCACCTTTGAGTAGGTGATCTTGAGGAAACCAAGTAGAATAGGCGGGATTGAGTTTTTCCTTACCGGGTTCCTTTACCTTCAGCTTTGATTGTGACGGTCTTGGCGGGGGCCGAATAGGTTCCATCGAAAAATTTCAGGAGATCGAAACCAATGAGTATATCGTTGGCCTAGGTACGTCAGTTTCGTAATTTTTCGGGTGAAGTTTTGTGACAAAGGAGAGATTGACAACGAGGAAAGGAGAATTTGGGTCGTTGGGGTTAGGGAGAGTGCCAGTGGCGGCTGACATGATGACGGTTTTGGACGAGGGTGATGCGGCGTGAGGTCCATGGTTATTATGAAAAATTTTGATCAAGACTCTGATACCATGTGGAAATTGTATTTGTGAAAGCTTGAATTTTATTAAATGGAGAGCAACGTATTTAAACTAATACAGAGTCCTAGGGTTACAGAGTTGTAGACCTATTGAAAGATTACAATAATATATAGTTACTTAAGTTACAGAAGATAAGCAATCAAAATATACAACCTGATCAATATACAAAAGATAACAATACTAGAGAAAAGATATTATACTAATATTCTAATACTTGATGCTCGTGCGATGCAATACTTATATTGTCCGTGTTAAACATCACAAGGGCATTTTTTCCTTGAATAATTACGAATTTTTCTTTGAAATAATTTAATTTAAAATTGTCTGAAGCCAAAAGAGGATAAAATGAATAGGTGATTACTCTCATTTCCATCTAATACTTTTTATCACCATCCTAACATTAAGATATTGATCATCCGTTGAATATTTCTAAATGGGTCAACAAAGCTGTAGGAGTTGTGATTCTCATTCCTCAACCTATAACCAGCAAGTTTGAGAAAATTTCTCTGTAAACTATATTTCTTATATACCTCTTATAAATATGTTCGGAGTTGTCAATAAAAAACGGAGCCCTTGTGGTGAAGTTGTTATTGACGTTGCGATATATAATTGTCCGTGACTAAACACCGGCTTTGGTAAATCGACTCCAACATGTGTAAGTGATTGCCCCTAACTTTTATTTATTATCATAGCATAGGATAACTTAAATGTCTGTGTGTTGCATAGCTTAACTAATTAGTTATATTAGATAATCGTTACATCCTATGTCTAATCATTTTTATAAATTAGAATAAAGTATCTCAAACAAATGTTATAAAAGATAAATATATTTAAGATGAATGCGGTGGAAAATACTTTGTTCACAGTTAAAATTAAATTAGTTTGTCATGATTTGAAATATTTTCGTCACATACTTCCTACTATGTGTATTGTTTTATTTGGACGAATATTTCTATATTTTTAAATAAAATCTTAATTAAACTATATCATTATAAAGTAACAAAATTATATTAAAATTGGTCAGTTTATCATTCATTTTTTTACTTAAAACAGTTTAAAAATTGACAAATTACTATTTAATTTATCTTACATTTAATTAGTCTTTTTTACAAATTACACTGTGAAAATAATAAAACAAACTCCGTCTTGCTATTTATATACTCCGTATGTAATATATATTCACCACTTATATTATTTCTTCAATGTGGGACAATCACTCTTCAATTCAAACACGTAAAAAAATGTTAAACTTGACAAATTGATTATTACTTTTATTTATAATATAAAATTACATCATAGACTATTTTTATATGTAATATATTCATCATTTTTCAAGCAAAAAATATGAAATTTATATTCTAATGAAAACATTTTCTACCACGAATCTAATTATTTCATTTTTATAATTTTAAATAAGTTTATAATCTTAAGAACTCTTTTTAAGTCTCAAAAGATTTTGATTTTATATGTAAGTGTGTATGATTACTCTTATTTATTTCACCACCTTATAATTTAATAATTGTTCGATGTGGGACGATTTTACTTAATGTTATAGTCTTAAAAACTTTTTAAGATCCAAATTATTTTTGGTTGATATCCTATAAACTTTTAAGTTACTTTATCTCACATCGACAAATTATAATAAGGGGATGAATTACTCTTATTTATATAAAAGAAATTCATCACCTTATTATAATTCGTCGATGTGGGATAATTTAACTTAAAACTAATATTACCCCGTGCAAAATTTGCACGGACCTGTTTTATTCCAATTTTAATTACAATTTTCTATGTTATATGTTGAGTCCCTATTATTCTATTTTTGTAAATTATTTCCTCTGAGCTAAAATTTTCTTTTTTTAGTTAAAAAATTCGAATGTCCAAATCTACCGTATTTATTACTCGTATTACTTTTTTAAAGGTTTTTTTTGGGTTTTTTTTATTAGTAGAATATTACGATCTAATTTGAAGCGGAGATGGTAGATCTTTTTTTATACTTGTTTATGTTATAAATATCAAACTTTTCGTCTTATCTTCATGTTTTCGAGATTTGAGAGATAGACAATCGAACATCCTTATTTTATTTTTTTTGTTCTGTTAATCATTAAAATTTTACATTTTAGTTAATTCTGGAAAAATCCCTGAAAGGTTTTGTTGAAAATCTAGTCAATTCATATTAAGATATTCATTTATTACATGCATTTTTTTTTCCGCTTATTTAGTTTACATCGGTCGCTTTATTTTTTACAATTTTATGTTTAAAATTAATCAAATACAATAAAATTAAGTATAATTATCAAAACATTATTTAAGCATTAGATGCAATAAAAGCGTAATTAAAATTTTATGTAGGAAATGAAAATTAATAAGCCATAATAAAATTTTAACTAAAAATCTTGTAACTTAATATGGTTAAGTGAGTTAAGTCATAATTATTAATTTCAACTTCACCGTGGTAGTTATTTTTATACAAACTTCATTTAGGTAGTTAATGTTTTGAGAATTGAGTATTTTATTCTTCAAATATTTGTGCTATTGTCACGTATGTGTTTTTTTGGTGAGAGTGAATGTGGTTGCTTTAAAAGACATTACTTTATTTATATAAATAGAGATTTTATAGTTTAAGTGTTTTTTTCAACTTGAAGATTTCTTGTTGATATCTAAGAACAAATGATTACTCTTATTTATAATACTAGTGTAAAACCCGTGCCTCTGCACGATTTTTAAATTAAGTTTTGTTAATAAAAAGATTTTAGTGACTTATGACTAAAATTATATTCTCTTCGTCAAAGTCAATGATTTACAGCTTTCTATTTTAGTGTTTCCGTCAACAGTTTACGTTTCGTTTTGGAAAAATTTTACTCTTTACTTTTTTTAAGCATAATAAAAACAATTTTATTTTCACCAATATGTCCTTCTGTATAAATAAAATGTAACATTCTATTACGGAGTATGATGGAGTGTATAAAATTAGTAATATGTTTATTCATATATAAAATACGATATGTTATTAACGTTTTTATCATTTTTTATGTGTCATCCAAATTATGATATTCTATAAAAAGTATACCTAACAAATGGATCAGCGCGCGTCTAATTTGTGTCACAAAACAGTGTCAGAATATAAGTAGAAAATAATATTGGATGCCTTACTTTTTACCTCTATTTTAGGTCAAAAAAATATTTGTAATTTTTGATCATATTCGTCATTACTTTTCTTATCATATTTATTAATTATCGTACCTATCTTTGAAAATATTACACAGAAGTTTTTAACTTTATAGTTTCGTAGAGAATTTTTCGATTAATTTAATACTAAATGTTACGGGATTAGGATTAGATTTAAGATTTTTAAATTAAAAAATAGTTATGTTAAATTTCTACCCGACTCGTAAACCTGACCCATTTTTTAGAGGCAACACCCTAAAGTTTTGATCCGTGAAGCCGCGGTTCTTTTGTCTTAAACCTGAAATGATATGTGAATTTAGGATCAAAATCTGGGTTTACCCGTTGGTTCGATAATGTGTCATTAAAAAATTATTGAATTTATTATTGTGAATTACAAAAATAATTAAAGAATAATACATATACTGAATTTACTAATATTATTGTTATTGAATATGATGAAATATTAAAAAGATAATTGAATTTAAATATTAGGTATTTTAAGAATCTTTATCGAAATGATCAGTTAATTTAGGATCAAAATCTGGGTTGACCCGTTGGTTCAATAACGCGTCTTGAAAAATAATTATTAAAAAGTTATTGATTTTATTATTGTTAATTACAAAAAAATAGGTTTATATATTTTTTACACGAAGTAGCATTTTTAATGATAAAATATTTGTACAATAATATAGTGTTACAATATTTTTATTGTAAATACAATAACTAATGAATTTAATATGGAGTAACATTAGTGATATTATATATGATTAATAATTTACAAATAATTGAATTTAATATTTTGTTATAGAAGTTTGGGCCTTTGATATGAATGTTTTACGTTTAGATGGACTTTGTTAGAATAAGAACTTTTTTATATATTTTCGCCCAAACTCAATTTTCCTTATTTATATGTAGCATTTAGGCGGGAAAGTGGAAAAGACAATATTGTCCTTTGGTTTTGTTTTAGTGAATAAGGGATATAATAGATCACCTTATTAGAATTACTCCCTCCGTCCATAATTTATCGCTCCGCTTTCCTTTTTGGGTAGGTTATTATTTGTTGCCCCATTCCCTCACTTTCCTTTTTCATCCTATCTTTTTTACCAAACTACCCTTGTTGCTTTTTCTTATTTACAAAAATACCATTGAATTAAACTTACAATACTACACTTAACCTCTAATATTTTATTTATGTATTCACCATTAATTATGGTCCACCATCATTTCTTTAATATTATATATATTTTTCTTATTTTTTGTGCATAAAGCAATGGGGCAATAAATTATGGAAGGAGGGAGTATAATTTTTCGATGTGTGATAATTGTACCTAAGTATATAGTCTTAAAAGAGATCTTTTAATTTTAAGACACAAAATATTTTTTTGTTAATATTCAAGAACGAATGATTACTCTTTATTCATGTAATAGAATTCCATAACCTTATTTTACTTAAAAGTATACAACTTGTCAATGTGGAATAATTTTACTTAAAGTTATATAGACTTAAGAGTTTTTTAAGACTCGAAATTTTTTGGTTGATATCTAAAAAAGAATGATTACTCTTATTGAAATTATGAGGGAAGCCATGGAAATGAGAAGAAAAGCTTTAGTGATGGAGGAAGAAAACAAACTCCGGAAAGGAATCAGAGTAAATAGAATGAGTAGACTTTTATTATTGAATAAGATAATTAGGTAATGATACATGAGATCTTATATACACTAAAACCGTAACAGAATTAGTTAGGCTTATTGTAACAGAATGAGCTACTCCTATCACCCCCTCTCAAGTTGGAGGGTGTTGAATACACATCCAGCTTGGACAAGATAGAATGTTGATGTACGCCTGACAGATGTTTAATAAACAAATCTGTAGGCTGGAGATGAGTGGGAGTATATGACAAAGAAATGAGACCAGCAGTGAGTTTTTCACGAACGAAATGACAGTTAAGCTGCGTTACTCCGTCACAGCTGCCGGCGGCCGTATCCCATGTCGACACGACATGGTGGTTGACACGACAATGGACACGTGTCAGACACGCCCTTAATAGACACGACACAGACACAACAAGAAGGAAGATGAGAGAGCAGATCTGGATGTACAAAGTTCGAAGAGCTTACCTTCATGTAACTGGATGCTAAGTTTTGACCGACCATTGCACCACTAATCTTGTACAAAGTTACGAACAGAGCACCGATCATCGGAGTACGCCGATCGAAAGTAGTAGGTATATGGACTTATGGAGTTTGAAGCCACGAAGATTGGATTTTCAAGATTTTAGTTAGATAATAGACTGAATAGCTTGGGAATTGTAAGCTATTGGTGACTTGATGATGAGGACTCGAGGAGTTGATGATTTGAAGAAGAAGAAGAAGAATATAAACGAAAAAAAGGAAGAAGGAAGTGTATTTAGAAAATAGGAAGATGAACAGTGTTTTTTATGGGGAAGGGGAACTCAATTTTATTAAGTATATTGATAATAGTAATCAATTACTCAGTAAAATAGTGTTGTACTTGTACACTTGTACTTGTAACTTGTAAGACTAAACGAATACACTAATATCTATCGGATAATTTCATGTGACAGAATTGTATCCGTCACAAATTTATAATGGGTCAAACACGATCCATGTAATTAATAAAGACAAAATACTACAAAATTTATGGGTTATTTTTTCTGCATAAATTAGAAGTATTTGATCCATTATGAGTATGTATATGACTCATTCAATTAGATAAGAACAAACACAAATTATTGTTTCTCGTGAATAACAACATTTTTGTTTTTATTTACGAGTATCTAATAAATGGATAAATACTTAACCCGTTATAACAATACAACGGATATCTTCGTCACAAATAATAGTTTTTTTTTTTAGAAAGTTACATTTCTATGAGTTAAATTCAAACTATAAAAGTAATGTGAGATCAACTCGAAATTAGATTTTTAGTCTAAATTTTTTAATACGAAGAATTATCTAACTGTAAGATCTTCTATAAGACGCTGCTATGATAATTAATAGTCATCGTATATATGAGAAATTTATTTTGACCGTCTCATATAACAATAAGACATGGGAGCTTTGGACTAAACATCCCAAAACGAAAATCAAAATAGTGAAAACTTGGAGTTGAGTTGAATGGAGGGAGTATTAAACAAAAAATAACCGTGGATAAGTAGATGAACGTGGATTGATTAACACGGCATTGCTCTAATAAAAAAAAGACCTTTACTCTCAAAAGTTAAAAGTAAAATGGAGCTTTACTCGATAATCCAGTAAATGGCTAAATGTAATCCTTCAATAACCGTGTTTGAGATATTCCTTCACAAACGGATCTACACTCGCTAACACGGTATTGCTCTCGTAATCCAAAATCGTCACCTTAAAACGCAGATTACATATACTCGACACTCTCATAAATGCTAAATGAGTACATTTTACTCGACACTCTGAGAAACGACTAAATATAATCCTCCAATAACAGTGCTAGAGAGGCTCCTCCAATAACCGTGTTAGAATTTCCAACACGGTATTGCTCTAATAATCATAAATTGTCATATCAGAACGTGAATTACATATACTCGGTCCTCTAGTATATTACTCGTACGAAATTTACTCGATACTCCCGTAAACGACTAAATGTAATTCTCCAATAACCGTGTTAGAGTCTCCTTCAAAAATGGATCTATATCCTCAAACTCTTAAGTCTCCAACACGATATTGCTCTAATAATCATAAATTGTCATATCGAAACGTGAATTACATATACTCGGTCCTCTAGTATATCACTCGTAGGAAATTTACTCGATACTCCAGTAAACGACTAAATGTAATACTCTTATAGTCTTATAACCGTGTCATAGAGGCTCCTTCGAGTAATTACAACCGTGTCATAGGAGCTATACTCTTAAGTCTCTATCATGGTAATACTCGATACTTTTATACGGAGTAATTATCTAATAACCGTGTTATTAGAGACTTCTTCAAAAATGATATCATATAATACGGAGTAATAAATATGAATATAAGTAGTACCTAGGCTATAACAAAATATACACCCGAGGACCGTAATAACGATACATAACAATATCGATATAGTAAGTGTCTATAGTCTACATGTACTGTAATATCGACCAATAATATTTACTCAATACTCTAGTACTCCATAATACTCGATACTTTTTATTTTTTTGCAAACCATATTCGATATACTTTAGTAAACTGAATCAAATATAGGATACTTTAATTTGTTTTTAAAGAAAAAACTAAATGCTACTTTATGAAATAGCAGCCTAATTCAAATATTGTACTCCTCTCCTTCCCCATCAACCGTACCAGTAGTCCAGTACACCACGCCTGCTGGTTAATTTCCCCAGTAACTCCTTTATCTTCTTCCTCTTTACCAATTCAACTTCTCCCTTCTCCAAATTAATTATAAATATCAATCATATTCACAATGGTAATTCATCTTTATCTTCTGAGGAATAAATTAATTAGCTATCTCACTACTACAATTCTAGGCTTAAAGGACGACCCTAATAGGACGCTTGCACAAGGAACCATTCTTCATAGACTCTTAAATTTTGGCGCCCCATGTGGTACTTGTAATAGAACGGCATAGCAAAGGAACCGTTCTGTTATTATTAGCACGGCCAAACCCAAGTAAGGAAAACCCTCTTTATTGATTAAATAGAACGGTTCAGTCACTTAACCGTTCTATTATATATGACCAGACTTTTATTTACGAAATATCTTCTTCTTTAGTTCTTTACCCGGTCTATTTTATTTATACATCCACAATAACCCCTAGGCTGCTACGCGCATATAACCTCCCCAACCCTTCAAAATTTCCATCATATGCACGTATCATCTACAAAACCCTCTACTAACCTAACATCTAAGCAACCCATCTCGTTTCATTACTCGAACTTCAACATTGCTTGCTCTTCGACGGTTCTCGCACTTAGAAATTGGTTCCACGGTTCTCGTAGATAGTTTATGCTCGCCCTAATTGTTGCACACAACCTCTCAATTATTGCCTGTTCGCGTCGATTAGGTTTTCGATTTTCTGGTTGTTTGGATTGGGTTTTTTCTGCTCGTCGAATTTAAATCAAAAATCAGGTAATTTAATTTTCTTACACCCTTATTTTTATTTTTTGTTGATTCATATTTTTTGATACTCATATGGTTTAATTTGATTTCTGACTTCATGTTAAAATTAAGTTGAAGTTGTGAATTTTAAAGTTAAAATTCAGAATTAGGGTTTAAAGGTAAATTTTTGTTTGTCATAGAGTTGGGATCTTTGTAGGGCTGATACTCACTGGCCTCTCTTGTGCACAAACGGGATTCTTAGATTGCTAATTTTCTATCAACTAGAATACGTTGAAGTTTCTTGTGTGTGACATTTATGTGAACCGAGTGTGATGTGAAACCTTAACCTGAAGTATTATATAGAGGTTCTGTCAAGAACCTTAATTGCTGAGTGTATAACATAATTGTATTCAGATTCTGGATTTCTAATTGTGGCATGGGATCTGAAAATACCGAAAAAAAGACTTGGAATGTTTGGATCTTTGAAGCGCGAGAGTTTATTTAAATTAAACAACAATAACCATAAAGTTAGTTTAGAAAGTTTTGATCTTTAAGCTAATTACACATAAACAAACCACAAATTAAAAAATTATACCCTAAGCTCATGACTGAGGGCCTTAAAGTTGCACAATTAAGAGCAGTACTAAGACATAAATGAAGTAAAAAAAAGTAAAGGAAGGAGTAAAAAGAGAGAGGAGTAGTAATAGGTTGCACTGACCAGAGACACCAGCAATGAGGTAGATAAGAATAAAAATCGTAATTTTAGATGTACAGTGCATCAATATTTAAGATAAAAAAATAATGCAAAAATAAAAAAATTCTGATACAGTGCATCAAACTGGATTGCTATATTTCAGATACCAGTGTGTAATCATTTTTAAGATAAAAAATACATTAAGTTTGTAGCAGATGGTGGGAGAGGTCCCTGAGCAGGAAACAAATGGTGTTTGCAGGTCTATTAGCAACAATCTATGGCATTTAGATTGAATGAAATAGATGTAGGCACAATTACAGTTTGAAATTCCCCATGTACTGATGTTGGAGGTGCAAAACTATGTTCTGCCGCACTAACAGGTGAACTAATAGCATTCGGCAATCTTACTGACAAATGAGAATGGTATTCAGTAAAACCATATGATCATCAAGTTCTACTTAATTTAAATTTTAACTACTATCAGTATGCTCAATCGCCTCTTTAGTAAGAAAAGCTCATTACTTCATATAATACACTAAAAAGTAAAATTTTGACTACTATAAGTATTATAATGTATTTGAGATTTTAAAGTAATGTTATTGTAAGGTCGTCTCTTTAAAATTTCTCTTTTTGATAATTAGTGTCAATTATTTGGATTCAAAATACATTAGTTGTAGTACTTCACATATAGGTATATATCTAATAACATAAGATACGTATGAATTAATGCACTAGCTTGTTTAATTTAAAACCAAAATCCAAGAAGATAATAATTCATCTAATTGTTTGGTGACAAATTCTTGTTTGTGATGGAAATATCCATCTTAAGTTTACGACGGGTCAAACATTTAGGATAAGACAAACCCATGTGTCTAAGTTGTAGGAAAAGATTTTTGATAGTCCTTCATAGTTGGATATATTTAATCCGTTTTAATGTTATGATGAATATGTCCGTCGCAAGTAAGACCAACTGTTATTAGGTTTGTACTCATACTTAGTATGTACCACTTGAATGATTACTGATTAAGTGATTAGTGTAGCTAGTTGTAGTATAATTTACTGTTTCTCACCAATGTTTCTTCAAATGAAAACTATTTGTTAACCTAGAACAGTTAAACATCCAAGTATATCACACCAAATCACATTTGTACGATTACCCACCTACATTTTAATTTACGTAGTCGTTAACATCAGATTAGGACACTAATATATATGATATACTACCTCTGTCCTATTAAGATTATCACGTTTCATTAAAATACACTCTCACATATAATAGGGAAATGAGACAATCTTTTTGAGACGAAGGGAGTATAAGATTTATTTATTGTATGTATTTTCATATGATGTGAAATGTTTAAGAATGAGTTTAGGTTGGAGTGATAAGTGACATTAAGTGATTATTATTGACTGGTTATTAAGTGACATTCCTCCTTAATTTATTTATTATTGTGGTAGATATTTGAGGGACTTCATTGAGTAAAATGGTTGTAGTAATTCATATGGATTCTTGTGCCCAGAGACATTGTCTGGACTTGCTGGTGTTGAGAATGACGATGTTCGCTTGGATTATATTGCTAATGCTATATCATGTACCGTTCGTGGCAAGGGTCGGAAGCTTATATTTGCACCTTATCATGAAGGGTAAATAAACATTTATTTTTTCACAATACTATTGATTTTATAATTATTCACATATAATGATGGTAGTAAACATTAAAATTTTGAACATGTAGTTTACGTTGGATGTTGACTGCTATTAGTCCATCTGAAAGTGTACCATATTGGTGTGATTCTTCTAGTTCTTCAGAGCCTTGTCCGTTTTGTAAAGAGACACATACCATGTAAGCTCAATATACATTTTATATTTGATAAATGTGCTCAAGGTTAACACTTTGTTAATAGCTCTCTGTATTAAACATATAGCATAAAATTATGTATCTAATACAGGGCATTTGCTAAAAGAAACTCTATCGATGCACTTGCTGGGTTTGAGGCAAAAAGTATTGTGTGGAGACAATTAAGGTATTTTCAATGTCAACAATTTATTAGCGCATTTAGATACTTTTATCTGTGTTTGACTTTAATAGTGAGTATATATTTTAGTCACTTATCCAGTCGATAGGTAGTATCTTACGTGGATACTATGTTTGTCAGTATATGTTGGAGCTTATTAAAGGAAGATAGTTAATTTTGTGCTTTGTTTATGATAAGAGGTCCGAAGACACATTCGATTGAGCAAATTTACGAGGTGCGAGATATTTTGGCTAAATACACTCTCAAGCTTCAAAAACCATGACTATTGGTATATTTCAAAGGTTAGTTTGTATAATGTTATTATCTCATGCATTGTAACTTTGTAGTAGGTAGTACTTCTTTTTATATTGTGGTTTGTGCAAGAAGCATGTTGCTTCATGATAATGCATATGTAAAACTCATGTACACATGTTCGTTGCTCATAATAAAATAAGATTATCTTACATAATGCATTTTTGCTTGCAAATGTAGGTGGAAATTTGAAATGGGAGCGAGTAGGCTTGGAATGACTACACAACGTGATACATTGATTCAGAATGTTTTTATTCTTTGGAATTAATAGCATGTTTGACATTAAATTTGAGAAAGCATATTCATGTAATGCACAAGTAACTTTTTAACTTCTTTTTTTTGCGTGAGATATAAGAAAGTTTGAGCTTTTGTATAGATGATTATACTTAATTGCAATTTTTGTGGTACTAATTAATTAAAAATTATTGTGATGAAGATTAAGGGACAAATATATATATATATATATATATATTGTATAATTTTAAATACGAAATAAATATTAATAAAACAAAAAAATTGACAAACAGAACAGTTATGTAAAAGTGACGTTCGACGGTTAATATTAGAAAACAAGACGGTTAAACAAGCGGTCTATTTGTAAAGCGATCTATTTGAGAGACTAATAGGGTGGGTGGCTAACTACATGAAACAGAACAGTTAAGTACTAAACCGTTCTATTTAACATAACAGAACGGTTCCGTCATTAAACCGTTCTGTTTGTTTTCCTTATAATAGAACCGTTTGACTTTTTTTTCAACCATTCTATTTTACAAATAGAACGCTGACCTAGAGGACGGTTCCTTCGCTTATTTAGATCAGTTAAGAAGCGTTCTATTTTCTTATAATTGTAGTAGTGTCTATACAAAAATCTACGGCTTCTTCACAATCTAAATGCAATGGTAAAACCCTAAGACCAATAATTGACTATGAAAGATCCCCTCTTTGGAGAAATGTGACTGTGATAGCTGACTGCGAAAAGTGTGGTGGTAATAAAACATGGGTTTGTAACTACTGTGGAACACAGTACACAAACTCCTACCCAAGGGTGAAGGCTCATCTACTCAAGCAAACATGTCAGGGAGTTATTAGTTGTCTTAAGATTACTCCTGAGATCCAACGAATATTGAAACAAGAGTTTGAACCTGCTAGTTCTAAGGCATTGAAGAAGAAGAAGAAGGAGGAGGAGGAGTCACAAAAAAGGTCAGATTATATTACCCTTCCTGCAGGTGGAACCGACTTGGTCCAACCGAAAAAAAAAAAGGTAATCAGACACTTATTGAAAAAGCTTTCAATATGCAACAAAGAGATGAAATTGACAAAGAGTGTGCAAGAATGTTTTATTCCGCTGCGATTACTTTTAATCTTGCCCGAAATCCTTGTTTTCGGAGCTTCTGTTATAAGCTATCAATTTATAATGTCGCTGGATATTGTCCACCAACCTACAACAAACTCAGAACTACATTGCTTGCTCGGGAGAATACACATGCAGACCGACTACTACAACCGATAAAAGATGGGTGGATCACGAAGGGGGTTTCTATATGTTTTGACGGATGGTCTGATGGGTCCAGCAAGCCAATTATCAATATTATGGCTGCTTGTGGATCAACTGCAATGTTTATTGATTCGATTTATGCATCCTGTGTTAGGAAGGATGCTGAGTATGGATCAATCGTTTCGAGCAATATGAATCACAGCTTGGCTATCGCATTTGTTAGGAACTGGCTGAATGTCTGATACCCCAAGCTCGGCTAGGGTCGGGAAAAAGTCTTCGGAAACACATGTTCCTTTGACTGAACACTTCTTGATCTTGGTATGGTGACACACGTTGGAAAATAGTCCTCCCATCGTTAAGCCAATTAGTATATAATACTTAGGAACAAGGGAGTGAGCTAAATAGTGTAGAGGTGTATTACTTTTGTTCCAACGAGTTTCCAAAACTTGTTGTACAACATCAAAAAAAAATCAGAAGAATCCACCTCTATATCTTTTCCTTCCTTTCTAAAAATAGTAACTTTCACTTGCTCAATCATTGTATCCAAAACATCGTCCCCAGCGGAGTCGCCAAATTGTGGACATGACGTAGGTCCACCCCGACGCGGCCACGCGCGGGTTTTGGGTAGGCGAATGCACCTCCATATGAGAATGGATCGAATTGAAATTTAAGTCGAAATGGAGTCGCCACCGAATTTTATGTTTATTCGGAACCGTTCGAGCCCACTCTTATATCGTTATGGGCCATACACAAAGTACGGCCCATTTCGGTTTTAGAGTTTATTGGGCTCGTCCCTTTGCATTGCGATACCTATACCGTCACTACCGGTTATCGTGTATTGAATGACTCTCGTGCGCCAACGGTTTCGGGCATCCGGAAACTGAGGTTCTGAGTAAGGGGTGAGGGTACGTGTTGGGAAGCCCACTAAGGACACCCAACCCCGCCCGCACATAGCGGCCTCTACTAAGACATCGTTTGACTTTCTAATATGCGCGTTAGTGATTCGGTGAAATGATATGCAAACAGTGTTTTAGCTAAGCATGTGAATTAAATGTGAGCTACGTCAATTTAATGCATCTAATTTATTGTCGAAGTGGTTTAGCATGCGAAGGTTCATTTATAAACGGTAAAACGTAAATAAATAAAGCAAAAGCAATAATAAATCGATTACAAGTTACACGGGCGGAATACAACCCGGAATTCACAATACGGGGAACAATAAATAATCGAAATGCATAATTGAAATGACGAGCAATAATTGTAAACGGACCCGTATATAAACTAGACCGTGAATTTGTATAGATGGACGAACCTTAATTAATTACGCATTATATTGCATATTAATCAAAGGACGGAGGTTCGAGGCCTTGGCGTGGTGCTAACCCGATCTCGAACCTCGATGTCTTGTCCCGACTTATCACTTCGAGAAACGGAGTCTAAATTAATTATACGTCGGATACGACTAAAGAATCGTCGACATAAAATTAATAGTGTGAGACCGTCGATCAAAGTCGTTTATGTGTCGTGCTATGTGTAAGTTTTGAAGAAAAGAGGGTCACGTGATTGTCTTTACACGTGATGACTAGAGTCATAAAAAGACGAGGCTCGAAATGTGTGTCGAGGCTCTCGGTTTTCTGGGTTACAGGACCCACTTGACCGAGTCGTGGTCTGACTCGGTCGAGTGTGTCATTAAACGTAGCTACTGTCCAGAATTTTGGGTGCTACTCGATCGAGTAGCCTATGTACTCGGTCGAGTAGCCCCTGTACGAGTAATGACTCGTTTAGTTTTTTGATTTAAAATCGATGATTTGCCAAATTAAATACAAATATCGCATGATTTGTATTTAACTTGGTTTCCGGTGCTATAGTCGTGTATGCATACGATTATAATACCGTTATCGGAATTTGTAAAAATGTTTATTAGTTTGAAAATTTTGATTAGTGACGAAATTGGGTCCCTCTACGTCACGACATCGAAATTAATCCTTATGGATTATGAGATGTCGAATTTCGTGTCAACGGGTTCCGTACCAATCTTAGAAATGGATGTATACGCGTTCAACTACGAATGGTCGCGATCGTGTTAATAAACGAATCATAAAAATGACCATCGTAATTAAACGTGTTTGGATCCGAGTTTTGAAATTATTATATATATATATATATATATATATATATATATATATATATACACGGTACATACAAAATTATGATAAAATGTACATAACGATAATTGAATGCAAAAGGTAAAATATTAACGTTAGTAATGTCGTTACTATCGACTAAATATAATACTATAAGCATAAATATAAATGTATATATATAAAAAACGAGAAAAAGGATGTAGAAGGAAAAGTCGGTGTTGAATTGTCACACCCTCAACCTACATGCTCTTGCTTCTCGGGATACGGTTCGTCAAATGGCGGCAATGGCGCGGGAACTTCGAGATACGTAGGAAGAGTTGATGGTGTGTATGTATGGGGTTTGTATGGAGGTTTGTTTTGTTAGTTTTTACGAGTTTCGATCTCGGAATGTATGTAGACGGATGTGTGTATGGTGGTGTCGAAAATGGTGATGATTTGTAACTTAATGTGGCTGAAAAATGTGATGGAAAAAGTTGATGGGAAATGTCCTTTGAATGCTTAGGATTGACGGGGTATTTATAGGGAAACCCACGACATAGGGTCACTCAATCGAGTGGCCCTAGTGCACTCGGTCAAGTGCCCTGGCAAATGAACCTGGACCGTTTTTTGAGGCTCCACTCAATCGAATGGGTCAATCCACTCGACCGAGTGGATCAATTAGGGCGAGATATTTTGGGGATGATTGACCTTGATTTGATCTTGATAGATTTTTGAATTTTGTTATTTGGCGCAGGTTCTAGAAGCGTACCAGGTCGTTTTTGTGTGTCGGGTCGTCTTTGACCGGGTTTCGACCCGGTCGCTAAAAGACGAGTTTTATTTTTGGTGTCGGTTTTGGCCCAAATTAGTCTCATTTTACTCGGAATGATCCACTGGACCTGAATTTGAGGTTGGTTTTGTGAGATTTGTATCCCGTTAAAAGCCCATGCCGGACATTACTGATTTCGAGCCCGTATCCGGGCGCGTTAGAGCACGTTAGCGTCCGATCATCATCGGGTGTTTTTTGGAAACTGCTATAGACACCTGGCGGTCAAAATGCGGGTGTCTACAAAGCCCCCACTCTGACTGAGGCTTGGACAAGGCGAAAGTTAGAGTAGCTACCAGGCCAATCGAGGATTGAAACCTGGCAGACTTCTGGTCGGGTTGTTTATAGTCCATTAGACTTGCGTAAAAGGGCTCGCCAGCCATAAGATAGAAATCATACATGAGCTGATGATAATACCTCCGTAGGGAATTTGGACTTGTCGTGTAAGTCCTGGGTGCGCCTATATGTGGGCCCATACCGTGTTATTCCGGGAAAATGCCGTCTCGGGCTATCTGTTGGGGAGATATGTGAGCTGCACGGTCTTGGGTCGTACCTGTATAAGTTACACAAAATTTTGCATGCAACACGTAGGTAAAACACGTATGACTCGCGCTGGGGAACAAAAATGATTTT
Organism: Agrostemma githago; assembly: GCA_958450325.1. Lineage (NCBI taxonomy): Eukaryota > Viridiplantae > Streptophyta > Magnoliopsida > Caryophyllales > Caryophyllaceae > Agrostemma > Agrostemma githago. The sequence continues at coordinate 17,098,736 of OY288250.1, forward strand.
TGCTTAGTTTTGAAATCGAAGTCCTGAAAGCACTCACGGGCTAGGTTTTCAAAATGGAAAAGGGGTAGAAATTTGCAGTTTAAATAGACCGAAATTTGACCTTGTCGAAAAGGATTTTCTCAAATGGCTAAGTTTTGCAAATTTTAAAATGAGAATTTGAAGAGAGAGGTATACTGACAGACTCGACTCTGGACATGACCGGACGAGTTGACGGACACGACTGAACTCTCGAGGGGTTGGACCGCGACTCGGTAGAGGGTGGGCCACCTAACAAGACTCTTGAGTTGCGCTATTCCGTAGCCTAGGCGAGTGGCAACATGGTCGAATCCTCGGAATGGGAAAGATGTGCTATGGGGGGAATGAGACTGTTTTAGTCTAGTGCTCTTTTGGATTTGTGATTGTAGGGTACGTTCCCGAAGTGAGTATTTCTTTGGGTCCTGACAGATTCTCGTCTTCGACTGAGCCGAGTACTAGGACACACTATGGAAAGGAGGCTAGATTTTTTTGAATTTATCTGGATTTTGTGAGTGGATGGAGAACTTCTGCCTAGGAGAAGCCCCCGGGACAACAAAGCTAGCTGTTGAGAACATGACAGTGTCGTGATAGGAATGACGGTGCTTTTTTGAATGTGGGTGGTTGTGCCTCTGTTGAAAGGCTGCCTACGTATCCACGTGTAGTGAAATCAAACCAAGCCGTAGTTCAGTGTCGGAAGATATATTATGGTGCCTAGTCTAATAGGATTTCGTATGTAACTAGCCATATTGACGGTGTAGGCTAGGTGCATTCCCAATGATGCTTTGATCAAGGAGATAGAATAGTTAGGATGTTGATCCTGTGACTGTAAGCGTTCTCCGGGGTAGCCCCCAGAGGTGGTGTGAACTATTTGGGCATGTTCTATGCCGACCGCAAGTTGAGTTCCCGTATTTGGGGCTGGTAACTGGTTTGGATGTTTTTGGGAATGTGGAGCTAGGTCGCAAGTGGCCTTGATAATTCGAAATCTGGAGCTCAATTTTGTGGAGCTAAGGCTTCGAGGGTAAGGTATTGCAATGTGGTAGGAAAGGGGGAAGTCGAGTAAAAATGACCCGGACTTCGATTGGGCAGGTTTGATAATGCGGGATCTGGTTTCCATGTCTGGCCCTAATGGTTAGGGGTATCTTATGGAGCTTGAATCCTCAAAAATCCGAGCTGTCTCTTAGCCTAGGTCTTGAGACGGTCTTGTGGGTTGTAATGTGGGAAGGCTAAGTGTGGTGTTAGCTGACCAACTTGGTTGTTTCTCCCCTATTTGATGGTATGAGTATTGATAACTTTGAATTTGACCGTTTTCACTACGGTCATGAGATCTTGAATATTTTTTGGTTGACCTCTTAGCCCCGGTCATGGATTTTTTGTTGGTTGACCTCTTAGCCCCGGTCATGGGCTTTTTGAATGTTGGTTGACCTCTTAGCCCCGGTCATGGGATTTTTGAATGTTGGTTGACCTCTTAGCCCCGGTCATGGGATTCTTCATTTGATTTGACCGTGCCCCGGTCAAGGGATTGACCGTATCTGGTCGAGGGATGTTTGGGAGTTCTTTTTTTTTTGGTCATGGCCAGCTCTTTTTTTTTTTTACGGTAATCCTCTCCTATGGTGTTGTGGGTGGATATGGGGGTGGGCCCATCGGTTGGATTAGGCTTGTGGAACTAAACCTTTGTAAGGTGTAAGCCTAGTTGGTGTTTATGTGAGTGCAACTTGCGATGAAGTATCTACGGTAAACATGGTGGTTTGGATCTCGGTATTGTCATCATAATTTGATGTAGCCATTTTTTGTAAATTGGATTCACTCACATATTTATATACATACTTACCTTTTACCAAAAAAAAAAAAGATTTAACATTGGACCATCCTCATCGGTAAACCTAATCATCTCATAAATCGGTTTCATGAAATCCAAAAAGTATTCAACTTTCTCCCACCAATTGTCATCCAATATTAACATTTTAATTTTTCTAGCTTTAAGATCAAGATGATTAGTAGTATTAGATTTGAAAAAAGTTCTCCATTCCGTGTCAATTACCATTTTGTCAATAGGTGACTTAACCAACAATAATCGTTGTGCTACAACATAGTGACTAGCAAACCGAGTGTCTGCAACTTGTAAAAGTTGAACTTTAGAGTGTTTTCTTAATAAAGACTTAACCAAATCATGCCCCATAACAAATATTGAATCTCGTTCACATCGCTACAAACGGAGACAGCCACTTACACTGCTCAAAGTGGTCAGATTTTTCGGACGGTTCGCAAATGCTTTTAAAAGCAAGATTTAGACAGTGAAGCATACAAGGAGTTCAAAATATTGAGGGATATTTGAGTTCAATTATGTTTCCTGTAATACAAATCAAACAAGAGGAGGTTAGTATTTTGCAAAATCCGATTACACTTAAACAGAGCCTTAAATACTGAGTTTACAGTAAAAAAAATATAGGCAATACAAATTACAAACCTACCGCTTTAAAATTTGACCCATTATCGGTGACGATTTGAACAACGTTTTTCACTCATATTTCATTAACAGCCTCATCAAAGATTTGGGATACATACTCAGCATCCTTCTTGTGGACATGACATAGGTCCACCTCGACGCGGCCACGCGCAGGTTTGGGGAGGCGAATGAATCTCCATATGAGATGGTCAAATTGAAATTTAAATCGAAGTTGGAGTCGCCACCGAACTTTGTGGGAGTTCGGGCCCGTTCGAACCCACTCTATGTCGTAGTGGGCCGTGTACAAAATACGGCCCATTTCCGATGTCCGAGTTTATCGGGTTCGTCCCTTTGCATTTGATACCGATACCGACTTGATCGGATATCGTGTATTGAATGACACTCGTTGCCAATGGTTTCGGACATCCGGAAACCGAGGTTATGAGTAAGGGGTGAGGGTACGTATTGGGAAGTTCACAAAGAACACCCAACCCCGCCCGCACATTAGCGGCCTCTACTAAGATATCGTTTGGTTTTAAAATACGCGCAATAGTAATACGATGAATGATATGCAAACATTGTTTTCCTAAACATGCAAGGAATTGAATGGGTTGCTAAGTCGGTTTAAAGCATGAAAAATTTGACGTCAAAGTTGAATTTAGCATGTGAGGTTCGTTTTAGTATAATAAAACAAATAATGAAAAAGATGAATTTGCTACAAAAGATGAACAAACGAGTTAGTATCGAGTTGTGAATAAAAATATAGCAAATATGATGAATATGCGAGATTGAGAAAATATTAGTCGAAGTCTGAAAAATATTGCTAAAAAGTACCGTTTTGTATAAAAAAACGAAGTTCGAAAAATAATAAAAAACGAAAGACGACTCACATTTCAGTCGGCCGCGCGGCTCGCCCGGGACGCGCACGACTCGCGTCCCGGCCTGTTTTCGAAACCGATTTTTTTGAAAATTCGATGCTTTTATTAAATCGCGTACAAATATTGCACAACTTGCACTTGATTTAATATTTTCGATATTCGTTATATTCGATGTTCGATTATGTAATCGATATCAAATACTCGGAATAGTTTTTAGAAAAGATGTAAATTTTGAGAAATCGTTTCGTAGAAAAAAAAATGAACGAAAAAAAGATAAAAAAGAGCGCGGGTTTCAAACTCACACGCGAGTCGCTAGGGAGGGGCGCGACTCGCGTTCGGACCTGTCCCGGTTTCGCTTGTTGTTCGAAAATTGTTAATTTTGATAAATCACGTACAAATAAGAATTAATTTATACTCGATTTATATTTTCATTATTCGTCGTATCCGATATTCGATTATGAAATCGATATCGAATATTCGGAATGAATTTTAGAAAAATTTTTGTAAAATTTTGTTTTAAAAAAGAATTTGAACGAAAAAGATGTTAATTCTCTCTGCGTTAAAATCGTTGTATTTTGTAAAAAAAGATGTAACGATTTTTTGGCATCAACGAGATTTGATTTAATCCTTTTAATACGATATTCAACTATAGAGTTGATATCGTATTTTTAGGAATGTTTGTTATATGAAAATAGTTTTATTAATATCGATATTAGAAATAATAAAAACGACGAGTGACCCATAAAAAGACGACACACGACCCGTAAGAGAAAAAGACGGACGACGAGAGGGAGAAGAAAGAAAAGGAGAAGTCGGGTTTGGTTACACCCTCAACCTACATGCTTTTGTCTACTCGGATCGGAGCTCGTCGGAACGTGGCTTGGGCACAAGAGCGTCGAGTGGATGTCGGTGAGTTATGGTGGCTCGGTGAAGGGTAAAGGGTGTAAGGGCCGGTTTCCTTCGGGTTTTGGATGTACTATCGGTTTCTCGATGCTAAGTGTAAGGAGTTTATGTGAAGAGTTGATGTATGTGTGTATAATCGATGTGAATATTTTGTTTGAATGAATTTTGAGTTGTGCAAGGGGCCTATTTATAGGAATATTCCCGACCTTGGCTAGGAGAATTGTTCGGGTTAGAACTACCGCTTAGGATAGGAGACGTAAGAAGCTGAGAAGAACGAGAATTCCGTTTACTTGGCAAAGAAGAAAGGGAATCTCGGCTGGTATGGGCTGCTCGGCCGAGTGTCCTAGCTCGGTCGAGTGTTCGATTCGGTTTCCGGATAGAATTTCTATTTGAGATTGAATCCTATCCTTAAACGGATTTGTTTAATATTTTGTGTAGCTGATTTTTTGTAGCATTTGAGCTCGAATCAGTCACGTGGGGTGACACGGCTGACTCGTGTGTCTCGGAAATATCTTTGACCGGGTTTTGACTCGGTCGCTAAAAGACGGTTTTACCCCTGGTGTCGGATTCGACTCAAATTAGTCTTATTTGACTCGAAACGATCCACTGGGCCTGAATTTGAGGTCAATTTTGTGAGATATGTACTCCGTAAAAAGCCCAAGCCAAATGCCAATGATTTTGAGCCCGTTTCCGAATATATTAAAGCATGTTTGCGTCCGATCATCATCGGGTGTTTGTCGGAAACTGCTATAGACATCTGGCAGTCAAAATGTGGGTGTCTACAGAGCGCCCACTCTAACTGAGGCTTGGACAGGGCGAAAGTCAGAGTAGCCACCAGGTCAATCAAAGATTAAAACCTTGCAGCTTCTGGTCGGGTCGTTTAAAGTCCATTAGACTTGCGTGAAAGGGCTCGCCAGCCATAAGCTGGAAATCATACCTGAGCTGATGGTGATAACTCCGTGGGGAATTGGACTTGTCGTATAAGTCTTGGGTGTGCCCATACACGGGCTCATCCCGTTAAATGCCGCTGGGGAGTTGGTTGAACGGTTTAGCTTGAGTCGTCCTGTACAATGATTTATGCAAAGTTTGCATGTAACACATTTTTAGGAGAAATGACTCGTGCTGGGGAATAAAATTTTGAAGAAGATTTTTTTTAATTTTTGAATTTTTGAATTTGGAAGAGTTTTGAAAAAATTAAAGTATTTTGACTCCGAAAAGGAATAGGAATGCTCAGGATGACTTAGCTAGATCCTAGGATAAGGTTTGTAACTTTGTATGTTAAATCTTCTGGGATTAGGAATCCTTAGATGAGGAAGAGAATTCGATTTCATGCTATAAATACCGTCTCCTTGCTCATAATTTATTCATAATTCCCACAATTCCCTTCTTCCTTCAAAGAAAAACCAAGCCCTGTGAAACTTATTTCCTCTTCTTAGAAATTCATTATGGGTATCGACCGATTAGTTGGAATGCTGCAAGATTGGTCCCGACTTTTCAGAGACGCTGATAAAGTTATCCTGAACCAGAATGGCGTCACCCAGTTATTCACGATCCGTCAAATGCAGGTGGACCGTCACTTTTTGGATGCTTGCCTGTCCTACTGGGACGATACTTATCACGTTTTCAACTTTCCTCGAGGGAAAATTGTCCTATTCCTGAGGAAATTGCTGCTGTAGGAGGATGGAATCCCATGCTTCGCCCTGCCGTCCCGTTTTCAGTTCATGATACGAGGAGAAAATTACGAGAATTTTTAGGGCTTTCTCACATGGAGGTATCTCGTGTGACAGAAGACAGTACCGTTTCCTTGATCAACCTGGCTGAAAAATTTATGAACCCAGATGACGTCCGGGTCAGGCCGGTATATAGCCGCAGGGCCTTTACTTTTTGCATGCTCCATGTTTACGCCTTCGAAGGTCATATGGATTTGTTATCTTGCATGGGCCATGTCAGACTTCTTTCGGTGGCCGACCTGATGGAGACAGAGCACAGCCCGGCTTGGCTGATTACAGGGGAGATTATCCAGGGCTTGGATAAACGTAAAAGGGATCCGTCGATCCGGCTGACTGGGAGTACCCGTCTTCTACAGGTAAACTGATTTTTCCTCGATTTTTTCCACTTTTGATTTTTTTCGCAATTTCCGATTTTTCCGAAATTCCTGATTTTTCCGGTTTTCTCCGATTTTTGCGATTTTTTTTTTCACGATTTTGACTTTTCGCGACTTTGACTTTTCAGCTTTGGCTATTCGAGAGGTTATCGATCCTGGATCCTCCTCTTGACGTAAGCCGATATCGCCCAAATCAAGTGATGACGAGAAGACGGACTGTTGACTTTTCTCGTTTTACTACCCAAAAATTCTGGGACGAGCTGCTATCTTTTCATGGAGGCCCATTGATCCGTTGGATCGTACCTTGGTGGCCCATTTGTGTCTGGACTGGTTTAGAATCAAGGGATAGGGCCCGATATCAATTGATCCTATCTTTTAAACAGACAATCCATCTTTAACCCGATCGCATACTTAGGCAATATGGTCGGGCCCAGAGAATCCCGGAAATCGAGGCGGTCGTGAGTGAATCTACTCAGCTAACGGATGTGATGTGTGACACCTGGATGCAAAGGTGGTATACTCGGGCTACTTGGCCTGTTTCCAAGGCTCTTCACTCGATTTGGGTATCTGATTCTTATGTGAAGTGGACTAAGGCGGATTCTGCTAAAGCTCGTGCTGCTTTGAAGACTGACGAAGCCTTTGACTTGCTGCGTTGAGAACAAGCTAAAGATAATCGAGGCTTTTTTGATGACGGTGATACCCCGGCCGCCATGGTTCGTCTGATGTCAGGCCAAAAAGGGAAGACTAGGACTCAGACTGAAGGGTCCAGTACTAAGGGTGCACGGGGGAAAGTGAGCCCCCAGACGGACTTGGAAGGAGACTCGGCCCAAGACTGGCGGCTAAGGACCGACTTGGTCCACGCGACAGACTTCCCGAACATGTACGGGCTCGGCTTGGGCCAGTGACGATAGCTGAAGATCCGTTGTCGAAGAAACGGGTTCGGGCTAAAGAGGTTCCCTTAGTGATACGGGAACGCTCGCCGCCGCCCCGTCGACCCCGGGCTCCGCGTGACCCAAAAGATAAAGGGAAGCGGAAGATGTATGAGCAGTAGTCTCCTATATTTTATTATTTAAGTACTACTATTATTTTTGTTATTTATTTTTGCGTGAGGCATTTTTTCTTTTTTGAAATAATAAAAGACATATTAGTGAAAACCGTTCCTGTCTTTTCGTTATTGCAGTGGTTGTACCCTTTTGAGGGGTTGCCTACGTATCCATGATTAGTGGAATCAAACCAACCGTAGTTCAAACGTAGATGTTTTGCAATTTTCGAAATACATCAAGACTATTAGTTCGAGATGTGCGACAGTAGGATAAGTAATCCTAACTTATTGACTTGCTTAAATTTTGAAAATTTTATAAAAAGACAAATTTTAATAAACTTTTAGCAAATGACATTGAGATAAGGTTAGGGGTAGTAGCGCTTCAACTGGTCCAAGTTGGTTGGGTTGACAAATTCGTTCCCGTCCAAGTCTGTCAGCATTACTGCTCCTCCTGGTAAAACCTTCTTTACTAGATACGGTCCGGCCCAATTGGGTTTGAATTTTCCCTTGGGTCAACTGGTAGTAAAGCCCTGACATATTTTAGGACTAGATCGCCCTCTTTGATATTTCTGGGCCTAACCCTTTTGTTGAAAGCCCGTTGTATCCTTTTTTGGTATATCTGGATATTGTTAAGGGCTCGGGATCGTCGTTCGTCCAAAAGAATCAACGAATCGTATCGGGCTTGGACCCAATCTGCTTCAGGCACCTGACATTCGAGTAGAATCCTCAGGGATGGTATCTCAAGCTCGACCGGTTGGACCGCCTCCACCCCATATGTCAGATAGTATGAAGTTGCTCCGGTTGCGGTGCGAATTGATGTCCGGTATCCCCATAAGGCGAAAGAGATTTTATCGGGCCAATCCCGGTAATTATCAACCATCTTTTTAAGTATGGTGACAATTGTTTTATTCGCTGCCTCTACCGCTCCATTGGTTTGGGGATGGTAAGGCGAAGATGTATGCCTTTGAATCTTATATTTTGCTAGAAAAGTAGCGGTTTCGGCTTGAAAATGGGTCCCGTGATCACTAATGAATTCGTGCGGGATCCCGTATCGGCATATAATTTTATCTTGGATAAATTTTGCTACGTGCTTGGCGTTCAAGACACGATATGACTCGACTTCAACCCATTTAGTAAAATAGTCAATAGCCACTAGAATGAAGCAGTGACCTCCCGTCCCGGAAGGGTTCACCTTCCCGATTATATCAATTCCCCACATCGAAAATGGCCATGGGGAAGTCATAGTATACAACAGGGATGACGGCATATGCTGGACGTTGCCGAAAATCTGACAGTTATGTTAGTGTTTGACATATAACTGGCAGTCGGTTTCCATGCTATTCCAGTAGTACCCGAGTCTGGCGATTTTTTGAGCTAGCATATAGGCGTTCATATGCGGGCCGTTCTCGCCATCGTGTACCTCGGCCATGACCTTTTCGGCCTGTGTTTTGTCGATGCATAGGAGCAGAGCCCCCTGCGCCGTCTTTTTGTACAACTGTCCATCGTCCGTGCGGATGAACTTAGTGGCCCATCTTCATAGGGCTTTCTTGGCCCGGTTTTCAGAACCCGGAGGATATTCTCCCGACGTTAAGTAGGTCAGAATAGCCTGGTACCAAGGTTCTTGATCAGTTATTTCAATATCTTGAATAGCGTTGATGTATGCCGGCTTGGACCGTCTTTCGACGCAAATCGGCATGCTGGTCATGTGTTCCGGGATATTCAGTAAAGATGCTAACATGGATAGCGCATCTGCAAACTGGTTTTCTTCCCGAGGTAGATAAATGTACTCCACCTTTTGAAACTGCCTTTCGAGAACCCTTACTCGCGCTTGGTAAGCTACGAGATTTGTATTCCGAGTTTTCCATTTCTGGAGTGCTTGATTGATGACTAATGATGAGTCACCGTGGACCCGGAGGTTTGTTACTCCTAAATCCGCGGCGGCTTGCAATCCGTGAATGCATGCTTCATACTCGACTGCGTTGTTAGTCACGTCAAAATCCAATTTAATGGATAACGGGGTGTGTTCTCCTTGCGGTGAGATTAGCAAAATTCCGACACCAAATCCTCGAAAGTTGGATGCCCCGTCAAAGTATAGATCCCAAAGGCCCAGCTATCGGTATGTCCTTCTTCAGATACCGGACTATCGGCAAGGAACTCGGCTACTACCTGACCTTTGATGGCTTTTAATGGCACGAACTTGAGGTCGAACTCAGCTAGCATTAAAGTCCATTTGGATATCCTGCCATTGAGGATGGGCTTCTCGAACAGATACTTGATCGGATCCATTCTAGATAACACGTGTACTTCGTGGCTAAGCATATAGTGTCGAAGCTTTTTAATGGCCCAAACTAGAGCTAGGCACGTCTTTTCGAGCATAGTGTATTTGCACTCGTATTCTAGGAACTTCTTACTGATGTAGTAAATAGCCCGTTCTTCCGAGTCGACTGTCTGGGCCAGCATAGCCCCCATGGCCGTCTCGGTCGTTGTTAGGTATAACGACAAAGGCAGACCGTGTTGAGGTGGCATTAATACCGGCGGAGATGCTAGAATCTCTTTGATCTTATCGAAAGCTGCTTGACATTTGTCGTTCCATAGTACCCGTTCTCCTATCTTCAGTTTCTTGAAAATGGGTTCGCATACCATGGTTAGCTTCGAAATAAACCGACTGATATATTGGACTTTACCGAGAAACCCCCTTATCTCCTTTTCGGTTTTAGGTGGTTGCATCTCGGTAATAGCTTTGATTTTGGCTGGGTCAACCTCGATGCCTCGTTGGCTGACGATATGGCCCAGTAACTTACCCGATGTTACCCCAAAGCTGCATTTTTGAGGATTTAGCCTCATGTTGTACTTGCGTAGTCGGGTGAAGAACTTTCTAAGGGCCGGAATATGCCCGTTTCGTTCTTTGGACTTAACGATCATGTCGTCCACGTAGACCTCTACTTCCTTATGCATCATGTCACGTAGTAAGGTAGTGGCGGTCCGTTGGTAAGTGGCACCGGCATTGATAAGCCCAAATGGCATAACGGTGTAACAGTAAGTCCCCCAAGGCGTAGTGAAGGTGGTCTTACTCATGTCTTCTTTCGCCATTTTGATCTGATTCTATCCGGCATACCCATCCATAAAGGATAGAAGGGCATGATCGGCCGTGTTGTCCACCAGTACGTCGATGTGTGGCAACGGGAAATTATCTTTCGGGCTGGCCTTATTAAGGTCCCGGAAATCTACACAAACTCGTACCTTTCCGTCTTTCTTGGGTATTGGTACGATGTTTGCAACCTAGTCTGGATATTCAGACACTTGAATAAATCCCGCTTTGAATTGCTTGTCGACTTCTTTTTTGACTTTAAGAGACCATTCGGGCCTCATTCTTTGGAGTTTTTGCTTTACCGGCTTACACCCGTCTTTGATGGGTATACGGTGTTCGGCTATCTCCCGGTCTATTCATGGCATGTCCTTGTAGGACCATGCGAAGACGTCTTTGAATTTGTGGAGGAGCTCCGTGAATTGTTGTTTCTCCACGGGATCTAAGGATAAACCTAACTTAAGCATCTGAGGCTCTAAAGGGGTTCCTTCATCGATGGAGTCAGTTTCCTCAATGACCGGATCTCGGGATTCCCTTTGTTCGAGTTGCTCGACTAGATGCGGAGATAGTGGTACCTGTTCGTCGGGTTTCTCAATGTCATTGCAAATAAAATTTTTGAAAGTGTTTTGAAAATAAGACAAGTCGAAAGCAGAACGGTTATCGTTATTATTGATATAGAATTTTGAAAATAGCTCAAAGAGAGCAGCCATCTGATCGTTGGTCAGAGGCGGGATGGGGAGTGCTCTCGGGACAAACTCCGAGACTCCCACAGGTGTGACCAAAGGAAAAGGGGTTACAGACTCGACCCTAGTACTGGACCCTCTAGACTTAGACCCAGACTCCGACTCTGACTCTGACTCAGACTCGGATTCGGACTCGGCGCCTTGCATGTCCCCTTCGCCAGTAGTGAGCTTGTAGACTCGACCTTCGCTGTCGGTCCATTTGATCGTCTTCCTCCAAGCCCTCTTTCCGGTGTTAGTACCGACTTCAGAGATCAGCCTGGTCGGATCGAACTTGCTGCTATGGAGGATCAAGTTCACCAATTCCTCTTTAGGGGTCGGGATTATCTTGCTTTCCCCGAACAAGAGCTCCAGCATGGGCTCGGCATGGCTTGAATCTTCCTTCGATTCGGCCTTGATGAGAGCATAGATATCATCCGGGATGAAATTGACCTCAGGATAAGTTATGATGGGCTGATAGAGGCCCGTCTGGACAGCTCCGAATACTGGGGAGACAAAGTAATCGGTTAGTTTTGGGCTGTAGGGGCCCAAGTAGGTACACTTGAGAATGTTGCAAGCCTTTTGGATGCCGGCCTGGACCACGTTTTCTGGGGTTATGGCATACCCTAGGCCGTACTTTGACTCCTCATTGCTTAAGACATCGATGATCTTGCCAGCCGGAAGACCAGGCCTTGAAGTAGCCCCCGGTAGGTAACCCAAGTTCTGCAGCATCATGTCGATGCTGGTGGTGAAATAGGGCCTAAAGAGATACTCTTCCTCAATCATTCCCACAAAATTGAAACCTCGTGGGTCGGCTGAGCCGGCCGTGTTGCAGCTTGACACGGCTATAGGAGTAGCCTCGAGGGTGATGACCTCGTCTTGTAAAGGTAACTTGACCTTCCTGTGGAGAGTGGAGGACACGGCTTTGACCGCATGGATCCAGGGCCTTCCAAGTAGCAGATTGAACGATGAGGTGACGTCAATCACTTGGAATTCGAGCTCCTTCTCGACCGGGCTCATTATGATGGTTAGTTTAACTGCCCCAGCAACGGATTTCGGGCTCCCATCGAAAGCCTGGATAGTTTGTGCGGTAGGAAGGTAGTCAGCCTCGGTAATGCCAAGAGCCTTTGCAGTCCTTAAAGGAAGGACATTTACAGCTGACCCGTCATCAATTAGGGTCATAGGTAGATACTTGCCCCGGCAAATCACTGTGATATAAAGGGCCAGGTTATGGGTGGCCCCAAATGGAGGAAGATCGGACTCGGAGAAAGTGATAAGTGGGCCTTCTCCTTTGGGTTTGCCTTTAAGATGAGGTAGAATAGTGGCTACCATTTCAGTGGGGGTAACCAGCGAGTCTACTTTGATTTCATCGAGAGCCTTAGTAAGTGTCGCTCGATGTTCTTGAGAATTGACCAAAAGCTGCCATATAGTGAGATCGGTTCGGACCCTCTTCAGTTGCTTGACTAGGGCCGTGTCGGTGTTTGGTTCTTCAAGCATAGAGTCCGTCCTAGCAGGTTCAGTGACGGATCCTGGGGCCGAAGGTCCGGCCGTGATGACGTGCGTGCCGGCCAGGGCCTTAGTTTTGGCCTTAGCCAAGTAAACATCATCTTCATCATCATTCCATATCCCGTTGATTTGAGGAATGAAAGGGGAAATGAGATGAGTACAGTCGACTACTTCTCCAGTGAAAATGGCGTGAGTAGCAAGAGGGTTATTTTTGTTACTCGGCTTATCACTGGGTAACGGTATCTTCCCACTCTGATCTCGATCAGATCTTGAATGAGATGCTTCAACTTCCATCATTTTTCAGTGTCGTGCCCGTTGCCTCGATGATAGTTGCAATAGGCCTGGGCGTTGTAGCTTTTGGACCGTTTTTCGACAGGAACCTCCGGCATTGGGCCTATCTGCTGGATCAGGCTCTTAGAAGATAGCCTTTGTAAGGCATTGGCATAAGTAGTCCCTATGTCAGTGAATACTCGGGCTGGAGTATTCTTTTTGGTCGAGGTGTCTAGCAAATTGACCTCGTCGAAGATGCTTCGGGCCGCAGTTGTAGTTGCGGGCTTGCCAGAAGACGAGCTGGCTCCTTGATACCCCTTAGTAGAGGCCTTAGTAAGGCTCTCTAACCTTAAATCATCTTCGATTCTGGTACCCATTTTGGTTAAGGTGGCGAAATTGGGTATGATGGCGTACCGGAGATGGATCCGGTAAGATGGGAGGACACCTTTTCGCTGGGCTTGTCGACCAGCTTGACACTTTCAGCCCTCCACCTTTGGAGGTATTTGGTGAAACCCTCCTTAGGCTCTTGGGCCATGACCTCCAGAGTACGCATGGTCGTCTGGATCTCAGTGTTGTCCGCATAGTTTCGGGCGAACTCCATTGCGACATCGTCTCAAGTTTTGTATTTCTTGGAATCAAGCCTGTAGTACCAGGCTCTTGGGTGCTTGTCCAAGGATGAAGCAAAGAGATGCTTGAACATGGTCGATTTGACCCCCTTAACCGCCATGAACTCCTTAAAAGCCCGGATATGGAGTACCGGGTCTTCAGTTCCATCGAACTTGGGTAGGCCCGTCAAGTTGAGATTAGCGGGCAATTCATTAGTTAGGGGCAAATAAGCCCGAGCATTTTCCGTGTGGATGGTGTTGCTGGTGGTCGTGTGGACCTGTTCTTGCAGCTTGTGGACCGCGCTGGCCAGTTCAGCTAACGGCCCATCGTCTTCAACCCCAGCGCTAGGAGTTCCTTGTTCGACTGCGCTTACCCGGGTGAGGATGGAGATCTGATCCTCCCTCATTTTCGTCAGTTGGTCTTGAAGCTTGGCCAACGAAAAGGTCAACTCGTCAATGGCTTGTTGCGTCATCGTTCGGGTGAAATGTGGCTTGTCTGTAAGAACACCGTGTAATCAGCAACTAGCCCAAATCCTAGAACCAAAGTACATCCCGAGCAAGGGAAGAAAGGGAGCTAGGAAGGAAATGACTCGGAAAAGGACACTTAGACGGGTAACCTGTGAAAGGTGGGCCTCCTTTAGGATCCAGCTGCGTGGGCCGGGCCCTGTTCGAAAGGAGGTTCACGTGAGACGTTCCCCAGACTTTTAGACTCGATTGTGTAGATGGGCCAACCCTAGTAGGAGTATATCCTACGTAGGTGGGCCTTGCCTTAGTCAAATAAGGCGGACTGGGATAGGGAGGAAATCCGCGATATAAGATCGACGGAATTTTGACGCTAGAGACCTCGACGACTTACGACACGACCCGACACTGCTAAATACAGGAAGTCCTAAGAAAAGGAAGTTTGCAAAATTGATTTTTTTGAAAGGCCCGAAAGAATCGAGGAGAACCGGCCCTTTTTCGGAAATGGTGGGCCGGGTGACGGGTTTGAAAAGTTTCGAAAATATCGAGTTTTAAAATGGGCATAATACCGGCTAAAAATAGGCTATTTTGAGTAAAATCGTGGATCCTAAATTCGGTATATGTCCCGGGTTTTGAAAATTGGATATTTTGAAAAGGATGCAATTTTGAAAAAAAAAATGGTTTTTTGAAAAGACGACTTGTAGATCAGGTAGCACGTAGTCATGGAAACAGTATAACGACGCCATGTATGCTCTAATTCTAAGTCTCGGTCAGCCTGTAAGGGTCTATACCAGTGTACACAGCCTATCGAGAATCGGGGCGGACTTCCTAAGTCGAGTTGAGCTTAGAACATGCCGTAAAACCCATACGAATCGGCTAATGGACACCTTTGACATATCCAATTTGGACTACATCAATAGTATAGTGGGACGTCGGTCACCAGTACCGGCCCGGGAAAATATGGAGTTATGCATGAACCGTAAAACGAAAACACGTATTGTACTAGTCAAACGATTTCTATTTGAGTCTCACCCTGAGGATGCCGATGGTAAGTCATGCATCAGTTAATCCCCAGCGGAGTCGCCAAATTGTGGACATGACTTAGTTCCACCCCGACGCGGCCACGCGCGGGTTTGGGGAGGCGAATGAATCTCCATATTAGATGGTCAAATTGAAATTTAAATCGAAGTTGGAGTCGCCACCGAACTTTGTGGGAGTTCGGGCCCGTTCGAACCCACTCTATGTCGTAGTGGGCCGTGCACAAAGTACGGCTCATTTCCGATGTCAGAGCTTATCGGGTTCGTCCCTTTGCATTTGATACCGATACCGACTTGATCGGATATCATGTATTGAATGACTCTCGTTGCCAATGGTTTCGGACATCCGGAAACCGAGGTTCAGAGTAAGGGGTGAGGGTACGTATTGGGAAGTTCACAAAGAACACCCAACCCCGCCCGCACATTAGCGGCCTCTACTAAGATATCGTTTGGTTTTAAAATACGCGCGTTAGTAATACGATGAATGATATGCAAACATTGTTTTCCTAAACATGCGAGGAATTGAATGGGTTGCTAAGTCGGTTTAATGCATGAAAAATTTGACGTCAAAGTTGAATTTAGCATGTGAGGTTCGTTTTAGTATAATAAAACAAATAATGAAAAAGATGAATTTGCTACAAAAGATGAACAAACGAGTTAGTATCGAGTTGTGAATAAAAATATAGCAAATATGATGAATATGCGAGATTGAGAAGATATTAGTCGAAGTCTGAAAAATATTGCTAAAAAGTACCGTTTTGTATAAAAAACGAAGTTCGAAAAATAATAAAAAAACGAAAGACGAGTCGCGTTTCAGTCGGTCGCGCGGCTCGCCCGGGACGCGCGCGACTCGCGTCCCGGCCTGTTTTCGAAACCGATTTTTTGAAAATTCGATGCTTTTATTAAATCGCGTACAAATATTGCACAATTTGCACTTGATTTAATATTTTCGATATTCGTTATATTCGATGTTCCATTATGTAATCGATATCAAATACTCGGAATAATTTTTAGAAAAGATGTAAATTTTGAGAAATCGTTTCGTAGAAAAAAAATGAATGAAAAAAAAGCTAAAAAAGAGCGCGGGTTTCAAACTCACACGCGAGTCGCTTGGGAGGGGCGCGACTCGCGTGCGGGCCTGTCCCGGTTTCGCTTGTTGTTCGAAAATTGTTAATTTTGATAAATCACGTACAAATACGAATTAGTTTATACTCGATTTATATTTTCGTTATTCGTCGTATCCGATATTCGATTATGAAATCGATATCGAATATTCGGAATGAATTTTAGAAAAAGTTTTGTAAAATTGTTTTAAAAAAGAATTTGAACGAAAAAAATGTTAATTCTCTCTGCGTTAAAATCGTTGTATTTTGTAAAAAAAGATGTAACGATTTTTTGGCATCAACGAGATTTGATTTAATCCTTTTAATACGATATTCAACTATAGAGTTGATATCGTATTTTTAGGAATGTTTGTTATATGAAAATAGTTTTATTAATATCAATATTAGAAATAATAAAAACGACGAGTGACCCATAAAAAGACGACACACGACCCGTAAGAGAAAAAGACGGACGACGAGAGGGAGAAGAAAGAAAAGGAGAAGTCGGGTTTGGTTACACCCTCAACCTACATGCTTTTGTCTACTCGGATCGGAGCTCGTCGAAACGTGGCTTGGGCACAAGAGCGTCGAGTGGATGTCGGTGAGTTATGGTGGCTCGGTGAAGGGTGACGGGTGTAAGGGCCGGTTTCCTTCGGGTTTTGGATGTACTATCGGTTTCTCGATGCTAAGTGTAAGGAGTTTATGTGAAGAGTTGATGTATGTGTGTATAATCGATGTGAATATTTTTTTTGAATGAATTTTGAGTTGTGCAAGGGGTCTATTTATTGGAATATTCCCGACCTTGGCTAGGAGAAGTGTTCGGGTTAGAACTACCGCTTAGGATAGGAGACGTAAGAAGCTGAGAAGAACGAGAATTCCGTTTACTTGGGAAAGAAGAATGGGAAGCTCGGCTGGTATGGGCTGCTCGGCCGAGTGTCCTAGCTCGGTCGAGTGTTCGATTCGGTTTCCGGATAGAATTCCTATTTGAGATGGAATCCTATCCTTAAACGGATTTGTTTAATATTTTGTGTAGCTGATTTTTTGTAGCGTTTGAGCTCGAATCAGTCACGTGGGGTGACACGGCTGACTCGTGTGTCTCGGAAATATCTTTGACCGGGTTTTGACTCGGTCGCTAAAAGACGGTTTTACCCCTGGTGTCGGATTCGATCCAAATTAGTCTTATTTGACTCGAAACGACCCACTGGGCCTGAATTTGAGGTTGGTTTTGTGAGATATGTACTCTGTAAAAAGCCCAAACCAAATGCCAATGATTTTGAGCCCGTTTCCGAATATATTAAAGCACGTTTGCGTCTGATCATCATCGGGTGTTTGTCGGAAACTGCTATAGACACCTGGCAGTCAAAATGTGGGTGTCTACACTTCCTAACACCGGATGCATCGACCGAACCAATAAACATAACATTTGATCCACAAGCAGCCATAATATTGATTATTGGCTTGTTGGACCCGTCAGACCATCCGTCGGAACATATAGAAACCCCCTTCGTGATCCACGACTGTAGTAGTCGGTCTACATGTGTATTCTCCTGAGCAAGCAATGTAGTTCTGAGTCTGTTGTAGGTTGGTGGACAATATCCAGCGATATTATAAGTTGATAGCTTATAACAGAAGCTCCGGAAATAAGGATTTCGGGCAAGATTAAAGGAATCGCAGCGGAATAAAACATTCTTGAACACTCTTTGTCAAGTTCATCTCTTTGTTGCATATTGAAAGCTTTTTCAATAAATGACCGATTAGCTTTTCTTTTTTTTGGTTGGACCAAGTCGATTCCAACAGGAAGGGTAATATAATCCGACCTTTTTTGTGACTCCTCCATCTTCTTCAATGCCTTAGAACTAGCAGCTTCACACTCTTGTTTCAATATTCGTTGGATCTCAGGAGTAATCTTAAGACAACTAATAACTCCCTGACAGGTTTGCTTGAGTAGATGAGCCTTCACCCTTGGGTAGGAGCTTGTGTAATGTGTTCAACAGTAGTTACAAACCCATGTTTTATTACCAACACCCTTTTCGCAGTCAGCTATCACAGTCACATATCTCCAAAGAGGGGATCTTTCATAGTCAATTGGTCTTATGGTTTTTCCATTGCCTTTAGATTGTGAAGAAGCCGTGGATTTTTGTATAGATAGCTAATTGATTTATTTCTTAGGAGATAAAGATGAATTACCATTGTGAATAGGACTGATATTTATAATTAACTAGTTTTAAACTCGCGCAAATTGCGCGGTTGTTCCTTCAAAAATTGTACAAATTCTCATGTGAGACGATTATCGTGCTCACATAAGACCTCTAGAAATTGTTTTATTTTACAAAGTAAAAATATGTTTACAAACATTAATCTTTCTCACGAATTTTGAAAAATGTTAAATGGACCAAATTTATTTGAACGTAAAGTTCATTTTTAATACCGTCATATCCAAACATTGTAAAAAATAGTAGTAACTGGTTAATGATTGATATTTCAAATAGTTTATCTAAAGTTAGTCCAATGACATTTTCCAAATTAGTTTCGATGATTATCTAGCTTCATAAAAGATTTGACTCCTCAAATTAAATTAATAGGTTTAAACTTTAAACTCGTGAATTTCACGGGTATGTTCTAATATGTGTTTATAAGGTAGAAATTATGACAAAATATATGAACTGAGCCCAATAATTTGTATCATGTAAATGCATTTATAGTCAGTAGCGTAATTTTTAAAGTAATCATATACGGAGTATAAGTTATTAATAATACCAAATAATGTGAAAATATTTGAAGTGAACCCTATCTTATTAATTCATTTTACCTCTCGATCATTGCAAGATTTTGAGATTTGTTTTAATAAGCACACCTACGTATATAAAAATGCTAGCTCATTCAAGCGTAGTAGGAAATTTATCTTAGCTTTTGTTTGCACATTAAGGTTTTTTTAGTTTTATAAGAAAAATATACCTAAATAAATAGTTATTGTGATTTGTGAAAATAGTAAGTTTATCCAAATAAATACGGAGTAGTTATTATGATTATAGTGTACGGCAATTAATGTAAAAACTCAATCAATAACTTCAAATTTATATAAGCAAATAGTTATTGTGATCATAGTTTATACTCACTGTGTTGTCTCGATCATTTGTTTACCTTTAATTAAGTATTCCTCACAAATAATATAAAAATTAAAACAAATGACCGGGATGAAAAAAGTGTAATATCATAAAAAAAAAAAGTTAGCAACATTAAAAATATTGTATAATTTCTTTGTTAACTACATAAGGTGTTATTTTATTTATTTTCATATTGCAAATAAAGACCATAAATTAGGTGTTACATAAAATATTGCTCGTATCTAACATAGTGATGCTATTGATGTATACCCTATTTCTTTGAGCCCTTAAATTAGTATAATGAAACCAATTTACAAACCTTAACTTATAAACAAACTTTACAAATAAATATCTCTTGTCTATTCATAATTCGTATTTCGGCCCTTTTCATTCATCTCTCTCTTTAAGCTCAATATTTCGTATTTCATCTCTCTGCATCCTAGCTGCAATATGGTAATCTGCATCTTGTAATATGGTGAATTTAGTAAAGGCATTGTAAACACAATTGAGAATTGAGAAAAAATACAATTAAAACATGTTTCATATTTAAGGAGAAATCCCAAAACTACCTTAATTCGACCCATTCTAATAAATTTCATAATATATTTTGTAGTTTGTATCAAACAAACACTCTGTGACAATAAGATTCACATGGATTGAAAAACAAAAAGACTATTAAGTGTAACCAACCATCATAACTCACGTAACATACCTCTTTGAATTTCGTTTGGTATTTGAAACAAAATGGGAGAAAATGGAGTATCGATTTCAATCCCAGGCTGTATGATTATTCATTTTGCCATAATATAAATTATTGAACATAAATAAAAAGGAGTGGCTAAAAAAACATACATGTATCTCGATTCTTCTCTTCATCAAGTTGGGTAAAGCTTTTATCAATGATTTCTAATTTTGAACTTGATGTGCCTTTTAAGGTGTGAAACCCCTATGTCTGAAGCATATTCAGCCGTAGGAACAACAAAACCTCGAAAATCCACGTAAATGTGACCACAAAATCAAATATGTGAAGCGAAATTCATACATCCATAGAAAAAATATACTCCATAAAAGAAACAAATCCAGGTACATTATACCTTCTACAAAGCAACACAAAAAAAAAACCATCGACCCCTTTGAATTATAAAAAACTTGTATCTAAAGTGATTTTACAAAAACACAAATTCAATTATAAATAATAATCACAATGAACAATTAAATGGTATTAAAAAATTGAAAAAAAATTATGTACAAACTAATAGTAGTATATTATTCAAGTACGTAATATGTCTTGAAAGATAGTGATAGCACATTACTAAATAGATGTGGCTTTTATTGCCTAATCATAGGAAGGATTGAGTTCAAAGTTTATGACCTCAGATCTTCAATTCTACAGTTGGAGAAGTATGTGTGTTAAAATGATGACAATCTTTGTTGTTCAGGAAACGAATCTCACACTCATCTTGTCCTCAATGGCCCATTCTCAAGTCAAGTGTGAAGGAAATTAAAGGGCCTCGATGACAACTACAGTCATGAACTTCACTGGATTACTGGCCGTAGAAGGAAAAAGCATTGGAAAACAAAATAGGGTTATTTAACAACAATAATACCAACTATAGGGCGTCTTCCCAAAATAATACCAATTTCAATAAATCCGAGAATAATACGTATTATTGGAGTAGTTAAACAAGAGTAGTATAAGTGAATTTATAACCTGCTACATCAGGTCACCTAATTAATATTTAACCTGCTACTTATCCTCCATCCTCCTCCTTAGACAGGGATAACGGGTGAACTGTCGGGTCAGCTTTGGGTTAGGTCACTTTCGGGTTATAATAATCGGGTTAACTTCGGGTCGGGTCGGATAATTTCGGGTTCGGGTCATTCTCGGGTTTGCTGTTTTCAACCTTTTAGGGATATCGACTAATTTTCTATAATAATAGTCGGGGCAGTTTCGGGTTAGCTCGGGTCAAAATCATGCTACGGTTCGGGTGTCGGGTCGGTTTTGGTTTGGCTTATTCGGGTCGGGTCAGTTTTCTCAAGTTTACTCCTCCTTACTCTTCTCCTTCATCCTCTCTCTCCATTACCCTTCATCCTTCTTCCGTTTTTTTCTATAAGTTTCGTTTAGATTAACGTGTTGATTTTGGTGTAGGATTGTGTTGTTAGTCAGATTTGGTGAGGTTGAAGGAAGAGGAAGACCGAAGACGTTAATGACGTTTAATGCCTTGTATACTGAGTAAGTGAAAAAGAGTGAACATTAAACAAATTAAAGGCGAAAAAGTAAGGTGAACGAGTTCTATCGTTAACTGGTCATCTATACTACTCTGATTTAACTACTCCAAAAATATGTATTATTCTCAGATTTATTAAAATTGGAATTATTTTCGAAAGACGCTCTATAGTTGATATTATTGGCGTTAAATAAAATTAAAGGTGAAAAAGGAAGGTGGAAGGGTTCTACAGGTAACCGGTCACCCACACTACTCTCGTTTAACTACTTCAATAATACGTATTATTCTCAGATTTATTAAAATTGATATTATTTTGGGAAGACGCCCTATTGTTGGTATTATTGTTGTTAAATAACCCAACAAAATAATATGATATTGCAAAACTTCGCTACTTTGCAAAATAATATGAAATTATATGTTAAAACTTCGCTACTTTGCTAAAGTTTGCTACTTTTCACATCATTCATGAAAACCCAAGAAAGATGAATCAAAATTTTGATATTACAATAAAATTCAAATAGACAATGAAAATGACAGTAATTAAAGAAAACCTGTGAATTAGAATGGTAATAGATTTCAAACCCATCTCATCAAAATTCATTATTTCAAACATGCATGGTAGGTAATAACATCATTTTTTTTATCTTAAGTGCCCCAAAAATAACAAAAGCAAAAGTTGGGTTATACTCATACAATTGATAAAACTCAACAATCTCAAAGCAACTAAAACTATCATTACCCACAATGAATCATCACTGTTAAAGATTCAAACCACACAATTCATAAAATGGCTCTTAATCAAACGATTATTAATTTAGTCGTCTTACCTTTAGGACTACATAATTTTCACCTACCACAAATAATTATCTAGTCGCTCTCACCTTATGAAATATGCAAACACTATTCAAAAACCATCAATTAAGTATAAATTGGTACGAAATTTGTTCTACAATGATTCTCTTTAACACTTTCGGTTGCCTTGATTTAACCAAAAGAAATTCGTATAAAGATCTCAGAGGGGTACTATACTCCACGTGCGGGTCACAAAATTACTAAGAAATCTAACGATTAATTCAAATGTGTCCAAGAAACACACGGGAGTGTTTACTACCTTATTTTTCGTGAAATGAAATTCATGGGATTATCCAAATTGACATAAATTTAATGAAATAATAAAACTACAGGAAAGAAAAGGAATGAATATCAAACCTTCATTTGTTAGTGTCTTTGGCCATCGTTTTACGTGAGAATGGTGGTTACTGAAATAGTGGCAAACAAACAATAAGCCCAAATAGCGCATTCATACTTGATAACGGAAAGTAAGAAAATGGAACGCTACAAAGTAATACTTGATCACGGACAACTAAAATAAGATATCTATGTGAGATTAGGATCGTGTTATATTTGATAAGTAATGAGCAAATAAGAGCGTTGAAACTAAAAAACACATACATATACTTTGGTGAAACAAAGACAAAGGCGGAAACGAATAGACTAACTTGATCAAGCAATTTTAAATTTTCATCCGCCCAGCTATCGGTCGATGTTGGACTGTTGGCTGATGGAATCAAGTAAGGCTATTGATCAATGAATTCATTTATATTACTTGATTTTAAGTAAAAGGAGGGAGGGGGAAAGCTTGGATGTATTTTGGAGAATGAAGTGCTCTTATATATATATTTTCGACCTATTCACTTCTAAAATGCATTAATCAACCATCTATATATTAAACAGTAAACCATCGTATTCATGACCTATATATATTTTCACCCAAATGGACATCCAAACTGCAAGAAATTCTTATAAATTATTTGTACTATTGAATATTAAATCCCTTATACACCAACTCCGCAAGGGAGAGGTGAGTCAACCCAACCATCTGAAGAAAAAAAAAATCGAATCCAAAATCACTCAGGCCTAACAATGACAGAGATCATCATAAAATCACAATCTACATTAACAAAATCATACCTATTATCAACTCGAGCTTCGTAAGAATGAAGATATACCTTATTGTAAAAGACGGGGGCGATGGTGGTAGAATTATGGAGAAACATTACTTGCAAGTTAATGAATGAATTTTATATACGATGAGCATAACTAAATCACATCACTTGAGCATAAATAAAATTAAATGTAAATTCAAGAAACATGTTCAAATCACTAATTAAGAAAAAATAGATTGTGATTTCATGGGGTATACCTATTATTGGAGTTTCCAAATTAACCACACAAAACTCTAAATTTCAACCAAATCAACATCACAATAACTGATTTGGCGATACACTGTGCGATCCCAGGGCTTCACCGGCGTTTCCTGCCTGTTGACGGTGTCCTCTCCGTCCGACGGCATCCCTGTTCCGAGGCACTATGAGGAAGAAGGAGAGACCAGTTTCGAAAGGCCCTAACCCTATCTCTAGGGCTGCGAAGGACGTTTTACTTCGAAATAATGTTTCGATTTTGAAGAAAGGTTCGAAGGTGAAGTCGAATTCTGAGCATCCGGCTGATTTGTCCCCTGAAACTAACAAGATCAATGACATCCCCGGTTTAAATCTTGACTCTGATTCAGATGATGACGGGGATTCATCGTTTGTCCCTGAGACAAATACTATACCTGAAACAGAGACTAATTCTGAAATTGGATGGAAACAGCGAGACGGAAAACGTGTGGTGGATGTGGAAGAAGAGGAAGAATTGCTTCGATTTTCCGAAGACGATGTCGAGGATGAAGTTGAGTATTGGAGTAATGCTGTATACTGCTTCATCATGGGAGCGAATCCGCCATGGGAGGTTGTGGAAGGGTTCGTGAAGCGTATATGGAAGGCTCATCCAATAGATAAAATTTCCTTTCTTCCGAATGGGATCTTTATCGTGAGGTTTAAAGAGAAAGAGGCTAAGGTACAAGTTCTTAATCATGGATTCTATATGTTTGATAACAAACCTTTAATTGTTAAGGAATGGACCTCGGATGCTAAGCTTGATAAGGAGGATGTGCAAGAAGTACCGGTGTGGGTACAATTTCACGGTCTTCCGTTGAAGTTCTGGGGACGGTGTCTGCCTAGGATCGCTTCTCTTGTTGGGTCTTATGTTAAGTCTGACCTAGCTACGGAGGAGCGTACTAGATTAGGGTATGCGAGGACGTTGGTCCTGGTCAAATTAGGACAAAAATTTAAGAATTCGGTTCGTTTCCTGGATGAACATGGCTATGTAGTTGACGTCCTGGTTAAATATGAATGGAAACCTGTTTGGTGTTCCAAATGTAAAGGCTATGGCCACGAAATGAATGAGTGTAGGAAGGAGGAATTGAGGAAGGAGAGATTGGAGGCCAAGAAGAAGAGGGTTGATGAGGCTGCCCGTATTCAGCCTGTGAAGTCTGCTGCTCCAGTCTCGAAGGCTGCTCCATCTTTGATAACTGCGAAGCAGCATACTCAGGCTGATTTTCTCCGCATTTCGTCGAGGAGGGATCCGATCGTGAACCCGGGTATTTCTTTTGCAGACATGGTTAAAGGCTCGACGAGCAAGGGATTGGGTGAGGAAAAGGAAGGGGTTGGTCTAGAGTTGGTTGTCCATGGTGACACATAATATCGGGTTTTGGAATGTGCGCGGCATGTGTAACATAAATAAGCAGCGCACTATTTGTGACTTTATTAGGAAGCAACAAGTAGATGTTTTTGGATTACTAGAAACTAAAATAAAGAATAAAGCTTATGCGAAAGTTCATGGGAATGTTTTCAATGAATGGAGCATAACCACGAATAATCATTGTTATGATGGGGGTCGAGTTTGGTTATTGTGGAAACATGAGAAGCTCAACTTGACGATTTTGGGCTATAGCAATCAGAGTATTCATGTCAGAGTTTCTTTGAGCTCTGGGAAGGAATATCAGCTTACCTTTGTGTATGCTTTTAACTCAGCTGTTGACAGGCTGGATCTTTGGAGGAGACTGGAGACTTATGCCTTTGGTGGTCCGTGGATGATCCTGGGGGATTTCAACTGTGTGATTGATGCTAGTGAACGGCTCGGGGGTCCTTCTACGGAAGAGGCTATGGCCCAATTCCGGGACTGTCTAGCGAACTGTGATGTGTGTGACCTTAAAGCGAGTGGGTCTTGGTTTACTTGGAATAACAAGCATAAGGTGGCGGAGACTAGAGTATTTAGTCGCATTGATCGTTGTTTGGTGAATGAGGACATGATGACACTTTTTCCTAATGGTTTCGCAAATGTTTTGCCGGAAGGTTCTTTCGACCATTGCCTGTGTGTAGTTCAACTTGAATTGCCACCGGTAAGAAAGAATCGTAGTTTCAAATACATGAACATGTGGAGTCGGGCTTCCGGTTTTAGCAAGTGTGTGAAGGATTCTTGGGATGTCCCGATTAGGGGAACATTGATGTTCCAAGTCGTGACCAAACTCCGAGAATTGAAAAGGCCGTTAAAATTTTTGAACTCCGAGTGTTTCTCGGACATTGAGAATCGGTGTGAGCAAGCGGAGTTAAAATTGGAACAACTGGAAATTGCCATTAGAACGGACAGGTCAGATTCGATTTTGCAGGCTGAAGCCTCGCTGAATGAGCAGGTGCGCGGCCTTCAGGCTGCTCGTGCAGAGTTCTGGTCCTAGAAAGCGAAACAACGCTGGGTTCGTGACGGGGACGTGAATTCGGCCTACTTCCATGGTATTTTGAGAGCTCGTCGTGCTCGAAATGCTATTGTGGGTATCACGGATGAAGCGAGTTGTTACTGTGACAATAAAATGGTTGTTGAAGACGCGTTTCTCAGGTATTACACAAAGCTTCTGGGTGAATCCCGAGACACGGAACCGGTCAATGTTGGGTTAGTGAGGCGGGGCAAGATTTGTACGGAGGAGCACAAAACTTTCTTGTCAGCTAGTATTTCTGAGGATGAGGTCAAGCGTGCGTTGTTTTCTATCCCCCGAGACAAGGCGCCTGGACCGGATGGCTACACGAGTCAGTTCTTTATCGATTCGTGGGAGATTGTGGGAGATGATATAGTTCGAGCCATTCAGGACTTCTTTGTTTCGGGTAAGCTTCTTAAACAGCTGAACTGTACTAATATTGTCCTTATTCCTAAGGTGAATAGGCCCCGGTCTGTGAAAGAATTTAGGCCGATTGCTTGCTGCAATGTCTTGTACAAATGTATTGCCAAAATCATTTGCACGAGATTAGCACGGGTATTGTCTCAGATAATTTCTCCTGTCCAAGGGGGATTTATCGAAGGGAGGAGTATAGTGGAAAATGTTCTAATCTGTCAGGACTTGGTCCGTTTATATGGGAGGGGTCGTGTTTCACCCAGGTGCTTGTTTAAAGTGGATATTCATAAAGCTTATGATAGTGTGGAATGGAAATTTGTGGATCAGATGTTGCATGCGCTAGATTTCCCTGATCACTTTAGAGCCTTGATTATGGAGTGTGTTCAGTCGGTCTCCTACACTATTTGTGCTAATGGGGATAGTTTTGGTTTTTTTCGTGGGAAGAGAGGTTTGAGGCAAGGGGATCCGATGTCTCCTCTACTTTTCACGATTTGCATGGAATATTTCTCTCGTATTATGACTTTTGGAATGATGGAGAGAAATTTTAAATATCATCCTAAATGTGGGCATTTGAAGCTGAGTCACTTACTGTTTGCGGATGATTTACTCCTTTTTTGTAAGGGGGAGACTGAGTCTATGAAGCTGCTTTGGAAGGCCTTTGCTACTTTTAGCAGGGCCTCGGGGTTGAGTATCAGTGTGGGTAAATCTCATGCTTACTTTGCTGGAGTTGACGAGGACAGAAAGGAGGCTATCTTGCAGTTTTCAGGATGTGTGGAAGGTTCTTTGCCTTTCAGATATCTAGGACTGCCGATTCAGAGCACTCATTTGGGTAAGACGGACTGTGAGATACTGTTAGCTCGGATTGTTTCGAGGATCTCTAGTATTGGAGCCCGTAAATTGTCATATGCAGGCAGGTTGACTTTGGTTCAGTCTGTGCTTTCTCAGCTGCACAATTACTGGGCCATGGTTTATATAATTCCGAAATTTGTTATGGCTCGAATTGTTTCCTTATGCCGCAACTTTTTGTGGGATGGTGGTGTGAAGGGCACGAAAAGAGCTTTAGTGAGTTGGGATAACATCTGTCGGCCTAAAGGGGAAGGGGGATTGGGGTTGCGAGACCTCTACCTGTGGAATGAGACTGCTGTTGCCAAATTGGCCTCTTGGGTGTTTGACCAACCGGATCGTCTTTGGGTTCGGTGGGTTAGTAGCATTTATCTGAGGGGCTCTGTTTGGCGAGACTATCAGCCTCCTGCTGATGTCACGTGGGCGTGGAGGAAGATATGTCAGGCAAAAAAAAGATTAAGAACTTATATGTTGATGGGCGTTGGCATGGGTCCGCGGAGCAGTACTCTATTTCGCTTGCCTATGAGGCTTTACGGGCTCATCACCCGAAGGTTGCTTAGGGGAGGCTCGTCTGGAATACTTGGAGTTTCCCGAGACACAGCTTCATTTCTTGGCTAGTGTTCAAAGGGGCTTTAAGTACTAGAGTGAAACTTTTGAGGATTGGGGTCTCTAACTCAGACCTTTGTTTCTTTTGTGACTCACAGGCCGAAACCTTTGAACACCTCTTTTTTGGGTGTTGCTGGAGCTCAAGAGTTATAGACATCCTAAGTAAGTGGGTGAAAAAACGAATTCCTAGTCATGGGGGTTTGGATTGGGCTACTAAGAAGAGAGGTACTAAACTTCAGTACAACATACTTAGTGCTACGATTAATGCGACGATCTATCACATTTGGAGGCAGCGGAATATTTGCAGAATTGAGGGAGCTGTTCAGCAACCTGATTGTACCGCTCATATGATTAAGAAGGATGTTAGAAGTAGAATTATGTGTAAGATCAAATACCCAATTAGTGCTCGAGATGAACGATGGCTACATAATTTGATGTAGTCCCTCTTTGTATATTGGACACACACACATTTTTATACATACTTACCTTTTACCAAAAAAAAACATCACAATAACTAATTATAGAAACTAATCACAATAATTAAGCATTTCTAAATCCAGCCACAAACATTACTAAATCATAACCCTAAATTAAAATCAATCCAAACAAACAAAAATACAACTCTAATTAATCATTAAAAAAAAACCTAATTTTCATCCAAACAAACCGAAATCAACATTAAAAAATAACTATGTGTTGGATTTGATTAGATTGTTAGATATTTTCGAAGCAATTAAATTGGGGTGACGAAATTTCGAAAACTAAAAATAGCGGAAAGAAAACAGAATGGAGAAACTAAAAGAATCTGTGAAATATATAAAAGATGAGAGGAATAAACTGCATATTTGATTAGTGGGGAGTTGATTTGTGAAGTTGAAGTAGTGGGAAGTTGAATGAGAAGTTATTGGGATGCAATGGCTGCTACTAGATTCATGGGAGGGAGTTACCTCTTCTTCTTTTTTTTTTCCCTTTTTTTTAATTGAAACCGCCACATAGGGCGCCAACGTGGCGCCATATAGGACGCATACGAGGATGCTGACGTGGCTCAATGTGGTGCAAGGATTTTCTTTGGCTTTAATATATAAAAGATTTGGAGAAGGGAGAAGTGGAATCGGTAAAGAGGAAGAAGATGAAAGAGTTTCTGGGGAAATTAACCAGAAGGCGTGGTGTACTGGTGTAGACACCCACATTTTGACCGCCAGGTGTCTATAGCAGTTTCCGAAAAACACCCGATGATGATCGGACGTAAACATGACTAAGTACACTCGATTTAGACTCGGAATCAATGGTAATTGGCACGAGCTTTTAGCGAAGTAAAAATCTCACCAACGACCTCAAATTCAGGCCCAGTGGGTCGCTTCTAGTCAAATGAGACTAATTTGGGTCAAAACCGCCACCAAGGGCAAAACCGTCTTTTAGCGACCGAGTCAAACCCCGGTCAAAGCCAATTCCCGAGCCAAAAATATCTGACGCGATGTTCGAGAAGCCAAGTGGATGTCGGATTCCTCACAAAAAATTAGCTACAAAAAATATTAAACAATTCTGAAAGAAAATTTTATCTTTTGAAGAGTTGTATCACCCGTTCAGCTCCACTCGATCGAGTGGATTAGCTCACTCGGTCGAGTGGGCTCATAGAAAACAGCCTGATCCGAGTTTAGACCGGGCACTCGATCGAGTGCCATGAACCACTCGATCGAGTGGCCTCTTTTTTCAGCCAAAATCGGGAGTTTCTTACTCTTTAAGCAACTTCTCCTATCTACAAACGGAATCATACTTCCTCTCAAACGGTGGCTTTCTTCCTTGGCAAGTCAGCTATTTCTTATCTAAAACCGGGTATCTCTTATCCCGAGTGGAGGTGTTTTCATCCTATAAATACCCCCACATGCAACACATCAAACAGACATTCACATCTACAATAATACATCACACATCCATACATCGCGAACGTCTAGGAAAACCTTAGGAAAATTATACCGACTACCGTCCAAATTTCCTAGAAATCCGTAGGCAAATACAAAAATAACAACACCTTAACTCTTCCTAGATTCTCGTTACTCCTGTGCAAGCGCCGTTACTACGAGTTCCTAATCGAGACCAAATTTAGCATGTAGGTTGAGAGTGTTCCAAATCTCGTTCTCTCTTTTCTTCTCCTTCGACCTCACGTTTTTTTCCTTCGTCCGTCATCTTCGTCGTCGTCTTTTTTTATCGTGCCTAGTATTATTATTAGGGTTATTTAACAATAATAATACCAACTATAGGGCGTCTTCCAAAAATAATATCAATTTTAATAAATCTGGGAATAATACGTATTATTGAAGTAGTTAAACCAAAGTAGTATAGGTGACCGGTTACCTGTAGAACACTTCCACCTTCCTTTTTCACCTTTAATTTTAGTTAACGACAATAATACCAACTATAGATCATCTTTCAAAAATAATTCCAATTTTAATAAATCTGAGAATAATACATATTTTTGAAGTAGTTAAACCAGAGTAGTATAGATGATCAGTTACCGGTAGAACCCGTTCACCTTCATTTTCACCTTTAATTTATTTCATATTAATTAACTCATTTTCACTTACTCAGTGTACAAGGCATTAAACGTCATTAATGTCTTCCGTATTCTTCTTCTTTCAACCTCACCAATTCTATCTAACAACACAATCCTACACCAAAATCAACACGTTAATCTAAACGAAACATATAGAAAAAAACACTGAAGAAGGATGAAGGCTAATTGAGAGAGAGAATGAAGGAGAGAAGTACGGAGGAGTAGACCTGACAAAACTGACCCGACCCGAATAAGCCAAACCGAACCCGATCCGACACCTGAACTGAAGACATGATTTTGACCTGCAATCTGAATTGAACTGAACTAACCCGAAACGGACCCAACTATTATTATTGAAAACGAGTTGATATCCCTAAAATAAAGTTGAAAACAGCAAACCCGAGAATGACCCGAACCCGAAATTATCTGACCCGACCCGAAGTTAACCCGATTATTATAACCCGAAATTTGCCCGACCCGAAGCTGACCCGACACGGTTCACCCCTTATCCAGGTCTAAGAAGGAGGATAAAAGATAAGTAACAGGTTAAATATTAATTAGGTAACCTGATGTAGCAGGTGATAAACTTATTTATACTATTCTTGTTTAACTACTCCAATAATACGTATTATTCCCAGATTTATTGAAATTAATATTATTTATGGAAGACGCTCTATAGTTGGTATTATTGCCTTTAAATAATCCTTATTATTATTACTACTTTCGTACTATTTTCAATACAATGAGTCATACCTAAGGATTCGATATCGACTCTATAGTCGAATATCGGATCTAAGGGTGTCAATCATCAAAATATGTTAAGGATAAAACCATTGAATCCGAGTAATTATTACAACGCGGAGGGATTATTGCATCTTAACAACATTCAAAACAACTTTTCAAAATCCACTCTAAACATCCGACACCGATTCCATAATCGAATGTCGAATATTACGAGTGTCAATATTAGAGTCGAGTATAAATTTCATCATATTTCTACACGACTTAATCAGATTTCAAAAACCGAAAACAATTTTTAGAGTCAAAATTAAAACCGGACAACAGTCCGTATAGGGGGCACTCGATCGAGTGCTTAGCCCACTCGATCGAGTGACATCCCAAAAACCGAAACAGGAGCCTTTTTTGAGGACCACTCGAGCGAGTCCCGTCATGACTCGATCGGGTGGCTCTTGTTACAGCAAAACAGCGAGTTTCTTTAATCATGTCTCGAGTCCCGATAAAATTATTTTTACGATTTCGGTCGTCACGTGTTAAGTCTATCACGTGGATCTAATCTTTTCAAAACCGTGTCAAATCACGTTTACGCATTCTAACTCGTTCTCTTCGCTATTATCGCAATTGTTGTATCGTTGGTTGCATTGTAATTCTGGGTGGTATGCCGCTCGTATATTGTAATCTGTTATCGTTTTCTTGTTTTTTATTTTATTGTACTAAAATGAACATCGCATCCTAAAACAACTTTGACGTTATTAGTTTAGATGCATTAAACGACGTAGTCAAACATAATTCACATGTTTAGTCAAAACGCTCTTTGCATATCATTCAACCGTCAAACTAACGCGCTGATGGTAAGGATTCGTCACGTCCCAACCGTCAATAAAATAACCGGCTAATCCTAACTAGGGTAGATAGGGTAAGTCGGGTCGAATCCACGGGGACGGTAATGTATAGCCTAGACTAGGTCGGCCCAAATACTAGACTAAGTCAACGAGCTAAACTAGAAAATGAAAGGAGGGGAGAAGGCTAGACTAAGACTAAGGTGCCGGAGAAAGCAACTAAGGAAAAACGGGCTAGGATTAGGCCGGGGTCAAAGGGGTAACGGAATGGTCAAGGGAGGACTAGAGTGAAGGAGGTAGTAGGGTAATCTAGGTAATGCCCGGGCTCTCGCAACTTAGACTCACCTAGAGGTTCCACCTAAAACCCAACTCGGCGATACACAACACAATCGGGGTTACTAGCACGCTATAGGCCTAGGTCGAATCCGGGCTCTCTCAACTTAGACCGACCTAGGGGTCGTCCTCACCAGGCTCTCGCAACTTAGTGAGGGAACCGAACCCACAAACAAACTAATACCCACAAGAGAAAGGCAAGAAAAACAAGTATTTGCAACTACTAGTCAATCAAGCATTTCAACAAACATGTGATATGCATCAAACCAAGAGGAAACCCAAATCTTCCACCAACATCTCCAACAAACCTTTAATCATCCAATTAACACCCTAATCGCCTTACTAACCCTAGCAAGAACACTACTCTAACATATCTAATCTAGAATTAACACTAACAAGAGGAATCATCAAAAGAAACAAAACAAACATGAAGATACTAGTGAAAACTATGAACATCAAACATAACAATGAACAAAGATTCAAACTTGATAAACAAAAATGGATTAAGAGTAAAAGGAGAAGAAGATTGTACCAAACTAACAAGAGAATGAAAAGGAGAACACTTGCATAGAAGATACCCCAAATTCATCCACCAAGGTTGTCAATCTTGGATGGATTCTTCAAGAGATCCAATATTACAAGCTTAAACTAAGATTAACTACTAATTACCGACTAATCTACACTAATCTTATCTAATCTAACCTAAAGTAGTCTAGGGTTTAGTGTCTAATGAAGTGCATATGCTTTACATAACAAGGAAAGGGTATATATAGGGTTACAAGTGGAAGGAAGAAGAAAGAAAACAAGCGCGGGTTACAGCAGGTCCGTCCCGGCCGAGACGGGTTGGTCCCGGTCGGGACGAGGTCGGTCCCGGTCGGGACGCCACCTTCCCGATCGGGATGGACCCAGGTCAGCAACCTCCTTGTTTGTGCACTTCATCCCGAACGGGATGAGGCCATCCCGAACGGGATGAGCCTTGTAGGCCTCCAATATGCACTTTTTGGTCCCTCCTTGCTTCTCATGGGCTTCTCACCGATTCTCGGGACTCGGGATCGGGTCTCGGAGGCTCGGGATTGGGTCCCAAGGTCTCGGGGTCGACTCCAAGGCATCGAGTGATCGTTCCTTTACTCCGTTGGCTCCAAAATGTGTATGTATCGAGTCGGAATCGCTCCAACTCTTCCAAATCGGTCTCGGGAACCTGAAACGAACTAAAGGAAGCATAAGAAGCCCCTAAACCGCTCCCAAGGAGCGATTCTACAAGGAAAATGAGACCAAAACACTACGAAATAGGCACTACAAATAACACTTATCAACTCCCCCACACTTAACCCTTACTCGCCCTCGAGTAAGCACATACTACTACTAAACTATCCGAGTGGGTATTAGCGCACCCTACGCCCCGTCAACTCACGCGAGTGAACCTAGAGGAAAAGTGTACTCCGCAAGGCAAGTTGGGTCTTGCGACAAAACCGCGGATGCAATCGAACACAAAACACACAAACAAACAAACACACAAACAAACACTTAGATGGTTGCACCCAAAACAAAAGAAATACCGCTTCCCTCTAAAAGCGGTGAAAGAAGCACCGGTTTAGGACTCGAGGTAAGCGACAACGTTCCAAAGCTAGTAATACAAACCAAGGTGAACTAAACCCTAATAGTATGACGATAAAGCAACAAAAACGTTGGTAACTTACCTAGGTCCTCCTAACTTTCTAAAAACGTACTACGGGACGATCGGCGGAGTGGAAAAGTGAAGAACCACGGTGTTAGTCGACACTGTAGGTAAGTGAGACCCCGCCCCCTTTAGCGTGAGCCAAGAGGGTCGTCCCGTGTCCAAGACCGCCTAACTAGTCCAAGTAAAAAGATGGAAATATGCAAAATGAGGGAAGACCGACTAATGCCGCTATCATCCTTCCTCGGGACTCGGTCCTTTGGTAGGCTCTTCACGGCAAAAGTCGGAAAAAGGCTTATTTTGTGGGGATTTCTTTTTGTGAGACGGGTTTTCTTTTGGCATTTTCTTTCTTCTTTTGCATTTTTGCTTTGTTTTGCCATGCCATTCTTTCTCTTCTTTTCTATTTTCTTTTTGGCTTTTGTGCCTTTTCTTTTTCTTCATTTCTTTTCTTTCTTTCATTTTTTTCTTTCTTTTTCTTTTCTTTGCCCTTTTGGCTTGATTTGGCTTTCTTGGCAATTCTTTGGGTGATGAGAAAGAGAGAACTCAACAAATTGCATTTTAATTTGTGATATGTGT
Organism: Agrostemma githago; assembly: GCA_958450325.1. NCBI lineage: Eukaryota > Viridiplantae > Streptophyta > Magnoliopsida > Caryophyllales > Caryophyllaceae > Agrostemma > Agrostemma githago. Next base: position 17,133,445 of record OY288250.1, read on the forward strand.
AGGAGGTAGAGAAATGGGTGAGTCGGGAGCGCGCTTTCCCTTCAAACCCACAAAAAGTGGAGAACTTGGACTAATCAAACGATCCTAAACACGGTCACCTAGGGGACGAGACTCGGTAACCAAGGCCTTTTCACATCGTGGGTGGTCATAATGGTCAAAAGTGCAAATCCCGTAGTAAATTCCTAGTAAGCTAGGTGGACTCAAGGTAAAGGACCAACGAACTCATTGATTTAGGGTCATTCTACTAGATTAAAGTCCAAGACTCGATTTACACTACTAGGAAGGGAAAATAGACACTCACACACTAGCCTCTAAACCGGGTTTTCGAAAACGGTTTATACACAACACAACACAACACAAAATAAAGACACGACGAAAACGAACGAAAGAAAAAGAAGCAAAAGCAACAAAACAAGAACAAAACAAAACGAACACATACAAAACACACACCACCCCGAACTTCCAAATGAGCAACCAATCATCCACAAACTTTACAAAGCTCCACCCGAGCACACCACAACACATATCTCCTCCAAACTCCATAAGAAACAAAGAGGAAAAAGGGTTGAAAAGATGTTACCGGGTGTCTTGAAAGCTCTCCAAAGCTAGCGGTGATTAAGCGACCTATGAGGAAAAAGGGAGGCAAAACACGCACACAAAACAAATATACGACACAATGACACAAAAGGAAAACACACAAAAGAAAAATCTTTTTGATTTTTTTGTGAAAATTTTTCAAATTTTTAGGGTTTTTAAAGGTTTTTCGAGAAAGGAAAAAAAAAAAAACTAACTACGATAGAATATCGCTCCCCCACACTTAAACCGAGCAATGTCCTCATATGCTCAATCATAATGTGTGGAGAGACAAAAGAAAAAGAAAAGAAACTAAGAAAATAAAGCTAAAAATCAAAAATAAAGTGAAGAAAAGGTAGAAGGTGTCCGGCCGGGGTGTAGTCAAGTCACCATGGGCCGAGACGAGAAGAAGATATGGAAGGGGGAAGAAATAAAAGAAGGAAATAAAAGGAAATGGGAGCGGAGGGCTAGGTGTAATCAAGTCACCTAGCCCGGATTCCGCCTAAATCCGACTAAATCCTCAAAAAGAAAGTGAAAATCTTGTAAAAATTTGGATTTTGAAATGACTCTCGATGTAGTCACATCATCGAGAGTCGGGAGCAACAACTACCGAGGCCTCGAAGGCCACCAATGTACCATGACTCAAGGGGAAGGGAGCAAACAAGAGAAAAACAAGCAATAAAAGACGGAAAAGAAAGGATAGTTGCCGTACCGACCGGTTAGCAACTCACTTGCTCCATCGTCTCAATGATCAATATAGGCGCTTGCTTGTTGTCTTCGTTGTCATCCTCCTTCAAGCTTGATAAAACTGCATGGTTGGGGTAGTAATGGTAGGGGGTGGGATTTGATGTGGATCTCGGTGTGTAAAGTGAGGTGTACGGGTCATATGATAGGAGTAAGGAGGGGTAGGGAGGTTGGGAGGGGGTATAATGGATGGGTGGAGTCAAAGGGGACCATCCCGGTCGGGATGGATGGTCCCGATCGGGTTGATAAACCCTTCCCGATCGGGAAGCTCTCGTCCCGGTAGGGAACACACTCCAGTGAGTCCGAATTTTTGCACCTTCATCCCGATCGGGATGGCTCCTTCCCGGTCGGGATTCCTCATCCTTCCCGGTCAGGAAGCCCTCTTCCCGGTCGAGATGAGTCTTCTTTGCTTCCCCAAGCCCAAAAGCTTATCATAAGCTTCAAAAACCGACTTCCTCGCTCGCAAACCAAACTCCATCATCAACTACTCCTTTCTAGGAGTCACCTTCACTTCACCTATCACAATATACTCAAAGTACACGTCAAATTCACCCCCTCACATCGCTCATCAAAATACCAAAACAATTACAAGAATCCCACAAAAACAAAAGAGTCTAAGAAACAAAAATCACAAATACAAGCACAAGTATTCTAAAGAAGAGGAGAGGGGAATATACAACATGACGGTTCTTTTAGGAACTCCGTCAAACCTAGGATGGTGGACTCTTCTTCAACCGTAGCCCTCAAGGGCATGAAGGAGCAAGTCGAACGCGCTACCGACATCGTAGTGAAGGCCCAAGAAGCGCTCGAGCTTAACCGACCTCCACAGCCTCCAAGGTGGAGGCAAGAAGTAGGAATCAAAAGACCCAAAATCATCTTCAAAGTCGTCTCCGGGGTCTATCCATCCTACGAGCTCAACCGGCTTCTTCTTCCCTAAGCATTGCCTTCAATCACAAGCAAGCTTCATTTCCAAGAAACAAGGCACAAAAAGCGGTTTTGGCCTCACTTCCTCGTTGCACACCCCTACACTTGCCTCAAGTTGTGGTTCCCCATCTTCATCACTCGGCCCCACATCATCTTGGAGAGGAGAATCGAAACTTCTACCGGCGGTTTCAATCTCTTCCAAGTCATCTCTCGGTGTACTAGCAAGGGGCTCTTGATGCTTGTCCAAATTATCGCACAAGGGCAACTCGAGGCTAACAATCTCACCCAACAACTCTACAAACTCCACCAAACCATCCCACTCACTATCCTCCACCAATTCCTCACCAACGATGCCTTCACCAAGAGTCATCTCCTCATTCGTCTCTTTTTGGGTAGACGATTGAGGTTCTTCAAAGCAAATCTCTCTTTCAAAGGGAACTACATCGGCGGCTTCGTGATTAGGTTGCTCCTCTCTCTAAAGTGGGCACCCTCCATCTAAATACGATGCTCGGGATAAAGACATTACGGTTTGAACCGATATTGCATCTAAATGAGCATTCCTCGCCTCGTTTGCCCTTCGAAGTTGGACCCATAATTCATTTTGTTGTTTTTGAATTTGGGTGACCATTTCTTGGTTGCTCTTTTGCAATTGAAGAAGCGATTGAAACTCCTCCATGTCGGGCAATTGGTGATCATTGGGGTCTTTTAAAGCTTCTTCATAATCTTGATGATGCCCAAAGGGTGGGGCATCATATTGTTGGTAGCAAGGTTGGGGTGATTGGTAGTATTGTGGGTCATGGGGTTCATATTGTGGTTGGGGTGGAGGGTAATATGGTGGGTTTTGGGGGTATTGGCTTCCATAAGGTGAATCTTGATTGTACATGGTGGGTTCACAATCATAGCTTGAGTAATAGCCACCATGGTCGTAGGAGTGATAATCATTCACTTGTTGGTAGCCATTTCCATAATCTTGAAGATCATACCCGTCTTGATTACCCCAAGAAGCTTGATTATGGTAGGGGGACGTCATGTCATGGCTTTGGTTCATGGAAGAAGAGTGGTAGCTCATATCGGCTTCCATGTGTGGGGAGTTTAGATCAAACCCCATGCTTGCTCGAAAATCGTAGTCCATACCCGGTTGGAAACCACTCATCCTAGCAACCGTCCGTTTAAGCGGCTCTGAGTTGCAAGAAGAAGATAATCACCACCTCTAAGCACAAACTGTAGACTAAGAACAAACGTGAGAAGTCTAGTGCTTTTTGGGCACTAGACAAGAGAGAAATAAACCACACACACAAGAAGCAAGTTAACAAAAAGAAAAAAGAAAAACACAAACACAAACACAAAGTCAAGCAAATAGGAAAACAAAGTCTAAACTAGCACCGTCCCCGGCAACGGCGCCAAATTGATGGTAGGGATTCGTCACGTCCCAACCGTCAATAAAATAACCGGCTAATCCTAACTAGGGTAGATAGGGTAAGTCGGGTCGAATCCACGGGGACGGTAATGTATAGCCTAGACTAGGTCGGCCCAAATACTAGACTAAGTCAACGAGCTAAACTAGAAAATGAAAGGAGGGGAGAAGGCTAGACTAAGACTAAGGTGCCGGAGAAAGCAACTAAGGAAAAACGGGCTAGGATTAGGTCGGGGTCAAAGGGGTAACGGAATGGTCAAGGGAGGACTAGAGTGAAGGAGGTAGTAGGGTAATCTAGGTAATGCCCGGGCTCTCGCAACTTAGACTCACCTAGAGGTTCCACCTAAAATCCAACTCGGCGATACACAACACAATCGGGGTTACTAGCACGCTATAGGCCTAGGTCGAATCCGGGCTCTCTCAACTTAGACCGACCTAGGGGTCGTCCTCACCGGGCTCTCGCAACTTAGTGAGGGAACCGAACCCACAAACAAACTAATACCCACAAGAGAAAGGCAAGAAAAACAAGTATTAGCAACTACTAGTCAATCAAGCAAACATGTGATATGCACCAAACCAAGAGGAAACCCAAATCTTCCACCAACATCTCCAACAAACCCTTAATCATCCAATTAACACCCTAATCGCCTTACTAACCCTAGCAAGAACACTACTCTAACATATCTAATCTAGAATTAACACTAACAAGAGGAATCATCAAAAGAAACAAAACAAACATGAAGATACTAGTGAAAACTATGAACATCAAACATAACAATGAACAAAGATTCAAACTTGATAAACAAAAATGGATTAAGAGTAAAAGGAGAAGAAGATTGTACCAAACTAACAAGAGAATGAAAAGGAGAACACTTGCATAGAAGATAACCCAAATTCATCCACCAAGGTTGTCAATCTTGGATGGATTCTTCAAGAGATCCAATATTACAAGCTTAAACTAAGATTAACTACTAATTACCGACTAATCTACACTAATCTAATCTAATCTAACCTAAAGTAGTCTAGGGTTTAGTGTCTAATGAAGTGCATATGCTTTACATAACAAGGGAAGGGTATATATAGGGTTACAAGTGGAAGGAAGAAGAAAGAAAACAAGCGCGGGTTACAGCAGGTCCGTCCCGGCCGAGACGGGTTGGTCCCGATCGGGACGAGGTCGGTCCCGGTCGGGACGCCACCTTCCCAATCGGGATGGACCCAGGTCAGCAACCTCCTTGTTTGTGCACTTCATCCCGAACGGGATGAGGCCATCCCGAACGGGATGAGCCTTGTAGGCCTCCAATATGCACTTTTTGGTCCCTCCTTGCTTCTCATGGGCTTCTCACCGATTCTCGGGACTCGGGATCGGGTCTCGGAGGCTCGGGATTGGGTCCCAAGGTCTCGGGGTCGACTCCAAGGCATCGAGTGATCGTTCCTTTACTCTGTTGGCTCCAAAATATGTATGTATCGAGTCGGAATCGCTCCAACTCTTCCAAATCGGTCTCGGGAACCTGAAACGAACTAAAGGAAGCATAAGAAGCCCCTAAACCGCTCCCAAGGAGCGATTCTACAAGGAAAATGAGACCAAAACACTACGAAATAGGCACTACAAATGACACTTATCACGAGCGTACACGAACAACGAACGATATCTTAGTAAAGGCCGATAAGTGCGGGCGGGGTTGGGTGTTCTTTGTGAACTTCCCAACACGTACCCTCACCCCTAACTCAGAACCATGGTTTCTGGATGTCCGAATCCATTGGCACACGAGAGTCATTCAATACACGGTATCCGATAATGTCGGTATCGGTATCAAATGCAAAGGGACGAACCCAATAAACTCTGACATCGGAATGGGCCGTATTTTGTACACGGCCCACTACGACATAGAGTGGGTTCGAACGGGCCCGAACTCCCACAAAGTTCGGTGGCGACTCCAAACTTCGATTTAAATTTCAATTCGACCCATCTCATATGGAGATTCATTCGCCTCCCCAAACCCGCGCGTGGCCGCGTCGGGGTGGACCTATGTCATGTCCACAATTTGGCGACTCCACTGAGGATTCCTGATGTACCACTTGTCATCGGGGTTCCTAGGGTGAAACTCGAAAAGAAATCATTCGATTACTAATGTACGCGTTTTAGTTCGATGGTTCATGCATAACCCAAATCTTTCCTGGGCCGGTTACTTGTGACCGACGTCCCACTATACCACGGTGCATTCCTAAATGGGTGCGCTAAAGACTTCGATGGCGGAACTCGCATGGGTCTTACAGCATATTCTAAGACCAACTCGGCTTAGGAGGTCCGTCCTGATTTGCGAGAAAGCTATCGTCGTTGGTATAGACCCTATTTCGACCAATCGAGACTTAGATTAAGAGTATACATGGTGTCGTTATACTGTTTCCATGGCTACATGATACTTGATTTACTTGTCACCTTTTTCAAAAAACCGTCATTTCAAAACTTGCATCTTTTCAAAATCATCCTATTTTCAAAACCCAGGGCGCTACCAAAATTAGGACTTAATGATTTGACTCAAAATAGCCTTTTCTAGCCGGTATGCTACCCGAACCTTTTCGAAAATTTCCAAAACTCCGGCCAGATTAATGTTTTCCGATTTTCACAAAAAATCGGGCCGTCCGATCCTACTTTTTCAGGTCCATTTCAAAACCCTCCTCTTTAGGACTACCCATATTTAGCAGTGTCGGGTCCTGTCATGACTTGTCAAAGTCTCTAGCGTCGAAACTCCGTCGATATTACATCACGGAGTTCCCCCCAATCCCAGTCCGCCTTATTTGTCAAGGCACGGCCCACCTGCGTAGGACGAACTCCTACAAAGGGAAGCCCGTTTACACATTCGAGTCCAAAGCTTGGGGAATTCTCACATGGATCTTCCTTCGAACGGGACTAGGCCAACCCCTTGCCTACTCACGCCGTTTTCTCCGGAGAAATAATCGACTGCTCACACCTCATTTCTTCATTTGTCCCGCAAATAAACGGGATATGGTGCGACGACGAAGACAATGTCTATCTCTCCAAGGGGGAAGCTGTCCCCATCACCCTAAAGGAAATCCAAAAGGCTAAGTCCAAAGCCTTAGCCAGCAACCACCATAGGGACTCTTCTGCTTCAATAACCGTTACTGAACCAGCCGCAGTAGAAGCCGTCCCGGAAGAGCCAACCACTGAAAGGGCTCTCGTGAAGCAGCTGAACAAAACCCGAGTTGACCTCTCTATATGGCAACTTTTAGTCAGCTCACAAGAACATCGGGAGGTACTCACTAAGGCCCTCGATCAAGTCAAGATCGACTCCATGGCTACTCCGGCTGAAATGGTAGCCACGGTCCTACCTCACTTGAAGGGCAAGGCTAAGGAAGAAGGCCCGCTAATTACCTTCTCCAACGCTGATCTACCACCATTCGGGCCTACCCACAACATGGCCCTCTACATTACGGTGATCTGTCGTGGAAAGTACCTTCCCATGACCCTAATTGACGATGGGTCCGCAGTCAATGTCCTCCCCTTGAGGACCGCCAAAGCCCTCGGCATTACCGAGGCTGACTATATTCCGACCGCTCAAACTATCCAGGCTTTCGATGGAAGCCCAAGGTCGGTAGCTGGGGCCGTGAAGCTAACTATCATCACAGGCCCAATAGAAAAGGAACTGGAGTTTCAAGTGATCAATGTGACTTCTTCCTTTAACCTCTTCTTAGGAAGACCTTGGATCCACACGACCAAGGCAGTATCCTCCACCTTGCATCGGAAAATCAAGCTGCCTCTGCACGATACTGTCATCACCTTGGAAGCCACACCTATGACTGTGGCTAACTGTAACACCTCAGGCGGCACGGATCTCTGGGGGTTCGACTTTATAGGGGCAATCGAAGAGGATTATCTTTTCCGCCCCTACTTCACAGTTAGCATCGACAGGATGCTACAGAATCTAGGGTATCTATCGGGGGCTACATCGAGGCCAAATCTTCCCGCAGGAAAAATTATCGAAGTCCTAAATAACGGGAGGTCTCAAACCGGTCTAGGGTATACCATAACCCCGGAAAATATGGGCCAAACAGGAACTAGCATTGTTACCTTTGTCACTCCAATGTTCGAGCCCGTCCAGACAGGCCCATATTGGCCCGACGCCACACGCCCTAGGATCCATTTGGCCCAGGACTGTAACTTCATACAAGATGACATCTTCGCCCTTATCCAATCCGAAGATTCTAACAAGGCTGAGCCCACGCTAGGACTACTTTTTGGGGAAGAAGTCGCTATCCCGACACCAAAAGAAGAGATGGTCAATCTCATTCTCCGCAGCCGCAAGTTTGACCCGACTAAGCTAATCTCGGATGTAGGATCCGAGATGGGAAAGAGAGCCTGGAGAAAGACCGTCAAATGGACTGACAGTCAGGGAAGAACTTACAAGCTAATCGCAGGAGAAGGAGAGATGCCCGAATCTGAGTCTGAGTCCGAGTCTGAGTCCGAGTCAGAGTCTGATGTCGAGTCTAGTGAGTCCGGTGCTAGAGTCACTCCTGTAACTCCCCCTCTCCCTTCAGCTATCCCTGGTGTCTCGGGGTCTGTCCCGGGCACCTTACCTATCCCGCCACTGACTAGCGATCAGATGGCAGCTCTTTTCGAGCTATTTTGTCAATTTATGAGCAATAATAACAACCATTCTGCTTACAACTTGTCTCATTTTCAAAATCTTCTAAATTTCAAAAATGTTTTGTGCAATGACATTGAGAAACTCGACGAACAGGTACTCCTAGCTCCACATCTGATCGAGCAACTAGAGCAAAGGGAGTCCCGCAACACGTTAATCGAAGAAACCGAATCCGTTAATGTGGGAACAACCTTAGAGCCTCAGATACTTAAGATAGGGTTATCCTTAGATCCCGAGGAGAAAAAGCAATTCACGAATATCCTTCAAGAATTCAAAGACGTCTTCACATGGTCCTACAAGGACATGCCGGGAATAGATCGCGAAATAGCCGAGCACCATATACCAATCAAGGAAGAGTTCAAACCGGTTAAACAGAAGCTCCGCCGCATGAGGCCCGAATGGTCCCTTAAGGTCAAAGAGGAAGTCGACAAAAAATTTAAAGCTGGTTTCATACAGGTTTTCGAGTATCCAGATTGGGTAGCAAACATCGTCCCGGTTCCTAAAAAGAACGGTAAGGTGCGTGTCTGTGTAGATTTCCGGAATCTTAACAAGGCAAGCCCGAAAGACGATTTCCCATTACCACACATCGACATACTGGTGGATAACACAGCTGATCATGCCCTTCTATCATTTATGGATGGGTATGCCAGGTACAATCAGATAAAAATGGCAGAAGAGGATATGGATAAGACCACCTTCATTACACCTTGGGGTACTTACTGTTATACTGTAATGCCATTTGGTCTCATTAACGCCGGAGCCACGTATCAACGAACCGCAACAACTTTATTACATGACATGATGCATAAAGAAGTGGAAGTATATGTGGACGATATGATCGTCAAATCTAAAGACAGGGACGGTCACATCACCGCCCTGAGAAAATTCTTCACCCGATTGCGCAAGTACAACATGAGATTAAACCCTCAGAAATGCAGTTTCGGGGTAACATCTGGCAAATTACTGGGTCATATCGTTAGCCAACGCGGTATCGAAGTCGATCCAGCCAAAATTAAGGCCATCACCGAGATGCAACCCCCTAAAACCGAAAAAGAGATAAGAGGGTTTCTCGGGAAAGTCCAATACATCAGCAGGTTCATCTCAAAACTAACCATGGTGTGTGAACCGATCTTCAAGAAGCTGAAAATAGGGGAACGGTTACTATGGGACGATAAGTGCCAAGCGGCCTCTGATAGAATCAAAGAAATCTTGTCTTCACCACCAGTCTTGATGCCACCTCAGTCCGGTTTACCTTTGTCACTATACCTAACGACGACAGAGACAGCCATGGGGGCTATGCTAGCTCAGACGGTCAACTCCGAAGAACGAGCTATATACTACATCAGCAAAAAGTTTTTAGAGTACGAGTGTAAGTACACTATGCTTGAAAAGACATGTTTAGCTTTGGTCTGGGCTACCAAGAGGCTCCGACATTACATGCTGAATTACGAGGTACAAGTGCTATCTAGAATGGATCCGATCAAGTACCTTTTCGAAAAGCCCATTCTCAACGGCAGGATATCAAGATGGACCCTAATGTTGGCAGAATTCGATCTAAAGTTCGTACCATTGAAAGCCATCAAAGGCCGGATAGTAGCCGAGTTTCTCGTCGATAGTCCCGTAGCCGAAGAAGGACACACCGACACTTGGTCCTTCCCAGATGAAGATATTTTCCATACCGATACCGAAACATGGGACTTATACTTTGAGGGGGCATCCAATTTCCGAGGATTCGTAGTCGGGATTCTTCTAATCTCACCAAGAGGGGAACATACTCCCGTGTCCATCAAATTAGACATTGATGTCACTAATAATGCTGCTGAGTATGAAGCATGTATCCACGGGCTACAAGCCGCCGCCGATTTAGGGGTCACGAACCTCCGAGTACACGGCGACTCGTCTCTAGTCATTAATCAAGCACTCCAAAAATGGAAAACTCGAAATGCAAACCTCGTGGCCTACCAGGCACGAGTAAGACATCTCGAGAAACAATTCCAAAAGGTAGAGTATATATACCTACCTCGGGAAGAAAATCAGTTCGCAGATGCATTTTCAAAACTGGCATCCTTACTAAACATCCCCGATCATGTGACCAGCATGCCAATCTATGTCGAAACACGGTCTGAGCCAGCATATATCCACGACATCGAAGACATCGAGATACCTGATCCCGAGCCGTGGTATAAGGCTATCCAAGCATATTTAACAACTGGGGACTATCCATCCGGGGCCGACAATCGAGCCAAAAAGGCCTTACGTAGGCTGGCGACCCAGTTCATCCGTACCGACGACGGGCAACTTTACAAAAAGACAGCGCAAGGGGCTCTCCTTTTATGTGTTGATAAAACCAACGTCGAAAAGGTTATGGCCGAAGTACATGACGGCGAGTGTGGTCCACACATGAATGCCCAGATGTTAGTCCGAAAGATCATGAGACTCGGATATTACTGGAATAGCATGGAGACTGATTGCCAGCTATATGTCAGACATTGCCATAATTGTCAAATTTTCGCTAATGTACAACATATGCCGCCATCCCTGTTGTATACCATGACATCACCTTGGCCATTTTCAACATGGGGATTCGATATAATTGGGAAGATAAATCCCTCGGGAACCGGAGGGCACTGCTTCATTTTGGTAGCAATTGATTATTTCACCAAGTGGGTCGAAGCTGAGTCTTACCGCATTCTCAACGCCAAGCATGTCGCTAAATTTATCCAAAATAAGATAATATGCCGGTATGGGATCCCTCATGAATTCATCAGTTCCATGGGACTCATTTTCAAGCCGAGACGGCAGCCTTGTTAACTAAGTACAAGATTCAAAGGCATACATCTTCACCTTACCGACCCCAAACCAATGGAGCGGTAGAACGGGCTAATAAGACAATTGTCACCATACTCAAAAAGATGGCTGATAATTACTGGGACTGGCCCGATAAAATACCATTTGCACTTTGGGGATATCGAACGTCAATCCGTACTGCAACCGGGGCAACGCCGTATTACCTTACATACGGGATGGAGGCGGTCCAACCCGTCGAATTAGAAGTACCGTCACTCAGAATCTTACTCGAAAGTCAAGTACCCGAAGCTGATTGGATTCGAGCACGATATGACTCGCTAATCCTGTTAGACGAACGACGATCTCGTGCCCTCAATAATATACAAATATATCAGAAAAGGATCCAACGGACCTTCAACAAAAGGGTAAGGCCTAGAAATATCAAAGAAGGGGATTTGGTTCTCAAGTCTGTTCGAGCTTTATACCAATAGACCCAAGGGAAAAGTTCAAACCTAACTGGGCCGGGCCATATTTGGTAAAGAAGATTCTATCAGGCGGAGCAGTGATGCTAACGGATCTAGACGGCAATGAATTTGTCAACCCAACTAACCTGGACCAGCTGAAGCGTTACTACCCTTAAAACCATTTCTCTCAATGTCATTAGCAAATTTTATAAAAAAAAACAACATTTACAAATAAACTTTCAAAGAGCAAGTCAAAAGCTGGAATTATTTATTCTACTGTTATAAAACATCTTGAACCAATAGTCTTGGTGTATTTCAAGATTGCAATTTAGCCTGAACTACGTTTGGTGATTCCGCTAATGGTGGATACGTAGGCAGCCCCTCAAAAGGGCACAACCACTGCAATCGGAAAAAAAAACAGGAACGGTTTAAATAATTAACTTCCTTTATTTATTTCAAAAAAAAAATTCCGATAAACTCGGGAAATTACAAAAAATTCAAAAACAAAATCCAAAAAATCACACCACACTAAAATAAATAGTAGTAATACTTAAATAATAAAAATTAGGGCTCAACATTTAGGGCATCTTGCCCTTTCCCTTGTCCTTAATTTCTTTTTCCGTCCATTGGCGACGACGTGGAGGTGTACGCTCCCGGATCACTACGGGAACTTCTTTAGTTCGGACTCGTTTTTTCGACTTCGGGTCCTCGGTCACCTCAGTCTGCCCAAGTCGGGCCCGCACCCTTTCTGGCAGCCTGTCTCGATGGCCCAGTCGGTCTCGAGCCGCCAATCTCGGTCCCAGTCGCCTTTCTAAGTCTGTCCGGGGGTTTAATGGTCCCTGAGAGCCGCTAACACCGGTCTCCTTAGCTCGAGTCTTCGTCTTCGATTTGGAACCCGACTCCAGTCGAACAAGGGTAGCAGAAGTCTCTTCTTCGTCAAAGAAATCCCTATTATCTTTTACCATTTCCCGGCAAAACTCGTCAAATCCTCTACCCAATAATACACACCATAACTTGCCTACATATCTCGACGCTCCCGCGCTTTTGCCGCTATTAGACAAGCCCGTTTCCGAGATACTTAAGCATGTAGGTTGAGGGTGTAAAATCAAACCTCGTCTCTTCTTCTCTTTTCCGATTATATATATATATATATATATATATATATATATAGGCGGGATCAAGAGAGTTACTAACTCTCCAACTCTCCCTTAGTGTTGATCCCCTCCATCCATTCATCCTAAGATGGATGGTGGACGGATGGGGTTCAATTAAAAAAAAAAGAAAAAAAAACAATAAACTGACACAGCAGCAGTGGAGAGAGGGAAACATCCCCTCACCCAAATCAATCCCTCCATTACTTCCCTCATACACTTCCCAATCCCCTCATTTTCAATTCATTTCTCAACTAAATTCATTTCTCTCTAACAAAACTCCAACAAATAATCACCATTAATAACTCCGACCATACTCCGTCAACTACTCCGACCATATTGCGTTACTTTGATCATCATACGAAGGTATGTTCATCTTCATCTTCATCATCTTCATCTTCATCTTCATCTTCATCTTCATGCTTCTTTTTCTTCATCATCTTCATCTTCATGCTTCTTTTTATTTTTCATATTTTTTTTTTGTATTTATAAAATTATTCATCTTTATTATCCACAAAAAAAAAGAACAACTTCATCTTTAAGATGAAGTTTGAAGATGAAGTTGTTCTTTTTTTGTGGGATGAATGGAGAACAAGTCATTTAGTGCGTAATGTTTTCGCAGAATTGCAAAGTCACACTCATTATGTTGTATAGTCACACTCATTATGTTGTAGAATCACGCAGCTGTACACTCATTGTAGTCACATATTCAGTTGTATAGTCACACTCATTATGTTGTACAATCGCGTGATATAAGTTGCACAGTCACACATGTTGATGTGTACAATCACACGCTATAAGGCGTACAGTTACACACTTTAGGTTGTATAGTCACACTCATTATATTGTATAGTCACACTCATTATATTGTAGAATCACACAAATTCTTACAGTGATTAGTGTATGTAATCATCTTTGTTAATGATGATTGAAGTATAAATAAGTACGAGTATAATTTAGTTGTATAGTCACAGAGATTATGTTGTATAGTCACACAGTTGAAGTTGTATAGTCATACTCGTTATGTTGTAGAATCACGGTCATTATATTGTAGGATCACACCGTTTATGTTGTACAGTCACATAGTTAAAGTTATATAGTCACAATCATTATGTTGTACAATCATGTAGTTGTACAGTCATTGTAGTCACATATTCAGCTGTACGTGTGATTTAGATTGATTGTGTGTTTTGTTGCAGCGAAATGATTGATGGAAAGAGAAATGTTGGTAAAAGGGGCGGTGGGAAGAAGAAGGTCGTGGAAGATACAACGATCGACCACGCAATTGGACAATGTATTGTTGCGAAGATTAAAATGAAGGTTGAATATGAATGAATGAAGGTTGAATATTTAATGAATGTTTAAATAATTTGTTCTGGATCGTATGTATAATCATCTTTCTAATTATGAATGTGACTTTGCTAATGATGATTGAAGAATAATTGACTGTATGGCTTTTATTTTCCATTTTACGGTTTCAGTTTTGTAGTTACACACTTTAGGTTGTATAGTCACACTCATTATATTGTGTAGTCACGCTCATTATATTGCAGAATCACACAAATTCTTGCAGTGATTGATGTATGTAATCATCTTTGCTAATGATGATCGAAGTATAAATAAGTACAAGTATAATTTATGTTGTATAGTCACACAGTTTATGTTGTATAGTCACACAGTTAAAGTTGTATAGTCGTCACACTCATTATGCTGTACAATCATGCAGTTGTAGAGTCATTGTATTGTAGAATCACACAAATTCTTGCAGTGATTAGTGTATGTAATCATCTTTGCTAATGATGATTGAAGTATAAATAAGTACGAGTATAATTTAGTTGTATAGTCACAGAGATTATGTTGTATAGTCACACAGGTGGAAGGATAAGTGATTTTTTATCTTCCCAAACACCAACTCTGTGACTATACAATATAAAGCGTGTGACTTTGCACCATAACTACTACGATTGTGTGGCTTCAAAGGTGTGATTGTACATCATTCTGTGACTTCACAACAAAATATAACGAGTGCGACTATGTATCTTCAAACGGGTGACTGTATAAACAACTCTGTATGACTGTACAACCAACTCTGTATGACTATTCAAATGTTAATTTTTTTTCTTCCCAAACACCAAGTCAGAAACATCATTTACACATAGTACGTTCATCCTAAAGCAAATATTTTATCTCACATAAACACACAAGAGCTTAACGATGGTCTCCGGTACATGCGCAACAATACATTGTCCAATTACGTGGTCGGTCGTTGTATCTTCCATGACCTTCTTCTTCCCACCGCCCCTTTTACCAACATTCCTCTTTCCACCAACTATTTCGCTGCAACAAAACACACAATCAATCTAAATCACACAACACAACTGAATATGTGACTACAATGACTCTACAACTGCATGATTGTGCAACATAATGAGTGTGATTGTACAACTTTAACTGTGTGACTATACAACATAAACGGTGTGATCCTACAACATAATGACTGTGATCCTACAACATAAAGAGTATGACTATACAACTTCAACTGTGTGACTATACAACATAATCTCTGTGACTATACAACTAAATTATACTCGTACTTATTTATACTTCAATCATCATTAGCAAAGATGATTACATACACTAATCACTGTAAGAATTTGTGTGATTCTACAATATAATGAGTGTGACTATACAATATAATGAGTGTGACTATACAACCTAAAGTGTGTGACTGTACGCCTTATAGCGTGTGATTGTACACATCAACATGTGTGACTGTGCAACTTATATCACGCGATTGTACACCTCAATATTTGTGACTATACGGAATAAAGTGTGTGACTGTACAGCATAAAGTGTGTGACTGTACGCCTTATAGCGTGTGATTGTACACATCAACATGTGTGACTGTGCAACTTATATCACGTGATTGTACACCTCAATATTTGTGACTATACGGAATAACTTCATCTTCAAACTTCATCTTAAAGATGAAGTTCATCTTCAAACTTCATCTTATGAATACCGAAAAAAGAACAACTTCATCTTCAAACTTTATCTTAAAGATGAAGTTGTTCTTTTTTTAGATAATGAAGATGAATAATTTTATAAATACAAAAAAAAAGATATGAAAAATAAAAATAAACTTGAAGATGATCGAAGATGAAGATGAAGAAGAAGCTAAAAAAAATGAAGATGATCAAAGTTTATGCATAAACATACCTTGGTATAATTATCCGTCATGTTGTGTTAAAAAGAAGCATGATGATGAAGATGAAGATGAAGATGATGAAGAAAAATGAGCATGAAGATGAAGATGATGAAGATGAAGATGAACATATCTTCGTATGATGATCGAAGTTACTATGGAGTATGTTGGGTTAAAAACGCAGTATGATCGGAGTAGTTGACGGAATATGGTCGGAGTAGTTGACGGAGTATGGTCGGAGTTATACGAATGAATGGATCTTGAAGATGGTGATGCTTTTTTTTTGTTTGATAGATGAAGAAGAAGATGAAGATGAGAGAGTATCAAGTGGTAAGGAGTGATCAAGACTAGTGGTAAGAAGTGAAAATTTGATTGAGGGAAGGGTTGCTTTTTGCTTTTCTTCTTTTCTCTCTCCACTGCTGCTGTGTCAGTTACTGACATTTACTCTTTTTTTTTTTACATTATTCATCTAAGCCATCCATCCAACCCAAGATCAATGGCCAACAACACAACTTCCCAACTTCCCACTTTTCACCAAACTCCCTTGATCCCTTTTCTATATATATATATATATATATATATATATAGTGAGGATCCGGTGAGTCTCTCATCTTAAATGAGTCCGTCCCGCGATCTTAGACCATTGGATCTAAGAGATCCAAGGGCTGTCATTCAACCACGTCCCCAACTAATTTGATGGATTAAAAAATACTCATATACGTTTCTCCCCTCCTAGTCTTCTACCACCTTGACTCTCATTCATTATACTATTAGAAAAAAAAATTCCTTCCTACAATCTTCACTAATATTCAGAAAAGGCAACTAAAGATCTTCAGCTACGATTTTTTTGCTTCCCTATGTCAAAGAATGAAAACTAATAAATCGATGAAATTTAATTTGCACCATATTTTTTTAACAAGTTTTTGGTGTGATTGATGTTGCTACATAATTTAAAATTGTTATTTTGAAGTTGTTGATTTTCGATTAATTAGTCTTCGTAGCTATTTATTTTGTTGTTCTTCCTGTTTTTATGTCCGTCCATTGTTGTTTGTCGAAATCTTGCAATTGTTCTTTCATAGTTTACCACTTTACTTAAACAAAATTGTTAATTGACAATTGTTGTCATGGTGAAGTATGTACTTTGCCTTTGATTTTACTAGTACAATGAACTAGAGGTTTATTTTGATTACAGTGACACGACTTATCCGTATCAATGTCTCAAGAGTTCCAACTTCCTTTCCACTCAGGCCTTCGTTTCATCAATCAATACTATATCATCAACAAACATCATGCACCAAGAGATGTCGTCTTAAATTGACTTATGGCAAAAAGGAAGGGGCTAAGCGTGGAGCCTTGATGCACACTAATCGTAATATGGGATCAGAAATCCTTGATCTTTCCTACCATAGTACGTACACTTGTACTAAGTCCTTCATACATGTTTTTAATAATGTCAATATACTTCTTTGACACACCTTTTTTGGGAAAATCCCACCACAATACCTCCCTGGGTACCTTATCGTAAGCTTTTTCTAGATCAATAAAAACTATATGCAGGTCTTTCTTCTTATCACGATAATGTTCCATCTTTTGTCTCATCAAAAATATTGTTTTCAAAGTCGATCTCCCAGGCATAAATCCAAATTGATTTTCAGATATCTCCACACACTTCCGCTGCCTTTGCTCGATCACCCGTTCCCTTAATTTCATTGTATGACTCATCAACTTAATTCCCCAATAGTTTGAGCACTCTTGGATAGGGATGTAAATTTCACCCGTACCCGCTTTATATCCATCCACCCGATTTAAATAGATGGATGAAAACCCGAAATTAATGGATGATGGATGAATGACAGATGATGCTAAATCCACCCGTTATCCATCCGTCACCAAATATTCTTTGTATTTTGCTAAAACATATACACATTTATATAAATGTTAGGATAACTAATACAAAGTAATAATTGTTATACTTTTTATAATATCAAAAAAATGATTAAGTTGGTGATTATAATACAAGTTGACCTTATTATTTTTTTGGTGATTAATTAAAATTTAATACTTTTTTCGAGCTTTTAAAGATAATTTAGTCGTAATCCATTTATCATCCGATCCATCTGTTTCATCCGCGGATGATGGATGGATGAATGACGGATGATGTATTTGATGTAATGGATGAATACCGGTGAAGCTTCACCCGATCCGAAATCGATCCATTGTCATCCCTACTCTTGGACATCGCCGTTATTATTATAAAGGTATTAAAGTACTTCTCCTCCAAGCTATTGGCATCTTATTGTGTTTCCAAATCTGGTTGAAAAACTTAGTCAACCATTTGATTCTCTTCTCGCCCAAACATCTCCATACTTCAATAGGTATGCCATTTGGACCTTCTGCTTTTTTCGACCCTGTTGTTTTTAACGCCAAGTTTACTTCACATTTTTGAATACGCTGCATAAAATCCCAGTTAATCAAATTTGGTTCAATACTCATCTCCTCAATATCATTCTCACGATGGCTATTAAATAAGTTGTCAAAATACGACATCTATCTTTCCCTTATCTCCTGATCGCCAACCGAAACCTTATTATCCTCATCTTTCCCACATCTAACTTTTCCTACATCTCATGTCCTCCTATCTCTAATATGAGCAGTTTTATAAATGCCTTTCCCCTTCCTTAACGTGTTATGAGAAAGAATGAATTTGTTATTCAAGTGTGTCGTAATACATACAAAGATATATATATATATATATAGGGCTAAAATACACAATGACATCTAAATGTTATGGTAAGGAAATATTCACTCAATATCCTTATCATAATTCTTCTATAACAAGGTGAAGTTTGTTACTAGCTCATTAATTTCGCATGGGTGAGAGATAAGTCAAGGTCGGAAAGTTGGCATTCGTCAACGAAAATTAGATTTAGGCATGTCTGGTTAGTGGCGGTTCCGTCAAAAATTAGCATATTGAGAGCAAATAGCGGGTTTGCCCAAAGAATATGCCAATATTAGTGTTTGGTAATTGGCGGATTGTAATAGCATATTGGCGGATTGTAATACCAAAGAAGCATCATATTGGGGTAGCATATTGTTTTTTTGTCATTTTTCAAAACATTTAAACAATCCGTTAATCTAATTAAAACAATTAATTACCTGCTTAAAATATTCTGCTAATTCAATCTGTCAGTCAAAACTGTACGTCAATTGATTATGGTAGTCAAATCTGCTTTGTAAATCTGTTTATACTAATATTATTCCGTTGTTTATCAAATAGGGTCTTAGACCATGGTTATCCATGGATACATTTTCTCTCCATAGAGGACCTCATCTCTTCCACCTCACTTTTTCTACCACATTTTATCTCTCTTATAAAATACACGTACATCAATGGATTCACTTTTATCTCCATAGATGACCCACTCATCTCATCACATTTATCATACCTAATACATTTTCTATTTTTTATTTCATTTTATAAATTTATTTAAGGCAACTTAAATATAATAATTAACCCACCAACTTACACACTAATTGCTCTCTCTTTCCCTTTTCTCTTAATCCTTCAAAGTGGAGATTTTTGCTCAATCCTCCTCCAAGGATTGAAGATCCATTGGTGTATCATCATTTTCACTCCATCCACCCTATGAATTAAGTCCAAATTCATTGCTAACCTTGCTCTTAGTTAGTTTTAAAATAAAAGGTACTCCCTTCATCCCTCTCCTTCGATTGAAAAGAAGAATGAACCAATTACTAAGATTACAAGTGGATCAAATTAGACGCCCGATAAAAGGGAGTTGCTCACAAATAGACCTGACAAATATGACCCTGCCCAAATGACTCGACCCGAATAAGATAATCTGAACCCGACCCGACCCGACACCCGAACTAAAGATCCGAGTTTGACCAGTAACCCGAATTGATCTGAGCTAATCCGAAACTGACCTGACTATTATTATCCTCTCTCCATTTTTTATGTTTCTTCTCGTATTCCTTTTAGGGCTGTTTTTTGTTTCTTCGCATTTCTACTCTTTCCTTTTTTGTTCATCTTATTTTACCTTTTTGTTCTAGTTGGACCTATCTTATTGAATACAAGTCATTTCATAAGACCCACCATTCATTACTTTACAATATCTTAACAACTTTCTTATTCTGCAAATATGAATGAGAATAAACAAAAAAACGGAGGGAGTAGAAAACAAGTCTATATCCCAAAACGATTCAAAAAAAAAAAAAAAATCTATATCCCAAAAAAAAAAGTTGAAAATAACAAAATCGAAATGATGAACCCGATGATCCAATCCAACCAAAAGTCAACTGAATATTTATATTCCCTCCATCCAAATTTAAACTTCACGGGGAGTAGGCACAAAAATTAAGGGTGGAGTGTACTGTGGGGTGGAAAATGAAAGTTGAGAGAAAATGTGGGGTCAGAAATGATATGAACCACAAAAATCAACCAAAAAAGGAAATATTGTAAGTAGGAAGTTTAAAGATGGACAATCCAAAAAGAAAAGTTGGAAGATTAAAAATGGATAGAGGAAGTAAGTTATAACACGAAATGATCAACCCCAAAACCACCCTGGAGGCCTGGACCCATTTGCTAATTTAACTCACAAAACCACCCTTCCCGACAAAAAAAATCCTTGATTGATTGAGAGCATAATAAAAATCGAAAGTTTGAGGATCAAGTAATCCGTTATCAGGATCAGGAAGAAGTGGTTTAATTAGAGTAGAAACACATGAGTACCACCGTGCCCTTCCGTTCTCTCTTCCTCGGCGTTGACGTCGGCACCGGAAGCGCTCGCGCAGGTCCCCCCTTCTTCTTCTTCTTCTTCTTCTTCTTCTTCTTCTTCTTCACATTCTTAATTCTCGTGTTTCGAATTTGAATGGGCTCTTCCTACTTTCTAACCTCTCAATTCCACTTTTCATCTTGTAAATCATTGTCTATTGAATTATTGAATGATACAACGTGCCCCCTGTTTTGATGCTCACTCAGCTTCAGATCCTTCCCCCTCTAATCTCCAAATTTCACTATTTTGTTCTTGTTTGGATAGACACCAAATGAGGGTACTTGGAGGGCAATTAGGCCTTGTTTGGATAATAAACGAGGCTGAAGGGCCTTCCGATTTGCAGGGAAATGAGGCGTTGTTTGGATGGAGACCAAATGAGGGTGGAACGCCTTCCAATTTGGAGGGAAATATGGCCTTGTTTGGATAACAAATGAGGGCGGAGGGCCTTTGAATCTTTGATTTGTAGGGAAATGAGGCGTTGTTTGGATGCAGACCAAATGAGGGTGGAAGGCCTTCCGATTTTGAGGGAAATAAGGCCTTGTTTGGATAATAAACGAGGGTGTACTGTCAGAAAAACCACAGCTGTCACTCATTCACACTTTTCTACCATTTTCCACCATGACAGGCTTATTTGACGACAATGGAAAGCTTCTAGGTTCTGCAAGCAGCCCAATACAAATTTGGAAGGATGGTGACTGTGTTGAGGTCATCATTTATTTTGTTATTCTCGTCTTAACACGGTTATTTTCCTTATGTATTACCCATGTATCAACAGCTCCATCATTTACACTTACCATTAGCCTGTCTTAAATGAAGTGATTTGTTGACCTTCTCTTAACCAGCAATCGTCAACAGATATCTGGCATGCTGTCTGTGCAGCTGTCAAAGCTGCTTGTTCACTTGCACAAGTTGATGGGAAAGAAGTTGTGGGGATTGGATTTGCAGCAACGTGTTCTCTTGGTCTCTCACATTTCATATTAACCAACCTTTTGTTTTGTCTTTCTTTAATTACTCCAATGCAAGCTTAACCTTCAAATGTCACGTCTTACTTTGCGCAGTTGCTATAGATGCTGATGGATCTCCAGTTACGGTTTCATGGAGTGGCGATCCTAGAAGAAATGTTATCGTGTGGATGGACCATAGAGCTGTAAAGCAAGCTGAAAAGATCAATGCCTCCAATTCACCTGTATTATAGTATTGTGGGGGATCCCTTTCCCCCGAGATGGAGCCACCGAAGGTACCTCTTTGTCTAATATTGCTATCAATTGATTGGAGGAGCGGGGGTATGACAATTATTTCTCATCAAGTTGATAAACACTCACCGTATTTGTGTTAATTTTAGTTTATCTTGCTTTGCCCTTGATTTCAATCCTAGTTTGAACTTGAAACTACTGGAAAAAACCCTCTTTACTTATATTTTGAATCCTAACTTCTCTTATTGCACATTAGAACTAGTTTTGTAAAACCATAGTTTATCTTGGTTTCAATTTTTACTCGCCTTTAATTATACTAGTTGGATCGCACGGGCCGATTTTTAGTGACAATGATAACGACACCAAGTCGTCGAAGGTAAGAGTATGTCTAATAGTAAAGAAATACGGAGTACTATCCACATACGCATCAATGATAATAATATTTACGTATCAATGTAAAGTAAGAGACTCAATTTGACATATATAAAAATCAAAAATATATTGTACGTAGCGTGTATATATAGCGATATGAGTGATTAAATTTCATGATAGTATAAATAGACGTGTTTATTTTTTACATATTAAATGTATAAATAATTGATCAAATAAGGGATTAGAATGATAAGTTACCACTCCTAAATTCGATTAGTGTTAGATTAGTTTTATTAAAAAAATATGTTCATATTATTAACTAAGTACGTGTATTAATAAACCGTATTAAAATATACGGAGTATAGTGTAGAATAATAATTGCATTTTATAAACTCTACATATAGTCAATAATAGGTTTATTATGATTATATAATTCACTATAATCATAAATAAGCTTAATATATAAATATGTTATATAAGTTGAAACCAGCTACTTCGTATAATACGAAGTAAGTTTTATCACCTATTTATTACTCCGTATGATCGGTATGTCTTAATTACTTTAAAATATGTCCTAATATCGTCTTAATTAATAATTTGCAACTTTCATGTCTATATATATATGTTATTATGAGGTCTTTATATATTTATATATTAAAAATATCACATCATAATATACTTATAATATATATTATATTATGAAATTTATCAATAAATTCATAAAATAAACTCATAATATATTTTCATATACCTGTTATGAATATATACCTCCTTCTACACGAAGGATTAACAAATAAACCAACAAATAAAACTCAATAATATATATACTCCGTAGTGAATTTGTTGAATAATCATCTTATGATAATATGCTAGTGTATTACTCGTATGATATATATAGTGAATTGTACTTATAATATGTTTATTATATAGAAATAATTAGGCTTAATTATTATGACGTATGTTTATATATAATTATGTTGATTAAAATAGTATTTTTAAGACTCGGATTTTTTTAGCTGATATCCAAGGACGAATGATTAAAATACTATAAACCTATTATAAATAATTTTAAACATTATTATTTGACATGCATATATATATATATTATGAGGTGCTTTATCTCGTCTTTAAATAAAATACTTTCTCTAACTCTTTTATATCTTCCCACTTCATTATTTTATTCCCTCCTAAATGAATATCTAGTGGGAAGATATAAAAGAGTTGGGGGAAGTATATAAATTTGACACGTATATAATTTATATTCATATAAATTTATGATTAAAAATTATAGATATATATATATAATTTTATATACATGCATTCATGTTGCCTAATTTTGAAGATTCACAATCTAATTTAAAATTATCATCATTTATATAAAAATCTTATAACATATTATTAACATGATATAAACGCCAAAATCTTTGAACAACATGAAAGTCACAAAAATGAATTAAGTCGGGATTAAGACATACCTCCTTACAGAATAAGGCGAAATCTAATACGAACGATTTTAGATCTCTGTAAGACAACTTCATAAATAATATTCCGTAAATGAGATGACTTGAAATAATCTTCAAATACTAACAATAGGTTGGTTTTCTCTCTTGTTCTGTAACGTAATAACGGTTGCTTCATAATTTTTCATACGCATTAGCATAGAGTTTTTGATGGAGAATACCCTATTACGTAAGTAGAGAGAGAATCAGTTTCCTATTAGATTTTTAGTTTAATTTAATCTCGACCTTCATCAATAAAGTACTCCTTATTTAATCCGATACTAGTGCAAAACCCGTGCCTACGCACGGTATTTTAATTAATTTTGTTTATAAAAGAGTTTAACAACTTGATAAAATTATATTCCCTCCGTCTAAGTCAATGGCTTACGCTTTTCTTTTTTAGTGCTTTCGTCAACAGTTTAGCTCTCTCTTTAGTAGAGTATTTTCGAGAACTAATTCATTTCTAAATTAGCGGATTATGATTATTAAATAGAAGATTTTTAGATAGAAGATTTTTAGATTAAAAAATAATCATGTAAAATTTTGATCACTCGATTCGTAAACTTATCTCATCTTTTTAGGGTCAAGAGTAGACCCTAAAACTTTGACCCACGATCCATTTGGCTCAAATCTGAAATGATCCGTTAATTTAGGATCAACACTCAGGTTGACCCGCTGGTTTGATGGCTTGTCATTAAAAAATAATTAAAATAATTATTAAAATTTTATAATGTTAATATTGTAAACTACAAAAATAATTAAATATAATTTTTTACCATTTAATGATAATATATTTATAATATAATACTCCCTCCGTCCCGGTTATTTGTTGTCTTTTTCCATTTCGGGGTGTCTCGATCAATTGTTGTCCTTTTCATTTGAGGAAGGGGATTGATGAGCAAATTTGATAATTCACATCCAATTTGGTACACTTATCATTCACTAATTGGTTCATTCTAATTTTCTTGGTTTTTGTGCCAAAATTAAAGAACAACAATTGATCGGGACGGAGCGAGTATAGTCTTTATAATTTTTTTAATTGTAAATAGGGTAAGTATTTTAATTAATTACATTAAATACGTTAAGTATGATTACTAATAACTGATTTTTTTTTGATAAAAAGTAAGATTTCGAAAATTATATATCTGCTCAGTATTATGTAATTATACCTACTACTCCATATAACTTTTGATTTGTTATTTGATTATTATTATGTATTCATTTGCCTATTTTGTAGCCTAATAGTTTGTAGGGATTATAATTATTCAAAAAATGAGCCAATATAGTTGTCAAAAATATTTTCTTCCTAAAATTATCATGGTGAATTATTATATTAGGCTCACATTTTAAATAAAATTGTTTTATGATTCATTTAATTGGGCCTTATAGTTGAAATGAAATTGGTTGATTAGAAGGTTAACTTTCCATAATTATGAAGAGCATTTAGGCGGGAAAACTAAAAAGACTTTTTTGCCCTTTGGTTTTTGTTTTAGTGAATAAGGGATTATTGTGATAGCATCTCTCTTAAAGACTTGATTTCCAATAAGACCACAATTATTAGGGAAGAAATATTACCATGATAATAGCGAAGATATATTACATATATCCCGTAATATTATTATATCATATAAAAATAATAAATAATTTTAATTCACTTTCCTTTATTTATACCAACAAAATATATTAAATTTTTATTCATGTTGTATTAAATTTTTTAACTAATTTTCCTTTATTTAAACCAATAAAATATATTAAACGTAATAACATATAATCCCACAAAAAAAGTAAATTATTAATTCACTTTGTTAGGTCAAAGTGAATGCTAATATAATAAAATAGTCAACCTGATATTAATATAATAAAAAGGTTTACTAAAGGTTGTTTGATTATATTTCCTACTAGTTATAAAGCCCGTGCGATGCACGGGCCGACTTTTAGTGACGTTGATAATGACATCAAATTAGTATGCATGATAGTAAACGAATATTATTCACATACATGAATGTGTTTCTAGGTAGGTAATATTTGCGGTAAACATCAAAATAAATTATAAGCGTACATTATAGTAAGAAAGACTAATTAAAGTATCTCACTACATCTTCAACTACATATTCGTACCAATATTCATTTATATTTAAATGGAATATATACTTGTTACTCTATAATTTTTGTATTCAACAATATTATCTACGGATTATTATAAGACTCAAAGATTTTTCATTAATATCTAAAACAAATGATTTCTCTTATAATATAAAATTTCTTAAGTTCATCATAATTTTTCGATATGTGATAATTCAACGTAAGTTTATAATTTTAAGAATTTCCTTTAGGACTCAAAAGATTTCTAATTGATATCTAAATAACGATAATGATTACTTTTATTTATATAATTTTCTTCACCTTATTATAATTTTTTGATGTAGGAATAACTTTACTACCTTTATATGTAATAAATTCATCGCTTTTAATTCTCGAGAAAAATAATGTGAAATTTATACTCTAATGAAAGCATTTTCTACCACGAATCTAAGCTAAATAATTCATTTTTATGATTTTTTTTACGATAGATTTTTTGTTAAACGAAATTTAAAGATTTTTAGATGAAAATTATAACATATCACATTAATATAATACTCCCTCCGATTTTTTATTATCTTCCCCTTTGGTTTTGGGGAAGAAAATAAGGTTGTGGGAATGTGTGGTTCAAAATAAAAGAAGGAAGAGAGAGAAATGTAAGGGTGATTCTAGACCACAGGTTGATGGCCCAAAATGGAAATAGGGAAGAAAGAGTATTTCAGCCCAATAAGGAAATATGGGAAGATAATAAAAAATCGGAGGGAGTAGATTAAATTATATTATAATAATTAATAGATTCAATACTTGATTTTTTTTATTATTAAAGATACTTTTCTAAATTAAGTTTTGATTCAACGGACCAATCATATCGCTCGAAATTTTTTTAGTTTACATATATAATAATATATATGGGGTGATACTTTTTTATACTTTGACATTACTCAATCATACCTCAAAATTATTATCCTACCCCTCCCATTTCCCCTCCCCACATGAGTTTTTAGAGAGAGAAAAATATCTGAAAACTCCAAAGTTCATCTCTTTCCGCCACCCCACCACGCCGGTCGCTGCCGACCACTCCGACCCACTGCGCCGACCACCACTCCGGCCATCTCAATTGTTTTTCGATTTTTTTTTTTAATTTTCCTAAAAGATTATTGTTAATGTTATTTTTCAAGATTAAAATTAAAATTAACTATAATTAATTAAAATTATAACCAAAAAAAAGATGAAATTAATTCGATACTATTCAAATTAGAAAATACAATTCAAATTAAAAAAACGTACAAGCTTTGAATCCTAAACCCTAAAATTCAATGTTACCCAATTAACCCTAAATCGAATCCCTTAATTAATGAATTAAAACTAATTTACGATAAAATATCAATTAACAAATTATGATCCATATTTAATTCACAAATAATTGATGGAATCGGTTTTAGAATTGACGAAAGTTAATTTTGATGAAAAAAATTTAGGGTTTAGTTTAGGAGGAAAATAATGAAAAGGAGAAAAAGGATAATATTGGAAAATTTATTAAATTTTAGGGATGATGGAGTAATACACAATTATGAAAAAGTAATTCCGTTGATGATTGATTGATTATATCACCTATCATAATTTTTCGACGTGGGATAATTTTATTACTTTTATGAAGTGTGAAATAAATTTGACCACTTTTTTCTCGGGAAATGATATGAAATTTGGTTTATAATATAGAAATTAAAATTCCATCACATCATAATTTGACGAATGACTACTCTTATTTGTAATAAAGAATTTATCACTTCATCATAAATATTTCATATGAGATTTTTTTACTTAAGTTTAATAATCATATGAGTTTTTTTTGGTTGATAGGAATATCTAAGAACGAATGATTGCTTTTATTTATATAGAATTTCATCCGCCCATCATAAGCTTTCGATGTGGATAACTTTTTTTTATTAATATCTAAGAACGAATTATTGCTTTTATTTATATAGAATCAACACCTCATCATAATACTCGTGTAGGATTACTTTTTCTTACACTAATTTCTATATATTCTATATTTAAATTAAAATATATATTAAAACTATAATAATTATTAATAACAATTATTTAAAAATTCAAAATTTTAATTATATATTTTTGAGGGTAAATAAATAAATATTAAAATAATAATCAAACAGAATTGACTAAACGTTTCACGTTGTCGCAGATCAATTTTTGTTGCCTTGTGAGGTGATGATCGTCGGTTTATATAGTGATTTTTAGAGTCTTAAATGGCGTAGGATTGTTTTGTTTTTTTCTATACAAATTCTTATATTCTTTATTTTTAAAAAATTGAGTTTTAGGTGGAGTAGGATTTTTTTTTCATATACAAATTTTTATATTATTTATTAACTTAAAAAAATTATATTAAAAAATTCCGACCAATCAAATCGCTCGAAAAGTTCCTACTTTATTAATATGTATTGATATTGATTCGTAATATGCCCACAAGTTGTATTGTATATCCACTTTGAAATAATTGTAATAACGGTTTTTATTCAGGTTGTATAAAAAAATATTTTCCTTTATTTAATTGTAATAATTGTATAAACATTGTAATAACAAGGAAAATATATTACATATCCCGTAATATTATTATATTATATAAAAGTATTAAGTAATTTTAATTCACTTAAAAAATTTTAATTTACTTTTAATTGACTTTCCTTTATTTAAAGCAACAAAATATATTAAAAAAATTATTCAGGTAGTATTAAAAAATTTAAGTCACTTTCGTTTATTTAAACCAACAAAATTTATTAAAAAATTTATTCAGGTTGTATACAATTATTTTCCTTTATTTAAACCAATAAAATAAATTTTTAAAAATTTATTCAGGTTGTATTAAAGATTTTAATTCACTTTTAATTTACTTTCCTTTATTTAAACCAACAAAATATATTAAAAAATGTATTCACTTTCCTTTGGTAAAATTTTACCCTTCACCTGAAAAAGTTCCTGCTTTATATATATATATATATATATATATACATATATATATATATATATATATATATATACATATATATATATATATATATATATATATATATATATATATATATATATATATATATATATATATATATATATATATATATATATATATACACACATATATTGATTAGGAACATAGTAAGGCTTCATAAATTGTTATTTAGATAATTTTAATATACTACGATGAGGGCTAGCCATTGAGACAGTATACCTGTTTAGAACATGAAAGTGATCAATTTCTTTGTGAGTCTAATTTCTCTCAGTAAAAAAACAAGATGCATAGTGAGATTACAGAAAATAAGAGTGCTCTTCTCTTGTGGCCATGAGGTTCTTACATGAAAGAGCTCACTTTGGTTCATTTGGGAAAACTGGTCTATCTTCTATGTTCCTATGCATTTAATGGTAATTAAGCCCAGAAATGGATTTTGATTCTCAATCCTCAGTTTTGAGGCTGTCAGTCTTTCACAACAAGCATTCTATTTACCGGACAGAAGTCATCCCTTACTGAAAAGCATTTATCATGGTACGTTTGGAAACTTGAAATTCGATTTGAATTTCCCTAGTTGATCAAATACACTTTTCTAAAGAAAATTTTTCAAAAAAATATTTTTTGTTTCGTGCACCCAATTCCAATTCCAAGGGTACCACAGAGAACATTTTGGAATTGGAATTGAATGCAAATAATTGAATATCTAGAATTAGATTCATGAAAATAAAAAATAATTCCAAAATCCCAAACTCTACCTAGAAGATATTGTCTGTAGCAAATACATCACGCAGAAAGTTACAAAACCTGAACATGAACTAATGATTTACATCAACATTTACTTTAATGACCATATGCCTAAGAGATTATCCCATAGTTGGGAGTCTGGTACTCACTATTTGGTGGTTTGGAATATTCTTGTTGAGCATCTTCCTAATATGTCTTTGAGCCTCATACAGTCATACATCCTCCAGTCAGATGCTATGTAATGAAGTTGAAGTTTTCTTATGAAACAAATGCCTCGAGCTTATAAATGCAATGTGTTTTTTAGTACTTATAGAGTTATAGTGTATATTTCTGACTTCTGCATCTTTGTTGAATATTTGAGAAACTGCACAGCAGTTATGTTTTCTGAATTTCTTGATTATATTTTGCGTTTTTATTCAGTCTTTTCACTCCTCAATCTAAACTGAATTTCTGTAAGGAGCTCTGAACTGTATAAAAGATAATGTTTCATAGTACTTCTCCGTAGCTTTTGTGGGTGAAAGAAAATCTTAAAGAGTCCTGGTCAATGGCATTTCGATGGATGGACTTGAGTGACTGGCTGTCTTATAGGTAAGGGAAGTGTTCTTGACGTTCTCCTGTATTAAGTAGGGAGTGAGTTTATGTTATGGCTATGGCCACTTTCACTTTTCACACACACACATATATATATATATATATATATATATATATATATATATATATATATATATATATATATATATCTTTTTAGGGCTACTGGTGATGACACAAGGAGTCTGTGCACCACTGTTTGTAAGTGGACATATCTTGGTCATGCACATCTGGATCAATTGAATGAGAGAGACTCACGTGATATGGAAGCTTGTGGGTGGGATGATGACTTTTGGGAGGAGATCGGCTTAGGTGATTTAATGGATGGACATCATGCCAAGATTGGTACGTATATATTTGTGTCAAACTATCCTTCTTATCTACCTTTGATCATTTTGTAAATATGGCACATTGGTGTTTAAGGATTAGTGTGATTTTTTTTGCTACCGTTGAAGCCGTGTTTAAGATTATCCCTAGGCGATTTGAATGATTAATCTTATAGAAAAATTGATTAATATCATCTTTAGATATAAATTTTCCTTCTTCAAGAGTAGATGATTAAATGTTATACAGAACCTTCTGCCCATGTCTGAAGACTTACTGGCCACTGAGATTGCCATTTTTTTTTATCATATTTTATGTATAAATATGTGAACTTCTTACATGTTGCTGACTTGTTTTGCCCGTGTGTAAAGGAGATGTACACGTTGGAAAATAAAAATATATAGCGTTGTTTTGCCAGTTTTAGTCTTTCCCAAAAATGTATAGCGTTGTTTAGTGTCTAATGAATTTCCTTACTCTTTGATTCACTCAATTTTTTGCAGGTCGAAGTGTATCTTTTCCGGGGCATCCTTTGGGCTGTGGTCTAACACCAGCTGCTGCAAAGGCAAGACACTTTGTATAAAAGAATCTATAATTCTATATATATATTTGAGGTTTTTTTCGAGCGCTAGATTCGTCCGTTTCATCCAAACTTGATTTAGGAAAATATCATAAATAAAAAAAAAATTAAGTACAAATTCTTTCAAGGCTTTTTTCAAGCGATATGATTGGTCCTTTTTTTTCAAAACTTGATTTAAGAAAGTATCATAAATAATAAAAAAAATCAAGTAAAGAATATTTTAATTATTATAATATATATTTAGTCTATTATATTAATGTGATGTTTTACAATTTTTAGGTAAAAACCTTTACAGATCATTTAACAAAAAAAATTATCGTAAAAAAATTCTAAAAATTATACTCCCTCGGTCTCTATAGAAGAGTCACTTTTTTTCCTTTTTGGATCGTCTCTCTATAAGAGTCACCTTTTGCTTTATTTTTCTTTTGTCTAATTTTTGTGGTTACCATTAAATTTTTGTGGTTAACATTAGTTGTGATCCCACATATTTTCGCATCCTTCATTTTCCACTACACAATCCTTCACACCTTAATTCTTAGTAAACGGGAGAGGTGAGTCTTCTAGTGAGGTGAAGGGAGTAGTATTTATTTTTAAATTGTCTCACGTCAGAAAATTATACTAAGGTGATGGGATTCTATGATTATGAATAAGAGTCATCATTGGTACTCAGGTATCATGAACAAATCTTTCGAGTGTTATAAGTATTGTTTTAAAAAGAGCTTATAAACTTAAAGATTCTGTGTTTTTGAATTTGGTGATTTTACAATTAGATTCGTGGTAAGAATAGTTAAGTGCTAGATAAATAATTTAAGCTAGTATTAGACACAAAATTGTATTCAAATAAAAGGATAATATATAAAAATTAATTATATCGAATAACTAATAGATTAAAATTAGAGTTTTAGCAAAATCTAGGCACAAAAATAGGTTGGCTGGAATTGGGCTTTTAGACTAAGGCTTTGTAATATCTTCTTTCCAACGGGTTGAATAAGTTGGGTCAGGTGATGACCCTAAATTAATGGTCATTTGGATTTGGGTAAAAAAAAAACCGGGTTCATGTTCAATGGAGTATAAATTTCTTACGTTATTTACTCGAAAAATATGATGTGATATTTATATATGGTTTGTCTCATTATTGAAGAATCATGAATAACAAATATTGATTTCAAATTATCGCGTACAAATAAAACAATGTACGCAGTATATATATGATGACATAATTTCAAATTATTTTTGAAGTTGATTTAATTTTAAGTATCAACAAAGTGTTGTGTGCCACATTCATCCATGTATATGTTTATCTTTTATTATTTGTTAGAGATATTTTGATCAAAAGTAAAAAAAATGATTTGATATAAGATTTAAACATTAACTCATATAACTTTTTTTTCAAAATAATTAAAAATGATTTGTGGTAAAAAAAATGCAATAATTACAGTATAGTTTTCATATTATTTTTATCATTGTAGAAAATAGAATAAAAGTGTACAAATATTAATAATATTTGTTCATGCTAGAAGTAATGAATTACAATTGTTCGTTTTCGGAAATCAGGTTTGAGATCCAAATCAGTTGAAAAAAAGTGTTTTTTAGTATGTGGTTTGTTCCATCACGTTGAAAAAACTGGTAAATTTATTATGTATAAATAGTATAATTGTCCTACATTGGAAGACTATCATAAGGCGGAGTAATCATATGATTATAAATTAGTCATTCGTGGTCCTTACTTCTTAGATATCAAGTATCAACTCAACATTTGCAAAATATTGTCTCAAAAAGAGATCTTACGAGTTTATTTTATTATTTCTACAATAGTGAAATTTGTTAAAATAAATAAATAAATAAATGTAATGTTAAATTAATAGTACGAGTAATTTGTCAAATTTTAAAATTTTGTAACGTGAGCAAAATAACGATAAAATGACCAATTTTAATGTTATTTTGTTACTTTATAATGGTATAGTTAATTTTAATATAATTTTGTTACTTTATAATGGTATAGTATGATTTCAAATTATCACTAAACTAATTCGGTTTTAATTGTCAACAAATGTGTTTTCTACCACATTCATCTTAGGTACGTTTATCTTTAATGATATTTGAATGAGATATTTTATTTTAATACAAACAAATGATTAGATATAGGATGTAAAGATTATTCAATATAATTAAGTTACCTAACCTATGCAGCATACGGGCTTTTAACCTATAGTTCACATTGATTTTGACTGTGTTTTCTTGTTGTTGACTAAAACATAGTAGTAGCTACATATTTTTTGGCAGGCTTGAGAGGCTGTCTCAATTTTGTAAAATAGTCTCCATCTTCACAGTCTAAATTTCAAGAATTTGTGTTTTTCCAGGAGCTTGGTTTGCAGGTGGGAACTCCAGTGGGGACATCTTTGATTGATGCCCATGCTGGTGGGGTTGGAGTCATGGAAAGTGTTCCATCATCTGAATTGAAATCAGAAGGTCAGTAATCCTTGATCAATTGATTTTTCAGTTAATGCACCTACTGTACTGTTCCATCATCTGAACTGAAAT
Organism: Agrostemma githago; assembly: GCA_958450325.1. NCBI lineage: Eukaryota > Viridiplantae > Streptophyta > Magnoliopsida > Caryophyllales > Caryophyllaceae > Agrostemma > Agrostemma githago. Next base: position 17,167,100 of record OY288250.1, read on the forward strand.
AAGAAGCTGATTTTTTTTTTTTTTTTTTTTTTTTTTTTTTTTTTTTTTGCAGCTGATGGGAACGAGGAAATTTGCCACCGTATGGTCTTGGTTTGTGGAACATCTACATGTCATATGGCTGTGTCTCGGAGCAAGCTATTCATTCCAGGAGTTTGGGGGCCTTTTTGGTCTGGTACATTTTCATGACCTCTTCATCATGTAGTTCTGCAAGTTTTAGTTCCTTCTGTGATTGAAGATTTGTATTGTCTTAGTAGTCTTATGTATATATGTTTTGCATATTGAAACTAATAAAATACACATTTTTGCACTTAATAAATATGACAAAAAAAAATTAATACGGGGTAATACTCAAAAGGACATTTGCACTTATTAAACATGCCAAGCTTCCAGCACTCCGATCTTTTCAATATTAATTTAATCTGAATTTTTAACCAATTTTGTTTGCACGCATAAATGCTTTGAGTTTCTCTGTGCCACGCTTCTAAGGTTTGCCATATGATTGATTTTGATTTTTAAATTGGTTGGAGGTTGCTTTGTTAGAAGATTCGGGACAATATAGGTGATGCTAGAAGGCTTTTCAGTTTCAGTTATTCTCTATTGTTTATTGCTTTCATGATGGGAGTAAAGAAGTTCCTCTGTGTGTTATACTCGTACTTGTTTGTATATAGGTCTGCTGGATGCTGCTTAGTTGCTCAATCTTTTATCCAAGTGCTAATCATGCAATCTCTTTTCTATTGTTTCAGCAATGGTGCCTCAATACTGGCTTACAGAGGGTGGTCAGAGTGCTACAGGGGCACTGTTGGATTACATTATTGAGAATCATGTAGCTTCCCCTAACCTTGCAAATCGTGCTGCTTCTCAAGGTATGATAGTGATTAGTTGTACTCTTGCTTGTTGTAACCATTATCTTTTTACTAGTTCTGTTTTGTGATGGTCTGCTTTTTTTTTTTAGCCACCACAGTGTTTTCTCTACTGAACAAGATATTGGAATCAATGGTTAAAGAACAGAACTCTCCATTTCTTTCTGTTTTAACAAAGGATTTGCATGTACTCCCCGATTTTCATGGGAACAGGTGTGTATTAGAGTACAATTTTTTCAAATTTGAGTCATTATGCTTAAAATGGCTGTGTATCCTAAAAGCTGCTTCAATTTGCAATTGCTCAGGTCTCCAATTGCTGATCCCACCGCAAAAGGGATGGTCTGTGGTCTTACACTTGACACCAGTGAAAAACAACTTGCTCTACAATATCTTGCGACAGTCCAAGGTATTGCATACGGTACACGCCACATTGTAGAGCACTGCAATGTTAATGGTCACAAAGTAAGTTCTCTAGACGAGATCCTGAATATGAGATCATTGACACCCTGAAGAATATTGTGGGAGTTGGAAGTTCTAAATAACAATAGAAGATGTGTTAATCAAAAGCCAGATGATTCATTTATAGATTGTAAATCTCTCTGTATTATTTCAAATCAAGAGATCTATGAGTCTAATCCAACTTCCACTAAATAATTTCTGAAGTTGTGGCCCTGTATTCACAGCTTGCTAATTGTGTAACTTTCCTGTGTGACAGATAAACACACTTCTAGCCTGCGGTGGACTGGCAAAGAATTCGTTGTATGTTCAAGAACATGCAGATATTATTGGTTAGTTAATTGAGAATCCCCTTTGAAACCACCCTTAACAAAAACATGTCCAAATTATGTGATTGTACTGGATGCGTGGGTGTTACTGATCTTTATTACTTATGACTTAACAGGATACCCAATAATTCTCCCAAGAGAAAATGAGTCGGTTCTCTTGGGCTCTGCCATTCTTGGTGCTGTCGCAGCAAAGAAATATCCCAGCCTTCAGGAGGCAATGAAGTCGCTGAATGCTGCTGGTCAGGTAAAATTTCGTATCCTGTATAAAAAAAATTAGGTAATTGGAAGAGATTGTCCGTTAATATAGTTGAAACAATGGCATTTATTGTCTATTAGGCTCTTGAAATATTGATTCTCTCTAGAGAGGCTCTCACTAGAGCCCATATTCACTATTTGGCGTTTAAGGTCTCTCACTGAATTGTTCGCGCTTCTTATATTGTGAAGTAGCCGATTAGCAATTGGTTCATGCAACTCTCGACAAAATATTCAGAAACCGTTATCCGTATATAACATATACTTCCTCTGAGTTCTTATTTTTGTCTCACTTTTCTTTTTGAACCGAGTTTGATATTTGTCACATTTTCCTTTTTAGGCCATCGATATGTGGTTCACATTTACTCTCCTATTTCTCTCTTTTCCTCCTTTTTTAAGCCACTTATTTCCCATCCTTAATTTCCATCCCAAAACTAAATGGGACGATAATAGAAACTCGGAGAGAGTACTTGATTATGTCTATTCTGATGCATGAACGATGTTTCGTACATCCGATTTCCCCTTACCAGCCCATGGGTAAGAGCCTTTGAGGCACTGGCAACTTCTTTGTTGAATTGCTCTTGAAGCTTGAGACAAGTATCGCATCAAAATCGTTTAGGGAGAAAGTAGATGACCATTTGGGACAAGTTATAATACAACTATGTAGCTCGGGGCAGTAATACACAACGTATATGAGAAGGTCTGACTTGTGCTACTGTCGTACAAGATTTGCTTCATGTAATAAAGCCATTTTTTTCAAATGTGATTTTTTTTTTCTTGTATCCCTCAATTATTGAGTTTTCCAAGTTGTAACCCTCTTTATATACAGAAAAACTTACGGAGTATTACGTAACATTTGGCTATGAGTTTAGAACGTGGTAATTTTTTATTCCAAATTGATCCTCTTTACAAAACTTTCTATTTACAAAAAAAGTTGGTTGCATTCTGAAATCGTGATCAAGAGTTATGCTCAGTCATTTCTTTCTTTTTTTAATTAGGAATGAATATAGAAGGTGGTGATTTTCTTTTCCAAATTTACCATCTATACAATGTTTTTGGTTTCAAAAAATAATTACCGCCTTCTGAACAAGTAGCCGAGGGGAAGCCAGTTTGTTTCACAAAAAAGTTGAACGCTTAGAAAACTCAATAGTCGAGGGGTACAACCGTACAAGTAAGAATTCTTTTTCCATAAATTACTTAATGCATTAATGTAAGAGAATGTTTTATCCAGCTATTCAAATTGTTTAGTCACACATTGCTTAAATAGATCAAATACTCCCTCTATTACTTTATATAAGTAGTTTTGGGTGAAAAAGAAACTTACGAGTATTTTATACTCCCTCTATTACAAAATATAAGTAGTTTAAGGTATTTGCACACTTATTAAGAAAATGTTTCAAATGGATATCAAGCTGCTTTGCAAAATTGAATAAACCCTTTTTGACCAATGAAAGAAGTTTTACTGCATTGAAAAATGTAAAACAACTTATAAAAAGTAAAATTTTCAATTCTCTAAAACTACCTATATTATGTAACGGAGGGAGTATAAGTTGTTTTGCTTTTTCTTGTGCATTTTCTCTTCTTTCATTGGTTTATAGGAGCATTTTCAATTTTCAAAGCAAATTAATACTGGTACCACTTAAAGTGTTTTTCTTAATAAGTGTGCAAATGGCTAAAACTACTTATATTTAGTAATGGAGGGAGTACACATTAATGTGCCATATCTAGTTGTACAAGTCCTCACATGCAATACTTTTTTTCATGCATACCACATCAGTGTAGATAGGACTCCCTTGGCTCAACTTCTTGCAGTTATTACCAACCATTTGATTGTTTAATAATAAATCTTGGCTATTTTTAGTTTAGGTATGCTACATAAGATTATATTACTTGCAGCATTTTTCTGAACTGGTTAAGGCACCTTTGCATCTTTTCTATTACTTTGAAGGTAGTTCCAAATTGCTTCAGAAAATTTTATTTTATAACTGTTGTAGTTGCATGTGTGACATTGTTCCATTTTGTGGATGTTATAATCATTCTGAGAAATTTTGGTTCCAGTTGATGTCTGAGTTGGCTTTTGTAGCCTGGTATAGGTCGTTGTGCCATAAATATAGTTGCCACCAGAGATAGGAGCTCACTTTCTCAAGTGCACGTATTTCTTTGTCTCCGTAGCGTTTCAGTCTTCGTTGTTTTGATGATTCTATCGATTGTTACAGGTGGTTTATCCGTCTGAGGATCCCCAGGTAAAGAAGTATCACGATGCTAAGTACAAAATTTTCCGCGACCTTTATGAAAAACAGCTATCTTATCGATCAGTTATGGCAGAGGCTTTGGCATAGATGACATGATGCTCTAATTAGCAGTGAGAACCCGACTGCTGTAAATATTTAGAGATCTGCAGATTCATACCCACAAGGGCACAAGGATGTTTTTTTTTTTTTTTTTTTTTTTTTTTTTTTAAATTCGCACAAGGATGCTTTTAAGATATTGTTACCTTGCATTCCATGTTTTTTGGGCAAGTTCTGTGTTGCTGACTAATTTTATCATTATTATTAATATTAATATGTACAAACATATGAGAAAAGTTCCGGTGTTTATCATTTAATGAAATGACAATTAAACTCGTGAAATTGTTGTAATCGTATGACTATCTCATTTTACTTTTTGTCACTCCTTTAATAATTGGGCGAGATTTGGATGTGATGGCGGTGTTGAGGAAACCTTGTGATGGTGTTGGGTGTTGTTGGGGGTTAAGATAGAAGAGAGAGTTGAGGTTTGTTATATTTAATCTTGACCCTTCTATATCTATATCTATTATTAAAAGTCAAGCAAATTATGCATTTTAGTAAAAGATTTATGCATTAATTTATTGAAAATTATATTATTGTTATGATATTTTTGTTGTCAACGTTGACGGTTTTAGTTGGCAAAGTTTTGTTATATTGATATCCATTTTATTATATGTATGACATATCTTTTGTAACACCGAATTCTTATTCGAAAACTTAAATTAAAAAACTTACAATTATCGTTTCAACATATGATACAACTTTTCCGTTCATTTCAAAACTAAATTTGATATTTCTCAATTATAAACGTTCCTAAAAAACACGCTAAGTAGTACGAATCGTGAAGTTATATATATATATATATATATATATATATATATATATATATATATATATATATATATATATATATATATATATATATATATATCTAGGATCCTTTGAGGCAGCTCAACTCGCCGCACTCATTGAGGCACAATCTCAACCATTAGATTAAAATCAAATTAAAGGCTAAGATTAAAACAAAAACTCATACATAGAAAATTTTTCCCCAATTTTTTTCCCGGGGAAAAAAATCGATATATTTTTTTTTTTTTTCCGGAAAAAAAAAATTTCGGAATATTTTTTTCCAAAAAAAAAATTTTTTTTTTTTTCGAAAAAAAAAAATCCGAAATTTTTTTTCCAAAAAAAAAAAAAAAAAATTTCGAAAAAAAAAAATTCGAAATTTAAAATAAAATTGGTGTATATAAAAACAATTTCAGTGTACATAATAACTGTTTTAAGGTATATAACAATTCTATTATATCAAATAATTAAGTACATATGCCAATTATTTCAGTGTATATATATGTTGATTAATTGGTGTATATAGTAACCATTTGAGTGTATATAACAATAACTCTTTTACTGTATATATATTTAGTTCTTAAGTGTATATATATGTAGTGAGTTTAATAGCGTATATAATGAATTTTTTAGTGTATATAACAAATATTTTGATGTATGTTCCATTGTTGATTAACTGATGTACATATTAATTATTTGGGTGTATATAACAATTATTTTACTGTATATATTGAGTTCTTAAATGTATATATGCAGTGAGTTTAATAGCGTATATAATGAGTTTTTTTAGTGTATATAACAGTTATCTTGATGTACGTTCCATTGTTGATTAATTGGTGTACATAATAACTATTTGAGTGTATATAACATTTTTTTTATTTAAGTGTATATAACATTTTTTTTACTGTATATATTGAGTTCTTAAGTGTGTGTGTATATAGTGAGTTTAATAACGTATATAATGAATTTTTTTAGTGTATATAATACTTATTTGGATGTATGTCTCATCTTAATCTAATGGTCTAGATTGTGCCTCAATGAGTGTAAGGAGTTACCCTGCCTCACCGGAACCCACCTATATATATATATATAGGATCTGGTGTAAACACACCAATTTGGTGTAAACACGCTAACAATCTGGACCGTTGATCTTAATCTTGATCAACGGCTCAGATTAGATCTCACAAACCCCAACAAAACCCTCCTCATTCCCCATTTTCGTCTCTTTCTCTCTCTTCATTTTCAATTTTCGTCTCGTCTCTTTCTCTCTCTACTTTGTTCTTCATTCCTTCTTCTTCAAGCAACAAACGTTTCATCTTCACCATCATCGCCGTTCAATTTCTTCAGGTCATTCTACCGCGATTCCTTCTAATCCTCTCATCATCATCATAGTTCTGACCTAATTTCATCAGTTTGCTGATTTTTGCTAATTTTTCAGGTGATTTTCGTCAATTTCAGCCATAATTTCATCCATTTCAGTTGCTTCAAGCTTTACCTCAACAATTCCTGAGTAGGAGTTCTCGTTGATTCTGGTATAAAAGTTCGCACTGTATTTCAGACTTGACGAATGACGAGTTTAATTTTCCGACTTCTCGTTTGTGTTTTGTTTGTCCTAAATCACGTTTCATCATTATTTCTTCTTGATTTTTGTGGATTTGTTTCTATTATTGTGTATATGTTATTTCGCCTCTCTGTTAGGGTTTGATAACAGTCATCATCATCATCTTCATCATTCCGCCCTAATTTCTTCAATTACTTCACTCTGCCTCAATTTCTTCACTCTGTTTTTTGCCCAATTTTGGTATCTTCAACTAGTTATATGTTTATTTCGTTCAAAATGTACTGCATTATGTTTATTATGTTTATTTTGTCATTCATGAATTAAACTTGTAAGCTTTTTCAGTGGTTTCACATAGTAGATGAACTGTGGACACATTTACACTAAACAATAAATTGTGGTTGTGTACTGCATCTGCATCAATGTACTGCTAACTAATACGGAGTATAAGTTATTAACTGATCAAGTATTGTGCACTTGATAGTTAAATGCAATCTCATTCTCATTTTCTATGTATCATGCATTTTTATGATGACTTCCTGCAATTCCTTCTCCATTCTGATGACTGCATTCTTTCTTGTTTGTTCGCCACTCGTTTTAACTTTAATTTGATTTTACTGCTTTTCACTTGAGTTTTATCACTTTATGTATGTCAATTTGAGATGATTGAGCTGATTAATTCACTTTTCATACAAATCTCATACTTTTGAGTTGATTAATTTGAGATGATTGAGCTGGTTTTGGTTTAGATTCTATGGCAGATATTCTCAAGGATAAAGATATCCTAGCCGACTTCATTTCTAAAAAGAAAAACAAGCGTCCCATAGAAACAAAAGATGAGGCGACCAGAAAGCCTTCCAAGAAACGGTCGAAATCATCTGTCTCAGTCAAAACAGATGGTGAGGAATTAACAAAACCACGAGAATTGTAAGTTTTTTACTTTTTATTGTTCTTATTTCAAGGCATTACTGTAATTATGTGTTAGCTGATGTTAGTTATTCCAACATATTACAGTAGTTATTCCAAGGTATAAATGTAGCTATTCCAAGTTGTTACAGTAGTTATTTCAACCTCAGTTACTCCTATGTCTTAGTATAACTATTCCAATTCAGTAAAATAGTTATGCTGTCTAACGTGGTCTGATGTTTGCAGGCCAAAGTCAATGATTGTCAAGTGTCGGCCTCATGGTCTTGTGGACCTGATAAGTAGACTTGGCAAACGTCAGTTGGCTGATGTTCGTGAGATCGGGTTTGGGGGGTTACTCGATCTTAAGGTTTCTGTACTCCCATTAGACATAGTGCCATCTTTGGTGAGACACTTCAACGCTGCTGGCCACATGTTTGAGGCTTCAAGTATCAGATTTTTCCTCACAAAAGATGATGTCCATGATGTCTTTGGGTTGCCAAGGGGTGGCCATGAAGTCGAATTAGTGCCAACTGGGCCTGGCATCTTATCGACTCAAGACACGTTGAAGCGCAAATGGAGGGAAGATTTTGGCATAAACAACAACAAGGATTGTATCAAGGTGAACCAACTGACTGAATCTATGCTTAAGGACAAAGATAAAGGTGGAGACCAATTCAAGCGTATGTTTGTCTTGTTTGCTATGTCATCCTTTCTTGCACCAACGTCAAACCACACCGTTGATTTCTCCCTTCTAAAAATGGTCGAAGATGTGGGAAGGATATGTGAGTATGATTGGTGCTCATATATTTTTCATCAGCTAGTTGAGGGAGTGAGTTCGGTTAGGTCCGGAAAGGGAAAGGGCAAGAATTTACGGGGCTGTATACTTGTCTTGTTACTTTGTTATTTTCATCGAGTAGAGTTCTGTGGAGAGGCTGCCCCAAGGGATATACCACTGATCAAGCATTGGTCAGACAAGAGTTTAGAGAAGAGGGCAAGGGCGGAACTTAGTACCGGTCGGCTAGGAACCGGTAACTTAATCGAGGGTGTTTACCCTATTTGCAAGCAGTCAACCAGCAAGAATGGTATAATTATTCTATTAATGTTCTTCCATTTTTTTTCCAATTTGTCTACATTTAAAATTTTTATGTTTAACATGTGTTTTTCGTTTGTGTGGTTAACAGATCCTCCGGTGACTCCGGTGGCCACGACAATCAAAAACAATGAAATATTGACAGAGGTTGTGAGTGAACCTCAACCCGGAAAGACATATTTGGAGTTGCCAGCTGAATTTGAAACTGACGAACAAATTCGAGCTAGGGCAAATGATGTAAGTGTCTATATTAGACACTTTTTCAAGCAATTACAGTAGTTATTCCAAGGCAATGAAGTAGTTATTCTAACGTCTTACAGTAGTTATTCCAATTCATTACAGTAGTTATTCCAAGGCATCACAGTAGTTATTCCAAGGCAATAAAGTAGTTATTCTAACGTCTTACATCAGTTACTCCAATTCATTACAGTAGTTATTCCAAGGCATTACAGTAGTTACTCCAAGGCATTACAGTAGTTACTCCAAGGCATTACAGTAGTTATTCCAAGGCATTAAAATAGTTATTCCAACATTAGTTACTCCAATTCATCCAATTCATTGAAGTAGTTATTCCAAGGCATTAAAATAGTTATTCCAGGGCATTAAAATAGTTATTCCAAGGCATTACAGTAGTTATTCCAATTCGTTAAAGTAGTTATTCCAATTCATAGGCATTACATAAGCTATTCTTATATATTTTTCTGTTATTTTTCAGAATTTGCATGCACATTGGCTGATCATGCAACAAGATGTTGATCTCTTTTATAAGAGACATGCTCGTCGGAGTGAGTTGATGAGAGCAGAGGGTTTTCCAAGCTCCAGAATACCGACAGAAGTGAGCCTCTCATCAACTCCAGAATTTTAGAAGGAGAGTAAATTCTTTGACTACATTGATTTCATCACTGAACATGCTTTAAAAATGCATCAAGTGAAAGATAATCTTCCATCATATGAAGAATATGTCAAAGAGATGACAAGAGAGCCTGTTGATGAGGAGCCTGTAAATGATCATGTGGATTTTGGGAATGTTGATGAGGAGCCTGTAAATGATCATGTGGATTCTGGGAATGTTGATGAGGAGCCTGTTGACTGCAATTTAGACAATGACAATGCAAACTCCAACAGTGATCCTTTATGTTATTTACATGATTGTGTGGGTGTTGTTCCTCCAGATCTTACATGCAGTATAGACTGTGGGCCAGTTGAAAAAGACGCAACAGTTGTGTCTTTGTACATGATTGAGAATTACGAGTTATTGAAAGGCCTTCACAGTTTGAGGAAAAATGTTGTTGATTACATTTTCCTCGATGACTATAAATTTTCTCAATCGTAAGTATCAATTTCCTTTTACTTTTTTTTTCAGTTGGTTGTATATTTTACTATTGTAGACAACTAAATTATTTTATTGAAATCTCAGGGAGGCTTTGGTTGAATTCTCCCATATAAATCTCCTGGCAAGAGATGACTTTCAGTCATTGCAAGTTGACAGAATGATTTTTACAAATGTGGTGGATTGTTGGTCCTTGCTTCTCAATCGTATGATGATCAAGGCAGATGGAAGCTGCTCTTCTTTATCAAGACTATTTTTTGGGGTTGACCATTCTGTAAGTGCACACAAACCTTTTTTGGTGTATGTGAAGTTATTTTGTGTTATGAATCATATTTAGAGTATAACTTTTGATTCTCTTGTGTAGCCCACATTAATAAAGTACATTCAAGAGGGCAAGATTAACAGCAATCAAGAAGATTATCAGGCCCAAATTTTCACAGCATGGTCTACGTACATTGAGATTATTAATCATCCAGTAAAGCTTGATTCTGATCTGGTAATCATCTTTTTTTACTCACGATCTCAAATAACACATATGTTGGAATAACTGAACATGAACATAGAGTAACTGATGTCTAATATTGGAATAGCTGAACGTGAGCAGTAGAGCAACTGTAATTCTGGAATGGAATAGTTGAACGTGAATAACTGGATTATTGTGTTGTCTTCTGTAGGTTTTCATTCCTATCCATTCTCGAGAGCACTTTATATGTGTTTTAATCAATTTCAAGGATGAAACATTGGATTATCTTGATAACCTGACATCTTACTGGGACACTGATCTTGGTTCATACTTTGAACTGCTTTGTAAATATGCTGTAAGTATTTGCTATAACATTTTTTTAATATATATTTCATTATTCAGTAATACATTAAATGGATACTAACTAAATTACGTTTCTATCAGGCACTCTTATATGGTTCTTTTCTAAGCAGCAAGGGTTTATCCATTGGAGAAAAGGTGAAAAATTTCACATGGAAAGTTGTCCCTTTACCTTGGAAAGAAACATTTATGGGAGATTTGGATTGTGGAGTATATTTGATGATTCATATGCTCTTATATCATGGATGTGTATTTACTTCATCTTTGGGAGACATGAAATCAAGAATTAGATACCGAGCAGAGATTGCTGCAGCCCTGTTTTTAGCCAATGATAACCGGATTAGGGATGATATTCTGCATAAGTCAATCACCCCCTTCGGTAAGAACAAAAAAAGATTGTTGACGACCTTATCAAAATCGCGCAAACAAAAAGAACAGAAGGAGAAGTCTGCAACAACTGCATCTCCAAGATCTAGTGCTCGCAAACCTGTTGATATTCAAATTGGAGACGGATTTGGGTGTACGTTAGATGTGGGTGAGAGTGATGTTAAGATGGTACTTGTCTCGCTACTTTTCAGAGGAGCTGAAGTGCATACTTTATCATTGCCAAAACTGAAAAAAGAAGTGCTTGACTACTGTTTCTTAGAAGATTACACATATGAGAAAAGGTATAAGTTGTGATACATTTTTTATAATTGTGTTTTTATAACTTGTCATTCATTACAATAGTTATTTCAAGGCATTACAGTAGTTATTCCAAGGCATCACAGTAGTTATTCCAAGGCATTAAAATAGTTATTCCAAGGCATTACAGTAGTTATTCCAAGGCATTACAGTAGTTATTCCAAGACATCACAGTAGTTATTCCAAGGCATTAAAATAGTTATTCCAAGGCATTACAGTAGTTATTCCAAGGCATTACAGTAGTTATTCCAAGGCATAAAATAGTTATTTCAACATCAGTTACTCCAATTCATTAAAGTAGTTATTCCAAGGCATTATATAACTATTACTACTATTTGCCTACTGATGTCTTTTTTTCATATGCTTAGTGAGGTTGTTTTCCGTTCCGGAAATGTGAGTGCAACAAGAGAAGACCTTTGGTCAGCCCGCCATGATGTGAAGACCGAATGGTCCATCATCGAGTGTTGGTCAATTGTGCTAAACTACATGGAGAACATACAAAAAACATCACCAACCATGATGTTTTTTGGGATTAGGCACATGGTAAGTATGTTATTCCATTTTTTTATGTACGTATGGTCTCTGTTTTCATTGTTAGGCTGGGTTGTTGTAGTTGACATGTTCTGTTCATTATTTCCGATGTTGGCTGCTAGTAGATTTAGAAGCTATTCCTATGCATATATAGAGTTATTCCATCCATGAATACTTTTGAATCTCATGAATACTTTTGATACTCTTATGAAAAAGGATATATTCTTGAGTATGCTTGAGGATGAAAGTGAAGACTCACAAACGCAGTCACGCATGGACAGATTAATCTGTTTGTGGGATGAATTCATCATAAACAATCCTAAAGGGTGCATGTTGGGTGTGGAATTGGTTTTCCTCCCACTATATCTTGAAGAGCACTATTTTTGTGTGTGTGTCAATTTTCCAAAAAGACAGGTTGAAGTTCTGGACAACCTGATACATGATAAATGGCATGAATCCGTGTTCCACAAGTTAACAACGTTTGCGGTTAGTATTCTTTTCAAGTTGTGTAGTACATGAACTTTCAAGTTGTGTTTTTCTGTATTGAATGATTATACTTTTTTTTGTCTTTCCTTTTTTTCAAAGGTGGGTTGCTTGTCCGACTATTTCGAACACAAAAAGATACATGGGGCTGGCGATATTGTCAACTTTGAACTCGTCATCAAAGTTTTCAATTGGAGTAAAGTTACGCAAGTCAACAAAAATGAATCTGGTTTTTTCCTTATGTTGCACACATTGTACTACGATGGGGATCATGATCCGTTATATGTCGACAAAAGAGCAAACAGGATTTCCATGTCGATTGAAATGGCTGGAATCATGATCTTTTCTGATGTGAATGAGGAAATAACAGCTTTGAAGGCCAAAGTCAAAGATTTCTGTGATGATAAGGAGAACATCCTCAAGGCTGTTACGAGAGTACGTGCTGATCACCGTGTTGGAACATTGAGACCAGTGGCAGCGCGGATTAATCCTCAAGAAAAAGGAAAAATTAGATAGCATGGAGAAGCTGTAGATTGAATTGTGAGCAGATTGAAATGTCGTAGCTATTCTAATGCTTAGAAGTAGTTATTCTAATGCTTAGAATTAGTTATTCTAATTGCAGAATTAGGTTTAACAACATTAGGCTGTCGTATATAATATTTTAGTGAACTACGGCTGTTGGTGATAGGCTATGGCAAATGGACACTGAAAGAACATGGTATGGAGGAGTTTTGTCGACAGGTGACCATTCCTTGATGAATGTATTTTGAGCTATGAATCTGGTTTGTTGGTTGAAAGCGTCTTTTGATAGGCCGAGGCGAGCTCGATTTCTTTTTTTTTTCTAGGGGTCGAAGCAGCCTGCCAAATCTATCATTTATGTTTTTCATACAAGCAGTTTTAGATCAAAACATTTCTGCTCAAGTATGGTAGCTAAGGAGGCAAAGCTGTAAACTAAGGGCACTGCAAATAATTTTATTAAACCCATTTTATATTAACATGTAGTATTCCAAGAGATAACACCAAGTATTCCAATGCTTAACATCAGTTACTCCAACATGTTTTCATGGTTACTCCAACAATCATTCAAATAATTGATTGATTGAATCAATCAATAATTCATTTTCAATTACTCTAATGTCGTCATTGTTATTCCAATGCTTACAAGCAGTTATTCCAAGACATAACACCAAGTATTCCAAGACATAACACCAAATGTTCCAACTTTTATAACATCAAGTATTCCAAAAGATAACACCAAGTATTCTAATGCTTAAAGGCAGTTACTCCAACATGTTTTCACAGTTACTCCAACATCTATCCAAAAATTATAACATGAAGTATCATATGCTTTCATGTGTGTATACTTGTATGAATGTCTTCAACGTCATGTAGTCCCATCCTTTTGACTGAGTCGTAAAGATTTCCGAGGGAGTCCTACACACACACAAACACATATATTACATTTAACCTCAAGTACTCCAATATTAATGTTAATTATTCCAAACACATTAACTCAAATGCATACCTGTTGCTCTTTCTTCTTCCTGTGCTCCTCCTTCTTCTCTGTCTTCTGTGTCATCTTCTGTGTCATCTTCTATGTCCACTTCAACACCGTGATCCACATGTTCAACAAATGGATTTGGACAGTTTCGTTTATCATGATTTGTCATTTGTTTGCAGTTTGCACATAACCTTTTTTGCTTTTTAGCGTTCACAATGCTTTGATTTCGGTTTGATAGCAGCCTTTTCCCCGTCCCCTTATTCTTTGAGTGCTTTGGAGGCAAAATTTTAATTTCTGATGAGGAACTGCAACCCAACAACATCTCGATTTCTTTTTCCTTGTTCGTAGGTTGCCCCTTCGGAAGAGAATTTTCCCTAAATTGCCTCAACAACTTCGACAGTTCCTTCATCGTCTCAGTAGGCATCGAGGTAACAGCACCAATGGTGGCATAAAACTCAGACCAAATTGCTGACATCTCCACTTTTCTCATATCAATGGCGTTGAAATCCTGAATTAGGACGCCATTTACATCATAAAGCGGTCTTCGGTAAGCATTTTTCGTCCACCTTGGTAGTATGTACTGCTCAGGTATAGTCTCCACTCGTCCCGACAAAACCGAAATGACATGTCTACAAAGCAACCCTTTCATTTCAAATAACTTGCATGAACATGTTGCATCTTTTGTTTCAATATTGTACACAACTTGGACGATCTTATGCCTAGCAATATCTTCGATGTCAGCATGCAAAACATTCTCAATCTTGGTGATATTGTTAATACCACAAGAACAAATGGATTCAGTTACCTCCCGTTGGAACTCATAAAAAATAGTGTGCGTGTAGACTTTAGTTGCATGAGTCTCCAACTTTAAAGGAGTCAAAGTTTGAGGCAATGAACTGTCACTCTCTCTGTCAAGACACTTTTGATTGTATCTTTGTTGATCCATTGCACATTGAAACCTCAACCAAAATTCCACAAGTGTTCCATGTATTCCTTCAAATCTCTTAAAATAACTATTTTCACTTTCCGATCGCTGGGTTGTTCTCAACAAGCAACCTAATGGAATGTTTCTATGATAGGCAGGTATTCATTGCTCCTTGACGCTATACATGTTGCTTAGCCAAGTGTTCCCCTCCAACTTGTATTCAGTAATGATTTTACTCCATTTATCTTCAAACTCAAGAGGTTCTAGATGTATATCCCACACTGCTGCACTAATTTGATTCACGAACTCTGTTTCCCTGCAGTTATTCAAGAATCACAGTCACTTTATTATTCAGTTACTCTACTTCATTTATTCAGTTATTCCAACATACATACTCAGTTACTCCAACACATATATTCAACTATTCAACAAATATATTCAATTCTGAGTTACTCTAATGCTCATGTTCAGTTATTCCAATATTGGACGTCAGTTACTCTATGTTCATGTTCAGTTATTCAAAAAAATATTGTACCTGCAAATTAAGGAATCGACTTTACTTGTCAATTTTTCCATGATATGCCAATTGCATAAACGATGTATCGCCGTCTTGAAAACCTGAGCTACGGCACCCTTCATTCCAGGGTCTTGATCCGTGATAAAACAATGAGGT
The DNA here is from genome assembly GCA_958450325.1 of Agrostemma githago. NCBI lineage: Eukaryota > Viridiplantae > Streptophyta > Magnoliopsida > Caryophyllales > Caryophyllaceae > Agrostemma > Agrostemma githago. The sequence goes on from OY288250.1 coordinate 17,182,635, forward strand.
TCTTTACTACCCATGCAATCAAGGAACTTCTCAAACACCCATTTGAAAGACACTTCATCCTCATGTGCAAGCAACGCAAAGGCAAAAGTCACTGACTTTTTGTGATGGTTTACCCATGTGAAAGGAGTAAACACCATAAAATACTTGTTGGTACCATAAGTGGCGTCATAAGTTACAACGTCTCCGAACATAAAGTAATTCATCCTTCCCTGCCCATCTGCCCAAAATGCTCTCGAGATATGATTGTCTTCATCGACATGGTAAGCAAAGTAGAAGCTATCATCGATTTTTTTCTGGGTTTCAAGATAGTCAATGAACAAATCCGCATCGCGGTCACCAATGTAGAGCTTGATGTCTTTTAGAAAGTTCTTAAAATCTATAAGAGATGCTCCAACATTTTCGTACCCATTCGCATTGACGCTCATCAATCTAAATGTTTTGGTAGCACCTATGTTCATTTTTGCATTGTTAACCATCGTTTGCTTATGATAAAGCGTTAGGTTTCTTGAAAGCTTTTGGAATTCTCTATCCTTCATTGGGCAAAGCATATGGTTATGTGCTTCAACAAACTGATCAATCTTGTATCCATTTTCAAAAGCTACTAACCGTATCTTTGCCTTACAATCAGTTCGATCAACCCTTCGCTTTTGTTGTGAACTAGTTTTGGTCTGAGAGTTGCTCTTCTTTTCTTTTTTTTTTCTTTTTTTTGCTTCTTCACAATAGGGTTGGATAATCGTTCGTCTTGAACCTTTTCAACGGCAGATTTTGTAGTCTTTTTTCGATCTTCTTTTAAACCTTGTAGGTTACACACTACATTCTTCTTATATATTTTTGTACCACCACGAGCCCATACTTGCGTGTGCAACCTAGGATCAAAACCACACCTAAGGGAATACATCTTATAAAAATTAATCCCTTCCTCAAGACTTCGGAAACATCTCCCTATCTTTGGTGTGAGCTCATCTTCTACCGTCCTTGTCCAACTATCGCTACCACCCGGAGTGTAAGTCAGGCTTAGAGAATTGGTGCTATTTTCAACAGTTGGTGTTGTCATAATGGGAGCATTGTTGCTAACTTGAGTATGATTGCTATCAATGGATTGGGTTTCTTCTGCATATATTCCATTTAAGAATCACAGTTATTCCAATGCTCATGTTCAGCTATTCCAATATTAGACATCAGTTACTCCATGTTTGTGTTCAGTTACTCCAACACATATATTCAACTATTCCAACATGTGTATTCAATTACTCCAACACATATATTCAATTACTCCAACACATATACTAAATTACTCCAACACATATATTCAATTACTCCAACACATATATTCAATTACTCCAACACATTTACTAAATTACTCCAACACATATACTAAATTACTCCAACATGTATACTAAATTACTCCAACACATATATTCAATTACTCCAACACATATATTCAACTATTCCAACATGTATATTCAATTACTCCAACACATATATTCAATTACTCCAACACATATATTCAATTACTCCAACATATATATTCAATTACTCCAACACATATACTAAATTACTCCAACACAAATATTCAATTACTCCAACACATATATTCACCTATTCCAACACATATATTCAATTACTCCAACACATATATTCAATTACTCCAACATGTATATTCAACTATTCCAACATGTATATTCAACTATTCCAACATGTATATTCAAGTACTCTATAAAATTTTGAGATTACCTTCAAGTTGATTCATGTTTTCTATGTTGAAATCGATATTCATCATAAAGAATTCTGGAGGAAATCAAAAACCAATAGTTAAAGACGAATTCATGCTCAAAAACCGGACAAATCAACTTAAAAAAACGAATACCTATTCAAAAACGAATATGTATTGAATTATAACAACATTACCTTCATGTTCATCGACAATAGGTTCATGCTCGGTGGAATCCATGCTTATCAAAAAGGAATTTCTGAAAATTGAACGAATTGAATTGAATTTCTGAAAATTGAACGAATTGAATCGAATTCCGTATACAATTTGAACGAATTAGGATGATAGAACGAATTAGTATGATAGGATGAACGATTTTCTGGTAAATTATAACCCTAATTTACGCGCAACCCTAATTTATGAAACACTAATTTCTGGTAAATTTTTGAGAGGATTTTTGGGAATTTTTGGGTGAAAAATTGATGATAGAAGAGAGAGAAAGAGAGGAGAGAGAAAGTGAGGCAGGTTGTGTGGTATTTTTTTGGGGTTTTGTTATCTTCTGACGTTTAATCTCAACCGTTGATCAAGATTAGATCAACGGTTCAGATTCTTAGGTTATTTACACCAAAATTGGTGTTTACACCAAATCCCACCTATATATATATATATATATATATATATATATATATATATAGAAAAAGGATCAAGGGAGTTTGGGTAAAAGTGGGAAGTTGTGTTTATGGTCCTTGATTTGGGTTGGATGGATGGCCTAGATTAATCACAAAAAAAAAAAAGAGAGGAGATGAAGTGCGTGGAATGACTAGTAGCAGGCAGCAGCAGACAGGAGCAGAGCAACAGCAGGTAAAGCAGAGCACTCTCACTCAATCTTTCATCATTTCCATCACCAAAAGCCACCTTCTTTCTCTCAATTGCTCACCATTCGCAACGCAATCTTTCACCAAAATTCACTTTCTTTCTCTCAATCTTTCACCAAAATTCACTCTCTCACTAAAATTCAAAAATTCATCCTATTGCTCACCATTTCATTTCATTAAAATTCAAAATTCATCCCAAATCAATATTCATTTCCTTATTTATACTATCATGCAAAATAACTGAACCCTAATTCGTAATCTGTTCTACATGTACATGCTCCAATGGTGCTGTTTCTTGAAGATTCGTCTGTGCTCCAGTCGAAAATTCCTGTTCAACTTGCAGGATGTAAGATGAGTACATACATATATATTTGGTATCTTGCATTTCGAATTCCATTCTTTTGTTTGGTTTGTTAATTTCAAAAGTTATACAGTTGTAATGTCACAACCACACTCTATATGATGGACAGTCGCACAGTTATAACGTGGTAGTCACACTTAATATGATAGACAGTCGCACAGTTACAACCACACTCTATATGATGGACAGTCGCACAGTTATAACGTGGTAGTCACACTTAATATGCTAGACAGTCACACGTTCCACGTCATTGTAGCTTTTCTGCTGTAGATGTAGTTGTATTATGTGAAGTTGCAGTTGTATTATTCCAAATATTGGTGCTGGTAAGACTGATATATTTATTATGTTACATTCATTATCCACACGTTCCACCATTGTTATGTTTATTATTGTTATTTTTTTTGGTTGTCGAGTATTGTACTTATACTTCTTATGCGTTGTCGAGTATTTATTATAGTTTAACCCATGCAACTTATATCACGTGATTATTTCCAACTATTTCTAACTAGTTTTTAGTAAAATCATGTTGTTATATGAGCAATGCCACAGTCGCTGTTGAGAAAGGTCACATTTCATGAAGGTTAGAGATGAATGCGTGCGTTGCAAGATTGATAGCGTGTAATATAGGGATTCTTTTTATCGACAGCAGTTTAACCCATGCAACTTATTATATCACGTGATTGTACACCTCAATACATGTGACTAAGCAACTCATAGCATGTGATTGTACACATCAACATGTGTGACTATGCCAAGTGAACTTTGTGATTATTTCTAACTATTTCTAAGTAGTTTTTAGTGTGTAATATATTGTTCCAACCACTGATAGTGTTTTTTTGTTTTTATTGTTCCAACCTATATGCCAGCGGAAGACACAGTTATTGTTCCTTACGTAGGGCAGAAGTTCGCGGACATTGATGGAGCATTCAAGTTTTATCAAGCTTACGCATTTTATCTTGGTTTCGAGGCGAAGTGGTACACGACAACTAGATCATTTGATGGTTCGTTCAAGAAGAAATTGTTGGCTTGTAACAAGGAGGGCAAAACAGCCAGCCAGAGCATGGTGAAGCTGTCGAGCATCGGAGAGAAGGAGGGGCAAGAGTATGTGAGATCGTATGAACCCAAAAGGATTGTAACTCGAGGGTGCGTAATGTATGTCAACAATGTTGTTAGTGTATGGTTGACTGCTAACCCTGCGCGACTAATGCAGTTGCAATTTTGTGTGTGCAGCTGAAGATCGGGGCGACTCGGACATACAGGATGTGCAAGGAGTTGTCGGGCGGATATCAGAATATTGGAGCATCGTTGGTTGATTTCAAGAACTGGGGGAGGGACGTCAAGTGCTTCGTCCACGAGCAGGATGGTCAGCTGTTCATAGACCGGTTCAAGAGTTTGAGGGACAGTCAGGAGGATTTCTACTTTGACTACGATGTGGATACAGACGGGAGCTTACGCAGGGTCATTTGGACGGATGGTGCAGCTCGAAGGAACTACGCGGCATTCGGGGATGCAGTTTCGTTCGACCCAACGTACGGAACCAACGTGTATTCCATGGTGTTCATGCCGTTCACTGGCATGGACAACCACAAACGGTCTGTCACGTTCTGTGGGGCGTTGCTATTTAAGGAGGACTACAAGTCATTTACATGGGTCCTCTCCCGGTTTCTGGAGGCCATGGGCGGGAAGGAACCATGTTATATCATTACAGACCAGGATCCCGGAATTTTAAAAGCCGTCCCGGAAATATTCAAAGCAGCGCACCAACGGTGCTGCACGTGGCACATCATGAACAAGGTTCCAGCTAAGTACGGCAGATCAAGAGAAGAGGCCTCGGAATTCGTAAAAGCCCTCAATGCAATTATATGGGACGATGACATCGAGGCGTCGGAGTTCGACGACAGGTGGGAGCGGATCATGATTGACCATGATGCTGTTGGGATCGAATGGTTCGAAAATATGTTTGAAGACAGGAGCAAATGGGTCGCCGCGCATTGCAGAGAGGTGAGGATGTCCGGAATTATGAGGACAACGCAGAGATCAGAGAGCGAGAACAGTTTCTTCAAAAAGTTTGAAGACAACAATGGTACGTTGGTCCAGTTCTGGATGCGTTTCGAAAGTGCGATGGACCAACAGAGGCACATGCAGAAGAGGCTAGACAACGATAACCGGCAGTCATTCCCCAAAATTGGATCGACGAATCCGATGGAGAGCCACGCAGCAAGGGTGTACACGCACGTGGCTCTTGCACACTTTCAGGAAGAGGTTAAGTTTTCGCTCTACACGTGCAGCGTCCGTGGGTATCAGGAGAAGGACGGGATCGAAGCGACAACAGTACTAGACTCCATCCGGGACCGCAACTACATTGTTGAATACAACCCAGGTACTGGCATAGAAACTCACTGTCCATGTCGGGTAGCCATAGTCACATAGCCTGACTATATGATCCAAACGTAACGAGTTTTATTCCATAATTCATTGAATGTGACTATACACAATAAAGGGTGCGACTCTGGAATGCGGTGCGTGTGATTGTACAATGCAATTCGTTTGATTCTGCGAAGTAAGGACTGTGACTATGCAGCATAACGAGTGTGACTGTATTCTGTCAAGGTTGTGATCATACCTTTAGAAAGCCACAACCCGTACGTTGCGTAGCCACTGTCCGTACGGTTAGGAGTCGCACTCTTTATGTGTTTCTTAATGCACTCGCAGGTACCTGTGAGATCAGCTGTACTTGCAGAAAGTTCGGTCGGTATGGAATTCTTTGCAGGCATGCCATTTGGATATACTCTTCGAAAGGACGGGAGACGATCCCTGAACGGTACGTGGCATGTAGATGGACAAGGGATGCTCTACGTAATGTTAATGCGTGTCCCCTGTCAGAGAGTTGCCTAAGCGATGATGAGGCTGTTACAGTCACGAGGCTATTTTTGGAGTTCTATGAGACCGTCAGTCATGTCAGCAAAATGGGTAAGGAAGACGTTAGTAATCTAGCTGACGTCATTCGCGACTTCAGGTCCGATATTGCCCTTGCTGGCCCTTGTAGCAAGATGCAAGAATTAGAGGAGATCCTCGGCTGTACAAGCGCAATTGAAATAACCATATTGCCCCCGAAGAAAGCCAAGAACAAGGGCAGTGGGAAGCGGATTCTTTCTTCTAAGGCGAAGGCTGCTGCAATTGCCGCCAAGCCTAAACGGCTGTGTAAGAACTGCAAGAGGATGGGTCACCATGACAAGAGGAACTGCCCCAACCCATTTGCTGAGTACCCACCGATTGCTGACTTGTTTGTCGATGTTGAGGAGGAGGAGGATGAGGACCCGGCAGGGATTGCCGAGGAGGATTGTTCATGAATATCATCTGTTACTTAGGAACATTCTTTTTGGGAACACAAAGGTTGTCGACGTTTGAAATGGTCAAGGTCCGTGACATTGCTTTCGTATATTGCGGACCTCAATCATTTCTAATATGGTGTAAGTCGTAGATCATGGGGGCTTTTTTTATTTTTTTGTGAAACATAAAGACTTGGCGGCATTTGAAATGGTCAAGGTCCGTGATTTTGTTTACGTCAATTGCGGACCTTAATTGGATGGGAGATGGATGAAGGGAGATGGATGAAGGGACGAGATTAATCACTATATTATTAAAAAAAAAAAGATACTGCTTCCAACAAAATAGGAAGGAGAATATCATAACGTATCATTCACATTCATTCAATCATTCACTCTCTCATTCATCATCGTTCTCTCCTTCAAAAAAAAAAAGAAGATACTGCTTCATCGTTCTTCATCGTTCTCTCGTTCATCAATTCAGTTTCCATTACTTTCTTCATCGTTCTCTCGCTCATTCAATCATTCATTATTCCTTCAAAACCACACAATTAAGACCACATTCAATCAGTAATCGTCTTCATCGCGCTGCATTATACGTTCGATCAATCCGACTTCTACTTTTCATTCAATGGCTGATACACAAATTGTAGTAAACATAAACGGTGAGTATATACATTGTAGTTTATACTGGATTGTATATTGGGAGTCATTGAGATGATATTAGATTATTAGTTTCTACTTTTCTACGTTGAACTGCATATTCATCTGCGCACACGAAAATATATTGGTTTATTTTAGTTCACATACTGTGTTACTTTAGTGTGGAGCGTCTGTTACTTTAGTGACAAACATCTATTACTTTTATGGTCTGTTACTTTAATTCATTGAAGATGTTACTTTGGTTAATAATGTCTGTTATTGTAACGCATTAAAGTGTCATGGGGATATATTAAACCGCCATATTAAAATAATAATAAAAAAAAGATCTTGTTTCCTATAATAGTGGAACGTGATTGCCAACAAAATAGGAAAAAGATATTGATTTATTTTCTAATTTTCTACGTTGAACTGCATATTCATCATATGAAATTTGCGCGCACACAATATATTGAGTTATTGTAGTTCATATACTGCGTTACTTTAGTGTATAGCATCTGTTACTTTAATGTCTACCATCTGTTACTTTATATGTCGTGTTACTTTAATACACTACAGTCGTTAATTTAGTGTTTTTCATCTGTTATTGTAGTGCATTGTAGTGTCGTAAGGATAAAAGAAACCGCCATATTAAAAAAAATAATAATAAAAGATACTGTTTCCTATAATAATGGGATGTGATTGCCACCAAAATAGGAAACAATATCAAAGAGTAACGCCACATAAAAAAGAAAAAAAAAAGAAAGATACTGCATCCTATAATTATGAGACGTGATAGACTTCAAAATAGGAAACAATATCAAAGCGTAAGATACTGTGTCATACTCTCATTTCTGATCATTATATGAATTTTTTGCACTAACCTATACCTGGTGTTATTTTGATAAGCATTATCTGTTACTTTAATTAACACTATCTGTTACTTTAATGTCTGACCTCTGTTACTTTATACCTGGTGTATAAGCATCTTCTGTTAATTTATTCCAATGTTACTTCAATGCACTTCATCTGTTCCTTTAATTCTTCTCTGTTATATTTCAAGTTTTAATTATTTTTTTCCGTCACATTTATTGGCACTGTTATTATTTTTCAGTAGACGCAAAAGCACATGAACGATGTAGGGATGTGGGTGAGAGTTTCCTCCATTGTGCGGTGGTGAGATTAAATCAAAGTTTCTGAGATGATGATGAAGAAGAAGAAAAAGAAGAAGACGGAGAGGACGAGAAGGATGAAGAAGCAGAATTATAAGTATGACATTATGAGTAACAAGTGTGAAACATTGAAATTGTAATGGAGTTGATTTAGTTGGAATCTTGTACCACTTTTTGTTTTGGAGTATCTTAATAAAAAAAACATTGTTCTTTTTGTTAATTGGAACTCCTGTTTTTGCAAGAGACTGCTATGCAACGTAACAGATTTTATGAGTTAAAATAACACAGTTCATGAATTAAAGTAACACATTGTATGAGTTAGAGTAACAGTTTTTGCAAGAGACTATGCAACGTAACAGATTTTATGAGTTAAAGTAACACAGTTCATGAATTAGAGTAACAGAACGTATGAGTTACAGTAACATAGTTATGGATTATGGCAGTAACATACGTAAAAATTTTAAATAAACTTGTTGTGTGAGAGAAAGAGACAATTAAAAATTTGATAGGAGAGAGAGAATTTGTACTGAGATAATTAAGGAAGAGAGAGAGAGAGAGAGAAAATATATTTTAATAGATATTATAGTTATTTTCTTAATTATGAGATCAAATCTTGTCCATTAATCTAACATTGAATCAAGAGCTAAGATGGGGACTCACGGACTCAACATATATAAGTGGACTCACCTGATCCCACTTATATATATATATATATATATATATATATATATATATATATATATATATATATATATATATATATATATATATATATATATATATATATATATTTTGAGTCATGTTGCTACATTTTACCTCTTAATGATGGCCATTGAATTTAATGGCATCAAGGGCTAAGATGTGCATATTTTACAATAATAAAATCCCACACTCCATAACAGTTACACATCTCCTTGATTCTTTGACCCAAAACAGAATCAAAATAATAAAAAAAATCAACGTAATATATGTTATTATACGCTTATCTACAAAAAATGAATCAAATATAAAAATAAAAATCAATCTAATTCAATTTTGTTTTTCAACCTAATTCAATTTTGTTCTTCAATAATATATATTTTTCGTTATTTCTTCTAGCTAGATGTCATTATACAATTGTAGAGTTCCTATATTTCTTGGTTAATCATTTTCAATTTTATAATAAGTTGTCACAATTTCTTTCGTTTATTATAGACTTGAAACATGTAGTTTTGATCATTCTCCAGCTAATTGTAATATTTTGATCATTCTTCAGTTCTCAAGTTCTATGAATTATTCCAATGTAGATACGTAGTTATTGCAATGTAGAAACTCAATTATTATAATGAATAACTCTTGTTATTGTATTAAAATGAAATTCAAATTCAAATATAATTAATTTTAAAATAATGTTATTTGATTTTAGGTAGTTATTCCAATGTAGAAACTCAGTTATTGTAATAAATAACTCGTGTTATTGTATTGCGATGAAACTCAAATATGATCATTTTTAAAATAATATTATCTGATTTTACGTAGTTATTCCAATATATAAACTTAATTATTGTAATGAATAACTCGTGTTATTGTATTGAGATGAAACATTATCTTGCGTATCATTGAAGACGCACCCACCAAATAAACTTCACTGAAAGACAAAAAAAAAGGGGTTAATTACGTTAAAAGTACAAAAAAATAAAATTGAAACACAATAATCACATATATGCGATAGAATAACTGTAAAAACACTATAAAATAATTGGTTGTAAAACACAGTAACTAATACTATAATGAAATAACTGCAAGAATAATATAGAATAACCCCTACAATAGTATAAAATAACTGGAATAACATAATAAAATAATTGGGTATTTTATAGAAATAATAATGTACCAAAAACAGAAATTCTATGAAATAATGTGTAGTTATTTCATTGTTCATATTCAAGTATTTCATTGTTCATATTCAATTATTGTTCATATTTAATCTTGTAATAAGAAATACATAAATTACCCCAATAATGTATCCTAGAATAATTACAAACAATACATATTATTGGTGAACAATAACACGAAATAAACAAATATTCGATACAATAATAAATCCTAGAATTTGATAACACGAAATCAAATAACATGAAAGAAGCGATATTCAATTCAATACCCAGAACGAAATCAGAAACCCTAGAATTAATAACACGAAATCAAACCTATTAATGAATCAAGAAATTGATCGCGAAAAACTGAAGCACATTGATGAAGATATGAAATCATGAAATTGAACAAAAAATTGATGATTGAAATCAAGATACGAAATTGAACAAACTTGAAGCAAAATTGAACACGAAATTGAACAAAAAATTGATGATTGAAATCAAGATACGAAATTAATTGAACACAAAAAATTAATTGAAGAATTGTTTGTAAAAGATTTATTAAAAAAAAAATAGATGAACGTAAAACAAACAAAATAAGAGAAGGAAGGGGAATAGTGAGAATAAGTAGGGCTTGTTAAGTTTTAATCTTATCCACTAATATAGTCAAATCCAATGCTTTAGAAAAGAAGGTAAAATGTAGGAAAACAAGGTGGATGTAAAAGATCCTACTTCTATATATATATATATATATATATATATATATATATATATATATATATATATATATATATATATATATATATATATATATATATATATATATAAGGTTCATGTGAGAACCACTCCTTCAATGAGAACCATGAGAACTATAATATGAGCCATTAGATCATAGTGTTCAATCTCATTCGTTGGATCCTTCAAAATTCTTCAATCCCATCAATTAATCACAATTGCTTGAGCTTTCAACCCGTAAGGTCGTAACTCCTCCTTCTACAAAATTCTTCGACCCGTAATCCTTTAATACATAATTCTTCAATCGACCATTGAATCTAATTTTTTATCCATCAATTTTTCAATCGACTTTTTTTCAATCCATCAATTTATCACAATTGGGTATTGAACCTCAGTAACCTAAGTAACTTTTTTTTTTAAATTGATTATTTTATGAGTTAACTCATTCGATTAAATTCATTATTTCATTACAATAGTAATAGTATTATCGTCGGCAAATATAATTGCAATAATCCCAGCTATCGTTTTTTTTTTCCAAATTTCCTCATTAACTTAGGAGTTCATCTAAAGTATTGTCCTTTAATTTCCTTTTTGTACAGATTTTATATGGAATACAACACTTCTTCTTCAAGCCCTACTCGATTTAATTTTCTTTTTCAATTTTAGCGTACCATTTTTCAATTTTAGCATACCATTGTCGTGCCCTCTTTAAATTATGGTGCATCCCTTTTCAATTTTAGCGTAGCGTACCCTTTCTTAAACGTACCCTTTTTCAATTTTAGCGTACCCTTTTTAAATTTCAGCGTACCCTTTTTCAATTTCAATTTTAGTGTACCCTTTTTCAATTTTAGCGTACCCTTTTCAAATTTTAGCGTACCTTTTTTCACTTTTAGAGTACTTTTTTTTCAATTTCAATTTTAGCGTAGCCTTTCACTTTTAGCGTATTCTTTTTCTATTTTAGCGTACCCTTTTTCAATTCAATTTTAGCGTACCCTCACTTTTGAATTTTAGTGTACATTTTTTTAATTTTGGTGTACCCCTTCTCAATTTTAGCGTACTCGTTTTGATGTACCCTTTTTGAATTTTAAGAACAAACGTGGCTACATTGATCTAATGTTCGTACCCATTTTGTTGTGCAGGTTTGCTAATCCGTCGACAAAAATCGAACTGATGTATTCAGCGCAAAATCACCCACCCTTTACATTTAGACAAATCGTGCTTATTACTCTGGTATTCTTTCGACCATCCCAAAATGACGTGTACGTAATTAAAATGTTAGTGTATACGGAGTATTTTTGTATTTCTTTTTAATTAATTCGTTTTAGAGTATTAGAACTATATTTCACACTATTTCAATAGAAGACGGTCTCATAAAGATTAATTTCATATTTTTGAAGAGAATTCCTATCAAAGGGATCATCAATAAAAATAATCTAAAAACATGAAATTAATTAAGGTTGCGTTTGGATACTCGGAATTGATTTAAATTTCATGATTTCAATTCTTGTATTTGAAATTCTAGAATTCAAATCCAAATCCAAATCCAAAATTGTGTTTGGGTACCCTTGGATTTGGATTTGGAATTTGGGCGGGTAGAGTCGGGTCAAGGTTATCAATTTTTTTTTAAAAAAGTTGTATCATTAGAAAAATATAAAATTTTCAAATACGGGAAAGAATGAAGAAAAAATATATATATTCTAACAAGATTATACGGAAAAAACAAAAAAAAAATTGAGGGATTTGAAATGACTACCATATACTAAGAATTTGAGGGAACCAAATTTGAACTAGGTTGGATTTGGTATAAATTTCAAATCCAAATCCAAGGGGTTCCCAAACGCTTAAAATATTTCAAATCCAAATTTGAAATCCAAATTCAAGTTCCCAAACATACCGTAACATTGAATTTGAATGTTTCAAGTTCCCAAAATATTCAATGTTATGGAGTAGAATATTATTAGTGAAAACAAACAAAAAAGATTCTCCTACAAAACTATTCTACAAGTATCAAAACTATTCGCCTCTAAACATAGTGTTTAGCCATGGTGGTGGCGAAGGTGCAGTGCGCGTGGCCCTTCCACCAGCCCATCTACGGCCCACAGAGGCCGCCATTGGTCGCACCCAACAACGATGTGGGAGTGGACGGGATGGTGATGAACCTGGCTAAGGAGTGGACGGGGACGGTGACGATCTCGTTTGGAAACTGGTTTTACCAAGGTCCGAAGGAGGCTCCGCTTGAGGTGGCGTTTGCTTGTAGTGGGGTGTACGGTAAAGGAGCGTACCCGGGTTATACGGGTGATTTTTTGGTGGATTCGGTTAGCGGGGGGAGTTATAATGGCAATGGTGTCAATGGGAAGAAGTAGTTGTACACCCACATTGTCAACGTCTTGTATATGAGCTCATGAAGAGGGGATGTTGTAAGAATAATGTCAGATCACTGGTTATAAATGGTTCTCACAGTTCTCATTGAGGGATAGGTTCTCACCCGATCTTAACTCTATATATATATATATATATATATATATATATATATATATATATATATATATATATATATATATATATATATATATATATATATATATATATATATATATATATATATATATATATATATATATATAGATTTAGGTTCATGTGAGAACCACCCTTTCAATGAGAACTGTGAGAACTATAATATGAGGCATTGGATCATGGTGTTCAATCTCATTCGTTGGATCCTTAAAACATTTTTAATCAAATTAATTCATCACAATTGCTTCAGTCTTCAATCCGTAACTCCTTCTCTTTCTACAAAATTCTTCGACCCATAATCCTTTAATCCATAAATTCTTCAATCGACGATTGAATCCGATTCTTCAATCCATCAATTTTTCAATCGACTTTTCTTCAATCCATTAATTCATCACAATTGGGTATTGAACCCCAATAACCTAAGTAGTTTTAATTTTTTTAATTCATCATTTTATGATTAACTTATTCAATTAAATTCATTACAATAACAACAGTATTATCGTCGGCAAATATAATTGCAATAACCTCAGCAATTGTGTGTTATGGTTTTTATTTTCAAATTTTCTGATTGATTTAAGAGTTCATCTAAAATATTGTCCTTTAATTTCCTTTTGTACGGATTTTATATGAAATACAAACCCTTCTTCTTCTAGCCCTACTCGATTTAATTTTCTTTTTAAATTGTGGTGTACCCTATTTCAATTTTAGCGTACCCTTTTTTCTGTTTTAGTTTTAATTTTAGTGTACCATTTTAAATTTTAGCGTACCCTTTTTCACTTTTAGTGTACCTTTTTTCTATTTTAACGTAACCTTTTTCAATTTCAATTTTACCGTACCCTTTTTCACTTTTAGTGTACCCTTTTTCAATTTCAATTTTAGTGTATCATTTTTAAATTTTAGCGTACCCTTTTTCACTTTTAGCGTACCCTTGTTTCCTTGAACAGATTTTGGTAAGCTCTCTAGATTTTTTCCTTGTGTTTTATAGTTGCGTTATTTTTTTCATTGTCTGTATCTCACATTGACGGTTTCAAACAACTGTTCATGCCACAATCATTTTTGTACGGAGGCTTTTCTTTGAAAATTGGATTACTATCCTGCTACTATAGGTAGGTGTTCAGTTGTTGTTTTGTATGCTAGAAGTCTAATGAAGTACTATCATACTTGACGAGAGTCTATTTACATTCATTCCCTGCGATAAGCTTTTGGCAGAGAAAATAGTAACTGATTGCTATGGTACTGCACATTCATCCCATGTTTATGGAACTTTTACGCGTAGAATGACAGAAGGCAAATATGACTGCAACACTGCTAGTATTAGAATATTAGATTCAAACCTCTATTTTAGTTAGAGTACAAGTCAGCACTGCTAGTATTAGAATCTAGAGAGCTTACCAAAATCTGTTTAAGGGAATGAGAAGGAAGAGAGAGAAAGAAACAGATTTGGTCCATTAGATTAAGATGAAACATACATCCAAATAAGTGTTATATACACTAAAAAACTCATTATATACGTTATTAAACTCACTATATATATACACACTTAAGAACTCAATATATACACTAAAAAAATTGTTATATACACTCAAATAGTTATTACGTACACCAATTAATCAACTAGAACATACATCAAAATAACTATTATAGACACTCAAATAGTTATTATGTACACCAATTAATCAACCAGAACATACATCAAAATAACTGTTATATACACTAAAAAAACTCATTATATACGCTATTAAACTCACTGCATATATACACACTTAAGAACTCAATATATACAGTAAAATAATTGTTATATACACCCAAATAATTAATATGTACATCCGTTAATCAACAATGGAACATACATCATAATAACTGTTATATACACTAAAAAACTCAGGGGCCGTTTGGTTGGAGGGTTTCAGGAAAGGGTAAGGGAAACAAAGTTATCGATTCCCTTTGTACATGTTTGTTTGGCCAAATGAATGAAATCCTTTCCCTATTTCACCTATTAACTAAACCCCATATCCCTCTAAGTTGAAAACCCCACCCCCCAAGGGTTTAGAATTCTCTTTCCCTCACATTACCCCATTCCTATATCTCCCTCTTGCCCTATAACGTTGCTCTCATAATCGTTACGTCTCCAACCTCGCACCTCCCACCTCCGATCTCCCACCACCAACGTCCACATCTCACTATGCGTACGGGTCACTAGACTTGTCAAACGACCCGACCCGGAAATCCGATCTGCCTGACCCATTTTTTTAGATTGCGAACCCATTTTTTCGACCTGTAACCCGTTTGACCCGAACCCAATATAACCCGTTAATTTAGGGTTGAAACCCGACTCGCCTAGGTTGACCCGTTGGATCAACGAGAATTTATCAAAATTAATAAAATATTCATATTTAAATATTATATTTGTATTTATAATTAAAAAAATTAACTTTTAATATTTTAAATTACAAAGATGAAAAATATTCAACTTAATAATTTTTTTTAATCATTTAATAACAAAATAATAATTAAAATAATTTAAAAAATGATTTTAATGTTTTTTAATCATATAATAATAAAATAATTTTAAACAATGATTTTAATATTTTTTAAATATAAACATTATAATTAAAGATTATAATAATAATAATAATACTATTAAAAAAACTTAATATTAAATTTTATTTTAAATATGTAATTGTCATAATCAATTTTATTGTTATTCGATATTACAAGAATATATGTTATTTTAAAAATGTTTTTTAAAAAATAAGTAGGAAAAAGTTGGTGAAAAATAATACGGAGTATTGAAAAAATAAGGTAAATCGATATAATAAAGAAAACAAGTTAAAAAAAATTGATTCCTAATTGTAACCAAACGACCACACAGGAACAAGGGGTAATGTCATTCATTTCCAAGACTGAACCAAACAACAAGTTAAATTGAGGTAATCTCTTTCCTTTCCCCTTATTTCCTTCTCCTAATCTCATTCCCTTTCCCCGCTGCGAACCAAACGCCCCCTCATTATATATGTTATTAAACTCACTATATATATACACTTAAGAACTCAATATATACAGTAAAATAATTGTTATATACACCCAAATAGTTACTCTGTACACCAATTAATCAACAATGGAAAATACATCCAAATAACTTTTATATACACTAAAAACTCATTATATACGCTATTAAACTCACTATATATATATATATATATATATATATATATATATATATATATATATACACTTAATAACTCAATATATACAGTAAAATAAATGTTATATACACTCAAATGGTTACTATGTACACCAATTAATGAACATATATACACTGAAATAATTGTCATATGTACTTAATTATTTGATATAGTAGAATTATTATATATACCCTAAAACAGTTATTATGTACACTGAAATTGTTTTTTATATACACCAATTTTATTTTAATAATAAAAAAATGATTTTTTTTTCGGGATTTGTTTTTTTTGATTTTTTTTCTTTTGGGAAAAAAATGTGTTTATTTTTTCGGAAAAAAAAGTGTTTTTTTTCGGAATTATTTTTTCCAAAAAAAAAAACTTCCGATTTTTTTTTTCCCCGGGAAAAATATTTGGGGAAAAAATAATTATGTATGAGTTTTTGTTTTAATCTTAGCCTTTAATTTGATTTTAATCTAATTGTTGAGATATATATCCCTTACCTATATAAAAAGAGGGAGTATCCCACTTTCATGTAACACTTTTGCAAAAAAAAAAATGTAACACTTTTGCGTAACATATATGTTTATCATATTTACATGTTTGCAATTGTATATTTTCAATGCTTTGAATATTTTCACATATTGTATATTCAGAGTGGTTACTTTTCTTAATCCCGAATTTTCATTTGGGACGGTCTCGCAATAATTGTATCGTGAGACCGTCTCACATGAGACTAGCTACAAAATCAGAAAGAATATTATTTCTTAATTTTTCGCAGTTATACCGTTATATATTCTGTATTCTACTCCCTCCGATTTTTTATTATCTTCCCCTTTGGTTTTGGGGAAGAAAATAAGGGTGTAGGAATGTGTGGTTCAAAATAAAAGAAGTAAGAGAGAGAAATGTAAGGGTGATTCTAGACCACATGTTGATGGCCCAAAATGGAAATAGGGAAGAAAGGGTGTTTCAGCCCAATAAGGAAATAGGGAAGACAATAAAAAATCGGAGGGAGTACTATACAATATAAGTATGTACTTGTAATACTATGTTTAATTATTCCTGTCGTATTATTAAAATGTGTTAACTTTTACTCACTCCAACGTGACCCACATTTGAGTAAAAGTGAGTAAATCATAGTGAGTTAGAGGGATTATTATTTAGTTGGATAATGAGAAATCATTCTTCTAAGGAATAATGTTTTTCTACCTAAATAGATAAATATTTGACCAATATAACAATATGGTGAATATCTTACTACCATAAAAATGGTGATATCTTACTGTAATATTTTCGAGACGAGAATTACACTCCGATATACAGAGTATTATACTTCCGCATGCCCTTTTAACACAAATTCTCGTTTGCGATGCAGAAGCGGAAAGCTCGTCGTAAACTTATAACTGGACAAAAAGAAGAGACAAAACAAATATAAAGCTCCTAGGTCTTAGCAAAACCATTGTCCTACTAGCCCGCAAATAAAAGTTATTTGACTCATTTTACTCTTAAGACGGATATACACATCTTAGAAAGTTCAATTGTTTTTAATTTAATTGTCAAAAAAGAACGGTCGACCTAACTAACACTATCTCAATTATTGTCAAAAAAGAACGGTCGACCCGACTAACACTATCTTAAGTATAAATAGAAGCGCCTATTAAATATATTTTGTCAAGGTAATTTATTCTTTCATTACATGTCTGAAATATTTATAAAGTAGAAAATTGCAAATTTTTAATCCGTCTTACGGTAGAATAATTGAACTATAAACGGGACATGTTGTAAACTATTTGAGATATGATCCAATGCAATAGTGTATATATGTACATACGAAGACTCAATAAGCGGCTTGTAAAAATATAATCGTAACAATTTGCACCTTTTTAAAACCACACATCTTAAAAAATCTGTGTTGACGTAAACTGGAATGCAAAGGCCCAAGCAAGGTTCAACGGAATACACGATACAACATACGAATACAATCAAAGTATATAATAAAAACTTTAGCAAGTCATCCCTCATGCATAATTTAGCTTATCTAACATCTCATATTTTAATAAAAGTAAGTCTCAAAATATAATTGGGCTTCATCTATTAAACATAATCTCAAATCAAGTCATATTACTAACTTAGAAGCAATATGACGCTTCATCTTATCTCTCCAAGTATCGTTTCATTTCATATTTCATTTTCGGCAATAAAGTTTCAACCTTAAGGATGATATTGAAAGTTTTTCATTTGTTTAATGTAATGTTTTAGTTTTCTTTCTTCTCCATGCATTGAACTTTTTATTTGGCATTGCAAAATCAAATAAAAACGAAGAATTGAAATATAGCAAATGAAAAATTATATCAACTAATCTATCTATATCTATATATCCTATTAAAACCCAAACAAATCATCCTCCATCCATCTATATATAAACCCAAACAAATCATCCTCCATCCATTACTTATCTAATACCATCTTCTAATAATGCCACATGTTATGTTCGAATTGGGAAAAATAACTAAACCAACTGATAAACTCCAGAAACAATCAATTAATAAATTTTTTGATTAAAAAAAGGAAAAATTACAAATTACCACCACATATTTACAAGTTTTTACAAATTACCACCACGTATTTTTTTTATTACAAAATACCACCTGCACTTTAACGTATATTATGAAAGCACCACCGTATTTCAATTTCGATTCCATTTTACTTTAATTCCCGACTTACTAAATGAAAATGCATAATCTAATGACGAAAGTACCCTTACTTTATTCACAATTTGTCCAACCTAACAAAAAAAAACTAAATTGAACAAAAACGTAATCCCAAATTCCCAATTACCCAGAATCAGCCCCCAATCTCCCCATCCTTCATCTTCAACCACCATTCAATCTCCCCCTTAACAGTGAACTCTAACCCCCAGGCACCATATCATCGACCCACACCGGATAGCCAATCAACCACGTATCATCGCAACACTATCACCACCATGTCAAAACGAACATCGCCAACCCATCACTAGTTCATTTTCGGTGGGCGAAATTGCACCCGGTGGATGATAAAGATGATATCATGTTGGTTGGGTGTTTCTATTAGTGGTTCGGCGGTGGAGCTGCGCTGCTGTGGTGTCGAGGAGGTCGACAGGTTGGTGTACGAACTGGGCTACTTTCTGGGTAAATCGAGAAGAAGAATAATGGAGTCGAAGTCGGGATTTTGACTTGGTTTCTTAATAGTGGACTGGTGTTGAATTGGTTGTTTATTGTTTGTTGGCAGTGGAGATTAGGGTGTGGAGGGGAATAGTTTAGATGTGTAAAAGGAAGAAGAGAGATTGAATGGTGGTCGAAGGTTGAAGATGAAGGATGGGGATTGAGGCACTGGGATTATGATTTTCTTCATTTTTGTTTGATTTTTTTTGTTAGATTGGACAAATGGTGAATAAAATAAGGTTATTTTCGTCATTAAATCACGTATTTTCATTTAATAAGTCGGGAATTAAGTAAAATGGAATTGGAGATGAAATACGGTGGTGCTTTGATAATATACGTTGAAATATAGGTGGTATTTTGTAATAAACAAAATACGTGGTGATAATTTGTAAAAACTTGTAAATACGTGTTGGTAATTTGTAATTTTTCCTTAAAAAAACCAATCAATTAAGAAAGAAGAAAGAACTACGCGTCTATCGCCTTAACGTCAAATAGCGCATTAGTCCATTTACTGCTTATAATATTACGAATGACTGACAAAGTAAATAAAGTTACAAAAGACATGAAATAAATAAAAATATATAAATAATTAAATAAATATTGGATAATGAGGTAAAAAGATGTAACTACGAATTCCAAAAGACGTAAAACAATACAGTCCCGTGCACTCGTGCAGTGCACGGGTATGACGACTAATTATTTTTTATAACTAATAACTATGGACTCTACCAAATGTGAAGGATTTAACAAATCTTATTTCATTATGTAAATATCTATCCCTTTTTAATTAAAGCCTGAATATTTTAAATCCCCACATTCACTCACGTCAGCACCCTAATTGGTGATGACATGAATATGGCACTTAGAAAGAAAAAAAAACTATCTATGGTTACATGATGCAGTAGTCAAGTTTCAAGCAACTTCAACTTCTATTTTCCCCACTACTCTAAAAAAACGTACTCGTATACAAAATCTGCACACCCTGAGTAGTGGGTTTCAGTTTCAACCGTTTTTTCACTTTCTCATGCTCATTCCTGATAAATTTCAGTTATGGTCTGTTTGGCAAGCTGTATTTCCTTTTGAAATCTGGATTTGGCCCAAATGTTTTGTTTGGGAGCCAAAATAATTTGTAAATCAGAATTTTGCCAAATTTCACTGAAATGAGGCCCTTAACAAAATGGCCCAAATAGAAATGACACCTCCATACATGTCATTCTGAAATTCATTCACCCTCCTCTTAGGTTTACGCTTCATCTCTCCCCCCTCTCTCATCTTTCTTTCTTCATCAAGCTACGAATTCAGCTTAATTGATATGGCTTTTGCGTTTTAATTCATCTATTATTCATCTCCATTGATTCATTGTAAGTTTTCTCTCGTTTTTAACTTTAAAATTTCTTAATTTAGTTTCTAGGGTTTGTTCTTGAGTATGATTATGTCTGTTTTTCATTCGAATTCGTTATAGTAGTATTGAATTCAATGCATATTGTAGTTTCTAGGGTTTGTTGTCAATCTTGAGAATTATTGATGGATTACTGATGCATATTGTAATTTCATTCGAATTCTCAATTATTGATGCATATTCTAGTTTCTAGGGTCTTCAAATCTTAGTTATATGCCTAGATTACTGATGAGATTAACAGATTCTTGGTGTCGGAATTGACAGTCGGTCACAAAACTTTAGCTAGCATGCTTTTGAAAGTTTTGCGACGTAGTAACTGGTCACAAAATTGTTTAACTTGTATGAAAATAGTCATAACTTTTCATCATTTGTATAGAGCAATATGTTAAGTTCATGGGAATCAAGGAAATGGGCTCGTGTAGAAGAAGACGACGATATGGAGTTTATCATACTAGTTGTGAATTTTATTATTGTTATAGTTGCGGCACTAAATGTACAACGGTATAAGGCAAGGGAGTTATCTTGGAATGAACATGAACGATCCCAAAAAAGAGTAATGTGGTTAAATACATTAAGAAATAACACCAAATGTTATGAGAAATTGCGCTTTGATGGACGATGTTTTGAAAAATTACTTAGAGTTCTAAGGTCAAAGGGTGGATTAGTAACTTCTAGGATTGTCACGAATGAGGAAGTTGTATTTTTTCTACATACCCTTGCTCATAATCTAAAAAATCGAACTATTCAAGCCCTCTTTGTTCGATTGGGAGAGATCGTGAGTCGTCAATTTCATAGGGTGCTTCCAGCAGTTTCAAAAATTGGGAAACACTATGTGTGGACATGACATAGGTCCACCTCGACGCGGCCAAGCACGGGTTTGGGGCGGCGAATGAATCTCGTGTGAGATGGATCTTGGATTGAAATTTAAAACGAAGTTTGAGTCGCCACCGAATTTTGTGGGAATTCGGACCCGTTCGAACCCACTCTATGTCGTAGTGGGCGCACACAAAGTACGGCCCATTCCGATTTCAGAGTTTATGGGGTTCGTCCCTTTGCATTGCGATACCGATACCGACATTATCGGTAATCGTGTATTGAATGACTCTCGTATGCCAACGGTTTTGGACATCGAAAACCACGGTTCTGAGTAAGGGCTGAGGGTACATGTTGGGAAGTTCACAAAGAACACCCAACCCCGCCCGCATTTAGCGGCCTTTACTAAGATATCGTTCGTTTTTGGTGTACGCGCGTTAGTTTGATAGTTGAATGATATGCAAAGAGCGTTTTGACTAAACATGTGAGTTAACTATGTCGTTTAATGCATCTAAACTAACGTCAAAGTTGTTTTAGCATGCGATGTTCATTTTAATACAATAAAACAAACAATGAAAAAAAGAACAGGTTACAATATACGAGCGGCATACCACCCGGGAATACAATGTGCAACAAACGATACAACAATTGCGATAATAACGAAGAGAACAAGTTAGAAGATGTAAGCATGACACGATGCGGCTTTGAAAGGACTAGATTCACGTGATAGACTTGACATGTGTTGACCGAAATCGTTTGAAAAAGGTTTGTCGAGACTTGTAGCGTGTAAGACGCGTTTATTTAGGCGTAATTGGGGCTACTCGGCCGAGTCATGGAGGGACTCGGTCGAGTGTCCCTTGAAAAAACTTTCTGCCAATTTTTTGGGGTGTCACTCGACTGAGTGGCTATGGCACTCGATCGAGTGCCCCCGGTTCGAGTGGTGACTCGATTCGCAATTTCAGTATTGATCTCGAAATTGCTTTTAGTTTTTGAAAACCGATTATTTCGCAAAGTCGTGTAAAAATATGGCATAATTTATACCCGACTTAAATTTTCGATACTCGTCAATATTTTATATTTGATTATGAAATCAATATCCAATACTTAGAGCAATTTTTAGGAAAAAAAAGATGTCTAGAAATTGTTTTGAATCGAAATAAATCTCTCCGCGTTGTAATGTTGTAATTAGTCTTTTTAGGACTATGTGACGATTATTTTGGCATCAACGAGATTATGCTTAAAATAGTTTTAATGACTGATTCCTTTAGATCCGATATTCGACTATAGAGTCGATATCGAATCCTAGGGATGACGCTTTATTGAAAATAGTACGATAATATCGATATTAGAAACAAGAAAAGAAATAAATAATAGTAAGAAAAACGTGATGAAGACGAGAAGGACGAGAAAAAGAGGAGAAAAAGAGAGAAGACGGGATTTGTAATACCCTCAACCTACATGCTTAAATATATCGAAAACGGACTCGTAGTAGCGGCCTAGGCGCGGGAGCGCTAAGATGTGTATAGGTGAGTTATGGTGTGTATGGTTGGGGAGGGGATTTGGCGAGTTTTGCTCTTGGGTTTGTATAAGGTTTGCCTAAAATTGCCTAGAATTTTGGGTTGTGAATGGTCGGGAATCCTATAGGATTTCTAGAGCAAAGATCGAAATATAATATGCCTAGTCTTGCTGGAATTTCAGGTTGTAACTTGTGTATGTCGGGATGGGAATTGTTGATGTTTTGTGTGTGCAAGGGGGGTGTATTTATAGGGGAGGTTTCCTGGCTTGGATGGGAAGAAACTCCTGTTTCGGATAAGAAAGGTAGTAGTCTTGGATGCAATAGGATTCCGTCTTTGGATAGGAAAATGTTGCTTGTAAGGGAAGAAAACACCCGGTTTTGGCTGATTTTCTGAGGTATTTGACTTCAAATCGGATTTCCGAAAGCTTCTTGACAGATTTTATGTCTCGGAAACGCCTTTGACCGGGGTTTGACCCGGTCGTTAAAAGACGGTTTTGCCTTTGGTGTCGGTTTTGACTCAAATTAGTCTTATTTGACTGGAAACGACCCATTGGGCATGAATTTGAGGTTGGTTTGGTGAGATTTTTACTCCGTTAAAAGCTCGCGCCAACTACTATTGATTCCGAGTCCAAAATCGAGCGTATTAATTCATGTTTACGTCCGATCATCATCGGGTATTTTTTGGAAACTGCTATAGACACCTAGCGGCCAAATGTGGGTGTCTACACTATGTTAAAGAAAATGATAACCATACTAGTTTTGTTAAGGATGCAAAGTGGAAATGGTTTGAGGGTGTTGTTCGAGCCCTTGATGGAACTCATTTACCTATGACTGTCCTTCTCGAGGAGCGGGGTAGGTATCGAAATAGAAAGGGTGACATTACCACAAATGTTTTAGCGACGTGTGACCTAAATTTTGTTTCAACTATGTTCTACCTGGGTGGGAAGGGTCTCCTTCCGATCAACGTGTTCTCCGTGATGCTCTTCAAAGACAAACTTATAATCTAAATGTACAAAATGATAAGCATTTTCTTGTCGATTTGGGTTATACCAATTGTAAGGGTTTCTTAGCTCCATATAAGGGTACACGATATCACTTAAATTTGTGGCGAGGGAACACCCCAACAAATTCCAAGGAGCTTTTTAACTTGCGACATTCATCGGCTCGTAACATCATTGAGCGAGCCTTTGGTTGTATGAAAAAGCGTTGGGCTATCATGAGAACTAGTAGTTTTTTCGGTAAAAAAACTCAAGTTCGAATCATAAACGCTTGTGTCATTCTTCATAACTTTTTAAGATCCGAAAATATGGATGAAACAACTCTAATGGATGAGGTAGATCGAGATTTACAAAATGCGGTGTTAGAAATAGAGGAGAGTGAAGAGGATTATGTAGCGCCCGTTAGAGAAACCCCTGGTTGGAATAAATTCAGGGACAACCTTGCAACGGAAATGTGGAGAAATTATCGATCGGGAAGGGCTTAAATGATGTTCATTACGTACTTCTAGCAGTGAGTCATACTTTACTATACATTTTGTTAGGTTCCTAGATGTTCTTGCTTGTTTCCACATCGACCTCTCATTTTTTACGTAATTCCTAGATAACATGGTGTTGTTTACATAGCATCATATTGCTGATTTTTAAAATGTTTAAAAGTTGATATTTTCATTATTTGTAGGTCATGAGTGAAAAAAGAAAATAAGCTTCTAGTTCTACCCAACCTAAGAAAAGAGGATATATTACTTGGACCCAACAAATGGATTCTATTCTAATCAGGGTGTTGTATGATCAAGTAATTCAAGGGAATAAAGGAGATGGTGAATGGAAGCCTCAATACTACCAAGCTGTGGTAGATGAAATAAGAAAGAAGTTAGACATGTCTCTTAGTACCGAAAATGTGAGGAACCGTGTTAAGAATTGGAGAAAGCACTACGGAGTAATCATGGAGATAAGAACACAAACCAAATTCAAGTGGGATAGGAGAGAAGATAGTGGTTGTACCAATAGAGGAGATGGACGAATGGAAGGCGTATACTGAGGTACTTATACTTAGCCGTCATTTTTTTGGCCTCAATTAGTAGAGTATTTTACTAAGCCGTCATACTTGAAGTAATTACAGTAGCCCATAATAAAAATGTCTGAAGTTCGGGAATGTAACATATTTTACAGTTGCATATTTTCTCCAATTCCTACAATTTTCTTCAAAACAAATCAAGGATCTAAATGCATTTACAGTAGAAGAGGACTAATTCACTACCATTTACAGTAGCATATTTTACAGTAGCATTCAATCCATAATGGATGATTGGGCTTGGAATTTTTGCATTCATTGCTTCTGTTCTTTGTTCTGCTGCATTTGTTCAGCATACCAGGGATGCTAAATTTTCAGATCTGCACAGTCTCACAGTTTGATGGAGGGCTCGAGCCACCATAGTCAGAAAGTCTCATTGTGACATTTGTTTATTTGAGTATACTTATTGTATACTAACATTTTTTGGTAGCTTTGAACATATTTTGGTATAGTAAATTTTCATGTATGCTGATATGCTCTTATATATGACTTGCTTAATCTTACTCGGTATTAATATAACTATTGCATATCAACCCAGCTGCTTCATCTTATTCCAATAGGTTTATCGATCATTGGGACGATATATTTGTGTTACTTGGTCCGGATCGAGCACTTGGTGATGGATCGGAACATCTTGAGGAGGGTGCGGCTATGATGGATGAGGAGGGTTATGATGGTACGAGTTCAAGTGTCGACACTACTTCATGTAGCTCCAAAAAGAAGCAAAAAAAGGATGACTTAGCCCAAGCCATGTCAAGAGTTGCAAGCGCATTCGATAAGTACGTTGAGGCTAAACTCAAAGACACTATTTTAGAAGGAAAAGAAGTGTATGACGAAGTCTGCAAAGTTGATGGCATTCTACATTATCAAGTTTTCGAAACCGTGGATATGTTTGGCGACTACCCGACAAAATTTCAAATGTTCAAAGGCCCACCCGAAGACCAAAAGTTGAATTATATTTTACTTTGCCTTGCTAAGCATAGTAGCGGTCCAAGAGGTTGAGTTGTAGTTAATCGAACTTTAAACATCTAGTTTATTTTTAATTATGTGATGAAACTTTAAATTTATGTTTTTTGTAGTTAAGTGGTGTTTTTTTAGGTAAAAACCTTGAAAGTGGGGTTGTATGTGATTAAGAAGAAAAAATTGAACAATTTGGATTTACAAATTATTTGGCTTCCCAAACAAAGAATTTGGATTTCAAATTCTTTGTTCTCCAAACAATGAATTTGGATTTGTAATTCATCATTTCACTTTGCTAATTTGACAATGACGATTTGAAATGAAATCAAGGTTGCCAAACGCGACCTTACTATAGATGAAATGACATTCATAATTTTCGTGATTTCAAAAATCGACATGGTTGAAGTTGAAAAGCCTCGGTGATCAACTCAGATTTACGGTTTAATGGACATGAATGGTTAAAGAGAATTGACACTTAGGTAGCGTTTGGCAACCTTGATTTCATTTCAAATCGTCATTATCAAATTAGCAAAGTGAAATGATGAATTACAAATCCAAATTCATTGTTTGGAGAACAAAGAATTTGAAATCCAAATTCTTTGTTTGGGAAGCCAAATAATTTGTAAATCCAAATTGTTCAATTTTTTCTTCTTAATCACTTACAACCCCACTTTCAAGGTTTTTACCTAAAAAAACACCACTTAAATAAAAAAACATAAATTTCAAGTTTCATCACATAATTAAAGATAAACTAGATGTTTAAAGTTCGATTAACTACAACTCAACCTCTTGGAGCACTACTATGCTTAGCAAGGCAAAGTAAAATATATTCAACTTTTGGTCTTCGGGTAGGCCTTTGAACATTTGTAATTTTGTCGGGTAGTCGCCAAACATATCCACGGTTTCGAAAACTTGATAATGTAGAATGCCATCAACTTTGCAGACTTCATCATACACTTCTTTTCCTTCTAAAGTAGTGTCTTTGAGTTTAGCCTCAACGTACTTATCGAATGCGCTTGCAACTCTTGACACGGCTTGGGCTAAGTCATCCTTTTTTTGCTTCTTTTTGGAGCTACATGAAGTAGTGTCGACACTTGAACTCGTACCATCATAACCCTCCTCAAGATGTTCCGATCCATCACCAAGTGCTCGATCCGGACCAAGTAACACAAATATATCGTCCCAATGATCGATAAACCT
Source organism: Agrostemma githago (assembly GCA_958450325.1). Lineage (NCBI taxonomy): Eukaryota > Viridiplantae > Streptophyta > Magnoliopsida > Caryophyllales > Caryophyllaceae > Agrostemma > Agrostemma githago. Next base: position 17,210,164 of record OY288250.1, read on the forward strand.
ATTGGAATAAGATGAAGCAGCTGGGTTGATATGCAATAGTTATATTAATACCGAGTAAGATTAAGCAAGTCATATATAAGAGCATATCAGCATACATGAAAATTTAGTATACCAAAATATGTTCAAAGCTATCAAAAAATGTTAGTATACAATAAGTATACTCAAATAAACAAATGTCACAATGAGACTTTCTGACTATGGTGGCTCGAGCCCTCCATCAAACTGTGAGACTGTGCAGATCTGAAAATTTAGCATCCTTGGTATGCTGAACAAATGCAGCAGAACAAAGAACAAAAGCCATGAATGCAAAAATTCCAAGCCCAATCATCAATGAAATTCCAAGCCCAATCATCCATTATGGATTGAATGCTACTGTAAAATATGCTACTGTAAATGGTAGCGAATTAGTCCTCTTCTACTGTAAATGAATTTAGATCCTTGATTTGTTTTGAAGAAAATTGTAGGAATTGGAGAAAATATGCTACTGTAAAATATGTTACATTCCTGAACTTCAGACATTTTTATTATGGGCTACTGTAATTACTTCAAGTATGACGGTTTAGTAAAATACTTTACTAATTGAGGCCAAAAAAATGACGGCTAAGTATAAGTACCTCAGTATACGCCTTCCATTCGTCCATCTCTTCTATTGGTACAACCACCATCTTCCTCTCCTCATCCCACTTGAATTTGGTTTGTGATCTTATCTCCATGATTACTCCATAGTGCTTTCTCCAATTCTTAACACGGTTCCTCACATTTTCGGTACTAAGAGACATGTCTAACTTTTTTCTTATTTCATCTACCACAGCTTGGTAGGATTGAGGCTTCCATTCACCATCTCCTTTATTCCCTTGAATTACTTGATCATACACACTAGTAGAAAAACACCTATGGCGTCGCTGTAATTATGTCGGTTCTAAACATATGCGATGCGAAAATGAGTTTTGCATCGATATTCTGTCAAAACGATGCATTTAAGAGATGTGTTTGCGTCGGTTTTTTTTCAAAAATGACGTATTTGCGCAAATACGTCGATTTTAATTACATAACCGACGTATTTATTTATTTATTTATTTTTGCGTCGTTTCTAAATAAAAAAAGATGCATTTCATATATTGCGTCGCTTGTTCTTAATAAACGACGCCATAGATCAATTGCGTCGATTTTAAAATAGAACTGATGCATAATAATTTCATAAATATAGAAAAGGATAAATTCTCATTTAATATATATACATTATTTGTTATACGTAATAATAATTTTATAAATTTTAAAAACCTGCTCATCTCAGAAGGTGTGCACTAGGTGCGGACGCACCGGACCTCCATAATTTTATACTACTAACGTTCATATATTAGGTTTTGATGCAAGAACTTAACATTGTATACTAGCTATCTTGTTGGTATAGTCATTGACCCTTCAAGAAGGAGAGCAGGGCTTGAATCCCCGTGTGATTTTTTTCAATCGAAAAATAATATTTTTTACTTATTTTTATGATAATTTCTTTTCAATTGGAGCAATTTTATAAAATAATGCTCTAAAATAAAGAAATTACCGAACTGGGGCTCCTTTGAAATAATTTATCGAAAAATGGCTCCATGTCAAAATTGCCGACTCAGTAAGCGCGCAAGCCCGACAACATGACTGAAAAGCGTAAGAATGTAGGATAGATAAAGTCACTGACGGAAAACGACCGTAATGGATGTCGCACTCTCAGTGGGCGACTTGCCCATTTACACCAAAAACTGTTAACATTTAATGCTAAACTAAGGATTTGAACCCTGGTGCTTAAGTACCTTACCACAAGCACTAACCATTACACCACTAGCACAATCTTAAATATGAAGAGCTTTGAATATTACGGAGTATATATTTGTAAGGGAATCTAATACCATCCACCACTTGCATATATGATTATATAAATTTAAGCATGATAATAAAATAGTTGTATTACAATCACTACTAGAATAAACTCAAAAGAAATCATTAATAAGGAACTATTTAATTATAATCAATGATTTCATTGGTTAAAGAAATCAATTTTTCTAAATAGATATCTCTTATCTAATAACAAAGACACCAGTTCTTAGATAAATGATTTCCGTTCACTTTCAATCTATCTATTACAAAGACACAATTTTCTAAATAAATGATTTTTATCTACCTTCACTCTAATATAAAGACGTCGTCCTCTTACTACTAATCCTCTCACTACTAAGAGAATAGTAGTTGATGAGGTGTCAAATTTTCATTAAAAAATTTTCCCTCCAAATGCTATTATATGTATGAGCTATTAAAAAAATGGACATTTATGAGACATTTTTGTAAACTAAATACGGAGTATAAGTGTTACAAACTATCGAGATCATATATATATATATATATATATATATATATATAGAAGAGATCAAGTAAGTTCAACATATGTAATTATGTAATTAAGTCTATATTAAAGTTACAGATGACATACGGATAAAGTTGCATTTGTTCAAAATTGATATAACTATAACATTTAACACTTTTATCACTGCAACTTTATCATTCATCTCGTGTACCTTTAAGCAGTTTTTGTGTAACTTTAACACTGGACCTTATGAACTTATAAAAGTTCTTGTCCGTATGTGATCATCTCTCCCCCTTTCTCTCTCTATATATTGACGTAAACAAATATAAAATATTGAAGGATGAAAAAAATTTACGTATTATAAAATACTTTCATTTTTTTATTTTAATATATAAATAATTTTTTTAATCTGATAATATTTGGAGTATTATGTTATCTTCTAATTTGTTGGAAAAAATTCTAACTAATCTGAATATATAAAAAAAAAAAAAATTATTCGAGACACTTTGTTTCGTGGTGAAAAACTAAATTTTTAATTAATTAATCAAGTTAAAAATTACTCCGTATAAAATATTATCATCAGTTTTGTAACAAAAAAAAATACTCCGTATTTATTTATATATATACATTAAATGAGATTACTCAATTATCTTTAGAACTTTAAATTATTTTCTCAAATCAAAAGATAAAACTTAAAAATATGAAAAAACTAACATGTCGTCAATTAGATATCGAGCATTTATAAGTAATACGGTAACTAAATAAGAAATCCTAAATATATCGTGCATTAATGCACGGGATCAGCAAATGATTTCCGACCGCACATAATATTCATTAACAAAGATATCATTTCTTAAAATAAATGATTTCTCAAAAAATAATATTTCTAATTTCTTTTTTTAAATTTATTTCTTTTTCAATATTGCTCCTTTGTTTTTTCTAATTTCTCAAAACCGCGTACTGCTCCTTTGCTTTTTCATTTCATCCATTCATACGCACACCTTCATCCATCCCCGTTTATTCATCAATTCCTCGCACACCGTCGCCGCCGTCCGTTCCTCGTCGACAACTACAACTCAGTACCAGAATAATACCAGATCGGGGTCGCGCCGTCGTCGTTCACTTTCAGTTCTTCTCTGGTAAACTACTTTATCGCTCTTGATTTTGTAGTATTATTATCATTCAACTATTTCTGTGTTATCGAATTCTAGTTTTTGTTGATCTTAATTGTTTCGACTGATTTCATTGCTGCTGACTCTGGTTGATTATCGATTTGTAATTACACGATTAGCAATTGGTTACGTTATTCAACGGTTTTGAATTGTAACTCTCGCTTAGCTGTGTAATGAATCGCTAGCTTTCGATTGTAAGTCCTTGTTGAGTTAGGGTTTCGAATTACACGATTATGTTGGTTATGTTATTTGGTGGTTTTCAATTGTAGCATGCTTAGCTGTGTGTTTAAGCCCTTCCGATTGTAATTGTTGAGTTAGGGTTTCGAATTAGCAAATAATCTGATCACTGTATAGTGTACATCTTTACATTACGAGACATGCTTTGAATTAGCATTTTGTAGTGTTTATTGGACATGTACATCACCAAGGAGAATCTAGCTATAAGGACAATATTATATAGTTCAGTACTTAGAATAGTTGCAGATCCTAATATTTATCCTCACACATAGTCATAACTCATAACCGATGGATCGGAGTATGTATTAATTTGGCGGGCTAATTAACCCTCTGCATTTCTAAGCTTATGTTGTACTGTATGCATTAAAGAGCTTCATCGATCATACAATTAATACTTACTACAATTGTTGGCTAGAAATCTCCATCTATTTATTTTCACTTTCTATCCAAGTATAATTTGCCAGTCCAAAATATGGAAGTCAGTCGGGCCTACACGGCTGCTAGGAGCAATTAAGTACTTACCAGATGATTTGCTCTTTTAGAATACGTGTCATGTGTAACCATTCGTACGTGATTCACTCTTTTAGACGGTTATGTGTGTATGTATTTATATATGTGTGTGTGTGTGTGTGTGTGAGTTGGTTGTGAAAAACACATACAGTGATCGACAGGTAAGGTTGCATTAGAAGGATGATGAAACAGAGAATGGTGAAGTTAATAAGAGCATCTCAATATTTACTACTTCCCCTTCTTGTTTACTGCGGACTATTGAACTCCACTTGAAAACTGACTACTGTCTTTGCAAAAGATGACTTAAACCGCCACGATTTTCCTGCTGCTTTCATATTCGGGGCTAGAACTTCAGCTTACCAGGTACCATACCCTGCCTCCCGCCTGCATGCCTTTAATGATTTTATCTTATCAACAAATTTGGGCACTGTATGTATTGACTAAAATATGATATGATTTTATCTTATCAATATGATATGATATGATCTGATATACAACTCCTTTTGGGATGAAACTTGGTTCTTTATTGTCATATGAAGTATAGTTTCGAGTTCGAGCAGCTTCTCGTATGGCCGCCCTTGCCCTAGCCAACCCTTCTTCCATCTTTGACAACTTCAATTCCTCTACCTTTAATATATAAATTCAGTACAAATCCATGAATTACTATTAATCAACAAATTGAATATTTCACTATGTTTTAAAAATTACTAACCACAAGTTATGTGAAACGTACGTATCCCGTACGCATCACATATTCACATTCATTGACTAAAAACAAAGTACATGGAATTAGTAGTGGTAGTTTGGTAGGACATCACTCATCACTTACACGTATTCCACTTATAACAAGTCATAACTCATGTTCAAATCTCGTTAATATAATACTCCCTCCGATTTTAAATGATTCCTCGGTTGAGCAATATATGTAAGGAGTATTATAATGAAACAGGTCAATCATTTATAATCTTGTGTCTTAAAATAAACTAATTTACTTGCCCCGGCCCAAAAGTTTATTATGTATGGTGGAGTAGTATGGTAACTTGAATCGGTAAAATATACAAGAATAACTCGAAACAAACTCAACCATGATAAAATTTGACCCGACGACAAACCCGACATCAAATAGTTGACCCGTCTCTAAACACTTAACTATTGGTCAATATAATTGTAATGATATTGCTATCAACTTCAATATTCATGAGGAGATCAAACATGGTTGACCTAACATGTGTGAAGAAAGGAAAACGTAATGATATTACTAACCACAAGTTAATATGACGAATATTATTCTATTTCTGTGTGTTGTACTACATAATCGAGGATGTCACAGCAAAATGTCAGTAGGGGAAACGACTTCAATGGCTAAATTTTAGTTGCTGAGTTTCTGAATTTTGATTAGTATAGTGAATACTCTAAGTAGTAATTCTTAACATGTGTTTGTAGGTTGAGTCCTTTGTCAACAGTGAAACAGTTTTGTGAGAGGGATGCAGATGAGTGGTTGTTCGGAGATTGTAAGGTTTTTGGCAAGGAATAGTGTGAGGTTAGTGTGACCCTTAATTTGATCATTAATTAATTTAATAACTTTCAGTACTTTATTGAGCTTGATTGATTATTGCATTTGTTTTGTAGATTGGTCGAATCCCGAATGAGGGCTAAAGAGATTCACATTGAAGGATTTTATAAATATGCTCCTGATACTTCTCAAAAATCCTTGCCGTTGTCGTCAATTAAGGATAAGCTATAGATCAAGTCAAGCGAGGTTATTGAACAAAAGGTAATCAATAGATTTCCTTAGATTCATAAGTCGATCTTCATTTTTCATGCATCAGAAACAAGGTAGGAGGACAGGTGTTTGCAGTCTTGTGTCTTAGTAGCACACAGAGACTGATTTTGAATAATTATCATATGATCTCGAATTTAATCATTCGACTGAAAAAGTATGAACTTTTACACAATACTCATCTTAATCTCCAAGTCCTGGCCGATCTATTAATATCACGAAAGTAGCACCGATCGAGTAACCTCACAAGTATGATTTTTGTGTGCAGATTGCACAATCAATGCCTCACAAGTAGCACCGATCGACCATTGATCGGTTGCATACCAATTTTGACCGGAAAAAAAGACGGTTTCGTCCGTGAGATTAAGCCACGGCCCCAGACCCGAGTTTTTTAAGGCTGTACATTCGTTGACAAACGGGTTTAGGATTTCGCACGTTTTGAGCAAATCCGAGTTGAACTTGCTAGGAAGTTCCTGTATGTAAACATACTTTCCTCCACACTCATTTGTATTTCTTGCAACTTCTGTTACGGATTCTTCGACTGAAGTTGCATTCGGGTTTTTTCCTGCAGACCCATCAGTATTTCCTGCAACTTCTGTAATGGATTTTTCGATTGAAGCAGCATTCGGGGTTTTTCCTGCAGACCCATCAGTATTTCCTGCAACTACTGTAATAGATTCTTCGACTAGAGTAGCATTCGGCTTTTTTCCTGCAAACTCATCTGTATTTCTTGCAAACCGATTTCCTGTAACTTCAGTAACTGGTTTTTCGACTGAATTAGCATTCAATTGATGCAAATTACACGAAGGGAGCAGATGTTTAGAAATTCATAATTGAAGTGGATACTTTGATCCATTTTTATTTTTCTGTTGTTTGAGAAAACATGCCCATTAATTTTTAGGATATCAATTCATACAAAAAAATGGATGCAAAATGTTACTAACTGTGTCGGTTCATTTGTTATAATCAATACAAAATAGTCACTAATTTCGTCGCTTGTAACAACAGCGAAGCAAAACCACACATAATGAGTCGGATTTAAATAATTTTTGCGTCGACAAAACATTATCAATTGCATCGCTTCCAAAAACACGATGCAAAATGCTTGTCAAATGCGTCGGTTTGTTGTACTTTTTGCGGCGGTTGTTTGTTACAAAGCGACACATTAAATAAGTTATATGCGTCGTTTCTGGATACGAACCGACGCAAAAAGGTATACATTTTGCGTCGGTTTCAAACCGACGCAAGGTAAAAGCGTCCCCTTGATAGGCATCGCTTCATTAACGATGCAAAAAGGCCATTTAGAACCGACGCGGTAGGGGGTTTTTCCACTAGTGACAACACCCTGATTAGAATAGAATCCATTTGTTGGGTCCAAGTAATATATCCTCTTTTCTTAGGTTGGGTAGAACTAGAAGCTTGTTTTCTTTTTTCACTCATGACCTACAAATAATGAAAATATCAACTTTTAATCATTTTAAAAAATCAGCAATATGATGCTACGTAAACAACACCATGTTATCTAGAAATTACGTAAAAAATGAGAGGTCGATGTGGAAACAAGCAAGAACATCTAGGAACCTAACAAAGTATATAGTAAAGTATGACTCACTGCTAGAAGTACGTAATGAACATCATTTAAGCCCTTCCCGCTCGATAATTTCTCCACATTTCCGTTGCATGGTTTCCCCTGAATTTTTTCCAACTAGGGGTTTCTCTAACGGGCGCTACATAATCCTCTTCACTCTCCTCTATTTCTAACACCGCATTTTGTAAATCTCGATATACCTCATCCATTAGAGTTGTTTCATCCATATTTTCGGATCTTAAAAAGTTATGAAGAATGACACAAGCGTTTATGATTCGAACTTGAGTTTTTTTTACCGGAAAAATCTACTAGTTCTCATGATAGCCCAACGCTTTTTCATACAATCAAAGGCTCGCTCAATGGTGTTACAAGCCGATGAATGTCGCAAGTTAAAAAGCTCCTTGGAATTTGTTGGGGTGTTCCCTCGCCACAAATTTAAGTGATATCGTGTACCTTTATATGGAGCTTAGAAACCCTCACCATTAGTATACCCCAAATTGACAAGAAAATGCTTGTCATTTTGTACATTTAGATTATAAGTTTGTCTTTGAAGAGCATCACAGAGAACACGTTGATCGGAAGCAGACCCTTCCCACCCAGGTAGAACATAGTTGAAACAAAGTTTTGGGTCACACGTCGCTAAAACATTTGTGGTAATGTCACCCTTTCTATTTCGATACCTACCCCGCTCCTCGAGAAGGGCAGTCATAGGTAAATGAGTTCCATCAAGGGTTCCAACAACACCCTCAAACCAATTCCACTTTGCATCCTTAATAAAACTAGTATGGTTATCATTTCCTTTAACATAGTGTTTCCCAATTTTTAAAACTGCTGGAAGCACCCTATGAAATTGACGACTCACGGTCTCTCCCGATCGAACAAAGAGAGCTTGAATAGTTCTATTTTTTAGATTATGAGCAAGGGTATGTAGAAAAAATACAACAACTTCCTCATCCGTGACATTCCTAGAAGTTACTAATCCACCCTTTGACCTTACAACTCTAAGTAATTTTTCAAAACATCGTCTATATATCAAAGCGCAATTGCTCATAACATTTGGTGTTATTTCTTAATTTATCTAACCACATTGCTCTTTTTTGGGATCGTTCATGTTCATTTCAAGTAACACCCTTGCCTTATACCGCTGTTCATTTAGTGCCGCAACTATAACAATAATAAAATTTACAACTAGTATGATAAACTCCATATCGTCGTCTTCTTCTACACGAGCCCGTTTCCTTGATTCCTGTGAACTTAACATATTGCTCTATACAAATGATGAAAAGTTATGACTATTATCAGACAAGTTAAACAATTTTGTGACCAGTTACTACGTCGCAAAAGTTTCAAAAGCATGCTAGCTAAAGTTTTGTGACCGACTGTCAATTCCGACACCAAGAATCTGTTAATCTCATCAGTAATCTAGGCATATTACTAGGATTTGAAGACCCTAGAAACTATAATATCCACTAATAATTGAGAACTCGAATGAAACTACAATATGCATCAGTAATTCATCAATAATTCTCAAGATTAACAAAAACCCTAGAAACTACAATATGCATTGAATTCAATACTACTATAACGAATTCGAATGAAAACAGACATAATCATACTCAAGAACATTTCATCTCGTTTCATTTTTGTCCAAGGGGTCATAGGCATCCCGAAGACAGTTGTTCGAGCGGAGTCTGACGCCCTCGAACATTTTATCTTGTTTCGTTTTGCCTAAGAGGTCATAGGCATCCCAAAGGCAGCTGTTCGAGTGGAGACTGACGCCCTCAAACATTTTATCTTGTTTCATTTTGTCTAAGGGGTCATAGGCATCCCAAAGGCAGATGTTCGAGTGGAGACCGACGCCCTCGAGCATTTCATTTTATTTTCGTGCCCAAGAGGTCATAAGCATCTCAAAAGGCATTTCATTAAGTCCGAGGGGTCATAGGCATCCCGAGGACGAGTGTTCGAATGGAAGCTGACACATCGAACATTTTCTCTCACGCATACACGCTTGACACGTTACACACATGCGATAAATAAACTCGGACGGATTCTTGAGTATCCGAAAAGGCAAAACACGCGAACACGAAGAACCTAGAACAAGATGACAAGCACCGGCCCGGGCCCAAACAAGCATCCACAGGCAAAGACGTCAGGTATGATTTCTGAGCTTTGGCTGGCGAGCCTCAACACGTAGTCTAACGGACTTAAAGCGACCCGACCGGACAACCACCAGGTCGTAATCCTCGATTGACCTGGGTGGCTATACTTTGACTTTCGCCTTGTCCAAGCCTCAGTCAAAGTGATGGCTTCTGTAAACACCCAGATTTGGACCTGGTGGCTGCAGGAGTGCCCAACAAACACCCGATGATGATCGAACTGCAACACGACGCGGGTTCGCGATGTTTTAGACAGTTTTTCTATAGAATGGATCAAATAAATTACTCGGAAAAATTAAACTAACATCTTGGCAGGCTTAGTCGTGTCAATAGGGTCGCATAGACACTAATTAGGGTCAATTCTGACACCGGGACCCCGAGTCGGTCTCAAAACTCGAACCGAGTCAACACCGCGCCAAGCGAACCTCGGGATGCACACCCGAGGCCCACTAAACACCAAGGCGCTAGGTCAAACCCGGGGAGACTTAATCCCCAAGCTTCGTATTATACACCCACTTCTCGGTTTTGGAAAGTATCAAAATCGTATCTTCAAAACTCTGAACGCCTCACCTTTGGCGCCTGTGTCTTCACGCGCCTAAACCCAGGTGCCCGAGTTCTGGTGCGCCTGGGCTCAGGCGCCTATCCAGGTGACGAGGACCGAAAAAAACCTATAAATACCCCCCTTCACCCCCCTCATTTCAACACACAATTCAACTCTCTCTTCCCTCTTCATTCGTAAAGAGTTTCTCGCTAAAGGCTCGCACTATGACACCTGAGGCAAACGATCCACTCGATCGTAGTTCCGATAAAAGCGACATCGATGCTACTCCTCACCTTCGAGCACTCCACTCGATCCCGAGGTGCCTGTGTTTGACTAGCTATAGTCTAGTAACAGAATTCTGCCGGATTAGCCGCAAAACCAGCCAGTAGTAGCGGAGCTCTGCCGGAATAGCCGCAGGAGGGGTCAGCGATAACAGAACTCTGCCGAAATCACCAGGCAAGCTAGGAGTATCCGCCTTTCGAAGTCGAGTCGTCACTAGGTTGTCATCTAAACAAAACTTTACATTTTTGTAACTATCATTATGAACTACGATAATGTCAAACATGGACACTAGGTCCACTACACATACTAAAACACGTAACGTCCCTACTTCAACCGCAAACACTAAAATACACTAAATAGACCCGAGTAATTCTGAGATCCGTTCTCAACCATCTATGCATCGTGTCCCGTTTAGTGTATACTCCGAGAGTGCAACTCCTGATAAGTGTCGTTTGTAGTGCCTATTTTGTAGTGTTTTGGTCTCATTTTCCTTGTAGAATCGCTCCTTGGGAGTAGTCTAGGGGCTTCTTATGCTTCCTTTAGTTCGTTTCAGGTTCCCGAGACCGATTTGGAAGCGTTGGAGCGATTCCGACTCTATACATACACATTTTGGAGCCAACGAAGCTAAGGAACGATACCTCGATGCCTTGGAATCGACCCCGAGACCTTGGGACCCAATCCAAAGCCTCCGAGACCCGATCCCGAGTCCCGAGAATCGATGGGAAGCCCATGAGAAGTAAGGAGGGACCAAAAAGTTCATATTGGAGGCCTACAAGGCTCATCCCGGACGGGTATGGCCTCATCCCGTCCGGGATGAAGGAGCAAAAAGAGAAGCTGCTGTCTGTGGACCATCCCGATCAGGAAGGTGGCATCCCGACCGGGACCGACCTCGTCCCGACCGGGACCACCCCGTCTCGGCCGGGACGGGCCACTGCTACCCCGCCTTCTTTTCTTTCCTTCTCCCTTCCATTTGTAACCCTATATATACTCTTCCCTTGTTATGTTAAGCTCATGTTAGACATTAGAGACTGAACCCTAGATAGATTAGCATAGATTAGGGTAGATTAGTCTTTAGATTATCGTTAATCTTAGATTAGTGCTTGTAATTTGGGATTTCTTCAAGATCTTCACCAAGATTGACAACCTTGGATGTTTGTTTTGGGTTCTTCCATCTATGCAAGTTTTCTTCTTCTTTTGATCCTCTAGTTTGGTATAATCTCTTTTTCTTTCTCTTGTTTATTGTTTTATTAATCAAGTTTGAATCTTTGATCGTTTGGATTGTTCATAGTTCATAGTTCTTGTTAGTTTCATTATGTTTGTTTTGATTGTTGTTTTGGTTCATCTTATTAGTGTTAGTTTTAGATTAGATATGTTAGAGTAGTGTTCTTGCTAGGGTTAGTAGGGTGATTAGGGTGTTAATTGGGTGATTAAGGGATTGTTGGAGATGTTGGTGAAAGATTTGGGTTTCCTCTTGTATGATGCACATCACATGTTTGTCGAAATGCTTGATTGACTAAGTATGTACGAATGCTTGTTTTTCTTGTTTTTCTCTTGTGGGTATTAGTTTGTTTGTGGGTTCGGTTCCCTCATTAAGTTGCGAGAGCCCGGTGAGGACGACCCCTAGGTCGGTCTAAGTTGCGAGAGCCCGGATGCGACCTAGGCCTATAGCACGCTAGTACCCCGTTTGTGTTGTGTATCGCCGAGTTGCGTTTTAGGTGGAACCTCTAGGTAAGTCTAAGTTGCGAGAGCCCGGGCATTACCTAGATTACCCTACTACCTCCTTCACCTCTAGCTCTTCCTCGACCATTCCGTTACCCCTTTGACCCCGACCTAATCCTAGCCCGTTTCCTTTGATAGTTTTCTTGCTTTAGACCTAGCTTAGTCCTAGTCTTCCCCTCCTTAGAATAGCTTGTCTTGAACATAGTCCTAGACCGTAGCATACCTTAGTCCGACCTCCCGTCCCTGTGGATTCGACCCGACTTACCCTAGCTACCCTAGTTAGGTTAGTTGGTTTTATTTGACGGTTGGGATTCACGACAAATCCCACCCATCAACTCCTCACAACGTGATTTACTTACATTCGCATTTACAGTTTTTCGTAAGATTTATTGCTTTTATGACCTTATAATAGCATGCTAAATCACTTAACACGGAATTCAAAACGTAAATCAACTAAAATTGAACAAAACGATGGTCGGGTTCCGCATTAGCCCCGGTGCTCGCCATGTAATGTTCGACGCATCCTTGTTAATGCCAAATCGATGCATCTTAAGCAGAATACTGGGAAAGGTATACCACGAGAACGACTAATACACGTATTATTGCGTTAAAACTGATTTTCTACTACATATAATATTAGTACTCTCTACTCTCCTATCTGCATCTTTTCATGGCCTGCTTGTCACGTGAAATCGCATGCAAAGAATGTAAATACAACTACTCCGACGACAAAATTTACTTGTCCTTAAGCAACCGACGTAGCAAAAGGTATAGGGTGAAAACAACGGATGTTACAGTATTTCCGCCACAACAAAAGAACAAAGTTATCAGCCCACCGATTGATTAGTAGAGGCCGCTATAGTGCGGGCGGGATTGGGTGTCGATGTCTATCGGATGTTGGCTTCTCAATACGTACCCTCATTCCTTACTCAGAATCGACGGTTTCCGGATGTCCGAAACCATTGGCAATGAGAGTCATTCCAGGCGTGGAGTGCTTAAGGGTACAAGTTTTTATCTATAGGTCCCGCGTCACTCAGCTTTGAGCTGGCTAAGGATCAAAGTTGACTTGAACGGTTTCCGAGTCCCCATAATTGACTCGGTGCCGACTCCAAAAATTGGCAACGAATTCAGTTCACTAAAAAGGTCGCCTTACCAACCATATTGGCCTTTAAACATTTACAACCACGACTCGATCGATTCCAAACGGAAACACGGGTGCCTGCACCCGTCTAGTAAAAGTCCGGATCGTCATCCGAATCGAGGTCCGACACATCGCCTCGAACGCGAGATCGGACCGCCCCCCGACCGGGATGTTGCCGCGTGGGTGGCCGCCGCCATACATTGAAAACCAGGTCCGTCCAGCGCGAGCGCCCGCAAGGTGCCGGGCGGTGCGGACGGACGTCCACAGTAGCGGCCTTGGTCTCTCTTGGCCAGCACCGTCAATTTCGAGAGAAACCACCAAGCTACGATCCACCTGATCAAAGGACCGCCGTGGAATACTAGTTCCTCATTCCAATAAGCTCGGTTTATGTGATGACTCGAGCTTATCCGCCGCCTCCTCGAGCTAATTTGGCTGCTACGATAGTTGGGTATACTCATAGGAGACTCTATGATCGATAGACGCTCAGACAGGCAAATCTGACGAGGCAAAAATACAACCTTCCGTAAGTAAAATATGTGGTTCGCAAGTAGCCACTCGATCGAGTATCAGGGCTTACTCGATCGAGTAGCCCCTCTAAAAGCGAGCATCCAGTCTTCAACAAGGGTCACTCGATCGAGTGACTCGTATGCGTCATAGTTTCGCAAAAAAAAAACTTGAGACGTATACCTGCAAAAGACAAAAAGACGGATACTCCCCGTCAGTTGGCAGTCCGGGTTGAGTCGCCTAGCGTCGAGACCCATGATGATTTCTCCCGTTACCAGCCAAGCTAGGCTGTGACCCGTCTCCATCTGGTCAACTATACCGATCAGCCTAATCTGGCCCAAGCACGAGTCAGCCTCCATCCTCTCCTCAAAAGCATATCGGTGAAGCATGAAAAAGGCAAAAGCCCTACGCCTGTGAGAAGTAGTAGTTCTCACGTCCCTAGTGTTCATAAGCTTATCAGCAAGGTCAAACAGGGAAACAGAATATCCCCGTACCATCCGGTCCGTCTCAGCATGAGACAAACCAAGAAAATCCTTTAACCTCCTCCTTGGGTCAGGATAAAACGGAGGAAGGGCAAGACAAGCATTAGGGCACCAACCGCCCACAGATGCGATCTCTTCAGGAAGAGGGTATACCTCTCCTCGGGGGAACGCTCAAACGTGATGGGTAGTGTCCCAAAACGTCAGGCAGGCGTCAAGGAGGTGTGAGTCAATCCTAAGACGGTGAAGCGGGAATAGAGCAGAAAATCCCATCTGGGTCAGCTGAACCTTTTCCTCGTCCCGAAAATACTGGGTCAGCTGAACCAAAACACTTCATCTCTCGACTCATTTATGCTGAAAAAACTTATATAAAAAAGATTTAACATACAGTTTGAAGGTACACAAATCTAAACTAGTTAGAAGATACATAATCCGGAAATAAAGTTACAGCAACAACAACAAAAAACAATCAACTAACTGAGAAGCTAGCTAGAGCACCAGAGTTACCACCATCCCCGTTAAAGAGGTCTCTGTCGTCTGGAGGGGATGGGGGACGACCTTGGTTGCATCTCTGAAACATGGCCTAAAACATGGCCATCTGTTCCTGCATATTCTTTATGTTTTCGGCCTGTTCCTTCAGTTGTTGCTGCTACTTCGTCAGCTGTTCCTTTATGGCCTCCTTTTCCGGGTTGGGTTGCTGAGATCTGGCCGGCGTGTACTCCATTTGTCTACAGGTGCTGAGACGCAGTGTGGGAGGTGTGAAGTACATACCGTGTGCATTTCCAACACCGTACACACTTCCTTTCTTGTAACCCTTGACGACCTTGAAAAAAGTCTCATTCGGGTCGACTTCCTCAGCATTAGGAGCAGCCTTCAGGATCGCTAGCTCTTCTTGGTAGGTATCCTGCGTACACAACATCGATTTCAATTCAAGTTATTATTATATGAAATCATTGAAGATAGTTATCTACCACCTACAGTATAGACAAAGTCGATTTATTTGAAATAGTTAGTACTCACCCAGATTGCCTGATCCTTTTTCGTCTTAAAACTAGTCCCTTTGTCATCGGTCTTCCCATGCATGTCGAAGAATATCTCCGCCGCGGTTGGCACCCTCCCGAGCTAAGCTTGCAGCTATTAAATGAGTACGAACGTTAGGCGAATATAAATTATGCGAACATAGTTTACGATTATTCAAGGAAGAGTACGATATTAGTAGAAATCATACCCTCTTGGCACAACTGACAGAAGACTAAGAACCCCGATGATGTGTCGGGTTTGCGTGGCCCTCATGCTCACAGTTCGACAATTTGTTCCTCTGGGCCCTTTCAGACATGACCTTAAAGTCCTTCTTATCGTGGTACGCAACCCATCTCTCCAACGCGTCCCCTAAAATATGACGACACCAATATATTATTTAATATAGTGAAAGATTGAAGTTCGATTGTTTGTTAAAATTGATTACTAAACAAAAACAACACCTGTAAGGTCCTTTAGCGGAGTCCCCCGTGTGCGGCGTTTATTCATCACACAAGAGAAACGTCGTGTGCACATCTCATTATACCGGTCCCAGACCCTTTCATCTAATTCTGGTTTCCAACTGAACTTGAACTACACAATCAAGGCGGACTATTAATTAGTAGCAAAAATATTTCCAAAGTCCACATTATAAATAAAAACTCGGTAACAAAAACAATCCACGTTATTAAACAAGTTGCACTCCACAACGTCAACTATCATACCTCTCAATCCCCCCTCATTTTGATGGTTTTCGGGTTCCTCAGACTGAGATGGCTCACCATGACAAATCCAATTATAATAATCGGGTGAAAAACCATTATAGATGACATGTTCCTTAACTACAAGGACCTCAAGAAATTTTAGGTTCTTGCATTTAGTACACGGACACCTAACCTCCCCCCTCGATGCATAATCTACTGACTTTTTAGCAACCTTGACAAATGATTCAACACCCCTCAAAAATTTGACGGTGGGACGTCTCTTCTTATTAAGTCTTCCCTCATACATCCATTTCCGTTCAATTCTCTTCATTTTCTATGTTCAAAAAATATATATAACAAATTAAAGTTTAATTTCCCTAACTTAATTTAGAACTTACTAAACGAAAATTTAATCACCATTTAACTTAAACTTCATTTCTCTAACTAAGTTTCATCAATTTAATCACTAATACGTCAAAGTAAATCCAAATGTCTTATTAATTTAGAATTGACCTTACAAAAATCAGTCACCGATTTTAATCACAAATGTAATCACAATTTCATCGCAATTTACGAAAACCCTAACTCATTTATCAATTTAATCCCAAATTAACTGAACAAAACACAAAAAATTCATGGCCTACGTCCGACAAAAACAGCTAAAACAGGTCAAATAAGGCAAATTTTCGGATACAGATATCAAAACTCCGAAAGCACCGCTAACACCTAATTACAACCCCGATCAAGATAGAAGTGGTTTCGGGAAAATCCGGCATTATTACGACACCTTTTGGTCCGTCCTAAGTCACACAAAACCTCACGGAAGGCCCTAGAGGTCATTCTAGCTCAATTCAACCAAATTAATCAAACCCTAATCAAAATTGTGATGGGCAAAAATAATCTACCTAATCGAATTTGGGATAAACTAATCAACCTAATCAAACTTGACCTAAACTAATCAACCTAATCGAAATTTAGACCACAACAATATTAACTAACAAACTATCAATAAATAACGCTAACAATCAAGAAGAAGAACTAATTATAATAAATAGAAACTAAGTAAACTAAGAAAATGTACCACAAATTAGGAATAAAGGATGAAAATTGGAGGAGAGGAAAGGAGATTGGGGTCGGCGAGGGAAGAGAGAGATTGTAGAGTGTTTTTTTAGAGGTAATATCACTTTAGATCACGCGGGCCTACGTGCGCAGGCCCGATCCCAGGCTTCAAGCCTTTTCAAAACCTGGCACTGGAATCAAGTAATCCCGAGCATTCCTATTTTACAAATTTTCGTAAAAAATTCAAAATTTTCAAAATTTTCAAAAATCAATTTTCTTTATTTCCCCAACGTGAGTCGGTGTTTCACCTAAATGTTACATGTAAATTGTTATGTGTCAGCATACAGGTACACCCAAGACTTCAAAAGCAAGTCTCCGCGCAGCTCATTTACTCCCCACGGAGTTATCATCATCAGGACAGGTATGACCCTCTGCTTATGGCTAGCGAGCCCTTCACGCGAGTCTAATGGACTATAAACAACCTGACAGGAAGGCTGCCAGGTCGTAATCTTTTATTGGCCTGGTAGCTACTCTGATTTTTGCCTTGTCCAAGCCTCAGTCAGAGTGGGGGCTCTGTAGACACCCGCATTTTGCCTGCTAATGTCTATAGCATACAGGTACACCCAAGACTTCAAAAGCAAGTCTCCGCGCAGCTCATTTACTTCCCACGGAGTTATCATCATCAGGACAGGTATGACCCTTTGCTTATGGCTAGCGAACCCTTCACGCGAGTCTAATGGACTATAAACGACCCGACCGAAAGGCTGTCAGGTCGTAATCTTTTATTAGCCTGGTAGCTACTTTGACTTTCGCCTTGTTCAAGCCTCAGTCAGAGTGGGGGCTCTGTAGACACCCACATTTTGCCTGCTAGTGTCTATAGCAGTTTCCGATAAAACACCCGAAGATGATCGGACGTAAACGTGACTTAATACGCTCGAATACGAACTCGGAATCAATAGTATCCGACGTGGGCACTTAGCAGAGTACAAATCTCTCAAAACGGACCTCAAATCCAAGCCCAGTGGGTCGTTTCCAATAAAATGAGACTAATTTGAGCCAAAACCGACACCGGAAATAAAACCGTCTTTTTACGAACCAAAACCCGCTCCAATTTAAAAACCAACATTGCAAAAGCTTATAGAAACAGCCGAACAACCATCCAAGTCAAAGTCAAGGTCAAGCCACAAAAATCTCAACCCTCCTATATACTCTCCACCCGTCTAGCCACTCGATCGAGTGCCATAACCTCACTCGATCGAGCGCTACTAAAAAACCCAACCAAACGCCTTTATTGGGCCACTCGATCAAGTACAGTAGGTCTACTCGATCGAGTGACCCTTTAGTCGGAGGGCATTTTCTATAAATACCCTCCTTACCTCTTTACATTTTTCAGATTTTTGGGAACCCTAAGCAACTTACACATTACATACATTTGCAACCCCGATATCCCCTCTGCACATACACTAGCAAACCCGAGACCGAAACCACCAAAACACCGAGAAAACCGTCTGCATAAACACAAACACCATAACTCTTCCCACATCCTCGATACTCCCGCGCACACGCCGCTACTAGACGAGTCCATTTCCGAGCCGATTAAGCATGTAGGTTGAGGGTGTCATCAAACCCGATCTCTTTCTTTTCTTCCTTTCTCCCTCTCGTTTTATGCGTGTGTGTACACACACACACACACACTATATACTATCTATTGTTTATTATTATTAATCGTTACTAACACTAACTTTTTTTATCATTTCATTTTCATTTTCGGTCCTTTTATACCATCGCAATTTTAATATATATATATATAAACATAAATTTAAACCGTCTTCGGATCGAGTATGTTTGAAATCAAGTTCCATTTAAGATCCTTCTAATCCCTTTACGAGTAGTATTGGAGGTGGCGCCCTTTCGAGGAGCGCCGCCCTAAACACTTAAGGGCGTGATGTGATCACGAAAATTTGATTTTAAACGTATTCAATACCATTTTCTAACGCGCTACTCTAAGAGAACGATATTGACTCCGTAGTCAAATATCGCGCTCGAGGAGTCTTTACCAATCGAGGTTAGTATGAAACCCGTTGACGCGAAAATCGAACATCACGTAATCCGTAAGGATTAGTAACGATGTCGTGACGCAGAGGGAATCAATTTTGTCCTAATCAAATTTAAAACAATTTCACAATGCTTTTTCAAAATATCCGATACCGATCTCATAGCCGTACTCTACGCGTTATGTGCATCAAAAAACCGGGTTGAGTTTAAATTACATGATATATTTACGCAACTCGGTTAATTATAGATTTTGAATTAATAAAATACAAAACTGTCACCTTTTTCGAAACGAGCTGTAACTCGTACAGGGGGCAGTCGATCGAGTGCCATGGGTCACTCGATCGAGTAGCACCCCAAAATAGAGGCATGAGGTTTTTAGTAAGGTCACTCGATCGAGTCCCTCCTATGACTCGATCGAGTAGTCTCTCTTATGCTAGAGCGTGAGCCTCATACATAATTCGAGCCTCGTCCAATCTCTTTATACGACTTTGGTTGTCACGTGTAAAGACAATCACGTGTTCTCCCTTTTCAAAATCATGCATCATTTCATCGTCTTCTAATCACTTAATCCATTTTGTATTACCGTTACTATATTGTTTATTATATTTTTGCTCGTTATTTTTTATTGTCCGTGTTGTATTTCCGCCCGTGTAACTTGTAACTTATTCTCGTTTTATGCTTGCAATTTACCGTTTTACAAAACGAATCTCACATGCTAAATAACTTTTACGTAGTTGTAGACACTCACATTTTGACTGCCAGGTGTCTATAGTAGTTTCCGCCAAACACCCGATGATGATCGGACGCAAACGTGCTTTAGTATACTCGAAAACGGGCTCAAAATCATTGGCATTTGGCTTGGGCTTATTACGGAGTACATATCTCACAACACCATCCTCAAATTCAGGCCCAGTGGGTCTTTTCGAGTCAAATAAAACTAATTTGGGTCGAATCTGGCACCAAGGGCAAAACTGTCTTTTAACGATCGGGTCAAACCCGGTCAAAGATATTTTTTCCCGAGGTACACGGACCAGCCGTGACACTTCACCAGTTCGGCTAGGCTCAGATACTACAAAATATCAGACTCGAAAATATTAAACAATTCCATTCGAGGGTAGAATTCGATCTCAAGTAGGAATTCTATCCGAAAACCAAATCAATTCTCCGACCGAGCATCAAAATACTCAGCCAACAGCCCATTTCAGCCGAGATACTTGGCTTTCTCACCAAGAAACGGGACTCTCGTTCCCTTCAAACTCCTACGTTTCCTATCCAAACCGGTGTTTCTTGTCACCTAAGAAAGAATACCTCTCCTAGCTCCTATCAAGGACCTCACCTATAAATAGGACCCTCCGGTCACACATTATTCATCTATAAAAATACATCTATCAATTATTTACATCTACGAATTATCAATCAATTATTCCCATACATCAATCATCGGTACAACAACACATACACCATCGACATCTAGCAAAACAACCCGACGAATCCGACCCCAAAAACCGGCCGAAACCCGTCACCCTACATGACACCCTAACTCATCCACATCATCTCGACGCTCCCGTGTTTAAGCCACTTTCCGACGAGCTCTTTTCCGAGAAAACAAAGCATGTAGGTTGAGGGTGTAAAATCAAACCCGACTCTTCCTCTTTTCTCTTCCTTTTTCACGTTTTTCTTTCGTTTTTTGTGTCGTTGGTCGGTCCGTTTTAATATGGGTCGTTGTCGCATTTTTTTTCTATTCTTTTCTAATAACGATATTACAAAAAATACTTTTATAAAACGAAACGTTCTTAAAATACGATATCGATTCTCTAATCAAATATCGTATCTAACAAGAACTAAATTAAATCTCGTTGATGCTAATAAAATCGTTACATCCTTTTTTTTTAAACAAAATTCGACGATTTTTACGCGGAGAGAATTAACTTTTTTTTTTCTCTTTTCGTTCAAATTCTTTTCAAACAAACTTTTTTATCTTTTTAAAAAAAAAATCATTCCGACTATTTGATATCGATTTCATAATCGAGTATCGGATACGACGAATATCGAAAATATAAACCGAGTATAAATTAATTCATATTTGTATGCGATTTATAAAAATTGACGATTTTCGAAAATAAAAAAAATCAGGACAGACTCCCGCGCGAGTCGCTCGCCTTCCAGCCGACTCGCGCGAGAGCCTGAAAACCGAGCCCTTTTTCTTTGTTTTCTCGTTTTTTATTCTTTTCGTTTCTTACATAAAACAGCGACTTTCGCGACATATTTTCAGATTTCGATAAATACTTTTTCGACCTCGACACGTGTTAATCCATTACGTGTCATAAACTTTTTTAAAATCATGCATATTATCGTATTTACATCTTTATTCGATTTATGAACCGTTACTAACTTGTTTGCTCGTGTTTGTAGCGATTTATTTTCATCTTTTGTTTTATTTGACTAAAACGAATTTCACATGCTAAATATAACTTTGACGTTATTAGTTTAAGATACATTAAACGACTTAGCAACCCATTTATTTTTTTCTCTCACATGCGTAGGGAAAATAATCTTTGCATATCATTCAACCGTCGAACTAACGCGTGTACACCAAAAACGAACGATATCTTAGTAAAGGCCGCTAAGTGCGGGCAGGGTTGGGTGTTCTTAGTGAACTTCCCAACACGTACCCTCACCCCTTACTCAGAACCATGGTTTCCGGATGTCCGAATCCATTGGCAACGAGAGTCATTCAATACACGATATTCGATCATGTCGGTATCGGTATCAAATGCAAAGGGACGAACCCAATAAACTCTGACATCGGAAATGGACCGTATTTTGTATACGGCCCACTACGACATAGAGTGGGTTCGAACGGGCCCGAACTCCCACAAAGTTCGGTGGCGACTCCTACTTCGATTTAAATTTCAATTTGACCATCTCATATGGAGATTCATTCGCCTCCCCAAACCCGCGCGTGGCCGCGTCGGGGTGGACCTATGTCATGTCCACAATTTGGCGACTCCGCTGGGAATCAACTGATGAGTCACTTACCATCGGCATACTCAGGGTGAGACTCGAAAAGAAATCGTTCGAATAGTAATGTACACGTTTTAGTTCAATGGTTCATGCATAACCCAATTCTTTCCCGGGCCGGTTACTTGTGACCGACGTCCCACTATACCACGGTGCATTTCTAAATGGGTGCACTAAAGACTTCGATGGCGGAACTCGCATGGGTTTTACGGCAGGTTCTAAGACCAACTCGGCTTAGGAAGACCGTCCTGATTTGCGAGAAAGCTATCGTCGTTGGTATAGATGATAAGTGTAGTTTGTAGTGCCTAATTGTTGTGTTTTGGTCCCATTTTCCTTTAGTTCGTTTCAGGTTCCCGAGACCATTTGTGAATAGTTGGAGCGATTCCGACTCAATACATACACTTTTTGGAGCCAACGAAGTGAAGGAACGATCACTCGATGCCTTGGATTCGACCCCGAGACCTTGGGACCCAATCCCGAGCCTCCGAGACCCGATCCTGAGTCTCGAGAATCGATGAGAAACCCATGAGAGGCAAGAAGGGACCAAAAGGAGCTTGAAGGAGGCCTACAAGGCTCAACCGGGTCGGGATGGCCTCAACCGGTCCCGGTTGAGGTGCACAAAAGACACGCCTACTGACCTGGGTCCGTTCCGGTCGGGACCAGACCGTCCCGGTCCGGATGAGCCCGTCCCGGACGGGATGATCCCGTCCCGGTCGGGATGATCCCGTCCCGGTCGGGACCGTGGGGCTGCTGCTCGACTTCATTTATTCTTCCTCCTTCATTCTTGTACCCATATAAATATTTCCCTCTTGTATTGTTTATATATCATACCCTTACATTAGACTCTCTTAAGCCTCTCTACAAGATATAAACCCTAGATTTAGAGTTCATCTACTTAGTTTAATCTTCCTTTAATCTTCCTTTAATCTTAGTTTAATCTAGTTATAATTAGTCTTGTATTAAGTGGTTCTTGAAGATTTCTCCAAGTTTGACATCCTTGGAGTTGATTTGTGTTTTTATTTATACAAGATTGCATCTTTTTCTTCCTCTTGTTGTTGGTATAACTTTCTTTACTCTTGTTCTTGTTTATTTAATCAAGTCTGAATCTTTATATATTGTTATTGTTGTTAGTTGTTCATAATGTATGTTTGGATGCTTGGTTTAGTTTCTCTTGTTTATGTGGTTGTTAGTTTCATAATGAGTGAGTAATTCTATTGTGGGGTTAGTAGGGGGATTAGGAGTAGATTATGGGTGATTAGGGTTGATTAGAGGTAAAAGGGTGAATCTTTGTTGTTAGTCACATATTGGGCACTCTATGTGTTTGTTGAATTGCTTGTGTGAGTTGTAGTGGTCATGCTTCCCATACTTGTGTTCATCTTCTCATTGCTTGTCTATTATGTGATTGTGTTGAGAATAGTCATAGTCACGAGAGTGCGGACTATGGTCTACGTAGCGAGAGCCCGGACCAACCTCGACATCGGTCACGTAGCGAGAGCCCGGACCGACTCTAGCAACTAGGAGACACCTATACCCTTGATCACCCAATTACCCATCTACACTAATGAACCCGACCTACCCCACTTCCTTTCATATTTGATCTCAACTTCTTAGTTAGTCATCGTTTCTTCTAGTTTACTTGTTAGTTCGATCATTAGTTATCCCATCTTAGCATCGTTTTAGATAGTCATTGTTAGTCCACTTCCTTCACCTCCAACCATAATAGTTTACCATTTATCTTTCTCTTTGTGTTTGTTTGGTAATTTAGTCTCGTTTTTAGGCCGCCCTAGTCTAGACTATACTTTACCGTCCCCGTGGATATCGACCCTACTTGCCCTAGCTACCCACTAGGAATAGTCGGTTTATTATTGACGGTTGGACCCACGACGAATCCCACCATCAATAGACCCTATTCGACCGACCGAGACTTAGACTAAGAGCATACATGGTGTCATTATACTGTTTCCATGACTACGTGCTACTTGATTTTCTTTGGTCGTCTTTTCAAAAATCGTCGTTTTCAAAAACTTGCATCTTTTTTCGAAAATTATCCATTTTTCAAAACCCGGAAAGCTACCGAATTTAGGACTTATGATTTTAACTCAAAATAGCCTATTTTCTAGCCGGTATGCTGCCCAAACCTTTTCAAAAATTCCGAAATCTCGGCCCGATAACGTTTTTTTTCGATTTTCAAAAAAAAAAAACAGGCCATCCTATCCGACTTTTCTCGGTTTTCAAATCCAAATTCCCTTTTCAAAGCTTTCTTCTTCTTAGGACTTCCCGTATTTAGCAGTGTCGGGGCTTGTCATAAGTTGTTAGAGTCTATAGCGTCGAAACTCCGTCGATCTTACATCACGAAGTTTCTACCCCATCCCAGTCCGCTTTATTTAACAAGGCACAACCCACCTACGTAGGACAAACTCCTACAAAGGGAAGCCCACTTACACTTTAGGGTCCAAAGTCTGGGGAATAGCTCACACCTAGGTCTTTCTTCACACAGGACTAGGCCCATTTTGCCAAAATCCTAAGGGAAGCCCACCACCTACGAGTCACCCGTCTAGGAGTCGGTTTTCAGTCTTTTATCCGAGTCTAGTCCTTTTCTTCTTGCTCGGGATGCACTCTTCGATCTGGGTCCGATTCTGATTACACGGTGTTCTTACAGACAGGCCACCTTTCACTCGAACCATGACTCAACAAGCCATAGACGCACTGACCGCCTCGTTGGCTAAGATACAAGATCAACTGACGCAGATGAGGGGAGACCAAATCGCCATCGTTACCCGGGTAAGCGCCATGGAGCAGGGTAGGCCGAGGGACGAAGACGAAACTACGGGGCGACGGAATTCGCTCGGAACTACGCCGACAACACGGAAATCCAGACCACGATGCGCACCCTGGAGGTAATGGCCTGGGAACCTAAGGAAGGATTTACGAAATACCTTCAGCGCTGGAGGGCTGAAAGCGTCAAACTGGTCGATAAGCCCAGTGAAAAAGTGTTGGTTGAAGCCTTCGTCAGAACCTCCTTCCCGCCTACCGGGTCCATCTCCGGTACGCCATCATACCTAGTTTCGAGATCCTAACTGAGATGGGGACGAGAATCGAAGATGATCTAAGGTTGGAAAGCCTCACTAAGGCCTCCGCCAAAGGATACCAAGGGACCAGCTCATCAACAAGCAAGCCCACATCTGCTGCTGCTACTCGTAGCATTTTTGACGAGGTAAATCTACTTAATACCCCGTCCAAGAAGAATATCACACCCCGGGTATTCACCGACATAGGCACCACCTATGCAAATGCCTTACAGAGGCTATCGTCAAAAGGCCTGATTACCCCGATAGGCCCAACACCTGAGCTCCCGGTCGAGCGTCGCACCAAGGCCTACGACATCCAGGCCTACTGCCAGTACCATCGTGGCAAGGGACACGATACCGAGAAATGCTGGAAGCTAAAGCATCTTATCCAGGATGTCATCGAAAATGGGAAGATCCCTCTACCTGGAGGCAAGCCCAGCAACAAGGATAACCCGTTGGCCACTCAGGCCATCTTCTCCGGGGAAGTCATGGACTGTTCACATCTCATTTCCCCGTTTGTCCCGCAAATAAACGGGATCTGGTGCGACGACGAAGATGACGTCTATCTCACCAAGGGGGAAGCTGTCCCCATCACGCCTGAGGAGATCCAGAAGGTTAAGTCCAAGGCCTTAGCCAGCAGTCACGCCCTCATCATCACCGAGCCTCCTAGAGTGGAGCTCGCCCCGGAAGAGCCAACTACCGAAAAGGCTCTTGTAAAACAGCTGAGCAAGACTCGAGTTGACCTCTCTATATGGCAACTCCTAGTTAGCTCACAAGAACATCGAGAGGCACTCACTAAGGCCCTAGATCAAGTCAAAATCGACTCTACGGCTACTCCAGCTGAAATGGTAGCCACGGTTCTGCCCCAACTAAAGGGGAAAGCTAAAGAGAAAGGCCCACTTATTACCTTCTCCAATGCTGATCTACCACCATTTGGGCCTGCCCACAACATGGCCCTCTATATCACGGTGATATGCCGTGGAAAGTACATGCCCATGACCCTAATCGACGACGGGTCCGCAGTCAATGTCCTCCCCTTGAGGACCGCCAAAGCCCTCGACATCACCGAGGCCGACTACATTGCTACAGCTCAAACCATTCAGGCTTTCGACGGAAGTCCAAAGTCAGTAGCCGGGGCCGTAAGACTTACTATCATAACAGGCCCGATAGAAAAAGAGCTGGAATTTCAAGTGATCGACGTGACTTCTTCCTTTAACCTTCTTCTAGGAAGACAATGGATCCACGCGACCAGGGCTGTGTCCTCCACTCTGCATCGGAAAATCAAGCTTCCTTTGCACGATACCGTCATCACTCTAGAAGCCACGCCTATGACTGTGGCTAACTGCAACACCTCGGGCCGCACCGATCTCTGGGGGTTCGACTTCATAGGGGCCATCGAAGAAGAGTACCTTTTCCGACCCTACTTCACGGTTAGCATTGACCGGATGCTGCAGAATCTGGGCTTTCTACCGGGGGTTACATCAAAGCCCAATCTCCCTACAGGAAAAATCCTTGAAGTTCTGGATAACGGGAGGACTCAAAATGGTCTGGGTTACACCATAACCCCAGAAAATATGGGCCAAGCCGGAGCCAGCAAAGTCACCTTTGTCACTGCAGTGTTCGAGCTCGTCCAGACAGGCCTATATCGGCCCAATACTACACGCCCTGGGACCCACTTGGCCCAGGACTGCAACTTCATACCAGATGACATCTTCGCTCTCATCCAGTCCGAAGATGCTAAGAATGCTGAGCCCGCACTGGGGCTACTTTTCGGAGAGGAACTCGCGGCCCCAGCGCCGAAGGAAGAGCTGGTCAGTCTCATCCTCCGCAGCCGCAATTTTGACCCATCTAAGCTGATCTCGGATGTCAGATCCGGGACAGGAAAGAGAGCTTGGAAGAAAGCCGTCAAATGGACTGACGGTCAAGGAAGAACCTACAAGCTAATCGCAGGAGAAGGAGAAATGCCAGAGTCTGAGTCCGAGTCCGAGTCAGAGTCTGAGATTGAGTCTAGTGAGTCCGGTGCTAGGGTCATCCCTGTAACTCCCCCTCTCCCTTTAGCTACTCCTAGTGCCTCGGGGTCTGTCCCGGGCACTTTATCTATCCCGTCACTAACTAGCGATCAGATGGCAGCTCTTTTCGAGCTATTTTCCCAATTTATGAGCAATAATAACAACCGTTCTGCTTACGACTTGTCTCATTTTCAAAATTTTCTTAATTTCAAAAATATTCTGTGCAATGACATTGAGAAACCCGGCGAACAGGTATCCTTACCTCCACATCTGATCGAGCAACTAGAGCAAAGGGAATCCTGCAATCCGGTAATCGAAGAAACCGAATCCATCAACGTGGTTACAACCTTAGAGCCTCAACTGTTTAAGATAGGGTTATCTCTAGATCCCGAGGAGAAACAACAATTCGTAAATCTCCTTCAAGAATTCAAAGACGTCTTCGCATGGTCCTACAAGGACATGCCGGGGATAGATCGCGAAATAGCCGAGCACCATATACCGATCAAGGAAGGGTTCAAGCCGGTTAAGCAGAAACTCCGATGCATGAGGCCCGAATGGTCCCTCAAGGTCAAGGAGTAAGTCGACAAACAATTCAAGGCTGGGTTCATACGAGTTTCCGAGTATCCAGATTAGGTTGCAAACATCGTACCAGTTCCTAAAAAGGACGGTAAGGTGCGTGTCTGTGTAGACTTTCAGGATCTTAACAAGGCGAGCCCGAAAGAGGACTTCCCGTTACCACACATCGATATACTGGTGGATAACACAGCTGATCATGCCCTTCTATCATTCATGGATGGGTATGCCGGGTACAATCAAATAAAAATGGCAGAGGAAGATATGGATAAGACCACCTTCATTACACCTTGGGGTACTTATTGCTATACTGTAATGCCATTTGGTCTCATCAATGCCGAGGCCACCTATCAACGAACCGCCACAACTTTATTACATGACATGATGCATAAAGAAGTGGAAGTTTACGTGGACGATATGATCGTCATATCTAAAGGCAGGGACGGTCACATCACCGCCCTGAGAAAGTTCTTCACCCAATTACGCAAATACAACATGAGGTTAAACCCTCAGAAATGTAGTTTCGGGGTAACATCTGGCAAATTACTGGGTCATATCGTTAGCCAACGCGGTATCGAAGTCGATCCAGCCAAAATCAAGGCCATCACCGAGATGCAACCCCCTAAAACCGAAAAGGAGATAAGAGGGTTTCTCGGAAAAGTCCAATACATCAGCAGGTTCATTTCAAAGCTAACCATGGTGTGTGAACCGATCTTCAAGAAGCTGAAAATAGGGGAACGGTTACTATGGGACGACAAGTGTCAAGCAGCCTTTGATAGAATCAAAGAAATCTTGTCTTCACCACCGGTCCTGATGCCACCTCAACCTGGTTTGCCTTTGTCACTATACCTAACCACGACAGAGACAGCCATGGGGGCTATGCTAGCTCAAACGGTCAACTCCGAAGAACGGGCTATATACTACATCAGCAAAAAGTTTTTAGAGTACGAGTGTAAGTACACTATGCTCGAAAAAACGTGTTTAGCTTTGGTCTGGGCCACTAAGAAGCTCCGACATTACATGCTCAGCTATGAGGTACAAGTACTATCTAGAATGGATCCGATCAAGTACCTTTTCGAAAAGCCCATTCTCAATGGTAGAATACAAGATGGACCCTGATGTTGGCAGAATTCTATCTAAAATTCGTACCATTGAAAGCCATCAAGGGCCGAATAGTAGCCGAATTTCTCGCCGACAGTTCCGTAACCGAAGAAGGACACACCGACACTTGGTCCTTCCCGGATGAAGATATTTTCCATACCGACACCGAAACATGGGATTTATACTTCGACGGGGCATCCAACTTCCGAGGATTTGGTGTCGGGATCCTCCTAATCTCACCAAGAGGGGAACATACTCCCGTGTCCATCAAATTGGACTTTGACGTCACCAATAATGCCGCTGAGTATGAAGCATGTATCCACGGGCTACAAGCCGCCGCCGATTTAGGGGTCACAAATCTCCGAGTACACGGTGACTCATCTCTGGTCATTAATCAAGCGCTCCAAAAATGGAAAACCCGAAATGCTAACCTTGTGGCCTACCAGGCACGAGTAAGGCACCTCGAGAAACAATTCCAAAAGGTGGAGTATATATACCTGCCTCGGG
Organism: Agrostemma githago; assembly: GCA_958450325.1. NCBI lineage: Eukaryota > Viridiplantae > Streptophyta > Magnoliopsida > Caryophyllales > Caryophyllaceae > Agrostemma > Agrostemma githago. The sequence continues at coordinate 17,239,734 of OY288250.1, forward strand.
AAGAGAATCAGTTCGCAGATGCACTTTCAAACTGGCATCTTTACTAAACATTCCCGACCATGTGACCAGCATGCCAATCTGTGTCGAAAGGCGATCCGAGCCAGCATATATCCACGACATCGAAGATATCGAGATACCTGATCCCGGGGCGTGGTATAAAGCTATCCAAGCATACTTGAAGACCGGGGAGTATCCACCCGGGGCCGACAATCGAGCCAAAAAGGCCTTACGTAGGCTAGCAGCCCAGTCCGTCCGTACCGACGACGGACAACTTTACAAAAAGACACCGCAGGGGGCTCTCCTCTTATGTGTTGATAAAGGTAACGCCGAGAAGGTCATGGCCGAAGTGCACGACGATGAGTGCGGTCCGCACATGAACGCCTAGATGCTAGTCCGGAAGATCATGAGACTCGGATATTACTGGAATAGCTTGGAAACCGATTGCCAGCTTTATGTCAAACATTGCCATAATTGCCAGATTTTCGCTAATGTGCAGCATATGCCGCCATCCTTGCTGTATACTATGACGTCACCTTGGCCGTTTTCAACATGGGGGATCGATGTAATCGGAAAGATAAACCCATCGGGAACCGGAGGACACTGCTTTATTTTGATAGCGATCGACTATTTCACCAAATGGGTCGAAGCTGAGTCTTATCGTATTCTCAACGCCAGTCATGTTGCCAAATTTATCAAAAATAGGATAATATGCCGGTGTGGGATCCCTCATGAATTCATCAGTGACCATGGGACCCATTTTCAAGCCGAGACGGCAGCCTTGTTAGCCAAGTACAAAATTCAAAGACATACGTCTTCACCCTACCGACCCCAAACCAATGGAGCGGTAGAAGCGGCTAATAAAACAATTGTCACTATACTAAAAAGATGGCTGATAATTACCGGGACTGGCCCGACAAGATACCATTTGCACTTTGGGGGTATCGGACCTCGATTCGTACTGCGACCGAGGCAACGCCGTATTACCTTACATACGGGATGGAGGCTATACAACCTGTCGAGCTAGAGGTGCCGTCCCTCAGAATCCTGCTCGAGAGTCAAGTACCTAAAGCGGATTGGGTTCGAGCACGATATGAATTGCTAGTCCTTTTAGACGAACGACGATCTCATGCCCTCAATAATATACAAATATATCAGAAGAGGATGCAACGGGCCTTCAATAAAAGGGTAAGGCCCGGGAACATCAAAGAAGGAGATTTGGTTCTCAAATCCGTTCGAGCTTTATTACAAGTGGACCCAAGGGGAAAGTTCAAACCTTACTGGGCCGGACCATATTTGGTAAAGAAGATTCAGTCAGGCGGAGCAGTGATGCTAACGGATCTGGACGGGAATGAGTTTGTCAACCCAACTAACTTGGATCAGCTGAAGCGTTACTACCCTTAACCCATTCCTCTCAATGTCATTTGCAAAAGTTTATTAAAAAAATCTTTTTTAAATAAACTTTTAAAGACAAGTCAAAAGTTAGAATTACTTATTCTATTGTTATAAACATCTTGAACCAATAGTCTTGATGTATTTCGAAACTGCAAATTAAGTCTGAACTATGTTTGGTTTGATTCCGCTAATTGCGGATACGTAGGCAGCCCCTCAAAAGGGCACAACCACTGCAATCGAAAAAACAGGAACGGTTTTTTTAATAAACTTCCTTATTTATTTCAAAAAAAATCCGATAGCTCGGAATATTACAAAAAAATTCCCAAAAAAAAAACCACACATAAATAGTACTAATACTTAAATAATAAAAACTAGGGCATCTTTCCCTTTCTTTTGTCCTTAGCTTCTTTTTCCGTCCACCGGCGTCGACACGGGGGTGAACGCTCCCGAATTACCAAGGGAACCTCCTTAACCCGGGCTCGTTTCTTCAAACTTGATTTCCCGGTCACCTCAGTCGGTCCTAGTCGGGCCCTCACCCTCTCGGGTAGCCGGTCTCGCGGGCCCAATCTGTCTCGGACCGCTAGTTTTGGTCCGAGTCTTCTCTCCAAGTCACTAGCACCGGTCTCTTTAGCTCGAGTCTTAGTTTTTGACTTAGAACCCGACTCCGGCCGGACAAGAATAATTGGAGTTTCTTCTTCGTCAAAAAACCACCTATTGTCTTTTACCGATTCTCGACGGGCCAAGTCAAAAGCCTCGTCAGTCTTCAAAGTCTTACGGGTCTCTTTAGATTCTTCAGAAGTCCATTTGCGATATGCTTCCGAGACCCAAACAGATTGACAGGGGCGAGGTACAGTCCATATGACACGGGTAAACCATCGTTGTAGCCACGTGTCGCACATAGCGTCCGTCAGTTGGAGCGAGACGCTAATGATTGCTTCAGTTTCGAGGATCTGCTGAAACAAACCGAATTGTCTCAGAATGCGATCCGGGTAGAGGTGGACAGTCCAATCCAAGGACAGAATCACTAAATAACGGGCTTTGTCTCTCTTAGCTAACCCTGTCAGTTTTGAGAGGAACCACCAGATGACAGTCCATCTAATCAAAGGCCCACCATGGAATTTTAGCTCTTCATCCCAATAATTCTGATTTATGTGATGACTCGAGCTTATTCGTCGAGACCGTGAACCTATCTGACCGCTGCGATATCTGGACATGCTCACGGGGGGCTTTATGATCGACAAGCGCTCGGATAAACAGATCTGTCAAAAAAAAAAAATCGAAAAGTAAAAAACTTTCGAAGGAAATTTTTTTCGAGAAAATCAAAAATTCGAAATTTTCGAAAAACTTCAAAAAAAAAAAATCGGAAAATTCGGGAAAATTTTCAGAAAAAATTTCAAAAAATTTTTTCGGAAAAAAATTCAAAAAAAAAGGGAAACAAAAATCGGGAAATTTGAGAAAATTCGAGGAAAACGCGGTCCAATACCTGCAAAAGCCGAATGCTTCCCGTCAATTGCCGATCCGGGTCAAGTCTTCTAGCATCAAGGCCCATAATGATCTCCCCAGTTATCAGCCAAGCTGGGCTGTGACCTGTCTCCATCTGGTCCACTATGCTGATTAGCCTGATTTCGCCTAAGCATGAGTCAGCATCCATCCGACCTTCGAAGGCATATCGATGCAACATACAAAAGGCAAAAGCCCTACGCCTATGGGTAGAAGTAGTTCTTGCGCCATTCGGATTCATGAATTTGTCAGCCAGGTCAAACAGGGAGATAGAATTTCCCTTTACCATACGAGCTGTCTCAGCATGAGACAACCCAAGAAAATCCCTCAGTCTCCTCTTTGGGTCAGGATAAAAGGGAGGAATAGCAGGACAAGCGTTAGGGCACCAACCCCCTATAGCTGCAATCTCTTCAGGAAGGAGACATATTTCTCTCCGAGGAAAGGCAAAAACATGATGGGTAGTATCCCAAAAAGATAAGCAAGCATCCAAGAAATGTGAATCCACCCTGAGTCGCTGGAGCGGGAATAAGGCAACAATTCCCATTTGAGTTAGCTGAATTTTATCTTCGTCTCGAAAATTCTGGGCCCACGCCTGAAGCATCGCGGTCAGATGTTCGATACCCATAGCAAGAAGCTTTTTTTTGTCTTAAAAGTCTAAGGGATTTTAAGATAGAAGAAAAGATTTGGGTTGGAATATGAAAAGATTAAGAGCAAGAACTCTCTATTTATAATAGAGAAAATCCTTTTCTCAGTCACCCCAGGAATAGGAATTTTTATGATATTCCCTACCTCATCTAGGCATACAGGCCTAACCAGAGGATTTTAGGAGTCCGTGTCAGAATCTGGTCAGGAATCAAGTCATCCCAAGTATTCTTATTTCTAAAAAAATTGGGAAAAAAATTTCAGCATTTTCTTTCCAAAAATCAATCAAAAATCATTTCTTCCCCAGCGTGAGTCGGTGTTTCGCCTAAATATTACATGCAAATTGTTATGTATAAGCATACAGGTACACCCAAGACTCCCAAAGAATTCTCAAAAACTCCCCAGTGGAAGGCTCAGGCAACATTTTTTACTAACGAATCGGGATGTATCTGTAAGCAGATACACCCAAAGCTTCCAAGGTAAGCTCCCACGCAATTCCAAGATGGGATGTATCTGTAAGCAGATACACCCAGAGCTTCCAAGGCAGGCTCCCACGCAATCCCAAGATGGGATGTGTCTGTAAACAGACACACCCATGGCTTCCAATGCAGGCTCCCGCGCAATTCCATGATGGGATGTATCTGTAAACAGACACACCCATAGCTTCCAAGGCAAGCTCCCGCACAACTTCAAGATGGGATGTGTCTGTAAACAGACACACCCAAGACTTTTCAGGCAAAGTCCCCGCGACATTATTGGCATCCATCCAGGTATGATTTCTATCTTATGGCTGGCGAGCCCTTCACGCAAGTCTAATGGACTATAAACGACCCGATCGGAAGTCTGCCAGGTCTTAATCCTCGATTGGCCTAGTAGTTACTCTGACTTTTCCCTTGTCCAAGCCTCAGTCAGAGTGGGGGCTCTTTAGACACCCACATTTTAACCGCCAGGTGTCTATAGTAGTTTCCGCCAAACACCCGATGATGATCGGACGCAAACGTGCTTTAGTATACTCGAAAACGGGCTCAAAATCATTGGCATTTGGCTTGGGCTTATTACGGAGTACATATCTCACAACACCAACCTCAAATTCAGGCCCAGTGGGTCGTTTCGAGTCAAATAAGACTAATTTGGGTCGAATCCGGCACCAGGGGCAAAACCGTCTTTTAATGACCGGGTCAAACCCGGTCAAAGATATTTTTTCCCGAGGTACACGGACCAGCCGTGAAACCTCACCAGTTCGGCTAGGCTCATATACTACAAAATATCAGCCTCGAAAATATTAAACAATTCCATTCGAGAATATATATAGAATTCGATCTCAAGTAGGAATTCTATCCGAAAACCAAATCAATTCACCGATCGAGCATCAAAATACTCGGCCAACAGCCCATTTCAGCCGAGATACTTGGCTTTCTCACCAAGAAACGGGACTCTCGTCCCCTTCAAACTCCTACGTTTCCTATCCAAACCGGTGTTTCTTGTCACCTAAGCAAGAATACCTCTCCTAGCTCCTATCAAGGACCTCACCTATAAATAGGACCCTCCGGCCACACATTATTCATCTATAAAAATACATCTATCAATTATTCACATCTACAAATTATCAATCAATTATTCCCATACATCAATCATCGGTACAACAACACATACACCATCGACATCTAGCAAAACAACCCGACGAATCCGACCCCAAAAACCGGCCGAAACCCGTCACCCTACACGACACCCTAACTCATCCACATCATCTCGACGCTCCCGTGTTTAAGCCACTTTCCGACGAGCTCTTTTCCGAGAAAACAAAGCAGGTAGGTTGAGGGTGTAAAATCAAACCCGACTCTTCCTCTTTTCTCTTCCTCTTTTCTCTTCCTTTTTCATGATTTTCTTTCGTTTTTTGTGTCGTTGGTCGGTCCATTTTAATATGGGTCGTTGTCGCATTTTTTTCTATTCTTCTCTAATAACGATATTACAAAAAATACTTTTATAAAACGAAACGTTCTTAAAATACGATATCGATTCTCTAATCAAATATCGTATCTAACAAGAACTAAATTAAATCTCGTTGATGCTAATAAAATCGTTACATCCTTTTTTTAAACAAAATTCGACGATTTTTACGCGGAGAGAATTAACATTTTTTTTCTCTTTTCGTTCAAATTCTTTTCAAACAAATTTTTTTTTATCTTTTTTTAAAAAAAATCATTCCAACTATTTGATATCGATTTCATAATCGAGTATCGGATACGACGAATATCGATAATATAAACCGAGTATAAATTAATCCATATTTGTACGCGATTTATAAAAATTGAAGATTTTCGAATATAAAAAAAATCAGGACAGACTCCCGCGCGAGTCGCGCGCCTTCCAGGCGACTCGCGCGAGAGCCTGAAAACCGAGCCCTTTTTCTTCGTTTTCTCGTTTTTTATTCTTTTCGTTTCTTACATAAAACAGCGACTTTCGCGAGATATTTTCAGATTTCGATAAATACTTTTTCGACCTCGGTCAACACGTGTTAATCCATCACGTGTCATAAACTTTTTTAAAATCATGCATATTATCGTATTTACATCTTTATTCGATTTATGAACCGTTACTAACTTGTTTGCTCGTGTTTGTAGCGATTTATTTTCATCTTTTGTTTTATTAGACTAAAACGAATTTCACATGCTAAATATAACTTTGACGTTATTAGTTTAAGATGCATTAAACGACTTAGCAACCCATTTATTTTTTTCTCTCACATGCTTAGGGAAAATAATCTTTGCATATCATTCAACCGTCGAACTAACGCGTGTACACCAAAAACGAGCGATATCTTAGTAAAGGCCGCTAAGTGCGGGCGGGGTTGGGTGTTCTTAGTGAACTTCCCAACACGTACCCTCACCCCTTACTCAGAACCACTGTTTTCCGGATGTCCAAATCCATTGGCAACGAGAGTCATTCAATACACGATATCCGATAATGTCGGTATCAGTATCAAATGCAAAGGGACGAACCCAATAAACTCTGACATCGGAAATGGGCCGTATTTTGTATACGGCCCAATACGACATAGAGTGGGTTCGAAAGGGCCCGAACTCCCACAAAGTTCGGTGGCGACTCCTACTTCGATTTAAATTTCAATTTGACCATCTCATATGGAGATTCATTCGCCTCCCCAAACCCGCGCGTGGCCGCGTCGGGGTGGACCTATGTCATGTCCACAGTAGTTTAGATGAATTAAATGACGTAGTTGAACACAATTCGCATGCTTAGCAAAAAAAGCATTGTTTGCATAACATTTTATCATCATACTAACGCGCGTACACGAAAACGAACGATATCTTAGTAGAGGCTGCTAAGAGCGGGCGAGGTTGGGTGTCCTTTGTGGGCTTCCCAACACGTATCCTCACCCCTTACTCAGAACCATGGTTTCCGGATGTCCAAAACCGTTGGAACATGAGAGTCATTTGATGCACGATTCTCGATAACTCGGCGTCGGTATTGTAATGCAAAGGATCGGACCCATAAGCTCTAGCACTAAAAGCGGGTCGTTCTTTGTGCACGATACGCCTAGGTGTAGTGTGGGTTCGAACGGGTCCGAACTCCCACAAAGTTTGGTGGCGACTCCTATTTCGATTTAAATTTTGACCCGAGATCAATCTTACTACGAGATTCAGTCGCCTACCCAAACCCGCGCGTGGCCGCGTTGGGGTGGACCTATGTCATGTCCACAATTTGGCGACTTCGCTGAGGATACCTGATGTACTACTTGACGTCTGGATTCTTAGGGCGAGACTCGAAAAGAAATCGTTCGATTATTAACGTACGCGTTTTAGTTCGATGATTCATGCATAACCCATTTTTACCCGGGCCGGTTACTTGTGACCTACGTCCCACTATACCACGGTGCATTCCTATATGGGTGCGCTAAAGACATCTAAGGCCGAACTTGTATGGGTTTTGCGGCATGTTCTAAGACAAATTCGGCTTAGGAAGTCCGTCCTGATTTACGAGAAAGTCGTCGATATTGGTATAGAACCAATTTTGACCGACCGAGACTTAGTGTAAAGCATACATAGTGTCGTTAAAATGTTTGCGTGACTATGTGCTACTTGGTTTCCGTGTCATTTTTCAAAAACCATCATTTAAAAAATGCATCCTTTTGAAATGTTCAATTTTCAAAAATTCGAAATGCCGCCGAAATTTACATTTACGATTTGACTCAAAATAACCTGTTTTTCTAACCGGCATGCTACCCATTTCAATTCTCGAATTTCAGACGCCATTTTGATTTTCGAACTTTTTTTCGAAATCCTCGAGATGCCATCTTTTTTATTTTCAAATTTTCGGGAATTCATTTTCGATATTCAAATTTTCAAATTTTCAAACATTCAACTTTTCGAATACCTTCCTTGTTATAGGGCCTGCCGTTATCCGTGTGTCGGATCTTTTCATAATATGTCAGAGGTTTGTAGCGTCGAAAGTCCGTCGATCTTACATCACGAGTTTCCTCCTTTTCCGTAGTCCGCCTTGTCCTAAACGCATGACCAACCCGCATAGGGCATAGCCCTACAAAGGAAAGTTCGCTTATACACTCGATTCAAAAGTCTGGGGAAAATTTCACGTGGTTCTTCCTTCGAACGGGACTTGGTTCACGTGACCGAAGCCTAAGGAAGTCATACCACCCACGAGTCACCCGTCTGGGTGTGTTTCTCGAGTCTTTTTCTCGTTTGGTCTTTTCCTTGCTTTGGATGTACTATTTTGATTCCAAGATCTGGGTTCGGTTTCTGATCACGCGGTATTCTTATAGACAGGCCACCATTAACCAGACACGGACACAAAATGGAGGAAGCTTTGAACAAACTAACAGCCTCAATGGACACTATGGTCTTCAAGCAGACTGAAATCGAGGGCCAAATGACAACTATAAGCTAAGGGCCGAGCAAACAGCTATCGCAGCCCGAACAAGTCCACCTATCTGGGGGTAACAACATTCATCGGGAAAATTCCCGTGACTACTCTCCAGTGAACGACAAGCTACCCGCGACCCTGAATCTCACGGGTTTACCGATGATTGAGGGGACTGAAGACCGTTATTACATGTGCGGGCCTTCAAGGAATTCATGGCTATCAAGGGGGTAGATTCTTTGATGTTCAAGAATGTATTTGCTTCATCCCTTGAGAAGCACCCACGGGCCTGGTACTATAGGCTAGACCCCAAAAAGTACCCTACTTGGGATGATGTGGCTACCGAGTTTGCTCGGAATTATGCTGATAACACCGGGATCTAGACCACAATGCGCTCCTTGGAGGTTATGGCCCAGGAGCCCAAAGAAGGTTTTACCAAATACCTTCAACGCTGGAGGGCTGAAAGTGTGAAATTGGTTGACAAGCCCAATGAGAAAACCTTAGTGGAGGCCTTTTCAAAAACCTCTTCCCCTCCTATTGGGTCCATCTCCGGTATGCTGTCATACCCAATTTCACCACCCTTAGTGAAATGGGTATGAGGATCGAAGACGATCTGAGGCTAGAGAGCCTTACTAAGGCCTCTAGCAAGGGATACCAAGGGGCTTCCTCTGCCACTACTAAGCCCCTAGCTGTAAGTCGCAGCATTTTTGGCGCGGTCAATCTACTAGATGCCCCGTCCAAGAAGAATACCACACCTCGGGTATTCACCGATATAGGTACCACCTATACATATGCCTTACAAAGGCTATCCTCCAAGGGACTGATCCAACCGATAGGCCCAACTCCTGAAGTTCCGGTAGAGCGACGCTCCAAGAGCTATAATGCCCAAGCCTATTGCCAGTACCACCGAGGCAATGGGCATGATACTGAAAAATGTTGGAAGCTGAAGCACCTGATTGAAAGTGGTAAGATCCCGTTGCCTGGGAACAAACCGATAAACAAAGACAATCCCTTCATCTCCCACGCCATCTTTACCGGGGAAGTGATTGACTGTTCCCATCTTATCTCTCCATTTATCCCGCATGTAAATGGGATCTGGTTCGACGACGAGGACGATTTGTACCTCGAGAAGCTGTCCCCATTACTCCCGAGGAGATCCGGAAGGCTAGTAACCACCTTGGTCGTCCCTATAAAGTTACTAGATCTAAGGACACCCCTATCCCAACAACCATCACTGAGCCAGTCAGGACGGAAGTCGCCCCAGAAGAGCCGACCGCTGAAACGACTCTTGTGAAGCAACTGAAAAAGACCCGAGTTGACCTCTCTATATGGCAACTCTTGGTTAGCTCACAAGAACATCGACAGGCACTTACTAAGGCCCTCGATTAGATTAAGATCGACTCCTTGGTTACCCCTGCTGAAATGGTAGCCACGGTCCTTCCGTACTTAAAGGGTAAAGCCGAGAAAGAAGGGCCTCTGATCACCTTCTCTGAACCCGATCTGCCACCGTTCAGGGTTTCCCACAACCAAGCCCTTTATATTACAGTGATCTGCCGCGGGAAGTACCTCCCAATGACCCTAATAAATGACGGGTCCGCGGTCAATGTCCTTCCCCTAAGGACCGCCAAAGCCCTCGGCATTACCGAGGCCGACTACATTCCGACTGCTCAAACCATCCAGGCTTTTGATGGGAGCCCAAAGTCGGTAGCTGGGGCCATAAAACTGAACCAGTAGAAAAGGAGCTGGAATTCAAGGTGATTGATGTCACCTCCTCCTTCAACCTGCTCCTAGGGAGGCCATGGATCCACACTGTCAAAGCGGTATCCTCCACCCTCCACCGGAAAATTAAGTTGCCCCTGCAAGGTAGTGTCATCACCTTGGAGGCAACCCCTATGACCGTGGCTAGCTGCAATGCCACGGGCCGCTCGGACCTTTGGGGGTTCGGTTTCATAGGGATGATCGAGGAAGAGTACCTCTTCAGGACCTACTTCACAACTAGCATCGACACGATACTACAAAATTTGGGGTATTTTCCGGGAGCAACCTCCCGACCCTATCTTCCAGCTGGGAAGATTATCGAGGTCCTTAAAGATGAAGACTCTCACTTCGGCCTCGGTTTTTCTACAACTCCGGGCAACGTTGTCCGAGCAGGAATTAAAAAAACCCGCAACATCATTAAGGGTATCTACTTGAGCCCTTATAGCCCACGGATGACTGACTACTTTGTCATGCCGGTATTTGGGGCTGTTCAGGTTGGTCTATACCAACCCAATGCTATGCACCCTGGGACCCAATTGGCCCAGGACTGCAACTATATTTCGGATGATGTGTTCGCCCTCATCCAGTCTGTTGATGCCAACAATGCTGAGCCCGCGCTGGGGCTACTTTTTGGGGAAGACACAATGGCCTCGACCCCGAAGGAAGACATGGTCAACCTTATTCTCCGCAGTAACAGGTTTGACCCGACAAAGCTAATCTCGGATGTTGGCTCCGAGACAGGAAATAGGGTCTGGAGGAAGACTGTCAAGTGGACTGACAGTCAAGGAAGAATCTACAAGCTGGTCACTGGAGAAGGAGATATGCCTGAGTCTGAGTCTGAGTCTGAGGTCGAGTCTAGGGGGTCCAGTGCTAGAGTCACTCCTGTAACTCCTCCCCCTTTAGTTACTCCTGCTGGTGCTTTGGGGTCTGTTCCGAGCACCTTATCTATCCCGCAACTGACCAATGATCAGATGTCTGCTCTTTTCGAGCTATTTTCCAAATTTTCAATCAATAATAACAACTGTTCTGCTTACGACATGTCTCTTTTTAATTCTGGTTTCAAAATTATTTTATGCAATGACATTGAGAAACCCGACGAACAGGTACCCCTACCTCCACATCTGATCGAGCAACTAGAGCAAAGGGAATCTGATAAGTGTGGTTTGTAGTGCCTATTTCGTAGTGTTTTGGTCCCATTTTCCTTCTGGAATCGCTCCTTGGGAGCGGTTTATGGGCTACTTATGCTTCCTTTAGCTCGTTTCAGGTTCCCGAGACCATTCATGAAGAGTTGGAGCGATTCCGACTCAATACATACACTTTTTTGAGCCAACGAAGCTAAGGAACGATCACTTGATGCCTTGGAGTCGACCCCGAGACCTTGGGACCAAATCCCGAGCCTCCGAGACCCGATCCCGAGTCCCGAGAATCGGTGAGAAGCCCATGAGAACCAAGGAGGGACCAAAAAGTTCATATTGGAGGCCTACAAGACTCATCCCAGACGGGGATGGCCTCAACCGGTCCCGGTTGAGGTGCACAAAAGAGGTGGCTCCTGTCCAGGGCCCATCCCGACCGGGAGCATGGCTTCCCGACCGGGACCGACCCCGTCCCGACCGGGACCACCCCTTCCCGGCCGGGATGGGCTGCAGCTCACCCGCGCCTACTTCCTTTCACCTCCTTCCATTCTTAAACCCTATATATACCCTTCCCTTGTTATGTTAAGCTTATGCACTTCATTAGACCTTAAGCCCTAGACTACTTTAGGTTAGATTAGAGTAGATTAGTCCTTAATTACTTCTTAATCCTAGTTTAAGTCTTGTATTAAGGGAATTCTTTAAGATCCATTCAAGATTGACAACCTTGGATGTTTGTTTTGGGTTTTCTTCATTAATGCAAGTTTTGTTCTTTCTTCTTCACTAGTATGGTAATCTCCTCTTCCTTTTTACTCTTTGTCTTGTTTAGTTATTCAAGTTTTAATCTTTGATTGTTGTTTTGTTTATTGTTCATCATTTTCACTAGTATCTTTTTTGTATGTTTGGTTGTTTGAGTTTGTTTACCTTGTTTATGTTGGTTTTTACTTTAGATATGGTAGAGTAGTGTTCTTGCTAGGATTAGTAGGGTGATTAGGGTGTTAATTGGGTGATTAAGGGATTGTTGGAGATGTTGGTGGAAGATTTGGGTTTCCTCTTGGTTTGGTGCATATCACATGTTTGTTGAAATGCTTGAATGACTAAGTAGTTGCATATACTTGTTTTTCTTGCCTTTCTCTTGTGGGTGATAGTTTGTTTGTGGGTTCGGTTCCATCACTAAGTTGCGAGAGCCCGATGAGGACGACCCCTAGGTCGGTCTAAGTAGCGAGAGCCCGGATGCGACCTAGGCCACCATAGCGCGCTAGAACCCCGTTTGTCATAAATGTCGCCGAGATGGGTTCTAGGTGGAACCTCTAGGTGGGTCTAAGTTGCGAGAGCCCGGACCAACCTAGATTACCCTACTACCTCCTTCGCTTTAGTTCTCCCTCGACCATTCCGTTACCCCTTTGACCCCGACCTAATCCTAGCCCGTTTCCTTTGTTTGTTTCTCCGTTACCATAGTCTTAGTCTTAGTTTTCCTCCCTCCCTACCATTCCTAGTTTAGTTTAGCTCGTTGACTTGGTCTCGTTTTTGGGCCGACCTAGTCTAGACGCCTCTTACCGTCCCCGTGGATTCGACCCGACTTACCCTATCTACCCAGTTAGGATTAGCCGGTTTATTTATTGATCGGTTGGGACGTGACAAATCCTTACCATCAGAATCCCAAAATCCGTTAATCAAAGAAACCGAGTCTATTAATGTGGGAACAACCTTAGAGCCCCAGATGCTTAAGATAGGGTTATCCTTAGATCCCGAGGAGAGAGAACAATTCACAGGCCTCCTTCAAGAATTCAAAGACGTCTTCGCATGGTCCTACAAGGACATGCCACGAATAGACCGGGAAAGAGCCGAGCACCACATACCGATCAAAGATGGGTGCAAACCGGTTAAACAGAAGCTCCGCCGAATGAGGCATGAATGGTCTCTCAAGGTCAAATAAGAAGTCGATAAACAGTTCAAAGCCGACTTCATACAAATGTCCGAATATCCGGACTGGGTTGCGAACATCGTGCCGGTTCCTAAAAAGGACGGTAAGGTGCTTGTATGCGTGGATTTTCGGGATCTTAACAAAGCGAGCCCGAAAGATGAATTTCCGTTACCACACATTAATATACTGGTGGATAACACGGCCGATCATGCCCTTCTATCATTTATGGACGGGTATGCCAGGTATAATCAGATCAAGATGGCGGAAGAAGACATGAGTAAGCCCACCTTCACTACACCTTGGGGTACTTACTGTTATACCGTCTTGCCATTTGGTCTCATTAATGTCAGGGCCACGTACCAATGAACCGCTACAACCTTATTACACGACATGATGCATAAGGAAGTAGAATTTTACGTGGACGACATGATCGTCAAATCCAAAGACCGGGACGATCACATCACCGCCCTAAGAAAATTCTTTACCCGATTGCGCAAATACAACATGAGGTTAAACCCTCAAAAATGCAGTTTCGGGGTAACATCGGGCAAATTACTGAGTCATATTGTTAGCCAACGAGGTATCGAGGTCGATCCAGCTAAAATCAAAGCCATCACCGAGATGAAGCCTCCTAAAACCAAAAAAGAAATAAGGGGATTTCTCAGGAAAGTTCAATATATCAGCCGGTCTATTTCAAAATTGACCATGTTTTGGGAACCGATTTTCAAAAAAAACTAAAAGTGGGGGAACAGATATTGTGGGATGACAAATGTCAAGCAGCCTTTGACAAAGTCAAGGAAATTCTGTCTGCCTCGCCAGTCTTAATGCCACCTCAACCCGGTTTGCCTTTGTCGTTATACCTAACAACGATCGAGACAGCCATGAGAGCTATGCTGGCATAGAAAGTTGACTCGGAAGAATGAGCTATTTACTACATCAGCAAAAAGTTTTTAGAGTATGAGTGCAAATACACCATGCTCGAGAAAACGTGTTTAGCTCTAGTCTGGGCCACTAAGAAGCTCCGACATTACATGCTCAGCTACGAACTGCAGGTATTATTCAAAATGGACCCCATCAAATACCTCTTTGAAAAGCCCATCCCCAATGGCAGTATGTCTAGGTGGACTCTAATGTTGGCAGAGTTCGACCTGAAGTTTGTACCGTTAAAAGCTATTAAGGGCCGAGTAGTAGCCGAGTTTCTCGCCGACAGTCCCGTAACCAAAGAAGGACACACCGACACTTGGTCCTTCCCGGATGAAGATATCTTCCATACCGATACCGAAACATGCGATTTATACTTCGACAGGGCATCCAATTTCCGAGGGTTCGGAGTCGGGATTCTTTTAATCTCGCCAAAGGAGAACATACTCCCGTGTCCACCAAACTGGACTTCGATGTTACTAATAACGCTGCCGAGTATGAAGCATGCATCCATGGGCTACAAGCCGCCGCGGATTTGGGGGTCACAAACCTCTGAGTACACGGCGACTCATCCTTGGTCACCAAGCACTTCAAAAATGGAAGACTCAAAATGACAACCTCGTGTCCTACAAGGCACGAGTAAGGGTTCTCGAGAAACAATTCCAAAAGGTAGAGTATACATACTTGCCTCGGGAAGAAAACCAGTTTGTAGATGCACTCTCAAAATTGGCATCTTTACTGAATATTCCCGATCACCTGACCAGTATGTCGATTTGTGTCGAAAAACGGTCCGAGCCGGCATATATCCACACCATCGAAGACATTGAGATAGCTGATCCCGAACCATGGTATCAGACCGTCTTAACATACCTGACGACCGGGGAATATCCTCCCGGGACCGACAGTCGAGCCAAGAAAGCGCCACCCAGTTCGTCCGTACTGACGACGGGCAACTGTACAAAAAGACGGCACATGGGGCTCTTCTCCTATGTGTCGATAAAATAAAGGCTGAGAAGGTCATCGCCGAAGTGCATGACGGCGAGTGTGGTCCGCATATGAATGCGGAGATGTTAGTCCGAAAGATCATGATGCTCGGATACTACGGGAATAATATGGAAACCGACTGCCAGTTATATGTCAAACACTGCCATAACTGCCAGATTTTCGTCAACGTACAACATATGCCGTCATTCTTGCTATATACCATGACGTTACATATACCTTGGCCATTTTCGACGTGGGGTATCGACATAATCAGGAAAATAAATCCCTCTGGTACGGGTGGACATTGCTTCATTTTGGTAGCTATCAACTATTTCACCAAATGGGTCGAATGTAACACCCCTGATTTTTATATATTAATATTTTATTTTGTTTACGATTTAACTCGTATTTCTTAAATAATTATAAAACAGAATCATTTTTCAATCGTTTGAACAAGTAAAATCCTATTCACCTCGAAAAGTCATTTTTATGCTTAAAATGTATCTTACTTTCGTTTCATTCGATTTACTCATTTTATTTCTATTCGAGTTTCCGTTTCGACGGTTTATATTCCCGAGTTTATCTTTATTTAACTTGAATTCTTATTTTAAACTTGAAATCCATTTTAATTACCTCATTCGCAAGAATTTTTATTAATATCGACAAATTGCTATTTAATCTTTTTCTACGCGATTTCGTACATAATTATTTTTGAAACGTGATTTTAATACTACTTTCTCGTAAACACGTTCTTATACGAGTTCTGTCTAGTTATTATTATTATTATTATTATTATTATTATTATTTTAAGTGATCCATTTACGATTTTAAGCGCGAGTCGGGCTCAGATTGTAGCAGACCCGACCGTTTCCCTCATCGGACCGAGATATTCTCGTAGTTCGGTTGAGAAGTCAAAACCGACTCCTCTATTCTCTCCTGTTTCTGTTGCAGTTCTCCCTATTTCCCTCTTTGCTTATTGACTTCCCCAACTTCTCTTAAACCTCCAACAATATCTCCACTTCTCTATTGTACGTAATCTCCTTCATCTGCTCTTCTCTCCAAACAAAAAAAACAATTGAACGTACAACACAGTAAATTGTTCTTTAGTATTTTTCTCTATTCCGATCATTTTCTTCATCCCGATTCATTCTAATTCGAAGGGTAATCATCGATTCTTAATTCTTCTTCCTAGTCCTCGATTTATGATACTAATAAAGGTTTTGTACCTTGTTTATAATTTTTTTATAGGCTTTCGAGACAACCCCGAAAAGAACGAGTATATTATTGACTCAGATCTCGATGAAGGTAACGCATGATGGCATGACTCGGTATTGCATGATATATATGTTTTAGGTTTTTGTAGTATCGTTTTAAAATCGAATTTTTATACGAATAAGCATGTCTTAATTATATTGCAATAATATGCTTAAATCGATTTCGTGTTTCTATCGCTTTTAATCTTTTCAATTTATTTCACATCGGATCTTCTAAAAGTATTATAAGGCCGAGACTAAAACATACAAATAAGACTTTATTTCTGAATTTTCGTGATTTTAATATAAAGTAGCAAAGTGAAAGTTTTTATTATTTTAAAGATAATTACTGCATGTTTCAAAATCGTTTAGTGTTTTTGAACGATTTATTACTCCTATTTAAAGACTTTATTTTCGAAAAGTTTGAAAATATACTACTATTTATTTTAAGTCTATTATATATCTGTAAAATTTCGTAAATTAATTCCAAGTATTTTGGTCACAATAAAATATTTACGAACAGATGTCGAAATAGTCCGCGAATCTGTCAGTTGTTGTAAAACTAATTTAAAACCTTTGATACACTTTGAATTTAATTTGGGTAATTTACCTACATAAACTTTGAAGAGTTTGATTAATTTTTCCAATTGGTATTGCTTTAAAATAAATTATTAAACGTATTTTATTAATGAGATACCATCGGGTGTCGAATTCTGTCAGTTTGTGAAAATACAAATAAATACCCATGTTTTATTTGGAATTTGGATTTTCTCCAAAAATAAAATTGGGTTATTTGATAACAATAATACCAACTATGGGGGTGCTTCTTATATTAATACCAACTATATGTAATCCCGTTTTAATATGAACTATCCCCTCATTAATCCCTCTTTATAACCAACTCCTTTTTTACCTGTAAAATCCGGTAATTATGACCTGCTAGGTTTTGGTGCGCCTCGTCTTCTTCTTCCTTCATCAAATTAAAAGTCATCCTCCATTATCAACCTTCAAAAACATCATTGAAACAATGAGATGTGGTTATTCATCTGGATCCTCCTCTAATTTGTATCCTTCAAATGTCAGATTTTCTTTTTGCAAACGTCAACTAAGCTCCAATCTATTTACCACAATTCAAAGTAAGATGCTCCAATCTATTTACCTAATTTCAAAAAATTTAAGAAAAGCAATGGTTAGAGGAGATGTCGAGTTCAGCAATGGCGAGAGAAGAGTACGTAGTAATGAGGGAGAAAGTGTACAGAGGATGGTGGGAGAAGACTTTAATTCAAAAAGAAATTAAAAGGAGAAGGGAACCGGCTCATCAGGTAGCCGGTAACTTGTTATAAGGAGAGATTAATGAGGGGATAATTCATATTAAAACGAGATTACGTAAAGTTGGTATTAATATAAGAAGCACCCTCATAGTTGGTATTATTGTTATGAAATAATTTGTGACTAAGTTTCTAAAGTTTCCAACCCCACTAGTCTTACGTTGTTTTGATTTTTAATGATTTAATTACGAATTTTATAGTAAGACAATGCTATTCCGGAAAATCTGTAAATTTGTAATTTAATACTTTTAATTACTTATATTTCAACATTTTGAGAAATAATTATGATTTTGACTTTCGTTGACTTTTGATCATTAAATATATATTTATAAAATAAGTATAATATTTATGTCTCGAGGCCTAATATAACTATTTTATATAATTCAAAAGTTAAAACGATTTCTAATTATAATAATACCTATTTTGGAAAGTTAATATTTGAAGAAAAATTCCCAAATTAGAAAGTTTCTTTTTAAGAACGTTTTGATAATCCTATTGAATTATGACAACAACTTTGTTTTGGAGTTATGGAATAAGGACAAGTGTACGAGTAGACTAATACAGTCTAGGTTATACGTTTTGCCATCAACTGTAAAGCTGGTGTGTCTATGTTGAGACACATTGGTTGTTGAACTGAGCATGGTTTGTGTTCTTTATTTTGACCTTAAACTTAGATATCGCATCGTGTAAGTCGCCGTCGGGTTGAACTGGATTACGGTTGGTGTCCAGGAGGGGTGTACATTACTTAAGTCAGGACCTAGTTGCGCGCAGTCCTGTTATAGTTGAGTTGTCTAGTTAGAGACCGAAGTCTAATTTGTTTTGACTAAATTCTTGAACCTAGTTTAGTATGATCCTAGTGAAAGTCTATTCCGTTACACTGATTGATTTCCATAACGCCGTTATTGTTATTGATTGACATTGATTTGCAGGTTGGCAATCATTTTGAAGTATTTTACCGTATCATTTTAAATATTTTCCATTTTAAACTATTTTGATATAATAGTAATTATGCTTTAATATTATGTAATATGGCTGGGAGAACTGCCTGAGTTTCTCCCCACTGAATTGTGGCTGTTATGTTTATAACATGGCAGGTATTATTTGTTCCGGGGTTTGGTGTGAGCTAGCGAGTGGCGTGGATCCTACTCCGCTTGATTTATGTTTATTTATGGATTGTTAAACCCATTTGGAGAATTTATATTTTTAGCCCTTTTGTAAAAAGTGGCCTTTGTATTGACTGACCGTTCTTTCTGTAAAATATAGAACATCAGTGTGTTTTAATCCCAAATCTACAGTATTTCCGCTACTGTAGTACATTAGAATTTATAGGGGATTACATCGAAGCTGAATCCTACCGTATTCTCAATGCCAAGCATGCTGCTAAGTTCATTCAGAACAAGATAATATGTCGGTACGGGATCCCGCATGTAATCCCCTAGAAATTCTAACGCAATGCAGTGCCGGAACACTGTAGAGTTGGGATTAAAACACACTGACAAACTAAATCTTATTAAAAGAAATGGTAAATCAATACAAAGGCCTCTTTTTACAAAAGGGCTAAAAAGGAAATTCTCCAAACGGGTTATACAAATCCATAAATTACATGAATGATGAAAGAGTAGGATTCATGCTACTCGCTAGCTCACACCCAAAACCCAGCAAGAAATATCTGTCATGTTAAAAACATAACAATCACGTCAGTGGTGAGTAACTCGGACGTTCTCCCAGCCATATTATATCATATGAAAAATAATAGTATTATTATATCAAAATACTTAAAATGAGAAAACATTAAAAACAATATAATAAAATAAGTTCTCGGAGGAAACTTAAAACATTTGTCAACCTGCAAATCAAACCAATCGATAATAATAATCATATTCAAAAATGACGTTATGGAAATTCGGTCAGTGTGCACAAGGCTAGACTTTCACTAGGATAATACTGGAAACTCAACTATAACAGGACTGCGTGCAGCGAGGTCCTGGTTTAAGTAGTATACACCTCTCCTGGATACCAAATGTATCCAGTTCAACTGACGGTGACTAACACGATGCGATATCTAGCTTAAGGGCACAATGCACACTCTCCTGGGCGAAACTACACCCAGTTCAACGACCAAATGTGCCCCAAATGGGCACACCGGCTTTATAGCTGATGGCAAAAACGTACATCCCAGACTATATTACTCTAACCCCACACTTGTCTTTATTCCATAACTCCAAAACAACCATTATCGATATTCAAAAATAAATAATCATCATAAATAATATGAAGATAAAAAGGAATAAATATTTTATATTAAATATGAAACTTTCTATAAATAGAAACTTACTAATTTTAGAAATTTACTAAAAATAAAAATATTGTTATAGAAAATTCGTAAGATATTAAAATAAGTGAAATGTATTAAAATAGCATTTTTAACGAAATTAACATTTTATTATTATCGTCGTTATCGTAACTTTAATATATTTCTAAATTCATTACTCAAAACAAAAATAAAATATAAAAAGTCAATATATAGTATTTTATAAATAATTAGAAAATCGAGTTAAAACTATAAATTTTCAGAAAAGAGATGTTTTAAGAAAATGATACTAAAATTAATTGAGTCGACGAATTTTATAAATTAAACGAGATTTTATAAAGCTTTCAAATTAGTTTTAGCAAATAGAATTTATCAATAAATAATACTGATTTTACTACAAATAATCAATCGTAGATAACCGAGGAATTATTAGGGAAAATAGTCTCGACTAAAAATGTATTTAAAACAAGATCGATTATTTTCTCATTTATTAATAATAGTCGTAAAACAAAATTAATTTATTTAAAAAATATACAAATCTCGATTGTAATATAAAAAATATGATTTGAGTTAAAATTATAAATTAACGAAATATGAAGAAAATATGAAATCGATATTATTTAGTTACTAGTGTTACGATATCCAACAAAATATTACAACGATCGTAAATAATTAAATTACAAACGATTTATAAAACGATATCGAAAACTTGTAAAAATTATTTATAAGGCATACGATTTAAAAATAATATTTTCAGCAAATAATAAATAGCTAAATAGAAAACCGAGGTTAAAATATTTACTACATACTACTACTCAAACATATGATATAAGATCGAGTAACGTTCTAAAGTTACCTTTCACGATAATCGTCAAAGCTAGGGCTGTTCAAAAACCGGTCCAGACCGGCCAACCGGACCGAACCGGACCGGCCGGTCCGGACCGAATCGGACCTACTCACAACCGGTCCGGTCCCCGGTTCCTCTCCCATGCACTTTCCGGTTTCCGGACCGGTCCGGGCTAAAACCCGGAAAAAACCGGTCCAGACCGGAAGACCGGAGTTGAGTAATTAGCGTGATATTCCACTGAGTGTTGTTAAAATTCCGCCATTGTTAAAATTCTGCCATTGTTGCCCACCTCACCTTCTCTTCACCTCCATTGCTAAGCCTTCAAACACTCACACTCTCTTCCCCACTAAACTCTCCATTCCTCGTACTTCCCATAATAATAATAATGATAATAATAATAATAATAATAATAATCCACTTTCTTCCTCCATTTTCGCACCCAAAGTTTCAAGCTTTTTCAACCCGATCTCAGATATTATTGGAACTTACAACATTTCAAGTTACAAACTCACAAACATTTACGCGTAAGTCGGGTCTTCCGGTCCGGTCCGGGTTAAGACCGGTCTGACAGGTCCGGTCCCGGTCCGGTCTGCCACCCATCCGGTCCGGACTTCGGTTCTGGTGATGGCACGTGGCCGTCTTCGGTCCAACCGGGTCCGGTCCGGTCCGGCCCGGTTCCGGACCGATGAACACCGCACTCCCTTCCATCCACTTGTCCAAGTTCCGCTTACTCTAGATACTTGTCTTACAAAACAACTTCGAGACTCCAACGGAATTCGAGACATATAGAAACTGAAACAAGGAATCGGGATTAAGGAATGTTGGAAACGACTAGAGGTGCCACTGAAAACACGACTAGGATAACGGGGTAGGTAGAAAGGCTCGACAACGAAACGAGATAGCAAAAGATATAGGCACAGGGCCATAGGAAACAGAAACGCGCAGGAGTAAGGAAATCGATAAACTTCGTAAATTAGAGTATAAGAATAAAAAAAACTGGTACGAGCATCGAGAATAGAAGATAAAGAAGAGTGAAGAACAAAGGCTCGATATCATCCAAAGTCGTAGCATTCACAACAACAATCGTAACAACGAGCATCAAATACAACAAACAGTAGCAACAAAACTGAGAAGATGAGACTAGCAGCAAGGCAGAAATCGATGAAGAAATAAGATCGCCACACCGAAACATAATGAATAACAACATAACTCGCACGACAAATCAGCGGCATTAACATACAGCAATAGCATCAGCATCAAAACTGTAGCATCACAGCGTGCAACCATGACCATGACCAAGAGAAATGAGACGGAATCACCCACTGATGTGATACGCACCACAGTAGCACCAAAAGTAACAGCAGCGCATAATAACAATAACGAAAAGAGGAGGAAGAAGGAGGACAAGGAGAAAAGAAGAGCAGGACAGCAATGCGGAATGAACTGAGAATGGGAAAACAAAATGAACAGAATAGCGGCAAGTTGTGATTAACAGAAATAGGAACAAGAACGAAGCAACATCAGGCAGAAATTGATATGAGAAGGACGACAACAACAAGAAAAAACGTAGCAGACTGTGAAGGAGAAGAAAGAAGAAGACTAAGAAAGGAGAAGAAGAAGAAGACAACGAGCAGGGGAAAAGGAACAGAGAACATAGCAGCATTGGCATAAACAAACGCAGCAGCGAAAACAGGCGAAGAAGGAGAAGGATTGAGGAGGAGATTACCTTGACGAATAGCAGCAACTAACAGCGAACTGCAGCAGAACAAAAGACGAAGAGAAGGGAAGAAGGAAGCGGAGGAATGCAGAAGCACGCAACAGCAGACGACATAGCAGCAGCAGCGAGCATGGAACATGAAACAGCAGCAGCGAGTTGCAGCAGCAACGTACAGAGAAAACAGAAGAAGTTGGCCGAAGTTGCAACACCGGACAGGGGAAGAAGAAGAAGAAATGGAGCAGGCTCAATGACAATTACAGCAGCAAGAGCAAAATATATGAAGAAGAAAAGGAAGAAAAGGGAAGGAACGAAGAAGAGGAA
Organism: Agrostemma githago; assembly: GCA_958450325.1. Lineage (NCBI taxonomy): Eukaryota > Viridiplantae > Streptophyta > Magnoliopsida > Caryophyllales > Caryophyllaceae > Agrostemma > Agrostemma githago. The sequence continues at coordinate 17,262,655 of OY288250.1, forward strand.
ACAAAAAGGAAAAGGGGAAAGAACCAGTAAGTGGGGGGATGAATGAAAGGGTGAAACGGTGGAATAAATATGGGTAAACATAATGATTAGGGAGACATCACTAAGAAGCGGTGGTCAAATAAAAAAACAGAGATGAATCAGCAGCTCGATTAAAGGAAACGGTTTAGAAATACGAATTAGTTAAATGAATTGGTATGAGACGAATACTGTAATGATAAGTTGATTGACTCACGAAAACGAATTAAAATCAAATTCTGAGCCGATTAATAAAATGAGTAAAATAAATATTTCTCGAGATATAAATAATTATTCGAGACAAAAATGAAGTTTATAGAAATAAATAGTTAGACGATGAAATAGTATTTCCCGATAAATAATGAATTTTTGATAAAGTGAATTAAATTGATTTCTCGAGAAAGTGAAATAAATATTTTGACAAACTTAAAATAAATGAACTTCGAGCCGAAAATAGAATTTCGAGCTTAAATAAAAATAAATAAAAAGAATTTAGCACTTAAATCATCGAAATAGATTTTCGATAAGAAATAAATTAGATGTATAAAATAATTTAAGACAGAAACAAAAATATGTTTTAAATATGAGAAGAGTTTCCGAGATAAATAGAATTTTAGGAGTTTGAAACGATTAAACTATAAATTCGTTTTATAATAATTTTAAGAATTACGAGTTAAATCGTAAACAAAATAGAAATACGAACATAATTTTAATTTAATTGGATTTATAAAATCAGGGGTGTTACACCGCATGAGTTCATCAGTGATCGCCAGACCAACTTTCAAGCCGAAACAACGACCTTGCTAATCAGGTACAAAATCAAAGGCATACATCCTCGCCCTACCGTCCCCAAACAAATGGAGCTGTAGAAGGGGCAAATAAAACCATTGTCACCATACTCAAAAAGGTGGCTGATAATTACCGAGACTGGCCCGATAAAATACCTTTTGCTCTATGGGGATACCGGACATCAATCCGTACCACAACCGTTGCCACGCCCTATTACCTGACATACGGGATGAAAGCAGTCCAGCCAGTCGAGTTGGAGGTATCGTCTCTCCGGATCCTTTTAGAGAGTCAAGTACCTGAAGCTGATTAGGTCCGAGCACGGTATGACTCGCTAGTTCTGTTAGACGAATGGCGATCTTGTGCCCTCAATAATATTCAGATATATCAGAAGATGATCCAACGGGCTTTTAATAAAAGGGTAAGGCCCAGAAACATTAAAGAAGGGGATTTGGTTCTCAAGTCAGTTCGAGCTTTATTACCAGTAGACCCGAGGGGAAAGTTCAAACCCAATTGGGCCGAACCATATTTGGTAAAGAAGATTCTATTAGGCGGAGCTGTGAAGCTGACAGATCTGGACGGGAATGAGTTCGTCAACCCAACCAACCTGGACCAGCTGAAGCGTTACTACCCATAACCGTTTCCTCAATGTCATTAGCAAAGTTTATCAAAATCGTTTTTTTTTACATAAACTTTCGAATAGCAAGTCAATAAGCTAGAAACATTTATTCTACTGTTGTAAACATCTTGAACTAATAAGTATTGGTGTATTTCGAGATTGCAAATTTACAAAAAGTCTGAACTACGTTTGGTTTGATTCCGTTAATTGTGGATACGTAGGCAGCCCTCAAAAGGGCACAATCACTGCAATCGAGAAAATGACAGGAACGGTTTAAATAATAAACTTCCTTTATTACTATAAACCTGATAAACTAGGAAAATTATAAATTGCAAAAAATTCAAAAAAAAAAAAGCACACGACACTATAAACAAATAATAGTACTACTTAGATAATAAAAACTAAGGACTCGTTATTTAGGGCATCTTGCCCTTTCCTTTGTCCTTATCCTCTTTGGCCGTCCACTGGCGACGACGCGGAGACGAGCGCTCCTGAATCACCACGGGGACCTCCTTGGCCTGGACTTTTTTCTACGAACTCGAAACCTCAATCACTTCAATTGGCCCAAGTCGGGCCCTCACACGTTCAGGCAACCGATCACGCAGGCCCAATCGGTCTTTGGCCGCCAGTCTGGGCCCAAGCCTTCTCTCCAAGTCTGTTTGGGGGCTCCGTTGTCCTCGCACGCCGCTAGCATCGACCTCCTTAGCTCGGGTCTTAGTTTGTGACTTAAGACCCGACTCCAATCGGACAAGGGTAGCAGGAGTCTCTCCTTCGTCATAAAAACCCCTGTTGTCTTTCACCATCTCCCCGCGAACCAATTCGAAGGCCTCATCGACCTTCAAGGCCTTACGGGCCTCCTCCGACTCCTCAGAAGTCCACTTCCGAAATGCCTCGAAAACCCAAGCGGAATGGCAAGGGTTGGGTATGGTCCACATGGCACGAGTGAACCACCGTTGTAACCACGTGTCACACATAGCGTCCGTCAATTGGAACGAAACGCTAATGATAGCCTCAGTCTCGAGAATTCGCTGAGATGAACCGAACTACCTCAGAATCCGGTCCGGATAAATATGAACAGTCCAGTCGAGTGACAGGACCACCAGGTAGCGGGCTTGGTCTCTCTTGGCCAGCCCCGTCAATTTCGAGAGAAACCACCAAGCTACTGTCCACCTGATCAAAGGACCGCCGTGGAATACTAGTTCCTCATTCCAATTAGCTCGGCTTATGTGATGACTCGAGCTTATCCGCCGCCTCCTCGAGCTAATTTGGCTGCTACAATAGATGGGTATACTCATAGGAGACTCCATGATCGATAGACGCTCAGACAGCCAAATCTGACGAGGCAAAAATACAAATTTCCGTAAGTAATATATGTGGTTCGCAAGTAGCCACTCGATCGAGTGTCAGGGCTGACTCGATCGAGTAGCCCCTCTAAAAGCGGGCATCGAGGCTTCAACGAGGTCACTCGATCGAGTGACTCGTATACGATCGAGGTCGTTTCCAATAAAATGAGACTAATTTGAGCCAAAACCGACACCAGAAATAAAACCATCTTTTTACGACCCAAAACCCGGTCCAAATTAAAAACCGACATTGCAAAAGCTTCTAGAAACAGCCTAACAACCATCCAAGTCAAAGTCAAGGTCAACCCACAATAATCTCAACCCGTCTAGCCACTCGATCGAGTGCCATAACCTCACTTAATCGAGTGCTACTAAAAAACACAACCAGACGCCTTTATTGGGCCACTCGATCGAGTACAGTAGGTCTACTCGATCGAGTGACCCTTTAGCCGGGGGGCATTTTCTATAAATACCCCCCTTACCTCTTCACATTTTTCAGATTTTAGGAACCCTAAGCAACTTACAGACTACATACATTTGCAACCCCGACATCCCCTCTGCACATACACTAGCAAACACGAGACCAAAACCTCCAAAACACCGAGAAAACCGTCTCCATAAACACAAACACCATAACTTTTCCCACATCCTCGATACTCCCGCGCACACGCTGCTACTAGACGAGTCCATTTCCGAGCCGATTAAGCATGTAGGTTGAGGGTGTCATCAAACCCGATCTCTTCCTTCTCTTCCTTTCTCCCTCTCGTTTTATGCGTGTGGGTGTGTCTACATACATACATACATACATACATACATACATACCAGGGATGAGCAAAAATATACGATACGGTTTTATTATACGTATACGATACGGTATACGCTTTCAATTATACGAATTTCCGGATATCCGATACGAATAACCAGATATATGATACGGTTTTCCTTAAAACCATAGCGGATACGTATCGGGGAAAATAGAAACCGGATATCCGGTTTCCGATCCGGTTTTTTTAAAAACAATAAAAAATATGAAAAATATAATCCTAATATGAATTATACAATAAAGAATTCAAAACTCAGCAATTATTTTCAAAGGTAAAAAACAAAACTATTAGTAAAACAGTTGATGGTAACCAAAACCGCTGACGACGACTTTGTCCGCAGGTTTGTGTTGTTCGCGTTGTCATCCTTCCTCGCGCCTACTACAAACAACTCACTGGACCTGAGTCTGCTGGCCGCAGTGGAGGACGTGGACTTGATTCGGGAACAGGACTGGTGTAGCTTTGTCCTGCACGATCTGGTATGGGCGGGTAAGAGGACGCGTGACCCCAACAAAGTCCTCAACTACCTCCGGGGATGCATCCCCATTCTAATGATTGCGTACTTCCAGCGCTACGATTTCCGTAGCGAGAGTTGCAGATGCGACATACCATTTATCGCACATTAGGATGCACGGAGAATATGCGATCGTCTCGGTGGGGAAATGGAGACAGGGTCGCTGGGAAATCAGCTACGTTCGAAGGTGTCGTACCCACGTACAAGAGGGACAACAGGCAGCGAGGGCGCCCCCGCTATAACGATGCCCTCTAACAACCAGCACTCTAGTCCCAAAAGGATAATGACAGCGATTAAGAGAGACAATCAGTTGGAAGACATCGAGGAGGATAACGTAAGTGATCTCCCAGCCACTCTATAAATCATCAATAAATCATCAACTCTTTGTCCGTTAAACGATTTAATCTGACAGCCTTACCTATGTTTATAAAAGCATATACGATTCATAAAACTGTTATGATCACACTCATCCTGATGTATAGTCACATACTATTGGCTGTATAGTCACATACTATTAGCTGTAGAGTCACACACTATTACCTGTATAGACACACACATTACGTTGTCCAGTCAGTACTATAACGTGCACAGTCACACGCTACAAACTGTACAGTCGCATACTTTATGCTATACAGTCACACACTTTATTCCGTACAATCACACAATTACGTGCTTAGTCATACTCACACTGCCAGCCTCAACACCACTGAGCTTCACACTAATGATTTGACTTCAACTGAATTATAGGACGACCGACGTTTTTTCATGAATATCCGGAGGTGTGCGCTAGCCTTTTGCGGTTTCTGTGAGCAGGCTGCCATTAAAGTAAGAGAAATATCGACGAGGAACAACGCAGTTCCAAGGCAAGACCCGTCCTCCCAACAATTCTGGGAAGATCCAGCTGTCCTCCGGTATGTCGATCAAGTCACTTCGTTGGCCGGCCAGTTGCAGCAGACTACCGAGAACGCCCCCGTCGTTGAGGGCGAGGCGCACCTCGATGCTGAAGCCTACAATCTGATAAACCAAGTTGTGCAAGACATGCGTGACTCTGGATACACGGAAGAAGAAATTGAGGAAACAGATTTCTGTGTGGGATATGGTGACGGGACAGAGGGATATGGAAACGATGATGAGGGCACTTTTGATGGTGGCGTCGTGACACCGGGTTTCTGCGAGGGAGAATTTGAAGAGGATGATGCCGCTGAAGAAATCAGCGTTGAAGAGGATGATGCCGCTGAGGACGATGTGCAGGGTTCAGTTGACAGGAGTCCGACCGTAGTGTTGGCTCTACGGCAAGCAGCGGGGGAGACAACTGACGCACGATTGGCTTCCAATGTGGAGGGAACGCGTGATGTAATGCCAACTCCGCTCGACGCGACAGTGAGTTATAGTCTTGAGAAGGAACTGAACAAAGCAGGCTGGTCTGTAGCGGACGCTGTTGCCAGCACGCCTGCAGCGGCGGTAATCGTCACGAACGATGATCAGCAGACAGGCGAGGGCTCAGGGACCAGGACGCACCCCAGGGAACTACATCATCGGTACATCTTCCACTCCGACGTGGCATTTGAATGCATGGATACGATTCCAGACAATTTGGGCTGCACGTTGGACTGTGGGAAAATATTGAGGGGGCAGTTTGTAATCTCTGGATTCATGTGCTCCAATATTGTCATCTTCTGGGATATCCTGCACGTACGGAAAGATGTAATCGACTACGTCTTTGACCACTCAATGCCACGTCCGTCGGGGTACGTATTTATTGTGCTGCTCGTGTCGTTTTTTAAATGCATGTGCTAATCGGGACTTTGTTTGGTCTACAGCGAAATGCTGGTCGAGTTCACAAATTACGAATGTATAGCGAGGAGCGACATGCAGACGCTCGAGCCTGGCCTGCAGGTGATGAATAACGTCATTGACTGCTGGTGTAGGCTGTTGAACCAGCTGCTGTACGAAAAAAAAGCACCAAGAGTAACCAGTAGATGTTACTTCTCTCTTGGACATACGGTACGTTGACCCCCCAATTTAGCTGTATAGTCGCGCATTATTGGATGTATAGTCACACACTATTGTGTGTACAATCACACACATTATGTTGTCCAGTCACCACTATAAACTGCGCAGTCACACACTTCAGGCTGTGCAGTCACGCACTTAAGGCTGTACAGTCACGCACTAGTTGCCGTACAGTCACACCTTTTACGCTGCACAGTCACACCTTTTACGCTGCACAGTCACACAATTATAGATGTGCAGTCACGCTCATGTTAAACACACACTAACTACATGTATTACAATCAATGCATGTGAGCAGCACCCAATGTTGGCATTGTGGAGGAAAGGAGGCCAGGGCAACAGTCATGACGAAGAAATATTTTACGTGTGGAACGAGTGGATAGAACACAGTTTCTCCAACTTTGCTCTGGACTCGGACATGGTATTACCCTGCGCATACTGTTTATTCGTAGTTATGTGCAGGATAATACCATGTCTGCCCATAATCCTGACACATTGTTTGCAGGTGTTCGTCCCGATCTTAACAGGTAACGAGGGCCACTACAGTTGCGCCTGCATCAACTTCAATACTGAGCAAATAGAGTACCTCGACAACAGGAAGTACGATAAAGATTTTACAAAGTTGCCTTACTATGGCATTGCTCGGACAGCGGTCAGGCCCTTTAAATTTAATATTAAATCAATTATGTGACGGCGAATGTGTTCACCACCTGATCCTGTTTGAACTTGTTTTGCAGGCTAATAAGATGGGGGAGTTCATGGTACGACAAGGGCTGAAGAAAGGTGAGAAGGTAAGTGCGTTTAAATTGGTAAACGTTCCCTTATCATGGCAGGGGGTGGGGTACTCCACCAATGACTGCGGAGTGTACCTGATGATCCACAAGATGCTGTACAACGGGTCCCCGTTCCACTGCTCCTTGGGGACAATGGCGGCCATGAATATGTGCAGGGCGGAAATCACGGCGACCCTTATACTGAGCGACGTGAACAAAATGAGGGACACTGTTTTGGAGAGGGTGGAAAAATTCGGAAAATACAAGGAAGCGTTGGACTCTGCCCGTACACATGAAACCACTCCTGTGAAGGAAACCACCAACAAGCGTCAGAGCAAATCACCGAAAACACCTGAACCCACCCCCCGATCAGTCCCAGAGGAAAGGCAGTCGGCAATTAGGTCTCGGATACGGGGCTGTGGGGATGGGTTGGGTTGCTCTTTGAACCAAGGGAGTCCTGACCCCGGCACCATTGTCATGTCGACCTTGTTTCGCCTGCACCGACCGCTGACGAGTAAGATGCCCATCCTACGGAAGCACACCGCCGACTACTGCTTCCTTGACGATAATGGGTACGACGAAAGGTGAGTAACCGTCTTTGTTTACTGATACGAGTTGCATACTACACATACCGACCGGTGTAAAAAATCTCGCAGTGAACAATTAGAGTCCTACAGCACTCATGCGCAGCTGCAGAGACGTGACATTCAGACGCTATTGTCCGGAGATAGCATGAGCGCCGCTGTGCTGGAGTGTTAGTCGCACCTCATGAACTGGTGCGAATCAGACGACCACAGTCGTGGGTTATCCTCCCCCGTCGACCCAACGATGGCATGGTTCGGAATTCAACACATGGTATGCCCCAGTTACCTCTTACCTATCGCATTCAATAGTACAAATGACCCCTCATTCACATTATCTGAAAAGATGTAAAGTCCGTGTAATAGTTAGAAATAACCACAAAGTTCACGTAGCACAGTCACACATGTTGATGTGTACAATCACATGTCATGAATTGCAGAGTCACACATGTTAATGTGTACAATCACATGCTAGATATTGCATAGTCACGGTCAGGGTCACTCGTGTTGAGGTGTACAATCACGTGATATAAAATGTACTGCCACGCACATGATGTAGTCTTGTATAGTCACAGTCTGTACGCTGCAAAGTCACATAGCTTAGTCTGTACAATTACATACTTCGCGATGTGCAGTCACGCACATGATATAGTACTGTCTCGGGCCCCGTCACTGATGGCTACTAATATTCACCGTCTGTTAGGACTCACTGACCCGTATAATGGAACGACCCGACTCAAGTACCCCTGCGGACGAAGACACTGACGGTGTGTACGAAACGTGGGACAAATTCATACAAGACTGCGCCGGGGCATTCGACTTGAACGCCGAATTGTTGTTTTTTCCGGTGCATACTACGGAGCACTACGCGTGCATCTGCGTCAACTTTAGAGATAGAACAGTTGATATCCTCGATCACCAGACACACGCCCCAGGGTCGCATATGTTCCGGATGTCCAACATAATAGTAAGTTGCGTGCATATGCTTTATTTCACCGCGTCAATATTATACTGCTCCCATAAGTGCTGATGTTTACTGTTAACTAATACTGCATCAGCTGCAAGCATTGATCGACTACATAGACGAAAAGGGGCTGATTAAGAGCAGTCACATGTCAAAATTTACACATCGACAATTAAAAATGGAATGGCAGAGCGCCCAGAAAAACGATCCGGAGTTCGGCATTTTCTGCTTGATGCACATGTGCCTGTACGACGGTGCGCCGTTCACCCACCCTGATATTGGGACAAAGCTCGGGAGGCGTTACTTGTTGTTCGAGGTTGCGGCAGCCCTCGTACTTGCTGACATGAATGGAGCACGTGAGGACGTGTTGCCGAAAATTCGTGCTTTCATGGATGACGCGCCAAAGATATGGAAAAGAATCGATGAAAGTCGTAAGATACGCAATATCATGAAGCCCTACACGAAACGTAAGGCATGAATGTAGAGTGAAGTAAAAACACTTTTTTGTGTACATAGAAAAAAATTTCATGTTGGAGTATCTTCTGAGTATCAAATGTATGACAACTCAGTATCAGGGTAGCATGTGCGATGTGATACAGTCACGCAATTTCTGACTCACAGTCACAGTAAAAACTCCGCGGAGTCATGACAGACAACCACAAATTAACTAAATTCACTAGATTAATTTAACTTAATCACCCCCACGTATGTCACCATCCATTTTCTTTCAGTTTAAATAATTCATAAGATGCATTTTGAATCGCCACATACAAACAACAAAATATTGGTTTTCCGACGAATGGTTCGTGAATTACATTGTAAATTATAAAGCGAAATAATCGTAAAAAAATTCCAAAAAACGATGTCGACGACGAATGTTAAAAACCGAGCCGAGACTGTGAAGGGATGTTTGTGAGTCTCAATGAAACATTGAGGAACACAAACACCCACCTCAAACGCCTAACCCTAATTAATTGATGAGGATAAGCACCCCACCTAACCCATTAAATTTTCACCCCCACCTACCCTATTCAACTTTCACCCCACCTTTACTGCCTAACCCATGCATTTTCAACCACCTATTTATTGCCTCCCCCTCTATAAATACCAACCCATTTTTCACAACTCCACCACTTCAAACTTACAAAAAAATGGCAAGCAAGATAAAAGAAATCAGAAAATTGATCGAGGAGTACAAGGGTTTATTGAATACCACTATGTCCACTGAATTAAAGGCCGTGCAGCAAGCAGCAACTGCAGTTGACACGAGGAACTTCGTAGCGTCCATTGGCGATACACATAAAGAGGCAGAACTGGATAACTGCATCCAGTTCTTCATGAAGAGGTCTATGTACTGTTCCCGAGCAACGAAGGGGTTCCAGCGCGACTTGACCAACTTGAAGGAGATGCTTAAAATGTACGAAGGTTAAGTATGTATGGATTAAGATGTAGCGTTTAGTAACGAACTTTTTTATGTGTTTTAAGTTCTAATGAATGTTAAAATGTAGCATTTAAATGGTATGCAATGGATGTTTTCCGCATTATGTCGTAGAATGTTTTCGGCGTTTAATGGTATGCAAGTATTATATGTTGTGTAAAAGATGGACTTTTTCTAATGTACAAATATTTCCATCGCTATTTCGCTATTTCTCTATTTCCTTTGCTATTTTTCTAATGTACAGACACATGGTGTACAGTCATAGTTCACAAGTTTTATAGTCACACTAAACATGGCGTACAGTCACAGTCATCATGTCATAAAACTGGTTTAGATTACTAACTTCATTTTGTAGAATCACAGACAGTGTATTGTAGAATCACAGTCATTGCCTTGTACAATCACACTCCCATAATTACAATCACACTCCACCTCTTGTTCTACAGTCACACACTGCCTGCTGTAAAGTCGCACTCATTGCGTTGAACAATCACACTCACTTGTTTCGTGTCAACCAAATATTAAGGGCATAATGTTCCTGTACAGCTGTATTTGTAGACAAAGATGATGCATTCCAGAATGAAAACGACTACGTTTCTCAATGTATTCTTACAATCCAAAAAACAAAACCAATTTTATGGACCCCCATGCTTTACGACTACGCCATATTAGAAATAATTAAGGTCCACAATAGACGTAAACAAAATCACGGACCTTGACCATTTCAAATGCCGCCAAGTCTTTATGTTTCACAAAAAAATAAAAAAAGCCCTCATGATCTACGACTTACACCATATTAGAAATGATTGAGGTCCGCAATATACGAAAGCAATGTCACGGACCTTGACCATTTCAAACATCGACAACCTTTGTGTTCCCAAAAAGAATGTTCCTAAGTAACAGATGATATTCATGAACAATCCTCCTCGGCAATCCCTACCGGGTCCTAATCCTCCTCCTCCTCAACATCGACAGACACGTCAGCAATTGGTGGGTACTCAGCAAATGGGTTGGGGCAGTTCCTCTTGTCATGGTGACCCATCCTCTTGCAGTTCTTACACAGCCGTTTAGGCTTGGCGGCAATTGCAGCAGCCTTCGCCTTAGAAGAAAGCATCCGCTTCCCACTGCCCTTGTTCTTGGCTTTCTTCGGGGGCAATATGGTTATTTCAATTGCGCTCGTACAGCCGAGGATCTCCTCTAATTCTTGCGTCTTGCTACAAGGGCCAGCAAGGGCAATATCGGACCTGAAGTCGCGAATGACGTCAGCTAGATTACTAACGTCTTCCTTACCCATTTTGCTGACATGACTGACAGTCTCATAGAACTCCGAAAATAGCCTCGTGACTGTAACAGCCTTATCATCGCTTAGGCAACTCTCTGACAGGGGACACGCATTAACATTACGTAGAGCATCCCTTGTCCATCTACATGCCACGTACCGTTCCGGGATCGTCTCCCGTCCTTTCGAAGAGTATATCCAAATTGCATGCCTGCAAAGAATTCTATACCGACCGAACGTCCTGTAAGTACAGCTGATCTCACAGGTACCTGCGAGTGCATTAAGAAACACATTAAGAGTGCGACTCCTGACCGTACGGACAGTGGCTACGCAACGTACGGGATGTGGCTTTCTAAAGATATGATCACAACCATGACAGAATACAGTCACACCCGTTATGCTGCATAGTCACAGTCCTTACGTCGCAGAATCAAACGAATTGCGTTGCACAATCACGCGCACCGCATTCCAGAGTCGCACCCTTTATTGTGTATAGTCACATTCAATGAATTATGGAATAAAACTCGTTACGTTTGGATCATATTGTCAGGCTATGTGACTATGGCTACACGACATGGACAGTGACTTTCTATGCCAGTACCTGGGTTGTATTCAACAATGTAGTTGCGGTCCCGGATGGAGTCCAGTACTGTTGTCGCTTCTATCCCGTCCTTCTCCTGATACCCATGGACGCTGCACGTGTAGAGCGAAAACTTAACCTCTTCCTGAAAGTGTGCAAAAGCCACGTGCGTGTAAACCTTTGCCGCGTGGCTCTCCATCGGATTCGTCGATCCAATTTTGGGGAATGACTGCCGGTTATCGTTGTCTAGCCTCTTCTGCATGTGCCTCTGTTGGTCCATCGCACATTCGAAACGCATCCAGAACTGGACCAACGTACCATTGTTGTCTTCAAACTTTTTGAAGAAATTGTTCTCGCTCTCTGATCTCTGCGTTGTCCTCATAATTCTGAACATCCTCACCTCCCTGCAATGCGCGGCGACCCATTTGCTCCTGTCTTTGAACATATTTTCGAACCATTCGATCCCAACAGCATCATGGTCAATCATGATCCGCCCCCACCTGTCGTCGAACTCCGACGCCTCGATGTCATCGTCCCATATAATTGCATTGAGGGCTTTTACGAATTCCGAGGCCTCCTCTCTTGATCTGCCGTACTTTGCTGGAACCTTGTTCATGATGTGCCACGTGCAGCACCGTTGGTGCGCTGCTTTGAATATTTCCGGGACGACTTTTAAAATTCCGGGATCCTGGTCTGTAATGATATAACACGGTTCCTTCCCGCCCATGGCCTCCAGAAACCGGGAGAGGACCCATGTAAATGACTCTTAGTCCTCCTTAAATAGCAACGCCCCACAGAAAGTGACAGACCGTTTGTGGTTGTCCATGCCAGTGAACGGTGTGAACACCATGGAATACACGTTGGTTCCGTACGTTGGGTCGAACGAAACTCCATCCCCGAATGCCGCGTAGTTCCTTCGAGCTGCACCATCCGCCCAAATGACCCTGCGTAAGCTCCCGTCTGTATCCACATCGTAGTCAAAGTAGAAATCCTCCTGACTGTCCCTCAAACTCTTGAACCGGTCTATGAACAACTGACCATCCTGCTCGTTGACGAAGCACTTGACGTCCCTCCCCCAGTTCTTGAAATCAACCAACAATGCTCCGATATTCTGATATCCGCCCGACAACTCCTTGCACATCCTGTATGTCCGAGTCGCCCCGATCTTCAGCTGCACACACAAAATTGCAATTGCATTAGTCGCGCAGAGTTAGCAGTCAACCATATACTAACAACATTGTTAAGAGACATTACGCACCCTCGAGTTACAAACGATCATCTCCTTGTGATATCTTGATAAATTTCGAGATGACTTTTGAAACTCTCGGTCATTAACCATCACAAGATCGTGGTTGTGTTCCTCGATGAACTCTTCAATATAAAACCCCCCGATCATTGCACATAGCCTAATTCTTGCTCCACATTGCGTCCTCGTCGCCTTCGTAATCCTTTTGGGTTCGTACGATCCCACATACTCTTGCCCCTCCTTCTCTCCGGTGCTCGACAGCTTCACCATGCTCTGTCTGGCTGTTTTGCCCTCCTTGTTACAAGCCAACAATTTCTTCTTGATCGAACCATCAAATGATCTAGTTGTCGTGTACCTCTTCGCCTCGAAACCAAGATAAAATGCGTAAGCTTGATAAAACTTGAATGCTCCATCGATGTCCGCGAACTTCTGCCCTACGTAAGGGACAATCACTGTGTCTTCCGCTGGCATATAGGTTGGAACAATAAAAACAAAAAACACTATCAGTGGTTGGAACAATATATTACACACTAAAAACTACTTAGAAATAGTTAGAAATAATCACAAAGTTCACTTGGCATAGTCACACATGTTGATGTGTACAATCACATGCTATGAGTTGCATAGTCACATGTATTGAGGTGTACAATCACGTGATATAATAAGTTGCATGGGTTAAACTACTGTCGATAAAAAGAATCCTTATATTACACGCTATCAATCTTGCAACGCACGCATTCATCTCTAACCTTCATGAAATGTGACCTTTCTCAACAGCGACTGTGGCATTGCTCATATAACAGCATGATTTTACTAAAAAGTAGTTAGAAATAGTTGGAAATAATCACGTGATATAAGTTGCATGGGTTAAACTATAATAAATACTCAACAACGCATAAGAACTACAAGTACAATACTCGACAACCAAAAAATAACAATAATAAACATAACAATGGTGGAACGTGTGGATAATGAATGTAACGTAATAAATATATCAGTCTTACCAGCACCAATATTTGGAATAATAGAACTGCAACTTCACATAATACAACTACATCTACAGCAGAAAAGCTACAACGACGTGGAACGTGTGACTGTCTATGATATTAAGTGTGACTACCACGTTATAACTGTGCGACTGTCCATCATATAGAGTGTGGTTGTGACATTACAACTGTATAAATTTTCAAATTAACAAACCAAACAAAAAAATGGAATTCGAAATGCAAGATACCAAATATATATGTATGTACTCATCTTACCTTCTGCAAGTTGAACAGAAATTTTCGACTGGACAATTTCGAGCACAGACGAATCTTCAAGGAACAGCACCATTGGAGCATGGAGATGTAGAACAGATTACGAATTAGGGCTCAGTTATTTTGCATGATAGTATAAATAAGGAGATGAATATTGTTTTGGGATGAATTTTGAATTTTAATAAAATGAAATGGTGAGCAATAGGATGAATTTTTGAATTTTAGTGAGAGAGTGAATTTTGGTGAAAGATTGAGAGAAAGAAAGTGAATTTTGGTGAAAGATTGCGCTGCGAAATGGTGAGGTGGCAACAACGTCCGCTACAGACCAGCCTGCTTTGTTCAGTTCCTTCTCAAGACTATAACTCACTGTCGCGTTGGGCGGAGTCCGCATTACATCACGCGTTCCCTCCACATTGGAAGCCGATCTTGCGTCAGTTGTCTCCCCCGCTGCTTGCCGTAGAGCCAACACTACGGTCGGACTCCTGTCAACTGAACCCTGCACATCGTCCTTAGCGGCATCATCCTCTTCAACGCTGATTTCTTCAGCGGCATCATCCTCTTCAAATTCTCCCTCGTAGAAACCCGGTGTCACGACGCCACCATCAAAAGTGCCCTCATCATTGTTTCCATATCCCTCTGTCCCGTCACCATATCCCACACAGAAATCTGTTTCCTCAATTTCTTCTTCCGTGTATCCAGAGTCACGCATGTCTTGCACAACTTGGTTTATCATATTGTAGGCTTCAGCATCGAGGTGCGCCTCGCCCTCAACGACGGGGGCGTTCTCGGTAGTCTACTTCAACTGGCCGGCCAACGAAGTGACTTGATCGACATACCGGAGGACAGCTGGATCTTCCCAGAATTGTTGTGAGGACGGGTCTTGACTTGGAACTGCGTTGTTCCTCGTCGATATTTCTCTTACTTTAATGGCAGCCTGCTGACAGAAACCGCAAAAGGCTAGCGCACACCTCCAGAAATTCATGAAAAAATGTCGGTCGTCCTATAATTCAGTTGAAGTCAAATCATTAGTGTAAAGTTTAGTGGTGTTGAGGCTGGCAGTGTGAGTATGACTAAGCACGTAATTGTGTGATTGTACGGAATAAAGTGTGTGACTGTATAGCATAAAGTATGCGACTGTACAGTTTGTAGCGTGTGACTGTGACATTATAGTACTGACTGGACAACGTAATGTGTGTGTCTATACAGGTAATAGTGTGTGACTCTACAGCTAATAGTATGTGACTATACAGCCAATAGTATGTGACTATACATCAGGATGAGTGTGATCATAACAATTTTATGAATCATATATGCTTTTATAAACATAGGTAAGGCTGTCAGATTAAATCGTTTAACGGACAAAGAGTTGATGATTTATTGATGATTTATAGAGTGGCTGGGAGATCACTTACGTTAACCTCCTCGATGTCTTCCAACTGATTGTCTCTCTTAATCGCTATCATTATTCTTTTGGGACTAGAGTGCTGGTTGTCAGAGGGCATCGTTATAGCGGGGGCGCCCTCGCTGCCTGTTGTCCCACATGTACGTGGGTACGACACCTTCGAACGTAGCTGATTTCCCAGCGACCCTGTCTCCAGTTCCCCAGCGAGACGATCGCATATTCTCCGTGCATCCCAATGTGCGATAAATGGTATATCGCATCTGCAACTCTCGCTACGGAAATCGTAGCGCTGGAAGTACGCAATCATTAGAATGGGGATGCATCCCCGGAGGTAGTTGAGGACTTTGTTGGGGTCACGCGTCCCCTTACCCGCCCATACCAGATCGTGCAGGACAAAGCTACACCAGTCCTGTTCCCGAATCAAGTCCACGTCCTCCACTACGGCCAGCAGACTCAGGTCCAGTGAGTTGTTCCTAGTAGGCGCGAGGAAGGATGACAACGCGAACAACACAAACCTGCGGACAAAGTCGTCGTCAGCGGTTTTGGTTACCATCAACTGTTCGTGCACCCTCCCTAATGTTATTGGCTTGCTGCTGTCCACCACACCGAAGTTTTTCCTCCAGGTACTCTTTAACCTGATCACGTCAGGTGAGTCTGCCCCTTTCTTGTTGCTGGTATGGATTACTTTCACCGGATGAGGGCCCAAAGGTAGCTGGAGGCAGTCGTGGACGTCGTACTTTGACATCATGAATGCCTCCTGGCGTGAGGCACGGAAAATATGGGACCCATCAGAAAATGCACGGAGGAACATAACCGCGTGCTCAATGGGTACCGATTCAAGCCTCAGCTCCAACAGCCCGCCGAATCCAACAGCACGCACCCTCTCTATCTGATCATTCGATAATCGCCCAATTAGTTGGTGCAACCGCTTGGGTCTACAGTGAATATCGGGCTGACCCTGTCGGCGGTCCCCCTCCCTCTCCTCCTCCGAGACACACACACGTATGTGGGGTCGGCCGGTGTATCAGATTTGACCCTCCTCTTTTTTTTGGCCTGCTTTCCTCAACACTTTCTGTCTCACCCACATCCAGATCGGCGACCGGTGTATCAAAAGTCACCCTCTTTTTTTTCTTTTGTCTGCCTTCGTCAACGATTTCTGTCCCCCCCACATTCGTCTCGGCAACGATGTGGTCCTCCGATGTATCTTCAACAGACTTTACAACAGTCTTCTTCTTTTTTTTTTCTTCTTACCCAAATTTTGGTCTACAACCAATCTATCATCAATTACATTTTCGCAGACCGATGTGTCTGCCATGGCCTTCTTCTTACTGGTGTTCGTTCGAACTTTCTTCTTCGCACCCGACTTTCTGTTGCAATAACAACATGCGTAATGGGTGTGATTTTACAGTAAAAAGAGAGCGGCTCTGCAACATAACGAATGTGACTATACAGTCTCAAACGTGTGACCATACAACCAACACTGCATGACTATACAATATAAAGCGTGTGACTTTGCATCATAACAAGTGCAACTGTGTAGATTCAAAGGTGTGATTGTACATCATTCTTTTACTTCACAACAAAATGTAACGAGTGCGACTATGTACCCTCAAACGGGTGACTGTATAACCAATTCTGTATGACTGTATAACCAACTCTGTATGACTTTACAACTCTGTGACTATACAATATAAAGTGTGTGACTTTGCATCATAACAAGTGCGACTGTGTAGATTCAAAGGTGTGATTGTACATCATTCTGTTACTTCACAACAAAATGTAACGAGTGCGACTATGTATCTTCAAACGGGTGACTGTATACGCAACTCTATATGACTGTACAACCAACTCTGTATGACTATTCAAATGTTAATTATATTTCTTCCCAAACACCAAGTCTGTGACTATAAGACTGCTTTTACGTAAGCTTCAACATGGAAGCATGCAAAACTTCAACAAAAAACTGTCTACTCGATGGCACATGCATACTTAAAATGACGACTATGGGAACTTCAACATGAACTTCAACATAGAAATAAAGACTTCATCTTTAGCTCTATAAATACAACTACGTTACAACTACGACCCCTTCAACTCAAAATTAGGGTTATAACTAGAGGAATAACGATTAATCAAGAATAAAAACTGTATGAATATTAGTTGTCAGAGAAAAAAAACTTCATCTTCGACTCTATAACTACAACTACTGTACAACTACAACAACTTCAACTCAAAATTAGGGTTATCGTGTTGGAAAAATGCTCTTTCAACATTTTTTATGGTTCATGCATGCCGGAGTTCTTGACCACATTTTAGGGTTCGTGAAAAAGGAATAAAAAAGGGTTGAACAAAAGGAAAATCGGAGGTCGAAAATCGAACATTCAACATACCTTTGTAGCATCACCGGAATTTTAGGCATTATCGGAGATGGAGAAGCTGCGGAAATGGAGATGGAGGTGGGTTTTTTTTAGAGAGAGGAAGAGAGCGGTGAGTGATTAGGTAGTAAAATGAATTGAAAATAGGTGAATGGGGAAGTGTAATGGCTTTGGGCGGGAGAATAGAGAGGAGGGAAATTAATTGGGGTGTAGGTTGAGAGGGCTATTGGCTGGTGATGGGGTTGATGGTTGTCCGCAGCTTGTCAGTCCCGCAGCACCTTTTTTTTTTTTTTAATACAATCTAAACCCATCCATCCACCGTCCATATTAAACTAAATGGATGGGGGGGGATTAATACTAAGGGAGAGTTGGAGAGTTAGTAACTCCCTTGATCCCCTCTATATATATATATATAACATAAATTTAAACCATCTTCGGATCGAGTATGTTTGAAAACAAGTTTCGTTTAAGATCCTTCTAATCCCTTTACAAGTAGTATTAGAAGTGGCGCCCTTTCGAGGAGCGTCGCCCTAAACACTTAAGGGCGTGATGTGATCACGGAAACTTGATTTTAAATGTATTCGATACCATTTTTCAACGCGCTACTCTAAGAGAACGATATTGACTCTGTAGTCAAATATCGCGCTCGAGGAGTCTTTACCAATCGAGGTTAGTACGAAACCCGTTGACGCGAAAATCGAACATCACGTAATTCGTAAGGATTAGTAAAGATGTCGTGACGCGGAGAGAATCAATTTCGTCCTAATCAAATTTAAAACGATTTCACAACTCTTTTTCAAAATATCCAATACCGATCTCATAGCCGTACTCTACGCGTTATGTGCATCAAAAAACCGGGTTGAGTTTAATTTACATGACATATTTACGCAACTCGGTTAATTATAGATTTTGAATTATTAAAATACAAAACTGTCACCTTTTTCGAAATGAGCTGTAACTCGTACAGAGGGCACTCGATCGAGTAGCATCCCAAAACAGAGGTGGGAGGTTTTTAGTAAGGTCACTCGACCGAGTCCCTCCTATGACTCGATCGAGTGGTCTCTCTTATGCTAGAGCGTGAGCCTCCTACATAATTCGAGCCTCGTCCAATCTCTTTCTACGACTTTGGTCGTCACGTGTAAAGATAATCACGTGTTCTCCCTTTTTCAAAATCATGCATCATTTCATCGTCTTCTAATCACTTAATCCATTTTGTATTACCGTTACTATATTGTTTATTATATTTTTGCTCGTTATTTTGTATTGTCCGGGTTGTATTTACGCCCGTGTAACTTGTAACTTATTCTCGTTTTATGCTTGCGATTTACTGTTTTAAAAAATGAATCTCACATGCTAAATAACTTTGACGTAGTTTAGATGCATTAAATGACGTAGTTGAACACAATTGGCATGCTTAGCAAAAAAAGCATTGATTGCATAACATTTTATCATCATACTAACGCGCGTATATGAAATCGAACGATATCTAAGTAGAGGCCGCTAAGAGCGGGCGGAGTTGGGTGTCCTTTGTGGGCTTCCCAACACGTACCCTCACCCCTTACTCAGAACCATGGTTTCCGGATGTCCGAAACCATTGGAACACGAGAATCATTTGATGCACGATTCCCGATAACTCGGCGTCGGTATCGTAATGCAAAGGGACGAACCCATAAGCTCTAGCACTAAAAGCGGGCCGTGCTTTGTGCATGATACACCTAGGTGTAGAGTGGGTTCGAACGGGTACGAACTCCCACAAAGTTTGGTGGTGACTCCTATTTTGATTTAAATTTCGACCCGAGATCAATCTTACCACGAGATTCATTCGCCTGCACAAATGCGGTCGTGGCCGCGTTGGGGTGAACCTATGTCACGTCCACAACATGGTACCCAATAGCCACAAGACACACCCTCCTATACTAAACAAGATAAGCAGGAATGGGACAGTTTACTACCCCCTTTAATCAAAATCAACCCCCCAGCGGAAAAAAACATGAAAACCTCTATCTAATGAGACCACTCATACCGAAGCACATGACAATCCAAGCCTGATATCTGAACAAAATAAACTCAATTGAATCTCGAAGCATTCAAAAGACAAATTCAAAACTCGTGAGCCTAAAGAATCCCAAAGCATTCTGAAGACAAATTTTAAAACCCGTGAGCCTAACGAATCCCAAAGCATTCTGAAGGTAAATTCAAAACCCGCAAGCCTAACGAATCCCAAAGCATTCTGAAGGTAAAATTTAAACCCGTGAACCTAACGAATCTCAAAGCATTGTGAAGGTAAATTCAAAACTCGCGAACCTAACGAATCCCAAATCATCTGAAGGTAAATTCTAAATCCGTGAACCTAACAAATCCCAAAGCATTCTGAAGGAAAATTTTAAAACCCGTGATCCTAACGAATCCCAAAGCATTCTGAAGGTAAAATTTTAAACCCGTGAGCCTAACGAATCCCAAAGCATTCTGAAGGTAAAATTTTAAACCCGTGAGCCTAACGAATCTCAAAGCATTCTGAAGGTAAATTTTAAACCCGTGAGCCTAACGAATCCCAAAGCATTTTGAAGGTAAATTTTAAACCCGTGAGCCTAACGAATCCCAAAACATTCTGAAGGCAATTCAATTCAATGAGTCCTTGTCGCACTCAAATCAATTTGAACGAGTCCCGTCGCACTCAGTTCAATTCAATCTTAAATGAGTCCGTGTCGCACTCAAATCAATTTGAACGAGGCCCGTCGCACCCAGTTCAATTCAATTTTAAATGAGTCCCTATCGCACTCAAACAATTTGAACGAGTCCCGTCGCACCCAGTTTAATTCAATTTTAAATGAGTCCCTGTCGCACTCAAATCAATTTGAATGAGTCTCGTTGCACTCTGTTCAATTCAGTTTTAAATAAGTCCCAAAGCACTCAGAACAATCAAATCAACCTGAAACGAGTCCCTAAGCATTCAATTCACCCCCCCCCCTCCAGAGGAATACCTAAAGCAAAAGGCCCATGTCAAAGACCGAAATTACTAAAGCAACAAACCCAAAACAAGCTAGCAAGCCCAAAACCGAGCTCCGACAAGCAACCACAGGCGAGGACGTCATGTATGATTTTTAAGCCTTGACTGACAAGCCTTAAATACGTAGTCTAACGAACTTAAAACGACCCGAACGGACAGCCACCAGGTCGTAATCCTCGATTGACCTGGGCGGCTATACTTTGACTTTCGCCTTGTTCAAGCCTCAATCAAAGTGAGGGCTTCTATAAACACCCAGATTTTGACCTGGTGGCTGTAGGGGTGCCCGATAAACACCCGATGACGATTAGACTACAACGCGGCGCGAGATTACGATGTGTTAGATGGTTTTTCTATAAAACGGATCAAATAATTACTCGGAAAAATTAATTCAACATCAAAATGGTCTAAATCGTGTCACTACGGTCACGTCGACACTAATTAGAGTCAATTCCGACACCAGGGCCCCGAATCGGTCCCGAAATACGCAAAGTCAAACCCGAGTCAACACGTCGGACCGAGCGAACTTCAAGACACGCGGCCGAGGCCCACCCGGTGCTCGACGCACTAGGGTTAATGGGGAGCCTTAACCCCCAAGTTAATCAAATATACGCACCTCCTTCATTTTGGAAAGTTTCAAAATCGGATCTTCAAAATTCCAGGCGCCTCACACCAGGCGACTCAGTCCTGATGCGCATGATGCCAGACCACTCAGTCTTGGTGCGCAAGACTCCAAGCATCCGAAAGGTCCATTTGAACTGCGCGAACAACTATAAATACCCCATTCATTTCACTGATTCAACAAACAACAACTCAA
The DNA here is from genome assembly GCA_958450325.1 of Agrostemma githago. Lineage (NCBI taxonomy): Eukaryota > Viridiplantae > Streptophyta > Magnoliopsida > Caryophyllales > Caryophyllaceae > Agrostemma > Agrostemma githago. The sequence goes on from OY288250.1 coordinate 17,284,484, forward strand.
ATTTGTCACTAATGGAGGAAACTAAGATGGAAGAAGAAGATTAATATAAAAGATTGAATCTTGGAGAAATACACAAGAATTTGTCACTAATCCATGCATAAATCTTCAATCTTCAATAAGAGAAATATGAATCTTCAAGAAATAAAGCAAGGGTTTTGTCACATAAACTCTTGTAAAACCCTTGAATCTTCAACAATAAAGCACAATCTTCAATAAAGATGGAAGCTTGATTACTAATTATAGAAGAATTATACTAATACTAAGTAGATCTACTAATTGTTTGAAGAGAATTTTCTAGAAAGCTTACTACAATCTACTATTACTACTACTATGGAGTTTTCTTCTACCCTACTCCTACTCCTAAAAGGCACAATTAAGGCTCAAGGAGGCACAAAACCCTAGGTTAAGTATTTATAGAGTTCTTAATTGGTTGCACAAACTTCAAGGCCCATAATCCAATTCCTCTTCATTTAGCTAGACCTTCACCCTTTGCATCTTCATGGGGTGAAATTTCTCCCCGCGGCTTGACATAATAATCCCACCGGGTGAAATTTCACCCGGTGAGATTTTCTTCGGTTTTTGCGTTTTCGGCCCGGTTTCTCAATCGGGCGAAATTTCACCTGGTGGGCGAAATTTCGTCTGGTCGTTTCGCCCGGTCGGGAGTGCCGTGATAATCTTCGGGGGTGGAAAAATGTCGTCGGGCGAAACTTCGCCCGGGGATGACTTACCGGGCGAAACTTCACCCGGCGGCCTTCTGGCTCTTTTTCGGTCTCTTTCTTTGTCGATCAATTGGATTACTTGAACTTTCAGTTTTGTGATTTGCTCTTGGACCGTATCTCTCTATTGCTCGTAGAAGCTCAAACACGTTTTCGGTCGAAAATCCTATCAAAATAGACAGAAAACTACCAAAAACACGTAAAATGCAAAAGAGAGACACTAATGCGAGAATTACGCAAAATATGGCGATAATCGCTCTCAAGTCTCGCAAAACGGAGGAAAAACGGGTCTAAATGGGAGGAAAAACAGTCCAAATTTGGCACACAACAATTCCCCCACACTAAACCGTTGCTCGTCCTCGAGCAAAGACCCAAAAAGAAATTAACTACTACTACTACTAAGCTAGACTATGCTAAGCCAATACGAGGCAATTAACGGGCCCGCTCCGTCCCTTCAACTCACATCGAGATACCCATGAGGTAGAGTACCTCCATGCAAGGCAAGTTGGGGCTTGCTCAAAATTGGGGTTGCGACTAACACACACACACAGACACAAAACAAAGAAGACACACACAAAGAGATAGTCGCAACCAAAAAGAGAATAAATCACCGAATCCCTCATCGTAACGGCGGAGAAAGCACCGATTTGAGCTTAAGACAAGCGAGAACACTACCAAGCTAGTAACACAAATTGACATGGACAAGATCCTAATAGGATGACAATCAAACAATAAAAACATTGAAAATTTACCAAGGTCCTTCTAATTCCACTAAAGACGCCTACAACGGGACGATAGATGGAGTTGATAGTGAGAACCATGGAGTTAGTAAGCACTGTAGGTAAGTGTTATGACGTCTCCTAATCTAAGCCTAGAGGGTCGTTCCAAACTCGAGAAAGCCAATTAGACCAAAAAGATGAACAAGTGTTTGCAAAATGGTAAGGATTGCCAAATTACCGCTATTTTCCTTCCTCGGGACTCGGTCCTCTAGTAGGCATTTCACGGCAATAAGACAACCAAGGGATTATTTAGGTTTGGGAACAATTTTTTTGAGATTTTGATTTTCTTTTTCGCTTTTTCTTTTCTTTCCCCATTATTTCGATCGAGGGCTTTTTTTTTAACATAAAGATTTGCCCTTCTTCTTCATTTTTCCCTTTTTTCTTTCTTTGAATAGCCCAATTTTGGCTAGATGATTCATTTGAGGAACAAGGTAAAGCATATTTTTGCAGACTTATTTGTGGAAATGGGTGAATGGTAGAGAAATAGGCTAGTCGGGTGTGCACCCCCTTCGAACCCATAAAAGCATGAAAATTTTGGACTAAAGGTGGCTTCTCAAGTAAGGTCACTTAAGAGAACGGGGAACGGTAACCAAGGCCTTATCACTCCATGGGTGGTCAAGGTGGTCAAATGCAAATCCCGATGTAGACTCTTAGTAGAAAAGATGGACTCATAGTAAAAATCAAATGCAAAAATTGGTTCAAAGTCATTCTACTGGAATTATGTCCAAAAATCAAAAAGGGTCACTAACAAGTGAGTAATAAACACTTGGCCTAATCTCAAAATCGGATTTTCGAAAACTTTACCTAGACAAGCTATACACAAAAATAAAAAGAACACAAAGATGACAAAAACACAAGGAAACAAAAACAAAACGAAACGAAATCACAAATAAAGCCAAGCACTTCAAACTCCATTAAGTCAACACAATCCACAACCACCAATTCCAAAATGTTCACCAAGTGAACCTCCAAATAGCATATATGCCCAAACTCCATGCATAAGAGAAAGGGATAAAACGAAGGTAGAAAGTATTACCGCGCGGTTTTCATTTCATTTCCGCTACCTTACGTATCCATGCTAAATGGTTGGTGGTGTACCTACAAAAAGGAGAATGCAAGACAATACAAGTGACATAAAAACGAAAATAAAGGAAAAGAAAACTAAAAAGAGAAAAAATGATTTTTTTTTTTGGATTTTTGGTTTTTAAAGGAAAATGAAAAAGAAAATGAAGAAAAGGATAGTAGATCTCTCCCCTACACTAAAACTGTGCATTGTCCCCAATGCACGAATATGAGAAGAATCGAAAAACAAAAGAGAAAAGAACGGAAAATCTTTTTGAATTTTTAGGGTTTTTCAAATGTTTTTGAATTTTTGATGGTTTTTCAAATGTTTTTGGATTTTTGATGATTTTTCAAATATTTTTGGATTTTTTAAAAATTAAGGGGATAAAAAGAAAAGAAAAGAAAAATGAAAAAGAAAGAGGAAAAATAAGAAAAATCGATAAGGGAAGAAAAAGGGCGTAGGTGTAATCACATCACCTCGCCCGGATTCTGCACAAATTGGGAAAATCAAAAGAAAAAGAAGATTTTGGATTTTTCAATTGGTCTTGGTGCGATCAAGTCACCGAAGACCGGGAGCAACAATCAGGTCCTTCTTCTCTAAGGCGCCTGCAATAAATCTCACGTGTGTAACGACCTAAGTAGGGTCACGGAGGGGCTGACAATTTCTCAAACCAACAAAATAATTAATTACAAATCAATCAACAACATAATTATCAAATGCCAAATATTGGCGCTGTAAGGACAGACAGTGAACGAGATAATTGAGACAAGAGAACAGATTACTGATGACTGACAACCGACAACTAACACCCCCACACTAACACTAACAACACTCGACCACTCACATAGAACCTGGGGGACGAGGTGGTGGGTAGCAAGACCCTGGCGGAGGCATACCGAAAAATTGATCAAAATAGTGCTGCTGCTGTTGCAACATCCTTAGGTTCTCCTCTGCCGCCAACCTCGCTTCTTGGGCATCCCTAACAGCCTCCCTAGCCATCTCAAAACTGGTCCGGGCGTACTCAAAACCTTTCATAGAGTACGAGTATAGATGATGCGTAGTATCGCGCGCATCCCGGGCCACATTGTAGGCATCCTGGGCCAGGTTTAGTGAGATTGTCGAGTTCTCCCAAGTCTGACGTGTACGGTCATAGACTTCCCCCCATTGGTTGTAAAAGTCCTCCGATCCAAAGAACGAGAAGTGTCTTGGAGGACTCATGTTAATGTCCTTTTGAAAACCTGGGGTAGACTGGGTGAACGTGGAGTGTCGGTGTGGTTCAAAGTCTGAGAAATTGGGGGTGAAAAATTATGAGGTCTAGGGTTAGGGTTGGTGGGAGGAAGAGGGTCCGTGTGATGTTGACGGTAAAGTTCTACGACCCTCGTCCCGAGAGGTTTCAACCTCTCGTTCCTCCTCCGACACGTCTACGACCTTTATATCATCGTCGCCAAAATCTAAGGGTCCCTCGGGGTATTCAATCTGATAAAACTTACCTCGGGTGTTACCCTAAATGTACTCTTAGGACCTCTTCGGCATGCCGAAGTTCTCTTCAATGTCTAGCCTCACCCATTCGGGGTTAGGCATGGCGATAGCGCGCAGCTCAGTTATCTTATACAGAGACAAACTGTCATAATCCCCTTTATGGGGCCACACAAGAAAAGGACAATAAACTTCATCTATGTAAATTCTCGCTCCATCAATGGGTGCCAAATCGCTAAAATCGATTTCCAAGGCTCTAGCTAGCATCGTTACAACACCGCCACAAGAAATTATCTTGCGGCCGCCCTTCGCAATCTGGGCGAAGTGAGTAGCTAGGGCCTCGGACATATCGATCGATGGGCCTCTCTCCAAAACCGCATCCTCTAAAAGCTGAACAGCTAAAGCACTACAGCTGTGGTGCATATCATAGCTTGACAGGAACGAATTAGCTATAATACGCGCCACATACCGGAGGATGGGGTTTCGGATCGAGAAAGAACGCATCTTTCCTCCCTTGAAAGGCCTTTGGCGGGCTATTTTAAACCAGAATCGATCTCGGCCGAATTTATCATCCTGAGTCTGTCCCGCCGTAGGCTTTCCAAGGACTGAAGAAGGTAAACCAAGCAATGCACCAAAGTCCCTCAAGTTGAGGACGTACGAAGTTTCTCGCAACGGAAAAGAGACAGTGGCATTATCATCACCACTTAGCTCGAAAGTTGCGAAAAACTCGCACGTCAACTTCTGAAAAGTTTCCTCGTTGGAGGCATAAAATTTGATGAGACCAAGACCTTGGCACATTGCTTGTACCTGCGATTCTATGCCCATGCGCTCAAGTACATCTCGAGCCGCCCAACGAGTTGGCTTAAGACGACAGACCCATAATTTTTTACATTAATCAACATGAGCTTTCTTAGAGAAATAAAGACCAGATAGAGGTTCACGGAAATTACGACGGATTTTCGGGTAACATACCTCAAGCGGAACAGGTTGTTCGCGCGGTATTGAGCTTTGTGTCTGAACAGGCATCGGGACAGATTCGTCCCGAGCCTCGGCCGCTTCCCCTGATCTTGAGGACGATGTTGACCCCGAATTTCGATTACGCATTGAAGAAATCCTTTTCCTTGCCATTTGTTTTACCCTCCTCATCCTTGATGCTTGAATTTTGATGATTATGTTTTGACGGTCTCGATTTGGGGTTTGTCGGAACTTGAACAATTTCTCAAAACAAACTCCAAGGAAGTGTTAGGAATGTGATGGGGATGAGGTATATATAATTTGATTGAATTTTAATGGAAGAATGGAGGGATTAAAGGTGGTTTAAGGTGGAGGATTTGGGGTTTGTTTTGGGATTTTTGGGGTTTGGTTAAGGAGAGAGATAGAAAAAGTGAATTATGAAGATGGTAAGGTGGCTTTGGTTGGGTAAGGCTGGCGCGGGGTGATTTTTCGCCCGGTCAGATTCCACCGGGCGAAATTTCGCCCGACGGTCTTCGGACCGATTTTCGGCATTTCCGCGCAGGTTCACCACCGGGCGAAATTTCGCCCGGTCGGATTTTCGTCAATTTCCAAGTCGCAAAATATTTTTACCGCAGGGCGAAATTTCGCCCGGTGAGATTCCACCGGGTGAAGTTTTGCCCGACGGATTTTCCGTCAATTCCTTTAGTTCGAGCAAAGCCGACACCGGGTGAAATTTTACCCGGTAAAATAATTCACTTCAAAACGGGACCTTGCTACGAAAATTCTCCATGACTTGGTCCAAACCATCCTTAGCTCTTCAAATAAACCAATCTTCTCAATCCGAATCGTTTATAATCGTTCATATCACAACCCCAAAAATTCCGAAAGAAATCTTCACGATCCCTGCAGGTGCCATAACAAGGCTCCAAAAGAAAATCCAAAAGCTACTTGTTCGAAGAAAATAAAAAGAGACGAGAATATACAAATATTTACAAAGGTGGTTATTATGGACACCACCAAACCGAATTGAATGTTTGAGTTTAGTTGGGGTTGCTTAAAAAGCAACCCGAAGGGTCTTGATCATTAGCTTCAATTTCCACATTACCGATCTTGAGCTTTTCTCTAAACTCCGGCATATTCATAAGTTTAGCTACCTCGGGAAGCATTGCAAATTCTTCCGGAATATCTTCGTCAGAGGTAGAACCAAGTATGAATAAGGCACCGTCATCTTCTTCATTATCGTAGTCAAGATCTTCGGTAGATGGCTCTTCGTTTGATGGGAACTCCACCATTTGGTTCCAAAACTCCAAACTACGAGGATCTTTGGGAAGGAATGCGGGAAGCACAAATTGAACCATATCGTTGGCAACATTGAAGGATAAACGTCCTCGCTTCACATCGATAATCACCCCACCGGTAGCTAGGAAAGACCGTCCCAAGAGGATAGGATTCTGTTCCTCGATTGGCATATCCAAAATGACGAAGTCGGTGGGGATATACAAGTTCCCCACATTAACCATGAGGTTACGGGCCAATCCGTAGGGCTCCTTAGTGGTTCCATCGGCCATTTGCACATTCGCAGGGAAGTACTCCAAATCTTTAATATAGATAGTACGAGCGATGTCCAAGGGCATCAAGCTAATGTCGGCACCAAGGTCACATAGAGCTCGATCTATCAAGACGTGGTCGATGGAGCATGGAATGGCAAAACTACCCGGATCTCCTAGTTTGATAGGAATTGTGACTCTAGGGTTGGTCCTTGGAGAAACGGGAGCTTTTTCCTTCTCGGCGGGTTTCAAAATGATATCTCGGATGTAATCGGACGGGGTAGGCATAGATGTGCTTGTGACAATGTCTTCAATAAGGTCGGTGAAGGTTATCATTCCCAAAGCTTGATCATTGAATAGGATTGGTGGCTTGTCATTCAAAGGAGGTACTTCGATCCTAGAGACTAGATTTGTGTCCTCTATTGGAATTTGTTCAGTGACAAATGCAAGGTCTCCTACAAGATACTTTGATGGATCTCTTCTTGGTCTTTCGGTTACATCCTTGACCACACTCTCATCGAATTCATTGATTGAGGGATGAGATGTAAGAGTTTGTGGGTTAAGGGGTTTCACCGGTTTCTCTTTACTAATCACCTTAATGGCATTCACGGATGCTTGGTTGAAAGAATCGGTCGGCTCTTGAGAAGATCGAGCTTGGGACGTGGCTCGTGCCTCTAAAGCTTCAAGTCTAGCTCGGTTTGACGCATTTTCTTTCAACAAGAACTTGATCATTTCTTGAATGTCATAGAAGGGTTGAGAGTTACCTTGTGGATAAGCTACAAAAGGAGGTCCTTGATTAAATGGAGGTCGAGTTCCAAAAGGAGGACCTTGATTAAATGGAGGATGAGTTCAAAAGGGATGGAGGACCTTGATTAAATGGAGGATGAGTTCCAAAGGGAGGACCATAGTTCGGTGTAGGCGGTCCTTGAGGATGGAAATAGCCTTGATTGAATTGATTTGTGTGAGGAGGTCTCGGTTGATAATGAGGTCCATATGAATTAGGATAAACCCTTTGATTGGGGGCTCTTGGAAAAGGATATGATCCTTGAGTCGGCGTGGAATAAAATCCGGTCCCCAAATTAGGATTGTTCGTTTGAAGCTTTTCATATGTTTCATGAGTGTTGTCTTGATGAACGCTTTCCTTCCTCGCACAAAAATTGGAGTCGTGATCATATTCTCCACAATGATCACATGGGATATCTACCCTATATGGCTTTGGAAGCGAGATAGATGTTCGCCTAGGTGGTGTGAATCTTCTTGGTGGGCTGACTCTTCTTGGTGGGGTGACTCTTCTTGGTGGAGTGACTCTTCTCGGCAGGGGCCTCATTTCGGGTTAGAAGGTGTCCCTAGCAACCATTGCCTCAAATCTCTCAAATAGTTGAGCGATTTGTATTTCAAGAGTGGCCTCCATGTCATTTGACGATTCCGAGTCTCCACTTGATTCACCCTTTTGCAATTCCTTAGCATACATGTCACTTTTGGCTATCTTGTCAAGAAGCTCATAGGATTCATTCTCGTTAAGTAGGAAAAAGTCGCCCTTTGCGGTTGCGTTAAGAATATCCCTAGCATCGGCGGATAAGGAATAGAAAAATGTTTGGAGCAAAAGCCAATGAGGGATACCATGATGTGGGCACTTCCTTTGTAGAGTTTGGAATCGATCCCAAGCTTCCCTTATGCTTTCATTATCACCTTGTCAGAAAGTTTGAATCTCCATTCGATATTGATTGGTCTTGGAAGAAGGATAGTATTTTTCTAAAAATGCATTGGCTAATTGATTCCATGTTTGGAAGGTATCATCGTGGTGGCTTTGTAGCCATCTCCTAGCATCATCACGAAGGGTTTTGGGGAACAAAAGTCTATGGAATTGACATGAAGTAAGTCCATTTAATTTCATTCCAAGTAGCTTTTCTTTAAATGTCGCTATGTGTTCTAGAGCATCTTCTTGTGGAAGCCCATGATAAGTGTCTTGTTGGACTATGGCCATTGAAGAAGTCTTGAGCTCAAAGTTATCGGGTATGTTTCCATATGCGCCGTATTTTGTATACGGCCCACTACGACATAGAGTGGGCTCGAATGGTTCCGAATAACCACAAAATTCGGTGACGACTCCACATAGACCTAAATTTCAATTCGATCCATTCTCATATGGAGATTCATTCGCCTACCCAAACCCGCGCGTGGCCGCGTCGGGGTGGACCTATGTCATGTCCACAATTTGGCGACTCCGCTGGGGACTACCTCGGAGAACGCTCACAGTCACTGGATCAACATCCTAACCATTCTAGCCCTTTGATCAAGACATCATTGGGAATGCACCTAGCCTGCACCGTCAATATGGCTAGTTACACACAAAGTCCTATTAGACTAGGCACCATAATATATCTTTCAACACTGAACTACGGCATGGTTTGATTTCACTACACGTGAATACGTAGGCAGCCTTTCAACGGAGGCACAACCACCCACATTGACACACATTCAAAAAGCACTATCATTCCGGTCACGACACCATCATGTTCTCAACAGCTAGCTTTGTTGTCCCGGGGCAGAAGTTCTCCATCCACTCACAAAATCCAGATAAATCTAAAAAAAATCTAGCCTCCTTTCTATAGGGTGTCCTAGTACTCGGCTCAGTCGAAGACAAGAATCTGTCAGGACTCGAGGCAATACCCCCTTTGGAAATGTACCCAAAAATAAAAAATCCAGAAGGGCACCAGACTAAAACAGTCTCATTACAGGCTACTGCAATCCCCCCATAGTAGATCGTTCCCATTTCGACTTCGACCATGTTGCCACTCGCCTAGGCTACGGATTAGCGCAACTCAAGAGTCTTGTTAGGCGGTCCAACCCCTCGAGAGTCCAATCGTGTCAGTCAACTCGTTCGGTCACGTCCAGAATCGAGTCTGTCGGTAGGCCTCTCTCTTCAAATTCCACTTTGAAATTTGCAAAATTTAGCCATTTGAAAAAAAGATCCTTTTCGACAAGGTCCGATTTCAGTCTATTTAAACTGCAAATTTCTTTTCTACCCATTTCCATTTTGAAAACCTACCTTGTGAGTGCTTTCAGAATTTCAAAAAATCTTTTTCCCTAGCGCGAGTCATTTTACTACCTACGTGTTGCATGCAAATTTTATGTGACTTATACAGGTACGACTCGAGCAAGGACATGCAAGCCATCAAATCTCCCCAGCAGCATTTTCCGGGATAGCACGGGATGGGCCAACACACAGGCACACCCAGGGCTTACGCGACAAGCCCAAATTCCCCACGGAGTACGATCATCCAACGCAGGTATGATCTCTGGCTTATGGCTGGCGAGCCCTTCACGCAAGTCTAATGGACTATAAACGACCCGACCGGAAGCCTACCAGGTCTTAACGGGCTTGGTAGCTACTCTGACTCTCGCCCTGTCCAAGCCTCAGTTAGAGTGGGGGCTCTGTAGACACCCGCATTTTGACTGCCAGGTGTCTATGGCAGTTTCCAAAAAAACACCCGATGATGATCGGACTCTAACATGCTTCTACGCGCTCGGATACGAGCTCAAATCCATTAATCGCTGGCTGACACACTTGCAGAGTACAAATTTCACAAAATCAACCTCAAATCCAGGCCTAGTGGATCATTCCGAGTCAAACAAGACTAATTTGGGCCGAAACCGACACCGGAAATAAAACTGACTTTTTGCGATTTGGTCAACCCCGGTCAAAGCCATTTCCGAGACACACGAAAACATCCATACAATCCTCGAAGGTCCAAGTCAAACACAAAACCCATCAAAACATCCAAAGTCAAGGTCCAAGTCAATAGACCCGCGCGACCCAGCTGGGCCACTCGATCGAGTGACCCACCCACTCGATCGAATGGGCCTGTTTCTAGCCCGGCTGCAGGCTTAACGGGCCACTCGACCGAGTTAGCCACCTACTCGGTCGAGTAACCCTAATCGGGTACCCTAGCCTTGCCTATATAAGCAACCTCATGCAACACTCAAATCTTGGACACCTCTTACAAACCCTAACACTACACAAACTCGAGAACCCTAATCTCTACACAACCCTAAGCAAACCCTAAGCAAACCCTAGCAATTCTACACTAGCAAAAACCCTAAACCTAGTTTTAGGAATCAATCCGAGCCACCATAACTTAACCTTCATCCACCTCGAAGACTCTTGTGTTAAAGCCACGGTTACGAGTCCGTTCCGAGACAAGAACATGTAGGTTGAGGGTGTCAAAACCCTCTCTTTTCTCCTTCTCTTCCTCACGCCGTCTTCATCTTCCTTTTCATCTTTTTTTTCGTTTTTTTTATTTTGTTCATTGCATTGTAATATCGATAATAGTATTAATATCAAAGCACTTAAAATACTTATTGATTTGTGTCGAATGTGAGTGATGGTGGGATAAGGAAAACCGCATATACAAGCGTACTGCACACGCATCGTCGGTCGCTTATCCCATCACCTCGATCGTTTGATTATTGAAATAAGTTAACTTAAACAATAATCTTTCTTTTATTTCGTTTTCATCATTATTCAAGTCACATCAATTTTCAAAAGCAAACATCGTATTTTAATAAGGGTCGAAACCCGTTGACGCGGATCCGACATCACAATCCCTAGGGATTTATTTCGATGTCGGAGAAGTCGAGGGAATCAGGTCCTTTTTTATTCAAGTAAAGCGTCGATTTTAGATTCGGTACCAATTCCGTAATTGGATATCGAATCTAACGATCAAGTCACATAATTTAATTAACGTGATTTGTTCATATCACGATAATTAATTTAAGATGACTAAAATTAATCTTTTTTTATTTTCACTCTAATATTCCATATCGATTCAATAATCGAATATGGGATATAACGAGTATTCAAAATTAGAATCAAATATGAATTCCGCAATATTGATATTCGATTCAACAAAATTCGCGATTTATAAAATCCAAGTCGAACATAAATTGTGCAATATTTATGTCCGACTCGGTAAAACCGTCGAATCATCAAAAATCAAAAGCTATTTCAAAATCAATAATTAAATTGCAAACGAACCAAGTTCGTACAGGTGCCACTCGACCGAGTGCCTTAGTCACTCGATCGAGTGACATCACAAAATCGATTCAAAATGTCTCTTTCGACCTCTACTCGGTCGAGTCTCAGAGTAACTCGGCCGAGTACGGTCTAAGACGCAAAACAGAAACTATTTTTAGAGGTCCACTCGATCGAGTTCATCGACCACTCGATCGAGTAGCCTTTTCACGACTAAAACAATGAGTCGTACATTCTTCTATTTTCTAAACTCGATAGTATTTCACGACTTAGGTCAACACGTGCGTAATTAATCGCGTGTATACTATCTTTTCGAAACATGTATCATCTCGTTTACATCATTCAATTCAATTTATTATTTGCACAAACCGTTATTATTCATTATATCGTTACATCGTCACTAACGCGTTTGTTATTTCTTTTGTTAATTCAATTCTTGTTCGTTTATTGTACTAAATGAACCCACATGCTAAAATTTCACTTTGACGTAGAATTAATTGCATTAAATGGACATAGAAACCCTTTTCAATTCCATTCACATGTTTAGGGAAAATAATCTTTGCATATCATTTTCCCGTTTACTAACGCGCGTATTGGAAAGTCATTCGAATTCTTAGTAGAGGCCGCTAATGTGCGGGCGGGGTTGGGTGTCCTTTGTGGGCTTCCCAACACGTACCATCACCCCTTACTCAGAACCTCGGTTTCCGGATGTCCGAAACCGTTGGCGCACGAGAGTCATTCCATACACGATATCCGATAATGTCGGTATCGGTATCGCAATGCAAAGGGACGAGCCCAATAAACTCTGACATCAGAAATGGGCCGTATTTTGTATACGGCCCACTACGACATAGAGTGGGCTCGAATGGTTCCGAATAACCACAAAATTCGGTGGCGACTCCACATAGACCTAAATTTCAATTCGATCCATTCTCATATGGAGATTCATTCGCCTACCCAAACCCGCGCGTGGCCGCGTCGGGGTGGACCTATGTCATGTCCACAGTTTGAATGAATCTTATCTACGCTAACGTGTTTTTGTGTTTTAGGCACGTGTTTCGTAGAATTTCGTACTGCTTTTGTGTGTTTTTGTGTTTTAGGTACGTGTTCGTGAATAAAGGGACGAATTGAAGCGAGAGGAGCCAGGACGAGAGATCGAGTCAAAACCCCAAGTCAAACCCGACTTTAACCCAACCTATCTCACCCATATGCCTCACTTAAACCCAAATCACTCCCAACTTGGCCCAATTACAATTACAAACCCAATTACCCAAATCAACCCAACTCCACAATTCAATCCAACCCAAACCCAATTACCAATTCACCCATCAACCCAAGTCAAGGTCAATTTGACCTTGACCCTTGACCCATCTCCATCTTCAACCTCCCACCATAACCCACCACAAACAGCCACCATAAACGACCACCTTCAACACCATCAAACCAACTCCCTTCCGTCCTCCACCACTAAACCCAACCTCCATCAACCGCCACGACCCACCACCTTTATCTCCTTCCTACTAAACCACCGACCACCACCTTACCCACCATCTCCGTCGCACGCCAGCAACAACAGCAACGAAGCAGCAGCGCCGGCAAGCACCACCACGCGCCTCCCCTCCGTCTTCCTCTGCGCCGGCGAGCATCACAACAAACAGCAGCGGAGCAGCAGCGGCGACCCACTACACAGAACAACACCGGCAGCAGCAGCCTCGCGCACCACCACTTCGGCTGCCCGGATTCCGACCAACAGCAGCAGCAGCCCGGCACCTCAACTCCGCCCTTCCTCCGTTTTCCGGCGAGTATCTCCGGCATCGACACCAATTCCGGTGTCGGCCCGGTTCGACCAAGATCCGGAGTTCGAGGGTTAGAAACCGTCTTTTGAGTGAAGCTCGGAGTATTGAATTGAAATAGTTGGGCCAAGTAAGGATGTGTGGGGTGAGATCTAATTTGGATCGAGAAGGACGGGTGAGATCTAATTGGGTCGAGATGCAATTGAATTGGAATGGGTGAACCGGTTAAGAGCGTGGGGTTACGAAGTGATCGGGCGAAATTGGGAAAACCGTGGGGCAAAGTTTTGCCCGGTGATTAATTATGCAAAACCGAAGGGTGAAATTTCACCGGATGAGTTTCATAGGGTGAAATGAAGGATATGGGTATTGAAGTATTGGGCTGCCACTTATTGGGCTTAGAAGATTAGGGTTTTGATACCCTCTTTTCTCTCCTCTCTATATATTTGTAACTCCTCATTCATTTGAGGGAGGCAACATTACAACACACCACCACAAACTAATAATAACCGTGTCCGCAGTTGGTTCAACCAAGTGATGACAAGGAGACGTGCTGTCGATTCATCCTATCTCACTACCCAGAAGTATTGGGAGGAAGAACTAGCATTCCATCGCGGTCGGCTGATTCGATGGATGGTTCCCTGGTGGCCAATTTATTCCTGGCCCGGTTTGGCGCCCAGAGACAAGGCGCGCTATCAGGTGATTTTGTCCCTTAGCCAGACAGTTCACCTCTATCCTGAACGCATACTCAGGCAGTATTGGTGGACTCAGTGCATCCCGGAGAACGAGGCGGTTGTGAGTGAACCTACCCAGCTGACTGACGTTATGTGCGATACCTGGATACAGAGGTGGTATACTCGGGTTACTTGGCCCGTTCCCCAGTCGCTTGACTCAATCTGGGTGTCCTATTCCTTATGAGAGGCGGACCAAAGTGGAGACTGCCGAAGCTCGCGCCGCCCTCAAGGTGGATGAAGCCTTCGACCTGCTTCGACGAGAGAAGGTCAAAGATAACAGGGATTTCTTTGCTGAGGGGGAGACTCCAGCCCCAATAGTCCGTCTAGTGTCGGGTCAGAGAGGAGGAGCTAGGACTCGAACTGGGGGGTCCAATGCTAGAGGTGCTCGGGCGGAAGTGAGCCCCCAGACAGACTTGGACAGAAGACTAGGGCCTAGACCATCAGTTCAGGACCGACTTGGTCCTAGGGATAGGCTGCCGGAGCACGTACGGGCTTGACTTGGGCCTGTGACCATAGCTGAAGATCCGTTATCGAAGAAGCGGACTCGAGGCAAGGAGGTTCCCCTTATCATCCGGGAACGCCCGCCCCCGCCTCGACGTCCTCTGGCCCCTATTGACCCAAAAGACAAAGGCAAGGGCAAGATGCCCGGATACTAGTCTCTTTTTATTACTATTTGGGTATTATTACTATTTTTGTTGTCTGTGTGTTTTTTTGTGGCTTTTCGTGGTTTTTTTGTAATTTTGAATTACCGAGTTTATCGGCTTTTTTTTTTGGGGAATAATAAAAGTACTATATTAGTGAAGTCGTTCCTGTCTTTTTCGTTATTGCAGTGGTTGTGCCCTTTTGAGGGGCTGCCTACGTATCCACGATTAGTGGAATCAAACCAGACGTAGTTCGGGCGTAGATTTTTGCAATTTCGAAATACATCAGGGCTATGAGTTCAAGATGTGCGACAGTAGGATATATAATCCTAACTTATTGACTTGCTTATAAATTTTGAAAAGAATGGTTTTAATAAATTTTGCAAATGACCTTGAGATAAGGTTTAGGGGTAGTAGCGCTTCAGCTGGTTCAGGTTGGTCGGGTTGACAAATTCATTCCCGTCCAGGTCCGTCAGCATCACTGCTCCTCCTGATAGGACCTTCTTCACCAGGTATGGCCCAGCCCAATTGGGTTTGAATTTTCCTCTTGGCTCAACCTGTAATAATGAACGGACCGATTTGAGAACCAGATCCCCTTCCTTGATATTCCTGGGCCTAACTCTTTTGTTAAAGGCCTGTTTGATTCTCTTTTGATATATTTGGATGTTATTGAGGGCCCGAGACCGCCGTTCGTCCAAGAGAACCAACGAGTCATATCGAGCTTGAACCCAATCTACTTCGGGCACTTGGCTTTCTAGTAGAATTCGGAGAGACGGTATTTCTAATTTGACTGGCTGGACTTCTTCCATTCCATACGTCAAATAATATGGGGTTGCCCCGGTTTCAGTACGAATCGATGTCCGGTACCCCCATAGGGCGAAGGGTATTTTGTCGGGCCAGTCCCGATAATTATCAGCCATCTTTTTAAGTATGGTGACAATTGTTTTATTAGCAGCCTCCACCGCTCCAATCGTTTGGGGACGGTAAGGCGAAGATGTATGCCTCTGGATTTTGTACTTTGCTAGCAAAGTAGCGGTTTCGGCTTGGAAGTGGGTCCCGGGATCACTGATAAACTCGTGTGGGATCCCGTACCGGCATATGATTTTATTCTGCATAAATTTGGCCACGGGCTTGGCGTTCAAGACACGATATGATTCGGCTTCGACCCATTTGGTGAAATAGTCGATAGCCACCAAAATGAAATAGTGACCTCCCGTCCCGGAAGGGTTCACTTTCCCAATTATATCAATCCCCCATGTCGAAAATGGCCATGGCGAGGTCATGGTGTACAGTAGAGACGACGGCATGTGTTGAACATTGCCGAAAATTTGACAATTATGGCAGTGTTTGACATATGATTGACAGTCAGTCTCCATGCTGTTCCAGTAGTATCCGAGCCTCATGATTTTTCGGGCTAGCATATGGGCGTTCATATGCGGACCATTTTTACCGTCGTGTACTTCGGTCATCACCTTTTCGGCTTGTGTTTTGTCGATGCATAGGAGTAAAGCCCCCTGTGCCGTTTTTTTGTATAACTGACCGTCGTCCGTACGAATGAATTGGGTGGCCAGTCTTCGCAGGGCTTTCTTGGCCCGATTTTCAGTTTCCGGGGAATATTCTCCCGTAGTCAAATAGATTAGGACAGCCTGATACCAAGGTTCTGGGTAAGTGATTTCGATATCTTGAATGGCGTTGACATATGCCGGCTCAGACCGTCTTTCGACGCAGATTGGCATACTGGCCATATGTTCCGGGAGGTTTAGTAAGGATGCCAATTTGGAAAGTGCATCTGCGAACTGATTTTCTTCACGTGGGAGGTAGATATATTCTACCTTCTGGAATTGCTTCTCTAGAACCCTTACTCGCGCTTGGTAAGCCACGAGATTGGCATTCCGAGTTTTCCATTTTTGAAGGGCTTGATTGATGACTAGGGACGAGTCTCTATGAACCCGGAGATTTGTAATTCCCAAATCAGCAGCTTCTTGTAACCCGTGGATGCATGCTTCATACTCGGCCGTGTTATTAGTCACATCAAAATCTAGTTTGATGGATAACGGTGTGTGTTCCCCTTTTGGTGATATTAGGAGAATACCGACCCCGAACCCTCGAAAGTTGGATGCCCCGTCAAAATACAAATCCCATGTTTCGGTATCGGTATGGAATATGTCTTCATCTTGAAAAGCCCAAGTGTCGATATGTCCTTCCTTAGATACCGGACTATCGGCGAGGAACTTGGCCACTACCCGGCCTTTGATGGCTTTTAATGGTACGAACTTGAGGTCGAACTCGGCTAACATTAAAGTCCATCTGGACATTCTTCCATTAAGAATGGGCTTCTCGAACAAGTATTTGATCGGATCTATTTTGGACAGGACATGTATCTCGTGGCTGAGCATATAGTGTCGGAGCTTTTTAGTGGCCCACACTAAAGCTAGGCATGTTTTCTCGAGCATTGTATACTTTCACTCATATTCTAGGAACTTTTTACTGATGTAGTAAATAGCTCGTTCTTCTTAATCGACTGTCTGGGCCAGCATAGCCCCCATGGCTGTCTCAGTTGTCGTTAAGTATAACGACAAAGGCAAACCGGGTTGAGGTGGCCTTAGTACCGGCAGAGCAGACAGAATCTCCTTGATTTTATCGAAAGCCGCTTGACATTTATCGTCCCATAGTACCCGTTCCCCTATCTTCAGTTTCTTGAAAATGGGTTCACATACCATGGTTAGCTTTGAAATAAACCGGCTGATATATTGGACTTTCCCGAGAAATCCCCTTATTTCTTTTTCGGTCTTGGGAGGTTGCATCTCGGTGATGGCTTTGATTTTAGCTGGGTCGACTTCGATGCCGCGTTGGTTAACGATATGGCCCAGTAATTTGCCTGATGTTACCGCGAAACTACACTTTTGAGGGTTTAGCCTCATGTTGTACTTGCGCAGTCGGGAGAAGAATTTTCTTAGGGCAGCAACATGCCCATCTCGGCTTTTAGACTTGACGATCATGTCATCTACATAAACTTCCACTTCTTTATGCATCATGTCATGTAACAAGGTCGTGGCTGTTCGTTGATAAGTGGCCCCAGCGTTAATGAGACCAAATGGCATGACGGTATAACAACGAGTCCCCCACGGCGTGGTGAAGGTGGTTTTACCCATATCCTCTTCTGCCATCTTGATTTGATTGTACCGGGCATACCCGTCCATAAATGATAGAAGGGCATGATCAGCCGTGTTATCCACCAGTATGTCGATGTGTGGCAACGGAAAATCGTCTTTTGGGCTGGCCTTGTTAAGATCCCGGAAATCTACGCATACC
Source organism: Agrostemma githago (assembly GCA_958450325.1). Classification (NCBI taxonomy): domain Eukaryota; kingdom Viridiplantae; phylum Streptophyta; class Magnoliopsida; order Caryophyllales; family Caryophyllaceae; genus Agrostemma; species Agrostemma githago. The sequence goes on from OY288250.1 coordinate 17,302,531, forward strand.
CGCACCTTGCCGTCCTTCTTGGGTACCGGCACGATGTTTGCAACCCAGTCTGGATATTCAGACACTTGTATAAAGCCCGCTTTGAATTGTTTGTCTACCTCTTCTTTGACTTTGAGAGACCACTCGGGCTTCATTCTTCGAAGCTTCTGTTTTACCGGCTTACACCCATCTTTGATGGGTATGCGGTGCTCAGCTATTTCCCGGTCTATCCCAGGCATGTCCTTGTAGGACCATGCGAAGACATCCTTGAATTCTTGGAGAAGGTTTGTGAATTGTTGTCTCTCCTCGGGATCTAAGGATAACCCTATCTTAAGCATCTGGGGCTCTAAGGTTGTTCCCACATTAATAGACTCGGTTTCCTCGATTACCGGGTCTCGGGATTCCCTCTGTTCTAGCTGCTCGATCAGATGCGGAGGCAAGGACACCTGTTCATCGGGTTTCTCAATGTCATTGCAAAAAATATTTTTGAAATTGAAAGTATTTTGAAAATAAGACAAGTCATAAGCGGAACGGTTTTCGTTATTATTGATGGTAAATTTTGAAAACAACTCAAAGAGAGCGGCCGTCTGATCATTGGTCAGAGGCGGGATTGGGAGCGCTTTCAGGACAGACCCCGAGGCTCCGGTGGTAGTGACTACAGGGAGGGGGGTTACAGTTTGGACTCTAGCACCAGACCCCTTAGACTCGAATACAGACTCAGACTCTGACTCTGACTCAGACTCGGACTCGGAATCGGTGTCTGGCATGTCTCCTTCCCCGGTGGTCAGCTTGTAGACTCGACCCTGGCCGTCGGTCCACTTGATGGTCTTCCTCCTGGCTCTTTTCCCAGTATCAGCATCGACCTCTAAGATCAGCTTTGAAGGGTCGAACCTGTTGCTTCGAAGGATCAGGTTCACCAAGTCTTCTTTAGGGGTCGGGACAGCCTTGTCTTCCCCAAATAAGAGCCCCAGCACGGGCTCGGCATTGTCAACACCCTCCTTGGATTCGGATTGGATGAGGGCAAATATGTCATCCGGAATATAGTTGCATTCCCGAGCTAGTTCAGTCTCGGGATATGTGATAGTTGGTTGATACAGGCCAACTTGAATAGCCCCGAATACCGGTGTGACGAAATAGTCAGCCAACCTTGGGCTATAAGGGCCCAAGTAGGTACCCTTGATGATGTTGCAGGCCTTCTCAATCCCCGCTCGGACCACATTTCCCGGGGTTACAGCGTACCCTAAGCCGAAGCAAGATTCCCCGTCATTCAGGACTTCAATAATCTTCCCAGCTGGAAGATATGGCCTCGAGGTAGCCCCTGGTAGATATCCCAAGTTTTGTAGCATCGTGTCGATGCTCGTGGTGAAATAGGGCCTAAAAAGGTATTCTTCTTCAATCATCCCCACAAAATCGAACCCCCAAAGGTCAGTGCGGTCCGTGGCATTACAGCTAGCCACGGTCATAGGGGTTGCCTCCAGAGTAATAATACCGTCTTGCAGGGGCATTTTGATCTTTCGGTGAAGAGTAGAAGACACCGCCTTTACAACATGAATCCAAGGCCTTCCCAGGAGCAAATTAAAAGAGGAGGTGACATCGATCACCTGGAACTCTAGCTCCTTTTCAATTGGACCCGTCATAATTGTCAGCTTAACGGCCCCAGAAACCACCTTTGGGCTTTCATAGAAAGCCTAGATAGTGTGGGCAGTCGGTATGTAGTCGGCCTCGGTGATGCGAGGGCTTTGGCAGTCCTTAGAGGGAGGACATTCACAACAGACCCGTCGTCAACCAGAGTCATCGGGAGATACTTACCCCGGCAGATTACCGTGATTTACAGGGCCAGATTGTGAGAGGCCCCGAATGGAAGTATGTCGGCATCCGAGAAAGTGACTAACGGGCCTTCTTCTTTGGACTTGCCCTTGAGGTAGGTGATGGGAGGAGATTTGCCGTGGATCCCCACCGTCAATAAATAACCGGCTATTCCTAACACGTAGATAGGGCAAGTCGGGTCGAATCCACGGGGACGGTAAGAGGCGTCTAGACTAAGGTCGCCTAAATACGAGACTAAGTCAACGAGCTAAGCTAAACAAAACAATGATAAGAAGGGGAGAGAAGGCTAAGACTATGACTAAGGAGACGGAGAAAACAAACAAGGAAAACGGGCTAGGATTAGGTCGGGGTCAAAGGGGTAATGGAATGGTCGAGGAAGAACTAGAGTGAAGGGAGTAGTAGGGTAATCTAGGTGTGGTCCGGGCTCTCGCTACGTAGACCGACCTAGACGTTTCACCTAAAACCCATCTCGGCGATACACATGACAAACGGGGTTACTAGCGCGCTATAGTGGCCTAGGTCGCATCCGGGCTCTTGCTACGTAGACCGACCTAGGGGTCGTCCTCACCGGGCTCTCGCTACGTAGTGAGGGAACCAAACCCACAAACAAACTATCACCCACAAGAGAAAAGCAAGGAAAACAAGCATATGCACATACTAGTCATTCAAGCATTTCAACAAACATGTGATATGCATCAAACCAAGAGGAAACCCAAATCTTCCACCAACATCTCCAACAATCCCTTAATCATCCAATTAACACCCTAATCACCCTACTAACCCTAGCAAGATGCTACTCTAACATATCTAAAGGAAATACTAACAAAAACAAGATAAACCAACACAAACAACAAAAGATATATAAAGAAACTAGCAAGAACAATAAACAACAATCAAAGATTAAAACTTTAATGAATAAACAAGGATTAAGAGTAAAAAGGAAGAGAATATTGTACCTACTAACAAGAGAATGAAAAGATGAACACTTGTATATAAAGAAAACCCAAATTCATCCACTAATGTTGTCAAGATTGAATGGATTCTTCAAGAAATCTCTTAATACAAGATTAAACTAAGATTAACTACTAAATACCGACTAATCTACTCTAATCTAAGCTAATCTAACCTAAAGTAGTCTAGGGTTTAATGTCTAATGAAGTGCCTAAGCTTTACAAAACAAGGGAAGACTATATATAGGGTTACAAGGGGTAAGGAGAAGAAAAGAATCAAATGCGTGTTACAGCTCACTCATCCCGCCCGGGACGAGATGGTCCCGACCGGGACGAAGTCCTTCTCGGCCGGGACGGGCTCAAGACAGGAGCACTTGCTTTTGCACCTTCCTTCCCGGTCGGGAAGGCATTATCCCGCCCGGGAAGGACCTTGTAGGCCTCTCTTAAGATCTTTTTGGTCCCTCCTTGGTTCTCATGGGCTTCCCATCGATTCTCGGGACTTGGGATCGGGTCTCGGAGGCTCGGGATTGGGTCCCAAGGTCTCGGGGTCGACTCCAAGGCATCGAGTGATCGTTCCTTAGCTTTGTTGGCTCCAAAAAGTGTATGTATTGAGTCGGAATCGCTCCAACTCTTCATGAATGGTCTCGGGAACATGAAACGAGCTAGAGGAAGCATAAGTAGCCCATAAACCGCTCCCAAGGAGCGATTCTACATGGAAAAAGGGACCAAAACACAGTAAAATAGGCACTACAAACTACACTTATCAGTAGGGCACGATGGTGGCTACCATTTCAGTAGGGGTAGCCTGGGAGTCGACCTTGATCTGATCGAGAGCCTTAGTAAGTGCCTCTCGATGTTCTTGCGAGCTAACCTAGAGTTGTCATATAGTTAGGTCAACTCGGGCTCTTTTCAATTGTTTGATAAGAGCCGTATCGGTGCTTGGTTCTTCAATGGCCTCTTCCGTCCTGGCAGGTTCAGTGACGGTTGGTGGGACTAAGATGTCCTTGGAGCTAGTGGCTGCGTAAGGACGACTGGCGGCGGTGAGGTGGTTACTGGCTAAGGCCTTGGACTTAGCCTTCCGGATTTCTTCCGGAGTGATAGGGACACTTTCCCCTTTGGTGAGGTACACATCTTCCTCATCATCGAACCAGATTCCATTTATTTGTGGAATGAAAGGAGAGATAAGGTGAGAACAGTCAATCACTTCTCCGGTGAAGATAGCATGAGAGCTAAAGGGGTTGTCCTTGTTGCTTGGCTTGTCCCCGGGTAAGGGTATTTTCCCGCTCTCAATCAAATCCCGAATCAGATGTTTCAACTTCCAACATTTCTCGGTATCATGCCCATTGCCCCGATGATATTGGCAATAGGCTTGGGCATTGTAGCTTTTGGAGCGTTTTTCAACTGGGACTTTAGGAGTTGGGCCTATCGGTTGGACCAGGCCCTTGGAAGATAGCCTTTGTAAAGCATATGTATAGGTAGTTCCTATATCAGTGAATACCCTAGGAGGGGTATTTCTTTTGGACGAGGCATCTAACAGGTTAACCGTGTCAAAGATAGGTCCAATCCTATCTCACTACGAAAGATAGTGAGATAGGATGACTCGGGTACTTCGGGTTGCAGCCGGGGGCTTGGTAGTGGATGAGGAAGCCCCTTGGTATCCCTTGCTAGAGGCCTTAGTCAGGCTCTCTAGTCTTAGATCATCTTCAATTCTCATGCCCATTTCAGTAAGAGTGGTGAAATTGGGGATGACAGCATACCGGAGGTGGACCCGGTAGGAAGGGAGGAGGTTCTTGACAAAGGCCTCCACTAAAGTCTTTTCACTGGGCTTATCGACCAGTTTCACACTTTTAGCCCTCCAACGTTGGAGGTATTTGGTAAAGCCCTCCTTATGTTCTTGGGCCATAACCTCTAGAGACCGCATTGTGGTCTGGATCTCGGTGTTATCAGCATAATTCCGAGCAAATCCCGTAGCCACATCATCCCATGTCGAGAACTTCTTGGGATCTAGCTTGTAGTACCAGGCCTTTGGGTGTTTCTCAAGAGATGCAGCAAAGAGGTTTTTGAACATAGAAGAGTCCACTCCCTTAATAGCCATGAACTCCATGAAGGCTCGTACATGTAGTAACGGGTCTTCAGTCCCTTCAAACATGGGTAAGCCCGTGAGATTCAGGTTCGCGGGCAGTTTGTCACTTACCGGGGAGTACTCCCGACTATTCTCTCGATGGATATTGTTACTTCCAGTTAAGTGAACTTGTTCTTCTAATCGGCGGACCGAGCTAACTAGTTAAGCTAGAGGTTCCGTAACCCCGGTATTTGGAGTCCTTTGCTCCACTGCAACTAAACGAGCAACGATAGCCACTTGACCGGCCCTCATTTCTGTCAGTTGGGCATCAATGTCGAGTTGTTTGTCGGCCATGGCATCCACGGAGGCCTTCAGACTGTTCAGAGCTGCTTCCATTTTGCGACTGTGTCTGGTGGACGGTGGCCTGTCTGTAAGAACACCGCGCAATCAGAAACTGAACCCGGACCTTGGAACCAAAATAGTACATCCCGAGCAGGGAGAAGACTAAAAAAAACGACTTGAAAGAGACTTTTAGACGGGTGACTCGTGGATGACGGGCTTTCCTTAGGATTCGACGGGTGGGCCGAATCCCGTTCGAAGGAAGGTCCATGTGAGACGTCCCCAGACTTTGGACTCAAATGTGTAGACGGGCCCTCCTTTGTAGGAGTATGTCCTACGTAGTTGGGCCTTGCCTTAGTCTAATAAGGCGGACTGGGATAGGGAAGAAACTCGTGATGTAAGATCGACAGAGTTTCGACGCTAGAGACCTTGACGACTTATGACATGACCCGACACTGCTAAATACGGGAAAGTCCTAAGGGGGAGGAAAGTTTTGAAAAGGATTATTTTTTAAAGTCGGGGAAAGACCCAATTTTTTTCAAGAAAAATCGGAAAGTGCATCGGGCCTTGGTTTTGAAAGTTCGAAAATATTTTCGAGTTTTGAATCGGGCAGCATACCGGCTAGAAAATGGGCTATTTTGAGTAAAATCATAAGTCCTAAATTCGGTAGCTTTCCGGGTTTTGAAATTTGAATATTATTTTTGAAAAGATGCATTTTTGAAATGACGATTTTTTGAAAACGACACAGAAACCAGATAACACATAGTCACGCAAGCATTATAACGACGTCATGTATGCTTTACACTAAGTCTCGGTCGGTCTAAATGGGGTCTATACCAGTGCACATAGCCTAGACGAGAATCGGGACGGACTTCCTAAGTTGAGTTGATCTTAGAACATGCCGCGAAACCCATACGAATCGACCATGAGCACCTTTAACGTATCCAAGTCGGAATTCATCGTGGTATAGTGGGACGTCGGTCACCAGTACCGGCCCGGGAAAATAGGGGTTATGCATGAACCGTAAAACTAAAACGCGTATTGTACTAGTCAAACGATTTCTATTCGAGTCTCACCCTGAGGATGCCGATGGTTAGTCACACATCAGTTAATCCCCAGCGGAGTCGCCAAATTGTGGACATGATGTAGGTCCACCCCGACGCGGCCACGCGCGGGTTTGGGTAGGCGAATGCACCTCCATATGAGAATGGATCGAATTGAAATTTAAGTCGAAATGGAGTCGCCACCGAAATTTGTGGGAGTTCGGACCCGTTCGAGCCCACTCTATATCGCTATGGACCATACACAAAGTATGGCCCATTTCGGTTTTAGAGTTTAATGGGCTCGTCCCTTTGCATTGCGATACCGATACCATCTATACCGGTAATCGTGTAAAGAATGACTCTCGTGCGCCAACGGTTTCGGGCATCCGGAAACAGAGGTTCTGAGTAAGGGATGAGGGTACGTGTTGGGAAGCCCACTAAGGACACCCAACCCCGCCCGTACTTAGCAGCCTCTACTAAGACATCGTTTGACTTTCTAATATGCGCGTTAGTGATTCGGTGAAATGATATGCAAACAGCGTTTTAGCTAAGCATGAGAATTAAATGTGAGCTACGTCATTTTAATGCATCTAATTTATTGTCGAAGTGATTTAGCATGCGAGGGTTCATTTATAAACGGTAAAACGTAAATAAATAAAGCAAAGCAATATAAATCGGTTACAAGTTACACGGGCGGAATACAACCCGGAATTCACAATACAACGAGCAATAATATAGAATAATCGGAATATATAACTAAAATGATAGCCAATAAATAGAAACGGACCCGTATATAGTAAATATGAACTAGACCGTGAGTCATGTAAATGGACGAACTTTGATTGAATACTCATTATTTTGTGTACTAACCAAAGGACGGAGATATAGGACCTAGGCGTGGTGCTAGCCCGATCCCGAATCCCGATGCCTTGTCCCAACTTATCATATCGATAAATTGGAGTCTAAATTAATCGTACGTCGGATACGACTAAGGAGTCGTCAACGCAAGATTAATAGTGAGACCGTCGATCAAAGTTGTTTATGTGCAATGATATGCATGTATTTTGAAAAGGAGATCACGTGATTAACTTTACACGTGACGACTAAGTCGCTTTTTTAAAAGACGAGGCTCGGATGATAAAAAGAGCTCTCGGTTTTCTGGGCTACAGGACCCACTCGATCGAGTCATGGGCTGACTCGGTCGAGTGTGTCCTCGTGGAGGCTCCTGCCCAAGATTTGGGGTGCTACTCGATCGAGTAGCTTATGTACTCGGTCGAGTGGCACCTGTACGAGTTATGACTCGTCTCATTTTATTTGTTTTAAATCGATGGTTGGCCGAGTTAAATAAAAATATTTACGATTTAGATTTAACTCGGTTTTTCGATACTATAATCATGTCTTATATGATTATAATACCGTTATCGGAATTTTATAGAAAATGTTAATGTGAGTTTGAAAGATTTAATTAGCGGCGAAATTTTAGCCCTCCGCGTCACGACATCGATATTAATCCTAACGGATTATGTGATGTCGATTTTCGCATCAACGGATTTCATGCTAATCTCGAAAATGGGATCAAATGCGTTCAACTATGATCGGTCACGATCACGTCGTACCCTTGAGTACATTGGGGCGGTGCTCCCCGAAAGGGCGCCACCTCCGTCGTTGCTCTTAAAGGGATTAGACGGACTTTAGATGATCGTCATAGTTAAACGGATTTGAAACCGGAACTTATTATTATTACGTATACGCGATAAATGAGACGAAAATAAATAACGATAATTAAATGTTAGATTGTTAGATGCAATAGATAAATGTTAGATGTTAGATGTTAGTGTTAGTAATGTTGTCGTTACTATCGACATAATTATAATACTAATACATAAACATAAATGTACATAAAAAGAACGAAAAGAAAGGGAAGAAGGAGAAGTCGGTGTTGAATTGTCACACCCTCAACCTACATGCTCTTGCTTCTCGGGATACGGTTCGTCAAATGGCGGCAATGGCGCGGGAACTTCGAGATACGTAGGAAGAGTTGATGGTGTGTATGTATGGCTCGGTGTATTATGGCTGAAATGTGAGGTTTTGAAGGTGCAAAGTTGGCTGAAATATGTGTTGTCAAAGTTGTTTTTTGTTTGAGGGTTGATGGGGTATTTATAGGAAAACCCACGACCTAGGGTCACTCGATCGAGTGGCCTAACTCGATCGAGTGCCCTTGAAGATGAATCTGGTCCGGATTGTGAGGTTCCACTCGACCGAGTGGATCAATTAGGACGCATCATTTTAGGAAATGGTTGACCTTGATTGATTTTGATTTTTTGAATTTGGGCGCCATTTTCTAGGAATGTATCAGGTTGTGTTGGTGTGTCGGGTTCGTCTTTGACCAGGTTTCGACCCGGTCGCTAAAAGACGGGTTTTTTTTTTGGTGTCGGTTTTGGCCCAAATTAGTCTTATTTTACTCGGAACGACCCACTGGGCCTGAATTTGAGGTTGGTTTTGGGTGATTTTTATCCCGTCAAAAGCCCATGCCTGACATTATTGATTTTGAGCCCATATCCGAGCGCGTTAGAGCACGTTAGCGTCCGATCATCATCGGGTGTTTTTTGGAAACTACCATAGACACCTGGCAGTCAAAATGCGGGTGTCTACACGTGGCAACAGAGTTCGCTCGGAATTACGCTGATAATACCGAGATCCAGACTACGATGCGTACTCTGGAGGTTATGGCCCAAGAGCCCGAAGAAGGGTTCACTAAATATCTTCAAAGATGGAGGGCCGAGAGTGTAAAGTTGGTAGACAAGCCCAACGAGAAGACACTAGTGGAGGCGTTCATCAACAACCTCCTACCTTCTTACCGCGTCCATCTTAGGTATGCCGGCATTTCAAACTTTGCCGTGCTTACCGAAATGGGCATTAGAATTGAAGACGATCTTCGACATAATGAAGATCTGGGTGAAGCTTCTACTGAAGGCTATACTGGACATCAACTCGAATCCTTAGAAGCCGACGACTAATGACAACATCATCCGAGAGTCCGGATCTGATTTAAGTCCGAGTCTGAGTCTAGGATGTTCTATTTCAAAGTCAAAGTCAGAGTCAGAGTCAATTGTATTTTGTCCTCCTTTTCAAAATTCAATAAAATCAGCTTTCAATATACTTTCTCATATATACTTTCCTTATGTGTTTCCGAGAACAAGATGAACACCGTCATACACTGTGAGCACACGTACGTGGCTATTATAGGCACATCTATAATGACTGCAAGAAACCGAGCTCGTGTTTTCCTTTTACCTATTCCATGTCTGGTATAGAAATGCCACATAACTACCCGTAGCAGGGGCGGTGTCGAATCCTATAACAAATCTAGGTAGTCTCCTAGTTTGGGTTAAGGACGGGAGGCAAGCCCATTTCCCACATTAAACACCCATCTAATAAGATCAACCAACCCCTACCTTTGGTGTTAGTCCAACCAACAAACATTCAAAAAACCCATGACCGGGGCTGAGAGGTCAACCAACATTCAAAAAACCCATGACCGGGGCTGAGAGGTCAACCAACATTCAAAAAACCCATGACCGGGGCTAAGAGGTTAACCAAAATTCAAAAAACCCATGACCGAGGCTAAGAGGTCAACCAACATTCAAAAAACTCATGACCGGGGCTAAGAGGTCAACCAAAAAATATTCAAGAACCCATGACCGTAGTGAAAACGGTCAAATTCAAAATTATCAATACTCATACCGTCCAATAGGGGAGTGACAATCAAGCTGGTCAGCTAATACCACACTCAGCCTTCCCACATTACAACCCTCAAGACCTTCCCGAGACCTAGGCTAGAGGCAGCCCGAAATTTTGAGGATTCAAGCTCCATAGGATACCCCTAACCATTAGGGCCAGACATGGAAACCAGATCCCGCATTATCAAACCTGCCCAATCGAAGTTCGAGCCATTCTTACTCGACTTCCCCCTTTCCTACCACATTACAATACCTTACCCTCGAAGCCTTAGCTCCACAAATCAAGCTCCAGATGTCTAAACATCAAAGCCACTTACCACCTAGCACCATATTTCCAAAATTATCCAAACCAGTTACCGGCCCCAAACACGGGAGCTCAACCTGCGGTCGGCATAGAACATGCCCAAATAGTTCACACCACTTCTGGGAGCTACCCCGGAGAACACTCACAGTCACGGGATTAACATCCTAACTGTTCTAGCCCTTTGATCAAGACATCATTGGGAATGCACCTAGCCTACACCATTGTTATGGCTAGTTACACACAAAGCTCTATTAGACTAGGCACCATAATACATCTTCCAATCCACTGAACTACGGCTTGGTTTGATTTCACTACACGTGAATACGTAGGCAGCCTTTTAACAGAGGCACAACCACCCACATTGACACACATTCAAAAAACATTATCATTCCGACCACGACACCATCATGTTCTCAACAGCTAGCTTTGTCGTCCTGGGGGCTTCTCCTAGGGAGAGGTTCTCCATCCACTCACATAATCCAAATACTTTCAAAATCTAGCCTCCTTTCTACATTGTGTCCGAGTACTCGGCTCAGTCAAAGACGAGAATCTGTCAGGACTCGAAGCAATACCCGTTTTGGACCGTACCCTAAAATCGGAAATCCAGAAGGGCACCAGACTAAAACAGTCTCATTACAGACTACTGCAGTCCCCTTATGACAGATCGTTCCCATGTTGCCACTCGCCTAGGTTACGGAATATCGCAACTCAAGAGTCTTGATAGGTGGCCCACCCCCCTACCGAGTCACGGTCCAACCCCTCGAGAGTCCAGTCGTGTCTGTCAGCTCGTCCTGTCACGTCCAGTCGAGTCTTTCAGTAGGCCTCTCTTTTCAAATTCTTGCTTTGAAATTTGCAAAATTAGCCATTTAAAAAAAATCATTTTCGACGAGGTCAAATTTCGGTCTAGTTAAACTGCAAATTTCTTTTATACCCCTTTTCCATTTTGAAAACCTAGCCCATGAGTGCTTTCAGGATTTCAATTTCAAAAATTCAAAAATCATTTTCCCCAGCGCGAGTCATTTTACTACCTACGTGTTGCACGCAAATTTTATGTGACTTATACAGGTACGACTCAAGCAGGGAGATGCAACCCACTGTATCTCCCCAGCAGAAAGCCCAAGACGGCATCTTCTCTCGAATCAACACGGGATGGGCCCATATACAGGTGCACCCGGGACTTATACGACAAGTCCAATTCCCCAGCAGATAGCCCGAGGCGGCATTTTCCCCGGAATAGCACGGGATGGGCCCACACATAGGCACATTCAGGACTTATGCGACAAGTCCGATTCCCCACGGAGGTATTATCAGCAGCTCAGGTATGACTCCTATCTTATGGCTGGCGAGCCCTTCACGCGAGTCTAATGGACTATAAACGACCCGATCGGAAGTCTACCAGGTCTTAATTGACTTGGCAGCTACTCTGACTTTCCCCTTATCCAAGCCTCAGTCAGAGTGGGGGCTCTGTAGACACCCGCATTTTGACTGCCAGGTGTCTATGGTAGTTTCCAAAAAACACCCGATGATGATCGGACGCTAACGTGTTTCTACGCGCTCGGATATGGGCTCAAAACCATTAGTTGCTGGCTAATGCACTTACGGAGTACAAATCTCACAAAATCAACCTCAAATCCAGGCTCAGTGGGTCGTTTCCAGTCAAACAAGACTAATTTGGGCCGAAACCGACACCGGAAATAAAACCGACTTTTAGCGATTGGGTCAACCCCGGTCAAAGTCATTTCCGAGACACACAAAAAACGGCCACACAATCATCAAAAAGTCCAACTCAAAAGCAAACCCACGGTCCTCATTCAGGCGAGCCATTGGATGAAGTCCATCAAGACACTAAACCCTAGACGGGATACCTAGGCCTTGCCTATATAAACACACCATGAACACAACCCTAGGACAACTTTTACACATCTTTTGAAACCCTAATTCAACCCTAGTCTACACTAGTCTACATACATTCAAACCCTAATACTATAAACCCTAAACCTAGCTTTAGGAATTCGAAACTCTAACCACCACAACTCAATTTACATACTCGATACTCCCGTGCTAGTCGCCACTACGAGTTCCGTCCGAGCATAAGGTTGAGGGTGCCAATTCCCGCTCTTCTCCTTTTTTTTCCTCTTTCTCACATCGTGTCGTCTATCATCATTGTCGTTGTCTCGTTTTTTTTTTATATTTTATTCGTGTCCTAATATCGCTAATATCACTAGTATTAAAAGACATTAAAATACTTGTGAATTTGTGTCGAGTGTAAGTGATGGTGGGATAAGGAAACCCGAATATACAAGTGCACTGCACACAGCGTTGCCGGTCGCTTATCCCATCACCCCGACCACTTGATTATTGAAACAAGTCAACCTAAACAATACTTTGTTTATTTTTGTTTGCATCATTATTCACATCGCATATTTGCATCAACTTTCAAAACAAGTATTTTATTTAATAAGGGTCGAAACCCGTTGACTCGGATCCGACATCACATAATCCCTAGGGATTCGTTACGATGTCGGAAAAGCCGAGGGAATCAAGTCTTTCAATTCAAGCAAAGCGTCGATCTTTTAGATTCGATACCAATTCCATAATTGGATGTCGAATCTAACGATCTAGTCAAATAAATTAACTAATGCGATTTTTTCGTTGATGCTAAAATACTTGTCATACAATTCGTTAGAATTACGACATTATTAAACGCGGAGGAAATCTACTCATATCGCGATAGTTAATTTAAGACGACTTAAATCAATTTTCTTCTATTTTCACTCTAGTATTCCATATCGATTCAATAATCGAATATGGGATACAACGAGTATTCAAATTTAGAATCGAGTATAAATCCCATAATATTTATATCCGATTCAACAAAATCAATGATTTATAAAATCTGGGTCGAGCATAAATTGTACAATATTTTTGTCCGATTCGGCAGTGTTCCGGTTAAGGAATCAATTAACCCGATTACGAATTCGGGTCCTTAGTGTTCGGGTATCGCTTTGCTCGATTTCCTCCAATCTCTCCTTCCCCTTCTCCTATAGTCGGACCTTCCCGGCGAAGTGAGTCTGCTCCCTGCACAAGCAACGCACAGGGCCTCGGAGGTTGTCCGAGGGAACCCTCTCCGATGCCTAAGTCAGTCCGTGAATGCCTTGACGAACCTAGCTCGTGAGGAACTAGGTGGCGGTTTTTAGGAGTAAGGGTCTAGAGAGAGAAAATCCAACCCCCTCTATGTGGGAAATGAGTGGGTATTTATACCTTCCCACAAGAGAGAGAGGAAGAGAGGGAGAAAAGCGGGAGAATGGGTGGACGTGAGGACGACACGTGGCTTCTCCTCATCCACCCACTTCCCATTACCTGAGGCGGAATGACGGATGGGCCCTCGGATTCCCCTGCTTGTACTGGGGGTTCGGGCACCCTGGAAACCAGCACGATGAGAACTTGGAGGCCCTGCTCGGCTGGCAGAAGGGCCCTGCTCGGCAGGCGCAAGCCTTTCGGGGTTCTCCCCGTAGTCCTTCGCAGGGAGGGCTGACGGGTGATTCTAGATTCGCCCTGGGGGCGAACCGCTCCGGGGCCCTGCAGGCGGGCGGCCCGGGGTACTTGGTCAACTCCCATCAATTGGCCCACGCCGGCAAGAGGGAGGCGGGGTCTTCCTCTTGGCAGGCGTCTCTTGAGATGGGGTGCAGTTGACTCTTGAACTCTTGCATTTAATGCACTGCTTGTTCCCGAGGTTGGAATGTTCTTTTAGTGATGATTGCTTCCTATTCCCAGCGGATTTTTGGGCAGCGTGCGGGTGCGCTGATTGGCCGTGCCCCCTATCGAAGTAGTTGTGGCGCCATTTAATGCTTTGGCAACCCTCCGTATAAATTGCGGTTTCTTTGCTATTTTCTCAACCCATCTTCAACCTTCTCTTCTTCTTTCTTCAGAGAAAATGTCGTGGATTACTAGAGTGCTTTCCTGTCGTGGAGCTCGCGTAGTGAGCCGTCGCTTTGCGGGGCGTTGGAGGCTAAGGTACTCCCGGGCGTCTTTTCTCATTCTGCGTCGTAGCCGGCGACCCCGCGTTCAACGTCCCCGAAAGTCCAAGAGGGCTCTTATCAAAGCGGGCAAACGTCCTCAGAGGGCTTCTCTAGCCTCTCCAAGGTTCAGGCGCTGCCCCCAGGGTGGGGGTTGTTTCGACAGGGGGTGCCATGAATGTTTTCCATGGCTGCACCCTGAGCAATTCGACCCCGACTGCTCAGGTCTGTCTTCTTCCGAGTCGGGCCCTTCTTCTCCCCTGAGGAAGAAGGTTGGATGCGGCTCCTGTGACGATACCGAGACAGTCCCTTATGGTAGGGACTGGGATGTCAGCAGCCGGGACTCCGGCGACAGTGACGGCCAGGGTTACTCCTCTGGTCGTGGGGATGATGATGATTCGGCAGATCCCTTCAAAGATTCCGATGATTGGGACTGGGGATCTGACATTGGAGGGCGCGACAGCCCTGGGGATTACTCCCCGGGCTCTGACGATGATTAGGCCTGCCCGGGGGGTGCAGGCATAATGAGCCGGAAATAGAGGCTCCTTTTGTATTCCTGGCTTGCATGCCATGTAACTTGCCCATTTTTCGGGTTTTCTTTAGTTTTAATGAAAAGATCAGGCGGCTTGGTTTACATGTGGCATTTTTATTATTTGCTATTATTTGTTTTTGTTTTTATTATTATTATCGAGAGGGAGAGTGACGTCATCGAGAGAATAAATGTTCCTGGCGTCTATTTGCCTTCTCGAGGCTTTCTTGGGATGAGGAGGTTGGTTGTTAGAGTTGTGACACGTGGGGGATGACTTGCGGGGTGAGCTTTGCAGAGAGAGGCGACCCTTCGACTGCCCAGACCTATATAAGCCCATTTTCTTCCCCTAATTCCCTTTTTAGTGCTTTTCAAAACTCGAACTTCCACTTCCTCTTCACTCTCTTTGCTGCTGAGAACTTCTTTCAAGATTTCGAAGGGCGTCTAACTTCGGACCTTTTTCGGCGACGACCATCCTTCTAGGTTAGAATCTTGATTCCATCTTTTAGTTTTTCTTCCTTTTTCTCATTCTTTCGCGAAATAGAATGTCTCGTGCTCGCGCTCTTACTTTTAGTCCGTCGTTTGGAGGGACGGAGGACAGGAGAGGGGGGAGATCTGACTGGGCCTCTTCCTCTGGGGTCAGACCTGGCGGGGAAAACCACCCCGAGGAAGATGGGGGTGCCAACTCACCCGAACCCGCGTCCTTTGACGTCGTCGACTCCGACGATGGTGCATTGGAGATTGACCCTTCCACCGTCGCCGGACTTGCTCCCAGGGAAAAAGGGAAAAAATATTTCTTGGACAAACACAAATACCTGGTTCCTTTGAGAACCTACCCCGAGACCAAAAACCGAGACCTAATTCTGGAGAGTAATGCTGCCGGGGAGATTGAGAAGTTCTATGACTTCGGGGAGGGGTACACCGTTATAGTCCCGGGGGAGAAAGATACGGTGTGTTGCCCTCCTGACGGCTGTGTGGCTGTCTATCACAAAAGCTTGGAATTCGGCCTTCGATTCCCTCTTCACCCCTTCTTGGAGGAGGCTTTCAGGAGGATGAACGTGGCCATTGCCCAATTGACTGCCTCAGCTATCAGGACCCTGGTGGCTTATACCTGGACCTGCCTCTTCCACGGGGAGGGGCCTTCTATTGATGCTTTGCGTGCCATGGCTTGGCTGCAAATGGTATCCTCATCAAGGGGGGATGACTCCCCTGGGTACTGGTCCATTCTGAAATCGAAAAAATACGCTCTGGTCTGGCCGGCCCTAAACAGCCTGAAAGACTGGAAAGATAATTTCCTGTACGTACATAGCGCTTCAGGGTGGCGAATCCCTAGGCATTTTAGGAACCACGTACATACCCGCCTGGAAACCCGTGGGGAATATCACCCGGGTGTCGGGGGAAAAGACTTGAAGGTGAAGCTGAGTCAGGCTGATGAAGAATTGATTAAGAAATTTAAGGTTACTGAGGGGGCTCCTCCCAATGAGCCTTCTTTCTGGCTTCCTCACGCAGACCTTATCACCACGGATGAATACCTGCTCCCGCTGGGTTTGATTCCCGGCCTTGAAGGTAGTTCAGGGGCTCCAACTGGCCTGGTGATTTTTCCTGAGGTTCTCATCCCTGTTTTCTTAACTGGCCTTTTTTACCCGTCTTTGCAGGTGATGCTTCTCGCCGTTGGACCAGGAAGCAGGTGAGGAGGCTTGGTCTGACTGAGGAGTTCTTTGTCACTCGAAAAGTCCCCCTTCTTCCCTCCAACTTCAAGAAAGGAGAGAAGAACTTGATGAGGTTTGTGAAGGGGCTCGCTTCTGGTCGACGGCTCCCCTTCCCTCCTCGGCTAAAGCCGGCAGCTCCTTCTCCCAATGCTCAGGGTGGGGATGCTGAAATTACTTCTGCGGCGACCCCCTCTTATGCTCGCCGCCAAGATGATTCCCCTGCTAGGGCACATGCTTCCCCGGGGTCTCACCCTGCGGAGTCTGAACAAACTGGAGAGAGTGCTCCCCTGATCCGTAGGAGAAAAAGGAGTAGGGAGACTCCAGGGACCGTGCCTATGGTTGACTTAGAGGCCGACGTGGAGACCCCGGAGGCGAAACGCCCTGCTCACGACGTCCCGGGCACCTCTCTTTTGGAGGAGAATGCAGAGTTCCACTGTGTTGCGGGCGATAGCGTTGATGTATCAGGCTTGCTCTCGGACTCTGGTACCGTTTTGGCAGACCGCCTCATTAAGTCGATAACCAACACTTCCCACCAGGTGACTCAGTACATACAGCGTACTTCCAGGGTGTTGCAGGCTTCTGCCGAGCTGGCGGCCCTCAGTCGCCTAAGTGACGAGGAGCTGACTGTCACCTCTGGGGCCCCTCCTCCCGATCGCCTAGCCGTGGTTGAAAGGGATGTGACCCTGATTGTGGGCCTGAAGGACCAGCTGTCCAAGCGAGAGAGCGAGCTGGAGGAAGTGAAGGGGCAGGCCGACCAGTGGAGGCTTCAGGGGGAGCAGGCTGTGAGGGAGGCGGCCAAGCTTGAGGTGGAACTGAAGGAGAGCCGCCTGGCAGTGAAGCGTGCTGAGACGTCCCTGGCTGAGGTGGAGCATCTCAAGAAGAAAGTAGCTGATCTGGAGGAAGAATTGTCCAAAACCAGCTCAGACTTCAAGCAGGCTCAGGCTGGGTGGCTAGATGAGAAAGACGCCGTCCTGAAGGAGGCTGAAGCTGCCACGGACTTGAGCTTCGAAAATGGGGCTACTTCCTCCTTGGAGCTTGTTATGGAGGTCATCAAGGAAATGTTCCCTGTCTTTGACGAGGACGCATTTCGAAATCTCTATGCTGCCAAGAATGAAGCTCTGGCAGCTGGAACCCCCAAGGAGCCTGCCGGTCCCGACCATGGTGTGCCTGATGCTTAGGCCTTTTGCTCTTTGTTGATAATTTTTGTGCTGAGCCTTAGAATGGCCAGCTTTGTCTGTAATGCTCTGACCTTTCTGGATCTTTATTTTGGGCTTTGTTAAAACCGTTCTACTCTTTTCCGGATTAATCTTTGAATGTTCGTCTTTTCTTTTACTTCCTTCGTTTTCCAGAGTTTGGCTGCGTTTTTTATACAAGGCTGGGGGGCTCGCCCTCAGTCCTTGTTCGTTTGGCCTGTTCCTGGCTCTTGGTCAGAGTCCAGGGGCCTGCCTCCTGCCTGCCCAGAGGCTGGCAGGGTGGCATTATGCGTTTCTTATACAAGGTTGGGGGGCCTGCCCCCAGTCCTTGTTCGTTTGGCCTGCTCCTGGCTCTTGGTCAGAGTCCAAGGGGCCTGCCCCCTCCCTGCCCAAAGGCTGTCAGGGTGGCATTATGCATCTTTTATACAAGGTTGGGGGGCTTGCCCCCAGTCCCTGTTCGTTTGGCCTGCTCCTGGCTCTCGGTCAGAGTCCAGGGGGCCTGCCCCCTGTCTGCCCAGAGGCTGGCAGGGTGGCATCATGCGTTTTTTATACAAGGTTGGGGGGCTTGCCCCCAGTCCTTGTTCGTTTGGCCTGCTCCTGGCTCTTGGTCAGAGTCCAGGGGGCCTGCCCCCTGTCTGCCCAGAGGCTGGCAGGGTGGCGTCATGCGTTTTTTTTATACAAGGTTGGGGGGCTTGCCCCCAGTCCTTGTTCGGCCTCTCCTTGGCTCTTGGTCAGAGTCCAGGGGGCCTGCCCCCTGCCTGCCCGGAGGCTGGCAGGGTGGAATTATATGTTTTCTTTTTTATACAAGGTTGGGGGGCTTGCCCCCAGTCCTTGTTTGTTTGGCCTGTTCCTGGCTCTTGGTCAGAGTCCAGGGGCCTGCCCCCTGCCCGCCCAGAGGCTGGCAGGGTGGCATTATGCGTTTCTTATACAAGGTTGGGGGGCCTGCCCCCAGTCCTTGTTCGTTTGGCCTGTTCCTGGCTCTTGGTCAGAGTCCAGGGGGCCTGCACCCTGCCTGCAGGGAGGCGTTTGAATTTTTGTTGGGGGGGCTATTTTCCTTAGTTCTGGCAACAGGGGGGCCTCCCCCTATTGCCCCCTGCTCGTTTGTGTGTGAAAACGCGAGTTTGAACAGGTAACGAGTATAGACTTTGAGGATCTTTTCATTTCTTCGTAAAAATCTATCACAAGGGTGGTCGGAGCCGTCGACATTCTTTGACAGTTCTCCGCCAATTTTGAAGAAAACGAAGACTACTTTAAGATTCTGGTTTAAACATAATATTTCTTCAGGGTGTCCGCGTTCTAGTGAGCACTCAACTCTTGGCCCTCTAGATTGGCGATTTTATACGTGCCTGGCCCTAAGATTTGGGTTACCTGGTATGGACCTTCCCAATTAGCGCTAAGTTTGCCGTGCTCTCTCGATCTTCCTACGGCCTGTGTCTTTCTGAGGACTAGATCACCCATCTGGAAATTTCGCTGATGCACTCTTTTGTTGTACGCCTTCCTCATTCGTTGTTGGTAGGCGACGATATTGGTGCTGGCTTCCTCCCTCACCTCACTGACTAGATCCAAGGCCTCTGCCATCGCTACTTCATTCTCAGCCTGGTCGTATTGTAAGGAGCGCAGGGAGGGGATCCTGGCCTCAATTGGTAGTAAGGCCTCTGCACCATACACCAGGCCGAACGGGGTTTGGCCCGTAGACTCCTTCCGGGTGGTCCGGATTGACCAGAGTATGCTGGGGAGTTCGTCGGCCCACCTGCCCTTGAGGTCATCCACCATTTTCTTTAGGCCATTCAAAATCTGCTTGTTGGCTGCCTCCGCCTGCCCGTTGGTTTGAGGGTGGCAGACGGCAGAATAAGCGACCGCGACGCCGTGACCTTCCAGCCATAATCTCAGGGGGTCGTTATCGAATTGTCTTCCATGGTCAAACACTATCATTTTTGGCAGGCCGAACCGGGTGATAATGTTCCTCCAAATCACCTTCCTGACCGCTGGCTCGGTGATGTTAGGCACTGCCTCTGCTTCCACCCATTTGGTAAAGTAGTCAATAGCTACGATCAAGAACTTTCTTCCCCCGGTGGCTACCGCGAAGGGGCCCAGTATGTCCATTCCCCACTGAGCGAAGGGAATGGGAGACAGGATCGGCCTGAGCTCCTGGGCAGGGGCATGGATGGATGGGGCGAAAAGCTGACATTTTCTGCATCTTTGGGTTAGGTCCTTTGCGTCGGCCAGCAGGGTCGGCCAGTAGTATCCAGCTCTTAAGGCCTTGTGTGCTAGTGACTTCCCTCCTATGTGATGGCCACATATCCCGGAGTGGATGTCGTCCAACACCTCCGCCGCCTGCTCTGCCCCCAGGCATCTGAGCAGAGGGGACGAGAAGGATTTTTTGTACAAGTCTTCTCCTATTATGATGAACCATGCAGCCCTTGCTGGCATTTTTCTTTTCTGTACAGGGTCGGTCGGTAGGACTCCGTGCTTTTTGAACAGGATGATGGGGGTCCTCCAGTCTTCAGGCCCTGCTTCCTCCACCGCACCAACGGTTTGATAGGGGACGGTAGATTTCTCCTAGACGACGTCCACCCATACTGATCTTCTTATATCTTGTAGGCTGGAGCTAGCTAGTTTTGACAGAGCGTCCGCTCTGTGATTCTGGGATCGTGGGATCTGTCTGATTTCATATGATTTCAAACCTGATAGTTCCCTTTTTACCACCTCCAGGTATGCGGCCATTGTTTGGTCCCTGGCTTCATATTCTCCATTAATTTGGTTGGCGATGAGCTGGGAGTCCGTGGCCAAAATGACCCGTTCTGCGCCTGCAGCCTTAGCCAGGTTGATGCCTGCAAGTACTGCTTCATACTCGGCTTCATTATTCGAGGCGGGGAAGACAAATCTGAGCGCATGCTCAAAATCGGTCCCTTCCGGACTGGTCAACACTACCCCCGCCCCTGCTCCATTGGCCGTTGAGGACCCATCGGTGTATACGATCCACTCGCCGGAGGTTGGGCCATCGTCTTCAGAGTGGGAACACTCTGCCAGAAAGTCGGCTAAGGCCTGGGCCTTGATGGCTGTTCTTGACTGGTATGTTATCCCCAGTCCGCTCAACTCGATGGCCCACTTCAGCAATCTGCCTGATTTCTCAAATTTCTCTAACACCTTTTCCAGGGGCTGGTCTGTTAGCACCACGACAGGGTGTGCGTCAAAATATGGCCTCAATTTCCTGGCTGCTATAACAACCGCGTAGGCCGCTTTCTCGACCATAGGATAGTTCTTCTCGGCTGCCCCCAGGGCGTGGCTTACAAAGTATATGGGCTGTTGAGCGCCTGCTTCTTCCCTTAGGATGACCGCGCTGACTGTCACGTTGGTTACAGCGATGTAAAGGAAAAGCTTTTCTCCTGCCACCGGTCTTGCCAGGGTGGGGAGTTTCTTTAAGTGTTCCTTCAATTGTCCGAACGCTTCTTTTTTGCTCGTCTTCCCACTTGAACTGCTTATTGCCTTTCAGCACCTTGAAGAACGGGGTTGACTTGTCTGCTGACCTGGCAATGAACCGTGCCAGGGCGGCCATGCGACCTGTCAGACGTTGGATGTCCCTGATGGTCTTTGGCTCAGGAAGGTCTAGAACAGCCTGAATTTTCTCGGGATTGGCGTCTATCCCTCGAGAGCTTACCAAGAAACCCAAGAATTTTCCAGAGCGCACCCCAAACGTGCATTTCTTCGGATTGAGCTTCATTTTGTAGGCGCGCAGGGAGGAAAATGTCTCCCGCAGGTCTTCCAGGTGTTCCCTGTCTCCCTTACTCTTTACAATGGCGTCATCGACATAGGCCTCTATGTTTCTGCCCTTCTGATTCTTGAACACCTTGTCGACCAGGCGCTGGTACGTGGCCCCTGCGTTTTTCAGCCCGAATGGCATCATCTTGTACATGTAGGTGCCTGAACTGGTGATGAATGCGCACTTGACTCTGTCTGGCTGCCATAAGTACACCTGATGATATCCTGAGAAGGCATCCAGGAAGCTTAGCATAGTATATCCACTGGTAGCGTCCACCAGTTGATCAATTCTGGGGAGTGGGTAACAGTCTTTTGGGCAGGCCTTGTTGAGGTTCGTAAAATCCACGCACATCCTCCACGCGCCTGACGATTTCTTGACCATGACCACATTCGCCAGCCACTCAGGGTAGTCACAAACTTCTATAAAGTCTGCCTTCAAAAGTTTTTCGATTTCTTCCTTGATTGCCAAGTCTTTTTCTGCGGACATGTTCCGCTTTTTCTGCTTCACAGGGCGGGCGTCCGCGTTTACGTTCAGCTTGTGAACGATGCACGCTGGATCGACCCCTGGCATTTCATCCGCCGAGTAGGCGAATACATCCTTGTTCTCCTTCAGTAGCTCGACCAGTTCAGCCTGGTAGGATTCTTCCAAGTCAGCCCCTACAAGGACTTGTCTCCCTGGCTCCAGGTCCACCAGCATGCTTTCTCCCCCAGGTTCCAGGTGGTTTGACGCCTGGTTACCGGCTGGAATCTCGCCCTCTCTGCTGGGGGAGCTGTCGGCTTTTCTTTTCCCTTTTCTTTCGCTCTCATGAGCCTGCAGGGCCACGGAGTAGCACTGTCTGGCCGACTCTTGGTCCCCGCGTATTTTGCCTTCTAGGCCGAAGTCAGTGACGTAGGCTATGGTGAGAGCCCGGATTGATATGGCTGCTTCAATCTCGTCCAGGGTGACTCTGCCGATCAGGGCGTTGTAGGCAGACTTCGCATCTACCACAACAAATGACGCTCTGATATTCCTGGCAGTAGCCCCTTCCCCAAACGTTACAGGCAGGTCTATGATTCCTACGGGCAATACGCCTGCTCCGCTGAACCCATATAATGACCCGGGGGCGGGTCGTAGGTGCCTTTTCTCCAGACCCATTTTGTCGAAGTCGTCTTTGTACAGCAGATTCGTGTAGGCACCGGTATCTACCATGCATCTCCGGACAATGTGGTTGCTAATTACCAGAGATAGCACCAGGGGATCGCTGTGAGGGTACACCACCCGCCCTGCATCCTCGGGGGTAATGCTCAGCGTTACTCCTTTTGGGCTTCCTGCTCTTTCAGCGTAGCAGATTTGGTTCCTTAGCTCACGAATCTGCCTTTTCTGCCCCCTTCGACTGATTGGACCTTCTGCGTCCCCTGATATCACATGGATTACCAGGCGATTTTGTACCGAGCCCTCGGTCTTTTCAGGCGTCTCTTTCTGGGATTTGTTCCTGGCTGCGTAGTTGGCCAACCAACCGTTCCTGATCAACTTCTCGATCTCGTCCTTCAGGTGACGACATTCTTCGGTGGTGTGGCCTACGCAGTCGTGAAAAGTGCAGAATTTTTTGGGGTCCCCTCTTGGACTGCGCGGCTTGCTCGGGCGATTCCACTTGGCGGTTTATTTTTCCAACTCGAAGATTTCTGCCCTGGATTTATTAAGGGCTGTGTAGCTGTCGAACCTGGGCTGATAAGCAATGCGCTCCTTTTTGGGGGTATCCCCTTCCTCGGTTCTATGTCTTCCGGAGTCGTTTCTCCCGCGTCCACCCTGCGATCCCCCTTGCTGCCTCGTAGGGCCTGCAGGGGTCTCCGGCAGGCTGTGGAATTCCTCCTGCAACATAAACCCCTCTGCGATTTTTCTGGCCTTGGCCAGGGTCTCCGGCTGGGCCCTGATCATCTGGTTCTTCATTTCGCCGGGTAACAGGGAATTGGTTAGTGCATATGCTGCCGTTGGGTCGTCAATTTCCTTCACCTGTTGGAATGACAAATCGAACCTTTTCAGATACTCCCTGACAGTTTCGCCCTTCTTTTGCCTGAGGGTCATCAGGTCAAAGCGGGTGAGACGTCGTCGTTTGTTTCCGGCATACTGGTCCAAGAACAACTCCGCCAGCTCGATGAAGAAGGAAATTGATCCTTGCGGGAGATCCCTGAACCAACCTTGGGCTAGGCCTACCAGGGTGGTGGGGAAGATTTTACACCAGACTGCGTCGTCAGCGTCGTACATGCCCATGTGGCTTTCGTACGCAGCCAGGTGATCCTCCGGGTCTGTAGTTCCGTCGAATTTTACAGTTGGCATTTTAATCTTCGGGATCGGGTATACTTGGACCTCAGGGCTAAGCGGGGTTTTAGTTGGCCTGCCCACCATTTTTGACCTGCCCGCATCTGAGTAGCGACCGTAATCATCCCATTTATCAGGGGTCGGTCGCCTGCTCTCAGGGGAGCGGTGCCTTGGTGGGGGCCTCGGCCTGCTAATCGCCTCGTCGCCTTGAGAAGGGGAGTGATACCGCGAGCGCTTCTTCTGGGCGGACTCGAGGTTATCACCCTGACGGTACCTGGACCTCATGGGTTGGCCGTTGTTGAGCCTGGATTGCAGGCCCTGGGACAGCCCAGGGGGTGGCTGCAATCCCTCAGCTGGCGTCAACCTGGTGAATACGTCTTGCTTCTCTCCCAGGCGCTTGGATACTGGCTCTTTGTGCCTCATGCGATCCCTCAGGTCTTGGGATAGGCCTCTTCTTTCATGAGCGGCGGTGGATTCTGTAGTATGGATGGAGAATGCGCCCTCCGGACCAGCTACTCCCTGCCGTGCAGGCGGCTCCTGACGGGCTTCTGAAATTCGCCTTTGCACTTGTGCATAAGCATGGGCTGTCTTTCTGGCTTTTTTCTGAGCGTTCCTGACGGCGGTTCGCTTCGTGCCCCCGGTTCCTTCTCCACTCTCAAAATGGAGTAACCTGGGGGTCGTCGCGACCCTACCTATCAGGTCGTCAGGGGTAAATTCCTGGTCCAGCATGGCTGAGAAGAAAGCCGCAGTCTGTACCATCTGGGCAGGGGTGAGGTTTAGGACTGGCCTCGACTGGCTCCCCTGTCCAGCCATGGTAGCTGCTCCTTGGCCCGTTGCCCCCTGCAGACTGGCCCGCCCCACACCCGGAATTGTGGCAGCAGGCGTCGTTTCGGGCGGCATGCCATACTTGGGGGCTTTGGGTGGGTTTGCCACTGAACTGGTGTCGAAAATCTCAGGCATATTCAATTGCTAGTGGTTAGTTTTGAGTTTTAGAGTGGTTGATTTTTTGTGGGTAATCTCGTGAGCACAACCTAGATCATTCCCCACAGACGGCGCCAAATTGTTCCGGTTAAGGAATCAATTAACCCGATTACGAATTCGGGTCCTTAGTGTTCGGGTATCGCTTTGCTCGATTTCCTCCAATCTCTCCTTCCCCTTCTCCTATAGTCGGACCTTCCCGGCGAAGTGAGTCTGCTCCCTGCACAAGCAACGCACAGGGCCTCGGAGGTTGTCCGAGGGAACCCTCTCCGATGCCTAAGTCAGTCCGTGAATGCCTTGACGAACCTAGCTCGTGAGGAACTAGGTGGCGGTTTTTAGGAGTAAGGGTCTAGAGAGAGAAAATCCAACCCCCTCTATGTGGGAAATGAGTGGGTATTTATACCTTCCCACAAGAGAGAGAGGAAGAGAGGGAGAAAAGCGGGAGAATGGGTGGACGTGAGGACGACACGTGGCTTCTCCTCATCCACCCACTTCCCATTACCTGAGGCGGAATGACGGATGGGCCCTCGGATTCCCCTGCTTGTACTGGGGGTTCGGGCACCCTGGAAACCAGCACGATGAGAACTTGGAGGCCCTGCTCGGCTGGCAGAAGGGCCCTGCTCGGCAGGCGCAAGCCTTTCGGGGTTCTCCCCGTAGTCCTTCGCAGGGAGGGCTGACGGGTGATTCTAGATTCGCCCTGGGGGCGAACCGCTCCGGGGCCCTGCAGGCGGGCGGCCCGGGGTACTTGGTCAACTCCCATCAGGCAGAATCATCGAATTATCAAAAATCAAAAGCAAAACCAAAACGAACCAACGGTTCGTACAGGTGCCACTCGACCGAGTGCTATAGGCCACTCGATCGAGCGACATCACAAAACCAAGACAGAAGGGTCTGAATGACCTCCACTCGGTCGAGTCTCGCCATGATTCGATCGAGTGGCAACGTACTCGGTCGAGTTCGTCAGTAACTCGACCAAGTAGGGTCCTAAATCAGAAACAGAACCCCTTTTAAGGATCCACTCGGTCGAGTCCCTCCATGACTCGGTCGAGTGGCCCCCTATCACGATAATACCGTGAGTCTTGTATTCTCTTTTAGTCTCGGTAATGTTTTTTTACGACTTATGTCAACACGTGTTAATCCATCACGTGAAAACTTCACTTTTCAAAACTTTACATCATCTTGTCTACATCATTCATTAATTTACAAACCGTTATTATTCACTATACCGTTATTAACCGTTTGTTATTTTTTTTTTTGTTGATTTATTGTTTATTTTAATCTACTAAAATGAACCACATGCTAAAATTCAAACTTTGACGTTAGAATTAACTGCATTAAATCGACATAGAAACCCTTTCAATTTCATTCACATGATTAGGGAAAACAATCCTTGCATAAGCATTTTTTCACCGAATTACTAACGCGCGTATTAGAAAGTCATTCGAGATCTTAGTAGAGGCCGCTAGTGCGGGCAGGGTTGGGTGTTCTTTATGGGCTTCCCAACACATACCCTCACCCCTAACTCAGAACCATGGTTTCCGGATATCCGAATCCATTGGGACACGAAAGACATTCAATACACGGTATCCGATAATGTCAGTACCGGTATCAAATGCAAAGGGACGAGCCCAATAAACTCTGACATCGAAAATGGGCCGTAATTTGTATACGGCCCACTACGGCATAGAGTGGGCTCGAACGGGCCCGAACTCCCACAAAGTTCGGAGGCGACTCCACTTCGACCTAAATTTCAATTCGATCCATTCTCATATGGAGATTCATTCGCCTACCCAAACCCGCGCGTGGCCGCGTCGGGGTGGACTTATGTCATGTTCACAATAATCCTTAGCGAATTCCCAAATAATGATTGATCGATATTTGAAATTTATGAGATTTAAGAAAGAACTTTGATTAAAAAGTTTTAGAATAGAAATAAAAAAACTCAATTTTTTTTTAATAGAGAAGGGTAATATAGAAATAATTAGAAAGTTTTAGGGATGATTGAGTAACAGGTATGAAAAAAGTAATTCCGTTAATTATTTTTTTTAATATTTTATTATTTGTTTAACATATTCTCCTTAATCCACGTACGTGTCACAATGAAATGGGAAGATCATTGTGGTACGAAGAAAGTATATGTTATTTTATTATTGTAGCCTTGTAGGTAGTAAATTTGTATGGTTTACAACTCAGTAATGAATATTGAGTTTTGCACTAGTTAGACGAAACATGTATGGTGTCACCGTTGAAGAAAATAATACTACTCGGTATGAGATTTGTATAAAATTGGTCCATGGCATGACAAGCATTAGACATGATAATAGACATAAATGATCATTGATGAGAAGAGGAGACAATTAGTTGATCTGATAAAAGTTCAATTGGATCCTTTCGGCATAAAATCATATGTACTGTGTGGACTGTGGAATGTGGTCTCTCATCTCGGGGAGGCCTGGCCGGGTTGTGTGCTTCATTTGCATCTAACATCTTAATTAGCGATGGCATTTCCAACTGCAAGCCTTGCTCTTAGCTCCTTCCTCAATATTTTCCCTGATGGAAGTTTAGGAATGGAGTCCACAAAGAATACGCGACTTATTCTCTTGTAAAATACCACCTGCATTCAAATTATTACACCTTATATTACTTACTTGCCTGCTTCACCAGGCCAACCAAATACTACCTACATTATTGATTTTGTCAAAAGATCCAACTTCATATGGTTGAGTTTCTCCATTCTAGGATGCTAAATAAGGTGTAATAATTTAATTTCTAAACTTCCATCTTAATTTAATTTGATAAACTTGCTTGGGTTGATTTTGTTAAATTAAAGTTCATCCATGGTAAGGTAAGGAGTAAAGTTCTTAAACATGGAGATTGTCAAAAAATAATAATTACATAGACGGTTTAATTACCTGTTTAGAAATGTACTGCTTAACCTCATCCTCGGTAATTTTGCACCCATTTGTTATCATAACAAATGCCACCGGTACCTCACCAGCTGCGTCATCTTTCATCCTACAAAAAAGTTCAAATTTCTAAACGAGCTGTGGGAAGATGAGGTTAACCGTACGTGGATATCTAAACATTTTTTAAAAGATTAGAGACTTACGCTACAACGGCAGCATCGTAGATGCTAGGGTGGTTAAGAAGCATTGCTTCAAGCTCAGCCGGGGCTACTTGGAATCCCTTGTACTTGATCAGTTCCTTGAGTCGATCAACAATGAATATCTCATCATCATCGTCTACATATCCGATATCACCCGTGTGTAGCCATCCATCTTTATCAATAGTGTTTGTGGTGGCCTCGGGATCATTCAGATAACCTAAACAAAATATTTAATTTATTTATTAAATACGCGCAGTAAATTTAATGTTATTATAACCGTTGACTCGAATAAGTTTACAAAAAGAGGCATGAGTTTTTATTGTTAACCAGTCAAAATCCATACTCTACATATATACTTGGGTGATCAACTGATCAATAACCTTTGGAAGATCCCTCGACTCTCTAAAACTTAATCTAAAATATTTCTTAGGTGAGACCTACAAAGTGTAAGCACAATTAAAATGTAATGTCGTCTCATAAAAGCTTTAACTAGATCTTTCTGTAGTATGTATCGACATTGTCTACATCTCGACAATTTAAAAATTAAGAACAAAGTCAAAGCAATGGGTTTTGTATCATGTCACTCAAAGATTATGCTTTCAATTAAACTTCTTGAAGTTGATTAGTATGTTATCTTTGACGTGAAGGAATAACTCAGATCTTTATAAAGACTGAGACGCTACTTCACCATTCGACAATTAGCTGGATATAGTTTCATTATCCATATAATAATACTCTTTTCTTTTTAGTGCATATATATATAATACTCTTTGTTATGAGTAAATAAATAATTGAAGTGTGTTAGTTGTTGCTCACCAAATCTATCTAATATTGATAACCTACTTTTCTTTCACAATTCTACTTGGGCTGTGCTTGAATAGAGAACGCTACATTGTGGAAGTTAAAAGGGAGGAAAGGAAAGTAGGGGCAGAGTAAAATGATGAAGTAGCTAAGTTTTCTTCAAAAACTTATCTATGTTGAGTAAAAGTCGCTTTCCTTCACCTACCAAATCGCAATCACAACTTATACTCTGTAAGTTATAACCACCAAATATCGGACCAACAATTCTATCATGTTTTATTTTAAGGGACTCGATTGCACGCGAGTCATAACTCCCGACAAATCACATACAGATACAGTAGAATATAAGTATCACGTCATGATAACCCCACCAATTCAGTTAACATCTGCTAACCAGTTTACGGGTTGGAACCCAATCACGATTATCACGACTTAGAGACAATAATAATTCTAGCTAACATTACCAATTAGCAATGCAATATTCCATAGAGGTAAAGAAAAAGTAGTAGTTGTATGTAGTGTGAAAAGTAGAGAGGGCGGGAATTATAATAAACCTTTCATAATTTGGTCACCCCGAATGCAGATTTCACCAGGGTGGTTCCTAGGCAAAGAAGAGCCAGACTCAGGGTCGATGATCTTTAAGTGGGCGTTGCGTACGACAGTCCCACAAGAACCGGATTTAACATCCATGGGCTCCTTTGCAAACGCTAAGCACATGGCTAGTACTGGCCCTGCTTCTGTCATTCCATACCCCTGAAAACCAACATTATTTTCACCCAATTAATTCTGTTACAAACTACTGCGTCTGCCAACACATATATGTACAACAATAGTACTCCGACATCGTTCATGTCAACATGTGGCCTATGTATATGTTCAACTATATTTGGACTCATTTCGTTGCCCCTCCTAAATTTACCGCATCCGAGTATATCAGTCAATTTAGTGTGTGAAAAAATTAGTGGCAACAATATTTAATCAGTTGCCTCATAAAAACAAGTGGCCTACATTCAACTACATAATTCATCCGTTCCAATCAATTTTATACGTTTGCTTTTTTAACATTATTTATAGATGTTAATTACATATGTGCAATTTGGTTTTCAATTTCTAAGTTTATACCAATTTAGGAAGGTTTTAATTTCTTTAACAAAACCCTTTGGGTTGTATTTAACAAAACCCTTTAATATATAGATACATGGTTTGCTTTAAAAAAAAAAATTCATTGGATATGAATAATATTGTGAGATCCAAATAAGTTACAAAATGTTGTAGCTTGCTATTGGAAAGGTACATAACCCCAAAAGCAAAATACTTAAAAAAAATGATGTGACAAATCAAGCAATAATGTATTACGAAGAATAAACAAATTAAATGTCATGAAATTACAGTCAAAAGTGTGAAATTCCTTATGCGTTTGGTAAAGGTACGGAGTATTATTAAATTCGACATTTATATTCCCTGTGAAATCAGTTGGTCTCCCTTCTACCAATGTTTTCCCTACATTCAACTCCAATTTAACCATTTTCTTTTACACAATTATCGAGACACATTTTAAATCATTTCTTTCATTACATATTTGTAAAAATTATAAATTTTTTTATATTCTTGTTCTACTTATCAAGACGAATCAAACAAGATCTCACATGATAATATTTTGTCTTATAGATCGGGTAGAATCTTAATGATTCTTTTGGTTTCGTAATAGTGTCCAAACCCCAAATGATAAATGGGAATTGAATGGAGGGAGTATCAAATAATTCAAATTCTTTGGGTATAATATTTGCTCCATCAGAGCATCGTCATCCATCCTCCATTCTCCATTTTTGGAAGAGAATGGAGAAAAATGGTTCCTCCGTCTGTGGAGATATCATTCGTCATGGAGAATAGAAGATATTCATTCTTTCAAACGAATGAAATGGAGAATGAAAATCGTGGGTCTCCATAATAAAAATATTAATATTAAAATAAATTAAAGTGATGTGTAAATGAATGGAGTAATGAAATATATTGGGATCCACGCGAGTATAAAAACTTCATTCTTGAATGGAGCAATTTTTTAGGTTCGAAAAAGTAGGATAATAGTAATGAGGTGAATCTCATCCAAGAATGAAAAAATTATTCTTGGATGAGAATGCTCTCATAAAAAAGAAGTTAGGTAGGTCTCCTGAAAGACGATCTCTCAGTAACTTTACTGAGAGACTAAGTACAAATGGAAGTAACAGTAGTACCAAACCTAATAGAAGTAGATACGATTAATATAAAAGAGTATACAAATATAAAGAGGGTACGCTTCTTATAAAAACAGATACAAAATAAAGTTGTCATTTAAGGGTACAAATAGAATATAAAGTGGTATTGTGAGACCGTCTCCCCTAAGAATTTGTGAAAGAAGTTGCGATTGTGCTAATATACTTGGCTTATTTACAGTTTAGACAGACTGCCATATTAATGGCAAATCAAATCATAACGGATAACATACTATATTAATTAAAAGTCGATTAAGAGATGAGTGAGAATGATACCTGACCAAGTTTAGCATTAGGAAGTTTAGCTCTGACAGCATCTTCAAGATCTTTTCCCATGGGTGCTGCTCCAGACATAATTGTCCTGACTGACGAAAGATCATATTTACCCATGTCCTGGTTCTTAGCAATAGCCAATACTATGGGTGGCACAAAGGGCGCGATCGTAACTTTGTATTTTTGCACCAATTCCATCAACCTATTTATTTCAAACTTGGGCATCAAAAGGATGACGGCACCAGCGCGTAGTGCGCACAGCAGCACGGAGTTTAGCGAATAGATGTGGAAAAGTGGCAAAACGCAGAGTATCACGTCTTCACTTTGGAAATACAGGTTTGGATTCTCACCGTCCACCTGCTGTCCCACGCTCGTCACCAGGCTCTTGTGGGTCAGCATCACGCCCTTCGGGAGCCCCGTCGTACCGGACGAGTATGGCAGCGCCACAACGTCGTCCGATGATACCTCTACCTCTACCACTACTGGTGGACCACCCGACAACGACTCCTCATTTTCCACCACTCCCCAAAAGGAGTACTTTTCGTGGACCCCGTTCGTTGTCGGGTGGTCCACCAACACTAACTGTATGTCATTCTCATCACAATAGGATCTCACCTTGTCCGCAAAAGCGGACTGGGTGATGACGACTCGAGCCCCAGAGGCTCTAGCCTGTTTCTCAATATCACTTGGGGTGCATAGAGGGTTAGCCGTCGTGCTCACGCCTCCTATGAAAGATGCCCCGAGAAAGGAGAATACAAACTCGGGGCAGTTTTGTAGGAGCAGCATGATCACGTCCCCTTTCTGCACCCCTAACTGGTTGCGGAAACCCGCTCCCACCTTCTTCGCGGTTTTCTCCACCTCTATGTAGCTCCATTCTCGACCCGTTGTCCCGTCGATCACACATTTGCGCTCGCTGAACTCGCTCAATCTTTCAAAACAGTAGGTGTGGAGAGGGAGGTGATTTGGGATGTAAATATCAGGGAGTTTTGACCGGAAAATGTATTCTTTTTCTACCTTACTTGCAATAACTTCCTCATGGATTTGGTTATTCTTCTCATGTTTAAGTTCCATGACAGGAAATTAGTTGATAAGAGTTAGGAGATGAGGAAAATAAAGAAAAAAAAATATAGTCTAGTATGTAGCAAGGGAGAATTGGCTGGTGTAGGATTTTTGAACTTAATTGTTTTGGGTTCGGAGGGTGTTGGTTTTGGGGGGGTTAATATACGAAGTAGGTGAAAGGTAGAGTTTGGTGGGTGAGATTGAAATGGTGCAGTGAGTAAGTGGGTCGGTTGAATGTGATTTTATGACCATTTTCCAATTAGGAAGTGCGTTGACAGTGGATAATGTATAAAAGGAAAATAATGATATCGATAGATTTGCCACTTTCATTCCTAAATTAAAGTTCGCGATTCCACTCTTACTCGTATGTTTATTTCCTAATTTCACTTGAGTTAACGGCATAATAATGATACGGAGTAATTTTTTATCATTTAAATATTTTTTTAATAAAGTACTGGAATAGACTTGTGCAATACTGCACAATACATATAGTATTATTGCTTATTAATGTAGTATATATTCGTATTATTTTTAGATTTTCAATTAATAATACATTCATTTTTGATTGCTTATCATAGTCTTGATTTAAGAAAAATAAAATTATAATTAATCAAAATATTCACTAATTATAAAATTATTTTAAAAAATCACTAATTAGTGAATGAATCTATTTAATAAATCCTCAAATTATATTAATGAAAAATTACTCTTACCATGAAGCTCATACAAGTTTGCAAAATATTTTGATGAAAAATTAGTAATTAAGTTTACAATTATTATGATTTACATTTATTTTGAAGAATTAACAAAAATAGTCATTTATAATCAATAATTAGTTATCCTCTTATTATAAAGAGGATTTATTCATTGAGTGTTCATTTGAAACTCATTCTTCTCAATGGGTCAACGTCATCGTTTTTCCTTTTCTTTTTATACCACACATGAAGCCGCTAATTGAAGTAGCGGCTCCCTTGAAGCACCCACATTTTCAATGTTCTAATATTAACATTTTGAGTGCTTTTACTTTCAATGATAATCAAAGTGGCGTAGTAGGTAAGCAATTGCTCCTCAAATCAATATGTGATGGGTTCGATTCCTTTTGATAGCAATTTGTTTTTTTTTTTTTACAAAATAACATTATTGTTTACTAAAATCACAATTGTGGGATCAAACCCAAGACCTCTAATGGTAACACAAAACATATTCAATGTCAATAAACCAACTTGATCACCATGCTCCTCTAAGACACTAATAACTACTCCCTCTGGTTTTCCAATTAGGACCATTTGATCAATATACAGGTGGAGTATTTTGATGAAACGGGGCGATAAATAAAAAACGGAGGGAATACAAATATACTTCATATAAATTACAAGTTGTCCATTTATAAATAAATTACCCCGTCTTAACCATTAGATTAATCTATTTTGTAATTGTATCGGATACTCGGTTTTAAATTTTGTTTTCCCAATCCTGATCCGATCGGATTTTCCCGTACATCCAAAAATCAGATAGTCGGTATCCGCTTTTATATTTTCCTTTGTTTAGAAGAAAATAATTTTTAATTAAGAGCACTAACGGATCTGGATTGAGAAAAAAAATAGATTTTTAAAGCCGAATATCTGATACGGTTTATTGGCATTGAATATGTTTTGTGTTAGCATCGAAGGTCTTGGTTCAATTCGATCTCACAATTGTGATTTTAGCAAACAATAATGTTATTTTGTACAAAAAAAAGAGTCCTACCAAAAGGAATCGAACTCACTACCAATTGGTTTGAGGACCATTAACTTATCCACTACACCACTTTGATTATCTTTACAATTAACAACACTCAATATGTTGATATCACAATATTGAAAATGTGAGTGCTTCAAGGGAGCCGCTACTTCAACTAGCGACTCCATGTGCGGTATAAAAAAAAAGTAAAAACAATGACCTAAGCTATACCGTTTTGAAGCATCAAGGATCTCAACTATCTAAGGGTCGTTTGGTTCATTTAATATAGGTATGAGGTATGAGTTTAGAATGAACTAAACTCATACTTTCTGTTTGGTTGGCAAAATTGTAATCTTCATACCCACACCTCAAACCCTCAAGGTATGAGTTTCTCATAACCAAGGGAGCGGTTGGGTATGAGTTTCATACCCTTGGAATCAAGTTTGTTTGATTTTCCTTCCAATTTTTTGTTGTTGAAATCGTATGACTAAAATATTTTATGGAAAACAATAATTTAAAATATTAAAAAATATTTATATCTTAAAATTTTATTAATGTAACTTAGAATTTTTAAACTCATCGACAACGAGTTTTGATGAGATTTATTTTTATGAAGTACTTTTCTTTCAAGATAATTTTTTTGATTTTATATAGTTAATTTTATAGTATAAATTTTTATATATTAAAATAAGATTATTAAATTATCAATTTACAAAATTATAATTTCAAATTTGATTCCCAATCAACTGAAAAAATGAACCAAACAGCAAGTATCGGGAATTAAGTTCCAAACCGATACCACCCTGGTTTGATTTCTGATTCCAAACAAATACTCGTTTGCGAACCAAACGCCCCCTAAGGGGAGTTTTAAGGACCTCCTCTAAACGTCCGTTACTTGATCACCCGTTAACAATTTACTTCTTTTTTCAATATATCTCACCATAATCAAATCTAAAGATAGCATCCATAGGCGGCTAAGGCCCGGTTCAGGCGGAGCGAGCGAATTGGACCTCCAAAAAATTGAGCCCAAGTTTATTATGTAATTTTCAGAAAAAAAACAAACAAACAAATGTAATATCTTTTTCTCCCAATTGTCAAAGGGTAAGTGTGCATTAACCGTAGAAATATTGAAATTGCAATTTCCTCCTTCCCCAAATTGGTGTTTGCATTAATGCTTATTAGATTCAATGCTAGCCCCAATCCTCTAGAATTTTTATGGGGTTTTCTTCATTTTTTGGTGGATCTAGTTTCATAGTAGGTGTTGCTTTTATGTTTTTCTTTTTAATCGATTTCTTGTTGTCAATATATGGTTTTATGATTGAGACTATTTTTAATCTTCATTGATTTATAATGAAATTAAACTTCAAATTATTAATTTGTTTCTTGATTCAAAGGTTTGATTTTTTGGTCTTCAATTTTCAGAAAATATAAACTTATTAACCTTCAATTTTTTAGTTTGTTTTAGTCCATAAGTTTTAATGTCGGTTTTGCAAGTTCTATTTGATGAATTGATTCGGAGCATTAGAATTACTTTGATTCATTTGAAAGCTCGAAGTATGTTGAATAAATTGGTGATGTTATCAAAAATTTCTTGTTTAATTTGACATTAATAGTCTTGTATTGTATATTCCTATAAAATTTTACCGTATTTTGTAATTTTTGGGCCTCAAATTCTAATAGAGCACAAGGCCTCCATTTGTATTAAGACACCCCTAGTAGCGTCTATATATACCACTTATAGCTCCTCAACACTGTATGTAGTTGGTAATTATAAAATGGCAAAGCAAGAACAATCCATGATTTTGTTAGTACGGAGTACCTCCTCAAACTCCTTGAAATTATCCCATTTCACTATATTTCCACTCCAATAGATATTAAGAAAATGAGACAAATCCAAAAAATTGGACGGAGTAACATTTATGATCATTTGGATAGAGGGAAATGGAGGGAAAGGAAGTGATGCATTTTCCTTTGTTTGGATACAAGTTAGGGAGGGAGGGAAGTAGATGAGGAAGTAAATGGAGGGAATGTGTTTTTTCATTTTAGACCAAAATGAAATATTGCCGAAGTTGGCAAGATTTGGAGGTAAAAATGATACTCCCTCCATATGACATTGGTCCTTCCCTTTCATTTTGGCACAATTGTGATTAAAAGTTCTTAGATTAAAAGATTTGGAGGTAAGTTCTACCATTGTGATTAAAAGTCCTTAGATTTAGATTATAGTTAAAAATGACATGACATGGCATTGTGATTGCTCTAAGAAAACTCATTTACACTTATTTTATTTCCTTGTTTTTTTTTCTTGTTACGCGTGAATCAGATTAGGATAAGAAAACAGATAAAAAAAATTACATTTCTCTTTTCGTTACGGGTGAGTCGAGTTAAGATAAGACATGTTTTTTTATGTACTTACATTGTGTCACTCTTTGTTCAGTTCAGACAAGATACATTCAGTTCAGTTCTTTTATGCCTTGTTTTTTTTTCTCGTCACGGGTGAATCGGGTTAGGATAAGAAAGCGAAAAAAAATTTACCTGCTTTGTTTTTTTTACCAATTTTTAAGTAAAAAGTATACTTCATATTACGTACTTGCTATATTTAAACGAGTAAAAAAAAATTGTAATTACAGGAATTGTAGGTTCCAAAAATTAATAAGCGAGTCAAACATTTTTTTTTTACGCAACTACTTATTACTCAAGCAAATAACATGATGAAGTTATCATTATATATTTTTTAATTCAACATTCTTCTTCTTAATACGAGTAATAGACACTTATCATTCCTCCCGTCCCTACAACAAATCATCACTTTCGCCACGGAAATTTTGTTGCCACGGCTACTTGCGCCACGGAAAATTTACCGTGGCAAATAGTCTAGCCACGGTAAATTTTCCGTGGCGCAAGTAGCCGTGGCAACAAAAATTCCGTTGCGCAAGTGATGATTTGTTGTATGCGTCCTTCCAATTTTTGTTAGACTTTTTTGGTTAGAAACTACCTTTTATTTAGGGTGTTTTATGAGCAACTACCTTTTATTTATTTTTTGGCATTCAACTACCTTTTATTTTAATTTTTTGTTAAAAACTAGTTAAATCTAATTTCCGGTGACCCGATGGCAACTTTCCGGCGTTGACTAAATGTGATATTTTTTTGTTGTGTGGGAAACTACCAATTTTTTTTTAATTTTTTTAATTTTTTTTTTGTGGGAGACTATATTTTTAAAAAAACTTGTAATGCAAAAATCAAAATTTCAAATAAATAATCATATCAAATTATAGTAAAGTACATTTAAGAAATATTCTTGTTTTTTCATTAATCATATCACGATCTATCATAATTTACACTTTTTAATCAATTGTCCACCATCCCTTGTTAAAATAATAGGTTATCTAGAAAAATTTACGTGTATATACAAATATTTAGAAATCGGAACTATATAGTAATTATCTTAGTAAAATATCTCTCTACACTATAAAAGTACTAATACAGTAGCAAAATGGATGAAATACTTGTAATATCGGTGTATGTGCTCTAACTTGTGGGTATATAAGACAACTAAAAACATGTAAACATTTGTTCCACAAAGGTTGCATAGATAAATGATTTTCTACCCGTTTCAGAAGTCCTATTTGTAGGATAGTTGAGAAAAGATAAATTCATGTTTTAGGGTTAAGAGATATTAATCGGAGTGATTTACGACAATGTTTGTCTGAAATCTTTATGCTTGATTGAATATTTGCAAGTTTTGTTTGAAAAGGTAGCTGTCCACAACAAAATTAAAACAAAAGGTAGTTTCCCACAAAACAAAATGATTTAGGTTAGTCAACGCCGGAAAGTTAACATTGGATCACCGGAAATTAGATTTAGGTATTTTTTAACAAAAAATAGAATAAAAGGTAGTTGAATTTCAAAAATAAAATAAAAGATAGTTGCTCACAAAACACCGTAAATAAAAGGTAATTTATGACACAAAACTTTTTTTTGTTATCCAAACAACCTCAGCTCTCCACGCGAGTGTTTTTCTTAATGAAAGATGGCTTGGCGAAACGATACTTTAACCTTTGTTTTTCTCCAATACTAGTGTTAACCCCATGCAAATTGCACGTGTTTACTTTAAGAAGAAAAAAAAGGAACCGAACAACATATTCAACTCAATATGTACTAATCATATCTGAAAAACAATAATCCAAAATTTACATCACACTCAAATTCTGTGTCTGACAATTCAAATTTTTTAGATCTGGATAACTCATCTGTAAATGGTGTTCGTTCAAGTGCTTTGGTAAAAATATTAGCCAATTGAGTTTTAATTAATGTGAACATAAGTTGGCTAGATGGTTTTGTTGAGTATTTCGTCTCGTATGAAGTGGCAATAGCAATCAATTTCGATATGTTTAGTTCATTCATGAAAGACGGGATTGCGAGTTATATAGAGGGTTGATTGACTATGTTGTGTGCCAAATTTGGACCGTTTTTCCTCCCTTTTAGACCCATTTTCCTCCGTTTTGCGAGATTACAGTGCGATTATTGCCATATTTTGAGTAATTCTCGCACTAGTGTATCTCTTTTGCATTTTACGTGTTTTTGGTAGTTTTCTGTCTATTTTGATAGGATTTTTGACCAAAAACGTATCTGAGCTTCTATGAGCATGAAAAAGAGAGATACAGTCCAAAGAGCAAAGAGCAAAGCACACAACTGAAAGTTCAAGTAATCCAATCAATCGACAAAGAAAGAGACCGGAAAAGAGGCGGAGGATCATCGGGTGAAAATTCACCCGATGAGTCACCACCGGGCGAAGTTTCGCCCGACAACATTTTCCACCTCCCGAAGCTTTTCGTGGACACTCACCACTGGGCGAAATGACCGGACAAAATTTCGCGCACCGAGTGAAATTTCGCCCGATGAAGGAAAGCGCCAAAAATCGCAAAATGAGAAAAAAGTTTCACCGGGTGAAGTTTCATCCGGTGTCAGCTCGTCAACCGCAGAGTGAAGTTTTGCCCTGTGAAGATGCAAAGGGTGAAGGTCTAACTTAAAGAAGAAGAATTGGATTATGGGACTTAAGATTGTATGACCCATTAAGGATTAGTAAATAGAGTAAACCTAGGGTTTCATTTCATTATTGAGCCTTAAGTGTGCCTCTTTAGGGTAGAGTAGTGTAGAAAAATCTCCTTAGTAGTAGTAGTAGTAGTAGTAGTAGTAGTAAGCCTCCATAGTAAAGACTCCATAGACTTAGTACGTTTCCTTAGTATAGATTAAAACTACTCTATAATTTGCAATCAAGCTTCCATCTTTAGTTGAAGATTTGTGCTTTTATGTTGAAGATTGAAAAATTTTGCAAGGATTGGTGACAAGTTCTTGTATTATCTCTTTCTAGATTCAATTTTTATGTTAATCTTCATCTTCCTCAGTCTTCTCCATAATTGGTAGTCTCTTTCCTCTCCCTTTCTCCATTAGTTAGTTTATGTTTTTCTCTCTCTTTTGTTAGTTTCTCCATAGTTTGTGTGATAGTTTATTTTTCTCCTTAGTGTTATTTGTTAGTATAGTTTCCTTATCATTTAGTTATCATTTACTTTAGATTTAGTTATTATGCATGCCTTAGTTAATCTCTCCTTTATTAGTGTTTTGTCGTTCTCCATTATTAGTAGTGAGTAGATTTCTTGTTGGGGAATTTAGGGATGAGGATTTGGATTATTTGAATTGAGAGATGTTGGTGGGTTGTTTACTTGTTGATTTATCAAGTTTAAGGTTTTTGTGTCTTTGTTGACCTAGACTGCAGCTAGATTGACCTTGACTCACTCTTATCAATATGGGAAAACTCGGGGTAGGAGTTACCTTAATTTGAGACTTACCATTTTTTCGCTGCGAAGGCGGGTTTTTAGGTAGGTTGGGTGAAGAAACCGAAAGGTGGCATTCTCCCTTATCAACGTTGTGACTAAAACTCGATTCCGAGACTCTTAGACCCCAATTTCCGAATCCCGACTCTCCCCAACGCTTTTCCCATTATTGTTTCTAGCTTTAGTTGTCTAAATCGCTAGCATTAGTTCAATCCTTCTCGTCCCAAAACCCCCATCTCAACCCCAATCGCAACTAAACATTAGACTTGACCGACAACGCTTAACCGCCTCCCTGTGGTTCGACCTCGAGTTGCCGCTACTACATAGTAGTAAGTTGGGACTAAAAATATTGTTTGCATGCGTGTCAGCGACATCGCGCATCAGACTATCACATGCAAGCTCAATATTGTTTTGTGAGAAATGCCGAGGAAGTGCAGGAGACCCTTCAGCCATTCGTGTTCACAAACCGTGTATGCTGTGGCGCAATATTCGGCCCTGGCGGAGGAACGTGAGACCGTTGATTGCTTATTCATTTTTCAAGAAATAGGGGAGCTACCAGGAACACGAGGTAAGCAAATAATGATCGTCGACTTGTAGGACAAGATGCCTAGTCCGCGTCACAATATGCATGTAACATAAGAGCACTGTCAGAGCTGAAGAGTAGCCCTCTACCTAGAGTATTTTTTAGGTATCGAACCAATTGTAAGACGACTTGCTAGTGGTCATGATGTGGTGCATGCATGAATTGAGCGAGGATATCAACGGAATATATGAGTTCGGCACGAGTGATGGTGAGGTAAACTAGTCGCCCGACTAAGCGACGATATGATTGCGGGTCGTCAAGTAACGGTGATGTCGAAGTACGTACCCAAGCGATGGTTGGGTTCCATTGGTACCGAGGCAGGTTTGGAGCCAAGTAGACCAATTTTGGTGAGAATATCGAGAGCATACTTCCGTTGTGAGATAAAGAGCAAACTTTTATTTCGTGCAATTTCCAGGCCCAAAAACTACTTTAATGGACCTAGATCTTTCATGGTCGTTTGGGTCTAGAATAATGAGAACATGCAAGGACTCTACATTCTTGTCCACTTTTTGGTTGACATCATACTTGACCACCATTCCTTTATGCTCAAGACTCAAAATCCCTCCAACCACATCAATCTTAGTTTGGGTCATCTTCATGAATGACCTTCCTAAAATCAGGTGTGGGAGTAGCTGGATTTGCCATATTCACAACATAAAAATTGGCAGGGAGGTAGGGAATGCAAGGTGTTTGACTCTTACCAAGCAATCCTCCTGAATTCGTAGAGGTTAAATGTTGGAATAACGATCCGCTAATTGGATCGTGACACTTGTGAACTTAAGATGGTTAAGACCTAGGGATGAATACACATTAAATGGCATGACATTAATTGATGTACCTAGGTCAAGCATAACATTACCAAACTCTTGGTCTTTGATGGAGCATGAAATAACGAACATGCCTGGATCACCACAATTTTGTGGCAATTGAGATTTGGACATTGCCAAGAGTTGTTCCTTTTTTGCCTTTTTTTGTTGTTGAGTCATTTTTTCCCTCCTACTTGCCCAAAGGTTATGTATTAACTTAGCAATGCGATGAATACTCAGTAATTCAATTCATTCATACTAGGAGAATCAACATCACTTTCCTTGAACGTTTCAACATATATATCGGAGTACCTCTCATAACATTCGGTTGTAGCAAGAACCGAGGGAAAAGGTACCTCACTTCTATACCTTTGAAACCAAGATTTATACTTCTCACTCATTTCATAAGGAGCCTACTCTTCATCTTCCTCATAGTCAAACTTCAAGGCTTCTTTCTTCTCATGTTGTCTTCATGTTAAATGAACACCGCACTTGCGTTGTGGGTGTTGGGATCTTGTCTTCCCAAGGGTACTGACTTCAGAGAGCCATAAAACTCTCGTTTTGATCTTCGATTGGGGCGTGTGATATATTGTTGGAAAGCTAAGACGATAAGATTTCACCTCCAACTAGAATCGCATCGATCCGAGGTCTAAAACTTTAGATATGTCCGTTTGAATTTTGACCTTGCCGGTGAAGATGCCCAATGGACTATAGTTTTGCCCTTTTGCTCAAGGCTTCACCCTTTGATGCTTGGAATTTTGCTTTGTGTAACAGCCCCAAATTTTCGCAACCAAAATAATAAACCAAAAACGGAAAACTCAAAGCTGTTACTCCACACTTAGCTTACGGAGCCAAGTGCAAGGAAAAAGATAAATATTAAATAAATAAAATAGAAATTTGATAGCTAATTAAATGAAAACGTTGCAGCGGAAGTCTTAAGTCTTATAAATTCCAAAACGGTTTAAAACAATAGCAAACCAATAATTCCAATAATAATATAAATAGTTTGGTAAATAATAAAAAGTCTTTCCTCGCTCAGCACAACCCGATACCAGAATGCACCCATGCAGCAATCAAGTGTACCTATCAGCTCTCAAGACGGACAAAACTCAGCTATTATTAGTCCAAAAACTCTTTCTCCTCGAACCCACAAGAATCAGTATGATATCGAAAAGAAGGAAGAGACGGTGATTGAATGGTGAAAACCGGAAGCAAGAAAACAGAGGAAGACGGAGTATTGCGGCAGCAGTACGTTGAAATAAGGTTAAATGAATGAGTTGAATTGAAAAAGGGGCGTGGGGTTTATGTAAAATAAGTTCTTATTATTTTTTTATTTTGATTTTTGTCCTTTCTTTCCTTATCTGTGTTTGACCCAAATTTCAACCCGATACAAAGCCGGTTTATAAAGTAACGTTCCATTTTTTAAATAGTGAAAACAGATTTATAATAAGAAAGCCCAAAAATACTTAAATTTTTTTATAACGACATTGAAAATATTTTTCCAACTAAAACCCAATTTAAATGGAATAGAAAAATAATGCCCTATAAATGACTCGGAAAGTAACGGGGTGTTACAAACTTCCCTCCTTAAAACAAAACTTCGTCCTCGAAGTTTAAACGCATCCTCAAAGTAAAGGCTCACATTACTCATATGTGTCCCAAAATGACCGTTCACTCCATATATTCAAAATAAACCAAGGTTCCTCATATATCTCCAAAACAAACCATTTACTCCATATATATCCAAAATCCGCCAACACAAACGTTTAACCTTTATGATCACTCACATCTCTAAATCCCCAAAAATCCAAAGCACCTAATTCCTCAATTTTTTTTAAAGTACCACAACTTCACCACCCCTAATTCCACAAGGTAAGATCACCTAATTCCACCAGATAAGAACAAATTCCACAAAATAATGCTCGAGTTCAAACCCATCAAATCCTCACAACCATCTAAGGTAAAAGTGTCACTTAGAAAGCTAAGAGCATGCCGGGTAAATATTAATTAAATATTTTCAAAGTTTGAAATTTCACAAGTTCAATTTTGAGTACAAATAAACCACCAATATGAGTAAACAAGTGTTTCAAGAATTATAAAAAAAACCAATATCAAACAACAACCAACAATAACCAATAGAAAAACCAATCCAACAATAACCAACAACAACCAATAGGTTCATATTTGTAACCAACAAGCAATAATGACATGAAACCACACAACAAGGTTAATCCAACAGATATAAAGTAGTAAATAAGGTAGTCATGCATAGTTTCTATCCCCCTTAAAATAAAGCTTCGTCCACGAAGCACGAAAATTTACCTTAAGCAAAAAGATGAGGGTATTTCTCTTTCATGGCTGACTCAACTTCCTAAGTAGCCTCCTCCACATTGTTATTATTCCATAAAACTTTGACCATTCTTGTCTCAGTTCTACGGGTTTTACGCACCTTACTATCTAAAATCTGAACAGGAGTCTCCTCGTAAGTCATAGTCTCATCAAGCTCAATAGTCTCCGGGTCTAACACATGTGATGGATCACTAATGTATTTCCTTAGCTGGGAAACATGGAATACATTATGCACTCGTTCTAGATCAGCTGGTAAATCAAGTCGATAAGCCACCTTGCCAATACGCTCCAAAATTTCATACGGACCAATAAACTTCAGGCTCAATTTTCCCTTCTTACCGAACCGCATTACTCCTTTAGTAGGCGAGACACGCAAAAGAACTTTGTCACCAACCTCAAATTCCACGTGCCTACGAGTCTTATCTGCATAGCTCTTCTGACGGTCTTGAGCTGCTTTCATCCTATCATGTATAATCCTAACACTCTCAACCATTTCAGTGATCATTTGAGGCCCTAGAATCACATGCTCACTAATATCACACGAACATACCGGACTTCTACATTTGCGTCCGTACAACGCCTCAAATGGTGCCATTTGAATTGTAGCCTGATAACTGTTATTATAAGAGAACTCAATAAGATCTAACTTATCCTCCCAGCCTCCCTGAAATTGTAAGATACAAGCTCGCAACATGTCCTCAAGTATTTGATTTGTTCTTTCAGTCTGACCATCGGTAGCTGGATGAAATGCTGTGCTCATATTAAGTTTGGTTCCTAAAGCTGTCTGAAGTTTCTCCCAAAATATTGAAAGAAATCTGGCATCCCTATCTGACACAATATCCTTAGGAACTCCATGAACTCTTACCACATGATGTACATAAGCATCAGCAAGCTGCTTCTTCTTCCAAGTATCTTTCATCGGAATAAAATGTGCAAACTTAGTCAGCCTATCAATTATCACCCAAATCATATTATTACCCTTCTGTGACCTTGGCAAACTAGCTACAAAATCCATGGAGATTGAACTCCACTTCCACTCGGGAACTTCTAAAGGTTGCAACTTCCCCTGGGGTCTCCTATGTTCACTCTTAACCTTTTGACATATCAAG
The DNA here is from genome assembly GCA_958450325.1 of Agrostemma githago. Taxonomy (NCBI): domain Eukaryota; kingdom Viridiplantae; phylum Streptophyta; class Magnoliopsida; order Caryophyllales; family Caryophyllaceae; genus Agrostemma; species Agrostemma githago. The sequence continues at coordinate 17,347,134 of OY288250.1, forward strand.
CATCGAGACACGAAATCTGCAATATGTTTCTTCATACCGGACCACCAAAATACTAATTTCAAGTCCGCATACATTTGATCACCCCCAGGATGAACAGAATACGGTGTTGCATGTGCCTCAGTCAATATTCTTTCCTTAATTTCCCAGTGGTTAGGCACACAAACCCTATCATGAACCTTAATCAATCCACTCTCATCGCGCCTGAACAAAGTAGGCTCATTTACTAACTTATCCTGCAAATACTTATCACCAACCTGTAATTCTCTAATCTCCCCTATCAAATCACTCTCGACAGATAACACATTAGATGGGGTTCCTGGCTTCGCCATTTGGATTGCAAAGTTCACAAATTCTTCCCTTAGCTTATCACGGTTCATCACTAACTGTATTGTATGGATAGATTTTCTACTTAAGGCATCGGCCACCACATTAGACTTTCCTTCATGGTACTGAATCTCGACCTCGTAGTCCTTAATCAAATCTAACCACCTTCTCTGTCTCATATTAAGCTCCTTTTGAGTGAATATATATTTTAAGCTTTTGTGATCAGAGAAAACCTTAAAGGGTACACCAAATAAATAATGTCTCCAAATCTTCAAGGCAAAGACTACGGCTGCTAATTCTAAATCATGAGTGGGATAATTCTCTTCATAAGGTTTCAACTGCCTAGAAGCATAAGCAATCACTCTCCTATTCTGCATAAGAACACAACCTAACCCATTCTTAGATGCATCAGTATAAACTTCATAAGCTTCATTTCCATCCAGTAAGGCTAACACCGGGAGCAGTGGTCAACTTCTCCTTCAAAATCTGAAACGACTCCTCACATCCCTCATCCCAATGAAATTTTGTGGCTTTCCTCATCAGTGTAGTCATTGGTCTAGCTATTTTAGAAAAATCTTTCACAAATATCCTATAGTAACCAGCTAAACCCAAAAAGCTACGAATTTTAGTCACAGATTTCGGTCTAGGCCACTCCTTAACAGCTTTAATCTAAGCAGGATCTACCGATACCCCATCCCTAGATATAATATGCCCCAAAAAAGCTACTTGATCCAATCAGAACTCACATTTCGAAAATTTGGCATACAACTGTTTTTCTCTCAAGATACCCAGAACAATACGTAAATGTTCCTCATGCTCATCCTCACTCCTCGAATAAATCAGTATGTCATCAATGAACACCACAACAAATTTATCTAGGTAAGTCCTAAAAGTTCGGTTCATCAAGTCCATAAACATAGCTGGTGCATTAGTCAACCCAAAAGGCATCACAGTAAACTCATAATGGCCATATCTAGTGGAAAATGCAGTCTTAGGTACATCCTCAGGTGCTATCTTCAATTGATGGTACCCAGATCGCAAGTCTATTTTAGAGAAAACAGAAGCTCCCTTCAACTGGTCAAACAAATCATCAATCCTAGGTAAAGGATACCTATTCTTGATAGTAACTTGGTTCAATTCCCGATAATCAATACACAACCTCAAAGTTTCATCTTTCTAGCTTTTTCACAAATAAAACAGGGGCACCCCAAGGCGACACACTAGGCCTAATATACCCTTTCTCCATCAATTCATCTAATTGTTTCTTAAGTTCTTGAATTTCTAACGGTGCCATTCGATATGGTGATTTAGCAATTGGACCTGTTCCTGGCACTAAGTCGATTTTAAAGTCAACTTCTCTAGCAGGAGGCATTCCCGGTATTTCCTCAGGAAACACATCAACAAACTCACTCACTACTGGAACTTCACTCAAGTCAGGATATTCAACCCTTAAATCTTTTACATGACACAAAATCAACTCAGCTCCCCTAGATAAATGCTTTTTCACTTTCATAGCAGAAAAAAGTTTCACTCTAGGACCCTTTACACGACCCTTATAAGATACTCTCACATTTTTATGCCCTCTCAAGGAAACTTTACTGTGTGCACAATCAATATTAGCCCGGTGAGACCCGAGCCAATCCATCCCCAAAATCACATCAAAGTGAGGAAACGGAAATTCTATCAGGTTTGCCTTAAAATCATGATCACCAATAAACACAGACACATCCTTAAAAATTCTTTTACAGTTCACTAAGTCCGCAGATGGCATGGCAAAATCATAATCCACAATTTCACTTGGTTCAACATTAATTCTATCCATAAACTTAGTTGAAATAAAAGAATGAGATGCACTAGAATCAAACAGAACATGAGCTGAAATAGAATTCACAAAAGTTACCCAAAATGATGTCTGTATTTTCTGTTTCTTCTCTATTCATGACATAGAGCTTCCCAGTGGGCTTGCTAGTACTCTGTGCCCCATTCACTTTCCCTGCGGGCTTACTAGCTGCTGTAGTGTTTCTCTGAGTCGGAGCTGGGTTCTTATAAGTGTTATTAGATGCAAACCCACCATAACTCTGTGTTCTTCCCTGACCCTGAAATCGTTTACCATGATTCACACTCACACTAGGAGATGGTGCACTACGGGGTCTTCTTGCCTTCTTATTAGTACATACAAACTCACGGTGTCCCAATTTTCCACACTAGTGGCATGTCACCCTATTTCCCTGACAGTCAACTCCTGGGTGATCTCCTTTGCATATCTTGCAGTAATAGTGTCTGGTAAAAACTTGCCCTGTCCCCTGACTTTTACCATTCCAGTTATTTCCTTCTTCTTTCACATTCCCGCCAAAAGATCGAGACTTATTCCGAGGGTTGTTATTATTATGGAAATTTCCTCTCTTAGCTGCGGTGTCAGATTGACTCCCCTGATACTCCCTCTTTTTAGTCCCACTAGTTCCCATCTCGGTGTCCATTTTCTTGTTACTCCTCTCAATGTTCATAACTCTAGCATAAATATCCCTCAATGAAGTGAAGGTCTCCCCAGCAAACCTACCCTTAATCTTCCAATTTAACTTATCCTCAAACCTTGCCGCTTTAATTCGCTCATTCGGCACCAACTCCGTAGCGAATCTGCTGAGTTCAATGAATTTGTTATAAAAATCCTTCACACTCATCTCACCTGTCTACTTTAGATCCCCAAATTCAGCCAGTTTCTGGTTCTTCACATGATCAGGGAAAAATTCTTCCTCTAGTAAGTGTTTAAGGTCATCCCAGTCTTTATCATGAAGTACGACGGTACCATTAGCATTTATTACCCTCTTAGGTTTCGTAAAATCGTCTTTCACAGTCTGCCACCATATATCTGCTTCCTCCTTCCAATAGAAGACAACAATCCTAGCCTGAAATTCATGTGGGCACCCAACAACTGATAAGTGTAGTTTGTAGTGCCTAATTTGCTGTGTTTTGGTCCCGTTTTCCTTGTGGAATCGCTCCTTGGGAGCGGTTTATGGGATACTTATGCTTCCTCTAGTTCGTTTCAGGTTCCCGAGACCATTCATGAAGAGTTGGAGCGATTCCAACTCGATACATACACTTTTTGGAGCCAAAGAAGCGAAGGAACGATCACTTGATGCCTTGGATTCGATCCCGAGACCTTGGGACCCATTCCCGAGCACCTTAGTCTCGATCCCAAGTCCCGAGAATCGGTGGGAAGCCCATGAGAACCAAAGAGGGACCAAAAAGTTCATATTGGAGGCCTACAAGACTCATCCCCGACGGGAATGGCCTCATCCCGTCCGGGATAAGGTGCACAAATGAGAAGCTGCTGCCTTGGGTCCTTCCCGACCGGGAAGGGGGGCTTCCCGGCCGGGACCACCTCTTCCCGACCGGGACCACCACCTTCCCGGCCGGGAAGGCCCACCTGTAGCCCGCGCTTCATTGTTTCATCTCGTTCACTCTTGTAACCCTATATATACCCTTCCTCTTGTATTCTTATGTTATGTTCTTCATTACCCATTAATCCCAAGCCTAGTTTAGCATAGATTAGCATAGATTAGTGTACATTAGTCTCTAGTTTATCGTTAATCCTAGTTTAACTCTTGTAATTTGGGAATTCTTGAAGAATCCAACCAAGATTGACAACCTTGGTTGATGTATTTGGGTTTTCTTCCATTTATGCAAGATTTCTTCTTTTCATCTTCTCTAGTATGGTATAATCTTCTTTGCCCTTATTTTTATCTTTGTTTTATCAATCAAGTTTTAATCTTTGTTCATTATATTGTTCATTGCCCATTGTTTCACTAGTTTCATTATGCAAGTTTTGTTGTTGGTGTTGATTCATCTTGTTCTTGTTGGTTTTAGCATTAGATATGTTTGAGTAGATTCTGGCTAGGGTTAGTAGGGTGATTTGGGTGTTTAATGGGTGATTAAGGGTTTGTTGGAGATGTTGGTGGAAGTTTTGGGTTTCCTCTTGGTTTGATGCATGGTACATGTTTGTTGAAATGCTTGAATGACATATAGATGCATATGCTTGTTTTTCTTGCCTTTTCTCTTGTGGGTGATAGTTTGCTTGTGGGTTTGGTTCCCTCACTACGTAGCGAGAGCCCGGTGAGGACGACCCCTAGGTCGGTCTACATAGCGAGAGTCCGGATGCGACCTAGGCCACGATAGCACGCTAGTAACCCCGTTTGTCACGTGTGTCGCCAAGATGGGTTCTAGGAGGAACCTCTAGGTCGGTCTACGTAGCGAGAGCCTGGACTACACCTAGATAACCCGACTACCCCCTTCACCTTAGCTCTTCCTTGACCATTCCATTACCCCTTGAACCTGACCTAATCCTAGCCCGTTTCCTTATTTGTTTCCTCCGTCACCTTAGTCATAGTCTTAGCCTTCTTCCCTTCTTATCATTCTAGTTTAGCCTAGTTAGTTGACCTGGTCTTGTATTTGGGTGACCTTAGTCTAGACGCCTCTTACCGTCCCCGTGGATTCGACCCGACTTACCCTATCTACCCAGTTAGGATTAGCCGGTTATTTATTGATCGTTGGGGATCCACGGCAAATCCTCACCATCAATTTGGCGCCGTTGCCGGGGACGGTGCTAGTTTAGACTTTGTTTTCCTAGTTACTTGACTTTGTCTTTGTCTTTTTTTTTTTTTTTTTTTTTTTTCGTTTCTTTGCTTCTTGTGTGTGCGAAGTTTATTTCCTTCTTGTCTAGTGCCCAAAAAGCACTAGACTTTTCACGTTTGCTCTTAGTCTACAGTTTGTGCTTAGAGGTGGTGACCATCTTCTTCTTGCAACTTAGAGCCGCTTTAACGGACGGTTGCTAGATTGAGAGGTCCTCAACCGGGTACGAGCCGCGATTTTCGAGTTTAATATGAGGTTTGATCTAAATTCCGCACCCATGGAAGCCACCGTGAGCTACTCCTCTCCCTCTATGGATCAAAGCTATGACATGATGACCCCTAATTACTATCAAGCTTCTTGGGGTAATCAAGAAACTAGTGGGTGTGAGTTTCAAGGACATGGAAACGGCTACCAACAAGTGAACGCTTACCAATCCTATGATCATGGTGGTTATTACTCAAGCTATCGATGTGAACCCACCATGTTTAATCATGATTCACCGTATGGAAGCCAATTTCCCCAAAACCCACCACACTACCCTCCACCCCAACCACAATATGAACTCCATGACCCACAATACTACCAATCACCTCAACCTCACTACCAACAATATGATGCCCCACCCCTTGGGTATCATCAAGATTTTCAAGGAGCTTTACAAGACCCCAATGACCACCAATTGCCAAACTTGGAGTTCAATCAATCGATTCTTCAAATGCAACAAGAAATGACCCTAATATCGCAGAAAAACTGTGAAATCTTGGCCGAACTTCGAAGGGAGAGTGAGGAACGCAAGGCTAGATTGAATGCTTTAACGGCTCAAACCCTCATGTTTTTAACTCGATCTTCACAAGTTGATGAGGGATGTTCATTTGGGGAAGGGGAACAACCCAATGACGAAGCCGTTAATGAATCCCCTTTGAGAAGCGAAACTTGCTTTGAAGAACCTCAATCATCTACCCAAGAAGAGATGAATGAGGATATGACCCTTGGTGAAGGCAATGTTGGCGAAGAATTGGAGGAGGATAGTGAGTTGGATGATTTGGTGGAGTTTGTGAAGTTGTTGGGTGAAATTGATGAGCCCAAGTTGCCCATGTCCGAGAATGTGGATAAGCATCAAGAGCCCCTTGCAAGTAAGCGATGCAATGATTTGGAAGAGATTGAAATCGCCGGTAGAAGTTTCGATTCTCTCCTCCAAGATGATGTGGGGACGAGTGATGAAGATGGGGAACCACAACTTGAGGAAAGTGTGGGGGTGTGCAACAAGGAAACGAGGCCAAAACCGCTTTTTGTGTCTCGTGTCAAGGATTTGAAGCTTGCTTGTGATTGGAGGCGATGCTTAGGGAGAAAGAGGTCGGTAAAGCTCGTAGGATGGATAGACCCCGGAGACAACTTGAAATATGACGTTGGGTCTTTTGGTGACTACTTCTTGCCTCCACCTTGGAGGCCGTGGAGGATAGCTTGGCTCGAGCACTCTTTGGGCCTTAATTACGATGTCGGTCGTGCGTTTGACTTGCTCCTCCAAGCCCTTGAGGGCTATGGTTGAAGAATGAGAGTCCATCATCCTCGGTTTGACGGAGTTCCTAAAGAACCGTCATGTTGTATATTCTTCTTTCCTCTTCTTTAGAGTACTCGTGTTTGTATTTGTGTGATTTATCTCTTGATTTTGTTTGTTTTGTGAAACTCTTGTAATTAATTTGTTATTTTGATGAGCGATGTGAGGGAGGGAATTTGATGTTGAGTTTGAGTTTGTTTGATAGATATGAAGTGAAGGTGATTCCTAGAGAGGATTGGCTATTGATAGAGCATGGATAGTGAGCAAGAGGATTTGTTTTTGAAGCTTTGGATGAGCTTTTTGGGGTTATGGAGGTGATGAAGACTCATCCCGGGCGAGAAGAAGGCTTCCCGACCGGGAAGGATGAACCATCCCGACCGGGAAGGATCCGTCCCGATCGGGATGAGGGTGCATAATTTCGAGCTTCCTCGAGTGCCTTCCCGACCGGGATGAGGGCGTCCCGACCGGGACGGGTGAGGCATCCCGACCGGGATCAAACATCCCGACCGGGATGGTCCCCTACTCCCCTTTATGCCTCTTCTTCGATATTTGAGCCCACCCAACCATTTTATACCCTCTCCCAACCTCCCTAACCTTCCTTGCTCGTATCACATGACCCATGTACCTCATTTACATACCCTCACCTCATATTCTCTTCACTTTACACCGAGATTCACATCAAATCCCACCCCCTCACACCATTACTACCTCAACCATGCGTTATTATCAAGTTTGAAGCGGGATGACAATGACGAAGACAAGCAAAGTGCCTATATTGATCTATGAGACGATGGAGCGTGTGAGTTGCTAACCTATTGGTACGGAAACTATCCTTTCTTTTCCGTCTTTTATTGCTTGTTTTCCTTTGTTTATTCCCTTCCCCTTGTACACTTTTGTGTCATGGTGTCATGGTGGCCTTCGAGGCCTTGGTAGTTGTTGCTCCCGACTCTCGACGACGTGACTACATCGAGAGTCCTTTTCAAAATCCAAATTTTACAAGATTTTCACCCTTTTTTTTAGGATTTAGTCGGATTTAGGCGGAATCCGGGCTAGGTGACTTGATTACACCTAGTCCTCCCCTCCCATTTCCTTTTATTTCCTTCTTTTTATTTTCTTCCCCCATCCATATCTTTTCTCGTCTCGGCCCATGGTGACTTGACTACACCCCGACCAGACACATTCTACCATTTCTTCACTTTTATATTTGATTTTTAGCTTTATTTTCGTATTTTCTTTTCTTTTCTTTTCTTTTGTGTCTCCGCACACTACGATCGAGCATGAGGACATTGCTCGGTTTAAGTGTGGGGGAGCGATATTCTAGTATAGTCTAGTTTATTTTCTTAGTTTTTTCGAAAAATCTTTAAAAACCCTAAAAATTTGAAAAAAAGTCACAAAAATCAAAAAGATTTTCTTTTTGTGTCTTTTTCTTTTGTGTCCTTGTGCCGTATATTTGTTTTGTTGTGTGTTTTGCCTCCCCATTTCCTTGTAGGTTCCGCGATCGTCATCAAGTTTCGAAAAGCAAGACATCCGGTAATATCCCTTCATTTCTTTCTCCTTTTTCCTTTTGTGGAGTTTGGAGGATGTGTTATGATTGTGTGTGTTCAGGCGGAGCTTTTTGAAGTTTGTAGTTGATGTGGTTGCTTGTTTGGAAGCTTCGAGGTGGTGATTGTTTATTTTGTGTGTTTGCTTGTTTGTTTTGTTTTATTTGTCTCTTTTTCTCTCGTTTTCGTCATGTCTTTGTTTTGTGTTGTGTAGTGTGTCACGTGTGTAAACGGTTTTCGAAAACCCGGTTTAGAGGCTAGGGTGCAAGTGTTTACTTTCCCTTTTTAGTAGTATGAATCGAGTCTTGGACTTAGGTCTAGTAGAATGACCCTAAATCAATGATTTCGTTGGTCCTTTACCTTGAGTCCACCTAGCTTACTAGGGATTTACTACGGGATTTGCATTTTGACCATTATGACCACCCACAGTGTGAAAAGGCCTTGGTTGTCGAGTCCCGTCCCTTAGGTGACCGTGTTTAGGATTGTTTGATTAGTCCAAGTTCTCCCCTTTTTGTGGGTTTGAAGGAAAAGCGCGCTCCCGACTCACCCATTCCCCTATCTCCTACACATATCCACAAAATAAGATGCAAATTGTTGAAATCTCTTTCTTAGTTGCAAAAGAAATGCCCACAACTCAAAACAAGACAAGAAGGGCAAAGAAAAGAAAATGAAAGAAATGAAAGAAAGAAAAGATTGAAGAAAAAGAAAAGGCACAAAAAGCCAAAAAAAGAAAATAGAAAAGAAGAAAAAGAAATGGCATAGCAATACACAAAGCAAATATGCAAAAGAAAGAAAAATGCCAAAAGAAATCCGTCTCACAAAAAGAATCCCCTCTCAAAAATAAGCCTTTTACCGACTATTACTGTGAAGAGCCTACCAAAGGACCGAGTCCCTAGGAAGGATGATAGCGGTAATGGTCGGTCTTCCCTCACTTTGCAAATATTTCCATCTTTTTACTTGGACTAGTTAAGCGGTTTTGGACATGGGACGACCCTGTTGGCTCATCGCTAAAGGGGGCGGGGTCTCACTTACCTACAGTGTCGACTAACACCGTGGTTCATCCTTTTTCCATCCAGCCGATCGTCCCGTAGTACGTTCTTAGAAAGTTCGGAGGACCTAGGTAAGTTACCAACGTTTTTGTTGCTTTGTTGTCATACTATTAGGATTTAGTTCATCTCGATTTGTATGATTAGCTTGGGAACGTTGTCTCTTGCCTCGATTCCTAAACCGGTGCTTCTTTCACCGCTTGTTTGAGGGAAGCGGTATTTGTTTTCTTTTGGGTGCAACCGTTTACTTGTTTGTTTGTGTGATTGTTGTTTATGTGTTTTGTGTCCGGTTGCATCCACAGTTTTGTCGCAAGACCTCACTTGCCTTGCGGAGTGCACTTTTCCTCTAAGTGTACTCGCGTGAGTTGAAAGGGCGTAGGGTGCGCTAATACCCACTCGGCTAGTTTAGTAGTTAGTATGTGCTTACTCGAGGGCGAGTAAGGGTTAAGTGTGGGGGAGTTGATAAGTGTAGTTTGTAGTGCCTAATTTTCTGTGTTTTGGTCCCGTTTTCCTTGTGGAATCGCTCCTTGGGAGCGGTTTATGGGCTACTTATGCTTCCTCTAGTTCGTTTCAGGTTCCCGAGACCATTAATGAAGAGTTGGAGCGATTCCGACTCGATACATACACTTTATGAAGCCAACGAAGCGAAGGAACGATCACTCGATGCCTTGGATTCGATCCCGAGACCTTGGGACCCATTCCCGAGCACCTTAGGCTCTATCCCGAGTCCCGAGAATCGGTGGGAAGCCCATGAGAACCAAGGAGGGACCAAAAAGTTCATATTGGAGGCCTACAAGACTCATCCCCGACGGGAATGGCCTCATCCCGTCCGGGATGAGGTGCACAAATGAGAAGCTGCTGCCTTGGGTCCTTCCCGACCGGGAATGGGAGCTTCCCGGCCGGGACCACCTCTTCCCGACCGGGACCACCACCTTCCCGGCCGGGAAGGCCCACCTGTAGCCCGCACTTCATTGTTTCATCTCGTTCACTCTTGTAACCCTATTTATACCCTTCCTCTTGTATTCTTATGTTATGTTCTTCATTACCCATTAAACCCTAGCCTAGTTTAGCATAAATTAGCATAGATTAGTGTAGATTAGTCTCTAGTTTATCGTTAATCCTAGTTTAACTCTTGTAATTTGGGAATTCTTGAAGAATCCAACCAAGATTGACAACCTTGGTTGATGTATTTGGGGTTTCTTCCATTTATGCAAGATTTCTTCTTTTCATCTTCTCTAGTATGGTATAATCTTTTTTTCCCTTCTTTTTATCTTTATTTTATCAATCAAGTTTTAATCTTTGTTCATTATATTGTTCATTGCCCATTGTTTCACTAGTTTCATTATGCAAGTTTTGTTGTTGGTGTTGATTCATCTTGTTCTTGTTGGTTTTAGCATTAGATATGTTTGAGTAGATTCTGGCTAGGGTTACTAGGGTGATTTGGGTGTTTAATGGGTAATTAAAGGTTTGTTGGAGATGTTGGTGGAAGTTTTGGGTTTCCTCTTGGTTTGATGCATGGTACATGTTTTTTGAAATGCTTGAATGACATGTAGATGCATATGCTTGTTTTTCTTGCCTTTTCTCTTGTGGGTGATAGTTTGCTTGTGGGTTTGGTTCCCTCACTACGTAGCGAGAGCCCGGTGAGGACGACCCCTAGGTCGGTCTACGTAGCGAGAGTCCGGATGCGACCTAGGCCACGATAGCACGCTAGTAACCCCGTTTGTCACGTGTGTCGCCAAGATGGGTTCTAGGAGGAACCTCTAGGTCGGTCTACGTAGCGAGAGCCTGGACTACACCTAGATAACCCGACTACCCCCTTCACCTTAGCTCTTCCTTGACCATTCCATTACCCCTTGAACCTGACCTAATCCTAGCCCGTTTCCTTATTTGTTTCCTCCGTCACCTTAGTCATAGTCCTAGCCTTCTTCCCTTCCTATCATTCTAGTTTAGCCTAGTTAGTTGACCTAGTCTTGTATTTGGGTGACCTTAGTCTAGACGCCTCTTACCGTCGCCGTGGATTCGACCCGACTTACCCTATCTACCCAGTTTGGATTAGCCGGTTATTTATTGATCGGTGGGGATCCACGGCAAATCCTCAACATTATCAACAACCAAGAAAATTTTCTGTATCTCCCTAATCCAGTTATCTAGCTCAGATCAGTAGGATCCCCTTTCCCAGTAAAAGACGGCGGCCTCTTCTTCTGTACCGCTTCAGACATCCCAGCAACAGTAGGTGTAGGATCGTTTTCATTCTCAACCCTCTCATTCATATTCCACGCAACCGTAGTCATTTGTTGTACAGCTTCGACAAGAATTGTGTTTTGAGCTATAAGTTGCGTCATCATAGCAGTCATATCATTATTGTTGTTTTCATTTTCTCTTCATGGAGGCATGGTTATTATAGATGTAAACAATGTTCTATTAAATACTGACATAAAATCTTCCTATCACAAATAATAACATAAGTTGCATTCACAGGTAAGGGTAATAGAACAAAATATTATCATGTATATATATATACAAGTATGAATATATAAATCATGTGTATGCAATGCACCCAAACCACCCAACTCTTTTTTTTTTAAACCATTTCAAATTTTGCAAAACATTTTGGAAAACCTATTGCTCTGATACCAACTGTAACAGCCCCAAATTTTCGCAACCAAAATAATAAACCAAAAACGGAAAACTCAAAGCTGTTACTCCACACTTAGCTTACGGAGCCAAGTGCAAGGAAAAAGATAAATAATAAATAAATAAAATAGAAAATTGATAGCTAATTAAATGAAAATGTTTCAGCGGAAGTCTTAAGTCTTACAAAATCCAAAACGGTTTAAAACAATAGCAAACCAATAATTCCAATAATAATATAAATAGTTTGGTAAATAATAAAAAGTCTTTCCTCGCTCAGCACAACCCGATACCAGAATGCACCCATGAAGCAGTCAAGTGTACCTATCAGATCTCAAGACGGACAAAACTCAGCTATTATTAGTCCAAAAACTCTTTCTCCTCGAACCCACAAGAATCAGTATGATATCGAAAAGAAGGAAGAGACGGTGATTGAATGGTGAAAACCGGAAGCAAGAAAACAGAGGAAGACGGAGTATTGCGGCATCAGTACGTTGAAATAAGGTTGAATGAATGAGTTGAATTGAAAAAGGGGCGTGGGGTTTATGTAGAATAAGTTCTTATTATTTTTTTATTTTTCTTTTTGTCCTTTCTTTCCTTATCTGTGTTTGACCCAAATATCAACCCGATACAAAGCCGGTTTATAAAGTAACGATCCATTTTTTAAATAGTCAAAAATGATTTATAATAAGAAAGCCCAAAAATACTTAAATTTTTTTATAACGACACTGAAAATATTTTTCCAACTAAAACCCGATTTAAATGGAATAGAAAAATAATGCCCTATAAATGACTCAGAAAGTAACGGGGTGTTACACTTTGTGGCATGCTTTGGACGATAATTCACTCCCTTGTGCCCATGTAAGCTCGAGCATGCTCTCGGACAATGAATTACTATCTCAATAATATAAAAACTACCCAAAAACACGTAAAATGCACAAGAGAGACCGCTAGAGTGAGAAAGACTTGAATACGGTGTTAATCGCACACGAATCTCACAAAAGCGAAAGGAAAATGGGTCTAAATGGGTGACAAAGTGGGCCAAATTTGGGACACAACAAATCCCTCACACTAAACCGTTGCTCATCCTCGAGCAAGAACCCAGAAAGAAACGAAGTCATACTACTAATAAGTTAGACTATGCTAAGTCTATACGAGGCAATTAACGGGCCCGCTTCATCCCTTCAACTCACATCGAAATACCCATGAGGTAAGGTACTCTCATGCAAGGCAAGTTGGGTATTGCTCAAAATTGTGGACACAACTAAACACACATACACACACAAAACACATAGACGAACAAAAAATAGTTGCATCCAAAGAATGAAACACCGACTCCCTCTTCAAGACGGCAGGAAAGACAATGATAGTTCACTTGAGACAACTGCAAACCCTCCAAAGTTAGTTGTTCAAGATGAAATGGACAAAAGCCTAATAGAATGACATTAAAGCACTAAAAACGTTGATAATTTATCTTGGTCCTCGTAATCTTCTAAAAGTGTACAACGAGGTATTAAACGGAGTGGAAATGAGTGAACCATGGAGTTAGTAGACGCTAAAGGTAAGTGCAATCCCGACCTTTTTTGCAAATTTAGCAATGAGGATTGCCCCAAGCCTAAAGTGAACCGAAAATAGTCCAAACAAGATGGTGGAGAAGTGTTCACAAAATGATGTAGAACGACTAATCACCGCTATCTTCCTTCCTAGGGACTCGGTTCTTTGGTAGACACTTTACGGTGATAAGTTGACAAAAAGACTTATTTTCGGGATTGGGATTTTTTTTGGTGTTTCGGTTCTTCATGTTTTTCTTCTTTTCTCTTTTGATTTTCTTGTTTGTGCCTTTTTCTTTTTGTCTTGGTTTACCCTTTTGGCCAAGTGATACGACTTGAGGTCTAACAAGCGCCACAACCCCCGCTTTGCGCGGCGCAAGGCACGACCTCCTTTTGGAGTATGCCTAGTGTATGACGCGAGTCCTCAAGTCTAATGAGTATCACATCAGTGTAAATACAACCATGTAGAAAGGATTCATTTTTGTAAACTTATTGTGAGGTATATAGGTGGAAGGGTAAATAGATAAGATGGGTGTGCACCCTCGTCAAACCCATAAAGAGGGAGAATTTGGACTATTCTTGCAATGGTCACGTCAAGCAAGGTCACTGTTGTATGCCAAATTTGGACCGTTTTTCCTCCCATTTAGACCCGTTTTTCCTCCGTTTTACGAGACTTGAGTGCGATTATCGTCATATTTTGCGTAATTCTCGCATTAGTGTCTCTCTTTTGCATTTTACGTGTTTTTGGTAGTTTTCTGTCTATTTTGATAGGATTTTCGACCGAAAACGTGTTTGAGCTTCTACGAGCAATAGAGAGATACGGTCCAAGAGCAAAGCACACAACTGAAAGTTGAAGTAATCCAATTGATCGACAAAGAAAGAGACCGAAAAAGAGCCAGAAGGCCACCGGGTGAAGTTTCGCCCGACGACATTTTTCCACCATCGAAGATTTTCACGGCACTCCCGCCCGGGCGAAATTTCGCCCACCGGGTGAAATTTCGCCCGATGGAGAAACCGGGCCGAAAACGCAAAAACCGAAGAAAATCTCACCGGGTGAAATTTCACCCGGTGGGATTATTATGTCAAGCCGCGGGGCGAAATTTCACCCCATGAAGATGCAAAGGGTGAAGGTCTAGCTAAATGAAGAGGAATTGGATTATGGTCTTTGAAGTTTGTGCAACCCATTAAGAACTCTATAAATACTTAACCTAGAATTTTGTGCCTCCTTGAGCCTTAAGTGTGCCTCTTAGGAGTAGGAGTAGGGTAGAAGAAAACTCCATAGTAGTAGTAATAGTAGATTGTAGTATGCTTTCTAGAAAATTCTCTACAAACAATTAGTAGATCTACTTAGTATTAGTATAATTCTTCTATAATTAGTAATCAAGCTTCCATCTTTATTGAAGATTGTGCTTTACTGTTGAAAATTCAAGGGTTTTAAAAGGGTTTATGTGACAAAACCCTTGCTTTATTTCTTGAAGATTCATATTTCTCTTATTGAAGATTGAAGATTTATGCATGGATTAGTGACAAATTCTTGTGTATTTATCCAAGATTCAATCTTTTATATTAATCTTCATCTTCCATCTTAGTTTCCTCCATTGTTGGTAAAATTCTTTCCTCTCCCTTTTCTCCATTAGTATAATTTATTAGTGTAGTTTTTATGCATGCTTTAGACAACTTCTCTTCTATTAGTGTTTTGTTGTTAATCACCATGACTAGTGAGTAGATTTCTTTGTTGGGGAATTAGGGAGGAGGATTTGGATTATTTGATATAAGGGATGTTGGTGGGTTGTTTACTTGTTAATTGTCAATTTTAAGGTTTTTGTGTCTTTGTTGACTTAGAATCGCGACTAGGCCGACCTTGACTCATTTCTACTAATATGGGGAAACTCGGGGTAGAAATTACCTTAATTTGAGACTTACCCTTTCGTCGCGAAAGCGGGTTTAGGTAGGTTGGGTGAAGAAACCGAAAGGTGGAATTCTCCCTTTTTAACATTGTAACAAAAACTCGATCCCGAGACTCTAAGACCCCATTTCCGAATCCCGACTCTCCCCAACACCTTTCCTATTTATTGACCCTATCCTTCGTAGAATAGCTCGTTAGCAATAGTTCAACCTCTCTCGAACCAAAACCCCCCATCTCAATCCCATCCACGATTTAACTATAGACTTGACCAATATCGCTTAACCCATCTCCCTGCGGATCGATCCCGACCTACCACTACTACATTAGTTAGGTTTGTCGAAGTTAAAAATATTGTTTGATTGTACGGGTCGTGACGCCCGCGCATCAAAATGGCGCCGTTGCCAGGGAGACGGTGATTAGTTAATTGATTAAGTCTTTGTTTTATTGTGTTTGGATAATTGTTGCTTCTCCTTCTACCCTAGTACCGCTCGGTGCTAGGAGTCTCATCTTTTAATTTTTTTGTTCAGGAACAATCATATTTGGCATTGCTTATTCCATACCGGTGCAAGCGAGGCGATATTATTATTTCGGACTTCAAGTCAACCAAAGTGAAACCTCATCCATATCTTACATCAACTTTTCACCCATCCAACATTCCCAAATCAAAACTTCCACAAAATTCTCTTCCCCTCTTCTCCCTTCAAAAATCACCTCTACAAACAAACATGCCTACTTTGAGATCTCACTCCCAACCCACCCATGAACAAACTTCGCAAATTCGCAGTTAGTACGAAATTCGCAGGTTAACACTACCTAAGTTATTAGAAAATTAGTAGTAGAATATTATTAGTTTATTAGTAGATAAATTAGTAGGGTGATTTTTGGAGGGTGACAATCCAAAAATCCCCACTTATTCTAGATCTAATCAATTGGTGTAAAGACTCCATCTTTGGTTTTTATTGAAGTTCTTTTGGAGATTTTAAAAGAGTTAGTGACAAATCCATTGTCATCTTCATCAAGCTTCTTCTTTTATTATTATTATTATTATTATTATTATTATTATTATTATTATTATTATTATTATTATTATTATTATTATTATTATTATTATCATTATTATCATTATTATCATTATTATCATTATTATTATTATTATTATTATTATTATTATTATTATTATTATTATTATTATTATTATTATTATTATTATTATTACCGTTTTCCTCCGTAGACGGTATATTTTCTCTTCCTCTCCCTAATCTCTAATTAGATTTAATATTGTTATTATAGTTTCCATCATGAATAGTGAGTAAATTTCTTGTTAGGGGTTAAGGGAGGAAGATTTTGGGTAATTTGAATTGAGGGATGTTGGTGGGTTGTTTGCATGTTGATTTATCAAGTTTGAGTTTTTGTGTCTTTGTTAACCTAGACTGCAGCTAGATTGACCTTGACTCATTTCTACCAATATGGGGAAACTCGGGGTAGAAATTAGCTTAACTTGAAACTTACCCTTTCGCCGCGAAAGCGGGTATAGGTGGGTTGGGTGAAGAAACCGAAAGGTGGCATTTTCCTTATCGACGTTGTGACTAAAACCCGATTCCGAGACTCTTAGAACCCAATTTCCGATTCCCGACTCCCCCTAACACCTTCTCCTTATTAGACTCGCTTCTCGTAGTTATAGCTTTTTAGTGTAGACTTAACCCGAAAAATCCCAAAAACAGACCCCGAACATCCAAACGTGCTTAGACTTTGACTCGATCGATTTTACCTAGCCCATCCCTGTGGATCGATCCCCGACTTACCGCTACTACGTAGTAGTTAGTTGGAGTTTATAAAATTTGTTTGATCGTGTTAGATAGGCGACAATCTGATGCGCATCAAAATGGCGCCGTTGCCGGGGACGGCGATTGATTGGTTGAATTTTAGTCTATTTGTGTTTGGTTATTGTTTCCTCTCTACCCTAGTGCCACTTGGTGCTAGGAGACTCACTTCCTATTTGAGTGTGTTTGCCAGGAACAGGTTATCAACTTTTTGGTTCGATTCCGTGCCAAAGATGGCAGTTCAAGCCTTGAGATTCATGGTAAATATCTCAACTAGAGTGATTCCACATCCGTACCTCACACCACCAACCATACATACTATCCTTCCATCCCCTCCAAATCCATCCATATCACCAACATCCATATCACTTGCACTTTTCACTCCACGAAATCTACCTTCCACAACTCCTCTCATCACTCCAAACATAGAACCACCTTTCAATCTACTTGAAACACCATCTCCACAAGAAAATTCTCTAACCCTTTCACCTCCCAAATGACCTCCATCACCAAACAACCTTCAAAAAGTGAACATGACAACTCTCGGTTCACATTCACAACTCACTCACGAGAGTTTTTCTTCCCCCATTTTCTACGGAATTATCCCCGAAAATTTTGAGCTTAAATATTCCTTGATCAATGAAGTGCAATTAGATACCTTCCATGGGTTCTATCAAGAAAACGCTTTTGAACATGTATGCTCTTTCAAAGAAAAGCTAGTTGGAGCCAAGCTTAACGGTCTTAGTTCATGTCAACTACATCGCATCCTCTTCCTTAAGACTTTGAGGGACGATGCCAAGAGATGGTTACAAAGACATCCGAACAACACCTTCCAAACATGGTCCGACCTTGCAAATGCTTTCTTAGAGAAGTACTTCCCTCCATCGAAAACCAATCAATACCGAATTGAAATTCAAACCTTTCGTCAAGAAGAACATGAAAGCTTGAGTGAAGCGTGGGATAGGTTTCGCGATCTACTTAGGAAGTGCCCTCATCATGGCATTCATGAGTGGTTAACAACTCTAACTTTTTTCGAAGCCTTATCCTTGAGATGGAAAGAAAATATAAATTCGGCGGCCGGAGGAGATTTCTACACTCTTGGGGACGATGCATCTAGAGCACTTTTGGAAAAAATGGCAAAATGCGATTCTCTTTGGGGCCAACCTCGAGATACTAAGAAGATGGGAGATGCAAATTCTCCTATGAATAATGAATTGAAACCCCAATTGAAAAAGGAAGAGATAACCAAGAAACTTGAGGCTATGAATGCAAAGTGTACACCAAAAGGTATGTATCGGATCCAATCAAGAGATATGTATCAATCGAGTCAATAGCAAAGACCCTTCAATTCCAATCAACAAATATCTTTCAACCAAGGGTCTGTCAAAGTGCCTCCACTTATGCCTTCTTGTCAAAAGGGAAACTTCAACCACCAAGGTAGAAACTATCATGTTCAAAGAAATTTCCATAATCAGAGTGCAAATCCAGGAAACGATTACCATGATCAAGGAAGTAATTATTACAATCAAGGGTTCAATCAAAGGTACCAATGCAACTATCAAGGTAACCAAGGGTCAAATCAAGGGTACCAAGGGTTCGATTTTCAAAGACATAACCAACCCTCTTCTTTTTATGGAAATCAAGGTAATTATAAACATGGTCAAGGTAGTGGTCAAGGGTATGGTTCGACCATTGATATGAGAAAGACTTTGGTCAATGAAGTGTATCAAGGAAACCCGAATTACCAAGGTAATAAAGGTTATAAAGGATTGCACTCTCAAAGCTACAATGAACCCTCTCAATTCTTTGGCAACCAAGGTCATTTTCAACAAAGTCAAGGAAACGGTCAATGGGACAATTCATTAAACGAATTGCGAAGAGCAGTAGATTATTTGACGAATGAAAATGCGAAAGACAAGGCAAGACTCGAACTCTTGAAATCTCAACGAGCATCTAAAGCCTTAGTCGCTCCCATGCACCTACCCCATGACTTTCCCGTTCAACCTCAATACCCAAGGGATCCACCATGCCAAACCCATGTTGTTATCCAAAGAGAAGAGAAAGAGCTTGAAAACGCTCATAATCACTTGAGTACCAAGACAACATCAAATTTGCAACAACAAGAAGTACCACATGCAGCTACCCTCGATTCTCCCAAACAAAACCGGGGAATTCGAGAAGAATTTGAGTTAGTTGCAAAGGCCGAGGACAAACAAACAAAATCGAGGGAAGCGAGAAGGCAAGAGCCTGAGAAGACACTTGAGGAGAAGGAATCCGATGTTCCACCTCCATCGATCTATGCACCAACTTTAACATTTCCGCAACAAGCTAAAGTTCAAAAAGGTAATATCAAATGTAGCCGATTTGTGGACATGATCGAAAAGGTGAAAGTCTCCTTGCCCTCCACCAAGGCCATTCAAGAAAAATCAACCATCATTGATGGAATGAAAAATGGTGGAAAGCTTATGGACACCAAGTTTCCTTACCCCACAATGCAATCCAAGAAAGCAACTCAAGGTGAAGTAGTGATCATTGAAGATATCGATGAGAATGGCAACATTTGGTCATCAAGGATAGAGATCACCACTTTTACTCCCAACAAGGAACTTGAAACCCAAAACTGCCACATGGAGAATGCAATCGAGAATGTCGAGGATACGAGTCTCTGGGATGAGTTGAATGATGTTATAGGCCTTGCTAAGTCTTGGAATGATGATGAAATCAAGTTGCCCTTGTGCGAGAATGTTGAAGAGCATCACGAGTCCTTTGCTAGTAATCCAAACTTTGGTTTAGGAGAAATTGAAACCGTCGGTAAAAGTTCCGAATCTCTCCTTCACGATGATATGAGGACAAGTGATGTCTTGAGATTTAGGGATATGGGCCCGCAACTTGAAGAAGAAATGGGGATGTACAATGGGGAATTAAATCCTAAACCGCCTTTCATGTTGAGTGGTGTGATTGTGAAGCTTGGGAAAGCTAGAAGGTATTTTGGGAAGAAATGGTCACTTGGACTTGTGAGATGGAAAGACCCGGGAGACCACAAGAAATATGATGATTGGTCTTTTGATAATCGTTTCTCGCTTCCGACTTGGAAGCTTCTCATGATAGCCTGCCTCGGCTACATGAGCCTTTCTGAAGACTCTTCTAGAGCCTTTGACTTACTCCTCTGAGCCCTTGATGGGTATGGTGGAGATTACACTCTGAAGACAAATAAACTTTAACGTTTGGCGGTCCTAGCCAAAACCGCGCTTCTTGGGAGGCAACCCAAGTTTTTTAGTGTATGTTTACGTTTTTTTTGTTTTGATTTTGTATGTAGGAATCTTCAACAAGAAGCCAACATGGATAGATGATGAAGAATTTGGAAGCGATCAAAGTGTGGAAGAGATTCTATTTGATTGTTCCATTTGGGATTGTGGATTATAATACTTGCTTGTATCTTGTTGGAGGATTGGTGGTGTATTCGTATTTGTGATGTAATTGTGTCGTTTTTAGTAGTTGTTGTGGGATTGTAGTTATTGTCTCTCTTGTATTGCCTTGCTTTCTCCTCTCTTACAGGAATGCCACCCACTTCATAGCATAAGGACTTGAGGTATTAAAAAGTGAAGACCATTTGCTAATCCCTCTCTACCCTTATTCTTCTCCCCTTCCCCTATTCACATGGGAGTATGGGCTTGTATGCTTTGGAGGTTCACTTGGTGAACATTTTGGAATTGGTGGTTGTGGTTTTGTTGAATATTTGAAGAAGATTGGAGTGCTTGGCTTTACTTGTAATTGTTCTTGTTTTTGTTTTTGTTTTCTATTTTGTTGTGTTCTTTTGTGTTTTGTTTAGTGTGTTTTAGGTAAATGTTTTTGAAAACCCGATTGTGAGACTTGCTTACGAGTGCTCACCTTCCCTTGTTAGTGACACATTTTGATTTTGGCCTCTGTTCTACTAGAATGGCAATAAAACAAAAATTTCATTGATCTTTTAGCTTGAGTCCACTTTCTCTACTAGGATGTTTACATCGGGGTTTGCATTTGACCACCTTGACCCCCCATGGAGTGATAAGGCCTTGGTTACCGGATCCCGTGCCTATTTAGGTGACCTTACTTGAAGATATCTTTAGGTTTGGGACGATCCTCTTTGCTTTTGCGAAAAGGTCGGGATTACACTTACCTCCAGTGTCGACTAACTCCATGATTCACTCATTTCCATCCCGTTTAACGCCCCGTTGTACGCTTTTTAGTTGATTAAGAGGACCTAGATAAATTATCAATGTTTTTAGTGATTTAATGTCATCCTATTAGACTTTTAGTCCACTTTATCTTGAGCAACTAACTTTGGAATGTTTATACTTGTCTCGAGTAAACGATTGGTGTCTTTCCCACCGTCTCGATGAGGGATTCGGTGTTTTCATGTTTGGATGCAACTATTCTTGTTTGTTTGTTTGTTTCTTAGTTTATCTGTTTGTTTGTTTGTTCGTTCGTCCGTTTGTGTGTTTGTGTTTTGTCGGAGTTTAGTTGCGTCCACAATTTTGAGCAAGACCCAACTTGCCTTGCATGGGAGTACCTTACCTCATAGGTATTTCGATGTGAGTTAAAGGGACGGAGCGGGCCCGTTAATTGCCCCGTATCGGTTGGTTTAGTTTAGTAGTAGTTTTTATTCTAATAGCTTTTGTAGTGTTCATTTTATGTGTGTGCGTGTTTGTGTGTTTTTCCTTGTAGGTACCTCCAAAAACAACGACAATGGATGAGAAAAGGATAAGAAGCACAGAATCGTTCAAGTGTGGGGGACAACTTATGCTTTAAACGGTAATTTCTTACCCACCCACCCTTCCTTTCCCTCCCTAATTTTGAACATTGAGGACAATGTTTGGTTTAAGTGTGGGGGGAGTGTGTTTGTATTGACGATTCATCGTTGCTTGAGGATTGTGGTTGATGTTGTTGTTGGAGGATATTTTGGTGGAATATGCTTGTTTATTTGTGATTGTTATGGATCGTAGCCTCGTGTTTTGTTTGTTGTTTTGTGTTTTCTTTTGATAAAACTTGAAAAAATCCTAAAATTTAAAAATCCAAAAATTCCAAAAAGATTTTTGTTTTCGTGTTTCACTTGTTTTCCTTGATAAATTCATTTTTCTAACTCTCAATTTCTTTAAAGAGCATGGATTTTTCTATTACTTGTTGGTTGATTTTAAATATTATATATTGATTGTCCTCCTACTGTAAGTCGCTCGGGTGTGTACCTCACTTATGTCCACCTTCCACCTCCCGTGTTGTGATTTCGACACTGTATGCTTGTCTAGGTGACTATAACCCAAGTGACTTCTATCCTTTACGATCCATCATTCCACAAAAATGCTCCACAAATAAGAGTTTGGTTATGATTGATATTGAGTTTTGCATTCCCTTCTATTCAAATGAGCTCAAAAATGTACCTACAAAGAAAAATTCTCAAAAACTCAAAAGAAAAGAATAAGGGGGAGAAGAAGAAAAGAAAGAAAGAAAAAGAAAGAATGGAAAGAATAGAAAAATGAGAGAAGAAAAAGAAAAAAAAGGGGGAAAGAAAAGAAAAGAAAGACGATTCCTCCCCCCGAGTATTTTTGATATTCATATCTTTCATTTGGATCGGTTGTTATGTTACTTGGGCGATTAGGACGACCCTAGCCCTTGTTTTTGCAAGTGGCTGAGACTTGTATACTTTTGTCGATAACTACATGGGAGTACTCACTCCATCTCCGCCACACATCTCGACATAGCTTGGACCGAGGCCAAGAAATATGTAATAATTATTTTCACAACCGATTTAGTAATTTTAGTATTCATATTCTATAATTTAGTTGGATTTTAGAATCGTGACTTTTGATTTGAAAACTTGTGATTTGTTTGTGTTGTTTGTTTTTCGTTCTTGTGTTTTGTTTTTGCGTGTTATTTATTTATGGGTCGTAGATTAGTCTAATGAGTTACTCGAGGACGAGTAAAGTTTAAGTGTGGGGGAATTGATAACACGCAAATTTGGACCGTTTTACCCCCTATTTTCACTCGTATTTGACTAGATTTTGTGCGCTTAAACGTCAATTTAACTCATTTTTGACTACAAAATTAGTCATAGACATGACCTAATAGACATAGGTTAAAAGAAAAACCCACATCTATTTTTAATAGACATAGGTTATTTAAAAACCCTATGTGTACAAAAGAGAATATACATAGGTCAAAATTAAAACCCATGTCTGTAAATTATACACATAGGTCAAAGTAAAACTATATATGTAATATATGAATAGATGTAGGGCAATAGGAAACCCATGTATATTGATGTAATACAAATAAAGTAGTGACACATGTCTATTCAATTAGTCCTAATAAACTAATACAGTAATATTCTATTATTATTATTCTATTACTTTATTCTATTATTCTATTACTATTAGTCCTAATATTCTATTAATATCCTAATAAAGTAGTAAACCCATTCTACGCAGCCTTTTCTTTCAATTTTTTTCATTTCACTCGGCAGCCATACATAGAAAACCAGGTAATCTTCAATTATGATTCTCGGCAGCCATGAAAACGAAGCTCCGGCATACTCAATACCTAATCCTCCGGCATACTCAATAATCTTCAATCCTAATCCTTCAATCATCCTTCAATAATCTTCAATTCTGATTCTCCGTCACTCCGTCACGCGTACGCTTCTTCAATCCGACAGTTTCTTCTTCAGTTCCTTCAGTAATCCATCGCCTCCTCTGTAATATTAGCTTTTCTATTAATTTGATTGATTTCGTTTTTTGTTTAGGGTTTTTGATTTACGATGAATTTGGAATCTGGGTTGATACCTGTTGCATTCTTATCTTTCTTGTTCATATGAATTCATGATTTTTTTAGGTTGGTTTGATTTGTGAAATGTTTAGTTTAGGTTTTATGATTTATCGTTATTGTTGGTTTGTATTTGATTTTGGGGTTTTAGGGTTTTTGATTTGTGAATTTGGAATGGTGGGTGATTGTCTTCACTGTTTTAGCTCCTTAAAGAATTTGATTGATTTTGTTTTTCGTTTAGAGTTTTGTATATAATTTCTGTATTGTTAGTTAATTTATGTTTCTGTTTTCTTTGTTTCCTAAGCTAATCTATCGCCTCGTCCTTTGTATTTCAGTAATCGATCGCCTCCTCCTTCGTATTTCAGTAATCGATCGCCTTCTCTGTAAGTCGCTTGTTGTACTTTTTCCAGTAATGACATAAGAAATACTTTGATTAATTGTATTTGTTGAATTTTATAAGGCGACTGTCAACTCTGTCAAAACCTGAAAAGTGACGGTTCAAGGCGCAACAATAATTTTATACTCTAACACGTTCTCTCGCATAAATTCATTGGGTTTAAACTTTGAAATATGGAGGCAACACATGCCTCCTCATATAGTCAGTCATGTATATATACTATAAGTTGTAACAGCGACTATTAAAACAAATTGTTCATACTATAAGTACTAAAAAGTGAAAGTGGTAGTAGTGAAATGAGATTGGCATATACTCTTATACTATACCTTAAGGTTGTGGGGAGTAGAGACAGAAGGAGGAGGCAACAAGGCAGTAGTGGAGTGATGATGAGATGAAATTCTAGTAGGAAGCAGTTGTAGAGTTGACAGTAAATTACTATAGTTTGGAAGTTTGGAAGTTTAACTATTTTAGGTTAACAAACGATTTTCATTTGAAGAAACATTGGTAGAGTTGACAATAAATTACTATAGTTTGATATGTCATTTTACTCGTTCATATATAGTGACAAATTAATATACTACTACACTATGCTAATCATTCACAAGTGCATGGTACGTACGTACTGACCTAACAATTATTATTATGAGTACGTAGTATGAATTATATGTATATATATTTTCTTGGATTTTGGTTTGAAATTATGGAAGCTAGTGCTTTGATTTATACCTTATTAGGTTATCAGATTTACATGTTCTATGAGTAATATAGTTTGGATCCAAATTGTTGGGAGTAATTATTGTATAGAGAGAGACGGTATCTTGATAACGTTATTATTATAAGATCTTTAACATAGTAGTGGTTACTCTTTTGTGAGTACTTTTTAGTGTATTATACTATGAAGTAATGATCGAGTTTTTCTTACTAAGCTTAATTAATTATGTGAGACGGTTTCACGGAAGATTTGTACATCAATAATAGTTTGTATTCATGCATTGTTCTATGTGTAAGTCCTTTTAAACTTATTTTTGGGTTATTTAGTTCTCCGTTCAGTTTAGTTTAAGTTAGATAAATTCGGTTTTTAGGATGAAGAATTTCAACTAGAACAACTAGCCATGCAGCTGGTATCCCTAGTTTGATCCATATCTGCATTTTTCTTGTTCAGAGTGTTTTACCTGGCATCCTTCAAGGAGATAAGTCGGACTCTCTTTTATATGGTTCCGTGGATAATGGCAAAAAGATTTGCTGGAACGAAGATTTTCATTGCAAGGTAAGTAATGATGTCGAACTTCTTCAACCAATTGTCGTATGTCAATTGTTGTTGTGGTTCCATTGCTTTCTCCTTGATTTATAGTGTATTTTTAAGAATTGTTACACTGCTTTGTTAAACTGGCACATTAGATAGACAATGATATTGGAGAATAATTACTGTCAATGGTTTATGTGGTGACATTATTGTCAATGGTAGGTACTAGAGGCTGCGAAGCGACTTCACTTGAAGGAGCACAGTGTATCAGATGAGCAGGGAAATGTGTTTAAACTAGCAGCACCTGTGGAATGCAAGGGTATTGTTAGTAGTGATGACAGGTAATTATGATGCCTTTATTGATCTCATGATATCAATTTTTTTTACTTATTCTATGTGATTGAGTTCTTCCCGAAGGAACTATAAGCCATCTAATCTTATTCGCTACATTCTTGTACTTTGTATTATCTTGTTCGGAAGTATCACGGTACCTTTCTGTCTTCAGCAACATAAATCAGTTACATGTTCTGCCCTAAATTATATGATCAATGGCTTGTTTCTTATAATCTTTTTTTTTGAAGTACTCCTAATATTTTACTTAATTCGTTGCAAATGGTGCAAATAGTTGTGAGTGTTTTATCATTGTAGGGAATACATACGTTCTCCTTTAAATTAAAACTATATTTTATTTACTTCTTTTATTGATTTATGGTAGAACTTGGGGTGTTTCTCATCCCTATAAAGTTAGGCCTTGGACTTCAACAGAATTAAGAAGTTTACTTGAGCTTGTGCAAATGCACAACAATTTTAGATGCATGAGTCTAAAAGAACAACTCCAAGTTATTATTTCCCATGTAGTTCTATACTGAAGTTAACTATGGTACCGTATTCTCAAGGTTTCTTTATCTAGTGATGTAATTATGTGTATTATATGTAAGTGTCTCGCTCCTGTCTTCTGGTTGATAATTTAGGTGGCTGTCTGGCACTTCCCACTTTCCCAGTTGACTATAGCCTTACTGTTTTCCACTGATATGCATTATTTTCATAGACCGTTCCTTATTTTCTTCCTTTACTGCTTTCCACTAATAGGCATTATCTTCTGATTTAATAAGAGTTACTCCCCGTGATGCAAATTATATTGGCCCAAGATCTCGCTTTTATATTTTGAGGCCTGAGCTTATTAAAGCTTTTTGCCAAGTAAGTCACCAATATAATTTGCTATATACTACGTAGTTGACAGGGATTTTGTTGGGCTTTTCAAATTGACTTTTTTATTGCTCTAATATGAAGGCTGAAGCTGCAAAACAGTCAAGTTCTAAACCTAACGGTGATGAAAAAGATGGTTTAGCTTCTGAAGAATCAAATTGTGAAAATGCTGATATGGATGTGCAAACTGACTCATGCGTACCAGTAGTTTCTAACAGCGAAGTAAGTGCACATTTTCTAAGCCACCTTTACATGACTTAAAATGGAAACATTGGTTATATGGTAGTCGGGTTATATTTCTTTTTCTTCCCCAGCTCTCTGGTATGATGTAATGGATATGCTGGTATAGTGCTGTCAGCAAGGGATTGACAGCAAATGTTTCATCACAATTTATTATTTATGAGTACCTATGATGTATATAGTCCTGCTCAATGACTCATTTATGGATAAAAACAGATTATGCAAGAGGTCATTAGAAGCCTTTAGCGCCTGACACATTCAATACAAAATGTTTAATAAGATTATATAACTTGATGTCTGTATGTACTTTTGACATAGAACTTCCATCATTCAGTCGAAAACTTATAAAAGAAGCAAGCGCTATATCGGTGAAAACTTACAGAAGAAGGAAACGGTATTTGGTTATACTTTTGACAGCTGTAGTTGTCGGATAGTAATCAAGTGATTTTGTCCTGATGTTACTGAGCAATGGGAAAGTCAACCACACTTGAATATGGTTGAATGATAATTGGTAAATAGTATTGAGAGTACAAAATCAATTTGGCATTAGAAAGACCACTTTTTGATTTGTTATTTGTGGTGAAATCAGCGTGATTTTGGGCTCCTTGAGCTTACCTATACGCGTGTGCAAGTGAATCAATTTTTTTCTAATGATATGCAAGGGATTTGCAAATTGACGAGGGTGAATTATTGAGTGATTTACTTATCCCCTGAGCAAATCTGGATCATCCTAGTTTAATATGGGATTGTGGTGTGATGCATGTTCCAATGGACCTTTTTTTTCCTGTTCTTGTTTAGTTTTTTTTTGGATGATGAAGTTGAATCTTCCATGCTGGAGTCTGTTTCTTGATGTGTAACACTTGCTTCTTTCTGTAGGATATTTCTGAAGACGAGGCGAAAGCTACTGTTGAAGAATCTTTATCTACTGCCACTGAAACAACTGGTCTAAGCTTTAATCCAAATGTATTCACAGAATTTAAGTTAGCCGGAACCCCTGAAGTGAGTTTCGTTACATACTGCAGCTGAGTTTCTGTATCAGTAGTCTATCTTGATTAGGTAGAAGTCATTAACTCTCAATTTGGTTTCAGGAAATAGCATCAGATGAAAGTAGTGTGAAGGAAGCCAACTTGTACCTCTTAAATGTGGTGCTGCCAACGTTTACACAAGATTTATGCAAGCTTGAAGTATCACCAATGGATGGTCAGACATTAACTGAAGCACCTCGGAGATGGTACATGTTGTGATTTTCTTCTATCACATACATACACATTTGAAGGGAACTATTGATAAGGTAATAAGACTTCGAGCACATACACATTTTCTCTATGTTATAATCAAAGTATTTATGTTCTTGAAGTATTCGCTTTCAATTATATTGAAATTGTTGCAGCACTTCAAAGTACTTGCCATGTATTCACAAGAAGACATCGATGAGGTTCGCGATTTGTGGGCTAACTATTATCTTCAAAATTAGAAGTATGAGACAAGCATGTAGTATTCAATGTATTAGCTAAAAAGATTGGTTGCAGTAGGAAGATATTTTATTATTGGTACATTGCGTACTTGTGTGGTTTTTTTATCTTAGCTACTTATTTGTTTGGGATGATGACTACTTTTATGAAACATGGAACATTTGATCGTCCAAGTGGGTGTTGTATAATTTATGAGATTTATTTTGGTTTCGGTTGGATTGCAGTTTCCTATGAAAAATACGGAAAGAATTAATAAATGATATCATTTTCGGACTGATTAGGGCGAACAAAAAACCCATGTCTGTACTATAACAATAAACATAGGGAGAACAAAAACCCATGTCTATATTTATAAATAGACATAGGACGAACAAAAAACCCATGTCTATAGTTTTTATAGACATGGGTTAATTGAAAAACCTATCTATATTTTAGATAGACATAGGGTATGCGACCCATGTCTAAGTATTGGATAATAGATGTCACTCAACTTAACATAGGTCTCAAAACCCATGTCTATTAGTTAAAAACGACCCATGTCTATGTCATGTTTTGTAGTAGTGATTTTTGACTACATTTCGTATTTTCTAGTATGAATTTAGTTTTTTCGTATTTATCGTCTTTTTCGTAGAATTTCGTACTGCTTTTGTGTGTTTTTGTGTTTTAGGTACGTGTTCGTGAATAAAGGGACGAATTGAAGCGAGAGGAGCAAAGACGAGAGATCGAGTCAAAACCCCAAGTCAAACCCGACTTTAACCCAACCTATCTCACCCATATGCCTCACTTAAACCCAAATCACTCCCAACTTGGCCCAATTACAATTACAAACCCAATTACCCAAATCAACCCAACTCCACAATTCAATCCAACCCAAACCCAATTACCAATTCACCCATCAACCCAAGTCAAGGTCAATTTGACCTTGACCCTTGACCCATCTCCATCTTTAACCTCCCACCATAACCCACCACAAACAGCCACCATAACCGACCACCTTCAACACCACCAAACCAACTACCTTCCGTCCTCCACCACTAAACCCAACCTCCATCAACTGCCACGACCCACGACCTTTATCTCCTTCCTACTAAACCACCGACCACCACCTTACCCACCATCTCCGTCGCACGCCAGCAACAACAACAACGAAGCAGCAGCGGCGACGACCGACAACACGCAGCGCAGCAGCAGTGTCGCGCGGCAGCAGCGCCGGCGAGCACCACCACGCGCCTCCCCTCCGTCTTCCTCTGCGCCGGCGAGCATCACAACAAACAGCAGCGGAGCAGCAGCGGCGACCCATTACACAGAACAACACCGGCACCTCAACTCCGTCCTTCCTCCGTTTTCCGGCGAGTATCTTCGACGTCGACACAACCTCCAGTGTCGACCCGGTTCGACCCAGATCCGGAGTTCGAGGGTTAGAAACCGTCTTTTGAGTGAAGCTCGGAGTATTAGTTGGGCCAAGTAAGGATGTTTGGGGTGAGATGTAATTTGGATCGAGAAGGACGGGTGAGATCTAATTGGGTCGAGATGCAATTGAATTGGAATGGGTGAAACGGTAAAGAGCGTGGGGTTACGAAGTGATCGGGCGAAATTAAAATGATCGGGCGAAATTGGGAAAACCGTGGGGCAAAGTTTTGCCCTGTGATTAATTATGCAAAACCGAAGGGTGAAATTTCACCGGATTTCATAGGGTGAAATGAAGGACATGGGTATTGAAGTATTGGGCTGCCACTATTGGGCTTAGAAGATTAGGGTTTTGATACCCTCTTTTCTCTCCTCTCTATATATATGTAACTCCTCATTCATTTGAGGGAGGCAACATCACAATTCCACCATTTCACACAACACTACTAAGCTATTAGAAAATTAGTAGTAAAATATTATTAGTTTATTAGTAGATAAATTAGTAGGGTGATTTTTGGAAGGTGACAATCCAAAAATCCCCACTTATTCTAGATCTAATTAAATTAGTGTAAAGACTCCATCTTTGGTGTAATCATGTTTTTATTGAAGTTATTTTGGAGATTTTCAAGGGGTTAGTGACAAATCCATTGTCATCTTCATCAAGCTTCTTCTTTTATTATTATTATTATTACCGTTTTCCTCCGTAGACGGTATATTTCTCTTTCTCTCCCTAATTTCTAATTAGATTTAATATTGTTATTATAGTTTCCATTATCAATAGTGAGTAAATTTCTTGTTAGGGGTTAAGGGAGGAAGATTTGGGGTAATTTGAATTGAGGGATGTTGGTGGGTTGTTTGCTTGTTGATTTATCAAGTTTGAGTTTTTGTGTCTTTGTTCACCTAGACTGCAGCTAGATTGACCTTGACTCATTTTTACCAATATGGGGAAACTCGGGGTAGAAACTAGCTTAACTTGAAACTTACCCTTTCGCCGCGAAAGCGGGTATAGGTGGGTTGGGTGTAGAAACCGAACGGTGGCATTTTCCTTATCGACGTTGTGACTAAACCCCGATTCCGAGACTCTTAGAACCCGATTTCCGATTCCCGACTCCCCCTAACACCTTCTCCTTATTACACTCGCTTCTCGTAGTTATAGCTTTTTAGTGTAGACTTAACCCGAAAAATCCCAAAAACAGACCCCGAACATCCAAACGTGCTTAGACTTTGACTCGACCGATTTTACCTAGCCCGTCCTTGTGTATCGATCCCCGACTTACCGCTACTACGTAGTAGTTAGTTGGAGTTTATAAATTTTGTTTGATCGTGTTAGATAGGCGATAATCTGACGCGCATAACACGCAAATTTGGACCGTTTTACCCCATATTTTCACTCGTATTTGACTCGATTTTGTGCGCTTTAACGTCAATTTAACTCATTTTTGACTATATTTTGTATTTTCTAGTTTGAATTTAGTTTTTTCGTATTTATCGTCTTTTTCGTAGAATTTCGTACTGCTTTTGTGTGTTTTTGTGTTTTATGTACGTGTTCGTGAATACAGGGACGAATTAAAGCGAGAGGAGCCAAGACGAGAGATCGAATCAAAACCCCAAGTCAAACCCGACTTTAACCCAACCTATCTCACCCATATGCCTCACTTAAACCCAAATCACTCCCAACTTGGCCCAATTACAATTACAAACCCAATTACCCAAATCAACCCAACTCCACAATTCAATCCAACCCAAACCCAATTACCAATTCACCCATCAACCCAAGTCAAGGTCAATTTGACCTTGACCCTTAACCCATCTCCATCTTCAACCTCGCACCATAACCCACCACAAACAGCCACCATAACCGACCACCTTCAACACCACCAAACCAACTCCCTTCCGTCCTCCACCACTAAACCCAACCTCCATCAACCGCCACGACCCACCACCTTTATCTCCTTCCTACTAAACCACGGACCACCACCTTACCCATCATCTCCGTCGCACGCCAGCAACAACAGCAACGAAGCAGCAGCGCCGGCAAGCACCACCGCGCCTCCCCTCCGTCTTCCTCTGCGCCGGCGAGCATCACAACAAACAGCAGCGGAGCAGCAACGGCGACCCACTACACAGAACAACACCGGCAGCAGCAGCTTCGCGCACCACCACTTCGGCTGCCCGGATTCCGACCAACATCAGCAGCAGCCCGGCACCTCAACTCCGCCCTTCCTCCGTTTTTCGGCGAGTATCTCCGGCGTCGACACCAACTCCGGTGTCGACCCGGTTCGACCAAGATCCGGAGTTCGAGGGTTAGAAACCGTCTTTTGAGTGAAGCTCGGAGTATTGAATTGAAATAGTTGGGCCAAGTAAGGATGTGTGGGGTGAGATCTAATTTGGATCGAGAAGGACGGGTGAGTTCTAATTGGGTCGAGATGCAATTGAATTGGAATGGGTGAAACGGTAAAGAGCGTGGGGTTACGAAGTGATCGGGCAAAATTAAAATGATCGGGCGAAATTGGGAAAACCGTGGGGCAAAGTTTTGCCCGGTGATTAATTATGCAAAACCGAAGGGTGAAATTTCACCGGATGGGTTTCATAGGGTGAAATGAAGGATATGGGTATTGAAGTATTGGGCTGCCACTTATTGGGCTTAGAAGATTAGGGTTTTGATACCCTCTTTTCTCTCCTCTCTATATATTTGTAACTCCTCATTCATTTGAGGGAGGCAACATTACAACACACCACCAAAACACTACCTAAGTTATTAGAAAATTAGTAGTAGAATATTATTAGTATATTAGTAGATACATTAGTAGGGTGATTTTTGGAAGATGACAATCCAAAAATCCCCACTTATTCTAGATCTAATCAATTGGTGTAAAGACTCCATCTTTGGTTTTTATTGAAGTTCTTTTGTAGATTTTCAAAGGGTTAGTGACAAATCCATTGTCATCTTCGTCAAGCTTCTTCTTTTATTATTATTATTATTATTATTATTATTATTTCCGTTTTCATCCATAGACGGTATATTTTCTCTTCCTCTCCCTAATCTCTAATTAGATTTAATATTGTTATTATAGTTTCCATCATGAATAGTGAGTAAATTTCTTGTTAGGGGTTAAGGGAGGAAGATTTTGGGTAATTTGAATTGAGGGATGTTGGTGGGTTGTTTGCATGTTGATTTATCAAGTTTGAGTTTTTGTGTCTTTGTTAACCTAGACTGCAGCTAGATTGACCTTGACTCATTTCTACCTATATGGGGAAACTCGGGGTAGAAATTAGCTTAACTTGAAACTTACCCTTTCGCCGCGAAAGCGGGTATAGGTGGGTTGGGTGAAGAAACCGAAAGGTGGCATTTTCCTTATCGATGTTGTGACTAAAACCCGATTTCGAGACTCTTAGAACCCGATTTGCGATTCCCGACTCCCCCTAACACCTTCTCCTTATTAGACTCGCTTCTCGTAGTTATAGATTTTTAGTGTAGACTTAACCCAAAAAATTCCAAAAACAGACCCCGAACATCCAAACGTGCTTAGACTTTGACTCGACCGATTTTATCTAGCCCGTCCCTGTGGATCGATCCCCGACTTACCGCTACTACGTAGTAGTTAGTTGGAGTTTATAATTGTTTGATCGTGTTAGATAGGCGAAAATCTGACGCGCATCAAAATGGCGCCGTTGCCGGGGACGGCGATTGATTGGTTGACTTTTAGTCTATTTGTGTTTGGTTATTGTTTCCTCTCTACCCTAGTGCCACTTGGTTCTAGGAGACTCACTTCCTATTTGAGTGTGTTTGCCAGGAACAGGTTATCAACTTTTTGGTTCGATTCCGTGCTGAAGATGGCAGTTCAAGCCTTGAGATTCATGGTAAATATCTCAACTAGAGTGATTCCACATCCGTACCTCACACCACCAACCATACATACTATCCTTCCATCCCCTCCAAATCCATCCATATCACCAACATCCATATCACCAACATCCATATCACTTGCACTTTTCACTCCACGAAATCTACCTTCCACAACTCCTCTCATCACTCCAAACATAGAACCACCCTTCAATCCACATGAAACACCATCTCCACAAGAAAATTCTCTAACCCTTTCACGTCCCAAATAACCTCCATCACCAAACAACCTTCAAAAAGTGAACATGACAACTCTCGGTTCACACTCACAACTCACTTACGAGAATTTTTCTTCCCCCGTTTTCTACGGAATTATCCCCGAAAATTTTGAGCTTAAATATTCCTTGATCAATGAAGTGCAATTAGATACCTTCCATGGGTTCTATCAAGAAGATGCTTTTGAACATGTATGCTCTTTCAAAGAAAAGCTAGTTGGAGCCATGGTTAACGGTCTTAGTTCATGTCAACTACATCGCATCCTCTTTCCTAAGACTTTGAGGGACGATGCCAAGAGATGGTTACAAAGACATCCGAACAACACCTTCCAAACATGGTCCGACCTTGCAAATGCTTTCTTAGAGAAGTACTTCCCTCCATCGAAAACCAATCAATACCGAATTGAAATTCAAACCTTCCGTCAAGAAGAACATGAAAGCTTGAGTGAAGCGTGGGATAGGTTTCGCGATCTACTTAGGAAGTGCCCTCATCATGGCATTCCTGAGTGGTTAACAACTCTAACTTTTTTCGAAGCCTTATCCTTGAGATTGAAAGAAAATATAAATTCGGCGGCCGGAGGAGATTTCTACACTCTTGGGGACGATGCATCTAGAGCACTTTTGGAAAAAATGGCAAAATGCGATTCTCTTTGGGGCCAACCTCGAGATACTAAGAAGATGGGAGATGCAAATTCTCCTATGAATAATGAATTGAAACCCCAATTGAAAAAGGAAGAGCTAACCAAGAAAGTTGAGGCTATGAATGCAAAGTGTACACCAAAAGGTATGTATCGGATCCAATCAAGAGATATGTATCAATCGAGTCAACAGCAAAGACCCTTCAATTCCAATCAACAAATATCTTTCAACCAAGGGTCTGTCAAAGTGCCTCCACTTATGCCTCCTTGTCAAAAGGGAAACTTCAACCACCAAGGTAGAAACTATCATGTTCAAAGAAATTTCCATAATCAGAGTGCAAATCCAAGAAACGATTACCATGATCAAGGAAGTAATTATTACAATCAAGGGTTCAATCAAAGGTACCAATGCAACTATCAAGGTAACCAAGGGTCAAATCAAGGGTACCAAGGGTTCGATTTTCAAAGACATAACCAACCCTCTCCTTTTTATGGAAATCGAAGTAATTATCAACATGGTCAAGGGAATGGTTCGACCATTGATATGAGAAAGACTTTGGTCAATGAAGTGTATCAAGAAAACCCGAATTACCAAGGTAATAAAGGTTATAAAGGATTGCACTCTCAAAGCTACAATGAACCCTCTCAATTCTTTGGCAACCAAGGTCATTTTCAACAAAGTCAAGGAAACGGTCAATGGGACAATTCATTAAACGAATTGCGAAGAACAGTAGAGTATTTGACGAATGAAAATGCGAAAGACAAGGCAAGGCTCGAACTCTTGAAATCTCAACGAGCATCTAAAGCCTTAGTCGCTCCCATGTACCTACCCCATGACTTTCCCGTTCAACCTCATAATCATGCCAAACCCATGTTGTTATCCAAAGAGAAGGGAAAGAGCTTGAAAACCCTCATAATCACTTGAGTACCAAGACAACATCAAATTTGAACCAACAAGAAGTACCACATGCAGTTACCCTCGTTTCTCCCAAACAAAACCGGGGAATTCGAGAAGAATTTGAGTTAGTTTTAAAGGCCGAGGACAAACAAACGAATTCGAGGGAAGCGAGCCCAAGAGCCTGAGAAGACACTTGAGGGGAAGGAATCCGATGTTCCACCTCCATCGATCTATGCACCAACTTTACCATTTCCGCAACAAGCTAAAGTTCAAAAAGGTAATATCAAGTGTAGCCGATTTGTGGACATGATCGAGAAGGTAGAAGTCTCCTTGCCCTCCACCAAGGCCATTCAAGAAAAATCAACCATCATTGATGGAATGAAAAATGGTGGAAAGCTTATGGACACCAAGTCTCCTTACCCCACAATGCAATCCAAGAAAGCAACTCAAAGCGAAGTAGTGATCATTGAAGATATCGATGAGAATGGCAACATTTTGTCATCAAGGATAGAGATCACCACTTTTACTCCCAACAAGGAACTCGAATCCCAAAATTGCCACATGGTAAATGTAATCAAGAATGTCGAGGATATGAGTCTTTGGGATGAGTTGAATGAGGTAATGGATGATGTTAAGTCTTGGAATGATGATGAAATCAAGTTTCTCTTGTGCGAGAATGCCGAAGAACATTACTAGTCCTTTGCTAGTAAGCCAAACCTTGGTTTAGGAGAAATTGAAACCGTCGGTAAAAGTTCCGAATCTCTCCTTCACGATGATATGAGGACAAGTGATGTCTTGAGATTTAGGGATATGGGCCCGCAACTTGAAGAAGAAATGGGGATGTACAATGGGGAATTAAATCCTAAACCGCCTTTCATGTTGAGTGGTGTGATTGTGAAGCTTAGGAAAGCTAGAAGGTATTTTTGGAAGAAAGGGTCACTTGGACTTGTGAGATGGAAAGACCCGGGTGACCACAAGAAATATGATGATTGGTCTTTTGATAATCGTTTCTCGCTTCCGACTTGGAAGCTTCTCATGATAGCTTGGTTCGGCTACATGAGCCTTTCTGAAGACTCTTCTAGAGCCTTTGACTTACTCCTCCGAGCCCTTGATGGGTATGGTGGAGATTACACTCTGAAGACAAATAAACTTTAAGGTTTGGCGGTCCTAGCCAAAACCGCGCTTCTTGGGAGGCAACCCAAGCTTTTTAGTGCATGTTTACGTTTTTTTGTGTTTTGATTTTGTATGTAGGAATCTTCAACAAGAAGCCAACATGGATAGATGATGGAGAATTTGGAAGCGATCAAAGTGTGGAAGAGATTCTATTTGATTGTTCCATTTGCGATTGTGGATTATGATGCTTGCTTGTATCTTGTTGAAGGATTGGTGGTGTATTCGTATTTGTGATGTAATTGTGTCGTTTTTAGTAGTTGTTGTGGGATTGTAGTTATTGTCTCTCTTGTATTGCCTTGCTTTCTCCTCTCTTACAGGAATGCCACCCACTTCATAGCATAAGGACTTGAGGTATTAAAAAGTGAAGACCATTTGGTAATCCCTTTCTACCCTTATTCTTCTCCCCTTCCCCTATTCACATGGGAGTATGGGCTTGTATGCTTTGGAGGTTCACTTGGTGAACATTTTGGAATTGGTGGTTGTGGTTTTGTTGACTATTTGAAGAAGATTGGAGTGCTTGGCTTTACTTGTAATTGTTCTTGTTTTTGTTTTTGTTTCTATTTTGTTGTGTTCTTTTGTGTTTTGTTTAGTGTGTTTTAGGTAAATGTTTTTGAAAACCCGATTGTGAGACTTGCTTACGAGTGCTCACCTTCCCTTGTTAGTGACACATTTTGATTTTGGCCTCTATTCTACTAGAATGGCAATAAAACAAAAATTTCATTGATCTTTTAGCTTGAGTCCACTTTCCCTACTAGGATGTTTACATCGGGGTTTGCATTTGACCACCTTGACCCCCCATGGAGTGATAAGGCCTTGGTTACCGGATCCCGTACCTATTTAGGTGACCTTACTTGAAGATATCTTTAGGTTTGGGACGATCCTCTTTGCTTTTGCGAAATGGTCGGGATTACACTTACCTCCAGTGTCGACTAACTCCATGGTTTACTCATTTCCATCCCGTTTAACGCCCCGTTGTACGCTTTTTAGTTGATTAAGAGGACCTGGATAAATTATCAATGTTTTTAGTGATTTAATGTCATCCTATTAGACTTTAGTCCACTTCATCTTGAGCAACTAACTTTGCAATGTTTATACTTGTCTCGAGTAAACGATTGGTGTCTTTTCCACCGTCTCGATGAGG
This sequence comes from Agrostemma githago, assembly GCA_958450325.1. Classification (NCBI taxonomy): domain Eukaryota; kingdom Viridiplantae; phylum Streptophyta; class Magnoliopsida; order Caryophyllales; family Caryophyllaceae; genus Agrostemma; species Agrostemma githago. The sequence continues at coordinate 17,384,862 of OY288250.1, forward strand.
GATTCGGTGTTTTCATGTTTGGATGAAAGATGGTAGGGATTCGTCACGTCCCTAGCCAATCAATAAAACACCGACTAACCTAGTGGGTAGCTAGGGCAAGTCGGGATCGTATCCACGAGGACGGTATATTAAGGTTTAGACTAGGTTGGCCTACAACGAGACTAGATTACCAAACAAACACAAAGAAAATGAAAAGGAAAACTATGATGGAGGAGAAGAGATACGACTAAACTAATGATCGAACTAATAAATAAACTAAAAGAACGATGGTTAACTAAGGAGACGAACTCAAATATGGAAAGGAAGTGGGGTAGGTCGGGTTCATAGGGGTAGAAGGGTAATTGGGGTGATCAAGGGTATAGGTGTCTCTCAGTTACTAGAGTCGGTCCGGGCTCTCGCAACTTAGACCGATGCCAAGGTGGGTCCGGGCTCTCGCAACTTAGACCCTAGTCCGCGCTCTCGCGACTAAACTATTCTCAACATTTCCGCATCATAGACAAACAATGAGAAGATGAACACAAGTATGGGAAGCATGGCCACTACAACTCACACAAGCATATCAACAAACACATAGAGTGCCCACAATGTGACTAACAACAAAGATTCACCCTTTCCCCTTAATCAACCCTAATCATCCATAATCTACCCCTAATCCCCCTACTAACCCCACAAAGAAGACTACTCACTCATGATAAAGAACAAACTAACAATCATAAAAGAAATTAATACCACTAAACAAGCATCCATAATGAATAACAAGAATGATAACAATAACAATATGAAAAGATTCAAACAAGATTAAATAAACTAAGAACAAGAGTAGAGATGATTATACCAACACTAGATGAAGAAAAGATGCAATCTTGTATTAATGAGAAACCCAAATACAATCCCAAGGTTGTCAAGCTTGGAACAATCTTCAAGAATCCATTAATCCAAGACTAATTACAATGATTAACTAAGGATCAACTAAGATTAAGGGAAGATTAAAACTAATGAGTGAGAGTAAATCTAGGGTTTTTGAGGCTTAAGAGAGTCTAAACTAACATAAGATGTCTTAAAATTACAAGAAGGGAGTCTATATATGGGTACAAGAATGAAGGAGAAGAAAAGAAAAGAGTTGCGCTGCCCCTATAGCTTCCCGACCGGGACGGATCATCCCGATCGGGACGGCCCTGTCATCCCGACCGGGACGGGATGGTCCCGACCGGGATGGGCTCACAGCAGCCTCCTTAATGTTGCACCCCACCCCGAACGGGATGAGGCCATCCCGAACGGGATGGGCCTTGTAAGCCTCCTTTAAGAGCTCTTTGGTCCCTCCTTGCCTCTCATGGGCTTCCCACCGATTCTCGGGACTCGGGATCGGGTCTCAGAGGCTCGGGATTGGGTCCCAAGGTCTCGGGGTTGATTCCAAGGCATCGAGTCATCGTTCCATTACTCCGTTGGCTCCAAAATATGCATGTATAGAGTCGGAATCGCTCCAACTCCTCCAAATCGGTCTCGGGAACCTGAAACGAACTAAAGGAAGCGTAAGAAGCCCATAAATCGCTCCCAAGGAGCGATTCCACAAGGAAATGGGACCAAAATATAATGAAAAGGCACTACAAACTACACTTATCACAACTATTCTTGTTTGTTTGTTTGTTTCTTCGTTTATCTGTTTGTTTGTTTGTTTGTTCGTTCGTCCGTTTGTGTGTTTGTGTTTTGTCGGAGTTTAGTTGTGTCCACAATTTTGAGCAAGACCCGACTTGCCTTGCATGGGAGTACCTTACCTCATAGGTATTTTGATGTGAGTTGAAGGGACGAAGCGGGCCCGTTAATTGCCCCGTATCGGCTTGGTTTAGTTTAGAACTCCCTCCGATTCTTTAGATTCACAACGTTTACTATTTGCACAAATAATAAGGTTGTGAGTGGAGATGGTGGGTCTCACCAATAAAGTAAAAAGCTTACACAAACAAAAACCTACCTATTATAGAAATGTTGCAAACCTAATGAATTTGCCAAATATGGAATATGTTGCGAATCTAAAGAATCGGAGGGAGTAGTATTTTTTATTCTAATAGCTTTCGTAGTGTTCTTTTTATTTGTGTGCGTGTTTGTGTGTTTTTCCGTGTAGGTACCTCCAACAAACAACGACAATGGATGAGAAAAGGATAAGAAGCACGGAATCGTTCAAGTGTGGGGGACAACTTATGCTTTAAACGGTAATTTCTTACCCACCCACCCTTCCTTTCCCTCCCTAATTTTGAACATTGAGGACAATGTTCGGTTTAAGTGTGGGGGGAGTGTGTTTGTATTGACGATTCATCGTTGCTTGAGGATTGTGGTTGATGTTGTTGTTGGAGGATATTTTGGTGGAGTATGCTTGTTTATTTGTGATTGTTATGGATCGTAGCCTTGTGTTTTGTTTGTTGTTTTGTGTTTTCTTTTGATAAAACTTGAAAAAATCCTAGAAATTTAAAAATCCAAAAATTCCAAAAAGATTTTTGTTTTCGTGTTTCACTTGTTTTCCTTGATAAAATCATTTTTCTAACTCTCAACTTCTTTAAAGAGCATGGATTTTTCTATTACTTGTTGGTTGATTTTAAACATTATATATTGATTGTCCTCCTACTTTAAGTCGCTCGGGTGTGTACCTCACTTATGTCCACCTTCCACCTCTCGTGTCGTGATTTCGACACTGTATGCTTGTCTAGGTGACTATAACCCAAGTGACTTCTATCCTTTACGATCCATCATTCCACAAAAATGCTCCGCAAATAAGAGTTTGGTTATGATTGATATTGAGTTTTGCATTCCCTTCTATTCAAATGAGCTCAAAAATGTGCCTACAAAGAAAAATTCTCAAAAACTCCAAAACAAAAAAAATAAGGGGGAGAAGAAAAGAAAAAGAAATGAAAAAGAAAGAAAAAGAAAGAAAGAAAATGAAAAGAAAAATGAAAAAGAAGAAAGAAAAAAGAAAAAAGAAAAAGAAAGACGATTCCTCCCCCGAGTATTTTTGATATTCTTATCTTCCATTTTGGATCGGTTCTTATGTCACTTGGGCCATTAGGACGACCCTAGCCCTTGTTTTTGCAAGTGGCCAAGACTTGTATGCATTAGTTGATAACTTCATGGGAGTACTCCTTCCATCTCCGCCACACATCCCGACATAGCTTGGACCGAGGCCAAGAAATATGTAATAATTATTTTCACAACCGATTTAGTAATTTTAGTATTCATATTCTATAATTTAGTTGGATTTTAGAATCGTGACTTTTGATTTGAAAACTTGTGATTTGTTTGTGTTGTTTGTCTTTCGTTCTTGTGTTCTGTTTTTGCGTGTTATTTATTTATGGGTCGTAGATTAGTCTAATGAGTTACTCGAGGACGAGTAAAGTTTAAGTGTGGGGGAATTGATAACACGCAAATTTGGACCGTTTTACCCCCTATTTTCACTTGTATTTGACTCGATTTTGTGCGCTTCAACGTCAATTTAACTCATTTTTGACTACATTTCGTATTTTCTAGTTTGAATTTAGTTTTTTCTTATTTATCGTCTTTTTCGTAGGATTTCTTACTGCTTTTGTGTGTTTTTGTGTTTTAGGTACGTGTTCGTGAATAAAGGGACGAATTGAAGCGAGAGGAGCCAAGATGAGAGATCGAGTCAAAACCCCAAGTCAAACCCGACTTTAACCCAACCTATCTCACCCATATGCCTCACGTAAACCCAAATCACTCCCAACTTGGCCCAATTACAATTACAAACCCAATTACCCAAATCAACCCAACTCCACAATTCAATCCAACCCAAACCCAATTACCAATTCACCCATCAACCGAAGTCAAGGTCAATTTGACTTAGACCCTTGACCCATCTCCATCTTCAACCTCCCACCATAACCCACCACAAACAGCCACCATAACCGACCACCTTCAACACCACCAAACCAACTCCCTTCCGTCCTCCACCACTAAACCCAACCTCCATCAACCGCCACGACCCACAACCTTTATCTCCTTCCTACTAAACCACCGACCACCACCTTACCCACCATCTCCGTCGCACGTCAGCAACAACAACAACGAAGCAGCAGCGCCGGCGAGCACCACCACGCGCCTCCCCTCCGTCTTCCTCTGCGCCGGCGAGCATCACAACAAACAGCAGCAGAGCAGTAACGGCGACCCACTACACAGAACAACACCGGCAGCAGCAGCCTCGCGCACCACCACTTCGGCTGCCCGGATTCCGACCAACAACAGCAGCAGCCCGGTACCTCAACTCCGCCCTTCCTCCGTTTTCCGGCGAGTATCTCCGGTGTCAACCCGGTTCGACCCAGATCCGGAGTTCGAGGGTTAGAAACTGTCTTTTGAGTGAAGCTCGGAGTATTGAATTGAAATAGTTGGGCCAAGTAAGGATGTGTGGGGTGAGATCGAATTTGGATCGAGAAGGACGGGTGAGATCTAATTGGGTCGAGATGCAATTGAATTGGAATGGGTGAAACGGTAAAGAGCGTGGGGTTACGAAGTGATCGGGCAAAATTAAAATGATCGGGCAAAATTGGGAAAACCGTGGGGCAAAGTTTTGCCCGATGATTAATTATGCAAAACCGAAGGGTGAAATTTCACCGGATGGGTTTCATAGGGTGAAATGAAGGATATGGGTATTGAAGTATTGGGCTGCCACTTATTGGGCTTAGAAGATTAGGGTTTTGATACCCTCTTTTCTCTCCTCGCTATATATTTGTAACTCCTCATTCATTTGAGGGAGACAACATTACAACACACCACCACAACACTATCTTAGTTATTAGAAAATTAGTAGTAGAATATTATTAGTTTATTAGTAGATAAATTAGTAGGGTGATTTTTGGAGGGTGACAATCCAAAAATCCCCACTTATTCTAGATCTAATCAATTGGTGTAAAGACTTCATCTTTGGTTTTTATTGAAGTTCTTTTGGAGATTTTCAAAGGGTTAGTGACAAATCCATTGTCATCTTCATCAAGCTTCTTCTTTTATTATTATTATTAATATTATCGTTTACTCCGTAGACGGTATATTTTCTCTTCCTCTCCCTAATCTCTAATTAGATTTAGTATTGGTATTATAGTTTCCATCATGAATAGTGAGTAAATTTCTTGTTAGGGGTTAAGGGAGGAAGATTTTGGGTAATTTGAATTGAGGGATGTTGGTGGGTTGTTTGCATGTTGATTTATCAAGTTTGAGCTTTGTGTCTTTGTTAACCTAGACTGCAGCTAGATTGACCTTGACTCATTTCTACCAATAAGGGGAAACTCGGGATAGAAATTAGCTTAACTTGAAACTTACCCTTTCGCCGCGAAAGCGGGTATAGGTGGGTTGGGTGAAGAAACCGAAAGGTGGCATTTTCCTTATCGGTGTTGTGACTAAAACCCGATTCCGAGACTCTTAGAACCCGATTTCCGATTCCCGACTCCCCCTAACACCTTCTCCTTATTAGACTCGCTTCTCGTAGTTATAGCTTTTTAGTGTAGACTTAACCCGAAAAATCCCAAAAACAGACCCCGAACATCCAAACGTGCTTAGACTTTGACTCGCCCGATTTTACCTAGCCCGTCCCTGTGGATCGATCCCCGACATACCGCTACTACGTAGTAGTTAGTTGGAGTTTATAAATTTTGTTTGATCGTGTTAGATAGGCGACAATCTAACGCGCATCAAAATGGCGCCGTTGCCGGGGACGGCGATTGATTGGTTGACTTTTAGTCTATTTGTGTTTGGTTATTGTTTCCTCTCTACCCTAGTGCCACTTGGCGCTAGGAGACTCACTTCCTATTTGAGTGTGTTTGCCAGGAACAGGTTATCAACTTTTTGGTTCGATTCCATGCCGAAGATGGCAGTTCAAGCCTTGAGATTCATGGTAAATATCTCAACTAGAGTGATTCCACATCCGTACCTCACACCACCAACCATACATACTATCCTTCCATCCCCTCCAAATCCATCCATATCACCAACATCCATATCACTTGCACTTTTCACTCCATGAAATCTACCTTCCACAACTCCTCTCATCACACCAAACATAGAACCACCCTTCAATCTACATGAAACACCATCTCCACAAGAAAATTCTCTAACCCTTTCACCTCCCAAATAACCTCCATCACCAAACAACCTTCAAAAAGTGAACATGACAACTCTCGGTTCACACTCACAACTCACTTACGAGAATTTTTCTTCCCCCGTTTTCTACGGAATTATCCCCGAAAATTTTGAGCTTAAATATTCCTTGATCAATGAAGTGCAATTAGATACCTTCCATGGGTTCTATCAAGAAGATGCTTTTGAACATGTATGCTCTTTCAAAGAAAAGCTAGTTGGAGCCATGGTTAACGGTCTTAGTTTATGTCAACTACATCGCATCCTTTTTCCTAAGACTTTGAGGGACGATGCCAAGAGATGGTTACAAAGACATCCGAACAACACCTTCCAAACATGGTCCGACCTTGCAAATGCTTTCTTAGAGAAGTACTTCCCTCCATCGAAAACCAATCAATATCGAATTGAAATTCAAACCTTCCGTCAAGAAGAACATGAAAGCTTGAGTGAAGCGTGGGATAGGTTTCGCGATCTACTTAGGAAGTGCCCTCATCATGGCATTCCTGAGTGGTTAACAACTCTAACTTTTTTCGAAGCCTTATCCTTGAGATGGAAAGAAAATATAAATTCGGCGGCCGGAGGAGATTTCTACACTCTTGGGGACGATGCATCTAGAGCACTTTTGGAAAAAATGGCAAAATGCGATTCTCTTTGGGGCCAACCTCGAGATACTAAGAAGATGGGAGATGCAAATTCTCCTATGAATAATGAATTGAAACCCCAATTGAAAAAGGAAGAGCTAACCAAGAAAGTTGAGGCTATGAATGCAAAGTGTACACCAAAAGGTATGTATCGGATCCAATCAAGAGATATGTATCAATCGAGTCAACAGCAAAGACCCTTCAATTCCAATCAACAAATATCTTTCAACCAAGGGTCTGTCAAAGTGCCTCCACTTATGCCTCCTTGTCAAAAGGGAAACTTCAACCACCAAGGTAGAAACTATCATGTTCAAAGAAATTTCCATAATCAGAGTGCAAATCCAGGAAACGATTACCATGATCAAGGAAGTAATTATTACAATCAATGGTTCAATCAAAGGTACCAATGCAACTATCAAGGTAACCAAGGGTCAAATCAAGGGTACCAAGGGTTTGATTTTCAAAGACATAACCAACCCTCTCCTTTTTATGGAAATCAAGGTAATTATAAACATGGTCAAGGTAGTGGTCAAGGGTATGGTTCGACCATTGATATGAGAAAGACTTTGGTCAATGAAGTGTATCAAGGAAACCCGAATTACCAAGGTAATAAAGGTTATAAAGGATTGCACTCTCAAAGCTACAATGAAGCCTCTCAATTCTTTGGCAACCAAGGTCATTTTCAACAAAGTCAAGGAAACGGTCAATGGGACAATTCATTAAACGAATTGCGAAGAGCAGTAGAGTATTTGACGAATGAAAATGCGAAAGACAAGGCAAGACTCGAACTCTTGAAATCTCAACGAGCATCTAAAGCCTTAGTCGCTCCCATGCACCTACCCCATGACTTTCCCGTTCAACCTCAATACCTAAGGGATCCACCAATGCAAACCCATGTTGTTATCCAAAGAGAAGGGAAAGAGCTTGAAAACCCTCATAATCACTTGAGTACCAAGACAACATCAAATTTGCAACAACAAGAAGTACCACATGCAGCTACCCTCGATTCTCCCAAACAAAACCGGGGAATTCGAGAAGAATTTGAGTTAGTTGCAAAGGCCGAGGACAAACAAACAAAATCGAGGGAAGCGAGAAGGCAAGAGCCTGAGAAGACACTTGAGGAGAAGGAATCCGATGTTCCACCTCCATCGATCTATGCACCAACTTTACCATTTCCGCAACAAGCTAAAGTTCAAAAAGGTAATATCAAGTGTAGCCGATTTGTGGACATGATCGAAAAGGTGAAAGTCTCCTTGCCCTCCACCAAGGCCATTCAAGAAAAATCAACCATCATTGATGGAATGAAAAATGGTGGAAAGCTTATGGACACCAAGTTTCCTTACCCCACAATGCAATCCAAGAAAGCAACTCAAGGTGAAGTAGTGATCATTGAAGATATCGATGAGAATGGCAACATTTTGTCATCAAGGATAGAGATCACCACTTTTACTCCCAACAAGGAACTCGAAACCCAAAACTGCCACATGGAGAATGCAATCGAGAATGTCGAGGATACGAGTCTCTGGGATGAGTTGAATGATGTTATAGGCCTTGCTAAGTCTTGGAATGATGATGAAATCAAGTTGCCCTTGTGCGAGAATGTTGAAGAGCATCACGAGTCCTTTGCTAGTAAGCCAAACTTTGGTTTAGGAGAAATTGAAACCGTCGGTAAATGTTCCGAATCTCTCCTTCACGATGATATGAGGACAAGTGATGTCTTGAGATTTAGGGATATGGGCCAGCAACTTGAAGAAGAAATGGGGATGTACAATGGGGAATTAAATCCTAAACCGCCTTTCATGTTGAGTGGTGTGATTGTGAAGCTTGGGAAAGCTAGAAGGTATTTTGGGAAGAAATGGTCACTTGGACTTGTGAGATGGAAAGACACGGGAGACCACAAGAAATATGATGATTGGTCTTTTGATAATCGTTTCTCGCTTCTGACTTGGAAGCTTCTCATGATAGCTTGGCTCGGCTACATGAGCCTTTCTGAAGACTCTTCTAGAGCCTTTGACTTACTCCTCCGAGCCCTTGATGGGTATGGTGGAGATTACACTTTGAAGACAAATAAACTTTAAGGTTTGGCGGTCCTAGCCAAAACCGCGCTTCTTGGGAGGCAACCCAAGCTTTTTAGTGCATGTTTACGTTTTTTTTGTTTTGATTTTGTATGTAGGAATCTTCAACAAAAAGCCAACATGGATAGATAATGAAGAATTTGGAAGCGATCAAAGTGTGGAAGAGATTCTATTTGATTGTTCCATTTGGGATTGTGGATTATGATGCTTGCTTGTATCTTGTTGGAGGATTGGTGGTGTATTCGTATTGGTGATGTAATTGTGTCGTTTTTAGTAGTTGTTGTGGGATTGTAGTTATTGTTTCTCTTGTATTGCCTTGCTTTCTCTTCTCTTACAAGAATGTCACCCACTTCATAGCATAAGGACTTGAGGTATTAAAAAGTGAAGACCATTTGGTAATCCCTTTCTACCCTTATTCTTCTCCCCTTCCCCTATTCACATGGGAGTATGGGCTTGTATGCTTTGGAGGTTCACTTGGTGAACATTTTGGAATTGGTGGTTGTGGTTTTGTTGACTATTTGAAGAAGATTGGAGTGCTTGGCTTTACTTGTAATTGTTCTTGTTTTTGTTGTTGTTTCTATTTTGTTGTGTTCTTTTGTGTTTTGTTTAGTGTGTTTTAGGTAAATGTTTTTGAAAACCCGATTGTGAGACTTGCTTACGAGTGCTCACCTTCCCTTGTTAGTGACACATTTTGATTTTGGCCTCTATTCTACTAGAATGGCAATGAAACAAAAATTTCATTGATCTTTTAGCTTGAGTCCACTTTCTCTACTAGGATGTTTACATCGGGGTTTGCATTTGACCACCTTGACCCCCCATGGAGTGATAAGGCCTTGGTTACCGGATCCCGTGCCTATTTAGGTGACCTTACTTGAAGATATCTTTAGGTTTGGGACGATCCTCTTTGCTTTTGCGAAAAGGTCGGGATTACACTTACCTCCAGTGTCGACTAACTCCATAATTCACTCATTTCCATCCCGTTTAACGCCCCGTTGTACGCTTTTTAGTTGATTAAGAGGACCTAGATAAATTATCAATGTTTTTAGTGATTTAATGTCATCCTATTAGACTTTAGTCCACTTTATCTTGAGCAAGTAACTTTGGAATGTTTATACTTGTCTCGAGTAAACGATTGGTGTCTTTCCCACCTTCTCGATGAGGGATTCGGTGTTTTCATGTTTGGATGCAACTATTCTTCTTTGTTTGTTTGTTTCTTCGTTTATCTGTTTGTTTGTTTGTTCGTTCGTTCGTCCGTTTGTGTGTTTGTGTTTTGTCGGAGTTTTGTTGCGTCCACAATTTTGAGCAAGACCCAACTTGCCTTGCATGGGAGTACCTTACCTCATAGGTATTTTGATGTGAGTTGAAGGGACGGAGCGGGCCCGTTAATTGCCCCGTATCGGCTTTGTTTAGTTTAGTAGTAGTTTTTATTCTAATAGCTTTTGTAGTGTTCTTTTTATGTGTGTGCGTGTTTGTATGTTTTTCCTTGTAGGTACCTCCAACAAACAACGACAATGGATGAGAAAAGGATAAGAAGCACGGAATCGTTCAAGTGTGGGGGACAACTTATGCTTTAAACGGTAATTTCTTACCCACCCACCCTTCCTTTCCCTCCCTAATTTTGAACATTGAGGACAATGTTCGGTTTAAGTGTGGGGGGAGTGTGTTTGTATTGACGATTCATCGTTGCTTGAGGATTGTGGTTGATGTTGTTGTTGGAGGATATTTTGGTGGAGTATGCTTGTTTATTTGTGATTGTTATGGATCGTAGCCTCGTGTTTTGTTTGTTGTTTTGTGTTTTCTTTTGATAAAACTTGAAAAAATCCTAAAAATTTAAAAATCCAAAAATTCCAAAAAGATTTTTGTTTTCGTGTTTCACTTGTTTTCCTTGATAAAATCATTTTTCTAACTCTCAACTTCTTTAAAGAGCATGGATTTTTCTATTACTTGTTGGTTGATTTTAAATATTATATATTGATTGTCCTCCTACTGTAAGTCGCTTGGGTGTGTACCTCACTTATGTCCACCTTCCACCTCCCGTGTTGTGATTTCGACACTGTATGCTTGTCTAGGTGACTATAACCCAAGTGACTTCTATCCTTTACGATCCATCATTCCACAAAAATGCTCCACAAATAAGAGTTTGGTTATGATTAATATTGAGTTTTGCATTCCCTTCTATTCAAATGAGCTCAAAAATGTACCTACAAAGAAAAATTCTCAAAAACTCAAAAGAAAAGAATAAGGGGGAGAAGAAGAAAAGAAAGAAAGAAAAAGAAAGAATGGAAAGAATAGAAAAATGAGAGAAGAAAAAGAAAAAAAAAAGGGGGAAAGAAAAGAAAAGAAAGACGATTCCTCCCCCCGAGTATTTTTGATATTCATATCTTTCATTTGGATAGGTTCTTATGTTACTTGGGCGATTAGGACGACCCTAGCAGTTGTTTTTGCAAGTGGCCGAGACTTGTATACTTTTGTCGATAACTACATGGGAGTACTCACTCCATCTCCGCCACACATCCCGACATAGCTTGGACCGAGGCCAAGAAATATGTAATAATTTTTTTCACAACCGATTTAGTAATTTTAGTATTCATATTCTATAATTTAGTTGGATTTTAGAATCGTGACTTTTGATTTGAAAACTTGTGATTTGTTTGTGTTGTTTGTTTTTCGTTCTTGTGTTTTGTTTTTGCGTGTTATTTATTTATGGGTCGTAGATTAGTCTAATGAGTTACTCGAGGACGAGTAAAGTTTATGTGTGGGGGAATTGATAACACGCAAATTTGGACCGTTTTACCCCCTATTTTCACTCGTATTTAACTCGATTTTGTGCGCTTCAACGTCAATTTAACTCATTTTTGACTACATTTCGTATTTTCTAATTTGAATTTAGTTTTTTTCGTATTTATCGTCTTTTTCGTAGAATTTCGTACTGCTTTTGTGTGTTTTAGGTACGTGTTCGTGAATAAAGGGACGAATTGAAGCTAGAGGAGCCAAGACGAGAGATCGAGTCAAAACCCCAAGTCAAACCCGACTTTAACCCAAACCTATCTCACCCATATGCCTCACTTAAACCCAAATCACTCCCAACTTGGCCCAATTACAATTACAAACCCAATTACCCAAATCAACCCAACTCCACAATTCAATCCAACCCAAACCCAATTACCAATTCACCCATCAACCCAAGTCAAGGTCAATTTGACCATAACCGTTGACCCATCTCCATCTTAAACCTCCCACCATAACCCACCACAAATAGTCACCATAACCGACCACCTTCAACACCACCAAACCAACTACCTTCCGTCCTCCACCACTAAACCCAACCTCCATCAACTGCCATGACCCACCACCTTTATCTCCTTCCTACTAAACCACCGACCACCACCTTACCCACCATCTCCGTCGCACGCCAGCAACAACAACAACGAAGCAGCAGCGGCGACGACCGACAACACGCAGCGCAGCAGCAGTGTCGCGCGGCAGCAGCGCCGGCGAGCACTACCACGCGCCTCCCCTCCGTCTTCCTCTGCGCCGGTGAGGATCACAACAAACAGCAGCGGAGCAGCAGCGGCGACCGACTACACAGAACAACACCGGCACCTCAACTCCGCCCTTCCTCCGTTTTCCAGCGAGTATCTCCGGCGTCGACACCAACTCCGGTGTCGACCCGGTTCGACCCAGATCCAGAGTTCGAGGGTTAGAAACCGTCTTTTGAGTGAAGCTCGGAGTATTGAATTGAAATAGTTGGGCCAAGTAAGGATGTGTGGGGTGAGATCTAATTTGGATCGAGAAGGACGGGTGAGATCTAATTGGGTCGAGATGCAATTGAATTGGAATGGGTGAAACGGTAAAGAGCGTGGGGTTACGAATTGATCGGGCGAAATTAAAATGATCGGGCGAAATTGGGAAAACCGTGGGGCAAAGTTTTGCCCGGTGATTAATTATGCAAAACCAAAGGGTGAAATTTCACCGGATGGGTTTCATAGGGTGAAATGAAAGATATGGGTATTGAAGTATTGGGCTGCCACTATTGGGCTTAGAAGATTAGGGTTTTGATACCCTCTTTTCTCTCCTCTCTATATATATGTAACTCCTCATTCATTTGAGGGAGGCAACATCACAATTCCACCACTTCACACAACACTACTAAGCTATTAGAAAATTAGTAGTAAAATATTATTAGTTTATTAGTAGATAAATTAGTAGGGTGATTTTTGGAAGGTGACAATCCTAAAATCCTCACTTATTCTAGATCTAATTAATTAGTGTAAAGACTCCGTCTTTGGTGTAATCAAGTTTTTATTGAAGTTATTTTGGAGATTTTCAAGGGGTTAGTGACAAATCAATTGTCATCTTCATCAAGTTTCTTCTTTTATTATTATTATTATTATTATTATTATTATTATTATTATTATTATTATTATTATTATTATTATTATTATTATTATTATTATTATTATTATTATTATTATTATTATTATTATTATTATTATTATTATTATTATCGTTTTCCTCCGTAGACGGTATATTTTCTCTTCCTCTCCCTAATCTCTAATTAGATTTAATATTGTTATTATAGTTTCCATCATGAATAGTGAGTAAATTTCTTGTTAAGGGTTAAGGGAGGAAGATTTTGGGTAATTTGAATTGAGGGATGTTGGTGGGTTGTTTGCATGTTGATTTATCAAGTTTGAGTTTTTGTGTCTTTGTTAACCTAGACTGCAGCTAGATTGACCTTGACTCATTTCTACCAATAAGGGGAAACTCGGGGTAGAAATTAGCTTAACTTGAAACTTACCCTTTCGCCGCGAAAGCGGGTATAGGTGGGTTGGGAGAAGAAACCGAAAGGTGGCATTTTCCTTATCGACGTTGTGACTAAAACCCGATTCCGAGACTCTTAGAACCCGATTTCCGATTCCCGACTCCCCCTAACACCTTCTCCTTATTAGACTCGCTTCTCGTAATTATAGATTTTTAGTGTAGACTTAACCCGAAAAATCCCAAAAACAGACCTCGAACATCCAAACGTGCTTAGACTTTGACTCGACCGATTTTACCTAGCCCGTCCCTGTGGATCGATCCTCGACTTACCGCTACTACGTAGTAGTTAGTTGGAGTTTATAAATTTTGTTTGATCGTGTTAGATAGGCGACAATCTGACGCGCATCCAGGTGTCTATGGTTGTTTCCAAAAAACACCTGATGATGATAGGATGCTAACGTGCTGTAACGCGCTCGGATACGGGCTCGAAATCAATAATGTCAGGCATGGGCTTTTGACGGGATAAAAATCACCCAAAACCAAACTCAAATTCAGGCCCAGCGGATCGTTCCGAGTAAAATAAGACTAATTTGGGCCAAAACCGACACCAAAAAAAACCCCGTCTTTTAGCGACCGGGTCGAAACCCGGTCAAAGACGAACCCAACACACCAAAACAACTTGATACATTCCTAGAAAATGGCGCCCAAATTCAAAAAATCAAAATCAATCAAGGTCAACCATTTCCTAAAATGGTGCGTCCTAATTGATCCACTCGGTCGAGTGGATTGACCCACTTGGTCAAGTGGAGCCTCACAATCCGGACCAGATTTATCTTCAAGGGCACTCGACCGAGTGCACTAGGGCTACTCGATCGAGTGACCCTAGGTCGTGGGTTTTCCTATAAATACCCCATCAACCCTCAAACAAAAAACAACTTTGACAACACATATTTCAACCAACTTTGCACCTTCAAAACCTCACATTTCAGCCATAATACACCGAGCCATACATACACACCATCAACTCTTCCTACGTATCTTGAAGTTCCCGCGCCATTGCCGCCATTTGACGAACCGTATCCCGAGAAGCAAGAGCATGTAGGTTGAGGGTGTGACAATTCAACATCGACTTCTCCTTCTTCCCTTTCTTTTCGTACTTTTTATGTACATTTATGTTTATGTATTAGTATTATAATTATGTCGATAGTAACGGCAACATTACTAACACTAACACTAACATCTAACATCTAACATTTATTTATTGCATCTAACAATCTAACATTTAATTATCGTTATTTATTTTCGTCTCATTTATCGCGTATACATAATAATAATAAGTTCCGGTTTCAAATCCGTTTAACTATGACGATCATCTAAAGTCCGTCTAATCCCTTTAAGAGCAACGACGGAGGTGGCGCCCTTTCGGGGAGCACCGCCCCAATGTACTCAAGGGTACGACGTGATCGTGACCGATCATAGTTGAACGCATTTGATCCCATTTTCGAGATTAGCATGAAATCCGTTGATGCGAAAATCGACTTCACATAATCCGTTAGGATTAATATCGATGTCGTGACGCGGAGGGCTAAAATTTCGCCGCTAATTAAATCTTTCAAACTCACATTAACATTTTCTATAAAATTCCGATAACAGTATTATAATCATATAAGACATGATTATAGTATCGAAAAACCGAGTTAAATCTAAATCGTCAATATTTTTATTTAACTCGGCCAACCATCGATTTAAAACAAATAAAATGAGACGAGTCATAACTCGTACAGGTGCCACTCGACCGAGTACATAAGCTACTCGATCGAGTAGCACCCCAAATCTTGGGCAGGAGCCTCCACGAGGACACACTCGACCGAGTCAGCCCATGACTCGATCGAGTGGGTCCTGTAGCCCAGAAACCGAGAGCTCTTTTTATCATCCGAGCCTCGTCTTTTAAAAAAGCGACTTAGTCGTCACGTGTAAAGTTAATCACGTGATCTCCTTTTCAAAATATATGCATATCATTGCACATAAACAACTTTGATCGACGGTCTCACTATTAATCTTGCGTTGACGACTCCTTAGTCGTATCCGACGTACGATTAATTTAGACTCCAATTTATCGATATGATAAGTTGGGACAAGGCATCGGAATTTGGGATCGGGCTAGCACCACGCCTAGGTCCTATATCTCCGTCCTTTGGTTAGTACACAAAATAATGAGTATTCAATCAAAGTTCGTCCATTTACACGACTCACGGTCTAGTTCATATTTACTATATACGAGTCCGTTTCTATTTATTGGCTATCATTTTAGTTATATATTCCGATTATTCTATATTATTGCTCGTTGTATTGTGAATTTCGGGTTGTATTCAGCCCGTGTAACTTGTAACCGATTTATATTGCTTTGCTTTATTTATTTACGTTTTACCGTTTATAAATGAACCCTCGCATGCTAAATCACTTCGACAATAAATTAGATGCATTAAAATGACGTAGCTCACATTTAGTTCGCATGCTTAGCTAAAACGCTGTTTGCATATCATTTCACCGAATCACTAACGTGCATATTAGAAAGTCAAACGATGTCTTAGTAGAGGCCACTAAGTGCGGGCGGGTTTGGGTGTCCTTAGTGGGATTACCAACACGTACCCTCACCCCTTACTCAGAACCTCGGTTTCCGGATGACCGAAACCGTTGGCGCACGAGAGTCATTCTTTACACGATTACCGGTATTGATGGTATCGGTATCACAATGCAAAGGGACGAGCCCAATAAACTCTAAAACCGAAATGGGACATACTTTGTGTATGGTCCATAGCGATATAGAGTGGGCTCGAACGGGTCCGAACTCCCACAAAGTTCGGTGGCGACTCCATTTCGACTTAAATTTCAATTCGATCCATTCTCATATGGAGGTGCATTCCCCTACCCAAACCCGCGCATGGCCGCGTCGGGGTGGACCTACGTCATGTCCACACCACGTCATCCCAAGTCGGGTATTTTTTGGAGTCTAGCCTGTAGTACCAAGCTTTTGGAAGCTTTTCAAGGGAGGAAGCAAACAAGTGCTTGAACATGGTGGATTTCACCCCCTGGATAGCCATGAATTCTTTCAAAGCCCGAATGTGTTGAACCGGGTCTTCAGTACCCTCAAACATCGGTATGCCCGTGAGGTTGAGGCTAGCAGGCAACTCGTCATTCAGAGACGAGTAAGAACGAGCATTCTCCGTATGGATCGAGTTTCTTGTTGACAAGTGGACCTGTTCTTCGAGCCTGCGAACAATGCTGATTAGTTCAGCTATGGGCCCAGTGGGCTCAGATCCAGCAACAGGAGTCCTTTTCTCCACGGCACTTAGACGGGTGGCTAAGGTCGCTTGGTTAGTCTGGATGGTAGTCAGTTGAGTTTCCATCTTGGCCAGCGCGGCCTTCAGTTCGTCCAAAGTTCCTTGCATTTTTTGATGTCTGGTTTCGGGTGGCCTGTCTGTAAGAACACTGCGTAATCAGTTTTGCTTCGGAACTCAAATTCACCAAGGCATAGCAAATAGCGCGGGAGGAGTGACGACTCCGGTTTGACTCGGGTTAGACTCTCCTAAGATAAATGTGTAGGGTGCGATTCTCGGAGTGACTGTGATTAATCGCTCCGTCGGAGAATAGCCCCCCAGGTAAGACTAAGGACTTTGATAGGACTCAGATGGTGTGACATCTAAGTGACTCGAAAGTGAGGTACGTGAGACACGTGTAAGACATGACCCTTAGAGCAACCGTGATTGATCGCTCTACTGAAGGGTAGCCCCCAAGTGGGATCGATAATTTTGTTAAGACTCGAGTGTCGGACGAGTGACCCTTAGACGTAAGGACCACGAACCTTTTGTTACAGGGCTATGCCTTGTAAAAGGTTGACTCGGAAAAGACACCTAGACGGGTGACTTGTGAGAGGTGGGCCTTCCTTATGATTCGGCAATGTGGGCCGAGTCCTGCTTGAAGGAAGGTCCAAGTGAGACATCCCCAGACTTTTGACTCGATTGTGTAAATGGGCCCTCCTTTGTAGGAGTATGTCCTACGTAGGTGGGCCTTGCCTTAGTCTAATAAGGCAGACTGGGATAGGGAAGAAACTCGTGATGTAAGATCGACAGATTTTTGACGCTAGAGACTTCGACGACTTAAGACACGACCCGACACTGCTAAATACGGGAAGTCCTAAGAAGAGGAAAGTTTGGAAAATGGATTGTTTTGGAAAACCCGAGAAACTCGGGGAAAAGGCCCGAATTTTCGAGAGAATCGGAAAGCGTATCGGGCCTCGGTTTTGAAAGTTCGAAAATATTTTCGAGTTTTGAATTGGGCAGCATACCGGCTAGAAAATAGGCTATTTTGAGTAAAATCATAAGTCCTAAATTCGGTATGTGCCCCGGGTTTTGAAATTGAATATCTTGAAAAGGATGTATTTTTGAAAAGTTGACGGTTTTTGAAAACGACTCGGAAACCAAGTAGCATGTAGTCAGGCAAGCATTATAACGACGCCATGTATGCTTTACACTAAGTCTCGGTCGGTCAATAGAGGGTCTATACCAGTGCACATAGTCTAGACGTTGATCGGGACGGACTTCCTAAGTCGAGTTGATCTTAGAACATGCTGCGAAACCCACTCGAATCGACTATGGACACCTTTTGACATATCCATATTGGAGTACATCAATGGTATAGTGGGACGTCGGTCACGAGTACCGGCCCGGGAAAATATCGGTTATGCATGAACTGTAAAACTAAAACGCGTATTGTACTAGTCAAACGACTTCTATTCGAGTCTCACCCTGAGGATGCCGATGATAAGTCACGCATCAGTTAATCTCCCCAGCGGAGTCGCCAAATTGTGGACATGACATAGGTTCACACCGACGCGGCCACGCGCGGGTTTAGGTAGGCGAATGAATCTCCATATGAGAATGGATCGAATTGAAATTTAGGTCGAAGTGGAGTTGCCACCGAATTTTTTGGAGTTTGGGCCCGTTCGAGCCCACTCTATGTCGTAGTGGGCCGTATACAAAATACGGCCCATTCCGATGTCAGAGTTTATTGGGCTCGTCCCTTTGCATTTGATACCGGTACCGACATTATCGGATATCGTGTATTGAATGACTCTCGTGTGCCAATGGATTCGGATATCCGGAAACCATGGTTCTGAGTAAGGGGTGAGGGTACGTGTTGGGAAGCCCACAAAGGACACCCAACCCCGCCCGCACTAGCGGCCTCTACTAAGTTCTCGAATGACTTTCTAATACGCGCGTTAGTAATTCGGTGAAAAAATGCTTATGCAAGGATTGTTTTTCCTAAGCATGTGAATGAAATTGAAAGAGTTTCTATGTCGATTTAATGCAGTTAATTCTAACGTCAAAGTTTGAATTTTAGCATGTGGGTTCATTTTATTAGATTAAAATAAACAATAAATCAAGAAAAAAAATAACAAACGGTTAGTAACGGTATAGCGAATAATAACGGTTTGTAAATTAATGAATGATGTAGACAAGATGATGTAAAGTTTTGAAAAGTGAAGTTTTCACGTGATGGATTAACACGTGTTGACATAAGTCGTAAAAAAACATTACCGAGACTAAAAGAGAATACAAGACTCACGGTATTGTCGTGATAGGGGGCCACTCGACCGAGTCATGGAGGGACTCGACCGAGTGGATCCTTAAAAGGGGTTCTGTTTCTGATTTACGACCCTACTTGGTCGAGTTACTGACGAACTCGACCGAGTACGTTGCCACTCGATCGAATCATGGCGAGACTCGACCGAGTGGAGATCATTCAGACCCTTCTGTCTCGGTTTTGTGATGTCGCTCGATCGAGTGGCCTATAGCACTCAGTCGAGCGGCACCTGTACGAACCGTTGGTTCGTTTCGGTTTTGCTTTTGATTTTTGATAATTCGATGATTCTGCCGAATCGGACATAAATATTGTACAATTTATGCTCGACCCAGATTTTATGAATCATTGATTTTATTGAATCGGATATAAATATTATGGGATTTATACTCGATTCTAAATTTAAATACTCGTTGTATCCCATATTCGATTATTGAATCGATATGGAATACTAGAGTGAAAATAGAAGAAAATTGATTTAAGTCGTCTTAAATTAACTATCGCGATATAAGTAGATTTCCTCCGCGTTTAATAATGTCGTAATTCTAACGAATTGTATGACAATTATTTTAGCATCAACGAAAAAATCGCATTAGTTAATTTATTTGACTAGATCGTTAGATTCGACATCCAATTATGGAATTGGTATCGAATCTAAAAGATCGACGCTTTGCTTGAATTGAAAGACTTGATTCCCTCGGCTTTTCCGACATCGTAACGAATCCCTAGGGATTATGTGATGTCGGATCCGCGTCAACGGGTTTCGACCCTTATTAAATAAAATACTTGTTTTGAAAGTTGATGCAAATATGCGATGTGAATAATGATGCAAACAAAAATAAACGAATTATTGTTTAGGTTGACTTGTTTCAATAATCAAGTGGTCGGGGTGATGGGATAAGCGACCGGCAACGCTGTGTGCAGTACACTTGTATATTCGGGTTTCCTTATCCCACCATCACTTACACTCGACACAAATTCACAAGTATTTTAATGTCTTTTAATACTAGTGATATTAGCGATATTAGGACACGAATAAAATATAAAAAAACGAGACAACGACAATGACGATAGACGACACGACGTGAGAAAGAGGAAAAAAAAGGAGAAGAGCGGGAATTGGCACCCTCAACCTACATGTTTCTTATGCTCGGACGGAACTCGTAGTGGCGACTAGCACGGGAGTATCGAGTATGTAAATTGAGTTGTGGTGGTTAGGGTTTCGAATTCCTAAAGCTAGGTTTAGGGTTTGTAGTATTAGGGTTTGAATGTATGTAGACTAGTGTAGACTAGGGTTGAATTAGGGTTTCAAAAGATGTGTAAAAGTTGTCCTAGGGTTGTGTGCATGGGGTGTTTATATAGGCAAGGCCTAGGTACCCCGTCTAGGGTTTAGTGTCTTGATGGACTTCATCCAATGGCCCGCCTGAATGAGGACCGTACCGTGGGTTTGCTTTTGAGTTGGACTTTTTGATGATTGTATGGCTGTTTTTTGTGTGTCTCGGAAATGACTTTGATCGGGGTTGACCCAATCGCTAAAAGTCGGTTTTATTTCCAGGGTCGGTTTCGGCCCAAAGTAGTCTTGTTTGACTGAAAACGACCCACTAGGCCTGGATTTGAGGTTGATTTTGTGAGATTTGTACTCCGTAAGTGCATTAGCCAGCAACTAATGGTTTTGAGCTCATATCCGAGCGCGTAGAAACACGTTAGCGTCCGATCATCATCGGGTGTTTTTTGGAAACTACCATAGACAACTGCCAGTCAAAATGCGGGTGTCTACAATTATAGTTCGGTAATCGATATTTTAATTTTAATTGAAAATCATGATCGAATTGATAATTAGGGTTAACTTTAATTTTAAAAGTTAGGGTCACCGGAGTTTGTAAGAGGAAGGCGGCGTCGGTGGCGGCCAGATGACGGAGGAGGCGACGGGTCTTAGGGTGGATGACGGAGGAGGCGGTCAACGTGATACTATCATGGTAGGGGTTTAGGGTGTTGTTGTTGTAGGTGTTTAGGGTGGTGTAGGAAGGTGGCCGGAGGAGGGGTCAATGTGGGGCGGCGTCGAGGCGGGAGAAGAAGAAGGGAGAGGCTGATGGTCCGCCGACGACTAGTAGTGAGGTGGGTGGCAGGCAATTTGCGTTGGGTTATATTTTTTTTTTCCTTTTTTGTTTGTTTTTTTAATTTCTTATTCGAATTATATTATTGTATGATTTAATTTTTAATTACATTTTTGTTATAATTATCGAATTAATTTTTTTGTATTGTTGTAATTCTCGCATTTTATTATTTTTATTGTACTATAATTTAATTTTCTGTAATATTTTTAATAAAAACACATCAACCATCTTTAAAAAAAATGGAAAAAGGCAAAATAAAAGCGAAACAAAAGAAAAAAGAAATAAAAGTGGTGGCCGACGTGGTGGCCGGAGTAGTCGCCGGTGTAGTTGAGGTGGTGGAGGGAGATGAAATTTGGGAGTTTTGAGTTTTTTTTAGATTTATCTCAAAAAGTTCTCTAATGTAATTGGGAAGGGGAGGGGAAATGAGAGGGACAATAATGTAATTGTTAATTACAAATGAGTAACGAACAAATATGAAAAAGTACCACCCAAATCATTTCTATTAAGAGATTGATCACCCAAATCACACCACCCAAATCAGACCACCCAAATCATTTCTATTAAGAGATTGATCACCCAAATCACACCACCCAAATCAGACCACCCAAATCATTTCTATTAAGAGATTGATCACCCAAATCACACCACTAATACAGTAATACACGTGTGGGCATAATCAAACAAATCACACAACTAATACCCTAAATATTAACAAATCATTTCAAATTTTAAATCAATGTTAATTTAATTTTTTTTTTGAAATCCCACAAACGGGGTTAATTATATTGATTTAAGTCACTGAAAAGAAGAGCTTGAACACTATCCGGCCTTTTGTCCCCCCGGACTCGCCTACCAAAGTCACGACCGAAGAAATGTGCGAGTTCATGAGCTACCTTATTACAATGTCTTGGAACAAAAGACCAGACAACGCTATGAAACAATAAGCTAAAATCACGAATAACACAATAATGAAAAAAATATCACTTCGACCCTTGCTTACTTTTTGTAAGATATCAATAATCTCCTTACAGTCACTCTCGAAGATCACGTTCCGATGACCCCGGATCCAGGCCTCCTTCACCCCTTCCAGTACCGCTCCAGCTTCCGCATCCCGTGCTTCCATTCTGCCTCTTCGTCTCAAGCTAATAGCCCATAAGCATCGACTGTCATCCCCTCTCCCAACAATACCCACCCCAATACCACCTGTTGACAGTCCCGCATCACAATTAACTTTCAGAAACTGATGCTGGGGAGCCTGCCAAGATCGCCTCTCCCCCGAAACCTCACTCCCTCCATTTCGTTTATCTCCAGCCCATCGTCCCTCATTTTCGATCTGCTAACACCACACTGCTTGGACCCCGTTTAATGACCCCCACCGGACAGACCCTTCTTCCCTCAAAAACAGCCTTCTTACGTGCCTCCTATAACCCCCAACACGTCAACATCATCAACCCTCGCTCCTCTTCCCCCATCTCCCTCCACACATCTTCCACCCACTCCCTCACCCGCTCATGCCCATTCTCCCTTCTTATGTCCACCCCCAACCCTTCTCAAACCCTAACCCCCACCCACACCCCTTCATGAGATGGAGACAAGTCTCAATTTCATAAAGACAAAGAGGACACACCGGTCAATACTTGATAAACGTCGGTTCAGGTTACCTTTCGTGGGCAAAGCCTCCGAACATAGCTGCCAAAAAAACATCTTCACTCGAGGAAGAGCCCGAGATTTCCAGATACATTTCCACAGCCCACAACCCCGAGTCATGTCTGACGGGCCCTCATTCCTTTCTATGTCCCCAGCAAGCATTCTATAAGCCGATTTAACCTAAAACTCTCCGTTCTTTCCTCGATGCCAATACCAGCTATCCTCCGCCTCTCTGTTCCCGAGTCGCATCATCATGATCTCCTCCTGCTCAAATGGAAGAAACAGCCACCGAATTTTCCCTCGATCCCACTCCCCGTCCGCCCTCAACAGGTCAGCCACCATAAGATTTTGGTCATGATCCAGCCTCGGCGACAAGACCCTCTCCCCTCCATCACGCCTAATCCAAGGATCCCTCCAAACAATTGTGCCTAGACCGTTTCCAACCCGCCTCATCATCCCCCTCTGCACCACCTGTTTGGCCTCCCATATTCCTTTCCAAGTGAAACTCGGATTCCGACCAAGCTCCGATTGTAAAAACGAGCATCCCCTCTAGTACTTTGCTTAAAGAATTCGAGCAAGCAAACTACCCGAGTCAATTGTAAGACGCCATGCTTGTTTCCCTAAGAGAGCCAAATTGAAATGGTGAAAATTCCTAAAACCCACACCGCCACTTTCTTTCGATTTGCACATCCTCCTCCACGCGACCCATGAAATCTTCCTCTTTCCATTTTCCGAACCCCACCAAAACTTTGTGATCATCGACCAAATTTCCTCACAAAAAGAAGCAGGTAGCCTGAAAACACTCATAACATAGGTAGAAATTGATTGGATCACGGCCTTTATCATAATCTCTCTACCTGCTTTAGACAAAAGCTTTAATTTCCACGCCATCCTTGGATCTCTTTCGCAAGCTTTTCCCGCAGCAAACTGGTCAGTGCCTCTTTAGATCTCCCCAAAACCATCGGCATTCCGAGATACTTCCCAGGACATCCAACTTTTCGAACTCCAAGCTCCTCAGCCACACTAGCACTATGCTCCTGGTTCGTATACCGACTAAAAGAGACAGTAGTCTTGTTAAAATTAACCAATTGACCCGATGCCTTCTCATACCTCCTCAACATCATCTTAATCACGCGAGCTTCCCGAACATTAGCCTTACAAAACAGTAAGCTATCAGCCGCAAAGAAAAGGAGAGAGATCACCTCGACATCATTCGCTACACGAATTCCGTGAATACTCCTAACCTCAATAGCTCGTCGAATTTGACTTGAGAAAAGCTTGGCACACAGAATAAATAGATAAGGGGAAAGTGGATCGCCTTGTCTCACCTCCTCTCCTGAACAAAACTCCTCGACGGACGCCCATTAATAAGAACCTCGAATGAAACCGTAGTGACACAATGCATTACTCTGTCCACCCATTTAGCATCGAAACTCATTCTATACAACACGCACTCCAATAAATACCACTCGACTCAATCATAAGCTTTCGCCATGTCGCGCTTCACAGCCATAAAACTCTCTCTCGACCTCACATTCTTCGTATAATGAAACGCTTCAAAGGCGATTAGAACATTGTCCGTAATCAACCGACCCGGAGTGAAGGCACTTTGGTTTTCGGAAATAATCTCTCCTAGGAAGATCTTCAGCCGATTAGCTAAAACCTTCGAGACAATTTTATAAACCATATTACAAAGACTAATGGGTCGATACTCACTCATGCGACTTGCATTTTTAACTTTCGGAATCAAGACAATACATGTCCTATTACTGCCACGAGGAAGCGGGTCACCTTGAAGAACCTCCAACGTCGTCCTAACCACAAGAGGGCCCACAATATGCCAGTAGGTTTGATAGAATAACGCATTCATGCCATCCGGCCCAGGCGCTTTAGCTGGCTGCATCTGTTCCAGGGCTGCACAAACTTCATCACCTGTATATTCCTGTCGTAAAAATCTATTCATCCGGTCCGTCACTCACCTATCAACACCATCTAGTTAATCCTCAAACTGCCGATCATGGTTCGACTCAAACAAATTCCTAAAATACCCACACGCCACCTCTTCAATCTGGTCATACCCTTCTCGTATCTCCCCATCATCCGCAATAAGACGTGAAATCTGGTTATGTTGCTTTCGAATTGAGGCTACCCTATGGAAGTACTTCGTGTTTTTATCCCCGTCACGAAGCCAATTGACGCTCGACCGTTGCTTCCAAAAAAGCTCCTCGCAACGTAACATCCTTGTCAACTCCCTCACAATCCGTCGTCTTTCCTCCACCCTAGCCTAACTCCGGTTCTCTCTCTCTCTCTCTAATTTGTCCAGTCTACGCCTTTTCCTTTGAATATCCCTTAGTATTTTCCCAACACATAGACCCTTCCACAGCATCAATTCCTCCCCACATACTTTTATTTTCCATAATAGATCACCCTCTCCGGACCCCCAGAATCTGCTAATAGTCTCCTCACAACCTTCCTCACCAACCCACCATTGCTCAAACCTAAACATTCTCCCCCGCTCACCCGACGTGCGTGAATCCTCCAACAAGATTTTGATGGGCGCATGGTCCGACCATTCCCTCGTCATGTGGATGAGTTTTGCCTTCGAAAATAAATCAAACCACTCATCATTACCAAGAGCTCGATCTAGCCGACATTGCCGGTTCATCTGCTCCGCTTGGCCATTGTCAAAAGTAAATTCATACCCCTCAAAACTAACATCCCGCAACCCACAATCATCCACAGCTTCTCGAAAATTGGTCATCTGCTACTGAGCCCGTCTTCCCCCCCTCATCTCCAAAGCGTAGTGATAAGTGTAGTTTGTAGTGCCTAATTTGTTGTGTTTTGGTCCCGTTTTCCTTGTGGAATCGCTCCTTGGGAGCGGTTTTTGGGTTACTTATGCTTCCTTTAGTTTGTTTAGGTTCCCGGGACCATTCATGAAGAATTGGAACGATTCCGACTCGTTTCATACACTTTTGGAGCCAACGAAGACAAGGAACGATCACTCGATGCCTTGGATTCGATCCCGAGACCTTGGGACCTATTCCCGAGCCCCCTAGGCTCGATCCCGAGTCCCGAGAATCGATGAGAAACCCATGAGAGGCAAGGAGGGACCTTAAAGATAATATTGGAGGCCTACAAGACTCATCCCTGACGAGAAGGACCTCATCCCGTCCGGGATGAGGTGCACAAATGCGATAGCTTCTGTCCTGGGTCCATCCCGACCGGAATGAGTTCATCCCGACCGGGACCACCTCATCCCGACCGGGACCACCTCATCCCGACCGGGAAGAGCAATAACACAGCCCGGTGTTATTGATAACACAACCCGGTGTTATGCTTGATCCCGACCGGGAAGATAGCTTCCCGACCGGGAAGGATGGCCCATCCCGACCGGGACCATTCCTTCCCGACCGGGAAGTAGTGCTGTAGCCCACAATTGCTTCTTTCCTTCTCCTTATTCATTGTAACCCTATATATACCCCCTCTCTTGTAATCTTATGGGATGTTCTTCATTACCCACAAAACCCTAGACTACTTTAGCATAGATTAGTGTAGATTAGTCTTTAGTTTATCGTTAATCTTAGTTTAGCTCTTGTATTAAGGGAATTCTTGAAGAATCCATCCAAGATTGACAACCTTGGTTGATGTATTTGGGTTTTCTTATTATTACAAGTTTCAATCTTTCCTCTTCACTAGTTTGGTATAATCTTCTCATCCTTTTTACTCTTAATCTTTGTTTTATTATTCAAGTTTCAATCTTTATTCATTGTATTGTTCATTGCTCATTGTTTTCACTAGTTTCTTTATGTATGTTTTGTTGTTTGTGTTGATTCATCTTTTTATGGTTAGGATTAGCTTAGTTATGTTTGAGTAGACTCTTGCTAGGGTTAGTAGGGGGATTTGGTTGTTTAGTGGGTGATTAAGGGTTTGTTTAAGATGTTGGTGGAAGTTTTGGTTGCCTCTTGGTTAGACGCATAGAACATGTATGATGAAATGCTTGAATGACATGTAGATGCATATGCTTGTTTTTCTTGCCTTTTCTCTTGTGGGTGATGGTTTGCCCGTAGGTTTGGTTCCCTCATTAGTAGCGAGAGCGTGGTGAGGATGACCTCTAGGTCGGTCTACGTAGCAAGAGCCCGGACGTAACCTAGGCTATGAAAGCACGCTAGTAACCCCGTTTGTCATGTGTGTCGCTAATTTGGGTTCTTGCGCGAGAGCGAGGAACCTCTAGGATGGTCTACGTAACGAGGGCCCGGACTACACCTAGATAACCCGACTACCCCTTCACCTTAGCTCTTCCTCGATCATTCCATCACCCTTGAACCCGACCTAATCCTAGCCCTTTTCTTATTTGTTTTCTTCGTCACCTTAGTCATAGTCTTAGCCTTCTCCCCTTCTTTTTATTCTAGTTTAGCTTCGTTCGTTGACCTAGTCTCGTATTTGGGTGACCTTAGTCTAGACGCCTCTTACCGTCCCCGTGGATTCGACCCGACTTGCCCTATCTACGTGTTAGGTATAGTTGGTTATTATTGACGGTGGGGATCCACGGCAAATCCCCTACCATCAATTTGGCGCCGTTGCCGGGGACGGTGCTAGTTTAGACTTTGTTTTCCTAGTTACTTGACTTTGTCTTTTGTTTTGTGTTTTTCTTTTTTTTTGTCCCTTTGCTTCTTGTGTGTGTGAAGTTTATTTTCTTCTTGTCTAGTGCCCAAAAAGCACTAGACTTCTCACGTTTGCTCCTAGTCCACAGTTTTTGCCTAGAGTTGGTCGCCATCCTCTTCTTTACAACTCAGAGCCGCATAAACGGACAGTTGCTAGATTGAGAGGTTTCCAACCGGGTACAAGCCAAGATTTTGAGCGAGCATGAGGTTTGATCTAAACTCCCCACACTTAGGAGCCAATATGAGCTACTCCTCTCCCTCTATGGATCAAAGCTATGACATGATGACCCCTAATTACTATCAAGCTTCTTGGGGTAATCAAGACACGAACTTCATGGATATGGAAATGGCTACCAACAAGTAAACGCTTATCAATCATATGATCATGGTGGCTATTACTCAAGCTATCAACGTGACCCCACCATGTTTCATCATGATTCACCATATGGAAGCCAATTTCCCCAAAACCCACCGCATTACCCTCCACCCCAACCATAATATGAACCCCAAAACCCACAATACTACCAATCATCTCACTACTACAAATGAGCACTAGGGCCACGGCTGAATTCGTGGAAAAAGTGCTAAATTTTCGTGGCTAAACAACTTTGCCACGGAAAGACCATCCGTGGCGCAAGTGGCCGTGGCAAACAAATAGCCACGAAAAAAAATAGTGTGGCAAGTATTGATTTTATTACCACAGAGTCCCCCGTGGCTAGAATTAATTTTTTGCCACGGATTATCCCGTGGCAAATTACGTTTAATCCGTGGCTAATTATGTTTGTGGCGAAACATTTATTCCGGTGACAAAATATATAATAAATTAAATTAATAGTCGTCGTAAGAATTGTCTACCCATATAGTAGTCACATCTGGAACGGTTACTAGCTTTATAGGTGAATCATTCACCATACGCATCGAAAAGACTTCCCAGGAGGTCACCCATCTTAACACTACTCTCACTCAAGCACGCTTAACTGTGGAGTTCTTATGGCCATCTACCAGAAATGAAATTGAATTTTATTGACATAATCATTGGTTTGACTTCTTTAAAGGGATGTTTTTTCACAAACTACATTTACTTTTGTTTAATTAATATTTTTCCCCCAAACGATTTACATATTATGATTAAAAAATTATTATTGCGGAAAAAGAAGAGTTTCGAAGTTGATTTTCGGACTCATGATTTCATTAATTTATCGATATTTTATTTTAGTTTCTATTTTCCACGTTCTTTTATTGCTAGTTCATTCGATATGTTTTTTCTTTTCGTTATCGGTCGTTATTTTATTTTCTCAGTTTTTTATCCTCATTGAGTTACCTCTTGACTACTTCAAGTTTTTACCCGAATTTTATTTTTCATTAAGTGAATTTTATTTTAAATTAATTTTTTTAAAATGTCTTCCAAATAATATTACAGAACAGTTATTGAATTAAACAGTTGACGATAAATTAAATTTTGATTTTATCACTATTAGTTCTTAATTATTAGATTTTCTTATTTGTACTTGTTAATTATTTGATTTTCTCACTTATACCTCTCTTTTTTTGAAAAATTATTTTGACTGGTTATTGAACTTAGGCCCGACTTTCTAATACATTAATCTTTTTTCCAGACCAAACAACTTGAAAGACAATTAATTTACAAAAATAATTATTGTTTTCGTAGTCAAAGTTATATCCATAAAAAAATATAGACTGATTAGAATTCTTAAATACGAGTATAATAAAGCTGTTTTTTTCACACTGAAAATATTGTATGAAAATCAATAATTTGGAAAAAAAATCATGCTCAGTCACTTTCTTTTTAAGTTTTTTTGTCTTAAAAATAAATGTATTACATGTGAAAAAATTCATTAATTAAGCGGTAGAAATGAAAGAGGCTTAAATAATATTAGACGTCTCAATGATGAATGATCAATCACATACGTATTTTACTTGATATGCTATGTACGCAGCATTTTAGCTACCATATATTACACTATGTCAATGTTAGTTGTTTTTCAAAAGTCATACTTAAGATTATAGAATTTTAATAAAACATATTGTCAAATTGAGAGAAATCAATTACTTCAAAAGTGATGATGAGTAAAAAATCAACAAATTAGACAACCAAAGTTTTCTTGTATTAAATTTTACAAAAAAAAAAAAGTTTCTTAAAACTAAATAAAATAATACCAAATTTTTTTTACTAATAAAATATTTTCAAATTTAATATTTTTTTTTCATATTATCTTTAACTTTGAATTTTAATGAATTTTTTAAGATCAATATTTGATACTTGACTTAACTTGAATGTAATTTGATTAAAGTTTGGAGAACCATTAGCCACATGTATTTATTAAATCTGTGGCTAAAAAATAATTTCGCCACGGAAGTTAATTATGTCGTGGCTAAATAATATTTGTCACTGAACAAATTCGTGGCTAAATATATTTTTGCCACGGGTATGACATCTTTCGTGGCAAGAGTGATTATTAGCCACGACTTTAGAAAAATTCGTGGCGCAAGTGAATTTTTGCCACGGAAATTTTTTTTCCCGTGGCATATTTTTTTTACCAAGTATTAAATCAAAATTTTCCCGTGGCTAGGTAAAATTTAGCCACAAATAACAAATTCTCGTGGCATAATTCGTGGCGCAAGTGTCAATTTGTTGTAGTGTCTCAACCTCACTACCAACAATATGATGCCCCACTACTTGGGTATCATCATGATTTTCAAGGAGCATTACAAGACCCCAATGACCACCAATCGCCAAACTTGGAGTTGTATCAATCGATTCTTCAATTGCAAAGGAGCAACCAAGAAATGGCCATTCAAATGCAAAAGAATCAAGATGAATTCATGGCTCAATATCGAAGGGAAAACGAGGCGATGGATGCTCGAGTAAATACGTTAACGGTTAAAACCTTAATGTTTTTATCCCGAACGTCACAACTAGATGAAGGGTGCCCACTTGAGAAAGGGGAGCAGCCTAATCACGAAGCCGCCGATGTAGTTTCTTTTGAGAGCAAAACTTGCCTTGAAGAACCTCAATCGTCTACCCAAGAAGTGATGAATGAGGATATGATCCTTGGTGAAGGCAATGTTGGCGAAGAATTGGAGGAGGGTAGTGAGTTGAATGAGTTGGTGGAATTTGTGAAGTTGTTGGGTGAAAATGACAAGCCCAAGTTGCTCGTGTCCGAGAATGTGGATATGCATCAAGAGCCCCTTGCTAGTACACCAAGCAATGGTTTGGAAGAGATTGAAACCGCCGGTAGAAGTTTCAATGCTCTCCTCCAAGATGATGTGGGGACAAGTGATGAAGATGGGGAACCACAACTTGAGGAAGGTGTGGGGATGTGTAACATGGAAATGAGGCCAAAGCCGTTTTTTGTGCCTCTTGTCAAGGATTTGAAGCTTGCTTGTGATTGGAGGCGATGCTTAGGGAGGAAGAGGTCGGTGAAGCTCGTAGGATTGATAGACCCCGGAGACGACTTGAAAGATGACGTTGGGTCTTTTGGTGACTACTTCTTGCCTCCACCTTGGAGGCCGTGGAGGATAGCTTGGCTCGAGCACTCTTTGGGCCTTCATTACGATGTCGGTCGTGCGTTCGACTTGCTCCTCCAAGCCCTTGAGGGCTATGGTTGAAGAATGAGAGTCCACCATCCTCGGTTTGACGGAGTTTCTAAAGAACCGTCATGTTGTATATTCTTCTTTCCTCTTCTTTAGAGTACTTGTGTTTGTATTTGTGTGATTTATCTCTTGATTTTGTTTGTTTTGTGAAACTCTTGTAATTAATTTGGATTGTTGATGAGCGATGTGAGGGAGGGAATTTGATGTTGTATTTGAGTTTATTGTGATAGGTGTGAAGTGAAGGTGATCCCTAGAGAAGATTGGCCATCGATAGAGCATGGATTGTGAGCAAGGGAATCGGTTTTTGAAGCTTAGGATAAGCTTTTGGGTTTGTGGAAGGCTAGAAGATTCATCCCGACCGGGAAGAAGGCTTCCCGACCGGGAAGGGTGAGGCATCCTGACCGGGAAGGAGCCGTCCCGATCGGGATGAGGGTGTCAAATTTCGAGTTCCTGGAGTGCCATCCCGACCGGGAAGGGAACTTCCCGACCGGGACGGGTTAGGCATCCCGACCGAGACCATCCATCCCGACCGGGATGGTCCCCTTCTCCTCTTTTGGCCTCTTCTTTGACATTTGAGCCCACCCTACCACTTTATACCCCCTCCCAACCTCCTTACCTTTCCTTGCGCATATCATATGACCCATGCACCTCATTACATACCCTCACCTCATATTCTATTCACTTTACACCAAATTTCACATCAAATCCCACCCCATTATACCATTACTACCTCTACCATGCGTTATTATCAAGTTTGAAGCGGGTTAACAACGAAGAAGACAAGCAAAGTGCCTATAGTGATCACTGAGACGATGGAGCGAGTGAGCTGCTAACCGATGGGTACGGCAACTATCCTTTCTTTTCCGTCTTTTATTGCTTGTTTTCCCTTGTTTGTCCCCTTCCCCTTGTACACTTTTGTGTCATGGTGTCATGGTGGCCTTCGAGGCCTTGGTAGTTATTGCTCCCGACTCTCGATGACGTGACTACATCGAGAGTCCTTTTCAAAATCCAAATTTTACAAGATTTTCACCCTTTTTGTAGGATTTAGTCGGATTCGGGCGGAATCCGGGCTAGGTGACATGATTACACCTAGTCCTCCTCTCCCATTTCCTTATTCCTTTCTTTTTATTTTCTACCCCCATCCATATCTTTTCTCGTCTCGGCCCATGGTGACTTGACTACACCCTGGCCGGACACATTCTACCCTTTCTTCACTTTTATCTTTGATTTTTAGCTTTATTTTCGTATTTTCTTTTATTTTCTTTTGTGTCTCCGCACACTACGATCGAGCATGAGGACATTGCTCGGTTTAAGTGTGGGGGAGCGATATTTTAGTATAGTCTAGTTTTATTTTCGTAGTTTTTCGAAAAAGCTTTAAAAAACCATAAAAATTTGAAATTTTTTCACAAAAAATCAAAAATATTTTCTTTTGTGTGTTTTCCTTTTGTGTCGTTTTGTCGTATATTTGTTTTGTGTGCGTGTTTTTCCTCCCATTTTTCCTTATAGGTCGCTCAAATCACTGATAGCTTTGGAGAGCTTTCAAGATATCTTGTAACATCTTTTCATCCCTTTCTCTTCTTTATTTCTTGTGAAGTTTGGAGGAGGTTTGTGATGTTGTATGCTCGGGTGGAGCTTTGTAAAGTTTGTGGTTGTTTTGGTGACTTGTTTGGAAGTTCGGGGTGGTGTTTGTTCTCTTTATGTGTTTCTTGTGTTTTGTCTTGTTTTGTTGCTTTTGTCTCTTTTTCTTTCGTTTTCGTTGAGTCTTTGTTTTGTGTTGTGTAGTGTGTCATGTGTGTAATCGGCTTTCCAAAACCCGGTTTAGAGGCTAGGGTGCAAGTGTTTACTTTCCCTTTCTAGTAGTATGAATCGAGTCTTGGACTTAGGTCTAGTAGAATGACCCTAAATCAATGATTTCGTTGGTCCTTTATCTTGAGTCCACCTAGCTTACTAGGGATTTACTACGGGATCTGCACTTTTGACCATTATGACCACCCACGGTGTGAAAAGGCCTTGGTTGCCGAGTCCCGTCTCTTAGGTGACCGTGTTTGAAATTGCTCGATTAGTCCAAGTCTTTCCACCTTTTTGTGGGTTCGAAGGGAAGGCGCCATCCCGACTTACCCATTCCCCTACCTTCCACACATATCCACCAAATAAATTTGCAAATTGGTGAAATCATCTTTCTTAGTTGCAAAGAAATGTCTATCACTCAAATCAAGCCAAAAGGGCAAAGAAAAGAAAATGAAAGAAAGAAAAGATTGAAGAAAAAGAAAAGGGCACAAAAAGCCAAAAAGAAAATAGAAAAGAAGAAAAACAAATGGCATAGCAAAACAAAGCAAAAATGCAAAAGAAAATCGTCTCACAAAAAGATCTTAACCCCACAAAAATAAGCCTTTTTCCGACTATTGCCGTGAAGAGCCTACCAAAGGACCGAGTCCCTAGGAAGGATGATAGCGGTAATGGTCGGTCTTCCCTCACTTTGCAATATTATCCACCTTTTTACTTGGACTAGTTAAGCGGTTTTGGGCATGGGACGACCCTCTTGGCTCATCTCTAAAGGGGGCGTGATCTCACTTACCTATAGTGTCGACTAACACCGTGGTTCATCCTTTTTCCATCCCGCCGATCGTCCCATAGTACATTCTTAGAAGGCTAGGATGACCTTGGAAAGTTATCAACATTTTTGTTGCTTTATCATCATACTATTAGGGTTTAGTTCATTTCGATTTGTATGATTAGCTTGGGAACGTTGTCACTTGCCTTGAGTCCTAAACCGGTGCTTCTTTCACCGCTTGTTTGAGGGAAGCGGTATTTTTTTTCTTTTGGGTGCAACCGATTATTTGTTTGTTTGTATGTTTGTTTGTCTATGTGTTTTGTGTCCGGTTTCATCCACAGTTTTGTCGCAAGACCCCACTTGCCTTGCGGAGTGCACTTTTCCTCTAAAGTGTACTCGCGTGAGTTGAAAGGGCGTAGGGTGCGCTAATACCCACTCGGCTAGTTTAGTAGTTAGTACGTGCTTACTCGAGGGCGAGTAAGGGTTAAGTGTGGGGGAGTTGATAAGTGTAGTTTGTAGTGCCTAATTTGTTGTGTTTTAGTCCCGTTTTCCTTGTGGAATCGCTCCTTGAGAGCGGTTTTTGGGTTACTTATGCTTCCTTTAGTTCGTTTAGGTTCCCGGGACCATTCATGAAGAATTGGAACGATTCCGACTCGTTTCATACACTTTGGAGCCAACGAAGAGAAGGAACGATCACTCGATGCCTTGTATTCGATCCCGAGACCTTGGGACCCATTCCCGAGCCCTTTAGGCTCGATCCCGAGTCCCGAGAATCGATGAGAAACCCATGAGAGGCAAGGAGGGATCTTAAAGATCATATTGGAGGCCTACAAGACTCATCCTCGACGGGAAGGACCCCATCCCGTCCGGGATGAGGTGGACAAATGCGATCGCTTCTGTCCTGGGTCCATTCCGACCGGGATGAGTTCATCCCGACCGGGAAGAGCAATAACACAGCCTGGTGTTATTGATGACACAGCCCGGTGTTATGATTGATCCCGACCGGGACCATTCCTTCCCGACCGGGAAGAAGTGCTGTAGCCCGCAATTGCTTCTTTCCTTCTCCTTATTCATTGTAACCCTATATATACCCCCTCTCTTGTAATCTGATGGGATGTTCTTCATTACCCACAAAACCCTAGACTACTTTAGCATAGATTAACATAGATTAGTGTAGATTAGTCTTTAGTTTATCGTTAATCTTAGTTTAGCTCTTGTATTAAGGAAATTCTTGAAGAATCCATCCAAGATTGACAACCTTGGTTGATGTATTTGGGTTTTCTTATTATTTCAAGTTTCAATCTTTCCTCTTCACTAGTTTGGTATAATCTTCTCATCCTTTTTACTCTTAATCTTTGTTTTATTATTCAAGTTTCAATCTTTATTCATTGTATTGTTCATTGCTCATTGTTTTCACTAGTTTCTGTATGTATGTTTTGTTGTTTGTGTTGATTCATCTTTTTATGGTTAGGATTAGCTTAGTTATGTTTGAGTAGACTCTTACTAGGGTTAGTAGGGGGATTTAGTGGTTTAGTGGGTGATTAAGGGTTTGTTGAAGATGTTGGTGGAAGTTTTGGTTGCCTCTTGGTTAGACGCATAGAACATGTATGATGAAATGCTTGAATGACATGTAGATGCATATGCTTGTTTTTCTTGCCTTTTCTCTTGTGGGTGATGGTTTGCCCGTAGGTTTGGTTCCCTCATTAGTAGCGAGAGCGTGGTGAGGATGACCTTTAGGTCGGTCTACGTAGCGAGAGCCCGGACGTAACCTAGGCTACGAAAGCACGCTAGTAACCCCGTTTGTCATGTGTGTCGCTAAGTTGGGTTCTTGCGCGAGAGCGAGGAGCCTCTAGGATGGTCTACGTAGAGATAGCCCGGACTACACCTAGATAACCCGACTACCCCTTCACCTTAGCTCTTCCTCGATCATTCCATCACCCTTGAACCCGACCTAATCCTAGCCCTTTTTCTTATTTGTTTTCTTCGTCACCTTAGTCATAGTCTTAGCCTTCTCCCCTTCTTTTCATTCTAGTTTAGCTTAGTTCGTTGACCTAGTCTCGTATATGGGTGACCTTAGTCTAGACGCCTCTTACCGTCACTGTGGATTCGACCCGACTTGCCCTATCTACGTGTTAGGTGTAGTTGGTTATTATTGACGGTGGGGATCCACGGCAAATCCCCTACCATCACGTAGAGAACTTCATTAAAATCCCCAATGCACAACCAAGGGTCATCATACTCCTCGTTAAGAAGCCTCAGAAGTCGTCACGAAAGATGCCTATTGCTCACCATAGGCCAACCATAAATACCAGTCACCCGCCACTCCCTCCCCTCTAGGTGTACGTCGAAATCAATATGATGAACCGACGCCGACCTAAAAGTGCACTGCACCCCTTTCCGCCACAGAAAAGCAAGACCCCCCGATCGTCCCACACTATCCACTCCTACACTCTCATAACCATGCAGACCCGCCCTCACATCCCCAAACTCCATACTGCTAAGCTTCGTCTCGCATAAGAAAGATATAGCAAGGGCCTCCCTCCTAAGGAGGTTTTTTAATCCGCCAACTGTAGAGGGGTTGCCCAGCCCTCTGCAGTTGAGGCTTAGAAGACTCATTGGTCTCGGCGGGGTTGAGCCTCCTCAACCTCGCCTCAGGTAAACTTACACCCATGCTGAGTTTTGCCTTCTTCTCCCCATCATTTACCTCAACCTCACTCTCCTCCCTCGATCTCTTAGACCCTGCATCTCCCACTTCCTTCCCATCCACATGTCCCTCCCTCGCTAGTCTCTTCCACTTCCCATCCCTAGGTCTCATAACAATATCTCCTCCCGCGTCTCCCCTGGAAGTCTGCTCCTACACAATCCAATCCTCAACCTGCCCCGTCTCCTTACTAGCCCCTTGTTCAATTAGCATAACACCCTCCCCCTCTCCCACAACACCCGACAGCAGCCGTCCTCCCCCCTCTATCACATTAACCCCCACAACCTATTCCTGTGTCCCCATCACCTTAGCTACCTCTATCTCATCCCTGTCTATAGACGCAGGACTAACCTCCCCACCCAGCTTCGCTATCCTACGTCGGTTCTTATTCTAGACCGCAATGTGTTGGAGTTTTTCAATAATGTTAGCAAGGGCTTCCTCCTCACAAACCTTTTGCTCTACCCCAAACTCCAATGGTAAATTTTTTCCATTCATACTCCCCATCCCCATAACTTGCTTCACTGGTCGCCAAGGTGACGCCCTAAGCTCCTCCCCGATAACTAGCTCCCCCTTCTCATATGGTCCCTCATCACACTCTTTTTCCCCATGCCCTAATTTACCACACCCATAACAGAACAATGGCAATCGCTCATATTTAACAGAGAAAGAGACCACATTACCCCGGCGCATACGTACCTCTATAGTCTTCTTAAGCGGCTCCCTTACGTCGTAGACAAACTGCAATCTGACAGCCCTCTCCAACTGCACATCTGTTGCATCGTCGATAGGGATAAAAGCCCCCAACTGTCTGCACATATTGCGGATGTTTTCATGGTTCGTACGTCCCTTTAGAGGCAGATCATAGATCTTGGCCCACAACGGGACATGGTAGAGAGGTGTGTTCGTTAGTTTTCCCACGGATATCGGATCGTTGAAACACAACACGAATCTATCAAAATGCCACGGTTGCCCTTCGATAATCTTTGCTTTGTCGTCCTCTAATGCAAATCAAAAGATCAATACTCTTTCCTTAACGTCCAAAATATTTGATGCTGTAATCGCACCCTTGGTTAGCCATAGTTTTGACATGGTGTCTATAGCCGCCCGTGTATTGACGTTTTTATTTGTCCACAATTTACCTAGAAGAACCCAGGAATCATCCGCCTCCTGGGCCCCTGCTTCATCGCGTCAATTGCAAATCTCATCCTCCCCCACTTTCCCTTTCCCCTTATCGCTGTACCGTAACTTCTCCACCCGAATGCGTCGATGTGAATGAAACTGATTTAGAACTTAAAAAACCAAGACCCTACACCCAAGAATAGGGAAGAATCCACGAGAAACTTGTGGAGAAAGCAAGAAACCCTAGACTGCGACCCTAGGAGAAACCCTAGTGTGGACATGACGTAGGTCCACCCCGACGTGGCCACGCGCGGGTTTGGGTAGGTGAATGCACCTCCATATGAGAATGGATCGAATTGAAATTTAAGTCAAAATGGAGTCGCCACCGAACTTTGTGGGAGTTCGGACCCGTTCGAGCCCACTCTATATCGCTATGGACCATACACAAAGTATGGCCCATTTCGGTTTTAGAGTTTATTGGGCTCGTCCCTTTGCATTGCGATACCGATACCATCTATACCGGTAATCATGTAAAGAATGACTCTCGTGCGCCAACGGTTTCGGGCATCCGGAAACCGAGGTTCTGAGTAAGGGGTGAGGGCACGTGTTGGGAAGCCCACTAAGGACACCCAACCCCGCCCGCACTTAGCAGCCTCTACTAAGACATCGTTTGACTTTCTAATATGCGCGTTAGTGATTCGGTGAAATGATATGCAAACAGTGTTTTAGCTAAGCATGCGAATTAAATGTGAGCTACGTCATTTTAATGCATCTAATTTATTGTCGAAGTGATTTAGCATGCGAGGGTTCATTTATAAACGGTAAAACGTAAATAAATAAAGCAAAGCAATATAAATCGGTTACAAGTTACACGGGCGGAATACAACCCGGAATTCACAATACAACGAGCAATAATATAGAATAATCGGAACATATAACTAAAATGATAGCCAATAAAAAGAAACGGACCCTTATATAGTAAATATGAACTAGACCGTGAGTCGTGTAAATGGACGAACTTTGATTGAATACTCATTATTTTGTGTACTAACCAAAGGACGGAGATATAGGACCTACGCGTGGTGCTAGCCCGATCCCAAATCCCGATGCCTTGTCCCAACTTATCATATCGATAAATTGGAGTCTAAATTAATCGTACGTCGGATATGACTAAGGAGTCGTCAACGCAAGATTAATAGTGAGACCGTCGATCAAAGTTGTTTATGTGCAATGATATGCATGTATTTTGAAAAGGAGATCACGTGATTAACTTTACACGTGACGACTAAGTCGCTTTTTTAAAAGACGAGGCTCGGATGATAAAAACAGCTCTTGGTTTTCTGGGCTACAGGACCCACTCGATCGAGTCATGGGCTGACTCGGTCGAGTGTGTCCTCGTGGAGGCTCCTGCCCAAGATTTGGGGTGCTATTCGATCGAGTAGCTTATGTACTCGGTCGAGTGGCACCTGTACGAGTTATGACTCGTCTCATTTTATTTGTTTTAAATCGATGGTTGGCCGAGTTAAATAAAAATATTGACGATTTAGATTTAACTCGATTTTTCGATAGTATAATCATGTCTTATATGATTATAATACCGTTATCGGAATTTTATAGAAAATATTAATGTGAGTTTGAAAGATTTAATTAGCGGCGAAATTTTAGCCCTCCGCGTCACGACATCGATATTAATCCTAACGGATTATGTGATGTCGATTTTCGCATCAACGGATTTCATGCTAATCTCGAAAATGGGATCAAATGCGTTCAACTATGATTGGTCACGATCACCTCGTACCCTTGAGTACATTGGGGCGGTGCTCCCCGAAAGGGCGCCACCTCCGTCGTTGCTCTTAAAGGGATTAAACGGATTTGAAACCGGAACTTATTATTATTATGTATACGCGATAAATGAGACGAAAATAAATAACGATAATTAAATGTTAGATTGTTAGATGCAATAAATAAATGTTAGATGTTAGATGTTAGTGTTAGTAATGTTGTCGTTACTATCGACATAATTATAATACTAATACATAAACATAAATGTACATAAAAAGAACGAAAAGAAAGGGAAGAAGGAGAAGTCGGTGTTGAATTGTCACACCCTCAACCTACATGCTCTTGCTTCTCGGGATACGGTTCGTCAAATGGCGGCAATGGCGCGGGAACTTCGAGATACGTAGGAAGAGTTGATGGTGTGTATGTATGGCTCGGTGTATTATGGCTGAAATGTGAGGTTTTGAAGGTGCAAAGTTGGCTGAAATATGTGTTGTCAAAGTTGTTTTTTGTTTGAGGGTTGATGGGGTATTTATAGGAAAACCCACGACCTAGGGTCACTCGATCGAGTGGCCCTAGTGCACTCGGTCGAGTGCCCTTGAAGATGAATCTGGTCCGGATTGTGAGGCTCCACTCGACCGAGTGGGTCAATCCACTCGACCGAGTGGATCAATTAGGACGCACCATTTTAGGAAATGGTTGACCATGATTGATTTTGATTTTTTGAATTTGGGCGCCATTTTCTAGGAATGTATCAAGTTGTCGGGTTTGTCTTTGACCGATATTCGACCTGGTCGCTAAAAGACGGGGTTTTTTTTTGGTCTCAGTTTGTCCCAAATTAGTCTTATTTTTCTCGGAACGACCCACTGGACCTGAATTTG
Source organism: Agrostemma githago (assembly GCA_958450325.1). Classification (NCBI taxonomy): domain Eukaryota; kingdom Viridiplantae; phylum Streptophyta; class Magnoliopsida; order Caryophyllales; family Caryophyllaceae; genus Agrostemma; species Agrostemma githago. The sequence goes on from OY288250.1 coordinate 17,425,173, forward strand.
AGGTTGGTTTTGGGTGATTTTTATCCCGTCAAAAGCCCATGTCTGACATTATTGATTTCGAGCCCGTATCCGAGCGCGTTACAGCATGTTAGCGTCCGATCATCATCGGGTGTTTTTTGGAAACTACCATAGACACCTGGCAGTCAAAATGCGGGTGTCTACAGAGCCCCCACTCTGATTGAGGCTTGGACAAGGCGAGAGTCAGAGTAGCTACCAGGCCAATCGAGGATTAAAACCTGGCAGACTTCCGGTCGGGTCGTTTATAGTCCATTAGACTTGCGTGAAGGGCTCGCCAGCCATAAGATAGAAGTCATACCTGAGCTGCGGATAATACCTCTGTGGGGAATTGGACTTGTCGCGTAAGTCCTGGGTGTGCCTGTATGTGGGCCCATCCCGTGCTAAATTGAGGGAATGTCGTCTTTAGACTTTCCGCTGGGGAGATATATAAACTGTGCGGGCTTGCTTCCGAAGCCTCGAGTTGTACCTGTGTCAGCTACATAGAGCTTTGCATGCAACATTTAGGCAGAACACGACTCGCACTGGGGAATAAAACTTTGGATGATTGAAAAATTTTAGAATGTTTTTTTTTTTTAATTTTGACAGACTGCTCGGGATGACTAAATTTCTGTGTCCGTGGGGAGGAGACAAGAGTCGGGCCTGTATGCCTAGGCCCGCTTGGGCCAAGGAGGCACAGCTGCAGAGGAGCTACCAGGGTTTTGATGTTATAAATACATCATCCTGGTCTCTTTTTTTTGTCACAATCCTCAAAACTTCTTCTCCTCAAGAAAAATTCATCTCCTTTAAGAAATTCAAATATGGGTATAGAGCGCCTGACTGACATGTTGCAAGATTGTTCCTACCGCTTTAGGGACGCGAGTAAGGTAGCCCTAAAGCAGTCGGGTATATTTCAATTGTTCACGTTCCGCCAGATGCACATGGACCGCCACTTTCTTGATGCGTGTCTGTCCTACTGGGACGACACTTGCCATGTTTTCGCCTTTTCTCGGGGCGAAATCTGTCCCCTCCCTGAGGAGATTGTTGCCATAGGAGGGTGGAACCCATTGCTCCGTCCTGCGGTTCCTTTCTCAGTTCGAGACCCTAGGAGGAAACTACGGGAGTTTTTAGGACTCTCCTATGCTGAAGTGTCCCGTATGATTGAAGGGGATACTATTTCTTTGCTAGCCGTGGCTGAGAAATTCATGAACCCGTATGATGTCTGGGTTTCGCCTATTCATAGCCGCAGGGCGTTTGCTTTCTGTATGCTTCACGTGTATGCTTTTGAAGGCTATCTGGACCTGCTGTCTTGTATGGGCAGCGTTCGTCTTCTTGTTATTGCTGACCTGATGGAGACGGAATATAGTCCCGCGTGGTTGATTACGGGGGAGATTATTCAGGGCCTAGATAACCATAACAGGGATGAGTCAGCCCGTTCGACTAGGAGCACCCGCCTGCTGCAGGAGTCACCCTGACACTCGATCGAGTGCTTTCGTAAAGAGGCTTTCTGTTCTGCTTCAGAGGTGTCACTCGATTTAGTGCCCTCAGGCGAATGTCCGAATCGTTCTCATGAATGTTGTGTTCTTTTCCAGCTCTGGCTATTTGAGAGATTATCGATTATCGAGCCTCCTCCCAACCCGAGTCAATATTGGTTCAACCAAGTGATGACAAGGAGACGTGCTGTCGATTCATCCTATCTCACTACCCAGAAGTATTGGGAGGAAGAACTAGCATTCCATCGCGGTCGGCTGATTCGATGGGTGGTTCCCTGGTGGCCAATTTATTCCTGGACCGGTTTGGCGCCCAGAGACAAGGCGCACTATCAGGTGATTTTGTCCCTTAGCCAGACAGTTCACCTCTATCCTGACCGCATACTCAGGCAGTATGGGTGGACTCAGCGCATCCCGGAGAACGAGGCGGTTGTGAGTGAACCTACCCAGCCGACCGACGTTATGTGCGATACCTGGATACAAAAGTTCGTATACTCGGGTTACTTGGCTCGTTCCCCAGTCGCTTCACTCAATCTGGGTGTCCTATTCCTATGAGAGGTGGACCAAAATGGAGACTGCCGAAGCTCGCGCCGCCCTCAAGGTGGATGAAGCCTTCCACCTGCTTCGACAAGAGCAGGTCAAAGATAACAGGGATTTCTTTGCTTAGGGGGAGCCTCCAACCCCAATAGTCCGTCTAGTGCCGGGCCAGAGAGGAGGAGCCAGGACTCGAACTGGGGGGTCCAATGCTAGAGGTGCTCGGGGGGAAGTGAGCCCCCAGACAGACTTGGAGAGAAGACTAGGGACTAGACCATCAGTTCAGGACCGACTTGGTCCTAGGGATAGGCTGCCGGAGCACGTACGGGCTCGACTTGGGCCTGTGACCATAGCTGAAGATCCGTTATCGAAGAAGCGGACTCGAGCCAAGGAGGTTTCTCTTATCATCCGGGAACCCCCGCCCCTGCCTCGACGTCCCCGGGCCCCTATTGACCCAAAAGACAAAGGCAAGGGCAAGATGCCCGGATACTAGTCTCTTTTTATTACTATTTGGATATTATTACTATTTTTGTTGTGTGTGTGTTTTTTTTTTTTTACTTTTCGTTGTTTTTTTGTAATTTTAAATTACCGAGTTTATCGGTTTTTTTTGGGAATAATAAAAGTACTATATTAGTGAAGCCGTTACTGTTTTTTTCGTTATTGCAGTGGTTGTGCCCTTTTGAGGGGCTGCCTACGTATCCACGATTAGTGGAATCAAACCAGACGTAGTTCGGGCGTAGATTTTTGCAATTTCGAAATACATCAGGGCTATGAGTTCAAGATGTGCGACAGTAGGATAAATAATCCTAACTTATTGACTTGCTTATAAATTTTGAAAAGAATGGTTTTAATAAATTTTGCAAATGACATTGAGATAAGGTTTAGGAGTAGTAGCGCTTCAGCTGGTCCAGGTTAGTCGGGTTGACAAATTCATTCCTGTCCAGATCCGTCAGCATCACTGCTCCTCCTGATAAGACCTTCTTCACCAGGTATGGCCCAGCCCAATTGTGTTTGAATTTTCCTCTTGGGTCAACCGGTAATAATGCACGGACCGATTTGAGAACCAGATCCCCTTCCTTGATATTCCTGGGCCTAACTCTTTTGTTAAAGGCCCGTTTGATTCTCTTTTGATATATTTGGATGTTATTGAGTGCCCGAGACCGCCGTTCGTCCAAGAGAACCAGCGAGTCATATCGAGCTTCAACCCAATCTGCTTCGGCACTTGCCTTTCTAGTAGAATTCGGAGAGACGGTATTTCTAATTCGACTTGTTGGACTGCTTCAATTCCATACGTCAAATAATATGGGGTTGCCCCGGTTTCAGTACGAATCGATGTCCGGTACCCCCATAGGGCAAAGGGTATTTTGTCGGGCCAGTCCTGATAATTATCAGCCATCTTTTTAAATATGGTGACAATTGTTTTATCAGCAGCCTCCACCGCTCCATTCGTTTGGGGACGGTAAAGCGAAGATGTATGCCTCTGGATTTTGTACTTTGCTAGCAAAGTAGCGGTTTCGGCTTGGAAGTGGGTCCCGGGATCACTGATAAATTCGTGTGGGATCCCGTACCGGCATATGATTTTATTCTGGATAAATTTGGCCACGTGCTTGGCATTCAAGACACGATATGATTCGGCTTCGACCCTTTTGGTGAAATAGTCGATAGCCACCAAAATGAAACAGTGACCTCCCGTCCCGGAAGGGTTCACTTTCCCAATTATATCAATCCCCCATGTCGAAAATGGCCATGGCGAGGTCATGGTGTACAGTAGAGGCGACGGCAAGTGTTGAACATTGCCGAAAATTTGACAATTATGGCAGTGTTTGACATATGATTGACAGTCGGTCTCCATGCTGTTCCAGTAGTATCCGAGCCTCATGATTTTTCGGGCTAGCATATGGGCGTTCATATGCGGACCATTTTCACCGTCGTGTACTTCGGTCATTACCTTTTCGGCTTGTGTTTTGTCGATGCGTAGGAGTAAAGCCCCCTATGCCGTCTTTTTGTATAACTGACCGTCGTCCGTACGAATGAATTGGGTGGCCAGTCTTCACAGGGCTTTCTTGGCCCGATTTTCAGTTCCCGGGGGATATTCTCTCGTAGTCAAATAGATTAGGACAGCCTGATACCAAGGTTCTGGGTCAGTGATTTCGATATCTTGAATGTCGTTGACATATGCCGGCTAAGACAGTCTTTCGACGCAGATTGGCATACTGGCCATATGTTCCGGGAGGTTTAGTAAGGATGCCAATTTGGAAAGTGCATCTGCGAACTGATTTTCTTCACGTGGGAGGTAGATATATTCTACCTTCTGGAATTGCTTCTCTAGAACCCTTACTCGCGCTTGGTAAGCCACGAGATTGGCATTCTGAGTTTTTCATTTTTGAAGGGCTTGATTGATGACTAGGGACGAGTCTCTGTGAACCCGGCCTTTGATGGCTTTTAATGGTACGAACTTGAGGTCGAACTCGGCTAACATTAAAGTCCATCTGGACATTCTTCCATTAAGAATGGGCTTCTTGAACAAGTATTTGATCGGATCCATCTTGGACAGGATGTATCTCGTGGCTGAGCATATAGTGCCGGAGCTTTTTAGTGGCCCACACTAATGCTAGGCATGTTTTCTCGAGCATTGTATACTTGCACTCATATTCTAGGAACTTTTTACAGATGTAGTAAATAGCCCGTTCTTCTGAATCGACTGTCTGGGCCAGCATAGCCCCCATGGCTGTCTCAGTCGTCGTTAGGTATTACGACAAAGGCAAACCAGGTTGAGGTGGCATTAGTACCGGCGGAGCAGACAAAATCTCCTTGATTTTATCGAAAGACGCTTGACATTTATCGTCCCATTGTACCCGTTCCCCTATCTTCAGTTTCTTGAAAATGGGTTCACATACCATGGTTAGCTTTGAAATAAACCGGCTGATATATTGGACTTTCCCGAGAAATCCCCTTATTTCTTTTTCGGTCTTGGGAGGTTGCATCTCGGTGATTGCTTTGATTTTAGCTGGGTCGACTTCGATGCCGCGTTGGCTAACGATATGGCCCAGTAATTTGCCTGATGTTACCCCGAAACTACACTTTTGAGGGTTTAGCCTCATGTTGTACTTGCGCAATCGGGTGAAGAATTTTGTTAGGGCAGCAACATGCCCATCTCGGCTTTTAGACTTGACGATCATGTCATCTACATAAACTTCCACTTCCTTATGCATCATGTCATGTAACATGGTCGTGGCTGTTCGTTAATAAGTGGCCCCAGCGTTAATGAGACCAAATGGCATGACGGTATAACAATAAGTCCCCACGGTGTGGTGAAGGTGGTTTTACCCATATCCTCTTCTGCCATCTTGATTTGATTGTACCCGGCATACCCGTCCATAAATGATAGAAGGGCATGGTCATCCGTTTTGTCCACCAGTATGTCTATGTGTGGCAACGGAAAATCGTCTTTTGGGCTGGCCTTGTTAAGGTCCCGGAAATCTACGCATACCCGCACCTTGCCGTCCTTCTTGGGTACCGGCACGATGTTTGCAACCCAGTCTGGATATTCAGACACTTGTATAAAGCCCGCTTTGAATTGTTTGTCTACCTCTTCTTTGACTTTGAGAGACCACTCGGGCTTCATTCTTCGAAGCTTCTGTTTTACCGGCTTACACCCATCTTTGATGGGTATGCGGTGCTCAGCTATTTCCCGGTCTATCCCAGGCATGTCCTTGTAGGACCATGCGAAGACATCCTTGAATTCTTGGAGAAGGTTTGTGAATTGTTGTCTCTCCTCGGGATCTAAGGATAACCCTATCTTAAGCATCTGGGGCTCTAAGGTTGTTTCCACATTGATAGACTCGGTTTCCTCGACTACCGGGTCTCGGGATTCCCTCTGTTCTAGCTGCTCGATCAGATGCGAAGGCAAGGACACCTGTTCATTGGGTTTCTCAATGTCATTGCAAAACATATTTTTGAAATTGAAAGTATTTTGAAAATAAGACAAGTCATAAGCGGAATGGTTTTCGTTATTATTGATGGTAAATTTGGAAAACAGCTCAAAGAGAGCAGCCATCTGATCATTGGTCAGAGGCGGGATTGGGAGCGCTTTCGGGACAGACCCCGAGGCTCCGGTGGTAGTGACTACAAGGAGGGGGGTTACAGTTTGGACTCTAGCACCAGACCCCTTAGACTCGAATACAGACTCAGACTCTTACTCAGACTCTTACTTAGACTCAGACTCGGAATCGGAATCGGTGTCTGGCATGTCTCCTTCCCCGGTGGTCAGCTTGTAGACTTGACCCTGGCCGTCGGTCCACTTGATGGTCTTCCTCCAGGCTCTTTTCCCAGTATCAGCATCGACCTCTGAGATCAGCTTTGAAGGGTCGAACCTGTTGCTTCGAAGGATCAGGTTCACCAAGTCTTCTTTAGGGGTCGGAACAGCCATGTCTTCCCCAAATAAGAGCCCCAGCACGGGCTCGGCATTGTCAGCACCCTCCTTAGATTCGGATTGGATGAGGGCAAATATGTCATCCCGAATATCGTTGCATTCCCGAGCTAGTTCAGTCTCGGGATATGTGATAGTTGGTTGATACAGGCCAACTTGAATAGCCCCGAATACCGGTGTGACGAAATAGTCAGCCAACCTTGGGTTATAAGGGCCCAAGTAGGTACCCTTGATGATGTTGCAGGCCTTCTTAATCCTCGCTCGGACCACATTTCCCGGGGTTACAGCGTACCCTAAGCCGAAGCGAGATTCCCCGTCATTCAGAACTTCAATAATCTTCCCAGCTGGAAGATATGGCCTCGAGGTAGCCCCTGGTAGATATCCCAAGTTTTGTAGCATCGTGTCGATGCTCGTGGTGAAATAGGGCCTGAAAGGATATTCTTCTTCAATCATCCCCACAAAATCGAACCCCCGAAGGTCAGTGCGGTCCGTGGCGTTACAGCTAGCCAAGGTCATAGGGGTTGCCTCCAGAGTAATAATACCGTCTTGCAGGGTATTTTGATCTTTCGGTGAAGAGTAGAAGACACCGCCTTTACAGCATGAATCCAAGGCCTTCCCAGGAGCAAATTAAAAGAGGAGGTGACATCGATCACCTGGAACTCTAGCTCCTATTCAATTGGACCCGTCATAATTGTCAGCTTAATGGCCCCAGAAACCGCCTTTGGGCTTCCATCGAAAGCCTGGATAGTGTGGGCAGTCGGTATGTAGTCGGCCTCGGTGATGCCGAGGGCTTTGGCAGTCCTTAGAGGGAGGACATTCACAGCAGACCCATCGTCAACTAGAGTCATCGGGAGATACTTACCCCGGCAGATTACCGTGATGTACAGGGCCAGATTGTGAGAGAGGCCCCGAATGGTGGTAGGTCGGCATCTGAGAAAGTGACTAACGGGCCTTCTTCTTTGGACTTGCCCTTGAGGTAGGGCAGGATGGTGGCTACCATTTCAGTAGGGGTAACCTGGGAGTCGACCTTGATCTGATCGAGAGCCTTAGTAAGTGCCTCTCGATGTTCTTGCGAGCTAACCAAGAGTTGCCATATAGTGAGGTAAACTCGGGCTCTTTTCAATTGTTTGATAAGAGCCGTATCGGTGCTTGGTTCTTCAATGGCCTCTTCCATCCTGGCAGGTTCAGTGACGGTTGGTGGGACTAAGATGTCCTTGGAGCTAGTGGCTGCGTAAGGACGACTGGCGGCGGTGAGGTTGTTACTGGCTAAGGCCTTGGAGTTAGCCTTCCAGATTTCGTCGGGAGTGATAGGGACAGTTTCCCCTTTGGTGAGGTACACATCTTCCTCATCATCGAACCAGATTCCATTGATTTGTGGAATGAAAGGAGAGATAAGGTGAGAACAGTCAATCACTTCTCCGGTGAAGATAGCATGAGAGCTAAAGGGGTTGTCCTTGTTGCTTGGCTTGTCGCCGGGTAAGGGTATTTTCCCGCTCTCAATCAACTCTTGAATCAGATGTTTCAACTTCCAACATTTCTCGGTATCATGCCCATTGCCCCGATGATATTGGCAATAGGCTTGGTATTGTAGCTTTTGGAGCGTTTTTCAAATGGGACTTCAGGAGTTGGGCCTATCGGTTGGACCAGGCCCTTGGAAGATAGCCTTTGTAAGGCATATGTATAGGTAGTCCCTATATTAGTGAATACCCTAGGAGGGGTATTTCTTTTGTACGAGGCATCTAACAGGTTAACCGTGTCAAAGATACTTCGGGTTGCAGCCGGGGGCTTGGTAGTGGATGAGGAAGCCCCTTGGTATCCCTTGCTAGAGGCCTTAGTCAGGCTCTCTAGTCTTAGATCATCTTCAATTTTCATGCCCATTTCAGTAAGAGTGGTGAAATTGGGGATGACAGCATACCGGAGGTGGACCCGGTAGGAAGGGAGGAGGTTCTTGACAAAGGCCTCCACTAAATTCTTTTCACTGGGCTTATCGACCAGTTTCACACTTTCGGCCCTCCAACGTTTGAGGTATTTCGTAAACCTCTCCTTAGGTTCTTGGGCCATAACCTCTAGAGACCGCATTGTGGTCTGGATCTCGGTGTTATCAGCATAATTCCGAGCAAATTCCGTAGCCACATCATCCCATGTCGAGAACTTCTTGGGATCTAGCTTGTAGTACCAGGCCTTTGGGTGTTTCTCAAGAGATGCAGCAAAGAGGTTTTTGAACATAGAAGAGTCCACTCCCTTAATAGCCATGAACACCTTGAAGGCCCGTACATGTAGTAACGGGTCTTCAGTCCCTTCAAACATGGGTAAGCCCGTGAGATTCAGGTTCGCGGGCAGTTTGTCACTTACCGGGGAGTACTCCCGACTATTCTCTCGATGGATATTGTTACTTCCAGTTAAGTGAACTTGTTCTTCTAATCGGCGGACCGAGCTAACTAGTTCAGCTAGAGGTTCCGTAACCCCGATATTTGGAGTCCTTTGCTCCACTGCAGCTAAACGAGCAACGATAGCCACTTGACTGGCCCTCATTTCTGTCAGTTGGGCATCAATGTCGAGTTGTTTGTCGGCCATGGCATCCACGGAGGCCTTCAGACTGTTCAGAGCTGCTTCCATTTTGCGACTGTGTCTGGTGGACGGTGGCCTGTCTGTAAGAACACCGCGCAATCAGAAACTGAACCCGGACCTTGGAACCAAAATAGTACATCCCGAGCAGGGAGAAGACTAAAAAAAACGACTTGAAAGAGACTTTTATACGGGTGACTCGTGGATGACGGGCTTTCCTTAAGATTCGACGGGTGGGCCGAATCCCATTCGAAGGAAGGTCCATGATAAGTGTGATTTGTAGTGCCTATTTCGTAGTGTTTTGGTCCCATTTTCCTTGTGGAATCGCTCCTTAGGAGCGTTTTATGGGCTACTTATGCTTCCTTTAGCTCGTTTCAGGTTCCCGAGACCATTCATGAAGAGTTGGAGCGATTCCGACTCAATACATACACTTTTTGGAGCCAACGAAGCTAAGGAACGATCACCTGATGCCTTGGAGTCGACCCCGAGACCTTGGGACCCAATCCCGAGCCTCCGAGACCCGATCCCGAGTCCCGAGAATCAGAGAGAAGCCCATAAGAACCAAGGAGGGACCAAAAAGTTCATATTGGAGGCCTACAAGACTCATCCCCGACGGGTATGGCCTCAACCGGTCCCGGTTGAGGTGCACAAAAGAGGTGGCTCCTGTCCAGGGCCCATCCCGACCGGGAGCATGGCTTCCCGACCGGGACCGACCCCGTCCCGACCGGGACCACCCCTTTCCGGCCGGGATGGGCTGCAGCTCACCCGCGCCTACTTCCTTTCACCTCCTTCCATTCTTAAACCCTATATATACCCTTCCCTTGTTATGTAAAGCTTATGCACTTCATTAGACACAAAACCCTAGATTATTTTAGCATAGATTAGATTAGATTAGAGTAGATTAGTCGGTAATTAGTTGTTAATCCTAGATTAGCCCTTGTATTAAGGAATTCTTCAAGATCCACTCAAGATTGACAACCTTGGGTGTTTGTTTTGGGTTTTCTTCATTAATGCAAGTTTCAATCTTTCCTCTTCACTAGTTTGGTATAATCTTCTCTTCCTTTTTACTCTTAATCCTTTATTATTCATCAAGTTCTCATCTTTAGTTCTTGTTTATTGTTTTCACTAGTTTGTTTATGTATGTTGGATGTTTGTGTTGTATCCTCTTGTTTATGTTGGTTTTTACTTTAGATATGTTAGAGTAGTATCTTGCTTGGGTTAGTAGGGTGATTAGGGTGTTAATTGGGTGATTAAGGGTTTGTTGGAGATGTTGGTGGAAGATTTGGGTTTCCTCTTGGTTTAATGCATATCACATGTTTGTTGAAATGCTTGAATGACTAGTAGATGCATATACTTGTTTTTCTTGCTTTTCTCTTGTGGGTGATAGTTTGTTTGTGGGTTGGTTCCCTCACTACGTAGCGAGAGCCCGGTGAGGACGACCCCTAGGTCGGTCTAAGTAGCGAGAGCCCGGATGCGACCTAGGCCACTATAGCGTGCTAGTAACGCCGTTTGTCATGTGTGTCGCCGAGATGGGTTTTAGGTGAAACCTCTAGGTCGGTCTACGTAGCGAGAGCCCGGACCATACCTAGATTACCCTACTACCTCCTTCACTCTAGTTCTCCCTTGACCATTCCATTACCCCCTTTGACCCCGACCTAATCCTAGCCCGTTTTCCTTGTTTGCTTTCTCCCCTTCTTATCATTTTCTAGTTTAGCTTAGCTCGTTGACTTAGTCTCGTATTTGGGTGACCTTAGTCTAGACGCCTCTTACCGTCCCCGTGGATTCGACCCGACTTACCCTATCTACCCAGTTAGGATTAGCCGGTTTATTTATTGATCGGTTGGACGTGACAAATCCCTACCATCAATTTGGCGCCGTTGCCGGGGACGGTTCTAGTTTAGACAGTGTTTTCCTATTTATTTGACTTTGTCTTTGTGTTTGTGTTTTTCTTTTTTTTTTGTTCTTTTTGTTACCTTGCTTCTTGTGTGTGTGAGGTTTATTTCTCTCTTGTCTAGTGCCCAAAAAGCACTAGACTTCTCACGTTTGTTCATAGTCTACAGTTTGTGCTTAGAGGTGGTGACTATCTTCTTCTTGCAACTCAGAGCCGCTTTAAAGGACGGTTGCTAGGGTGAGAGGTTGCCAACCGGGTATGGACTACGATTTTCGAGCAAGCATGGGGTTTGATCTAAACTCCCCACACATGGAAGCCGATATGAGCTACCCCTCTTCTTTCATGAACCAAAGCTATGACATGATGACTCCTAATCACTATCAAGCTTCTTGGGGGGATCAAGACAGGTATGAACTTCAAGGTTATGAAAATGGCTACCAACAAGTGAACGATTACCAATCCTACGATCATGGTGACTATTACTCGAGTTATCAATGTGAACCTACCATGTTCAATCAAGATTCACCTTATGGAAGCCAATACCCCCAAAACCCACCATATTACCTTCCACCCCAACTACAATATGAACCCCATGACCCACAATACTACCAATCATCCCAACCCTGCTACCAACAATATGATGCCCCACCCCTTGGGCATCATCAAGATTTTCAAGGAGCTTTAAAAGACCCCAATGATCACCAATTACCCGACACGGAGGTGTTTCATTCTATGCTTCAAATGCAAAGGAGCATCCAAGAAACGGCCATTCAATTGCAAAAAGAACAAGAGGAATTAATGGCCCAAATTGGAAGGGGAAACGAGGCGAGGAATGCTCAATTAAATGCGTTATCGGTTCAAACCGTAATGTTTTTATCCTGAGCATCACAATTAGATGAAGGGTGCCCACTTGAGAAAGAGGAGCATCCTAACCATGAAGCCGCCAATGTAGTTCCCTTTGAAAGAGAAATTTGCTTTGAAGAACCTCAATCGTCTACGCAAAAAGAGACGAATGAGGATATGACCCTTGGTGAAGGCAACATTGGTGAGGAATTGGAGGAGGATAGTGAGTTGGATGGGTTGGTAGAATTCGTGAGGTTGTTAGGTGAGATTGATAGCCTCGAGTTGCCCTTGTGCGATAATGAGACTACGCATCAAGAGCCCCTTGCTAGTACACCGAGAGATGGTTTGGAAGAGATTGAAACGGCCGGTAGAAGTTTCGATCCTCTCCTCCAAGATGATGTGGGGCCGAGTGATGAAGATGGGGAACCACAACTTGAGGAAAGTGTAGGGGTGTGCAACAAGGAAATGGGGCCAAAGCCGCTTTTTGTGCCTTGTTTCTTGGAGATGAAGCTTGCTTGTGATTGGAGGCGATGCTTATGGAGGAAGAGGTCGGTGAAGCTCGTAGGATGGATAGACCCCGGAGATGACATGAAGGATGACGATGGGTCTTGGGATTCCTAGTTCTTGCCTCCTCCTTGGAGGCCGTGGAGGTTGGCTAGGCTCGAGCGCTTCTTGGGCCTTCATTATGATGTCGGGAGCGTGTTCGAATTGCTCCTCCATGCCCTTGAGGGCTACGGTTTAAGAAGAGTCCACCATCCTAGGTTTGACGGAGTTCCTAAAGAACCGTCATGTTGTATATTCCCCTCCTCTCCTCTTTAGAGTACTTGTGTTTGTATTTGTGTGTTTTTTCTCTTGATTTTTGTTGTTTTGTGAAGCTCTTGTAATTGATTTGGTATTTTGATGAGCGATGTGAGGGAGTGAATTTGATGTGTACTTTGAGTTTATTGTGATAGGTGAAGTGAAGGTGAATCCTATAAAGGAGTGGTTAGTGATAGAGCTTGGATCGTGAGTAAGGGAGTCGGTTTTTGGGGTCATGGGAGTCATGAAGACACTTCCCGACCGGGAAGGGTGTGTCGTCCCGACCGGGATGGGGCCGTCCCGATCGGGATGAGGGTGCAAAAAATCGAGTCCACTGGAGTGTCATCCCGACCGGGACGAGAGCTTCCCGACCGGGATGAGTGAAACTTCCCGACCGGGACCATCCATCCCGACCGGGATGGTCCCCTACTCCTTTTTGGTGCTTCTTCTTCGACATTTAAGCCCACCCAACCATTATATACCCCCACCCAACCTCCCTAGCCTTCCTTGCTCTTACCACACGACCCATGTACTTCATTTCCACACCTTCACCTCTTTTCCTCCTCACTTTAGACCTATATTCACATCAAATCCCACCCCCCTCACACCTTTACCACCTCTACCATGCGGTATTATCGAGCTTGAAGCGGGATAGCAATGATGAAGATAAGAAAGTGCCTATATTGATCTATGAGACGATGGAGAGAGTGAGTTGCTAACCTATGGAACGACAACTATCCTTTCTTTTCCGTTTTTGTTGTTGCTTGTTTTCCTTTGTTTAATCCCTTCCCCTTGTACACTTTTGTGTCTTGATGTCATGGTGGCCTTCGAGGCCTCGGTAGTTGTTGCTCCCGACTCTCGATGATGTGACTACATCGAGAGTCATTTCAAAATCCAAATTTTACAAGATTTTCACTTTCTTTTTGAGGATTTAGTCGGATTTAGGCGGAATCCGGGCTAGGTGACTTGATTACACCTAGCCCTCCCCTCCCATTTCCTTTTATTTCCTTCTTTTTATTTTCTCCCCCCTTCCATATCTTTTTCTCGTCTCGGCCCATGGTGACTTGACTACACCCCGGCCGGACACTTTCTACCCTTTTCTTCACTTTATTCTTTGATTTTAGTTTTATTTTCGTAGTTTCTTTTCCTTTTCTTTTGTCTCTCCGCACACTACAATTGAGCATATGAGGACATTGCTCGGTTTAAGTGTGGGGGAGCGATATCCTATCATAGCTAGTTTTATTTTCCTAATTTATCAAAAAATCTTGAAAAAACCCAAAAAATTTGAAAAAATTTCCCAAAATCAAAAAGATTTTCCCCTTTTGTGTTTTCCTTTTGTGTCTTTGTGTCTTGTATATTTGTGTTGTTGTGCGTGTTTGCCTCCCTTTTTCCTTATAGGTTGCTTAAATCGCCGTTAGCTTTGGAGAGCATTCAAGACTTCCGGTAACATCTCTTCACCCCTTTTTCCTCTTTGTTCCGCGTGGAGTATGGAGGAGTTGTGTGTTGTGGTGTGCTCGGGCGGAGCTTGTAAAGTTTGTGGTTGATTGGTGACTTGTTTGAAAATTTAGGGTGGTGTTTGTGTTATGTATTTGTTCGTTTTGTTTTGTTCTTGTTTTGTTGCTCTTGTTTCTTTTTCTTTCGTTCTCGTTGAGTCTTCATTTTGTGTTGTGTTTGTTGAGTCTTGTGTGTAAATGGTCTTCGAAAACCCGGTTTAGAGACTAGTGTGCGGGTGTCTACTTTCCCTTCCTAGTAATGTAAATCGAGTCTTAGACTTTTGTCTAGTAGAATGACCCTAAATCAATGAATTCGTTGGTCCTTTACCTTGTGTCCACTTATCTTACTAGGGATTTACTACGGGATTTGCACTTTTGACCATTATGACCACCCACGGTGTGAAAAGGCCTTGGTTGCCGAGTCCCGTCCCTTAGGTGACCGTGTTGAGGATTGTTTGATTAGTCCAAGTTCTCCACTTTTTGTGGGTTTGAAGGGAAGGGCTCGTCCCGACTTACCCATTTCCCTACCTCCTACACATATCACACAATAAATTGCAATTTGTTGATTCTCTCTTTCTTAATTGTCAAGAAATGCCAAAAAGCCAAATCTTGCCAAAAAAGGGCAAAGAAAAGAAAAGAAAGAAAAGAATGAAGAAAAAGAAAAGGCACAAAAGCCAAAAAGAAAATAGAAAAGAAGAAAAAGAAATGGCATGGTAACAAACAAATCAAAATGTCGAAAAGAAAGAAAATGCCAAAAGAAAACCCGTTTCATAAAAAGAAAGCCCCACAAAAATAAGCCTTTTTCTGACTTTTGCCGTGAAGAGCCTACCAAAGGACCGAGTCCCAAGGAAGGATGATAGCAGCATTAGTCGATCTTCCCTCATTTTGCATGTTTTCCACCTTTTTACTTGGATTAGTTAGGCGGTTTTGGACACGGGACGACCCTCTTGGCTTACGCTAAAGGGGGCGGGGTCTCACTTACCTACAGTGTCGACTAACACCGTGGTTCTTCACTTTTCCACTCCGCCGATCGTCCCGTAGTACGTTTTTAGAAAGTTAGAAGGACCTAGGTAAGTTACCAACGTTTTTGTTGCTTTATCGTCATACTATTAGGGTTTAGTCCACCTTGGTTTCTATTTCTAGCTTGGGAACGTTGTCACTTACCTCGAGTCCTAAACTGGTGCTTCTTTCACCGCTTTTAGAGGGAAGCGGTATTTCTTTTGTTTTGGGTGCAACCGTCTAAGTGTTTGTTTGTTTGTGTGTTTGTTTGTTTGTGTGTTTTGTGTCCGGTTGCATCCGCGGTTTTGTCGCAAGAACCGACTTGCCTTGCGGAGTGCACTTTTCCTCTAAGTGCACTCGCGTTAGTTGAAAGGGCGTAGGGTGCGCTAATACCCACTCGGCTAGTTTAGTAGTTAGTATGTGCTTACTCAAGGACGAGTAAGGGTTAAGTGTGGGGGAGTTGATAAGTGTGGTTTGTAGTGCCCATTTCGTAGTGTTTTTGTCCCATTTTCCTTGTGGAATCGCTCCTTCGGAGCGGTTTATGGGCTACTTATGCTTCCTTTAGCTCGTTTCAGGTTCCCGAGACCATTCATGAAGAGTTGGAGCGATTCCGACTCAATACATACACTTTTTGGAGCCAACGAAGCTAAGGAACGATCACTTGATGCCTTGGAGTCGACCCCGAGACCTTGGGACCCAATCCCGAGCCTCCGAGACCCGATCCCGAGTCCCAAGAATCAGTGAGAAGCCCATGAGAACCAAGGAGGGACCAAAAAGAGGTGGCTCCTGTCCAGGGCCCATCCCGATCGGGAGCATGGCTTCCCGACCGTGACCGACCCCGTCCCGACCGGGACCACCCCTTCCCGGCCGGGATGGGCTGCAGCTCACCCGCGCCTACTTCCTTTCACCTCCTTCCATTCTTAAACCCTATATATACCCTTCCCTTGTTATGTAAAGCTTATGCACTTCATTAGACACAAAACCCTAGATTATTTTAGCATAGATTAGATTAGATTAGAGTAGATTAGTCGGTAATTAGTTGTTAATCCTAGATTAGCCCTTGTATTAAGGAATTCTTCAAGATCCACTCAAGATTTACAACCTTGGGTGTTTGTTTTGGGTTTTCTTCATTAATGCAAGTTTCAATCTTTCCTCTTCACTAGTTTGGTATAATCTTCTCTTCCTTTTTACTCTTAATCCTTTATTATTCATCAAGTTCTCATCTTTAGTTCTTGTTTATTGTTTTCACTAGTTTGTTTATGTATGTTGGATGTTTGTGTTGTTTCCTCTTGTTTATGTTGGTTTTTACTTTAGATATGTTAGAGTAGTATCTTGCTAGGGTTAGTAGGGCGATTAGGGTGTTAATTGGGTGATTAAGGGTTTGTTGGAGATGTTGATGGAAGATTTGGGTTTCCTCTTGGTTTAATGCATATCACATGTTTGTTGAAATCCTTGAATGACTAGTAGATGCATATACTTGTTTTTTTTGCTTTTCTCTTGTGGGTGATAGTTTGTTTGTGGGTTGGTTCCCTCACTACGTAGCGAGAGCCTGGTGAGGACGACCCCTAGGTCGGTCTAAGTAGCGAGAGCCCGGATGCGACCTACGCCACTATAGCGTGCTAGTAACCTCGTTTGTCATGTGTGTCGCCGAGATGGGTTTTAGGTGAAACCTCTAGGTCGGTCTACGTAGAGAGAGCCCGGACCATACCTAGATTACCCTACTACCTCCTTCACTCTAGTTCTCCCTTGACCATTCCATTACCCCCTTTGACCCCGACCTAATCCTAGCCCGTTTTCCTTGTTTGCTTTCTCGGTTACCTTAGTCATAGTCTAGCTTTCTCCCCTTCTTATCATTTTCTAGTTTAGCTTAGCTCGTTGACTTAGTCTCGTATTTGGGTGACCTTAGTCTAGACGCCTCTTACCGTCGTCGTGGATTCGACCCGACTTACCCTATCTACCCAGTTAGGATTAGCCGGTTTATTTATTGATCGGTTGGGACGTGACAAATCCCTACCATCAGTCCATGTGAGACGTCCTCAGACTTTGGACTCAAATGTGTAGACGGGGCCTCCTTTGTAGGAGTATGTCTTACGTAGGTGGGCCTTGCCTTAGTCTAATAAGGCGGACTGGGATAGGGAAGAAACTCGTGATGTAAGATCGACAGAGTTTCGACGCTAGAGACCTTGACGACTTACGACATGACCCGACACTGCTAAATACGGGAAAGTCCTAAGGGGGAGGAAAGTTTTGAAAAGGATTATTTTTGTAAGTCCGAGAAAACTCGGGGAAAGGCCCGATTTTTTTCAAGAAAAATCGGAAAGTGCATCGGGCCTTGGTTTTGAAAGTTCGAAAATATTTTCGAGTTTTGAATCGGGCAGCATACCGGCTAGAAAATGGGCTATTTTGAGTAAAATCATAAGTCCTAAATTCGGTAGCTTTCCGGGTTTTGAAATTTGAATATTATTTTTGAAAAGATGCATTTTTTAAATGACGGTTTTTTGAAAACGACACAGAAACCAGGTAACAAATAGTCACGCAAGCATTATAACGACGCCATGTATGATTTACACTAAATCTCGGTCGGTCTAAATGGGGTCTATACCAGTGCACATAGCCTAGACGAGAATCGGGACGGACTTCCTAAGTCGAGTTGAGCTTAGAACATGCCGCGAAACCTATACGAATCGACCATGAGCACCTTTAACGTATCCAAGTCGGAATACATCGTGGTATAGTAGGACGTCGGCCACCAGTACCGGCCCGGGAAAAGAGGGGTTATGCATGAACCGTAAAACTAAAACGCGTATTGTACTAGTCAAACGATTTCTATTCGAGTCTCACCCTGAGGATGCCGATGGTTAGTCACACATCAGTTAATCCCCAGCGGAGTCGCCAAATTGTGGACATGACGTAGTTCCACCTCGACGCGGCCACGCGCGGGTTTGGGTAGGCGAATGCACCTCCATATGAGAATGGATCGAATTGAAATTTAAGTCGAAATGGAGGCGCCACCGAACTTTGTGGGAGTTCGGACCCGTTCGAGCCCACTCTATATCGCTATGGACCATACACAAAGTATGGCCCATTTCGGTTTTAGAGTTTATTGGGCTCGTCCCTTTGCATTGCGATACCGATACCATCTATACCGGGAATCATGTAAAGAATGACACTCGTGCGCCAACGGTTTCGGGCATCCGGAAACCGAGGTTTTGATTAAGGGGTGAGGGCACGTGTTGGGAAGCCCAATAAGGACACCCAACCCCGCCCGCACTTAGCGGCCTCTACTAAGACATCGTTACACTTTCTAATATGCGCGTTAGTGATTCGGTGAAATGATATGTAAACAGCGTTTTAGCTAAGCATGCGAATTAAATGTGAGCTACGTCATTTTAATGCATCTAATTTATTGTCGAAGTGATTTAGCATGCGAGGGTTCATTTATAAACGGTAAAACGTAAATAAATAAAGCAAAGCAATATAAATCGGTTACAAGTTACACGGGCGGAATACAACCCGGAATTCACAATACAACGAGCAATAATATAGAATAATCGGAACATATAACTAAAATGATAGCCAATAAATAGAAACGGACCCGTATATAGTAAATTTGAACTAGACCGTGAGTCGTGTAAATGGACGAACTTTGATGGAATACTCATTATTTTGTGTACTAAGCAAAGGACGGAGATATAGGACCTAGGCGTGGTGCTAGCCCGATCCCAAATCCCGATTCCTTGTCCCAACTTATCATATCGATAAATTGGAGTCTAAATTAATCGTACGTCGGATACGACTAAGGAGTCGTCAACGCAAGATTAATAGTGAGACCGTCGATCAAAGTTGTTTATGTGCAATGATATGCATGTATTTTGAAAAGGAGATCACATGATTAACTTTACACGTGACGACTAAGTCGCTTTTTTAAAAGACGAGGCTCGGATGATAAAAAGAGCTCTCGGTTTCTGGGCTACAGGACCCACTCGATCGAGTCATGGGCTGACTTGGTCGAGTGTGTTCTCGTGGAGGCTCCTGCCCAAGATTTGGGGTGCTACTCGATCGAGTAGCTTATGTACTCGGTCGAGTGGCACCTGTACGAGTTATGACTCGTCTCATTTTATTTGTTTTAAATCGATGGTTGGCCGAGTTAAATAAAAATATTGACGATTTAGATTTAACTCGGTTTTTCGATACTATAATCATGTCTTATATGATTATAATACTATTATCGGAATTTTATAGAAAATGTTAATGTGAGTTTGAAAGATTTAATTAGCGGCGAAATTTTAGCCCTCCACGTCACGACATCGATATTAATCCTAACGGATTATGTGATGTCGATTTTCGCATCAACGGATTTCATGCTAATCTCGAAAATGGGATCAAATGCGTTCAACTATGATCGGTCACGATCACGTCGTACCCTTGAGTACATTGGGGCAGTGCTCCCCGAAAGGGCGCCACCTCCGTCGTTGCTCTTAAAGGGATTAGACGGACTTTAGATGATCGTCATAGTTAAACGGATTTGAAACCGGAACTTATTATTATTATGTATACGTGATAAATGAGACGAAAATAAATAACGATAATTAAATGTTAGATTGTTAGATGCAATAAATAAATGTTAGATGTTAGATGTTAGTGTTAGTAATGTTGTCGTTACTATCGACATAATTATAATACTAATACATAAACATAAATGTACATAAAAAGTACGAAAAGAAAGGGAAGAAGGAGAAGTCGGTGTTGAATTGTCACACCCTCAACCTACATTCTCTTGCTTCTCGGGATACGGTTCGTCAAATGGCGGCAATGGCGCGGGAACTTCGAGATACGTAGGAAGAGTTGATGGTGTGTATGTATGGCTCGGTGTATTATGGCTGAAATGTGAGGTTTTGAAGGTGCAAAGTTGGCTGAAATATGTGTTGTCAAAGTTGTTTTTTGTTTGAGGGTTGATGGGGTATTTATAGGAAAACCCACGACCTAGGGTCACTCGATCGAGTGGCCCTAGTGCACTCGGTCGAGTGCCCTTGAAGATGAATCAGGTCCGGATTGTGAGGCTCCACTCGACCGAGTGGGTCAATCCACTCGACCGAGTGGATCAATTAGGATGCACCATTTTAGGAAATGGTTGACCTTGATTGATTTTGATTTTTTGAATTTGGGCGCCATTTTCTAGGAATGTATCAGGTTGTTTTGGTGTGTCGGGTTCGTCTTTGACCGGATTTCGACCCGGTCGCTAAAATACGGGGTTTTTTTTGGTGTCGGTTTTGGTCCAAATTAGTCTTATTTTACTCGGAACGACCCACTGGGCCTGAATTTGAGGTTTGTTTTGGGTGATTTTTATCCCGTCAAAAGCCCATGCCTGACATTATTGATTTTGAGCTCGTATCCGAGCGCGTTAGAGCACGTTAGCGTCCGATCATCATCGGGTGTTTTTTGGAAACTATCATAGACACCTGACAGTCAAAATGTGGGTGTCTACATCTAGACTTTTTTTTACACTCCGTCACTGCTTAATGTGTAAATGGTTTTATGTTAATTTATTTTCTCATTCTACATAAATAGACACATATAACCACACCATAATCCCATTTTTCTTCAAAGAAAATATTATCAAAATGATACTCCTACCACATATAACGTATTATATGAGTATTATATACACATGCATTTATTTTTTCAGAATAAAGATGATTGACACTAATTGACACTAAATTGATACTATTACGGAAAATACTATGTAGATTGTACGTGTATAAAATGTGATCTTCCAAACCTCTATATTAATAGCTTTAAGTGTAGATTTTCCAAACACCCAAATTATATACCATTTCCATTTAATTTACACTATAACAAAAAGATGGCTGCCTCTCAATCCCGACGTTTCAATATGGTTAGTGATATTAATGACACCAAGGAAACATGGAGAATCAAACTAAGAGTCATTAGAATATATTCCGTACCGGCTTGGAATAATCCAAATGAATTAAGTCGAGTTGAAATTAAATTGGGTTGAAATGATCTTACGCGATGAAAAGGTATTATATACAACACGTAGATTCAACACGTATATTTTTGACTCTTTACAACACATTAACTTACTTCTATGGTTTAACTTTTCACAGAATCTCAAGATACAAGCAACTTTCAGGGACAGACTAATAAAACAGTTCCACCCTCAAGTCTCTTGACATTTAAAATTTTAAAGAAATAATTAAAAAGAGATGAATTAACATTTAACATTTAAATAAATATACTTTAAAATATTTTTATTATAAAAACCGTGCATAATTGCATGGGGTTTATACTAGTAGATACTAGTTTGATGTCCGTGCGATGCACGGGTGCAAAAATAACTTTATAATATGATTGTTCTATTATCAGCTAATTACCATCTTTTTTAATTCTGCTATTTTAATTTGACACCCAACCATGTTATTATAATCTACAAACCGTGTTTTGCTAATATTATACTACTTTGGCAAAATTGGTCAGTCAATAGCATATATTGAGGCAATCCACTTACTTGAACCCCAGTTCGACGATTTCTAAAAATTGAAATGAACAACCTTTGGGCTAGCCCTGAATACTAATCGATTATAAGCATAAACATATGAAATGCAATATCAACTATGTCACATAATCTGAATCTATCATATCATTATAATTTTTTTTTATTTTAAAAAGGGTAAAAAAATAATTAGGCATTCGAACTATTTATGGACCGTATTCTAACCATAACCCGATTCATGATCCGTATTTGACTCGACCTGCCCAACAGATCTGCCTACATTAATTATCTGGGTGAAACAAATGATGCTCATCAAAATACCAGCACTTGTGTCCGTCAGCAATATTAATATGTTTGTGACAACTCACATGAAACATTGAGTTTATCTATATCTCTTACTCTCTAACCATTTGATTTTCTGCATTGAATATATTATATGTATGCTATCACCTCGTTCTAAATTCGACCCGACCCGCAAACCAACCTTACCCCATTTGTTGTTTTTAGAGTCATGAATCTGTTTTTCTTACCCGAATCTTAAGGGCGTGGTTGGATAATAAAATGAGAGAGAAGGCTAACATAGTGGAAAGGGAAAGGGCCATGAAGGAGAGGGAGAATGAAGCTGATACATTTTCCCTCATAATTTTGTCTATTTTGGATAGAGATGATCCTGAGTCGTACAGTCCGATTGACCCATCTCGTCGGTCCGCGAACACGTCCCAAATCCGCTTGTTTGTGGGTCATAATTTTACATTTAGCCCGGCCCGAACCCACATATGACTACCTCTAATTTTGGAGGGAAAATATTTTGTTTTGGAGGACAAAAATGGAGGAATCTATTTTACGTTCACCTACAAATCCATATGTCCCATTTTTCTAACCAAACAAATGAACTTGCTTCGCTCACTTTTCCTCCCCTCACTTTCCTTCCAAATCAATCTTTCCAAACACCCTAAATGACCTCTTAATTTTGGACCATGACCTGGTGTGGACATGACGTAGGTCCACCCCGATGCGGCCACGCGCGGGTTTGGGTAGGCGAATGAACCTCCATATGAGAAGGATCGAATTGAAATTTAAGTCGAAATGGAATCGCCACCAAATTTTATGGTTATTCGGAACCGTTCGAGACCGCTCTATATCGCCATGGTCCATACACAAAGTATGGCCCATTTTGGTTTGAGAGTTTATTGGGCTCGTCCCTTTGCATAACGAAATAGATGCCGACTTGGGCGGTTAATCGTATATTGAATGACTCTCGTTGCCAATGGATTCAGACATCCGGAAACCACGGTTCTGAGTAAGGGGTGAGGGTACGTGTTGGGAAGCCCACTAAGGACACCCAACCCCGCCAGCTCTTAGCGGCCTCTACTAGGACATCGTTTGACTTTTTAATATGCGCGTTAGTAATTCGGTGAAATGTTATGCAAACAACGTTTTAGCTAAGCATGCGAATTAAATGTGAGCTACGTCAATTTAATGCATCTAATTTATTGTCGAAGTGATTTAGCATGCGAGGGTTCATTTATAAACGGCAAAACGCAAATAAATAAAGCAAAGCGAAATAAATCGGTTACAAGTTACACGGGCGGAATACAACCCGGAATTCACAATACGGCGTACAATAAAATAGAATAATCGAAATATACAATTGAAATGACGAGCAATAATTATAAACGGACCCGTGTACGAACTAGACCGTGAATTTGTGTAGGTGGACGAACTTTAATTAGTTACACATTATTTTGCGTATTAATCAAAGGACGGAGGTTCGAGACCTAGACGTGGTGCTAGCCCGACCCCGAACCTCGATGCCTTGTCCCGATTTATCACCTCGAGAAATTGAGTCTATATTAATTTTACATCGGATATGACTAAAGAGTCGTCGACATAAAATTAATAATGTGAGACCATCGATCAAAATCGTTTTAAGTGAAGTGATATGCGTGAATTTTGGAAAAGCTACGTGATTGACTTTACACGCGTCGACTAAGTCGCTTTCAAAAAGACGAGGCTCGAATGATATAAAAAGAGCTCTCGGTTTTCTGGGCTACAGGACCCACTCGACCGAGTTGTGACCTGACTCGGTCAAGTGTATCATTAAACGTGGCTACTGCCCATGATTTAGGGTGCTACTCGATCGAGTAGCAGATGTACTCGGTCGAGTGGCACCTGTACGAGTTGTGACTCGTTTGTTTTAATGTGTTTTAAATCGATGATTGGTCGAGTCAAATAAAAATATTGACGAATTTAAATTTAACTCGGTTTGTCGGTATTATAATAATGTCTTATATGATTATAATACCGTTATTGGAATTTTTCAAAGAGGTTGTTGTTAGATAAAAATTTGATTAGTGACGGAATTGCGCCCCTCTACGTCACGACGTCGATATTAATCCTTACGGATTATGTGACGTCGGTTTTCGTGTCAACGGGTTCCATACTAATTGGAAATGAGATTAAATGCGTTCAACTATGACTTTAGATTGGTTATCATAGTTCAACACATTCAAAACCGAATTTTTCGTATTAAAATGCATTTATGCGACATTATGACGATAATGATGATAAAGAAATGATGATACAAAAATGAAGACGCGAAAGTATGATAACATTAATGCTAGTGTCACTACTATGATTATGATTATAAATACGATACGAAAATACGATAAATGAAAATGAGGTTAGAAGAAAAGAGATCGAGATGGGGTTTAGGACACCCTCAACATACATGCTTAGTAAGGACCTCGGAAATGGACTCGTAATAGCGGCACGGGCTTGGGAGTATCGAGGATGTATGCGAGTTATGGTGTGTATATGTGTGTATGCTTCGCCGGTTCTCCGAGGGACGAGGGGCTCGGGTTTTGTGTGTCTTGCCTAGGGTCGCTAGGGTCATAGTATTGTGTGTATGGGATTTGTATGCACGCAAACGAGTTGAGAAGTTTGTAAGTGTGGTTGCAAGAGGTTGTACTTGAAGTAAAAATTGTTGTGTTGTGCTTGAAGGAGGAAATTTTCTTGTGATGGATGAAAAGTTGTTGAAGTGTGCATGGGGTATTTATAGGGAGCCCCGACCCCGGGTTACTCGATCGAGTGGCCAATCCACTCGATCGAGTGGATCAATTAATCCGGGCTATTTTGGGCGTTATTGCCCTTGATTTGTGCTTAATTGATTGTGATTGATTTGGATAGGTTTGGATTGATTTTTGGCTGATTTCTGAGACGGTTTCGTCTTTGACCGGGTTTTGACCTGGTCGCTAAAAGACGGGATTTATCTTTGGTGTCGGTTTTGGCCCAAATTAGTCTTGCTTGACTCGGAACGACCCACTGGGCCTGAATTTGAGGTCTATTTTGTGAGATTCTTTCTCCACTAAAAGTCCATGCCGGGTATTATTGATTCCGAGCCCAAGTCCAAGTATACTAAGTCATGTTTGCGTCCGATCATCATCGGGTGTTTTTTGGAAACTGCTATAAACACCTGGCGGTCAAATTTTGGGTGTCTACAGAGCCCCCACTCTGACTGAGGCTTGGACAAGGCGAAAGTCAGAGTAGCTACCAAGTCAATTAAGACCTGGTAGGCTTCCGTTCGGGTCGTTTATAGTCCATTAGACTCGCGTGAAGGGCTCGCCAGCCATAAGTCAGAAATTATACCTGAGCTGCTGATGATACTTCGTGGGGAATCGGACTTGTCGCATAAGTCCTGGGTGTGCCTATATGTGGGCCCATCCCGTACCATTCTGGGGAAAACGTCGCCTTGGGCTTCCGTTGGGGAGATTTTAGAGGGTTGCATGTCCCCATTTGAGTCGTACCTGTAAAAGTCACAGAAAAGGTATGCAACACGTAGGTAGTAAAACGACTCGTGCTGGGGAAAAATATTTTTTTTGATTTTTTTGAAATCTTTGAAAGTTTTGAATTTTTTTGAATTTTTTTTTGTGAATTTTGACGGACAGCTCGGGATGACTAAATTCCTGTGTCTGTGAGGAAGAAACATGGGTCGGGCCTGTATGTTCTAGGCCCGCTTGAGCCAAGGAGGCACAGCTGCAGGGGATGCCCCAGGGTTTTGATGTTATAAATACATCACCCTGGTTCCTCTTTTTTGTCACAATTCTCAAAAAGCTTCATCTTTTCTTTTAAAAGAAAACTTTTATTCCTCTCAAGAAACTTAGCATGGGTATCGACCGTCTGATCAACATGCTGCAAGATTGGTCACACCGTTTTAGGGATGCGAGCAAGGTAGTTCTGAGGCAGTCTGGTATATTCCAACTGTTCACATTTCGTCAGTTTCACGTGGACCGTCACTTCCTTGATGCCTGTCTGACCTTCTGGGATGACACCCATCACGTCTTCGCTTTTCCTCGGGGCGAAATCTGTCCCCTCCCTGAGGAAATTGCTGCTATAGGAGGGTGGAATCCGTTGCTCCGCCCTGCTGTCTCTTTCTCCGTTCGAGACCCTAGGAGGAAACTACGGGAATTTTTGGGGCTTTCTCACGCCGAAGTATCCCGCATGCTTGAGGGGGATACCGTTTCTCTGCTTGCCTTAGCTGAGAAGTTCATGAACCCGTATGACATCCGGGTTACGCCCATTCATAGTCGTAGGGCGTTCGCCTTCTGTATGCTGCACGTGTATGCCTTTGAAGGCCATATGGACCTGCTGTCTTGCATGGGGAGTGTTCGTCTTCTCGTTGTTGCTGATCTCATGGAGACGGAGTGCAGTCCCGCGTCGTTAATTACGGGGGAGATCATTCAGGGTTTGGACAACCGGAAGAGGGATGAGTCAGCCCGTTTCACGGGTAGTACCCGTCTGTTGCAGGTATATCGCTTTTCCTTTGATTTTTCGATTTTCGATTTTATTTTTTTATTTTTTTATTTTTTTTTTCGCGATATACTGTTGCAGGGGACACTCGACCGAGTCACCCTGACACTCGATCGAGTGCCCTCGTAGAGGAGCGTTCTGCCACGTTTTAGGGGTGTCACTCGATCGAGTGACCCCGGCACTCGACCAAGTGCCCTTATGCGGACGCCTGAATTCGTCCGAAATCTCATAAGCGCTTCCTTTTTTGTTTTTGTTTTTAGCTTTGGCTACTTGAAAGGTTGTCCAAGATCGAGCCTCCCCCCAACCCGAGTGAGTATTGGTTCAATCAGGTGACGACGAGGAGACGGCCCACCGATTCATCTTGCCTCGTCACTCAGAAATATTGGGAAGAAGAGCTGACGTTCCATCGTGGTCCACTGATACGATGGGTGGTTTTATGGTGGCCGATTTATTCCTGGACGGGTTTGGTACCTGACGACAAGGCACGCCACCAGGTGATTCTGTCCTTTAGCCACACAGTTCACCTTTATCCCGACCGCATACTCAGGCAGTATGGGCGGACACAGCGTATCCCTGAGAATGAGGCGGTTGTGAGTGCACCTACCCCACTGACCGACATTTTGTGTGACACCTGGATTCAGAGATGGTATACTAGAGTTACTAGGTCCGTTCCCAAGCCGCTTCATTCTGCCTGGGTGTCTTATTCCTACAAAAAGTGGACCAAAGCCGAGACTGCCGAAGCTCGTGCTGCTTTGAAGATCGACAAGGCCTTCGACCTGCTTAGGCGAGAAAAAGTCAAAGACAACCGGGATTTCTTTGCTGAAGGGGAGACTCAAGCTCCCATAGTCCGTCTGAGGCCAAGTCAGAGAAGAAGAACTAGGACTCGAGCTAGAGGGTCCAATGCTAAAGGTGTTCAGGGGGAGGTGAGCCCCCAGACCGATTTGGAGAGAAGACTAGGGCCGAGACTTACAGCCCAGGACCGACTTGGTCCTAAGGATAGGTTACCGGAGCATGTACGGGCTCGACTTGGGCCCGTGACTATAGCTGAAGATCCTCTGTCGAAGAAGAGGACTCGGGTTAAGGAAGTTCCCGTTGTCATTCGGGAACGCCCGCCGCCGCCGCCGCCCCGACGTCCCCGGGCCCCTCAAGACCCGAAAGACAAAGGCAAGGGCAAAATGCCCGGATATGACTAGTCTCTCTTTTATTATTATTTGAAATATTATCACTATTTTTGTAGTTTTTTTTTTGTGGCTTTTTGTGGCTTTTTTGTAATTTTGAATAATAAACTCGGTGTTTTTTTTTTGGAATAATAAAAATATTATTAGTGAAACCGTTTCTGTCTTTTTTCGTTATTGCAGTGGTTGTGCCCTTTTGAGGGGCTGCCTACGTATCCACAGTTAGTGGAATCAAACCAAACGTAGTTCGGGCGCATATTTTTTTGCAATTTTGAAATACACCAAGACTATGAGTTCAAGATGTGCGACAGTAGGATAAATAATCCTAACTTATTGACTTGCTTTATAAACTTTTGAAAAAGTGTTTAAATAAATTTTGCGAATGACATTGAGATAAGGTTTAGGAGTAGTAGCGTTTCAGCTGGTCTAGGTTGGTCGGGTTGACAAATTCATTTCCGTCCAGATCCGTCAGCATTACTGCTCCTCCTGATAGAACCTTCTTGACTAGGTATGGCCCAGCCCAATTGGGTTTGAATTTTCCCCTTGGGTCAACCGGTAGTAAGGCACGAACCGACTTTAGGACCAAATCGCCTTCTATGATGTTCCTGGGCCTAACTCTTTTGTTAAAGGCCCGTTTGATTCTCTTTTGATATATTTGGATGTTATTGAGAGCCCGGGACCGCCGTTCGTCTAAAAGAACCAACGAGTCATATCGAGCTTGAATCCAATCTGCTTCAGGTACCTGGCTTTCTAGCAGGATCCGGAGGGAAGGTACTTCTAATTCGATTGGTTGGACCGCCTCCATCCCATATGTCAAATAATATGGGGTTGCCCCGGTCGCAGTTCGGATCGATGTCCGGTACCCCCATAGGGCGAAGGGTATTTTGTCGGGCCAATCCCGATAATTATCAGCCATCTTTTTTAGTATGGTGACAATTGTTTTATTAGCAGCTTCTACCGCTCCGTTTGTTTGGGGGCGGTAAGGCGAAGATGTGTGCCTCTGGATTTTGTATTTTGCTAGCAAAGTAGCGGTTTCTGCTTGGAAGTGGGTCCCGTGATCACTGATAAACTCATGGGGGATCCCGTACCGGCATATGATTTTATACTGGATAAATTTGGCCACGTGCTTGGCGTTCAAGACACGGTATGATTCAGCTTCGACCCATTTGGTGAAATAGTCGATCGCCACCAAAATAAAACAGTGGCCTCCCGTTCCGGAAGGATTCACCTTTCCAATTATGTCAATCCCCCATGTCGAAAATGGCCATGGTGATGTCATGGTGTATAATAGGGATGACGGCATGTGTCGAATATTACCGAAAATTTGACAATTATGGCAGTGTTTGACATATGATTGACAGTCGGCTTCCATACTGTTCCATTAGTATCCGAGCCTCATGATTTTTCGGGCTAGCATATGGGCATTCATATGCGGACCAATTTCGCCGTCATGTACTTCGGCCATTACCTTTTCGGCCTGTGTTTTGTCGATGCATAGGAGTAAAGCCCCCTGTGCCGTCTTTTTGTATAACTGACCG
The DNA here is from genome assembly GCA_958450325.1 of Agrostemma githago. NCBI lineage: Eukaryota > Viridiplantae > Streptophyta > Magnoliopsida > Caryophyllales > Caryophyllaceae > Agrostemma > Agrostemma githago. The sequence goes on from OY288250.1 coordinate 17,454,245, forward strand.
TCGTCCGTACGTATGAATTGGGTGGCCAGTCTTCGCAGGGCTTTCTTGGCCCGGTTTTCAGTTCCTGGTGGATATTCTCCCGTAGTCAAATAGGTTAGAACAGCCTGATACCAAGGTTCTGGATCGGTGATCTCACTATCTTGAATGGCGTTGACATACGCCGGCTCGGACCGTCTTTCGACACAGATTTGCATACTGGGCATATGTTCCGGGATGTTTAGTAGGGACGCTAATTTGGAAAGTGCATCCGCGAACTGGTTTTCTTTACGTGGGAGGTAGATATATTCTACCCTCTGGAATTGTTTCTCTAGAATCCTTACTCGTGCTTGGTAAGCCACGAGATTGGCGTTCCGAGTTTTCCACTTTTGAAGAGCTTGATTGATGACAAAGGATGAGTCCCCGTGAACCCGGAGATTCGTAATGCCCAAATCAGTAGCTGCTTGTAACCCGTGGATGCATGCTTCATATTCGGCCGCATTGTTGGTTACATCAAAGTCTAATTTGATGGACAACGGGGTGTGTTCCCCTTGGGGTGAGATTAGGAGAATACCGACCCCAAAGCCTCGAAAATTGGATGCTCCGTCGAAATACAAGTCCCATGTTTCGGTGTCAGTATGGAATATGTCTTCATCAGGAAAGGCCCAAGTGTCGGTATAGCCCTCTTCAGATATCGGACTATCAGCGAGGAACTCGGCTACTACTCGGCCTTTGATAGCTTTTAGCGGAACGAATTTGAGGTCAAACTCAGCTAGCATTAGAGTCCATCTGGACATTCTACCGTTGAGAATGGGCTTTTCGAACAAATATTTGATCGGGTCCAGTTTGGACAGGACATGTACCTCGTGACTGAGCATGTAGTGTCTGAGCTTTTTAGTGGCCCAAACCAGAGCTAGGCACGTTTTCTTGAGCATTGTATATTTGCACTCGTATTCTAGGAACTTTTTACTGATGTAGTAAATAGCCCTTTCTTGTGAATCGACTGTCTGGGCCAGCATAGCCCCCATGGCTGTCTCAGTCGTTGTTAGGTATAACGATAGAGGCAAACCGGGTTGAGGTGGCATTAGTACTGGTGGAGCAGACAGGATTTCCCTGATTTTGTCGAAGGCCGCTTGACATTTATCGTCCCATAGCACCCGTTCTCCTATCTTCAGTTTCTTGAAAATGGGCTCACACACCATGGTTAGCTTTGAAATAAAACGGCTGATGTATTGGACTTTCCCGAGAAATCCCCTTATTTCTTTTTCGGTCTTGGGAGGTTGCATCTCGGTGATGGCTTTGATTTTAGCTGGGTCGACCTCGATGCCACGTTGGCTAACGATATGGCCCAGTAATTTGCCTGATGTTACCCCGAAACTGCATTTTTGAGGGTTTAACCTCATATTGTACTTACGCAAGCGGGCGAAGAATTTTCTTAGGGCAGCGACATGCGCATCTCGGTTTTTAGACTTGACGATCATGTCATCGACATAAACCTCCACTTCCCTATGCATCATGTCGTGTAATAAGGTCGTGGCTGTTCGTTGATAAGTGTCCCCGGCGTTAATGAGACCAAATGGCATAACGGTATAGCAATAGGTACCCCACGGTGTGGTGAAAGTGGTTTTACCCATGTCTTCTTCTGCCATTTTGATTTGGTTGTATCCGGCATACCCATCCATAAATGATAAAAGGGCGTGATCTGCTGTATTGTCCACCAATATGTCGATGTGTGGCAACGGAAAATCATCTTTTGGGCTGGCCTTGTTAAGGTCCCGGAAATCTACACATACCCGAACCTTGCCGTCTTTCTTGGGTACCGGCACGATGTTCGCAACCCAGTCTGGATATTCAGACACTTGTATAAAGCCTGCTTTGAATTGTTTGTCTACTTCTTCCTTGACCGTGAGAGACCACTCGGGCTTCATTCTTCGAAGCTTCTGTTTTACCGGCTTACACCCATCTTTGATGGGTATACGGTGTTCGGCTATTTCTCGGTCTATACCCGGCATGTCCTTGTAGGACAATGCAAAGACATCTTTGAATTCTTGGAGGAGGCTTGTGAGTTGTTGTCTCTCCTCGGGATCTAAGGATAACCCTATTTTAAGCATCTGGGGCTCTAAGGTTGTTCCCACATTGATAGACTCAGTTTCTTCGATTACCGGGTCTCGAGATTCCCTCTGCTCTAGCTGCTCGATCAGATGTGAGGGTAGGGACACCTGTTCATCGGGTTTCTCAATGTCATTGCAAAAAGTATTTTTGAAAGTATTTTGAAAATAAGCCAAGTCATAAGCGGAACGGTTTTCGTTATTATTGATAGAGAATTTGGAAAACAGCTCAAAGAGAGCGGCCATCTGATCATTGGTCAGAGGCGGGATTGGGAGTGCTCTCGGGACAGACCCCGAGGCTCCGGTGGCAGTGACTACAGGGAGAGGGGTTACAGCTTGGACTCTAGCATCAGACCCCTTAGACTCGAATACAGACTCGGACTCAGACTCTGACTTGGACTCAGACTCGGACTCAGAATCGGTGTCTGGCACGTCTCCTTCCCCGGTGGTCAGCTTGTAGACTCGGCCTTGACCGTCGGTCCACTTGACGGTCTTCTTCCAGCTGCTTTTCCCGGTATCAGTACCGACTTCCGAGATCAGCTTCGAAGGGTCGAACCTGTTGCTTCGAAGGATCAGGTTCACCAAGTCTTCTTTGGGGTTCGGGACAGCTTTGTCTTCCCCGAATAAGAGTCCCAGCACGGGCTCGGCATTGTCAGTACCCTCTTTGGATTCATCTTGGAGGAGGGCAAATATGTCATCTGGAATGTAGTTGCATTCCCGAGCTAGTGCAGCCTCGGGATGCGTGATGGTTGGTTGATATAGGCCAACTTGAATAGCTCCAAATACGGGTGTGACGAAGTAATCACTCAGCCTTGGGCTATAAGGGCCCAAGTAGGTATCCTTGATGATGTTGCAGGCCTTCTCAATTCCTGCTCGGACCACATTTCCCAGGGTTATAGCATACCCCAAACCGAAGTGAGATTCCCCATCATTCAGAACCTCAATAATCTTCCCAGCTGGAAGATATGGCCTCGAAGTAGCTCCCGGTAAGTACCCCAAGTTTTGTAGCATCGTGTCGATGCTTGTGGTGAAGTAGGGCCTAAAAAGGATTTCTTCTTCAATCATCCCTACAAAATCGAACCCCCAAAGGTCGGTGCAGTCCGTAGTGTTACAGCTAGCCACGGTTATAGGGGTTGCTTCTAAGGTGATAATACCGTCTTGTAGGAGCATTTTGATCTTTCGGTGCAGAGTAGAAGATACCGCCTTCACAGCATGGAGCCATGGTCTTCCCAGGAGTAGATTGAAGGAAGAGGTGACATCGATCACCTGGAATTCTAGCTCTTTCTCGATTGGGCCGGTCACAATAGTCAGCTTGACGGCCCCGGAAACTGCTTTTGGGCTTCCATAGAAAGCCTGGATAGTGTGGGCAGTTGGTATGTAGTCGGCCTCGGTAATCCCGAGGGCTTTGGCAGTCCTTAGCGGGAGGACGTTCACCGCGGACCCATCGTCAACTAGGGTCATCGGAAGATACTTACCCCGGCAAATCACTGTGATGTATAGGGCCAGATTGTGAGAGGCCCCGAACGGTGGTAGGTCGGCATCTGAGAAGGTGATTGATGGGCCTTCTCCTTTGGACCTGCTCTTGAGGTAAGGTAAAATAGTGGCTACCATTTCAGTAGGGGTAACCTGGGAATCGACCTTGATCTGATCGAGAGCCTTAGTAAGTGCCTCTCGATGTTCTTGTGAGCTAACCAAGAGTTGCCATATAGTGAGGTCAACTCGGGTCCTTTTCAATTGTTTAACAAGAGCCGTATCGGTGCTTGGTTCTTCAATGGCTTCTTCCGTCCTGGTAAGTTCAGTGACGGTTGCCTGGACTGAGCCGTCTTTGGTGAGGGAATTACCGGCTAAAGCTTTGGATTTAGCCTTCCTGACTTCTTCGAGGGTAACGGGGACAGTTTCCCCTTTGGCGAGGTATACATCTTCTTCATCATTGAACCAGATCCCATTGATTTGTGGGAGGAAAGGAGAGATAAGATGAGAACAGTCTATCACCTCACCGGTGAAGATGGCATGAGAGCTAAAGGGGTTGTCCTTTTTGCTTAGCTTGTCCCCGGGTAGTGGTATTTTCCCGCTCTCAATTAAATCCTGAATTAGATGCTTCAGCTTCCAACACTTCTCGGTGTCATGCCCATTGCCCCGGTGATATTGGCAGTAGGCTTGGGCGTTGTAGCTCTTGGAGCGTTTTTCGACTGGGACTTCGGGAGTTGGGCCTATCGGCTGGACCAGGCCTTTGGAAGATAGCCTTTGTAAGGCATATGTATAGGTAGTCCCTATATCAGTGAATATCCTATGAGGGACGTTTCTTTTGGATGAGGCATCCAAAAGGTTAACTGTGTCGAAGATGCTTCGGGTTGCGGCCGGAGGTTTAGTAGTGGATGAGGAAGCTCCTTGGTAACCCTTGTTAGAGGCCTTAGTCAGGCTCTCTTGCCTTAGATCATCTTCAATTCTCATGCCCATTTCAGTAAGAGTGGTGAAATTGGGTATGACAGCATACCGGAGGTGAACCCGGTAGGAAGGGAGGAGGTTCTTGACAAAGGCCTCCACTAAAGTCTTCTCACTGGGCTTATCGACCAGTTTGACACTCTCGGCCCTCCAGCGTTGGAGGTATTTAGTAAAGCCCTCCTTAGGTTCTTGGGCCATAACCTCTAGGGACCGCATAGTGGTTTGGATCTCGGTGTTATCAGCGTAGTTCCGAGCGAATTCCGTAGCCACATCGTCCCAGGTTGAGAACTTCTTTGGGTCTAGCCTGTAATACCAGGCCTTTGGGTGTTTCTCCAGAGATGCAGCAAAGAGGTTCTTAAACATAGAAGAGTCCACCCCCTTAATGGCCATGAACTCCTTGAAGGCCCGCACATGTAGTAGCGGGTCTTCAGTCCCTTCGAACATAGGTAGGCCCGTGAGATTCAGGTTTGCGGGCAGTTTGTCACTTACCGGGTTGTAATCCCGACTATTCTCCCGATGGATGTTGTTATTCCCGGTTAAGTAGACTTGTTCTTCCAATCGGCGGACCGAGCTAACTAGTTCAGTTAGGGGTTCCGTGACCCCGGTATTAGGAGTCCTTTGTTCCACTGTAGCTAAGCGAGCAACAATGGCCACTTGGCCAGCCCTCATTTCAGTCAGTTGGGCTTCAATGTCGGCTTGCTTCTCGATTATGGCATCTAGAGAGGTTTGAAGACTGTTCAAAGTGGCCATCCTTCGAGCGTGTCTGGTTGCCGGTGGCCTGTCTGTAAGAACACCACGTAATCAGGAACCGAACCCAGACCTTGGAATTAAAACAAGTACATCCCGAGCGACCCAAAAGAGAAAAGGACTCGAGAAGGACATCTAGACGGATGACTCGTAGGTGATGTGACTTCCTTAAGATTTCGGCCTTGGTGAGCCTAGTCTCGTTCGAAGGAAGGTTCACATGAGACTTTTTTTTACACTCCGTCACTGCTTAATGTGTAAATGGTTTTATGTTAATTTATTTTCTCATTCTACATAAATAGACACATATAACCACACCATAATCCCATTTTTCTTCAAAGAAAATATTATCAAAATGATACTCCTACCACATATAACGTATTATATGAGTATTATATACACATGCATTTATTTTTTCAGAATAAAGATGATTGACACTAATTGACACTAAATTGATACTATTACGGAAAATACTATGTAGATTGTACGTGTATAAAATGTGATCTTCCAAACCTCTATATTAATAGCTTTAAGTGTAGATTTTCCAAACACCCAAATTATATACCATTTCCATTTAATTTACACTATAACAAAAAGATGGCTGCCTCTCAATCCCGACGTTTCAATATGGTTAGTGATATTAATGACACCAAGGAAACATGGAGAATCAAACTAAGAGTCATTAGAATATATTCCGTACCGGCTTGGAATAATCCAAATGAATTAAGTCGAGTTGAAATTAAATTGGGTTGAAATGATCTTACGCGATGAAAAGGTATTATATACAACACGTAGATTCAACACGTATATTTTTGACTCTTTACAACACATTAACTTACTTCTATGGTTTAACTTTTCACAGAATCTCAAGATACAAGCAACTTTCAGGGACAGACTAATAAAACAGTTCCACCCTCAAGTCTCTTGACATTTAAAATTTTAAAGAAATAATTAAAAAGAGATGAATTAACATTTAACATTTAAATAAATATACTTTAAAATATTTTTATTATAAAAACCGTGCATAATTGCATGGGGTTTATACTAGTAGATACTAGTTTGATGTCCGTGCGATGCACGGGTGCAAACATAACTTTATAATATGATTGTTCTATTATCAGCTAATTACCATCTTTTTTAATTCTGCTATTTTAATTTGACACCCAACCATGTTATTATAATCTACAAACCGTGTTTTGCTAATATTATACTACTTTGGCAAAATTGGTCAGTCAATAGCATATATTGAGGCAATCCACTTACTTGAACCCCAGTTCGACGATTTCTAAAAATTGAAATGAACAACCTTTGGGCTAGCCCTGAATACTAATCGATTATAAGCATAAACATATGAAATGCAATATCAACTATGTCACATAATCTGAATCTATCATATCATTATAATTTTTTTTTATTTTAAAAAGGGTAAAAAAATAATTAGGCATTCGAACTATTTATGGACCGTATTCTAACCATAACCCGATTCATGATCCGTATTTGACTCGACCTGCCCAACAGATCTGCCTACATTAATTATCTGGGTGAAACAAATGATGCTCATCAAAATACCAGCACTTGTGTCCGTCAGCAATATTAATATGTTTGTGACAACTCACATGAAACATTGAGTTTATCTATATCTCTTACTCTCTAACCATTTGATTTTCTGCATTGAATATATTATATGTATGCTATCACCTCGTTCTAAATTCGACCCGACCCGCAAACCAACCTTACCCCATTTGTTGTTTTTAGAGTCATGAATCTGTTTTTCTTACCCCAATCTTAAGGGCGTGGTTGGATAATAAAATGAGAGAGAAGGCTAACATAGTGGAAAGGGAAAGGGCCATGAAGGAGAGGGAGAATGAAGCTGATACATTTTCCCTCATAATTTTGTCTATTTTGGATAGAGATGATCCTGAGTCGTACCGTCCGATTGACCCATCTCGTCGGTCCGCGAACACGTCCCAAATCCGCTTGTTTGTGGGTCATAATTTTACATTTAGCCCGGCCCGAACCCACATATGACTACCTCTAATTTTGGAGGGGAAATATTTTGTTTTGGAGGACAAAAATGGAGGAATCTATTTTACGTTCACCTACAAATCCATATGTCCCATTTTTCTAACCAAACAAATGAACTTGCTTCGCTCACTTTTCCTCCCCTCACTTTCCTTCCAAATCAATCTTTCCAAACACCCTAAATGACCTCTTAATTTTGGACCATGACCTGGTGAGGACATGACGTAGGTCCACCCCGACGCGGCCACGCGCGGGTTTGGGTAGGCGAATGAACCTCCATATGAGAAGGATCGAATTGAAATTTAAGTCGAAATGGAGTCGCCACCGAATTTTATGGTTATTCGGAACCATTCGAGCCCGCTCTATATCGCCATGGTCCATACACAAAGTATGGCCCATTTTGGTTTGAGAGTTTATTGGGCTCGTCCCTTTGCATATCAATATAGATGCCGACTTGGGCGGTTAATCATATATTGAATGACTCTCGTTGCCAATGAATTCAGACATCCGGAAACCACGGTTCTGAGTAAGGGGTGAGGGTACGTGTTGGGAAGCCCACTAAGGACACCCAACCCCGCCCGCTCTTAGCGGCCTCTACTAGGACATCGTTTGACTTTTTAATATGCGCGTTAGTAATTCGGTGAAATGTTATGCAAACAGCGTTTTAGCTAAGCATGCGAATTAAATGTGAGCTACGTCAATTTAATGCATCTAATTTATTGTCGAAGTGATTTAGCATGTGAGGTTCATTTATAAACGGCAAAACGCAAATAAATAAAGCAAAGCGAAATAAATCGGTTACAAGTTACACGGGCGGAATACAACCCGGAATTCACAATACGGCGTACAATAAAATAGAATAATCGAAATATACAATTGAAATGACGAGCAATAATTATAAACGGACCCGTGTACGAACTAGACCGTGAATTTGTGTAGGTGGACGAACTTTAATTAGTTACACATTATTTTGCGTATTAATCAAAGGACGGAGGTTCGAGACCTAGACGTGGTGCTAGCCCGACCCCGAACCTCGATGCCTTGTCCCGATTTATCACCTCGAGAAATTGAGTCTATATTAATTTTACATCGGATATGACTAAAGAGTCGTCGACATAAAATTAATAATGTGAGACCATCGATCAAAATCGTTTTAAGTGAAGTGATATGCGTGAATTTTGGAAAAGCTACGTGATTGACTTTACACGCGTCGACTAAGTCGCTTTTAAAAAGACGAGGCTCGAATGATATAAAAAGAGCTCTCGGTTTTCTGGGCTACAGGACCCACTCGACCGAGTTGTGACCTGACTCGGTCAAGTGTATCATTAAACGTGGCTACTGCCCATGATTTAGGGTGCTACTCGATCGAGTAGCAGATGTACTCGGTCGAGTGGCACCTGTACGAGTTGTGACTCGTTTGTTTTAATGTGTTTTAAATCGATGATTGGCCGAGTCAAATAAAAATATTGACGGATTTATATTTAACTCGGTTTGTCGGTATTATAATCATGTCTTATATGATTATAATACCGTTATCGTAATTTTGCAAAGAGGTTGTTGTTAGATAAAAATTTGATTAGTGACGGAATTGCGCCCCTCTACGTCACGACATCGATATTAATCCTTACGGATTATGTGACGTCGGTTTTCGTGTCAACGGGTTCCATACTAATTGGAAATGAGATTAAATGCGTTCAACTATGACTTTAGATTGGTTATCATAGTTCAACACATTCAAAACCGAATTTTTCGTATTAAAATGCATTTATGCGACATTATGACGATAATGATGATAAAGAAATGATGATACAAATATGAAGACGCGAAAGTATGATAACATTAATGCTAGTGTCACTACTATGATTATGATTATAAATACGATACGAAAATACGATAAATGAAAATGAGGTTAGAAGAAAAGAGATCGAGATGGGGTTTAGGACACCCTCAACATACATGCTTAGTAAGGACCTCGGAAATGGACTCGTAATAGCGGCACGGGCTTGGGAGTATCGAGGATGTATGCGAGTTATGGTGTGTATATGTGTGTATGCTTCGCCGGTTCTCCGAGGGACGAGGGGCTCGGGTTTTGTGTGTCTTGCCTAGGGTCGCTAGGGTCGTAGTATTGTGTGTATGGGATTTGTATCCACACAAACGAGTTGAGAAGTTTGTAAGTGTGGTTGCAAGAGGTTGTACTTGAAGTAAAAATTGTTGTGTTGTGCTTGAAGGAGGAAATTTTCTTGTGATGGATGAAAAGTTGTTGAAGTGTGCATGGGGTCATGGGGTATTTATAGGGAGCCCCGACCCCGGGTTACTCGACCGAGTGGCGCGGGTGCACTCGGTCGAGTGCTCCTGCGAATGAACCTGGACGGGTTCAAAGAGGCTCCACTCGATCGAGTGGCCAATCCACTCGATCGAGTGGATCAATTAATCCGGGCTATTTTGGGCGTGATTGCCCTTGATTTGTGCTTAATTGATTGTGATTGATTTGGATAGGTTTGGATTGATTTTTGGCTGATTTCTGAGACGGTTTCGTCTTTGACCGGGTTTTGACCCGGTTGCTAAAAGACGGGATTTATCTTTGGTGTCGGTTTTGGCCCAAATTAGTCTTGCTTGACTCGGAACGACCCACTGGGCCTGAATTTGAGGTCTGTTTTGTGAGATTCTTTCTCCACTAAAAGTCCATGCCTGGTATTATTGATTCCGAGCCCAAGTCCGAGTATACTAAGTCATGTTTGCGTCCGACCATCATCGGGTGTTTTTTGGAAACTGCTATAGACACCTTGCGGTCAAATTTTGGGTGTCTACACCTGGATCGACCTATTCAACCCGTGGGAAAAAAGAGACTACAAAACCTTAGTCTAAAAGCTCCGAAATTTTGCTACAACTCTAGTTATTCGATATAATTAATTGTTGTACTCCCTCCGAGTTTCTATTATTGTCCCACTTTGCTTTTTGGGTTGAGTTTGATTTTTATCCCACTTTTTTTTTAGGCCATCAATGTGCGGTTCACAATTACTCTCCCATTTTTCTCTCTTCATCCTTTTTTGAACCACTAATTTCCCCATCCTTATTTTTCAACCCAAAAGCTTTTGGAACAATAATAGGAACTCGGAGGGAGTATATATTATCCACTTATTTTAGTATAAATTTGTGTCTAATCTTAACTTAAATTATCTAGCAATTTTATTACATTATTCTCTTGTACAGTTGTACATAGGTAGAGTAACACAGATTCTTACTTTATATAGGGAGAAATTTTAGTACTTCCTCGTTCAATAAGTGTTCTACCCATTATATATTCATTTATTACATATTCATTTAGGTGGTATAAAATAATCATATGGGTAGAACATTGATGGAAGGAGGAAGTACATTACTCTCTTAGCTTGCGACGGGTCAAGTATTACGTACGTGGGGTAGAAAAAACAAAAGCAAAATGGCTAGGAAATGACTACATGTTTTGTCTTATCTACCCACATGGGTAGTGATTGCCGCGTCAAAAATTTGTGAATATGTCCATCACAAGGAAGACTTGTTGGGAGACTAAAGTTATATTATCATGTTAAATAGTAATGTTATTATTAGACTTGACAAAACTTCACCTGACTAGTAAACCCGACCCGCCCAACCCGTTTATTGGTAGGTCAAGATTCAAGACCTCTAAATCTTGATCCGTGACTCGATATTTTAAATTACAAATATAAACAACTACGAGTAATATTCAATTTAATACACTTGTTGGGAGACTAAAGTTGTATTATCGTGTTTAATAGTAACGTTACTATTAGACTTGACAAAACATGACCTGACTTGTAAATCTGACATGTTCAACCGATTTATCGGTAGGTCAAGATTCAAGACCTCTAAGCCTTGATCTGTGACTCGATATTTTAAATTATAAATATAGACTAACATTCAATTGAATACAACATTTTTTTAAATAATAAAATAATTATTAAAATAGTTTTAAAAATTCATTGAAATATGAACATTATAATCAAGGTCTATAAAATAATTTTTTAAAATAATAAAAATTTAATATCAAAAATATTATTTTTTTACTTAAAAAGGGTGAAAAATTTGGTGTTTGAAACTATTTTTCACCTGTATTCTAACCATAACCCGTCTTGTGACCCGTATAACCAGACTGATATTTGAGCCGACCTGTATTCTGACCCGACATGTATAAAGTTATTTAAATAAATTATGTAGTTTAAAAATGTTTGAGACTACATGTCACTCGAAAAAAACTTCAATTATATTCATTTTGTTTTAAATTATTTAATCAATTATTCTATTTAAGTGTTTTAACTTCATTAAATTTTTGAATTAGTTAAAATAGTTTAATCAAATTGGTAGTATTCAAACTTTTTAAACAATTGAATATGATAAATAATTTAAGTTTGTATTTAAGCATCCTAAAACTGTTAAGACTATCAATGTCGCTCGAAAAATGTCTCGTTTAACTATATTGATTTATTGAATGTAGTTAATTTTTAATTTTTACTATATATATTAATTATTTTATTTGAATATGGTTTTGTATCTAATTTTAACTTAAATTATCTATCGCAGTAGATTGCTTGGTTATATATCGTGAGACTAAAGTTGTACTCTTGAGTTGAATGACTTGACGTGACTCGTAAACCCAACCTATCCAACCCGTTTTTTCGTAGGTCAACACCTATTAATCTTGACCCGCGATTCAAGTGTCTTCAAACCTAGGAACGATATTATAAAAGGTGAAAAAGTCGAAAATTTATTTATTTTGTAATTTTATCTAATATTCCGTATCAAAAATCATAGGAACGATAATTTTTTGGTTAAACGAAATGTAATGCTTTTTACGTAAAATTGTAATTTCTCACACTTATTTGATCAAAAATGTAAATCTAATTCTATCACGATAATTTTATCTTAATAAAAATACTCCTATATACTTATATATAGGTGTAGACAACCAGATTTGAACCTGGTGGCTGCAGAAGTGCCCAACAAACACCCGATGACGATCGGACTGCAACGCGACGCTGGTTCGCGATATTTTAGAAAGTTTTTATATAAAACGGATCAAATAAATTACTCGGAAAAGTTAAACTAACATATTGGCAGACTTAGTCGTGTCGCCACGGTCGCATAGACACTAATTAGAGTCAATTCTGACACCGGGACCCCGAGTCGGCCCCGAAACTCAAACCGAGTCAACACCGCGCCAAGCGAACCTCGGGATGCACACCCGAGGCCCACTAAACCCACGACGCTAGGTCAAGATGGGGGAGACTTAGTCCCTAAGCCTCGAATTATACACCCGCCTCACGGTTTTCGAAAGTATCAAAATCGTATCTTCAAAACTCCGAGCGCCTCACCTTGCGCGCCTGTGTCATCACGCGCCTAAACCCAGGCGCCTGAGTCTTGGTGCGCCTAGACTCAGGCGTCCATATGGGTGACGAGGGCCGAAAACACTTATAAAAACCCCCCTCACCTCATTCATTCGACAATTCACTCTTCTCTTCCCCTCTTACATTCTCGTTATGGGATCGCACTCCGACACCTGAGGCAAACGATCTACTCGATCGTAGTTCCGATAAAAGCGACATCGACACTACTCCTCACCTTCGAGCACTCCACTCGATCCCGAGGTTCCTGTGTTCGACTAGCTAGAGTCTAGTAATGAAGTTCTGCCGGATTAGCCGCAAAATCAGTCAATAGTAACGGAGTTCTGCCGGAGTAGCCGCAGGAGGGCTCAACGGTAATGGAACTCTGTCGAAATCACTGGTCAAGCTAGGAGGATCCACCTGTTGAAGTCGAATCGTCACTAGGTTGTCGTCTAAACAAAACTTTACATTCTCGCACCTTTATTAATATGCACTACGATAATGTCAAACGTGGGCACTAGGCCCACTACACATACTAAAACACGTAACGTCCCAACTTCAACCGCAAATACTAAAATACACTAAATAGACCCGAGTAATTCTGAGATCCGTTCTCAACTATCTATGCATCGTGTCCCGTTTAGTGTATACTCCGAGGGTGAAACTCCTCACAACGTGATTTACTTACGTTCGCATTTACAGTTTTTCGTATGATTTATTGCTTTTATGACCTTATAATCGCATGCTAAATCACCTAACACAGAATTCAAAATGTAAAGCAATTAAAACTGAACAAAACGATGGTCGGGTTTGATCGCCTCCCAATCGGATCGGTCGTTAACGAAGGACGGGGGATCAAACGATATTTGTAAGAATCGGAATAACACAAAAACTACTAGAGTAATCGTGGTAAGTCGAGGTCGGTCCACAGGGAACGGAGTGTGATGTGAAGCTTAAAGTGTCGTGTTCGATGTCTAGAGGGGGTTTTTTTCTAGGGTCGAGTCTAAACTAAGGGAATATCTAGAGAAATAGCTAAGGGTGGTCAATCTAGGGAAAAGGTGTTGGGGGAGAAGTTGGGATTCGGTACTTGGAGTCTAAGAAGGTCGGAATCGAGTTTTTGTCGCAATATTGATAAACTCACCTAAAATCCCGCTTTCACGGCGAATGAGGGTAAGTCCCTAGTCATGGTAATTTCTACCCCGAGTTTCCCCATATTAAATTAGTCAAGGTCGGTCTAGTTGGCCGGACTAAAACAACAATGACATAACACCACAAATAAGATAAACCAACATGCATGCAACCCACCAACATCCCTATATTCAAATAATCCAAGCCCTCATCCCTAAACTCCCCAACAAGAAATCTACTCACAAATCATTATGGAAGACAACAAAATATCTATTAAGGGGAAAATTACTACAACATGCATATTAAATAGATCTAATGAAACTAACAACACCAATATGATTTAGACAAGATGATGATGAGTAAACAACATAAAAACTAAACTAGAGATTAGAGAGTGGAAGAGAATTATACCAACTATGTAGATCTATAAGAAATAAGAAGATATCATGATTAAAGATTGAATCTTTGATGAATAAGATGGAGAACTTGTCACTAATCCTCCAATAAACCCAACAAATCTTCAAATAAAACTTGAATAATCTTCTTACAAACTTGAAATCTAGATAATTGTTGATGAAAATTATGTAGATCTACTATTAATTACTATGTAAACTACTAGAATTTTGGAGGATTTTTCTAGATTACTACAACTAATGGATGGTGTAATAGGTAGGTGGAGTGGTGTAATGGCTTCCCTCCTTAGCACAATGGAGAGGTGACTTGGGCAATAAACTAGGGTGACATATATATAGTAATCTCTTAATGGGTATTTAACCTAAAGCCCAAATCCAACTTTATGCTCCATTAGTGAGACAATCTCCCTTAGCATCTTCATAGGGTGAAACTTTGCCCTGCGGACTTGACGATAATTCCCATCGGGTGAAATTTTTGCCCGGTGATATTTTCTTCCATTTTTCGCGTTTTGGCACTTCTTTCCATCAGGAGAAATTTCTCCCGGTGAGTTTTGCCCGGTGGGTAAGCTCGGAAAATCTTCGGGGAGGCGTTTTTACCGTCGGGTAAAATTTCGCCGGTGGTGTCTCACCGGGTGAAATTTCGCCCAGTCATTTTTTCTGGCCTCGAATCTTGTCTCATTCTTCGTCGATTGATTGGATGGCTTTAAACTTTAAGTTGTGTGCTTTGCTCTTTGGACGATTTTCCTTTTTCTTGTGCTCGTGGAAGCTCAATCATGATTTTCGTAGCAAAACCTATCAAAATTGATAGAAAAACTACCAAAAATACGTAAAACGCACAAGAGGGACGCGCACAAGAGGGACGCTAATGCGAGAAGTACGCAAAATATGGCGATAATCGCACTCAAGACTCGCAAAACGAGGGAAAACGGGTCTAAATGGGAGGAAAAACAGTCTAAATTTAGCACACAACAATTCCCCCACACTAAACTGTTGCTCGTCCTCGAGCAAAGACCCAAAAAGAAATTACAAACTACTACTACTAGCTAGACTATGCTTAGCCGATACGGGGCAATTAACGGGCCCGCTCCGTCCCTTCAACTCACATCGAAATACTTATGAGGTAAAGTACTGATGGCAAGGATTTGTCGCGTCCCCACCGTCAATAGTATAACCGGCTAGACCTAACGGTAGTTAGGGTAAGTCGGGATCGTATCCACGGACATGGTATTGCGAAGTTTAGACTATGTCGGCCTAAAAACGAGACTAAATCACCAAACAAACACAAAGAAAGCGATAATTGGAAAACTATAGTGGAGGAGAGGTAAGAACTAGACTAATGATGAACTAGCTAAAACAAGATTAAGAGAAATAACTAGAAACAAACTAAACAATGAAACTAATGGAATGATGAATAACTAAGAGGATGAACTCAAATATGAAAGGAAGTGGGGTAGGTCGGGTTCACAAGTGTAGATGGGTAATTGGGTGGTCAAGGGTATAGGTGTCTCCTAGTTGCTAGAGTCGGTCCGGGCTCTCGCTACGTAGACGGATGTCAAGGTGGGTCCGGGCTCTCACTACGTAGACCCTGGTCCGCACTCTCGTGACTACGACTATTCTCAACATATCCGCATACTAGACAAACAATGAGAAGATGAGCACGAGTATGGGAAGAATGGCCACTACAACTCACACAAGCAATTCAACAAACACATAGAGTGCCCAATATGTGACTAACAACAAAGATTCACCCTATCCCCTTAATCAACCCTAATCACCCATAATCTACCCTTAATCCCCCTACTAACCCCACAAGAAGACTACTCACTCAGCATCTTCATAGGGTGAAACTTTGCCCTGCGGACTTGACGATAATTCCCATCGGGTGAAATTTTTGCCCGGTGATATTTTCTTCCATTTTTCGCGATTTTGGCACTTCTTTCCATCGGGCGAAATTTCTCCCGGTGAGTTTTGCCCGATGGGTAAGCTCGGAAAATCTTCGGGGAGGCGTTTTTACCGTCGGGTGAAATTTCGCCGGTGGTGTCTCACCGGGTGAAATTTCGCCCAGTCATTTTTTCTGGCCTCGAATCTTGTCTCATTCTTCGTCGATTGATTGGATGGCTTTAAACTTTAAGTTGTGTGCTTTGCTCTTTGGACGATTTTCCTTTTTCTTGTGCTCGTGGAAGCTCAATCATGATTTTCGTAGCAAAACCTATCAAAATTGATAGAAAAACTACCAAAAATACGTAAAACGCACAAGAGGGACGCGCACAAGAGGGACGCTAATGCGAGAAGTACGCAAAATATGGCGATAATCGCACTCAAGACTCGCAAAACGAGGGAAAACGGGTCTAAATGGGAGGAAAAACGGTCTAAATTTAGCACACAACAATTCCCCCACACTAAACTGTTGCTCGTCCTCGAGCAAAGACCCAAAAAGAAATTACAAACTACTACTACTAGCTAGACTATGCTAAGCCGATACGGGGCAATTAACGGGCCCGCTCCGTCCCTTCAACTCACATCGAAATACTTATGAGGTAAAGTACTGATGGCAAGGATTTGTCGCGTCCCCACCGTCAATAGTATAACCGGCTAGACCTAACGGTAGTTAGGGTAAGTCGGGATCGTATCCACGGACATGGTATTGCGAAGTTTAGACTATGTCGGCCTAAAAACGAGACTAAATCACCAAACAAACACAAAGAAAGCGATAATTGGAAAACTATAGTGGAGGAGAGGTAAGAACTAGACTAATGATGAACTAGCTAAAACAAGATTAAGAGAAATAACTAGAAACAAACTAAACAATGAAACTAATGGAATGATGAATAACTAAGAGGATGAACTCAAATATGAAAGGAAGTGGGGTAGGTCGGGTTCACAAGTGTAGATGGGTAATTGGGTGGTCAAGGGTATAGGTGTCTCCTAGTTGCTAGAGTCGGTCCGGGCTCTCGCTACGTAGACGGATGTCAAGGTGGGTCCGGGCTCTCGCTACGTAGACCCTGGTCCGCACTCTCGTGACTACGACTATTCTCAACATATCCGCATACTAGACAAACAATGAGAAGATGAGCACGAGTATGGGAAGAATGGCCACTACAATTCACACAAGCAATTCAACAAACACATAGAGTGCCCAATATGTGACTAACAACAAAGATTCACCCTATCCCCTTAATCAACCCTAATTACCCATAATCTACCCTTAATCGCCCTACTAACCCCACAAGAAGACTACTCACTCAGCATCTTCATAGGGTGAAACTTTGCCCTGCGGACTTGACGATAATTCCCATCGGGTGAAATTTTTGCCCGGTGATATTTTCTTCCATTTTTCGCGATTTTGGCACTTCTTTCCATCGGGCGAAATTTCTCCCGGTGAGTTTTGCCCGGTGGGTAAGCTCGGAAAATCTTCGGGGAGGCGTTTTTACCGTCGGGTGAAATTTCGCCGGTGGTGTCTCACCGGGTGAAATTTCGCCCAGTCATTTTTTCTGGCCTCGAATCTTGTCTCATTCTTCGTCGATTGATTGGATGGCTTTAAACTTTAAGTTGTGTGCTTTGCTCTTTGGACGATTTTCCTTTCTCTTGTGCTCGTGGAAGCTCAATCGTGATTTTTGTAGCAAAACCTATCAAAATTGATAGAAAAACTACCAAAAATACGTAAAACGCACAAGAGGGACGCGCACAAGAGGGACGCTAATGCGAGAAGTACGCAAAATATGGCGATAATCGCACTCAAGACTCGCAAAACGAGGGAAAAACGGGTCTAAATGGGAGGAAAAACGGTCTAAATTTAGCACACAACAATTCCCCCACACTAAACCGTTGCTCGTCCTCGAGCAAAGACCCAAAAAGAAATTACAAACTACTACTACTAACTAGACTATGCTAAGCCGATACGGGGCAATTAACGGGCCCGCTCCGTCCCTTCAACTCACATCGAAATACTTATGAGGTAAAGTACTGATGGCAAGGATTTGTCGCGTCCCCACCGTCAATAGTATAACCGGCTAGACCTAACGGTAGTTAGGGTAAGTCGGGATCGTATCCACGGACATGGTATTGCGAAGTTTAGACTATGTCGGCCTAAAAACGAGACTAAATCACCAAACAAACACAAAGAAAGCGATAATTGGAAAACTATAGTGGAGGAGAGGTAAGAACTAGACTAATGATGAACTAGCTAAAACAAGATTAAGAGAAATAACTAGAAACAAACTAAACAATGAAACTAATGGAATGATGAATAACTAAGAGGATGAACTCAAATATGAAAGGAAGTGGGGTAGGTCGGGTTCACAAGTGTAGATGGGTAATTGGGTGGTCAAGGGTATAGGTGTCTCCTAGTTGCTAGAGTCGGTCCGGGCTCTCGCTACGTAGACGGATGTCAAGGTGGGTCCGGGCTCTCGCTACGTAGACCCTGGTCCGCACTCTCGTGACTACGACTATTCTCAACATATCCGCATACTAGACAAACAATGAGAAGATGAGCACGAGTATGGGAAGAATGGCCACTACAACTCACACAAGCAATTCAACAAACACATAGAGTGCCCAATATGTGACTAACAACAAAGATTCACCCTATCCCCTTAATCAACCCTAATCACCCATAATCTACCCTTAATCCCCCTACTAACCCCACAAGAAGACTACTCACTCAGCATCTTCATAGGGTGAAACTTTGCCCTGCGGACTTGACGATAATTCCCATCGGGTGAAATTTTTGCCCGGTGATATTTTCTTCCATTTTTCGCGTTTTTGGCACTTCTTTCCATCGGGCGAAATTTCTCCCGGTGAGTTTTGCCCGGTGGGTAAGCTCGGAAAATCTTCGGGGAGGCGTTTTTACCGTCGGGTGAAATTTCGCCGGTGGTGTCTCACCGGGTGAAATTTCGCCCAGTCATTTTTTCTGGCCTCGAATCTTGTCTCATTCTTCGTCGATTGATTGGATGGCTTTAAACTTTAAGTTGTGTGCTTTGCTCTTTGGACGATTTTCCTTTCTCTTGTGCTCGTGGAAGCTCAATCGTGATTTTTGTAGCAAAACCTATCAAAATTGATAGAAAAACTACCAAAAATACGTAAAACGCACAAGAGGGACGCGCACAAGAGGGACGCTAATGCGAGAAGTACGCAAAATATGGCGATAATCGCACTCAAGACTCGCAAAACGAGGGAAAAACGGGTCTAAATGGGAGGAAAAACGGTCTAAATTTAGCACACAACAATTCCCCCACACTAAACCGTTGCTCGTCCTCGAGCAAAGACCCAAAAAGAAATTACAAACTACTACTACTAACTAGACTATGCTAAGCCGATACGGGGCAATTAACGGGCCCGCTCCGTCCCTTCAACTCACATCGAAATACTTATGAGGTAAAGTACTGATGGCAAGGATTTGTCGCGTCCCCACCGTCAATAGTATAACCGGCTAGACCTAACGGTAGTTAGGGTAAGTCGGGATCGTATCCACGGACATGGTATTGCGAAGTTTAGACTATGTCGGCCTAAAAACGAGACTAAATCACCAAACAAACACAAAGAAAGCGATAATTGGAAAACTATAGTGGAGGAGAGGTAAGAACTAGACTAATGATGAACTAGCTAAAACAAGATTAAGAGAAATAACTAGAAACAAACTAAACAATGAAACTAATGGAATGATGAATAACTAAGAGGATGAACTCAAATATGAAAGGAAGTGGGGTAGGTCGGGTTCACAAGTGTAGATGGGTAATTGGGTGGTCAAGGGTATAGGTGTCTCCTAGTTGCTAGAGTCGGTCCGGGCTCTCGCTACGTAGACGGATGTCAAGGTGGGTCCGGGCTCTCGCTACGTAGACCCTGGTCCGCACTCTCGTGACTACGACTATTCTCAACATATCCGCATACTAGACAAACAATGAGAAGATGAGCACGAGTATGGGAAGAATGGCCACTACAACTCACACAAGCAATTCAACAAACACATAGAGTGCCCAATATGTGACTAACAACAAAGATTCACCCTATCCCCTTAATCAACCCTAATCACCCATAATCTACCCTTAATCCCCCTACTAACCCCACAAGAAGACTACTCACTCAGCATCTTCATAGGGTGAAACTTTGCCCTGCGGACTTGACGATAATTCCCATCGGGTGAAATTTTTGCCCGGTGATATTTTCTTCCATTTTTCGCGTTTTTGGCACTTCTTTCCATCGGGCGAAATTTCTCCCGGTGAGTTTTGCCCGGTGGGTAAGCTCGGAAAATCTTCGGGGAGGCGTTTTTACCGTCGGGTGAAATTTCGCCGGTGGTGTCTCACCGGGTGAAATTTCGCCCAGTCATTTTTTCTGGCCTCGAATCTTGTCTCATTCTTCGTCGATTGATTGGATGGCTTTAAACTTTAAGTTATGTGCTTTGCTCTTTGGACGATTTTCCTTTCTCTTGTGCTCGTGGAAGCTCAATCGTGATTTTTGTAGCAAAACCTATCAAAATTGATAGAAAAACTACCAAAAATACGTAAAACGCACAAGAGGTACGCGCACAAGAGGGACGCTAATGCGAGAAGTACGCAAAATATGGCGATAATCGCACTCAAGACTCGCAAAACGAGGGAAAAACGGGTCTAAATGGGAGGAAAAACGGTCTAAATTTAGCACACAACATTCCCCCACACTAAACCGTTGCTCGTCCTCGAGCAAAGACCCAAAAAGAAATTACAAACTACTACTACTAACTAGACTATGCTAAGCCGATACGGGGCAATTAACGGGCCCGCTCCGTCCCTTCAACTCACATCGAAATACTTATGAGGTAAAGTACTGATGGCAAGGATTTGTCGCGTCCCCACCGTCAATAGTATAACCGGCTAGACCTAACGGTAGTTAGGGTAAGTCGGGATCGTATCCACGGACATGGTATTGCGAAGTTTAGACTATGTCGGCCTAAAAACGAGACTAAATCACCAAACAAACACAAAGAAAGCGATAATTGGAAAACTATAGTGGAGGAGAGGTAAGAACTAGACTGAGGATGAACTCAAATATGAAAGGAAGTGGGGTAGGTCGGGTTCATAAGTGTAGATGGGTAATTGGGTGGTCAAGAGTATAGGTGTCTCCTAGTTGCTAGAGTCGGTCCGGGCTCTCGCTACGTAGACGGATGTCAAGGTGGGTCCGGGCTCTCGCTACGTAGACCCTGGTCCGCACTCTCGTGACTACGACTATTCTCAACATATCCGCATACTAGAAAAACAATGAGAAGATGAGCACGAGTATGGGAAGCATAGCCACTACAACTCACACAAGCAATTCAACAAACACATAGAGTGCCCAATATGTGACTAACAACAAAGATTCACCCTATCCCCTTAATCAACCCTAATCACCCATAATCTACCCTTAATCCCCCTACTAACCCCACAAGAAGACTACTCACTCATTATCAAACTAACTATAACAATAATAAGAGAAATCAACTCAACCAACCAAACATCCATAATAACAAATAAGACCAAGAACAATAACAATAAACAAAATATAAAGATTCAAACTTGATTAACAAACTAAGAACAAGAGTAAATAAGAGATGAAGATTATACCAACTAATAATGGATGAAAAAGATGAGAACTTGTATTAATAAGAAACCCAAATAAAATCCCAGGTTGTCAAGCTAAGCTTGGAATAATCTTCAAGAATCCCCTTAATCCAAGACTAATTACAATGATTAACTAAAGATTAAAAAGAAAATTAAGCTAATGAGAGGAGCACTAATCTAGGGTTATGAATGTTCAAGAGAGGCTTAAGAGAGTCTAGGGTATGATAAGATGTGTTAACAATACAGGAGGGAAGTATATATATGGGTACAAGAATGAAGAAGGAAGAAATAAGTTGATGCGTGCTGCCAGCTCTTCGTCCCGCCCAAGACGGTTTGGTCCCGCCCGAGACGGCGTGGTCCCGACCGAGACGGCCTGATCTCGGCCGGGACGGGCTCCTTACAGTAGCACCTCTAAATGTGCTCCCCATCCCGGACGGGATGAGGCCTTCCCGACCGGGATGGGTCTTGTAGGCCTCCCTTCAGAGCTTTTTGGTCCCTCCTTGCCTCTCATGGGTTTCTCGTCGATTCTCGGGACTCGGGATCGGGTCTCGGAGGCTTGGGATTGGGTTCCAATGTCTCGGGGTCGATTCCAAGGCATCGAGTCATCGTTCCTTTATCTCGTTGGCTCCAAAAAGTGTATGTATTGAGTCGGAATCGCTCCAACTCTTCGTGGATGGTCTCGGGAACCTGAAACGAGGTAGAGGAAGCATAAGAAGCTCATAAACTGCTCCCAAGGAGCGATTCCACAAGGAAAATGGGACCAAAACACAACAATTAGGCACTACAAACTACACTTATCAACTCCCCCACACTTAACCCTTACTCGCCCTCGAGTAAGCACATACTAACTACTAAACTAGCCGAGTGGGTATTAGCGCATCCTACGCCCTTTCAACTCACGCGAGTACACTTAGAGGAAAAGTGCACTCCGCAAGGCAAGTGGGGTCTTGCGACAAAACTGTGGATGCAACCGGACACAACAACACATAAACAAACAAACACACAAACAAACAAATAATTGGTTGCACCCAAAAGAAAGCAAATACCGCTTCCCTCAACAAAGCGGTGAAAAGACACCGGTTTAGGACTCAAGGCAAGTGACAACGCTCCCAAGCTAGCATTACAAACCAAGGTGAACTAAACCCTAATAGTATGACGGTAAAGCAACAAAAACGTTGGTAACTTACCTCGATTCCTCCTAACTTTCTAGGAACGTACTACGGGACGATCGGTGGAGTGGAAAAGGGATGAACCACGGTGTTAGTCGACACTGTAGGTAAGTTAGACCCCGCCCCCTTTAGCGATGAGCCAAGAGGGTCGTCCCATGCCCGAAACCGCCCAACTAGTCCAAGTAAAAAGGTGGAAAATATTGCAAAGTGAGGGAAGACCGACTATTACCGCTATCATCCTTCCTAGGGACTCGGTCCTTTGGTAGGCTCTTCACGGCAAAAGTCGGAAAAGGCTTATTTTGAGATGTAGGGGTTTTTTTTGTGAGACGGGTTTTCTTTTGGCATTTTCCTTTCTTTTGCATATTTTTGCCTTGTGTTGCCATGCCATTTCTTTTTCTTCTTTTCTATTTTCTTTTCGGCTTTTGTGCCTTTTCTTTTTCTTCATTCTTTTCTTTCTTTCATTTTCTTTCTTTTTCTATTCTTTGCCCTTTTTGGCTTGATTTGGCTTTTTGGCATTTTTTTGTGTAACAAGAAAGAGAGAATTCAACAAATTGCAATTTATTGTGTGGATATGTGTAGGAGGTAGGTGAATGGGAGAGTCGGGACGGCGCCTTCCCTTCAAACCCACGAAAAGGGGAGAACTTGGACTAATCAAACAATCCTAAACACGGTCACCTAATGGACGGGACTCGGTAACCAAGGCCTTTTCACACCGTGGGTGGTCATAATGGTCAAAAGTGCAAATCCCGCAGTAAATCCCTTGTAAGCTAGGTGGACTAAAGGTAATGGACCAACGAAACCATTGATTTAGGGTCATTCTACTAGACTAAAGTCCAAGACTCGATTTACATTACTAGGAAGGGAAAGTAGACACTCGCACACTAGCCTCTAAACCGGGTTTTCGAAAATGGTTTACACACATGACACACAATCACAACACAAAATGAAGACATGACGAAAACGAACGAAAGAAAAAGGAGCAAAGGCAACAAAACAAAAACAAAACAAAAAAACATATAACAAACACCACCCCGATATTCCATACAAGTCACCAAATCATCCCCCAATATGCACAAAGCTCCACCCGAGCACACAACGTCACAATCTCTTCCAAACTCCACAAGAGATAAAGGAGAAAAAGAAGGGATAGAAGAGGTTACCGGATGTCTTTAAAGCTTTCCAACGTTATCGGTGATTAAAGCAACCTATAAGGAAAAAGGGAGGCAAACACGCACAATACGACAAATACACAACACAAAGACACTCAAGGAGAACACACAAGAGAAAATCTTTTTGATTTTTATGAATTTTTTTTCAAATTTTTAGGGTTTTTAAATATTTTTTCGAAAAACTATGAAAATAAAACTAACTACGATAGAATATCGCTCCCCCACACTTAAACCGAGAAATGTCCTCATGCTCGATCGTATTGTGCGGAGAGACAAAGGAAAAGAAAAGAAACTACGAAAATAAAACTAAAAATTAAAAACAAAGTGGAGAAAATGGTAGAAGGCGTCCGGCCGGAGTGTAGTCAAGTCACCATGGGCCGAGACAAGAAAAGATATGGAAGGGAGAAGAAATAAAAAGAAATAAATAAAAGGAAATGGGAGGGGAGGGCTAGGTGTAATCAAGTCACCTAGCCCGGATTCCGTCCAAATCCGACTAGCTCCTAAAAAGGGTGAAAATATTGTATATTTGGATTAATCGATTGACTCTCGACGTAATCACATCAACGGGAGTCGGGGGCAACCATACTAAGGCCTCGAGGGCCACCAAGATACCATGACTCAAGGGGGAAGGGGGGCGAACAAGAGAAAACAAGCGACAAAAGACGGAAAAGTAAGGATAGTTACCCAAACCAATCGGCTAGTAACTCACTCGCTCCATCGTCTTCAATGATCATTATAGGTACGTAGCTTGTCTTCTTCGTTGCCATCTTGCTTCGAACTTGATAAGAACTCACGGTAGAGGTAGTAGTGGTAGGGGGTGGGATTTCGATGTCAAAAATGGTGCAAAGTGAATAGATAATGAAGTGGGAGTATGACAATGAAGTATATGGGGCATATGATAAGGCAAGGATAGTTAGGGAGGTTGGGAGGGGGTATATAATGGTTGGGTGGACTCAAATGTCGAAGAAAAGGCACAAAGGGGAGCAGGGGACCATCCCGCTCGGGATGGATGGTCCCGGTCGGGATGCCTCACTCGTCCCGGTCGGGACGCCCTCATCCCGGTCGGGACGGACCTCCAGTGAGCTCGAAAAGGTGCACACCCATCCCGATCGGGACGGCTCCTTCCCGGTCGGGATGCCGCACCCTTCCCGGTCGGGATGGGTCTTCTTGAGTTTCCACAAACCCAAAAGCTTACTCCAAGCTTCAAAAACCCGATCCTCATGCTTACTATCCAAGCTTTATCATAACCAATCCTCTCTAGGAATCATCTTCACTTTACCTGTCCAACAAAACTCATATACACATCAAATTCTCTCCCTCACAACGCTCATCAATCAATCCAAATAACAAGAATTCACAAAACCAAAGAAACTACAATAAAAAGACATATACAATGGGACGGTTCTTGTGGAACTCCGTCAAACTAAGGTGGTGCATTCTTCAATCTTTTTCAACAACAATGACCAATCCCATCTCCATCAAGGGCACGAAGGAACAAGTCGAAGGCCCTAGCAAAGTCTTCAATAAAGCTCGAGATATAACCGTCCACATACCAAGGCTCTTCATGACCTTGCCTAGACGTTCCCGGGGTATCCCGATCTTCCAAGTTCAATGGATTGAACTTGTACTTTTGATCTTTCGGGATATACCCAAACGTCCATCGATCCTCATGTGGCTCCAAGGGAGGCTCATTCTTCTCCTTGCTTTTCAACTTGTCATCAAGCCCATGATATGGGCACTCATCCTCCTCCAAATCGGAGTCATCATCCTCAAGTACATAAGAGTACTTCTTCAAGCTTTGTCCCGGCTCACCCCCTAGATCGATGTCTTTCGTGGCTTGGATCATATTGCAAGACTCATCGTTGGAGGGCGAAGTGTTGCCTTGGAGGTCAAACACTAACTTTTCTTCCCCCAACTCGAAGGTGATCCTACCCTTCTTCACGTCGATCATAGCACCGGTGGTGTGTAGAAATGGGCGCTCAAGGATAATGGGAGTGTTGGCATCTTCCGGTATGTCGAGCACGATGAAATCGACCGGGATGAAGAATTTCCCGATTCGTACCGGTACGTCCTCTAACATCCCTAATGGTCGATTGAATGATTTATCGGCCATTTGGAGTGTAATGGACGTACATTTCAACTCCTTCATCCCGAGTCGGCAACAAATAGAATAGGGAATGATGCTCACACTCGCGCCCACGTCACATAACGCATTCTTGATCATAAAGTTGCCTATGGAGCACGGGATCGAGAAACTACCCGGATCCTTCTACTTCGGAAGCGTGGAACCTTGAATAAGCTCGCTCACCACCCTCGTGAACGCTATTGTCTCTTCCTTGTCGATGGATCTCTTCCTAGCTAGGATATCCCGCATGAATCTTCTGTATGCCGGGACTTGGGTAAGTAACTCGGTGAATGGGACATTAACATCCAATTTCTTCACAATGTCTAGGAATTTGTCAAATTGGACGTCCACCTTAGTCTTCATTTGCCTTGTTGGGAAAGACAACTTGATTTGAACCTTTTTTTGCTCAATAGGGGTGGACTCCTCACTTAACACTTTCCCTTTACCCTTTTCTTGTGCTTGAAGTGGGGAAGGCTTGTCTTCAATGGGTTTTTTGATCTCCCATCAGTCTTGTTCCTCCATTGGATTATCAAAGCTTGAGCTTTCTTGACTTGGAGATGCCATTTTCTTTGTCGGTTCTTGCATTGGCTCTTGCTCGCTAGGGAATGAAGGGGAGTCATAAGATGTACCTCTCCTTGTGGTGATAGCATTTACATGCTCAAATGTCGGTGTTTCACCTTGAGAAGGAAGTTGCCCCTTTTGTCTTGAGGAGCTCCCCGAAGCAAATTGAGATACTTGAGTCTCAAGCATCTTCATACGGGTGTCTCTTACCGCGTTTTTCCCTTGAATATAACTGAAGAGCTCTTGTTGGATTCTTGACATCTCCATTTGACTTTTTTGCAAATCTTGAGTACTCTTTTGCACATCCGTCATAGTCTTTTGAATGTCGAAATCCCGAGGTGGAGATGACGGATTATGCGGAGTATCGGTGATGGCGAGAGGAATGTCATAATCATGAGTAGGAGATCGGCTCCTAGCCTTGCTTTGTTGTTGTTGACCTTGAGTTATTTGTTGTTGTTGATGGTTCTCTTGGAACCCATGAGAATGGCCTTGATTAAGGCCTTGGTTGTTACCATGGTTGTGGTTTTGTTGCCCGTGAAAGCCTTGGTTTCCTCGGAAACCACATTGATTGAAGTTCCCATGTTGGAACCCTTGATTGTTGTTGTGGAAGGTACCTTGATTATTTTTTGCTTGAAGTTGTTGAAGGGTCTTGGATTACCCACATAACCTTGATAACCTTGATTGTTGTCCCTTAAGGGAGGTGGAAGATAGGGACGAGGTTGCATAGCTTGTTGTTGAGGGACTTGATTGGAAGCTTGGTATTGATTAGAATAGGAGGCATCTTGCTTGAACGCTTGAAAGGCGTTCACTTGCTCAATACTTCCCCGACAATGCATAGGATCATGACCAACGATTCCACAAGTATCGCACATCCCATAATAGGGTGAAGGAGGTGCAAATCCCAAAGCACTCACTTCTTGAATCGATTGACGGTTGGAGGGACTAGGGCCTTGGACTTGGTTGAGGTGGCTTTGGAGCTTCTTGTCAATAGTCTCCATGTGTATTTTCAATTGAGCTCCAAGGTCAATGCTCAATTGAGTGATAGCATCGACCTCGTGCCTACCTCCTCGATGTGCCTTCCTAGGCCTTGAGTATTGTGAATTATGCACCGCCATCTCTTCGATTCTCGCCCAAATTTGATCGTCATCGACCTCGGTGAACCTACCATTGGAGCCCATGTTGAGTATAGCTCTTGAGTCCTCATAAAGACCATTCCAAAATTGTTGAACCAAGAACCATTGTGAGAGTCCATGGTGGGGGCACGATCTCACCAAAGATTTAAACCGCTCCCAAGCTTCGTAAAGGCTCTTTTCATCCCTTTGTTGGAACCCGGTGATGGAGGCCCTAAGAAAATTTGTCTTCTCCGGAGGGTAAAATTTTTGGTAGAACGCCAAGGCAAGCTTCTTCCAAGTGTCGATACCCATGGTTGCCCTATCGAGACTCTTGATCCATTGCTTCGCTTTTCCAATAAGAGAGAACGGGAAAAGTACCCAACGAATTTGATCTTGAGTAACCCCGGTTTGAGAGATAGCGTCACAATAATCGGAGAAGGTCTCCATATGTTGGTGCGGGTCTTCGGTGGGCAAACCACTAAATTGACTTCTCTCGACCAATTGAATAAATTGCGTTTTCGCCACAAAATTCCCGGTATATGCCTCCGTTAAAGTGGATGGACCCGGCAAAACGTCTTCCGTGAAGGTTGAGTGAGAAGAAAACTTAGGCATGATTGGATATAAGGGAGAAGATGGTGGCGTAGACGGTGTTGATGTAGATGAAGAGGGGGAACTAGGAGAAGAATTACCGAAGGGATTGATGAAGGTCCCTCCGGCCGTCTCTCGAGGTGACTCGCTAAAGTCTGATCCTTGAGCTTGCTCTTGATGGATATTGCTATTACCCGGTTGAGAGTGTCTAACCCGATCAATCTTCCGTTGGCGAAAGGCTCGAAAGAGTCTCTCCGGCTCTGGGTTGAAGAGAAAGAAATCGCCTCCCCACCTAGGCATACACTACACACTAGAACAAACGTGAGAACACCTAGTGCTTTATGGGCATTAGGCAACGACAATAAACAAGCTCAACTAGAGACAAAGAGAAAAGAAAGAAATAAAACTAAGGAAACAAGAAAAATCTAGAAAATATGCACAAGAGATGATAGAAGAGCACAAAGAAGGGTAACTAAGTCTAGCTACAAGCAAACTAAGTCTAGACAATGCACCGTCCCCGGCAACGGCGCCAAATTGATGGCAAGGATTTGTCGCGTCCCCACCGTCAATAGTATAACCGGCTAGACCTAACGGTAGTTAGGGTAGGTCGGGATCGTATCCATGGAGACGGTATTGCGAAGTTTAGACTATATCGGCCTAAAAACGAGACTAAATCACCAAACAAACACAAAGAAAGCGATAATTGGAAAACTATGGTGGAAGAGAGGTAAGAACTAGACTAATGATGAACTAGCTAAAACAAGATTAAGAGAAATAACTAGAAACAAATTAAACAATGAAACTAATGGAATGATGACTAACTAAGAGGATGAACTCAAATATGAAAGGAAGTGGGGTAGGTCGGGTTCATAAGTGTAGATGGGTAATTGGGTGGTCAAGGGTATAGGTGTCTCCGAGTTGCTAGAGTCACCTAGACCGATGTCAAGGTGGGTCCGGGCTTTCGCTACGTAGACCCTAGTCCGCACTCTCGTGACTACGACTATTCTCAACATATCCGCATACTAGACAAACAATGAGAAGATGAGCACAAGTATGGGAAGCATGGCCACTACAACTCACACAAGAAATTCAACAAACACATAGAGTGCCCAATATGTGACTAACAACAAAGATTCACCCTATCCCCTTAATCAACCCTAATCACCCATAATTTACCCTTAATCCCTCTACTAACCCCACAAGAAGACTACTCACTCATTATCAAACTAACTATAACAATAATAAGAGAAATCAACTCAACCAACCAAACATCCATAATAACAAATAAGAACAAGAACAATAACAATAAACAAAATATAAAGATTCAAACTTGATTAACAAACTAAGAACAAGAGTAAATAAGAGAAGAAGATTATACCAACTAATAATGGATGAAAAAGATGAGAACTTGTATTAATAAGAAACCCAAATAAAATCCCAAGGTTGTCAAGCTTGGAATAATCTTCAAGAATCCCCTTAATCCAAGACTAATTACAATGATTAACTAAAGATTAAAGAGAAAATTAAGCTAATGAGAGAAGCACTAATCTAGGGTTATGAATGTTCAAGAGAGGCTTAAGAGAGTCTAGGGTATGATAAGATGTGTTAACAATACAGGAGGGAAGTATATATATGGGTACAAGAATGAAGAAGGAAGAAATAAGTTGATGCGTGCTGCCAGCTCTTCGTCCCGCCCGAGACGGTTTGGTCCCGCCCGAGACGGCGTGGTCCCGACCGAGACGGCCTGATCTCGGCCGGGACGGGCTCCTTACAGTAGCACCTCTAAATGTGCTCCCCATCCCGGACGGGATGAGGCCTTCCGGACCGGGATGGGTCTTGTAGGCCTCCCTTAAGAGCTTTTTGGTCCCTTCTTGCCTCTCATGGGTTTCTCGTTGGGTCTCGGGACTCGGGATTGGGACCCAAGGTCTCGGGGTCGATTCCAAGGCATCGAGTCATCGTTCCTTTATCTCGTTGGCTCCAAAAAGTGTATGTATTGAGTCGGACTCGCTCCAACTCTTCGTGGATGGTCTCGAGAACCTGAAACGAGCTTGAGGAAGCATAAGAAGCTCATAAACCGCTCCCAAGGAGTGATTCCACAAGGAAAATGGGACCAAAACACAACAATTAGGCACTACAAACTACACTTATCAAGTACTCCCATGCAAGGCAAGTATGGGCTTGCTCAAAGTGGTGGATGCGAGTACTAAACACACAAAAACACATAACACGAAAGAATAGACGCATCCAAAGGAAAAATAAAACACCGAATCCCTCATCGAGACGGCAGGGAAAGACACCGATTACTTACCTAAAACAACAATAAACTTCCAAGATAAATCACCCACGTAAATAAGGACCAAAGTCTAATACTATGACAATTAAGCAATATAGATGTTGATAACTTATCTAGGTCCTCCTAGTCTTTTAAAGGGGTACTACGGGGCGTAAAATGGAGTGGAAAAAGTGAACCATGGATTCGTTCGACACTGTAGGTAAGTGCAGTCCCGCTCTCTTTGGCTAGGCCAAGAGGGTCGTTCCAAAACTCGAATTTCCTAAATTAGCCCAAACAAAAAGGGGGAGTGTTTACAATTATTGGGGTGGATCGACTCATCACTGCTATCTTCCGACCTCGGGACTCGGTCCTCTAGTTGGCACTTCACGATGATGAGTCGATCAAAGGGCTTTTTTTTTTAAGGAGACGTTTTTGACAATTTGATTTTGATTTGAAGCTCCTTTTCTTCTCCTTTGTCCTTCTTCGTTTTTCATATTTTTGTGCCCTTTTCTCTTGCTTTGGTTTGCCCTTTTTGGCTTTTTGATGTGTTTTGTAACCAAGCTTGGAGGTTATTTTGGTGTAAACTTATTGTGATGATGTATAGGTGGAGGAAAAATAGGCAATCGAGAACGCGCGCCATTCCGGATAACCCACAAAAGATGGAAGAAATTTGGACTAAAGGTGCAATGGTTATTCGAGCAATGTCACCTAGAAAACGGGATGCGGGAACCAAGGCTTAAATCCTCCATGGGTGGTCAAGGTGGTCAAATGCAAACCCCGAAGTAAACCTCTAGTAGAAAAGGTGGACTCAAAGCTAAAGGATCAACAAATTCATTGCCTAAGAGTCATTCTACTAGACTAAGGTCCAAAATATACAATAGATTATCTACAATGGAATGTAAACTCTTGTTATATGTTTGTAATCGGGTTTTCGAAAAGTTTTAGTCCTAGACACACTATACAAAAACAAAACAAACACCCGAAAATGAAAAAGCAAATAAAAGAAAACACAAGTAAAGTCATGAACTCCATACTCCATCAACATTCAAGCACACAAAATCAACCACAACACCAAAATGCTCAACTTCGAGAGCCTCCAAATAGCAACAACCTAACTCCTCTACAAAATTAAAGAAGAAAGAAGGAAGGAAGTTACCAAGCGGGTGCTTTCATATTCTCTTCAAATCGTGCTATTAAGGTGGTGGTTACCTGTAAGAGTAGAGAACAAGACCATACACGGGACACGAAACATAACGAGAAACAAGAAAAGAGAAGAAAAAGAAAAGAAAATGTTCTTGATTTTTCGAATTATTCAAATTTTTATGGATTTTTGAAAATTTTTGAAAAATAAAAGATAGTAGAGTCCCCCCCCCCCCCACACTAAAACTGTACATTGTCCTCAATGGACAAGTAGGGAAGAACGAAAAAAAGGCGGAAAAGAAAAATAAGAAAAATCTTTTTGGATTTTTATGATTTTTCGAATGTTTTTGGGTTTTATTAAATTTTTGAATGTTTTTTTTGGATTTTTCAAAAATTTAGGGAAAGGAAAAAGGAAAATAAAATAAAGAAAAGCGGTAAAATAGTGGCGGGCCTAGGTGTAATCACATCACCTAGACCCTAGCCAAGTGGCTAAGAAAATGAAAATGATTAAAAGAAAATGAAAGGGTGAAAAATTGGGCATAGGTGTAGTCACGTCACCTAGCCCGGATTAAGAAAAATTGATAAAAAATTTGGATTTTTCAAAAGGGGTCAATGGCGTTATCACATCGCCAAGAGACCGGGAGCAATAGCAAGGCCGCGACGGCCGCAAAAATCATTTAATGGGACGGTGAGACTGCTTGCAATTTTGGTCAAGATAAAACAATCACAATGATTAAAATGATGGGACAGGGAACAAGGAACAATATTAATTCACATACAATTGTAGATGATTAAGACTCACCGACTCCACAAATATTTACCCACAACACATACGAACCACATAATCTACCGACTCTTGTAGGGGGAGTCTTGTTCGAATAGTCATTTGACGCAAAGGAGGCCGTGGGAGTTCCCTCACCGGCATACTCCCAAACTCCTACCTCCCCCGAGTTGTTCAGTCGGAATTCACAGGGACCTGGAGGTAGGTCCCAATTGCGATGGTTACAAATATTGGTTCGGTTTTTGCTGGGGACAATTAAGGCACGGTCATGGCTGAGAGAGACGAGGCGGTGGTCAGGTACGTGAAAGATCCAAGTATGGAAGTAAGCTTCGTCAAGCCAGACACGGGGGTCATGTGGTTTAAGATGGTCGGTCGCATAACCCAAATTTCTTGCTATAACAGTCACAAGACCACCACAATCGACAGAGGGGCGTTGGTCAATAATAATTTGATGAAAGTGTAACGCCACGACAATAGGTAGGTCTAGGGAATAAGGGTTACCGAGTAAAGAGTCACATATCAATTGTAGGACACACACATTGATGTTAATGATGTTGTTGATAGATGGCAAAAGACAGTGTGAAAGGATTTCAGCAAAATAACAGATGACTGGGTTTCGGATTTTAGCGGTAAAACTAGAATTGGGTTCGAAATCACGTTGACCCGGCGCTATGCGCCTCCATAAGTATCTCCTAGTCGCACTACTTTGCGAATCACTTAGGGGTCTACTTAGTCCGGTACCCGATGAGGGTAAACCTAGAGCTAAGCTAAAGTCGGAAATATTTAAACAGTGATTTCTACCAAACAAATTAAATTTGAACTCCTTAGGTGTGGTTGGGTTATCGATTGTAAAGGTACTTAAAAACTCACAAGTCAAGTCTTTGTTTGTGAAAGGCACAAAATCAAGGAGTTTACTAATACCAATTCTAGACGATAACTCTCTAATATCGTCCTTAATTCCTAGAATTTTCATTGTGAATGGACAAGGACATCTCGTACTTTGAAAGTCTTTTTCAAATAAGGTACGAGCAAGGGGTGAATTAGGGCACGGTAAAAGTTTAGGCCTAGCGGACTTACTAGAAGATGAATGCTTAGAAAGATTAGAAGTCGAGGCCATACCTTGTTTACGCGCGGCTCGTTGAGCTCTTGTCTCCATGATAATAGTTTGCAAGAAAAATCCCAAAACTTTTGCTTCTCCTCTGTTCAAAAACCCAAAATAAATATTCACCCAAGTATGGAATGGAGTTGTGAATGGAGGTTGAATATGATGTATGGAAGGTAGTGTAATGATTTTGTGATGGTTGAAAGGGTGAAATGATGAGTGAGGTGAAAAAGGTGGTATAAATAAGGGTGTTTTGAGGGGGAAAGTGAAAGTTTAAAGTTGGTGGTAAAATATTGGTGTAAAAGATTGTTGGAGGGAAAGTTATGTTGAGGTAAATTGTTGGAGGGAGATGAAAATGCAATGGGTGAGTAAAAAGGTGTAGGTGATTGGCCAAGTCACACCGCCGGGTGGAATTTCACCCGGTCGGCATCATCGGGTGAAATTTCACCCGACGACTTTTCGTCGTGAAAATCTTTTTTGCCGTCTTTTTCCACCGGGTGAAATTTCACCCGTTCAAAATCTCACCGGGCGAAATTTCGCCCGGTGGTAAGTTCTTCGATTCCGGCAATTCTGGCAACTTTTCCGTAGGGCGAAGTTTTGCCCGGTTGAGTCTCACCGGGCGAAGTTTCGCCCGGCGGTCTTCTTTGCTGCGTTTTTCCGCCTTGCCATTTCATGGCTCTTCAATAATCACCTAGAGATTCAAATATTGACTCTACTCACATTACATAATCAATATTTCCCACAAACATGCTTGTGGTCTTCGATTAAAGCTCCATAACTTCTCCAAATGCTTGGTCTTCATCCAAATTTAGCTCCATAGTGAAATCCAATTTCAATCAATCTTCTCAGGCTAACAAAACTAATAAACTCAAAGAAATATGATACATATATACAAGGTGGTTATTGAGGATACCACCAAACCTACATCAATTGCGAGAGGGGGTCAAACAACGCTCCCCGATGGGAGCTCACCAAACTTCATAGTAGCAAAGGTCTCACGAATATGACCGGGATGATAAATCTTCAAACGTTGCCCATTAACCATAAACTTCCCGGTTTCCGGGCTAGATATCTCTATCGATCCATATGGTTGCACTCCGGTCACTTCGAATGGACCCGACCATTTTGATTTCAACTTACCGGGAAAGAGCTTAAAGCGAGAGTTGAAGAGTAATACCTTATCACCAACGGAGAAGTCCTTACGTAGAATTCGATAATCGTGCCATTGGCGAGTTCTTTCTTTGTAGATCTTCGAATTTTTGTAGGCTTCAAGTCTTAGTTCTTCCAATTCTTGTAGTTGGAGAAGGCGATTATTTCCTACAACACTCTCATCGGAGTTTAGCTCTTTGACTGCCCATTGGGCTTTGTGTTCTAATTCCACCGGTAAATGACAAGCTTTACCATACATAAGACGATAAGGAGAGGTTCCAATTGGCGCTTTGTATGCCGTCCTCAATGCCCAAAGGGCGTAATTTAATTTCAATGACCAATCCTTTCGGTGTGTATTTACAACTTTCTCTAGAATTCCCTTGATTTGACGGTTGGAGATCTCGGCTTGCCCATTTGATTGAGGGTGGTAGGCTAAGGACATCTTGTGAGTGATACCATACTTCCTAAGAAGGTGTTCAAAGGTATCCTTCCAAAAATGAGAGCCTCCATCACTAATTATGGCTCTAGGCATACCGAATCTCGGGAAAATTACTTTCTTGAAAAGCTTGATTACAACCTTGGAGTCATTGGTGGGGGAAGCTACAGCCTCGATCCATTTTGAGACATAATCAACCGTGACTAGAATGTACTTATTACCAAAAGAGGATGTGAACGGACCCATGAAATCAATGCCCCAAACATCGAACAATTCAATCTCCAAGATAGGTTGAGGGGGCATCTCATTTCTTCTTGTTATATTTCCGCTTCGTTGGCATGCATCGCATGTGAGAATGAAAGCTCGAATGTCTTTGAACATGGAAGGCCACCAAAACCCGCTTTGGAGAACCTTGGCAATTGTCTTTTGGTTGTCCAAGTGTCCACCATAAGATGTCGAGTGAAGGTGCTTCACAATATTATATCCTTCTTCGGGCCGTAACACACCGTCGGTAAATTCCATCTACACATCGGCGAAATAAATAAGGCTCGTCCCAATAATAGCGTCGGGCTTCATAACGTAGTTTCTTCCTCTCTTGCGTGGAATAATCATCCGAAATATAATGAGACACTAAGAAATTGACGATATCGGCATACCAAGGTGTAATAGTTTCAACGACCATCAAGGCCTCATCTCTCATAGCTTCATTGATGGGGATACCATCTTCTTCATTGCTTTCTTTACCAACCGTTAGTCTACTAAGATGATCCGCTACCAAGTTCTCCAATCCGGCTTTGTCTTTAATCTCAATATCAAATTCTTGCAAAAGGAGCACCCACCGAAAGAGTCGGGACTTTGTCTCCTTTTTAGACATTATGTAACGAAAGGCCGCATGATCGATATGAATAATGACTTTCGAACCGGTAACATAATTTCAAATTTTCTCCATGGCATAGACAACGGCAAGCATCTCTTTTTCGGTTGTGGTGTACCTCGATTGGGCTTCATCTAAGGTCTTTCTTGCATAATAAATCACATGTAGCTTCTTGTCAACCCGTTGTCCTAGAACGGCACCAACGGCAAAATCGGATGCATCGCACATGATCTCAAATGGAAGATTGCAATCGGGAGCTTTGATAATTGGTGTGGTAGTGAGAGCGGTCTTTATCCTGCAAAAGGCTTCAAGACACGAGTCATCGAAAACAAAAGGTGCATCTTTCTTAAGCAAAGAAGTAAAAGGCTTATCAATCTTAGAAAAGTTTTTAATAAATCGTCTATAAAAACCGGCGTGACCTAGAAAACTCCTCACCCCTTTGACATTTGTAGGTGGTGGCAAGTTCTCAATCACGGAGACTTTCGCCTTATTGACTACAACTCCTCTATTGGAAACAATATGACCTAGGGCAACACCTTGTTCAACCATAAAATGACACTTTTCCCAATTTAAAACAAGTCTATACTCTTCACATCGAGCTAACACTTGATCAAGATTATCAAGACAAGAATCGAAAGATGTACCATGGACACTAAAATCATCCATAAAAACTTCCATAGATTTTTCAATAAAATCGGAGAAAATAGTCATCATACATCTTTGAAACGTTCCCGGCGCATTACATAATCCAAATGGCATCCTTCTATAAGCATAGGTGCCATAGGGACAAGTGAAAGTGGTCTTCTCTTGGTCATCGGGGTGAATAGGAATTTGAAGGAATCCGGAATGACCATCGAGGAAACAAAAATAAGAATGATGCGCCAATCTTTCAAGCATTTGATCAATAAAGGTAAGGGGGAAATGGTCTTTTATGGTGGCCGCGTTCAATTTACGATAGTCTATACACATGCGCCAACCGGTAATAGTCCTAGTGGAAATTGACTCACCCTTTTCTCCTTTAACAATCGTCATTCCTCCTTTTTTCGGCACAACTTGTACGGGGCTAACCCATTTACTTCCGGTTATTGGGTAAATAATGTTAGCCTCATACAACTTAAGGACTTCCTTCATGACAACCTCTTTCATGGTGGGGTTCAACCTACGTTGACCCTCAACCGAAGGACGGTGGTCATCATCAAGGATGATCCTATGCATACAAACATTTGGGCTTATGCCTTGGAGGTCGGCAATGCTATACCCGATGACCTGTTTGTGTTTTCTCAAAACAATTAAAAGTTTTTCCAATTGAGGACCATCAAGGGTAGCATTGACGATAATAGGATAATTAGTTCCTTCAAGAAAAGCATATTTGAGGGAAAAGGGGAGTGGTTTAAGTTCAAGATTAGGAGGAGAAGATACCATACTCTTACCCACCGGTAGTGGTTCTACCTTTTCATCATGCAAACATTCTTCTTCAAGAGGTGGAGAGTCAAATGGTTCCTCTTCTTGCTTATCATCATCTATCAAGCTATACTCAACCAAACTATCAATAACTTCAATGGAATGCATTTGTTCAATCATTGGTTGTTTAAGAGCTTGAGAAAGGGAAAACTCTACCGACTCGTTCCCTATGTTAAATGACAACTTTCCATTCTTAACATCAACTATAGTACCGCCGGTAGCCATAAAAGTTCGACCTAAGATAATGGGGGTAATAGTGTCTTCGGGCATATCCATGACAACAAAGTCGGAGGGGATGAAGAATTTACCAACTTGAACGGGTACATCCTCAAGTATCCCAAGTGGATATTTGACGGACCTATCCGCAAGTTGAATCGACATGCTAGTGGGTCTCATCTCCCCCACACTAAGTCTCTTAGCAATATAATAAGGTAACAAACTAACACTAGCCCCAAGGTCGCATAAAGCTTGATTAACAACAACATTTCCTACCCGACAAGGGATGGAAAAACTACCGGGATCGTCTAGTTTCTTTGGCATTTCGTTCATAAGAATGGCATCATTGACCCGTGAAAGAGACACATTCTTTGTCTTCTATGGTTCTCTTTTTAGTCAAGAAATCTTTCAAAAACTTAGAATAGAGGGGCATTTGAGAAATTACCTCGGTGAAGGGTAAAGCTACCTCTACTTTCTTTAACATATCCACGAAACGGCTAAATTAAGCATTCTCCTTGTGTGGCTTAGCTCGTTCGGGAAAAGGCAATGGAGGAACAAAAGCGGGAGGCGGTGGAACATTAGATTCTTCTTCTTCTTCGGCTAATCGCTCCGCCTCTTTTCTTTTTGCTTCTTCGGCTTCCATTTGCTCTTTGTTCTTTCTTTGTTCTCTTAATTCATTTTCCGCATTTTGGAGGATATCAAACTCCGCTTGTATTCCCCGGTTTTTTTTGGGGGAAGTGGGAGATGATTGTTGTGGTGTACTTGGTTGATTCACTTTGGATGGGGGTATTCTTGGTGTTCAAGTTCAAGTTCTTATATGGGTCCTCAAGTTCTTTGCCACCTCTTAAAATTACGACATTTGCTTGGTGTGAAGGATCTCTTGGGTTTTGGGGTTGACCGGGCAAACCATGGGGTGGATGAATTGGTGCGGCTAAGGCTTTTGTTGCTTCTTGTGATTCCCAAACTTTTAGCCTCGCCTTAGTATCTTGATGTTCATTCCATAGTTGGCCAACGGTTCTTTGTAAATCATTATAGTTCTCCCGTGAAGGACCTCCTTGACCAAATTGAGAATTGCTTGATTGGCCATAAGATTGAGAGGGTTGATTGCATGGTTGTTTATTGTAACCTTGGTTACCACGAGAATTTCATTGGAACCCTTGATTGTATCCATGATTGAAATGATTACCATGTTGATATTGGTAATTGTTGTAGTTGTTAGGAACATGGAAGTTGCTACCTTGTTGATTGAAGTTACTCCTTTGATGAGGAGGCATATATGGGGGCATCTTTGGAGGACCTTGGTTAAAGGGCCCTTGTTGACTTTGGTTGAATGGCCTCATTTGACTCCCTTGGGTGTGCGGCATCGGATTTTGAACATTTTGATTTCCATAAGAGAAATTAGGATGAAATCTTGTGCCGGCATCGTAAGTATTAGAAAAAAGATCAAATTGAGGTCTTTGCCCATATACTTGTATAGCTTGAACTTCATTCGGCTCTTCAATATATGTTTCTTCATTAGGAATGCAAGAGCTAGAGTCATGGCCATGATTGCCACAATGATCACATTGAACTTCCCATGTTAATTGCTTTGGAGGTGATGGTTGCCTTGGTGGAACACTCCCTTGAATTTGGTAAATATCTCTAGGAGTGGGCTTAGAATTCATGGCATCCATTCTCCTTTTCAATTCTTCAAGTTCCGTTTGGAATTTCAATTCATTAGAACTCGTAGATGAGTTCACTTCAACTTTCTTTCTAGAATCCCTTGATTGACCAATTCTAGAATCACTCCTTGCCATCTTCTCAATAAGATTCTTAGATGCCTCATCGGTGAGAGAAGAGAAGTCTCCTCCGGCGGCCGAATTGAGGTTCTCCTTGGTTCTCGATGAAAGGGTGTTATAAAACGTTTGGGTGGTTAGCCAATCGGGTATTCCATGGTGTGGACATTTCCGTAACAAATCTCTAAATCTTTCCCAAGCCTCGCTTGGGCTTTCAAATTCATCTTGCTTGAATGTTTGTATCTTCATGCGATATTGGTTAGTCTTTGACGGCGAAAAATATTTCTCCAAGAAGGCATTAGATAGTTGAGCCCATGTTGTGAAAGTATTAATGGGATGGCCTTGAAGCCATCTACGAGCTCCATCTCTCAAGATCTTCAGAAATAATAAACGATGCATTTGGAATGAAGTTAATCCATTGAGACGGGCTCCTACTAATTTTTCTTTAAATGAAGCAATGTGCTCTTGAGCATCTTCTTTAGAAAAACCGTGAAAAATATCTTGTTGGACCGCATTAGTCAAAGAAGCTTTCTATTCATAGTTCTCGGGTATCTCTCCGAAATCGACGGGAGAAGGTGTTTCTTCATGTGTGAGTTGAGAGTGAGAGGCTAGAGTCGCCATTGGTTGGATTAGTGGTGATGGCGGATTTGAATTTGGTGGATTTGGAAAATTTGGAGGGGATGAATTTGGTGGTGGTGTTTTCGGAGATGGTGGTGTAGGTGGTGAATTTTGTGAAGTGGAAGGTATGGAAGGATTGTTTGGAGTGGGGTAGTGTGATGTAGAAGGTGTAGAAGGTGGATGTAGTAGGATGGGATTAAGGTTAGGAGGTGATAATGAAGGATGTGGAATGATGGTGGTTGAGTTATTTCCTCGAAAACGCAATGCTCTAAAAGTCCTTTCCGGCTCCGGATCGAACCACAAGGGCGATGACGTGTTTCTGGGCATAAAACTCAATTAAACGGTGAGACTCCTAACACCTCGCGGCACTAAGGAAAATAGAGAAGGGAAAAGAATCAAACACAACAACAACTAGCCGTTCCCCGGCAACGGCGCCATTTTGATCGCCTCCCAATCGGATCGGTCGTTAATGAAGGACGGGGGATCAAACGATATTTGTAAGACTCGGAATAACACAAAAACTACTAGAGTAATCGTGGTAAGCCGAGGTCGGTCCACAGGGAACGGAGTGTGATGTGAATCTTAAAGTGTCGTGTTCGATGTCTAGAGGGGGGTTTTTTCTAGGGTCGAGTCTAAACTAAGGGAATATCTAGAGAAATCTAGGGAAAAGGTGTTGGGGAGAAGTCGCGATTCGGTATTTGGAGTCTAAGAAGGTCGGAATCGAGTTTTTGTCGCAATATTGATAAACTCACCTAAAATCCCGCTTTCACGGCGAATGAGGGTAAGTCCCCAGTCATGGTAATTTCTATCCCGAGTTTCCCCATATTGATAGAAATTAGTCAAGGTCGGTCTAGTTGCCCGGACTAAAACAACAATGACATAACACCACAAATAAGATAAACCAACATGCAAGCAACCCACCAACATCCCTATATTCAAATAATCCAAGCCCTCATCCCTAAACTCCCCAACAAGAAATCTATTCACAAATTATTATGGAAGACAACAAAATATCTATTAAGGGGAAAATTACTACAACATGCATATTAAATAGATCTAATGAAACTAACAACACCAATATGATTTAGACAAGATGATGATGAGTAAACAACATAAAAACTAAACTAGAGATTAGAGAGTGGAAGAGAATTATACCAACTATATAGATCTATAAGAAATAAGAAGATATCATGAATAAAGATTGAATCTTTGATGAATAAGATGGAGAACTTGTCACTAATCCTCCAATAAACTCAACAAATCTTCAAATAAAACTTGAATAATCTTCTTACAAACTTGAAATCTAGATAATTGTTGATGGAAATTATGTAGATCTACTATTAATTATTATGTAAACTACTAGAATTTTGAAGGATTTTTCTAGATTACTACTACTAATGGATGGTGTAATAGGATGGTGGAGTGGTGTAATGGCTTCCCTCCTTAGCACAATGGAGAGGTGACTTGGGCAATAAACTAGAATAACATATATATAGTAATTTCTTAATGGGTATTTAACCTAAAGCCCAATTTCAACTTTATGCTCCATTAGTGAGTCAATCTCCCTTATCATCTTCATAGGGTGAAAGTTTGCCCTGCGGACTTGACGATAATTCCCATCGGGTGAAATTTTCGCTCGGTGAGATTTTCTTCCATTTTTCGCATTTTTGGCACTTCTTTCCATCGGCCGAAGTTTCACCCGGTGGGCGAAATTTCTCCCGGTGAGTTTTGACCGG
This sequence comes from Agrostemma githago, assembly GCA_958450325.1. NCBI lineage: Eukaryota > Viridiplantae > Streptophyta > Magnoliopsida > Caryophyllales > Caryophyllaceae > Agrostemma > Agrostemma githago. The sequence goes on from OY288250.1 coordinate 17,496,311, forward strand.
TGGGTAAGCTCAGAAAATCTTCGGGGAGGCGTTTTTACCGTCGGGTGAAATTTCGCCCGGTGGTGTCTCACCGGGTGAAATTTCACCCGGTCATTTTTTCTGGCCTCGAATCTTGTCTCATTCTTCGTCGATTGATTGGATGACTTTAAACTTTAAGTTGTGTGTCTTTGGACGGTTTTCCTTTCTCTTGTGCTCGTGGAAGCTCAATCGTGATTTTTGTAGCAAAACCTATCAAAATTGATAGAAAAACTACCAAAAACACGTAAAACGCACAAGAGGGACGCTAATGCGAGAAGTACGCAAAATATGGCGATAATCGCACTCAAGACTCGCAAAACGAGGGAAAAACGGGTCTAAATGGGAGGAAAAACGGTCTAAATTTAGCACACAACAGGGTTCCGTTAGTCCCGGTGCTCGCCATGTATGGTTCAACGCATCCTTGTTAATACCGAACCGACGCATCTTAAGCAGAATACCGGGTAAGGTATACCACGAGAATGACTAATATCCGTATTATCGCGTTAAAACTGATTTGCTAATACATATAATATTAGTACTCTCTACTCTCCTATGCGCATCTTTTCATGGCCTGCTTATCACGTGGATCGCATACAAAGAATGTAAACACAACTACTTCGACGATAAAACTTACTTGTCCTTAAAAAACCGACATAGCAAAAGGTATAGGGTGAAAACAACGGATGTTACAATATTTCCACCACAACAAAAGAACTAGGTTATCAGCCCACCGATTGATTAGTAGAGGCCGCTATAGTGCGGGCGGGATTGGGTGTTGACATTTATCGGATGTTGGCTTCCCAATACGTACCCTCAACCTTTACTCAGAATCAACGGTTTCCGGATGTCCGAAACCATTGGCAATGAGAGTCATTCCAGGCATGGAGTGCTTAAGGGTACAAGTCTTTGTCTTTAGGTCCTGTGCCACTCAGCTTTGAGCCAGCTAAGGATCAAAGTTGACTTGAACGGTTTCCGAGTCCCCATAATTGACTCGGTGGCGACTCCACGAATCGGCAACGAATTCAGTTCACTAAAAAGGTCGCCTTACCAAACAAATCGGCATTTAAACATTTACAACCACGACTCGATCGATTCCAAACGGAAACACGGGTGCCCGCACCCGTCTAGTACAAGTCCTAATCGTCATTCGAATCGAGGTCCGACACATCGCCTTGTACGCGAGATCAGACAGGCCCTCGACCAGGAGGGGGCCGCGTGGGTGGCCACCGCCACACGTTGAAAAACAGGATCGATCCCGCGCGGGGCGTCGGGCGGTGCGGACGGACGTCCACAGTTTGGCGACTCCGCTGGGGATTTGGAAACAAGTTTCCAGCGGTGGTGTAACTTGAACGAGGTCGATGAAGCTCATTTCTTAGTTCCTAGTTGTGGTCACTACAGGTTTTGGCCCTAAAAAGCCCACCCTAACCGATATCAGGACCAACCGACCTCTTCGCGGTAAGATCCGTCCTTATGGATACGCGGAGAGATCCTCGGTTGACGCTTCGGCCGCCTAACGCGTACCTTGCGGGAATAATAAACGGGTAGTTCCGAACAGACAGTATGGCACTCGTCTCCCCAGATGATTTGTCAATACCTAAGTAAAGACTATTCGTGGGCGGTAGCCTACCTTAGCCTACCCGTGTCTGCATCCTGCATGAGTGTATGCATTCCTAATTACGTGTAGCGTGTTTGAACCACCCGACACAAATAAAGAACTAAAAATCTGGATTAAATCACGCCAACTTATTCAACGGCACCCAATTCCATTTTCGAAAAAAAACACCTCTCTTTTCAAAACGACCTTTTAAACACCGATATTCCGGTCAAACCATGATTTCCAAAAAAAAGGGAAGAAAACATTTTAAATGCCGTTATCATGGCAAATTTTGCATCCACTACTTTCAAAATTTTTAAGAGCCACCACTTTCGCCAAAGTGAAACCCGTCAACAACGAATACCGTTAATACCACCGAAAATCCAGATCAATGGGATCAAGGTACCTCAAACGGTTACATTTTATTTCAAAAAAAGAGAAACGTTTTTATATGCATCCCGTTAACACAACCTAAGCTTCAATTAATGAAGTCAAGGAACCCGACATGGTCACACTCACAAAACATCATTTTCAAAACACCGTCACCAGACATCACGCTCTATCAGGAGCACCACATACACCATAATTATCGAACTGGCTAATTAATAGTAGCTTCGATAAAAGCACAAATACATCCCATGCTATTAAGAATTGAGGCTAGAATAGCTCATATTGAGGAGAGACTCGACGAGCCTCCCAAACCCCCCGCCTCCGCATGCAACGGGTCAATCAAAGGGGATGATATAGGCTCACCCGAGACAGTTGAACCAAAGAAGAAGCACACTCAAATCAGGGTTAGCTTTGCAGCTGCACTCCGAAGGTTGGCATCCCTTCGCCTCCTACGACCGATAGGGCCGATGGCTGATCCCCCACTTAAACATAGATCTCGTCACTGGTCCAAAGGAAAATACTGCCACTACCATAGGGGCAACGGTCATCACATGGAGTCTTGTACGTTGGTAAAAGATAAAATCGAGGGATTAATAAAAACGGGGGTTGTAAAAACCGCACTGCTAACAAAGAAACCCACCTTTTTCTTAACCGATACCTCCGAGGAAAGGGGTCTCCGGCTACTAGAGCACTTCGGGCTGTCTCACGATCAGGCTCTAACAATGCTAATATCGGATGGATTCCTATACCCCCTAACTCTGACACCTGACCCACCCGCCAATAAGAGGTCATCACATTGGAATGGTAACAAATGGTGTCCATACCACCAGGGCCGAGGTCATGACATTAGTGAGTGTCGTGAGTTCCGAAAGCAAGTCCGTTACCTCATCCAAAAGGAAAAATTCGGAGCATACCCCGAATACGACGCGAGGACACCAAGACACCTACCGAGGCCAGCAAGTCCGCACCCGGGTAAGAGTCTAGTTCATCATAGAGCCTAGGCTTACTAACAATAATAATTTTTTTTGTCTTTATCGAGTCCAGGGAGGTGTGAAGGGACATGTCCTCCACCTCCCCAAACAAACTAAATCACGGGCATCTGGCCCGTCAGCTATTTATCAATAAAACAACTCTCTTTTGTTACAAACGTGCCTCGATAATCGCTTGACTTCTTTCAATAATTTACTTTAACGCTTAAAGACTCGATACTATGCCACTTATCGATAACGATTGTCTAAAACGCAAGGGCTACAACAAACGGCCCACTCAACTTCACCCTAAAAAAAGATCGGGAACAACAACTTTAATCGAGCACTGACTCCCCTGATCAAACAACAATAAGCCTACAACGAACGAATTTCCGTCAAACTAGATTTCCTCGTTACCAACAACGCAACTGAATACGAAGCCTGCCTAATAGGACTAAAAGCAGCCTTATCTCTAGGAGTTAAAAACCTTATAGTACACAGGGATCATCCTTAGTAGTCAGCCAAGCCACAGGTACCTGGAAAGTTTATAGCGAAAGCCTAACGCCATACCAAACCCAAGTGGAAACAATGTCCTGAGAATTCACCGAAATCGACTTCATACACATACCCCGTGAAGAAAATCAATTCGCCGACGCCTTATCCAAACTAGCCTCACTCATAAACATGCCCGACCACCTTTTCCCTATTCCTATCTGCGTAGAGAGAAGCGAACAACCAGCCCACATCCATAACCTCAAAACCGATGATACCTCCGAGGAACCCTGGTACAAAGCAATCCTAGACTTTAAAACTAACGGGTCATATCCACCCGACACCAACACCAAGAATAAAAGGGCCCTACAAGTACAAGCCACCCATTGCGTCCTGAATCAAGGACTATTATACAAACGAACCCCACAAGGAGTCCTCCTTAGGTGCATAAACAAAAACCAATCCGAGAAAGTCATGGAAGAGGTACATGACGGAGAGTGCGGATCCCACATGAGCGCACACCTACTAGCCCGAAAAATAATGAGACTGGGCTATTACTGGACTACCTTAAAGGCAGACTGTCAACGTCACGTTCGTCACTGCCACAACTGCCAAATATTTGCCAACATCCATCACCTACCGCCATATCCTCTCCACACTACGGCCACACCCTGGCCTTTCTCTACTTGGGGAATAGACATCATAGGAAAAGTACACCCATCCGGGACCGGCGGACATTGCTTTATATTAGTGGCCGTCGATTATTTCACCAAATGGGTAGAAGTCGCCTCTTACACCATACTAACCTCAAAGCAGGTAGTCAAATTCTTACAAAATAACATCATCTGCCGCTACGGCATACCTCACGAAATCATCAGTAATCAAGGGGCTCATTTCAGGGATGACACCCAAAAGCTCCTCGACAAATACAAAATCTAAAGACACAAATCCTTGCCCTATAGACCTTAAACAAACGGGGCCGTAGAAGCAGCCAACAAAACTATCACCACGATCCTTAAGAAAATGATAGACAATTACCGGGACTGGCTAAACAAAATCCCCTTCGCCTTATGGGGGTACCGAACATCCTATCGAACACCCACCGGAGCCACCCATATTACCTAACTTACGGTTCTGAAGCCGTGCAACCCGTAGAGCTAGAAATACCATCACTAAGGATATTAGCTGAGAGCGGTATCCCCGAAGAATAATGAAACCAAAAACGATATGACGAGCTAGTACTCTTAGATGAGCGTAGGATACATGCCCTATCCAACGTACAAGCCTACCAGCAACGCATACAACGAGCCATTAATAAACGAGTGAAATCCCGAAACATACACGAGGGAGACTTAGTAGTCAAATCCATTAGAGCACCCCTTCCCGTCGACCCTAGAGGGAAATTTAAACCAAACTGGGCGGGCCTCTACCTCGTCAAGAAAATACTCTCGGGGGGCGCCGTGATCCTCACCGACCTAGACGGTCAAGAATTATCAACTTCAACCAACATGGATCAACTCAAACGATACTACCCATAGACATCCCAACAACCACATCCCGACCTCCGAATTAGGGGGAAACCATGCAAAACGACAAAACGAAAAAAAAAACACAAACAAATTCGCATCGATAATTGGCATAACGAGTCTAAAACAAATTCACTCACATTTTCGAAAGAACTACGAACATGGTTTGATTCCGTTTAAAAGCGGATACGTAGGCAACCCTCCTTCGAGTAAAACCAAACAAATAAAAACAAACAAAAAAATCGATTACTCGATTCATGTACAAACCGGGACCCCTTCCATGTCCCGGCTAATGAGATATTTAAATGACGAAGCACAAACGACGAGCCGAGGACGGGGTGAAAACCCGAAAGGGCGCCCCGGGCAAAATGAAGAAACGAGATGAGAGTCGTCGTGAAAAAAAAATGACGAGCCGAGGACGGGGTGAAAACTCGAAAGGGCGCCCCGAGCGAAATGAAGAAACGAGTTGCGAGCCGTAAAAAAAAACAAAAAAAAAGGGTGAGCCGAGGACGGAGTGAAAACCCGAAAGGGCGCTCCGGGTAAAATGAAGAATCGAGTTGCGAGCCACCACAAATAAAAAATAATAATGATGTGCTTCTCATTAGCAATAAAATTTGGTTGAATCAAGCCTTTGTCGAGACATTTACATCAAGCATCTGAGACCCGGCTATTCTGGAAAGCAACAACATGTCGAAACTCCACAAAATCTAGAACTAATACGCCACATAATATCAACTAATGATACATAATACAAAATGGCTGCACTCAACTGGTCCAACTTTCTCTTTCCCTTGCCATTCGGGTGTGCCTGCTTGTGTTTCTCATCATCGATCTTCTGAACACAAGCTTCCACCGCCCGAGCCAAAGGCGAGCCCAGCCAGTCCCACGTCCCTTCCTCACTCACAGTTTCAATATGGGTCTCGTTAGTCTTGGCCCGCACAGATGAACAGACGGTACTGGGATCGGTAACGCTGTCTTTGGTCAGGCATTTAGTGACATTCCTTCGAGCCACCTCCTCGTTCCCTAGTGTCACTGTCTTCCTAACTTTTGAGTTGCTCTGTCCTGACGGGTGTCCACAAACCCCATGTCGGAAGGGAGCAGTGTCGGTCGGTCGGTCGAAAACTCTCAATAACGACGGGACGCGAAAACTTCTGTTAGTTCCCAAGACACCCTAAACTCCCTAACGAATCCTTTGTCCATGAGTCGAACCTAGAATCACCCTCAACAGTCTCCGAAGTGGATGGTTTAACGCCCATTTGATTCGACAACACCCGCGGATAAATGTAAACCGGAACCCTCATAGATAGTACTAACAAAGCCTCGGTCGAAGATGAAAATGGAAATCCGGTACGCCCGCTGGTATTCCACCACGGGATAGACCACCTAATAACCAATTGCCCTTTAGCCAAGTAGGAAAGCCACTTCTCTTCGTTGTGGCCCTCATTCCAAACCCGCACCGTCTTCCGGCCCGTGAAACCCTTGTAATTATAACCTTTGAAGCCCCGGGGAGGGTCGACCAAACCAAGCTGCTCCTGTAGCCAAACCTGCACAAAAAACGACAAAACGTCACACCTTCAAGCCAAAGCAACCACAAAAAAAAAACGAAACACAAAAAAGCAACATAAAAAAAGAAGAAAGACAAACAATGAGGAAACATGTCACTCCAAGCACCTGCAAAATGATCCTAGAGCCCCGAGAAGGTGTCTCATGGATCCGGGCACTAGCATCGAGACCTAGAATAAGCTCACCCAAAATAAGCAAAGAGGGTGATCGTCCGTGTTCCATTCCCATTACAACATCCAAATCTCGAGGATTGCCCCAACCCTCACGCATCCTCGCATCCTCAAAAATATAATAACAAGCCACCGCAATGTTAAAGGCACGCCTACATGCTAAGGCCAAAATATCGTAGGAACTAGCCCGTGAGAATGTCCTGAAAAGCAACTCTAAGTCGATTCCATCACTCCCAAAGAAAACCTTAGCCTCCTCCAATGAAGAAAGGTCTAAAAAGTGACAAAACCGCTCCACATAAGCATCATCTCCCCAAGGCACGCAAGGTTGACCCGAATTCCACCCACCTATAACGTCTATCTCTTCCGGAAGAGTACAAGCTTTGCCCCCGGGGAAAGCAAAGACATGGCCTTTTGGGTCCCAAAACTTAGAACATGCCAATAAGAAGTCATCTTGTACCTTGACTCGACTCAGCGCAACAACCGTTGACAAACCATTATTTGAACAAACCTCGGGGTTGCATTTCTTAAAATAACCCGCCCACTCGGTGAAGTGATTCCCGAAACCCGACATGACTCTAAGTGTGGATGTCCTAGGCCCTATGATATCCTAGTATGTCTAAAACGATCATCCACAACCCGTATATATAGCCCTAATCCCACAACAATTAGGAAACAACAAAAATTTCCATAAACCGGACTCGAACCGCCCTGGCCAGGCACCCGAGTCTCCGGCCGCCCGAGCCCAGGCGACTCTGAACCCGAGTGCCTAGCCCAGGCGCCTATCCCTGGGCATCCAGCATCTAAAGCGACCCAAAAGACAAAGACACCGATCCGGCATTATCACCGTAAGCCACCGCGTGATACCCCGGACATCGGGAACGACCTCCTGAAGTCACCAAAACCCGCTCTGGAGACCAAAATTACCATGCAGAAGCTGCAAAAACGCGAGTTCACTCGTCGGACATACGAGACTTAGGTGTTTTTTCATTTTTTTTTAGGGGGATAAGCTACCCCACCTAGGCGTGTTGTAGCCTTTTAACGGTTATTGTCAAGTCGCGTCTGTAGCCTAAATAAGGCAATGTTAGGAGTTTGCAAAAAGTGATCTAACTTTTTTTTAAAAGTTGTCCGGATCTTAACTTATGTCCACAACCCTTGTGGATGACGGGTCCGCCATAAACGTAATCCCTCTCAAAACCGCCCGCGCTCTAGGAATGTCAGACACCGACTTCATACCCACTAAATCCGGAGTGCGCGCTTACGACGGTACACGGCGCTCGGTCACGGGAGTGGCAACCGTTAACACCATTGTAGGGCCCATAGAGAGGAAAATGGATTTTCAAGTCTTAGACGTTAAAACCAGTTCCTATAACATGATCCTAGGGGACCTTGGATTCACGCCGTCAGAGCTGTACCATCCACTCTTCACCAAAAGGTAAAGGTTCCCCTCAACGGTGAAATAATCACCATCCATGCCTCCCCCATGAAAGCCTTCGTAGAAAAAGTCACTAGCTCGCAAGTTACGGAAGACGCCGATACTGAGTTAAGGGGATTCCATGTAGAAAACCTATTAGAGCAAGACTTAGCCCCGTTCGACTTCGATCAATACTCAAACCTTAGCCCCGGGTTATCACTAGGGAAGAACCCCAGAACCGCGAGCGAGCTCCGAGATCCCATCGGACAAACTCACACAATAGGTTTCGGGTGCCCCGCAACAGAAAATGAAATACGCGAGCGCATTGTTATCATGCACACGCACTACTACAAATCCCTTACTTTTATGACACTTTTTAAGCCTATTTATGACGCTAAAAAGCGTCAAAAATATAAATTTTGACGCTTACTAAAAGCGTCAAGATTTGGGGTGCCTTAATTTTTTGACGCTTTTTAGTGTCTATAACCTGACACATTATGTGTCTTAATTTAGTGATGCTCATTAGCGTCAATATTTTATGATGCAAAATTACGTCATAGAATAATTATTGACACATTTTTTTGTGTATGCCGAAAAATTTCATAAGAATATATTCTTGCCTTTTCCTGTCGCAAGTAACGATGGGATGCTATACATTGAACGATAGCAAAACCTAATTAAATCTTCATTGAGAAAAAAGAACATCAAAAAGAAAATAGCAAAACATTTCTTATTCATAGAAAAATACATGTCCATCGTCCACACAAAACTAAAAAAAATGCTATAACAAATGTCGCTGCGATTATTATTCAAAATAATTAACCTTGACGGATAGTTCCAACAAAAAACTACAAAAATGCTATAGCAATTATCGCTGCTGAAGAACGTCACTTAAAAGAAATAAGACAATAGATGCTTGTGTCGTTATAAAAGCTAAAGACTCTTTACGTGCCTCTTCACCATTTGAAGAATTTGAAACCTACAAATGAAAAATGAGCTTTGATATCAGCACAAAAGAAAGTAGTATCAACATTTATACCTTGCATATAAATCTTGTATAAAAACAACGTTAGTTAGGTAATGAGATTGGTTATAGTTGAATCTCAAATTCGAAAGTCCTACTTTTGGATGACAACACAATTTGTACAAAATCAAATATAGACCAACTCATATTTGGATGAATTCACCGCTTCTCCGGTAGATTAATGATGGGGTAGATTTTTAAGACCCGTAAGTGTTCTATTCTAGCAATTCGGCCAGTGCACACTAGACAATATGATGGTACATTTGGAACAAAATATCAGACAAAGAATATAATGTAACATTATAACATCAGCATCATCATAGAACATCATCAACATCAGAATCATCATTGAATATCATCAACATCAGCACAAATGAAAAGTTCCTGTTTTTCACAACTTATACTTTTGATTAACTTCGTCAGCAGATTATAAAACATAACCTAATGACTATATAGAAATGTCGTAACGTCCACACAAAGTGAACATCAACAACTTCATAATAGCAAGCACAACATAAAAGGGATGATAACCCACATCATCGGCAAACAACACCAGTAGCAACATAACATCAGGTGCAAAAGTGTATAAAACAGGTCGAAAGCCTATGAAAAGAAAAGAAAAAAAGATTACCTTAGGGTTGACCATGTCTTTTTCGGGGCTTGTGATTCATAATCTTCTCCTAGGAAGGCCCTTGTTTTTTTCCTTCGATAATTTATCTATGAGAAATACGCTCCTTGATATATCCTGAAATACTAAGAACACAATAAAAAAAAGTTATTAACCGAGAAAAAAGGACTCCTATGCAAAAGTAATGTGATATATATGTTCTTAATAAAAATGAACAAGATAACAATCAAATAAATAATATAGCCAAGTCACAAGTTGTTCTAACTAATTAAGGTTGATACAAAAATCACACAGTAGGTGATGATGGAAGAACAAAACAGATTATCTAGGCAAACAGATCATTCAAACCGTGTGTTCGAGTGGATGACCATGTATACAAACTGAACAAGGTTCTAATCAGACACATTCTGCTGTTACGTCACAAACCTGAGCTACTGATTATAATAAACCCATTGCAAGTGAGGCCATTTCGGGCTCCTGGTCGTCATATAATGTTAACAGAAGTATCATTGCAAGTATATGTGGAAGTGGCCGCAGCAGTGCCACACATAATTTGGATGCAGAGACTGATGATGACTCAAACTATGAGATCATGTGGGAAGATTTGACGGTTGGAGATCAGATTGGTCAAGATTAGCTATCTACTTGGCTAACATAATTCTGATTTGATACACATGTTTTGGTGGTTCTCATTCCCTGAAGAGATCTGCTTGTTGGCCGTTCAGTTTGATTTATGCTCTAAAGTTCTTGCACCTTTACATTCATAGGTCTATCTCCAGTATTATCTTCGCATAATCACATTCCTATGTGTGGACATGACATAGGTCCACCCCGACGCGGCCACGCGCGGGTTTGGGTAGGCGAATGAATCTCCATATGAGAATGGATCGAATTGAAATTTAGGTCGAAGTGGAGTCGCCACCGAATTTTGTGGTTATTCGGAACCATTCGAGCCGACTCTATGCCGTAGTGGGCCGTATAAAAAATACGGCCCATTTTCGATATCAGAGTTTATTAGGCTCGTCCCTTTGCATTTGATACCGATACCGACATTATCGGATATTGTGTATTGAATGACTCTCGTGCGTCAACGGTTTTGGGCATCTGGAAACCGAGGTTCTGAGTAAGGGGTGAGGGTACATGATGGGAAGCCCACAAAGGACACCCAACCCCGCCCGCACATTAGCGGCCTCTACTAAGATCTCGAATGACTTTCCAATACGCGCGTTAGTTGAACGGGAAAATGCTATGCAATGATTATTTTCCCTAAGCATGTGAATGGAATTGAAAAAGGGTTTCTATGTCAATTTAATGCAACTAAAATTAATGTCAAAGTTGTATTTTAGCATGCGGGTTCATTTTAGTACAATAAAATAAACAAGAATTAAATTGACAAAAGAACAAACGGTTAGTAACGAGATGATGATAATAACGGTTTGCAAATTATTGAATAAAATTGAATGATGTAGAGAGATGATGCATGGTTTGAAAAGATAGTAATACACGGGATTAATTAGACACGTGTCGACCCAAGTCATAAAATACTATCGAGTTTAAAAAGAAGAATGTACTACACACGGTAATGGTCGTGATGAGGTCAATCGATCGAGTGGTCGATAGACTCGATCGAGTGGACCTCTAAAAGAGGATTCTGCTTTGCGTTTTAGACCTTACTCGGCCGAGTTATTGGCCTACTCGGTCGAGTACGTCGCTACTCGATCGAGTCACTATGAGACTCGACCGAGTAGAGGTCGAAAAAGTATTCTGCTCGCTAAGTTGTGATGTCACTCGATCGAGTGGCACCTGTACGAACCAGGTTCGCTTGCAATTTTATTATTGATTTTGAAATTGCTTTTGATTTTTGATAATTCGACGGTTTTACCGAATTGAGCATAAATATTGTATGACTTATGCTCGATTCGGGTTTTTTATGAATCATTGATTTTGTTGAACCGAATATAAATATTGTTGAATTTATACCCGATTCTAATTTTGAATACTCGTTGTATCCCATATTCGATTATTGAATCGATATGGAATACTAGAGTGAAAATATTAAATTGATTTTAGTCGTCTTAAACTAACTATCGCGATATGAGTAAATCGCGTTAATTAATTTATGTGACTAGATCGCTAGATTCGACATCCAATTATGGAATTGGTATCGAATCTAACGTACCAACACCTTGCTTTGAATTAGAAAACTTGATTCCCTCGGCTTCTCCGACATCGAAATAAATCCCTAGAGATTGTGATGTCGGATCCGCGTCAACGGGTTTCGACCCTTATTAAATAGAACGCTCGTTTTTGAAAATCGATGTAAATATGCGACTTGAATAATGATGAAAACGAAATAAAACGGATTATTGTTTAAGTTAACTTGTTTCAATAATCAAATGATCGGGGTGATGGGATAAGCGATCGGTAACGCTGTGTGCAGTACACTTGTATATTCGGTTTTCCTTATCCCACCATCATTCACATTCGACACAAATCGACAAGTATTTTAATGTTTTAATGTTAACGATATCATTGATATTAGGATGCGATAATAACGATAAAATAAAGAAATAAAATACGACCCTTATGAAGATGATGACGACGTGACGCGAGAAGGAGGGAGAGAAGAGAAGAAATGGGGTTTTTGCACCCTCAACCTACATGTTCTTGTCTCGGATGAGGCTCGTAGTCGCGGCTTTAACACGGGAGCTTCGAGTTTTATGGAGGTTGAGTTATGGTGGTTAGGGTTTCGATTTCCTAAAACTAGGTTTAGGGTTTGCTAGTGTAGTGCCTAGGGTTTGATTAGAGGTAGAATTAGGGTTGAAATTAGGGTTGTAAAGATTGTGAAAAGTTGTCAAATTGTGTGTGCATGGGGTTGCTTTTATAGGCAAAGGCAAGGGCACCCGATTAGGGTTACTCGACCGAGTAACCAGCTGACTCGGTCGAGTGGCCCGTTGTGCCTGCAGCCGGGCTTGAATATGGGCCCACTCGATCGAGCGGGTGGGGTACTCGATCGAGTGGCCCATCTAGGTCGCGCGGGTCCATTGCTTTGGACCGTGACTTGGGTTTTTGATGGGTTTTGTGTTTGACTTGGACTTTTGATGTTCGAATGGCTGTTTTGTATGTCTCGGAAATGACTTTGACCAGGGTTGACCCAATTGCAAAAAAGTCGGTTTTATTTCCGGTGTCGGTTTCGACCCAAATTAGTCTTGTTTGACTCGGAATGATCCACTGGGCCTGGATTCGAGGTTGATTTTGTGAGATTTGTACTCCATAAGTGCTTAAGCCAACGACTAATGGATTTAAGCCCATATCCGAGCGCGTAGAAACATGTTAGCGTCCGATCATCATCGGGTGTTTTTTGGAAACTACCATAGACACCTGGCAGTCAAAATGCGGGTGTCTACAGAGCCCCCACTCTGACTAAAGCTTAGACAAGGCGAAAGTCAGAGTAGCTACCATGTCAATTATGACCTGGTAGACTTCCGATCGAGTCGTTTATAGTCCATTAGACTCGCGTGAAGGGCTCGCCAGCCACAAGACAGAAATCATACCTGAGCTTGATGAGAATATCTCTGTGGGGAATTTGGACTTGTCGCATAAGTCCCGGGTGCGCCTATGTGTGGGCTCATCCCGTGAAAATACCGCCTTTGGCTTCCGCTGGGGAGATTTAGAGGGTTGCATGTCCCTGATTGAGTCGTACCTGTATAAGTCACATAAAATGCCTGCAACACGTAGGTAGTAAAATGACTCGTGCTGGGGAAAATGAATTTTGAATTTTTGGATCACTGAAAATTTTGAAGTTTTTGAGTTTTTGAATTATTTTTTTTGAAATTGAAATCCTGAAAGCAGTTCACGGGCTAGGTTTTCAAAATGGAAAAGTGTAGAAAAGAAATTTGCAGCTTAAATAGACCGAAATTTGCCCTTGTCGAAAAGTTTTTTTTTTTTTAAATGGCTAAATTTTGCAAATTTCAAAGTGGAATTTGAAGAGAGAGGCCTGCCGACAGACTCGACTCTGGACGCGACAGGACGAGTTGACCGACACAGACTGGACTCTCTAAGGGTCTGACCGTGACGCGGTGGAGGTGTGGGCCGCCTAACAAGACTCTTAAGTTGCGCTATTCCGTAGCCTAGACGAGTGGCAACACGGTCGTAGATCGAAATGGGATAGATATGCTATAGGGGACTGGCAGTAGTCTGTAATGAGACTGTTTTAGTCTGGTGCCTTTCTGGATTTCTGATTTTAGGGCACATTTCCAAAGTGGGTATTGCCTCGAGTCCTGACAGATTCTTGTCTTCGACTAAGCCGAGTACTAGGACACACTACAGAAAGGAGGCTAGATTTTTTTTGGATTTATCTGGATTTTGTGAGTGGATGGAGAACTTCTGCCTAGGAGAAGCCCCCGGGACAACAAAGCTAGCTGTTGAGAACATGATGGTGTCGTGACCGGAATAATGGCGCTTTTTGAATGTGTGTCAATGTGGGTGGTTGTGCCTTTGTTGAAAGGCTGCCTACGTATTCACGTGTAGTGAAATCAAACCAAGCCGTAGTTCGGTGGATTGAAAGATATATTATGGTGCCTAAGCTAATAGGACTTTGTGTGTAACTAGCCATAGCGATGGTGTAGGCTAGGTGCATTCCCAATGATGTCTTGATCAAAGGGCTAGAATGGTTAGGATGTTGATCCTGTGACTGTGAGCGTGCTCCGGGGTAGCCCCCAGAGGTGGTGTGTACTATTTGGGCATGTTCTATGCCGGCCGCAAGTAGAGTTCCCGCGTTTGGGGGTGGTAACTGGTTTGGATGAGAAGAATTGAGACGGGATTTTAATGAGTTCTGCTCTCTGGGATTTTAACGATTTTTGTTCTCAGGATTTTTAACGAGTTCTGCTCTCGGGGATTTTAACGAGTTTTGTTCTCGGAATTTTTAACGAGTTCTGTTCTCAGGATTTTTAACGAGTTCTGCTCTCGGGGATTTTAACGAGTTCTGTTCTCGGGATTTTTAACGAGTTCTGCTCTCGGGGGTTTTAACGAGTTCTGCTCTCGGGATTTTTAACGAGTTCTGCTCTCGGGGATTTAAACGAGTTCTGTTCTCGGGATTTTTAACGAGTTCTGCTCTCGGGGATTTGATGTTTTTGGAAATGTGGTGCTAGGAAGTAACTGGCTATGATGATTCGAAATCTGGAGCTCGATTTTGTGGAGCTGAGGCTTCGAGGGTAAGGTATTGTAATGTGGTAGGAAAGGGGGAAGTCGAGTAATGGTGGCTCGAACTTCGATTGGGCTGGTTTGATAATGCAGGATCTGGTTTCCATGTCTGACCCTAATGGTTAGGGGTATCCTATGGAGCTTGAATCCTCAAAATTCCGGGCTGTCTCTGGCCTAGGTCTCGAGGAGGTCTTGGGGGTTGTAATATGGGAAGGCTGAGTGTGGTGTTAGCTGACCAGCTTGATTGTCGCTCCCCTATTGGATGGCATGAGTTTTGATAATTTTGACCGTACCCTGGTCGTGGGGCTTTCACTTGAATTGACCGTTGACCACGGTCATGGGTATTCTGAATTTTTTGATGATGGCCTGTTTTTTTGTTTTGGCCTTTTGCTTTTTTTTTTTTCATGGACTTTCGATTTTTTTTTTTTGTGTCCAGCTTATTTTTTTTATGGCCTGCTTTTGGCCTTTTGCTTTTTTTTTTCTTGGTCAGACTAACACCTAAGGTAGGGATTGGTCAGTCTTATCGGATGGGTGTTTGTTGTGGGAGATGGGCTTGCCTCCCGTCTTGAACCCAAACTAGGAGATTACCTAGATTTGTCATAGGATTCGATACCGCTCCTGCTACGGGTAGTTATGTGGTTTTTCTATACCAGACATGGAATAGGTAAAAAGAAAACACGGGCTCGGTTTCCTGCAGTCATTATAGATGTGCCTATAATAGTCACGTGCGTGTGCTCACAGTGTATGATGGTGTTCATCATGTTCTCGGAAACACATAAGGAAAGTATATATGAGAAACAGAAAAGCTGATTTTATTGAACTTTGGAAAAGAGGACAGAATACAATTGACTCTGACTCTGACTTTGAAATTGAAATAAATAGTATATCTTACACTCAGACTCTGACTTGGACTTCAATCAAATCCGGACTCTTGGATGCATGAGAGGTAGACTGGATGCTTCGGTCATCGGGCCCTGTGTAGTCCACGAGGGGCTTTGCAAGTGACAATGTTTCCAAAACGGGAGTCTTCCCGGCATCGAGGAAGTCTTGAATGAGGTGTTTCAGCTTCCAGCATTGTTCTGTATCGTGTCCCCTCCCTCTATGGAATTTGCAGTAATGCTCGGCGTTCCATGCTTTGGAACGTTTCTCCACAGGTGGGTCGGCTGTTGGGCCTATAGGTAGCACTAGGCCCTTCGGAACTAACCTCTGGAAAGCGACGGTGTATGACATATCCAAGTGGGTAAATGTCCTTTCCTTTGACTGGTTCTTGCTTTTTGGAGTGGTGACTTGAGGGTTACCTCTCTCGGCCTTGCTATCTTGAGGATATCGGACAGTTTCGTAAGAATGTTCACCCTTCAAATGGCTCAGTTGGGTGATCGGCTGCCTTGCCCGCTCTAGCTGTGTTAGACGGGATCGGGTTCTTACAAGGTCTTCTTCGATGGTGGTCACCCTGGCATTTAGGTCATCTAGGGCGGTATTGATTTTTGAGAAGATATTGTTAATGGAGCAAGACAGCATAAGCATACTCCCCTGGATATCCCCCTTCTTGACGTCGCGAGACTTGTTGTGGTTTGGTGAGGTCTCGCTCATAGGGTCCCTGATCCGAAGAAATGACAGGTGTTAGAACTCGCCTAAACTCGATTTTGCGTACATGATGAGTCAAACTAGACATGGCCCGGGGTGACGGAAATGACTAGGACTCTCGGATCGGGAGACCCGGACGCTGACCTAGACAAAATAACGACCGCAAATCAGACTTAAGCTGCAGAAGGGTGAACCCGAAAATTGGGCGACCGCGTTTGACTGTGCCACATGCTCGGACCAACCGTGGTTACCTAACCCTAGGTGACTCGAGTGTTGGACGAGCGACCCGTAAGGATCACGAACCTTTTGTTACAGGGCTATGCCTTGTAAAAGGTTGACTCGGAAAAGACACTTGGACGGGTGACTTGTGAAAGGTGGGCCTTCCTTAGAATTCGGCTATGTGAGCCGAGTCTTGTTCGAAGGAAGGTCCATGTGAAACATCCCCAGACTTTGGACTCGATTGTGTAGACGGGCCCTCCTTTGCAGGAGTATGTCCTACGTAGGTGGGCCTCGCCTTAGTCTAATAAGGCGGACTAGGGTAGGGAAGAAACTCGTGATGTAAGATCGACGGAGTTTCGACGCTAAAGACCTTGACGACTTAAGACACGACCCGAAACTGCTAAATACGGGAAGTCCTAAAAAGAGAAAGGTTTTGAAAATTGATTGTTTTTGGAAAGTCCGAGAGAACTCGGGGAAAGGCCCAATTTTTCGAGAAAATTGGAAAGTGTATCGGGACTCGGTTTTGAAAGTTCGAAAATGTTTTCGAGTTTTGAAATGGGCGGCATACCGGCTAGAAAATAGGCTATTTTGAGTAAAATCATAAATCCTAAATTCGGTATATGTCCGGGTTTTGAAAAGTTGAATATTTGGAATTTTGAAATTTGAATATCGAAAAAAGAATTTCCGACAATTTGAAAATTGAAGATGAGATCCCGAAGATTTAAAAATCGAAAACGGCATCTCGGAGATTTGAAAATCGAGAATGGCATCTCGAAGATTTGAAAAGTGAAATTGAGATTTTGAAAAATCGAATATCGAAAAAAGAAATTTCGACAATTTGAAAATTGAAGATGAGATCCCGAAGATTTGAAAATCGAAAACGGCATCTCGAAGATTTGAAAATCGAGAAAGGCATCTCGAAGATTTGAAAAGTGAATTGAGATTTCGAAAATTCGAATATCGAAAAAAAAAATTCCGACAATTTGAAAATTGAAGATGAGATCCCGAAGATTTGAAAATCGAAAACGGCATCTCGGAGATTTGAAAAGTGAAATTGAGGTTTTGAAAATTCGAAAAATCGAATGGTGGATCGGAAATTCGAATTTTGAGATGGACAGCATGCCGGCTAGAAAATAGGCTTGTTTTGAGTCAAATCATAAGTCCTAAATTTCGGCAGCTTTCCGAGTTTTTGAAAATTGAATATTTTCGGAAAGATGCATTTTTTGAAATGACGGTTTTTGAAAACGACACGGAAACCAAGTAGCATATAGTCACGCAAGCATTATAACGACGCCATGTATGCTCTATACTAAGTCTCGGTCGGTCTATAGAGGGTCTATACCAGTGCACATAGTCTAGACGTTGATCGGGACGGACTTCCTAAGTCGAGTTGATCTTAGAACATTCCGCGAAACCCGCTCGAAAAGACTATGGACAACTTTTGACATATCTATATTGGAGTACATCAACGGTATAGTGGGACGTCGGTCACCAGTACCGGCCCGGGAAAATATGGGTTATGCATGAACCGTAAAACTAAAACGCGTATTGTACTAGTCAAACGATTTCTATTCGAGTCTCACCCTAAGGATGCCGATGGTAAGTCACGCATCAGTTAATCCCCAGCGGAGTCGCCAAATTGTGGACATGACACAGGTCCACCCCGACACGGCCACGCGCGGATTTGGGTAGGCGAATGAATCTCCATAAGAGAATGGATCGAATTGAAATTTAGGTCAAAGTGGAGTCGCCACCGAATTTTGTGGTTATTCGGAACCATTCGAGCCCACTCTATGTCGTAGTGGGACGTATACAAAATACGGCCCATTTCCGATATCAGAGTTTAATAGGCTCGTCCATTTGCATTTGATACCGATACCGACATTATCGGATATCGTGTATTGAATGACTCTCGTGCGCCAACGGTTTTGGGCATCCGGAAACCGAGGTTCTGAGTAAGGGGTGAGGGTACGTGTTGGGAAGCCCACAAAGGACACCCAACCCCGCCCGCACATTAGCGGCCTCTACTAAGATCTCGAATGACTTTCCAATACGCGCGTTAGTTGAACGGGAAAATGCTATGCAATGATTATTTTCCCTAAGCATGTGAATGGAATTGAAAAAGGGTTTCTATGTCAATTTAATGCAACTAAAGTTAATGTCAAAGTTGTATTTTAGCATGCGGGTTCATTTTAGTACAATAAAATAAACAAGAATTAAATTGACAAAAGGACAAACGGTTAGTAACGAGATGATGATAATAACGGTTTGCAAATTATTGAATAAAATTGAATGATGTAGAGAGATGATGCATGGTTTGAAAAGATAGTAATACACGTGATTAATTAGACACGTGTCGACCCAAGTCATAAAATACTATCGAGTTTAAAAAGAAGAATGTACTACTCACGGTATTGGTCGTGATGAGGTCACTCGATCGAGTGGTCGATAGACTCGAACGAGTGGACCTCTAAAAGAGGATTCTGCTTTGCGTTTTAGACCTTACTCGGCCGAGTTATTGACCAACTCGGTCGAGTACGTCGCTACTCGATCGAGTCACTATGAGACTCGACCGAGTAGAGGTCGAAAAAGTATTCTGCTCGCTAAGTTGTGATGTCACTCGATCGAGTGGCACCTGTACGAACCAGGTTCGCTTGCAATTTTATTATTGATTTTGAAATTGCTTTTGATTTTTGATAATTCGACGGTTTTACCGAATTGAGCATAAATATTGTATGACTTATGCTCGATTCGGGTTTTTTATGAATCATTGATTTTGTTGAACCGAATATAAATATTGTTGAATTTATACCCGATTCTAATTTTGAATACTCGTTGTATCCCATATTCGATTATTGAATCGATATGGAATACTAGAGTGAAAATATTAAATTGATTTTAGTCGTCTTAAACTAACTATCGCGATATGAGTAAATCGCGTTAATTAATTTATGTGACTAGATCGCTAGATTCGACATCCAATTATGGAATTGGTATCGAATCTAACGTACCAACACCTTGCTTTGAATTAGAAAACTTGATTCCCTCGGCTTCTCCGACATCGAAATAAATCCCTAGAGATTGTGATGTCGGATCCGCGTCAACGGGTTTCGACCCTTATTAAATAGAACGCTCGTTTTTGAAAATCGATGTAAATATGCGACTTGAATAATGATGAAAACGAAATAAAACGGATTATTGTTTAAGTTAACTTGTTTCAATAATCAAATGATCGGGGTGATGGGATAAGCGATCGGTAACGCTGTGTGCAGTACACTTGTATATTCGGTTTTCCTTATCCCACCATCATTCACATTCGACACAAATCGACAAGTATTTTAATGTTTTAATGTTAACGATATCATTGATATTAGGATGCGATAATAACGATAAAATAAAGAAATAAAATACGACCCTTATGAAGATGATGACGACGTGACGCGAGAAGGAGGGAGAGAAGAGAAGAAATGGGGTTTTTGCACCCTCAACCTACATGTTCTTGTCTCGGATGAGGCTCGTAGTCGCGGCTTTAACACGGGAGCTTCGAGGTTTATGGAGGTTGAGTTATGGTGGTTAGGTTTTCGATTTCCTAAAACTAGGTTTAGGGTTTGCTAGTGTAGTGCCTAGGGTTTGATTAGAGGTAGAATTAGGGTTGAAATTAGGGTTGTAAAGATTGTGAAAAGTTGTCAAATTGTGTGTGCATGGGGTTGCTTATATAGGCAAAGGCAAGGGCACCCGATTAGGGTTACTCGACCGAGTAACCAGCTGACTCGGTCGAGTGGCCCGTTGTGCCTGCAGCCGGGCTTGAATATGGGCCCACTCGATCGAGTGGGTGGGGTACTCGATCGAGTGGCCCATCTAGGTCGCGCGGGTCCATTGCTTTGGACCGTGACTTGGGTTTTTGATGGGTTTTGTGTTTGACTTGGACTTTTGATGTTCGAATGGCTGTTTTGTATGTCTCGGAAATGACTTTGACCAGGGTTGACCCAATTGCAAAAAAGTCGGTTTTATTTCCGGTGTCGGTTTCGACCCAAATTAGTCTTGTTTGACTCGGAATGATCCACTGGGCCTGGATTCGAGGTTGATTTTGTGAGATTTGTACTCCATAAGTGCTTAAGCCAACGACTAATGGATTTAAGCCCATATCCGAGCGCGTAGAAACATGTTAGCGTCCGATCATCATCGGGTGTTTTTTGGAAACTACCATAGACACCTGGCAGTCAAAATGCGGGTGTCTACAGAGCCCCCACTCTGACTGAAGCTTGGACAAGGCGAAAGTCAGAGTAGCTACCATGTCAATTATGACCTGGTAGACTTCCGATCGAGTCGTTTATAGTCCATTAGACTCGCGTGAAGGGCTCGCCAGCCACAAGACAGAAATCATACCTGAGCTTGATGAGAATATCTCTGTGGGGAATTTGGACTTGTCGCATAAGTCCCGGGTGCGCCTATGTGTGGGCTCATCCCGTGAAAATACCGCCTTTGGCTTCCGCTGGGGAGATTTAGAGGGTTGCATGTCCCTGATTGAGTCGTACCTGTATAAGTCACATAAAATGCCTGCAACACGTAGGTAGTAAAATGACTCGTGCTGGGGAAAATGAATTTTGAATTTTTGGATCACTGAAAATTTTGAAGTTTTTGAGTTTTTGAATTATTTTTTTTGAAATTGAAATCCTGAAAGCAGTTCACGGGCTAGGTTTTCAAAATGGAAAAGTGTAGAAAAGAAATTTGCAGCTTAAATAGACCGAAATTTGCCCTTGTCGAAAAGTTTTTTTTTTTTTTAAATGGCTAAATTTTGCAAATTTCAAAGTGGAATTTGAAGAGAGAGGCCTGCCGACAGACTCGACTCTGGACGCGACAGGACGAGTTGACCGACACAGACTGGACTCTCTAAGGGTCTGACCGTGACTCGGTGGAGGTGTGGGCCGCCTAACAAGACTCTTAAGTTGCGCTATTCCGTAGCCTAGACGAGTGGCAACACGGTCGTACATCGAAATGGGATAGATATGCTATAGGGGACTGGCAGTAGTCTGTAATGAGACTGTTTTAGTCTGGTGCCTTTCTGGATTTCTGATTTTAGGGCACATTTCCAAAGTGGGTATTGCCTCGAGTCCTGACAGATTCTTGTCTTCGACTAAGCCGAGTACTAGGACACACTACAGAAAGGAGGCTAGATTTTTTTTGGATTTATCTGGATTTTGTGAGTGGATGGAGAACTTCTGCCTAGGAGAAGCCCCCGGGACAACAAAGCTAGCTGTTGAGAACATGATGGTGTCGTGACCGGAATAATGGCGCTTTTTGAATGTGTGTCACTGTGGGTGGTTGTGCCTTTGTTGAAAGGCTGCCTACGTATTCACGTGTAGTGAAATCAAACCAAGCCGTAGTTCGGTGGATTGAAAGATATATTATGGTGCCTAAGCTAATAGGACTTTGTGTGTAACTAGCCATAGCGATGGTGTAGGCTAGGTGCATTCCCAATGATGTCTTGATCAA
The DNA here is from genome assembly GCA_958450325.1 of Agrostemma githago. Classification (NCBI taxonomy): domain Eukaryota; kingdom Viridiplantae; phylum Streptophyta; class Magnoliopsida; order Caryophyllales; family Caryophyllaceae; genus Agrostemma; species Agrostemma githago. The sequence continues at coordinate 17,518,593 of OY288250.1, forward strand.
AGGGCTAGAATGGTTAGGATGTTGATCCTGTGACTGTGAGCGTGCTCCGGGGTAGCCCCCAGAGGTGGTGTGTACTATTTGGGCATGTTCTATGCCGGCCGCAAGTAGAGTTCCCGCGTTTGGGGGTGGTAACTGGTTTGGATGAGAAGAATTGAGACGGGATTTTAACGAGTTCTGCTCTCGGGGATTTTAACGAGTTTTGTTCTCAGGATTTTTAACGAGTTCTGCTCTCGGGGATTTTAACGAGTTTTGTTCTCGGAATTTTTAACGAGTTCTGTTCTCAGGATTTTTAACGAGTTCTGCTCTCGGGGATTTTAACGAGTTCTGTTCTCGGGATTTTAACGAGTTCTGCTCTCGGGGGTTTTAACGAGTTCTGCTCTCGGGATTTTTAACGAGTTCTGCTCTCGGGGATTTAAACGAGTTCTGTTCTCGGGATTTTTAACGAGTTCTGTTCTCGGGGATTTGATGTTTTTGGAAATGTGGTGCTAGGAAGTAACTGGCTATGATGATTCGAAATCTGGAGCTCGATTTTGTGGAGCTGAGGCTTCGAGGGTAAGGTATTGTAATGTGGTAGGAAAGGGGGAAGTCGAGTAATGGTGGCTCGAACTTCGATTGGGCTGGTTTGATAATGCAGGATCTGGTTTCCATGTCTGACCCTAATGGTTAGGGGTATCCTATGGAGCTTGAATCCTCAAAATTCCGGGCTGTCTCTGGCCTAGGTCTCGAGGAGGTCTTGGGGGTTGTAATATGGGAAGGCTGAGTGTGGTGTTAGCTGACCAGCTTGATTGTCGCTCCCCTATTGGATGGCATGAGTTTTGATAATTTTGACCGTACCCTGGTCGTGGGGCTTTCACTTGAATTGACCGTTGACCACGGTCATGGGTATTCTGAATTTTTTGATGATGGCCTGTTTTTTTGTTTTGGCCTTTTGCTTTTTTTTTCATGGACTTTCGATTTTTTTTTTTTTGTGTCCAGTTTATTTTTTTTATGGCCTGCTTTTGGCCTTTTGCTTTTTTTTTTCTTGGTCAGACTAACACCTAAGGTAGGGATTGGTCAGTCTTATCGGATGGGTGTTTGTTGTGGGAGATGGGCTTGCCTCCCGTCTTGAACCCAAACTAGGAGATTACCTAGATTTGTCATAGGATTCGATACCGCTCCTGCTACGGGTAGTTATGTGGTTTTTCTATACCAGACATGGAATAGGTAAAAAGAAAACACGGGCTCGGTTTCCTGCAGTCATTATAGATGTGGCTATAATAGTCACGTGCGTGTGCTCACAGTGTATGATGGTGTTCATCATGTTCTCGGAAACACATAAGGAAAGTATATATGAGAAACAGAAAAGCTGATTTTATTGAACTTTGGAAAAGAGGACAGAATACAATTGACTCTGACTCTGACTTTGAAATTGAAATAAATAGTATATCCTACACTCAGACTCTGACTTGGACTTCAATCAAATCCGGACTCTTGGATGCATGAGAGGTAGACTGGATGCTTCCGTCATCGGGCCCTGTGTAGTCCACGAGGGGCTTTGCAAGTGACAATGTTTCCAAAACGGGAGTCTTCCCGGCATCGAGGAAGTCTTGAATGAGGTGTTTCAGCTTCCAGCATTGTTCTGTATCGTGTCCCCTCCCTCTATGGAATTTGCAGTAATGCTCGGCGTTCCATGCTTTGGAACGTTTCTCCACAGGTGGGTCGGCTGTTGGGCCTATAGGTAGCACTAGGCCCTTCGGAACTAACCTCTGGAAAGCGACGGTGTATGACATATCCAAGTGGGTAAATGTCCTTTCCTTTGACTGGTTCTTGCTTTTTGGAGTGGTGACTTGAGGGTTACCTCTCTCGGCCTTGCTATCTTGAGGATATCGGACAGTTTCGTAAGAATGTTCACCCTTCAAATGGCTCAGTTGGGTGATCGGCTGCCTTGCCCGCTCTAGCTGTGTTAGACGGGATCGGGTTCTTACAAGGTCTTCTTCGATGGTGGTCACCCTGGCATTTAGGTCATCTAGGGCGGTATTGATTTTTGAAAAGATATTGTTAATGGAGCAAGACAGCATAAGCATACTCCCCTGGATATCCCCCTTCTTGACGTCGCGAGACTTGTTGTGGTTTGGTGAGGTCTCGCTCATAGGGTCCCTGATCCGAAGAAATGACAGGTGTTAGAACTCGCCTAAACTCGATTTTGCGTACATGATGAGTCAAACTAGACATGGCCCGGGGTGACGGAAATGACTAGGACTCTCGGATCGGGAGACCCGGACGCTGACCTAGACAAAATAACGACCGCAAATCAGACTTAAGCTGCAAAAGGGTGAACCCGAAAATTGGGCGACCGCGTTTGACTGTGCCACATGCTCGGACCAACCGTGGTTACCTAACCCTAGGTGACTCGAGTGTTGGACGAGCGACCCGTAAGGATCACGAACCTTTTGTTACAGGGCTATGCCTTGTAAAAGGTTGACTCGGAAAAGACACTTGGACGGGTGACTTGTGAAAGGTGGGCCTTCCTTAGAATTCGGCTATGTGAGCCGAGTCTTGTTCGAAGGAAGGTCCATGTGAAACATCCCCAGACTTTGGACTCGATTGTGTAGACGGGCCCTCCTTTGCAGGAGTATGTCCTACGTAGGTGGGCCTCGCCTTAGTCTAATAAGGCGGACTGGGGTAGGGAAGAAACTCGTGATGTAAGATCGACGGAGTTTCGACGCTAAAGACCTTGACGACTTAAGACACGACCCGAAACTGCTAAATACGGGAAGTCCTAAAAAGAGAAAGGTTTTGAAAATTGATTGTTTTTGGAAAGTCCGAGAGAACTCGGGGAAAGGCCCAATTTTTCGAGAAAATCGGAAAGTGTATCGGGACTCGGTTTTGAAAGTTCGAAAATGTTTTCGAGTTTTGAAATGGGCGGCATACCGGCTAGAAAATAGGCTATTTTGAGTAAAATCATAAATCCTAAATTCGGTATATGTCCGGGTTTTGAAAAGTTGAATATTTGGAATTTTGAAATTTGAATATCGAAAAAAGAATTTCCGACAATTTGAAAATTGAAGATGAGATCCCGAAGATTTAAAAATCGAAAACGGCATCTCGGAGATTTGAAAATCGAGAATGGCATCTCGAAGATTTGAAAAGTGAAATTGAGATTTTGAAAAATCGAATATCGAAAAAAGAAATTTCGACAATTTGAAAATTGAAGATGAGATCCCGAAGATTTGAAAATCGAAAACGGCATCTCGAAGATTTGAAAATCGAGAAAGGCATCTCGAAGATTTGAAAAGTGAATTGAGAATTCGAAAATTCGAATATCGAAAAAAAAAATTCCGACAATTTGAAAATTAAGATGAGATCCCGAAGATTTGAAAATCGAAAACGGCATCTCGGAGATTTGAAAATCGAGAAACGCATCTCGAAGATTTGAAAAGTGAAATTGAGGTTTTGAAAATTCGAAAAATCGAATGGTGGATCGGAAATTCGAATTTTGAGATGGACAGCATGCCGACTAGAAAATAGGCTTGTTTTGAGTCAAATCATAAGTCCTAAATTTCGGCAGCTTTCCGAGTTTTTGAAAATTGAATATTTTCGGAAAGATGCATTTTTTGAAATGACGGTTTTTGAAAACGACACGGAAACCAAGTAGCATATAGTCACGCAAGCATTATAACGACGCCATGTATGCTCTATACTAAGTCTCGGTCGGTCTATAGAGGGTCTATACTAGTGCACATAGTCTAGACGTTGATCGGGACGGACTTCCTAAGTCGAGTTGATCTTAGAACATTCCGCGAAACCCGCTCGAAAAGACTATGGACAACTTTTGACATATCTATATTGGAGTACATCAACGGTATAGTGGGACGTCGGTCACCAGTACCGGCCCGGGAAAATATGGGTTATGCATGAACCGTAAAACTAAAACGCGTATTGTACTAGTCAAACGATTTCTATTCGAGTCTCACCCTAAGGATGCCGATGGTAAGTCACGCATCAGTTAATCCCCAGCGGAGTCGCCAAATTGTGGACATGACACAGGTCCACCCCGACACGGCCACGCGCGGATTTGGGTAGACGAATGAATCTCCATAAGAGAATGGATCGAATTGAAATTTAGGTCAAAGTGGAGTCGCCACCGAATTTTGTGGTTATTCGGAACCATTCGAGCCCACTCTATGTCGTAGTGGGACGTATACAAAATACGGCCCATTTCCGATATCAGAGTTTAATAGGCTCGTCCATTTGCATTTGATACCGATACCGACATTATCGGATATCGTGTATTGAATGACTCTCGTGCGCCAACGGTTTTGGGCATCCGGAAACCGAGGTTCTGAGTAAGGGGTGAGGGTACGTGTTGGGAAGCCCACAAAGGACACCCAACCCCGCCCGCACATTAGCGGCCTCTACTAAGATCTCGAATGACTTTCCAATACGCGCGTTAGTTGAACGGGAAAATGCTATGCAATGATTATTTTCCCTAAGCATGTGAATGGAATTGAAAAAGGGTTTCTATGTCAATTTAATGCAACTAAAGTTAATGTCAAAGTTGTATTTTAGCATGCGGGTTCATTTTAGTACAATAAAATAAACAAGAATTAAATTGACAAAAGGACAAACGGTTAGTAACGAGATGATGATAATAACGGTTTGCAAATTATTGAATAAAATTGAATGATGTAGAGAGATGATGCATGGTTTGAAAAGATAGTAATACACGTGATTAATTAGACACGTGTCGACCCAAGTCATAAAATACTATCGAGTTTAAAAAGAAGAATGTACTACTCACGGTATTGGTCGTGATGAGGTCACTCGATCGAGTGGTCGATAGACTCGAACGAGTGGACCTCTAAAAGAGGATTCTGCTTTGCGTTTTAGACCTTACTCGGCCGAGTTATTGACCAACTCGGTCGAGTACGTCGCTACTCGATCGAGTCACTATGAGACTCGACCGAGTAGAGGTCGAAAAAGTATTCTGCTCGCTAAGTTGTGATGTCACTCGATCGAGTGGCACCTGTACGAACCAGGTTCGCTTGCAATTTTATTATTGATTTTGAAATTGCTTTTGATTTTTGATAATTCGACGGTTTTACCGAATTGAGCATAAATATTGTATGACTTATGCTCGATTCGGGTTTTTTATGAATCATTGATTTTGTTGAACCGAATATAAATATTGTTGAATTTATACCCGATTCTAATTTTGAATACTCGTTGTATCCCATATTCGATTATTGAATCGATATGGAATACTAGAGTGAAAATATTAAATTGATTTTAGTCGTCTTAAACTAACTATCGCGATATGAGTAAATCGCGTTAATTAATTTATGTGACTAGATCGCTAGATTCGACATCCAATTATGGAATTGGTATCGAATCTAACGTACCAACACCTTGCTTTGAATTAGAAAACTTGATTCCCTCGGCTTCTCCGACATCGAAATAAATCCCTAGAGATTGTGATGTCGGATCCGCGTCAACGGGTTTCGACCCTTATTAAATAGAACGCTCGTTTTTGAAAATCGATGTAAATATGCGACTTGAATAATGATGAAAACGAAATAAAACGGATTATTGTTTAAGTTAACTTGTTTCAATAATCAAATGATCGGGGTGATGGGATAAGCGATCGGTAACGCTGTGTGCAGTACACTTGTATATTCGGTTTTCCTTATCCCACCATCATTCACATTCGACACAAATCGACAAGTATTTTAATGTTTTAATGTTAACGATATCATTGATATTAGGATGCGATAATAACGATAAAATAAAGAAATAAAATACGACCCTTATGAAGATGATGACGACGTGACGCGAGAAGGAGGGAGAGAAGAGAAGAAATGGGGTTTTTGCACCCTCAACCTACATGTTCTTGTCTCGGATGAGGCTCGTAGTCGCGGCTTTAACACGGGAGCTTCGAGGTTTATGGAGGTTGAGTTATGGTGGTTAGGGTTTCGATTTCCTAAAACTAGGTTTAGGGTTTGCTAGTGTAGTGCCTAGGGTTTGATTAGAGGTAGAATTAGGGTTGAAATTAGGGTTGTAAAGATTGTGAAAAGTTGTCAAATTGTGTGTGCATGGGGTTGCTTATATAGGCAAAGGCAAGGGCACCCGATTAGGGTTACTCGACCGAGTAACCAGCTGACTCGGTCGAGTGGCCCGTTGTGCCTGCAGCCGGGCTTGAATATGGGCCCACTCGATCGAGTGGGTGGGGTACTCGATCGAGTGGCCCATCTAGGTCGCGCGGGTCCATTGCTTTGGACCGTGACTTGGGTTTTTGATGGGTTTTGTGTTTGACTTGGACTTTTGATGTTCGAATGGCTGTTTTGTATGTCTCGGAAATGACTTTGACCAGGGTTGACCCAATTGCAAAAAAGTCGGTTTTATTTCCGGTGTCGGTTTCGACCCAAATTAGTCTTGTTTGACTCGGAATGATCCACTGGGCCTGGATTCGAGGTTGATTTTGTGAGATTTGTACTCCATAAGTGCTTAAGCCAACGACTAATGGATTTAAGCCCATATCCGAGCGCGTAGAAACATGTTAGCGTCCGATCATCATCGGGTGTTTTTTGGAAACTACCATAGACACCTGGCAGTCAAAATGCGGGTGTCTACAGAGCCCCCACTCTGACTGAAGCTTGGACAAGGCGAAAGTCAGAGTAGCTACCATGTCAATTATGACCTGGTAGACTTCCGATCGAGTCGTTTATAGTCCATTAGACTCGCGTGAAGGGCTCGCCAGCCACAAGACAGAAATCACCTGAGCTTGATGAGAATATCTCTGTGAAGAATTTGGACTTGTCGCATAAGTCCCGGGTGCGCCTATGTGTGGGCTCATCCCGTGAAAATACCGCCTTTGGCTTCCGCTGGGGAGATTTAGAGGGTTGCATGTCCCTGATTGAGTCGTACCTGTATAAGTCACATAAAATGCCTGCAACACGTAGGTAGTAAAATGACTCGTGCTGGGGAAAATGAATTTTGAATTTTTGGATCACTGAAAATTTTGAAGTTTTTGAGTTTTTGAATTATTTTTTTTGAAATTGAAATCCTGAAAGCAGTTCACGGGCTAGGTTTTCAAAATGGAAAAGTGTAGAAAAGAAATTTGCAGCTTAAATAGACCAAAATTTGCCCTTGTCGAAAAGTTTTTTTTTTTTAAATGGCTAAATTTTGCAAATTTCAAAGTGGAATTTGAAGAGAGAGGCCTGCCGACAGACTCGACTCTGGACGCGACAGGACGAGTTGACCGACACAGACTGGACTCTCTAAGGGTCTGACCGTGACTCGGTGGAGGTGTGGGCCGCCTAACAAGACTCTTAAGTTGCGCTATTCCGTAGCCTAGACGAGTGGCAACACGGTCGTACATCGAAATGGGATAGATATGCTATAGGGGACTGGCAGTTGTCTGTAATGAGACTGTTTTAGTCTGGTGCCTTTCTCGATTTCTGATTTTAGGGTACATTTCCAAAGTGGGTATTGCCTCGAGTCCTGACAGATTCTTGTCTTCGACTAAGCCGAGTACTAGGACACACTACAGAAAGGAGGCTAGATTTTTTTTGGATTTATCTGGATTTTGTGAGTGGATGGAGAACTTCTGCCTAGGAGAAGCCCCCGGGACAACAAAGCTAGCTGTTGAGAACATGATGGTGTCGTGACCGGAATAATGGCGCTTTTTGAATGTGTGTCAATGTGGGTGGTTGTGCCTTTGTTGAAAGGCTGCCTACGTATTCACGTGTAGTGAAATCAAACCAAGCCGTAGTTCGGTGGATTGAAAGATATATTATGGTGCCTAAGCTAATAGGACTTTGTGTGTAACTAGCCATAGCGATGGTGTAGGCTAGGTGCATTCCCAATGATGTCTTGATCAAAGGGCTAGAATGGTTAGGATGTTGATCCTGTGACTGTGAGCGTGCTCCGGGGTAGCCCCCAGAGGTGGTGTGTACTATTTGGGCATGTTCTATGCCGACCGCAAGTAGAGTTCCCGCGTTTGGGGGTGGTAACTGGTTTGGATGAGAAGAATTGAGACGGGATTTTAACGAGTTTTGTTCTCAGGATTTTTAACGAGTTCTGCTCTCGGGGATTTTAACGAGTTTTGTTCTCGGAATTTTTAACGAGTTCTGTTCTCAGGATTTTTAACGAGTTCTGCTCTCGGGGATTTTAACGAGTTCTGTTCTCGGGATTTTTAACGAGTTCTGCTCTCGGGGGTTTTAACGAGTTCTGCTCTCGGGATTTTAACGAGTTCTGCTCTCGGGGGTTTTAACGAGTTCTGCTCTCGGGATTTTTAACGAGTTCTGCTCTCGGGGATTTAAACGAGTTCTGTTCTCGGAATTTTTAACGAGTTCTGCTCTCGGGGATTTGATGTTTTTGGAAATGTGGTGCTAGGAAGTAACTGGCTATGATGATTCGAAATCTGGAGCTCGATTTTGTGGAGCTGAGGCTTCGAGGGTAAGGTATTGTAATGTGGTAGGAAAGGGGGAAGTCGAGTAATGGTGGCTCGAACTTCGATTGGGCTGGTTTGATAATGCAGGATCTGGTTTCCATGTCTGACCCTAATGGTTAGGGGTATCCTATGGAGCTTGAATCCTCAAAATTCCGGGCTGTCTCTGGCCTAGGTCTCGAGGAGGTCTTGGGGGTTGTAATATGGGAAGGCTGAGTGTGGTGTTAGCTGACCAGCTTGATTGTCGCTCCCCTATTGGATGGCATGAGTTTTGATAATTTTGACCGTACCCTGGTCGTGGGGCTTTCACTTGAATTGACCGTTGACCACGGTCATGGGTATTCTGAATTTTTTGATGATGGCCTGTTTTTTTGTTTTGGCCTTTTGCTTTTTTTTTCATGGACTTTCGATTTTTATTTTTTTTGTGTCCAGTTTATTTTTTTTATGGCCTGCTTTTGGCCTTTTGCTTTTTTTTTCTTGGTCAGACTAACACCTAAGGTAGGGATTGGTCAGTCTTATCGGATGGGTGTTTGTTGTGGGAGATGGGCTTGCCTCCCGTCTTGAACCCAAACTAGGAGATTACCTAGATTTGTCATAGGATTCGATACCGCTCCTGCTACGGGTAGTTATGTGGTTTTTCTATACCAGACATGGAATAGGTAAAAAGAAAACACGGGCTCGGTTTCCTGCAGTCATTATAGATGTGCCTATAATAGTCACGTGCGTGTGCTCACAGTGTATGATGGTGTTCATCATGTTCTCGGAAACACATAAGGAAATTATATATAAGAAACAGAAAAGCTGATTTTATTGAACTTTGGAAAAGAGGACAGAATACAATTGACTCTGACTCTGACTTTGAAATTGAAATAAATAGTATATCCTACACTCAGACTCTGACTTGGACTTCAATCAAATCCGGACTCTTGGATGAATGAGAGGTAGACTGGATGCTTCGGTCATCGGGCCCTGTGTAGTCCACGAGGGGCTTTGCAAGTGACAATGTTTCCAAAACGGGAGTCTTCCCGGCATCGAGGAAGTCTTGAATGAGGTGTTTCAGCTTCCAGCATTGTTCTGTATCGTGTCCCCTCCCTCTATGGAATTTGCAGTAATGCTCGGCGTTCCATGCTTTGGAACGTTTCTCCACAGGTGGGTCGGCTGTTGGGCCTATAGGTAGCACTAGGCCCTTCGGAACTAACCTCTGGAAAGCGACGGTGTATGACATATCCAAGTGGGTAAATGTCCTTTCCTTTGACTGGTTCTTGCTTTTTGGAGTGGTGACTTGAGGGTTACCTCTCTCGGCCTTGCTATCTTGAGGATATCGGACAGTTTCGTAAGAATGTTCACCCTTCAAATGGCTCAGTTGGGTGATCGGCTGCCTTGCCCGCTCTAGCTGTGTTAGACGGGATCGGGTTCTTACAAGGTCTTCTTCGATGGTGGTCACCCTGGCATTTAGGTCATCTAGGGCGGTATTGATTTTTGAGAAGATATTGTTAATGGAGCAAGACAGCATAAGCATACTCCCCTGGATATCCCCCTTCTTGACGTCGCGAGACTTGTTGTGGTTTGGTGAGGTCTCGCTCATAGGGTCCCTGATCCGAAGAAATGACAGGTATTAGAACTCGCCTAAACTCGATTTTGCGTACATGATGAGTCAAACTAGACATGGCCCGGGGTGACGGAAATGACTAGGACTCTCGGATCGGGAGACCCGGACGCTGACCTAGACAAAATAACGACCGCAAATCAGACTTAAGCTGCAGAAGGGTGAACCCGAAAATTGGGCGACCGCGTTTGACTGTGCCACATGCTCGGACCAACCGTGGTTACCTAACCCTAGGTGACTCGAGTGTTGGACGAGCGACCCGTAAGGATCACGAACCTTTTGTTACAGGGCTATGCCTTGTAAAAGGTTGACTCGGAAAAGACACCTGGACGGGTGACTTGTGAAAGGTGGGCCTTCCTTAGAATTCGGCTATGTGGGCCGAGTCTTGTTCGAAGGAAGGTCCATGTGAAACATCCCCAGACTTTGGACTCGATTGTGTAGACGGGCCCTCCTTTGCAGGAGTATGTCCTACGTAGGTGGGCCTCGCCTTAGTCTAATAAGGCGGACTGGGGTAGGGAAGAAACTCGTGATGTAAGATCGACGGAGTTTCGACGCTAAAGACCTTGACGACTTAAGACACGACCCGAAACTGCTAAATACGGGAAGTCCTAAAAAGAGAAAGGTTTTGAAAATTGATTGTTTTTGGAAAGTCCGAGAGAACTCGGGGAAAGGCCCAATTTTTCGAGAAAATCGGAAAGTGTATCGAGACTCGGTTTTGAAAGTTCGAAAATGTTTTCGAGTTTTGAAATGGGCGGCATACCGGCTAGAAAATAGGCTATTTTGAGTAAAATCATAAATCCTAAATTCGGTATATGTCCGGGTTTTGAAAAGTTGAATATTTGGAATTTTGAAATTTGAATATCGAAAAAAGAATTTCCGACAATTTGAAAATTGAAGATGAGATCCCGAAGATTTAAAAATCGAAAACGGCATCTCAGAGATTTGAAAATCGAGAATGACATCTCGAAGATTTGAAAAGTGAAATTGAGATTTTGAAAAATCGAATATCGAAAAAAGAAATTTCGACAATTTGAAAATTGAAGATGAGATCCCGAAGATTTGAAAATCGAAAACGGCATCTCGAAGATTTGAAAATCGAGAAAGGCATCTCGAAGATTTGAAAAGTGAATTGAGATTTCGAAAATTCGAATATCGAAAAAAGAATTTCCGACAATTTGAAAATTGAAGACGAGATCCCGAAGATTTGAAAATCGAAAACGGCATCTCGGAGATTTGAAAATCGAGAAACGCATCTCGAAGATTTGAAAAGTGAAATTGAGGTTTTGAAAATTCGAAAAATCGAATGGTGGATCGGAAATTCGAATTTTGAGATGGACAGCATGCCGGCTAGAAAATAGGCTTGTTTTGAGTCAAATCATAAGTCCTAAATTTCGGCAGCTTTCCGAGTTTTTGAAAATTGAATATTTTCGGAAAGATGCATTTTTTGAAATGACGGTTTTTGAAAATGACACGGAAACCAAGTAGCATATAGTCACGCAAGCATTATAACGACGCCATGTATGCTCTATACTAAGTCTCGGTCGGTCTATAGAGGGTCTATACCAGTGCACATAGTCTAGACGTTGATCGGGACGGACTTCCTAAGTCGAGTTGATCTTAGAACATTCCGCGAAACCCGCTCGAAAAGACTATGGACAACTTTTGACATATCTATATTGGAGTACATCAACGGTATAGTGGGACGTCGGTCACCAGTACCGGCCCGGGAAAATATGGGTTATGCATGAACCGTAAAACTAAAACGCGTATTGTACTAGTCAAACGATTTCTATTCGAGTCTCACCCTAAGGATGTCGATGGTAAGTCACGCATCTGTTAATCCCCAGCGGAGTCGCCAAATTGTGGACATGACACAGGTCCACCCCGACACGGCCACGCGCGGATTTGGGTAGGCGAATGAATCTCCATATGAGAATGGATCGAATTGAAATTTAGGTCAAAGTGGAGTCGCCACCGAATTTTGTGGTTATTCGGAACCATTCGAGCCCACTCTATGTCGTAGTGGGACGTATACAAAATACGGCCCATTTCCGATATCAGAGTTTATTAGGCTCGTCCATTTGCATTTGATACCGATACCGACATTATCGGATATCGTGTATTGAATGACTCTCGTGCGCCAACGGTTTTGGGCATCCGGAAACCGAGGTTCTGAGTAAGGGGTGAGGGTACGTGTTGGGAAGCCCACAAAGGACACCCAACCCCGCCCGCACATTAGCGGCCTCTACTAAGATCTCGAATGACTTTCCAATACGCGCGTTAGTTGAACGGGAAAATGCTATGCAATGATTATTTTCCCTAAGCATGTGAATGGAATTGAAAAAGGGTTTCTATGTCAATTTAATGCAACTAAAGTTAATGTCAAAGTTGTATTTTAGCATGCGGGTTCATTTTAGTACAATAAAATAAACAAGAATTAAATTGACAAAAGGACAAACGGTTAGTAACGAGATGATGATAATAACGGTTTGCAAATTATTGAATAAAATTGAATGATGTAGAGAGATGATGCATGGTTTGAAAAGATAGTAATACACGTGATTAATTAGACACGTGTCGACCCAAGTCATAAAATACTATCGAGTTTAAAAAGAAGAATGTACTACTCACGGTATTGGTCGTGATGAGGTCACTCGATCGAGTGGTCGATAGACTCGATCGAGTGGACCTCTAAAAGAGGATTCTGCTTTGCGTTTTAGACCTTACTCGGCCGAGTTATTGGCCAACTCGGTCGAGTACGTCGCTACTCGATTGAGTCACTATGAGACTCGACCGAGTAGAGGTCGAAAAAGTATTCTGCTCGCTAAGTTGTGATGTCACTCGATCGAGTGGCACCTGTACGAACCAGGTTCGCTTGCAATTTTATTATTGATTTTGAAATTGCTTTTGATTTTTGATAATTCGACGGTTTTACCGAATTGAGCATAAATATTGTATGACTTATGCTCGATTCGGGTTTTTTATGAATCATTGATTTTGTTGAACCGAATATAAATATTGTTGAATTTATACCCGATTCTAATTTTGAATACTCGTTGTATCCCATATTCGATTATTGAATCGATATGGAATACTAGAGTGAAAATATTAAATTGATTTTAGTCGTCTTAAACTAACTATCGCGATATGAGTAAATCGCGTTAATTAATTTATGTGACTAGATCGCTAGATTCGACATCCAATTATGGAATTGGTATCGAATCTAACGTACCAACACCTTGCTTTGAATTAGAAAACTTGATTCCCTCGGCTTCTCCGACATCGAAATAAATCCCTAGAGATTGTGATGTCGGATCCGCGTCAACGGGTTTCGACCCTTATTAAATAGAACGCTCGTTTTTGAAAATCGATGTAAATATGCGACTTGAATAATGATGAAAACGAAATAAAACGGATTATTGTTTAAGTTAACTTGTTTCAATAATCAAATGATCGGGGTGATGGGATAAGCGATCGGTAACGCTGTGTGCAGTACACTTGTATATTCGGTTTTCCTTATCCCACCATCATTCACATTCGACACAAATCGACAAGTATTTTAATGTTTTAATGTTAACGATATCATTGATATTAGGATGCGATAATAACGATAAAATAAAGAAATAAAATACGACCCTTATGAAGATGATGACGACGTGACGCGAGAAGGAGGGAGAGAAGAGAAGAAATGGGGTTTTTGCACCCTCAACCTACATGTTCTTGTCTCGGATGAGGCTCGTAGTCGCGGCTTTAACACGGGAGCTTCGAGTTTTATGGAGGTTGAGTTATGGTGGTTAGGGTTTCGATTTCCTAAAACTAGGTTTAGGGTTTGCTAGTGTAGTGCCTAGGGTTTGATTAGAGGTAGAATTAGGGTTGAAATTAGGGTTGTAAAGATTGTGAAAAGTTGTCAAATTGTGTGTGCATGGGGTTGCTTATATAGGCAAAGGCAAGGGCACCCGATTAGGGTTACTCGACCGAGTAACCAGCTGACTCGGTCGAGTGGCCCGTTGTGCCTGCAGCCGGGCTTGAATATGGGCCCACTCGATCGAGCGGGTGGGGTACTCGATCGAGTGGCCCATCTAGGTCGCGCGGGTCCATTGCTTTGGACCGTGACTTGGGTTTTTGATGGGTTTTGTGTTTGACTTGGACTTTTGATGGTCGAATGGCTGTTTTGTATGTCTCGGAAATGACTTTGACCAGGGTTGACCCAATCGCAAAAAAGTCAGTTTTATTTCCGGTGTCGGTTTCGACCCAAATTAGTCTTGTTTGACTCGGAATGATCCACTGGGCCTGGATTCGAGGTTGATTTTGTGAGATTTGTACTCCATAAGTGCTTAAGCCAACGACTAATGGATTTGAGCCCATATCCGAGCGCGTAGAAACATGTTAACGTCCGATCATCATCGGATGTTTTTTGGAAACTACCATAGACACCTGGCAGTCAAAATGCGGGTGTCTACACTATGTCGAAATTAGGGAAGATACTAATGGAGTTGGCAACTTTAATTTACTCCTTGTATGATTACAACATATAACCTTAGTTCTTTCCATTGAAGGCAAGTTGCAAAGTTACTGCATTATAGACTAAAAATGCATAATTAGCACACCTTCTATTTACTTTTAATGGCAAGAACTCATGAATGGACTCACGAACTCAACACTCATATATGAATGCATTTATGCACGCAGTCAGCAGTCTAAACTGTGTCAATATAAGACACTGATTATCGCATATTTGAGAACAAACTAATGATTATCCCCGCTGTCGTTGCATCTTTTTCACGAATACAAAAGTATCCAATCTGCTGGTGCAATCTTTACAAGAAAATCTACTAATACAAGAAAATTAAGCCCTAGTTCATTAATTCATTAAAACTGTAAACAAATTGAATGATTATCCAAGACCATGTTAATACGATTAACACAATCATATTTGTTTTAACAAAAATTATCAAAATTAGAATCATTGAAACAAAACATACAAAGTAAATTATTGGAAAATACACTCCGTTATACTCGTTTTATTCCTTATATGCATATTAGGGATATCAAAGTTCATACGAAGTAAATAATTAAGAAACAGAACGTGATTGATATTAGGGATGAATTTCAAAGTCGTAGCACGCTGTCGTTGGGATGATTTTAGGGTTTAGCGTAAGTTTTAAATTAAATATAGTAGATAAGCACATAATCACCTCCTTAAACTATTACGTACATAAAGAAATCTAGCAATCAAAAGAACATACATAATGAATGGAAAATTAACCCAAAAAACCCAAAAAAGAAGAAGAACAATTACCTGATTCATAAACATAGAAAAACCTGGAAATCGATCCGTCACGAATAACCCAATTGAATCCTCCTTCGAATTTGACAAATTGTTGGCTGGATTTTGTGAGTTAATTGCCAAGTGGTTAATAATGGAGAGAAAGATGAAGGAATTTGGGGAGTTATTAGGGATGAATGAATTGGGAGGGACAATGAATTAAGGATGAATAATAGTGTGAGCGGGTTTGTTTTGACTTTTAATTTTTTTCAAAGAATTTGATAAATGCGCTTAAAGATATTTTCACGGGAAATTTGCGGATTTTTTGGGCCAAATAATAGTTAATTTAATTTATGACATCTAAGTGTGTCATAATATAAAAGAGGGAAGACTTTGAGGTTGACACTCTATGAGAGCGTCAATGACAAAGCGTCATAAAAGTAAGGGATTTGTAGTAGTGACGTAAAACTAAAGGCATCCAAATTCCGCCATATGACTTCACCCTAAATGGATGCTTCGTAAAGGAAGGTGACAACAAACCTTACATGGGATTTTCCGAACCAACCTACATCAAAGGCGTACGACACCCCGGGATAGAAATATTCCAAGACTGTTACTTCATCCCTGAAACCACTACAAACTCCCCAAGACTCAAAACCACACCTTGCATGGATGGTCTAGCCAACAACCTACCATTCGGGGAAGAACGCTTCGTCCCCATAGATCCCAATGAGCTAGTCAATATGGTCATGACCCACAAACAATTCGACCCCATATCCCTAATCGTCGATACCAAGGAAGACCAAGAAGGTAGGGGGTGGAGGAAATCCGTCACGTGGGTCAACGAGAATGGTAGGAGGTTCAGGCTAACTACAGGATAAGGGAGGATGTTCGAATAGTTTGAGTCCGAATCCGAAACAGAGTCCGAGTCTGAGTCCAAATCTGAGTCTGAAACATGCCAAGAGTCTAGTATTGTTTGTCTCCCATCTACGTCCGTGTCCGTTCAGGATGAACCGGGGCCTGTCCCGGAAATCCCAATAATGTTATCTCTGTCAAACGAACAGAGGGTCTCCTTATCAAAAGTCCTCGACATGCTCGATTTAACTAATAATAAAAATACTTTTGCTTACGACTCGTCGCACTTAACATGCAATGCCATTATCGACAGCGAACAAAACAAAAATGATCAGGATGATTCTTACAACACTTACCTCCCACTAGAAACCTTGAGAGAATTAGCTAGGCAATAGTTAGGGGCCCCAGTAATCGAAGACACCGAATCCATAAACATTGGAACCCCCTAGAAGCCCAAAATCTCAAAATAGGAACCTCCTTAGATCCTGTTGAAAGAAAACAACTCATAAGCTTACTCACACAATACAAAGACGTCTTCGCTTGGTCCTACAAGGACATGCCAGGCATAGACCGAGACATCGCCGAACATCGAATCCCAATCAAACCTGGGATTAAACCGGTAAAACAAAAGCCGCGCCGCATGCGACCCGAATGGGCCCTTAAGGTCAAAGAAGAGGTAGATAAACAATTTAAAGACGGATTCATACACGTTTCCGAATACTCTGACAGGGTAGCCAACATAGTCCCCATCCCCAAAAAGGACAGAAGGATCCGAGTCTGTGCAGATTTCCGAGACCTTAACAAAGCCAGCCCAAAAGATGACTTTCATTCCCTTACCTCACATAGATATCATAGTAGATAACACCGCCGACCATGCACTGCTTTCCTTCATGGACAGGTACGCCGGGTACAACCAAATAAAAATGGCCAAAGAGGACATATCTAAAACAGCCTTCACCACGCCTTGTGGAACCTATTGTTATTCAGTGATGCCTTTCAGGCTTAAGAATGTCGGGGCAACTTACCAAAGAACCGCAACCACACTTTTACACGATATGATGCATAGAGAAGTCGAGGTGTATGTAGACGATATGATAGTCAAATCCCAAAATCGAGAAGGGCACGTCCCGGCCCTCGTAAAATTCTTCAAGCGCCTACGCCAGTATAATATGAGACTTAACCCACAAAAATGCGCCTTCGGGGTTACATCTGGGAAACTTCTAGGTCAGGTAGTGAGCCAGCGGGGAATCGAGATTGACCCATCTAAAATAAGAGGCTTTCTAGACATGCCCGCACCCTCAAAGGAAAAGGAGATCAGGGGATTTCTGGGTAAGGTCCAATACATCAGCCGTTTCATCGCCAAATTAACCGTGGTTTGTGAACCTATCTTCAAAAAGGGTCAAAATAACCGAACCCACCATCTGGGATGATAAATGCCAAAGAGCCTTTGACAAAATAAAAGAGATATTAGCACAACCCCCAGTGTTAATGCCTCCCAAAAAGGGACTGCCCCTCTCCCTCTACATTACCGTAACCGAAATCTCAATGGGAGCAATGCTAGCAGAAATCGTTGACAAGGAAGAGAGAGCCATCTACTACATTAGCAAAAAAAATCTCGAGTACGAAACAAAATACACCCTCCTAGAAAGAACCTGCCTTGCCCTAGTATGGTCAACCAAAAAACTCCGGCACTACATGCTTAGCCACACCGTGCACGTATACTCGAAAATGGATCCTATCAAATACATCTTCGAGAAACCTGTCCTCAACGGACGATTGGCACGGTGGACCTTTATGTTGGCAAAATTCGACTTAACATACACACCCCTTAAAGTTATTAAAGGGAAAGCCGTAGTCGATTTCTTAGTAGAAAACCCAGTAGAGGAACCATCCACAACCGACACCTGGTCCTTCCCCGACGAGGACATCCTGTTCGCCGAAAGCGAATCATGAGATCTATATTTCGATGACGCCTCGAGCGTGAAGGGTATGGCGTGGGAATCCTTTTGATATCCCCAATAGGTGATCACATACCCATATCAATCAAACTAGACTTTCCCGTTACCAACAACGCAGCCGAGTACGAAGCCTGCCTAATAGGACTAAAAATCGCCGTAACTCTAGGAGTTAAGAACTTTAGAGTACACGGAGATTCATCCCTAGTAGTCAACCAAGATACGGGCACCTGGAAGGTTTACAGCGAAAGCCTAACCCCATACCAAACCAAAGTAGAAAGAATATCCCGGGATCAACGAAATCGACTTCATACACATACCCCGCGAAGAAAATCAATTCGCTCACGCTTTATCCAAACTAGCCTCACTAATAAACATGCCTGGCCATCTTTTCTCTATGCCTATTTGTGTAGAGAGAAGCGAACAACCAGCCTACATCCATAACCTCGAAACCAACGATACCTCCAAGGAACCCTGGTACAAAGCAATCCTGGACTTTAAAACCAACGGATCATACCCACCTAACATAAACACCAAAAACAAAAGAGCCTTAAGAATACAAGCCGCCCATTACGTTTTGAACAAGGGCTACTCTACAAATTAACCCCACAAGGAGTCCTCCTTAGGTGCGTAAACAAAACCCAATCCGAGAGAGTCATGGAAGAAATACATGACGGAGAGTGCGGACCCCACATGAGTGCACACCTATTAGCCCGAAAAATAATGAGACTAGGCTATTAGTGGATTGCCCTAGAGGCAGACTGTCGATGTCATGTCGGTCATTGCCACAATTGCCAAATATTCGCCAACATCCAACACCTACCACCCTATCCTCTCCACACCATAACCACACCCTGGCCCTTCTCTACTTGGGGAATTGAAATCATAGGAAAAGTACACCCATCCGGGACCGGCGGACACTGTTTTATACTGGTGGCCACCGACTACTTCACCAAATGGGTAGAAGCGGCTTCTTACATCGTACTGACCTCTAAACAAGTAGTCAAATTTCTTCAAAACAACATCATCTGCCGCTACGTTTTACCTCACGAATTAATCAGTGATCAGGGGGCTCATTTCAGGGCCGACACCCAAAAACTCCTCGATAAATACAAGATCCAAAGACACAAAATCTCACCCTATAGACCTCAGACAAACGGGGCTGTGGAGGCAGCAAACAAAACAATTACCACAATCCTTAAGAAAATGATAGATAACTACCGGGATTGGCCAAGCAAAATACCCTTCGCTTTATGGGGATACCGAACATCCTACTGAACACCCAACGGAGCCACACCATATTACCTAACCTACGACTCTGAAGCCGTGCAACCCATAGAGCGAGAAATACCCTCTCTATGGATACTTGATCGCCTCCCAATCGGATCGGTCGTCAACGAAGGACGGGGGATCAAACGATATTTATAGACTCGGAATAACACAAAAACTACTAGAGTAATCGTGGTAAGTCGAGGTCGGTCCACAGGGAATGGTGTGTGTTTGTGAAGTTTAAAGTGTCGTGTTCGATGCCTTAGAATGGGGGTTTTGTAGAGGTCGAGTCTATACTAGAGGGATTAGTACGATGATGGTTTAGAGATGATCAATTTAGGGAAAGGCGTTAGGGAGAAGTCGGGATTCGGTACTTGGGGTCTAAGAAGGTCGGGATCGAGTTTTTGTCACAATATTGGTAAACCCACCTAAAAACCCGTTTTCGCGGTGAATGAGGGTAAGTTCCTTGTCATGGTAATTTCTACCCCGAGTTTCCCCATATTGATAGAAATTAGTCAAGGTCGGTCTAGTTGGCCGGACTAAAACAACAATGACACAACACCAAAAATAAGATAAACCAACATGCAAGCAACCCACCAACATCCCTATATTCAAATAAACCAAGCCCTCATCCCTAAACTCCCCAACAAGAAATCTACTCACACATCATTATGGAAATCATCACAACATGCATATTAATTAGATCTAAACAAGATTATGATGAGAAATAACACAAAAACTAAATTAGAGATTAGAGAGTAGAAGAGAATTATACCAACTATGTAGATCTATAAGAAATAAGAAGATATCATAGATAAATGTTGAATCTTTGCTGAATAAAATGGAGAACTTCTCACTAATCCTCCAATAAACCCAACAAATCTTCAAACAAAACTTGGATAGTCTTCTTACAACCTTGAAATCCAAATAATTGTTGATGGATACTTGTAGATCTACTATTAAACTACTAGAATTTTTGAGGATTTTTCTAGACTACTACTACTAATGGATGGTGTAATAGGGTGGTGGAGTGCTGTAATGTCTTCCCTCCTTAGCATAATGGAGAGGTGAGGTAGGCAATGAATTAGGGTAACATATATATAGTAATCTCTTAATGGATCCTTAACCTAAAGCCCAAATCCAACTTTATGCTCCATTAGTGAGACAATCTCCCTTTGCATCTCCATGGGGTGAAACTTCGCCCTGCGGACTTGACGATAATTCCCATCGGGTGAAATTTTCGCCCGGTGAGATTTTCTTCTTTTTTTCGCATTTTCGGCACTTCTTCCCATCGGGCGGAATTTCACCCGGTGGGCGAAATTTCGCCCGGTCTGTTTCGCCCGGTGGAGAGTTCTCGGAAATTCTTCGGGAGGCACTTTTCACCATCGGGTGAAATTTCGCCCGGTGGTGTCTCACCGGGTGAAATTTTGCCCGGTCATATTTCAGGCCTCGAATCTTGTCTCATTCTTCGTTTGTTCGATCGGATGGCTTTAAACTTTAAGTTGTGTGTTTTGCTCTTTGGACGGTTTTCCCTTCTCTTGTGCTCGTGGAAGCTCAATCGTGATTTCGGTGCTCAAATCCTATCCAAATGATAGAAAAACTACCACAAACACGTAACGCACAAGAGGGACGCTAATGCGAGAAGTACGCAAAATATGGCGATAATCCCACTCAAGACTTGCAAAACGAGGGAAAAACGGGTCTAAATGGAGGGAAAAACGGTCCAAATTTAGCACACAATAATTCCCCCACACTAAACCGTTGCTCGTCCTCGAGCAAAGACCCAAAAAGAAATTACAAACTACTACTACTAGCTAGACTACGCTAAGCCGATACGGGGCAATTAACGAGCCCGCTCCGTCCCATCAACTCACATCGAAATACTTATGAGGTAAAGTACTTCCATGCAAGGCAAGTTGGGGCTTGCTCAAAATGGTGGATGCGACTAAACACACAAAAACATATAACACGAAAGAATAGACGCATCCAAAGCAAAAATAAAACACCGAATCCCTCATCGAGACGGCGGGGAAAGACACTGATTACTTACCTAGAACAACAATAAACTTCCAAGATAAATCACCCACGTAAACAAGGACCAAAGCCTAATACTATGACAATTAAGCAATATAGATGTTGATAACTTAGCTAGGTCCGCCTAATCTTCTAAAGGGGTACTACGGGGCGTATAATGGAATAGAAAAAGTGAACCATGGATTCGTTCGACACTGTAGGTAAGTGCAGTCCCGCTCTCTTTGGCTAGGCCAAGAGGGTCGTTCCAAAACTCGAATTTCCTAAATTAGCCCAAATAAAAAGGTGGAGTGTTTACAATTATTGGGGTGGATCGACTCATCACCGCTATCTTCCGACCTCGGGACTCGGTCCTCTAGTTGGCACTTCACGACAATGAATCGATCAAAGGGTTTTTTTTTTTTTTTTTTTGTAGGAGACATTTTTGATAATTTTGATTTTCATTTGAAGCTCCTTTCCTTCTCCTTTGCTTTTCTTTCTTTTTCATATTTTTGTGCCCTTTTTCTCTTGCTTTGGTTTGCCCTTTTTGGCTTCTTGATGTGGTTTGTAACCAAGCTTGGAGGTTATTTTTGTGTAAACTTATTGTGATGATGTATAGGTGGAGGAAAAATAGGCAATCGAGAACGCGCGCCATTCCGGATAACCCACAAAAGATGGAAAAGATTTGGACTAAAGGTGCAATGGTCATTCGAGCAAGGTCACCTAGAAAACGGGATGCGGGAACCAAGGCCTAACTCCTCCATGGGTGGTCAAGGTGGTCAAATGCAAACCCCGAAGTAAACCTCTAGTAGAAAAGGTGGACTCAAAGCTAAAGGATCAACAAATTCATTGCCTAAGAGTCATTCTACTAGACTAAGGTCCAAAATCTACGATGGATTATCTACAATGGAATGTAAACTCTTGTTAAAGATTTGTAATCGGGTTTTCGAAAAGTTTTAATCCTAGACACACTATACAAAAGCAAAACAAACACAAAACACACGAAAATGAAAAGGCAAATAAAAGAAAACACAAGTAAAGTCATGAACTCCATACTCCATCAACATTCAAGCACAATCAACCACAACACCAAAATGCTCAACTTCGAGAGCCTCCAAATAGCAACAACCTAACTCCTCTACAAAATTAAAGAAGAAAGAAGGAAGGAAGTTACCAAGCGGGTGCTTTCTTAATCTCTTCAATTCGCGCTATTAAGGTGGTGGTTACCTGTAAGAGTAGAGAACAAGACCATACACGGGACACGAAACATAACGAGAAACGAGAAAAGAGAAGAAAAAGAAAAGAAAATGTTTTTGATTTTTCGAGTTTTTCAAATTTTTATGGATTTTTGAAAAGATTTTTGAAAAATAAAAGATAGTAGACTCCTCCCCCACACTAAAACTGTACATTGTCCTCAATGTACAAGTAGGGAAGAACGAAAAAGACGAAAAAGAAAAATAAGAAAAATCTTTTTGGATTGATATGATTTTTCAAATGTTTTTGGATTTTATAATTTTTTGAATGTTTTAGGATTTTTCAAAAATTTTGAGGAAAGAAAAAGAAAATAAAATAAAGTAAAGAAAACGATAAGATAGTGGCAGTCCTAGGTGCAATCACATCATCTAGACCCTAGCCAAGTGACTAAGAAAATGAAAATGAAATAAAATGAAAGGGTGAAAAATTGGGCGTAGGTGTAGTCACGTCACCTAGCCCGGATTAAGAAAAATTGAGAAAAATTTGATTTAAAAATTTGGATTTTTCAAAGGGTCAATGGCGTAATCACGTCGCCAAGAGACCGGGAGCAATACCAAGGCCGCGACGGCCGCAAAAAATCATTAAATGGGACGGTGGGACAGCTTGCAAATTTGTTCGAGATAAAATAATCACAATGATTATAATGATGAAACAATGAATAAGGAACAAGATTAGTTCAAGGACATACAATGATAGATGATTAAGACTCAACGACACCACATATATTTACCCACAACACATACGAACCACATTATCTACCGACTCTTGTAGGGGGGTCTAGTTCGAATAGTCATTAGACGCAAAGGAGGCCGTGGGAGTTCCTTCACCGGCATACTCCCAAACTCCTACATCCCCCGAGTTGTTCAGTCGGAATTCACAGGGACCTGGAGGTAGGTCCCAATTGTGACGGTTATAAATATTGGTTCGGTTTTTGCAGGGGACAATTAAGGCACGGTCATGGCTAAGAGAAACGAGGCGGTGGTCAGGCACATTAAATATCCAAGTAGGGAAATAAGCCTCGTTAACCCAGACACGGGGGTCATGTGGTTTAATATGGTCGGTCGAATAACCCAAATTTCTTGCTATTACGGTCACAAGACCACCACAGTCGATAGAGGGGCGTTGGTCAATAATAATTTGATGAAAGTGTAACGCCACGACAATGGGTAGGTCTAGGGGGTAAGGGTTACCAAGTAAAGAGTCACATATCAATTGTAAGACACACACATTGAGGTTAATGATATTGTCGATAGATGGCAAAAGACAGTGGGAAAGGAATTCAGCGAAATAACGAATGGCTGGGTTACGGATTTCAGCGGTAAAATTGGAATTGGGTTCAAATCACGTTGACCCGGCGCTATGCGCCTCCATAAGTCTCTCCTAGTCGCACTACTTTGCGAATCACTTAGGGGTCTACTTAGTCCGGTACCCGATGAGGGTAAACCTAGAGCTAAGCTAAAGTCGGAAATATTTAAACAGTGATTTCTACCAAACAAATTAAATTTGAACTCCTTAGGTGTGGTCGGGTTATCGATTGTAAAGGTACTTAAAAACTCACAACTCAAGTCTTTGTTTGTGAAAGGCACAAAATCAAGGAGTTTACTAATACCAATTCTAGACGATAACTCTCTAATATCGTCCTTAATTCCTAGAATTTTCATTGTGAATGGACAAGGACATCTCGTACTTTGAAAGTCTTTTTCAATGGAGGTTGAATATGGTGTATGGAAGGTAGTGTAATGATTTTGTGATGGTTGAAAGGGTGAAATGATGAGTGAGGTGAAAAAGGTGGTATAAATAAGGGTGTTTTGAGGGGTAAAGTGAAAGTTTAAAGTTGGTGGTAAAAAATTGGTGTAAAAGATTGTTGGAGGGAGATGAAAATGTAATGGGTGAGTAAAAAGGTGTAGGTGATTGGCCAAGTCACACCGTCGGGTGGAATTTCACCCGGTCGGGCATCATCGGGTGAAATTTCACCCGACGACTTTTCGTCGTGAAAATCTTTTTTGCCGTCTTTTTCCACCGGGTGAAATTTCACCCGGTCAAAATCTCACCGGGCGAAATTTCGCCCGGTGGTAAGTTCTTCGGTTCCGGCAATTCTGGCAACTTTTCCGTAGGGCGAAGTTTTGCCCGGTCGAGTCTCACCGGGCGAAGTTTCGCCCGGCGGTCTTCTTTGTTGCGTTTTTCCGCCTTGCCATTTCGTGGCTCTTCAATAATCACCTAGAGATTCAAATATTGACTCTACTCACATTACATAATCAATATTTCCCACAAACATGCTTATGGTCTACGATTAAAGCTCCATAACTTCTCCAAATGCTTGGTCTTCATCCAAATTTAGCTCCATAGTGAAATCCAATTTCAATCAATCTTCTCAGGCTAACAAAACTAATAAACTCAAAGAAATATGATACATATATACAAGGTGGTTGTTGAGGATACCACCAAACCTACATCAATTGCGAGAGGGGGTCAAACAACGCTCCTCGATGGGAGCTCACCAAACTTCATAGTATCAAAGGTCTCACGAATATGACCGGGATGATAAATCTTCAAACGTTGCCCATTAACCATAAACTTTCCGGTTTCCAGGCTTGATATCTCTATCGATCCATATGGTTGCACTCCGGTCACTTCAAATGGACCCGACCATTTTGATTTCAACTTACCGGGAAAGAGCTTAAAACGAGAGTTGAAGGGTAATACCTTATCACCAACGAAGAAGTCCTTACGTAGAATTCGAGAATCGTGCCATTGGCGAGTTCTTTCTTTGTAGATCTTCGAATTCTCGTAGGCTTCAAGTCTTAGTTCTTCCAATTCTTGTAGTTGGAGAAGGCGATTATTTCCTACAATGCTCTCATCGAAGTTTAGCTCTTTGATTGCCCATTTGGCTTTGTGTTCTAGCTCCACCGGTAAATGACAAGCTTTACCATACACAAGACGATAAGGAGTGGTTCCAATCGGCGCTTTGTAAGCCGTTCTCAATGCCCAAAGGGCGTCATTTAATTTCAATGACCAATCCTTTCGGTGTGTATTAACAACTTTCTCTAAAATTCCCTTGATTTGACGGTTGGAGATCTCGGCTTGCCCATTTGATTGAGGGTGGTAGGCTAAGGACATCTTGTGAGTGATACCATACTTCCTAAGAAGGTGTTCAAAGGTATCTTTCCTAACATGAGAGCCTTCATCACTAATTATGGCTCTAGGCATACCGAATCTTGGGAAAATCACGTTCTTGAAAAGCTTGATTACAACCTTGGAGTCATTGGTGGGGGAAGCTACGACCTCGATCCATTTTGAGACATAATCAACCGCGACTAGAATTTACTTGTTACCAAAAGAGGATGTGAACGGACCCATGAAATCAATGCCCCAAACATCGAACAATTCAATCTCCAAGATAGGTTGAAGGGGCATCTCATTTCTTCTTGTTATATTGCCGCTTCTTTGGCATGCATCGCATGTGAGAATGAAAGCTCGAATGTCTTTGAACATGGAAGGCCACCAAAACCCGCTTTGTAGAACCTTGGCAATTGTCTGTTGGTTGGCCAAGTGTCACCAATAGGATGTCGAGTGGAGGTGCTTCACAATATTATATCCTTCTTCGGCCGTAACACATCGTCGGTAAATTCCATCTATACATCGGCGAAATAAATAAGGCTC
This sequence comes from Agrostemma githago, assembly GCA_958450325.1. Classification (NCBI taxonomy): domain Eukaryota; kingdom Viridiplantae; phylum Streptophyta; class Magnoliopsida; order Caryophyllales; family Caryophyllaceae; genus Agrostemma; species Agrostemma githago. The sequence continues at coordinate 17,544,896 of OY288250.1, forward strand.
GTCCCAATAATAGCGTCGGGCTTCATAACGTAGTTTCTTCCTCTCTTGTTTGGAATAATCGTCCGGAATAAAATGAGACACTAAGAAATTGACGATATCGGCATACCAAGGTGTAATGGTTTCAACGGCCATCAAGGCCTCATCTCTCATAGCTTCATTGATGGGAATGTCATCTTCTTCATTGCTCTCTTTACTTACCGTTAGTCTACTAAGATGATCCGCTACCAAGTTCTCCGATCCGGCTTTGTCTTTAATCGTAATATCGAATTCTTGCAAAAGGAGCACCCACCGAAAGAGTCGGGACTTTGTCTCCTTTTTAGACATTATATAACGAATTGCCGCATGATCGGTGTGAATAATGACTTTGGAGCCGGTAACATAATTTCGAAATTTCTTCAGGGCATAGACAACGACAAGCATTTCTTTTTCGGTTGTGGTGTACCTCTATTGGGCTTCATCTAAGGTCTTGCTTGCATAATAAATCACATGTAGCTTCTTATCAACCCGTTGCCCTAGAATGGCACCAACGGCAAAATCGGATGCGTCGCACATGATCTCAAATGGAAGATTCCAATCGGGAGCTTTGATAATCGGTGTGGTAGTGAGAGCGGTCTTTATCCTGCAAAAGGCCTCAAGACAAGAGTCATCAAAAACAAAAGGTGCATCTTTCATAAGCAAAGAAGTCAAAGGCTTAGCAATTTTAGAAAAGTCTTTAATAAATCGTCTATAAAAACCGGCGTGACCTAGAAAACTCCTCACCCCTTTGACATTCGTAGGTGGTGGCAGGTTTTCAATCACGGAGACTTTCGCTTTTTCGACTTCAACTCCTCTATTAGAAACAATATGACCTAGGACAACACCTTGTTCAACCATAAAATGACACTTTTCCCAATTTAAAACAAGTCTATACTCTTCACATCGAGCTAACACTTGATCAAGATTTTCAAGACAAGAATCAAAAGATGTACCATGGACACTAAAATCATCCATAAAAACTTCCATGGATTTTTCAATAACATCGGAGAAAATAGCCATCATACATCTTTGAAACGTTCCCGGCGCATTACACAATCCAAATGGCATCCTTCTATAAGCATAGGTGCCATAGGGACAAGTAAAAGTGGTCTTCTCTTGGTCATCGGGATGAATAGGAATTTGAAGAAATCCGGAATGACCATCAAGGAAACAAAAATAAGAATGATGCGTCAATCTTTCAAGCATTTGATCAATAAAGGGAATGGGGAAATGGTCTTTTATGGTGGCCGTGTTCAATTTACGATAGTCTATACACATGCGCCAACCGGTAATAGTCCTAGTAGAAATTGACTCACCCTTTTCTTCTTTAACAACCGTCATTCCTCCTTTCTTCGGCACAACTTGTACGGAGCTAACCCATTTACTTCCGGTTATTGGGTATATAATGTTAGCCTCATACAACTTGAGGACTTCCTTCATGACAACCTCTTTCATGGTGGGGTTCAACCTACGTTGACCCTCAACCGAAGGATGGTGGTCATCATCAAGGATGATCCTATGCATACAAACATTTGGGCTTATGCCTTGGAGGTCGACAATGCTATACCCGATGGCCTTTTTGTGCTTTCTCAAAACAATTAAAAGTTTCTCCAATTGAGGTCCATCAAGGGTAGCATTGACGATAACGGGATAATTAGTTCCTTCAAGAAAAGCATATTTGAGGGAAGAGGGGAGTGGTTTAAGTTCAAGATTAGGAGGAGAAGATACCATACTCTTACCCACCGGTAGTGGTTCTACCTTTTCATCATGCAAACATTCTTCTTCAAGAGGTGGAGAGTCAAATGGTTCCTCTTCTTGCTTATCATCATCTATCAAGCTATACTCAACCAAACTATCAATAACTTCAATGGAATTCATTTGTTCAATCATTGGTTGTTTAAGAGCTTGAGAAAGGGAAAACTCTACCGACTCGTTCCCTATGTTAAATGATAACTTTCCATTCTTAACATCAACTATAGTACCACCGGTAGCCATAAAAGGTCGACCTAAGATAATGGGGGTAATAGTGTCTTCGGGCATATCCATGACAACAAAGTCGGAGGGGGTGAAGAACTTACCAACTTGAACAGGTACATCCTCAAGTACCCCAAGTGGGTACTTGACGGACCTATCCGCAAGTTGAATCAACATACTAGTGGGTCTCATCTCCCCCACACTAAGTCTCTTAGCAATAGAATAAGGTAATAAACTAACACTAGCCCCTAGGTCGCATAAAGCTTGATTAACAACAACATTTCCTACCCGACAAGGGATGGAAAAACTACCGGGATCATCTAGTTTCTTTGGCATTTCGTTCATAAGAATGGCACTACAATGACCCGTGAGAGAGACACATTCTTTGTCCTCTATGGTTCTCTTTTTAGTCAAGACATCTTTCAAAAACTTAGAATAGAGGGGCATTTGAGAAATTACCTCGGTGAAAGGCAAAGCTACCTCTACTTTCTTCAACATATCCACGAAATGGCTAAATTGAGCATTCTCTTTGTGTGGCTTAGCTCGCTCGGAAAAAGGCAATGGAGGGACAAAAACGGGAGGCGGTGGAACATTAGATTCTTCTTCTTCTTCGGCTAATCGCTCCGCCTCTTTTCTTTTGGCTTCTTCCGCTTCCATTTGCTCTTTCTTCTTTCTTTGTTCTCTTAATTCATTCTCCGCATTTTGGAGGATATCAAACTCCGCTTGTATTCCCCGGTTTTGTTTGGGGGAAGGAGGAGATGATTCTTGTGGTGCACTTGGTTGATTAACCTCGGATGGGGTATTCTTGGTGTTCAAGTTCAAGTTCTTATATGGGTCCTCAAGTTCTTTGCCACCTCTCAAAATTACGGCATTTGCTTGGTCTGAAGGATCTCTTGGGTTTTGGGGTTGACCGGGCAAACCATGGGGTGGATGAATTGGTGCGGCTAAGGCTTTTGTTGCTTCTTGTGATTCCCAAACTTTTAGCCTCGCCTTAGTATCTTGATGTTCATTCCATAGTTGGCCAACGGTTCTATGCAAATCATTATAGTTCTCCCATGAAGGACCTCCTTGACCAAATTGAGAATTGTTTGGTTGGCCATAAGATTGAGAGGGTTGATTGAATGATTGTTGATTGTAACCTTTGTTACCATGAGAATTTCCTTGGAACCCTTGATTGTATCCATGATTAAAGCAATTACCATGTTGATTTTGGTAATTGTTGTAGTTGTTGGGAACATGGAAGTTGCTACCTTGTTGATTGAAGTTGCTCCTTTGATGAGGAGGCATATATGGGGGCATCTTTGGAGGACTTTGGTTAAAGGGCCTTTGTTGACTTTGATTGAATGGCCTCATTTGACTCCCTTGGGTGCGCGGCATCGGATTTTGAACATTTTGATTTCCATAAGAGAAATTAGGATGAAATCTTGTGCCGGCATTGTAGGTATTAGAAAAATGATCAAATTGAGGTCTTTGCCCATATACTTGTATAGCTTGGACTTCATTTGGCTCTTCAACATAAACTTCTTCGTTAGGAATGCAAGAGCTAGAGTCGTGGCCATGATTGCCACAATGATCACATTGAACTTCCCATGTTAATAGCTTTGGAGGTGATGGTTGCCTTGGAGGAACACTCCCTTGAATTTGGTAGATACCTCTAGGAGTGGGCTTAGAATTCATGGCATCCATTCTCTTTTTCAATTCTTCAAGTTCCGTTTGGAATTTTAATTCATTAGAACTCGTAGATGAGTTCACTTCAATTTTCTTTCTAGAATCCCTCGATTGACCCATTCTAGAATCACTCCTTGCCATCTTCTCAATAAGATTCTTAGATGCCTCATCGGTGAGAGAAGAGAAGTCTCCTCCGGCGGCCGAATTGAGGTTTTCCTTGGTTCTCGATGAAAGGGTGTTGTAAAATGTTTGGGTGGTTAGCCAATCGGGTATTCCATGATGTGGACATTTGCGCAACAAGTCTCTAAATCTTTCCCAAGCCTCACTTAGGCTTTCAAATTCATCTTGCTTAAAGGTTTGTATCTCCATGCGGTATTGATTAGTCTTTGACGGCGGAAAATATTTCTCCAAGAAGGCATTAGATAGTTGAGCCCATGTTGTAAAAGTATTAGCGGGATGGCCTTGAAGCCATCTACGAGCTCCATCTCTCAAGGTCTTCGGAAATAATAAGCGATGCAATTGGCATGAAGTTAACCCATTGAGACGTGCTCCTACTAATTTTTCTTTGAATGAAGCGATGTGCTCTTGAGCATCTTCTTGAGAAAAGCCGTGAAATGTATCTTGTTGGACCGCGTTGGTCAAAGAAGCTTTCAATTCGTAGTTCTCGGGAATCTCTCCGAAATCAACGGGAGAAGGTGTTTCTTCATGTGTGAGTTAAGAGTGCGAACCTAGAGTCCCCATTGGTTGGATTGGTGGTGATGGTGGATTTGAAGAATTTGGAGGGTTTGGGGAATTTGGAGAATTTGGAGGGGATGGAATTGGTGGTGGTGTTCTCGGTGATGGTGGTGGTGGTGGTGAATTTTGTGAAGTGGAAGGTATGGAAGGGTTGTTTGGAAGGGGGTTATGTGATGTAGAAGGTGTAGAAGGTGAATGTGGAAGGATGGGATTAAGGTTAGGAGGTGGTAATGAAGGATGTGGAATGATGGTGGTTGAGTTATTTCCTCGAAAACGCAATGCTCTAAAAGTCCTTTCCGGTTCCGGATCGAACCACAAGGGCGATGACGTGTTCCTGGGCATAAAACTCAATTAAACGGTGAGACTCCTAGCACCTCGCGGCACTAGGGAAAAGAGAGAAGGGAAAATAATCAAACACAACAACTAAAAACACAATCAACTAGCCGTTCCCCGGCAACGGCGCCATTTTGATCGCCTCCCAATCGGATCGGTCGTTAACGAAGGACGGGGGATCAAACGATATTTATAGACTCGGAATAACACAAAAACTACTAGAGTAATCGTGGTAAGTCGAGGTCGGTCCATAGGGAACGGTGTGTGTTTGTGAAGTTTAAAGTGTCGTGTTCGATGCCTTAGAAGGGGGGTTTTGTAGAGGTCGAGTCTATACTAGAGAGATTAGTACGATGATGGTTTAGAGATGATCAATTTAGGGAAAGGCGTTAGGGAGAAGTCGGGATTCGGTACTTTGGGTCTAAGAAGGTCAGGATCGAGTTTTTGTCACAATATTGGTAAACCCACCTAAAATCCCGCTTTCGCGGTGAATGAGGGTAAGTTCCTAGTTATGGTAATTTCTACCCCGAGTTTCCCCATATTGATAGAAATTAGTCAAGGTCGGTCTAGTTGGCCGGACTAAAACAACAATGACACAACACCAAAAATAAGATAAACCAACATGCAAGCAACCCACCAACGTCTCTATATTCAAATAAACCAAGCCCTCATCCCTAAACTCCCCAACAAGAAATCTACTCACACGTCATTATGGAAATCATCACAACATGCATATTAATTAGATCTAAACAAGATGATGATGAGAAAATAACACAAAAACTAAATTAGAGATTAGAGAGTGGAAGAGAATTATACCAACTATGTAGATCTATAAGAAATAAGAAGATATCATAGATAAATGTTGAATCTTTGATGAATAAAATGGAGAACTTCTCACTAATCCTCCAATAAACCCAACAAATCTTCAAACAAAACTTGGATAGTCTTCTTACAACCTTGAAATCCAAATAATTGTTGATGGATACTTGTAGATCTACTATTAAACTACTAGAATTTTTGGGGATTTTTCTAGACTACTACTACTAATGGATGGTGTAATAGGATGGTGGAGTAGTGTAATGTCTTCCCTCCTTAGCATAATGGAGAGGTGAGGTAGGCAATGAATTAGGGTAACATATATATAGTAATCTCTTAATGGATCCTTAACCTAAAGCCCAAATCCAACTTTATGCTCCATTAGTGAGACAATCTCCCTTTGCATCTCCATGGGGTGAAACTTCGCCCTGCGGACTTGACGATAATTCCCATCGGGTGAAATTTTCGCCCGGTGAGATTTTCTTCTTTTTTTCGCGTTTTCGGCACTTCTTCCCATCGGGCGAAATTTCACCCGGTGGGCGGAATTTCGCCCGGTCAGTTTCGCCCGGTGGAGAGTTCTCGGAAATTCTTCGGGAGGCACTTTTCACCGTCGGGTGAAATTTCGCCCGGTGGTATCTCACCGGGTGAAATTTTGCCCGGTCATTTTTCTGGCCTCGAATCTTGTCTCATTCTTTGTTCGATCGGATGGCTTTAAACTTTAAGTTGTGTGTTTTGATCTTTAGACGGTTTTCCCTTCTCTTATGCTCGTGGAAGCTCAATCGTGATTTCGGTGCTCAAATCCTATCAAAATGATAGAAAAACTACCAAAAATACGTAAAACGCACAAGAGGGACGATAATGTGAGAAGTACGCAAAATATGGCGATAATCCCACTCAAGACTCGCAAAACGAGGGAAAAATGGGTCTAAATGGAGGGAAAAACGGTCTAAATTTAGCACACAACAATACTAGCCGAAAGCGGCATCCCCGAAGAAGAATGGAGCCAAAAACGATACGATGAGCTAGTACTCCTAGATGAGCATAGGAAACACGCACTAACCAACGTACAAGCCTACCAACAACGCATAAAGCAGGCCTTTAACAAACGAGTGAAATCCCGAAACATACATGAGGGAGATCTAGTAGTCAAATCCATTAGAGCACCCCTTCCCGTTGATCCAAGAGGAAAATTCAAAACAAACTGGCCGGGCAGGCCCTACCTGGTCAAGAAAATACTCTCGGGGGGTGCTGTAATCATCACCGACCTAGACGGTCAAGAATTCTCAACCCCAACCAACATGGATCAACTCAAACGATACTACCCATAAACATTCCAACAAACTCATCCTGATGGTCTCTAAAGTAGGGTGTAAACTCGCACAATAAAAAAAAATTAAAAAATTGCATCGATAATTAGCATAGTAAGTCTAAAGCAACATCACTCATATTTAAAAGAACTACGAACATGGTTTGATTCCATTTAAACACGGATACGTAGGCAACCCTTCCTCGGGTATGACCAACCAAATAACAAAATCGATTACTTGATTCACGTACAAACCGGAACCTTTTTCCACGCTCCAGCTAATGAGTGATTCAATGACGAAGCACAAACGACGAGCCGAGGACGGAATGAAAACCCAAAAGGGCGCTCCGGGAAAAATAAAGAAACGAGTTGCGAGCCGTCGTTAAAAAAAACGACGAGCCGAGGACGGAGTGAAAACCTGAAAGGGCGCTCCGGGCAAAATGAAGAAACGAGTTGCGAGCCGTCGTTAAAAAAAACGACGAGCCGAGGACGGAGTGAAAACCCGAAAGGGCGCTCCGGGGCAAAATGAAGAATCAAGTTGCGAGCCACCACAAAAAAAATATATAAAACAAAAAATTTGGTTCTTATTAACATCAATAAAAAAGGTTAAATCGAGCCTTTGTCGTGGCCTTTACATCGAGCATCGGAAACCCGGCTATTCCGGAAAATGACAACGTGTCAAAACTCCATAAAAACTAGTAATAATACGCCACATAATACAAATTAATAAAACATAATATGAAACGGCTGAGCTCTACCGGTCCAACCTTTTTCTATCACCATAAGGGCATGCTTGTTTGGGTTTTCACCATCGACCTCTCTTCATACAAGCTTCCACCGCCCTAGCCAAAGGCGAGCTCAGCCAACCATGTTTCCTCTCATCACTAGCACCTTCAATACGAGTCTCCTCAGTCTTGGCCTGTGTAGATGAACTGACGGCACTAGGATCGGTAACGCTGTCTTGGGTCAGGCGCTTAGCGACGTCTTCTTGAATAGCCTTTTTATCCTCTAGCACCGAGGACTTCCTAATCTTCGACTTGCTCTGTCTGGGCGAGTGCTCATAAACTCCCTACCAGAAGGACGTAATATCAGTCGACCGAACACCCTCTATAACAACGGGATGTGAGAATTTCTGTGCCCAAGACACCCTAAACTCCCTAAAAGAATTCTCCGTCCACGAATCGAACATTGAAACACCCTTACCAGCATCTGAAGGGGCGGGCCTCACCCCCATTTGGTTCGACAACTCACCCGGATAAACATAAACTGGGTCTCTTAAAGATAGTAGTAGCATAGCCGGAGTCGAGGACGAAAAAGGAAACCTGGCTTGCCCACTAATTTGCCACCATAAAACAGTCCACCTAATAGCCACTTTCCCCTCGACCAAATAAGAATGCCATTTCTTTTCGGAATGGCCGGCATTCCACGCATCCACCATCTTGGGACCCGTGAAACCCTTATAGCTATAGCCCTTAATAGACCGAGGAGGGTCCACCAAGCCGAGCCTCTCTTGTAGCCAGACCTGCACCAATCCCAACACAATGTCACTATAGTGCGTTTCAAACAAAACGAAAAACAAAAAGTAGCACCTTACAATACCTGCAAGATCATTTTAGAACTCCTAAAAGAAGTCCCACGTATCCCAACATGAGCGTCAAGACCTAGAATGAGCTCACCCAAAATAAGCAGAGAGGGCGATCGTCCATGTTCCATCCCCATAACGACGTCCAAAACTCGAGGATTACCCCAACCATCATGCACTAACGCATCCTCGAAAAGATAATAGCAAGCCACCGCAATATTGAAAGCTTGTTTACAAGCTAGAGGTGAAACGTCATAAGGACCCGTCAGTGAAAATGTCCTAAGTAGCAACTTTAGGTCAATGTCATCCCTCCCGAAGAAAACACTAGCCTCCTCTAACGAGGAAAAGTCCAAAAGATACCGAAACCATTCCACAAATGCGTCATCTCCCAAAGGCACACAAGGCCGAACCGAGGACCATCCACCAATGGCATCAAGTTCCTCAGGAAGAGGACAAACCCGACCCCCAGGAAAAGCAAAAACGTGTCTTCTCACGTCCCAAAATTCAGTACATGCCAACAAAAAGTTATCCTGCACCTTAACCTGCCTTAACGCATTGACCACAGAAAAGCCGTCACTTGAGCCAACCTCAAAATTACATTTCTTAAAACAACCTGCCCACTCGGTCAAAAGATTCCCAAAACCCGACATGACCCCAAGAAGGGATATCTTAGACACTATGGATGTTCTAGTATGTCTAAAACAAGCACCCCTAACCCGTATATATAGCCCTAATGTAACACCCCGTGTTTAACAAATGTTATTAAAGTTTTAAATCTATCGTTAAACAATCTTTAAAACAAGAAAAATATTTTACGAATAGTAAACCGTCGTTTTTGACAATTTAAAATAATTTTCCATCTTGCAATAAATAAGAACGATTTATCAAATTTTTAAAATAATATTTCGAGACCCGGTTACGCGAAGACGTAAACAAACGACGGAACAACGCCCGTAAATGTGACATGTAGTCTACTTAGGCTAGTTTTCAACAAGTAATGATTACTTTTAAATTATGGTCCTTATTACTATTCATCGTCTGTTTTGCACATCGTAACACCATTTCTGTTTCAAAAATAAATATTACGGGTTCCGTTATTTTATCCCGTAAATTTCATATTTCAATTTTCGAGAAAAAACGAGCTTATCTTAACCCGTGTTAAAAATTCAATTGTCGATATTTTCAAAATGTTTTTAGTTTTCTAGTTATAAAACGATCGAGGTTATTAAAATATAAATTTTCGGTAGCAAATTTACGTAAAACGGAACGAATTTTGAGAGACCGGAAACTGACCCATTTGGGCCTCTCACACTCACGTCCTATTTGGTGCTTGCTAAATACTTGGGATATTTGTTCCACTCCCATTGTTTACTCCATATAATAACCACTAGTACTTCACTTACCACATTCATTTTTACTACTTACCCTCATCCATTTTACATCTTATTTCTTACTTCTTACTACAACTCCATCCTCATAAACAAAACACAAGCCAACCTTTATTAAGGAACACTTCTTTGGTAAAAAATTTTCCCTTCAAAAAGAAGAAAATCAATTAAACTTTTAACCCATCTATACTACTTTCTTTAATAATCTAACACACATTCTACCTTATATTTTTGTAATAGGTTTAAAAAAAACTAACATTTTTCTTACTTCTTTTGTATGTGGGGTGTGACACCCTAGAAGAAGAAGACCTTCCAAGTATCGACGATATTATCGACCCCGACAATCTTTAGTTTTTAATATCGTTATTAAATAGTAGCTAACAAGGTAACCAAGCTTTTCTTCTAACATCCTTTTTATATATAAGTATATTTATGTTACTAATATAGTAATATGCTTAGTTTAATATTTAGGCTTATTTTATGACTAACATAACTAAGTTATATATATAAAAATGTTAGATGATTAATTTTAATGCTTTTTATTTTGGTTATAAGACTTATAGTAAATTTGATTTAGAGGACGTAGAGTTACTATGGGACCGAAATTTACTTGTAGCGGACTTCGATTTAATTTTCGTTATGTAGTTTCGTTTATGACTAAAATAATGCCTTGACAAAAGTTCCACTATTAAATTTCTCATCACTTTAAAAGAACCTATAAAGAATAAAATTGATTTTTGTTGTTTTTAGTATCTCTTTATTTTTATTATTATTATTTATGTATTGTTTATTATTTGCACTATATTCCACTTTACTTTTGTTTTACATTTCTTGCTAATTAATTACTTTGTGTATTATGTTTTTTGTTCATATTTTTATTTTAGTATTATTTGTACTTAGTTATATTTTCTAACAATGGTGTAAGTGGGTAACATACAAAAACATTTTGTTTTAATCACATTTTATTTCGTTTTGAGAAGACGGAAATTTTAAAGGTTACTTCGGATATATTAAATAATTTTATTTTATTTTAAAACTTTTACACAACACTCATAAGTATTAAAAGTAGTACCATGTCAAATTTCGTAATATTTAGATAAGTAGAAATTTAATTATGAAATTTTCATTATTTAGGTTTTAAGGAAATACTTAATTTATTTTATCACTTTAAAAATTTGGAAAAAAATACGGTAATTCTAATTACAATTTAAAGTTATGTCCTGCAAATGTTCATAATTTTTCATCGTGTTTTAGATTACCAAACGAAATTTACAAATATATTACTTAAAACCGAGTTTTGATAAAAATCTTGTTTGCTAGTTTAAAACTTTGAAAAATATAAAATTATTAAAATATGACTTGTTAAATAAATTTTCAGAAACTATAAAATATTTACAAAAGTATTTTATTTAACTTTAATTTTTAAATAAACTAAAGAATTGTAAAATCATTAACAAGGAATACGTTTTACTGTATAGAAACGTCAAGATTTCCAAAATCAATTACGTATGACTTAATATATATTTTTTCCGAAACCTTAAGTCACAAATAGTATTTTATTATACCTTAGTCTATTTTAATAAAACCTTATTTAAAGAAATTTCAATTTAGAAATAAGTTTAAAATAAAGAAAACTTGTTTAAAGGTTATTTTTAGAAATGGACAAATAGTAGGACGACACATGTCATGTGACCCTATTAAATTTTAAATCTATATTTTCTAAATTTAAATTTATAAACAAATGCAAAATATATATAAGGACTCAACGAAATAAATAAACATTTATATCCAAAATAACGTATTTAGAAATAATGTACCTTCTCAAATAAATGTTGTATGATATTTGGAATAAAATGTTTCAAGTGACAATTGAGGATTAAAGTATAACACTGTCACCTCGAAACTAAGAATGTGGTAATTTGACTGTTTCAAATGAGTCCGACCAATTATTAAAGGTCACCAAATAAAATATTACTTGATCACGGGTGACTTTTATATAAAACTTACAATGCGAGTCTGGGGTCCGGATAGCTTGTGTTGGATACATCATTGAGATGTCATCGACTGCACTTGTAATGAAAAGCAGACTCGGAGGTTGCGGTCAAAGAGTCGACCTAGTGTTTAAGGTAGTCGTCCTATGGCAGTGAGAGCTGCAGTTCAGGAGTCTGCGTAGGGTATGTGCGCATATATAGACAAGTACTTGATCAGTATTACTACCTAGGTAGCGGGGGCAGAACAGGATTCTAAAAACTGCGGGTACCCTCTTGTTGATGCAAAGAATGTAATCATCAGCTTTCATTCCGTCCAGAGCCCCGTCTGAATAAACATATAATATAATTGAAGTACGACCCAATTGAGCCTAATGGGTGAGATGTAAACCTCATAAGATCAGTTCGGTCTACGAGTTGGTAACACGGTTACTCTTATTGGTGAGATGCAAGTCAATAGGGTGTAGCGGTGGTACTAGGAGCCACGACTCGTGTATTAATCTGTTTATGTGAAAACAAATCTTCAAAAAGAAAATCAAATGGCTGCCAACGTTCCATCTTTAAAAACTTTACCGTTTTTCATCACCTCACATGCTTATTAAATGAATTAAAGGAAACTATTTGTTAAGTGATATCCTTTAATATTTCTGTAAGCATGATATTTGTTAGTCACATGATTGTCTTATGTGTATAAAGTGATGTTAGAAGAACGGTTTGGTTGCTGTCCCGCTCAGCGTCCACTGTTTTTTTTTTTTTTTTTTTTCAGGCGGTAGACGATGGGGGGAAATCGAGCAAGGATTGTAATAAAAATAAGTAGTGTGAAACAACAATTTATATTTCTGTACTAGTAATTCTAGACTATGTAATATTTATAGTCGCATTTTGTAATGGATCCGTAGTGATCCGGATTTCTAAAACATACTCTGATATTGTATAATTAAATGACTTAGATAATCTTCCGCATTATCTATTAAATTAAGTCATCGAAAATCCGGGTTTTTACACCTAATCCCACCATAAGTAGGAAACCGCGAAAATATCCATAAACAGGGTATGGACCACCAAAGCCCAGGCGCCCGAATCACCAGCCGCCCGAGCCCAAGCGACCCAGAACCAGCCTTGGCCCAGGCGTCTATCCCTAAGCAGACAACCTCTCAAGTGGCCCAAAATAGAGGCATCGATCCCGCGTTGCCACCACAAATACCACCGGACATTTCAGACGTCGGGAACGACCTCCCGAGGTGACTAAAACCCTCTCCGGAGACCGAAATACCCATGCAAGAGCTGGGAGGTCACATCTCATCCATCGAACACACCAGACTTAGACGTCTTTTCATTTTTTTTTCTTTTAGGGGGATAAGCTACCCCACCTAGCCGTGTTGTAGCCTTTAACGGTAATTGTCAAGTCGCGTCCGTAACCCAATATGACACTGTTATGAATATGCAAAAAAGTGGTCTAACTTTTTTTTCAAAAGTAGCCTAGATGTTGGCTTTGGCCTCAGTATGAATGTCGAAACAACTACACTCGCCTTCCAGTGCACTCGGTCAGAACACGTTGACCCCTTACATTCCGTTCGTCTCGAGTCAAAACATTTTAATCGACGTACTATCTTATCCAACTCCCGGCTCAAACTAACGCATTTCAAAAATCCAAAAATCACCTTCATAGTCTTCTGCAACCCAACGCATTTTAAGACATCCTAAACTACGATGAAATCGCGAATAAAACAACCATGAAGTGATTACTTGTCAATTTAGGTCATCGTCTCGCAAAATAATAAAGAAAAACGCAAGACTAAACTAATCAATTCGAACGCTAAAAGTATTAAAAATATACAAAACATACAAAGCCATGCACAAACCGAGTTCACAAATTAGGGAGGACCTCTAGACGCTGCACCTATAGCCATCACGAATTCACCAATATTATCATCCAAACCTAGATCCTCTAGATCCAGGAGAAGAGACTCACTACCGTCTATCCCTGATAACATATCTAGGGCAGACGTCTCGGGAACCCCGCCAACATCTTCGGTAGCACCCGTGACATGGCCTTCTGTCTCAGTCTCGGTCTCCGTCTCCATCTCAACCCTTTGACTAGCCTCGCCCTGCGCAGAGGTCTCGCCCTGAGACCGAGCCAACCGCTCCTTAAGTCGGGCAATCTCATCATCCCGTGATTGCAGGAGTTGTTGCGCCTCAGCCGCTTTCGCCTCAAGCTCGGTCACCCGAGTCTCCAACTGTCCCACCATATCAGGCGTATCCTGCAAATATAACCCGTACTTTAGGAAAACATATGAATAACCTAAAAAGACGGCCCTAGGTACACATACTCACCGATCAAGGCCCCGAAGTATCACGGGAGACTCTCGAAGCATAAGCCCAGAAGCAGTTGGCGGCCTACCATAACCGCTGATGGCGAGCTGATGAAACCTGAAAGGTGAAACCACCCGAGTTAGCCAAATAAAACCTAACTCTTAGAACCCAAATCCAATACGGAAACCGAAACTTACCCGGTATAATCGATCACGCCACTCTATCCCCACGTCCATCTCCTCGGCAGAACACGGGGGGAGAGGCTTAGTGAAAGCTATACCGGTTGCATCTACCCTAAGCAGCGTCAAGAGGAAGTCTGGGGGCTAAATAGCATCAGCCGGGTCGGCCAACTGAAAGGGAGGCGGGCCGGTCAGAGAACAAGCGAACACTAAGCCATAAAACAAAACAAGCTTTAAAACCAAAAGTCAAGTACTCACCACGAGGCGGTGGCAAGCTAGCCGCTGGCTGACATGAGATAGATAGGACGCACCATGCACCAGAAGTGCATCGCCTCCTTCTCCATCCCTGCCCTCGAGGACCTCTGCGGCGGTCGGTGGCCTAAACATGGTCCGGGGAGGATCAACCGGCACCCTGAAGTCGTCATACAAGCAATGACGCACCAACCGTTTGCCCAGGTACCAAACCGGATGGAACAGCGCGGGAAGGAGCATTCTTCTGTAGCTCCGAGGCCTCAACTCCGCCGCCACATTTCAAGGCACACCCTCGTAGTCGGCCCAAGGACGGGCCACGAACTACACAAACAAAACTATCATTTTAATCACCCTTAAACTCTTGAGGGCTAATGAATAAAACAACTTATGAAGAGAAAACTAACATCCTCGAGGCGTAGCTGGTTAACCAGCACGTTATCCGACGGGTAATGGTTGGTCGTACTCTTAGGCTGAGCTAGCCTCCATTCAATCCCCGCCGGGAACCTGGTCGGACGAGCCAGCACCGTTTTTTGTGCTAGGCAAGGGAAGTAGGAATAAATCCAGGCCTTCAAGAAAAAAAAAAACCCGAACCAAAACATGTCTTTAGCAGATCTAAACCAAACTAAGGGGAACCCAAAGAAACAAACACGGAGACAGTTACTAACCTCCAGCATGAGACCTGGGACCACGATGGGCAAGGTAGAGGCCGACTCCACCTGCAACGGCCTCACCATGACTTGCAAGCAACGAGTCATCTCCGTGAAAGTCGCGGTCACCCAGTCAAAACGTCCCAGTTGTTCTAGATCAGCTAGGAGAGGCAGAATCCTAGTACTAACCCTCTCGCCCTTATCCGAGAAGTGGGTCGATCCTAGGAAGTACCACAACCACAGCCGGGCATCCTGTTCCGGCGTGTTGGGTGTTTGACCCTCTAACACCGCGACACTCTCGAAGTGATCAGTGATGTACGAACTCACCAGAGCATGAGGCGTACTGTAAGCCTCACGCTCCAAACAATCCCCAATGAGGCCCCGGACCTCATCACTATCTAACCTAGGGCCCTCGGCAGCCTACCTAATCCTCTCTGGACCCCAGGGTAAACCCGTAATAACCCCGAAGTCCTCTAAAGTCATCCCGACCTCCCCAAACGACATGTGGAAGGTCGAGGTAGTGTCGTGAAAGCGATCTACCATCACTCTAATTACCATGAGGTTGCACTTAGTCTTGCAACCCACCAATCGAATCTTGTGCTCGACTACGGGGCCTAGAGCCGTCCTCGCGATAATCCTCTTTGCCGCGGGGGTCAATTTATGAAAATATATCTCAAGGCATGTCGTAAAACCCGAGAAGGTCCTCATCGGACCTGGGGACTGCAAACCGAGACAATATAAGTATAAACAAAACAAAACGAACCCAACCAAATCCGAAATCCAAAGCTTAAAACTAATAAGCATGAGTCAAGATACTCACCAGACCCCGCACTGTGCGATAAAAAACATGCAAGTCAGGACGAAACAAGAGCTGATGGTCGTCCCACTCCCGAGCTCACTCGAGATCCTTGTAACCAATCTCCTCATTCTTCGGTATGGGAATTGGGACATGAGCCCTGCTAGAAACCGTCTCGGAGAGCCTACGCTTCCTTACTCTATCAAAATCGGCCTCGTTTATGGCCTCCAGATGAGAAGAGACACTTCGTCGTCTCCTACGAATCAAGCAGGGAGTCAGTGAACTCGTCCCGGCGGTCTCGCCACTAGTACCTATCGTAGAAGTTCCGTCAGGATGCTCGGTATTACCTCTAGCTGCAAAACCAAACAAAATGTGAAAAAAAAAATCATGCCTCAGGTCAGGCCAAAACAGCTTAAACAGGTCAAATAAGGTCAAAATTTCGGATAGAGGTATCAAAATTTCGAAAGACCTACTAACACCCATTTTCGACCCCGATCACAATGGAAGTGGTTTCGGGAAAATCCGGCGTTACGACACCTTTTGGTCAGTCGTAAGTCACCCAAAACCTCACGGAAAGCCCTAGAGGCCGTCCTAGCTTACAAAAATTGACAAAGAAATCACCTACATCACCACAAGCACTAATTGAGAGAGAGTATGTGAAACGAGTATGGAAATAACCGGGGAAACAATCCCTAACCCTAGGAATTTCGAATTTATCCCCATAGGAGTCCATTATCGTACCTCAAGGTCTCCTATCAAGCTTTAAACTACCCTAACAAGCTCTACTGGACCTAATTTAACAATGAGATTAAACAAAACACCGAAACTTAGCAAATTTTAAAGACCCAAATCAATTTTCTAGGGTTCCAACAAAATCAACCCCGAATTAATCAAATCAAGCAAAACCGATAATAAACAACTAAAGAACGCTTACCCGGAGTCGACATTCCTTGTGTATGGCAAGATTCGAGACGGAAATCGAGTAGAGAAATCAAAGAAGCGATATTGGGACGAAGAGGGGCGCGCGTTTGAAGTATGAGACGAATGAATCGTTCGCCCGAATACTCGTTTATTTAAGCAAACCCGATCCACAGAAACCCGGGCGCCTCGCGTCGCGCGTCCAAATCCTGGACCGCTGTAGGCCACGCGCCTGAGAACTGGGGCCTAGATGAATGCGCGTCCCACTAACCCACCGCAGTACTAAAATAAGAAAAAAACGAGGCCTATTATCCAATGTACGCATAACACACGCCCTCAAAACAAACAATTAAACAACGACAAGATAATTACTCATCAAGCACAGATAAAACACGCCTATAAACCCGCCCCGAACGGAAAATATATAACAGAGCAGGCATAGGAACCATGACTAACAAGAACGCTCACACTCGAATGCGTGACAAAACGAATTAAACAAAGCCGATCTAAACGAATTCCGAACAAATCCAAATGCATAACAAGTCAAAACAAAGCAAAGCAAATCCGAATAAGATAAGACAAGCCCATAAAAAAAATTCGAATAAGATAAGCCAAGTGCCATCAAACATTTTTTTCGAGCCTAATGGGCGGGCCTGAGTTATCCTGAAGGCAATTCAAGTTTGAACGGATACTGACATGCTCAAACACCTTCGAGCCTAACGGGTCTTAGTTATCCGGAAGGCATTTGAGTCTTATACCTCACAGCATATTGGGTTTGAGCGGATACTGACACGCTCAAACACCTTCGAGCCTAACGGGTCTGAATTATCCTGAAGGCAATGTTAGTTTAAGCGGATACTGACACGCTCAAACACCTTCGAGCCTAACGGGTCTGAGTTATCCTGAAGCCAATTTTAGTTTGAGCGGATACTGACACGCTCAAATGTTTTTCGAGCGTAACGAGTCTGAGTTATCCTGAAGGCAATTTTAGTTTGAGCGGATACTGACAAACTTAAACGTTTTTCGAGCCTAACGGGTCTGAGTTATCCAGAAGGCAATTTTAGTTTGAGCGGATACTGACACGCTCAAACGTTTTTCGAGCCTAACGGGTCTGAGTTATCCTGAAGGCAACTTTAGTTTGAGCGGATACTGACACGCTCAAATGTTTTTCGAGCCTAACGGGTCTGAGTTATCCAGAAGGTAATTTTAGTTTGAGCCAATACTGACACGCTCAAACATGTTTTGTCCAAGGGGTCATAAGCATCCCGAAGACAACTGTTCAAGTGGATACTGACACCCTCGAGCATTCCATCTCATTTTATTTTATACTAGGGGTCATAAGCATCCCGAAGGTGATTGTTCGAATGGATACTGACACACTCGTACATTCCGTTTTATTCTCGTGTCTTAGGGCTCATAAGCATCTCGAAAACGACTGTTCGAGGGGAATCTGACGCCCTGGAACATTTTATTTCATCTTGATTCCGCGCCTAAGGGGTCATAAGCATCCCAAAGACATATGTTCGAATAAAAACTGACACATACGAGCATCCTTTTCGCACATCCACGCTTGACGCGTCATAATTAGTCCAAATTCGAACGAACTCTTAAGCAATCCGAAAAGGCAAAAGGCACGAGCATGAAGATTTAAAAACAAAACGACAAGTACGGGCTCGGGCCCCGACAAGCAACTACAGGCAATGACGTCAGGTATGATGTCTTGGCCTTGGCTGGCGAGCCTCAACACGTAATCCAACGGACTTAAAACGACCCGACCGGACAGCCACCGGGTCGTAATCCTCGATTGACCTAGGTGGCTATACTTTGATTTTCGCCTTGTCCAAGCCTCAGTCAAAGTGGGGGCTTCTGTAGACACCCAGATTTGGATCTGGTGGCTGCAGGAGTGCCCAACAAACACCCGATGGCGATCGGATTGCAACGCAACACGGGTTCGCAATGTTTTAGATAGTTTTTCTATAGAGCGGATCAAATAATTACTCGGAAAAATTAAAATAACATCAAGACAGCCTTAGTCATGTCATTACGGTCGCATAGACACTAATTAGAGTCAATTCCGACACCGGACTCCGAATCGGTCCCAAAACACGAACCGAGTCAGCACCGCGCCAAGCGAACCTCGGGACGCGCGCTCGAGGCCCACTAGGCGCAAAAGCGCTACGTCAAGGCGGGGAAGACTTAATCCTCAAGACATGTATAATACGCGCACCTCTCGGTTTTGGAAAGTATCAAAATCGTATCTTCAAAATCCCAAGCGCCTCACCCTGCGCGCCTCAGGCTGCACCCGCCTAAACCCAGGCGCCTGAGTTCTGGTGCGCCTGGACTCAGGCGTCCATCCGGGTGACGAGAGCCAAAAAAACACCTATAAATACCCCCCTCCACCCGCTTCATTCGACACAACTTCCTCTCAATTCCCTTCTCTCTATGACTCGTTAAGAGTATCTCGCTTGGGCTCGCACTCCGACACCCATAGCAAACGATCTACTCAATCGTAGCCCCGAAAGCGAAATTGACGCTACTCCTCACCTTCGAGCACTCTACTCGATACCGAGGTGCCTGTGATCGACTAGCTACGCCGAGTCTAGCGAAGTTCTGCCGGATTAGCCACAGAACTAATAAGTAGTGGCATAGCTTTGCCGGAATAGCCGCAAGAAGGGCAAATGGTAACGGAACTCTGCCAAAATCATAGCGGGCGAGCTAGGAGGATCCGCCTTTGAAATTGAATCGTCACTAGGTTATCGTCTAAACAAAACTTTACATTCTCGCACCTTTATTATTATGCACTACGATAATATAAAGTTTGGACACTAGGTCCACGATACTTACTAAAACACGTAACGTCCAAACTTCAACCATAAACACCAAAACACTCTAAATAGACCCGAGTAGTTTCGAGATCCGTCCTCAACTATCTATGCATCGAGTCCCATTTAGCGTATATTCCGAGGGTGCAACTTCTCACTATGTGATTTACTTACTTTCGCATTTACAGTTTTTCGTATGATTTATTGCTTTTATGACCTTATAATCGCATGCTAAATCATCTAACACGGAAATCAAAACGTAAATAAGCTAAAACTGAACAAAGTGATGGTCGGGTTTCGTATTAGTCCCGGTGCTCACCTTATAAGGTTCGACGCATCCCTACTAATGTCGGACCGACGCATCTTAAGCAGAATACCAGGTAAGGTATACCACGAGAACGAAAAATATTCATATTATCACGTTAAAACTGACTTGCTAATACATATAATATTAGTACCCTCTACTCTCCTATGTGCATCTTTTCATGGCCTGCTTGCCACGTGAAATCACATGCAAAGAACATAAACACAATTACTTCGACGACAAAACTTACTTGTCCTTAAACAACCGACATAGCAAAAGTTATAGGGTTAAAATAACAGATGTTACAGTTCTTCTGCCACAACTAGGAAACGAAGTTATCAGCCCACCGATTCATTAGTAGAGGTCGCTATAGCGCGGGCGGGATTGGGTGTCGATGTCTATCGGACATTGGCTTCCCAATACGTACCCTCACCCCATCCTCAGAATCGACGGTTTCCGGATATTCGAAACCATTGGCAATGAGAGTCATTCCAGACATGAAGTGCTTAAGGGTACAAGTCTTTATCTTTAGGTCCCGTGCCCCCTCAACTTTGAGCCGACTAAGGATCAAAGTTGACTTAAACGGTTTCCGAGTCCCCATAATTGACTCGGTGGCAACTTCACAAATCGGCAACGAATTTAGTTCACTAAAAAGGTTGTTTTACCAAACATATCGGCCTTTAAACATTTACAACCACGACTCGATCGATTCCAACGGAAACACGGGTGCCTCCACCCGTCTAGTACAAGTCCGAATCTTCATTCGAATTGAGGTCCGACAAATCGCCCCGAACGCGAGATCGGACCAGCCCCCAACCGGGAGGGGGCCGCGTGGGTGGCCGCTGCGATTGAAAACCAGGTCGGTCCCGCGGGGGGCGCCAGGCGGTGCGGACGGACGTCCACAACAATGGGGGCCGGTTGTTGATTGACCCTGATCACATCTAGTAATATAATCTAACATATCAAAACTTTTGTAACATATGCATTATTTGATAATTTTTTAAGATTTCATACATATATGTGATTCTCGACACGGGGTAGGTTTTGGCATGGAGATGTGATTATAGGGTGTACTAACAATTACATGATCGACAAAGGCCAGGAGTACGCTTGTTGGTCTCTACTGCCACTAGACAAACGCCAGCAGTGGTTCAACAACTTCAGGGTACGTTGGTTTTTTTTACTTACTTTGTTGTTATTTTATAATATAGACTTTGTAAATTTTCGCTACTAATAATCCGCATTGGTTTGAAGTTCTCTTGGAGGCGGGAGTTGGACGAAAGGGCCTGGGACAGGTACAACAAGACCTATACACGACATTTTACAGACGTCATGTACAAATGACATGAGCGGGGGGACTGCGCTCAAAGACCTTACCGGTGTAGTTTTTAATAGTACTCAATTTTAACAAACAATCTAACTTCAATCTTTTCTTAACTAATATATTAGTAATTCACATTTTAGGTGAAGCGTTGGAGAGGTGGGTCGCATATCACAACAGCTCAGAGTTCAAGGTATGGTCAACACGGGGAAAGAAGAACAAGATGAAGAATGCGGAAGTGGAGGGGAAGGCGAACCCAGCACATCATCGGGGTTCTCAGTCGTCCTACCGTCGTGCTTTGAAGGTATGATTTTTATTAATATAGTATTACTTAAATTCTCATAAATTATGTTCGCATAATATTCACATAACATTCTCTACATTTAATAGATACAAGCAGATACCGGGAAGATGCCAACCGCTCCAGAGCTATTTCTGGACATGCACAGGAAGACCAATGACGAAAGGGAGGCTCACTTTGTCACAAGGAGGGATCTGGAGATTTGGGTGAGTACTAGTTCAAATAAATCAACTTTGTCTTCGTTTAGGCGATAGATAACTATACCGATGTTTTCATCTAATAACTAAAAGTGAAATTTTTTTTGTGTATGTAGGATGTCTACATTGAGCACACTACCGATACCACTTCTGATCAGCCTACCCGACCCGACCCGAATGCAACATTTTTTCGGGTCGTCGGCATGTACATGAAAGGGGCTGTGTACGGCGTAGGAATGCGCACCCGATGTTCTTCACACCTCCACCACCGCGTCTTGGCACCGCTTCGTAGATGGAGTATACGCCCGCGAGATCTCAGCAGGACCCGGAGAAGGAGCAGATGAAGGAAGAGTTGGCACAGCAGAATGAGGAAATCAGGAAGATGAAAGAACAAATTGAGCTGTTTAGGACCATGTTTGCGAGCTGCAACCAAGGTCCTAACTACCGTCCTCCGGACGACATAGACCCCTTTAACGCGGATGGTGGGAACTCGGGGGCTGCAGCTAGCTTCACAATTAGCTGATTGATTGTTGTTGTTGTAACCGGATTTATGGATGATGTATTTTCAAACTAATTTGGATGTATGTACCTTCAAACCGTATGTTAAAACTTATTTACATGAATTTTTTTCAGCAGAAATGTGTCGAGAGTTGAAGTGTTGTGGTATTTGAATGGTTGAGTGAATGAAGTTGAGGTCTTTTGAATGGTTGAGAGTTGAAGTGTTGTGGATGTTGTTTATTTTGCAGATTTTGGCTAGACATCGAATGCATGTTTACGTCCTTGCAGCAGCATACATGGCATCCACTAACGAACGTCATGTCAGACGCCAGGGTAAGCGTAATGTGGATCAAAATGTAAAATATTCAGGCAAGTGGCGTCTGATAATGGACGGCAATTGGCGTCCACTGACAGACGCCATACGGGGTAGATGACGTGCGATTGTGGACGCCATCATGGGGCAACTGGCGTCCACTGTCACATGCCATTTTGGTGTCCATTGTCAGCCGCCAGCGTGGATGCTCGTTTTTTTGCGTCCAACAGTGGACGCCCGCTTCAAAAAATAGGCGACCGGCCTTGGCTACCACATTCTGGCGTCTGACTGAGGACGCCCATCCAAAAATAGCGTCCACTAAAGCAAGCCATTTGTGAACGCCCTTGACCTTTATTCTTGTAGTGTTGATCCGCATGTTAAGTTAGTAGGTTTGAAGTTTTCTTTCACTAGTGTTTATGGTGCGCCCAACGATGAAGAAATGAGCAAACAAGTGTATGCTAAAGCAATGAGGTTATTTGACGAGTATAGGAGATTATATGCTTCTTTGGCTCCTCAAACTGATGAGAGTACACATGGTGTGGGTAGTAGTGTTGGACATGATGATGCTTTAGAATTCAAAAAAGCTATTGAACGCCAAGTTCGGAGGACAAGGTTGGATGGTGGGTATGCAAAATCCGAGCTTGATAGATACTTGGACGAAATACTTGGTGACCACGGTGTGTTGACATGGTGCAAACTAAACGGTCCTCGGTGCCCTATTTTATCACGTTTAGCACGTGATGTTTTAGCAGTGCCTATTTCTACTGTAGCTTCAGAGTTGTCATTTTGTGTCGGTCATCGATATCTATCACCATTTAAAAGCTCATTGACCCCAATGGTAATATATATTTAGACATTTTAGTTCTTATTTATGTTTTTCTACTCTCTTTTAATTCTCTTTGAATGTCTATTGAAGACTTTAACATCGGAAATTTATTATTTTATGTCATCTAAGATTGTTGAAGCACTCTTATATGCACAAGACTGGGTTCGGCCAAGAAATGATAAACGGGTTAACATGGAAGAGAAGTTAGAAGAACTTGAAAAACTTGAAAAAGGTATTTCTGAACTTATACGCTTATTTAGTTATTTCTATTAAATTTATACATTATTATTCCTACGGCCGACTTACTTAATATTTTCCTAACATAATTTGTCAATTTATTTTTTTATAGATTTGAAAAATACGACAATAGTCGATGAAGAAGATGTCGTTGTCCAACTTTAAAGACCGACCACCTCAAAGATTCGAAGATTTTATTAGTTTCATCATTATTAAATTTTAAGTATACATTATTAGTTTTGTATTTTCGTATTTTATTTTTATCTAGGACTTTCCTATTTACTTTTCAATTTTGATCATGTATTCATGTTTAAACATTATACGTTGGCACGTTGCACGTTAACCAAATTCTTACAACCAGTCGTACAAGTTCAAGCGTCAATCGAGTCAACCAGTCCGGTCCAGGTTAAGACCGGTCGGACAGGTCCGGTCCCGGTCCGGTCTGAGACCTAGCCGGTCCGGGCTTTGGTTCTAGTGATGGTAATTGGCCGGTCTTCGGTCTAACCGAGTCCTGTCCGGTTCCGGACCGGTAAACATCTCTATATACAGCATAATGGGTGTGACTATACATCTAAAACTGTTAAATGACGAAAAACCATATACTCAATTATACTTCAATCATCATTAGCAAAGTCATGTTCACGATTAGTCGGATGATTACACCTACTAATCAGTGCGAGAATGAGGGTCATTCTACAACATAATGAGTGTGACTATACAACGTCAACTGTGTGATTATACAACATAAAGTGTGTGAATACAAAACTAAAACCGTAGAATGGAAAATAAAAGTCATACAGTTAATTATACTTCAATCACAATTAGCAAAGTCACATTCATAATTAGAAAGATGATTGCACCTACGAATCAAAGCAAGATGATTATGTGAACTTGAATGTGAAAAAATCAGATGACTATACACACTAATCGACCAAAACAAATATGATGATATCAACTTGAACAAGGAAATATGAGGTGACTATATCATTAATCGAAGAAATAAAAAATTTATACATGATTATATCCTCTACAAAAGGTTAGAGAGAGATTCAGATAATTTTAGGGTTTGACCACTAAAGCGATGATCGAACTTTATGCATAAACAAACCTTGATATGATGATCGGAGTTATTGTCGGAGTAACGGTCCTGAGATGGAGTTTATTTGAGAGATTTTGAGTAGATGATCGAGTTGTTAGAGAGGGACTGGGAGTAGCAGGTGATGGATGAGGTTGCAAACATGGATTCAAAATGAATGGGTTGGGAAGGGTAATAGGCGGGAGAAAAGTAGAGGGAAGTAATGACAGTGATTAATTGATGTTTGGTTGAGGGGAAGGTTGTGAGGCGCGATGTCTGGCAGAGTTATGTCAGTCATCCCTTTTTTTTAAAGGAAGCTCATCCATCAAGATGGATGGAGGGATAGGATAAAGATTAAGGGACTTCCAGGAAGTTAGTAACTTACCCGAACACTTCTCTCTCTATATATATGTGTGTGTGTATGTGTGTGTGTAAGGGCCAAATGAGTAAAAAAAGTGACTCAAAGATGACATACTGGTAAAAAAAATAGCGTCGGTGCCAAATAGGTAAAACAAAATAATATTGCACCCAAGTGACGAATTGGTAAAAAAAATGTAATCGTGTTGGATTAAAAAAAATTAATAGATGCAACAAATTGGTAAAAAAACGTAATCAATGCCAAATTGTTACGAATTTAAAAATATTTGTCTTTTGATTGGTAAAAAATGTCATAGAGTTCTATATATTGAAATATAGAGTAAACAAAAATTTGTAATTCACAATTAAAAAAAATCCAGGCCCAAAGGGTGTTGCCTAGTGGTTAAAACTTGTGG
Source organism: Agrostemma githago (assembly GCA_958450325.1). Taxonomy (NCBI): domain Eukaryota; kingdom Viridiplantae; phylum Streptophyta; class Magnoliopsida; order Caryophyllales; family Caryophyllaceae; genus Agrostemma; species Agrostemma githago. Next base: position 17,570,470 of record OY288250.1, read on the forward strand.
TCATCAGCCCAAAGGTCTCAGGTTCAAGCCCCTGCAAGCGCGAACTTGTGGGAGTTGTATGGCTTGAGACTATGCCTCTAGACTTCGAGTCTGTCGCCTACGGGCGGTTTACCTATGCGTACACCCGAGGGTTTACCCAGTGCGCACCAAAAAGGTAGCGGCTGCGGGTTCCCTCGTTCACCAAAAAAAAAAAAATGTTTTATTTCCCACTGTACATAGTGTTTTGATTAGAAAATTTTAGACCTGTCAAATTGGATGGGTTACAATATGTATCGAGTCGGATTTCGATCCTAGATTAATAGGTATTTTTGAGTTCAGGTCAAATGGGTCGCGGATCGAGTTTCGACATGTCTAGATTTTTTACATCGTATCGTAAGAACCGTAAACACGGACCTATGTGACAATATCGGCACACTTTGAAAGAAATTCTAAAGCGACCCGAAATGCCAGGTAATTTATTTTACGAACATTAATTCTAAATAGTGTCGCATCAATTAATTTTTTTTAATTCGTAACAATTTAACACCGAATACGTTTTTTAGCAATTTGTTGCATCGATATTTTTTTTTAATCCGTAACACGATTACTTTTTTTTTACCAATTCATCGTCACTTGGGTGCCACTTTATTACCTATTTGGCACCGACGACAATTTTTTACCAATTCGTTATTTGAGTGCCACTTTTTTACCTATTTGGCACGGAGGATATTTTTTTACCAATTCATCACCTTTGAGCCGCTTTTTTTACTCATTTGGTCATTTGGCTTAGGCATAATTAAGGTGTAACTATCAAATTCATTCATTCAAATACAAGATCAATTCTTTTCTCTCTCATTACAACAAGACTCGGTCCCGACAGAATTGAACGATTTGGTTACAGCGGAAGCTATTTTTATTTAGGGTACCTGTTGCTCTTCGCAGTACGCATTTTACTCGACGCAGTACCATTTTTCCGATTTTGCCCCTCTCATTTCCCTCTCCCTCAAAATCATCTTTTTTTTTCCTCATCTACTTTACTCAACGCAGTAAATTTTTATTTTTTACTTTTACGCATAGTACATTTTTTGTAGTACATTTATTTTAAAATTTGATGCAGTACATTTATTTTAATCTTTGATATAGAGTACTTTTTTAACTTTATTAACAAAGTACGTTTCTTTTATCACGGAATACACTTGTTTTTTTTCAATATTGACGTTTTTTTTCCAACTTTGACATGGTGTATCTTTTTTCCAACTTCGAAGAATAACAACAAGCAGTACAAAAATAAGAAGGAAAAATCGTAGTACAAATGTCTCCGTACAAAACAATGAAAAAGTAACCCTTATATCGCAGTACGTAAGGGAGAAGACAAAAATATACCGTTAAACCCTAAAATCACAATATATATTTTTAACTTCGAAACATAAAACTCTAATTTCAATCATTAATGATAATTAATGGTTGAAACCTGTTTTTCAATCAAAATCGTTTACATAATCAATTAAATTTGATAATTTGAATGAATATATAGTTAGATTTGGAGGTAATCAATGATAATTGAAAAAAATGAAAATGATTTTTAAGGTTAGGGTAGAGAGGGTTCGAGAGAAATGAAATTAAGTTTGTTTCCTGATGAGCGTATGCAATGGAAAAACATTTGTAAAAAGTAATCCGTCGAGTAAAATGCGTACTGTGAAGAGTAACTCCGTTAATTTAATGTCTATTATGAGTGTTTTTTCTCAAAAAAAAGAATACCTCTCGCATGTATACCCCTCCAGTTTTTATTTGTTGCCCAACAATTTCATCAAAATACTCCGATTTTTATTTATTTATTGCCCAACATATATTAATGAAATGGACAATTGTTTGGGATAAATTTTGCGTCCTCAAGAGATGATGTGGAATACTTATGGTCAAAAAGTCAAAAGATTACATACGAAGAAACTATGAAATAGCACTCGAAAGTCAAAAGTCAAAGTCGTAAAAGTCGGAAGTCCGACACAAAAGAAAGTCAACAAGGCCACCCGAGGTTAAGGATCTAGTAACGATATTGGACCAAACGGCAGTCAAACCCAGAAATGGGCCGAAGGCAGCCCAACACTAAAGGGAACCCTATCCTGAGCGCAGGACCCAGTCAACCAACAAACCCCTAAATTCTAGGGACAGTTCCACCAGAGGGGAGAGAAATCAGGAGAAAGAAGAGGGAGGAGTTAGAGACGACGGCTAAGGGGAAAGAGGGTAGATATAAGCGCAACAACGACAACAAAGGGATCATTCAGCTCATCTTCAGCAAACCTCAACTCTAAAGAAGCATACTAGCAAAATACATCATCCGATAATCCAAAATCGATACTTGTATTCTTTATTCATTCCCTTCGTTCATAGTAGATATTTGGCGGGATTCCGACTCCCCCCGCGGTTTTTCCCACATTGGGTTTCCGCGTCACCAATTCTCGTGTCTCTTTGTTTTCTCTTCTTGTTTTCGCATTCATAGATTCAATTCGCTCCAATAATTCGTAAGCGTTAGTCCGATCACTTTAACCAGCAACTCGAATCGTAACCCGATAAATTTTTACCAAAATTAACAATAAATAAAAATCGAAGGGATCGGAGTATTTAAAAAAGGGAACAAAAATATGGTATGGAGAGAGGGAGTACAAGATTCATTGTTGTTGCGCAATCCCTTGTCTCTAATCTCTACTAGATACTCATCCGTGCATGCATTTGTCGGTAAGGCGTTAAATTAACTACGCAACATAAGAACGAATAAAATATTAACCTTGGTTTTCTGTGCACTTGATTAACTGAGGTATAGTAATATTGTACGAGTAGTAAATTGTAATGGTATGAAAAATAAAAGGAAAAATTACAAAATACCACCATGTATAACCCGTATTTTACAAATTACCACCACGTATTTTCATTTTTACAAATTACCACCATGTATTTAGCGTATATATCCAAATCGCCACCGTATTTCTATTCCGACCCTCACTTATACTATTTTCCGATTCCGTTAATGAAATTTCAGACATATCACGGGATCGGAACCTCCCTCCATTAATCAAAACGTGTTTTACAAATATTAATTAATATCCCCTAATCACATGCATTACTCACCTAAATACCTAATGACCTAATCTAACCAAGAATTCAATCAGACATCTCACACTCTTTCATCATACGAGTACACTCATCCTCCATCCAGTTCCTCCTCAGTCCTCAGGTATCCATCTTCAATTTTTCAAGCAATAATTATTTTGTTTAATTTCGTTAAAATTTGGAGTTTTTATGCAAGGGTGTTTCTGGATCTCTCTGTTTTTTTGTTTGGAAAGGATTTTGCATTTATGGGTTCAATTCAATTAGGGTTTCTAGTTTTAATTAATCTAATTTTCGCACAATCACCTGACTTTTGAATGTACTTTTTTTTTTTTGTGATGTAACTGTGGGATGGGTACTTAGTAATAGAAATATTGTTTCAACTTATCTTTGTAGGATGTCAGAAAACTCAGAGACCTTTCAAAGGGTTGAAAAGATGCAACCTAGAAGAAAAAGTAGTGTATCCTTTGAGAGTCAGAATGAGTTTGTGGTTGAATCCGATGATAAGTGTCTCCACGAATTTGAGGATGTAGAGGGGTACTGGAGTGAAGATAGTTCTTTTAGTGACTTGAATGTTGATGATGTCGAGGTAGATGGAGATTTTGTTGAAGAAGATGATCTATTTTCTTATTCTATAGACGAAAACCTTGTCAATGAGGTTCATAAAACATTGAACCAATCTTTCTCACAATCGAAGGTTAGGGAAGAAAGAGGAGATAAAGTATATAGGAACTCACCTTTGTTGAATATTGATGACCTGGACGTCAATGTTGGTAGTGAGGATGAGTTAGGGTTTGATGATAATGACAATAGACGTTTGGTTGGTTCTGATGATGAGTTAGACATTTCTGATGTTTTTGATCCAATCGTTGATTTTAGAAAAAATATATGTTTGAAAATTGGGTTGCAGTTTCCTTCGGTACATGTTCTAAGGAAGGCGGTTAGGCAACATGCCGTTGAAAATGGTTATGAGCCTTACTTCCTTCACAATGAGAGTGCGAGAATTACTGTCCAATGTAAACATAGATGTGATTGTATTTGGAATTCAAAAACAGGAAGGATGCCTAAGTGTACTTGTGGGAAGAAAAACCCTTGTGAGTACAGGTTATATGCTACCAGGGTGAAAGAGAAAGACTTTGTCTTTGAGATAAGAAGTTTGAATTTAGAGCATCTTTGCATTTATACAACAAAGAATAAAATGGTTACGTCAGAGTTTATTGCAGAAAGATACTTAGAGGTGTGGAGGTCAGATCCAGGTTGGGCATTGAGAGGCACACAAGCTAGGGTGAAGATGGACTTTGGCGTTGATGTCAACTATCACAAGTGTTGGCTAGCTAGAGCTAGAGCTAAGTTAATAATTTTTGGTAATTCTGATGCGCAATATAGTAGAGTTTGGGATTACGTACATACCATTAAGCAGTATAACCCCGGGTCCTCTGCATTTGTAATGGTTAGTGGTATTGAAAGACCTCCCCCTATTTTCGAGAGAATGTATATTTGTTTAAAGGCTTCTAAGGAAGGGTTTGTCAAAGGATGTAGGCCTTTTATTGGGATTGATGGTTGTCACCTAAAAGGGGCGTATCCAGGGATGTGTCTTGCAGCTGTGGCTATGGATGGGAACAATAACATCTATCCAGTAGCTTGGGCTATTGTTGAGGTTGAAAATGGGGCTACTTGGCAATGGTTCCTTGAACTTTTGGTTAGAGACATAGGTATGGAGGAAGGAGTTGGCCTCACTTTCATGTCCGATAGACAAAAGGTATGTAATTATTAACCATGATTAGTATTTCGTTGGAGACGATTTTTGCTTACTCTCTTATTTTTAACCGTTATTAGTGCTTTTGACAGGGGCTTCTAGACGCCTTAAAAGTTGTGGTACCAAAAGCGGAGATAAGATTTTGTGTAAGACATATTTGGGCAAACTTCAAAAAACACTTTGGCGGTGAAGCTTACAAGGATAACTTTTGGAAGGCCGCATGGGCAACAACAGAGGTAATTGATTCACTCTTAATATGTATTAAGGATCGAACAATTTGGAATAGTTCTATTTCACTTACCCATACTCCTTTCTCATGTTAGTCTGAGTTCAAGCGTGCACTTTCGGGAATAAGATTGTTGTCAGATGATGCTTATAATTACTTGAATGGGATTCCGGCTATACATTGGAGTAGACATGCGTTTTCGACAAGCTGCAAGTCAAGTATGATTTTGAACAATTTATGTGAGACCTTCAATGCCGTCTTAAAGGATGCCCGGGACAAGCCCATTCTCACATGTATGGAATGGTTGAGGAGGTATGTAATGAAGAGAAGGTCGGAAAAAAGAGATGGGGTTTCAAACTATGTTAAAAGGTTCACGCCATATATTCACAAGTGTTTCATACGGCTAATAGCAGAATCAAGGTATTGTACCGTCAACCATTCTATAGGTACTAAATTTGAAGTTGATTACAAAGGGGGGTCATGGGTAGTAAACTTAGAGGAAAAAAAGTGTAATTGTAAGCATTGGGAGTTGGTTGGAATACCTTGCATACATGCTATGGCTTGTATACTACACCAAAGGCGTAACCCCGAAGATTTTGTAGATGAAGCATATTCTACACAAAAGTACGTGTTAACATATAGCTCAGAAGTGAACCCTATGCCTGGAGTAAGTGAGTGGGAGGAGACTGACCGTGTACAACCACTACCTCCTTCCGTAAGGAAAATGCCAGGGAGACCGTCAAAAAAGAAGCGAAGAAAGGAAATTGATGAGGGAGGCCAAAGGAAGAGAGTGAAGAAGACAGTAAAATGTAGTCGTTGTGGAATAATTGGCCACAATATCAAAAGTTGCAAAAATGCCCAATCTACACATAAACCAAAGAACAAAGGTGGAAGACCTTCCACCAATTCAGCTTGGGTAAAGGAAGCAAAGAAAAAGGTTGAAGCAAGGAATGCAAGAGCGGCACATGAACAAACAATTTTAAGTCATATTGGAAGTCAACCTTCCTTGGATTAAGATAGTCCCTTCATGATATCCCTCCAAATTTTGTTGGATCTTTTGTATAAATGTAAGATTCTCTGACCATTTTGTGTGTCATTTATCACGTAAATGGGCTCAACTGAATATATGCGTTGCCTTGCTAACACAATATTTTTCACGTTTGGTTACAGGGAAGCTCCTTAGAAGACGTTTCTTTGATTTCAGTCAAGGGAAATATACTTGGAATGTGGCTTTATTTTGCTATATAGACGTGGAAATGAGCACCTGAATATTGAAAGTGAAACCGTCTGATGAAGAGCTACGTAGACTTGAGGACAAATATTTAGCAAAACCCTCGATGTGCTGCAGTAACTATATATATGTTATAAACCGAAAATTTGATGTATTGCAGTAATTTTTTGACAGTTCGTGACAATGTAGATGCTACATTGATGTATAGATGTAATGCGTCTTAGTAGGGTGTGTTAAGTAATACAATGATGTTATATATGGCCTGTTGTAGGGCGTATGTTAAGTAATATAACATGTGGTTTGCATGTATACATGATTTAGTTGACTAAAATTACAAATTTGTTTAGGATCAACCATGAAGCACACAACATGATGGATTTCTTTTTTTTTTTCTCTTTTTGCCAGCAAATAGAAGCACCGTTGTTGCTGGCAAATTAAGAAAAATGCACCATATGTTTTGCATCTTCTAAGTAATACGGTGTACAAAATTACAAGCTCAATGAGACCGAAAGGAATTGAATGAAGCTCAATTAAACTAAACTAAAATAAACTTAGAAAGTCCAATGCTTCTCCAGCATCACAATAATGCTTCAACTTGCATTATAGAAAAGCTTATTTAGAAAACAAGCCAAATCAAGTACTTCAAGGCATTATATTAGAAAGCTCAATGAAAACTCAGTGACAGTAGTTTAGAAACTCACCATAATGGTGTAAACATCATTACAACTTCATCCTCACTATACAACTAAGTCACCAAAAACAAAAAAAAATACTCGTACCACATTACAACTTCACTCTAAACTACTTTATTTGCTTGTTATTCATTTCTCCTACCCAAATAAAGACATTGGATTGACATATTTCTCTTATGCATCGAAGCCTCGTCCATCCTCAGCTCGCTAGAGTAGATAACATTTTTTGTCATATGTCTCGTCTTCTTTACTCCATTTGAAATGTCCACACCCACGCGTCTAACGACTGCTCGAACCATGTAATTGATCTGTCATCAGCATACAGAAATGAAATATAATGTATTCTACGGACCACAGGATCACAACTCACAATGTGTTTTAAAAATAGAAGTTTGGAGTAAATACAAGTTTAGCTACTACACTACATATAACTCTACAGTATAAGCGGAAGTGAGCATCTTACTCTACAAGAGAGTAGCATGAATCAGTCATGTGTCAATTACAGTTACAACTACTTACCATAGCATAGGTTAAATTAAGGAACTAACCAACTTATGTTTGATTTTTGCTATTAAATTGAATAATTCATTGATGTAGAACACCAAATTGTTCAAAATCTGCAAAAAGATGAAATATGCATTTGATTGAACAAGTTTAATTCACCCAACTGTGCAAAAATTTGATTAAAACAAGAAACCCTAATCGAAATGAACCTGGAAACAGAAAACTTTCCCAAAAAAAACAAACCCAGAAACCTAATCGAACGAAACACTAATCGAACAAAACACGAACCCATAAAAACGATTTTAATCGAAACCTGCCAAACACCCTTGCATAAAAACTCCAAATTTTAACGAAATTAAACAAAATAATTATTGCTTGAAAAATTGAAGATGGATACCTGAGGACTGAGGAGGAACTGGATGGAGGATGAGTGTACTCGTATGATGAAAGAGTGTGAGATGTCTGATTGAATTCTTGGTTAGATTAGGTCATTAGGTATTTAGGTGAGTAATGCATGTGATTAGGGGATATTAATTAATATTTGTAAAACACGTTTTGATTAATGGAGGGAGGTTCCGATCCCGTGATATGTCTGAAATTTCATTAACGGAATCGGAAAATAGTATAAGTGAGGGTCGGAATAGAAATACGGTGGCGATTTGGATATATACGCTAAATACATGGTGGTAATTTGTAAAAATGAAAATACGTGGTGGTAATTTGTAAAATACGGGTTATACATGGTGGTATTTTGTAATTTTTCCAAAATAAAAATATAAATAGTAGAATTATTCTACCTTCTGAAATAAAATTTTAGAAATGTGATGATCAATCTCTTGGAGAGAGGAATAAGCCGCATAGTAAGATGTTCTGATGACAGCAAGGCAAGTTTGCTTTATCCAAGTATCAACGCCACCAGACGAGTTTGAGAGCACTATCTTTGTTACTTTTTGCATGTCTTCATCTAATTCCGCAATCTTTTCATCATCGTTACTTGTGCCATTCACCTTGAGGTATCAGAACTGTTAGTCTAGCCACAAAATACTACTCTTTACTTCTTCTTGAATAAACCTCTAGATTTGGACACGAATATCAAGGAAATGGAAAAGGGTAAGGATATTTGATGTCTTTTAAAAAAAAATGTGGATAGATTAAATGTAGTTAAATGAGTGAAGATAAGGAAATCACAGAGTAAAATAGTCCAAAATTTTAGAATTTTACCTTATTAACAAATGGGACTAACCCAAAAAATGACCAAAAGAAGAATATGGGGCTTATTCAAGAAGAAGAATGAAGGTAAAAAGTACTCCTACTACTTACCTATAGAATCTATCTCATTCATTCAATTTTTTACGTGGAGATCGTTTTTATAAGAGAAAATGATGGACTTATGTAACGAATGAATGAATGGGAGGAAGTATTACTTATGCATGTATTTTACGGAGTACTCCGTAATAGATATTTTAAATGACGATACTCTAATAAAATTATTTTTCGTTACAAATTCAAATATACATGTTTAATAATTCTATATTATTAGATTTTTGATAAATTAATACTTTCACAAAACAAAAGTTTTTTTTTTTAATAAAATCTATTGTGTGCTTCTCAAATTTATTCAAGGATGATATGTTGGACGTCCCTTTATATATTAAAGGAAAAGCATTAAAGAACTTTAATCCATACCGTGTTGTGGCTTTGAAGATTGGCTAAGCGATGGCATATTTGATTAGTCATTTGGAGGAGAGAAACGGTTGGTGCATCAGAAAATATGTCTTCAGGGACATGCCGTTCACCACAAAGCAATATTGTAACAACAATAAGTTCTGCATCTCCTTTATGTCTTTCATCTTCCCTTTCCCACCTCCTTAGCCATTTCTCCCACTTCAGTATATATTCAACAATCACATTACAAACACATCATGCATCTTATATATTTCATGCGTTCAAAAAGGAGAATAAAATAAATTACTGAGTAATTAATTAATTAATAATCATCATACAACTTTACACTCTACTGACTAATAAGCTTTCGACTTTGACTATAGAGCTGATCTTATGTATGCAATTTTATATTAATGCTAATTTTAAACAGATTCGAGACTTTGTGGGCAACAATATATAGTTTTCTCTTATTTAAAGGCAAAGTCTTTTGAGAAAACAACACTTTTATGTTAATGTGAAACAAATTTTTTATAAAAAAAAGGGTGAGGGATATAAAATAATAAGCGTCTCATATAAAGACTAGCGATAATTAGTATAAATGCACCGAGATTAGATAGTTATTTCATGATTTTCCAAGTGTGTAATACATTACTTCCCGAGATGCACTACTACAAAAATAAGGATAGAGAACTGTTAGAATAGACCTTATATAACGCCTTTGGAGCATTTTCTAACTCAGTGTTCTCTAATGAATAGAGAACACCTGAAAGGTGCGTTGTCTATGGTTGAAATGTAGAAAACGCCTATGTCAGAAATATGTTATCTTTTCTAATACCTATAGAGAACACTTTTCTTAGGTGGGCATTCTCTTTTGTCTCACTATAGATAACGCCTGGATATGGTAACAGTTCTCTTTTCCGTATTGTAAATAACGACCCACTATGGCCACTGTTCTCTTTTGGCTTACTATAGGTAACAACAATTCTCTAATCAATTCTTATTTATTACTAATATTATTTATTACTAATTCTTAAGACAGAGTTGATTTATTAATTACTAATTAATTTATTAATATTATTTATTACTAATTAATTTATAAAGATGTTGTATTAAAATGTCAATGTTTACTATATGCATGTTTCATGTCACTTAACAAATACAGAGTTTGTCCTAAACATACTTATATATATATTAATAATGCTGCCAAGCGTGCAAATTTGTCCAAAAAATATTACATTCATCCACATTTAATTTCACAACCATCCCCTAAAATATTTCATTCATCTACCACTACAAGAAATACTGTCCCAGGCGTCCGCCTAATTGGCGTCCTTGGCATGTGGACGCCTAAATGGCGTCCGAAAAGTCCGCCGGGCGTCCGTTGTCGGACGCCGGACTTGGCGTCCGACTGAAGATGAGGATGGCTGAAGTTGAGGACAAAAGACGTCCACAGTCGGACGCCATTTAGGCAAAATGGCGTCCGCTGTCGGACGACAATTGACGTCCGCATGTGGCGTCCGACAGCGGACGCCATCTGTCTTCAGTATGGCGTCAAATACCCGCTGCCCCCCCTCTCCCCCTTCATTTCCTAAAAAAAAAAATCGCTCTCTACCTTCTCCCTCTACACTCGCCGACCCAAATCCCTCCCCATCTCAATTTTTCATCCTTTCTTCCTTATTTTCGGTATGTTTTCTTACTTTATTTCGTTTCTATTTAATTTAATTAGTTCATATTCTTCATTGTTAGGGTTATTTGTTGATAGTTATTAGTTAATTTCGTTTAGGTCTAAATTTCGATTAGGTTGATTAGTTTAGGCCAAGTTCGATTAGGTTGATTAGTTTATCCCAAACTTGATTAGTTAGATTATTTTTGCCCATCACTATTTTGACTAGGGTTTGATCAATTTGGTTTAAGCCCGTGAGGTTTTGTGTGACTTAAGACGGACCAAAAGGTGTCGTAATAATGCCGGATTTTCCCGAAACCACTTCTATCTTGATCGGGGTTGTGAATAGGTGTTAGCGGCGCTTTCGGAATTTTGATATCTGTATCCTAAAATTTGACCCTTTTTTGACCTGTTTAAGCTGTTTCTGTGTGCCCTAAGCCATGAATTGTTGTGTTTTGTTCGGTTGAATTGGGTTTACATTATATTGATAAATTAGCTAGGGTTTTTGTAAATTGGGATTAAATTGTGATTAAATTCGGTGACTAATTTTTTTAAGGAATTGAGTTTACTAAATTTTTGTAAGGTCAATCCAAAATTAATAATACATTTGGGTTTACTTTGACATATTAGTTAGAGAAATTAAGTTTAAATTAAATGGTGATTAAATATTCATTTAGTAAGTTATAAATTAAAGTAGGGAAATTAAACTTTAATATGTTATATATATTTTTTGAACATAGAAAATGAAGAGAATTGAACGGAAATGGATGTACGAGGGAAGACTTGATAAAAAGAGATGTCCAACCGTCGAATTTTTGAGGGGTGTCGAGTCATTTGTCGAGGTCGCTAAAAAGTCGGTAGACTACGCATCGAGGGGGGAGGTTAGGTGTCCGTGTACTAAATGCAAGAACCTAAAATTTCTTGAGGTCCTTGTAGTGAAGGAACATGTCATCTATAGTGGTTTTTCACCCGATTACTATTATTGGATTTGTCATGGTGAGTCATCTCAGTCTGAGGGAACCGAAAACCATCACGATGAGGGGGGATTGAGAGGTATGATAGTTGATGTTGTGGAGTGCAACTTGTTTAACTCACCTAACCCACGAGACTCACCTAGCCCACGAGACTCACCCAACCCACAGGATTCACCTAACCCACAAGAGCCTAACCGTCGAGCGAAGGCGTTTTTTGACATGTTGGAAGCTTCGGAGAAACCGTTATACGGAGGGTGCGATGTGACTTTGTTAGAAGTCGCGTCTATGGTAGTTAGCCTTAAATGTGAGTTCAACCTGCCCTTTGCTTGTGTCGATGGTATTGCTGCCTTACTCGAGAGAGTTATTCCAAAAGACAATATCATGACCCGATCATTCTACACAACCAAAAAGGTTGTGAAGGGACTTCAACTCCCGCATCAAAAGATTGACGCTTGTCCAGATGGGTGCATGCTATTTTGGAAGGACGATGCGATGCTTGATGAATGTAGGAGATGTGGTAAGGGTAGGTATAAGATGGTCGAGGGGGATATTGTTTTGAGAGGTAGAAAAGGGAAAAGTAGTGTCAGGGGTAAGAAACCAATCCCAATAAGTCAGCTTACGTACTTCCCTATTGCACCTAGGCTTCAGAAATTGTACGCCACAAAAACCATAGCTGAGCAAATGCGGTGGCACAAGGAGGACATTAGGGTACTAGGGAAGATGTGTCATCCGAGTGACGGTGAGGAGTGGAAGCGTTTTGATAGACTACATCCCCACTTTGCGTTAGAACCCCGAAATGTAAGGCTTGGGTTGTGCACTGATGGATTTGCACCGTTCGGTCAATTTGGTAAATCGTACTCTTGCTGGCCAGTGATGATCACACCTTACAACCTACCTCCTTGGTTGTGTTTGAAGCAACCTTTCATCTTCCTATCTCTTATTGTTCCCGGACCCAAAAACCCGAAAAACCATTTGGATGTTTACTTGCAACCTGTTATTGAGGAACTGAAACAACTGTGGGAGGTAGGGGTGGAAACTTATGATGTCTCTCTGAGACAAAACTTTCAGTTGAAAGCAGCTTTGTTGTGGACTATAAACGACTTTCCCGCGTACGGTATGCTCTCGGGGTGGTCTACTGCGGGTCAGAAAGCATGTCCGTGTTGTATGGGTGAGAGCAAAGCTTTTTATCTTCCAAATTCTAGTAAAATAAGTTGGTTTGACTGTCATCGGCAGTTCCTACCAGAAGGTCACCCATATAGGAAGAATAAGAAGGCGTTCAAGAAGGGTGAGGAGGTGCTTGACGACGCACCTGATCGACTCCCAGGAGATGAAATATGGGAGTTGATTTCTGATTACCCGTCTACTGTTGACGGAACCGAGCAGGAGTTCAAAGATCTCAAGAAGTTGAAAAATGGTTGGTTTAAACGTAGCATATTCTTCGAACTACCATATTGGAGGACTTTGTTAATTCGTCACAATTTAGATGTGATGCACATAGAGAAAAACTTCTTCGAGCAGTTGATTCACACGGTGATGGATGTGGAGGGGAAGAGTTGTGACACTACAGGCTCCCGGCGAGATGTAAAGATTTTTTGTGACCGTCCTCAACTGCACATAAAACGGGATGGGTCGAAACCAAGGGCCTTGTTCACACTTGACAAGGCTCAGAGAAAGGCGTTGTTGGAGTGGGTAGAGAAGTTGAAATTCCCTGATGGGTACGCCTCCGACTTCAAACGCTGTGTTGATCTTAAGAACCTGAAGCTTCAAGGGTTAAAGAGTCACGACTGTCACGTTTTCATGGAGAGGTTGCTTCCGGTGTCACTAAAGCACCTTTTGCCACCGACGGTGTGGAATTCCATAACTGAGATATCTCAGTTCTTCCGAGATTTGTGTTCCTCTACAGTATCAGTTGAGGACATGTCTCGGCTCGAGGATCAAATTCCGCAGATACTATGCAAACTTGAGATGATCTTTCCACCGTCATTCTTTAATTCCATGGAGCATCTACCCGTCCACTTGCCCTACGAGGCTAAGGTTGGAGGACCTGTCCAGTATAGATGGATGTACCCATTTGAAAGGTACGTAACTTTTAGTAACTTCATTTAAAAAAAAATAAGCTTAACTAATTTGTATTGATTCAAATATATAACTTGTTTATTTAGGTTCCTGAATCATTTGAAGAAGAAAATTGGTAACAAGGCTAGGGTAGAAGGTTCTATTTGTAATGCATATTTGACAGAAGAGATTGCAAACTTCTGCTCCCTCTACTTCGATAAAGATGTGCAAACAAAAACCAAGAACCTGAACCTAGGACATTCGGTGTCCATTGACCCCACTATACCCGAATTTTTTCAAAAGAAGGACGATGAAGGAACTTCATCCGTTGAGGGTTCTAGGACACTAGATGAGAAAGAGTACAACCGAGCGCACCTTTACCTACTTTCGAATTGTGAGATCTTAGAGCCTTATGAGAAACAATTTGTAACTGAATATGTCGCTGCGAACCCTGCCGTGAACCCTGATGACGTTTGGAGTAAGCACGACGAACATTTCCCGAAGTGGCTCAAGGATCACGTAGTTGCCTTAGACATACGTGATGATTTGGTTAGAAGTTTGGCATTCGGTCCAGTGCGAGTGGTTAAAACCTGGAACCGGTACTCGGTGAACGGGTTCAATTTTCACACATTCAACTACGGGAAGAACAAGGCTAGATGCAATTTTGGCGTGAGTGTGTCATCTCTTGATGGTGATGAGTACTATGGTATTTTGGAGGATATTTTTGAGTTGTGTTACGCTGGCAAAGAACGAGGGTATAGAGCTGTAGTATTCAAGTGTGAGTGGAAAGACAGCTCCGTGAACGGGACCCGAGTGCATGAACGTTACAAGATTGTGGAATTTAATCACACAAGGAAATATCCTACGTACGATCCGTTCATACTCGCGCATCAGGCGAAGCAAGTCTATTTTGCTCCTTCTCCTTACACGAGAAATGACAGAAATCAAAGTCAATGGTGGGCAGTCTTTACGACTAAACCACGGGGACAAATAGACAGTTCTCTGTTCCAGGAAGATGCGGCTTCAAGTAGTACACGCTTATCTTCTATTGAAGAGAACATATTCTCCGTACAAGATCAGAATGAAGGGGCAGAGGAAGATTTTGAGGATGACGATGATGATGGACAAAGAGAGTACATGGTCAGGGATGTTCCGGAGAACCTTGAGGAGGATGACGGACACGATGAAGAGAACTCAGAGGACGATCAAGTTGGGGGCTCGGAGAACGAGGAGGAGGATCAGACTGAGGAGGATGAGGCTGAAGAAAATGACGACAGCGACGGTGACTACTAGAGTTGTTGTATGTTTAAATGTTTACATGGTTAAGTTATTTTGATGTTTACTATAGTAGGCTATTTTACTTGAATAAAGTTAGAATGAAACTGTTGATGACATGGCTAATTGTTGTTAACATTGTTTAATTTTTTGACAGGTTAATATAATGGCAGGCGGTAGATCGACTAGGAGACGTGGTGGGGGTAGTAGGTCTGCTCACACGTCCACCACTCAGCAGGAGGACGAGGAGGTGGTCCCCGAAACGGGACCGGAGCAGACCGCTGAGCAGGAGGAGGAGGTGCAGCAACAGGGGCCGGATGAGGTGCTGGAGAAGGACGAGGAGGGGCGGTATGTTCTCAAGCCAACAGGCACATGGTAATATAATCTAACTTGTTGATTATTCTTTTGTAAATATTCATTTTTGGACTACATTTTGTATGATTGACTGCATATATGGTTTTCTCGACTCGGTGCAGGTTTCTGCACAAAGAGGTCGTCAAAGGCTGTACCAACAGCTTCATGGTCGACAAAGGGCAAGGGTATGCTAATTGGTCTCAGGTACCGGCTGAGATACGAGAGTGGTGGTTCAACCAGTTCAAGGTACGTGGATTGTTTTTGCTCCCGAGTTTTTATTTTGTAATCTGGACTTTGTAAATATTTTTCATACTACTTATTAATCTGTCTTGACTGTATAGTTCAAGTTCAGCTGGGCCTCAGAGTTTGATGGTAGGGTCTGGGAACGGTATAATGAAACGTGCACACGACGTTTCGCCTGTGTGATGAATAAACGACGTACGCGGGGGACTCCGTTGAAGGACCTTAAAGGTGTTAGTTATTTTTTTTGGGTAATCAATTTTAACAAATAAACATCTAACTTCAATCTTTCACTGTATTAAATAACTTCAAACTTTCGTACTAATTTAATAGCTGCGTGCTGAGCTCGGGAGGGAGCCAACCGCGGCGGATATATTCTACGACATGCATGGACAGACCGATGAAACAGGGACTACCTTCAAGTCGAAAAAAGATCAGGCGACCTGGGTGAGTACTAAATCGACTGTAGGTGATGGAAAATTATCTTCAATGATTTCATCTAATAATAACTTCAATTGAGATCGTTCTTCTGTACGCAGGACGCCTACCAACAAGAGATGGAGAGACTCAAGGCCGATCCTGATGTTGAGGAAGTCAACCCAAACGAGATTTGGTTCAAGGTCGTCAAGGGTTACAGGAAAGGGAGTGTGTACGGTGTGGGAAATGCACACGGTATGTACTTCAGACCTCCCACATCGCGTCTGAGCACCTCCACACAAATGGAGTACACGCCGGCCGGATCTCAGCAGCCCGATCCGGAGAAGGAGCAAATGAAGGAGCAACTGAAGGAGCAGGCGGAACACATCAGGAAAATGCAGGAACAGATGGCCATGTTTCAGGCCATGTTCGACAAATGCAACCAAGGTCCTCCCCCACCCCCTCCAGACGACAGAGACCCCTTTAGCGGGGGTGGCGGTAACTCTGGTGCTGCACCTAGCTTCACAGTTAGTTGATTGTTTGTTGTTGTTGTTGTTTTAACTGTATCTTTGAACTACTTTACACTTGTGTACCTTCAAACCGTACGTTAAATCTGTTTATATAAGTTTTTTCAGCATAAATGAGTCGAGAGATGAACTCTTTTGGTTGACTGAGCTTGAATGTGGTTGAGGTATTGTGGATAGTCGACATTTGTGGTTGAGTTTTGGTTTATTTTGCAGGTTTTGGCTAAACATTGAACGCATGTTTACGGTCATGCAACAGCGTAAATAGCGTCCGATACCGGACGTCATAGCAGACGCCAGGGGACACTATAATGGCGTCCGACTGCGGACGCAGGTTCGTGGGTGGCGTCCACAGTCGGTCGCCAACGTCAAGCCCCAGGCGTCCGACAGTGGACGCCACTCGGAGGCACATGACGTCCACAGTCGCTCGCCAGCTTGGCGTCCACTGTCGGTCGACGTTCGTCCTGGCGTCCAATAGTGGACGCCCCTTTTAAAAAAGGGCGAGCCGGCGTGGCTTCCGCTTTCTGGCGTCTGTTTGCGGACGCCCATCGCCTTATGGCGTCCACTGTCGGTGCCCACCAGGTGGACGCCGAGGACAGTTATTCTTGTAGTGTACCACCATCTAAGATCATAAAAGTACTACAAAATATACTCGATATCTATCTTTTCTGATGTAAAAGACCATCGAAGACAAAAATGGCTACCCAATGCAAAATATCATTAGAGTATACGCACTACAACTCACATAGGCCGTCATCTTCCTCATCATCTGATTTTCCACTAACATATGTAATTCATCTCTCCCGCAACTCGTCAATCATTTCTTGAGAATACGTAGGAGGAACTTTGTCAAAATACTACGAATGAAAAGAAAAAATTATGAGTCAATTTAATAAAAAAATAACGAGATATTTTCATAAATACAATATATACCTTGAAAATATGAATATACGTGTACGATACCTTATCAGGAATAAACTGCAACCTGGATTCTATTATCTCGATCATGTAGCGACAAACATAATATCCGCTATCGTTAGAGCCTTGGGGTTGATGAGGACACTATTTCACAATAAAGAAGTAAAATCATTAGGTATGTATATACGAGTATGTTAATTGACAAATATAGTTAAAGTAGTATCATTTCAAAAGTATCTTTAAGATAAAATACCTCGACTTTTTTCCACCTAATGTATGGATTCTTCTTCATTTTTCTGATATCTTTTCTATGCTCCATGCTAAACTTAATGATTCCCCTATGTAATCGTCAAATGTTTTAGTCAACTTAGTAGATGATTATTCATAATCAGAATAAAACACATAATTTAAAAGGCATATCCGCATATATACTTGTTGATTATTTTTTGCGTGAATTCATGAGGTTCATTTTGTACTCCAACGGGATCTAGCCAATGGACCAATGCAACCCACGGACAAATAACAGCCAACATCCAATGTACACTGCACAAATGAAAAAAAAAACAAAAGAGGCACAACAAAAACAAGAAACTTACTTCATTAGTATGCCCATATCCTCTCACAGATTAATCAACCTCTTATTTTGGGGAAAAAATGTTCATTAAAAAATAAATAAAACAAATTATATAATTACCCTTCCTGATAATGCGCAAAAAATAGTTGATTTTTATTCTTCCTATCATTACATGCAAAGACCCTGGCCAGATAGTCAAATCGATCGTCTTCATTTTCGATTGTTGAAGTTTCCGAGGATAAATAGTTGGAGCCATAAAATCCATATAATCCGGAAATACCATCTCTGTGAACCATTTCACTCAAAGACCTAGCATATAACATTTGAAATATATTACATGATTCTTACAGAAGTAAAACATATACACTAAATGTAGATTAGAAAATGTAGCATATACTTACATCATCAATATTGACATATGAGATGGTCTTACGTTTTTTTGAAAACACCAATCAAGCACGTCTTCAAAACCAAGACAAACATTGTGCTCATTCTGAAAAACGCTGGACGGGATTGAGAATGATTTGGTTTTTCCACTCTTTTTCATTCCAACACCTATTTCCTTGAAAACTTGAAGTAGACTAGTGGTGACCTTTAGCTTATCTTCAGAAGTGATTGCATATTTTTGAGTGGACGATGACTGTGATGATGGTGAGGATGGATTTGGCGAGTTTATATCCTTTGCAGGTTGCTTATCATCCTTACAAAAGGTCAATAAGAGAAGAACATTCAAAAAAACAAGAATTCCAAGAATTCTTTACCAAAATTTTGAAATATCAGATGTGTTCACTTTACCAAAATTTTCTACTTTAATGTCATACTAGATAGTAGAGTATATCACAAGTAACACCACAACAGCCATATAATACACATGCTTAGTATATAGTAGTATAAAGGTTTGAATTGATTTCTTACCACCTCAATTGGGAAAACCAAGTGCTCGGGCCAAATAAAAATCATTTCCTTCCCTTGACAAATGAATCTTATTTCTCCTTCGGGACACGGCAAAAGAGCATTTGGATCGATTTCTTCTTTGATGGAAACTCTATAATAACCGTCCGGTACATGTTTGAAATGATGTTTGACCACTTCTCCTTCATTTGGTACATACACATAACCAACAGCAACTATATGGACCCATTTTCCACTCTCAATTGCCAAAGAACACAAACTCTCAACACCCTAGCCATGTATCAATTTTAGTTTTAATAACAAATAATAAATTGCAACATGATATAATAAAATAAAGAAACTCAAAACAATAAGTAAATAGAATTCATTTTCTCGTTACCTTTGGAAAAGACTTATCGGCGATGATTACTTCCTTTTCTGGCAGAACTTCCTCTACCTCGGGCCAAGGGACACGATATGTCTCAATAATTTGAACATCTTTCTCTTGATTTTTCTGTAAAGTCGACTCACGAATACTATCATTACCCACATTTAAATCAACATGGGCGAACCCTTCACCAATTGATTTTTCGTTACCATTAAACTCTCCCTTTTGGACATCATCTGCATGAAGGATAAGCTGAAAGTTTGCACCTTGAAGCCCCTGACTACCTGACATATCAGTAGGTCTACTGCCACCATTACAATCCTGACCAATCAACCTACTAATATCACCAAAATTACCAGGAACTTGGAAGGCATTTGATGAAGCAATTTGTTTGATATGATCGGGGTTGAACTCGCTGGACACTAAGTAAGATAACAGCAAATTCTGATTGTGTACGACATTAGCTAATTGTGCTTTGACATAGTGAAGTTCGGTTTGCAATTGGGTGGAGGGGGTTGGTTTGTTATAGCCAAAAAACTCCTTGTTTGTAACACTCGATCCGACACCCCTAACTGAACCACCATGTTCTGGAGTCTTTAATGCTCTCCCGAGTATATCATTTCGGCCCGTAGCATCAATTTCACCACGAACTTGTTGCGCCTCTAGTGCTTTCTGATAACAATAATAAACAAATTAAGTTTGCGTAGTTTTGATGACAAAAATAAACCATTTTATTTGAACATAAATATAATCTCACAATGGCTTGAGCAATTTCAAAATCAACGGGATTGTCAAAGTATGTCACATCGCCGGCTTGTCTGGAATGAGCTCTTATCCACACCAAATGTCTAGGTATGTCTTTCACAGGGATATTTTGCTTCCGGAATTCTTCGGCCTGTCCATTTATAAATATAATTATACCAAAAACAAAAGTCGATATATACACTTACAAAATAGTAATTATGTCAAGTACACTTACAATCTCTTCTTCATAATACACGTATCCTTTCCGACCTCCTCGATAGGTTGGAACTCTCTTTTTTGCTCTTTCACGATTCAAGGCACTTAGTTCCTTTCCATTTAATGTGAATACAAATTAATCATATGGATGATTAAGTGGAAAAGAAATGTGAGTATTCAACTATTTTTCAGCCAACCATTATAAAACAGACTTACGATCAGTGACGGATTAGTGAATGATTACCTTAAACTTAGGATCGGTGGAAGTTTCTATGAATTTATCCCATTCACTTTGAACTATCCAAGGATATATTGAAGGGGGGGTCCTTATTATCGCATTTTCGCCTTCTTCCTCATAATTGTACATCCAGTCCCTTCTCAATCGAGCCTTGAAAGTTCTCCATTGTATTGAAGCTCGCTTTAACACATAATTCTTTCGTTCTTCTGTCACTATGAATCCCTTCTGCATTATTCAAGAAAAAGACATTCATCAATGAGCAAGAAGAATCTGTAAAAGAAGAGTAGTAAGAGTAAAATGCAAAACTTGAAGTGAGAAAGAGAAGTAGAGAACAGTAGAAAGTAGAACACAATTTAAAAAGAATAGTAAGTATTAAGGTTACAATGTCAGTTCGATAACATTAGATTGACACAGCGACACACAAACATGTACCTCGACACATTACACACCGGACAACTTTTTAATGATTCAAATTCATTCTGAAATAGTATACAATCATTTGGACATGCATGAATTTTTTCATAACGCAAGCCCATAGTGCACAATATTTTTTTGGCCTCATATGTATTACTCGGTAAAAGATTCTCAGGCGGTAGAACATCAGCAAAAACCTCGAGTAACGCAGTAAAACCCTTATCTGTCCAACCATGACCCACCTTTAGATTGTATAGCTTAAGTACAACTGACATATTATTGTACTTGGTACAATCCTTGTATAAGGGCTTTTCAAAATCACTCAATAGCTCGCCTAACGTACTAGGATCATTATCTATTTTACCCTCAAATTCATGAATCGTATCTTCCAGTTTGTTACCCTCGTTTGTAGTGTCGTCTTGACAACTATTTGATGAAGTTCCTTCCCATTTTTCACCATGACGATGCCAACATGTATATGTTCTGTCAAATTCTCATTTGCTTAAGTGGCGGAGTATCACATCAATAGTGTGATACATGAGATTATGACATACATAACAAGGACAAGGCAACTTTGCGCGATCTTCACTATTATTCTGTATAGCGAATCTTATGAATTCCATAATTCCAACTTCATATTTTGGATCTCCCAACTTTGATGTCGTTATCCAACTTCGATCCATTTCTACGCAAAGACAAGTTTTCTAATTCTACACAATGTAAAGCAACACAGCGTGTGGGAGGATTAACAAAGAGCAAAACAAACCCCATCATTTACATCCAATATTTATGCCTCTCATAAGAGGAACCCAAATTCTTATTTTGTATGAATGAGTAGTTGGTGTATAGTGATTAGTGCATTATTTCAATAAAGCAATTATGCACCAAGTTCTTTAGTTTGACAAACAATTCATAGTAGGCTCAAGCAGTTTTTTACGGAGTAACCAAATTTACTTCACCTCCTAATTCCAACAAGCAAATTGAAAATTTAACATATTACGTCTTCTTCCAACCTAATTTTTAATCCTATTTCTTACATCTCCTATTTCGTCTTCTTCCTTGAAAATTGAACCCATTTTCAATCTTGATTCGGTTTTAAGAGGCCAACAGCAGAGGAGTTGATGCAATTTGTTCATTGTAGGGTTTCGACACAGATTATAAAAGTTAACCCTAATTCAATAATAATGTAAAAATAAGAAGAGAAAAGGAACAAACTGGTACCTAAATTAGGATTTCGCCAGAGATTGTTGACGGTGCAGGACTCCAATAGAATAGTGACGACTGGAATTGTGAAAGAAGCGTCCAGAAAATGGTTGATGGTTCTGTGGAGGCCTTGAGGCGCATGTAGGGTTTAAGGTTTTGTGTAATGAAATACTCCGTATCATTTATCCTTCATCATTTTTATTGTTAATTACTCCATCTTATTTTATTTTTAATTTTTTTTTAAAACATGAAAAAGTAACTGAATTTTTTTATTTAAGATATATGATAGAAAATTAGAAATATTAATATTAATATGAGTATTCATTTTTGATGACAAATTATCAACTCAACAGTTCGACTTATTCGGATCGAGTTTCAACCATAAATTAACCGTTCATTTTGCGTTCGTTTCAAACAGTAGGTCATGTGCAAAAAATTCCTAGCCCTTACCCTTAATAAAAGCAAGTCAATTTTTCGGAACGGGTTAAAATTTGGCAGGAGTATAATAGGTCAATTAATTTGGAATGGGTTTAATCTCATCTGATCTACTTTTGCGGTATTAATGGTATATACTACTCTCTCCGGACATTATATTTTACCCTATTTCATTAAAATACTCCTCACAAATAATGAGATAATGGGACAAAAAATAATGTCCGGAGAGAATATTTGCTTTATTCTAAACCTAAACCGGATATAATCATCATAAGAGTATGAGAGAACCCGTATTAGAACCAGAGTATATAGAGTATAATCTTTGAACAAGGAAACAAGAATCCGCTTGCTTTAGTGTCCAATTCAGAAACTAGATAAGTTCTTTTTTAATAATAGTGATAGTAATAATAATGATAATAATAATGCTTATTACTCCCTAATATTATTAATAAGCGATGGCAAAAGAAAATATACGGAGTAACTATTAATAAGTAGCTGAAATAAGAGGCGGGAAAATGTACTGGAATGGATATGGGATACCGCGTGATTTAGTTACTTTCAAAGAAAAACTGTGGGGTAGGGTAGGCGTTTTCTATTCATTATTTGTATAACTATTAAAGTATGAGGCGCTCTCTGCAACTTTGCTTGTATAACTTTTATAGCAAGAGGTGTTCTCTATTTGTTTTGTAAATAACTGTTGTGTTAGATAGGCGTTTTCTATTGTTTTTTAAATAACTGTTATTTAAGTTAGGCGTTCTCTAGAGTTTTAGAAGACAGACATCCCACTACACCGTTCTCTACCTTGCGTTGCTTATTCCCACTTTTGTTGTAGTGATGATCTGTCGTTGACATGATATGATGATACATATTTGCGTTAGGTGTGTAACTTATGTCTTACATCGCTTTTGTAGAGATGGAACTATGGAAGATTATTAATCATAACTCTCTGTCAACCAAGAGTTCATCCGTGATCGGGTACTTGATCCAAAGAAAACAATATTGCATTAGGCTCTAAGGGACGCGAAAAGATGATATGGTTAATAAGGGAGTTATCATGACTTGGGGATGCTTGACGTTCCTCAAAATTAGGGTTTATAGATGGCCACCAACTCAAATAAATCTCATTTTTAACAAAAGGTATCAATAAAGAGTTTAAAAGGCTTGGGTTATCAAAGAGTTTGCAATTTATCAGGCTTATTTGAATGAAACCTCACAACTTAATCAGTGGACCGGCACAGTCATTTTTTAATATCGGCATATGGCACCGAATGCATTCAATATTAATGATATTCAACATTGCGAAGTACTCCCTCCTTTCGTATCTAAAGGGTACATTTAATTTCCGCACAAGGATTGAGAAAAACTTAAAATACTATTAAACGTACAATAATTTGAGACAAATTAATATTTAATTATTCAATGTGTAGTATTACAATGACATATAATGTAAATATGTTAATAAGTGAAAGATAGTTAGATCCAAAAAATGAACTAAAAACAAAAGTTGTCAATTGGATTTGAACGGCCAAAAAAAAAATACGTATCCTTTGGATACGAACGAAGGGAGTACTTCGTAAGCAGATAATAAGATATTAAGTAGGAAGAATAAAATATGAGAAAGAAAGACCACGAGTTAAAAGTAATGTAGGGAAATGTAGAGGATAAAAATAAGGATGAAGTTGGGACATTAGAAATTGAATTATTCCATGAGTTATTTGCATGCAAAAAGACAGAGAAACATGCAGTGAAAAAAGGAGAGAAACTCACAGTTTGGAAAAGTTGGTTACGTATGTCTCTACCGTGTGTCAGAAGTGCGTCCAATGAGAGCTGGTTGAGGGTACTCAAAAGTAAACCAACCAACCTCTGCCCTTCCTTGTTAGGGCTATTGTTTCTCCTGTATTGGAAGTTTGTAACAAAACCCACAAATGAATGTAAAATAAATTACCTTTGTTCTTTGATATCTTCGATATTTTCTTTTTCAATTATTTCTTTGATTTTTTCCACTTCCCTTTTTTTCTATCACACTTCTCTCCTACCTAGGTGACCCACTTACTTTACTCCCTCTCTAATTTTACTTAATTTTACTTATTTTATTGTTTTTCTTAAGAAATGTGCCACTTTTAAGGTGGAACAAATCATAGAAACGGAGGGAGTATTTAGAAATGATCATAATTTGAAAATATTTTTCTTTTTATATTGCTTTCTTTTATATATTTTTTATTATATGTTTTATGAGAATTATTAATTCTTTTTTATATAAATTTGAAAAATATACTAAAAAAAACAATTGGAATGTACATATTTATTAACAGATTAAGATTTCCAAAAAAAATTTCATAAATTATAATTATATTACTTCGTAATTAATTTTCTTGTACAGTTAAATGTTATATCAACAATATTATATGATTATTTTAAAAAAAAATAAAAATACAAAAGTTTCTAAAATTGACTTAACTAAATTAAGGTTAAAAATTAACTAAAAACGTAAAATTACTAACATAACCCTATACTAATCATCTTAGTTAAAATAAAAAAAACACGTGGCAACTTATTATTCGTTATGTATGAAAAATATGATACGCGCAGTGTAAGTGTATCATCTTCCTACATGTTGGAATTGTAATTCATGTAACCATCAGAATTCATGGAAAGTTTCAATTCATTTGAATTAGGTAACTAGTAATAACCCATTCATTTTGCAGTTCACACGAGTTATAATTTTTGTGTTGATTAGTAGGTAATCGAACCACCCATAATATAGACCTAAGTTTCTCCTTAAAAATTATACCTTCGCTACAAACTTTTTTATAAACGAAAATCATATGGATCAGATGTACCTCTCATCTCTTATATTAACGTGAGGCATGTAGGAATTATGAAATTCATCAACCAAAACTCTTCTGGCATCATATGAGACCTTCTTGTTGACAAACTCAGAATCAATAGCTTCTAGTAAGGCAATAGTCTTAGCCCATGCAAGCCTCTCTCTTGATTGCTCAGGCTCAAACAAGGTGGCTGCGGCTAAAAAGTGGGCCATCAATAGGCAGCTCTGGCTCACCCCATGTTCTCCAATGCTAATTTCTGAGTACCACCTATTTTAAAACATCAACATATATGACAATATTAGTACGGAGTATACATTTTTGTTGGTATATGCCTTATGCCTATAAATTAAATCGAAGAGGGGAACGTCACTTCAATCTACTATGTACTCCCTTCGTTCCACAATGATTTACCTACTTGTATTCAAATGTGAGGGATTAAAATAATAAGTGGGTAAATCATAGAGGGTTAAAGGGAGTATGATTTTTCTTAGAGTTGACAAAATTCATCCACGAAAATAGAAAATTGCCCTCATAAATCTAATCATCTACTCGATCAATTCAATTTGAAGGCATACACGGAGTATATGATAATATTGTAATATTATATTACTTCGTATTATGATGGTTATAAAAAATGTTTAAGGAGTTTTGATGAGTGATTAAACATATTGATGGTGATATTTAAAAATAATTATATGGTGCAATTGCACTTTCGTTTTTTCAAGCATTAAAGAACTGAAAGAACCTCACATCCTAAAAGTTTGTTGAAATTGACGGTTGGGTCCAATTAATATTGATATTCCTGAACACGTCACATAGACTAATAGATGCAAATGCGTGGGATAATGCATCACACGCCCTTTGTTGAGATATATGTACACGAATAACCCACTTATTTAAATGGGTTATATATAATTCATCATTTTAGGGCTAGCAGTGGGTTTAATTGGCCATACGGTTTAACCGTATAAGATAACTCAATCTCCTGATTTGGGTGATTGTCCGCTATTCCATTATATAATGAGATTACCGTATATACTTGCCTATTTACAGAGGATATCATGCCTAATGTTAAGCCTACAATAAAGGAAAGAGATCATGACAGCATAATTACAGAATCACTAAATGAATGATTTAGTGAATCATAATCTAATACAACCCTTCAGTCGGAGCGGGAAGAGGACGGACGCTTAGGATGCTGCAAAAACGTTTAAAGAGGTCGCGTGGTAGACCTTTAGTGAAGATATAGTCATATTGATGCCCGGAGGGGACGTGTAGGACTCGTACCTGGCCAAGTTGAACCTTTTCACAAACGAAATGAATATTCATTTCAATGTGCTTGGTTCGCTTGTGTTGGACGAGGTTGTCGAATAAGTAAACCGCAGAAACATTGTCACAATAAACGAGGGTAGCGTGGCGGACGGGAACATGTAATTCTAGTCGAAGGTTACAGAGTCAGCTCGTCTCGGCGACGACATTGGCCACGCCCCTATATTTTGCCTCGGTGCAAGGGCGGGAGATGGTGTTATGGTGTTTGGAGGACCAGAAAATAAGATTGTCACCGAGGAAGACACAGTACCCATGGGTGGAGCGTCGGGAATCAAGGCAGCCTGCCCAATCGACATCAGAATATGTCGTGAGAGTATGGGATCGGGACGTTATAAGAGTAAGGCCGAGCTCGAGAGTGCCTTTAATGCAGCAGAGTATTCGCTTTAGGAAATGTAAGTGGGGTTCACGAGGAGCATGAATAAATAGACATACGTGTAGGACAACATACGATATATCTGGCTGTGATATTGTGAGATACTGTAAGGCAGCGCCAACTAGTTGTCGGTAAAGCGTGGGATCGGATATGAGTGGGCCCGACGTTTCGCTAAGCTTTGATGACGTGTCGATCGGAGTGGTGGTAGGATTACAATTGAGAATAGAGGCACGGTCGAGAATGTCGGAAGCATATTTGGCCTGACTTGAGAATTGGTGTAAACGAGTCACTTTTATCCCGAGAAAGTGATGGAGGGAGCCGAGATCACTCATGGCGAATTCTGCAGAGAGAGTCGAGATAATTTGTTTCACTGAATTGATGGTGGAGCAAGTGAGAACAATATCGACACAGAGCAGGAGGTAGGTCGTAGCATTGGTGGTTCGTTAGATGAACAAGGAGGGGTCACATATGCTGCTTTTAAAACCCTTGAGATAATATAAGACGCGAACTAATAATACTAGGCACGTGGGGCGTGTTTAAGGTCGTAGAGCGATTTCCGTGTAGGTAGCAAACGTGAGTCGGGCCAGTTTTATCCATGAAGCCCGGGGGTTGGTGCATATACACCCTTTCAGCGAGATCACCGTGAAGAAAAGCGTTCTTCACGTCAAGTTGGTGAATGGGCCAGGACCGAGAAATGGCGAGGTCGAGGACGGTATGGATTGTGGTGGGTTTGACAAACGAGCGGAACGTGTATCGTCACAATCGATACCCACTTGTTGTGTTTTCCCATTTACGACAGATGAGCCTTATCTTTTAAGAGAGCTGTCGACAAGGAATTTGTGACGGAAGTGCCACATACATCGGATAATGTTGGTGTTGGGTGGACGCGGGACCAATTTCCTAGTATTGTTAACCTGCAAAGCAAGAAATTCTTCTTGCATAGCGGCATTCCAATTCGGGTCCGCCAAGACTAAGGAAGTTGATTTGGGTAAAGGTGAAGACTGGGATGGTGGTTGATGTGGAAGGCTTTAGGTTTGAAAATCTAATCCATGGCACATATGCGCATTGGATGTGTGGGAACGACGGTGGGTAAGGCGGTGGTGGCGGAGTCAGTTGTGACGTAGGGATTGGGGATGACTAGGTAATCTCTATAGTGAAGGGAGACTTGGGGGCAAGGGTTGGAGCAGAGGGCGGGGATGGAGAAGAAT
Organism: Agrostemma githago; assembly: GCA_958450325.1. Taxonomy (NCBI): domain Eukaryota; kingdom Viridiplantae; phylum Streptophyta; class Magnoliopsida; order Caryophyllales; family Caryophyllaceae; genus Agrostemma; species Agrostemma githago. The sequence goes on from OY288250.1 coordinate 17,598,886, forward strand.
TGGGTACGGAGGGTGGTGAGGGAGGTGGGTTGGGTGCGAAGGTGGGGAGGGCGGAGTGGTGGGGTTGACAGGGGGTCTGGGTCGAAAAGGTAAGGGTGGATCGGGTCTGGGTTAAAGGAGTAGTTGGGGTTGTGTTTGTTTTGGGCATAGGGGTATTGGGTCTCGTCAAATGTGACATGTCAGGAAATAATCATTTTCCCGGTCGAAATTTCTAGACACGATAACCACGATAGTGAAGAGGATAGCCGAGGAACACATCTTTTTTGGACTGGGGGGCTAATTTGTGAACAAACACAGCCGAAGACACAAAGGTGGTCGTAGGATAGTTCTTTAAGGAAGAGAACCGAGGTGGGGAGCGGAGGCGAAGAGGTTTTTGGTGGGGGTGATATTATGAAGATGAGCTGCTGGAAGAGCATTGACCCATAGGTACGGTTATAGGGCCGGGGGAAGGCGTGAAGGAGAAGGACGCGCATGATGTCGTTGAGACGACGTATCATGCGCTCGGATTTGCCGTTTTGTGTGGAAGTTTGGGGACAAGAGAAATGGAAGACTAGTCCATGGGTTTGACAGTAGACGAGGAATTTGGTGTTGTCAAATTCGCGACCGAGATCGCATTGAATTTTTTTAATTTTGACCTTGAAATGGGTTGTTACATAATTGTGGAAGACAATGGATTTAGACATGACATCGGATTTATACCTAAATGGGTAGACCCAAACGAACTGAGTTTAATTATCAATAAGAACTAGGTAGTATTTGAATCCGGTAGTACTAAGAATCATGGAAGTCCATAAATCGCCGTGAACGATATCAAATGGGGCAAGAGTCGGAGTCGACATATGTAGGAAGAGTAACCATTTATGATTACTAATTTGGCAAGACGTACAAAGACTCGATTTATTATTATGAGAATTACAGGAAATGGAAGAATGACTCTTAATAAAATCAAACACAGCCGGGCTTGGGTGGCCGAGATGGGCATGCCAGGCTGATGGTGCGATGGTGGCGAGTGCGGAAGGATGTTGACGGTCTTGACTTGTGGCTAGGACAGGGTAGAGTTACCTAGGACTATCACTCCTCATAATCATTGTCCCAGTTGGAATATCCTTCACAGAATAACCAACCAGATCAAACTTGACTGAAACGTTATCTTCTTTAGTAAATTTACGGACGAATATTAAATTTTTAATTATAATGGTGCATGTAGGACATTGCGAAGGTGTAGGGTGTGGGTGGGCAGTTGTATTTAGAACGTGCCAGACCCCAGAATTGGGAAGCTATTTCCATTACCGACATACATAGAATAAACAGTGCTAGTGTTATATGGAGCAGTTAACATACCTGGGTCAGATGTGATATGAGTAAAGGCACCGGTGTCCATATACCATTGACTATCGTATGAACCAATCGACATAGAATTGAAGACGCTGTTAATATCCGTGGATTGAAGCGGTTAGATTTCCGTCAAATGAACATGCTGTGGTTGACGGGTGGGAGGCCGAGGGGCCGTGGAGGTTGAACGGGTTTGTGACCACTGGTTGTAAGGGGTGGACCAGCCGGGTGGTGTCGGGTATGGCCACAGTACCAAGGTGGAGGAGGGCCCCATTGAGGCGCACGAGCAGACGCGGGCCGTGAGGTAGGGGCGCGAGCACCACGATCACCACGGTCATTCTTCGGACAACGACGAGGGCAGGAGTTCGAGCTGTAGCGCCGCGTGGTATCGACTGGTGGCGTGACAGGGGTGACAACGGGTGCATCCAGGGTCGTCGGCGGTTCACTTTCTATCACGGCCGCCTGACGGTGGTGCTCGAGTTCGAGCACTGCTTCGCGCTGTTTCAAACATGGGTAACGTTTGATTGATATATGATGCTACCGTGTTGTATTCCTTGGGTAGTCCACGAACAAGTTGGAGCACGAGGTGGTGGTCGGATACGGTAGCGTCCACATCCTTAAGCTGGCCGGCGAGATCGCTAAGTTTTTGACAGGAAGCATCTAGCGAGGCCACAAAACTGAGTTTGAGATTGACAAACTCGTGTCGAGGGAGGCGGCTCGTGCTCCATTGTTGTGAAATATGTCTTCGACCCGGATCCATGATTCGCGGGCTGTGGATTCATCCTTCAATTCATGACTCGTTTTAGCAAGTCTTCACTAATGGTGTCGTAGATCCATTGGAGAACGATGGAGTCGATTTCGGTCCACGCTTCGAGCTCGGTTTTGTCGGTAGGCTTCGTGGTACCGTCAATGTGTTCGAACAATTTGTGACCTTTGGCATGTAAGGTTGATGGGGGTCGAGAGCCTGCGTCAGGTCGCCCGCCTAGCAGGCCCCATAACGACCCAACCCGGGGAATCAAAGAGCCTGCCCAACAGGCTGCCAGAACAAGACAACAGGATCCCCCAAAGGGGATAGCTTCAGGTAGGCCGCCTGCCCAGCAGGGCGGGGCGACCAACCAGGGAGGGCCTTTAAAGGCCCCCTGCTCGCCTGTCCCCAGGCGACCTCTCCCCCAAGCAGGGCAGGGGCGGGGCCCCTCCGTCATTTCGCCTAAGGTAAGAGAGAATGGGTGGACAAAATGGGTCCACGTGTCACTTTGCCATCCACCCATTCTCCCGCTCTTTTCCCTCTCCTCCTCTCTCTCTTGTGGGAAGGTATAAATACCCATCCATTTCCCACTTGAAAGAGGTTGGATTTTCTCTCTCTAGACTCTCACTCTAAAAACGCCACCTAGCTCCTCACGAACTAGGTTCATCAAGGCATTCACAGACTGACTTAGGCATCGGAGAGGGTTCCCTCGGACAACCTCCGAGGCTCTGTGCGTTTATTGTGCAGGGAGCAGGCTCAATCCGCCGGGAAAGTCTGACCGCCGGAGTAAGAAAAAGGAGAGGCAGAAGGAAATCAAACGAGCAACATTCCGAACTTAGAACCCGAATCCGAAGTCGGGTTAATTGTTTCCATACCGGAACAATTTGGCGCCGTCTGTAGGGAAGAATACGGTTGTACCCACGAAATTACCCACAAAATCAACCATTCTCAAACACAAAGTTAACCAGTTACAATCAAAACATGCCTGAAATTTTTGACACCAGCTCCGTGGCAAATCCACCCAATGCTCCCCGATATGGCATGCCGCTGGAAGTAACACCCGCCGCCACAATTCCAGGCGTGGGGCGAGCTAGTCTCCAGGGAGCACCGGGTCAAGGGGTAGCTGCCGTGGCAGGGCAGGGGGCACATCCGAGGCAGGTTCTAAACCTTACCCCTGCCCAGATGGCGCAGACTGCAGCGTTCTTCTCAGCAATGCTGAATCAGGAGTTCACTCCGGACGATCTGGTAGGCAGGGTCGCCACGACCCCCAGGTTGCTCCACTTTGAAAGTGGAGAAGGAACCGGGGGCTCAAAGCGAACTTCCGCCAGAAACGTCCAGAGAAAGGCCAGGAAGACAGCTCAGGCGTATGCACATGTGCAAAGGCGGGTCGCAGGAGCTCGTCAGGAGCCGCCTGCGCAACAAGAGGCTGCTGGTCCTGAAGAGGCATTCTCCATTCATACCATGGAATCTACGGCTGCTCGCGAAAGAAGGGGCTTATCCCAAGACCTGAAGAATCGCATGAGGCATAAGGAGCCTGTGTCCAAACGCCTGGGGGAGAAACAGGGAGATGTGTTCTCCAGGCTGACACCAGTTGGAGAATCTCAGCCTGCACCAGGACTGTCCCAGAGCCTGCAGTCCCGGCTCAACAATGGTCAGCTTCTGAAGTCAAGGCACCGCCAGGGCGATAACCTTGAGCCGGCTCAGAAGAAGCGCTCGCGGTATCATTCCCCTCCCAAGGACGACGAAGCGATAAGCAGGCGCCCACCTAGGTACCGCTCCCCTGAAAGTAGGAGACCGACCCCTGACAGAAGGGACGACCACGGTCACTACTCGGGCACGAGCAGGTCGAGAATGGTGGGCAGGCCAACCAAGACCCCGCTTCACCCTGAGGTACAGGCATATCCTATCCCAAAGATTAAAATGCCCTCTGTTAAGTTTGACGGTACGACCGATCCGGAGGATCACTTGGCGGCGTACGAGAGTCATATGGGCATGTATGACGCCGACGACGCGGTGTGGTGCAAAATTTTCCCGACCACCTTGGTCGGCCTAGCCCAGGGTTGGTTTAGGGTTGGTTTAGAGATTTGCCCCATGAGTCAATCTGTTTCTTCATCGAGTTGGCTGAGGCTTTCCTTGACCAGTATGCGGGAAACAAGAGACGACGTCTTACTCGGTTCGATCTAATGACTCTCAGGCAGAAGAAAGGTGAGTCTGTCAGGGAGTACCTGAAGAGGTTTGACTTGTCCTTCCAACAAGTCAAAGAGATAGACGATGCGACAGGGACGTACGCACTAACTAACTCCTACTCCCTGGGGAAATGAAGAACCAGTTGATCAGGGCCCAGCCAGAGACTCTGGCCCAGGAAAATCGCAAAGGGGTTTATGCTACAAGAGGAGTTCCATAGCCTGCCGGATACCCCCGCAGGCCCTACCAGGCAGCAGGGGGGACCGCAGGGTGGACGTGGCAGAAACGAATCCGGAAAGCAGAGAGCTGAAGAAGGGAATACCCCTAAAAAGGAGCGCATAGTCTACCAACCTAGGTTCGACAGCTATACCGCCCTCAACAAGTCCAGGGCAGAGATCTTCGAACTAGAAAAGGAGACTGCCAAGTGGAACCGCCCGAGCAAACCACGCAGCCCAAAGGGGGACCCCAAGAAGTTCTGCACCTTCCATGATTGCATAGGCCATACTACCGAGGAGTGCCGCCACCTGAAGGACGAAATCGAGAAGTTAATCAGGAATGGCTGGCTGGCCAACTACGCAGCAAGGAATAAATCACAGAAAGAAACGCCTGAAAAGCCTGAAGGCTCAGTACAGAACCGCCTGATAATCCATGTGATATCAGGGGATCCAGAGGGCCAGACCAGCAGAAGAGGTCAGAAGAGGCAGATTCGTGAGCTAAGAAACCAGATCTGTTATGCCGAAAGGGCAGGGAGCCCGAAGGGAATGATGTTAAGCATCACCCCTGAGGATTCAGGGCGAGTGGTGTACCCTCATAGCGATCCTTTGGTGCTATTCCTAGAAATCAGCAATCACATTGTGCGGAGATGCATGGTGGATACCGGTGCATACACGAACCTGCTCTACAAGGATGCCTTCGATAAAATGGGCCTGAAAAAAAGGCACCTGCGACCTGCCCCTGGATCATTGTACGGGTTCAGCGGGGCAGACATACTGCCCATGGGAATCATAGACCTGCCTGTAACATTCGGGGAGGGGGTCATTACCAGAAATGTCAGGGCATCGTTCGTTGTAGTAGATGCAAGGTCTGCTTACAACGCCCTAATCGGCAGGGCCACCCTGGACGAAATTGAGGCGGCCATATCAATCAGGGCTCTCACTATAGCCTATGTTACTGACTTTGGCCTTGAAGGCAAAGTGCATGGGGACCAGGAGTCAGCCAGGCAGTGCTACTCCGTGGCCCTGCAAACCCATGAAAATGAAAGAAAAGGAAAGAGAAAAGCTGACAGTTCCCCCAGCAGGGAAGGCGAGATTCTAGCCGGTAATCAGGCATCAGACCACCTGAAACCTGGGGGAGAGAGCATGCTGGTGGACCTGGAGCCAGGAAGACAGGTCCTTATAGGAGCTGACCTGGAAGAGTCCTACCAGGTTGAACTGGTCAAGTTGTTAAAAGATAACAAGGATGTATTTGCCTACCCGGCGGACGAAATGCCAGGGGTTGATCCAACATGTATCGTTCACAGGCTGAACGTAAACGCGGACGCCCGCCCCGTAAAACAGAAAAAGCGAAATATGTCCGCAGAGAAGAACGTGGCGATTAAGGAGGAAATTGAAAAACTTCTGAAGGCAGATTTCATTGAGGTTTGTGACTACCCGGAATGGTTAGCTAATGTAGTCATGGTTAAGAAATCATCAGGCGCATGGAGAATGTGCGTGGACTTTACAAACCTTAACAAGGCCTGCCCGAAAGACTGCTACCCACTCCTCAGGATTGACCAACTGGTAGACGCTACTAGTGGATATACTATGCTGAGCTTCCTGGACGCCTTCTCAGGGTATCATCAAGTGTACTTATGGCAGCCGGACAGGGTGAAATGTGCCTTCATCACCAGTTCAGGCACCTACATGTACAAAATGATGCCATTTGGGCTTAAAAACGCAGGGGCCACATACCAACGCCTGGTCGACAAGGTGTTCGAAGGTCAAAAAGGCATAAACATAGAAGCCTATGTCGATGACGCCATTGTAAAAAGCAAAGGAGACAATGAGCACCTGGCAGATCTGCAGGAGACCTTCTCCTCCCTGCGCGCCTACAAAATGAAACTCAATCCAAAGAAGTGTACGTTTGGGGTTCGCTCTGGCAAGTTCTTGGGTTTTCTGGTCAGCTCTCGAGGGATAGACGCTAACCCCGAGAAAGTTCAGGCTGTTCTGGACCTTCCTGAACCCAGAACCATCAGGGACATTCAACGTCTGACAGGCCGCATGGCCGCCCTGGCACGCTTCATTGCCAGGTCAGCGGACAAGTCAACCCCATTCTTCAAAATATTGAAAGGCAACAAGCAATTTAAGTGGGAGGATGAGCAAAAAGAAATCTTCGAGCAGTTGAAGGAACATTTAAAGAAGCTCCCCACCCTGGCAAGGCCAGTGGCAGGGGAAAAGCTCTTCCTCTACATCGCTGTAACTAATGTGACAGTCAGCGCAGTCATCTTGAGAGAAGAAGCAGGCGCTCAGCAGCCTATATACTTTGTGAGCCATGCCCTGGGGGCAGCAGAAAGGAATTATCCTATGGTCGAAAAGGCAGCTTATGCGGTTGTCATAGCAGCCAGGAAACTGAGGCCATACTACGACGCACACCCTGTCGTGGTGCTGACAAACCAGCCCTTGGAAAAAGTACTGGAGAAATTCAAAAAGTCAGGCAGGTTGCTAAAATGGGCCATTGAGTTGAGTGGACTAGGGATAACATACCAATCCAGAACAGCCATCAAAGCCCAAGCCCTGGCCGACTTCCTAGCAGAATGCTCCCACTCTGAGGATAGCCCAACTGCTGGCGAATGGGTGGTATACACCGACGGGTCCTCCACGGCTAATGGTGCAGGGGCCGGAGTCGTGTTGACCAGCCCAGAAGGGACTGACTTTGAACATGCACTTATATTTGTCTTCCCCGCGTCAAACAATGAAGCTGAATACGAAGCGATGCTCGCAGGCGTTAACTTAGCCAAAGCCGCAGGCGCAGAGCGGATTGTCCTGGCAACAGACTCCCAGCTCATCGCCAACCAAATCAATGGAGAATATGAGGCCAGGGACCAAACGATGGCCGCATACCTGGAAATGGTGAAGAGAGAGTTGTCAGCCTGAAGTCGTATGAGATCAGGCAGATCCCTCGGTCCCAAAACAATCGGGCAGATGCCCTGTCCAAACTGGCTAGTTCCAGCCTGCAGGATATAAGGAGGTCATTATGGGTAGACGTCATCCAAGAAAAATCTACCATTCCCTGCCAAATAGTTGGCGCTGTAGAGGAGACAGGGTCTGAGAATTGGATGACCCCCATCATCCTGTTCAAGAAACATGGAATTTTACCGTCTGACCCGTGCAAAAAATAAAGATGCCGACGAGAGCTGCATGGTTCATATTAATCGGGGAAGACTTGTACAAAAAATCGTTCTCATCTCCCCTGCTCAAATGTCTGGGGGCAGAGCAGGCGGCGGAGGTCTTGGATGACATCCACTCAGGGATATGTGGCCATCACATAGGAGGAAAGTCGTTGGCACACAAAGCCTTAAGGGCGGGATACTACTGGCCGACCCTACTGGCCGACGCAAAAGACTTGACTAAAAAATGCAGGAAATGTCAACTTTTTGCCCCATCCATCCATGCCCCGGCCCAAGAGCTCAGGCCAATCCTATCCCCCATCCCCTTCGCTCAGTGGGGGATGGACATACTAGGCCCTTTTGCAGTGGCAACCGGGGGCAGAAAATTCCTGATCGTGGCTATCGACTACTTCAACAAGTGGGTGGAGGCTGAGGCAGTGCCTAACATCACTGAGCCTGCAGTCAGGAAGGTGATATGGAGGAATATCATCACCAGATTCGGCCTACCAAAGATGTTAGTATTTGATCATGGAAGACAATTTGATAACGACCCTCTGAGGATCTGGTTGGAAGGCCACGGCATCGCAGTTGCCTATTCTGCTGTCTGCCACCCTCAAACCAACGGACAGGCAGAGGCAGCCAACAAGCAGATCCTGAATGGTCTTAAGAAGATGGTAGATGACCTCAAGGGCAGATGGACCGACGAGCTACCCAGCATACTCTGGTCGATCAGGACTACTCGAAAGGAGTCTACAGGTCAGACCCCGTTCGGCCTGGTATACGGAGTAGAAGCCCTGTTGACCATCGAGGCCAGAATCCCCTCCCTGCGTTCCCTGCAATACGACCAGGCGGAGAATGAAGTAGCAATGACTGAAGCCCTGGACCTGGTCAGTGAGGTAAGGGAGGAGGCCAGAGCCAATATCGTCGCCTACCAGCAACGGATGAGGAAGGCGTACAACAAGAGAGTGCATGAGAGAAATTTTCAGATGGGCGATCTGGTTCTCAGAAAAACGCAGGCTGTGGGAAAATCGAGAGAGCACGGCAAACTAAGTGCTAACTGGGAAGGTCCATACCATGTAACTCGAATCTTAGGGCCAGGCACATACAGAATCGCCAATCTTGAGGGCCAAGAGTTGAGTGCTCACTGGAATGCAGACACCCTAAAAAAGTATTATGTCTAGCAAGATCTTAAAGTAGTTTTCGTTTCCTGAAAAATTGGCGGAGAACGGTCAAGAATGTCGACGGCTCCGACCACTCTTGTGTTAAGTTTTTTACAAAGGAATGAAAGGAACTTCAAGTCTATACTCGTTGCCTGTTCAAACTTGCGTTTTCACACACAAACGAGCAGGGGGCAATAGGGGGAGGCCCCCCTGTTGCCAGAACTAAGGAAAATGGACCCCCCAACAAAAATTCTAAGCCTCCCTGCTTACCTCTGGGCAGGCAGGGGGCAGGCTCCCTAGACTTTGATCAAAAGTCAGGGACAGGCCAAATGAACAAGGACTGGGGGCAGGCTCCCCAACCTTGTATAAAAAACGCAAAAAGCCTCCCTGCTTGCCTCTGGGCAGGCAGGGGGCAGGCCCCCTGGACTTTGATCAAAAGCCAGGGACAGGCCAAATGAACAAGGACTGGGGGCAGGCTCCCCAACCTTGTATAAAAAACGCAAAAAGCCTCCCTGCTTGCCTCTGGGCAGGCAGGGGGCAGGGCCCCCTGGACTTTGATCAAAAGCCAGGGACAGGCCAGGCCCTACGCGCCGAATGAACAAGGACTGGGGGCAGGCTCCCCAACCTTGTATAAAAAACGCAAAAAGCCTCCCTGCCCGCCTCTGGACAGGCAGGAGGCAGGCCCCCCGGGCTTTGATCAAAAGCCAGGGTTAGGCCAGACCTCCCAAAACAGAAACAGATGAAAACAAGCGAAAGAGGTGCCTTCATAAAAAGGAGAACAGTAGAAATACACAGGATAAAGTTTTTACAAATAAAAAGGGGATTACACCAGGCAAGGCAGCCAGCCACAAAAGGGCTCGGCGCGCGAAAAGAGAAGAATAAGAAATTAACGCGTCAGCATAAGCGCGGCAGGGGATGGACAAGAGCCCTCTGAGGATGACTGCCCTGCATGTTAGGCAGGAGGAACTTCTGGATTAGGGATAGCAGCCTCTTCAGCCATTTTGCGTATCTGGGCATCATCCTTAGCAGCATAAAGAGCTCGAAAGGCCTCCTCATCAAAGCCAGGGAACATCTCCCCGACGACCTCCATAACCACCCCAGACAAGAGTTGACACCGTTCTCAAAGCCTATCGCCACGCAGCTTCAGCCTCTTGGAGTATTTCACCCTTTTCCCTCTGCCACTCCCCAGTCTTCACCGCCAAGTCACTAAGAGCCGCCTGAAGGTCCGAGTCCGCCTTAGAAAGGCGCTCCTCTAGGTCAGCAGCCTTCCTCTTGGCATGATCCAACTCGGCCAAAGCCTTTTTAGCCCGCTCCAGCTCCACAAAGGCCTGCTTGGCCCTCTTCGACTCCTCTTCCAGGCGAGACACCTCCCTGACTGCCCTCTCACATTGGGATTTCCAGTGGGTCGCCTGATTTCTGGCCTCCTCCAGCTCATTCTCTTTCTTCAACAGCTGATCCTTCAGACCAGCAATAAGAGTAACATCCCTTTCAACTGTAGCCAGGCGGTCAGAATTGGTCAACTCCTCATCGCTCAGACGACTAAGGGCAGCTAGCTCAGTAGAAGCCTGGATAACTCTGGCGGTACGCTGAATGTATTGAATCACCTGATGGGTGGCAGAGTTGACAGTTTTGATAAGGTGATCCGCTAGAACGGCCCCAGAGTCAGAAAGCAAGGCAGAAACATCCTGGCTGTCACCGGCGGTGTAATGAAACTCAGTATTTTCCTCAGAAAATAGGGTACCTGGGACCCCCCGAGCAAAACGTTTCGGGTCAGGCGTATCAGCCTCCAGGTCTACCACGTGATCAGCAGTTAAAGGTTCCCTGCTCCTCTTCCTGACCAGCTCCCGAGGAGTACTTTCCCCTGTCTCCTCAGAACCGACGGGCTGCGGTCCCAAAGGAGTCTGGACCCCCGCAGAAGACCCCCCCTGCTTACCGACAGGGGGAGGAGTGGCCTCAGAGGCAGGCACCTTTCCCACAACAGGAGGGGTAGCCTCGGAGGCCGCCGGTTTCGCAGGCGTCGATTTGGGGGAGGGGGGGGGGGGGAAGGAAGCCTAGGCCTACTGAACGAGAGGCCCGTTAAGTGCTTCATCAGGTTCTTCTCACCTTTCCTAAAATCAGGAACAAGGGAAGGCCGCTTCTGGACAACAACAAGCACTTCAGTTAAACCCAAACGCCTTACCTCCCTCTTCGTCCAGAGGCAGGTAGCAAGGTCTGCAAGGAAAAGAAATGGCCGATTAGAAAACCACCGAGAAAGGGGGAAGGGGATAAAGAGAAACCAACGACGCCCCTGAACTACCTTTATTTAAGCCAGGGTTCAGACCCACTCGGGTCAGATATCTATCAGTAGCAATAAGCTCCGCATGAGGAAGCCAAAAACGGGGACCATAAACCCCTGACTTACCAATGTGAGCCGCGAATTTTTTGACCAAGTCCTCGTCTTTCTTGCTCAGCTTCACCTCCAAAGCCTTCCCCCCAACGCCAGGATGGTACTCCTGGCGGGTCTCTAGCCTGGTGTGGACGTAATTTCTGAAATGCCGAGGAATCTTCCACCCGTCGGCACTGTGCACGTAAAGAAAGTTGTTCTTCCAATCCCTCAGGCTGTCCATAGGTGGCCACACCAGGGTATGGCCTTTCTGTCTCAGGAGAGACCAGTACCCAGGAGAACCCTCGCTCCCGGAGGGAACCATGTGCAGACCGGCCATAAACCTCAGAGCATCAATAGAGGGCTCGGTGTAGTGAAACAGGAGGTCCAAGCATACGATATCAGCGACCGAACGGCCATGGCAGTCAGTTGAGCTATGGCTACATTCATCCGCCTGAAGGCCTCTTCCAGGAAAGGATGAAGGGGGAAACGCAGGCCGAATTCAAGACACTTGTGGTAAACCACTATGTAACCATCAGGAAGGCAGCATACGGTGTCTTTTTCACCAGGGACGACAATTGTATACCCCTCCTCAAAATTGTAAAAACGCTCAATCGCGCTGGCAGCATTTTTCGCAAGAATCAAATCCCGGTTTTTAGGTTCAGGGTAGGTCCCCAGGGGAACGTGGTATTTGGTCTTGTCTAGATAATAAGTTCTACCCTTTTCCCGGGGACTAAGGGGACCGGAAGTCCTGGAGGGATCAATCTCCAGCACCTCGTCGTCCGAGTCAACGACGTCATAGGGGGCAGGTTCAGGAGAATTGCCACCTCCACTGTCCCCCGAATGACCCTCCTCAACTATCCTAGGGCTAGCTCCCCTAGATGAGGAGGCAAGATTTTCCATACTCTCCTCCCCATCCTTTGTCCCCTCAACCAACGGATCGGTAAACGACAGGATGCGCGCGCGGTTTCTAGACATAGTACTCTAAGAAGAACAAAAAGCAAAGAAATCGAAAGAAATGGAGCAAGAACTTGAGATTAGAAGTCTAACCTAAGGTTGACTGCTGACTGGACGAAAACTTGAAGAGGAAAAGCCCAAGTAAGTTTCCCAGAAATATGAGGGTGCGGGAAAAGGCTCGAATTTTCTCTCAAAGATTTGCAGAAGAAAGAAGAAAGAAAAATTTGGAAAAAGAGGAAGTATGAATGACGGATTGCTTTTATAGAAGGGAAGGCAGGTGAAGAGTCGCCAACCCTCAAAAACCCGCCCAAGGACTACTTTCCACGTGTCGTGTTCTCAAAAGTCAGCCCCTTGTAGCTTCCCAAGGGTAGCCTCGAGAAGACCAAAGGGTGTCAGAGGATTAATCGCCCTGTGACGTCCTCCCTTCATTTAAATAAATAATAACAAATAATAAAACTGCCACACATAGACAAACCGCCTGATTTTTCATTAATTTGAAGAAAACCCGAAAAACGGGCAAGTTACATCCCATACATGACAGGCAAAAAAGTACAAAAGGAGCCCAAGTTTCCGGCTCACCACGCCTGCACCCTGTGTGCAGGCCTAGTCATCATCTATGTCCGGGGAATAATCCCCAGAGCTATCCTGACCTCCTATGTCAGACCCCTAATCCCAGTCGCTGGAATCCTTGAAAGGATCGTCTGGAAGCCTATCCTCGTCCCTGTTGGAAGAGTAGCCCATGCCTTCGCTATCCCCAGAGTCTCGGCTGCTAATATCCCAATCCCTTCCATAAGGGACTGTCTGATTGCCATCGCAAGAGCCACAGCCCACTCTCCTCGCCAGAGGAGAAGAGGGGCCTGACTCCGAAGAAGAATTCAGGTCACGACAGCTGGGGTCGAATTGTTCCGGATGGAGCCAAGGAAAGCACTCGTGGCATCCCTTGTCGTAACAGCCCCCGCCTTGGAGGCAACGCTTGAACCGGGAGCCAACTAAAAGCGAGGATTTAATGGGACGTTTGCCTGCCCTGGCAGAAACCCTCCTAGCATTCTGGCGAGGGCGAGGGTGCGAACGCCGGCTTCGGCGCAGGGCTAGAAGGGCTGCCCTAGCATACCTTAGCCTCCAGAACCCCTTGAAAAGGAAGCTCACGGTGCGAATTTCATTGCGAATAACAGTCTTCTTAACCCAAGACATGGTTCTTTGAAAAAAGATGAACAAGAAGGAAAGTGAAGATATGATAGCAGAATGAAAGAAAGGGCCGCAATTTATACAAAAAAGGAGGCCAGGGCATTAAATGGCGCTCCAACCACCTTGACAGGGGGCACGCCCAATCAGCAAACCAGCACGCTGCCCAAAAATCCACTGAGTGTAAAAATCAATCATGACCAAAAGACAACTAAACTCTTGGCATGCCCAATACAGAAGAGCCTCCTCCCTCGGGAATACGCAAACGCATTAAATGCAGTGGTGAAGCCACAAGTCAACTCCCCACCATCAAGAGTTCACCTGCTAAGGAGAAGCCCCACTTCCCCCCAGCCGGTGAGGGCCAATTGATGGGGGTCGAGAGCCTGCGCCAGGTCGCCCGCCTAGCAGGCCCCATAACGACCCAACCCGGGGAATCAAAGAGCCTGCCCAACAGGCTGCCAGGACAAGACAACAGGATCCCCCAAAGGGGATAGCTTCAAGTAGGCCGCCTGCCCAGCAGGGCGGGGCGACCAACCAGGGAGGGCCTTCAAAGGCCCCCTGCTCGCCTGTCCCCAGGCGACCTCTCCCCCAAGCAGGGCAGGGGTTACCCGGGGCCCCTCCGTCATTTCGCCTAAGGTAAGAGAGAATGGGTGGACAAAATGGGTCCAAGTGTCACTTTGCCATCCACCCATTCTCCCGCTCTTTACCCTCTCCTCCTCTCTCTCTTGTGAGAAGGTATAAATACCCATCCATTTCCCACTTGAAAGAGGTTGGATTTTCTCTCTCTAGACTCTCACTCTAAAAACGCCACCTAGCTCCTCACGAACTAGGTTCATCAAGGCATTCACAGACTGACTTAGGCATCGGAGAGGGTTCCCTCGGACAACCTCCGAGGCCCTGTGCGTTCACTGTGCAGGGAGCAGACTCAATCCGCCGGGAAAGTCTGACCGCCGGAGTAAGAGAAAGGAGAGGCAGAAGGAAATCAAACGAGCAACATTCTGAACTTAGAACCCGAATCCGAAGTCGGGTTAATTGTTTCCATACCGGAACAAAGGTGAACAATTGAGACCATGTGGTATACGGAACCTTAGTACCATCCAGAACTCGTACGCGTTGTTGGTTGTTGTACATTGACGGTGTAGACGGGATGAAGTTTTGGAGGGTGGGGCGTGGTGTCGTCTCCTGCCATTTTGATGCGAGGCTAGGCGGAGGTGCGTACACACACGGACGTCGAGATTTTTGTCGACGGATTTTTTGGTTAATCGAGGCAGGTCTTTAACCTCTGATACTATATAAGATAACTCAATCCCCTAATTTGGGTGATTGTATGTTATATATATATATATATATATATATATATATATATATATATATATATATATATATATATATATATATATATATATAGTGAGATTACAATATATACTTGCCTTCTTTAAGAGGATATCATGCCTAATGTTAAGCCTACGGTAAAGCAAGAAGATCATGACAACATAATTACAGAATTACTAAATGATTTACAAAATCATAATCTAATAAAACGAACTGAAAATGAATTGCTTGAAGAATTAAACGGGTCAAGGCAGGGTTTAGGAAATGACATGTTAAAAACTACTCTGTATTAATTATGTCCGAACAGGGTTCTCTAGTTGGGTCAATCATATATGCAATGGATATAATGTCATTTAATATTAAGATAAACACGAATCTTAGACAATGGGGGTAATAATAGGAACTTCGTCACACCTATTGGTATCCAAACAATGACATTAAAGGATTTAGAAGAAACCTTAGAATATTGATCCATTCAAGTTTGTGCAATGCTTGGCAGTTGTTGAAGTCGGCTTTGGCAAGCTCAAGGTAAACGTTATTGCACACATATGGCATCCTGATGAATGTATTATAGAGTTAGATACATATTAGTATTAGTATTGCTCCATGCCATATCAGGTAGCTAGTGGTAGAATCAACCTAGCTAAGGGAAGGTTAAAATATTACTCAATACTTGGTATCAAATATACCTATAAAGAGTCTTGCCAATCCAAATGTCATTATCACCTCCATATTGCCCGATGTAGAACCTTGTCCCAATACGAGGTAGGCTGGCGTACCACGGAATATCTAACGCATATGACACCTATTTAGCAAAAAATAAACAAACACATACATTCTGAGTTCATTATTTTTTGACAAAAGAACACCCATTATGAGTTATATAAGCAGAGATTAGAAAAAAGACAGGTACAAGTCACAAATTATGTTCTTTAATATCTCCTCTTTCTGAATTCACACTTGCTTGAAAAATAAGGAAATGTAAACAGGATAATAAGATAATGGGTAGTTTGCACTTGTCAAAATACGCAAGGACAAATTTTGAAAGAGACCTAATGAAGTTAAGAGAGGGAGTAAAAATAAGAACATGTAGAAATTTGGTGAAGTGATCAGATAAGAAAAACTCGGAGGATTGGTTACAAGACCAATAAGTTTATACTCCGTTAACTCGGAGGATTAGTATTTGTAAAAAAAAAAATATGTAGATAAGGTAACTCCCCAGTTACGTAGATGTAAACATTCAAAACTAATAACAGGCCAGAATAAGGAATGCCTACTAAGTACTAATTGCCAGAAAAGGCAACCAAACTAGTGATTGTTTTTGGTTTCACCGGATTTTGGCATTCCAATGTTCTACTGATGGCAGACGAGCCTTAAAAAAGAAGGGGAAAATCATATACGTAGTACACTACTTCATAAGATTTACCTCCCCAGGTAGGTCCTTGGTAATAATCCACTTATCATGGAGCTGATTAGAAGCTTGCTTTTCCCTCAAAAATTTGAAGGAGAAATCCCTAGCTTCCTCTAGTATTGTTTCTCCAGGGTATTGCAACTGTGATGCTCTTAATAAATTGTACATTCCTGTCACTGCTTGTGTTGACTGCCCAGCAAAGCAGAAAAACTTCCCATCTTTGTGGAAGTTTTTGAAAACATCTGCTCCATTGTTAAAAAAAATAATAATTTACCACCTAGTCTTTCTTAAGACCGAGTATCCGACTTAAACATTAAAATGGGTAAAAAAAATACTAACACGTAGTAGACAAAACATTTGGCATTTTGCCATTTTCTACACAACTTGCCATGTGATTTGAGATGTAATTGACCCTTTTTAAGGTCAACGATGGCATAATGCCCTCATAAATAAGAATTTGCCATAATTTAGTTGATGTGAATCATACTGAGGTAGCTTTTGGAATGAGTTTTTGTGAAGTAACTATATCAATGGATTGGAGCTAACCACCTTACCACACCCTTCAACAATTAAAATTAAAGTGGAAAAAGATCATTTAAATGTTTTCAAAAGAAAAGAATAAGTAAAAA
The DNA here is from genome assembly GCA_958450325.1 of Agrostemma githago. NCBI lineage: Eukaryota > Viridiplantae > Streptophyta > Magnoliopsida > Caryophyllales > Caryophyllaceae > Agrostemma > Agrostemma githago. Next base: position 17,615,544 of record OY288250.1, read on the forward strand.
AACTAAAATTTTCTAATTGTAAAACTAATGTAATAATTTGAGTATTACATAGTACTGAAATTAAAATGGGTTTGAGACGCAATCAGTCACATTAAAATGCGCATGTACCATGTTCCATGTCTCTTATTTATACTTCGTTGTCGGTCAATCTCTCTAAACAAAGATATGTGTCTTAGAACTAAAAAAAGTCAAATATTATTTGCTTTGTTATTACCTACAAGGATACAACAACACGATCATAGTTTAAAGTTTACCTGCAGAAACATGATATCCATGTAATCTAAGAAGCCGAAAGGCCATAGCGGTGTCATCAATATCTTGTACCTCAGAATTCCTAGCCCAGCATATACCACGCTCTGTCCAATACCTGAAAATATCTCTTTACTTAAGTTTGATTCATGGTTAGAGTGTGCAACTTGTTAAAGTAGGTACGATTCTGTTGTTGAAAATATTTAATTGTTGTAGGATCTGGTTGATAGAATTATTTGTAGATAACGTTTTATCTTAGATAATGTTCATGTTTATTGTATCCTATTGTCTATCTAATTGTAGTCTTTGTATTTAGCTAACTTACGTTAATTGTATTTTTTTTTTTGTTTAGATCAGATACCAGGTAGAAGTTGAAACATAATTATCATTGATGTAAGGAAGTTACATTTATACTACAAACTAGGAGTATTAGATTATCTATCAAATATAATTAATGTAAGTTAGCTAAATACAAAGACTACAATTAGATAGACAATAGGATACAATAAACATGAACATTATCTAAGATAAAACGTTATCTACAAATAATTCTTATCACTGGTAACATCCACGTGTGAAGTGCATCTTCACAAATCACAACACAAAGCCTTACTAGAGACATCATTCCATTTCATGACCTCTAATTACCATATTAGAACTTCTTATGATTGGTCAATTATCACCACTTCGGTAGATAAAGCTACTGCAGGAGCTTTCCTCACCAATGGCGAGCGAGGAGGATGCTCGAGTTCTACTATACGATCGCAGAGAATAAAGAAAGAGATAGAGAGAGAAATTGGTTTTGTTTATTGTAAATTGAATGGCCGAGATTTACATCTTGAGTAGTGTATTTATAAGTTATAACCACGTAAAATGTGTAACAAACTTTGTAACTAATTGACATATACAATGCTAAAATGCTGAGTTGTACAATGCTCGAGTTCAGGGGCGGACCTAGGGGGGTCCCGGGTCCCCCCGACAATTTTTGAAACAAATAGATTTAAACCATTTACAATATTAGTTTGATGGGTGTTGATGAGTTGGTTTGATCATTTGCCCCCTGATTAATAGGTTAGGAGCTCGAGCCTTGTTAATGACATTTCATTTGTTAAATTATTTTGTAACTTTTCAAAAGATAAATGTATAGATAAAGGGATTTGAACCCGAGTCACTTATATATCATTGGAAGATTTGTATTATATCTATATCTAAACTATTTTTCAAAACTTTCAAGGATTAGAAAGAAAATAATAGCGTAAAATGTGGAGTAATTTATAAACTTGAAAAATGTCGGAATTTTTTTTTGTGCCCCCTAGGGGGAAAATCCTAAGTCGCTGCTGCTCGAGTTAGTGTTCTGCATCAGATTTCTCTTATCTAAGCTTGTCAGTGATATTAGAGATGTCACAAGCTTGTGACGAATATATTCATCACAAGTGAGGCTTCTTGTTCTTATATAAATATTCTCTCTGTCCCACGAGTTAGTTTATAATTGCTTTATATGCACATGCTTACTAAGGTAAGAAGAGAGAACTAACTTTACAATTATTAGAACATCAAAAACAACTTGGAATGAAGAGGGTTGATTTATTTCCTAAATATAATGATTGAGACGGATGGAGTACGTATTCAATCACTATGATAGTACTTTCATTTTGTGCCTTTAGAATTTTAGTTAATTCCTTCATTTCACTATAATTTTCTTGTTGCATTAAGGACACAAATTTTAAAGTATATAATAATACAATATGTAGTTGAGTCAAGTGAGATAAAAAAAAGACCAAAAATGAGAGTGAGAGAGATGTTAATGTACTGTAATGAAGAGATTAATTCATAATATCTGTTGATTTATCAATATACTTACCATTTAAAAAAAAATGATCTACAGAGTAAATGATTTATTAGAAATGAAAAAATAATTTTAAACAAATAATGATACAAAGTACTCCGTACTCTGTAGCATAATTATTTTTATCACAAATAATGATATACTCCTAGAGGTGTCAAAATCTGACCGAACCGAAAACCCGACCCGAAACCGCCCGAAAAAACCCGGCAAAACCCGCCCGAAAATGACCGAATCCCGAAAGTAACCCGACCCGATGATAACCCGAATATATTGGGTCAAAACCCGCCCGAACCCATTACCCACCTGAAAATAAATAAATTAAAAAAATATTACGGAGTACTATTATATACTAAAGTTTCTCAAAAACACTAGGAATTTTATTTTATTTTTCAAAATTTTAAAAAATTATATTTATATAGTATATCTTTAAAATCATATTTTTATCACATGATTATTATAATGAGAAAAAAAAAGTTAATCAATCGAGTCAAAGTTCGTCATATATATTCGTACTTGCTATAAAAATAAAATATCAATGTATATTAAAAATTATATTAAATAAAACATGTTTAGTCTCACTAATATCATATATTAAATGAGATGATTAAAAAAATTAAGAATAAAATTGTATTTATGATATAAAAAAGTAAAGAAAATTAATGTTTTCAAAGTGCGTTAATAACCCGTATTTGACCCGAAACCCGACCCGTATAAAAGCTGTATTTTTCAAACCCGAAATACACTCGACCCGTATTTTACCCGAACCCGAAATGACCGAACCCGAAACCCGACCGCCCGACCCGTTTGACAGGTCTATATACTCCCCATTCTTACGAACCGCTAAATCTACTTTTTTCATAAGAAATAAGGTTATTGTTAGGAAATAAGTGTCTAGTAATTGTCCTTTCGGATCTCGAATTGGTTTCTGACCTGAATCTGTTTAATTATGAAAGTTTTCTAATTAATATCGGATTGATTAGAGTTTCCTAGTCAATATCTGAGTATTTGATCACCTAGGGTTTCCTCATCTGTTTAGGGTTTCTGTTTAGGTTGAGAGTATTATATAAATACTCATACTTCTGCCCTAGAAATTATGATATCAGTCTGAAATCTGTAACCTCTCTTCAAATTAATAAAACTATCTCTGGCCATGGATGTAGCTAACAGGTTGTTAGTGAACCATGTAAATCTGTCTGTCTCTCGATTTTACGTTCTTATTTATTTGTCTTTTTCTTCCGTTATAACAGTTATGAATGTGGATAGTGGATCTCACCAATAAAGCAAAACGTGTAACAACTAACAAAAACATACCCACTATAGAAATGTGTCAAATGTTTCAATTCAATTTAATACGTCAAAAAGGCAAATGTAGCAATTTTTAAGAATCAGAGGCAATACAAGGTACTCCGTAATTGTTTGCATGGTGTTTATTTAATATTTCCAAGTGGTTGCGACTTGGAAATAAGAGACATACTAAAATTAAATTGAGCGCTAGGACGCCACCGGATGGTACAGAAATTCCGTACCATGCCACCATAATATACTCGCAACGAATAAATTAATACCCTCTTTATCTCGTTCATTTGTTTGCCTTTTTTTTAATCTTACAATGAATATAAAAGACAAACAAATGAATAAAACGAAATAAGTATCATTTTATTGTGGGGTGTACACCCAATGATAAAATATACGGAGTATTTTTCAAAAATAAAATAAATAAACGCCTTTAAATTTGACATGAACAAAAAAATAAGCATGTAACCTCCATTATTTTGTTGGTATATGTATTGTCACAATAACTTTTTTTACTTTTGATGCCAAAGCAAAAATTAATGTCGCTATCTCGAACAGGCATGTTTAAAAAAAATGTACTCCATACCTATTAATGTAGCTCATACATTCCTTAATCTCAGTGTGGAAGAAGCGAGATATTCCTAGCCGTTGTAGACGATCAACAACCCATATATGCTCAAACATGTCGACGGGATACACGTTAGGGACTGAGAACATGCGACATATTAAGCATTATATTCTAGCATTTTGATTAGTACCGACATATTTGAGTGAAACAATTGAAGCTACATTAGCGTGAACCAAATAGCTAGTATGATAATCCAATGCCAACATAATCAAAATCTTATGTATTTTATCGTGTCGTAAAACTACGAATGTAGATTGTTTTACCTCCTCCGTTGAACTTTCGAACAACATTGTCCAAGTATCGAAAACAATTGGGATCCTTGGTTTGCATGAGTGCATAGGCAGTTGAGGAGGGGGAGAACAAAAAGGACCCATCTTGGCTTTGCAACTTGAGAAGCTTTTCCCAATCAAGCCCTGCCATTCCTTCCAAGCTATGAAGCAACGTTGTAGGCATTCTGTGCAAGATTTCTTTGGGTATCCTACCAAAGATTTTACGTAATTATTGCACTCATGTTATGTGAGGACACAACACCACATGTATTGGGGCCATAATCCCTTTATTTCTAGACCATATCATCTTGTTAGGGAAAGTAAAGCTTAACTTTTCCTTCCTATTATATCCACTACTTAGTAGTATTAGTATTATCAACTTTTCTATAGTTATACTCAATCTTTCTTTGTCTCCGTCGATAGTTACTACTCGGTATTTCCATTTACTCTTTCCGTCTCAGTCATTTACTATCCTATGATTAAATTAACTTTCACAAATAATATAAAATGAACAACAATTGGTAGGTCTCCTGAGAGACGGTCTCTCATTAACTTTACTGAAAGACTAAGTACAGATGGAAGTAACAGTGGTACAAAACCTAATAGAAGTAGGTACGATTAACATAAAAGAGTATACAAATATAAAGAGGGTACGCTTCTAATAAAAACAGGTACAAAACAAAGTTGTCATTTAATGGTACGGATATGACATAGAGTGATACTGAATAGTTATTGAGAGACAGTCTCACCCAAGAATTTGTGATTATTTAATGATTAACATATTCCCAAGTTTTTGTGTTTGCAAACTAAAGCGTACGAGTTTGTACGCTATAAGTAAAACTAATTGTTTGTCCATTTAATTTAATTGCTAATAGTATGTGCTAAAGGAATACTCCCTCCGTTACAAAATATAAGTCGTTTAAGGTTTTTGCACAACTATTAAGGAACTAATCCACAATGATTATAAATCATTAATTAAATAAGAGTGGTGCTTTGAGAAAATAAAGCATTCATTACTTTTCAGGAGTACTTGTAGTATACATTAATTAAATCATGAAAAGGAGAGAGTCATAATTCCATCAATGAAGAGAGTGTATGGATCTTGGCAAAACAACTTATATTAAGTAAAATTTACAAATACCTTAAACGACTTATATTTTGTAACGGAGGGAGTAAATAATTCTTCATTAGAAGAAAGAAGGTGTTGAGTTTAAGGAGAAAAAAAAAAAATAATTAGCATTAAATTACCTTGTGAGCTTTAGGTTTCTTTGTGCATATATTTCAAGTAATGCAGGTGAAGCATCTTGATCGATTTCAACTCCATGGGCTCGACCAATCTCAATGAGGGCGGGAAATGCAATTTCGAATCCGATGGGCATGTGTTCCTCTTTCTCATCATCTAACTTTGATATGTTTTCCTTTAGAAATACCATTGCTAATAAACAAAAATGTAAGAATCAAGAAGATGTTTATATGTTCACCTTTAGGAATGTCTTTGCTAATAATCCGATGAGCATGTTTTCCTTCTGGGTTTCACACTTGTGACCCTCAATTAGTTTTCTAAAATATGCCTTCTTTTTTCTTTAGAGAAAACTTGAAAGAGTTTAAATTCAAATTGATGGTCTTTACTCTTCACAAAAAAAAAATTGTTTGAAAAGACACACTCCAGACATTCTAAAGTTTAATCGAACCTAACTCCTGATTTTGATTAAAACAGCTGATCTTTTTTCCTAAAGAAATTTAGGGGATTTTACGAGATCTTGGGGTTGAAAACAACAATGGTCTTCTTCTAAATTTGTAACAAGTGATTTTCGAAAAGAGATGGATGGAGATTAAAAAAATCGCTATGGGGTTTAATTAAGTCGGAAAACTCAATAAAATAAGAAAGCAACAAGTTATCCTATTGACTACTCCCTCACATATTTTCAATTCTTTACATAAGTCCATCATTACTCTTCACAAAAAACGGGCTTCACTAAAAAAATTGAATGGATGAGAGTGACTAGTTCCCATCTTACTAGTTCAATAGAGTATGTAGGATATACTACCTTTTTGGCACTTCGTAGGATGAACACCCCAGGATTTAAGAGCAATTAAGCAAGCTAATGTGTTGATTAGCCTATCATGGGCTGAAAAGATGCAATTGTCTCCCCAGGACCCATCTTCTAGTTGATTATTAACAATCCACTTCAGGCTTGCAGGAAACTGAGGTCCTCCGTCGCTACCTTTTACAAGTGCAACCCATGCAGTATCATATGGTGATATTGAAATTTTCCCATCGTCCATTGATTCCAACATCGACCTTATTCTTTCCACCAGTTCTCCTTCCTCATTGGACCTTAACTCCTATATATTACCCAATTTTTTGAAGTTGGTTAGTTATCGATAAATTTGCGTTACATGTGTGCGATACTTGACAAACAATACAAATTTTCTGCGTTTCAATAGAATGTAACCAACCACCTACATATTTCAAAATGCACTCACATAGTCACATACATTGAAGAATGTAATCAATAGTAGAAGAAATCATACTCCTAATTAATGCTAAACATGAAGAATAACTTGAGTAGTTTCTACAAAAGACACAACCTCAAAAACTCATAATCAGACCGTTTTATAATATGGGTTTATGAATAACAATTAATAGTCAATATATTGCCTAACTTTATAACATGTATGTATGTATATATATATATATATATATATATATATATATATATATATATATATATATATATATATATATATATATATATATATATATATATATATATATATATATATATATGAAGAGTTGAAATTTAATGAAAAACCCATTATATGAAGAGGGATTTACTCCATATTTAATTTGAATGGTTCGTCTTCCTCTTTTCTTTTAAAAATATAATCGGAGATCCAATGTTTAGAATCATCGATACACACCCATGATTTATACCTCTATTTTTATTCAAGATGCGTCTAATCATGACTCACAATATCTAACTCCCATGATTTATACCTCTATTTTTATTCAAGATGCGTCTAATCATGACTCACAATATCTAACTCCCATGATTTATACCTCTATTTTTATTCAAGATGCGTCTAATCATGACTCACGATATCTAACTCTCCGTAGTAAGGTAATGGTTGGAGGCCCAGAAATACACGAATGCCCACTGGGCTTGAAGTGTGAATGCAACTCAGACCTCATCATACCTGGCGCCAAATATTCCACTTTAGAAACGAGGGGTGGAGATTTGAACCCGTGACCTTTTCTCACGCTGGCTCTGATATCATGTTGTGGAACCAACTCAACCAAAACCTTAATGGTATGTTTGGGAACTTGGATTTGGATTTGAATTCCGGATTTGAAATATTTCATGCGTTTGGAAGCCTTGGAATTTGGATTTGAAATTTTGATCAAATCCAACCTAATTCAAATTTGGTTTTCTCAAATCCATAGTATATGGTAGTCATTTGAAATCCGTCACTTGTCGTTTGTTTGTTTTTTCGCATAATCTTGCCGTATTATTTGTTTTTCTATATTTTTTTCTCGTATTTGAACATTTATATTTTTCTAATGAAAAATTTTAAAAAATAAAAATTGGTGACTCTGACCCGATTTCACCCGCCCGAAATCCAAATCCAAATCCAAGGGTACCCAAACACCATTTTGGATTTGGAATTAGATTTGAATTATAGAAATTCAAATACAGGATTTGAATTCTTGATATTCAAATCAATTCCGAGTATCCAAACGCAACCTAAGGTAATGGTTGGAGGCCCAGAAATATTTATATACTCTTACAGTTTGGGTCAAGTATGTTTACGTATATTGAATAAAAAAATTGTTTATGTCATTTTGTCAATTTACAAAATAGTTAAACAATCCACTAATCCAAAATTGCTAAGTACCAAACACTACTTAAAAAATTCTTTTAATTAAATCTGCTACTCAAAACTACTTATGCTAGCCAAATCTTATTCATCCAATATCAATTCGTTGTTTATCAAACTGGGCAAATTAAGTGATTTGCATTGTAATAAGCGTAACTAAGTCAATCATTTTTTCACGGAGGAGATATTTTGCCCATGCAAAGTTCGGCATGACTTCTAATTATAGAAAAATAAAATAAAATACTTGTAACAAATTACAATAGAGAAATAATTAGGAAAAATGTTTTGTCAATTTCAATCATCTATATACTTCTGTGGAATACATGTGAGTAACGAAAGATAAATATCACCTCTTTCCATCTAATCTAAAGTCTAGATTTACTGACGGAGAATAATTAAATCCAAACTCATGCATTCCGTTTTTGGTAAAATATTTTTTTGAATCATCCCCTTTTTATTTTAATTCAATTCAATCCAAACTCTAGAAAGGGGAGTAGTACAATTTAAATCAATATTGGAAACAAATAGAAACTATTCGTGAATCAAATCCATAATATACATTTCTACTATTAGAAATGTAACTTGAGATCTTTTATAGTCTGATCTCCTTCCATAAATACCGACAAATTCATTTCACGTAGAAACTCACCTACATTTGTATCCATGTGGAGGATTACACATACAATTCATTATCCCAAATCAAGAATAAGTTAACTTAGTTACCCGATTATTATATAGAATTATGATTTCAAGTACGAATTATTATATACGTCGACCTTAAGAAACTGACCCATGAAATCGGACAAATAATGAGTTTGTTGGATCAGCATCAGTATGTGATAGGAAGACTAAAGATAGTTAATGTTTTGGTAAAATTTTACCGGGTTAAGATTGAGTTGCGGGTTAAAGTGATCGGATCAGCCCTCTACGAGTTAACGAGATGAATCGAATCTAGCAAATGAAAGCGTAATGAAAGAAAGCAAAGGGACTCGAGTTTTGGTGACGCGGAAACCCAAATGTGGGAAAAACCGCGGGGGGAGTCGGAATCCCACCAAACTTCTACTATGAATGAGTGGAACTAAATACGAAAGATAATACAAATATTTTGACGGTGTAAAGCTATGAGAAATTTTGCTACTGCGTTTGCCTTGGAGTTCTTGATGTTGAAGATTGATTGACCGTCCCTTTTATATCCCTCTATTGCGCTTATAACTCCCTCTTCCTTAACTGTTGCCTTCCTCTTCTCCTGATTTCTCTCCTGCTCTGGTGGCACCGTCCAGAAATTTAGGGGATTTGGTTATTGACTGGGTCTTAGTATTTGAGGTGGGGTATTGGCGCAGTTGGGCTGTTTCTCGGCCCACTTCAAGGTTTGGTTACTTTCCGGCCCAATGCTGCTGTTGGGTTTTACTCTATTGATTTGTTGACTTTCTCCGTATCGACCCTCGACTTTTACGACTTTGGACTTTCCGAGTATTGCTTCGTGACTTTTCCTTGTCGATTCTTTGACTTATTGACTTTGATTTTTGACTCGGGGAATTTTCAAGTCATATCCGAGGGTGCGGATTTTATCCCAAACAAATGCCCCCAAATTTCCGACTAAGCTCATCTTAGGCGGGAATTTCCGTTTGTATTTTGACGTTTGGATTCTGATGACGATTTTCTTCCACAGAGTTTGTTTTTGAGTCCGTCACTTCTCGTTTCCCTAACTGACTCTTCTCCTTCCTCATGATGATTTCACCCTTCCCCCTCATTATTATTTGCGTTTCCCCATGCTTCCTTCTTTCTTTACTCTACCCACTCCTAACTTCTCCTCTCATTTACTTCACTCACATCCCCAAATCCCCTTTTCAAAATTCGAATCACCCTACCTCTCTGCTTTTCGTCGTTCGCCGTCGCTGCATTTCACACTCCCGTTTTGCTCAGGTGACCTTCCGTCTTTGTTCGTTATTTTCTTTTTCTTTCATGGCATCTAAATCGGTTCGGGGTAAATCATCGGCTCCTGCTCCATCGTCGCCGGTGATGGCCTTTTCTCCTTCTAACAAATTAGGCAAAACTCATTCCTGCGACTCTTTCTTTGCCGATGTGGACCCTTCCTTCGTCAGGGGGGTTTTTGGCTTCGATGAGGGGGTTGAGATTTACCTTCCCTCCTCAGGTCAGCAGGCGGATTTCGTCCTTCCTGGATGGGTCTGCATGTATGCTTACCCCTTCCTCTTGGGCCTTCGCTTTCCCTTCCCCCCAATTGTTCAGGAACTCTTAACCTACTACAAGCTTGCCCCATGCCAACTCGCCCCTCACACCTGGAGGGTGTTGCTATCCTTCTGTGTTCTCAATCACCGCCATCAGAAGGACTTTTCGTTACTCGACATCTGTACCGTATTCCAGGTAAGGCCCCTGGGGAATGGTCAGGTGACGATGCGCGTCAACGATAAAAACTTCCCTGGCATAATCTTCCCTCCTAACCCTCCTGATGCGGGGTGGTTCAAGGGCTTTATCTTTGTGAAGGCTGATTCTCTCTCTCCCTCCTGTGATTATCTCTTTTCTCAATGGGCGCCTGTTGCAGGTATTCATCGTATCACTAGCTTTTCGGTTCCTCGCACACTTATGGTTCTTATTGGTTTCATACTGTAGGTCTTCAATAGCCGGAGGGAGTAACACCGATCATCGATCTTGCTGCCAAACTCTCCGACTTAAGTTCCGAGCAGCTCTCCTTCAATAATCTGTTCGTTCCCTCTGCCGGCGGTGCCTGTTCCCCTTTTGATGACACGATGTCTTCTGGTGAGAATTGCTGAGTAGATTCTTGCCTTGTCTTCCTTTTTTTTTTCTTGTGGTTCATGTGGCATACTTGCCCTTCTCAGGCAGTGCCAAGGCTCCCATGACCCTGGACCGGGTCAGGAGAAAGAGCATGGCCACCCGCTCTTCATCCCGGAAAGTTACTGGCTCCTCTCCTGCTCCTTCGACTAGTTCGAAGAGGAAACGCAGCTCCTCCCCTCCAACTCAGGTAGACTCGGCGGAGAAACCACATGTGATTCATGTGCCTGATTCTCCCCAGCCTTCTGCTCCTCATTCAGCTGGGTGCAGCTCTGATGAAATCACGATGACCTTTCCCCGGAATTTTGGGGTCATCAGGGACCTGGAAGGCTGGAAGATCTTTCTATCTTGGACCAGTTCCTCTTCCCAGGTTCTGAGGCTGTGATGGCCAAAGATCCTCTGATGGAGACCGCGTCCCACATCGTGGCTCATGGCTTTGAGGTAATTCTGTCTTTTTTGGCTCTGAATTTGTTCCAGCTTCGAGTTACATTACTGACTGCTGCCGTTCTATTCAGACTCTTCAGATGGCTATCTTTGTGAAGGCCCGTATATCGCACCTCCTAGACTTGGGGAGTCGTCTCCAGGCGGATAATGCCCGTCTGATGGAAGAGGCTGCTCAAGCCAAGGAGAAGGTCATGGAGCTTGAGGAGGAGGCTAAGGCAGCTAAGGAGGAGGCCATTGAGCTGAGGGGAGAGCTGGACCAAGTCAGGGGGAAGCATGCTGAAGAGGAGAAGCAATGGGAGGAGGCTGCTGCGGGGGTGAAGGCTGAGCTTGCCAAAGTCCAAGATGCCAACTCTGATCTCAGGGGAAAGTGGCAGCTTTGCAGGAGCAGATGGTCGGTGCTCTCAGCTGGTCAGCCCTGAGCACTGAGATCCAGATGGTTGAAGCTCACGCCCAGGGGGAGCACGTGCACTGGGATTTGGCTGCTCTGAAGGAGAGGATGCAGGTGGAGTTTCCCCATGGCTTCAATCTGGACGTGCTGGCTGATGGGGAAGGGGAAGCAGTGGAGGAGTCGGTTTCTTCCCCTCCAGCAGTTCAAGAGACGCCTGGTCCTATGGTGAACACTGAGGATGCTGCTGTGGTGGTGCCCCTTGCCTCTCTTCCCCCGGAAAATGATGTCTAGGCTGTTCAGCCTGCTTATCTTTTGTTAACTCTGGCCCTGTGCGGCGAAAACAAAAAATATTTTGTTAAAAAATTTATTATGTCCTGAATTCTCATTCTGCTCAGGGGAGCAGGATGTCTGAACCTTTTTTTTTCTGCTCAAGGGAGCAGAATTATTTTAGACTTGTTTCTATGGTACTCGTTTTGTTTACTTGTGGTGTTTGTTTTGTTTGTTTGGTTGCTGTCAGCTGTTTGTATGCATGCCTTTGTCCGTATGGTCGACCCTGATGGTTGGTGGCCTGGGGTTTAGTATGCCCACTCAGTCAGAGGTGCCACGCTTTGCGTGGGTGCTGAGTGGCGCAGGGGACTTGTATTGCCCTGGTTGTAGGCATTCAACACAAGACGCACGCCTTCTGTGGAAGTTATACGCTCCACCAGATTAATCGTTAATTTTAAATTGAGGATAAAATGAGATCATGTAAAAAAGAAATTCAATTTGGTGGTATAAAGAGAGAATAAGATGAAAACATGTAAGAGGAGCTTCAAAATTTTTTTTTTAAAATAAATTGCGTCTCGAAAAATACACAAAAAAGAAAGGAGGTTTCAAATGGTTGGATTTGAAGAAACAACAAGAATCTCCCTTTAAGTTTCATGATAATCGAGTCGAATTTTGAGGTATGAAAATGAGCTAAGTTTTGAAGGAAATTTTGAAAGACTTTGTAAACAGGGTAGGCTTAAAAGATAGAGTAGGCTTAAAAGAAATGATAAGTGAGATTGAACCTGGGTTCTGGTGGAGGCGTACCTGGCAGATTGAATGCCTCAGCTCTGGCGACAACGGCCTTTGCTCTTGGTGACTTTTACTTAGAAGAAGTATTTTTTTAAGTGTATTATGTTCCAAGGTTTTTGGATGATTTCTCCTTCCATGGTCATAAGTTGATATGCTCCATTTCCAACTACTTTCTCCACCTGGTAGGGCCCTTCCCAGTTGTAAGCAAATTTCCCTGCTTGTTGGTTTCTGGTGTTCTGGAATACTTTTCTGAGGACCAAGTCTCCTTCCTGTAGGATCCTGACTTTAACATTCTTGTTGTAGCTTCTGGCGACAGTTTGTCTGTAGGAGGCCATTCTGATCTGAGCATCAGTTCTAAGCTCGTCTATAGTGTCTAAACTGTTTGCCATTTCCACTTGGTTTCCTTTTTCTGTTGTGCAGCCATACCTGTGGGTGGGTACCCTTACTTCTGTAGGAATGACCGTCTCAGCACCAAAGACCAAACTAAAGGGCGTCTGCTCAGTGGCCACCTTGGGTGTGGTTCTGTCAGACCACAGTACCAGGGGAAGTTCATCTGCCCATCTGCCCCCTGCTTCCTCCAGCCTCCTTTTCAGGTTATCCATCACAATTTTGTTGCTGGATTCTGCTTGACCATTGGATTGTGGATTTCTGGGAGTAGACTTGTTGAGAGCAATGTTCCATTTGGCGCAATAGGCTTCCATCTTATTGCCAATAAATTGGGACCCATTGTCGCAGATGATCTCTGAGGGAACTCCAAACCTGCAGATAATGTTACGTTTAATAAAGGATATAACCTGCTTCTCAGTCACCTGAGGGAATGCCTCTGCTTCTATCCACTTGGAGAAGTAGTCGGTCATTGCGAGCATGAAGACTCTGTTTCCTGGTGCTCTTGGCAATTTACCTACAATATCCATTCCCCACTTCATGAAGGGCCAAGGAGAGATAATTGGATGTGGTGGTTCTGCTGGCTGGTGATTGACTGGTGCGTGTCTTTGGCAGGCATCACATTTTTTAACATATTCTTTGGCGTCCCTTCGCATTGTTGGCCAATAGTAACCTTGGCGAAGTGCTTTGTTGGATAGACTCTTGCCCCCTGCATGATTTCCACATTCTCCGCTGTGGAGATCATGCATTACCATCTCTGCTTGCTCCTGGCTTAGACATCTTAGGTATGGCCCAGCGGTCGATCTCTTGAATAGTACGCCATCAATGAGTGTATATCTTGACGCTTTCATTCTGAAACTTCGCGCTTCTCTTTTTCCTGCTGGCAGAATATCGTTCTGCAGCCAATCTTTGTAGGGTTTTCTCCAGTAAGAGATTTCCTCCTGTTCTACAGTGTTGCTATAGATCCTTGCTTCCTGAAACCATTGCAGCCCTTGACCTGGTGAACCTTCTTCTGGTGTTCCTTGCTCCTGCGCGCTTCTCCGGATTGCTGGTTCCAGTACATGGACTATGGGTATGGTGGATACTTCTCCTGGCTTGAAGGTTGCCCCCAGAGTTGCTAAGGCGTCGGCTTCTACGTTCTGCTCCCTTGGGACTTGGTTAATTGAGAACTCTGCGAACCTTAAGGAGAGGTCTTTTGCCACCTCAAGGTAAGCCATCATTTTCGAGTCTTTTGCGGTATATGAACCGTTCATATGGTTGACTATTAGTTGGGAATCACCGTACACCTCCAGCTGTTTGATTTTAAGGTCTAGGGACAACTGGAGACCCAGGATCAAAGCTTCGTATTCTGCTTCATTGTTTGTTGTTCGGAACTCGCATCGGACTGCTTGAACTATGAGGTCTCCCTGAGGTGACCTGAGTACCAGCCCTGCTCCGGATCCTCTCATGTTCGAGGCACCATCTACGTTGAGTTTCCACACCTGTTCACTCTTGTTTTCCTCCAGAAGGATGATGTCTTTCTCTGCCTGCGTCTGCAGTGTTGGGCTGAAGTCGGATATGAAATCTGCTAGGGCTTGGGACTTGATTGCTGTTATGAGGACAAATCTTAAGTCAAAACCGCTCAAGTGCATGGACCATTTCGCCATCCTTCCTGACAACTCAGGTTTTCTCATAATGGTTTTCAGTGGGTAATTTGTTATTACAGATATAATGTGTGATTCAAAATAGGGACGCAGTTTATACGACGCAGTAACTAGTGCAAGTACAAGTTTTTCAAGGGACGTGTACCTGGTCTCTGCAGGAAGCAGAGACTTACTGACGTAGTAGACAGGATGCTGCGCTCCATCATGCTCCCTTACCAACACTGCACTAACTGCTACCTCAGTTACTGAAAGGTATAGAAAAAGTGGTTCTCCAGGCTCCGGTTTTGATAGGAGTGGTGGAGTGCTCAAGTAGTGCTTTAGTTCTTGGAACGCTTTCTCGTGCTCTTCCGTCCAGTCAAATCTTTGGGCCTTCCTCAGGATATCATAGAATAAGCGGCATCTATCTGAGGATCGGGAGATGAACCTGTTCAGGGCGGCAATCCTTCCGGTTAATCGCTGCACATCTTTCGGCTTCTGTGGAGACTCCAGTTGCAGGATGGCTTTGATCTGCTCTGTGCTGGCTTCGATTCCCCTCTGGGTGACCATGTGTGGACATGACGTAGGTCCACCCCGACGCGGCGAAGCGCGAGTTTGGGTAGGCGAATGAATCTCGTGGTAAGATTGTTCTCGGGTTCGAAATTTAAGTCAAAATGGAGTCGCCACCGAATTTTGTGGTTATTCGGAACCATACGAGCCCACTCTATGTCGTCATGGGCTTTACACAAAGTAAGCCCACTCCGATTTCAGAGTTTATGGGGCTCGTCCCTTTGCATTGCGATACCGATACCATCTACACCGGTAATCGTGTAAAGAATGACTCTCGTTCGCCAAGGGTTTCGGACATCCGGAAACCAAAGGTTCTGAGTAAGGGGTGAGGGTACGTGTTGGGAAGCCCACTAAGGACACCCAACCCCGCCCGCACATGGCGGCCTCTACTAAGACATCGTTCGTGTTCATGATACGCGCGCTAGTAAAATAACGAAATGATATGCAAACAACGTTTTGTCTAAACATACGAATTTTGCGTTAACTACGTCATTTAATGCATCTAATTATGGTCGAGTTGAGTTAGCATGCGAGGTTCATTTATAAAGCGTAAAAGCAAGTAATAAATAAAGCTCGAAAAAAAGGAAGTAAAAAGCGTACAAGCTACACGGGCGGAAATACAACCCGGACTTCACAATACGACATAAACAAAATAACGTAAAGATAAAAACGGACCCGTATTAAAGCTAGACCGCGAAATATGTAGATGGACTACCCCGCTTAAATACGTATTATGTCGCGTACTAAGCGAAGGACGGAAATATGAGATTGTGGCGTATTGTTAGCCTAGTCTCACATTCCGTAGTCTTGTCCCGACTTATCACGTAAAAGTGGTCAAAGTCGTTCTACGTGTCGTGATATGTGTAACGTTTTGAAAAATGATGAAGGGTCGGTCAACGGTCTAAAGTCGATAAGGATGGGGCTCGGAATATGTGTCCAAGCCCTCGGGTTTCTGAGTTGCCAGACCCACTCGACCGAGTCATTGATTGACTCGACCGAGTGCGCCATTAACGTGGCTACTGCCCATATTTTGGGGGGTTACTCGATCGAGTGCCTTATGGCACTCGGTCGAGTGCATCATTAATGGGGCTACTGCCCTGTTTTTGGGGTGCAACTCGGTCGAGTGGCCTATGGCACTCGGTCGAGTGCCCCCTGTACGAGTAGTGATTTGCTCGATTTTATGACTTGAAATCGATGATCGGCCAAGCCAAATACAAATATCGCACGATTTGTATTCGACTCGGCCTCCGGTACTATAATCGTGTATGAACGATTATAATACCGTCACCGGAGTTTTTATGAAAATGTTTGCGTTAGATTATGAAACTTTGAATTAGTAACGAGATGCATCCCTCTACGTCACGACATCGAAACTAACCCTTTCGGGTTATGTGATGTCGGTATTCGTGTCAACGGGTCTCGAACCAATTATGGAAATGGAATTAAATATGTTCAACTACGACGAATCACGATCACGTCACGCCCTTGAGTACATTGGGGCGGGGCTCCTCGAAAGGGCTCCACCTCCGTCGTTGCTCGTAAAGGGATTAGACGGATCGAATGTGATTATCGTAGTTCAACATTTCAAAACCGACTTTTGATATTAATATTATATACGCGGTATTATTAGAGTTAGTAACGATAAAAGCGAAATAAATTGAAAACATAAAAGTATGGAAATGTTAGTGTTAGTGTTGTGACAACTACGATACAACGATATGAAAACGTGCATAAAACGATATCAAAAAGAGACTAGAAAGGAGTTTAGAACACCCTCAACGTACATGCTAGTATTGGCCTCGGAAACGGACTCGTGAACAGCGACAAAGCTTTAGGAGTATCGAGGAATGCGCGCGAGTTATGGTGTGTAGGTGTGTGTATGTGTGTATGTGTGTATGTCGGTTTATCGAGGGACGAGGCTCGGTTTTGGTGGAGTTTCTCTAGGATTTGCAATGTATGTAGTGTAGGGTTGAAGTAGGGTGAATGTAGGGTGAAAGTGTGTGTAATTTCTGAAGAGAAAGCTTGTAAAAAAAAGTTTTGAAAATGCATGGGGGATGTCGGTATTTATAGACATTTTGCCACGACCTAGGGGCACTCGATCGAGTGGCCCTAGTGCACTCGATCGAGTGCCTAAATGGGCGGGTCTGATCCGGTTAGGGACGCTCCACTCGACCGAGTGGGCAATCCACTCGATCGAGTGGATCAACGTGGTTGAGATAAATAAGGCAAGAAAATCTTGCTTGTTTTGACTTGATTTTTTGAATTCAAATTTGTGCGCTCACTTGAACTCAGCTGGTTTTTGAGACGGTTTTGCCTTTGACCGGGTTTTGACCCGGTCGGGAAAAGACGGGAAATATTTTTGGTGTCGGTTTTGGCCCAAATTAGTCTTATTTGACTCGGAATGATCCGCTGGGCCTGAATTTGAGGTCTGTTTTGTGAGATTTTACTCCGCTAAAAAGTACATGTCGGATATTATGAATTTCGAGTCCAAGTCCGAGTATACTAAGTCACGTTGACGTCCAATCATCATCGGGTGTTTTTCGGAGACTACCATAGACACGTGGCAGTCAAAATGCGGGTGTCTACACCATGTACCCCAGAAATTTCCCGCAGGATACTCCGAATGTGCACTTGGAAGGATTTAGCTTCATCTTGTACTCCCTGAGGGTGTTGAAAGCGTCCTCCAGATGTGCCGTGTGCTGTGTTGCTTGTTTGGACTTAACGACCATATCATCAATGTATACCTCCATGGTTTTGCCAATTTGCTTCTTGAACATCATGTTAACCAGCCTCTGGTAGGTGGATCCTACATTTTTCAGACCAAAGGGCATAACATTGTAACAATAGATACCTCTCTCAGACCTGAACGCAGTTTTCTCCTGGTCTGTTGGATGCATCTTGATTTGGTTATATCCACTCCAGGCGTCGAGGAAAGTTAGCATCTCATGACCTGCTGTGGCGTCTACCATGGCATCTATGTGTGGCAGGGGGAACGGGTCCTTTGGGCACGCCTTGTTCAGGTCGGTGAAGTCGATGCACACTCTCCACTTGCCATTCTTCTTTGGGACTACTACCACGTTGGACAGCCACTCTGGGTATTTTACTTCTCTGATCTTCCCGGCGGCCAGCAGGTTATCTACCTCCTGGTTTATGACTTGGTTCCTCTCTGGAGCGAACTTCCTCCTCTTCTGCTGGATTGGTTTGTAGCTCGGGTCCACGCTTAATCTGTGAGTTATGATATTCGGATCTATTCCTACCATATCATCATGGGACCACGCAAAACAATCCATGTTAGTTTTCAATAATTCAATAAGGTTTTGTCGGATATTACCTGTGCATTCTGAGCCGATCAGCACTTTCCGTTCTGGGTGTTGTTTGTCTAGGTTTACTTCATCTACCTCCGCCTGAGGGGGTTCAAGGTATTCCTACAGGGGTAGGTGAAGACTCTGTAATTGCTATGCTGGGGGACTCGCCGTCTTCTTCAGTGCCACTCTGTAACAATCTTTGGCTTCCCTTTGGTCGCCACTGATCTTCTGCACTCCCCAGGGTGTGGGGAACTTCAAGCACTGGTGGTAGGTGGACGTGATGGCCTTCATTTCATGTATCCATGGTCTCCCCAGGATCACGTTGTAGGTGGACGGACCGTCAATAACCAAATACCGCACTTGCTTGTTTACCCCTCCAGCATAAGTGGGAATCGTAATCTCTCCAAGGGAGTATTTAGTTTCCCCACTGAATCCTATGAGGGGAACCGCCCTTTTGCTTAGGTCTTCCTCACTGAACCCCATGTTTTGCAAGGTTTCCAGCATAATGAGGTTGACAGAGCTTCCAGTGTCCACCAGTATCTTCCTCACAGTGCAGTTTCCTATGGAGAGTGTGATGATTAGGGCATCATGGTGAGATTCTGGAGATGGTTCTGCATCAGATTCGTCGAAGGTGACAGCGGGGAGGTCTGGACAGCTGATTCTACAGGAATGTTCTGGTTTGTCCCCTCTGGACTGGGAAGCGTGCCTTTTAGCTGCTGAATAGGTCAGACCGCTTAATTCTGACCCTCCTGTGATCACGTTGACAATCCTGGTGCACAGGGGAGGTGGCGAAGGTAACACCTGGTCTGCCGCATTCACTCTACTGGAGCTTCTTGATATCAGGTGATCTAGATTTCCCTGGTCATAGTGATATTTCACTTCCTTCCTGAGGAGGACACATTCTTCGGTGGTGTGCCCAATATCATCGTGGAATTCGCATCTTTTGCTGGTGTCCCGTCGGTCGTTGGCGTACTCCTGTCTTCTTGGCCATCTGACTCTGCGCCCTAACTCCTTTAGGGCCCTAAGCAGTCCGGACACGTTGGTGGAGAACCCGTACTCGCTGATTTTAGGTGGGAGTCCTGGGTTCTCCTTCCAATCTTTGTCTTCCGAGATCTTGTGAACATTTCTGTCGTAGGGTTTGGATCTTTCGCCTCTCCTCTCTGCTGGTGCCTTCCTGGAGACATGCTCAGATCCATAGGTAGCTCTTCTGGGGCCCGAATCTTCCTCCAGCCTAATGGCTGCCAATGCCTTGGTTTGCACATCCTCGAATGTAGCACAAGGATATTTAGTGAGATCTTTGTAGAGATCTGAGTTTTGGAGAAGTCCTTGACGGAAGGCCTCGATGGCAGTGGCTACGTCGCATCTGGGAATAGTCACTTTCTCCTTGTTGAATCTGTTGAGGAAATCTCGCGTAGATTCATCGATTCCCTGTACCACCCTGTACAGATCACTAGTTTGCTTCTCCGGTTTTCTGTTGCTGGCGAATTGTTGGTTGAAGAAGTTAACCAGATCAGCAAAGGAAGCGATGCTCCTGTTTGGCAGGCCAACGAACCAGTGCAGGGCTGCTCCTGAGAGGGTGGAGCCGAATCCTTTGCACATGCAAGCTTCCTTCAGAGGCCCTGTGGCGGTTATCACCATCATTTTCTGCTTGTACTGGTTGATATGGTCCATGGGATCTGCAGTGCCATCGTAAAGCGTCATGGCTGGTGGCACAAAGCCCTTGGGCACCGCAACACAGGCCAGGTCGTCTGTGAAGGGTGAGTCTGCATAGCTGTCTCTGGACGCTCTCTCCAGGGGGCGTGGCATTCCAGGAATTTTGTTGATCAGCTCCCTCAGCTCCTTCAATTCTCGGGACTGCTGATCTGCAGCGTTGTTGGTTCCTGCAAGAGGGTTAGAAGCAGGGGGAAGAAAACTGAAAGGCGTACTTCATGTTTGGGGTCCCCCAAGGTGCAGACTGTTTGGAGGAGGCGGCGAAGGGAATGCAACTGTTTCAGGCCTGGGTTGCCACTCTGGTGTCTGCTGGTTGGGAGCAGGTGCTATCCATGCTCCTCCAGAAGGTTGGCTGCTGGACAGGGGATACACTCCTGGCGATTGCGTTGGTTGCCATCTTAGCGCCTGATGGACCGGGGTACCTGCAAGAGATAATGCGTTAGTCACTCGGTTTTCAATGCCGGAGAAGAGATTACCTGAGACGCGCGATCTGTCGGATGCGGGCCCGTGGGTCAGGTAGCCTATCCCCTGTGGCGCAACGGTTTGGACGGGTGGCGATAGCTCCAGATCCAGCCTAGTGACCACCTCTTGAGGAATTGCCCTCGATGCTTGTCCGCTGACGGCGGGTTCTCTGTGGAGGCTTGGCTCTCCTCCAGATATCAGAGGCAGGATCTCTGGTGGTGACTGAATTGGAGTAGATGGTGGCCTTGACACCGCTTTTATCTGAGCTCTGATGTCACGGTTATCCTTCTGCAGGGTCCTCACTGCTTGCTGCAGAGTATTGATCCCCTGAAGTATTTCCATCACAGGATTTGAGGCTGACGGAATCCTGAGTGCATCTCCAAACAACCCTCCATGAGCCGGCGTCTTAGATGGCGCTCCCTCCTTACTAGATCTGAAGGAATTGGGTGTTTTTGACGTCGGGGGCCCTTGAGGTGGTCTGGAGGTTATCGGTGCAGGTCCCGCTGTCAGACTGACAGGAGTCGCCTGAGTGGATGGTGTGATGGGCTGACTTGCTGCCCTTGAGGATGGTGTCCCTCCAGCAGACTGAGTGGAGGCATCTTGGCTACCAACAAGGTCTTGATCGGATCCAGACATGACGATAGGTTGAATTTCTGCAGAATTTTGGCTAACAAACGATCACTTTGCCCCACGGTGGGCGCCAAATTATTTTGGTAAAATTTTACCGGGTTAAGATTGAGTTGCGGGTTAAAGTGATCGGATCAGCCCTCTACGAGTTAACGAGATGAATCGAATCTAGCAAATGAAAGCGTAATGAAAGAAAGCAAAGGGACTCGAGTTTTGGTGACGCGGAAACCCAAATGTGGGAAAAACCGCGGGGGGAGTCGGAATCCCACCAAACTTCTACTATGAATGAGTGGAACTAAATACGAAAGATAATACAAATATTTTGACGGTGTAAAGCTATGAGAAATTTTGCTACTGCGTTTGCCTTGGAGTTCTTGATGTTGAAGATTGATTGACCGTCCCTTTTATATCCCTCTATTGCGCTTATAACTCCCTCTTCCTTAACTGTTGCCTTCCTCTTCTCCTGATTTCTCTCCTGCTCTGGTGGCACCGTCCAGAAATTTAGGGGATTTGGTTATTGACTGGGTCTTAGTATTTGAGGTGGGGTATTGGCGCAGTTGGGCTGTTTCTCGGCCCACTTCAAGGTTTGGTTACTTTCCGGCCCAATGCTGCTGTTGGGTTTTACTCTATTGATTTGTTGACTTTCTCCGTATCGACCCTCGACTTTTACGACTTTGGACTTTCCGAGTATTGCTTCGTGACTTTTCCTTGTCGATTCTTTGACTTATTGACTTTGATTTTTGACTCGGGGAATTTTCAAGTCATATCCGAGGGTGCGGATTTTATCCCAAACAGTTAATTAAGTTGGTCTCACATTGTACTCCGTGTATTATCATGAGGTCTATTCGTTCGTCGACATAAAATCCATAGTAACTTATGTTGGATAAAATAACCCACACTATCAATTCACGGTCGTCAATTGGTTACGCCAAAAGATGAATCATAATCTTAATCTTTGCTGCGGAAATCGTAACACCAATGACAAATGGTAGGTACCTGAAAGGGTAGGCTTTCTTCATCGTCGTCCACGATTTCTTGCTGCTTCCTTATTGGCAAGAGATCGTCTTTGAGAAGCTCTTTATAATTAGCAGACAAGTCTATCCCAACAAAAGAAAGTAATGTCAGTTAAACCATACCTTTAAATAAATAATGTAAGGGGGTAAGAAAAGGTACATCCACATAAAAAGATATGAGCACGTATGAACCTTTTTATGTTTTAACTTCTTTATATCTTGTCATTCTTTACCCCAAGATATGAGCACGCATGAACCTTGTTATGCATGCCCCTCCTTTTCTTTTTTTACTCTATCTGTTTCATGTTGATTTGATTTTTCATCCTTAAAATCACCCGACAAACAGGATTCTGGTTTCTTTCTAATCAACAATTATTTCACCCCACCATTTTTTTTACTGATATATACTCCATTCGTATTTATATGTTCGTGCCCCTTTACTTAATATGTGAGGAGAATTTTAATAAAAGAGACAAATATATAAATACGGGGGAATAGTTCGTATAGATAAACCATTTGTACATCTAACTGATAAACCATAAACGACAACTAGTATATATTGTACATTTGTACTATACATTCTTATTCTTTTATCAAGATTTGATGTTATCACAATATCTCTTTCACCCTCTTATGTGTGTGTATGTACATTTTGAAAAAACATCAAATTTTAGTTTTACATTAAGAAAAAACAAAACAAATCACTAATCATTATCATTAGGAAGTACAGGGTTTAAAATTCATTTTCACTGTTTATCTCTTTCTTTTTAGATTTACAAATATGACCGCACTAGATATTTAGAACAATTAGTCTCATGCGAGACCGTCTTACACACAAAGTTATTGTGAATCTAGAATTGAAATTCGAAATCTAAATGGATTTTGATAACGGTTTAAAACCCGCATGCGTTAATACACGGAGTATATTTTATTGTAAATAACGAGTGAACTTATAACCCGCGCTTGTAGACCCGTGTATTTGTGAATCGTGATAACCTAGTAAGCAAAAACGCCGCATTAAGTGGTCAACCACCTTTTTATCAACTCATAGCCTCAAGCCGTACAAGAAGTATCAAAGAAAACTCATCAATCAAATTATTTATTTATTTATTTTTTATCAGAGAATATATTATATGTATAATATACGGAGTATTAGGATTATATATTATAATGATTAGGAAAATAGTACTCCGTATAACATAAAATATTATAAGTATCATAATATTCTGTATGATATATTTAAAGATATTTTTTTGGAGTATTTTCCAAGCCGATCTACTATATTGTTACTCCGTACTAGATTAGACCCCGTGCAATTGCACGGTTTTGAGTTAATATGTTTATTGCATATTTTTTGAGTGAAGATGTTTATATAGGCAATTAATACGGAGTACTACGTAACATTTACATTTTTATTACCTATTTTTTCATAATAAGTATTTTGATGTTTGGTATCATATTTGTAATGATTATTTTTAATAAGATGTTAAAAATTAGTGGCATTTGATAGAAATTAAAATGAAAAGCATTGTGTATTATAATCCTTATATTGTGTAATATACTTGACTAAAATCATCGGTTTCTCCATATTGGCTAATTTTATTTTTCTCCATATTTGTCAATTTTAGGAATATCTCTATTATATCGTTCAATATTTTTATTAGAAATATATTTAGTTATTTTTTTTCTATTATATCTTTATATTATTTGGTGATACATCTTATAGTAATATATACTATTTAGTGATATTATAACCCATTTATTGTGTAATATACTAAAAATATTGTATAATATATTTTTTTTTTGCGGAAAAACTTTTATTCTCGTGATGACAAAAAGCGTAATTCTAGTTTCTCTTATTCTCTTATTATAAAAGGGTTAAACTAAGTCAAATAATATCAAAGTAAATATTTGCAATTTTTTTAAAAGTACTTTTCAATTTTTATAAGTTATCAAAAAAGAAAATTGGTACGATAATAAATTTATAAATATATATGAGTTAAATTATTATTTCTAGCCTAAATTATTTGTTTTAAAAATTGAGACATTGAAACTTTTGGAGGGAAATTTTTAATGTTAACGAATTACTCAAATAAATATTTCACGTATCAATGAGAATTAGGTATATTCCTTTAGTATCAATGAGTATATTCGTGAAATGACAGTAAATCCTATCAATGAGTATTATTCCCAGTATTTTCATAAGTCATTATATTAGGGAATGATACTACAACATATTTTAAAAGAGGAAGGAAATGAGATTGAGAGGGTGGATGAAAAGGGCGGGAAAAAATTGAAGGAGAGTGATCTAGCATGTTTTGTATGCGTTTATGACGGAGGTTTGAGCTAGATTTGGTGATTAAAGGTGCGAATTTAGAGTGGAAATCGTCTAATTGGTTTTATCTAGTAAATTGTGCTTTATTGGAGAAAAGACGGTTTTTAGAACTCTAATTCCTTGTTATTGTGATTTGGGCTCGAGACGGAGAGTACGAAGAACAAGCCCAACTAAACCGAGTGAAAAGTCAAAGCGCAGCTCGGGGATTGAAGACGGAACTGCTTTGAGTCCCTGTCAACTTAATTATTATTTATTATTATATTATTATTAGAGTTAGGAAATTTTTGGACTTTCCTATTTTCATTATTAGACTACATATTATTAGATTAAGACTATTAGTTGGGTATTATCATTCATATCATAATTCACGTTCAATTAGAAAATAAAGAAGAGAAGAACCCTAATTATGTGTAACTAATTCTTCCTTCTCGGATCAAAGATTTGAAGCTTTCTGGTTAATTGATTGTGAGACTTTCTTAATCTTTATTTAATTACTTGAGTATTGTTTTCCTTGTGCTAATTTTATGATTCTCGTTTGTTTAATCTTTTTGGCCAATTAATATTTCAATCTTCAATCTATTGCAATTATTTGTGTTTGAATCCGTAATTGTTCAATTCACTAGATAAAGTTGCAACCTTTAGACCTAATTATTTGTATGCGTTTCATCGTAATTGGGTAAAGGGAGGAATAAACATATAATTCGAACCAATAACCGCGTGTGTTAAAGGTCGTTATTTCTATTGATTTGTTCATATCGTTCATGCTGTTATTGAATTAAATCTAGACGCGTGGATTAGGTTGTTTAATAATTAGGTTGCTTAGTATCGCGTTTTGACCTAAGTAATATTATCTACGGAACAATTGAGACTTTTAGTTTCACAGTAGAATACTCAAGGATTAAATAAAGGTTAGTAGTCCATGATCAATTGTTTAACTAGTTAGTGGATTTTCTTTGAGTCGAGTTTCTTAATTATCTGAATTCTCATTATTAGTTATTTTACTTTCCTTATTTTAGTTATTATTAGACAATTCAATCACAAAACCCCCATTATTATTTGTTACGTTTATTTATTTTATTCACACATTAATTTACATCGTCTTCCCTGCGGATTCGACACCCGACTTACCTCTACTATATTGTTAAAGGTAATAGGACTTAATTATTTATCTTTGGGAGCATACGACCTAGGCTCACCAGAGAGACTGACACGTGTCCCATTTTTAAGAACTCCCTATTCTTTTAGTAGAAGAGGGATTCAAAATTTTGCATGCATTAATATTGTTGTTTACATACCAAAAA
Organism: Agrostemma githago; assembly: GCA_958450325.1. Classification (NCBI taxonomy): domain Eukaryota; kingdom Viridiplantae; phylum Streptophyta; class Magnoliopsida; order Caryophyllales; family Caryophyllaceae; genus Agrostemma; species Agrostemma githago. The sequence goes on from OY288250.1 coordinate 17,641,733, forward strand.
TATTAGGGTATGTGATGACAAAATCATGAAGAAGTGGAGTATATGTAACCTGCTGAAGTATGTTTGGAGAGCCCAACCAAGTTGATCATTGTTTCTTTTGTTGACTGGCCATAAACCTGCGACACAAATTAAATGGAGAAAAAAAAGTGATCAACTTTTATTCCTTCTTCATCACCATGAATATATCTGATCACACTATTTACATACATCCACCCAGGATCCATGAATCCATCTGCATGGATCCAGGTCCGGGTCCGGGACATTTGAAAATGATACTGTATTTTTTTTTTTTTTTTTTTTTTTTAAGTATTTTATTCAATTATTATCACAATAAAATTATCATCTCTTGAAAGATTTTGTATTTTTTTAGACTAGAGAAGCCTAAATAAATTTTATTTATTTCAGTGTACAAGTATATGAAAAAAATTATATTTTGTTGGTTCTGCCTCTGCATGCACCTAATTTATGTCATCTCAAAAACGTACGCAACATACGTTTTATTAGCCAAAATTGCGTTAGAAATATCCAAACCTAATTTTATTAATAAACGGAGTAGAAGATTCAAGGGGAAGATTTTGTAACTTATTACCTGACTGAATAATAGCAAGCTTCGTTGCGATGGGGTGGGAGAGAAGCAAAGAAGATGAAGAAGAGTTGGTGATGAATGGAGAGTAAGACATTTTTTTTCCTAGTGTAATTAGGAAGGAGAAATGTAAATAGATACAAATCGATTTTTTTTTTTTTTCTTTTTTTTTTTTTTTTATTATGAAGGAGACTAAAAATTTAGAGGTTTATGAAGGGTGATCCAAATATATACGGAGTACTACCCATATATGGTTCCTTTCTGGCCATTATCATCACCGTCTCTCTAGAAGGTTTATCGTTATTACCATAAATTAAAAATTACACCCTGCATCATAAAGAGATTCTCATTTAATTATTATACTAGCGTTTTGACACGTGTATTACACGAGTGTTTTAAATTTTTTATCAATAGTAAAAATACATACGGAGTATAATTAAGTCATACTTTCTCCGTTCAATTTGATTATTTGTATTTGCTTTTTGGGCACTATCCATCCCTCTTCTAGTAAAAGGATAGGAGATACTACAAATACGCTGATGTGTCGCTCCCTCATTCAATTTTTCCTTCCAAATTAAATCACTATCACTATTAGTTCAATAAGGAAACAAATTAATAAGGAAACAAATAATTTCTCTATAATATAATACTTCGTACGAATATCTTAATTCAAGTCAAACTAAATATTTGTGTAAATTAGATGAAAAAAATCTCCAATAATTAAATTTTTGTGTATGGACTATGAAAAAAAAGATATTTATTATACGGATTTATTTTGTAACAAAATAAAAGTGTCACAACCTATCAAATTCAAGTGTTCGTTGAGTAAAAATTTATAAAACATTTGATGAGTGGAAACTATATAAAATACTTTCAAAATTAGATTTTAATATATAAATAAAATATTTTCTTATCTAATAATATTTGAAGTATTATGTCATCTTCTAATTTATTAAAAAAAATTTATAACTGATTTGAATATATACGAAGATGTATTTTGAGTCATGACGGTTGGTTTCATGATAAAAAAAGTAAAAAATTACGTATAAAATATTATCATTAGCTTTGTAAAAAAAAAGTGTTCAATAAAATATATAAGTATTTGTAGACACCCGCATTTTGACTGCCAGGTGTCTATGGCAGTTTCAAAAAAAACACCCGATGATGATCGGACGCTAACGTGCTTCTACACGCTCGGATATGGGCTCAAATCCATTAGTTGCTGGCTAACGCAATTACGGAGTACAAATCTCACCAAATCAACCTCAAATCCAGGTCCAGTGGGCCGTTTCCAATCAAATAAGGCTAATTTGGGCCGAAACCGACACCGGAAATAAAACCGACTTTTAGCGATTGGGTCAACCCCGGTCAAAGTCGTTTCCGAGACATACAAAACAACCCCTCACAACATCAAAAGTCCAAGTCAAACACAAACCCATCAAAAAACCCGAGTCACGGTCCAAAGTAATGGACCCGCGCGACCCAGCTGGGCCACTCGATCGAGTGCCCCACCCACTCGATCGAGTGGGCCCATATTCAAGCCCGACTGCAGGCATGACGGGCAACTCGACCGAGTCAGCTGGTTACTCGGTCGAGTAACCCTAACCGGGTGCCCTAGCCTTTGCCTATATAAGCAACCCCATGCACACTCAATTACACACCTTTTTACAACCCTAACAACTCTACACATCTTGCAAAACCCTAATTACTACAACCCTGATCAAACCCTAAGCACAACACTAGCAAACCCTAAACCTAACTTTAGGAATCGAAACCCTAACCACCATAACTCAACCTCCATAAAACCTCGAAACTCCCGTGTTGAAGCCACGACTACGAGTCCGATCTGAGACAAGAACATGTAGGTTGAGGATGCCAAAACCCCTTTCTTTCCTTCTTCTTTTCCTCTTGTCATCTTCCTCCTTTTCCACGTTCTTTTTCGTTTTTTTTATTTTGTTTATCACATCATAATATCAATAATACCGTTAGCATTAAAACATTAAAATACTTGTCGATTTGTGTCGAGTGTGAGTGATGGTGGGATAAGGAAAACCGAATATACAAGTGTACTGCACACAGCGTTGCCGGTCGCTTATGTAACACCCCTGATTTTTATATATTAAATTTTATTAATATTTTTTTTTGTTTACGATTTAACTCGTATTTCTTAAATAATTATAAAACAGATTCATTGTTCAATCGTTTGAACACGTAAAGTCTTATTTACCTCGAAAAGTCATTTTTATGCTTAAAATGTATCTTACTTTCGTTTCATTCGATTTACTCATTTTATTTCTTTTTGAGTTTCCGTTTCGACGGTTTATATTCCCGAGTTTATCTTTATATAAACTTGAATTTAAACTCGAAACCCATTTTAATTATCTCTTTCGCACGAATTTTTATTAATATCGAGAAATTTGCTATTTAATATTTTTCTACGCGATTTCGTACATAATTATTTTTGAAACGTGATTTTAATACTACTTTCTCGTAAACACGTTCTTATACGAGTTTCGTCTACTTATTATTATTATTATTATTATTATTATTATTATTATTATTATTATTATTATTATTATTATTATTATTATTATTATTATTATTATTATTGTTATTTTTAAAGGTGATCCATTTACGATTTTAAGCGCGAATCGGGCACAGATTGTAGCAGACCCGACCGTTTCCCTCATCGGACTGAGATATTTTCGTAGTTCGGTTGAGAAGTCAAAACCGACTCCTCTATTCTCTCCTATTCCTGTTGCAGTTCTCCCTATTTCCCTCTTTGCAGTTACTGAATTCCCCAACTTCTCTTAAACCTCCAACATTATCCCCACTTTTCTATTGTACGTAATCCCCTCATCTTCTCAATAAAATAAAACAATTGAACGTATCTTCTCTATTGAAAACAACACAGTAAACTGTTCTTCAATATTTTTCTCAATTCCGATCATTCTGTTCATCCCGTTCATTCTAATTCCAAGGGTAATTTAATTACTCCTATTCTCCGTCTCGTTTCTCTCTTTTATTAATTTATAATATGGTTTAATACCATACGTTAATTTATTTTGTAGGTTATCATATCAATTCCGTCAAAGATGATTATTATAATTTGCTCGGATCTCAATGAAGGTAACACATGATGGCATGACTCGGTATTGCATGATATATATGTTGTATTTGTTTGTAGTATCGTTTTAAAATCGAATTTTTATACGAATAAGCATGTTTTAATTATATTGCGATAATATGTTTAAATCGATTTCGTGTTTCTATCGCTTTTAATCTTTCTCTATTTATTTCACATCGGATCTTCTAAAAGTATTATAAGGCCGAGACTAAAACATACAAATAAGACATTATTTCTGAATTTTCGTGATTTTAATATAAAGGAGCAAAGTGAAAGTTTTTATTATTTTTAACATAATTATTGCATGTTTCAGAATCGATTAGTGTTTTTGAACGATTTATTACTCCTGTTAAAGACTTTATTTTCGAAAAGTATGAAAAGAGACTACTATTTATTTTAAGTCTATTATATGACTGTAAAATGTCGTAAATTAAGTCCAATTATTTTGGTCACAATAAATGTTTTACGAACAGACGTCGGATTAGTCCGCGAATCTGTCAATTTTTGTAAAATCTAATTTAAACCCTTTGATAAACTTTGAATTTATTCTGGGTAATTTATGTACCTAAACTTTAAAGAGTCTACTTAATGTTTCCAATTGGTTTTTCTTCAAAATCAATTTTTAAATGTATTTTATTAATGAGATACCATCGGGTGTCGAATTCTGTCAGTTTGTAAAAATACAAATAAAAACCCATGTTTTATTTGGAATTTGGATTTTCTCCAGAAATAAAAGTTGTAACTACGTTTCTAAAGTTTTCAACCCCACTAGTCTTACGTTGTTTTGATTTTTAATTATTTAATTACGAATTTTATAGTAAGACAGTGCTATTCCGGAAAATCTGTAAATTTGTAATTTAATACTTTTAATTACTTATATTTCAACCTTTTGAGAAATAATTATGATTTTCACTTTCGTTGACTTTTGATCATTAAATACATATTTAAAAAATAAGTATAATGTTTATGTCTCGAGGCCTAATAAAACTATTTTAGATAATTCAAATGTTAAACGATTTATAATTATAATAATACCTATTTTGGAAAGTTAATATTTGAAAAAAGTTTCCCAAATTAGAAAGTTTCTTTTTAAGAACGTTTTGATAATCCTATCGAATTATGACAAAGACTTTGTTTTGGAGTTATGGAATAAGGACAAGTGTACGGGTAGAGTAATACAGTCTAGGTTATACGTTTTGCCATCAACTATAAAGCTGGTGTGTCTATGTTGAGACACATTGGTCGTTGAACTGAGCATGGTTTGTGTTCAGGAGTGTGTATATTTTGACCTTAAACTTAGATATCGCATCGTGTAAGTCGCCGTCGGGTTGAACTGGATTACGGTTGGTGTCCAGGAGGGGTGTACATTACTTAAGCCAGGACCTCGCTGCACGCAGTCCTGTTATAGTTTGAGTTGCCTAGTTAGAGACCAAAGTCTAATTTGTTTTGACTGAATTCTCGAACCTAGTTTAGTATGATCCTGGTGAAAGTCTATTCCGTCACACTGATTGATTTCCATAACGTCGTTCCTATTATTGATTGACATTGATTTGCAGGTTGACAATCATTTTGAAGTATTTTACCGTATCATTTTAAATGTTTTCCGTTTTCAACTATTTTGATATAATAGTAATTATGCTTTAATATTATGTAATATGGCTGGGAGAACTGCCTGAGTTGCTCCCCACTGAATTGTGGCTGTTATGTATATAACATGGCAGGTATTATTTGTTCCGGGGTTTGGTGTGAGCTAGCGAGTGGCAAGGATCGTACTCCGCTTGAGTTATGTTTATTTATGGATTCTTAATCCCATTTGGAGAATTTTTATTTTTAGCCCTTTTGTAAAAAGTGGCCTTTGTATATTGACTGACCGTTCTTTTTGTAAAATATAGAACATCAGTGTGTTTTAATCCCAAATCTACAGTATATCTGCTACTGTATTGCATTAGAATTTATAGGGGATTACAGCTTATCCCATCACCCCGATCATTTGATTATTGAAACAAGTTAACTTAAACAATAATCTGTTTTATTTCGTTTTCATCGTCATTCAAGTCGCATATTTGCATCGATTTTCAAAAACAAGCATTCTATTTAATAAGGGTCGAAACCCGTTGACGCGGATCTGACATCATAGTCCCTAGGAATTTATTTCGATGTCGGAGAAGCCGAGGGAATCAAGTCTTCTAATTCAAAGCAAGGTGTCGATCCATTAGATTCGATACCAATTCCACAATTGGATATCGAATTTAGCGATCTAGTCACATAAATTAATTAACGCGATTTACTCATATCACGATAGTTAATTTAAGACGACTAAAATTAATTTACTTTTATTTTCACTCTAGTATTCCATACCGATTCAATAATCGAATATGGGATACAACGAGTATTCCAAATTAGAATCGGGTATAAATTCAACAATATTTATGTCCGATTCGACAAAATCAATGATTTATAAAATCCGAGGCGAACATAAATTGTGCAATATTTATGTCCGATTCGGTAGAATAATCACCGAGTTATCAAAAATCAAAAGCAATTTCAAAATCAATAATAAAATTGCAAGCGAACCTGGTTCGTACAGGTGCCACTCGACCGAGTGCCTTGGCCACTCGATCGAGTGACATCAAAATTTACCGAGCAGAATGCTTTTTTCGACCTCTACTCGGTCGAGTCTCATAGTGACTCGATCGAGTGGCGACGTACTCGGCCGAGTTGGTCAATAACTCGGTCGAGTAGGTCACGAAATCCGGGACAGAACACTTTTTAAGGGTCCACTCGGTCGAGTCCCTCAATGACTCGGTCGAGTGGCCCTCTATCACGTTAAACCGTGAGTCCTACAATAGCATTCGAGTCTCGTTAACCGTTTTTTTGTGACTTAGGTCAACACGTGCCTAATTAATCACGTGCAACATCTTTTCAAAACCATGCATTAACTCATTTGCATCATTCCATACAATTCAATATTTGCACAAACCGTTAATATCGTTATACCGTTACTAACCGTTTCTTTTGTCAATTAATATTGTTTCTTTTGTCAATTTTGGTTGTTTATTTTATTGTATTAAAATGAACCCACATGCTAAATTCAACTTCGACGTAGAATTAATTGCATTAAATCGACGTAGAAACCCTTTTCAATTCCTCCCATGCTTAGGGAAAATAATCTTTGCATATCATTTTCCCGTTCAACTAACGCGTGTATTAGAAAGTCATTCGAGATCTTAGTAGAGGCCGCTAGTGCGGGCGGGGTTGGGTGTCCTTTGTGGGCTTCCCAACACGTACCCTTACCCCTTACTCAGAACCTCGGTTTCCGGATGCCCGAAACCGTTGGTGCACGAGAGTCATTCAATACACGGTATCCGATAATGTCGGTACCGGTATCAAATGCAAATGGACGAGCCCAATAAACTCTGACATCGGAAATGGGCCGTATTTCGTATACGGCCTACTACGACATAGAGTGGGTTCGAACGGGCCCGAACTCCCACAAAGTTCGGTGGCGACTCCACTTCGACCTAAATTTCAATTCGATCCGTTCTCATATGGAGATTCATTCGCCTACCCAAACCCGCGCGTGGCCGCGTCGGGGTGGACCTACGTCATGTCCACAGTATTAAATAAGATTACTCGATTATCTTTAGCATTTTTAATTATTTTCTCAAATCAAAGTATAACAATTAAAAATGTGAAAAGTTAATAGGTTACCAATTAGATATTTATATGTAATGTAACACCCCGTATTTTTTGAACAGTGTTTAAATTTTAAACATTTATTTAAACCAAGTTTAAAACATGAAAAATTATTTTCGTGAATAAAAATATTTTCTTTCGTCAACTTAAAAATTATTTCTTTATAAAAACATATGAATTTATTTATCAAATTATTAACATTTTAACTTTCGTTAAGTCGAGTTTAAAACACGATAAACCATTTTTATGAATAGTAACATGTCGTCCCGACAATTTAAAATATTTTTCCGACTTATAAATTTTTACAATGTTTATCAATTTATTAAAATAATATTTCGAAACCTACGTGCGCAAAGACGTAACTCAAACAACTGATATCGCTCGTCTAAGGACACATGGCACGATTTCCTAGGTGGAAAATGCCACTTGCATTTGCCATCATTATGTGCATTTAATGCACGTACTTTCGATTCATCGTCTGTTTTAGACACCATCTCATGAGTCTCGTTTTGAAATCTAAATTTAAGGTTCCCGTTATTTTAATCTCTTAACCGTTTACGTAAAAATTTTTAGAACATGATTTTTTTTAACTCGTGTAAAAATTCATTTATCGATACTTTCGAAATGTTTTTAGATTTCGAGTTTTAATTTCAATCTATAAATTCAAAATCAAAATTTTCGATAACGATTTTTACATAACCGGTAACGAATTTTTAAAAACGGAAAATTGACCTATATGAGACCGATGTCACGCCTACTCATACACATACATCACTTTGATTTTTCCACTTCAAATTTCCTATAAATACTACTACCTTACACATAAAAAAATCATATTTACAATTCATTTACTGCTTCACTACTACTACTACTACCACTTCCACTATTTTCCTCTTCAAAATTTTCCTACACACACACACACACACACAAAGACTTTGTTCCGGTCGCGGAAACAATCGACCCGAAGCGGATTCAGATTCTTTGAATTTGATGTTACTTTGATGGTGATCGTCTTACTTCCTGAACCTCTCCTTCCTCTTACTCCGATGGTTGGACCTTCCCGGCGAAGGTGGTCTGTCACCTGCACACAGGGAGCGCACAGGGCCTCGGAGGTGTCCGAGGAAACCCTCTCCGATGCCTAAGTTAGTCCGTGGAATGCCTTGATGAACCTTACTCGTGAGGAGTAAGGTGGCGGAGAAAACCGGAGGATTATTATGGCTCCCCTGAGGGTACCAGGGTGGCCAAATATGGCGAAGATGGGACCTGAGCAGCCGTGATTCAGGGGACATCGACGGCCAGGGTTACTCGTCTGGCCGGGAGGCCCTAGGAAGTGAGGAAGAGGGTGCTGACGACCCTTTCAAGGACTCAGGCAGCTGGGACTAGGGGTCCAACGTGGAGGCTGCGGCAGCCCCGGGGATCACTCCCCGGGTTTTGATGAAGATTAGGCCCTACTCTGCGCTTGGAGGCAGGCAAAGCCAGACTTTCAGGCTCCTTTTGTAATCTTTCTTTTAATCCCACTCGTTTTGTAATCTCGACCCTTTGGGTTTCTTAATTAATGAAAATCAGGTGGGCTTTTGTCTTTCATGTGTTGTTGTTTCGTTTTCGTTTTTTTTTTTGCGCCTTGGATGACGTCACACAATGATTTCCCTCTGCTCTTGTAACTTTCTCGAGGTCTCTTGGGAAGTGGTGGGTGGTTGGATTCAAAGAGTGTGACATGTGGGGTTTTTTTAGGGAAGCCTTCTGACTTGGTGGCTTTCCATCTTCCCCTTCCTATAAAGCGTAATTACCTCCCCCATTCCCCCTTTTACACTTTTGAATTCCCATAAACCCACCTTCATACTCTCTCTTTCTTTCTGTCGAGCACTTAAGACTGAGGAGCTTTTTCCGGCGTCTCCATCCGACGACTGTTAATTAGGTTAGAACCCTAATCTCTGTCTTCCTCGTCTTTCCATTATTCGCTTTTTTCTTGTCCCCCTGAACATCATGACCAATCGCCGCGCTCGGATTCTTTTCTTCAACGATTCTTCTACTGAAAGGTCAGAGGGTGGGGTAGGGTTAATACTAACCTTCCCTTCTCCTCTGAGGGGGCCGGGGGTTAGGGTGACTGAGGGTGAACACTCAGAGGACAGTGGGGATGCCAACTCCCCTAAACCTGCCCCATATGATGTTGTTGACTATGATGATGGGGCGTTGGAGATTGATCCCTCCACAATTGCCGGCCCCCTTATTCCTAGAGAACCAGGGAGAACCTATTACCTGGACAAAAATAAGTATAGGATCCCCCTGCGGACTTACCCTGCCTCCAAGAACCGGGACCTTATACTGGAGAAAAACGCCTTTGGGGCTATAGCTACTTTTTACAACTTTGGGGAGAGCTACACAGTCATTGTCCCTAGGGAGAGGCACCTTGTGTGCAATCCTCCTGACGGCTGCATAGCCGTCTACCACAAGTGCCTTGAATTTGGCCTGCGCTTTCCCCTACACCCCTTCTTGGAGGAGGCCTTCAGGCGCATGAACGTGGCCACTGCCCAGTTGACCGTCGTGGCTGTCAGGTCGCTGATAGCCTATACTTGGACCTGCCTGTTCCTGGGTGAGGGGCCTTCCATAGACGCCTTAAGGTATATGGTTGGCCTGCAGATGGTGGCTTCCACAGAGGGGGGCAGCTCTCTAGGGTATGTTCTCCTTCTTAGGCAGAAGAATTGTTCCCTAGCCTGGCCAACCATGAGCAGCCTGAAGGACTGGAAGGATAACTTCCTGTATGTGCATAGCGCTACGGGGTGAAGGATCCCTCGGCATTTCAGGAACCACGTCCACACCCGGCTGGAAACCCGCCAGGAGTATCACCCATTGGGTTAGGGGGAGGGCCCTTCAAGTCAAGTTGACTAGCAAAGAACAGGCTTTGGTCAAACGGTTTGCTTCTTCCAAGGATAGGAAGGGCATATATAGTCCTGACAATTGGCTCCCTCACACGGACCTTATATCAACTGATGACTACTTGACCCCAGTGGGGCTAAACCCCGGCCTTGGAGAAGGTAGATTGGGGATTCTGATAATAGTCGACTTTTTCTAGCCCTGCTTTGTTGTATGCTTACTTAGCTAACTCTCTTGATTTTTGCAGAACTTGTTACTCATCTTTGGTCAAAATGGGAGCTGAGGGACATTGGCCTGAACAAGGATCTCTCAATTTCTACCAGCTGTCCTCCCCTTCCGTCTAGTTTTAGGAAGTAGACTCTGATGAAGTATGTAAAGAGTATCTCAGCCAGTAGGGCAAGGCTTCCTCCTCCCAGGCCTCCTTCTACACGACCTGCAGCTCTCATCCCAATTCCCAGGGCGGCAGAGGGGGAAGCTGCCTCAGAGGCTACCCCTTCTCCGGCCAGCAAACGCGGAGGGTCCTCTCCTAGGACTCATCCCCCTGCGGGGTCGAAAACCTCTGCCTCTGAGGAGACCAAGGAGAGTAATCCCCTGGTCGGCAGGAAGAGGAAGACTAAGGAGCCAGTGGACGATGTCCATGTAGTGGATCTGGAGGCAGACGCCAGCACGCCCCAGGCGAAGCGCCCTGCCACTGACCTTCCGGACACCTTGTTCTCAGATGGAAATGCTGAGTTCAATTTCACTGCTGGTGAGAGCCTTGATGTCTCTACCTTCTTTCAAACTCTAACTCTACGTTGGTGGACCATCTCGCCAAATCCTTGACCTACTCTAGCAACCAGGCGGTCCAGTTCATCCAACGTTGCTCCAGGGTCTTCCAGGCTTCCGCACAGCTGGCGGCTCTCAACCGCTTAAGTGATGAGGAGCTTAAGTGTTAGCCCTCTTCCAGAGCGTATAGCGGTGGTTGAGAGGGATGTTGCTCTTATTGCCAATTTGAAGCGTCAGCTGGTCAAGTGTGAAGGTGAGCTGGGGGAGGCCAAAGATCATGCCGCCCACTGGAAGGACTAGGGCGAGAAGGCTGTAAACGAGGCGGCGAGTCTGGGGGCTGAGCTGGGGCAGGCCAGGCAGGAAGTGGCTGAGCTGGAGCAAATTAAGAAGAGGGTTGCCGAGCTGGAGGACTGCCTGTCCAAGGCTGATTCGGACCTTCAGAAGGCACAAGGTGAGCTGAAAACTCAGGGCGAACAATGGCTCAAGGAAAAGGAAGAAATCGTCCAAGAGGCCAACTTGGCGATGGACAAGGCCTTCGTCACATGAGCTTCTTCTTCCTCAGAATTTGCCATGGAGGTCATCAGGGAGATGCTTCCAGATTTTAATGAGGATGCTTTCCAGGCCCTTTTCGCAACCAAGAATGAAGCCAGGGCTAACAAGTCGCCTGAAGAGGCACCTAGTCCTGACTAGGACACCCATGCTGTGTAACATGCAGGGCAGTCGTCCTCTGAGGGTTCCTGTCCTTACCCTCCTGCGCCTCTGCTTCGTTGCTGAATTTATTACATTTTTGCGTGCCGGGCCCAGATGTGGTCGGCTGCCGGTCTTTGTAATTCATATTTTCATGTAACCGGATTTTATTGCTTTGCTTTGTTGTAGACACCCACATTTGGCTGCTAGGTGTCTATAGCAAGTTTCCAAAAAATCACCCGATGATGTTCGGACACAAACGTGTTTCTACGCGCTCGGATATGAGCTCGAAACCATTGGTTGCTGGCTTGGGCTTTTTATGGAGTACAAATCTCACAAAACCGACCTCAAATTCAGGCCCATTGGATCGTTTCGAATCAAATAAGACTAATTTGGGTCAAAACCGACACCGGAAATAAAACCGACTTTTAGCGATTGGGTCAGACCCCGGTCAAAGCCATTTCCGAGACGCACAAAAACAGCCATACAACATCAAAAGTCCAAACCAAATAAAAAACCCTCAAAATGCCTAACCCGAAGTCCAAAAAACTGGACCCGTGCGCTTCAGCTGACCCACTCGATCGAGTGTCAGCCCACTCGATCGAGTGGGCTCTCAAACAAGCCTGTCTGCGGCTGCTTTGGGCCACTCGACCGAGTTACTCAGTTACTCGGTCGAGTAACCCTAGACGAGGATGCATGGCATTGCCTATATATACCTCCTCATGCATGCAATTAAACCCACTCTTTTCAGCCCTACGAGACACTTACAAAAACCCTAATCATACATTCTTACAACCCTAAACCCTAGCATCTAGGAATCAAAACCCTAAACCACCATAACTCCGTCTACATCTCGATACTCCCGTGCTAGCCACAACTAACGAGTCCCGTCCGAGAACAAGAACATGTAGGTTGAGGGTGCAATATTCCCGACTTTCCTTCTCTCTTTCTCCCCTTCGTCTCGTCGTCCGTCGTCCATCGTTGTCGTCATCGTTTTTTTTTTATTTTTTTTATCATATCGTTATTTTCGCTTTCTAATATCGTTAGTATTATAAATATCAAGACATTAAAATACTCGTTGATTTGTCTCGAGCGCAAAGGATGACGGGATAAGGAAATCCGAATATACAAGGGTTTTCACCCAACGTTGCCGGTCGCTTATCCCGACACCCCGAACGCTTGATTATTGAAGCGATTCAAACGTCAACAAAATCGTTTCTTTTATTTTATTGCGTCATCATCATCAATACCGCATATATCGATTTAAACTTACATATTTTTTTTATTGAGTCGAAACCCTTTGACGCGGATCCAACATCACATAATCCGCAAGGATTTATTACGATGTCGGGATGCCGAGGGAATCCAATCAAGTCTTTTTGTTAATTCAAGTAGTTGCAAATAGTCGTTCTTTAGATTCGATACCAATTCAATAATTGGATGTCGCATCTAAGCGAACTAGTCAATGAATCTAACTAATACGAAGTCGTTGATGCTAAAAATAGTGATCATAATTCGCAAAAATTAATTCCGACACTATAAAACACGGAGACAATTTATTTCGTTTTAGTTGATTTAAAACGACTTACAAATATAATTTCTAGATTTCGCTCTAAATATTCGATATCGATTCAATAATCGAATATCGGATACGACGAGTATCCAAATCCGAATCGAGCATAAATCATACAATATTTCTGCCCGATTCAATAAAAATCATCGTTCCAAGGATACGATACCGACTCTGTAGTCGAATATCAAATTTAACGGAATTAATCAAAAAAGCCAAAACAGCCCTCCATGCGAGTCGCATGGATATCATGCGAGTCGCGCGGGTGTCATGCGAGTCGCGCGGATCTCATGCGAGTCGCCCGCCTGTGCAAGTCGCGCGAAGTTCATACAAGTCGCGCGATTGCCTGGAAATTGCGATACAAAAGGATTTTTTTAGTTCAATTTTAAAACGACTTATAACATCTTTTCTAAACTCGCTCCTAACATTTGATATTGATTGCATAATCAAATATCGAATATGACAAGCATCGAAATTTTAAAGTCGAGTATAAATCATACCATATTTTTTCACGACTTAGCAAAATTATCGATTTTCCAAAATTACAAGAAATTTCGAAATCGACGCTAAAATTCTAAAAGAACTATAGTTCGTACAGAGGGCACTCGATCAAGTGCCGAGCCCACTCGATCGACTGGCACCTCAAATAATCGACAGAAGGTCTCCAAGTAGGGCACTCGACCGAGTCTCCCCATGACTCGGCTGAGTAGCCTCATTCGCGCACCAAGAGTGAGTCTTTCAACATATTTCGAGCCATATCAAATATATTTATGACTTCGGTCAACACGTGTCAAATCAATCACGTGTCGGACTATTTTTCCAAAATCATGCATCATGTTTACATTATCCTATAGCATTCTATATTTTCGCAAACCGTTATCATCTTTACTAACAAGTTTGCTCTTTTTGTCGATTTATTTTCGTTGTTTATTTTACTGTACTAAAATGAACCTCGCATGCTAAATATAACTTCGACGTTAGTAATAGATGCATTAAATCGACATAGCAACCCATTCAATTTCTCGCATGTTTAGGCAAAACAGTGTTTGCATATCATTCATCGTATTACTAACGCGCGTATTTCAAAATCAAACGATATCTTAGTAGAGGCCGCTAATGTGCGGGCGGGGTTGGGTGTTCTTTGTGAACTTCCCAACACGTACCCTCACCCCTTACTCAGAACCTCGGTTTCCGGATGCCCGAAACCGTTGGCGCACGAGAGTCATTCAATACACGGTATCCGATAATGTCGGTATCGGTATCAAATGCAAAGGGACGAGCCCAATAAACTCTGACATCCGAATGGGCCATACTTTGTGCATGGCCCACTAAGATATAGAGTGGGTTCGAACGGGCCCGAACTCCCACAAAGTTCAGTGGCGACTCCACTTCGATTTAAATTTCAATTCGATCCATTCTCATATGGAGATTCATTCGCCTCCCCAAACCCGCGTGCGGCCGTGTCGGGGTGGACCTATGTCATGTCCATATTTGTAAACTCCTACTATTTTATGTTTGTTTTAATGGGCATTTCTTTGTTGTTTTTCGAGGCTTGGCCTGACCCTGACTCCTGATTTAGAGTGTGGGGGCCTGCCCCCTTCCTGCCCAGAGGCAGGTGGGGGGACCTTGCGTTTTTTATACAAGGTTGGGGGTTCCCCAGTCCTTGTTCATTTTGGCACGTGGGACCCGGCCTAGCCCTGGCTTCTTGCCGAAGTCCAGGGGGCCTGCCCCCTGCCTGCCCAGAGGCAGGTGGGGGGACTTTGCGTTTTTTATACAAGGTTGGGGGTTACCCAGTCCTTGTTCTTTTTGGCACGTGCGTGGGGCCCGACCTGACCCTAGCTTCTTGCCGAAGTCCAGAGGGTCTGCCCCCGGCCTGCCCAGAGGCAGGTGGGGGGACTTTCTATTTTTTATACAAGGTTGGGGGTTCCCCAGTCCTTGTTCTTTTTGGCACGTGGGGCCCGGCCTGACCCTGGCTTCTTGCCGAAATTAAGAGGGCCTGCCCCCTGCCTACCCAGAGGCAGGTGGGGGACTTAATGTTTTTTGTTGAGGGGTTTATTTTCCTTTGGTTTTGCAACAGGGGGGCCCTCCCCCTATTGCCCCCTGCTCGTTTGTGTGTGAAGTGCTAATCTGAACAGACAACGAGTATAAATTCGAGAATCTTTTTCATTTCTTGAAAAACTTTAAACATCTGTGGTCGGAGCCGTCGACATTGTATCTTGATCGTCCTCCGCCGATGTTTCTAGGGAAAAGAGAAGAAAGCTAAATTTTTTTTAACTTCAGACGTAGTACTTCTTCAAGGTATCCGCATTCCAGTGGGCACCCAGCTCCTGGCCTTCAGGGTTAACAATTCTTTAAGTTCCTGGCCCCATAATCTGGGTGACTTTATACGGGCCTTCCCAATTGGCGCTTAGCTTGCCGTGCTCCCTCGATCTTCCTACAGCCTGTGTCTTTCTTAGGACCAGGTCCCCTACCTGGAAATGCCTTACATACACTTTGTTGTTGTAATCTTTTCTTATTCGTTGTTGATAGGCGGCGATATTGACGTAGGCCTCTCGTCTTACTTCACCGACTAGATCAAGAGCCTCGATCATTGCAGCCTCATTGCTTGCCCTGTTATATTGCTGGGATCGGAGGGTGGGAATTCGTGCCTCTAAGGGTAGCAGGGCCTCGGCCCCGTAGACCAGGCCAAATAGAGTTTGCCCTGTGGACTCCTTTCTGGTGGTCCTGATTGACCATAGCACACTTGGAAGTTCGTCCGCCCATCTTCCTTTGAGCTCATCCACCATCCTCTTCAGCCCGTTCAGTATTTGCTTATTCGCTACTTCAGTATGCCCATTGGTTTGTGGATGGCAGACGGCGGAGTAGGCGACAGCTATGCCATGGCTTTCCAGCCAGGTCCTCAGGGGATCGTTGTCAAACTGCCTTCCATGATCGAAGACCAGCACCTTCGGCAGGCCATATCTTGTTATGATATTTCTCAGATCACCTTCCTGACCGTCAGCTCTGTTATATTTGGGACGACCTCGGCCTCAATCCACTTAGTGAAATAATCAATCCCCACTATTAGGAACTTTTGGCTTCCAGTTGCAGCGGTAAACGGCCCCAGGATGTCCATCCCCCACTTAGCGAAGGGGATGGGAGACAAAATCGGTCTGAGGTCTTGGGCTGGGGCGTGTATTGATGGGGCAAACAGTTAGCACTTCCTGTATTTCTGGGTTAGATTCCTGGCATCAGCGAGCAGGGTCAGCCAATAGTAGCCTGCCCTCAGGGCCTTCTGTGCCAATGATCTTCCTCCTATGTGATGGCCACAGATGCCTGAGTGTATGTCGTCTAGTACTTCCGCAGCTTGCCCTGCCCCCAAGCACTTGAGCAGGGGAGAAAAGAATGATTTACGATACAATTCCCTGCCAACTAGTATGAACCATGCGGCCCTGGCTGACATCTTTCTCTTTTGGATTGGATCTTGCGGAAAAGTTCCATATTTCTTGAACTGGATGATTGGGGTTATCCAATCCTCAGATTCTACTTCCTCGATGACACTGACCAGTTGGCAGGGCGCTGTAGACTTTTCTTGTATTACATCCACCCACACTGATCTTCTTATATCTTGCAGGCTGGAGCTGGCCAGTTTAGACAGGGCATCCGCCCGGTTGTTCTGCAACCGGGGGACCTGCTTAACTTCGTATGACTTCAATCTCTTGCTTTACCTTTTCCAGGTAGGAGGCCATAGCTTGATCTCTATCCTCGTATTCACCATTGATTTGGTTTGCTATGAGCTGGGGGTTTGTAGTTAAGACAAGCCTCTCAGCCTCTGCAGCTTTGGCTAGGTTGATGCCTGCTAGCACAGCCTCGTATTCAGCCTCGTTGTTTGATGCAGGGAAGGTGAATCTGAGCGCGCGCTCAAAGTCTACCCCCTCAGGACTGGTTAGGACAATTCTTGCCCCCGCACCGTTGGCTATAGATGACCCCATCGGTGTACACCGTCCATTCGCCAGCAGGCGGATCCTCCTCCTCTTAGTGAGAACACTCTGCCAGGAAGTCCGCTAGGGCTTGTGCTTTGATGGCCGTCCTGGACTGGTATGATATGCCCAGCCCGCTCAGCTCTATAGCCCATTTTAGCAGTCTTCTAGACTTCTCGAATTTTTCCAAAATTTTCTCTAGGGGTTGGTCAGTCAGTACGACGACGGGGTGAGCGTCGAAGTAAGGCCTAAGTTTCCGGGCTGCTCTGACAACTGCGTAGGCTGCTCTTTCAACAACCGGGTAGTTCTTTTCTGCTACCCCCAAGGCATGGCTCACAAAATAAATCGGTTTTTGGGAGCCCGCTTCTTCCCTCAAGATTACCGCGCTTACTGTTGAGTTTGTTACGGCAATGTAAAGGAAGAGCCTCTCCCCTGCCACTGCTCTTGCCAGGGTAGGCAGCTGCTTCAGGTGCTCTTTCAGTTTCTCGAAAGCTTCTTTTTGTTCAGTTTCCCACTTGAACTGCTTGTTTCCTTTCAATACTTTGAAGAAAGGTGTCGATTTGTCGGCCGACCTGGCAATGAAACGTGCCAGGGCGGCCATTCTTCCGGTTAGGCGCTGAATATCCCTAATCGTTCTCGGTTCTGGAAGGTCCAGGACAGCCTGAACTTTCTCTGGGTTCGCGTCAATCCCCCTGGCGCTAACCAGGAAACCTAAGAACTTTCCAGAGCGGACCCCGAAGGTGCATTTTTTGGGGTTCAGCTTCATCCGGTATGCTCGCAGGGAGGAGAAGGTCTCCTGCAAATCTTTTAGGTGTTCTGCATCCCCCTTACTCTTCACTATTGCGTCCCCCTTACTCTTCACATACGCCTCCAGATTTCTACCCTTCTGATTTTCAAACACTTTATCAACTAACCGCTGCTAGGTGGCGCCTGCATTCTTGAGCCCGAACGACATTGATGGAGGATAAAAACCCCCAAACGCATAGGCCCGACTTCCGGGACTGAGAAGGCCCAGTTGGGTCCTAGCTGACCCTAGAGGCCGAACCCCCTATCAGACCACCCCCCTTACGGGTAGACATTAACTGACTCAGAGAGACTTCTCTACTGATCACCATGCTGATGTCATGGGTGACATCACCCTACTACATCCTTTTCCCTATAAATACCCCACTTAGGGTGAGGGGGAAGAGAACAATTGATTCACACATATTCCTCCCTATTCTCTCTCTATCTCTCTTATCTCCCTAAATATCTATATTCAGTCATACATTTTACTGACTTGGGCGTCGGAGGCTCCGCCCCGGGGGTTCCCCCGGGCCCGGAGTTCACCTTGTTGGATCACCGTCGGCACGCATCCGGAGCCGAGGAGAACCGCGAAGCCCAAGGTCAGGGACCCGTTTCCATACCGGAACAGGCATCATCTTGTACATGTATATGTCTGAGCTGGTAATGAACACACATTTCACTCTGTCCGGCTGCCAGAGATATACTTGGTGATAGCCTGAAAAGGCATATAGGAAACTAAGCATGGGGTATCCACTGGTGGCATCTACCAGCTGATCGATCCTTGGCAGGGGATAGCAGTCCTTAGGGCACGCTTTGTTGAGATTGGTGAAGTCTACACACATCCTCCAGGCACCCGAGGATTTTTTCACCATCTCCACATTAGCCAGCCACTCAGGGTAATCACAATTTTCTATGAATTCAGCCTTTAGGAGCTTCTCGATTTCTTCTTTGATGGCTTGGTCTTTTTCTGCAGACACATTCCTTTTCTTTTGTTTCACAGGGCGGGCTTCCGGACTCACGTTCAGCCTATGAACAATGTGGGCCGAATCGACTCCTGGCATCTCGTCTGCCGAGTAGGCAAACGCATCCCTGTTGTCTGTTAAGACCTTAATCAATTCTTCGCGGTAGGAACTCTCCAGGTCTGCCCCTATCAGGACCCGCCTCTCTGGTTCCAGTTCCACTAGCATGCTCTCCCCCCCCCCAGGTTCAGGGTGGTCCGCTTTCCGTTGACCAGCTGGAATCTCCCCTTCCCTGCTGGGGGAACTATCTGCTTTCCGCTTACCTTTCCTTTGTGTTTCATGGGTGCGCAGGGCTACGGAGTAGCACTGCTTGGCTGACTCCTGGTTCCCGTGCACCTTCCCCTCCATTCCAAAATCTGTTACGTAGGCTATAGTTAGCGCTCTGATGGATATGGCCGCTTCAATTTTATCCAGGGTGGCTCTGCCTATCAAAGCGTTATATGCGGATTTTGCATCAACAACAACAAACGATGCTCGGATATTTTTGGCTGAGGCGCCTTCCCCGAACGTCACCGGCAGCTCGATGATTCCCATAGGGAGGATCCCTGTCCCACTGAATCCGTACAACGATCCAGGGGAGGGCTTGAGGTGCCTCTTTTCCAGGTTCATTTTATCAAACGCTTCCTTATATAATAGGTTGGTGTAGGCGCCGGTGTCCACCATGCACCTTCTTACAATGTGATTGCTAATGACAAGAGACAATACCAGAGGGTAGCTGTGGGGGTAGATTACCCGCCCTGCATCTTGGGGAGTGATGCTTAGGGTTAGGCCCGTTGGGGTTCCTGCCCTTTTAGCATAGCAGATTTGGTTCCTTAGCTCTCAGATTTGCCTTTTTTGGCCCCTTCTGCTTGTCTGACCTTCAGCGTCCCCTGATATCACATGGATTATCATGCGGTCCTGCGTTGAGCCCTCAAGCTTGTCTGCCGTATTTTTCTGACCTTTGTTCCTTGCAGCATAGTTACCCAGCCAGCCATTTATGATGAGCTTCTTAATCTCATCCTTTAGGTGGCGGCACTCTTCAGTGGTATGTCCTACACAATCATGGAATGTGCAGAATATTTTCGAGTCACCCTTTGGGCTGCGCGGCTTACTTGGGCGGTTCCATTTGGATGTCTCCTTCTCCAGCTCAAATATCTCAGCCCTTGATTTGTTAAGGGCTGTGTAGCTGGCAAATCTTGGCTGGTATGTTACACGTTCCCTTTTCGGGGTGTCGCCTCGCTCAGTCCTTTGTTTTCATGCTGTATCGCCCCTGCCACGTCCACCCTGCGGTCCCCTCTGTGGCCTGGAAGGTCCTGTGGGGGTATCCGGCAGGCTGTGGAATTCCTCCTGCAGCATGAAGCCCTCAGCTATCTTTCGAGCCTTCGCCAGGGTTTCTGGCTGAGCTCTAATCATTTGGTTTTTCATTTCTCCAAGGAGTAGTGAACTGGTCAGAGCGTATGCTGCCGTAGGGTCATCGATTTCTCTGATCTGCAGGAAGGCCAGGTCAAACCTCTTCAGGTATTCTCTGATAGTTATACGCTTCTTCTATCTAAAGGTCATCAAGTCAAAGCGAGTTAGCCTGCGCCTCTTGTTCCCTGCATACTGATCCAAGAAGGCTTCGGCCAGTTCTATAAAGTAACTGATTGAACCCTGCGGCAAGTCCCTGAACCATCCTTGAGCCAAACCCACCAGGGTGGTAGGGAAAATCTTGCACCAGACCGCGTCATCGGCATCGTACATCCCCATATGACTTTCATAGGCCGCCAGGTGATCTTCTGGGTCAGTGGTCCCATCAAACTTAACAGAAGGCATCTTAATCTTTCGGATGGGACACCCCTGAACCTCAGGATGGAGTGGAGTCTTGGTAGGCCTGCCCATCATTTTTGACCGGCTCCCCGCAGAGTGGTAACCGTAGTCATCTTTCTTCCCCACAGACGACGCCAAATTGTTCCGGTCACGGAAACAATCAATCCGAAGCGGATTCGGATTTGGATTCTTTGAATTTGATGTTACTTTGATGGTGATCGTCTTACTTCCCGAACCTCTCATTCCTCTTACTCCGATGGTCGGACCTTCCCGGCGGAGGTGACCTGTCACCTGCACAAAGGGAGCGCACAGGGCCTCGGAGGTGTCCGAGGAAACCTTCTCCGATGCCTAAGTCAGTCCGTGGAATGCCTTGATGAACCTTACTCGTGAGAAGTAAGGTGACGGTTTTAGAGTAAGATTCTAGAGAGAGAAAGTCCAACCTCTTTCTTGTGGGAAATACCGAAGTATCTATAGGTTCCCCCAAGAGAGAGGAAAAGAGAGAGAGAGAGAGAGAAAAGGGAAGAATGAGAGGATGAGGAAATGACACGTGGGTTCACCTCGTCCTCCCATTCTTCCTTACCTTAGGCATGGATAGAGAGGCTTCCATTTTCTGCCCCCGAGCCTGCCAGGGAGGGATGCCCTGAGGACTGACAGGCAGGGGGGCTCATCTTGCTTGGAGCTCGGAGCGGCTGAGATCGCCCTTTGGGGGCTTCCTGGCAAGGTCTTGCCGGCTGGCCTGCCCAGCAGGCCCTTCTTTACCTTTGGGTCGGGCTTCCCCGTGGCCAATATGGCGGGCGACCCGCGGCAGGCTACCGACCCCCATCAGACTTCATTTTACAAAGTTAGTAAACTCACAAATCATATTAAAAGTTACTACATCTTTAATAAAATCAAATTTATTACTAAGTCCCCTTTATGTTCTTCATTTATTCATCAAGTTCTTTCTTTTTTTTAAACTAGTAATGAACACATACACCATCCTATTTCTTATTCTCCTAAACACTTATATTTCCTCTTAGTTTACGTATAAATTTTACGTAATTAAAAACCACTTCCTCTCCTTATTATCTCTTGTGGGGCCGTTTTTGATTAGAAGAAGGAGGTGAAGAATTTCCGAGACTAGAAAATGTAAAAAAAATCTGGCAACCTTTGATCTAATTCTCTAATAACTTTAATAAGTATATAATAAGCTATTAAGGTAACCAAACTTTTCTTCTAACAACCTTTTTATATATAAGTATATTTATGTTACTAATATAGTAATATGCTTAGTTTAATATTTAGGCTTATTTTATGACTAACATTACTAAGTTATATATATATATATATATATATATATATATATATATATATATATATATATATATATATATATATATATATATATAGGGATGGGATCCCATCCGAACCTTACTTCGGTACGAACCGTCCGAACTAACCTTTAAACATTCCGGTTACACTTTTAAGGATCCCAATTACAGTTTTAAGATTAAAACAAACATAAGAGTATTTGGTGTCCCATTATTCCCTTAATTTTTGAATAATTTTTAAGTAGTTAGAAATTACATTCTTTAATGATCCCATTACCCTCTCATTTTTTATTTTTTTCTCAAAAGTGTAACTGAGGTCCTTAAAAGTGTAACTAAGGTCACTAAAAGTGTAACTAGTTAAACTTTAAAAGTGTAAGTGGGGTCCTTAAAAGTGTAACTAGTTGGTTCGGACGGTTCGCACCGAAGTTGTGGTTCGGACGGGATCCTAATTCTACATATATATATATATATATATATATATATATATATATATATAAATGTTAGATGATTAATTTTAATGTTTTTTATTTTAGTTATAAGACTTATTGTAAATTTGATTTAGAGGACGTAGAGTTACTATGGGACCGAAATTTACTTGTAGCGGACTTCGAATAGTCTTGTTTATGACTAAAATAAATGATTTACGTAGTTTCGTTTATGACTAAAATAATGTCTTGAAGAAAAATTAACTATTAAATTTCTCATCACTTTAATTTTTGTTATATAAAAGAAAATGGATAAAAATGGTTTGAAGAACCTATAAAGAATAAAATGAATTTTTGTTGTTTTTAGTATCTCTTCATTTTTTTTATTCTTTATGTATTGTTTATTATTTGCACTATATTCCACTTTACTTTTGTTTTACATTTCTTGTTAATTAATTACTTTATGGTTTTTGTTCATATTTTTCTTTTAGTATTATTTGTACTTATTTATTTTGTTACAATGGTGTAAGTGGGTAACATACAAAACATTTTATTTTAATCACATTTTATTTCGTTTGAGAAGACGAAAACTTTAAAGGTTACATCGGATTTATTAAATGAATTTATTTTATTTTGAAACTTTTACTTGACATTCATAAGTATTAAAAGTAATACCACGTCAAATTTTGTAAGTTTTAGATAAGTAGAAATTTAATTATAAAATTTTCATTATTTAGGCTTTAAGCAATTACATAAAATATTTTATCACTTTAAAAATTTAGAAAAACATATGGTAATTCTAATAATAATATAAAGTTATGTCCTGCAAATTTTCATAATTCTTCATCGAGTTTTAGATTACCAAACTTAATTTACAAATTTATTACTTAAAATCGAGTTTTGATAAAAATCTTGTTTCCTAGTTTAAAACTTTGAAAAATATTAAGTTATTAAGATATGACTTGTTAAATAAACTTTCAGAAAGTATAAAATTTTTACAAAGGTAATTTATTTAACTTTAAGTTTTAAATAAATTAAAGAATTGTAAAATCATTAACAAGGAATACGTTTTAATGTATAAAAACGTCAAGATCTCCAAAATCAATTACGTATGACTTAATATATATTTTTCCGAAATCTTAAGTCACAAATAGTATTTTATTACACCTTAGTCAATTTTAATAAAACTTTATTTAAAGAAATTCCGATTTAGAAATAAGTTTAAAATAAAGAAAACACGTTTAAAGGTTTTTTTTAGAAATGGACAAATGGTAGGACGACACATGTCATGTGACCCTATTAAATTTTAAATCTATATTTTCTAAATTTCAATTTATAAACAAATACAACATATATATAAGGACTCAACGAAATAAATAAATATTATATCCAAAATAACGTATTTAGAAATAATGTACCTTCTCAAATAAATGTTGTGCGATATTTGAAATAAAGTATAACACTGTCACCACGAAAGTAAGAATTTGATAATTTGACTGTTTCAAATGAGTCCGACCATCTATTAAAGGTCACAAAATAAAATATTACTTGATCACGGGTGACTTTTATATAAAGTTTACAATGCGAGTCTGGGGTCCGGATAGCTTGTGTTGGATACGTCATTGAGATGTCATCGACTGCACTTGTAATGAAAAGCAGACTCGGAGGCTGCGGTCAAAGAGTCGACCTAGTGTTTAAGGTAGTCGTCTTACGGCAGTGAGGATTGCGGTCCTAGAATCTGCGTAGGGTATATGCGCATATATAGACAAGTACTTGATCAGTATTACTACCTAGGTAACGGGGACAGAACAGGATTCTTAAAATTGCGGGTACTCTCTTGTTGACTCATCAGCTTTCATTCCGCCCAGAGCTCCGTTTGAATAAACATATAATATAATTTAAGTCCGGCCCAATTGAGCCTTATGGGTGAGATGTAAACCTCATAAGATCGGTTTGGCCTACGTGCCCGTAACACGGTTACTCCTATTGGTGAGATGCAAGTCAATAGGGTGTAGCGGTGGTACTAGGAGTCACACCTCGTGCATTAATCTGTTTATGTGAAAACAAATCTTTTAAAAATCAAATGGCTGCCAACGTTCCATCTTTAAAAACTTTACCGTTTTCCATCACCTCACATGTTTATTAACTGAATTAAGGGAAACTATTTGTTAAGTGATATTCTTTAATATTTCTGTAAGCATGATATTTGTTAGTCACATGATTGTCTTATGTGTATAAAGTGATGTTAGAAGAACGGTTTGGTTGTCGTCCCGCTCAGCGTCCACTGTTTTATTTTCTTGCAGGTCTAAGATGTTCGGGAATCGAGCGAGAGAGATTTAATAATATGTTTGTATAAAATACAATTTAGATTTTGTACTAAGTGAATTAAGACTATGTAATTAATAGTCGTTTATTGTAAGGATCCGTAGCGATCCGGATTTATTTACACTCTGATATAATTATAATTAAATGACTTAGATAATTTTTTGCATTATCTATTAATTTAAGTCATCAAAAATCCGGGTTGTTACAATTGGTATCAGAGCAACCTTGTGACCGTAAATGAGGATTAAACTTCATTTACCTAACGAGGAGCGCGCCTGGGTAGACTTAATAAAATACTAATAAAATATTAGATCACTAAAATGAGAGATTCACTTAGAAACAATTAGGATTCTATTAAATGATTTATCATGGTAGAATTATCATTAAGGGGAAATACGATATCTACATGTATTATTGTTGGCATGCTATCGATATAATTGTTTGTAAATTGATTGCCTAACCGTTAGCTTACTTGCTAGATTAAATTTATTTTTGATCAGTATGATAACCAAGAAGGAAGATCTTGATACTCAGAGCCTTCAACTGGCCAGAGTTGGACGTTAGCATTGTCGCACCCCAACAAAGACATCTTCCAAATCAACCATACCTTCGAATTTTGTTCATCCTATTATTACTTTCCTAATTTTTCAAAATCAGTTAATCTGAATTTCACCTTTAGCTTTAACCTTCAACCTTTCAGTTATGATTTACTTGAACACAACATTGAACCCCCAACCATCAATTTATACTTCAAATTTAGATGAACTTCCTTTTTTTTTTCTTCAGTAATCTTTATACCTTCCTAATTGAATTGTTCATCAAACTAACCAGAATCTATGTCTGAAACTCTTTCAAGATTAGCAGACAAAATTTTTTCGAATCTCAAACATTTATGCAATCAATGAGCAACTTCAATTATACTTATTCCTATCGTCATTTGAAACCCGAACTCTTTCAGTCTCTTTAGCTCATTCTTCTTTATCTGTGAAACTATTCACTAATCTGACTTCTTTCCTAAGTCAAACTAGCAATCATTTTGCTTATCTTCCCTTTGTATATTCGAGTTAAAGTTGACTTTAATTAACTTGAAACTTGTTTATTTCAAACTATTTGATCTTTTCTAAACCTTTATCTTATACCTTGAGGCCACCAAATGAGTTGCGTTACTCCTAAACGTTATGCATATGTTGTGTGCTAAATGTAGACCGTTTTCCCTCCCATTTAGACCCGTTTTCCCCTCATTTTGCGAGTCTTGAGTGCGATTATCGCCATATTTTGAATATATCTCGCATTAGCGTCCCTCTTGTGCATTTTGCGTGTTTTTGGTAGTTTTTCTATCAATTTGATAGGATTTGGCACCAAAATCACGATTGAGCTTCCACGAGCACAAGAGAAGGGAATACCGCCCAAAGAGCAAAGCACACAACTTAAAGTTTAAAGTCATCTAATCATACGACGAAGAATAAGACAAGAAACGTGGCCAGAAAAATGACCGGGTGAAACTTCACCCGGTGAGACACCACCGGGCGAAGTTTCGCCCGACGGTAAATTTGCCTCCCTGAAGATTTTCCGAGACTTCTCCACCAGGCGAAAAATGACCGGGCAAAATTTCGCCCACCGGGTGAAATTTTCCCTGATTGAGAAAAGCGTCAGAAATCGCTAATTGAGAAGAAAATCTCACCGGGTGAAATTTCACCCGGTGGTGATTAACTCGTCAACCGCAGGGTGAAGTTTTGCCCCATGAAGATGCTAAGGGTGATTGTCTCACTAATGGAGCAAAAAGTTGGATTTGGGCTTTAGGTTAAAAACTCATTAAGGCATTACTATATATATGTTACCCTAGTTTGTTGACCAAGGCATCACATCCATTCATTAGTGTAGTATCACATCGATCCCACCATTAGTGTAGTTACACCATCCATTAGTAGAGTAATTTAGTAGTATTCTTAGTAATCCTCTATAATATTAGTAGTAGATCTACATAGTTTTCATCAACAATTCTCTAGTTTTACATTTATGTTTGTAGAAGATTATTGTTCCAAGTTTTATTTTGAAGATTTGTGGGGTTTATTGAAGATTTAGTGACAAGTTCTTCATTCTCTTCATCAAAGATTCAATCTTTATTTATGCAATCTTCTTATTTCTTGTAGATCTTCATAGTTGGTATATTTCTCTTCCACTCTCTAATCTCTGATTTAGATTTATCTAATTGTCCTTTCATTATTTCTATTTTGATCATCTTAGTGTTGTTAGTTCCTCTAGATTTTATTTATGTTGTTCTAGATTATTCTCTAGTTTATTTTGTTAGATCTTATTTGTTCCATAGTTTAGTGAGTAATTGTTAGATCATAGTTTTCTTATTGTTTTGTTGTTAGTTTATTTAGATTTAGTTATTATGCATGTTGTAGTTATTTTCTCCTTAATTAATGTTTTGTTGTTTTCCATTATGATTAGTGAGTAGATTTCTTGTTGGGGGGTTTAGGGATGAGGGCTTGGATTATTTTAATTAAGGGATGTTGGTGGGTTGATTGCTTGTTGGTTTATCTTGTTTATGGTTGTTGTGTCATTGTTTTAGTCCGGCCAACTAGACCGACCTTTACTCGTTTCTATCAATATGGGGAAACTCGGGGTAGAAATTACCATAACTAGAGACTTACCCTTCTTCGCCGCGAAAGCGGGTTTTTAGGTGGGTTGGGTGAAGAAACCGAAAGGTGGCATTCTCCCTTTATCAATGTTGCGACAAAAACTCGATTCTAACCTTCTTAGACTCCAAGTTCCGAATCCCAACTTTCCCCTAACACCTTTCCCTAGATTGACCACCGCTAGCTATTTTTATCGTTATTTTTCTAGTATAGACTCGACCCTTAGAAACCTTCCCTAGACACCAAACACGTCGATTTTAACTCGCTACTACTACGTTCCGTTCCTTGTGGACCGACCTCGACTTACCACGATTACTCTAGTAGTTTTTGTGTTATTCCGAGTCTATAAATATTGTTTGACCACCCGTCCTTCGCTAAAACGACCGATTCGATTGGGTGCACGTTCAGCATATCATTCATCTCTACCCTTATATCATCCTTGATTTCATGATTGCCTTAGCCTTTGCTATAAGAAAATAAAGTAAACTTTGATACTCTCCTAATTATAACCCTTTATTTAATTGGAGTATTGAAAAATTTATTCATCTCAATTCTTATATAATTACATCTTCACTGAACCATGGTGACAACATCAGAGTGTGTAGTGGCGCATGATGAACCCTTAACCTACGCACCATCGACATACTCGTGTCCCTATAGCACAATAGTATAATGGATCAATTGTACTCTTCCCTATCTTTTTAAACCAACCATGATGGGTCACTAACCTTTATCCTTTGGTTAACTATTAAAAATGATTGGATTTAGTACTCTGTTGATATTAAGTGTAAATATAATTGGTTGATAAGAGGTCATAAATATTAGGGAATCCAACGATGTGATTAAATGTTATGAATTAAATTAATAGCTTTGAGGATGGATGATAAAGGATCAATGAAAAATTTGGGAGTGTTAACTTGTAACTGAGGAAATCAAAGAAATCAAAATTAAGGGAGACCAGACCTATATACTAGGTAATTTGAAGAGAACCTAGGTCAAACATATGATTCGTGAAATTTGAGACTCATTCACTAGGATTATAAAATTTTAATGAACCTAAAAGTGTGTATAGATGTAATGATCACTGAGGTTTGATTTATATGGCATTAGATTGAGAACGAATATGAATGAGAAGAACACCACTTGAGGAATCGTGTGATTATATTTGAGGGATCAAGCTTATGTACATTAATGATATAAAACGCAACCAATGAATCTTTAACAATGGAAAATAGAGAAGCAGCTTGAAGCGACAGTAGAGTGATGAACTCTTAATATAGTATCATCTATATACTTTGAGGATATTAGTTAGTATTGAGTATTTTTGATATGTATCATGGATCATTCTAATTCAGGAACCTTTGATTATATAATGGTTCATTTTCTTTTAAAGATATTATGAAGTATTATTGTCATGAATTGAGGTCTGAATTGCTAATAGATTTATACACATCATTGAAGAAGTATGAAAACCCCTAACCTTATGGAATATATATAGTTTTTTGTACGACCAAATTATCTCGAGTAACCTTATCAAAATGGTTCATGATTGATGTGTTATGTTCTCTCTCATACTAAATCATTTCATACTATCTCCACTTTTTGTGATTAGACATCATTCTCGTTCACTCCTCAAACCAAGACATTCCTTGATCATCAATGCTCTTCTTATGATACTTTGTTCTTATCTTATTGATTGCTTGAAGTCGTGCTGTCATTTCTTTGCCCGACTTCATATCATAAATGAACCTAAGTCAACCTCCAACCCTTACCATTGGTATTGAATTCTATTTTTACTTTCAATCAACCTATTGATCTATTATATATTCTTCGAAATAACTTATCTCAACTTTATTCTCCTATTTGAGATATTACAACCCCGTATCTTTGATTCTCACTTCACATATGCTCTCCATAACCCAAACCTTGATTTAAATTTCTTTTTGACAAACTTCAACTTCATCTTTTGCCGTCATCAAGGAGAGGTCTTATGATAGAGTGATCTGTAGTGTCATTCTATTAATAATTTTTCATAAACATTCATTATTAATACCACTTCTAATTTGTATGTCGTTCACTTTGCTTCCTAAACTCGGTACTTTAGCTAACCTTACCTTCATACATGGCCTTAAAGTTTTCTCCATGTATCTCTAGTCGAGTAAACATTAACCAGACTTACCTACATAGACCATGGTATAATTCCTGGTTAGAACCTTTATCTTTATGATATGATACTAACACGAGTAGATGCCGCACCAAGAACGCAAGAAGCAAGGAAACAACTCCACAAGACCTGACGGAAGGACAAACCGCAACAAGATGAACCTGTTCAAGTTATTGTCAAAGGATGTCACCAAGAAACTCGAATACAAAATCATGATCATGGACTATATACTAGTAGGATTTCAACCGGAATCGTTGTGTGAATCTTGGCCGAGAACGTTACTAACCTAATATTTGTTTTTACCTACCTGACCTTTTTGCCAACTTTAAAACACTTATAGAATGAGAACCATAAGTTATGTTTTAAGATGTTTTTTTAGACACATGTGTCTTACGTATTAAACCTTTCATAACATTAACATATCGCGAGATTTAGACCATAGTGTTCTAACCCAACTCTTAACCACATTGTTATGAGAAAGAGAGAGAAAGAGAGACAAAGAGATAGAGAGAGAGAGAGAGAGAGAGAGAGAGAGAGAAAGAGAACCCTGGAGGTCGAGTAAATGTTCAAGAGATCAATACCGTCTATTTATGGAGCTAGTTTTTGAGAATATTAAGGAGAATGATCATCGATTGAACTTATTTTAGGATTATCATTGTAAACATCGAAATACATTTTGAGGAATTCTATGTTCAACCTACTTTGTCGGATCTCTAGAATCTGATTTGATTGATTTAAATACAATTTTTTTTTTTGGGAATCCCTAGAAGATACTATATCTATTTTGGAGAATCACTTTTGTGTGAATAATGGTTGATAATATTACAAATCTTAAGTGTCATACTTGTAAATCAAAAGGACGCTTGTGAACCAAGAAATTTTTGATCTGAAGAAGTTAAGATTAACCCGTTGTTTAATTTGAGGAATAAAGCAACAGAGTGATAATTTTGAATTTAAGAACTCTAGAAATCCAACATGAGAATTCAGGATTAACCTTGTCGTGACCGACAAAAGCACTTTGAGGATTAACCTTAAGAGATCAACCTTGTACATGGGAAATGAAAATGTTGTCATAGGAACATCGAACCTTTGTATATTTTATGTTTTGAAACATACTGTAGACACCCACATTTTGACCGCCAGGTGTCTATAGTAGGTCCCACTAAACACCCGATGATGATAGGACGCGAACATGCTTTAATGGACTCGGATACGGGCTCGAAATCATGGACATTTGGTTTAGGCTTATTACGGAGTACATATCTTACAAAACCTACCTCAAATCCAGGCCCAGTGGGTCGTTTCGAGTCAAATGGGACTAATTTGGGTCGATTCCGGCACCAGGGGTAAAACTGTCTTTTTGCGACCGAGTCAAAACCCGGTCGAAAATATTCTCGAGACACACGAGTCAGCCGTGACACCTCACGTGGCTGATTCGGTCTCCAATACCACAAAAAATCAGCTTCAAAAAATATTAAACAAATCCGTTTAAGGATAGAATTCAATCTCAAGTAGGAATTCTATCCGAAAACCGAAACAGTTCACAAACCGAGCTCAAATACTCGGCTAGAACACCCCAAACAGCCGAAAACACTCCTCCATCCAGCCGAGATTCTTGCTTCCCCACCAAACAACGGAATTTACGTTCCTCTCGACTTCCTACATTTCCTATCCAAACCGGTGTTTCTTGTTACCCAAGCAAGATACCTCTCCTAAACCTCTGCGCCTATAAATAGGACCCTCCATTCAACATTGAAAGGGACCGAAAAAACACAACACATACGATTGTTAGTCACACACATCCTCGACACCTAGCAAAAATAATCTCGACCCACACATCCGAAGGTGCACCAAAATACTGTCCAAAAAACCGACGAATCCGACCCCGTCATCCGGCCGAATCCGTTACCTCCCACGCCCAAAAAAACCGACACCTTAACTCATCCGCATCATCTCGACGCTCCCGTGCCTAAGCCACCGTCCGACGAGCCTTATACCGAGAAAACGAAGCATGTAGGTTGAGGGTGTAAATCAAACCCGACTCTTCTCTTCTCTCTCCCTCTTTCTCACGTTTTTTTCTTCTTTTTTCGTTGTGTCGTCGGTCGTTTCGTATTTTAATATGGGTCGTTCGTCACATATTTTTTATTTCTAATAATCGATACTAAAAAAAAACTATTTTTTATAGCGTTCTTAAAATACGATATTGATTTTCTAATCAAATATCGTATCTAACAAGAACTAAATTAATAAATTCTCGTTGATGCTAATAAAATCGTTACATCTTTTTTAAACAAAATTCGACGATTTTATACGCGGAGAGAATTAACATCTTTTTCGTTCAAAATTCTTTTTTTTTACTTTTCATTCAAAACAAACTTTTTTCAAAACCTTTTCTAAAATTATTCCAACTATTCGATATCGATTTCATTATCGAATATCGAATATGACAAATATCGAAAATATGAATCGGGTATAAATTAATCCATATTTGTACGCGATTCATAAAAATTGACGGTTTTCGACAAATATAAAAAACGGACAGACCGCCACGCGAGTCGCGCGCCTGTCAGGCGACTCGCGCGGTGGCCTGGTTCGCCGAGTCTTCTTTTTTCATTTCCTCGCTTTTCTATTTTTTATTCTTTTCGGATCTTACATAAAAAGCGACTTTCGCGACATATTTCGATAAATACTTTTTTCGACCTTGGTCAACACGTGTTAATCCATCACGTGTCATTAAATCTTTTTCAAATCATGCATATTTATTTATTTACGTCTTTATTCAATTTATTCGATCGTTACTAACTCGTTTTCTCGTGTTTGTAGCAATTTATTTATTTTATTGTTTTATTAGACTAAAACAAACTTCGCATGCTAAAATAACTTTGACGTTATTAGTTTAATATGCATTAAACGACTTAGCAACCCATTTTATTTTTCTCACATGCTTAGGAAAATAATCTTTGCATATCATTCAATCGTCGAACTAACGCGTGTACACCAAAAACGAACGATATCTTAGTAAAGGCCGCTAAGTGCGGGCGGGGTTGGGTGTTCTTAGTGAACTTCCCAACACGTACCCTCACCCCTTACTCAGACCATGGTTTCCGGATGTCCGAATCCATTGGCAACGAGAGTCATTCAATACACGATATCCGATAATGTCGGTATCGGTATTGTAATGCAAAGGGACGAGCCCAATAAACTCTGACATCGGAAATGGGCCGTATTTTGTATACGGCCCACTACGACATAGAGTGGGCTCGAATGGTTCCGAATAACCACAAAATTCGGTGGCGACTCCTACTTCGATTTAAATTTCAATTTGACCATCTCATATGGAGATTCATTCGCCTCCCCAAACCCGCGCGTGGCCGCGTCGGGGCGGACCTATGTCATGTCCACACATACGCGGGAAGTGTCCTACTAGACCCAAAATTACCCTAACCTATGAACGCCTAGAGCTTGTGTGAAAATTAGGACAACCTTATTGCTTAATGAATTTATACATTAAGAGAAACTAACATTATCCACAAGACAACACCTTTAGATTTTAAGGAAAATAGACATCACAACATTTTGGAAATAGAACAAACCATAAACCAAATTTGAGAATGAGTCGAGATTAAATTGTGTCATTATATGGGAATTTAGAATCTACCGTTGATCAATAATAATACCTAATATACTAATTTGGGATGTACACCCTTTGTAAAACATTTGCGGAGAGTCAGATATGCGAGCAAGCCACTTTAAAGCCACCTTTCGTGCGAGAGAAATTCTAACATTTTTTTCCGTAGTGTCTTAAACCACGTTTGTTGCCTAAGTTATGCCGGAAATTTCGAGGACGAAATTGTTTTAAGGAGGGTGGACTGTAAGCCCCCGTATTTTTGAACAGTGTTGAAATTTTAAACATTTATTTAAACCAAGTTTAACACTGGAAAAATTATTTTCGTGAATAAAAATATTTTCTATCGTCAACTTAAAAATTATTTCTTTATAAAAACATATGAATTTATTTATCAAATTATTAACATTTTAACTTTCGTTAAGTCGAGTTTAAAACACGATGAACCATTTTTATGAATAGTAACATGTCGTCCCGACAATTTTAAATATTTTTCCGACTTATAAATTTTTAAAATGTATATCGATTTATTAAAATAATATTTTGAAACCTACGTGCGCAAAGACGTAACTCGAACAACAAATATCGCCCGTCTAAGGACACATGGCACGATTTCCTAGGTGGAAAATGCCACTTGCGTTTGCCATCATTATGTGCATTTAATGCACGTACTTTCACACGATTCATCGTCTGTTTTAGACACCGTCTCACAAGTCTCGTTTTGAAATCTAAATTTAATGTTCCCGTTATTTTAATCTCTTAACCATTTACCTAAAAATTTTTAGAACATGATTTTATTTTTAACTCGTGTAAAAATTCATTTATCGATACTTTTGAAACGTTTTTAGATTTTGAGTTTTAATTTCAAACTATAAATTCAAAATCAAAATTTTCGGTAACGAATTTTTAAAAACGGAAAATTGACCCATATGAGACCGATGTCACGCCTACTCATACACATACATCAATTTGATTTTTCCACTTCAAATTTCCTATAAATACTACTACCTTACACATCAAAAAATCATTTTTACAATTCATTTACTACTTCACTACTACTACTACTACTAATACTACCACTTCCACTATTTTCCTCTTCAAAAATTTTCTATATATATATAAAGGCGGGTTCCGGTGAGGCAAGGTAACTCTTTACACCCATTGAGGCACAATCTATGGAACATACATCCAAATAAGTGTTATATACACTAATAAACTCACTATATATATATATATATATAGAGAGAGAGAGAGAGAGAGAGAGGAGGGATCAAGGGAGTTACTAACTCTCCAACTCTCCCTTAGTGTTGATCCCCTCCATCCATTCATCCTAAGATGGATGGTGGATGGATGGGGTTCAATTTAAAAAAAAAAAAGACAATAAACTGACACAGCAGCAGTGGAGAGAGGAAACATCCCCTCACCCAAATTAATCCCTACATTACTTCCCTCATACACTTCCCAATCCCCTCATTTTCAATTCATTTCTCAACTCAATTTATCTTTCTCTAACAAAACTCCAACAAATAATCACCATTAATAACTCCGACCATACTCCGTCAACTACTCCGACCATACTGCGTTTTTAACCCAACATACTTCGTCAGTAACTTCGATCATCATACGAAGGTATGTTCATCTTCATCATCCTCATCTTCATCTTCATCTTCATTTTCGTGCTTCATCTTCATCTTCATCTTCATGCTTCTTTTTATTTTTCATGTCTTTTTTTTTGCTATTTATAAAATTATTCATCTTCATTATCTAAAAAAAAAAGAACAACTTCATCTTTAAGATGGAGTTTGAAGATGAAGTTTTTATTTTTTGTGGGATGAATGGAGCTTGTAGATGAAGATGAAGATGAACAAGTCATTTAGTGCGTAATGTTTTTGCAGAATTGCAAAGTCACACTCATTATGATGTACAGTCACACTCATTATGTTGTACAGTCACACTCAATATGTTGTAGAATCACGCAGATGTACACTCATTGTAGTCACATATTCAGTTGTATAGTCATACTCATTATGCTGTATAGTCACACTCGCTATGTTGTAGAATCACGCAGCTGTAGAATACCTTGGGATTAAGGTATCATTCGTTGAATCATCTTCATCTTCATGCTTGTTTTACTTTTCATACCTTTTTTTTTGTATTTATAAAATTATTCATCTTCATTATCCAAAAAAAAATGAAGATTAAATATGGATTAAAATGAAGGTTGAATATGAATGAATGAAGATTGAATATTTAATTAATGTTATAATTTAGTTGTATAGTCACAGAGATTATGTTGTATAGTCACACAGTTGAAGTTGTATAGTCATACTCGTTATGTTGTAGGATCACAGTCATTATGTTGTAGGATCACACCGTTTATGTTGTACAGTCACACAGTTAAAGTTGTATAGTCACACTCATTATGTTGTACAATCACGCAGCTGTACACTCATTGTAGTCACATATTCAGTTGTATTTGTGATTTAGATTGATTGTGTGTTTTGTTGCAGCGAATGGTTGGTGGAAAGAGGAATGTTGGTAAAAGGGGCGGTGGGAAGAAGAAGGTCGTGGAAGATACAGCGATCGATCACGTAATTGGACAATGTATTGTTGCGAAGATTAAAATGAAGGTTGAATATTTAATGAATGTTTAGATAATTTGTTCTGAATCGTATGTATAATCATCTTTCTAATTATGAATGTGACTTTGCAAATGATGATTGAAGAATAATTGACTATATGGCTTTTATTTTCCATTTTACGGTTTCAGTTTTGTAGTCACACACTTTAGGTTGTACAGTCACACTCATTATATTGTATAGTCACACTCATTATATTGTAGAATCACACAAATTCTTGCAGTGATTAGTGTATGTAATGATCTTTGCTAATGATGATTGAAGTATAAATAAGTACGAGTATAATTTAGTTGTATAGTCACAGAGATTATGTTGTATAGTCACACAGTTGAAGTTGTATAGTCATACTCGTTATGTTGTAGGATCACAGTCATTATGTTTTAGGATCACACAGTTAATGTTGTATAGTCACACAGTTAAAGTTGTACAATCACACTCATTATGCTGTACAATCATGCAGTTGTAGAGTCATTGTATTGTAGAATCACACAAATTCTTGCAGTGATTAGTGTATGTAATCATCTTTGCTAATGATGATTGAAGTATAAATAAGTACGAGTATAATTTAGTCGTATAGTCACAGAGATTATGTTGTATAGTCACACAGGTGGAAGGATAAGTGATTTTGCTATAGACCTCGCGTGATTAATTATGAAACCAGAAAATAGCGATGAAAATATATTTACATTGGACAAAGTCCATCCTTTACATATAGTACGTCAAACATAAAAACATTCTAACCCACCAAACATCATTTACACATAGTACGTTCATTCTAAAGCAAATATTTTATCTCACATAAACACACAAGAGCTTAACGATGGTCTCCGGTACGTGCGCAACAATACATTGTCCAATTACGTGGTCGGTCGTTGTATCTTCCACGACCTTCTTCTTCCCACCGCCCCTTTTACCAACATTCCTCTTTCCACCAACTATTTCGCTGCAACAAAACACACAATCAATCTAAATCACACAACACAACTGAATATATGACTACAATGACTCTACAACTGCATGATTGTACAGCATAATGAGTGTGACTGTACAACTTTAACTGTGTGACTCTACAACATAATCTCTGTGACTATACAACTAAATTATACTCGTACTTATTTATACTTCAATCATCATTAGCAAAGATGATTACATACACTAATCACTGTAAGAATTTGTGTGATTCTACAATATAATGAGTGTGACTATACAATATAATGAGTGTGACTGTACAACCTAAAGTGTGTGACTACAAAACTGAAACCGTATAATGGAAAATAAAAGCCATACAGTCAATTATTCTTCAATCATCATTATCAAAGTCACATTCATAATTAGAAAGATGATTATACATACGAATCAGAGCAAATTAGTTAAACATTCATTAAATATTCAACTTTCTTTCATCCATATTCAACCTTCATTTTTTTTGTGAATAATGAAGATAAATAATATTATAAATACAAAAAAAAAAAAGGAATGAAAAATAAAACAAGCATGAGGATGAAGATGATTAATTATTTTAAAGATGCTCTAAAAAGATAAAAACAAATACCTGAAAATCATCGAGGTTCGGAAGTAGGGATTTGACGAACGTGGAAACTTGAATGTAGATAAAACAAATACCTGAAAAAAGTCACACAATTTAAGTTGTATAGTCACACACTTTAAGTTGTACAGTCACACTCAGTATGTTGCATAGTCACACTCATTATGTTGTAGAATCACGCAGCTATAGAATACCTTGGGATTAGGGTATCATGCGTTTAACCATCTTCATTTTCATGCTTGTTTTATTTTTCATACCTTTTTTTTTGTATTTATAAAATTATTCATCTTCACTATCCAAAAAAAAAATGAAAGTTGAATATATATGGATGAATGAACGACTATGACTTTAAAAAAATGAAAATATCTAAACATTCATTAAATATTCAACATCCATTCATCCATATTCAACCTTCATTTTTTTTTGGATAATGAAGATGAATAATTTTATAAATACAAAAAAAAGTATGAAAAATAAAACAAGCATGAAGATGAAGATGATTCAACGAATGATACCTTAATCCCAAGGTATTCTACAGCTGCGTGATTCTACAACATAGCGAGTGTGACTATACAGCATAATGAGTATGACTATACAACTGAATATGTGACTACAATGAGTGTACAGCTGCGTGATTCTACAACATAATGAGTGTGACTATACAGCATAATGAGTGTGACTTTGCAATTCTGCAAAAACATTAAGCACTAAATGACTTTTTCATCTTCATCTTCATCTTCAAGCTCCATTCATCCCACAAAAAAAGAACAACTTCATCTTCAAACTTCATCTTGAAGATAAAGTTGTTCTTTTTTTTAGATAATGAAGATGAATAATTTTATAAATACAAAAAAAAAGATATGAAAAATAAAAAGAAGTTTGAAGAAGATGAAGATGATCGAAGATGAAGATGAAGATGAAGAAGAAACTAAAAAAAATGAAGATGATCAAAGTTTATGCATAAACATACCTTGGTATAATTATCCGTCATGTTGTGTTCAAAACGGAGTATGATCGGAGTTGTTGACGGAGTATGGTCGGAGTTATTAATGGAGCTTATTTGATTGAGTTTTGTTAGGGAAAGATGAATTGAATTAGGAAAATGAATTGAAAAGGAGAGGAGGGAAGTAATGAAGAGGGGAGAGTTTGATTGAGGAGGGGATGCTCCCCCTCTCCACTGCTGCGAAGTGTGATTGAGGAGAGGGTTGTTTCCCTCTCTCCACTGCTGCGTGTCAGTTTGCTGTCTCCTTTCCTTTTTTTTTTTTTACACATCATCTATCTAAGCCATCCATTCAAGCCAAGATCAAGGGCCAAAAACACAACTTTCCAACTTCCCACTTTTCACCAAACTCTCTTGATCCCTTTTCTATATATATATATATATATATATATATATATAGAGGTGGGTTCCGGTGAGGCAGAGTAACTCCTTACACCCATTGAGGCACAATCTAGACCATTAGATTAAGATGGGACATACATCTAAATAAGCGTTATATACACTAAAAAACTCATTATATACGCTATTAAACTCACTATATACACACACACTTAAGAATTCAATATATACAGTAAAAAAATGTTATATACACTCAAATAAAAAAATGTTATATACACTCAAATAGTTATTATGTACACCAATTAATCAACAATGGAACATACATCAAAATAACTGTTTTATACACTAAAAAAACTCATTATATACGCTATTAAACTCACTGCATATATATACACTTAAGAACTCAGTATATACAGTAAAATAATTGTTATATACACCCAAATAATTAATATGTACATCAGTTAATCAACAATGGAACATACATCAAAATAACTGTTATATACACTAAAAAACTCATTATATACGCTATTAAACTCACTACATACATATATACACTTAAAAACTAAATATATATACAGTAAAATAGTTATTGTTATATACACTCAAATGGTTACTATGTACACCAATTAATCAACATATATACACTTACCTTAAAACAGTTATTATGTACACTGAAATTGTTTTTATATACACCAACTTTTTTTTAAATTCTGATTTATTTTTTGGATTTTCTTTTTTCGGAAATTTTTTTTTTTTTGGGAAAAAAAATTCCGATATTTTTTTTCGGAAAAAAAAATTATTTTTGGAAAAAAAAATTCCGAAATTTTTTGGTTTCCGGAAAAAAAAAAATTTCCCGAAAAATATCGATTTTTTTTCCCCGGGAAAAAAATTAGGAGAAAATTTTTTTATGTATGAGTTTTTGTTTTAATCTTAGCCTTTAATTTGATTTTAATCTAATGGTTAAGATTGTGCCTCAATGGGTGCGGCGAGTTGAGCTGCCTCAAAGTATCCTAGATATATATATATATATATAGATTTAAGTTCAGGTGAGAACCATCAACTTGATGAGAACCTTGAGAACTCCATTAAATTATTATTTTTTTCGAAATTTAATGGCATATTTGAATTCGTCGTAAAATTTAATGGGTGGGTAACATATTTTTCGGTAAAAAAAATCTTGTTTAGTGACGGAAACGGAAACATATAATTTTAGTGTACCTAATACTCGTTTTAGTGTACCTAATTTTTTTGATGTACCTTATTGCACTTTTAGTGTACCTAAATTGCATTTCAGTGTACCCTTTTAACTTTTCATGAATAAATAGCAATTTTCTTAATATTTTTAATAAAATATGAGTAGTTATGCCTAATAAAACATTTGAATAAATTAAGCTATGGGTAAATTAGTCATCTAAATTTTCGAAAAAAATAATAATTGAGTTTTTATTGAGGTTCTCACGGTTCTCAACGAGTTGTGGTTCTCACCGGATCTTGACTATATATATATATATATATATATATATATATATATATATATATATATATATATATATATATATATATATATATATATATATATATATATATATATATATTATATGTTGTAACACCCCTGATTTTACAAATTAAATTTAATTTAAAATTAATTTTGTTTACGATTTAACTCGTAATTCTCAAAATAATTATAAAACAAATTTATCTTTTAATCGTGTCAACTCCTAAAATTCTATTTGTCTCGGAAACTCTTATATTTAAAACATATTTTCATTTCTATTTCAAATTACTTTATACATTTAATTTAATTCTTACTGAAAGTCTATTTCGACGATTTAAATTCTAAATTCTTTTTATTTATTTACATTTAAGCTCGAATTTTCTATTTTTCGGCTCGAAGCTCATTTATTTCAAGTTTCGTCAAAATATTTATTTCATTTCCTCGAAAAATCAATTTAATCCACTTTATCGAAAATTTATTATTTATCGGGAAATAGATTTTCATCGTCTAATTATTTATTTCTATAAACTTTGTTTTCGTCTCAAATAATTTATTTACTCATCTTATTAGACGGTCCAATTATTTATTTATTTTACTGATTCGGTTTTAATTCGTCTTTTGGGTCAGTCAACTTATCATTACGGAATTCGTTTCTCACCCGATTCATTTAATCACTTGGTATTATTCATTTAATCTGTATTTTCTTACTCACTTAATGGGATGATTATTCTTTTCCTTTTCCCACTATGTAACATACACCCTCTTTGCTTTATTTTTTTCCACCGTTTCATTCTTGGTCCATCTCCCTTTCCCTTATTTTGTTTACATTGCACCGCTTCACTCTCCCCCTCACTCTCCTCATTCTTTTTTTATTGCTGCTGCGGGTTTTTGCACCTCCGTTTGCCACCATTTTTCTTGCTGCTGTTCATCTCCTCCCTCTTCGTTCGTCATCTTCTTCTGCGTGGCATTTGATGTTCGTTGCGGCTGCTATTTACTGCCACCGCTGCTGCTGTTACACTCCTGTTGCTGCTACGCTGCTGCCTTGATTGCTGCTGTTTTTCTCGGCTCTAAGGTCGGTTCCGGTGTCCTCTGATTCGGATAGGTAATCCCGTTATCCTCTTCGTCTTCTTCGTGTACTGCGTGCGTTACTGCTGCCCTTGTTTACTACGTCTTCTTCTCCTCTATTTTCGTGTCATACTGCTGATGCTCCGTTCTTTTTCCATGTCTGATTGCTGTTGTGCGCTGCTGCTATTGTCTTCGTCGATTCGGGTCTGATTTCTGCTGTTGTTTGTTGCTGCGTGATGCTGCTGTTGCGAGTCTCATTCTTTCTTCTCCTCCTTCCTTGTCTTTTCTTATTTTCTTCTTCTTACACTAATCTGTCCTGCTGTTGTTACCGCGCGATTGATGCTGTTTGCTTGGTTCCGATGTCGATTTGCCATGTCGTTTCTGCTGCTGCTTTTCTCGTGGGACTGCTGCTTTCTTTTGCCTGGTCCGTGGCTTGTTGTCATTTGTTTCCTGTCGTTATTCTTCTTCTCTTGCTGCTGTTGTCGACATTGTTACGGCCTTTGTCTCTACTGTCATCATTTCTGTCCGTGTCCATTTTGCTGCTGCTATTGCATCTCAGCTCGTGCCCCTGTTTGTTTGTTTTTTTTCTTCCTTGACTCGATGTCGAGTTTGTCGTCTTGTGATCCGTTTACTGTTGTGGATGTTGTTTGCAACTATTGTCGATTTCCCCGAATTCTATGTTCTGTTTGTTGTTCCGTCTTCCAGTTTTCTCGAATATTGATGTCCTGCTACGTCATGGTTCTTCTTTTTCTCCTTCTTCGTCCGATATGTCCGTTATTGCTGCTCTTTGTGCGTTTGCTGTTGTTGTTTGGGGTTACACTATTCTGATCGGTGTCTACTTCTTCTTATCATTCTTCTCCGTCTTCTCTTGTTTCATTGCTCCATTTTCTTACTATAGTCTTTTCCGACTTTCTCTAATACCGACTCCTTGGTTATCGTGTCATCGTGTTTCGAATTTTCGTTGGAGTCTCAAGCTATTCATTGGAACAAGTGTGAAGACGACTTTCGAGCTCGTGACTGCAGTTTGGAATATTAGACGAGCTAATGCTTTGAAGTTATTGATTCGACTCAAGGTAAAGATTTTATATTGTATGTTTGAGTAGTAGTATGTATTAAATACTTTTAATTTCGGTTTTTCTAATTTTAGCTATTTATTATTTGCTAATTATATTAATTTTTAAATCGTTTCCTTATCAATATTTTTATAACTTTCGATATCATTTTATAAATCGTTAGTAATTTAATTATTTACGATCGTTATAATATTTTGTTGGTTATCGTGACTCTAGTAACTACTCCCTCCCATCCATTCAATGCTTGACATAGGGGGTTTCACAACTTTTAAGAAAAGTGGTAAAAGTAAGGGTATTATTGGTAAATCAAATGGTTTTATGGGTCCACCAAACTTAAAGCAAGGAAAAAGTAGTGGCATTTTGTGTAAATAGAGTAAGGATATAAGGATTATAAAGTAAAGTATTTTGCCAAAAAGGGAATGTAAAGAATTAATTGGATTGACCATTTATAGTAAGTGTAAAGAATTGAATGGATGTGAGGGAGTAAATAATATCGATTTTATATTTTCGTCATATCTCGTTAATTTATAATTTTAACTTAAAATCATATATTTTTTTTTAAATTATAATCGAGATTTGTATACTTGTTCACTAAATTAATTTTTCATTTTACGATTTATACTAGTAAATGAGAAAATAGTTGTAGACACCCACATTTGACCGCCAGGTGTCTATAGTAGGTCCCGCCAAACACCCGATGATGATAGGACGCAAACATGCTTTAATGGACTCGGATATGGGCTCGAAATCATGGGCATTTGGTTTAGGCTTATTACGGAGTACAAATCTTACAAAACCAACCTCAAATCCAGGCCCAGTGGGTCGTTTCAAGTCAAATGAGACTAATTTGGGTCGATTCCGACACCGGGGGTAAAACCGTCTTTTAGAGACCGAGTCAAACCCGGTCAAAGATATTTTTTCCCGAGTCACACGAGCTGGCCGTGACACTACACGGCTGATTCGGACTCAAACACCAAAAAAAATCAGCTTCGAATAATATTAAACAAATCCGTTTAAGGATATAATTCGATCTCAAGTAGGAATTCTATCCGGAAACCGAATCAGACATCGACTGAGCTCCAAATACTCGGCCGAGACAGCCGAATACTCGGCCAAACACTCCCCAACCAGCCGAGATGTTTGCTTCTCCCCTAAGAAACGAGAACTTTATTCCCTTACGAACTCTCGTATTTCCTATCCAAACCGGTATTTCTTGCCACACAAGCAAGGCTACCCCGACTCCTATAAATAGGACCTCATATTCAACACAAAACACACACATGAAACATCATTAATCCCGACACATTCATCCATCGATCAATATACAGCAATTATTAGTCACACACATCCGAAGGAATACCGAAGTACCATCCCGAAGTCCCGACGAAACCGTCCCAGCCGGCCGAACCCAACGTCCCACACGACCAAAAAACGCACCAACCTGCACCACCTCAACTCATCCGCATCATCTCGACGCTCCTGTGCCTAAGCCACCGTCCGACGAGCCTTATACCGAGAACGCAAAGCATGTAGGTTGAGGGTGTAAATCAAACCCGATTCTTCCCCTTTCTCTCTCTCACGTCTTTCTCCCCTCTTTTCGTCCGTCTTTTTTTATTTCTTTCATCGATCGTTTCGTATTATTAATATGGGTCGTTCATCGCATATATTTTTCTAATATCGATATTATTAAAAACTATTTTCATATTACAAACATTCTTAAGATACAATATCAACTCTATAGTTGAATGTTGTAACCAAAAGAATTAAATAAAAACTCGACGATATAAAGTCGTTACATCTTTTTGTTCCTTTTTTTGTTCAAACTTTTATTTTTATCTTCTTTTACAAAACCTTTTTTAATTCATTCCGAATACTCGATATCGATTTCATAATCGAATATAGGGTATGACGAATATCGAAAACATAAATCGAATACAAATTAATTCATATTTTGTACGCGATTTATCAAAATTAGCAATTTCGAACAAAAAA
The DNA here is from genome assembly GCA_958450325.1 of Agrostemma githago. Taxonomy (NCBI): domain Eukaryota; kingdom Viridiplantae; phylum Streptophyta; class Magnoliopsida; order Caryophyllales; family Caryophyllaceae; genus Agrostemma; species Agrostemma githago. Next base: position 17,686,221 of record OY288250.1, read on the forward strand.
ATAAAACCGGACAGACCCGTACGCGAGTCGCGCCGCACCCAGGCGACTCGCGCACGGGCCTGAAATCCAAGTCGTTTTTTTAGCTTTCTTCGTTCGTTTTATTTTACTTATTCTACGAAACGATTTCAAAATTTACATCTTTTCTAAATCTATTCCGAATATTTGATATTGATTTCGTAGTCAACTATTAAATATAACGAATATAGAAAATATTAAATCGAGTGCGAATTATGCAATATTTGTTCGCGGTTTAATAAAAACGTCGAGTCTTCGAAAATCGTCTCAAAAATCAGACCGACACGCGACTCGCCGGCATCCCGGGCGAGCCGCGCGGCCGGCTGCCTCGACGCCCCGTTTTCTCGTTTTTTTATTATTTTTCGAGCTTCGTTTTTTATACAAAACATCGTTTTTAACAATATTTTCCAGATTTCGATTAATATTTATTTATTTATTTTCGATCTCGTATATTTATTTGCTATATTATTTTCACAAACCGTTACTAACTCGTTTTCTCGTGTTTGTAGCTTTTTATTTGTTTTTATCGTTTTATTAGACTAAAAAGAACTCACATGCTAAAATAACTTTGACGTTATCAGTTTAATATGCATTAAACGATTTAGCAACCCACTTTATTTTTCTCACATGCTTAGGAAAATAATGTTTGCATATCATTCAACTGCCGAACTAACCCGTGTACACCAAAAACGAACGATATCTTAATAAGGCCGCTAAGTGCGGGCGGGGTTGGGTGTTCTTAGTGAACTTCCCAACACGTACCCTCACCCCTTACTCAGAACCGTGGTTTCCGGATGTCCGAAACCATTGGCAACGAGAGTCATTCAATATACGATTAACCGCCCAGTCGGCATCGGTATCGATATGCAAAGGGACGAGCCCAATAAACTCTGACATCGGAAATGGGCCGTATTTTGTATACGGCCCACTACGATATAGAGTGGGCTCGAACGGTTCCGAATAACCACAAAATTCAGTGGCGACTTCTACTTCGATTTAAATTTCAATTTGACCATCTCATATGGAGATTCATTCGCCTCCCCAAACCCGCGCGTGGACCTATGTCATGTCCACAATTTGGCGACTCTGCTGGGGATCAACTGATGAGTCACTTACCATCGGCATCCCTAGGGTGAGACTCGAAAAGAAATCGTTCGAATAGTAATGTACACGTTTTAGTTCAATGGGCCATGCATAACCCAATCTTTCCCGGGCCGGTTACTTGTGACCGACGTCCCACTATACCACGGTGCATTCCTACATGGGTGCGCTAAAGACGTCGATGGTGGAACTCGTCTAGGTTTTGCGGCATGTCCTAAGACCAACTCGGCTTAGGGAGTCCGTCCTCAATACGAGAAAGCCATCGTTGTTGGTATAGACCCTATTAGACCGACCGAGACTTAGACTAAGAGCATACATGGTGTCGTTATACTGTTTCCGTGACTACATGCTACCTGGTCCGTGTCTCATCTTTTCAAAAACCGTGTTTTCAAAAAGAAAAACTTGCATCTTTTTTCGAAAACCATCCATTTTTCAAACCCGGAAAACTACCGAATTTAGGACTTATGATTTTTACTCAAAATACCCTATTTTCTAGGTGGTATGCTGTCCAAACTTTTCAAAAATTCAAAATCTCGGCCCGATAAACCTTTTTTTTCGATTTTCAAAAAATTCGGGCCTTCCAATCCGACTTTGCTCGGGTTTTTCAAATCCAAATCCTATTTTCAAAGCTTTCTTCTTAGGACTTCCCGTATTTAGAAGTGTCGGGTTTTGTCATAAGTTGTTAAGAGTCCATAGCGTCGAAACTCCGTCGATCTTATATCACGGGTTTCCACCCCATCCCAAGTCCGCCTTATTAGTCAAGGCACGGCCCACCTACGTAGGACAAACTCCTACAAAGGGAAGCCCACTTACACAATCGAGTCCAAAGTCTGGGGAATAGCTCACACGTAGGTCTTTCTTCACACGGGACTAGGCCCATTCTGCCGAAATCCTAAAGAAAGCCCACCGTCCACGAGTCACCCGTCTAGGAGTCGGTCTTCAGCCTCACTCGGGGGCTACCCTTTAGCGTAGCGATCAATCACGGTTACTCTAAGGGTCAGGTCTTACACGTGTTGTCTCACGTATCCCACTTTCGAGTCACTTAGGTGTCACACCATCTGAGTCCTGTCTGAGCCCTAGTCTCACCTGGGGGCTATTCTCCGAGGAAGCGATTAATCACAGTCACTCCGAGAATCGTACCCCGCACATTTGTCTTAGGGGAGTCTAACCCGAGTCAAACTGGAGTCGTCTCTCCTCCCGCGCTATTTCCTATGCCTCGGTGAATTTGAGTTCCGAAGCAACTTTCCTGATTACGCGGTATTCTTACAGACAGGCCGCCCTTCACCCGAACCATGACTAAGGACTCCATTGATCAACTGACCGCCTCGTTGGCCAAGATCCAAGATCAACTGAACCAGATGAGGGGAGACCAAACCGCCATTGCCACCCGTTTGAGTACTTTGGAACAAAGGACTCCTAAGGTCGGGAATGAAACCACTGGGCCCATAGCTGAACTGGACAACGCAATCCGCAAGCTGGAGGAACATGTCCACCTGTCGACCAACAATTCAATCCATACGGAAAATGCTCGTTCCTATTCACCTTTGACCGACGAGCTGCCCGCTAACCTCAACCTGACGGGCCTACCAATGTTCGACGGGACTGAAGACCCGGTATTACATATCCGGGCTTTCAAAGAATTCATGGCCATCAAAGGAGTGAAATCAACCATGTTCAAGCACCTGTTTGCTTCCTCCCTCGAGAAGCACCCGAAAGCCTGGTACTACAGACTTGACTCCAAGAAGTACAAGGCTTGGGATGACGTGGCGACGGAATTCGCTCGGAATTATGCCGATAATACCGAGATCCAGACCACGATGCGTACTTTAGAAGTCATGGCCCAAGAGCCCAAGGAAGGTTTCACTAAGTACCTTCAAAGGTGGAGGGCCGAGAGTGTGAAGTTGGTAGACAAGCCCAACGAGAAGACACTAGTGGAGGCGTTCATCAACAACCTCCTACCTTCCTACCGCATCCATCTTAGGTATGCCGGCATTTCCAACTTTGCAGTGCTTACCGAAATGGGCACTAGGATTGAAGATGATCTTCGACACAATGAAGATCCGGGTGAAGCTTCCGTTGAAGGCTATATTGGACATCAACTCGAGTCCTCAGAAGCCGACGACAAATGACAACATTATCCGAGAGTCTAGGTTTGGTTTAAGCGGAGTCTGAGTCCGAGTCTAGGATGTTCTATTTCCTTCACTTTCCATTTCCAAATCAGAGTCAAAGTCTTTTGCATTCTGTCCTCTTTTTCACATTTCAATAAAATCAGTTTTTCTATTTCACATATATACTTTCCCTATGTGTTTCCGAGAACATGATGAACACCATCATACACTGTGAGCACATGCACGTGACTATTGTGGGCACATCTATAATGACTGCAGGAAACCGAGCCCGTGTTTTCCTTTTACCTGTTCCATGTCTGACATAGAAAGCCACATAACCACCCTTAGTAGGAGCGGTATCGAATCCTATGACGAATCTAGGTAGTCTCCTAGTTTGGGTCTAAGACGGGAGGCAAGCCCATTTCCCACAATAAACACCCATCCGATAAGATCAACCGATCCCTACCTTTGGTATTAGTCCAACAAAAATTCAAAAAACCCATGACCGGGGCTGAGAGGTCAACCAAAATTCAAAAGACCCATGACCGGGGCTGAGAGGTCAACCAAAATTCAAAAGACCCATGACCGGGGCTGAGAGGTCAACCAAAATTCAAGAAACCCATGACCGGGGCTGAGAGGTCAACCAACATTCAAAAAAAAAAACCCATGACCGGGGCTGAGAGGTCAACCAACATTAAAAAAAAAACCATGATCGGGGCTAAGAGGTCAACCAGCAAAAATTCAAAAAAAAAACCCATGACCGAGGCTAAGAGGTCAATAAAAAAAATCAAATACCCATAACCGTGGTCAACGGTCGACTCAAGTGAAAATCCTTTGACCGGGGTACGGTCAAATTCAAAATTATCAATACCGTCCAATAGGGGAGTGACAGTCAAGCTGGTCAGCTAGCACCACATCTAGCCTTCCCACATTATAAACCTCAAGACCTTCCCAAGACCTAGGCTAGAGACAGCCTGGAATTTTGAGGATTCAAGCTCCATAGGATACCCTAACCATTAGGGCCAGACATGGAAATCAGATCCCGCATTATCAAACCTACCCCGATCGAAGTTCGAGTCATTATTACTCGACTTCCCTCTTTCCTACCACATTACAATACCTTACCCTCGAAGCCTTAGCTCCACAAAATCGAGCTCCAGATTTCGAATCATCGAAGCCACTTACTTCCTAGCATCACATTTCCAAAAACATCTAAACCAGTTACCAGCCCCAAACACGGGAATTCAACTTGCAGTCGGCATAGAACATGCCCAAATAGTTCACACTACCTCTGGGGGCTACCCCGGAAAATGCTCACAGTCACAGGATCAACATCCTAACTATTCTAGCCCTTTGGTCAAGACATCATTGGGAATGCACCTAGCCTACACCATTGCTATGGCTAGTTACACACAAAGCCCTAATAAACTAGGCAGCATAATACATTTTTCAAAACTGAACTACGGCTTGGTTTGATTTCACCACACGTGAATACGTAGGCAGCCTTTCAACAAAGGCACAACCACCCACATTGACACAAATTCAAAAAGCATCATCATTCCGGTCACGACACTGTTATGTTCTCAACAGCTAGCTTCGTTGTCCCGGGGGCTTCTCTTAGGCAGAAAACCTCCATCCACTCACATAATCCAAATAACTTTCAAAACTAGCCTCCTTTCTATAGTGTGTCCTAGTACTCGCCTCAGTCGAAGACGAGAATCTGTCAGGACTCGAAGCAATACCTACTTCGGGAACATACCCCGAAACCAAAAAAAATTCAAAAGAACACCAGTCTACGGCATTGCTACCACAAAGCCCTGTCGTACGGAAACAATCTCATTCTGAGGATTCGACCATGTTGCCACTCGCCTAGGCTACGGAATAGCGCAACTCAAGAGTCTTGTCATCTTAGGTGGCCCCCCCTACCGAGTCACGGTCCAACCCTTAGGGAGTCCAGTCGTGTCTGCCGACTCGTCCGGTCACGTCCAGAGTCGAGTCTGTCGGTATATCTCCCTCTTCACCTAGGCATACAGGCCTAACGAGAGGATTTTTAGGAATCCGTGTCAGAATCTGATCAGGAATCAAGTCATCCCAAACATTCCTTTTCTTCCAAATTTTTTCAAAATTTCCGCCATTTTCAAAAAAAAAATTCGGTTTTTTTCAAAAAAATAAATCGACAAAAAATCATTTTTCTTCCCCAGCACGAGTCGATGTTTTATCTGTATGTTGCATGCAAAACAGACAGGTATCCCAAGACTCCCGGAGAATTATCAAAGTTCTCAGTGAAAATTCAAGCAACATTTTCGCTGAGGAATCGGATGTATCAGTAAGAGGTACATCCGCAGCTTCTAATAGAGGCTCCCGCGCAATTCAAAGATGGGACGTATCAGTAAGCGGTACACCCATAGCCTCCAAGGCAAACTCCCACGCAATTTCAAGATGAAGATTGTCTGTAAATAGACAAATCCAAGACTTTTTTAGTAGAAAGTCCCCACGCCGTTATTGACATCTATCCAGGTATGATTTCTATCTTATGGCTGGCGAGCCCTTCACGCAAGTCTAATGGACTCTAAACGACCCGATTGGAAGTCTGCCAGGTCTTAATCCTCGATTGACCTGGTAGCTACTCTGACTTTCGCCTTGTCCAAGCCTCAGTCAGAGTGGGGGCTCTGTAGACACCCACATTTGACCGCCAGGTGTCTATAGTAGGTCCCGCCAAACACCCGATGATGATAGGACGCAAACATGCTTTAATGGACTCGGATATGGGCTCGAAATCATGGACATTTGGTTTAGGCTTATTACGGAGTACAAATCTTACAAAACCAACCTCAAATCCAGGCCCAGTGGGTCGTTTCGAGTCAAATGAGACTAATTTGGGTTGATTCCGACACCGGGGGTAAAACCGTCTTTTAGCGACCGAGTCAAACCCGGTCAAAGATATTTTTTCCCGAGTCACACGAGCTGGCCGTGACACTACACGGCTGATTCGGACTCAAACACCAAAAAAAATCAGCTTCGAATAATATTAAACAAATCCGTTTAAGGATAGAATTCGATCTCAAGTAGGAATTCTATCCGGAAACCGAATCAGACATCGACCGAGCTCCAAATACTCGGCCGAGACAGCCGAATACTCGGCCAAACACTCCCCAACCAGCCGAGATGTTTGCTTCTCCCCTGAGAAACGAGAAGTTTATTCCCTTACGAACTCTCGTATTTCCTATCCAAACCGGTATTTCTTGCCACACAAGCAAGGCTACCCCGACTCCTATAAATAGGACCTCATATTCAACACAAAACACACACATGAAACATCATTAATCCCGATACATTCATCCATCGATCAATATACAGCAATTATTAGTCACACACATCCGAAGGAATACCGAAGTACCATCCCGAAGTCCCGACGAAACCGTCCCAGCCGGCCGAACCCAACGTCCCACACGACCAAAAAACGCACCAATCTGCACCACCTCAACTCATCCGCATCATCTCGACGCTCCTGTGCCTAAGCCACCGTCCGACGAGCCTTATACAGAGAACGCAAAGCATGTAGGTTGAGGGTGTAAATCAAACCCGATTCTTCCCCTTTCTCTCTCTCACGTCTTTCTCCCCTCTTTTCGTCCGTCTTTTTTTATTTCTTTCATCGATCGTTTCGTATTATTAATATGGGTCGTTCATCGCATATATTTTTCTAATATCGATATTATTAAAAACTATTTTCATATTACAAACATTCTTAAGATACAATATCAACTCTATAGTTGAATGTTGTAACCAAAAGAATTAAATAAAAACTCGACGATATAAAGTCGTTACATCTTTTTGTTCCTTTTTTTGTTCAAACTTTTATTTTTATCTTCTTTTACAAAACCTTTTTTAATTCATTCCGAATACTCGATATCGATTTCATAATCGAATATAGGGTATGACGAATATCGAAAACATAAATCGAATACAAATTAATTCATATTTTGTATGCGATTTATCAAAATTAGCAATTTCGAACAAAAAAATAAAACCGGACAGACCCGTACGCGAGTCGCGCCGCACCCAGGCGACTCGCGCACGGGCCTGAAATCCAAGTCGTTTTTTTAGCTTTCTTCGTTCGTTTTATTTTACTTATTCTACGAAACGATTTCAAAATTTACATCTTTTCTAAATCTATTCCGAATATTTGATATTGATTTCGTAGTCAACTATTAAATATAACGAATATAGAAAATATTAAATCGAGTGCGAATTATGCAATATTTGTACGCGGTTTAATAAAAACGTCGAGTCTTCGAAAATCGTCTCAAAAATCAGACCGACACGCGACTCGCCGGCATCCCGGGCGAGCCGCGCGGCCGGCTGCCTCGACGCCCCGTTTTCTCGTTTTTTTATTATTTTTCGAGCTTCGTTTTTTATACAAAACATCGTTTTTAACAATATTTTCCAGATTTCGATTAATATTTATTTATTTATTTTCGATCTCGTATATTTATTTGCTATATTATTTTCACAAACCGTTACTAACTCGTTTTCTCGTGTTTGTAGCTTTTTATTTTTTTTTATCGTTTTATTAGACTAAAAAGAACTCACATGCTAAAATAACTTTGACGTTATTAGTTTAATATGCATTAAACGATTTAGCAACCCACTTTATTTTTCTCACATGCTTAGGAAAATAATGTTTGCATATCATTCAACTGTCGAACTAACCCGTGTACACCAAAAACGAACGATATCTTAGTAAAGGCCGCTAAGTGCGGGCGGGGTTGGGTGTTCTTAGTGAACTTCCCAACACGTACCCTCACCCCTTACTCAGAACCGTGGTTTCCGGATGTCCGAAACCATTGGCAACGAGAGTCATTCAATATACGATTAACCGCCCAGTCGGCATCGGTATCGATATGCAAAGGGACGAGCCCAATAAACTCTGACATCGGAAATGGGCCGTATTTTGTATACGGCCCACTACGACATAGAGTGGGCTCGAACGGTTCCGAATAACCACAAAATTCGGTGGCGACTTCTACTTCGATTTAAATTTCAATTTGACCATCTCATATGGAGATTCATTCGCCTCCCCAAACCCGCGCGTGGCCGCGTCGGGGTGGACCTATGTCATGTCCATAATAGTCGATTTAGTTTTAAATATATTTTTAGTCGAGACCACTTTCACTAATAATTTCCTTTTTTTTTTTTCCGATTGACTATTTTTATTAAAATCCGTATTACTTATTAATAAAAGCTATTTGTTAAAAATAATTTGAAATCTTTGTAAATTCATTTCATTTATAAAACTCGTTGACTCAATTAATTTTGATATCGTTTTCGTAAAACATCTCTTTTTTGAAATTTATAGTTTTAACTTGATTTCCTAATTATTTATAAAATGCTATATATTGACTTATTATATTTTAATTATATTTTGAGCAACGAATTTAGAAATATATTAAAGTTACGATAACGACGATAATAATAAAATGTTAATTTCGTTAGAAATGCTATTTTTAATACATTTCACATATTTTAATAAATTACATATTTTCTATAACGAAAATTTTATTTTAAGTAAGTTTCTATTTCTTGAAAGTTTCCCTTTTAATATAAAATGTTTATTCCTTTTTCCTCATATTATTTATAATGATTATATCTTTTGTATATATATCGATAATGGCTGTTTTGGAGTTATGGAATAAAGGCAAGTGTGGGGTTAGAGTAATATAGTCTGGGATGTACGTTTTTGCCATCAGCTATAAAGCCGGTGTGCCCATTTGGGGCACATTTGTTCGTTGAACTGAGCATGGTTTGTGTTTAGGAGAGTGTGCATTGTGCCCTTAAACTTAGATATCGCATCGTGTAAGTCGCGTCGGGTTGACCTGGATATGGTTTGTATCCAGGAGGGGTGTATACTACTTAAACCAGGACCTCGCTGCACGCAGTCCTGTTATAGTTGAGTTGCCTAGTTAGAGAATGGATTCTGTTATGAGTTAAGTCTACAGTTCTCGAAGCTAGTTTCCAGTATTATCCTAGTGAAAGTCTAGCCTTGTGCACACTGATCGAATTTCCATAACGCCATTTTTTAATATGATTATTATTATCGATTGGTTTGATTTGCAGGTTGGCAAATGTTTTAAGTTTCCTCCGAGAACTTATTTTATTATATCGTTTTTAATGTTTTCTCATTTTAAGTATTTTGATATAATAATACTATTATTTTTCATATGATATAATATGGCTGGGAGAACGTCCGAGTTACTCCCCACTGACGTGGCTGTTATGTTTATAACATGACAGGTAATTGCTGCTGGGTTTTGGGTGTGAGCTAGCGAGTAGCGTGGATCCTACTCTTTCTTCTTTCGTGTTTATTTATGGATTTTTGTATAAACCCGTTTGAAGATTTTACTTTTAGCCCTTTTGTAAAAAGAGGTCTTTGTATTGACTTACCATTTCTTTTAATAAGATATAGTTTGTCAGTGTGTTTTAATCTCAAGTCTACAGTGTTTCCGCCACTGTATTGCGTTAGAATTTCTAGGGGATTACATATATTGAGTCCGTGAGTCCCCATCTTAGCCCTTGATTCAATGTTAGATTAATGGACAAGATTTGATCTCATAATTAAGGAAATAACTATAATATCTATCAAAATATATTTTCTTTCTCTCTCTTTCTTAATTATCTCAGTACAAATTCTCTCTCCTATTAAATTTTTAATCGCCTATTTCTCTCGCACAACAAGTTTATTTAAAATTAAGTTTTTTTTCATCTTCAGCAAAAAATCATCCGTTCCCTACTGCCATTGTACGGATGTTACCATGTTACTGCCATAATCCATAAACTATGTTACTGTAACTCATACGTTGTGTTACTCTAATTCATGAACTGTGTTACTTTAACTCATAAAATATGTTACGTTGCATAGTCTCTTGCAAAAACTGTTACTCTAACTCATACAATGTGTTACTTTATTTCATGAACTGTGTTACTTTAACTCATAAAATCTGTTACGTTGCATAGTAGTCTTTTGCAAAAACGGGAGTTCCAATTAACAAAAAGAACAATGTTTGCTTTTATTAAGATACTCCAAAACAAAAAGTGGTACAAGATTCCAACTAAATCAACTCCATTACAATTCCAATATTTCACACTTGTTACTCATAATTATGTCCTGCTTATAATTCTGCTTCTTCTTCATCCGTCTCGTCCTCTCCGTCTTCTTCTTTTTCTTCTTCTTCATCATCATCTCAGAAGCTTTGATTTAATCTCACCACCGCACAATGGAGGAAACTCTCACCCACATCCCTACATCATTCATGTGCTTTTGCGTCTACTGAAAAACAATAACAGTGCCAATAAACGTGACGGAAAAAAACAATTAAAACTTGAAATATGGATTAAAGTAAGAGATAAGAAGAATTAAAGTAACAGATGAAGTGCATTGAAGTAACATTGGATTAAATTAACAAAGGATGCTTATACACTAGGTATAAAGTAACAGAGGTCAGACATTAAAGTAACAGATAGTGTGAATTAAAGTAACAGAGGCCAGACATTAAAGTAACAGATAATGCTTATCAAAATAACACCAGGTATAGGTTAGTGCAAAAAATTCATATAATGATCAGAAATGAGGGTATGACGCAGTATCTTACTCTTTGATATTGTTTCCTATTTTGAAGCCATCACATCTCATAATTATAGGATGCAATATCTTTCTTTTTTTTCTTTTTTTTATATGGCGTTACTCTTTGATATTGTTTCCTATTTTGGTGGCAATCACGTCCCATTATTATAGGAAACAGTATCTTTTATTTTATTTTATTTTTTTAATATGGCGATTTCCTTTATCCTTACGACACTACAATGCACTACAATAGCAGATGAAAAGCACTAAAGTAACGACTGGAGTGTATTAAAGTAACAAGACATATAAAGTAACAGATGATAGACATTAAAGTAACAGATGCTATACACTAAAGTAACGCAGTATATGAACTACAATAACTCAATATATTGTGTGTGCGCAAATTTCATATGATGAATATGCAGTTCAACGTAGAAAATTAGAAACTACTAATTCAGTATCATATAACACCAGGTATATTTCATTCACGTATTACATCAGTATATTTCTCTGAATGGGGCGTCACTCTTTAAATTTGTTTCCTATTTTGTAGGCAATCACGTTCCACTATTATAGGAAACAATATATATATATTTTTTTTTAATATTGCGGTTTCATATATCCCTACTACACTCTGATGCGATAAAATAACAGATGTTAAGCACTAAAGTAATGACTTCAATGTGTTAAAGTAACAGATCATAAAACTAACAGATGACTCTCATGGCCTTTTTAGTTTGATGAATATGCAGTTCAACGTAGAAAAGAAGAAACTAATAATTGAGTATCATCTTAATGACTCCCATGGCCTTTTCATATAAACTACAATTCATATACTCACCGTTTGCGTGTTGTACGATTTGCATATCAGCCATTGGAATGAAAGTTGTAGCCGGAATGATCGAACGTAGAATGCAGCAGCACGAAGAAGACGATGAATAACTGAATGCGGTCTTGTTTGGATCGTTTTGAAGTAAATGACAGTGGCGAGAATAAGAATAATGAACCAGAGAATGAATGAGAGAACGATGAAAGCGAGAGTGAGGCGACAGAGTGATGAATGAGAGAATGAATGAATGAGAGAATGAATGAATGAGGATGATACGTTACACTAATATATTCTCCTTCCTATATTTGTGGGAAGCAGTATCTTCTCTCCTTTTTTTTTAATTAGTGATTGATCTTGTCCCTTCATCCATCTCCCATCCAACGGATGAGATGAGGACTTAGGGACTCAATACTTATAAGGGACTCATTAGAACTCATCTCTCTCTCTGTCTCTGTCTCTCTCTCTCTCTCTCTCTCTCTCTATATATATATATATATATATATATATATATATATATATATATATATATACACACACACACTTAAGAACTCAATATATACAGTAAAATAATTGTTATATACTCAAATAGTTATTATGTACACCAATTATCAACAATGGAACATACATCAAAATAATTGTTACATACACTAAAAAACTCATTATACACGCTATTAAACTCACTACACATATATATATATACACTTAAGAACTCGATATATACAGTAAAATAATTGTTATATACACCCAAATAGTTACCATGTACACCAATTAATCAACAATGGAAAATACATTCAAATAACTTTTATATACACTAAAAACTCATTATATACGCTATTAAACTCATTATAAATATACACTAAAGAACTCAATATATACAGTAAAATAGTTATTGTTATATACACTCAAATGATTACTATGTACACCAATTAATCAACATATATATATATATATACTGAAATAATTGTCATATGTACTTAATTATTTGATTTAGTAGAATTGTTATATAACCTAAAACAGTTATTATGTACACTGAAATTGTTTTTATATACACCAATTTTATTTTAATATTAAAAAAAATAATTTTTTTTTTTTGGAAAAAAAATGTCTCTTTTGGGAAAAAAATGTGTTCATTTTTTTGGGAATTTTTTTTTTTTTTGGAAAAAAAAATCCGAATTTTTATTTTTTCAGAATATTTTTTTTCTTTGGAAATTTTTTTCTTTTTTCCGAAAAATATATTTTTTTTCCCCGGGAAAAAAATTTGGGAATTTTTTTTTATGTATGAGTTTTTGTTTTAATCTTAGCCTTTAATTTGATTTTAATCTAATGGTTGAGATTGTGCCTCAATGGGTGCAGAGAGAGAGAGAGAGGGGTTCACATGAGGACACCAAGTTTTTTAAGTCCATAAGTTGGTTATGGCCCGTCTCCTCGTCATCAGTTGGTTATGGCGGTAGTTGCTGGCATCAAGGGGAGGATCTATCACCGATTGCCTCTCATATAGCCAAATCTGAAAAAGGAAACAAAAACATGAGATCCCGAGACGAAACATGCGTCCGCCTGATGACACTCGATCGAGTGCCAGGATGACTCGATCAAGTGGCATCCCTGGAGAGCGAACATGGGGCTTTTTACGAAGGCACTCGACCGAGTGCCAGAGTGACTCGATCGAGTGCCCACTGTAGCAGTCAAAATCTCGAAAAATAAAAAAATTCAAAAAATCAAGAAATCGAGAAAAATAAAATAAAAAATCCGACATACTTCAGCAAACGGGTGCTCCCGGTGAGACGGACGGACGAATCCCTCTTACGATTGTCCAAGCCTTGGATTATTTCACCCGTAATCAGCCAAGCCGGGCTATGCTCCGTCTCCATTAAATCAACCACGGTTAATCGACGGATGCGACCCATACATGATAATAAGTCCATGTGACCCTCAAAGGCATAAACATGGAGCATGCAAAAAGAAAAGGCCGTACGGCTGTGAATTGGTCTCACCCGGACGTCATGCGGGTTCATGAACTTCTCAGCCAGGTCACAATCAAGGAAACTGTGTTGTCATCCCGGGCCATTCGAGACACTTCATTATGGGAGAGGCCTAAGAATTCTCGAAGCTCCCTCCTCAAGTCGTAGACCGAATATGGGACGGCGGACCGAAGTATTGGGTTCCATCCTCCTACAGCTGCAATCTCCTCAGGTAAAGGGCGGACTTCGCCCCGAGGAAAGGCAAAGACATGATATGTGTCATCCCAATAAGATAAGCATGCATCCAAGAAATAACGATCAACCAGCATCTGACGGAACGGGTACAACTGGGAAATACCCGTCTGGTTAAGAGCCACCCTATCTGTGTCCCTGAAGCGTCGGGACCATTCCTGCAACATCGCAGTCAACCTATCGATGCCCATGGCTACCTTTTTTGAAGGTAATGAAGAATATTCTTTTAAAAGAGAGATTGTAATGAGAGTTATGAAGAAATCAAGGGCAAGGGAGGGCTATATATAGCATTAGCCTTGTAAACCTTTTTCCATATCAATTTTTAGGAAACGTTTCCTAATCTCAAACGGAATCAACCCACAAGCCTAGTCCCGATACTAGCACGGAAATATTCATCCCGAACTTTCCTAATTTCTTTAGGGGTCATTTTTTCAAAAATTTCGAAATTTTAAGAAATTTCAAAAATTTCGAAAATTCAACCTTTCAAAAATCATTTTCCCCAGCACGAGTCTTCTTACTACCTACGTGTTGCATGTATTTTTATGTGACTTATACAGGTACGACTCAAACAGGGACATGCGACCCTCTAAATCTCCCCAGCATTTTCACGGGATGGGCCTTCACACAGGCGCACCCATGACTTACGCGACAAGTCCAAATTCCCCACGGAGGTACTATCATCAAGCCCAGGTATGGCTTCTATCTTATGGCTGGCGAGCCCTTCACGCGAGTCTAACGGACTATAAACGACCCGACCGGAAGTCTACCAGGTCTTAACGGGCTTGGTAGCTACTCTGACTTTCGCCCTGTCCAAGCCTCAGTCAGAGTGGGGGCTCTGTAGACACCTGCATTTTGACTGCCAGGTGTCTATGGCAGTTTCCAAAAAACACCCGATGATGATCGGACGCTAACGTGTTTCTACGCGCTCGGATATGGGCTCAAAACCATTAGTTGCTGGCTAATGCACTTACGGAGTACAAATCTCACAAATTCAATCTCAAATCTAGGCCCAGTGGGCCGTTTCCAATCAAATAAAGCTAATTTGGGCCGAAACCGTCATCGAAAATAAAACCGACTTTTTAACGATTGGGTCAACCCAGGTCAAAGTCAATTCCGAGACATACAAAACAGCCATTCAAACAACAAAAGTCCAATTCAAACACAAAACCCATCAAATACCCATGGTCACGGTCCAAAACAAGAGACCCGCACGACCCAGCCCATCTAATCGATCGAGTGGGCCTGTTTCAGGCCCGACTGCAGGCACAACGGGCCACTCGACCGAGTCAGCTGGTTACTCGGTCGAGTAACCCTAGCCGGGTGACCTAGGCTTTGCCTATATAAGCACCCCATGCAACACACATTCAAGACATCCTTTCACAACACTAATCGATCCTTTACACCTTGCGAAACCCTAATTACTACAACTCTAATCAAACCCTAAGCACTACACTAGCAAACCCTAAACCTAGCTTTAGGAATCGACACCCTAACCACCATAATTCAACCTCCATAAACCTCGAAGCTCCCGTGTTAAAGACACAACTACGAGCCCAATCCGAGACAAGAATATGTAGGTTGAGGGTGCAAAACCCCTTTCTTTCTCTTCTCCTTCTCTCTCGCGTCATGTGTCGTCCGTGTCGTCATAATCATTTTTTTTATTTTTTATTATTTTATTCGCATACTAATATCGATAATATAAATAGTATAAAACATTAAAATATTCGTCGATTCGTGTCGAGCATGAATGATGGTGGGATAAGGAAAACCGAATATACAAGTGTATTACACACAGCGTTGCCGGTCGCTTATCCCATCACCCCGATTGCTTGATTGTTGAGACGGATTAACATCAACTTTAATTTTCTTATTTTATCACCATTATCGCATATTTATCAATTCTAAAATTTATTTTCAAAATCAAGTCTTTATTAAATCAAAGCGTCGATCTTTTAGACTCGATACCAATTCCCTAATTGGATGTCGAATCTAATGATCTAGTCAAATAATTCGATCAATTCAATTTTCTCGTTGATGCTAACGTAGATGTTACGTTATAATTATGGCACTACAAACGCGGAGAGAAATTCATATCGTTTTGATTGACTTAAAATGACTTAAAATCAATTTTCTTTATTTTTCACTCTAGTATTCCATATCGATTCAATAATCGAATATGGGATACAACGAGTATTCAGATTTAGAATCGAGTATAAATCCTATAATATTTATATCCGATTCAACAAAAATCAATGATTTATAAAATCCGAGTTGAGCATAAATTGTGCAATATTTATGTCCGATTCGGTAGGATCATCGAATTATCAAAAACCAAAAGCAATTTCAAAATCAATAATAAAATTACAAGCTAACCTCGTTCGTATAGGTGCCACTCGACCGAGTGTCTCGGCCACTCGATCGAGACATCACAATTAACCGAGCAGAATGCTCTTTCGACCTCTACTCGGTCGAGTCTCATAGTGACTCGATCGAGTGGCGACGTACTCGGCCGAGTTGGTCAATAACTTGGTCGAGTAGGGTCATGAAATCCGGGACATAACACTTTTTAAGGATCCACTCGGTCGAGTCCCTCAATGACTCGGTCGAGTGGCCCTTTATCACGTTAAACCGTGAGTCCTACAATAGCATTCGAGTCTCATTAACCGTTTTTTTGTGACTTAGGTCAACAAGTGCCTAACTAATCACGTGAAACATCTTTTCAAAACCATGCATTAACACATTTGCATCATTCTATACAATTCAAAATTTGCACAAACCGTTAATATCATTATACCGTTACTAACCGTTTGTTGTTTCCTTTGTCAATTCTGGTCGTTTATTTTATTGTACTAAAATGAACCCACATGCTAAAATTCAACTTTGACGTTAGAATTAATTGCATTAAATCGACATAGAAACCCTTTTCAATTCCTCACATGCTTAGGGAAAATAATCTTTGCATATCATTTTCCCGTTCAACTAACGCGCGTATTAGAAAGTCATTCGAGATCTTAGTAGAGGCCGCTAAGTGCGGGCGGGGTTGGGTGTCCTTTGTGGGCTTTCCAACACGTACCCTCACCCCTTACTCAGAACCTCGGTTTCCGGATGCCCGAAACCGTTCGCGCACGAGAGTCATTCAATACACGATATCCGATAATGTCGGTATCGGTATCAAATGCAAAGGGACGAGCCCAATAAACTCTGACATCGGAAATGGGTCGTATTTTGTATACAGCCCACAACGACATAGAGTGGGCTCGAATGGGTCCGAACTCCCACAAAGTTCGGTGGCGACTCCACTTCGACCTAAATTTCAATTCGATCCATTCTCATATGGAGATTCATTCGCCTACCCAAACCCGCGCGTGGCCGCGTTGGGGTGGACCTATGTCATGTCCACAATTTGGCGACTCCGCTGGGGATTAACTGATGCGTGACTTACCATCGGCATCCTCAGGGTGAGACTCGAATAGAAATCGTTTGACTAGTACAATACGCGTTTTAGTTTTACGGTTCATGCATAACCCATATTTTTCCGGGCCGGTACTCGCGACCGACGTCCCACTATACCGTTGATGTACTCCAATATGGATATGTCAAAAGGTGTCCATAGTCGATTCGAGTGGGTTTCGCGGCACGTTCTAAGATCAACTCGACTTAGGAAGTCCGTCCCGATCAACGTCTAGACTATGTACACTGGTATAGACCCTCTATAGACCGACCGAGACTTCGTGTAAAGCATACATGGCGTCGTTATAATGCTTGCCTGACTACATGCTACTTGGTTTCCGAGTCGCTTTCAAAAACCGTCTTTTTTCAAAGATTGCATCTTTTTCAAACTATCCAATTTCAAAACCCGGGACGCATACCGAATTTAGGACTTATGATTTTACTCAAAATAGCCTATTTTCTAGCCGGTATGCCGCCCATTTCAAAACTCGAAAATATTTTCGAACTTTCAAAACCGAGGCCCGATACACTTTCCGATTTTCTCGAAAAATCGGGCCTCTCCACCGAGCTATCTCGGAATTTTCAAAAAAATCAATTTTCAAAACCTTCTTCTCCTCAGGACTTCCCGTATTTAGCAGTGTCGGGTCGTGTCTTAAGTTTTCAAGGTCTTTAGCGTCCGAACTCTGTCGATCTTACATAACGAGTTTCTCCCCTATCCCAATCCGCCTTATTAGACTAAGGCAAGGCCCACCTACGTAGGACAAACCCCTACAAAGGAGGGCCCGTCAACGCAATCAGGTCTAAAGTCTGGGGATGTCTCACGTGAACCTTCCTTCGAACAGGACTAGGCCCACCCCCCGAATCCTAAGGAAGGCCCACATTTCACAAGTCACCCGTCTAGGTGTCTTTTTCGAGTCATTTCCCTTTTTAGTCTTGTTCCGGATGTACTTTCTATTCCGGGATTTCGGGCTAGTTTCTGATTACGTGGTGTTCTTACAGACAGGCCACCCGAGACTAGATACCAACGCAAGATGGACGAATTGAAAAATGCTCTGACCAAGATCGAGACTCAACTGACTGCCATCCAGGCTAATCAGGCAACTTTATCCACCCGCCTGAGCACCGTAGAGAAGACGGTCCCTGTCGAAGGATCTGAGCCCATTGGGCCCATAGCTGAATTGATCAGTGTTGTTCGCAGGCTCGAGGAACAAGTTCACCTATCAACGAACAACTCGATCCACACTGAAAATGCTCGTACTTATTCGCCTTTGAATGATGAGCTACCGGCCAACCTCAACTTGACGGGAATTCCTATGTTTGACGGTACTGAAGACCCGGTCCACCATATCCGGGCTTTCAAGGACTTCATGGCGGTCAAAGGGGTAAAGTCCACCATGTTCAAGCACTTATTCCCTTCCTCCCTGGAGAAGCATCCTAAGGCCTGGTTTTACAGGCTCGATCCCAAGAAATATAAGACTTGGGACGATGTGGCGACCGAATTTGCTCGGAACTACGCCGATAACACTGAAATCCAGACTACAATGCGTACTCTGGAAGTAATGGCCCAGCAAGAGCCCAAAGAAGGGTTCACAAAATATTTGCAAAGATGGCGGGCCGAGAGTGTAAAGCTGGTCGACAAGCCCGGCGAGAAGGCCCTAGTGGAAGCTTTCGTCAAAAACCTCCTCCCATCCTACCGGGTCCACCTCCGGTATGCTATCATCCCAAACTTTGCTGTCCTTACTGAAATGGGCACGAGGATCGAGGATGACTTAAGACTAGAGAACCTGACTAAGGCCTCTACCAAAGGTTATCAAGGGGCTAGTTCATCTACAAACAAGCCCACATCTGCAGCTGCAGCTCGCAACATCTTCGGTGAGGTAAATCTGCTCGACACCTCATCCAAAAAGAATACACCAAATCGGGTATTCACAGATATAGGGACTACCTATACTTATGCCTTGCAAAGGCTATCTTCAAAGGGCCTGGTCCAACCGATAGGCCCAACCGCAGAGCCTCCAGTAGAGAAGAGGCCCAAAACTTATAACGCCCAGGCTTACTGCCAGTATCATCGGGGTAACGGACATGATACTGAAAAATGCTGGAGACTAAAACATCTGATCCAAGATCTGATCGAGAGCGGGAAAATCCCGTTGCCCGGAGACAAGCCGAGCAACAAAGAAAATCCGTTCAGTGCCCATGCAATATTCACGGGAGAAGTAATTGATTGTTCTCACCTCATTTCCCCTTTTATCCCATAAATCAATGGGATATGGTTCGATGACGAGGATGATGTTTATCTGACCAAAGGGGAAGCTGTCCCCATTACCCTTGAAGAGGTCCGAAAGGCTAAATCCAAGGCTTTAGCCACTAACCACCTCGCCGCAGCTGGGCGTTATGCTCCAACAACCGTCACTGAACCTGCTAGGACGGAATCTACCCTCGAAGAACCGAGCACTGACACGGCCCTGGTCCAGCAACTAAAGAGGGTTCGAGCTGACTTAATCATATGGCAATTACTAGTTAGCTCACAGGCACATCGGGAAGCACTGACTAAGGCTCTCGATGAAATCAAGGTCGATTCACAAGCTACCCCTGCTGAAATGGTAGCTACTATCATGCCCTACCTCAAGGGCAGGTCCAAGAACGAAGGCCCACTCATCACCTTCTCCGAATCTGATCTGCCACCGTTTGGGCCCAATCATAATCTGGCCCTGTACATTACAATCATCTGTCGGGGTAAGTACCTCCCGATGACGCTTATCGACGACGGATCTGCCGTAAATGTCCTTCCCCTAAGGACCGCTAGGGCCCTTGGCATCACTGATGCCGACTACCTCCCGACAGCACAGACTATCCGGGCTTTCGACGGAAGCCCAAAACCAGTGGCCGGGGCCGTCAAACTGACTATCATAACGGGCCCAATCGAGAAAGAACTAGAGTTCCAGGTGATCGACGTCACCTCCTCCTTCAACCTCCTACTAGGAAGGCCTTGGATCCATGCAGTCAAGGCCGTATCCTCCACCCTCCATAGGAAAGTCAAGATGCCACTTCAAGATGGCATCATCACACTAGAAGCGATCCCGATGACCGTGGCTAGCAGTAATGCCACAAGCCGGGCCGAACCACGAGGATTCGACTTCGTGGGTATGATCGAGGAGGAATATCTTTTCAGGCCCTACTTCACTACTAGCATTGACATGATGCTACAAAATTTGGGCTACTTACCGGGGGCTACCTCGAGACCACATCTTCCAGCTGGGAAGATCATCGTAGTCCTAAATGATGGTGAATCACAGTTCGGGTTGGGGTATACTATAATGTGGTCCGGGCCGGTATTCACAAGGCCACCAACATTCTCAAGGGTACTTACATAGGCCCTTATAGCCCGAAGTTAACTGACTACTTCGTCACCCCTGTGTTCGGAGCTATTCAAGTGGGCCTCTACCAACCCACCATCAGTCCATCACATATCCCGAGACCAAAACGGCTCGGGAATGCAACTACATCCCTGATGATATATTCACCATTATCCAGGCCGAGTCCGAGAAAGGTGAAAGCAACTCCGAGCCCGTGCTGGGGCTCTTATTTGGATAAGACAAGGCCGTCCCCGCCCTGAAGGACGATTTGGTCAACCTGATCCTCCGCAGCGATCAGTTTGACCCAACTAAACTAATCACCGAAGTCGGTGCCAACACCGAGACAAGGGCCTGGAGGAAGACCGTCAAATGGTCCGACAGCCAGGGATAGATCTACAAGCTGACCACCGGCGAGGGAGACATGCCGAATACTGAGTCCGAGTTTGAGTCAGAGTCGGAGTCTGAGTTTGAGTCTAGGGGGTCTGGTGCTAAAGTCGAGTCTGTAACCCCCTTTCCCTTAGCCACGTCCACTGAGGTCTCGGGGCCTATCCCCAAGACCTCTCCCTATCCCGCCACTGACCAATGATCAGATGGCAGCTCTATTCGAGCTATTTTCAAAATTTACCATTAATAATATTATCGAAAACCGTTCTGCTTACGACTTGTCTTATTTCCAAAACTTTCTCAATTTCAAAAATTTTATATGCAATGACATTGAGAAACCCGACGAACAGGTACCTCTGTCTCCGCATCTGATCGAGCAGCTCGAACAAAGGAAATCCCGAGATCCGGTAATCGAAGAAACCGAGTCCATCAATGTGGGAACCACTTTAGAGCCCCAGATGCTTAAGTTGGGCCTATCCTTAGATCCCGAGGAGAGAAAACAATTCGCAGACCTCCTCCAGGAATTTAAAGACGTCTTCGCATGGTCCTACAAGGACATGCCGGGTATAGACCGGGAAATAGCCGAACACCGTATACCCACCAAAGATGGGTGCATGCCAATAAAGCAGAAACTCCGAAGGATGAAGCCCGAATGGTCTCTCAAAGTCAAAGAAGAGGTAGACAAACAATTCAAAGCGGGCTGTATACAAGTGTCTGAATATCCAGACTGGGTTGCAAACATCGTGCCGGTACCCAAGAAGGACGGCAAGGTGCGAGTATGCGTGGACTTTCGGGACCTAAACAAGGCCAGTCCAACAGACGATTTTCCGTTACCACATATCGACATATTGGTGGATAATACAGCCGATCATGCCCTTTTATCATCCATGGACGGGTATGCCGGATACAATCAAATTAAAATGGCAGAAGAGGATATGAGTAAGACCACCTTCATTACACCTTGGGGGACTTACTGTTACACCGTTATGCCATTTGGGCTCATCAATGCCGGGGCCACTTATCAACGGACCGCCACCACTTTGCTACATGACATGATGCATAAAGAAGTGGAGGTCTACGTGGATGACATGATTGTCAAGTCTAAGGACCAAAACGGGCATATTTCGGCCCTAAGGAAGTTCTTCACCAGACTACGCAAATACAATATGAGACTGAACACACAAAAATGCAGTTTTGGGGTAACGTCAGGCAAATTACTGGGCCATATCGTTAGCCAACGCGGCATCGAGGTCGACCCAGCTAAAATCAAAGCCATCACCGAGATGCAACCACCCAGACCGAAAAAGAAATAAGGGGGTTTCTCGGGAAAGTCCAATACATCAGCCGGTTCATTTCGAAATTAACCATGGTATGTGAGCCCATTTTCAAGAAACTGAAGATCGGGGAACGGGTGCTATGGGACGACAAATGCCAAGCGGCTTTCGACAAAATCAAGGAGATTCTATCTGCTCCGCCGGTATTAATGCCACCTCAACCCGGTTTGCCTTTGTCGTTATACCTAACAACGACCGAGACAGCCATGGGGGCTATGCTGGCCCAGACAGTTGATTCAGAAGAACGGGCTATTTACTACATCAGTAAAAAGTTCCTCGAGTACGAATGCAAGTACACAATGCTCGAGAAAACGTGCCTAGCATTGGTTTGGGCCACTAAAAACTCCGACATTACATGCTCAGTCACGAGGTACATGTGTTATCCAAAATGGATCCTATCAAGTACCTGTTCGAGAAGCTCATCCTCAACGGCAGGATGTCCAAATGGACTTTACTGTTATCTGAGTTCGATCTCAAGTTTGTGCCATTAAAAGCCATCAAAGGCCGGGTAGTGGCTGAGTTCCTCGCCGATAGCCCGATATCCGAAGAAGGCCACACCGATACTTGGGCCTTTCCTGATGAAGACATATTCCATACCGATACTGAGACATGGGATTTGTATTTTGACGGAGCATCCAACTTCCGGGGATTTGGGGTCGGAATTCTGTTGATTTCACCCCGAGGGGAACACACTCTGCTATCCATCAAATTGGACTTTGACGTGACCAACAACGCAACCGAATACGAAGCATGCATTCACGGGTTGCAAGCCACCGCTGATTTAGGGGTAACAAACCTCCGGGTCCACGGTGATTCATCATTGGTCATTAATCAAGCACTCCAAAAATGGAAAACTCGGAACGCCAATCTCTTGGCTTACCAAGCACGAGTACGGGTTCTAGAGAAACAATTCCAGAAGGTAAAATATATCTACCTGCCCCGAGAAGAAAATCAATTTGCAGATGCACTTTCCAAATTAGCATCCCTGCTAAATATACCGGACCATCTTACCAGCATGCCAATTTGTGTTGAAAGACGGTCCGAGCCGGCTTATATCCATGCCATTCAAGATATTGAGATAACTGACCCAGAACCTTGGTATCAAGCCGCCCTAACCTACCTGACAACGAGAGAATATCCCCCGGAAGCTGAAAACCGGGCCAAGAAGGCTTTGCGAAGGTTGGCAACCCAATTTGTCCGTACAGACGACGGGCAGTTGTACAAAAAGACGGCACAGGGGGCTCTACTCCTATGCATCGACAAAATACAGGCCGAAAAGGTCATGGCCAGAGGTACACGATGGTGAGAACGGTCCGCATATGAACGCCCATATGCTAGCCCGGAAAATCATGAGGCTCGGGTATTACTGGAACACCATGGAAACAGACTGCCAGTTATATGTCAAACACTGCCATAACTGTCAGATCTTTGGCAATGTACAGCATATGCCGTCTTCCCTATTATATACCATGACATCACCATGGCCATTTTTGACATGGGGTATTGACATAATTGGGAAGGTGCATCCTTCCGGGACGGGAGGTCATTGCTTCATTTTAATGGCCATCGACTACTTCACCAAATGGGTCGAAG
This sequence comes from Agrostemma githago, assembly GCA_958450325.1. Classification (NCBI taxonomy): domain Eukaryota; kingdom Viridiplantae; phylum Streptophyta; class Magnoliopsida; order Caryophyllales; family Caryophyllaceae; genus Agrostemma; species Agrostemma githago. The sequence goes on from OY288250.1 coordinate 17,710,219, forward strand.
CCGAGTCATACCGTGTCTTGAACGCCAAGCACGTGGCCAAATTCATCCAAAATAATATCATCTGCCGATATGGGATCCCTCACGAATTTATCAGTGATCACGGGACCCACTTTCAAGCTGAAACCGCTACTTTGCTAGCGAAATACAAAATTCAGAGGCATACATCTTCACCCTACCGACCCCAAACAAATGGAGCGGTAGAAGCGGCCAATAAAACAATTGTCACCATACTTAAAAAGATGGCTGAGAATTATCGGGACTGACCCGACAAAATACCCTTTGCCTTATGGGGGTATCGAACATCAATCCGCACCGCGACCAGAGCAACTCCATATTATCTGACATATGGAATGGAAGCAGTTCAACCAGTCGAGCTAGAGGTACCATCCCTCAGGATTTTACTTGAGAGCCAAGTACATGAAGCAGATTGGGTCCAAGCCCGATACGATTCGCTAGTTCTTTTAGACGAACGGCGATCCCGGGCCCTCAACAATATTCAAATATATCAAAAAAGAATCCAACGAGCTTTCAACAAAAGGGTTAGGCCCAGGAACATCAAAGAAGGGGATTTGGTCCTGAAAATGGTTCGTGCCTTACTACCGGTTAACCCAAGGGGAAAATTTAAACCCAATTGGGCTGGGCCATACTTAGTCAAGAAGGTCCTATCAGGAGGAGCGGTGATGCTGACAGACCTGGACGGGAATGAGTTCGTCAACCCGACCAACTTAGACCAGCTGAAGCGCTACTACCCATAAACCCCTTTCTCAATGTCATTTGCGAAAATTTATAAAAATTTATCTTTTTTTTATAAATTTTCAAAATTATAGACAAGTCAATAAGTTAGAATTAATTATTCTACCGTCGCACATCGCGAATTTATAATATTGATGTATCTCGAAAATTGCAAAAAAAATCAATCAAATCAAATTTTGAACTACGTTCGGTTTGATTCCGCTAATTGTGGATACGTAGGCAACCCCTTAAAAGGGTACAACCACTGCAATAACGAAAAGACCGGAACGGTATTCAATAATATGTCTTTTATTAAATCTCGATAAACTCGAAAATTACAAAAAAAAAAAAAAAAAAAAAAAAAAAAAAAAACGCCGAAGTACAAAAAAAAATCACACCACAAAAAAAATAATAATACTTAAATAATAAATAAAGGAGACTTATTGCCGGGCATCTTGCCCTTCCCCTTGTCCTTTGGGTCACGAGGAGCCCGAGGTCGCCGGGGCGGGGAAGAGCGTTCCCGAATTACAAGGGGAACCTCCTTAGCTCGAGCCCGTTTCTCCGGCGACGGGTCTTCTATTGTCTTCGGCCCAAGTCGGGCCCGCACATGCTCAGGTAGTCTGTCCCGTGGGCCAAGTCGGTCTTGCACGGCTAATCTTGTGCCCAGTCTCCTCTCCAAGTCAGTCTGGGGGCTCACTTTCCCCCAAGCACCTTTAGCACTAGACCCTTCAGCTCGAGTCTTAGTCTTCTTCTTTTGGCTTGACTTTAGTCGGACCATAGCAGCCGGGGTGTTTCTTTCCTCAAAGATGTCCCTATTGTCTTTAGCCTGCTCCCTTCGCAGCAAATCAAAAGCTTCATCAACCTTCAGGGCAGCTCGGGCTTTGGCATCACCTGCTTTAGTCCACTTTGTATAGGAGGCTGAAACCCAAGTCGAATGACGAGATTTGGAAACAGGCCAAGTGTGCCGGGTGTACCATCTTTGTATTCACGTATCGCACATCACATCAATCAGTTGGGTAGGGTCGGTCACTCACAACTGCTTTAATTTCTGGTATCCATTGAGCCCGTCCATATTGCCTTAGTATGCGGTCCGGGTAGAGATGAACCGTTTGCCTGAAAGACAAGATCACTTGGTAACGAGCTCTGTCCCTCGGATCCAAGCCGGTCCAAACGTAGATGGGCCACCATGGCACTACCCATCGAATTAGCTGACCGCCATGAATTGATAGCACCTCGTCCCAGTATGTCTGAGTAATCTGGCGAGAAAAATCGATGGCCCGTCTCCTCGTCATCAATTGGTTATGGCAGTAGTTGCTGGCATCAAGGGGAGGGTCTATCACCGATAGCCTCTCATATAGCCAAATCTGAAAAAGGAAACAAAAACATGAGATCCCGAGACGAAACAGGCGTCCGCCTGATGACACTCGATCGAGTGCCAGGATGACTCGATCGAGTGGCATCCCTGGAGACCGAACATGGGGCTTTTTACGAAGGCACTCGACCGAGTGCCAGAGTGACTCGATCGAGTGCCCACTGCAGCAGTCAAAATCTCGAAAAATAAAAAAAATAAAAAAATCAAGAAATCGAGAAAAAAAAATAAAAAATCCGACATACTTGCAGCAAACGGGTGCTCCCGGTGAGACGGACGGACGAATCCCTCTTACGATTGTCCAAGCCTTGGATTATTTCACCCGTAATCAGCCAAGCCGGGCTATGCTCCGTCTCCATTAAATCAACCACGGTTAATAGACGGATGCGACCCATACATGATAATAAGTCCATGTGACCCTCAAAGGCATAAACATGGAGCATTCAAAAAGAAAAGGCCCTACGGCTGTGAATTGGTCTCACCCGGACGTCATGCGGGTTCATGAACTTCTCAGCCAGGTCACAATCAAGGAAACTGTGTTGTCATCCCGGGCCATTCGAGACACTTCATTATAGGTGAGGCCTAAGAATTGTCGAAGCTTCCTCCTCAAGTCGTAGACCGAATATGGGACGGCGGGCCGAATTATTGGGTTCCATCCTCCTACAGCTGCAATCTCCTCAGGTAAAGGGCGGACTTCGCCCCTAGGAAAGGCAAAGACATGATATGTGTCATCCCAATAAGATAAGCATGCATCCAAGAAATAACGATCAACTAGCATCTGACGGAACAGGTACAACTGGGAAATACCCGTCCGGTTAAGAGCCACCCTATCTGTGTCCCTGAAGCGTCGGGACCATTCCTGCAACATCGCAGTCAACCTATCGATGCCCATGGCTACCATTTTTGAAGAAAATGAAGAATTTTCTTTTAAAAGAGAGATTGTAATGAGAGTTATGAAGAAATCAAGGGCAAGGGAGGGCTATATATAGCATTAGTCTTACAAACCTTTTTCCATATCAATTTTTAGGAAAAGTTTCCTAATCTCAAACGGAATCAACCCACAAGCCTAGTCCCGATACTAGCACGGAAATATTCATCCCGAACTTTCCTAATTTCTTTAGGGGTCATTTTTTCAAAAAATTCCAAATTTCAAAAAAAAAAATTTCAAGAAATTTCAAAAAAAATTCGAAAATTCAACCTTTCAAAAATCATTTTCCCCAGCACGAGTCTTCTTACTACCTACGTGTTGCATGCATTTTTATGTGACTTATACAGGAACGACTCAAACAGGGACATGCGACCCTCTAAATCTCCTCAGCATTTTCACGGGATGGGCCTACACACAGGCGCACCCAGGACTTACGCGACAAGTCCAAATTCCCCACGGAGGTACTATCATCAAGCCCAGGTATGGCTTCTATCTTATGGCTGGCGAGCCCTTCACGCGAGTCTAACGGACTATAAACGACTCGACCGGAAGTCTACCAGGTCTTAACGGGCTTGGTAGCTACTCTGACTTTCGCCCTGTCCAAGCCTCAGTCAGAGTGGGGGCTCTTTAGACACCCGCATTTTGACTGCCAGGTGTCTATGGCAGTTTCCAAAAAACACCCGATGATGATCGGACGCTAACGTATTTCTACGCGCTCGGATATGGGCTCAAAACCATTAGTTTCTGGCTAATTCACTCACGGAGTACAAATCTCACAAAATCAACCTCAAATCTAGGCCCAGTGGGCCGTTTCCAATCAAATAAAGTTAATTTGGGCCGAAACCGACACCGGAAATAAAGCCGACTTTTTAACGATTGGGTCAACCCCGGTCAAAGTCGTTTCCGAGACGTACAAAATAGCCATTCAAACAACAAAAGTCCAATTCAAACACAAAACCCATCAAATATCCATGGTCACGGTCCAAAACAAGAGACCCGCACGACTCAGCCCATCCACTCGATCGAGTGGGCCTGTTCCAGGCCCGACTGCAGGCACAACGGGCCACTCGACCGAGTCAGCTGGTTACTCGGTCGAGTAACCCTAGCCGGGTGACCTAGGCGTTGCCTATATAAGCACCCCATGTAACACACACTCAAGACATCCTTTCGCAACCCTAATCGATCCTTTACACCTTGCGAAACCCTAATTACTACAACTCTAATCAAACCCTAAGCACTACACTAGCAAACCCTAAACCTAGCTTTAGGAATCGACACCCTAACCACCATAACTCAACCTCCATAAACCTCGAAGCTCCCGTGTTACAGCCACAACTACGAGCCCTATCTGAGACAAGAACATGTAGGTTGAGGGTGCAAAACCCCTTTCTTTCCCTTCTCCTTCTCTCTCGCATCATGTGTCGTCCGTGTCGTCATAATCGTCGTTTTTATTTTTTATTATTTTATTCGCATACTAATATCGATAATATAAATAGTATAAAACATTAAAATATTCGTCGATTCGTGTCGAGCATGAATGATGGTGGGATAAGGAAAACCGAATATACAAGTGTACTGCACACAGCGTTGCCGGTCGCTTATCCCATCACCCCGATTGCTTGATTGTTGAGACGGATTAACATCAACTTTAATTTTCTTATTTTATCACCATTATCGCATATTTATCAATTCTAAAATTTATTTTCAAAATCAAGTCTTTATTCAACCAAAGCGTCGATCTTTTAGACTCGATACCAATTCCCTAATTGGATGTCGAATCTAATGATCTAGTCAAATAATTCGATCAATTTGATTTTCTCGTTGATGCTAACGTAGATGTCACGTTATAATTATGGCACTACAAACGCGGAGAGAAATTCATATCGTTTTGATTAACTTAAAACGACTTAAATCAATTTTCTTTATTTTTTCGCTCTAGTATTCCATATCGATTCAATAATCGAATATGGGATACAACGAGTATTCAGATTTAGAATCGAGTATAAATCCTATAATATTTATATTCGGTTCAACAAAAATCAATGATTTATAAAATCCGAGTTGAGCATAAATTGTGCAATATTTATGTCCGATTCGGTAGAATCATCGAATTATCAAAAACCAAAAGCAATTTCAAAATCAATAATAAAATTACAAGCGAACTTGGTTCGTACAGGTACCACTCGACCGAGTGTCTCGGCCACTCGATCGAGTGACATCACAATTTACCGAGCAGAATGCTCTTTCGACCTCTACTCGGTCGAGTCTCATAGTGACTCGATCGAGTGGCGACGTACTCGGCCGAGTTGCTCAATAACTCGGTCGAGTAGGGTCATGAAATCCGGGACAAAACACTTTTTAAGGATCCACTCGGTCGAGGCCCTCAATGACTCGGTCGAGTTGCCCTTTATCACGTTAAACCGTGAGTCCTAGAATAGCATTCGTGTCTCATTAACCGTTTTTTTGTGACTTAGGTCAACACGTGCCTAATTAATCACGTGAAACATCTTTTCAAAACCATGCATTAACACATTTGCATCATTCTATACAATTCAAAATTTGCACAAACCGTTAATATCATTATACCGTTACTAACTGTTTGTTGTTTCTTTTGTCAATTCTGGTCGTTTATTTTATTGTATTAAAATGAACCCACATGCTAAAATTCAACTTTGACGTTAGAATTAATTGCATTAAATCGACATAGAACCCCTTTTCAATTCCTCACATGCTTAGGGAAATTATTCTTTGCATATCATTTTCCCGTTCAACTAACGCGCGTCTTAGAAAGTCATTCGAGATCTTAGTAGAGGCCGCTAAGTGCGGGCGGGGTTGGGTGTCCTTTGTGGGCTTCCCAACATGTACCCTCACCCCTTACTCAGAACCTCGGTTTCCGGATGCCCGAAACGTTGGCGCACGAGAGTCATTTAATACACGATATCCGATAATGTCGGTATCGGTATCAAATGCAAAGGGACGAGCCCAATAAACTCTGACATCGGAAATGGGCCGTATTTTGTATACAGCCCACTACGACATAGAGTGGGCTCGAACGGGTCCGAACTCCCACAAAGTTCGGTGGCGACTCCACTTCGACCTAAATTTCAATTCGATCCATTCTCATATGAAGATTCATTCGCCTACCCAAACCCGCGCGTGGCCGCGTCGGGGTGGACCTATGTCATGTCCACATACGTTCCCTTTTCGATACCTTGGTTTACCTATCCAATGTACCCGTCTTGGGAAAGCTGAGTGTGATATTTTAGTTAGTCGTGTCATATCGCGGATTAATAGTATTGGAGCCCGTAAGCTGTCTTATGCGAGGAGATTGACCTTGGTTCAGTCTGTGCTTTCTCAGTTACATAATTACTGGGCCATGATTTTTATTATTCCGAAGTTTGTCATGGCTCGGATTATTTCCATATGCCGTAATTTTCTGTGGGAGGGCGGTGTGGAGGGCAATAATCGGGCACTTGTGAGTTGGGAAAAGATATGTTGTCCATATGATGAAGGTGGATTGTGTCTGAGGGAGTTGTATCTGTGGAATTAGATGGCAGTAGGGAAGTTAGCATCTTGGGTATTTGACCAACCGGACCGACTTTGGGTTCGATGGGTTAATAGTATATATCTGAGGGGAAAGGAGTGGCATGAGTATCAGCCTAATACAGATGTTACATGGGCTTGGAAGAAAATTTGTCAGGCTAAGGAGAGAGTCAAACACATGTACGAGATTGGTGTCTGGCATGGTTCGCGTTCCAGTTATTCTATATCTACGGCTTACCAGGAGCTGAGGGCCCCAAAACCGAAAGTTTCGTGGGCGAGGCTCGTTTGGAGTGCTTGGAGTGTTCCGAAACACAGGTTCATCTCCTGGCTTGTTTTTTGGGGTGTGCTAAATACGAGGAAGAAGCTTTTGCGAATTGGTGTTGCGGATAATGATAGATGCTACCTTTGTGAAGAGGAGGAAAGTTTAGAACACCTTTTCTTTCGGTGTGCTTGGAGTGCTAGGATCATTGGGATGCTTCGTGATTGAGTATATAAAAGGATTCCGGCTAGGCGGGCTCTCGTTTGGGCGACCAAGATGAGGGGCTCGAAGTTTCAATGCAACATCATAAGAGTGTTGATTAACGTGACAATATATTATATCTGGAGGTAGAGGAATATTTGCAGAACTGAGAGTATCGTGCCACATCCTATTTATATTGTCAATTTGATTAAACACGATGTTAAGAATAGAGTAATGTGTAAGATTAAATATCCTATTGGCGAAAAAGACACTAGATGGCTGCAAAAATTGTTGTAGTCATTTGAGTGATTGATTGTAATTATTTACACATAAATATATACTTACATTTTACCAAAAAAAAAACTGAAATTACAGAAATGGATTTGAGTTACAAAAATATATGAAATGATTAGAATTGAAGTTACAAAAATGGATTTGAGTTACAACATACGATCTGAAGTTATAAAATATGTGAACTGAAGTTACAAAATATGTGGAGTGAAATTACGAAAATATATGAACTGATTAGAATTGAAGTTACAATATACGATCTGAAGTTAAAAAATATGTGAACTGAAGTTACAAAATATGTGAACTGAAGTTACAAATATATGGACTAAAGTTACAATATACGATCTGAAGTTATAAAATATGTGAACTAAAGTTACAAAATATGTGAATTGAAGTTACAAATATCTATAAGAAGCAACTTATTTACAAAGCTCGTCTGGTCTTATCTCCATTTTTAATTCTTCCTCTTCGTCTTCATCTCCATTTTTAATTCTTCATCTTCATCAAAAATCTGCAATTATTAATTGAAAACACATACTATATTAATTGAAAATAAAAAACATAATGAAAAAAATATCAATTAGCATATAATAGTGAAAACAAATGAAAAAGGTGGAAATAAAGATGCAATTAAACAAAAACCCAAAAAAATCAGTAAACATAAACCCAATGAAACAAAAACCCAGAAAAAAATCACTAAACACCATAGAAATTTGATTAAACACCATAAAAATTGATTAGAAACAATATTACCACCAGAAATTGATTAGGAACAATAAACATAGAAACTCCCAAATTGAAAAAAAAAACCCTAATTTCGTTGAAAACCCCCAAAAAACGTGAAATTAAAAAAGAATCCTCAAATTATACTAAAACCATTATAAATCGTCACATTAAAAAACAAAAAGAGGAAACAATACCTTAACCTGCGAAAAGATGAGAAATCGACCGAGAACAGGGTACTTGAACCAACAAAGAAGATCGAAAATACGCTGACCAACAAAGAAGAGAACAAATCGACAGTAAAGGAGTAATGGAGTGGGAATAGACTGAAGTATAATGGAGTGGGAATAGAGTGAAGTATAATGGAGTGGGAATAGAGTGAAGTATAATGGAGCTTGGGGAATAATGAATGAATGAAGGTGGGAATAGTGAGTGAACAGGGTAATGAATGAAGGTGGAAATAATGAAGGGAAAAAACGAGGAGTTTGGGGATATGTAATGTAATTTACTTTTATTTTCAAAATTTTTTTAAGCTAGTAACAAACACCTACACCATCCTATTTCTTATTCTCCTAAACACTTATATTTCCTCTTAGTTTACGTATAAATTTTACATAATTAAAAACCACTTCCTATCCTTATTATCTCTTGTGGGGTCGTGTTTGATTAGAAGAAGGAGGTGAAGAATTTCCGAGACTAGAAAATGTAAAAAAAAAATCTGGCAACCTTTGATCTAATTCTCTAATAACTTTAATAAGTATATAATAAGCTATTAAGATAACCAAACTTTTCTTCTAACATCCTTTTTATATATAAGTATATTTATGTTACTAATATAGAAATATGCTTAGTGTGGACATGACATAGGTCCACCCCGACGCGGCCACGCGCGGGTTTGGGGAGGCGAATGAATCTCCATATGAGATGTGTCGAATTGAAATTTAAATCGAAGTGGAGTCGCCACCGAACTTTGTGGGAGTTTGGGCCCGTTCGAACCCACTCTATGTCGTAGTGGGCCGTGCACAAAGTACGGCCCATTCCGATGTCAGATGTTATTGGGTTCGTCCCTTTGCATTTGATACCGATATCGACGTTATCGGATACCGTGTATTGAATGACTCTCGTGTGCCAGTGGATTCGGACATCCGGAAACCATGGTTCTGAGTAAGGGGTGAGGGTACGTGTTGGGAAGTTCACAAAGAACACTCAACCCCGCCCGCACATTAGCGGCCTCTACTAAGATATCGTTTGATTTTAAAATACGCGCGTTAGTAATTCGATGAATGATATGCAAACATTGTTTTGACTAAACATGCGAATAATTGAATGGGTTGCTATGTCGATTTAATGCATCTAAATTTAACGCCAAAGTTGTTTTAGCATGCGAAGTTTGTTTTAGTATAATAAAACAAATGATGAGAAGAAATCGCAAAAAACATGAACAAACTTTTTATATATAAGTATATTTATGTTACTAATATAGAAATATGCTTAGTGTGGACATGACATAGGTCCACCCCGACGCGGCCACGCGCGGGTTTGGGGAGGCGAATGAATCTCCATATGAGATGGGTCGAATTGAAATTTAAATCGAAGTGGAGTCGCCACCGAACTTTGTGGGAGTTTGGGCCCGTTCGAACCCACTCTATGTCGTAGTGGGCCGTGCACAAAGTACGGCCCATTCCGATGTCAGATGTTATTGGGTTCGTCCCTTTGCATTTGATACCGATATCGACGTTATCGGATACCGTGTATTGAATGACTCTCGTGTGCCAGTGGATTCGGACATCCGGAAACCATGGTTCTGAGTAAGGGGTGAGGGTACGTGTTGGGAAGTTCACAAAGAACACTCAACCCCGCCCGCACATTAGCGGCCTCTACTAAGATATCGTTTGATTTTAAAATACGCGCGTTAGTACTTCGATGAATGATATGCAAACATTGTTTTGACTAAACATGCGAATAATTGAATGGGTTGCTATGTCGATTTAATGCATCTAAATTTAACGCCAAAGTTGTTTTAGCATGCGAAGTTTGTTTTAGTATAATAAAACAAATGATGAGAAGAAATCGCAAAAAACATGAACAAACAGGTTAGTAACGGTTTGTAAATCAAATAAAAGATATAGATATGATGACATGAATGATTTTGCAAAGATAATTCGCGTGATGGATTAAGCACGCGTTGACCGAGGTCATGAAAATATTTATCGAGACCTGAAATATGCTGAAAAACCCCGCTGTTTTGTTAAAGAAAAGATGTTCGAAGAATTAAGACGAAATAGCTTTTTTATGTTACGGTTTTCAGGGAACCACGCGACCCGCGCGAGAAAGGCGCGACTCGTGCAGCCATGCGACTCACACGAGGCACGTGCGACTCGCGTGGCGGACTGTTCTCGGGATTATTTTTAGAAAATTGACAGTTTTGTTAGATCGCGTACAAATATAGCATAATTTATACTCGACTTAAATATTGATACTCGTAATATTCGATACTTGATTATAGAATCAATATCGGATATTTAGAGTGGAGTAAAAAAAGTTATTTAGAAAATCGTTTTGAATGTTGTTAAGACGAGATAATTCCTCCACGTTGTAATATCGTAATTACTCGGCTTCAACGGTATTATGCTTAACATGATTTGATGATTGATTCCTTTAGATCCGATATTCGACTATAGAGTCGATATCGAATCCTTAGGGACGAATCTTTATTGAAAATAGTACGATAATATCGATATTAGGAACGAGAAAATAAAAAAGAAAAGACGTGACGACGACCCGTATAAAAACACAGACAGACGAGAGAAAGAGAAGAAAAGGGAGAAGTCGGGATTTGTAACACCCTCAACCTACATGCTTGATTATCTCGAAAACGGGCTCGTAGTAGCGGCCTAGGCGCGGGAGCGTTAAGATGTATATAGGTGAGTTATGGTGTGTATGGTTAGAGATTTGGCGAGTTTTGCTCTCGGGTTTGTATATGGTTTGCCTAAAATTGCCTAGAATTTCGGGTTGTGAATGGTCGGGAATCCTATAGGATTTCTAGAGGAAAGATCGGAATATAATATTCCTAGTATTGCTGAAGTTCCGGGTTGTAAATTTGATGATGTGTGTTGATGTTGTAATTGATGTCGGGAATTGTGTGTGTTGTTGATGATTTGTGTGTGCAAGGGTGGGGTACTTATAGGATGAAATACCGACTTGGGATAGGAGATTGATATCTTGCAAAGGAATAAAATAACCGGTTGAGATGAAGTGGGATTCCGTCCTTGAATAGGAAAAGGTTACTTGCATGGGAAGAAACATCGGGTTTAGATGGAGTAGGATTCCGACTTTGGATAGGGAAGGATTCCTACTTTGTAGCTGATATTTGTGTAGTATTTGACTTCGAGTCAGATTTTTGAAGTGGCGTGACAGATTTTTATGTCTCGGAAACGTCTTTGACAGGGGTTTGACCCGTTTGCTAAAAGATGGTTTTGCCCTTGGTGTCGGTTTTGACCCAAATTAGTCTCATTTGACTGGAAACGACCCACTGGGCCTGGATTTGAGGTCTGTTTTGTGAGATTTTTACTCCGCTAAAAGCTCGTGCCAACTACTATTGATTCTGAGTCCGAAAATCGAGTGTATTAAGTCATGTTTGCGTCCGATCATCATCGGGTGTTCTTTGGAAACTGCTATAGACACTTGGCGGTCAAAATGTGGGTGTCTACACTTAGTTTAATATTTAGGCTTATTTTATGACTAACATTACTAAGTTATATATATAAAAATGTTAGATGATTAATTTTAATGTTTTTTATTTTGGTTATAAGACTTATTGTAAATTTGATTTAGAGGACGTAGAGTTACTATGGGACCAAAATTTACTTGTAGCGGACTTCGATTTAATTTTCGTTACATAGTTTCGTTTATGACTGAAATAATGTCTTGACGAAAAATTCACTATTAAATTTGTCATCACTTTAATTTTTGTTATATAAAAGAAAATGGATAAAAATGGTTAAAAGAACCTATAAAGAATAAAATGAATTTTTGTTGTTTTTAGTATCTCTTCATTTTTTTATTCTTTATGTATTGTTTATTATTTGCACTATACTCCACTTTACTTTTGTTTTACATTTCTTGTTAATTAATTACTTTATGGTTTTTGTTTATATTTTTCTTTTAGTATTATTTGTACTTATTTATATTTTGTAACAATGGTGTAAGTGGGTAACATACAAAACATTTTATTTTAATCACATTTTATTTCGTTTTGAGAAGACGGAAACTTTAAAGGTTACATCGGATTTATTAAATGAATTTATTTTATTTTGAAACTTTTACTTGACATTCATAAGTATTAAAATTAATACCACGTCAAATTTCGTAATTTTTAGATAAGTAGAAATTTAATTATGAAATTTTCATTATTTAGGTTTTAAGCAATTACATAAAATATTTTATCACTTTAAAAATTTGGAAAAACATATGGTAATTCTAATTACAATATAAAGTTATGTCCTGCAAATTTTCATAATTTTTCATCGAGTTTTAGATTACCAAGCATAATTTACAAATTTATTACTTAAAATCGAGTTTTGATAAAAATCTTGTTTACTAGTTTAAAACATTGAAAAATATAAAATTATTAAAATATGACTTGTTAAATAAAATTTCAGAAAGTATAAAATTTTTACAAAAGTATTTTATTTAATGTTAAGTTTTAAATAAATTAAAGAATTGTCAAATCATTAACAAGGAATACGTTTTAATGTATTGAAACGTCAAGATCTCCAAAATCAATTACGTATGACTTAATATATATTTTTCCGAAACCTTAAGTCACAAATAGTATTTTATTACACCTTAGTCTATTTTAATAAAACCTTATTTAAAGAAATTCCGATTTAGAAATAAGTTTAAAATAAAGAAAACATGTTTAAAGGTTATTTTTAGAAATGGACAAATGGTAGGACGACACATGTCATGTGACCCTATTAAATTTTAAAACTATATTTTCTAAATTTAAATTTATAAACAAATACAACATATATATAAGGACTCAACGAAATAAATAAACATTTATATCCAAAATAACGTATTTAGAAATAATGTACCTTCTCAAATAAATGTTGTGCGATATTTGAAATAAAGTATAACACTGTCACCACGAAAGTAAGAATTTGGTAATTTGACTGTTTCAAATGAGTCCGACCGTCTAATAAAGGTCACAAAATAAAATATTACTTGATCACGGGTGACTTTTATATAAAGTTTACAATGCGAGTCTAGGGTCCAGATAGCTTGTGATGAAAAGCAGACTAGGAGGCTGGGGTCAAAGAGTCGACCTAATGTTTAAGGTGGTCGTCCTACGACAGTGAGGACTGCGGTCCAAGAGTCTGCGTAGGGTATGTGCGCATATATAGACAAGTACTTGATCAGTATTACTACCTAGGTAGCGGGGGCAGAACAAGATTCTGAAAATTGCGGGTACCCTCTTGTTGATGCAGAGAATGTAATCATCAGCTTTCATTCCGCCCCGAGCCCCGTTTGAATAAACATATAATATAATTTAAGTCCGGCCCAATTGAGCCTTATGGGTGGGATGTAAACCTCATAAGATCGGTTTGGCCTACGGGTCGGTAACACGGTTACTCCTATTGGTGAGATGCAAGTCAATAGGGTGTAGCGGTGGTACTAGGAGCCACGACTCGTACATTAATCTGTTTATGTGAAAACAAATCTTTTAAAAATCAATTGGCTGCCAACGTTCCATCTTTAAAAACTTCACCGTTTTTCATCACCTCACATGTTTATTAACTGAATTAAGGGAAACTATTTGTTAAGTGATATCCTTTAATATTTCTGTAAGCATGATATTTGTTAGTCACATGATTGTCTTATGCGTATAAAGTTATATTAGAAGAACGGTTTGGTTGCTGTCCCGCTCGTCCACTGTTTTTTTTTTTTGCGGGTCTAAGATGTTGGGGAATCGAGCGAGAGAGATTTAATAATATTTTTGTATAAAATACAATTTAGATTTTGTACTAAGTGAATTAAGACTATGTAATTAATAGTCGTTTATTGTAAGGATCCGTAGGGATCCGGATTTATTTACACTTTGATATAATTTTAATTAAATGACTTAGATAATTTTCCGCATTATCTATTAATTTAAGTCATCAAAAATCCGGGTTGTTACATGTAATCACTAATAAATATAAAATTCTAAATATACCGTGCATTACTGCGCGGGATCTGTACTAGTAGGTGAGTGAAATTGTTAATATAAATTCTAGAGTAATATATAAGATAAAATATATTCACGTGAGATCTTGTTTAAATTGTTTAATCAAGTACGTTATAAATATCAAATTTTTATAATTTTTACAAATACGTAACTAAAGTGATAGACAAAGGAAAACGTGCATTGACAAGTGTGAAAAAATAAATGCAAAGAATCAAATGAAACGGAGGGAGTATATAATTTGTTCATCTCAATCATTTTTGTAGTCTTTGTGATGGATAGATTAACTAAAGGCAGATTTATCATTAAGACTGATACATATATCACTCCAAGAAAAAAGGTCACAGGCGTCCAAAGAATTGGCGTCAAAACAAATAGACACCATCCTGACGTCTGATATAAAACACGGACGTCCGCTATCGGAAGCCCAAATGGACGTCCGCTATCGGACGCCCATTTTTTGACATCCGACGTGAGTTTAATTTTTTTTTGGGGAAAATACTGTAGACGAACGGGCGTCCACTGTCGGACGCCATAATGGAGCCGCGACACGGGCGTCCACTGTCGGACGCCATAATGGGGCCGGGACACGTGTAACACCCCTGATTTTATAAATTTAAATTAAATTAAAATTATGTTCATATTTTTATTTTTACGATTCAACTCGTAATTCTTAAAATTATTGTAAAACGAATTTATCGTTTAATCGTTTAAAACTTCTTAAATTTTATTTGACTCAGAAACTCTTCTTATATTTAAAACATATTTTTATTTCTATTTCGATATATTTATATATTTAATTTAATTCTTATCGAAGTCTATTTCGACGATTTAAATACTAAATTCTCCTATTTATTTATATTTAAGCTCGAATTTCTATTTTCGGCTCGAAGTTCATTTATTTTAAATTTCGTCAAAACATTTATTTCCTTTCCTCGAGAAATCAATTTAATTTACTTTATCGAAGATTTATTATTTATCGGGAAATACTATTTCATCGTCTAAGTATTTATTTCTATCAACTTCGTTTTCGTCTCGAGTACTTTATTTACTCATTTTATTTGACGGTCCGATTATTTATTAAATTTATTAACTCTTTTCATTTCGATTCGTGGGTCAATCAACTTATCATTACGAAATTCGTTTAATTTCTTTTCCTAACCCGATTCATTTAATTAATCCGTTCAACGTATATTTCATGTCTCCGAATCCGTACACCTTTTATTATTAATTGATGCATTCCCACATGCTAATCACATAAGCCCCACTTATCTTTTGTCTTCCCACTGCAATTCATGTGGGCAGCCTTTCACTTTTCCTCACCGCTTCTTCTTGCCTCCTTGTTTTCACCTCCCTTTTATTCCCTTGTCAACTCTTCATTCCACCGCTTCCTCCTTCCCTTTTCTTCGTTTTTTTTATGTTGTTCTGCCGCTGCTGTTCTCCTGCGCTCCTGCTGTCTGCGTGCTACTGCAGTACGCTACTGCCTCTGTTGCTGCGGTTATTCCGCTTGTTTTGCCTTAGGTAATCTCCGTTTCCTCCGTTCCTCCTTCTCCTTCTTCATGCATCTGTTGCTGTCACGTTCTGTTGCGGTTTAATGATCCTGCTGCTGCGTTTTGTGGTTGTTATCACTGTCCGATGTTTCCTTTCCGTGGCCTTCTTCTCCTCCCTCTGTTTTCGTCCCTTTGTTGGCCTCGCTGCCATTGTTTGTCGATTCTGTTTTCCTTCTGTCCATTTCTTCTTCAATTTTTGCGTCGATGTTGCGATTTCTTCTTCTGCTGGCATTTCTGTTCTTTTGCTCTATTTACCATCATCATCTCTGTCGTTCGGCTGCTGCTATACGTTGCTTTTACTGCTGCGTATTCCTGTCGTTGATCATCCGTTAAGGTCGGTGTTGCTGCTGTATTTTTTTCTGCCGCTGCTGCTATATTACGTTCTGCTGTCTCTACGTGTTGATGCTGCTACGTGTCTCGTTTTCTCTTCTTTTCTTCTTCCTTTCCGATTTCATTTGTCGGGCTGCCGCCTTTTCTCTTCTCCTTCTTAAGTATTGATGCCGCTGTTGTGTTATTGTTACTACTTCCCGCTGCTGTACATCTTTGCTCTGGTTCTTACTACCGCTGCGGTTTTGTAATTTCATTGTTTCTCCCTCCGGTTGATACATTTTTGGTGTACTGCTGCGTTCCTCGGTTTTTGGTCGTCGTCTCATCGTGTTTTGTTGTTGTTGCGGCTGATATATGTTGTCTATATCGTTTGGTTGCTGCACATTTTACCCCTTCTATTTCATCCCTTTTGTTCCCCCGATTTCTTTTTCCCAATTTTCGGAACATCTAGTTTTCCTTGTTTTTCTTTCCTCTGTTCGATTCTGATTCGTACATTTCCGTCTCTTCGTATTTTCGATCTCATTCAGCCTTGAAGCCTTCTGGAAGAACATGTCTGGTGACCTTCAGAGTCGAAGTTTTGGACTGGGACTTTTAAGAGAGCCTAGTACGTGATCGGGTTGATATTGTCTCAAGGTAACTTTAGGACGTTACTCGATTTTATATCGTATGTTTGAGTAGTAGTATGTAGTAAATATTTTAACTTCGGTTTTCTAATTTTAGCTATATATATTTGCTAATTATATTCTTTTAAATCGTATTTATAAATATTTTACAAGTTTTCGATATCGTTTTACAAATCGTTAGTAATTTAATTATTTACGATCGTTATAATATTTTGTTGGTTATCGTGACACTAGTAACTAAATAATAACGATTTCATATTTTCTTCATATTTCGTTAATTTATAATTTTCACTTAAAAATCGTATTTTTATATTTTAATCGAAATTTGTATACTTGTTAATAAATTAATTTTCGTTTCACGATTTATTCTAATAAATGAGAAAATAGTCGATTTGGTTTTAAATATATTTTTAGTAGAGACTATTTTCACTAATAATTTCCTATTTGTTTCCGATTGACTATTTTTATTAAAATCCGTATTATTTATTAATAAAAACTATCTGTTAAAAATAATTTGAATTCTTCGTAAATTTCGTTTCATTTATAAAGTTCGTCGACTCAATTAATTTTGATATCATTTTCTTAAAACATCTATTTTCTAAAATTTATAGTTTTAACTCGATTGTCTAATTATATATAAAGTACTATACTTTAACTTATTATATTTTATTTATATTTTGAGTAACGAATTTGGGAATATATTAAAGTTACGATAACGACGATAATAATAAAATGGTAATTTCGTTAGAAATGCTATTTTTAATACATTTCACATATTTTAATAACTTACGTATTTTCTATAACAAAATTTCTATTTTAAGTAAGTTCTAAAATTAGTAAGTTTCTATTTATAGAAAGTTTCCATTTTAATATAAAATGTTTATTTCTTTTATCTTCATATTATTCATAATAATTATATCTCTTGTTTATATCGATAATGGCTTGTTTTGGAATTATGGAATAAAGACAAGTGTGAGGTTTAGAGTAATATATTCTGGGGTTTACGTTTTTGCCATCAACTATAAGGCTGGTGTGTCTTTATGGGGCACACTGGTTGTTGAACCGAGCATATATGGTGTTCGGGAGTGTGTGTACATTTTGACCTTAAACTTGTGCCTCGCAGTGTAAGACGCCGTCGGGTTGAACTGAGTATTTATGGTGCTCGGGAGGGGTGTGCATATTATCTTAAACTAGGGCCACGCATTTATAAGTCGCCGTCCTATTATGGTTGAGTAGCCTAGTTAGAGACCGAAGTTTGATTTGTTTGAACTAGGTTCTTGAAGCTAGTTTTTAGTATTCTCCTAGTGAAAGTCTAACCGTCGACACTAATCCTATCCATAACACCATTTTGAATATTTTTATTATTATCGATACAATTTGGTTTGCAGGTTGGCAAACATTTGAAGTTTTCTTCTGAAAACTTGTTCTGATTTTATTGTTCCAATATTTTAAGTTTTCTCTGAAAGCTTATTTTCATTATATCACTTAATGTTTTCCATTTTAATTATTTTGATATAGTAATACTATTATTTTTCCATATGATATAATATGGCTGGGAGAACATCCGAGTTACTCCCCACTGACGTGGCTGTTATGTTTATAACATGACAGGTATTTGCTGCTGGGTTTTGGGTGTGAGCTAGCGAGTAGCGCGGATCCTACTCTTTCTTCATTCGATTTATGGATTTGTATAAACCCGTTTGAAGATTTTTACCTTTAGCCCTTTTGTAAAAAGAGGCCTTTGTATTGACTTACCATTTCTTTTAATAAGATATAGTTTGTCAGTGTGTTTTAATCCCAACTCTATAGTGTTTCCGCCACTGTATTGCGTTAGAATTTCTAGGGGATTACACACGGGCGTCCACAGTCGGACGCCATATTGCTGAAATTGGCGTCCACTGTCGGACGCCACTTTGGTCATAGGAAATTCGCGAACAAACCACCCCCGACTCCCTGCTCGTCATTCATTCAATTTTTTTTTACTCTCTTACTTCTCTCTAAGACCAACGTATCCCTCTCCCATTTTCATATAATATTTTCTCCTTTTTTTCCACTTATTTGGTATGTATTTTGATATTGTTGATTTCTTTAGTTTATTTTTGTTATATTGATTTCAATTAAGTTAAATTTTTTAATTATTGATTTTGATTTTTTTTTTTGAGGTTATTAATTAGGGTGTTAATTAAGTTACCATGTTAGATTGCCCAATAATTTTGCCCAATATTGATTAGTTAGATTATTGTTAGTATAAGTTATGGTTTAAGGATTGATATTAGATTTATTTAGGTGTTTTGATTAGGATAGTGATAGTATATATATGAATTATAAATTAAACTAATTTTTTTAGGTTTTGGTGATTTTAGTAGTAGTTATTATTAAATTAACTTAAACTGAAATAAAATTTGGAAAGGTTTAGTAAAATGGAAATTGTGAAATTAAGTTAATAATATGTTTTATTAACTTATATAATTTGTTTTTAGATAAAGAATGAAGAGAATTGAACGGAAATGGATGTATGAGGAATGTTTGATAAGAAAAGATGTCCTAGTGTTGAATTTTTAAAGGGCGTTGAGGGTTTTTTTGGAGGTTGCTAATTAAACGCTCACCTGATTTTCAGTTGAAGGGTGAAGTTAGGTGTTCTTGTTTTAAATGCAAAACCTTAAATTTTTTGAGATTATTGTGATTAAGGAATATCTGATCTCAGACTAATTTGAGTCAAAACTGTCACCGGAAATAAAATTGTCTTTTGCGACCGAGTTAAAACCCGGTCAAAGTCGAAACCCGAGACGAAACCAGCTTCACGCTGCGTCCAAATACACATAATGAATCAAGTCAAAACAACCGAATCAATCAAAACAACGATCAAATCCAAACCTTCCCCATTTATCTCCAACCCTTTCACACCCGGTCAAAAGCACTCGATCGAGTGTCATAGGGCCACTCGATCGAGTGCACCCTCGAAAAACACCCAGACACCATTTTCTAGGGCACTCGATCGAGTGCACATAGGGCCACTCGATCGAGTGACCCTAGACAGGGCTCGAGTCTATAAATACTCCCCCATTAAACAACATTCAACATACACATTTTTAGCATCCACAACCTTACAATTCCTCATCAACTTCATACATTCTCTACAACTTACAACACATACGTACCCTTTGAACTTGGCTTCAAACTCACAACACCACCTTCAAACTCATCACCCTTGAGTTCTTGGCACTCCTACACACATACATACATATTCCGAGATCAAAACTCGTAAAAATCAAGAACATTCTCTCTAAACACAACCATACAAACCATAACTCGCCTTACATATCTCGACGCTCCCGCGCCTTTGCCGCTACTAGATGAGCCCGTGTTCCGAGACTAAAGCATGTAGGTTGAGGGTGTAAATCAAATCCCGACATTCCTTCTTCTCCCTTCTCTTTCTCGTCTTATATATATATATATATATATATATATATATATATATATATATATATATATATATATATATATATATATAGAGAGAGAGAGAGAGAGAGAGAGAGAGAGAGAGAGAGAGAGAGAGAGAGAGAGAGAGAGATCATATAAGTCTCTTATACTCTTATAACTCCGTAAGGCTTATTATCAACCATTGGATCAAAACAATATATAGATGGCTGAGATGTTGCTTGACATTTAATTTGAAAATAAAATGAATTTGTTTACGTATCCCAAGCTCCTCTTTTTTTTCCCACCCTCAATTACTCTGTTCCTCTTTTTTTTCCACTATTAATATTCCCACCTTCATTATCCCAAGCTCCTCTTTTTTACTTCACTACATTACTCACATTTTGGCAACCGTTTCTTCACTCCATCTCTTCACTCTATCTTTTCAGTATCTTTTTTACTTCACTCCGTTACTTCACTCAATTACTCACTCCATTTCTCGGTCGATTTCTTCTCTTTTCGTAGGTAAAATTTCGTCCTCTAATCAGATTGTGCGTTTTTTCTTCTTATATTTAGTATAATCTGGGGATTCGTTATTTTTTCACGATTTTTGGGGATTTTCAGTGAAATTAGGGGTTTTTTTTCCAACTTGGGGGGTTTTTGAGTTTAGTTGTGAGGTTTACTTGCGAGTTTCTTGTTAAATTGGGGGTTTCCATTTGGGGATTTGGTGTTTAATCTATTTTTGGTGGTAATATTATTTCTAATCAATTTTTATGGTGTTTAATCAAATTTCTATGGTGTTTACTGATTTCTTTGGGTTTTTGTTTCATTGCATGTTTGATTTCGTAGTATTAATGTAGTATGTTTTTGATGGTTATTAGGTTACCGTGTTTTAATTGTTGAGTCTTAATAATGCGTTTGTGATTTTCTTTACTGACCGCAACTGATTTTTTTTGTTTATGCGTTTTACTGTTTGTTGTATAGTCCTAATCAATTTGTTATAATTTTTTACTGACTGCAACTCAAATTTGTTGTTTATGAGTCTTAATAAGTCCGTGAGGCTTATTCAGTTGTACCATGCTGTAACACCTCTGGTTTTATAAATTAAGTTAATTAAAATTAGGTTCGTATTTTTATTTTATTTACGATTTAACTCATAATTCTTAAAATTGTTATAAAATGAATTTATCGTTTAATCGTTTCAAACTCCTAAAATTCTATTTGACTCGGAAACTCTTATTATATTTAAAACATATTTTTATTTTTATTTCGATTTATTTTCTACATTTAATTTAATTCTTATCAAAAGTCTATCTCCACGATTTAAATTCTAAATTTTTTTTATTTTTATTTAAGCTCGAATTTCTATTTTTCGGCTCAAAGCTCATTTATTTTAAAGTTTCGTCAAAACATTTATTACCTTTCCTCGAGGACTCAATTTATTTCACTTTATCGAAGATTTATTATTTATCGGAAAATACTATTTCGTCGTCTAATTATTTATTTCTATAAACTTCATTTTTGTCTCGAATAATTATTTATATCTCGAGAAACATTTATTCTACTCTTTTTATTAGTCGGCCTAATTATTTTTATCAATTCAATTTTATTTCGATTACGTGGGTCAGTCAACCTATCGGTACAGAATTCATCTCCTACCCGATTTATTTATTTAACCCGTTTTCTTATCATCCTTTGTATTTAGTGGTTATACACTTAATTCATTTCATCTTACCCACTTTTACGTTCTCTCCCTCTTCCTTATCCTTTATGAATCCACCGCTTCACCTCTTTCTGATGGGAGGATTTGCCGTGGGTCCTACCGATCAAGTATTACCAACTATACCTAACGGGTAGCTAGGGTAAGTCGGGTCGTATCCACGGAGACGGTTATAGGTTTCTAGATTAGGTCTACCTAAAAATGAGACTAAGTCACAAACAAACACAAAAATGACGAGAATTGACAAACTATGATGGTTGGAGGAGATGAAAGTGGACTAGCAATGAACTATATATGACATATACTAATTGAAACAACTGAGATTAACTACTCAAATAAACTAGAGAAAATGATCGACTAAAGAGATGGAGAAATCAAATATGGGAAGGAGTAGGGTTAGGTTGGGTACATAAGTATGGTAGGATGATTGGGAGGTCAAGGGTATAGGTTTCACCTAGTCACTAAGGTCGGTTCGCGCTCTCGCGTCAAAGCCAAAGTCCGCACTCTCGTGTCAAAGACTGGACCCGAATACTCATGCAAAGTATTACCCAAAACATAAGCATTCAACCACAAATTGATCACACAAATGAGAAGATGAAGACAAGCATGAGAAGCATGGCCACTACAACTCAAACAAGCAATTCAACAAACACATAGAGTGCTCAACATGTGACTAATAACAAAGATTCTACCTTTTCCCTTAATCAAACCCTAATTACCCATAATCCACACTTAATCCCTCTACTAACCCCACAAAGAGTCTACTCACTCATAATCAAACTAACAATAACAATGATAAGAGAAATCAACATAAACAACAAAACATTCATTATGAACTAACAATAACAATAAACAATATGTAAAGATTAAAACTTGAAAGATTAACAAAGATTAAGAGAAAAGAGATTATACCAACTAACAAGAGGATAAAAAGATGAAAACTTGCATTAATAAGAAACCCAAATAAATCTCCCAAGGTTGTCAATCTTGGATGAGTCTTCAAGAATCTCCTTAATACAAGACTAATTAACTAAATTAATCTAAGATTAACAAAAGTTTAGAGAAAAGATTAAGCTAATGAGAGGAGGAAGTCTATCTAGGGTTTAGAGTAATGTAGAGGGGTCTAAGATGCTTAAACAATACAATGGAGGAGTATTTTTAAGGTTACAAGAGTGAAGGAGAATGAAAAGAAGTCACGCGGCTACAGCTGCCTCATCCCTGTCGGGATGACATACCCTTCCCGGTTGGGAAGGAATGGTCCCGGTCGGGACGGCCTAAACAGAAGCTGTTCCTTTTGTGCACTCCTTCCCGACCGGGAAGGCCACTCTTCCCGCACGGGAAGGGTCCTGTAGGCCTCCGTTAAGATCTCTAAGGTCCCTCCTTGCTTCTCATGGGCTTCTCATCGATTCTCGGAGCTTGGGATCGAGTCTAAGGGGCTCGGGAATGGGTCCGAAGGTCTCAGGATCAAATCTAAGGCGCCGAGTGATCGTTCCTTCTCTTCGTTGGCTCCAAAAGTGTAGAAAACAAGTCGGAATCGTTCCAATTCTCTATGAGTGGTCTTGGGAACCTAAAACGAACTAGAAGAAGCATGAGTAGCCCAGAAATCGCTCCAAAGAGCGATTTCACAAGAGAAACCGGAACGAAACATAACAAATAGGCACTACAAACGACACTTATCACTTTCGTTGTCATTTTTTTGTGATTCAACTCCCCTGTCCTCCGCTTTAATTCTCCTTCTCATTCATCCTCCTTCCTTCTTCGTTCTTCCACTAGTAGAAAAACATGAATTTGAGGCTCCATAAAACCCTCCATTTGAGGCGTTTTCTATGAGCCTCATACGGGGGGGCGCACATTGGAAATTGTAGTGCTGCGTTTTTAAGAAGCCTCTATTGATGGACTATTTGCGGCATTTTTGCCAAAAAAACGCCTCAAATAGGTACTTTAAAAAAAAAACCTATTCGAGGCGTTTTTTTAAACAAACGCCTCAGATAGGTGTATTTTTAAATAAAAAAAATAATAAATACAAAACTAATAACTTCATGCATTTCAAAATATAAATTACATTATTCAACTTTTCATGATATTAAAATAAATACACCAAAAATTACACTTGCACAGTATTTATACTAACGCACTCCATAAATTTATAACTTACAAATAAATCAAGGGAAAAGTCTCATGGTACCCTCGAACTATGTCACATTACACATGGTACCCCTGCTTTTATGTTTATTTCCATGGTAACCTTGAGTTTTATAGTTTAGTTCCCGATTTGACCTTACCCAAATTTCTGTCATGACGCCGTTAAATTTTGACAAAAATTAATTATAGTTGTTCTCATGGTACCCTTAAGTTTTCATAGTTGTTCTCATGGTACCCTTAAGTTTTTCATAGTTGTTTCCATGGTACCCTGAAAGAAAAGCAACGACTCATTGAAGCAAAGCAACGACTAGTTTACTGAACTAGCCGTTACACAAGTGCTTCTAAATTCACTTTCCTTTCTATTTTGGCAGAAAAAAGAACAAATAATCCACACTTTTTCACTCAATCTTTTCACCTCTTTCTTCACTTGTACAAAAAAATGGAAAATATTGATGTTTCCGGATGATCGAGCTTCAAGGTTACGGTGATGAAGTTTTTCCATTTTTTTGTACAAGTGAAGGAGGTGAAAAGGTTGAGTGAGTAATTGTGGATTGTTTGATCTCTTCTGCCAAAATAAAAAGGGGACTGGTTCAATAAACTAATCGTTGTCGTTGCTTTTCTTTCAGGGGTACCATGAGAACAACTATGAAAACATAAGGGTACCATGGGAACAACTATGAAAACTAAAGGGTACCATGGGAACAACTATGAAAACTTAAGGGTACCATGGGAACAACTATGAAAATTTAGGGGTAGCAGGAGAACACTCTCTTTTTGAAGAAAAGTAGTTGTTAATTTTGGTCATAATTTAACGGCGCCATGACAGAAATTTGGGTAAGGACAAATCGGGAATTAAACTATAAAACTCAAGGTTATGTGGACATGACGTAGGTCCACCCCAACGCGGCGAAGCGCGGGTTTGGGTAGGCGAATGAATCTCGTGGTAAGATTGTTCTCGGGTTCGAAATTTAAGCCAAAATGGAGTCGCCACCGAATTTTGTGGTTATTCGGAACCATACGAGCCCACTCTATGTCGTCATGGGCTATACACAAAGTAAGCCCACTTCGATTTCAGAGTTTATGGGGCTCGTCCCTTTGCATTGTTATATCGATACCGTTTACACCGGCTTTCGTATATAAAATGACTCTCGTGCGCCAAGGGTTTTGGGCATCCGGAAACCAAAGGTTCTGAGTAAGGGGTGAGGGTACGTGTTGGGAAGCCCACTAAGGACACCCAACCCCGCCCGCACATGGCGGCCTCTACTAAGACACCGTTCGTGTTCGTGTACGCGCGCTAGTAAATTGATTAAATGATATGCAAACAGCGTTTTGTCTAAGCATGTGAATTTTGCGTTAACTACGTCATTTAATGCATCTTATTATTTGTCGAAATGATTTAGCATGCGAGGTTCATTTATAAAGCGTAAAAGCAAGTAAATTAACGAAGCTCGAAAAATAAATAGAAATAACGTACAAATTACACGGGCGGAAATACAACCCGGAATTCACAATACAACATTACGTAAAGAAATGATAAGCGAAATAAAAAAATAACGCAATAAAAAGATAGAAACGGACCCGTATATAAACTAGACCGCGAAATATGTAGATGGACTAACCCCGATTAAATACGCATTATGTCGCATATTAAACGAAGGACGGGAATATGAGATTGTGGCATATTGCTAGCCTAATCTCACATCTCGTAGTCTTGTCCCGACTTATCACGTCAAAAGGTGGTCAAAGTCGTTCTACGTGTCGTGATGTGCATGGTTTTGAAAATAGGATAGTCACGTGATAGTCTTTGCACGTGATGACTAAAGTCGATAAAAGGTCGGGGCTTGAATTGTGGGTCAAACCCCTCGGTTTTGTGGGTTACAGGACCCACTCGACCGAGTTGTGGTGTGACTCGGTCGAGTGCACGTTTAACGTGGCTACTGACCACTTTTTGGGGTGCTACTCGATCGAGTGGCCCATGGCACTCGATCGAGTGCCCCCTGTACGAAGCATGGCTCGTTTCGTTTTTATGACTTAAAATCGATGAACGGCCAAACCAAATACAAATATTACACGATTTGTATTTAATTCGGCCTCCGGTAATATAATCGTGTATGAATGATTATAATACCGTTACCGGAGTTTTAGGAAAACGTTTACGTTAGATTAGAAAATTTTGAATTAGTGACGAAATGTATCCCTCTACGTCACGACATCGGAACTAACCCTTTCGGGTTACGTGATGTCGGTTTTCGTGTCAACGGGTTTCGTACCAATTATGGAAATGGGATTAAATGCGTTCAACTACGATCGTTTGCAATCGCATCACGCCCTTGAGTACGTTGGGGCAGGGCTCCTCGAAAGGGCTCCACCTCCATTGTTGCTCGTAAAGGGATTAGACGGATTTTAGGCAAACATCGTAGTCAAACGGATTTAAAACCGGATTTTGATACTAGTTTACGTATACACGGTATTATTAATGTTAATGACGATAAAATAATACAAAAACAAAAATATAAAAGGTACAAAAATGCTAGTGTTAGTGTTACTACGATTACAAAGATGATGCAAAAATACGATAAATAAAGCGAAAATGAGACTAGATAAAAGAGATTAAGACGGGGTTTAGGACACCCTCAACATACATGCTTAGTAAGGACCTCGGAAATGGACTCGTAATAGCGGCACGGGCTCGGGAGTATCGAGGATGTATGAGAGTTATGGTGTGTATGGATGCGTGTGTGTATGTGTCGGTTTATCGAGGGACGAGAGCTCGGTTTTTTGTGTGTTTTTGGCTTAGGATTTCTAAGGCTTGTAAGGTGATGAAGTAGGGTAAAATGTGGCTGAAATTGTAGGTGAAGATGTAGGGTAGAAGTGCTTAAGAATTCTGAAATGCATGGGGGGGGTGAAGCGGTATTTATAGACTTCACCCCTCGACATAGGGGCACTCGATCGAGTGGCCCTAGTGCACTCGATCGAGTGCCTTCGCAAACGGGCCAAACCCGGGTTCAAGGCGCTCCACTCGATCGAGTGGGGTCAATCCACTCGATCGAGTGGGTCAAACGGGTGAGATAAAATAGGGAAGTTTTGACTTTGTTGTTGTGATTGATTTTTTGAATTTTATTCTTTGCGCCAACTGAACTTGGCTGTTTTATGAGACGATTTCGTCTTTGACCGGGTTTTGACCCGGTCGCTAAAAGACGGGAATTATTTTTGGTGTCGGTTTTGGCCCAAATTAGTCTCTCTTTGCTCGGAACGACCCACTGGGCCTGAATTTGAGGTCTGTTTTGTGAGATTTTTACTCCGCTAAAAGTCCATGTCGGATATTATTGATTTCGAGTCCAAATTCGAGTATACCAAGTCACGTTTGCGTCCGATCATCATCGGGTGTTTTTTGGAGACTACCATAGACACGTGGCAGTCAAAATGCGGGTGTCTACAGAGCCCCCACTCTAACTGAGGCTTGGACAAGGCGAAAGTCAGAGTAGCTACCAAGCCCGTTAAGATCTGGTAGGCTTCCGGTCGGGTCGTTTATAGTCCAGTGGACTTGCGTGAAGGGCTCGCCAGCCATAAGCAGAGGGTCATACCTGTCCTGATGATGATAGCTTCGCGGGGAGTTAGACTTGTAGCATAAGTCCTGGGCGCGCCTATACGTGGGCCCATCCCGCATCATTTCGGGAAAAAATGCCGCCTCGGGCGTTCAGCTGGGGAAGTATGTGAGCTGTACGAGCTTGCCTTCGAAGCCTTGAGTCGTACTTGAGCTGATGATGATGCTCCGTAGGGAGTAAAGCCTGCCTCTTTTGGGGAGTAGGTGTACCCGTATGCCGACACATTGCACTTTGGATGTAGCACACCGGGGAAAAGCTGATTCCGTTGGGGAAATTAAATAGTTTCGCAGGGACTTGCTTCTAAAGTCCGGGGTGTACCTGTATGCTGACACATAACAGCTTGTATGTAACACGTAGGTAAAATGTTGACTCTCGCTGGGGAGAAAAAGGTTGAATTTTTTGGAGGGAGCAAAAGTTTTGAACAGAATTTTTGTCGCGAAGAAATTTTATCACAGAAAAAATTTGGAGACTCTTAGGAAAGCTCGGGACAGCTTGATTCTTATTCTGGGTTCAAGTTGGAAACCAGGCCTGCGCGCGCATGGGGCCCAGCTTGCTGAGGAGGCAGGGTAGTTAGGTTTTCTGTTAGGTTTCCTCATTATAAATATGAGAATCCCTGCTTCAGTTTTCTGCATCTCAACTCAAATTCTTCTTTTCCTTCTCAAAATCTTTTAGACTTTCAAGAAAGTTAGAAATCTCCGCTATGGGTATCGACCATTTGACGGCTATGCTTCTCGCCTGGTCCCAATACTTTCGGGACGAGGAGAAAGTCCGACTGACCCAGATGGGAATTGTCAATTTATTCCCTTTCCAGCGTCTGATAGTTGACGCGCATTTTCTGGACGCCTGTCTGTCGTTTTGGGACACCACCCATCACGTATTTGCGTTCCCACGGGGGGAGATGTGTCCTTTGCCCGAGGAGATTGCGGCCATAGGCGGTTGGGGTCTTGCTGTTCAGCCCGCTATTCCCCCGTTCTACCCGGATCCGAGGAGGAGATTAAGGGAGTTTTTGGGTTTGTCTCATGCTGAGGCAAATCGGATGGTGCAGGGAGATACCGTTTTTCTGTTTGACCTGGCCGACAAGTTCATGAACCCACGGGACGTAAGGGCCACCCCTGCTCATAGGCGTAGGGCATTCGCCTTTTGCATGCTGCATTGCTACGTCTTCGAGGGGCTGATGGAGCTTGACTCATGTAGGGGTCAAATCAGGCTGATTGGAGTGGTTGACCAGATGGAGACTGGTCATAGCCCTGCTTGGCTAGCCACTGGAGAAATCATCATGGGTCTGGATGCCAGGAGGCTTGACCCGACCCGACGGCTGATGGGGAGTACCCGTTTCCTGCAGGTATACCTCTCGATTTTTTTTTTTTTTTTGTGTTCACGTTTCACGCGAATTTCCTGATTTTCGTAAGTCACTCGATTGAGTGGACCTGTCACTCGATCGAGTGACACTCATACCGGGCTACTGCCTGTTTTTGACAGGCTTACTCGATCGAGTCAGCTGTTGTAACTCGATCGAGTTGGCTGTAGCGGACCACTCAATGGCTTACGAAGCTTGTGTATACTTTTCAGATATGGCTGTCGGAGCGGTTATCGATCATAGAGACCCCTCCGAGCAGTCAGATTAGCTCCCGAAGGCGGAAGATAAGCTCGAGTCATCGGATAGATCGAGCTTACTGGGATGAAGAGCTGGTATTCCACGGAGGTCCCTTGATCAGGTGGACCGTCGCTTGGTGGTTCCTTTCAAAATTGACCGGACTGGCTAAGAGAGACCAAGCCCGGTACCTGACGATCCTGTCCTTAGACTGGACAGTTCACATTTATCCGGACCGTCTCCTAAGGCAGTTCGGTTTGTCTCAGCGCATCCCTGAGACTGAAGCCATAATCAGCATCTCGCTCCAATTGACGGACGCTATGTGCGACACCTGGTTGCAACGATGGTTCACTCGTCCTACATGGACTATACCCAGCCCTTGCCAATCCGCTTGGGTGTCACGGGCTTATCAGAAATGGACTTCTGAGGAGTCCGAGGAAGCTCGAAAGGCCCTGAAGCTTGAGGAGGCCTTTGAATTGGTTCATCGCGAGTCGGCGAAGGACAACAGGGACTTTTTCACCGGGGAATATATTCCTGAGGCTACAGTCCGGGGAGAATCGGGTCTTAAGTCACAAACTAAGACTCGATCTAAGGAAGTCGGTTCTAGCAGCACTCGAGGGCAGACCGACTTGGAACGACGACTTGGGCCGAGGTTGGCGGTCCGGGATCGACTTGGTCCGCGTGACCGGCTCCCTGAGCCCGTGAGGGCTCGACTTGGGCCTATTGATATGACAGAGGAGTCGGGCTCAAACAATCGCGCCCGAGCTAGAGAAGTTCCCGTGGTGATTCGGGAACGCTCCCCTCCGCGTCGTCGCCAGTGGACGGCTAAGGAGGCCAAGGACAAGGGGAAGGGCAAGATGCCCTAAATGCCGAGTCCTTTAGCTTTATTATTATTTAAGTATTATTATTTTTTTTTGTTGTGTGCCCCTTTTTTTGTATTATTTTTTTTTATTCCTGCATTTTTGTAATATTTTTTTTTTTGAATTAATAAAAGAAGTTTATTATTAAAACCGCTCCTGTCTTTTCTTGATTGCATTGGTTGTACCCTTTTGAGGGGTTGCCTACGTATCCGCGACTAGCAGAATCAAACCAAACGTAGTTCAGGCATAGGAAATTTGCAATCTCGAATTACACCAAGATTATTAGTTCAAGATGTTTATGACAGTAGAATAAATAATTCTAGCTAATTGACTTGCTTTTTGTAAAAAAATGATTTTGATAAAATTTGCTAATGACATTGAGAAATGGCTAAGGGTAGTAACGCTTCAGTTGGTCCAGGTTGGTTGGGTTGACAAATTCATTCCCGTCCAGGTCCGTCAGCATCACTGCTCCCCCTGATAGGATTTTCTTCACCAGATATGGACCAGCCCAATTGGGTTTGAACTTTCCCCTTGGGTCGACTGGTAGTAGAGCTCGAACAGACTTAAGGACTAGATCGCCCTCCTTAATGTTCCTGGGCCTTACCCTTTTGTTGAAGGCCCGTTGGATCCTCTTCTGGTAGATTTGGATATTATTGAGGGCACGAGACCGTCGTTCGTCTAGTAGAACCAACGAGTCATATCGTGCTCGAACCCAATCAGCTTCGGGTACTTGGCTTTCTAGCAGAATTCTGAGGGACGGTACTTCCAGCTCAACTGGTTGGACTGCCTCCATCCCGTAGGTTAGGTAATATGGTGTCGCCCCGGTTGCGGTGCGAATTGACGTTCGATATCCCCATAGGGCAAAAGGTATTTTGTCTGGCCAGTCCCGGTAATTATCAGCCATCTTTTTTAGTATGGTGACAATTGTTTTATTAACCGCCTCTACTGCTCCATTTGTTTGGGGACGGTAAGGCGAGGAAGTATGCCTTTGAATTTTATATTTCGTCAGCAGGGCTGCAGTCTCGGCTTGGAAATGAGTCCCGTGATCACTGATAAATTCAGACGGGATCCCGTATCGGCATATTATTTTGTTCTGGATAAACTTGGCGACATGCTTAGCATTGAGAATGCGATATGATTCAGCTTCGACCCATTTGGTGAAATAGTCGATAGCTACTAAAATAAAGCAGTGCCCACCGGTACCAGAGGGATTTATTTTCCCGATTATGTCAATACCCCACGTTGAGAATGGCCAGGGTGACGTCATGGTATACAGCAGTGATGACGGCATATGTTGCACATTGCCAAAGATTTGACAGTTATGACAATGTTTGACATATGATCGGCAGTCGGCTTCCATGGTATTCCAGTAATAACCGAGCCTCATGATTTTTCGGACCAGCATGTGGGTATTCATGTGTGGGCCGTTTTCGCCATCATGTACTTCGGCCATAACCTTTTCAGCCTTATACTTGTCAACACAAAGGAGAAGAGCCCCCTGTGCCGTCTTTTTGTACAGTTGCCCGTCGTCGGTACGGATAAATTGGGTGGCTAGTCTTCGTAAGGCTTTCTTGGCTCGTCCTTCCGACCCGGGAGGATATTCTCCGTTTGTCAGGTATGTTAACACAGCTTGGTACCATGGTTCGGGATCAGTTACTTCAATGTCTTCTATGTCGCAAATGTATGCTGGCTCGGACCGTCTTTCGACGCAAATCGGCATACTAGTCACGTGGTCGGGAATATTCAGTAAAGATGCCAATTTGGAGAGTGCATCTGCGAACTGATTTTCTTCCCGGGGCAGATATATATACTCTACCTTTTGGAATTGTTTCTCGAGATCCCTTACTCGTGCCTGGTAGGCCACGAGATTAGCATTTCGAGTCTTCCATTTTTGAAGTGCTTGGTTAATGACCAAGGATGAGTCACCATGTACCCGGAGATTTGTAATCCCCAGATTGGCGGCGGCTTGTAGCCTGTAAATGCATGCTTCGTACTCTGCTGCATTATTGGTAACATCAAAGTCCAGTTTGATGGAGACGGGAGTATGTTCCCCTTTTGGTGAAATTAGGAGGATTCCGACTCCGAACCCTCGAAAATTAGATGCACCATCGAAGTATAAATCCCAAGTTTCAGTATCAGTATGGAAAATATCTTCGTCTGGGAAGGACCAAGTGTCGGTGTGTCCTTCCTCGATTACCGGGCTATCGGCGAGAAATTCAGCTACTACTCGACCCTTGATAGCTTTTAATGGTACGAACTTTAGGTCGAACTCTGCCAGCATTAGAGTCCATCTAGAGATTCGACCGTTGAGAACGGGCTTTTCGAAGATGTATTTGATGGGTCCATCTTAGATAGCACGTGGACCTCGTAACTGAGCATATAATGTCGGAGTTTCTTAGTGGCCCAGACTAGAGCCAAACACGTCTTTTCGAGCATGGTATATTTGCACTCATACTCTAAAAACTTTTTGCTGATGTAGTAAATGGCTCTTTCTTCGGAGTCAACTGTCTGAGCCAGCATAGCCCCCATGGCTGTCTCGGTCGTCGTTAGGTATAACGACAGAGGCAAACCGGGTTGAGGTGGCATTAAAACTGGCGGTGCAGACAGAATTTCCTTGATCTTGTCGAAAGCAGTTTGGCACTTGTCATCCCATAGTACCCGTTCTCCTACTTTCAGTTTCTTGAAAATTGGTTCACACACCATGGTTAGTTTGGAAATGAACCGACTGATGTACTGGACTTTCCCGAGGAATCCCCTTATTTCTTTTTCGGTTTTGGGAGGTTGCATCTCGGTAATGGCTTTGATTTTAGCTGGGTCGACTTCGATACCTCGTTGGCTAACGATATGACCCAGTAATTTGCCTGATGTTACCCCGAATCTGCACTTTTGAGGGTTTAACCTCATGTTGTATTTGCGCAATCGGGTGAAAAATTTTCTTAGGGCGGTGATGTGACCGTCCCGTTCTTTGGATTTGACGATCATGTCATCTACATAAACTTCTACCTCTTTATGCATCATGTCGTGTAATAAAGTGGTAGCAGTCCTTTGATATGTGGCCCCGGCATTAATGAGACCGAAAGGCATGACGGTATAGCAGTAAGTACCCCAAGGTGTGGTGAAGGTAGTCTTACTCATGTCTTCTTCCGCCATCTTGATTTGATTATACCCGGCATACCCGTCCATGAATGATAGAAGGGCATGATCGGCCGTGTTATCCACCAGGATGTCGATGTGTGGTAACGGAAAATCATCCTTCGGGCTCGCCTTGTTAAGATCCCGAAAATCTACACATACCCGCACCTTACCGTCCTTTTTAGGAACCGGTACGATGTTTGCCACCCAGTCCGGATACTCGGACACTTGTATGAAGCCGGCTTTGAATTGTTTGTCGACTTCTTCTTTTACCTTGAGAGACCACTCGGGCCTCATCCGACGAAGCTTCTGTTTGACCGGTTTGCACCCGTCTTTGATTGGTATGTGGTGCTCGGCTATTTCCCGGTCTATCCCCGGCATGTCCTTGTAGGACCATGCGAAGACATCCTTGAACTCTTGGAGGAGGCTTACGAACTGTTGTTTCTCCTCGGGATCTAAGGATAACCCTATCTTAAGTGTCTGAGGCTCTAAGGTTGTTCCCACATTTATGGACTCGGTTTCTTCGATCACCGGGTTTCGGGACTCCCTTTTCTCTAGTTGCTCGATCAGATGCGGAGGTAAGGGTACCTGTTCGTCTGGTTTCTCAATGTCATAGCATAAAACATTTTTAAAAGCAGAATTTGAAAGAGACAAGTCGTAAGCAGAACGGTTGTTATTATTGATTGAAAATTTGGAGAACAGCTCAAAGAGAGCAGCCATCTGATCATTGGTCAGTGGCGGGATAGGTAGGGCACTCGGGATAGACCCCGAAGTGCCAGCAGCAGGAATAATAAAAGGGAGAGGAGTTACAGGAGTGACTCTAGCACCGACTTCCCTAGACTCGATCTCAGACTCTGACTCAGACTCCGACTCAGACTCGGACTCGAACTCAGACTCAGGCATGTCTCCCTCTCCGATGACCAGCTTGTAGATCCTTCCCTGACTGTCAGTCCACTTGACAGTCCTCCTCCAGGCCCTGCTTCCCGTCTCGGAACCAACATCCGAGATCAGCTTGGTCGGGTCAAACTTGTTGCTGCGGAGGATCAGGTTGACCAGGTCTTCCTTTGGAGTTGGGGCTATGGTGTCTTCCCCAAATAGTAGCCATAGAGCGGGCTCAGCATCTTCAGCTCCGTTGGATTGGATGAGGGCGAACACGTCATCCGGGATATAGTTGCAGTCCCGGGCCAAGTGGTTCCCGAGCTGCATAGCATTGGGTTGGTATAGACCAACCTGGATAGCCCCAAACACCGGTGTGACAAAGTAGTCAGCCAACCGTGGGCTATAAGGGCTCAAGTAGATACCCTTAAGGATGGTGCAGGCCTTTTCAATTCCTGCTCGGACAACATTGTCGGGAGTTATGGCATACCCGAGACCAAAGTGAGACTCTTCGTCTTTGAGAACCTCGATGATCTTCCCAGCTGGAAGATCGGGTCGAGAGGTAGCCCCCGGAAAGTATCCTAGGTTTTGGAGCATCATGTCGATACTCGTAGTGAAGGCCTAAAGAGGTACTCTTCCTCGATCATCCCCACAAAATCGAACCCCCAGAGGTCCGTGCGTCCCGTGGCGTTACAGCTAGCCACAGTCATTGGTGTTGCCTCTAAAGTGATGACATCGTTAAGCAGAGGCATCTTGATCTTTCGGTGGAGGGTGGAGGACACCGCCTTGACCGCGTGGATCCAAGGCCTACCTAGGAGCAAGTTGAATGATGAGGTGACATCGATCACCTGGAACTCGAGCTCCTTTTCTATCGGACCGGTTATGATGGTCAGTTTCACGGCCCCAGCTACCGACTTCGGGCTCCCATCGAAAGCTTGGATGGTCTGAGCAGTCGGGATATAGTCAGCCTCGGTAATGCCGAGGGCTTTTGCGGTCCTTAGAGGAAGGACATTCACAGCGGACCCATCATCAACCAGGGTCATAGGGAGGTATTTTCCTCGGCAAACCACCGTAATGTAGAGGGCCAGATTGTGGGAGGCCCCGAATGGCGGTAGGTCGGCTTCGGAGAAAGTGATCGTCGGACCTCCTTCCTTATCTTTGTCCTTTAGGTGGGGCAGGACCGTGGCTACCATCTCAGCAGGGGTAACCAAAGAGTCAACCTTAATTTGATCGAGAGCCTTTGTAAGTGCTTCTCGATGTTCTTGAGAACTAACCAGGAGTTTCCATATAGTGAGGTCAACTCGGGTTTTCTTCAATTGCTTCACGAGAGCCGTTTCAGCAGTCGGCTCTTCAGGGGCGACTTCCGTCCCGAATGGCTCAGTGACGGTTGTCGGGATAGGGGTGTCTCTAGAGCTAGTGGCTTGATAGGGACGACCTAGGTGGTTACTGGTTAGGACTCGGGATTTAGTCTTTCGAATCTCCTCGGCGGTGATGGGGACAGCTTCCCCTTTTGCGAGGTAGACATCATCTTCGTCGTCGAACCAGATCCCGTTCACTTGCGGGATAAATGGAGAGATAAGGTGGGAGCAATCAATAACCTCCCCGGTAAAGATGGCGTGGGAGCTGAAAGGGTTCTCCTTGTTGCTGGGCTTATCTCCGGGTAGCGGGATTTTACCGCTTTCAATCAGGTCCTGAATCAAGTGCTTCAGCTTCCAGCACTTCTCGGTATCATGCCCATTGCCCCGGTGGTACTGGCAATAGGCTTGGGCATTGTAGTTCTTGGAGCGTCGCTCGACCGGAACTTCAGGAGTTGGGCCTATCGGTTGGATTAGGCCCTTTGAGGATAGCCTTTGTAAGGCATAAGTATAGGTCGTACCTATGTCAGTGAAAACCCGAGGTGGGGTGTTCTTCTTGGACGGGGTATCTAGTAGATTCACCGCGTCGAAAATGCTGCGAGTTGCAGCTTGAGGCTTGGTAGTGGAGGAAGAAGCCCCTTGGTAACCCTTAGCAGCGGCCTTAGTGAGGCCTTCCAATCTTAAGTCATCTTCGATCCTCATACCCATTTCAGTAAGGGTGGTGAAATTGGGTATGACAGCATATCGGAGGTGAACCCGGTAAGATGGGAGGAGGTTCTTGACAAAAGCCTCC
Organism: Agrostemma githago; assembly: GCA_958450325.1. Lineage (NCBI taxonomy): Eukaryota > Viridiplantae > Streptophyta > Magnoliopsida > Caryophyllales > Caryophyllaceae > Agrostemma > Agrostemma githago. The sequence continues at coordinate 17,746,485 of OY288250.1, forward strand.
ACCAAAGTCTTCTCACTGGGCTTATCGACCAGCTTCACACTCTCGGCCCTCCAGCGTTGAAGGTATTTTGTAAAACCTTCTTTCGGCTCCTGGGCCATAACTTCCAGAGATCTCATTGTGGTTTGGATCTCGGTGTTGTCAGCATAGTTCCGAGCGAACTCGGTGGCCACATCATCCCAGGTAGGGTATTTCTTCGGGTCTAGCCTGTAGTACCAGGCCCGAGGGTGCTTTTCAAGAGATGTAGCAAAAAGGTTCTTGAACATGGTAGAGTCCACCCCTTTGATGGCCATGAACTCCTTGAAGGCCCGTGTAGTAACGGGTCTTCAGTCCCTTCGAACATGGGCAAACCGGTGAGGTTCAGGTTTGCAGGCAGCTTGTCACTCAGTGGGTTATACTCACGACTATTCTCCCGATGGATATTATTACTCCCAGTCAAGTGAACTTGTTCCTCTAGTCGACGTACTGAACTAACTAGATCAGCCAGAGGCCCAATAGTCCCGGCATTTGGAGTCCTGTGCTCCACCGCAGCCAATCGAGTGACGATGGCAACTTGTCCAGCCCTCATCTCATTCAGTTCGGCGTCGATGTCGGCCTGTTTGTCGACCATGGCGTCCACAGAGGTTTTCAGATCAGCTAAAGCAGCTTCCATTCTGCGAGTGTGTCTGGTTGATGGTGGTCTGTCTGTAAGAACACCACGTAATCAGAAACCGAACCCAGTCTTGGAATCAAAGGAAAAAATACGTCCCGAGCGACCCAAAAGGAAAGGATTGAGCGGAAAAGACTCGAGAAAGACACCTAGACGGATGACCCGTGGGTGGTATGACTTCCTTAGGATTTCGGCTTTGTGGGCCTAGTCCCGTTCGAAGGAAGGTCCACGTGAGATTACTCCCCAGACTTTTGACTCGAGTGTATGGACGGACTTTCCTTTGTAGGGGTATGCCCTACGCGGGTTGGTCGTGCCTTGACAGATAAGGCGAACTCGGGAAAGGGGGGAAACTCGTGATATAAGATCAACGGAGTTTCGACGCTATAAACCCTCTACGTACTATGCAAAGACCCGACACACGGATAAACGGTAGGCCCTATAACAAGGAAGTTTTATTTTAGGAAAGTTGAAAGTTTTGGAAAGGTTGAGGTTTGAATGCAAAATGAACGAATTTCCGAGAGTATTGAAGACTGAAAACGGAATTTCGAAAACCGAGATTAGAATTTTGAAAAGGAAAATTCCGAAAATCAAGGTGGTGGGGGGTGAAAATTTGAGAATTAAAACGGACAGCATGCCGACTACAGAAAAGGATATTTTGAGTCAAATCGTTGATCCTAAATTTCGGCGGCATTCCGAGTCTTGAAAATTGGATATTTTGAAGAGATGAGTCCCGAAATGGGCAGCATTTCGGGTTTTTTCAAAATTGGGCATTTTAGAATGACGGGTCCCAAAATGGACAGTATTTCGGGTTTTTTCGAAAGGTGGGTATTTTTGGAAAGATGCAATTTTGAAATGACGGTTTTTGAAAAATGACACGGAAACCAAGTAGCACGTAGTCAAACAAGCATTATAACGACGCTTATGTATGCTTTACACTAAGTCTCGGTCGGTCAAAATAGGGTCTATACCAACAACGATGGCTTTCTCGTGTGATGGACGGACTCCCTAAGCCGAGTTGGTCTTAGGACATGCCGCAAAACCGAGACGAGTTCCACCATCGATGTTTTTAGCGCACCCATGTAGGAATGCACCGTGGTATAGTGGGACGTCGGTCACAAGTAACCGGCCCGGGCAAATTTGGGTTATGCATGAATCATTAAACTAATGCGCGCACACTAATCTACGAACGATTTCTCTTCGAGTCTCACCCTAGGAACCCCGATGACATGTGGTACATCAGGTATCCCCAGCGGAGTCGCCAAATTGTGGACATGACGTAGGTCCACCCCGACGCGGCGAAGCGCGGGTTTGGGTAGGCGAATGAATCTCGTGGTAAGATTGTTCTCGGGTTCGAAATTTAAGCCAAAATGGAGTCGCCACCGAATTTTGTGGTTATTCGGAACCATACGAGCCCACTCTATGTCGTCATGGGCTATACACAAAGTAAGCCCACTTCGATTTCAGAGTTTATGGGGCTCGTCCCTTTGCATTGTTATATCGATACCGTTTACACCGGCTTTCGTATATAAAATGACTCTCGTGCGCCAAGGGTTTTGGGCATCCGGAAACCAAAGGTTCTGAGTAAGGGGTGAGGGTACGTGTTGGGAAGCCCACTAAGGACACCCAACCCCGCCCGCACATGGCGGCCTCTACTAAGACACCGTTCGTGTTCGTGTACGCGCGCTAGTAAATTGATTAAATGATATGCAAACAGCGTTTTGTCTAAGCATGTGAATTTTGCGTTAACTACGTCATTTAATGCATCTTATTATTTGTCGAAATGATTTAGCATGCGAGGTTCATTTATAAAGCGTAAAAGCAAGTAAATAAACGAAGCTCGAAAAATAAATAGAAATAACGTACAAATTACACGGGCGGAAATACAACCCGGAATTCACAATACAACATTACGTAAAGAAATGATAAGCGAAATAAAAAATAACGCAATAAAAAGATAGAAACGGACCCGTATATAAACTAGACCGCGAAATATGTAGATGGACTAACCCCGATTAAATACGCATTATGTCGCATATTAAACGAAGGACGGGAATATGAGACTGTGGCATATTGCTAGCCTAATCTCACATCTCGTAGTCTTGTCCCGACTTATCACGTCAAAAGGTGGTCAAAGTCGTTCTACGTGTCGTGATGTGCATGGTTTTGAAAATAGGATAGTCACGTGATAGTCTTTGCACGTGATGACTAAAGTCGATAAAAGGTCGGGGCTTGAATTGTGGGTCAAACCCCTCGGTTTTGTGGGTTACAGGACCCACTCGACCGAGTTGTGGTGTGACTCGGTCGAGTGCACGTTTAACGTGGCTACTGACCACTTTTTGGGGTGCTACTCGATCGAGTGCCCCATGGCACTCGATCGAGTGCCCCATGGCACTCGATCGAGTGCCCCCTGTACGAAGCATGGCTCGTTTCGTTTTTATGACTTAAAATCGATGAACGGCCAAACCAAATACAAATATTACACGATTTGTATTTAATTCGGCCTCCGGTACTATAATCGTGTATGAACGATTATAATACCGTCACCGGAGTTTTAGGAAAACGTTTACGTTAGATTAGAAAATTTTGAATTAGTAATGTATCCCTCTACGTCACGACATCGGAACTAACCCTTTCGGGTTACGTGATGTCGGTTTTCGTGTCAACGGGTTTCGTACCAATTATGGAAATGGGATTAAATGCGTTCAACTACGATCGTTTGCAATCGCATCACGCCCTTGAGTACGTTGGGGCGGGCCTCCTCGAAAGGGCTCCACCTCCATTGTTGCTCGTAAAGGGATTAGACGGATTTTAGGCAAACATCGTAGTCAAACGGATTTAAAACCGGATTTTGATACTAGTTTACGTATACACGGTATTATTAATGTTAATGACGATAAAATAATACAAAAACGAAAATATAAAAGGTACAAAAATGCTAGTGTTAGTGTTACTACGATTACAAAGATGATGCAAAAATACGATAAATAAAGCGAAAATGAGACTAGATAAAAGAGATTAAGACGGGGTTTAGGACACCCTCAACATAGATGCTTAGTAAGAACCTCGGAAATGGACTCGTAATAGCGGCACGGGCTCGGGAGTATCGAGGACGTATGAGAGTTATGGTGTGTATGGATGCGTGTGTGTATGTGTCGGTTTATCGAGGGACGAGAGCTCGTTTTTTGTGTGTTTTTGGCTTAGGATTTCTAAGGCTTGTAAGGTGATGAAGTACGGTAAAATGTGGCTGAAATTGTAGGTGAAGATGTAGGGTAGAAGTGCTTAAGAATTCTGAAATGCATGGGGGGGTGAAGCGGTATTTATAGACTTCACCCCTCGACATAGGGGCACTCGATCGAGTGACCCTAGTGCACTCGATCGAGTGCCTTCGCAAACGGGCCAAACCCGGGTTCAAGGCGCTCCACTCGATCGAGTGGGGTCAATCCACTCGATCGAGTGGGTCAAACGGGTGAGATAAAATAGGGAAGTTTTGACTTTGTTGTTGTGATTGATTTTTTGAATTTTATTCTTTGCGCCAACTGAACTTGGCTGTTTTATGAGACGGTTTCGTCTTTGACCGGGTTTTGACCCGGTCGCTAAAAGACGGGTATTATTTTTGGTGTCGGTTTTGGCCCAAATTAGTCTCTTTTTGCTCGGAACGACCCATTGGGCCTGAATTTGAGGTCTGTTTTGTGAGATTTTTACTCCGCTAAAAGTCCATGTCGGATATTATTGATTTCGAGTCCAAATCCGAGTATACCAAGTCACGTTTGCGTCCGATCATCATCGGGTATTTTTTGGAGACTACCATAGACACGTGGCAGTCAAAATGCGGGTGTCTACAGGTTACCAAGTGAACAAACTTAAAAATAGGGGTACCATGTGTAATGTGACATAGTTCGAGGCTACCATGGAAAATTTCCGATAAATTAATGTTAATACAAATAAATTTATTAATTACAATTAATAAAAAAACCATTTATCAAAAAATTAAATTATTATCATCAACTTCTTATCGCACAATAAGCAAATATAAGAAATTAAAATTACAAAATCATTCTAATTCTTATCGCACTAGCTTAGAAGCAATACAAGATATTACAGAATTTTAGGAAAACAAAAAAAGTGACGATAATACAGGCAATATATTAGCCACTGTTCTGCAGTTTACTTAGACAACCACAAAGACCTCGCATACTGCATCCCCCTTTTCCACTAACCAAATAACACAGCTCATATATTTTCCCGCCTAAAGCTATCTACAACAAAAATAAATAAAAATAGACCAAATGAGCTAGGTGCGAATTGAACCCTTGACCTCAGTGTGTGACCCTTCCACTCTCCAACTACACTCTAACATCTTACTGATTTAAATATCACTACATCACATATAAAGCTATACACCACAGAAATTATGTAATTAAGGAAACCTGATTGATTACATTGATTACGAAAATCACATGTTTTAAATGGAATATATCACATACAATATTTAATATGGAATGTACGATCAATTTTTTTTTAAAAAGTATAAACATATTGTATTCCGTTTTAACAAAATAGTTGCATTATTTTTGTTAATAGGAGATTGCACTATCCCATACAATATTTTACATAGAATATAAAATAGTTATAATTATCCCTAATTATTATTGTATATCTTTCTGATCATATTCGAGAAGAAATATTTGTAGAAAATATAATTGATTGATTGATTGATTAGAATATAATTGATTGACTGATTGATTAGAATATGCAAATTTTTATACAATTATACCGTTGATTAGTAGATTTTTATGATTGGTTGATTGATTAGAATATGCAAATATTTATTCTTCGAAATATATGTACCGTGCCATAAATCCTCTTACCACTAAGAGATTAACTCTTACTAACATTTTTTCCGTCTAAAGATATCCACTAACAAAAATTAAAAAATAGATCAAATGCGCAATGTGCAAATCGAACTCTTAACCTTATGTGTGTCACCCACTAACCCTTCTTCTTTCCAACTACAAACATTTTACTGATTAAAATATCACTAAATCACACATAAAACTATACACCACAAAAATTATGTAATTAAGAAAATTTGATTGATTACATTGATTAGGAAAATCACGTGTTTTACATATGACATGCAATATTTAATAAGGAATGTACGATCAATCTTTTTAAAAAATATAAACATAATGTATATTCCGTTTTTAACCAAATAGTTGCACTATTTTTTGTTAATAGGAGATTGCACTGTCCCATACAAAATTTTACGTGAAATATAAAATAGTTATGATTGTTATTGTATATCTTTCTTATCATATTCGAAGATCATATTCTTAACATCGATATAAATTTAGTAACTATATAAAAAAGGAATATATACCGATTGTTCATACAAAGCCTAATATATATAGTAAAACGGTTTTTCTAACGTTTGCCCACTGGGCACACGTTAAGATGCTAATTAAAGCAAAAACTCACCGAAACACTATATATACTACTCTAAGACAATAACAGTTACTAACATTTTCCTAAAAAAATACACTAATTTAAATCGGGAAGTAAAAGAACATTTCACTAATGAATTCACAAACTATTCATTTTCATTAATGTTAAAGAAATTGACAAAAAAAATTATGAAAATAATTAGAGAAATTTTAAGATATGATGTCATTAACCATAGAAAAAAAACATGGTTCTATGAAAATTTTATTTTTGAAATGAGCTATTTACTTTTACTTTTACAAACATATATACTCACTCGAAAACCACTAAGATCTTATTATTTACTATTCAAATATGAGAATTATAACTATCATATAGAAAGATCATTTTGGTACAGGGAATACAAAATATGGAATATACTATTAAAATCCGTACAAAAAAAAGTTTCAGAAATTACATAATATAAGTCTTATGTCTGAGACAGACCATTTTAAAATAAAAAAAATAATGAAAAATTGAATATTGTTTTTATACAAAGAGAATGTATCGCGGTATGGTAACCATTAAAAAAGTTCATTATTATACAATTTTTGATAAATATTTATGTGTTTTAAGCTATGTTAAAGAGAGAAGTGAGTATCTCGAAACGTGAGATGACATAAACAGGATATATAAAAAATATTTTCATCAATTACACATTATTTAATACATTTCAAGACATTACTCAAGTATTTTGATTAGTTTTGCGATTTAAAAAATATTTTCCTATATCTAAAGTACGCAGTCGATAAATAGTAAAAATAAAATAATGAATTTTTTATTTTAAATCTTAAATGAAATATTCTATAAGATATTTATATTATAAATACCGTGCATTGCACGGGGTCTACACTAGTATATTAACTAATTGATTACACGTATGTCATATCGACATATTAAAAGAAACAAAATTTACATATAAATGGAGGCGAAGGTCAACAAAAGTAAGAAATACGAGTAAAAAGCAAGAATTAGAAGTTAAAATGCCTGAGAATGGTGTCAGATAGCTACTTAGATACAACAGAAGCAACCTCAGCGTGCCAGACCTAACAATGGGAGCACAAATGGGAGACATGTAAAACTCGATTACTACAAAACGGAGAACAGAATGGTTACAGAAACGCAAATGAGAAAGCGAGACATACAGAAGTAAAGTTGGGTTGGGTAAGGAGTGACACCTAAGGTTCCCTCATCAGGTGCCTCCACAGTCGGAGTCATGATCTTCATCTTGATGGCACCCATCATTGTCGGTAGATTACTACATAAACTCTACTTGATTCTCCATTTTATCTTTTCAGCATCATAATCATAATCTAGCTTTTGTTGCTTTAATGAAGCTGATCAAATTATGACACGTAAATCTCTATTATTCCCTTAGATCCAATTCATCAAACAAATCACATTTTACTCTTTATCTTCTCAAATGACGAGAAATACTACCAACATATGAAGTTATGAACCAAACAAAAAGTAAGCATGTCTAAGATTAACACCTATAAATTTTGGGTTTAAAGAAGAAACAAAAGACAGATAAGGTAAGCTACCAAATATCAACTCAATCATTAATCGTTATTGATGACTATGTTTCTCTTTGGCATAATGCACACCCTCACTTTTAAGGTGTTCATAGATGGAATAAAAACCTAAATTTTTGTTTTATGTTTTACCGGCCTTAAGCTAAATTTTAAATCACACGAAGTACATATGCGAAGGGACTCACTTATTCTATCTAACTTACACCATTAAACGTGTTTTCGTGGTTAGAATGTGTTGGAAAGTAAATGAAAGAATGACTGTTAATGTAACTTACAGAAAACAAATGGGCCTTCCTAACAGAAAAGTGAAAGAAATAGAGAACAAAAGGAGAAATAAGTTTAGCAACTCCTCAAATAAGACAACCAACCCACGGAACGTTAGTTGGTAGTGTCTCGGAAAAGGGTAAAAAAAGCAGCTTAAAAGTTGTGCAGATATGTAGTTAGCTATCCATGAATTTGCATGATGAAAGTAGTCGGCGACATGTAAATAAAATCCTTTATTTTAGTAAGGGAATCAATCATAGGAATATAGGAGCACTTACCAACCCATTGACCAAGTGAAGGGCGTATGCAGGTGCACCAATTCCTGCTCCAATGGAAGCAAACAACAACGAAGCACTACACCTCACAGAAGCACCAAAGATCTTGGTACTAAGGATTTGCAGTTCTTTTCTTACATCCACATCGTCTACCTCATCTCTAGAATTAAACAAACGGTAGAGAGTTCTAGAAATGTCAACTCGTATTTAAACTTTCCACAATGCTTCAACGCCAAGGCAATGCGCTGCTTGATCATAACCCAGTTCAATAAAGGAAGAAATCAAAGGTAAAGTCGCAAGCTAAAATACAATTTAAAAGTTCATAAGAAACTTAAAAACTGCATAATTTACCTCTCAAAGTAGTTCTCGTGACGGCACACATGTACGTAGTAGTTGGCATCCCTCGTTGTGCCTTGCGTATTGCAGACTTTGGAGCATCTGCAGGAAAAAAATCATTAAGTGGTATGAACTACAAAGTATCATAAACCATTTTACTTGGGTCTTGGTTGTGATTTTAATTTTCTTAAGCACCATGTCAATTGTCATCAATAAGAATGCCGAAAGCTTAAGATTTAAAAGTAATTCAGCGAAAGAAACATCACTAATCTTTGTTTATTATTAGATCGGACATACGGTTAAGAAGTTTCCATGCCATTCTTTGCGAGACGTAAGAGACAGCTAGTTTCTCCAATACCCTTCTAGCTGTTATGACAGTACTCTAAGAAATCACGGCACAATTATAAGCACAAGAAAATAATAATGAAGCAAAAACTAGTGACAACATTTCTCAAAGAAAGTTTCCCTCATCAGGTGTTTCAGCATTATAATCTAGCTTTTGTTGCTTTAATGAATGACACGTAATCTCTAATATTCCCCCAGATCCAATTCATCAAACAAATCATATTTTACTCTTTATCTTCATAAAGGCCGAGAAACACGTCAAATGAGGCTATTGATTAAAACAACGGTAGTATTCCTCCGAATATATCGTATTTGGTGGTGTGGATTGATTTCAAAAAGAAGAGCATAGAGTTTTTATTTGTATGGTGATTAATAAGATAATTAAGAACAAAGGCAATGAAAGATATGAAAGTAAATTAAAGGGAGATTAGTAGTTAGAAGTCAAAAGTAAGGTTGCAAAGCTTGAAGCAACACGAAAAAAACAATAAACACTTGCATTAAAAAAGGATTTGGGTTTATCTGTCGGCTCTAATTCACAATCTTACTAAATTAATGCTAGCACTGTCCACTTTCATCTCATTTCCTACTTTCTTCCCCCTCCCCCTCACTTTGCTTACCAAGCCTCAATTTTCTACTATTTCTATACCTCATTTCTTTATCTTCTACCTACACACGGGCATTTAAAATAAGCAACTATGCAATTATAAAGGTGTGGTTACATAAAAAAAGGCGTTTGCTAAGAAAGTTCGATATAATCAAGAAATACGAACATCTACTTAAGTACTTAGTCTAAAATGAAATGATCTCACAACCATGAATCAATATGTACGGTAACAATTTTAGAAACCAACTCAGTATGTACACATACATATATTCATGGATTGAACAAGCCGGAATCAAATCACATCGTTTGATTAAACCAAGTTCATGAACAACAGAGTACACCAATCAATAACTCTAGAAAGTGAAGAAACTCAAACTTACAGAAATTCAGGAGTCCAGCCGACAGAAATAGAGTTGCATCGTTGAATCAAATTAAAGGCAGTGAATAAGATCCTGAATTCAAAACCATCCAGAGACTTAATAAAAACATGAAAAGGAAGACACGGAAACCCTAGAAAGTTAACAAAATCCAACAAAATTGTTCAAAAATCAAAATGAATTCGAAAATTGAAACAAAATTTGAAGAAATAAAGAGAAAGATTAGACCTTCATTCTCTTACATTTAGCAGATTAAGGTGCTGTTTGCTACTTCGTACGGTCGAGGCAATTCTCATGCTCTGAAATTACCTATGAAATCGATCCAAAATTTATGAATTACACAGAAAAATTGATCAACCAAATGAAACTTTAGTAATAACCCTAAATTAGTGACTAAAGTTGAGATCTTTACCAACCTTTCTCAACAGAATAATGACTAAAGTTGCAACAACTGAAATTCAATTAATAACCCTAAATTAGTGACATGTGGAACTGAATGAAATTGAGGTGAAATGAGGGGAAGGAGCAACAACCTTGGCAAGGACCGGCGAGGCAACCACCTAAGCAAGCACCAGCGAGATTTCGAGGGGGAAGACGAAGAAGGAGCGACGCGAGAACAGGTCAAAGACAGTGGAGCAAACACAGAAGCAAGGACCGGCGAGACAAAAGACTGAAAATGGGTGAAGGACGAACTGGAACAGGCGAGGAGAAGAAAGGAAGGAGGAGCGGTAGATGGCTAGGGCTATGAAATCGAAATGGAAGGTTGGGGTTGCACGAAGGTGGGTTTTCATTTCTTACGTTAAACTTGATGGATGTAGTTTTCTTTTTTAATTGATTTTATGGTGAGGCGTCAGTTTTGGAAGATGGACGCCGCACCATCAATTTTTAATTTTTTTTTAAAAAGACTCCCTTAACCATTTTTACTTAAAAAAGGGGAAATTATTAGTTGCTAATTACCTAAAACGCCTTTAAGGAGCAGCAATTTGACCGTTTTCTACTAGTGTTCTTCTTTTTTTTCCATCTTTTCTCCATCAACCTCGTCCCTTTTCTTCATCCTTTTCTGCTGCTGCGTTGGTTTTCTGCTGCTGTGTTCGTTCGCTACCGCTGCTATGCTCGCTGCTTTCCCTTTTCTGTGATGGTAATCTCCTCTTCTTCTCCTTCTTCTTCTTTCTCATTCCTCTTTCTGTTTCGTACTGTTGTGGTCGAATCTTCAATTCGTTTGCTGCGTTGTCTCCTGTGTCCCGCTATGATTCGATGTTAATTTTTGGGATGCTTTTCTGTCTCGGTTTTGTTCTACTGCTGCTGTCTCTTTTGTGGTCGTTGATGCTGCTGGTTCTCGATTTCTGCCCCTTCTCACCCTCCTTCTTTCTCGGTTATCTTTCCCTGTTTTCTAGTCCATTTCGATACCGTTTTTCCTTTGCTGCTGTTTGTACGTTTGTTATGCCAAACTTCGTGCCTGAGTCTGATTAGTTTGTCATTGCCTTTGCTCTACTTCCTTCAACTCTGCTTCATCTCCTGTCATCGTCGTTTGTTGCTACTGTTCTTGGTCTTACTGCTATTAACTTGCGACTCTTGTTTTCCTATTCCTCTTCCGATTTCTCTCGTTCGTTTGTCACCTTTGTTGTTGCTTGTTTGTCGTCGTTTTACTGTCGTACTGGTGCCCTATTACGATACTGCTCTTTACTCTTGTTGTCGTCTTAATCTAGTTACTGTTGACCTTACTATTGTTGTCGTTCGATTGCTGCTACTCGATCCCAGCTGCGGTTCCGTTTGTGTCCCTTTTGTTTTTCTCGTGTTTTGTCTCCTTAATCTTCTTCTTCCTATCATTCTTTTCCTTCTCCTACCTGGTTGATTTGATTCCTTCTTCCTCTCGATTTTGCTTTGTCTTGTTTTCAATGTTTCCTCCGATCCCTTTTCAATCGTCTTTAGTTTCGACTCTTTGCTCCGTATTCTCATTATCCAAATCTCGTTCTTTTTCGTTTGGTGAAGGCCTCGGAGTTTTACTAGAGCGACTTTCAAGTTCTAAGGTTAGAGCTTGGTCTAATCAAGAAAGGCAAGTACGTGATAGCTTGGATATCGGCTAAAGGTAACTTTAGGACGCTACTCGATTTTATATCGTATGTTTGAGTAGTAGTATGTATTAAATATTTTAACTTCGGTTTTCTAATTTTAGCTATTTATTATTTGCTAATAATTTTATTTTAGAATTTTGTACCTTATAAATATTTTACAAGTTTTCGATATCATTTTATAAATCGTTAGTAATTTTATTAGTTTTAATCGTTATAATATTTTGTTGGTTATCGTGACACTTGCAACTGAATAATATCGATTTCATATCTTCTTCCTATTTCATTAATTTATAATTTTAACTCAAAATTTGTATTTTTATATTATAATCGAGATTTGCTGAAATAAATGGAGATTTATATTTATAGAGTAATCCTTGATCATAATTTCCTGTTCGGTAAATTAAATTCGTTTTACGATTTATACTAATAAATGAGAAAATAGTCGATTTTGTTTTAAATATATTTTTAGTCGAGACTATTTTTCACTAATAATTTCTTGTTTGTTTAAAATGACTATTTTTAGTAAAATTCGTATTACTTATTAATAAAAGCTATTTGCTGAAAATAATTTGAAACATTTGTAAAATTCATTTCATTTATAAAACTCGTTGACTCAATTAATTTCGATATCATTTTCTTAAAACATCTCTTTTCTAAAATTTATAGTTTTAACTCGATTTCCTAATTATTTATAAAATACTATATATTGACTTATTATATTTTATTTATATTTTGAGTAACGAATTTAGAAATATATTAAAGTTACGATAACGACGATAATAATAAAATGTTAATTTCGTTAGAAATGCTATTTTTATACATTTCACTTATTTTAATCACTTACGTAATTTCTATAAGACTATTTCTATTTTAAGTAACTTTCTAAAATTAGTAAGTTTCTATTTATAGAAAGGTTCCCTTTTAATATAAAATGTTTATTCCTTTTATCCTCATATTATTTATATTGATTATATTTATTTTTGAATATCGATAATGGCTTGTTTTGGAGTTATGGAGTAAGGACAAGGGTGGGGTTAGAGTAATATAGTCTGGGATGTACGTTTTTGCCATCAACTGTAAGGCCGGTGTGTCTTTATAGGGTACATTGGTTGTTGAACTGAGCATGGTTTGTGTTCGGGAGAGTGTGCATTGTGCCCTTAAACTTAGATATCGCATCATATACGTCGCGTCGGGTTGAACTGGATATGGTTTGTATCCAGGAGGGGTGTATACTACTTAAACCATGACCTCGCTGCACGCATTCCTGTTATAGTTGAGTTGCCTAGTTAGAGACTGAATTCTGTTATGAGTTAAGTCTACAGTCGTCGAAGCTAGTTTCCAGTATTATCCTAGTGAAAGTCTAGCCATGTGCACACTGATCGAATTTCCATAACGCCATTTTTTAATAGTATTATTATCGTTTGATTTTTGACTTCCAGGTTGACAAGTGCTTTAAGTTTCGATGAAAACTTATTTTTATTATATCGTTTTTAATGTTTTCTCTTTTTAAATATCTTGAAATAGTAATACTATTATTTTTCCATATGATATAATGTGGCTGGGAGAACGTCCGAGTTACTCCCCACTGACGTGGCTGTTATGTTTATAACGTGACAGGTATTTGCTGCTAGGCTTTGGGTGTGAGCTAGCGAGTAGCGTGGATCCTACTCTTTCCTCATTCATGTTTATTTATGGATTTGTATAACCCTCTTTGTAGAATTTTCTTTTAGCCCTTTGTAAAAAGAGGCCTTTGTATTGACTTACCATTTCTTTTAATAAGATATAATTTGTCAGTGTGTTTTTAATCCCGACTCTACAGTGTTTCCGCCACTGTATCGCGTTAGAATTTCTAGGGGATTGCAGTTGGTATCAGAGCATTGTTGCTCCCGACGCTTACACCTGATTCTAGGACAAATACCAGTAAATGATTTGAACATTAGTAGAATATTAGTGAGAGATGGGTAGAAATCAAAGTAAGGACTTAACTGTTAGGTTTATGTTCTTGTAACTCAATGACTAGCGTTGAAAATTTGTTGCTTTTGTCTGGAAGAAGATGAATGAACAAGATACCGACATGATGCTGCTCTAGATCGGGACAAGAGCTTCTTAGAACTCTTAACGCCTGCTGACTCGAGTGGACAACTTGGTGCTCCAAGCTAAGAAAGATGCCGATGGTGAATTTTCAGCTCCGGTTTAGTTTGCTTAATGTAGACACCCACATTTGTTCGTTAGGTGTCTATAGCAATTTCCAAAAAACACCCGATGATGATCGGACGCAAACGTGCTTTGACATACTCGAATATGGGCTCGAAATCATTAGCATTTGGCTTGGGCATTTTACGGAGTACAAATCCCACAAAACCAACCTCAAATTCAGGCCAGTGGGTCATTTCGAGTCAAATAAGACTAATTTGAGTCGAATCCGACATCGAGGGCAAAACCGTCTTTTAGCGACCGAGTCAAACCCCGATCAAAGATATTTCCGAGGCATAAAAAAATCTGCCGCGTCACCCGAGATTCTGACTTGGAGTCAAAAACTAAAAAAATCAGCTACGAAAAGTATTAAACTAATTCGTTAAAGATAGAATTCGATCTCCAAAAGGAATTCTACCCGAACACTCGATCGAGTACAAGGCATACTCGGCCGAGTGGCTCTTTTCCAGCCGGATTCAGTGTCTTTCCCACCAAGAAATGGAATCCTCATTCCTCTCAAATTGCTTACGTTTTCTATCCAAAGCGGTGTTTCTTATCACCCAAGTTAAGCTACCTCTCCTAGCTTCAATCGGGGACCTCTCCTATAAATAGACCCCCTTTGCACAACACAATATTCATTCATCCACATCGACATTCATTAGCAATAACGATCAACCATACACACATCCATAGCATTGAATAAACCGATAGTACAACCCGAGAGCACGCCCCCGAGAGCACGCCACCCTACACGTCCAAAACCACCATAACTCACATGCATCATCTCGACGCTCCCGTGTCTAAGCCACATTCCGACGAGCCCCGTTCCGAGAATACAAAGCATTTAGGTTGAGGGTGTAAATCAAAATCCCGTCTTCTCCTTTATCTCTCTCTTCTTCTCGTTTTTTTTCTCTTTTGTGTCGTCGGTCCGTTTTTTTTTTTCATGGGTCATCGTCATGTTTTTTTTTCTAATATCGATACTACAATATAATTTCTATACAAAACAAACGTTCTTAAAGATACGATATCGACTCTATAGTCGAATATCGTATCTAAAAGGAACTAAATAAATCTCGTTGATGCTAAAAAATCGTCGCATGGTCTTAAAAACAAAATATGACGATTTCAATGCAGAGAGAATTAATATTTTTTTCGTTCGATTTTCAAAACGATTTATAAAGCATATTTTTTAAAAACCATTCTGAATATTTGATATCGATTCCATAATCGAATATCGAAGAATATCGCAAATTTAAGTCGAGTATAAATTATGCTATATTTATACGCGATCCAACAAAACCGTCCATTTTCTAAAAAATGATCTCGAAAACAGCCTGCCACGCGAGTCGCGCTCTCCTCGCGCGGGTGCCTGAAATCTGTAACATAAAAAACAATTTCGTCTTAATTTTTCGAACATCTTTTCTTTAACAAAACAGCGGTTTTTTTTTAGCATATTTCAGGTCTCGATAAATATTTTCATGACCTCGGTCAACGCGTGCTTAATCCATCTCGCGAATTATCTTTGCAAAATCATTCATGTCATCGTATCTATATCTTTTATTCAATTTACAAACCGTTACTAACTTGTTTGTTCATGTTTTTAGCGATTTCTTTTCATCATTTGTTTTATTATACTAAAACGAACCTCGCATGCTAAAACAACTTTGACGTTAATTTTAGATGCATTAAATCGACATAGCAACCCATTCAATTATTCGCATGTTTAGTCAAAACAATGTTTGCATATCATTCATCGTATTACTAACGCGCGTATTCTAAAATCAAACAATATCTTAGTAGAGGCCGCTAATGTGCGGGCGGGGTTGGGTGTTCTTTGTGAACTGTGAACTTCCCAACACGTACCCTCACCCCTTACTCAGAACCATGGTTTCCGGATGTCCGAATCCATTGGCACACGAGAGTCATTCAATACACGGTATCCGATAATGTCAGTATCGGTATCAAATGCAAAGGGACGAACCCGATAAACTCTGACATCGGAATGAGCCATACTTTGTGCATGGCCCACTACGATATAGAGTTGGTTCGAACGGGCCCGAACTCCCACAAAGTTCGGTGGCGACTCCACTTCGATTTAAATTTCAATTCGATCCATTCTCTTATGGAGATTCATTCGCCTCCCCAAACCCGCGTGTGGCCGCTTCGGGGTGGACCTATGTCATGTCCACAATTTGGCGACTCCGCTGGGGATTAACTGATGCGTGATTTACCATCGGCATCCTCAGGGTGAGACTCGAATAGAAATCGTTTGACTAGTACAATACGCGTTTTAGTTTTACGGTTCATGCATGACCCATATTTTCCCGGGCCGGTACTGGTGATCGACATCCCACTATAGCATTGATGTAGTCCAAATTGGATATGTCAAAAAGTGTTCATAGCAGATTCGTATGAGTTTTACGGCATGTTCTAAGCTCAACTCGACTTAGGAAGTCCGCCCCGATTCTCGGATAGGCTATGTACATTGGTATAGACCCCTTATAGACCGACCGAGACTTAGTTTAGAGCATACATGGTGTCGTTATACTGCTTCCATGACTACATGCTACTTGATCTACATGACATCTTTTTTTTAAAAACCGTCATTTTTCAAAAATTGCATCCTTTTCAAAATATCCAATTACAAAACCCGGGACATATACCGAATTTAAGATTTACGATTTTACTCAAAATAGCCTATTTCTAGCCGGTATTATGCCCATTTCAAAACTCGAAAATATTTTCGAATTTTCAAAACCGTCACCCGGCTCGCCTTTCCGTTTTTTTTTTCGAAAAAGCCGGGCTCCCCCTCCTTGAATTTTTTTTGGGCTTTCAAAAAAAATCTATTTCAAAAACTTCCTCTTCTTAGGACTTCCCGTATTTAGCAGTGTCGGGTCGCGTCGTAAGTCACCGAGGTCTCTAGCGTCGAAACTCCGTCGATCTTACATCACGAGCTTCTTCCCTATCCCAGTCCGCGTTACTTAACTAAGGCAAGGCGCACCTACGTAGGACAAATTCCTACAAAGGATGGCCCGTTTACACAATCGAGTCCGAAGTCTGGGGAATGTCTCACGTGAACCTCCTTTCAAATAGGACCCGGCCCACACAGCTGGATTCTAAAGGAGGCCCACCATTCACAAGTCACCCGTCTAGGTGTCTTTTTCGAGTCAATTCCTTCCTAGTCTTCTTTTCCCTTGCTCGGGATGTACTTTTGTTATAGGGTATGGATTTAGTTGCTGACTACGCGGTATTCTTACAGACAGGCTGCCCTTCACCGGAACCATGACGAAAGAAGCCATTGACGAGTTGACCGCCTCGTTGGTCAAGCTAGAGGATCAATTGAGAAAAATGAGGGAGGACCAGATCGCCATCCTTACTCGGGTAAGCGCCGTAGAACAAGGAACTCCTCTCGGTGGAGTCGAGACTACCGGCCGGTTAGCTGAACTGGCCAGCGCGGTCCGTAAGCTGCAGGAACAGGTCCACACGACAACCAACAATACCATCAACACGGAGAACGCCAGTGCATATTCGCCCCTGACTGATGAATTGCCCGCCAATCTCAACTTGACGGGCCTGCCAATGTTTGATGGGACTGAAGACCCGGTACTCCATATCCGGTCTTTCAAAGAGTTTATGGCTGTTAAGGGGGTCAAGTCGACAATGTTCAAGCATCTCTTTGCTTCTTCCCTTGAGAAGCACCCGAAAGCCTGGTACTACAGGCTTGATTCCAAGAAATACAAAACTTGGGACGACGTGGCGACAGAATTCGCTCGAAACTACGCAGATAACACCGAGATCCAGACTACTGTGTGTACTCTGGAAGTCATGGCCCAAGAGCCCAAGGAAGGTTTCACCAAGTACCTTCAAAGGTGGAGGGCTGAAAGCGTGAAGCTGGTTGATAAGCCCAGTGAGAAAGTCTTAGTGGAGGCCTTTGTTAAGAACCTCCTCCCTTCTTACCGGGTCCATCTCCGTTATGCCGTCATACCCAATTTCGTCACATTAACCGAAATGGGTTCAAGAATCGAAGACGACTTAAGGTTAGAGAGCCTTGCTAAGGCCTCTGCTAAGTGATATCAAGGGGCCAGTTCGTCCTCCAGCAAGCCCGCAACTACAACTGCGCCCGTAGCATCTTTGACGAGGTCAATCTACTAGATACCTCGACCAAAAAAAATACTCCGACTCGGGTATTCACTGACATAGGGACTACCTATACTCACGCCTTACAAAGGTTATCCTCAAAGGGCCTAATCCAATCGATAGGCCCGATTCCGGAAGTCCCGATCGAAAAACGATCCAAAAGCTATAACATACAGGCCTATTGCCATTATCACCGGAGCAAGGGGCACGATACAGAAAAGTGCTGGAAACTGAAACATCTCATCCAGGACTTGATCGAGAGCGGGAAAATACCATTGCCTAGAGACAAGCCGAGCAATAAGGAAAACCCGTTCAGTACTCACGCCATCTTTTCCGGAGACATAATCGACTGTTCGCATCTAATCTCACCTTTCGTCCCACAAATTAACGGGATATGGAATGATGATGAAGACGATGTGTACCTACCCAAAGGGTAAGCTGTCCCTATCACCCCTGAGGAAGTCCGGAAGGCTAAATCCAGAGCCTTGGCCAGCAACCACCACGTCACCGCCGGCCGACTCACCTCGGAAACCGTTGCCGAGCCAGCGAAGACCGAATCAACCCTTGAAGAGCCAAATACTGATACGGCTCTAGTCAAACAGCTGAAAAGGGCTCGAGTGGATCTCACCATATGGCAGCTTTTGGTTAGTTCCCAAGTACATCGAGAGGCGCTTACTAAGGCTCTCGATCAGATCAAAGTCGACTCGCTGGTTACCCCAACTGAAATGGTAGCCACCATCATGCCCCATCGCAAGGGCAAATCCAAGGAAGAAGGCCACTCATCACCTTCTCAGAGTCCGACTTGCCACCGTTCGGGACGACTCACAACTTAGCCCTCTACGTTACGGTGATCTGCCGGGGCAAATATCTCCCGATGGCCATGATTGATGACGGGTTTGCTGTGAATGTCCTTCTATTAAGGATTGCTAAGACCCTCGGCATCACCGAGGCTGATTATCTCCCAACGGCGCAAACTATCCAGGCTTTTGACGGAAGCCCAAAATCGGTTGCTGGGGCCGTCAAATTAACAATTATAACCGGCTCGATAGAGAAAGAGCTAGAGTTTCAGGTGATCGATGTCACCTCATCTTTCAGTCTACTACTCGGGAGACCATGGATTCATGCGGTCAAAGCTGTGTCTTCCACTCTCCACAGAAAAGTCAAGATTTATCCAGGCTTTTGACGGAAGCCCAAAATCGGTTGCTGGGGCCGTCAAATTAACAATTATAACCGGCTCGATAGAGAAAGAGCTAGAGTTTCAGGTGATCGATGTCACCTCATCTTTCAATCTGCTACTCGGAAGACCATGGATTCATGCGGTCAAAGCTGTGTCTTCCACTCTCCATAGAAAAGTCAAGATTTCTCTGCAAGACGACATCGTCACTCTCGAAGCAACCCCATAACTGTGGCAAGCTGCAACACGACGGGCCAGACTGACCCACGAGGATTCAATTTCGTGGGAATGATTGAAGAGGAATATCTCTTCAAGCCTTATTTCACCACTAGCATCGACACGATGCTGCAGAACTTGGGGTACCTACCAGGGGCTACTTCTAGGCCATATCTTCCAGCCGGGAAGATTATCGAGGTTCTAAACGACGGGGGATCTCGTTTCGGCTTGGGTTACACTATGACCCCAGGACACGTGGACCGAACAAATACAATCAAGTTTGTCACTCCAGTGTTCGGAGCTATTCAAATGGGCCTCTATTAGCCCACCATCTCGTATCCCGAGACCAAATTGGCTTGGAAATGCAATTTCATCCCGGATGACATCTTTGCCCTCATCCAGGCCGAGTCAAAGGAAGGTGCAAGTAATACCGAGCCCGTGCTGGGGCTCTTATTCGGGGAAGGCAGGATCATCCCGACCCCCAAAGAAGAACTAGTGAACTTGATCCTCCGCAGCAGCAAGTTCGATCCAACCAAGCTGATCTCTGAAGTCGGTGCTGACACTGGGAAGAGAGCTTGGAGAAAGACAATCAAGTGGACCGACAGCCAGGGTCAAGTCTACAAGCTGACTACCGGTGAAGGGGATATGCCAGACACTGAGTCTGAGTCCGAGTCTGAGTCAGAGTCAGAGTCGGAATCTGAGTCCAAGTCTAGAGGGTCCGTTACTAGAATTGAGTCTGTAACCCCCCTTCCTTTAGTCACACCTATGGGAGTCTCTGAGTCTGTCCCGAGAGCACTCCCTATCCCGCCTCTGACCAACGATCAGATGGCCGCTCTCTTTGAGCTGTTCTCAAAATTTGCTAGCAATAATAACGATAACCGTTCTGCTTACAACTTGTCTTATTTTCAAAACATTTTCAAAAACTGAAACTCCGAAGAATGAGGCCCGAATGGTCTCTCAAAGTCAAAGAAGAAGTCGATAAGCAATTCAAAGCGGGCTTTATTCAAGTATCTGAATATCCAGATTGGGTTGCGAACATCGTGCCGGTACCCAAGAAAGACGGCAAGGTACGAGTATGTGTAGATTTCCGAGACCTTAATAAGGCCAGCCCAGAATACGATTTCCCTTTACCACACATCGATATACTGATGGATAACACGGCCGATCATGCCCTTCTATCCTTTATGGACGGGTATGCCGGGTACAATCAGATCATAACGGCGAAAGAAGACATGAGTAAGACCACCTTCACTACACCTTGGGGTTCTTACTGCTACACCGTCATGCCATTTGGGCTTATCAATGTCGGGGCCACTTATCAATGGACCGCCACTACCTTATTACACGATATGATGCACAAGGAAGTAGAGGTTTACGTGGACGACATGATCGTCAAGTCCAAAGACCGAAACAGGCACATTTCGGCCCTAAGAAAATTCTTCACCCGACTACGCAAGTACAATATGAGGCTAAACACTCAAAAATGCAGTTTCGGGGTAACATCGGGCAAATTACTGGGTCATATCGTTAGCCAACGCGACATCGAGGTTGACCCAACCAAGATCAAAGCCATTACCGAGATGAAGCCACCCAAAACCGAAAAGGAGATAAGGGGGTTTCTCGGGAAAGTCTAATATATCAGCCGGTTCATTTCGAAGCTAACCATGGTATGTGAGCCCATTTTCAAGAAACTGAAAATAGGAGAACGAGTACTGTGGGACGATAAATGTCAAATGGCTTTCGATAAAATCAAGGAGATTCTGTCCTCTTGATAAGTGTAGTTTGTAGTGCCTAACTTGTTGTATTTGGTCTTGTATTTCCTTGAGAAATCGCTCTTTGGAGCGATTTCGGGGCTACTTATACTTCTTCTAGCTTTTTTTAGGTTCCCGAGACCATTCATGAAGAATTGGAACAATTCCGACTCGTTTCATACACTTTTGGAGCCAACGAAGAGAAGGAACGATCACTCGGTACTTTGGATTCGATCCCGAGATTTTGGGACCCATTCCCGAGCCCTTTAGACTCGATCCCGAGCCCCGTGAATCGATGAGAACCCATGAGAAGCAAGGAGGGACCAAAAAGATCATATTGGAGGCCTACAAGGCCCTTCCCGGGCGAGATAGTGGCCTTCCCGACCGGGAAGGGATGCACAAATTGAACAGCTCCTGTTTTGGGGTCGTCCCCGACGAGACCACTTCGTCCTGGACGGGACCACTTCGTCCTGGACGGGACCATCTCGTCCCGGACGGGATGGGCAAGCTGCAGCACGAGACTCTTCTTTTCATTCTCCTTCACTTTTGTAACCATATAAATACTTCCCCCTTGTATTGTTTAAAGAGGATACACCACATTAGACTATCTTAGGCCTCTCTTCAACATTCAAAACCCTAATTAGCTTCTCTTCATCTCTAGTTTAGTTTCATATTAATATTTAGTTAATCTTTGTTTAATCTAGCAATTAGTCTTGTATTAAGGAGATTCTTGAAGACTCATCCAAGCTTGACAACCTTGGAGATTATTTGGGTTTCTTATTAATTCAAGTTCTCATCTTTTTATATTCTTGATAGTTTGGTATAATCCTCTTCTCCTCTTTACTTTTAATCTTTGTTTATCTTTCAAGTTTGAATCTTTACATATTGTTCATTGTACTTGTTTGTTCATAATGGATGTTTTGATGATTATGTTGATTTCTCTTGTTAGTCTTAGATTTAGTTTCATTATGAGTGAGTTGATTCCTTGTGAGGTTAGTAGGGGGATTAAGTGTGTATTATGGGTAATTAGGGTTTGATTAGGGGAAAAGGTTGAATCTTTGTCACTAGTCACATGTTGAGCACTCTGTGTTTGTTGAATTGCTTGTTTGAGTTGTAGTGGCCAATGCTTCTCATGCTTGTTTTCATCTTCTCATCTTGTAATCAATTTGTGATTGAATGCTTGTGTTTTAGGTAATACTTTGCGTAGATTTTCCGGTCTAGTCTTAGACACGAGAGTGCGGACTTAGGCTTTGGCGCGAGAGCGCAAACCGACCTTAGTGGCATGGAGAAACCTATACCCTTGACTTCCCAATTATCCTACTACACTTAAGAACCCGACCTAATCCTACTCCTTCCCAAGTTTGAGTTTTCCTTCTCCTTAGTCCTTAGTTGTTTTATTAGTTCTTGTTATAGGTAGTTCATTGTTAGTCCAATTTATACCTCTTCAACCATCAATTCTAGTCTCCTGTGTTTGTTTGTGACTTAGCCAAGTTTTAAGCGGACCTAGTCTAGACACCCTTATCCGTCTCCATGGATATCGACCCGACTTACCCTAGCTACCCACTAGGTATAGTTGGTTAATATTGATCGGTGGGGGATCTCGGCAAGACCCTACCATCAATTTGGCGCCGTTGCCGGGGACAGTGCAGGGTTAGACTTAGTTTACTTATAGCTTGACTTAGTTACCCTTCTTTGTGCTCTTCTTCTATCTCTTGTGCATTTTTAGTAGTGTTTTTCCTTGTTTTTATCATTTTATTTCGTCTTTGTCTCCCGTTGTGCTTGTTTTCTTGTCTTTGCCTAGTGCCCATAAAGCACTAGGTGTTCTTACGTTTGTTCGAGTGTGTAGTGTATGCCTAGGAGGAGAGGCGATTTCTTTCTCTTCAATCCAGAGTCGGAAAGACTCTTTAGAGCCTTTCGCCAATGGACGATTGACCGGGTTATAATCTCTCAACAAGGTGCTAGCAATACCAATCAAGAACAAGCTCAAGGTTCTGACTTGAACGAGATACCTCAAGAGACGGCCGAAGGGAATTTCATCAATCCTTTCGGTACTTCTAGTCCTAGTTCTCCTTCTACATCTACATCAACACCGTCTACACCAACATCTCCCGTATATCCAATCATGCCTAAGTTCTCTTCTCATTCAACCTTTACGGAAGACGTTTTGCCCGGTCCCACCGTTTTACCGGAGGCATATACCGGCAACTTTGTGGCAAAGACGCAACTCATCCAATTGGTCGAAAGAAGTCAATTTAGTTGGTTACCAACAGAAGATCCTCATCAACACATGGAAACCTTTTCGGATTATTGCGATGCTATCTCACAAACGGGAATAACCCAAGACCAAATCCGGTGGGTATTATTTCCGTTCTCTTTAATTGGTAAGGCTAAGCAATGGTTCAAGGGGTTAGACAAGGCGACACTTGGTATTGATACTTGGAAGAAGCTAGCCTTAGCTTTCTACCGACAATTTTATCCCCCGGAGAAGACAAATCTATTGAGAACCTCTATCACGGGATTCCAACAACGTGATGAAGAAAGCCTCTACGAATCGTGGGAAAGATTCAAAGCCTTGATCCACTCTTGTCCTCACCATGGTCTATCACAATGGTTCCTAGTTCAACAGTTTTGGAACGGGTTATATGAAGACTCAAGGGTCATTCTCAACATGGGATCGAATGGTAGGTTTACCGAGGTGGATGATGACCAAACTTGGTCAAGAATCGAGGAGATGGCGGTGCACAACTCCCAATACTCAAGGCCTAGAAAGGCGAGTTGAGGAGGAAGGCACGAGATCGATGCCGTTACACAATTAAGCATTGATCTTGGGGCTCAACTAAAAACCCACATGGAATCTATTGACAAGAAGCTCCAAAGCCATTTTGATCAACGTCAAAGTGCAAGTGCCTCCCACCAACATTCTACTCATCAAGTCAATGCTTTGGGAGTTGTATCTCCTACATCTTATTATGGGATATGCGATATTTGCGGGATATTTGGACATGAGCCAATACATTGTCGAGGTAGTATTGAGCAAGTGAACGCCTTTCAAGCGTTCAAGAAAGGTGCCCCTTATCCTCATATGTTCCAAGCTTCCCATCAAGCTTCCCAACAACAATCTCTACAACACCGTCCATATGTGCCACCTCCCTTAAGGGACAACAACCAAGGTTACCAAGGTTATATAGGCAACCCAAGGCCGTTCAACAATTTCAAGCAACATAACCAAGGTAACTTCAACAACAATCAAGGGTTCCAACAAGGGAACTTCAATCAAGGTGGTTTCCAAGGAAACCAACACAATCAAGGACACCAAAACTACAACCATGGCAACAATCAAGGCCTTAATCAAGGCAACTCTCATGGGTTCCAAGGGAACCATCAACAACAACAAGCAACCCAAGGTAATCGACAAGAAAGCAAGCCAAGGAACCGGTCTCCTGTTCATGATTATGGTACTCCATTAGCCCTCACCGATACTCCGCACAATCCACAATCTCCACCTCGATATTTCGACATGCAAAAATCTATGATGGATGTGCAAAAGAGTAACCAAGAAATGCAAAGAAGCCAAATGGAGATGATAAGAAACCAACAAGAGTTCTTTGCTCATCTTCAAAGGGAGAACATACCAAGAGATGCCCATATGAAGATGCTCGAAACCCAAATAGCTCAAGTTGCTTCGGGTAGCTCTTCAAGGCAAAAGGGGCAACTACCTTCTTAAGGTGAAACGGCGAAATTTGAGCATGTGAATGCTATTACCACAAGGAGTGGTGCATCTTATGATTCCCCCTTAAACCCGATTGAGCAACAAGCAATGAAAGAAGTTGCATCTCCGACTCAAGAAAATTCAAGCTTGGGAAATCCAATGGAGGAACAAGTCTTGTGGGAGATTGAGAAACCCCATGAAGACAAGCTTCCCCCACTTCAAGGAAAAGACAAAGGTAAAGGGAAAATGTCATTTGAAAGGTCCAACCTTAATGAGCAAGACAAGGTGCATATCAAGTTGCCTTTCCCAACAAGGCAAATGAAGACCAAGGTGGATGCTCAATATGACATGTTCCTTAATATTGTGAAGAAATTGGATGTGAGTGTCCCGTTTACCGAGTTACTTACCCAAATCCCGGCATATGGAAGATTCATGAAAGAAATCTTGGCTAGGAAGAGATCCATCGACAAGGAAGAGACCATAGCGTTCACAAGAGTGGTGAGTGAGCTTATTCAAGGTTCTATGCTTCCCAAGTTGAAGGATCCGGGTAGTTTCTCGATCCCGTGCACCATAGGCAACTTCAAGATTGAGAGAGCACTATGTGATTTGGGTGCGACTGTAAGCATCATTCCCTATTCCATAGCGACTTGGGATGAAGGAGCTCAAGTGTACTTCCATTACACTTCAAATGGCCGATAGTTCACTCAACCGACCATTAGGGATATTAGAGGATATGCCAATAAGAATCGGGAAGTACTTCATTCCGGTCGACTTCCTTGTACTTGACATGCCGGAAGATGGTATCACTCCCATTATCCTTGGGCGCCCATTTCTACATACCGCCGGTGCCATGATCGATGTGAAGATGGTAGGATCACATTTGAGCTAGGCGACGAGAAGCTCGTGTTTGACCTCCAAGGCAACACCTCGCCTACTAATGATGAGTCTTGTAAAATGATCCACGCCATGGAAGGCATCGATCAAGGGGATGAGTCGGGAGAAAGCTTGAAGAACAACTTCTATGGAATTGAAGATGATGATTCCGAGCTTGGGGCGGATGAATTCCCATATCATGATGTTGAAGACAGAGTGCAAGGCAAGAAGAAAGTTGAGCCTCCCTTGGGGCCACATGAAGATAGATGGACGTTTGGGTATATACCGAAGGATCTCAAGTACAAGTTCAAGCCATTGAACTTAGTAGATCGGGATGCCCCGGGAATGTCGAGGATAGGATGTTATACCACTAGCTTGATCGAAGATTTCTCGAGAGCCTTCGATTTGTTTCTTCGTGCCCTTGATGGCAATGGAATTGGCCATAGTGTTGTGAAAAAATGATTGAAGAATGCACCATCCTTGGTTTGACGGAGTTCCAAAAGAACCGTCCCTTTGTATATATCTGTTTCTAATAGTTCTTTTGAGTCTTGTGAATTACTTGTAATTTGGTATTTTGATGAGTGATGTGAGGGAGGGATCTTGATTTATGTTATTTGAGTTTATTTGATAGGTCTTAGTGAAGATGAAGTCTCGAGGAGAGTACATGATGATAGAAGCTTGGATTTGAGCAAGGGAGTCGGGTTTTGAAGCTTTGGACAAGCTTTTGGGGATATGAAGGGTTAGAAGAACCCTCCCGCCCGAGAAGAGAGCATCCCGACCGGGACGGGTGTGCCATCCCGACCGGGAAGGATGTCATCCCGATCGGGATGAGGGTGCCAAATATTGGGTTTTCTTGAGTGTCATCCCGACCGGGAAGGGTGTGTCATCCCGACCGGGACCATCCATCCCGACCGGGATGGTGCCCTGCTCCTCCTTTTGCCTCTTCTTTGTCATGTGAGCCCACCCTACCACTTTATACCCCCTCCCAACCTCCCTACCTACCCTTGCACCTATCATATGACCCATACACTTCATATACATACCCTCACCTCATCTTATCTTTACTTTACACCGAGTTTCACATCATATCCAACCTCCTCACACCATTGCAAGCTTACTACTTCAACCATGTGATGTTATCAAGTTTGAAGTGGGATGACAATGAAGAAAACAAGCAACGTGCCTATATTGATCATTGAGACGATGTAGTTCGTGAGTTGCTAGCCCATTGGTAAGGCGACTCTAATTTCTTTTCCGTCTTTTATTGCGTGTCTCCCTTTGAATATTCCTCTTCCCCTTGTCATGGTGGCCCTCAGGGCCTTGGTAAGTGTTTCTCCTGACTCTCGATGACGTGACTACATCGAGAGTCATTTGAAAAATCCAAATTTACAAGATTTTCACCCTTTTTGTAGGATTTAGTCGGATTTGGGCGGAATCCGGGCTAGGTGACTTGATTACACCTAGTCCTCCCCTCCCATTTCCTTTTATTTCTTTCTTTTTATTTCTTCCCCCATCCATATCTTTTCTCGTCTCGGCCCATGGTGACTTGACTACACCCCGGCCGGACAAATTCTACCCTTTTTCTCCGCTTTTCGTTTCGTTTTTTTAGCTTTATTTTTGTAGTTTTGTTTCTTTTTGGTGTCTCCACACACTACGATCGAGCATGAGGACATTGCTCGGTTTAAGTGTGGGGGAGCGATATCCTATCGTAGTTAGTTTTATTTTCGTAGTTTTTCGAAAAAACTTTAAAAAAAACCCTAAAAATTTGAAAAATTTCACAAAAAATCAAAAAGATTTTCTTTTGTATGTTTTCCTTTTGTGTCGTTGTGTCGTACTTTCGTTGTGTTGTTCGTGTTTTGCATCCCTTTTTCCTTGTAGGTCGCTTAATCACCGCTAACTTTGGAAGGCTTTCAGGACATCCGGTAACATCTTTTTATCCCTTTTTCCTCCTTGTTTCTTGTGGAGTTTGGAGGAGATTTGTGATGTTGTGTGCTCGGGTGGAGCTTTGTAGAGTTTGTGGTTGATTTGGTAGCTTGTTCGGAAGTTCGGGGTAGTGTTTGTTCTCTTTGTGTATTTGTTTTGTTTTGTTTTCTTTGTCTCATTTTCTTTCGTTTTTGTCGCGTCTTTCTTTTGTGATGTGTAGTTGTGTCTAGTATGTAAAAGGTTTTCGAAAACCCGGTTTTGAGGCTAGTGTGCAAGCGTTTACTTTCCCTTTTTAGTAGTATAAATCGAGTCTTGGACTTAGGTCTATTAGAATGACCCTAAATCAATAGTTTCGTTGGTCCTTTACCTTGAGTCCACCTAGCTTACTAGGGATTTACTACGGGATTTGCATTTTGACCATTATGACCACCCACGGTGTGAAAAGGCCTTGCTTGCCGAGTCCCGTCCCTTAGGTGACCGTGTTTGGGATTGTTTGATTAGTCCATGTTCTCCACCTTTTTGTGGGTTTGAAGAGGGATCGCGACCCCCGACTTACCCATTCCCCTATCTCCTACACATATCCACAAAATAAAGTTGCAAAGTGTTGATATCTCTTTCTTAATTGCAAAAAGAAATGCCTACAACTCAAATCTAGCCAAAATGGCAAAGAAAAAGAAAAAGAAAAAAAATGAAAGAAAAAAAGAATTGAAGAAAAAGAAAAGGCACAACAAATCAAAAAGAAAATACAAAAGATGAAAAAGAAATGGCATAGCAACACACAAAGCAAAAATGCAAAAGAAAGAAAAATGCCAAAAGAAAACCGTCTCACAAAAAGAGTCCCCGCATCTCAAAAATAAGCCTTTTGCCGACTATTGCCGTGAAGAGTCTATCAAAGGACCGAGTCCCTAGGAAGGATGATAGCGGTAATGGTCGGTCTTCCCTCATTTTGCAACAATATTCACCTTTTTACTTGGATTAGTTGAGTGGTTTTGGGCATGGGACGACCCTCTTGGCTCATCGTTAAAGGGGGCGGGTTCTCACTTACCTACAGTGTCGACTAACACCGTGGTTCATCCTTTTCATCCCGCCGATCGTCCCGTAGTACGTTCTTAGAAGGTTAGGAGGACCTAGGTAAGTTACCAACGTTCTTATTGCTTTGTAGTCATACTATTAGGGTTTAGTTCATCTCGATTTGTGTTATTAGCTTGGGAACGTTGTCACTTTTCTTGAGTCCTAAACCGGTGCTTCTTTCACCGCTTTTTAGAGGGAAGCGGTATTTGTTTCTTTTTGGGTGCAACCTTGTGTTTGTTTGTTTGTATGCTTGTTTGTTTATATCTTTTGTGTCCGGTTGCATCCACAGTTTTGTCGCAAGACCTTACTTGCCTTGCGGAGTGCACTTTTCCTCTAAGTGTACTCGCGTGAGTTGAAAGGGCGTAGGGTGCACTAATACCCGCTCGGCTAGTTTAGTAGTTAGTTTGTGCTTACTCGAGGGCGAGTAAGGGTTAAGTGTGGGGGAGTTCATAAGTGTAGTTTGTAGTGCCTAACTTGTTGTATTTGGTCTTGTATTTCCTTGAGAAATCGCTCTTTGGAGCGATTTCGGGGCTACTTATACTTCTTCTAGCTCGTTTTAGGTTCCCGAGACCATTCATGAAGAATTGGAACGATTCCGACTCGTTTCATACAATTTTGGAGCCAACGAAGAGAAGGAACGATCACTCGGTGCCTTGGATTCGATCCCGAGCCCCTTAGACTCGATCCCGAGCCCCGAGAATCGATCCCGACCGGGAAGGGATGCACAAATTGAACAGCTCCTGTTTTGGGGTCGTCCCCGAGGAGACCACTTCGTCCTGGACGGGACCACTTCGTCCCGGACGGGACCATCTCGTCCCGGACGGGATGGGCAAGCTGCAGCACGAGACTCTTCTTTTCATTCTCCTTCACTTTTGTAACCATATAAATACTTCCCTCTTGTATTGTTTAAAGAAGATACACCACATTAGACTATCTTAGGCCTCTCTTCAACATTCAAAACCCTAATTAGCTTCTCTTCATCTCTAGTTTAGTTTCATATTAATCTTTAGTTAATCTTTGTTTAATCTAGCAATTAGTCTTGTATTAAGGAGATTCTTGAAGACTCATCCAAGCTTGACAACCTTGGAGATTATTTGGGTTTCTTATTAATTCAAGTTCTCATCTTTTTATATTCTTGCTAGTTTGGTATAATCCTCTTCTCGTCTTTACTTTTAATCTTTGTTTATCTTTCAAGTTTGAATCTTTACATATTGTTCATTGTTCTTGTTTATTCATAATGGATGTTTTGATGATTATGTTGATTTCTCTTGTTAGTCTTAGATTTAGTTTCATTATGAGTGAGTAGATTCCTTGTGGGGTTAGTAGGGGGGGATTAAGTGTGTATTATGGGTAATTAGGGTTTGATTAGGGGAAAAGGTTGAATCTTTGTCACTAGTCACATGTTGAGCACTCTATGTGTTTGTTGAATTGCTTGTTTGAGTTGTAGTGGCCAATGCTTCTCATGCTTGTTTTCATCTTCTCATCTTGTAATCAATTTGTGATTGAATGCTTGTGTTTTAGGTAATACTTTGCGTAGATTTTCCGGTCTAGTCTTAGACACGAGAGTGCGGACTTAGGCTTTGGCGCGAGAGCGCAAACCGACCTTAGTGGCATGGAGAAACCTATACCCTTGACTTCCCAATTATTCTACTACACTTAAGAACCCGACCTAACCCTACTCCTTCCCAAGTTTGAGTTCTCCTTCTCCTTAGTGTTTAGTTGTTTTATTAGTTCTTGTTATAGGTAGTTCATTGTTAGTCCAGTTTATACCTCTTCAACCATCATAGTAATCAATTCTAGACTCTTGTGTTTGTTTGTGACTTAGCCTAGTTTTAAGTGGACCTAATCTAGACACCCTTAGCCGTTTCCGTGGATATCAACCCGACTTACCCTAGCTACCCACTAGGTATAGTTGGTTAATATTGATCGGTGGGGGCTCGCGGCAAGACCCTACCATCACCTCTCCGCCAGTGTTAATGCCACCTCAACCCGGTCTACCTTTGTCGTTATACCTAACAACGCCCGAGACAGCCATGGGGGCTATGCTGGCTCAGACAGTCGATTCAGAAGAACGGGCTATTACTACATCAGTAAAAAGTTCTTGGAATACGAGTGCAAATATACGATGCTCGAAAAGACGTGCCTAGCTTTAGTTTGGGCCACTAAAACGCTCCGACACTACATGCTCAGTCACGAGGTACATGTTCTGTCGAAAATGGATCCTATCAAGTACTTGTTCGAGAAGCCCATCCTTAACGGCAGGATATCTACACTACTAAAAATCCCCTCATTTCCCGACACTTTGGGCTTGACGCTTTTAAAACCGTCGGCCTTCTTTTTCCCCAAAATTCATTCTTTATGCTTTTATGTGTCCAGGAGTATTATTAATCTATTAATATCTATTAATTAATATTATATTAATCAAATAATATTAGTTACTAATCCCCCGTCATTTTTCTAAACATAAACCGCCCCAGCACTCTCCAATAAAATAACTGATCTCCATCTCCAATGAAACCCTAATACCAACCCCATCACTCTAAGAAAAACTCATCCGACAACTTGTATTCTCCGCCTCCTGCGTCGTCTTCCGTCAAGGCCAATGAAATCAAAGAACTGAAAACCGCCTCTCACAAGCAGCTGATACTCAGACATGCCGCCATTAACGCTGTTGCAGAATAACGCGACACTAGCGTAGACTGCGCTGAAGATTCGATCGTGAAATTTGAGGACGAGGGCATAGGTGTGTACCAAAATCGTTCAAAAGCAAATCAATATAAGTAATTTCATTGTCGGACTCAATTTCACTGTTGAATTTAGTTAATTTTAATTTTTAATTGTGGATTCCCTCTCTTCAGTCGGTTGTGCCTTCCATGGCGGTGGCACTGTTCTGCCTTCCATCGTAAAGCTTGTGGGTGTGTATTGATATATGGAAACTCTGATTATTAGGTTTTATTTTAATATATGTCTCCACCACTGTACTTTCTGGATTTTGATTCCCGGCTATGCTTCTGTTTTGGGCCTGTGAGGGAGCATTATTGCTAATTCAAATGTTTTTAAGTTAGCATGTTCATAATCATGTATTATCAAATTGATTTCAATTCTTTCCTATTGTTTTAGCAATATTTGTTTCATTCTGTATTTATAATTATTGAAACTGTTAACTAGTAATTTAAAATTTATTTGTGTTTATCCTAATTAGCAAGTCCTCTTCTAGGCAATTTCAATGCAGAAAAGTCATGGCAGTGAATCACAACAAGGATTTTGAGGGAATATTTGGAGCTGGATATGTGGATAATTGCTCCGTCCGATACTTTTGTTATTTATTTTGAGCGGATTATTGACGATTTCATGTTCATTTGTTTGTTCATGGGAAATGATTTCTTACCTTCTGTACCTACTCTAGAAATCCTCGAGGTTAGTATTTAGGCATTAGCAAATGATTTTTACACTCATACATTAATTTTAGAATTGTTGATCAATTGGCATTGTTTTCCTATAAACAAGGGTGGGGCAGGCTTATTGATGTATATTTACAAGAATGAGTACAAGAATCTTGATGGATACTTGGTGGATGTGCAACAAGTAGGAAGGTTAAAACAAACTTCGTGTGTCCTGCATTGTAGCTCCGTCATTTTACTCATTTTCCTAACCATCTTTTCTCTGATGTTGCTGATATCAGATGGATGAATTAGATCCTAGCTTTATTAACCTGGAAAGGCTGGAAAAGTTCATTCTCTTAGTTAACAGTTACAAAGAAAAGATTCTTGAGAAAAGAATGTTGGTTATGGAAACACTGCATCGAAAGATAATTTCTAATCAAAAGAATGTTGGCAGTACTCTACTCGTCAACTCTAATACAAAGTTCTTATACTGTTGCTTTCGAAGACCAAAATGATGGTAGGAAACTAGGAACTTCAGCTATATTATGGCTTCTTTTTTCTGGGACCTACCAGATTCCGCTTATGATGTTGTTTTGATGTCAACACATGTAAATCACCAATTAGCACTACTTTCTTTTTGATCATTAGTTGGTGTTGGTCATTGTAGTCTCTTTTAGTCTGACACCTTCTTTACTGTATTGTTTTCCCTTGCTACATTCGCAGGAATGTGTCTATTCACAATCACATCATCAATAAGTCTATGCACATTCGGGGGCATAAGATCTGAATCAAGTACAAGAAAAGCTAACATCATATTAACTAATTACAAGGTCTGCACTAAATTAAGGTATGTTGTGAGTATTATGTCTTCAAATCATTCTTGTATGTAGATTTGTGTTGTCGTAGACTCTTCTCTTTTCTAAATGTTTGAATCATTTGGCCAGTTATGAGTTGTAAATAATATTACCAATTATGGATTGGTCAGTAACTTAGACAAATATAAAGTATCAGAGTATTTTATATTGATTAATGATATTTTTTTATGTTGTTTTTAGTGATTAAATGGTTTAGGGATCGATATTGTTTCCCATCTCAAAGCTTTTTTTTTACACAAATAGAAGTGAAATTTGATGTTTTTTTAAAAGCAATAAACTATGATTTGGATAGTATTTGCCTTAGTGCTCGAATCAAGCCGGAGAGCCCATCTCATAGTGGTATTTTAAACCCTCGTTTCTTTGTTTTACTTCTACTAGATCGGTTATTCCATAGATATTGACGTTGTATAAGTCTTCTTATGGTGAGACTCTACATTTATATACAGCAAATCAAGATTTTCATGTGAAATATACATTTCACTTGAATTTACTTATTTGCTATAAATATACATCCCGTACATTGTATATAATGGCAATTTCATATATAATATTCTCCAGTAGTTAAAGAATAATGTCAACTTGCGGGTGTTTTAGTCTTTTTGTATGCATTTGTATATCTTCATGGTTATTGTAAGATCAATTAAAAGAATAATAGTATGTGCTTTTGGGGTGTTGTAAAATATTACAGAGTAATTGTTTATTATATTTTAATTTGTATGTTTCAGGTTCCGCAAAAGAAGATTGTCGAACGGAATAATTGCAAGAATTTGCTTTCAAACTATACTACTCGTATTAATAATTAAAACGGTCGTTGCATGCGCGGGAGATATGTTAATTAACTTAGACATACAGTCGTGTTGAGATGATTTCCATATATATTATGTTTTTCGATTGAAATTACACTAGGTTAGTAATTGGCCAGTTAGTACGTACTCATTTCATTTTCTAATAGACATTATTATTGAATCATGAAAATATAATGATCAATCATCGGATACTATATATTGATTATTTAAATTTGCTTGTCTTTGTGTTGTACTTGTTTTTTTGGTAGTATCTTTATTTCGTATTATATTGAATTCAATTTAAAAATATTGGTTGTTTATCCCTCTGTCAAGATAACACGAAAATGATATCATAAATTATTTTATTAATTGCAAAATCTTGACGCTTTTTACCGTTGAAATATTTGCTACCGCCAAATTTGTTCTTGAGGCACACAAGTGTCAATCTCTGAATTTTGACACACAAAGGCGTCTAAAATCTCGACACCAAAAAGTGTCGGTAAGCTATTGACAGGAAAAAATGTCGAGAATATCGACACTTCAAAGCGTCATCAATCCTGACGCCTCAAAATCCGACGCTTTAAAGCGTCAGAAATCAAATAAAAAAGCGTCGAAAATACAAGGGATTTGTAGTAGTGCTAGATGGACTTTAATGCTAGCAGAGTTTGACCTCAAGTTCGTACCATTAAAGGCCATCAAAGGTCGAGTAGTAGCGTAGTTCCTTGCCGATAGTCCGATATCCGAGAAGGGACACACCGATACTTGGGCCTTTCCACATGAAGATATATTTCATACCGACACGGAGACATGGGATTTATATTTTGATGGAGCGTCAAATTTTCGAGGATTTGGTGTCGGGATTTTGCTGATCTCACTACAAGGGGAGCGCATCCCGTTATCCATTAAGCTAGATTTCGACGTGACTAACAACACAGCCAAATATGAAGCATGCATTCACGGGCTACAGGCCGCTGCTGATTTAGGAGTAACGAGCCTCCGGGTCCACGGTGACACATCTTTAGTCACCAATCAAGCTCTCCAAAAATGGAAAACTCGGAACGCCAATTTCATTGCTTATCAAGCGCGAGTAAGGGTTCTCGAAAAGCAATTCCAAAAAGTAGAACACATCTATCTACCCCGGGAAGAAAACCAATTTGCAGATGCTCTTTCCAAATTAGCATCTTTATTGAATATCCCGGAACATCTAACCAGCATGCCCATCTGCGTCGAAAGACGATCGGAGCCGGCATATATCCACGCTATTCAGGATATCAAAATAACTGATCCGGAACCTTGGTATCAGGCTATTCTAACCTACTTAACATCGGGAGAATATCCTCCGGGAGCTGAAAACCGGGCCAAGAAAGCCCTACGAAGGTGGGCAACCCAGTTCATCCACACGGACGATGGACAGTTATACAAGAAGACGGCACATGGGGCTTTACTCCTATGCATCGACAAAATGCAAGCCGAAAAGTTCATGGCCGAGGTACATGATGGTGAAAACGGTCCGCATATGAACGCCCATATGCTAGCCCAAAAAATCATGAGACTCGGATATTATTGGAATAGCATGGAAACCGACTGCCAGTTATATGTCAAACACTGCCATAACTGTCAGATTTTCGCCAACGTACAGCATATGCCGTCATCCCTATTATATACCATGACATCACCATTGCCATTCTCGACACGGGGAATCGATATAATCGGGAAAGTGGACCCTTCCGGGACAGGGGGTCACTGTTTCATTTTAGTGGCTATTGACTATTTCATCAAATGGGTCGAAGCCGAGTCATACCGGATTTTGAACGCCAAGCATGTGGCCAAATTCATCCAGAATAAGGTTATATGCCGATACGGGATCCCGCACGAATTTATTAGTGATCACGGGACCCATTTCCAAGCTGAAACTGCTACTTTGTTAGCAAAATATAAGATTCAAAGGCATACATCTTCGCCTTACCGTCCCCAAACAAATGGAGCGGTAGAGGCAGCTAATAAAACGATTGTCACCATACTTAAAAAGATGGCTGATAACTACCGGGACTGGCCCGACAAAATTCCTTTTGCCCTATAGGGGTAGCGAACATCTATTCGTACCGCAACCGGAGCAACTCCATATTATCTGACATATGGAATGGAAGCGGTCCAACTGGTCGAGCTAGAGGTACCATCTCTCAGGATTTTACTCGAGAGTCAGGTGCCTGAGGCAGATTGGGTCCAAGCCCGATATAACCCGCTAGTTCTTTTGGACGAACGGCGATCCCGGGCCCTTAACAATATTCATATATACCAAAAGAGGATACAACATGCTTTCAACAAAAGGGTTAGGCCCAGAAAGATCAAAGAAGGGGATCTAGTCCTCAAATCCGTCCGGTCCTTACTACCAGTCGACCCAAGAGGGAAATTCAAACCCAATTGGGCCGGGCCGTACTTAGTAAAGAAGATCCTATCAGGAGGAGCGGTGATGCTGACAGACTTGGATGGGAAAGAATTCGCCAACCCGACCAACTTGGACCAGTTGAAACGCTACTACTCCTGAAACCTTATCCCTATGTCATTTGCAAAAAAAAAGCTTATAAGAATTTGTGTTTTTATAGATTTTCAAAAATTATAAGCAAGTCAATAAGTTAGGATTACTTATCCTACTGTCGCACATCTCAAACTAATAGTCTTGATGTATTTCGAAAATTACAAAAAATCTATTTTTGAACTACGTTTGGTTTGATTCCACTAATTGTGGATACGTAGGCAACCCCTCAAAAGGGTACAACCACTGCAATAACGAAAAGACGGGAACGCTATTCACTAATATGTCTTTTATTAAAAAAAACCCGATGAACTCGGGAGTTTCAAAAAATACATCACACAGAAAAAAGCAAACAACAAAAAAAATCACACCACAAAATTAGTAATAATACTTAAATAATAAAAACTAAGGAGACTAATGGTCATGCATTTTGCTTTTCCCCTTGTCTTTTGGGTCACGCGGAGCCCGAGGTCGACGAGGCGGGAGCGAACGTTCCCGGATCACAAGTGGAACCTCTTTAGATCGAACCCGTTTCTTCGACAGCGGATCTTCTGCCATCGTCACTGGTCCAAGCCGAGCCCGTACGTGCTCGGGAAGTCTGTCTCGAGGACCAAGTCGGTCCTGAACCGCCAGTCTTGGGCCGAGTCTCCTTTCCAGGTGTGTCTGGGGACTCACTTTCCCGCGTGCACCTTTAGTACTGGACCCTTCAGCTTGAGTCCTAGTCTTTCCCTTCAGACCTGACATCAGCCGAACCAAAGTATCACCCTCGTCAAAGAAACCTCTGTTATCTTTAGCCTGCTCTCGTCGCAGCAGGTCGAAAGCCTCATCAGTCTTCAAGGCAGCTCGGGTTTTAGCGGAATCCGCCTTCGTCCACTTCACATAAGAATCTGATACCCAGATTGAGTGAAGAGTCTTGAAAACAGACCAAGTAGCCCGGGTGTACCACCGCTGCATCCAGGTGTCGCACATCACATCCGTCAGCTGAGTAGATTAACTCACGACCGCCTCAATTTCCGGGATTCTTTGGGCCCGACCATGTTGCCTAAGTATGTGATCGGGGTAAAGGTGAATTGTCTGCCTAAAAGATAGGATCACCTGATATCGTGCCCTATCTCTCGATTCCAAACCGGTCCGAACATAAATGGGCCACCATGGTACGGTCCATCGGATCAATGGGCCTCCATGGAAAGACAGCACTTCGTCCCAGTATTTTTTAGTATTGAGGCGAGAAAAGTCAACGGTCTGTCTCCTCGTCATCACTTGATTGGGGCGATATTGGCTCACGTCAAGGGGAGGATCCACGATTGATAGCCTCTCAAATAGCCAAAGCTGAAAAAAAAAACGGGGAATATATTATCAAAAAAAATCGCAAAAAATCGCGAAAATCAAGAAAATCGCGAAAAATCGAGAAAATTGCAGAAAAATCGAGAAATCAAAAAATCAAAAAAAAATCAAGGCAATATACCTGTACAAGATGGGTACTCCCAGTCAACCGGATCGACGAATCCCTTTTACGATTATCCAAACCTTGGATAATTTCTCCCGTAATCAGCCAAGCCGGACTGTGCTCCGTTTCCATCAGATCAACCACAGTGAAAAGTCGGACATGGCCCATGCACGATAACGGATCCATATGGCCTTCGAAGGCGTAAACATGGAGCATACAAAAAGCAAAGGCCCTACGGCTATGGACCGGCCTGACCCGAACGTCGTGTGGATTCATAAACTTTTCAGCCAGGTCAATCAAAAAGACAGTATTTCCCTCCGCCTTACGGGATACCTCCATGTGAGAAAGCCCCAAAAATTCCGGTAGCTTCCTCCTCGGATCATGAACTGAAAACGGGATAACAGGGCGAAGTATGGGATTCCATCCACCTACGACAGCAATTTCCTTAGGAATAGGACAAATTTCGCCTCAAGGGAAGCCAAAAACGTGATGAATATCGTGCCAATAGGACAAGCAAGCATCCAGAAACTGACGATCCACTTGCATTTGACGGATTGTGAACAATTGAGTAATACCATTCTGATTCAGAATAACTTTATCTGCGTCTCTGAAGTATCGGGACCAATCTTGCTGCATTCCGATCAAACGGTCGATTCCCATAGCTAAAATTCTAAAGGGGAAATAAGGATTCTCGAGGCTTGTTCTTTGCAGAAGAAAGGGAATTATGAGAATTGTGAAAAATTAAAAGCAAGGGAAGGGTATTTATAGCATTAAGCCCAGCCTTTCCTCCTTACTTTAGGATTCTTAACCCCAGAGGATTTAGCATACATGCCTTGTCTCAGAGTCTAGCTAAGTCATCCCGAGCATTCCTATTCCTTTTCGGAGTCGGATTTTCAAAAAAATAGTCCAAAAAATTTCCAATTTTTTTCCTTTTCCCCAGCGCGAGTCATTTTTACCTAAATGCTACATGCGAAACTTTGCATAGTCATGTACAGGGACGATTCAAGCAGGGCCATGCGACTCACTCCCCAGCGGAAAGCCAGGGCGGCATTTTTTTCACAGGGATGGGCCCACATATGGGCGCACCCGGGGCTTACACGGCAAGTCCAAATCCCCACCGAGTTATCATCATCAGCTCAGGTATGATTTCTATCATATGTCTGGCGAGCCCTTCCACGCAAGTCTAACGGACTCTAAACGACCCGACCGGAAGTCTACCAGATCTTAATCCTTGATTGGTCTGGTAGCTACTCTGACTTTCTCCCTATCCAAGCCTCAGTCAGAGTGGGGGCTCTGTAGACACCCACATTTGGCTGTTAGGTGTCTATAGCAGTTTCCAAAAAACACCCGATGATGATCGGACGCAAACGTGCTTTGACATACTCGAATATGGGCTCGAAATCATTAGCATTTGGCTTGGGCTTTTTACGGAGTACAAATCCCACAAAACCAACCTCAAATTCAGGCCCAGTGGGTCATTTCGAGTCAAATAAGACTAATTTGAGTCGAATCCGACATCGAGGGCAAAACCTTCTTTTAGCGACCGAGTCAAACCCCGGTCAAAGATATTTCCGAGGCATAAAAAAATCTGCCGCGTCACCCGAGATTCTGACTTGGAGTCGAAAACTACAAAAATCAGCTACGAAAAGTATTAAACAAATCCGTTAAAGATAGAATTCGATCTCCAAAAGGAATTCTACCCGAACACTCGATCGAGTACAAGGCATACTCGGCCGAGTGGCTCTTTTCCAGCCGGATTCGGTGTCTTTCCCACCAAGAAACGGAATCCTCATTCCTCTCAAATTGCTTACTTTTCCTATCCAAAGCGGTGTTTCTTATCACCTAAGTTAAGCTACCTCTCCTAGCTTCAATCGGGGACCTCTCCTATAAATAGACCCCTTTGCACAACACAATATTCATTCATTCACATCAACATTCATTAGCAATAACGATCAACCATACAAACATCCATAGCATCGAATAAATCGATAGTACAACCCGAGACCACGCCACCCTAGCCCCGGAGTCCAGCCACCTCACCCGACACCCTACACGTCTAACACCACCATAACTCACCTGCATCATCTCGACGCTCCCGTGTCTAAGCCACATTCCGACGAGTACCGTTCCGAGAATACAAAGCATGTAGGTTGAGGGTGTAAATCAAAATCCCGTCTTCTCCTTTATCTCTCTCTTCTCGTTTTTTTTTCTCTTTTGCGTCGTCGGTCCGTTTTTTTTATGGGTCATCATCACGTTTTTTTCTAATATCGATACTACAATATAATTTCTATACAAAACAAACGTTCTTAAAAACACGATATCGACTCTATAGTCGAATATCGTATCTAAAAGGAACTAAATCAATCTCGTTGATACTAAAAAATCGTCGCATGGTCTTAAAAACAAAATATGACGATTTCAATGCAGAGAGAATTAATATTTTTTTCGTTCGATTTTCAAAACGATTTATAAAGCATCTTTTCTAAAAATCATTCCGAATATTTGATATCGATTCCATAATCGAATATCGAATATAACGAATATCGCAAATTTAAGTCGAGTATAAATTATGCTATATTTATATGCGATCCAACAAAACCGTCGGTTTTCTAAAAAATGATCTCGAAAACAGCCTGCCACGCGAGTCGCACATACCTCGTGCGAGTCGCATGGCTGCGCGAGTAGAGCCCTCCTCGCGCGGGTCCCTGAAATCCGTAACATAAAAAACTATTTCGTCTTAATTTTTCGAACATCTTTTCTTTAACAAAACAACGGTTTTTTTTAGCATATTTCAGGTCTCGATAAATATATTCATGACCTCGGTGAACGCGTGCTTAATCCATCACGCGAATTATCTTTGCAAAATCATTCATGTCATCGTATCTATATCTTTTATTCAATTTACAAACCGTTACTAACTTGTTTGTTCATGTTTTTAGCGATTTCTTTTCATCATTTGTTTTATTATACTAAAACGAACCTCGCTTGCTATGGACATGACATAGGTCCACCCCGACGCGGCCACACGCGGGTTTGGGGAGGCGAATGAATCTCCATATGAGAATGGATCGAATTGAAATTTAAATCGAAGTGGAGTCGCCACCGAATTTTGTGGGAGTTCGGGCCCTTTCGAACCCTCTCTATGTCGTAGTGGGCCGTATACAAAATACGGCCCATTTCCGATGTCAGAGTTTATTGGGTTCGTCCCTTTGCATTTGATATCGATACCGACATTATCGGATATCGTGTATTGAATCACTCTCGTGCGCCAACGGTTTCGGGCATCCGGAAACGAGGTTCTGAGTAAGGGGTGAGGGTACGTGTTGGGATGTTCACTAAGAACACCCAACCCCGCCCGCACTTAGCGGCCTCTACTAGGATATCGAATGACTTTCTAATACGCGCGTTAGTAGTTCGGTTAAATGATATGCAAACGTTGTTTTCCCTAAGTATGTGAGAAATTGAACGGGTTTCTAGGTCGATTTAATGCAACTAAACCTAACGTCAAAGTTAAATTTAGCATGTGGGTTCATTTTAGTACAATAAAATAAACAAAATAAATTGACAAGAAAAAATAACAAACTTGTTAGTAACGGTATAACGATAATAACTGTTTGCGAATAATATAGTATAGAATGGTATCGAATAATGTAAACGTGATGCATGGTTTTTGAAAAAGTAGTAGCACACGTGATTGATTTGACACGTGTTGTCCTATGTCATAAAAAAGTGTTACCGAAACTAGAAGATGGTGTAGGACTCACGGTTTTGACGTGATAAAGGGCCACTCGACCGAGTCATTGGAGGACTCGACCGAGTGGACCTCTAGAAGAGCTTTTGTCCCGTTTTTTTAGACACTACTCGATCGAGTTATTGACGAACTCGACCGAGTACGCTGCCACTCGACCGAGTCATTACGGGACTCGACCGAGTGGTGGTCAAAAGAATCATTTTGTCTCGTTTTTGGGATGCCACTCGACCGAGTGTGCTAGGCACTCGATCGAGTGCCCCTGTACGAACTAGGGTTCGTTTGCATTTTTATTATCGATTTCGGAATTGCTTTTGATTTTGCTAATTCGATGATTCTGCCGAATCGGGCATAAATATTGTATAATTTATGCTTGACTCGGATTTTGATAAATCGTTGATTGTGTCGAATCGGGCATAAATATTGTATAATTTATGCTCGATTCGTGTATATGATACTCGTTGTATCCAACGTGCAATTATTGAATCGACATTAGATATTAGAGCGAGATAAAAAAAAGAATTGTTATAAGTCATTTTAAATTAACAAAAACGATATAAATTCCCTCCGCGTTTATAGTGTCGTATTAATTCTTGTCGAATTAGATGACATCTATTTTAACATCAACGAGAAATCGTGTTAGTTAACTTATTTGACTAAATCGTTAGATTCGACATCCAATTACTGAATTGGTATCGAATCTAATAGATCGACACTTGAATTAAAAAAAAACTCGACTTGATTCCCTCTGCATCCCGACATCATAATTAATTCTTGCGAATTGTTTGATGTTGGATCCGCATCAAAAGGTCTCGACTCAAATTGAATAAAAAATACATGAATTTAAAAAAGGTTTTTAGAAATTGGTGTGTGAGATATTGACGATGATGCGACAAGATAAAGACGATTTTATTGATGTTGACTCGCTTCAACAATCAAATATTTGGGGTGTCGGGATAAGGGACCGGCCGCGTCGGATGAAACATCCTTGCATTCGTGTTTTCTTATCCCGTCATCCCTCATATTCGACACGAATTAGCGAGTATTTTAATATTTTATATTAATGATATTAGACGCGATAACAAAATAAAAAAACGATTATGACGACGAACGACGCGAAGAAGGACGATGCGAGGAAGAGAAAGAGAAGAGAGAAGAGCGGGATATGGCACCCTCAACCTACATGTTCTTGTTCTCGGACGGGAATCGTTAGAGGTGGCTTGCACGTGAGTATCGAGATGTAGGCTAAGTTGTGGTGGTTAGGATTTTTGATTACTAGATGCTAGGGTTAGGGTTTGCAAGTGTGAGATTAGGGTTTGATTAGGGTGAAAAAGTATTGGAAAAAGGTGTTCAATTTGCATGCAAAGGGGGTGTTTATATAGGCATGGCCATGCAGCCCCGTCTAGGGTTACTCGACCGAGTAACTGGCTAACTTGGTCGAGTGGCTCAGGGCGACAGCCGTCGGGCTTGTTTAAAGGCCCACTCGATCGAGTATGGCTGACACTCGATCGAGTGGGTCAGCTGGAGTGTACTGGTCCGGTTTTTGGACCGTGGTTTGGGCTTTGTATTTGGGTTAGACTTTTGATGTCTATGTGGTTGTTTTTATGTGTTTCGGAAATGGCTTTGACCGGGGTTGACTCAATCGCCAAAAGTCGGTTTTATTTCCGGTGTCGGTTTTGACCTAAATTAGTCTTGTTTGATTGGAAACGACCCGCTGGGCCTAAATTTGAGGTTGGTTTTGTGAAATTTGTACTCCGTAAATGCTTAAGCCAACAACTAATGTTTTTGAGCCCATATCCGAGCGCATAGAAACACGTTTGTGTCCGATCATCATCGAGTGTTTTTTGGAAACTGCTATAGACACCTGGCAGTCAAAATGTGGGTGTCTACAGAGCCCCCACTCTGAGGCTTGGACAGGGCGAAAGTCAGAGTAGCTACCAAGCCAATTAAGACCTGGTAGACTTCCGGTCGGGCCGTTTATAGTCCATTAGACTTGCGTGAAGGGCTCGCCAGCCATAAGATAGAAGTCATACCTGAGCTGATGATAATAACTCCGTGGGGAATTAGGACTTGTCGCATAAGTCCTGGGTGCGCCTGTACGTGGGCCCAT
Organism: Agrostemma githago; assembly: GCA_958450325.1. Taxonomy (NCBI): domain Eukaryota; kingdom Viridiplantae; phylum Streptophyta; class Magnoliopsida; order Caryophyllales; family Caryophyllaceae; genus Agrostemma; species Agrostemma githago. The sequence goes on from OY288250.1 coordinate 17,790,348, forward strand.
CCCGTGAAAAATGCCGCCTTGGGCTTTCCGCTGGGGAGATATGTGAATTGCGCGGTCCTGAATTGTACCTGTATAAGTTACATAAAATTTCGCATGCAACATGTAGGTGAAACAAATATGACTCGCGCTAGGGAAAATGATTTTTGAATTTTTGAATTTTTTTGAAATTTTGAATTTTTTTGAAGTTTTTTACCCCTAAAAAATTTAGGAAAGTTCGGGATGACTGAATCCGTGCTAGTATTGAGACTAGGCTTGTATGTTTATGCCTTATTCGAATCAGGAAACTTTTGCGGGAAGAAGATATGGAAAGAGGGTTGTAGGCCTTGATGCTATATATACATACCCCTCCCTTGCTTCAATTTTCTTCACACTTCCTCATAATTCCCTTCTTCTTAAAAAGAAAACCCTTTATTCCTTTCAAGAATTTTAGTCATGGGGATCGAGAGATTGATCGCGATGCTGCAGGAATGGTCCCGATGTTTTAGGGACACGGATAGGGTGGCTTTGAACCAGACGAGTATTTCTCAGCTGTATACATTCCGCCAGATGTAGGTTGACCGTTATTTCCTTGACGCGTGTTTGTCCTACTGGGATGACATATATCATGTCTTTGCTTTTCCTCGAGGAGAAATCTGCCCTCTACCCAAGGAGATTGCTGCTGTGGGGGGATGGAACCCGATACTTCGTCCTGCCGTCCCGTATTCGGTCTACGACCCAAGGAGGAAACTTCGAGAATTTTTTAGGACTTTCTCATAATGAGGTATCTCGAATGGCCGGGGACAACAACACAGTTTCTTTGATTGATCTGGCTGAGAAATTTATGAACCCGCATGATGTCCGGGTCAGACTGATTCATAGCCGTAAGGCTTTCTCTTTTTGTATGCTCCATGTTTATGCTTTTGAAGGTCACATGGATTTGTTGTCGTGCATGGTGACGTTCGTCTTTTTACCGTTGTTGACCAGATGGAGACGGAGCACAGTCCGGCTTGGCTTATCACGGGTGAAATCATCCAAGGCTTGGACAATCGCAAGAGGGATTCGTCGGTCCGTCTAACCGGAAGCACGCGCTTATTACAGGTATATTACCTCGAATTTTCCCAATTTTGATTTTTTTTCTTGCGGTTTTTCTGCTGCAGTGGGCACTCGATCAAGTCACCATGGCACTCGATCGAGTGCCCTCGTAAAAACCTTCTGTTTCGTTTTCAGAGGTACCACTCGATCGAGTGACCCCTAGGCACTCGATCGAGTGCCCTTAGGCGGACGCCTATTTTGTCTCGGAAACTCATAATTTTGTTTCCTTTTTCAGATTTGGCTATACGAGAGGTTATCATGATAGGTCCTCCCCTTGACTCGAGCAGCTACCGTCATAATCAAGTGATGACAAGGAGACGGGCCATTGATTTTTCCCGCCAAATTACTCAAAAGTATTGGGACGAGGTGTTATCTTTCCATAGCGGTCCGTTGATTCGATGGGTAGTGCCGTGGTGGCCCATCTATGTTTGGACAGGTTTGGACCCAAGGGATATGGCTCGTTATCAAGTGATTTTGTCTTTCAGGTAGACGACCCATCTTTATCCCGACCGCATACTAAGGCAGTATGGTTGGACTCAAAGAATCCCGGAGGTTGAAGCAGTTGTGAGTGATCCTACCCAACTGACTAATGTGCTGTGCGATACTTGGATGCAAAGATGGTACACCCGGCATACTTGGCCTATTCCCAAATTTCGTCACTCAACTGGGTTTCAGCTTCCTATGTGAAATGGACTAAAGCAGATGATGCAAAAGCCCGAGCCGCTCTGAAGGTTGATGAGGCTTTTGACCTGCTGCGAAGGGAGCAAGTTAAAGACAATAGGGGTTTTTTCGACGAAGGAGACACTCCGGCTACTCTGGTCCGTCTAATGTCAGGTCAGAGAAAGAAGAGTAAGACTCAAGCTGAAGGGTCTAGTGCTAGAGGTGCGCGGGGGAAAGTGAGCCCCGAGACTGACTTGGAAATGAGACTTGGCCCAAGATTAGCAGTGCAGGACCGACTTGGCCCGTGAGACAGGCTACCCGAGCACGTACGGGCTCGACTTGGGCAGGTGACAATAGCAGAAGACCCGTTGTCGAAGAAACGGGTTCGAGCTAAGGAGGTTCCTCTCGTGATTAGGGAACGCTCACCCCCGCCCCGGCGACCTCGGGCTCCACGCGACCCTAAGGACAAAGGGAAGGGCAAGATGCACGAATATTAGTCTCCTTTGTTTTATTATTTAAGTATTATTACTATTTTTTGCGGTGTGTTCTTGTATGTTTGCCGTTTCCGTTTTTTTTTTGAGATTCCCAAGTTAATCGGGATTTTAATAAAAGACATATTATTGAATATCGTTCCCGTCTTTTCGTTATTGCAGTGGTTGTACCCTTTTGAGGGGTTGCCTACGTATCTACAATTAGCGGAATCAAATTAAACGTAGTTCAAAATTGATTGATTTTTTTTTTGCAATTTTCGAAATACATCAACACTATTAGTTCGAGATGCGCGACAGTAGAATAATTAATTCTAACTTATTGACTTGCTTATAATTTTTTTGAAAATTTATAAAAAGACAAGTTTTTATAAATTTTTGCAAATGACATTGAGATAGGGTTTATGGGTAGTAGCGCTTCAACTGGTCCAAGTTGGTCAGGTTGACGAACTCGTTCCCGTCCAGGTCTGTCAGCATCGCCGCTCCTCCTGATAGGACTTTCTTTACTATGTACGGCCCAACCCAATTCGGTTTGAATTTTCCTCTTTGGTCAACCGGTAGTAAGGCACGAACCGATTTTAGGACTAGATCCCCTTCTTTGATGTTTCTGGGCCTAAATCTTTTGTTGAAAGCCCGTTGGATCCTCTTTTGATATATCTGGATATTGTTGAGGGCCCTGGATCGCCGTTCGTCTAGGAGAACTAGCGAATCGTATCGGGCTTGGACCCAATCTGCTTCAGGTACTTGGCTTTCAAGTAGAATCCTGAGGGACGGTACTTCTAGTTCGACCGGTTGGACCGCCTCCATTCCATACGTTAAATAATATGGAGTCGCTCCGGTTGCGGTGCGAATTGACGTCCGATACCCTTAGAGAGCGAATGGTATTTTATCGTGCCAGTCCCGATAATTCTCAGCCTTCTTTTTAAGTATGGTGACAATTGTTTTATTAGCCGCCTCTACCGCTCCATTTGTTTGGGGTCGGTAAGGTGAAGATGTATGCCTCTGAATTTTGTATTTTGCTTGTAACACCCGCTATTTTCCTAGCATTTTTATCCTATTCGTTATGACATCGTCTTAACTCTGTCACTGTCGGCCTTGTGTTTCATCATTTTTCCAACTTTAATTTCATTTTCGAGCTTAATGATATTTATTTTTATATTTAAAAGGTTTTAATTCTTTTAGATCTATTTATTGGATTTTCTTCGTAAACTAATTAATTTTCCGTGAGGAATTCTATTTTTCTACGAGTTAACGTTTTTAAGCTTGGATTTAAATTATTTCTTTTCCTACAAGTGTCTGAATATATTTATATAATATTTTCAACCTAGAAATATTTTTATTTACGAAAAGTTAGCCATTAATGATTTTATTACGAAGTTTCGTAAATAATTATTTTCCAACGCGCGGTTTACTCGAACTGATTTGAAATAACTTTAATAATTTTACGATTCATCTTTTTGTCAACTTAGAAATTATTTGGGACTTTTTTTCCAACGTTTTGGACCGTCACGCCTCCTTGTCACACCTTTACTACGTTTTTCTTTATACGTTTCGTTTTATTATGTTTAAACGTAAAGATAATGCTTTTCTTACCCATTTATTTGACTCATTATTAAACAAACTTTTCATCCTCCCTTGCTTGTTCATTTTGGCTGGCCATATGTGGTAGAGTAGCATTGTTTTCATCAAATTTTAATAGCATTCAAGCTTAGGAAAAACCATCCATTTCCTAACATTCATTCTTACAATTAAACATAAAAAAAAATCCTTTCTTTCTTCCCATTTGGCCATGACTCCAGCAGCCTCTCAAGGCTAATTCTTGCTTCAAATCGAGTCATAATCGTCTCGTTTTCATCGTCAAATTAATCGTTATTCCGATCCTTCCGTTAAGGTAATAAGGGATGTGGTTTTCGATCGTTATTCACCTTGATTTTCTTAACTTTTCTCATGGTATTTTTCTACCATGATTTTCATGTATGGTAGGATTTGTGGATGATCCCGAGGCCGACGAGTATATTATCGTTTCCGATTTGGACTAGAAGTAACGTTGATGTTACTCGGTATTTCATGATTTTAATTGTATATTTGCATGTATATATTTTTTTATGTTTTATTTTGACAATATATGTATGTCATAAAATCTGGAAAATTTTTAAAAGTTGAAAATTTGCATGTTTCGGTATTTTTATCGCTTTTACGAGATTAACGATTAAATCGTCATATTAATTTATAAAATTATAATATTCGGCCTAAACATGTAATATATCTTTATATTCTGTAAAAATGATGTTTTTGATGATTTTTAATAATTTATTATTTTTCTGATATTTTAGTTATCGATTACTGAATTATTACCGTTTACGGACAAAAACGATTAAAAGCCAATTTTTAGTTCTAGTACCTAAACATTTTATTTTAATCTAATTTTTTGCGTGGTGAAACTTTATGATTAAATAGAATTTTATGAATTATTTCATAATTTTTCGAAATTTTTAAGTGGATGAATTAATTAATCACTTTAAATCATCGTTTATCGTTAAAACCGCGTTTGTCGTTTAAATTCTCGATTTCTGGTCCTTGGTTTAAATCTGGAAAAAAATGTGATTCTGATAATTTCAGAATAAAATTTATTTTATGATTTTTAGTGCTTTAATAAAATGTTATGAACGATAAGGTTTATTAATGGAATCATTAATTGTGAAAACGGGTTTTAAAGACGGTTTTGACGGGATTTATTAAATCTGGAATTTTTGGAAATCTGGAAAAATGGTAGATTCTGGAAAATCATGATTTTTAAGTTTAATAATAATTTTTGGATATTAATACTTAAATCACTTTGTAATTACTATTTTTATTAATCGTTATTGTCGAGATTGGACGATGAACGAGAAAACGCTTTAAAAACCGAGTTTTAGGATTCTGGAAAATTTTCTTTTCTGGACAGAATGTCCATAAATATATTTTAACTATTTTACGTAATTTTTGTACTATTTATTAAGGTCTTTAATTAATAAGTATTGATTTTCGGACAAATTGTGATTTATCGTTAAAATGCTTCGTCTTACCTAAAAGAATTATTTTTCCAGCAATTTTGAAAGTATTTAAATCTGAAACTTTAAGAGTTAAATTATCCCTTAACATATTCTAAATATATTCAATGGTTTAATTAAATAAAAAACGTTAAAAGATTTAATTGGACGTTTGCCGTAAAATCCTATTTATAATCGTATTGTCGTAACTAATAATAATTAGGGAATTTTAGTTTTATAAATTTTGGAAACACCCTACTTAGTAGTACTAAAGTGTTTAAGACATTTTTAATTATTTTGTAAACACTTGTATAGTTTTTCAATAATTTCATAAATCTAAATACTCTCACTTTGATAAGTAATATCGTTAAGGCCAAAAGTAATAGTTTTTATAAATCTATATCGTTTACTAAAATGTTGCATTAGTATAAACTAATATTTTCGCTATTTTGATATAACGCTATTTTTAGTAAAGTTTCTAAAAATAGAAGTTTCCTAAAATAGAAAGTTTCCTCTTTTGGAAAGTGATCCTTTCTCCTTTTGTTCTCTTATTGTCTATAAAGATTATATCTTTTGAATATCGATAATGGCTTTGTTTTGGAAGTTATGGAATAAGGACAAGTGTGGGTTTAGAGTAATATAATCTGGGGTTTACGGTTTTGCCATCAACTATAAGGCTAGTGTATCAGGAATCGGTACATTAGTTGTTGAACCGGGTGACAGGTATCCCGGGAGTTGTGTACATTTTGACCTTAAGCTTAGGCCTCGCAGTAACTCATCGTCATAAGTTGAACTGGGTGACAGGTAGTCCCAGGATCGGAGGGGTGTACATTGTCTTAAACTAGGGCCACGCATTTATAAGTCGCCGCTCTATTATGGTTGAGTAGCCTAGTTAGAGACCGAAGTTTGATTTGTTTGAACTAAGTTCTCGAAGCTAGTTTTTAGTATTCTCCTAGTGAAAGTCTAGATTCTACACTACTCATATCCATAACGCCATTTTGATTATTTTATTATTATCGAAATAAATTGGTTTGCAGGTTGGCAACTATTTTTATGTTTCTTCGGAAACCCATTTTAATATTTTTGTTTTGGCGCTGAAAGCTTATTTTTAATACACTGTTTTACTGTTTTCCATTTTTACTATTTTTTTATAGTAGTAATTACAGTTTTAAAATCCTGTTATACGGCTGGGAGAACGTTGACGTTGCTCCCCACTGATTGTGGCTGTTATATTTTAACATGGCAGGTATACGTGTTCCGGGTGTGGGCTAGCGAGCAGTGTGGATCCTGCTTGTTTATTTTGATAATTATGTCTTATGGATTGTTCAAACCCCTTTTGTGGATTGTTTAAATTTTGGCCATTTTATTTAAGGCCTATTGTTTGACTTTACCATTTTAATTTTACTAAGACATAGTTACAGTGTGTTTTAATCCCGACTCTACAGTGTTTCCGCCACTGTATCGTGTTAGATTTTATAGGGGATTACAGTTGGTATCAGAGCAACGTAGCGGTTTCAGCTTGAAAGTGGGTCCCGTGATCACTGATAAACTCGTGTGGGATTCCGTATCGGCATATGATCTTATTCTGGATAAATTTGGCCACGTGCTTGGCGTTCAAGACACAATATGACTCGGCTTCGACCCATTTGGTGAAATAATCGATGGCCACCAAAATGAAGCAATGACCTCCCATCCCGGAAGGGTGCACCTTTCCAATTATGTCAATGCCCTACGTCGAAAATGGCCACGGGGACGTCATGGTGTATAGCAGAGATGACGGCATATGTTGTACATTGGCAAAGATCTGACAGTTATGACAGTGTTTGACATATACCTGACAGTCCGTTTCCATGGTGTTCCAATAATATCCGAGCTTCATGATTTTTCGGACTAGCATATGGGCGTTCATATGCGGACCGTTTTCACCATCGTGTACCTCGGCCATAACCTTTTCGGCCTGTATTTTATCGATACACAGGAGGAGAGCCCCATGTGCCGTCTTTTTGTATAACTGCCCGTCGTCTGTACGAACAAATTGGGTCGCCAATCTTCGCAAGGCCTTCTTGGCCCGGTTCTCAGTTCCCGGGGGATACTCTCCCGTTGTCAAGTAGGTTAGGACGGCCTGATACCAAGGTTCTGGGTCAGTTATCTCGATATCCTGGACGGCGTGGATATAGGCCGGCTCGGACCGTCTTTCAACGCAGATTGGCATACTAGTTAGATGCTCCGGGATATTTAGCAGGGACGCTAATTTGGAAAGTGCATCTGCGAACTGATTTTCTTCCCGAGGTAGATAGATATATTCCACCTTCTGGAATTGTTTCTCTAGAACCCGTACTCGCGCTTGGTAAGCCATGAGATTGGCGTTCCAAGTTTTCCATTTTTGGAGCGCTTGATTGATGACCAGTGATGAGTCACCATTGACCCGGAGATTTGTTACTCCTAAATCAGCGGCGGCTTGCAACCCGTAAATGCATGCTTCATATTCGGCTGCGTTGTTGGGCACGTCAAAGTCCAATTTGATGGATAATGGGGTGTGCTCCCCTTGTGGTGAGATTAACAGAGTTCCGACCCCAAATCCTCGGAAGTTGGATGCCCCGTCAAAATACAAATACCATGTTTCGGTGTCGGTATGGAATATGTCTTTGTCAGGAAAGGCCCAAGTATCGGTGTGGCCTCCTTCAGATATGGGACTATCGGCAAGGAATTCTGCCACTACCCGGCCCTTGATGGCTTTTAATGGAACAAATTTGAGGTCAAACTCTGCGAGCATCAAAGTCCATCTGGACATCCGGCCGTTAATGATGGGCTTCTCGAACAAGTACTTGATAGGATCCATTTTGGATAGAACATGTACTTCGTGACTAAGCATGTAGTGTCGGAGCTTTTTAGTGGCCCAAACCAGAGCTAGGCACATCTTTTCGAGCATTGTGTACTTGCACTCGTATTCCAAGAACTTTTTACTGATGTAGTAAGTAGCCCGTTCTTCCGAATCGACTGTCTGGGCCAGCATAGCCCCCATGGCTGTCTCGGTCGTTGTTAGGTATAACGACAAAGGCAGGCCGGGTTGAGGTGGCATTAGTACCGGCGGAGCAGATAGAATCTCCTTGATTTTATCAAAAGCCGTTTGACATTTATCGTCCCACAGTACCCGTTCTCCTATCTTTAGTTTCTTGAAAATGGGCTCGCATACCATGGTTAACTTTGAAATGAATCGGTTGATGTATTGGACTTTTCCGAGAAACCCCCTTATTTCTTTTTCGGTTTTGGGTGGATGCATCTCGGTGATGGCCTTGATTTTAGCTGGGTCGACCTCGATGCCGCGTTGGCTAATAACGATATGGCCCAGTAATTTGCCCGATGTTACCCCGAAACTGCACTTTTGAGGGTTCAGCCTCATATTGTATTTGCGCAGTCTGGTGAAGAACTTTCTTAGGGCCGAGATGTGCCCGCTTCGGTCTTTGGACTTGACGATCATGTCGTCCACGTAGACCTCCACTTCTTTGTGCATCATGTCATGTAATAAAGTAGTGGCGGTCCGTTGATAAGTGGCCCCGGCGTTGATGAGCCCAAATGGCATAACGGTGTAACAGTAAGTACCCCAAGGTGTAATGAAGGTGGTCTTACTCATATCCTCTTCTGCCATTTTGATTTGATTGTATCCGACATACCCGTCCATGAATGATAGAAGGGCATGATCGGCCGTGTTATCCACCAGTATGTCGATTTGAAGTAATGGAAAATCGTCTTATGGGCTGGCCTTGTTAAGGTCCCGGAAGTCCACACATACCCGCACCTTACCGTCCTTCTTGGGTACCGGCACGATGTTCGCGACCCAGTCTGGATATTCAGACACTTGTATAAAACCCGCTTTGAATTGTTTCTCTACTTCCTCTTTGACTTTGAGAGACCATTCGGGCTTCATTCTTCGAAGCTTCTGTTTTACCGTCTTACACCCATCTTTGATGGGTATACGGTGTTCAGCTATTTCCCGGTCTATCCCCGGCATGTCCTTGTAGGACCATGCGAAGACGTCCTTGAATTCTTGGAGGAGGTCCGTGAATTGTTTTCTCTCCTCGGAATCTAAGGATAGGCCCAACTTAAACATCTGAGGCTCTAAAGTGGTTCCCACGTTAATGGACTCGATTTCTTCAATTACCGGATCTTGGGATTCCCTTTGTTCGAGCTACTCGATCAGATGCGGAAGAAGGGGTACCTGTTCGTCGGGTTCTCAATGTCATTGCATACAAAATTTTTGAAATTGGAAGAATTTTGGAAATAAGACAAGTCGTAAGCAGAACGGTTTTCGTTATTATTATTCATAGTAAATTTTGAGAATATCTCGAATAGAGCGGCCATCTGATCGTTGGTCAGTGGCGGGATGGGGAGTGCTCTCGGGACAGGCCCCGAGACTCCAGTGGCTAAGGGAAGTGGGGTTACAAATTGGACTCTAGCACTAGACCCTCTAGACTCGGACTCTAACTTGGACTCTGACTCCGACTCCGACTCAAACTTGGTATCTGGCATGTCTCCCTTGCCAGTGGTCAGCTTGTCGACCCGACCCTGGCTGTCGATCCACTTGATGGTCTTTCTCCAGGCCCTTTTCCCGGCGTCTGCCCCAACTTCGGAGATCAGCTTCGTCGGGTCGAACCGACTGCTGCGGAGGATCAGATTGACCAGATCATCTTTAGGAGCGGGGATGGCCTTATCTTCTCCAAATAGGAGCCCCAGCACGGGCTCGGAGCTGTTATCCACTTCCCTGGACTAGGCTTGAAAAAGGGTGAATATATCATCGGGGATGAAATTGCATTCCCGAGCCGTTTTGGTCTTGGGATATGTGATAGTGGGTTGGTAAAGGCCCACTTGGATTGCCCCAAATACTGGAGTGACAAACCTCATTACATTTGCCTGATCCACATTTTTCGGGCTCATAGTATACCCCAAACCGAATCGAGACCCTTCGTTGTTTAGGACCTCGATAACCTTCCCAGCCGGGAGATGTGGCCTCGAAGTGGCTCCCGGTAGGTAACCCAAGTTTTGTAGCATCGTGTTGATTCTAGTAGTGAAGTAGGGTCTGAAGAGATATTCCTCCTCAATCATTCCCACGAAGTCGAATCCCCGTGGTTCGGCCCGACTCGTGGCGTTGCAGCTAGCCACGGTCATGGGAGTTGCCTCCAGTGTAATGACACCGTCTTGGAGTGGCATCTTGACTTTTCTGTGGAGGGTGGAGGATACGGCCTTGACTGCATGGATCCAAGGCCTTCCTAGTAGCAGGTTGAAGGACGAGGTGACATCAATTACCTGAAATTCCGATTCTTTCTCGATTGGGCCCGTTATTATTGTCAGTTTAACGGCCCCGGCAACCGGTTTTGGGCTTCCGTCGAAAGCCTGGATAGTCTGCGCAGTCGGGAGATAGTCGGCCTCGGTGATGCCGAGGGCCTTAGCGGTCCTTAGGGGAAGAACATTTACGGCAGATCCGTCATCAATTAGGGTCATCGGGAGGTACTTCCCTCGGCAAATGACCGTGATGTATAGTGCCAGGTTATGGGCGGCCCCAAACGGTGGTAGATCAGACTCAGAGAAGGTTATGAGTGGGCCTTCCTCTTTGGATTTGCCCTTGAGATAGGGCATGATAGTGGCTACTCTAGACACCCACATTTTGACCGCCAGGTGTCTATAGTAGGTCCCGCCAAACACCCGATGATGATAGGACGCAAACATGCTTTAATGGACTCGGATATTGGCTCGAATGGTTCCAAATAACCACAAAATTCGGTGGCGACTCCTACTTCGATTTAAATTTCAATTTGACCATCTCATATGGAGATTCATTCGCCTCCCCAAACCCGCGCGTGGCCGCGTCGGGGTGGACCTATGTCCTGTCCACAGCTACCATTTCAGTGGGGGTAACCTGGGAGTCGACCTTGATTTGATCGAGAGCCTTAGTCAGTGCCTCTCGATGTTGTTGGGAGCTAACTAGTAATTGCCATATAGTTAAATCAGCTCAAACCCTCTTCAATCATTGGACCAAAGTCGTGTCGTTGCTTGGTTTCTCGAGAGTAGATTCCGTCCTGGCAGGTTCAGTAACGGTTGTTGGAGTAGAGCGCCCGGTGGTGGCGAGGTGGTTGGTGGCTAAGGCCTTGGACTTAGCTTTTCGAACCTCTTCACTGGTGATGGGGATGGCTTCCCCTTTGGCTAGGTAGATGTCATCCTCGTCATCGAACCATATCCCGTTAATTTGTGGGATATAGGGGGAAATGAGGTGTGAACAGTCGATTACCTCCCCAGTGAATATAGCATGGGTACTGAACGGGTTTTCTTTGTTGCTCGGCTTGTCTCCGGGCAATGGGATTTTCCCGCTTTCGATCAGATCTTGGATCAGATGCTTTAATTTCCAGCATTTTTCCGTATCATGCCCATTACCTCGATGATATTGGCAGTAGGCTTGGGCATTGTAGCTTTTGGGCCTTTTCTCCACGGGAACTTCTGGAGTTGGGCCTATCGGTTGGATTAGGCCCTTTCACGATAGCCGTTGTAAGGCGTAGGTATAGGTAGTCCCTATATCCGTGAATACCCGATTTGGAGTATTCTTTTTGGATGAGGTATCCAGCAGATTGACCTCATCGAAAATGCTGCGGGTTGCAGCTGCAGGTGTGGGCTTGCTCACAGGTGAACTAGACCCTTGATATCCCTTGGTAGAGGCCTTAGTCAGGCTCTTTAACCGTAAATCGTCCTCGATCCTTGTACCCATTTCAGTCAGGGCGGAAAAATTGGGGATGATGGCATACCGGAGATGAACCCGGTAAGATGGGAGGAGATTCTTGACAAAGGCCTCCACTAGCAACTTCTCACTGGGCCTATCAACCAGCTTCACACTTTCGGCCCGCCATCTTTGGAAATATTTGGTGAACCCTTCTTTGGGATCTTAGGCCATCACTTCCAGAGTACGCATTGTAGTCTGGATCTCGGTATTATCAGCGTAATTCCGAGCAAATTCAGTAGCCACATCGTCCCAAGTCTTGTACTTCTTGAAATCGAGCCTGTAGTACCAGGCCTTGGGGTGCTTCTCGAGAAAGGAAGCAAATAAGTGCTTAAACATGGTGGATTTCACCCCATTGACCGCCATGAATTCTTTGAAAGCCCGGATGTGGTGGACCGGGTCTTCAGTACCCTCAAACATCGGAATTCCCGTGAGGTTGAGGTTGGCAGGTAGCTCGTCATTCAAAGGCGAATAGGAACAAGCATTTTCAGTGTGGATCGAGTTGTTTGTCGACAGGTGGACCTGTTCTTCAAGCTTGCGAACAGCTCCGATTAACTCGGCTATGGGCCCAGTGGGCTCAGATCCAGTGGGAGTACCATTCTCCACGGCAGTCAGACGGGAGGCCAGAGTGGTTTGGTCGGTCCGGATAGCCGTCAATTGGGTCTCGATTTTGGCCAGCGCGGCGGACAGTTGATCCATAGAATCTTGCATTTTGCGAGTTATGGGTGGCCTGTCTGTAAGAACACCGCGTAATCAGAAACTAGCCCAAATCCCGGAATAGAAAGTACATCCCGAACAAAACTGAAAAGGGAAATGACTCGGAAAAGACACCTAGACGGGTGACTTGTAGAAGGTGGGCCTTTCTTAGGAATCGGCGGGTGGGCCGAGTCCTGTTCGAAGGAAGGTCCACGTGAGACATCCCCAGACTTTGAACTTGATTGTGTGAACGGGCCCTCCTTTGTAGGAGTATGTCCTACGTAGGTGGGCCTTGCCTTAGTCTAATAAGGCGGACTGGGATAGGGAAGAAACTCGTGATGTAAGATCGACAGAGTTTCGACGCTAGAGACTTCGATGACTTAAGACACGACCCGACGCTTCTAAATACGGGAAGTCCTAAGAAGAGGAAGGTTTTGAAAATTATTTTTAGAAAAAAATCCGAAAAAATGGTGGAGGGGCCCGATTTTTCGAAAATCGAAAAAAATTTACCTGGCCTCGATTTTGAGAGTTCGAAAGTATCTTCGTGTTTTGAAATGGGCAGAATACCGGCTAGAAATAGGCTATTTTGAGTAAAATCATGAATCCTAATTTCGGTATACGTCCCGGGTTTTGAAATTGGATAGTTTGAAAAGATGCAATTTTTGAAAAATACGGTTTTTGAAAACGACACGGAAACCAAGTAGCATATAGTCACGCAAGCATTATAACGACGCCATGTATGCTTTACACTAAGTCTCGGTCGGTCTATAAAAGGTCTATAACAGTGCACATAGTCTAGACGTTGATCGGGACGGACTTTCTAAGTCGAGTTGAGCTCATAACATGCTGCGAAACCCACTCGAATCGACTATGGACACCTTTGACATATCCATATTGGAGTACATCACGGTATAGTGGGACGTCGATCGCGAGTACCGGCCCGGGAAAATATGGGTTTAGCATGAACCGTAAAACTAAAACGTGTATTGTACTAGTCAAACGATTTCTATTCGAGTCTCACCCTGAGGATGCCGATGGTAAGTCACGCATCAATTAATCCCCAGCGGAGTCGCCAAATTGTGGACATGACATAGGTCCACCCCGACGCGGCCACGCGCGGGTTTGGGGAGGCGAATGAATCTCCATATGAGAATGGATCGAATTGAAATTTAAATCGAAGTGGAGTCGCCACCGAACTTTGTGGGAGTTCGGGCCCATTCGAACCCACTCTATGTCGTAGTGGGCCGTATACAAAATACGGCCCATTTCCGATGTCAGAGTTTATTGGGTTCGTCCCTTTACATTTGATACCGATACCGATATTATTGGATATCGTGTATTGAATGACTCTCGTGCGCCAACGGTTTCGGGCATCCGGAAACCGAGGTTCTGAGTAAGGGGTGAGGGTACGTGTTGGGATGTTCACTAAGAACACCCAACCCCGCCCGCACTTAGCGGCCTCTACTAGGATATCGAATGACTTTCTAATACGCGCGTTAGTAGTTCTGTTAAATGATATGCAAACGTTGTTTTCCCTAAGCATGTGAGAAATTGAACGGGTTTCTAGGTCGATTTAATGCAACTAAACCTAACGTCAAAGTTAAATTTAGCATGTGGGTTCATTTTAGTACAATAAAATAAACAAAATAAATTGACAAGAAAAAATAACAAACTTGTTAATAACGATATAACGATAATAACTGTTTGCGAATAATATAGTATGGAATGGTATCGAATAATGTAAACGTGATGCATGGTTTTTGAAAAAGTAGTAGCACACGTGATTGATTTGACACGTGTTGTCCTAAGTCATAAAAAAGTGTTACCGAAACTAGAAGACGGTGTAGGACTCACGGTTTTGACGTGATAAAGGGCCACTCGACCGAGTCATTGGAGGACTCGACCAAGTGGACCTCTAGAAGAGCTTCTGTCCCGTTTTTTTAGACACTACTCGATCGAGTTATTGACGAACTCGACCGAGTACGCTGCCACTCGACCGAGTTATTACGGGACTCGACTGAGTGGTGGTCAAAAGAATCATTCTGTCTCGGTTTTTGGGATGCCACTCGACCGAGTGTGCTAGGCACTCGATCGAGTGCCCCTGTACGAACTGGGGTTCGTTTGCATTTTTATTATCGATTTCGGAATTGCTTTTGATTTTGCTAATTCGATGATTCTGCCGAATCGGGCATAAATATTGTATAATTTATGCTCGACTCGGATTTTGATAAATCGTTGACTGTGTCGAATCGGGCATAAATATTGTATAATTTATGCTCGATTCGTGTATATGATACTCGTCGTATCCAACGTGCGATTATTGAATCGACATTAGATATTAGAGTGAGATAAAAAAAAATTGTTATAAGTTGTTTTAAATTAACCAAAACGATATAAATTCCCTCCGCGTTTATAGTGTCGTATTAATTCTTGTCGAATAAGATGACATCTATTTTAACATCAACGAGAAATCGTGTTAGTTAACTTATTTGACTAAATCGTTAGATTCGACATCCAATTATTGAATTGGTATTGAATCTAATAGATCGACACTTGAATTAAAAAAAACTCGACTTGATTCCCTCCGCATCCCGACATCATAATTAATTCTTGCGAATTGTTTGATGTTGGATTCGCATAAAAAGGTCTCGACTCAAATTGCATAAAAAATACATGAATTTAAAAAAGGTTTTTAGAAATTGGTGTATGCGATATTGACGATGATGCGAAAAGATAAAGACGATTTTATTGATGTTGACTCACTTCAACAATCAAATATTTGGGGTGTCGGGATAAGCGACCGGCCGCGTCGGATGAAACATCCTTGAATTCGTGTTTTCTTATCCCGTCATCCCTCTTATTCAACACGAATTAGCGAGTATTTTAATATTTTATATTAATGATATTAGACGCGATAACAAAATAAAAAAACGACTATGACGACGAACGACGCGAAGAAGGACGATGCGAGGAAGAGAAAGAGAAGAGAGAAGAGCGGGATTTGGCACCCTCAACCTACATGTTCTTGTTCTCGGACGGGACTCGTTAGAGGTGGCTTGCACGTGAGTATCGAGATGTAGGCTAAGTTGTGGTGGTTAGGGTTTTGATTATTAGATGCTAGGGTTAGGGTTTATATAGGCATGGCTATGCAGCCCCGTCTAGGGTTACTCGACCGAGTAACTGGCTAACTCGGTCGAGTGGCCCAGGGCGACAGCCGTCGGGCTTGTTTAAAGGCCCACTCGATCGAGTAGGGCTGACACTCGATCGAGTGGGTCAGCTGGAGTGTACGGGTCCGGTTTTTGGACCATGGTTTGGGCTTTGTATTTGGGTTAGACTTTTGATGTCTATGTGGTTGTTTTTATGTGTTTCGGAAACGGCTTTGACCGGGGTTGACCCAATTGCCAAAAGTCGGTTTTATTTCCGGTGTCCGTTTCGACCCAAATTAGTCTTGTTTGATTGGAAACGACCCGCTGGGCCTGAATTTGAGGTTGGTTTTGTAAGATTTGTACTCCTTAAGTGCTTAAGCCAACAACTAATGGTTTTGAGCCCATATCCGAGCGCGTAGAAACACGTTTGTGTCCGATCATCATCGGGTGTTTTTTGGAAACTGCTATAGACACCTAGCAGTCAAAATGTAGGTCTGTACACATGCTAAAACAACTTTGACGTTAATTTCAGATGCATTAAATCGACATAGCAATGCGTTCAATTATTCGCATGTTTAGTCAAAACAATCTTTGCATATCATTCATCGTATTACTAACGCGCGTATTCTAAAATCAAACGATATCTTAGTAGAGGCCGCTAATGTGCGGGCAGGGTTGGGTGTTCTTTGTGAACTTACCAACACGTACCCTCACCCCTTACTCAGAACCATGGTTTCCGGATGTCCGAATCCATTGGCACACGAGACTCATTCAATACACGGTATCCGATAATGTCGGTATCGGTATCAAATGCAAAGGGACGAACCCGATAAACTCCGACATCGGAATGGGCCATACTTTGTGCATGGCCCACTAAGACATAGAGTGGGTTCGAACGGGCCCGAACTCCCACAATGTTCGGTGGCGACTCCACTTCGATTTAAATTTCAATTCGATCCATTCTCATATGGAGATTCATTCGCCTCCCCAAACCCGCGCGTCGCCGTGTCGGGGTGGACCTATGTCATGTCCACACTTAAGCTATAGGCCATGTGATCAAGAGTAGATTCTTGTTCCATGATGTTGCAGTAGATCCAGATCGAGCGACCCAAGACTAGTGTGCTCGTGTCCCTACGAGATGATGAAGATATCCCGCAAATTCCTTTGTGGAACCTTAGAGACCCGAAGATTCCCCTCTCGTTTTAGATCTTAGTTATCTAGGATCATTGATTCTTTTCTCCCTGCCACTATTTCTTCCAAATCTTCTCTTATATATTCTCATCTTCTTTAGCTTGGTGAATCCTTGTTCTATTCTTCTATTCTACCATCTTTCTCTTGAGATTCTTTGGTTAGACCGGACACTGTCTTAGTGGACCCCGTCAAAAGTTATACATGTTCGAGGTTTAGTAAACCCTTGTTACATGGTTTGTGGATTGTGAGTCTACCTTATCTTTTAAGCCAGTAAGAAATTTTTGAGGATTGATTTGAATGACTGGTATTTTGGATGGCAAGTTGTTGATTGATGGAATTAGGATGATACCTTAGATACCGATCAGCCTTGGGTTATAGGTTACTATGATTATTTTGGAGTACTTAGAGTTAGAATATATTTTGGAGTAGTAAGAGTATATCATATTTGATGGATACCTAGTACCTAACCTAGAACCGAACTAGTGTAACTAATAATATTACCTTGAGATTCTTACCTAATGCTTATTTGATGGTTGCATCGTGAATATTTGAGATCGGAGTATTGTTTAAAGTGTTAGTCTGAGTATTGTGGTACCATTGAAGGTTTTCATTAATGCCGTCAGAAATTTTGGTTGACATAGATTATCCATGTTTCTTAAGGATTAGATCGTTGATCTTTGTTTAAGGTTGTAAACTATGAACTTTGGAGTTGAGTGATCTAATAACTTGGATAAATTGTTGTTAACCTTGAAGAAGAGAAACATATTACGCAATTAAAGGTTGGATTTATCGCGTTGTTTTGAGGAATACTTAATGCCAATTATCATAATGGATTTATAGTTCAGAACCCTTAGACCAACGAGATTGTGGCCTCGTTGAGTTAATAAATATTTTAGTGGTTTCGTTGTTACGATATGAAATTTGATGGAATTTCCAGAAACCTTAGCCAATGACGTATTTGAAGATGTGAGTGTTTGCGCCATTACCTAAAGGTTTGAGCGTGTTCGCGGATGTATTATTCTTTCTCAACTTCTATACTTGTGGCATTATAAATATGTTGGTGATCATTTTTGAGGATTTTGTGCCCGAACATTGTTAAATTGGTGGATCGTGTTTAGTGTTCCTTACTCGATAAATTTGGAGTATACTTCGAGTTCAAACGTTATGAGATTTGGAATTAGGAGCCTTATCGATCAAGAGTTTGGGCGTGTTTTGATAATTGTTGGAGTCTTAATTAATGAGATTAGTTTCTAAAGCATTTGTGGATGAGTATCATGTCGCTTGAACGATTGGATAGTCACGTAAGACATTTTTGGGATCGTGACCAGTAGTACCACCTAGTGCCTAATGTTAGACTTGACGTTATTTGATGGAAATTAGGAACCCGTGTTTGTGGGAGTGTACCAGGAATCTCGAGATGGTTAACTTCTTCTGTAATTCCTTGAGAGCTTCGTTTGACTCTCAATTTCATTCCTCCCCTTAGCTTTTCTTAAATACTGCTACTTCTTCTTCGGCCAATCCCTTCGACTTCTTTTTCGGGTTTGAAAATTTTTGTTTCGATTTGTCGGTGACTCTGACTCTATTTATCCGTTTATCATTTTCCCGAACCTCTGTTATGAAAAGTTTGACTAACTTAAAAATTTGGGCTATTGTAAAAATTTTAACATTTTGAGTTATAAATTTCAAAACTTTGTACTTCGTTTTTGTTTTTGGTTGATGACATATATTTAGTCCTGCTTCAAAGTACCTTAATAATTTATTTTAAAGTATTTTGAAATTGTTTCAAATTTCTATTTTCAAGCATTTGAATTTTACGAAAACTTTCATAATCGCTAATATTTTGATTTCTATAAGATTATCATGTAAAACGATTTAACATTTTCGAAAAATTTCGCATGTCTAAGTTTTTGTTTTATTTTTGATAAACTTTAAATCTATTATTGGAAATATTTCACGACTAGTTCGATTTTTATTAACTAACTACAAAATTCGATTTCTCAAATTTTTGTTTGGTTGTAAAACAAAATATCGTTGAATTTCTTAATCAAAACGTTTTACTGTTGTTTTGAAAATATTTGGGTACTCTTCCCCTCGAGTTCGTTTACAAATATTATTTATCGTCATTATTTTTAGAAAAATATTTAATTTACGATTTTATTAATTTAAATGATTTTTTTTTACTTCGGGTAATTGAGCCCAACTCTTCTTGAAATAAATTTTGTCTTTGATTTCGATTTCATATCACGTTTGAAGTTGTAAAAATTTTTAAAACCGAGATTGTGATGCGAGTTAAGCATTCTCATTTTGTTGAAATGATATAACCTTGTTTTCAATTCTATTATTATGTTTTTGTTAGTTTCGAGGACGAAACTTATTTTAGTGGGGAAGATTGTAACACCCCTGATTTTATAAATTAAGTTAATTAAAATTAGGTTCGTATTTTTATTTTATTTACGATTTAACTCGTAATTCTTAAAATTATTATAAAATGAATTTATCGTTTAATCGTTTCAAACTCCTAAAATTCTATTTGACTCGGAAACTCTTATATTTAAAACATATTTTTATTTCTATTTCGATTTTTTTATACATTTAATTTAATTCTTATCGAAAGTCTATCTCGACGATTTAAATTCTAAATTCTTTTTATTTAATTTTATTTAAGCTTGAATTTCTATTTTTCGGCTCGAAGCTCATTTATTTTAAAGTTTCGTCAAAACATTTATTATCTTTCGTCGAGAACTTAATTTATTTCACTTTATCGAAGATTTATTATTTATCGGGAAATATACAAAACCTATTAGACGAAACTTATTTTAAAATATTTAATAGCAATAATACTGACTATTGGACGTATTCCAATAATAATACCAATTACAGTTAATCTCAGAATAATACATTGAATTGAAGTATTTTAATGATAATGGTATAGTGGACCGGTTACCTGAATAATCGGTCCACCTCCCCTTAAGTGCCTAATTTAATTTCTACTATCACCGTTACCATTTACTTCACTCTCCATTTACTTATCACTATCCCGTGAGGATGAATCTAGACCTGATAAGAGGAATAAATCTGGTAGAACAATTGTGAATGACAAAACAGATTTCACAAAACTTAGTAGACTGTTTATTAAAACATAAACATAAACTCCCGAATTGGACCTAATCAATACAAAACCTCAAATTGTCGAAATTTGCAGAAAGATAAAATAGTATTTGATTGACCAAGTGAATTGTGCTAAAATTGAAAATTAGAAGCGAATCAAGTCCCGAATTGGATCCAATAATCATAATCGAAACGGTAATCGAATAAGTACAAACCCAGGAAAAAAAATTAATTGAAACCAAAGTCCCAAATTTGTACAAAAAAAAACAAATTAGCAATGCTTAAAATCGAAAAGAGAGTAGCTGGGAGTTGAAGGAGACAGAGAATCATCGACGGGGCGATTATTAATTTCGGTGGTTTGATTGATGATCACATTGGATAATGCTCCGTATGGCTTTTTTTTCAATGTTTATGTTTTGATGGAGAGCCCATTATTTGATTTAATGAGGAGATGAGGGTAATGGAAATCATGACTTTTTTTAAAAAATTATGCAGTGTTGCCACTGAAGACAAGGATTTAAGTAGGAGGGAGATAAAGGAGGGCATAGGAGGGTGGGTGTGGCTTGAATAGATTGAAGTAGCAGGTTACTTTTTAGGAAGGTTACCTACTATTGCGGGTCACATATGCAATTGTACCATTATCATTAGAATATTCCAATTCGATGTATTATTCTGGGATTAACTGTAATTGATATTATTATTAGAATACGCTCAATAGTCAGTATTATTGCTATTAAATAACCCTTATTTTTATCAATTCAATTTTATTTCGATTACGTGGGTCAGTCAACCTATCGTTACGGAATTCATCTCCTGCCCGATTCATTTATTTAACCCGATTTCTTATCATCCTTTGAAT
This sequence comes from Agrostemma githago, assembly GCA_958450325.1. NCBI lineage: Eukaryota > Viridiplantae > Streptophyta > Magnoliopsida > Caryophyllales > Caryophyllaceae > Agrostemma > Agrostemma githago. The sequence continues at coordinate 17,811,356 of OY288250.1, forward strand.
TTAGTGGTTACCCACTTAATTCATTTCATCTTACCCACTTTTACGTTCTCTCCCCCTTCCTTTTCCTTTATGAATCCACCGCTTCACCTCTTTCGTTGTCATTTTTTGTGTGATTGAACTCCCCTGTTCTCCCCTTCAATTCTCCTTCTCATTCGTCCTCCTTCCTTCTTCGTTCTTCTTCCTTTTTTTTTCCATCTTTTCTCCATCAACCTCGTCCTTTTTTTCATCCTTTTCTGCTGCTATTGCGTTGGTTTTCTGTTGCTGCGTTCGTTCGCTGTCAGTGCTCTGCTCGCTGCTGTCCCTGTTCCGTGATGGTAATCTCCTCTTCCTCTCCTTCTTCTTCTTTCTCATTCCTCTTTCTGTTTCGTACTGTTGTGGTTGAATCTTCTATTCGTTTGCTGCATTGTCTATTGTGTCCCGCTATGATTCGATGTTAACATTTGGGATGCTTTTTTGTCTCGGTTTTGTTCTGCTGCTGCTGTCTCTTTTGTGGTCGTTAATGCTGCTGGTTCTCGATTTCGGCCCCTTCTCACCCTCCTTCTTTCTCGTTTTTCTTTCCCCTGTTTTCTTGTCCATTTCGATACCGTTTTTCCTTTGCTTCTGTTTGTACGTTTGTTATGCCAAACGTCGTGCCCGAGTCTGATTAGTTTGTCGTTGACTTTGCTCGACTTCCTTCAACTCTGCTTCGTCTTCTGTCATCGTCGTTTGTTGCTACTGTTGTTGGTCTTACTGCTATTAACTTGCGACTCTTCTTTTCTTATTCCTCTTCTGATTTCATTCGTTCGTTTGTTACCTTTGCTGCTGCTTGTTTGTCGTCATTTAACTGTCGTACTGGTGCCGTGTTACGATACTGCTCTTTACTCCTGTTGTCGTCTTAATCTAGTTACTGTTTTCGTGTTCTTTCCACTGTTATTGTTGACCTTACTATTGTTGTTGTTCGATTGCTACTACTCGATCCCAGCTGCGGTTCCGTTTGTGTCCCTTTTCTTTTTCTCGTGTTTCGTCTCCTTAATCTTCTTCTTCCTATCATTCTTTTCCTTCTCCTACCTGGTTGATTTGATTCCTTCATCCTCTCGGTTTTGCTTTGTGTTGTTTTCCATGTTTCCTCCGACCCCTTTTCAATCATCTTCAGTTTCGACTCTTTGCTCCGTATTCTCATTATCCCAATCTTGTTCTTTTTCGTTTGGTGAAGGCCTCGGGGTTTTACTGGATCGACTTTCAAGATCTAAGGTTCGAGCTTGGTCTAATCAAGAAAGCCAAGTACGTGATAGCTCGGATATCGGCTGAAGGTAACTTTAGGACATTACTCGATTTTATATCGTATGTTTGAGTAGTAGTATGTATTAAATATTTTAACTTCAGTTTTCTAATTTTAGCTATTTATTATTTGCTATAATTTATTTTACAATTTTGTACCTTATAAATATTTTACAAGTTTTCGATATCGTTTTATAAATCATTAGTAATTTTATTAGTTTTAATCGTTATAATATTTTGTTGGTTATTGTGACACTAGCAACTAAATAAATAATATCGATTTCATATCTTCTTCATATTTCGTTAATTTATAATTTCAACTCAAAATTCGTATTTTTATATTATAATCGAGATTTGTATACTTATTCACTAAATTAAATTCGTTTTACGATTTATACTAATAAATGAGAAAATAGTCGATTTTGTTTTTAATATAATTTTAGTCGAGACTATTTTTCACTAATAATTTCTTGTTTGTTTACAATTGACTATTTTTAGTAAAATTCGTATTACTTATTAATAAAAGCTATTTGCTGAAAATAATTTGAAACATTTGTAAAATTCATTTCATTTATAAAACTCGTTGACTCAATTAATTTCGATATCATTTTCTTAAAATATCTCTTTTCTAAAATTTATAGTTTTAACTCAATTTCCTAATTATTTATAAAATACTATATATTGACTTATTATATTTTATTTATATTTTGAGTAACGAATTTAAAAATATATTAAAGTTACGATAACGATGATAATAATAAAATGTTAATTTCGTTAGAAATGCTATTTTTATAAATTAAATATTTTCTATAAGACTATTTCTATTTTAAGTAACTTTCTAAAATTAGTAAGTCTCTATTTATAGAAAGGTTCCCTTTTAATATAGAATTTGTATTCCTTTTATCCTCATATTATTTATATTGATTATATTTATTTTTGAATATCGATAATGACTTGTTTTGGAGTTATGAAATTAGGACAAGTGTGGGGTTAGAGTAATATAGTCTGGGATGTACGTTTTTGCCATTAACTGTAAGGCCGGTGTGTCTTTATGGGGCACATTGGTTGTTCAACTGAGCATGGTTTGTGTTCAGGAGAGTGTGCATTGTGCCCTTAAACTTAGATATCGCATCGTATAAGTCGCGTCGGGTTGAACTGGATATGATTTGTATCCAGGAGGGGTGTATACTACTTAAACCAGGACCTCACTGCACGCAGTCCTATTATAGTTGAGTTGCCTAGTTAGAGACTGGATTCTGTTATGAGTTAAGTCTACAGTTCTCGAAGCTAGTTTCCAGTATTATCCTAGTGAAAGTCTAGCCTTGTGCACACTGATCGAATTTCCATAACGCCATTTTTGAATATTATTATTATCGATTGATTTTTGACTTCCTGGTTGACAAGTGCTTTAAGTTTCGCTGAAAACTTATTTTTATTATATCGTTTTTAATGTATTCTCTTTTTAAATATTTTGATATAGAAATACTATTATTTTTCCATATGATATAATATGGCTGGGAGAACGTCTGAGTTACTCCCCACTAACGTGGTTGTTATGTTTATAACATGATAGGTATTTGCAGCTGGGTTTTGGGTGTAAGCTAGCGAGTAGCGTGGATCCTACTCTTTCCTCATTCATGTTTATTTATAGATTTGTATAACTCTCTTTGGAGAATTTTCTTTTAGCCCTTTTGTAAAAAGAGGCCTTTGTATTGACTTACCATTTCTTTTAATAATATATAGTTTGTCAATGTGTTTTTAATCCCGACTCTACAGTGTTTCTGCCACTGTATCGCGTTATAATTTCTAGGGGATTACAATGCTCTCAATTTGTTATACGTTTTAATTTGTGCTAGCTTATGTGGCGTCAGATGCTGAAAATGTTGAGGTTGTGGGGGTCGACGCAGTGGATGAGGAAGAACTTGGTATCGTTTCTGTGAAGTGTATGGGCGTAGGCTTGCGAAGCTGGTTTCGAGGCTTAACGAGAGACAGAAGCAGGCGGTTTGTAGAATTGGCTTTGGGGGGCTGCTGGATTTTTAACTCTGCAAGTACCCGTTCTCATACATTACAATTTTTATTGAAGCTTTTAATGATAAGTCCCACGTATTTAGACGTCACAGTTGAAGGAGTTTTGTGTCACCAAACACGATGTTTACAACTGTTTTCTATTACCTCGTGGCACGTACGAGGTAGTTTTGGTTCCCACAAGTCGAAAGAAAGGCTCCGATAGTGACGAAATAAAAGGCTTGAAAGATTTCCGGAGGGACCTCTATCACGTTAAGAAAACCTCTAGTCAAGTGAATTTGGGAGGCCTTGTGAAGGACATGATGGCAAATAGTGGTGTGCAAAATCCGGGTCGGACCGGAAAAATGGACCGAACCGGATCCGAAATAAAAAATTCCGGTCCAGTCTCCGGTCCGGTCCGGTCCTGACCCGGTTTTTTCCGCTCCGGACCGGAAAAACCGGAATTATGCTTATTTCTTAAAAATTCCGGTCTAACCGGTCCAAACCGGGCCAATCGGTCCAACCGGTCCGGAATTTTGGACAGAAATTCCAAAAAAAATTAAAAATTCCGGGCCAACCTGGCTAACCGATCCGGTCCGGGTCGGACCCGGTATTTTTTCGGGCCGGACCAGGGTCAATATTTTGGCAACAGGTCCGGGTCCAGGGTCAAGAAATTTGATGATTCCGGATCCGGGTCCAGTCGGGCCCGGTACACAGCCCTAATGGCAGACACCGAAGGCAGTGATCTATTCGGCAAGATGTTTGTCCTATTTGCGATGTCGTCTTTCCTATGCCCAACATCCAACAATTGAATGGACTTCAAACTAATTAAGGCCGTAGATAACGTTGACGATATCAACAAGTATGATTGGTGTACATACGTTTTGAATGGTTTCGTTGAGGCAAGGGTCGAGTCAAGGAGTAATCCGAAGTTCATATCAGGTTGTATTCCATTTTTGATGATCACATACCTTCACAGGTTTGATTTTCGTGGCGAATCATGTCCTCACGAGCTCCCGTTAATTAAGCACTGGGACGACGCCAAACTCGCAAGAAGGCTTGATGCTGAAATGCTCGGAGGGTCGTTGGGTAGGCAAGTTTGGTCCAAAATTTCTTATCCGCGCTCGTTTCGTGATGGTGTTGAAGTGAGTATCGTGCCCAGAATTACCGACAATGATACTGGTGAGCGTACGTTGTCCAATCCCACTGACCCGAACGTCGTGAAAAAATACATTCAACTGGAGTTGCCTCCTGGTCTAGAGGACGACAGCGAACTGGCGGCTCGGGTAGAGGACGTAAGTACATTTCATAATCAATTAAATCTACCTCATCTGTCCTCCTTTAATATCTACACGTGTTTCTGTGTAAAAGTAGCTGAATGTTAACGTATACACAGCTGAAGTGACAGACCGTTAAAGTCAAAGTGACATTTACATGGTGTTGAAGTTTCAATATTAATATAATTATTTCAATTGTTCAGAAGAACCTCTAATCTTTTAATTGCACTTTTATACTCGTAGGAACTACATGAGCTATATCTCAAGATGGAGAGGAACGTGGTTGCTTTTCATGCCATGCTCCGTGAAACAGCGGAAAGAATCAAGTTGTTGTCAATGTCCCATTTTAGCGTAGCGCAGCCAGGTCCATCGCAGTCATCGCAGTCATTCTGGGCAAACGAGGAACTCCACCGTTACGTGGACGAAGTATATGAGTTAGCGAGCCGTTTCCCGAATTCAACTAGCAATGCACCGTTCGTCGGTGAAACATCTACAAAAACGACAACTAATATTCCTGCAGGGAATTATGAAGGGTCAGACGTGGTGTTGAGGGACGTACTGCGTGACATTGCGGACAATACGAACCTGGACAGAATTCCGGGTCTTGAGGCTGGAAACGACATTGCAGGTGATACTGCAGGTGGTACGTCCCAAAACGACAACACTGGTACGTAAAAGAAATGACGAATATTAAATCAATTTTCCTTTTATGTAATACATCGCTGTTTCATGCGCCATTCACTTCTCCATCGTCTTCTTTAGGGATTCCTGGGGACAACGAGGTTCCTGTACCCGACCGAACAGTACGGCAGCAGGGTCGTCTAGATGAAGAACAGTCTGCGCAAATTCGAAGATGGTATTTTCATCGAAGAGAGTGACTGAACGTCCGGAGACGTCATCGAAGCGACCGTGCATCGAGAAGCTGGAGACCCCCGTATTCCCACAACCTGACTCACCAAATCGTAACACATTGTCCTCCTTACGTATTCGCAATATTGGTGGTGGGGATGGTCTCCGTTGCACCTTGGACGTCGGAGACGTAGACGTCAAGGTCGTCGTTGTGTCAAAGCACTTTCGTGACAACCAGCAACTACTCAGCACCCTCCCCAATTTACGGAAGCACGCAGCAGATTTCAGCTTACTGGACGACTACAAATACAAAATAGAGTACGCCTTTCCCTTGTCCTCATATTTCAATGCTTTGACTGTACTTGTTTACCACTACCGACGACTATATCAAAACACATTTTCTCAATTACAGTGACCTACTAGCATATTAGGGGGAAGGACGCTTTGCTAACTCGTAGGGATATATTGACAATATTCCCTGACACCGACATGTCCTCCTCTGTGGTGGAATGTTGGTCAATACTACTCAGTCGCTTATTCGCATCTGATGAAGTCGACGAAACTCTCCCAAAGATGACATACATGGGGATACGACACTCGGTAAGCTTATTCTGAAAACCTTACATTATTTAGTTCAATATTATTTGAATTGGAACAACACAATTCCGCACTTACGGAATGCAATCAGAAAATTAAATACTTCAGTTCTCTTAACTTTATTAGATCAGTACTGTTAGAGCAATACTTCAACTCTATACCATGAAAATTATAACTTCAAACCTTTTGGAACATAACTTCAACTGTCATATCTAGACCTGTAACACATTCAGCTGTTTAAAATTAACACGCCAGAAGTAAACTTCAGTAGACAACATTTTCAACTTCAACTTCATTAAATCAGTACTTCTGCTGTAGGTCTATGCGTATAGACTTTATTAGTACTACACACACGTCACTTCAACTATATAGGTTATAAACTTCGGCAATATGTACACTTTATGTCTGTAAACTCTTACTTCACTAAGAAATCTTCGTATGTGAAATATATAACTTCAAAGTTGTTAGAACGTAACTTCAACCTAACCAAACCAACACTTCAACTCTTAACCATTGAAGTTACAACTTTGAAACTTTTTTCAACTTAACTTCAACTGTTATTTCTATAACTTGTCACACATTCAAATGTACACATTAACACTTCAGAAGGAAACTTCAATCGACAATATTTTCAACTTTAACATCATTATATCAGTACTTCAGTTGTAGGTCTATGTTTATGGACTTTAGTACTACACACACGTCACTTCAACTATATATGTGTGGACATGACATAGGCCCACCCCGATGGGGCCACGCGCGGGTTTGGGGAGGCGAATGAATCTCCATATGAGAATGGTCAAATTGAAATTTAAATCGAAGTTGGAGTCGCCACCGAACTTTGTGGGACTTCGGGCCCGTTCGAACCCACTCTATGTCGTAGTGGGCCGTGTACAAAATGCGGCCCATTTCCGATGTCAGAGTTTATTGGGTTCGTCCCTTTGCATTTGATACCGATACCGACATTATCGGATATCTTGTATTGAATGACTCTCGTTGCCAATGGTTTCGGACATCCGGAAACCGAGGTTCTGAGTAAGGGGTGAGGGTACGTGTTGGGATGTTCACAAAGAACACCCAACCCCGCCCGCACTTAGCGGCCTCTACTAGGATATCGTTTGATTTTTGAATACGCGCGTTAGTAATACGATGAATGATATGCAAACATTGTTTTCCTAAACATGCGAGGAATTGAATGGGTTTCTAAGTCGGTTTAATGCATGAAAAATTAACGTCAAAGTTGAATTTAGCATGTGAGATTCGTTTTAGTATAATAAAACAAACGATAAAAAAAGATGAATTTGCTACAAAAGATGAACAAACGAGTTAGTATCGATTTGTGAATAAAAATATAGCGAATATGATGAATATGCGAGGTCGAGAAAATATTAGTCGAAATCTGAAAATATTGCTAAAAAGACGTTGTTTTGTCTAAAAAACGATGTTCGAGAAAATGATAAAAAGCAAAAAACGTGTCGCATTCCAGCCAGCCGCGCGACTCGCCCGAGCAGGCTGCTCGCCCGGGACGCGCGCGACTCGCGTCCCGGCCTGCTTTCGAAATTGATTTTTTGAAAGTTTGATGAATTTATTAAATCGCGTACGAATATTGCCCAATTTGCACTCGATTTAATATTTTCGATATTCGTTATATTCGATATTCGATTATGAAATCGATATCGAATATTCGGAATGATTTTTTTAGAAAAAGTTTTGTAAAATTGTTTTGAAAGGAATTTGAACGAAAAGAGAGAAAAAAATATGTTAATTCTCTCCGCGTTAAAATCGTTGTATTTTGTAAAAAAAATGTAACGATTTTTTTAGCGTCGACAAGATTTAATTTAATTCTTTTAATACGATATTTGACTATAGAGTTGATATCGTATTTTTAAGAATGTTTGTTATATGAAAATAGTTTTAGTAATATCGATATTAGAAATAAATAAAAACGACAAACGACCCATAAAAAAAATGACCGATGACGAAGCAAGGAAAAAAACGAGAAGGAAAGGAAGAGAGAAGAGAGAAATCGGGTTTGATTTTGCACCCTCAATCTACATGCTTTGTTTACTCGGATCGGGGCTCGTCGGAATGTGGCTAGGGCACGGGAGCGTCGAGTTAATGTCAGTGAGTTATGGTGGTTTTTTGGTTTGGACGTGTAAAGGGTAAGAGGTGGCCGGTTTCGTTGGGTCTCGGATATACTATCGGTTTCTCGATGCTAAGTGTATATTTCTGAATCGTAGATGTGTGATAAAAAGTTGATGATGGATGATTGATTGGTGATTGATCTGTAAAAAGTGTTGTTTTTTACGAATTGTAGATGCGTGAAAGCTTATGTATTTTTTGATAGATTTGATTGATGTTATATGTGTTGTGCAAGGGGCCTATTTATATGAAAATTCCCAACCTTGGCTAGGAGAAGTGTTTAGGATGAGAACTACTGCTTAGGATAGGAAACATAAGAGGCTGAGATGAATGAGAATTCCGCTTACTTGGTGAGGAAGCAAGGATTCTCGGCTGAAAAGGGGCTGCTCGGCCGAGTATTTGATGCTCGGTCGAGTGTCTGATTCGGTATTCGGATAAAATTCCTACTTGAGATCGAATTTTATCCTTAAACGGATTTGTTTAATATTTTGTGTAGCTGATTTTTTGTAGTGTTTGAGCTTGAATCAGCCACGTGAGGTGTCACGGCTGACTCACATGTTTCGAAAATATCTTTGACCGGGTTTTGACTCGGTCGCTAAAAGACGGTTTTGCCCCTGGTGTCGGATTCGACCCAAATTAGTCTTATTTGACTCGAAACGACCCACTGGGCCTGAATTTGAGGTTGGTTTTGTGAGATTTGTAATCCATAAAAATCCCAAGCCAAATGCCAATGATTTTGAGCCCGTTTCCGAGTATATTAAAGCACGTTCGCATCCTATCATCATCGGGTGTTTGTCGGAAACTGCTATAGACATCTAGCGGTCAAAATGTGGGTGTCTACAATATGTTATAAACTTTAGTCATATGTACACTTCATGTCTGTAAACTCTATTACTTCAGTAAGAAATCTTCGTCTATGAAATATATAACTTCTAAGCTGTAAGAACTTAACTTCAACTCTACTAAACTAACACTTCAACAATAGGTAACTTCACCTACTTGTAACTCTCAAATTCAAAACTTCAATGACATAACAACGTAACTTCTTCAGTTAAATTTTAAAACTTCTAACAAAATAGTTTCAGCCCACTTCCAACAATATAGGCTATAAATATATAACTTCTGTAATATGTTCGGTAATATGTTCAGTATTATAAACGTCACTTCAACTCTATAGGTTATAAACTTCAATAATATGTATATTTCATGTCTGTAAACTCTATTACTTCAGTAAGAAATCTTCATCTATGAAATATATAACTTCAAAGTTATAAGAACGTAACTTCAACTCCACTAAACAACACTTCAACAATAGGTAACTTCACCTAATTGTAACTCTCAAATTCAGAACTTCAAGGTTATAACAATGTAACTTCAGCAGTTAAATTTTAAAACTTCTAACAAAATTGTTTCAGCCTACGTCCAACAATCTGATGTGCACATTAACACTTCAAAAAAAAATTTAGTTTTTAATATTGTAAACTTTATATCCATTAGATCGCCACTTCAGTCTAAGGTCTGTACTATACGTACTTTAACTTCTATACTGCTCAAATGTCACTTCAACTTACAATGTTTTCAACTTCAACCCCTCAAAATCTTCTTAATTTACGTTAACAAGACAATTTACGCTGTTAACATCAAGACAATTTACCTCTTAACATCACAACTTCAAAACCATAACAACGTAACTTTGACGTATTACTAACACAACTTCAACAAACAACACTCATTCACCATACTGAATTATGGGTGCCGAAATAACTTCCATACGATAACTTTAGTATACAGACTTCAGTCACTAATGCTTGGAACTTCGACACTGTTAAACCGACACTTCAATAATATGTATATGTAACTGAACTTCAATACTGTACAGACGTCACTTCAACGACCAACGTATTCAACTTCAACGAAGTCACTTCAAAACCATATGTACGTAAATTTAACGTACTAATGACATAACTTCAACAAACAACACTCATTCCATACTGAATTCTGGGTGCCGAAGTAACATTCACGCAATAACCTTAAACTTCAGTCACTACCGCTTGCGACTTCTACGTTGTTCAACTGACATTTCAACAACATGTATACGTAATTGAACTTCTACCCTGCAGAGACGTTGTAGGCACTAAAAATTTAATAAAGTGTCGAATAAATTAAATTAATTAATTATTTTGAGTTAATACGAAATTTTAACTCAATTTAATTATTTTGTCCCGAGTAAATGAAATATGGGTCGATCCGAATTACAAATTGGCTTATTTGGATCATTAAACCCGAAAAGAAGACAAATTGGGCCAATGTCACTCATAAGCCCATAACGGGCCTGTGACTACAAAGTCCACCAAGGAGAATCAAAACTCTATAAATAGAGCTCTTCTCATTCATTTGGAGAAAATTGGAAAATTCTGAACCAAAGGATCCAGAGATAATAAGACAAGAAGTCGCTACAAGCTCTCCATCAAATCCGTCGCAAGCAGTCAGAAGATCCAAGACAAATTCAAACGTTCAAGGGAGATTCAAGTCATCGCGACCCTCTCAAGAACATCAAATTATAACGCGCGCGAGGCAGTACAAAACAGCTACGCACGCATCCCTCACGTGTACCGCGTACACGTGTTCCCTAAACGGCGTTAGAATCAGAGGATACATTAGAGGTTGTACACGAACTTTTTGATAAATAATTAATAAAATTTATTTGTTTTTCTTGTTTTGTATTTCAGTTAGCTGCGATACAAAATTTGTGGTTAGAAATTTTGGTGAACCCGACGTGAAAATCTCTACCTCTCATCTCTACCGCTGAAGCAACCAAGACAACTTTGCAAGAAGATGTCTACCAACCAAAGCAACACTTCCAACACCCCCAAGAAGACCTACGTGGACGCTCTTCAGCAATCTCCTGGCGCTGTTATGCAATCCGATGGCATGGTCACTAGGGCGAAGGCGAAAAAGGCTGCCCTTGACGCTGCTGCCGCCAGCCTACGTGCTGCCCACATCCCTACCAGGCCGCGCAAAATCTCTGCTGCTTCAATTGCTGCCGCCGCCAAAGCCATGATTGCAGCCTCTTCTCCTTCTCGCAAGGACGAAGTCTCCAAGAGCAACACCACCTCCCCGCGCAAACCTAAGGTGTCACCAATGAAGAAGGAGGTCGCCACTCCTATCAGCGCTTCGGTGATGATGGCTAGTGGTTCCAGTATTGAAGATCAACTCCTGAATCTGAATAAACTCGTCGTAAAAATGCAAAGGGAGAATGACGAGAAGAACCAGAAGATCGAAGATCTTCAAAAGGAGGTGATTAAGCTCCGCGAAAGGCCTACTCCTAGTATGCACGATGACAGTGACATTGAGAAGAACAGCATCCACGGGGGCAACAGTGAAAAGGATGATGGCAAGAAGTCTCCAAAGAAAAACACTGAAGCTTACACCCCGGAGCAGTTGCAGAGTCTGATAGCTGATGCGATCAAGACCCAACTCGGCGAAAAGAATCCCACTGGACGGTACATCAAGCCTTACACCAAAAGGATCGATGACCTGTGCATGCCTGCCGGATATCAACCCCCGAAGTTTCAGCTATTCGATGGGAAGGGCAACCCAAAGCAGCATGTCGCACACATCGTGGAGACATGCAACAACGCTGGAACTGATAAGGATCTCCTCGTCAAGCAGTTCGTGCGCTCTCTCAAGGGAATCACTTTTGACTGGTATACCGATTTAGAGGCGGAATCAATCGACAGCTGGACTCGGATGGAAGACGAATTCCTGAACCGATTTTACAGCACCAGGCGCATTGTTAGTATGAGTGAACTGACAAATACTTCGCAGTGGGATGAGGAGCCGGTCATTGACTACATCAACCGCTGGCGTGCGCTAAGTCTGGAATGCAAAGACCGTCTGAGTGAAGCTTCCGTGGTCGAAATGTGCATCAATGGCATGAACTGGGATCTCCTGTACATCCTACATGGGATTAAGCCAAGAAGCTTTCAAGACTTGGCAACTCGGGCACATGACATGGAAATTACCATCAAACAAGGGCGCGGCAAGAACCGAGCCTCTTCTTCTAAACCACCTGGTGAAAAGAAGGAATTCAAGAAGACCGAAAAGGGGTCAAAAACAAAAGAGATAATGACCGTCGACGCAGGTAGTGGACCAGTCAAGATCTCAGGCAGGTCAAAAGATGAAAAACGGAATGAGTCATTCTCTTATGACTACCGGAAGAATAGGCCTACATTGAAAGAACTGCAGGCTAAGAAGTACCCATTTCCAGATTCAGACTTATCAGGAATGCTCGATGATCTACTCGAGAAGAAGATCGTACAGCTACCAGAGCTCAAGCGGCCCAAGCAAGCTGACAAGACAAACGATCCTAAATACTGTCATTATCACAGACTGGTAAGTCACACTATCGAGAAGTGTATAACACTCAAAGAAAAAATCATACAACTTTCAAGGGATGGGAAGATAATCCTCGATATTGATGAAACGGTGGCAACAAACCAAACTACTGCAGTCGGAGAGCAACCAGGACAGGAGACGACAAAAGCAGCTGGTGAATTGACTGCACATATGCTACAATTTGGGACCCTCGAGCCCGTGACATTGTGGATTCCGAGGCTAGCATTGCCATCGCCTTCAGAGTCACAAATCAAGAAAGCAAGTCTTCATGATGAAGAAGATGCGAGTGATGATGAAGGATGGACCTTGGTAACACGCAAGAAGCCAAGGAAACAAACTAAACAAACAGTCATGCCTGTTCACCGCCGACGAAAACAGGCAAGAAAGCCACAATCTCGCAAATCCAAAGGAAAGAAGAAGTCTAAAACGGTTGTCAAGCCGCATGTCTTACCCGAAGATCTGCTAGAACAAAAACCCCTTAGTCCAATTACCCTTGAAGAATTCTTTCCAGAGGATTAATTACCTGGATGAAGTGGCTGTTTACACCGTCTCCGCCTCACCTGCTGATCACGATGAAGAAGTGGATAAAAGTGACGTAGTCGAGCCCGAACCTTCATAGCAGGCGCAGCCTCAAAAGGAGATGAAGATCGTCAAGGCTCTAGATGGACTTCCTGCAAATATGGGTTGGAGACAAATATTCCATCTTCCTAAAGAGAGTCGCGAGTTGATCCTCCAAGGACTCGAGAAGCCAGAGCTATACGCCGGCAAGATGAAGGATGTGGTGGAACCCCCAGAACAATCAAGTCAATGTCTTTCCTGCAACGCTGCCTTGACTTTCTCAGATGAAGACTTATTCCTCGGATCTAAGCCTCATAATAGGCCGCTCTACATGTCCGGCTATATCAAGGGGAAAAAGGTCAAGCGAATCTTGATAGATGGAGGCTCGGGAGTCAACATAATGCCGAAAGCTACAATAAAAGAAATGGGCATCACCGTGGGGGAACTTACAAGCAGTAGAACAGTTATTCACGGTTTCAACTTGACAGGAGAACGTGCGGTCGGGATGATCCGTGTAAACCTTACCATGGATGACCTTTCTTCTGACGTGTTGTTCCATGTGATCGAAGCCAAGACATCCTATGGGTTACTGCTGGGACGACCTTGGAAGCATGAGAATGGCATTGTCGCTTCAACCCTTCATCAATGTCTGAAGTACTACCGAGGGGGTGAAAGGAAAATAAATGGAGACACCAAACCATTCTCCAAGGCCGACACCTTCTTCGCAGATGCTAAGTTTTTCGATGAGGACGCAACGCCTAACGAGTTTATGCCAACCACCATCTGCTCAACTGGGGCTGGAAGCAAGTTGGAGAAGAACGTCATCAAAAAGGATGCAGCTGCAGTTCGTGCTGAAGAAGAGAAAGACGAACTAAAAGAAAACAAAGTGGTCAAGTTCATCAGTCCAGTGGTAACTCCCAAGAAGCAAGAAGTGCCGCTGACACCTGCCCCACCTGTCCTTCGATACATCCCGAAGTCTCGTCGCAGAGAGGGGAAGAGTCCTTTTGTAGAATGTACTCCAACAAAGACAGAGTCCAGCAATAAAAACAAACCAAGTCAGACATTCAAGCAAGAATGGGTAGCCAAGGTCACCACACCTCTGCCGAGTTCATCAGAAACCAAGATCGTCGGACCACCTTTAGACGGATTCGACAGAGCAATTGAAGATACCAAAAGGCTGAAAGAGTTCGACGAATTTTGTAATCCCAATGCGCATAAATTGTTAGGGAAAGCTGGTTACGATTATTCAAAACCAAATCCCATGGGGACGGCTGTCGGTGAAATTCCAAAACCATATGGCCTTAGTAAAGCACAACAAGACCAATATGAAAAAGAAGGCGTATGTAGAGTTGCCAAACCTGGGGTAAGCTATCAACCTCCTCCACCAGTAAAGATTGGAAGCCGAAAAGGAAGTGATACTACATCATCACAACATATCACGGCGGAAGAGATCGAAGATGACAAGGCAGGGGGCATGATAGAGCCGTCACCCACATCAATCTTCGAGAGGATAAGTGCGCCCGTGGAGACAACTAGGACTTCTGTGTTTGACAGGATAGGAAGGACGAGCTCTCCATCCAATCATCATTCTGTGTTCAACAGGTTGGGCAACCAAAATAGAGGTGAAGAAGTATTGCCAAACACTAGACCACGAAACATCGGTCGGAACCCAACACGTCATCGCCTAGGCGCCCAGACAAAAATAGTTTTCAACCGACTAGGAGTCCCCAAGAAGGATAAAGGTGAAGGTCGTCGTTGCTCAACTCTTGAAGAGGAAGTGAAAATAGACGATGATTTAAAAATTGTGATACCTTCCCGCATGAAGCGCTTGCAAGCAGTGGATATCATGCAACATACACCACTCAAAGTAAGGAGTCGCGTCTTGATTCTCACTGGTCATTCAAAAAGTAGTGAGCATGTCGATTCGTCATCATCAAACGGGAGCAACATCAAGAAGGCAAAGACTTCAGAAGTGGCAACCTCTTATCATGTAACAGTAGAGGAGATCCCGGATAACGATCAAGAAATGGATGCAGATGAAGCGCCAGAACCATTGGAAGACGGGGGACAATTAACGGTAGATGAGTTGAAAGAACTCAACCTCGGGACTTCTGAAGACCCACGCCCCATATATGTGAGCGCTCTGCTGACCAAAGAGGAAGAAGACGAGTACTACAAATTGTTGCTCGAGTACAAAGATGTTTTTGCTTGGAGCTACAAGGAAATGCCAGGGCTCAGCCCAAACATTGCAGTACATCGTCTAGCAATCAAAAAGGGAGTTAGTCCTAAGAAGCAACCCCAACGTCGCTTCCGGCCTGAGCTTGTACCTGAAATTGAAAAGAAAGTCAACAAACTCATTGAAGCGGGTTTCATCCGTGAAGTCAAGTACCCTACATGGATAGCCAATGTTGTCCCAGTCAGGAAGAAGAATGGACAATTGCGAGTATGCGTCGACTTCAGAGATCTCAATGACGCATGCCCGAAAGATGACTTCCCTCTACCGGTCACAGAATTAATGATTGATGCAACTACTGGGCACGAAGCGCTCTCGTTCATGGATTGTACTGCAGGGTATAACCAGATACACATGGCGCCGGAAGATCAAGAGGCCACAGCTTTCCGAACACCGAAAGGGATATTCTGTTACACAGTCATGCCTTTCGGATTAAAGAATGCTGGCGCGACATATCAACGGGCAATGCAGAAAATCTTCGACGACATGTTGCACAAAACAATAGAATGCTATGTCGATGATGTGGTTGTTAAATCAAAGAAAAGGCAAGACCACATTAAAGATCTCCAAACTGTCTTCGAAAGGCTCAGAAAATGTCAACTGAGGATGAATCCACTCAATTGTGCATTTGGTGTCACTTCAGGAAAATTCTTAGGATTCGTTGTCAGACATCGAGGCATCGAGATCGACCAGACCAAAATCAGAGCGATTCGAGAGATGACAGTGCCTAAGACATTGAAAGAATTGCGTGGATTGCAGGGACGCCTCGCATATATTAGAAGGTTCATATCCAACCTCGCAGGGCGTTGTCAGCCGTTCAACCACTTGATGAAGAAGAATGCTCCATATGAGTGGGACGATAAATGTCAACATGTTTTCGAAAGCATAAAGAAATACTTGGCCAGTGCACCTGTGCTGGGGGCACCGATTCCTGGGAAGCCACTCATCTTATACATCGCGGCACAAGAACGGTCCCTGGGAGCAATGTGTGCTCAAGAAATTGAAGACCGCAAAGAGCGGGCACTCTACTACTTGAGTCGTACTTTGGTTGGAGCTGAAGTGAATTACTCTCCAATCGAGAAAATATGTCTTGCACTGGTGTTTGCGATCCAAAAGCTGAGGCACTATATGCAAGCACACACTATACACGTGGTGTCCAAGGCAGATCCAATCAAATACATACTCTCAAGACCAGTATTGTCAGGAAGACTCGCGAAATGGGCAGTGTTGCTGAAATAGTACGACTTGGTTTTCGTGCCTCAAAAAGTTGTGAAAGGGCAAGCCATCGCCGACTTCTTCGCCGATCATCCAGTCCCAGCCGAGTGGGAACTTTCTGACGACCTTCCTGGGGAAGAGATCTTCTACGTGGACGTCCTACCAGCATGGCAAATGTACTTCGATGGTGCTGCAAGGCGAGACGGAGCTGGGGCTGGAGTGATGTTTGTATCTCCACAAAACCATGTTTTGCCATACTCCTTTTCACTAACTCAGTTATGCTCAAATAATGTAGCTGAATACCAGGCCCTCATACTTGGCCTCCAAATAGCGCTCGAGATAGGCATTCAGGACATGGACATCTACGGAGACTCGCAGCTCTTGATCAGTCAAGTCCTCAATGAATATGAAGTGCGAAAAGAGGATCTGGTCCCATACCATCAACAAGCACTCCGACTGCTAAATCAACTTGACACCGTCAACATTGGTCATGTACCAAGAAGTGCCAATAAGTTAGCTGACGCGCTTGCTAACCTCGCAGCCACATTGGCACTGGGGGCAGAAGAATCAATGCAAGTTCCAGTCTGTAATCGTTGGGCAATACCGCTGCTTGAGGAGGAAGAAAATAGGAACGAGACGAACATGATCAACGTCTACACAATTGATGAAGATGACTGGCGTCAGCCCATCATCGACTTCTTGGACCATCAGAAGTTGCCAGACGATCCTAGGCACAAAGTAGAGATACGCCGACGTTCCCCAAAGTTCATCCACTTTAAAGGAACACTTTACAGGCGCTCTTTTCTTGGACAATGGTTGAGATGCTTAGGAAAAGATGAGTCCGCCGAAGCCATGCATGAAGCTCACTCTGGAATATGCGGAGCTCACCAGTCAGGTCCGAAACTTTACGATCGCGTCAAAAGAATGGGATACTACTGGCCTTCTATGGTGCAAGATTGCAAAGACTTCGCAAGAAAATGTGGCGCGTGTCAATTCAACGCAAACTTCATACATCAACCGCCGGAGCCATTGCATCCTACCGTTTCTTCATGGCCTTTCGAAGCTTGGGGACTTGATGTTGTTTGACCACTCACTCCGAAGGCTTCCAATGGGCACGAGTACATTCTCGCCGGTACTGATTACTTCTCAAAATGGGCAGAACTAGTCACATTACGAGAAGTGAAGAAAGAAAATGTTGTTGACTTTATCCGAACTCAAATCATCTATAGGTATGGTGTACCACAACGCATCATAACCGATAATGGAAAGCCATTTGCCAACCAATTGGTGACAAGCCTAGCAGAGAAGTTCAAGTTCAAACAATACAAGTCATCAATGTACAATGCTCCTGCAAATGGTCTAGCTGAAGCCTTCAATAAGACGCTCTGTAACCTGCTAAGGAAGGTCGTGGCAAAGTCAAAACGAGACTGGCATGAAAGAATCGGTGAAGCTTTATGGGCATATCGCACTACATACAAAACGCCAACTCAAGCGACCCCGTATGCATTGGTGTATGGAGTAGAAGCTGTGTTGCCACAGGAGTTG
This sequence comes from Agrostemma githago, assembly GCA_958450325.1. NCBI lineage: Eukaryota > Viridiplantae > Streptophyta > Magnoliopsida > Caryophyllales > Caryophyllaceae > Agrostemma > Agrostemma githago. Next base: position 17,829,431 of record OY288250.1, read on the forward strand.
CAGATCCCATCGTTGCGCATAGCCATTCAGGAAGGACTTACAGAAGATGAAAACGATAAGTTGCGTCTAGAAGAGCTAGAGGCTCTTGATGAAAAAAGGCTCCAAGCTCAACAGAAGCTTCAATGTTACCAGGCACGACTGTCGCGAGCATTCAACAAAAAAGTGCGCCCTCGTTCCTTCCAAGTAGGAGACTTGGTCCTGGCGGTACGAAGGCCGATCATTACTTCTCGCAAGCCGGTAGGAAAATTCACTGCCAAGTGGGATGGCCCATATGTGGTGCGAGAAGTCTACACAAATGGTGCATACAAAGTTGTAGATGAAGATGGTGTGCGCGTAGGCTCTATCAATGGGAAATTTCTGAAACGCTACTATTCTTAAATCCTCACGCTGAAGACTCCTAAGCAAGAGGTTAAACTGCATACACACACACACACAAAAAAAAAACAAAAAAAAAAAAAAACCCTACGAAAAAAAAAAAAAAAAAAAAACCACAAAAATATCCTATGAACTACTTTGGCTTGATCTCGTAAAACATCCTTTATGTTTTGCAAGTATGTAGGCAGCTCGAGTGAACATGTAGCTTGAGTGCAGCCACACCACCAAAAAAAAAACCAACCACCCATTCCCTTTTGAACTACGTTGGCTTGATCTTGTAAAACATTACTTTGTTTTGCGAGTACGTAGGCAACTCGAGTGAACAGGTAGCTTGAGTGCAGCCACCCCCTCTAAAATAAAAAAAAATGCTCCTGGCCCGCAAGAGCCTAAACTGTGAACGGCTAAATGAACTTTTGAGTTTGTAAATCCAAACAAAAGAGTCATTGGAAAAAGACAAATAAACGTGACGACAATCACTGATGAAGCAGTAAGACTAAATTCTATGGAATTACAAGGAAAGGAGAATAATCAAAACATTCTAAGTTTCTATTAGTTAGTATCGAAGGAGACACGCATCTCTTCCAGTTCTCTTCGCTGCTCTTCAATCATAGCCTGTTCTTCGGCAGTCGGAACAGGAATGTCTTCAAGCTCCTCTAATGATCTCGTTGCACCCTGGATTTCAGTCTGCAACAAATTCAGAGTTTCATCTTTTGATGTCACGCTACCTTGCAGCAAAATTTCCTCCTCTCGCGCCAGTTTGAGCTAGGCCTCGAGATTCACGATCTTCTCACGAGTAGCAGAGAGCTTCACGATTTCCGCCTGATGCTCCTCTTTTACTTTATCTTCAAGTAGCTTGGTTTCCTCCATTTTCTGATGTAATGCAAGTTTTCTATCCTCAAGTTGGTGACATTTCGATGTTTGCCTCTCAACCGCAAGATATGCATTAACCCCGCTCACATAAGAGTCAACTTGAGTCCGCAACAAAGAAGGGTCCCCTCGAAGTCGTCGCATGCTTGCATAACAATCTTTGGCTAGCATCACCACCTCGCCTACTTTAGACCAACTGGCATTCTTCAGCTCCGTAAGAAATGTCGAACGAACATCTCGCACTGCTTTCTCAAATACTCCTTCGTACGGAGAAGCCGGCCGAAACGAAGTCATAGAACAAGTGGGTCGAGCAATAGGCTTGATCGGGACTTGCGAAATCTTCTGCACTTCCCGCCTACACAGGGAGAGCCTCTCCACTGAGGGTGGTCCATCTACGACGGCAAAAGAACCTCCAGTCTGGCTACCATGAGAGGATGAAGAGGGAAATTTTCCAAGGGGGCGGGTTTGTCAAGCATGACAAGCTGTTTTCCCTTCCCCGGTCGCGTGTTTGGTTGAGGAGGCATCAAATCGTATTCCTCAGGAATCCCAGCCAACTCCAAATCCAAGTCACCCGCCTGAAAATGGTTGGGCAAGTTAAAAAAAATAATATATATTAAAAAAAAAAAAAAAAAGGTAATTACCAGTGTCTGCGATGGCATGTACGAAGCACTATGAACTCCTTCGAATAGTTGGGCATCCGGTCCGATGTCGCATGCTTCGGGGACGTACACTTCCCGTCTACCCCGACGATCATGTTTAGGATCAATTTCGGAACCTTCATCACTGTTATGCGTACCTAGCTTCTTCTGTGCGGTCACTTGTCCCGACGAGAACAATTGAAGATTGTAGCTTCTTTCTGGATTCTTGGCGTTTACCAGTTGTGTCTCTTGGAAGGGGTCTCTTCTTCTTCAGAGGATCGGCATTGGTACTATGCACCAAAACAGTTACTTTGTCCCTCAACTCGCTCGGACGTTTCATCTCCCACCACTTAATGAAGCCAGGAGTGACATTTTCACGCCAATCGAACGAAGGTTTAGGAAGACGAACTTGAGCCATGCTACCTGAAAATAGTAATAACCGCCAATATCTCAATGCTTCAACATTTGTAGCAGCCCGCTGACCAGATTCACGTTTCGGTAGATTGGGGACGTCTTGGGTAAACCCAAACTGCCTACTAAATCTATGAGGGCTATAAAGTTCGAGATGGTGAGATTTGTCATCCAAGCGCAAACACAAATATGAAGAACGTAAAGACGCAAGATAGTCACGATCCCGATCTGCAATACTCCCGTTATCTATCAAGGTTTCAAACTTGGTTTTATTCAGCATGAGACATCTCGGACGAATAGCTCTGCCATCATGAATGAGTTCCCGAGCCTCTTCAGCATTATACCTTTTGGCCCCAAGCGAATACATGGCCATAATAGGGCCGTCAGGAGCAGGTTTCATGGCATGATGTGTGTCAAAATAATGAGCAAGCCATCCATACAAATATTGGACTGGGAAGAATGATTTGGAATTGCAGGGGTTCGAAGACGTGGATAATTCATTGAGACCCTTGTAGATGCTGGATAAAACCGGTATTGCTAGACTAAAAACACGGCCCTCGGCCATCAAGCTAGCAATCTCAAAAGTAGTATCCCTGATATGTCGGATGGCGGTCTCTGGCAGAACAAATGAACAAAGCCAACATGACAAGTACGCAGCCAGATAAACCTTTGTACGCCGGGTGTCATCAACATTAAGCTTTCCAAATACAGCACGCTCCTCCTCTGTCCACTCATCAGGATGTAGAGTGCGAATCGCGCCGCTAGGATTGTCTGTGGATTTAGGAGCATTTTTCGTGGTCCGTTTTCTGCCTGGGGATGAGTAAACGTTTTTCCTCTTACACCAGAAATCGATCCATTCCTAAACAGAGACCACGGCCGTACCCTTCGATCTCTGGCCAAGATGGTGAAAGGATGCAAATAAGAATCTACAGGTGTCAGGAACAACCAGCTTGTTGTTGGTATCTCGTGCTTGTATGGTACTCAATGGTGACACTGTCTCATCGTAGATCTCCCCCACAACGGTGAGGCCTCCAAGCCTTCTCAGGTCGTACAAGGAAATAGAAAACTCGCCCTCCTTGGTATGAAGCGTATTGGTACTAGGGCACCATCCTTCAAAGAAAGCGCGCATGATATGTGCTTCCTTGTCGTAAGAATATAAAGACGCACAAATCGCAAAATATATAGAAGCAGAAATGAGAATGTCTTTAAAGCGACCAAGGATGTCTTCCGTCCACTCCCAATATTTTTCGATAAATATTGGCTCGCCAGAAATCTTAAGGTAGTTAGACCCCCATCTCATATCATCACTAATTATTCTACGGCCAAGCAGTGGATAGGTAAAATACGAATCGTCCTTCACCTTCACAAGATTCTTCAAAATGTAGCGGGAGTCTTTGTCTGATCTGGTAGGATCTATCTTCATGGACATGTCTTTAAGGAAATCATCTTTCGTTATGTCGGCCGCTCCACCCACCAATGAACGCAGTGACGAACGTGTAAGTAAGCAAGTCCCAGATGTAGCATCCTCATCCTGACGATCAACTACACAAAGATAAACCGCGCCGTCTTGTCGTAGGTCCTTTAGATATATCATTGTGATCCTGCAAGCAAGATGAGTACAAAATAGGTTAGGAGCCTGCGAAAGGATGTACTTCATATGAGCCGTCGTGTCAAATAATAGTTTCACATGCTCCAAAGAAACGAACAAGTTAGGCCTCTTCCATGGCTCCTCACGTAGAAGTCGCGATGACCCAATAAACGGGTTCATCTCATGACAACTTAAGTGGGGCAAAGAATTTGACAGGTGCTTCCTCCGGGGCTCCTAGAAGTCGCGATGACCAAATAAACGGGTTCATCTCATGACAACTTAAGTGGGGCAAAGAATTTGACAGGTGCTTCCTCCGTGGCTCCTAGAAGTCGCGATGACCCAATAAACGGGTTCATCTCATGACAACTTAAGTGGGGACGAAAAATTTGACGGATGTTTCCTCCACGGCTTCTAGAAGTCGCGATGACCCAAACGGATTCATCTCATGACAACTCAGTTGAAGACGGAAGATCATCGGGTTAAATTTCTCCGTGAAAGTTGGATAAAATCTTCAGGAATCGACAAATAAAGACGAGTAACTCCCGATAATTTGAGAAACAAAAGAAAAGGAAGTAATCCACCTCAAGAAAGCAAAGTGACAAGCTTCTTCTCAAATGATGATGGCGTTGTCCTGATGCACACAACAAGGAGATTAAGAAAATAAGATAAGGATTCAAATAGACAAAGATCAACCAACCACTGTTGATGGAGCTTAAGGAAAACGGAATCAATGAAAAAAAAAAGAGTCAAACTAGCAAGGGAGTAGTTCAATTGGCAAGCCATGCATAAAGAAAAGCCATGCATAAAAGAAAAGTCATGCATAAAAGAAAGAAGCAAGAAATGTGGCCACGTGGGAATATTAGAGTTGGGATTATTTTGTTTTGCAAAGAAAACTCACCTATGGCGGTGCACGGATGATACTAAAGCTGCGGTGAAATTGGGTGGTACGGTGATATGGATCCATATATATATATATATATATATAGCCTACAACCTAGTTTTACAAAGATTAGGAAAAGATGAAATCGTAATTAGGAAAGGGAAACATGAGTGTCCTCCAAAAGGTAAAATACTTGGTTTCCTAAAACGAAATTGCTTGGCAACCAAGTTTGAATTGCTAAGTATCAATTTCCTACGAGTATTTCTTCCAAAGAAAGGAGGGTCTGTATGAGTATGAGTACCAAGTTTGGGTTTTCCAAATCGCAATTACTTCCTAGGATGACGTAAAACAAACAAGATTCTAGCTACCCGTGAGGTTGTCTTGCTACCAAGGCATGATATCTCGAAGACTTCCAAGTCAAAATAAATTCATGGTTTTTCAAGTCATCCGTCAAGTCAGATAACGACAGGGTGACGTTAAAAAAATGGAGCTCCTTATGCGACAAGTTTGGTGCTCGACGACTTCCAAGTCAAAGAAAAAAAAATGTTCGAGACCCTGCCACTTCAAAACACCCAAACGGTGTACGTGACAAGGTCCCGAGGGGGCAATTTATAGGCACTAAAAATTTAATAAAGTGTCGAATAAATTTAATTAATTAATTATTTTGAGTTAATACGAAATTTTAACTCAATTTAATTATTTTGTCCCGAGTAAATGAAATATGGGTCGATCCGAATTACAAATTGGCTTATTTGGATCATTAAACCCGAAAAGAAGACAAATTGGGCCAATGTCACTCATAAGCCCATAACGGGCCTGTGACTACAAAGTCCACCAAGGAGAATCAAAACTCTATAAATAGAGCTCTTCTCATTCATTTGGAAAAAATTGGAAAATTCAGAGAGAAAAAGACAAGAAGTCGCTACAAGCTCTCCATCAAATCCGTCGCAAGCAGTCAGAAGATCCAAGACAAATTCAAACGTTCAGGGGAGATTCAAGTCATTGCGACCCTCTCAAGAACATCAAATTATAACGCGCGCGAGGCAGTACAAGTCAGCTACGCACGCATCCCTCACGTGTACCGCGTACACGTGTTCCCTAAACGGCGTTAGAATCAGAGGATACATTAGAGGTTGTACACGAACTTTTTGATAAATAATTAATAAAATTTATTTGTTTTCCTTGTTTTGTATTTCAGTTAGCTGCGATACAAAATTTGTGGTTACAGACGTCATGTCAACTACCAACATCTTCAACTTCAATGGCGTCCACTACTCAGCATCATACTTAAACTCATGTACTTCATCAGGACACTTAAACTCGTGCAATTCAAGAAAAAGTTTTCGCTAATTCATAACATTAATCTGTTCACAATAATAAATCCAAAAAAACACATAAATTTTCAACTAAAACTTCAGTAGTCAGACACTTTAATAATAACCATACATGGACGTATATCCATACTACATATATGTGAACACAACTTAATTTGGACCTGATTATTGAAATTTCGATTTGTAACACAGGATGTCATCACCAACCTCATTGAGACGTTCGACCAGGCCACACCTCTAGATGGTCTACGAGACAAGCTCTTCAAGTTCTGGGACATATTCGTCAACGACTGCGGCGGAGTTGTGAATTTGGAAGCTGACCTCATATTTGTTCTGGTAAACCTCGATGGGTACTTTGCCTGCATTTGTGTCAACTTACAGAGCAGCACGATCGATGTGCTAGACCATCACCTACACTTTGACTTTGAAAAATATGACCTATACAAGGTTGCATACATAATTGTAAGTACAATACTTCGACATTACTCTCAACTGTACAGGTCTTTCAATCATTATATTAGGCTTCCAGGATGAGCGACTATTTAGAAGACAAGAAGGTTGATAGGGGCCACCACGTTGCGAGCTTTGCAATCAAAGAAGTTAAATGGGAATGGAAGAAAAACGTGGTGAACAGAGAGGAGTCTGGTCTTTTCACAATGGTGCCCATGCTTCTGTACAACGGTGAAATGTCGTCACACGAGGATATGCCGTCCAAGATCGCCAGGAGATTCCTTGTCGTGGAGGTCATTGCTACTCTCCTTCTGTCAGACTTCAACAAACAACGTAGACGACTCATTAAGCTGATTGAGGACTTCAACGCAAACAAGGACAACATTCAAACCGAACTTAAGGTGAAACATGCTCTGTTGAAGATCCGCGCAGACCCTAAGACCGAAAATCGCACAAAAAAGTGAAGTGTTATAAGTCAATAGTTGCTCGGCAGTGTGTTTGCTTTCGTATCATTTTCATGCAGCTTTACGAGGCGAAATTTGATTCAACGCAGAAATACGTTACGAAATTAAACACATAGAATGTCAACTGATGTAACGTACTTACTCGTAATTCAATTACAAAATTCATACATTATTTTTGGCGACATTAATTCCACTGAACCGACAACTGTAAATATGGTACAACTTCAGGTAATTTTAATAACATACGAATGCCACTTGAGCGGGTTAAGTTCAATCCTTCAGAGTGTTTCCTGATCTACCGGCGAAGTAACTAAATACTACTTCCACAATGTAACTTCAGCTGCAACAGTTAGTAACTTCAATTTTATAGGAACACCACTTAAAATAACACGGTGCCAACAGTAAATTAATGAACCACCAAACTTACGTTCCCAAACTTATCCACGTGTTGCTAATTCAATTCAATAGAAGAACACTACCTCTATACTAAATTGAAAAAGTGTTACAGTCAAAGTGACAAATATATGGCAACAAAGTTTCAAGATTAAAATAATTTTCACACAAAGTTTCAAACGTTGAAGAACTAAATAAAAATAGGTGAGCCAAAGTTTTAGTGTATAACGTCACAAATGAAAAAAACACGGACTATGCATTACATATATGAAGTACTTCACTTACGTTTCCAAACTTAACCACGTATTGCTAACTCAGTTCAATAGATGAACACCACCTCTGTACTGAAGTGAAGAACTGTTAAAGTTGAAGTGACAATTTCATGGCATTAAAGTTCCAAACATAAACATAATTCTGTCACGTTCCAAACAGACTAATTCAACTCAATAAGAACATAATTCAAATAATTCAATACAATAATAGCACTAAGATAACCCGCGTACGTTGACGAACAAAAAAAAGAAAGAGGTGAATCGGAGTTGCAGTATATAACGGGAAAGGTCTACTCCACATTACTACGTCATGACTGAAAACAAAATGATGGACTACCCATTACATATATGAATTACGCCAACAACAAACACACTGCGTAAATTGAGAAATCACAAAATCTCGTCCGATCCATCGTCGTTGCTGTCACCAACGGAATCCTCTTCCGACGGTGGATTCTTTGAAAACGGGTTGGGGCAGTTTCTCTTGTCGTGGTGGGCCACTCTTTTCCAATTTTTACACATTTGTTTCGGCCTCTTCGCCAGGGCCGCCGCCTTGGTCTTCTTTGACAACATCCTCTTCCCACTACCTTTGCTCTTCCACATTTTCGGAGCCAATATCGTCACTTCCGACGTGGACGCAAAACCAAGGTATTTTGATCTAGCGTATTTTATATGTGTTTACGACAGAGGTTTGAGCTAGATTTGGTGATTAAAGGTGCGGATTTAGAGTGGAAATCTCTATTTAATTTTATCCAGGAAATTATGTTTTATTGAAGAAAAGACGATTTTTAGAGCTCCTGATTTCTTGTGTAGACACCTAGATTTGGACCTGGTGGCTGCAGAAGTGCCCAACAAACACCCGATGATGATAGGACTGCAACGCGACACAGGTTCACGATGTTTTAGGTAGTTTTTCAATAGGACGGATCAAATAAATTATTCAGGCAAATTAAACTAACATGATGGCAGCCTTAGTCGTGTCGTTACGGTCGCATAAACACTAATTAGAGTCAATTCTGACACCGGGACCCCGAGTCGGTCCCGAAACTCGAACCGAGTCAGCACCGCGCCAAGCGAACCTCGGGATGAACACCCGAGGCCCACTAAACCCATGACGCTAGGTCAAACCCGGGGTAAACACACCCCCAAGATACATATTATACACCCGCCTCACGCGTCTGAGACTCCCCACGCCTGAACCCAGGCGCCTGACTCTTGGTGCGCCTCAGCTCAGGCGTCCATATAGGCGACGAGGGCCGAAAATACCTATAAATACCCCCCACTCTCACCTCATTCATTCGACACACAACTTCTCATCTTCTCTTCTCCCTCTAATTTCTCGCTAAGGGCTTTCACTCCGTGTAATCCCCTAGAAAATCTAACGCAATACAATGGCGGAAACACTGTAGAGTTGGGATTAAAACACACTGACAAACTATATCTTATTGAAAGAAATGGTAAGTCAATACAAAGGCATCTTTTTACAAAAGGGCTAAAAGTAAAATCTTCAAACGGGTTATACAAATCCTTATATTACAAGAATAAAGAAAAAGTAGGATACACGCTACTTGCTAGCTCACACCCAAAACCCAGCAGCAAATACCTGTCAAGTTATAAACATAACAGCCACGTCAGTGGGGAGTAACTTTGACGTTCTCCCAGCCAAATTATATCATATGGAAAAATAATAGTATTATTATATCAAAATAGTACTTAAAATGAGAAAATATTAAAAAACGATATAATAAAATAAGTTATCGGAGGAAACTTAAAACATTTGCCAACCTGCAAATCAAACCGATCGATAATAATATTCATATTCAAAACTGGTGTTATGGAAATTCGATCAGCGTGCACATGGCTAGACTTTCACTAGGATAATACTGGAAACTAGCTTCGAGAACTGTAGACTTAACTGATAACAGAATCTATTCTCTAACTAGGCAACTCAACTATAACAGGACTGCGTGTAGCGAGGTCCTGGTTTAAGTAGTATACACCCCTCCTAGATACAAACCATATCCAGTTCAACCCGACGCGACTTACACGATGCGATATCTAAGTTTAAGGGCACAATGCACACTCTCCTGAACGCAAACCATGCTCAGTTCAACAACCAATGTGCCCCAAATGGGCACACCGACTTTGTAGCTGATCGCAATAACGTACATCCCAGACTATATTACTCTAACCCCACACTTGACTTTATTCCATAACTCCAAAATAGGCATTATCGATATTCAAAATATATAATCATTATGAGGATAAAAGATATAAACATTTTATATTAAAAGGGAAACTTTTATATAAATAGAAACTTACTAATTTTAGAAACTTACTAAAAATAGAAATATTGTTATAGAAAATACGTAAGTTATTAAAAATAAGTGAAATGTATAATAATAGCATTTATAACGAAATTAACATTTTATTATTATCATTGTTATCGTAACTTTAATATATTTCTAAATTCGTTACTCAAAATATAAATAAAATATAATAAGTCAATAGATAGTATTTTATAAATAATTAGGAAATCGAGTTAAAACTATAAATTTTAGAAATGAGACATTTTTATGAAAAACGATATCAAAATTTATTTGAGTCAACGAGTTTTATAAATGAAATGAATTTTACAAAGGTTTCAAATTATTTTTAGCAAATAGCCTTTATTAATAAATAATACGAATTTTACTAAAAATAGTCAATTATAAACAAATAAAAAATTATTAGTGAAAATAGTCTCGACCTAAAATATATTTAAAACAAAATTGACTATTTTCACATTTATTAGAATAAATCGTAAAACGAAAATAAATTTATTAAACAAGTATACAAACCTCGATTATAATATAAAAATACGATTTTGAGTTAAAATTATAATTTAACGAAATATGAAGAAAATATGAAATCGTTATTATTTAGTTACTAGTGTCACGATAACCAACAAAATATTATAACAATCGTAAATAATTAAATTACTAACGATTTGTGAAACGATATCGACACTTGTAAAAATATTGATAACGCATACGATTTAAAATTAATATAATTAGCAATAATATATAACTAAAATTAGAAAACCGAAGTTAAAAATATTTATTACATACTACTACTCAAACATACGATATAAAATCGAGTAATTAATGTCCTGAAGTTACCTTGAGTTGATATCCGAAACGAACCGTACTCGTCTTCTTGATCAATCCAGTAGAAATGTCGTCTTTAAGCTCCAAGTCGTAGAACCGCTAGACTTTCGTTAGCATGAGTCACCACGACAATCGAGAAGAGAAAAAAAATTAAATAAAAGGATGAGACAGGGGTAATCGACACAAGACGGAAAGAAGAAAGGTCATAAGATGGATATAAAATGAGTTGGAGGGAAGAATAGAGTCCAAAGTCGAGCGGAAAACGACAACATTCCGAAAACCGCAACATCGACAATGAGGACAACAAAACGAAGAACAAGAAGAGAAATAAGAACGAGAACGAGCACGAATTTATCGAATCAACAAGAATGAACTAAGAAGAGGAAGGACAAACGGAACAGAGTAGCAGCAGTAACGTTAATAGCATCAACAGCAGCGTTGAACGTGGACAGCAATAACAAGCAATAACGACGCGATCAGCAGTAGATGCGTAAGATAAACAGCAATAGTAGCGATAAGGGTGACAGCAAGACAAACACGATCTACATCAGACGGAACAAGAAGTAATAGTAGGTACTGTACAACAGGTGTCGTAACAAAAGAACGAAAAACAGTAGATGAAGCCCACAGAAACAGAACGATCAAGAGAACGATAAAAAAATCGCAAACAAGGACCAAAAAACGCAGCAGCAAGAGCTGCAAAAGACGGAGAAGAAGAAGAAGACAGACGGAGAAGTACAGGAGTAGACTGAGTACGAGAATCAACAACAGCGACAACAGGCAGCAGCAACATACCACAACAAAGACGAAGGAGAAAAACGGACTGAAAGAAGACAAACGCAACAGTAAAACGAACAAAACGAAGAAGGGGAAGAAGAAAACGGAGACAACAATAAACAGCAGCGAAATGGGCAAACGCAGCACACAACAGGACAGAAACACGATCGGACAACCAGCAGAAAACAACCCCGAACATCGACAGCAACCTGAACGAAAAGAGGAGGAAGAAGAAAAGAAGAGGGACCTTACGTTAGAAGCAGCAGCAGCGATCGAAGGAGGCAAATGGGCGACCGACAAACGCAGCAGCAGGGGCAGTATAAGACGCAACAGCATCCGCAGAAAAAGGACAGAGGAAAAAAAATAGAGGAATCGAGAAGCCGCAGAAGAAAAAAGAAGAAGCAGGGAGACGGACAAGGCTGCATAAAGAGAATGAAAGAAGAGAAAAGAGGATGCAAGAGGGCAAAACAAAATGAAGCGGTGGGGTAAGGGGAGTGAATGTGAGATGAATGAAGAGGTGGATGAGTAGAGGTGAGTTGAAAGTAAAAGTGGTAAGATGAAATGAATTAAGTGGATAACCTCCAAATACAAAGGATGATAAGAAGACGGATTAGTTAAATGAATCGGATAGAAGACGAATTCCGCAACGATAAGTTAACTGACCCACGAAACGAATTAAAATCGAGTCCATAAAATTAATATCTAATTGGACCGCCAAATAAAATGAGTAAATAAAATACTCAGGACGAAAACGAGGCTTATAAATATTTTAGACGAAGAAATATTATTTCCCGATAAATAATAAATTTTCGACGAAGTGAATTAAATTAATTTCTTCAGGAAATGAAATAAATGTTTTGACGAAACTTAATATAAATGAACCTCGATTCGAAAATAGAAATTCTAGCTTAAATATAAATAAATAAATAAAATTTAGAATTTAAACTGTCGAAATAGATTTTCGAAAAGAATTAAATTAATTGTATAAAATAAACCGAAACAGACAAATATGTTTTAAATATAAGGAGTGTTTCTGAGTAAAATAGGATTTTAGGAGTTTGAAAAGATTAAACGATAAATTCGTTTTATAATAATTTTAAGAATTACGAGTTAAATCGTAAATAAAATAAAAATACGAATATGACTTTAATTTAATTTAATTTATAAAATCAGGGGTGTTACACTCCGACACCCGAGGCAAACGATTCACTCGATCGTAGTTCCGATAAAAAAGCGACATCGATGCTACTCCTCACCTTCGAGCACCCCACTCGATACTGAGGTGCCTGTGTTCGACTAGCTCAAGTCCAGTAACGAAGTTCTGCCGGATTAGCCGCAGAATCAGTCCATAGTAACGAAGCTCTGCCGGAGTAGCCGCAGGAAGGGTTGACGGTAACGGAGCTCTGCTAGAGTCACTGGTCAAGCTAGGAGGATCCGCCTATTGAAGTCGAGTCATCACTAGGTTTCTATCTAAACAAAACTTTCCATATTCATACTTTCTTTTATTATGCACTACGACAACACTAGATGCGGACACTAGGTTCACAAGCACTCACTAAAATACGTAACGTCCCAACTTCAACTAAAATACACTAAATAGACCCGAGTAATTCCGAGATCCGTTCTCAAACTATCTATGCATCGTGTCCCTGATGGGAGGACTTACCGTGGGTCCTACCAATCAAGTATACCAACTAGACCTACCTAGTAGCTAGGGAAGTCGGGTCGATATCCACAGAGACGGTTATAAGGTGTCTAAACTATGGTCTACTCAAAAACAAGGCTAAGTCACTAAAACAACACAAAGAGAAGGATAATTGACTAACTATGATGGTGGAAAGGGGTGAAACTAGACTAACAATGAACTAGGTATAACAAGGACTAAAAGGATGAACTAGAAGAATGATTGCTAATGAAGATGGAGAAATCAAATATGGGAAGGAGTAGGGTTAGGTTGGGTTCATAAGTGTAGTAGGATGATTGGGAGGCCAGGTCAAGGGTGTAGGTTTCACCTAGTTACTAAGGTCGGTCCGCGCTCTCTCGTCAAAGCCAAAGTCCGCACTCTCGTGTCAAAGACTAGACCCGAATACTCATGCAAGATATTACCCAATACACAAGAATTCAACCACAAATCGATCACAAAATGAGAAGATGAAAACAAGTATGAGAAGCATGGCCACTACAACTCAAACAAGCAATTCAACAAACACATAGAGTGCTCAACATGTGACTAGTAACAAAGAATTCATCTTTACCCTTAATCAAACCCTAATCACCCATAATCCACACTTAATCCCCCTTCTAACCCCACAAAGAGTCTACTCACTCATAATCAAACTAATACTAACAATAATAAGAGGAAATAACACAAATATCCAAACATCCATAATGAAACTATCAAGAACAAGAACAATAATCAAAGATTGAAACTTGAAGAATTAAACAAAAAACAAGAGAAAAGAGATTAAGAAGATTATACCAACTAATAAGAGGATGGAAAAGATGAGAACTTGTATTAAAAGAGCACCCAAAAATCTCCACCAAAAGTTGTCAAGGATTGATGAATTCTTCAAGAGATCCTTAATACAAGATTAACTAACTAAATTAATCTAAGATTAACAAAATTTTAAGGAGAGATTAGTCTAATGAGAGGAGGAAGTCTACCTAGGGTTTTGAATAATCTAGAGGAGTCAAAGATGCTTAAAAAATACAAGGGAGGAGTATTTATAAGGTTACAAGAGTGAAGGAGGAGAAAAGAAGTCACGCGGGCTACAGCTGGCCCATCCCGGTCGAGATAACACACCCTTCCCGGTCGGGAAGCTTCCTTCCCGGTCGGGATGACACAACAGTAGCCGCAGTAATCACGCACTCCTTCCCGACCGGGAAGGCTACTCTTCCCGCCCGGGAAGGGTCTTGTAGGCCTCCAATATGATCATAAAGGTCCCTCCTTGCTTCTCATGGGCTTCTCATCGATTCTCGGAGCTCGGGATCGAGTCTAAGGAGATCGGAAATGGGTCCCAAGGTCTCGGGATCGAATCTAAGGCACCGAGTGATCGTTCCTTCTCTTCGTTGGCTCCAAAAGTGTAGGAAACGAGTCGGAATCGTTCCAATTCTCCATGAATGGTCTTGGGAACCTAAAACGAACTAGAAAAAGCACAAGTAGCTCAGAAACCGCTCCAAAGAGCGATTTCACAAGAGAAACCGGGACCAAACACAACAAATAGGCACTACAAACTACACTTATCAGTCCCGTTTAGTGTATACTCCGAGGGTGCAACTCTTCACAATGTGATTTACTTACATTCGCATTTATAGTTTTTCGTATGATTTATTGCTTTTATGACCTTATAATCGCATGCTAAATCAGCTAACACGGAATTCAAAACGTAAAACAAACAAAATTGAACGAAGCGATGGTCGGGTTTCGTATTAGTCCTGGTGCTCGCCTCACTAGGTTCGACGCATATTTATTAATACCGAACCGACACATCTTAAGCAGAATACCAAGTAAGGTATACCACGAGAATGACTAATATCCGTATTATCGCGTTAAAACTGATTTGCTAATACGTATAATACTAGTACTCTCTACTCTCCTACGTGCATCTTTTCATGGCCTACTTGTCACGTGAAATCGCATGCAAAGAATGTAAACACAAGTACTTTGTCGACAATACTTACTTGTCCTTAAATAACCGACGTAGCAAAAGGTATATGCTGAAAACAACGGATGTTACAGTATTTCCACCACAACAAAAGAACTAAGTCATCAGCCCATCGATCGATTCCAAATGGAAACATGGGTGCCCGCACCCGTCTAGTACAAGTCCGGATCGTCATCCGAATCAAGGTCCGACACATCGCCCCGTACGCGAGATTGGACTGGCCCCCGACTGGGAGGGGCCGCGTGGGTGGCCGCCGCCACATGTTGAAAAACCGGGTCGGTCCCGCGCAGGCGCGCGTGGGGCACCGGGCGGTGCGGACGGATGCCACAGTTTGGCGACTGCGCTGGGGATTTGGAAACAAGTTTCCAGCGATAGTGTAACTTGAACGAGGTCGGTGAAGCTCATTTCTTAGTTCCTAGTTGTGGTCACTACAGCCTACAGGGTTTGGCCCTAAAAAGCCCACTCTAACTGATATCAGGACCAATCGACCTCTTCGCTGTAAGATCTTTAGGGACACGCGGAGAGATCCTCGATTGACGCTCCGGCCGCCTCACTCGTACCTCGCGGGAATACTAAGAGGATAGTTCTGAATGGACGGTATGACACTCGTCTCCCCAGATATTTGTCAATGCCTAAGTAAAGACTATTCGTGGGAAGTAGGCTACCCTAACCTACCCGTGTCTGCATCTTGCATGAGTGTATGCATTCCTAGTTATGTGTAGCGTGTTTGCAAACAACCCAATTAAAACACTAAAAATCTGGATTCAACCACGCCAACATATTCAACCGCACCCAATTCCGTTTTCGAAAAATACCTCATCTTTTCAAAATGACCTGTCAACGCCGACACTCCGGTCAAATCATGATTTCTAAAAAGGGAAAAACATTTTTAGATGTCGTTATCATGGCAAATTTTACACTCACCACTTTAAAAAAAAATTTAGTGCCGTCAGCTTGGCCAAAATAAAACCCATCAACAATGATCACCGTTAATACCACCGAGACTCCCGATCAATGAGATCAAGGTACACCAAACGGTTACATTTTATTTTAAAAAAAAACAATTTTTTTACACATACCGTTAACACAACCGAAACTTCAATTAATGAAGTTAAGGAACCTAAAACAGTTACACCCTCGAAATACTTTACATCCCCCCAACGTTAAACGCTTGTTAACGCAACCGACGAACGTGGGTCGCTAGTTTTAAAAGTTTTTCTAAAAAAAAAAAAAAAAAAAAAAAAAAAAAAAAAAACCTTTCCTGAAAACACTATTCGTCACCTAATTTCCTTAATAAGGATTTAGTCACACCTTTAAAACACCGTCATTAGACCACGTACACCACAAGTATCGAACTAGCTAATTGATAGTAGTCTCGATAAAAGCGTCACGTCCTCATTTTCAAAACTGGTTTCCCTAAAGAACCATGCTCCTTTCAAAAGAAAAAGAAAACCATTTACACTTTTGCTATCGCCGGATTCCCGACGCACACATATAGCAACACAGCTTCACGAACGATGTCGTCACACCATCATCACCCCATTTTGGAAATCATCCTTTTAAAAAAATTCTCCTCTGCCAAGATTGGTCGTTTTCGAAAGAAAAAAACTCTTTGATCCTGAGCCGGGATCGCGATCAACTTCCTACGTCGTACAACCGTGTGATTAACTGTCTGTGTTAGTTACTAGGGTCACCTCTATCCGAGGTCTTACATTTTGGGTCGTCTCATCTCTAGAAAGTCCTCTTTTAAATCTCACCCCCGAGATTAGTGTCAAATCGTCTCGCTTTGGGGAAATGAATCTGTAAGGCGTTCCGCCGAATACACCAAGAGTCTAAAGCACCTGAGTCCCTAAGCCAATGACCGCACACACGCGCGAATCGAGGGTCTCATTTCCACTTCGCTCATTTACGAGCATTCCTCGAGTCTCTAAGTCATCCGGTGGATCCAAGCTGACCTTTTAATCCTTCCCCACTAGAACCACTCCCCAACATGCCGGTAGATTCAAGCGCCATCGAAAGCATCCGCAACGATGTCAGTACCCTAACCAAGTTGGTCCTCAACATCCATACTTCGGTAGCCTGTTTGACTTTCTCCGTCCGTTAAATCGGTAGCCGCCTCAATTTCCTTGAGAGTAGAGACACATAAAGCGAGACAAATGCTAACCCGAGCGATTACAATGCCCAAAAGCCTACCCAGGATAGATTATCCCAATGCTCCGCCCGATCGAAGCTTCCTAAAGTCGATACGGAAGGGACACCAAGACCTTACAAGACCACATCCAACAAAGTAGGAAGGTCACCGAGAAAGTTTACCCCAATCAACTCATCTTACACCGAAGCCCTTAAGTGCCTAGTTGATCAAGGGTTACTCTCACCTTTGAGTTTCACTCCGGACCCACCAGTCGGCAAACGAAGCAAAAGTTGGACCCCTAATGCTTATTGCTTATATCACCAAGGTAACGGGCACGATACTGAGTCCTGCTATCGACTCAAACATGCCATACAAGATATGATCGAAAAAGGGACCATTCCTCTCCCTCCACCCAAGAAACAAAACAACACCAAAAACCCTTTTAGCATTCACGCAATCTTCGGCGATGCCATTGATTGTTCCCACCTCAACCCTATAGAGGAGAACGTCCGAAATATGGAGGAAGATCCTGACAACCCACGGGTATCCACCGAGACGAGTAAATCTGTGTCCGAGTCAGAGTCTAGTTCGTCTTAGGGCCTAGACCTAATAGTATAACAAATATCTTTTGTTTTTACATCGAGTCAGGAGGTGCGAGGGGACCTGTCCTCCACCTCCCCAAAAAACAATATCTCGTGCACGTAGCCCGTTTATTGTTATCAATAAAAAGAAATAAACTTTTCTTCCTTTATAATGCGCCTCGACAATCACTTGATTTAGTAAAGCACTTTCTTGCTTACTACTCGGTACTATGTCATTTATCGATAACAATCAAACATACCTCGAAACAACGAGGGATTACAAGAACTGAGATCCCATGTTTTTTTTACCTATTCCATGTCTGGTATAGAAAACCACATAACCATCCCTTAGAACGAGCATTACTGAATCCTATGACAAATCTAGATAGTCTCTTAGTTTGCAATCAAAGACGGAAGCCAGAGCCATTTCCCACAATAAACATCCCTCAAACAAAGACTGACCAATTCCTACCATAAGTGCTAGTCTGACAAAAAAGAAAAAGAAAAAGAGAGTCTGAAATTGTAACAACCCGGATTTTCGATGACTTAAAATAATAGATAACGCGGAAAGTTATCTAAGTCATTTGATTAAAATTATATCAGAGTGTAAACAAATCCGGATCGCTACGGATCCTTACAATAAACGACTATTAATTACATAGTCTTGATTCACTTAGTACAGAATATAAATTGTATTTATACAAACATATTATTAAATCTCTCTCGCTCGATTCCCCAACGTCTTAGACCTGCAAAAAAAAAATTACAGTGGACGCTGAGCGGGACAGCAACCAAGCCGTTCATCTAACATCACCTCGAACACATAAGACAATCATGTGAATAACAAATAATATGCTTACAAAAATATTAAAGGATATTACGTAACAGATAGTTTCCTTTACTTCAATTAACCAACATGTGAGGTGATGAAAACGGTAAAGTTTAAAAGATGAGACATTGGCAGCCATTTGATTTTAAAATCATTTTTCACGTAAACAGAGAATAAACACACGAGTCGTGGCTCCTAGTATCACTGCTACTTCATATTGGCTTGCATCTCACCAATAAAGGTAACCGTGTTACCAACTCGTAGACCGAACCAATCTTATGAGGTTTACATCTCACCCATAAGGCTCAATTGGGCCCAAACTTCTATTATATTATACGTTTATTCAAACGGGGCTCTGGGCTGAAATGAAAGCTGATGATTACATTCTCTGCATCACCAAGAGGGAACCCGCAGTTTTCAGAATCCTGTTCTGCCCCCGCTACCTAGGTGGTAATACTGATCATGTACTGGTCTATATGTGCGCCACATACCCTACGCAGACTCTTGAACCGCAGAACTCACTGCCATAGGACGACTACCTTAAACACTAGGTCGACTCTCGGACCGCAGCCTCCGAGTCTGCTTTTCATTACAAGTGCAGTCGAAACACCACGCATGGTAGGATCCAACACCACGCATCGTAAACTTTATATAACAGTCGCCCGTGAACAAGTAGTACTTTATTTGGTGACCTTCAATAATTGGTCGGACTCATTTGAAACAGTCAAATCCTCAAATGCTTACTTTCAGTGTGACAACGTTGTACTTTAATCCTCAAGTGTCACCCGAAATATTATATCCCAAATATCGTATAATATTTTTAAAATAGTAAATCTTTTTAAAATGAAGTTTTATAATAAAAACAAAATTTAAGGTATAATAATAATAAAATATTATTTTAAAATTTATAGTTTCTGAAGAATATAAAAGTTTTCGAAATATGTAAATTAAATCGTACTTAGTCGATTTACAAAATTTGACGTAAAATCATTTTTTAAATATTTATAAATGTCGTGTAAAATTTTTGGAATAAAATAAATTCATTTATTATAGAAAATGAAATTTATAAATCTTTACCTATATAGAAATGATAAGTGAAATTTGATTAAAATACAACATTTTGCAAGTTACTAATTTACTCTATTATTATAATATATAAACAATTTTAAAAGTACTAAAGAAAATTAAATATGACCAAAGTTACAATTATATAAAACACATACAAAATATATAGAAAATAGAATAAACATACATAACAAATAGAATTAAACATACATATAAAATACAATGAAAATGATGTAAGTAAATTTTATCATTTTAAGTTCTTTTATTCATTTTATCATTTTTCATATAAACAGAAATGTAAAGGTGATAAATAAATAAATTAAACAAGTGATAGTTTAGTCGAGTTGAATTTAGTCGTAATTAAATATATAACACAAATAAAATATCACGTAATATTTTTATATATACATAAGTAATTTAGTCATACAAACAAGCCTAAATATTTAAATAAGCAATTTATTAAATTACTAACATAATATACTTATATATATAAGAAATGTTGTTAGAAGAAAGGTTTAGTTACGTTAATAAGCTACTATTTATTAACGTTATTAAGAATAAAAGGTCAAAATGAATTGACCCCAAATACGATTCTAGAAAAGTGATCCCATCAAATATTGGGTAGCTTCTCATTCCCGATGCTCCAATTATAGAGAAGGACGAGAGAGTAAATATAATACGTAGTACGGAGTAGTAGTACGTAAGTAGATATAGGAGTAAGAGTAGTACGTAAAATATATAGGAGTAGTAGTATAATAACTACTATAGGCAGTAATATGTATATATTTATAGTATAACTACGTAGGAAGTAGTAGTAGTAGTAATATAAGCAAGTGATAGTAAGTAGTGAGTGAAGTAGTAGATATAGGAGTAAGTAAGTTACTACAATAATGTGTATATATATATAGAGAGGTATGGAGTTGGGGTGATGAAGGAGCACAGATGAGGTGGGGTAAAATGGAGAGATTAAGGGGTGAGTAGGAGGGTAGAAAGCATGCATGTAGGACGTGCAACATGCATGACTCATGATCCGGGTTCCTCTCCGTTTCTCGTACAAACGTCTTTCTTTTTTTCTTAAAAAGTTGAAATATAAGATACAGAATTAAAATAATGGAAACCGTATAGTTTATTTTTAAAATGGAATTTGTAAGACGGTAAATAAAATAGACGATAAATAGTATTACGGGACAATAGTTATAAGAATTTATTATTTTAAGAATTCGATAAACTATTAAATTTTTACGAGACGAGAAAATGTTAAAACGACAGGTCAATATTAATAATATATTCGAGTTTTAAACTTTATTTAACGAAAGATAAAATTTTTAATAATTCGATAAATAAATTCTCATGTTTTTAAAACGGAATAATTTTTAATTTAACGAAAATAAAATATTTGATTCACGAAAATAATTTTTCAAACATAAAACTTTGTTTAAATAAATGTTTAAAATTTTAACTCTATTTGAAAAATACGGGGTATTACAATCTACCCCCTTAAAACAATTTCGTCCTCGAAATTTTAGGCATAACTTATGTAACACCGCAAATTTCCTAACTTTGTTATATGTTCCGTTACGATTATATCGTAACTCTGTAATATTTCGTCAATAATTATTTTCTAACGCGTTTTAATCCGATTTCTTTGTAAATGCTTATATTTTTTTTATTCTATCTATTATAAATCTTATCTCGTGTTTATTTTAATCGAAAACTTATCCTATCGATTTGTTGTTGGTTCTTTCCATCACAACCATCTCGTCTTCTAGTTGAGTTAAGAGTCCTTGTAACTCAATTATTCCTCTCTTTTAGCTTCCTAATTTCTCTTTATATTCTCTTTCATTCTAGTCTATTTTATTCACAAAGTCTTCTTTTCTCCTCTATTTTAAGTAAAACTTCCTCCTTTTTGTTCGTCAATCCGATCATAATCCGTCTCTAATTCTTTCCGATCTCGAGGGTAATTTAATTACTCTTATTCGTTCTTTATCTCTTTTTCTTCTTCCTATTCACTTATATTGTGGTGTTAATACAATATATTTAATTATTTCGTAGGCTTTCGTGCTAGATCCGATGAAGACGATTATTTAATTGATTCGGATCTCGGTTAAGGTAACATTGACACGTTACCCGGTATTATGTGATGTTATTATTGTAGTTGCATGTATAGAAATTAGTTTTTTGTTAGACAATATATGTATGTCTTGTTTTTAATAACAAAAACTTTAAAATCGTAAATCTTCACACTTTTTGTTGTTTTTAAATTGTTTTTACGAGATTTGCGAATAAATCGTTCTTTTAAATATTAAAAAGTATTAAAAGGCCGAGACTAAAACATACAAATAATAATTAATTTCATAATTTTCGTGATTTTTGATATAAAGGGTCAAATTGAAAGTTTTATTGTTTTAATAGAGTTACAACATGTTTCAGAATCTGTTAGTGTTTTTGTGTTAATTAAAACTCTGTTTAAAGACTTTATTTACGGAAACTTTGAAAAGAGACTACTATTTATTTTAAGTCTAATTTATGCCTATTTAATTTCGTAAATTAATTTCAAGTGGTTTGGTCACAATAAAGTTTTTATGAACAGGTGTCAAATTAATCCGCGAATCTGTCAGTTGTGATAAGATCTAAATTGAAACATATGTTAAACTTTTTATTTAATACTAGTTTTCGTGCCCGTGAAATTCACGGGGCTTGCAATGGTATATTTGTGTGATCTCCCTTTAGCGCAGTACCTTCTTTGTGAGCATTTGTTGTCAACGTAGTGGTCAACTGGTGAAAGAGTGGAAATTCTTAATGATTGATTTTGTTACGTGAAGTTGTGTAAATCCCAACGATAAGCGTTGTGTAGACATCAAAACAATGCCAGTAAATAAGAAATATGGGAATCTGGGTAAGCCACACCCCCAAATCTTGCTAAACAAATTGGAATATAGTTCGTGATAGGTGGAAAACAGCGTAGGCGCGTAGCATGACACATTTAACTAACAATAATACTTAACTATTTTTTTTTTTCAACCAATGCTTGTAGGTTTTTTTATTCAACTATTTCTGCCGCAACACAATTAACTACTGTAACCAGTAAACCAGTTGAATAAAGAATGCACAGAAGACCAGATGCACGCAACCTTATCCTCAATGACTTGAATTTTTTTCATAAGATGCTAAGCCTAGAATCAAACCATAATAAAAGGCGGTGAATAAAGAATGGTGAGGATAAATATATCAGTGTAACTGGCAATGTTAAATTAATTTACTTTAGATCATATGATGACAGTCACAGGACAGACAATTATGTACTGTCTTCAGCTAGTTTTTTAGGGAGGCAATGTTCCGAATACTTTCTCCCACAAATCTGATGTTATGCCAAAACCCTTGTCTTTTATTCGAAAGTGGTGGTTCAAGTGATACCGTTGTTCAGAGAAATAAGAAAGCATGATTATCAATGCACATCAATGATAAAATGCATTCAAGTTTCCAGAGAATAAGTTCTCTTAATATAGATTAAATCTTAAGTTCGCAGCAAGCTGCAGAAAGCACTTCAAAGAACTAACAAAGCAATAGCCCTGAACCCAAATGAAATTATTGAAAAACAATGCTACAAACTGATAAAAAAAAAGTATATCCAGATGAAATAAATTTCCAACAATAAATCTAATTTGTAATTTGTCAATTATCCTTCGCTCACAGAATGAAACACGTACGGACAGTTCAATTGTTGCTCAAATCTTGAAGGTCATCATCACCGGTGTCGCTGTTTATTCTGTTACTTTTCTTGGTGCGTTATAACGGGCAAATAATGCATACGAAGAAAAACATTGTTGTTGCAGGCATCGTTGTTTGAGCACCAAAAATGCAAACATTTAGCTCATCTGGAGATACAGTAAGATGCAATATATGTCCTATTAAGGTAACAACTGAGGCCTTATCAGTTGGTACTCAGTACACAAAATCCTCAATCTAAGAGCAACTTAAATAGGCCTTAGTAATTTATTTTAGGACTTCAACTGAGGATGGATTAGCTCATTCAATGTCATACAGGGAGAGCCTAAATTTGACCGATAAAGAACAATAACCAAATAGCATAAATCTTACCGATGAAGAAGGATGCGGCTGGCAGCAACTTTTGGAGCAAATTGTCGGCGAAGGAGTAGAGGGACGAAAAGAGGAAGGCAAGCGAAGGTCTGAGTAGGAACATGGCAGCAATTACTAAGGAAGTTAGCAAATAGGTAGATAAGAAATTTAGGAGGCCTTTCATTTAGGGGGTTCGGGTAGCTGGCATTTAATTTGACATGCCACGTGTCAACCTCTGAAAGCTTGTTAGTCTAATTAACTATGAGGGATGACTTTTTATTGTTTTATATAGATAGATTTCGTCATTTGTATGAACTTGAAAAGTATAAATAGACTCAAATAACTTCAGTTCATCGGATGCCATTGTAACCGCAAGGAATTTAATGGAGGAGAACTTTAATGGAGGAGTAAATGTGCTGTAATGGAGGCAGATTCTGTTTCGAGGTGAAGGAAGAGGGGAGTAGGAACATGGCAGCAATTACTAAGGAAGTTAGCAAATAGGTAGATAAGAAATTTAGGAGGCCTTTCATTTAGGGGGTTAGGGTAGCTGGCATTAAATTTGACATGCCACGTGTCAACCTCTGAAAGCTTGTTAGTCTAATTAACTATGAGGGGATGACTTTTTATTGTTTTATATAGATTGGTAATTTACGTACAGAAACTATGAAGAGTATGGTTAATGTTTCCAATTGGATTTTATTTAAAATCAATTTCTAAACGTCTTTTATTAAATAAATACAATCGGGTGTCTAATTCTGACAGTTTGTAAACATACGAATAAAAACCTATGTTTTATTTGGAATCTGGATTTTCTCCTGAAATAAAAGTTGTAACTAAGTTTATAAAGTTTTCAACCCCACTGGTCTTACGTTGTTTTAATTTTTAACGATTTAATTATGAATTTTATAGTAAGACAGTGCAGTTCTGAAAAATCTGTCAATTTGTTATTTAAATACTTTTATTTACTTAAACTTCAACTTTTTTAAAAATAATTATGATTTTGACTTTAGTTGACTTTTAATCATGAATTATACATTTATATAATAAATATAATGTTTACGTCTCGAGGCCTAATATTAACTATTTTATATAACTCTTATTTTAATCGATTTCTATTTATATAATATTACCTACTTTTGGAAGTTATTATTTTAAGAAAATTTCTATTTTTATAAAGTTTTCTCTTTTGAAAAAGAAACTATATTTCTATTGAATTACGATAATGGCTTTGTTTTGGAGTTATGGAATAAGAGAAGTGTACGGGTAGAGTAATACAGTCTAGAGTATACGTTTTGCCATCAGCTATAAGGCTAGTGTATCCGAGCGGGATGCATTGGCTGTTGAACTGGGCATGTTCTTGTCCAGGAGTGTATGTTCATTTTGACCTTAAGCTCGTACCTCGCATGTAAGACGCCGTCGGGTTGAACTGGGCACACTTGGTGTTCCAGGAGGGGTGTGCATATTTACTTAAGTTAGGACCTCGCATTGATAAGTCGCCGTCCTATTATGGTTGAGTAGCCTAGTTAGAGATCGAAGTTTGATTTGTTTGAACTAAGTTCTCGAAGCTAGTTTAGTATTCTCCTAGTGAAAGTCTATTCTGTTGCACTGATTCATATCCATAACGTCGTTATTATTATTGGTTGATATTGACTTACAGGTTGGCAATCATTTTAAATTATTTTACTATATTGTTTTAAACATTTTCCATTTTGAACTATTTTGATATAATAGTAATTATGCTTTAATGTCATGTAATATGGCTGGGAGAACGTCGTCGTTACTCCCCACTGAATTGTGGCTGTTATGTTTATAACATGACAGGTTTTTGCTGCTGGGTTTTGGGTGTGAGCTAGCGAGTAGCATGGATCCTTCTCTATTTCATTTATATTAATTTTTGGATTGTTAAACCCATTTGGGGAATTTTTATTTTCAGCCCTTTTGTGAAAAGTGGCATTTGTATTGACTGACCGTTCTTTTTGTAAAATTTAAAACATCAGTGTGTTTTAATCCCAAATCTACAGTGTTTCCGCCGCTGTATTGCGTTAGAAATTATAGGGGATTACAACTTAGGTAATTAACAAGGTTTAAGACACTACACGAATAAAATGAAGTGTTAGGGTTCCTCTCGCAAATATGACTCGGCTCGCAAGTGGCTTGCTCGTATATCTGACTTCTCCGCAAAAGTTTTACAAAGGTGGTACATCCCAAATTAATATGGTAGGTATTATTGATAAACTGTAGATTCTAAATTCCCATACAGTGACACTATTTAATCTCGGGTCATTCTCGAGATTTGGTTTATGGTTTCTCTTATCTCCAAAATATCGTAATGTTTATATTCCTTAAAATTGAAAGGTGTTGTCTTATGGGTAATACAAGTTTCTCGTAGCCTAAAATCCAAAAGAAGATTCTCCTAATTCCCATATAATCTGTAGAGCATTCATAAGCTTATGATACCATTGGGTCTAGTCGGCTACTTCTCTTATATGTTCAAATACATATATTACACAAAAGTCCGAAGTTCTCAGAATGACATTGCATTTCTCGTCAACCAGATTGATCTCCTAAAGTTGATCCTCAAGTGGTTTTGTCGGTTATGACTAGGTTAATCCTCAATTTCTCCTTTCGGTTTTCTAAATTCCTCAAAATTTCAAACTTGTTTCTCTGTTGCTTTATTCTTCAAACAACGGGTTAATGATCTTAACTTCACAAAAAAAAATTCCTTGGTTCACAAGTTTCCTTTACAATTATGACACTTAGGGTTTGCAATACTATTAACCATTATTCAATAAAATTCTCCCAAAAGTATATACGGTATTTCCTAGGGATTCTCCAAAATATGGTTAACAAATCATTCAATCAATCAATTGGATTCTATAGATCCGACAACGTATGTTCAACATATAATTCCTCAAAATAACATTCGATGTATATAATACTAAACCTCAAAATAATTTTGATCTATGATCATTCTTTTAGCATTCTCAAATACTTAGTTCCCAAAAAATATTGATCATCATAAATATATATCACTCGGTTTCAAGAGTATACTCTCTCTTTTCATAAGATGGTGGCTAAGATATAGGTTAGAATACCACGGTCTAAGTCTCGCGATAGGTTACTGCTCTATAAGGTTAACAAGTTATAAGACACATCCAAAAATTTGACTCGATTCTTCAATGTGATTCAGTTCGAGCTAGCTCCTATAGTTGATTTGGATAAAGTCTTCATTGATGTTCCACAATGCGGATGGCCAGGTCTTGATCGATTGATGGCTCTGAATGTCAACGTCTTCCTTCTTGGTCATCGTATGAATCAAAAATAAATTTAAACTAGCCGATAGGCTAAAGGTTAGGAAATCAATTTACAAACAATTATGCAAATAACATGCCAACAATTATATAGGTAGATATCGTATTTCCCCTTAATGACAATTCTACCCCGATAAATGATTTGATAGGATCCTCTAATTGTTTCTAAGTGAATCTCTCATTTTAGTGATCTAATAATGTATTAGTATTTTAGTAAGTCTACCCAGGCGCGCTCCTCGTTAGGTAAATGAAGCTCAATCCTCACTTACGGTCACAAGGTCGCTCTGATACCAACTGTAACAACCCGGATTTTCGATGACTTAAAATAATAGATAATGCGGAAAGTTATCTAAGTCATTTAATTAAAATTATATCAGAGTGTAAACAAATCCGGATCGCTACGGATCCTTACAATAAACGACTATTAATTACATAGTCTTGATTCACTTAGTACAGAATATAAATTGTATTTATACAAACATATTATTAAATCTCTCTCGCTCGATTCCCCAACGTCTTAGACCTGCAAAAAAAATAATACAGTGGACGCTGAGCGGGACAGCAACCAAGCCGTTCATCTAACATCACCTCGAACACATAAGACAATCATGTGAATAACAAATAATATGCTTACAAAAATATTAAAGGATATCACGTAACAGATAGTTTCCTTTACTTCAATTAACCAACATGTGAGGTGATGAAAACGGTAAAGTTTAAAAGATGAGACATTGGCAGCCATTTGATTTTAAAATCATTTTTCACGTAAACAGAGAATAAACACACGAGTCGTGGCTCCTAGTATCACCGCTACTTCATATTGGCTTGCATCTCACCAATAAAGGTAACCGTGTTACCAACTCGTAGACCGAACCAATCTTATGAGGTTTACATCTCACCCATAAGGCTCAATTGGGCCCGAACTTCTATTATATTATACGTTTATTCAAACGGGGCTATGGGCTGAAATGAAAGCTGATGATTACATTCTCTGCATCACCAAGAGGGAACCCGCAGTTTTCAGAATCCTGTTCTGCCCCCGCTACCTAGGTGGTAATACTGATCATGTACTGGTCTATATGTGCGCCACATACCCTACGCAGACTCTTGAACCGCAGAACTCACTGCCATAGGACGACTACCTTAAACACTAGGTCGACTCTCGGACCGCAGCCTCCGAGTCTGCTTTTCATTACAAGTGCAGTCGAAACATCACGCATGGTAGGATCCAACACAAGCTATTCGTCCCAGACTCGCATCGTAAACTTTATATAACAGTCGCCCGTGAACAAGTAGTACTTTATTTGGTGACCTTCAATAATTGGTCGGACTCATTTGAAACAGTCAAATCCTCAAATGCTTACTTTCAGTGTGACAACGTTGTACTTTAATCCTCAAGTGTCACCCGAAATATTATATCCCAAATATCGTATAATATTTTTAAAATAGTAAATCTTTTTAAAATGAAGTTTTATAATAAAAACAAAATTTAAGGTATAATAATAATAAAATATTATTTTAAAATTTATAGTTTCTGAAGAATATAAAAGTTTTCGAAATATGTAAATTAAATCGTACTTAGTCGATTTACAAAATTTGACGTAAAATCATTTTTTAAATATTTATAAATGTCGTGTAAAATTTTTGGAATAAAATAAATTCATTTATTATAGAAAATGAAATTTATAAATCTTTACCTATATAGAAATGATAAGTGAAATTTGATTAAAATACAACATTTTGCAAGTTACTAATTTACTCTATTATTATAATATATAAACAATTTTAAAAGTACTAAAGAAAATTAAATATGACCAAAGTTACAATTATATAAAACACATACAAAATATATAGAAAATAGAATAAACATACATAACAAATAGAATTAAACATACATATAAAATACAATGAAAATGATGTAAGTAAATTTTATCATTTTAAGTTCTTTTATTCATTTTATCATTTTTCATATAAACAGAAATGTAAAGGTGATAAATAAATAAATTAAACAAGTGATAGTTTAGTCGAGTTGAATTTAGTCGTAATTAAATATATAACACAAATAAAATATCACGTAACATTTTTATATATACATAAGTAATTTAGTCATACAAACAAGCCTAAATATTTAAATAAGCAATTTATTAAATTACTAACATAATATACTTATATATAAGAAATGTTGTTAGAAGAAAAGTTTGGTTACCTTAATAAGCTACTACTACCTCCCATTCTTTGGATTCCTACCATTTAGTGAATATATGTGAGGTATATTTTAATAAAATGGTAGGATTCCAATGAATGGGAGGGAGTATTTATTAACGTTATTAAGAATAAAAGGTCAAAATGAATTGACCCCAAATACGATTCTAGAAAAGTGATCCCGTCAAATACTGGGTAGCTTCTCATTCCCGATGCTCCAATTATAGAGAAGGACGAGAGAGTAAATATAATACATAGTACGGAGTAGTAGTACGTAAGTAGATATAGGAGTAAGAGTAGTACGTAAAATATATAGGAGTAGTAGTATAATAACTACTATAGGCAGTAATATGTATATATTTATAGTATAACTACGTAGGAAGTAGTAGTAGTAGTAATATAAGCAAGTGATAGTAAGTAGTGAGTGAAGTAGTAGATATAGGAGTAAGTAAGTTACTACAATAGTGTGTATATATATAGAGAGGTATGGAGTTGGGGTGATGAAGGAGCACAGATGAGGTGGGGTAAAATGGAGAGAGTAAGGGGTGAGTAGGAGGGTAGAGAGCATGCATGTAGGACGTGCAACATGCATGACTCATGATCCGGGTTCCTCTCCGTTTCTCGTACAAATGTCTTTCTTTTTTTCTTAAAAAGTTGAAATATAAGATACAGAATTAAAATAATGGAAACCGTAAAGTTTATTTTTAAAAAGGAATTTGTAAGACGGTAAGTAAAATAGACGATAAATAGTATTACAGGACAATAGTTATAAGAATTTATTATTTTAAGAATTCGATAAACTATTAAATTTTTACGAGACGAGAAAATGTTAAAACGACAGGTCAATATTAAAAATATATTCGAGTTTTAAACTTTATTTAACGAAAGATAAAATTTTTAATAATTCGATAAATAAATTCTCATGTTTTTAAAACGGAATAATTTTTAATTTAACGAAAATAAAATATTTGATTCACGAAAATAATTTTTCAAACGTAAAACTTTGTTTAAATAAATGTTTAAAATTTTAACTCTATTTGAAAAATACGGGGTATTACAGAAATAGCCAAAAGGAGCCAAAGAAAAAATGAAACCAAGGCCAAACTAAACCGGCCCAATTCGATGATCAAAACCAAGCTCAACGATCAAAACGAACCCCCCCCAATTATTCAACTCGACTTCAAATACATGGTCCGAACAAAAAAGCAAAAAAACAGAAAAAGGAAAAAATGAACTGACTAGTCAACTAGCCCCCAAAATACTAGCCTCCCTACATTACAACCCTTAAGACCTTCCCGAGACACTTGTTAGGAGACAGTCCGGAATTTTGAGGATTCAAACTCAATAGGATAATCCTAACCGTTAGAGCCAGACATGGAAATCAGATCCCACATAATTTACAACCCACCCGATTGAAGTCTGAGTCATTTTTACTCAGCTTCCCCTTTCCTACCACATTACGAAACCTTAGCCCATAGCCCTAATTCCACAAAAATCAAGCTCCAGATTTTGATCTATCGAAACCACTTACTACCTAACTCCACATTCCAAAACCATCCAAGCCAGTCACCCTGACCCAAACACGGTCTCTCGGTAATTGTAACTTTCAAGGGGTCACACCCGACCATTTCACATTAATTTTTAGCGAGGGTGAAAACCCATGCGAAACACTCTAAACATCTCACATCTATAATTGGCATGACGAGTGATCTAAAGCAAAATCACTCACATCTATAAAGAACTACAAACATGGTTTGATTCCGTCTAAACACGGATATGTAGGTGACCCTTCTTCGGGTACAACCAACCAAATAACAAAATTGATTACTCGATTCACATGCAAACCAGAACTCTTGGCTACGTTCCGATTAACGAGTGATTCAAATGATGAAGCACAAACGACGAGCCGAGGACGAGGTGAAAACCCGAAAGGGCGCCCCGGGCAAAGAGAAAAAACGAGTTGCGAGCCATTGTAAAAAAAAATATACAAAAAAAAAACAAAAAAAGAAGGAAAAAAAAGAGCAAAAAAGGTGAGCCGAGGACGGAGTGAAAACCCAAAAGGGTGCTCCGGGCAAAATAAAGAATCGAGTTGCGAGCCACCACAAAAAAGGAAAACAAAATTAAAAAAAAAACGTGCTTCTCATTAGTAAAAAAAAATCAGTTAAATCGAGCCTTTGTCGAGGCATTTAGATCAAGCATCTGAAATCCGGACATCCCGGAAAGTAACAACGTGTCAAAACCCTAAGAAAAACTAGTACTAATACGCCACATAATATCACTTAATACAACATAGTACTAAATGTCTGGGCTCTACCGGTCCAACCTTTCCTTTCCATTGCCATTCAGATGTGCTTGCTTTAGTCTCTCACCAGATCGAGAAATCGGCTTTGGGGCGAAGGGGGCGACGCGTTCGAATATTGGGTTGAATGAACGATCGCCCCAATTTTTGTTTACTTAAACAGGCCCGGTCCACGAAAACCCGACCACTTCAGCTGATGCGTCCGGATCCTGAACCGCTGGGGGCTGCGCGCCTGAAGGTTGGGACGCTGATGGATGCGCGTCTAAACAGTTCGGCACAGACTAAAACAAAAACAAACGAGGCTTAACACACATTGTTTAAGACAAGAAAAATAACAATAATGGAATAATTACTAATCGACATCGATAACGCACTCTCGATAATAAAACAAGCATAAGAACCGCACTTAACCTAAACGCTGCACCCGAACGCGTAATAAAGCAATTTGAACCGAACTAATCTAAACAAACTCTGAACAAGATTCAAATACATAAACGAACCGAGACAAAAGCAAGAACAAACCCGAAAAAAATAAGACAAACCCGCAAAACAAAAAAAAAACTTAACTAAAACAAATGAGCAAACAACAATTTTCTCCCCTAACGGGTCTTAGTTATCCGAGACGCGAAGGAGTTTGAAACCTCCACAGCATTTTGATTCTAGTGGATACCAACGCCCTCGAAGGTGTCTGAAACCTCCACAGCATTTTGATTCGAGTGGATACCGACACCCTCGAAGGAGTCTGAAACCTCCACGGCAATTTTCGCCTAACGCGTCTTAGTTATTCGGGAGGCATTGGAGTCTGATACCTCCACAGCAATTTTTGCCCGAGGGGTCTTAGTTATCCCGGAGGCACAGCAATTTTTGCCCGAGGGGTCTTAGTTATCCCGGAGACACAACAATTTTCGCCTGAGGGGTCTTAGTTATTTCGGAGGCACAACAACAGTAGTTTTGCCCGAGGGGTCTTTGTTATCCCGGAGGCACAACAACAACAACAATTTCGCCTGAGGGGTCTTAGTTATCCCGAAGGCACAGCAACAACAATTTTGCCCGAGGGGTCTTAGTTATCCCAAAGGCACTACAACAGCAATTTTGCCTGAGGGGTCTTAGTTATCCCAAAGGCACAGCAACAACAAGTCCTAGGGGTCATAGGCATCCCGAAAGACAGCTATTCGAGTGGAGACTGATGCCCTCGAATAGTTTTATATCATTTTGTTTTCTCCTAGGGGTCAGAGGCATCCCGAAAGACAGCTATTCGAGTGGAGACTAACGCCCTCGAATAGTTTTATCTCATTTTATTTTGTCCTAGGGGTCAGAGGTATCCCGAAGACAAGTGTTCGAGTGGAGACTGACGCCCTCGAACATTTCTGTTTAGCCTTATTTCGTCCAAGGGTTCACAAGCATCCGAAAGACGATCGCTCGAGTGAAGACTGACGCCTTCAAACGTTTTATTTCATCAAGGGTTCACAAGCATCCCAAAAATATTTGTTCAAATGGAAGCCAACACATATGAACATTCCTTACATCCACGCATAACGCGTCACCTACACACGAAAACATTCAAAATTAAGCAAACTTTTAAATAAACCGAAAAAGACAAAGCGCGCGCGTGAAGAATCGAGAACGAGACGACAAGCAACGGCCCGGGCCCAAGAAAGCAACCGCAAGCAAACATGTCAGGTACGATCTCTAGGCCTTGGCTGGCGAGCGTCAACACGCAGTCCAATGGACTTAAAATGACCCGACCGGACAGCCACCAGGTCGTAATCTTCGATTGAACTGGGTGGCTATACTTTGACTTTCGCCTTGTCCAAGCCTCAGTCAAAGTGGGGGCTTATGTAGACACCTAGATTTGGACCTGGTGGCTGCAGAAGTGCCCAAAAAACACCCGATGACGATAGGACTGCAACGCGACACAGGTTCGCAATGTTTTAGGTAGTTTTTCTATAGAACGGATCAAATAAATTACTTGGGCAAATTAAACTAACATGATGACAGCCTTAGTCGTGTCGTTACGGTCGCATAGACACTAATTAGAGTTGATTCTGACACCGGGACCCCAAGTCGGTCCCGAAACTCGAACCGAGTCAGCACCGCGCCAAGCGAACCTCGGGATACACACCCGAGGACCACTTAAACAACGGCGCTAGGTCAAGGGAGGGAAACCTTAACCCCCAAGATACATATTATACACCCGCCTCACGGTTTTGGAATGTATCAAAATCGTATCTTCAAAACTCAACCCGCCCCGCCTCACGCGTCTAAGACTCCCCACGCCTGAACCCAGGCGCCTGAGTCTTTGTGCGCCTCAGCTCAGGCGTCCATATAGGCGACGAGGGCCGAAAACACCTATAAATATCCCCCCTCTCCTCATTCATTCGACACACAACTTCTCATCTTCTCTTCTCCCTCTACTTTCTCGCTAAGGGCTTGCACTCCGACACTCGAGGCAAACGATCCAGTCGATCGTAGTTCCGATAAAAAAGCGACATCGACGCTACTCCTCACCTTCGAGCACCCCACTCGATACAGAGGTGCCTGTGTTCGACTAGCTCAAGTCTAGTAACGAAGCTCTGCCGGAGTAGCCGCAGGAAGGGTTGACGGTAACGGAGCTCTGCCGGATTCACTGTTCAAGCTAGGAGGATCCGCCTATTGAAGTCGAGTTGTCACTAGGTTGCCATCTAAACAAAAATTTTCATATTCGTACTTTCTTTTATTATGCACTACGACAACACTAGATGCGGACACTAGGTCCGCAAGTACTCACTAAAATGCATAACGTCCCAACTTCAACCACAAACGCTAAAATACACTAAATAGACTCGAGTAATTCCGAGATCCTTTCTCAAACTATCTATGTATCGTGTACCGTTTAGTGTATACTCCGAGGGTGCAACTCCTCACAATGTGATTTACTTACATTCACATTTACAGTTTTTCGTATGATTTATTGCTTTTATGACCTTATAATCGCATGCTAAATCAGTTAAATATGAAATTCAAAACGTAAATCAACTAAAATTGAACAAAGCGATG
The DNA here is from genome assembly GCA_958450325.1 of Agrostemma githago. NCBI lineage: Eukaryota > Viridiplantae > Streptophyta > Magnoliopsida > Caryophyllales > Caryophyllaceae > Agrostemma > Agrostemma githago. The sequence goes on from OY288250.1 coordinate 17,864,225, forward strand.
GTCGGGTTCCGTATTAGTCCCGGGTCTCCCCTCACTAGGTTCGACGCATCATTATTAATACCGAACCGATGCATCTTTAGCTGAATACCAGGTAAGGTATACCACGAGAATGACTAATATCCGTATTATCGGGTAAAAATGATTTGCTAATACGTATAATACTAGTACTCTCTACTCTCATACGTGCATCTTTTCATGGCCTGTTTGTCACGTGAAATCGCAGGCAAAGAATGTAAACACAACTACTTTGACGACAAAACTTACTTGTCCTTAAACAACCGACGTAGGAAAAGGCATAGGGTTAAAACAACGGATGTTATAGTATTTCCACCACAACAAAAGAACTAAGTCATCAACCCACCGATTGATTAGTAGTGGCCGCTATAGTGCGGGCGGGATTGGGTGTTGACGTTTATCGGATGTTGGCTTCCTAATACGTACCCTCACCCCTTACTCAGAATCGACGATTTCTTGATGTCCAAAACCATTGGCAATGAGAGTCATTCAAGGCAATGAGTGCTTAAGGGTACAAGTCTTTATCTTTAGGTCCCGGGCCACTCAACTTTGATCCGGCAAGGGATCAAAGTTGACTTGAAGGGTTTCCGAGTCCCCATAATTGACTAGGTGGTGACTCCACAAATCGGCAACAAATTCGGTTCACTAAAAAGGTCGCGTTACCAAACAAACCGGCCTTTAAACCTTTACAACCACGACCCGATCGATTCCAAACGGAAACACGGGTGCCCGCACCCGTCTAGTACAAGTCCGGATCATCATCCGAATCGAGGTCCGACACATCGCCCCGTACGCGAGATCGGACCGCCCCCGACCGGGAGGGGGCCGCGTGGGTGGCCGCCACCACACGTTGAAAAACCGGGTCGGTCCCGCGCGGGGCGCTGGGCGGTGCGGACGGACGTCCACACCTTGTTATGTGATTTGGGCTCAAGACGAAGAGTATGAAGATCAAGCCTAACAAAACCGAGTGAAAAGTCAAAGCGCAGCTCGGGAATTTAAGACGGAACTACTTCGGGTTCCGTGTCAGCTTAATTATTATTTATTATTATATTATTCTTAGATTTAGGAAATTAGTAGAATTTCCTATCATTATTTGACTATATACTATTACGTTTATCATAGGATTCATATCATACCACATTACGTTCAACTAGAAAATAAAGAGAGAAAAACCCTAACCATGTGTAACTAATCTTTCTTCTCGGATCAAGGATTTGAAGCTTTCTAGTTAATTGATTGTGAGACTTTTCTTAAACTTTATTTAATTACTTGAGTATTGTTTATTCCTTGTGTTGATTTTATGATTGTTGTTTGTTTAATCTTTTTGGCCAAATTATTATTTCAATCTTCAATCTATTGCAATTCTTTGTGTTTGAATCCGTAATTGTTCAACTCACTAGATAAAGTTGCAATCTTTAGACCTGATTATTTGTTTGCGTTTCATCGTAATTAGGTAAAGGGAGGAATAAACATATAATTCGAACCAATAACCGCGTGTGTTAAAGGTCATTATTTCTATAGATTTGTTCATATCATTCATGCTGTTATTGAAATAAATCTTGACGCGTGGATTATGTTATTCAATAATTAGGTTGCTTAGTATTGCGTTTCGACCTAAGTAATATTATCTACGGAACAATTGGAACTTTTAGTTTCACAATAGAATACTCAAGGGTTAAATAAAGGTTAGTAGTCGATGATCAATTGTCTAACTAGTTAGTGGATTTTCTTTGAGTCGAGTCTCTTAATCATTTGAATTCATCATTATTAGTTATTTTATTTTTGTTATTTTAGTTGTTAGACAAATCAATCTTAAAATCCCCCATTACTCTTGTTACGTTTATTCATTTTATTTACACATTAGTTACATCGTCTTTCCTGTGGATTCGACACCCGACTTACCTCTACTATATTGTTAAAGGTAATAGGACTTAACTATTTATCTTCGGGAGCATACGACCTAGGCTCACCATATTTCTCCAACTCTTGTCGTTTTGTCAGAGGCTCCAAAGTTCCATCCACGCTCTCCCTAAAAGCGCGTATCGTTTCCCGTAATTTTTCAACTTCGTCTTTACCCTTATCGCGAACAAAACCCACTACTTCGTGAATCTCCGACCACAACTTCGTCATCTCCAACTGCTTCTCATTAATCACGTCTACAGTATCCTGAAGAAGAAAACGATCATCCAACGACATTCCTCCCACAGCGTCAACTAACAACCGCCTACATACATACGCTGCCAGTATAGTCTTAAGTCCAGAGGACGTTAAAATCCATATTAAATGTTTACACAGAAGCCCTCGCCTTTCGAACAACTTACAGCTACACCTTGCGTCCTCCAATTCTGAGAAGGAAAATTCAACTTCATTCCACACATAACGTAACTCTAAATATCGAAATAGTAACTTCAAATTAAAATAAAGGTTATAATAACTTAAATCAAACGCACCTGGATTTACGCGCACTTCATAGACTCTATCTCTACTTTGTTCCTTCACCTTCATTATCTCAACCCCGTCAACCACCTCGAAGCCACACGGATCATGAAAGTGTCGATTGAGAACTTCACCTCATCTTGGAATTCACTGAATATTTCATTGGTATACAACTTAGCACCATCAGTCTCCATTGCTACATGTGTCTCCGTCTTAGGCCTTGAGTGCCTGTTTTCACTGTCAAGTTTCTTTTGGGTATGCCTTTTGTGGTCCATGGCACTTTCAAAGCGCATCCGAAACTCCACCAACGTACCCGATTTTTTTTCAAAGCTCTTAAAAAACCTATTCACTCTCCGATCTTTGAGTGGTCCTCATAATGGTTCCCATTGGAATGTCTCAGCAATGAGTCATTACCCACTGACTTCTTATGGAAAATGTGCTCTTAAACCACTCAACGTCTTCCACTCCATGTTCTTCCATGATTTCTATCCATCTCTCGTCAAACTCCGATGCTTTAATATCATCGTCCCACACAATTTCATTCAGCTTCCGTATGAATTCAAGGTAATCACTTCTGGTCGAACCATATTTAACAGGAATTTTGTTCATTATGTGCCACATACAAAACCGATGTTTCGCCTGTTTGAAAACAGATTGAACAGATGTTATAATCCCCGGGTCTTGATCCGTTATTAAGTATTCCGGTTCCTTTCCACCTATAGCGTCTAAAAACCGTTTGAAAACCCAATTGAAAGACTCACCGTTCTCACGCGCAATTAGTACACCATCAAACGTCACTGACTTCTTATGATTATCAACACCAGTGAACGGAGTAAATACCATCGAGTACATGTTCGTCCCATATGTAGGATCAAAGGACATAGCATCCCCAAACTTTGCGTAGTTTCTTTTGGCGGCAGCGTCTACCCATATCGCTTTCTTTAAGGTGCCATCATCTACTATCTCGTAGTTGAAAAAAATCCTTCCCTGTTCTTCACCATTTCCTTAAAATTATCTACGAAGAACTGCACATCTCGTTCATGAAGAAAACACTTCACATCCCTCCCAAAATTCTTGAAATCAGTCATGCTCGCCCCAAGATTCTCAAATCCATTCACATGCTCCTTACACATATTGTACGTTCGTGTCGCTCCAATTTTCAATTGCGATCATAACAAATACAAATTTTACGAACAGACAAAATAATACACACACCATATAATACTTATCAAAATTTAACACAAACTGCGATAACGTCACGGACAAAGAAATGCCTTATTCTTGAGTTAGAAATTATCATCTACTTGTGGTAGTCCGACAATTAGCGTGATTGTTTCTAGAACTCTCTCTCCGCTACTGAAAATAGCTCGTGGTTGTGGACACAAGTAAACTCCTTAACAACTAAAACACCATTCACTACGACCAACATGATTCTTGCGTTGCAACCAACTCTTCTCGCTTTGGTCCGACGTCTCGTCTTAGTTTCACCACAGTCCTTCCCTGAATCGCTCTTATTCAACTTCTTAGTGGTCCTACCAGTAGAATCGACTTTCTTAGAATTAGATTTATTACACTTTCTAGCTGTCTTACGTCCACAACCTCCCCCTCATGCTGCACTATTACCTGCCTTCGGGACGTATGTGAAACCCTCTCTATTGCAAACTACTAGCTGCGATTTCAACATACCATCACTGAACCTCTTCGTCGACCACCTACGGACATCAAAACTGCAAGCGAGGCCATACGCTTCATAGAAATCAACAGCTTTATCGACGTTGGAAAATTCTTGCGCCACATATGGTGTCTTCTCCTTATCAACTTCCCTACAGTAAAGACCATGAGGCACAACCTCCGCAATGTCTTCAACCTCCAGAGCATCTGCAACTGCACAGCCAAATTCATGTAATCAACTTCAACTAATATATGCCGCAACTTCAATAACTAACATTTAACACTTTAGCATACTAAAACTACTCAGTTCAGCTGAATATGAACTGAACGAATACAAACTACAGAAAATGAAGTCTTCACAGAATAATCACCTCTCCAATCCGTATTTTCATCTTCGCAACTTCGACGACAATTAGAAACTACAACTTCAACGACAATTAACTACTGACACTAAACCCCAACTTCCCCATTACAATTAATCATTGAACAACGACGATGCATAAAGCACAGGAAGAACTCATCGACTACAAAAGGAAATAAATTACAACGAACATACCAGGCGGAACAACAACAATCTGCATATCCTCCATCCAGATGACAAATTCAGAGATAACTACTTGAATTTAAGTATAATACACCACCACTAGAACAACTACTGCCATCATCATGCTACCACCTTTAAATACTTTCAACTCCAAGCAAAAACGGAGAAGCCGAAGAACCACGCTCATGGGATTTGGTCCGTGTTATTTATTTGGTGGAGAAATCAACATATTGAGTGTGTTTAATTATGTAGGAGAGAGATAGAGCGTTCTTCAATTTTTGTCTTGGTATTTGCTAACCAATTCTACTGCTTAGGTAAATTAGTGAGGGTCTTAATTCGTCTCCTTAATTACTCTTACTTAAATCTCAACCCTCCATCTTCATCCCATCCAATGGCTCAAAAGAGGACTTATGCACTTATAGGAAGGGGTGTTCTTATGTGAACCACCCCCACCCCACCCCCCCCCCTCTCTCTCTCACACTAATTATTACTAACATTACTATGTCTATTAACTCCTAACATTTATATTATTGTTACTAACTTTTAATTTTCGCAATCTAACACTGCATGCTAACAATCTAACATTTTATTATCGTCATTAATAGTAATAATACCGCGTATATTTATCAAAAACTATTTTTAAATCGATCCGAGCAACATCCAATGAGGCTAAATTAATGATCGTAGGCTTTAAAGGCCAAATTACGATATTAAAATGTCGAGGATCTACGTTTGTGACGACGATTGAAATTTTGGGTCAAATAATGTATTTAATTACGAATTCCGTCCAATGTCCATTTAATCCCTTTACAAGTCGTACTGGAGGTGGTGCCCTTCAAGGCGCGCCGCCCTAGGCAATTAAGGGCATAATATGATCGCGGTGACTCGTCGTTAAACGTATCCGACATCATTTTTCAAAACATTATTCTAAAGGCGTGATATCGACTCCGAAGTCTAATATCGTGTCTAAAAGAATCATTGATAAATTGGACTAGCACGAAACCCGTTGACGCCGAATCGATAGTCACACGGTCCGAAAGGATTAATTACGACATCGTGACGCGGAGGGAATCGATATTCGTTCTAGTTCGATCAAATTCGATTTTGCAAAATTCGCTCTAAATACTAGATGTCAGTTCTGTAACACCCCTGATTTTATAAATTAAAATTATGTTCGTATTTTTATTTTATTTACGATTGAACTCGTAATTCATAAAATTATTATAAAATGAATTTATCGTTTAATCGTTTCAAACTCCTAAAATTCTATTTGACTCGGAAACTCTTTTTATATTTAAAACATGGTTTTATTTATGTTTCGATTCATTTTATGCATTTAATTTAATTCTTATCGAAAGTCTATTCCGACGATTTAAATTCTAAATTCTTTTTATTTATTTATATTTAAGCTCGAATTTTCTATTTTCGGCTCGAAGTTAATTTATTTTAAATTTTGTCAAAACATTTATTACCTTTCTCCGAGAAATCAATTTAATTCACTTTATCAAAAATTTATTATTTATCGGGAAATACTAGTTCATCGATCTAATTATTTACGGAGTATTCTATAAACTCCATTTTCGTCTCGGATATTATTATTATTATTATTATTATTATTATTATTATTATTATTATTTACCTCGAGAAATATTTTATTTATTCATTTTATTAATTGGCCCAATTATTTTTTTTATTAGTTCGTTTTAATTTGATTTTTTGGGTCAGTCTAATTATTGTCTCGAAACCGTATTGTACTGAACTCTATTCTGTTAGTACGTAGTACTTAACTTTTGTTTTTAATAAATGCAATGAATTCACCCCACTTGCATGACGTTCAACCCTCTTTTTCTTTTTCTTTTTTTATTTTCCCATACTCACATTCACGCACCTCTTCTATCACCCTTCTCATCCTCTTCCTCCACCTCTTCATTCTCCATCATTCATCCCCCATTTCTTTGGGTATTCCACCACATTCATTCAGCCATTTCCCCATTTTTTTTTCCCATTCATTATTTCCCCTTCATCTGACCTTCATCATCTTCACCTTATCCTCCGTCTTCATCATTCTTTTTGAAGAAATTGGTGCTTTGCGTGCCGCTGCTTTGCTAGCTGCTGCTCTTGCGACCTGTGACATGCTGTGTTCCGTCTCCCCCTTTACCTGATTTTGATTAAGATGACCCATTTCCTCTTCGTCGCCCTTTCTCTGTTTTCTTCGTTCCTCTTCTTCGTCATGTCTTTCAAGTGGTTGTCGTCGTAGTTTGATGTTGCTGATCGTTTTTGTTGCAAGTACGTTCATGCTGCTGCCTTTTGCCTTCATTCTTGTCCTTCTTCTTCCTCGATTTCGACCCTATTTCATTCTAGTTTGGTCGCCTTCCTGTTGTTTTTGTGCGTTGTTGTTATTGTCGTTCCTGTTGTCGGGCTGCTGCGTTTGTCGTTTGTTGTTCTTAATATTTGATGATGTTGCTGTTTTGTGTGTCCTTCAGTTGCTGTTCGGTCTGCTTCCTCTTCGTTCTCTGTTTTAATACTCTTTTCTTTGTTTGTTGTTGCTGTTCTCGTAGTGTTGTTGTGCCTGCTACAACTATTGTCGACTTCCCCGAATTTTGTGTTCTATTTGTCTTTCCGTCTTCCAGTTTTTGTGTATATTGCTGTCCTGCTACGTTTTGGTCTCTCCTCCCCCGCCTTCTTCTTATGTGTCCGTTGCTGTTGTTGTTTACGGACTTCCTTATTCTGATCGTGTCGGTTCGTTCCTGCCGATGTTGTTGTTCATTATCGTTCTGCTGTCTGTTATTGTTGTTACTATTGTTATCGTGGTTCTGGTCTTCATCTTTTTCTTCCTATCTCGTTCATCTTGCTATTGATGTTCCTCTTGCTATTGATGTTATTCAAATCGGTACTCATCCTTCCATCTCATTTTGTATCCATATTCTGCTCATTCTTCTCCCCAGTTTTTGCGATTCGGTTGTGAACTAATTCAGGTCTTTATGTGGTCGTGTACGACTTGATTAAATTCAGCCATCGTGTTGTTTTTGACACGATAATTTTGTGTCGAATACCCTTGTCTCATTCTTTTGTTTTGTCAACACGTTTGTCGCGGAGATTCATGCTTGAAGATTATCGGGTCTACTACTTGGAGCTTAAAAGTGTTACTATTGGAGCTTGGACGGATCAAGGACAAGTACGTGTTCGTTTGGATATCGGCTTAAGGTAACTTTAGGACGTTACTCGATTTTATATCGTATGTTTGAGTAGTAGTATGTAGTAAATATTTAACTTCGGTTTTCTAATTTTAGCTATATATTATTTGCTTAAAATATTATTTTAAACCGTGTAACTTATAAATATTTTACGAGTTTTCGATATCGTTTTATAAATCGTTAGTAATTTTATTATTTACGATCGTTATAATATTTTGTTGATTATCGTGACATTAGTAACTAAATAATAACGATTTTATATTTTCTTCATGTTACGTTAATTTATAATTTTAACTCAAAATCATATCTTTATATTATAATCGAGGTTTGTATACTTGTTTAATAAATTAAATTTCGTTTTACGATTTATTCTAATAAATGAGAAAATAGTCGATTTTGTTTTAAATATATTTTAGGTGGAGACTATTTTCACTAATAATTTCTTATTTGTTTACAATTGATTATTTTTAGTAAAATCCGTATTATTTATTAATAAAATTTATTTGCTGAAAAAAAATTTGAAACATTTGTAAAAATTCATTTCATTTATAAAACTCGTTGACTCAAATAAATTTTGATATCGTTTTTCATTAAACGTCTCTTTTCTAAAATTTATAGTTTTAACTCGATTTCCTAATCATTTATAAAGTACTATACTTTGACTTATTCTATTTGATTTATATTTTGGTAACGAATTTAGAAGTATATTAAAATTACGATAACGACGATAATAATAAAATGTTAATTTCGTTAGAAATGCTATTTTTATATATTTCACTTATTTTAATAAATTACGAATTTTGTATAACAATATTTCAATTTTAAGTAAGTTTCTAAAATTAGTAAGTTTCTATTTATAGATAGTTTCCTTCCTATATAAAATGTTTATTTCTTTTAACTCCATATTATTTATAATGATTATATCTTTTGAATATCGATAATGACTTTATTTTGGAGTTATGGAATAAGAAAAAGTGTAAAGTTTAGAGTGATATATTCTAGGGTCTACGTTTTTGCCATCAACTATAAGGCTAGTGTATCAGGAATCGGTACATTAGTTGTTGAACCGTGTGACAGGTATCCCGGAGGTTGTGTACATTTTGAACTTAAGCTTAGGCCTCGTTGTAAGTCGCCGTCATAAGTTGAATTGGGTGACAGGTAATCCCAGGAGGGGTGTGCATTGTCTTAAACTAGGGTCACGCATTTATAAGTCGCCGTCATATTATGGTTGAGTAGCCTAGTTAGAGACCGAAGTTTGATTTGTTTGAACTAAGTTCTCGAAGTTAGTTTTTAGTATTCTCCTAGTGAAAGTGTAGCCGTCAACACTGATCTATCCATAACGCCATTTTTGAATATTATTATTATCGATGAATTTTGGTTTGCAAGTTGGCAAATATTCGAAATATTCTTCTGAAAACTTGTCTTGATTTTATTGTTCCAACATTTTAAGTTTTATCCGAAAGTTTATTTTTATTATATCATTTAATGTTTTCCATTTTAAATATTTTGATATAATAATATTATTATTTTTCCATATGACATAATATGGTTGGGAGAACATCCGAGTTACTCCCCACTGACGTGGCTGTTATGTTTATAACATGACAGGTATTTGCTTCTGCGTTTTGGGTGGGAGCTAGCGAGTAGCGTGGATCCTACTCTTTCTTTATTAATGTAATTTATGGATTTGTATAACCCGTTTGGAGATTTTTTTAGCCTTTTTGTAAAAAGAGGCCTTTGTTTTGACTTACCATTTCTTTTAATAGGATATAGTTTGTCACTGTCTTTTAATCCCAACTCTACAGTGTTTCCGCCACTGTATTGCATTAGAATTTCTAGGGGATTACAGGTTCTATAATCAAATGTCGAGTAGGGTGAGCCCTCGAGAGTTAAACTAATATAAATCAAACAATATTTATATTTAGTATAATTACATCTCGACTCAAAACATAAAATCGCGAAATGGGTCATTTTAAAAACGACTCCCTACTCGTACAGAGGGCACTCGATCGAAAGGCACTCGATCGAGTGACCCCCTCGAAAAGAGACAGAAGGTCCTCACGAAGGGCACTTGATCGACTCCCTACCATGACTCGATCGAGTGACCTCCATAATGCTTCTACGTGAGCCTATGGCCTCCTAAATAATTCAAGCTCCATCAAATTCTTTTTACGACTTTTAGTCGTCACGTGTCTAGTCAATCACGTGCTTACCCTTTCAAAACCATGCATTGGATTATTATTCTAATCTATTTATATTACCTTCACTAATTTGATTATTCTAATTTTGCTCGTTGTATTGTAATTCTGGGTTGTATTTATTTACGAACTTTCTATTTTGATGTTTGCATTTATCGCATTTAAACGAACATCACATGCTAAATTCAATTTCGACAATAATCTAAGATGCAATAAAATGACGTAGTTCGAACGTATTTCACATATTTAGCTAAAACGCTGTTTGCATTTCATTTTGCCGAATTACTAGCGCGCGTATTCAAAAACCGATCGATATCTTAGTAGAGGCAGTCATGTGCGGGCGGGGTTGGGTGTCCTTTGTGGACTTCCAAACACGTACCCTCACCCCTTACTCAGAACCTTGGTTTCCGGATGTCCGAAACCATTGGCGCACGAGAGTCATTCGATATACGATACCCGATAACATCGGCATCGGTATCGTAATGCAAAGGGACGAATCCCACAAGATCTAGTGTCAAGTGGGCCGTACTTTGTCCACGGTCCGCCAAAATATAGAGCGGGTTCGAACGTGCCCGAACTCCCCCAAAGTTTGGTGGCGACTCCTATTTCGATTTAAATTTCGACCCAAGAACTATCTTACATAGAAAACATTTCGCCGCCCAAACCCGCGCGTGGCCGCATCGGGGTGGACCTATGTCATGTCCACAGGGATGCGATATGACTTTGTTAAAAGTTGCATCTATGATAATAGTGAGCCTTAAATTTGAGTTTAACTTACCCTTTGCTTGTATAGATGGTTTTGTTGTCTTGCTTGAGAGGGTCATCCCAAAAGATAACATCATAACCCAAACATTCTATACTACCAAAAAAGTTGTGAAAGGTCTTCAACTTCCTTTGTTTGAATTTGATTTTCATTGGTAATTAACAATTTTTCTTTTAAGTTGAAGATGTTTGGCAGGGGAAGGAGACGAGGTGGGAGTGGTAGCCAACAACCATGACGGAAACAAGAGCGAGAGGACGAGCCAACTGTGGAGGAGGAGCAAGAGAAGGAAGACACTACTCCAATTTTGATTATACAAGACGCCCCCAAATAATACACTTATTTTGATTATACAAGACGTCCTCTATATCATGATAAAATTTGGCGCCACATGTGTAACATCCCGTATTTTTCAAAATAATGTTAAAATTTTGAACATTTATTTAAACCAACTTTATCGGTTAAAAAAAGTATTTTCGTAAATAAAAATATTTTATATTCGTTAATTTTAAAAAAATTCCATTATAATAAGATAGGAATTTATTTATCGAATTATTAAAACTTTGACATTTCATTAAACAAAGTTTAAAACTTCAAAAAAAAAATTATGAATAGTAACCCGTCGTTATGAGTTATGACAAATTAAAATATTTTTTCGTCTCGTAAAATTCAATTATTACATTTTCACAAAGTTTTTAGTGAGTAGTTATTAAACGGTTGAGGTAATTAAAATCTATATTTTCGATTAGGATTGTTCAAAAAATGGTTCGGACCGGGGCATATACCAGTCAGGTCTGCGGGTCGCCAAAAACTTGGTGACCGGCCGGTCCGGTCCATACTTTTAAAATAAAATAGAATTTAGTGTATTTTTAAGGTTCAGTCCGGTTCGGTCTTAAGAGGGTCCGGTCCGGGTTTCTTTGTTAACCAGTCTGTTCCGCGGGTTTAGATTTTTAGGGTTACCGATCTGCGGATCAATCCGGTCCGATCCGAGTTTGGACCGGTAAACCCCCTATTTTTTGTTAAGATTTTACGTAAAATGTGACGAGGTTTACAAAAATATTAGAGAAGTGTCCCATTGGACATCTCACACGCCAAAATGGGATATTTTGCAAAACGACCTATGTGTTTAGTCCACATATTTGCTTATTATTGTTTGCATGCATGGCTAACACTTCATTTGTTTACTACATATGCATTTCCTAATTGCATGCATGCCAAACACATCTACCATTTTTATCTATATACACACTTACTACTTCATTTAAATTGTCATCCTACAACTTCAACTACCACAAGTCTTTAGCTAGTTGCTACTACATGCATTTACGTACCACTACTTTCTCCATTCATCATCAAACACTTGATTTCCTTCAATCTCTTCCAGAGTTTCCGAGTTGCCTCTTCCGAGCCCACTCGTCCGCCACGGATCATTCCCGAGCTTTCGTCCGCGATGTCAAGTACATCGTCGTCAAGAGGAAGGAGGAGACGAATTTTCTAACGTAGACGTTATGATATATTAAAATAAATAATTAATAGTTAAAATTTTCGAAAATGAAAATATATTAAAATTTTCGAAAAGATAAATAATATAATTACTAATATATATAGAGAGGGGTTCAGGGGAGTTAGCAACTCTTGGATAATTGTTTAGTGTTGATCCCCTCCATCCATTCACCCTAAGACGGATGGTGGATGGATGGGGTTCAATTATACAAAAAAAAGACAATAAACCGACACAACAGCAGTGGAGAGAGGGAAACATCCCCTCACCCAAATCAATCCCTACATTACTTCCCTCATACACTTCTCAATCCCCATTTTCAATTCATTTCTCAACTCAATTCATCTCTCTATAACAAAACCCCAACAAATAATCACCATTAATAACTTTGACCATACTCCGACCATACTCCGTCAACTACTCCGACCATACTGCATTTTTAACCCAACATACTCCGTCAGTAACTTCGATCATCATACGAAGGTATCTTCATCTTCATCTTCATCTTCATCTTCATCTTCATCTTCATGCTTCTTTTTCTTCATCATCTTCATCTTCATCTTCATATTCATTCTTCTTTTTATTTTTCATATCTTTTTTTTTGTATTTATAAAATTATTCATCTTTATTATCCACAAAAAAAAGAACAACTTCATCTTTAAGATGAAGTTTGAAGATGAAGTTGTTCTTTTTTGTGGGATGTATGAATGTTGAAGATGAAGATGAACAAGTTATTTAGTGCGTAATGTTCTTACAGAATTGCAAGACCACACACTTTCAGTTATATAGTCACACTCATTATGTTGTAGAATCACGCAGCTGTACACTCATTGTAGTCACATATTCAGTTGTATAGTCACACTCATTATGTTGTATAGTCACACTCTTTATGTTATAAAATCACTCAGCTGTAGAATACCTTGAGATTAAGGTATCATGCGTTTAATCACCTTCATCTTCATGCTTGTTTTACTTTTCATACCTTTTTTTTGTATTTATAAAATTATTCATCTTCATTATCCAAAAAAATGAAGATTAAATATGGATTAAAATAAAGGTTGAATAAGAATGAATGAAGGTTGAATATTTAATGAATGTTATAATTTAGTTGTATAGTCACAGAAATTATGTTGTATAGTCACACAGTTGAAGTTGTATAGTCATACTCGTTATGTTTTAGGATCACAGTCATTATGTTGTAGGATCACACCGTTTATGTTGTATAGTCACACAGTTAAAGTTGTATAGTCACACTCATTATGTTGTACAATCATGCAGTTGTACAGTCATTGTAGTCACATATTCAGTTGTATGTGTGATTTAGATTGATTGTGTGTTTTGTTGCAGCGAAATAATTGGTGGAAAGAGGAATGTTGGTAAAAGGGGCGGTGGGAAGAAGAAGGTCGTGGAAGATACAGCGATCGACCACGTAATTGGACAATGTATTGTTGCGAAGATTAAAATGAAGGTTGAATATGAATGAATGAAGGTTGACTATTTAATGAATGTTTAAGTAAATTGTTCTGAATCGTATGTATAATCATCTTTCTAATTATGAATGTGACTTTGCTAATGATGATTAGAACAATTGACTGTATGACTTTTATTTTCCATTTTACGGTTTCAGTTTTGTAGTCACACACTTTAGGTTGTATAGCCACACTCATTATATTGTATAGTCACACTCATTATATTGTAGAATCACACAAATTCTCGCAGTGATTAGTGTATGTAATCATCTTTGCTAATGATGATTGAAGTATAAATAAGTACGAGTATAATTTAGTTGTAAGTCATACAGTTGAAGTTGTATAGTCATACTCGTTATGTTGTAGGATCACAGTCATTATGTTGTAGGATCACACAGTTTATGTTGTATAATCACACAGTTAAAGTTGTATAGTCACACTCATTATGCTGTACAATCATGCAGTTGTAGAGTCATTGTAGTCACATATTCGGTTGTGTTGTGTGATTTAGATTGATTGTGTGTTTTGTTGCAGCGAAATAGTTGGTGCAAAGAGAAATGTTGCTAAAAGGGGCGGTGGGAAGAAGAAGTTCGTGGAAGATACAGCAACCGACCATGTAATTGGACAATGTATTGTTGCGCACGTACTGGAGACCATCGTTAAGCTCTTGTGTGTTTATGTGAGATAAAATGTTTGCTTTAGAATGAACGTACTATATGTAAATGATGTTTGGTGGGTTAGAATTTTTTTATGTTTGACGTACTATATGTAAAGGATGGACTTTGTCCAATGTAAATATATTTCCATCGCTAGTTTTTGGTTTCATAATTAATCACGCGAGGTCTATAGCAAAATCACTTATCCTTCCACCTTTAAAAATAAAAACCACGCAGCTGTGTACCCATTGGTTTGTAGCCAAAAGTGATCGTATTTGTATAGTCACATTTGCCTTGTTGTATAGTCACACTCGCTATGTTGTATAGTCACACTCATAATATTGTATAACCGGGACAGATTTTGGTTTTTCTTTTTGTATAATCACACTTGTCATGCAGTAGAATCACACTCATTATGTTGTAAAATCATACTCATTATGTTGTAGAATCACACTCATTTTGTGCGTAATGTCAAACGTCAACATAAAGAGTGTGACTATATAGCATAAAGAGTGTGACTATACAACTTAAAGTGTGTGACCTTGCAATTTTGAAAGAACATTACGCACAAAATGAGTTGTTATTTTTTTTAATTAAAATATTTCTACAGTCAATCAAAATAATATTTCTAACTAGAGCATATATTAATTTTCCGAATTTTTAAATGCGTCTTACAAACATGAAATCAACTATAAAAAACCAACATGAATGAAGGTTGAATATTTAATGAATGTTTAAATACTTTTGTACGTGACTAATACTTTCGTTTTTTTAGAATGTCGTTACTGAGGACAGTCGTCCATTCATCCATATTCAACTTTCAATTTTTTTTTTGGATAATGAAGATGAATAATTTTATACATACCGAACAAAAAGAAGGTATGAAAAATAAAACAAGCATGAAGATGAAGATGATTAAAAGAATGACACCTTACTCCCAAGGTATTCTACAACTGCGTGATTCTACAACTTAGCGAGTGTGACTATACAACTGAATATGTGACTACAATGACTGTACAGCTGCGTGATTTTACAACATAATGAGTGTGACTATAAAATTGAAAGTGTGTGACCTTGCAATTTACAAGAACATTACGCATGATGAAGATGATGATAGGATGAAGATGAAGATGTTCATCAAACTTTCGTCATTCATCAAGCTTGAAGATGAAGATATTCTTATTTTTTGTTGGATAAATGAAGTTTGAAGATGAAGAAACTTTTTTTTGTAGAATGAATGAATTTTGAAGATGAGGATGTTTTCTTTTTGTTGAATGAATGAATGGATCTTCAACTGTTGATAAGCAATTGATCGAGTATAACAATGGTGAGTTTCAATATTTCTTTCACGTTTTGATTCAATTTTTATTCATGGATATCAATGGTTATATTGCTTTCAATTTGCGCTTTGATATCAATGGTTTATCGCGTCAATTTGCGTTTTTTTTACGCCGATTTTCATTTTTATATTGCTTTCATTGTCATTTCATTCATCACAGTTTCGTATCAATGGTTAATTGCTCTCTCAATCTTTATAGATTCCAGGGTTTTATGCCTTTTATTTAGATTTTCCATGATATCCACTGATACTATTGTTTTGATTTCTATTAACGCAGAAACGTCGTTGAAGTAACATGTCTTCTGCGTTAAAGTAACACTTAATTGCAATTACAGTAACACAAATGAACATCGAGAAAAGGGTTTTGATGATGATGTTAGAGTAACGTATTGTACTCGTTAGAGTAACACCACTTAAGAATTGTAGTAACACATTATTTGCATGGGTGTAACGCTGTTTGATTTTGTGCAGGTGGTATTGGCAAAGATGCGAACGCACAGGACAACATTGAAATCTGTTAAAGTTGTTAACGATACACCTGCGGCTGTGAAAGTTGCTAACGATGCAGCTGGGGAAGGAGTTGTTGTGGACGCGCTTAAAAAGAAGATGAAAGTCCGTCGTTGCAGGTGCAAGGCAATGATTAGATTGTTCAATAAAGGTGGCACTTAGATTGTAATATAATGCGTCAGAGGAATTGATTGTAATATCATTGTAATAACACCATTAATCACTTAGAGTAACATTATTTGTTCATTAAAGTAACATTTACAGTGCTTCGGTGTAACACACCTTTTATGAGACCAAAGAAAATTGGGTTAACTTCAGTAATTTAAAGTCTAATGTTACGGTAATTTGTTCAATGGCTTACTTAAGTTAATATGTTAAAGTAACCATTAATTACTTAGAGTAACATCATTTGTTCGTTATAGTAACAGTTATAATGCGTCAATGTAACACACTGATTATGAAACCACATATGTATCTTTGGTAAACTTCATTCATTGCCATAGTAACACCAGTCGTTACTTAGAGTAACAGGTACAGTCAGTCACTCTAAACAGAGTTTAGCAGCTTTGTTACATTGGTGATAGTCAAAATACCAATGTACATAACAAGTATCTAAAGAATACAAACCATTAATTCGTAGTTAGAAAAAATATGACATGATTCATAAACACATTATTTTTTTCGGCCCTTTATTGGCTTGCTCTTGGGACCGTCGATGATCTTTTGCCGCGCGTCAACGTACTTATCTACATTTTCCAACAACTACGACCGCACCTTGTTCCTGTCTGCCAATAGAAGTGTGGCTGCAAGTTGGACCACCAAATATCGTCTGTTGACCTTCCTCTCGAGGTCTATGTGGTGGAATGTACGGCCCTCGTACATTAACATGTGCATCATAAGGAAAATTCCCGACTCGTTACTGGTTGCGCCTGGTTTCTGCCACTTCAGACTAACATCGTTAAAGCTGTAAGTAACAATATCAGCTGCACCAGGGACTTCATGCTTGTCGAGGTAATCGCTCAATGTTGACAACTGCGTGTATCACATCAACGTTAGTATGTGAGAAACGGATAGCAGTATGCAATAATAACTACTGGCTTACATATACTGATCGGAAGGAGGGCACTCACAATACATATACGCGTTAAAGTAACATAAATATAGAACATAGATTGATAAGTGTAGTTTGTAGTGCCTAATTTGTTGTGTTTTGGTCCCGTTTTCCTTGTGGAATCGCTCCTTAGGAGCGTTTTATGGGTTACTTATGCTTCCTTTAGTTCGTTTTAGGTTCCCGAGACCATTCATGAAGAATTGGAACGATTCCGACTCGTTTCATACGCTTTTGGAGCCAACGAAGTGAAGGAACGATCACTCGATGCCTTGGATTCGATCCCGAGACCTTGGGTGTAACAACCCGGTTCTTCTAATGATATTAATTAACAAGGCGGAAAATAATTAAGTCGTAAAAAGGGATAAAAATTTAAAACCATCGACTCAAGTGAGTCTTTTATCGATAAATGAACCGTTTGTTAAAATACAACAACTGAAACCCTAATTACAAATTTCTAAATACAATAGTCTGACAAAATTTGTGTTACAAGATTTATAGTTTGACACTCTCATCTGCCACACTGTATCTCTTGCACTCACGCATGCCCCCATGTCCAGTCTTGAGGGTTCGTCAACCTGAATGCATATTTAAATATATATGTCCCACTTAGTGGGAGTAACCTAACCGTCCTTCTAACACGGCCCCGAATAATCAGTGTAGTACAACGTTTAGGTTATCTAATTAACAGATAAGCAGGCATGTCACATTACAAATCGACATGTATACAATGTGAGATACACATGAAGTGATTTCAATTAACATGCGAATCAATTTAAATATATAAGACATGTAGGTTATATAGAATAAAGTAATACATACATCATATGAGTATCATGTGAATAACAGTAAAGCATAGATCATGGATTCATAGAAGTGTCTTGTGAAAATAGAGTAAGACATACATAATACAAATCGTATGGAACATAATATAAATCTTAATCAATATTCAAGCAAGACATATAACAAAACATCACTTCCCATTATCAAGCATTTCAATCACATCATTAGTCATAAGAGTATAGAACAGTAACAAAGCATAATAGAACATGTGATTTAGAAAACTGTAGTCATTTACTTTTAAAAACAATGGTTTCCTTTCACATAATGCACGGGACGTGACTACTAATGTCTCATGCACACTTAAGGCTTGCATCTCACCATAAATGCGGATGGGAACATCAATCCCGCCAATCATATCGATACTAGGAGGTTTACATCTCACCCCTAGTGCTCAATAGGATCGAACACCTAAATTGACTCGATTTAGTCGACTGACATACGGAGAAGAAGGACTGCAAGTGCATAGACTCAGAGGCCCCGCTAAACCGAACATGTCCCATACACTGCTAAGGCAAAGGTCGGAAGGTATTCCGCCCCCAAAGATATCCGATATAGAGAGTGAGAGCTGATCAGTGCCCTTGTCTATGAATGCTCACACACCCAATCCATACTCTTGGTCTCGGGAAAGAGAACCTTTACACAACCGAGCACCTCAATGGCAACTGGACGACTACTACTCTACCGACAAACTCATAAAGAGCTGGCTGCCCATTTACTTCTTAGCATTTTCTCACACCGGCAGGATGCATCATGGCCTCCCATGAGCAGTGACTCCGAGTGTCGTAGTCTACTTTCGAAGCTGTCTTCTATCGCATCGCCTTTAAACTTTACCAAGATAGCGCCCAACACGAAACGTAGGCTGAATTTGGGTGTCTTATAAAAACAGAGTCTCTGGAATATCGAGCTCAGCGGTCATCGTGGGGCACATGTCTGATGACCAGAGGGATGAAACAATACCGGGTTCCATAAGGATGACCGGTCTGTGGGCTGTGTATTGACTCGGAACAAGTCATTACAACATGGAATGGTGAAGACGACTCAGAGGGTACTGCCAGGGCACATGTTCATTTTCACCATGACTGGTGTCGATAACATCGTTCGTGAAAACGTGTCTGATCACCGGCTTAGGTAACACACCGACTAGAAGTACGGTTGTTCCTATGGAATTTAAGTATGTCGATTTTAAGATTAACAAACATTATCAATCGTCGTAAAATTTATCTTAACTGATAGTTTTAGTATACTGATGTAAGAGATTTGGAACATTTTATTTGAGATATATTATTTGAAGCGTTCATTAGTTGAGATTTGATTAAAGATGGGTTCCTTTATCCTGACTTGGTCTATGTTGACTTAAAAAGCCAAAGTTTGACCAAGATAGACTAGTCAACCCTTAGTTTTGACTTAGTCACTAATTAGTCCTTAAGTGCTTATTATAAAGTTTAAGTGTTGTTTTGCACATTTAAGCATTGTTTAACTTAGTACTTTTGGGTATTCGTCTTTTAGTACTCTATACTTTTTGGGCACAAGTATTTAGTACATTTATTGTTCAAGTGTACGTATTTAGTATTTTTATACGGTTTCGTATTTGTACCAGTATACTTATCTCTTAAAGCCTATTTATACTTAGTAAAATATTTCAAACACCAAATAAATCAATAATAATTATAAAAATCATTTTTAACCTTATTAGGTATCATATTTCTCAAAACATAGAGTTTTACAAAAGTAACTTTAAGTAATAACGAAATCGATAATATTATTAAGGATACTAAGTGAGTCATTTTTCAAATGTTATTTTTAAGTTTCGATTTTCATACGCAACATTATAAGTTAGGTTTCCAGAAATAAAGTCATTTTTCAAAAATAATAAGGTTTATTATTTTTAACAAATTAAAAACGAAAACAGTACGGTTTTCAATACTTTCTTTTAAATCGTTTAAAATACTTAAACGTCATTAAAGTGAACCAAAATTTTATTTTAGATACCTATACTTGTACGTAACTTATAGAAATTTAGATTAAAATACTTTATAAATGTTCTTAAATAAAATATTCTTTCCAGATCTGACCCATTTTAGTAAATATTTTATAAATGAAAATATATATGATGGATTCATATGAAATTTGACATAGACATCATAGGTATCATCAGGAACATAAAATAAATTTTCCAATTCCAAAAGAAACGTTTAACATCACGAAACATATCATTTTCTCAGACAGTACATAAAATCATACAGTACCAGTTTACGAAATAAATCATTACTAAATATATATTTTCATAAAAACTTACTTTTCATATTTTTATCATATTATAGACATTCAGATCTACAACTTCCATGAAGGAATCTAAGGCTAATTCGAAACATATTTTACACAGAAAAATCGTAAACATACATCACACATCACAGAATCCATTTTACAGCATGTATTGTTAAGTGATAAATCAACAAATAGTTAACTTTAAACTTGGTGATCTAATGATTTAGTCCTAAACATGATGTTATATGTTAGTTAGAGTCTAAACACTATACTACGAGATTTGAGGGCGAAGAAAAGTTAGGTTACCTATTAGCAATTCTCCGGATCAACTATGAAATCAAATATACTAAGATCAAAGCCCCCTTCCTCTTGCTCCTCTTCATGAATAAGTTAGAAGGACACACAAACAAAGTAATTTAGTAAATATAATAGGAATAAGACTTAAAAATAAAGAGTATAAGGTAAGGAAAAGAAAGAGTATGTGCTCTTGAGATATGGTGGTGTAAACACCTTAGAACTTAAAAAAACATGTATGATTTTCTTTGGTTTTTAGATGGATCTTTGAAGGAGTGTTTAAGTGAGTGAATGGATGAGTAAATGAAGAAAAAATGGCTGGTTATAAGCACACAAGTTGTGCATTAGATGGGGGAGCAAAGGGTGGACAAGAACTTGACAATTACCAAAAGTAGCTAAGCATACTTTAAGAGGTACATACCCTATTTGGTGTTTTTGATTAGAAAGGCATATTTTGAGGCTTGGACTTCAAAGTGACGGTATGGCATGCCTTAGGGTGATGTTTTTGAGTTTATTTGGTCACACCATGGTTAGGAAAGAAGTACGGAAATCGAATGTCGAGAAACGATTCGTCTGGTGACGATTTTCGTAGTAAAGGAGCTGTCCAGTACAATATTTTTATGATGAACTTATAAATTGTAATTTGAATATCACCATTGTTTAGATCTTGGAAACTTAATAAAGTTAGGCTTTTGAAACGCCTCAATCGGAGTCCGTATGATAAAATAGGAACCGTTTTACGAAATCGCGCAGAATTTCGATAACGATAGAAATTTCAGTTTTGCAAACAATGAAGTGAAATAGAAAGGTTCCAAAGACAAAAGAATTGAATATTACTATATAAAATATTTTGTCGAGACTCGATTTATTAATATTAATCGTTATTATAAATAACTAAAATGGTCAAAAGCACGGGTGTTACATTGGGACCCATTCCCGAGCCCCTTAGGCTCAATACCGAGTCCCGAGAATCGATGAGAAACCCATGGGAGGCAAGGAGGGACCTTAAAGATCATATTGGAGGCCTACAAGACTCATCCATGACGGGAAGGACCTCATCCCGTCCGGGATGAAGTGCACAAAAGAGAGGGCTGCTGTTTTGGGTCCATCCCGACCGGGACCGACACCTCATCCCGACCGGGACCATCCATCCCGACCGGGATGAGCCCAGTTCAGGCCCGCGCTTCATTGTTTCTTCTCCTTTCCTCTTGTAACCCTATTTATACCCTTCCTCTTGTAATCTTATGGAATGTTCTTCATTACCCACTAAACCCTAGACTACTTTAGCATAGATTAGCTTAGATTAGTGTGGATTAGTCTTTAATTACTTCTTAATCTTAGATTATCATTGTATTAAGGGATCTCTTGAAGAATCCATCCAATCTTGACAACATTTGTGGATGTTTTGGGTGTTCTCTATATACAAGTTCTCATCTTTTCATTCTCTTGTTAGTTGGTATAATCTTCTCATCCTTTTACTCTTAATCTTTGTTTATGTTATTCAAGTTTTCATCTTTATATCTAGTTTGTTGTTCTTGCTTGTTCTTTATATGAATGTTTTGATTCTTATGTTGGTTTCTCTTGTTAGTGTTAGTTTTAGATTAGATATGTTTGAGTAGACTCTTGCTAGGGTTAGTAGGGGGATTAAGTGTTGATTATGGATGATTAGGGTTTGATTGTGGGTAAGGGTAGATTCTTTGTTACTAGTCACATATTAAGAGCACCATGTGTTTGTTGAATTGCTTGTTAGAGTAGTAGTTGCAAATACTCCTCTTGCTTGTCCTCCTCTTCTCATTGTGTGATTGATTTTTTGTTGAATCCTTGTGTATTGGGTGACAACTTGACGCGAGACACGAGAGTGCGGACATTGGCCTTGACGCGAGAGGGCGGACCGACCTTAGTAACTAGGTGAAACCTACACCCTCGATCTCCCAACTATCCTACTACACTTATGAACCCGACCTAACCCTACTCTTTCCTTATTTGATTTCTTCGTCACCTTAGTCATAGTTATAGCCTTCTCCCCTTCGTCACCCTAGTCTTCCTTCTTATTATTATCCTCGCTTCCCTTAGTCATTAGTCACTTGTCTTGTCTTCCTTTTCCGTGTTTTAGACCTTAGCCTAGTCATTAGTCTCCCCCTAGATTAGCTCGTCTCGAACCTAGTCCTAGCCCGTAGCGCCCATTAGTCTAAACCCATTTTCCGTCCCTGTGGATCGACCCGACTTGCCCTAGCTACCCTAGTTAGGTTAGTTGGTTATTATTTGGTGGCGGGATCCACGGCAAATCCCGCCCATCAAATTGGCGCCGTTGCCGGGGACATCCCATCAAATTGGCGCCGTTGCCGGGGACGGCGTAGTTTAGACTTTTGTTTTCTTAGTTGTGGACTTTGTTCTTGATTTTTGTGTTTTCCTCTCCTTGTGTATCTCCGTTCTATTTCTTGTGTGCTATTCTCTCCTCCTAGTGCCTCAAAAGCACTAGGCTACTAACGTTTGCTCAAGTGCTTCTAGTTCATCCTAGGTATCAAAACAACGTTATGGAAATGGCACGTCCTAGCTTCCATCAATCATCACAGGACAACTATGGGGCAAATGGCCAAGTCCCAAAATTTCACCAACCATATCAACCTCATCAACAATGTTACGAACGCCCTCCATATGGTTATCATGAAAGTTGTCCAGGATCACTCCAACATCCTAACAACTACCAAATACCCCCACGTGACCCACAACCAAAAATCCCCAATTTTGAAACTTGTCAAATGATGATTCAATTGCTAAAGGGTCAACAAGAGGCGATAACTCTAATGCAAAAGAGTCAAAAAGAGATGATGGTTCAATTACAAGGGGTTAGGGAGGAGTTTAGGGCCCAAAAAGCGGTGCAAGATGCTCGAATCGATGCACTTATGGCTCATATCACGATGTTGGCCACTCGAGCTCCATAAATTGTTGGGGAAGGTTCATTTGGGCAAGAAGGTCGGGTGTCTCCACAAGAAAGTCAACCCGAGCATGAAGCTACAAATGAAGAAGGGAGGGTCAATCAAGAGATCATTGTTGAGTGCTGCTTGGATGGTGAAGTTATGGGAAGAATGGAGGAAGTTGAAGCTTCAAGGGTCGACAACGAGGAGGGATTTGAACATGATTATCAATATAACTCTTGGGTAGCCAATGTATTGGCTATTAAATTGGATTTGTATGATTTTCTTCGCGATGAGCCGGATGTTGACAATCCAAACGCAAGTGAAGAGATGACCCCTCAAGACCGAATTGACAAGGCGAGTGTAAAGGAACGTAATATTTGGGAAAAAGAGGTAGATGCCTTGGAACTTGCCTTGTATGGGAAATTGGAGGAGCCTAAAGCCTCCAATGAAGAAAACTTGATGCCTTCTCCTCCTCTATCGCACTCATTTTCTAGTCCCTTGTCTTGTGAGACGGTTGATGAAGAGTATCCTTGTCGGGCGGTGGAAGAGAATCCTACTCTCGACCCCGTAGAAGAAGCAACACCCCTAGGGTGTGATCTCCCACATCATAACACCGAGCATGACTCTAGACCACTATACCTACCGGATGGTCATAAAATTCGTTGCTATCATGGTTCAGAAGACCGGAAGATAACGAGAACCCCGAGCATAATGAAGATGATTGCATCTTGCCTCCGACTTGGAAGCTCTTGAAGGTGGCTAGGCTCGGCCATGTGAGCCTCAATGAAGATGTTGCTAGGGCATTTGACTTACTCCTTCGAGCTCTTCATGGCTATGGAGGTATAGTTGGTGAGAGTACCTTAGTGTAAATATCCTTTCCCTTTTCTTTAGTGCTTGTATTTGTGTTTATGTTTGTTTGGATAGTTTGGTTTCTAGGATTTGTTAACTTTTGTGGAATTCTTGTAATTCGGTATTTTGATGAGCGATGTGAGAGAGGGATTTTGATTGTGTTTATTGAGTCCATTTGATAGGTTATAGTGAAGATGAAGTCTTGAGAGAGTAGTTGATGATAAAAGGTTGGATTTGGGCATGGGAGTCGGTTTTTGAAGCTTTTGACAAGCTTTTGGAGACGAGATTCTATGTCTCGATGTATTTGTGGACATGTGGGTGAAGCTACCAAGGAATGAAGGGTTAGAAGAGTCTTCCCGACCGGGAAGAGAGCATCCCGACCGGGAAGGATGTCATCCCGATCGGGATGAGTGTGCTGAAAATTGGATCTTCTGGAGTGTGATCCCGACCGGGACCAAGTTCGTCCCGACCGGGACCAAGTTCGTCCCGATCGGGAAGGAGTCTTCCCGACCGGGAAGAAGTTCATCCCGACCGGGATGGTCCCCTTCTCCACATTTTGCCTCTTCTTCGACATTCGAGCCCACCCAACCATTTTATACCCCCTCCCAACCTCCCTACCTACCCTTACACCTATCATATGACCTTACACATCATATGCATACTCTCACCTCACCTTATCTTCACTTCTTACCGAGCCTAACATCAAATCCCACTCCCTTCTACCATTGCAAGCTTAATACTTCAACCATGTGGGCCTATCAAGATTGAAGAGGAATAGCAATGACGAAGACAAGCTTTGTGCCGATGTTGAACTATGAGACGATGGAGCGAGTGAGTTGCTAACCGATGGGTACGGCAACTATCCTTTCTTTTCCATCTTTTATCGCTTGTTTTCCTTTGTTTGTCCCCTTCCCCTTATACAGTTTTGTGTCATGGTGGCCTTCGAGGCCTTGGTAGTTATTGCTCCCGACTCTCGATGACGTGACTACATCGAGAGTCATTTCAAAATCCAAATTTACAAGATTTTCACCCCTTTTTTTTAGGATTTAGTCGGATTTAGGCGGAATCCGGGCTAGGTGACTTGATTACACCTAGTCCTCCCCTCCCATTTCCTTTTATTTCCTTATTTTTATTTCTTCCCTCATCCATATCTTTTCTTGTCTCGGCCGTTGGTGACTTGACTACACCCCGGCCGGACACATTCTACCAATTTTCTCCGCTTTATTTTTCCTTTTTAGTTTTATTTTCGTAGTTTCTTTTCTTTTCTTTAGTGTCTCCACACACTACGATCAAGCATGAGGACATGGCTCGGTTTAAGTGTGGGGGAGCGATATTCTATCGTAGTTAGTTTTATTTTCGTAGTTTTTCGAAAAATCTTTAAAAATCCTAAAAATTTGAAAAATCTTCACAAAAATCAAAAAGATTTTCTTTTGTGTGTTTTCCTTTTGTGTCGTTGTGTCGTATTTTTGTTTTGTTGTGCGTGTTTTGCCTCCCTTTTTCCTTATAGGTTGCCTAATCACCGTTAGCTTTGGAGAGCTTTCAAGATATCCGGTAACATCTTCTATCCCTTTTCCCTCTTTGTCTCTTGCGGAGTTTGGAGGAGATTGTGATGTTGTGTGCTCGAGTGGAGCTTTGTGCATATTTGTGGTTGATTTGGTGACTCGTTTGGAAGTTCGGGGTGGTGTTTGTTTTGTTTATGTGTTTGTTTTATCTTGTTCTGTTTTGTTGCCTTTTGTCTCTTTTTCTTTTGTTTTCGTCATGTCTTTGTTTTGTGTGTGTAGTTGCGTCTTGTGTGTAAAAAGGTTTTCGAAAACCCGGTTTAGAGGCTAGTGTGCAAGTGTTTACTTTCCCTTTCTAGTAGTATGAATCCAGTCTTGGACTTTAGTCTAGTAGAATGACCCTAAATCAATGATTTCGTTGGTCCTTTACCTTAAGTCCACCTAGCTTACTAGGGATTTACTACGGGATTTGCATTTTGACCATTATGACCACCCACGGTGTGAAAAGGCCTTGGTTGCCGAGTCCCGTCCCTTAGGTGACCGTGTTTGGGATTGTTTGACTAGTCCAAGTTCTCCCCTTTTTGTGAGTATGAAGGGAAGACGTCGTCCCGACATCCCCATTACCCTACCTCCTACACATATCCACACAATAAAATTGCAATTTGTTGAAATCTCTCTTTCTTGTTGCAAAAAGAAATGCCTACAACTCAAATCAAGCCAAAAGGGCAAAGAAAAGAAAAAATGAAAGAAAATGAAAGAAAGAAAAGATTGAAGAAAAAGAAAATGGCACAAAAAAACAAAAAAAAAACAAAAAAAAACCAAAAAGAAAATAGAAAAGAAGAAAAAAGAAATGACATGGCAACACCCAAAGCAAAAATGCAAAAGAAAGAAAAATGCCAAAAGAAACCGTATCACAAAAAAAGAATCCCCACATCTCAAAATAAGCCTTTTACCGACTATTGCCGTGAAGAGCCTACCAAGGGACCGAGTCCCTAGGAAGGATGATAGCGGTGATGGTCGGTCTTCCCTCATTTTGCAATCACATTCACCCTTTTTCTTGGACTAGTTAAGCGGTTTTGGACATGGGACGACCCTCTTGGCCCATCGCTAAAGGGGGCGGGGTCTCACTTACCTAAAGTGTCAACTAACACCGTGATTCATCCTTTTTCCATCCCGCCGATCGTCCCGTAGTACGTTGTTAGAAGGTTAGGAGGACCTAGGTAAGTTACCAACGTTTCTATTGCTTTGTTGTCATACTATTAGAGTTTTGTCCATTTCGATTTGTGTAATTAGCTTGGGAACGTTGTCACTTGCCTTGAATCCTAAAACGGTGCTTCTTTCACCACTTTTTAGAGGGAAGCGGTATTTATTTCTTTTTGGGTGCAACCTTTTGTTTGTTTGTTTGTATGTTTGTTGTTTATGTGTTTTTGTGTCCGGTTGCATCCACGGTTTTGTCGCAAGACCTTACTTGCCTTGCGGAGTATACTTTTCCTCTAGGTTTACTCGCGTGAGTTGAAAGGGCATAGGGTGCGCTAATACCCGCTCGGCTAGTTTAGTAGTTAGTTTGTGCTTACTCGTGGGCGAGTAAGGGTTAAGTGTAGGGGAGTTGATAA
The DNA here is from genome assembly GCA_958450325.1 of Agrostemma githago. Taxonomy (NCBI): domain Eukaryota; kingdom Viridiplantae; phylum Streptophyta; class Magnoliopsida; order Caryophyllales; family Caryophyllaceae; genus Agrostemma; species Agrostemma githago. Next base: position 17,891,904 of record OY288250.1, read on the forward strand.
GTGTAGTTTGTAGTGCCTAATTTGTTGTGTTTTGGTCCCTTTTTCCTTGTGGAATCGCTCCTTAGGAGCGGTTTATGGGTTACTTATGCTTCCTTTAGTTCGTTTTAGGTTCCCGAGACCATTCATGAAGAATTGGAACGATTCCGACTCGTTTCATACGCTTTTGGAGCCAACGAAGTGAAGGAACGATCACTCGATGCCTTGGATTCGATCCCGAGACCTTGGGACCCCTTCCCGAGCCCCTTAGGCTCGATCCCGAGTCCTGAGAATCGATGAGAAACCCATGGGAGGCAAGGAGGGACCTTAAAGATCATACTGAAGGCCTACAAGACTCATCCCCGACGGGAAGGACCTCATCCCGTCCGGGATGAAGTGCACAAAAGAGAGGGCTGCTGTTTTGGGTCCATCCCGACCGGGACCGACACCTCATCCCGACCGGGACCATCCATCCTGACCGGGACCATCCATCCCGACCGGGATGAACCCAGTTCAGGCCCGCGCTTCATTGTTTCTTCTCCTTTCCTCTTGTAACCCTATTTATACCCTTTCTCTTGTAATCTTATGGAATGTTCTTCATTACCCACTAAACCCTAGACTACTTTAGCACAGATTAGCTTAGATTAGTGTAGATTAGTCTTTAATTACTACTTAATCTTAGATTATCCTTGTATTAAGGGATCTCTTGAAGAATCCATCCAATCTTGACAACATTGGTGGATGTTTTGGATGTTCTCTATATACAAGTTCTCATCTTTTCATTCTCTTGTTAGTTGGTATAATCTTCTCATCCTTTTACTCTTAATCTTTGTTTATGTTATTCAAGTTTTCATCTTTATATCTAGTTTGTTGTTCTTGCTTGTTCTTTATATGAATGTTTTGATTCTTATGTTGGTTTCTCTTGTTAGTGTTAGTTTTAGATTAGATATGCTTGAGTAGACTCTTGCTAGGGTTAGTAGGGGGATTAAGTGTTGATTATGGATGATTAGGGTTTGATTGTGGGCAAAGGTGGATTCTTTGTTACTAGTCACATATTAAGAGTACCATGTGTTTGTTGAATTGCTTGTTAGAGTAGTAGTTGCAAATACTCCTCTTGCTTGTCCTCCTCTTCTCATTGTGTGATTGATTTGCGGTTGAATCCTTGTGTATTGGGTGACAACTTGCATAAGTATTCGGGTTTTGTCTTTGACACGAGAGTGCGGACATTGGCCTTGACGCGAGAGCGCGGACCGACCTTAGTAACTAGGTGAAACCTACACCGTCGATCTCCCAACTATCCTACTACACTTATGAACCCGACCTAACCCTACTCTTTCCTTATTTGATTTCTTCTTCACCTTAGTCATAGTTATAGCCTTCTCCCCTTCGTCACCCTAGTCTTCCTTCTTATTGTTATCCTCGCTTCCCTTAGTCATTAGCCACTTGTCTTGCCTTCCTTTTCCGTGTTTTAGACCTTAGCCTAGTCATTAGCCTCCCCCTAGATTAGCTCGTCTCGAACCTAGTCCTAGACTGTAGCGCCCATTAGTCTAAACGCATTTTCCGTCCCTGTGGATCGACCCGACTTGCCCTAGCTACCCTAGTTAGGTTAGTTGGTTATTATTTGGTGGCGGGATCCACGGCAAATCCCGCCCATCATAGATGCAAATTAAAGTAACACGTCTTCTAGATTACAGTAACACAAAAAACTCTTTAAGGTAACACCATAAGTGTTAAATTAACACCATATAATAAAAGTACAACTGATAAGCGCTAAAGTAACACAAAGAATGTGTTAGAGTAAGATAAGATGCAAATTAGAGTAACACGTCAACACAGTTGAGTGTACCAGATTACTAGGATTCAAAATAGCACGAAGATGGGAGTTAAAATAACACGTCTTCTACATTACAGTAACACATGACCGTGTTTAAAATAACACCATACATGTAACACTATAACTAAACGACCTCTTACAGTAACACATCAAGTATATTACAGTAACTGAGTATGCGCATTAGAATAAAATTCGAAGTATTTTCGTCTGAATATGCAGTTCAATTCAATTAGATGAAACAGATGAAAACCAGATACCGCAAAAATCCTTACTGAAACCAATTAATTATAGGGCACAAATGCAACACAGTAAATCAATTAATAATTAGCGAGAAAATTAATGAAATCAGATACGAATATAAACTAAACCCTAGTTCTTCAGTACAAAAATCGAATATTGGCGAGTTACCTTATATAATGTCGCCTGAAGATTATGTTTGCTGAAGTAAGAAAGTTGCTTCAATGGAGGCTTACTTGAGTTGAAAATGAGAGGATGCTCGGGTTTGTTTTGAAAAAAATCAGAATGAAGGGATTAAAGGATGCGTCTGAAGATTGAGTTTGAGATGATGAAGATGAACGTGTTTGGCTGGCTGGAGAGAATTAAGGGAGGAGAGAGGATTTTATTATATTTTTACCAAAATATGTTAGTTATTGCCTTAATTACTAAACTCAATCACCACCATCCATCCCTCTCTTGATCAATGGTTGTAAATAGAACTTATGGACTCATAATTGAAAAGAGGACTCACTTGATCTTTACTCTATGTATGTATGTATGTATATATATGTATGTATATATATATATATATATATATATATATATATATATATATATATATATATATAGAGGTAGGTTCAAATAAGGTCCACAATTTTTAAGTCTATATTGAAGTTACAGATGACATACGCTAAAGTTGCATTTGTATATATATCAATTTTGAACAAATGCAACTTTAGCGTATGTCATCTGTAACTTCAATATAGACTTAATAAAATTGTGGACCTTATTTGAACCTACCTATATATATATATATATATATATATATATATATATATATATATATATATATATATATATATGAGGTAGGTTCAAATAAGGTCCACAATTTTTTTAAGTCCATATTGAAGTTACAGATGACATACGCTAAAGTTGCATTTGTATATATATCAATTTTGAACAAATGCAACTTTAGCGTATGTCATCTGTAACTTCAATATAGACTTAAAAAAATTGTGGACCTTATTTGAACCTACCTCTATATATATATATATATATATATAGAGGTAGGTTCAAATAAGGTCCACAATTTTTTTAAGTCTATATTGAAGTTACAGATGACATACGCTAAAGTTGCATTTGTATATATATCAATTTTGAACAAATGCAACTTTAGCGTATGTCATTTGTAACTTCAATATAGACTTAAAAAATTTGTGGACCTTATTTGAACCTACCTATATATATATATATATATATATATATATATATATATATACACACGGAGTATTCTTCTTATAAAGAGATATGTGAGGGTCACTTCTTTGATTTTAATGTGATAAAATTTGTGTTGCCATTGACGTGACAATTTTTTGCATGGGTGTGCATATAAGAATGAGTTATGCGACAAGTGTGCTCTCTTTGTAAGCTTTGGCGTGGATGTTGTGCAAAGATTTGTCAGAGAACTTGTTCTCGACTTTCCAGTTTCCTCTATATTAAGAATAGTGGTATATATATTTGTGCAATTGTTCATCCAAACTACGATCCGTCTATATTACTATCGGTTGTTGACTGGTTAGGGTTTGTTTTAATTTGTGAATTTAAATTGTTAAATTCTAAAATTGATTCTTTAAATTAATTTAAGATCTAATATTGAGTATATTTAATTTAATTTTGCCCTAAATTGACCCACTATAATCCCAAATTTCTTTGTTGACGATGAGACTAATTAGATTAGTCAAGATTCGGATGTAATTGATAACATAAAATTACTAAAATTTATTGTTGACGATGAGACCTAATAAGATTAGGACAAGACTAGTTTTAATTATGGTGGTGACGGAACGAAACGAGGCCAACCCGGTTGGCACGAGTATGAGAACTTGGTGGACACGAATGTAACTCATTCGGCACGGGTATGTCCCGATTGGAACGAGATAACCCGGGAGGCAAAGTTTTGACAAAGACGACACAATATTTACTCGGAGGACATGGTATCGGGTCAGGTGACGCTTTTAAGAAAAGTCATTTTCTTGCGTTTGTGTGTTGATTATGAATCAAACATGGATTATACTTTATTTTTTCGAATTAATGAAAAATTAGTTTTCTAAATCGGCTAAATAATTTTATGCATTTTAATTATCATGTTATCATAAGTGGATCGGGAAAAGAGTTTCTCGTATCCTATTTGATTTTGATGAATTGTTCATCTATATGACAATTATAAGTTGCAGATCGATTAAGAGTCGAGTTTTGTATATCCGTTCAATTTTTCCAAGTGGGGAATTGTTTCTCATAATTGGAAAAATGAAAGAGATTGGTGAAATTGGTCAAACCAAATAGCAATTATGAATTGTGATATGATTATGAATCAAAATATGGGATCTTTTACCTTGTTTTATGCACTAATCATTGATAACAATTGAATATTATGTCATACGATGCATAAATTTTATTGTTTAGACTTCTGACTTGTGTGCCTAGAACTAATAGGTCGCCTTGTAAGTTGACCTAGTAGCATGTTTAAGACCTGTAATGCATTTAATCCCTCACACAAATATTAAGCATTGTCTTTCCAGAATTGACCACTACAATAATTTCATATCATTGGTTGAAGTGACTGCCTAAGCGGTTCTTTACCAATGTGTGTGGACTGAATAGGTGGGTAACGGTTACGGACAGGTTCAGTTTAGTTTGCTTAATATCGCTATCAAGTCGGACATGGGCTTTAAGGCAAATAGTTGGTGTCATATGATGACTAATTCCGACGAACCATGTAATTGACAAGTTTGTTGTCTACCTTTACTTTTGGAGCTTGAGCAGTGAGCCCAAGTTCACTTGAGTGACAAAAGGTTTAAGATCTTGGAATATTATGCGAACTTGAGGGTAGTTTGCATGATTTTATCTTATAATTGTTTAAGATTGTTAATATTAATTGTCGTTTTACTTTGCATATACATGTAGTTGTAATTTAGTTAACGTTATCACATTTATTAAAGATGAGTTTGAATTGTTCAACCTCGTCGATTGGTATCTTGAGAATTGTTCTCAAAATTAGAGATATGGATTCTGTCCTTGTGAAGGATAATTCTGATAGATCATAACCAGTGCTAATGTATAGTATGCACTGTATAATTAGAGTAATGAAGTAACAAAATCAATTGTTTCAATAAGAGGGAACAATTCCCATTGAGTGAGAAAAATGTTGAAGATGATCTAATTAATTCATGTCATACGATGACGTGATTATATTGATAATCAGGAAATTTTGGATACTTCTTTCTAGAGAATTAGGAATTGAAATCGTTTCAATTAGTCCTAAGTTTAGGTCACTTTATTATGAATAAATCAGGTGACTTAATAAGGTTTCTCACCTTTTAGCAAAAGATGTTAAAAGATGATTGAACATTGTATTAAGAAGGCAAATAATACTAATGTTCTATGAGTTCATCAAGAAAATTGCTTGAGATAATGACTAACGAATCTAAGACGTTGGTTAAAGTAAGGGAAGGAAAATTGTTGTTATACCCAAACTTGTTCCCAACTTTAGATTAGGTACGAAATTATTTATCATTAATGTAATGATTCAGTCATTAATGTAATGACAAATATATGGCATTGGTAGATAGCTTTCTAGAAGTGTCTAGAAAATCAGCAAATCAATTGAAGTATGACTTCAAGGGTGTACGTTACTAGAGTAATTGTTACTTTCATTCTACTGTTTTCGTATAAGATACCGAAAGCAACTATTACATTATTGTGGATGTAATGGTTCAAAGAGGGTAGAATAATGGTATATAACTGAATATTTTATGATTGAAATGTACAAACGTTGTTGTTTCGTATATAAATGGAAAATCACTTAATTTTACCATAAAGCTGAATACTGAAATTGAGTAATTGTTATTTTTGCACTAGTCATAAGTAAAAATATTAATTTTGTTTCATGTATGAGCATGAAAAGTTTTAATAAAAGTAGAACAATTGTTGTTCTATACCTTGCAAGAATATGAGATACAATAAGGCTAGCATGATTGTTGAGCTCTACATTCCTAATAATAAATGCTTTTATTTGTAACATAACAACCAAAAGGTTCCGTCTCTCGACACAAGTTTTACCTATTATGGCATTGTCATCAATCCATGAGACAAGAAACATAAGAATAAGTTTCATAATGATGAAATTATAAACCTTATTGATACGGATCAACTAAGGTAAATGGATCTTATTTAGATGGATAAATGACATTTGTAGTGACTCCTACTAATTGTAGTGGGAGGGTACTTAGACTTGTTGGATCACACATATACAGATACGTGTGAGTTTAACTAGTGATGTTGCAAAAATGGGTAACACGTATGATTTTGTTCATTTTATGAAATTAAATCTTAATGCTTTGAATTGTTTAAGGAAATTCAGATGAAAGTACAAGATCAACTTGATAAGTTGTTACAAGTCGTTCAATATGATTGAAACAAGGAGGAATTGAACTAAAAGATTGTGATCACCTTACAAGTATTAAAAAGTGTTTCAAACTACATCGAACCATATTTGATACAATTTGGTCTATGATGAGTCATATGTAGATTTTACTGACGCTTTAGAAGCTTATGCACTATAAAAATCTTTGTACAATGTTGATAAAATTGTTCATTTAATAAGTCGGAGGAAAAGACACCATATATAAGATATGGAGAAAAGATGTCATATTAGATATGAACTAGAAATGTTCTATATTCCTGTCTTAATAATCGAATCTTGAAGTTTAAAGAAAATCATTTTCTGGAACTTAGACTCAGTTCTGACATTTGTTTTATTAGGAGTATGATGTTAATTTTACAAACCATCCAAGGAACAAAACTGTTTTGTTGCATGGAGTGGTATGTTTTCTTTTAAGGTGATCTGATTTCTAATAGAAACAATGGGAGTAGAATCGACCTTGAAATATTCAAGATTAATAGGAATTCTCTACAACTGTTGAAGAGGATATTGAGGCATCCATGAAAAATCATGATCATCTTAGCTGTAAAATATTACCCTACATAGTTTTGACCTATGATGAAACAATAATGGACAAAGACTCCAAGAATCACATGAAGTCATAAATCTAATAGATTTCATATACCATAACTACCAAGTATAGACTTTGGTTAAATGGGTCTTATAGTGAAGAATAGTCTTCAATATAAAGATGATGTGGAATAATATAAGAGTGTCTATGAAGCATAGTTGGTAATTAAGGAATGATCTCAAAGTAATGACTATGGAAAAATCCTTTTTACAACATTATGCTTAAGTGTATTAAGATGGATTTAGCATGTTGAATGTCATCACTCATTATGATGAGTTTTGAACATATATATGTGAAATACACTTCTTGAAAGAGATGCAATATGATGTGTGTGCGACTCATCGTATGAATTTCATATTATCAAAATTGCTGGACAAATGTGAATGATCCAATTTAATTGGAGCAAGTACTATGTAGTAATATCTTCGTTCTCAATGTGGTAATTCAAATATGTTTGGTTTCCTTTGAGACGAAGAGAGACAAAGTGTGTACAAGAGGCTAGTGGGAGTGCATTTATCGTTATGATTTAGTATGTAAGTGACACACTTCTCTAACTAAACAACATTTGGTTGCTATAAGTCTAGGAGACTTTGCAAGAAATGTGTTTATTATGTACTCGTGTGACGAGTAGATACTAATCTAGTGAGTGTCACTAGTCTGCAATCTAAGAATTGTTCCTTTGCGCTTAAGAAGCAAAAGGGGGAATTATTTTAGAGATGCGCATGATGTGATAAGCGAATTTCTGTAAACAAGTTACAACGATTCATATTTCCAAATAGACAAAGATGACATGAGATTGTAATCTCAGTATATTTTGTTTTGGATGAGAAGGTGTGTGTTGGAACGATTCCAAAGGACAAGTTTGTGACTAGTATTATAACTAGAGTGAGTGTTCTATTGCCTTTGAAGCAAAGAGAAAACGTTTGATTACGAATCAAGCACACACTCAACTTTAAAGTTTATAAAGCAATTTGTTGCTAATGAAACTAATAGTTTGTCTTAATTGAAAGAAGGTAGATTGATCATATGCTTGTAAATAACCGATACAAATGTTGTATGTCCTAAGACCTCCTCTACATCAAGATCATATTAATATGATTTGTATAAGACGCATGGGCGAGTGGTCTTAGTACTTTTAGAGGTGTTTGGTTTAGTGGGAGTTATTTCGATAATTCATATATGTATGACATATTGTCATTTAGTTAATATAACTTAGTTTTGTCCTCAAATAATTCACTTTGGTGAAATAGATCCCTAAGTATGTGACTTAGTCTTTGAACTCAATTTAGATGATGTAATTATTTTGTCTCTAGTCAGGGTATTGTATTAGGACTTTTGAATGCCCTTCAGTGGCTAGTGTGTGAGCTGGTTGATGACTAATTTCCTTAAGTCATAGGTATTCGGATACTAAGCCAGACACACGGGTGTATGTTTGGGAACATGCATTAGACAGACCCGTCAAAAAAGAATTTTACAAAGATTTCGCTTAGTGTCAATAAAGTTCTTTACAAGTTATGAACTTGGTGGTCTTTAGACCTGAGTCTTTGACTATTCTGTACATGTGATGTGTATGCTTTGATACTATTCCTCGTAAGCTATTAAAAAGGGGGCTATGGATGGTTAGTGGGCATGCATGGATCATGTGATAGGATGTGGGTAGACAAGATGGATTTGTTCTTCCTTTATTGAAAGGAATTTATTGTTTCTTGGCCGCTCGAGGAGTGTGAATTGTGTAAATGCGTGGCCGCGCTCAGATGGGATGAATGTGACACATCTGCTCTTTTGACAACTCAACTTAGAGATTCGAGTAAAAGATTGAGACATGCGAGGATGACACTTGTTCTTACCTCATTCTTAATTGGAGACAATAGTAGCAAAGAGACATAACATCGTTCTTGAGAGGACATGTACAAGTGGGAGACTGAAAGAGTTATGTCCATTGTCCTATACGGATTGACCTGCTTAAGTCTATCTATCCGATATGCCTTACTAGAGGTCGATGTCGGATTGACATGTAAATGATTTACGTGTCCGGTAGTCTTAAGTGGGCCCATTGGGTCACACACAATGTGTACGGGATATTATTAATATAACGATATTAATTATATCGGGTCAGTAGTAATACGGACTCACCTGCGTTGTTGGGTTATGGTAATTAGAATTATACTAATAATCTAATAATGGTAATTAGAGTTATGCTAATAACCTAATTCTTCCTTCTCATATCCTATATAAGGAGGTTCATATGATGAACCATATATGGAATTAAGAGTATTGACTCATAATATATATACGGAGTATTCTTCTAATTAAGAGATATAAGAGAGATTTAGAGAGAAGTTGTGAGACGGTCTCACAAACCCTTATACTAACATATACGTCGCAGTTCCGTACCCGTGTGGATACCAAAGCAGGCATCACGTTTGGGGTACTTTATTCTGTCCGTGGGAGTTAGTTATTCAGTCTGTGGAGATTATATATATACTTCTGGATTTATTCTTATACTTCTTATTAATACGTTGTTCCGCTGCAAATAAGGTATAATTGTTATTCCTCTACTTTTGTCTTTTCGGTTAATACTTGTAAAACATCCTTGAGTTTAAGAGTTGTAACCCTACAGAAACATGCATATCGTATTCATGAATTAGCTAAAAAGATTGGTTCTACTAGGAAGAGATTTAATTATTGGCACATCGCGTACTTGTGTTGTTTTTTTATCCTTTAGCTACTTATTTGTTTGGGGTAATGACTATTTTTTATCAAATATGGAACATTTTATCGTCCAATAATTGGGTGTCGTATAATTTATGAGATTTATTTTGGTCTTGATTAGATTGCACTTTCTTATGAAAAATAAGGAAAGCATAACTAATAGATGATGTTTATTATCAATCCATAGACATCAGTCATTTTTAAATAGATGTTTATATAAACTTAGGGCAAACAAATAACTCATGTTTCTATATTTATAAATAGACATAGGACGTACAAAACAACCCATGTCTATTATTTTTATAGACATGGGGTATTAGAAAAACATATGTCTATGTTCTAGATAGACATAGGTCGTACGACCCATGTCTAAGTATTTGACAATAAATGACAGTCAACTTAACATAGGTCGCGAAACTCATGTCTATTGGTGAAAAGAACCCATGTCTATTTGATATTTTGTAGTAGTGATTTGTCGTTACAAATTTTAGGGGTACCATGTATGTTTATAAATGTGTAGAGATATCATATAGAAAAGCTAAAAATACGGGGTACCACGCATGTAGAAAATCCCTAATTATAAATATAAAAAAACGTGTATTTAAAATTATTATAATTTAAATTTATTAAAATTAAAATGTACTCCCTTTGTTCCTTAATGATTGCCTCATTCAATTGAAATACTTCTCACATATAATAAGGGAATGGGACAAAATTTAAGAGACGAAGAAGGTTATATAATCTAGAACAACTAGCCCAACTTAAACGAGCTTCCGAGTTGAGCCTTACAAAGCTCGGGTTCGGTTCAGATTTGAACGTGCTTGGCTCGAACTCGTTTTGACAGAGCTTGAGCGAAGCTCTGACCGAGCCGATTTCGAGGACTCTACGAGTCGGCTCCAATCATTTACACCCCTAGTTGAGCCTATGGAGCAAGATAAGGTCTTTAAGCAACTTCCTAGGTATGCAAATTGAAGATACGTAGGGGGTTCCTTGATGGAGACTCTATCTGTCTAACATGTAACTCCTTGATATGTGTGTTTTGCTAAAAATTTACCGGGTTAATGATTTCGGTTGCGGGTTAAAGCGGTCGCCCTATAACTACGGGTTGACGAAACAGTAACGAATCTAGTAAAAGAAGAACAACGAAAGAAAAAGAATGACACGCGAAGTTTTGGTGACGCGGAAACCCGATGTAGGAAAAACCGCGGGGGGGAGTCGAAATCCCACCAAGATTCTACTATGATCGGAAAGAGCGAAAAAATAAAGGGGATACAAGTATAGGTTATTTGGACTGAAATTGACTATAAATGCTGAGTTGATGGGGTTTCTTGCGATTGAGGTTGACGAAGACAGGTTGAATGAGTCCCTTCCCACGTTGTTGGTCCCCCTTTATGCAGCTGCTTCCTAGGGTTCTTTTCCTAAACTTCCTCCTGATCCGTCTCCTACTCTGCCGGAGGGATCCCCCAGATGTAGGAACAGTCTTTGACCTCTTCTTGCTGCTGGGTGTGGGCTGATCTGCGGGTGAGCTACTCTCCTTAGTGGGCTGCCTAGTCGTTATAATCTCGCTTGGCCCATTACCTTTCTTGTAGTAAGCTTTGACCGGCCCATTGTCTTATATTACCCCAGTCTTTGATCAACCCATCGACTCTCGATTATGTTAACCTTCGACTTTCGATCTTTGACTCTTTGACTTTTTGACTTTTGACCTTCCAATTATAATAAGCCACGTGGTAATCCCGAGGATGCTGATTTTATCCCGAACAAATGCCCCCAAATTTCCGACTAAGCTCATCTGAGGCGGGAATTTTCGTTTGCTTCAGTTGCAGGTAGTTAGAGCTATAGTTGGTTTCGAATGTTTGCAACTCTTCAAATTCTGTAATCAATGTCTTACCTTCCCCCCATCACTTCTTCACCCTTCCCTATACTCGGCTACTTTATTCCCTTCCCCCTTCATAATTTCTTTCTCTCTCTCTCTCTCTCTCTCTCTCTCTCTCTCTCACACACACACAACCTCCATCTTTCTTTCTCCTTCAAAATTCAAAATACTCCTCTGCTTGCAGCCGTAGAAGCATCATACACCTCTACTGACCCGATTTCAGGTGATTTCTTCTTCTTCCTTTTGTTTAGTAGACCCTTCTCTCCTTCCATGGCCCCCTAATCAACTTGTGCCTCTACAAGATCAACTCAAACCCGACCCGATACCCGAACAGAAGACTTGAATTTGACCCGAAACTGACCCGGACATTATTATAGAAAACAAGTCGTTATTGCTAAAAAAGTTGAAAATAACAAACCCGAAAATGACCCAAACCCAAAGTGACCCATCCCGGCCTGAAGTCAACCCAATTATAATAACCCGAAAGTGACCCAACACGTTGACCCGTTTTGCCAAGTCTAATTTGCCCCATGTTCCTTTTATGAATTTTTTTTTAGTTAAATTCATTTTGCTCTTAGTGTAGAAGATAATTTATCCTTCACTAGTATAGACCTCGTGCAATTGTGCACGGTATTTATAATAAAAATATTTTATAGCATATTTCTTTAAATTTGAAATATTAACTCATCTCGTTTTAAATATTTCTTTTAAATTTTAAACATTTCCTATATTTTTGTACTGTCGGATATGTCATCTCGCATTTCGAGATACTGATCACCTCTCTTTTTAATATACTGTAAAATATATAACTATTCTTTTAATAAATGGGTAGTAATGAAAACATTTTAGTAGTCATTGTGTGAATGTTTTCGTGGTTTCTATATAAAAAAAGACTTACTTTTCAATACCAAATGAAGAATATTTAACAAAATGAACTGTCTCACGTATTTGATCTTCTTAATCCATGATTTGTGAAAATTTTTCGTAGGGTGTTTAATGGTATACTTCGTATTTTATATATTTATTAAAACAATTAACGTAAAAAACATATCTTGAAAATGAAATTAAAATTAAATTTCAATTGTAACACCCGTGATTTTTATAAATTAAATTAAATTAAAATTTTGGTTCGTATTCATATTTTTTGTTTACGGTTTAACTCGTAATTCTTAAAATTATTATAAAACGAATTTATCGTTTAATCGTTTCAAACTCCTAAAATTCTATTTGTCTCGGAAACTCTTCTTATATTTAAAACATATTGTTATTTCTATTTCGATTTATTTTATATATTTAATTTAATTCTTATCGAAAGTCTATATCGATGATTTAAATTCTAAATTATTTTTATTTAATTATATTTAAGCTCGAATTTCTATTTTCGGCTCGAAGATCATTTATTTTAAGTTTCTTTAAAACATTTATTAAATTCTCCTCGAGAAATCAATTTAATCCACTTTATCGAAAATTTATTATTTATCGAGAGATACTTTTTCAACGTCTAATTATTTATTTCTATAAACTTCGTTTCCGTCTTGAATATTTATTTACTCATTTTCGACGGCCCGATTATTTATTATTTTTATTAATTCGTTTTAATTCGATTTCGTGGGTCAGTCAACTCATTGTCTCGGAAACCGTCCCCTACTTGTACCTATTCGATTAATCGGTTTCCTAATCCTCATTCAACCCACTTGACCAACTTGATGCATTCCCCCTTCCTTTTTTTTTGTGCCCACCGCTTCAATACTTTGAGCCTTCTCATCATTCAATCCTTATTTGTTTGTTTTATAACGTTTTGTACTTTCCCCTTGTCTTTACCTCTTCGTTCCCCCTTCTCTTATTATTTTCACCGCTGCTGCTTCCTCTTCTCTTCTCCTTATTCTTCACCTGTTTCGCCCTTTTTGCTTGCTGCTGCGTGTTTTGCCTTCATCTCTTCAGCATCTCCATCATCGTGAATCTTGCTGCGGTGAACCTCCCTTGTTTTGCTCCGTCCCCGTCGATCATCTTCTGACTTCGTCAGTCTTTTGCCGCCTCTGCTGCCAGTATATTCGCCGGATTACGATAAAGGTAGCAACCCCTTCCTTCTTTGGCTTCTTCCTCTCCATTTCTAGGCGTGTAGTGCTGCTGATTTGGTGGTTATCTACGTCGTTCGTTGTCGTGTTTTGCTGTCCACGACCCTGTTTTCTAGTTCTTTACCATTCCTCTATTTGCTCTACTACTTCTTCTTCTTCTTCTTCCTCGATTTCGGCCCTGTTTCACGTTGCTGATTTCTATCATTTTTGTCGTATTGCTACTGTCGTCTGTGTTTGTTGTTGATGTTGTCGCTGATGTCTGCTGTTATGCTTCGTACTGCTGTTGCTGCTTTGCACTGCTACATTTTGCTGCTGTTTATTACGCCCGTCCTTCTTCTTCTTCTTATTTTTCTTTCGTGATTACTGCTACTGTTTGATGATGATGCTGTCACGATTTGTCCTTGTTCTTTGTGCCTTGTTTCACTCGTTTCCCGTTCCATTCTTATCTATGTCTTTCTCTATTCTTAGTTCATCCTACTTCTCCCCTTCTTCTTCTGTTTTCGTCACCGTTAATTTCAGGATCGTTTCGTCATGTTCTCGTTTTGTTTTTTGCTGCTTATCATTCTATGTTCTTCGTTCATTTCCCTTTTTCTCCTCTCTATTTCTGTTCATTGTCCTTCCTTATTATTTTTCTTTCTCTTCGAGTTCCTTCTGCTGCTATTTCGGTTATGTTAGCATTTCACGCTGCTGCTATTACTGTCCTGACGTGCACCTGATGTTGATGTCGTTTTTGCCATTCTCTGTTGGTGCCCATGTTGCTGTTGGTCATTGCTATTGTCGATGGTTGCTCGTTCTCGGGTTTGTCCCTTCCAATCAGAACCCGACGAAGTTTTTAATGAAGAACAAGATCCCAAGGCAACTTTAAGACTATTAAAGGTTGGACGGAGCTTGGACGGATCATCAAGAAGGGGGCAATTACGCGATCGTTTCGGTTTTCGACCCGAAGGTAACTTCAGGACGTTACTCGATTTTATATCGTATGTTTGAGTAGTAGTATGTACTAAATTTTTTTAATTTCGGTTTTCTAATTTTAGCTATATATTATTGCTAATTATATTATTTTTTTTATCGTATGCCTTATAAATATTTTACAACTTTCGATATCGTTTTTATTAATTACGATCGATATAATATTTTGTTGGTTATCGTGACACTAGTAACTAAATAATAACGATTTCATATTTTCTTCATATTTCGTTAATTTATAATTTTCACTTAAAAATCGTATTTTTATATTTTAATCGAAATTTACTTGTTAATAAATTAATTTTCGTTTTACGATTTATTCTAATAAATGAGAAAATAGTCGATTTTGTTTTAAATATATTTTTAGTCGGGACTATTTTCATTAATAAATTCCTATTTGTTTCCGATTGACTATTTTTATTAAAATCCATATTATTTATTAATAAAAACTGTCTGTTAAAAATAATTTGAATTCCTCGTAAATTTCATTTCAATTATAAAGTTCGTCGACTCAATTAATTTTGATATCATTTTCTTAAAACGTCTCTTTTCTAAAATTTATAGTTTTAACTCGATTTCCTAATTATTTATAAAATACTATATATTGACTTATTATATTATATTTATATTTTGAGTAACGAGTTTAGAAATATAATAAAGTTACGATAACGCCGATAATAATAAAATGTTAAATTCGTTAGAAATACTATTTTTAATACATTTCACTTATTTTAATCAGTTACGTATTTTCTATAATAATATATCTATTTTAAGTAAGTTTCTAAATTTAGTAAGTTTCCATTTATAGAAAGTTTTCCTTTTTATATAAATGTTTATTCCTTTCATCTCCATATTATTTATAATGATTATATCTCTTGAATATCAATAATGGCTGTTTTGGAGTTATGGAATAAAGTCAAGTGTGGGGTTAGAGTAATATAATCTGGGGTTTACGGTTTTGCCATCAACTATAAGGCTGGTGTGTCTTTATGGGGCACATTGGTTGTTGAACCGAGCATATATGATGTTCGGGAGTGTGTGTACATCTTGACCTTAAACTCGTGCCTCGCAGTGTAAGACGCCGTCGGGTTGAACTAAGTATTTATGGTGCTCGGGAGGGGTGTGCATATTATCTTAAACTAGGGCCACGCATTTATAAGTCGCCGTCCTATTATGGTTGAGTAGCCTAGTTAGAGATCGAAGTTTGATTTGTTTGAACTAAGTTCTCGAAGCTAGTTTTAGTATTCTCCTAGTGAAAGTCTAGCCGTCTACACTACTCCTATCCATAACGCCATTTTGAATATTTTTACTATTATCGATACATTTTGGTTTGCAGGTTGGCAAACATTTGAAGTTTTCTTCTGAAAACTTGTTCTGATTTTATTGTTCCAATATTTTAAGATTTCTCCGAAAGCTTATTTTTATTATATCATTTAATGTTTTCCGTTTTAAGTATTTTGATATAATAATACTATTATTTTTCCATATGATATAATATGGCTGGGAGAACGCCCGACTTACTCCCCACTGACGTGGCTGTTATGTTTATAACATGACAGGTATTTGCTGCTGGGTTTTGGGTGTGAGCTAGCGAGTAGCGTGGATCCTACTCTATCTTTATTCTTGTAATTTATGGATTTGTATAACCCGTTTGGTGAATTTCCATTTTAGCCCCTTTTGTAAAAAGAGGCCTTTGTATTGACATACCATTTCTTTTAATAAGATATAGTTTGTCAGTATGTTTTAATCCCAACTCTACAGTGTTTCCGCCACTGTATTGCGTTAGATTTTCTAGGGGATTACATCAATACAATGAAATACTCATTTTTGTCCCAAAGTTAATGAAATCATATTACAAATTTTCTTAAATAATTTCCATATAATGTTTTTTTGGCACTTTCTTTTGACATTAATGACAATTAATATGTTAATGTATTTATTCATATAGACCCGTGCATATTCACATAGTATATTTTATTTGTAAGTTTTGCAGATATTCAATAATCCTTTTCAACATGAAGTGAATAATTCCTTAGATAAATGTGTACAAATTATCTTAATTAATTTATTTATCTTGCATCACTAAATTGCATTTAATTTGTATGATGTTATATAATATAACTAATATACTCCATCTGTTTTGGTCATTTGTTGTACTTTTATATTATTTGTTAGGAGTATTTTGATCAAAGGATAACAAATGACCGAGACGGAAAGAGTAATCATTAACCTTTTTTTTAATTAATTGCATTTATATATAATATTTGATACATTAGAGTTAATCACAATTAATGACTTTTTTCGTATTAAGATATTAGCAGTTGGAGAAAAAAATAAAAAAACTAAGAGATAGTTAATATCTTAGTATATAGGTGATGACGTTAAAAATGGATTATTTTTCTTAATTTTCCTTAATTAAAATGTTGGAGTGTATACCTTTAGAATTAATTTAATTATAGTTGAATTAATAAGATATTGGAGTGTAGTGGTAGAGAATAACTACTACTTGAACATACCTAAGGTCAATGGTTTAATTTGTATATAACTCATTTTGCTTATTTTTCTAATCCCTTTAATTTTTGATGGTGGATAGTTTTAGGCGGGAAAAATTGGAGTAGAGTTAATCTATTAGTATTAAGGGGATTATAGATAGCAATTTATGGAGGATAATAGGATATGTACATTTACGGAAAAAGATATATAAAAAAAAAAAAAAAAGGGTTATTTCATGACAATAATACCAACTATAAGGGGGTTTCTTAGAATAATCTCAACTATACGTAATCTCGTTTTAATATGAACTATGCCTTCATTAATCCCATTTCGCTATGGGCAAAATTATGACCTGCTATAACCGGTAATAGTGACCGGTTGTGACTTTCTAGGGTCCTTGAGTGTTCCGTCGTCGTTCATGAAAGCCAAAACAACAAGAAAATTAAAGCATTTTTTTCATGGCTTCTACAATACTAATCAGAAAAAAAAAATGCAAGATGAATTTTGGGAAATTTCAAAAAAAAATTAACCAATAGCCGAAACTGAAAAGGAAGGTTCAACCGGTTTTCCAGGTAACCGGTCACCTATATCAATGAGAGATTAATGAAGACATAGTTCATATTAAAACGAGATTACGTATAGTTGGGATTAATCTAAGAAGCCCCCTTATAGTTGGTATTATTGTCATGAAATAACCCAAAAAAAAAATTGGAGATGAGAGAGAAGATAAAGGAGCAATTTACAAAGAAGAAGGAAGAAAAAACAAAGATGGAATAAGAGAGTAGGGAGTTAAGGTTGGTTTAAGATTGATTTACTTGCTAGAGGAGTTAAATATTGGAGGAAGAACAATAAAAGTTAAATGAAAGAATAGATAAAAAAAAATTGAGTTAAACAATGCTTGGGAATAATATAAGAAGGAACATCATAGTTCATATTATTAACGTTAAATTTTCCAAAAAAATCATAATAATCGTATTATATACTAAACCCTAAACCCCTCTATCCACAGGGGCGGCTAAGGCCCAGTTCAGGTGGAGCGGGCGAACTGGGCCTCCAAAAATTTGGGCCCAATTTATGCTGCAATTTCTTGAAAGAAAAAAAAACGTAATTGCTAAATCATACCCAGGTTTTACTAGTTCATACCCGAGTTTTCATTATTTTTCCCGTTACTACCCTTTCTCTTAGAACTTTTAGAAAAAACGTTTTACCAATCCCCTTTGAATTCCATCTTTTTTTATTCATCGAAAACTAACTAAATTCTTTGATAACCATGCTAATTTGCACATGAGATAAGTAATTTTCTTGTTTTTATTAATATTTTCACTTTTAAATATATTTATGGGATTTTATATTATTTTTTTTGTTTAATTTCGAATTAAATCCTAATTATCTTATTGATTAATTTTCTTGTTTAATTTCTAAGCAAACCCTAGTTTCGTCTTTATGTAACTTTAGAATTACATATCAATACAATTGGTTTGTTGTTTCTATTAATAATTTTACTTTATAATATATCATTGGATGTAATTTTCTAATTAAACCCTAATTAGGGTGGTTGAACCCATTTATTGATTAATTTTTTTTGAATTAAATCCTAATTAGGGTGGTTGTTGAAGGTAAGAGGTGAATGTGGTGGTTAGGGTTACGAACAATATCGATATGTGGTGAATTTATTGAGATATAAGTGGTCAATTGATTGAGATTTGAGTAAGATGAGATAAAAGATGAAAAGAGAGAATGTGGGGTGGATTGGTTGAAAAAAATGAGAAGAGTAGTTTGGGAAATGTGAGTATGAATCAGTAAAAAGTTGGGTATGATTTAGCATGTCCCAAAAAAAACAACGTACACTCTCTCCTGAGTCCTGACTGTCAGTTATAGTGTGCATTAATGCATAAAACATTGAAAAGTGCTAATCTCTCCTTCCCCATGTGGTGTTTGGATTCCCCAAATCCAATCAATTAAAAATCAGTCTTCGAAGTATATTCAAAACAATTTTCATCTATCTAAATTCTTACTCCATAGTCATGTAGTATATATATCTTCATTATTTTCTGAGTGCCAAAAAAAATATATCTTCTTTCATCTTAATCTCTCCCACAATTAATCCCTTCTAAAAATTTTGATTTGGTTTTGGTGAGATTTTCTTGATGTAGATTTGATTTTTTAGTCTGTTTTAAATCTTTTATTGATTTCTTGTTGTCAATTTGAGGTTCTATAATTGACAGTGTTTTTAATTTCACTGATTTATGTTGAGATTGGTATTGGGTTTTAGTTTTTAGTCAACTTATTAATTTGCCTTTTAAGCTTGATTTTATTACTATACTCCTTAAGTTTAATACTACTCCATAATTCATACGGGGTAGTATTTTTTAGTCCTCAAGTTTTTTGCAAGTTGTGTTCATGAATTCAGTAAGTCTTTAATCAACACACTTGTGGATTCATTTCAAGGCTTAAACTATAAATTGTGTTGATTAAATGTATTATTTTATCGAAAATGTCTTGTGTAATATCTTTATAAAGTTTAATTGTATTTTGTAAATTTTTGGGCCTCAAATTCTCGTAGAGCACCGAGCCTCCATTTGGTTTAAGACGTCCCATGTCTATCCATTTTATAATTTCCTGCTTTCCATTGTTCATCTTTAAACTTCATGTTTGAAATATTTTCTTTTTAGTTTGAAATGTGTGGTAATTAGATATTCTGACCCCACATTTTTTTTTCAACTTTTATTTTTCACCACATATTCATATCGCCTTAATCTTTGAGTCATCTACGCCATGAAGTTTAAAGATGGATGAAGAGAGTAATTGGTAGTCAACCGTAACTATTTAAATAAATTTCACATTAAAACTCGTATTACATCAATTGGTTCCAAATGTGTTAAAGTTCACTAAATTGTTAATAAATTAAAGTACACATACCTGACATTAAAAAAGTTTGATGTCTTCATGTTATTCTTTTCGTCTTAATTCTTTATTCACTCTACATTTTATGTTAACAAAAATTATTTCAATCAAAGATAAACAAATACAAACAAATATAGAGTATTTGAAATACATTCGATAACATTTTATAGTAATTCCTCTAACTTTCTATGATTTTTATACTATATATTCATTTGAGTGAGAATAAAACAATGAAGTGTGAAAATCTTATAAAGCGAGGGGAAATACTTTTTTTTTTGTTAAATGAGGAAGTTAGAGCACCTCCAACGATGTTGCGTGAACTCAGCTTATCTATGATGATAGCTCATCTTCACATTCCAACCATGATGAGAGCTCATCAACATGTTGATGAGCGTAGTGATGCTCAACATGTTGATGAAGAGAGAGCTGAGGTGTGGTTTGTGTGGTACACTGAAATGCATTATTTTTTTTATTTTTTTTTTGCTTAAAACGACAATGGTGCTGTGTATTGTTGTGCGTTTTGCACTCTATGAGTTTGCACACCAATTTCAATTGGTTTATTTCCAACACTATTCTTAACTATTTACGATTTTTACTTAAAAACTTTATTTCTTTTATTTTTTTTTAAAAAGTAAATATCTAGATTCTAAATTATTTTCTCTATAAATAGAATCTAATATTGAGTAATATTGTCACATTACTTCTTCCTCTCTCTATTTTATTTTGTTAATCACATTAAGTAAAAATCAAAATTAAACCTATATATTTCTTTATAATATTAGTTATGGATAACTATAATTATAATAATCCGAGTAATAATAATAGTAGTAGTGGTAATAATCTCGAACAACAAATGTTAGAAGTTCTTCGAAAAATGAGAGAAGAAAGTTTTATGGGTCCTCAAATAAATATCGGTAACTCCGGCAGTTATCAAAACTCACAATATAACCCAAATAAGTATCAAACCCGTCCTAATTATGCAGGTTATGACCAAAATAATTATCAAAACCCTCAATATAATTCTCAATACCCGCAAAATTTTCATCCTTCCCAACAATTTGACAATAACTACAACAATTATTCTGATACTTATCCTCGTTACAGTTCGCAAATTTCGTCAAATAATTCATTCAACTGCAACCTATCCCAAACTTCAGAGTGTGATAGGGACAACGTAGTTGAAGAAAGCGATGAGGTTGAGATATCTGTGAGGGTCAGTGAACCGTCTGGTTCAACAAGGAAGAAAAATATATGGTCTATTTAGGAGGAAGAAGCTCTCATATCTTCATTTATGAGGCACTCAACTGATAACATCATTGGAACTAATCAAAAGAAAGATGCATTATGGGTGAAAGTCGGAGAGTTGTTTGAAAAAGCACGTGAAGCTAACCCTGACAAGATCATGCATCGTACTGCAAGCATGTTGGGCTGTCGATTTCGACGAGTATCAGCCGCTGTTATGAAATGGGTTGGATGTTACGAAGAAGCTGTTCGGAGGAAGGGCAGAAGCGGGTACAAGGAAGAAGACATCATTCAAGAAGCTCATGCACTTTATAATGAGGCTCACGGTGGGAAATTTCAAGATGAGCGTGCATGGATGATGCTTAGAAAATATCAGAAATGGCATGAAGTAGTTGGAGGCTATATTAATACGAGGGTTAGTAGGAAGAAGAGTACTAACAGTAGAAACGATATGTCTATGGGTGAGAAGAGCACAGATCCAGATACCCCTGTCATTGGAAGCGACCCAGACTCTGCCGGAAGTGGTAAGAGAGTTCGCCTAAATGACGGTGGTTTTTCTACATCAACTAGCGCTGAAGAAGGTGAGGGACGCGGGAGTCAACGTCCGCAAGGTATAAAGGCAGCAAAGAAGACGAAAGGGAAGATCAAAGTTGGAGAGATTGCATATTTGGCTGAAAGTATAGACCGTCATGGGAATAGGAAGGAGGCCGATGCGGAATTGCAGTGGGAGAGGCTAAATTTTGCTACACAGAAATTGGAAACGAAGAATAAACATATTGAAGCGAAGAATAAACAGATTGCTGTTATTGAACAGAAGGTCAAGAACGATGCGATGATGTGGAAATGGCAGGCGTTCCACGATTTATCGTTGTAGACACCCAAAATTTGACCGCCAGGTGTCTATAGCAGTTTCCAAAAAAACACCCGATGATGATCGGACGCGAACATGACTTAGTATACTCGGACTTGGGCTCAGAATCAATGATATCCGACATGGACTTTTAGCGGAGTAAAAATCTCACAAAACAGACCTCAAATTCAGGCCCAGTGGGTCGTTCCGAGCAAAATAAGACTAATTTGGGTCAAAGCTGACACCAACCAAAAATCCCGTCTTTTGGCGACCGGGTCAAAACCCGGTCAAAACAAACCCGACACAGGAACGACCGGATGCATGCACCAGGTTCACAATCCTATCCAAATCATTCACAAATCCTTCCAAAATGAGGCAAGTTTATCCAAAATCAATACAAATCAATCAAAGCCAATCACGCCCAAAATAGCCCGGGTTGATTGATCCACTCGATCGAGTGGATTGACCACTCGACCGAGTGGAACCCCTTTGAAACCGTCCAGATGCATTCGCGAGGGCACTCGACCGAGTGCACCCGCGCCACTCGGTCGAGTGACCCATATGTCGAGTCCCCTATAAATACCCATGCACCAACACAACTTTTACCAACTTTTTCACACTTCAACAACATTCATCCATCACAACTTTGAAGCTTGGAGCATACATCCTTCACCTACACCTTCACCTCTTTTACGACTACACAACACTACGACCCTAGCGACCCTAGGCAAGACACACAAAACCCGAGCCCTCGTCCCTCGGAGAACCGGCGAAGTATACACACACACATACACACCATAACTCGCGTACATCCTCGATACTCCCAAGCCCGTGCCGCTATTACGAGTCCATTTCCGAGGTCCCTACTAAGCATGTATGTTGAGGGTGTCCTAAACCCCATCTCGATCTCTTTTTCTAAGTCTCATTTTCATTTTATTTATCGTACTTTCGTATCATATTTATAATCATAATCGTAGTAGTGACACTAGCATTAATGTTGTCATACATTCGCGTCTTCACTTTTGTATCATCTTTTCTTTATCATCATTATCATCATAATGTCGCATCAATGCTTTTTAATACGCAAAATTCGATTTTGAATGTGTTGAACTATGATAACCAATCTAAAGTCATAGTTGAACGCATTTAATCTCATTTCCAATTAGTACGAAACCCGTTGATACGAAAACCGACATCACATAACTCGAAAGAGTTAGTTTCAATGTCGTGACGTAGAGGGACATCCTTCGTTACTAATTCAAATTTTCTAAACTAACAATAAACGTTTTCCTAAAACTCCGGTGACGGTGTTATAATCATTCATACATGATTATGACACCGGAAGCTAAATTAAATGCGAATCACGCAATATTCGTATTTAATTTAGCCGATCATCGATTTCGAATCATAAAAACGAAACGAATTCTCATTCGTACAGGGGCTACTCGACCGAGTACGTACGCTACTCGATCGAGTAGCACCCATAAAAACGGGCAGTAGCTACGTCTAAAGACACACTCGACCGAGTCAGGCCATGACTCGACCGAGTGGGTCCTGTAGCCCAGAAATCCGAGAGCTTTAATGCAACATTCGAGCCTCGTCTTTTTTTTAAGACTTAGTCGACGCGTGTAAAGTTAATCACGTGATCTCCTTTTCAAAATTCATGCATATCACGACACATAAACGATTTTGATCGACGGTCTCACATTATTAATTTTAAGTCGACGACTCTTTAGTCGTATCCGATGTAAAATTAATTTAGACTCAATTTCTCGAGGTGATAAGTCGGGACAAGGCATCGAGGTTCGAGATCGGGCTAGCACCACGTCTAGGTCTCGAACCTCCGTCCTTTGATTAATACGCAATATAATGCGTAACTAATTAAAGTTCGTCCACCTACACAAAATCACGGTCTAGTTTATACACGGGTCCGTTTATAATTATTGCTCGTCATTTCAATTGTATATTTTGATTATTATATTTATTGTTCGTCGTATTGTAAATTCCGGGTTGTATTCCGCCCGTGTAACTTGTAATCGATTTATTTTTGCTTCGCTTTATTTATTTGCGTTTTACCGCTTTTAAATGAACCCTCGCATGCTAAACCACTTCGACAATAAATTAGATGCATTAAATTGACGTAGCTCACATTTAATTCGCATGCTTAGCTAAAACGCTGTTTGCATAACATTTCACCGAATCACTAACGCGCATATTAAAAAGTCAAACGATGTCCTAGTAGAGGCCGCTAAGTGCGGGCGGGGTTGGGTGTCCTTAGTGGGCTTCCCAACACGTACCCTCACCCCTTACTCAGAACCGTGGTTTCCGGATGTCCGAATCCATTGGCAACGAGAGTCATTCAATATACGATTAACCGCTCAAGTCGGCATCTATATCGATATGCAAAGGGACGAGCCCAATAAACTCTCAAACCAAAATGGGCCATACTTTGTGTATGGACCATGGCGATATAGAGTGGGCTCGAATGGTTCCGAATAACCATAAAATTCGGTGGCGACTCCATTTCGACTTAAATTTCAATTCGATCCTTCTCATATGGAGGTGCATTCGCCTACCCAAACCCGCGCGTGGCCGCGTCGGGGTGGACCTACGTCATGTCCACAATTTGGCGACTCCGCTGGGGATCAACCGATGTGTGGTTTACCGTCGGCGTTCTCAGGGTGAGACTCGAATAGAAATCGCTTGATGAGTACAATATGCGTTTTAGTTTTACGGTTCATGCATAACCCCATATTTGCCCGGGCCGGTACTGGTGACCGACGTCCCACTATACCACGACGTATTCATCCTTGGATACGTTAAAGGTGTTCATGGTCGACTCGGATGGACTTTGCGGCATGTTCTAAGCTCCACTCGAGTTAGGAAGACCGTCCCGTTTCTCGACTAGACTATGAACACTGGTATAGACCCTATTCAGACCGACCGAGACTTAGTGTAAAGCATACATGGCGTCGTTATAATGCTTACGTGACTATATGCTACTTGGTTTCCGTGTCGTTTTCAAAACATCATCATTTCAAAAATGCATCTGTCCAAAAATATTCAAATTTTCAAAAACTCGGAAAGCTGCCTAAATTTAGACTTAAGATTTGACTCAAAACAAGCCTATTTTTTTTTAGCCTGCATGCTGCCCATTTCAAAATTCGAATTTCCGATCCACCATTCGATTTTCGAATTTTCAAAATTCAACTTTCAAATCCTCGCGATGCCATTTTCAACTTTCAAATCTTCGAGATGCCGTTTTCGATTTTCAAATCTTCGGGATCTCATCTTCAAATTTTCAAATCGTCGGAAATTCTTTTTTCCAACATTCAAATTTTCAAAATATCCAATTTTCAAAACCCGGGACACATACCGAATTTAGGACTTATGATTTTACTCAAAATAGCCTATTTCTAACCGGTATGCTGCCCAATTCAAAACTCGAAAATATTTTCGAACCATCAAAACCAAGGCCCGATACCCTTTCCGATTTTCTCGAAAAATCGGGCCTTTCCCTGAGATTTTCTCGGGTTTTCCAAAGCTATCAATTTTCCAAACCTTCCTCTTCTTAGGACTTCCCGTATTTAGCAGTGTCGGGTCATGTCGTAAGTCGTCAAGGTCTGTAGCGTCGAAACTCTGTTGATCTTATATCACGAGTTTCCTCCCCACCCCCAGTCTGCCTTATTAGACTAAGGCAAAGCCCACCTACGTAGGACATACTCCTACAAGGGTGGGCCCGTTTACACACTCGAGTCCAAAGTCTGGGGTTTAGTCTCATGTGAACCTTCCTTCGAACGAGACTAGGCTCACCAAGGCCGAGATCTTAATGAAGTCACATCACCTACGAGTCATCCGTCTAGATGTCTTTCTCATGTCCTTTTTTCTTTCGGGTCGCTCGGGATGTACTTGTTTTAATTCCAAGGTCTGGGTTCGGTTCCTGATTACGTGGTGTTCTTACAGACAGGCCACCGGCAACCAAACACGCTCGAAGGATGGCCACTTTGAACAGTCTTCAAACCTCTCTAGATGCCATAATCGAGAAGCAAGCTCACATCGAAGCCCAACTGACTGAAATGAGGGCCGGCCAAGTGGCCATTGTTGCTCGCTTAGCTACAGTAGAGCAAAGGACTCCTAATACCGGGGTCACGGAACCCCTAACTGAACTAGTTAGCTCGGTCCGCCGATTGGAAGAACAAGTCTACTTAACCGGGAATAACAACATCCATCGGGAGAATAGTCGGGATTACAACCCGGTAAGTGACAAACTGCCCGCAAACCTGAATCTCACGGGCCTACCTATGTTCGAAGCGACTGAAGACCCGCTACTACATGTGCGGGCCTTCAAGGAGTTCATGGCCATTAAGGGAGTGGACTCTTCTATGTTTAAGAACCTCTTTGCGGCATCTCTGGAGAAACACCCAAAGGCCTGGTACTACAGGCTAGACCCAAAGAAGTTCTCAACCTGGGACGATGTGGCTACGGAATTCGCTCGGAACTACGCTGATAACACCGAGATCCAAACCACTATGCGGTCCCTAGAGGTTATGGCCCAAGAACCTAAGGAGGGCTTTACCAAATACCTCCAACGCTGGAGGGCCGAGAGTGTCAAACTGGTCGATAAGCCCAGTGAGAAGACTTTAGTGGAGGCCTTTGTCAAGAACCTCCTCCCTTCCTACCGGGTTCACCTCTGGTATGCTGTCATACCCAATTTCACCACTCTTACTGAAATGGGCATGAGAATTGAAGATGATCTAAGACAAGAGAGCCTGACTAAGGCCTCTAACAAGGGTTACCAAGGAGCTTCCTCATCCACCACCAAACCTCCGGCCGCAACCCGAAGCATCTTCGACACGGTTAACCTTTTGGATGCCTCATCCAAAAGAAACGTCCCTCATAGGGTATTCACTGATATAGGGACTACCTATACATATGCCTTACAAAGGCTATCTTCCAAGGGCCTGGTCCAGCCGATAGGCCCAACTCCTGAAGTTCCAGTTGAAAAACGCTCCAAGAGCTACAACGCCCAAGCCTACTGCCAATATCACCGGGGTAATGGGCATGACACCGAGAAGTGTTGGAAGCTGAAGCATCTAATTCAGGATTTAATTGAGAGCGGGAAAATACCACTACCCGGGGACAAGCCAAGCAACAAGGACAACCCCTTTAGCTCTCATGCCATCTTCACCGGTGAGGTGATAGACTGTTCTCATCTTATCTCTCCTTTCCTCCCACAAATCAATGGGATCTGGTTCGATGATGAAGAAGATGTATACCTCGCCAAAGGGGAAGCTGTCCCCATTACCCTCGAAGAAGTCAGGAAGGCTAAATCCAAAGCTTTAGCCAGTAACTCCCTCACCAAAGACGGCTCAGTCCAGGCAACCATCACTGAACTTACCAGGACGGAAGAAGCCATTGAAGAACCAAGCACCGATACGGCTCTTATCAAACAATTGAAAAGGGCCCGAGCTGACCTCACTATATGGCAACTCTTGGTTAGCTCACAAGAACATCGAGAGGCACTTACTAAGGCTCTCGATCAGATCAAGGTCGATTCCCAGGTTACCCCTACTGAAATGGTAGCCACTATCTTACCCTACCTCAAGAGCAAGCCCAAAGGAGAAGGCCCATCAATCACCTTTTCGGATGCCGACCTACCACCGTTCGGGGCCTCTCACAATCTGGCCCTATACATCACAGTGATTTGTCGGGGTAAGTATCTTCCGATGACCCTAGTTGACGATGGGTCCGCGGTAAATGTCCTCCCGCTAAGGACTGCCAAAGCCCTCGGGATTACCGAGGCCGACTACATACCAACTGCCCACACTATCCAGGCTTTCGATGGAAGCCCAAAAGCAGTTTCCGGGGCCGTCAAGCTGACTATTATGACCGGCCCAATCGAGAAAGAGCTAGAATTCCAGGTGATCGATGTCACCTCTTCCTTCAATCTACTCCTGGGAAGACCATGGCTCCATGCTGTGAAGGCGGTATCTTCTACTCTACACCGAAAGATCAAAATGCCCCTGCAAGACGGCATTATCACCTTAGAAGCAACCCCTATAACCGTGGCTAGCTGTAACACTACGGACCGCACCGACCTTTGGGGGTTCGATTTTGTAGGGATGATTGAAGAAGAAATCCTTTTTAGGCCCTACTTCACCACAAGCATCGACACGATGCTACAAAACTTGGGGTATTTACCGGGGGCTACTTCGAGGCCATATCTTCCAGCTGGGAAGATTATTGAAGTTCTGAATGATGGAGAATCTCACTTCGGTTTGGGATATGCTATAACCCCGGGAAATGTGGTCCGAGCAGGAATTGAGAAGGCCTGCAACATCATCAAGGGTACCTACTTAGGCCCTTATAGCCCAAGGCTGAGTGATTACTTCGTCACACCCGTATTTGGGGCTATTCAAGTTGGCCTGTATCAACCAACCATCATGCATCCCAAGGCTGCCCTAGCTCGGGAATGCAACTACATTCCGGATGACATATTTGCCCTCCTCCAAGCTGAATCCAAAGAAGGTACTGACAATGCCGGGCCCGTGCTGGGACTCCTATTCGGGGAAGACAAAGCTGTCCCGAACCCCAAAGAAGACTTGGTGAACCTGATCCTTCGAAGCAACAAGTTCGACCCTTCGAAGCTGATCTCGAAAGTCGGTGCTGATACCGGGAAAAGAAGCTGGAAGAAGACCGTCAAGTGGACCGACGGTCAAGGCCGAGTCTACAAGCTGACCACCGGGGAAGGAAATATGCCAGACACTGATTCTGAGTCCGAGTCTGAGTCCGAGTCGGAGTCTGAGTCCGAGTCTGTATTCGAGTCTAAGGGGTCTAATGCTAGTGTCCAACCTGTAACCCCTCTCCCTGTAGTCACTGCCACCGGAGCCTCGGGGTCTGTCCCGAGAGCACTCCCAATCCCGCCTCTGACCAATGATCAGATGGCCGCTCTCTTTGAGCTGTTTTCCAAATTCTCTATCAATAATAACGAAAACCGTTCCGCTTATGACTTGGCTTATTTTCAAAATACTTTCAAAAATACTTTTTGCAATGACATTGAGAAACCCGATGAACAGGTGTCCCTACCCCCACATCTGATCGAGCAGCTAGAGCAGAGGGAATCCCGAGACCCGGTAATCGAAGAAACTGAGTCTATCAATGTGGGAACAACCTTAGAGCCTCAGATGCTTAAGATAGGGTTATCCTTAGATCCCGAGGAGAGACAACAACTCACAAGCCTCCTCCAAGAATTCAAGGATGTCTTTGCATGGTCCTACAAGGACATGCCGGGTATAGACCGGGAAATAGCCGAACACCGTATACCCATCAAAGATGGGTGTAAGCCGGTAAAACAGAAGCTTCGAAGAATGAAGCCCGAATGGTCTCTCAAGGTCAAGGAAGAAGTAGACAAACAATTCAAAGCGGGCTTTATACAGGTGTCTGAATATCCAGACTGGGTTGCGAACATCGTGTCGGTACCCAAGAAGGACGGCAAGGTTCGGGTATGTGTAGATTTCCGGGACCTTAACAAGGCCAGCCCAAAAGACGATTTCCCGTTGCCACACATCGACATATTGGTGGACAATACAGCAGATCACGCCCTCTTATCATTTATGGATGGGTATGCCGGATACAACCAAATCAAAATGGCAGAAGAAGACATGGGTAAAACCACTTTCACCACGCCGTGGGGTACCTACTGCTATACCGTTATGCCGTTTGGGCTCATTAACGCCGGGGCCACTTATCAACGAACAGCCACGACCTTATTACACGACATGATGCATAGGGAAGTGGAGGTTTATGTCGATGACATGATCGTCAAGTCTAAAAACCGAGATGGGCATGTCGCTGCCCTAAGAAAACTCTTCGCCCGCTTGCGTAAGTACAATATGAGGTTAAACCCTCAAAAATGCAGTTTCGGGGTAACATCAGGCAAATTACTGGGCCATATCGTTAGCCAACGTGGTATCGAGGTCGACCCAGCTAAAATCAAAGCCATCACCGAGATGCAACCTCCCAAGACCGAAAAAGAAATAAGGGGATTTCTCGGGAAAGTCCAATACATCAGCCGTTTTATTTCAAAGCTAACCATGGTGTGTGAGCCCATTTTCAAGAAACTGAAGATAGGAGAACGGGTGCTATGGGACGATAAATGTCAAGCGGCCTTCGACAAAATCAGGGAAATCCTGTCTGCTCCGCCGGTACTAATGCCACCTCAACCCGGTTTGCCTCTATCGTTATACCTAACAACGACTGAGACAGCCATGGGGGCTATGCTGGCCCAGACAGTCGATTCAGAAGAAAGGGCTATTTACTACATCAGTAAAAAGTTCCTAGAGTACGAATGCAAATATACAATGCTCGAGAAAACATGCCTAGCTCTAGTTTGGGCCACTAAAAAGCTCAGACACTACATGCTCAGTCACGAGGTACATGTCTTGTCCAAAATGGACCCGATCAAATATTTGTTCGAAAAGCCCATTCTCAACGGTAGAATGTCCAGATGGACTCTAATGCTAGCTGAGTTTGACCTCAAATTCGTTCCGCTCAAAGCTATCAAAGGCCGGGTAGTAGCCGAGTTCCTCGCTGATAGTCCGATATCTGAAGAGGGCCATACCGATACTTGGGCCTTTCCTGACGAAGACATATTCCATACTGACACCGAAACACGGGACTTGTATTTCGACGGAGCATCCAATTTTCGAGGCTTTGGGGTCGGTATTCTCCTAATCTCACCCCAAGGGGAACACACCCCGTTGTCCATCAAATTAGACTTTGATGTAACCAACAATGCGGCCGAATATGAAGCATGCATCCACGGGTTACAAGCAGCTACTGATTTGGGCATTACGAATCTCCGGGTTCACGGGGACTCATCCTTAGTCATCAATCAAGCCCTTCAAAAATGGAAAACTCGGAATGCCAATCTCGTGGCTTACCAAGCACGAGTAAGGATTCTAGAGAAACAATTCCAGAAGGTGGAATATATCTACCTCCCGCGTGAAGAAAACCAGTTCGCGGATGCACTTTCCAAATTAGCGTCCTTACTAAACATCCCGGAACATATGCCCAGTATGCAAATCTGTGTCGAAAGACGGTCCGAGCCGGCGTATGTCAACGCCATTCAAGATATTGAGATCACCGATCCAGAACCTTGGTATCAGGCTGTTCTAACCTATTTGACTACGGGAGAATATCCACCAGGAACTGAAAACCGGGCCAAGAAAGCCCTACGAAGACTGGCCACCCAATTCATACGTACGGACGACGGTCAGTTGTACAAAAAGACGGCACAGGGGGCTTTACTCCTATGTATCGACAAAACACAGGCCGAAAAAGTGATGGCCGATCTACATGACGGCGAAAATGGCCCGCATATGAATGCCCATATGCTAGCCCGAAAAATCATGAGGCTCGAATACTAATGGAACAGTATGGAGGCCGACTGTCAATCATACGTCAAACACTGCCATAATTGTCAAATTTTCGGTAATGTTCAACACATGCCATCATCCCTACTATACACCATGACATCACCATGGCCATTTTCGACGTGGGGGATTGACATAATTGGAAAGGTGAATCCTTCCGGAACAGGAGGCCACTGTTTTATTTTGGTGGCGATCGACTATTTTACCAAATGGGTCGAAGCTGAATCATACCGTGTCTTGAACGCCAAGCACGTAGCCAAATTTATCCAGAATAAAATCATATGCCGGTACGGGATCCCGCACGAGTTTATCAGTGATCACGGGACCCACTTCCAAGCAGAAACCGCTACCTTGCTAGCAAAATACAAAATCCAGAGGCACACATCCTCGCCTTACCGTCCCCAAACAAATGGAGCGGTAGAAGCTGCTAATAAAACAATTGTCACCATACTCAAAAAGATGGCCGATAATTATCGGGATTGGCCCGACAAAATACCCTTCGCCCTATGGGGATACCGGACATCGATCCGAACTGCGACCGGGGCAACCCCATATTATTTGACATATGGGATGGAGGCGGTCCAACCAGTCGAATTAGAAGTACCTTCCCTCCGGATCCTGCTAGAAAGTCAAGTACCCGAAGCAGATTGGGTCCAAGCTCGATATGACTCGTTGGTTCTTTTAGACGAACGGCGGTCCCGGGCTCTCAATAACATCCAAATATACCAAAAGAGAATCAAACGGGCCTTTAACAAAATAGTTAGGCCCAGGAACATCAAAGAAGGCGATTTGGTCCTAAAATCGGTTCGTGCCTTACTACCGGTTGACCCAAGAGGAAAATTCAAACCCAATTGGGCTGGGCCATACCTAGTCAAGAGGGTTCTGTCAGGAGGAGCAGCAATGCTGACGGATCTGGACGGAAATGAATTTGTCAACCCGACCAACCTAGACCAGCTGAAACGCTACTACCCCTAAACCTTATCTCAATGTCATTCGCAAAATTTATTTAAGCACTTTGTCAAAGTTTATAAGCAAGTCAATAAGTTAGGATTATTTATCCTACTGTCGCACATCTTGAACTCATAGTCTTGGTGTATTTCAAAATTGCAAAAAATCTACCCCCGAACTACGTTTGGTTTGATTCCACTAACTGTGGATACGTAGGCAGCCCCTCAAAAGGGCACAACCACTGCAATAACGAAAAAAGACAGAAACGGTTTCACTAATAATATTTTATTCCAAAAAAAAAACACCGACAAACTCGGTAGTTCAAAATTACAAAAAAACCACGAAAAGCCACAAAAAAAGAAAAAAACACTACAAAATTAGTAATAATATTTCAAATAATAAAAGAGAGACTAGTCGTATCCGGGCATCTTGCCCTTGCCTTTGTCTTTCGGGTCTTGAGGAGCCCGGGGACGTCGAGGCGGCGGCGGGGGCAGGCGTTCCCGAATAACAACCGGAACTTCCTTAACTCGAGTCCTCTTCTTCGACAAAGGATCTTCAGCTATAGTCACGGGCCCAAGTCGAGCCCGTACATGCTCCGGCAACCTATCCTTGGGACTAAGTCGGTCCTGGGCTGAAAGTCTCGGCCCTAGTCTCCTCTCCAAATTGGTCTGGGGGCTCACCTCCCCCTGAGCACCTCTAGCATTGGACCCCCTAGCTCGAGTCCTAGTCCTTCTTCTCTGTCTTGGCCTCAGACAGGCTACGGGAGCTTGAGTTTCCCCTTCAGCAAAGAAGTCCCGGTTGTCTTTAACCTCTTCTCGCCTGAGCAGGTCGAAGGCCTCGTCAACCTTCAGGGCAGCACGAGCTTCGGCAGTCTCGGCTTTAGTCCACCTTTCATAGGAATAAGACACCCAGGCAGAGTGAAGCGGCTTGGGAACGGTCCAAGTGATTCGAGTGTACCACCTCTGGATCCAGGTGTCGCAGAAAATGTCAGTCAGCTGGTCCGGCTCCCTCACAACAGCCTCGTGCTCCAGGATACGCTGAGTCCACCCATACTGCCTAAGTATACGGTCAGGATACAGATGAACAGTCTGGCTAAAGGACAGAATCACCTGGTAGCGCGCCTTGTCATCAGGTGCCAAACCCGTCCAGGAGTAAATAGGCCACCACGGAACCACCCATCGTATCAATGGACCACGATGGAACGTTAGTTCTTCCTCCCAGTATTTCTGAGTAACGAGGCAAGATGAATCGGTAGGCCGTCTCCTCGTCATCACCTGGTTGAACCAATATTCACTCGGGTTGGAGGGAGGATCAATCTTGGACAGCCTTTCGAATAGCCAGAGCTGAACAAAAAAGGGTAACGCTTATGAAATTTCGGGCAAATCAGGCGTCCGCATAGGGGCACTCGATCGAGTGACACCCCTAAAACATGGCAGTACGCTCCTCTACGAGGGCACTCGATCGAGTGCCATGGTGACTCGGTCGAGTGCCCCCTGCAACAGTATATCGCGACAAAAAAAAAAAAAAAAAAAAAAAAAAAAAAAAAAAAAATCGAAAATCGAAAAAAGAAAAGGAAAAGCGATATACCTGCAGCAGACGGGTACTACCCGTAAAATGGGCTGACTCATCCCTCTTCCGGTTGCCCAAACCTTGAATGATCTCCCCCGTAATTAACGACGCAGGGCTGCACTCCGTCTCCATGAGATCAGCAACAACGAGAAGACGAACACTCCCCATGCAAGACAGCAGGTCCATATGGCCTTCAAAGGCATACACGTGCAGCATACAGAAGGCGAACGCCCTACGACTATGAATGGGCGTAACCCGGATGTCATACGGGTTCATGAACTTCTCGGCTAAAGCAAGCAGAGAAATAGTATCCCCATCAGCCATGCGAGATACTTCAGCATGGGAGAGACCCAAAAACTCCCTCAGCTTCCTCCTAGGGTCTCGAACTGCGAAAGGAACGGCAGGGCGGAGTGATGGGTTCCACCCTCCTATGGCAGCGATTTCCTCAGGGAGAGGACAAATTTCGCCCCGGGGAAAGGCAAAGACGTGGTAGGTGTCATCCCAAAAGGTCAGACAGGCATCAAGGAAATGACGGTCCACGTGCAACTGACGAAACGTGAACAGTTGGGATATACCAGACTGCCTCAGAGCTACCTTGCTCGCATCCTTAAAACGGTGTGACCAATCTTTCAGCATGTTGATCAGACGGTCGATACCCATGCTAAGTTTTTCTGAGAGGAATAAAAGTTTTCTTTTAAAAGAGAAGAGGAAGCTTTTTTAGAATTGTGACAAAAAGAAAAGAACCAGGGTGATGTATTTATAACAACAAAGATGGAATAAGAGAGTAGGGAGTTAAGGTTGGTTTAAGATTGATTTACTTGCTAGAGGAGTTAAATATTGGAGGAAGAACAATAAAAGTTAAATGAAAGAATAGATAAAAAAAAATTAATTAAACAATGCTTGGGAATAATATAAGAAGGAACATCATAGTTCATATTATTAACGTTAAATTTTCCAAAAAAAACATAATAATCGTATTATATACTAAACCCTAAACCCCTCTATCCATAGGGGCGGCTAAGGCCCAGTTCAGGCGGAGCGGGCGAACTGGGCCTCCAAAAATTTGGGCCCAATTTATGCTGCAATTTCTTGAAAGAAAAAAAAACGTAATTGCTAAATCATACCCAGGTTTTACTAGTTCATACCCGACTTTTCATTATTTTTCCCGTTACTACCCTTTCTCTTAGAACTTTTAGAAAAAACGTTTTACCAATCCCCTTTGAATTCCATCTTTTTTTATTCATCGAAAACTAACTAAATTCTTTGATAACCATGCTAATTTGCACATGAGATAAGTAATTTTCTTGTTTTTATTAATATTTTCACTTTTAAATATATTTATGGGATTTTATATTATTTTTTTTGTTTAATTTCGAATTAAATCCTAATTATCTTATTGATTAATTTTCTTGTTTAATTTCTAAGCAAACCCTAGTTTCGTCTTTATGTAACTTTAGAATTACATATCAATACAATTGGTTTGTTGTTTCTATTAATAATTTTACTTTATAATATATCATTGGATGTAATTTTCTAATTAAACCCTAATTAGGGTGGTTGAACCCATTTATTGATTAATTTTTTTTGAATTAAATCCTAATTAGGGTGGTTGTTGAAGGTAAGAGGTGAATGTGGTGGTTAGGGTTACGAACAATATCGATATGTGGTGAATTTATTGAGATATAAGTGGTCAATTGATTGAGATTTGAGTAAGATGAGATAAAAGATGAAAAGAGAGAATGTGGGGTGGATTGGTTGAAAAAAATGAGAAGAGTAGTTTGGGAAATGTGAGTATGAATCAGTAAAAAGTTGGGTATGATTTAGCATGTCCCAAAAAAAACAACGTACACTCTCTCCTGAGTCCTGACTGTCAGTTATAGTGTGCATTAACTGCATAAAACATTGAAAAGTGCTAATCTCTCCTTCCCCATGTGGTGTTTGGATTCCCCAAATCCAATCAATTAAAAATCAGTCTTCGAAGTATATTCAAAACAATTTTCATCTATCTAAATTCTTACTCCATAGTCATGTAGTATATATATCTTCATTATTTTCTGAGTGCCAAAAAAAATATATCTTCTGTCATCTTAATCTCTCCCACAATTAATCCCTTCTAAAAATTTTGATTTGGTTTTGGTGAGATTTTCTTGATGTAGATTTGAATTTTTAGTCTGTTTTAAATCTTTTATTGATTTCTTGTTGTCAATTTGAGGTTCTATAATTGACAGTGTTTTTAATTTCACTGATTTATGTTGAGATTGGTATTGGGTTTTAGTTTTTAGTCAACTTATTAATTTGCCTTTTAAGCTTGATTTTATTACTATACTCCTTAAGTTTAATACTACTCCATAATTCATACGGGGTAGTATTTTTTAGTCCTCAAGTTTTTTGCAAGTTGTGTTCATGAATTCAGTAAGTCTTTAATCAACACACTTGTGGATTCATTTCAAGGCTTAAACTATAAATTGTGTTGATTAAATGTATTATTTTATCGAAAATGTCTTGTGTAATATCTTTATAAAGTTTAATTGTATTTTGTAAATTTTTGGGCCTCAAATTCTCGTAGAGCACCGAGCCTCCATTTGGTTTAAGACGTCCCATGTCTATCCATTTTATAATTTCCTGCTTTCCATTGTTCATCTTTAAACTTCATGTTTGAAATATTTTCTTTTTAGTTTGAAATGTGTGGTAATTAGATATTCTGACCCCACATTTTTTTTTCAACTTTTATTTTTCACCACATATTCATATCGCCTTAATCTTTGAGTCATCTACGCCATGAAGTTTAAAGATGGATGAAGAGAGTAATTGGTAGTCAACCGTAACTATTTAAATAAATTTCACATTAAAACTCGTATTACATCAATTGGTTCCAAATGTGTTAAAGTTCACTAAATTGTTAATAAATTAAAGTACACATACCTGACATTAAAAAAGTTTGATGTCTTCATGTTATTCTTTTCGTCTTAATTCTTTATTCACTCTACATTTTATGTTAACAAAAATTATTTCAATCAAAGATAAACAAATACAAACAAATATAGAGTATTTGAAATACATTCGATAACATTTTATAGTA
The DNA here is from genome assembly GCA_958450325.1 of Agrostemma githago. Taxonomy (NCBI): domain Eukaryota; kingdom Viridiplantae; phylum Streptophyta; class Magnoliopsida; order Caryophyllales; family Caryophyllaceae; genus Agrostemma; species Agrostemma githago. Next base: position 17,929,150 of record OY288250.1, read on the forward strand.
ATTCCTCTAACTTTCTATGATTTTTATACTATATATTCATTTGAGTGAGAATAAAACAATGAAGTGTGAAAATCTTATAAAGCGAGGGGAAATACTTTTTTTTTTGTTAAATGAGGAAGTTAGAGCACCTCCAACGATGTTGCGTGAACTCAGCTTATCTATGATGATAGCTCATCTTCACATTCCAACCATGATGAGAGCTCATCAACATGTTGATGAGCGTAGTGATGCTCAACATGTTGATGAAGAGAGAGCTGAGGTGTGGTTTGTGTGGTACACTGAAATGCATTATTTTTTTTATTTTTTTTTTGCTTAAAACGACAATGGTGCTGTGTATTGTTGTGCGTTTTGCACTCTATGAGTTTGCACACCAATTTCAATTGGTTTATTTCCAACACTATTCTTAACTATTTACGATTTTTACTTAAAAACTTTATTTCTTTTATTTTTTTTTAAAAAGTAAATATCTAGATTCTAAATTATTTTCTCTATAAATAGAATCTAATATTGAGTAATATTGTCACATTACTTCTTCCTCTCTCTATTTTATTTTGTTAATCACATTAAGTAAAAATCAAAATTAAACCTATATATTTCTTTATAATATTAGTTATGGATAACTATAATTATAATAATCCGAGTAATAATAATAGTAGTAGTGGTAATAATCTCGAACAACAAATGTTAGAAGTTCTTCGAAAAATGAGAGAAGAAAGTTTTATGGGTCCTCAAATAAATATCGGTAACTCCGGCAGTTATCAAAACTCACAATATAACCCAAATAAGTATCAAACCCGTCCTAATTATGCAGGTTATGACCAAAATAATTATCAAAACCCTCAATATAATTCTCAATACCCGCAAAATTTTCATCCTTCCCAACAATTTGACAATAACTACAACAATTATTCTGATACTTATCCTCGTTACAGTTCGCAAATTTCGTCAAATAATTCATTCAACTGCAACCTATCCCAAACTTCAGAGTGTGATAGGGACAACGTAGTTGAAGAAAGCGATGAGGTTGAGATATCTGTGAGGGTCAGTGAACCGTCTGGTTCAACAAGGAAGAAAAATATATGGTCTATTTAGGAGGAAGAAGCTCTCATATCTTCATTTATGAGGCACTCAACTGATAACATCATTGGAACTAATCAAAAGAAAGATGCATTATGGGTGAAAGTCGGAGAGTTGTTTGAAAAAGCACGTGAAGCTAACCCTGACAAGATCATGCATCGTACTGCAAGCATGTTGGGCTGTCGATTTCGACGAGTATCAGCCGCTGTTATGAAATGGGTTGGATGTTACGAAGAAGCTGTTCGGAGGAAGGGCAGAAGCGGGTACAAGGAAGAAGACATCATTCAAGAAGCTCATGCACTTTATAATGAGGCTCACGGTGGGAAATTTCAAGATGAGCGTGCATGGATGATGCTTAGAAAATATCAGAAATGGCATGAAGTAGTTGGAGGCTATATTAATACGAGGGTTAGTAGGAAGAAGAGTACTAACAGTAGAAACGATATGTCTATGGGTGAGAAGAGCACAGATCCAGATACCCCTGTCATTGGAAGCGACCCAGACTCTGCCGGAAGTGGTAAGAGAGTTCGCCTAAATGACGGTGGTTTTTCTACATCAACTAGCGCTGAAGAAGGTGAGGGACGCGGGAGTCAACGTCCGCAAGGTATAAAGGCAGCAAAGAAGACGAAAGGGAAGATCAAAGTTGGAGAGATTGCATATTTGGCTGAAAGTATAGACCGTCATGGGAATAGGAAGGAGGCCGATGCGGAATTGCAGTGGGAGAGGCTAAATTTTGCTACACAGAAATTGGAAACGAAGAATAAACATATTGAAGCGAAGAATAAACAGATTGCTGTTATTGAACAGAAGGTCAAGAACGATGCGATGATGTGGAAATGGCAGGCGTTCCACGATTTATCGTTGTAGACACCCAAAATTTGACCGCCAGGTGTCTATAGCAGTTTCCAAAAAAACACTCGATGATGATCGGACGCGAACATGACTTAGTATACTCGGACTTGGGCTCAGAATCAATGATATCCGACATGGACTTTTAGCGGAGTAAAAATCTCACAAAACAGACCTCAAATTCAGGCCCAGTGGGTCGTTCCGAGCAAAATAAGACTAATTTGGGTCAAAACTGACACCAACCAAAAATCCCGTCTTTTGGCGACCGGGTCAAAACCCGGTCAAAACAAACCCGACACAGGAACGACCGGATGCATGCACCAGGTTCACAATCCTATCCAAATCATTCACAAATCCTTCCAAAATGAGGCAAGTTTATCCAAAATCAATACAAATCAATCAAAGCCAATCACGCCCAAAATAGCCCGGGTTGATTGATCCACTCGATCGAGTGGATTGACCACTCGACCGAGTGGAACCCCTTTGAAACCGTCCAGATGCATTCGCGAGGGCACTCGACCGAGTGCACCCGCGCCACTCGGTCGAGTGATGACCCATATGTCGAGTCCCCTATAAATACCCATGCACCAACACAACTTTTACCAACTTTTTCACACTTCAACAACATTCATCCATCACAACTTTGAAGCTTGGAGCATACATCCTTCACCTACACCTTCACCTCTTTTACGAATACACAACACTACGACCCTAGCGACCCTAGGCAAGACACACAAAACCCGAGCCCTCGTCCCTCGGAGAACCGGCGAAGTATACACACACACACATACACACCATAACTCGCGTACATCCTCGATACTCCCAAGCCCGTGCCGCTATTACGAGTCCATTTCCGAGGTCCCTACTAAGCATGTATGTTGAGGGTGTCCTAAACCCCATCTCGATCTCTTTTTCTAAGTCTCATTTTCATTTTATTTATCGTACTTTCGTATCATATTTATAATCATAATCGTAGTAGTGACACTAGCATTAATGTTGTCATACATTCGCGTCTTCACTTTTGTATCATCTTTTCTTTATCATCATTATCGTCATAATGTCGCATCAATGCTTTTTAATACGCAAAATTCGATTTTGAATGTGTTGAACTATGATAACCAATCTAAAGTCATAGTTGACGCATTTAATCTCATTTCCAATTAGTACGAAACCCGTTGATACGAAAACCGACATCACATAACTCGAAAGAGTTAGTTTCAATGTCGTGACGTAGAGGGACATCCTTCGTTACTAATTCAAATTTTCTAAACTAACAATAAACATTTTCCTAAAACTCCGGTGACGGTGTTATAATCATTCATACATGATTATGACACCGGAAGCTAAATTAAATGCGAATCACGCAATATTCGTATTTAATTTAGCCGATCATCGATTTCGAATCATAAAAACGAAACGAATTCTCATTCGTACAGGGGCTACTCGACCGAGTACGTACGCTACTCGATCGAGTAGCACCCATAAAAACGGGCAGTAGCTACGTCTAAAGACACACTCGACCGAGTCAGGCCATGACTCGACCGAGTGGGTCCTGTAGCCCAGAAATCCGAGAGCTTTAATGCAACATTCGAGCCTCGTCTTTTTTTTACGACTTAGTCGACGCGTGTAAAGTTAATCACGTGATCTCCTTTTCAAAATTCATGCATATCACGACACATAAACGATTTTGATCGACGGTCTCACATTATTAATTTTATGTCGACGACTCTTTAGTCGTATCCGATGTAAAATTAATTTAGACTCAATTTCTCGAGGTGATAAGTCGGGACAAGGCATCGAGGTTCGAGATCGGGCTAGCACCACGTCTAGGTCTCGAACCTCCGTCCTTTGATTAATACGCAATATAATGCGTAACTAATTAAAGTTCGTCCACCTACACAAAATCACGGTCTAGTTTATACACGGGTCCGTTTATAATTATTGCTCGTCATTTCAATTGTATATTTTGATTATTATATTTATTGTTCGTCGTATTGTGAATTCCGGGTTGTATTCCGCCCGTGTAACTTGTAATCGATTTATTTTTGCTTCGCTTTATTTATTTGCGTTTTACCGCTTTTAAATGAACCCTCGCATGCTAAACCACTTCGACAATAAATTAGATGCATTAAATTGACGTAGCTCACATTTAATTCGCATGCTTAGCTAAAACGCTGTTTGCATAACATTTCACCGAATCACTAACGCGCATATTAAAAAGTCAAACGATGTCCTAGTAGAGGCCGCTAAGTGCGGGCGGGGTTGGGTGTCCTTAGTGGGCTTCCCAACACGTACCCTCACCCCTTACTCAGAACCGTGGTTTCCGGATGTCCGAATCCATTGGCAACGAGAGTCATTCAATATACGATTAACCGCTCAAGTCGGCATCTATATCGATATGCAAAGGGACGAGCCCAATAAACTCTCAAACCAAAATGGGCCATACTTTGTGTATGGACCATGGCGATATAGAGTGGGCTCGAATGGTTCCGAATAACCATAAAATTCGGTGGCGACTCCATTTCGACTTAAATTTCAATTCGATCCTTCTCATATGGAGGTGCATTCGCCTACCCAAACCCGCGCGTGGCCGCGTCGGGGTGGACCTACGTCATGTCCACAATCGTCAAGGAACAATTTAACCCCAGAAGAAGAGGAATGGAAGCAGCAGCTTTTCAACGAATTACGAAACTAGAAGAAGGGTTATGAAGTATTTGCAAGTGTCTCTTATTTAAAATTTCGTTTACGTTTTACTTTGAAGTTATGTTTATGTTTACGGCTAGAACTAAATATGTTTATGTTTTAGTTTAAGTATTTCTTTATGCTTCTGTTTATGGTTAATGTTTGTACTTTAAGTAATTTTTATTTATGTTTGTGTTTAGTTTAGTTTAGTCTTAGTAACTGTATTTTGTGTACCAGTGTATTCTGTACTCGTATTGTGTGAAAGTAACTTTGATAAAGCTGGTACGTACTGTCTTATCAACTAATTTTTAACATAACATTTCTTTTTTCAAAAGTGAGCTACTTTTACTACATGATATGACTTCACTATATGTCGAAATAGAGTAGTACAGTTAGCTGTCCAACTTGTATGGTATACAATACTCCGTATTTTGCAAGTTGTGTGGCACAACTTTCTATGCATTGTCTATTTATTGTGGGTATTCCAACAACAGATATCACAACTTGAATTTCATATCCAAAAACAAATATCACAACTTGAATTTCATATCCAACAACAATATATAACAACAAATATCATAATAAAATAATGGATGCTCTTTATGAATTTTCATCATCTTCGTCTTCTTCATCTTCAAGTGAGGATGATACCGAGTGCAAAGCGATAGAGCGGGGCATTGATGCATGTATCGGCCGTATCTCACAAATGGTTAGGCGAAGAGGTCCGAGAAGATACATTGAGCGAAACCGCGAAATTGGTCATCAAAATCTATACAATGACTACTTTGCTCCGAATCCCACTTATCCACCAAATTGGTTTCGTCGTCGTTTCCGGATGAACCAACATGTTTTCCTAAGATTAGTGGAGGTTTGTGAATCATATCATTCATTTTTCAACCCTAGTCCGGATGGGACCGATAGAAGTGGTCTGTCGTCTTTACAGAAGTGCACTGCAGCCTTACGTATGTTAGCGTACGGGGAAGCCGCGGACAGGAATGATGAATACATTCGGCTCGGAGGGTCTACCGTAACAGTTGCGCTAGAACGCTTCACTGATGCAATTGTAGATCGACTGGGTCCAGAGTATTTAAGAGCCCCCACCACTGATGATATGCAAAGACTACTCTACATCGGTAATAGACGTGGTTTCCCAGGAATGTTGGGGAGCATTGACTGCATACATTGAAAGTGGAAGAACTGTCCAGTTGGTTGGAGAGGAATGTACCAAGGACGCAGTGGTAGAGCTACAGTTATTTTGGAAGCCGTAGCCTCTCAAGATCTTTGGATATGGCATTCGTTCTTTGGGATTCCGGGATCTTGTAATGACTTAACTGTGCTCCATCGTTCTCCTATTTTTGATGATATGGTGAATGGAAGAGCTCCGCGAGTTAACTATACGATTAATGGGCATGAGTACAACACCGGGTATTACTTGACCGATGGTATTTACCCACAATGGTCAACATTTATACAATCAATTCCACTACCACAAACACCGAAGGACAAACTATTCGCTAAACGTCAAGAAGCGGCTAGAAAGGACATAGAGAGGGCATTTGGGGTCCTACAAGCTAGGTTTGCAATTGTACGTAAAGAGGCATTAACATGGAGTGTTGAACGAATGAGAAAAATCATAACCACTTGTATAATACTCCATAACATGATAGTTGAGAACGAAAGAGAGAATTATGCCAACTACGATCCAAATGAGTTTACTAATAATGGAAAAGAGGAAGGTGATGCAACCGTGGAAGAATCAGAATATGAAGTTGGATACACCGCTTCAATAAGTACATACATTCAGAACAGAACTCGTATAAGAAATTTAAGGGGCCATCAAGAACTCCGGGCGGACTTAATTGAAAATATTTGGCAGAAATTTGGAGAATCTTAGGTTTTACGGTGTTGAGTCTTGAACCTTTATGTTATTTTCTTTTTAATCATGTACTTTTATTTTTAAATGAATGGTAATGTTGTGATTCGTACTCTTATTTGAAATGAATGGTAATATTGTGCTTTGTACTCTTATTTTTAAATGAATGGTAACATTTACGAAAATTGAAGTGACTATACACTGCTCAATTCCGACATACATTATGTTGACAAGACAATTCAGAATCATTTATTCAAAAATTGACAACTGATGGTAAGGATTTGTCACGTCCCTAGCCGATCAATATAACGCCGACTAACCTAGTGAGTAGCTAGGGTAAGTCGGGATCGTATCCACGAGGACGGTAAATCAAAGTTTAGACTAAGTCTACCTACAACGAGACTAGATTACCGAACGAACACAAAGAAGCGATAAATGGAAAACTATTAAGGAGGAGGAGTAAGAACTAGACTAATGATCGAACTAATAGATAAACTAATGTAAACGATGACTAACTAAGACAATGTATCAAATATGGAAAGAAGTGGGGTAGGTCGGGTTCATAGAGGTAGAAGGGTAATTGGGGTGATCAAGGGTAAAGGTGTGTCCTAATCGCTAGAGTCGGTCCGGGCTCTCGCAACTTAGACCGATGTCAAGGTGAGTCCGGGCTCTCGCAACTTAGACTCTAGTCGGCACTCTCGTGACTATGACTATTCTCAACATTTCCACAAAATAAACAATCAATGAGAAGATGAATACAAGCATGGAAAGCATGGCCACTACAACTCACACAAGCATATCAACAAACACATAGAGTGCTTACAATGTGACTAACAACAAAGATACAACCTTTTCTCCTTAATCAACCCTAATCATCCATAATCTACCCCTAATCCCCTTACTAACCCCACAAGAAGACTACTCACTCATAATAAAGAACAAACTAACAATCATAAAGGAAATCAATACCACTAAACAAACATCCATAATGAATAACAAGAGTAATAACAATAACAATATGAAAAGATTCAAATAAGATTAAATAAACTAAGAACAAGAGTAGAGATGATTATACCAATACTAGATGAGGAAAAGATGAGAACTTGTATAAATAAGAAACCCAAATAGAACCCCAAGGTTGTCAATCTTGGAATAATCTTCAAGAATCTTCTTAATACAAGATTAATTACAATGATTAACTAAGGATTAAGGAGAGATTAGAGCTAATGAGTGAGAGTAAATCTAGGGTTTTGGAGGCTTAAACTAATGTATGGTAAGATAAAGATGTCTTATAATTACAAGAAGGGAGTATATATATGGGTACAAGAGTGAAGGAGAAGAAAAGAAGAGGCACGTGCTACCTCTATAGCTTCCCGACCGGGACGGATCATCCCGATCGGGACGGCTCTGTCATCCCGATCGGGACGAGTTGGTCCCGACCGGGATGGGCTCACAGCAGCCATCCTAATGTAGCACCCCATCCCGAACGGGATGGGTCTTGTATGCCTTCCTCAAACACTCTTTGGTCCTTCCTTGCCTCTCATGGGCTTCCCACCGATTCTCGGGACTCGGGATCGGGTCTCGGAGGCTCAGGATTGGGCCCCAAGGTCTCGGGGTCGATTCCAAGGTCTCGAGTCATCGTTCCTTTATCTCGTTGGCTCCACAATGTGTATGTATTGAGTCGGAATCGCTCCAACTCTTCCAATTCGGCCTCGGGAACCTGAAACGAAGTAAAGGAAGCATAAGAAGCCCATGAATCGCTCCAAGGAGCGATTCCTCCAGGAAAAAGGGACCAAAATACAACAAATAGGCACTACAAACTACACTTATCAACTCCCCCACACTTAACCCTTACTCGCCCTCGAGTAAGCACATACTAACTACTTCACTAGCCGAATGGGTATTAGCGCACCCCACGCCCCTTCAACTCACGCGAGTGTACTTAGAGGAAAAGTGCACTCCGCAAGGCAAGTTGGGTCTTGCGACAAAACTGTGGATGCAACCGGACACAAAACACACAAACAAGTAAACATACAAACAACATAAAATCGGTTGCACCCGAAATAAAAGAAATACCGCTTCCCTCTAAAAGCGGTGAATGAAACACCGGTTTAGGACTCGAGGTAAGTGACAACGTTCCCAAGCTAGCAATACAAACCAAGGTGAACTAAACCCTAATAGTATGACGATCAAGCAATAAAAACGTTGGTAACTTACCTAGGTCCTCCTAACTTTCTAAAAACGTACTACGGGACGATCGGCGGAGTGGAAAAGTGAGGAACCACGGTGTTAGTCGACACTGTAGGTAAGTGAAACCCCTCCCCCTTTAGCGTGAGCCAAGAGGGTCATCCCGTGTCCAAGACCGCCTAACTAGTCCAAGTAAAAAGGTGGAAAACATGCAAAATGAGGGAAGACCGACTAATGCCGCTATCATCCTTCCTCGGGACTCGGTCCTTTGGTAGGCTCTTCACGGCAAAAGTCGGAAAAAGGCTTATTTTTGTGGGGATTTCTTTTTGTGAGACGGGTTTTCTTTTGGCATTTTCTTTTTTTCGACGTTTTGATTTGTTTTGCCATGCCATTCTTTTTCTTATTTTCTATTTTCTTTTTGGCTTTTGTGCCTTTTCTTTTTCTTCATTTCTTTTCTTTCTTTCATTTATTTCTTTCTTTTCTTTTCTTTTCTTTGCCCTTTTGGCAAGATTTGAGATTTTTGACATTTCTCAACAATCAAGAAAGAGAGAATCAACAAATTGCATTTTATTGTGTGTGTATGTGGGGAAGGTAGGGTAATGGTAAGTCGGGGGTCGCGATTTCCCTTCAAACCCACAAAAAGTGGAGAACTTGGACTAATCAAAACAATCCTAAACACGGTCACCTAGGGGACGAGACTCGGTAACCAAGGCCTTTTCACACCGTGGGTGGTCATAATGGTCAAAAGTGCAAATCCCGTAGTAAATTCCTAGTAAGCTAGGTGGACTCAAGGTAAAGGACCAACGAACTCATTGATTTAGGGTCATTCTACTAGATTAAAGTCCATGACTCGATTTATACTACTAAAAAGGGAAAGTACACACTCACACACTAGCCTCTAAACCGGGTTTTCGAAAACTATGTACACACAAGACACACAACACAACACAAAATGAAGACATAACGAAAACAAAAGGAAAAGGAACAAAAGCAACAAAAAAAAACAAAACAAGGCAAAACAAAACACATAGACAAAACAACCACCACCCCTATATTCCACACAAGCCACCAAATCATCCACCATTATGTATAAAGCTCCACCCGAGCACACCTCAACACAACCTTCTCCAAACATCACAAGGAAAAAAGGAGAAAAAGGGATAAGATGTTACCGGAAGTCTTTAGAGCTTTCCAAAGTCGTTGGCGATTAAGGCAACCTATAACAACAAAGGGAGGCAAAACACGCACACAAGGACAAAAAGGGAAAACACACAAAAGAAAAATCTTTTTGATTTTTGTGAAAAAAATTCAAATTTTTAGGGATTTTTAAGATTTTTTTCGAAAAACAAAGAAAATAAAACTAACTACACTAGAATATCACTCCCCCACACTTAAATCGAGCCATGTCCTCATGCTCGATCATAGGGTGCGGAGAGACAAAAAAAAAAGAAACTACGAAAATAAAGCTAAAAATCAAAAAGAAAAGTGGAGAAAAGGGTATAAGGTGTCCGGCCGGGGTGTAGTCAAGTCACCATGGGCCAAGACAAGAAAAAGATATGGATGGGGGAAGAAAGAAAAAGAAGGAAATAAAAGGAAATGGGAGGGGAGGGCTAGGTGTAATCAAGTCACCTAGCCCGGATTCCGTCCAAATCCGACTAACTCCTAAAAAGGGGTGAAAATCTTTTAAATGGACTAATCGATTGACTCGCGACGTAGTCACGTCGTCGGGAGTCGGGAGCAACCAAACTATGGCCTTGAAGGCCCCTAGATACCGAGACTCAAGGGAAGGGGGCAAACAATGAAAAAGAAGCGATAAAAAGACGGAAAAGTAAGGATAGTTACCCGAACTGAGCGGCTAGTAACTCACTTGCTCCATCGTCTCGTTGATCATTAGAGGCTCGTCGCTTGTTTTCTCGGTTGTCATCTCGCTTCACACTTGAAGAGAACTCACGGTATAGGTAGTAATGGTAGGGGGTGGGATTTGATGTGAGAGTTGGTGTAAAGTGAATAGGAAGTGGAGTGAGGGCATGATGATGAAGTACATGGGGCATATGGTAAGGCTAGGGTAGTTAGGGAGGTTGGGAGGGGGCATAAAACGGTTGGGTGGACTCGATTTGCGAAGAAGAATCACAAAGGGGGAGCAGAGGACCATCCCGGTCGGGAAGACTGATCCCGATCGGGTTACCTCACCCGTCCCGGCCGGGACAACCTCATCCCGGTCGGGACAGACTCACAGTGAGCTTGAATCATGGCACACCCATCCCGATCGAGTCGGGTCCTTCCCGGTCGGGATGCCACACCCGTCCCGGTCGGGATGCCCTCATCCCGGTCGGGACGAGCCCACAGTAAGCTCGAAATCCAGCGCACCCTTCCCGATCGGGAAGGCACCCTTCCCGATCGGGAAGCCTTACCCTTCCCGGTCGAGACGCCTCATCCCGATCGGGGTGGGTCTTCTTCGACCACCACGATCCCAAAAACTTGTTCCAAGTTTCAAAAACCCGATCCTCGTGCCTAAAATCCAAGGTATACCATAGCCAATCCTTTCTAGGGATATCTTCACTTCACCTATTCAACAAACTCAATTCAAGCATCAAATTCTCTCCCTTGCCTCGCTCATCAACAATCCAAATAACAAGAATTCACAAAAATCCACTAACTACAAGAAAGAGATATATACAATGAGACGGTTCTTGTGGAACTCCGTCAAACCAAGGTGGTACAATCTTCATTCTTTTTCAACAATACTCCAACCGGTTCCATCTCCAGCAAGAGCACGTAAGAACAAGTCGAAGGCCCTTGAGAAGTCTTGAATCAAGCACGTCATATAGCCGACCACATCCCAAGGCTCCTCATGGCCTTGCCTTGACGTTCCCGGGGCATCCCGCTCATCCAAGTTCAACGACTTGAACTTGTACTTTTGGTCCTTGGGGATATACCCAAACGTCCACCGGTCATCATGTGGCCCCAAGGGAGGCTCATCTTCTTCCTTGCTTAGCAACTTGTCGTCAAGCCCATGATTCGGGCACTCATCTTCCTCCATATCGGAGTCGTCATCCTCAAGTATATAAGAGTACTCCTTCAAGCTTTGTCCCGATCCTTCCCCTAGATCGATGTCTTCCGTGGCATGGATCATATTACATGTCTCGGTCATGGGCGAAGTGTTGCCTTGGAGGTCGAACACTAACTCCTCGTCGCCTAATTGAAAGGTGATCCTACCCTTCTTTACATCGATCACGGCACCGGCGGTGTGTAAAAATGGGCGTCCAAGGATGATGGGAGTGTTAGCATCTTCCGGCATGTCAACCACAATGAAGTCGACCGGAATGAAGAACTTCCCTATTTGCACCGGCACATCCTCTAACATTCCCAATGGTCGGTTAAGAGACTTATCGGTCATTTGGAGTGTAATGGAAGTACATTTCAACTCCGTCATCCCTAATCGCTCACAAATGGTGTAGGGAACGATGCTCACACTCGCGCCCAAATCACACATAGCTCTCTCGATCTTGTAATTGTCGATGGTGCATGGGATAGAGAAACTACCCGGGTCCTTCAACTTCGGAAGCGTGGAACCTTGAATAAGCTCGCTCACCACGCTAGTGAACGCTACCGTCTCTTCCATGTCGATGGACCTCTTCCTAGCTAGGATTTCCCGCATGAATTTTCCATATGCCGGGATTTGGGTAAGTAACTCGGTAAACGGGACACTAATATCCAATTTCTTCACAATACTAAGGAACTTGTCGTAATGGGTGTCCACCTTAGTCTTCATTTGCCTTGATGGGAAAGGCAACTTGATTTGGTACTTGTCTTGTTCGATTGGGGTGGACTCTTCAAAGGACACTTTCCTTTTTCCCTTGTCTTTCTCTTGAAGAGGGGGAGGGTCGTCTTTTTGGGGTTCTTCGGCTTCCCATAAGACTTGCTCCTCAATTGGATTGTCCAAGCTTGATTTTTCTTTATTTGGAGGTGCCATTTCCATTGTCGGTTCTTGTGTGGGCTCTGCTCATTAGGTGAAAAAGGGAGTTCATAGGACGTACCACTCCTCGTAGTAATAGCATTTACATGCTCAAATTTTGGTGTTTTGCCTTGAGGAGGTAGTTGCCCCTTTCGTCTTGAGGAGCTCCCCGAAGCTAGTTGAGATATTTGATTCTCAAGTATCTTCATACGGGTATCTCTCATTGCGTTTTCCCCTTGAATATAAGTGAAGAGCTCATGATGATGCCTTGACATTTCCACTTGACCTTGTTGCAAATCTTGATTACTCCTTTGTATTTCCGTCATTGTCTTTTGAATGTCAAAATCCCGAGGTGGGGACGATGGATTATGTGGAGTGTCGGTGATGGCGAGAGTAATGCCATAATCATGAGTAGGAGACCGGCTCCTAGGCTTTCTTTGTTGTTGTTGATTTTGAGTTGCTTGTTGACGGTTCCCTTGGAACCCATGAGAATTACCTTGTTGATGGCCTTGATTGTTGCCATGGTTGCGGTTTTGGTATCCTTGAAAATTTTGGTTTCCTTGGAAACCACCTTGATTGAAGTTCCCTTGTTGGAACCCTTGCTTGTTGTTGAAGTTGCCTTGGTTATTTTGCTTGAAATTGTTGAAGGGTCTTTGGTTACCCACATAATCTTGGTAACTTTCATTGTTGTCCCGTAAGGGAGGTGGAACATAGGGACGATGTTGTTGTTGATGTTGAAAGGCTTGTTGTTGGGGGACTTGTTGGGAAGCTTGGAATTGATTGGAGTAAGAGGTACCTTGCTTGAACGCTTGAAAGGCGTTCACTTGCTCGATACTTCCATGGCAATACATAGGATCATGTCCAACGATTCCACAAGTGTCGCACATCCCAAAGTAAGGTGTAGGAGGTGCGAACCCCAAAGCATTCACATCTTGAATCGGTTGATGGTGGGATGAACTAGAGCCTTGGACTTGGTTGAGGTGGCTTTGGAGCTTCTTGTCAATAGTCTCCATGTGTGTTTTAAGTTGAGCTCCAAGGTCAATGCTTAGCTTAGTGATAGCAACGACCTCATGCATGCCTCCTCGGTGTGCCTTCCTAGGCCTAGAGTATTGCGAATTATGCACCGCCATCTCTTCGATTCTTGACCAAGTTTGGTCATCCTCCACTTCGGTAAACCTACCGTTAGATCCCATATTGAGTATGGCCTCGAGTCTTCATATAGCCCATTCCAAAATTGTTGTACGAGGAACCATTGTGATAAGCCATGGTGTGGACAAGAACGGATCAAGGCTTTGAATCTTTCCCACGATTCGTAGAGGCTTTCATCATCGCGTTGTTGGAAACCCGTGATAGAGGCTCTCAATAGATTTGTCTTCTCCGGGGGATAGAATTGTTGGTAGAAGGCTAAGGCTAGCTTCTTCCAAGTATCAATGCCAAGTCTTGCTTTATCCAACCCCTTGAACCATTGCTTCGCCTTACCGATAAGAGAGAAAGGAAATAATACCCACCGGATTTGGTCTTGAGTTATTCCCGTTTGTGAAATAGCGTCACAATAGTCCGAAAAGGTTTCCATGTGTTGATGAGGATCTTCGGTTGGTAACCCGCTAAATTGACTTCTCTCGACCAATTGGATAAATTGCGTTTTCGCCACAAAATTCCCGGTATATGCCTCGGGTAAAGTGGATGGACCCGGCAAAACGTCTTCCGTAAAGGTTGAGTGAGAAGAGAACTTAGGCATTATTGGATATAAGGGAGACGATGGTGGTGTAGACGGTGTTGATGTAGAATAGGAGGGGGAACTAGGAGAAGAATCACCAAAGGGATTGATGAAGGTCCCTCCGGCCGTCTCTTGAGGTGAGTTGCTCAAGTCGGCTCCTTGGGCTTGCCCTTGATGAGTGGTGCTTGCACTTGGTCGAGAGATCCTAACCCGATTAATCGTCCGTTGGCGAAAGGCTCGAAAGAGTCTCTCCGGCTCTGGATTAAAGAGATAGAAGTCGCCTCCCCTCCTAGGCATACACTACACACTAGAACAAACGTGAGAACACCTAGTGCTTTATGGGCACTAGGCAACGACAATAACAAACACAACTAGAGACAAAGAGAAAAGAAAGCTAAGGAAAGAAGAGAAACTAGAAAATATTCACAAGAGAAGATGGGAGAGCACAAAGAAAGGTAACTAAGTCTAGATATAAGCAAACTAAGTCTAAACAATGCACCGTCCCCGGCAACGGCGCCAAATTGATGGTAAGGATTTGTCACGTCCCTAGTCGATCAATATAACACCGACTAACTTAGTGAGTAGCTAGGGTAAGTCGGGATCGTATCCACGAGGACGGTAAATCAAAGTTTAGACTAAGTCTACCTACAACGAGACTAGATTACCGAACGAACACAAAGAAGCGATAAATGGAAAACTATTAAGGAGGGGGAGTAAGAACTAGACTAATGATCGAACTAATAGATAAACTAGAGTAAACGATGACTAACTAAGATGATGTATCAAATATGGAAAGAAGTGGGGTAGGTCGGGTTCATAGAGGTAGAAGGGTAATTGGGGTGATCAAGGGTAAAGGTGTCTCCTAATCGCTAGAGTCGGTCCGGGCTCTCGCAACTTAGACCGATGTCAAGGTGAGTCCGGGCTCTTGCAACTTAGACTCTAGTCGGCACTCTCGTGACTATGACTATTCTCAACATTTCCACAAAATAAACAATCAATGAGAAGATGAATACAAGCATGGGAAGCATGGCCACTACAACTCACACAAGCATATCAACAAACACATAGAGTGCTTGCAATGTGACTAACAACAAAGATACAACCTTTTCTCCTTAATCAACCCTAATCATCCATAATCTACCCCTAATCCCCTTACTAACCCCACAAGAAGACTACTCACTCATAATAAAGAACAAACTAACAATCATAAAGGAAATCAATACCACTAAACAAACATCCATAATGAATAACAAGAGTAATAACAATAACAATATGAAAAGATTCAAATAAGATTAAATAAACTAAGAACAAGAGTAGAGATGATTATACCAATACTAGATGAGGAAAAGATGAGAACTTGTATAAATAAGAAACCCAAATAGAACCCCAAGGTTGTCAATCTTGGAATAATCTTCAAGAATCTTCTTAATACAAGATTAATTACAATGATTAACTAAGGATTAAGGAGAGATTAGAGCTAATGAGTGAGAGTAAATCTAGGGTTTTGGAGGCTTAAACTAATGTATGGTAAGATAAAGATGTCTTATAATTACAAGAAGGGAGTATATATATGGGTACAAGAGTGAAGGAGAAGAAAAGAAGAGGCCCGTGCTGCCTCTGTAGCTTCCCGACCGGGACGGATCATCCCGATCGGGACGGCTCTGTCATCCCGATCGGGACGAGTTGGTCCCGACCGGGATGGGCTCACAGCAGCCATCCTAATGTAGCACCCCATCCCGAACGGGATGGGTCTTGTATGCCTTCCTTAAACACTCTTTGGTCCTTCCTTGCCTCTCATGGGCTTCCCACCGATTCTCGGGACTCGGGATCGGGTCTCGGAGGCTCGGGATTGGGCCCCAAGGTCTCGGGGTCGATTCCAAGGTCTCGAGTCATCGTTCCTTTATCTCGTTGGCTCCACAATGTGTATGTATTGAGTCGGAATCGCTCCAACTCTTCCAATTCGGCCTCGGGAACCTGAAACGAAGTAAAGGAAGCATAAGAAGCCCATGAATCGCTCCAAAGGAGCGATTCCTCAAGGAAAAAGGGACCAAAACACAACAAATAGGCACTACAAACTACACTTATCAACAACCCCATTAAAAATTCTGACATATGCTTTAATTGATAAGATATGAAAATCGAAGTGACTATACGCTGCTCAATTCCGACATAAATTATGTTGACAAGACAATTCATAATCATTTATTCAAAAATTGACAACCCTATTAAAAATTATGACATATGCTTTAATTGATAAGATACGAAAATTGAAGTGACTATACACTGCTCAATTTCGACATACATTATGTTGACAAGACAATTCAGAACCATTTATTCAAAAATTGACAACCCCATTAAAAATTCTGACATATGCTTTAATTGATAAGATACGAAAATCGAAGTGACTATACACTACTCAATTCCGACATACATTATGTTGACAAGACAATTCAGAATCATTTATCAAAAATTGAAGTGACTCTACTACAAATTCTGACAGATGCTTTTATTGACAATTGAAAATCAGGAAAAAAAATATTGAAATGAATAATTACGTAGCTCTATATATAAGTTACGGTTTCATACTACATCTCCTCACACCTATTTCTCTCATACATAAAGTAACTAAAATATATAACATGTCTGCCTATTATGATGAGGAAGTTGGAAACACTCAGTGGAAAATCAATAAGATTAGGGATGAAGCTCGCAACTTTTGTACTCGTCTCAATTTAGTCGTAACAGAAAGCGTGTATACGTTATTATTAAATAGTCCACCGGCCCTAACCAAATTACATTGTATAATTACTGGAAATGCTGATGCAGTACTTAGTCCTCCGATGACAGTGAACAATACTTTTGGTATGATTTTTTACTATTACTATATATTACTATGTATGTACTCCGTATGAAAGTCTATGGTATATGCATATGTTGATTACTTTATGTTTAATATTTCAGAGACATGGACGGCTAAAAATGAAGAGCTTACCTCCAAAGTGAAATAGTTACGATGATTCGTAGGTTGTTCAAAGTGATTGCTGAGATGTTTTAAGAGACCTTTTGTCTGGGAGAGGAGGAACATTTGTTCAACGTGAAGAGGTTTACTACTGGACTATCTATGATGAAATTACGACGGAGGAGGATCGGCTCCAGGAAATTGAACTTCAAGAAGACGAAAACCCAGACGGCTGGATGGACAATTCAGATTATGATTACGATGGGGATCATGAGCCGATTCGAAAGTGACGGAGTAGTAATATTTTTATGTGTGCTTCGTATTTTTATGTGTGCTTCGTATATTTTTATGGGTGCTTCGTATTTTTATGCGTGCTTCGTTTTTTTATTTTTAAAGGTATTGTAATATTGTCTTTCGTACTTATATTTTTAAATAAGTTGTTGTGTTTTATTAAAAAGTCCGAGACAACAGCCGAGTATGAAATTTGAAAACCGAGTCGAACTATCAAATTAAATAATACGTACTCGATTTTTTTTACTCAAATTAGTTAACAAATTATTTTCATAATTTGTAAAAAAAAAGTGTGGAATGGTGGAGTATTAAAAAGTAAGAGAGATAAACAATGAGAAAGAGTAAGATGATGATGATGAAGAGATGAGTATGAATGGAGGAGTGTTTTTTATTGTGAAGTGGATGAGTGGGGAGGAAAGATGGAAGGATGATGAGTAAATGAAGATCATTGTTGGAGATGATCTTATAGCATTGTTCATGTGAGCTATACATCAAATCACCAAACCTCATCCATCCAAGGTTGTACACATTTAAAATCACAAGCATTAATTTTCCATTAATTTTTTTAGGGACAAACATTAAATTTACACACACCTCTCCTACATGAATGAATGAATAGCTCCCCTCCCCTCCTTCCACCTCCTCCTATTGTTTTCATTTTATTTAAAGACCAACTAACAATACCCACTTCACACTCCTTCCTTAACTCTTTCATTCATACACCCTCATCTCTTTTCTTAACTTATTCCACACCTCTGTTTTTTTTATTTTTATTAGGGGGGTAGATAAGAAATAATAATAATAATAATAATAATAATAATAATAATAATAATATCAGAAAAAATGGCAGGTGAAATTTAGACAACCCATTTTTGACTACCACCATTCTTCAATTCAATTTAATGCACTTGCTTATTGTTTCCTTAAATCCTTGCATATCTATCTATCTACAAAAAAAAAAAAAAAGAAAACAGGGGAAATTAATAATGAAGTATATGAGATCAGGAAGCTTCAGAAGGATGTTCTCTTTTGGAAGAAGAAGTAGTACATGTAGCTTAGAAGAAGGTTCATGTTTTATTGAAGAAGATGAAGAAAAACCTGAGTGTTCTCCACTTTATTCATTACATTCACAGCCTTCTCATAAACCCTCTTGGAAATGTTATTCCTTTGATGAAATTTTTGTTGCTACTAATGCCTTTTCCTCAGGTTCACTTTCTCTCCTAGCTATATACATTCCTTCCTTGAACTAATTTTAGCATTCTGACAACATCCAAAAATCTTCTACCATTTAGAAAACTCGTTCCAAGACCTTCAAATTCCCGTATGTCTACAGAGAGACCGTACCGTCTCTCACTAACTTAGCCAGAGATACAAGTGAAAAAAAAAAAAAAAAATAGGACCCACCATCTCTCATTAACATTAATGAGAGATTGTGGCTTCCTAATTTTGGGATTCCATCTCGTTAGCTAGGTTAAATAAAACGACCTTGTGCTTTGATGGAAAGTTAAATAAATAATTGAGGTGAGGAAGAGTGTTTATAATATCCTAATAAAGTGGAGTAATAATTGTAGGCCAGGGTGTGATGAACCATGAACAGAACAATAATGATGGATGTTTAGATATACTCGTAGTATAGATTAAGTTGGTTGATATAGGTAGTATGTACGTGAATGAACATACAGATAATATGGTGGGAAAAGGAGGGTATGCAGAAGTGTACAAGGGAGTGTTGAAGGACGGGAAAATGGTAGCAGTGAAGAAGTTGATCAACAAAGCAGCAGGGAATGAAGAGAGGAGGGAAAGAGAGTTCTTAAGTGAAATTGGTACAATTGGACATGTCTACCACCCCAATGTCTCTTCTCTCTTGGGCTGTTGTCTTGACAATGGCCTTTACCTTCTTTTCCCCTTCTCTCCTTGGGGCTCCGTTGCTTCACTTCTTCATGGTAATATCTAACTTATCCTATCTACCTTTATGTTTAATTTACTTATTTTATCCATTTTACTATGTCAAAGGATTTCTTTCATTACAAATTTTCTTTTATTATTTATCAATAATAGCTAGGCGAAGACGTTTTTTCATGGAAGTGCACTGTCTCGCGTTTGGTGATGCCTATCTTACATTATAATTTGTAGTAAGATTAAGGCTTTAGAGAGAAGTACAATTGATGAGAGTACGTAAAACTCTCCTCATGTTTAGGCACCGTTCTTTATGGTTAAATAGAACTAAACTATATTGAATAACATTTTTTTTGTATTTAGAAAGATATAAACGAAATAAAATATGCATCGACAAACTTCAGAAAGCAAATAAAACCAATAAAATTGAATGAGGGGACATGTTATCATATTTAAATGTCAAATTAAGTCGTCATATCTACCTTTCAATAAAATGCATATAGATATTAATAGCAATATAAGGAGTAAATATTACGAGTACTTCGTATTTGTAGTTGATAATATGTCGATATATATTTTAATCAGCTTGTCTCTCTTATGAATGTTATTGTATGATGGACTATCCGTCATATTCTTATAATAGGTTAAATAATACCCATTTAGCTAAGTAATTAAGGACAAAACATTAACACTTTTCATGTGGGTTTTTTTTAAACTTTTCTAAGTAAATGAATATTATTTTACCCATCATACTAATATGACGGATAATTTTATCACAAATCAGAATTCACGTATTTTAATATGTTGGTGATAATATAGATGCAAGAAGTCCTCCAATGGAATGGAAAGTGAGATACAAAATTGCAATTGGAACAGCCAAGGGATTGCATTACTTGCACAAGGGATGCCAAAGGAGAATAATTCATAGAGATGTTAAATCATCTAATATATTGCTAACTCAAGATTTTGAGCCTCAAGTACGTTCACCTTTCTTATTATTAAGCCCCACTTATCACATTTGTCATTATGCTCATGTAGATGGGCCTATTTCATTCCACAAAACAACCACCAAAAACTAATGCAACAAGCAAGCTTAAATGACAGTCATTGGCTATATATATATATATATATATATATATATATATATATATATATATATATATATATATATATATATATTAAGAACGAAATGAATAACGAATGTATTTGAACCGAAAACTAAAGTAAAATATTGCTATATTGCATGCATTTCATTGCATTATAGACTTACAGTAGAGTTGAAGAGGAGATTCAAACCTGAAACTTACTCGTATTATTCACAATATATTAGTCATTAAACTAAGATATTTTTGACATTTAATTACTAGTACTTATTTGATATAATCGGTACTTTCGTGGTTAATATATTGGTTTTACAGATTTGTGACTTTGGGCTAGCAAAATGGCTTCCAACGCAATGGACTCATCATTCAATTGCTCCAATAGAAGGGACAGTTGGGTACGTACCAATTTCTTCATAATCAAAATGAGTACTCTATCACTTGGTTCAATCTAGTCCATGTATATAAACTACGCCACCCGTGACCCTCATATTATTTTGTCCTCATCTTCATACATCCGTTTCCATTAATTACACGCAAACCCCCGTATGCTAATGTCTTATAATTGTGCCATGTATATATGTTGAATGTCCTGCCAACATAACTCTCGTATCTTTTTAGGGAAAAATCCCTTGGTACCCTCGAACTATGTCACATTACACATGATACCCCTACTTTTAAGTTTGTTCCTATGGTAACCTTGAGTTTTATAGTATAGTTCCTGATTTGACCTTACCCAAATTTCTGTCACAACACCGTTAAATTATGACCAAAATTAATTATAGTTGTTCCCATAGTACCCTTAAGTTTTCATAGTTGTTCTCATGGTACCCTTAAATTTTCATAGTGGTTCCCATGGAACCCTGAAAGAAAAACAACGACTCATTGAAGCAAAGCAACGACTATTTTACTGAACTTGCCGTTACACAAGTGCTTATAAATTCACTTCCCTTTCTATTTTGGCAGAAAAAAAACAAACAATCCACACTTACTCACTCAATCTTTTCACCTCTTTCTTCACTTGTACAAAACAATGGAAAAAATTGATGTTTCCGAATGATCGAGCTTCAAGGTTATGGTGATGAAGTTTTTCCATTTTTGTGAAGAAAAGTAGTTGTTAATTTTGGTAATAATTAAATGGCGTCATGACAGAAATTTGGGTAAGGACAAATGGGGAACTAAACTATAAAACTCAAGGTTACCATGTGAACAAACTTAAAAGCAGGGTTATCATGTGTAATGTGACATAGTTTGAGGGTATCATGGGAAATTTCCGTTCTTTTTAACTATATCTCATTTTCTCGAATAGACTATTATGTCATCCCCTATCCCCTATTAACTAATAGAATAACAATTTACTAAAAAGTTTCCTCCAAAATACATCATGCCTAATATAGAAATAAATAATGATACTTCATGTAATAAATATAGAAAATCAATTAAATTTCATAGAGGATCAAAGAAAAGTAAAAATAATTTGAACAAACTTATAATAAGAAAATTATCAAAGAAAAAACAAATATTCATATAAACACTTCATTTTTCTAAATAATAATTTTGCTTTCCGAGTTAATGTCTCTTCAATTTTCAAAAAGACATAGAATTAGTGTAACTTTTCTTTTTTTTAAAAAAATGTGCTACAGAGTATTAAACAATTTAAGATTATATTACTCATATGAGTAATCAATTCTTAATATTAATTCATATACTATGTTTTAAGTAGAAATTAAAATTGAGACTTTGAAAGCATGAGAATAACATTAATAAAAAATATACTTATAATATCTTTATTAAAATATAAATTTATCTTGATTGCTTAACAATTTCTAATTATTCTCTTAAATCTAAATTACAAAGTTGTGTAATGTAAAAGTTAATATGTAAATTTTAGAATATCTGATCTATAAAATAAATTTGCATATGTACCGTGCATATGCACAAGGTCTATACTAGCTAGTGTAAGGGTAATCACAATGGACAAACTCAAAATAAATTAAAGTTTGTCATTGTCATGTAAGTTTTTGATAAACTCAATACCCCTCTCATTCATTCAATTCTTTACCTGGGTTTACATTTTCTCTTCACAAAAATGGGGTTCATATAAAGAATTGAATGGATGAGAGAGAGTAATGTTTAAAATTTTTATTAATATGGGAAAAACTCTAAATAAAGTTCTTACATGAGATAATTAAATAAAAATAAATAGTAATTGAACAACATTTTCTAGGATTTAATACAAACTTGGTTCTTATTTTCAAACCAAATTTGTCCAGTTTTGAACAATTTTTTTGTCGCAATAGACAAACTTAGCAAAACAAATTTCTTCTAACAACACAAACAGAAGAACTCTCGCCATTGTGATTGCTTTAATACTGGAGTATGTTCTTTCGGAAGGAAAATAATGATTGACCCTTATTGATACTCCCTCCATATCCAAATAATTGTTATTCTTACTTTTCGAGATACTCACTTTTTTCAATACCCCTAAAATATATAACTAAATATACTCATATCAAAACTCTTTTTGTAAAGATTTTTATCGCGTAATTTTTATAATTTTTCAACCATTATATTTCTATAAAAATTAAATTCAAAGGACACCTCATAAAATAAAAACGACAATTATTTGAATACGGATGAAGTATTATTGTAAAGTGTAAACGAGTATAAATTAAATACATTTACACGAGATATTTTTCTAATGATATACTAGCCTAATTACATGGGGTACTTACCAAATGAATGACATTGACTTTTGATTAAAATACTTCTCACAATGAATATAAAAGCCAAAATAATCAATGAGAAGAATGGATTAACATTATAAGAGAATAATATATAATATATAATTTACATCAATATTCTAACGATAGCTATATTATATATATTTTTTTGAGCAAAAAGATCATTTCATTAATAAAAACTCATACAACATCTGCAAATAATATCGAAACTGAAATGATACAATACTATAAGATTTGAGTAAAATAAATTCTCAATAAAATAAAGATCTTTCACTAAGATTTTGATCTCCGCTTCTGCGCATCATCTTTCAACATATCTTTGTTTAATGATACAACTTTTCAAAAGAGGGTCTTCGGATCTTTCATGGTTTTGAAGAGAGTCAGTTTTATCTAACTTGATAGATTGTAGCCGACAGTCTAACATGAATTGAGATATCTTATAATGAATTGTTGAAGTACTAATCTTCCGCGTCCTCTCCACTATCAAAGAAAAGGAGAGGACAATTATTGTAAATATAATAATAATAATAATAATACTTATACTAATAGCTATATAATTAAATGAAGTTTGGGGGGAGGGGGGGGGGGGGGGGTGTTGGTGGTAGCTCCAATTTTTTTTGGAGGTTAGAATTTTCTTTGGAGGAAGAAGGGTTTAGAGAGAAGATACTATTCGATGGTAGCTATATTATATAGTTACATATAGGTTAGTTATTACAAGTTTGTTAGTTAGCATAGTTACCATGTGTGGACATAACATAGGTCCACCCTGACGCGGCCACGCGCGGGTTTGGGGAGGCGAATGAATCTCCATATGAGAAGGATCGAATTGAAATTTAGGTCTATGTGGAGTCGCCACCGAATTTTATGGTTATTCGGAACCGTTCGAGCCCACTCTATGTCGTAGTGGGCCGTATACAAAATACGGTCCATTTCCGATGTCAGAGTTTACTGGGCTCGTCCCTTTGCATATCGATATAGATGCCGACTTGAGCGGTTAATCGTATATTGAATGACTCTCGTTTGCCAACGGTTTCGGGCATCCGGAAACCGAGGTTCTGAGTAAGGGGTGAGGGTACGTGTTGGGAAGCCCACAAAGGACACCCAACCCCGCCCGCACATTAGCGGCCTCTACTAAGAACTCGAATGACTTTCTAATACGCGTGCTAGTAAAACGGGAAAATGATATGCAAAGATTTATTTTCCCTAAACATGCGAATGTAATTGAAAGGGTTTCTAAGTCAATTTAATGCAACTAAAATTAACGTCCAAGTTGTATTTTAGCATGCGGGTTCATTTAGTATAATAAACGAATAATAATTAAATTGACAAAAGAAACAGAAAACGCGTTAGTAACGATATAACGATATAACGAACAATAACGGTTTGCAAATATTGAATTGAATTGAAAAGATGCAAATATGAGGATGCATGATTTGAAAAGATAGTATACATGTGATTAATTAGGCACGTGTTGACCTAAGTCGTAAAATACTATCGAGTTTGAAAAATAGAATAATGTACGACTCGCGTTTTAGTTGTTATGAGGTCACTCGATCGAGTGGCCGATGGACTCGATCGAGTGGACCCTAAAAAATCGATTCCGTTTTGCGTCAGAGACCGTACTCGGCCGAGTTATTGACCAACTCGGTCGAGTACGTAGCCACTCGATCGAGTCACTGTGAGACTCGACCGAGTGGTGATCGTAAAAAGCATTCTGACTCGATTTTGTGATGTCACTCGATCGAGTGGCTAAAGCACTCGGTCGAGTGGCACCTGTACGAACTTGGTTCGTTTGCAATTTAATTGTTAATTTTGAAATTGCTTTTGATTTTTGATAATTCGACGGTTTTACCGAATCGGACATAAATATTGCACAATTTATGTTCGACTTGATTTTTTATAAATCGCGAATTTTGTCGAACCGAATATAAATATTGTTGAATTTATACCCGATTCTAAAGTTGAATACTCATCATATCCCATATTCGATTATTGAATCGATATGGGATATTTAGAGTGAAAAATAAAAAAGATGGATTAATTTTAGTCGCTTTGAATTAATTATCGTGATATGAATAAATCACGTTAATTAATTCATATGACTTGATTGTTAGATTCGATATCCAATTATGGAATTGGTATCGAATCTAAAATCGACGCTTTACTTGAATAAAAAAAAATAACTTGATTCCCTCGACTTTTCCGACATCGAAATAAATCCCTAGGGATTGTGATGTCGGATCCGTGTCAACGGGTTTCGACCCTTATTAAAAATTGAATTTAGAAAATTGATGAATGCAAAATTGATGGTGATAACGACGAGAAATAATAATGAATTATTGTTTAAGTTAACTCATCTCAATAATCAAATAATCGGGGTATCGGAATAAGCGACCGGCAACGCTGTGTGCAGTACACTTGTATATTCGGGTTTCCTTATTCCGATATCCCTCTCATTCGACACAAATTGATAAGTATTTTAATGTTTTGATGCTGACAATATTATCGATGTTATGATGCAATAATGATAACGAGGTAAATAATAATAATAATAATAATCGTACTAATAATAATAATAATAAAGATAATAACGTAATAACATTAATAATAATAATAATAATAACGTAGTAATAATAATAATAATAATAATAATAATAATAATAATAATAATAATAATAATAACAACGTAGTAGTAATAATAATAATAATAATAATAATAATAATAATAATAATAATAATAATAATGATACCGTAATAATAATAATAATAATAATAATAATAATAATGATACTGTAGTAATAATAATAATAATAATAATAATAATAATAATAATAATAATAATAATAATAATAATACCGTAATAATAATAATAATAATAATAAACATAATAAAAGGAATAAAAAAAAGGTGAATAACGAGAGAAAAAGGGAAAGAGAACGAGGTTTGTCACCCTCAACCTACATGTTCTTGTCTCGGAATAAGGCTCGTAAACGCGGCTATGACACGAGAGTCTTCGAGGTATATGGAGGCTAAGTTGTGGTGGCTTGGGTTGAATTCCTAAAAACTTGGTTTAGGGTTTGCTCTTGTCGGTTTTTCCTAGGGTTTTTCTAGGGTTTGTAGAGGATGTAGTGTAGGATTGCTCTTGGGGTGTATTAGGGTTGTAAAGGTTGTGTAAAAAGTTGTTTTTGTGTGTTGCATGGGGTTGCTTATATAGGCAAAGCTAGGGCGCTTTGGTGTCTAGGGTTTTGTGCCTTGACGGACTTGATTTGATGGCCCGTTTGGAGGTGGATCGTGGGTGAGCTACTCGGAAACGGCTTTGACCGGGTTTTAATCTGGTCGCTAAAAGTCGGTTTTATTTTCGGTGTCGATTTTGACCCAAATTAGTTTTGTTTGACTCGGAATGATCCACTGGGCCTGGATTTGAGGTCCGTTTGGTGAGATTTGTTCTCCGTAAGTGTGTTAGCCAACGATTAATGGATTTGAGCCCGTATCCGAGCGCGTAGAAACACGTTAGCGTCCGATCATCATCGGGTGATTTTTAAAAACTGCCATAGACACCTGGAGGTCAAAATGCGGGTGTCTACAGAGCCCCCACTCTGACTGAGGCTTGGAGAAGGCGAAAGTCAGAGTAGCTACCACGCCTGTTAAGACCTGGTAGACTTCCGGTCGGGTCGTTTATAGTCCATTAGACTCGCGTGAAGGGCTCGCCAGCCATAAGACAGAGATCATACCTGCGCTGGATGATTGTGCTCCGTGGGGAATTCGGGCTTGTCGCGTAAGCCCTGGGTGTGCCTGTGTGTTGGCCCATCCCGTGCTATCCCGGAAAATGCTGCTGGGGAGATTTGATGACTTGCATGTCCCTGTTTGAGTCGTACCTGTATGAGTCACATAGAATGCATGCAACACGTAGGTGGTAAAATGACTCGTGCTGGGGAAAATGATTTTGAATTTTTTTTTTTTTGAAAACTCGAATTTTGAATTTGAAATCCTGAAAGCAATCGCGAGATAGGTTTTCAAAATAGAAAGGGATATAAAAGAAATTCGCAGTATAAATAGACTGAAATCTGACCTTGTCGAAAAAGATCTTTTTTCAAATGGCTAAATTTTGCAAATTTCAAAGTGGAATCATAAGAGAGGGACCTACCGACAGACTCGACTCTGGATACGACAGGACGAGTTGACTGACACGGACTAGACTCTCTAAAGGTTGGACCGTGATTCGGTAGGGGTGTGGGCCACCTAGCAAGACTCTTAAGTTGCGTCATCCTGTAGCCTAGGCGAGTGGCAACACGGTCGTACATCAAAATGGGATAGATATGCTATAGGGGGACCGCAGTAGTCCGTAATGAGACTGTTTTAGTCTGGTGCCCTTCTGGATTTCCTATTTTAGGATACATTTCCAAAGTGGGTATTGCCTCGAGTCCTGACAGATTTTTGTCTTCGACTGAGCCGAGTACTAGGACACACTACAGAAAGAAGGCTAGATTTTTTGTTGGATTCATCTGGATTTTGTGAGTGGATGGAGGTCTTCTGTCTAAGAAAAGCCCCCAGGACAACAAAGCTAGCTACTGAGAACATGACAGTGTCGTGTCCGGAATGATAATGCTTTTCGAATGTGTGTCAATGTGGGTGGTTGTGCCTCTGTTGAAAGGCTGCCTACGTATTCACCTGTGGTGAAATCAAACCAAGCCGTAGTTCAGTGGCGGAAGATGTATTATGGTGTCTATTCTAATAGGACTTTGTGTGTAACTAGCCATAATGACGGTGTAGGCTAGGTGCATTCCCAGTGATGTCTTGATCAAAGGGCTTGAATGGTTAGGATATTAATCCTGTGACTGTGAGTGTTCTCCGGGGTAGCCCCCAGAGGTGGTGTGAACTATTTGGGCATGTTCTATGCCGACTGCAAGTTGAGTTCCCGTGTTCGGGGTTGGTAACTGGTTTGGATGGAATTTTAACGAGTTTTGTTCTCGGGATTTTAACGAGTTTTGTTCTCGGGATTTGATGTATTTGGGGATGTGGTGCTAGGAAGTAAATGGCCTTGACGACTCGAAATCTGGAGCTCGGTTCTGTGGAGCTAAGGCTTCGAGAGCCGGTTTGATAATGAAGTAAATGGCCTTGATGACTCGAAATCTGAAGCTCGGTTCTGTGGAGCTAAGGCTTCGAGAGCCGGTTTGATAGAGGTAAATGGCCTTGATGACTCGAAATCTGGAGCTCGGTTCTGTGGAGCTAAGGCTTCGAGAGCTGGTTTGATAATGCGGGATCTGCTTTCCATGTCTGGCCCTAGTGGTTAGGGGTATCCTATGGGGCTTGAATCCTCAAAATTCCGGGTTGTCTCTGGCCTGGGTCTCGGGGAGGTCTTGAGGGTTGTAATGTGGGAAGGCTAGATGTGGTGTTAGCTGACCAGCTTGATTGTCACTCCCCTATTGGATGGTATTGATAATTTGGAATTTGACCGTACCACGGTCAAAGGATTTTCACTTGAGTTGACCATTGACCACGGTCATGGGTATTTGATTTTGGATTGACCTCGCAATCATGGGTTTTGATAATTTTGACCGTACCCTGGTCGTGGGGCTTTCACTTGAATTGACCGTTGACCACGGTCATGGGTACTCTGAATTTTTTGATGATGGCCTGCTTTTTTGTTTTGGCCTTTTGCTTTTTTTTTCTCATGGACTTTCGATTTTTTTTTTGACGGCCTTCTTTTTGCTTTGGCCCTTTCTTTTTTTGACTTTTGATTTTTTTTTTTTTGATGGCCTTCTTTTTGCTTTGGCCCTTTCTTTTTTTTTTTGACTTTTGATTGACCTCTCAGCCCCGGTCATGGGTTTTTTTTTTTTTTTTTCGTCCAGTTTTTTGTTGGTCAGACTAACACCAAAGGTAGGGATCGGTTGATCTTATCGGATGGGTGTTTGTTGTGGGAAATGGGCTTGCCTCCCGTCTTAGACCCAAACTAGAAGACTACCCAGATTTGTCATAGGATTCGATATACTCCTGCTAAGGGTAGTTATGTGGCTTTCCTATACCAGACATGGAATAGGCAAAAGGAAAACACGGGCTCGGTTTCCTGCAGTCATTATAGATGTGCCTATAATAGTCACGTGCGTGTGCTCACAGTGTATGATGGTGTTCATCATGTTCTCGAAAACACGTAAGGAAAGTATATATGAGGAAGAATATTGAAAGCTGATTTTATTGAAGTTTGAAAAAAGAGGACAGAATACAATTGACTCTGACTTTGACTTTGACTTTGACTTCGAAGGGAATAGTACATCCTAGACTCGGACTCAGACTCGGACTCAAATCAGATCCGGACTCTCGGATAATGTTGTCGTTAGTCGTCGGCTTTTAAGGACTCGAGTTGATGTCCAGTATAGCCTTTAGTAGAAACTTCACCCAGATCTTCATTGTGTCGAAGATCGTCTTCAATCCTAATGCCCATTTCGGTAAGTACGACAAAGTTTGAAATGCCGGCATACCTAAGATGGACGCGGTAAGAAGGTAGGAGGTTGTTGATGAAGGCCTCCACTAGTGTCTTCTCGTTGGGCTTGTTTACCAACTTTACACTCTCGGCCCTCCATCTTTGAAGATATTTAGTGAACCCTTCTTTGGGCTCTTGGGCCATCACTTCCAGAGTACGCATTGTAGTCTGCATTTCGACATTATCAGCGTAGTTCCGAGCGAACTCCGTTGCCACGTCATCCCAAGTCGGGTATTTCTTGGAATCGAGCCTGTAGTACCAGGCTTTGGGGTGCTTCTCGAGGGAAGAAGGGAATAAGTGCTTAAACATGGTGGACTTTACCCCTTTGACAGCCATGAAATCTTTGAAAGCCCGGATGTGATGGACCGGGTCTTCAGTACCCTCAAACATTGGAATTCCCGTAAGGTTGAGGTTAGCAGGTGTGGATCGAGTAAGTACGAGCATTTTCAGTGTGGATCGAGTTGTTTGTCGATAAGTGGACTTGCTCTTCGAGCCTACGAACAACACTGATCAACTCGGCTATGGGCCCAGTGGGCTCAGCTCCTCCGACTAGGGCCGCTTTTTCCACGGCACTTAGGCGGGTGACTATCGTTGCTTGGTTAGCCTGGATGGCGGCCAGTTGAGTCTCGATCTTGGCCAGAGCATTTTTCAAATCGTCCATTTTGCGTTGGTATCTGGTTTCGGGTGGCCTGTCTGTAAGAACACCACGCAATCAGAAAAGTTGCTTCGGAACTCCAACTCACCAAGGCATAGGAAATAGCGCAGGAGGAGAGACGACTCTAGTTTGACTCGGGTTAGACTCCCCTAAGACAAATGTGTAGGGTACGATTCTCGGAGTGACTGTGATTAGTCACTCCGTCGGAGAATAGCCCCCGATGTGAGACTAAGGACTTAGATGGTGTGACATCTTAAGTGACTCGAAAGTGGGGTACGTGAGACACGTGTAAGACATGACCCTTAGAGCAATCGTGATTGATCGCTCTGCTAAGGGGTAGCCCCCAAGTGGGATCGATAATTTTGTTAAGACTCAAGTGTCGGACGAGTGACCCTTAGACGTAAGGACCGTGAACCTTTTGTTATAAGGCTATGCCTTGTAAAAGGTTGACTCGGAAAAAACACTTGGATGGGTGACTTGTGCAAGATGGGCCTTCCCTAGGATTCGGCTATGTGGGCCTAGTCCTGTCCGAAGGAAGGTTGACTCGATTGTGTAAACGGGCCCTCCTTTGTAGGAGTTTGTCCTACGTAGGTGGGCCTTGCCTTAGTCTAATAAGGCGGATCGGGATAGGGAAGAAACTCGTGATGTAAGATCGACGGAGTTTCGACGCTAAAGACCTTGACAACTTAAGACGCGACCCGACACTGCTAAATACGGGAAGTCCTAAGGAGAGGAAGGTTTTGAAAATTGATTGTTTTTGGAAAGGGTCCGAGAAAACTCGGTTGAGGGCCCAATTTTCGAAAAAACGAAGAGGGTATTGGGCCACGGGTTTTGAAAGTTCGAAATGCTTTTCGAGTTTTGAATTGGGCAGCATACCGTCTAGAAAATAGGCTATTTTGAGTAAAATCATAAGTCCTAAATTCGGTATGTGTCCCGGGTTTTGAAATTGAATGGTTTGAAAAAGATGCAATTTTGAAAAATTGACGGTTTTTGAAAACGACTCGGAAACCAAGTAGCACGTAGTCACACAAGCATTATAACGACACCATGTATGCTCTATACTAAGTCTCGGTCGGTCTATAGGGGGTCTATACCAGTGTACATAGTCTAGACGTTGATCGGGACGGACTTCCTAAGTCGAGTTGATCTTAGAACATGCCGCGAAACCCACTCGAATCGACTATGGACACATATCCATATTGGAGTACATCAACGGTATAGTGGGACGTCGGTCGCGAGTACCGGCCCGAGAAAATATGGGTTATGCATGAACCGTAGAACTAAAATGCGTATTGTATTTGTCAAACGATTTCTATTCGAGTCTCACCCTGAGGATGCCGATGGTAAGTCACGCATAAGTTAATCCCCAGCGGAGTCGCCAAATTGTGGACATGACATAGGTCCACCCCGACGCGGCCACGCGCGGGTTTGGGGAGGCGAATGAATCTCCATCTGAGAAGGATCGAATTGAAATTTAGGTCTATGTGGAGTCGCCACCGAATTTTATGGTTATTCGGAACCGTTCGAGCCCACTCTATGTCGTAGTGGGCCGTATACAAAATACGGTCCATTTCCGATGTCAGAGTTTACTGGGCTCGTCCCTTTGCATATCGATATAGATGCCGACTTGAGCGGTTAATCGTATATTGAATGACTCTCGTTTGCCAACGGTTTCGGGCATCCGGAAACCGAGGTTCTGAGTAAGGGGTGAGGGTACGTGTTGGGAAGCCCACAAAGGACACCCAACCCCGCCCGCACATTAGCGGCCTCTACTAAGAACTCGAATGACTTTCTAATACGCGTGCTAGTAAAACGGGAAAATGATATGCAAAGATTTATTTTCCCTAAACATGCGAATGTAATTGAAAGGGTTTCTAAGTCAATTTAATGCAACTAAAATTAACGTCCAAGTTGTATTTTAGCATGCGGGTTCATTTAGTATAATAAACGAATAATAATGAAATTGACAAAAGAAACAGAAAACGCGTTAGTAACGATATAACGATATAACGAACAATAACGGTTTGCAAATATTGAATTGAATTGAAAAGATGCAAATATGAGGATGCATGATTTGAAAAGATAGTATACATGTGATTAATTAGGCACGTGTTGACCTAAGTCGTAAAATACTATCGAGTTTGAAAAATAGAATAATGTACGACTCGCGTTTTAGTTGTTATGAGGTCACTCGATCGAGTGGCCGATGGACTCGATCGAGTGGACCCTAAAAAATCGATTCCGTTTTGCGTCAGAGACCGTACTCGGCCGAGTTATTGACCAACTCGGTCGAGTACGTAGCCACTCGATCGAGTCACTGTGAGACTCGACCGAGTGGTGATCGTAAAAAGCATTCTGACTCGATTTTGTGATGTCACTCGATCGAGTGGCTAAAGCACTCGGTCGAGTGGCACCTGTACGAACTTGGTTCGTTTGCAATTTAATTGTTAATTTTGAAATTGCTTTTGATTTTTGATAATTCGACGGTTTTACCGAATCGGACATAAATATTGCACAATTTATGTTCGACTTGATTTTTTATAAATCGCGAATTTTGTCGAACCGAATATAAATATTGTTGAATTTATACCCGATTCTAAAGTTGAATACTCATCATATCCCATATTCGATTATTGAATCGATATGGGATATTTAGAGTGAAAAATAAAAAAGATGGATTAATTTTAGTCGCTTTGAATTAATTATCGTGATATGAATAAATCACGTTAATTAATTCATATGACTTGATTGTTAGATTCGATATCCAATTATGGAATTGGTATCGAATCTAAAATCGACGCTTTACTTGAATAAAAAAAAATAACTTGATTCCCTCGCTTTTCCGACATCGAAATAAATCCCTAGGGATTGTGATGTCGGATCCGTGTCAACGGGTTTCGACCCTTATTAAAAATTGATTTTAGAAAATTGATGAATGCAAAATTGATGGTGATAACGACGAGAAATAATAATGAATTATTGTTTAAGTTAACTCATCTCAATAATCAAATAATCGGGGTATCGGAATAAGCGACCGGCAACGCTGTGTGCAGTACACTTGTATATTCGGGTTTCCTTATTCCGATATCCCTCTCATTCGACACAAATTGATAAGTATTTTAATGTTTTGATGCTGACAATATTATCGATGTTATGATGCAATAACGATAACGAGGTAAATAATAATAATAATAATAATCGTACTAATAATAATAATAATAATAATAATAAAGATAATAACGTAATAATAATAATAATAATAACGTAGTAATAATAATAATAATAATAATAATAATAATGATACCGTAATAATAATAATAATAATAATAATAATGATACTGTAATAATAATAATAATAATAATAATAATAATAATAATAATAATACCGTAATAATAATAATAATAATAATAATAAACATAATAAAAGGAATTTAAAAAAAAGGTGAATAACGAGAGAAAAAGGGAAAGAGAACGAGGTTTGTCACCCTCAACCTACATGTTCTTGTCTCGGAATAAGGCTCGTAAACGCGGCTATGACACGAGAGTCTTCGAGGTATATGGAGGCTAAGTTGTGGTGGCTTGGGTTGAATTCCTAAAAACTAGGTTTAGGGTTTGCTCTTGTCGGTTTTTCCTAGGGTTTTTCTAGGGTTTGTAGAGGATGTAGTGTAGGATTGCTCTTGGGGTGTATTAGGGTTGTAAAGGTTGTGTAAAAAGTTGTTTTTGTGTGTTGCATGGGGTTGCTTATATAGGCAAAGCTAGGGCGCTTTGGTGTCTAGGGTTTTGTGCCTTGACGGACTTGATTTGATGGCCCGTTTGGAGGTGGATCGTGGGTGAGCTACTCGGAAACGGCTTTGACCGGGTTTTAATCTGGTCGCTAAAAGTCGGTTTTATTTTCGGTGTCGATTTTGACCCAAATTAGTTTTGTTTGACTCGGAATGATCCACTGGGCCTGGATTTGAGGTCCGTTTGGTGAGATTTGTACTCCGTAAGTGTGTTAGCCAACGATTAATGGATTTGAGCCCGTATCCGAGCGCGTAGAAACACGTTAGCGTCCGATCATCATCGGGTGATTTTTAGAAACTGCCATAGACACCTGGCGGTCAAAATGCGGGTGTCTACACCATGATGTATTATCTTATTCTTTCATCAATAATAAACTCTCATATTTGATATGGTATCAGAGCTCTAGATTACGATTCTAGAGAATTTTCTTCAGTTTTCCACAAAATTACACAATCTCTTACATTCAATCAAATACACTCTTCTTCATAAATCTCTCTTGAACAATGTCGAACAATAACACAAACAACACTTCAAGGAGGAGCAAGTGTGCATTCTCAAGAGATCATTGTATGGCCTTAAACAAGCGTCTAGACAGTGGAATAAAGAACTCACAAAGTACTTGCAACAAGTAGGGGTTAAACGGTCTAAGCAAGATTGCTCTCTTTTTAAAAAGTATGACACCAATTTTGCAGAATTTTGCAACAGATCTCTTCATCAACCGGCAATAGTTCTAAAAAGGTCTCCAGATTCAAAATCAAAGTGGATTTGATTCAGCTTTTTCAATAAAAGGCCTAGGACAAATGATGTATTTTCTTGGCCTAAAAGTATCCAGAAATATTTCAGGACTCATGATCAATCAAAAGAAGTACTCCCTTTGATCGAGTTCCTATTATTGTCCCATTTGCTTTTGGGATGAAAATTAAGGAATGAGAAATGAGTGGCTAAAAAAAGGAGGAAGAAAGAGAAATGGGAGAGTAAATGTGAACCACACGTTGATGGCCTACAAAGAAAAGTGGGACAAATATCAACTCAGCTCAAAAAGAAAAGTGAGACAAAAATAGGAACTCGAAGGGAGTATATCTTAGATATATTGAAAGACATGAATATGGAAAATTGCTCAGACACACAGTTTCCCATGCCAAGAGGACTTAAATTGTCAGCAGATGAAGGGGACATATTGCCGGAGCCTGAGCAGTACAAAAGGCTAGTTGGGAAGTTGATATATCTTAATTCATACCAGATATTTCATATTCAGTACAATTTCTTAGCCAATTTCTTAGCTAGCCCAAACTTCAGCCCTCACTTACAAGCAGCCACACATGTTCTGAGATACCTCAAAACAACTATGAACATTGGCCTCTTCTACCTTGCTCACTCAAATATGACCATGACAACATTCAGTGATGTTGATTGGGTTTAGTGTGCCTTTACTTGTCGTTCTCTCACTGGTTTTTCTATCTTTCTAGCTAAGAAATTCCTTAATTTTTTTTGAAAAACTAAGAAATAGAAAACGGTCAACAAAAGCTCAACTGGATCAGAGTATAGAAGCCTCTCTTATACATCATCAGAATTGGTTTGGGTGTGCATCATTCTACTGGATATGAGAGTACATGTTCCTAAGTCAATTACTTTGTTCTGTGATAACAAAGTCGTCATTCACATCACTCAGAACCCGATCTTCCATGAAAGGATCAAGCACCTCAACATTGATTGTCATTATGTGCGAGATAAACAAGAAGACGGTTTCAAATTAACAAAGTATGTCAACACAAGACCACAACTAGTTTTATTTTAAAGCCCTTGGAGCATACCAAAACATAAGTTTCTTTCCAACAAGATTGGACTAGTCGATCTAGATCCAATACCAACTCCAGCTTGAGCGTGTTACATACAGGTTGTTAGATTGTTAAGTTGTTAGCATTTTTAGTTATAATAACTAACTATGACGTGGCAATGTAAGGTTGTTAGAACAACTTGAGGTTGTTACTTATATACTACACTCACTGTAATCATTACTCATTCAATAATTCAATACAAATTCTTCTTCTCTCAAATATCTCTCTATCTTCTCTATTCTCTCTCTCCTCTGTTTATCCCTAACATTGGTATTATAGCTCTTTCTGGGCCAATTTTTTGTCGAAACTGGCAAAAACAAGAAAAGGTGCAGCAATGGAGGAATAATTCAGAAACATGGAGTCCAAGTAGAAGAAATTGAAGGATCAATTGTCTTCCATGGGGGTTAAATTTGCAGAATTGATGAAGGTTCTTCAGGATCGGTCTAATGAGGCTGTAGTTCAAAACTCGGTACCTTTAAATTAGAACAATCGAACTCTTGGGTATGTTCCTAAACTAGAATTCCCAATTTTTGATGGTAGTAATAATGCGAGAAATTGGTTACGGAAATGTGAAAAATACTTTGTTTTGTGTAAAATCTCTGATAATCAGAAATTAGATTTTGCATCAATTCATATGAGTGGTAAGGCTGAATTGTGGTATAGTAACTACATTGTTGGGAGGGTGAATTTGTCTTGGGTCGAGTTTGTGGTGAATTTATGTGCTCTTTTTAAGGATGAAACTGATAGTAATGTGGTAGAACAATTCAATAAATTGCATCAAACTGGTTCTATAGAAGAATACCTTGATGAATTTGAGTCTTTGCGAGCTTTGATGTTTCAGAAAAACCCAACTCTACATTTCGACTATTTTCTTGATAGCTATGTTAGGGACCTTAAACCTGGGTTAAGCCATTTAAATTGTGAGAGCATTTAA
Organism: Agrostemma githago; assembly: GCA_958450325.1. NCBI lineage: Eukaryota > Viridiplantae > Streptophyta > Magnoliopsida > Caryophyllales > Caryophyllaceae > Agrostemma > Agrostemma githago. The sequence goes on from OY288250.1 coordinate 17,966,165, forward strand.
GCCATCTTCTTTGGCAGATGTAGTGGAATATACTAGATTGCAGGTGGAAAATCTGGCAACAATTAATAATTAATAAGGAATATAAACCTAGATTTCAGAACTTTAATAGCAGTGGGGTGAATAGGTTGAACAATGTGAAACCACCAATATTACCCACCCCTAGTACCAAACATGTGTTCAATAAAACACAAGGTCCCTCTCAATTTCCACCTAAACCCACTAAATATATTTCTGCTGTTGAACGAGCAAAAAAAATGGAAAAGGGGGAGTACTATTATTGTGACAAACCATTTGAAAGGGGGCATAAATGTAAGAACATACAAAACCAAGTATTTTTGGTTGAGGTCTCTGGAGCAGGTGGGGAAATAGAAGAAGATCAAGAGGATAAAATAGATGATTTGGGTGATTTAGGGGATATAAATGAACCCTTTATCTCTGTTAATGCCCTGAGTGGTAGTTCTAACTTTTCCACAATGAGGGTAGTGGGGTATGTGGGAAAAAAGCATGTTCATATCCTGATTGATTCAGGTACTACGCACAATTTTTGGACTTACATATTGCAAAGAAATTGGATATCCCTATGACAAAAATTAATCCTCAAGCAGTTGCTATTGCTGATGAGAATCATTTGGCTTGTCAGTATATTAGTAAGGGCTTTAGATGGAGTTTGCAGAACATATGACATTCAAAACAGATGTCTTGATGATACCTTTGGGCAGCTGTAACATGGTTTGGGAGTACAATGGCTCAGTACCTTAGGGCCTATTGTGTGGGACTTTCACAAGCTAATGATGGAGTTCACCCTTAACAATGACAAATTTTGTCTGAAAGGGATTCCACCACAGAAGGGCAAGGTGCTGAAAGAGCCCTCTTTGAAATGGATGGAGCAAGCTACTCAGTTGTGCATGCTGCAATGGGTAGATAATGATACTTCCAGTTGTAATTTGGTTGAGGCTGCTTCACATGAGAAAGCAGAGCGGGAAGCTTTATTGTCTGAGTTTCACATGAATTTTAAGGAACCTAAAGCTTTGCCTCCTTTGAGGGGAGTGGTAGACCATAGAATTCCATTGGAATCTGGGTCTCAACCAGTAAACATTAAGCCATATAGATATCCTCTCAAGCAAAGAGACATCATTGAAACTTTGATCCAGAAAATGCTAGATATGGGGACAATTCAGAACAGTTGCAGTCCCTTTGCATGACCTGTTGTGCTGGTTGGTAAGAAGGATGGGAGATGGTGCCTATGTGTTGACCACATAGGGCTTTGAATAAGAAAACTATTAAAGATAAGTTCCCCATTCCAGTCATTGATGAGCTTTTGGATTAGTTGGCTGGAGCTACTATCTTTACTAAACTAGATCTGAGGGCAGGGTATCATCAACTGAGATTGCATCCAAAAGATGTGCACAAGACCGCTTTTAAAAGCCATAGTGGACATTATGAATTTTTGGGTATGCCCTTTGACCTAACCAATGCCCCTGCATCTTTTCAAGGATGGATGAATGAGGTGTTTAAACCTCTCTTGAGGAAATGTGTTCTAGTATTTTTTTTATGACATTTTTGTGTACAATCAATTTGAGAAGGAGCATTGGGTCTACCTTAGGGAGGTATTCCAACTAATGCAGCGAAATCAATTGTTTGCCAAGAGCAACAAATGTGCATTTGCCATTGATAAGATTGAGTATCTTGGCCATTTTATTTCAGGTGAAGGAGTTACAACAGACCCAAGGAAGATTGAAGCAATTATGAACTAGTCCCAAAAATGTCAAGGAACTAAGGGGATTTCTAGGCTTAGCTGGGTATTACAGAAAATTTGTGAAAGGTTATGCATCATTATCACAACCTCTAACTCAACTGCTTAAGAAAGGGGAGTTTGAGTGGCATAAACCAGCAGAAGAGGTTTTCCAAGCTTTGAAAAGAGCCTTAGTTAAAGCACCTGTCTTGGTTGTTCCAGAATTTCAAAGGTGTTTGTTGTTGAAACTGATGTGTCCACTACTGGAATTGGTGTTGTACTAATGCAGGAGCAACATCCTTTGGCTTTCATAAGTAGAGCCTTAGGTCCTAAATGGCAGAAACTCTCAGTATATGAGAAAGAACTCTTAGCCATAGTATTTGCAGTGCAGAAATGGGAGCAATACTTGTGTGAGAGCCACTTTGTGATCAGGACTGACCAAAAGAGCCTTAAGTGGTTGCTTGAGCAAAAAATTTCCACTTCATTTCAACAATTCTGGTTGTCTAAATTGATGGGATTTGACTATGAAATTCAGTATAAAGCTGGTAAGGAGAACCTGGTTGCTGATGCTTTGTTCAGAAGAGTGGGCTCTGAAATATTGTTAACAACCTTGTCTATGGTGAATTCCAACTTGGCTGAGATGATCAAGGCCAGCTACTTAGCTGACGCTCACCTCAGTGTTGTCTTGCAGCAACTCCAACAGCAGACTGCAGTATCAGGATATACTCTTGTGGATGATTTACTTAGAAGAAAATTAAAGGAAGAATTGTGGTAGAACATGATGGTGGTCTTAAAGCTAAAATTATCAGTTGGCAACATGACTCTCCTGAGGGAGGACATTCTAGACGAGATGCAACTCTAAAAAGAATCAAAACTCTCTTCTACTGGAAGGGGATAGCCGGATAGCTAAGGAGGTGACCAATTATGTTCGAGCTTGCAAGGTGTGTCAAGCATCTAAGTATGACATAACGGTTTATCCTGGATTACTTCAACCCTTGCTTATTCCAGTTTCTGTGTGGACAGACATTTCCATGGATTTTATTATTAGGTTGTCAAAATCTCAGGGACGAGAATTCATATTTGTGGTAGTAGATAGGCTGAGCAAGTATGCATATTTCATGGCTCTTTCTTGCCCTTTTACTATAGTAGAGGTTGATCAGGTGTATCTTGATAATATATTTAGGCTTCATGGTTGGCCTAGAAGTATTGTCATTGACAGGGATGCAGTTTTCCTCAATCAATTTTGGAAGGCTTTGTTTACCATACATGACACTGAATTCTTGCTAAGTTCATTTTATCACCCTCAGACGGATGGCCAGATTGAGGTGGTCAACAGGTGTCTTGAGACTTATTTGAGGTGTGTGTAGTGTGTAGTGATACACCCAAAGAGTGTTATATGTGGCTTGCATTGGTAAAATTTTGGTATAACACTCATTATCATGTCTCTGCTCATACTACTCCTTATGAGGTTGTTTATAATCAACCCCCCTCCCCCCCCCCCCCCCCCACCTGCCATACTTACTAGGTGAGTATCTTTGGAGGCTGTATCTTTGGAGGCTGTGGATAGGTCTATGCAGAAAAGAGAAGAAATTATTGAAACCCCCAAGCATCATCTATTGAGAGCACATCACAGGATGAAGACTCATGCAGACAGACATAGGTCTGGTAGGTCTTTCCATATAGATGATTGGGTATGGCTGAAGTTGCAACCCTATAAACAGTCATCAGTGCAACCCATGAGTAACCAAAAGTTAAGTCACAAATATTTTGGTCCATTTCAGAAAGGGGAATTATAGGCAAGGTAGCATACAAGCTTAAGCTTCCTAAAGGGGCTCTCATTCATGATGTTTTCCACGTGTCTCAACTGAAAGCTTTCCACGGGACATATACACATCCCTCCAATGTTCCAGAATCAAGATAGTATTAAAATTGTGTTGCCTGAGTCCATCGTGGGAAGGCGTAAAGTAAGGGTTCAAAATGGAGCTCAGATGCAATATCTTATTCAATGGCAAGGTTACCCCAATTCTGATGCTACTTGGGAACCAGCTGATCACTTTGAGGCTAAGTACCCTGATTTTGATGTTAAGGTTCGGACTTGAGGACAAGTTTTATTTCTAAAAGGGGGAAAGTATGTTACAGGTTGTTAAATTGTTAGGTTGTTAGCATTGTTAGTTATAATAACTAACTATGACGTGACAATGTAAGGTTGTTAGAACAACTTGAGGTAGTTATATACTACACTCACTGTAATCATTACTCATTCAATAATTCAATACAAATTCTTCTTCTCTCAAATCTCTCTCTATCTTCTCTCTCCTCTCTCTCTCTCCTCTGTTCATTCCTAACATAGCAGCGTATATAGCTATAGTATATAGTTACATATAGGTTTGTTACAAGTTGGTTATTTACAGGCCCGTCTAACAAGCTGTTGAGACTGTTCTGGGAACAGGGGCCCAGCCCATAAAAGGGCCTCAACAGAATAACACTAGAAATAAAGTGATTTTGGCTACATAAATGATAGTAATTATGTTGTTGGAGTAGTGGTTGAAACTAGTCATGTAAATTTCTTTGTGTTGGGAGGTCAAGGGTTCGACCTCTAGTATGTCTTGTTTTTCCTTTTTAATTTTTCTTTGTTTTTTTTTTTTCTAAAAATTTGGGTATTAATTTCTCAACCTTACATTCATTAATCATTAATCTCGTCTTCTTAGTTTTTTTTTATTATACCACTCCATTTTTTATGTGTTTATTTTACTCCTTGAATAAAAATATTTGTATGAACTTTCACATAGATATCTTTATTAATTTATGATGGTCGTTTTAATTGCATTATACAAGTGATCTTATTTAGGAGTATACGAGTATTATAAGTTTATGTTTACGAGACACTATTTTATCAAAAAATTTACTTAATACTCCGTAGGTAAAAAATGAAGTATCTATGTGTCGTAAATTTCAAGTATCTAAATAACCACCTAACTATTATAGCAAATAATAGTACGGAGTAATATTCATGGGTCATGATTCATGACACGCATACTATTTAAAATTTTCAAAATCACTTCAAAATTAAATCTATTTACTAGTAGTAATAATATACGGAGTATAATTTTTCCGTCTCGATCATTTGTTGTCCTTTGATTAAAATATTCGTCACAAATAATATAATAGGAATGACCGAGACGGCGGATATTAAAATGACCTAAAAATATACGAGACAATCTTTAATATGGGGCCTCCAAATAATACTTGGAACAGGGCCTCCAAATATCATTGGACGGGCCTGGTTATTTAAGCATGGTTAGTTACAAGATACTAACTAACTCTACTTTATATATACTCATGTAATCATAGCATAATGTATGATCTTATGCTTTCATCAATAATACTCTCATATTTGATACTAACACACCCCACAGTCGAATCAAAAGAGTTACGAATGTTGGAAATTTGTCCATGGGAGTGTGAATTTTGTCCTCTGTGATACAGAGTCATTGATCCCTCTATTCGAGAAGTAAAAAAGTTATGTGGAAAATCAATGTTCGTAAGTCTACATACTGGTATGGTGCATGGTGGAGCGTATGTCGGATTGTTTCGAACAATTTGGTAAACTGACAAAAGTTATCACTTCAAAAATTCTCTCCCCGATGCTTGTATGTAGAAACATTTTTATTTACTCCATCCGTCCCTAAAAGATTGTCTCATTTCTATGTTATATATGAGGAGTATTTTAATGAAATGTGACAATCTTAGTGGGACGAAGATAGTATGTAACAATGATTTTTGGTTTGGGAAGAGAATATTTTGCTTGATTTTTACAAATTTGTACGAGTATTTGATTGATTTTGATGTCTTTTACAAGTATTGTGTGAATGAATTGATCTTTTACTCAAACAATTGCCAATTAACAAATCCATATATATATATATAGAAAAGAACACAAAGGAAAAGTGTGTATAAGATATGAATGATATGATGATCCAAATTATAAGAAATTAATCTCTGTTGTTGTTGTTGTTGCCGCCGCCGCCTATATATGCACATGCAGATACTTGGCACCAGAATATTTTTCTCATGGGATAGTGGACGAGAAAACAGATGTTTATGCATTTGGGGTCCTCTTGTTAGAGCTGATTTCTGGCAGGAGACCCGTGGATTCTTCTCATCAAAGTTTACGCACTTGGGTACGTTACACATTTCTTTAAATACTCCAACTTTTGTTCATGCAATTCCAATTCAATTTGTGTTTCTTTTAGCTAGTTACTTTACCTACTAACGTATGTACCTCACGCAAGTATGTATAACTGGCCTGGTGCGGGTAAAACTAGCCTCAGTTGGAGCCAATTTGATTAAAGTTTTGACGGGGGTGGGGGTGGGTAAAAATTTGTCGGATAATGTTACTCATATGCAGTGGCGGATGCAAGATTTTAGTTAAGGGAGAACACAATTTTTTTTTCTCCATGTATTCTGTATTTTATTTTCTAAAATTATGTCATTCAATAAAAATAATCGATTCTTCATTAGGCTTTTTGTATTACAACAATGTTATGTTAGTCCATTTGGTGTGGTTAAATAATACTTCCTCTGTTTCTTTGATATCTTTCACATTTCCTTTTTCAACCATTTCTTTGATTTCTTCCACTTTCCTTTTTTCTATTACACTTCTCTCTTACCTAGGTGGCCCACTTACTTTCCTCCCTCTCTACTTTTACTTATTTTATTGTTTTTCTTAAGAAATGTGCCACTTTTAAGGTGGAAGAAATCATAGAAACGGAGGGAGTATTTAAGTTCCATTTATGCATAAAGTGGTTAGTAGTCCAATGGTTTGAATTGTTTATGCGGGTTATGAGGTTTATGGTTCAATCCTTTGTAAAGGGAGCATTATACCAATCACACCACTTTAGTATTAATGCCTAAAAGAGTACTAAAAAATACAACTTTAGTATTAATGCCTAAAAGAGTACTAATAAAAATATATTACCGGAACTTGGGGGTAGGGGTATCTGCCCCTTCTCGTATGGTTTTTTTTTTATGACGAGGGAATTCACTACCATTATTTTTGATGTACTATGGATAAATTGGGGATACATAATAACCTGCAAACCACGCACACTAAGTCAACCTTAGGGCCACAGACTCAAAATTTGGAAAGCATAACCTCAAACCATACTCGTATAGTTTAACTAACGTGTTAGTGGATAAAATCAGACTCTCTCCTATTACCCATGATCTTTCCTCTTTTTTTACACCAAAATTAAGAATTGAATAAATATTATAATTGATTAAATTAAGAAAAAAAATGGGTATAAAGTGGAGATATGGTGTGGTTTTTAATTAAATGAAAGAATTAAAAATGAATAAAGAATAAAGAAGTAATTAAAGTACATCTCAATAGAAAAAGAGGGAAGGTGAGTATTCACTATACTAAGTCCAAAAAGAAAAAGAAAAGATCAAGGATAATAATCCGTCTCATCCATTTAATTCTTTACATAAATTCATCATTTATTCTCATAAAAACATGCTTCAGATAAAGAATTGAATAGATTGGCGGAAGTAGGAAGGAATAAATTTTAACTGTATCGGTGGGTCTCATTCATCCATTAACACGCAAAAGCTAACATCAATTAATAACCAATATGTACATGCAAATTATACTTCCATGATTTTATAAGTTTTTGTCCTATTCTTATCTTGTCTGAAGTTGTTTTTTTATAAGATTTCGTGGGTAATAGTAATGGTGTATGATAAGAAGTTTCATACTCTTTAAGAAGTTCCTTCATCATTATTCTACACAATAAAGAGCTCCTTATATGAAATCAGTTTTTAAAATAAGAAACCTGAAAACCAATTTTTTATTTTAGAAATCGGTTTCACGTAGGAAAAAGAGAGGAAAAGAAAGAGATCTCATAAAAAATAAAGAACTTTTACCATGGAGGATGATTAAGAAGTTTCATAATTATTAATTTGGGTTGATGTGTCGGTGAAAAAGTTTGGTACGAAACTTTAGCAATTGTTATTGGCCATAGAAAAACAAATGGTACGGAGTAGTTGATAGGTTGGAGAAGAGTGATTACTACAGTATTAAAATGTTCAATTATTGTTATTTGCATTGAATTTGGACAAATAATGTCGATGTTTCTTGAGGGTTATAGGTAGAACTGACAACCATTGCATGCAATAACACAATAGCACGACACTAACCCAATATAAGATGTAATCAGTTTGTCGGGTCTAGTTTAATTTTAGATCGATTTTTTGGTTTATCGTGATGGCGAGATGAATCAACTAGGGGAAATTAATATGTACTGTATTACGGAGTAGAATATTAATTATGTAATACGAATAATAAAGTAGGGAGTACTAATAATGTAATTAAACGATTATTATAGGCAAAGCCTATTCTGAAGAGAGGGGAGGTAGAAAAATTGATTGACCCAAGGCTTGGAGAGGCGTATGATGTGAAGGAAATTAGTCGATTAGCCTTTGTTGGATCTATCTGCATTCGATCCTCAACCACTTGGAGACCTACCATGAGTGAGGTACGTTCCCTCTTTATTCTCTATCAAAAAAAAAAGTAAATATCTTTTTCATTTGTTATCTGTTTTATTTTTTACATGAGAATGATTTCAAGTATAGATAACCATTAAAAAAGATGGGGAGTATTAGTCAAAGTTTTCTTTTCATATCTATTCCAATATTAGTTGTTCTCCTGTGAGACCGTCTCACGATAACTTATCGTGAGACTTACTCACAGAAATAAAATAATAATAAAATTATCTAACTTCTATGTGAGAGGTCTCACGATAAACTTATCGTGAGACCGTCTCATTCAAGAATTTGTGTTCCAATATTATTATTTAGATTATTGTTTGTTGAAGCAACAATGCTTCGTACATGCTTTAACAAAACAAAAATGAAATTGTAGTAAGTACATGAATGAACTAACAAGCACTCATTTGAAGAAAGTGTATTATGAATAGAAAGTCCGAAATTAATTATAGGGAGGAGTAACGATTTTGATGACTAGTGAAGTTTCTATACAAGTAAAGCGGCTTGATTGTTTTTTATTTGAAAGTATTTTAATCAAATGACAACAAATAATCGATACGGAAAGAGTATTTAGTAAGAGACTTGACATCTGTTTGTGGACCTTTGTATGCTACTCCATCATATAATTGTATTGTTTTATCGCTAAAAGGATGCACAATATATACTCCCTCCATCCCACTATGATGTTCCCATTTTTAATCCGATATGAGGAATATAATAATGAAATGGGAAATTGGGAACATCTCTTTGGGATGGAGGGAGTATATTGGTAGCATGTGTTATCTAAGTTGTTATTGTGAGAGTATTAATTATGCCCTCTGTCTCCGTTCCCCTCCACGTCCCCATCTCCGTAATTTACTTACATTTGATTAAATAATATTCACAAATAACACGAAACGTATGTAAACACAATGTTTTAATTAAGAGATTTATTAGGTGTAGGATCGCTGTCGTAAATAACTCCGATCGGTACTATATATAGGTATTGGAAATCATGATGAGCGAGGTGATAGATAAAGAGAGATGGGAAATGCCAGATAATGAAGGGCAGAAGCAAGAAGAATTATGGGATTTTGAAGATCTTGGGTGTGAGTTTGAGTTTGAGTTTGACGATACTTCTTCATTCTCCACATCCTTGCATGATTATTCAATATCTACCGGAAGCTCATAGTGTTGTTGATCCAGCCAATTGGAAGGAACTCACTTGACATGTAAATAAATATATATCTGGATGGATAGAGAGTGGAAACATTTATTATTAGGACAAAAGATCATTGCATTAGTTTAGATTAGGTACTCCGGCCTAATTTGTATCGTCTTCCCCTTTTTTATGTCTAAATAAATTCTTTTATAGCGATGGTTGGTTAGACTATATATCATGGACAAGATCAAAATGAATGAATCACGACATTATTTGTCTGTCTTTCTAACCTACTCTGGAAATTAAGCGCACATATTAGTACACAGTTGTAAAACAAGATCATAACATAATGCTCGGATTTTCAGAACTTATATTATCTTCATTATTTAAAAGTAAAACATCAATAAGTGTAGACACCCGCATTTTGACTGCCACGTGTCTATGGTAGTCTCCGAAAAACACCCGATGATGGTCGGACGTCAACGTGACTTAGTATACTCGGATTTGGGCTCGGAATTCATAATATCCGACATGTACTTTTAGCAGAGTAAAAATCTCACAAAACGGACCTCAAATTCAGGCCCAGTGGGTCGTTCCGAGTCAAATAAGACTAATTTGGGCCAAAACCGACACCAAAAATATTTCCCGTCTTTTGGCGACCGGGTCAAAACCCGGTCAAGGACGAAACCGTCTCATAAATCAGCCAAGTTCAGATTGGCGCAAAGAATAAAATTCAAAAAAAGTAATCACAACTACAAAGTCAACCCTTCCTTATTTATCTCACCCGTTTTGACCCACTCGATCGAGTGGATTGACCTCACTCGATCGAGTGGAGCCTTTTTACCCGGGCTTGGCCCATTTGCGAAGGCACTCGATCGAGTGCACTAGGGCCACTCGATCGAGTGCCCCTAGGTCGAGGGGTGAAGTCTATAAATACCGCTTCACCCCCCCATGCATTTAAGAACTTCTTGAGCATTTTTACCCTACACTTTTCAGCCACATTTACCCTATCTCCTCCTTGCATACCTACACTACAAACCCTAAGCAAAAACACCATTTCCGAGCCTCTTTGACCCTCCGAAATCGACACATGCCAACACAACATCCATACACACCATAACTCACGTACGTCCTCGATACTCTCAAGCCGTGCCGCTATTTACGAGTCCATTTCCGAGGTCCTATACTAGCATGTATGTTGAGGGTGTCCTAATTTCTCTTTCGATCTTTATTTATTCCGTCATTTTGTTTATTTTTATTGTATTGTAGTCATGATCATCACAACACTAACACTAACATTTTTGTATTTTTATATCTTTATTTTATATCATTTTATCGTCGTTTACATTATTAATACCGTGTATATGTAAACTAATATCAAAATCGGTTTTAAAAGGTTTGACTACGATGATCACTTTTGGTCCGTCTAATCCCTTTACGAGCAACGACGGAGGTGGAGCCCTTTCGAGGAGCCCCGCCCCAATGTACTCAAGGGCGTGACGAGATCGTGATCCGTCGTAGTTGAACGGATTTAATCCCCTTTCCATAATTGGTACGAAACCCGTTGACACGAAAACCGACATCACATAACCCGAAAGGGTTAGTTCCGATGTCGTGACGTAGAGGGATACATTTCGTCACCAATTCAAAATTTCCTAATCTAACATAAAGCATTTTCGTAAAATCCCGATGACGGTATTATAATCGTTCATATACGATTATAATACCGGAGGTCGCACTAAGTATGAATCATGTAATATTCGTACTTGGTTAGGCCGACTATCGATTTCAAGTCATAAAACGAGGCGAGTTACCTCTCGTACAGGGGGCACTCGATCGAGTGCCATAGGCCACTCGATCGAGTAGCACCCCAAAAAGTGGTCAGTAACCACGCTAATGACACACTCGACCGAGCCAGTTAATGACTCGATCGAGTGGGTCTCATAACACGCAAACCCGAGGGCTTGGACACATATTTCGAGCCCCATTATTAATCGACTTTAGACCATTGCATGACCTTCCTCATTTTTCAAAACCTACACATCACGACACGTAAAACGACTTTGACCACTTTGACGTGATAAGTCGGGACGAGACTACGGGATGTGAGATTAGGCTAGTAATACGCCACAGTCTCATATTTCCGTCCTTCGTTTAATACGTAACATAATACGTATTTAAGCGGGGTTAGTCCATCTACATATTTCGCGGTCTAGTTTTCATACGGGTCCGTTCTACCTTTATTTTATGTTATTTCGTTTATGTTGTATTGTGAATTCCGGGTTGTATTTCCGTCCGTGTAGCTTGTACGCTTTTATTTCCTTTCGAGCTTCATTTATTTTACTTGCTTTTACGCTTTATAAACGAACCTCGCATGCTAAACCATTTCGACCAACAATAAGATGCATTAAATGACGTAGTTAACGCAAAATTCGCATGCTTAGTCAAAACGCTGTTTGCATATCATTTAATTATTTTACTAGCGCGCGTATCACGAACACGAACGATGTCTTAGTAGAGGCCGCCATGTGCGGGCGGGGTTGGGTGTCCTTAGTGGGCTTCCCAACACGTACCCTCACCCCTTACTCAGAACCTTTGGTTTCCGGATGTCCGAAACCCTTGGCGCACGAGAGTCATTCTTTACACGATTACCGGTATAGATGGTATTGGTATCGCAATGCAAAGGGACGAGCCCCATGAACTCTGAAATCGGAGTGGGCTTACTTTGTGTATAGCCCATGACGACATAGAGTGGTGATAGTCGGGATTTGTCGCCAATCTAACCACCAAATAAACCAACTAACCTAAACTAAAATAGCAAGGGTAAGTCGGGTCGAATCCTCAGAGAGATCGGGAATGAGTACTAGTTTGGTTTCGGATTATGAATTAGCTACGCAAATCAATTATCAAGGGTGAAATTATACTAACTAAGGTAAATAATAATAGCATAAGCGAACTAATAATAAAACTAACGAGTAATAAGAATGGTGATCTAATAATAAAGATAGGTCTAGGGTCCGACTTAACCACCGACATATCATAATTATGAGTAAGAAACACCGATAATGAGTTGCTAGGGATATTAGGATGAGTGGAACGCCTCTAAGGGTCGACTACCTCCGTCCCGGGTTCGTAGTCCAACTATGTAAAATCCGATCACTTCCCTCCCGGGCTCGTGAGTCGGATTCCTAGGTCAATCGAGTGAGTCCACTCCCGTGGTACCCAATCCAAGGTCCTAGGTCACTAAGTACGCGTCTAATCCCGTTCCTTTCTCTCCCCTCTCCCAAGGTGAAGAGTCTAGACCGATAGCTAGGGTACCCTACCTAATTCTCACTCCCGTGTTCAACTAGGCGGGGCAAGGCAAGTCAAAGGGCGAGTTTTACTACCTAGACCTAACCGACTCCCGTCGGTGGACAAGGGTCAAGGGTTCAAACACAACCCAAAAGACGAGTCGATTCCCGAATCCCAAACTATCCTCCTCCGTATATCCCAAACAAACCAAATACGGAAATTCAAGTCCACAATATAAATATGTCGGGGTCAAATCGGTCCCTAGAAAAGACACTACTCACTAAACATAATTATAATAATGAAAATACTAATTCTAATTACTCTAAGCCTAATACTAAGCATAAAGAAATAAAAAGGGAGGAAACTTTAATTAATTCTAGCATAAACTATATACAAACAAACAAGACAATTATAAAACAACATTACAACACACAATTAACAATAAAGATTATAACTTTAAACTAATTACTAACTAAATATATCATAAACATAAGATTAAACATAAATAAAAATAATAAAGAAGAAGAGATAAGAATTATACCAAAAAGAATGATGGAATTAAAGAACTCGGAAGTTGAAGAACGGAATAATTAAATTAATTAAAACTAATTAAAAAAACAAGAAGGAGATGAAGGTGGCTGCACTGCTGCGTTATGCTTCTACACTACTCCTAAACCCTCTCTTTTTCTTGTCAAACTAACAGCCTCCTCCCTCTATTTCTATTTCTAATCTAACAGCCTTCTCTCTCATTTTTCCATAGTGGGCCGGGTGTTCTTTTGTGTTTGGGCCCAATTCTCAATAGTTGTTTGATTTGATCCGTTTTGTTCCGTCTTTATCGTCTCAATTCTCTTCGGTACCTATAAAATCAAATATCGACGCACAGTACCCAATTCTCGAGAAATAACATAATTTAACACTAAATATACTGGACTCGACTAATAAGCTAATTAAAGACAAAACGACTCAATAATAACAAAACGTGTTATAAAATTGACTAAATAAGAGTCAAAACGTGGGACAAAAATAGGTAAAATTACGACTTATCAAGTGGGCTCGTATGGTTCCGAATAACCACAAAATTCGGTGGCGACTCCATTTTGACTTAAATTTCGAACCCGAGAACAATCTTACCACGAGATTCATTCGCCTACCCAAACCCGCGCTTCGCTGCATCGGGGTGGACCTACGTGATGTCCACAATAAGGTTCAAGATACAAAGGCAAGTTCGTATATTAGTCACGAGCGTCTATACTCTATACCCGCTCCATCGACACAACTATAGAGCTCCAAAAACCGTCGATACATATATACGAGACGCAAGGCCCAGAGTGACAACAAGTTATATTTGCACTCTTGCGAAAAGAGCATAATAAAATGAAAAAATAAGAAGAAAAAAAATCCAAAAATAAAAACCACGATTATGTAGTCTGTCATCGACGAAGATGATGAATGGACCCTTTCCTTTGATCATGAGACCAATAGACCAAGAAATCCACCAAAAAGAACAATCTCTCAACTAATTTTCTATTCATATTCGCTTTCAAGCACCGTCTTCTGGTGAATCCAGACCAAACCGGCACAAAGATCCCTAATCGGTTAACTAAGGCCATTATTACCTCAAACAAAACCCACACCTGACGTCCTCACTAGTATCTATCCCAAACTATAGAGCAAGATATCTCATAAAGGAGATCTATTAGAACTGAAAGAAGGAATTAGAAACAATTACTCGTATATTGAAGGTAGAGTAATATTAGAGTAGTTCAAATGTGGGTTCAGAGCGGACACGGACCGGTGTAGAAGCTGAAAGACAAAAGTGGACGGGTGTGCTAAACTAACAGGCCCAAATTACATGTCCTTACCCCACACATTTAAGTTACCAGAATGGAGTCTGAATGTCTGATGCTCAGTTAACGTTGTTTGGAAGTTGGAACCCCATTTATTTGTCTAGCACGTAACACACGTAGGGGTGGTAATGAGACGAGACAGCTCGCGAGCAGCTCGAACTCGACTCGGTCAAAGCACGGCTCGTGCGAGCTCGACTCGACAACTTAACGAGTCGAGCTGAACAAGGCGTGGCTCGGCTCGAAAAGCTCGCGAGCAGCTCGATTTGAAGTGATTAGTTAATATTTTGTTCTTGTTTATTAAAAAAATACTAATAATAATTTCATAGTTTTTTCACCATATAAATATTTTTATTGATTTGTCGAATACGTTTGTTTATGTTTTCTGAATCCCAATTTATTAAAACACATCGGTGCAAAAAAAAGTAAATTTTAATAATTATATATAGGCTCGAGTTAGACTCGAACTCGGCCCGAACTCGCATTTTAGCTCGCGAGCTTGGTTCTGAGCTCAATTTTTTCAAGCTCGGGTAAGCTCGAGATCGACTCGAGTTCGAATTTCGCTTAACGAGCACAAGTCGAGCAAGGCCAAGCTCGTGCTCGGCTCAGCTCGTTTACACCCCTAAACACACGTAAGGCAAGGCTGCCACGAACCACCAACGAGTTGCTTCTGATGCTAATGACTAGATCGCTATTGATGAACAAACATATCCAGGTGATATCATCGTTGGGTTGCTGCATTTGTTTCGAATCTTGGTTGTCACCCCATCGTCACACGAGCTCTAATTATTTATAGCTACACACACAGCTCAAATTCCGCCTCCTTTCTCATTTGAAAATAATTAGTAGATGAAAACCAATAACTTTTCTATCAAAGAAAAAATTGGTCATCGGTCACAATGTCTTTTGACTTTACTGATTTACTCCATACCAAGAATTTCTTGAGACGGATACATTGTGCTCACTGCCGATGAAGATTCAACACTTGCACTTCCAATAGAAATACTATTAACACTAATAATACTTCAAAAGATAAAAGTTTTAACTAAAATTACACTGCAATTTCAACGATTACATAAATAACATACAAATCAGAACTGCCTTACTTGGACAATGCATAAGGGAACGTGAATCCCATGATACATGAACAAACCCGAAAACTCAGCCACTTGCATCTTTACTAATATAATATGATACAGTTGCAAAAGGAGAAACTCTTCACGCTCCGCTCCAGTTATATGAACCCTGCAATAACAATATTGGAACAGTTCACTTAACGTGTTCCCGAACTGAATATGTACTTTCCCTATTATTTAGATATCTTTAAACTGCATCCTTTGGAGACTAGATATCTTCAAGTTGCAACTTTTGGAAACTAGTTTTAAAGTAGATAGCCAAACTACCAATCCAACATTTTTTGTCGTGATAATTTATCACGGTCGAATTACTAGAATACAAAAAAGTAGCAGAACGAGTACAGATACTAGTCCAACACCCGAGGTAAAAACAAAGGGACTAGAGACCAGTCACCAATCAGAGATCAATAAAAAAAAAAAAAAAAGCTCGAGGATCAAAAAGCACCTAAAATCATCACCAAGTGAAAACTATAGACTAAACGATAAACCTTCTCTAATGGCACCCACTCGCACCCATTATGTAAGTAGGTTAGAAACAAAGAGTAAAAAAAGAGTTATGGTAAACTATGACCTTCTCTTGTTTCTCAAGGTTTGCCACTTTTTTTACTGGGATATCAAAGAAATGGGAATAATAAAGAGTTGTAGAGTCGACGTTTAAACCTGCCGTACATTATTGGTGGTTCACACAGTTTGGCTCTTGCTAGAAACTTCTTTTGTCAACACATCTCCTTTCTCCTGAAATGGGAAACAGAAGTTCTCAGTTTATGATGGTATCATTATGGGACTATACAACAATTTGCAGCACAGGATGAGTCCTCAAGCAAGTTACTATAACCATACAAGAGCCAAGAGACTTTACCATGTTATTAACGAAGTCCACTATTCTATGGTTCTGCATTAAAGAGGAATAAAGCTAAAAGGCTTACTAAACTGGTTACCTTAATTTGAAGAGGCGCCAGGCGCCCCGAGGCGATAAGGTGCAGAGTGCAAAGCGAATGTTCGCGCTTTTGGATGTGACGCGCCCTTTTTTTAGTAACAATTTGGTATTTTCTAGATAAATTTTGGCAAAAAACACCATTTTTAGGAGTTCACAGGTTGGCAAACATGTAAAGGGCTAAAAGTTGGGAATAATGGGAAAAGGAAAGGGAATGACTAAAGATTCTGCGGGGAAAAGATATGGAACTGTGTGCATGTCGATACATATTGGAGAATCATATATAACAATTTTGGGCAGCGTTTTCGATATTTTGGTCTAAAATGAATTATCAAAGTGTCATATCGTATCCAACAAGATACGCGTCGCATACAGGATACGGGCTACGGCAACTAAGTGAAGTATGAGAGTAACATAGATATGGAAAAGTGCGTGGAGGTAAGTCTTGTCAAAAAGGTGCACTGATGTGCTAGCTAGGGCCTCATCCAAGGCGCGCCTTAGGCACGCTTTTTTAAACTAAGTTGATTATAAATCCGACAACACCAAATGCTCGTAAAAATTGATTTCACTTCTTTATGTTATGTAAACTATCTCTATTTTCTTTAGCAGTTAATTTGAGCTTTATTTCATGAAACAGGTACGGAGTACTAGACACAAATTTCACTTTAAGTTACCCGGGAATAGTAACTTTTCGAGGTGTAAAGCTTCGAACATATGATCTCCCTTATCCAAGCACTCCCAGGAGCCTTCAAGGCATTATCTTTTGTTGTGAATCAAATGCTCAATACTAGCTCAGATTCACAGTCAGAACATGGTAAATATGTTTGGGCTTGAACCACAGGACAACTAAAAAAATGGAAGACCATTTGGTGACAAACTTACTGCCTAGAGCAATTGCAACTACCAACTAGTAATTAAAGAACGAGAAGATGAACAAAGTATTAACTGCAAGATGATACATTGATACCTAGAGTCATGTGATGCTCAAAAAGCGCCCAATAAAGACTAGAAACAAACTGAGCTTGATGGGGTATATGGTACACCAACACACTCCGTAAATATTACTCCCTCCATCCATTGTTTTCTTCATGGGGAAGTGGAACAAAAATTAAGGAAGGACTAGAGTATGTATTGGAAAATGAAAGTTGAAAGAAAATGTGGGGTTAGAAATGATATTGACCACAAAAATCAACCAAAAGAAGAAATATTGTAGGTCGGAAGTTTAAAGATTGGACAATCCTTTAAGGAAAGTAGGAAGGTTAAAAGTAGATGGAGGGAGTATTAGGAAACACTGGAAAAAATATTACCGAAGATAACATTTTGTACGTCCAACTTAAACAATTTGGTTAAATGTCCATTTATTCTTTACTATGGAATACAAAGGCCACACATAATTCCCAAATGAGTATAGCAGCAGTCAATAATGAGGAATTCAGATTATCTTTTAACTTCCAGTGAAAGCATTATTTTATGTAATGTGAAGTAACCAATGTTACATGTAACAAAACAGTTGTTAGTACATGAAACTAAGTTTGAGCCTGAAAATTACAGCACAGAATCATTGACAAAAACATGTCAGCAATACAGTTCCTCGAAGGTTACAATCTTCGACAAGGTAAACATGCATTGGATGAGTGCAACTGTTCCTATCCCGAGTTCTAGAGAACTAGTGACAAAAGAAAAGAATTGACAAGTGTGCCAATATAGATGGTTTTCAGTGAGTCATTTGGTCTTGTAATCTTGTTCCATACAAGTATACAACCATTTCAGAAGTCCAAAGCCTAAGCAAAATCTATGAGACTTAAGTGGAAATGGGATATAGCCATTTCAATGGCATTAATGAAAATTCATACTCCGAATAACAATCCTTGATATAGTTCTCTCCACACTACTCAAGTTTGTAATTTTCTACAAACGAACGCCTTCTAGTCAAAGCATTCAATGTAATATAGAGAGTAATGCAACATGCAAAACTGACTACAAGTCGGTGCCAGAAAAGCCATATTTGACTGGAACTAAGGTTGATAAAGATAAAATAAGAGATGTAGTACAATAAAAGAAGGACTTTTTTCCTATTATTTTAAAAATTATATTCCTAATTCATTGCTTGATTTAAGAAAATAATCACAACCATGTCTAGTTAAGCCTTGATTACTTTATATTCCCATCTTGTGCATCTGCTTTATGAGTAATACTCTAATCATCCCTTAATTTTGGTGCAAAAAGGCAAAGGGTAAATCCGAGTTGCATTGGAGATAGTCTTAAGAACAAACTCCATACTCAGATAATTGTAGTACTTTGTTAGTATCTTGCTGGATAACACAGCAAAATAATGTTGACTATGTAGTGGCACCCAACAACCAAAGCATTACCATTATTATTATCATTATTAAATTAAACGAGGAATCAAGAAATCAGGGGGTTGATGTGAAACAAGAGTCACAAAATACATACTCCCTCCATCCTGATCATTTGTTATCCTCTTCTACTTTTGGGGTGTATTTGATAAGTAATTTGATCATTCGTACTCAATTTAATCCACTCGTCATCTTATCATCGACCCCTTCAAAGGACAACAATTGACCGGGACGGAGGGAGTAGTTAGAATGAATTAATAAAAAGACCGAAAAAAAGAAGAGAGAAAGTAGAAGAGAAAGGGAAGAATGGTAAGGTGTAAGAGAAAGAGAGAGAGAGAGAGATACCATGGGTAGGGGTTGGGGATGGGGTTGAGCTTGGTAATAGTCATTCAAAGCCCACTGATATTTGGACTGATCTAACCCCAGCCAATTCGCCATGCACTCATCCACACTTGAATGCACTGATCATAAGTTTAAGTTTAAGTTTCCCATCATTCAATCCAACAATAATTAGTGATTGAGAAGGGTAGAGCATATATAGATAGATACCTTGGTGGAGTTTGGAGAGGGTGCGGCGGAGAAAGGCGAAACGATCGACGGGGGAGGTGGGGTACTGAATGGGGGGTGGTTGGACCACCTTCCTCGGGGTGTCGGGAATGGGGATCGCAACCGTGCCGCTAGGTGACGGCGATGGTTTGTGGCTCACCGCGGTACTGCTGGGTGTGGGTGTGGCTGGCGGGGTCATGAAGACGGTGTAAGGCCCGATCTTACCTATTGATGGAGGCGGCGGCGGTGGTGAGGTGCCTGCCCCTTCCTTTGCATGTGCCATTTCAGGAGTGGGAGTGGGAGTGGGAACAGGAGTGGTGTCAAAGTGAAGTGAAGTCAAGTGTTCCAGCGGTTGGTTGCACTTTCAATGTGAGGGCAAGGGGAGTGACTCCAACAACACTCAAGTACTTCTCCCCCTTTTCGCTTTTCTTTTGGAAAATTTCCTTTTCATTAATATTTCATTTTCACAAAAAAAAAAAAAAATATAAAGGGATTTTTAAATGGTGGAAAGTGTTTTTAGTTTTCTATAAGTACACTACATTTTAATAATCACACGATACCTCTCAGTTTTGGTGTACTATGTCTCCTTGTCCTTGATGACGTTTTCCATCTTCTTTGACTTCATCTTTCAATTAGTTAGGTTGTTTTAACTATGCTTAATTGGTTATTTATTTTAATCTTATTATCACTCATTTTCTCTCAAACCTCTTCTTTTTGTATAAACAATACAACTAACAAAAAAAGAAAGTAAAAAAAAGATGGAAAATGTCATTAAGATTATAAAGACATAATACACTAAAAGTGAGGGGTATCATGTATGATTATAAAAGTACACGGGTACCATATAAGTTAAAAATACGAGAATATCATATAGAACATCCCAAAAATAAAAAGAGATAGTCTCTCCAGCCTTATTAGGTAAGTAAGAGTAAGAGTATAAAAGGAGGAGTAAGTCTTCCTTGTGACGGATATATCCGTCACAAGGTTACGACGGGTCAAATAACACTTATAATGGTGGGGTAAAGTTAACCCATTTGTTTTTTCCAAGTACTCCACTTTTTGCCATGTCTCACATGTATGACCCGTCACAAACTTGTGACGGATATCACCGTCGCAAACAAGAATTGGTGTAAAAAGAGTGTGTTGGCAGTTGGCATTACCTCCTTTAAGCAATTCTGAAATGTTTAATCCTCGTACATATCTTCTTCTTTATATTAAAGAAGGGACCAAGGGTAGTGAGGTGGCAACATAATTAGCTTAGGTTTAGCAAGTAATCAAATCTTAAGCAATGTTCTTAATCACTCTCTTAGGACTAAATAAAGGTGTGTTAGTGTGAAACCGTATTTGTGTTCACACTTGCACGAGTAATTAAACAAAAAAAAACAATTTTATTGGCTGATTCAAAACAATTCAAAATTTACAATTAAATGGTGTCTCGGCAACTGAGTAGAACAATTAATCATGCCATATGAGATTACAATGCAAAACTAAGTTAATGTTATGTAGTTTACAATGCAAATCAATAATTCTTCACGTTTTCAAGGTTATTCAATCTATTCTCGGAAGCCGACTTGCCGCCGTTCGGGGCCTCTCATAATCTGACCTTGTACATCACGGTGATCTGCCGGGAAAAATATCTCCCGATGACCCTAACTGATGATGGGTCTGCTGTGAATGTCCTTCCCATGAGGACCGCCAAAGCCCTCGGCATTACCGAGGCTGATTATCTTCCGACGGCTTAGACCATCCAATATTTTGATGGGAGCCCAAAGTCGGTAGCTGGGGCCATAAAACTAACTGTTATAACGGGCCCAATAGAAAAGGAGCTGGAATTCCAGGTGATCGATGTCACCGCTTCCTTCAACCTGCTCCTAGGGAGGCCATGGATCCACGCTGCCAAAGTGGTATCCTCCATCCTCCACCGAAAGATCAAGTTGCCCCTGCACGATAATGTTATTACCTTAGAAGCAACCTTAATGATTGTGGCTAGCTGTAACGCCACGAGCCGCATGGACCTCTGGGGGTTCGATTTCGTGGGAATGATCAAAGAGGAGTACCTTTTTATGCCCTACTTCACAACTAGCATTGACACGATGCTACAAAACCTAGGGTACTTTTCGGGGGCTACCTCCCGACCCAATCTTCCAGCTGGGAAGATTATCGAGGTCCTTAAGGACGAAGACTCTCACTTCGGCCTTGGTTATGCCACCACTCCGGGCAACGTTGTCCGAGCAGGTATTGAAAAGACCTTGTGGACATGATGTAGGTCCACCCCGACGCGGCCACGCGCGGGTTTGGGGAGGCGAATGAATCTCGTGGTAAGATTGAACTCGGGTCGAAATTTAAATCATAATTGGAGTCGCCACCGAATTTTATGGGAATTCGGACCCGTTCGAACTCACTCTACACTTAGGCGTTTCGCGCACAAAGCACGGCCCGCTTTTAGTGCTAGAGCTTATGAGTTTGTCCCTTTGCATTACGATACCGACGCCGAGTTATCGGATATCGTCCATCGAATGACTCTCGTGCGCCAATGGTTTCGGACATCCGGAAACCATGGTTCTGAGTAAGGGGTGAGGGTACGTGTTGGGAAGCCCACAAAGGACACCCAACCCCGCCCGCTCTTTAGCGGCCTCTACTAAGATACCGTTCGTGTTCGTGTACGCGCGCTAGTAAAATGATTAAATGATATGAACTACGTCATTTTAATGCATCTTGATTCACGTCAAAGTGATTTAGCATGTGATGTTCATTTAAATAAATAAATGGCAAACATCGAAAATAGAAAACTAGTAAATAAATTATAAATTACACGGGCGGAATACAACCCGGAATTCACAATACAACGAGCGATAAAATAGAATAATCGAATCAGGAAACGGTAAATATAACTATAAACGGACCCGTATATAGTAAATATAAGCTAGACCGTTAGTTGAATAAATGGACAAACTTCGATTAAATACACATTATATTGTGTATTAAACGGAGGACGGAGATATGGGACCTAAACGTGGTGCTAGCCCGATCCCTAATCTCGATGCCTTGTCCCGACTTATCATATCGAAAAATTGGCGTCTAGATTAGTTATATATCGGATACGACTAAAGAGTCGTCGACACAAAACTAATTGTGATAGACGTCGATCAAAGTTATGGGAGTGAATTAAAATGCATGAGTTTTGGAAAATAGGATCACGTGATTGACTTTGCACGCGACGACTAAGTCGTAAAAAAAATGACGAGGCTCGGATGGTGCTTGAAGCTCTCGGTTTACTTGAACAAAGAGACCCACTAGACCAAGTCATGGCAAGGACTCGATCGAGCGAACCTTTGGAGGACCTACTGCCCGATTTTTATAGCGCTACTCGATCGAGTGCCCTTGTATGAGCTACTGCTCATTTCGAAAATGTATTGGTTTCGAGATTTATTATTTAAAAAATCGATGGTTGGCCGAGTTGTGTAAAAATATTGCGTGATTTAAACTCAACTCGATTTTCAGTACTATAATCGTGTACTATACGATTATAAGACCGTCATCGGGATTTTATAGAAAATGTTGTTATTTGATCGAAAATTTTGATTAGTGACGAAATTGTATCCCTCCACATCACGACATCGATACTAATCCTTACGGATTATGTGATGTCGATTTTCGCGTCAATGGGTTCCGTACTAATCTCGGAAATGGCATCGGGCGCGTTTAACTACGAACGACCACGATCACGTTACGCCTTTGAGTGCTTGGGGCGACGCTCCTCGAAAGGGTGCCACCTCCGTCGCGGCTCGTAAAGGGATTAAACAAACTTGGAGCGGCGTTCATAGTCAAACGTGTTCGATCCGAAATTTTATTATTTTTATATATATATATATATATATATATATATATATATATATATATACGGTATTAATATGAGTGACGAAAATTGAAATGCAATAAAATAAATGTTAGTGTTAGCGTACATAAATAAAATGTTAGATTGCGATAAATAAAATGTTAGTATACAAAAATAAATTAAAAAGTAAGTATGCACAAAATTAAAAGTTAGTGTTAGTAAATAAAATATTAGTGTCGTTAATATCGACTAATAGTAATAGTACATATATAATCGAAAAAGAGAAGGAGAAAAAGAAACGGGGTTTGATGACACCCTCAACCTACATGCTTAAATGGTCTCGGAAACGGACTCGTAATAGCGACGGGAGCGCGGGAGTGTCGAGATATGTAGGGTGAGTTATGGTGTGTGTCTTTGAAGAGTTTTGATCTTGATATTTTGAACTAACATGATGGCAGCTTTAGTCGTGTCGTTACGGTCGCATAGTGATAAGTGTAGTTTGTAGTGCCTATTTGTTGTGTTTTGGTCCCATTTTCCTTGTGGAATCGCTCCCTGGGAGCGATTTATGGGCTTCTTATGCTTCCTTTAATTCGTTTCAGGTTCTCGAGATCGAATTGGAAGAGTTGGAGCGATTCCGACTCGATACATACACATTTTGGAGCCAACGAGATAAAGGAACGATGACTCGAGACCTGGGAATCGACCCCGAGACCTTGGGACCCAATCCCGAGCCTCCGAGACCCGATCCCGAGACCTGAAAATCGGTGGGAAGCCAATGAGAGGCAAGGAAGGACCAAAGAGCGTTTAAGGAAGGCATACAAGACCCATCCCATTCGGGATGGCCTCATCCCGTTCGGGATGGGGTGCTACATTGAGATGGCTGCTGTAAGCCCATCCCGGTCGGGATCAACCCGTCCCGGTCTGGATGGCAGGGCCGTCCCGATCGGGATGGTCCGTCCCGGTCGGGAAGCTACAGAGGCAGCACGGGCTTCTTCTTTTCTTCTCCTTCATTCTTGTACCCATATATATATACTCCCTTCTTGTAATTTTAAGACATCTTATGTTAGTTTAGACTCTCTTAAGCCTCTCTAAAACCCTAAAACCCTAGATTTACTTTCGCTCATTAGTTTTAATCTTCCTTTAATTATTAGTTAATCCTTGTAATTAGTTCTTGTATTAAGTGGATACTTGAAGAATTCTCCAAGATTGACAACCTTAGGTTTTATTTGGGTTCTTATTTATACAAGATTGCATCTTTTCATCTTCTTAGTGTTGGTATAACCTTTCTTACTCTTAGTCTTGTTTATTTAATCTTGTTTGAATCTTGTTATATTGTTATTGAAACTGTTCTTGTTAATC
Source organism: Agrostemma githago (assembly GCA_958450325.1). Classification (NCBI taxonomy): domain Eukaryota; kingdom Viridiplantae; phylum Streptophyta; class Magnoliopsida; order Caryophyllales; family Caryophyllaceae; genus Agrostemma; species Agrostemma githago. The sequence goes on from OY288250.1 coordinate 17,990,886, forward strand.
ACTATGGATGTTTGTTTAGTGATGATATTTTCTCTTGTTAGGGTTGATTTATTCAAGATAATGAGTGAGTAGTCTTCTTGTGGGGTTAGTAGGGGGATTAGGGGTAGATTATGGATGACTAGGGTTGATTGAGGGGAAAAGGTTTCATCTTTATTGTTAGTCACATTGTAGGCACTCTATGTGTTTGTTGATATGCTTGTGTGAGTTGTAGTGGCCATGCTTCCCATACTTGTGTTCATCTTCTCATTGATTGTTTATTTTGTGGAAATGTCGAGAATAGTTTAGTCGCGAGAGCGCGGACTAGGGTCTAAGTTGCGAGAGCCCGGACCCACCTTGGCATCGGTCTAAGTTGTGAGAGCCCGGACCGACTCTAGCGATTAGGAGACACCTATACCCTTGATCACCCCAATTATCCTTCTACTCCTATGAACCCGACCTACCCCACTTCTTTCCATATTTGTGTTAATCCTCTTAGTTAGCCATCATTTCCGTTAGTTTTATCATTTAGTTAGTCTCTAGTGTTAGTTTAATTCCTACTTCTCCTCCATCATAGTTTTCCATTTATCGCTTCTTTGTGTTTGTTCGGTAATCTAGTCTCGTTGTAGGCCAACCTAGTCTAAACCTTGATATACCGTCCTCGTGGATACGATCCCGACTTACCCTAGCTACTCACTAGGTTAGTCGGTGTTTTATTGTTGGCTAGGGACGTGACAAATCCCTACCATCACATAGACACTAATTAGAGTCAATTCTGACACCGGGACCCCGAGTCGGTCCCAAAGCTCGAACCGAGTCAGCACCGCGCCAAGCGAACCTCGGGATGCACACCCGAGGCCCACTAAGCTCACGGTGCTAGGGTAATACGGGGAAACCTTAGGCTCTAAGATACGTATTATACTCCTCCCCCTCGGTTTTGGAAAGTATCAAAATCGTATCTTCAAAACTCCAACCGCCTCGCCTCACACATCTGAGACTCCCCACACATGAACCCAGGCGCCTGAGTCTTGGTGCGCCACAACTCAGGCGTCCATATGGGCGACGAGGGCTGAAAACACCTATAAATACCCCCCCGGACCTCATTCATTCGACACACATCTCTCAATTCTCTTCTCCCTCCACATTCTCGCTAAGGGCTCGCACTCCGACACCCGAGGCAAACGATCCACTCGTTCGTAGTTCCGATAAAAGCGACATCGACGCTACTCCTCACCTTCGAGCACCCCACTCGATACCGACGTGCCCGTGTTCGACTAGCTCAAGTCTAGTAACGAAGTTCTGCCAGATTAGCCGCAGAATCAGTCCATAGTAACGAAGCTCTGCCGGAGTAGCCGCAGGAAGAGTCAACGGTAACTGAGCTCTGCCGAAATCACTGGTCAAGCTAGGAGGATCCGCCTGTTGAAGTCGAATCGTCACTAGGTTGTCATCTAAACAAAACTTTACATTCTCGCACTTCCTTTTATTATGCACTACGACAACACTAGATGTGGACACTAGGTCCACAAATATCTACTAAAATACGTAACGTCCCAACTTCAACCACAAGCACTAAAATACACTAAATAGACTCGAGTAATTCCGAGATCCGTTCTCAACTATCTATGCGTCGTGTCCCGTTTAGTGTATACTCCGAGGGTGCAACTTCTCACTACGTGATTTACTTACATTCGCATTTACAGTTTTTCGTATGATTTATTGCTTTTATGACCTTATAATCGCATGCTAAATCACCTAACACGGAATTCAAAACATAAAATAACTAAAATTAAACAAAGTGATGGTCGGGTTCCGTATTAGTCCGGGTGATCGCCTAATTAGGTTCGACGCATCTCTATTAATACCGAACCGATGCATCTTAAGCAGAACACCAGGCAAGGTATACCACGAAAACGACTAAAATCCGTATTATCGCGTTAAAAATGATTTGCTAATACGTACAATAATACTAGTACTCTCTACTCTCCTACGTGCATCTTTTCATGGCCTGCCTGTCACGTGAAATTGCATGCAAAGAATGTAAACACAACTACTTTGACGACAATACTTACTTGTCCTTAAATAACTGACGTAGCAAAAGATATAGGGTGAAAACAACGGATGTTACAGTACTTCCGCCACAACAAAAGAACTAGATTATCAGCCCACCGATTGATTAGAAGAGGCCGCTATATATAGTGCGGGCGGGATTGGGTGTTGGATGTTGGCTTTCCAATACGTACCCTCACCCCTTACTCAGAATCGACGGTTTCCGGATGTCCGAAACCATTGGCAATGAGAGTCATTTCAGGCATGGAGTGCTTAAGGGTACAAGTCTTTATCTTTAGGTCCCGTGCCACTCAGCTTTGAGCCGGATAAGGATCAAAGTTAACTTGAACGGTTTCCGAGTCCCCATAATTGACTCGGTGGCGACTCCACAAATCGGCAACGAATTCAGTTCACTAAAAAGGTTGCCTTACCAAATGAATCGGCCTTTAAACATATACAACCACGACTCGATTGATTCCAAACGGAAACACGGGTGCCCGCACCCGTCTAGTACAAGTCTGGATCGTCATCCGAATCGAGGTCCGAAACATCGCCCCGTACGCGAGATCGGACTAGCCCCCGACCACGTGGGTGGCCGCCGCCACACGTTGAAAAACTGGGTTAGTCCTGCGCCGGGCGGTGCGGACGGACGTCCACACTCGGTAATAAAATTTGGTCACATTTTCAAAATACCGTCACCAGGCATAACGTTTTCTGTCACAAACACTGCCTACACCATAAATGTCGAACTGACTAATTAATAGTAGTTTCGATAAAAGCACCACATCATCTTTTCAAAACCGGTTCCCTTAAGATCCGTGCGTCTTTTGAAAAAAAAAACACCATTTGCACTTTTGCTATCATCGAATTTTCGACGCACATATAGCAACACACTTTCGTGTCACAAACGATGTCATCACACCATCGTAACCCGAATTTCATAAACTCTCATTTTCGAAATAAAAGGGGTTTACTTTTCAAAACTCGTCCGTTTTCAAAAGCATCAAAACTCTTTGATTCTAAGCCGGGATCGCGATCAATTCCTTACGTCGTACAACCGTGTGATTAACTGTCTGTGTTAGTTACTAGGCTCGCCTCTACTTGAGGTCTTACATTTTGGGTCATCTCATCTTGAGAGAGTCCTCTTCCCTTAATCTCGATCCCGAGATTTATGTCAAATCGTCTCGTTCTAGAGACATAAGTTCATTAGGCGCTTCGCCGAATACACCAAAAGTCTAAAGCACCTGAGTCCCTAACCCGATGACCGCAAACACGCACAAATCAAGGGTCTTATTCCCGTGTCGCTCTACTAGGTGCATTCCTCGAGTCTCTAAGTCATCCGGTGGATCCGATCTGACCTTTTGATCCTTTCCCACTAGAATCACTCCCCAACATGTCGGTAGATTCAAGCGCCATCGAAAGCATCCGCAACGATGTCAATACCCTAACCAAATTGGTTCGCAACATCCATACTTCGGTAACCCGTTTGACTTTCTCCGTCCGTTACATCGATAGCCGCCTCAATTTCCTTGAGAGTAGAGACACAGAAAGCGAAATAAACACTAATCCAAGTGATTACCATGCCCAAGAACCTGCCGAGGGCAGAACATCCCGATGCTCCGCCCGATCGAAACTTCCTAAAGTCGATACGAAAAAAAACCTTGAGACCTTATAAGACCGCGTCCAACAAAGTAGAAAGGTCACTAAAGGAATTCACCCCAATCAATTCTTCCTATGTCGAAGCTCTCGAGCATCTGGTCGATCAAGGGAAGCTCGAGACCATACGTCCTACTACGGACCCACCCGCAGACAAAAGGGCAAAGTCATGGGATGCTAATAAATATTGCCATTTCCATCATGGCAATGGGCATGATACTGAATCCTGCCTTCGACATAAACATGTCATACAAGACATGATCGAAATTGGGACGATTCCTCTCCCTCTACCCGAGAAACCAGACAATACCACAACCCCTTTAGCGTTCATGCTATCTTTGACGATACCGTCGATTGTTCCCACCTCGACCCTGTAGAGGAGAATGTCTTGAACATCGAGGAAGATCTCGACAACCCACGTGCACCCGTCAAGACGAGTAAATCTGTGTCCAAGTCAGAGTCTAGTTTGTCTTAGGGCCTAGACCTAATAGTATAACAAATGTCTTTTATTTTTTTATATCGAGTCAGGAGGTGCGAGGGGATCTGTCCTCCACCTCCCCGAAAACAATATCTCAGACGCATAGCCCACTTATTACTATCAATAAAAAGAAATAAACTTTTCGTTCTTTATAATGCACCTCGACAATCGCTTGATTTAATAATGCACTTTCTTGCTTACAACTAGGTACTATGCCATTTATCGATAACAATCAAACATACCTCGAAACAACGATGAATTACAAGAACTGAGATCCCGTGTTCTTTTTTTACCTATTCCATGTCTGGTATAGAAAGCCACATAACCATCCCTTAGAACGAGCATTATTGAATCCTATGACAAATCTAGATAGTCTTTTAGCTTGTGATCAAAGACGGAAGGCTAACCCATTTCCCACAATAAATATCCCTCAAATAAAGACCAACCAATTCCTACCCTTGGTGCTAGTCTGACAAAAAGAAAAAGAAGTCTGAAATGGTCAAAAGGAGCCAAAGAAAAAATGAAACCAAGGCCAAACTAAACCGGCCCAATTCAATGATCAAGACCAAACTCAACGGTCAAAATGAAACCCCCAATCATTCAACTCGACTTTAAGTGCAAAGTCCGAACAAAAAGCATAAAAAAAAGAAAGAAAAATGAACAGACTAGTCAACTAGCACCCAAATACTAGCCTCCCTACATTACAACCCTTAAGACCTTCGCGAAACACATGTTAGGAGACAGTCCGGAATTTTGAGGATTCAAGCTCAATAGGATAATCCCAACCGTAAGGCCGGGCCAGACATGGAAATCAGATTCCATGTAATTTACATCCCACCCGATTGAAGTTTGAGTCATTTTTACTCAGCTTTCTCTTTCCTACCACATCACGTAACCGTAACCCCATATCCTTAACTCCACAAAATCGACTCCAGATCGTGGTCCGTCAAAACCACTCACTACCTAGCTCCACATTCCAAAACCACCCAAACCAGTTGCCCTGACCTAAACACGTGTATCTCGGTAATTCTCACTTTCAAGGGGTCACACTCGATCATTTCACCTTAGTTTTCAACCAGGGTGAAAACGCATGCGAAACACTCTAAACATCTCGCATCGATAATTGGCATAACGAGTCTAAAGCAAAATCACTCACATCTATAATGAACTACGAACATGGTTTGATTCCGTTTAAACATGGATACGTAGGAAACTCTTCTTCGGGTACAACCAACCAAATAACAAAATTGATTACTCGATTCACATGCAAACCGGAACCTTTTTCCACGCTCCGGTTCACGAGTGATTCCAATGACAAAGCATAAACGACGAGCCGAGGACGGAGTGAAAACCCGGAAGGGCGCTCCGGGCAAAATGAAGAAACGAGTTGCGAGCCGTCGTAAAAAAAATAAAATAAAATAAATAAAAAATAAAAAATATGATGACGAGCCGAGGACGGAGTGAAAACCCGAAAGGGCGCTCCGGGCAAAATGAAGAATCGAGTTGTGAGCCGTCAAAAAACAAAAAAAACAAAAGGTGAGCCGAGGACGGAGTGAAAACCCGAAAGGGCGCTCCGGGCAAAATGAAGAATCGAGTTGCGAGCCACCACAAAAAAAAGGAAAAAAAAAGAAAAAAAAAGTGCTTCTCATTAATAAAAAAATCAGTTAAATCAAGCCTTTGTCGAGGCCCTTTACATTGAGCATCCGAAATCTGGCTACCCCGAAAAATGACAACATGTCAAGCAAAACCCCACAATAAAACTAGTACTAATACGCCACATAATATCATATAATAGAACATAGTACAAAACTGTTGGGCGCTACCTATCCAACTTTCCCCTTTTCTTGCCTTTCGGATGTGCTTGTTTGGGTCTTTCACCATCGACCCCTCTTAACGCAAGCTTCCATCGCCCTAGCCAAAAGCGAGCCCAGCCAATCACACTTTCCTTCCTCTCCCACAAATTTTAATTTGGGTCTCGTTAGTCTTGGTCCGCTTAGATGAACTGACAGAACTAGGATTGGTAACACTGTCTTTGGTCAGGCACTTAGTGACAGTCTCTCGAGTCACCTCCTCGCCTCTTAGCGGCGCTGTCTTCCTAACTTTTGAGTTGCTCTGTCCTGACGGGCGTTCACAAGCCCTCCGCCGGACGGAAGCATTATCGGTCGGTCGAACACTCTCAATAACAACGGAACGCAAGAACTTATGTTCCCAAGACGCCCTAAATTCCCTGAGCAAATCCTCTGTCCATAGGTCAAAACTAGGAATAACCTTAGCATCCTTCGAAATGGGAGGCTTGACACCCATTTAATTTGACAACAAACCCGGATAAATATAAACCCGATCCCTCATAGATAATATTAACAAAGCCTCGGTTGAGGATGAAAACGGAAACCCGGTACGCCCACTAATATTCCACCACGGGATAGACCACCTGATGATCACCTCTCCTTTAGCCAAATAGGAAAGTCACTCCTCTTCCTTGTGACCTTTGCTCCACACCTGCATCGTCTTCCGGCCCGTGAAATCCCTATAGTCATAGTCTTTGAAGCCCCGGGGAGGATCGACCAAACCAAGTTGCTCCTGTAACCAAACCTGTACAAACCACTACAATAAACATCACATCTCCAAACAAAGCAACCACAAAAACAAAACAAAACAAAAAAAAGCTACAAAGAAACATGGCACCAAAAAACACCTGTAAAATGATCCTAGAACCCCGAAAAGATGTCTTGTGGAGTCGAGCACGAGCTTCGAGACCCAGAATGAGCTCACCCAAAATAAGCAAAGAGGGTGATCGTCCATGTTCCATTGCCATTACCACATCCAAAACCTGAGGGTTACCCCAACCTTCACACGCCCTCGCATCCTCGAAAAGATAATAACAAGCCATCGCAATGTTAAAAGCACGCCTACATGCTAAGGCCGAAACATGATAAGAACCAGCCTGTGAGAATGTCCTAAAAAGCAACTTTAAGTTAATGTCATCTTTTGCAAAGAAACCTTTAGCCTCCTCCAATGAAGAAAGGTCAAAAAATTTATAGAACCGCTCCACATAAGCATCATTCCCCGAAGGCACGAAAGGTCGAACCGAACTCCACCCACCTATAGCTTCTATCTCTTCGGGAAGAGGACAAATTTTACCCCCGGGGAAAGCAAAAATATGGTATTTTGAGTCCCAAAACTTAGAACATGCCAATAAGAAGTCATCGTGTACCTTCAGTCGACTCAGCGCAACGACCGTTGCCAAACCATCACTTGAACAAACCTCGGGGTCACATTTCTTAAAAGAACTCGCCCACTCAGTTAGGACATTCCCAAAACCCGACATGACCTTAAATATGGATGTCTTAGACCCTATGGATATTCTAGTATGTCTAAAACGAGCACCCACAACCCGTATATATATAGCCCTAATCCCGCAAGAATTAGGAAACAACCGGAATTTCCATAACCCGGACTCGAACCGCCCTGGCCCAGGCGCACGAGTCTCCGACCGCTCGAGCACAAGCGGCCCAGAACCCGAGAGCCTTAGCCCAGGCGCCCATACCTAGGCAGACAACATTTAGAGCAACCCAAGAAACGTCGATCTCGCATTATCGTTATAGCTGTCACACGACACCTCGGACATCGGAAACGACCTCCCGAAGTCACTAAAACCCGCTTCGAAAACTGAGATACCCATGCAGGAGCTAGAGGAACGCGAGTTCACTCGTCCGACGCATGAGACTTAGACATTTTTTTTATTTTTTTTAGGGGGATAAGCTAGCCCACCTAGGCGTGTGTAGCCCTTTAATGGTTATTGTCGAGTCGCGTCTGTAGCCTAATAAGGCAATATTATGAATATGCAAAAAAGTGGTCTAACTTTTTTTCAAAAGTTGCCCGAATTTTTAACAGCCTCGTTCTGAATGTCGAAACAACCATACTCATCTCCTAAAATACAATTGGTCAAAACACGTTAATATTTTACATCTCGTACATCTCGAGTCAAAACATTTTAATCGACGTACTACATGATCCGATTCTCGGCTCAAACTAACGCATTTCAAAACATCCGAAAGGAACTGTTTTCGTACTCCGTGCAATGCTAACGCGCCCTAAACTAGGGCAGATCGCAAATGAATTAACACAAAACGTGATTATTTGATAATCTAGGTAAACAATTTGCCAAACGAAAACACAAGACTAATCCAGCTAATTCAAACACTAAAAATCTCAAGAAAATACACAAAATACACAAATCCCTACACAAGTCGAGACTAGGAAGGGCCCCTAGAAGCCGCACCAATGGCTATCACGACCTCACAAATGTCGTCAGCCAAACCTAGATCCTCCAAGTCTAGAAGAGGAGACTCACTACCGTCTATCCCCGACAGCATGTCTAAGGTAGCCGTCTCGGGGACCCCTCCAATCTCCCCAGTAGCACCCGTAGCCTCAACCTTAGCCTCAGTCTCCCTCTCGATCCGATACCTAGCCACACCCTGCGCGGAGGTCTCACCTCGAGACCGAGCCAGCTGCTCCTTAAGGAAAGCGATCTCGTCAGCCAGAGATTGCAGGAGCCGTCGCGCCTCAACCGCCTTCGCCTCAAGCTCGGTCACCCGAGTCTCCAGCTGCCCCACCATATCCGGGACAACCTACAAATACACTTAAACATTAGGAAAACACACAAGCATCCTAGAAAACCACTCTAGTCGCACGAACTCATAGATCGAGGTCCCGAAGTGTCACGAGAAACCCTCGATGCGTAGACCCGGAAGCAGTTGGCGGCCTGCCACAACCGCTGATGGCAAGATGACGAAACCTGAGAGTTGAAACCACAGAAGTTAGAGAAACCAATCCTAGCTCTTAGAACCCAAACTCAAAGCGAAAGCCAAAACTTACCCGGTATACCCGGTCACGCCACTCTATCCTGGCATCCATCTCCTCGGCAGAACACGGGGGGAGAGGCTCGGTGAAAGGTATCCCAGCCGCGTCCACCCTAAGCAGCGTCAAGGGGAAATCTGGGGGCTGGATCTCATCGGCCGGATCGGCCAACTGAGAAAGCAACAAATCGGTCGGTCAAAGGGGGAAACACTAAACCACGAAATAAACCTTAGAACCAAGAATTAGAACATTACCACAAGGCGATACCAAGCTAGCCGCTGGCTGACATGAGACAGATAGGAGGCACCAGGCACCAAGAGCGCATCGCCTCCTTCTCCATCCCTATCCTCGAGGACCTCCGTGGTGGTTGGTGGTCTGAACATGGTCCGGGGAGGATCAACCGGCACCCTAAAATCGTTGTACACGCACTGACGCACCAACCGCTCGTCCGGATACCAAACCTGGCGAAACAACGCAGGAAGAAGCATCCTCCTATAACTCCGAGGCCTCAGCTCCGCGGTCACATACCCGGGCACGCCCTCATAATCGGCCCAAGGGCGGGCCACAAACTACACGAATAGAACCAACATCTCAATAAATCCCAAACCTGGGGGGCTACTAAACGAAATAGCCTATAAAAAGAAAACTTACATCCTCGAGGCGTAGCTGGTTAACCAGCGCATTCTCCGACGGATAGTGGTTGATTGTACTATTAGGCTGAGCCAACCTCCACTCGACCCCCTGGGAATCTCTTCGGCTGAACTCGCACCGTTTTAGGTGTCAAGCAAGAAAAATAGGAATAGATCCAAGCCTGCAAAATCCCAAAACACCTTTAGCAAAACTAGGCCAAAACTAAGCGGAACTTAAAATGCAAAAGTGAGAATAACAACTAACCTCCAGTATAAGGCCCAGACCCACGATGGGCAAAGCTGAGGCCGACTCTATCGCCAAGGGCCTCACCATGACTTGCAGGCAGCGAGTCATCTCCGCGAAAGCCGCGGTTACCCAATCGTAACGTCCTAGCTGAGCCAGGTTAGCTAGGAGGGGCAAGATCCTAATGCTAAACCTCTCGCCTTTATCCGAGAAGTGGGTCGACCCTAGGAAATATCACAACCACAACCGGACATCCTGCTCCGGCGTGTTGGGTTCTCGATCCTCTAACACCGCCACCCGCTCGAAGTGATCGGTGATATACGAGCTCACCCGAGCATGAGGCGCACTATATGCCTCACGCTCCAAACAATCCCCGATGAGTCCCCGCACCTCATCACTATCTAGCCTAGGGTCTTCGGCGGCCCACCTAATCCTATCCGGACCCCAGGGAAAACTAGTGATCATCCCAAAATCCTCTAGGGTCATCCTGAGCTCCCCAAAAGCCATGTGGAAGGTCGAGGTAGTATCATGAAAGCGATCTATCATCGCTTTAATCACCATAAAGTTGCACTTAGTCTTGCAACCCACCAGACGGACCCACTACTCGACCACGGGACCTCGATCGGTCCTCGCGATAATCTTCTTTACCGCCGGGGTCAGCTTCTGAAAATAAATCTCGAGACACGTAGTAAAGCCCGAGAAAGTCCTCATCGGGCCTGGGGGCTGCAAACCAAGACAATACAAGTATAAATAAAACAGACCTAACCTAACTTGAGCCAAAAATCTAAGACACAACTAATAAGCACGAATAGAAGACTCACCAGACCACGCACGATGCGTTGAGAAACGTGAAGGTCAAGATGAAACATCAACTGATGGTTGATGAACTTATTTCGTATATATATTTAACCCCAAATTTTCCTTTATTTTGGTTCATTTTACGTGTCATAGGAGTCGTTTTTCTAGCTTTTTATTCTTCTTTGTTATGCCGGGTATTTTGTTTACGTTTTGTAGGAAACGAGACAAATGAAGGCGATTGAGCTATATTTTGGGCAATGATGAGAGTCGAGCCATGAAATCTACAAAAAAGAAGTGATAAAAGTTAGAGGATACTAATTGAATACTTGAGGAAGGACGATAAGTGAAGAAACAATAAGAACCGACAAAGAAATAAGTTGGAAAGCTCAAACAAATGCAAATCGAGAAGAAAGAATGATCGCTAAAACAAGGGTCAACTTCAAACGCAAATATCTTGAGTTATAAAACTCTGATAGAGTTGATTTTTATGGCGTTGGAAATCTCTTTCTCTTAGCTTTCCCACGGTATGTCACACGTCCATATCCGATAAGTAACGAACAAAACAACAAGCATTTCAAATTCGTCGCGCAGTGCAGAGAAACCTAAACCGGTCGGGACGAACCCAAACCGGTCGGGACAACCTTGAACCGGTCAGTTCAGACCCGAACCGGTTGGTTTGAAGCTGTTTCGCGGGATTTTCAGATTTTAGACTTCGTAACTTACCATAACTCTTATCTTACGTAATATTCTTAGCTTGTTAGTTTTTCCTTATTATTTAGGAAAGGAGAAGAGGTTAGACTCCTTATTATTAATATATATATATATATACCCTCCTTGGGTTAGTTTTATTAACACTTTCATATTCAGTAGTTTAGTTTAGATTTTTTATTAGCATTGGAATTCTTCTAGTTTGTAATCATACTTTTAGATCGTCAATCTTTCAGTTCTACGTAATTGGTATTTTTCCCTTTTCTCTTAGTTTCATATTGTATTTTATTATGCTTAATTTCTCTATTGTTTTATGTTTTAGTATGAGTAGCTAATATATTCTTCTAATGTTAAAGGTGATCTATGTTAATTGAATTGGGAATGTTTGTTTAATTAATTGTTTGATTGATCATTCATATGTCATTGCCTTACTACTTGTCTTGTATCATTGTTCGATTTGTTTGAGACGTTGAACTAGTTGAATGTATAGGAACCCGAACCTAAGATCGAAAGTCTGGTAAGGGTAGACTTACAAGTAAGTGGGTAGGATAATCTGGTAAGTTGCGAGAGCCCGTCAGAATCTATCCTAAGGTTGACATAAGATCCGAAAGGCCGTGTCTTTGCCCTAAATAACTGTGATTGATTGATTGAATGATTAATTAACTTTACCCATTTTTAATTGCATAGTGAACCGGAAGACCCTATATCCTTTTAATATTGTTAGAACCTCTTAATTTACATTATTGCAATAATTTAGAAAAACAATTCAAACAAACCGGAATATAAATAGTTTAGAATCGATTATTAGATAATTAGCGATTTTCATCCGTCTCTCTGTGGATTCGACCCTTACTTACTGCTAGCTACCTGTTAGTTGTTCGTTAGGATTATTTTGATTAAGGTGATACGACTTTAGCCTTATCAATGGCCATCCCAGTCCCGAGCCCACTCGGGATCCTCGTAACCAATCTCCTCATTCTCCGGTACAGGAACCAGAACATGAGTCCTCCTAGCAACCGTCTCCGGAAGCCAACGCTTCCTCACCCTATCAAAATCGGCCTCATTTATGGCCTCCGGATCACGACGCTGAGATGAGATACTCCGTCGTCTCCTACGAATCCCTCGGGAAGTCTGTGAACTCGTCCCGGCAACCTCACCACTAGTACCAACCAAGGGAGCGCCCTCGGGACGCTCAGTATGACCTTTAACTGTAAAACCAAACAAAAAACGAAAAAACCATACCTCAGGTCAGGCTAAAGCAGCTTAAACAGGTCAAAATAGGGTCAAAATTTCGGATAAGGATATCCGGCGTCGTTTACGACACCTTTTGGTCCGTCTTAAGACACACAAAACCTCACGGAGAGCCCTAAAAGCCATCCAAGCCCATAAAAATTAGGGGTGAGCAAAACCGGATATCCGATCCGGTTTTGTAAACCGTATCGGATATCCGGTTTTAAAAATCAAAAAAAATTCCGATCCGTATCCGATTCGGTTTTTTCTGGATATCCGGATATCCGGTATCCGGTATCCGGTTTTCTATTTTTCTTTTTTTTAAAACAATTTTTTCATTTTTAATTAAGAGTAATTAATTGATTTTAAAGCAACGTTACTTTTTATATAAATTTATATAATAAAATACATAAAAAAAGCCTCAACAAAATGGTATATATGTTTTACGGTACAATTATTCTGACAAAATATTACGTTTCAGTACGTAATATCATAAATTTACTAATAGTTTTGTTTTTTACCTTTGAAAATAATTGGTGAGTTTTGAATTCTTTATTGTATAATTCATATAAGGATTATATTTTTCATATTTTTTATTGTTTTTAGAAAACCGAATCGGAAACCGGATATCCGGTTTCTATTTTCCCCGATACGTATCCGCTACGGTTTTAAGGAAAACCGTATCGTATATCTGGTAATTCGTATCGGATATCCGGAAATTCGTTTAATTGAAAGCGTATACCGTATCGTATACATATAATAAAACCGTATCGTATATTTTTGCTCACCCCTAATAAAAATCGACGAGGGGGCTACCCATATCCTCACAAACACTATTTTAGCAAGATTATGCAAAGCAAATGCGGGAATATTCGGGAAAACGGTCCCTAACCCTAGTATCTCAAACCTATCACTATAGGGAGCCATAGTCGCACCTCAAAAACCCTACCAAGCTTGCAACTACCCTAATGAGCTCTAATCAACCCTAATTTAACAATGGGATTAAGCACATGCATCGAAACTTAGCAAATCAAAAACACCCAAATTGATTTTCTAGGTTTTCTACAAAACAAACTCACAATCAACCAAATCAAGCAAAACCGACAATAAACAAGTAAAAAACACTTACCCGGAGTCGACATTATCGTGTATGACGGAAATCAAGGCGAAAAATGGCGAGAAAAATCGAGAAATTGATTTAGGGGCGATGCGTTCGAATTTTGGATCGAATGAACGATCGCCCCAACTTTCGTTTACTTAAACAGACCCGGTCCACGAGAGCCCGACCGCCTCAAGTGACGCACTCGGATCCTGAACTGCTGGGAGCTGCGCGCCTGAAGATTGGGGTGCTGATGGGTGCGCGTCTGAATGGTATGGCACAGACTAAAACAAAAACAAACGAGGCCTAACATTTGGTGCACATAAAACACGCGTCTTTTAAGACAAGCAAAATAACGATAATGGAACAATTACTAATCGATATCGATAAAGCACACTCGATAATGAAACAAGCATAAGAGCCGCACTGAACACTGCACTCGAACGCGTAATAAAGCAATCTAAACCGAACTAATCTATACAAACTCTGAACAAATCTCGAATGCATAACAAACCAAAACAAAGCAAGAACAAACCCGAACAAAATAAGACAAACCAGCAAAAAAAAAACACTTAACTAAAACAAATAAACAAACAACAATTTTTTCGCCTAACGGGTCTTAGTTATCCGAGAGGCATTGGAGTCTTAAACCTCCTCAGCAATTTTTTCGCCTAACGGGTCTTAGTTATCCGAGAGGCATTGGAGTCTTAAACCTCCACAGCAATTTTTCGCTTAACGGGTCTTAGTTATCCGAGAGGCGAAGGAGTCTGAAACTTCCACAACATTTTAATTCGAGTGGATACTAACGCCCTCGAGGGAGTCTGAAACCTCCACAGCATTTTGATTCGAGTGGATACCAACGCCCTTGAAGGAGTCTGAAACCTCCACAACAATTTGATTCGAGTGGATACCAACGCCCTCGAAGGAGTCTGAAACATCCACAACATTTTGATTCAAGTGGATACCAACGCCCTCGAAGGAGTCTGAAACTTCCACAGCATTTTGATTCGAGTGGAAACCAACACCCTCGAAGGAGTCTGAAACCTCTACAGCAATTTGATTCGAGTAGATACCAACGCTCTCGAAGGAGTCTGATACCTCCACAGCATTTTTCATTCGAGTGGAGACTAACGCCCTCGAGTAGTTTATTTTGTCCTAGGGGTCAGAGGGATCATCCCAAAGACAAGTGTTCGAGTGGAGACTGACGCCCTCCAGCATTCTATATTGTTTTGTCCTAGAGGTCAGAAGCATCCCGAAAGACAGCTACTCGAATGGAGACTGACGCCCTCGAGTAGTTTATCTTGGTTTATTTTGTCCTAGGGGTCAGAAGCATCCCGAAAGACAGCTATTTGAGCGGAGACTGACGCCCTCAAATAGTTTTATCTCATCTTGTTTTCTCCTAGGGATCCGAAGCATCCCGAAAGACAGCTACTCGAGTGGAGACTGACGCCCTCGAGTAGTTTATCTTGTTTTGTTTTGTTTTGTTTTGTCCTAGGGGTCAGAGGCATCCCAAAGACAAGTGTTCGTGTGAAGACTGACGCCCTCGAACATTTCTGTTTAGCTTTATTACGCCCAAGGGGTCACAAGCATCCCGAAGACGACCGCTCGAGTGGAGACTGACGCCCTCGAACGTTTTATTTCATCAAGGGTTCACAAGCATCCCGAAAATATTTGTTCAAATGGAAGCCAACATATATGAACATTCTTTGCCTTCACGCTTAACGCGTCACCTACGCACGAAAACATTCAAAATTGAGAAAATTTTTAAACAAACAGAAGAAGACAAAGCGCGCGCGCGTGAAGAACCAAGAACGAGACGACAAGCAACGGCCCGTGTCCAAGCAAGCAACCGCAAACAAACATGTCAGGTACGATCTTTAAGCCTTGGCTGGCGAGGCTCCACACGTAGTCCAATGGACTTAAAACGACCCGACCGGACAGCCACTAGGTCGTAATCCTCGATTGACCTGGGTGGCTATATTTTGACTTTCGTTTAGTCCAAGCCTCAGTCAAAGTGGGCGCTTCTGTAGACACACAGATTTGGACCTGGTGGTTGGAGAGGTGCCCAACAAACACCCGATAACGATAGGACCGCAACGCGACACGGGTTCTCGATGTTTTAGGTAGTTTTTTATAGAACGGATCAAATAAATTACTCGGAGAAATTAAACTAACATAATGGCAGCATTAGTCGTGTCATTACGGTAGCATAGACACTAATTAGAGTCAATTCTGACACCGGGACCCCGAGTCAGTCCCGAAACTCGAACCGAGTCAGCACCGCGTCAAGCGAACCTCGGGATGCACACCCGAGGCCCACTAAGATCACGGTGCTAGGGTAACACGGGGAAACCTTCGGCTCTAAGATACGTATTATACTCCTCCCCCTCTGTTTTGGAAAGTATCAAAATCGTATCTTCAAAATTCCAACCGCCTCGCCTCACGCGTCTGAGACTCCCCACGCCTGAACCCAGGCGCCTGAGTCTTAGTGCGCCACAACTCAGGCGTCCATATGGGCAACGAGGGCCGAAAACACCAATAAATACCCCCTCACCTCATTCATTCGACACACATCTCTCAATTCTCTTCTCCTTCCACATTCTCGCTAAGGGCTCGCACTCCGACACCCGAGACTCGATCGTAGTTCCGATAAAAGCGATATCGACGCTACTCCTCTCCTTCGATACCGAGGTGCTTGTGTTCGACTAGCTCAAGTCTAGTAACGAAGTTCTACCGGATTAGCCGCAGAATCAGTCCATAGTAACGAAGCTCTACCGGAGTAGCCGCAGGAAGGGTCAACGGTAACGGAGCTCTACCCAAATCACTGGTCAAGCTAGGAGGATCCGCCTGTTGAAGTCGAATCGTCACTAGGTTGCCATCTAAACAAAATTTTACATTCTCGCACTTCCTTTTATTATGCACTACGACAACACTAGATGTGGACACTAGGTCCACAAACATCTACTAAAATACGTAACGTCCCAACTTCAACCACAAGCACTAAAATACACTAAATAGACTCGAGTAATTCCGAGATCCGTTCTCAACTATCTATGCGTCGTGTCCCGTTTAGTGTATACTCCGAGGGTGCAACTCCTCACTACGTGATTTACTTACATTTGCATTTACAGTTTTTCGTATGATTTGTTGCTTTTATAACCTATAATCGCATGCTAAATCACCTAACACGGAATTCAAAACATAAAATAACTAAAATTGAACAAAGTGATGGTCGGGTTCCGTTTTAGTCCGGGTGCTCGCCTTACTAGGTTTGACGCATCTCTATTAATACCGAACCGACGCATCTTAAGCAGAACACCAGGTAAGGTATACCACGAAAACAACTAATATCCGTATAATCGCGTTAGAATTGATTTGCTAATACGTATAATACTAGTACTCTCTACTCTCCTACGTGCATCTTTTCATGGCCTGCCTGTCACGTGAAATCGCATGCAAAGAATGTAAACACAACTAATTTGACGACAATAATTACTTGTCCTTAAATAACCGACGTAGCAAAAGACATAGGGTGAAAACAACGAATGTTACAGTACTTCCGCCACAACAAAAGAACTAGGTTATCAGCCCACCGATTGATAAGTAGAGGCCGCTATAGTGCGGGCGGGATTGGGTGTTGACATCTATCGGATGTTGGCTTCCCAATACGTGCCCTCACCCCTTACTCAGAATCGACGGTTTCCGGATGTCCGAAACCGTTGGCAATGAGAGTCATTCCAAGCATGGAGTGCTTAAGGGTACAAGTCTTTATCTTTAGGTCCCGTGCCACTCAGCTTTGAGCCGACTAAGGATCAAAGTTGACTTGAATGGTTTCCGAGTCCCCATAATTGACTCGGTGGCGACTCCACAAATCGGCAACGAATTCAGTTCACTAAAAAGGTCGCCTGACCAAATGAATCGACCTTTAAACATTTACAACCATGACTCGATTGATTCCAAACGGAAACACGGGTGCTCGCATCCGTCTAGTACAAGTCCGGATCGTTATCCGAATCGAGGTCCGAAACATCGTCCCGTACGCGAGATCGGACTAGCCCCCCGACCGGGAGGGGGCCTCGTGGGTGGCCGCCGCCACACGTTGAAAAACCAGGTCGGTCCCGCGCGGGGCGCCTGGTGGTGCGGACGGACGTCCACACTTTCTTTTCTTTACTATTGTTGTTAAACATCTAAGGGGCCGTTTGGTTCGCTCAATTTAGATATGAGGTATGAGTTTAGAATGAAGCAAACCCATACCTTGTATTTGTTTGACAATTTTTTCATTTCGATACCCATACCTCAAACCCTCATATTATGGTTTTTCACACCCAAGGGAGGAGGTGGGTATTAGATTCATACCCTTGGAATCAAACTTTGTGTTTGATTTTCCGAAAAAAATTGTTCCAATTTTTTTTTAAAAATATTATTACAAAAATCCTTTTGTGAAAGACACTAATTTAAAATACTAAAAAAATTATTTTAAAATTTTATTAATGTGACTTAGCGTTTTATATCGTCAAAAGGGTTGTTTTTTTTTAAATTTATTTAATTTTTCTTTCATGTTAAATTTTGTAAATTTTATATAGTCAGTGTTATATAAATTTGTATATATTTAAAATATAATTATTAAATATAATTTTATAAAAAAATTGAATTTCGGATTTGATTCTCAATCATATACAAATATGAACCAAACATCGAGTATCAGGAATCAAGTTCCAACCCCATACCACCCTGGTTTGATTTCTGATTCCAATCCTATACCTTTGTGCGAACCAAACAACCCCTAAAGTTGTACGATAATAATGTTGTACAAATATATGTATATTTAAATCTCATTTTGATGTTATCTACGATTATATTACACTCTGTATACTGTATATGTACGATTATATCTCATTACGGTTTAACAAGTTACAAACTTTTTAATGGTGTCTATATAACAATTTGTAATTTTTTTTCTATAATACAAAGTGGAAACTATTTGATACAGAGTAGTAGGTAAATTGTTATTTACTTTACTTTTTTTATTTACATTGTTTTTTCTTTAACCGACTTTGTATTATACTTGAATTCCTTTACCACTATAACAACGCAACCTTTTTTTTTTCTTTATTTAGTCACGTAAGTCATTTCCACTAATTGTCACCTGAATTATGTTATCACTCTATTTATACCGTATACTAATGAGTTCAAGTTACGTATATATTATTAAACCACTACTTATTGTTCGATAATATAGGGGCAACAGTACAACTTCGTACTTATTTTTTTCGAACATCTTTTCTCTCAACCCCACGACGTGTCACGGGTATAACACTAGTCCACCCCTTATTTCCAATCCTATTGGCGGAATTGTCTTATAAAAAATATATAACTTAATTTATTAGCGCAACATTCAAACAATGCAATTAATTATGTTTTTCCAATGCTATTAGCTAAATTGTCATCTCTAACCTTTAAAAAGCCAAAACTTCCAACAATTCCCTTTAGGAACAGTGCTCCATATGCTGCTTGAGACGTTCCTCCTTCTCTGTCCTCTACTTTACTTCTTCATTCCCCCTTATCTCATTTTGGTTTTTCTTTTTTAATTTTTTTTTTACAAATTTACTTCTCTGTTTCCTCTTTTTTTTTTTTTTTTTTTTTTTTTTTTTTTTTTTTCTCATTTGTCTTTCCCCAGCCTTTGCTCGACACGTCTTCCCCCCTCACTGCTCATTCTGTCTTCATTATCTTTTTTCTCTTACCTTCAAACTTTCCCATGCTTTCTGCTTTGCAACCCATAACCCTATATCCTTCCTTCCCCTTTACAATCTTTTTTCACTTGCATCGCCGATTCTCCGACGTAGCACGTCATTACCTTCAATACGGTGGGTAACCTAATCTTATGTAATTGTTATGATTTCATTGTTTAATTCTCTTGTTTAATCTGGGTGATATGCGTGATTAATTTGCATTTTTTCCCTCTTTTTTCTGGGTTCATTTTCGATTATTAATTTCGTTTGTTTACTCAATTATTTTTTCAATTTTTTTCCTGTTTTAAATCAAATTGATGGAATTTTAGTGGATTATTTCACAAACGAGCTTTACTGATTATTCTGCGTATTGCATTTGCGATTTTCTGGGTTTGATTAAATTAGATTAGGGTTTTCTTGGTTTGATTCAATTGTATTTGGGATTTTCTAGGTTTTGCTTTTATTGTTGGGAGATCTAAATTGTGGCTTCTCCTACTTTTTCGTTTCGTTTCTCTGTTTATTGTTCCATTTCGCGTTTAATTTGCGTCCATGGTTGTAGGTGCGTTTAATTTTGGCTTTAATTTTTAGTTTGCAATTCGTTTCATTTAGTTTGTTTTTGTAGATGTGATTTTCTAATTATTGTCCTCATGTTTCTACTTGATCGCAGATAGAGATGCCGATGCTCCTTGGATTTACGCCATGGATCACCTAGGGTTTACACCACAGGTTTTTGTTGTTCTGTTTTTGTATTCTTCTTGCTTCGGATCTTGTTTTTTTGGGTTGATTTGTGATTTTTTTTGGGCTAAAGCTTTGTGTGTGCTGTTCAGAGGTCTGAAGTTGGTGGATCTGGCCCGGGGAAGAGAAAGGCAGAGGGGTGTAGGGCGGAGGAGGCTCGTGGGCGAAGGTGGTTTTTGAATGGTGGCTGGGGGTAGCGCGGTTTGATTGAGTGGCTGAGGAGTGAGGTTGATTTGGATCACAACAAACAGTCAGCCATTTATGTGGTATCGATTTCCAGCAGGTTAATTCTCATCGTTGTCGTCGTTGTTTGTTGATTTCTGTTGTGTTGAGTGTGCTTTGCTTAGTTGAGCTTTATATAATGCTACATTGGCCACATTTTCAGCTTCTTGTTAGTCAATTTTTATCGTGTTTGGCGTTGTTTTTGGCTTAGTTAAGCTTCATAGTGCATCTCAACTTGTTATTGTTAGTTACTTTTTTATTGTGTTTCTTGTGGTTTTGGCTTTGTGAGCTTGATAAGGTGCCACATTGGTCACGTTTTGATCAGTCTGTTTAAATGGTTTGTACTGTGTTAAGACTAAAGTGTGATTTTGGCTTTACTTTTGACGACCCCCAAGCATATGGGCCGTCTTTAGATATGTAGCCGACCCCCGCGTAGGCTAGGCTCCGGGTCGGCCGGACCCCCGTAGGTCGAACTCCGGGTCGGCCGGACCCTCGTGCCGGCCGGACCTCATGTCGGTCGGATCCTCGTACCGGCTGACCATCCTTACGAGTCGCCACTAGTTGACTTGGAATAGACCGCTCGTGACATTACTAAGGTGACATCACCGAGGACGACATCACCAAGGCGACATCACCCAAGTGAGGTCACCACCTCTCCCCTCCTCTATAAATACCTCATTTTGGTAGAGAGGAAAGAGAGGCCAATTCATTACTACTCCCTCCACTATCTCGATCTTAACTATGATACGACTTATACATAAACACATAAACATACACAATATACTTACTTGGGTGTCGGAGGCTCCGCCCCGGGGGCAATCCCTTGGGGCCGGAGTTCACCTTGCAGGAACGCCGACGACTCGCATCCGGATCCCGAGGAGAGATGAACCGCTGCTCGAGCCAGGAACCATGTTTGTACCCCAAACACTCTTATTGTGTATTACTTTGAATAATTACGATCATATTACGGCGATATTAATCATAAATTACGTAGGACTATATAAGAATTTCTAAACAGAGTTATAATCTATCACTAAGTTTAAAAAGTAGTAATAAAAACTATCTTTTTTTATTAAGAATGGGCCGGGCCGGGCCAAATTCGTGGCCCAAACCCGGCCCAAAAACACTTCAGGCTTTTTAGGGCCGGCCCATGGGCTTTTTTTGGCCATAATATAAGGCCCAAGCCCTTAAAAAAAGCGGGTCGGGTCGGGTCGGGCTTATGGGCTTGGGCCATTTCATCATCTCTAATGTCATTTGCTCCAACTTGGCATTTAACGCCAAACTTAACGCCTAATTATACATTAATCATGGTTGAGACTAATTAATAGAGTTTAGGGGTACAGTTGATGATTGCTAATAAGCAGGGGTGCAACTGGGAAAAGTGAAAACTTAGAGGGTACAAATGAGAATTTCCCTTTATTTTATGTATTACATTTAATACTCCATATGAGCTAAAAAATAGTCATCTAGTCTTATATTCCCTCCATCCATTCAATCCTTTACATAACATATTTCACCATTTTTTTAAAAAAGTGGTAAAAGTAAGGATATTATTGGTAAATCAAATGGTTTTATGGGTTCACCAAACTTAAAGTAAGAAAAGTGATACATTTCGTGTAAATAGAGGAATGATATGAAGATTATAAGGTAATGTCTTTTGCCAAAAAATGAATATAAAGAATTGATTGGATTGTCCATTTATAGGAAGTGTAACAGAAATGTTTGGATGGAAGAGAGTATATTATTAAACGGGTACCTCTAAGTTATAATAATCTTCCCTATTTCTTTTTTTAGCTGAGTCACTCAATATTTTTTGGGATTTTCTACCTAGTAATACCATGTTTTTAACTTTTCTATATGATACTCCTACACTTTTATAATCATACATGGTACCCCTCACTTTTAGTGTATTATATATTCATACCTTTAATTATGTTTTCCGTCTTCTTTGACTTTCTCTTTCCGTTAGGTTAAAGGGAAATTGGAAAAATGGCTGGGGATGTAAAGGAAAATATTAGCATAAACAACTCAAGTAAACATAGTAAAAGCAACATAACTAACGGAAAGAGGAAGCCAAATAAGACGGTGATGGGTGGGATTTGCCGTGGATCCCCACCAACAAATAAAGTCCAACTATTCCTAACTGGGTAGCTAGGGTAAGTCGGGTTGATCCACAGGGACGGGGTGCCGGACCTAGGTGTGCTAGGGTGATGGCTAATGACTAAACTAGGTCTAAAACACGGAAAAGGAAGACAAAACAAGTAACTGAGGACTAAAGGAAGCAAGGATATCAATAAGAAGGAAAACTAGGGCTAGGTCGGGTTCATGGATGCAAAGGAGACAAAAAGGGGAAAAACGGGGTTACTAGCGTGCTTTTGTAGCCTTCCAATCGGGCTCTCGCTACTTAATCGGCCTAGGGGTCATCCTCACCACGCTCTCGCTACTAATGAGGGAACCAAACCAACCAACCAAACACACACATACAAGAGAAGATGCAAGAAAAACAAGGATTGATCGTCTCTAGTCTCACAAGCATTTCATCAAACATGTGGAGTGCAAGGTACATGGGAAACAACAAAAACAACATCTAATACCACCCATCTCGCCCTAATCATCCCTAATCACATCCAATCCCCCTAATAACCCTAGCAAGAGTCTACTCAAACATAATTAAACTACAACAAACAAGAACAAGATAAACTAACTCAAGAACAAGAGCATACATATGTAAAACTAACAAGGATGATGAACAAAACAATAAACTAGATATAAAGATGAAAACTTGAATAACATAAACAAATATTAAGAGTAAAAGGATGAGAAGAATATACCTACTAACAAGAGAATGAAAAGATGAGAACTTGTATATAAAGAACACCCAAAACATCCACCAATGTTGTCAAGATTGGATGGATTCTTCAAGAGATCCCTTAATACAAGATTAGCTAACTAGATTAAGGACTAATTAAGGACTAATCTACTCTAATCTAAGCTAATCTAACCTAAAGTAGCCTAGGGTTTAGTGGGTAATGAATAAGATAACATAAGATTACAGGGGGGGGGGTATATATAGGGTTACAATGAATAAGGAGAAGAAAAGAAGCAAGTGCGGGCTGCAGCTCTCCCATCCCGACCAAGACGAGATGGTCCCGACCGGGACGGGGTGGTCTTGACCTGGACGGCATGGTCCCGACCGGGACGGACCCAAAACAGGCCCATTCGCTTTTGTGCACCTCATCCCGGACGGGATGAGGTCCTTCCCGATGGGGATGAGTCTTGTAGACCTCCAATATGATCTTTAAGGTCCCTCCTTGCTTCTCATGGGCTTCTCATCGATTCTCGGGGATCGGGATCGAATCCAAGGCATCGAGGGATCGTTCCTTCTCTTCGTTGGCTCCAAAAGTGTATGAAACGAGTCGGAATCGTTTCAATTCCTCATGAATGGTCTCAGGAACCTAAAACGAACTAGAAGAAGCATAAGTAACCCATAAACCGCTCCCAAGGAGCGATTCCACAAGGAAAACGGGACCAAAACACAACAAATTAGGCACTACAAACTACACTTATCAACTCCCCCACACTTAACCCTTACTCGCCCTCGAGGAAGCACAAACTAACTACTAAACTAGCGGAGCGGGTATTAGCGCACCCTACGCCCTTTCAACTCACGCGAGTACACATAGAGGAAAAGTGCACTCTGCAAGGCAAGTAAGGTCTTGCGACAAAACTGTGGATGCAACCGGACACAAAACACATAAAGAAACAAACATACAAACAAACAAATAATCGGTTGCACCAGAAAGGAAACAAATACCGCTTCCCTCAAACAAGCGGTGAAAGAATCACCGGTTTAGGACTCGAGGCAAGTGACAACGTTCCCAAGCTAATCATAGAAATCGAGATGAACTAAACCCTAATAGTTTGACAACAAAGCAATAAAAACGTTGGTAACTTACCTACGTCCTCTTAACCTTCCAAGAACGTACTACGGGACGATCGGCGGGATGGAAAAAGGATGAACCACGGTGTTAGTCGACACTGTAGGTAAGTGAGACCCGCCCCCTTTAGCGATGAGCCAAGAGGGTCGTCCCATGCTCAAAACCGCTTAACTAATCCAAGTAAAAAGGTGGATATGATTGCAAAATGAGAGAAGACCGACCATTACCGCTATCATCCTTCCTAGGGACTCGGTCCTTTGATAGGCTCTTCACGGTATAATCAAACAATCCCAAACACGGTCACCTAAGGGACGGGACTCGGCAACCAAAGCCTTTTCACACCGTGGGTGGTCATAATGGTCCAAATGCAAATCCCGTAGTATATCCCTAGTAGACTAGGTGGACTCAAGGTAAAGGACCAACGGAACTATTGATTTAGGGTCATTCTACTAGACTAAAGTCCAAGACTCGATTCATACTACTAGAAAGGGAAAGTAAACACTTGCACACTAGCCTCAAAACCGGGTTTTCGAAAACCTTTTATTACACACTAGACACAACTACACACACAAAACAAAGACTCGACAAAAACGAAAGAAAAAGAGGCAAAAGCAACAAAATAAGACAAAACAAAACAAACACATAAAGAGAACAAACACCACCCCGAACTTCCAAACAAGTCACCAAATCAACCACAAACTCTACAAAGCTCCACCCGAGCACACAACATCACAAATCTCCTCCAAACTCCACAAGAAACAAAGAGGAAGAAGGGGTGAAAAGATGTTACCGGATGTCTTGAAAGCTCTCCAAAGCTAACGGTAATTAAGCAACCTATAAGGAAAAAAAGGGGGGCAAAACACGCACAACAAAACAAATATACGACACAACGACATAAAAGGAAAACACACAAAAGAAAATCTTTTTGATTTTTGTGAAATACTTTTAAATTTTTAGGGATTTTTTTAAGAATTTTTCAAAAAAAATGAAAATAAAACTAACTACGATAGGATATCGCTCCCCCACACTTAAACCGAGCAATGTCCTCATGCTCGATCGGTAGTGTGTGCGGAGACACTAAAAAGAAAAGAAACTTCGAAAATAAAGATAAAAAATCAAAAAGTAAATTGAAGAAAGGGTCGAATGTGTCCGGCCGGGGTGTAGTCAAGTCACCATGGGACGAGACAAGAAAAGATATGGATGGGGAAGAAATAAAAAGAAGGAAATAAAAGGAAATGGGAGGGAAGGACTAGGTGTAATCAAGTCACCTAGCCCGGATTCCGCCTAAATCCGACTAAATCCCAGAAAGTGAAAAATAAAGTGAAAAGGCTTGTAAATTTGGATTTTGAAATGACTCCCGACGTAATCACGTCATCGAGAGTCGGGAGCAATAACTACCAAGGCCCCGAGGGCCACCATGACACAAAAGTGTATAAGGGGAAGGGGACAAACAAAGGAAGACAAGCGATAAAAGACGGAAAAGAAAGGATAGTTGCCGTACCCATCGGTTAGCAACTCACTCGCTCCATCGTCTTATAGTTCAATATCGGCACATAGCTTGTCTTTGTCATTGCTATTCCTCTTGAATCTTGATAGGCCCACATGGTTGAAGTATTAAGCTTGCAATGGTAGAAGGGGGTGGGATTTGATGCTAGGCTCGGTATGTAGTGAAGATAAGGTGAGGTGAGAGTATGCATATGAGGTGTAAGGTCATACGATAGGTGCAAGGGTAGGTATGGAGGTTGGGAGAGGGTATAAGATGGTTAAGTGGGCTCGAATGTCGAAGAAGAGGCAAAATGTGAAGCAGGGGACCATCCCGGTCGAGATGGATAGTCTCGGTCGGGATGACACACCCGTCCCGGTCGTGAAGCTCCCTTCCCGGTCGGGATGACGCTCCAGAGAACTCAAATTTTGGTACCCTCATCCCGGTCGGGACGGCTCCTTCCCAGTCGGGATGGATCACTCGTCCCGGTCGGGAACCCTTCTTCTCGCCCGGGATGGATCTTCTAACCTTCTATAACCCCAAAAGCTTGTCCAAAGCTTCAAAAACCGACTCCCTGGCTCAAAACCAAGCTTCTATCATCATCTACTCCCCTCGAGACTTCATCTTCACTAAGACCTACCAAATAAACTCAAATAACATTCATCAAGATCCCTCCCTCACATCACTCAACAAAATACCAAATTACAAGATTTCCACAAAAACTAACAATCCTAAAAACCAAAATATCCAAACAAACATATACATAAATACGAGCACAAACGAAAAGGGAAAAGATATTTACACTAGATACTCTCACCAACTACATTTCCATAGCCATCAAGAGCTCGGAGGAGTAAGTCAAATGCCCTAGCAACATCTTCATTGAGGCTCACATGGCCGAGCCTAGCTACATTCAAGAGCTTTCAAGTCAGAGGCAAGAAGCGATCCATCTTCATTATGCTCGGGGTTCTCGTGATCTTCCGGGTCTTCCAAACCAACATAGCAACGACTCTTTTGACCATCTGGTAGGTATAGTGGTCTAAAGTCATGCTCGGTGTTATGATGTGGGAGATCACACCCTAGAGGTGTTGCTTCTTCTACGGGGTCGAGAGTGGAACTCTTTTCCGCCGCCCGACAAGGATCCTCTTCATCAACCGTCTCACAAGACAAGGGACTAGAAATCGAGTGCGATAGAGGAGGAGAAGTCATCAAGTTTTCTTCATTGGAGGCGATTGGCTCCTCCAATTTCCCATTCAAGGCGAGTTCTAAGGTATCTACCTCTTTCTCCCAAGTATTACGTTCCTTTTCCCTCGCCTTCTCAATTTGGTCTTGAGGGGTTATCTCTTCACTTGGGTTTGGATTGTCAACATCCGTCTCATCGCGAAGAAAATCATATAAATCCAATTTAATAGCCAATACATTGGCTAGCCAAGATTTATCTTGATAATCATGTTCAAATCCCTCCTCATTGTTGACCCTTGAAGCTTCAACTTCCTCTATTCTTCCCATATCTTCACCATCCAAGCAACACTCAACAATGATCTCTTGATTTACCCTCTCCTCTTCATTCGTGGCTTCATGATCGGGTCGATTTCCATGTGGAGACAACCGATCTTCTTGCCCAAATGAACCTTCCCCAACAATTTGTTCAGCTCGAGCGGCCGACATCGTGATGCGAGCCATGAGTTTATCAATGCGAGCATCTAGCACCGCTTTTTGGGCCCTAAACTCCTCTTGGATCCCTTGTATTTGAATCATCATCTATTGTTCACTCTTTTGCAATAGAATCATCATCTCTTGGTGACTCTTTTGCATTTGAACCAACATTTGACAAGTCTCAAAGTTGGGGATTTTTGGTTGTGGGTTATGTGAGGGTATTTGGTAGTTGTTAGGATGTCGGAATGATCCTTGACAACTTTCATGGTAACCATATGGAGGGCGTTCGTAAGATTGTTGATGAGGTTGATATGGTTGGTGAAATTTTGAGACTTGGCCCTTTGCCCCATAGTTGTCCCGTGACGATTGATGGAAGCTAGGACGTGCCATTTCCACAACGTTGCTTTGATACCTAGGATGAACTAGAAGCACTTGAGCAAACGTTAGTAGCCTAGTGCTTTTGAGGCACTAGGAAGAGAGAATAACACACAAGAAGTAGAACGGAGATACACAAGGAGAAGAAAACACAAAAATCAAGAACAAAGTCCACAACTAAGCAAACAAAAGTCTAAACTATGCCGTCCCCGGCAACGGCGCCAATTTGATGGGTGAGATTTGCCGTGGATCCCCACCAACAAATAAAGTCCAAACTATTTCTAACTGGGTAGCTAGGGTAAGTCGGGTTGATCCACAGGGATGGGGTGCCGGACCTAGGTGTGCTACGGTCTAGGACTAGGTTCAAGACAAGCTAAACTAGGGTGATGGCTAATGACTAAACTAGGTCTAAAACACGGAAAAGGAAGACAAAACAAGTAACTGATGACTAAAGGAAGCAAGGATATCAATAAGAAGGAAAACTAGGGCTAGGTCGGGTTCATGGATGCAAAGGGGACAAAAAGGGGAAAAACGGGGTTACTAGCGTGCTTTTGTAGCCTAGGTTCCAATCGGGCTCTCGCTACTTAATCGGCCTAGGGGTCGTCCTCACCACGCTCTCGCTACTAATGAGGGAACCAAACCAACCAACCAAACACACACATACAAGAGAAGATACAAGAAAAACAAGGATTGATCGTTTCTAGTCTCACAAGCATTTCATCAAACATGTGGAGTGCAAGGTAAATGGGAAACAACAAAAACAACATCTAATACCACCCATCTCGCCCTAATCATCCCCAATCACACCCAATCCCCCTAATAACCCTAGCAAGAATCTAATCAAACATATCTAATGCTAAAACTAACACTAACAAGAGAAACCAACATAAAAACCAAAACATTCATATAAAGAACAAGCAAGAACAACAAACTAGATATAAAGATGAAAACTTGAATAACATAAACAAAGATTAAGAGTAAAAGGATGAGAAGATTATACCAACTAACAAGAGAATGAAAAGATGAGAACTTATATATAAAGAACAACCAAAACATCCACCAATGTTGTCAAGATTGGATGGATTCTTCAAGAGATCCCTTTATACCAGATTAGCTAACTAGATTAAGGACTAATTAATGACTAATCTACTCTAATCTAAGCTAATTTAACCTAAAGTAGCCTAGGGTTTAGTGGGTAATGAATAAAATAACATAAGATTACAAGAGGGGGGAGGGGTATATATAGGGTTACAATGAATAAGGAGAAGAAAAGAAGCAAATGTGGGCTGCAGCTCTCCCATCCCGACCGGGACGAGATGGTCCCGACCGGGACGGCATGGTCCCGACCGGGACGGACCCAAAACCGGCCCATTCGCTTTTGTGCAGCTCATCCCGGACGGGATGAGGTCCTTCCCGATGGGGATGAGTCTTGTAGGCCTCCAATATGATCTTTAAGGTCCCTCCTTGCTTCTCATGGGCTTCTCATCGATTCTCGGGGCTCGGGATCGAATCCAAGGCATCGAGCGATCGTTCCTTCTCTTCGTTGGCTCCAAAAGTGTATGAAACGAGTCGGAATCGTTTCAATTCCTCATGAATGGTCTCGGGAACCTAAAACGAACTAGAAGAAGCATAAGTAACCCATAAACCGCTCCCAAGGAGCGATTCCACAAGGAAAACGGGACCAAAACACAACAAATTAGGCACTACAAACTACACTTATCAACTCCCCCACACTTAACCCTTACTCGCCCTCGAGTAAGCACAAACTAACTACTAAACTAGCTGAGCGGGTATTAGCGCACCCTACGCCCTTTCAACTCACGCGAGAACACTTAGAGGAAAAGTGCACTCCGCAAGGCAAGTAAGGTCTTGCGACAAAACTATGGATGCAACCGGACACAAAACACATAAACAAACAAACATACAAACAAACAAATAATCGGTTGCACCCAAAAAGAAACAAATACCGCTTCCCTCAAAAAAGCGGTGAAAGAAGCACCGGTTTAGGACTCGAGGCAAGTGACAACGTTCCCAAGCTAATCATACAAATCGAGATGAACTAAACCCTAATAGTTTGACAACAAAGCAATAAAAACGTTGGTAACTTACCTACGTCCTCCTAACCTTCCAAGAACGTACTACGGGACGATCGGCGGGATGGAAAAAGGATGAACCACGATGTTAGTCGACACTGTAGGTAAGTGAGACCCGCTCCCTTTAGCGATGAGCCAAGAGGGTCGTCCCATGCTCAAAACCGCTTAACTAATCCAAGTAAAAAGGTGGATATGATTGCAAAATGAGAGAAGACCGACCATTACCGCTATCATCCTTCCTAGGGACTCGGTCCTTTGATAGGCTCTTCACGGTAATAGTCGGTAAAAGGCTTATTTTTGGGATGTGGGGACTCTTTTTTTGTGAGACGGTTTTCTTTTGGCATTTTTCTTTCTTTTGCATTTGGCTTTTGATTGTTGCTATGCCATTTCTTTTTCATCTTTTGTATTTTCTTTTTGGCTTTTTGTGCCTTTTCTTTTTCTTCAATTCTTTCTTTCTTTCATTTTCTTTCATTTTCTTTTTCTTTGCCCCCTTTTGGCTAGATTAGAGTTGTAGGCATTTCTTTTTGCAATTAAGAAAGAGATATCAACACTTTGCAACTTTATTTTGTGATATGTGTAGGAGGCAGGGGAATGGGTAAGTCGGGAGCGCGCTTTCCCTTCAAACCCACAAAAAGGGGAAAAATTTGAACTAATCAAACAATCCCAAACACGGTCACCTAAGGGACGGGACTCGGCAACCAAGGCCTTTTCACACCGTGGGTGGTCATAATGGTCAAAATGCAAATCCCGTAGTAAATCCCTAGTAGACTAGGTGGACTCAAGGTAAAGGAACAACGAAACTATTGATTTAGGGTCATTCTACTAGACTAAAGTCCAAGACTCGATTCATACTACTAGAAAAGGAAAGTAAACACTTGCACACTAGCCTCAAAACCGGGTTTTCGAAAACCTTTTACTACACACTAGACACAACTACACACACAAAACAAAGACTCGACAAAAACGAAAGAAAAAGAGGCAAAAGCAACAAAATAAGACAAAGCAAAACAAACACATAAATAGAACAAACACCACCCCGAACGTCCAAACAAGTCACCAAATCAACCACAAACTCTACAAAGCTCCACCCGAGCACACAACATCACAAATCTCCTCCAAACTCCACAAGAAACAAAGAGGAAGAAAGGGTGAAAAGATGTTACCGGATGTCTTGAAAGCTCTCCAAAGCTAACGGTGATTAAGAAACCTATAAGGAAAAAAAGGGGGGCAAAACACACACATAAAAACAAATATACGACACAACGACATAAAAGGAAAACACACAAAAGAAAATCTTTTTGATTTTTGTGAAATTCTTTCAAATTTTTAGGGATTTTTTAAGAATTTTTCAAAAAAAAAATGAAAATAAAACTAACTACGATAGGATATCGCTCCCCCACACTTAAACCGAGCAATGTCCTCATGCTCGATCGGTAGTGTGTGCGGAAACACTAAAAAGAAAAGAAACTACGAAAATAAAGATAAAAAATTAAAAAGTAAATTGAAGAAAGGGTCGAATGTGTCCGGCCGGGGTGTAGTCAAGTCACCATGGGACGAGACAAGAAAAGATATGGATGGGGAAGAAATAAAAAGAAGGAAATAAAAGGAAATAGGAGGGGAGGACTAGGTGTAATCAAGTCACCTTGCCCGGATTCCGCCTAAATCCGCCTAAATCCCAGAAAGTGAAAAATAAAGTGAAAAGGCTTGTAAATTTGGATTTTGAAATGACTCCCGACGTAATCACGTCATCGAGAGTCGGGAGCAATAACTACCAAGGCCCCGAGGGCCACCATGACACAAAAGTGTATAAGGGGAAGGGGACAAACAAAGGAAGACAAGCGATAAAAGATGGAAAAGAAAGGATAGTTGCCGTACCCATCGGTTAGCAACTCACTCGCTCCATCGTCTCATAGTTCAATATCGGCACATAGCTTGTCTTTGTCATTGCTATTCCTCTTCAATAATGATAGGCCCGCATGGTTGAAGTATTAAGCTTGCAATGGTAGAAGGGGGTGGGATTTGATGCTAGGCTCGGTATGTAGTGAAGATAAGGTGAGGTGAGAGTATGCATATGAAGTGTAAGGTCATATGATAGGTGCAAGGGTAGGTTGGGAGGTTGGGAGAGGGTATAAGATGGTTGGGTGGGCTCGAATGTCGAAGAAGAGGCAAAATGTGGAGCAGGGGACCATCCCGGTCGGGATGGATAGTCCCGGTCGGGATGACACACCCGTCCCGGTCGGGAAGCTCCCTTCCCGGTCGGGATGACGCTCCAGAGAACTCAAATTTTGGTACCCTCATCCCGGTCGGGACGGCTCCTTCCCAGTCGGGATGGATCACTCTTCCCGGTCGGAAAGCCTTCTTCTCGCCCGGGATGGATCTTCTAACCTTCTATAACCCCAAAAGCTTATCCAAAACTTCAAAAACCGACTCCCTTGCTCAAAACCAAGCTTCTATCATCATCTTCTCCCCTCGAGACTTCATCTTCACTAAGACCTACCAAATAAACTCAAATAACATTCATCAAGATCCCTCCCTCACATCACTCAACAAAATACCAAATTACAAGATTTCCACAAAAACTAACAATCCTAAAAACCAAAATATCCAAACAAACATATACATAAATACGAGCAAAAAAGAAAAGGGAAAAGATATTTACACTAAGATACTCTCACCAACTACACTTCCATAGCCATCAAGAGCTCGGAGGAGTAAGCCAAATGCCCTAGCAACATCTTCATTAAGGCTCACATGGCCGAGCCTATCTACATTCAAAAGCATCCAAGTCGGAGGCAAGAAGCGATCATCTTCATTAATCTTGGGGTTCTCGTGATCTTCCGGGTCTTCCAAACCAACATAGCAACGACTCTTATGACCATCTGGTAGGTATAGTGGTCTAGAGTCATGCTCGGTGTTATGATGTGGGAGATCACACCCTAGGGGTGTTGCTTCTTCTACGGGGTCGAGAGTGGAACTCTTTTCCGCCGCCCGACAAGGATCCTCTTCATCAACCGTCTCACAAGACAAGGGACTAGAAATCGAGTGCGATAGAGAAGGAGAAGGCATCAAGTTTTCTTCATTGGAGGCGATTGGCTCCTCCAATTTCCTATTCAAGGCGAGTTCTAAGGCATCTACCCCTTTCTCCCAAGTATTACGTTCCTTTTCCCTCGCCTTGTCAATTTGGTTTTGAGGGGTTATCTCCTCACTTGGGTTTGGATTGTCAACATCCGTCTCATCGCGAAGAAAATCATATAAATCCAATTTAATAGCCAATACATTGGCTACGCAAGAGTTATCTTGATAATCATGTTCAAATCCCTCCTCATTGTTGACCCTTGAAGCTTCAACTTCCTCCATTCTTCCCATATCTTCACCATCCAAGCAACACTCAACAATGATATCTTGATTTACCCTCTCCTCTTCATTCGTGGCTTCATGATCGGGTCGATTTCCATGTGGAGACAACCGATCTTATTGCCCAAATGAACCTTCCCCAACAATTTGTGGAGCTCGAGCGGCCGACATCGTGATGCGAGCCATGAGTGCATCGATTCGAGCATCTTGCACCGCTTTTTGGGCCCTATACTCCTCTTGGATCCCTTGTATTTGAATCATCATCTATTGTTGACTCTTTTGCAATAGAATCATCATCTTCTGTTGACTCTTTTGCATTTGAACCAACATTTGACAAGTCTCAAAGTTGGGGATTTTTGGTTGTGGGTTATGTGAGGGTATTTGGTAGTTGTTAGGATGTCGGAATGATCCTTGGAAACTTTCATGGTAACCATATGGAGGGCGTTCGTAAGATTGTTGATGAGGTTGATATGGTTGGTGAAATTTTGGGACTTGGCCATTATAGTTGTCCCGTGACGATTGATGGAAGCTAGGACGTGCCATTTCCACAACGTTGCTTTGATACCTAGGATGAACTAGAAGCACTTGAGCAAACGTTAGTAGCCTAGTGCTTTTGAGGCACTAGGAAGAGAGAATAACACACAAGAAGTAGAACGGAGATACACAAGGAGAAGAAAACACAAAAATCAAGAACAAAGTCCACAACTAAGCAAACAAAAGTCTAAACTATGCCGTCCCCGGCAACGGCGCCAATTTGATGGGTGGGATTTGCCGTGGATCCCCACCAACAAATAAAGTCCAACTATTCCTAACTGGGTAGCTAGGGTAAGTCGGGTCGATCCACAGGGACGGGGTGCCGGACCTAGGTGTGCTACGGTCTTGGACTAGGTTCAAGACAAGCTAAACTAGGGTGATGGCTAACGACTAAACTAGATCTAAAACACGGAAAAGGAAGACAAAACAAGTAACTGATGACTAAAGGAAGCAAGGATATCAATAAGAAGGAAAACTAGGGCTAGGTCGGGTTCATGGATGCAAAGGAGACAAAAAGGGGAAAAACGGGGTTACTAGCGTGCTTTTGTAGCCTTCCAATCGGGCTCTCGCTACTTAATCGGCCTAGGGGTCGTCCTCACCATGCTCTCGCTACTAATGGAACCAAACCAACCAACCAAACACACACATACAAGAGAAGATGCAAGAAAATAAGGATTGATCGTTTCTAGTCTCACAAGCATTTCATCAAACATGTGGAGTGCAAGGTACATGGGAAATAACAAAAACAACATCCAATACCACCCATCTTGCCCTAATCATCCGAATCACACCCAATCCCCCTAATAACCCTAGCAAGAATCTACTCAAACATATCTAATGCTAAAACTAACACTAACAAGAGAAACCAACATAAAAACCAAAACATTCATATAAAGAACAAGCAAGAACAACAAACTAGATATAAAGATGAAAACTTGAATAAAATAAACAAATATTAAGAGTAAAAGGATGAGAAGATTATACCAACTAAAAAGAGAATGAAAAGATGAGAACTTGTATATAAACAACACCCAAAACATCCACCAATGTTGTCAAGATTGGATGGATTCTTCAAGAGATCCCTTAATACAAGATTAGCTAACTAGATTAAGGACTAATTAACGACTAATCTACTCTAATCTAAGCTAATCTAACCTAAAGTAGCCTAGGGTTTAGTGGGTAATGAATAAGATAACATAAGATTACAAGAGGGGGCGTATATATAGGGTTACAATGAATAAGGAGAAGAAAAGAAGCAAATGCGGGCTGCAGCTCTCCCATCCCGACCGGGACGAGATGGTCCCGACCGGGACGGGGTGGTCCCGACCGGGACGAACCCAAAACAGGCCCATTCGCTTTTGTGCACCTCATCCCGGACGGGATGAGGTCCTTCCCGATGGGGATGAGTCTTGTAGGCCTCCAATATGATCTTTAAGGTCCCTCCTTGCTTCTCATGGGCTTCTCATCGATTCTCGGGGCTCAGGATCGAATCCAAGGCATCGAGCGATCGTTCCTTCTCTTCGTTGGCTCCAAAAGTGTATGAAACGAGTCGGAATCGTTTCAATTCCTCATGAATGGTCTCGGGAACCTAAAACGAACTAGAAGAAGCATAAGTAACCCATAAACCGCTCCCAAGGAGCGATTCCACAAGGAAAACGGGACCAAAACACAACAAATTAGGCACTACAAACTACACTTATCAACTCCCCCACACTTAACCCTTACTCGCCCTCGAGTAAGCACAAACTAACTACTAAACTAGCCGAGCGGGTATTAGCGCACCCTATGCCCTTTCAACTTACGCGAGAACACTTAGAGGAAAAGTGCACTCCGCAAGGCAAGTAAGGTCTTGCGACAAAACTATGGATGCAACCGGACACAAAACACATAAACAAACAAACATACAAACAAACAAATAATCGGTTGCACCTAAAAAGAAACAAATACCGCTTCCCTCAAAAAAGCGGTGAAAGAAGCACCGGTTTAGGACTCGAGGCAAGTGACAACGTTCCCAAGCTAATCATACAAATCAAGATGAACTAAACCCTAATAGTTTGACAACAAAGCAATAAAAACGTTGGTAACTTACTTACGTCCTCCTAACCTTCCAAGAACGTACTACGGGACGATCGGCGGGATGGAAAAAGGATGAACCACGATGTTAGTCGAAACTGTAGGTAAGTGAGACCCGCCCCCTTTAGCGATGAGCCAAGAGGGTCGTCCCATGCTCAAAACCGCTTAACTAATCCAAGTAAAAAGGTGGATATGATTGCAAAATAAGAGAAGACCGACCATTACCGCTATCATCCTTCCTAGGGACTCGGTCCTTTGGTAGGCTCTTCACGGTAATAGTCGGTAAAAGGCTTATTTTTGAGATGTGGGGACTCTTTTTTTGTGAGACGGTTATCTTTTGGCATTTTCTTTCTTTTGCATTTGGCTTTTGATTGTTGTTATGCCATTTCTTTTTCATCTTTTGTATTTTCTTTTTGGCTTTTTGTGCCTTTTCTTTTTCTTCAATTCTTTCTTTCTTTCATTTTCTTTCTTTTTCTTTTTCTTTGCCCCCTTTTGGCTAGATTAGAGTTGTATGCATTTCTTTTTGCAATTAAGAAAGAGATATCAACACTTTGCAACTTTATTTTGTGATATGTGTAGGAGGCAGGGGAATGGGTAAGTCGGGAGCGCGCTTTCCCTTCAAACACACAAAAAGGGGAAAAATCAAACAATCCCAAACACGGTCACCTAAGGGACGGGACTCGACAACCAAGGCCTTTTCACACCGTGGGTGGTCATAATGGTCAAAATGCAAATCCCGTAGTAAATCCCTAGTAGACTAGGTGGACTCAAGGTAAAGGACCAACGAAACTATTGATTTAGGGTCATTCTACTAGACTAAAGTCCAAGACTCGATTCATACTACTAGAAAGGAAAAGTAAACACTTGCACACTAGCCTCAAAATCGGGTTTTCGAAAACCTTTTATTACACACTAGACACAACTACACACACAAAACAAAGACTCGACAAAAACGAAAGAAAAAGAGGCAAAAGCAACAAAATAAGACAAAACAAAACAAACACGTAAAGAGAACAAACAACACCCCAAACTTCCAAACAAGTCACCAAATCAACCACAAACTCTACAAAGCTCCACCCGAGCACACAACATCACAAATCTCCTCCAAACTCCACAAGAAACAAAGAGGAAGAAGGGGTGAAAAGATGTTACCGGATGTCTTGAAAGATCTCCAAAGCTAACGGTGATTAAGCAACCTATAAGGAAAAAAACGGGGGGCAAAACACGCACAACAAAACAAATATACGACACAACGACATAAAAGGAAAACACACAAAAGAAAATCTTTTTGATTTTTGTGAAATTTTTTCAAATTTTTAGGGATTTTTTAAGAATTTTTCAAAAAACAATGAAAATAAAACTAACTACGATAGGATATCGCTCCCCTACACTTAAACCGAGCAATGTCCTCATGCTCGATCGGTAGTGTGTGCAGAGACACTAAAAAGAAAAGAAACTACGAAAATAAAGCTAAAAAATCAAAAAGTAAAGTGAAGAAAGGGTAGAATGTGTTCGGCCGGGGTGTAGTCAAGTCACCATGGACCGAGACAAGAAAAGATATGGATGGGGAAGAAATAAAAAGAAGGAAATAAAAGGAAATGGGAGGGGAGGACTTGGTTTAATCAAGTCACCTAGCCCGGATTCCGCCTAAATCCGACTAAATCCCAGAAAGTGAAAAATAAAGTGAAAAGGCTTGTAAATTTGGATTTTGAAATGACTCCCGACGTAATCACGTCATCGAGAGTCGGGAGCAATAACTACCAAGGCCCCGAGGGCCACCATGACACAAAAGTGTATAAGGGGAAGGGGACAAACAAAGGAAGACAAGCGATAAAAGACGGAAAAGAAAGGATAGTTGCCGTACCCATCGGTTAGCTCGCTCCATCGTCTCATAGTTCAATATCGGCACATAGCTTGTCTTTGTCATTGCTATTCCTCTTCAATCTTGATAGGCCCGCATGGTTGAAGTATTAAGCTTGCAATGGTAGAAGGGGGTGGGATTTGATGCTAGGCTCGGTATGTAGTGAAGATAAGGTGAGGTGAGAGTATGCATATGAAGTGTAAGGTCATATGATAGGTGCAAGGGTAGGTTGGGAGGTTGGGAGAGGGTATAAGATGGTTGGGTGGGCTCGAATGTCGAAGAAGAGGCAAAATGTGGAGCAGGGGACCATCCCGGTCGGGATGGATAGTCCCGGTCGGGATGACACACCCGTCCCGGTCGGGAAGCTCCCTTCCCGGTCGGGATGACGCTCCAGAGAACTCAAATTTTGGTACCGTCATCCCGGTCGAGACGGCTCCTTCCCAGTCGGGATGGATCACTCTTCCCGGTCGGGAAGCCTTCTTCTCGCCCGGGATGGATCTTCTAACCTTCTATGACCCCAAAAGCTTGTCCAAAACTTCAAAAACCGACTCCCTTGCTCAAAACCAAGCTTCTATCATCATCTACTCCCCTCGAGACTTCATCTTCACTAAGACCAACCAAATAAACTCAAATAACATTCATCAAGATCCCTCCCTCACATCACTCAACAAAATACCAAATTACAAGATTTCCATAAAAACTAACAATCCTAAAAACCAAAATATCCAAACAAACATATACATAAATACGAGCAAAAAAGAAAAGGGAAAAGATATTTACACTAAGATACTCTCACCAACTACACTTCCATAGCCATTAGGAGCTCGGAGGAGTAAGCCAAATGCCCTAGCAACATCTTCATTAAGGCTCACATGGCCGAGCCTAGCTACATTCAAAAGCATCCAAGTCGGAGGCAAGAAGCGATCATCTTCATTAATCTCGGGGTTCTCGTGATCTTCCGGGTCTTCCAAACCAACATAGCAACGACTCTTATGACCATCTGGTAGGTATAGTGGTCTAGAGTCATGCTCGGTGTTATGATGTGGGAGATCACACCCTAGGGGTGGTTCTTCTTCTATGGGGTCGAGAGTGGAACTCTTTTCCGCCGCCCGACAAGGATCCTCTTCATCAACCATCTCACAAGACAAGGGACTAGAAATCGAGTGCGATAGAGAAGGAGAAGGCATCAAGTTTTCTTCATTGGAGGCGATTGGCTCCTCCAATTTCCCATTCAAGGCGAGTTCTAAGGCATCTACCCCTTTCTCCCAAGTATTACGTTCCTTTTCCCTCGCCTTGTCAATTTGGTTTTGAGGGGTTATCTCTTCACTTGGGTTTGGATTGTCAACATCCGTCTCATCGCGAAGAAAATCATATAAATCCAATTTAATAGCCAATACATTGGCTACCCAAGAGTTATCTTGATAATCATGTTCAAATCCCTCCTCATTGTTGACCCTTGAAGCTTCAACTTCCTCCATTCTTCCCATATCTTCACCATCCAAGCAACACTCAACAATGATCTCTTGATTTACCCTCTCCTCTTCATTCGTGGCTTCATGATCGGGTCGATTTCCATGTGGAGACAACCGATCTTCTTGCCCAAATGAACCTTCCCTAACAATTTGTGGAGCTCGAGCGGCCGACATCGTGATGCGAGCCATGAGTGCATCGATTCGAGCATCTTGCACCGCTTTTTGGGCCCTATACTCCTCTTGGATCCCTTGTATTTGAATCATCATCTATTGTTGACTCTTTTGCAATAGAATCATCATCTCTTGTTGACTCTTTTGCATTTGAACCAACATTTGACAAGTCTCAAAGTTGGGGATTTTTGGTTGTGGGTTATGTGATGGTATTTGGTAGTTGTTAGGATGTCGGAATGATCCTTGACAACTTTCATGGTAACCATATGGAGGGCGTTTGTAAGATTGTTGATGAGGTTGATATGGTTGGTGAAATTTTGGGACTTGGCCATTTGCCCCGTAGTTGTCCCGTGACGATTGATGGAAGCTAGGACGTGCCATTTCCACAACGTTGCTTTGATACCTAGGATGAACAAGAAGCACTTGAGCAAACGTTAGTAGCCTAGTGCTTTTGAGGCACTAGGAAGAGAGAATAACACACAAGAAGTAGAACGGAGATACACAAGGAGAAGAAAACACAAAAATCAAGAACAAAGTCCACAACTAAGCAAACAAAAGTCTAAACTACGCCGTCCCCGGCAACGACGCCAATTTGATGGGTGGGATTTGCCGTGGATCCCCACCAACAAATAAAGTCCAACTATTCCTAACTGGGTAGCTAGGGTAAGTCGGGTCGATCCACAGGGACGGGGTGCCGGACCTAGGTGTGCTACGGTCTTGGACTAGGTTCAAGACAAGCTAAACTAGGGTGATGGCTAACGACTAAACTAGATCTAAAACACGGAAACGGAAGACAAAACAAGTAACTGATGACTAAAGGAAGCAAGGATATCAATAAGAAGGAAAACTAGGGCTAGGTCGGGTCCATGGATGCAAAGGAGACAAAAAGGGGAAAAACGGGGTTACTAGCGTGCTTTTGTAGCCTTCCAATCGGGCTCTCGCTACTTAATCGGCCTAGGGGTCGTCCTCACCATGCTCTCGCTACTAATGGAACCAAACCAACCAACCAAACACACACATACAAGAGAAGATGCAAGAAAAACAAGGATTGATCGTCTCTAGTCTCACAAGCATTTCATCAAACATGTGGAGTGCAAGGTACATAGGAAACAACAAAAACAACATCTAATACCACCCATCTCGCCCTAATCATCCCCAATCACACCCAATCCCCCTAATAACCCTAGCAAGAATCTACTCAAACATATCTAATGCTAAAACTAACACTAACAAGAGAAACCAACATAAAAACCAAAACATTCATATAAAGAACAAGCAAGAACAACAAACTAGAT
This sequence comes from Agrostemma githago, assembly GCA_958450325.1. NCBI lineage: Eukaryota > Viridiplantae > Streptophyta > Magnoliopsida > Caryophyllales > Caryophyllaceae > Agrostemma > Agrostemma githago. The sequence goes on from OY288250.1 coordinate 18,031,601, forward strand.
ATAAAGATGAAAACTTGAATAACATAAACAAAGATTAAGAGTAAAAGGATGAGAAGATTATACCAACTAACAAGAGAATGAAAAGATGAGAACTTGTATATAAACAACACCCAAAACATCCACCAATGCTGTCAAGATTGGATGGATTCTTCAAGAGATATCTTAATACAAGATTAGCTAACTAGATTAAGGACTAATTAACGACTAATCTACTCTAATCTAAGCTAATCTAACCTAAAGTAGCCTAGGGTTTAGTGGGTAATGAATAAGATAACATAAGATTACAAGAGGGGGGGTATATATAGGGTTACAATGAATAAGGAGAAGAAAAGAAGCAAATGCGGGCTGCAGCTCTCCCATCCCGACCGGGACGAGATGGTCCCGACCGGGACGGCATGGTCCCGACCGGGACGAACCCAAAACAGGCCCATTCGCTTTTGTGCACCTCATCCCGGACGGGATGAGGTCCTTCCCGATGGGGATGAGTCTTGTAGGCCTCCAAAATGATCTTTAAGGTCCCTCCTTCCTTCTCATGGGCTTCTCATCGATTCTCGGGGCTCGGGATCGAATCCAAGGCATCGAGCGATCGTTCCTTCTCTTCGTTGGCTCCAAAAGTGTATGAAACGAGTCGGAATCGTTTCAATTCCTCATGAATGGTCTCGGAAACCTAAAACGAACTAGAAGAAGCATAAGTAACCCATAAACCGCTCCCAAGGAGCGATTCCACAAGGAAAACGGGACCAAAACACAACAAATTAGGCACTACAAACTACACTTATCAACTCCTCCACACTTAACCCTTACTCGCCCTCGAGTAAGCACAAACTAACTACTAAACTAGCCGAGCGGATATTAGCGCACCCTACGCCCTTTCAACTCACGCGAGTACACTTAGAGGAAAAGTGCACTCCGCAAGGCAAGTAAGGTCTTGTGACAAAACTGTGGATGCAACCGGACACAAAACACATAAACAAACAAACATACAAACAAACAAATAATCGGTTGCACCCAAAAGGAAACAAATACCGCTTCCCTCAAACAAGCGGTGAAAGAAGCACCGTTTTAGGATTCGAGGCAAGTGACAACGTTCCCAAGCTAATCATACAAATCGAGATGAACTAAACCCTAATAGTTTGACAACAAAGCAATAAAAACGTTGGTAACTTACCTACGTCCTCTTAACCTTCCAAGAACGTACTACGGGACGATCGGCGGGATGGAAAAAGGATGAACCACGGTGTTAGTCGACACTGTAGGTAAGTGAGACCCGCCCCCTTTAGCGATGAGCCAAGAGGGTCGTCCCATGCTCAAAACTGCTTAACTAATCCAAGTAAAAAGGTGGATATGATTGCAAAATGAGAGAAGACCGACCATTACCGCTATCATCCTTCCTAGGGACTCGGTCCTTTGGTAGGCTCTTCACGGTAATAGTCGGTAAAAGGCTTATTTTTGAGATGTGGGGACTCTTTTTTTGTGAGACGGTTTTCTTTTGGCATTTTCTTTCTTTTGCATTTGGCTTTTGATTGTTGCTATGCCATTTCTTTTTCATCTTTTGTATTTTCTTTTTGGCTTTTTGTGCCTTTTTTTTTTCTTCAATTCTTTCTTTCTTTCATTTTCTTTCTTTTTCTTTTTCTTTGCCCCCTTTTGGCTAGATTAGAGTTGTAGGCATTTCTTTTTGCAATTAAGAAAGAGATATCAACACTTTGCAACTTTATTTTGTGATATGTGTAGGAGGCAGGGGAATGGGTAAGTCGGGAGCGCGCTTTCCCTTCAAACACACAAAAAGGGGAAAAATCAAACAATCCCAAACACGGTCACCTAAGGGACGGGACTCGACAACCAAGGCCTTTTCACACCGTGGGTGGTCATAATGGTCAAAATGCAAATCCCGTAGTAAATCCCTAGTAGACTAGGTGGACTCAAGGTAAAGGACCAACGAAACTATTGATTTAGGGTCATTCTACTAGACTAAAGTCCAAGACTCGATTCATACTACTAGAAAGGAAAAGTAAACACTTGCACACTAGCCTCAAAATCGGGTTTTCGAAAACCTTTTATTACACACTAGACACAACTACACACACAAAACAAAGACTCGACAAAAACGAAAGAAAAAGAGGCAAAAGCAACAAAATAAGACAAAACAAAACAAACACGTAAAGAGAACAAACAACACCCCAAACTTCCAAACAAGTCACCAAATCAACCACAAACTCTACAAAGCTCCACCCGAGCACACAACATCACAAATCTCCTCCAAACTCCACAAGAAACAAAGAGGAAGAAGGGGTGAAAAGATGTTACCGGATGTCTTGAAAGATCTCCAAAGCTAACGGTGATTAAGCAACCTATAAGGAAAAAAACGGGGGGCAAAACACGCACAACAAAACAAATATACGACACAACGACATAAAAGGAAAACACACAAAAGAAAATCTTTTTGATTTTTGTGAAATTTTTTCAAATTTTTAGGGATTTTTTAAGAATTTTTCAAAAAACAATGAAAATAAAACTAACTACGATAGGATATCGCTCCCCCACACTTAAACCGAGCAATGTCCTCATGCTCGATCGGTAGTGTGTGCGGAGACACTAAAAAGAAAAGAAACTACGAAAATAAAGCTAAAAAATCAAAAAGTAAAGTGAAGAAAGGGTAGAATGTGTTCGGCCGGGGTGTAGTCAAGTCACCATGGACCGAGACAAGAAAAGATATGGATGGGGAAGAAATAAAAAGAAGGAAATAAAAGGAAATGGGAGGGGAGGACTTGGTTTAATCAAGTCACCTAGCCCGGATTCCGCCTAAATCCGACTAAATCCCAGAAAGTGAAAAATAAAGTGAAAAGGCTTGTAAATTTGGATTTTGAAATGACTCCCGACGTAATCACGTCATCGAGAGTCGGGAGCAATAACTACCAAGGCCCCGAGGGCCACCATGACACAAAAGTGTATAAGGGGAAGGGGACAAACAAAGGAAGACAAGCGATAAAAGACGGAAAAGAAAGGATAGTTGCCGTACCCATCGGTTAGCTCGCTCCATCGTCTCATAGTTCAATATCGGCACATAGCTTGTCTTTGTCATTGCTATTCCTCTTCAATCTTGATAGGCCCGCATGGTTGAAGTATTAAGCTTGCAATGGTAGAAGGGGGTGGGATTTGATGCTAGGCTCGGTATGTAGTGAAGATAAGGTGAGGTGAGAGTATGCATATGAAGTGTAAGGTCATATGATAGGTGCAAGGGTAGGTTGGGAGGTTGGGAGAGGGTATAAGATGGTTGGGTGGGCTCGAATGTCGAAGAAGAGGCAAAATGTGGAGCAGGGGACCATCCCGGTCGGGATGGATAGTCCCGGTCGGGATGACACACCCGTCCCGGTCGGGAAGCTCCCTTCCCGGTCGGGATGACGCTCCAGAGAACTCAAATTTTGGTACCGTCATCCCGGTCGAGACGGCTCCTTCCCAGTCGGGATGGATCACTCTTCCCGGTCGGGAAGCCTTCTTCTCGCCCGGGATGGATCTTCTAACCTTCTATGACCCCAAAAGCTTGTCCAAAACTTCAAAAACCGACTCCCTTGCTCAAAACCAAGCTTCTATCATCATCTACTCCCCTCGAGACTTCATCTTCACTAAGACCAACCAAATAAACTCAAATAACATTCATCAAGATCCCTCCCTCACATCACTCAACAAAATACCAAATTACAAGATTTCCATAAAAACTAACAATCCTAAAAACCAAAATATCCAAACAAACATATACATAAATACGAGCAAAAAAGAAAAGGGAAAAGATATTTACACTAAGATACTCTCACCAACTACACTTCCATAGCCATTAGGAGCTCGGAGGAGTAAGCCAAATGCCCTAGCAACATCTTCATTAAGGCTCACATGGCCGAGCCTAGCTACATTCAAAAGCATCCAAGTCGGAGGCAAGAAGCGATCATCTTCATTAATCTCGGGGTTCTCGTGATCTTCCGGGTCTTCCAAACCAACATAGCAACGACTCTTATGACCATCTGGTAGGTATAGTGGTCTAGAGTCATGCTCGGTGTTATGATGTGGGAGATCACACCCTAGGGGTGGTTCTTCTTCTATGGGGTCGAGAGTGGAACTCTTTTCCGCCGCCCGACAAGGATCCTCTTCATCAACCATCTCACAAGACAAGGGACTAGAAATCGAGTGCGATAGAGAAGGAGAAGGCATCAAGTTTTCTTCATTGGAGGCGATTGGCTCCTCCAATTTCCCATTCAAGGCGAGTTCTAAGGCATCTACCCCTTTCTCCCAAGTATTACGTTCCTTTTCCCTCGCCTTGTCAATTTGGTTTTGAGGGGTTATCTCTTCACTTGGGTTTGGATTGTCAACATCCGTCTCATCGCGAAGAAAATCATATAAATCCAATTTAATAGCCAATACATTGGCTACCCAAGAGTTATCTTGATAATCATGTTCAAATCCCTCCTCATTGTTGACCCTTGAAGCTTCAACTTCCTCCATTCTTCCCATATCTTCACCATCCAAGCAACACTCAACAATGATCTCTTGATTTACCCTCTCCTCTTCATTCGTGGCTTCATGATCGGGTCGATTTCCATGTGGAGACAACCGATCTTCTTGCCCAAATGAACCTTCCCTAACAATTTGTGGAGCTCGAGCGGCCGACATCGTGATGCGAGCCATGAGTGCATCGATTCGAGCATCTTGCACCGCTTTTTGGGCCCTATACTCCTCTTGGATCCCTTGTATTTGAATCATCATCTATTGTTGACTCTTTTGCAATAGAATCATCATCTCTTGTTGACTCTTTTGCATTTGAACCAACATTTGACAAGTCTCAAAGTTGGGGATTTTTGGTTGTGGGTTATGTGATGGTATTTGGTAGTTGTTAGGATGTCGGAATGATCCTTGACAACTTTCATGGTAACCATATGGAGGGCGTTTGTAAGATTGTTGATGAGGTTGATATGGTTGGTGAAATTTTGGGACTTGGCCATTTGCCCCGTAGTTGTCCCGTGACGATTGATGGAAGCTAGGACGTGCCATTTCCACAACGTTGCTTTGATACCTAGGATGAACAAGAAGCACTTGAGCAAACGTTAGTAGCCTAGTGCTTTTGAGGCACTAGGAAGAGAGAATAACACACAAGAAGTAGAACGGAGATACACAAGGAGAAGAAAACACAAAAATCAAGAACAAAGTCCACAACTAAGCAAACAAAAGTCTAAACTACGCCGTCCCCGGCAACGACGCCAATTTGATGGGTGGGATTTGCCGTGGATCCCCACCAACAAATAAAGTCCAACTATTCCTAACTGGGTAGCTAGGGTAAGTCGGGTCGATCCACAGGGACGGGGTGCCGGACCTAGGTGTGCTACGGTCTTGGACTAGGTTCAAGACAAGCTAAACTAGGGTGATGGCTAACGACTAAACTAGATCTAAAACACGGAAACGGAAGACAAAACAAGTAACTGATGACTAAAGGAAGCAAGGATATCAATAAGAAGGAAAACTAGGGCTAGGTCGGGTCCATGGATGCAAAGGAGACAAAAAGGGGAAAAACGGGGTTACTAGCGTGCTTTTGTAGCCTTCCAATCGGGCTCTCGCTACTTAATCGGCCTAGGGGTCGTCCTCACCATGCTCTCGCTACTAATGGAACCAAACCAACCAACCAAACACACACATACAAGAGAAGATGCAAGAAAAACAAGGATTGATCGTCTCTAGTCTCACAAGCATTTCATCAAACATGTGGAGTGCAAGGTACATAGGAAACAACAAAAACAACATCTAATACCACCCATCTCGCCCTAATCATCCCCAATCACACCCAATCCCCCTAATAACCCTAGCAAGAATCTACTCAAACATATCTAATGCTAAAACTAACACTAACAAGAGAAACCAACATAAAAACCAAAACATTCATATAAAGAACAAGCAAGAACAACAAACTAGATATAAAGATGAAAACTTGAATAACATAAACAAAGATTAAGAGTAAAAGGATGAGAAGATTATACCAACTAACAAGAGAATGAAAAGATGAGAACTTGTATATAAACAACACCCAAAACATCCACCAATGCTGTCAAGATTGGATGGATTCTTCAAGAGATATCTTAATACAAGATTAGCTAACTAGATTAAGGACTAATTAACGACTAATCTACTCTAATCTAAGCTAATCTAACCTAAAGTAGCCTAGGGTTTAGTGGGTAATGAATAAGATAACATAAGATTACAAGAGGGGGGGTATATATAGGGTTACAATGAATAAGGAGAAGAAAAGAAGCAAATGCGGGCTGCAGCTCTCCCATCCCGACCGGGACGAGATGGTCCCGACCGGGACGGCATGGTCCCGACCGGGACGAACCCAAAACAGGCCCATTCGCTTTTGTGCACCTCATCCCGGACGGGATGAGGTCCTTCCCGATGGGGATGAGTCTTGTAGGCCTCCAATATGATCTTTAAGGTCCCTCCTTGCTTCTCATGGGCTTCTCATCGATTCTCGGGGCTCGGGATCGAATCCAAGGCATCGAGCGATCGTTCCTTCTCTTCGTTGGCTCCAAAAGTGTATGAAACGAGTCGGAATCGTTTCAATTCCTCATGAATGGTCTCGGAAACCTAAAACGAACTAGAAGAAGCATAAGTAACCCATAAACCGCTCCCAAGGAGCGATTCCACAAGGAAAACGGGACCAAAACACAACAAATTAGGCACTACAAACTACACTTATCAACTCCTCCACACTTAACCCTTACTCGCCCTCGAGTAAGCACAAACTAACTACTAAACTAGCCGAGCGGATATTAGCGCACCCTACGCCCTTTCAACTCACGCGAGTACACTTAGAGGAAAAGTGCACTCCGCAAGGCAAGTAAGGTCTTGTGACAAAACTGTGGATGCAACCGGACACAAAACACATAAACAAACAAACATACAAACAAACAAATAATCGGTTGCACCCAAAAGGAAACAAATACCGCTTCCCTCAAACAAGCGGTGAAAGAAGCACCGTTTTAGGATTCGAGGCAAGTGACAACGTTCCCAAGCTAATCATACAAATCGAGATGAACTAAACCCTAATAGTTTGACAACAAAGCAATAAAAACGTTGGTAACTTACCTACGTCCTCTTAACCTTCCAAGAACGTACTACGGGACGATCGGCGGGATGGAAAAAGGATGAACCACGGTGTTAGTCGACACTGTAGGTAAGTGAGACCCGCCCCCTTTAGCGATGAGCCAAGAGGGTCGTCCCATGCTCAAAACTGCTTAACTAATCCAAGTAAAAAGGTGGATATGATTGCAAAATGAGAGAAGACCGACCATTACCGCTATCATCCTTCCTAGGGACTCGGTCCTTTGGTAGGCTCTTCACGGTAATAGTCGGTAAAAGGCTTATTTTTGAGATGTGGGGACTCTTTTTTTGTGAGACGGTTTTCTTTTGGCATTTTCTTTCTTTTGCATTTGGCTTTTGATTGTTGCTATGCCATTTCTTTTTCATCTTTTGTATTTTCTTTTTGGCTTTTTGTGCCTTTTCTTTTTCTTCAATTCTTTCTTTCTTTCATTTTCTTTCTTTTTCTTTTTCTTTGCCCCCTTTTGGCTAGATTAGAGTTGTAGGCATTTCTTTTTGCAATTAAGAAAGAGATATCAACACTTTGCAACTTTATTTTGTGATATGTGTAGGAGGCAGGGGAATGGGTAAGTCGGGAGCGCGCTTTCCCTTCAAACCCACAAAAAGGGGAAAAACTTGAACTAATCAAACAATCCCAAACACGGTCACCTAAGGGACGAGACTCGGCAACCAAGGCCTTTTCACACCGTGGGTGGTCATAATGGTGAAAATGCAAATCCCGTAGTAAATCCCTAGTAGACTAGGTGGACTCATGGTAAAGGAACAACGAAACTATTGATTTAGGGTCATTCTACTAGACTAAAGTCCAAGACTCGATTCATACTACTAGAAAGGGAAAGTAAACACTTGCACACTAGCCTCAAAACCGGGTTTTCGAAAACCTTTTATTACACACTAGACACAACTACACACACAAAACAAAGACTCGGCAAAAACGAAAGAAAAAGAGGCAAAAGCAACAAAATAAGACAAAACAAAACAAACATGTAAAGAGAACAAACACCACCCCGAACTTCCAAACAAGTCACCAAATCAACCACAAACTCTACAAAGCTCCACCCGAGCACACAACATCACAAATCTCCTCCAAACTCCACAAGAAACAAAGAGGAAGAAGGGGTGAAAAGATGTTACCGGATGTCTTGAAAGATCTCCAAAGCTAACAGTGATTAAGCAACCTATAAGGAAAAAAAGGGGTGCAAAACATGCACAACAAAACAAATATACGACACAACGACATAAAAGGAAAACACACAAAAGAAAATCTTTTTTATTTTTGTGAAATTTTTTCAAATTTTTAGGAATTTTTTAAGAATTTTTCAAAAAAACAATGAAAATAAAAATAACTACGATAGGATATCGCTCCCCCACACTTAAACCGAGCAATGTCCTCATGCTCGATCGGTAGTGTGTGCGGAGACACTAAAAAGAAAAGAAACTACGAAAATAAAGCTAAAAAATCAAAAAGTAAAGTGAAGAAAGGGTAGAATGTGTCCGGCCGGGGTGTAGTCAAGTCACCATGGGCCGAGACAAGAAAAGATATGGATGGGGAAGAAATAAAAAGAATGAAATAAAAGGAAATGGGAGGGGAGGACTAGGTGTAATCAAGTCACCTAGCCCGGATTCCGCCTAAATCCGACTAAATCCCAGAAAGTGAAAAATAAAGTGAAAAGGCTTGTAAATTTGGATTTTGAAATGACTCCCGACGTAATCACGTCATCGAGAGTCGGGAGCAATAACTACCAAGGCCCCGAGGGCCACCATGACACAAAAGTGTATAAGGGGAAGGGGACAAACAAAGGAAGACAAGCGATAAAAGACGGAAAAGAAAGGATAGTTGCCGTACCCATCGGTTAGCAACTCACTCGCTCCATCATCTCATAGTTCAATATCGGCACATAGCCTGTCTTTGTCATTGCTATTCCTCTTCAATCTTGATAGGACCGCATGGTTAAAGTATTAAGCTTGCAATGGTAGAAGGGGGTGGGATTTGATGCTAGGCTCGGTATGTAGTGAAGATAAGGTGAGGTGAGAGTATGCATATGAAGTGTAAGGTCATATGATAGGTGCAAGGGTAGGTAGGGAGGTTGGGAGAGGGTATAAGATGGTTGGGTGGGCTCGAATGTCGAAGAAGAGGCAAAATGTGGAGCAGGGGACCATCCCGGTCGGGATGGATAGTCCCGGTCGGGATGACACACCCGTCCCGGTCGGAAAGCTCCCTTCCCGGTCGGGATGACGCTCCAGAGAACTCAAATTTTGGTACCCTCATCCCGGTCAGGACGGCTCCTTCCCAGTCGGGATGGATCACTCGTCCCGGTCGGGAAGCCTTCTTCTCGCCCGGGATGGATCTTCTAACCTTCTATAACCCCAAAAGCTTGTCCAAAGCTTCAAAAACCGACTCCCTTGCTCAAAACCAAGCTTCTATCATCATCTACTCCCCTCGAGACTTCATCTTTACTAAGACCTACCAAATAAACTCAAATAACATTCATCAAGATCCCTCCCTCACATCACTCAACAAAATACCAAATTACAAGATTTCCATAAAAACTAACAATCCTAAAAACCAAAATATCCAAACAAACATATACATAAACACGAGCAAAAAAGAAAAGGGAAAAGATATTTACACTAAGATACTCTCACCAACTACACTTCCATAGCCATCAAGAGCTCGGAGGAGTAAGCCAAATGCCCTAGCAACATCTTCATTGAGGCTCACATGGCAGAGCCTAGCTACATTCAAGAGCTTCCAAGTCGGAGGCAAGAAGCGATCATCTTCATTAATCTCGGAGTTCTCGTGATCTTTCGGGTCTTCCAAACCAACATAGCAACGAATCTTATGACCATCTGGTAGGTATAGTGGTCTAGAGTCATGCTCGGTGTTATGATGTGGGAGATCACACCCTAGGGGTGTTGCTTCTTCTACGGGGTCGAGAGTGGAACTCTTTTCCGCCGCCCGACAAGGATCCTCTCCATCAACCGTCTCACAAGACAAGGGACTAGAAATCGAGTGCGATAGACGAGGAGAAGGCATCAAGTTTTCTTCATTGGAGGCGATTGGCTCCTCCAATTTCCCATTCAAGGCGAGTTCTAAGGTATCTACCTCTTTCTCCCAAGTATTACGTTCCTTTTCCCTCGCCTTGTCAATTTGGTCTTGAGGGGTTATCTCTTCACTTGGGTTTGGATTGTCAACATCCGTCTCATCGCGAAGAAAATCATATAAATCCAATTTAATAGCCAATACATTGGCTACCCAAGAGTTATCTTGATAATCATGTTCAAATCCCTCCTCATTGTTGACCCTTGAAGCTTCAACTTCCTCCATTCTTCCCATATCTTCACCATCCAAGCAACACTCAACAATGATCTCTTGATTTACCCTCTCCTCTTCATTCGTGGCTTCATGATCGGGTCGATTTCCATGTGGAGACAACCGATCTTCTTGCCCAAATGAACCTTCCCCAATAATTTGTGGAGCTCGAGCGGCCGACATCGTGATGCGAGCCATGAGTGCATCGATTCGAGCATCTTGCACCTCTTTTTGGGCTCTAAACTCCTCTTGGATCCCTTGTATTTGAATCATCATCTATTGTTGACTCTTTTGCAATAGAATCATCATCTCTTGTTGACTCTTTTGCATTTGAACCAACATTTGACAAGTCTCAAAGTTGGGGATTTTTGGTTGTGGGTTATGTGAGGGTATTTGGTAGTTGTTAGGATGTCGGAATGATCCTTGACAACTTTCATGGTAACCATATGGAGGGCGTTCGTAAGATTGTTGATGAGGTTGATATGGTTGGTGAAATTTTGGGACTTGGCCATTTGCCCCATAGTTGTCCCGTGACGATTGATGGAAGCTAGGACGTGCCATTTCCACAACGTTGCTTTGATACCTAGGATGAACTAGAAGAACTTGAGCAAACGTTAGTAGCCTAGTGGTTTTGAGGCACTAGGAAGAGAGAATAACACACAAGAAGTAGAACAGAGATACACAAGGAGAAGAAAACACAAAAATCAAGAACTAAGTCCACAACTAAGCAAACAAAAGTCTAAACTACGCCGTCCCCGGCAACGGCGCCAATTTGATGGGTGGGATTTGCCGTGGATCCCAACCAACAAATAAAGTCCAACTATTCCTAACTGGGTAGCTAGGGTAAGTCGGGTCGATCCACAGGGACGGGGTGCCGGACCTAGGTGTGCTACGGTCTTGGACTAGGTTCAAGACAAGCTAAACTAGGGTGATGGCTAACGACTAAACTAGATCTAAAACACGGAAAAGGAAGACAAAACAAGTAACTGATGACTAAAGGAAGCAAGGATATCAATAAGAAGGAAAATTAGGGCTAGGTCGGGTTCATGGATGCAAAGGAGACAAAAAGGGGAAAAACGGGGTTACCAGCGTGCTTTTGTAGCCTTCCAATCGGGCTCTCGCTACTTAATCGGCCTAGGGGTCGTCCTCACCACGCTCTCGCCACTAATGAGGGAACCAAACCAACCAACCAAACACACACATACAAGAGAAGATGCAAGAAAAACAAGGATTGATCGTCTCTAGTCTCACAAGCATTTCATCAAACATATGGAGTGCAAGGTACATGGGAAACAACAAAAACAACATCTAATACCACCCATCTCGCCCTAATCATCCCCAATCACACCCAATCCCCCTAATAACCCTTGCAAGAATTTACTCAAACATATCTAATGCTAAAACTAACACTAACAAGAGAAACCAACATAAAAACCAAAACATTCATATAAAGAACAAGTAAGAACAACAAACTAGATATAAAGATGAAAACTTGAATAACATAAACAAAGATTAAGAGTAAAAGGATGAGAAGATTATACCAACTAACAAGAGAATGAAAAGATGAGAACTTGTATATAAACAACACCCAAAACATCCACCAATGTTGTCAAGATTGGATGGATTCTTCAAGAGATCCCTTAATACAAGATTAGCTAACTAGATTAAGGATTAATTAACGACTAATCTACTCTAATCTAAGCTAATCTAACCTAAAGTAGCCTAGGGTTTAGTGGGTAATGAATAAGATAACATAAGATTACAAGAGGGGGGTATATATAGGGTTACAATGAATAAGGAGCAGAAAAGAAGCAAATGCGGGCTGCAGCTCTCCCATCCCGACCGGGACGGGGTGGTCCCGACCGGGACGGACCCAAAACAGGCCCATTCGCTTTTGTGCACCTCATCCCGGACGGGATGAGGTCCTTCCCGATGGGGATGAGTCTTGTAGGCCTCCAATATGATCTTTAAGGTCCCTCCTTGCTTCTCATGGGCTTCTCATCGATTCTCGGGGCTCGGGATCGAATCCAAGGCATCGAGCGATCGTTCCTTCTCTTCGTTGGCTCCAAAAGTGTATGAAACGAGTCGGAATCGTTTCAATTCCTCATGAATGGTCTCGGGAACCTAAAACGAACTAGAAGAAGCATAAGTAACCCATAAACCGCTCCCAAGGAGCGATTCCACAAGGAAAACGGGACCAAAACACAACAAATTAGGCACTACAAACTACACTTATCAACTCCCCCACACTTAACCCTTACTCGCCCTCGAGTAAGCACAAACTAACTACTAAACTAGCCGAGCGGGTATTAGCGCACCCTACGCCCTTTCAACTCACGCGAGTACACTTAGAGGAAAAGTGCACTCCGCAAGGCAAGTAAGGTATTGCGACAAAACTGTGGATGCAACCGGACACAAAACACATAAACAAACAAACATACAAACAAACAAATAATCGGTTGCACCTAAAAGGAAACAAATACCGCTTCCCTCAAACAAGCGGTGAAAGAAGCACCGGTTTAGGACTCGAGGCAAGTGACAACGTTCCCAAGCTAATCATAATAATCGAGATGAACTAAACCCTAATAGTTTGACAACAAAGCAATAAAAACGTTGGTAACTTACCTACGTCCTCCTAACCTTCCAAGAACGTACTACGGGACGATCGACGGGATGGAAAAAGGATGAACCACGGTTTTAGTCGACACTATAGGTAAGTGAGACCCGCCCCCTTTAGCGATGAGCCAAGAGGGTCGTCCCATGCTCAAAACCGCTTAACTAGTCCAAGTAAAAACGTGGATATGATTGCAAAATGAGAGAAGACCGACCATTACCGCTATCATCCTTCCTAGGGACTCGGTCCTTTGGTAGGCTCTTCACGGTAATAGTCGGTAAAAGGATTATTTTTGAGATGTGGGGACTCTTTTTTTGTGAGACGGTTTTCTTTTGGCATTTTTCTTTCTTTTGCATTTGGCTTTTGATTGTTGCTATGCCATTTCTTTTTCATCTTTTGTATTTTCTTTTTGGCTTTTTGTGCCTTTTCTTTTTCTTCAATTCTTTCTTTCTTTCATTTTCTTTCTTTTTCTTTTTCTTTGCCCCCTTTTGGCTAGATTAGAGTTGTAGGCATTTCTTTTTGCAATTAAGAAAGAGATATCAACACTTTGCAACTTTATTTTGTGATATGTATAGGAGGCACGGGAATGGGTAAGTCGGGAGCGCGCTTTCCCTTCAAACCCACAAAAAGGGGAAAAACTTGAACTAATCAAGCAATCCCAAACACGGTCACCTAAGGGATGGGACTCGGCAACCAAGGCCTTTTCACACCGTGGGTGGTCATAATGGTCAAAATGCAAATCCCGTAGTTAATCCCTAGTAGACTAGGTGGACTCAAGGTAAAGGACCAACGAAACTATTGATTTAGGGTCATTCTACTAGACTAAAGTCCAAGACTCGATTCATACTACTAGAAAGGGAAAGTAAACACTTGCACACTAGCCTCAAAACCGGGTTTTCGAAAACCTTTTATTACACACTAGACACAACTACACACACAAAACAAAGACTCGACAAAAACGAAAGAAAAAGAGGCAAAAGCAACAAAATACGACAAAACAGAACAAACACGTAAAGAGAACAAACACCACCCCGAACTTCCAAACAAGTCACCAAATCAACCACAAACTCTACAAAGCTCCACCCGAGCACACAACATCACAAATCTCCTCCAAACTCCACAAGAAACAAAGAGGAAGAAGGGGTGAAAAGATGTTACCGGATGTCTTGAAAGCTCTCCAAAGCAAACGGTGATTAAGCAACCTATAAGGAAAAAAAGGGGGGCAAAACACGCACAACAAAACAAATACACTACTACAAATCCCTTAGTTTCTCGACGCTTAAAAGGTAGGTTCTCGACGCTTTAAATTGTCGTAAATTTAATTCTCGACGCTTTCAGAAAGCGTGGAGATTTTGGGTGTCAGGAATTCTCGACGTATTTTTGTGTCGTCGTTCTCGACACATTAAAGCGTTGAACGCTTATTCATGACGCCTTTTTGCGTCAGCACATGTACCATAGAAATTGCAACCACGACGCTTTTTTATGTCGCGAATTTTTTTCCCGGCCAAATTTTTTTCTAAGCGCAGGACTTTCTACTGTTAAAAGAGTCGAGAAATAGTAATATAAAAATTACTTATCGACACTTTGACATCGTAAAAGCGTCGAAAATATTCTCACAAATAATGTATTAATCATATATTTCAATCCAACATCTGACTACTCCTTGCGATTGCAGATCGAGCTGACCTTATTGTTAATAATTATTCTGTATAACAATAACTACATGCAAATTAAATTAATAAAGGTCCATAAAACAAACACTTAATTAGAACAATCTCCAATCATACATTTCTCAATCAAGTAACGTTTCATAAGACGAACACCTAGAATAAAATCCATCCATATACGAGTATTTCGCAATCCAAAGTAGCAATAAAAATATTCTATACAATTATTATTTAAAAAGGTACGTGTCTTCGTCCGAAAAAACATTCAATTTAAAATGTCCAAATTCAAAAAAGTGAGCCAATTTTGTCATTCATCAATTCCACCATCATCTCCCTATGTGTTATAGAACGTCCTGCAATGGTAAAAAAGTATGATAAGGAATACTGAATAGACTATATAATAAACCATAAATAGATGGCAAATATAAAGACATATTAGAGAAATAAAATGCCTGATAAGTCATGCTATGCAAGATTGTCTTCGCCATATTTGCACTATCAATAAAGGCCTACTTGTCTGTTGAGAACCTATTTCAACATACATGTAAGTGTACGAGAAGATTGACCACAAACTGTTCCAAATATTTAAGTCGAACGACAAGGGCAAGAAATAACCTGAATAGACAACTCCAATGATCTGATAAGTGCGCAAGTCCATCGCTCTGGCGTGCTTATCATCACGGCCCCGCTCTTTAGATTAGTTACTACAGCATCGACTGCCATATTTATTCCAGTGCGCAAGTCCATTGCGTTGACACCAGTTGCTATAGACTTGCACCCTTCCACTAGAATTGCATGTGTTAAGACTGTGGCACAAGTGGTACCTAAAGTATACAAACAACACCTCAGATACAAGATTCGAAACTGAGTCGATCATGGTATAGTGGGAGGTTTTAACACATTTAAGAAGTTAAATATAAAAGCAGAAGAGGAAGATAAATACTGTCTCCTGCAGCACTGTTGGTAGCCTTCGCAACCTGTTTCACAAGCTCTGCACCGAGATTCTTAGTCCAGTCATTGAACTTGATACTTTTGGCAACTGTGACACCGTCCTTAGTAACCTTGGGACCTTTATGTTCCCTTTCAATAACAACGTTGCGACCCTTAATTACATTCAAGAATATGTTACAACTAGCTCCCACTCTGCCACAGTCGTGAAATGTATGAATTCAAATAACGACATCAGAGCCTTAATCTCAAAAAGAGTTGGGGTCGACTAACATGAATCAATATCTTAAATCATCATCCAAAAACATAAAAACAAAGGTATGAATTCAAACATTCTAAATTAAAGATTCTATTTTGCTGCTCATTTGTGGGCCTATCCGTCTCAAATCTGGATTCACCTAACCAGATGACGCAAACAACTACCAAATTATAGAGTATGACGGATAAAGATTCAAACTTTGACGCCCCCAATGTGTTTAGAAGATAAGGGTTAGTTTACAAGAATAATGCACATTGACCTTTAATTAAGAAAAAAAACAAATGGAAATAGAAATTATAGTAGTTGGGTAATAAATGTAATGAAGAACTAATACAGAACAAACAAAGCAGAAAATAATCAGAAAAAATGTTATAAAGATAGAAGGTTTAGATAAACAAATTCAAAAAAGACTAACCTTGTAAGCTAGGCATATTCCCAAGGTTTTTTCGGAATAGTTCCACTACAATTATAAACATCCAAATACAGATCAATAAGCTGAGTTAAGTCAGCAATCTCTTTATTAGGAATTTCACCACTCAACTTGTTAAAATGCATGTACCTATCGGTGAGTATTATTTGCTTATGAAAGTGAGTATTCCATTATTTAACCTATTACAAACCTTAGTTCGGTTATTCTTCCTTGTGATGTACTAATGTCAGTCGTATTGTTACAATATAATGGATCAAATATGACTCATTTACTTAGCTAATGACAAATCATTGTTCGTAGGGAATAAAAATGTTCTTGTCTTTATCTATCTAACTGCTATAACAATACAACGGATATCTCCGTCACAAACAAGAATTGAGGTTTTTTTTACACGGACGATCTAACCCAATTGAATTGATAGATACTTAGGGTTAATGTTTTTTAAGTACCTCGATGGAGCCAACGATGTACTCGGACAAAATTGCTATAATAACAGTCATCCCTGCTAGCCAAGTGAACCCACTCCAGAACCAATGACCTGGACTTCTTCATCCTTGTCATCATCATCAGAATCTTTCTTAAGAGTTCATTAATTTTATTAGACCGCTCACAAAAAACAAAATTAATTGCCCCGTAGCTGCACCAACACCTGAATCATTGTAATTGATTAAGTAATTAATGTCATAAAATCAAATGTAAGAAGGTGCTCTTGGGCGTTATTAGTGTACTGATTTGAATCCGTCGGTGAATACAACAATCTGTATTTTGGTTTAATTTCAGAAAAGAAATAAGGGGGTAAAAGAAGAGAAGAGAAGTACAAGAGCGTTGATGGCTCCGACCTTGAAATGATTCAGATGGTAATGTCGCTTCGCCTGAGAAACATATATGAGGGACGGTAGCTTAACCTCTACACTTCCATCATTTGAATCATTTTGAATGAACTGTAAACGTAAGGATTATTTGAATCTGCCTCATAAATCATATAGACATATAGTATAAGAAAAATGGATGATTTTGAGAATGAAGGGATTACCTGGATGACAAAGGAATGATTTGGGTTAGCAGTAGTCAAACCGTTGAAATCATGTTTGGCTTTTTCTTCAGTAATATGTACACGCTCCTCAAACTCAATGTACTTCTCCTGTACATGTATGTAATATAATTGTCCATCCTCAAAAAAAATTCCAATCGCCGCTTTAAATGCAGTAACCGAAACAAGATTTTTCCCTACAACTGACTCGGAACGGAGTCATTAGTTGGTGATGAAGAAAAAAAGGTTAAGCTAAGCTAATTACCGCTCCTAAGTTAAGCATGCACTAGGTAGATATAATTCCTTTATCAACTTCTCTTTAATTAGAATGATGCATCTGTTTGTGCCGCTGCGGGTGTTCATCAAGGTATCATCATCGCACAAATACTCGACTTAAACATTAGGCTAATTTAGATAATAAAACAGGTATATCACAGGCTTTCATCCAAGAAACTATCAAAACCTATTAGCATGATAAATGCCTTCAACCAGTTCAAGTAGTAAACATATATAACACGCAGTTCTAGGCTACTATGAATGATGATTATAAAAGAAATCACCTCTAGTGAAGTGTGCCACAAGCTACCAGTCAAACGCCATTATCAGGACACCTAATTAATAGAGGTTTATATTCTTGCCAGCGCTCAAGTGGCCAGTGTGATGTATATAATTTTAAGGTGACCGCATCCATCTAGTTAGCAAGTAAGTTTACAACGATTCTAGACATTCATTACAAATCGAAGATAAACATCATAGGTAAGTACATTAACAAAAAAAAAATTCACTAGATACAAACATCAACAAAACACCCCGAGTGATGTGAACTTCAACATTTTATACTCGAATAAACTCAAAGATAAACGCGCAAATCTCCGAGAATAGTAAACTTGGTTGTAAATGATGTGACGACATCATCTTACAAAAGTATTCCATTTTCGAGTCTTTTTAGCACTTATAATCTCATACCAATAGTATAAGACATCAGTTGCAACAATGATCGCAGGAGAAGCTATCAATTGAGCTACAATTAGTGGGAAAATTACCCAACTTCTAAATTAAACTGACCTTTGGAACAGACAAAGCAAATGACATTTTACGCAACTTCTAAAATTTAAGAGTATAACATGAATGAGAAATAAACGCAAACCAACTTAAAACCGATGGTCAGAATCCTAACAGCATCACCGATATGAATATCCACCATATTTTGCATCCTTGCAACTTTGTTCATAACGCGGCTTCAAATCATTAGCTATTTTGCTCCACATCTCCAATAAATTTACAAATGTCTCATCATCATTACACGACATACATCAAAGTTACACGATACTCATTTTCATATATAATACTATGAACACTGAATCTCAATCGCAACATCTTCGTACTCGTGTTTTATCGTCTTAACAAATTTACCAAGTTTCATGATTTTCATGATTCATTCATCACAAAATCAATCACAAAACATCTAAAGTACAACAAGCCAATATTAAATGCAAAATCAAAACAATTAGAATAAACTACAATCAAATTATAGAACACTTATTCACATGTAATTCACCGAGCTCC
This sequence comes from Agrostemma githago, assembly GCA_958450325.1. Lineage (NCBI taxonomy): Eukaryota > Viridiplantae > Streptophyta > Magnoliopsida > Caryophyllales > Caryophyllaceae > Agrostemma > Agrostemma githago. The sequence continues at coordinate 18,050,559 of OY288250.1, forward strand.
CTCTGATTCAAATCTAAATAATACTTCGTCTCAATCACAAAACTTGGATAATACAAACATAAAAAAAAACTTGGATAACTACTACAGTCAATCAATCTATTAATTAGAAGAACAATTACTAGAGAGGAACGATATAGACGCACTGGCCGTCGTCGACGAGTTAGAAGCGGCGGTGAAGCCGGAGTAACGGTGGAGGATTCAGGCGAAAGAGAGTTGCTTGCCTGATGCAAGGAAAGGGAATGTGGTCTATAGAAGCATGAAACGGGAGGGCAGATCGCGATGGTTGGTGCGGTGGAGGGGTTATGAATCTAGGTTTAGAAAATTCAGTTTAAGAAAGTGACAATTTGATATAATAATGATACCATGAGAATCGAATCGATTAAAACTCAATTAAAGGAGTGATTCTAACGGGGAAGACGGAAGAGGGATTTTCGAAGATAGGATTAGGGTTTATTGGGGGAGTGAGGAGTCGCGGTACAGCATATACGCGCTAATGAGCGGTAACTCTTGTGAGAAATATTAAAAATATAATGAGAATGTATTAAAATAAGATGGAGAGTAGGCTTTGTGCTCGACGCTTATAAAAGCGTCGATAAGGAAATGTCATAAAAGTTAGGGATTTGTAGTAGTGATATACGACACAACGACATAAAAGGAAAACACACAAAAGAAAATCTTTTTGATTTTTGTGAAATTTTTTCAAATTTTTAGGGATTTTTTAAGAATTTTCCAAAAAACAATGAAAATAAAACTAACTACGATAGGATATCGCTCCCCCACACTTAAACCGAGCAATGTCCTCATGCTCGATCGGTAGTGTGTGCGGAGACACTAAAAAGAAAAGAAACTACGAAAATAAAGCTAAAAAATCAACAAGTAAAGTGAAGAAAGGGTAGAATGTGCCCGGCCGGGGTGTAGTCAAGTCACCATGGGCCGAGACAAGAAAAGATATGGATGGGGAAGAAATAAAAAGAAGGAAATAAAAGGAAATGGGAGGGGAGGACTAGGTGTAATCAAGTCACCTAGCCCGGATTCCGCCTAAATCCGACTAAATCCCAGAAAGTGAAAAATAAAGTGAAAAGGCTTGTAAATTTGGATTTTGAAATGACTCCCGACGTAATCATGTCACCGAGAGTCGGAAGCAATAACTACCAACTCCCCGAGGGCCACCATGACACAAAAGTGTATAAGGGGAAGGGGACAAACAAAGGAAGACAAGCGATAAAAGACGGAAAAGAAAGGATAGTTGCCGTACCCATCGGTTAGCAACTCACTCGCTCCATCGTCTCATAGTTCAATATCGGCGCATAGCTTGTCTTTGTCATTGCTATTCCTCTTCAATCTTGATAGGCCCACATGGTTGAAGTATTAAGCTTGCAATGGTAGAAGGGGGTGGGATTTGATGCTAGGCTCGGTATGTAGTGAAGATAAGGTGAGGTGAGAGTATGCATATGAAGTGTAAGGTCATACGATAGGTGCAAGGGTAGGTAGGGAGGTTGGGAGAGGGTATAAGATGGTTGGGTGGGCTCGAATGTCGAAGAAGAGGAAAAATGTGGAGCAGGGGACCATCCCGGTCGGGATGGATAGTCCCGGTCGGGATGACACACCCGTCCCGGTCGGGAAGCTCCCTTCCCGGTCGGGATGACGCTCCAGAGAACTCAAATTTTTGTACCCTCATCCCGGTCGGGACGGCTCCTTCCCAGTCGGGATGGATCACTCGTCCCGGTCGGGAAGCCTTCTTCTCGCCCGGGATGGATCTTCTAACCTTCTATAACCCCTAAAGCTTGTCCAAAGCTTCAAAAACCGACTCCCTTGCTCAAAACCAAGCTTCTATCATCATCTACTCCCCTCGAGACCTCATCTTCACTAAGACCAACCAAATAAACTCAAATAACATTCATCAAGATCCCTTCCTCACATCACTCAACAAAATACCAAATTACAAGATTTCCACAAAAACTAACAATCCTAAAAACCAAAATATCCAAACAAACATATACATAAATACGAGCACAAAAGAAAAGGGAAAAGATATTTACAATAAGATACTCTCACCAACTACACTTCCATAGCCATCAAGAGCTCGGAGGAGTAAGTCAAATGCCCTAGCAACATCTTCATTGAGGCTCACATGGCCGAGCCTAGCTACAGTAAGAGCTTCCAAGTCGGAGGCAAGAAGCGATCATCTTCATTAATCTCGGGGTTCTCGTGATCATCCGGGTCTTCCAAACAACCATAGCAACGACTCTTATGAGCATCTGGTAAGTATAGTGGTCTAGAGTCATGCTCGGTGTTATGATGTGGGAGATCACACCCTAGGGGTGTTGCTTCTTCTACGGGGTCGAGAGTGGAACTCTTTTCCGCCGCCCGACAAGGATCCTCTTCATCAACCGTCTCACAAGACAAGGGACTAGAAATCGAGTGCGATAGAGGAGGAGAAGGCATCAAGTTTTCTTCATTGGAGGCGATTGGCTCCTCCAATTTCCCATTCAAGGTGAGTTCTAAGGCACCTACCCCTTTCTCCCAAGTATTACGTTCCTTTTCCCTCGCCTTGTCAATTTGGTCTTGAGGGGTTATCTCTTCACTTGGGTTTGGATTGTCAACATCCGTCTCATCGCGAAGAAAATCATATAAATCCAATTTAATAGCCAATACATTGGCTACCCAAGAGTTATCTTGATAATCATGTTCAAATCCCTCCTCATTGTTGACCCTTGAAGCTTCAGCTTCCTCCATTCTTCCCATATCTTCACCATCCAAGCAACACTCAACAATGATCTCTTGATTTACCCTCTCCTCTTCATTCGTGGCTTCATAATCGGGTGGATTTCCATGTGGAGACAACCGATCTTCTTTCCCAAATGAACCTTCCCCAACAATTTGTGGAGCTCGAGCGGCCGACATCGTGATGCGAGCCATGAGTGCATCGATTCGAGCATCTTGCACCGCTTTTTAGGCCCTAAACTCCTCTTGGATCCCTTGTATTTGAATCATCATCTATTGTTGACTCTTTTGCAATAGAATCATCATCTCTTGTTGACTCTTTTGCATTTGAACCAACATTTGACAAGTCTCAAAGTTGGGGATTTTTGGTTGTGGGTTATGTGAGGGTATTTGGTAGTTGTTAGGATATCGGAATGATCCTTGACAACTTTCATGGTAACCATATGGAGGGCGTTCGTAAGATTGTTGATGAGGTTGATATGGTTGGTGAAATTTTGGGACTTGGCCATTTGCCCCATTGTTGTCCCGTGACGATTGATGGAAGCTAGGACGTGCCATTTCCACAACGTTGCTTTGATATCTAGGATGAACTAGAAGCACTTGAGCAAACGTTAGTAGCCTAGTGCTTTTCAGGCACTAGGAAGAGAGAATAACACACAAGAAGTAGAACGGAGATACACAAGGAGAAGAAAACACAAAAATCAAGAACAAAGTCCACAACTAAGCAAACAAAAGTGTAAACTACGCCGTCCCCGACAACGGCGCCAATTTGATGGGTGGGATTTGCCGTGGATCCCCACCAACAAATAAAGTCCAACTATTCCTAACTGGGTAGCTAGGGTAAGTCGGGTTGATCCACAAGGACGGGGTGCCGGACCTAGGTGTGCTAGGGTGATGGCTAATGACTAAACTAGGTCTAAAACAAGGAAAAGGAAGACAAAACAAGTAACTGATGACTAAAGGAAGCAAGGATATCAATAAGAAGGAAAACTAGGGCTAGGTCGGGTTCATGGATGCAAAGGAGACAAAAAGGGGAAAAACGGGGTTACTAGCGTGCTTTTGTAGCCTAGGTTCCAATCGGGCTCTCGCTACTTAATCGGCCTAGGGGTCGTCCTCACCACGCTCTCGCTACTAATGAGGGAACCAAACCAACCAACCAAACACACACATACAAGAGAAGATGCAAGAAAAACAAGGATTGATCGTCTCTAGTCTCACAAGCATTTCATCAAACATGTGGAGTGCAAGGTACATGGGAAACAACAAAAACAACATCTAATACCACCCATCTCGCCCTAATCATCCCCAATCACACCCAATCCCCCTAATAACCCTAGCAAGAATCTACTCAAACATATCTAATGCTAAAACTAACACTAACAAGAGAAACCAACATAAAAACCAAAACATTCATATAAAGAACAAGCAAGAACAACAAACTAGATATAAAGATGAAAACTTGAATAACATAAACAAAGATTAAGAGTAAAAGGATGAGAAGATTATACCAACTAACAAGAGAATGAAAAGATGAGAACTTGTATATAAAGAACACCCAAAACATCCACCAATGTTGTCAAGATTGGATGGATACTTCAAGAGATCCCTTAATACAAGATTAGCTAACTAGATTAAGGTCTAATTAACGACTAATCTACTCTAATCTAAGCTAATCTTACCTAAAGTAGCCTGGGGTTTAGTGGGTAATGAATAAGATAACATAAGATTACAAGAGGGGGGGTATATATAGGGTTACAATGAATAAGGAGAAGAAAAGAAGCAAATGCGGGCTGCAGCTCTCCCATCCCGACCGGGACGGGGTGGTCCCGACCGGGACGGCATGGTCCCGACCGGGACGGACCCAAAATAGGCCCATTCGCTTTTGTGCACCTCATCCCGGATGGGATGAGGTCCTTCCCGACGGGGATGAGTCTTGTAGGCCTCCAATATGATCTTTAAGGTCCCTTCTTGCTTCTCATGGGCTTCTCATCGATTCTCGGGGCTCGGGATCGAATCCAAGGCATCAAGCGATCGTTCCTTCTCTTCGTTGGCTCCAAAAGTGTATGAAACGAGTCGGAATCGTTCCAATTCCTTATGAATGGTCTCGGGAACCTAAAACGAACTTGAAGAAGCATAAGTAACCCATAAACCGCTCCCATGGAGCGATTCTACAAGGAAAATGGGACCAAAACACAACAAATTAGGCACTACAAACTACACTTATCAGACGGAAAACATCATTAAGAGTATGTAGATCTAATACACTAGTGAGGGTGTTATTTATGATTATAAAAGTGCAAGGGTACCATATAGAAAAACTAAAAATACGGGGGTAGTATGTACAAAAAATTCATTTTTTTAAGTCGCTCATTTGTGGTCTAGATTTACCGTCACATTTCTCCGTCTTCCTCTTTCTTTATGTCACTCATTCTTTCACCCTTATTTTTGGTCACAACAAAGTGTAAAATTATTCAAACTCTGAGGGATTATTGATATCATATACGAGTAAATTATTGCAATGTCATGTACCATTTCATGAAGCATAATATTTTATTTTCTTATAACTTACTATAATTCTTATCATTCATGTTTATCCGTATTTCAAAATTTATTTAGAAAGTAAATTTCCACTCATTTTCTCTCAAATGAAAGTTTTGTCAAGTTTTGTATGTAAATGTCGTACCCATTTTTCACAAAATTATTTCAGAGTTTTTTCGATACTTTTACGGTTTATTTATTGATTTTGCCAACGAAGAAAAAGCATTAGATTACATACTGTTTGGATTCTCGGAATTCATATTACTTCGTTTATTGAAAATAAAAACGATAACACAAACAACCGATATTACAATAATAACGTTAAAATAAAGGCGTTGGGTGGTTGTAGTTAGATGTTGGTGAACGGAACCATGGACAAGAGTGTCTACATCCACGTAATCATCATTGTTGTTGATCCCAAATACTATCCACGCATATGAGTCGTATAGTGACGAGGTCAAGATGCACTTACGCACTTTCAAAAAGGCGTAGAAAGAAACGAGTGAGAGGAAAGGGACGAGGTCTGCCTACATTGGAGAAAATCTCCTACATCTCGAAGATCGAACCCTACAATCATAAGGCCAATAGACCAAAGAACCGAGCAACATGCACAGAGTCGAGGAAAAGGATAACCGCATAACCAAACCCCTACCAGAAGATCCAAACCACGACCAATGTATGATCATGACAACCCTCACCAAACGCAAACAAGCTGTCATAGGGATGCTTTTATTCCTAAGAAGAGAAAAACTTAAACTTATTATTAAGAAAATACTCGAAGAAACAACTACACTAAGAGTCATTGTGGGAGAAAACCACCGGGAACCCAACCACACATCGAACCCCCAGATCCACCATGAAAAGACACTCAGATCCCAAGCCGTCCAATGATCTGAACGACCCAAACATGAAAGTTGAGGCTGCAAGAGAGACTCGGCCACATCCGTTTAGACGGAAAAGACACCACCTCGACTATTGTTCAGTAAAACTAAAGAAAACCAGGAAAACAAAAGGACGGTCAGGGACCTTACAATCCCGGACTTGTCACCCTAGCAAGCCGACACGACCAAAAAGAAAAACAAAACCACAAACAGAAGACAAGACCTATGCTAAAAAAAACCCTGACATGCAACATGTAGTGTAATCCCCTATAAATTCTAATGCGAAACAGTGGCGGAAACACTGTCGAGTTAGGATTAATACACTGATAACTAAACTTCATTAAGAAAGGTAATTTCGTACAACTGTCACTTTATATAAAATCCTCAAAAGTGTTTAACATTCAATCCAAAAGATGAAAATATATTCTACGGCGTAAGACCAAATGCCGCTCGCTAGCCCACATAACCCGAACAAATAATACTTGCCATGTTATAAACATAACAACCACAATTCAGTAGGGAGTAACGATGATGTTCTCTCACCCATATTACATGATATTAAAGCGCAATTACTATTATATCAAAATAATTGAAAATAGAAAAACATTTAAAATGATACGGTAAAATAATTCGAAATGATTGCCAACTTGCAAATCAATGTCAATCAATAATAATAACGGCATTATGAAAATCAATCAATGTAACGGAATAGACTTTCGCTAGGATCATACTAAACTAGGTTCGAGAACTCAGTCAAAACAAATTAGACTTCATTCTCTAACTAGGCAACTCAACTATAATAGGACTACGTGCAACGCGGTCCTGGCTTAAGTAATGTACACCCCTCCTAGACACCAACCGTAATCCAGTTCAACCTGACGGCGACTTACACGATGCGATATCTAAGTTTAAGGTCACTCCTTAACACAAACCATGCTCAGTTCAACGACCAATGCGTCTCACATAGACACACCAACTTTATAGTTGATTGCAAAACGTATACCCTAAACTGTATAACTCTACCCGTACACTTGTCCTTATTCTATAACTCCAAAACAAAGCCGTTGTCGTAATTCGATAGGTTTATTAAAACAATCTTAAAATGAAACTTTATAATTTGGGAAACTTTCTCGGAATAACATTACGATGAAAATAGCGAAAATAACATTATAGCGAAATATCGAGAATAGTAATTTACTCTAACTATAAAGTAAATATTATAAACTTAGCAAACTACTACTTTTGGCCTTAACAATTATTAAGTTCTAAATCGAGTATAAATTATTTATAAATATTATCGAAATATTTCACAAACATATTGTGGACATGACATAGGTCCACCCCGACGTGGCCACGCGAGGGTTTGGGCGACGAAATGTTTCCCATGAGAGATAGTTCTCGTAATTTCGTGTTGAAATTTAAATCAAAAAGTTTGGAGTCGCCACCGAACTTTGTGGCGCGTCGACTTAATGTCGTAAGTTCATAACTAATTCGTATGGGTTTCGCGGCATGTTCTATGATCAACTCGACTTAGAAAGTCCGTCTCGATTCTCGAAAAGGCTATGCGCACTGGTATAGACCCTAATTCGACCGACCAAGACTTAGTGTAAAGCATACATGTTGTCGTCATAATGCTTGCGTGACTGTGTGCTACTTGGTTTCCGTGTCGTATTCAAAAACCGTCAATCCAAAAAAATGCATCTTTTCAAAAATATTCAATTTTCAAAAAATCGGAATGCTGCCGAAATTTAGACTTAAGATTTGACTCAAAACAAGCCTATTTTCTAGCCGGCATGTTGTCCATTTTAATATTCGAATTTCCGATCCTCATTCGACTTTCGAATTTTCAAAATTCCATTCCGATTTTCAAATTTTCGAGATTCCATTTTGATTTTATAATCTTCGGGACCCCGTTTTCGATTTTCAAATTTTTCGGAAATTCATATTTCGATTTTCAAAATTCCAAATATTCAACCTTTCAAAAATCCGGAATGCTACTGAAAATTAGCCTATTTCTAGCCGGTATACTGCCCATTTCAAAATTCAAAAATTTTCAAACCTTCGAAATTGCGGTCGGATGGCATTTTGCCGGTTTCAAAAATCGGGCGGCCCACCGATATTCTCGGAATTCCAACTTCCTTTTCTAAACTTTCCTCAACTTACGACTTCCCGTATTTAGTAGTGTCGGGTCTTGTCATGAGTCGTCAAAGGTCTTTAGCGTCGAAGCTCCGTCGATCCTACATCACGGGTTTTTTCCCCATCCTAGTCCACCTTATTCTGAAGACATAACCAACCAATACGAGCCATACACTCGTAAACGGAAGGTTCGTTTAAACACTCCAGTCCTAACTAGAAAGTCTCACGCGACCTTTCCCTCTAACAGGACGGTCCCCACGACCTTTCCTAAGGGAATTTCGCCCACTTTTCAATCTTTTAGTCGGGTCATCCCAATTCAAAACTCCTTTAACTTAAAGGTCTACCATAATCACCGGGTCATCCTTATTTAAGTCAAGTCGAGGGTCTCTAGCGTCGAAACTCTGCCAATCTTACATCGCAAGTTTCTTCCATTACTCCGTCTGCCTTTTCTCGAAGCCAAGTCAACCTTTTACAAGGCATAGCCCTATAACAAAAGGTTCATCACCCTTACGTATAAGGGTCACTCGTCCAACACTCGAGTCTTAACAAAACCTTCGATTACACTCGGGGGCTACCCTTCGGCTGAGCGATCAATCACGGTTGCTCTAAGGGTCATATCTTACACGTGTTGCCTCACGTGCCCCACTTTCGAATCACTTAGATGTCACGCCATCTGAGCCCTATTCGATTCCTTAGTCTCACTTGGGGGCTATCCTCCACCCGAGCGGTCGACCATGGTCACCTTAAGGGGTACCATACGTCCATCTTACACCGGCGTCGTCATGATACCTTCGACGAGTCGTACCTATGCTACGAACACTCAAGTCACTTAGGATTAGGTCACCACGGTTGGTCCGAGCACGTGACGCGGTCAAACATGGTCGCCCCATTTTCGGACTCACCCTTCTGCAGCTCGAGTCTAATTCGCGGTCGTTACGTTCGAGTATCCCGGTACAAGAATCTTAGTCATTCCCGTCACCCCGGGCCGTGTCTAGTTTGACTCCCTCTCTTGCATTTTTGCAAAGCCGAGTTTAGGCGAGTCGTGGCACCTGTCGTTATCTCCAATCAAAGACTTTACCAAAAAGAAACAACCAACCGAGCATCCGAAAGTCCGGATTTGATTCGAGTCTAAGTCTAAGTCCGAGTCTAGGATACCCTACATCCTCATCTCCAAGTCAGAGTCAGAGTCACCTATATTCTGCCCTCTTTTCAAAATTCAATAAAATCAGTTTTTTTTTATTTCATATATGCTTTCCTTATGTGTTTCCGAGGACATGATGAACATCATCATACACTGTGAGCACATGCACGTGACTATTGTAGGCACATCTATAATGACTACATGAAACTGAGACCCGTGTTTTCCTTTACCTGTTCCATATCTGGCATAGAAAACCACATAACTACCCCTAGCAGGAGCGTTATCGAATCCTATGACAAATCTAGGTAGTCTCCTAGTTTGGGTTCAAGACGGGAGGCAAGCCCATTTCCCACAATAAACACCCCTCCAATAAGACTGACCAATCCCTACCTTAGGTGTTAATCTGACCAACAAAAAAAGAAAAAAAACTGGACAATTAAAAAGTCAAAAGTCCAAGAAAAAAAGCAAAAGGCCAAAATAAAAAGAGTTGGCCATGACAAAAAATTCAAAACACCCATGACCGTGGTCAACGGTCAACCCAAGTGAAAGTCCCTTGACCGGGGTACGGTCAATTTAAAAATTATCAATGCTCATACCATCAAATAGGGGAGAGATAATCAAGTTGGTCAGCTAACACCACATTTAGCCTTCCCACATTACAACCTCAAGACCTTCTCGAGACCTAGGCTAAGAGACAGCCCGGAATTTTGAGGATTCAAGCTCCATAAGATACACCCTAACCATTAGGGCCAGAAATGGAAACCAGATCCCGCATTATTATCAAGCCTACCCCGATCGGAGTTCGAGTCAGTTTTACTCGACTTCCCCCTTTCCTACAACATTGCAATACCTTACCTTTGAAGCCTTAGCTCCACAAAATCAAGCTCCAGATGTCAAAACATCGAAGCCACTTACGACCTAGCATCACATTTCCAAAAACATCCAAACCAGTTACCAGCTCCAAACACGGGAACTCAACCTGCGGTCGACATAGAACATGCGCAAATAGTTCACACCACCTCTGGGGGCTACCCCGGAGAACGCTCACAGTCACAGGATCAACATCCTAACTATTCTAGCCCTTTGATCAAGACATCATTGGGAATGCACCTAGCCCACATCGTCAGTATGGCTAGTTACACACCAAGTCCTAATAGACTAGGCACCATAATATATCTTTCGATCCACTGAACTACAGTTTGGTTTGATTTCACTACACGTGAATACGTAGGCAGCCTTACAACGAGGGCACAACCACTCACAACACAAATTCAAAAAGCACCATCATTCCGGTCACAACACTATCATGTTCTCAACAGTTCGCTTTGTCGTCCTGGGGGCTTCTCCTAGGCAGGAGTTCTCCGTCCACTTACATAATCCAAATGACTTTCCAAATCTAGCCTCCTTTCTATAGTGTGTCCTAGTGCTCGGCTCAATCGAAGACAAGGATCTGTCAGGAACTCGAAGCGACACCCTACCTTGGGAATATACCCCGAAACCGAAAAAACCAAAAGAACACCAGTCTACTACTAAGTCCTGTCGTGCAATTATAGTCCCATTACCGACTAATGCAACCCCGTAATATCTATCCCATTCTGAAGTTCGACCGTGTTGCCACTCGCCTAGGCTACAGAATAGCGCAACTTAAGAGTCTTGTCATCTTAGGTGGCCCACTCCCCTACCGAGTCACAGTCCAACCCTTAGAGAGTCCAGTTCGTGTCTGTCAACTCGTCATATCGCGTCCAGAGTCGAGTCTGTCGGTATGTCTCTCTTCAAATTCTCATTTTAAAATTTGCAAAACATAGCCATTTGAGAAAATCCTTTTCGACAAGGTCAAATTTCAGTCTATTTAAACTACAAATTTCATTTCTACTCCTCAATTTTGAAAACCTATCTCTTGGCACATGAGCTGCTGTCAGGATTTCGATTTCAAAATGAAGCAAAAGTCATTTTCCCCAATGCAAGTCAGTTTATAGATGCTAATTGCATTTCCTATCTACTATGTTTGTTATTTCTGCCTATATATCTAACATTTCAGGCACCAGCTTGGGCTTCCCAACGGAACGTCAAGTTTTTATTCCCCAGCGTGAGTCGTGTTTCACCTAAATGTTACATGCAAAGTTTTGTGTAACCGTAAGCATGTACAGCTCAAGGCTTCAGAGGCAGGCCCGCGGAACTCACCAAAACTCCTCAGCGGAAAGCCCAAGGTGGCGTTTCTCCTAAAAGAAACACGGGATGTGCCTACATATAGGTACACCCAGGGTTTCTTAGGCAAGCTCCCGCGTAATTCTAAGTTGGGATGTGTCTGCAAACGGACACACCCAGGGCTTCTTAGGCAAGCTCCCGCGTAATCGGGATGTGTCTGCAAACGGGCACACCCAGGGCTTCTTAGGCAAGCTCCCACATAGTTCTGAGATGGGATGTGTCTGCAAACGGGCACACCCAGGGCTTCTTAGGCGAGCTCCCGCGCAGCTCCAAGATGGGATGTATCCGCATACAGATACACCCAGGGCTTCAAAAACAAGTCCCCATGGAGCTATTAACCGAACTCAGGTATGATTTCTATCTTATGGTTGGCGAGCCCTTTTACGCAAGTCTAATGGACTATAAACGACCCGACCGGAAGTCTGTCAGGTCTTAATCCTCGATTGGCCTAGTAGCTACTCTGACTTTTGCCTTGTCTAAGCCTCAGTCAGAGTGGGCGCTCTGTAGACACCCACATTTGGCTGCTAGGTGTCTATAGCAGTTTCCAAAAAGCACACGATGATGATCGGACGAAAGCGTTCTTTAATATACTCGAATATGGGCTTAAAATCGTTAGTATTTGGCTTGGACTTTTTACGGAGTAAAAATCTCACAAAAATATCCTCAAATTCAGGCCCGGTGGGTCATTTCCAATCAAATAAGACTATTTGGGTCAAAATCGGCACCAAGGGCAAAACCGTCTTTTAGCTACCGAGTCAAACCCCGGTCAAAGGCATCTCCGAGACATAGCAATCAGCCACGCGAACTTCAACAATCTGATTCTGAGTCAAAAACTACAAAAAACCAGCTACAAAAAGGATTAAACAACTCCATTAGGGATAAAATTCTATCTGTAAAAGAAATTCCCACCCGACCGGACCTACTCGATCGAGTGGACCAGCCCACTCGATTGAGTAGTGATCAACACATTTTATATCTATTTGTTTCGTCCCCTGACCGTCGATTTATCGCGTTTTCTTCTCCTGATTATGCCTTAACTGTCGATATTTTCTAGAAAGTCGATACTGCCGTATCTCGGGTTATTTTGCAGGATATGTGTGTTTTTGGATGCATTTACGTCTTGACAAACTAAAAAGACTAAGCCGAGGACGAGAATGGGAATCGAGAAGGAACAAAGAAGGAAACAAATGCAAATTGAGAAGAAAGAATGATCGCCTACACAAGGGTCAAATTCAAACGTCCATAACTTTCGTTCTACAACTCCAATCAGAGTGATTCTGTTAGTTTTCGAAAACTCTTTCTCTTCCCTTTCCAACGGTATATTGCACGTCCAATTTGAACAAGTAACGAAGAAATGGCAGCCGTTTGAATTCGAGTGCGCGATGCTGTGACCTACAGCGCTACTCGATCGAGTGCCCTACTACACTTGATCGAGTGCCACTCCGTGGAGCTCCTGCCCATATTTTGGAGGGTCACTCGATGGAGTGCCATCAGGCACTCGATCGAGTGCACCCAAACCGGGCCGCGCGTCATTCTTATTACGACTTAGAATTTGGGCCTTTTTTCGAGCCCAACTGATTTTCTTTAAATCAGTTTTCTGACTCATATGTCGGATACTTTTTTTTACTCTTTTCATTCTACTCTTTCACTAGACTTTTTTATTTTCTTAGCATCGAAGTATCATGTTACTTTTGCTTTTCCTTCGCGAGATACATTGAACCTCGTTCTTCCTTTTCAGATCTTGAATTCTCGTTATCGATACTCTTAATATTAATTTCAATATTAGTTTTCTACTTTAATTTCCGTCTTAAATCATTCTTCGTATTGCTTTATCGTTTTCTAGGGTAGATTTATTATTGCTTTCCGTAAATTAATTCGTATCGTTTCCGTTATGTTTAATTGCAATTCGTATTGTGTTAATTTAATTATTCTTAATATGCATAGCTAAATTTCACTTAGGGTTTAAGGGGATCGATGCGTATTATTAGGGTTATAGTCAATTGACATGTTTCTAATCGTATGAACTATCGCCTGATTATCGTTTTAACTCTGATTAATTGTATGATGCATAATTCAATTAATTAGTATCACAAATTAAGACTTTTCGCCGACTGGGTTAAGAACTAATTAGGCCACGATAGTTTGGGTAGACTGACTTAATGCTAGTGACCGCATGCAGGTTAAGTTTAGATCTAAAGGTTGTAGTGTATTGACCAGACCTGCACCGTAGGTAGTTCGATTATTGACCTGTTAATTGACTCCCTGACCCGAATAATATTCATTATGAACCTGAGACCCTAGACTTTATCCTGATTGATTTATCTATCAGTAATTAGTTATTAGCTTACCAAAACCAATTCAATAGTGACCCATAAACTAGAGTCTAATTCTTAGGAATAGACGACTAAATCTTGTCTCCTTGTGGTTCAACCCCTGACTTCACTATTGTAGACACCCACATTTGGCCGCTAGGTGTCTATAGCAGTTTTCAAAAAACACCCGATGATGATCGGACGCAAACGTGCTTTAACGCGCTCGAATATGGGCTCAGAATCAGTAATGTCTGGCATGGGCTTTTAGCGGAGTACAAATCTCACAAAACCGACCTCAATTTCAGGCCAAGTGGATCATTTCCAATAAAATGAGACTAATTTGGGTCAAAACCGTCACCAAAAATAAAACCATCTTTTAGCGACCGAGTCAAAACCTGGTCAAAGTCGAATCCCGAGATGAACCAGCCTCTCATTATGTCCAAATACACAAAATGAATCAAGTCACAACAACCAAATCATTTTAAAATGGTCAAAAATCTTTCCCTAAATACACTCCCTTCTTTCCGACCCACTCGATCGAGTGGTTCACATCCACTCGGTCAAGTAAGGCCATGAACCGGCCAAACCGGACTCAAACCGAGCACTCGATCGAGTGTACCCGCGCCACTCGATCGAGTGACCCTGAACCGGGGTATTTGTTCTATAAATAACCCGTCACCCCAACTCATTTCACAACTTCTTCTAACCTTTTACCATCCTCAAAATCTCTCATTTTCAGCCACCATTTTGCATCAACCCTACACCGACATACACATACACATACACATACAACTCTAATCCCGAGATCAAAACTCGTCAAAAACCGAGAGCAAAACTCGTAAAAATCCATCTCTACAAACCACACACACACCATAACTCTCCTACGTATCTCGACGCTCCCGTGACTTTGCCACCATTTGACGAGCCCTATTCCGAGAAGCAAAAGCACGTAGGTTGAGGGTGTGACATTCAATCCTGACATCTCTTTCTCCCTTATTCTTTTTATCGTTTTTTTATATATATATTTATGCGTATATTAATTAATCGATAATAACGATACTAATACTAACATTTTAATTTTTGTTACTAACATTTCTATTGTGGTTTATTTATTATCGTCGTAACTAAATAATACCGCGTACATATAAATTTATAAATCATATTCAAATTGAACGTGTTTAACTACGACTACCGCTACAAGTCCGTTTAATCCCTTTACGAGTCGCAACGGTGGTGGCGCCCTTTCGAGGAGCGCCGCCCTAAGCACTTAAGGGCATAACGTGATCGTGGTAGTACGTAGTTGAACACGTCCGATACCATTTTCGAAATTAGTATGAAACCTGTTGATGCAAAATCGATAGTCACACGATCCGAAAGGATTGATTACGACATCGTGACGCGGAGGGAATTAATTTCGTCCTAATCCGATTCAAAATAATTTTACAACACTTTTTTTTTAAAATTCACGATACCAGTCTCGTGATCATAAAATACATATCACGAGAACCGAAAACCGAGCCGAATATAAATCATACCATATGTATATTCGACTCGGTTGGCTATCGATTTCAAAATCAATAAATTTGGAATTACTACCTTTTCCAAAATCGAGCAACACCTCGAACAGAGGGCACTCGATCGAGTGCCTTGGGTCACTCGGTCGAGTGACCCCTCAAAAATGAGGTAGCAGACCCGTATCACTCGATCGAGTCCATGTCATGACTCGATCGAGTCCATGTCATGACTCGATCGAGTGGACTCTTTTGCCTTATAGCGAGAGTCTCTCATATCATCCGAGCCTCGTCAATTTTTTTTACGACTTTGGTCGTCATGTGTAAAGACAATCACATGCCTACATTTTCAAAAACCATGCATTGCATTATCTATTCTAATCCGTTCAATGTTACCGTTACTATATTGCAATTTCGACTTGGCTCGTTATTTTTTTTTGTCCGGGTTGTATTTCCGCCCGTGCAACTTGTAACCTATTTATCATTTTGCTTTGCTTTTATTTGTTTGCGTTTTACCGTTTACAAATGAATCTTGCATGCTAAATCACTTTGACGTGAATCAAGATGCATTAAAATGACGTAGCAACCCATTCGATATTTATATCTTGTAAGACGTTGTTTCCATAACATTTTACCGGATTACTAGTGCGCGTATTATAAACTCGAACGATTTCTTAGTAGAGGCCGCTAAGTGCGGGCGGGGTTAGGTGTCCTTTGTGGGCTTCCTAACACGTACCCTCATCCCTTACTCAGAACCTCGGTTTCTGGATGCCCGAAACCGTTGGCGCACGAGAGTCATTCAATACACGGTAACCGATAACGTCGGTATCGGTATCGCAATGCAAAGGGACGAACCCCATAAACTCTGAAATCGAAATGGGCCGTACTTTGTGCACGGCCCACAACGATATAGAGTGGGTTCGAATGGGCCCGAACTCCCACAAAGTTCGGTGGCGACACCTAATTCGACTTAAATTTCAACCCGAGAACCATCTCACATGGGAAACATTTCGCCGCCCAAACCCGCGCGTGGCCGCGTCAGGGTGGACCTATGTCATGTCCACAATTTGGCGACTCCGCTGGGGAAAACTGATGTGTGTCTTACCATCGGGATCCTCAAGGTGAGACTCGAGGAGAAATCGTTCGATTAGTACAATACGCGTTTTAGTTTTACGGTTCATGCATAACCCCATTTTGCCCGGGCCGATACTGGTGACCGACGTCCCACTATACCGTGATATACTCCAATTTGGATATGTCAAGGTGTCCATGGCTAATTCGTATGGGTTTCGCGGCATGTTCTAAGCTCAACTCGACTTAGGAAGTCCGTCCCGATTCTCGAAAAGGCCATGCGCACTGGTATAGACCCTATTTCGACCGACCGAGACTTAGTGTAAAGCATACATGGCGTCGTTATAATGCTTACGTGACTATGTGCTGCTTGGTTTCCGTGTCATTTTCAAAAACCGTCATTTCAAAAATGCATCTTTCCAAAATACCAAAATTTAGAAAAAATAAACCCGAAATACCCTCCGTTTCGGGACACGTCTTTTCAAAATATCCAATCTTCAAAAACTCGAAATGCTGCCAAATTTTAGACTTAAGATTTGACTCAAAACAAGCCTATTTTCTAGCCGGCATGCTGTCCATTTCAATATTCGAATTTCCAATCCCTATTCAATCTTCGAATTTTCAAAATTCAATTTCGATTTTCAAATCTTCGAGATTCCATTTCGATTTTCAAATCTTCGAGATGCTGTTCTCGATTTTCAAATCTTCAAGATCTCGTTTTCGATTTTTCAAAATTTTCGGAAATTTATTTTCGATATTCAAATTTTCAAATTTCCAAATATTTCAACTTTTCAAAAAGCTCAGTCCTGTCGGCATGCTGCCAACTTCAAAAGACGGGACCGTCTCCCAATTTTCCAAAATGCGAATTTATTCGCAACCATTCAAATATTTCAAATGCCCGGTCCTATTGGCCCACCGCCGATTTCAGGACCCTCCTCCAAATTTTTCAAAATTCAACCCTTTTCAAAAAACCTTTCTTATTATATGACCTACCATAATCCGTGTGTCGGGTCTTCTTTAAGTCGTCGGAGGTTTTTAGCGTCGAAACTCCGTCGATCTTACATCACGAGTTTCCTCCCTATCCCAGTTCGCCTTTACTTGTCAAAGGCAAGACCGACCTACGTAGGGCATACCCCTACAAAGGAAAGTCCATTTACACACTCGAGTCCTAAATAGAAAGTCCCACGCGATCTTTCCCTCTAGCAGGACGGTCCCCACGACATTTCCTAAGGGAATTTCGCCCGTCTTTCAATCCGTTAGTCGAGTCATCCTAATTCAAGAGTTCTTTAACTTAAGGGTCTACCCTAATCACAGGGTCGTCCTTATTCAAGTCGAGTCGAGGGTCTCTAGCGTCGAAACTCCGCCGATCTCACATCGTGAGTTTCTTCCCTTACCCCGTCTGCCTTTTCTCGAGGCCGAGTCAACCTTTTACAAGGCATAGCCCTATAACAAAAGGTTCGTGATCCTAAAATCTAAGGGTCACTCGTCCAACACTCGAGTCGTAACAAAACCTTCGATCTCACTCGGGGGCTACCCTTCAACAGAGCGATCAATCACGGTTGCTCTAAGGGTCATGTCCTACACGTGTTGTCTCACGTACCCCACTTTCGAGTCACTTAGATGCCACATCATCTGAGTCCTATCAGAGTCTTTAGCCTCACTTGGGGGCTATTCTCAGACGGAGCGATTAATCACATTCACTCCGAGAATCGCATCCTACATATTTGTCTTAGGAGAGTCTAACCCGAGTCAAACCGGAATTGTCTTTCCTCCCGCGCTATTTCCTATGCCTTGGTGTATTTGGATTCTGAAGCAACAGTCCTGATTACGTGGGTATTCGCGCAGAGTATGGCACCCACAACCGGAAATAGGGACATGGAAAACACCATCAATGAAATGAAGGCTTTGCTGGAGACAATGGTTAATAGGCAGGCCATAGTTGAAACCCACATAGGGTTCCTGAGAGCCGACCAAGAGGCCATGAATGCTCGCTTAACTGTCATTGAACGGCAAGACCTCAATTCTGGGTTGGTAAATACTGGGCCATTTACCAAACTGATCAGCACGGTGCGTGAGCTCGAACAACAATTCCACGTCCTTCAGGGGAATAACATTCGTATTGAAAATTCCCGAGACTATACACCCATCAGTAAGAAACTACCAACAGATCTTAATTTAGAGGGGTTACCCATATTCGAAGGGACGGAAGATCCATTATTACACCTCCGAGCTTTCAAACAATTCATTGCAATCAAGGGGGTCAAAGTCGACATGTTCATCAATCTGTTCGGCACATCTCTCGGAAAATACCCAAAGGCTAGGTTCTATAGGCTAAACACAAAAAAATTCCCGACTTGGGAAGATGTGGCTACCGAGTTCGCTAAAAACTATTCTGATAATACTGAACTTCAGACTACCATGCGGACTTTAGAAATCATGGCCCAAGATCCAACAGAGGGTTTCACCAAATACCTTCAACGTTGGCGGGCTGAGAGTGTTAACCTGGTAGACAAGCCCAGCGAGAAGACACTAGTGGAGGCATTCATCAACAACCTCCTACCCTCCTACCGCGTCCATCTCAATATGCCGGCATTTCAAACTTTGCTGTGCTTACCGAAATGGGCACTAGGATTGAAGACGATCTTCAACACAATGAAGATCTGGGTGAAGCTTCTACTGAAGGCTATACTGGACATCCACTTGAGTCCTTAGAAGCCGAATATTACTGACGACATCATCTGAGAGTCTAGATTTGGTTTAAGTCCGAGTCTGAGTCCGAGTCTAGGACGTTCTATTTCTTTCAAGTCAGAGTCAGAGTCAACTGTATTCTGTCCTCTTTTCAAATTCAATAAAATCATCTTTTTTTATCTCTCATATATGCTTTCCTTATGTGTTTCCGAGAACATGATGAACACCATCATACACTGCGAGCAGATGCACGTGACTAGTATATGCACATCTATAATGACTGCAGGGAACTGAGACCCTTGTTTTCCTTTAACCTGTTCCATGTCTGGCATAGGAAACCACATAACTACCCCTAGCAGGAGCGGTATCGAATCCTATGACAAATCTAGGTAGTCTCCTAGTTTGGGTTCAAGACGGGAGGCAAGCCCATTTCCCAGAATAAACACCCATCCAATAAGACTGAGAAATCCCTACCTTAGGTGTTAGTCTGACCAACAAAAAAAAGAAAAAAAAAAGCTGGACAAGAAAAAAAATCAAAAGTCCAAGGAAAAAGCAAAAGGCCAAAACAAAAAAAAAAGCTGGCCAGGATAAAAAAGAATTCTCCACATCCCTCGACCAGACATGGACAATCCCTTGACCAGGGCACGGTCAACTCAAATCAAGAATCCCATTACCGGGGCTAAGAGGTCAACCAAAAAAATCAAAAAAACCCATGACCGGGATTAGCGGTCAACTCAAGTGAAAGCCCCTTGACCGGGGTACGGTCAATTCAAAAATGCCCATACCATCAAATAGGGGAGAGACAACCAAGTTGGTCAGCTAATGCCACACAGCCTTCCCACATTACAATCCTCAAGACCTTCTCGAGACCTAGGCTAAGAGACATCCCAAAATTTTGAGGATTCAAGCTCCATAGGATACCCCTAACCATTAGTACCATACATGGAAATCAGATCCCGCATTATCAAACCTGCCTGATCGAAGTTCGAGTCATTTTTACTCCATTTCCCCCTTTCCTACCACATTACAATACCTTACCCTCGAAGCCTTAGCTCCACAAAATCAAGCTCCAGATATCAAAACATCAAAGCCACTTACGACCTAGCTCCACATTTCCAAAAACATCCAAACCAGTTACCAGCCGCAAACACGGGAACTCAACCTACGGTCGGCATAGAACATGCCCAAATAGTTCACACCACCTCTGGGGGCTACCCCAGAGAACGCTCACAGTCACAGGATCAACATCCTAACTGTTCTAGCCCTTTGATCAAGACATCATTGGGAATGCACCTAGCCTACACCATCGATATGGCTAGTTACACACAAAGCCCTAATAAACTAGGCACCATAATATATCTTCCAATCCACTGAACTACGGCTTGGTTTGATTTCACTACACGTGAATACGTAGGCAGCCTTTCAACAAAGGCACAACCACCCACATCGACACAAATTCAAAAAGTGTCGTCATTCCGGTCACGACACTGTCATGTTCTCAACAGTTTGCCTTGTCGTCTGGGGGCTTCTATTAGACAGAAGCTCTCCATCCACTCACATAATCCAAATGACTTTCAAAATCTAGCCACCTTTCTATAGTGTCCTAGTACTCGGCTCTCGAAGACAAGAATCTGTCAAGGACTCGAAGCAACACCCACTTTGGGAATGTACCCCAAAATCAAATACTCCCTCCGATTACCTATTTTCTTCCCTCTTTCCTTTTTGGGCTGAGTTTGATTTTCTTCTCTCTTTCCGTTTAAGGAAAGTTTTTCACTACTCATTAATTAATATAATATCTCTCTCCTACTTTTTCACCCCACTTTTCCTCATTTAATTAATATAATATTCTTCTCTCCTATTTTTCCACCCACTTTTTCTCTTTTAATTAATACTCCAATATTTCTCTCTCTTACTTTTTCATTCTACCTTTCATATTTTACTTATATATAATATTCCCTCCTTATTTTCCTCCCCAAAAAGAAAGGGGAAGGAAATAGGTAATCGGAGGGAGTACAAAAATTCAAAAGAGCAATAGTCTACAGCACCGCTACTGCTACGTCCTGTTGTACAGTAACAGTCTCATTACAGATTACTCCCCTATAACACATCCTTCTCATTTTGATGTTCGACCGTGTTGTCACTCGCCTAGGCTACGGAATAGCGCAACTTAAGAGTCTTGTCATCTTAGGTGGCCCACCCCCCTACCGAGTCACGGTTCAACCCTTAGAGAGTCCAGTTCATGTCTGTCAACTCGTCCTGTCGCGTCCAGATTCGAGTCTGTCGGTAGGCCTCTCTTTTCAAATTCTTACTTCGAAATTTGCAAAACTTAGCTATTTGAGAAAATCCTTTTCGACAAGGTCAAATTTTGGTCTATTTTGATTGCAAATTTCTTTTCTACCCCTTTCAATTTTGAAAACCTATCTCCTAGCACGTGAGCTGCTTTTAGGACTTCGATTTCAAAATGAAGCAAAAATCATTTTCCCCAGCACAAGTCAGTCTATATATGCTAACTGCATTTCTTATGTGCTATCTTGCCATTTGCCATATTTGCTATTTCTGCCTATGTATCTAACTGATGGGAAGGATTCGTCACGTCCCAACCGTCAATAATATAACCGGCTATTCCTAGTGGGTAGCTAGGGTAAGTCGGGTCGAATCCACGGGGACGGTAAGAGGCGTCTAGACTAAGGTCGCCTAAATACGAGACTAAGTCAACGAGCTAAACTAAACTAGAATGATAGGAAGGGGAGAAGGCTAGACTATGGCTAAGGAGAACAAATAAGGAAAACGGGCTAGGATTAGGTCGGGGTCAAAGGGGTAATGGAATGGTCGAGGAAGAGCTAGAGTGAAGGGAGTAGTAGGGTAATCTAGGTGAGGTCCGGGCTCTCGCTACGTAGACCGACCTAGAGGTTTCACCTAAAACCCATCTCGGCGACACACATGACAAACGGGGTTACTAGCGCGCTATAGTGGCCTAGGTCGCATCCGGGCTCTCGCTACTTAGACCGACCTAGGGGTCGTCCTCACCGGGCTCTCGCTACTTAGTGAGGGAACCGAACCCACAAACAAACTATCACCCATAAGAGAAAGGCAAGGAAAACAAGCATTTGCAACTACTAGTCATTCAAGCATTTCAACAAATATGTAATATGCATCAAACCAAGAGGAAACCCAAATCTTCCACCAACATCTCCAACAATCCCTTAATCATACAATTAACACCCTAATCACCTTACTAACCCTAGCAAAACTCTACTCAAACATATCTAAAAGCAAAACCAACAATAACAAGATGAATCAACTCAAACATCAAAACATATATAAACAATCTAGTGAAAACAATGAATTATGAACATAACAATCAACAAAGATGTAAACTTGGATGAAATAAACAAATATTAAGAGTAGAAGGATGTGAAGATTATACCAAACTAGTGAA
Source organism: Agrostemma githago (assembly GCA_958450325.1). Taxonomy (NCBI): domain Eukaryota; kingdom Viridiplantae; phylum Streptophyta; class Magnoliopsida; order Caryophyllales; family Caryophyllaceae; genus Agrostemma; species Agrostemma githago. The sequence continues at coordinate 18,073,205 of OY288250.1, forward strand.
GAATGAAAAGAAGAACACTTGCATAGAAGAAAACCCAAATAATTCCACCAAGGTTGTCAATCTTGGATGGATTCTTCAAGAGATCCAATAATACAAGAGTAAACTAAGATTAAAGACTAATAAAGGACTAATCTACACTAATCTAATCTAATCTAACCTAAAGTAGTCTAGGGTTTTTTGTCTAATGAAGTGCATAAGCTTAACAAAACAAGGGAAGAGTATATATAGGGTTACAAGTGGAAAGGAGAAGAAAGAAAACAAGGCGGAGCTGCAGCAGGCCCGTCCCGGCCGAGACGGGGTGGTCCCGGTCGGGATGGGGTCGGTCCCGGTCTGGAAGAGCTGCTCCCGGTCGGGATGAGCCTCAGACAGGAGCCTCCTCCTTTGTGCACCTCAACCGGGACCGGTTGAGGCCATACCCGTCGGGGATGAGTCTTGTAGGCCTCCAATATGAACTTTTTGGTCTCTCCTTGTTTCTCATGGGCTTCCCAGCGATTCTCGGGACTCGGGATCGGGTCTCGGAGGCTCGGGATTGGGTCCCAAGGTCTCGGGGTTGATTCCAAGGCATCGAATCATCGTTCCTTTACTCCGTTGGCTCCAAAATGTGTATGTATCGAGTCGGAATTGCTCCAACTCTTCCAAATCGGTCTCGGGAACCTGAAACGAACTAAAGGAAGCATAAGTAGCCCATAAAACGCTCCCAAGGAGCGATTCTACAAGGAAAATAGGACCAAAACACTACAAAATAGGCACTACAAACCGCACTTATCAACTCCCCCACACTTAACCCTTACTCGCCCTCGAGTAAGCACATACTATCTACTAAACTAACCGAGTGGGTATTAGCGCACCCTACGCCCCTTCAACTCACGCGAGTACACTTTAGAGGAAAAGTGCACTCCGCAAGGCAAGTCGGGTCTTGCGACAAAACTGTGGATGCAACCGGACACAACACACATAAACAAACAAACACACAAACAAGCAAACAAACAAACACAAGGTTGCACCCAAAGGAAAACAAATACCGCTTCCCTCTAAAAGCGGTGAAAGGACACCGGTTTAGGACTCAAGGCAAGTGACAACGTTTCCAAGCTAGCAATACAAACCAAGGTGAACTAAACCCTAGTAGTACGACGATAAAGCAACAAAAACGTTGGTAACTTACCTAGGTCCTCTTAACTTTCTAAAAACGTACTACGGGACGATCGGCGGAGTGGGAAGTGAAAAACCACGGTGTTAGTCGACACTGTAGGTAAGTGAGACCCCGCCCCCTTTAGCCACGAGCCAAGGGGGTCGTCCCATGTCCAAATCGCCTAACTAGTCCAAGTAAAAAGGTGGAAATAATGCAAAATGAGGGAAGACCGACCATTACCGCTATCATCCTTCCTAGGGACTCGGTCCTTTGGTAGGCTCTTCACGGTAATAGTCGCTAAAAGGCTTATTTTGAGATGTTGGAATTTTTTGTGAGACGGGTTTTCTTTTGGCATTTTTTCTTTTTGTATTTTTGCCTTGTTTGTTGCCATGCCATTTCTTTTTCTTCTTTTCTATTTTGTTTTTGGCTTTTGTGCCTTTTCTTTTTCTTCATTTCTTTCTTTCTTTCATTTTCTTTCTTTTCTTTGCCCTTTTTGGCACGATTTGGCTTTTTGGCATTTCTTTGTGTAACAAGAAAGGGAGAATTCAACAAATTGCAATTTATTGTGTGGATATGTGTAGGAGGTAGGGTAATGGGTGAGTCGAGGGTCGCGATCCCTCTCCAAACCCACAAAAAGGGGAGAACTTGGACTAGTCGAGCAATCCTAAACATGGTCACCTAAGGGACGGGACTCGGCAACCAAGGCTTTTTCACACCGTGGGTGGTCATAATGGTCAAAAGTGCAAATCCCGCAGTAAATCCCTAGTAAGCTAGGTGGACTCAAGGTAAAGGACCAACGAAATCATTGATTTAGGGTCATTCTACTAGACTAAGGTCCAAGACTCGATTCATACTACTAAAAAGGGAAAGTAAACGCTCGTACACTAGCCTCAAAACCGGGTTTTCGAAAACCGTTTACACACACGACACACTTACACACATAAAACAAAGACACCACAAAAAATGAAAGAAAAAGAAGCAAAAGCAACAAAACAAAAACAAAATAAAACGAACACAATAACAACACAAACACCACCCCGATCATCCAAACAAGCCACCAAATCAACCACAACTTTACAAAGCTCCACCCGAGCACACAATATCACAATCTCCTCCAAACTCCGCAAGAGATAAAGAAGAAAAAGGGATAAAGATGTTACCGGAAGTCTTGAAAGCTCTCCAAAGCTATTGGTGATTTAAGCAACCTATAAGGAAAAAGGGAGGCAAAACACGCATATAAAACAAATATACGACACAACGACACAAAAGAAAAAGACACAAAAAAGAAAATCTTTTTGATTTTTGTGAAAAAATTTCAAATTTTTAGGGTTTTTAAGGATTTTTTCGAAAAAAAAACTACAAAAATAAAACTAACTATACTAGAATATCGCTCCCCCACACTTAAACCGAGCAATGTCCTCATGCTCGATCGTAGTGTGCGGAGAGACAAAAGGAAAGAAAAGAAACTACGAAAATAAAGCTAAAAATCAAAAATGAAGATGAAGAAAAGGGTAGAATGCGTCCGGCCGGGGTGTAATCAAGTCACCTTGGGCCGAGACAAGAAAAGATATGGATGGGGGAAGAAATAAAAAGAAGGAAATAAAAGGAAATGGGAGGGAAGGGCTAGGTGTAATCAAGTCACCTAGCCCGGATTCCGCCTAAATCCGACTAAATCCTCAAAAAAGAAAGTGAAAATCTTGTAAAATTTGGATTTTGAAAATGACTCTCGATGTAGTCACATCATCGAGAGTCGGGAGCAACATATACCAAGGCCTCGAAGGCCACCATGACTCCAAGACACATAAGTGTACAAGGGGAAGGGGATAAACGAGGGGAAAACAAGCAATAAAAGACGGAAATGAAAGGATAGTTGTCGTACCGACCGGTTAGCAACTCACTTGCTCCATCGTCTCAATGATCAATATAGGCGCTTGCTTGTTGTCTTCATTGTCATCCTTCTTCAAGCTTGATAAAACCGCATGGTCGGGGTAGTAATGGTGTGATGGGGTGGTTTTGGTGTGAATCTCGGTGTAAGGTGAAGAGGAAATGAAGCGATGTTATGCAAATGAGGTGTATGGGTCATATGATAGGGACAAGGAGGAGTAGGGAGGTTGGGAGGGGGTATATAACGGTTGGGTGGACTCAAACGTCGAAGAAGAGGCACAATGGGGAGTAGGGGACCATCCCGGTCGAGATGGATGGTCCCGGTCGGGATGCCTAACTCGTCCCGGTCGGGACGGACCTCCAGTGAGCTCGCAAATGCACACACCCATCTCGATCGGGACGGCTCCTTCCCGGTCGGGATGCCGCACCCAACCCGGTTGGGAAGCCTCTTCCCGGTCGGGATAGGTCTTCTTGACCTTCCATAAACCCAAAAGCTTACACCAAGCTTCAAAAACCCGATCCTCATGCTTACTATCCAAGCTCTATCATAGCCATTCCTCTCTAGGAATCATCTTCACTTCACCTATCAAACAAAGCTCTTATACACATCAAATTCGCTCCCGCACATCGCTCATCAAAAATCCAAATAACAAGAATATCACAAAACAAAAGAGTCCTAGAAACAAAAATCACAAATACAAGCACAAGTACTCTAAAGAAGAGGAAGGGGGAATATACAACATGACGGTTCTTTAGGAACTCCGTCAAACCGAGGATGGTGGACTCCATTCTTCAACCATAGCCCTCAAGGGCATGGAGGAGCAAGTCGAACGCACTACCGACATCATAGAGACGGCCCAAGGAGCGCTCGAGCCTAGCTATCCTCCACGGCCTCCAATGTGGAGGCAAGAAGTAGGAATCCCAAGACCCAAAATCATCTTTCAAATCGTCTCCGGGGTCTATCCATCCTACGAGCTTTACCGACCTCTTCCTCCCTAGGCATCGCCTCCAATCACAAGCAAGCTTCATTTCCAAGAAACGAGGCACAAAAAGCGGCTTTGGCCCCATTTCCTTGTTGCACACCCCCACACTTTCCTCAAGTTGTGGTTCCCCATCTTCATCACTTGTCCCCACATCATCATGGAGGAGAGAATCGAAACTTCCACCGGCGGTTTCAAATCTCTTCCAAACCATTGCTTGGAGCACTAGCAAGGGGCTCTTTATGCATATCCACTTTTTCGGACATGGGCAACTTGGGCTCATCGATTTCACCCAACAACTTCACAAATTCCACCAACCCATCTGATGGTAGGGATTCGTCACGTCCCAACCATCAATAATATAACCGGCTAACCTAACTAGGGTAGATAGGGTAAGTCGGGTCGAATCCACGGGGACGGTAAGAGGCGTCTAGACTAAGGTCGCCTAAATACGAGACTAAGTCAACGAGCTAAACTAGAGAATGATAGAAGGGGAGAAAGCTAGACTAAGACTAAGGTGCCGGAGAAAACAACTAAGGAAAACGGGCTAGGATTAGGTCGGGGTCAAAGGGGCAACGGAATGGTCAAGGGAGAACTAGAGTGAAGGAGGTAGTAGGGTGATCTAGGTTGGTCCGGGCTCTCGCAACTTAGACTCACCTAGAGGTTCCACCTAGAACCCATCTCGGCGACACACATGACAAACGGGGTTCTAGCGCGCTATGGTCCTAGGTCGCATCCGGGCTCTCGCTACTTAGACCGGCCTAGGGGTCGTCCTCACCGGGCTCTCGCAACTTAGTGAGGGAACCGAACCCACAACAAACTAACACCCAGAAAAGAAAGGCAAGAAAAACAAGCATTCTCAACTACTTAGTCATTCAAGCAATTCAACAAACATGTGATGTGCACCAAACCAAGAGGAAACCCAAATCTTCCACCAACATCTCCAACAAACCCTTAATCACCCAATCCACACCCTAGTCGCCCTACTAACCCTAGCAAGAACACTACTCTAACATAATCAAGCTAATACTAACAAGAACTAGATGGATTAACAAAAGAGACAAAACAAACATCTACAAACTAGTAAAAACAATGAACTATGACTAAAGATGAGAACTTGATGAAAAACAAAGGATTAAGAGTAAAGAGGAAGAGAGGATTATACCATACTAACAAGAGAATGAAAAGTAAAACACTCGCATAGAAGATAACCCAAATTCATCCACCAAGGTTGTCAAGCTTGAATGGATTCTTCAAGAGATCCAATAATACAAGATTAAACTAAGATTAGCTACTAATTACCGACTAATCTACACTAATCTAATCTAATCTAACCTAAAGTAGTCTAGGGTTTAATGTCTAATGAAGTCCATAAGCTTTACATAACAAAGGAAGGGTATATATAGGGTTTAAGAATGAAAGGAGAAGAAAAGAAAGCAAGGCGTGCAGCAGCAGGCCCGTCCCGGCCGAGACGGGGTGGTCCCGGTCGGGACGAGGTCGGTCCCGGTCGGGACGCCACCTTCCCGATCGGGATGGGCCCTGGTCAGTAGCCTCCTTGTTTGTGCACCTCATCCCGAACGGGATGAGCCTTGTAGGCCTCCATTATGATCTTTTTGGTCCCTCCTTGGCTCTCATGGACTTCTCACCGATTCTCGGGACTCGGGATCGGGTCTCGGAGGCTCGGGATTAGGTCCCAAGGTCTCGAGGTCGACTCCAAGGCATCGAGTGATCGTTCCTTTACTTCGTTGGCTCCAAAATGTGTATGTATCGAGTCGGAATCGCTCCAACTCTTCCAAATCGGTCTCAGGTACCTGAAACGAACTAAAGGAAGCATAAGAAGCCCCTAAACCGCTCCCATGGAGCGATTCTACAAGGAAAATGGGACCAAAACACTACGAAATAGGCACTACAAATGACACTTATCAACTCCCCCACACTTAACCCTTACTCGCCCTCGAGTAAGCACATACGACTACTAAACTATCCGAGTGGGTATTAACGCACCCTACGCCCCTTCAACTCACGCGAGTGCACTTAGAGGAAAAGTGTACTCCGCAAGGCAAGTTGGGTCTTGCGACAAAACTGTGGATGCAACCGGACACAAAACACATAAACAAACAAACACACAAACAAACACATAATCGGTTGCACCCAAAACAAAAGAAATACCGCTTCCCTCTAAAAGCGGTGAAAGAAGCACCGGTTTAGGGCTCGAGGTAAGTGACAACGTTCCCAAGCTAGCAATACAAACCAAGGTGAACTAAACCCTAATAGTATGACGATAAAGCAACAAAAACGTTGGTAACTTACCTAGGTCCTCCTAACTTTCTAAAAACGTACTACGGGACGATCGGCGGAGTGGAAAAGTGAAGAACCACGGTGTTAGTCGACACTGTAGGTAAGTGAGACCTCGCCCCGTTTAGCGTGAGCCAAGAGGGTCGTCCCGTGTCCTAGACCGCCTAACTAGTCCAAGTAAAAAGGTGGAAAACATGCAAAGAGGGAAGACCGACTAATGCCGCTATCATCCTTCCTCGGGACTCGGTCCTTTGGTAGACTCTTCACGGCAAAAGTCGGAAAAAGGCTTATTTTTGTGGGGATTTCTTTTTGTGAGACGGGTTTTCTTTTGGCATTTTCTTTCTTTTCGACATTTTGATTTGTTTGTTGCCATGCCATTTCTTTTTCTTCTTTTCTATTTTCTTTTTGGCTTTTGTGCCTTTTTTTTTTCTTCATTCTTTTCTTTCTTTCATTTTTTTTCTTTCTTTTTCTTTTCTTTGCCCTTTTGGCAAGATTTGAGATTTTTGACATTTCTCAACAATCAAGAAAGAGAGAATCAACAAATTGCATTTTATTGTGTGTGTATGTGGGGAAGGTAGGGTAATGGGTAAGTCGGGGGTCGCGATTTCCCTTCAAACCCACAAAAAGTGGAGAACTTGGACTAATCAAACAATCCTAAACACGGTCACCTAGGGAACGAGACTCGGTAACCAAGGCCTTTTCACACCGTGGGTGGTCATAATGGTCAAAATGCAAATCCCGTAGTAAATCCCTAGTAAGCTAGGTGGACTCAAGGTAAAGGACCAACGAATTCATTGATTTAGGGTCATTCTACTAGACTAAAGTCCAAGACTCGATTTACACTACTAGGAAGGGAAAGTAAGCACTCACACACTAGCCTCTAAATCGGGTTTTCGAAAACCATTTACACACAAGACATACAACACAAAATGAAGACACGACAAAGAATGAAAGAAGAAGAAGTAAAAGCAACAAAACAAAAACAAAACACAACAAACATATAAACAACACAAACACCACCCCTATCTTCCAAACAAATCACCAAATCAACCACACTTTGCAAAGCTCCACCCGAGCACACAACATCACAATCTCCTCCAAACTCCGCAAGAGGTAAAGAAGAAAAAGGGATAAGATGTTACCGGGAGTCTTGAAAGCCTTCCAAAGTTATTGGTGATTTAAGCAACCTATAAGGAAAGAGGGAGGCAAACACGCACAATACGACAAATACACGACACAAAGACACAAAATGAAAACACACAAAAGAAAATCTTTTTGATTTTTTGTGAAATTTTTCAAATTTTTAGGTATTTTTAAAGGTTTTTCGAAAAACTAAGAAAATAAACTAAGCTATACTAGAATATCGCTCCCCCACACTTAAATCGAGCCATGTCCTCATGCTCGATCGTAGGGTGCGGAGAGACAAAACAAAAAGAAAAGAAACTACGAAAATAAAGCTAAAAATCAAAAATAAAGTGAAGAAAAGGGTAGAAGGTGTCCGGCCGGGGTGTAGTCAAGTCACCATGGGCCGAGACAAAAAACGATATGGATGGGGGATGAAATAAAAAGAAGGAAATAAAAGGAAATGGGAGGAGAGGGCTAGGTGTAATCAAGTCACCTAGCCCGGATTCCGCCTAAATCCGACTAAATTCTCAAAAAGAAAGTGAAAATCTTGTAAAAATTTGGATTTTGAAATGACTCTCGATGTAGTCACATCATCGAGAGTCGGGAGCTACAACTACCGAGGCCTCGAAGGCCACTAAGATACCATGACTCAAGGGGAAGGGAATAAACAAAGGAAAACAAGCAATAAAAGACGGAAAAGTAAGGATAGTTACCCAAACCAATCGGCTAGTAACTCACTCGCTCCATCGTCTCATAGATCAATATAAGCACGTTGCTTGTCGTCTTTGTTGTTATCCCGCTTCAAGCTCGATAATACCGCATGGTAGAGGTGGTAAAGGTGTGAGGGGGGGTGGGATTTGATGTGGATCTCGGTGTAAAGTGAGGTGTACGGGTGATATGATAGGAGTAAGGAGGATTAGGGAGGTTGGGAGGGGGTATAATGGATGGGTGGAGTCAAGGGGACCATGCCGGTCGGGATGGATGGTCCCGATCGGGTTGATAAACCCTTCCCGATCGGGAAGCTCTCGTCCCGGCCGGGAATGCACTCCAGTGAGTCCCAACTTTAGCACCTTCATCCCGATTGGGATGGCTCCTTCCCGGTCGGGATTCCTCATCCTTCCCGGTCGGGAAGCCCTCTTCCCGGTCGGGATGAGTCTTCTTTGCTTCCCCAAGCCCAAAAGCTTATCATAAGCTTCAAAAACCGACTTCCTCGCTCGCAAACCAAACTCCATCATCAACCACTCCTTTCTAGGAGTCACCTTCACTTCACCTATCACAATAAACTCAAAGTACACATCAAATTCACTCCCTCACATCGCTCATCAAAATACCAAAACAATTACAAGAATCCCACAAAAACAAAAGAGTCCAAGAAACAAAAATCACAAATACAAGCACAAGTACTCTAAAGAAGAGGAGAGGGGAATATACAACATGACGGTTCTTTTAGGAACTCCGTCAAACCTAGGATGGTGGACTCCATTCTTCAACCATAGCCCTCAAGGGCATGTAGGAGCAAGTCGAACGCGCTACCGACATCATAGTGAAGGCCCAAGAAGCGCTCGAGCTTAACCGACCTCCACGGCCTCCAAGGAGGAGGCAAGAAGTAGGAATCCCAAGACCCAAAATCATCTTCAAAGTAGTCTCCGGGGTCTCTCCATCCTACGAGCTTCACCGACCTCTTCCTCCCTAAGCATTGCCTCCAATCACAAGCAAGCTTCATCTCTAAGAAACAAGGCACAAAAAGCGGTTTTGGCCTCACTTCCTCGTTGTACACCCCCACACTTGCCTCAAGTTGTGGTTCCCCATCTTCATCACTCGGCCCCACATCATCTTGGAGAGGAGAATCGAAACTTCTACCGGCGGTTTCAATCTCTTCCAAGTCATCTCTCGGTGTACTAGAAAAGGGCTCTTGATGCTTGTCCAAATTATCGCACAAGGGAAACTCGAGGCTAACAATCTCACCCAACATCCTCACAAATTCCACCAACCCATCCAACTCACTATCCTCCTCCAATTCCTCACCAAGAATGCCTTCACCAAGGGTTATCTCCTCATTCGTCTCTTTTTGGGTAGACGATTGAGGTTCTTCAAAGAAAACTTCTCTATCAAACGGGGCTTCGCGATTAGGTTGCTCCTCTCTCTCAAGTGGGCACCTTCCATCTAAATATGATGCTCGGGATAAAGACATTACGGTTTGAACCGATAATGCATTTAAATGAGCATTCCTCGCCTCGTTTGCCCTTCGAAGTTGGACCCATAATTCATTTTGTTGTTTTTGAATTTGGGTGGCCATTTCTTGGTTGCTCTTTTGCAATTTAAGAAGCGATTGAAACTCCTCCATGTCGGGAAATTGGTGATCATTGGGGTCTTGTAAAGCTCCTTGATAATCTTGATGATGCCCAAGGGGTGGGGCATCATATTGTTGGTAGCAAGGTTGGGGTGATTGGTAGTATTGTGGGTCATGGGGTTCATATTGTGGTTGGGGTGGAGGGTAATATTGTGGGTCTTGGGGGTATTGGCTTCCATATGGTGAATCTTGATTGAACATGGTGGGTTCACAATCATAACTCGAGTAATAGCCACCATGATCGTAGGAGTGATAGTCATTCACTTGTTGGTAGCCATTTTCATAATCTTGAAGATCATACCCGTCTTGATTACCCCAAGAAGCTTGATAATGGTAGGGGGACGTCATGTCATAGCTTTGGTTCAAAGAAGAAGAGGGGTAGCTCATCTCGGCTTCCATGTGTGGGGAGTTTAGATCAAACCCCATGCTTGCTCGAAAATCGTAGTCCATACCCGGTTGGAAACCACTCATTCTAGCAACCGTCCGTTTAAGCGGCTCTGAGTTGCAAGAAGAAGATAATCACCACCTCTGAGCACAAACTGTAGACTAAGAACAAACGTGAGAAGTCTAGTGCTTTTTGGGCACTAGACAAGAGAGAAATAAACCCCACACACACAAGAAGCAAGGTAACAAAAAGAAAAAAGAAAAACACAAACACAAAGACAAAGTCAAGTAACTAGGAAAACAAAGTCCAAACTAGCACCGTCCCCGGCAACGGCGCCAAATTGATGGAAGGGATACGTCACGTCCCAACCGTCAATAATATAACCGGCTAACCTAACTAGGGTAGATAGGGTAAGTCGGGTCGAATCCACGGGGACGGTAAGAGGCGTCTAGACTAAGGTCGCCTAAATACGAGACTAAGTCAACGAGCTAAACTAGATAATGATAGAAAGGGAGAAAGCTAGACTAAGACTAAGGTGCCGGAGAAAACAACTAAGGAAAACGGGCTAGGATTAGGTCGGGGTCAAAGGGGCAACGGAATGGTCAAGGGAGAACTAGAGTGAAGGAGGTAGTAGGGTGATCTAGGTTGGTCCGGGCTCTCGCAACTTAGACTCACCTAGAGGTTCCACCTAGAACCCATCTCGGCGACACACATGACAAACGGGGTTCTAGCGCGCTATGGTCCTAGGTCGCATCCGGGCTCTCGCTACTTACACCGGCCTAGGGGTCATCCTCACCGGGCTCTCGCAACTTAGTGAGGGAACGGAACCCACAACAAACTAACACCCAGAAAAGAAAGGCAAGAAAAACAAGCATTCTCAACTACTTAGTCATTCAAGCAATTCAACAAACATGTGATGTGCACCAAACCAAGAGGAAACCCAAATCTTCCACCAACATCTCCAACAAACCCTTAATCACCCAATCCACACCCTAGTCGCCCTACTAACCCTAGCAAGAACACTACTCTAACATAATCAAGCTAATACTAACAAGAACTAGATGGATTAACAAAAGAGACAAAACAAACATCTACAAACTAGTAAAAACAATGAACTATGACTAAAGATGAGAACTTGATGAAAAACAAAGGATTAAGAGTAAAGAGGAAGAGAGGATTATACCATACTAACAAGAGAATGAAAAGGAAAACACTCGCATAGAAGATAACCCAAATTCATCCACCAAGGTTGTCAAGCTTGAATGGATTCTTCAAGAGATCCAATAATACAAGATTAAACTAAGATTAGCTACTAATTACCGACTAATCTACACTAATCTAATCTAATCTAACCTAAAGTAGTCTAGGGTTTAATGTCTAATGAAGTCCATAAGCTTTACATAACAAAGGAAGGGTATATATAGGGTTTAAGAATGAAAGGAGAAGAAAAGAAAGCAAGGCGTGCAGCAGCAGGCCCGTCCCGGCCGAGACGGGGTGGTCCCGGTCAGGACGAGGTCGGTCCCGGTCGGGACGCCACCTTCCCGATCGGGATGGGCCCTGGTCAGTAGCCTCCTTGTTTGTGCACCTCATCCCGAACGGGATGAGCCTTGTAGGCCTCCATTATGATCTTTTTGGTCCCTCCTTGGCTCTCATGGACTTCTCACCGATTCTCGGGACTCGGGATCGGGTCTCGGAGGCTCGGGATTAGGTCCCAAGGTCTCGAGGTCGACTCCAAGGCATCGAGTGATCGTTCCTTTACTTCGTTGGCTCCAAAATGTGTATGTATCGAGTCGGAATCGCTCCAACTCTTCCAAATCGGTCTCCGGAACCTGAAACGAACTAAAGGAAGCATAAGAAGCCCCTAAACCGCTCCCATGGAGCGATTCTACAAGGAAAATGGGACCAAAACACTACGAAATAGGCACTACAAATGACACTTATCAACTCCCCCACACTTAACCCTTACTCGCCCTCGAGTAAGCACATACGACTACTAAACTATCCGAGTGGGTATTAACGCACCCTACGCCCCTTCAACTCACGCGAGTGCACTTAGAGGAAAAGTGTAATCCGCAAGGCAAGTTGGGTCTTGCGACAAAACTGTGGATGCAACCGGACACAAAACACATAAACAAACAAACACACAAACAAACACATAATCGGTTGCACCCAAAACAAAAGAAATACCGCTTCCCTCTAAAAGCGGTGAAAGAAGCACCGGTTTAGGGCTCGAGGTAAGTGACAACGTTCCCAAGCTAGCAATACAAACCAAGGTGAACTAAACCCTAATAGTATGACGATAAAGCAACAAAAACGTTGGTAACTTACCTAGGTCTTCCTAACTTTCTAAAAACGTACTACGGGACGATCGGTGGAGTGGAAAAGTGAAGAACCACGGTGTTAGTCGACACTGTAGGTAAGTGAGACCTCGCCCCGTTTAGCGTGAGCCAAGAAGGTCGTCCCGTGTCCTAGACCGCCTAACTAGTCCAAGTAAAGAGGTGGAAAACATGCAAAGAGGGAAGACCGACAAATGCCGCTATCATCCTTCCTCGGGACTCGGTCCTTTGGTAGGCTCTTCACGGCAAAAGTCGGAAAAAGGCTTAATTTTGTGGGGATTTCTTTTTGTGAGACGGGTTTTCTTTTGGCATTTTCTTTCTTTTCGACATTTTGATTTGTTTGTTGTCATGCCATTTCTTTTTCTTCTTTTCTATTTTCTTTTTGGCTTTTGTGCCTTTTTTTTTTTCTTCATTCTTTTCTTTCTTTCATTTTTTTTCTTTCTTTTTCTTTTCTTTGCCCTTTTGGCAAGATTTGAGATTTTTGACATTTCTCAACAATCAAGAAAGAGAGAATCAACAAATTGCATTTTATTGTGTGTGTATGTGGGGAAGGTAGGGTAATGGGTAAGTCGGGGGTCGCGATTTCCCTTCAAACCCACAAAAAGTGGAGAACTTGGACTAATCAAACAATCCTAAACACGGTCACCTAGGGAACGAGACTCGGTAACCAAGGCCTTTTCACACCGTGGGTGGTCATAATGGTCAAAATGCAAATCCCGTAGTAAATCTCTAGTAAGCTAGGTGGACTCAAGGTAAAGGACCAACGAATTCATTGATTTAGGGTCATTCTACTAGACTAAAGTCCAAGACTCGATTTACACTACTAGGAAGGGAAAGTAAGCACTCACACACTAGCCTCTAAACCGGGTTTTCGAAAACCATTTACACACAAGACATACAACACAAAATGAAGACACGACAAAGAATGAAAGAAGAAGAAGTAAAAGCAACAAAACAAAAACAAAACACAACAAACATATAAACAACACAAACACCACCCCTATCTTCCAAACAAATCACCAAATCAACCACACTTTGCAAAGCTCCACCCGAGCACACAACATCACAATCTCCTCCAAACTCCGCAAGAGGTAAAGAAGAAAAAGGGATAAGATGTTACCGGGAGTCTTGAAAGCCTTCCAAAGTTATTGGTGATTTAAGCAACCTATAAGAAAAGAGGGAGGCAAACACGCACAATACGACAAATACACGACACAAAGACACAAAATGAAAACACACAAAAGAAAATCTTTTTGATTTTTTGTGAAATTTTTCAAATTTTTAGGTATTTTTAAAGGTTTTTCGAAAAACTAAGAAAATAAACTAAGCTATACTAGAATATCGCTCCCCCACACTTAAATCGAGCCATGTCCTCATGCTCGATCGTAGGGTGCGGAGAGACAAAAGAAAAAGAAAAGAAACTACGAAAATAAAGCTAAAAATCAAAAATAAAGTGAAGAAAAGGGTAGAAGGTGTCCGGCCGGGGTGTAGTCAAGTCACCATGGGCCGAGACAAAAAACGATATGGATGGGGGATGAAATAAAAAGAAGGAAATAAAAGGAAATGGGAGGAGAGGGCTAGGTGTAATCAAGTCACCTAGCCCGGATTCCGCCTAAATCCGACTAAATTCTCAAAAAGAAAGTGAAAATCTTGTAAAAATTTGGATTTTGAAATGACTCTCGATGTAGTCACATCATCGAGAGTCGGGAGCTACAACTACCGAGGCCTCGAAGGCCACTAAGATACCATGACTCAAGGGGAAGGGAATAAACAAAGGAAAACAAGCAATAAAAGACGGAAAAGTAAGGATAGTTACCCAAACCAATCGGCTAGTAACTCACTCGCTCCATCGTCTCATAGATCAATATAAGCACGTTGCTTGTCGTCTTTGTTGTTATCCCGCTTCAAGCTCGATAATACCGCATGGTAGAGGTGGTAAAGGTGTGAGGGGGGGTGGGATTTGATGTGGATCTCGGTGTAAAGTGAGGTGTACGGGTGATATGATAGGAGTAAGGAGGATTAGGGAGGTTGGGAGGGGGTATAATGGATGGGTGGAGTCAAGGGGACCATGCCGGTCGGGATGGATGGTCCCGATCGGGTTGATAAACCCTTCCCGATCGGGAAGCTCTCGTCCCGGCCGGGAATGCACTCCAGTGAGTCCCAACTTTAGCACCTTCATCCCGATTGGGATGGCTCCTTCCCGGTCGGGATTCCTCATCCTTCCCGGTCGGGAAGCCCTCTTCCCGGTCGGGATGAGTCTTCTTTGCTTCCCCAAGCCCAAAAGCTTATCATAAGCTTCAAAAACCGACTTCCTCGCTCGCAAACCAAACTCCATCATCAACCACTCCTTTCTAGGAGTCACCTTCACTTCACCTATCACAATAAACTCAAAGTACACATCAAATTCACTCCCTCACATCGCTCATCAAAATACCAAAACAATTACAAGAATCCCACAAAAACAAAAGAGTCCAAGAAACAAAAATCACAAATACAAGCACAAGTACTCTAAAGAAGAGGAGAGGGGAATATACAACATGACGGTTCTTTTAGGAACTCCGTCAAACCTAGGATGGTGGACTCCATTCTTCAACCATAGCCCTCAAGGGCATGTAGGAGCAAGTCGAACGCGCTACCGACATCATAGTGAAGGCCCAAGAAGCGCTCGAGCTTAACCGACCTCCACGGCCTCCAAGGAGGAGGCAAGAAGTAGGAATCCCAAGACCCAAAATCATCTTCAAAGTAGTCTCCGGGGTCTCTCCATCCTACGAGCTTCACCGACCTCTTCCTCCCTAAGCATTGCCTCCAATCACAAGCAAGCTTCATCTCTAAGAAACAAGGCACAAAAAGCGGTTTTGGCCTCACTTCCTCGTTGTACACCCCCACACTTGCCTCAAGTTGTGGTTCCCCATCTTCATCACTCGGCCCCACATCATCTTGGAGAGGAGAATCGAAACTTCTACCGGCGGTTTCAATCTCTTCCAAGTCATCTCTCGGTGTACTAGAAAAGGGCTCTTGATGCTTGTCCAAATTATCGCACAAGGGAAACTCGAGGCTAACAATCTCACCCAACATCCTCACAAATTCCACCAACCCATCCAACTCACTATCCTCCTCCAATTCCTCACCAAGAATGCCTTCACCAAGGGTTATCTCCTCATTCGTCTCTTTTTGGGTAGACGATTGAGGTTCTTCAAAGAAAACTTCTCTATCAAACGGGGCTTCGCGATTAGGTTGCTCCTCTCTCTCAAGTGGGCACCTTCCATCTAAATATGATGCTCGGGATAAAGACATTACGGTTTGAACCGATAATGCATTTAAATGAGCATTCCTCGCCTCGTTTGCCCTTCGAAGTTGGACCCATAATTCATTTTGTTGTTTTTGAATTTGGGTGGCCATTTCTTGGTTGCTCTTTTGCAATTTAAGAAGCGATTGAAACTCCTCCATGTCGGGAAATTGGTGATCATTGGGGTCTTGTAAAGCTCCTTGATAATCTTGATGATGCCCAAGGGGTGGGGCATCATATTGTTGGTAGCAAGGTTGGGGTGATTGGTAGTATTGTGGGTCATGGGGTTCATATTGTGGTTGGGGTGGAGGGTAATATTGTGGGTCTTGGGGGTATTGGCTTCCATATGGTGAATCTTGATTGAACATGGTGGGTTCACAATCATAACTCGAGTAATAGCCACCATGATCGTAGGAGTGATAGTCATTCACTTGTTGGTAGCCATTTTCATAATCTTGAAGATCATACCCGTCTTGATTACCCCAAGAAGCTTGATAATGGTAGGGGGACGTCATGTCATAGCTTTGGTTCAAAGAAGAAGAGGGGTAGCTCATCTCGGCTTCCATGTGTGGGGAGTTTAGATCAAACCCCATGCTTGCTCGAAAATCGTAGTCCATACCCGGTTGGAAACCACTCATTCTAGCAACCGTCCGTTTAAGCGGCTCTGAGTTGCAAGAAGAAGATAATCACCACCTCTGAGCACAAACTGTAGACTAAGAACAAACGTGAGAAGTCTAGTGCTTTTTGGGCACTAGACAAGAGAGAAATAAACCCCACACACACAAGAAGCAAGGTAACAAAAAGAAAAAAGAAAAACACAAACACAAAGACAAAGTCAAGTAACTAGGAAAACAAAGTCCAAACTAGCACCGTCCCCGGCAACGGCGCCAAATTGATGGAAGGGATACGTCACGTCCCAACCGTCAATAATATAACCGGCTAACCTAACTAGGGTAGATAGGGTAAGTCGGGTCGAATCCACGGGGACGGTAAGAGGCGTCTAGACTAAGGTCGCCTAAATACGAGACTAAGTCAACGAGCTAAACTAGATAATGATAGAAAGGGAGAAAGCTAGACTAAGACTAAGGTGCCGGAGAAAACAACTAAGGAAAACGGGCTAGGATTAGGTCGGGGTCAAAGGGGCAACGGAATGGTCAAGGGAGAACTAGAGTGAAGGAGGTAGTAGGGTGATCTAGGTTGGTCCGGGCTCTCGCAACTTAGACTCACCTAGAGGTTCCACCTAGAACCCATCTCGGCGACACACATGACAAACGGGGTTCTAGCGCGCTATGGTCCTAGGTCGCATCCGGGCTCTCGCTACTTACACCGGCCTAGGGGTCATCCTCACCGGGCTCTCGCAACTTAGTGAGGGAACGGAACCCACAACAAACTAACACCCAGAAAAGAAAGGCAAGAAAAACAAGCATTCTCAACTACTTAGTCATTCAAGCAATTCAACAAACATGTGATGTGCACCAAACCAAGAGGAAACCCAAATCTTCCACCAACATCTCCAACAAACCCTTAATCACCCAATCCACACCCTAGTCGCCCTACTAACCCTAGCAAGAACACTACTCTAACATAATCAAGCTAATACTAACAAGAACTAGATGGATTAACAAAAGAGACAAAACAAACATCTACAAACTAGTAAAAACAATGAACTATGACTAAAGATGAGAACTTGATGAAAAACAAAGGATTAAGAGTAAAGAGGAAGAGAGGATTATACCATACTAACAAGAGAATGAAAAGGAAAACACTCGCATAGAAGATAACCCAAATTCATCCACCAAGGTTGTCAAGCTTGAATGGATTCTTCAAGAGATCCAATAATACAAGATTAAACTAAGATTAGCTACTAATTACCGACTAATCTACACTAATCTAATCTAATCTAACCTAAAGTAGTCTAGGGTTTAATGTCTAATGAAGTCCATAAGCTTTACATAACAAAGGAAGGGTATATATAGGGTTTAAGAATGAAAGGAGAAGAAAAGAAAGCAAGGCGTGCAGCAGCAGGCCCGTCCCGGCCGAGACGGGGTGGTCCCGGTCAGGACGAGGTCGGTCCCGGTCGGGACGCCACCTTCCCGATCGGGATGGGCCCTGGTCAGTAGCCTCCTTGTTTGTGCACCTCATCCCGAACGGGATGAGCCTTGTAGGCCTCCATTATGATCTTTTTGGTCCCTCCTTGGCTCTCATGGACTTCTCACCGATTCTCGGGACTCGGGATCGGGTCTCGGAGGCTCGGGATTAGGTCCCAAGGTCTCGAGGTCGACTCCAAGGCATCGAGTGATCGTTCCTTTACTTCGTTGGCTCCAAAATGTGTATGTATCGAGTCGGAATCGCTCCAACTCTTCCAAATCGGTCTCCGGAACCTGAAACGAACTAAAGGAAGCATAAGAAGCCCCTAAACCGCTCCCATGGAGCGATTCTACAAGGAAAATGGGACCAAAACACTACGAAATAGGCACTACAAATGACACTTATCAACTCCCCCACACTTAACCCTTACTCGCCCTCGAGTAAGCACATACGACTACTAAACTATCCGAGTGGGTATTAACGCACCCTACGCCCCTTCAACTCACGCGAGTGCACTTAGAGGAAAAGTGTACTCCGCAAGGCAAGTTGGGTCTTGCGACAAAACTGTGGATGCAACCGGACACAAAACACATAAACAAACAAACACACAAACAAACACATAATCGGTTGCACCCAAAACAAAAGAAATACCGCTTCCCTCTAAAAGCGGTGAAAGAAGCACCGGTTTAGGGCTCGAGGTAAGTGACAACGTTCCCAAGCTAGCAATACAAACCAAGGTGAACTAAACCCTAATAGTATGACGATAAAGCAACAAAAACGTTGGTAACTTACCTAGGTCTTCCTAACTTTCTAAAAACGTACTACGGGACGATCGGTGGAGTGGAAAAGTGAAGAACCACGGTGTTAGTCGACACTGTAGGTAAGTGAGACCTCGCCCCGTTTAGCGTGAGCCAAGAAGGTCGTCCCGTGTCCTAGACCGCCTAACTAGTCCAAGTAAAGAGGTGGAAAACATGCAAAGAGGGAAGACCGACAAATGCCGCTATCATCCTTCCTCGGGACTCGGTCCTTTGGTAGGCTCTTCACGGCAAAAGTCGGAAAAAGGCTTATTTTTGTGGGGATTTCTTTTTGTGAGACGGGTTTTCTTTTGGCATTTTCTTTCTTTTCGACATTTTGATTTGTTTGTTGTCATGCCATTTCTTTTTCTTCTTTTCTATTTTCTTTTTGGCTTTTGTGCCTTTTTTTTTTTCTTCATTCTTTTCTTTCTTTCATTTTTTTTCTTTCTTTTTCTTTTCTTTGCCCTTTTGGCAAGATTTGAGATTTTTGACATTTCTCAACAATCAAGAAAGAGAGAATCAACAAATTGCATTTTATTGTGTGTGTATGTGGGGAAGGTAGGGTAATGGGTAAGTCGGGGGTCGCGATTTCCCTTCAAACCCACAAAAAGTGGAGAACTTGGACTAATCAAACAATCCTAAACACGGTCACCTAGGGAACGAGACTCGGTAACCAAGGCCTTTTCACACCGTGGGTGGTCATAATGGTCAAAATGCAAATCCCGTAGTAAATCTCTAGTAAGCTAGGTGGACTCAAGGTAAAGGACCAACGAATTCATTGATTTAGGGTCATTCTACTAGACTAAAGTCCAAGACTCGATTTACACTACTAGGAAGGGAAAGTAAGCACTCACACACTAGCCTCTAAACCGGGTTTTCGAAAACCATTTACACACAAGACATACAACACAAAATGAAGACACGACAAAGAATGAAAGAAGAAGAAGTAAAAGCAACAAAACAAAAACAAAACACAACAAACATATAAACAACACAAACACCACCCCTATCTTCCAAACAAATCACCAAATCAACCACACTTTGCAAAGCTCCACCCGAGCACACAACATCACAATCTCCTCCAAACTCCGCAAGAGGTAAAGAAGAAAAAGGGATAAGATGTTACCGGGAGTCTTGAAAGCCTTCCAAAGTTATTGGTGATTTAAGCAACCTATAAGGAAAGAGGGAGGCAAACACGCACAATACGACAAATACACGACACAAAGACACAAAATGAAAACACACAAAAGAAAATCTTTTTGATTTTTTGTGAAATTTTTCAAATTTTTAGGTATTTTTAAAGGTTTTTCGAAAAACTAAGAAAATAAACTAAGCTATACTAGAATATCGCTCCCCCACACTTAAATCGAGCCATGTCCTCATGCTCGATCGTAGGGTGCGGAGAGACAAAAGAAAAAGAAAAGAAACTACGAAAATAAAGCTAAAAATCAAAAATAAAGTGAAGAAAAGGGTAGAAGGTGTCCGGCCGGGGTGTAGTCAAGTCACCATGGGCCGAGATAAAAAAAGATATGGATGGGGGATGAAATAAAAAGAAGGAAATAAAAGGAAGTGGGAGGGGAGGGCTAGGTGTAATCAAGTCACCTAGCCCAGATTCCGCCTAAATCCGACTAAATCCTCAAAAAGAAAGTGAAAATCTTGTAAAAATTTGGATTTTGAAATGACTCTCGATGTAGTCACATCATCGAGAGTCGGGAGCTACAACTACCGAGGCCTCGAAGGCCACTAAGATACCATGACTCAAGGGGAAGGGAATAAACAAAGGAAAACAAGCAATAAAAGACGGAAAAGTAAGGATAGTTACCCAAACCAATCGGCTAGTAACTCACTCGCTCCATCGTCTCATAGATCAATGTAGGCACGTTGCTTGTCGTCTTTGTTGTTATCCCGCTTCAAGCTCGATAATACCGCATGGTAGAGGTGGTAAAGGTGTGAGGGGGGTGGGATTTGATGTGGATCTCGGTGTAAAGTGAGGTGTACGGGTGATATGATAGGAGTAAGGAGGATTAGGGAGGTTGGGAGGGGGTATAATGGATGGGTGGAGTCAAGGGGACCATGCCGGTCGGGATGGATGGTCCCGATCGGGTTGATAAACCCTTCCCGATCGGGAAGCTCTCGTCCCGGCCGGGAATGCACTCCAGTGAGTCCCAACTTTAGCACCTTCATCCCGATTGGGATGGCTCCTTCCCGGTCGGGATTCCTCATCCTTCCCGGTCGGGAAGCCCTCTTCCCGGTCGGGATGAGTCTTCTTTGCTTCCCCAAGCCCAAAAGCTTATCATAAGCTTCAAAAACCGACTTCCTCGCTCGCAAACCAAACTCCATCATCAACCACTCCTTTCTAGGAGTCACCTTCACTTCACCTATCACAATAAACTCAAAGTACACATCAAATTCACTCCCTCACATCGCTCATCAAAATACCAAAACAATTACAAGAATCCCACAAAAACAAAAGAGTCCAAGAAACAAAAATCACAAATACAAGCACAAGTACTCTAAAGAAGAGGAGAGGGGAATATACAACATGACGGTTCTTTTAGGAACTCCGTCAAACCTAGGATGGTGGACTCCATTCTTCAACCATAGCCCTCAAGGGCATGTAGGAGCAAGTCGAACGCGCTACCGACATCATAGTGAAGGCCCAAGAAGCGCTCGAGCTTAACCGACCTCCACGGCCTCCAAGGAGGAGGCAAGAAGTAGGAATCCCAAGACCCAAAATCATCTTCAAAGTAGTCTCCGGGGTCTCTCCATCCTACGAGCTTCACCGACCTCTTCCTCCCTAAGCATTGCCTCCAATCACAAGCAAGCTTCATCTCTAAGAAACAAGGCACAAAAAGCGGTTTTGGCCTCACTTCCTCGTTGTACACCCCCACACTTGCCTCAAGTTGTGGTTCCCCATCTTCATCACTCGGCCCCACATCATCTTGGAGAGGAGAATCGAAACTTCTACCGGCGGTTTCAATCTCTTCCAAGTCATCTCTCGGTGTACTAGAAAAGGGCTCTTGATGCTTGTCCAAATTATCGCACAAGGGAAACTCGAGGCTAACAATCTCACCCAACATCCTCACAAATTCCACCAACCCATCCAACTCACTATCCTCCTCCAATTCCTCACCAAGAATGCCTTCACCAAGGGTTATCTCCTCATTCGTCTCTTTTTGGGTAGACGATTGAGGTTCTTCAAAGAAAACTTCTCTATCAAACGGGGCTTCGCGATTAGGTTGCTCCTCTCTCTCAAGTGGGCACCTTCCATCTAAATATGATTCTCGGGATAAAGACATTACGGTTTGAACCGATAATGCATTTAAATGAGCATTCCTCGCCTCGTTTGCCCTTCGAAGTTGGACCCATAATTCATTTTGTTGTTTTTGAATTTGGGTGGCCATTTCTTGGTTGCTCTTTTGCAATTTAAGAAGCGATTGAAACTCCTCCATGTCGGGAAATTGGTGATCATTGGGGTCTTGTAAAGCTCCTTGATAATCTTGATGATGCCCAAGGGGTGGGGCATCATATTGTTGGTAGCAAGGTTGGGGTGATTGGTAGTATTGTGGGTCATGGGGTTCATATTGTGGTTGGGGTGGAGGGTAATATTGTGGGTCTTGGGGGTATTGGCTTCCATATGGTGAATCTTGATTGAACATGGTGGGTTCACAATCATAACTCGAGTAATAGCCACCATGATCGTAGGAGTGATAGTCATTCACTTGTTGGTAGCCATTTTCATAATCTTGAAGATCATACCCGTCTTGATTACCCCAAGAAGCTTGATAATGGTAGGGGGACGTCATGTCATAGCTTTGGTTCAAAGAAGAAGAGGGGTAGCTCATCTCGGCTTCCATGTGTGGGGAGTTTAGATCAAACCCCATGCTTGCTCGAAAATCGTAGTCCATACCCGGTTGGAAACCACTCATTCTAGCAACCGTCCGTTTAAGCGGCTCTGAGTTGCAAGAAGAAGATAATCACCACCTCTGAGCACAAACTGTAGACTAAGAACAAACGTGAGAAGTCTAGTGCTTTTTGGGCACTAGACAAGAGAGAAATAAACCCCACACACACAAGAAGCAAGGTAACAAAAAGAAAAAAGAAAAACACAAACACAAAGACAAAGTCAAGTAACTAGGAAAACAAAGTCCAAACTAGCACCGTCCCCGGCAACGGCGCCAAATTGATGGAAGGGATACGTCACGTCCCAACCGTCAATAATATAACCGGCTAACCTAACTAGGGTAGATAGGGTAAGTCGGGTCGAATCCACGGGGACGGTAAGAGGCGTCTAGACTAAGGTCGCCTAAATACGAGACTAAGTCAACGAGCTAAACTAGATAATGATAGAAAGGGAGAAAGCTAGACTAAGACTAAGGTGCCGGAGAAAACAACTAAGGAAAACGGGCTAGGATTAGGTCGGGGTCAAAGGGGCAACGGAATGGTCAAGGGAGAACTAGAGTGAAGGAGGTAGTAGGGTGATCTAGGTTGGTCCGGGCTCTCGCAACTTAGACTCACCTAGAGGTTCCACCTAGAACCCATCTCGGCGACACACATGACAAACGGGGTTCTAGCGCGCTATGGTCCTAGGTCGCATCCGGGCTCTCGCTACTTACACCGGCCTAGGGGTCATCCTCACCGGGCTCTCGCAACTTAGTGAGGGAACGGAACCCACAACAAACTAACACCCAGAAAAGAAAGGCAAGAAAAACAAGCATTCTCAACTACTTAGTCATTCAAGCAATTCAACAAACATGTGATGTGCACCAAACCAAGAGGAAACCCAAATCTTCCACCAACATCTCCAACAAACCCTTAATCACCCAATCCACACCCTAGTCGCCCTACTAACCCTAGCAAGAACACTACTCTAACATAATCAAGCTAATACTAACAAGAACTAGATGGATTAACAAAAGAGACAAAACAAACATCTACAAACTAGTAAAAACAATGAACTATGACTAAAGATGAGAACTTGATGAAAAACAAAGGATTAAGAGTAAAGAGGAAGAGAGGATTATACCATACTAACAAGAGAATGAAAAGGAAAACACTCGCATAGAAGATAACCCAAATTCATCCACCAAGGTTGTCAAGCTTGAATGGATTCTTCAAGAGATCCAATAATACAAGATTAAACTAAGATTAGCTACTAATTACCGACTAATCTACACTAATCTAATCTAATCTAACCTAAAGTAGTCTAGGGTTTAATGTCTAATGAAGTCCATAAGCTTTACATAACAAAGGAAGGGTATATATAGGGTTTAAGAATGAAAGGAGAAGAAAAGAAAGCAAGGCGTGCAGCAGCAGGCCCGTCCCGGCCGAGACGGGGTGGTCCCGGTCAGGACGAGGTCGGTCCCGGTCGGGACGCCACCTTCCCGATCGGGATGGGCCCTGGTCAGTAGCCTCCTTGTTTGTGCACCTCATCCCGAACGGGATGAGCCTTGTAGGCCTCCATTATGATCTTTTTGGTCCCTCCTTGGCTCTCATGGACTTCTCACCGATTCTCGGGACTCGGGATCGGGTCTCGGAGGCTCGGGATTAGGTCCCAAGGTCTCGAGGTCGACTCCAAGGCATCGAGTGATCGTTCCTTTACTTCGTTGGCTCCAAAATGTGTATGTATCGAGTCGGAATCGCTCCAACTCTTCCAAATCGGTCTCCGGAACCTGAAACGAACTAAAGGAAGCATAAGAAGCCCCTAAACCGCTCCCATGGAGCGATTCTACAAGGAAAATGGGACCAAAACACTACGAAATAGGCACTACAAATGACACTTATCAACTCCCCCACACTTAACCCTTACTCGCCCTCGAGTAAGCACATACGACTACTAAACTATCCGAGTGGGTATTAACGCACCCTACGCCCCTTCAACTCACGCGAGTGCACTTAGAGGAAAAGTGTACTCCGCAAGGCAAGTTGGGTCTTGCGACAAAACTGTGGATGCAACCGGACACAAAACACATAAACAAACAAACACACAAACAAACACATAATCGGTTGCACCCAAAACAAAAGAAATACCGCTTCCCTCTAAAAGCGGTGAAAGAAGCACCGGTTTAGGGCTCGAGGTAAGTGACAACGTTCCCAAGCTAGCAATACAAACCAAGGTGAACTAAACCCTAATAGTATGACGATAAAGCAACAAAAACGTTGGTAACTTACCTAGGTCTTCCTAACTTTCTAAAAACGTACTACGGGACGATCGGTGGAGTGGAAAAGTGAAGAACCACGGTGTTAGTCGACACTGTAGGTAAGTGAGACCTCGCCCCGTTTAGCGTGAGCCAAGAAGGTCGTCCCGTGTCCTAGACCGCCTAACTAGTCCAAGTAAAGAGGTGGAAAACATGCAAAGAGGGAAGACCGACAAATGCCGCTATCATCCTTCCTCGGGACTCGGTCCTTTGGTAGGCTCTTCACGGCAAAAGTCGGAAAAAGGCTTATTTTTGTGGGGATTTCTTTTTGTGAGACGGGTTTTCTTTTGGCATTTTCTTTCTTTTCGACATTTTGATTTGTTTGTTGTCATGCCATTTCTTTTTCTTCTTTTCTATTTTCTTTTTGGCTTTTGTGCCTTTTTTTTTTTCTTCATTCTTTTCTTTCTTTCATTTTTTTTCTTTCTTTTTCTTTTCTTTGCCCTTTTGGCAAGATTTGAGATTTTTGACATTTCTCAACAATCAAGAAAGAGAGAATCAACAAATTGCATTTTATTGTGTGTGTATGTGGGGAAGGTAGGGTAATGGGTAAGTCGGGGGTCGCGATTTCCCTTCAAACCCACAAAAAGTGGAGAACTTGGACTAATCAAACAATCCTAAACACGGTCACCTAGGGAACGAGACTCGGTAACCAAGGCCTTTTCACACCGTGGGTGGTCATAATGGTCAAAATGCAAATCCCGTAGTAAATCTCTAGTAAGCTAGGTGGACTCAAGGTAAAGGACCAACGAATTCATTGATTTAGGGTCATTCTACTAGACTAAAGTCCAAGACTCGATTTACACTACTAGGAAGGGAAAGTAAGCACTCACACACTAGCCTCTAAACCGGGTTTTCGAAAACCATTTACACACAAGACATACAACACAAAATGAAGACACGACAAAGAATGAAAGAAGAAGAAGTAAAAGCAACAAAACAAAAACAAAACACAACAAACATATAAACAACACAAACACCACCCCTATCTTCCAAACAAATCACCAAATCAACCACACTTTGCAAAGCTCCACCCGAGCACACAACATCACAATCTCCTCCAAACTCCGCAAGAGGTAAAGAAGAAAAAGGGATAAGATGTTACCGGGAGTCTTGAAAGCCTTCCAAAGTTATTGGTGATTTAAGCAACCTATAAGGAAAGAGGGAGGCAAACACGCACAATACGACAAATACACGACACAAAGACACAAAATGAAAACACACAAAAGAAAATCTTTTTGATTTTTTGTGAAATTTTTCAAATTTTTAGGTATTTTTAAAGGTTTTTCGAAAAACTAAGAAAATAAACTAAGCTATACTAGAATATCGCTCCCCCACACTTAAATCGAGCCATGTCCTCATGCTCGATCGTAGGGTGCGGAGAGACAAAAGAAAAAGAAAAGAAACTACGAAAATAAAGCTAAAAATCAAAAATAAAGTGAAGAAAAGGGTAGAAGGTGTCCGGCCGGGGTGTAGTCAAGTCACCATGGGCCGAGATAAAAAAAGATATGGATGGGGGATGAAATAAAAAGAAGGAAATAAAAGGAAGTGGGAGGGGAGGGCTAGGTGTAATCAAGTCACCTAGCCCAGATTCCGCCTAAATCCGACTAAATCCTCAAAAAGAAAGTGAAAATCTTGTAAAAATTTGGATTTTGAAATGACTCTCGATGTAGTCACATCATCGAGAGTCGGGAGCTACAACTACCGAGGCCTCGAAGGCCACTAAGATACCATGACTCAAGGGGAAGGGAATAAACAAAGGAAAACAAGCAATAAAAGACGGAAAAGTAAGGATAGTTACCCAAACCAATCGGCTAGTAACTCACTCGCTCCATCGTCTCATAGATCAATGTAGGCACGTTGCTTGTCGTCTTTGTTGTTATCCCGCTTCAAGCTCGATAATACCGCATGGTAGAGGTGGTAAAGGTGTGAGGGGGGTGGGATTTGATGTGGATCTCGGTGTAAAGTGAGGTGTACGGGTGATATGATAGGAGTAAGGAGGATTAGGGAGGTTGGGAGGGGGTATAATGGATGGGTGGAGTCAAGGGGACCATCCCGGTCGGGATGGATGGTCTCGATCGGGTTGATAAACCCTTCCCGATCGGGAAGCTCTCGTCCCGGCCGGGAATGCACTCCAGTGAGTCCCAACTTTAGCACCTTCATCCCGATTGGGATGGCTCCTTCCCGGTCGGGATTCCTCATCCTTCCCGGTCGGGAAGCCCTCTTCCCGGTCGGGATGAGTCTTCTTTGCTTCCCCAAGCCCAAAAGCTTATCATAAGCTTCAAAAACCGACTTCCTCGCTCGCAAACCAAACTCCATCATCAACCACTCCTTTCTAGGAGTCACCTTCACTTCACCTATCACAATAAACTCAAAGTACACATCAAATTCACTCCCTCACATCGCTCATCAAAATACCAAAACAATTACAAGAATCCCACAAAAACAAAAGAGTCCAAGAAACAAAAATCACAAATACAAGCACAAGTACTCTAAAGAAGAGGAGAGGGGAATATACAACATGACGGTTCTTTTAGGAACTCTGTCAAACCTAGGATGGTGGACTCCATTCTTCAACCATAGCCCTCAAGGGCATGTAGGAGCAAGTCGAACGCGCTACCGACATCATAGTGAAGGCCCAAGAAGCGCTCGAGCTTAACCGACCTCCACGGCCTCCAAGGAGGAGGCAAGAAGTAGGAATCCCAAGACCCAAAATCATCTTCAAAGTAGTCTCCGGGGTCTCTCCATCCTACGAGCTTCACCGACCTCTTCCTCCCTAAGCATTGCCTCCAATCACAAGCAAGCTTCATCTCTAAGAAACAAGGCAGAAAAAGCGGTTTTGGCCTCACTTCCTCGTTGTACACCCCCACACTTGCCTCAAGTTGTGGTTCCCCATCTTCATCACTCGGCCCCACATCATCTTGGAGAGGAGAATCGAAACTTCTACCGGCGGTTTCAATCTCTTCCAAGTCATCTCTCGGTGTACTAGCAAAGGGCTCTTGATGCTTGTCCAAATTATCGCACAAGGGCAACTCGAGGCTAAAAATCTCACCCAACATCCTCACAAATTCCACCAACCCATCCAACTCACTATCCTCCTCCAATTCCTCACCAAGAATGCCTTCACCAAGGGTTATCTCCTCATTCGTCTCTTTTTGGGTAGACGATTGAGGTTCTTCAAAGAAAACTTCTCTATCAAACGGGGCTTCGCGATTAGGTTGCTCCTCTCTCTCAAGTGGGCACCTTCCATCTAAATATGATGCTCGGGATAAAGACATTACGGTTTGAACCGATAATGCATTTAAATGAGCATTCCTCGCCTCGTTTGCCCTTCGAAGTTGGACCCATAATTCATTTTGTTGTTTTTGAATTTGGGTGGCCATTTCTTGGTTGCTCTTTTGCAATTTAAGAAGCGATTGAAACTCCTCCATGTCGGGAAATTGGTGATCATTGGGGTCTTGTAAAGCTCCTTGATAATCTTGATGATGCCCAAGGGGTGGGGCATCATATTGTTGGTAGCAAGGTTGGGGTGATTGGTAGTATTGTGGGTCATGGGGTTCATATTGTGGTTGGGGTGGAGGGTAATATTGTGGGTCTTGGGGGTATTGGCTTCCATATGGTGAATCTTGATTGAACATGGTGGGTTCACAATCATAACTCGAGTAATAGCCACCATGATCGTAGGAGTGATAGTCATTCACTTGTTGGTAGCCATTTTCATAATCTTGTAGATCATACCCGTCTTGATTACCCCAAGAAGCTTGATAATGGTAGGGGGGACGTCATGTCATAGCTTTGGTTCAAAGAAGAAGAGGGGTAGCTCATCTCGGCTTCCATGTGTGGGGAGTTTAGATCAAACCCCATGCTTGCTCGAAAATCGTAGTCCATACCCGGTTGGAAACCACTCATTCTAGCAACCGTCCGTTTAAGCGGCTCTGAGTTGCAAGAAGAAGATAATCACCACCTCTGAGCACAAACTGTAGACTAAGAACAAACGTGAGAAGTCTAGTGCTTTTTGGGCACTAGACAAGAGAGAAATAAACCCCACACACACAAGAAGCAAGGTAACAAAAAGAAAAAAGAAAAACACAAACACAAAGACAAAGTCAAGTAACTAGGAAAACAAAGTCCAAACTAGCACCGTCCCCGGCAACGGCGCCAAATTGATGGAAGGGATACGTCACGTCCCAACCGTCAATAATATAACCGGCTAACCTAACTAGGGTAGATAGGGTAAGTCGGGTCGAATCCACGGGGACGGTAAGAGGCGTCTAGACTAAGGTCGCCTAAATACGAGACTAAGTCAACGAGCTAAACTAGATAATGATAGAAAGGGAGAAAGCTAGACTAAGACTAAGGTGCCGGAGAAAACAACTAAGGAAAACGGGCTAGGATTAGGTCGGGGTCAAAGGGGCAACGGAATGGTCAAGGGAGAACTAGAGTGAAGGAGGTAGTAGGGTGATCTAGGTTGGTCCGGGCTCTCGCAACTTAGACTCACCTAGAGGTTCCACCTAGAACCCATCTCGGCGACACACATGACAAACGGGGTTCTAGCGCGCTATGGTCCTAGGTCGCATCCGGGCTCTCGCTACTTACACCGGCCTAGGGGTCATCCTCACCGGGCTCTCGCAACTTAGTGAGGGAACCGAACCCACAACAAACTAACACCCAGAAAAGAAAGGCAAGAAAAACAAGCATTCTCAACTACTTAGTCATTCAAGCAATTCAACAAACATGTGATGTGCACCAAACCAAGAGGAAACCCAAATCTTCCACCAACATCTCCAACAAACCCTTAATCACCCAATCCACACCCTAGTCGCCCTACTAACCCTAGCAAGAACACTACTCTAACATAATCAAGCTAATACTAACAAGAACTAGATGGATTAACAAAAGAGACAAAACAAACATCTACAAACTAGTAAAAACAATGAACTATGACTAAAGATGAGAACTTGATGAAAAACAAAGGAGTAAGAGTAAAGAGGAAGAGAGGATTATACCATACTAACAAGATAATGAAAAGGAAAACACTTGCATAGAAGATAACCCAAATTCATCCACCAAGGTTGTCAAGCTTGAATGGATTCTTCAAGAGATCCAATAATACAAGATTAAACTAAGATTAGCTACTAATTACCGACTAATCTACACTAATCTAATCTAATCTAACCTAAAGTAGTCTAGGGTTTAATGTCTAATGAAGTCCATAAGCTTTACATAACAAAGGAAGGGTATATATAGGGTTTAAGAATGAAAGGAGAAGAAAAGAAAGCAAGGCGTGCAGCAGCAGGCCCGTCCCGGCCGAGACGGGGTGGTCCCGGTCGGGACGAGGTCGGTCCCGGTCGGGACGCCACCTTCCCGATCGGGATGGGCCCTGGTCAGTAGCCTCCTTGTTTGTGCACCTCATCCCGAACGGGATGAGCCTTGTAGGCCTCCATTATGATCTTTTTGGTCCCTCCTTGGCTCTCATGGACTTCTCACCGATTCTCGGGACTCGGGATCGGGTCTCGGAGGCTCGGGATTTGGTCCCAAGGTCTCGGGGTCGACTCCAAGGCATCGAGTGATCGTTCCTTTACTCCGTTGGCTCCAAAATGTGTATGTATCGAGTCGGAATCGCTCCAACTCTTCCAAATCGGTCTCGGGAACCTGAAACGAACTAAAGGAAGCATAAGAAGCCCCTAAACCGCTCCCAAGGAGCGATTCTACAAGGAAAATGGGACCAAAACACTACGAAATAGGCACTACAAATGACACTTATCACCATCCAACTCACTATCCTCCTCCAATTCTTCACCAATGTTGCCTTCACCAAGGGTCATATCCTCATCCGTCTCTTTTTGGGTAGACGATTGAGGTTCTTCAAAGCAAACTTCTCTTTCAAAGGGAACTACATCGGCGGCTTCGTGATTAGGTTGCTCCCCTTTCTCAAGTGGGCACTCTTCATCCAATTGTGACGTTCGGGATAAAAACATTACGGTTTGAACCGATAATGCATTTAATCGAGCATCCATCGCCTCGTTATCCCTTTGAAATAGGGCCAAGAGTTCCTTAGTCTTTTGCGATTGGATGGCCATTTCTTGTTGCATTTGAAACATCGATTGATGTAACTCCAAGTTTGGCATTTGGTGGTCATTGGGGTCTTGTAGAGCTCCTTGAAAATCTTGAGGATACCCAAGGGGTGGGGCATCATATTGTTGGTAGTGAGGTTGAGGTGGTTGGTAGTATTGTGGGTCATGGGTTTCATATTGTGGTTGGGGTGGAGGGTAATATGGTGGGTTTTGGGGGTATTGGCTTCCATAAGGTGAATCTTGAGTGTACATGGTGGGTTCACATTGATAACTCGAGTAGTAGTCACCATGATTGTAGGATTGATAGTCATTCACTTGTTGGTAGCCGTTTCCATAACCTTGAAGTTCATACCCACTAGAGTCTTGATTACCCCAAGAAGCTTGATAGTAATTAGGAGTCATCATGTCATAGATTTGGTTCATAGAAGAAGAGGAGTAGCTCATATCGGCTCCCGAGTGTGTGGAGTTTAGATCAAACCCCATGCTTACTCGAAAATCGTGGTCCATACCCGGTTGGAAACCTCTCACTCTAGCAACCGTCCGTTAAAGCGGCTCTAAGTTGCAAGAAGAAGATAGTCACCACCTCTAAGCATAAACTGTGGACTAAGAACAAACGTGAGAAGTCTAGTGCTTTTTGGGCACTAGACAAGAGAGAAATAAACCTCACACACACAAGAAGCAAATAGGAACAAAAAAGAAAAAAAAAAAAAAAAAAAAACACAAACACAAAGACAAAGTCAAGTAACTAGGTAAACAAAGTCCAAACTAGCACCGTCCCCGACAACGGCGCCAAATTGATGGGAAGGATTCGTCACGTCCCAACCGTCAATAATATAACCGGCTATTCCTAGTGGGTAGCTAGGGTAAGTCGGGTCGAATCCACGGGGACGGTAAGAGGCGTCTAGACTAAGGTCGCCTAAATACGAGACTAAGTCAACGAGCTAAACTAAACTAGAATGATAGGAAGGGGAGAAGGCTAGACTATGGCTAAGGAGAACAAATAAGGAAAACGGGCTAGGATTAGGTCGGGGTCAAAGGGGTAATGGAATGGTCGAGGAAGAGCTAGAGTGAAGGGAGTAGTAGGGTAATCTAGGTGAGGTCCGGGCTCTCGCTACGTAGACCGACCTAGAGGTTTCACCTAAAACTCATCTCGGCGACACACATGACAAACGGGGTTACTAGCGCGCTATAGTGGCCTAGGTCGCATCCGGGCTCTCGCTACTTAGACCGACCTAGGGGTCGTCCTCACCGGGCTCTCGCTACTTAGTGAGGGAACCGAACCCACAAACAAACTATCACCCACAAGAGAAAGGCAAGGAAAACAAGTATTTGCAACTACTAGTCATTCAAGCATTTCAACAAACATGTGATATGCATCAAACCAAGAGGAAACTCAAATCTTCCACCAACATCTCCAACAATCCCTTAATCATCCAATTAACACTGTAATCACCTTACTAACCCTAGCAAAACTCTACTCAAACATATCTAAAAGAAAAACCAACAATAACAAGATGAATCAACTCAAACATCAAAACATATATAAACAATCTAGTGAAAACAATGAACTATGAACATAACAATCAACAAAGATCTAAACTTGGATGAAATAAAAAAAGATTAAGAGTAGAAGGATGTGAAGATTATACCAAACTAGTGAAGAATGAAAAGAAGAACACTTGCATAGAAGAAAACCCAAATAATTCCACC
This sequence comes from Agrostemma githago, assembly GCA_958450325.1. NCBI lineage: Eukaryota > Viridiplantae > Streptophyta > Magnoliopsida > Caryophyllales > Caryophyllaceae > Agrostemma > Agrostemma githago. The sequence continues at coordinate 18,105,835 of OY288250.1, forward strand.
AAGGTTGTCAATCTTGGATGGATTCTTCAAGAGATCCAATAATACAAGAGTAAACTAAGATTAAAGACTAATTAAGGACTAATCTACACTAATCTAATCTAATCTAACCTAAAGTAGTCTAGGGTTTTTTGTCTAATGAAGTGCATAAGCTTAACAAAACAAGGGAAGAGTATATATAGGGTTACAAGTGGAAAGGAGAAGAAAGAAAACAAGGCGGAGCTGCAGCAGGCCCGTCCCAACCGAGACGGGGTGGTCCCGGTCGGGATGGGGTCGGTCCCGGCCGGGAAGAGCTGCTCCCGGTCGGGATGAGCCTCAGACAGGAGCCTCCTCTTTTGTGCACCTCAACCGGGACCGGTTGAGGCCATACCCGTCGGGGATGAGTCTTGTAGGCCTCCAATATCAACTTTTTGGTCTCTCCTTGTTTCTCATGGGCTTCCCATAGATTCTCGGGACTCGGGATCGGGTCTCGGAGGCTCGAGATTGGGTCCCAAGGTCTCGGGGTTGATTCCAAGGCATCGAATCATCGTTCCTTTACTTCGTTGGCTCCAAAATGTGTATGTATCGAGTCGGAATTGCTCCAACTCTTCCAAATCGGTCTCGGGAACCTTAAACGAACTAAAGGAAGCATTAGTAGCCCATAAACCGCTCCCAAGGAGCGATTCTACAAGGAAAATAGGACCAAAACACTATAAAATAGGCACTACAAACCGCACTTATCACTAACATTTCAGGTACCAGCTTGTGCTTCCCAGCGGAACATCAAGTTTGTATTTCCCCAGCGCGAGTCGGTGTTTCACCTAAGTGTTACGTGCAAATTATTATGTAACCGTCTACAGGTACACCCACATTTGGCCGCTAGGTGTCTATAGCAGTTTCCAAAAAACACGCGCTCGAATATTGGCTCGGAATCAGTAATGTCTGGCATGGGCTTTTAGCGGAGTACAAATCTCACAAAACCGACCTCAATTTCAGGCCCAGTGGATCGTTTCCTATCAAAATGAGACTAATTTGGGTCAAAACCGTCACCGAAAATATAACCGTCTTTTAGCGACCGTGTCAAAACCCGGTCAAAGTCAAATCCCGAGACGAACCAGCCTCTCATTATGTCCAAATACACAAAATGAATCAAGTCACAACAACCAAATCATTTTAAAAATGGTCAACAATCTTTCCCTAAATACACTCCCTTCTTTCCGACCCACTCGATCGAGTGGTTCACATCCACTCGGTAGAGTAAGGCCATGAACCGGCCAAACCGGACTCAAATCGGACACTCGATCGAGTGCACCCGCGCCACTCGATCGAGTGGCCCTGAACCGGGGTATTTCTTCTATAAATAACCCGTCACCCCAACTCATTTCACAACTTCTTCTAACCTTTTACCACCCTCAAAATCTCTCATTTTCAGCCACCATTTTGCATCAACCCTACACCGACATACACGTACACATACAACTCTAATCCCGAGACCAAAACTCGTCAAAGACCGAGAGCAAAACTCGTAAAAATCCATCTCTACAAACCACACACACACCATAACTCTCCTACGTATCTCGACGCTCCCGTGACTTTGCCACCATTTGACGAGCCCTATTCCGAGAAGCAAAAGCACGTAGGTTGAGGGTGTAATATTCAATCCCGACATCCCTTTCTCCCTTCTTCTTTTTATCTCTTTATATATATATATATATATATATATATATATATATATATATATATATATATATATATATATTTATGCGTATATTAATTAATCGATAATAACGATACTAATACTAACATTTTAATTTTTGTTACTAACATTTCTATTGTGGTTTATTTATTATCGTCGTAACTAAATAATACCACGTACATATAAATTTATAAATCATATTTGGATTGAACGTGTTTAACTATGACTACCGTTACAAGTCGTAGTTTATTGGGCTCGTCCCTTTGCATTTGATACCGATACCGACATTATCGAATACCGTGTATTGAATGACTCTCGTGCGCCAACGGTTTCGGGCATCCGGAAACCGAGGTTCTGAGTAAGGGGTGAGGGTACGTGTTGGGAAGTTCACAAAGAACACCCAACCCCGCCCACACATTAGCGGCCTCTACTAAGATATCGAATAACTTTCTAATACGCGCGTTAGTAGAACGATGAAAATGATATGCAGACATTATTTTCCCTAAACATGCGAAAAAGAATGAATGGGTTTCTACGTCGATTTAATGCATCTAATTCTAACGTCGAAGTTATATTTAGCATGCGAGGTTTATTTTAGTACAATAAAATAAACAATGAAAATAAATCAACAAGAAAAATAACAAATTGGTTAGTAACGGTATAACAATAATAATGGTTTGCGAAAATATAGAATAATGTGGAATGATATCGAATAATGCAAACGTGATGCATGGTTTTGAAAAGTAATATTTCTCGTGATAGATTTGACACGTGTTGACCTAAGTCATAAAAAAAACGTTATCGAATCTAGAAAGCGATGTAGGACTCACGGTTTTGACGCGATAAAGGGCCACTCGACCGAGTCATTGAAGGACTCGACCGAGTGGTCCTCTAGAAGAGCTTCTGTCCCGTTTTTTTAGGCATTACTCGACCGAGTACGACGCCACTCAACCGAGTCATGGCAAGACTCGACCGAGTGGTGGTCAAAAAAATCCTTCTGTCTCGGTTTTTGGGATGTTACTCGATCGAGTGGACTAGGCACTCGATCGAGTGCCCCCTGTACGAACTAGGGTTCGCTTTGCAACTTGTCATCGATTTCGAAATTGCTTTTTGATTTTGAATTCGATGAGTTTGTTGAATCGGACATAAATATTATAAGATTTATGCTCGATTCGGACTTTGCTACTCGTCATATTCGTTATTCGATTATTGAATCGATATCGAATATTAGAGTGAAACTTGAAAAAATGTTATAAGTCGTTTAAATTAACTAAGACGATATAGATTTTCTCCGCGTTTATAGTGTCGTAATTAATTCTAACGAATTAGATGACAACTATTTTAGCATCAACGAAAATCGTGTTAGTTAAATTATTTGACTAAATCGTTTAGATTCGACATCCAACTATTGAGTTGGTATCGAATCTAATAGATCGACACTTGTGATTACTTTAATTAAAACAGACTCGATTTGATTCCCTCGGCTTCCCGACATCGTAATAAATCCTTACGGATTGTGTGATGTCGGATCCGCGTCAACGGGTTTCGACCTAACTAGAAAAAAGATGTTTGAAATAGTTTAAAAAAACGATGAGTATGCGGTGGATGATGATTGCGACGCGACAAAAATAAAAGAATCGATTTTGTTAAAGTTTAACTCGCTCAATAATCGAGCGTTCGGGGTGTCGGGATAAGCGACCGGCAACATCGGGTGAAAACCCTTGTATATTCGGGTTTCCTTATCCCGTCATCCTTTGCGCTCAACACAAATCCACGAGTATTTTAGTGTCTTAATATTTATTGTACTAACGATATTAGAATGCGGTAATAACGATAAAATAAAAAAATAAAAAAATAAAAAATAAAACCGGACAATGACGACGACACACGAGGAAGAGAAGAGAGAAAGATGGGGTTTTGCACCCTCAACCTACATGTTTCTTAGTCTCGGATAGATCTCGTTAATTGTGGCTTTAGCAGGGGAGAATTGAGGTTAATGTAAGTTAAGTTATGGTGGTTTAGGGTTCCTAGATGCTAGGGTTAGGGTTTTTGAAAGTGTGAGATTTAGGGTTGATTAGGGTTGTATGAGATGTGTGTAAAGTGTTTGAATTGTGTGCAATAGGGGTGTATTTATAGGCAAAGCTAACATACCCCGTCTAGGGTTTAGTGCCTTGATGGATTTGATCCGATGGCCCGCCTGAATAAGGAACGTGGGTTTGCTCTTCGGAAACGGCTTTGACCGGGTTTTGACCCGGTCTCTAAAAGACGATTTTATTTCCGGTGTCGGTTTTGACCCAAATTAGTCTTATTTGATTGGAAATGACCCACTGGGCTTGAATTTGAGATCGGTTTTGTGAGATTTGTACTCCGTAAATGCTTAAGCCAACAACTAATGGTTTCGAGCCCATATCCGAGCGCGTAGAAACACGTTTGCGTCCGATCATCATCGGGTGTTTTTTGGGAACCGCTATAGACACCTAGCGGCCAAATGTGGGTGTCTACACTATTCTAATCCGTTCAATGTTACCGTTACTATATTGCAATTTCGACTTGGCTCGTTATTTTGTTTTGTCCGAGTTGTATTTCCGCCCGTGTAACTTGTAAACTATTTATCATTTTGCTTTGCTTTTATTTGTTTGCGTTTTACCGTTTACAAATGAATCTCGCATGCTAAATCACTTTGACGTGAATCAAGATGCATTAAAATGACGTAGCAACCCATTCGATATTTATATCTTGTAAAACGTTGTTTGCATAACATTTTACCGGATTACTAGCGCGCGTATTATAAACTCGAACGATGTCTTAGTAAAGGCCGCTAAGTGCGGGCGGGGTTGGGTGTCCTTTGTGGGCTTCCCAACACGTACCCCCACCCCTTATTGAGAACCTCGATTTCCGGATGCCCGAAACCGTTGGCGCACGAGAGTCATTCAATACACGGTAACCAATAACGTCGGTATTGGTATCGCAATGCAAAGGGACGAACCCCATAAACTCTGAAATCGAAATGAGCCGTACTCTGTGCACGGCCCACAACGATATAGAGTGGGTTCGAATGGGCCCGAACTCCTAAAGTTCAGTGGCGACTTCTAATTCGACTTAAATTTCAACCCGAGAACCATCTCACATGGGAAACATTTCGCCGCCCAAACCCGCGCGTGGCCGCGTCGGGGTGGACCTATGTCATGTCCACAACTATCTACATTAGTTGGTGACCTTAGGGTATCTTTGATTAGGGATACGACTAACCCCTATCAAGTAGGCTTACAAAAACCGCGAGAGCCGGCATCAGATCGGGCACTCGATCGAGTGCTATGCACCACTCGATCGAGTGGCTCCTTTTCCAGCCGAAAAAGGATTCCTCTTTCACCCAAAGTCGGAATCCTTTTCTACCTAAAATTGTGTACCTTTTCCTATCCAAAGCGGCTGTTTCTTCTCACCCAAGCCGGATACCTTTCCTAGCCAAAGTCGGGAACCTCTCCTATAAATACACCCCTTTGCAGCAACACAATTCACAACCCCGAAATTTCAGCAACCTTTAGCAAACCCGAGATCAAAACTCGTCAAAGACCCGAGATCAAAACTCATCAAAGACCCGAGATCAAAACTCGTCAAAGACCCCTCGTCAAATTCCTTTCCAATTATAAACCACCATAACTCCTCCTATATCATCTCGACGCTCCCGTGCCTTAGCCACAACTAGACGAGCTCCGTTCCGAGAAAGTAAAACATGTAGGTTGAGGGTGCAAATTCAATCCTGTCTTCTCCTTTTTCTTCTTCTTCTCTCTCTCTCTCGTTTTTTTTGTGTCGTCCATCCGTCTTTTTCAAATCATCATCGCGTCTTTTTTTATTTATTCTTTTCGTTTTCCTCGTTTCTAATATCGTTATTATCCCTACTACTATCTAATTAACATAAAACGATCATTCTTAAGATGCGATATTGACTCTATAATCGAATATCGTGTCTAAAAGAATTAGTCAATAAATCGAACTAACACGAACTCGTTGATGCTGAAATAATCGTCACATGGTCCGAAAGGACCAATTACGACATTACGACGCGGAGAGAATTATTTCGTCTTAGTTCGATTTCAAACGACTTATAACATTTTTTCTAAAACTCACTCTAAATATTAGATATTGATTCCATAATCAAGTATCGAATACGACGAGTATCGAAAACTGAATCGGGTGTAAATCATATTATATTTTCACGCGATTTAGCAAAATTATCGATTTCAAAATTTAAAGCAAACTCACGAACAGCAGATCGTACAGGGGGAACTCGACCGAGTGCCTAGCCCACTCGATCGAATGGCACCCCAAAAAACCGGCAGAAGGTTTTTAAACAGGGCACTCAACCGAGTCTCCCCATGACTCGGTCGAGTGGCCTCATTCACGCACCAAATGTGTGCCCTTCAACATATTTCGAGCCTTATCAAATATTTTTATGACTTCGGTCAACACGTGATGGCACGTGTCAAGTCCATCACGTGATTTACTCTTTTCAAAACCATACATCATGTCTTTTATATCATTCTAGACTATTTACAAACCGTTATTACCGTTACTAACTCGTTTGCTCTTGTCTTATGTCTTATTCTCGTTATTGTTTGTTTTATTATACTAAAACGAACCTCGCATGTTAAATACAACTTCGACATAGTTCAAAGATGCATTAAATTGACATAGCAACTTATTCAAATCTTCGCATGTTTAGTCAAAAAATTGTTTGCATATCATTCAACCGGATTACTAACGCGCGTATTCTAAAATCGAACGATATCTTAGTAGAGGTCGTTAAGTGCGGGCGGGGTTGGGTGTTCTTTGTGAACTTCCCAACACGTACCCTCACCCCTTAATCAGAACCGTGGTTTCCGGATGTCCGAAACCATTGGCACACGAGAGTCATTCAATACACGGTAACCGATAATGTCGGTATCGGTTTTGCAATGCAAAGGGACGAACCCCATAAACTATGAAATCCGAATGAGCCGTACTTTGTGCACGGCCCACTAAGATATAGAGTGGGTTCGAATGAGCCCGAACTCCCATAAAGTTCGGTGGCGACTCCAACTTCGATTTAAATTTTAATCCGAGATCCATCTCACATGAGATTCATTCGCCGCCCCAAACCCGCGCGTGGCCGCGTCGGGGTGGACCTATGTCATGTCCACAAGTGTAGGCACTCGATTGGACTGAAATTGTCGAGACCCAATTTGCTTAAAAGAAACGTGAATGGGTCAGAAGAAAAAAAAAGACGGAAATTGTATTTGAAAAATAATTATGTACGAAATCGCATAGAAAAATATTAAATAGCAATTTCTCAAGATTAATTAAAATTCTCGCGAAAAGTAATTAAAATGGGTTTTTGAACAAACAAAATTATTAAAACATTTTCACGAAGGTCGGACCCATGCTAGATAAAATAACGAGACTCGATAAGAGTCGATTTAATTGCAACGAGACGGATAACAAAGTTATAAATTTTACGGGTGTTACGTGCAGGCCAATCAAGCAAACATAAGACAACATGTCAACCAACCAAACAAACATCGACAAATACTGGAGGGCGGGGGAGGGGGGCGAGAGGAGGAGGGAACACCCACCAGCAATAATCAATGATAGAGGAGGGGGCCGAAACGAGAACCAACCAGAGGGAGTCGGTTGCCGGTGGGCGGGGGAGGGGAAGGGGGAACGCCGTCAGCGAATGCCGGCAACAGGCCGGGGAAGTGATGGCCGACGGCAAGACTGGGGGACGACTGGACTTAGTCGACGACGGTGAACAAGCGGGTTAGCAACCGCCATAGACAACCAAATATAAGAGGAAATTTACTGAACAATGAATGACGAAAGGTGGCCACAACCGGCAACGAGATGGGGATGAGAGACCAAGGATGGACGAAAAGGAGAAGGGTAGTATGATCAGCCGGCCTGAGATAGGCCAAGAAGACAATCAAATCTCCGGCTGGGCAAGGAGATCAGGGGGAAGAAGACGGTCAAATCTCCAGCCGGGCAAGGAGATCGAGGGGCTGAGAGGTGGTGGGGGCGACAGCAAAAGAATTAGGGTTTGGGTTTTGTTTTTGGGGAAGAGAGATGGGGAGGCTTTTTCAAATACCCTGTATTTCTCATTAGATGAAAGGGCAACAAATATTGTACTTTTACGATAGACCCGTTGCAATAATTTTTAACAGCACTGTAGTTATATCACACGGAGTACTAACTAAATTCATTTTAAATATATTTAATCACAAAAGCTGCCTACATAGGTACGGACTTTGCATTAGTGTTAAACTGCTACCTGAAGCGCTTGGATGAGGTTCTCCTTTCTATAATGGTTAGGAGAAGAGGCGCAATACTTAACTACGATGATCAAGATTGGAATGTCAAGTGATGGATTCAGTTACAGTAGAACCATGACTTTCTATGCAATTCTATCTTTACTATTGATACTATCTGGCTGGTACCATACCCCGTTAAGGTGTCTAGGGCGTACCGGTTTCCGAAGGAATCATCATAAACTTTCTGAGCAAATTCATAAGGCGGCTAAGCAAAGAAGGGAAATTTGTCGTAGGTAACTCCCAACATATATATAATACAGACTGCTATGTAACCCAAAAAACTGAAACTAAACCAAACCTGTGGATGATCAGGAATTTCATGGCAATTTAATATGAGACCAAAAAAAGACGACATAATACTCGTACACTAAGCTGAGGAGCTGAGAAGCAGGCTTCAGCTTCAGCTTCTGTGGAGAACTCTGCACCTCCAAGCCCAGTAGTCGAAGGGATCTCGTGTTCTCAAGGCGAGGTATCATGAGACAAGTTGCACCATTTTTTCTCATTATATGACAGTACATTATACTTATAAGTTATAACAGAATATGTATATACACATTCAGAGTTCAAACCCCTGCTTATCTAGATTTTTGTTTTCTCTTTTCTTTTTTTTCCCAATTACTATGCTAAAAGGCTTGCAGTAAAAGGAAGGATAATGACACTCCCAGTAGCAAATGACAGTCAAACTTTGATACAAACCTCAAATTCAGGGCCGGAATGTAGTGAATCTGAACAAAACAAGCAAAACCCAGATACCTTAAACCCCTATTTCTACCAGGCCTGATGTCTTTCCTGTAATTGGTCCTCGGGTTTAATGGTGCTTGCAAGTGACAGCTCATGAATATCGGTTAGCATCCAGTCTTCGCCTGTTTGACCGCCCAGAACTATAGCCCGTGTGCCCCCCACAACACAAGTACTATGTCCCCAAGCAAACCTTGGAGGTCGACCTGGTACATTTAGGATTCTCCAAGTGGGTTTCTCTTCGGTTGGGTCCAGAAGATAAAGCTGTGAAGCCGAATGAAGACCTGCCACCGACCCGCCAAATACTAGGATTCTTCCCCCTGGGAGGCTCACCGCAACATGATCCAACCTAGGAGGTGGGGCCACACCTCCCGGATTTCCAGCACCAGGCATCCCACTTCCAGTAACGCACCGCCAACAAGGCTCATCCTCACTCAAATCCATGGTGTAAACATCACTTGAACGAAATCGAAGTGGCCCGCTCTTAGCTAAGCCCCCAAACATTAAGATTTTTCTCCCACCATAGACAGATAATGTGTGGCCAAGACGGGAAGGAGGGGCCCATGCCACTGGAATTTCTTGCCAAATGGGCTTGTCCATTGATATATCTAGCAAAAATGTGTCGCTCAGGAGTACACCAGAATCCGCACATCCACCAGAAACAATCAACTTCGTACCGTCAAGTGTGCAAGAACTGTGCCATGACCTTGGAAGAGGTGGGCCCAATCCCGATATTTCCCGCCAAGTTGGTTGCTTGGCATCCAAATCGAGGACAAAGACGTCATTCAGAAGGCCCTGAGTTCCACAGCCTCCGAATACAACCAGGTTGGAACCATTCATACAGGACAGAGTATGACCCCATCTCCCCGGAGGAGGAGAGCTCACTTTGATATGCCGCCATTCTGGGTTGTTAGCATTTAAATCCAACACAAAAGTGTCATTCATTGGCTCCATGTTAACTCCCTCTCCACCAAATAAAACAACCCGGTTCCCTACAGCACAAGCACTGAAGTTACACCGAGAAGGCTCGACCGCACCTCCGACTGTCACTTTCCTCCAAGCAGCTGCCTCAAGGGTTGTTAGCTCTCGGGCCAGCCGACCCCACCCAAGTCTCCTTGCACCAGGAACAGCTTCAAGAACACTGGTTGTTTCACTACCCCATGCATTCTGACACACCATTCTCCAAAGATCTTCATTTTTAGAAAGCGCATAAAGTCGCTTACAAACGGACCCCACAGCAGCGAAGTCTCGTGGAGTTAGCAATGAAAATATCTTCAATGCAAGAACTTCATCCCCAAGCTGGAATAGCCCGCAGAGGTCGAGACAAACATTTCGGTCCCGGGACTGAAGACGTTGAAATGTTGAAAGACTAGACCGAAATAGATCGGACGATTTAATTGATTCCTTCAATAAGCTAGGAGGCGGGCCTAAATCGACATTAGTGTCCGTGAGCAACTGAATACCAATAAAATGAGTTATGATTTCATCATCTCCACATATAGGCACCAATCGTAGTCTGTTTATTACAGGAGAACCATCTTTCCTGAAGTTCAATAGTTCACCTTGGAACTCAACCCCATCTTCCAGGCACCTCCTTATTTCTGAAACTACAGTAGAGTCTACTAATGGGTGCCTTCTTTTAGCAAAAGGGCCTCTACATTGCAGAAACCGGCTGCAGCATACAGTAAATATACTTAATTCAGTGGTTAGCAATTATTTATTGCAGAACAGAAACTATGACACACACAAAAAAAGCATAGATAGCATAGATTCCCTCTTTATTTGATACTCCCTCCTACTCTTTGGAATTGCCCCATTTGAATAAAATATACCGCACATATGAATAAATAATGGGGCAATTCCTATGAATTGGAGGGAGTCTTATGTTTCACCAATTTGTTGCCGTATAAATGGCAGAGAAACTCGAACCATAGTGGAGATGTGGAACATTCCCTTCATATCGAATAAGTCAATAACAAAACATTTCCCCAACGCCTCAAGGGCTCCCGAAAATCGCAAAGTGTGGGGTGGGTGAGTTATACTTGTATTAGCAAGTAGCAACATAGAAAGGTTGGTTGGGATAGCCAAAAATGAAAGTTGGTTTAGAATATCAAATGATCAGTAATTCACTCGGAATAGTTATCATTCCAAATAAAAAGGCACTTAAACCGAAAATCAGCAGAAAGCATATAAACCCTGGTAGAAAGAAAGAGATGTACATCCAGGCATCACTTTTTCCTTATGCAGTGCTATGACCCCCTCGCCCCAAAACCAGCCATCCCACCCAGGGACAAATGTCTGTCGCCAAGTGACAGTTCTCCTAGGACCAAAATTGGCGAACAACTGATAATATTTGAAAAGAATTGGATGAAACAGTGAGTGATTGAGTAGGATATTTAATGATGTCATGTCCTATTTCTCAAACAACACTGTATTTCAGTACGAACACTAAAAAGTTCAAAATTTACAGAATTTTGTTTTGACGACGTGACACCTTTTTAGGGTGCCTGTGTCAACAAAAGATGGCATGCTCAGTCTGATATTTGCAGACATTCCCGTGTCCAGGGTCCAAGTAAAGCAGTATAGAAGCAATTATACAACTTGAGGCAGATGACAAATAATACAATCAACCAAAGGCCACACTGCAGACAAGGGTGAAATTTTAAACTGATATGAAATAAAAATATGGACAATTTTGGTAGCCTTGGAGGATGGGGTTTGTGGGCTGTGGCCACTCTTAACTCTGAATACGGTAAAACTTCTCTGAGCAGCGCGAAAAAATCATGCAAGGTTCACCTACATTTTTTTAGCAAGATAAATATGGAAACGTAACTGTAGCATAGGCACATAGCTAATATCAGAAAAATAGCAAAATAAACATTGAAAAGTCGAATGGCACAAAAGTCTGAATAGAGATACATGGTCTTTGCCTTCATTTTCATCAACATTTTTCAACCGCCCACAAAAAGGCTCCAGCTCAATGTAGGATAGGGGGTAAGACATACACATTGTCATAATTCTTAATACAAGAGAAAAGTGTCTCCAATCAAACATTGACCAAGAGAGGGACACTCATAAAAGACGCACTAAGCCATTTTGATTAAATACCTTATATGTAAAATAACTATTCTTTATCTACTGAAAACAAATGGGAAGTTTTTCCTTCGTAATAACAATACCCAAATGCCTCAATGCCTACTGTCTGTGACAAGATAGAAGGTGTAATATACACAGCCTGACTTCTATATTGTGGAGGGTACTTGCAGATGACCCATAATTAAATTGCATTAACACTCTGCTAGTTTATGATACAAGCAGCACAGAGACTCTACTGAGTAAAAAAACTCTTCATGCTTCATATAAAGAAAAACACAGTTGTATCAGTATTTTGGTTACTATATTACCTAGCAGATAATCGGGTAGACAAATTTTGAGTGCTCACAGATGTGCTCAGTCATACTACAATAGATAGTGAAGGTAACAAAAACCCTATCAGGTTTATTCTTTGGTTACAATTTAAAAGACCACAAAATTAATTGCCAACTTTCCATTGTATAACTAGACCTTAATGAATTAAATAATAAAACTCCCTCTGTATCAAAATTATTGTTTGGATTCACTTAATGGTATCCCCAAAGTTATTGGCCAATTTTCCACCTTCGAAGTTGTTTTTTTTCCAAATCATTTTAGTGTTGGAAGGATTTTCAATTTGGCTTAGAAGGAAGAAAATAAATCTCTTCATTTCCCTCCATCACAACTTACCAACCAAATAAGGAAAATTACCATTCATAAATCCATTATGCCTTACCTCCAACTCTCTCCACCTCCTTTTGCTAACCAAACAAAGGTACACACCCTCCCCAAATCCCCCTCTCTTTCCCTCCAGATCCCTCAATCGAAACATAGCCCAATATTTCCTCCTATGGTGAAGGGGTTTTGATTGGGCTTCGGAAAAAAGGAAAATGGAACCCTTCTAATCCCTCCCATTCCATTTCTCTCCACCCTCATTTGTTAACCAACGAGGAATTTTTTTACCCCTTGTCCCCCGGCCCCTCCTCGCCCTTTACCTCCAAATCCCCTAATGCAAACAAACCCTTAGTCAGGAATTATTTAGAGACAGCAATATAAGCAATGAAACACAAAACTAAAGGTTGTGCAAAGAGCAGACAAAAAGGTTTATCAAAAGGTCTCTTTTCCTGTTATACAGAAGAATTGTGTAAAGAGTTAAGATGATCATGTTCCACCAACAATTCAATACAAAAAGACGCATAAAAATCTCACATCACATACCTGAATAAAGAAACTCACAAGTCACGAACGAAAATAAATCAAATACAAGCCTAAAACGTAGATAATAGAGTCGACAAAAGGCACAACTAGCAAATGATGATCCTGTTACATCAATACAAAAAGAGAGGACAGAAATATTTACAAAACTGCTCATAGTTTCCAACCGGTTTATAAAGCCTTAACCAGGGCAGTCTAGAAGTCTATTTGAAAGATGAGAGATAGACTAAATTGAACATCAACCCCTTAAGAATATTCTAGGCAAGAAATTTGGATAGATCAAAACCTCTAGATATAATTGTATACAGAATGTGAGGAAATCAGAAAGCATGCTTGATATAGTTCTATTCAGCCATAAGAAACACCAAGATGCTAGTGGACACATTTATGGTGCAATGACCAAGATTATGCAATGACAATCAAATGTAGATAAAGTCACTACTTCATACTCCCTCCACATTCTATTGTTCCCCCCATTTCATTAAAATACCCCTCACATATATTAAAGAAAGGGGAGGAACAATATGATATGGAGGGAGTATCTAATACCATTGCACTCACCCAATTTCCCCAAGTATGAGTACCACGGTCAACTCTTCGATATCAAATGAAGCAAAATACTCACAATTTTTTGGCTCTGTATTATGATAGAATAAAGTAAAAAGGTGCTTCTTTTTCCCGTGAAATAACAATACATGAATCATGATGCAATTTCCGATTTCATTTAGAATGATACCTAAACTGTAATCCATTATTTTTGGTGTTGGATGAGTAGAAAGACGAGGGCTTTCTTAACAAACTATGGAAAAGCGGAAAATCTCACACCAGTATACAGGTCACTGTGCTATAACAGCATGCCTCCCATTCTCCCAACAACAGTTTAACCGTTTACAACCATGCTTTTCTGAGGATTAACACGCATAACACAAAATGCTCGTAATCCAAGTTTTTAATATCTAAGCAAGCACCGCTTTGCTGCCATGTACAGCAACCAACATCAAAATTGCATTTACAAGTTAGACGGGATAGACTACGTAAGTATGCAGGTGAAATAGAACACCACTGACTCTCCTCCTCTCTTCAAATATAGAACAAAAAAACTACCAACATCAAAACTAAATACCACAACTAATACTTGTCCAATTTAATCAATTATTTCCAATCTCCTCTTTTCCTTTCTCCACATAAAAAGTAGCACCAAAACTAAGCATATCTACAACGATTGTAAAAATACAATAAACCGCTACCAAATTAAGTTAATATCAGAAGAAGAAAGCACTGAATAACCAGCCCCTATTTCCTGATAGGTTCACGAGTTCTAAGAAAGTCACCTCATGGTTATACTCATTATATATCCCCCCCATAAATCAGCCCCTATTTCCCCATATATAGTACATTGGTTTATAAATACATCAGATCAGAGCTTTCCTTGACAAATTGCTGAAACCCAAACCATATTTCTATCCATTATCAGTTTATTTAAAACAAAATCAGACCTCTCCTTCACTAAGAGAAAACACACAAAAGTACCGAAATAGAATCATATTTATGGCCACAGTCCCAACACCAAGAAATGCTCAAATCAGCAATAAACAACCTGACAAAAACAGCTTAATCATTGCAAATAAGAAAGATTAGAAAGTACCAATTGCGACCAAGAACTTCTTCAGCTCGATATCCAGACACCATTTCAAAGACAGTATTCACATAAATGATTGGCTGATCAGGCTCAAGCGCATCCGTTACAACAAAACCACACGGCGTCGTTTGGAGCAAATTTCCCATTGGAAAAGGCACCCCACCTCCATTATTAAGCAAAAAAACCCCAAATTCTTCTTCTTCTTCTTCTAAACTTTCTTCGGAGCTACTATCCCACTCCATATTTCTCTCTTTCTTCAACAAACCCTAAATTTCCCTCTTCACTCACTACCCCATGAGTGAAATCAGCTAATTGAACTAAACAACTGAGAATTGTTTGAGATTAGGGTTTGTGAAAGATAATTGGTTGATTTAATTAGTGAAGGATTTAGGTTGATTATAGGAAGAGACGAAGAAAAGGGATAGCATCGATTGTTTGAATTGAGGTAGTACAAATTCAGGGGATAAAATGGAGGAAAAAAGAAGGGAATTTTAGGGTGAAATTGGAAGATGGAAATTGGAAGAGGGGATATTTGTATTTATGGGTTGTGTGCTTTACCGACTCCTGCACTTTTGTTTTGTCTCCGGTGGTGTATGTGAGACCATAAAAAAAAAGTCCCTCTTATCCCTCACTAGTCACTATGAATAGAGCCATAGAGGTGGTGAGTAGATGACGGCAAAACAACGAACACGAACCCTTGACCATCCGCATTAGTATTTCATCTTACCTTCTCTCCTCATTTCAATCATCTGCTTCATTTTTTCACTCACTATTTTCTTATTTTTCATCTTACAAAAAAAACACATCACATTCATTTCATCTTCTACTTTCATTCTCTCTCACTCAATCATTTATTTTCACTAGTTTTTGCTCGCGCGCGATGCGCGCGTATGGTTAGGTACGATTTGTGTATGTATTTTGAAGGCGCATATTGTTGTCATTGATTGTCGAATTGTTGACATAATTCGAACGACTGTTTGAGATTGCGCGATGCGCGCGAAGTGTTAGGCAGAAGTGCTGAAGCATATTGTTGTCCTTGGTTGTTCGAACCATTGTTCGTGTTTCCTTTTCTTTTCATCATACATTTATGTGGACATGACATAGGTCCACCCCGATGCGGCCACGCGCGGGTTTGGGGAGGCGAATGAATCTCCATATGAGATGGTCAAATTGAAATTTAAATCGAAGTAGGAGTCGCCTCTCTCTCTCCCCCTCCCTCATCTCTCTCTCTCTCTCTCCTTCTCTCTCTCCCCCTCTCCTCCCTCTCTCCCCCCTCTCCCCCTCTCTCTTTCCCCCTCCCTCATTCCTCTCTTTCTCCCCATTCTCCCTCCATCTCCCTCCCCCCTATCCCCCTCTCCTACCCTCCCCCTATCCCGCTTTCCATCTCCCTCCCTATCTCCCCCCATCTCCCTCCCTGTCTCCCCCTCCCCACTCTCTCCCTTCCACTCTCTCCCCCTTTCCCTATCTTTCCCCCCTCTCTCTCTCCCTCTCTCTCTCTCCCTCCTGTACACTAAACAAAACCACGAAATTAAGTGCTTTGTACAAATTCATGAAAACATATTAATGGGCCACCGTGATATGTTTACCGCTTAGCAACGCTGAAGCTATCTTATATGCCTTTCGTATCTCCTTAGGCGGAAGTTCATCGAAATTGTATGGAAAGTCTTGTAATGCATTTTGGTTGATGTGTACCATTGCTTCATGCATTATCAAGAGAAAACAATCAGGAGATGACTAAAGCATACAATCCCAAATAATTCAGAATTATCTCAATAGGAAATGTATTATCAGGAGGAGACAATAGGAAATTCTTAAAAATAATCAAATAATAGCATAATAACATGACTAGAGCAAAATAAGGAGAAAACAACCCCAAATAGTTCAAAATTACAATCGCGAATCTAGTCCTGCAAGTAAACTCATTGATTTTGCTCATGCTGTTGATGAACAATTTAATTACAAAGCATGCCTAACTCCATCTGAAAGTCTAATTGACTACCCAAGCTAGCATCACATCCAAAAACCACATCTTATGATTTGCTCCAGGAATCAGTACCTTATTACTTCACACTGTGAATAACAATCGCCCAAATGAGTAAACAACCTGAAAAATCCCAAAGCCCTCCCTCCCTCTCTCCCCCCCCCCCTCCCCTCCCTCCCGCCCTCTCTCTCCCCATTCTCCCCCCCCCCCCCCCTCCCTCTCCCCCCCCCTCCCTCTCCCCCTCTCCTACCCTCCTTCTATCCCGCTTTCCCCCTCTCTCTCCCCATCTACCCCCCTCTCTCTCCCCCTTTCCCTATCTCCCCTCCCCTCTATCTCTCTCTCCCTCTCTCTCTCTCCCTCCCCTCCTCTCCCCCTCTCTCCCTATCTCTCCCTATCCCTCTCCCCCTCTCTCCCTCCTTATCTCTCCCTTTCCCTTTCTCCCCCTTCCCCCCTCTCTCTCCCCCCTCCCTTATCCCTCTCTCTCCCTCATCCCCCCTTCTCTCTCTCTCTCTCTCTCTCTCCCTCTCTCTTCCCCCCCTCTCTCTCTCCCTCTCCCTATTTCTCTCTCTCTTTCCCCCTCTCTCTCTCTCCCTCCCTATCTCTCCCTTTCCCTTTCCCCCTCCCCCCTTCTCTTTCCCTATCTCTCCCTCTCCCCTTTTCTCTCTCTCCCTCTCCCCCCCTTTCTCCCTATCTCTCCCTCCCTCCCTCCCTCCCTCCTTATCTCTCCCTTTCCCTTTCTCGCCCTCTCTCCCCCTTTCTCGCCCTCTCCCCCCCCCCCCTCTCTCTCTCTCTCTCTCTCTCTCTCTCTCTCTCTCTCTCTTTCTCTCTCTCTCTCTCGCTCTCTCTCCCCCATCTTTCCCTCTCTCTCCCCTTCTCCCTCCCCCTCCCTCTCTCTCCCTCCCTAGCTCTCGCTTTCCCTTTCTCCCCCTCTCCCTTCTCCCTCCCTCTCTATCTCCCTCTCTCTCCCCCTCTCTCCATCTCTTTCCTTCTCTCTCCCCCCTTCTCCCTCTCTTTACCTCTCTCTCCCCCTTCCCCTTGCTCTCTCTCTCTCTCCCCTTCTCTCTTTCCCTCTCTCTCCCTCTCTCTCTCTCTCCCTCCCTATCTCTCTCCCTCCCCCTATCTCCCCCTCTCTTTCCCTCTCGCTCTCCCTTTCTCTCCCTCTCTTTCCCTCTCTCTATCTCTCTCTCCCCCCCTCTCTCTCTCCCTATCTCTCTCCCCCCCTCACTTTCCCCTCTCCCCCCTCTCTCTCCCCCCATCTCTCCCTTCCCCCTCTTTCTCCCCTTCTCCCTATCCCTCCCTCCCCCCCTCCCTCCCCCCCTCTCTCTCTCCCCCATCTCTCCCTTCCCCCTCTTTCTCCCCTTCTCCCTATCCCTCCCTCCCCCTCCCGCTCTAGCTCTCTCTTTCCCTTTCTCCCCCTCTCCCTTCTCCATCCCTCTCTATCTCCCCCTCTCTCCCTATCTCTCCCCCCTTCTCCCCTCTCTCCCTCTATTTCCCTCTCTCTTTCCTTCTCTCTCTCCCCCTATCTCCTTCTCTTTCCCTCTCTCTCCCCCTCCCCCTCGCTCTCTCTTTCCCTCTCCCCCTCCCTCCCTATCTCTCTCTCCCTCCCTCCCCTATCTCCCCCTCTCTTTCCCTCTCGCTCTTCCTTTCTCTCCCTCTCTTTCCCCATCTCTCTTTCCCTCTCCCCTTCTCCCTATCTCTCTCTTCCCCTCTCCCTATCTCTCTCTCCCTCCCCCTCTCTCCCCCCTCCCCCTCTCTCCCTCTCTCTCTGTCCCCCCCCTCTCCCCCTCTCTCTGTCCCCCCTTCCCCTCTCTCTTTCCCTCTCTCCCTATCTCTCCCTTCCCCCCATCTCTCCCTCTCCCTATCTCTCCCTTCCCATCTCTCCCTTCCCCCCCTCTCTCTCTTCTTAAATAGTTTTTTTGCTGGCGCATATTGTTGTCATTGATTGGCGAATTGTTGGCGTAATTCAAACTATTGTTTGTGTTTTTTGTTTTTTGGTCATACGTTTATAATTCTAAGATGAAACTATCTACTAATCTAGGAAGTACGCGTTGTAATATCATATTGCGCAAAACAGGCTGGTTTAATACAAAAAAAATGTTAATCTTGATTTTTTCCCGCCATTCAAAGCAAGGTATGAAAAAAAGACCATAGTTGAAGGTACACTAAACAAAACCACGAAATTAAGTGTGTTATACAAATTCATAAAAACATATCAGCGGACCACCTCGATATGTTTACCGCTAAGCAACGCCGAAACTATCATATATGCCCTTTGTATCTCCAAAAATAAAATAAGTAAACAAATAATCATAACGGGAGATATCCTTTTTCTATCATCTGACAAAAGGACCAACAGATAGATTGAGGTTACAGAATATGATGTTTCTCAATTAGAGATTGGAGATATACAAGAATTAAGAATACTCCGTATCAAAAAAAAATGTTTCTCGATTAGAGATTGCTAAGCAAAGGTTGAAGTTGTATCATAGCTTCTCTTTTCATTTGATCTCTTCTCAGTTTTCCCGCGCTTGTGAGAGGGAAAGGCTTTCTCCATACAATAAAAACTTTAGGAATCTTAAACCTGAAAAGACTGATTTACCGTCATCTCACAACAGAATAGTGAAAACTTGAATCCGCAGGACAAAAAGATGCAAGGAGAATTTGGAAAAATTAAAAGAACAAGGTGGAAAGGGGGAGGAAATCAGTAAGGGAGGAGCGATACCCTGTCAAATGTTTATGTCGACAATAGTGCCTGAGCACTTCATTTGACAAGTACAGCTTCATGCTGTCTAATGAATCAACTCTCTCAGCCCAAACCCAATTTTCTCTGATTTGAATACATGCAACAACCATTTCGTCAAGGCGTGCATTTGGCATCCTGGTGACCACAAACGATAAAATACCCGGATATAGTGATAAATCAGCCTCCACCTATTTCACACAGATTTGCAATATGAAGAAAATTGGAGTAGATGACTGTCTTTCATAGAATAATAAGAAAGGAATAGAAGCGACGCTAGATTGTATCAACAGACCCAAACCAATCCACGGTGAAAGATCCACACTTCCAGTCACGTAGCAAGCCGAATACCAACAAACATATCTCTTACCTCTTCAGGATACACATTTTCCCCTCCACTTTCGATTTGACCGTTTCCACGCCCAACCAGCCACAAGTTTCCAGCAGCATCAAATTGTTCAATGTCATCTGTTTCAAGCCAATCTTCACCAATCTTCACCAAAATCAGACACTGTAGTGGTATTCGTACCCCAATAATGAATCATTACGATAATCAACTCGCAACCCAAAAATTCTTAGCTCTAAATTCGCCCTCATTTGAGAAAAAGGACCTTATTTTCAGTTTAGTTTAGTTCAGCTCAGTTCAGTCCTAGGAGGCTTATTTTTTCTATATCAACCCACTTCAGTTAAGTTAAGTTAAATTTAGTCTAGTCAATTTCAGTTCAAAAGAACAGGGCCTAAAAACCCAAATGGAGTGATTATAAGCACGCTTGAGAAGCTCATCCATGGCAGCAGAATCATTAGCATCAACTTCTCCATAATTAACAAAATTTTCACAAGCATATTTAGCATAGGAAGAAATCTTATTAATCTGAAAACTTCATCATATGCTCTTAATATTTTCTGCATTTTATTCATCACCCCCACCCCCATTTTATTTTTTATTTTTTTGGGTTAATTGCAGATCAAAGAGTTGAAAAATTATTTAACGAAGGAATTACGTAGATTTTGATCGACAGATGTTGTAGAATTTATGTTGGAGAATTTAATTGTGATGTATGCGACACAACAGGCTGAGACCGTCCATAAACATCTTATTCAAAAAGTATCACCTATAACAGTAAATCTCTTGCGAGACCGTCTCAGAAGAGACTAATTGTAACTAACTGCATATAACATTGCAATTCAAATAGCTAGAGATTCTATATAAGATTCAACATCAAAAACAAATTACATAATAATGGCATACCCCTTTCCTCAATATGACAAAGCAATCCAACAATGTCGAAATCATATGAACAAAATGGCCACGAATAATCTGCCTCAACATCGTAGTCTTCATCTTGTCCATCATAATCTACATAATCATCTTCACCATTATTAGAACAAACAATCGAAAGGGTATCTCAAAACTATAAAAGTAACGCTACCCATCAAACAAAATAAACCCAAAACAACAAAAAAATCAAAGAACCCAAATCAAAACATTAATTTTCCGGTTAACTCGACGTTGCTCGAGCTACTCACCTGCCACCAAGAAAGTCCGAGAACTAAAAACTGGAAAAAGTTTCGAGCACTGCAAACGATTGACCGTGCTCTCCGGGGTGCCATTGGTATATTGAAGGAGCAAATCCATATAACCCATTCCTGATCGCCGACTATTGGAAGCTTTCTGTCTATCTCTATCCTGTCGTACGAAAGAAAAGAACATTATTCCAAATAAATAATCTCTTGAAATTAAGTACATTAATACGAGTAATCTATCTTACTAAAAATGACTACAAAATGAACAAATAAATACGTATTCTTATAATAACAAGGTGCGACGGACAAACCCACATACCGAAGCATTCATTATCAATTTATCTCAAACATATACATCGACTTCATAGTCTATCGATCATCCTACAGACACCTCAATCACAACTTTTGTCTGATACAACATAGATCACCAGAGCTCCTCAAAGTCATAAACAAACCTCACATAATCACATTACCGCACGAGATCGTTACAGGAACACGTAAAACAACACAAATAACGAATCATTCAAAGATCTATAAAAAAAAACAAAATGAAAGAACAAATACTGCATTACCGCATTACCGCTACTGCCGATTAGAAGAAGCTTGATTAGGTAATCATAATCAGCTCTCGATTTCGTCGGTTGAGCCGCCATTAAATAATAATCAACAAAGAGCGTTAGTGGAGGTATTCCGTTCCTATTTTTGAACACAAATCAAAAACCGAAAACTTACCGGTCGAGAGCGCAGCTCCGCTAAGGTGGAAATTCGTCTGAAGAACGACATTATTCAATCTACACAACATAAAAACACAAGTCATTAGCAAATTTAATCAAACCTAATCACGTTAACATCAACACATTCTACGATTACGATAAAAAAAGACCAAATTTTCAATTTGTGGACGAATCATCGAAACAAAAAAACATGGGTCAAAGATCATATTTTTCCGTAAAAATTAGAAAATTAGATCTAAAAGCTCAGCTAAAGTACCCACAACTCTTGCTTTTTAATATGTAAAGGATGGGATAAGTAGTAATCCTCATGATGTTGGAGGAGACGACGACGACCACGATGATGATGTGGATGTGCTGAGAAAATATGAGGGATTGAATGGGTGACGAAGAGTGAATTATGGGAATGGGTGGATGAGAATGAAAGGGAGGAAAAGTGAGTAAGAGGGAAGGAAAAGCAAGAGAAGCAAAGTAAATGAAAGATGATAATTGAGAATAAACAGAAAGGTTGGAAGATAATGGAGGAAGATAAAGAAGGGAGGAAGATGATCATTGGAATCACAGGTTTGTGACTCTTCCTTGGGAGGAAGTTTTACTTGATGTTCTTCGTACTGACTGGAGATTAGGGTTAGCTACTAAGCTCATGTCTGCTGCTCAAGCCGCCATGGATCAGGTTAATTGAAATTGTAATTAGTTTGATTTTATTCTATGTTTTGGGTGAATCGGTGATTCCAATTTAGTAATATTTTTGATTTAATTTCCCTGTTTTATTTGAATTTTTGTGGGTTTTTGTTACTAATTTGAGTGTACACAATTTTTGTTCGATTAAATTACTGTGTTGCATTACTATTATGATGTTCCAAGAATTTTCAATTCAAGTAAGGAAGATTGAAGAATATGATATAGAAAAGAGAGGAAATTCAGGTTTAGATATGTCGGAAAACTAAGTAAAAGAGCAAACTGATTATTTTCGTTGCATACCTGAGGAGCTAGCAGGGGCATTCACAAAAAATGTGAGACATTGAGGTAAATTTTACGACATAAAGTAGTATCATTACTTAATTTGGGAAATTAGGCTTTAGATATGGTGAAATTGTATAAAATTGAGAAGGAAATTTTAGAACTTTTAGGTAAAATTTGTGCAGTAGCGTTTTGTACTTGCTCAATTTCGAGGAATGGGGGTTTATGTGTAGGGGATATTGAAGTTGTGAGAGGGGTTAGAAGACTCTGTAATTAATTAATTTTCTAAATCAAAACTTGGATGCATGCCTGAAGCTACATTTCAGTAAACACCTGAACTTTAATGTCTGAAAAATGTTCAGAAAGCATGATAGGATGATTTCTCTTATTTAAATTTTGCTAATGGGCACTACCAAAGTCAAGCCTTTTTATTATAACCTGAAAACAAAGGCAAGAATGTTTGAAAGAGAGCCAAACTAACCATCTTTGCATTGACGGGAGGTCTTTAACCAGCCATGTGTGCAGCAATTCAAGCAGCAACCTAAAGCCTTTTGCTCTGCAATCCCAGACAGGCCTAGCCCCCGAGAAAAAATATCATCAGCACCGAAACAAAAAACAAAGAGCATCCATATCGCAAGGCCACCAAAAAATGAGAGTCAAACAAAACAACGTTACACATAATAGATCTCCGACCCACTAATAACGCAAACGACAAAATTTCTGGGGAAGGTGAAATTAGAGAGAGATACTCATTTCTAACAAACAACCCCAATCTAAAACCCCCAATAAAAGCCACAGTTCAATCAACAAAAGCTATAAAAACCCAAAAACGTAACGCGCAAACCGATACACAATCACTAAGAGACTTGAAAAACAGACCGAAACAATTCGAAATCATACCAACAGAGGGCGATGCAAGGGCACACTAAATTCCCATAAAAGAGCATCCATATCACAAAGCCACCCAAAAATGTGAGCCAAGCACAACGGAAAAACTGAATCAAACAAGTGATAAGATCAGCACAAAAAATGAAACCAAACCTGGAATTAACACAGATAAATGGATCACCTTGGAGCTTAATTTGGGTGTTCTGCTTGGCAAACAAACAAAGAACAATCACCGGTTCGAAAAAATACCCGAGAGCCCGACTCAATCCACGATCATGCTCCAAATATTTTCCACCATTTATTACCCCTAGCTTGCATTTCAATGCCGTACCTGAAATCATACAATCAAATCAAAACCAATCAAATGACCCACACCGACACAGACACCAACAGCAGAAAAAAAACAGTAACAACATACAACCCTAGAATTTGGAAAATTGGCAATGAGCGGAATAGAGGAACTGAAAAGCAGAGGACAACAGAGCAAAGAAGGATTGTTGATGATACCCCAAAGCATGAGGGATTGAATGGATGATAACTGAGAATCGAGAATTGAGTGGACGATAACTGCGAAGGAAAGGAAGGAAAAGTTAGAAGATGAAGTAGGACAACTGAAGGAGTAGCATTTCAGAATGATCGAACAACCAAATCAATGGTCAAAAACAGGCAAAACAAATCAACGGCTGAGAAGTGGCGAGGCACTATTCATAAGGAAATACTATTCAAAAAAATAAAATATTGTTCACGAGGAATTGTTTGCACAATTCTCTTTTTAATATGTAAGGATACTATTATAATTTTTACTCTTAATTTGCTTACATTTTTTTTAATATTATTGTTTCTAAAGAAATGAAAGTAAGAAATGAAAATAAAACATACGGATGTAATCGCTTAAAGTTAAATAAATTAAAATGAAAACAGGCGAAGACTTAATACTTAATACATTGTAAAACCTAATTTAATTAAGACTCACTAAATTTAAACAAGCATAAAATAAATAAAAAGGGAGGACGACAACGACAGTATTTAAAGACTCTTACAAACAGAAAGACTCGACGGTTAATATTGGACAAAATTCATTATTTTCTAATAGGCTCATGGTCCTCATCGTAATCGTAATCTGAATTGTCTACCCAACCGTCTGTGTTTTCGTCTCCCAGAAGTTCAATTTCATGGAGTCGGTCCTCCTCCGTTGTAATTTTGTCATAAATAGTCCAGTAGTAAACTGATGGTAGGGATTCGTCACGTCCCTAACCGTCAATAAACTACCGATTATCGCTAGAGTCGGTCCGGGCTCTCGCAACATAGACCGATGTCAAGGTGGGTCCGGGCTCTCGCAACTTAGACCCTAGTCCGCGCTCTCGCGACTAAACTATTCTCAACATTTCCACAAAATAAGCAATCAATGAGAAGATGTACACAAGTATGGGAAACATGGCCACTACAACTCACACAAGCATATCAACAAACACATAGAGTGCCCACAATGTGACTAACAACAAAGATGTAACCTTTTCCCCTTAATCAACCCTAATCATCCATAATCTACCCCTAATCCCCCTACTAACCCCACAAGAAGACTACTCACTCATTATAAAGAGAAAACCAACATTCACAAGAGAAATCAATACTACAAAACCAACATCTATAATGAATAACAAGAACTATAATACTAACAATATGAAAAGATTCAAACAAGATTAAATAAACAAGATTAAGAGTAGAGATGATTATACCAACACTAAGGAGATGAAAAGATGCAATCTTGTATAAATAAGAACCCAAATAGAATCCCAAGGTTGTCAATCTTGGAACAATCTTCAAGAACTTCTTAATACAAGAACTAATTACAAAGATTAACTAATAATTAAAGGAAGATTAAAGCTAATATGAGAACACTAATCTAGGGTTTTGAGAGTCTAATGGAGGCTTAAACTAGTCTAGGGTAAGATAAGATGTCTTAACATTACAAGAAGGGAGTATATATATGGGTACAAGAATGAGGGGAAGAAAGAAAAGAGGGCGTGCAGCAGCAGCACGGTCCCGACCGGGACGGGCTGCCATCCCGACCGGGACGGGTTGGTCCCAACCGGGAAGGACCCACAGTAGCCATCTTCAAAGTGCATCTCATCCCGAACGGGATGAGCCTTGTAGGCCTCCTTTAGGCTTCTTTTTGTCCCTCCTTGCCTCTCATGGGCTTCTCGTCGATTTTCGGGACTCGGGATCGGGTCTCGGAGGCTCGGGATTAGGTCCCAAGGTCTCGGGGTCGATTCCAAGGTGTCGAGTCATCGTTCCTTAGTTTCGTTGGTTCCAAAATGTGTATGTATTGAGTCGGAATTGCTCCAACTCTTCCAAATCGGTCTCGGGAACCTGAAATGAACTAAAGGAAGCATAAGAAGCCCATAAACCGCTCCCAAGGAGCGATTCCACAAGGAAATGGGACCAAAACATAGTGAAAAAGGCACTACAAACTACACTTATCAACTCCCCCACACTTAACCCTTACTCGCCCTCGAGTAAGCACATACTAACTACTACACTAGCCGAATGGGTATTAGCGCACCCTACGCCCTTTCAACTCACGCGAGTGCACTTAGAGGAAAAGTGCGCTCCGCAAGGCAAGTGGGGTCTTGCGACAAAACCGCGGATGCAACCGGACACAAAACACACAAACAAACAAACACAAAAACAAACACTTAGACGGTCGCACCCAAAACAAAAGAAATACCGCTTCCCTCAAAAAGCGGTGAATGAAACACCGGTTTAGGACTCGAGGTAAGTGACAACGTTCCCAAGCTAGCAATACAAACCAAGGTGGACTAAACCCTAATAGTATGACGATAAAGCAACAAAAAACGTTGGTAAGTTACCTAGGTCCTCCTAACTTTCTAAAAACGTACTACGGGACGATCGGCGGAGTGGAAAAGTGAGGAACCACGGTGTTAGTCGACACTGTAGGTAAGTGAGACCCCGC
Organism: Agrostemma githago; assembly: GCA_958450325.1. Taxonomy (NCBI): domain Eukaryota; kingdom Viridiplantae; phylum Streptophyta; class Magnoliopsida; order Caryophyllales; family Caryophyllaceae; genus Agrostemma; species Agrostemma githago. The sequence continues at coordinate 18,132,310 of OY288250.1, forward strand.
CCCCTTTAGCGTGAGCCAAGAGGGTCGTCCCGTGTCCAAAACCGTCTAACTAGTCCAAGTAAAAAGGTGGAAATATCGCAAAATGAGGGATGACCGACTAATGCCGCTATCATCCTTCCTCGGGACTCGGTCCTTTGGTAGGCTCTTCACGGCAAAATTCGGAAAAAGGCTTATTTTTGTGGGGATTTCTTTTTGTGAGATGGGTTTTCTTTTCGCATTTTCTTTCTTTTCGACGTTTTGATTTGTTTGTTGCCATGCCATTTCTTTTTCTTCTTTTCTATTTTCCGGCCGGGGTGAAGAAAACGGTAGAAGGTGTCCGGCCGGGGTGTAATCAAGTCACCATGGGCCGAGACAAGAAAAGATATGGAGGGGGGAAAGAAAATAAAAAGAAAGAAATAAAAGGAAATGGGAGGGGAGGGCTAGGTGTAATCAAGTCACCTAGCCCGGATTCCGTCCAAATCCGACTAATTCCTAAAAAAGCGGTGAAAATCTTGTATATTGGACTTAATCAATTGACTTCCGACGTAATCACGTCATCGGGAGTCGGGAGCAACCAAACTACGGCCTCGAAAGCCACTACGATACCATGATTCAACGTGAAGGGGGAAAAAAAGAGAACACAAGCGATAAAAAGATGGAAAAGTAAGGATAGTTACCCAAACCGAGCGGTTAGTAACTCACTTGCTCCATCGTCTCGATGATCATTAGAGGCTCGTCGCTTGTCTTCCGGTTGCCGTCTCGCTTCACACTCACGAAGAACTCACGGTCGGGGTAGTAATGGTGTGAGGGGATGGGATTTGATGCGAGAGTCGGTGTAAAGTGGATAGGAAATGGAGTGAGGGCATGACAATGAAGTACATGGGGCATATGATAAGGCTAGGGTAGCTAGGGAGGTTGGGAGGGGGCATAAAACGGTTGGGTGGACTCGATTTGCGAAAAAGAAACACAAAGGGGGAGCAGGTGCCCGTCCCGATCGGGACGCTTCCTTCCCGTTCGGGATGTCTCACCCGTCCCGGTCGGGACACTTCCTTCCCGGTCGGGATGGACCTCCAGTGAGCTCGAATTTGTGCACCCCCATCCCGATCGGGATGACTCCCTCCCGGTCGGGATGCCACGCCCGTCCCGGTCGGGACGCCTCTTCCCGGCCGGGATGGGTCTTCTTCAACTTCCACAATCCCAAAAGCTTGCTCCAAGCTTCAAAAACCCGATCCTCGTGCTTACAACCCAAGGCATATCGTAGCCATTCTTCTCTAGGAAGCATTTTCACTTCACCTATCAAACAATACTCAAACACACATCAAACTCTCTCCCTCACAACGCTCATCAATCAATCCAAATAACAAGAATTCACAAAAATCCAACTAACTACAAGAAAGAGATATATACAATGAGACGGTTCTTGTGGAACTCCGTCAAACCAAGGTGGTGCAATCTTCATTCTTTTTCAACAACCATAACTAGTTCCATCTCCATCAAGGGCACGTAAGAACAATTCGAAGGCCCTAGCAAAGTCTTCAATCAAGCATGTCATATAACCAACCACATCCCAAGACTCTTCATGGCCTTGCCTCGACGTTCCCGGGGCATCCCGATCTACTAAGTTCAACGGCTTGAACTTGTACTTGCGATCCTTCGGGATATACCCAAACGTCCAACGATCCTCATGTGGCCCCAAGGGAGGCTCATCCTTCTCCTTGCTTTTCAACTTGTCATCAAGCCCATGATATGGGCACTCATCCTCCTCCAAATCGGAGTCATCATCCTCAAGTACATAGGAGTACTTCTTCAAGCTTTGTCCCGATTCCTCCCCTAGACCGACGTCTTCCGTGGCTTGGATCATATTGCATGACTCATCGCTAGTAGGCGAAGTGTTACCTTGGAGGTCGAACACTACCTTTTCCTCGCCTAACTCAAATGTGATCCTACCCTTCTTCACGTCGATCATGGCACCGGCAGTGTGTAGAAATAGGCGCCCAAGAATAATGGGAGTGTTTACATCCTCCGGCATATCGAGCACAATGAAGTCGACCGGAATGAAGAATTTCCCTATTCGTACCGGCACATCCTCAAGCATTCCCAATGGTCGGTTAAGAGATTTATCGGCCATTTGGAGTGTAATGGACGTACATTTCAACTCCGTCATCCCTAATCGCTCACAAATGGTGTAGGGAATAATGCTCACACTCGCACCCAAATCACACATAGCTCTCTCGATCTTGTAATTGCCGATGGTGCATGGGATAGAGAAACTACCCGGGTCCTTCAACTTCGGAAGCGTGAAACCTTGAATAAGCTCGCTCACCACCCTTGTGAACGCTATTGTCTCTTCCGTGTCAATGGACCGCTTCCTAGCTAGGATCTCCCGCATGAATTTTCCATATGCCAGGATTTGGGTAAGTAACTCGGTGAATGGGACACTAACATCCAACTTCTTCACAATGTTAAGGAACTTGTCGTATTGAGTGTCCACCTTAGTCTTCATTTGCCTTGATGGGAAAGGCAACTTGATTTGGTACTTGTTTTGCTCAATAGGAGTGGACTCTTCAAAGGACACTTTCCTTTTTCCCTTGTCTTTCTCTTGAAGAGGGGGAGGGTTGTCTTCTTGGGGTTTCTCGACCTCCCATAAGACTTGCTCCTCAATTGGATTATCAAAGCTTGACTCTTCTTGATTTGGAGATGCCATTTCCATTGTCGGTTCTTGCGTTGGCTCTTGCTCATTAGGATATGGAGGGGAGTCATAAGAGGTACCTCTCCTTGTGGTGATAGCATTTACATGCTCAAATGTCGGTGTTTCACCTTGAGAAGGTAGTTGCCCCTTTTGCCTTGAGGAGCTCCCCGAAGCGAGTTGAGATACTTGAGTCTCAAGTATCTTCATACGGGTATCTCTCATCGCGTTTTCCCCTTGAATATAAGTGAAGATCTCATGATGGTTTCTTGACATGTCCACTTGACATTGTTGCATATCTTGATTGCTCCTTTGTATTTCCATCAAAGTCTTTTGAATGTCAAAATCCCGTGGTGGGGATGATGGATTATGTGGAGTGTCGCTGAGGGCAAGAGGAATGCCATAATCATGAGTAGGAGACCGGCTCCTAGGCTTGCCTTGTTATTGATTACCTTGTGTAGCTTGTTGTTGACGGTTCCCTTGGAACCCATGAGAATTGCCTTGATTAAGGCCTTGGTTGTGGTTTTGTTGTCCTTGAAAGTTTCGGTTTCCTTGGAAATTTTGGTTTCCTTGGAAACCACCATGATTGAAGTTCCCTTGTTGGAACCCTTGCTTGTTGTTGAAGTTACCTTGGTTATTTTGCTTGAAATTGTTGAAGGGTCTTTGGTTACCCACATAACCTTGGTAACTTTCATTGTTGTCCCGTAAGGGAGGTGGAACATAGGGACGATGTTGTTGTTGATGTTGAAGCGCTTGTTGTTGAGGGACTTGATTAGAAGCTTCGTATTGGTTAGAGTAGGAGGCACCTTACTTGAACGCTTGAAAGGCGTTCACTTGCTCAATACTCCCTCTACAATTCACAGGGTCATGACCAACGATTCCACAAGTGTCACACATCCCAAAATAAGGTGTAGGAGGTGCGAACCCCAAAGCATTCACTTCTTGAATCGGTTGATGGTGGGAGGAACTAGTGCCTTGAACTTGGTTGAGGTGGCTTTGGAGCTTCTTGTCAATAGTCTCCATGTGTGTTTTCAATTGAGCTCCAAGGTCAATGCTTAACTTAGTGATAGCATCAACCTCATGCATGCCTCCTCGATGTGCCTTCCTAGGCCTAGAGTATTGCGAATTATGCACCGCCATCTCTTCGATTCTCGCCCAAATTTGGTCGTCATCGACCTCGGTAAACCTACCATTGGAGCCCATATTAAGTATAGCTCTCGAGTCCTCATAAAGACCATTCCAAAATTGTTGCACCAAGAACCATTGCGAGAGTCCATGATGAGGGCACGATCTTACCAAAGACTTAAACCGCTCCCAAGCTTCATATAGGCTCTCTTCATCCCTTTGTTGGAACCCGGTGATGGAGGCCCTAAGCAAATTCGTCTTTTCCGGAGGGTAAAACTTTTGGTAGAACGCCAAGGCAAGCTTTTTTCAAGTATCGATCCCCATGGTTGCCCTATCGAGACTCTTAATCCATTGCTTCGCTTTTCCAATAAGAGAGAACGGGAAAAGTACCCAACGAATTTGATCTTGAGTAACCCCGGTTTGAGATATAGCGTCACAATAATCGGAGAAAGTCTCCATGTGTTGGTGTGGGTCTTCGGTGGGCAACCCACTAAATTGGTTCCTCTCCACAAGTTGGATAAAATGAGGCTTCGCCACAAAATTCCCGGTATAAGTATCTAGTAATGCACTCGGTCCCGGCAAGACATCCTCGGTGAATGTGGGGTGAGAGGAAAACTTAGGCATTCTTGGATATAAGGGAGAGGATGGTGGTGTAGACGGTGTTGATGTAGATGAAGAGGGGGAACTAGGAGAAGAAGAATCACCAAAAGGATTTACGAAATTCCCTTCGGCCGTCTCTCGATGTGGATTGTTCAAGTCGGCTCCTTTGGGCTTGCCCTTGATGAGTATTGCTTGCACTCGGTTGAGAGATCCTAACCCGATTAATCGTCCGTTGGCGAAAGGCTCGAAAGAGTCTCTCCGGCTCTGGATTAAAGAGATTGAAATCGCCTCCCCTCCTAGGCATACACTACACACTAGAACAAACGTGAGAACACCTAGTGCTTTATGGGCACTAGGCAACGACAATAAACAAGCACAACTAGAGACAAAGAGAAAAGAAAACTAAGAAAAGAAGAGAAACTAGAAAATATTCACAAGAGAAGATGGGAGAACACAAAGTGTAACACCCCTGATTTTATAAATTGAATTAATTTAAAATTATATTCGTATTTCTATTTTGTTTACGACTTAACTCGTAATTCTCAAAATTATTATAAAACGGATTTATTGTTTAATCGTTTCAAACTCCTAAAATTCTATTTGACTCAGAAACTCTTATATTTAAAACATATTTTTATTTCTGTTTCGATTCATTTTATACATTTAATCTAATTCTTATCAAAAGTCTATTTCCGATATTTTGATTCTAATTTTTTTTTATTTATTTATTTATACTTAAGCTCGAATTTCTATTTTCGGCTCGAAGTTAATTTATTTTAAGTTTCGTCAAAACATTTATTACATTTCCTCGAGAAATCAATTTAATTCACTTTATCGAAGATTTATTATTTATCGAGAAATTCTATTTCACCGTCTTATTATTTATTTCTATAAGCTTCGTTTTCGTCTTGAATACTTTATATACTCATTTTATTTATCAGCCGAATTATTTAATGATTTTATCAACTTGTTTTTAATTCGATTTGTTGATCAGTCAACTTATCCTTACGGTATTCGTTTATTTCGTATTCTCTAACCCAATTTATTTAGTTGTTCATGATTCATTTCCTTCTCCTTTTTTTTTGGTTCCACCGACTCAATCCTCTTACCCCACTTTTTTTTTTTTCTGATTGATGCAACTCACCTCCTTTGTTCTCATAAATATCATTCACTCCCTCTGCCTTTTTGTTTCATATCCCACTGTTTCCTATTCTTTTCCTCCTCACACCATTTCGTTTACCCCCTCTTCAGTCTGTCTTGTTGATGTTTTCAACTTTAAAAAGCCGCTGCTTCTTCCTCTCTCTCGATCGCCTTCTTTTTCAGCCCAAAAACAGAGTTGCTGCGTTCTTCTGCTGGTGTCGTTTCTGTGGCACTGCTTTACCTCTTAGTCTTCTTCCTCCTCTTCTCATGTCGTTGCTGCGTGATGTTGCTGCTACGGTCTTGCTGCTGCTGCTGCGCACTTGACCTGCTGATCCTTTTGTTGGTCCGTGTTCCCTTCCTCTTCTTTTCTCTTTCTTTTTCTTCTCATTTCTGCTGCTGTTATGTCGTTGCGTTTTAGTTCGATTTCGCTGCCTTTGTCGTCTCATTCTTGTATTGCTTCCTGCTCGATTTCTTCTCCATCTGTTTGTGTGTCGCTGCTTTTGTATCAGTTCATTCCTTTATTTCGTTTCACTTTCATTTTCTCACGTTTTGATGCTTCTTTTTCCGGGTTTCGTTCATGCTACGTTCGTTGTCTTCTTCTTCTTGCTGTCTGACTTTGATTATCATCCGATGATATTTCTGCTGTTCTTTCTCCCCATCCTCATTGATGTACGCTGCTGCATGATTGTTGTTGTGCTGTTGTTGCTGTTCTGTCCTTCATTCTTCTTTCCTTCTTCCTTCTTCGTTTTCTTCTTTTATTGCTACTGTCTCGTTGATGCTTCTACTGTATTTCATCCGATTTCTGTCCTGTCTTGTGTCTGCGTACTGCTGCTTGATGCCGCGTTCTTGTCCGCTGTTTTTCGATTCTCGATGCCGCTGTTTTGGTCTTGTTACTGCTGCGTTTTGTGTTTTGTTGCATGCTATTGCGTGTTGCTGCTACTACTGTTTGTTTCGTCCTGCGGTGGCTGTCGTTTTTGTTGTCGTTCTGCTGTTACGATGCTGGTTCTTCATCTACTGTTCTTCTTCTTATTTCGTATTTCGTTATTTCGGTTCGGTTTGCTTGGCTCTTCTTCTTCGTTCCTTTTCTTCTCTTCTATTATCTCCTCTTTCTCCTTCTTCCTCTTCTTATTCATTTCTGCTGCCATTCTACTATCGCATTTGCCGATTCGATTAAGTTCGGTCTTCATGCTTCTATTTTTTTTAAAACACATCCATTCCCTTTCCGTCGTGTGTCATGTACGTCTCATTCTTTTATTTTGTCTACTCGTTTGTCGTGGTGAATCGTGCTTAGAAGACTAGCGGTTCTACAACTTGGAGCTTAAGGACGACATTTATACTGATTTGAAGCTTGGGTTGATCAAGAAGGACGAGTACGAGTACGAGTTCGTTTCGGATATCGACTTGAGGTAACTTTAGGACGTTACTCGATTTTATATTGTATGTTTGAGTAGTAGTATGTAGTAAATATTTTAACTTCGGTTTTCTAATTTTAGCTATTTATTATTGCTAATTAATTTTAAATCGTATGCCTTATAAATGTTTTACGACTTTCGATATCGTTTTATAAATCGTTAGTAAATTTAATTATTTACGATCGTTATAATATTTTGTTGGTTATCGTGACACTAGTAACTAAATAATAACGATTTCATATTTTCTTCATATTTCGTAAATTTATAATTTCCACTTTTTTTTTTTTTTTATATTATAATCGAGAATTGTATACTTGTTCGATAAATTAATTTTCGTTTTACGATTTATACTAGTAAATGAGAATATGGTCGATTTTATTTTAAATATATTTTTAGTCGAGACTATTTTCATTAATAATTTCCTATTTGTTTCCGATTGACTATTTTTATTAAAATCCGTATTATTTATTAATAAAAACTATTTGCTAAAAATAATTTGAAACCTTTCTAAAATTCATTTCATTTATAAAACTCGTTGACTTAATTAATTTTGATATCGTTTTTCCTAAAATATCTCTTTTCTGAAAATTTATAGTTTTAACTCGATTTCCTAAATATTTATAAAATATTGTATATTGACTTATCATATTTTATTTGTATTTTGAGTAACGAATTTAGAAATATAATAAAGTTACGATAACGACGATAATAATAAATGTTGATTTCGTTAGAAATGTTATTTTATACATTTCACTTATTTTAATCACTTATATATTTTCTATACCAAATTTCTATTTTAAGTAAGTTTCTAAAATTAATAAGTTTCTATTTATAGAAAGTTTCCATTCTAATATAAAATGTTTATTGTTTTATCGTCATAATGATTATATTTATTTTGAATATCGATAATGGCTTGTTTTGGAGTTATGGAATAAGGACAAGTGTGGGGTTAGAGTAATATAGTCTGGGATGTACGTTTTTGCCATCAGCTATAAAGCCGGTGTGCCTATTTGGGGCACATTTGGTCGTTGAACTGGGCGTAGTTTCGCCCAGGAGAGTGTATGTTTTGACCTTAAGCTAGATATCGCATCGTGTTAGTCGCCGTCAGCTGAACTAGACATATTTGTTGTCTAGGGAGGGGTATGCACTACTTAAACCAGGACCTCGCTGCACGCAGTCCTGTTATAGTTGAGTTGCCTAGTTAGAGACTGGATTCTGTTATGAGTTAAGTCTACAGTTCTCGAAGCTAGTTTTTAGTATTCTCCTAGTGAAAGTCTAGCCTTGTGCACACTGATCGGATTTCCATAACGCCATTTTTGAATATTATTGTTATCGATTGATTTTGACTTGCAGGTTGACAAGTGTTTTAAATTTTCTCCGAAAACTTATTTTTATTATATCGTTTTTTAATGTTTTCTCATTTTAAGTATTTTGATATAATAATACTATTATTTTTCCATATGATATAATATGGCTGGGAGAACGTCCGAGTTACTCCCCACTGACGTGGCTGTTATGTTTATAACATGACAGGTAATTGCTGCTGGGTTTTGGGTGTGAGCTAGCGAGTAGCATGGATCCTACTCTTTCTTCATTCGTATAATTTATGGATTTGTATAAACCCGTTTGGAGAATTTACTTTTAGCCCTTTTGTAAAAAGAGGCCTTTGTATTGACTTACCGTTTCTTTTAATAAGATATAGTTTGTCAATGTGTTTTAATCCCAACTCTGCAGTGTTTCCGCCACTGTATTGCATTAGATTTTCTAGGGGATTACACAAAGAAGGGTAACTAAGTCTAGAAGTAAGCAAACTAAGTCTAAACAATGCACCGTCCCCGGCAACGGCGCCAAATTGATGGTAGGGATTCGTCACGTCCCTAACCGTCAATAAACTACCGATTACACCTAGTGGGTAGCTAGGGTAAGTCGGGATCGTATCCACGAGGAGGGTAAGGCGAAGTTTAGACTATGTCTACCTAAAACGAGACTAGGTCACCAAACAAACACAAAGAAACGATAAACGGAAAACTATGATGGAGGAGAAGAGATAGCTAGACTAATGATGAACTAACAATTAAACTAGAGTGAACTAAGACTAACTAAGGAGATGAACTCAAATATGGAAGAAAGTGGGGTAGGTCGGGTTCATAGGAGTAGAAGGGTAATTGGGGTGATCAAGGGTATAGGTGTCTCCTAATCGCTAGAGTCGGTCCGGGCTCTCGCAACTTAGACCGATGTCAAGGTGGGTCCGGGCTCTCGCAACTTAGACCCTAGTCCGCGCTCTCGCGACTAAACTATTCTCAACATTTCCACAAAATAAGCAATCAATGAGAAGATGTACACAAGTATGGGAAGCTTGGCCACTACAACTCACACAAGCATATCAACAAACACATAGAGTGCCCACAATGTGACTAACAACAAAGATGTAACCTTTTCCCCTTAATCAACCCTAATCATCCATAATCTACCCCTAATCCCCCTACTAACCCCACAAGAAGACTACTCACTCATTATAAAGAGAAAACCAACATTCACAAGAGAAATCAATACTACAAAACCAACATCCATAATGAATAACAAGAACTATAATACTAACAATATGAAAAGATTCAAACAAGATTAAATAAACAAGATTAAGAGTAGAGATGATTATACCAACACTAAGGAGATGAAAAGATGCAATCTTGTATAAATAAGAACCCAAATAGAATCCCAAGGTTGTCAATCTTGGAACAATCTTCAAGAACTTCTTAATACAAGAACTAATTACAAAGATTAACTAATAATTAAAGGAAGATTAAAGCTAATATGAGAACACTAATCTAGGATTTTGAGAGTCTAATGGAGGCTTAAACTAGTCTAGGGTAAGATAAGATGTCTTAACATTACAAGAAGGGAGTATATATATGGGTACAAGAATGAGGGGAAGAAAGAAAAGAGGGCGTGCAGCAGCAGCACAGTCCCGACCGGGACGGGCTGCTATCCCGACCGGGACGGGTTGGTCCCGACCGGGAAGGACCCACAGTAGCCATCTTCAAAGTGCATCTCATCCCGAACGGGATGAGGCCATCCCGAACGGGATGAGCCTTGTAGGCCTCCTTTAAGCTTCTTTTTGTCCCTCCTTGCCTCTCATGGGCTTCTCGTCGATTCTCGGGACTCGGGATCGGGTCTCGGAGGCTCGGGATTAGGTCCCAAGGTCTCGGGGTCGATTCCAAGGTGTCGAGTCATCGTTCCTTAGTTTCGTTGGCTCCAAAATGTGTATGTATTGAGTCGGAATTGCTCCAACTCTTCCAAATCGGTCTCGGGAACCTGAAATGAACTAAAGGAAGCATAAGAAGCCCATAAACCGCTCCCAAGGAGCGATTCCACAAGGAAATGGGACCAAAACATAGTGAAAAAGGCACTACAAACTACACTTATTAAGCAAATTAATCTTCAAAGTTTCTAGCTGTGGTGGTAGCGATGGAGCTTGCAGCAATTGTTGAAGCATTTGCCACTCTTGGTCCTTTCTCTTTCTTTCTTCTCTTTTGTTATGCAATGCCAATTGTTGCAAAGCAACCTCCGCATTTGTCTTCTTAAATTGCAATTTCTCCCTCTCCAAAGCTAGATCAACTGCAGTTGTTTCATTCATCGCTGCAAATTGCAAGTTTATTTCATCTAACTCAACATTACTGACTTTTTTCTTACCTTTATTTCTCATTGCCTGTTGTCGACCCTCAGGACGTTGAGTGCTTGCACTCTCAACATCATTAGAGGTAGGATTTGACGGCTCATCATCAAGTCGTACTCTTTTACCACTACTGTTGATGTCTTCATTTACACCGCCGGTAGATGTCCCTCCAACGACACCCGTTTTGGAAGCGTTGGCAGCGAAGGGAGCTAAATAAACTTTCCATTTCGGATGCCCTTTTAACATATCTCAAGCATGATCCAAGCTGAATCTGGTTTTATATAAAGCTCTGGTCTCTGCTAAGACGCTTTCTTCATTCCACCCACTGGCCCTTCTTCTACAAGTCGTCTCATAGCACGAACTCCGTCTCATGATTACGGTAGATATTCTTCTAAATCGATTATCGAGCATTCCAATAGAGCGTTGTCCTAGTGCAGGATTGTAAACTCTTGCCAATTCATATTTTTCAAATACACGCTTCCAGAAAACATTCTTGTTTTGGTTAGTACCAATAGCACCATCTTCAGAAATAATAATAAAAGAGAAAATTAGTGCCTCATCCTCCTTTACGGAGAAAGTAGCCCGTTCGAGTTTCGTGATGTTGGGGTTGATAAATTTTCGACTACATTTTCATCAACATCGTCATCAACATGATATTGACTCTGAAAATTTGCAGGAGTTTGGGTAGAGAATATAGGAAAATGGTTAGTATAATCATATGTTGATTTTCATTAAGTCGATGCAACTTAGTGATGAGCCGCGGTGTAGCCGACTGCAACTGTCCCTTAATATCGTACAAGGGGCTCCTTCATTTAAAGAAACATTGACTAATTTGTTTAAAAAGAACATTCTTAATAGTTTTGGAAGGGGGCAAGACATTAACACACCTAATGGTTAATTTTAGTTTCTGGAATGTTAGGGGAATAAATAGTAAGCATAAGCAAGGAGATATAAGGAGGTTTCTTTATCTGAATAATATAGGATTTTGTGGGTTATTGGAGACTAGAGTTAAGACCAGGAATATGAATAATGTTAAGCAAGGTATAGGTAATCAATGGAAGTATATTACGAATAATAATATCAGAGATGGTGGCAGAATCTGGATTATTTGGAATCAGGCTTTGCTTCATATCATAGAACTTAGTACTGAGGATCAAGTGATTCATGTTGAAGTTACCTTTCTTCCTAATGGTTTTAAGTTTCTATGCTCTATTGTCTATGGGTTTAATAAATTGGCTGACACTACTAAAAACAGCTGAAATAGCGTCGGACAGGTTGCGTCGGATTTATTATCCGACGCAAATGGCATAACTGTGTCGATTTGCGTCGGCTAATCCGATGCAATAATATTGCGTGGGACTAGCCGACGCTATCTGACTCCATGATACAGGCGCCAATAATTTTGGGTTGGCGCCACTATGTGAAAGGGTTTGCGTGGGATTAGCCGACGCAAAGCCGATCCAAATGGAAGGCTTTGCGTCGGCTAATCCCACGCAAAAGTTGTTGACTAAAAACTCCCAGTCAACAGAATTAATAGCTGTGCGTCGGATTAGCCGACGCAATGTTTAATATTGCGTCTGGTTGCGTCGGCTAATCCGATGCGGTATGCGTCAAAGTAAAAAAAATTCAGTCAACAGAATTAATAGCTTTGCATCGGATTAGCCGACGCAAATTTCAATATTGCGTCTGGTTGCGTCGGCTAATCCGATGCAATATGCGTCAAAGTAAAAAAAATTCAGTCAACAGCATTAATAGCTTTGCATCGGATTAGCCGACGCAAAGTTTAATATTGCGTCTGGTTGCGTCGGCTAATCCGATGCAGTCTGCGTCAAAGTAAAAAAAATCAGTGAACAGAATTAATAGGTTTGCATCGGATTAGCCGACGCAAATTTAAATATTGCGTCTGGTTGCGTCGGCTAATCCCACGCAACATATGTTAAATTAATAAAAAAAAAAAAAAAATTAAATGCGTTGCATCGGATTAGCCGATGCAAATTTTAATATTGCGTCTGGTTGCGTCGGCTAATCACACGCAACATATGTTAAATTAAAAAAAAAAACGCGACAGTCAGACACAAACCCAATCTCCCTATCCCTCTCCAACCCCGAGCGATAACCCGGCGATCCCAATCCCCAACCCGAACGCGCACAACCCCCACCCACCTCCGGCGACCTTCTTCCGGCGACTTCCCTCCAGCGCGCACACCCACCCAGATCCGGCGACCCAGTCCATTTCCGGCGCACCAACGACCAAACCCTAGGTTTTCCCTACCCATTTTCGGCGAACCCAGCCCCGAACCCCCGGCGAACGGTCCCCCCTGAACCCTACCCTTTCCGGCGCACCCAAACCCGGCCCCGAACCCCCGACGAACTTAACCCGTCCCCGAACCGTACCCCCGGCGAACCGAACCCGTCCCCGAACCCCCGGCGAACCGAACCCTCCGGCGTACTCGCTCTAACCCGACCAAGCCCCGAAAAACCCTAACCCGACCTTCAAATCTCAGGTATGGACTCTACTGTTTAAGTTTTTTGATTAGTTTATTTTTTACTTAATTAGTTCAATTAGTTTACTGTTTAGATTATTTAATTAGATTAATTGTTAGTTAGTATGTTAGGCTTTGTTGCTAAACTGTTTTGATTAAGTTAGATAATTATGGTGATTAGATTGTATGGTGATTATGTAGGGTTAATTAGTTAATTAGATTGTAGGGTGAGTATGTTAATTAGGTTAGATAGTTTAGTAATTAGGTTAATTACGTTAATTAGTATGTGAATTAGGTTAGATTTCGTTTTATTGTTAGACGGTAATTGTAGTATGTGAATTAGGTGAGTTAGTATGTTAATTAGGTATTAGTGATTATTGTATTAGGTTAGAAATTGTGTTATTAGATTAGTAGTAGTATGTAGTAGTATAATGAATTAGATTTGTTGAGGTAGATGGGTAGTAGTATTAGTAGTAGATTAATTAGTAGTTTTAGTAGTAGTACATTAGTACATTAGTAGTGCTAGTAGTAGTATTACTAATCTACTACTAATATTACATTAAAATACTTCATTACTACTACTAATGCTACTACTAATATTACTAATCTAATACTAATATTACTAATACTAATAACCTACTACTAATACTACGTACTACGTACTACTACTACTAATATTACTAATCTAATACTAATATTACTAATACTAATAACCTACTACTAATAATATGTACTACTAATACTACTACTAATATTACTAATCTAATACTAATATTACTAATACTAATAACCTACTACTAATACTATGTACTACTAATTTTCTACTACTACTACTACTAATTTTCTACTACTACCACTAATACTAATTTTCTATTACTACTACTAATTTCCTACTTCTACTACTACTACTACTAATTTTCCACTACTACTACTAATTTTCTACTACTACTACTACTACTAATTTTCCACTACTACTACTACTACTGATTTTCCACTACTAGTACTACTATACTACTACTTCTACTAATTTTCTACTACTACTACTACTACTAATTTACTACTTGTACTTTTACTACTACTACTACTAATTTTCTACTACTACTATACCACTAATTTTCTACTACTACTACTACTACTACTACTACTACTACTACTACTACTACTACTACTACTACTACTACTACTACTACTACTACTACTAATTTTCTACTACTACAACTACTACTAATTTTCTACTACTACAACTAATACTAATTTCCTACTTCTACTTTTACTACTACCACTACTACTAATTTTCTACTACTACTACTACTACTACTACTACTACTACTACTACTACTACTACTAATAATAATAATAATCTTCTACTATGTACTTCTGCTACATAAACAATACTAAAAAAAGGGAAATTTGTTTTGTTTCCTAAATTTCAGCAGTTAGTGATTGTAATTATAGTACGTATTAATGCTTTGGATTACTGTGTCGAGATATGATTGCTGTTGTTATTTGTTTTCGTTGTGTACTGTGCATGAGCATTGTCTGAAATCTACTCAGACCTACCTAGTGCCCGTTCAAGAGTTACTCATTAGGAGTAATTCTTGGACAGTCCCCGTTTTGGGACTTTTCTTGTACCTTTCATGTCACTTAGGTGGTAAACATGAAATTGTGTTGTGTTGGTAAGAGGAAAATTTGGTGACAATTCCCTCAATGTTCTTCGATTGCATATGTGGAGTTTTCATATATTCCACATTGTGCTGTTGGAGAACTGAGGCGAATTGCTGCCGAAATTTTCTCTTATCGACATTACACAATTTCGTGTTTATCAGTGACATGGAAAGCACAAGAATGGGTTTAGGTTGGAGTGATAAGGTCCCCGGTGATGAATCGTTTTTAAATTGATGGTTGTGAGAGTTCCAACTTATGGTGAAATTCGCGAACTTTTCTTCAAATTCCATGTTGTTGACTTCTTTCCCCACGCCATTTTGTTCATGTCTACATACTCTAATCATTCATAGTTCAATCCATATAGAATGAATAGAGTAGAACGGAGTTGGATGTACGAGAGACTGGCCGACAATAAGCGACCGAAAATAGAATTTAGAGACGGTGTGGAGGAGTTCATCAAGTTTTCCTTAGATAATAACCCCCACTACACCAGCGAGAAGCTTAGGTGCCCATGTAGAAAATGTCAAAATCGTGCCTTAAAACATGAAGTAGATGTCAAACAACATCTATACAAGCACGGTTTTATTGAGAACTACTACGTGTGGACGTATCATGGTGAAAATGAAAGTAGTCGCCTGCAAGAACCTGTTCGCGAAAATCCGTACCGGGACTTCGTAGAGGACGCACTGCGTACGACGGTTGAGGACATCATGGAGGAGGAACGTAACCCAGACAACTTAAGCGACGAAGAAGTGCAACATGAACCCAACCCACAAGTCCTTTCCTTTTTCGAAATGCTAAAAAGTGCTGAACTCCCAGTTTTCAGCGGGTGCGATATGAGTCTGTTGCAAGTCGTTTCAAGGATGCTGACTTTGAAGTGCGAGAGCAACATGACCTTAAGACATTTAGACGGTTGGATCCAACTGCTAATTGACCTTCTACGAGGCACTAAGGAGAATGTCATGTCAAATAATTTCTACGAGGTTAAAAATTTGTTGAAGGGCCTCCAACTCCCCCATGAAAAGATAGACTCGTGTCCGAATGGATGCATGCTGTTCTGGAAGGGAGATTCGGACCTCGACGCGTGTAGAAAATGTGGATCCGGGAGGTACAAGAGTCGAACAAAAAATACTAGGGGGAAGAGAGTACCAACTAAGGTTTTGACTTACTTCCCAGTAGGTCCGAGGCTGCTAAGACTGTATGCGACAAAGAAAATTGCGGGCGAGATGAGTTGGCACCACAGTAGCTCCAAAATCAGAGTTAGTGGTATGATGACACACCCTAGCGACGGTGAAGCTTGGAAGACATTTGATACCAAACATCCCGAGTTCGCGAAAGAGCCGCGCAACGTACGTTTGGGTTTGTGCACAGATGGTTTCTCACCCTACGGGCAGTTCGGCAAGTCGTACTCATGTTGGCCGGTTATTTTGACACCGTACAACCTACCGCCGTGGTTATGCAATAAGAGACAATTTATGCTCCTGTCACTTATTGTTCCTGGCCCTAAGAACCCGAAAGCCAATATGGACGTGTATCTCCAACCACTTGTCGAAGGGTTAAAAAGTTTGTGGGATAATGGGATCTACACGTACGATGTGTCGAGAAAAACTAGTTTCAATTTACGGGCTGCACTAATGTGGACCATCAACGACTTCACAGCTTACGGGATGTTGTCTGGTTGGAGTACAACGGGTTACCGTGCTTGTCCTTACTGTCAAGCGAAGGATAAAAAATCCTTTTGGCTTAAAAATAGCGGAAAGGTATCTTGGTTTGACTGTCACAGACAATTTCTACCTTCCGACCATCCATTTAGGCATAACTGTAAGAATTTCCTGAAGAAACAACCCGATGAAACTAGGATCGCATGTAAACGGTTAACAGGCGATGAGATATGGACAGATGTGCAGAAGTACCCTACAATAGTACACGCTACCCACCAACAGTTGAAAAAATTGAAGGACAAGAAGGAAGGTTGGTGGAAGCAGAGCATATTCTGGGAACTTCCGTACTGGCACACTCTGCTTATCAGACACAACCTTGATGTTATGCATATCGAGAAGAATTTCTTTGAGCAGATTATCAACACCGTGATGGATGTATCGAACAAGACAGCCTTTGGACCAAAAGGCAAAGCCGATTTCAAGGAACTGTGTCTTGGGCGACCTAAGTCGTCGTCGTTTGTTATGGACAAAAATGATAAGAAGACTTTGTGCGATTGGGTAAGTGGTTTGAAGTTTCCGGATGGTTACGCATCCGACTTATCCCGGTGTGTGGACCAGTCCAAGTTAATTTTGCATGGCATGAAAAGCCACGACTGTCACGTGTTTATGTCGCGCTTATGCCAGTAGCTTTGAAGCAGCTGGTGCCAATGAACACGTGGAATGCATTGACAGAGATCAGTCAGTTCTTCCGAGATTTGTGTTCTACTATGGTGTCAGTCGAGTCCATGAATCGACTTGAGAACAATATTCCCGAGATCCTTTGCAAGTTGGAGAAAATATTTCCTCCGTCATTCTTCAACTCGATGGAGCATCTCCCACTTCATTTGTCGTATGAGGCAAGGGTTGGCGGTCCAGTTCAGTATCGGTGGATGTTCCCATTCGAAAGGTAACGTCCTCAACTGTCCTTAGTGTGACTTCCCGTGCATTGATTACCAATTAAGTCTTACATGAGAGCTAATATTTTAATTTGCAGGTTCTTAAACCATCTGAAAAAAAAAATTGGTAACAAAGCACGTGTTGAGGGTTCAATATGCAACGCGTATTTGTTAGAGGAGACATCAAACTTCTGCTCCTTCTATTTCGAAGAGCACGTTGACACAAAAGCTAAAGACCTAGACGTGGGTGTGCATCAGACTGAAGACCACCAAATAGAGGTGGAACCCTTTCAGTCTGATGTTGGAAGCAACACTGGAAAATGTAAGGAGAGGTGGTTGACCTATGTTGAGTACAAGCAGGCACACTCCTACGTTCTGAGAAACTGTGGCCCTGTAATCAGACCGTACGAGGAGTAGGTAACTCACGTACAACATACCCTCCTCATAATTGGTAGTATGTGTGATTAGGTACAACTGCTGACCATTTCAGGAAATTCGAGGCTTTCATTATGGCAGAACATGCAGAAGTGACAACATCTGACGATGTTTGGGTGGCATATGAGTCACTGTTTCCCTCTTGGCTACGCACTCAAGTATGTTGAAATGCTATTTGCTTGATCATTACAAATTGTGTATGTGTTTGGTACAAAATTTAATTGCATTGTTTTTCGACGAATTTTATGTTGACAATTGCCTGAAGCGCTGGAGGATCCCATTGTAAGACTTCTAGTCACTGGGCCGTCTTCACGAGTCAGAACTTGGAGGCGATATACAATTAACGGGTACAAGTTCCGTGCGTTTGTCGAGGGTGTTGACGTTCCAAAACTGACCAAAAGTAACGACGTATGTGTGTTGTCCACCGAAGGGTCAGATTACTATGGAACACTACTCGAGGTGATCGAGCTGGACTACTACGACAACCACAAAAACTGCAAGGCCATACTGTTCAAATGTGATTGGATCGACAACTCCCCGCACGGAGTCACTGTTCATGAGAACTACAACCTTGTGGATGTCGACCTGACGAGAAAACTGCGAGGGCACAACCCTTTTGTGTTGGCGTATCAAGTCGATCAAGTCTGCTATGCACCTTACCCAAAGGGAAAAAAGAGTACGAATTGGTCTGCGGTTTTCAAAATCAAGGCAAGATCACAAGTTGATAATCCTATCATCGACGATGACGTCTACCAAGAGAGTGTAGTTGGTAATAATCAGCCGATGTCATCAACTCTGATCGAAGACAATGACGTCAATGAAGAAGAATATGTAGTTGAAGTTGCTGGTGCTGTAGGGGAGGACGACGAGTTTGCCGAATGGATTGTTCCTGAGGGAGAGGGTGATGAGGACGACTTGGTCGTCGACGATGAAGATGACGGTGATGAGGTGAATACTGACTGGGACGATGATGATGAAGACGGGGACGAGGGGTTCATTGAACCGCACACCAACGCGGACAATGACAGTGACAGACGATAATTAGCAATAATGTAGTTGTTTGTATCTTATTCGCATAAGTTGTAATTTATTTATTTTTAATTGAAGAATATTTTGGTACTTAATGAAACTCCTGCTTTACCCTAAACAAACTGACTCTACAGTTTAACTTTGCGCAAACATATTTTGTAGACGTGATTATGTCAGGTGGCAGTGGGATGGTGATAAGTGTAGTTTGTAGTGCCTATTTTGCTATGTTTTGGTCCCATTTCCTTGTGGAATTGCTCCTTGGGAGCGATTCATGGGCTTCTTATGCTTCCTTTAATCCGTTTCAGGTTCTCGAGACCGATTTGGAAGAGTTGGAGTGATTCCGACTCAATACATACACATTTTGGAGCCAACGAGATAAAGGAACGATGACTCGAGGCCTTGGAATTGACCCCGAGACCTTGGAGCCCAATCCCGAGCCTCCGAGACCCGATTCCGAGTCCCGAGAATCGACGGGAAGCCCATGAGATACAAGGAGGGACCCTAGAGCTCTTATTGGAGGCATACAAGACCCTTCCCGGTCGGGATAGTGGCCTTCCCGATCGGGAAGGGATGCACGTTTAGGAGCGCCACTGTGGGTCCTTCCCGGTCGGGTTGAGCCCTTCCCGATCGGGATGACAGAACCCTTCATGATCGGGATGATCCGTCCCGGTCGGGATGGGCTACAGCTCACCCGCATTTCTTCTTTTCTTCTCCTTCATTCTTGTACCCATATATATACTCCCTTCTTGTAATGTTAAGACATCTTATGATAGTTTAGCATTCCTTAAGCCTCTCTAAAACCCTAAAACCCTAGATTTACTTTCAATCATTAGTTTTAATCTCCCTTTAATTATTAGTTAATCCTTGTAATTAGTTCTTGTATTAAGAGGATACTTGAAGAATTCTCCAAGATTGACAACCTTGGGTTTTATTTGGGTTCTTATTTATACAAGATTGCATCTTTTCATCTTCTTAGTGTTGGTATAACCTTTCTTACTCTTAATCTTGTTTATTTAATCTTGTTTGAATCTTTTCATATTATTAGTATTATTGTTCTTGTTATTCATTATGGATGTTGGTTTTGTATTATTGATTTCTCTTGTGAATGTTGGTTTCCTCTTTATAATGAGTGAGTAGTCTTCTTGTGGGGTTAGTAGGGGGATTAGGGGTAGATTATGGATGATTAGGGTTGATTAAGGGGAAAAGGTTACATCTTTGTTGTTAGTCACATTGTAGGCACTCTATGTGTTTGTTGATATGCTTGTGTGAGTTGTAGTGGCCATGCTTCCCATACTTGTGTTCATCTTCTCATTGATTGTTTATTTTGTGGAAATGTCGAGAATAGTTTAGTCGCGAGAGCGCGGACTAGGGTCTAAGTTGCGAGAGCCCGGACCCACCTTGGCATCGGTCTAAGTTGCGAGAGCCCGGACCGACCCTAGCAATTAGGAGACACCTATACCCTTGATCACCCCAATTATCCTTCTACTCCTATGAACCCGACCTACCCCACTTCCTTTCCATATGTGAGTTCATCTCCTTAGTTAGCCATCGTTCTTTTAGTTTATTTATTAGTTCGATCATTAGCTTAGTCATATCTCTTCTCCTCCATCATAGTTTTCCTTTTCATCTTCTTTGTGTTTGTTTGGTAATCTAGTCTCGTTGTAGGCCAACCTAGTCTAAGCTTTGATATACCGTCCTCGTGGATACGATCCCGACTTGCCCTAGCTACCCACTAGGTTAGTCGGTGTTTTATTGATCGGCTAGGGACGTGACGAATCCCCTACCATCAATTTGGCGCCGTTGCCGGGGATGGTGCATTGTTTAGACTTAGTTTGCTTATTTCTAGACTTAGTTACCCTTCTTTGTGTTCTCCCAATCTTCTCTTGTGAATATTCTCTAGTTTTTCTTCTTTTCTTAGCTTTCTTTTATCTTTATCTCTAGTTGTGCTTGTTTATTGTCGTTACCTAGTGCCCATAAAGCACTAGGTGTTCTTACGTTTGTTCTAGTGTGTAGTGTATGCCTAGGAGGGGAGGCGACTTCTATCTCTTTAATCCAGAGCCGGAGAGACTCTTTCGAGCCTTTCGCCAACGGACGATTAATCGAGTTAGAATCTCTCAACCGAGTGCAAGCAATACTCATCAAGGGCAAGCCCAAGGAGCCGACTTGAACAATTCACCTCGAGAGACGACCGGAGGGACCTTCATCAATCCCTTCGGTGATTCTTCTCCTAGTTCCCCCTCTTCATCTACATCAACACCGTCTACACCACCATCCTCTCCCTTATATCCAATCATGCCTAAGTTTTCTTCTCACTCAACCTTCACGGAAGACGTTTTGCCGGGTCCATCAACTTTACCGGAGGCATATACCGGGAATTTTGTGGCGAAAACGCAATTTATCCAATTGGTCGAGAGAAGTCAATTTAGTGGGTTACCAACCGAAGATCCTCATCAACACATGGAAACCTTTTCGGATTATTGTGACGCTATTTCGCAAACGGGAATAACTCAAGACCAAATCCGGTGGGTATTATTTCCTTTCTCTCTTATTGGTAAAGCGAAACAATGGTTCAAGGGGTTGGACAAAGCAAGACTTGGCATTGACACTTGGAAGAAGCTAGCCTTAGCCTTCTACCAACAATTCTATCCCCCGGAGAAGACAGATCTATTGAGAGCTTCTATCATGGGTTTCCAACAACGCGATGATGAAAGCCTTTATGAATCGTGGGAAAGATTCAAAGCCTTGATCCGTTCTTGTCCACACCATGGCTTATCACAATGGTTCCTCGTACAACAATTTTGGAACGCGTTATATGAAGACTCGAGGGCCATACTCAACATGGGGTCTAACGGTAGGTTTACCGAAGTGGAGGATGACCAAACTTGGTCGAGAATCGAAGAGATGGCAGTGCATAATTCGCAATACTCTAGGCCTAGGAAGGCACATCGAGGAGGCATGCATGAGGTCGATGCTATCACTAAGTTAAGCATTGACCTTGGAGCTCAACTTAGAACACACATGGAGACTATTGACAAGAAGCTCCAAAGCCACCTCAACCAACCATCAACCGATTCAAGAAGTGAATGCTTTGGGGTTCACACCTCCTACACCTTACTTTGGGATGTGTGATACTTGTGTAATCGTTGGTCATGACCCTATGAATTGTAGAGGGAGTATTGAGCAAGTGAACGCCTTCCAAGCGTTCAAGCAAGGTGCCTCCTACTCTAATCAATACCAAGCTTCCAATCAAGTCCCTCAACAACAAGCAATTCAACATCAACAACAACCTCGTCCTTATGTTCCACCTCCCTTACGGGACAACAATGAAAGTTACCAAGGTTATGTGGGTAACCAAAGACCCTTCAACAATTTCAAGCAAAATAACCAAGGTAATTTCAACAACAAGCAAGGGTTCCAACAAGGGAACTTCAATCATGGCGGTTTCCAAGGAAACCAAAATTTCCAAGGAAACCGAAACTTTCAAGGACAACAAAACCACAACCAAGGCCTTAATCAAGGCAATTCTCATGGGTTCCAAGGGAACCATCAACAACAACAAGCAACACAAGGCAATCAACAAAGCAAGCCTAGGAGCCGGTCTCCTATTCATGACTACG
This sequence comes from Agrostemma githago, assembly GCA_958450325.1. NCBI lineage: Eukaryota > Viridiplantae > Streptophyta > Magnoliopsida > Caryophyllales > Caryophyllaceae > Agrostemma > Agrostemma githago. The sequence goes on from OY288250.1 coordinate 18,154,750, forward strand.
GTACACCATTAGCCCTCACCGATACTCCGCATAATCCATCATCCCCACCACGGGATTACGACATACAAAAGCAAATGATGGATATGCAAAGGAATACTCAAGAAATGAAAAAGAGTCAATTGGAGGCACAAATGTCACAACAAGGAATCATTGCTCAAATTCTAATGGATAACAAGGAAATGAAAACTCACATGAAGATGATTGAGAATCAAGTGTCACAACTTGCATCGGGAAGTTCTTCAAGACAAAGGGGGCAATTGCCTCCTCAAGGTGAAACTCCAAATTATGAACATGTCAATGCCATCACCTTGAGGAGCGGTGCTACATATAATCCTCCCGTGTTTCCTAGTGAGCAAGAAGCAATGAAGGAAGTTGTGTCTCCAAATCAAGAAGAATCAAGCTTGGACAATCCAATGGAGGAATAAGTTCTATGGGAAGTTGAAAACCCCCAAGAAGACAACCCTTCCCCACTTCAAGAGAAAGACAAGGGTAAAAGGAAGGTGTCATTTGAGAAGTCCACCCTTAATGATCAAAACAAGTACCAAATCAAGTTGCCTTACCCATCAAGGCAAATGAAGACTAAGGTGGACACTCATTACGACAAGTTCCTTAGTATTGTGAAGAAATTGGATGTTAGTGTCCCGTTCACCGAATTACTTACCCAAATCCCGGCATATGGAAGATTTATGAGAGAAATCTTAGCTAGGAAGAGATCCGTCGACAAGGAAGAGACCGTAGCGTTCACGAGGGTGGTGAGCGAGCTTATCCAAGGTTCCACGCTTCCGAAGTTGAAGGATTCGGGTAGTTTTTCAATCCCCTGCACCATAGGCAACTTCTTGATCAAGAATGCGTTATGTGACTTGGGCGCGAGTGTGAGCATCATTCCCTATTCTATTTGTTGCCGACTCGGAATGAAGGAGTTGAAATGTACGTCCCTCACCCTCCAAATGGCCGATAAATCATTCAATCGATCATTAGGAATGTTAGAGGACGTACCGGTACGAGTGGGGAAGTACTTCATTCCGGTCGACTTCATCGTGCTCGACATGCCGGAGGATGCCAACACTCCCATTATTCTTGGGCGCCCATTTCTACACACCGCGGGTGCCATGATCGATGTGAAGAACGGTAAGATCACATTTGAGTTAGGCGAGGAAAAGATAGTGTTCGACCTCCAAGGCAACACTACGCCTACTAAGGATGAATCATGCAATATGATCCAAGCCAAGAAAGACATCGATCTAGGGGGTGAACCGGAACAAAGCTTGAAGAAGTACTCTTATGTACTTGAGGATGATGACTCCGATTTGGAGGAAGATAAGTGCCCGAATCATGGGCTAAATGACAAGTTGCAAAGCAAGGAAGAAGATGAGCCTCCCTTGGGGCCACAAGAAGACCGGTGGACGTTTGGGTATATCCCGAAAGACCGCAAGTACAAGTTCAAGCCATTGAACTTAGTAGATCGGGATGCCCCGGGAACGTCAAGGCAAGGCCATGAAGAGTCTTGGTATGTGGTCGGTTATATGACATGCTTGATTGAAGACTTCTCTAGGGCCTTCGACTTGTTCCTACGCGCCCTTGATGGAAATGGAATCGGTTTGGAGGTTGTTGAAAAAGATTGAAGAGAGCACCATCCTTGGTTTGACGGAGTTCCACAAGAACCGTCTCATTGTATATATCTCTTTCTTGTAGTTAGTTGGATTTTTTGTGAATTCTTGTTATTTGGATTGATTGATGAGCGTTGTGAGGGAGAGAGTTTGATGTATGTTTGAGTATTGCTTGATAGGTGAAGTGAGAATGCTCCTAGAGGAGAGTGGCTATGATATACCTTGGCTTGTAAGCACGAGGATCGGGTTTTTAAAGCTTGGAGCAAGCTTTTGGGATGAGGAAGTCGAAGAAGGCCCATCCCGGCCGGGATGAGGCGTCCCGACCGGGAAGGGTAAGGCTTCCCGATCGGGAAGGGTGCACCACATTTCGAGCTTACTGTGAGTCCGTCCCGACCGGGATGAGGGCGTCCCGACAGGGACGGGTGAGGTAACCCGATCGGGATCAATCTTCCTGACCGGGATGGTCCTCTGCTCCCCCTTTGTAATTCTTCTTCGCAAATCGAGTCCACCCAACCGTTTTATGCCCCCTCCCAACCTCCCTAGCTACCCTAGCCTTATCATATGCCCCATGTACTTCACTTTCATGCCCTCACTCCATTTCCTATCCACTTTTCACCGACACTCACATCAAATCCCGCCCCCTACCATTACTACCCCGACCATGAGTCCTTCTTGAATGTGAAGGGAGATGGCACCCGAGAAGACAAGCGACGAGCCTTCAATGATCACCGAGACGATGGAGCAAGTGAGTTACTAACCGCCGGTTTGGTAACTATCCTTACTTTTCCGTCTTTTTATCGCTTGTTTTTCATTGTTTGCCCCCCTTCACTTGAGTCATGGGATCTTAGTGGCCTTCGAGGCCGTAGTATGGTTGCTCCCGACTCCCGACGACGTGATTACGTCGAGAGTCAATCGATTAGTCCAATTTACAAGATTTTCACCCCTTTTTAGGAGTTAGTCGGATTTGGACGGAATCCGGGCTATGTGACTTGATTACACCTAGCCCTCCCCTCCCATTTCCTTTTATTTCCTTCTTTTTATTTTCTTTTCCCCATCCATATCTTTTTCTCGTCTCAGCCCATGGTGACTTGACTACACCCCGACCGGACACCTTCTACCCTTTTCTCCATCTTTTCTTTTTGATTTCTAGCTTTATTTTCGTAGTTTCTTTTCTTTTTCTTTTGTCTCTCCGCACACTACGATTGAGCACATGAGGACATTGCTCGATTTAAGTGTGGGGGAGCGATATTCTATCGTAGTTAGTTTTATTTTCCCTTTTTTTCGAAAAAACCTTTAAAAACCCTAAAAATTTGAATTTTTTTCACAAAAATCAAGAAGATTTTCTTTTGTGTTTTTTCCTTTTTTGTCCTTGTGTCGTATTTTTGTTTTGTGTGCTTGCTTGCCCCCTTTTTCCCTATAGGTTGCTTTAATTGCCGATAACGTTGGAAAGCTTTAAAGACATCTGGTAACCTCTTCTATCCCTTCTTTCTCTCCTTTGTCTTTTGTGGAGTTTGGAGGAGATTTTGATGTTGTGTGCTCGGGTGGAGCTTTGTGCATATTGGTGGATGATTTGGTGACTTGTATGGAATATCGGGGTGGTGTTTGTATATGTTTATGTTGTTTCGTTTTGTTTTGTTTTGTTTTGTCTCTTTTTCTTTCATTCTTTGTCATGTCTTCATTTTGTGTCGTGTTTTGTTGTGTGTCTTGTGTGTAAATGGTTTTCGAAAACCCGGTTTAAAGGCTAGTGTGTGAGTGCTTACTTTCCCTTCCTAGTAGTGTAAATCGAGTCTTGGACTTTAGTCTAGCAGAATGACCCTAAATCAACGATTTCGTTGGTCCTTTACCTTGAGTCCACCTAGCTTACTAGGAATTTACTACGGGATTTGTACTTTGACCACTATGACCACCCACGGTGTGAATAGGCCTTGGTTACCGAGTCTCGTTCCCTAGGTGACCGTGTTTAGAACTGTTTGATTAGTCCAAGTTCTCCACTTTTTGTGGGTTAGAAAGGAAGGCGCCGTCCCAACTTACCCATTTCCCTACCCTCTACACATATACACACAATAAATTGCAAATTGTTGATTCTCCCTTTCTTGTTACACAATGAAATGCCAAAAATGCCAAATCATGCCAAAAGGGCAAAGAAAAGAAAAAGAAAGAAAAAAAAAATAAAAGAAAGAAAAGAAATGAAGAAAAAGAAAAGGCACAAAAGGCAAAAAGAAAATAGAAAAGAAGAAAAAGAATGGCATGGCAAAACAAAGCAAATATGTCAAAAAGAAAGAAAATGCCAAAAGAAAACCCGTCTCAAAAAAAAAAGAAAAAAGAAATCCCCACAAAAATAAGCCTTTTTCCGACTTTTGCCGTGAAGAGCCTACCAAAGGACCGAGTCCCGAGGAAGGATGATAGCGGCATTAGTCGGTCTTCCCTCATTTTGCGATATTTCCACCTTTTTACTTGGACTAGTTAGACGGTTTTGGACACGGGACGACCCTCTTGGCTCACGCTAAAGGGGGCGGGGTCTCACTTACCTACAGTGTCGACTAACACCGTGGTTCCTCACTTTTCCACTCCGCCGATCGTCCCGTAGTACGTTTTTAGAAAGTTAGGAGGACCTAGGTATGTTACCAACGTTTTTGTTGCTTTATCGTCATACTATTAGGGTTTAGTCCACCTTGGTTTGTATTGCTAGCTTGGGAACGTTGTCGCTTACCTCGAGTCCTAAACCGGTGTTTCATTCACCGCTTTTAGAGGGAAGCGGTATTTCTTTTGTTTTGGGTGCAACCGTCTATGTGCTTGTTTGTGTGTTTGTTTGTTTATGTGTTTTGTTTCCAGTTGCATCCACAGTTTTGTCGCAAGACCAAACTTGCCTTGCGGAGTGCACTTGTCCTCTAAGTGCACTCGCGTGAGTTGAAAGGGCGTAGGGTGCGCTAATACCCACTCGGTTAGTTTAGTATTAGTTTGTGCTTACTCGAGGGCGAGTAAGGGTTAAGTGTGGGGGAGTTGATAAGTGTAGTTTGTAGTGCCTATTTTGCTATGTTTTGGTCCCATTTCCTTGTGGAATCGCTCCTTGGGAGCGATTCATGGGCTTCTTATGCTTCCTTTAGTCCGTTTCAGGTTCCCGAGACCGATTTGGATGAGTTGGAGTGATTCCGACTCAATACATACACATTTTGGAGCCAACGAGATAAAGGAACGATGACTCGAGGCCTTGGAATCGACCCCGAGACCTTGGAGCCCAATCCCGAGCCTCCGAGACCCGATCCCGAGTCCCAAGAATCGACGGGAAGCCCATGAGATACAAGGAGGGACCCTAGAGCTCTTATTGGAGGCATACAAGACCCTTCCCGGTCGGGATAGTGGCCTTCCCGATCGGGAAGGGATGCACGTTTAGGAGCGCCACTGTGGGTCCTTCCCGGTCGGGTTGAGCCCTTCCTGATCGGGATGACAGAACCCTTCCCGATCGGGATGATCCGTCCCGGTCGGGATGGGCTACAGCTCACCCGCATTTCTTCTTTTCTTCTCCTTCATTCTTGTACCCATATATATACTCCCTTCTTGTAATGTTAAGACATCTTATGATAGTTTAGCATTCCTTAAGCCTCTCTAAAACCCTAAAACCCTAGATTTACTTTCAATTATTAGTTTTAATCTCCCTTTAATTATTAGTTAATCCTTGTAATTAGTTCTTGTATTAAGAGGATACTTGAAGAATTCTCCAAGATTGACAACCTTGGGTTTTATTTGGGTTCTTATTTATACAAGATTGCATCTTTTCATCTTCTTAGTGTTGGTATAACCTTTCTTACTCTTAATCTTGTTTATTTAATCTTGTTTGAATCTTTTCATATTATTAGTATTATTGTTCTTGTTATTCATTATGGATGTTGGTTTTGTAGTATTGATTTCTCTTGTGAATGTTGGTTTCCTCTTTATAATGAGTGAGTAGTCTTCTTGTGGGGTTAGTAGGGGGATTAGGGGTAGATTATGGATGATTAGGGTTGATTAAGGGGAAAAGGTTACATCTTTGTTGTTAGTCACATTGTAGGCACTCTATGTGTTTGTTGATATGCTTGTGTGAGTTGTAGTGGCCATGCTTCCCATACTTGTGTTCATCTTCTCATTGATTGTTTATTTTGTGGAAATGTCGAGAATAGTTTAGTCGCGAGAGCGCGGACTAGGGTCTAAGTTGCGAGAGCCCGGACCCACCTTGGCATCGGTCTAAGTTGCGAGAGCCCGGACCGACCCTAGCAATTAGGAGACACCTATACCCTTAATCACCCCAATTATCCTTCTACTCCTATGAACCCGACCTACCCCGCTTCCTTTCCATATTTGAGTTCATCTCCTTAGTTAGCCATCGTTCTTTTAGTTTATTTATTAGTTCGATCATTAGCTTAGTCATATCTCTTCTCCTCCATCATAGTTTTTCTTTTCATCTTCTTTGTGTTTGTTTGGTAATCTAGTCTCGTTGTAGGCCAACCTAGTCTAAGCTTTGATATACCGTCCTCGTGGATACGATCCCGACTTGCCCTAGCTACCCACTAGGTTAGTCGGTGTTTTATTGATCGGCTAGGGACGTGACGAATCCCTACCATCAATTTGGCGCCGTTGCCGGGAAGCCATGTATATGCACTTCGCGGTAATTACCTCGTCTGTGTTTCTAAGGTTTTCGTTGCACGATTTATACATTCAATTATAGCTAACGAATCTTTTTTTTGACAAACAGAAGAGAGTGCGTATAGACCTGGGGTACGACCTTAGGTCGGATTATGAGAATCGGATTAAGAAGAAGATAACCGACATATTCCAGCGAGCTGTCCCGAGGGTTGAGAAGGCGGAATGGATTCCGCAAGAGAAGTGGGAGACATTGAAGAAGAACGCTGCCGACCCAGACTTCAAGAAGAAATCGGCGATTAAGTCGTCGAACAGGAGAGGTGGGCATGTGGACGGGGTGGCCAAACCCACTAGCTGCCTTGGAAGTAGGAGTGCAGCAACAGCCTTCGCGCAGTTGGTAAGTGCTTATAACACAAGTAAAAAATTTGAGTATAATTCAATATATACTATTGGTAAATAAATGCTGAAAATTTTAACACTGTTATATGAAGGGCCCATCTGCAACCCCGGTCCAGCTCTTGGAGAAGACAAAGAAGGGAAAAGACGGCAAGTGGATTGACCCTAGAGGACCGGAGATCGTTGTGAGTAGTAGTAATGTTTTTAAAAAATATACTAGGCATGAAAATTATGATGTGATAGTATGTGTTCTTAAAGTTATAACACTGTTTCATGTTGCTGTTTCAGGAGAGCTACGAGAAAGCGGTGGAGGAGGCACGCGCCTCTGATCAAGCACCTAACACCTTGAAGATCTTCCACGATGTGACGGGTGGCTACAACTCAAAGAAAAGGTTTTGGGGGATAGGTAACATGGCGAAAGAGCTCTTTCGCCCATGCTTGAACCGTGGTAAGGAGGTATCTGCGGACACATACCTCCCTACCGCCACCTCGCAGGAACGCACACTTAACGATCGTATGGAAGATAAATTCCAAAGACAAGAAGAGCGCCTGAAGACATTGGAGAAGAGGTGCGAAGAGCAGGACCAGTTTATTCAGTTCATGAGGGAACGGTTCGCCATGGAGACCGAGGGATGCAGTGGAGGACCACGCATGAGTAGCCGCGACGATGACGACAACAACGATGGTCATCCCTATGGGTCGGAGCACATTGAGTCCCTTTCGTAGGTAGTTCCGCTCTCTTATGTTACTTGTTTAGACTTTGGTTGCATTGTGTATATATATTTTACCAACTCCTAGATAGAATTCTGAACCTATCGCTGGTTGTCTTTGTAATATATTTTCATTTTCTATAACAGTACACTGGTTTATGTTTGTTTCGTTTTGTGGAGTTTTGTGAAGAAGATATGTACGAGAGGTTTGATTGGAGTTATTGATGGATTTTTGTTTGGGATGTGCTGCTGTTGTGGTTTGTTGTAGGAGTGGGTTGTTTAATTGCAGATTGTTTTATTTCGCGCATATGGGGACCTGAAAACAAAGAAACCAATTTTTTTTAATAGGCTTTGCGTGGGATTAGCCGACGCAAAGTCAAACATTCTGTTGACTTTGCGTCGGCTAATCCCACGCAAAACCCACTAACTGCGGGGCTTTGCGTGGGATTAGCCGACGCGAAGTCGACAGAGTGTTTGCCTTTGCGTCGGCTAATCCCACGCAAAGCCCATTGACTGAGGATTGACTGAGGGGCTTTGCGTGGGATTAGCCGACGCAAAGTCAACAAAAAGTTTGACTTTGCGTCGGCCAATCCCACGCAAAGCCCATTGACAGGGGCGTTGACCTCCATGTCTTCGTATTGGATTAGCCAACGCAAAGCCGACGCAAATCATATGCGTCGGATTAGCCGATGCAAAAAAAAAAAAAATTGCGTCAAATTATAATGGCGGCCGTTTGCGTCGGTTAATCCGACGCAATCTTCAGTTTGCGTCGGATATTGCCCATTTGCGTCGGATTTGTCCGACGCAATTCCGGCTTGATTTTTGTAGTGTGAAAGAGGAGAGTTATGGCAGTCACTCAAGGACATGAGTACTAAAAATCATGGGCCTTGGATCGTTATGGGGGATTTTAATAACATTCTATACTCTAATGAAAGGATAGGAGCTGCTGTTACTGATGCAGTAATCAGAGATTTTCAAGAATGTGTGCGGGTATGTGATTTACATGATTTGAATGCTACAGGGGCATTTTTTACTTGGAACAACAAGCATGAGGAAGATGACAGGGTGTTTAGCAGGATTGATCGGATCATGGCTAATGATGAGTGGATGATTACTGCTCCTACTGGGTGCATCACATTTTTACCAGAAGGGCTTTATGATCATAGTCCTTGTGTGGTGAATCTGTGGTATAATAATAAAAAGAAGGGTTCCTAGTTTTCGGTATTTCAACATGTGGGGGAAAAGTGAGGATTTCTTAGACATAGTAAGAGCAGTTTGGAAAATAAATATACCTGGTGTAAAGATGTTTCAAGTGGTTAAAAGATTGAAATTACTCAAGCAGCTCTCAAAGGGCTTAACAAGAGGCAATATAGTGATATATTGAACGCAGCTGATGCAGCCATGAACCTTTTGGAAAACATACAGAAGAAGTTGCACTTGGATCCTCACAATAGAAGTATTCAACAAGAGGAATGGGCTGCTACTCAGACTTACCGTGAACCGGCAGAGGCTAAACAGTCTTTTTTGGCACAAAAAGCTAAATGTCAGTGGTTCAATGAGGGGGATGACAATACCCATTACTTCCATTGTAACATTAAAGCAAGGTATGCACAAAACAAGGTGTTGGTGATTGATGATATGCATGGGGTAAGATGTAATGAGTATGGTGCTATTGAGGAAGCTTTTGTTTTGTATTATAAACAGTTGCTGGGTTGTGCTGCTACTGTAGTACCTGTATAGGTTGGGGTAGTACGGAGGGGAAGAACTCTTACTGCTGAACACTGTACCAAATTAATGCAACCAATCTCTGATGATGAAATAAGGGCAGCATTACTATCCATTCCTGGTGACAAATCGCCAGGACCGGATGGATACACCTCGCAATTCTTTAAGGATGATGATGGTGTGATTGGAAAGGATATTATTAGTGCAGTGAAGGATTTTTTCGTATCAGGAAAAAAGTTGCAACAGATTAATCATACGATACTCACGTTCATTCCTAAAAAGAATATGCCGACTTCAGTAAGTGAGTTTCGTCCAATCGCTTGCTGTAATGTGCTCTACAAATGTATTTCGAAGGTGATTTGCAGTAGAATGGCTATGGTGCTACCGAAGATTATTAGTTTGAACCAGAGTGCATTCATTCTTAATCGTGATATCGTGGATAATATATTAATATGTCAGGATTTGGTTCGGCTTTACAATAGGAAATCCTGTTCTCCAAGATGTATGCTTAAGATTGATTTGAGGAAAGCTTATGATACAATTGAATGGAGTTTCATTGAAGGTATGCTTGAGGCACTTAATTTCCCTCCGAAAGTGATACATTGGATTATGATATGTGTTTCTACTCCCTCTTACTCGTTATCGCTCAATGGTAGCAATTTTAGCTATTTTAAGGGTAAAAGAGGTATTCGTCAAGGTGACCCAATGTCACCTTTACTCTTCACAATCTGTCTTGAATATCTCACTCGGATTATGGATCTTGTAACTAATAGAGAGCAGTTTCAGTTTCACCCTTTATGCAAGTCCATGAAGTTGTGTCATTTGGCATTTGCGGATGACTTGCTTATCTTTAGTAAAGGGAATCCAAGATCGGTCATGGTTATAATGCGAGCTCTGAAGACATTCAGTGTGGCCTCGGGACTTCAAGTAAGTAATGAAAAATCTGATATATACTTGAATGGGATAAGTCAGGCGGATGAACAACAGATATTAACCATATCAAAATTCAAGAAAGGTGCATTTCCGTTTCGCTATTTAGGTATTCCTATATCCTATAAGCGCTTATCTAACCAGGAATGCAACATAATTGTGGAAAAACTGGTAACCCGTATTCGGAGTTGGGGGGCACGAAAGCTCAGTTATGGAGGTAGACTTGTTCTAGTTAGGACGAAAATTACGCAGCTGCATTCTTATTGGGCACGCATCTTTATTCTGCCTACTGCCATTCTTAAAAGAGTTGAAGGTATTTGTCGGAATTATTTATGGTCAGGGCAAGAGGAGTATGCACGCATACCACTTGTTTCTTGGACTACTTGCTGCAAGTCTATCAAGGCGGGGGGACTTGGTATTCTTAATTGTGCTATGTGGAACAAAGCTATGATTGGAAAGTATGTTTGGTGGATTTTCAATAAGGCGGATCATCTTTGGATTAAATGGGTCAATCATGTTTATATAAAGAATCAAGACTGGCTTCAATATATTCCGTCTTCAAATTCTAGCTGGACTTGGCGTCAGATATGTAAAATCAAGGACTTATTTAAAACTGAATACAATCAGCAAGGATGGCATGGAGGGAACTATACTGTACAGGCGGGGTATAAGTGGCTTATGGGAGCAGAGTGCGTGATAAACTGGTGCCCCTTTGTTTGGAATCGAATCAGTATGCCTAAACATCGATTTATGGCTTGGCTTTTTCTGCATCAGCACCTACTGACTCAGGACAGACTGAATGCATTTGGTATTATTACTTCAGGGGTCTGTTGGTGTTGTGGAAATGCTACTGAGACGCACCAGCACCTTTTCTTCAACTGTCAGTACAGTTCAGCTTGTTGCAAACTGGTAGCAGACTGGTTGGGAGTGCAGATTCATGGTGATTTGGTTCAATGGATGTTGACATGGAGGAATAAATCACTGTTTCGACGAATGGTTTGTATGGCAGCAATTGCAGGCTTAATATATCTGATTTGGCATAATAGGAATACCGCTCGAATTGAGAGTGTTATTCAACATCCTAATATGATCTTCAAGATGGTGAAAGAGAATTTAAGAATTAGGCTAAGGGGAAAGATGTTTTATACTAGTATTCTAAAGCATGGAAATTGGTTGAGAGAGCATGATATATTGTAAGTAAGATATAGAGATTATTGATGCTTGGATGTAGTGGTGCTAATTTCTTAATGATTAATTAATGAGAATCACATTTCACCAAAAAAAAAAAAAAATCATATGGTGATTGACTTGAATTTTGTGTAAGTAATATTGTATTATCTGGAAATTGTGTATGTCTTGATATTCATCTAAATATTCTGAATTGATATCAAAATTGTATGATAATTTGATGAATTGTTATTATTATTATTATTATTATTATTATTATTATTATTATTATTATTATTATTATTATTATTATTATTATTATTATTATTATTATTATTATTATTATTATTATTATTATTATTATTATTATTATTATTATATTTTTTTTTTTTTTTTTTTTTTTTTTTTTAATAATAGTGCCGAATTTTATTGATGAATCAAACAGCAGTTTACAAAAAATTGGTGGGTAACCGAGATACAATCTGGGCCCCCACCCCCTTAGCTATAGCGAAGCTAAGTCTGGTAAAAATAAAAGGAGCAGCGCGGGCTCCGGCATCCTGTGCTACCGAAATTTTTTGAATCCTCTTAAGTAAGCACACAACGGTACGTCCGACCGTTCATAGTCTGGCCCAGTCCAGAAATAGGGACAGCGCGGAGCCAATCAGAAGCATGGCGGCCTTGCTGAGACTTCCATAAGGCGACCTGACGGGAGGTCAAGGAGAAATCCGATTCCGTAGTAGTCACAACCCTCGTGAAATATATATCTGCTAAGGACTTCATAAGTTTAGGGGCAGCGATCTCACTTGGATTACACTCAACAGAACCCAAAACCTCCTTAAGCCTACACATGGCCGCATCGAAAGTCGGGCCAGGAGTCAGTATGCCCGCAGCGCGAAGTAGCGTAGCCTGCAAACCCGCAGATTGCAGTCGGGATGCCACAAAAGCATAATGTAGGACATCTCCGGCAGCATACACCCCAAGCCCCCCAAAGGAAAAGGGAAGGGTGGCAAGCCGCCACTGCCAATCCCCAAATCCCGGCCCAGACGCAATAACAACGCGTTCTAAATGAGAACGAAGAGCTGCGTCGAAAGCAAGCTGAGCCGACTCAAAAACAGACGGTGGGTAAGTACGCAAAGTAAAATAAAGTTTGGAGATACCAGTACAGGCCCGGAGCAACAGCAACTCACACTGCGGATCATCAAGCAGAGCGACAGAACCCATAAGCGCAATAGTTCTGGTCACTCTACTCATCACGAGCTCACTGCAGAAATCATGACTCGCACTAACAGGCCCACCAAGGACTTTGACACCACGCATCGGCCTGGCGATAGTAGGGGGGAAGACACCAGGGAGCCTACTCCTAGGATCTTCCGAAGGCCAAAAAATCTCGGTTTTACTGACATTAAGATGAAGTCTCGAAAGAGGACCATCATCCAAAATCATCTCCAAAACCTTCCCCAAAACCAAGGTATCCCCAACTATGGTGCCATCATCCAAGTACCATGCCTGCAGGCTCAAGTCGAAAGAGTCCCGGATCTTACAAACCAAGGGATGTAACACCAAAGAAAAAAGCAGAGGACCCAAAGGATCACCCTGCTGGACCCCCTGACAAGACCACAGGCTGTGCTCGCCATAATATAATCGGGCAGGACTAGAATAACAAAATTCCACCCACCGGGAGAGAACAGGGTAGTGGAAACGAACCTCTCGTAACATGATTTCACGATCAACCATGTTAAAAGCGTTCCGAAAATCCACCGAGAGCATGGAAAGACCCACCTCATCACCCCGATCCTCAACAAGTCGGTTCAAGGCATGCAAAATAGCCTCGCCCCCCCCAGATACCCCAACTCCAAACTGAAGACCAGAAAAATAGCCACTCAGCGTCGGGCCGATCAGGAATGCACCAACCTTAGAGACAAGGCGTCTCCAAATCGTACCAACAGCAATAGGACGAATACCGCCACCTGGCTTAACAAGCGGGGTAAGCGGAGCACTAGCAATATACTCCCCGAGGACCTGCGAGCAGCTGCCCTCGAGAAAGAGATTAACCACCCGAGTGACAGAGGCGATCAAATCGTCCGAAACAGCAACTGCGGCCCCACTCAAACAATCCAAAAGGTGTTGGGAACGAAGACCGTCCCTCCCACAAGAAGTGCCACGAGGAAACCCTCTAATCATATCCAAAACCACCGACGCGGATGCGACAAGGGAGTGGTGATTATCAGGCAAGGATGGCAAAGCGGGAGAAGGGACGACGGGGTGCTTATCCTTCAAAGCCACTAGAGAATCATCGGTGTAAGGAGCGACACCAGAAGAAGAAAGCACACGAACAACAGCAGTGTAGTGCCCATCACAAATCTTCCTACGACACTGCCTAACATTGACCTCACTCAAGTCGAGATCCTCATTCACACTAAAAGAAGGAGCAACCTCAGCCAGAGTATCCCGCAGAAGTGACAACCGACCACCCGGCTCATCCCAACAACGAATGGCACTGGAAATACTCTCCTCCTGACGTTGCCGTCGAATAGCAGATCGACACTCAAGGTTACTCCGATGGGAGAAAGTCTTAAGTATGCAAAGAGGCAGCGCAAGCAAAGTGACCCAACACGTGAGATCACGAGGAGAGGCAGCAACATCATCAAGAGCCCCCCGAAAAACCCGAGAAAACCCTAAACGACACTTCGGAGGGATGGATTTAACAGTACGTAACCCCTTAGCCAACAAGTGATCAAGAGAGGTCACGTTAAATCCAACAACCGGGGGATCGACAACACCACAAGGAGACGAAACTGTAGGGGCAGATGGTCGGGGAAAACCGTAAAGAACATAGCGGATAACACCATCACCACAATTAGGGGCCTCAACAGAGGGCTCTGCGTCATGCCGACAGCCTTTGTTATGAGTATGTTCCTTGACCTCCCGTCAGGTCGCCTTATGGAAGTCTCAGCAAGGCCGCCATGCTTCTGATTGGCTCCGCGCTGTCCCTATTTCTGGACTGGGCCAGACTATGAACGGTCGGACGTACCGTTGTGTGCTTAGCTATCGGTTGGGCATTCCTTTGTTTTCTGTACCTGGGCCGTGTTCTGCCTGCTCCCGGGTTTTTGGCGATGATATTTTTGGAGACCATGCTGTGTCTTGCGCGGGTGTTGTCGGTATTAAACATCGACATAACCTTGTTCGTGACACTCTTTTGGATATCTGTTTCCGTTCCGGGGTCTCGGCTGGGAAGGAGATCGATATTGGCTTGATTGATGATCGTGACAGATCCTTGCGTCCTGCAGATTTGCTTCTTTATTCGTGGGACAGGGGGCGTGACGTTTGCGTAGATCTTACCGGGTCTTCTCCTTTGACTCAATCCGGGCTCTCTGAATTCGCGCCAGGCCGTGCTGTGGGTGACGCTGCCCAGCGCAAATGCGTTAAGTATAGGGACCTATGCTCGGGGCTTGGGTATGGGTTTTTGCCTTTTTCCTTTTCTTCGCTGGGGGAATTAGAGGCGGATGCTATCGGCTTACTTAAGAGGATTCAAAAATTTTCGGTAGCACAGGATGCCGGAGCCCGCGCTGCTCCTTTTATTTTTACCAGACTTAGCTTCGCTATAGCTAAGGGGGTGGGGGCCCAGATTGTATCTCGGTTACCCACCAATTTTTTGTAAACTGTTGTTTGATTCATCAATAAAATTCGGCATTATTATAAAAAAAAATAAAAAAAAATAATAATAATAATAAAAAAATAATAATAATAATAATAATAATAATAATAACAATTCATCAAATTATCATACAATTTTGATATCAATTCAGAATATTTAGATGAATATCAAGACATACAACAATTTCCAGATAATACAATATTACTTACACAAAATTCAAGTCAATCACCATATGATTTTTTTTTTGGTGAAATGTGATTCTCATTAATTAATCATTAAGAAATTAGCACCACTACATCCAAACATCAATAATCTCTATATCTTACTTACAATATATCATGCTCTCTCAACCAATTTCCATGCTTTAGAATACTAGTATAAAACATCTTTCCCCTTAGCCTAATTCTTAAATTCTCTTTCACCATCTTGATGATCATATTAGGATGTTGAATAACACTCTCAATTCGAGCGGTATTCCTATTATGCCAAATCAGATATATTAAGCCTGCAATTGCTTCCATACAAACCATTCGTCGAAACAGTGATTTATTCCTCCATGTCAACATCCATTGAACCAAATCACCATCACTACTAAAAACAGCGGAAATAGCGTCGGATAAGTTGCGTCGGATTATAAATCCGACGCAAATGACGTAACTGTGTCGATTTGCGTCGGCTAATCCGATGCAATAACATTGCGTGGGACTAACCGACGCTATCCGACTCCATGATACAGGCGCCAATAATTTTGGTTTGGCGCCATTATGTCAAAGGTTTTGCGTGGGATTAGCCGACGCAACTAGACGCAAAAACAAAATTTGCGTCGGCTAATCCGATGCAGCCTGCGTCAAAATGAAAAAATTTAGTCAACAGAATTAATAGCTTTGCATCGGATTAGCCGACGCAAACTATAATATTGCGTTCGATTGCGTCGGCTAATCCGATGCAGGGTGCGTAAAAAAAAAAAAATAGTCAACAGAATTAATAGCGTTGCATCGGATTAGCCGACGCAAACTTGAAAATTGCGTCGGCTAATCCGATGCACAGTGTGTCAAAATTAAAAAAAATTGGTCAACAGAATTAATAGCGTTGCATCGGATTAGCCGACGCAAAGTTGAATATTGCGTCTGCTTGCGTCGGCTAATCCGATGCAAAGTGCATCAAAATAAAAAAATTGGTCAACAGAAATAATAGCGTTGCATCGGATTAGCCGACGCAATGTTGAATAGTGCGTCTGATTGCATCGGCTAATCCCACGCAACCTTTTAAAAATAAAATAAAAAATACGGTCTGCATCGGATTAGCCGACGCAAACTTGAAATCTTCGTCGGTTTGCGTCGGCTAATCCGACGCACATGTTTTAATATAAAAAAAAATAACGCGAGAACATAACAGAAACCCTAACCCGAACCCCCATCTCCCTCTCTAAATCGTAGGCGAAACCCGACGAAACTCCGGCGACTCCCAACGCACACCTCCGGCGACACGCGCACCTCCGGCGACCCCATCCTACCCAGATCCAGCGACGACCCCCATCTCCCTCTCTAATTAGACCCCCAAATCGATACCTTAAACCAACGACCCCCATTATACACTGCCGGCGACGACCAAAAACCGGCGACCCTCACGCGCGACGACCAAAAGCCGGCGACCCAGAACCCCGGCGACCCAGTACCCGGCGACCCAGAACCCTAAACCCCCACGAATTCCCCTGCCGGCGAACCTCCGGCGCACCTCCGGCGAAGTCGAAAACCCAAACCCGACCCCAATCTTTAGGTATTATAATTAGGGTTTGATTAATTGGTATTTTATTGTTAATTGGTTTGATTAATTGATAATTAGGGTTTGATTAATTGGTTTGATTAAGTTCATTGTTAGGTAATTACATTGATTGGTAGTTAATTAGAGTAATTAGTTTAATTATGTTTATATTAACATGTTAATTAGATTAATTAGTTAATTTGGTGATTATGTTAATTAGTAGTTAATTAGGTTAATTAGTTAATTTGGTGATTATGTTAGTACCTAAATTAGGTTAAGTAGATTAATTACCTGATTATGTTAGTATATTAATTAGTATATTCATTAGGGTTAGTATGTTAATTAGTATATTCATTAGGTTAATTATTATGAGAATTATGTTAATTAGTATATTCATTAGGTTAATTATTATGAGAATTAAGTTAATTATTATGTGAATTAGATTTAATTTTGTTTTATTGTTAGACGGTAATTGTAGTATGCGAATTAGGTTAGTTAGTATGTTAATTAGGTATTAGTGATTATTGTATTAGGTTAGAAATTGTGTTATTAGATTAGTAGTAGTAGAATGTAGTAGTATAATAATGAATTAGATTTGTTGATGTAGATGGGTACTAGTATTAGTAGTAGATTAATTAGTAGTTTTATTAGTAGTACATTACTAGTGCTAGTAGTAATACTAATCTACTACTAGTAGTAATATTAATCTATTACTAATATTCCATTAAAATACTTCATTACTACTAATGCTACTACTAATATTACTAATCTACTACTAATATTACTAATACATAATACTAATACTATGTACTACTAATACTACTACTAATCTAGTACAACAAATCTACTAACACTACTACTACTACTAATCTAGCTAATACTTTAGTAATTTACTACTAATTCTCTACTACTACTACTAATAATTTTTTACTATTACCACTAATACTAATTTTCTACTACTACTACTACTACTACTACTACTACTTTCATACTTCTACTTTTATTACTATACTACTAGTACTAGTACTACTATACTTCTAGTACTACTAATTTACTACTTCTACTTTTATTACTACTACTACTACTACTAATTTACTACTACTTTTGCTACTACTACTACTACTACTACTACTACTACTATACTACTATTACTAATTTACTACTTCTACTTTTACTCTTACTAAACTACTACTAATACTACTAATTTACTACTACTAATTTACTACTACTTTTATTATTACTACTACTATACTACTACTACTAATTTACTACTTCTACTTTTACTACTACTACTACTACTACTACTACTATACTACTACTACTACTAATTTACTACTACTACTAATTTACTACTTCTACTTTTACTATTACTAAACTACTACTACTACTACTACTAATTTACTACTACTACTAATTTACTACTTCTACTTTTATTACTACTACTACTACTACTACTAAACTACTAATTTACTTCTACTTTTACTACTACTACTACTACTACTACTATACTACTAGTACTACTATACTACTATACTACTACTACTAATAATTTACTACTTTTACTACTACTACTATACTACTAGTACTACTATACTACTAGTACTACTATACTACTATACTACTACTACTACTACTACTAATTTACTACTTTTACTACTACTACTATACTACTAGTACTACTACTACTAATTTACTACTACTTTTAGTACTACTACTAAACTACTACTACTACTAATTTACTACTACTTTTACTACTACTACTACTACTACTACTACTACTACTACTACTATACTACTAGTACTACTATAGTACTACTACTAATTTACTACTTCTACTTTTACTATTACTAAACTACTATTACTAAACTACTACTACTACTACTACTAATTTACTACTACTAAGTTACTACTTCTACTTTTGTTACTACTACTACTACTATTATACTACTACTACTACTACTAATTTAGTACTTCTACTTTCACTACTACTACTACTACTACTAAACTACTAAACTACTACTACGTAAACAATACTAAAAAAAGGAAAATGCGTTTTGTTACTTAAATTTCAGCAGTTAGTGGTTGTAATCATAGTAAGTATTAATGTTTTGGATTACTGTGTTGAGATTTGATTACTGTTGTTATTTGTTTTCGTTGTGTGCTGCGTATGAGCATTGTTTGAAATCTACCCAGACCTACCTAGTGCCCGTTCAAGAGTTACTCATTAGGAGTAATTCTTGGACAGTCCCCGTTTTGGGACTGTTCTTGTGCCTTTCATGTCACTTAGGTGGTAAACATGAAATTGTGTTGTGTTGGTAAGAGCAAAATTCGGTGACAATTCCCTCAATGTTCTTCGATTGCATATGTGGAGTTTTCATATATTCCACATTGTGCTTTTGGAGAACTGAGGCGAATTGCTGCCGAATTTAGCTCTTATCGACATCACACAATTTCGTGTTTATCAGTGACATGGAACGCACAAGAATGGGTTTAGGTTGGAGTGATAAGGTCCCCGGTGATGAATCGTTTTTAAAGTGATGGTTGTGAGAGTTCCAACTTCAACTGAAATTCGCAAACTTTTCTTCAAATTCCATGTTGTTGACTTCTTCCCCCACGCCATTTTGTTCATGTCTACATACCCTAATCATTCATAGTTCAATCCATATAGAATGAATAGAGTAGAACGAAGTTGGATGTACGAGAGACTGTCCGACAATAAGTGACCGAAAATAGAATTTAGAGACGGTGTGGAGGAGTTCATCAAGTTTTCCTTAGATAATAACCCCCACTACACCAGCGAGCAGCTTAGGTGCCCATGTAGAAAATGTCAAAACCGTGCCTTAAAACATGAAGTAGATGTCAAACAGCATCTATACAAGCACGGTTTTGTTGAGAACTACTACGTGTGGACGTATCATGGTGAAAATGAAAGTAGTCGCCTGCAAGAACCTGTTCGCGAAAATCCGTACCGGGACTTCGTAGAGGACGCACTGCGTACGACGGTTGAGGACATCATGGAGGAGGAACGTAACCCAGACAACTTAAGCGACGAAGAAGTACAACATGAACCTAACCCACAAGTCCTTTCCTTTTTCGAAATGCTAAAAAATGCCGAACTCCCAGTTTTCAGCGGGTGCGATATGAGTCTGTTGCAAGTCGCTTCAAGGATGCTGACTTTGAAGTGCGAGAGCAACATGGCCTTAAGACATTTAGACGGTTGGATCCAACTGCTAATTGACCTTCTACGAGGCACTAAGGAGAATGTCATGGCAAATAATTTCTACGAGGTCAAAAATTTGTTGAAGGGCCTTTAACTCCCCCACGAAAAGATAGACTCGTGTCCGAATGGATGCATGCTGTTCTGGAAGGGAGATTCGGACCTCGACGCGTGTAGGAAATGTGGATCCGGGAGGTACAAGAGTCGAACAAAAAATACTAGGGGGAAGAGAGTACCAACTAAGGTCTTGACTTACTTCCCAGTTGGTCCGAGGCTGCAAAGACTGTATGCGACAAAGAAAATTGCGGGCGAGATGAGTTGGCACCACAGTAACTCCAAAATCAGAGTTAGTGGTATGATGACACACCTTAGCGATGGTGAAGCTTGGAAGACATTTGATATCAAACATCCCGAGTTCGCGAAAGAGCCGCGCAACGTACGTTTGGGTTTGTGCACAGATGGTTTCTCACCCTACGGGCAGTTCGGCAAGTCGTACTCGTGTTGGCCGGTTATTTTGACACCGTACAACCTACCGCCGTGGTTATGCAATAAGAGACAATTTATGCTCCTGTCACTTATTGTTCCTGGCCCTAAGAACCCGAAAGCCAATATGGACGTGTATCTCCAACCACTTGTTGAGGAGTTAAAAAGTTTGTGGGATAATGGGATTTGCACGTACGATGTGTCGAGGAAAACTAGTTTCAATTTACGAGCTGCACTAATGTGGACCATCAACGACTTCCCAGCTTACGGGATGTTGTCTGGTTGGAGTACAACGGGTTACCGTGCTTGTCCTTACTGTCAAGCGAAGGATCAGAAATCCTTTTGGCTTAAAAATAGCGGAAAGGTATCTTGGTTTGACTGTCACAGACAATTTCTACCTTCCGACCATCCATTTAGGCATAACTGTAAGAGTTTTCTGAAGAAACAACCCGATGAAACTAGGATCGCATGTAAACGGTTAACAGGCGATGAGATATGGGCAGATGTGCAGAAGTACCCTACAATAGTACACGCTACCCACCAACAGTTGAAAAAATTGAAGGACAAGAAGGAAGGTTGGTGGAAGCAGAGCATATTCTGGGAACTTCCGTACTGGCACACTCTGCTTATCAGACACAACCTTGATGTTATGCATATCGAGAAGAATTTCCTTGAGCAGATTATCAACACCGTGATGGATGTACCGAACAAGACAGCCTTCGGACCAAAAGGAAAAGCATATTTCAAGGAACTGTGTCTTGGGCGACCCAAATCGTCGTCCTTTGTTATGGACAAAAATGATAGGAAGGCTTTGTGCGATTGGGTGAGTGGTTTGAAGTTTCCGGATGGTTACGCATCCGACTTATCCCGGTGTGTGGACCAGTCCAAGTTAATTTTGCATGGCATGAAAAGCCACGACTGTCACGTGTTTATGTCGCGCTTGATGCCAGTAGCTTTGAAGCAGCTGCTGCCAATGAACACGTGGAATGCATTGACAGAGATCAGTCAGTTCTTCCGAGATTTGTGTTCCACTATGGTGTCAATCGAGTCCATGAATCGACTTGAGAACAGGATTCCCAAGATCCTTTGCAAGTTGGAGAAAATATTCCCTCCGTCATTCTTCAACTCGATGGAGCATCTCCCACTTCATTTGCCGTATGAGGCAAGGGTTGGCGGTCCTGTTCAGTACAGGTGGATGTACCCATTCGAAAGGTAACGTCCTCAACTCTCCTTCGTGTGACTTCCCGTGCATTGATTACCAATTAAGTCTTACATGAGAGCTAATATTTTAATTTGCAGGTTCTTAAACCATCTGAAAAAAAAAATTGGTAACAAAGCACGTGTTGAGGGTTCAATATGCAACGCGTATTTGTTAGAGGAGACATCAAACTTCTGCTCCTTCTACTTCGAAGAGCACGTTGACACAAAAGCCAAAGACCTAGACGTGGGTGCGCATCAGACTGAAGACCACCAAATAGAGGTGGAACCCTTTCAGTCTGATGTTGGAAGTACCACTGGAAAATGTAAGGAGAGGTGGTTGACCGATGTTGAGTACAAGCAGACACACTCCTACGTTCTGAGAAACTGTGGCGCTGTAATCAGACCGTACGAGGAGTAAGTAACTCACGTACAGCATACCCTCCTCATAATTGGTAGTATGTGTGATTAAATACAACTGCTGAAAATTTCAGGAAATTCGAGGCTTTCATTATGGCAGAACATGCGGGAGTGAAAACATCTGAAGATGTTTGGGTGGCGTATGAGTCATTGTTCCCCTCATGGCTACGTACTCAAGTATGTTGAAATGCTATTTGCTTGATCATTATAAATTGTGTATGTGTTTGGTACAAATTTTAATTGCATTGTTTTTCGACGAATTTTATGTTGACAATAGCCTGAAGCGCTGGAGGATCCCATTGTAAAACCACTAGTCACTGGGCCGTCTTCACGAGTCAGAACTTGGAGGCGATATACAATTAACGGGTATAAGTTCCGTGCGTTTAACGAGGGTGTTGATGTTCCGAAACTGACCAAAAGTAACGGCGTATGTGTGTTGTCCACCGAAGGGTCAGATTACTATGGAACACTAATCGAGGTGATCGAGCTAGACTACTACGACAGCCACAAAAACTGCAAGGCCGTACTGTTCAAATGTGATTGGATCGACAACTCCCCGCACGGAGTCACTGTTCATGAGAACTACAATCTTGTGGATGTCGACCTGACAAGAAAACTGCGAGGGCACAACCCTTTTGTGTTGGCGTATCAAGTCGATCAAGTCTGCTATGCACCTTACCCAAAGGGAAAAAAGGGTACGAATTGGTCTGCGGTTTTCAAAATCAAGGCAAGATCACAAGTTGATAATCCTATCATCGACGATGACGTCTACCAAGAGAGTGTGGTTGGTAATAATCAGCCGATGTCATCAACTCTGATCGAAGACACTGACGTCAATGAAGAAGAATATGTAGTCGAAGTTGCTGGTGCTGTAGGGGAGGACGACGAGTTTGCTGACTGGATTGTTCCTGAGGGAGAGGGTGATGAGGACGACGACTTGGTCATCGACGATGAAGATGACGGTGATGAGGTGAATACTGACTGGGACGATGATGATGAAGACGGGGACGAGGGGTTCATTGAACCGCACACCGACGCGGACAGTGACAATGACAGTGACGATAATTAGCAATTATGTAGTTGTTTGTATCTTATTCGCATAAGTTGTAATTTAATTATTTGTAATTTAATTATTTGTAATTGAAGACTATTTTGGTACTTAATGAAATTCCTGCTTTACCCTAAACGAACTGACTCTACAGTTTAACTTTGCGCAAACATATTTTGTAGACGTGATTATGGCAGGTAGCAGTGAGATGCTGACGGGAGGCAGCAGCCATGGTGACCACATGGAGGAGGACGTGCCTAGGCCTCCTGTCATACATGGTGTGGACGCTGTCCAGGAAGTCGGGGCGACGGTCTACGTTGCCACGCCTGGGAAAGCGTACCTTTCACGGCAGAAAGTGAGGGAAGCTAGTTGGTGAGTTGTAGTTGTTGTAACCAGTTCTTTTCTAAATTTTCACTCATTTATTTGCTCCACATTATCATAATTGACTTGTGTAGGTGGGACGACAAGAAGTACTCAGATTTTTTGCGGGATTCCGTAGTCATGACGTATGCGTCCACGCCTGGCGCCTACCGTAGCTGGACGGAGGCACCACCGGAAGCTCGGGATGCGATGTATATGCACTTCGCGGTAATTACCTCGTCTGTGTTTCTAAGGTTTTCGTTGCACGATTTATACATTCAATTGTCGCTAACGAATCTTTTTTTTGACAAACAGAGGAGAGTGCGTATAGACCTGGGGTACGACCTCAGGTCGGATTATGAGACTCGGATAAAGAAGAAGATAACCGACCTCTTCCAGCGAGCTGTCCCGAGGGTCGACAAGGCGGACTGGATTCCGCAAGAGAAGTGGGAGATATTGAAGAAGAACGCTGCCGATCCAGCTTTCAAGAAGAAATCGGCGATTAAGTCGTCGAACAGGAGAGGTGGGAAGGTGGACGGGGTGGCGAAACCCACCAGCTGCCTCGGAAGTAGGAGTGCAGCAACAGCATTCGCGGCGTTGGTAAGTGCTTATAAAACAAGTAAAAAGTTTGAGTATAATTCAATATATACTATTGGTAAATAAATGCTGAAAGTTTTAACACTGTTATATGAAGGGCCCAACTGCAACCCCGGTCGAGCTCTTGGAGAAGACGAAGAAGGGGAAAGACGGCAAGTGGATAGACCCTAGAGGACCGGAGATCATGGTGAGTAGTAGTAATGTTTTTAAAAAATATACTAGGCATGAAAATTACGACGTGATAGTATGTGTTCTAAAAGTTATAACACTGTTTCATGTTGCTGTTTCAGGAGAACTACCAGAAAGCGGTGGAGAAGGCACGCGCCTCTGATCAGGCACCCAACACGCTGAAGATCTTCCACGATGTGACGGGTGGCTATAACCAGAAGGGACGGTTCTGGGGGATAGGGAATGCGGCGAAACAGCTCTTTCGCCCATGCTTGAACCGAGGTAAGGAGGTATCTGCGGACACGTACCTCCCTACCGCCACCTCGCAGGAACGCACACTCAACGAGCGTATGGAAGATAAATTCCAAAGACAAGAAGAGCGTCTGAAGACATTGGAGAAGAGGTGCGAAGAGCAGGACCAGTTTATTCAGTTCATGAATGAACGGTTCTCCATGGGGAACGAGGGATGCGGTGGAGGGCCACGCATGACTAGCCGCGACGATGACGACAACAACGATGGTCATCCATTTGGATCGGAGCACATCGAGTCTCTTTCTTAGGTAGTTCAGCTCCCTTATGTTACTTGTTTACACTTTGATTACATTGTGTGTATATATATTTTACCAACTCCTAGCGCTGGTTGTCTTGTTTACACTCTGGTTGAATTCTGAACCTAGAAACGGTTGTCTTTGTAATATTTTCATTTTCTATAACATTACATTAGTTTATGTTTGTGTCGTTTTGTGGAGATTTGTGAAGAAGAGAGCTTTGATTGGAGTTATTGATGGATTTTGGTTTAGGATGTGCTGCTGTGGTTTGTTGTAGGAGTGGGTTATTTATTTGCAGGTTGTTTTATTTCGCGCGTATGGGGAGCTGAAAACAAAGAAACGATTTTATTTTGTTAATAGGCTTTGCGTGGGATTAGCCGACACAAAGCCCCATAGTCAAATGTCAGTCAATGGCTTTGCGTGGGATTAGCCGACGCAAAGTCAACAAAAACGTTGACTTTGCGTCGGCTAATCCCACGCAAAGCCATTGACTGAAATCTGACTTAGGGACTTTGCGTGGGATTAGCCGACGCAAAGTCAACGTTTTTGTTGACTTTGCGTCGGCTAATCCCACGCAAAGTCCCTAAGTCAGATTTCAGTCAATGGCTTTGCGTGGGATTAGCCGACGCAAAGTCAACAAAAACGTTGACTTTGCGTCGGCTAATCCCACGCAAAGTCCCGTTGACAGGGCGTTGACCTCCATGTGTTCGTATCGGAGCAGCCGACGCAAGCCGACGCAATTCATCTGCGTCGGATTAACCGATGCAAAAAAAAAAATTTGCGTCAAAATATTACGGCGGTCGTTTGCATCGGCTAATCCGACGCAATTTGCATTTTGCGTCGGATATTGCCATTTTGCGTCGGATTTGTCCGACGCAATTCGGGCTCGATTTTTGTAGTGCATGAATCTGCACTCCCAACCAGTCTGCTACCAGTTTGCAACAAGCTGAACTGTACTGACAGTTGAAGAAAAGGTGCTGGTGCGTCTCAGTAGCATTTCCACAACACCAACAGACCCCTGAAGTAATAATACCAAATGCATTCAGTTTGTCCTGAGTCAGTAGGTGCTGATGCAGAAAAAGCCAAGCCATAAATCGATGTTTAGGCATACTGATTCGATTCCAAACAAACGGGCACCAGTTTATCACGCACTCTGCTCCCATAAGCCACTTATACCCCGCCTGTACATATAGTTCCCTCCATGCCATCCTTGCTGATTGTATTCAGTTTTAAATAAGTCCTTGATTTTACATATCTGACGCCAAGTCCAGCTAGAATTTGAAGACGGAATATATTGAAGCCAGTCTTGATTCTTTATATAAACATGATTGACCCATTTAATCCAAAGATGATCCGCCTTATTGAAAATCCACCAAACATACTTTCCAATCATAGCTTTGTTCCACATAGCACAATTAAGAATACCAAGTCCCCCCGCCTTGATAGACTTGCAGCAAGTAGTCCAAGAAACAAGTGGTATGCGTGGATACTCCTCTTGCCCTGACCATAAATAATTCCGACAAATACCTTCAACTCTTTTAAGAATGGCAGTAGGCAGAATAAAGATGCGTGCCCAATAAGAATGCAGCTGCGTAAGTATCGTCCTAACTAGAACAAGTCTACCTCCATAACTGAGCTTTCGTGCCCCCCAACTCCGAATACGGGTTACCAGTTTTTCCACAATTATGTTGCATTCCTGGTTAGATAAGCGCTTATAGGATATAGGAATACCTAAATAGCGAAACGGAAATGCACCTTTCTTGAATTTTGATATGGTTAATATCTGTTGTTCATCCGCCTGACTTATCCCATTCAAGTATATATCAGATTTTTCATTACTTACTTGAAGTCCCGAGGCCACACTGAATGTCTTCAGAGCTCGCATTATAACCATGACCGATCTTGGATTCCCTTTACTAAAGATAAGCAAGTCATCCGCAAATGCCAAATGACACAACTTCATGGACTTGCATAAAGGGTGAAACTGAAACTGCTCTCTATTAGTTACAAGATCCATAATCCGAGTGAGATATTCAAGACAGATTGTGAAGAGTAAAGGTGACATTGGGTCACCTTGACGAATACCTCTTTTACCCTTAAAATAGCTAAAATTGCTACCATTGAGCGATAACGAGTAAGAGGGAGTAGAAACACATATCATAATCCAATGTATCACTTTCGGAGGGAAATTAAGTGCCTCAAGCATACCTTCAATGAAACTCCATTCAATTGTATCATAAGCTTTCCTCAAATCAATCTTAAGCATACATCTTGGAGAACAGGATTTCCTATTGTAAAGCCGAACCAAATCCTGACATATTAATATATTATCCACGATATCACGATTAAGAATGAATGCACTCTGGTTCAAACTAATAATCTTCGGTAGCACCATAGCCATTCTACTGCAAATCACCTTCGAAATACATTTGTAGAGCACATTACAGCAAGCGATTGGACGAAACTCACTTACTGAAGTCGGCATATTCTTTTTAGGAATGAACGTGAGTATCGTATGATTAATCTGTTGCAACTTTTTTCCTGATACGAAAAAATCCTTCACTGCACTAATAATATCCTTTCCAATCACACCATCATCATCCTTAAAGAATTGCGAGGTGTATCCATCCGGTCCTGGCGATTTGTCACCAGGAATGGATAGTAATGCTGCCCTTATTTCATCATCAGAGATTGGTTGCATTAATTTGGTACAGTGTTCAGCAGTAAGAGTTCTTCCCCTCCGTACTACCCCAACCTGTACAGGTACTACAGTAGCAGCACAACCCAGCAACTGTTTATAATACAAAACAAAAGCTTCCTCAATAGCACCATACTCATTACATCTTACCCCATGCATATCATCAATCACCAACACCTTGTTTTGTGCATACCTTGCTTTAATGTTACAATGGAAGTAATGGGTATTGTCATCCCCCTCATTGAACCACTGACATTTAGCTTTTTGTGCCAAAAAAGACTGTTTAGCCTCTGCCGGTTCACGGTAAGTCTGAGTAGCAGCCCATTCCTCTTGTTGAATACTTCTATTGTGAGGATCCAAGTGCAACTTCTTCTGTATGTTTTCCAAAAGGTTCAGGGCTGCATCAGCTGCGTTCAATATATCACTATATTGCCTCTTGTTAAGCCCTTTGAGAGCTGCTTGAGTAATTTCAATCTTTTAACCACATGAAACATCTTTACACCAGGTATATTTATTTTCCAAACTGCTCTTACTATGTCTAAGAAATCCTCACTTTTCCCCCACATGTTGAAATACCGAAAACTAGGAACCCTTCTTTTTATTATTATACCACAGATTCACCACACAAGGACTATGACCACAAAGCCCTTCTGGTAAAAATGTGATGCACCCAGTAGGAGCAGTAAATATCCACTCATCATTAGCCATGATCCGATCAATCCTGCTAAACACCCTGTCATCTTCCTCATGCTTGTTGTTCCAAGTAAAAAATGCCCCTGTAGCATTCAAATCATGTAAATCACATACCCGCACACATTCTTGAAAATCTCTGATTACTGCATCAGTAACAGCAGCTCCTATCCTTTCATTAGAGTATAGAATGTTATTAAAATCCCCCATAACGATCCAAGGCCCATGATTTTTAGTACTCATGTCCTTGAGTGACTGCCATAACTCTCCTCTTTCACACTACAAAAATCAAGCCGGAATTGCGTCGGACAAATCCGACGCAAATGGGCAATATCCGACGCAAACTGAAGATTGCGTCGGATTAACCGACGCAAACGGCCGCCATTATAATTTGACGCAATTTTTTTTTTGCATCGGCTAATCCGACGCATATGATTTGCGTCGGCTAATCCGATACGAAGACATGGAGGTCAACGCCCCTGTCAATGGGCTTTGCGTGGGATTGGCCGACGCAAAGTCAAACTTTTTGTTGACTTTGCGTCGGCTAATCCCACGCAAAGCCCCTCAGTCAATCCTCAGTCAATGGGCTTTGCGTGGGATTAGCCGACACAAAGTCAAACACTCTGTCGACTTTGCGTCGGCTAATCCCACGCAAAGCCCCGCAGTCAGTGGGTTTTGCGTGGGATTAGCCGACGCAAAGTCAAACACTCTGTCGACTTCGCGTCGGCTAATCCCACGCAAAGCCCCGCAGTTAGTGGGTTTTGCGTGGGATTAGCCGACGCAAAGTCAACAGAATCTTTGACTTTGCGTCGGCTAATCCCACGCAAAGCCTATTAAAAAAAATTGGTTTCTTTGTTTTCAGGTCCCCATATGCGCGAAATAAAACAATCTGCAATTAAACAACCCACTCCTACAACAAACCACAACAGCAGCACATCCCAAACAAAAATCCATCAATAACTCCAATCAAACCTCTCGTACATATCTTCTTCACAAAACTCCACAAAACGAAACAAACATAAACCAGTGTACTGCTATAGAAAATGAAAATATATTACAAAGACAACCAGCGCTAGGTTCAGAATTCTATCTAGGAGTTGGTAAAATATATATACACAATGCAACCAAAGTCTAAACAAGTAACATAAGAGAGCGGAACTACCTACGAAAGGGACTCAATGTGCTCCGACCCATAGGGATGACCATCGTTGTTGTCGTCATCGTCGCGCCTACTCATGCGTGGTCCTCCACTGCATCCCTCGGTCTCCATGGCGAACCGTTCCCTCATGAACTGAATAAACTGGTCCTGCTCTTCGCACCTCTTCTCCAATGTCTTCAGGCGCTCTTCTTGTCTTTGGAATTTATCTTCCATACGATCGTTAAGTGTGCGTTCCTGCGAGGTGGCGGTAGGGAGGTATGTGTCCGCAGATACCTCCTTACCACGGTTCAAGCATGGGCGAAAGAGCTCTTTCGCCATGTTACCTATCCCCCAAAACATTTTCTTTGAGTTGTAGCCACCCGTCACATCGTGGAAGATCTTCAAGGTGTTGGGTGCTTGATCAGAGGCGCGTGCCTCCTCCACCGCTTTCTCGTAGCTCTCCTGAAACAGCAACATGAAACAGTGTTATAACTTTAAGAACACATACTATCACATCGTAATTTTCATCCCTAGTATATTTTTTAAAAACATTACTACTACTCACAACGATCTCCGGTCCTCTAGGGTCAATCCACTTGCCGTCTTTCCCCTTCTTTGTCTTCTCCAAGAGCTGGACCGGGGTTGCAGATGGGCCCTTCATATAACAGTGTTAAAATTTTCAGCATTTATTTACCAATAGTATATATGGAATTATACTCAAATTTTTTACTTGTGTTATAAGCACTTACCAACTGCGCGAAGGCTGTTGCTGCACTCCTACTTCCAAGGCAGCTAGTGGGTTTGGCCACCCCGTCCACATGCCCACCTCTCCTGTTCGACGACTTAATCGCCGATTTCTTCTTGAAGTCTGGGTCGGCAGCGTTCTTCTTCAATGTCTCCCACTTCTCTTGCGGAATCCATTCCGCCTTCTCGACCCTCGGGACAGCTCGCTGGAATATGTCGGTTATCTTCTTCTTAATCCGACTCTCATAATCCGACCTGAGGTCGTACCCCAGGTCTATACGCACTCTCTTCTGTTTGTCAATAAAAAAGATTCGTTAGCTATAATTGAATGTATAAATCGTGCAACGAAAACCTTAGAAACACAGACGAGGTAATTACCGCGAAGTGCATATACATGGCTTCCCGGCAACGGCGCCAAATTGATGGTAGGGATTTGTCACGTCCCTAGCCGATCAATAAAACACCGACTAACCTAGTGGGTAGCTAGGGCAAGTCGGGATCGTATCCACGAGGATGGTATATCAAAGCTTAGACTAGGTTGGCCTACAACGAGACTAGATTACCAAACAAACACAAAGAAGATGAAAAGGAAAACTATGATGGAGGAGAAGAGATATGACTAAGCTAATGATCGAACTAATAAATAAACAAAAAGAACGATGGCTAACTAAGGAGATGAACTCAAATATGGAAAGGATCGAGTGGAGCTGGACGGGTGATATGGCTCTTTTAAAAGATAAAGTTTTATCTCTTACGGAATTGTTTAATATTTTGTAGCTGATTTTTTGTGAGGAATACGATTTCGACTCGGTTTCTCGAACATTGCGTCAGATATTTTTGGCTCGAGAATTGGCTTTGACCGAGGTTTGACTCGGTTGCTAAAAGACGGTTTTGCCCTTGGTGACGGTTTTGACCCAAATTAGTCTCATTTGACTGGAAACGACCCACTGGGCCTGAATTTGAGGTCGGTTTGGTGAGATTTTTACTCCGCTAAAAGCTCGCGCCAATTACCATTGATTCCGAGTCCAAATTGAGCGTATTAAGTCATGTTTACGTCCGACCATCATCGGGTGTTTTTCGGAAACTGCTATAGACACCTGGCGGTCAAAATGTGGGTGTCTACACTTCGGTACCACTTTTTTTTTACCTACTTGGCACCGGCGACATTTTTAAAATATCGGTCAATAGGTCGGGTACGGTTCATTTTGCAAAAAGTTTGGGTAGGATCGGTTTCGGGTTACAAAATGTTCGGGTTAAATTGTAAATGTTAAACTGGAAATATACGTACGGTTCGAGTTAATGATAATTTTTTAATATAAAAAGTTAAACGAAAAAAATATAAGTTCGGAAATATAATCTTCGAGAAAGAGTAAATACGGATGTTGGAACCGAAAGAAATTAAGAAATAATAAAACTAAATCATATTGGCCCATTTGGGCGTGCCTTCCCATCTGCAAACTACACTTTCTCTGTGCAATCCACCCTCTCTCTCTTCATTTGCAGCATTTCATCTTCACGAAAACTCTTCATCTTTTCAACTTCATCTTCTTCATTTTCATCAAATGCAATAGGTATTTCATCTTCCTCTTCATCCCTCTCTCCATTTTCATCATTTCATCTTCTTCATTTTCAACTAATGTAGATGGTCTTAGTATTTCATCTTCTTCTTTTCATCTTACTTTCTCACCTCATTTCAATCATCCACCTCATTTTTCCACTCACCATCTTCTTATTTTTCATCTTACAAAAAAATACCCCACATTCATTTCATCTTCTACTTTCATTCTCTCTCCTATTTTATTATACCCCACACATTTACACGTCAAATTTACCTTAACCCAATCATTTATTTTCATACTATTATAATTTTGGGATTTTCTACGCGGTACCCCTATATTTTTCACTTTTCTACATGGTACCCCTACCTTTTCTATGTCTATACATTGTACCCTTGAATTTTATTATTAATTTAACTAGCGCCCCGAATTTTTTTTTCCATCAAATTTTGTTGTTAGATTATGTTTTTAGCTTAGGATTAAGACTTTAATATCATTTAACTTAGATAATTAACAAGTAATTGAGCTTAATTTAAGTGTTATCATTTGATTTGACAATATAACGTCAAAAATATAATTCGTTTAGATTTGGAGTATAAACTACAAACACGTAAAAAATTATTAGTTTTGTTCAATTATCAGTTAATTAGGTATGTTAAATGACGTTTAACTTTTAATCTTGAGCATAAAAAAGTAATTTGTTGCCAAAACTTGACGGAAAAAAAAGTTTAGGGGTACCAATAAAGATAATAATAAAGTTTAGGGGTACTAAAGAAACTTTTAGTAAAGTACAAGGGTACCATGTGTACATATAAAAAGTGTAGGGGTATAAGGTAGAAAAGTAAAAAGTTCAGGGGTACCACGTAGAAAATCCCTATAATTTTTACTCTTAATTTCCTTAAATTTTTACTATTTTATTCTTATTTTTTAATACTAAAATAAACAAAAATTAACAAATGATATAATAAAAATTAAAAAAAAAAAAATACTAAAATAAGAATGTCCATTTCATTTAACAATTAAAAAAAACCAACAAATTGGACCTTCTCTCTCCTGCGCCATCAACTACACGTCCTTTTCTCCTCCTTTCTTCATTTCATCTCTTCAACCAAATTTCAACATGTTAAAAACTCAAAATTATTTCAACTTTCATTTCAACATTTTCATCCACTACGTCCCCTTATTTCATCTACATCTTCAACTTTCTTCACTTTTCAAGATTTCATCTTCTTCTATTTCCACCATTGTGGGTAGTCTTATATCTTACGCGTAGTTTAGTGGTATAATATACGGAGTAGGAGTATACTCGACGTCTTAAGTTTGATCTTCCCCACGATAGTAATACGATTAGGTGCATTGAAATAAAATAAAAAATGAAACGGAGCATATCCCTTATTCATTCTTGCATTTGAATTGGTTTCCTATATTATGCCACGTAGCGTGTCAGGCCTGTCAGTGTGATAGCAACATAAGTGGGTTCTAGTAAAAATAACCGGACTACTTTGAGTTAAATAATGACAAGATTTTAATACAAAAAAGTGGTAACTATTTATCTGAAAGTGATAACTAACTAACCAAAAATGATCACTTCTTACCATGAATTGCAAATTGTTACTATTATCACATGGTACAACGGCTATACACAATAATTACTCTTGCTAAAAAGGTACTCCCTCCGGTTCTTCGGAATTGCAACACTTTTTATGATTTGTGAGGAGTATTTTAATCAAATGTTACAATTCCAAAGAAGCGAAGGGCGTATGATATAGAAGGGTTTTATGATGTTGGCAACAAAAAAATAAAAAGTAAGAACAACACTTAACTCGAGTAATAGGAGTTTTCTTGCCCCAATCATGAGATCACAGATTCGATTCTTACACGCGAAATAGTACGCTCATTTGAACAAAAAAAAGTGGGTTATATACTTCTATAGAGCGGAAAAAAGGATTATACCTATAGAAGTACAAGAAAACATTACAACTGGCCAATTATGACTAGCGCATTATCTAAGATTTTGAGCTAACAAGTAAAGTAGTTGAGTTTTCAAAATAAGTGTTTATTCAACTTCGTATAAAAACCTTTGATCATTTTAAGAGGGCGTTTGGTTCGCTGAGGGGAAAGAGAATGAAATTAGGAAAGAGAAGCAAGGGAAAGGAAAGATATTACCTCTAATTAAACTTGTTGTTTGGTTTTAATCATGGAAAGAATTGATATTACCCATGATTCCCTCTGTAGTTGTTTGGTTATCGAAATTAAAATTGTTTTACAATTTTATTTTAATAACGTTTTTTTTACTTGAGTTATTATATTTGTTGAATATTTTGGAGTTGTTAATCATTATATTTACTACGTAGAGGACTAGATGTAGACCTGACAAAAGAAACCCGATCTGAATAACTCGACCCCGACCCAACCTGAAACCCAAATTGAAGACCCATGTTTGACCCTTAACGCGAATTGACTCGACATAACAGGAACTGACCAAAATATTATCATACAAAATGAGTCGATACTCTAAAAAATTTGGAATAACAAACCCGAAAATGACAACCCGAAATGACACGGCTCGACCCAAAGTCAACCCAATATTTAAGACCATATAGTGGTCTGACCCGAAACTGACACGACCCGGTTGACCCATTTGCCAGGTTTACGTAGAGGCGGTCCCTCGTTAGTCATCTTTGGAAAATCGTGACACAAATCCGTAACCTAAAACTGTAAATTTTAAAGGTTGAGGTAAAATAAAGAATTTTTTAAATTATTATAATGATAACGATTTCATAAAATCAAAAACCAAAAAATCGATCAAAGTTAAGTATTTTGTCCAAGTTCTCTTTTTTACGATTTACTTCAAAAGTATTATGGAGTAGAAATTAAAGAAGAAAGGGCAAAGTTGTCATTTGTTCAATTAATGTCGACGTTATGATGTAACGCCCCTAATTTTATAAATTAAATTAAATTCAAGTTATGTTCGTATTTTTATTTTGTTTATGATTTAACTCGTAATTCTTGAAATTATTATAAAATGAATTATCATTTAATCGTTTCAAACTCCTAAAATTCTATTTGTCTCGGAGACTCTTCTTATATTTAAAACACATTTTTATTTATGTTTTGATTTATTTTATACATTTAATTTAATTCTTATCGAAAGTTTATCCCCGGCGATTTAAATTCTAAATTCTTTCTATTTATTTATATTTAAGCTCGAATTTCTATTTTCGGCTCGAAACTCATTTATTTTAAGTTTCGTCAAAACATCTATTACCTTTCCTCGAGAAATCAATTTAATTCACTTTATCGATATTTATTATTTACGGGGACATACTTTTTCGTCGTCTAATTATTTATTTCTAGAAACTTCATTTTCTTCTTGAATAATTATTTATATCTCGAGAAACGTTTATTTTACTAATTTTATTAGTCGGTCCAATTATTTATATTAAGTAATTTTAATTCGATTTCATGGGTCAGTCAACTTATTGTCTCGGAAACCGTCTTGTACTACACCTATTCTATTAAATCCGTAGTGCCTACCTCACTTTATTGTGAGTTGAATTCAATCTCACTTATTATTAACGTACATTCCCCCTTTTTTTTGTTTTCCACCCCTCTCATTCACCCCCCCCCCCCCCCCGTCACCTGTTCGTTCCTCCTTCCTTCTTATTCATTTTGGTTTTTCTGCCAACTTATCCCTCCGTATAACTCCATCAGATTGAAGGATTATACCAGTGCTAAAGCGGAATTTCAAGAAACAATTTCCTAGCACCAATCCAAGAAAACAAGCACAATATAGATATGAATCAGGACAAAAGTAGGTCGAGAAAAACATACTCTCGTAGCGTAAATTCCTCGATATATAAGACGGAGAGATACTAGAGCCCCACATGTTGCTCCTCTACACGGTCCACCAACCAAGTCAGAATCTCACGCCTGCTAGGACGGAAGAGATATAACGATTATCTCTCTTACTTTGGTGCTTGAGGCAGTCAACTGAACTAGCTTAGATTAGGGTTTTCTCATTGGTTGATTCTTTATCAACTAATAACTCATAACTATATCCTTATATAGCAGTAGAGATTAGGTTAAACCAAGATATTAACCGGGCCTCATAAGTAGTCGCAGCCTAATACCTCACAAGTCCATATTGGGTCTGTTTAGTTTTTTAACTAAGTCTGATTGTGTGACCTTATAGGATTATATATCCATAGTCATCAGCCCAATCGAATTAGACTAATTATCGTAATTATTCTCTAGCAAACAATTATGAATTACTATAATACATAACAATTATCTCCATAATAATATCTTATATTATATTTAGTAATTGTCGAAAATGTCTTAGGACATATTCCTTCAATCTTCCACTTCTCCAAAGACAATAAGGCAATCTTCAAATTCCTTAAGTCGTTTACTATCGAATTCGATCACATCTAAACATCTCATGATCAATGTGTCATTTATCAAATTCATTTCCTCGATCTCCGAGTTTGAGCTGTCCTTGAATGAATTAACTTCTTAATCCAATCCTCGCATGACCATGCATTTTTCAGTTCTCCCTCATCAAGGGGCCCAGACACCAATCCTATCATATAGGAGGACTTATCCAGTCTTGTATCATCCAAAACTCCCACTCAATTCTTAGTATGCATGACGACTGCCTTTATAACCTCTTTTTACGGCACGATGTTTGACAGTGTCAATGCACAACTAATCGTATCATGGTTGCAATGATATACTCATGTCAAAGGAATCCACTAAACATGGATTTTGATTCTACTTTAGAATCCACTTTGGTCAAGTCACAATATATCCAATATATCCACTCGATTGAACGAACATCTCCATGTTCCCATAGCCCATGGAACTATGCTATCCAACAATCTCGTGCTAGTCATTCAATGCATCACTTATGTCCGATTTAGTGATACTGACTAGGGATACAAATAAGCTGTGATATCTGTTCACCGATAGTTTTCCACTTATCAAAACACTTTTGATAATCCTATAGAGAAGCCACATGCTTTCTGGACATTTTATTTAATACTAAACCAATGATTAAATAAGTATGAGGACATGACATAGGTCCACCCCGACGCGGCCACGCGCGGGTTTGGGTAGGCGAAATGTTTCGTGTGTGAGATGGTTCTTGGGTTGAAATTTAAATCGAAGTTGGAGTCGCCACCGAATTTTGTAGAAGTTCGGGCCCGTTCGAACCCACTCTATATTTCGGTGGACCGTGCACAAAGTACGACCCACTTTGATACTAGAGTTTGTGGGTTCGTCCCTTTGCATTACGATACCGATGCCGAGTTTTCGGGTATCGTATATCGAATGACTCTCGTGCGTCAACGGTTTCGGACATCCGGAAACCGAGGTTCTGAGTATGGGGTGAGGGTACGTGTTGGGAAGCCCACAAAGGACACCCAACCCCGCCTGCACATGAGGGCCTCTACTAAGATATCATTCGGTTTTTTGAATATGCGAGCTAGTGATTCGGGGAAATGTTATGCAAACAACATTTTACGATGAATAAATATTGAATTGGTTGCTACGTTATTTTAATGCATCTTGGTTCATCTCGAAGTTATTTAGCATTCGAGGTACGTTAAAAATGTGATAAGTGCAAACAACGAAAATAAAACTCGTAAATAGATACAAAATACGTGGGCGGAAATACAACCCGGAAATTCAATACAACGAGCATAAAAATTGAAACAATCGAATTAGTAACGACATAATGAACGTATTAGAATAGATAATGCAATGCATGCCTGATCTTGCTTCGGAATTCGACTTTGACCGGGTTTTGACTCGGTCGCTAAAAGACGGTTTTATTTCCGGTGACAGTTTTGGTTCAAATTAGTCTTATTTTATTGGAAACAACCCACTGGGCCTGAATTTGGGGCCGGTTTTGTGAGATTTATACTCCGCTAAAAGCTCATGCCAGATACTATTGAATCCGAGTCCGTATTTGAGCACATTAAGTCATGTTTACGTTCGATCATCATCATGTGTTTTATCGGAAACTGTTATAGACACTAGCATGCAAAATGCGGGTGTCTACAAAGTATCAACGATATAGATGAATATTCCAAACATCAATCATGTTTTAATAACTTTATTTCTACAAATACAATTTCAACGCTAATCTCCATTAGCTTAAATTTCATAGACCTAGTATGATTCTCATACCTAGGTTGTAGGAACGGTTTAGTCAAATAGATTTTCGACATTTGCATTGTTCTGAACCTTGAAAACTACCTTTGCTGCATTTGTCTTTGCTATATACTCGGTTTCTTATGTAAAATCTACTAGAGTCCATTGAGACAAAGAATGAAACCAGACTACTGCGGAAGTCATCTTTAGTCACTACAGAAACTCGCAACAGTGTAACTTGTAACAACCAACTCAAATTCTCCACCGCATACCAAGAAGTCGTCCTTAATTCTTCTCAAGTACTTAAGGATGTTCTTCACGACAACTCAATGTCAAACACTCGAGTTTGTCTGGTATTTGTGTCATGAACATAACAAGAACCTTATCATCATA
Organism: Agrostemma githago; assembly: GCA_958450325.1. Classification (NCBI taxonomy): domain Eukaryota; kingdom Viridiplantae; phylum Streptophyta; class Magnoliopsida; order Caryophyllales; family Caryophyllaceae; genus Agrostemma; species Agrostemma githago. Next base: position 18,192,731 of record OY288250.1, read on the forward strand.
AGTCTCTTGACTAAGTCCAATAATCATCCTCGATCTATCTCCATAGATCTTAATGTCAAATATGTAATATGTCTCTCCTAGATCCTTTATAGCGAGACGATAATATGACCATCCCTTGACTAACTCAAGCATGGATGTATCGTTTCCTACGATTAGTATGTCATCCACATACAATACTAGGAAAATAATAATACTCCCACTTAACTTCACATCCTCTTTCAAGAACTCCTTTAAGAAAGCGATTCGACATCCATTTTAGCACGACTACTCTTTGTCACCTTATGGAGTCCCGACTCACCAAAGCATCTTTGTAGGTATTAGCTTCTCATTTTCCAAAATCATTATTTTGGAACATTCCGTCAAACAAGTTTCTACAAACCTTTTTGTTGGAATATAAAATTTACTAGTTCTACAATGTGGAACAACAACCTTTAGATTAGCGGATGGATCGTGGGTCGAACCTACACCACCACCTTTAACAACATCCTTATGTTGTGCCATCTCACTCAGTTGTTGCTCGTCATCACGAACTTCTTCGAGATGTATACTACTCCCATTTGACTTTTTGGAACAACCACCTTTCCCAAAAAGACACCACCACAAGCAATAACTACTTTGTTTACGCTTTGGGTGTAGAAGTAATATCTCATAGTCTATTCGGAATAGACCATAAAAGACGACTTAGGAACGTTTCCATCCATATCACGTATATGGTGTCTCATCTAATGCTTTGGTTAGAATCATGCTAAGTGCGAATGCTGCATTCTAAATGCAAATCCGGATATGGAAATTAGAAGGTCGGCAAGACTTATCCTGAGTCAAATCATATCTAATAAGGTTCAATTCCTCCGATTGGAAAACTCCATTTTCCTAGTGGTGGTCCGAAATGTGAAACGATTCCACAATCCTTGTAAATAATCATCAAACTCTTTGAGAATAAATATTCACCAACCACGATCGGATCATAGTGTTTTTATTTTCATCTCAATTTGGTTTTGCACTTCATTTTGGAAATGTTCAAACTATTCAAATAATTCCGATATATGAAGTAAACCACACCCATCTCTTGCTAATTTGTTCACCATCCCACACACATCCGTATGTGTAAGGGCTAGAACATCAATTGCTCTAGAAGGGGTGTTTTTAACCTTATGTATCTTGTTGTCGATGTTATTGATGCGTGTTTCCAAAACATACAAACTATTTGATAATGTATCTTTCTACTCTTTTTGGTCTCTACACATTACCAATAATGTGACTAGCTACCACTCGCGGTATCGAATATCCGGGAAAGAGAATTTGTTAAATTCACTTCTATAACAAATAGACCGAACGTAGAAACACCATGTTTCTTCTCCTCATGGTATTTGAGGAAATCCTCTTCCACGTCTAACTTTTAGACGAGAGAAACATTGAAGTTCATTCGCAACATTTGCTTTTGAACCGACCTTTCCTTTTTCAAAAGAATCCCGACTTGACAACTTGTTTGTCATAGTTGTTCTTAGAAATCGATCTTACCCCATCCATTTGAACAATTTCCCCTTACGAGCCATAAGAACATCTCCATGTTCCCTTTTCTGACTCATTTGGGATGTAACTCTCAATCCGAATTAACACAAACTCTTGCCAGTATTGTTTTCCCTCATTGCATACAAAAATTCAAACAAATTTTGAAACCAGTTATACAACAAATTGATTGATACATTATCAATGGCCATTCAAGCTATCACTATGATACGCTCTCCGGTTTTTAGCACTTGATGCTATTTTAGGGAGTTCGGCAGAAAGAGAATTGTTCACACGTACCCTTTCCTTCACACCCGAGAACCATTCTCTGTTTCGTTTCCAATTCAAGAAAGATTAGCATTCAATTTGTCCTTCTCAAGAACTGAGTACAGATTAAAAAACGAGTTGTTGTTTTAGTCATTATATCTACATAAATAAAAGAACAAGCGAGTATAAGCGAAATGTTCATCAAAGCAGTTCAAAACAACCTTTTAAACTACCAAATGCCCTTTAAAAATTATCCCCCAAAAGGCATTCAATCAAGACCCTCTCTCACTATTCATCAAACGGACTTTGACCCTGCCTTTGATTAAATAATGTTTAAGGTAGGTAACAACCTTACTAATTATAAATGCCTTATAATTCTTGGTCGATGTGTTTAACAACTCCTTGTCAAACACATCTCTTTGTTTCGAAACCCAAAACTTTATCTTTTGATAGTTCCGTTGAGTCAAACCAAATATTAACGTGTGAATTTCATAAATTTACCCTATTATCCCCGGAATAACGATCAACACCCTGCTCTGGCAGAACCCATCAATCGTGTTCTAGGGCTTCATAGGTGTTGTTTGGGAAAACTTATGACTCAAATATTACTTATATGGGGATCAAATGTCGGTTATTTACGGTGAACTTGTAACAAAATAACCACATTAAAAAAATAAAGCAAGCATAAAACGAACTTAAATGTAAGCATAAAAAAATGATCTAGCATGGCCCCTAAACTTACTAGGTCCAAAAGCTTCTTCTGGATCTCCATCCTTCATGAAACCTCCCTCGAATCTTTTGGATCTCCATCTTTTATCTTCTCGGGACTTCGTCTTCAAATTACATTAATTTTACTAATTACAAATTAACTAGTAAAAGTAAAATAAAGCAACAAATTATTACAGTACAATACGTTGTGCCCGCAATTGTATGAACTAAAATAATTATACATTGCACAGACGCGTAACAAGATGAATAAATGAATAATTAAAATTATTGCAACGAATAACAATACGCAGATCGTAAACCATCCTAGTTTGGGCCATACTAGTCACAAGTCAATCTCATAGCAATTATAATGGCATTCAGGCACCGCATTCGTAATACGGAAAAATAAAAATGAATCATATTCACATTCCAATTAACGATTAATTAGAATTAAACTTGAAATTAGTAACACGATTTAACAATTAAATCGTAAACCAACTTTGGTAACACGACTTATCTCTTAAGTCGTAAACCAAACCAACGAATTTATTACGACTCAATCTATAATATCTTATCATGGGAGTAATCGAATTATGAAAAATTTGCATTATTGATTAATTTAAAGGGGATTAAATTTTCTTCAAAATGGATCCAATCCATACTAGACCAAAGGATAACAAAACATATTAGTCATCACAATGGGCCATACTAGGAAAAATTGAATGCAAATTGGGCCAACATCAGGGACTTGGCCGCATCAAGACTAAAAGATGGGCCAATCCCAGCTAAGTAGTCCCTTTACAAGAGGTCCAAATAAAATCATCCAACCACATCACATGTGTTAGTGAAGAGTCTGACATCCAATTCATAGGTTGAACCTATGACCTATCTCTTTGCCAATGTCAACACCGCTGTCAAACATCAGCCAGTCATGTCGACACAGACCAGTCACCAGCCGCCAGCAAGACATCAACGACCAGCCACCATGGCCAGATCTAGCCGGCCACGACAAAACCTACGCGTGACACAAAACGATGGTCGATCGACAGATGACCCAGCCATCCTTTTGACGACCACCATCCGGTGAGTCACCACTCGCTCCGGTGTCTCTATTTGTAGACACCCGCATTTTGACTGCCACGTGTCTATGGTAGTCTCCGAAAAACACCCGATGATGATCGGACGCAAACGTGACTTGGTATACTCGGATTTGGGCTCGGAATCAATAATATCCGACATGGACTTTTAGCGGAGTAAAAATCTCACAAAACAAACCTCGAATTCAGGCCCAGTGGGTCGTTCCGAGTCAAATAAGACTAATTTGGGCCAAAACTGACACCAAAGATAAATCCCGTCTTTTGGCGACCGGGTCAAAACCCGGTCAAAGACGAAACCGTCTCATAAATCAGCCAAATTCAGCTGGCGCACAAATTCAAATTCAAAAATCAATCAAAACAAACAAGATCAATTCTTTCCTGATTTGTCTCACTCGATTGATCCACTCGATTGAGTGGATTGACCCCACTCGGTCGAGTGGAGCGTCTTGAACCCGGGTTTGACCCGTTTGCAAAGGCACTCGATCGAGTGCACTAGGGCCACTCGATCGAGTGCCCCTATGTCGTGGGAAATGCCTATAAATACCCCATGATCCCCATGCATTTAACAACTTTTTTTTACAAGGTTTTTACCTACATTCACCCTACATTTTCAGCCACAACTCACCTACACATCAAGCCTTAGAAACCCTAAGCAAACATACCAATCCCGAGCCCTTTGTCCCTCGGAAACCGACGCAACACACACACACACCACAACTCGCATACATCCTCGATACTCCGGCGTCCCGTCGCTATTTACGAGTCCATTTCCGAGGCCTATACCTAGCATGTATGTTGAGGGTGTCCTAAACCCCATTTCGATCTCTATTACTCCGTCATTTTATTTACTTTATCGTATTTGGTATTGTAATCATAATCGTAGCACTAGCACTAACACTACACTAACGTTATTATACTTTTTGAATTTTCATTTTTGTATCATCTTTTATTACTAATATCGTTATTATACCGCGTATACGTAAACTAGTATCAAAATCCGGTTTTAAATCCGTTTGACTACGATGTTTGCCTAAAATCCGTCTAATCCCTTTACGAGCAATAACGGAGGTGAAGCCCTTTCGAGGAGCCCCGCCCCAACGTACTCAAGGGCGTGACGCGATTGCAAACGGTCGTAGTTGAACGTATTTAATCCCATTTCTATAATTAGTGCAGAACCCGTTGACACGAAAATCGACATCATATAACTCGAAAGAGTTGATTCCGATGTCTTGACGTAGAGGGAAGCATTTCGTCACTAATTCAAATTTTCTAGTATAACGACAAACATTTTTTCTAAAACTCCGATAACGGTATTATAATCGTTCATACACGATTATAGTACCGGAGGCCAAGTTAAATACGAATCATGCGATATTCGTATTTGGTTTGGCCAACCATCGATTTCAAGTCATAAAACAAAACGAATTATCACTCGTACAGGGTCTACTCGACCGAGTAAATATGCTACTCGATCGAGTAGCACCCATAAAAGTGGGCAGTAGCCACGTAAAGGACGCACTCGACCGAGTCAGCCCACGACTCGATCGAGTGGGTCCTGTAACCCAGAAAACCGAGGGCTTGGCCACACATTCCAAGCCCCGCTCTTTTATCGACTTTGGTCATCACGTGTAAAGACCATCACGTGACATTCCTATTTTCAAAACCATGCACATCACGACACGTAGAACGACTTTGATCAATTTTTGACATGATAAGTCGGGACAAGGCTACGGGATATGAGATCGGGCTAGCAATATGTCACAGTCTCATGTTTCCGTCCTTCGTTTAGTACACGATATAATGTGTATTTAATCGGGGTAGTCCATTTATATTTTTCGCGGTTTAGTTTAAATACGGGTCCGTTCCTATCATTGTATTGCGTTATTTTTATTTTGTTTATTATTTTTACGAATGTTGTATTGTGAATTCCGGGTTGTATTTCCGCCCGTGTAACTTGTACGTTATTTCTATTTATTTTCGAGCTTTATTTATTTACTTGCTTTACGCTTTATAAATGAACCTCGCATGCTAAATCACTTCGACCATAACTATGATGCATTAAATGACGTAGCAAATCAATAATTCACATGCTTAGCCCGAAAACGTTGTTTGCATATCATTTAATTATTTTACTAGCGCGCGTACACGAACACGAACGATGTCTTAGTAGAGGCCGCCATGTGCGGGCGGGGTTGGGTGTCCTTAGTAGGCTTCCCAACACGTACCCTCACCCCTTACTCAGAACCTTTGGTTTCCGGATGTCCGAAACCCTTGGCGCACGAGAGTCATTCTATATACGAAAGCCGGTGTAAACGGTATCGATATTGCAATGCAAAGGGACGAGCCCCATAAACTCTGAAATCGAAGTGGGCTTACTTTGTGTATAGCCCATGACGACATAGAGTGGGCTCGTATGGTTCCGAATAACCACAATTCGGTGGCGACTCCATTTTGACTTAAATTTCGAACCCGAGAACAATCTTACCACGAGATTCATTCGCCTACCCAAACCCGCGCGTGGCCGCGTCGGGGTGGACCTACGTCATGTCCACAATTTGGCGACTTCACTGGGGATACCTGATGTACCACATGTCATCGGGGTTTCTAGGGTGAGACTCGAAGAGAAATCGTTCGTAGATTAGTGTGCGCGCATTAGTTTAATAATTCATGCATAACCCAAATTTTGCCCGGGCCGGTTACTTGTGACCGACGTCCCACTATACCACGGTGCATTCCTACATGGGTGCGCTAAAGACATCGATGGTGGAACTCGTCTCGGTTTCGCGGCATGTCCTAAGACCAACTCGGCTTAGGGAGACCGTCCATCACACGAGAAAGCCATCGTTGTTGGTATAGACCCTATTTTGACCGACCGAGACTTAGTGTAAAGCATACATAAGCGTCGTTATAATGCTTGCTTGACTACGTGCTACTTGGTTTCCGTGTCATTTTTTTCAAAAACCGTCATTTCAAAAAATTGCATCTTTCCAAAATACCCACCTTTCGAAAAACCCGAAATACTGTCCATTTCGGGACCCGTCTTTCCAAAACGCCCAAATTTAAAAAACCCGAAATGCTGCCCATTTCGGGACTCATCTTTTTAAAAAATATCCAATTTTCAAAACTCGGAATGCCGCCGAAATTTAGGATCAACGATTTGACTCAAAATATCTTTTTCTTTAGTCGGCATGCTGTCCGTTTTAACTCTCGAATTTCCGACACCGTTTTGATTTTCTGAATTTTCTTCAAAATTCTAATCTTGGTTTTTTGAAATTCCGCTTTCCATTTTCGAACTATCGGAAATTCAGCCTTTACATATTCCAACTTCAAACCTCCAACTTTCCTAGAATAGACCTTCCCTATTATAGGACCTACCGTCTATCCGTGTGTCAGGTCTTTGCATAATACGTAGAAGGTTTATAGCGTCGAAACTCCGTCGATCTTATATCACGAGTTTCCCCCCTTTCCCGAGTCCGCCTTATTTGTCAAGGCACGACCAACCCGCGTGGGGCATACCTCTATAAAGGAAAGTCCGTCCACACACTCGAGTCAAAAGTCTGGGGAATAATCTCACGTGGACCTTCCTTTGAACGGGACAAGGCCCACTAAGCCAAAATCCTAAGGAAGTCATTCCACTTACGAGTCATCCGTCTAAGTGTCTTTCACGAGTCTTTTCCACTTAGTCCTTTTCCTTTTGGGTCGCTCGGGATGTACTTTTTTTACGGTTCCGAGATCTGGGTTCGGTTTATGATTACGTGGTGTTCTTACAGACAGGCCACCGGCAACCAGACACACTCGCAGGATGGAAGCTACTTTAGGCAGTCTGAAAACCTCTGTGGACACCATGGTCGACAAACAGGCCGAGATCGAAGCCCAACTGAATGAAATGAGGGCTGGGCAAATTGCTATCATCACTCGTCTGGCCGCAGTGGAGCAAAGGACTCCAAATGCGGGGGTTACGGAACCTTTGGCTGAACTGGTTAGCTCGGTTCGCCGATTGGAAGAACAGGTCCACTTGACTGGAAGTAACAATATCCATCGGGAGAATAGTCGCGAGTATAACCCGTTAAGTGACAAGCTGCCCGCAAACCTGAACCTCACCGGTTTGCCCATGTTTGAAGGGACTGAAGACCCGTTACTACATGTACGGGCCTTCAAGGAGTTCATGGCCATCAAAGGGGTGGACTCTACCATGTTCAAGAACCTTTTTGCTGCGTCTCTTGAAAAGCACCCTCGGGCCTGGTACTACAGGCTAGACCCGAAGAAATACCCTACTTGGGATGATGTGGCCACCGAGTTCGCTCGGAACTATGCTGACAACACCGAGATCCAAACCACAATGAGATCTCTGGAGGTTATGGCCCAAGAGCCGAAAGAAGGTTTTACCAAATACCTTCAACGCTGGAGGGCCGAGAGTGTGAAACTGGTCGATAAGCCCAGTGAGAAGACTTTGGTGGAGGCTTTTGTCAAGAACCTCCTCCCATCCTACCAGGTTCACCTCCGATATGCTGTCATACCCAATTTCACCACCCTTACTGAAATGGGTATGAGGATCGAAGATGACTTAAGACTGGAAGGCCTCACTAAGGCCGCTGCCAAGGGTTACCAAGGGGCTTCTTCCTCCGCTACCAAGCCTCAAGCTGCAACCCGCAGCATTTTCGACGCGGTTAATCTACTAGATGCCCCGTCCAAGAAGAACACCCCACCTCGGGTTTTCACTGACATAGGTACGACCTATACTTATGCCTTACAAAGGCTATCCTCAAAAGACCTAATCCAACCGATAGGCCCAACTCCAGAAGTTCCGGTCGAGCGACGCTCAAAGAACTACAATGCACAAGCCTATTGCCAGTACCACCGGAGCAATGGGCATGACACCGAGAAGTGCTGGAAGCTGAAGCACTTGATCCAGGACCTGATCGAAAGCGGTAAAATCCCGCTACCTGGAGATAAGCCCAGCAACAAGGAGAACCCTTTCAGCTCCCACGCTATCTTTACCGGGGAGGTGATTGATTGCTCTCACCTTATCTCTCCATTTATCCCGCAAGTAAACGGGATCTGGTTTGACGACGAGGATGACGTCTACCTCGCCAAAGGGGAAGCTGTCCCCATCACCTCCGAGGAGATTCGAAGGACTAAATCCCGGGTCCTAACTAGTAACCACCTTGGTCGTCCCTATCAAGCCACTAGCTCTAGGGACACCCCTATCCCGACAACCGTCACTGAGCCATTCAGAACGGTAGTCGCCCCTGAAGAGCCAACTGCTGAAACGGCTCTCGTGAAGCAATTGAAGAAAACCCGAGTTGACCTCACTATATGGCAACTCCTGGTTAGCTCTCAAGAGCATCGAGAAGCACTTACAAAGGCTCTCGATCAAATTAAGGTTGACTCTTTGGTTACCCCTGCTGAGATGGTAGCCACGGTCCTGCCCCACCTAAAGGGCAAAGCTAAGGAAGGAGGCCCAATGATCACTTTCTCCGAAGCCGATCTGCCGCCATTCGGGGCCTCCCACAATCTGGCCCTCTACATTACGGTGGTTTGCCGAGGAAAATACCTCCCTATGACCCTGGTTGATGATGGGTCCGCTGTGAATGTCCTTCCTCTAAGGACCGCAAAAGCCCTCGGCATTACCGAGGCTGACTATATCCCGACTGCTCAGACCATCCAAGCTTTCGATGGGAGCCCAAAGTCGGTAGCTGGAGCCGTGAAACTGACCATCATAACCGGTCCGATAGAAAAGGAGCTCGAATTCCAGGTGATCGACGTCACCTCGTCATTCAACTTGCTCCTAGGTAGGCCTTGGATCCACGCGGTCAAGGCAGTGTCCTCCACCCTCCACCGAAAGATCAAGATGCCTCTGCTTAACGATGTCATCACTTTAGAGGCAACACCGATGACTGTGGCTAGCTGTAACGCCACGGGACGCACGGACCTCTGGGGGTTCGACTTTGTGGGGATGATCGAGGAAGAGTACCTCTTTAGGCCTTACTTCACTACGAGTATCGACACGATGCTCCAAAACCTAGGGTACTTTCCGGGGGCTACCTCTCGACCCGATCTTCCAGCTGGGAAGATCATCGAGGTTCTCAAAGATGAAGAGTCTCACTTTGGTCTCGGGTATGCCATAACTCCCGACAATGTTGTCCGAGCAGGAATTGAGAAGGCCTGCAACATTATTAAGGGTATCCACTTGAGCCCTTACAGCCCACGGTTGGCTGACTACTTTGTCACACCGGTGTTTGGGGCTGTTCAGGTTGGTCTGTACCAACCGAATGCTGTGCAGCTCGGGACCCACTTGGCCCGGGACTGCAACTATATCCCGGATGATGTGTTCTCCCTCATCCAGTCCGACGGAGCTGAAGATGCTGAGCCCGCGCTAGGGCTACTATTTGGGGAAGACAGCATAGCCCCAACTCCAAAGGAAGACTTGGTCAACCTGATCCTCCGCAGCAACAGGTTTGACCCGACCAAGCTGATCTCGGATGTTGGTTCCGAGACTGGAAGCAGGGCCTGGAGGAAGACTGTCAAATGGACTGACAGTCAGGGAAGGATCTACAAGCTGGTGACCGGAGAGGGAGACATGCCTGAGTCTGAGTCCGAGTCCGAGTCTGAGTCTGAGTCAGAGTCAGAGTCTGAGGTCGAGTGTAGGGAAGTCGGTGCTAGAGTCACTCCTGTAACCCCTCTCCCTTTTATCATTCCTGCTGCTGGCACTTTGGGGTCTGTCCCGAGTGCCCTACCAATCCCGCCACTGACCAATGATCAGATGGCTGCTCTCTTTGAGCTGTTCTTCAAGTTTTCAATCAATAATAACAACCGTTCTGCTTACGACTTGTCTCTTTTTAAATTCTGCTTTTAAAAATGTTTTATGCTATGACATTGAGAAACAAGACGAACAGGTACCCTTACCTCTACATCTGATCGAGCAACTAGAACAAAGGGAGTCCCGAAACCCGGTGATCGAAGAAACCGAGTCCATAAATGTGGGAACAACCTTAGAGCCTCAGACACTTAAGATAGGGTTATCCTTAGATCCCGAAGAGAAACAACAGTTCATAAACCTCCTCCAAGAGTTCAAGGATGTCTTCGCATGGTCCTACAAGGACATGCCGGGGATAGACCGGGAAATAGCCGAGCACCACATACCAATCAAAGATGGGTGCAAACCGGTCAAACATAAGCTTCGTCGGATGAGGCCCGAGTGGTCTCTCAAGGTAAAAGAAGAAGTCGACAAACAATTCAAAGCCGGCTTCATACAAGTATCCGAGTATCCGGACTGGGTGGCAAACATCGTGCCGGTTCCTAAAAAGGACGGTAAGGTGCGGGTATGTGTAGATTTTTGGGATCTTAATAAGGCGAGCCCGAAAGATGATTTTCCGTTACCACACATTGACATACTGGTGGATAACACGGCCGATCATGCCCTTCTATCATTCATGGACGGGTATGCCGGTTATAATCAAATCAAGATGGCGGAAGAGGACATGAGTAAGACTACCTTCACAACACCTTGGGGTACTTACTGCTACACCGTCATGCCATTCGACCTCATTAATGCCGGAGCCACATATCAGAGGACCGCTACCCCTTTATTACACGACATGATGCATAAAGAGGTAGAAGTTTATGTAGACGACATGATCGTCAAATCCAAAGGACGAGACGGTCACATCACCGCCCTAAGAAAATTCTTCACCCGACTACGCAAGTACAACATGAGGCTAAACCCTCAAAAATGCAGTTTCGGGGTAACATCAGGCAAATTACTGGGTCATATCGTTAGCCAACGAGGTATCGAAGTCGACCCAGCTAAAATGAAAGCCATTACCGAGATGCAGCCTCCCAAAACCGAAAAAGAAATAAGGGGATTTCTCGGGAAAGTCCAGTACATCAGTCGGTTCATTTCCAAACTAACCATGGTGTGTGAACCAATTTTCAAGAAACTGAAAGTAGGAGAACGGGTACTATGGGATGACAAGTGCCAAACTGCTTTCGACAAGATCAAGGAAATTCTGTCTGCTCCGCCGGTCTTAATGCCACCTCAACCCGGTTTGCCTCTGTCGTTATACCTAACGACGATCGAGACAGCCATGGGGGCTATGCTGGCTCAGACAGTTGACTCCGAAGAAAGAGCCATTTACTACATCAGCAAGAAGTTTTTAGAGTATAAGTGCAAATATACCATGCTCGAAAAGACGTGTTTGGCTCTAGTTTGGGCCACTAAGAAACTCCGGCACTATATGCTCAAATACGAGGTCCAGGTGCTATCCAAAATGGACCCGATCAAATACATCTTCGAAAAGCCCGTTCTCAATGGCCGAATCTCTAGATGGACTATGATGCTGGCAGAGTTCGACTTGAAGTTTGTACCGTTAAAGGCTATCAAGGGGCGAGTAGTAGCTGAGTTTCTCGCCGACAGCCCAATAGCCGATGAAGGACACACCGACACCTGGTCCTTCCCAGACGAAGATATTTTCCATACTGATACTGAAACTTGGGATTTATACTTCGATGGCGCATCTAATTTTCGAGGGTTCGGAGTCGGGATCCTCCTAATTTCACCAAAAGGGGAGCACACTCCCATCTCCATCAAGCTGGACTTTGATGTTACCAACAATGCAGCAGAATACGAAGCATGCATTTACGGGCTACAAGCCAACGCCAATCTGGGGATTACAAATCTCCGGGTACATGGCGACTCATCCTTGGTCATTAACCAAGCACTCCAAAAATGGAAGACTCGAAATGCTAATCTCGTGGCCTACCAGGCACGAGTAAGGGGTCTCGAGAAACAATTCCAAAAGGTAGAGTACATATACCTACCCCGGGAAGAGAATCAGTTTGCAGATGCACTCTCAAAATTGGCGTCTTTGCTGAACATTCCCGACCACGTGACCAGTATGCCGATTTGCGTCGAAAGACGCTCCGAGCCGGCGTACATTTGCGATATCGAAGACATTGAGATAACTGATCCCGAACCATGGTATCAGGCTGTGTTAACGTACCTGACAAACGGAGAATATCCTCCCGGGACGGAAGGTCGAGCCAAGAAAGCCTTACGGAGGCTAGCCACCCAATTCATCCGTACCGATGACGGTCAGTTATACAAAAAGACGGCACAGGGGGCTCTTCTTCTTTGTGTTGACAAGTATAACGCTGAAAAGGTTATGGCCGAAGTACATGATGGTGAAAACGGCCCACATATGAATGCCCACATGTTGGTCCGGAAAATCATGAGACTCGGTTATTACTGGAATACCATGGAAGCCGACTGCCGTTCATATGTCAAACATTGTCATAACTGTCAAATCTTTGGCAATGTGCAACATATGCCGTCATCACTACTGTATACCATGACGTCACCCTGGCCATTCTCAACATGGGGTATTGACATAATCGGGAAAATAAATCCCTCAGGTACTGGTGGACACTGCTTTATTTTGGTAGCTATCGACTATTTCACCAAGTGGGTCGAAGCTGAATCATATCGCATTCTCAATGCTAAGCATGTCGCCAAGTTTATCCAGAACAAGATAATATGTCGATATGGGATTCCGTCTGAATTTATCAGTGATCACGGGACTCATTTTCAAGCCGAGACTGCGGCCCTGCTGACCAAATATAAAATCCAAAGGCATACTTCCTCGCCTTACCGTCCCCAAACAAATGGAGCAGTAGAGGCGGCCAATAAAACAATTGTCACCATACTCAAAAAGATGGCTGATAATTACCGGGACTGGCCCGATAAAATACCTTTTGCCCTATGGGGATACCGAACGTCAATTCGCACCGCAATCGGGGCAACGCCGTATTACCTAACCTACGGGATGGAGGCAGTCCAACCAATTGAACTGGAAGTTCTGTCCCTCAGAATTCTGCTAGAAAGCCAAGTACCCGAAGCTGACTGGGTTCGAGCACGATATGACTCACTGGTTCTACTAGACGAACGATGGTCTCGTGCCCTCAATAATATCCAAATCTACCAGAAGAGGGTCCAACGGGCCTTCAACAAGAGAGTAAGGCCCATGCACATTAAAGAAGGCGATCTAGTCCTTAAGTCTATTCGAGCTCTACTACCGGTTGACCCAAGGGGGAAATTCAAACCCAATTGGGCTGGTCCATATCTGGTGAAGAAGATCCTATCAGGGGGAGCAGTGGTGCTGACGGACCTGGACGGGAATGAATTTGTCAACCCAACCAACCTGGACCCACTGAAGCGTTACTACCCCTAGCCTCTTCTCAATGTCATTAGCAAATTTTATAAAAATCATTCTTTTCAAAAAGCAAGTCAATAAGCTAGAATTACTTATTCTACTGTCACAAACATCTTGAACCAATAGTCTTGGTCTAATTCGAGATTGCAAATTTACTAAGTCTGAACTACGTTTGGTTTGATTCTGCTAATCGCGGATACGTAGGCAACCCCTCAAAAGGGTACAACCAATGTAATTAAGAAAAGACAGGAGCGGTTTAATAATAAACTTCATTTATTAATTCAAAAAAAATCCCGACAAACTCGGGAAATTACAAAAGTGCAGGAGTTCAAAAAAAAAAATACAAAAAAAAAAGAGGGCACACAACAACAATAATAATACTTAAATAATAATAAAGCTAAAGGACTCGGCATTTAGGGCATCTTGCCCTTTCCCTTGTCCTTGGCCTCCTTAGCCGTCCACTGGCGACGACGCGGAGGGGAGCATTCCCGAATCACCACAGGAACCTTTCTAGCTCGGGCTCGATTGTTTGAGCCCGACTCCTCTATCACATCAATAGGCCCAAGTCGGGCCCTCACGGGCTCAGGGAGCCGGTCACGCGGACCTAGTCGGTCCCGGACCGCCAACCTTGGCCCAAGGCGTCTCTCCAAGTCGGTCTGCCCCCGAGTGCTGCTAGAACCGACTTCCTTAGATCGAGTCTTAGTTTGTGACTTAAGAACCGATTCCCCCCGGACTGTAGCCTCAGGAATATATTCCCCGGTGAATAAGTCCCTGTTGTCCTTCGCCGTCTCACGATGAACCAATTCAAAGGCCTCATTGAGCTTCAAGGCCTTTCGAGCTTCCTCGGACTCCTCAGAAGTCCATTTCTGGTAAGCCCGTGACACCCAAGCGGATTGGCAAGGGCTAGGTATAGTCCATGTAGGACGAGTGAACCATCTCTGCAACCAGGTGTCGCACATAGCGTCCGTCAATTGGAGCGAGACGCTGATAATGGCTTCAGTCTCAGGGATGCGCTGAGACGAACCGAACTGTCTTAGGAGACGATCCGGGTAAAGGTGAACTGTCCAGTCAAGGGACAAGATCACCAGGTAGCGAGCTTGGTCTCTCTTGGCCAGTGCAGCCAACTTCGAAAGAAACCACCAAGCAACGGTCCATCTGATCAAAGGACCCCCGTGGAACACCAGCTCCTCATCCCAGTAAGCTCGATCTATCCGATGACTCGAGCTTATCTTTCGCCTTCTGGAGTTGATCTGACTACTCCGATAATTGGGTATGCTCGGAGGGGTCTCTATGATTGACAGTCGCTCCGACAACCATATCTAAAAAGTATACACTAATTTTATAAGCAACGGAAGGGTTCGCCAGGGTCCACTCGATCGAGTGCAGCAGATGACTCGATCGAGTTAGCCCTCTGAAAGCAGGCAGTAGCTCGATATGAGTGTCACTCGATCGAGTGACAGGTCCACTCGATCGAGTGACTTACGTACTACAGGTATTTCGCGTGAAAAAATAAAAAAAATAAAAAAAACGCGAGCTGTATACCTGCAGGAGACGGGTACTTTCTGTCAACCGTCGGGTTGGGTCGAGCCGCCTAGCATCCAGACCCATGATGATTTCCCCAGTGGCTAGCCAAGCAGGTCTATGACCAGTCTCCATCTGGTCAACCACTCCAATCAGCCTGATTTGACCCATGCACGAGTCAAGTTCCATCAGCCCTTCGAAAACATAGCAGTGCAGCATGCAAAAGGCAAACGCCCTACGCCTGTGAGCAGGGGTGGCCCTTACATCTCGAGGGTTCATAAACTTGTCAGCCAGATCGAATAGGGAAACGCTATCTCCCCGCACCATCCGATTTGTCTCAGCATGAGACAAACCCAAGAATTCCCTCAACCGTCTCATTGGATCCGGGTAGAACGGAGGAATAGCTGGCTGAGCAACAGGACTCCAACCACCAATAGCCGTAACCTCCTCGGGTAAAGGGCATATTTCTCCCCTCGGGAACGCGAATACGTGATGGGTGGTGTCCCAAAACGACAAGCAGGCGTCCAAGAAATGCGAGTCAACTATTAGACGTTGGAAAGGGAATAAATTGACAATTCCCATCTGGGTCAATCGGACCTTTTCTTCATCCCGAAAATATTGGGACCATGCGAGAAGCATAGCTGTCAAGTGATCGATACCCATGACAAGAATTTCTAGCTTTCTTTAAAGTCTAAAAGATTTTGAGTAGGAAAAGAAGAATTTGAGTTGAGATGCAGAAAACTGAAGCAGAGATTCTCATATTTATAATGAGAAAACCTAACTCAAAACCTAACTACTCTGCCTCCTCAGCAAACTGGGCCCTATGCGCGCGCAGGCCTGATTTCAAACTAGAACCCAGAATAGGAATCAAGCCGTCCCAAGCTTTCCTAAGAGTCTCTAAAATTTTTCTGTGATAAAATTTCTTCGCGACAATTTTTTTTTCAAAATCTTGTCCTTCCAAAAATTCAAATATTTTTATCTCCCCAGCACGAGTCAGTGTTTTGCCTACGTGTTACATACAAGTTGTTATGTGTCAGCATACAGGTACACTCCGGACTTCAGAAGCAAGTCTCCGCGAAACTATCAAATTCCCCAACGAAGTCAGCTTTTCCCCGGTATGCTACATCCAAGGCGTGATGTGTCGGCATACGGGTACACCTACTCCCCAAAGAGGTAAGTTTCACTCCCCACGGAGCGTCATCATCAGCTCAGGTACAACTCAAAGCTTCAAAAGCAAGCCCGTACAGCTCACATACTTCCCCAGCGGAACGCCCAAGGCGGCATTTTCCCCGAAATGATACGGGATGGGCCCACATATAGGCGCGCCCAGGACTTATGCTACAAGTCTGACTCCCCGCGAAGCTATCATCATCAGGACAAGTATGACCCTCTGCTTATGGCTGGCGAGCCCTTCACGCGAGTCCACTGGACTATAAGTGACCCGACAGGAAGTCTACCAGGTCTTAACAGGCTTGGTAGCTACTCTGACTTTCGCCTTGTCCAAGCCTCAGTCAGAGTGGGGGCTCTGTAGACACCCGCATTTTGACTGCCACGTGTCTATGGTAGTCTCCGAAAAACACCCGATGATGATCGGACGCAAACGTGACTTGGTATACTCGGATTTGGGCTCGGAATCAATAATATCCGACATGGACTTTTAGCGGAGTAAAAATCTCACAAAACAAACCTCGAATTCAGGCCCAGTGGGTCGTTCCGAGTCAAATAAGACTAATTTGGGCCAAAACCGACACCAAAGATAAATCCCGTCTTTTGGCGACCGGGTCAAAACCCGGTCAAAGATGAAACCGTCTCATAAATCAGCCAAATTCAGCTGGCGCACAAATTCAAATTCAAAAATCAATCAAAACAAACAAGATCAATTCTTTCCTTATTTGTCTCACCCGATTGATCCACTCGATCGAGTGGATTGACCCCACTCGGTCGAGTGGAGCGTCTTGAACCCGGGTTTGACCTACATGCATGCATCAACATGCATTTAACAAATTTTTTTTTACAAGGTTTTTACCTACATTCACCCTACATTTTCAGCCACAACTCACCTACACATCAAGCCTTAGAAACCCTAAGCAAACATACCAATCCCGAGCCCTTTGTCCCTCGGAAACCGACACAACACACACACACACCACAACTCGCATACATTCTCGATACTCCGGCGTCCCGTCGCTACTTACGAGTCCATTTCCGAGGCCTATACCTAGCATGTATGTTGAGGGTGTCCTAAACCCCATTTCGATCTCTATTACTCCGTCATTTTATTTACTTTATCGTATTTTGTATTGTAATCATAATCGTAGCACTAGCACTAACACTACACTAACATTATTATACTTTTTGCATTTTCATTTTTGTATCATCTTTTATTACTAATATCGTTATTATACCGCGTATACGTAAACTAGTATCAAAATCCGGTTTTAAATCCGTTTGACTACGATGTTTGCCTAAAATCCGTCTAATCCCTTTACGAGCAATAACGGAGGTGGAGCCCTTTCGAGGAGCCCCGCCCCAACGTACTCAAGGGCGTGACGCGATTGCAAACGGTCGTAGTTGAACGTATTTAATCCCATTTCTATAATTAGTGCGGAACCCGTTGACACGAAAATCGACATCATATAACTCGAAAGAGTTGATGCCGATGTCGTGACGTAGAGGGAAGCATTTCGTCACTAATTCAAATTTTCTAGTATAACGACAAACATTTTTTCTAAAACTCCGATAACGGTATTATAATCGTTCATACACGATTATAGTACCGGAGGCCAAGTTAAATACGAATCACGCGATATTCGTATTTGGTTTGGCCAACCATCGATTTCAAGTCATAAAACAAAACGAATTATCACTCGTACAGGGTCTACTCGACCGAGTAAATATGCTACTCGATCGAGTAGCACCC
The DNA here is from genome assembly GCA_958450325.1 of Agrostemma githago. Taxonomy (NCBI): domain Eukaryota; kingdom Viridiplantae; phylum Streptophyta; class Magnoliopsida; order Caryophyllales; family Caryophyllaceae; genus Agrostemma; species Agrostemma githago. The sequence continues at coordinate 18,210,961 of OY288250.1, forward strand.
ATAAAAGTGGGCAGTAGCCACGTAAAGGACGCACTCGACCGAGTCAGCCCACGACTCGATCGAGTGGGTCCTGTAACCCAGAAAACCAAGGGCTTGGACACACATTCCAAGCCCTGCTCTTTTATCGACTTTGGTCATCACGTGTAAAGACCATCACGTGACATTCCTATTTTCAAAACCATGCACATCACGACAACGTAGAACGACTTTGATCAATTTTTGACATGATAAGTCGGGACAAGGCTACGGGATATGAGATCGGGCTAGCAATATGCCACAGTCTCATGTTTCCGTCCTTCGTTTAGTACACGATATAATGTGTATTTAATCAGGGTAGTCCATTTACATTTTTCGCGGTCTAGTTTAAATACGGGTCCGTTCCTATCATTGTATTACGTTAATTTTTTTTGTTTATTATTTTTACGAATGTTGTATTGTGAATTCCGGGTTGTATTTCCGCCCGTGTAACTTGTACGTTATTTCTATTTATTTTCGAGCTTTATTTATTTACTTGCTTTACGCTTTATAAATGAACCTCGCATGCTAAATCACTTCGACCATAACTATGATGCATTAAATGACGTAGCAAATCAATAATTCACATGCTTAGCCCGAAAACGTTGTTTGCATATCATTTAATTATTTTACTAGCGCGAGTACACGAACACGAATGATGTCTTAGTAGAGGCCGCCATGTGCGGGCGGGGTTGGGTGTCCTTAGTGGGCTTCCCAACACGTACCCTCACCCCTTACTCAGAACCTTTGGTTTCCGGATGTCCGAAACCCTTGGCGCACGAGAGTCATTCTATATACGAAAGCCGGTGTAAACGGTATCAATATTGCAATGCAAAGGGACGAGCCCCATAAACTCTGAAATCGAAGTGGGCTTACTTTGTGTATAGCCCATGACGACATAGAGTGGGCTCGTATGGTTCCGAATAACCACAAAATTCGGTGGCGACTCCATTTTGACTTAAATTTCGAACCCGAGAACAATCTTACCACGAGATTCATTCGCCTACCCAAACCCGCGCGTGGCCGCGTCGGGGTGGACCTACGTCATGTCCACACTATTGCGCCGTCATAGACTGGTCAGCACCCAGCCTTCCGCCAACACCCGATTGGCAACCACGGTCTGCCTAGGTCTCGTCGATGTTGACAAATCTCCTGCCAAGAATGCGCCAACCATCCTCACGCTACTGACAGTACGACTCATAGCTGGCCACTACCTACTGGACTGAGCAGCGCGATATTCCGACCAAGTCGGCCAGCAGGGTTGGTGTCAGTCGTCCCTTTCCTCTTTTTTGATTCTGTTTTCCTTAAGAAAAAAACGAAATCGATTTGGGGTAAAACCAATGTGATTTCATCCTCAAGCAACAAATTAAAGTAAAAACAATTTTCCGACTTTGTTACCCGAATTAAACAAAAACTCTTTTTTAGTATAATTCATTTTAATGAAATCACCAAATTTCTACTCGTATTAATTATCATATAATCATAGAGTCGATAAATAAAATATTTAATCTTTGATCATAAAAATCCAATTTTTATCGATTCTCCTTAAATAAATTCTTCAATCAACCAATATCTTCATATTAGTTATGCATATTATCCCATGATAAACTCGAGATTATAATTGAACAACAATAAAAGCACACAAACAATATGATCTGATCATATAAATATTATGCTAGAAGCTCTGATACCACTGAAAGATTATACCGGTGCGAAAGCGGAATTTCGGGAAACAATTTCCTAGCACCAATCCAAGAAAACAAGCATAATATAGATATGAATCAGGACAAAAGTAGGTCGATAAAAAAATACCCTCGTAGCGTAAATTCCTCAATATATAAGACGGATAGATACTAGAGCCCCACGTGTTGCTCCTCTACTCGGTCCACCAACCCAGTCAGAATCCCATGCCTGCTAGGACGGAAGAGATAGAACGATTCTCTCTCTTACTTTTGAGGGTGCTTGAGGCAGTCAACTGAACTAACTTAGATTAGGGTTTTCTCATTGGTTGATTCTTTATCAACTAATGACTCATAACTATATCCTTATATAGTAGTATACTAACCGGGCCTCATAAGTAGTCACAGCCTAATACCTCACAAGTTCATATTGGGCCTGTTTATTTTCTTGACTAAGTCTGATTGTGTGACCTTATAGGATTATATATCCATAGTCATCAGCCCAATCGAATTGGACTAATTATCATAATTATTCTCTAGCAAGCAATTATGAATTACGATAATATATAACGATTATCTCCATAATAATATCTTATATTATATTTAGTAATTGCCGGAAATGTCTTAGGACATATTTCTTCACAGATTACATTCATCGATCTTCATCATTTCACGCACCAACAATCAGCAATCATGTCTCGCACCACCTTATCTCCTTCACTCCCTTCTCTTCTCATCTCCGGCAAGCCATTTCTTCTCCGGCCATCAACTCGTGTCCCTGCCCCTTTTTCTTCCTCTGCTTTCACTCTTGATTCTGAAAGGTACTCCCTTTTTCCTTAGTTCGCTATTGCTGCCTTCTGCTATTGTTGTCGGTTGTGGTAGATGTTGCACTTGTTGCGTTATTATTGTTGTTTGCACTTGTTGTTGTTGATCGATCGCTCCCCTGTGTTCCTGTCTCGTTCCTTTTGTTTCCTTTGATTCTTCTTCTACTCTTTTTCATGTCGTCCACTGATGTTATTGCTCGGTTTGGTGTCAAATAAGCCGACCTTTACTCGCTTCCTTCTCTACCTCAAATCATCTTGCTGTTTCTGCGGTTTGTTGTTGTTGTTGTTGTTGTTGTTGTTGTTCTTGTTGTTGTTCGATGTTGTTGTGGTAGTGTCATGTCGTCACTGCTGCTGCTCTTTGCTATTGTTACTATTGCTGTTCTTGTCGTATCATCGTCGTTGTTTGTTGCAACTATAACGTGTTGTTCTTGTTCTATCTACTGCTCGGTTTTCTATTCTGTAGTGTGATGTTTTGTTCGTGTTGAGGTCGTTTGTGTTAACTCTGTCTCGTGTCGCTATTGTCTTATTGTGGACGTCACGGCTTCTACAGTTTTGCTACGAATGCTATTGTCGCTTGTTTACTGCTACTGTATATTGTTGTTGTTGTCTTTCACTACCGTCCTCATTTCCGTTGTTCTGTTCGTGCCCTTTCCCTCTCTCGTTTTTCCTTCTCTTCAACCTTCTTCTCATCATCCTTCTTCGTCTTCGTATTCTGATTTATATTAATGTCGATGTCATTACTCACTACAACAAATTGACACTTGCGCCACGAATTATGCCACGAGAATTTGTTATTTGTGGCTAAATTTTACCTAGTCACAGGAAAAATTTGATTCAATACTTGGGAAAAAAAATATGCCACGGGAACATTTTTTCCCGTGGCAAAAATAATTCACTTGCGCCACGAATTTTATCTAAGTCGTGGCCAATAATCACTCTTGCCACGAAAGATGTCACACCCGTGGCAAAAATATATTTAGCCACGAATTTGTTCAGTGGCAAATATTATTTAGCCACGACATAATTAACTTCCGTGGCGAAATTATTTTTTAGCCACAGATTTAATAAACGCATGTGGCTAATGGTTCTCCAAACTTAATCAAATTACTTTCAAGTTAAGCCGAGTGTCAAATATTGATCTTAAAAAATTCATTAAAATTCAAAGTTAAAGATAATATAAAAAAAATATTAAATTAAAATATTTTATTAAAAAAAATATTGGTATTATTTTATTTAGTTTTAAGAAAAAAAATTAATTTTTTTTGTAAAATTAAATACAAGAAAACTTTGGTTGTCTTATTCGTTGATTTTTTACTAATCATCATTTTTGAAGTAATTGATTTATCTTAATTTGACAATATGTTTTATTAAAATTTTATAATCTTAAGTATGACTTTTGAAAGACAACTAACATTTACACAGTGTAATATATGCAAGCTAAAATGCGGCATACATAGCATATCAAGTAAAATAAGTATGTGACTGATCATCCAGCATTGAGACGTCTAATATTATTTAAGACTCTTTCATTTTTACCGCTTAATTAATTAATTTTTTTCACATGTAATACACTTCTTTTTAAGACATGTGGACATGACATAGGTCCACCCCGACGCGGCCACACGCGGGTTTGGGGAGGCGAATGAATCTCCATATGAGATGAGTCGAATTGAAATTTAAATCGAAGTGGAGTCGCCACCGAACTTTGTGGGAGTTCGGGCCCGTTCGAACCCACTCTATGTCGTAGTGGGCCATGCACAAAGTATGGACCATTTCCGATGTCAAGAGTTTATTGGGCTCGTCCCTTTGCATTTGATACCGATACGGACGTTATCAGATACCGTGTATTGAATGATTCTCGTGCACCAATGGTTTCGGGCATCCGGAAACCGAGGTTCTGAGTAAGGGGTGAGGGTACGTGTTGGGAAGTTCACAAAGAACACCCAACCGCGCCCGCACTTAGCGGCCTCTTCTTAGATATCGAATGACTTTCTAATACGCGTGTTAGTAAAACGATGAAAATGTTATGCAAACAATATTTTGCCTAAACATGTGAATAATTGAATGTGCTGCTAAGTCAATTTAATGCAACTAAAACTAACGTCAAAGTTATGATTAGCATGCGGGTTCATTTTAGTATAATAAAATAAACAATGGAAAAATAGACCGAAAAGACATGAACAAACAAGTTAGTAACGGTATAACGATAAAAACAGTCTGCGAAAATATAGAATAATATAAGATGATGCATGGTTTTGAAAAGTAATATTTCACGTGATAGATTTGACACGTGTTGACCTAAGTTATAAAAAAAATATTATCGAGACTAGAAAAGCGATGTGGGACTCACGGTATTTGTTGTGATAAGGCCACTCGATCGAGCCACTGACGGACTCGACCGAGTGGTCCTCGAAAAAAGCTTATGTCCCGTATTTTAGACCCTACTCGATCGAGTTACTGATGAACTCGACCGAGTACACTGCCACTCGATCGAGTCATTGCGAGACTCGACCGAGTGGTGGTCGAAAAAGTATTTTGTCTCGTTTTTTTGGGGTGCCCCTCGACCGAGTTTGCTAGGCACTCGATCAAGTGCCCCCTGTACGAACTAGAGTTCGCCTCGTAATTTATTTTTGATTGCGAGATTGTTTTTCGATTTTGAATAAGTCATTGATTATGCCGAATCGGGCATAAATATTATATAATTTATGCTCGATTCGGATTTTGATAAATCGTTAATTTTGTTGCATCGGGCATAAATATTATGGGATTTATACTCGACTCTAATTTTGATACTCGTCATATCCCATATTCGATTATTGAATTATATGACAACTATTTTAGCATCAACGAAAAACCGTGTTAGTTAAATTATTTGACTAAATCGTTAGATTCCACATCCAATTATTGAATTGGTATCGAATCTAATAGATCGACACTTGAATTAAAAAAAAACTCGACATGATTCCCTCTGCATCCCGACATCATAATTAATTCTTACGAATTATTGGATGTCGGATCCGCATCAAAAGGTCTCGACTCAACTTGAATAAAAAACGCGAATTAAAAAAAAGGTTTTAGAAATCGATGTATGCGATATTGATGATGATGCGACGAAAATAAAAAAAACGATTTTCTTGATGTTGACGCGCTTCAACAATCAAACATTCGGGGTGTCGGGATAAGCGACCGGCCGCGTCGGATGAAATACCCTTGCATTCGTGTTTTCTTATTCCGTCATCTCTCATATTCGACACGAATTAGCGCGTATTTTAATGCTTTATACTAATGATATTATTAACGTTATTAGTGACGCGTAAACGAAATAAAAAACGAAAAAAACGACGACTACGACGAACGACGCGAAGAGGGAAAAAACGCGAGGAAGAGAAGGAGAAAAGGGAAGAACGGGGTTATTGCACGCTCAACCTACATGTTCTTGTTCTCGGACAGAACTCGTTAGATGTGGCTAGCACGGGAGTATCGAGATGTAAGTTGAGTTATGGTGGTTTAGGGTTTATCTCCTAAGTACTAGGGTTAGGGTTTGAGTGTATAGGATTAAGGTTGATTAGGGTTTGCTTAGGGTTGAATAGGGTTGAAAAAGATGTAAAAAAGATGTGTAATTTTGCATGCAAGGGGGTGTATATATAGGCATTGGACACACCCTTCGCCTAGGGTTACTCGACCGAGTAGCCCCCCGACTCGCTCGAGTGGCCCAATCAATCGCAGTTGGGCTTGTTACAGGGCCCACTCGATTGAGTGGGTCAGCCGCAGCGCACGGGTCCGGTTTTTTGGACTGTGGTTTGGATATATTGTGGGTTTTGTATTTGGGTTAGACTTATGATATTTGAATGGCTGCTTTTTATGTCTCGGAACGGCTTTGACTGGGGTGTGACTCAATCGCTAAAAGTCAGTTTTATTTTCGGTGTCGGTTTTGATCCAAATTAGTCTTATTTGATTGGAAACGACCCACTGGGCCTGAATTTGAGGCCGATTTTGTGAGATTTGTACTCTGTAAATGCCTAAGCCAGCAACTAATGGTTTCGAGCCCATGTCCGAGTGCATAGAAACACGTTTGCGTCCGATCATCATCGGGTATTTTTTGGAAACTGCTATAAACACCTGGCGGTCAAAATGTGGGTGTCTAAAGAGCCCCCACTCTGACTGAGGCTTGGACAAGGCGAAAGTCAGAGTAGCTACCAGGCCAATCGAAGATTAAGACCTGGCAGACTTCCGGTCGGGTCGCTTATAGTCCATTGGACTTGCGTGAAGGGCTCGCCAGCCATAAGATAGCAGTCATACCTGAGCTGACGAAGATAACTCCGTGGGGGAATTCGGACTTGTCGTGTATGTCCCGGGTGCGCCTATATGCGGAACCATCCCGTGAAAAATGCCGCCTTAGGCCTTCCGCCGGGGAGATACGTGAGCTGCACGGTCTTGGGTCGTACCTGTATAAGTTACACAAAATTTTGCATGCAACACGTAGGTAAAACAAGTATGACTCGCGCTGGGGAATAGAAATGATTTTTGCTTAGTTTTGAAATCGAAGTCCTGAAAGCAACTCACGTGCTAGGAAATAGGTTTTCAAAATTGAAAGGGGTAGAAAAGAAATTTGCAGTTTAAATAGACCGAAATTTGACCTTGTCGAAGAGGATTTTCTCAAATGGCTAAGTTTTGCAGATTTCAAAGCGAGAATGTGAAGAGAGAGGCCTATCGACAGACTCGACTCTGGATGTGACCAGACGAGTTGACAGACACGACTGGACTCCCAAGGGGTTGGACCGTGACTCGGTAGGGGGGTGGGCCACCTAACAAAACTCTTAAATCGCGCTATTCCGTAGCCTAGGCGAGTGGCAACATGGTCGAATACTCGGAATGGGAAGGATGTGCTATGGGGGGATTGCGATAGTCTGTAATGAGACTGTTGTAGTCTAGTGCTCTCCTGGATTTTTGATTTTAGGGTACATTTCCAAAGTGGGCATTGCCTCGAGTCCTGATAGATTCTTGTCTTCGGCTGAGCCGAGTACTAGGACACACTACAGAAAAGAGGCTAGATTTTTTTGAATTTATCTGGATTTTGTGAGTAGATGGAGGTTTTCTGCCTAAGAGAAGCCCCCAGGACGACAAAGCTAGCTGTTGAGAACATGATGTGTCGTGATCGGAATGATGACGCTTTTTGAATGTGTGTCAATGTGGGTGGTTGTGCCTCTGCTGAAAGGCTGCCTACGTATTCACGTGTAGTGAAATCAAGCCAAGCCGTAGTTCAGTGGATTGAAAGATATATTATGGTGCCTAGTCTAATAGGACTTTGTGTGTAACTAGCCATAACAATGGTGCAGGCTAGGCGCATTCCCAATGATGTATTGATCAAAGGGCTAGAATGGTTAGGATATTGATCCTGTGACTGTGAGTGTTCTCCGGGATAGCCCCCAGAGGTGGTGTGAACTATTTGGGCATGTTCTATGCCGACCGCAAGTTGAGTTCCGTGTTTGGGGTTGGTAACTGGTTTGGATGAGAAGAATTGGGATGGGATTTGACGAGTTTTGCTCTTGGGATTGTGTATGATTAGATAAGGGATTTGACGAGTTTTGCTCTCGGGTCTTTGATGAGTTTTGATCTCGGGTCTTTGATGAGTTTTGATCTCGGGTCTTTGATGGTGATTGTGAATTTTGTTATGTCGTGTTGTGTTGTAGTTGTTGTGCAAGGGAAAAGTCGAGTAAAAATGGCTCGAACTTCGAACGAGGTAGGTTTGATAATGCGGGATCTGGTTTCCATGTCTGGACCTAATGGTTAGGGGTATCCTATGGAGCTTCAATCCTCAAAATTCCGGGCTGTCTCTAGCATTGGTCTCGAGAATGTCTTGAGGGTTGCAATGTGGGAAGGCTAGATGTGGTGTTAGCTGACCAATCTGATTATCTCTCCCTTATTGGATGGTATGAATTTTGACCGTACCCTAGTCATGGAACTTTCACTTGATGGGTTTTTGGAAGTTCTTTTTGATCATGTCTAGGTCTTTTGTTTTGGGCCTTTTGGTTTATTTTTTTTTTTATTTTTTTTTGGTCTTTTAGTCCCGGTCATGGGTGCTTCTTTTGCCTGCTTTTTATTTCGGCTTTTGCTTTTTCTTGGACCTTTTTTTTTCTTGTCTAGCTTTTTTTTCTCTGTTGGTCAGACTAACACCTAAGGTAGGGATGGTCAGTCTTATTGGAGGGGTGTTTATTGTGGGAAATGGGCTTGCCTCCCATCTTGAACCCAGACTAGGAGACTTCCTAGATTTGTCATAGGATTCGATACCGCTTCTGCTAAGTGTAGTTTTGTGGCTTTCTATGTCAAACATGGAACAGGTAAAGGAAAACACGGGTCTCGATTTCCTGCAATCATTATAGATGTGCCTATAATAGTCAAGTGCATGTGCTCACAGTGTATGATGGTGTTCATCATGTTCTCGGAAACACATAAGGAAAGTATATATGAGAAATAGAAAAGCTGATTTTATTGGATTTGAAAAGAGGACAGAATACAGTTGACTCTGACTCTGACTTTGAATTTGAAAGAAATAGAACATCCTAGACTCGGACTTAAACCAAATCTAGACTCTCAGATGATGTTGTCAGTAGTCCTCGGCTTCTAAGGACTCGAATTGATGTCCAGTATAGCCTTAGATAGAAGCTTCACCCAGATCTTCATTATGTCGAAGATCGTCTTCAATCCTAATGCCCATTTCGGTAAGCACCGCAAAGTTTGAAATGTCGGCATACCTAAGATGGACGCGGTAGGAAGGTAGGAGGTTGTTGATGAACGCCTCCACTAGTGTCTTCTCGTTGGGCTTGTCTACCAACTTCACACTTTCGGCCCTCCACCTTTGAAGGTACTTGGTGAAACCTTCTTTGGGCTCTTGGGCCATAATCTCCAGAGTACGCATCGTAGTCTGGATCTCGTTAATATCAGCATAATTCCGAGCGAACTCTGTTGCCACGTCGTCCCAAGTCGGGTATTTCTTGGAATCGAGCCTGTAGTACCAGGCTTTGGGGTGCTTTTCGAGGGAAGAAGCGAACAAGTGTCTGAACATGGTGGACTTCACCCCCTTGACAGCCATAAATTCTTTGAAAGCCCGGATGTGGTGGACCGGGTCTTCAGTACCCTCAAACATCGGTATTCCCGTGAGGTTGAGGTTAGCAGGTAGCTCGTCATTCAGGGTTGAATAGGCACGGGCATTCTCCGTGTGGATAGTGTTGTTAGTTGGCAAGTGGACTGGTTCTTCCAGTTTGTGGACTGCGTTGACTAGTTCAGCCAAAGGTCCAGTAGTCTCAACCCCACCATTAGGAGTCCCTTGTTCTATGGCGCTCAACCGGGTAGCGATAGCTATCTGGTCGGACTTGATAGCTGTCAGTCGGGCCTCCATCTTAGCCAATGAGGCTGTCAAATTGTCCAAAGTTTCGTGCATCTTGTGCTTATATCTGGTTACTGGTGGCCTATCTGTAAGAATACCGCGTAATCAGGAAAGTTTCTTCGGAACTTAAATACGCCAAGGCATAGGATATAGCGCGGGAGGAGAGACGACTCCAGTTTGTCTCGGGTTAGACTCTCCTAAGGCAAATGTGTAGGGTACGATTCTCAGAGTGACCGTGATTAATCGCTCCGTCGGAGAATAGCCCCCAAGTGAGACTAAGGACTTAGATAGGACTCAGATGTTGTGACATCAAAGTGACTCAAAAGTGGGGTACGTGAGACACATGTAAGACATGACCCTTAGAGCAACCGTGATTGATCGCCTTGCTGAAGGGTAGCCCCGAGTGGGATTGAAGATTTTGTTAATACTCGAGTGTTGGACGAGTGACCCTTAGACGTAAGGACCACGAACCTTTTGTTATAGGGCTATGCCTTGTAAAAGGTTGACTCGGAAAAGACACCTAGACGGGTGACTTGTGAAAGGTGGGCCTCCCTCAGAATTCGGCATGTGGGCCGAGTCCTGTTCGAAGGAAGGTCCATGTGAGACATTACCAGACTTTTAGACTCGAGTGTGTAAACGGGCCTTCCTTTGTAGGAGTATGTCCTATGTAGGTGGGCCATGCCCTAGTCAAATAAGGCGGACTGGGATAGGGAAGAAACTCGTGATGTAAGATCGACGGAGTTTCGATGCTAAAGACCTCGACTTATGACACGACCCAACACATGCTAAATACGGGATGTTCTAAGAAGAGGAAGGTTTTGAAAAGGATTTTTAGAAAAAAATCCGAAAAAAACGGTGGAGGGGCCCGATTTTTTCGAAAATCGGAAAAAAGGGTCGGGCCTCGGTTTTTGAAAATTCGAAAATATTTTCGAATTTTGGAATGGGCAGAATATCGGCTAGAAATAGGCTATTTTGAGTAAAATCATAAGTCCTAAATTCGGTATACGTCCCGGGTTTTGAAATTGGATAGTTTGAAAAAGATGCAATTTTTGAAAAAGATGGTTTTTTAAAACGACACGGAAACCAAGTAGCATATAGTCACGCAAGCATTATAACGACACTATGTATGCTCTATACTAAGTCTCGGTCGGTCTATAAAGGGTCTATACCAGTGCACATAGCCTAGACGTGAATCGGGACGGACTCTCTAAGTCGAGTTGAGCTTAGAACATGCCGCGAAACCCATACGAATCTGCTATGGACACCTTTGACATATCCATATTGGAGTACATCACGGTATAGTGGGAGGTCGGTCGCGAGTATCGGCCCGGGAAAATAGGGTTATGCATGAACCGTAAAACTAAAGCGCGTATTGTACTAGTCAAACAATTTCTATTCGAGTCTCACCCTAAGGATGCCGATGCTAAGTCACGCATCAGTTAGTCCCCAGCAGAGTCGCCAAATTTTGGACATGACATAGGTCCACCTCGACGTGGCCACGCGCGGGTTAGGGGAGGCGAATGAATCTCCATATGAGAATGGATCGAATTGAAATTTAAATCGAAGTGGAGTCGCCACCGAACTTTGTGGGTGTTCGGGCCCGTTCGAACCCACTCTATGTCGTAGTGGGCCATGCACAATGTATGGCCCATTTCCGATGTCAGAGTTTATTGGGCTCGTCCCTTTGCATTTGATACCGATACCGACATTATCGGATATCGTGTATTGAATGACTCTCGTGCGCCAACGGTTTCGGACATCCGGAAACAGAGGTTCTGAGTAAGGGGTGAGGGTACGTGTTGGGAAGTTCACAAAGAACACCCAACCCCGCCCGCACATTGGCGGTCTCTACTAAGATATCGAATGACGTTTTAATACGCGTGTTAGTAAAACGATGAAAATGATATGCAAACATTGTTTTCCCTAAACATGCGAAAAATTGAATGGGTTTCTATGTCGATTTAATGCAACTAAAACTAACGTCGAAGTTATATTTAGCATGCGAGTTTATTTTAGTACAAAAAAATAAATAAAAATAAAATCGACAAAGATGAAAACAAACATGTTAGTAACGGTATAATGATAATAACGGTTTGCGAATAATATAATATGGAATGACGTAAATAGGATGATGCATGGTTTTGAAAAGTGATGTTTCACCTGATAGATTTGACACGTGTTGACCTAAGTCATAAAAAAAGCGTTAACGAGACTCGAATGACATTGTAGGACTCACGGTTTGTCGTGATAGAGGGGCCACTCGACCGAGTCATTGAGGGACTCGACCGAGTGGGCCTCTGAAGAAGCTTCTGTCCAGGTTTCGTGACGTCACTCGACCGAGTTGTGAGGGAACTCGACCGAGTGCACGACCACTCGATCGAGTCATTGCGGGACTCGACCGAGTGGTTGTCAAAATAACCTTCTGTCTCGTTATTTGGGGTGCCACTCGACCGAGTGGACTAGGCACTCGATCGAGTGCCCGGCCCCCTGTACGAACTAGGGTTCGCCTCGTAATTTATTATTGATTGTGAGATAGCTTTTCGATTTTTATAAATCATTGATTTTGTTGAATCGGGCATAAATATTATGGGATTTATACTCGATTCTAATTTTGATGCACGTCATATCCCATATTCGATTATTGAATCGATATGGAATATTAGAGCGAAAACTTGAAGAAAATAATATAAGTCGTTTAAATTAACTAAGACGATATAGGTTTTCTCCGCGTTTATAGTGTCGTAATTAATTCTAACGAATTAGATGACAACTATTTTAGCATCAACGAAAAACCGTGTTAGTTAAATTATTTGACTAAATCGTTTAGATTCGACATCCAATTATTGAATTGGTATCGAATCTAATAGATCGACACTCCGCATCCCGACATCATGATTAATTCTTACGAATTGTTTGATGCCGGATCCGCATCAAAAGGTCTCGACTCAACTTGAATAAAAAACGCGAATTAAAAAAAAGGTTTTAGAAATCGATGTACGCGATATTGATGCTGATGCGACGAAAATAAAAAAAATGATTTTATTGATGTTGACGCGCTTCAACAATCAAACATTCGGGGTGTCGGGATAAGCAACCGGCCGCGTCGGATGAAACACCCTTGCATTCGTGTTTTTTTTATTCCGTCATCCCTCATATTCGACACGAATTAGCGCGGATTTTAATGCTTTATACTAATGATATTATTAACGTTATTAGAGACGCGACAACGAAATAAAAAACGAAAAAAATGACGACAACGATGAACGACACGAAGAGGGAAAAAACGCGAGGAAGAGAAGGAGAAAAGGGTAGAACGGGGTTATTGCACGCTCAACCTACATGTTCTTGTTCTCGGACGGAACTCGTTAGATGTGGCTAGCACGGGAGTATCGAGATGTAAGTTGAGTTATAGTGGTTTAGGGTTTGTCTCCTAAGTATTAGGGTTAGGGTTTGAGTGTATAGCATTAAGGTTGATTAGGGTTTGCTTAGGGTTGAATAGGGTTGAAAAAGATGTAAAAAAGATGTGTAATTTTGCATGCAAGGGGGTGTATATATAGGCATTGGACACCCCCTTCGCCTAGGGTTACTCGACCGAGTAGCCCCCCGACTCGGTCGAGTGGGCCAACCAATCGCAGTCGGGCTTGTTATAGGGCCCACTTGATCGAGTGGGCTGACACTCGATCGAGTGGGTCAGCCGCAGCGCACGGGTCCGGTTTTTTGGACTGTGGTTTGAATATATTGTGGGTTTTGTATTTGGGTTAGACTTATGACATTTGAATGGCTGTTTCTTTATGTCTCGGAACGGCTTTGATCGGGGTTTGACCCAATCGCTAAAAGTCGGTTTTATTTCCAGTGTCGGTTTTCACCCAAATTAATCTTGTTTGATTGGAAACGACCCATTGGGCCTGAATTTGAGGTTGGTTTCGTGAGATTTGTACTCCGTAAGTGCTTAAGCCAACAACTAATGGTTTCGAGCCCATATCCGAGCGCATAGAAACACGTTTGCGTCCGATCATCATCGGGTGTTTTTTGGAAACTGCTATAGACACCTTGCGGTCAAAATGTGGGTGTCTACAAGACAAAAAAACTTAAAAAGAAAGTGACTGAGCATGATTTTTTTCCAAATTATAGATTTTCTTACAATATTTTCAGTGTAAAGAAAACCGCTTTATTAAACACGTATTTAAGAAATCTAATCGGTCTACATTTTTCTTATGAAATTAACTTTGACTGCGAAAACAATAACTTTTTTATAAATTAATTGTCTTTCAAGTTGTTTGGTTTGGAAGAAAGATTAATGTATTAGAAAGTCATGCCTAAGTTCAATAACCAGTCAAAATAATTTTTCAAAAAAGAGAGGTATAAGTGAGAAAATCAAATAATTAACAAATACAAGTAAGAAAATATAATACGTAATTAAGGACTAATAGTGACAAAATCCAAAACTAATTTATTGTAACCTGTGCAATACAATAACTGTTCTGTAATATTATTTGGAAGATATTTAAAAAATGAATTTAAAATAAAATTTACTTAATGGAAAAAAATTTTGGATAAAACTTGAAGTAGGCAAGAGGAAACTCAATGAGGATAAAAATTGATGAAATAACATAACGTCCGATAACGAAAAGAGAAAAGCATGATATGAAATAGAAACTAAAATAAAAATATCGATAAATTAATGAAATCATGAGTACGAAATTCAACTTCGAAACTTTTTTTTTCGAAATAATAATTTTTTAATCATAATATGTAAATCATTGGGGAAAAAAATTAATTACTCAAAAGTAAATGTAGTTTGTGAAAAAAACATCACTTTAAATGAATTCAAACCTATGATTATGTCAATAAAGTTCAATTTCATTTCTGGTAGCTCCCCATAAGAACTCCACGGTTAAGCATGATTGAGCGAGAGTAGTGTTAAGATGGGTGACCTCTTGGGAAGGCACTTCGATGCGTATGGTGAAATTTGGAATGACTCTGCTATAAAGCTAGTAACCGGTCTAGGTGTGACTACTATAGGGGTAGAGAATTCTTACGGTTGTTAATTTATTTAATTATTATATATTGTGTCACCGGAATAAATGTTTCCCGACAAACATAATTAGCCACGAGATAATCCGTGGCAAAAATTTAATTCTAGCCACGGGAGATTGCGTGGCAATAAAATCAATACTTGCCACGCTTTTTTCTCCCGTGGCTATTTATTTGCCACGGCCGCTTGCGCTACGGATGCTCTTTCCGTGGCAAAATACTTTAGCCACGAAAACTTAGCACCTTTGCCACGAATTCAGGTGTGCCTCAAGTGCTCATTTGTAGTAGTGACTCGATGCTATCGACTTATACCATTGTTCCTCTTGACTGTTTGTGATTTGTGCTACGTTTTCTGTGTCACTTTATCCTTTTCCAACTTTTTCTTATTCCGACTCCTTTGTTTCCGTGTCTACATGTTTCTGAGCCCCGTTGGAGCCTCAAGCTATTTGGTAGAACAAGTGTGAGAAGAACCGAAGCTTTGACAAATAGATAGAAGGACAAGTGCATTGACGATTTATAAGCAAGGTACTTTAGGACGTTACTCAATTTTATATCGTATGTTTGAGTAGTAGTATGTAGTAAATATTTTAACTTCGGTTTTCTAATTTTAGCTATTTATTATTTGCTAATAATAATATTTTTAAATTGTGTACCTTATAAATATTTTACAATTTTGGATATCGTTTTATAAATCGTTAGTAATTTTATTATTTTTTATCGTTATAATATTTTGTTGTTTATTAAAAAAATTGTGTACCTTATTTAAAATATTTTTAGCAAATACAATATCTTCATATTATTTATAATGATTATATCTTTTGTTTATATCGATAATGACTTTGTTTTGGTGTTATGGAATAAAGAAGAGTAATATATTCTAGGGTTTACAGTTTTATCATCAACTATAATGCTAGTGTATCAGGAATCGGTACATTAGTTGTTGAACCGGGTGATAGGTAACTCGAGAGTTGTGTACATTTTGACCTTAAGCTTAGGCCTCGCAGTAAGTCGCCGTCATAAGTTGAACTGGTTAACAGGTAATCTTAGGAGGGGTGTGCATTGTCTTAAACTAGGGCCACACATTTATAAGTCGTCGTCCTATTATGGTTGAGTAGCCTAGTTAGAGACCGAAGTTTGATTTGTTTGAACTAAGTTCTCGAAGCAAATTTTAGTATTTTCCTAGCGAAAGTCTAGCCTTTTACTCTGAATATTTCCATAACGCCAGTTTTGAATATTATTATTATCGATTGATTTTAATTTGCAGGTTGGCAATTGTCTTAAGTTTTCTCCAAAAGCTTATTCTTATTATATCGTTTTAATGTTTTCCATTTTAACTATTTTGATATAATAATACAATTATTTTCCATATGATATAATATGGCTGGGAGAACATCCGAGTTACTCCCCACTGATGTGGTTGTTATGTTTATAACATGAAAGGTATTTGCAACTGGGTTTTGGGTGTGAGCTAGCGAGTAGCGTGGATCCTACTCTATCTATTTATGTTACTTCTAGATTTCTATAAACCCTTTTAAGGAATTTTTATTTGAGCCATTTTGTAAAAAGTGGGCTTTGTATCGACTGACCATTTCTTTTAATTAAAATATAGTTTGTCAGTGTGTTTTAATCCCTACTTTACAGTGTTTCCGGCATTGTATTGCGTTATATTTTCTAGGGGATTACATATGAAATGATGGAAGGATGTGTTTTAATCTCTACTCGACGGTAGTAAGTAATTCTGCTTTTAATTAGATGTGAAGAGGGAGGTAGATGGGGGTAGTAGAAGAGAAAGAAAATTCTGAACCCTTGGGGGGTGGGGTATTCAATCTAGAAGGATGCGAGGTTTTAATAATAAGTCAAATGGGTAAAGGGTTTCATTAATTTGACCAAACAAACATATACAAAGGAAATTGGTTAGGTTGTTTTCTTTACCCTTTCCTGAAACCCTCCAACCAAACGACCATAAGTTATTTTAACAAGTTTCAAATAATTTGCGATTATTTTCACAATTATTTTGAGATAAAAAGTGTATCCATGAGACATTGTTAGGGATGGCAACGGGTCCAGGACCCTGCCCAGACTCGTCGGGTCTTACTCTAATGGGTCAGGTACAAGTCCAGTTTTTTTAGGACCCTACGGGTACAGGTCGGGTATGGGTCCTCTTAAAAATTTATGGGTCCGGGTCCGGGTCTTACAAGTCAGACTCGGACCCACCCCTTAGACCCATTAAAAAAAACTAAAAAAGAAACTAATGAATACTACTCCACTAAAATATTACTACTCCAATCCACTAAAGTGCTATGCTAAATCAGTAAACTCTAGTAACATTTCCATCCTCTTTCCACAGCTCCACCACACTTCCATTAGTTCCATCCTCCCATCTCCACCCTAACTCCACCCTCCAACCACCTAATTCCGCTCTACCTGTCGTAATCATGATAGACAAAGCTTCTGTCTAAAGAGCGTGAGACCAGGATTGTATTTCAAAGCTTATGTCTTGTAATATGAAGGATTAAACTTGCTTTGTGTTTGTAATTTGAAGCATTAAACTTGATTGTCTACATAATAAATTGTTGGGCATTGGACCCTTGAAAGACCCGAACCCTACCCGTACCCATCGGGTCTGAGTAAGGGTCTAAAAAATTTGGATCCTTAAGGGTTCGGGTCGGGTACGGGTCCAACTTCTGAGGCACAGGTTCGGGTCCGGGTCCAGTCGAACCCGACTTATACCTGTCCTGTTGCCATTCCTAGACACCTTTGATATATATTATGATGATAAAAGCTAAATTTTATCTTTGTGACAAACTTTTCAAACCTTTTGAGCTTAGTATGAAAGTTTATGAACTTTTAATTAAAGTATTTGAGCTTAGTACGGTCTAGTGCAGTTTCAGCTTCGTATAGGATTCACACACTTTGGAATGATGTAAACTATAAGTTAAAAAATGATTTCCACTACAGACAACTTTGTTCAAATTATTATAACTAAAAAATTAAACGAATTAATAAGTTTCAAGTTACATCAACCCTGATAATCCTCTAGCGTCATCAAAATTTCACGAAGACCTACGTGTCTATTACATGATGATTATTTGTAGACATAACTCGTACATTGTCCGTCACATTCCCTACATTACTCGATGCTCGTTACTGTGGACATGACATAGATCCACCCCGACGCGGCCACGCGCGGGTTTGGGAAGGCGAATGAATCTCCATATGAGAATGGATCGAATTGAAATTTAAATCGAAGTGGAGTCGCCACCGAACATTGTGGGAGTTCGGGCCCATTCGAACCCACTCTATGTCGTAGTGGGCCATGCACAAAGTATGGCCAATTTCCGATGTCAGAGTTTATTGGGCTCGTCGGCCTTTGCATTTGATACCGATACCGACATTAGCGGATACTGTGTATTGAGTGACTCTCGTGTGCCAATGGATTCGGATATCCGGAAACCATGGTTCTGAGTAAGGGGTGAGGGTACGTGTTGGGAAGTTCACAAAGAACACCCAACCCTGCCCGCACATTGGCGGCCTCTACTAAGATATCGAATGACTTTCTAATATGCGCGTTAGTAAAACGATGAAAATGATATGCAAACATTATTTTCCCTAAACATGCGAGAATTGAATGGGTTGCTAAGTCGATTTAATGCATCTAATACTAACGTCAAAGTTATATTTAGCATGCGAGGTTTAGTTTAGTACAATAAAATAAACAATGAAAATAGATCGAAAAGACATGGACAAACAAGTTAGTAACGGTTTAACGATAATAACGGTTTGCGAATAATATAGAATAAAATGGAATGATGTAAATAAGATGATGCATGGTTTTGAAAAGTAATGTTTTACGTGATAGATTTGACACGTGTTGACCTAAGTCATAAAAAAACGTTATCAAATCTAGAAAGCGGTGTAGGACTCACGGTTTTGACGTGATAAAGGGCCACTCGACCGAGTCATTGAAGGACTCGACCGAGTGGTCCTCTAGAAGAGCTTCCGTCCCGTTTTTTAGGCATTACTCGGTCGAGTTATTGACGAACTCGACCGAGTACGACACCACTCGACCGAGTCATGGCGAGACTCGACTGAGTGGTGGTCAAAAAATCCTTCTGTCTCAGTTTTTGGGATGCCACTCGACCGAGTGGACTAGGCTCTCGATCGAGTGCCCCCTGTACGAACTAGGGTTCGCCTCGCAATTTATTGATTGCGTAATTGCTTTCGATTTTGAATAAGTCATTGATTCTGCCGAATCGGACATAAATATTATATAATTTATGCTCAATTCGGATTTTGATAAATCGTTGATTTTGTTGAATTGGACATAAATATTATGAGATTTATACTGGATTCTAATTTTGATACTCGTCATATTCCATATTCGATTATTAAATCGATATGGAATATTAGAGCAAAAACTTGAAGAAAGTAATATAAGGCGTTTAAATTAAACTAGAACGATATAAGTTTTCTCCACGTTTATAGTGTCGTAATTAATTCTAACGAATTAGGTGACAACTATCTCGGCATCAACGAAAATCGTATGATGTCAGATCCGCATCAAAAGGTTTCGACTCAACTTGAATAAAAATACGTGAATTAAAAAAAAGGGTTTTAGAAATCGATGTATGCGATGTTGATGACGACGCGACGAAAACAAATATAAGAAAACGATCTTGTTTACGTTTGACTCGCTTCAACAATCAAACACTCGGGGTGTCGGATAAGCGACCGGCCGCGTCGGGTGAAATACCCTTGCATTCGTGTTTTCTTATTCCGTCATCCCTCATATTCGACACGAATTAGCGAGTATTTTAATGTTTTATACTAATGATATTAACGATATTAGACGCGATAAAAAAAACAACGACGACGGACGACGACACGGACGACACGCAAGGAAGAGAAAGAGAGAAGAAGAGTCGGGAATATTGCACCCTCAACCTACATGTTCTTGTTCTCGGACGGGACTCGTTAGTTGTGGCTAGCACGGGAGTATCGAGATGTAAGTTAAGTTATGCTGGTTTAGGGTTTGTAAATTGCTAGGGTTTATTAGGGTTCCTAATGTGTGATTAGGGTTTGAAAATATGTGTAAAGCTGAAAATTAGGGTTCAAAAAAAGGTATCTTGATTTGCATGCAAGGGGGTGTTTATATAGACCAAGCTATGCACCCCCGTCTAGGGTTACTCGACCGAGTAACTGGCTAACTCGGTCGAGTGGCCTAGGGCGACTGCAGTCGGGCTTGCTTAAGGGCCCACTCGATCGAGTGGGGCTGACACTCGATCGAGTGGGTCAGCTGGAGCGCATGGGTCCGGTATTTTGGACCTCGAGTTGGGTATTTTGTGGGTTTTGTATTTGGACTAGACTTTTGATGTTTATGTGGCTGTTTTTTTATGTGTCTCGGAAACGTCTTTGATCGGGGTTTGACCCAATCGCTGAAAGTCGGTTTTATTTCCGGTGTCGGTTTTGACCCAAATTAGTCTTATTTGATTGGAAACGACCCACTGGGCCTGAAATTGAGGTTGGTTTTGTGAGATTTGTACTCTGTAAATGCCTAAGCCAGCAATTAATGGTTTCGAGCCCATATCCGAGCGCGTAGAAACACGTTTGCGTCTGATCATCATCGGGTGTTTTTTGGAAACTGCTATAGACACCTGGCGGTCAAAATGTGGATGTCTACAGAGCCCCCACTCTGACTGAGGCTTGGGCAGGGCGAAAGTCAGAGTAGCTACCAGGCCAATCGAGGATTAAGACCTGGCAGACTTCCGGTTTGGTCGTTTATATTCCATTAGACTTGCGTGAAAGGGCTCGCCAGCCATAAGATAGAAATCATTCCTGAGCTGATGATGATAACTCCGTGGGGAATTTGGACTTGTCGTGTAAGTCCCGGGTTGCCCTATATGTGGGCCCATCCCGTGAAAATGCCATCTTGGGCCTTCCGCTGGGGAGATATGTGAGCTACGCGGTCTTGCATCGTACCTGTATAAGTTACATAAAATTTTGCATGCAACACGTAGGTAAAACAAATATGACTCGCGCTGGGGAATTGCATTTTTCGAAATTTTGGAAATTTTGAAAATTTAGAATTTTTGGAAATTTTTGACTCCATAATAATTTAGGAAAGCTCGGGATGACTAAATTCCGTGCTAAGATTGAGACAAGGCCTGTATGTTTAAGCCTGTTGCGATTAGGAAATTTTTGTGTAGAGGAGATATGGAAAGTGGGTTGTAGGGTTGATGCTATATATAGCCCTCCCTTGCATTAATTTTTTCTTCACAATTCCTCATAATTCTCCCTTCTTCAAAAAGAAAGCCCTTTATTTCTTTCAAGAATTCTTAGTCATGGGAATCGATCGATTGACCGCGATGCTGTAAAAATGGTCCCGACGCTTTAGGGACACAGATAGAGTGGCTCTGAACCAGACGGGTATTACTCAGCTGTATGCATTCCGTCAGATGCAGGTCGACCGTTATTTCCTTGATGCTTGCTTGTCCTACTGGGATGACACATATCATGTCTTTGCCTTTCCTCGGGGCGAAATCTGTCCTTTACCCGAGGAGATTGCTGCTATGGGAGGATGGAATCCGATACTCCGTCCCGCTGTCCCGTTCTCGGTCCATGACCCAAGGAGGAAGTTTCGAGAATTTTTAGGACTTTCTCATAACGAAGTGTCTCGAATGGCTGAAGATAATCCAATTTCTTTAATTGACTTGGCCGAGATATTTATGAACCCGCATGATGTCATGGTTAGACCGATTCATAGCCGTATGGCTTTCTCCTTTTGTATGCTCCATGTTTATGCATTTGAAGGTCACATGGATTGGTTGTCATGCATGGGCGACGTTCGTCTTTTTACCGTGGTTGACCTGATGGAGACGGAGCACAGTCCGGCTTGGCTTATCACGGGTGAAATTATCCAAGGCTTGGACAATCGCAAGAGAGATTCGTCGGTCCGTCTAACCGGAAGCACGCGTTTATTGCAGGTATATTACCTCGAATTTTCCTGATTTTTCCTGATTTCTCGATTTTTGTTTTTTTTTCGCAATTTTTTTTACTGCAGTGGGCACTCGATCGAGTGCCCTCGTAAAAACCTTATGTTTTGCTTTCAGAGGTACCACTCGATCGAGCGACCCATGGGCACTCGATCGAGTGCCCTTAGGCGGACGCCTATTTCGTCTCGGGAACTCATATTTTTGCTTCCTTTTTCAGATTTGGCTATACGAGAGGTTATCAGTGATAGATCCTCCCCTTGACTCGAGCAACTATCGTCATAATCAGGTGATGACGAGGAGACGGGCCAATGATTTTTCTCGCCAGATTAATCAAAAGTATTGGGATGAAGTGCTATTGATAAGTGTCATTTGTAGTGCCTATTTCGTAGTGTTTTGGTCCCATTTTCCTTGTAGAATCGCTCCTTGGGAGCGGTTTAGGGGCTTCTTATGCTTCCTTTAGTTCGTTTCAGGTTCCCGAGACCGATTTGGAAGAGTTGGAGCGATTCCGACTCGATACATACGCATTTTGGAGCCAACGAAACTAAGGAACGATGACTCGATGCCTTGGAATCGACCCCGAGACCTTGGGACCCAATCCCGAGCCTCCGAGACCGGATCCCGAGTCCCGAGAATCGGTGGGAAGCCCATGAGAGGCAAGGAAGGACCAAAGAGCGTTTAAGGAAGGCATACAAGACCCTTCCCGGTCGGGATGGTGGCCTTCCCGATCGGGAAGGGATGCACGTTTAGGAGCGCCACTGTGGGTCCTTCCCGGTCGGGTTGAGCCCTTCCCGATCGGGATGGAAGAACCCTTCCCGATCGGGATGGGCTACAGCTCTCCCGCACTTCTTCTTTTCTTCTCCTTCATTCTTGTACCCATATATATACTCCCTTTTTGTAATATTAAGACATGTTATGTTATATCCTTAAAACCCTAGACTACTTTAGGTTAGATTAGATTAGATTAGTGTAGATTAGTCGGTAATTAGTTGTTAATCTTAGATTAGTACTTGTATTAAGGGAATTCTTCAAGATCTTTTCCAAGCTTGACAACCTTGGATGTTTGTTTTGGGTTTTCTTCATTAATGCAAGTTTTGTTCTTTCTCCTTCACTAGTTTGGTATAATCCCTTCCTTTTCCTCTTAATCTTTATTTATGTTATTCAAGTTTCAATCTTTGATTGTAGTTAATAGTTTTCACTAGTTTGTAGATGTTTGTGTTGTTTCTTTTGTTAATCCATCTTGTTAGTGTTAGTTGTAGTTTGATTATGTTAGATTAGTGTTCTTGCTAGGGTTAGTAAGGTGATTAGGGTGTTAATTGGGTGATTAAGGGTTGGTTAGAGATGTTGGTGGAAGATTTCGGTTTCCTCTTGTTTGATGCACATCACATGTTTGTTGAATTGCTTGAATGACTAAGTATGTACGAATGCTTGTTTTCTTGCCTTTCTTTCGTGGGTGTTAGTTTGTTTGTGGGTTCGGTCCCCTCATTAAGTTGCGAGAGCCCGGTGAGGACGACCCCTAGGCCGGTCTAAGTTGCGAGAGCCCGGATTCGACCTAGGACCATAGCGCGCTAGAACCCCGTTTGTGTTGTGTATCGCCGAGATGGGTTTTAGGTGGAACCTCTAGGTGAGTCTAAGATGCGAGAGCCCGGACCAACCTAGATTACCCTACTACCTCCTTCGCTCTAGTCCTCCCTTGACCCTTCCGTTGCCCCTTTGACCCCGACCTAATCCTAGCCCGTTTTCCTTGTTTGTTTCTCCTTAGTCTAGTTTTCTCCCCTCTCTACCATCCTTAGATTAGCTTAGCTCGTTGACTTAGTCTCGTTCTTAGGTCGACCTAGTCTAGGCTATACATTATCGTCCCCGTGAATTCGACCCGAATTGCCCTATCTACCGTAGGAATAGCCGGTTATTTTATTGACGGTTGGGATTCCACGACAAATCCCTACCATCAATTTGGCGCCGTTTCCGGGGACGGTGCTAGTTTAGACTTTGTTTTCCTATTTGCTTGACTTTGTCTTTGTGTTTGTGTTTTGTTTTTTCTTTTTGTTACTTTGCTTCTTGTGTGTGTGTGGTTTATTTCTCTCTTGTCTAGTGCCCAAAAAGCACTAGACTTCTCACGTTTGTTCTTAGTCTACAGTTTGTGCTTAGAGGTGGTGATTATCTTCTTCTCGCAACTCAGAGCTGCTTAAACGGACGGTTGCTAGGATGAGTGGTTTCCAACCGGGTATGGACTACAATTTTCGAGCAAGCATGGGGTTTGATCTAAACTCCACACACTCGGGAGCTGATATGAGCTACCACTCTTCTTCCATGAACCAAAGCCATGACATGACGTCTCCCTACCATTATCAAGCTTCTTGGGGTAATCAAGATGGGTATGAAAACGGCTACCAACAAGTGAACGATTACCAATCCTACGATCATGGTGACTATTACTCGAGTTATGATTGTGACCCCACCATGTACACTCAAGATTCACCTTGTGGAAGCCAATACCCCCAAGATCCACAATATTGCCCTCCACCCCAACCACAATATGAACCCTATGACCCACAATACTACCAATCACCCCAACCTTGCTACCAACAATATGATGCCCCACCCTATGGGCATCATCAAGATTATAAAGGAGCCTTACAAGACTCCAATGATCACCAATTGCCCAACTTGGAGTTGTGTCATTCGATTCTTCAATTGCAAAGGAGCACACAAGAAATGGCCATTCAATTGCGAAAAGAACAAGAGGAATTAATGGTCCAAATGCGAAGGGCAAACGAGACGAGGAATGCTCAATTAAATGCATTATCGGTTCAAGCCGTAATGTCTTTATCCCGAGCATCGTATTTAGATGGAGGGTGCCCACTTGAGAAAGAGGAGCAACCGAGTTACGAAGCCGCCGATGTAGTTCCCTTTGATATAGAATTTTGCTTTGAAGAACCTCAATCGTCTACCCAAAAAGAGACGGATGAGGATATGACCCTTGGTGAAGGCAACATTGGTGAGGAATTGGAGGAGGATAGTGGGTTGGATGAGTTGGTGGAGTTTGTAGAGTTGGTTGGTGAAATTGTTAGCCTCGAGTTTCCCTTGTCCGAGAACGTGGATAGGCATCATGAGCCCCTTGCTATTACACCGAGAGATGACTTGGAAGAGATTGAAACCGCCGGTAGAAGTTTCGATTCTCCTCTCCAAGATGATGTGGGGCCGAGTGATGAAGATGGGGAACCACAACTTGAGGCAAGTGTGGGGGTGTTCATCGAGGAAGTGAGGCCAAAACCGCTTTTTGTGCCTTGTTTCTTGGAGATGGAGCTTGCTTATGATTGGAGGCGATGCTTAGGGAGGAAGAGATCGGTGGAGATCGTAGGATGGAGAGACCCCGGAGACTACTTTGAAGATGAAGTCGGGTCTTGGGAATCCTACTTCTTGCCTCCTCCTTGGAGGCCGTGGAGGTCGGTTAAGCTCGAGCGCTTCTTGGGCCTTCACTACGATGTCGGCAGCGCGTTCGACTTGCTCCTCCATGCCCTTGAGGGCTACGGTTGAAGAATGGAGTCCACCATCCTAGGTTTGACGGAGTTCCTAAAAGAACCGTCATGTTGTATATTCCCCTCCTTTCTTCTTTAGAATTCTTGTGCGTGTATTGGTGATTTTTGTTTCTAGGACTTCCTTGTTTTTGTGGGATTCTTGTAATTGATTTGGATTATTGATGAGCGTTGTGAGAGAGAGAATTTGATGTTTTGTTTGAGTTTATTGTGATAGGTGAAGTGAAGGTGACTCCTAGAAAGGAGTGGTTGATGATGGAGTTTGGTTTGCGAGCGAGGAAGTCGGTTTTTTGAAGCTTATGATAAGCTTTTGGGCTTGGGGAAGCAAAGAAGACTCATCCCGACCGGGAAGAGAGCTTCCCGACCGGGAAGGATGAGGAATCCCGACCGGGAAGGAGCCATCCCGATCGGGATGATGGTGCAGAAATTCGGACTTACTGGAGTGTGTTCCCGACCGGGACGAGATCTTCCCGATCGGGAAGGGTTTATCAAACCGATCGGGACCATCCATCCCGATCGGGATGGACCCCTTTGTCTCCACCCATCCATTATACCCCCTCCCAACCTCCCTACTCCTTCTTACTCCTATCATATGACCCGTACACCTCACTTTACACACCGAGATCCACATCAAATCCCGCACCCTACCATCACTACCCCAACCATGCGGTTTTATCGAGCTTGAAGGAGGATTACAACGAAGACAACAAGCAAGCGCCTATATTGATCTATGAGACAATGGAGCGAGTGAGTTACTAGCCGATTGGTTTGGGTAACTATCCTTACTTTTCCGTCTTTTATTGCTTGTTTTCCTTTGTTTATTCCATTCCCCTTGTACACTTATGTGTCTTGATGTCATGGTGGCCTTCAAGGCCTTGGTATATGCTGCTCCCGACTCTCGATGATGTGATTACATCGAGAGTCATTTCAAAATCCAAATTTTTACAAGTTTTTCACTTTCTTTTTGACGATTTAGTCGGATTTAGACGGAATCCGGGCTAGGTGACTTGATTACACCTAGCCCTCCCCTCCCATTTCCTTTTATTTCCTTCTTTTTATTTCTTCCCCCATCCATATCTTTTTCTCGTCTCGGCCCATGGTGACTTGACTACACCCCGGCCGGACACCTTCTACCTTTTCTTCACTTTATTTTTGATTTTTGATTTTTATTTTCGTAGTTTCTTTTTTCTTTTGTCTCTCCGCACCCTACGATCGAGCATGAGGACATGGCTCGATTTAAGTGTGGGGGAGCGATATTCTAGTATAGTTTAGTTTAGTTTCTTAGTTTTTCGAAAAAATCTTAAAAACTCCTAAAAATTTGAAATTTTTTCACAAAAATCAAAAAGATTTTTCTTTTGTGTGTTTTCCCTTTGTGTCTTTGTGTCGTATATTTGTTTTGTGTGCGTGTTTTGCCTCCCTCTTTCCTTATAGGTCGCTTAATCACCGCTAGCTTTGGAGAGCTTTCAAGACACCCGGTAACATCTTTCAACCCTTTTTCCTCTTTGTTTCTTGTGGAGTTTGGAGAAGATATGTGTTGTGGTGTTCTCGGGTAGAGCTTTGTAAAGTTTGTGGATGATTAGTTGCTCATTTGGAAGTTCGGGGTGGTGTGTGTTTTGTATGTGTTCGTTTTGTGTTGTTTTTGTTCCGTTGCTTTTACTTCTTTTTCTTTCGTTCTCGTTGAGTCTTTGTTTGTGTCTTGTGTGTCTTGTGCGTAAACCGTTTTCGAAAACCCGGTTTAGAGGCTAGTGTGTGAGTGTCTATCTTTCCCCTCCTAGTAGTGTAAATCGAGTCTTGGACTTTAGCCTAGTAGAATGACCTTAAATCAATGAATTCGTTGGTCCTTTACCTTGAGTCCACCTAGCTTACTAGGAACTTACTACGGGATTTGCACTTTTGACCATTATGACCACCCACTGTGTGAAAAGGCCTTGGTTACCGAGTCTCGTCCCCTAGGTGACCGTGTTTAGGGTTATTTGATTAGTCCAAGTTCTCCACTTTTTGTGGGTTAGAAGGGAAGGCGCCGTCCCGACTTACCCATTTCCCTACTTTCTACACATATACACACAATAAGATGCAATTTATTGATTCTCTCTTTCTTGAGTGTCGAGAAATGCCAAAAATGCCAAATCTTGCAAAAAGGGCAAAGAAAAGAAAAGAAAAGAAAGAAAAAAATGAAAGAAAGAAAAGAAATGAAGAAAAAGAAAAGGCACAAAAGCAAAAAAGAAAATAGAAAAGAAGAAAAAGAATGGCATGGCAAAACAAATCAAAACGTCGAAAAGAAAGAAAATGCCAAAAGAAAACCCGTCTCACAAAAAGAAATCCCCACAAAAATAAGCCTTTTTTCGACTTTTGCCGTGAAGAGCCTACCAAAGGACCGAGTCCCGAGGAAGGATGATTGCGGCACTAGTCGGTCTTCCCTCATTTTGCATGTTTTCCACCTTTTTACTTAGACTAGTTAGGCGGTCTTGGACACGGGACGACCCTCTTGGCTCACGCTAAAGGGGGCGGGGTCTCACTTACCTACAGTGTCGACTAACACCGTGGTTCTTCACTTTTCCACTCCGCCGATCGTCCCGTAGTACGTTTTTAGAAAGTTAGGAGGACCTAGGTAAGTTACCAACGTTTTTATTGCTTGATCGTCATACTATTAGGGTTTAGTTCACCTTGGTTTGTATTGCTAGCTTGGGAACGTTGTCACTTACCTCGAGTCCTGAACCGGTGTTTCATTCACCGCTTTTTGAGGGAAGCGGTATTTGTTTTCTTTTGGGTGCAACCGATTATGTGTTTGTTTGTTTGTATGTTTTGTGTCCGGTTGCATCCACAGTTTTGTCGCAAGACCCAACTTGCCTTGCGGAGTGCACCTTTCCTCTAAGTGCACTCGCGTGAGTTGAAGGGGCGTAGGGTGCGGTAATACCCACTCGGATAGTTTAGTAGTAGTATGTGCTTACTCGAGGGCGAGTAAGGGTTAAGTGTGGGGGAGTTGATAAGTGTCATTTGTAGTGCCTATTTCGTAGTGTTTTGTTCCCATATTCCTTGTAGAATCGCTCCTTGGGAGCGGTTTAGGGGCTTCTTATGCTTCCTTTAGTTCGTTTCAGGTTCCCGAGACCGATTTGGAAGAGTTGGAGCGATTCCGACTCGATACATACGCATTTTGGAGCCAACGAAACTAAGGAACGATGACTCGATGCCTTGGAATCGACCCCGAGACCTTGGGACCCAATCCCGAGCCTCCGAGACCGGATCCCGAGTCCCGAGAATCGGTGGGAAGCCCATGAGAGGCAAGGAAGGACCAAAGAGCGTTTAAGGAAGGCATACAAGACCCTTCCCGATCGGCATGGTGGCCTTCCCGATCGGGAAGGGATGCACGTTTAGGAGCGCCACTGTGGGTCCTTCCCGGTCGGGTTGAGCCCTTCCCGATCGGGATGGCAGAACCCTTCCCGATCGGGATGATCCGTCCCGATCGGGACGGGCTACAACTATCCCGCACTTCTTCTTTTCTTCTCCTTCATTCTTGTACCCATATATATACTCCCTTCTTGTAATATTAAGACATGTTATGTTATATCCTTAAAACCCTAGACTACTTTAGGTTAGATTAGATTAGATTAGTGTAGATTAGTCGGTAATTAGTTTTTAATCTTAGATTAGTACTTGTATTAAGGGAATTCTTCAAGATCTTCTCCAAGCTTGACAACCTTGAATGTTTGTTTTGGGTTTTCTTCATTAATGCAAGTTTTGTTCTTCCTCCTTCACTAGTTTGGTATAATCCCTTCCTTTTCCTCTTAATCTTTATTTATGTTATTCAAGTTTCAATCTTTGATTGTAGTTAATAGTTTTCACTAGTTTATAGATGTTTGTGTTGTTTCTTTTGTTAATCCATCTTGTTAGTGTTAGTTGTAGTTTGATTATGTTAGAGTAGTGTTCTTGCTAGGGTTAGTAAGGTGATTAGGGTGTTAATTGGGTGATTAAGGGTTGGTTAGAGATGTTGGTGGAAGATTTGGGTTTCCTCTTGTTTGATGCACATCACATGTTTGTTGAATTGCTTGAATGACTAAGTATGTACGAATGCTTGTTTTCTTGCCTTTCTTTCGTGGGTGTTAGTTTGTTTGTGCGTTCGGTCCCCTCATTAAGTTGCGAGAGCCCGGTGAGGACGACCCCTAGGCCGGTTTAAGTTGCGAGAGCCCGGATTCGACCTAGGACCATAGCGCGCTAGAACCCCGTTTGTGTTGTGTATCGCCGAGATGGGTTTTAGGTGGAACCTCTAGGTGAGTCTAAGATGCGAGAGCCCGGACCAACCTAGATTACCCTACTACCTCCTTCGCTCTAGTCCTCCCTTGACCCTTCCGTTGCCCCTTTGACCCCGACCTAATCCTAGCCCGTTTTCCTTGTTTGTTTCTCCTTAGTCTAGTTTTCTCCCCTCTCTACTATCCTTAGATTAGCTTAGCTCATTGACTTAGTCTCGTATTTAGGCCGACCTAGTCTAGACGCCTCTTACCGTCCCCGTGGATTCGACCCGACTTATCCTATCTACCGTAGGAATAGCCGGTTATATTATTGACGGTTGGGATTCCACGACAAATCCCTACCATCAGCTATCCTTTCACAGCGGTCCGTTGATTCGATGGGTAGTGCCGTGGTGGCCCATCTATGTTTGGACAGGTTTGGCCCCGAGGGATAAGGCTCGTTACCAAGTAATTTTGTCTTTCAAGCAGACGATTCATCTTTATCCTGACCGCATACTAAGGCAGTATGGTTGGACCCAAAGAATCCCGGAGGTTGAAGAAGCTGTGAGTGAATCTACCCAACTGACTGACGTGATGTGCGATACTTGGATGCAAAGATGGTACACTCGGCATACTTGGCCAGTTCCCAAATCTCGTCACTCGATCTGGGTTTTAGACTCCAATGTGAAGTGGACTAAAGCAGATAATGCCAAAGCCCGAGCTGCTCTGAAGGTTGATGAGGCTTTTGACCTGCTGCGAAGGGAGCAAGTTAAAGACAATAGGGACTTCTTCGACGAAGGTGACACTCCGGCTACTCTGGTCCGTCTAATGTCAGGTCAGAGAAAGAAAACTAAGACTCAAGCTGAAGGGTCTAGTGCTAGAAGTGCACGGGGGAAAGTGAGCCCCCAGACTGACTTGGAAAGAAGACTTGGTCCAAGACTGGCAGTGCAGGACCGACTTGGCCGGCGAGACAGGCTACCCGAACACGTACGGGCTCGACTTGGACCGGTGACAATAGCAGAAGACCCGCTGTCGAAGAAACGGGTTCGAGCTAAGGAGGTTCCCCTCGTGATCCGGGAACGCTCGCCCCCCGCCCTGGCGACCTCGGGCTCCACGCGACCCGAAGGACAAAGGAAATGACAAAATGCATGAATATTAGACTCCTTTGTTTTATTATTTAAATATTATTACTATTTTTTGCAGTGTGTTTTTGTGTGCTTGCCGTTTTTCGCTTTTTTTTTTGTAACCTGGATTCCCGAGTTTATCGGGTTTTTAATAAAAGACATATTAGTGAATACCGTTCCCGTCTTTTCGTTATTGCAGCGGTTGTACCCTTTTGAGGGGTTGCCTACGTATCCACAATTAGCGGAATCAAATCAAACTTAGTTCAAAATAGATTTTTTGCAATTTTCGAAATACATCAAGACTATTAGTTCGAGATGTGCGACAGTAGGATAAGTAACCCTAACTTATTGACTTGCTTATAATTTTTGAAAATTTATAAAAAGACAACTTTTTATAAACTTTTGCAAATGCCATTGAGGTAGGGTTATTGGGTAGTAGCGCTTCAATTGGTCCAAGTTGGATGGGTTGACGAATTCTTTCCCGTCCAAGTCTCTCAGCATCACCGCTCCTCCTGATAGGACCTTCTTTACTAAATATGGCCCAGCCCAACTAGGTTTGAACTTTCCTCTTGGGTCCACCGGTAGTAAGGCACGAACCGATTTTAGGACTAGATCCCCTTCTTTGATGTTTCTGGGCCTAACTCTTTTGTGGAAAGCCCGTTGGATCCTCTTTTGATATATTTGGATATTGTTGAGAGCCCTGGACCGCCATTCGTCTAAGAGTACTAACGAGTCATATCGAACCTGTACCCAATCTGCTTCCGGTACTTGGCTTTCAAGTAAAATCCTGAGGGATGGCACTTCTAGCTCGACCGGTTGGACCGCCTCCATTCCATATGTCAAATAATATGGAGTTGCTCCGGTTGCGGTGCAAATTGACGTCCGATACCCCCAGAGAGCAAAAGGTATTTTGTCGGGTCAATCCCGGTAATTCTCAGCCATCTTTTTAAGTATGGTGACAATTGTTTTATTAGCCGCCTCTACCGCTCCGTTAGTTTGGGGACGGTAGGGTGAAGATGTATGCTTCTGAATTTTGTATTTTGTTAGCAATGCAGCAGTTTCAGCTTGAAAGTGGGTCCCGTGATCAGTGATAAACTCGTGTGGGATACCGTATCGGCATATGATCTTATTCTGGATAAATTTGGCCACATGCTTGGCGTTCAAGATGCGATATGACTCGGCTTCGACCCATTTGGTGAAATAGTCGATGGCCACCAAAATGAAGCAACGACCTCCCGTCCCGGAAGGGTGCACCTTTCCAATTATGTCAATACCCCACGTCGAAAATGGCCATGGTGATGTCATGGTATATAATAGGGATGATGGCATATGTTGTACATTAGAAAAAAGTAGGTTTATATTAAATAATATAATAGGGAAGATGGCGTATGCTTCTGAATTTTTTTTTTTTTTTTTTTTTTTTGAAAAGTGGGTTTATATTAAATAATATCAATCTCCGCCAATGCGAGGATCGCATCCGGAAATGACGAAAGATACACCAGTTCCTCCCCACTTCTCTGACACATACAGGCAACATGATGAGCTACCGTATTGCCTTCCCGCTTAACATGTAGAAAAATACAACGAGTAAAACAAGACTTAAATGTCAAAAGGTCCTCAACTAACAAGCTAAACATAACTCTCGAAACTCTTCCATCCTTGACCGCATCCACTACTATCTTAGAGTCGCTTTCGAAGGCCACCTGCTGTAACTGGAGCTGATTTGCACACTCCATACCCCACGTCAAAGCTTTTTCTTCAGCCACAGCCGGATCTCAAATAGCGCTGCATCTTCTGCTAGCCACAAGGAGGACCTGTCCCCCTGAGTCCCTCCCAATCACCCCCAGGCCCGCCTCCCCGTTAGCAAAAATCGCAGCGACAGTATTAAATTTCACCACCCCGCTCTCAGGTCTGCACCATCTCCCCACACTGGTTCTGAATCCTGCAGACATTAACACGCATTTGATGACAATAAATTCTTATGAAAGCGATTTGATAACAATTTGATGAGTGTGTACCCAAGAGTTTTATTTGAATGCGATTAACGACAATACTGCCCTGGTATTGTTAAACCTATGTTATCCTACATATTTCCATACAACCCCGTGACATGTCACGGGTAGATTGCACAATTTAAATTTCACGGGTAGATGTCACGGGTATTACTGATTTTATAATATCACATTTTACCATAGTCACGAATATCAAATTCTATATTTCACTTCAGCTCGATTTAACTCAAACTCCAATAAATAGTGGCGCCTCTACTGCCTAAGACCCAGTAATTTTACCGTGAGACCGTCTCACAAGAGACTTATTGGTCCAATTAATCATATCCACAAACATAACATCAATTGTTTAAAATATAGTATCACCAAGCATATCATCAAAGATATCAGCAAACCTAAGAATTTGTAATGCGTTTGACAAAAGTTAATAAACCGTTAAAAAATATCGGGCTTCGGGTAAAAAACTGTTAAAAAATGACGGACTCTGGGTTCAAAACCGTTAAAAAACGTTAAAAAATGATAGACTTTGGGTAAAAAAAACGTTAAAAAATGTAGAGCTTTGGGTTAAAAATCGTTAATAACACATTTAAAAATTGTTAATTGTCTTTACTTTTTTTTAAAAATGTGAATACATTTTCATTTTCAGTTTCAATTCTTAATCATTTATTTCTCTTTTATTTAATATTGCATTTATATTAGAATACCGATATATATAATTTTTTTACATATAACAAACTTTGACTTAGTTCATTAAATTTTTTATCATTATTATAATCATGTGATAAAAATATGATTTAAAACATACTACTCCATATTTTATTAATAGTAATATTATTACCACAGAAATTTAGAAAATAAATAATTGCTGCACTGGAAAAATCATATTTAATGATTTTTCCAGTGCAGTCAGATCTTCTTAACAGTCAGTCAGACGGAAGATCGAAAAATTAACTGCTGCACTAGAAAACGTTGTTATTATAACATTGTCTCTTCGTTCTCATCATCCCCCTTCCCTATGTTTGGAATGTCTTCATTCTTAATTCATGAATCCATTTCATTGCGACTCTATATATGTCGAGCATGTGCTTTTAGTAATACCCAAACTGCACGGCCTCGCCCGCACCATAAACCACACTCTTCTTCCACTGTTTTGGGTCTTCATCACTTCCGTGTATCATGCTGTCAAGAAGATCTAAATAGCAAGAAAAGCAATAAATCAGATGGAATAAATTGCAAAAAAGTGATTCTTAGAAGCAGTGAGATAGCTACACTAGCCGCACTCTTTCATTTCAGGTTACATACTCCCCCCCCCCCCCTTTCTTTTAATTATTACTCCATTATTAAGCTAATCAATCGAGTAAGTCTCCTTAAAAAACCGTCTCACTCATTTTAATTTCATTATGGTGTTGATTGTTTTGGGTGGCACTCAGTGAAACAAAGCCAAGTTATTTGGGAGTGCAAAAGAACCCGCCTTCACTGGCCTTATGTCCTGCTACTAAGATGATGCTTAGTGTATGTCTTCACTAGCCTTATGTCCTGTCATCGAAAAGAAGAAATCGTCGATCCAGACACCAGCCCGTGAATAACTCAAGTTTAGGTAATTTTTGAGTTTTTTACTTTTTATTGTTGTTAATCGAATGTTGTTGTGGTAGGTAAATGAATGGCAAAAAATAATGCAGGTGAAAATGATGGTGGTGATAATAATTGGAAGAGAGGACGAGAATCAATAACCAAAAAAATACATGCGGTCAAGAAGGAGAAGACTGCATAGGAGATCGGATCATGAATTTTGATCATTTTTATGTTTCATTTTATTCGTTTACCCGTATTCTGCATTTGAACTCTTGCTTTTGGTCGTTTTTCTAATTTTGTGTGAGTTGAACAATGTTACGGAGTATTTTGGATGCAATTGCAAACTAACCAGATCAATTCGCCTTTGCTTTACTTCGATGTTTTGGTATATCTACTCCTATCTTCGCCTATTTGACTCATTTCTAATTAATTACTAGGTCTCTACACAATTTCTATTGAATTCATAAAACATCTCAAAGCGTAACAGTCGTTTTATTCATCTCATTTACATTCCTTCAAAACAGAGTAAACCTAATTTGTTATTCGAGATAATATTCCATAGCTTTGCCGTATATTTGTACAACTTACAGACTATTTATTAGATCAATAACCTCATTTTTTTTATACAACTTACGTACCATTTTTTGCCTAATTTTTTTTGATCATTTTTTACCAACCTAATTTTTGCCTTTTATCTCTATGTATACTACTGCTGGACATTTTCTTTGTTTTCTAATATTTTTTTAGTTGCTCAACAATTAGAAGGAAAACACATCTTCATATAGCCGAGATCTCTAATTAATAAAATCACAAATCATTGTATTGAATGATGGAGTTATTCCAAGTGTCGATTAACTTGCTCAAGTCAACAAATGATATCAATTTTTTTATATTTCCCATGAGAATAATATTCCCAACTGTTAACTCAAATCAAATTTAATCAACATGCAAATATAAACAATAAAAAGTAAAATCCAGAAAATAATTATATAAAATTACCTCACAATCAACTGCCATTTTCTCCTTCAGGGATGTATTCCCATGTCAATCCTACAACTACAATGACCTTTACGTGCCAAGATGCTTCACGCAACCTCCACAATCTTTACTGAGATATCTGTTCAGTACTTGAACAGTTTAGAACTTCCTTTTCAGATCTAATAAATGACTATTGAATATTTGATAAATGGAATAAAAATCTGAAAGTATAATACCTCAAATCGTATATCCTTCAATTTTTGACTCATCTCCATAATAGATCTGTGACAATGGAACGAAACTAAATCATTAAGTAGATCAGCGAATCAACATGCAGATCAGTATTTCACACATCTTACTGATTAACATAGAAATTTTACCAATTTCAATTGATTAAGACGGTTTTTGGGAATGTTGAATTAAAACGAGGGTGGTTTGGAAGGGTGTAGGTGATGTAAATGGTGAGGGAAGAAGATGAGTGTGTACCCAATAATTTCTTTATTTGATTTTTTTAAAGAACTTTCAAGATTTTTTTATTTTTTTTTTGAAAAGTGGGTTTATATTGAATAATATCAATCTCCGCCAATGCGAGGATCGCATCCGGAAATGACGAAAGATACACCAGTTCCTCCCCACTTCTCTGACACATACGGGCAGCATGATGAGCTACCGTATTGCCTTCCCGCTTAACATGTAGAAAAATACAACGAGTAAAACAAGACTTATATGCCAAAAGGTCCTCAACTAACAAGCTAAACATATCTCTCGAAACTCTTCCATCCTTGACCGCATCCACTACTATCTTAGAGTCGCTTTCGAAGGCCACCTGCTGTAACTGGAGCTGATTTGCACACTCCATACCCCACGCCAAAGCTTTTGCTTCAGCCACAGCCGGATCTCAAATAGCGCTGCATCTTCTGCTTGCCACAAGGAGGACCTGTCCCCCTGAGTCCCTCCCAATCACCCCCAGACCCGCCTCTCCGTTAGCAAAAATCGCAGCGTCAGTATTAAATTTCACCACCTCGCTCTCAGGTCTGCACCATCTCTCCACACTGGTTCCGAATCCTGCAGACATTAACACGCATTTGATGACAATAAATTCTTATGAATGCGATTTGATAACAATTTGATGAGTGTGTACCCAAGAGTTTTATTTGAATGCGATTAACGACAATACTGCCCTGGTATTGTTAAACCTATGTTATCCTACATATTTCCATACAACCCCGTGACATGTCACGGGTAGATTGCACAATTTAAAATTTATATTCGAGATTACTGATTTTATAATATCACATTTTACCATGGTCACGAATATCAAATTCTATATTTCACTTCAGCTCGATTTAACTCATACTCCAATAAATAGTGGCGCCTCTACTGCCTAAGACCCAGTAATTTTACCGTGAGACCGTCTCACAAGAGACTTATTGGTCCAATTAATCATATCCACATACATAACATCAACTCTTTAAAATATAGTATCACCAAGCATATCATCAAAGATATCAGCAAACCTAAGCATTTGTAATGCGTTTGACAAAAGTTAATAAACCGTTAAAAAATATCGGGCTTCGGGTTAAAAACCATTAAAAAATGACGGACTCCGGGTTAAAAAACGTTAAAAAAATGATAGACTTTGGGTAAAAAAAACGTTAAAAAATGTAGAGCTTTGGGTTAAACATCGTTAATAACACATTTGAAAATTGTTAATTGTCTTTACTTTTTTTTAAAAATGTGAATACATTTTCATTTTCAGTTTCAATTCTTAATCATTTATTTCTCTTTTATTTAATATTGTGTTTATATTAGAATACCGATATATAGAATTTTTTTACATATAACAAACTTTGACTCGGTTCATTAAATTTTTTATCATTATTATAATCATGTGATAAAAATATGATTTGAAACATACTACTCCATATTTTATTTATAATAATATTATTACCACAGAAATTTTGAAAATAAATAATAAATACTCCCTCCCATTCTTTTATATAATCCACGTTAGTTTTGTGGAGAAAATTAATAAGAGTGGACTGAAATGTGGATGAAAATGAAAGTGGAAAAAGAAAGCGGGGTCACAAATAATAAGAACCACACAAGACGTACTAAAAAGAAAGTTAAAAATAATAGAGAATTATCAAAATAACAAATGTGTGAGATTATAGAGATGGGGATGTAGTATTTTTTATTCCGTACTATTTTGTGAAATTTTAGTATAAAATATTAATATTTTTTAATTACTAATTTAGGTTCGGGTGGGTTCCGTCCCAAAAATATTTGCGTTTTAGAGGTCATAACGTATATTATTGGGCTTTTTTTGTAAGAATTGTGTCAAAGTAGACGTGTCGAATAGGTCGGGTTTTGGGTTTGGTCATTTCGGGTTCGAGTAAAATATGGGTCGGGTGTATTTTGGGTTTGAAAAAAATGGGTTTGTACCGGTCGGGTTTATATGCGGGTTTCGGATCAAATACAGGTTATTAACGCACTTTGAAAACATTAATTTTCGTTACATTTTTTATCATAGATACAATTTTATTCCTAATTTCTTAATGATCTAATTTAATATATATGATATTAGTGAGAATAACATGTTTTATTTAATATATTTTTTAATATACATTGATATTTTATTTCTATAGGAAGTACAGATATATATGACGAACTTTGACTTGATTTACTGATTATTTTTTTCTCATTATAATAATCCTGTGATAAAAATATGATTTTAAGGATACATATTGATATAACTATTAGTATTTCTTAAAATTTTGAAAATAAAAAAATATTTCTTAGTGTTATTAAGAAACTTTAGTGTAGAATGACAATATTTTTTTAATTTATCTA
Source organism: Agrostemma githago (assembly GCA_958450325.1). Lineage (NCBI taxonomy): Eukaryota > Viridiplantae > Streptophyta > Magnoliopsida > Caryophyllales > Caryophyllaceae > Agrostemma > Agrostemma githago. Next base: position 18,249,181 of record OY288250.1, read on the forward strand.
TTTTTTGGGCGGGTAACGGGTTCGGGCGGTTTTGACACAAAATAGTTGGGTTATTATCGAGTCGGGTCACTTTCGGGTTTCGATCATTTTCGGGCGGGTTTTTCGGATTTTTTGCCGGCCGATTTCGGGTCGGACTAATTTTTGACAGGTCTACATGACTACATCAAACACATACTATACACATAGTCATTTCGACGTCATATGTCGTTATACTTAAGACATCTACATTTATTATACACTCTCCGAAATTGTTATTTACCTACATACTCACGTGGGTTCGTTGACTTCGATATTGAACATACTTTAATAATCATATGCATCAATATTCATTTCATTTACGTTATTTTAAGCTAATACCCTCATATAGATTGTGATTTGACTTTTTGATGCAAAAAAACGCTTCAAAAAAACCCTCATATTATCCTCATATTACCCTTTATTTATAACATTTTATTATTTTCAAAAAATGTTCACAAACCCGTGACGTGTCACGGGTATTACACTTGTTATTTATAATGATTATATCTTTTGTTTATATCGATAATGGCTTTGTTTTGGAGTTATGGAATAAAGAAGAGTAATATATTCTAGGGTTACAGTTTTATCATCAACTATAATGCTAGTGTATCAGGAATCGGTACATTAGTTGTTGAACCGGGTGATAGGTATCTCGAGAGTTGTGTACATTTTGACCTTAAGCTTAGGCCTCGCAGTAAGTCGCCGTCATAAGTTGAACTGGTTAATAGGTAATCTTAGGAGGGGTGTGCATTGTCTTAAACTAGGGCCACGCATTTATAAGTCGTCGTCCTATTATGGTTGAGTAGCGTAGTTAGAGACCGAAGTTTGATTTGTTTGAACTAAGTTCTCGAAGCTAATTTTAGTATTTTCCTAGCGAAAGTCTAGCCTTTTACACTGAATATTTCCATAATGCCAGTTTTGAATATTATTATTATCGATTGGTTTTAATTTGCAGGTTGACAATTGTCTTAAGTTTTATCCAAAAGCTTATTCTTATTATATCGTTTTAATGTTTTCCATTTTAACTATTTTGATATAGTAATACAATTATTTTCCATATGATATAATATGGCTGGGAGAACATCCGAGTTACTCCCCACTGATGTGGTTGTTATGTTTATAACATGACATGTATTTGCTGCTGGGTTTTGGGTGTGAGCTAGCGAGTAGCGTGGATCCTACTCTATCTATTTATGTTACTTCTAGATTTCTATAAACCCTTTTAAGGAATTTTTATTTGAGCCATTTTGTAAAAAGTGGGCTTTGTATCGACTGACCATTTCTTTTAATTAAAATATAGTTTGTCAGTGTGTTTTAATCCCTACTCTACAGTGTTTCCGCCATTGTATTGCGTTATATTTTCTAGGGGATTACATATGAAGTGATGGAAGGATGTGTTTTAATCTCTACTCGACGGTAGTAAGTAATTCTGCTTTTAATTAGATGTGAAGAGGGAGGTAGATGGGGGTAGTAGAAGAGAAAGAAAATTCTGAACCCTTGGGGGGTGGGGTATTCAATCTAGAAGGATGCGAGGTTTTAATAATAAGTCAAATGGGTAAAGGGTTTCATTAATTTGGCCAAACAAACATATACAAAGGAAATTGGTTAGTTTGTTTTCTTTACCCTTTCCTGAAACCCTCCAACCAAACGGCCATAAGTTATTTTAACAGGTTTCAAATAATTTGCGATTATTTTCACAATTATTTGGAGATAAAAAGTGTATCCATGAGACATTGTTAGGGATGGCAACGGGTCCAGGACCCTGCCCAGACTCGCCGGGTCTTACTCTAATGGGTCAGGTACAAGTCCAGTTTTTTTAGGACCCTACGGGTATAGGTCGGGTATGGGTCCTCTTAAAAATTTATGGGTCCGGGTCCGGGTCCGGGTCTTACAAGTCAGACTCGGACCCATCCCTTAGACCCGTTAAAAAAAACTAAAAAAGAAACTAATGAATACTACTCCACTAAAATATTACTACTCCAATCCACTAAAGTGCTATGCTAAATCAGTAAACTCTAGTAACATTTCCATCCTCTTTCCACAGCTCCACCACACTTCCATTAGTTCCATCCTCCCATCTCCACCCTAACTCCAGCCTCCAACCACCTAATTCCGCTCTACCAGTCGTAATCATGTTAGACAAAGCTTCTGTCTAAAGAGCGTGAGACCAGGATTGTATTTCAAAGCTTATGTCTTGTAATTTGAAGGATTAAACTTGCTTTGTGTTTGTAATTTGAAGCATTAAACTTGATTGTCTACATAATAAATTGTTGGGCATTGGACCCGTGAAAGACCCGAACCCTACCCGTACCCATCGGGTCGGAGTAAGGGTCTAAAAAATTTGGATCCTTAAGGGTTTGGGTCGGGTACGGGTCCAACTTCTGAGGCACAGGTTCGGGTCCGGGTCCAGTCGAACCCGACTTATACCTGACCTGACATATACCTGACCTGACTTATACCTGTCCTGTTGCCATTCCTAGATACCTTTGATATATATTATGATGATAAAAGCTAAATTTTATCTTTGTGACAAACTTTTCAAACCTTTTGAGCTTAGTATGAAAGTTTATGAACTTTTAATTAAAGTATTTGAGCTTAGTACGGTCTAGTGCAGTTTCAACTTCGTATAGGATTCACACACTTTGGAATGATGTAAACTATAAGTTAAAAAATGATTTCAACTACAGTCAACTTTGTTCAAATTATTATAACTAAAAAATTAAACGAATATAATAAGTTTCAAGTTACATCAACCCTGATAATCCTCTAGCGTCATCAAAATTTCACGAAGACCTACGTGTCTATTACATGATGATTATTTGTAGACATAACTCGTACATTGTCCGTCACTTTCCCTACATTACTCGATGCTCGTTACTGTGGACATGACATAGATCCACCCCGACGCGGCCACGCGCGGGTTTGGGAAGGCGAATGAATCTCCATATGAGAATGGATCGAATTGAAATTTAAATCGAAGTGGAGTCGCCACCGAACATTGTGGGAGTTCGGGCCCATTCGAACCCACTCTATGTCGTAGTGGGCCATGCACAAAGTATGGCCAATTTCCGATGTCAAAGTTTATTGGGCTCGTCAGCCTTTGCATTTGATACCGATACCGACATTAGCGGATACTGTGTATTGAATGACTCTCGTGTGCCAATGGATTCGGATATCCGGAAACCATGGTTCTGAGTAAGGGGTGAGGGTACGTGTTGGGAAGTTCACAAAGAACACCCAACCCCGCCCGCACATTGGCGGCCTCTCCTAAGATATTGAATGACTTTCTAATACGCGCGTTAGTAAAATGATGAAAATGATATGCAAACATTATTTTCCCTAAACATGCGAGAATTGAATGGGTTGCTAAGTCGATTTAATGCATCTAATACTAACGTCAAAGTTATATTTAGCATGCGAGGTTTAGTTTAGTACAATAAAATAAACAATGAAAATAGATCGAAAAGACATGGACAAACAAGTTAGTAACGGTTTAACGATAATAACGGTTTGCGAATAATATAGAATAAAATGGAATGATGTAAATAAGATGATGCATGGTTTTGAAAAGTAATGTTTTACGTGATAGATTTGACACGTGTTGACCTAAGTCATAAAAAAACGTTATCAAATCTAGAAAGCGGTGTAGGACTCACGGTTTTGACGTGATAAAGGGCCACTCGACCGAGTCATTGAAGGACTCGACCGAGTGGTCCTCTAGAAGAGCTTCTGTCCCATTTTTTAGGCATTACTCGGTCGAGTTATTGACGAACTCGACCGAGTACGACACCACTCGACCGAGTCATGGCAAGACTCGACTGAGTGGTGGTAAAAAAATCCTTCTGTCTCAGTTTTTGGGATGCCACTCGACCGAGTGGACTAGGCTCTCGATCGAGTGCCCCCTGTACGAACTAGGGTTCGCCTCGCAATTTATTGATTGCGTGATTGCTTTCGATTTTGAATAAGTCGTTGATTCTGCCGAATCGGACACAAATATTATATAATTTATGCTCAATTCGGATTTTGATAAATCGTTGATTTTGTTGAATCGGACATAAATATTATGGGATTTATACTGGATTCTAATTTTGATACTCGTCATATTCCATATTCGATTATTGAATCGATATGGAATATTAGAGCAAAAACTTGAAGAAAGTAATATAAGGCGTTTAAATTAAACTAGAACGATATAAGTTTTCTCCACGTTTATAGTGTCGTAATTAATTCTAACGAATTAGGTGACAATTATCTCGGCATCAATGAAAATCGTATTAGTTTAATCTTTTGACTAAATCGTTTAGATTCGACATCCAACTATTGAGTTGGTATCGAATCTAATAGATCGACACTTGAATTAAAAAAAATCGACTTGATTCCCTCCACATCCCGACATCATAATTAATTCTTGCGAATTGTATGATGTCAGATCCGCATCAAAAGGTTTCGACTCAACTTGAATAAAAATACGTGAATTAAAAAAAAGGTTTTAGAAATCGATGTATGCGATGTTGATGACGACGCGACGAAAACAAATATAAGAAAAAGATCTTGTTTACGTTTGACTCGCTTCAACAATCAAACACTCGGGGTGTCGGGATAAGCGACCGGCCGCGTCGGGTGAAATACCCTTGCATTCGTGTTTTCTTATTCCGCCATCCCTCATATTCGACACGAATTAGCGAGTATTTTAATGTTTTATACTAATGATATTAACGATATTAGACGCGATAAAAAAAACAACGACGACGGACGACGACACGTACGACACGCAAGGAAGAGAAAGAGAGAAGAAGAGTCGGGAATATTGCACCCTCAACCTACATGTTCTTGTTCTCGGACGGGACTCGTTAGTTGTGGCTAGCACGGGAGTATCGAGATGTAAGTTAAGTAATGCTGGTTTAGGGTTTGTAAATTGCTAGGGTTTATTAGGGTTCCTAATGTGTGATTAGGGTTTGAAAATATGTGTAAAGCTGAAAATTAGGGTTCAAAAAAAGGTGTCTTGATTTGCATGCAAGGGGGTGTTTATATAGACCAAGCAATGCACCCCCGTCTAGGGTTACTCGACCGAGTAACTGGCTAACTCGGTCGAGTGTCCTAGGGCGACTGCAGTCGGGCTTGCTTAAGGGCCCACTCGATCGAGTGGGGCTGACACTCGATCGAGTGGGTCAGCTGGAGCGCATGGGTCCGGTATTTTTGACCTCGAGTTGGTTATTTTGTGGGTTTTGTATTTGGGCTAGACTTTTGATGTTTATGTGGCTGTTTTTTTATGTGTCTCGGAAACGGCTTTGATCGGGGTTTGACCCAATCGCTGAAAGTCGGTTTTATTTCCGGTGTCGGTTTTGACCCAAATTAGTCTTATTTGATTGGAAACGACCCACTGGGCCTGAAATTGAGGTTGGTTTTGTGAGATTTGTACTCTGTAAATGCCTAAGCCAGCAATTAATGGTTTCCGAGCGCGTAGAAACACGTTTGCGTCCGATCATCATCGGGTGTTTTTTGGAAACTTTTATAGACACCTGGCGGTCAAAATGTGGGTGTCTACAGAGCCCCCACTCTGACTGAGGCTTGGGCAGGAAGAAAGTTAGAGTAGCTACCAGGCCAATCGAGGATTAAGACCTGGCAGACTTCCGGTTTGGTCGTTTATAGTCCATTAGACTTGCGTGAAAGGGCTCGCCAGCCATAAGATAGAAATCATACCTGAGCTGATGATGATAACTTCGTGGGGAATTTGGACTTGTCGTGTAAGTCCCGGGTGCGCCTATATGTGGGCCCATCCCGTGAAAATTCCATCTTGGGCCTTCCGCTGGGGATATATGTGAGCTACGCGGTCTTGCATCGTACCTGTATAAGTTACATAAAATTTTGCATGCAACACTTAGGTAAAACAAATATGACTCGCGCTGGGGAATTGCATTTTTCGAAATTTTGGAATTTTTGAAAATTTAGAATTTTTGGAAATTTTTGACTCCATAATAATTTAGGAAAGCTCGGGATGACTAAATTCCGTGCTAAGATTGAGACAAGGCCTGTATGTTTAAGCCTGTTGGGATTAGGAAATTTTTGTGTAGAGGAGATATGGAAAGTGGGTTGTAGGGTTGATGCTATATATAGCCCTCCCTTGCATTAATTTTTCTTCACAACTCCTCATAATTCTCCGTTCTTCAAAAAGAAAGCCCTTTATTTCTTTCAAGAATTCTTAGTCATGGGAATCGATCGATTGACCGCGATGCTGCAAGAATGGTCCCGACGCTTTAGGGACACGGATAGAGTGGCTCTGAACCAGACAGGTATTACTCAGCTGTATGCGTTCCGTCAGATGCAGCCCGATCGTTATTTCCTTGATGCTTGCTTGTCCTACTGGGATGACACATATCATGTCTTTGCTTTTCCTCGGGGCGAAATCTGTCCTTTACCCGAGGAGATTGCTGCTATGGGAGGATGGAACCCGATACTCCGTCCCGCTGTCCCGTTCTCGGTCCACGACCCAAGGAGGAAGTTTCGAGAATTTTTAGGACTTTCTCATAACGAAGTGTCTCGAATGACTGAAGATAATCCAATTTCTTTAATTGACTTGGCCGAGATATTTATGAACCCGCATGATGTCAGGGTTAGACCGATTCATAGCCGTAGGGCTTTCTCCTTTTGTATGCTCCATGTTTATGCTTTTGAAGGTCACATGGATTGGTTGTCATGCATGGGCGACGTTCGTCTTTTTACCGTGGTTGACCTGATGGAGACGGAGCACAGTCCGGCTTGGCTTATCACGGGTGAAATTATCCAAGGCTTGGACAATCGCAAGAGAGATTCGTCGGTCCGTCTAACCGGAAGCACGCGTTTATTGCAGGTATATTACCTCGAATTTTCCTGATTTTTCCTGATTTCTCGATTTTTGATTTTTTTTTTCGCAATTTTTTTTACTGCAGTGGGCACTCGATCAAGTGCCTTCGTAAAAACCTTCTGTTTTGCTTTCAGAGGCACCACTCGATCGAGTGACCCATGGGCACTCGATCGAGTGCCCTTCGGCGGACGCCTATTTCGTCTCGGGAACTCATATTTTTGCTTCCTTTTTCAGATTTGGCTATACGAGAGGTTATCAGTGATAGATCCTCCCCTTGACTCGAGCAACTATCGTCATAATCAGGTGATGACGAGGAGACGGGCCATTGATTTTTCTCGCCAGATTAATCAAAAGTATTGGGATGAAGTGCTATCCTTTCACAGCGGTCCGTTGATTCGATGGGTAGTGCCGTGGTGGCCCATCTATGTTTGGACAGGTTTAGCCCCGAGGGATAAGGCTCGTTACCAAGTAATTTTGTCTTTCAAGCAGACGATTCATCTTTATCCTGACCGCATACTAAGGCAGTATGGTTGGACCCAAAGAATCCCGGAGGTTGAAGAAGCTGTGAGTGAATCTACCCAACTAACTGACGTGATGTGCGATACTTGGATGCAAAGATGGTACACTCGGCATACTTGGCCTGTTCCTAAATCTTGTCAATCGATCTGGGTTTTAGACTCCAATGTGAAGTGGACTAAAGCAGATAATGCCAAAGCCCGAGCTGCTCTGAAGGTTGATGAGGCTTTTGACCTGCTGCGAAGGGAGCAAGTTAAAGACAATAGGGACTTCTTCGACGAAGGTGACACTCCGGCTACTCTGGTCCGTCTAATGTCAGGTCAGAGATAGAAAACTAAGACTCAAGATGAAAGGTCTAGTGCTAGAGGTGCACGGGGGAAAGTGAGCCCCCAGACTGACTTGGAAAGAAGACTTGGTCCAAGACTGGCAGTGCAGGACCGACTTGGCCGGCGAGACAGGATACCCGAACACGTACTGGCTCGACTTGGACCGGTGACAATAGCAGAAGACCCACTGTCGAAGAAACGGGTTCGAGCTAAGGAGGTTCCCCTCGTGATCCGGGAACGCTCGCCCCCCGCCCTGGCGACCTCGGGCTCCACGCGACCCGAAGGACAAAGGAAATGACAAAATGCATGAATATTAGACTCCTTTGTTTTATTATTTAAGTATTATTACTATATTTTGCGGTGTGTTTTTGTGTGCTTGCCGTTTTTGGCGTTTTTTTTTTGTAACCTGGATTCCCGAGTTTATCGGGTTTTTAATAAAAGACATATTAGTGAATACTGTTCCCGTCTTTTCGTTATTGCAGCGGTTGTACCCTTTTGAGGGGTTGCCTACGTATCCACAATTAGCGGAATCAAATCAAACTTAGTTCAAAATAGATTTTTTGCAATTTTCGAAATACATCAAGACTATTAGTTCGAGATGTGCGACAGTAGGATAAGTAACCCTAACTTATTGACTTGCTTATAATTTTTGAAAATTTATAAAAAGACAAATTTTTATAAACTTTTGCAAATGACATTGAGGTAGGGTTTATGGGTAGTAGCGCTTCAATTGGTCCAAGTTGGTTAGGTTGACGAATTCGTTCCCGTCCAAGTCTCTCAGCATCACCGCTCCTCCTGATAGGACCTTCTTTACTAAATATGGCCCAGCCCAACTAGGTTTGAACTTTCCTCTTGGGTCCACCGGTAGTAAGGCACGAACCGATTTTAGGACTAGATCCCCTTCTTTGATGTTTCTGGGCCTAACTCTTTTGTGGAAAGCCCGTTGGATCCTCTTTTGATATATTTGGATATTGTTGAGAGCCCTGGACCGCCATTCGTCTAAGAGTACTAACGAGTCATATCGAACCTGTACCCAATCTGCTTTCGGTACTTGGCTTTCAAGTAAAATCCTGAGGGATGGCACTTCTAGCTCGACCGGTTGGACCGCCTCCATTCCATATGTCAAATAATATGGAGTTGCTCCGGTTGCGGTGCAAATTGACGTCTGATACCCCCAGAGAGCAAAAGGTATTTTGTCGGGCCAATCCCGGTAATTCTCAGCCATCTTTTTAAGTATGGTGACAATTGTTTTATTAGCCGCCTCTACCGCTCCGTTAGTTTGGGGACGGTAGGGTGAAGATGTATGCTTCTGAATTTTGTATTTTGCTAGCAATGCAGCGGTCTCAGCTTGAAAGTGGGTCCCGTGATCAGTGATAAACTCGTGTGGGATACCGTATCGGCATATGATCTTATTCTGGATAAATTTGGCCACATGCTTGGCGTTCATGATGCGATATGACTCGGCTTCGACCCATTTGGTGAAATAGTCGGTGGCCACCAAAATGAAGCAACGAGCTCCCGTCCCGGAAGGGTGCACCTTTCCAATTATGTCAATACCCAACGTCGAAAATGGTCATGGTGATGTCATGGTATATAATAGGGAAGATGGCATATGTTGTACATTAGAAAAAATCTGACAATTATGGCAGTGTTTGACGTATGATTGACAGTCCGTTTCCATGGTGTTCCAATAATACCCGAGCCTCATGATTTTTCGGGCTAGCATATGGGCGTTCATATGCGGACCATTTTCACCATCGTGTACCTCGGACATAACCTTTTCGGCTTGTATTTTATCGATACACAGAAGGAGAGCCTCCTGTGCCGTCTTTTTGTATAACTGCCCGTCATCTGTACGAACAAATTGGGTCGCCAATCTTCGCAAGGACTTCTTGGCCCGATTCTCAATTTCCGGGGGATACTCCCCCGTTGTCAAGTAGGTTAGGACGGCCTGATACCAAGGTTCTGGGTCAGTTATTTCGATATCCTGGATGGTGTGGATATAGGCCGGCTCGGACCGTCTTTCAACGCAGATCGGCATGCTGGTCAAGTGCTCCGGGATATTTAGCAGGGATGCTAATTTGGAAAGTGCGTTTGCAAACTGATTTTCCTCCCGGGGTAGATACATATATTCCACCTTCTGGAATTGTTTCTTTAGAACCCGTACTCGTGCTTGGTAAGCCACGAGATTGGCGTTCCGAGTTTTCCATTTTTGGAGCGCTTGATTGATGACCAGTGATGAGTCATCGTGAACCCGGAGATTCGTTACCCCTAAATCAGCGGCGACTTGCAACCCGTGAATGCATGCTTCATATTCGGCTGCGTTGTTGGTCACGTCAAAGTCCAATTTAATGGATAACGGGGTGTGCTCCCCTTGTGGCGAGATTAACAGAATTCCAACCTCAAATCCTCGGAAGTTGGATGCTCCATCAAAATACAAATCCCATGATTCGGTGTCGGTATGGAATATGTCTTCATCAGGAAAGGCTCAAGTATCGGTGTGTCCCTCTTCAAATACCGGGCTATCGGCGAGAAATTCGGCTACTACCCGGCCTTTGATGGCTTTTAATGGCACAAACGTGAGGTCAAACTCTGCTAGCATCAAAGTCCATCGGGACATTCGACCGTTAAGCATGGGCTTCTCGAACAAGTACTTGATAGGATCCATTTTGGATAGGACATGTACTTCGTGGCTAAGCATGTAGTGTCGGAGCTTTTTAGTGGCCCAAAGTAGAGCTAGGCACGTCTTTTCGAGCATTGTGTACTTGCACTCGTATTCTAGGAACTTCTTACTGATGTAGTAAATGGCCCATTCTTCTGAATTGACTGTTTGGGCCAGCATAGCCCCCATGGCTGTCTCGGTCGTTGTTAGGTATAACGACAAAGGCAAATCGGGTTGAGGTGGCATTAATACCGGCGGAGCGGACAAAATTTCTTTGATTTTATCAAAAGCCGCTTGACATTTATCGTCCTAAAGTGTTCGTTCTCCTATCTTCAGTTTCTTGAATATAGGCTCACATACCATGGTTAATTTTGAAATAAACCGGCTGATGTATTGGACTTTCCCGAGGAACCCCCTTATTTCTTTTTCGGTTTTGGGTGGCTGCATCTCGGTGATGGCCTTGATTTTAGCTGGGTCGACCTCGATGCCGTGTTGGCTAACGATATGGCCCAGTAATTTAACCGATGTTACCCCGAAACTGCATTTCTGAGGGTTCAGTCTTATATTGTATTTACGCAGCCTGGTGAAGAACTTTCTTAGGGCCGTGATGTGCCCGTTTCGATCTTTGGACTTGACGATCATGTCATCCACGTAGACCTCCACTTCTTTGTGCATCATATCATGTAACAGGGTTATGGCGGTTCTTTGATAAGTGGCTCCGACATTGATGAGCCCAAATGGCATAACGGTATAACAGTAAGTACCCCATGGTGTAATGAATGTGGTCTTACTCATGTCTTCTTCTGCCATTTTAATTTGATTGTAGCCGGCATACCCGTCCATGAATGATAGAAGAGCATGATCGACCGTGTTATCCACCAGTATATCGATGTGTGGCAGTGGGAAGTCGTGTTTTGGGCTAGTCTTATTGAGGTCCCGGAAGTCCACACATACCCGCACCTTGCCGTCCTTCTTGGGTACCGGCATGATGTTTGCGACCCAGTCTGGATATTCAGACACTTGTATAAAGCCCGCTTTGAACTGCTTGTCGACTTCTTCTTTGACTTTGAGAGACCATTCGGGCCTCAATCTTCGGAGTTTCTGTTTTACCGGTTTACACCCATCTTTGATGGGTATATGGTGTTCAGCTATCTCCCGGTCTATCCCCGGCATGTCCTCGTAGGACCATGCAATGACGTCCTTGAATTCTTGGAGGAGGTCCGTGAATTGTTTTCTCTCCTCGGGATCTAAGGATAGGCCCAACTTAAGCATCTGGGGCTCTAAAGTGGTTCCCACATTGATGGACTCGGTTTCTTCAGTTACTGGATCTCGGGATTCCCTTTGTTCGAGCTGCTCGATCAGATGCAGAGGCAGAGGTACCTATTCGTCGGGTTTCTCAATGTCAATGCATATAAAATTTTTGAAATTGAAAGAATTTTTGAAATAAGGCAAGTCGTAAGCAGAACGGTTATCGTTATTATTATTAATAGTATATTTTGGAAATAGCTCAAAGAGAGCGGCCATCTGATCGTTGGTCAGTGGCGGGATAGGGAGTGCTCTCGGGACAGGCCCCGAGACTCCAGCGGAAGTGGCTAAAGGGATAGGGGTTACAGACCGGACTCTAGCACCAGACCCTCTAGACTCGGACTCTGACTCCGACTCAGACTCGGACTCGGTATCCGGCATGTCTCCCTCGCCGGTGGTCAGCTTGTAGACTCGACCCTGGCCGTCGGTCCACTTGATGGTCTTCCTCCAGGCCCTTTTCCCGGTGTCTGCACCAACTTCGGAAATCAGCTTCGTCGGGTCAAACCGGTTACTACGAAGGATTAGGTTGACCAGATCTTCTTTAGGAGCGGGGATGGCCTTGTCTTCCCCGAATAGGAGCCCCAGCACGGGCTCGGAATCATCGGCGCCCTCTTTGGACTCTGTCTGCACAAGGGTAAAGATGTCATCGGGGATGAAGTTGCGTTCCCGAGCCGTTTTTGTCTCGGGATATGTGATAGTGGGTCGGTAGAGGCCCACCTGGATAGCCCCGAATACCGGAGTGACGAAGTAGTCGGTTAATTTCGGGCTATAAGGGCCCAAGTAGGTACACTTGATGATGTTTTGGGCCTCTTGGAGGCTGGCCCGGACCATGTTTTCTGGAGTTGCGGCAAACCCTAGACCGGATCGTGATTCTCCATCGTTTAGAACTTTGATTATCTTCCCAGCTGGAAGATATGGTCTCGGTAGCCCCCGGTAGATAGCCCAAGTTTTGTAGCATCATATCGATGCTAGTAGTGAAGTAGGGCCTAAAGAGATATTCCTCCTCAATCATTCCCACGAAGTCGAATCCCCGTGGTTTGGCCCGACCCGTGGCATTGCAGCTAGCCACGGTCATGGGGGTTGCCTCTAGTGTGATGACACCGTCTTGAAGAGGCATTTTGACCTTCCTATGAAGGGTAGAAGACACGGCCTTGACTGCATGGATCCAAGGCCTCCCGAGCAGTAAGTTGAAGGACGAGGTGACATCAATCACCTGAAACTCCAATTCTTTTTCGATTGGGCCCGTTATTATTGTCAGCTTAACGGCCCCGGCAACCGGTTTTAGGCTTCCGTCGAAAGCCTGGATAGTTTGCGCCGTCGGGAGGTAGTCGGCCTCGGTGATGCCGAGGGCTTTAGCGGTCCTTAGAGGTAGGACATTCACGGCAGATCCTTCATCGATTAGGGTCATCGGGAGGTACTTCCCTCGACAAATGACCGTAATGTATAGGGCTAAGTTATGGGCGGGCCCAAATGGTGGAAGATCGGACTCAAAGAAGGTTATGAGTGAGCCTTCTTCTTTGGATTTGCCCTTGAGGTAGGGCATGATAGTGGCTACCATTTCAGCGGGGGTAACCTGTGAGTCGACCTTGATTTGATCGAGAGCCTTAGTCAGTGCCTCCCGATGTTCTTGTGAGCTAACTAGTAACTGCCATGTAGTTAAATCAACTCGAACCCTCTTCAATTGATGGACCAAGGCCGTGTCGTTGCTTGGTTCCTCAAGAGTGGATTCCGTCCTGGCAGGTTCAGTGACGGTTGTCGGAGTAGAGCGCCCGGCGGTGGCGAGGTGGTTGGTGGCTAAGGCCTTGGACTTAGCTTTTCGAACCTCTTCACTAGTGATGGGGACGACTTCCCTTTTTCCTAAGTACACATCTTCCTCATCATCAAACCATATCCCGTTAATTTGTGGGATAAAGGGAGAAATGAGGTGTAAGAAGTCGATTACCTCTCCGGTGAATATAGCATTGGCACTGAACGGGTTTTCTTTGTTGCTCGACTTGTCCCCGGGCAACGGTATTTTCCCGCATACAATCAGATCCTGGATCAGGTGCTTCAATTTCCAGCACTTCTCCGTATCATGCCCGTTACCTCGATGATACTGGTAGTAGGCTTGGGCATTGTAACTTTTGGATCTTTTCTCCATTGGAACCTCGGGAGTTGGGCCTATCGGCTGGATCATGCCCTTTGAAGATAGCCTTTGTAAGGCATAGGTATAGGTAGTCCCTATATCCGTGAATACCCAATTTGGAGTGTTCTTTTTGGATGAGGTATCCAGCAAATTAACCTCATCAAAGATACTGCGAGTCGCAGCTGCAAGTGCGGGCTTGCTCACAGATGAACTAGCCCCTTGATATCCCTTGGTAGAGGCCTTAGTCAGGCTCTCTAATCGTAAGTCGTCCTCGATCCTTGTGTCCATTTCAGTTAGGGTGGCAAAGTTGGGGATGACCGCGTACCGGAGATGGACCCGGTAGGAAGAGAGGAGGTTCTTGACAAAGGCCTCCACTAGTACTTTCTCGTTGGGCTTATCAACCAGCTTCACACTTTCGGTCCGCCATCTTTGGAGATATTTGGTGAACCCTTCTTTGGGCTCTTGGGCCATCACTTCCAGAGTATACATTGTAGTCTGGATCTCGGTATTATCAGCGTAATTCCGAGCAAATTCAGTCGCCACGCACATCATCCGAAGTTTTATATTTCTTGGAATCGAGCCTGTAGTACCAGGCCTTGGGATGCTTTTCAAGAGAGGCCGCGAACAAGTGTTTGAACATGGTGGACTTCACCCCCTTGACGGCCATAAATTCTTTGCAAGCCCGGATGTGATGGACCGGGTCTTTAATACCCTCAAACATCGGTATTCCCGTAAGATTGAGGTTATCAGGTAGCTCGTCATTCAGAGGCGACTAGGAACGAGCATTTTCAGTATGGATCGAGTTGCTTGTTGACAAGTGAACCTGCTCTTCAATCTTGCAAACAACGCTGACCAGTTCAACTATGGGCCTGGTGGGCTCAGATCCAACAGGAGGAGTCCCCTTCTCCATGGCGCTCACAACGCTGATCAGTTCAACAGGAATTGGACTTGTCGTATAAGTCCCGGGTGCGCCTGTGTACGGGCCCATCCATTGATTCGAGAGAAGATGCCGTCTTGGGATTTCCGTTGGGGAGATACGGTGGGTTTCATGTCTCCGCTTGAGCCGTACCTGTATAAGTCACATAAAATTTGCATGCAACACGTAGGTAGTAAAATAACTCGTGCTGGGGAAAATGATTTTTGAAATTTTGAATTTTTGAAAGTTTTGAAATTTTTTGAAATTTTGAAATTTTGAAATTTGCAATTTTTGACTTATTTCTGTGCTAGTATCGGGACTAGGCTTGTGGGCTGATTCCGTTTAGAATTAGGAAACTTTTCATGGAAAAGTGATTTGGAAAGAGGGTTGTAGAATTAATGCTATAAATAGCCCTCCCTTGTCCTTGATTTTTCTCATAATCTCCTCCCAATTATCCCTTCTCAAAAGAAAGTCCCCCTACTCCTTTCAAGAAAATTAGCCATGGGAATCGACAGATTGAGCGTTATGCTGCAGGAATGGTCCCGATGCTTTAGGGATGCCGATAGGGTGGCTTTGAACCAGACGGGTATTGCCCAGCTGTATACATTCCGTCAGATGCAAGTTGATCGCTACTTTCTGGATGCATGCTTGTCTTACTAGGATGACATATATCATGTCTTTGCCTTTCCTCGGGGCGAAGTCTGCCCTTTACCTGAGGAGATTGCTGCGGTAGAAGGATGGAATCCGATACTCCGACCTGCCATACCTTATTCGATCTACGACCCAAGGAGGAAGCTTCGAGAATTTTTAGGGCTTTCTCACAACGAGGTATCCCGAATGGCCGGAGACGACAACACAGTTTCCTTAATTGATTTGGCTGAGAAATTTATGAACCCGCATGATGTCCGGGTCAGGCCGATTCATAGCCGTAGGGCTTTCTCCTTCTGTATGCTCCATGTTTACGCTTTTGAAGGTCACATGGATTTATTATCATGCATGGGAAACATCCGTCTCTTGACCGTGGTTGATTTGATGGAGACGGAGCACAGCCCGGCTTGGCTGATTACAAGCGAGATTATCCAGGGCTTAGACAACCGTAAGAGGGATTCTTCAGTACGCCTGACTGGAAGCACCCGTTTATTGCAAGTATGTCGGATTTTTTTTTGTTTCCCAACTCCTCGATTTTTTTATTTTTTCCGCGATTTACTGCAGGGGCACTCGATCGAGTCACCCTGGCACTCGATCGAGTGCTCTCGCTAAAAACCTCCTGATTCCTTTTCAGAGGTACCACTCGATCGAGTGTGCCCTTAGGCGGATGCCTATTTCGTCTTGGAAACTCATGTTTTTGCTTCCTTTTTCAGATCTGGCTTTACGAGAGGCTATCGGTGATAGATCCTCCCCTTGATGTTGGAAACTACCGTCACAACCCATTGATGACGAGGAGACGGGCTATTGATTTTTCTCGCCAGATTACTCAGAAGTATTGGGACGAGGTGCTATCGCTCCATGGTGGTCGGTTAATTCGATGGGTAGTGCCGTGGTGGCCCATCTACGTTTAGTCCGGCTTGGACCCGAGGGATAGAGCTCGTTACCAAGTAATCCTGTCTTTCAGGCAAACGGTTCATCTCTACTCGGATCGCATACTAAGGCAGTACGGACGGTCCCAGCGAATCCCAGAAATTGAAGCAGTTGTGAGTGACCCTACCCAACTGACTGATGTGATGTGTGATACCTGGATGCAAAGATGGTATACCCGGCATACTTGGCCTATTCCCAAATCTCGCCACTCGATCTGGGTTTCAGACTCCTATGTGAAGTGGACTAAAGCAGGTGATGCCAAAGCCCGAGCTGCTCTGAAGGTTGATGAGGCTTTCGATTTGTTGCGAAGGGAGCAGGCTAAAGACAACAGGGGCTTTTTTGATGAAGGAGACACTCCGGCCACCCTAGTTCGCCTAATGTTAAGTCAGAAAAAGAAGACTAAGACTCAAGTTGAAGGGTCTAGTGCTAAAAGTGCGCGGGGGAAAGTGAGCCCCCAGACTGACTTGGAGAGGAGACTGGGCCCAAGACTAGCTGTGCAGGACCGACGTGGCTCACGGGATAGACTACTTGAGCACGTGCAGGCCCGACTTGGGCCGAAGACTGTTACAGAAGACCCGTTGTCAAAGAAACGGGTTCGTGCTAAGGAGGTTCCCCTCGTGATTCGGGAATGCTCGCCTCCACTCCGGCGACCTCGGGCTCCACGTGACCCAAAGGACAAAGGGAAGGGCAAAATGCCCGGATATTAGTCTCCTCCATTTTATTATTTGAGTATTACTATTATTTTTTTTTGGTGTGTGCCGTTTTGGCGTTTTTTTTTTGTAATTCCCGAGTTTATCGAGACTTTAATAAAAGACGTATTATTGAATACTGTTCCCGTCTTTTCGTTTATTGCAGTGGTTGTACCCTTTTGAGGGATTGCCTACGTATCCACAATTAATTTTTGCAATTTTTTGAAATACATCAAGATTATTAATTCGAGATGTGCGACAGTAGAATAATTAATTCTAACTTATTGACTTGTCTATAATTTTGAAAATTTATAAAAAGACAAATCTTTATAAATTTTTGCAAATGACATTGAGATAGGGTTTATGGGTAGTAGCGCTTTAACTGGTCCAAGTTGGTTGGGTTGACAAAATCGTTCCCGTCCAAGTCTGTCAGCATCACCGCTCTTCCTGATAGGACCTTCTTGACTAAGTATGGCCCAGCCCAATTGGGTTTGAATTTTCCTCTTGGGTCAACCGGTAGTAAGGCACGAACCGATTTTAGGACTAGATCCCCTTCTTTGATGTTCATGGGCCTAACCCTTTTGTTGAAAGCCTGTTGGATCCTCTTTTGATATATTTGAATATTGTTGACGGCCCGAGACCGCCTATCGTCTAAAAGGACTAGCGAATCGTACCGGGCTTGGACCCAATCTGCTTCAGGTACTTGGCTTTCAAGTAAAATCCTGAGGGATGGCACTTCTAGCTCGACCGATTGGACCGCTTCCAATCCATATGTCAGGTAATATGGAGTTGCTCCGGTCGCGGTGCGAATTGAAGTTCGATACTCCCATAAGGAAAAGGGTATTTTGTCGGGCCAATCCCGGTAATTCTCAGCCAACTTTTTAAGTATGGTGACAATTGTTTTATTAGCCGCCTCTACCGCTCCGTTAGTTTGGGGACGGTAGGGTGAAGATGTATGCTTCTGAATTTTGTATTTTGCTAGCAATGCAGCGGTTTCAGCTTGAAAGTGGGTCCCGTAATCACTGATAAACTCGTGTGGGATACCGTATCGGCATATGATCTTGTTCTGGATAAATTTGGCCACGTGCTTGGCGTTCAAGACACGGTATGACTCGGCTTTGACCCATTTGGTGAAATAGTCAATGGCCACCAAGATGAAGCAATGACCTCCCGTTCCGGAAGGGTGTACCTTTCCTATTATGTCAATACCCCATGTCGAAAATGGCCACGGGGACGTCATGGTATATAATAGGGAAGATGGCATATGCTGTACATTAGCAAAGATCTGACAATTATGGCAATGTCTGACATATAATTGGCAATCCGCTTCCATGGTGTTCCAATAATACCCGAGCCTCATGATTTTTCGGGCTAGCATATGGGCGTTCATATGTGGACCGTTTTCACCGTCGTGTACCTCGGCCATAACCTTTTCGGCCTGTATTTTGTCAATACACAGGAGGAGAGCCCATGTGCCTTCTTTTTGTACAACTGCCCGTCGTCCGTACGAATGAATTGGGTCGCCAATCTTCGCAAAGCCTTCTTGGCCCGGTTTTCATTTCCTGGGGGATATTCTCCCGTTGTCAAATAGGTTAGGACGGCTTGATACCAAGGTTCTGGGTCAGTTATCTCGATATCTTGAATGGCGTGGATATAAGCCGGCTCGGACCGTCTTTCAACACAGATTGGCATGCTGGTAAGATGGTCCGGTATATTTAGCAGGGATGCTAATTTGGAAAGTGCATCTGCAAATTGATTTTCTTCCTGAGGCAGATAGATATATTCCACCTTTTGGAATTGTTTCTCTAGAACCCTTACCCGTGCTTGCCACGAGATTGGCGTTCCGAGTCTTCCATTTTTGAAGTGCTTGATTGATGACCAATGATGAATCACCGTGGACCCGGAGGTTCGTTACCCCTAAATCAGCGGCGGCTTGCAACCCGTGAATGCATGCTTCGTATTCGGCTGCGTTGTTGGTCACGTCAAAGTCCAATTTGATGGATAAAGGAGTGTGTTCCCTTTGGGGTGAGATTAGCAGAATTCCGACCCCAAATCCTCAGAAGTTGGATGCTCCGTCAAAATACAAATCCCATGTCTCGGTATCGGTATGGAATATGTCTTCATCAGGGAAAGCCCAAGTATCGGTGTGGCCCTCTTCGGATATCGGGCTATCAGCGAGGAACTCGGCTACTACCCGGCCTTTGATGGCTTTTAATGGTACAAACTTGAGATCGAACTCAGATAACATTAAAGTTCATCTGGACATCCTGCCGTTGAGGATGGGCTTCTCGAACAGGTACTTGATAGGATCCATTTCGGATAATACATGTACCTCGTGACTGAGCATGTAATGTCGGAGCTTTTTAGTGGCCCAAACCAATGCTAGGCACGTCTTCTCGAGCAATGTATACTTACATTCATATTCCAGGAACTTTTTACTGATGTAGTAAATAGCCCGTTCTTCTGAGTCGACTGTCTGAGCCAGCATAGCCCCCATGGCTGTCTCGGTCGTCGTTAGGTATAACGACAAAGGCAGACCCGGTTGAGGTGGCATTAATACTGGCGGAGCAGACAGAATCTCCTTGATTTTGTCGAAAGCCGCTTGACATTTGTCGTCCCATAGTACCCGTTCCCCTATCTTCAGTTTTTTGAAAATAGGCTCGCACACCATGGTTAACTTTGAGATAAACCGGCTGATGTATTGGACTTTCCCGAGAAACCTCCTTATTTCTTTTTCGGTCTTGGGTGGTTGCATCTCGGTGATGGTTTTGATTTTAGCTGGGTCGACCTCGATGCCGCGTTGGCTAACGATATGGCCCAGTAATTTGCCCGACGTTACCCCAAAACTGCATTTTTGTGGGTTGAGTCTCATGTCGTATTTACGCAGCCGGGTGAAGAACTTTCTTTGGGCCGTGATATGATATGCCCGCTTCGATCTTTGGATTTGACGATCATATCGTCCACGTAGACCTCCACTTCATTATGCATCATGTCATGTAATAAAGTGGTGGCGGTCCGTTGATAAGTGGCCCCGGCATTGATGAGCCCAAATGGCATAACGGTGTAACAGTAAGTACCCCAAGGTGTAATGAAGGTGGTCTTACTCATATCCTCTTCTGCCATTTTGATCTGATTGTATCCGGCATACCCGTCCATGAATGATAGAAGGGCGTGATCGGCCGTGTTATCCACCAATATGTCGATATGAGGTAACGGAAAATCGTCTTTTGGACTGGCCTTGTTAAGGTCCCGAAAGTCCACACATACCCGCACCTTGCCGTCCTTCTTGGGTACCGGCACGATGTTCGCGACCCAGTCTAGATATTCTTTTTTTTGGTGTAAATGTAAGTATATTAAGCTCAATAAGGGTTATCACAAACAATTAGGTCATCACTATACATCACATTTCTATTCTATCAATCTATCTATTAGAGAATGATATTTACTCGGAATGTTACTTATAATGTTCTTTACTCTAGCCCTTATCTCCTTTTTAATAGTACCCACTAAGTATTCAGGGCGCTCTAGCTTAGATGAGATCCTTCCCGTATTTGGAATTCGCCATACATGATACCACACTGCCGTTATGCACGCTGCACTGATCTGTTTCAAGAGCAAGGATTTTCCTCGATGTCTTCTCCACCATTCATCCGTGTTATCATGAGGGATGGGCTGATCTATCCAATTGGAGATCAAACTGAAGCATTGCTTTACATAAGTACAGTTACTAAATAAATGCTCATGAGTTTCATTGTCTCCCCCACATATGTAGCAACTGTGATCAACCACGATGCTCATACCAGCAAGTCTGTCTTTGGTGAGGAGTCGTTTATGGCAATACTAACAAGGCAATAAAACTGTGTCTTGGGATGTTTAATCTATTCCACACTAGCTTATCCCAAGCTACCTTCATTCGTTGGACCCTAAGATGATTATAACCTTCACACACCTCATACTGTCTATGCTGCCTTAATAAGGTAGGAAACAGATTGTTGGAGTAAAATATGTCCTTCATCCAGCAGATCTTTCTCCAAGACCAGCTGGAATTAGGAGGAGGATGATAAGAAGCCCAATCATGGTCCCGTATATATATGGAGTGCACCCATTTTACCCAAAGATGGTCCGCTTTGCAGGTCACCTACCAAGCATACTTACCTATAGCCGCCATATTCCAGCAATGCAAGTCTTTAAGATCGAGCCCCCTTTCCTTCTTAGGGCTGCAAACTCGATCCCAAGCAATTAGGGGAGGAGAATGGTAATGTTCACTACCTTTCCACAAGTAGTTGCGGCAGACCGCATTGATTTGAGAGATTATTGAAGTCGGGATAATGAATATCCGTGCCCAGTACATATGCAAAGCACTCAAAACAGCCTGCACAAGAACCAGCCTCCCACTGTAAGACAATTTTCGTGCACCCAGTCCCCTGATTCTACTGACAATTTTCTCAGATAGAATATGACACTCTAAAACAGATAGTTTCTTCGGGGACATTGAGATCCCAAGGTATTTAAAAGGGAGTTCACCGGTGGACAATCCTGTAATAGCTTCAATATCCTTAGCCTCTTGCTGTCGAATCCCATTATGGTAGATACTGGACTTATTTTGATTCATAACAAGTCCAGAAGCATTGGAAAACAATTCAAAGGCCTTCATAACCCAATTAACAGAAGCAACATTGCCTTTGCAGAAAATCATCAAGTCATCCGCGAAACAAAGATGGCTGAGTGTTTAAGGAAGGCATACAAGACCCATCCCGTTCGGGATGGCCTCATCCCGTTCGGGATGGGGTGCTACATTAAGAGGGCTGCTGTGAGCCCATCCCGGTCGGGATCATCCCGTCCCGATCGGGATGACAGGGCCGTCCCGATCGGGATGATCCGTCCCGGTCGGGACCGTGATGCTGCTGCACGACTCTTTTTCTTTCTTCTCCTTCATTATTGTACCCATATATATACTCCCTTCTTGTAATTTTAAGACATCTTATCTTACCCTACATTAGTTTAAGCCTCCAAAATCCTAGATTTACTCTCACTCATTAGTTCTAATCTCTCTTTAATCCTTTGTTAATTATTGTAATTAATCTTGTATTAAGAAGATTCTTGAAGATTGTTCCAAGCTTGACAACCTTGGGATTATATTTGGGTTTCTCATTAATGCAAGTTTTCATCTTTTTCATCATATTATTGTTGGTATAATAGAAAAGAAGAAAAAGAAATGGCATGGCAACAAACAAAGCAAAAACGTCGAAAAGAAAGAAAATGCCAAAAGAAAACCCGTCTCACAAAAAGAAATCCTCACAAAAATAAGCCTTTTTCCGACTTTTTTCGTGAAGAGCCCACCAAAGGACCGAGTCCCGAGGTAGGGATTTTTCGTGGATCCCAACCGTCAAATAAAACCGGCAAAACCTAATTAGCGTAGCTAGGGTAAGTCGGGTCGAATCCACAGGGACGGGAGGTCGGACTAAGGTATGCTACGGTCAAGGATTAAGTTCGAGACAAACTATTCTAAGGAGGGGGAGACTAAGGCTAAGCTAGGTCTAAAGCAAGAGAACTATCAAAGGAAAAGGGACTAGGATTAGGTCGGGGTCAAAGGGGTAACAGAATGGTCGAGGAAGAACTAGAGGTGAAGGAGGTAGTAGGGTAATCTAGGTAATGCCCGGGCTCTCGCAACTTAGACTCACCTAGAGGTTCCACCTAAAACCCATCTCGGCGATACACAACACAAACGGGGTTCTAGCGCGCTATGGTCCTAGGTCGAATCCGGGCTCTCGCAACTTAGACCGGCCTAGGGGTCGTCCTCACCGGGCTCTCGCAGCTTAATGAGGGGACCGAACCCACAAACAAACTAATACCCACGAAAGAAAGGCAAGAAAACAAGCATTCGTACATACTTAGTCAATCAAGCATTTCGACAAACATGTGATGTGCATCATACAAGAGGAAACCCAAATCTTCCACCAACATCTCCAACAATCCCTTAATCATCCAATTAACACCCTAATCACCCTACTAACCCTAGCAAGAGTCTACTCTAACATATCTAATCTAAAACTAACACTAACAAGATGGATCAACACAACAATCAAAACAAACATGAAGAAACTAATCTAACAATGAACAAAACACTAAACAAGAACTAAAGAATCCAACTTGAATGATAAAACAAAGATTAGGAGAAGAGAAAAGAAGATTATACCATACTAGAGAAGAAAGAAAGAAAGAAACTTGCATAAATGGAAGAACCCAAAACAAACATCCAAGTTTGTCAAGCTTGAATGGAGATCTTGAAGAATTCCCAAATTACAAGTATTAATCTAGGATTAACGATAATATAAGGACTAATCTACACTAATCTAAGCTAATCTAATCTAGGGTTTTGTCTCTAATGTCTAACATCCACTTAACATAACAAGGGAAGAGTATATATAGGGTTACAAATGGAAGGGAGAAGAAAAGAAAACAAAGCGGAGTAGCAGTGGCCCATCCCGGCCGAGACGGGGTGGTCCCGGTCGGGACGAGGTCGCTCCCGGTCGGGACGCCTCCATCCCGATCGGGATGGGCCCAGGTCATCAGCTTCTCTTTTTGCTCCTTTAACCCGAACGGGATGAGCCTTGTAGGCCTCCATTATGATCTTTTTGGTCCCTCCTTGCTTCTCATGGGCTTCCCATCGATTCTCGGGACTCGGGATCGGGTCTCGGAGGCTCGGGATTGGGTCCCAAGGTCTCGGGGTCGATTCCAAGACATCGAGTCATAGTTCCTTAGCTTCGTTGGCTCCAAAATGCGTATGTATAGAGTCGGAATCGCTCCAACTCTTCCAAATCGGTCTCGGGAACCAGAAACGAACTAAAAGAAGCATAAGAAGCCCCTAAACCGCTCCCAAGGAGCGATTCTACAAGGAAAACGGGACCAAAACACTACAAAATAGGCACTACAAATGACACTTATCAACTCCCCCACACTTAACCCTTACTCGCCCTCGAGTAAGCACATACTACTACTAAACTATCCGAGTGGGTATTAGCGCACCCTACGCCCCTTCAACTCACGCGAGTGCACTTAGAGGACAAGTGCACTCCACAAGGCATGTTGGGTCTTGCGACAAAACTGTGGATGCAACCGGACACAAAACACACAAACAAACAAACACACAAACAAACACATAATCGGTTGCACCCAAAACAAAAGAAATACCGCTTCCCTCCAAAAGCGGTGAAAGAAACACCGGTTTAGGACTCGAGGTAAGTGACAACGTTCCCAAGCTAGCAATACAAACCAAGGTGGACTAGACCCTAATAGTATGACGATAAAGCAACAAAAACGTTGGTAACTTACCTAGGTCCTCCTATCTTTCTAAAAACGTACTACGGGACGATCGACGGAGTGAAAAAGCGAAGAACCACGGTGTTAGTCGACACTGTAGGTAAGTGAGACCCCGCCCTCTTTAGCGTGAGCCAAGAGGGTCGTCCCGTGTCCAAAACCGCCTAACTAGTCCAAGTAAAAAGGTGGAAATAATGCAAAATGAGGGAAGACCGACTAATGCCGCTATCATCCTTCCTAGGGACTCGGTCCTTTGGTAGGCTCTTCACGGCAAAAGTCGGAAAAAGGCTTATTTTGAGAGGTAGGGGTTATTTTTGTGAGTCGGGTTTTCTTTTGGCATTTTCTCTTTTCTTTTGCATTTTCGCTTTGTTTTGCCATGCCATTCTTTTTCTTCTTTTCTATTTTCTTTTGGCTTTTTGTGACTTTTCTTTTTCTTCATTCTTTTCTTTCTTTCATTTTCTTTCATTTTTCTTTTCATAGCCCTTTTTGGCTAGATTCAGCTTTTTGGCATTCCTTTGTATGACAAGAAAGGGAGAATTCAACAAATTGCAACTTATTGTGTGGATATGTGTGGGAGGTAGGTAAATGGGTAGGTCGGGATGACGTCTTCCCTTCATACTCACAAAAAGGGGAAACTTGGACTAATCATCGATCCTAGACACGGTCACCTAAGGGACGAGACTCGGTAACCAAGGCCTTTTCACACCGTGGGTGGTCATAATGATCAAAATGCAAATCCCATAGTAAATTCCTAGTAAGCTAGGTGGACTCAAGGTAAAGGACCAACGGACTCATTAATTTAGGGTCATTCTACTAGGCTAAAGTCCAAGACTCGATTTACACTACTAGGAGGGGAAAGATAGACACTCACACACTAGCCTCTAAACCGGGTTTTCAAAAACGGTTTACGCACAAGACACACAACACACAAACAAAATGAAGACTCAACGAGAATGACAGAAAAAGAGACAAAAGCAACAAAACAACACAAAACAAAACGAACACATACAAAACACAAACACCACCCCGAATTTCCAAACAAGCCACCAAATCGTCCACAAACTTTACAAAGCTCCACCCGAGCACACCACAACACACATCTCCTCCAAACTCCAAAAGAAACAAAGAGGAAAAAGGGTGAAAAGATGTTACCGGGTGTCTTGAAAGCCCTCCAAAGCTAACGGTGATTAAGCAACCTATAAGGAAAAAGGGAGGCAAACACGCACAAAAAAAAAAACACGACACAAAGACACAAAAGAAAAACACACAAAAGAAAAATCTTTTTTGATTTTTTTGTGAAAATTTTTCAAATTTTTAGGAATTTTTAAGATTTTTTCGAAAAAACTAAGAAAATAAACTAAACTATACTAGAATATCGCTCCCCCACACTTAAATCGAGCCATGTCCTCATGCTCAATCTTAGGGTGCGGAGAGACAAAAGAAAAAGAAAAGAAACTACGAAAATAAAGCTAAAAATCAAAAATAAAGTGAAGAAAAAGGTAGAAGGTGTCCGGCCGGGGTGTAGTCAAGTCACCATGGGCCGAGACAAGAAAAGATATGGATGGGGGAAGAAAATAAAAAGAAGGAAATAAAAGGAAATGGGAGGGGAGGGCTAGGTGTAATCAAGTCACCTAGCCCGGATTCCGCCTAAATCCGACTAAATCCAACAAAAAGGGGTGAAAAACTTGTAAATTTTGGATTTTGAAATGACTCTCGATGTAGTCACATCATCGAGAGTCGGGAGCAACATATACCAAGGCCCCGAGGGCCACCATGACACCATGACACAACAGTGCACAAGGGGAAGGGGAGTAAACAAAGGAAAACAAGCAATAAAAGACGGGAAAGAAAGGATAGTTGCCGTACCATAGGATATTCAGATACTTGTATAAAGCCCGCTTTGAATTGCTTGTCTACCTCTTCTTTGACTTTAAGAGACCATTCGGGCTTCATTCTTCGGAGCTTCTGTTTTACCGGTTTACACCCATCTTTGATGGGTATTCGGTGTTCATCTATTTCCCGATCTATACCCGGCATGTCGTTGTAGGACCATGCGAAGACGTCTTTAAATTCTTGGAGGAGGTCTGTGAATTCTTTTCTCTCCTCGGGATCTAAAGATAGGCCCAAATTAAGCATCTGGGGCTCTAAAGTGGTTCCCACATTGATGGACTCGGTTTCTTTGATTACTGGATCTCGGGATTCCCTTTGTTTGAGTTGCTCGATCAGATGCGGAGGCAGAGGTACCTGTTCGTCGGGTTTCTCAATGTCATTGTATATAAAATTTTTGAAATTGAGAGAATTTTGGAAATAAGACAAGTCGTAAGCAGAACGGTTTTCGTTATTATTATTAATGGTAAATTTTGAGAAAAGTTCGAATAGAGCGGCCATCTGATCATTGGTCAGTGGCGGGATAGGGAGAGGTCTTGGGACAGGCCTCGAGACCTCAGTGGAAGTGGCTAAGGGAAGAGGGGTTACAAACTCGACTCTAGCACAAGACCTCCTAGACTTGGACTCAGACTCTGACTCTAACTCTGTCTCAGACTCGGACTCGGACTCGGTATCCGGCATATCTCCCTCACCGGTGGTCAGCTTGTAGACCCGTCCTTGACTGTCGGTCCATTTTATAGTCTTCCTCCAGGCCCTTTTCTCGGTGTTTGCACCGACTTCGGAGATTAGCTTGGTTGGGTCGAACCGATCGCTGCAAAGGATTAAGTTGACCAAATCATCTTTTAGAGCGGGGATGGCCTTGTCTTCTCCAAATAGGAGCCCCAGCACGGGCTCGGAGTTGCTTTCACCTTTCTCGGACTCGGCCTGGACAATGGTGAATATATCATCAGGGACGAAGTTGCATTCCCGAGCCGTTTTGGTCTCGGGATATGTGATTGTGGGTTGGTAGAGGCCCACTTGAATAGCTCCGATTACAGAAGTGACGAAGTAGACAGTTAACTTCGGGCTATAAGGGCCTATGTAAGTACCCTTGAGGATGTTGGTGGCCTTGTGAATACCGGCCCGGACCACGTTTTCCGGGGTTATAGCATACCCCAATCCGAACTGTGATTCGCCATCATTTAGGACTTCGATAATCTTCCCAGCTGGAAGATGTGGTCTCGAGGTAGCCCCCGGTAAGAAGCCCAAGTTTTGTAGCATCGTGTCGATGCTAGTGGTGAAGTAGAGCCTGAAGAGATATTCCTCCTCGATCATGCCCACAAAATCGAATCCTCGTGGTTCGGTCGGGCTTGTGGCATTGCAGCTAGCCACGGTCATAGGGGTAGCCTCCAGCGTGATGATACCATCTTGAAGTGGCATCTTGACTTTTCGGTGGAGAGTAGAGGATACGGCCTTGACTGCATGGATCCAAGGCCTTCCTAGTAGTAAGTTAAAGGATGAGGTGACATCGATCACCTGAAACTCCAAATCTTTTTCGATTGGGCCCGTTATGATGGTCAGTTTAACGGCCACAGCTATCGGTTTTGGGCTTCCGTCGAAAGCCTGGATAGTTTGTGCTGTCAGGAGATAGTCGGCATCGGTGATGCTGAGGGCCCTAGCGGTCCTTAAGGGAAGGACATTTACGGCAGATCCTTCGTCGATAAGCGTCATCGGGAGGTACTTGCTTCGGCAGATGACCGTGATGTACAGGGCCAGATTATGGTTGGGCCCAAATGGTGGCAGATCAGACTCAGAGAAGGTTATGAGTGGGCCTTCATTCTTGGACTTGCTCTTGAGGTAGGGCATGATAGTGGCTACCATTTCAGCAGGGGTAGCTTGTGAGTCGACCTTAATTTCATCGAGAGCCTTAGTCAATGCTTCTCGATGTGCTTGCGAGCTAACTAGTAGTTGCCATATGGTTAAGTTAGCTCGAACCCTCTTCAATTGTTGGACCAGAGCCGTGTCATTGCTTGATTCTTCGAGGGTAGATCCCGTTCTGGCAGGTTCAGTGACGGGTGTTGGAATAGAGCGCCCAGAGGTGGCGAGGTGGTTGGTGGTTAAAGCTTTGGACTTAGCCTTTCGGACCTCCTCTCTGGTAACGGGGACAGCTTCCCCCTTGGCTAGGTAAACGTCGTCCTCGTCGTCGAACCATATCCCGTTGATTTGTGGGATATGAGGGGAAATGAGATGAGAACAGTCGATTACCTCTCCCGTGGATATAGCGTGGGCACTGAACGGGTTCTCCTTGTTGCTCGGCTTGTCCTCGGGCAACGGTATTTTCCCACTTTCAATCAGATCTTGGATCAGATGTTTCAGCTTCCACCATTTTTCCGTGTCATGCCCATTACCCCGGTGATACTAGCAATAGGCTTGAATATTGTAGCTCTTGGTCCTTTTCTCCACTGAAAGTTCGGGAGTCGGGCCTATTGGTTGGATAAGGCCTTTTGAAGACAGCCTCTGTAAGGCATAGGTATAGGTAGTCCCTATATCTGTGAATACCCGATTTGGAATATTCTTCTTGGACGAGGTATCCAGTAAGTTAACCTCATCGAAAATGCTGCGGGTTGCAGCTGCAGGTGTGGGCTTGTTTGCAGATGAACTAGCCCCTTGATAGCCTTAGGTAGAGGCCTTAGTCAGGCTTTCTAACCTTAGGTCATCCACGATCCTTGTGCCCATTTCAGTAAGGACAGCAAAATTTGGGATGATAGCATACCGGAGGTGGACCCGGTAGGATGGGAGGAGGTTCTTGACAAAAGCCTCCACTAGGACCTTCTCACTAGGCTTGTCGACCAGCTTCACACTCTCGGCCCTCCATCTTTGCAGATATTTTGTAAACCCTTCTCTGGGCTCTTGGGCCATGACTTCCAGAGTACGCATTGTAGTTTGGATCTCGGTATTGTCGGCGTTGTTCCGAGCAAATTCGGTCGCCACATCATCCCAAGTCTTATATTTCTTGGAATCGAGCCTGTAGAACCAGGCCTTAGGATGCTTTTCGAGGGAGGAAGGGAATAAGTGCTTAAACATGGTGGACTTTACCCCTTTGACCGCCATGAAATCTTTGAAAGCCCGGATGTGGTGGACCGGTCTTCAGTACCCTCAAACATCGGAATTCCCGTAAGGTTGAGGTTAGCCGGTAGCTCGTCATTCAAAGGTGCATAGGAACGAGCATTTTCAGTGTGGATCGAGTTGTTCGTCGATAGCTGAACTTGTTCCTCGAGCCTGCGAACAACGCTGATCAGTTCAGCTATGGGCCGAGTGGGCTCAGATCCTTCAACAGGGGCCGTCTTCTCTACGGCGCTCTGGCGAGTGGCTTGCGTTGCTTGGCTAGCCTGGATGGTAGTCAGTTGAGTCTCGATCTTGGTCAGAGCATCTTTCAATTCGTCCATCTTGCGTTGGTATCTAGTCTCGGGTGGCCTGTCTGCAAGAACACCGCGTGATCAAAAACTAGCCCAAAATGCCGGAATAGAAAGTACATCCCGAACAAGACTAAAAAAAAGGGAAATGACTCGGAAAAGACACCTAGACGGGTGACTTGTGAAAAGTGGGCCTTCCTTAGGAATCGGCAGGTGGGCCGAGTCCTTTTCGAAGGAAGTTTCACGTGAGACATCCCCAAACTTTGGACTCGATCGTGTAAACGGGCCCTCTATAGGAGTATGTCCTACGTAGGTGGGCCTTGCCTTAGTCTAATAAGGCGGACTGGGATAGGGAAGAAACTCGTGATGTAAGATCGACGGAGTTTCGACGCTAAAGACCTTGACAACTTACGACATGACCCGACACTGCTAAATACGGGAAGTCCTAGGAAGAAGAAGGTTTTGAAAATTGATTGTTTTGGAAAACCCGAGAAAACTCGGGGAAAGGCCCGATTTTTCGAGAAAATCGGAAAGTGTATCGGGCCTTGGTTTTGAATGTTCGAAAATATTTTCGAGTTTTGAATTGGGCAGCATACCGGTTAGAAAATAGGTTATTTTGAGTAAAATCACAAGTCCTAAATTCGGTATATGTCCCGGGTTTTGAAATGGGATATCTTGAAAAAGATGTATTTTGAAAAAGTTGACGGTTTTGAAAACGAATCGGAAACCAAGTAGTACATAGTCACGCAAGCATTATAACGACACTTATGTATGCTTTACACTAAGTCTCCGTCAGTATATAGAGGGTCTATACCAATGTACATAGTCTAGACGTTGATCGGGACGGACTTCCTAAGTCGAGTTGATCTTAGAACATGCCGCGAAACCCACTCGAATCGACTATGGACACCTTTGACATATCCATATTGGAGTACATCACGGTATAGTGGGACGTCGGTCGCAAGTACCGGCCCGGGAAAATATGGGGTTATGCATGAACCGTAAAACTAAAACGCGTATTGTACTAGTCAAACAATTTCTATTCGAGTCTCACCCTGAGGATGCCGATGGTAAGTCATGCATCAGTTAATCCCCAGCGGAGTCGCCAAATTGTGGACATGACATAGGTCCACCCCGACGCGGTCACGCGCGGGTTTGGGGAGGCGAATGAATCTCCATATGAGAATGGATCGAATTGAAATTTAAATCGAAGTGGAGTCGGCACCAAAATTTGTGGGAGTTTTGGCCCGTTCGAACCCACTCTATGTCGTAGTGGGCCGTATACAAAGTACGGCCCACTTCCGATGTCAGAGTTTATTGGGCTCGTCCCTTTCCATTGCGATACCGATACCATCACTACCGGTTATCGTGTATTGAATGACTCTCGTGCGCCAATGGTTTCGGACATCCGGAAACCGAGGTTCTGAGTAAGGGGTGAGGGTACGTGTTGGGAAGCCCACAAAGGACACCTAACCCCGCCCGCACATTAGCGGCCTCTACTAAGATATCAAATGATTTTTAAATACGCGCGTTAGTTGAACGATGAGATGTTATGCAAACATTGTTTTCCCTAAGCATGTGAATGAAATTGAACGGGTTTCTATGTCGATTTAATGCAACTAAAATTAACGTCAAAGTTGTATTTTAGCATGCGGGTTCATTTTAGTACATTAAAACAAACGATAAATCAACAAGAAAAGAAACAAACGGTTAGTTACGATATAACGAATAATAACGGTTTGCAAATTATTGAATGATGTTGAATAATGTAAACGTGATGCATGGTTTTTAAAAAGGTTGTAATACACATGATTAATTTGACACGCGTTGACCTAAGTTATAAAAATATTATCGAACCTAGAAAACGATGTAGGACTCACGGTTTTGTCGTGATAAAGGGGGCACTCGACCGAGTCATTGTAGGACTCGACCGAGTGGACCTCTGAAAACACTCATGTCCCGTATATTAGACCCTACTCGATCGAGTTATTGACCAACTCGACCGAGTACGTTGCCACTCGACCCGAGTCACTGTGAGACTCGACCGAGTGGAGGTCCAAAAATACATCCTGTTTCGGTTTTTTGGGGTGCCACTCGACCGAGTGGGCTAGGCACTCGGTCGATGCCCCCTGTACGAATTATAATTCGCTTTGCAATTTATTATTGACTTTCGAAATTGCTTTTGATTTTTGATAATTCGACGATTCCGCCGAATCGAACATAAATATTTTACAATTTATGCTCTATTCGGATTTTATAAATCATTGATTTTGTTGAATCGGATATAATATTATGGGATTTATACTCGATTCTAAATTTGAATACTCGTTGTATCCCATATGCGATTATTGAATCGATATGGAATACTAGAGTGAAAATAAAAGAAAAATGCTTTAAGTCGTCTTAAATTAACTATCGCGATATGAGTAGGTTTCCTCCGCGTTTAATAATGTCGTAATTCTAACGAATCGTATGACAATTATTTTAGCATCAACGAAAAATCGCATTAGTTAATCTATTTGACTAGATCGTTAGATTCGACATCCAATTATGGAATTGGTATCGAATCTAGAAGATCGACGCTTTGCTTGAATTGAAAGACTTGATTCCCTCGGCTTTTCCGACATCGTAACGAATCCCTAGGGATTATGTGATGTCGGATCCGCGTCAACGGGTTTCGACCCTTATTGAATAAAAATCTTGTATAGCGTAACACGTCGTCGTGACAGGTACTGTTTCGATGCCGTTGACACGTACTCTGTCACTCCCACTTCTTGTATAGCGTCCACTCCATGAACGGGCTCGTCTTCTCCCATAGGGATTGCGTTACTATGGCTACCACTACCCGTAACCCGAACAACTCCATTATTACCTGCCATATTAACTTCTACGAGAAACATGTTTGCGAAATGTTAAAATATAGAGTCAATTAGTTTAGTGTAATCAAGGAATTGCATTGATGAGCAAAATAGTTTCAAATTACAATGAAATAAATTACAAAGAAATATGGATACTCTAATTATCATCACTATCACTCTCCGTATCGGTATGCGCTTCAATGAAACCTTTTTCCCCGTCCTCATCGTCCTCCCATTCACTATTAACCTCATCTCCGTCATCTTCATCAACGATCAACTCTTCCTCGGCCTATCCTTCAGGAGCAATTCAATCTGCGAATTCCTCATCCTCCCCTTCAGCACCAGTAACGTGAACTTCATATTCTTCCTCATTCACGTTGTCATTGTCTTCGATCACAGTAGATGATACTGGTCGATTATTATCAACTACATCCTCTTGGTAGATCTCCCGGCTAGGGTTACTCGACCGAGTAACCAGCTGACTCGGTCGAGTGGCCCAATGTGCCCGCAGTCGGGCCTGAATAAGGCCCACTCGATCGAGTGGCCCAGCTGGGTCGAGTAGTCCGGGCTTTGGACCTTGAATTGGATATTTTGTGGGTTTTTGTATTTGGGCTGGGTTTTTGATGCTTGAATGGCTGTTTTGTATGTCTCGGAAATGACTTTGACCGGGGTTGACCCAATCGCTAAAAGTCGGTTTTATTTCCGGTGTCGGTTTTGACCCAAATTAGTCTTGTTTGACTGGAAACGACCCACTGGACCTGGATTTGAGGTCAATTTTGTGAGATTTGTACTTCGTAAGTGCATTAGCCAGCAACTAATGGTTTTGAGCCCAATCCGAGCGCGTAGAAACACGTTAGCGTCCGATCATCATCTGGTGTTTTTTGGAAACTGCCATAGACACCTGACAGTCAAAATGCGGGTGTCTACAGTAGTAACAATGGGTAGTCTAGTTCTCTTTTGAATTTTTTGGTTTCGGGGTATATTCCCAAGGTAGGTGTTGTTTCGAGTCCCTGACAGATTCTTGCTTCGACGAGCCGACACTACTACAAAACCCTCCATATGACGATGCATCGTGTTGGACGCTTAAGTCAAGCGTCAAGAATCTTAGTACTCCGCGAATTAGAAAACAAGCCCCCATATTAATAAAACAACCTTTTCCCTTCTCCGAACTCCCGCCCAACTCAATTTTTTTCCAATTTCCATCTCGCAAAACCTAATACGGAGTATCAAACTGTTAGTTTTTCGCGCATCTCCTAATCGATCGAATCTATCAATATAATTAGCCCATGATTTCATTCAATCATTAACGCCGAACGATTTTTGTTATTGTTGATCATCTACTCCCATAGTAGTAAGTCTGGTCATTTTTCTTTCGTCTCCTTGTTCAACTTACAGGTGCAATTGAGTACTCTTTTTTTCCCAGTGAATTCTAAATCATGTTTTTTTTTTCTTCTTCTTAATTTAATTTTACAATACACAAATTCGTTCTTCTCTTAGGGTTCATCTACATATTTGAAACATTATTAGGACAAAATATGTTTAACATTCCTATTAGGGTTTATATTAATTTGGGATTTTCCTTAAAACTCGAGTTAGAGCTCGATTTGTATTAATTTGGAATTTGGATCTAGTATTGGTGTGTTTGGTTTGATGCAGAGACATTCGTGCTTTTGGTGAGACAAATAGTAAACGCTAATGAAGGTATCGTTCAAATATAATGTAGTTGTAGTGTTCATAATCGATTCTCATCTCGACTCAGCCACCTACTTCAATGATTTTTTTGCTTAAACAACATAGATGTGTAGTCAAATATAAGTATGTTGATTGATAATTAAGCATAATACAATGATGTTAGAAAACATGAGTACTTAGTTATTGGAATTCTAGATGGCATTTTTTGCTTTTTTATGAACAAGCTTTTCATATTAATATCTTTTTTTTTGGAGGAGATTATGTTATTTTGAATCGGTGTCTTTTAACTTGTTACTTCGTTTTTTATTTCACGTTTGCCTTCATTACAAGTATTGCAGGTCAGGCTTCTGAGCATTTCATTTGCTAGATATAATCAAAGGGACAATTAGTTCTTTAAAACTCAAAAATGGTTTGAAGCGCTAGACATGCCGGATGTTCAGTGCATATGACATTTAGCCATACGATATATGTCAAAGGGGCAATAGTAGCTGCTAAAAATCTCCCATTTTATTTGCAATTTGATCCACACACACTGTACTCACAACCTGCTTTTGCTGTGATGCTGTTGTGAGGCTTTGCACTTTATCCTTTTCTCTCAATCACCTCTTTGTCCTTACTGTTGACTTCAGTCATTATATTCTTTGGTTAATAAATTCAGATAAAAATCCTTAATCCAAACAAACATTCTATCACTCATACCCACTTCAGATTTATTATTATGCTTGCAATAAATTTATCTGCAATTAAATCTCACATTCTTGATAATGCTCCAATTATTCTTCTCATTCTTTCATTTCATCTTTCTGCATTTACTTGTGCTCAGACAGCTACCTCCAAATAGCAGACTCTTCATGGTAATTTTCAATTTCATTATTCAAAAGCATATACATTCAACTCGAGTTTAGCTCTAACAAATGCAAAATCGGTATGTACAAACTATTTCTATAGTTATGATTTAATGATCGCAGCCTTATTTTGAAATAAGTAGTTTCTTCATCGATCTAAAAGGGTCCAATTAGCCTTTCTTTGAAATCAGTGGAACTCTTGATGTAGTGTTGGCAAGTATCGGAACTGTTATCTCCATTACAATGAGTTCCCTAGTCGTTGCGCCTTCCTTGTCACTCAAGAAGTTTTCCCTGGGCTGCTTAGATTCTCTTATAAGCTCCAAAGTTTCTAGCTTTGTCGGGTTAAATAGTGGTAATCTTAGATTTCGACCCAGAAATGTGGATGCTTGTAAGGTTTATATGAGTGTCTCTCTTGTATCTCAGACTTCTGTTGATGATGCTTTATTCTATGCATACCAACCCACTTCCGCTTTCCTCTTTCCTGGTCAGGTTGATGTCTCTCAGTTTCAGTCTTATATTTAGCAATTACTCTATGTGTTAATTTGTAAATTTCATTCATAAGGTCCACCTTTTGTAACTTTTGGTAATGAAAAGACCCTTCATAATTGATTTTGGCTATAAAAAAGTGTTCTATTTGTGAGCAGATAAGTCCACAACCCACATCAACTAGCCCCCCCGCCCCCCCCCCCCCCCCTTTATCTTATGATCAAGTGATCACGTTGTGACAGTGATGTTTCCAAAACATTTGCATTATATGGAATTATGGACCCTCAATGCCATCACCGGCACTTGTTTTTGGAAACACTAATTCTTGTTTTTCTTGGGCAAATAATTCTTGTTTTTGGACCCTTAGTACTTTTGTTTTGCTTTTCTAATTCCTGCTTAATTGCTTGTCCACAGTTCCAGGCACGTACTCATCTACCTACCATAACCCAACTACGGAGTCGGACTATATTTCAATCCATCAAGGACGCCCACCCTCATCCTCATCCTCATCCGAGTAATTAAATACATGCTCAACCATCCCTTCAAACATATCCCCTTCTGTACCGTCTATCATATTTTTAGCAAAACAAGATATACTACTCGTATTTATTTACGGATTAGTAAGGGACTTGATTTTCATATTAGTAATTAATCCTAACATGTGATCCAACTGGCCTGGGTGGGTGATGAACTTAGTTTCTGCATTATTGATGCTTATATGCTGGAGTAGTAGTAATTATTTCAAGTGCTCTAATGACTAAATAAATGTATCTTAATTTCTGAATTCTGATGTTATCCATTCCGTTCTAAATAGATGTTTAAAATAAATGGAGATGTTAACATTCAGATACAAATGGCAAGAGCAAGCCTGAAAAGAATGTTATAAATATCCCCCAGGACCAGGAGAGGGTCTTTCCTCAAAACTCTATACAACCACATTGTACACATGATCCCAGATATGCCAACTATATATATGGTGAACCAAAGGAAGCACCTCAACATTCCGAGCCATCAAACATGGAAGCTGCTATCAATTCTGATGATATTAGTATATAATCAGATGCTAATCATATATCAGAATCATAAATGGCTTGACATTGTGACCTTTTTATTAAAAGTATCTGTTCTAGAAACTATTGAGTACTTTACTATGTAAAGATGCTTCAACAATGGTAACGACAATTAATGTAACATACCTGCAGCCAGCTATATATGTGACGAGGTTAGCTGCTGTCGAGATTTTGCGTGCGCGTGAGGGAAGGCAGAAAATAATTGATTCAGTGGATGTGACTTGTGGTCTAATAAGTTTGGGAGAATACATTGCTTTAGCATTTGCTGGATCTTTCAGGTGTGTCAAGAAACTTGTTAAGATTTCTTTCGTTAATTCACATTTTAACGCCATCCTCTTATAGTTTATATGTTTTGAGACTAGCACATTTTCGAGTATGGGTATTTATCTTCTTTCGGTGCCTGTTATCACGGTGACCTTGCAATACTGATGTATTCTTGAATGTGCTTACTTCCCTGTTTGTCTTGTTTTTATATATCAAGCTTTGAGGATGGGATTAAGTTGGTGAATCTAAGGGGTGAAGCTATGCAGGTGAATTACCTACCTGAAGGAACCGCTAAGTTATCCTCCCTCATGCTTGAATTAGGTCCGACTAGCTGTTGCTGGTGCGTTTTCACACCAGATTCATGGAACCAGCAGTTTCCAATCTTGTAGGTTTCAGGTTCTGCAAAAGATGATTGTCCGTCGAAATAATTACAAGAATTTGCTTTCAGACACGACTATTAGTTAAGACGGTTGTTGTTGCACGCACGCGGAGCTTTGTTATTTAATACTCGTTATGAGACATTTCGTTACATATATTTTTCTTTTCAATGATATTACATTGGGTTATTAATTTAGTACGTACTCAATTATGTTTGAGAGAAGATATTTTCACGTAATTTTTTTAGCATTCCATTTTGTACGAGGCATTATTGAATCAATCATGATACTATATTTGCATGATTGACAATCGTACACTACATACTGTACGTATATTATTGGTTATTATTTAATATTTTTTTGATTAACTTTGTTAGATACATGGTTTTTTGTTTTTTATTTATTCCGTATTATATTTAATTTACGATAAAAATGTTGAAGGTTTATTATATATCCTTTTGTCAATATCTAAAAAAAAGAATTATGAACTATCTTCTTAAAAGTAAATCTTGACGCTTTTTTGTGTCAAGGCTAGTTACCACCATTTTTTTCTTTACGCACATTAGTGTCAACCACTGAGTTTTTGACACATAAAAGGGTCAGAAATCTTGACGCCATAAAGTGTCGGCTTGAATTGTTGACACAAGAAAGTGTCGAGAATAGTGACACTTAAAAGCGTCAGAAATTCCTGACGGCCCAAAATCCGACGCTTTCTTGAAGTGTCAGGAATATAATTCTCGATGCTTTAAAGAATCGAAAATCAAAGGAAAAAGTGTCGAGGTTCATAGGGATTTGCAGTAGTGCGAGTACTAGGACACACTATAGAAAGGTGGCTAGATTTTGAAAGTCATTTGGATTATGTGAGTGAATGGAGAACTTCTGTCTAAGAGAAGCCCCAGGACGACAAAGTAGACTGTTGAGAACATGACAGTGTCGTGATAGAAATGACGGTGCATTTTGAATTTGTGTCAATGTGGGTGGTTGTGCCCTTGTTGAAAGGCTGCCTACGTACTCACGTGTAGTGAAATCAAACAAAGCCGTAGTTCAGTGAACCAAAAGATATATTATGGCGCCTAGTTTATTAGGGCTTTGTGTGTAACTAGCCATAACGATGGTGTAGGGTAGGTGCATTCCCAGTGATGTCTTGATCAAAGAGCTAGAATAGTTAGGATGTTGATCCTTATGACTGTGAGCGTTCTCCGCGGTAGCCCCCAGAGGTGGTGTGAACTATTTGGGCATGTTCTATGCCGACTGCAAGTTGAATTCCCGTGTTTGGGGCTGGTAGCTGGTTTGGTTGTTTTTGGAAATGTGGAGCTAAGTCGTAAGTGGCTTTGATGTTTTGACATCTGGAGCTTGATTTTGTGAAGCTAAGGCTTCGAGGGTAAGGTATTGTAATGTGGTAGGAAAGGGAGAAGTCGAGTAAAAATGACTCGAACTTCAATTGGGCAGGTTTGATAATGCGGGATCTGATTTCCATGCCTGGCCCTAATGGTTAGGGTATCCTATGGAGCTTGAATCCTCAAAATTCCGGGTTGTCTCTTATCCTAGATCTCAAGAAGGTCTTGAGGGTTGTAATGTGTGAAGGCTAGATATGGCGTTAGCTGACCGACTTGATTGTTTCTCCCCTATTTGATGGTATGGGTATTGATAATTTTGAACTGACCGTACAAGGTCACGGGACTTTCACTTGAGTTGAACGCTAACTACGGTCATGGGTTTTTGAATATATTTTTTTTAGTTGGTTGACCTCTTAGCCCCGGTCATGGGACTCTTCATTTGGATTGACCGTACTCTGGTCGAGGGATGTTGAGAGTTCTTTTTTGTCGTGGCCAACTCTTTCATTTTGGCCCTCTGCTTTTTCATTGGACTTTTGGTTTTTTGTCCTGTATTTTTTTTTCTGTTGGTAGACTAACACCTAAGATAGGGATTGGTCGATCTTATTGGAGGGGTGTTTATTGTGAGAAATGGGCTTGCCTCCCGTCTTGAACCCAAACCAGGAGACTACCTAGATTTGTCAAAGGATTCGATACCGCCCTTGCTAAGGGTAGTTATGTGGCTTTCTATGTCAGACATGGAACAGGTAAAGGAAAACACGGGTCTCGATTTCCTGCAGTCATTATAGATGTGCCTATAATAGTCACGTGCATGTGCTCACAGTGTATGATGGTGTTGATCATGTTCTCGGAAACACATAAGGAAAGCATATATGAGAAATAGAAACACTGATTTTATTGAATTTTGAAAAGAGGACAGAATACAACTGACTCTGACTCTGACTTGAAAATTGAAAAAAATAGTACATCCTAGACTCGGACTCAGACTTGGACTTATATCAAATCCGGACTTGGATGCATGGGAGGTAGCTTGGACGCTTTGGTCGTCGGGCCCTGTATAGTCCATTAGGGGCTTTGCAAGTGACAATATTTCCATGACGGGTGCCCTCCCGACATCGAGGGAATCTTGGACGAGGTGTTTCAGTTTCCAGCACTTTTCCGTATCGTGCCCCTCCCCATGTGGAATTGGCAGTAATGTTCGGCGTTCCATGCTTTGAAGCGTTTTTCTGAAGGTGTGTCGGCTGTTGGGCCTATAGGTAGTATTAGGCCCTTCCAAACCAACCCTTGGAAAGCGACGGTGTAGGACATATCCAAGTGGGTAAATGTCCTTTCTTTTGACTGGTTCTTGATTTTCGGAGAGGTGACTTGAGGGTTACCTCTCTCGGTCTTGCCATCTTGGGGATATCGGATAGTTTCGTAAGAGTCTTCATCCTTCAAATGGCTTAGTTGGGTGATTGGCTGTCTTACCCGCTCTACTTGTGTTAGACGGGATCGGGTTCTTACAAGATCCTCTTCGATGATGGCTACCCTGGAACTTAGGCTTCTAGGGCGGTATTGATTTTCGAGAAGATATTGTTAATGGAGCAAGATGGCATAAGCATACTCCCCTAGATATCCTCTTTCTCGATGGTGCGGGATTTGTTGTGGTTTGATAGTGTCTCGTTCATTGGGTCCTTGATAGGAAGAAACGAGAGGTGTTAGAACTTGCCTAAGCTCGGTATTGCGCAGGTGCAAGAGAGAGAGTCGAACTAGATACGGCCCGGGGGTGACGGGAATGACTAGGACTCTCGGATCGGGATATTTGAACGTTGACCTAGACAAAGTAATGACCGCGACTTGGACTCGACCATGAGACTCGAGCTGCAGAAGGGTGAGTCCGAAATTGGGGCGACCGTGTTTGACCGCGTCGTGTGCTCGGACCAACCGTGGTGACCTAACCCTAGGTGACTCAAGTATTCGTAGCATAGGTACGACTCGACGAAGGCATCATAAGGACGCCGATGTAGGATGGACGTAGGGTACCCCTTAGGGTGACCAGGGTCGACTGCTTGGGTGGGGTATAGCCCCCGAGTGAG
Source organism: Agrostemma githago (assembly GCA_958450325.1). NCBI lineage: Eukaryota > Viridiplantae > Streptophyta > Magnoliopsida > Caryophyllales > Caryophyllaceae > Agrostemma > Agrostemma githago. The sequence goes on from OY288250.1 coordinate 18,289,754, forward strand.
ACTAAGGACTCTGATAGGACTCAGATGGTGTGGCGTCTAAGTGACCCAAAAGCGGGGTACGTGAGACAACACGTGTAAGACATGACCCTTAGAGCAATCGCGATTGATCGCTCTGCTGGAGGGTAGCCCCCAAGTGGGATTGAAAATTTTGTTAAGACTCGAGTGGTGGACGAGTGACCCTTAGATGTAAGGATCACGAACCTTTTGTTATAGGGCTATGCCCGGTAAAAGGTTTACTCGGCCTCGAGGAAAGGCAGACGGGGTAAGGGAAGAAACTTGCGATGTGAGATCGGCAGAGTTCCGATGCTAGAGACCCTTGACTTGACGTGAATAAGGATGGACACTGAGATTAGGGTAGACCCTTAAGTTAAAGCATTTTTGAATTGGGATGACTCAACTAACAGATTGAAAGGTGGGCGAAATCCTCTTAGAAAAGGTCGTGGGGACCGTCCTGCTGGAGGGAAAGATCGCGTGGGACTTTCTAGTTAGGACTCGAGTGTTTTAGACGAACCTTCCATTTACGAGTGTATGACTCGTGTTGGTTGGTTATGCCTTTAGGATAAGGCGGACTAGGATGGGGAAGAAACCCGTGATGTAGGATCAACGGAGTTTCGACGCGACAGACCTCGACGACTTATAAAAGACCGACACTACTCAATGCGGTAAGTCTTAAGATAAGGAAGGTTTTTTAAAAAGAGGTCGACTTCCTGAAATAAGGAAGGTTTTTTTGAAAAGGATTGAATTTTAAAAAATTGAGAGGACAGTCCTGAAATTGGTAGTGGGTCAATAGGAACAAGCATTTGAAATGTTTGAATGGTTGCGAATACATTCGCATTTTGAAAAATTGGGAGATGGTCTCGTCTTTTGAAATTGGTAGCATGCCGACAGGATCGAGTTTTTTTAGAAAAGTTGAATATTTGGAATTTTGAAATTTTGAATATCGAAAATAAATTTCCGAAAATTTGAAAATCGAAAATAAGATCCCGAAGATTTGAAAATCGAAAACGGCATCTCGGAGATTTGAAAATCGAGAATGGCCTCTCGAAGATTTGGAAATCGAAACTGAATTTTGAAAATTTGGAAAAAATTGAATAGGGATCGGAAATTTGAATGTGGAAATGGATAGCATACCGGCTAGAAAATAGGCTTGTTTTGAGTCAAATCTTAAGTCCAAATTTCGGCACCTTTCCGAATTTTTAAAAATTGAATATTTTTGAAAAGATGCATTTCTCGAAATGACATTTTTTGAAAATGACACGGAAACCAAGCAGCACATAGTCACGTAAGCATTATGATGACACCATGTATGCTTTAAACTAAGTCTCGGTCGGTCGAAACCAGGTCTATACCAACACCAAAGGAAGCATAAGAAGCCCATTAATCGCTCCAATGGAGCGATTCTACAAGGAAAAAGGGGCAAAAACACAACAAATAGGCACTACAAACTACACTTATCAACTCCCCCACACTTAACCCTTACTCGCCCTCGAGTAAGCACAAACTAACTACTTCACTAGCCAAATGGGTATTAGCGCACCCTACGCCCCTTTAACTCACGCGAGTGCACTTAGAGGAAAAGTGCACTCCGCAAGGCAAGTTGGGTCTTGCGACAAAACTGTGGATGCAACCGGACACAAAACACACAAACAAACAAATACACAAAAAAACACATAATCGGTTGCACCCAAGACAAAAGAAATACCGCTTCCCTCTAAAAGCGGTGAAAGAAACACCGGTTTAGGACTCGAGGTAAGTGACAACGTTCCCAAGCTAGACATACAAACCAAGGTGAACTAAACCCTAATAGTATGACGATAAAGCAACAAAAACGTTGGTAACTTACCTAGGTCCTCCTAACTTTCTAAAAACGTACTACGGGACGATCGGCGGAGTGGAAAGTGAAGAACCACGGTGTTAGTCGACACTGTAGGTAAGTGAGACCCCGCCCCCTTTAGCGTGAGCCAAGAGGGTCGTCCCGTGTCCAAGACCGCCTAACTAGTCCAAGTAAAAAGGTGGAAAACATGCAAAATGAGGGAAGACCGACTAATGCCGCTATCATCCTTCCTCGGGACTCGGTCCTTTGGTAGGCTCTTCACGGCAAAAGTCAGAAAAAGACTTATTTTTGTGGGGATTTCTTTTTGTGAGACGGGTTTTCTTTTGGCATTTTCTTTCTTCTTTTGCATTTTCACTTTGTTTTGCCATGCCATTCTTTTTCTTCTTTTCTATTTTCTTTTTGGCTTTTGTGCCTTTTCTTTTTCTTCATTTTTTTTCATTCTTTCATATTCTTTCTTTTTCTTTTCTTAGCCCTTTTTTTTTGGCAAGATTTGGTTTTTTGGCATTTCTTGACAATTGAGAAAGAGAGAATCAACAATTTGCATTTTATTTGTGATGGTATGTGTAAGAGGTAGGGTAATGGGTGAGTCGGGACGACGCCTTCCCTTCAATCCCACAAAAAGTGGAGAACTTGGACTAATCAAACAACCTTAGACACGGTCACCTAAGGGACGAGACTCGGTAACCAAGGCCTTTTCACACCGTGGGTGGTCATAATGGTCAAAAGTGCAAATCCCGTAGTAAATTCCTAGTAAGCTAGGTGGACTCAGGGTAAAGGACCAACGAATTCATTGATTTAGGGTCATTCTACTAGATTAAAGTCCAAGACTCGATTTACACTACTAGGAAGGGAAAGTACACACTCACACACTAGTCCCTAAACTAGGTTTTCGAAAAACCATTTACATGAGACACAACACAACACAACACAAAAAGAAGACAAGACGAAAACAAAATGAAAAGAAATAAAGGCAAAAGCAACAAAAACAAGAACAACACAAAACAACACATGCAAAACAACACATGCAAAACAAACACCACCCCGAACTTCCAAATGAGCAACCAATCACCTACAAACTTTACAAACTTCCACCCGAGCACACCACAACACATATCTCCTCCAAACTCCACAAGAAACAAAGAGGAAAAAGGGTTGAAAAGATGTTACCGGGTGTCTTGAAAGCTCTCCAAAGCTAGCGGTGATTAAGCGACCTATAAGGAAAAAGGGAGGACAAACACGCACACAAACAAATATACGACACAATGAAACAAAAGGAAAACACACAAAAGAAAAATCTTTTTGATTTTTTTTTGTGAAATTTTTTCTAATTTTTAGGGATTTTTAAAGGTTTTTTCGAAAAAAATAGAAAATAAAACTAACTACGATAGAATATTGCAGGCCGAATTGGAAGAGTTGGAGCGATTCCGATTCAATACATACACATTTTGGAGCCAACGAGATAAAGGAACGATGACTCGAGACCTTGGAATCGACCCCGAGACCTTGGGGCCCAATCCCGAGCCTCCGAGACCCGATCCCGAGTCCCGAGAATCGGTGGGAAGCCCATGAGAGGCAAGGAAGGACCAAAGAGTGTTTAAGGAAGGCATACAAGACTCATCCCATTCGGGATGGCCTCATCCCGTTCGGGATGGGGTGCTACATTAGGATGGCTGCTGTGAGCCCATCCCGGTCGGGACCAACTCGTCCCGATCGGGATGACAGAGCCGTCCCGATCGGGATGATCCGTCCCGGTCGGGAAGCTACAGAGGCAGCACGGGCTCCTTCTTTTCTTCTCCTTCACTCTTGTACCCATATATATACTCCCTTCTTGTAATTTTAAGACATCTTATGTTAACCTACATTAGTTTAAGCCTCCAAAATCCTAGATTTACTCTCACTCATTAGTTCTAATCTCTCTTTAATCCTTAGTTAATTATTGTAATTAGTCTTGTATTAAGAAGATTCTTGAAGATTGTTCCAAGCTTGACAACCTTGGGATTATATTTGGGTTTCTCATTAATGCAAGTTTTCATCTTTTTCATCATATTAGTGTTGGTATAATCTTCTCTACTCTAATCCTTGTTTATTCAATCTAGTTTCAATCTTTTTATATTGTTATTGTTATTGTTCTCATTATTCATAATGGATGTTTGGTTTGTGAGTTTGTTTTCTCTTATGATTGTTAGTTTCTCATTGATTATGAGTGAGTAGTTTCTTTGTGGGGTTAGTAGGGGAATTAGGGGTAGATTATGGATGATTAGGGTTGATTAAGGGGAAAAGGTTGTATCTTTGTTGTTAGTCACATTGTAAGCACTCTATGTGTTTGTTGATATGCTTGTGTGAGTTGTAGTGGCCATGCTTCCCATGCTTGTATTCATCTTCTTATTGATTGCTTATTTTGTGGAAATGTTGAGAATAGTCATAGTCACGAGAGTGCCGACTAGAGTCTAAGTTGCGAGAGCCCGGACTCACCTTGACATCGGTCTAAGTTGCGAGAGCCCGGACCGACTCTAGCGATTAGGAGACACCTTTACCTTTGATCACCCCAATTACCCTTCTACCTCTTGTAAAAGTGAAAAATATATGTGAAAACGCTTAACTACTCCAAACTCACGGAAATATGCCCGCAACCTAGTATGGTATCGACCTCTAAATTTTTACAAAACATGCTAAGATCACAAAGGGAGGCAAGGATGGTGATAACAAGGTAGAAGGTGGAAATCAATATGGTCATGTGAGGTTAAAGCCAAGCTAGTGAACTAACTAGCGCGATAATGCTCAACTCAAAAATTCTTCCACTTCCATAAACAAAACATACAAATCACCAACCAACGAGAATGAGTACGGGATCAAACGAGGGCGCTCAAATTTCATCAAGTAAACGGAAAATAAAAGTAAAGAGAATAACATATATTTTTTTGTTTTGATTTTTTTTGTTGTTTTTTTTTTCTTTCGATTCTTTTTTCGATTATTTAGTTTTTCTTTCTTTTTGATTCTTTTCTCATTTTTTCTCATTTTTGATTTTTTCGATTTTTTCAAAGCTTGATGAAATTAGAAGCAAATATAAACAATGACTCAAATTGACCCGGACATAATCTACATACTCCCTAGAAACAGATTCAACCACAACCAAACATCCATCGAAAATCTCCATAATCGCACAATAACGAGCATAGAACGCACTAGGTGACCTACTTCATGAAGCTTGGCTAGGTAGGCAAATTTGATTTTGTAGTTCATTTTGTGAATTCTTCATATATTAGCCAAGGAGAAAATGGATAGAAATAGATGAAAAATTAAAATATCCCAAAAATGACCACTAGGCAAGTTAGTCAAAATAAAGGGGAAAACACCATACTTATGCGTATTGACATAACATATTCCACGAGGAGACCTCCACACACAACCTAAGTGGTAGCCAGGTATGAATGTACTGGCTACAGGAGGCTCTAAATCTCACCAATTTTGTAGCTAAAGCCTAAATGCAAGGTCGGTCTAAATGGGAATCACAAATTATAGCTCAGTTGATTGCATACTTGTCGATTAATTATTATTCCACATAACAAAGGTCAGATGGATGCCAATTAAGAATGAGTAGGTAGCCTAAAGAGCGCAAATTATCATCATTGCTGCATAATCGGTATCATAGACAGACGCTAAGACTCAAGGAAATAAAACTAGAAATACTAAAAACTCCCCCACGCTAGACTCGACATTGTCCTCAATGTCCATATCATACACACTCAAAATTGGTGGGGGGTCACAAATAAAAACCGAGGATAGAGAAAGGACATACCAAATATATACACGGAGAGGTAGCGGAATCAGCAATCCGCTACTGATCATCATCGTCGTTATCATCACCGAAATCATCATCCTCCATATCATCATCTGCAGCAGTCCCGGAGCCAGATGCACCACTCGTATACCAACCACCTCCCTGATAATCACTAGCGGCTCCAAAAGCAGGGCCCGTTGGGGCGCTGAAATAGTCAGTGTGAAGATGAAAGCCGCCATGAATCGAAGGATCAGTATAACCACCCACGGGCCACGAAAAGTACGAGGGGTAAGGGCCCTGTGGTGGCACAGCCGCACGCCTAGCATAGTCATCATATACGGGATACATCCCGAGGCACTGATCAGCATATAAACTGTCTAGGCGAGCGTGAGTAGCAGCGGTGTCGGCACGAGTCTCCGTGCGAAAAGTATCAAAATCAGAACGGGACGAACCGACACTCCACTCCATGCGCTCCATCCAAGAAATCAGATTGGGATGGAGGGGAGCATACTGGGGTGGTGGAGGAGGCTGCTCAAAAGCAGTAGTGGTGGTAGGCTCAGAAGCAGGCTGAGATGGACCGGCCTCAGAGGCGGGTTGGGAAGTGCTAGGCTCGCTCGTCGGGCAACGAGTATAGGTAACAGCATGCGACGAGGGAAGAGAGCTAGGGGCAGCGACGGGTAATAAATAATTAGGCTGATCAGCCCCAAGTGACAAAACCGACCCGGCTTGCAAAATAATAGCCGCCTGCTCATGAATAAGCCAAGCCCAACGATTCTGATGCCTAGAAAAAATCCAGTTAAGAGAAGCCAAATACCGAAGGCTAAGGGTAATCTCGCCCTGGACCGGATCATGATCCTCTTCGTTAAAAGCGGTCAACCGAACAGCTAATTGCGTGACTAACCCGCCTATATAAATAGGAACATCGGCAACGGCCGTAGCTATTCTCCTAAACTGAAGGACGAGGTAATAGGCAATATTAATATGCCACACCTTCGGCTTACGCCGTAAATACGAGCCCAAAATAGACACCTCCTCGGTGCGCACATTATGTGGCTCCTTCCTAGCAAAAATCGTCCATCCCATAAACCTCTGCCAAACCTTAATAACAGGATTATGAATATTGTTTGAACTCATATGCCCCGCGGTAGTGTGCGGGGCATCAGCTATACATTCCCAAAAATCACCCACACTAAAATTAGCATACTCGGGTGGTGCACGGTCATCATAATCCTTAAGGTCAAAACAATTCCCAAACTGCTTCAGGCTCAGCGCAAAACTAGTATTCAGTAAACGGAACTCAACAGAAATATCACCAGACCGTCTATTCTTATGTACCTCAAACGAACTCAGAAATTCGAACGTAAGCTGGGTATACGTATTACGACGCATCGTAAAAAATGTACCCATACTAACACCCTTAAACAATAGTTCCAAAGCAGAATCTAAGCCTAAAGTTCGCATAGCATCACGATCGATAAAACGAGTTGGAACAATAGACCGCTTTCTCAAATTTTGAAACCATAACTTTTGGTCAATAGTGGTAAAAATTACACTTGGAAAAACTGGATCGGGCTCAATGTCGGGTTGAGCATGGTCGTTCCTGGTGCGCTTGTTCCGAGGAGGCATTGCAAATCAGTTGAAACTCTGAAAGTAGCAGTTTATGGGGAAAAAATGGGGAAATTTCGAGGAGTGATAGTGAAAAAGGGGGAGATGAATGCTGGGAAATTGGGATTATTGGGGTTTTGGTGGGATGAGAGAGAAGAGAGAGGCGAGAGGAATGAATGAATGAAGAAATGACGAGAAAATGGGGTTTGGGGGTCTGATGTACGCCCCAGCCGGTCTGGACCAGCGGCCGGCTGGCCGGCCGGATGAACTCTCCCTTTATTTTCGATTTTTTTAATCAAAAAGTCCCTCACAGCTCAGCCGGTCAGGACCGGCGGCCTGCTAGCCGGCCTGACCCTCTTTTCCTCCATTTTTCGAGATTTTTGCTCCAATATCCTCTAATTTCCCATGTACCTCGGTCCCTGAAGTCAATAGGGGGCCTGGGGGCAGGCTGAGACGCACAAATCACTCTATTAGTACTCAAATTCACTTCGCGCCTCGGCCCCTAAAGTTGATAGGCCCCCTAGGCCTAGGCTGCGGCGACCTGCTTTATTCTCACAAACATGGTGAATTTCTCCTCTCTATTTTTCCTAAAATCTTCAATTCAAGTCATTTTCGATGATTCTGCGCGTCTCCAAAAAGGTTAGTCCCTCCTCTCGTCCTCACTAAAACAACTAAAGGAAAAATAAAAATAAAACGAGAATGAGGAAAATTATTTACATACTCGGGCTGCCTCCCGGTAGCGCTGGTTTAGAGTCCCGCACGACTTGATGAGTTTCAAGATTTAGTGGAATGAGGGAACGGAATGAAGTCGTATAACTTCAATCGCTCCAACTTGAGCACCTTCATGATATAACTTCAATCGTTGACCATTCACCTTGAATCGTTCACCCAAATCACTCTCGACTTCAATCGAGCCAAATTTACCCACATGGGTGACAGGAAAAGGTCCGGACCAACGAGATTTCAACTTTCCGGGAAACAACCGGAGTCTAGAATTAAGCAATAATACCTTATCCCCCACATTGAACTCACGGTGAAGGATATGCTTGTCATGCCACCGCTTGGTGCGCTCCTTATAAACCCGAGCACTATCATAGGCACCAAGACGGAATTCCTCCAACTCATTCAATTGCATGAGTCTCTTCTCCCCGCTTAAATGTGGATCCAAGTTAAGCTCCTTGATCGCCCACCAAGCCTTGTACTCCAGCTCGACGGGTAAATGGCATGACTTGCCATAAACCAATCGGTAAGGGGAAGTACCAATAGGTGTTTTAAAGGCGGTACGATAAGCCCATAATGTATCATCTAGCTTCGAGCTCCAATCCTTCCGAGCTTTTGACACAACCTTTTGGAGAATAGACTTGATCTCCCTATTAGACACCTCCACTAGCCCACTCGTTTGAGGGTGGTAGGCAAGACCGGTATGGTGAGAGACCCCGTACTTAGCAAGTAAAGCATCAAGTCGCTTCTCATGGAAATGGCTTCCACCATCACTAATAATCGCTCTTGGAACACCAAAGCGGGGAAAAATAGTCTTTTTAAACAGAGATATTACCGTTCTAGCATCATTAGCAGGAGATGCTACCGCCTCCACCCACTTGGAGACATAATCAACCGCAACCAAAATATATCGGTTGCCCTTGGATGACGGGAACGGGCCTTGATAGTCTACTCCCCAGACATCAAAAATTTCTACCTCGAGAATCCCATTTTGAGGCATCTCATGCCTCCTAGAAATATTACCGGTCCTTTGACATGCGTCGCAGGACATAATAAAAGCTTGGGCGTCTCGAAATAAGGTTGGCCAATAAAAACCCGACTGGAGGACCTTAGCCGTGGTTCGGCTCGGTTCATGATGACCACCATATGGTGATGAATGACAACTCTCTAGAACTCCCTGAACTTCCCACTGAGGGACACATCGACGAAAAATACCATCGGCACACTCCTTAAATAAATAGGGGTCATCCCAGAAAAATTGTCGAACATCATGTAGAAATTTTTTCTTTTGTTGATAAGAGAGATCGGAGGGTAATATCTTGCCAACTAAATAATTGGCATAATCCGCATACCAAGGTCCTTCGCTTTCACCGGTAGTTAAGGCCATGAGAGAATCATCGGGAAAAGAGTCATCTATGGGGATGACAACTCCTTCCTCCTCAACTCTAAGCCTCGATAAATGATCTGCAACGGCATTTTCCGCTCCATTCTTATCCCGGATCGATAAATCAAACTCTTGGAGGAGGAGGATCCATCGAAGTAATCGGGGCTTCGCTTCTTTCTTAGCAAGGAGGTACTTGAGAGCCGCATGATCGGTGAAAAAAATGACTTCCGATCCAACCAAGTAAGTTCTGAACATCTCCAAAGCATACACTATAGCTAGCAATTCTTTCTCGGTAGTTGCATAGTTAACTTGAGCATTATCAAGTGTTTTACTAGCATAGTATATAGCATGCAAGACTTTGTCCTTCCTTTGGCCCAAAACCGCTCCCACAGCATAATCACTCGCGTCACACATTATCTCGAATGGCAAATTCCAATCCGGTGACTAAATAATCGGAGCCGATATAAGGGCCTGCTTAATCCTGTTAAAAGCTTCCACACACTCATCAGTAAAATCAAAAGGGGCATCCTTTAGGAGCAATTGTGTAAGTGGCTTAGCAATTTTGGAAAAATCCTTGATAAAGCGGCGATAAAATCCCGCATGACCAAGGAAACTTCTCACTCCCTTTACATTAACCGGCAAGGGCAATTGCTCAATCACTTGCACTTCTGCTTTATCCACCTGAATGCCCTTTTCGGAGACCACATGACCCAAAACTACACCCTCAGTGACCATAAAATGGCACTTCTCCCAATTCAAGACCAAACTGATCTCGACACATCGGTTTAAAATGGTATCCAAGTTAGCTAAACAAGCTGAAAAACTCATACCATACACACTAAAGTCGTCCATAAACACTTCCATAATGGACTCGATGTATTCGGAAAAGATGCTCATCATGCATCTTTGAAAGGTGGCGGGTGCGTTACATAGCCCGAATGGCATCCTGCGATATGCGAAAGTGCCGTAGGGACAAGTAAACGTGGTCTTTTCTTGGTCGGCGGGGTGTATCGGGATCTGGAAAAATCCCGAATATCCATCCAAATAGCAAAAATACTTGTGAGATGCTAGTCTCTCAAGCATTTGGTCGATAAAGGGCAACGGGAAATGGTCTTTAAGTGTAGCGGTGTTCAACTTTCTATAGTCTATGCACATTCTCCATCCCGTCACGATTCGTGTAGGGATTAACTCATTCTTTTCATTCGGGACCACAATAGTCCCTCCCTTCTTAGGTACAACTTGTACCGGACTCACCCACTTTGAATCGGGAACCGCATAAATAATTCCCGCATCCAACAATTTCATAACTTCCGTTTTAACAACCTCTTGCATATTCGGGTTCAACTTACGTTGACCCTGGACACAAGGACGATGACCTTCCTCAAGATTTATTCTATGCATACAGAAATCGGGACTAATTCCCTTCAAGTCATCAAGACTATACCCCAAAGCCTTCCTATTTTTCTTCAAAACAACTAACAAATCGGAAAGTTGTTGCTCAGTTAAATCAGCACTTACAATCACGGGGAAGCTCTTGGTATCGTCTAAAAAGGCATATTTTAGGTGAGACGGAAGTGGCTTACGCTCCGGAATGGATATGTCAATAGTAAATGAGGTGTGCACGATGTTGGTTACATCGACACCTTGCTCCTCCGTGAGCATCCTTCCTTCCAAAGCACCTTCCAAGGCATCAACAACAGCAAAGTCAACGGAAGCATCACCTGCACAAGCTTCCAAACATATCAAAGCCTCTAAGGGGTCCCGTATAAGGGACGCCTCCATAGAATCATGAACTAAGACATCCACAACATCAATCATGCAACAAGAATCCGTTACCATCGGGTTCTTAAGTGTACTATTTAAGCAGAAAACAATGGTGTCTCCATCCACTTCCAAGGTCAATTTACCGTTCTTGACATCAATCACCGCGCCGGCGGTGTGCAAAAATGGCCTTTCCAAAATTATGGGAATTTGGGTGTCCTCGGCCATGTCAAGGACGATAAAATCAATCGGGATAAAAAATTTTCCAACTCTAACGGGCACGTCTTCTAAAAATCCCAAAGGGCGTTTTATGGAACGATCCGCCATCTGCAAAGTTACACTAGTACACTTAAGAGGACCCATATTAAGTTTTTCACAAACGGAATAAGGCATGACACTTACACTAGCACCTAAATCACATAAAGCCTTACCGATCGATAAGGTGCCAATAGTGCAAGGAATCGAAAAACTACTGGGGTCCTTTAGCTTTGGTGGGGCCTTGTTCTGTAAAAAAGCACTACACTCTGCAGTAAGAGCGACGATTTCTACCTCACCAATGCTTCTCTTCCGAGTCAAGATGTCCTTCATAAACTTTGCGTAAGCTGGGACCTGCAAAATGAGCTCGGTAAACGGGACCGTAACCTGCAAATTCTTCACAACCTCCATGAACTTGCCAAATTGGGTAGCTTCCTTCCGATTCTTCAATCGACCCGGGAATGGTACTTGAATTGTTGGACTAGTCGGGGTGGGAACGGGAGTAGTGGGTGGTGGAACTTGATCTTCACTTGGAGTTTCCACAATAACGTCCTCATTGATATCTTCCACTAGAACCTCCTCCTTCTCGGCTGGTGTATCATCTTTAGGCATCGACGGACCCTCATAGTGTGTGCCACTACGAAGAGTGATCGCATTAGTCGTATCATGCTGTTGATCACCTTGAGAAGGGAGTTTACCTTGTTGACGCGTTGCTTGTGACGCGGCAAGGTGCCCCACTTGGTTCTCCAAATTCTTGATGGCATTATCCTTAGCTTGATCATTCTTTTGCATTTGTGCCATCATCGAGTCCTGGGTCTTGGCCATCATCTGCATCATACTACGAAGCTCAGCCATTTCATTAGAACTCGAAGAAGAAGAAGAATTACCTTGAGCTTGTGCTGAGGATTGGCCAAAATTCTGCTGACTAGTACCGAAATTCTGGTGAGAATTCCCGAAGTTCTGATTAGTATTGCCAAAATTTTGTTGAAATTGACCCGAGTGAGGTCGCTGCTGAAAATTTCCCTGATTTTGGAAATTCTTTTGATTACCGAAAATCTGCTGGTTCTGCTGGTTCTGAAAATTCCCCTGATTTTGGAATTGCTGCTGGTTCTGAAAATTTCCTTGATTCTGGAAATTCTGCTGATTCAGGAGATGCTGCTTTGGTGGGGGTACATAAAATGGTGTAATAGGCGGGTTCAAGACATTAGTACTCCTGTAAGACAAAAGAGATGCATCATAGCCTGGTTGGTCATATATGGATAACGTGGACGCATAGAATGGAACGCATTCACCTGTTCTATGGAGCCTAGGCAATCCTGAGCTTGATGGTCCGCGGCACCACAACGCATACATGCATACTCTTGCATGGCATGTACTTGATGCATGCCTCCTCCCCCTTGAGAATTTGACACTTCAAATGCATCAAATCTCTTAGCCAAAGCAGCTAATTGAACGGCCACGGCATTAGAGGACCCACTTTCACCGGAATTTGATCGAGTATTACCACGTGGATTACCCCATCGGGAGTGGTGAGATGTCATCTCTTCTATTGTTTGCCAAGCCTTATCATCATCCACATTACATTGGAAACGTCCATTGCATGCCGAATCAAGTGTACTCCTGCAATCGTCATACAACCCGTTATAAAATTGGTTACAAAGAAACCAAACCTGAAAACCATGGTGCGGGCATTCCTTCACAAGCTTCTTAAACCGCTCCCACGCTTCATGAATATTCTCGTTCGGAGTTTGACGAAAATTGGTGATTTGACTCCGGAGCATGTTCGTCTTTTGTGGAGGGTAATAGTGCTTGTAGAAGGCAAGAGCAAGAGAATTCCAGTCGGTGATCCCCTTGGTGACTTTATCAAGATCGGTTATCCACTCCCTAGCGGAATCCCGTAGTGAGAACATGAAGAGCATCTCCATGACTTCTTCTTGAGTTACCCCGGCCGGAAGTGGAATCGTGGAGCAATAGTCGGTAAAAATCCTCATATGCTTGTGAGGATCCTCCCTAGGTTCACCACCAAATTGATTCTTCTCCACCAAAGTGATAAAGGCGGGTCGAATCTCAAATGTACCTTGAGTGGCAGTTGGTCGTTTAACCAACTTAGGAAGAGCAGTTTGCTCGGGCTCCGAATGACTAGAAAGCTTCGGCATTTTTATGATCGGAGGAGGTGGTAAAATGATCTCGGACTGAGATTGATGTTCCTCTTCAAAGGACTGATTCTCAGCTACAAATTCAGTATGAATAGCTTCCAAAGTCGCAAGATCGGGAGCTGCGGAAATCTCTCTCCAAAACTGTCGTCGCCTACGAAAGGTTTTCTCGGGTTCAGGATCGAACGGAGTAAGCTCTGATGACAGGAAAGACCTGGGCATAAGCAAAACTACAAGTAGAGAGTGAGATCAATCTCAAGGAATTTTAATTCCTTGAGACGAAAGAGAGCATAAAAGAAACAAGCTAAAAAAACAAGAAAAATCGTTTCCCCGGCAACGGCGCCAAATTTGATGTGGGTTAAGTCGTCTCACCCAATCAAGATAAACCTAATGCTACTAACTAGAAGATAGCGGCAAGCAAGGTATCGAATCCACAGGGAAACAGTCAATTTTCGTCAATTAGCTATGGCGATTCTAAAATGCTTCAAACGGTTAATTGATTGAGAATATATAAAAGACTCCTAAAAACGATAATAAAAATCGAATCTAATAATAAGATGAGAACTAAGGTCACGGGTTCAAGATAGATGTTCAATAATTATGCGACCATAATAATAAACACATAAACATGCTAGTCGGCTATAACACGTTCTCTCGAATCGTGTCAACCTAGGAAGGATCTAACGGGCTCTCGCAACTTATTAGACTCCCTACCAAATCGTGCGTGATCTAATCCTAATTCGGCTTTCGCACAAGAACTAGAATTTCCCAAACAGATTAAAATGTTGTGGCCTTTAACAAATTAATCGACAAACAAAATACGCGAAGGTGGTACTAGCATATTTATAAATTTAGTATCAAAGCGACATAATCGTATAAAAATCCATCGATCCCCCTCGACCCTAGCAAAAAAATTAGCTACGCATGATGATTACAAAACAATAAATCGCATACATGGAATTCATGATAAAAAGGTGAAGCAAATAAATCTAATAACAAACGAACGAGAATCTAGCGAACTAAAGTAAACAACGAATTGCCAATAAAGAAAATTGCGACGAACTAAATAATTTACGATGAAGATTGAAACGTAAACTGAAAATTGCATAAATGAGATTACCGAAATCGAATCCGAGTGAAAACCGAGTGCTAGAATCTTAAGAGTCACGAGCTTCTCAAGTAAAATAAAACTAAGGATGAAAAGTGATAATCCTTAGTTATACAAAATTAGGCGAAAATAAGCTGCGTGTCGCGCCGGCCGGCTGGCAGGCCGCCTGCCACATGCAGGGGCCGAGACACACCAAAAATTGAAGCTAAGAATGCCCTTGTGTCATGCCGGCCGGCCAGCAGGCCGCCTGCCACATGCAGGCTGGCGCGCACAACACTACTAAAACAAGCATTGGGCCGCTTTCCTTGGCCCAACGAATCGACACTTCTCATTTCTTTTTCGCCTAAACGTCTCGAAGCACGGGTTTTGTCTCGGGATCGTTCTTCTAACCAGATATGAGTGTAAATGCACATAAAGACCTGAAATCGTGTAGAATCTACAAAAACATTCACTCAAAGCAAAATGTTAGAAGAAACGGCTCTAAAGAGCGCGTTCCGACCGGAAAAGACAACGGAATCGAGGGAATAAAGTTATATAAATACGACACATCAGTAACACCCTCAACCTACATGCTAATTTCGGCCTCGATTAGGGACTCGTAGTAACGGCGTTTGCGCGGGAGTAACGAGGATATAGGAAGAGTTAAGGTGTTTGTTTGTAGGATCGCCGGGATTCCTATAGGATTTCTAGAAGAAAAGTCGGGATTGTATTTGTGTATAGTTTTCCTAAGATTGCTGAAATTTTAGGTTGTGAATTGTGTCTCAATTTGTGTTGCAAAGGAGTGTATTTATAGGAAAAAGTACCCGGTTTTGGATAGATTTTAGGAAAGAAATCTTATCCTAAATTGAAGAGGTTTCGGTTGTCGGGTTCTCTTGTATGCAGCTGATATTTTGTGGTTTTTGACTTCGAGTTGGACTCTCGAAGTTTTGTGTGGTTGATTTGTGTCTCGGAAACAGCTTTGACCGGGGTTTGATCCGGTCGCTAAAAGACGGGTTTATTTCCGGTGTCGGTATTGACCCAAATTAGTCTTATTTGATTGGAAATGACCTACTGGGCCTGAATTTGAGGTCGATTTGGTGAGATTTTTACTCCGCTAAAAACTCGCGCCAAATACTATTGACTCCGAGTCCAAAATGGAGCGTATTAAGTCATGTTTACGTCCGATCATCATCGGGTGTTTTGTCGGAAACTGCTATAGACACTAGTAGGTAAAATGCGGGTGTCTACAGTATTACCTTGACGACGACAAGATAAATTTGATTTTTCCGTCGTCCATGAAAATTCATTCACCATTGATTATATTGATTATAATTGGTGAATAGATTTGGAATATAGAGAATAAAAGATGATTATAATTAAAATATGATTATACAAAGTCTTTCCAAAGACTTTGTTATATATATATATATATATATATATATATATATATATAGAGAGAGAGAGAGAGAGAGAGGTTTCGGTGAGGCAGGGTAACTCCTTACACCCATTGAGTCACAATCTATACCATTAGATTAAGATGGCACATACAGCCAAATAAGTGTTATATACACTAAAAACCTCATTATATATGTTATTAAACTCACTATATATACACACACTTAAGAACTCAATATATAGTAAAAAAAATGTTATATACACTCAAATAAAAAAATGTTATATACACTCAAATAGTTATTATGTACACCAATTAATCAACAATGGAACATACATCAAAATAACTGTTATATACACTAAAAAAACTCATTATATACGCTATTAAACTCACTGAATATATACACTTAAGAGCTCAATATATATAGTAAAATAATTGTTATATACACCCAAATAATTAATATGTACATCAGTTAATCAACAATGGAACATACATCAAAATAACTGTTATATACACTAAAAAACTCATTATATACGCTATTAAACTCACTACATACATATATACACGTAAAAACTAAATATATATACAGTAAAATAGTTATTGTTATATACACTCAAATGGTTACTATGTACACCAATTAATTAACATATATACACTTACCTTAAAACAGTTATTATATACACTGAAATTGTTTTTATATGCACCAATTTTATTTTAAATTCTGATTTTTTTTTTCGGGAAAAAAAATTTTTTTTTTTGAAACAAAATTTCCGATTTTTTTTTTTCGGAAAAATAAATATTTTTTTTTAAAAAAAATTTCCGAAATTTTTTTGTTTCCGAAAAATATCGATTTTTTTCCCCCGGGAAAAAAAAAATTGGGGAAATTTTTTTTATGTATGAGTTTTTGTTTTAATCTTAGCCTTTAATTTGATTTTAATCTAATGGTTGAGATTGTGCCTCAATGGGTGCGGCGAGTTGAGCTGCCTCAAAGGATCCTAGATATATATATATATATATATATAACACAAAGTCTTGGGAAAGACTTTGTATAATCATATTTTAATTATAATCATCTTTTATTCTCTATATTCCAAATATATATATATATATATATATAGGAATTACATCTCGTGAGTCTCTCTATCTTAAATGAGTCCGTCCCGCGAATCACAGGCACATGATCAAATCACATGAATGGCTGAGATTCAGCGTCATCTTCATCGTATATAATCTTACTGTTACAGTAACAGAACACTATTACAATGACACAACTATCTTACTGTGACACTATCACAGTAATAAGGAATTACAATAATAATGTCACAGTAATAATGTTACAGTAACAGAACACTATTACAGTAACGCAAATATCTTACTGTGACACTGTCACACTATTACAGTAACACAAGTATAATTATATAATACTGATACAGTAATCATATTACTGTAACATCATGGATTCAGCATAGTGATGGGCAGCAGATACTTTCCCTTTCACTACCTCGTCGATTATCAGAATGCCTGACGAATGAGAGGTATAGACTTCTAAAAACCAGAAACTGAATGAGACATATTACTAAATATTCATTTGATATTATTTGATATTACTGCAAAGAAATAGACATATTATTGCAAAGAAATAGTGTGGGAAAGGGCGAAAGGGAGGGGAGTAATATTGAAGATATGAGTAGGATATCGATGAGCTACTAGTAACTAGTAACTAGTTGAGTAAACGATCAAAATAATTAGAGGCAGACATGATCAGACTTTGGAAGTCGGAAGCTAAGATTCGATCAACAATCAACACCTTGGATTGGCGGTTGAAAAGAAAAGGAAAAGAGAGGGAGAAGGAGAGGGAGAGGGAGAGGGAGGCGTAACCGTAGAAGCGGCGAGGATGTTGTGTCGAGAGAGGGCGGAGGCAAGGCGGCGACAGCGGTGGTAGGTGTGTAGCCAAGTGTAGGTAAGGCGGCCGTGGATGAGGGAGGCGCGGGTGGGGTGGACGGTGGCGGCTCGTTCGAGGAAGTGAAGCGGTGTGAGAGCCGTGTAGTTGGCTGGGTTCCTGGATAGATCATCTATGTCTTCCATTCTCTTCTCTAAGTTCATGGAATGTAGGGAGAGGGATGCATGACATCTTGCTTTGTGTGTTTTTTAACGAGAGCCGTTGATCTCATTAGATCTAATGGCCCTAAATTACGGGACGGACTCATTTAATGAGGAAGACTCACCGGATCCTCACTCTACACACACATATACAAAGTAGCCTTATATATATGTATATAGATAAAATAAGTTCACCATATGTAATTAAATCTATATTAAAGTTATAGATAACATATGATAAAGTTGCATTTTTTCATAATTGATATGTAACTATAACATCCAGCTCTTTTATCACTTCAAGTGATAAAGTGCAACTTTATCCCTCATCTCATGTAACTTTAAGCACTTTCTGTTTAACTTTAACACTGGAACTTATGAACTTATAAGAGTTCTTGTCCTTATGTATCCTCTCTCTCAAAAACTTTTCATATACATTTATCATTAACTTTTAATTAATACAGCGTAAGTTATAAATTGTTCATCAAAAAAGCCATTTATTCCACTTTATTAAAAAATCATATTATTAATTTCTTTATTAACTTTTTTTTAAATCAAAATTTATTAACTTTTTTTTATCAATTTTTTTTTATTAAAAATTACGATATTACTTTAAATTTTTATTACATGATTTTTTAAATTTTATTTTTACTACATTTTCCATTTAACTATTTTCACGTGGTATATTTATTAAAAAATTTTAATCAAATATTGTATTTATTTTATTAATGAACTTATTACTTTTTTATCAAAAAAATTTCCTTTGCCTGTATTTAAAAATTAATTATATTAGGGTTATTTAACAACAATAATACCAACTATAGGGCGTCTTCCCAAAATAATATAAATTTTAATAAATCTGAGAAAAATACGTATTATTGAAGTAGTTAAACGAGAGTAGTATGGGTGACCGGTTACCTGTAGAACCCTTCCACCTTCCTTTTTTACCTTTAATTTTGTTTAACGGCAATAATATCAACTATAGAGCGTCTTCCGAAAATAATTCTAATTTTAATAAATCTGAGATAATACGTATTTTTGGAGTAGTTAAATCATAGTAGTATAGATGACCAGTTAACGGTTAAACTCGTTCACCTTGCTTTTTCGCCTTTAATTTGTTTCATGTTCACTCTTTTTTACTTACTCAGTGTACGAGGCATTAAACGTCATTAACTTCTTCGGTCTTCCTCTTTCTTCAACCTCACCAAATCTAACTAACAACACAATTCTACACCATAATCAACACGTTAATCTAAACGAAACGTATAGAAAAAACGGAAGAAGGATGAAGGGTAATGGGGAGAGAGGATGAAGGAGAGAAGTAAGGAGGAGTAGACTTGAGAAAACTGACCCGACCCGAATAAGCCAAACCTAACCCGACCCGACACCCGAACTGAAGCATGATTTTGACTCGAGCTAACCCGAAACTCACCGACTATTATTATAGAAAACTAGCCGATATCCCTAAAACAGTTGAAAACAACAAACCCGAGAATGACCCGAACCCGAAATTATCCGACCCGACCCGAAGTCAACCCGATTATTATAACCCGAAAGTGACCTGACCCGAAGATGACCCGACACAGTTCACCCGTTATCTGGGTCTAAGGAGGAGGATGAAGAAG
Organism: Agrostemma githago; assembly: GCA_958450325.1. NCBI lineage: Eukaryota > Viridiplantae > Streptophyta > Magnoliopsida > Caryophyllales > Caryophyllaceae > Agrostemma > Agrostemma githago. The sequence continues at coordinate 18,309,446 of OY288250.1, forward strand.
GATGGTGGATAAGTAGCAGGTTAAATATTAATTAGGTGACCTGATGTAGCAGATTATAAAGTCACTTATACTACTCTTGTTTAACTACTTCAATAATACGTATTATTCTCGGATTTATTGAAATTGGTATTATTTTGGGAAGACGCCCTATAGTTGATATTATTGTCGTTAAATAACCCATTATATTATTATATGTGTAACACCCCGTATTTTTCAAATAGTGTTAAAATTTTTAAACATTTATTTAAACCAAGTTTAACGCTTGAAAAATTATTATCATGAATAAAATATTTTATTTTCGTTAAATTAAAAAAATATCCCGTCATTAAAAACGTGAGAATTTATTTATCGAATTATTAAAATTTTTATCTTTCTAAATAAAGTTTAAAACTCGAAAATATTTTTAATAATGACCTGTCGTTTTGACATTTTCTTGTCTCGTAAAAATTTAGAAATGATTTATCGAATTCTTAAAATAATAATTACTTATAACTACTATTGTCCCAAATTACTATTTACCGTCTATATTACTTACCGTCTCACAAATTCCTTTTTAAAAATAAATTTTACGGTTTTCATTTTTTTAATTCCGTAATCTTATCTTTCAACTTTTTAAGAAAGAAAGAAAAATATTTGTACGAGAAACGGACCGAAACCCGAGCTCCTAATGAACTCCCACGTCAATTCCTGCATGCATTACTACACTCCTACTCACCCTATCTATAATTTCTACTAACTTACACCTAAACCTCTACCTAGCCTACCTAGTACCTAGGTACTAATACTTACATACTAGTACTACATATATATATATATATATATATATATATATATATATATATACCACCATTACAACTATACTCCACTACATACACTCCGTACATGCATATTACATACTACACCTATTTCATGCATATTATTACTACTACTACATACTCTCCGTACTACATATACTACTACTACCTACTACATACTACATTAAAGTACTATATTACGTACTACTTCTATTACTATACAACAACTATAATAAACAGGGCCAGCCCATATATAGTTCCATTCAGTTCATGGAACAGGGGCCCAAGAAAAGAAGGACCCAAAATGAAATGCTTTGAGGAAAAAAAAAATTATACAAACAGAAACATTGTAAAGTCAGGAAGGCAGAGCAGTTAGAAGGGCAGAGATATTCAATCACTCTAGCAATTATGGAAAAAATAAACAATCTTCCATATTCTTCTCCACTTTCCCATATTTACATCATTTAATTGATTATTGAAATTTGAAATATTTTAACTTTAATTAATTCCATAAAATATTATTTTTCCCAAAAAAACAATATAGACTTCATACATTATTACTGTTTCTCTAATCAACAAGTACTCAAATCAATCTTGCACAGTTGCCGGCAATTACTCCCTCCGATTCATTGGAATCGCAACATTTACTATTCACACAAAAAATAAGGAAAGTGAATTGGTGGACCACAATAGTGATGTCATGTAAGATTAAGTAGTATAATAATATTAGATTGAATATTTTTGAATATAGTAATGAAAAGTTAAGGGTAGGTTGGTCATTTCATAGGAAAAATATGGCCCAAAATGAAAATGTTGCAAAGCTGATGAATTTGCCAAAAACGGAATACGTTGCGAATCCAATGAATCGGAGGGAGTACAAGTTAACGTAAGTTTTATTTTTTCACTATTTCTCCATTTTTTAATTTTTATTTTGTAATTCTATAATTTAAATTTTGTAATTAAATAATTAATTGTTAATTTTTGTGAACAAATTTTTTTCACTGAATATTTTCAAACTCAAATTGTTGAAATCCTACGTCTACAATGTCACAAGCAGAATGGTTTTGCTTTGATACCAATTGAGAATATATTTTAAAGCAAATGGACTATGAAAAAATGATCGATGATTTTGCTTCATAAAATGCGAGGACGTCTTTATTTAAAAGACGATGAACAATTATTATTTAGACTAATATAGCTTGTTTATCTTTGTAGTTCATCAAAAAATACTACCCTTTCATTTATTTATTTATTTATTGTATTTTAATGAAATAGATTAATAAAGCACTAACAAAAACTGGAGGAAGTACATTTTATGTCAATGATGGTTTTCTTCTTTAAAAAAATATATTCTACTTAATGTGATTTGTTTAGATATAGGGCCCCAAATTAAAATTTTGAACAGGGCCTCATTATGTTATTGGTCGGCCCTGATAAAAAACCTCGTACTAATGCACGGTTTTTGAGTTAGGCGGTTTAAATAGGTGGTCACAATTAGTTTTTGGAAAAATTGATGAGAACAATCTCACTTTTTTAACATCTTTCATTAACAATACCACCTTTCAACAATCTCAAAATGATGGAGTATCACTTTTTAACACTATATTCTTTTAATAGACCCAAATATCAGTTACCTGTTGAACATGTTACATTAACCCACTCTTCATTACGAAAAAGAAAGAAAAAAAAAGCTTATAACCATCACATTAAAAAGGGAAAGAAAAACTAAAGTCCCTTGAAACGTATTCACATATACAGTATACCGTATACTTAAACATGTCAAACGGGTCGGGCGGTTGGGTTTCGGGTTCGGCTAAAATACGGGTAGGGTGTATTTTGGATTTCGAAAATACGGGTTTAATACGGTTCAGGTTTACGGGGGTTTCGGGCCGGGTCAAATACGGGTTATTAACACATATTGAAATGTTAGTTTTCTTTCTTTTTTTTTTCAATTATAAATACAATTTTATTCTTAATTTCTTAATCACTTATTTTAGTAAATGATATTGGTGTGAATAAACATGTTATTTTAATGTTATTTCCGATGATTATTTTTAATAAGGGTTAAATATTAGTAACACTTGCAAAAATTTAGTCACTAATATTTAGAATAAAGAATATCGTATGATGTTGTCCTACATTCTGAAAAAGTCTTTTTAGGAGGTCGTATATTTATAACAAAGGATCTCGAGTAAAATTGTGATTATTAACTGATAAAATAATTTTAGGAATATACTCTATTATATACTTCTATTATTCGGTGATATTTATTAGAATTATATATTTGGTGATATTTAAAAAAAAAAAAAGTAATGTAAATAATATACTCCAATATTTGGTACTACCATTTTAGGATTTTTCAATAGTTGAAAATTATTATATGTTATTAATTAGTGTCTGTATTACATGAATAGATTAAAAAATGTAGAAAAAAAATACATTGTAACTAATATAATTAAATAATTGATTGATAGAGAACTATAACTAATTGAACTAAGTCAAATAATATTTAAATAAAAGTTGCACGATTTTTTTAATGTGCTTTTTTTTTATCAATATTTATTATTTATCGTAAAAATTAATTTATACGATTACAATTTTATAAATGCAAGTTTATTATTGATTGTTTCTTTACTTAACTATTGTTTCCATTGTTGAATTAAAGTTTTGGAGGGAAAATAATTGATTAGAGGATGATACCTCATCACTTTTCTAGTAGTTCCTATCCATTTAGTTAATAGGGGATAATATATACTCCGTACTACATACTATATTTACTCCCCCGTCCTTCTCTATAATTGGAGCATTGGGAATGAGGAGACGACTTTCCTAACGTAGACGATATTATTGACCTGACCACCTTTAATTCTTAATAAATAAATACTCGTTCCGTTCCAACGAATTGTATACATTTGATTTTTTGACACGATTTATAAGTAAGATGAATTTTCGATGTAACTTCTAATATATAAGATAAAATATATTCATGTGGGATCTTGTTTAAATCATCTAATCGAATACATTATGAATATCAAATTTTTATAACTTTTAGTAATACGTCACTAAAGATATAGACAAAAGAAAACGAGTATCGATATACGTACATAAAACAAATGTATACAAATGGTTGGAACGGAGGGAGTACTCCGTAATAGCTATTAAGGTAATTTAACCAAACTTTTCTTCTAACAACATTATATATATATATATATATATATATATATATATATATATATATATATATATATATATATATATATATATATATATATATATATATATATATATATATATATATATATATATATATATATATATATATATATAAGTATATTATGTTACTAACTTAATAAATTACTTATTTAAATATTTAGGCTTATTTTTATGACTAAATTACTTATGTATATAAAAATGTTACGTGATACTTTATTTATGTTATATATTTTGTTTAAGACTAAATTTAACTTAACTAAATTATCACTTGTTTAATTTATTTATTTATCACCTTTACATTTGTGTTTATATTACAAATTGAGAAAATAAATAAAAGAACTTAAAAATAATAAAATTTACTTATATTATTTTCATTGTATTTTATTTATTTATTTCTATTTATTATGTATATTTATTCTATGTACTTTATATTTTGTATGTGTTTTATATAATTGTAATTTTGGTCATATTTTTAATTTTCTTTAGTACTTTTACATTTGTTTATATATTATAATAATAGAGTAAATTAGTAACCTACAAAATATTTTATTTTAATAATACTCCACTTTTTTTTATATACGTAGAAATTTATAAACTTCATTTTCTAAAATAAATGGATTTATTTTATCCCAAAAATTTTATGCGACATTCATAAATAATAAAAAAATGATTTTACGTCAAATTTTGTAAATCGACTAAGTATGATTTAAATTATATTTCTTAAATTAATATATACTTATATCATTCCATTTTATTTATTTATTTATTTGTATTTACTATTCATATTATATATATAAATTATAGACTTTATATATCATTTCTGTGTTTATTATTTTATGGGTTTTTCTATGGGGTACCCCTCAACTATCGGCTTTTTCAAGTTGTACCCCCGCCTTTTTCGAATTACATGGTGTACCCCTAAATTTTATAAATTACTCTATATAGTAACCAAATTTTTGATTTTTTTGACGAAAATTTCACAATTGATAATGTAAATAGTGATTATTCCCTAATTGACTTTCATCAACCGTGATATATTTCTTCAATTTGCATCCTTTACTCGAAAAATTTCATTCCACCACACTACGACATAGCGGTGATGAAGGAATTGAGGTTGAAGGATTTAAAAGAGTGAGGTAGAGAGGTCAACGTCGACTGACAACAGAGGTGCATTGTGGTGAACATTTAGTGGTTTTGGTGAATGGTAAAGAAAGAGAGGTGGTTTGAAGCATTAAATTGGATTGATTAATATGTTAATTATTCATTTACAAAATAAAATTGTAATATATTTATCACTTTGGTTAGATATGGACTGATAAGTAAAGTTTAGGGGTACACCTTGTAATTTGAAAAAGGCGGGGGTACCACTTGGAAAACCCTTATTTTATTCATATTTTAATTTGACTTTAATATTTTTATGCTTAATTATGTATTATATTAATAAAATAAATTAGTATTCTACAAAATATTTTATTTTAAGCATATATCATTGAGTTCTTTTTAAATAGACAAAAACTTTTAAATTATGTTTTCTATAGTAAATAAATTTATTTTATTTTGAAACTTTTGTAAAACACTCATAAGTATTAAAGTAATTCTACGTCAAATTTTAAGTACGAATTAATTTATATATTCTTTTAGAAACTTTTATATTTTACAGAAACTTTAAATTTTAAAATAAAACTTTGAATTTTGAAATAATATTTTATTATACTTTAATTTTATTTTAATATAAAACATCTTTTAAGGAGACTCTTATTTTGAAATAAGTATTACTCCGTATAAGATATTTGGGATATTATGTTTCGGATAACACTTGAGGATTAAAGTATAACGTCGTCACACCAAAAGTAAGAATTTGAGGATTTGACTGTTTCAAATGAGTCCGACCGATTATTAAAGGTTACCAAATAATGTATTACTTGTTCACGGGCGACTTTTATATAAATTTTACGATGCGAGTCTGGGACGAATAGCTTGTGTTGGATTTTACCATATGATGTGTTTCGACTGCACTTGTAGTGAAAAGCAGGCTCGGAGGCTGCGTTCCGAGAGTCGACCTGGTGTTTAAGGTAGTTTTCCTACGACAGTGAAAACTGCGGTTCAAGAGTCTGCATAGGGTATGTGCGCATGTATAGACAAGTACTTGATCAATATTACGATCTAGGTATTGGGGGCAGAACAAGATTCTGAAAACTGCGGGTTCCCTCTTGGTGATGTAGATAATGTAATCATCGACTTTCATTTCGCCCAGAGCCCCATCTGAATAAACATATAATATAATTGAAATTCGGGCCCAGTTGAGCCTTATGGGTGAGATGTAAACCTAAGATTGGTTCTGTCTACGAGTCAGCGGTGATACTAGGAACCACGACTCGTGTGTTTATTATCTGTTTACGTGAAAAATGATTTAAAATCAAATGGCCGCCAATGTCCCATCTTTTAAACTTTACTGTTTTCATCACCTCACATGTTAGTTAATTGAATTAAAGGAAACTATCTGTTACGTGATATCCTTTAACATTTTTGTAAGCATATTATTAATTATTCACATGATTGTCTTATGTGTATGAGGTGATGTCAGATGAACGGTTTGGTTGCTGTTCCGCTCAGCGGCCTCTGTTTTATTTTTCTACAGGTCTAAGACATTGGAGAATCGAGCGAGAGATTTTAATATTATGTTTAGCTTGAAAATACAATCTACATTCTGTACTATTAAATCAAGACTATTGTGGACATGACATAGGTCCACCCCGACGCGGCCACGCGCGGGTTTGGGGAGGCGAATGAATCTCCATATGAGATGGTCAAATTGAAATTTAAATCGAAGTAGGAGTCGCCACCGAATTTTGTGGTTATTCGGAACCATTTGAGCCCACTCTATGTCGTAGTGGGCCGTATACAAAATACGGCCCATTTCCGATGTCAGAGTTTATTGGGCTCGTCCCTTTGCATTACGATACCGATAGCGACATTATCGGATATCGTGTATTGAATGACTCTCGTTGCCAATGGATTCGGACATCCGGAAACCATGGTTCTGCGTAAGGGGTGAGAGTACGTGTTGGGAAGTTCACTAAGAACACCCAACCCCGCCCGCACTTAGCGGCCTTTACTAAGATATCGTTCGTTTTTGGTGTACACGGGTTAGTTCGACGGTTGAATGATATGCAAACATTATTTTCCTAAGCATGTGAGAAAAATAAAATGGGTTGCTAAGTCGTTTAATGCATATTAAACTAATAACTTCAAAGTTATTTTAGCATGTGAAGTTCGTTTTAGTCTAATAAAATAAAGATGAAAATAAGTTGCTACAAACACGAGAAAACGGGTTATTAACGTTGAATAAATCGAATAAAGACATGAATAAATAATATGCATGACTCAAAAAAGTTTTAATGACACGTGATGGATTAACACGTGTTGACCGAGGTCGAAAAAAGAGTATTTATCGAAATATGTCGCGAAGGTCGCTTTTTATGTAAAGATTCGAAAAGAATAAAAAATAGAAAAGCGAGGAAACGAAAAAAAGGGACCCGGCGGATCAGGCCACCGTGCGAGTCGCCTAACAGGCGCGCGACTCACGTGGCAGTCTGTCCGGGTTTTTTTATTTTGTCGAAAACCGTTAATTTTTATAAATCGCGTACAAATATGGATTAATTTATACTCGATTTATATTTTCGATATTCGTCGTATTCGATATTCGATTATGAAATCGATATAGAATAGTTAGAATGCTTTTAGAAAAGGTTTTGAAAAAAAGTTTGTTTTGAACGAAAAGTGAGAAAAAAGAATTTTGAACGAAAAAGATGTTAATTCTCTCCGCGTTTAAAATCATCGAATTTTGTTTTAAAAAAAAGGTAATGATTTTATTAGCATCAACGAGAATTAATTAATTTAGTTCTTGTAGATACGATATTCGATTAGAGAATCGGTATCGTATTTTAAGAACGTTATATGAAAAATAGTTTTATAGTATCGATTATTAGAAATAAAAAATATGTGACGAACGACCCATATTAAAATACGAAAAGACCGACAACACAAAAAAAAAGAAGAAAAATGTGAGAAAGAGGGAGAGAAAAGAGAAGAATCGAGTTTGATTTACACCCTCAACCTACATGCTTCGTTTTCTCGGTATAAGGCTCGTCGGACGGTGGCTTAGGCACGGGAGCGTCGAGATGATGCGGGATGAGTTAAAGTGTCGGTTTGGTGCGTTTTTTATGTTTGAGGTGACGGTGGGTTCGGCCGGATGTGTGGATCGGTTTCGTCGGAATTTCGAGGCTACTTCAGAATTACGTCGGGAATCGAGGATGTATGTATGTGTCTTCTGGTTTTTTGTGAAATCGTGTTGCTTAATTGTTGTTGTGAAAATCGTGTTTTTTGTGTTGAATATGAGGTCCTATTTATAGGAGTCGAGGTAGTCTTGCTTGTGTGACAAGAAATACTAGTTTGGATAGGAATCACGAGAGTTCGAAAGGGAATGAAAGTCTCGTTTCTTGGTGGGGAAGCCAAGTAACTAGGCTGAAAGGGGAGTATTTCGGCTGTTTAGGGAGTTCTAGCCGAGTATCTGAGCTCGGTTTGTGAACTGTTTCGGTTTCCGGATAGAATTCCTACTTGAGATCGAATTCTATCCTTAAACGAATTTGTTTAATATTTATGAAAGCCGATCTTTGTAGTATTTGGGACCAAATCAGCCGTGTGAGGTGTCACGGCTGACTCGTGTGTCTTGAGAATATTTTTCGACCGGGTTTTGACTCGGTCGTAAAAAGACGGTTTTACCCCTGGTGTCGGAATCGACCCAAATTAGTCTCATTTGACTCGAAACGACCCATTGGGCCTGGATTTGAGGTTGTTTTTGTAAGATTTGTACTCCGTAATAAGCCTAAACCAAATGTCCATGATTTCGAGCCCATATCCGAGTCCATTAAAGCATGTTTGCGTTCGATCATCATCGGGTGTTTGGCGGGACCTACTATAGACACCTGGCGGTCAAAATGTGGGTGTCTACAGAGCCCCCACTCTGACTGAGGCTTGGACAAGGCGAAAGTCAGAGTAGCTACCAGGCCAATCGAGGATTAAGACCTGGCAGACTTCCGATCGGGTCGTTTAGAGTCCATTAGACTTGCGTGAAGGGCTCGCCAGCCATAAGATAGAAATCATACCTGGATAGACGTCAATAATGTTGCGGGGACTTTTCTTAAAAAGTCTTGGGTATGTCTGTTTACAGACACATCCATCTTGGAATGGCACGGGAGCCTCCATTGGAAGCTGTGGGTATACCGCTTACTGATAATCCCACCTCGAAATAGCACGGGAGCCTCCATTAGAAGCTGCGGGTGTACCGCTTACTGATACATCCCATCTTAGAATTGCGCGGGAGCCTCCATTGGAAGATGTGGGTATACCGCTTACTAATAATCCCACCTCGGAATAGCGCGGGAGCCTTCATTAGAGGCTGCGAATGTACCGCTTACTGATACATCCGATTCTTCAGTAAAAATGTTGCTTGAATTTTCACTGGGAATTTTCTTTTGAGAATTCTCCGGGAGTCTTGGGATACCTGTCTGTTTTGCATTCAACATTCAGATAAAACATTGACTCACGCTGGGGAAGAAAATGATTTTTTTGATTGATTTTTGGAAAGAAAATGCTGAAAATTTTCGAAATTTTTTGGAAACGCTGAAAATTTTTGATTTTTTTTGGAAATTAGAATGCTTGGGATGACTTGATTCCCGATCAGATTCTGACACGGACTTCTAAAATCCTCTGGTTAGGCCTGTATGCCTAGATGAAGTGTGATAAAAATTCCTATTCCCGGGGTGACTAGGAAAGGGATTTTCTCAAATGGCTAAGTTTTGCAAATTTTAAAATGAGAATTTGGAGAGAGACATGCCGACAGACTCGACACTGGACGTGATCGGACGAGTTGGCAGACACGACTGGACTCTCTAAGGGTTGGACCGTGACTCGGTAGGGGATGGGCCACCTAAGATGACAAGACTCTTAAGTTGTGCTATTCCGTAGGCCTAGGCGAGTGGCAACATGGTCGAATCCTCAGAATGGGAAAGATATGTTTTGAGACTGTTTCCGTATGACGGGGCTTTGTGGGAGCAATGCCGTAGACTGGTGTTCTTTTGAATTTTTTTGGTTTCGGGGTATATTCCCAAAGTAAGTGTTGTCTCGAGTCTCTGATAGATTCTCGTCCTTGACTGAGCCGAGTACTAGGACACGCTATAGAAAGGAGGCTAGTTCTTGAATGTCTTTGGATTATGTGAGTGGATGGAGAACTTCTGCCTAGGAGAAGCCCCCAGGATGACAAAGCTAGCTGCTGAGAACATGACAAAGTCGTGACCGGAATGATGATGCTTTTTTGAATGAGTGTCAATGTGGGTGGTTGTGCCTCTGTTGAAAGGCTGCCTACGTATTCACGTGTGGTGAAATCAAACCAAGCCGTAGTTCAATGTTGAAAGATGTATTACGATGCCTAGCTTATTAGGGCTTTGTGTGTAACTAGCCATAGCAATGGTGTAGGCTAGGTGCATTCCCAATGATGTCTTGATCAAAGGGCTAGAATGGTTAGGATGTTGATCCTGTGACTGTGAGCGTTCTCCGGGGTAGCCCCCAGAGGTGGTGTGAACTATTTGGGCATGTTCTATGCCAACTGCAAGTTGAATTCCCGTGTTTGGGCTGGTAACTGGTTTAGATGTTTTTGGAAATGCGGTGCTAGGAAGTAAGTGGCTTTGATGGTTCGAAATCTGGAGCTCGATTTTGTGGAGCTAAGGCTTCGAGGGTAAGGTATTGTAACGTGGTAGAAAAGGGGGAAGTCGAGCAATAATGACTCGAACTTCGATCGGGATAGGTTTGATAATGCGGGATCTGATTTCCATGTCTGGCCCTAATGGTTAGGGTATCCTATGGAGCTTGAATCCTCAAAAATCCGAGCTATCTCTAGCCTAGGTCTCGGGAAGGTCTTGAGGGTTGTAATGTGGGAAGGCTAGATGTGGTGCTAGCTGACCAGCTTGATTGTATTTCCCCTATTTGATGGTATGGGTTTTGATAATTTTTGAATTGACCGTTTCACTTGAGTTGATCATTAGCTACGGTCATGGGTTTTTGAATTCTTTGGGTTGACCTCTTAGCCCCGGTCATGGGATTCTTCATTTGGATTGACCGCTTAACCTCGGTCATGGGTGCCTCTCTTTTTTGATAACGGCCTGTTTTTTTTGTTTTTGCCTTTTGCTTCTTTCCTGGACTTTTGATTTCTTTTCGTCCAACTTTTTTTTTGTCGGTCAGACTAACACCTAAGGTAGGGATTGGTTAGTCTTATTGGATGGGTGTTTATTGTGGGAAATGGGCTTGCCTCCCGCCTTGAACCCAAACTAGGAGACTACCTAGATTTGTCATAGGATTTGATACCGCTCCTGCTAAAGATAGTTATGTGGCTTTCTATGTCTGACATGGAATAGGTAAAGGAAAACACGGGTTCGGTTTCCTGCAGTCATTATAGATGTGCCTGTAATAGTCACGTGCATGTGCTCACAGTGTATGATGGTGCTCATCATGTTCTCGGAAACACATAAGGAAAGTATATATGAGAAATAGAAAAGTTGATTTTATTGAATTTGAAAAGAGGACAGAATGCAAAATGACTCTGGCTCTGATTTGGAAATGAGGATGTAGGGTATCCTAGACTCGGACTCAAACTTAGACTCGAATCGAATCCGGACTTTCGGATGCTCGGTTGGTATATGTTCTTTTTGTAAGGTCCTTGATTGGAGAGAACGGCAGGTGCCACAACTCGCCTAAACTCGGCTTTGCGCAAATGCAAGAGAGGGAGTCAAACTAGACACGGCCCGGGGTGACGGGATGACAAATACTCTTGGATCGGGATACCCGAACGTTGGTCTAGACAAGGTAACGACCGCGAATTAGACTCGAGCTGCATAAGGGTGAGTCCGAAAATGGGGGCGACCGTGTTTGACCGTGTCGCGTGCTTGGACCAACCGTGGTGACCTAACCCTAGGTGACTCGAGTGTTCGTAGCATAGGTACAACTCGAAGAAGGCATCATAAGGACGCCGGTGTAGGATGGACGTGGGGTACTCCCTAGGGTGACCATGTGTAGACACCCGCATTTTGACTGCCACGTGTCTATGGTAGTCTCCGAAAAACACCCGATGATGATCAGACGCAAACGTGACTTGGTATACTTGGATTTGGACTCGGAATCAATAATATCCGATAAGGACTTTTAACGGAGTAAAAATCTCACAAAACAAACCTCAAATTCAGCCCCGGTGGGTCGTTCCGAGTCAAATAAGACTAATTTGGGCCAAAACCGACACCAAAAATAAATCCTGTCTTTTGGCGACCGGGTCAAAACCCGGTCAAAGACGAAACCGTCTCAGAAATCAGCCAAATTCGTTCTCGAAAACTGGCGCACAAAATCGAAATTAAAAAAAAACAAACAAATCAATCAAGGATAATCTTTCCTTATTTGTCTCGCCCAATTGATCCACTCGATCGAGTGGATTGACCCCACTCGGTCGAGTGGAGCGTCTTGAACCCGGTTTGACCTGTTTGCAAGGGCACTCGATTGAGTGCACTAGGACCACTCGATCGAGTGCCCCTATGTCGTGGGGTAACGCCTATAAATACCCCACGACTCCCATTCATTTGCAAGGTTTTTTCCTCTACATTTCATCCTACATTTTCACCCTAACACCCTATACACTCTATACTCCAACCCTAAGCCATACTAGCCACAAAACTGAGCCTCCGTCCCTCGAAAAACCGACGTAATACGCACACACACCCACACACACAATAACTCGCGTACATCCTCGATACTCCGGCGTCCCGTCGCTATTTACGAGTCCATTTCCGAGGCCTATACCTAGCATGTATGTTGAGGGTGTCCTAAACCCCATCTCGATCCCTCCTATCTCGTCTCTTTGTCATTTATTTTATCGCATTTTGTATTACAATCATAATCGTAGCACTAACACTAACACTACACTAACGTTATTATACTTTTTGCATTTTCATTTTTGTATCATCTTTCATTACTAATATCGTTATTATACCGCGTATACATAAACTAGTATCAAAATCCGGCTTTAAATCCGTTTGACTATGATGTTTGCCTAAAGTCCGTCTAATCCCTTTACGAGCAACGACGGAGGGGGAGCCCTTTCGAGGAGCCCCGCCCCAATGTACTCAAGGGCGTGACGCGATTGCAAACGGTCATAGTTGAACGTATTTAATCCCATTTCTATAATTAGTGCGGAACTCGTTGACACGAAAACCGACATCATATAACTCGAAAGAGTTAGTTCCGATGTCGTGACGTAGAGGGAAGCATTTCATCACTAATTCAAATTTTCTAGTATAACGATAAACATTTTCCTAAAACTCCGATAATGGTATTATAATCGTTCATACACGATTATAGTACCGGAGGCCAAGTTAAATACCAATCATGCGATATTCGTATTTGGTTTGGCCGACCATCGATTTTAAGTCATAAAATGAAGCGAGTTATCACTCGTACAGGGTCTACTCGACCGAGTACATATGTTACTCGATCGAGTAGCACCCAAAAAAATGGGCAGTAGCCACGTAAAGGACGCACTCGACCGAGTCAGCCCACGACTCAATCGAGTGGGTCCTGTAACCCATAAAACCGAGGGGTTTGACACACATTTCAAGCCCCGTCCTTTTATCGACTTTAGTCACCACGTGTAAAGACCATCACGAGACCTTCCTATTTTCAAAACCATGCACATCACGACACGTAGAACGACTTTGATCAATTTTTGACATGATAAGTCGGGACAAGACTACGGGATATGAGATCGGGCTAGCAATATGCCACAGTCTCATGTTTCCGTCCTTCGTTTAGTACACGACATAATGTGTATTTAATCGGGGTTAGTCCATTTACATATTTCGCGGTCTAGTTTACATACGGGTCCGTTCCTATCATTGTATTGCGTTATTTTTTATTTTTGTTTATTATTTTTTACGTAATGTTGTATTGTGAATTCCGGGTTGTATTTCTGCCTGTGTAACTTGTACGTTATTTTTTACATACGGGTCGGGTCATTTATTTGCTTTACGCTTTATAAATGAACCTCGCATGCTAAATCACTCCGACCATAATTAAGATGCATTAAATGACGTAGTTAACGCAAAATTCACATGCTTAGCCCGAAAACGCTGTTTGCATATCATTTAGTCGTTTTACAAGCGCGCGTACACGAACACGAACGATGTCTTAGTAGAGGCCGCCATGTGCGGGTGTGGTTGGGTGTCCTTAGTGGGCTTCCCAACACGTACCCTCACCCCTTACTCAGAACCATTGGTTTCCGGATGTCCGAAACCCTTGGCGCACGAGAGTCATTTTATATATGAAAGCCGGTGTAAACGGTATCGATATAACAATGCAAAGGGACGAGCCCCATAAACTCTGAAATCGAAGTGGGCTTACTTTGTGTGTAGCCCATGACGACATAGAGTGGGCTCGTATGGTTCCGAATAGCCACAAAATTCGGTGGCGACTCCATTTTGACTTAAATTTCGAACCCGAGAACAATCTTACCACGAGATTCATTCGCCTACCCAAACCCGCGCGTGGCCGCGTCGGGGTGGACCTACGTCATGTCCACAATTTGGCGACTCCGCTGGGGATACCTGATGTACCACATGTCAACGGGGTTCCTAGGGTGAGACTCGAAGAGAAATAGTTCGTAGATTAATGTGCGCGCGTTAGTTTAATGATTCATGCATAACCCAAATTTTGCCCGGGCCGGTTACTTGTGACCGACGTCCCACTATACCACGGTGCATTTCTACATGGGTGCACTAAAGACATCGATGGTGGAACTCGTCTAGGTTTTGCGGCATGTCCTAAGACCAACTCGGCTTAGGGAGTCCATCCTCAATACGAGAAAGCCATCGTTGTCGGTATAGACCCTATTTTGACCGACCGAGACTTAGTGTAAAGCATACATGAGTGTCGTTATAATGCTTGTTTGACTACATGCTACTTGGTTTCCGTGTCATTTTTCAAAAAACGTCATTTCAAAATTGCATCTTTCCAAAAATACCCACCTTTCGAAAAACCCGAAATACTGTCCATTTCGGGACCCGACTTTCCAAAACGCCCAAATTTGAAAAACCCGAAATGCTGCCCATTTCGGGACTCATCTTTTTCAAAATGTCCAATTTTCAAAACTCGGAATGCCGCCGAAATTTAGGATCAACGATTTGACTCAAAATATCCTTTTCTTTAGTCGGCATGCTGTCCGTTTTAACTCTCGAATTTCCGACACCGTTTTGATTTTCTGAATTTTCTTCAAAATTCTAATCTTGGTTTTTGAAATTCTGCTTTTCATTTTCGAACTATCGGAAATTCACCCTTTACATATTCCAACTTCAAACTTCCAACTTTCCTAAAATAGACCTTCCCTATTATAGGACCTACCGTCTATCCGTGTGTCAGGTCTTTGCATAGTACGTAGAGGGTTTATAGCGTCGAAACTCCGTCGATCTTAGATCACGAGTTTCCCCCCTTTCCCGAGTCCGCCTTATTTGTCAAGGCACGACCAACCCGCGTGGGGCATACCCCTACAAAGGAAAGTCCGTCCATACACTCGAGTCATAAGTCTGGGGAATAATCTCACGCGGACCTTCCTTCGAACGGGACTAGGCCCACTAGGTCAAAATCCTAAGGAAGTCATACCACCTACGAGTCATCCGTCTAGGTGTCCTTCTCGAGTCTTTTCCACTCAGTCCTTTTCTTTTGGGTCGCTCGGGATGTACTTTTTTCTACGGTTCCAAGATCTGGGTTCGGTTTCTGATTACGTGGTGTTCTTACAGACAGGCCACCGGCAACCAGACACACTCGCAGGATGGAAGCTACTTTAGGCAGTGTGAAAACCTCTGTGGACGCCATGGTCGACAAACAGGCCGACATCGAAGCCCAACTGCATGAAATGAGGGCTGGTCAAATTGCTATCATCACTCGTTTGGCTGCAGTGGAGCAAAGGACTCCAAATACGGGGGTTACGGAACCTTTGGCTGAACTGGTTAGCTCGGTTCGCCGATTGGAAGAGCAAGTTCATCTGACTGGGAGTAACAATATCCATCGGGAGAATAGTCGCGAGTATAACCCGTTAAGTGACAAGCTGCCCGCAAACCTGAACCTCACCGGTTTGCCCATGTTTAAAGGGACTGAAGACCCGTTACTACATGTACGGGCCTTCAAGGAGTTCATGGCCATCAAAGGGGTGGACTCTACCATGTTCAAGAGCCTCTTTGCTGCGTCTCTTGAAAAGCACCCTCGGGCCTGGTACTACAGGCTAGACCCGAAGAAATACCCTACTTGGGATGATGTGGCCACCGAGTTCGCTCGGAACTATGCTGACAACACCGAGATCCAAACCACAATGAGATCTCTGGAGGTTATGGCCCAAGAGCCGAAAGAAGGTTTTACCAAATACCTTCAACACTGGAGGGCCGAGAGTGTGAAATTGGTCGATAAGCCCAGTGAGAAGACTTTGGTGGAGGCTTTTGTCAAGAACCTCCTCCCCTCCTACCAGGTTCACCTCCGATATGCTGTCATACCCAATTTCACCACCCTTACTGAAATGGGTATGAGGATCAAAGATGACTTAAGACTAGAAGACCTCACTAAGGCCACTGCCAAAGGTTACCAAGGGGCTTCTTCCTCCACTACCAAGCCTCAAGCTGCAACCCGCAGCATTTTCGACGCGGTTAATCTACTAGATGCCCCGTCCAAGAAGAACACCCCACCTCAGGTTTTTACTGATATAGGTACTACCTATACTTATGCCTTACAAAGGCTGTCCTCAAAAGGCCTAATCCAACCGATAGGCCCAACTCCTGAAGTTCCGGTCGAGCGACGCTCCAAGAACTACAATGCCCAAGCCTATTGCCAGTACCACCGAGGCAATGGGTATGATACCGAGAAGTGCTGGAAGCTGAAGCACTTGATTCAGGACCTGATCGAAAGCGGTAAAATCCCGCTACCCGGAGATAAGCCCAGCAACAAGGAGAACCCTTTCAGCTCCCACGCCATCTTTACCGGGGAGGTGATTGATTGCTCTCACCTTATCTCTCCATTTGTCCCGCAAGTGAACGGGATCTGGTTCGACGACGAGGATGACGTCTACCTCGCCAAAGGAGAAGCTGTCCCCATCACCTCCGACGAGATTCGAAGGACTAAATCCCGAGTCCTAACCAGTAACCACCTTGGTCATCCCTATCAAGCCACTAGCTCTAGGGACACCCCTATCCCGACAACCGTCACCGAGCCATTCAGGACGGAAGTCGCCCCCGAGGAGCCAACTGCTGAAACGGCCCTCGTAAAGCAGCTGAAGAAGACCCGAGTTGACCTCACTATATGGCAGCTCCTAGTCAGCTCACAAGAGCATCGAGAAGCACTTACAAAGGCTCTCAATCAAATTAAGGTTGACTCTTTGGTTACCCCTGCTGAAATGGTAGCCACGGTCCTGCCCCATCTGAAGGGCAAAGCCAAGGAAGGAGGTCCGATGATCACTTTCTCCGAGGCCGACCTACCGCCATTCGGGGCCTCCCACAATCTTGCCCTCTACATTACGGTGGTTTGCCGAGGGAAATACCTCCCTATGACCCTGGTTGATGATGGGTCCGCTGTGAATGTTCTTCCTCTAAGGACCGCAAAAGCCCTCGGCATTACCGAGGCTGACTATATCCCGACTGCTCAGACCATCCAAGCCTTCGATGGGAGCCCAAAGTCGGTAGCTAGGGCCGTGAAACTGACCGTCATAACGGGCCCGATAGAGAAAGAGCTCGAATTCCAGGTGATCGACGTCACCTCGTCATTCAACTTGCTCCTAGGTAGGCCTTGGATCCACGCGGTCAAGGCGGTGTCCTCCACCCTCCACCGAAAGATCAAGATGCCTCTGCTTAACGATGTCATCACTTTGGAGGCAACACCAATGACTGTGGCTAGATGTAACGCAACGGGACGCACGGACCTATGGGGGTTCGATTTTTTGGGGATGATCGAGGAAGAGTACCTCTTTAGGCCTTACTTCACTACGAGCATCGACACGATGCTCCAAAACCTAGGGTACTTTCCGGGGGCTACCTCTCGACCCGATCTTCCAGCTGGGAAGATCATCGAGGTTCTCAAAGATGAAGAGTCTCACTTTGGTCTCGAGTACGCCATAACTCCCGACAATGTTGTCCGAGCAGGAATTGAGAAGGCCTGCAACATTATTAAGGGTATCCACTTGAGCCCTTACAGCCCACGGTTGGCTGACTACTTTGTCACACCGGTATTTGGGGCTGTTCAGGTTGGTCTGTACCAACCGAATGCTGTGCAGCTCGGGACCCACTTGGCCCGGGACTGCAACTATATCCCGGATGATGTGTTCGCCCTCATCCAGTCCGACGGAGCTGAAGATGCTGAGCCCGCGCTAGGGCTACTATTTGGGGAAGACACCATAACCCCAACTCCAAAGGAAGACCTGGTCAACCTGATCCTCCGCAGCAACAGGTTTGACCCGACCAAGCTGATCTCGGATGTTGGTTCCGAGACGGGAAGCAGGGCCTGGAGGAAGACTGTCAAGTGGACTGACAGTCAGGGAAAAATCTACAAGCTGGTCACCGGAGAGGGAGACATGCCTGAGTCTGAGTCCGAGTCCGAGTCTGAGTCGGAGTCAGAGTCTGAGTCTGAGGTCGAGTCTAGGGAAGTCGGTGCTAGAGTCACTCCTATAACCCCTCTCCCTTTTATCATTCCTGCTGCTGGCACCTCAGGGTCTGTCTCGAGTGCTTTACCAATTCCGCCACTGACCAATGATCAGATGGCTGCTCTTTTTGAGCTATTCTCCAAATTTTCAATCAATAATAACAACCGTTCTGCTTACGACTTGTCTCTTTTAAATTCTGCTTTCAAAAATGATTTATGCTATGATATTGAGAAACCAGACGAACAGGTACCTTTACCTCCGCATCTGATCGAGCAACTAGAGCAAAGGGAGTCCCGAAACCCAGTGATCGAAGAAACCGAGTCCATAAATGTGGGAACAACCTTAGAGCCTCAGACACTTAAGATAGGGTTATCCTTAGATCCCGAGGAGAAACAACAGTTCATAAACCTCCTCCAAGAGTTCAAGGATGTCTTCGCATGGTCCTACAAGGATATGCCGGGGATAGACCGGGAAATAGCCGAGCACCACATACCAATCAAAGACGGGTGCAAACCGGTCAAACAGAAGCTTCGTCGGATGAGGCCCGAGTGGTCTCTCAAGGTAAAAGAAGAATTCGACAAACAATTCAAAGCCGGCTTCATACAAGTGTCCGAGTATCCGGACTGGGTGGCAAACATCGTGCCGGTTCCTAAAAAGGACGGTAATGTGCGGGTATGTGTTGATTTTCGGGATCTCAACAAGGCGAGCCCGAAAGATGATTTTCCGTTACCACATATCGACATACTGGTAGATAACACAGCCAATCATGCCCTTCTATCATTCATGGACGGGTATGCGGGGTACAATCAGATCAAGATGGCGGAAGAAGACATGAGTAAGACTACCTTCACAACACCTTGGGGTACTTACTGCTACACCGTCATGCCATTCGGCCTCATTAATGCCGGAGCCACATATCAGAGGACCGCTACCACTTTATTACACGACATGATGCATAAAGAGGTAGAAGTTTATGTAGACGACATGATCGTCAAATCTAAAGAACGGGATGGTCACATCACCGCCCTAAGAAAATTCTTCACCCGATTACGCAAGTACAACATGAGGCTAAACCCTCAAAAATGCAGTTTCGGGGTAACATCAGGCAAATTACTGGGTCATATCGTTAGCCAACGAGGTATCGAAGTCGACCCAGCTAAAATCAAAGCCATTACCGAGATGCAACCTCCTAAAACCGAAAAAGAAATAAGGGGATTTCTCGGGAAAGTCCAGTACATCAGTCGGTTCATTTCCAAGTTAACCATGGTGTGCGAACCAATTTTCAAGAAACTAAAAGTGGGAGAACGGGTACTATGGGATGACAAGTGCCAAGCCGCTTTCGACAAGATCAAGGAAATTCTGTCTGCTCCGCCGGTCTTAATGCCACCTCAACCCGGTTTGCCTTTGTCGTTATA
This sequence comes from Agrostemma githago, assembly GCA_958450325.1. NCBI lineage: Eukaryota > Viridiplantae > Streptophyta > Magnoliopsida > Caryophyllales > Caryophyllaceae > Agrostemma > Agrostemma githago. The sequence continues at coordinate 18,329,632 of OY288250.1, forward strand.
CCTAACGACGACCGAGACAACCATGGGGGCTATGCTGGCTCAGACGGTTGACTCCGAAGAAAGAGCCATTTACTACATCAGCAAGAAGTTTTTAGAGTATGAGTGCAAATATACCATGCTCGAAAAGACGTGTTTGGCTCTAGTCTGGGCCACTAAGAAACTCCGGCACTATATGCTCAGTTACGAGGTCCATGTGCTATCCAAAATGGACCCGATCAAATACATCTTCGAAAAGCCCGTTCTCAATAGTCGAATCTCTAGATGGACTCTAATGCTGGCGGAGTTCGACTTGAAGTTTGTACCGTTAAAGGCTATTAAAGGTCGAGTAGTAGCTGAATTTCTGCCGACAGCCCAATAATCGAAGAAGGACACACCGACACCTGGTCCTTCCCAGAAGAAATATTTTCCATACTGATACTGAAACTTGGGACTTATACTTCGATGGAGCATCCAATTTTCGAGGGTTCGGAGTCGGGATCCTCCTAATTTCACCAAAAGGAGAGCACACTCCCATCTCCATCAAACTGGACTTTGATGTTACCATGCAGCAGAGTACGAAGCATGCATTTACGGGCTACAAGCCGCCGCCAATCTGGGGATCACAAATCTCCGGGTACATGGTGACTCATCCTTGGTCATTAACCAAGAACTCCAAAAATGGAAGACTCGAAATGCTAATCTCGTGGCCTACCAGGCACGAGTAAGGGATCTCGAGAAGCAATTCCAAAAGGTAGAGTACATATACCTACCCCGGGAAGAGAATCAGTTTGCAGATGCACTCTCAAAATTGGCATCTTTGCTGAACATTCCCGACCACGTCACCAGTATGCCGATTTGCATCGAAAGACGCTCCGAGCCGGCGTACATCCACGACATCGAAGACATTGAGATAACTGATCCCGAACCATGGTATCAGGCTGTGTTAACGTACCTGACAAACGGAGAGTATCCTCCCGGGATGGAAGGTCGAGCCAAGAAAGCCTTACGAAGGTTAGCCACCCAGTTCATCCGTACCGACGACGGTCAGTTATACAAAAAGACGGCACAGGGGGCTCTTCTCGTTTGTGTTGACAAGTATAAGGCTGAAAAGGTTATGGCCGAAGTACATGATGGTGAAAACGGCCCACATATGAATGCCCACATGCTGGTCCGGAAAATCATGAGGCTCGGTTATTACTGGAATACCATGGAAGCCGACCGCCGGTCGTATGTCAAACATTGTCATAACTGTCAAATCTTTGGCAATGTGCAACATATGCCGTCATCATTGATGTATACCATGACGTCACCCTGGCCATTCTCAACTTGGGGTATTGACATAATCGGGAAAATAAATCCCTCTGGTACCGGTGGGCATTGCTTTATTTTGGTAGCCATCGACTATTTCACCAAATGGGTCGAAGCTGAATCATATCGCATTCTCAATGCTAAGCATGTCGCCAAGTTTATCCAGAACAAAATAATATGCCGATATGGGATTCCTTATGAATTTATCAGTGATCACGGGACTCATTTTCAAGCCGAGACTGCGGCCCTGCTGACCAAATATAAAATCCAAAGGCATACTTCCTCGCCTTACCGCCCCCAAACAAATGGAGCAGTAGAGGCGGCTAATAAAACAATTGTCACCATACTAAAAAAGATGGCTGATAATTACCGGGACTGGCCCGACAAAATACCTTTTGCCCTATGGGGATACCGAACGTCAATTCGCACCGCAACCGGAGCAACGCCATATTACCTAACCTATGGGATGGAGGCAGTTCAACCAGTTGAGTTGGAGGTACCGTCCCTCAGAATTTTGCTGGAAAGCTGATGGGAAGGATTTGTCGTGAATCCCAACCGTCAAACAAAACCAACTATACCTAGTGGGTAGCTAGGGTAAGTCGGGTCGAATCCACAGGGACAGGAGGTTGGACTAAGGTATGCTACGGTCTAGGACTAGGTTCGAGACAAGCTATTCTAAGGAAGGGGAGACTAGGACTAAGCTAGGTCTAAAGCAAGAAAACAATCAAAGGAAACGGGCTAGGATTAGGTCGGGGTCAAAGGGGTAACGGAATGATCGAGGAAGAGCTAGAGTGAAGGAGGTAGTAGGGTAATCTAGGTTGGTCCGGGCTCTCGCAACTTAGGCCTACCTAGAGGTTCATCCTATAACCCATCTCGGCGACACACATGACAAACGGGGTTCCAGCGCGCTATAGTGGCCTAGGTCGCATTCGGGCTCTCGCTACTTAGACCGACCTAGGGGTCGTCCTCACCGGGCTCTCGCAACTTAATGAGGGAACCGAACCCACAAACAAACTATCACCCACAAGAGAAAAGAAAGAAAAACAAGCATATGCACATACTAGTCATTCAAGCATTTCAACAAACATGTGATATGCATCAACCAAGAGGAAACCCAAATCTTCCACCAACATCTTCAACAATCCCTTAATCATCCAATTAACACCCTAATCACCTTACTAACCCTAGCAAGAACACTACTCTAACATATCTATTCTATAACTAACACTAACAAGATGAGCCAACACAAGAACAAGAGGATGCATATATGAAACTAGCAAGAATGAAGAACAAAACAATAAACAAGAACTAAAGATTCAAACTTGAATGATAAAAACAAGAATAAGAAGAAAGAAAAGGGATTATACCATACTAGAAGATGAAAGGAAGAAAGAAACTTGCATAAATGGAAGAACCCAAAACAAACATCCAACTTTGTCAAGCTTTGTGGAGATCTTGAGAAATTCCCAAATTACAAGTATTAATCTATGATTAACGATAATATAAAGACTAATCTACACTAATCTATGCTAATCTATGCTAAAATAATCTAGGGTTTAGTGTCTAATGTCTAACATAAGATAGTGTCTTAATACAAGAGGGGGGTATATATAGGGTTTTAGAATGAAAGGAGAAGAAAAGAAAGCGAGGTGTGCAGCAGCAGGCCCGTCCCGGCCGAGACGGGATGGTCCCGGTCAAGACCAGGTCGGTCCCGGTCGGGACGCCACCTTCCCGATCGGGATGGGCTCACAGTAGCCGCGCTTCATGCTCACTTCATCCCGAACGGGATGGGTCTTTGTAGGCTTCCCTTAAGAGCTCTTTGGTCCCTCCTTGCTTCTCATGGGCTTCCCGTCGATTCTCGGGACTCGGGACCGGGTCTCGGAGGCTCGGGATTGGGTCCCAAGGTCTCGGGGTCGATTCCAAGGCGTCGAATCATCGTTCATTTACTCCGTTGGCTCCAAAATGTGTATGTATAGAGTCGGAATCGCTCCAACTCTTCCAAATCGGTCTCGGGAACCTCAAAGGAACTAAAGGAAGCATAAGAAGCCCCTAAACCGCTCCCAAGGAGCGATTCTACAAGGAACATGGGACCAAAACACTACGAAATAGGCACTACAAATCACACTTATCAACTCCCCCACACTTAACCCTTACTCGCCCTCGAGTGAGCACATACTACTACTAAACTAACCGACTGGGTATTAGCGCACCCTACGCCCCTTCAAATCACGCGAGTGCACTTAGAGGAAAAGTGCACTCCGCAAAGCAAGTTGGGTCTTGCGACAAAACCGCGGATGCAACCGGACACGAAACACACAAATAAACAAACACACAAACAAACACGTAATCGGTTGCACCCAAAACAAAAGAAATACCGCTTCCCTCTAAAAGCGGTGAAAGAAGCACCGGTTTAGGACTCGAGGTAAGTGACAACGTTCCCAAGCTAGCAATACAAACTAAGGTGAACTAAACCCTAATAGTATGACGATAAAGCAACAAAAACGTTGGTAACTTACCTAGGTCCTCCTAACTTTCTAAAAACGTACTAAGGGACGATCGACGGAGTGGAAAAGTGAAGAACCACGGTGTTAGTCGACACTGTAGGTAAGTGAGACCCCGCCCCCTTTAGCGTGAGCCAAAAGGGTCGTCCCGTGTCCAAGACCGCCTAACTAGTCCAAGTAAAAAAAAGGGTGGAAAACATGCAAAATGAGGGAAGACCGACTAATGCCACTATCATCCTTCCTCGGGACTCGGTCCTTTGGTAGGCTCTTCACGGCAAAAGTCGGAAAAAGGCTTATTTTTGTGGGGATTTCTTTTTGTGAGACGGGTTTTCTTTTGGCATTTTCTTTCTTTTCGACATTTTGATTTGTTTGTTGCCATGCCATTTCTTTTTCTTCTTTTCTATTTTCTTTTGGCTTTTGTGCCTTTTCTTTTTCTTCATTCTTTTCTTTCTTTCATTTTTTTTCTTTCTTTTCTTTTCTTTGCCCTTTTTTTGGCAAGATTTGGATTTTTGGCATTTCTTTGTATGACAAGAAAGAGAGGAATCAACAAGTTGCAAGTTATTGTGTGGATATGTGTAGGAGGTAGGGTAATGGGTGAGTCGGGGGTCGCGATTTCCCTTCAAACCCGCAAAAAGTGAAGAACTTGGACTAATCAAAACAATCCTAAACACGGTCACCTAGGGGACGAGACTCGGTAACCAAGGCCTTTTCACACCGTGGGTGGTCATAATGGTCAAAAGTGCAAATCCCGTAGTAAATTCCTAGTAAGCTAGGTGGACTCAAGGTAAAGGACCAACGAATTCATTGATTTAGGGTCATTCTACTAGACTAAAGTCCAAGACTCGATTTACACTACTAGGAAGGGAAAGTAAGCACTCACACACTAGCCTCTAAACCGGGTTTTCTAAAACGGTTTACGCACAAGTCACACAACACAACATAAAACAAAGACACGATGAAAACGAAAGAAAAAGAAACAAAAGCAACGAAACAAAAAACAACACAAAATGAACACATACACAACACAAACACCACCCCGATCATCCAAACAAGCCACCAAATCAACCACAACTTTACAAAGCTCCACCCGAGCACACAACAACACAACCTTCTCCAAACATCATAAGGAATAAAGAGGGAAAGAGGGTTAGAAGGTGTTACCGGATGTATTTAGAGCTTTCCAAAGTCAGCGGCGATTAAGCGACCTAAGAGGAAAAAGGGAGACAAACACAAACAACAAAACAAATATACGACACAAAGACACAAAAAGGAAAAGACACCAAAGAAAATCTTTTTGATTTTTGTGAAATTGTTTCAAATGTTTAGGGTTTTTTAAAGCTTTTTTCGGAAAAACTAAGAAAATAAACTAAACTATACTAGAATATCGCTCCCCCACACTTAAATCGAGCCATGTCCTCATGCTCGATCGTAGGGTGCGGAGAGACAAAAGAAAGAAAAAGAAACTACGAAAATAAAGCTAAAAATCAAAAATAAAGATGAAGAAAAGGTAGAAGGTGTCCGGCCGGGGTGTAGTCAAGTCACCATGGGCCAAGACGAGAAAAATATATGGATGGGGGAAGAAAATAAAAAGAAGGAAATAAAAGGAAATGGGAGGGGAGGGCTAGGTGTAATCAAGTCACCTAGCCCGGATTCCGCATAAATCCGACTAAATCCTCAAAAAGAAAGAGAAAATCTTGTAAAAATTTGGATTTTGAAATGACTCTCGATGTAGTCACATCATCGAGAGTCAGGAGCAACAACTACCGAGGCCTCGAAGGCCACCATGACATCAAGACACGAAAGTGTACAAGGGGAAGGGAATAAACAAAGGAAAACAAGCAACAACAAAAACGGAAAAGAAAGGATAGTTGTCGTACCATAGGTTAGCAACTCACTCTCTCCATCGTCTCATAGATAAATATAGGCACTTGCTTGTCTTCATCTTTGCTATCCCGCTTCAAGCTCGAAAGAACCGCATGGTATAGGTAGTAATGGTGCGAGGGGGTGGGATTTGATGTGAATCTCGGTGTAAAGTGAAGAGAAAATGAGGTGAGGGTATGTAAATGAGGTACATGAGTGGTATGATATGAGCAAGGAAGGTAGGGAGGTTGGGTGGGGGTGTACAATGGTTGGGTGGACTCAAATGTCAAAGAAGAGGCCAAAAGAGGAGAAAGGGACCATCCCGGTTGGTATGGATGGTCCCGATCGGGAAGACACAATCGTCCCGGTCGGGAAGCCACCTTCCCGGTCGGGACGGCACTCCAGCAAACTCCAATTTTTGCACCTCCATCCCGATCGGGACGGCTTCCTCCCGGTCGGGATGGCACATCCTTCCCGGTCGGGAAGCTCCCTTCCCGCCCGGGATGGGTCTTCTTGACCTCCAAAACCCCAAAAGCTTCACCGAAGCTTCAAAAACCGACTTCCATACTCACGATCCAAGCTCTATCATTATTTACTCTCCTCTAGGAATCACCTTTCCTTCACACCTATCACAATGAACTAAAATACAACATCAAATTCCCTCCCTCACATCGCTCATCAAAAATCCAAATGAACAAGAGTTCCACCAAGGCTAACAAATTCTAGAAACCAAACTATACAAACAAACATAAACACAAATACAAGTACAAAAGAAAGGGAAAAATAGATATTTACAATAAGATACTCTCACCAACTACACCTCCATAGCCATCAAGAGCTCGAAGGAGCAAGTCAAATGCTCTAGCCACATCTTCAATTAAGCTCTCATGGCCGAGCCTAGCTACTCCCAAAAGTTTCCAAGTCGGAGGGAAGAAACGATCATATTCATTGAGCTCGGGGTTCTCGTGATCTTCCGTGTCTTCGGAACCAACATAGCTACGACTCTTATGACCATCCGGTAGGTATAGTGGTCTAGAGTCGTGCTCGGTGTCATGATGTGGGAGATCATACCCTAGGGGTGTCGCTTCTTCTACGGGGTTGAGAGTGGAACTCTTTTCCGCCGCCCGACTAGGATCCTCTTCACCAACCGTCTCACAAGACAAAGGGCTAGACATCGAGTGCGGTAGAGGAGGAGAAAGCATCAAGTTTTCTTCATTGGAGGCTTTAGGATCCTCCAATTTCCCGTTCAAGGCAAGTTCCAAGGCATCTACTTCTTTTTCCCAAGTATTGCGCTCCTTTTCACTCACCTTGTCAATATGGCCTAGAGGAGGTATGTCTTCACTCGGCTTTGGATTGTCCATATCCGGATCATCACGAAGAAAATCGAACAAATCCAATTTGATAACCAATACATCGGCTCCCCAAGAATTATCCCGAGAATCATGTTCACTCCCCTCCTCATTGTGGGCCCTTGAAGCCTCAACTTCCTCTACTCTTCCCTCATCTTCACCGCCCAAGCAACACTCAACAATGACCTCTTGATCGACCCTCTCTTCTTCATTTGTAGCTTCAAGATTGGGTTGAGACACCCGACCTTCATGCCCAAATGAACCTTCCTCAACATGTAGTGGAGCTCGAGTGGCCAACATCGTGATATGAGCCATGAGTGCATTGATGCGAGCATCTTGCACCTCTATTTGGGCCTTGAGCTCCTTTTCAACCCCTATTATTTTAGCCACCATCGCTTGTTGAGTCTTTTGCAATAGAGCTATCACATCATGTTGACTCTTAAGCAATTGAGACATCATTTGAAAAGTCTCAAGGTTGGGATCTTGTGGTTGTGGGTTATGTGAGGGTGTTTGGTAGTTGTTAGGATGTTGGAATGATCCTTGACAACTTTCTTGGTAACCGTAAGGAGGGCGTTCATAAGATTGTTGATGAGGTTGATATGGTTGGTGAAATTTCAGGACTTGGCCTTTTGCCCCAAAGTTGTCCCATGATGATTGATGGTAGCTTGGACGAGCCATGTCCATAACGTTGCTTTAATACCTAGGATGAACTAGAAGCACTTGAGAAAACGTTAGTAGCCTAGTGCTTGTGAGGCACTAGGAAGGGAGAATATCACACAAGAAATAGAACGGAGATACACAAGGAGAAGAGAACACAAAAATCAAGAACAAAGTCCAAAACTAAGCACAAAAAAGTCTAAACTACGCCGTCCCCGGCAACGGCGCCAATTTGATGGGAAGGATTTGTCGTGAATCCCAACCGTCAAACAAAACCAACTATACCTAGTGGGTAGCTAGGGTAAGTCGGGTCGAATCCACAGGGACGGGAGGTCGGACTAAGGTATGCTACGGTCTAGGACTAGGTTCGAGACAAGCTATTCTAAGGAAGGGGAGACTAGGACTAAGCTAGGTCTAAAGCAAGAAAATAATCAAAGGAAACGGGCTAGGATTAGGTCGGGGTCAAAGGGGTAACGGAATGATCGAGGAAGAGCTAGAGTGAAGGAGGTAGTAGGGTAATCTAGGTTGGTCAGGGCTCTCGCAACTTAGGCCTACCTAGAGGTTCATCCTATAACCCATCTCGGCGACACACATGACAAACGGGGTTCCAGCGCGCTATAGTGGCCTAGGTCGCATCCGGGCTCTCGCTACTTAGACCGACCTAGGGGTCGTCCTCACCGGGCTCTCGAAACTTAATGAGGGAACCGAACCCACAAACAAACTATCACCCACAAGAGAAAAGCAAGAAAAACAAGCATATGCACATACTAGTCATTCAAGCATTTCAACAAACATGTGATATGCATCAACCAAGAGGAAACCCAAATCTTCCACCAACATCTCCAACAATCCCTTAATCATCCAATTAACACCCTAATCACCTTACTAACCCTAGCAAGAACACTACTCTAACATATCTATTCTATAACTAACACTAACAAGATGAGCCAACACAAGAACAAGAGGATGCATATATGAAACTAGCAAGAATGAAGAACAAAACAATAAACAAGAACTAAAGATTCAAACTTGAATGATAAAAACAAGAATAAGAAGAAGGAAAAGGGATTATACTATACTAGAACATGAAAGGAAGAAAGAAACTTGCATAAATGGAAGAACCCAAAACAAACATCCAAGTTTGTCAAGCTTGGTGGAGATCTTGAGGAATTCCCAAATTACAAGTATTAATCTATGATTAACGATAACCTAAAGACTAATCTACACTAATCTATGCTAATCTATGCTAAAATAATCTAGGGTTTAGTGTCTAATGTCTAACATAAGATAGTGTCTTAATACAAGAGGGGGGTATATATAGGGTTTTAGAATGAAAGGAGAAGAAAAGAAAGCGAGGTGTGCAGCAGCAGGCCCGTCCCGGCCGAGACGGGATGGTCCCGGTCAAGACGAGGTCGGTCCCGGTCGGGACGCCACCTTCCCGATCGGGATGGGCTCACAGTAGCCGCGCTTCATGCTCACTTCATCCCGAACGGGATGGGTCTTTGTAGGCTTCCCTTAAGAGCTCTTTGGTCCCTCCTTGCTTCTCATGGGCTTCCCGTCGATTCTCGGGACTCAGGACCGGGTCTCGGAGGCTCGGGATTGGGTCCCAATGTCTCGGGGTCGATTCCAAGGCGTCGAATCATCGTTCATTTACTCCGTTGGCTCCAAAATGTGTATTTATAGAGTCGGAATCGCTCCAACTCTTCCAAATCGGTCTCGGGAACCTCAAAGGAACTAAAGGAAGCATAAGAAGCCCCTAAACCGCTCCCAAGGAGCGATTCTACAAGGAACATGAGACCAAAACACTACGAAATAGGCACTACAAATCACACTTATCAAAAGCCAAGTACCCGAAGCTGACTGGGTTCGAGCACGATATGACTCGTTGGTTCTACTAGACGAACGACGATCTCGTGCCCTCAATAATATCCAAATCTACCAGAAGAGGATCCAACGGGCCTTCAACTAGAGAGTAAGGCCCAGACACATTAAAGAAGGCGACCTAGTCCTTAAGTCAATCCGGGCTCTACTACCAGTTGACCCAAGGGGAAAATTCAAACCCAATTGGGCTGGACCATATCTGGTGAAGAAGATCCTATCAGGGGGAGCAGTGATGCTGACGGACCTAGACGGGAATGAGTTTGTCAATCCAACCAACTTGGACCAGCTGAAGCGTTACTACCCCTAGCCTCTTCTCAATGTCATTAGCAAATTTTATAAAAATCATTCTTTTCAAAAAAGCAAGTCAATAAGCTAGAATTACTTATTCTACTGTCGCAAACATCTTGAACCAATAGTCTTGGTGTAATTCGAAATTGCAAATTTACTAAGCCCGAACTACGTTTGGTTTGATTCTGCTCATCGCGGATACGTAGGCAACCCCTCAAAAGAGTACAACCAATGCAATCGAGAAAGGACAGGAGCGGTTTAATAATAAACTTCTTTTATTAATTCAAAAAAAAAAATCCCGACAAACTCGGGAAGTTACAAAAATGCCGGAATTCAAAAAAAAAATACAAAAAGCACAACACAAAATAATAATAATACTTAAATAATATTAAAGCTAAACGACTCGGCATTTAGGGCATCTTGCCCTTCCCCTTGTCCTTGGCCTCCTTAGCCATCCACTGGCGACGACGCGGAGGGGAGCGTTCCCGAATCACCACAGGAACCTCTCTAGCTCGGGCTCGATTGTTTGAGCCCGACTCCTCTATCACATCAATAGGCCCAAGTCGGGCCCTCACGGGCTCAGGGAGCCGGTCACGCGGACATAATCGGTCCCGGGCCGCCAACCTTGGCCCAAGGCGTCTCTCCAAGTCAGTCTGCCCCCGAGTGCTGCTAGAACCGACTTCCTTAGATCGAGTCATAGTTTGTGACTTAAGACCCGATTCCTCCCGGACTGTAGCTTCAGGAGTATCTCCCCCGGTGAAGAAGTCCCTGTTGTCCTTCGCCGTCTCGCGGTGAACCAATTCAAAGGCCTCATCAAGCTTCGAGGCCTTGCGAGCTTCCTCGGACTCCTCAGAAGTCCATTTCTGGTAAGCACGAGACACCCAAGCGGATTGGCAAGGGCTGGGTATAGTCCATGTAGGACGGGTGAACCATCTTTGCAACCAGGTATCGCACATAGCGTCCGTCAATTGGAGCGAGACGCTGATAATGGCTTCAATCTCAGGGATGTGCTGAACAAACCGAACTGCCTCAGGAGACGGTCCGGGTAAATATGAACTGTCTAGTTTAGGGACAGAATCACCAGGTAGCGAGCTTGGTCTCTCTTGGCCAGGCCAGCCAACTTCGAGAGGAACCACCAAGCAACGGTCCACTTAATCAAGGGACCTCCGTGAAACACCAGCTCTTCATCCCAGTAAGCTCGGTTTATTTGATGACTCGAGCTTATCCGCCGCCTTCGAGAGCTGATCTGACTGCTCCGATAATTAGGAATGCTCGGAGGGGTCTCTATGATTGACAGTCGCTCCGACAACCATATCTGAAAAGTATACATAAGTTTCGTAAGCAACCAGGTGGTCCGCTACAGCCTACTCGATCGAGTACAGCAGCTGACTTGATCGAGTAAGCCCTCCAAAAATGGGCAGTAGCTCGACGAAGATGTCACTCGATCTAGTGACAGGTTCACTCGATCGAGTGACTTACGGACATCAGAGAAATCGCACGAAAAAAAAATAAAAAAAACAATTCGAGATGCATACTTGCAGAATATGGGTACTCCCCGTCAGCGGTCGAGTTGGGTCGAGCCGCCTAGCATCCAGACCCATGATGATTTCTCCAGTGGCTAGCCAAGCAGGGCTATGACCAGTCTCCATCTGGTCAACCACTCCAATCAGCCTGATTTGACCCCTGCATGAGTCAAGTTCCATCAGCCCTTCGAAAACATAGCAGTGCAGCATGCAAAAGGCGAATGCCCTACGCCTGTGAGCAGGGGTGGCCACATCCCGGGGATTCATGAACTTGTCGGCCAGGTTAAACAGGGAAACGGTATCTCCCCGCACCATCCGATTTGTCTCAGCATGAGACAAACCCAAAAACTCCCTTAATCTCCTTATTGGATCCGGGTAGAACGGAGGAATATCTGGCTGAACAGCAGGGCTCCAACCACCTATAGCCGCAACCTCCTCGGGTAAAGGGCATATTTCTCCCCGCGGGAACGCGAATACGTGATGGGTGGTGTCCCAAAACGACAGGCAGGCGTCCAGGAAATGCGAGTCAGTTATTAGACGCTGGAGAGGGAATAGATTGACGATTCCCATCTGGGTCAGTCGGACCTTTTCCTCATCCCGAAAATATTGGGACCATCCGAGAAGCATAGCTGTCAAGTGATCGATACCCATGAAAGGAATTTCTAGCTTTCTTGAAAGTCTAAGAGATTTTGAGAAGGAAAAGAAGAATTTGAGTTTGAGATGCAGAAAACTGAAGCAGGGATTCTCATATTTATAATGAGAAAACCTAACTGAAAACCTAACTACTCTGCCTCCTCAGAAAATTGGGCCCTATGCGCGCGCAGGCCTGATTTCAAACTAGAACCCAGAATAGGAATCAAGCCATCCCGAGCTTTCCTAAGAGTCTCTAAAATTTTTCTGTGATAAAATTTCTTCGCGATAAAAAATTTTCAAAATTTTGTCCTTTCAAAAATTCAAATATTTTTATCTCCCCAGCACGAGTCAGTGTTTTGCCTATGTGTTACATACAAGTTGTTATGTGTCAGCATGCAGGTACACTCCAGACTTCAGAAGCAAGTCTCTGCGAAACTATTAAATTCCCCAACGGAGTCAGCTTTTCCCCGGTATGCTACATCCAAGGTGTGATGTGTCGGCATACGGGTACACCTGCTCCCCAAAAGAGGCCAGCTTTACTCCCCACGGAGCATCTTCATCAGCTCAAGTACGACTCAAGGCTTCGAAAGCAAGCTCGTACAGCTCACATATTTCCCCAGCGGAACGCCCGAGGCGGCATTCTTCCCAAAATGGTACGGGACGGGCCCACATATAGGCACGCCCAGGACTTATGCTACAAGTCTGACTCCCCGCGAAGCTATCATCATCAGGACAGGTATGACCCTCTGCCTATGGCTGGCGAGCCCTTCACGTGAGTCCACAGGACTATAAACGACCCGACCGGAAGTCTACGAGGTGTTAACGGACTTGGTAGCTACTCTGACTTTCGCCTTGTCCAAGCCTCAGTCAGAGTGGGGGCTCTGTAGACACCCGCATTTTGACTGCCACGTGTCTATGGTAGTCTCCGAAAAACACCCGATGATGATCGGATGCAAACGTGACTTGGTATACTTGGATTTGGACTCGGAATCAATAGTATCCGACATGGACTTTTAACGGAGTAAAAATCTCACAAAACAAACCTCAAATTCAGGCCCAGTGGGTCGTTCCGAGTCAAATAAGACTAATTTGGGCCAAAACCGACACCAAAAATAAATCCAGTCTTTTGGCGACCGGGTCAAAACCCGGTCAAAGACGAAACCGTCACAGAAATCAGCCAAATTCGTTCTCGAAAACTGGCACACAAAATCGAAATTAAAAAAGAACAAACAAATCAATCAAGGATAATCTTTCCTTATTTGTCTCGCCCAATTGATCCACTCGATCGAGTGGATTGACCCCACTCGGTCGAGTGGAGCTTCTTGAACCCGGTTTGACCCGTTTGCAAGGGCACTCGATCGAGTGCACTAGGGCCACTCGATCGAGTGCCCCTATGTGGTGGGGTAACGCCTATAAATACCCCACGACTCCCATTCATTTGCAAGGTTTTTTCCTCTACATTTCATCCTACATTTTCACCCTAACACCCTATACACTCTATACTCCAACCCTAAGCCATACTAGCCACAAAACCGAGCCTCCGTCCCTCGAAAAACCGACGTAATACGCACACACACCCACACACACCATAACTCGCGTACATCCTCGATACTCCGGCGTCCCGTCGCTATTTACGAGTCCATTTCCGAGGCCTATACCTAGTATGTATGTTGAGGGTGTCCTAAACCCCATCTCGATCCCTCCTATCTCGTCTCTTTGTCATTTATTTTATCGCATTTTGTATTACAATCATAATCGTAGCACTAACACTAACACTACACTAACGTTATTATACTTTTTGCATTTTCATTTTTGTATCATCTTTCATTACTAATATCGTTATTATACCGCGTATACATAAACTAGTATCAAAATCCGGCTTTAAATCCGTTTGACTATGATGTTTGCCTAAAGTCCGTCTAATCCCTTTACAAGCAACGACGGAGGGGGAGCCCTTTCGAGGAGCCCCGCCCCAATGTACTCAAGGGCGTGACGCGATTGCAAACGGTCATAGTTGAACGTATTTAATCCCATTTCTATAATTAGTGCGGAACCCGTTGACACGAAAACCGACATCATATAACTCGAAAGAGTTAGTTCCGATGTCGTGACGTAGAGGGAAGCATTTCATCATTAATTCAAATTTTCTAGTATAACGATAAACATTTTCCTAAAACTCCGATAACGGTATTATAATCGTTCATACACGATTATAGTACCGGAGGCCAAGTTAAATACGAATCATGCGATATTCGTATTTGGTTTGGCCGACCATCGATTTTAAGTCATAAAATGAAGCCAGTTATCACTCGTACGGGGTCTACTCGACCGAGTACATATGCTACTCGATCGAGTAGCACCCAAAAAAATGGGCAGTAGCCACGTAAAGGACGCACTCGACCGAGTCAGCCCACGACTCGATCGAGTGGGTCCTGTAACCCATAAAATCGAGGGGTTTGACACACATTTCAAGCCCCGTCCTTTTATCGACTTTAGTCACCACGTGTAAAGACCATCACGAGACCTTCCTATTTTCAAAACCATGCACATCACGACATGTAGAACGACTTTGATCAATTTTTGACATGATAAGTCGGGACAAGACTACGGGATATGAGATCGGGCTAGCAATATGCCACAGTCTCATGTTTCCGTCCTTCGTTTAGTACACGACATAATGTGTATTTAATCGGGGTTAGTCCATTTACATATTTCGCGGTCTAGTTTACATACGGGTCCGTTCCTATCATTGTATTGCGTTATTTTTTATTTTTGTTTATTATTTTTTACGTAATGTTGTATTGTGAATTCCGGGTTGTATTTCCGCCCGTGTAACTTGTACATTATTTTTATTTCCTTTCGAGCTTTATTTATTTATTTGCTTTACGCTTTATAAATGAACCTCGCATGCTAAATCACTCCGACCATAATTAAGATGCATTAAATGACGTAGTTAACGCAAAATTCACATGCTTAGCCCGAAAACGCTGTTTGCATATCATTTAGTCGTTTTACTAGCGCGCGTACACGAACACAAACGATGTCTTAATAGAGGCCGTCATGTGCGGGCAGGGTTGGGTGTCCTTAGTAGGCTTCCCAACACGTACCCTCACCCCTTACTCAGAACCTTTGGTTTCCGGATGTCCGAAACCCTTGGCGCACGAGAGTCATTTTATATACGAAAGCCGGTGTAAACGGTATCGATATAACAATGCAAAGGGACGAGCCCCATAAACTCTGAAATCGAAGTGGGCTTACTTTGTGTGTAGCCCATGACAACATAGAGTGGGCTCGTATGGTTCCGAATAACCATAAAATTCGGTGGCGACTCCATTTTGACTTAAATTTCGAACCCGAGAACAATCTTACCACGAGATTCATTCGCCTACCCAAACCCGCGCGTGGCCGCGTCGGGGTGGACCTACGTCATGTCCACACCATGGTTGAATGCTCAGGGTGGAGGACAGCCCCCGAGTGAGACTAAAGACTCTGGTAGGGCTCAGATGGTGTGACATCTAAGTGGCTCGAAAGTGGGGTACGTGAGACAACACGTGTAAGACATGACCCTTAGAGCAACCGTGGTTGATCGCTCTGCTGCTGAAGGGTAGCCCCCGAGTGGGACTGAAGACTGACTCCTAGACGGGTGACTCGTGGATGGTGGGCCTTCCTTAGGATTCGGCAAAGTGGGCCTAGTCCCGTGTGAAGAAAGACCTACGTGTGAGCTATTCCCCAGACTTTGGACCCTAAAGTGTAAATGGGCTTCCCTTTGTAGGAGTTTGTCCTACGTAGGTGGGTCGTGCCTTGTCAGATAAGGCGGACTAGGATGGGGTAGAAACTCGCGATGTAGGATCGACGGAGTTTCGACGCTAGAGATTCTAACAACTTATGACAAGACTCGACACTACTAAATACGGGAAGTCCTAAGAAGAAGAAAGCTTTGAAAAGAGGATTTGGATTTGAAAACCGAACAGAGTCGGATAGGATGGCCCGATCTTTTTTGAAAATCGAAAAAAAGGTGTCATCGGGCCGAGATTTTGGATTTTTGAAAAGGATTGGACAGCATACCGGCTAGAAAATAGGCTATTTTGAGTCAAAATCATAAGTTCTAAATTCGGTAGCTTTCCGGGTTTGAAAAAGGGACAATTTTCGAAAAAGATGCAAGTTTTTGAAAATGACGGTCTTTGAAAAGACGAGACATGGATCAAGTAGCACGTAGTCACGGAAACAGTATAATGACACCATGTATGCTCCTAGTCTAAGTCTCGGTCGATAGAATAGGGTCTATACCAACGACGATAGCTTTCTCGCAAATCAGGACGGTCTTCCTAAGCCGAGTTGGTCTTAGAACCTGCCGTAAAGCCCATGCGAGTTCCGCCATCGAAGTCTTTAGTGGGTCCAAGTAGGAACGCACCGTGGTATAGTGGGACGTCGGTCACAAGTAACCGGCCCGGGAAAGAATGGGTTATGCATGAACCATTGAACTAAAACGTGTACATTACTATTCGAACGATTTCTTTTCGAGTCTCACCCTAGGGATGCCGATGGTAAGTGACTCATCAGTTGATCCCCAGCGGAGTCGCCAAATTGTGGAGATGACATAGGTCCACCCCGACGCGGCCACACACGGGTTTGGGGAGGCGAATGAATGTCCATATGAGATGGTCAAATTAAAAATTTAATCGAAGTAGGAGTCGCCACCGAATTTTGTGGTTATTCGGAACCATTCGAGCCCACTCTATGTCGTAGTGGGCCGTATACAAAATACGGCCCATTTCCGATGTCAGAGTTTATTGGGCTCGTCCCTTTGCATTACGATACCGATAGCGACATTATCGGATATCGTGTATTGAATGACTCTCGTTGCCAATGGATTCGGACATCCGGAAAACCATGGTTCGGAGTAAGGGGTGAGGGTACGTGTTGGGAAGTTCACTAGGAACACCCAACCCCGCCCGCACTTAGCGGCCTTTACTAAGATATCGTTCGTTTTTGGTGTACACGGGTTAGTTCGACGGTTGAATGATATGCAAACATTATTTTCCTAAGCATGTGAGAAAAATAAAATGGGTTGCTAAGTCGTTTAATGCATATTAAACTAATAACGTCAAAGTTATTTTAGCATGTGAAGTTCTTTTAGTCTAATAAAACAAAGATGAAAATAAGTTGCTACAAACACGAGAAAACGGGTTAGTAACGTTGAATAAATCGAATAAAGACATGAATAAATAATATGCATGACTCGAAAAAGTTTTAATGACACGTGATGGATTAACACGTGTTGACCGAGGTCGAAAAAAGAGTATTTATCGAAATATGTCGCGAAGGTCGCTTTTTATGTAAAGATTCGAAAAGAATAAAAAATAGAAAAGCGCGGAATCGAAAAAAGGGGACCCGGCGGATCAGGCCACCGTGCGAGTCGCCTAACAGGCGCGCGACTCGCGTGACAGTCTGTCCGGGTTTTTTTATTTTGTCGAAAACCGTTAATTTTTATAAATCGCGTACAAATATGGATTAATTTATACTCGATTTATATTTTCGATATTCGTCGTATTAGATATTCGATTATGAAATCGATATCGAATAGTTAGAATGCTTTTAGAAAAGGTTTTGAAAAAAAGTTTGTTTTGAACGAAAAGTGAGAAAAAAGAATTTTGAACGAAAAAGATGTTAATTCTCTCCGCGTTTAAAATCATCGAATTTTGTTTTAAAAAAAGGTAATGATTTTATTAGCATCAACGAGAATTAATTAATTTAGTTCTTGTAGATACGATATTCGATTAGAGAATCGGTATCGTATTTTAAGAACGTTATATGAAAAATAGTTTTATAGTATCGATTATTAGAAATAAAAAATATGTGACGAATGACCCATATTAAAATACGAAAAAGACCGACGACAAAAAAAAAAGAAGAAAAACGTGAGAAAGAGGGAGAGAAAAGAGAAGAATCAAGTTTGATTTACACCCTCAACCTACATGCTTCGTTTTCTCGGTATAAGGCTCGTCGGACGGTGGCTTAGGCACGGGAGCGTCGAGATGATGCGGGATGAGTTAAGGTGTCGGTTTGGTGCGTTTTTTTATGTGTGAGGTGACGGTGGGTTCGGCCGGATGTGCGGATCGGTTTCGTCGGAATTTCGAGGCTACTTCGGAATTACGTCGGGAATCGAGGATGTATGTATGTGTCTTCTGGTTTTTTGTGAAATTGTGTTGCTTCATTGTTGTTGTGAAAATCGTGTTTTTTGTGTTGAATATGAGGTCCTATTTATAGGAGTCGAGGTAGTCTTGCTTGTGTGACAAGAAATACCGGTTTGGATAGGAAACACGAGAGTTCGAAAGGGAATGAAAGTCTCGTTTCTTGGTGGGGAAGCCAAGTAACTCGGCTGAAAGGGGAGTATTTCGGCTGTTTAGGGAGTTCTAGCCGAGTATCTGAGCTCGGTTTGTGAACTGTTTCAGTTTCCGGATAGAATTCCTACTTGAGATCGAATTCTATCCTTAAACGGATTTGTTTAATATTTATGAAAGCTGATCTTTGTAGTATTTGGGACCAAATCAGCCGTGTGAGGTGTCACGGCTGACTCGTGTGTCTCGAGAATATTTTTCGACCGGGTTTTGACTCGGTCGTAAAAAGACGGTTTTACCCCTGGTGTCGGAATCGACCCAAATTAGTCTCATTTGACTCGAAACGACCCTCTGGGCCTGAATTTGAGGCTGGTTTTGTAAGATTTGTACTCCGTAATAAGCCTAAACCAAATGTCCATGATTTCGAGCCCATATCTGAGTCCATTAAAGCATGTTTGCGTCCGATCATCATCGGGTGTTTGGCGGGACCTACTATAGACACCTGGCGGTCAAAATGTGGGTGTCTACAACTATGTAATTAATAGTCGTTTGTTGTAAGGATCCATAGCGATCCAGATTTATTTACACTCTGATATAATTTTAATTAAATGACTTAGATAACTTTATGCATTATCTATTACATTACTTAATCGAAAATTCGGGTTGTTACAAGATGGGTTATTAAGTTTTGTCTTATTAATTATTTCAATTAGATACAATATTAATTATTTTATCAAAATCTTTTCATTTGCCTTTATTATTAGTTTTTTTTTTATTAATTTAACTTAATATTTTTCTATCAAAAAGTTTTTATTTACTTTTACTTAATAATTTATTATAATAACTAACTAAAATTATTAATTGTTTGATTAAAAAAAATCGATTGCCTTTAAGCGTTTATTTTTTAACAACGTAGCACCTACCCATAAAATAACAATTTGTAAGGACAACCATTATTGTTTGGTGTTTTGGAGGATAAAATATTTATAATTAAAGCATTAATTTTGTAAACTTTAGTTACAAAGTTATCTACAACATCGCATTTTATTCTACGTGACAAGCTACACGTGATAACTCATGTAACTCCTAAGTTTGTCATCATTAACAAGAAAATGAACCATTTTTTTCTGACGGCTTCTCATCTTAAAGATCGATCAAATTAAAATTGATATGAGTAATTACATTATGTATAATTAAGATCTCAATATTGTAACTGAAAAATTGGTGATTGAAAAGTCATATGATAATAATATATATACACATCATTGAGAGAATGACACAAATAATTTGAATTATTAATTTTTTTTAATTAAATTATTAAATTATTAAATATTTTAAAGCTTTTTATTAGTTTTGTTATTAATTTTTGAATCAATATTTTTCATTTGCCTTCACTAAAGAACATATTATTAAATGATTTGTTAAATTTTATTTTTATTAATTTTCTTATTAATAAGATTATTAATTGTTTCATTAAAAATTGTTTTCATTTCTCATAATAATTAAATTTCTTATTAATTAAACCATTCGTTACATGCATGTGAAAATAAAAAAGAATATAAAGTAATGAGGGGAGGACATAAAACATTATGAGTTTGTTTTCACATTTCATTAACTTTATTCTTTGAATAATTGTTTCGGTTTTTTTGTAAAATGAATTTGTTGTTTCTCAACTTTAATTTTAAGTCTAGTTTTATCTTTTGTGTTTTATTTTATTTTCAAAGACCTTATGCGAATGGAATCATCAAATTCTCAATTTCTCATGATTCAGGTATAATGTTAGATCTTTATTGTTTCGTATGACGGTTATGTTTATACGGAATTTTCTGTTGACTTTAAACCTCATGATTTTTTTATTTATAAGAGTGAATTTTTATTGATGTCCAAAATGGAAAAAATTTACAAAAATATGATTTGGGAAGAAATTACAACATTTTGAATGTTTATTTAAATTAACATATTTTAAATTATTCGAGAAATGCATTTAACATTTGAGTCTCAAAGTAATCAACATTATTCAATATTTCAATTGTCAAAACAATATATAAAATCTAAATTTAACAATATGGACACATTTCAAGTATTTGCATGGTTCTTAGTGTTTTTGTGTTTTCAGTGTCTTAGTAATAAAAATCTCACTTTGGTAACCGTTTTAAGTGATGCGGGTAAATACATTAGAGCAACGACACTTAACACCACCAATTCGCGGCCAGAACCAATGTAAATGAAATGCGACATCTACATCGACGGTATAATTTCATATTATTTTCTGTTGTCCGATGAAATAAATTTATGTGCTAGCCAAAGAAATGGTGTCTTTGTTATTATATAAGAGACCATTTATTTAGGATAATTGATTTCTTTAACCAAAGAAATCATTGATTATACTTAAATGATTTCTTATTAATGATTTTCTTTGAGGTTATTCTTGTAGTGACTATAATTTTGACAATGATCACTTTATTTATTTCATATTATTTTCTACAACTAACGCAATACTTGGTCGAAAATATATTAACACTACGATAGAAAATTGAAACGGATAATCCCGTGAATTTTATGGGACACATACCTAGTTATAGTATGATTTGGTGAAAAGATGTAATTAATGGAGAAAAAGATGAGCAAAGGAAAAAATGAAGCAGTTGCAGTCAGAGGGAAAGCAGAAAGGTACGTATATTGAGTTTAGGTTTAGGTTAAATGAAAAAAAGTGTAAACGACGAAGATACCCCTTTGTTGTACAGTAACATGATACCTCTAGAGGTATAATCCACTAATTTCTATACACCAACTAGTCTTTTTTTTCTTAAGTTTATCCCTTATATTCATCAAACTATGTGCTACTAATTACATCACACTTTTATTGTCTCATAGACTAAAGTTTAGTTTAAGAAATATGGAGATATGCCATTAATACTCTTTGATTGATAAACTAGTTTTTGTACCCTTGGAACAATGCACGGGTTAGTGTAAGAAGATTATGTTTAGTACTCGGAACAGGCTAATGACGTATTTGGATTGAGAAAATTGGAGGAAATGAAAGTGAGGAAATTGAAGGGAGATAAAATTTCTTGTTTGGATAGCAAGTTGGGTGGACGGAAATGAAGTGGAGGGATCCCTCCAAGACAAAATAAAATCTTTCCTCGATAAGAAAGTGATTTATAAGCAAAATTTATCCAAACACCTACCTTCATCCGATACTTGCCCTTTCCCTCTCATTTTGTCGTCCAACCAAAATAGGAAGGAGATGGAGAGGGGAAGAAAGGAAGAGAAAGGAATGGAAGAGAAAGAGTGTTATTGGTGGCCGATTAATAATAGAGGTCTAATAATATTTTTATAGTGATACCGTCTCACATGGAATTTATACAATTTCAAAACACTACTAACTACCAACTCTTTCATTTAAAGTATTTCACAATATTTAATTTACAAATAGCCAAACATTTTGCTATGTAAAGGAGATTAAAAATTCCAAATGAGGTTTTAATACTCCCTCCGTTCAAATCCAAAGGGTACGCTTCTCTTTTGGACACTATTCACAACTCAAGAGAATCGTTAATATTTCCGACAATCTATAAGAGAAAATATAGTCATGTGGAATCTTGTTTGATTTGTCTTTATGATTAGATTAAGAATATCAATTTTTTATAATTTTTGTTAATGTAAAACGAAAGATAATGACTTGATTGTCAAATGATATTGCATCTGTTAGTCTTTGCAAACCCGCATGTAACCACCCTGAATATTTTAATTTAAAAATGGCATGTAACTTGAGAGTCGAGAATATCCATGATATGCAACTAATAAGAATTTTATACCTTAGCTAATGTCATACGACTTATGTAAAGAAATATGGAAAAGGAAGATGAATATTAAGAGATCTTAATGAAGAAGTATTTCAGATGACAGTTGACGATGAGGTGAAACGTATATAGACTTCCAAAGAGTATAATACAATTTTATCTTTATTTTAACCTTCTTTAAAGAAGGATTTGAGAAAATGAATGGTTGAGACGCTACGTAGCAAAAAACTGCCTAATTTGGATTTCTAGTTTGGATCATATTTTTATAATATTATATATGTGGACATGACATAGGTCCACCCCGACGCGGCCACGCGTGGGTTTAGGGAGGCGAATGAATCTCCATATGAGATGGATCGAATTGAAATTTAAATCGAAGTTGGAGTCGCCACCGAACTTTGTGGAAGTTCGGGCCCGTTCGAACCCACTCTATGTCGTAGTGGGCCGTGTACAAAATACGGCCCATTCCGATTTCAGAGTTTATCGGGTTCGTCCCTTTGCATTTGATACCGATACCGACATTATCGGATACCGTGTATTGAATGACTCTCGTATGCCAATGGTTTCGGACATCCGGAAACCACGGTTCTGAGTAAGGGGTGATGGTATGTGTTGGGAAGTTCACAAAGAACACCCAACCCCGCCGTCACATTAGCGGCCTCTACTAGGATATTGTTTGATTTTAAAATATGCGCGTTAGTAATACGATGAATGATATGCAAACATTGTTTTCCCCAAACATGCGAAAATTTGAATGGGTTGGTAAGTCGATTTAATGCAATTAAATATTAACATCGAAGTTGTATTTTAGCATGTGAGATTCGTTTTAGTATAATAAAACAAATAATGAGAATAAATCGCTACAAAGATGAACAAACGTGTTAGTAACAATTGAATAAAGAATATAAATACGATAATATGTGTGGACATGACGTAGGTCCACCCCGACGCGGCCACGCGCGGGTTTGGGTAGGCGAATGCATCTCCATATGAGAATGGATCGAATTGAAATTTAAGTCGAAATGGAGTCGCCACCGAACTTTGTGGGAGTTCGGACCCGTTCGAGCCCACTCTATATCGCTATGGACCATACACAAAGTATGGCCCATTTTGGTTTTAGAGTTTATTGGACTCGTCCCTTTGAATTACGATACCGATACCATCTACACCGGTAATCGTGTAAAGAATGACTCTCGTGCGCCAACGGTTTCGGGCATCCGGAAACCGAGGTTCTGAGTAAGGGGTGAGGGTACGTGTTGGGAAGCCCACTAAGGACACCCAACCCCGCCCGCACTTAGCCCACTCTACTAAGACATCATTTGACTTCCTAATATAAGCGTTAGTGATTCGGTGAAATGATATGCAAACAGCGTTTTAGCTAAGCATGCGAATTAAATGTGAGCTACGTCATTTTAATGCATCTAATTTATTGTCGAAGTGATTTAGCATGCGAGGGTTCATTTATAAACGGTAAAACGTAAATAAATAAAGCAAAAGCAATATAAATTGGTTACAAGTTACACGGGCGGAATACAACCCGGAATTCACAATACAATGAGCAATAAAACAATCGAATAGGAAATGGTAAACGTTAGCTAGGAACGGACCCATATAATAAATATAATCTAGACTGTGAGTCGTGCAAATGGACGAACTTTGATTAAATACACATTATTTTGTATACTAACCAAAGGATGGAAATATAGGACCTAGGCGTGGTGCTAGCCCGATCCCAAATCCCGATGCCTTGTCCCAACTTATCATATCGAGAAATTAGAGTCTAAATTAATCGTGCGTCGGATACGACTAAGGAGTCGTCAACGCAAGATTAATAGTGAGACCGTCGATCAAAGTTGTTTATGTGATGTGATATGCATGTATTTTGAAAAGGAGATCACGTGATTGACTTTACACGTGACGACTAAGTCGCTTTTTAAAAGACGAGGCTCGAATGATAAAGAAGAGCTCTCGGTTTTCTGGGCTACAGGACCCACTCGATCGAGTCATGGCCTGACTCGGTCGAGTGTGTCCTTGAGGAGGCTTCTGCCCAAGATTTGTGGTGCTACTCGATCGAGTAGCGTATGTACTCGGTCGAGTGGCACCTGTACGAGTTATGACTCGTTTCATTTTATTTATTTTAAATCGATGGTTGGCCGAGTTAAATAAAAATATTGACGATTTAGATTTAACTCGGTTTTTCGGTACTATAATCATGTCTTATATGATTATAATACCGTTATCGGAATTTTATAGAAAATGTTAATGTGAGTTTGAAAGATTTAATTAGCGACGAAATTTTAGCCCTCCGCGTCACGACATCGATATTAATCATAACGGATTATGTGATGTCGATTTTCGCATCAACGGATTTCATGCTAATCTCGAAAATGGGATCAAATGCGTTCAACTATCATCGGTCACGATCACGTCATACCCTTGAGTACATTGGGGCGGTGCTCCCCGAAAGGGCGCCACCTCCGTCGTTGCTCTTAAAGGGATTAGACGGACTTTAGATGATCGTCATAGTTAAACGGATTTGAAACCGGAACTTATTATTATTATTATGTATATGCGATAAATGAGACGAAAATTAATAACGATAATTAAATGTTAGATTGTTAGATGCGATAAATAAATGTTAGATGTTAGATGTTAGTGTTAGTAACGTTGTCGTTACTATCGACATAATTATAATACTAATACATAAACATAAATGTACATAAAAAGAACGAAAAGAAAGGGAAGAAGGAGAAGTCGGTGTTGAATTGTCACACCCTCAACCTACATGCTCTTGCTTCTCGGGATACGGTTCGTCAAATGGCGACAATGGCGCGGGAACTTCGAGATACGTAGGAAGAGTTGATGGTGTGTATGGCTCGGTGTATTATGGCTGAAACGTGAGGTTTTTTAAGGTGCAAAGTTGGCTGAAATGTGTGTTGTAAAAGTTGTGAAAATGTTGAGGGTTGATGGGGTATTTATAGGAAAACCCACGACCTAGGGTCACTCGATCGAGTGGCCCTAGTGCACTCGGTCGAGTGTCCTTGAAGATGAATCTGGTCCGGTTTTTGAGGCTCCACTCGATCAAGTGGGTCAATCCACTCGACCGAGTGGATCAATTAGGACGCACCATTTTAGGAAATGGTTGACCTTGATTGATTTTGGTTTTTTGAATTTGGGCGCCACTTTCTAGGGGTGTATCAGGTTGTTTTTGTGTGTCGGGTTCGTCTTTGACCGGGTTTCGACCCGGTCGCTAAAAGATGGTTTTTATTTTTGGTGTCGGTTTTGGCCCAAATTAGTCCTATTTTACTCGGAACGACCCACTAGGCCTGAATTTGAGGTTGGTTTTGGGTGATTTTGTATCCCGTTAAAAGCCCATGCCGGACATTACTGATTTAGAGCCCGTATCCTAGCGCGTTAGAGCACGTTAGCGTCCGATCATCGTCGGGTATTTTTTGGAAACTACATAGACACCTGGCAGTCAAAATGCGGGTGTCTACAGAGCCCCCACTCTGACTGAGACTTGGACAAGGCGAGAGTCAGAGTAGCTACCAGGCCAATTGAGGATTGAAACCCGACAGACTTTTGGTCGGGTCGTTTATAGTCCATTAGACTTGCGTGAAGGGCTCGCTAGCCATAAGATAGAAGTCATACCTGAGCTGCGGATAATACCTCTGTGGGGAATTGGACTTGTCGCGTAAGTCCTGGGTGTGCCTGCATGTGGGCCCATCCTGTGCTAAATTGAGGGAATGTCGTCTTTAGACCTTCCGCTGGGGAGATATATAAACTATGCGGGCTTGTTTATGAAGCCTCGAGTTATACCTGTGTCAGTTACATAAAGCTTTGCATGCAACATTTAGGCAGAACACGACTTGCGTTGAGGAATAAAAATTTGGATGATTGAAAAACTTTAGAAAAAATTTTAGAATATTTTTTGAATTTTGACAGACTGCTCGGGATGACTAAATTCCTGTGTCTGTGGGAAGGAGACAAGAGTCGGGCCTGTATGCCTAGGCCCGCTTGGGCCAAGGAGGCACAACTGCAGGGGATTCACCAGGGTTTTGATGTTATAAATACATTACCCTGGCTTCTTTCTTTTCACATCCCTCAAATCTTCTTCTCCTCAAGAAAAATTCATCTCTTTTAAGAAATTCAAATATGGGTATTGAGCGCTTGATCGATATGTTGCAAGATTGGTCCTACCGCTTTAGGGATGCGAGTAAGGTAGCCCTAAAGCAGTCGGGTATATTTCAATTGTTCACGTTCCGCAAGATGCACATGGACCGCCATTTTCTTGATGCGTGTCTGTCCTACTAGGACGACACTTACCACGTTTTCGCCTTTCCTCGGGGCGAAATCTGTCCCCTCCCTGAGGAGATTGCTGCCATAGGAGGGTGGAACCCACTGCTCCGTCCTGTCGTCCCTTTCTCAGTTTGAGACCCTAGGAGGAAATTACGAGAGTTTTTAGGGCTCTCCCATGCTGAAGTGTCCCGTATGATTGAAGGGGATACTATTTCTTTGCTAGCCCTGGCTGAGAAATTCATGAACCCGTATGATATCCGGGTTTCGCCTATTCATAGTCGCAGGGCATTTGCTTTCTGCATGCTTCATGTGTATGCTTTCGAAGGGTATCTGGACCTGCTGTCTTGTATGGGCAGCGTTCGTCTTCTTGTTATTTCTGACCTGATGGAGACGGAATATAGTCCCGCGTGGTTGATTACGGGGGAGATTATTCAGGGCTTAGACAACCGTAAGAGGGATGAGTCAGCCCTTTTGACTAGGAGCACCCGCCTGCTGCAGGCATATCACGCGTTTTTTTTTTCGAGTTTTTTTCGCAATATACCGCTACAGGGGGCACTCGATCGAGTCACCCTGGCACTCGATCTAGTGCCTTCGTAGAGAGGCTTTCTGTTCTGCTTCAGGGGTGTCACTCGATCGAGTGACTCTGGCACTCGATCGAGTGCCCTCAGGCGAATGTCCGAATCGATCTCATGAATGTTGTGTTCTTTTCCAGCTCTGGTTATTTGAGAGATTATCAATTATCGAGCCTCTTCCCAACCCGAGTCAATATTGGTTCAACCAAGTGATGACAAGGAGACGTGCTGTCGATTCATCCTACCTCACTACCCAGAAGTATTGGGAGGAAGAACTATCGTTCCACCGTGGTCGGCTTATTCGATGGGTGGTTCCATGGTGGCCAATTTATTCCTGGACCGGTTTGGCGCCCAGAGACAAGACGCGCTATCAGGTGATTTTGTCTCTTAGCTAGACAGTTCACCTCTATCCTGACCGCATACTCAGGCAATATGGGTGGACTCAGCGCATCCCGGAGAACGAGGCGGTTGTGAGTGAACCTACCCAGCTGACCGACGTTATGTGCGACACCTGGATACAGAGGTGGTATACTCGGGTTACTTGGCCCGTTCCCAGTCGCTTCACTCAATCTGGGTGTCCTATTCTTATGAGAGGTGGACCAAAGCGGAGGCTGCCGAAGCTCGCGCCGCCCTCAAGGTGGATGAAGCCTTTGACCTACTTCGACGAGAGCAGGTCAAAGATAACAGGGATTTCTTTGCTGAAGGGTAGACTCCGGCCCCGATAGTCCGTCTAGTGCCGGGTCAGAGAAGAGGAGTCAGGACTCGAACTGGGGGGTCCAATGCTAGAGGTGCTCGGGGGGAAGTGAGCCCCCAGACAGACTTGAAGAGAAGACTAGGGCCTAGACCATCAGTTCAGGACCGACTTGGTCCTAGGGATAGGCTGCCGGAGCACGTACGGGCTCGACTTGGGCCTGTGACCATAGCTGAAGATCCGTTATCGAAGAAGCGGACTCGAGCCAAAGAGGTTCTCCTTATCATCCGGGAACGCCCACCCCCGCCTCGACGTCCCCGGGCCCCTATTGACCCAAAAGACAAAGGCAAGGGCAAGATGCCCGGATACTAGTCTCTTTTTATTACTATTTGGATATTATTACTATTTTTGTTGTGTGTGTTTTTTTTTGTGGCTTTTCGTGACTTTTGTAATTTTGAATTACCGAGTTCATCGGTTTCTTTTTTTGGAATAAAAGTACTATATTAGTGAAGCCGTTCATGTCTTTTTTGTTATTGCAGTGGTTGTGCCCTTTTGAGGGGCTGCCTACGTATCCACAATTAGTGGAATCAAACCAAACGTAGTTCGGGCTTAGATTTTTGCAATTTCAAAATACATCAAGACTATGAGTTCAAGATTTGCGACAGTAGGATAAATAATCCTAACTTATTGACTTGCTTATAAATTTTGAAAAAGATGTTTTTAAATAATTTTTTGCAAATGACATTTGAAATAAGGTTTACGGGTATTAGCGCTTCAGCTGGTCCAAGTTGGTCGAGTTGACAAATTCATTCCCGTCCAGGTCCGTCAGCATCACTGCTCGTCCTGATAGAACCTTCTTCACCAGGTATGGCCCAGCCCAATTGGGTTTGAATTTTCCCCTTGGGACAACTGGTAATAGAGCACGGACTGATTTGAGAACCAGATCCCCTTCTTTGATATTCCTGGGCCTAACTCTTTTGTTAAAGGCCCGTTTGATTCTCTTTTGATATATTTGGATATTATTGAGGGCCCGACACCGCCGTTCGTCCAAGAGAACCAGCGAGTCATATCGAGCTTGAACCCAATTTGCTTCGGGCACTTAGCTTTCTAGTAGAATTCGGAGAGACGGTATTTCTAATTCGACCGGCTGGACTGCCTCCATGCCATACGTCAAATAATATGGAGTTGCCCCGGTTGCAGTACGAATAGATGTCCGGTACCCCCATAGGGCGAAGGGTATTTTGTCGGGCCAGTCTCGATAATTATCAGCCATCTTTTTAAGTATGGTAACAATTGTTTTATTAGCAGCCTCCACCGCTCCATTTGTTTGAGGACGGTAAGGCGAAGATGTATGCCTTTGGATTTTGTATTTTGCTAGAAAAGTAGCGGTTTCGGCTTGGAAGTGAGTCCCGTGATCACTGATAAACTCGTGTGGGATCCCGTACCGGCATATGCCTTTATTCTGGATAAATTTGGCCAAGTGCTTGGCGTTCAAGACACGATATGATTCGGCTTCGACCCATTTGGTGAAATAGTCGATAGCCACCAAAATGAAACAGTGACCTCCCGTCCCGGAAGGGTTCACTTTCCCAATTATATCGATCCCCCATGTCGAAAATGGCCATGGCGAGGTCATGGTGTATAGCAGAGACGATGGCATATGTTGAACGTTGCCGAAAATTTGGCAATTATGGCAGTGCCTGAAATATAATTGACAGTCGGTCTCCATACTGTTCCAGTAGTACCCGAGCCTCGTGATTTTTCGGGCTAACATACGAGCGTTCATATGCGGACCATTTTCGCCGTCGTGTACTTCGGCCATCACTTTTTCGGCCTGTGTTTTGTCGATACATAGGAGCAAAGCCCCCTGTGCCGTCTTTTTGTATAACTGACCGTCGTCCGTACGAATGAATTGTGTGGCCAGTGTTCGCAGGGCTTTCTTGGCCCGATTTTCAGTTCCCGGGGGATATTCTCCCGTAGTCAAATAGATTAGGATAGCCTGATACCAAGGTTCTGGATCGGTGATCTCGATATCTTGAATGGCGTTGACATATGCCGGCTCGGACCGTCTTTCGACGCAGATTGGCATACTGGCCATATGCTCCGGGATGTTTAGTAAGGATGCCAATTTGGAGAGCGCATCTGCGAACTGATTTTCTTCACGTGGGAGGTAGATATATTCTACCTTCTGAAATTGCTTCTCTAGAACCCTTACTCGCGCTTGGTAAGCCACGAGATTGGCGTTCCGAGTTTTTCATTTTTGAAGGGCTTGATTGATGACTAGGGACGAGTCCCCGCGAACCCGGAGATTCGTAATTCCTAAATCAGCCGCCGCTTGCAACCCGTGGATGCATGCTTTGTAATCCCCTATAAATTCTAATGCAATACAGTAGCGGAAATACTGTAGATTTGGGATTAAAACACACTGATGTTCTATATTTTACAAAAACAACGGTCAGTCAATACAAATGCCACTTTTTACAAAAGGGCTAAAAATAAAAATTCTCCAAATGGGATTAAGAATCCATAAATAAACATAACTTAAGCGGAGTATGATCACGCCACTCGCCAGCTCACACCAAACCCCGGAACAAATAATACCTACCATGTTATAAACATAACAGCCACAATTCAGTGGGGAGCAACTCAGGCAGTTCTCCCAGCCATATTACATAATATTAAAGCATAATTACTATTATATCAAAATAGTTGAAAAGGGAAAACATTTAAAATGATACGGTAAAATACTTCAAAATGATTGTCAACCTACAAATCAATGTCAATCAATAATAGTAACGGCGTTATGGAAATTAATCAGTGTAACGGAATAGACTTTCACTAGGACCATATTAACCTAGGTTCAGGAATTCAGTCAAAACAAATTAGACTTCGGTCTCTAACTAGGCAACTCAACTGTAACAGGACTGCGTGCAGCGAGGTCCTGGCTTAAGTAATGTACACCCCTCCTGGACATCAACCGTAATCCAGTTCAACCCGACGGCGACTTACACGATGCGAAATCTAAGTTTAAGGTCAAAATATACACACTCCTGAACACAAACCATGCTCAGTTCAACGACCAATGTGTCTCTAACTAGACACACCAGCTTTACAGTTGATGGCAAAACGTATACCCAAAACTGTATTACTCTACCCGTACACTTGTCCTTATTCCATAACTCCAAAACAAAGTCGTTGTCATAATTCGATAGGATTGTTAAAACGTTCCTAAAAAGAAACTTTCTAATTTGGGAAACTGTCTTCAAATATTAACTTTCCAAAATAGGTATTATTATAATTAGAAATCGTTTAACATTTGAATTATATAAAATAGTTATATTATGCCTCGAGACATAAAGATTATACTTATTTTATAAATATATATTTAATGATCAAAAGTCAACGAAAGTGAAAATCATAATTATTTCTCAAAAGGTTGAAATATAAGTAATTAAAAGTATTAAATTACAAATTTACAGATTTTCCGGAATAGCATTGTCTTACTATGAAATTCGTAATTAAATCATTAAAAATCAAAACAACGTAAGACCAGTGGGGTTGAAAACTTTAGAAACTTAGTTACAACTTTTATTTCTGGAGAAAATCCAAATTTCAAATAAAACATGGGTTTTTATTTGTATTTTCACAAACTGACAGAATTCGACACCCGATGGTATCTCATGAATATAAATACGTTTAAAAATTGATTTTGGAGAAAAACCAATTGGAAACATTAAGTAGACTCTTCAAAGTTTAGGTACATAAATTACCCAGAATAAATTCAAAATTTATCAAAGGATTTAAATTAGATTTTACAAAAATTGACAGATTCGCGGACTAATCCGACGTCTGTTCTTAAAACATTTATTGTGACCAAATACTTGGACTTAATTTACGAAATTTTACAGGCATATAATAGACTTAAAATAAATAGTAGTCTCTTTTCAAACTTTTTGAAAATAAAGTCTTTAAACAGGAGTAATAAATCGTTCAAAAACACTAATCGATTCTGAAACATGCAGTAATTATGTTAAAAATAATAAAAACTTTCACTTTGCTACTTTATATTAAAATCACGAAAATTCAGAAATAAAGTTTTATTTGTATGTTTTAGTCTCGGCCTTATAATACTTTTAGAAGATCTGATGTGAAATAAATAGAGAAAGATTAAAAGCGATAGAAACACGAAATCGATTTAAGCATATTATCGCAATATAATTAAAACATGCTTATTCGTATAAAAATTCGATTTTAAAACGATACTACAAACAACTACAACATATATATCATGCAATACCGAGTCATGCCATCATGTGTTACCTTCGTTGAGATCCGAGCCAATAATATACTCGTCCTTCTCGGGTTGTCTCGAAAGCCTATAAAAAAAATTATAAACAAGGTTCAAGACCCTTATTAGTATCATAAATCGCGAAGTAGGAAGAAGGAATTAAGAATACGATGATTACCCTTCGAATTATAATGAATCGGGAAGAAGAGAATGATCGGAATAGAGAAAAAGATGATGTACGTTCAATCCAATTTTTTTGAGAATAGGAAAAGAGGGATACGTACAGTGTTATGAAAGAATAAGAAGATTGGTGTTGGGGTTTAAGAGAAGTTTTGAAAAGTAGGGAGAACGTGCATAGGATTAGGAGTGGATAGTGGAGGCAGTTTTGACTTTCTCAACTGACTACGAAAATATCTCAGTCCGATGAGGGAAACGGTCGGGTCTGCTACAATCTGAGCCCGATTCGCGCTTAAAATCGTAAATTGATCACTTTTAAAAAAAAATAAGAAGACGGAAAACGTATAAGAACGTGTTTACGAGAAAGTAGTATTAAAATCACGTTTCAAAAATAATTATGTACGAAATCTCGTAGAAAAAGATTAAATAGCAATTTCTCGAGATTAATAAAAATTCTTGCGAATGAGGTAATTAAAATGAATTTCGAGTTTAAAAATAAGAATTCAAGTTATATAAAGATAAACTCGGGAATATGAACCGTCGAAACGGAAACTCGAATAGAAATAAAATGAGTAAATCGAATGAAACGAAAGTAAGATACATTTTAAGCATAAAAATGATTTTTCGAGGTAATAGGACTTTACGTGTTCAAATGATTGAAAAATTGAATCTGCTTTACAATTATTTAAGAAATACGAGTTAAATCGTAAACAAAATAAAATATTAATAAATTTTAATATATAAAAATCAGGGGTGTTACAACCTTCCCCACTAAAAAAAGTTTCGTCCCCGAAACTTACAGGAACACGAAAATATAACACAAAACAAAGTTATTTCACTTGAACAAAAGGAGAATGCATAAGTCGCATCAAAATCGTTATTTAAAAAGGAAATTTTAAAACTTCAAACGAGATATGAAGTCGAATGCACAAATTTATCTCAAGATTAACTGGGTTAAGCTTCCCGAAACTTGAAAACTTTTCAAATTATTCAAGGTAAAGTTATTTGATAAAATAACGATGTTTAAATAAAATTTTTAAACGAACTCGAGGAAAAAAGAGTACCCAAAACATTTTCAAAACATCAGTAAAACAATTGGTTTAAGAAATTCGGCAAACCGATTTAAGACAAAACAAAATCAAAGTTTGAGAAATCGAACTTAGCGTTAGGAAATCTCGAACCAGTCATTAGATGCTTCCAATAACAGATCCTAAAGTCCACCAACAAAAATAAAATGAAAGACCAAATTTATGAAATTATTTTAAAAAGTTAAATTTACTCAGAGAATCTAATTATCGCAGAAACACAAGTATTTGTACTTAACGAAAATATTCATAAAACTCTTATCATCCGAAAATTATAGATTTGAAATAATTTTGAATTAATTTCAAACAGGTATTTTAAGATATTTTAAAAATAACTAAATATAACTTCAACCAAAAACGACAAAACAAAATTTTTAAAGCTTAAAATTGAAACTAAAAAAAAGATAACTCAAAAGTTTAAATTAGTCAAATATTTTTCAAAACGTGGAGTTTGGTTAAAAATTTAAGGATTAAATCGAAACAAAAAATTTCAAGCTCGATAAAGGGGAGAAGGGATACCAACAGCAGTTGGAGGAGTAGAATTCAAGAGAAGCGGAGGTGAGGACGAAATCGAGAGTTAAACAGAACTCTCAAAGATTATAAAGGAGTTTAGGATTCTCGAGACTTCTAGTATGACTCCCGCAACTCAGGGTATTCCCACAACTCAGGGTTCTATTTCCACCAATTAATACCAAGTCCATTAATATCAGAAAGTTGGGTTGTCTTACACAATCTACAACCTCCAAAATTATCAAATACCACAATTTTCTATATGAAGTCTCATATACTTATTCAATCATTCAATCAACAGGGTAAGAATCCTCAAATGACTCAGAATCAAATCATGCTACCGAAATTCCATAAACCACAACACGATCAAACCAATCAACCAATAAGGCTCTAAAACTATTCAAGGTTCTCTAGATTATACTCGAGGTACATTCCATGGTACTCGAGTAAGGAACACTAAACAAAATCTACCAATTTAACAAAGCTCGGGCACTAAGTCCTCAAAAATAATTATACCAACATGTTTAACATCACCATCTCACAAAAGGTATGAAAGTAAACCAAACCTAGGCACACTCGACGTCAAATAATGTAATGACAGACGGTCACATTTTCAAGCACGTCATCTAAATAAGGTCTCTCATAAATCCATCAATATCTAATCGTAATAGAGCAACCAAAATATTTTTAATCACCCAACAAAGCCACAATCTCGTTGGTGCACAGGTATCAAAAATTCCATTAAGGTGCGGGGTATTAAAATATTCCTCAAAACAGTAGTGTAAATCCGAATTGTGATCATGGCCTTTCTCTTCCTTAAGAATAAGGACAATCCAATCAAATAATGTTGAGTCACTCAACTCTAAAATTCATAGGTTACGATATTATCAGACTCAATGAACTCATCCATAAGAACCAAGGTTTAATCTATGTCAACCAAAGTTACTAAAAGCATTAACGAGAACTTGAAATGGTACTACAACACTCAGGCTAACCCATTAAACAATGATCTATGATCCCAAAAGTCCACAACAAGGCCATTAAATCAGCATTAAGTGGGAATCCCAAAGTAATATTACCAGTTACACTTAGTTCGGTTCTAAGTTCAGTTCTAGGTTAGGTACCAGATATCCATCAAAATAAAATATAACCGTACTATCCAAAAGCTTATTCTCTCTAAGTACTTTACATAATCAAGTAAATTATAATCCAAGATCAACACTTGAGGTACGATCCTAATTCCATCAATCAATTAATACCATTGAATTCAATCCTCAAAAAGTTCTTACTTGCTTAGCAATAGGGTAGAGCTCGCAATTCTGAAACCATGTAACAAGGGGTTTACTAAACCTCAAACATCTTTAACTATCGCGGGGTTCACTAAGACAAGAGTCTAACCAGAGAATCTCAAGAGGATAGAGGGTAAAATGAGAGAATAAAACAAGGATTTGGCACGAAAATGAAGATGACCATTTATAAGAGGAGGATTGGAAGAAGAAGAGAAAAAACTGATAGGGAGGGCAATGGCAGCCCAAGGACAGCAGGAATAACAACACGTGACAGTGTAGAGCCGAACAACATTAGGCCGTAGCAGTACAGCAACACAACAACATTAGTAAGGAGAAGAAGAATAAGAAAAGAAGTAAAAGAAAAAAAAGAAGAAGAAATTGGGAGCATAGAACAAGGGTCCTAGACTATTAAGGTTTGAACCAGAGAAGAATCTTCATGCCTCCAGAGTTCACAAGGGAACTAGTTGGATCACTTCATCTTCTTATAGAGAAACGAGCACACCAGTCTTGGGTCGCTCCATCTGGATCCAAACTGAAATGAAGTCGCATCTGGATAAAGTGAAATCACATCTAGTTCTTGATAAGTGTAGTTTGTAGTGGCTCATCCCGACCGGGAGCAGCTCTTCCCGGCCGGGACCGACCCCATCCCGACCGGGACCACCCCGTCTCGGCCGGGACGGGCCTGCTGCAGCTCCGCCTTGTTTTCTTTCTTCTCCTTTCCACTTGTAACCCTATATATACTCTTCCCTTGTTTTGTTAAGCATATGCACTTCATTAGACATAAAACCCTAGACTACTTTAGGTTAGATTAGATTAGATTAGTGTAGATTAGTCCTTAATTAGTCTTTAATCTTAGTTTACTCTTGTATTATTGGATCTCTTGAAGAATCCATCCAAGATTGACAACCTTGGTGGAATTATTTGGGTTTTCTTCTATGCAAGTGTTCTTCTTTTCATTCTTCACTAGTTTGGTATAATCTTCTCATCCTTTTACTCTTAATCTTTGTTTATTTCATCCAAGTTTACATCTTTGTTGATTGTTATGTTCATAGTTCATTGTTTTCACTAGATTGTTTATATATGTTTTGATGTTTGAGTTGATTCATCTTGTTATTGCTGGTTTTTCTTTTAGATATGTTTGAGTAGAGTTTTGCTAGGGTTAGTAAGGTGATTAGGGTTTTAATTGGATGATTAAGGGATTGTTGGAGATGTTGGTGGAAGATTTGGGTTTCCTCTTGGTTTGATGCATATCACAAGTTTGTTGAAATGCTTGAATGACTAGTATGTGCATATGCTTGTTTTTCTTGCCTTTATCTTGTGGGTGATAGTTTGTTTGTGGGTTTTGGTTCCCTCACTACGTAGCGAGAGCCCGGTGAGGACGACCCCTAGGTCGGTCTACGTAGCGAGAGCCCGGATGCGACCTAGGCCACTATAGCGTGCTAGTAACCCCGTTTGTCATGTGTGTCGTCGAGATGGGTTTTAGGTGAAACCTCTAGGTCGGTCTACGTAGCGAGAGCCTGGACCTCACCTAGATTACCCTACTACTTCCTTCACTCTAGTTCTTCCTCGACCATTCCGTTACCCCTTTGACCCCGACCTAATCCTAGCCCGTTTTCCTTGTTTGTTCTCCTTAGTCATAGTCTAGCCTCCTCCCCTTCTTATCATTCTAGTTTAGTTTAGCTCGTTGACTTAGTCTCGTTTTTAGGTCGACCTTAGTCTAGACGCCTCATACCGTCCCCGTGGATTCGACCCGACTTACCCTATCTACCCTGGTTAGGTCTAGCCGGTTTATTTATTGATCGGTTGGGACGTGACAAATCCCTCCCATCAATTTGGCGCCGTTGCCGGGGACGGTGCTAATTTAGACTTTGTTTTCCTAGTTACTTGACTTTGTCTTTGTGTTTGTGTTTTTCTTTTTTCTTTTTTGTTCCTTTGCTTCTTGTGTGTGTGAAGTTTATTTCTCTCTTGTCTAGTGCCCAAAAAGCACTAGGCTTCTCACGTTTGCTCTTAGTCTACAGTTTGTGCTTAGAGGTGGTGACTATCTTCTTCTTGCAACTTAGTGCCGCTTTAACGGACGGTTGCTAGATTGAGAAGTCCTCAACCGGGTATGAGCTACGATTTTCGAGCAAGCATGGGGTTTGATCTAAACTCCACACACTCGGGAGCCGATATGAGCTACTCCTCTTCTTCCATGAACCAAGGGTATGACATGACGTCCCCCTACCACTATCAAGCTTCTTGGGGTGATCAAGACTCTAGTGGGTATGAACTTCAAGGTTATGAAAATGGCTACCAACAAGTGAACGATTACCAATCCTACGATCATGGTGACTACTACTCGAGTTATCAATGTGAACCCACCATGTTCAATCAAGATTCACCTTATGGAAGCCAATACCCCCAAAACCCACCATATTACCCTCCACCCCAACCACAATATGAACCCCATGACCCACAATACTACCAATCACCTCAACCTCACTACCAACAATATGATGCCCCACCCCTTGGACATCATCAAGATTATCAAGGAGCTTTACAAGACCCCAATGACTACCAATCGTCAAACATGGAGTTGTATCATTCGATTCTTCAATTGCAAAGGAGCACAAAAGAAATGGCCATTCAAATGTAAAAGGAGCAAGATGAATTCATGGCCCGATTTCAAAGGGAAAACGAGGCGAGGGATGCTCGATTAAATGCAATATCGGTTCAAACCGTAATGTTTTTATCCCGAACATCACAATTAGATGAAGGGTGCCCACTTGAGAAAGAGGAGCAACCTAACCATGAAGCCGCCGATGTAGTTCCCTTTGGAGGAGAGATTTGCTTTGAAGAACCTCAATCGTCCACCCAAAACGTGACGAATGAGGATATGACCCTTGGTGAAGACAACATTGGTGAGGAATTGGAGGAGGGTAGTGGGTTGGATGAGTTGGTGGAATTTGTGAAGTTATTGGGTGAAATTGATGAGCCCAAGTTGCCCATGTGTGATAATATGGATAAGCATCAAGAGCCCCTTGTAAGTGAACCAAGCAATGGTTTGGAAGAGATTGAAACCGCCGGTAGAAGTTTAGATTCTCTCCTCCATGATGATGTGGGGACAAATGATGAAGATGGGGAACCACAACTTGAGGAAAGTGTGGGGGTGTGCAAAAAGGAAATGGGGCCAAAGACGCTTTTTGTGCCTCGTTTCTTGGAAATGAAGCTTGCTTGTGATTGGAGGCGATGCCTTGGGAGGAAGAGGTCGGTGAAGCTCGTAGGATGGATAGACCCCGGAGACAACTTTGATGATGACGTTGGGTCTTGGGATTCCTACTTCTTGCCTCCACCTTGGAGGCCGTGGAGGTTAGCTAGGCTCGAGCGCTTCTTGGGCCTTCATTATGATGTCGGTAGCGCGTTCGACTTGCTCCTCCATGCCCTTGAGGGCTACGGTTGAAGAAGAGTCCACCATCCTCGGTTTGACGGAGTTCCTTAAGAACCGTCATGTTGTATATTCCCCCTCTCCTCTTCTTTAGAGTACTTGTGCTTGTATTTGTGTGATTTTTTTCTTGGATTTGTTTGTTTTTGTGGGATTCTTGTAATTCATTTGGTATTTTGATGAGCGATGTGAGGGAGTGAATTTGATGTTGTATTTTGAGTTTATTGTGATAGGTGAAGTGAAGATGACTCCTTGAGAGGATTGGTTATCGATAGAACTTGGCTTGTGAGCAAGGAAGTCGGTTTTTGAAGCTTAGGATAAGCTTTTGGGTTTCTTGGAAGGCAAGATGGTCGATCCCGACCGGGAAGAAGGCTTCCCGACCGGGAAGGATGAGCCATCCCGACCGGGAAGGAGCCGTCCCGATCGGGATGAGGGTGCATATTTTCGAGCTTACTGGAGTGTCATCCCGACCGGGACGGGGGCTTCCCGACCAGGACGGGTGCGTCATCCCGATCGGGACCATCCATCCCGACCGGGATGGTCCCCTCCTCCCCTTTGAGCCTCTTCATCGGCACTTGACTCCACCCATCCATTGTATACCCCCTCCCAACCTCCCTACTCCTCCTTGTTCCTATCGTATGACCCGTACACCTCACTTTACACCGAGATCCACATCAATTTCTACCCCCCCATACCATTACTACCTCTACCATGCGGTTTTATCAAGTTTGAAGCGAGATGACAATGACGAAGACAAGCTTTGTGCCTATAATGATCATTGAGACGATGGAGCGAGTGAGTTACTAGCCGATTGGTTTGGGTAACTATCCTTACTTTTCCGTCTTTTATTGCTTGTTTTCCTTTGTTTATTCCCTTCCCCTTATTTTGTGTCATGGTGGCCTTCGAGGCCTTGGTAGTTCTTGCTCCCGACTCTCGATGATGTGACTACATCGAGAGTCATTTTCAAAATCCAAATTTTACAAGATTTTCACTTTCTTTTTTTTGAGGATTTAGTCGGATTTAGGCGGAATCCGGGCTAGGTGACTTGATTACACCTAGCCCTCCCCTCCCATTTCCTTTTATTTCCTTCTTTTATTTCTTCCCCCATCCATATCTTTTTCTTGTCTCGGCCCATGGTGACTTGACTACACCTCGGCCGGACACATTCTACCATTTCTTCACTTTTAGCTTTATTTTCGTATTTTCTTTTCTTTTTCTTTTGCCTCTCCGCACACTACAATCGAGCATGAGGACATTGCTCGGTTTAAGTGTGGGGGAGCGATATTCTATTGTATTTATTTTTATTTTCATAGTTTTTTGAAAAAATCTTTAAAAAAAACCCTAAAAATTTGAAAAAATTTCATAAAAATCAAAAAGATTTTCTTTTGTGTGTTCGCCTTTCGTGTCTTTGTGTCGTGTATTTGTCGTATTGTGTGTGCTTGCCTCCTTTTGTCTTTATAGGTTGCTTTAATCGCCGATGACTTTGGAAAGCTCTAAAGACCTCCGGTAACATCTTATCCCTTTTTCTTCTTTATCTCTTGTGGAGTTTGGAGGAGATTGTGAAGTTGTGTGCTCGGGTGGAGCTTTGTGCATATTGGTGGATGATCTGGTGACTTGTTTGGAATATCGGGGTGGTGTTTGTGTTGATTTTGTGTTCGTTGTGTTTTGTTCTTGTTTTGTTGCTTTCGTTTCTTTTTCTTTCGTTCTTTGTTGATTCTTTGTTTTGTGTGTTTTTGTGTCTTTTGTGTAAAAGGTTTTCGAAAACCCGGTTTAGAGGCTAATGTGCGAGTGTTTACTTTCCCTTCCTAGTAATATAAATCGAGTCTTGGACTTTAGTCTAGTAGAATAACCCTAAATCAATGATTTTGTTGGTCCTTTACCTTGAGTCCACCTAGCTTACTAGGGATTTACTACGGGATTTGCATTTTGACCATTATGACCACCCACGGTGTGAAAAGGCCTTGGTTGCCGAGTCCCGTCCCTTAGGTGACCGTGTTTAGGATTGCTCGACTAGTCCAAGTTCTCCCCTTTTTGTGGGTTTGGAGAGGGATCGCGACCCTCGTCTCACCCATTACCCTACCTCCTACACACATCCACACAATAAATTGCAATTTGTTGAATTCTCTCTTTCTTGTTACACAAAGAAATGCCAAAAGCCAAATCAAGCCAAAAGGGAAAAGAAAAAAAAAAGAAATGAAAGAAAGAAAAGAATGAAGAAAAAGAAAAGGCACAAAGGCCAAAAAGATAATAGAAAAGAAGAAAAAGAAGTGGCATGGCAACAAACAAGGCAAAAAAATGCAAAAGAAAGAAAAATGCCAAAAAGAAAATCGTCTCACAAAAAGAATCTCTACATCTCAAAATAAGCCTTTTACCGACTACTACCGTGAAGAGCCTACCAAAGGACCGAGTCCCTAGGAAGGATGATAGCGGTAATGGTCGGTCTACCCTCACTTTGCATATATTTCCACTTTTTACTTGGACTAGTTAGGCGGTTTTGGGCGTGGGACGACCCTCTTGGCTCATCGCTAAAGGGGGCGGGGTCTCACTTACCTACACTGTCGACTAACACCGTGGTTCTCCCTTTTCCACTCCGCCGATCGTCCCGTAGTACGTTCTTAGAAAGTTAGGAGAACCTAGGTAAGTTACCAACGTTTTTATTGCTTTATCGTCATACTATTAGGGTTTAGTTCACCTTGGTTTGTATTGCTAGCTTTGGAACGTTGTCACTTGCGTCGAGTCCTAAATCAGTGTTTCATTCACCGCTTTTAGAGGGAACCGGCTGATGTATTGGACTTTCCCGAGAAATCCCCTTATTTCTTTTTCGGTCTTGGGAGGTTGCATCTCGGTGATGGCTTTGATTTTAGCTGGGTCGACCTCGATGCCGCGTTGGCTAATGACATGGCCCAGTAATTTGCCTGATGTTACCCCGAAACTACACTTTTGAGGGTTTAGCCTCATGTTGTACTTGCGCAGTCGGGTGAAGAATTTTCTTAGGGCAGCAACATGCCCATCTCGGCTTTTAGACTTGACGATCATGTCATCTACATAAACTTCCATTTCCTCATGCATCATGTCATGTAACAAGGTCGTGGCTGTTCGTTGATAAGTGGCCCCGGCGTTAATGAGACCAAATGGCATGACGGTATAACAATAAGTTCCCCACGGCGTGGTGAAGGTTGTTGTACCCATATCCTCTTCTGCCATCTTGATTTGATTGTACCCGGCATACCCGTCCATAAATGATAGAAGGGCATGATCAGCCGTGTTGTCCACCAGTATGTCGATGTGTGGCAACAGAAAATTGTCTTTTGGGATGGCCTTGTTAAGGTCCCGGAAATCTATGCATACCCGCACCTTGCCGTCCTTCTTGGTTACCGGCACGATGTTTGAAACCCAGTCTGGATATACAGACACTTGTATAAAGCCTGCTTTGAATTGTTTGTCTACCTCTTCTTTGACTTTGAGAGACCATTCGGGCTTCATCCTTCGAAGCTTCTGTTTACCGGCTTGCACCCATCTTTGATGGGTATTCGG
Source organism: Agrostemma githago (assembly GCA_958450325.1). Classification (NCBI taxonomy): domain Eukaryota; kingdom Viridiplantae; phylum Streptophyta; class Magnoliopsida; order Caryophyllales; family Caryophyllaceae; genus Agrostemma; species Agrostemma githago. The sequence goes on from OY288250.1 coordinate 18,371,618, forward strand.
TGTTCAGCTATTTCCCGGTCTATCCCCGGCATGTCCTTGTAGGACCATGCGAAGACATCCTTGAATTCTTGGAGGAGGTTTGTGAATTGTTGTCTCTCCTCGGGATCTAAAGATAACCCTATCTTAAGCATCTGGGGCTCTAAGGTTGTTCCCACATTGATAGACTCGGTCTCCTCGATTGCAGGGTCTCGGGATTCCCTCTGTTCTAGCTGCTCGATCAGATGCGGAGGTAAGGATACATGTTCGTCGGGTTTCTCAATGTCATTGCAAAAAATATTTTTGAAATTGAAAGTATTTTGAAAATAAGACAAGTCATAAGCGGAACGGTTTTCGTTATTATTGATGGTAAATTTGGAAAACAGCTCAAAGAGAGCGGCCATCTGATCATTGGTCAGAGGCGGAATTGGGAGCGCTTTCGGGACAGACCCCGAGGCTCCGGTGGTAGTGACTACAGGGAGGGGGGTTATAGTTTGGACTCTAACACCAGACCCCTTAGACTCGATTACAGACTCAGACTCAGACTTTGACTATGACTCAGACTCGGAATCGGTGCCCGGCATGTCTCCTTCACCGGTGGTCAGCTTGTAGACTCGGCCCTGGCCGTCGGTCCACTTGACGGTCTTCTTCCAGGCTCTTTTCCCAGTATCAACACCGACCTCTAAGATCAGTTTTGAAGTATCGAACCTGTTGCTTCGAAGGATCAGGTTTACCATGTCTTCTTTAGGGGTCGGGACAGCCTTGTCTTCCCCAAATAGGAGCCCCAACACGGGCTCGGCATTGTCAGTACTCTCCTTGGATTCGGATTGGATGAGGGCGAATATGTCATCCGGAATATAGTTGCATTCCCGAGCTAGTTCAGTCTCGGGATATGTGATAGTTGGTTGATACATGCGAACTTGAATAGCCCCGAATACCGGTGTGACGAAATAGTCAGCCAACCTTGGGCTATAAGGGCCCAAGTAGGTACCCTTGATGATGTTGCAGGCCTTCTCAATCCCCGCTCGGACCACATTTCCCGGGGTTACAGCGTACCCTTAGCCGAAGCGAGATTCCCCGTCATTCAAGACTTCAATAATCTTTCCAGCTGGAAGATATGGCCTCGAGGTAGCCCCTGGTAGATATCCCAAGTTTTGTAGCATCGTGTCGATGCTCGTGGTGAAATAGGGCCTGAAAAGGTATTCTTCTTCAATCATCCCCACAAAATCGAACCCCCAAAGGTCAGTGCGGTCCGTGGCGTTACAGCTAGCCACGGTCATAGGGGTTGCCTCCAGAGTAATAATACCGTCTTGCAGGGGCATTTTGATCTTTTGGTGAAGAGTAGAAGACACTGCCTTTACGGCATGAATCCAAGGCCTTCCCAGGAGCAAATTAAAAGAGGAGGTGACATCGATCACCTGGAACTCTAGCTCCTTTTCAATTAGACCCGTCATAATTGTCAGCTTAACAGCCTCAGAAACCGCCTTTGGGCTTCCATCGAAAGCCTGGATAGTGTGCGCAGTCGGTATGTAGTCGGCCTCGGTGATGCCGAGGGCTTTGGCAGTCCTTAGAGGGAGGACATTCACAGCAGACCCGTCGTCAACCAGAGTCATCGGAAAATACTTACCCCGGCAGATTAACGTGATGTACAGGGCCAGATTGTGAGAGGCCCCGAATGGTGGTAGGTCGGCATCCGAGAAAGTAACTAACGGGCCTTCTTCCTTGGACTTGCCCTTGAGGTAGGGAAGGATGGTGGCTACCATTTCAGTAGGGGTAACCTGGGAGTCGACCTTGATCTGATCGAGAGCCTTAGTAAGTGCCTCTCGATGTTCTTGCGAGCTGACCAAGAGTTGCCATATAGTGAGGTCAACCCGAGCTCTTTTCAATTGTTTGATAAGAGCCGTATTGGTGCTTGGTTCTTCAATGGCTTCTTCCGTCCTGGCAGGTTCAGTGACGGTTGGTGGGACTGAGATGTCCTTGGGGCTAGTGGCTGAGTAAGGACGACCAGTAGTGGTGAGGTGGTTACTGGCTAAGGCCTTGGACTTAGCCTTCCATATTTCTTCGGGGGTGATAGGGACAACTTCCCCTTTAGTGAGGTACACATCTTCCTCATCATCGAACCAGATCCCATTGATTTGTGGGATGAAAGGAGAGATAAGGTGAGAACAGTCAATCACTTCTCCAGCGAAGATAGCATGAGAGCTAAAGGGGTTGTCTTTATTGCTTGGCTTGTCCCCGGGTAACGGTATTTTCCCGCTCTCAATCAAATCCTGAATTAGATGCTTCAACTTCCAACATTTCTCGGTATCATGCCCATTGCCTCGATGATATTGGCAATAGGCTTGGGCATTGTAACTTTTGGAGCGTTTTTCAACTGGGACTTCAGGAGTTGGGTCTATCGGTTGGACCAGGCCCTTGGAAGACATCCTTTGTAAGGCATATGTATAGGTAGTCCCTATATCAGTGAATACCCTTGGAGGGGTATTTCTTTTGGACGAGGCATCTAACAGATTAACCGTGTCAAAGATACTTCGGGTTGCGGCCGGGGGCTTGGTAGTGCATGAGGAAGCCCCTTGGTATCCCTTGCTAGGGGCCTTAGTCAGGCTCTCTAGTCTTAGATCATCTTCAATTCTCATGCCCATTTCTGTAAGAGTGGTGAAATTGGGTTTGACAGCATACCGGAGGTGGACCCGGTAGGAGGGGAGGAGGTTCTTGACAAAGGCCTCCACTAAAGTCTTCTTACTGGGCTTATCGACCAGTTTCACGCTCTCAGCCCTCCAACGTTGGAGGTATTTGGTAAAGCCTTCCTTAGGTTCTTGGGCCATAACCTCTAGAGACCGCATTGTGGTCTGGATCTCGGTGTTATCAGCATAGTTCCGAGCAAATTCCATAGCCACATCATCCCATGTCGAGAAATTCTTGGGATCTAGCCTGTAGTACCAGGCCTTTGGGTGTTTCTCAAGAGATGCAGCAAAGAGGTATTTGAACATAGAAGAGTCCACTCCCTTAATAGCCATGAACTCCTTGAAGGCGCGTACATGTAGTAACGGGTCTTCAGTCCCTTCAAACATGGGTAAGCCCGTGAGATTCAGGTTCGCGGGCAGTTTGTCACTTACCGGGGAGTACTCCCGACTATTCTCTCGATGGATATTGTTACTTCCATTTAAGTGAACTTGTTCTTCTAATCGGCGGACCGAGCTACCTAGTTCAGCTAGAGGTTCCGTAACCCCGGTATTTGGAGTCCTTTGCTCCACTGCAGCTAAACGACCAATGATAGCCACTTGACCGGCCCTCATTTCTGTCAGTTGGGCATCAATGTCGAGTTGTTTGTCGACCATGGCATCCACGGAGGCCTTCAGACTGTTCAGAGTTGCTTCCATTTTGCGACTGTGTCTGGTGGACGGTGGCCTGTCTGTAAGAACACCGCGTAATCAGAAACTGAACCCGGACCTTGGAACCAAAATAGTACATCCCGAGCAGGGAAAAGACTAAAAAAACGACTTGAAAGAGACTTTTAGACGGGTGACTCGTGGATGACGGGCTTTCCTTAGGATTCGACGGGTGGGCCGAATCCTGTTCGAAGGAAGGTCCATGTGAGACGTCCCCAGTCTTTGGACTCAAATGTGTAGACGGGCCCTCCTTTGTAGGATTATGTCCTATGTAGGTGGGCCTTGCCTTAGTTTAATAAGGCGGACTGGGATAGGGAAGAAACTCGTGATGTAAGATCGACAGAGTTTCGACGCTAAAGACCTTGACGACTTACGACATGACCCGACACTGCTAAATACGGGAAAGTCCTAAGAGGGAGGAAAGTTTTGAAAAGGATTGTTTTTGAAAATCCGAGAAAACTCGGGGAAAGGCCCGATTTTTTTCAAGAAAATCGGAAAGTGCATCGGGCCTCGGTTTTAAAAGTTCGAAAATATTTTCGAGTTTTGAATCGGGCAGCATACCGGCTAAAAAGTGGGCTATTTTGAGTAAAATCATAAGTCCTAAATTCGGTAGCTTTCCGGGTTTTGAAATTTGAATATTTTTTGAAAAGATGCATTTTTGAAATGACGGTTTTTTTTAAAACGACACGGAAACCAAGTAGCACATAGTCACGTAAGCATTATAACGACGCCATGTATGCTTTACACTAAGTCTCGGTCGGTCTGAATAGGGTCTATACCAGTGCACATAGCCTAGACGAGAATCGGGACGGACTTCCTAAGTCGAGTTGATCTTAGAACATGCCGCGAAACCCATACGAATCGACCATGAGCACCTTTAACGTATCCAAGTTGGAATACATCGTGGTATAGTGGGACGTCGGTCACCAGTACCGGCCCGGGAAAATATGGGGTTATGCATGAACCGTAAAACTAAAACGCGTATTGTACTAGTCAAACGATTTCTATTCCAGTCTCACCCTAAGGATGCCGATGGTTAGTCACTCATCAGTTAATCCCCAGCGGAGTCGCCAAATTGTGGACATGACGTAGGTCCACCCCCACGCGGCCACGCGCGGGTTTGGGTAGGCGAATGCATCTCCATATGAGAATGGATCGAATTGAAATTTAAGTCGAAATGGAGTCGCCACCGAACCTTGTGGGAGTTCGGACCCGTTCCAGCCCACTCTATATCGTTATGGACCATACACAAAGTATGGCCCATTTCGGATTTAGAGTTTATTGGACTCGTCCCTTTGCATTACGATACCGATACCATCTACACCGGTAATCGTGTAAAGAATGACTCTCGTGCGGCAACGGTTTCGGGCATCCAGAAACCGAGGTTCTGAGTAAGGGGTGAGGGTACGTGTTGGGAAGCCCACTATGGACACCCAACCCCGCCCGCACTTAGCGGCCTCTAGTAAGACATCGTTTGACTTCCTAATATGCGCGTTCGTGATTCGGTGAAATGATATGCAAACAGCGTTTTAGCTAAGCATGCGAATTAAATGTGAGCTACGTCATTTTAATGCATCTAATTTATTGTCGAAGTGATTTAGCATGCGAGGGTTCATTTATAAACGGTAAAACGTAAGTAAATAAATAAAGCAAAAGCAATATAAATTGGTTACAAGTTACACGGGCGGAATACAACCCGGAATTCACAATACAACGAGCAATAAAATAATCGAATAGGAGACGGTAAACGTTAGCTAGGAACGGATCCATATAATAAATATAATCTAGACTGTGAGTCGTGCAAATGGACGAACTTTGATTAAATACACATTATTTTGTATACTAACCAAAGGACGGAGATATAGGACCTAGGCGTGGTGCTAGCCCGATCCGAAATCCCGATGCCTTGTCCCAACTTATCATATCGAGAAATTGGAGTCTAAATAAATCGTGCGTCGGATACTACTAAGGAGTCGTCTACGCAAGACTAATAGTGAGACCGTCGATCAAAGTTGTTTATGTGAAGTGATATGCATGTATTTTGAAAATTGATCACGTGATTGACTTTACACGTGACGACTAAGTCGCTTTTCAAAAAACGAGGCTCGGATGATAAATAAGAGCTCTCGGTTTTCTGGGCTACAGGACCCACTCGATCGAGTCATGGCCTGACTCGGTCGAGTGTGTCCTCGAGGAGGCTTCTGCCCAAGATTTGTGGTGCTACTCGATCGAGTAGCGTATGTACTCGGTCGAGTAGCACCTGTAAGAGTTATGACTCGTTTCATTTTATTTGTTTTAAATCGATGGTTGGCCGAGTTAAAAAAAAATATTGACGATTTAGATTTAACTCGGTTTTTCGGTACTATAATCATGTCTTATATGATTATAATACCGTTATCGGAATTTTATAGAAAATGTTAATGTGAGTTTGAAAGATTTAATTAGCGACGAAATTTTAGCCCTCCGCGTCACGACATCGATATTAATCCTAACGGATTATGTGATGTAGATTTTCGCATCAACGGATTTCATGCTAATCTCGAAAATGGGATCAAATGCGTTCAACTATGATCGGTCACGATCACATCATACCCTTGAGTACATTGGGGCGGTGCTCCCCGAAAGGGCGCCACCTCCGTCGTTGCTCTTAAAGGGATTAGACGGACTTTAGATGATCGTCATAGTTAAACGGATTTGAAACCGGAACTTATTATTATTATTATGTATATGCGATAAATGAGACGAAAATTAATAACGATAATTAAATGTTAGATTGTTAGATGCGATAAATAAATGTTAGATGTTAGATGTTAGTGTTAGTAACGTTGTCGTTACTATCGACATAATTATAATACTAATACATAAACATAAATGTACATAAAAAGAACGAAAAGAAAGGGAAGAAGGAGAAGTCGGTGTTGAATTGTCACACCCTCAACCTACATGCTCTTGCTTCTCGGGATACGGTTCGTCAAATGGCGGCAATGGCGCGGGAACTTCGAGATACGTAGGAAGAGTTGATGGTGTGTATGGCTCGGTGTATTATGGCTGAAATGTGAGGTTTTTTAAGGTGCAAAGTTGGCTGAAATGTGTGTTGTAAAAGTTGTGAAAATGTTGAGGGTTTATGGGGTATTTACAGGAAAACCCACGACCTAGGGTCAATCGATCAAGTGGCCCTATTGCACTCGGTCGAGTGCCCTTGAAGATGAATCTGGTCCGGATTTTGAGGCTCCACTCGACCGAGTGGGTCAATCCACTCGACCGAGTGTATCAATTAGGACGCACCATTTTAGGAAATGGTTGACCTTGATTGATTTTGTTTTTTTGAATTTGGGCGCCAATTTCTAGGGGTGTATCAGGTTGTTTTTGTATGTCAGGTTCGTCTTTGACCGGGTTTCGACCCGGTCGCTAAAAGACGGGTTTTATTTTTGGTGTCGGTTTTGGCCCAAATTAGTCTTATTTTACTCGGAACGACCCACTGGGCCTGAATTTGAGGTTGGTTTTGGGTGATTTTGTATCCCGTTAAAAGCCCATGCCGGACATTACTGATTTCGAGCCCGTATCCGAGCGCGTTAGAGCACGTTAGCGTCCGATCATCATCGGGTGTTTTTTAGAAACCATCATAGACACCTGGCAGTCAAAATGCGGGTGTCTACAATATGCATGATTTTGAAAAGTTTACGACACGTGATGGATTAAACACGCGTTGACTAAGGTCAAGGAAAAGTAAAATATGTCAAGAAAACCCGCTGTTCGATGCTCGAAAAATTAGAACGAAATTGATTTGTGCCACGTTTTCAGGAGATCACGCGAGTCGCTTAGGAAGAGCGCGACTCGCGCGAGGAGGCGGCTCGCCTGGGATGCACACGGCTCGCATCCCGGGCTGTTTTCGAAATTGATTTTCGGAAAATTTATAGCTTTATTAAATCGCGTACAAATATTGCATGATTTATACTTGATTTAATTTAGCGATATTCATTATATTCGATTTTCGATTATGAAATCGATATCAAATATTTGGAATTGTTTTTAGAAAAGATAAAAAAAGGTTTTTGTAAATCGTTTAAAATAAATTAAACTAAAAAAAATGATGTTTGATTCTCTCCACGTTAAAAATTGTCGTGTTTAGTTTTATGAAACCATGTGACGATTCTTTAGCATCAATGAGATTAATTTAGTTCTTTTTTGGTACGATATTTCGACTAGAGAATCGATATCGTATTTTAAGAACGTTTGTTTTATATGAAAATAGTTTGTAGTATCGATATTAGAAATAAAAAAAATGCGACGACGTCCCATAATAAAAACGAACGACCGACGACGACAATAAGAGGAGAAAAACAAGGAAAAGACGAGAGAAGGGAAGAGGGAAAAGAGAAGTCGGGTTTGATTTTACACCCTCAACCTACATGCTTTGTTTACTCGGAACGGGGCTCGTCGGAATATGGCTAGGGCACGGGAGCGTCGAGTTAATGTCGGTAAGTTATGGTGGTTTTGGTTTGGACGTGTAAAGTGGCGGGTGAGGTGGCCGGTTCTAAGGCTAAAGCGGCGTGATCTAGGGTTGTAATATCGGTTGCTCGATGCTATGTGTGTGCGTATGCTATTGCTAATGAATGTGTGTCGGGAATTATGTTGTTGTGAATTGTGATTGATGTGTGTGTGTTTATGTGTCGATGATGGATGAAAATTGTGTTGTGAGAGGGTCCTATTTATAGGAGTGGTCCTCGATTGAAGCTAGGAGAGGTAACCTTGCTTGGGTGATAAGAAATACCGGTTAGGATATGAAAGGTAAGAAGTTGAAAGGAACATGAATTCCGTTACTTGGTGAAGAAGGCACCGAAAACCGGCTGGAATGAGGAGCTCGGCCGAGTATGTTGTGCTCGGTCGAGTGTTTGATTCGATATTCGGATAGAATTCCTACTTGAGATCGAATTCTATCCTTAAATGGAATTGTTTAATATTTTGTGTAGCTGATTTTTTGTAGCGTTTGAGCTTGAATCAGACACGTGGGGTGACACGGCTGACTTGCATGTCTCGAAAATATCTTTGACCGGGTTTTGACTCGGTCGCTAAAAGACGGTTTTGCCCCTGGTGTCGGATTCGACCCAAATTAGTCTTATTTGACTCGAAACGACCCACTGGGCCTGAATTTGAGGTTGGTTTTGTGAGATTTGTACTCCGTAAAAAGCCCAAGCCAAATGCCCATGATTTCGAGCCCATATTCGAGTACGTTAAAGCATGTTTGCGTCCGATCATCATCGGGTGTTTGTCGGAAGCTGCTATAGACACCTGGCGGTCAAAATGTGGGTGTCTACAATATAGATTCATTATTCAAACATAAAAATGTTATAATAACAATGATAAACCCATTTATCTAAGGGTGATCGAGAGGTTCACAATTTTTAATTGTTTATTTGTAAATGAGACAATAAATTAGAGGTAGACAATAAAAAGAAGGGAACTCATCATCGATTTGGTGCTATTTGAAAAAAAAAACGTTTTGGTGTTCGGTTCAAACTATTTATGCTTAATGGATCCACCTGTCATTTTTTTTTTAATTTTGCAATGGCATACTACCGTACACCATGCTCCTCAAAGATCACTGCCTACTGACTCAGGGAAGAAAATTTTAATACCATGCTACAATAATATACCGCTGTGGGGGATAACTGTATACATTGGAAAAATCACCCCACATTATATTCGTCTGCCATTTTTCAAATCCTACAAATTCATATACACACAAACTCATCCACAGAATACATCATTCATCTGCAACAACTCATCCACAATACGACCCTTTTTCCGCCTAATCAGCAACTCAATCCAACAACATATGTCGAATGTAACGTAAAATTTAAACGACAATATTCAATTAAGTAAAAGATCTACAACAATAACAAATTAACTAAAAGTTTAATGTTGTTCATTAACTAACAGTAAACCTATCTTCTAGCATAATGACCTCTTTTCTGCCCTGTTTATGATTCTCCGTATGGAGGCTGCCACACAGCTGCCTGCGCGGGGCCAGTCACGCCGGCCACCCACACGGCCTGTCGCGGACGCTCGTCGTGTCCGGGTTGATCCGATCTCGCGTTCGGGACAAAGTGTCGAACCTCGATTTGGTTGACGATTTGAATTGTACTAGATAGATGTGGGGGCTATAGACACCCAGATTTGGACCTGGTGGCTGCAGGATTGCCCAACAAACACCCGATGATGATCGGACTGCAACGCGACGCGTGATTATGATGTTTTAGATAGTTTTTATATAGTACGGATCAAAAAATTACTCGGAAAAATTAATTTAACATCAAAGCAGCCTTAGTCGTGTCATTACGGTCGCGTTGACAATTATTAGAGTCAATTCCAACAACGGGACTCCGAATCGGTCCCAAAATACACAAAGTCAATCCCGAGTCAACACATCGGGCCGAGCGAACCTCAGGATGCACACCCGAAGCCCACCCGGCGCAATGACGCGCTAGGTTTGAGGGGAATACTTAATCCCCATGCTAATGAATTATACGCATTTTTTCCATTTTGGAAAGTTTCAAAATCGGATCATCAAAATCCCACGCGCCTAGCTCCAGGCGCCTTACTTCTCGTACGCACGACCCCAGACGCCTGAGTTCTGGTGCCCCTGGACTCAGGCATCTCATAGGGCGATTTGAACTACGCGAGAAACTATAAATACCCTCCCCCAACCTCATTCATTCGGCACAAATGATCCTTCTCTTCTCCCTCTTACTCTTTACGAGTTTCTTCTAGCTTGGGCTCGCACTTCGACACCCAAGCAAACGATCCACTTGATCGTAGTCCCGATAAGTGAATCGACGCTACTCCTCACCTTCGAGCACTCCACTCGATCCCGAGGTGCCTTTGTTCGACTAGCTACCCCGAGTTTAGCAACGGAACTCTGCCGGATTAGCCGCAGAATCGGCAAGTGGCAACGAAACTCTGCCGGAATCACTACAAGACAAGCTAGGAGGATCCACCCTAAAGTCGAACCGTCACTAGGTTGTCATCTAAACAAAACTTTACATTTCTGTACTTTTATTATGCACTATGATAATGTCAAACGTGGACACTAGGTCCTTGACACGTACTAAAACACGTAATGTCCCCAAATTCAACCATAAGCACTAAAACACCCTAAATAAACCCGAGTAGTTCCGAGATCCGCTCTCAGCTATCTATGCATTGTGTCCCGTCTAGCGTACATTCCGAGGGTGCAACTCCTCACTATGTGATTTACTTACATTTCGCATTTACCGCGTTCGTATGATTTATTGCTTTTATGATCTTATAATTGCATGCTAATTCACCTAACACGGAATTCAAAACGTAAACAAGCTAAAACTAAACGAAGTGATGGTCGGGTTCGGCATTAGTCCCGATGTTCACCATACAAGGTTCGATGCATCCCTATTAATACCAAACCGACGCATCTTAAGCAGAATACCAGGTAAGGTATACCACGAGAACGACTAATATCCGTATTATCACGTTAAAACTGACTTGCTAATACGTATAATACTTAGTACCCTCTACTCTCCTATGTACATCTTTTCATGGCCTTCTTGTCACGTGAAATCGCATGCAAAGAATGTAAACACGACTACTTCGACGATAAAGCTTTCTTGTCCTTAAACAACCGACATAACAAAGACATAGGGTTAAAACAATGGATGTTACCGTACTTCCGCCACAAAAAAGGAACAAAGTTATCAGCCCACCGATTGAATAATAGAGGCCGCTACGTGCGGGCGGGTTTGGGTGTCGATGTCTAGCGGACGTTGGCTTCCCAATACGTACCCTCACCCCTTACTCAGAATCGACGGTTTCCGGATGTCCGAAACCATTCGTAATGAGAGTCATTATTCCAGGCATGGAGTGCTTAAGGGTACAAGTCTCTATCTTTAGGTCCCATACCACTCAACTTTGAGCCGGCTAAGGATCAAAGGGTTTCCGAGTCCCCATAATTGACTCGGTGGCGACTCCACAAATCGGCAACAAATTCGGTTCACTAAAATGGTCGCCTTACCAAACATATCGGCCATTAAACATTTACAATCACGACTCGATTGATTCCAACGGAAACACGGGTGCCTGCACCTGTCAAGTATAAGTCCGAATCGTCATCCGAATCGAGGTCCGAAACTTCGCTCCGTACACGAGATTGTACCGGCCCCCGACCGGGAGCGGGCCGCGTGGGTGGCCGCCGCGATGAAACCGGGAGGAGCGGACGGACGTCCACAGTTTGGCGACTCCGTTGGGGAAATGAAAACAAGTTTCCAACGGTGGGTAACTCGAACGAGGTCGGTGAAGCTCATTTCCTAGTTCCTTGTTGTGGTCACTACAGGTTTTGGCCCTAGAAAGGCCCACCCTGAGCGATATTAGGACCAATCGACCTCTTCGCGGTGAGATCCTTACGGACACGCGGGGAGACCCTCGGTTGACGCTCCAGCCGTCCAAGGTAGCCACGTACTTCCTGGATATACCAAACGAGTGGTTCTAAGCAGACGATATGACACTCACCTCCCCGGGTGACCTGTTGTCACCTAAGCAAAGACTATTCGTGGGCGGTAGCCTACCCTAATCTACTCGTGTCTGCATCCTACATGAGTGTACGCATTTCTAGTTATGTGTAGCGTGTTTGAACAACCCAAATAAAACACTAAAATCTGGATTCAACCACGACAACATATTCAACCGCACCCAACTCCGTTTTCGAAAAAAGAACGTCTTCTTTTCAAAACTACCTTTTAAGCGCCGATACTCCGGTCGAACAAAAATTTTTTTTAAAAAAAATAAATTTTAAGCACCGTCATCATGACAAATTTTACATTCCGCATTTTCAAAAGACTTTTTTTTAACGCCATCATCTTGGCCAAAACGAAACTCGTCATTTTCAAGCAATGACAACATGGACCGTTATTACCGCCGAACTCCCAATCAATGGAACCAAGGCACCTAAAGCGGTTACATCTTTCAAAACATTTTTCGCACGTACCGTTAACCCAACAAAAACTTCAGTTAATGAAGTCAAGGAGACCAAAATGGTTATATCCTCAAAATGTTTTTTTTTCACAACACACCACCACCACCGTCGAAATGCCAACTAATGGAATTGACGAGTAAGGGTAACACATTTTAAAAGTTTTTCCCAAAAACACTTTTATCCAAGTTCTATAATCAGAATTTGGTCATACCTTTTAAAGTACCATCACCGACACCACGTTCTCTCACGAGCACCGTCTACACCACAAATATCGAACTAACTAACTAATAGTAGTCTCGATAAAAGCACGACATCGTTATTTTCAAAATCGGTTCCCTTAGGGCCGCGCTTCTTTTGTAAAACCACCATTTACACTTTTGCTATCATTGAGTCCTCAACGCGCACGTAGCAATAACACTTTTCATGTCACGAACGATGTCACTAAACCAACGTAATACCAATTTTTACAAACTCTCACTTTCAAAAGAGATTTTTTTTCAAAACCCATCTGTTTTTTTCAAAAAGCATCAAAACCCTTTAATTCTGAGCCGGGATCGAGATCAATTAGTTACGTCATACAACCGTGTGATTAACTGTCTATGTTAGTTACTAGGGTGCCTTTGTTCGAGGTTTTACTTTTTTGGGTCGTCTCATCTCGAGAAGTCCTCCTCTTTAAATCTCACCCTCGAGATTTGTGTCAAATCGTCTCGTTCCAGAGACGTAAGTTCGTGAGACGCTTCACCGAATACACCAAGAGTCTAAAGCACTCGAGTCCTTAATCCGATGATCGCAAAAACACGCAAATCAAGGGTCTCATCTCCGTGTCGCTCGATTAAGAGCATTCTTTGAGTCTCTAAGTCGTCGGGTGGATCCAGTCTCGTCTTCAGTTCTGTTTCGCAGATCTAAGGATGTCCTCGGAAACAACCTCGATCAATTCAACACCATGCTAGGACTTGTCAAAGAGCTCCAAAACACTATGGCCCAAATGACCGCCGCCCATGACAACTTCCTCCTCCGATTAGGCAAGTTAGAAGGAGCTGCCAACGAAAAACAGAACCTCCCACGAGAGAAGGTGGAGGAAAAGCCCTTCATCCCTAGGGACAGGATGAGGCTCGGGCCGACTAGGTTCATCCCAGCCCTTGGGGGGCGTCCCTTCAGAAGCATGACTGATCTAGGCATGACCTATGCCGGGGCTTATAGAATTGCCAATGATGACTGACAGTTATCCCAGCTCGCTCCCACTTCAGATCCACCTCTCGAAGCTCGAGATGCGGACTGGGATCCCAGTGCCTATTGCCTATATCATCAGGGCAGGGGGTACGATACGGAGGACTGTGATCGCCTCAAACACGACATCCAGGACCTGGTGGATGCCGGAACCTTCCCTCCTGCAAAGGCACAAACGGCGCAACTCGCCATTGGGGAAACAAGTGACAAGGCAACCACATCTGTAGTGGTGAAAACGGGCGGCACCATTAAGGTGCTTTTCCAAGGAGGAAGCCCCGGTGCTTAGAGGCGGTCGGGGCCAGTCTTAGTCAGAGTCTAGTGCGTCTATAGGGCCTAGGCTTAGTAATAATAATAAACGTTTTCTTTGTTATCGAGTCCGAGAGATATGAAGGGACTTGTCCTCCACCTCCCCACCAAACAATATCACGGGCCCCTAGCCCGATTATAATTATATCAATAAAATAACAGCTTTTTTTCAAACACGCCTCGACAATTACTCGATTTTTAATAACATACTTTCTCGCTTGAAACTTGATACTATGCCATTTATCTATAACAATTAAACGAAGCGCAAGGGCTACAACGAACGGCCCACTTTAACTTCATCCTAAAAGAGATCATGAACAATTACCCTAAGCTCAACCCACAACTGACCCCCTTAACTAAAAAAAGACAACATCAGAAACACCGCACACAGTCAATAAGTGGCCACACACCTATACCAGTCAAACTAGACTTCCCAATTACCAGCAATGCAGCCGAATAAGAAGCCTGTCTAATAAGGCTAAAAGCCGCCGTAACTCTAGGAGTAAAAAACCTTAGAGTCCACGGAGATTCATCCCTAGTAGTTAACCAAGCCACGGGCACCTAGAAGATCTATAGCGAAAGCCTAACCCCGTACCAAACTAAAATAGAAACAATATCCCGGCAATTCACCGAAATCAACTTCATACACATACCCCGTGTGGAAAACCAATTCGCCGACGCCCTATCCAAGCTAGCCTCACTAATAAACATGCCCGACAACCTCTTCTCTATGCCAATCTGCGTAGAAAGGAGTGAACTGCCCGCCTACGTCCACAACCTCGAAACCGACGATATCCTCAAAAAACCCTGGTACAAAGCGATCCTAGACTTCAAAACCAAAGGATCATACCCACCCAACACAAACACCGAAAACAAAAGAGCCTTACGAATACAAGCCGCCCACTACGTCCTACACCAATGACTACTATACAAACGAACCCCACAAGGAGTACTCCTTAGATGCATAAACAAAGCCCAATCCGAGAAAGTCATGGAAGAAATACATGACGGGGAATGCGGACCCCACATGAGCGCACACCTATTAGCCCGAAAAATATTGTGACTAGGCTATTACTGGAATACCCTAGAGGCAGACTGCCGGCGTCATGTCCATCACTGCCATAACTGCCAAATATTCACCAACATCCAACACCTACCGCCATATCCACTCCACACCATAACAACACCCTGACCCTTCTCTACCTGGAGAATTGACATCATAGGAAAGGTACACGCATCCGGAACCGGCGAACACTGTTTTATACTGGTAGTCGTCGATTACTTTACCAAATGGGTGGAAGCAGCCTCTTACACCGTACTAACCTCCAAACAAGTAGTTGAATTCCTACAGAATAACATCATCTGCCGCTACGACATACCTCACGAAATCTTCAGTGATCAGGGGGCTCATTTCATGGCCGACACCCAAAAACTCCTAGACAAATAAAAAATCCAAAGACACAAATCTTCACCCTACAGATCTCAGACAAACGGGGATGTAGAGGCAGCCAACAAAACCATCACCACCATCCTTAAGAAGATGATAGACAACTACCGGGATTGGCCAAACAAAATACCCTTCGCATTATGGGGATACCGAACCTCCTACCGAATACCCACCGGCGCCACATCCTACTACCTAACCTACGGCTCCGAAGTCGTGCAACCCATAGACCTAGAAATACCCTCTCTAAGGATACTAGTTGAAAGCGGCATTCCCGAAAAAGAATGGAACCAAAAACGTTACGATGAGCTAGTACTCCTAGATGAGCGTGGAATACATGCACTGTCCAACATGCAAGCATACCAACAACGAATACAACGAGCCTTTAACAAACGAGTTAAAACCCAAAACATATATGAGGGAGACCTAATAGTCAAGTCCATTAGAGCACCCCTTCCCGTCGAGTCTAGAGGGAAATTCAAACTGAATTGGGCAGGTCCCTACCTCGTCAAGAAGATACTCACGGGGGGCGCCATGATCCTTACTAACCTAGACGGTCAAGAATACTCAACCCCAACCAACATGGACCAACTCAAACGATACTATCCTTAACCTCCCCAACAACCCTATCCTGATTTTCGACCTAGGGTGAAAACCCACACAAAATGCTTAGAAATAATTCGCATCGATAATTGGCATAACGCATCAAAAGCAAAATCACTCACATCTAAAAAGAGAACTACGAACATGGTTTTATTCCGTCTAAACACGGATACGTAGGCAACCCTTCCAAGGTACAACTAACAAAAGTGACATAATCGATTATTCGATTCACATGCAAATCGAAACCTTTTCCCCGCATTCCGGTTAACGAGTGATTTCAATGACAAACCACAAACGACGAGTCGAGGACAGAGTGAAAACCCGAAAGGGCGCTCCGAGCAAAATGAAGAATCGAGTTGCGAGCCGTCAAAAAAAAAAAAAAAAAAAAAGACAGAACAAAAGGTGAGCCGAGGACGGAGTCAAAACCCGAAAGGGCGCTCCGGGTAAAATGAAAAATCGAGTTGCGAGCCACCACAAAAAAAATGAAAAAATATATAAAAATGTGCTTCTCATTAATAAAACAAATCAGTTAAATCGAGCCTTTATCGATGCCCTTTACATCGAGCTTCCGAAATCCGGCTACCCCGGAAAATGATAACGTGTCAAAACCCTACAAAATTTAGTACTAATACGCCACATAATATCAATTAATAGAACATAGTACAAAACGGTTGGGCTCTACCAGTCCAACATCTTTCTCTCATTACCACCCGGGTGTGCTTGTTCGGGTCTCTCACCAACGGCCCCTCCTAACACAAGCGTCTACCACCCTAGCCAAAGGCGAGCCCAAGCAATCATATTTCCTCCCATCACTCACATTTTCAATATGAGTCTCATTGGTCTTGGCCCGTATAGATGAACTGACGGCACTAGGATCGGTAACACTGTCTTTGGTTAGGCACTTAGTGACGTTGTCTTGAGTCGCCTCCTTATCCTATAGCACCGCGGACTTCCTAACTTTCGATTTGCTCTGTCCTGACGGGCATTCATAAACTCCCAGCCAGAAAAAAGAGGTAATGTCGGTCGGTCGAACACTCTCTATAACAACGGGACATGAAAATTTCTGTCCCCAAGACACACCCTAAACTCCCTGAGCGAACTTTCCGTCCACGAATCGGACTTAGGAGCACCCCTAGTAACCTCTGAGGCGGTTGGCCTCACCCCCATTTGGTGCGACAAATCGCCCAGGTAAATGTAAACCTGATCCCTCAAAGATAATATCAAAATAGCCTGAGTCGAAGACGAGAAAGGAAACCCGGCCTGCCCACTAACATGCCACCACGGGACTGTCCACCTGATAGCCACTTGCCCATTATCCAAGTAGGAATGTAATGCGCGTCAGATTGTCGCCTATCTAACTCGATCAAACAAAATTTATAAACTCAAACTAACTACTACGTAGTAGCGGCAAGTCGGGATTGATCCTCAGGGACGGTCTATGTGAAGTCGGTCAAGTCTAAGTCAAAAAGTGTTTGGAGTCTATTTTTGAGGTTTTTTTGGTTGAGTCTACACTAAAAAGCGATAAACTACGAAAAGATAGTCTAATAAGGAAAATGTGTTAGGGGGAGTCGGGGAATCGTAAATTAAGGTAAAGGGGCAAACAATGCAAGAATTATCACAAGATGTATAAGGGAGGTGCCACCTTTCGGTTTCCCTACCAACCAAGCCTAAGCCCGCTTTCGCGACGAATAAACTAAGGTCTCTAGACGAAATTACCCAAACCCCGAGTTTCCCCATATTGGTCCGGGTGATTCAAGTCAACCTAGGTGATCAAGCTAAGTCAATCAAGACAAAACAATCCCAATCAAGACAAATCACCCTCAAATGCAATAATCTCACAAAATAAAACCTTTATCTAGAATTCCTCCTCCCTTAGCCCCCTAACAAAAATCTACTCACTACCCATAATAAAACTAACACTAAGGAGACTAGGAGAAAGACTAAACATGCTTAAACTAGAGGAGAAATAACTAATCTAAGACAATAAAGAAAACTACACTAAAAAACAACAATAAAGAGGAAAATAAACAAACAATCAAACTATGGAGAAACAAACAAAGGAGAGAGAAAAACAAACAAACAATGAAAAAACAACAGTAACATAAAAATGACAAGGCTAACAATGGATTAACAAGAAACTAAAAAGAAAACTAATTAATGGAGAAAGGGAGAGGAAAGAAACTACCAACAATGGAGAAAACTAAAGGAGGAAGATGAAGATTAGCATAAAGATTGAATCTTGAAGAGAAAATACAAGAACTTTGTCAACAATCCTTGCAAAACTCCCCAATCTTCAAAATAAACCCAAATCTTCAACTAATACAAGAACTTGATTGTAGAATGTAGAGTAGATTAATTTAAAACTAAAGAAACTTACTAAATCTATGGAGTTTTTCTATATAAACTACTACTACTACTACTACTACTATGGAGATCCACTACACTACTCTAATCTAAAGAGGCACACTAAAGGCACACTTAAGGCTCAAATTGAAATGAAACCCTAGGTTTTCTATATATACTTATCCCTTAATGAGTCACACAATCTTAAAGCCCAATTCTAATCTTTTGCCCATTAGTGAGAGTTCTACCCTTTGAGTGAGACTTTGTCCTTTGAGTCTTCATAGGGTGAAATTTTGCCCTGCGGATTCTCTTCATTATGGCCGAAGTACCGCCGGGAAAGTTTCGCCCGGTCAAAATCTCATAGGGTGAAATTTCACCCTAAGAACTTTTTTGTCCGAAATGTCATTCTGGGAGGAACACCGTCTGGCGAAATTTCGCCCGGTCAAATTCTCGTAGGGTGAAATTTCGCCCGGTAACTTCAGAGGGCCATTACTCTTTTGTTTAAACTTCGATTGGGGCGTGTGATAAGCTTTTACCTCCAACTAGAATCGCTTCGATCCGAGGTCTAGAACTCTAGATATATTCATTTGAAGTTTGACCTCTCCGGTGAAGATGCCCAATGGACTATAGTTTTTCCTTTTTGCTGAAGGTTTCACATCTTGGGTTTGGACTTTGGATTTTAAGTTGTGTGCTTTGCTTTTCGTACGGTATTCCCCTCTCTTGTGCTTGTACAAGCTCGATCATGCTTTCGGCGCCAAATCCTATCAAAATTGATAGAAAAACTACCAAAAACACGTAAAACGTACAAGAGGGACGCTAATGCGAGAAATACTCAAAATAAGGCGATAATCACACTCTAATCTCACAAAACGAGGGAAAACGGGTCTAAATGGGAGGGAAAAAGGTCTAAATTTGCGTGTTATCAATACCCCCACACTTAAACTTTACTCGTCCTCTAGTAACTCATTGGACTATTCTACGACCCATAAATAAGATAACACGCAAAAACAAAAACATAAAACACAAGAACGAAAAAAAACTAACATCACAAGCAAATCACAAGTTTTCAAATCAAAAGTCACGACTCTAAAATCCAACTAAAATATAGAATATGAATACTAAAATTACTAAATTGGTTGTAAAAATAATTATTACATATTTCTTGGCCTCGATCCATGCTATGTCGGGATGTGTGGCGGAGATGGAATGAGTACTCCCATGAAATTATCGACAAAAGTATACAAGTCTCGGCCACTTGCAAAAACAAGGGCTAGGGTCGTCCTAATGGCCCATGTGACATAAGAACCGATCCAAAATGGAAGATATGAATATCAAAAATACTCTGGGGAGGAATCATCTTTCTTTTTTTTTTTCTTTTTTTTTTCATTCTTTCTTTTTCATTTCTTTTTCTTCTTTCTTTTCTTCTTCTCCCTCTTATTCTTTTGTTTTTGAGTTTTTGAGGATTTTTCTTTTTAAGCACATATTTGATGTTTGAACTCTTTTGAATGGGAAGGAAAGCAAAACTCAATATCAATCATAACCAAACTCTTATTTGTGGAGTATTTTTGTGAGATAATGGATCGTAAAAGGATAGAAATGACTTGAGTTATAGTCACCTAGACAAGCATACAATGTCGAAATCACAACACAGGAGGTGGAAGTTGAACACGAGTGACGTACACACCCGAGCGACTTGCAGTAGGAGGATAATTAATATATAATACTTAAAATCAACCAACAAGTAATAGAAAAATTCATACTCCGTAAAGAAGTTGAAAATTAGAAAATTGATTTTATCAAGGAAAACAAGTGAAACACGAAAACAAAAATCTTTTTGGAATTTTGGAATTTTTGAAATTTTTAGGATTTTATAAGTTTTATCACAAGAAAACACAAAATAAGACACAAAAACAACAAACAAACACAACAAACCAAACCAAACACAAGGCTACAATCCATAACAACCACAAATAAACAACATATATACTCCACCAAAGTATCCTCCAACAACAACATCAACCACAATCCTTAAGCAACGATGAATCGTCAATCCAAAACACACTCCCGCCACACTTGAACCGAACATTGTCCTCAATGTTCAAAATTAGGGAGGGAAAGGAAGGGTTGGTAAGAAATTACCTTTTAAAGTACAAATCGTCCCCCACACTTGAACGATTCCGTGCTTCTTATCCTTTTTCATCCACTACCATTGTTTGTTGGAGGTACCTATAAGGAAAAACACACAAACATTCACACACATAAAAAGAACACAACAAAAGATATTAGAATAAAAACTACTATTAAACTAAACTAAGCCGATACGGGGCAATTAACGTGCCCGCTCCTTCCCTTCAACTCACATCGAAATACCTATGAGGTAAGGTACTCCAATGCAAGGCAAGTTGGGTCTTGCTCAAAATTGTGGACGCAACTAAACTCACACAAAACACAAATGAACAAACACACAAACGAACGAACAAACAAACAAACAAACAAATCAGAATAGTTGCATCCAAATATGAAAACACCGAATCCCTCATCAATACGGCGGGAAAGACACCGATAGTTTACTCGAGACAAGTACAAACATTCCAAAGTTAGTTCCTTAAGATGAAGTGGACTAAAGTCTAATAGGATGACATTAAATCACTAAAAACATTGATGATTTATCTAGGTCCTCTTAGTCAACCAAAAGTGTACAACGAGTCGTTAAACGGGATGGAAATGAATGGACCATGGAGTTAGTAACACTGGAGGTAAGTGTAATCCCGACCTTTTCGCAAAATCAAAGAGGATCGTCCCAAACCTTAAGATATCTTCAAGTAAGGTCACCTATAGGCACGGGATCCGGTAACCAAGGCCTTATCACTCCATGGGGGGTCAAGGTGGTCAAATGCAAACCCCGATGTAAAATTCTATTAGAAAAAGTGGACTCAAGCTAAAAGATCAATGAAATTTTTGGTTTAATGTCATTCTAGTAGAGTAAAGTCCAAAATCAAAATGGGTTACTAACAAAGGAAGGTGAACACTCGTAACCAAGTCTCACAATCGGGTTTTTGAAAACATTTACCTAAACACATTAAACAAAGCACAAAAGAACACAACAAAAATATAAACAAAACAAACTACAAGCAAAGCCAAGCAACTCCAATCTTCTTCAAATAGTCAACACAACCACAACCACCAATTCCAAAATGTTCACCAAGTGAACCTCCAAAGCGTACAAGCCCATACGCCCATGTTAATAAGGGAAGGGGAGAAAAATAAGGGTAAAAAGGGATTACAAAATGATCTTCACTTTTAATACCTCATGTCCTTATGCTATGAAGTGGGTGATATTTCTGCCAGAAAGGAGAGAGCAAGGCAATACAAGAAAGATACTAATTACAATCCCATGACAACTACTAATAACAACACAATTACACCATAATTACAAATACACCACCAATCCTCCAACAAGATACAAGCAAACATCACAATACACAATCCAAAATGGAACAATCAAGCAAAATCTCTTCCCCACTTGATTGCTTCCAAATTCTTCATCATCTATCCATGTTGGCTTCTTGTTGGAGATTCCTATAAATAAAAACAAAACACAAAAAGCGTAAATATTCACAAAAAAGCTTGGGTTGCCTCCCAAGAAGCGCGGTTTTGGCTAGGACCGCCAAACCTTAATGTTTTTTGTCTTCAAAGTATCATCTCCACCATACTCGTGAAGGGCTCGGAGGACTAGGTCAAAGGCTCTAGAAGAGTCTTTAGACGGGCTCAAGTAGCCGAGCCAAGCTATCATCAGAAGCTTCCAAGTCGGAAGCGATAAGTAGTCTTCAAATTCACGATGCCCGGGTTTTTCGTGGTCTCCCGGGTCTTTTCATCTCACAAGTCCAAGCGACTATTTCTTCCCAAAATACCTTCTAACTTTCCAAAGCTTCACAATCTCACCACTCAACATGAAAGGCGGTTTAGGCATTATTTCTCCATTGTACATCCCCATATTTTCTTCAAGTTGCAGGCCCACATCCCTAAGTCTCAATACATCACTTGTCCCCATATCATCGTAAAGGAGAGATTCGAAACTTTTACCGGCGGTTTCAATTTCTCCTAAACCGAAGTTTAGCTCACTAACAAAGGACTCGTAATGTTCTTCGCCATTTTTGCATAAGGGCAACTTGAGTTCATCATCATTCCAAGACTTAACAAGGCCTATGACATCATTCAACTCATTCCAGAGACTCGTATCCTCGACATTCTCGATTGCATTTACCACGTGGCAATTTTGGGATTCGAGTTTCTTGTTGGGAATTCAAGTGGTGATCCCTATCCTTGATGACAAGATGTTGTCATTCTCATCAATATCTTCATGGATCACTACTTCACCTTGAGTTGCCTTCTTGTATTGCATTGTGGGGTAAGGAAACTTGATGTTCATAAGCTTTTCACCATTTTTCATTCCATCAGTGAGGGTTGATTTCTCTTGAATTGCCTTGGTGAAAGGCAAGGAGCCTTCTACCTTTTCGATCATGTCCACAAATCGGCTACACTTGATATTACTTTTGTGAATGTTAGCTCGTTTCGGAAATGGTAACAGTGGCACATAGATCAATGGAGGAAGAACAATGGATTTCTTCTCCTCAATTGCTTGCTCGGTCACTTGCCTTCTAGCTTCCTTCGATTTTCATTGTTTTTCCTCGGTATTTGCAACTAATTCAAACTCCGCTCGAATTCTCCGGTTTTGTTAAGGAGAATCGGGAGTAGTGGCATGTGGTGCTTTTTGTTGTTGCAAATTTGGGGTTGCTTTGGTACTCAAGTGATTACGAGGGTTTTCAAGCTCTTTTCCTTCTCTTTGGATAATGACATGGGCTTGGCATGGTGGATCCCTTGGGTGTTGAGGTTGACCGGGAAAGCCATGAGGTGGGTGCACGGGAGTAGCTAAGGCTTTGGATGCTCGTTAAGATTTCAAGAGTTCGAGCCTTGCCTTGTTTTCCACATTTTCATTCATCAAATACTCTATTGTTCTTTGCAATTCATTTGATCAATTGTCCCATTGATTGCTTCCTTGACTTTGTTGAGAATGACCTTGGTTGCCAAAGAATTGAGAGGGTCCATTGTAGCTTTGTGAGTGTAATCCTGTATGACCTTGATTACCTTGGTAATTCAGGTTTCCTTGATACACTTCGTTGACTAAAGCCTTTCTCATATCAATGGCCAAACCATACCCTTGACCACTACCTTGACCATGTTAATAATTACCTTGATTGCCATAAAAAGGAGAGAGTTGGTTATGTGTTTGAAAATTGAATCCTTGGTACCCTCGATTTGGCCCTTGGTTACCTTGATAATTGCATTGATACCCTTGATTGAACCCTTGATTACGATAATTACTTCCTTGATTATGGTAATTGTTCCCTTGATTTGCACTCAGATTATGGAAGTTCCTTTGAACACATGATAGTTTCTGCCTTGATTGTTGAAGTTTCCCCTTTGATAAGGAGGCATACGTGGAGGCACTTTGACAGACCCTTGGTTGAAAAATATTTGTTGATTGAAATTGAAGGGTCTTTGCTGTTGATTCCATTGATACATATCTCTTGATTGGATTCGATACATACTTTTTGGAGTATGCTTTGCATTCATAGCCTCAAGTTTCTTGGTTAGCTCTTTCTTTTTCAATTGGAGTTTCAATTCATTGGTCATAGGAGAATTTTCATCTCCCATCTTCTTAGTATCTCGAGGTTGGCCCCAAAGAGAATCACATTTTGCCATTTTTTCCAAAAGTGCTCGAATTGCATCGTCTCCAAGAGTGTAGAAATCTCCCCTAGCCGCCGAATTTATATTTTCCTCCCATTTTAGGGATAAGGCTTCGAAAAAAGTTAGAGTTATTAACCAGTTAGGAATGCCATGACGAGGGCACTTCCTAAGTAGATCACGAAACATATTCCACGCTTCACTCAAGCTTTCATGTTCTTCTTGACGGAAGGTTTGGATATCAGTTCGGTATTGGTTGGTTTTGGATGGAGGGAAGTACTTCTCTAAGAAAGCATTTGCAAGGTCGGGCCATGTTTGGAAAGGAAAGTATTGTTTGGATGTCTTTGTAACCATCTCTTGGCATCGTCCCTCAAAGTCTTAGGAAAGAGGATGCGATGTAATTGGCATGAACTAAAACCACTAAGCTTGGCTCCAACTAGGTTTTCTTTGAAAGAACATACATGTTCAAAAGCATTTTCTTGAGGGAACCTATGGAAGGTATCTAGTTTGACTTCATTGATCACGGAATCTTTAAGCTCAAACTCATCCGGAATGGTTCCATAGAAAACGGGGGAAGGAAAATCCTCGTGAGTGAGTTGTGAATGTGAACCAAGAGTTGTCATGTTTGTTTTTTGAAGGATTTTTGGTGATGGAGGTGATTTGGGAGGTGAAAGGGTTGGAGAATTTTCTTGTGGAGATGGTGTTTCTTGTGGATTGAAGGGTGGTTCTATGTTTGGAGTGATGAGAGGAGTTGTGGAAGGTAGATTTTGTGGGGTGAAATTAAATGTGTAAGTGATATGGATGTTGGTGACATGGATGGATTTGGAGGGGATGGAAGGATAGTATGTATGGTTGGTGGTGTCAGGTACGGACGTGGAATCACCATTATTGAGTAATTTCCCGGAATCTCATAACTTTAAATGTCATCTATGGCTCGGGATCGAACCGAAGAAGCAATAACCTGTTCCTGGCAAACATACTCAAATAGAAAGTGAGTCTCCTAGCACCAAGGGGCACTAGGGTAGAGAGAGAACAATAACCAAACACAAAAAGACTAAAACTCAACTAACTAATCGCCGTCCCCGGCAACGGCGCCATTTTGATGCGCGTCAGATTGTCGCCTATCTAACACGATCAAACAAAATTTATAAACTCCAACTAACTACTACGTAGTAGCAGCAATGCAGGATCGATCCTCAGGGATGACCTATGTGAAGTCGGTCAAGTCTAAGTCAAAAAGTGTTTGGAGTCTATTTTTGGGTTTTTTTTGGGTTGAGTCTACACTAAAAAGCGATAAACTACGAAAAGATAGTCTAATAATGAAAAGGTGTTAGGGGGAGTCGGGGAATCGGGGAATCGTAAATTAAGGTAAAGGTGCAAACAATGCAAGAATTATCACAAGTCGTATAAGAGAGGTGCCACCTTTCGGTTTCCCTACCAACCAAGCCTAAGCCCGCTTTCGCGACGAATAAACTAAGGTCTCTAGACGGAATTACCCAAACCCCGAGTTTCCCATATTGGTCCGGGTGAGTCAAGTCAACCTAGGTGATCAAGCTAAGTCAATCAAGATACAACAATCCCAATCAAGACAAATCACCCTCAAATGCAATAATCTCACAAAATAAAACCTTTATCTAGAATTCCTCCTCCCCTTAGCCCCCTAACAAAAATCTACTCGCTACCCATAATAAAACTAACACTAAGGAGACTAGGAGAAAGACTAAACATGCTTAGACTAGAGGAGAAATAACTAATCTAAGATAATAAAGAAAACTACACTAAAAAACAACAATAAAGAGGAAAATAAACAAACACACAAACAATTGAGAAACTAACAAAGGAGAGAGAAAAACAAACAAACAATGAAAAACAACAGTAACATAAAAATGACAAAGCTAACAATGGATTAACAAGAAACTAAAAAGAAAACTAATTAATGGAGAAAGGGAGAGGAAAAAAACTACCAACAATGGATAAAACTAAAGGTGGAAGATGAAGATTAGCAAAAAGATTTAATCTTGGAAGAGAAAATACAAGAAATTTGTCACCAATCCTTGCAAAACTCTTCAATCTTCAAAATAAACCCAAGTTTTCAACTAATACAAGAACTTGATTGTAGAATGTAGAGTTGATTAATCTAAAACTAAGGAAACTTACTAAATCTATGTAGTTTTCTATATAAACTACTACTACTACTACTATGGAGATCCACTACACTACTCTAATCCAAAGAGGCACACTAAAGGCACACTTAAGGCTCAAATTGAAATGAAACCCTAGGTTTTCTATATATACTAATCCCTTAATAGGTCACACAATCTTAAAGTCAATTCTAATCTTTGCCCATTAGTGAGAGTTCTACCCTTTGAGTGAGACTTTGTCCTTTGAGTCTTCATTGGGTGAAGTTTTATCCTGCGGATTCTCTTCAATATGGCCGAAATACCGCCGGGAGAAGTTTCGCCCAGTCAAAATCTCATAGGTCACCCTATGAACTTTTTTGTCCGAAATGTCATTCTGGGAGGAACACCGCCGGGCGAAATTTCGCCCGGTCAAATTCTTGTAGGGTGAAATTTCACCCAGTGACTTCAGAGGGCCATAACTCTCTCATTTGAACTTCGATTGGGCGTGTGATATGTCGTTGGAAAGCTAAGAAGATAAGCTTTCACCTCCAACTTAAATCGCTTGGATCCAAGGTCTAGAAATCTTGATATATTCATTTAAAGTTCGACCTCTCCGGTGAAGATGTCCAATGGACTATAGTTTTTCCTTTTTGCTCAAGATTTCACCTCTTGGGTTTGGACTTTGGATTTTAAGTTGTGTGCTTTGCTTTTCGGACGGTATTCCCCTCTCTTGTGCTCGTAGAAGCTCGATCATGCTTTCGGCGCCAAATCCTATCAAAATTGATAGAAAAACTACCAAAAACAAGTAAAACACACAAGAGGGACGCTAATGCGAGAAATACTCAAAATAAGGCGATAATCGCACTCTAATCTCGCAAAACGAGGGAAAAACGAGTCTAAATGGGAGGGAAAATGGTCTAAATTTGCGTGTTATCAGAATGCCAGCCTCCTTTGGTATGACCATCGCTCCATGCCTGCACCATTTTACGACCCGTGAAGCCTTTATAGCGATAACCCTTAACGGACCGATGAGGGTCAACCAAACTAAGCCTCTCTTGTAACTAAACCTGCACAAACCATAACACAGTTTCACACTTTCGAACTAAGGCGAGTTTAAAAAAAACAAAAAAAAACACCCCACATACATGCAAAATGATTCTAGAACCTCGAAAAGAAGCCCGATGCAGCCGGGTACGAGCGTCAAGACCTAGAACAAGCTCACCCAAAATGAGTAAAGAGGGTGATCGCCCGTGTTCCATCCCCATTACAACATCCAAAACCCAAGGATTACCCCAACCCTCATGCACTAGTGCGTCCTCAAAATGATGGTAACAAGCCACCGCAATATTAAAGCCCATCTACAAGTTAGGGGTCAAATGTCATGGGAACCCATCTGTGAGAACGTTCTAAATAATAACCTTAGGTCAATACCATCTCTCCCGAAGAAAACCTTAGCCTCATCTAGCGAAGAAAGGTCCAAAAAGTGACGAAATCGTTCCACAAAAGCATCATGTCCCAAGGGAACACAAGGTCGAACCGAACACCACCCGCCTATAACGTCTAGCTCTTCGGGAAGAGGACAAACCTTGCCCCCCAGAAAAAGCAAAAACATGACTTTTCACGTCCTAAAAACTAGAGCATGCTAACAAGAAGTCATCCTGCACCTTAACCTGCCTTAATGCAATAACCATGGACAAACCATCACTCGGACCAACTTCTTGGTCACATTTCTTAAAACAACCCATCCACTCGGTTAAGAGATTCCCGAAACCCGACATGACTCGAAATAATACAAGGAAGCTATAGACACACTATAGGTATTTTAATATGTCTAAAACGAGCACCCATAACCTGCATATATAGCCCTAATCCCACCACAATTAGGAAACTACGAAAATTTCCATAAACAAGAATTGGGCCGCATGAACCTAGGCGCCCGAATTCCGAACCGCCTGAGCCCAAGCGACCCAGAATCAAATCGCCCAGACCCGGGCATTTGAACCCTAAGCCATCAAACTCCATAGCACCTACAATTTATGACACCAACCCTGCTTTACCACAACGACAACCACCTAACAACCCCGGGCATCAGGAACGACCTCCCGAAGTCACTAAAACCCTTACCCAAAAGCGAAAATACCCACGCAAGAGCAACAAGGCCATACGGACAACAAATTTCACCCGTCGGATTCACCGAACTTAGACATCTTTTTATTTATTTTTTTCTTTTAGGGGGATAAGCTACCCCATCTAGGCGTGTAGTAGCCTTTAACGGCGTCGTCGAGTCGCGTCTGTAGCCCAGTACGGCATTGTCATGAATATACAAAAAGTGGCCTAACTTTTTTTTTCAAAAGTCGGTCTCATTCTAACATGAATGACGAGACGACTGCACCTGTCTCTCAACGCATTCAGTCGAAACATGTTAACTTCTTACGTTTCACACCTGTCAAGTCAAACATTTTAATCGACGTATTACTTGATCCAACTCCCGGCTCAAATTAGCGCATTTTGAAAAAAAAATCCAAAACGCATTTTCATGCTCTCATGCAACCCTAACGCACTTAAAACATCCTAAAACTACGACGAAATCGTAAAGAAAGGCAAACTTGAAGTGATTACTTGTCAATCTAAGTTAACATTTCGCAAAACAAGAACGCAAGACTAACGAATCAAACCGAATACTAAAAGTTAAAAATGCACTAGTTATACAAATCCATACACAAGTCGAGTTCATAAACTAGGGAGGACCCCTAGAAGCTGCGCCTATGGCTATCACGAGCTCACCGATGTTGTCATCCAAACCTAGATCCTCCAAAACGATGGTAGGAGACTCACTACCATCCATCCCAGACAGCATATCTAGGGTAGCCGTCTCGGGAATCCCTCCAACATCATCGGTGGTACCCGTAGCATGACCTTCGGCCTTGGTCTCAATCTCCCTCTCTATCTCAACCCCTAGCCTAGACTCGCCCTGCGTCGAGGTCTCGCCCTGAGTTCGAGCTACCCGCCCCTTAAGCTGGACAATCTCATCGTCCCGAGATTGCAGGAGTTGTCGCGACCTAGTCTCTTCCGCCTCCAGCTCGGTCACCCTAGCCTCCAGCTGCTCCACCATATCCTAAGTATCCTGCAAATACACCCGTACTTTAGGGAAATGTAGAAACAACCTAGAAAGCCAACTCTAAGAACACGTACTCAACGATCGAGGTCCCGAAGTATCACGGGAGACCCTCGGAGCATAGGCCGGGAAGCAGTTGGCGGCCTGCCACAACCGCTGATGGGAAGATAAAGAAACCTGAAAGGCGAAATCAAACGAATTAGCCAAACCCAACGCTTGAGAATCCAAATCCAAAACAAAACCCGAAGCTTACCCGGCATACCCGGTCGCGCCACTCTATCCCAGCATCCATCTCCTCGAAAGAACACGGGGGGAGAGGCTCCGTGAAAGCTACCCTGGCTGCATCTACCCTAAGCAGCGTCAAGGGGAAGTCTGGGGGCTGAATAGCATCAGCCGGAACGGCCAGCTAAAGAAAAAGCGAAACGGTCAAGGTGCAAATAAACACTAAACCATAGAACAAAACAAGCCCTAAAACAGAAATCAAGTACTGACCACGAGGCGGTGACAAGCTAGTCGCTGGCTGACGTGAGACAGATAAGAGGCGCCATGCACCAGTAGCGCATCACCTCCTTCTCCACCCATACCCTCGAGGACCTCTGCGCCGGTCGGTGGTCTAAATGGATCGGGGAGGATCAACCGACACCCTGAAATCGTTATATAAGCATTAACGCACCAACCGTTCGCCCAGATACCACACCGGGCGAAACAACCCATGAAGGAGCATCCTCCTGTAGCTCCTAGGCCTCAATTCCGCCGTACATACTCGGGCAGACCCTCGTAATCGGCCCAAGGACGGGCCACAAACTACACAAACAAAATTGACACCTTAATAATCCGAAACCTATCAGATTATTAAATAAAACAAGGCGTAAGAAGCAAACTTACATCTTCAAGGCATAGCTGGCTCACCAGCACATTTTCCGTCGGGTAGTGACTCGTCGTGCTCTTGGCCTGAGCCAGTCTCCACTCGATCCCCGACGGAAACCTAACCAGATGAGCACACACCGTCTTAGGTGCCAATTGAGGGAAGTAAGAGTAAATCCAAGCCTCCAAAACCCCAAAACATCATTAGCGAAACCAAACCAGACTACGCAATCCCGAAAAAGTGAATACAGAGACAATAACTAACCTCCAACACGAGACCTGGACCAACGATAGGCAGGGCTGAGGCCGAATCCACCTTCAGTGGCCTCACCATGACCTGCAAGCAGCGGGTCATCTCCGCGAAAGTCATGGTTACCCAATCGAAACGTCCCAGCTGATCTAAATTAGCTAGAAAAGGCAAAATCCTAGTACTAAACCTCTCGCCCTTATCCGAGAAGTGGGTCGACCCTAGGAAATACCAAAACCACAGTCGGGCATCTTGCACCTGCGTGTTTAGTGCTCGACCCTCTAATACCGCCACCCTCTCAAAGTGGTCGGTAATGTACGAACTCCCCAGAGCATGAGGCGTACTATAAGCCTCACGGTCCAAACAATCCCCGATCCATCCACGGACTTCATGGCTATCCAACTTTGGGCGCTTGGCAGCCCATCTAATCACCTCCGGACCCCAGGGTGAACCCGTAATAACTCCGAAGTCCTCAAAAGTCATCCCAACCTCCCCGAAAGACATGTGGAAGGTCGAGGTAGTGTGGTGAAAGTGATCTACCATCGCTCTAATCACCATAATGTTGCACTTGGTCTTGCAACCTACCAACCGAGCCTAGTGCTCGACTACAGGGCCCAGAGCCGTCCTCGCAATAATCTCCTTTGCCGCGATACTAAGCTTCTGAGAATAAATCTCTAAGCATGTCGTAAAACCCGAGAAGGTCCTCATCGGACCTGAGGGCTGCAAACCGAGATAAGACATAAGCAAACCAAACCAGCTTAAACCAAAATTTAAAGCCTAAACCAATGAGCACAAGTCGAGATACTTACCATGCCGTGCACAATACGGTGAGAGATATGTAAATTAGGGCGGAACAATAACTGATGGCCGTCGCAGTTTCGAGCCCACGGGGGATCATCATAACAAATCTCCTTGTCCCCTTGCGCGGGATCCGGGACGTGAGCCCTCCTATCAACCGTCTCAGGCAGCTTACGCTTCCTAGCTCTATCGAAATCGGCCTCATTTATGGCCCACGGATCACAACGCTGCGAAGGAACGCTTCGTCGTCTTCTGCGACGCTGCGAAGGAACGCTTCGTCGTCTCCTGCGAATCCCGCGGGGAGTCAGTGAGCTCGTCCCAGCGGCCTCACCGCTAGTACCAGTCGTAAGAGCTCCCTCGGGACGCTAAGTATCATCTCTGGCTGCAAAACCAAGCAAAAAACGAAAAAAAATACGTGCCTCAGGTCAGGCTAAAGCAACACAAATAGGTCAAAATAAGGTCAAATTTTCGGATAGAGATATCAAAATTCCGAAAAGTCCGCTAGAACTCATTTTCGACCCCGGTCACAATAAAAGTGATTTCGGGAAAATTCGACATCATTACGGTACCTTTTGATCCGTCGTAAATCACACAAAACCTCATAGAGTGCCCTAGAGGGCATTCTAACTCACAAATGTCGACATAGAAGTAACCCATAGCGTCACAAACACTAGTTGAGCAAGATTACGAATGTCAAATACGGGAATAACCGGGAAAGAAATCCCTAAACCCCAATAATTCGAATTTACCCCATGGGAGGCTATTAATGCACCTCAAAACCTCCTATCAAGCGTATAATTACCCTAACAAGCTCTATCCAACCCTAATCTAAAAATGGACCAATCATAAACATCGAAACCTAGCGAATTCAAAATGCCCAAATCGATTTTTTAGGGTTTTAACAAAATCGATCCATAATCAAACAAATTAAGCAAAATCGACAATAGGCGAGTAAGAAACGCCTACCCGACGTTGACATATCCATGTATGGCAAAAATCGAGACGGAAATCGGTTAAAAAAATCGAGAAAGCGAGATTGAGTCGGGGGGAGGCTTGCGTTTGATTTTTGGAATGAATGGTTCATTCCTTTTCCTCTTCGCTGACTTTAAATGGGTCCGACCCACAAAATCCCAGGCTCGCCGGTTCGAGCGTCCTTCTTCTGAACAGCTGGGGGCTAGGCGCCCGACTATTGAGGCGCAACAGGATGCGCGTCCAACTATTCGACTCAAAACTAAAACAATAGCAAATCAGACATGGCACCCAATACTTGCAACGCACGCACTCATAAACCAAACAAAATGAACAACGACAAGGCAATTTATTAATCGTAATCAGTAAAGCAAGCTTATAAGCACCCATAACCGAAATCTGCCCAACGAAAAATAATAAGACAACAACAACGAGCATGAAAACCTCGACTAACAAGAATACTCACACTCGAGCATATGATAAATCAAGCGAAACAAATCCGGACAAAGCAAAACAAATCCGAGCAAAGCAAAACAAATCCGAGCAAAGTAAAACAAATCCGCTAAGCAAGATTAATTTAACCAAAACAAATGAACACCATCATTTTTAAGTCTGATGAGTCGTTATGCTCTCTGAAGGCATTGGATTCTTACACATCCACAATATTTTTATGTCTGTCGAGTCCCTAGGCGCTCTGAAGGCATTGGATTCTTATACATCCCCAGGACAACGTTTTTAAGTCTAATGAGTCGCTAGGCGCTCTGAAGGCATTGAATTCTTATACATCCACAACATTTTTAAGTCTAATGAGTCGCTAGGTGTAATCCCCTAGAAATTCTAACGCGATACAGTGGCGGAAACACTGTAGAGTCGGGATTAAAACACGCTGAAAACTATGTCTTAGTAAAATTAAAATGGTAAAGCCAAACAATAGGCCTTAAATAAAATGGCCAAAATTAAAACAATCCACAAAAGGGGGTTTGAACAATCCATAAGACATAATTATTAAAATAAATAAGCAGGATCCATAACTGCTCGCTAGCCCACCCGAAGAAAAACACATATACCTGCCATGTTAAAAACATAACAGCCACAATCAGTGGGGAGCAACGTCAACGTTCTCCCAGCCGTATAACATGATTTTAAAACTGTAATTACTATTATATGAAAATAGTAAAAATAAAAATCATTAAAAGATTATAAGGAAAATAAGCTTTCAGTGAAAAACTTCACGTAACAAAACAATATAATAAAAATGAGTTTTCCGAAGAAAACATAAAACATTTGCCAACCTTCAAATCAAAATTATATCGATAATAATAAAAATAGTCAAAATGGCGTTATGGATAGGATTAATGTAGAATCTAGACTTTCACTAGGACAATACTAAAATCTAGTTTCGAGAACTTAGTCAAAACAAATCAGACTTTGGTCTCTAACTAGGCAACTCAACTATAACAGGACTGCATGCAGCGAGGTCCTGGCTTAAGTAGTGCACACCCCTCCTGGATACAAACCATACCCAGTTCAACCCGACGCGACTTACACGATGCGATATCTAAGTTTAAGGTAAACATACACTCTCCTGAACACAAACCATGCTCAGTTCAACGACCAATGTGTCTCAACATAGACACACCAGCTTTATAGTTGATGGCAAAACGTACAGCCTAGACTATATTACTCTAAACCCACACTTTTCCTTATTCCACAACTCCAAAAGAAGCCATTATCGATATTTAAAAGAATATAATCATTGTAAATAATAAGAGAACAAAGGGAAAACGGACCGCCTTCCAAACGAGGAAACTTTCTATTTTAGGAAACTTTTATATTTAGAAACTTTAAAAAAAATAGCATCATATCAAAATAGCGAAAATATTAGTTCATACTAATAAAACGTTTTTAGTAAAAGAAGTAGATTTATAAAACTAATACTTTCGGCCTTAACGATATTAATTGTTAAAGTGAAAACATTAGAGTTTATGAAATTATTAAAATACCATACAAGTGTTTATAAAATGATTAAAAATGTCTTAAAGATTTTAATACAACTAATTAGGGTGTTTTCAAAATTTATAAAATTAAAATTCCCTAATTATTATTAGTTTCGACAGTACGAACATAAATAGGATTTTACGGCAAATGTAAAAATAAATCTTTTAACGTGTTTTATTTAATTAAACCATCAAACAAATTTAGAATATGATAAGGGGTGATTTAACTATCAAAGTTTCAGATTTAAATATTTTCAAAATTGCTGGAAAAATAATTTTTTTAGGTAAGACTAAGCATTTTAACGATAAATCGTAATTTTGTCCAAAAATCATTACTATTAATTAAAGACTTTAATAAATAGTAAACCAAGTACGTAAAATAGCTAAAATATATTTTTGGACATTCTGTCCAGAAAAGAGAATTTTCCAGAATCCTTAAACTCGGTTTTTAAAGGGTTTTCTCGTTAATCGTCTAATCTCGACAATAACGATTAATAAAAATAGTAATTACAAAATGATTTAAGTATTAATATCCAAAAACTTAAAAATAATGATTTTCCAGAAACTAATATTTTTTTTCCAAAATTTAAACAAAAGACCAGAAATCGAGAATTTAAACGACACACACGGTTTTAACGATAACCGATGATTTAAAGTGATTAATTAATTCACCAACTTAAAAATCCCTAAAAATTATCATAAAATTCAGAAAATAATTTTTCATCAGAAATATTATCCATGTCAAATTTCAGATTAAAATAAAATGTTTAAGTGCTAGAAATAAAAATCGGTTTTTAATCATTTTTGTTCGTAAACGGTAAAAATTCAATAATCGATATCAAAAATATCAGAAAAATACCAAATTATTAAAAATAATTAAAAACTTCATTTTACAGAATATAATCATATATTACAAGTTTAGGCCGAATATTACGATTTTACAAATTAGTACAACAATTTAATCGTTAATCTCGTAAAAGCGATAAAAATATCGAAACATGCAAATTTTTAACTTTCAAAAATTTTCCAGATTATATGACATACATATATTGTCAAAAATGAAATATAAAAATATACATGCAATTACACAATTAAAATCACGAAATACCGAGTAACATCGACGTTACGTCTAATCCAAATCGGAATCAATAATATACTCGTCGACCTCGGGATCGTCCACGAAACCTACCATACACGAAATTCATGGTAGAAAAATACCATGAGAAAAACTAAGGAAATCAAGGTGAATAACGATCGAAAACATAATCGATTATTACCTTAACGATAGGCTCGGAAAGAGGATTGATTCGACGATGAATATGAGACGATTAGGACTCGAATTAAACAAAAATATGCCTAGGGAGGAGGGAGAAAGTGCTCGGCCACAAGGAAAGAAAAAAAAGATGTTGTAACAACATTTTTTTGTAAATGCACAAATGAATGTAAATGAGGAGGAGGTTACTAAAGTTAAATGAGCATAAATGGAATTAAGGTGGATGAAGAATCCAATGTGCTTATTAGCATAGGTTGACTGGCCAAAAAGGATAAGGGAAGGAATGAAAAGTTTGAGTATTAAAGCCTCAATTCAATGACAAGAAAAGAATCTTATGTTTACGGTTTAAAGTGATAAAATGAAACGTGTTAGTAAAACGTAGTTAAATTGCGACAAGAAGCTTCGTCGTACCAAAATATGAAGAAAAGGTCTCAAATTATTTATAAATTGATAAAAAGAAGAATAGTAAAGTAATTAACGGCATTTCAAACCAATTCGAGTAAACCTCGCGTAAGAAAATAATTATTTACGAAACTTCGTAATAAAATCATTAATGGCTAAATTTTCATAAATAAAAATATTTACTAGTTGGAAATATTATAAAAATATGTTTAGACATTTGTAGAAAGAGGAATAACTCAAATCCGAGCTTAAATACGTAGATTCGCAGAGAAATAAAATTCCTCGCGGAAAAATAAATAGTTTAGGAAGCAAATCAAATAAATAGATTTAAAAGAATTAAAGTCTTTAAAATATAAAATAAATACCATTAAACTAAAAATGAAAATAAAGCTTGGAAAGAGATGAAACGCAAGGCCGAAATGTGACAGAGTTATGACAGAGTCATAACGGAAAGGATAAGAATGCTAGGAAAAATAGCGGGTTTTACAATCCTCCCCACTAAAAGAATGTTTCGTCCTCGAAACTAAGAATAAGCAGAAAGAGAATCAAGATTACCGCATTCGAAAAGATGGGTACACAAATTTGTATAAGAATTTTGCTGTAAAAGAAAACTTTACAACTTTTAAAGTGATACGAGATCAAATTCAAAAATTTATTCCAAGAGAAATTGGGCTAAGCTACCCGGAATTGAAATCTTTTAATTAGTGAAATCGTAAAGTAAAGTTATTTGATAAAATAATATTGTTGAATAACATTTGTAAACAAACTTGAAGGAAACAGGGTAACCGAAAACATTTTCAAAACAAAATTAAACAATTTGATTAAGAAATTCGATAATATATCTTTTCTTGATGAAAACAATTTAGTTTGGAGAAATCTAATTTTGTAGTTAGTAAAAATCGAGCCAGTCGTCAAACATTTTCAATAACAGATTCAAAAATCCACCAGAAATAAAACGAAATCCAATTTTCAAAACGTTAAAATTTCGAAAAATGTTATCAAAGTAACTATGAAAGTTTTCAAAAATGTTATCAAACTTGAACATACAAAATATTTTCGGCAATGTTAAAACTTTTTACATAATAATCCTATAGAAATTGAAGTATTTGGAAATATGAAATTCTTCATAAAATTCCGATCGCTTGAAAATTAAAAATTGAAATAATTTCGAAATAATTTAAGATAAATTATTAAAGCATTTTGAAACAGATCTAAATATAAATATCAACCAAAGATAAAACAAGAGTGAAGTATAAAGTTCTTAAATTAAAATTCAAAAATGTTAAATTTCACGATATCTGAAAAGTTTTAGTTAGTCAAACTTTTTATAAAATAGGAAGTTCAAATAAAAAAAATGGTTAACGGGTAACTAGAACAAGGATAAAATAAATTAAAACAAAAGTTTTCAAAATCGATAAATGTCAAAGGGGTTGGCAGCATTTGGGGTAACAGAATTCAAGAGAAGCAGAAAGGAAAACGAAGTTGAGAGTCAGACAGAGTTCTCAAGGATTATAGAGGAAATTAACCATCTGGAGATTCCTAGCACGACACCTACAAACACGGGCTCCTAATTGGCCCATCAACTAACGCTAACTCCAATATCGGTACAGGGTGGGCAAAATTAAGTCTTACATACTTATATAATCTTTCAATTAGTATGGTAAGAATCCACAAATGATTTAGACTAATCCATTAATTAAGATTCCAACGGTTATCAAAACACACCCAAACTCGCAATCGATAAGGTTTCTAAACTCGAAGCTCATAAGATTTGAACTCGAAGTATACTCCAAATTTCTCGAGTAAGGAACACTAATAAGGTCCACCAATTTAACAAGGCTCGGGTACGAAATCCTCAAAAATGATCATCAACATATTTATAATGCCGCAAGTACAGAAGTTAGGAACGTATAACAAATCTTTAAACACGCTCAAATCTATAGGTAATAGCGGACACTCACATCTTCAAATATGTCATTCGACTAATATTTCTAGGAGCCCATCACATTTTAAATCACCACGGTGCAACCACAATATATTTAATAACTCAACGAAGGCACAATCTCGCTGGTCAAAGAGTTCTCACCTGAAAGTCCCAATAAGATGATCTGTATTATAGTATTCCTCAAAACAACAGAATAAATCCAACCACTAATTGTGTAATATGTTTCTCTTCTTCAAGGTTAACAATGATCTATCCCAAAATTTAGGTCATTCAACTCCGAAGTTCGTAGGTTACAACCTTACATCAACGATCAACAATCTATTCCATAAGAAACAAGGTTTAATCTATGTCAACCCAAAATTTACTAAATATTAACGAGGACTTGAAATGGTACCACAACACTTAGGCTAACATCTTAAACGATACTCTAAGATCCCAAATATTCACGATGCATCCACCAAATATGCATTAGGTAAGAATCCCAAAGTGATATTATCAGTTACACTTAGTTTGGTTCTAGGTTAGGTACAAGGTATCCATCAAATATGACATACTCTTACTACTCCAAAATATATTCAGCTCTAAGTACTCCAAAGTAATCAAAGTAACCTATAACCCAAGGTTCAGTGTCTCAAGTACCAACCTAATTCCATTAATCGACAATTTATCATTCAAATCGATCCTCAAAAGCTTACTAAGATAGATAACAGAGTATACTCACAATCCCCAAACCATGTAACAAGGGTGTACTAAACCTCAAACATCTATGACTTTTCACGGGGTCCACTGAGACGGAATTTGGTCAAACCAAGAATCTCAAGAGGAAAGATGGTAAAGTAAGAAAATTAGTCGAAGATTTGCCTCAAGAATAAAGGCAAGAATTTAGAAAAAAAGAGTTGAAAGAAGTGGAGGAAGAAGGAAAAGAATGATGATCCTAGATAACTAAGATCTAAAATGAGACGGAAATGTTCGGACCTCTAAGGTTCCACAAAGGAAATCGCGGGATATCTTCATCATCTCGTAGAGATACGAGCATAGTAGAATTGGGTCTCTCCATCCGGATCCAAAGTGATTTCACATCTGAGTCTGTTGTACCGTCACGGAACTAGAATCTACTCTTGATCATCTGGCCAGTGGCTTAAGCGAACTAAACCGGAGCTGAAGAGTCACCATCGGCATCTTTCTTGGAGCACCAAGTTATCCACTCGAGTCAGCAGGCATTGAGAGTTCTAAGAATGTCTTGTCCCGATCTGGAGCAGCATCATGTCAACCTCTTGTCCACTTATCTTCTTCTTGGACAAATAAAACAAATATTCAATGCTAACCATTGAGTTTCAGGAACAGGAAAGCTAAACAAATAAGTCCTTACATGTTTTTACCCATCTCTAATAATATTTTTATTTACTGTTTAAATAATTTACTGGTATTTTCCCTAATTTCAGGTGTAAGCGTTGAGAGCAGTAATGCTCTGATACCAACTGTAATCCCCTAGAAATTCTAACGCGATACAGTGGCGGAAACACTGTAGAGTCGGGATTAAAACACGCTGAAAACTATGTCTTAGTAAAATTAAAATGGTAAAGTCAAACAATAGGCCTTAAATAAAATGGCCAAAATTAAAACAATCCACAAAAGGGGGTTTGAACAATCCATAAGACATAATTATTAAAATAAATAAGCAGGATCCATAACTGCTCGCTAGCCCACCCGAAGAAAAATACATATACCTGCCATGTTAAAAACATAACAGCCACAATCAGTGGGGAGCAACGTCAACGTTCTCCCAGCCGTATAACATGATTTTAAAACTGTAATTACTATTATATGAAAATAGTAAAAATAAAAATCATTAAAAGATTATGAGGAAAATAAGCTTTCAGTGAAAAACTTCACGTAACGAAACAATATAATAAAAATGAGTTTTCCGAAGAAAACATAAAACATTTGCCAACCTTCAAATCAAAATTATATCGATAATAATAAAAATAGTCAAAATGGCGTTATGGATAAGATTAATGTAGAATCTAGACTTTCACTAGGACAATACTAAAATCTAGTTTCGAGAACTTAGTCAAAACAAATCAGACTTTGGTCTCTAACTAGGCAACTCAACTATAACAGGACTGCGTGCAGCGAGGTCCTGGCTTAAGTAGTGCACACCCCTCCTGGATACAAACCATACCCAGTTCAACCCGACGCGACTTACACGATGCGATATCTAAGTTTAAGGTAAACATACACTCTCCTGAACACGAACTATGCTCAGTTCAACGACCAATGTGTCTCAACATAGACACACCAGCTTTATAGTTGATGGCAAAACGTACAGCCCAAACTATATTACTCTAAACCCACACTTTTCCTTATTCCACAACTCCAAAACAAGCCATTACCGATATTTAAAAGAATATAATCATTGTAAATAATAAGAGAACAAAAGGGAAAACGGACCGCCTTCCAAAATAGAAAACTTTCTATTTTAGGAAACTTTTATATTTAGAAACTTTAAAAAAATAGCATCATATCAAAATAGCGAAAATATTAGTTCATACTAATAAAACGTTTTTAGTAAAAGATGTAGATTTATAAAATTAATACTTTCGGCCTTAACGATATTAATTGTTAAAGTGAAAACATTTGAGTTTATAAAAATTATTAAAATACCATACAAGTATTTATAAAATGATTAAAAATGTCTTAAAGATTTTAATACAACTAATTAGGGTGTTTTCAAAATTTATAAAATTAAAATTCCCTAATTATTATTAGTTTCGACAGTACGAACATAAATAGGATTTTACGGCAAATGTAAAAATAAATCTTTTAACGTGTTTTATTTAATTAAACCATCAAACAAATTTAGAATATGATAAGGGGTGATTTAACTATCAAAGTTTCAGATTTAAATATTTTCAAAATTGCTGGAAAAATAATTCTTTTAGGTAAGACTAAGCATTTTAACGATAAATCGTAATTTTGTCCAAAAATCATTACTATTAATTAAAGACTTTAATAAATAGTAAACCAATTACGTAAAATAGCTAAAATATATTTTTGTACATTCTGTCCAGAAAAGAGAATTTTCCAGAATCCTTAAACTCGGT
Source organism: Agrostemma githago (assembly GCA_958450325.1). Classification (NCBI taxonomy): domain Eukaryota; kingdom Viridiplantae; phylum Streptophyta; class Magnoliopsida; order Caryophyllales; family Caryophyllaceae; genus Agrostemma; species Agrostemma githago. The sequence continues at coordinate 18,412,489 of OY288250.1, forward strand.
TTTTAAAGGGTTTTCTCGTTAATCGTCTAATCTCGACAATAACGATTAATAAAAATAGTAATTACAAAACGATTTAAGTATTAATATCCAAAAATTATTATTAAACTTAAAAATAATGATTTTTCAGAAACTAATATTTTTTTTCCAAAATTTAAACAAAAGACCAGAAATCGAGAATTTAAACGACACACACGGTTTTAACGATAAACGATGATTTAAAGTGATTAATTAATTCACCCACTTAACAATCCCGAAAAATTATGAAAAAATTCAGAAAATAATTTTTCATCAGAAATATTATCCAAGTCAAATTTCATATTAAAATAAAATGTTTAAGTGCTAGAAATAAAAATCGGTTTTTAATCATTTTTGTTCGTAAACGGTAAAAATTCAATAATCGATATCAAAAATATCAGAAAAATACCAAATTATTAAAAATCATTAAAAACTTCATTTTTACAGAATATAATCACATATTAAAAGTTTAGGCCGAATATTACGATTTTACAAATTAGTACAACAATTTAATCGTTAATCTCGTAAAAGCGATAAAAATATCGAAACATGCAAATTTTTAACTTTCAAAAATTTTCCAGATTATATGACATACATATATTGTCAAAAATGAAATATAAAAATATACATGCAATTACACAATTAAAATCACGAAATACCGAGTAACATCGACGTTACCTCTAATCCAATCGGAATCAATAATATACTCGTCGACCTCGGGATCGTCCACGAAACCTACCATACACGAAATTCATGGTAGAAAAATACCATGAGAAAAACTAAGGAAATCAAGGTGAATAACGATCGAAAACATAATCGATTATTACCTTAACGATAGGCTCGGAAAGAGGATTGATTCGACGATGAATATGAGACGATTAGGACTCGAATTTAAAAAGAATATGCCTAGGGAGGAGGTAGAAAGTGCTCGGCCACAAGGAAAGAAAAAAAAGATGTTGTAACAACAATTTTTTGTAAATGCACAAATGAATGTAAATGAGGAGGAGGTTACTAAAGCTAAATGAGCATAAATGGAATTAAGGTAGATGAAGAATCCAATGTGCTTATTAGCATAGGTTGACCAGCCAAAAAGGATAAGGGAAGGAATGAAAAGTTTGAGTATTAAAGCCTCAATTCAATGACAAGAAAAGAATCTTATGTTTACGGTTTAAAGTGATAAAATGAAACGTGTTAGTAAAACGTAGTTAAATTGCGACAAGAAGCTTCGTCGGACCAAAATATGAGAAAAAGGTCTCAAATGATTTATAAATTGATAAAAAGAAGAATAGTAAAATAGTTAACGGCATTTCAAAGCAATTCGAGTAAACCTCGCGTAAGAAAATAATTATTTACGAAACTTCGTAATAAAATCATTAATGGCTAAATTTTCATAAATAAAAATATTTACTAGTTGAAAATATTATAAAAATATGTTTAGACATTTGTAGAAAGAGGAATAACTCAAATCCGAGCTTAGATACGTTGATTCGCAGAGAAATAAAATTCCTCGCGGAAAAATAAATAGTTTACGAAGCAAATCAAATAAATAGATTTAAAATAATTAAAGTCTTTAAAATATAAAATAAATATCATTAAACTAAAAATGAAAATAAAGCTTGGAAAGAGATGAAACGCGAGGCCGAAATGTGACAGAGTTATGACAGAGTCATAACGGAAAGGATAAGAATGCTAGGAAAAATAGCGGGTGTTACACTAGGCGCTCTGAAGGCATTGAATTCTTATACATCCACAACATTTTTTTAAGTCTAACGAGTCGTTAGGCGCTCTGAAGACAATTTAAGCCTAACGGGTCATAGTCACCTCGAAGGCAAAACCATGTAGTAAGCACGGACCCGAGCACCGATGAGCAACCGCAGGCAAGGACGTCAGATATGATCTCTACGCCTTGGTTGTGGCGAGCCTCAACACGTAGTCCAATGGACTTAAAATGACCCGACCGGACAGCCACCAGGCCGTAATCCTCGATTGACCTGGGCGGCTATACTTTGACTTTCGCCTTGTCCAAGCCTCAGTCAAAGTGGGGGCATCTGTAGACACCCATATTTGGACCTGGTGGCTGCAGGAGTGCCCAACAAACACCCGATGACGATCGGACTGCAACGTGACACGTGATTTTGAGGTTTTAGATAGTTTTTCTATAGAACGGATCAAAAAATTACTCGGAAAAATTAATTTAACATCAAGGCAGCCTTAGTCGTGTCGTTACGGTCGCATAGACACTAATTAGAGTCAATTATGACACCGGGACCCCGAGTCGGTCCCGAAATACACAAAGTCAAACCCGAGTGAACACATCGGGCCGAGCAAACCTCGGGATGCACACTCAAAGCCTATCTGGCGCAATGACGCGCTAGGGTTAAGGGGAATACTTAATCCCCAAGCTAATGAATTATACGCATCTTCTCCGTTTTGGAAAGTTTCAAAATCGGATCTTCAAAATCTCAGGCGCTTCGCTCCAGGCGCCTTACTTCTCGTACGCACGACCCCAGGCGCCTGAGTTCTGGTGCTCCTGGACTCAGGCGTCTCATAGGGCGATTAGAGCTATGCGAGCAACTATAAATACCCCCCCCCTACCTCATTCATTCGACACAAATGATCCTTCTCTTCTCCCTCTTACTCTTTACGAGTTTCTTCTAGCTTAGGCTCGCACAACGACACCCAAGCAAACAATCTACTCGATCGTAGTTCCAATAAGCGAATCGACTCTACTTCTCACCTTCGAGCACTCCACTCGATCCCGAGGTGCCTGTGTCCGACTAGCTACCCCGAGTTTAGCAACGGAACTCTGCCGGATTAGTTGCAGAATCAACAAGTGGCAACGGAACTCTGCCGGAATCACTACAAGACAAGCTAGGAGGATCCGCCCTAAAGTCGAATCGTCACTAGGTTGTCATCTAAACAAAACTTTACATTTCTGTACTTTTATTATGCACTATGATAATGTCAAACGTGGACACTAGGTCCATGACACGTAATAAAACACGTAACGTCCCCAACTTCAACCATAAGCACTAAAACACCCTAAATAGACCCGAGTAGTTCTGAGATCCATTCTCAGCTATCTATGCACCGTGTCCCGTTTAGCGTACATTCTGAGAGTGCAACTCCTCACTATGTGATTTACTTACATTTCGCATTTACCGCTTTCATATGATTTATTGCTTTTATGACCTTATAATCGCATGCTAAATCACCTAACACGGAATTCAAAACGTAAACAAGCTAAAACTGAACGAAGTGATGGTCGGGTTCCGTATTAGTCCCGGTGCTCACCATACAAGGTTCGACGCATCCCTATTAATACCGAACTGACGCATCTTAAGCAGAATACCATGTAAGGTATACCACGAGAATGACTAATATACGTATTATCACGTTAAAACTGACTTGCTAATACGTATAATACTTAGTACCCTCTACTCTCCTATGTGCATCTTTTCATGGCCTGTTTGTCATGTGAAATCGCATGCAAAGAATTTAAACACACCTATTTCAACGACAAAGCATACTTGTCCTTAAACAACCGACATAGCAAAGACATAGGGTTAAAACAATGGATGTTACAGTACTTCCGCCACAACAAAGGAACAAAGTTATCAGCCCACCTATTGATTAGAAGAAGCCGCTACGTGCGGGCGAGATTGGGTGTCGATGTCTAGCGGAGTTGGCTTCCCAATACGTACGCTCACCCCTTACTCAGAATCGATGGTTTCCGGATGTCCGAAACCATTGGCAATGAGAGTCATTTCAGGCATGGAGTGCTTAAGAGTACATGTCTTTATCTTTAGGTCCCGTGCCACTCAACTTTGAGCCGGCTAAGGATCAAAGTTGACTTGGGCGGTTTCCGAGTCCCCATAATTGACTCGGTGGCGACTCCACAAATCGGCAACAAATTCGGTTCACTAAAAAGGTCGCCTTACCAAACATATCGGCCTTTAAACATTTAAAACCGCGACTCGATCGATTCCAACGGAAACATGGGTGCCTGCACCTGTCCAGTACAAGTCCGAATCATCATCCGAATCGAGGTCCGAATCTTCGCTCCGTACGCGAGATCGGACCGGCCCCCGACCGGGAGGGGGCCGTGTGGGTGGTCGTCGCGATATTAATAAGGATGCGTCGAACCACGTGTGTGGGGAGAGTATCAGGATTAATATGGAGCCCGATTACTGCTTTATTAGTTTTAGCTTGTTTACGTTTTGAATTTCCTATTGGGTGATTTAGCATGCGATTATGGTCATAAAATCAGTAAGGTATTTTAGTGCTTGTGGTTGAAGTTATTGACGTTGCGTATGTTTACGACGCGTCGTTGATTTACTATCCACATGAGTCGGACTCGACGTTATCAAAGTGTATAATCAAAAGTACGGTATGTAAAGTTGTATTTTGATGACAACATAGTGACGATACAACTACTACAGGAGGATCTTCGTAGCCTCCTGCGGTAATTCTGGCAGAGCTTCGCTACGGTGGTTTAAGTCGACTAATCAACACGGGTGCCCTTTTTCGTTTTTATCGAGTCAATAACTCGAGGAACTACGAATAGTAGTGTTGATTCGTGGGACGCGAATCGAAGAGAAAATGATCAAGTGGATCGTGCCTAATGTCGGAGTTCGACGCTAAACAAGAGTTATGGAGCTCGTAGAGAGGAGAGGGAGAATTCGGAATTTAATTGTGTGTCGATTATGAGCGGAGATAGAGGGTATTTATAGTTTTTTCTCGTAGTTTAAATTGAGATTTCAGGCGCCTGAAATCGTGCAACCCAGAATTAGGGCGCCTGAGGTCAGGTGATGGAGGTTTAAGGCGCCGGAGTTCAGCCGACCGGGATTTTGAAGATCCAATTTGAAAACTTTCCAAAGCGGAGATTATACGTGATCTTTGTGTTTCTTGGATGCTAAGGCTTCTGACCCTTGACCTAGCGCGTGCGCCATTGAGCCTCAAGCGCGCGTCTAGAGACTCGACACGGCCTGACGCTTTGACTCGGGTTTGACTTTGCGTATTTCGGGACCGATTTAGAGTCCGAATTGACTATAATTAGTGTCAACGCGACCGTAATGACACGACTAAGATCGTCTTGATGTTAAATTGACTCGGTAGCGACTCCACAAATCGGCAACGAATTCGGTTCACTTAAAAGGTCGCCTTACCAAACATATCGGCCTTTAAACATTTACAACCACGACTCGATCGATTCCAACGGAAACACGGGTGCTGGCACCTGTCAAGTACAAGTCTGAATCATCATCCGAATCGAGATCCGAAACATCGCCCCGTACGCGAGATCAGACTTGCCTCCGACCGGGAGGGGGCCGCGTGGGTGGCCGCCGCGATGAAACCGGGTCAGTCCCGCACGGGCACGTACGGGGCGCCGGGCGGTGCGGACGGACGTCCACAAAACTTTGCGCAAAATTGAATAATAATACTTCACAATGTATATAGTACGTATGTATTTATAAAATCAACTTCATTGTGCTTTGTATTTAGAACTACTAGATCCAAAATCATTATTTAAGAAAAATAAAAAAATAATTCGAATTTGTCTCGTTCAACAATTTCAGCTTCGTTTACATATCCAAAAAGTAATATTCAACAATCTTAGCGTTTAATGTTAATTCAATAAGAAGCTTCTCATCCAGCCACGAATAAGCAATGACATTTGCATAGGATTATAGAATTACATGAGACAGTATTGTTGGTACTTCAAATTCCGCAAAAGATTATAATATATGAGTGAATATCATTTGTACTTCAAATTCCGTATGTTATAAGCTGCCACCCTTAATACCTCGGTTTTTATTCTTGTGTCACTCACAAGACAAAGATGGGTCTTCGAATGCCAGGTAGAAACGGTCTCAGCAAGTCTTTGAATCAGGTAGTTGTAGATGTTGATTGCCTCAGTTCTCATTATGAACTTTCTAGCACGTTAATTAACAATCAAAGAGCCAGATTTGTCACTGAAATGCGTGTCCCGACACAAATCAACACTTCAGGCCTGAAGCGTTGAGTCGTTAAATGGGTTGTTGAGCTTTAATCGAACAACACAACCTACACTTATACTCAAAACAGCTTGCACTTGATATTACATAACTCATATTCAGGTTTAGAGCCGTCCAATTCTTCAATTAACTAAGTCATATTCGATGATAATGCAGCCTTTATCTTATTTAAGCATAGGGGATGTAAAACACCAATCATGCATACAACGTGTTCCGATTCCAACACAATGAAATATATTATCCAATAATATTACAATAAAACTGATCCCAAATATGCCATCAATTCAGAACAATCATCATCATATACTCGTATAAAACTAATTTATCACTAGCTTAAGCTCTAATATAAAAACAATATTGAAAACACAAGACTCAACTGAGAAAAGGTGTCACTTCTGTGTGAGCTGTTTTTATAGAAATACTTATATTTATTTTCTCCCTATTTTTCTGGCCTTTGATGTTGTGGATCTTTGCTCATTTGCTCATTTGTCAGGACGTACATATTCAACTTAGATCACATCACATCACATTTGTCCTATTAACTTGAAATTGTAGTAGTGAAGCAATCACATCACATGCACAACATAATATTCGACTAATAAGGAAGAGCGAAAGTGAAATGAGGTTTGAAAAATGTTGTTGTCAAGCTAGGAAGAAAAGAGGATGAAAAAGAGTTACCTGTTGCATGATTTTGGTGCAATTTCCTATTCTCTATCTCCAACCTGTGAAGAAGATTAGATGCTTGATGATAATTCTCTTCGATTTGACACAATTTCATGTTTTTGGCATCAATCTCCATTGCAAGCTGCTTAATAAGCTTACGTAGCCACGGTAACTCTAGAGAATGATTAGTCTCCATTACTACTTTACACCCCACCCAAAATCACATGTTCAAATACACAAAAAAATAATAAGTCAACGAAAATTAGTTCTTGAATTCCCGAATCTCGTCATGATATTATCATGAAATAGATTAATATGATAATGTCTGTAGATTCTATTCCTAAATGTAATTTCGAATATGTAATTTCATCATCAAAGTAATGGGAGAATGGAAATCTAATGAGATGAGGTTTGATCCCTAATTAGTTAAGAGAGTAGAACACAATAATGCATGATAAACAAAGGATAATGGAATTCATTGATATTGGGGAGAGATTAATTCAAAAACTTAAATCATAGATTCAATAGACGCATACTGATATGGCATACCTGTTGAACAAAAAACCTCAAAAAATCATCCAATGAAGAAAGCAAAAACAAGGAAGGAAACGTACCTGTTGAACAAAACCAGAAAAGGCAAATTTAATCAGGAATTGTATCAGACGCATACTGATATGACATACCTGACACTCTGACAGGTCGCCAAAACCAGAAATGGGAACTTCAAAAGAAAGCCTCTTCTCTTCTCTTCGCCCAAAGATACTTTCCATTTCTTTGTCGACTTGCTGAGAAAGCTCCCTAGTAGGTGTCAAAATGCTAATCAACTCTGTTCAGCATATATATCTCCGTAATTCAACCTATTAAGTCAATTAACGAATCAAGCGCAATTGTGTTTAAGTTTGCTTAAGCCCATTTACACCGCAAAGAACAATGCCTTATTCAATGACATCAACGAGTCCAACCTATCATCTACCCCCAATTCTAACCCAGGTTAAGTTGATTCTCATGTAAACCCTAATTTCAACATGGCAGAATAAACTCAATTATCAAGTTAAGGTGAGTTTGGGTGAGAATGTGTAGAGTCTTAGCAAAGTTGAAATGGGTTTGAAGAATAGAAAATAATAAAAGTGTGTGGAAAACTGACAAATAATCTTCTCGAGTTTCAGTACACAAACTCAAGTAATCAATCATGTCGATTCCACGAAGTATCTCAAGCATAATTCAATAAATAATTCTACTTATAAGAAAAACTCGAGTATCAAAGTCGACGCCTCCATAACTGAAACATTGTCCAATCATCATCATATCCATTAATCATAAAAAAACTTAAGAAAGCTAAATTACAAAGAAGCGATCAAGCAAAAAAATCTACTATGGAAAAAAGAGGTATGTCAAAGGGAGATTAATAATCAGAAATTGGTTAAATCATCAATAACACAAGAAAGAAAGAGATGTCGATGAAGCAATAACGAGAATTCAGATGTAGCAATGCAAACGGAGATAAAAAAAGGTGAAAAACATGAAATAGAGAAGGGAAGGAGGAGAGACATCTTTGAATTGGAGAAGGACGAGGTCGCCGAGATAAGAGACAGCACTAGATTACCTAGTTTAGAGGAAGAGTATGAAAGAATTTAGAAATATAGATCTAAAAGTTTGAGTATAGAGAGAAATCTAAAGAGTAGTCTAACGAGAAATAAAAGCATTAGCCAAAAGTCTAAAATTCTAGTCTAATAGTTTCTTAAATATTAAGCTAAAACAAAAGCCCAAAAGTCTTATTAACACTAAACATCTAATTACGTAAGTGTTTGTCTTCGTGCAGTCTCAAGAATAGTCGGTCGACTGATTACTGCGTCTCAGCATTGCACGCTCAACTTCAAATTCTTGTCGTTTCTTTGTTAATTCTTCAAATTAGGCTTGTTATATACTGTTGGAAAGCTAGATAAAGAGCTTTCCAACGTAACTTTAAACAACTCAATTAGAATTGTAGAACTCAATATTATTAAGTTTTGATCTAACCTGTTTGAAAACGATCATTCTCTGTTCTATTTCGCATAGGTTTCATCATTAAGTAAGAGTTTTGCCTTGTTTGTGCATCCACGAGTCCATGCCCTATATAAATTGCAACATGACCACAAAGTATCAAATTCGAGAGGGAAATAGTAGACAATGCTACTCGACATGCATGGAAATGTGTGCGTAAAAGACGAAATTATCATATATAAATCGCACGCATCAAGCCGTTTCTTCTAATGTTTTGCCTTGAGTGAGTGCTTCCACTACAACAAATTGTCACTTGCGCCCACGAATTATGCCACGGTAATTTGTTATTCGTGGCTAATTTTTACCTAGCCACGGGAAAATTTTGATTCACTAGCTTAGAAAAAAATATGCCACGGGACAATTTTTCCCGTGGCTAAAGTTCACTTGCGCCACAAATTTTATTAAAGTCGTGGCCAATAATCACTCTTGCCACGAAAGTTGCCACACCCGTGGCAAAAATATATTTAGCCACAAATTTGTTCTGTGGCAAATATTTTTTAGCCACGATGTAATTAATTTCCATGGCGAAATTATTTTTTAGCCACTGATGTAATAAACGCATGTGGCTAATTTGGTTCTTCAAACTTTAATAAATTGTTTTCAAGTTAAGCCAAATGTCAAATTTTGGTCTTAAAAAATTCCTTAAAATTTAAAGTTATAGATAATATGAAATTAAATAAAAAATTTAAATTTGAAAATATTTTATTACTAAAAAAAAATTGTTATTCTTTTATTAACTTTTTAAAAAAATAAAAAAAATTGTAAAACAAAATACAAGTACAGAAAACTTTGGTTGTCTTATTTGTTGATTTTCAACTAATCATAATTTTTGAAGTCATTGATTTCTCTTAATTTGACAATATGTTTAACTAAAATTATATAATCTAAAGTATGACTTTTGAAAGACTGGGTGACATTTAAATAGTGTAATATATATGCTAGCTAATATGCGGCGTACATAGCATATCAAGTAAAAAGAAGTATGTGATTTACATCCATCGTTGACATGTCTAATATTATTTGAGATCTTTCAGTTTTACCGCTTAATTAATTAATTAATATATTTTTCACATGTATTAAACCTCTTTTAAAGAGAAAAAAACTTTAAAAGAAAGGGACCGAGCATGACTCATAACCGCAACTTCGAGCGTTGTATTATTTTTTTTCAAATTATTGATTTATTTTTTTACAATATTTTCAGTGTGAAAAAAATTAATTTTTAACTCGTATTTAAGAATTCTAATCGATCAATATTTTTTTTATGGAATTAACTTTGACTGTGAAAATAATGATTAGTTTTGTAAATTAATTATTTTCAAGTTATTTGGTTTGGAAGAAAGATTAATGTTTTGAAAAGTCGTACCTATGTTTAATAATCTGTTAAAATTATTTTTCAAAAAAAGAGAGGTATAATTGAGAAAAACAAATAACTTACAAATACATGTAAGAAAATCTAATAATTAAGGACCACTGGTGAGAAAATTAAAAATTAATTTATCGTCAACTATCTAATTCAATAATTATTCTATAATATTTTTTGGAAGATATTTTAAAAAATGAATATAAAAAAAATTAATTTAATTAAAAATAAAATTCTGGTAAAACTTAGAGTAGACAAGAGGAAACTCGATGAGGATAAAAACTAATGAAATAAAATAACGACCGACGTTCATAGCAAATAAAATATCTAATTAAACCAACAACAAAAAGAAAAAACATATCAAAAGAACTAGCAATAAAAGAGCGTGAAAAATAGAAATTAAAATACAAATATCGATAAATTAATGAAATCATGAGTCCGATAGTCAATTTCGAAACTTAATTTTTTTTACGGGAACAATTTTTTTAATCATAAATAGTAAATCATTGGGGGAAAACCAATTAATTACTCAAAAGTAAATGTAGTTTGTGGAAAAAAATATTTTAAAGGAATTCAAACAATGATTATGTCAACAAAGTTCAAATTCATTTCTGGTAGCTGGGATGTGACTATAAAGGTAGTAACCGTTCAGATGTGACTACTCTAGAGGTAGAGAATTATTACGGTTATTAATTAATTAATTTATTATATATTTTCACCGAAATAAATGTTTTGTCACAAGCGTAATTAGCCACGGGATAACCCGTGGCAAAAAGTTAATTGTAGCCACAGGAGACTCTGTGGTAATAAAATCAATATTTGCCACATGTTTTTTTTTTCCGTGGCTATTTGTTCGCCATGGCCACTTGCGCCACGTATGATTTTTCCGTGGCAAAGTACTTTAGCCACGAAAATTTAGCACTTTTGCCACGAATTCAGCCGTGGCCCAAGGGCTCATTTGTAGTAGTGTTCAGTAGATTTTATGCAATGACATGGATTTTAGCGCAATCGTACTCATATCTGGTTGGAAGAACATTCTCGAAATAAGACTTGTATTACTAACTCGACGCTTAACGAATAAGCAAGAATCGATCTAAGAAGTCGGCCTAAGACCGAAGTCGGCTTAATTTCCACGCCATCCAAAGGCCGGCCAGCCGGCCTGAAGGCCTTTTTCGCTGGTTTTGGTTAGTTTTCAGCGTTTGTGGGTTTTTTAGTCTGGGCCTCGGCCCTTGTACTTGACAGGGGACCGGTTGGCCGGCGTACTTCACTAATACTGAGGATTTCGCCTCATTTCTTTAAGTAGAGGATTATGAACATTTTAAGGGATCATCACTTATCATTAGAGAAACATACACTACATGACCTTTAATATTCTCGGCTTTTCTCTTCGATCGTGTAATCTGATCCGGTAATTTCGTTTATGCAATTTCTAGTATTTCATTTTTAATATTCATCGTTTCTCATCTAGTTCGTTCTAATTTTGCTAGTTTTGTTATCCTTGCTAGATTTTGTTGTTGCAATTAGTAACATTTCTCTACTAGATTTTATTTCCTTCTTTGTTCATGTTATTTCAATATGTTATTGGGTATATCGTATTTACTATGAGTAGCTAATCCTCTCGCTAGGTCCGAGGGGAATCGAAGAGTATTTCTTAGGTTTTGCCGTTTCGATACTAAGCTCGTAATTATGCTAGTGCCAATTTTGCACGTTATAAAGTTTGATTAATTTGTTAAAGGCCACAACTTATTATTCTGATTTAGGGAACTCTAATTCATGTGCGAGAGTCGAGTTGGATTTAGACCACACGCGATTTGGTAGAAAGTTTAATAAGTAGCAAATGTCCGTTAGGTTCTTCCTAGGCTAATACAGTTTTGAGAGAACGTATTGTAGCCAACTAACATGTTTACATGTTTATTGTTGTTATCACATAATCGCCGGATGCTTATTGTGAACCTTTAGCCCTAGACTTTCCGTTAATTAATTTATCCGCATTTGTGTTTTCGCATGTTCTAGCCTTACTTATCACACAACCAAACCGTTAAAAGCAATTTAGAATCGTCATAGCACAATTAGACCGTCTTTCTATGGATTTGATACCGTACTTACCGCTAGCTTCTTGTTAGTAGTATTAGGATAATCTTGATTGGTGATACGACTTTAGCCATATCAGTTTACAAGTGAATGAGGTTAATAAAAAGGTTCAGAATGATTAAAACTAAACTAGAGTAAGAGGATCTAAGCTAGCGAGGTTGGAATCAATAGAAGAAAGGTCTTAGAAGGTGTCGGGGAATCAAACAAGGGAAGCACAAAATAGGAATTCAAACATTTGACACAAAGATTGATAAGAGCTTAATTGACCGTTCGGCTTCTCTCGCTAACCTAAATACAACCCGCTTTCGCAGCGCATATGCATGGTCTCTAACGGAAATAACTCAGATCTTGAGTTTCCCATGTCAATAAGGGTGACTAAGGATTAATATTACCGGCCGATAGGACAACGACTACATAATAATTTCACGAAAGATAAGTCAATCAACCAATTTGTAGCAACCACGAGAATTTTCAATCTCATACTGCACAAGTCATCCTCCCCTAACTACCCCTTAACAAAGAAACTATACTTACTAATCATGGAGGAAATGGCAAAAACAACAATTAAAGGAAATAGACTAGACCACTCCATACTAGAAATGAGGAGAAATTTAGATCTAACACAAATATGGAGAATATGAAACAAAGAACAAGATGAATAAGAGAAAACTAGAACAAAACAAGAAAAACAATGGAAAACAAAAGACAATGGAGAAAACAAGAGGAAAAACAATAAATAGAGAAGGGAGAAGAAGAGAAAGTACCAACAATGGAGGAAATTAACAATAAAGAAGATGAAGATTCATAAAACAGTGGTTGTAGGAAGGGAAATTTAAAGTTGCCTCTACAAAACCTTCTTGCCTCCTTAAACTAGAATGAGAACCCGAAAAACCTACTTACCCCTCTCTATATATACACTAATGGTTCTGTGCGTCTATGGTTCAGAGCACCTCATGGCGTGTACCTCTGTCAGTGCCTATTCGTGATAGCAAAATCAATTATCGTTTATCTTCGACACGTGATTCAATTTTTTGGTGTAAATGTAAGTATATTCATTAATATCACTCCAAACTTAAAGCCAAGGTATTCCACGTACACTCAATCAATCTAGAATTGTATCTAAACACTTTCTATATTTATAATGAGATTTCTTCCTTACGTGTCTACCTTTGATAGCTATCTCAGACACGTTATTCAATAAACCTCCTGAATATTTGATATCGATTTTGTAATCGAAAATTGAATGTTATGATTTATAGAAAGAGGATTTATAATGAACACCTACTGACGCTAAACTGAGCATCGTAGACGTTGACGTCAAATAACGATGTCCAAAACTGTAACAACCCGGATTTTTAAAAACTTTAAATAATATAAACAGTATAAATAATAGGGTCAAAAGTGGCGGAAACACCCGAAAAATCTGAATCATTATTATCTCGACAATCAACAACTCCCTCCCATCCAATCCATGCTTGACATAGAGTATTTCACCAATTTTAAAAAAGTGGGTACAAAGTAAGGGTATTATTGTAAATCAAATGGTGTTATGGGTCTACGCCTAGATTAAAGTGTGTAAAAAGTAATGACATTTTGTGTAAATAGAGGAAGGATATGAGGATTGTATGGTAAAGTTTTTTGCCATAAAAGGAATGTAAAGCTTCGATTGGATGATCAATTTATAGTAAGTGAAAGCTTGGATTGGATGAGAGGGAGTAATACATTATTCAAAGTTGTTCAAACTAAAAATCAAAGATTTAAATAAATGATCTCTCCATAGGTCTTCCCTAACATCATCACATTCAACAGCATCCTGAAAGACTTGAATGGAGGTCAACAGTCAGTGGGGAGCAACTAGATGTTCTCCTAGTCGTGGTTATAAGAAGTTGAACATAACTAGTAGTAATAATGAAAGATATAATTATTAAACGACATGTAAAGACATCAGCATACATGACTAACATGTTACGGAGTATAAGACATGATTATAATTTATTGCAATCCATAAACAGCTCGTGACTCAACGGACACGACATATTTATATCAAATCATGCATGCTGTTATTATTAAGCATAATGATCACGATAGATATATGTCTTAGTAAGTAACAACAAACTTCATAAAAACATGCATATGATATAGATTGAAAATCTGCTAGAGTATGTAAATGTGTGGACATAGCAAAAGGTCACTCCCCCGAGACGATGCGAGTAGCGCGTGGGTTCTTTCTTGCGTTCGGCGAGAGTTCTCATGTGAGACGGTTCTCGAATTGAAATTGAATCGTAATGGAGTTGCCACTGAACTTTGTGGGAGTTTGGACCCGTTCGAGTCCACTATACACTTAGACGCACCGCGCACAAAGCACGGCTGGCCTTAGTGCTAGAATTTGAGGGGACCTCGTCCTTAGCATATGAATATCGATGTGTGGGATATTGAATGAATCTCATTGCCAATGGTTTCGGACGTTCGAAAACCAAAGGTTCTGAGTAAGGGGTGAAAGTACGTGTTCGGAAGTTCACGAAGAACACTCAACCCTGTCCGCACATATCGACCTCTACTAAGAATCGATTAATGTTGGAATGTGCGCGTTAGTAAGACATTTATGCATGACCACCGTTGGTTTGAACCTTGCATACGAATTGTATGTTGCTACGTCGTTTAATGCATCTTTTGATATGTCGAAATTGAATTTAGCATGTGGGTTCATTTGAAAGAGGTAAATTGCCAAACAAGTGAAATAAAGAACTTGAAATGTAGATTATAAGTTACACGGGCGGATGATGTGTGCTAAATTTAGCCTATTTTTCCTCCCATTTAGACTCATTTTCCTCCGTTTATGTAAGATTAGAATGCGATTATCGCCATATTCTTAGTCTTTCTCGCATTAGCGTCCCTCTTGTGCATTATACGTGTTTTTGGTAGATTTTCTATATATGTTTGATAGGATTCATCGCCAAGAGCATGTCCAAGCTTCCACGAGCACAAGAGATCGAGTGGAATACCGTCCAAAAGCAACACACAAAACTTAAAGTCCAAACAATCAAACGACAAAGAGCGAAACAAGAAAAGAGGATAAGGAAACCATCGGGTGAAGTTTCACCCGACGAGATACCACCGGGCGAAGTTTCGACCGATGACATTACAACCTCTTCGAAGATCTTCAAGAAACTTTCACCCAGGCCACCGGGCGAAATGATCAAGCGAAACTTTCACCCACCGGGTGAAGTTTCACCCGATGGTAAAGAGGCCCTCAAATGCAAAATCTGGAAGGACAGTCCGCGGGGTAAAACCACCGGGTGAAGTTTCACCCGACGGAAATGGCAGGTGAAAGGCAGAAGTTCGCAGGGCGAAATTTCACCCTCTGAAGATTCATTGGGTAAAAGTCTCACTCAAAGTGCAAAATCAGATTTGGAATTGGTTTAGTGATCCATTAAGCTACTACTATATATAGTTTAAGCTAATTCGACTACCACAACTTACACTACCTACATTTTCATTACGTTAGATAGAAAGCCTTTAGAAAGCACTTAGGAGGCTACGTAGTTTTTATCAATCTTCATCTTTTTCATCTAGCTTTAGATTCAAGTTATTATGGAATTCTAGTTTTAATCTAGAAGTTCTTTGGAGATCATCAAGGGATTAGTGACAAATCCATTGTTTTCTTCATCAAGGCTTCTCCTTTATTTTCATGCATCTTCATCTTCCTTATTTCTAGTTTTCTCCATTGTTAGTATAACTATCTTCCTCTCCCTTTTCTCTATATTAGATTTTACTCTTGCTCTCTCTTTATTGCATCATTTTCATTGATTTTTCTTGCATTGTTTCTAGATCGTTTTGTAGTTTCATTTGTTGATCGTAACTTCCTTCGTTGTTCTAGTATTAATTCCTCTAGTTTTCATCATCATGCATGTTTTTGGTATTATGTCCATTGTTATTGTTCTTGTAGTTTTCTTCATGAATTGTGAGTAGATTCTTGTTAGGAGGCTAGGGAGAAAGATCATGGGTAATATGAATTAAGGAATTGTGGTTTGGTTGCATGCTTAGCTTGTTGATTTATCTTGCTTGAGGTTTTTGTGACTTTGTTGATTTAGTCCGGCCAACTAGATCGACCTTGACTCACTCCTATCAATATGGGGAAATTCAGGGCAGGAGTTACCTTGACTTGAGACTTACCCTTTTTCAGCGCGAAAGCGAGATTTAGATAAGTTGAGTGAAGAAATCAAAAGGAGGCATTTTCCCTTTATCGACTTTGTGACCGACCCCATAATTCCTTGACACATAGAACCCGATTTCTGATTTCCGATTCCCGACTCCCCCTAACATCTTTTCCTTATTGATTATTCTTCGTCATTTATCGCATCTTAGTTAGACTCGACTCAAACCCCCCCTCTTCCTATTAAGACCCCAAACGCATCGTTCTTACTCAATCAACTCACCGTCATCCCTGTTGGACCGACCTCGACTTACCATGACTACATTTATTTGTTTTTGTGTTATTTGTGAGTCATATAAATATTGTTTTATCCCCTATCAATCATGAACGACCGATCCTAGATAGCGGGTGACAAAAATGGTGTCCTTGTCGGGGATGGCAACTAGTTAATTGAGTTTTAGCATATTTGTGTTTGTTTAATCACTTCAAATTTTATTTTTCCCCTTTCCCTAGTACCGATTGGTGCTAGGAGACTTATCGTTTGTTGAGTTTTATACCCAGGAATACGTCATCGCCCTTGTGGTTCGATCCGGAGCCGAAAAGAACATTTAGAGCCTTGAGATTTCGGGGAAACAATTCAACAACTATAATTCTACATCTTTCACTATCACCACCAAATCAAAATCCCATCCTACCACATACACCTCTTACACCAAATAAAACTTCTTCATCCTCTACTTCTCAAAATTCACCACCAACTCCATCATCGCCAAACACTCCACAACCACAACAAAATCAAAGTCCTCCAAATTTACCACCACCACCTCAACCAATGACAACCTTAGAATCTCATTCCCAACTTACACATGAAGAGACCCCATCACCGGGCGATTTCGGGGAGATTCCCGAAAATTATGAACTTAAAGCTTCTCTCACCAGTGAGGTCAACAAGATACTTTTCATGGTTTTTCCCAATAACTTATTGCATCGTTTAAGGAGAAACTAGTCAGGGCCCGAATGAACGGGTTAACATCATGTCAACTACACCGACTTTTATTCCCTAAGACCTTGCGAGACGGAGCTTGAAGATGGCTTCATGGCCATCCGGATAACACTTTTACAACATGAGCTCAATTATCCAATGCCTTCTTGGAGAAATATTATCCACCGTCAGAAACTAACCAATACCGCATGGAGATACAAAATTTTATGCAAGATGAATTCAAAAGCCTAAGTGAAGCTTGGGAGCGATTTAGAGATCTTTTTCGCAAATGCCCTTATCATGGAATACCCGATTGGCTAACAACCTAAACTTTTTACAACACCCTTTCATCGAGAACCAAAGAAAACCTCAACTTGGCCGCCAGAGGAGACTTCTCTTCCCTTACCGATGAGGCATCTAAGAGTCATATTGAAAAGATGACAATGAGTGATTCTAGAGTGGGTCAATCGAGGGATTCTAAGAAAAAAGTCGAAGTGAACTCTTCTAAGAGCAACAATGAATTGAAACTTGAGGCTAAAATTGAATAATTGACAAAGATAATGTATGTCATGCACTCTAAACCAACTCCTAGAGGCATGTACCAAATTCAAGGTAGTATTCCAACAAGGCAAGCATCTCCATCTAAACAATAACCGAGATGGGAAATTCAATGTGAACATTGTGACAACTATGGCCACGACTCTAGTTCTTGTATTCCAAATGAAGAAAGTTATTTTGAAGAACCAAATGAAGTACAAGTTATTCAATCATATGGGCAAAGACCTCAATTCGATTCCTTTTCCAATACTTACAATGCCGGCATGAGGTTTCATCCTAACTTTTCTTATGGGAATCAAAATGTCCAAAACCCAATGCCACGTATCCAAGGGAATCAACTGAGGCCTTTCAATCAAAGCCAACAAAGGCCCTTTAATCAAGGTCCTCCAAAGATGCCCCAAATCTACCTCTTCATCAAAGAAGTAACTTCAATCAACAAGAAGGAAATTTCCATGTTCCTAGCAATTATCAAAATCAACAAGGGAACAATTTCAATCAAGAATACAATCATGATTATTTCCAAGGTAACTACCAAGGTAACCAATGATACAATCAACAAGCTTACAATCAACCCTCTCAATCTTATGGCCAACAAAGCAATTTCCAATATGGTCAAGGAGAAGGTTCGTGGGATAACACTAATGAATTACAAAGAGCCATTGGGCACCCATGGAGTGAGAACTTGGATACTAAGGCGAGGCTAAAGGTTTGAGTATCCCACGAAGCTTCGAAAGCCTTGGCCGCCCCAATTTATCCACCCCATCGATTGCCTGGGCAACCGCAAAACCCGAGAGATCCCCCACACCAAGCAAACGCTATGATTTTGAGAGGTGGCAAAGAACACGAGGACCTATACAATAATTTGAACGTCAAAGACACCACAACCAAGGTCAATCAACAAAGTTCACCGCAAGCCGTAACCCCTCTTCCCCAAACAAAATCGGGGAATACAAGCAAATTTTGATATTCTTGAGAACGTGAAGGTAGAACAAAGAGAATTAAGAGAGCTTAGAAAAAAGAAAAAGGAGCAAATGGAAGCAGAAGAAGCTAAAAGAATAGAGACGGAGCGTTTAGCGGAAGAAGAAGAAGAAGAAGAACCAAATATTCCATCGCCTTCCGATTTTGTGCCGCCATTACCTTTTCCCAAACGAGCTACGCCACACAAAGAAAATGCTCAATTTAGCCGTTTCGTGGATATGCTAACGAAAGTGGAGGTTGCTTTACCCTTCACGGAGGTAATTTCTCAAATTCCTCTTTATTCTAAGTTTTTAAAAGAAGTATTGAACAAAAAGAGAACCATAGAAGATAATAATGTGTCTCTCTTACGGCACAATGTAGTGCCATTCTTATGAACCGTATGCCAAAGAAACTTGATGACCCTGGTAGCTTCTCCATCCCTGGTAGGGTTGGAAATGTTGTTGTTAACCGAGTCTTATGTGACCTAGGGACTATTGTTAGCTTGTTACCTTATTCAATTGCCAAAAGAATTAGTGTGGGGGAGATGAGACCCACAAGATGTCAATCCAACTTGAGGATAGGTCTGTCAAGTACCCACTTAGGATACTTGAGAATGTACCCGTGCAAGTTGGAAAGTTTTTCATTCCCACCGACTTTGCCGTGATGGACATGCCCAAGGACACCACTACCCCCATTATCTTAGGTCCACCGTTCATGGCTACCGGTGGCACCATAGTTGATGTTAAGAATGGAAAATTATCTTTTAATATTGGGATGACTCAGTAGAGTTTTCCCTCTCTCAAGCTCTTAAACAACCAATGATTGAACAAATGTATTCCATTGAAATTGTTGATAGTTTTGTTGAGTATAGCTTGATAGATGATGATAAGAAAGAAGAGGAACTACTTGATCCTCCGCCTATTGAAGAAGAAATCATGCATGAAGAAGAGGTAGACCCACTACCGGTGGTTGAAAGTAGAGTACCCTCTACTCTTAATCTTGAACTTAAACCACTCCCCTCTTCCCTCAAATATGCTTTCCTTGAAGGAACTAGTTATCCCGTTATCGTCAATGCCACACTCGTTGGTCCACAATTGGAAAAACTTTTAGTAGTTTTGAGGAAACACAAAAAGGTCATCTGGTATAGCATTGACGACTTCCAAGGCATTAGTCTAAACATTTGCATGCATAGGATCATCCTTGATGATGATCACCATCCTTCGGTTGAGGGTCAACGTCGTTTGAACCCCACCATGAAGGAAGTTTTCATGAAGAAAGAGGCTAACATTATATACCCTATAACCGAAAGTAAATGGGTTAGCCCCTTACAAGTTGTGCCAAAAAAGGGAGGAATGCCGGTTGTGAAAGGAGAAAAGAGTGAGTTAATTTCTACTAGGACTATCACCGGCTGGCATATGTGTATAGACTTTCGAAAGTTGAACACGGCCACCATAAAAGACCATTTCCCCTTCCCTTTATTGATCAAATGGTTGAATGACTAGCGCATCATTCCTATTTTTGTTTCCTCGATGGTCATTTGGGATTTCCGATGTGAATTAGGCCTCACGTAGCTCGCCAGTTAGGGTTTTACCGGTCTTTTTTCTTGTGCTAGAAATTTCGCTAAAATTTTCAATTCTATTACAATTTGAAAAAACGTAAATATAAATATTCCATTTCAAAAATAGAAAGTTTGGAGGCAGATCTTGTGCCACTCCACGTGGTTGTATGAAATTATGTCAAATTAAATTTTAATAGATAAGATTAAAAATAGTATTATTAAAAATAGTGGTTTCTGGTGTTTTAGTCACCTTTCAATGGCTCCCTATGTCTCTAGTTCAAGTCCAGGATGCGAGAGGAGAGGCTTGACCCGTTCAGTCAAATTTCGAAGAAAGACTGTCGTTACCGCAGGCATGGGGGGGGGGGAGAGGTCATAAGCGTTTATACCATAAAATTGATTTTCGACGGAATGAAAACCACATATATGGTAGGATCATAACCATAGAATACGACCCTAATCAAAATGCATAAATTTGTCTCATACACTATAGGGATGGTGAAAAAAGATATTTTTTACATCCCAGAGGGATGTTTCTGGTACAGAAGTTCTTATAAAAATGGGAAATACCCTACCTTTGACTAATATGCCCTTAGGCAAGGCCATACATAACATAGAAATCACACTTGGAAAGAGTGGACAATTAGCTAGAGCAGCAGGTGTTGTAGCGAAACTGATTGACAAGGAGGGGAAATCGGTCACATTAAAATTACCTTCTGGGGAGGTCCATTTGATATCCAAAAACTTCTCAACAACAGTCGGACAAGTGGGGAATGTTCACTACAAGAAAAACAGTCCCGAGCGTCCACCTGGTGGGCATCGACAGTGGACGCTGTAAAGGAACGGGCGTCCGCAAACAAACGCCAGAAAGCGGATGCCACGACCGGTCGCCCATTTTTAAAACGGGCGTCCACTATTGGACGCCAAGGGTATTGGCGACCGACAGTGGACGCCATGGGTGGCGACCGACAGTGGACGCCAGTTGTCCCTGGATGGCGTCCACAGGCGGACACCATGTTCCTTGAGTGGCGACCGACTGTGGATGCCATTCAGGGACAACTAGTGTCCATTGTCGGTCGCCATTTTAACTTCCCCTGGCGTCTGTCATGTCGTCCGTTATTGGACGCTATTTACGCTGTTGCATGACCGTAAACATACGTTCAATGTTTAGCCAAAACCTGTAAAATAAACCACATCCACAACTCTCAACCAACCACAAATGTTGACTATCCATAATACCTTAACCTCATTCGATCTCAGTCAACCAAAAGAGTTCATCTCTCGACTCATTTATGCTGAAAAAACTTATATAAAAAAGATTTAACATACGGTTTGAAGGTACACAAATCTAAACTAGTTCGAAGATACATAATCCGTAAATACAGTTACAACAACAACAAAAAACAATCAACTAACTGTGAAGCTAGCTGGAGCACCGGAGTTACCACCATCCCCGCTAAAGGGGTCTCTGTCATCTGGAGGGGGTGGGGGAGGACCTTGGTTGCATTTGTTAAACATGGCCCGAAACATGGCCATCTCATCCTGCATCTTCTTTATGTGCTCCACCTGTGCCTTCAGTTGCTGCTGCTGCTCCGTCAGCTGTTCCTTCATGGCGTCCTTCTCTGGGTCGGTTTGCTGAGATCCGGCCGGCGTGTACTCCATTTGTGTACAGGTGCTGAGACGGGGTGTGGGAGGTGTGAAGTACATACCGTGTGCATTTCCTACACCGTACACACTTCCTTTCTTGTAACCCTTGACAACCTTGAACCAAGTCTCATTTGGGTCGAATTCCTCAGCATCAGGATCAGCATTGAGTCTCTCTAGCTCTTCTTGGTAGGCGTCCTGCGTACAGAAGAACGATTTCAATTTAAGTTATTATTAGATGAAATAATTGAAGACAGTTATCCACCACCTATAGTCGATTTATTTGACATATTTAGTACCCACCCAGGTCGCCTGATCCTTTTTCGTCTTAAAGGAAGTCCCTTTTTCATCGGTCTGCCCATGCATGTCGAAGAATATCTCCGCCGTGGTTGGCACTCTCCCGAGCTCAGCTTGCAGCTATTAAATGAGTACGATCGTTAGGCGAATATAAATTATGCAAACGTAGTTTATGATTATTCAAGGAAGAGTACGGTATTAATTAGTAGAAATCATACTCTCGTGGCACGACTGAAAGAAGACTGAGAACCCCGATGATGTGTCGGGTTTGCGCGGCCCTCACGCTCACAGTTCGCCAACTTGTTCCTTTGGGCAATTTCAGACCTCACCTTAAAGTCTTTCTTATCGTGGTTGGCGATCCATCTCTCCAACGCGTCCCCTAAAATATGACGAGCCAATATATTATTTAATAAAGTGAAAGATTGAAGTTAGATTGTTTATTTGTTAAAATTGATTACCAAAAAAAAATAACTAACACCTTTAAGGTCCTTCAGCGGAGTCCCCCGTGTACGTCGTTTATTCATCACACAGGTGAAACGTCGTGTGCACGTTTCATTGTACCGGTCCCAGACCCTTCCATCTAACTCTGAGGCCCAACTGAACTTGAACTATACAGTCAAGACAGATTAATAATTCGTATGAAAAATATCTACGAAGTCCAGATTATAAAATAAAAACTCGGTAACAAAAACAATCCACGTACCTTGAATTGGTTGTACCACCACTCTCGTACCTCCGCCGGTACCTGAGACCAACATGCATACCCTTGCCCTTTGTCGACCATGAAGCTGTTAATACAGCCTCTGACGACCTGTTTGTGCAGAAACCTGCACCGAGTCGTGAAGCACATATATGTAGTCAATCATACAAGATGTAGTCCAAAACTGAATATGTTCCAAAAGAATAATCAACATGTTAGATTATATTACCATGTGCTTGTTGGTTTGAGAACAAACCAACCGGCATCGTCCTTCTCCAGTTCCTCCTCTGACCCCTGTTGCTCCTCCTCCTCCTCCTCATGCTCAGCGGTCTGCTCGAGTCCCGTTTCGGGGACCATCTCCTCCTCCTGCTGCGTGGTGGACGTGTGAGTAGACCTACTACCCCTACCACGTTTCCTGGTCGATCTACCGCCTGCCATTATCTTAACCTTCTAAAAAATTAAACAATGTTAACAACAATTAGCCATGTAAACAACAATTACATTCTAACTTGATTCAAGTAAAATAGCCTACTATAGTAAACATCAATATAACTTAACCATGTAAACATCAATATAACTTACTACAACAACTCTAGTAGTCACCGTCGTTGTCGTTATTGTCTTCAGCCTCATCCTCCTCAGTCTGATGCTCCTCCTCCGTCTCCTTGCCCTCCACTTGATTGTCCTCCGAATTCTCTTCATCGTGTCCGTCATCCTCCTCAAGGATCTCCGGAACATCCCTGACCATGTAATTTTCTTGTCCATCATCATCGTCATCCTCAAAATCTTCCTCTGCCCCTTCATTCTGATCTTGATCGGAGAATATGTTCTCTTCAATAGAAGATAAGCGTGTACCAGTTGAAGCAACATCTTCCTGGAACAGAGAACTGTCTATTTGTCCCCGTGGTTTAGTCGTAAAGACTGCCCACCATTGACTTTGATTTCTGTCATTTTTCGTGTAAGGAGAAGGAGCAAAGTAGACTTGCTTCGCCTGATGCGCGAGTATGAACGGATCGTACGTAGGATATTTCCTTGTGTGATTAACTTCCACAATCTTGTAACGTTCATGCACTTGGGTCCCGTTCACGGAGCTGTCTTTCCACTCACACTTGAATACCACAGCTCTATACCCTCGTTCTTTGCCAGCATAACACAACTCAAAAATATCCTCCAAAATACCATAGTATTCATCACCATCAAGAGATGACACACTCACACTAAAATTGCATCTAGCATTGTTCTTCCCGTAGTTGAATGTGTGAAAATTGAACCCATTCACCGAGTACCGGTTCCAGGTTTTAACAACTCGCACTGGACCAAATGCCAAACTTCCAACCAAATCATCACGTATGTCTAAGGCAACTACGTGATCCTTGAGCCACTTTGGGAAATGTTCGTCGTGCTTACTCCAAACGTCATCAGGGTTCACGGCAGGGATCGCAGCGACATATTCAGTTACAAATTGCTTCTCATAAGGCTCTAAGATCTCACAATTCGAGAGTAGGTAAAGGTGCGCTCGGTTGTACTCTTTCTCATCTAGTGTCCTAGAACCCTCAACGGATGAAGTTCCTTCATCGTCCTTCTTCTGAAAAAACTCGGGAATAGTGGGGTCAATGGACACCGAATGTCCTAGGTTCAGGTTCTTGGTTTTTGTTTGGACATCATTATCGAAGTAGAGGGAGCAGAAGTTTGCAATCTCTTCTGTCAAATATGCATTACAAATAGAACCTTCGACCCTAGCCTTGTTACCAATTTTCTTCTTCAAATGATTCAGGAACCTAAATAAACAAGTTATATATTTCAATCAATACAAATTAGTTAAGCTTAATTTTTTTTAAATGAAGTTACTAAAAGTTACGTACCTTTCAAATGGGTACATCCATCTATACTGGACAGATCCTGCAACCTTAGCCTCGTAGGGCAAGTGGACTGGTAGATGCTCCATGGAATTAAAGAACAACGGTGGGAAGATCATCTCAAGTTTGCATAGTATCTGCGGAATTTGATCCTCGAGCCGAGACATGTCGTCAATTGATACTGTAGAGGAACACAAATCTCGGAAGAACTGAGATATCTCAGTTATAGAATTCCATACCGTCGGTGGCAAAAGGTGCTTTAGTGATACCGGAAGCAACCTCTCCATGAAAACGTGACAGTCATGACTCTTTAACCTTTGCAGCTTCAGGTTCTTAAGATCAACACAGCGTTTGAAGTCGGAGGCGTACCCATCAGGGAACTTCAACTTCTCTACCCACTCCAACAACGCCTTTCTCTAAGCCTTGTCAAGTGTGAACAAGGCTCTCGGTTTCGACCCATCCGGTTTTATGTGCAGTTTAGGACGTTGACAGAAATTCTTCACATCTCGCCGGGAGCCTGTAGTGTCACAACTATTCCCCTCCACATCCATCACCGTGTGAATCAACTGCTCGAAGAAGTTTTTCTCTATGTGCATCACATCTAAATTGTGACAAATTAACAAAGTCTTCCAATATGGTAGGTCGAAGAATATGCTACGTTTAAACCAACCATTTTTCAACTTTTTGAGGTCTTTGAACTCCTACTCGGTTCCGTCGACAGTGGACGGGTAATCAGAAATCAACTCCCATATTTCATCTCCGTGGAGTCGATCAGGTGCGTCATCAAGCACAACCTCACCCTTCTTGAATACCTTCTTATTCTTTCTATATGGGTGACCTTCTGGTAGGAACTGCCGATGATAGTCAAACCAACTTATTTTACTAGAATTTGGAAGATAAAAAGCTTTGCTCTCATCCATACAACACGGACATGCTTTCTGACCCGCAGTAGACCACCCCGAGAGCATACCGTACGCGGGAAAGTCATTTATAGTCCACAACAAAGCTGCTTTCAACTGAAAGTTTTGTCTAAGAGAGACATCATAAGTTTCCACCCCTACCTCCCACAGTTGTTTCAGTTCGTCAATAACAGGTTGCAAGTAAACATCCAAATAATTTTTCGGTTTTTTTGGTCCGGGCATAATAAGAGATAGGAAGATGAAAGGCTGCTTCAAACACAACCAAGGAGGTAGGTTTTAAGGTGTGATCATCACAGGCCAACAAGAGTACGATTTACCAAATTGGCCCAACGGTGCAAATCCATTAGTGCACAACCCAAGCCTTACATTTCGGGGTTCTAACGCAAAGTGGGGATGTAGTCTATCAAAAAGCTTCCACTCCTCACCATCACTCGGATGACACATCTTCCCTAGTACCCTAATGTCTTCCTTGTGCCACCTCATTTGCTCAGCTATGGTTTTTGTGGCGTACAATTTCTGAAGCCTAGGTGCAATAGGGAAGTACGTAAGCTGACTTATTGGGATTGGTTTCTTACCCCTAACACCACTTTTCCCTTTTCTACCTCTCAAAACAATATCCCCCTCAACCATCTTATACCTACCCTTACCACATCTCCTACATTCATCAAGCATCGCATCATCCTTCCAAAATAGCATGCATCCATCTGGACAAGCATCAATCTTTTGATGCGGGAGTGAAGTCCCTTCACAACCTTTTTGGTTGTGTAGAATGATCGGGTCATGATATTGTCTTTTGGAATAACTCTCTCGAGCAAGGCAGCAATACCATCGACATAAGCAAAGGGCAGGTTGAACTCACATTTAAGGCTAACTACCATAGACGCGACTTCTAACAAAGTCACATCGCACCCTCTGTATAACGGTTTCTCCGAAGCGTCCAACATGTCAAAAAACGCCTTTGCTCGTGGGTTAGGCTCTTGTGGGTTAGGTGAGTCTTGTGGGTTGGGTGAGTCTCGTGGGTTAGGTGAGTCGTCATTCGCATATGTGTTATCGTTATTAAACAAGTTGTACTCCACAACATCAACTATCATACCTTTCAATCCCCCCTCATTTTGATGGTTTTCGGGTCCCTCAGACTGAGATGACTCACCATGAAAAATCCAATAATAGTAATCGGGTGGGAAAACCACTATAGATGACATGTTCCTTCACTACAAGGACCTCAAGAAATTTTAGGTTCTTGCATTTAGTACACGGACACCTAACCTCCCCTCTCGATGCATAATCTACTGACTTTTTAGCCACCTCGACAAATGATTCGACACCCCTCAAAAATTTGACGGTGGGACATCTCTTCTTATCAAGTCTTCCTTCATACATCCATTTCCGTTCAATTCTCTTCATTTTCTACGTTCAAAAAATATATATAACAAATTAAAGTATAATTTTCCTAACTTCATTTATAACATACTAAACGAAAACTTAATCACCAGTTAACTTAAACTTAATTTCTCTAACTAAGTTTCCTCAATTTAATCACTAATATGTCAAAGTAAACCAAAATGTCTTATTACTCTAGAATTGGCCTTACAAAAATCAGTCACCGATTTTAATAACAAATGTAATCACAATTTCATCGCAATTTACGAAAACCATAACTCATTTTTCGATTTAATCCCAAAATAACCAAACGAAACACAAAAATTCATGGCCTAGGTCCGACAAAAACAGCTAAAACAGGTCAAATAAGGTCAAATTTTCGGATACAGATAACAAAACTCCAAAAGCAACACTAACACCTAATTACAACCCCGATCAAGATAGAAGTGGTTTCGGGAAAATCCGGCATTATTATGACACCTTTTGGTCCGTCCTAAGTGACACAAAAACTCACGGAATGCCCTAGAGGTCATTCCAGCTCAATTCAACCAAATTGATCAAACCCTAATCAAAATTGTGATGGGCAAAACTAATCAACCTAATCGAATTTGGCCTAAACTAATCAACCTAATCGAATTTGGCCTAAACTAATCAACCTAATCTAAATTTAGACCTAAACAATATTTACTAGCAAACTGTCAATAAATAACGATAACAATAACTAAATATAATGAATAACAACTAAATAAGTAAGAAACATACCAAAGATTAGGAAAAAATTGAGGAGATGAATAGAGGAATGGCGCGGCGAGGAGAGGAAGAGAGTTAGAGAGTGGTTTTTTTTAGAGAGTGATGGGGGAGAGGGTGGTACACGACTATTTGTCGCCAATAATAACTGGACGGGCATCCACTATCGGACGCCATGGGTGGACGCCCATTTTCCCAAAATGACGTCCGACAGCGGACGCCATTTGGGGCAAATGGCGTCCGCTTATCGACGTCCGTCGACCTCGATTTCGTCCTTCCCAATTTTAGTCGGACGCCAATTTTGGCATCTGACTGTGGACGCCCGTCGGTTTTTTCCGAGGCCATGTCGGCGTCCATATACCAAGGACGCCAACCAGGTGGACGCCCGGAACAATTCTTCTTGTAGTGGTTGGAGTGAATCAGAAAAGTTTGGGTAGAGCCAGATCTAAGCGTTGGCTGGGTAAGCGTCCTGTAGTAAGAGGAGTCGTTATGAACCCTGTAGGACATCCCCATGGGGTGGTGAATGGAGGGCCCCAATTGGTAGAAAAAACCCCCCACAACCCCGTGGGGTTATAATGCACTTGGAAAAAGAAGTAGAAACAGAAATAAATATAGTGATAATTTTACTATTCGTCGACGTAGTAAATAGAATTAGTCTCTTCGTCTTTACATAAAAAAAATTATAGGAGTAAATTTACTGTGATACGTTCACTCAAAAAAAAATCCTATTGTAGCCAATCATTTATTACAAAAAATTGATAAGCTTAACCCAAAAGCGGAAAAAAAGAAATAATAGTAACTTGGTCTCGAGCATCTACCATTATACCGACCATGATTGGGCGAACGATGGGAATTGAACCCGCGCATGGTGGATTCACAATCCACTGCCTTGATCTACTTGGCTACATCCACCCTTTTTTGTGGTTACTTAAAATAATTCTAATTAAAGAAAACACGAGTGGATTGACAATCCACTACCTTGATTCACATTGACATAATAAGACTTTTGTAAAGTCTTGTTCCGGTCACGGAAACAATAGACCCGACTTCGGATTCGGATCCTTTGATTATGGTTTTACTCGGATAATAATCGTCCGATTTCCTCTGATCTCTCCTTCTTCCTACTCTAGCGTTCAGACCTTCCCGGCGGAGACGACCTGCTCCCTGCACACAGAAAGCACAGGGCCCCGGAGGTGTCCGGGGGAACCCTCTCCGATGCCTAAGTTAGTGCGTGAATAGCCTTGAGAAACCTTACTCGTGAGGAGTAATGTGCCGGTTTTTAGAGTGAGAGTCTAGAGAGAGAAAATCAAACCCTTTGTATGTGGGAAATGGCAAAGTATTTATACCTTTCCTTAAGAGAGATGAAAGAGAAAGAGAGAGAGAAGGAGAATGAGTGGACGGGCAAGCGACACGTGGGTTCACCTTGTCCACTCGTATCCTTTTACCTTAGGCAAACGACGGAGGGGTTCTTGGTCTTCCCATGGCCCTGCCTAGAGCGAGAGCGCCCTGGAGATTTGGCAGGCAGTGGACCTAACAGCCTTGGCCAGCAGGTGGCATGGCCTTGTTGGGCAAATGAGCGACAGAGATCGCCCATTTAGAGGTTTCTTAGCGATCTTGCCTGTTGGCCTGCCGGGCAGGCCTTTCTTCATTCTTGGGTTGGGCCATCCCGGGCCCAGATGACGGGCGACCCGTGGCAGGCTACCGACCCCCATCAATTGGCTCTCGCCGGCTGAGGGGGAGCAGGGCTTCCCTTTAGCAGGCGACCTCTTGAGTGGGATGGCGGGAGGTTTACTTCTTGAATCCTACCTTGGCATTTAATGCGTCGCATGTTCCCGAGGGAAAAGTCTCAACTACTTCTGGGTATGCAAAGAGTTGGAATGTGTTTCCTCATGATTACTTTCCTTGTAAAGTGCTCTCTCGGGTTTCGCGTAAGACCGTCGATTGGCCGCTTCTTGCAAAAATGGTTGAGATGCCATTTAATGCCTTGCTCTTACCCTTGTATAAATTTCGACCTTGCTTGATCATTTCCACAATCTATCTTCATCTTTCTCGACCTCTCTTCAAAGAAACATGTCTTGGGTAAGAAAAATAGTTTTTCGTTGTGGAGCTTTTGTGAACATCCTCTATTTCAGGGGGCGTCGGAGAATGAGGTACTCCAGGCTGGCTCATCTAATCCTTCGTCGTAGTAGACGGACTCGCTCTCGCCCTTCGTGGGCTACTAGGAGGAAATCTTCATTCAGGGCTAACAAGCGCCCAAAAAGGTCTTCGCCTCCTGCTGGGCCCATGCCCAGATGCTGCTCCCAGGCGGGAGGTTGCTTTTATAGGGGATGTAACCGATGTTTCCCTTGGTTACATCCAGAACAATTCGATCCTGACTGCTCGGAATTGGGCTCTTCCCCCGAGTCAGGTCCTTCCTCCCCCCTGGTGAGGAAGGAGGACTATGGCTCTTCTGATGGCGTCAGGGTGGTTCCTTATGGCAGGGACTGGGATGTGAGCAGTCATGACTCCGAAGATAGTGAAGGCCAGGGCTACTCATCCGGCAGGGATGAAGGAGAGGGCCTTGATGACACGTTTGAGGATTTCGGCAGATGGGACTGGGGGTCCGATGCTGGCGGTTATGGTAGCCCTGGGAACTACTCCCCAGGTTTTGATGACGACTAGGCATGCCTCGTGCTTGCAGGTAGATTGAGCCGGAATATCAGGCTCATTTGTAATTTTTCTTTCTTGCCCACTCAATTTGTAACCTTGGCCGTTTTGGGCCTTTTTTAATTAATGGAAAATCAGGCGAGCTTTTGAGTTTTCATGTGTGTTTTGTTGCTTTTTTTTTTTTTTGACGTCATGCAATGATTTACTTCTGCCCTTGTTGCCTTCTCGAGGCTCCTTGGGAAGTGATGGGAGGTTGAATTTTGAATGTGTGACACGTGGGGGATTTTCTTGGGAAAACCCTCTGATTGGGCGGCTTTTCGCCTTCCTTCATTTATAAAAGTACCAACTCCTCCTTCATTCCCCCTTTCACACATTCGAACTTCTCAAACCCTTTCTTTCAAATTCTCTTCTTTGTCAAGCGCTCTTTTGACTGAGGAACTTCTCCGCGTCTTCATCTGGCGACTGCTTAATTAGGTTAGATTCTTAATCTTTGTCCTCCTTGTCTTTCTTTTTCTTCGCTTTTCCCTACTTCCTTGAACACCATGACCGGCCGTTGCGCTCGGGTTCTCCCTTTTACTGGTCCTTCAACTAAAAGGACGGGGAGTAAGGACAGGGTTGATGATGACCTTGCCTCCTCCTCCGGGGGATTAGGTGTTAGGACGGCCGAGGAAGGCCATTCAGAGGACAGAGGGGACGCCAACTCCCCTGAGCCTTCTCCCTTCGACGTCATCGATTATGATGACGAGGCGCTAGAAATCGACGCCTCCACAATCGCCAGCCCACTTATTCCCGAGAGTCGGGGAAGGTTTATTACTTGGACAAGACCAAGTATAGGATCCTCCTGAGAACATACCCGGCCCCCAAGAATCGAGACCTAATTCTGGAGAAAAATGCTGGGGAGGCTATAGCCATGCTCTATAACTTTGGGGAGGGGTACACTATTGTTGTCCCTGGGGAGAAGGATACAGTGTGCGACTCCCCTGCTGGCTGCATAGCTGTGTACCACAAATGCCTTGACTTCGGCCTGTGCTTTCCCCTTCATCCATTCCTGGGGGAGGTCTTCCAGCGCATGAATGTGGCCATCGCCCAGTTAACGGCCCTTGCTGTCAGGTCGTTAATTGCTTATACCTAGGCCTGCTTATTCTGGGGCGAGGAGCCATCCATAAACGCTTTAAGGTTTACGGTTGGCCTTCAGATGGTGGCCTCTAATGAATAGGGTGGCTCCCCTGGGTAATTTTCCCTCTTATGCCAGAAGAAAAGCTCCCCAGTTTGGCCAGTCCTGAGTGGCCTGAAGGATTGGAAGGATAATTTCTTGTATGTACATAGCGCTACGGGATGGCGGATTCCTAGGCATTTCAGGAATCATGTCCACACCCGGCTGGAAACCCGCCAGGAGTATCACCCTGGGGTTGTGGGGAGAGCTCTTGAGATCAGGTTGACCCAGGAGGAAAAAGACTTGGTCGCACGGTTTGCCTCTTCCAAGGATAGGAAAGGCTCATACGACCCTAACATCTGGCTCCCCCATGCTGAGCTTATAGCAACTGATAAGTACCTGACCCGGGTGGGCCTAAATCCTTGTCTTAGTGCAGGTAGCTCGGGGATTCTGTCAGCAGTTAAATTTCCTTTGCTTTGTTTTATTGTATGTTACTCAGCTATCGTTTTGACTTTTCTGTAGTTGATAAGTATAGTTTGTAGTGCCTATTTCGTAGTGTTTTGGTCCTATTTTCCTTGTGGAATCGCTCCTTGGGAGCGATTTATGGGTTACTTATGCTTCCTTTAGCTCGTTTCAGGTTCCCTAGACCATTCATGAAGAATTGGAACGATTCCGACTCGTTTCATACACTTTTGGAGCCAACGAAGAGAAGGAACGATCACTCGATGCCTTGGATTCGACCCCGAGACCTTGGGACCCAATCCCGAGCCTCTTAGACTCGATCCCGAGACCCGAGAGTCGGTGAGAAGCCCATGAGAACCAAGGAGGGACCAAAAAGATCATAATGGAGGCCTACAAGGTCCTTCCCGGGCGGGATAGTGGTCTTCCCGACCGGGAAGGAGTGCACAAAACCAACAGCTCCTGTCTTGATCCCGTCCCGACCGAGAAGGACTCGTCTCGGGCGGGACCATCTCGTCCCGGGCGAGACCATCTCGTCCCGGGTGGGATGAGTGAGCTGTAGCACGCAACTCATTCTTTTCTTCTCCTTACTCATTGTAACCCTATATATACTCTTCCCTTGTTTTATTAAGCTCATGTTCTTCATGTTAGACATTTCTCCTAAAACCCTAGACTACTTTAGGTTAGATTAGATTAGTGTAGATTAGTCGGTAATTAGTTGTTAATCTTAGTTTAGTCTTGTATTAAGGGAATTCTTCAAGATCCATTCAAGCTTGACAACCTTGGGTATTTGTTTTGGGTTCTTCTCATTAATGCAAGTTTTAATCTTTCTTCTTCACTAGTTTGGTACAATATTCTCTTCCTTTTTAATCTTTATCTTGTTTGTTCATCCAAGTTTGCATCTTTGTTCATTATATTGTTCTTAGTTCATTGTTATTACTAGTGTGTTTATGTATGTTTTGATGTTTGTGTTGATTCTTCTTGTTCTTGTGGTTTCTTGTATTAGATATGTTTGAGTAGATTCTTGCTAGGGTTAGTATGGTGATTAGGGTGTTTATTGGATGATTAAGGGATTGTTGGAGATGTTGGTGGAAGATTTGGGTTTCCTCTTGGTTTGATGCATATCACATGTTTATTGAAATGCTTGAATGACTAGTATGTGCATATGCTTGTTTTCCTTGCTTTTCTCTTGTGGGTGATAGTTTGTTTGTGGGTTTGGTTCCCTCACTACGTAGCGAGAGCCCGTTGAGGACGACCCCTAGGTCGGTCTACCTAGCGAGAGCCCGGATACGACCTAGGCCACTATAGCGCGCTAGTAACCCCGTTTGTCATGTGTATCGCCTAGATGGGTTTTAGGTGAAACCTCTAGGTCGGTCTACGTAGCGAGAGCCCGGACCTCACCTAGATTACCCTACTACTTCCTTCACTCTAGTTCTTCCTCGACCATTCCGTTACCCCTTTGACCCCGACCTAATCCTAGCTCGTTTTCCTTATTTGTTCTCCTTAGTCATAGTCTAGCCTTCTCCCCTTCTTATTATTGTTTAGTTTAGTTTAGCTCGTTGACTTAGTCTCGTTTTTAGGCGACCTTAGTCTAGACGCCTCTTACCGTCCCCGTGGATTCGACCCGACTTACCCTAGCTACCCAATAGGATTAGCCGGTTTATTTATTGATCGGTTGGGACGTGACGAATCCCTACCATCATTTTGGCGCCGTTGCCGGGGACGGTGCTAGTTTAGACTTTGTTTTCCTAGTTACTTGACTTTGTCTTTGTGTTTGTGTTTTTCTTTTTTCTTTTTGTTCCTTTTGCTTCTTGTGTGTGTGAAGTTTATTTCTCTCTTGTCTAGTGCCCAAAAAGCACTAGACTTCTCACGTTTGTTCTTAGTCTACAGTTTGTGCTTAGAGGTGGTGACTATCTTCTTCTTGCAACTCAGAGCCGCTTTAACGGACGGTTGCTAGGGTGAGAGGTTTCCAACCGGGTATGGACCACGATTTTCGAGCGAGCAACTCCACACACTCGGGAGCGATATAAGCTACTCCTCTTCTTCTATGGATCAAGGGTATGACATGACGTCTCCCTACTACTATCAAGCTTCTTGGGGTAATCAAGACTCTAGTGGGTATGATCTTCAAGGATATGAAAACGGCTACCAACAAGTGAACGCTTACCAATCCTACGATCATGGTGGCTATTACTCGAGCTATGATTGTGAACCCACCATGTTCAATCAAGATTCACCATATGGAAGCCAATATTCCCAAAACCCACCATATTACCCTCCACCCCAACCACAATATGAACCCCATGACCCACAATACTACCAATCACCCCAACCTTGCTACCAACAATATGATGCCCCACCCCTTGGGCATTATCAAGATTATCAAGGAACTTTACAAGACCCCAATTACCACCAAATGCCGAGCTTGGAGTTTCATCAATCAATGCTTCAAATGCAACAAGAAATGGCCATCCTATCGCAAAAGAATAATGAACTCTTGGTCGAAATCCTTAGGGAAAAGGAGAAATGTAAAGCCAAATTGAATGCCTTAACGGCTCAAACACTAATGCTCTTAACTCAATCTTCACAACTTGATGAGGGATGTTCATTTGGGGAAGGGGAACAACCCAATGACGAGGCCGTTAATGAATTCCCTATGAGGAGCGAGACTTGCTTTGAAGAACCTCAATCGTCTACCCAAAAGGAGACGAATGAGGATATGGCTCTTGGTGAAGGCATAGTTGGTAAGGAATTTGAGGAGGGTGCCTCGGTTCTTGGAAATGAAGCTTGCTTGTGATTGGAGGCGATGCCTAGGGAGGAAGAGGTCGGTAAAGCTCGTAGGATGGATAGACCCCGGAGACGATTTGAAAGATGATTTTGGGTCTTGGGATTCCTACTTCTTACCTCCACCTTGGAGGCCGTGGAGGATAGCTAGGCTCGAGCGCTCCTTGGGCCGTCTCTATGATGTCGGTAGTGCGTTCGACTTGCTCCTCCATGCCCTTGAGGGCTATGGTTGAAGAATGGAGTCCACCATCCTCGGTTTGACGGAGTTCCCAAAGAACCGTCATGTTGTATATTCCCTCTTCCTCTTCTTTAGACTACTTGTGCTTGTATTTGTGATTTTTGTTTCTAGGACTCTTTTGTTTTGTGATATTCTTGTCATTTGGATATTTGATGAGCGATGTGAGGGAACGAATTTGATGTGTATATGAGCTTTGTTTGATAGGTGAAGTGAAGGTGATTCCTAGAGAGGAATGGTTGATGATAGAGCTTGGGTAGTAAGCATGAGGATCGGGTTTTTGAAGCTTGGAGTAAGCTTTTGGGTTTGTGGAAGGTCAAGAAGACCCATCCCGACTGGGAGGAGGCTTCCCGACCGGGAAGGGTGCGGCATCCCGACCGGGAAGGAAGCCGTCCCGATCGGGATGGAGGTGCACATTTTCGAGCTTACTGGAGGTCCATTCCGACCGGGATGAGGGCATCCCGACCGGGACGGTTTGGGCATCCCGACCGGGACCATCCATTCCGACCGGGATGATCCCTTTCTCCTCTTTTGGCCTCTTCTTCGACGTTTGAGTCCACCCAACCATTGTATACCCCCTCCCAACCTCCCTACCTCTCCATGCTCTTACCATATGACCCATGTACCTCATTTACATACCCTCACCTCATTTTCTCTTCACTTTACACCGAGATTCACATCAAATCCTACCCCCTCGCACCATTACTACCTCTACCACGCGGTTTTATCAAGCTTGAAGAAGGATGACAATGAAGACAACAAGCAAGTGCCTATATTGATCATTGAGACGATGGAGCGAGTGAGTTGCTAACCGGTCGGTATAGCAACTATCCTTTCTTTTCCGTCTTTTATTTGCTTGTTTTCCCCTTGTTTATCCCCTTCCCCTTGTACACTTGTGTGTCTTGGTGTCATGGTGGCCTTCGAGGCCTTGGTAGTGGTTGCTCACGACTCTCGATGATGTGACGACATTGAGAGTCATTTCAAAATCCAAATTTTACAAGATTTTCACTTTCTTTTTTTAAGGATTTAGTCGGATTTAGGCGGAATCCGGGCTAGGTGACTTGATTACACCTAGCCCTCCCCTCCCATTTCCTCTTATTTCCTTCTTTTATTTCTTCCCCATCCATATCTTTTTCTCGGCTCGGCCCATGGTGACTTGACTACACCCCGGCCGGACACCTACCTTTTTCTCCGCTTTGTTTTTAATTTTAGCTTTATTTTCGTAGTTTATTTTCTTTTCTTTTGTCTCTCCGCACACTACGATCGAGCATGAGGACATTGCTCGGTTTAAGTGTGGGGGAGCGATATTCTATCGTTAGTTTTATTTTAGTAGTTTTTCGGAAAAAATCTTCAAAAACCCTAAAAATTTGAAAATTTTCCAAAAAAAATCAAAAAGATTTTCTTTTTTGTGTCTTTTTCTTTTGTGTCCTTGTGTCGTATATTTGTCTTGTTGTGTGTGTTTGCCTCCCCTTTTCCTTTTAGGTTGCTTAAATCACCGATAGCTTTGGAGAGCTTTCAAGACATTCGGTAACATCTTCTATCCCTTTTTCCCTCTTTGCTTCTTGTGAGTTTGGAGGAGATTTGTGATGATGTGTGCTCGGGTGGAGCTTTGTAAAGTTGGTGGTTGATTTGGTGACTTGATTGGAAGTTCGGGGTGGTGTTTGTTTTGTTCATGTGTTTATTTTGTTTTGTTTTGTTGTTTCTTGTCTCTTTTTCTTATTGTTTTCGTCATGTCTTTGTTTTGTGTGTGGTTGAGTCTTGTGTGTAAAAAGGTTTTCGAAAACCCGGTTTGGAGGCTAGTGTGCGAGTGTTTACTTTCCCTTCCTAGCTGTATAAATCGAGTCTTGGACTTTAGCCTAGTAGAATGACCCTAAATCTATGATTTTGTTGGTCCTTTACCTTGAGTCCACCTAGCTTACTAGGGATTTACTACGGGATTTGCATTTTGACCATTATGACCACCCACGGTGTGAAAAGGCCTTGGTTGCCGAGACCCGTCCCTTAGGTGACCATGTTCGGAATCGTTAGACTAGTCCTAGTTTTTCCCCTTTTTGTGGGTTTGAAGGGAAGGACGCTCCCCGACTCTCCCATTTCCCTACCTCCTACACTTATCCACACAATAAATTGCAATTTGTTGAATTCTCTCTTTCTTGTTACACAAAGAAATGCCAAAAACAAAAAGCCAAATCAAGCCAAAAAAGGGCAAAGAAAAGAAAATGAAAGAAATGAAAGAAAGAAAAGATTGAAGAAAAAGAAAAGGCACAAAAGCCAAAAAGAAAATAGAAAAGAAGAAAAAGAAATGGCATGGCAACAAACAAAGAAAAAATGCAAACAAAAGAGAAAATGCCAAAAAGAAAATCGTCTCACAAAAAGAATCCCTACATCTCAAAATAAGCCTTTTACCGACTACTACCGTGAAGAGCCTACCAAAGGACCGAGTCCCTAGGAAGGATGATAGCGGTAATGGTCGGTCTTCCCTCACTTTACATATATTTCCACCTTTTTACTTGGACTAGTTAGGCGGTTTTGGGCATGGGACGACCCTCTTGGCTCATCGCTAAAGGGGGCGGGGTCTCACTTACCTACAGTGTCGACTAACACCGTGGTTCATCCCTTTTCCACTCCGCCGATCGTCCCGTAGTACGTTCTTAGAAAGTTAGGAGGACCTAGGTAAGTTACCAACGTTTTTGTTGCTTTATCGTCATACTATTAGGGTTTAGTTCACCTTGGTTTGTATTGCTAGCTTGGGAACGTTGTCACTTGCCTCGAGTCCTAAAACCGGTGCTTCTTTCACCGCTTGTTTGAGGGAAGCGGTATTTATTTTCTTTTGGGTGCAACCGATTATGTGTTTGTTTGTGTGCTTGTTTGTCTTTGTGTTTTGTGTCCGGTTACATCCACGGTTTTGTCGCAAGACCCCACTTGCCTTGCAGAGTGCACTTTTCCTCTAAGTGTACTCGCGTGAGTTGAAAAGGCGTAGGGTGCGCTAATACCCACTCGGCTAGTTTAGTAGATAGTATGTGCTTACTCGAGGGCGAGTAAGGGTTAAGTGTGGGGGAGTTGATAAGTGTAGTTTGTAGTGCCTATTTCGTAGTGTTTTGGTCCTATTTTCCTTGTGGAATCGCTCCTTGGGAGCGATTTATGGGTTACTTATGCTTCCTTTAGCTCGTTTCAGGTTCCCGAAACCATTCATGAAGAATTGGAACGATTCCGACTCGTTTCATACACTTGTGGAGCCAACGAAGAGAAGGAACGATCACTCGATGCCTTGGATTCGACCCCGAGACCTTGGGACCCAATCCCGAGCCTCTTAGACTCGATCCCGAGACCCGAGAGTTGGTGAGAAGCCCATGAGAACCAAGGAGGGACCAAAAAGATCATAATGGAGGCCTACAAGGTCCTTCCCGGGCGGGATAGTGGCCTTCCCGACCGGGAAGGAGTGCACAAAACCAACAGCTCCTGTCTTGAGCCCGTCCCGGCCCAGAAGGACTCGTCTCGGGCAGGACCATCTCGTCCCGGGCGAGACCATCTCGTCCCGGGCGAGACCATCTCGTCCCGGGCGGGATGAGTGAGCTGTAGCACGCAACTCATTCTTTTCTTCTCCTTACTCATTGTAACCCTATATATACTCTTTCCTTGTTTTATTAAGCTCATGTTCTTCATGTTAGACATTTCTCCTAAAACCCTAGACTACTTTAGGTTAGATTAGATTAGTG
This sequence comes from Agrostemma githago, assembly GCA_958450325.1. NCBI lineage: Eukaryota > Viridiplantae > Streptophyta > Magnoliopsida > Caryophyllales > Caryophyllaceae > Agrostemma > Agrostemma githago. The sequence goes on from OY288250.1 coordinate 18,451,414, forward strand.
TAGATTAGTCGGTAATTAGTTGTTAATCTTAGTTTAGTCTTGTATTAAGGGAATTCTTCAAGATCCATTCAAGCTTGACAACCTTGGGTGTTTGTTTTGGGTTCTTCTCATTAATGCAAGTTTCAATCTTTCTTCTTCACTAGTTTGGTAGAATCTTCTCTTCCTTTTTAATCTTTATCTTGTTTGTTCATCCAAGTTTGCATCTTTGTTCATTATATTGTTCTTAGTTCATTGTTATTACTAGTTTGTTTATGTATGTTTTGATGTTTGTGTTGATTCTTCTTGTTCTTGTGGTTTCTTGTATTAGATATGTTTGAGTAGATTCTTGCTAGGGTTAGTAGGGTGATTAGGGTGTTTATTGGATGATTAAGGGATTGTTGGAGATGTTGGTGGAAGATTTGGGTTTCCTCTTGGTTTGATGCATATCACATGTTTGTTGAAATGCTTGAATGACTAGTATGTGCATATGCTTGTTTTCCTTTCTTTTCTCTTGTGGGTGATAGTTTGTTTGTGGGTTTGGTTCCCTCACTACGTAGCGAGAGCCCGGTGAGGACGACCCCTAGGTCGGTCTACGTAGCGAGGCCACTATAGCGCGCTAGTAACCCCGTTTGTCATGTGTATCGCCTAGATGGGTTTTAGGTGAAACCTCTAGGTCGGTCTACGTAGCGAGAGCCCGGACCTCACCTAGATTACCCTACTACTTCCTTCACTCTAGTTCTTCCTCGACCATTCCGTTACCCCTTTGACCCCGACCTAATCCTAGCCCGTTTTCCTTATTTGTTCTCCTTAGTCATAGTCTAGCCTTCTTCCCTTCTTATCATTGTTTAGTTTAGTTTAGCTCGTTGACTTAGTCTCGTTTTTAGGCGACCTTAGTCTAGACGCCTCTTACCGTCCCCGTGGATTCGACCCGACTTACCCTAGCTACCCACTAGGATTAGCCGGTTTATTTATTGATCGGTTGGGACGTGACGAATCCCTACCATCAGCAGATCTTGCCACTTCCCTCTGGTCAAGGAACGAGTTGAAGTAGCTTGGTTTGAATAGGGATTTCTCAACTTTTGTCAACCATCCTCCCCTTCCTCCTGAGTTCAAGAAGCAAAACCTGATGAAGTACGTGAAAAATATATCTGTCAGCCGAGCGAGGTTTCCTCTTCCTCCCAAGCCGACCCCTGCAAAGTCTGTGGCTCCCCCTTCTGCTTCCCGAGACGTGGTGAGGGAGGCCGCCTCGGAGGCCACCCCTTCCCCTGCTGGGACTCACCCTCCCATGGGTCGAAACCAGCTAGCTCCGAGGAAACTGGGGAGAGCACTCCCCTGGTGGGTAGGAAGAGGAAAAACAAAGAGCCCACGGATACCACGCCAGTGGTGGATCTAGAGGCTGACGCTAACACGCCTGATCCTAAGCGCCCTGCTCATGATATTCCAGCCACTCTCTTCTCAGAAGAAAATACTGAGTTTCATTTTACTGCCGGCGACAACGTCGATGTTTCCGCCCTGCTCTCCGACTCCAGCGCTGTATTGGCAGATCACCTTACTAAGTCTGTGACCTCCACTACCAATCAGGTGATTCAGTATATCCAGCGCACCTCCAGGGTGTTCCAGGCTTCTTCTGAGATGGTGGCCCTTAGTCGTTTGAGCGACGAAGAGTTATTCGTCACCTTGGGCTCCCTCTCTCTGAACGCCTGGCGATGGTTGAGAGGGATGTTACCCTTATCGCCAGCTTGAAGGACCAGCTGGCAAAGTGCGAGGGCAACCTGGGGGAGGCCAAGGACCAGGTAGCGCACTGGAAAGCTTAGGGTGAGCAGGCTGTGAGGGAGGTGGCTAACCTGGACGCAAAGCTGGAGGAAGCAAGGAAAGCGGTCGTCGAGTTGGAGTAGGCCAAGAAGGCGCTTGCTGAACTAGAGAAGTCTAAGAAAAAGATTGCTGAGCTGGAGGACTGCCTGATCAAGGCTGACTCGGACCTCCATAAGGCGCAGGGCGACCTGAAGACACAGGGCGAGGAATGGCATAAAGAGAAGGACGCCATCATTCAGGAAGCCAACTCTGCAGTGGCGACGAACTTTAGTGCTGGAGCCTCTTCCTTCTTATAATTTGTTATGGAGGTTATTAGGGAGATGCTCCCAATCTTTGATGAGGATGCCTTCCAGGACCTCTATGCTGCCAAGAACGAAGCCCGGGCCAAAAGATCGCCTTAGGAGGCCACTGATCCTGATCAAGATGCCCCCAACGCTTAACATGCGGGGCAGTTGATGGTAGGGATTCGTCACGTCCCTAGCCGATCAATATAACACCGACTAACCTAGTGAGTAGCTAGGGTAAGTCGGTATCGTATCCACGAGGACGGTATTTCAAAGTTTAGACTAGGTTGGCCTAAAACGAGACTAGATTACCAAACGAACACAAAGAATGCAATAAAAGGAAAACTAATGATGGAGGAGAGGTAAGACTAAGCTAATGATCAAACTAACAAATAAACTAAAAGAACGCTGGCTAACTAGGAGGATTAACACAAATATGGAAACAAGTGGGGTAGGTCGGGTTCATAGAGGTAGAAGGGTAATTGGGGTGATCAAGGGTAAAGGTGTCTCCTAATCCCTAGAGTCGGTCCGGGCTCTCGCAACTTAAACCGATGTCAAAGTGGGTCCGGGCTCTCGCAACTTAGACCCTAGTTGGCACTCTCGTGACTATGACTATTCTCAACAAGTTTAAATAAACAAGATTAAGAGTAAGAAAGGTTAAACCAACACTAAGGAGATGAAAAGATGAAATCTTGTATAAATAAGAACCCAAATAAAACCCAAGGTTGTCAATCTTGGAGAATTCTTCAAGTATCCTCTTAATACAAGAACTAATTACAATAATTAACTAAGAATTAACTAAGATTAAGGGAAGATTAAAGCAAATGAGTGAGAGTAAATCTAGGGTTTTGGAGGCTTAAACTAATGTAGGGTAAGATAAGATCTCTTAATATTACAAGAAGGGAGTATATATATGGGTACAAGAATGAAGGAGAAGAAAAGAAGAAGTGCGGGTGAGCTGTAGCCCATCCCGATCGGGACGGATCGTCCCGATCGGGAAGGGTTCTGCCATCCCGATCGGGAAGGGCTCAACCCGACCGGGAAGGACCCACAGTGGCGGTTCTAAATGTGCCTCCCTTCCCGATCGGGAAGGCTATTATCCCGACCGGGAAGGGTCTTGTATGCCTTCAATAAGAGCTCTAGGGTCCCTCCTTGTATCTTATGGGCTTCTTGCCGACTCTCGGGACTCGGGATCGGGTCTCGGAGGCTCGGGATTGGGACCCAAGGTCTCGGGGTCGAATCCAAGGCCTCGAGTCATCGTTCCTTTATCTCGTTGGCTCCAAAATGTGTATGTATTGAGTCGGAATCACTCCAACTCTTCCAAATCGGGCTCGGGAACCTGAAACGGACTAAAGGAAGCATAAGAAGCCAATGAATCGCTCCACAAGGAAATGGGACCAAAACACTACGAAATAGGCACTACAAATGACACTTATCAGCAGTCGTCCTCTGAGGGCTCTTGCCCCTACTCTGTTGCGCCTTTGCTTCCTCGTTAATATTTTAATCATTTTTCGCGCCGGGCCCTAATGTGGCCAGCTGCCGGCTTGATGTAATATTTTAACCTTTCTGTACTTGGATTTTCATTGCTCATCTTTGTTAGACTCTTCCGGATTTTCTATGAGTGTACTTTCATCGTTTTACTTACTGTTTTCTTTCGAGATCGGTCCTGACCCTGGCTTCTTTACCGAAGTCCAGGGGGCCTGCCCCCTGCCTGCCCAGAGGTGGGTAGGGGGACTTTGCATTTTTTATGCGAGGCTGAGGGATGCCCCCAGTCCTTGTTCCTTCGGCACATAGGGCCCGGCCTGACCCTGGCTTTTTTGTCGAAGTCCAGGGGGCCTACCCCATACCTGCCCATAGGTAGGCAGGGGGACTTTGCATTTTATATACATGGTTGGGGGATGCCCCCAGTCCTTGTTCATTTGGCACGTGGGGCCCGGCCTGACCCTGGCTTCTTTGCCGAAGTCCAGGGGGCCTGCCCCCTGCCCGCCTAGAGGTAGGCAGGGGGACTTTGAGTTTTTTATACAAGGTTGAGGGATGCCCCCAGTCCTAGTTCATTCGACACGTGGGACCCGGCCTGACCCTGGCTTTTTTGCCGAAGTCCAGGGGGCCTGCCCCCTGCCTGCCCAGAGGTAGGCAGGGGGACTTTGAGTTTTTCATACAAGGTTGGGGAATGCCCTCAGTCCTTGTTCATTCGGCGCGTGGGGCCCGACCTGACCCTGGCTTCTTTGTTGAAGTCCAAGGGTCCTGCCCCCTGCCTGCCCAGAGGTGGGCTGGGGGACTTTACGTTTTTTGTTGGGGGGCTCATTTTCCTTGGGTTTTGCAACAGGGGGGCCCTCCCCCTATTGCCCTCCCCCTATTGCCCTCTGCTCGTTTGTGTGTGAAATGCAAGTTTGAACAGACAACGAGTATGAATTCAGATATCTTCTCATTTCTTGAAAAAAAACTTAAAACATCCATGGTCGGAGCCGTCGACATTCTTTCTTGACCGTTCTCCGCCAATTTTTGAAGAAAAACAAAAGAAAATTCCTTATTTCCTCAAGCTAGACATAGTACATCTTCAGGGTATCTATGTTCCAGTGGGCAGCCAGCTCTTGTCCTGCAGGGTGGGCCATCTTGTATGTTCCTGGCCCCATGATCTGGGTGACTTCGTATGGGCCTTCCCAATTGGCGCTCAGTTTCCCATGTTTTCTTGATCTCCCAACTGCCTGCGTCTTTCTTAGAACCAGGTCCCCCACCTGGAAACTTCTTTCGTTCACCTTCCTGTTGTATGCCTTCCTCATTCGTTGTTGGTAGGCAGCAATGTTAATGCAGGCCTCTTGCCTTACTTCACCGACCAGGTCCAGAGCCTCGGTCATTGCAGCTTCATTACTCACCCTGTCATATTGCTGGGATCGCAGGGTGGGGACTCGTGCTTCTATAGGGAGCAGGGCCTCAGCCCCGTAGACCAGGCCAAAAGGGGTATGGCCTGTGGATTCCTTTCTGGTGGTCTGATGGGAGGGATTTGTCATGGAATCCCAACCGTCAATAATATAACCGGCTATTCCTACGGTAGATAGGGCAAGTCGGGTCGAATCCACGGGGACGGTAATGTAAAGCCTAGACTAAGGTCGCCCAAATACGAGACTAAGTCAACGGACTACGCTAAACAAGAATGAAAAGAGGGGAGAAAACTAAGGTTATGGCTAAGGAGACGGAGAAAACAACTAAGGAAAACGGGCTAGGATTAGGTCGGAGTCAAAGGGGTAACGTAATGGTCAAGGGAGAACTAGAGTGAAGGAGGTAGTAGGGTGATCTAGGTTGGTCCGGGCTCTCGCAACTTAGACCCACCTAGAGGTTCCACCTAGAACCCGTCTCGGCGACACACATGACAAACGGTGTTCTAGCGCGCTATGGTGGCCTAGGTCGCATCCGGGCTCTCGCTACGTAGACCGGCCTAGGTGTCGTCCTCACCGGGCTCTCGAAACTTAGTGAGGGAACCGAACCCACAACAAACTAACACCCACAAGAGAAAGGCAAGAAGAACAAGCATTCTCAACTACTTAGTCATTCAAGCATTTCAACAAACATGTGATGTGCACCAAACCAAAAGGAAACCCAAATCTTCCACCAACATCTCTAACAATCCCTTAATCACCCAATTAACACCATAATCACCTTACTAACCCTAGCAAGAACACTACTCTAACATATCTAATCTAGAATTAACACTAACAAGAGGAATCATCATAAGAACCAAAACAAACATAAACAAACTAGTGAAAACTATGAACTATGAACAATAACAATGAACAAAGATGGAAACTAGGATGAATAAACAAGATAAAGAGTAAAAGGAGAAGAGGATTATACCATACTACAAAGGAAATGGAAAAGGAGAACACTTGTATAGAAGAAAACCCAAATAATTCCACCAAGGTTGTCAATCTTGGATGGATTCTTCAAGAGATCCAATAATACAAGAGTAAACTAAGATTAACTACTAATTACCGACTAATCTACACTAATCTAATCTAATCTAACCTAAAGTAGTCTAGGATTTTAGGAGAAGTGCAGAATATAACATAAGATGGTGTCTTAATACAAGAGGGGGGTATATATAGGGTTACAAGTGGAAAGGAGAAGAAAGAAAGCAAGGCGGAGTTGTAGCAGGCCCGTCCCGGCCGAGACGAGGTGGTCCCGGTCGGGATGGGGTCGGTCCCGGACGGGAAGACCTGCTCCCGGTCGGGATGGGCAGTCAGTAGGCTCATCTTCGTTTCCTCCTTCATCCCGGACGGGATGAGGCCATACCCGTTCGGGATGAGCCTTGTAGGCCTCCAATATGAACTTTTTGGTCCCTCCTTGCTTCTCATGGGATTCCCATCGATTCTCGGGACTCGGGATCGGGTCTCGGAGGCTCGGGATTGGGTCCCAAGGTCTCGGGGTCGATTCCAAGGCATCGAATCATCGTTCCTTTACTCCGTTGGCTCCAAAATGTGTATGTATAGAGTCGGAATCGCTCCAAGTCTTCCAAATCGGTCTTGGGAACCTGAAACGAACTAAAGGAAGCATAAGAAGCCCCTAAACCGCTCCCAAGGAGTGATTCTACAAGGAAAATGGGACCAAAACACTACTAAATAGGCACTACAAACCACGCTTATCAACTCCCCCACACTTAACCCTTACTCGCCCTCGAGTAAGCACATACTAACTACTAAACTCGCCGAATGGGTATTAGCGCACCCTACTCCTTCCTCGGGACTCGATCCTTTGGTAGGCTCTTCACGGCAAAAGTCGGAAAAAGGCTTATTTTTGTGGGGATTTCTTTTTGTGAGACGGGTTTTCTTTTGGCATTTTCTTTCTTTTCGACGTTTTGATTTGTTTGTTGCCATGCCATTTCTTTTTCTTCTTTTCTATTTTTTTTTTGGCTTTGCGCCTTTTCTTTTTCTTCATTCTTTTCTTTCTTTCATTTTTTTCTTTCTTTTTCTTTTCTTTGCCCTTTTTGGCAAGATTTGGCTTTTTTTTGCATTTCAATGTGTAACAAGAAAGATAGAAATCAACAAATTGCAATTTTATTGAGTGGATATGTGTAGGAGGTAGGTGAATGGGAGAGTCGGGGGTCGCGATTTCCCTACAAACCCACAAAAAGGGGAGAACTTGGACTAATCAAACGATCCTAAACACGGTCACCTAAGAGACGGGACTCGGCAACCAATGCCTTTTCACACCGTGGGTGGTCATAATGGTCAAAATGCAAATCCCGTAGTAAATCCCTAGTAAGCTAGGTGGACTCAAGGTAAAAGACCAACGAAATCATTGATTTAGGGTCATTCTACTAGACAAAAGTCCAAGACTCGATATTACTAGGAAGGGAAAGTAGACACCCACACACTAGCCTCTAAACCGGATTTTCGAAAACGGTTTACACACAAGACACAACTACGCACACAAAACAAAGGCTCAACGAAAACGAAAGAAAAAGAAGCAAAAGAAACAAAACACAACATAAACACCACCCCGATCATCCAAACAAGCCACCAAATCAACCACAACTTTACAAAGCTCCACCCGAGCACACAACATCACAATCTTCTCCGAACTCCGCAAGAGACAAAGAAGAGAAGGGATAAAAATGTTACCGGATGTCTTGCAAGCTCTCGAAAGCTATTGGTGATTTAAGCAACCTATAAGGAAAGAGGGAGGCAAACACGCACAATACGACAAAAACACGACACAAGGACACAAAGGGAAAACACACAAAAGAAAAATCTTTTTGATTTTTGCGAAATTTTTTCAAATTTTTAGGATTTTTTCAAGATTTTTTCGAAAAAACTAAGAAAATGAAACTAACTATGCTAGAATATCGCTCCCCCACACTTAAACTGAGCCATGTCCTCATGCTCGATCGTAGTGTGCGGAGAAACAAAAAGGAAAGAAAAGAAACTACGAAAATAAAGCTAAAAATCAAAAAGAAAAGTGAAGAAAGGGTAGAAGGTGTCCGGCCGGGGTGTAATCAAGTCACCAAGGGCCGAGACAAGAAAAGATATGGAAGGGGGGAGAAAATAAAAAGAAGGAAATAAAAGGAAATGGGAGGGGAGGGCTAGGTGTAATCAAGTCACCTAGCCCGGATTCCACCTAAATCCGACTAAATCCTCAAAAGAGAAAGTGAAAATCTTGTAAAAATTTTGATTTTGAAATGACTCTCGATCTAGTCACGTCATCGAGAGTCGGGAGCAACATATACCAAGGCCTCGAAAGCCACTAAGATACATTGACTCAAGGGGAAGGGAATAAATAAAGGAAAACAAGCAATAAAAGACGGAAAAGTAAGGATAGTTACCGAAACCAATCGGCTAGTAACTCACTCGCTCCATCATCTCAATGATCATTATAGGCACAAAGCTTGTCTTCATCATTGCTAATCCTCTTCATTCTCGATAATACCGCACGGTAGAGGTGGTAAAGGTGTGAGGAGGGTGGGATTTGATGTGAATATCGGTCTAAAGTGAGGAGGAAATGAGGTGAAGGTATGGAAATGAAGTAAGTGGGTGGTATGATATGAGCAAGGAAGGTAGGGAGGTTGGCTGGGGGTATATAATGTTGGGTGGGCTTAAATGTCGAAGAAGAAGCACCAAAAAGGAGTAGGGGATCATCCCGGTCGGGATGGATGATGCCGATCGGGTTGATAAACCCTCCCGGTCGGGAAGCCTCCTTCCCGATCGGGATGACACTCCAGTGGACTCGATTTTTGGCACCCTCATCCCGATCGGGACGGCCCCATCACGGTCAGGACGACACACCCTTCCCGGTCGGGAAGGGTCTTCATGACTCCCATGATCCCAAAAACCGACTCCCTTACTCACCATCCCAGCTTTATCACTAACCACTCCTCTCTAGGAATCACCACCACTTCACACCTATCACAATAAACTCGAATACAACATCAAATTCTCTCCCTCACAACGCTCATCAATCCAATATTACAAGAATATCACAAAAACAAAGGAGTCCTAGAAACAAAAATCACAAATACAAGCACAAGAATTCTAAAGAAGAGAGGAGGGGAATATACAACATGACGGTTCTTTAGGAACTCCGTCAAACCTAGGATGGTGGACTCTCCTTCAACCGTAGCCCTCAAGGGCATGGAGGAGCAAGTCGAACGCGCTACCAACATCATAGTGAAGGCCCAAGAAGCGCTCGAGCCTAGCCAACCTCCACGGCCTCCAAGGAGGAGGCAAGAAGTAGGAATCCTAAGACCTCAAATCATCTTGCACGTTGTCTCCGGGGTCTATCCATCCTACGAGCTTAACCGACCTCTTCCTCCCTAAGCATCGCCTCCAATCACAAGCAAGCTTCATCTCCAAGAATCGAGGCACAAAGAGCGGTTTTGGCCTCATCTCTTCATTTCACACCCCCACACTTTCCTCAAGTTGTGGTTCCCCACCTTCATCACTTGGCCCCACATCATCTTGGAGGAGAGGATCGAAACTTCTACTGGCGGTTTCAATCTTCTCCAAGTCATTACTTGGTTCACTAGCTAGGGGCTCTTGATGCATATCCAAATTATCGCACAAGGGCAACTCGAGGCTAACAATTTCACCTAACAACCTCACAAACTCCACCAACCCATCCAACTCACTATCTTCCTCCAATTCCTCACCAATGTTGCCTTCACCGAGGGTCATCTCCTCATTCGTCTCTTTTTGGGTAGACGATTTAGGTTCTTCAAAGAAAACTTCTCTATCAAAGGGAACTACATCGGCGGCTTCGTAACTAGGTTGCTCCTCTTTCTCAAGTGGGCACCCTTCATCTAATCGAGCATCCCTTGCCTCGTTTGCTCTTCGAATTTGGACCCATAATTCATTTTGTTGTTTTTGAATTTGGGTGGCCACTTCTTGGTTGCACTTTTGCAATTGAAGAAGCGATTGAAACGCCTCCGTGTCGGGTAATTGGTGATCATTGGGGTCTTGTAAAGCTCCTTGAAAATCTTGATGATGCCCAAAGGGTGGGGCATCATATTGTTGGTAGCAAGGTTGGGGTGATTGGTAGTATTGTGGGTCATAGGGTTCATATTGTGGTTGGGGTGGAGGGTAATATGGTGGGTATTGGGAGTATTGTCTTCCAATAGGTGAATCTTAATTGAACATGGTGGGTTCACAATCATAGCTTGAGTAATAGCCACCATGATCGTAGGAGTGATAATTGTTCACTTGTTGGTAGCCGTTTTCATAACCTTGAAGTTCATACCCGTCTTGATTACCCCAAGAAGCTTGATTATGGTAGGGGGACGTCATGTCATAGCTTTGGTTCAAAGAAGAAGAGGGGTAGCTCATATCGGCTTCCATGTGTGGGGAGTTTAGATCAAACCCCATGCTCGCTCGAAAATCGTAGCTAATACCCGGTTGGAAACCACTCATTCTAGCAACCGTCCGTTAAAGCGGCTCTAAGTTGCAAGAAGAAGATAGTCACCACCTCTAAGCATAAACTGTAGACTAAGAACAAATGTGAGAAGTCTAGTGCTTTTTGGGCACTACACTAGAGAGAAATAAACTTCACACACACAAGAAGCATGGTAACAAAAAGAAAAAAAGAAAAACACAAACACAAAGACAAAGTCAAGTAAATAGGAAGACAAAGTCCAAACTAGCACCGTCCCCGGCAACGGCGCCAAATTGATGGGAGGGATTTGTCGTGGAATCCCAACCGTCAATAAAATAACCGGCTATTCCTACGGTAGATAGGGCAAGTCGGGTCAAATCCACGGGGACGGTAATGTATAGCCTAGACTAGGTTGGCCCAAATACTAGACTAAGTCAACGAGCTAAACTAAACTAGAATGGTAGAGAGGGAAAAAAACTAAGACTAAAACTATGGCTAAGGAGAAAGCAAACAAGGAAAACGGGCTAGGATTAGGTCGGGGTCAAAGGGGTAACGGAATGGTCAAGGAAGAACTAGAGTGAAGGAGGTAGTAGGGTGATCTAGGTTGGTCCGGGCTCTCGCAACTTAGACCCGCCTAGAGGTTCCACCTAGAACCCATCTCGGAACACACATGACAAACGTAGTTCTAGCGCGCTATGGTGGCCTAGGTCGCATCCGGGCTCTCGCTACTTAGATCGGCCTAAGGGTCGTCCTCACCGGGCTCTCGCAACTTAGTGAGGGAACCGAACCCACAACAAACTAACACCCACAAAAGAAAGGCAAGAAAAACAAGCATTCTCAACTACTTAGTCATTCAAGCAATTCAACAAACATGTGATGTGCACCAAACCAAAAGGAAACCCAAATCTTCCACCAACATCTCCAACAATCCCTTAATTATTCAATTAACACTTTAATCACCTTACTAACCCTAGCAAGAACACTAATCTAACATAATCAAACTAATACTAACAAGAACAAGATGGATTAACAAAAGAAACAAAAGAAACATCTACAAACTAGTAATAACAATGAACAAGAACAATAAAATCAACTAAAGATTCAAACTTGAATAACAAAAATAAGATTAAGAGAAAGGGAAAAGGATTATACCAAAATAGAGGATGGAAGGAAGAACAAAACTTGCATTAATGAAGAAAACCCAAAACAAACCACCAAGGTTGTCAATCTTGGTGGAGATCTTGAAGAATTCCCTTAATACATGAGCTAATCTATCATTAACTACTAATTATCGACTAATCTACACTAATCTAATTTAATCTAACCTAAAGTAGTCTAGGGTTTAAGGAGAAGTGAAGAATATAACATAAGATGGTGCCTTAATACAAGAGGGGAGTATATATAGGGTTACAAGTGGAAAGGAGAAGAAAGAAAGAAAGGCGGAGCTGTAGCAGGCCCGTCCCGGCCGAAACGAGGTGGTCCCGGTCGGGATGGGGTCGGTCCCGGCTGGGAAAACCTACTCCCAGTCGGGATGGGCTGTCAGTAGGCTCATCTTCGTTTCCTCCTTCATCCCGGACGGGATGAGGCCATACCCGTTCGGGATGAGCCTTGTAGGCCTCCAATAAGAACTTTTTGGTTCCTCCTTGCTTCTCATGGGCTTCCCATCGATTCTCGGGACTCGGGATCGGGTCTCGGAGGCTCGGGATTGGGTCCCAAGGTCTCGGGGTCGATTCCAAGGCATCGAATCATCGTTCCTTTACTCCGTTGGCTCCAAAATGTGTATGTATAGAGTCTGAATCGCTCCAACTCTTCCAAATCGGTCTTGGGAACCTGAAACGAACTAAAGGAAGCATAAGAAGCCCCTAAACCGCTCCCAAGGAGCGATTCTACAAGGAAAATGGGACCAAAACACTACAAAATAGGCACTACAAACCACGCTTATCGTGGTCCTGATGGACCATAGCACGCTTGGCAGTTCGTCCGCCCATCTCCTCTTGAGCTCATCCATCATCCTTTTCAGACCGCTCAGGATTTGCTTGTTTGCCGCCTCTGCCTGCCCGTTAGTTTGTGGGTGGCAGACTGCGGAGTAAGCGACTGCTATGCCATGGCTCTCCAGCCAGGCTCCCAGGGGGTCATTGTCGAACTGTCTCCCATGATCGAAGACTAGTACTTTTGGCAGGCCATACCTGGTTATGATATTCTGCCAGATTACCTTCCTGACCGCGGGCTCGGTAATGCTTGGGACTGCTTCAGCTTCAATCCACTTAGTGAAATAATCAATCCCTATTATCAAAAACTTCCTGCCCCCAGTCGCAACAGTGAAAGGACCCAGAATGTCCATCCCCCACTGAGCGAAGGGGATGGAAGACAGAATCAGTTTGAGCTCCTGGGCCGGGGTGTGTATTGATGTGGCGAATAGCTGGCACTTCCTACACTTTCGGGTCAGATCTCTGGCGTCTACGAGCAGGGTTGGCCAATAGTAGCCTGCCCTCAGTGCTTTGTGTGCCAGTGACCTTCCTCCTATCCGATGGCCGCAGATTTCTGAATGTATTTCGTCTAATACTTCTGCTGCCTGCCCTGCCCCCAGACATTTGAGCAGGGGAGATGAGAACGATTTCCGGTACAATTCTTCACCTACCAGTATAAACCATGCTGCCCTGGCCGGTATTCTTCTTTTCTGGACTGCATCTTGTGGAAGGGTTCCATACTTCTTGAATTGGATGATTGGGGTCATCCAATCATCAGACTCCGGCTCTTCAATGACGCTGATCGTTTGGCAGGGTGCGGTGGATTTTTACTGAATTACATCTACCCATAGCGATCTTCTTATGTCTTGCAGACTGGAACTGGCCAGCTTTGACAGGGCGTCCGCCCGGTTGTTCTGGGACCGAGAGACCTGTCTGACTTCGTAAGATTTCAACCCAGACAATTCTCGTTTCACCTTTTCTAGGTATGCGTCCATAGTCTGGTCTCTGGCCTCGTACTCTCCATTAATTTGATTGGCAATAAGCTGGTTATCTGTTGCTAGAATAATCCTCTCAGCCCCTGCAGCTTTGGCCAGATTAATGTCCACCAGTACGGCCTCGTACTCAGCCTCATTATTGGACGTAGGGAAGGTGAACTTGAGCGCGTACTTAAAATCTGCCCCCTCAGGGCTGGTGAGCACAATACTTGCCCCCGCACTATCGGTTGTCGAGGATCTGTCAGTGTATACTACCCACTCTCCGGCGGGTGGATCGTTCCCTTCTGATTGGGAACATTCTGCTAGGAAATCTGCCAAGGCCTGCGCCTTGATGGCAGTCCTGGACTGGTATGATATTCCCAATCCGCTCAACTCTATGGCCCATTTTAGTAGTCTCCCGGATTTTTCAAACTTTTCCAGGGGTTGATCAGTCAGTACTACGACGGGATGGGCGTCAAAGTATGGCCTGAGCTTTCTAGCTGCGATGACGACTGCGTAGGCTGCCTTCTCAACCACTGTGTAGTTCTTCTCTGCTGCCCCCAGGGCATGGCTCACGAAATATATGAGCTGTTGGAAACCTGCTTCCTCCCTTAGAATTACCGCACTTACTGTTGAGCTTGTTACGACAATGTAAAGGAAGAGCTTTTCCCCTGCCACCGGTCTTGCCAGGGTAGGCAGTTTCTTCAAGTGCTCTTTAAATTGTCTGAAGGCCTCTTTCTGTTCATCTTAACATTTAAACTGTTTGTTTCCTTTCAATATTTTGAAGAATGGTGTTGATTTTTTGGTAGACCTGGCGATGAACCGTGCCAGGGCAGCCATCTTGCCTGTCAGGCGCTGGATGTCCCTTATAGTCCTTGGCTCTGGGAGATCTAGGACAGCCTGAACTTTTTCGGGGTTCGCGTCGATTTCCCTGGCGTTGACCAAGAAACCCAGAAATTTTCCGGAGCGGACCCCGAAGGTACACTTCTTGGGGTTGAGCTTCATTTGGTACGTGCGCAGGGAGGAGAAGGTCCCCTGCAGATCTTTTAGGTGCTCAGCATTCCCCTTACTCTTTACAACAGCGTCGTCTACATAGGCCTCCATATTTCTGCCTTTCTGATTCTCAAAAACTTTGTCGACCAATCGCTGGTAAGTGGCGCCTGCGTCCTTCAATCCGAATGGCATCATCATGTACATGTATGTACCAGAGCTGGTGATGAATGCACATTTTACCCTGTCAGGCTGCCAGAGGTATACTTGGTGGTAGCCTGAAAAGGCATCCAAAAAACTAAGTGTGGTATACCGCTGGTGGCGTCTACCAGGTGATCGATCCTTGAGAGGGGATAGCAGTCTTTAGGGTAGGCTTTGTTAAGATTTGTGAAGTCTACACACATTCGCCATGCTCCTGAAAACCTTTTTACCATCACCACATTGGCTAACCACTCGGGGTAATCGCAACTTTCTATGAAATTGGCCTTCAAAAGTTTTTCGATTTCTTCTTTGATGGCATGATCCTTCTCTGCAGACATGTTCCTCTTTTTCTGCTTCACAGGGCGGGCTTCCGGACTTACGTTCAGCTTATGAACGATATGTGCCGGATCGACCCCTGACATTTCGTCTGCCGAGTAGGCGAACACATCCCCGTTATCTCTCAAGACCTTGATCAATTCTTCGCGATAGGGATCCCCTAGGTCAGCCCCTATGAGGACCTGCCTTCCAGGCTCCAGGTCCACCAGCATGCTCTCTCCCCCAGGTTCAAGGTGGTCCGCTGCCTGCTAGCCAACTGGAATCTCCCCTTCCCTACTGGGGGAGCTGTCAGCCTTTCGCTTGCTTTTCCTCTCGGTTTTGTGGGTCTGCAAAGCCACAGAGTAGCATTGTCTGGCCGACTCCTTGTCCCCGTACACCTTTCCCTCCATGCCAAAATCTGTTACGTAGGCAATGGTTAGGGCTCTAATTGATATGGCAGCCTCAATTTCATCCAGGGTAGCCCTGCCTATCAGGGCATTATATGCAGATTTGGCATCCACAACAACAAATGACGCCCTGATATTCCTGGCTGAGGCTCCCTCTCCGAAAGTCACCGACAGATCGATGATCTCCATGGGAAGCACGCCTGCTCCGCTGAACCCGTACAGCGATCCAGGGGCATGCTTGAGGTGCCTCTTCTCTAAATTCATCTTGTTAAATGCGTCCTTGTATAGCAGATTGGTATAGGCTCCTGTGTCCACCATGCATCGTCTCACGATATGATTGTTGATGACAAGAGACAACACCAGGGGGTCGCTGTGAGGGTATATCACCCGCCCTGCATCCTGGGGGTGATGCTCAAGGTCAGGCCTCTAGGGTTCCCTGCCCTCTCAGCGTAGCATATCTGATTCGGTAGTTCATGGATCTGTCTTTTTTGGCCTCTTTAACTTGTCTGGCCTTCTGCATCTCCCGACACCACATGGATTATCAGGCAGTTTTGCACTGAGCCTTCAGGCTTGTCCGCCGTATCCTACTGGTTTTTGTTTCTCGCTGCATAGTTGCTCAACCAACCATTCCTGATGAGATTTTCAATCTCATCTTTTAGGTGGCGGCACTCCTCGTCGGTATGCCCGACGCAATCATGGAACGTGCAGAATTTCTTTGGATCACCGTTTGGGCTGCGTGGCTTACTCGGGCGGTTCCACTTGGGTGTCTCTTTTTCTAGCTCGAAAATTTCAGCTCTCGACTTATTGAGAGTTGTGTAGATGTCAAACCTCAGCTGGTAGGCCACACGCTCTGATAAGTGTAGTTTGTAGTGCCTATTTGTTGTGTTTTGGTCCCATTTTCCTTGTGGAATCGCTCCTTGGGAGCGATTTATGGGCTTCTTATGCTTCCTTTAGTTCGTTTCAGGCTCCCGAGTTCGATTTGGAAGAGTTGGAGCGATTCCGACTCAATACATACACATTTTGGAGCCAACGGAGTAAAGGAACGATGACTCGATGCCTTGGAGGCCATGAGAGGCAAGGAGGGACCAAAGAGCTCTTATAGGAGGCCTACAAGACCCATCCCGTTCGGGATGGCCTCATCCCATTCGGGATGGGGTGCACGTTGAAAGGTGCTGCTGTGAGCCCTTCCCGATCGGGACCAACCCGTCCCGGTCGGGACCGTGATGCTGCTGCACGCCTTCTTTTATTTCATGCTCCTTCATTCTTGTACCCATATATATACTCCCTTCTTGTAATGTTAAGATATCTTATCATACCCTAGACTAGTTTAAGCCTCCATTAACATTCAAAACCCTAGATTAGTGCTACTCTCATTAGTTTAATTCTCTCTTTAATCTCTAGTTAATTATTGTAATTAGTCTTGGATTAAGGGATTCTTGAAGATTGTTCCAAGCTTGACAACCTTGGGATTGTATTTAGGTTTCTCATTAATACAAGTTTTCATCTTTTCTTCATCCTAGTGTTGGTATAATCATCTCTACTCTTGTTCTTAGTTATTTAATCTTGTTTGAATCTTTTCATATTGTTATTGTTATTGTTCTTGTTATTCATTATGGATGTTGGTTTTGTAGTATTGATTTCTCTTGTGAATGTTAGTTTTCTCTTTATAATGAGTGAGTAGTGATCTTGTGGGGTTAGTAGGGGGATTAGGGGTAGATTATGGATGATTAGGGTTGATTAATGGGAAATGGTTACATCTTTGTTGTTAGTCACATTGTGGTCACTCTATGTGTTTGTTGATATGCTTGTGTGAGTTGTAGTGGCCATGCTTCCCATACTTGTGTTCATCTTCTCATTGATTGCTTATTTTGTGGAAATGTTGAGAATAGTTTAGTCGCGAGAGCGCGGACTAGGGTCTAAGTTGCGAGAGCCCGGACCCACCTTGACATCGGTCTAAGTTGCGAGAGCCCGGACCGACTCTAGTGACTAGGAGACACCAATACCCTTGATCACCCCAATTAACCTTCTACTCCTATGAACCCGACCTACCCCACTTTCTTCCATATTTGAGTTCATCTCCTTAGTTAGCCATCGTTCTTTTAGTTTATTTATTAGTTCATCATTAGCTTAGTCATAACTTCTCCTCCACCATAGTTTTCCATTTATTGCATTCTTTGTGTTCGTTTGGTAGCATAGTCTCGTTTGTAGGCCGACATAGTCTAAGCTTCGCTATACCGTCCTCGTGGATACGATCCCGACTTACCCTATTTACCCACTAGGTGTAATCGGTAGTTTATTGATCGGCTAGGGACGTGACGAATCCCTACCATCAATTTGGCGCCGTTGCCGGGGACGGTGCATTGTTTAGACTTAGTTTGCTTATTTCTAGACTTAGTTACCCTTCTTTGTGTTCTCCCATCTTCTCTTGTGAATATTTTCTTGTTTCTTTTATTTTCTTAGCTTTCTTTTCTTTTTGTCTCTAGTTGTGCTTGTTTATTGTCGTTGCCTAGTGCCCACAAAGCACTAGGTGTTCTCACGTTTGTTCTAGTGTGTAGTGTATGCCTAGGAGGGGAGGCGACTTCTATTTCTTTAATCCAGAGCCGGAGAGACTCTTTCGAGCCTTTCGCCAACGGACGATTAATCGGGTTAGGATCTCTCAACCGAGTGCAAGCAATACTCATCAAGGGCAAGCCCAAGGAGCCGACTTGAACAACCAACATCGAGAGACGGCCGAAGGGAATTTCGTAAATCCTTTTGGTGATTCTTCTTCTCCTAGTTCCCCCTCTTCATCTACATCAACACCGTCTACACCACCATCTTCTCCCTTATATCCAAGAATGCCTAAGTTTTCCTCTCACTCCACATTCACCGAGGATGTCTTGCCGGGACCGAGTATATTACCGGACACTTATACCGGGAATTTTGTGGCGAAGACTCATTTTATCCAACTTGTGGAGAGGAACCAATTTAGTGGGTTGCCCACCGAAGACCCGCACCAACACATGGAGACTTTCTCCGATTATTGTGACGCTATATCTCAAATCGGGGTTACTCAAGATCAAATTCGTTGGGTACTTTTCCCGTTCTCTCTTATTGGAAAAGCGAAGCAATGGATTAAGAGTCTCGATAGGGCAACCATGGGGATCAATACTTGGAAAAATCTTGCCTTGGCGTTCAACCAAAAGTTTTACCCTCCGGAAAAGACGAATTTGCTTAGGGCCTCCATCACCGGGTTCCAACAAAGGGATGAAGAGAGCCTATATGAAGCTTGGGAGCGGTTTAAGTCTTTGGTAAGATCGTGCCCTCATCATGGACTCTCGCAATGGTTCTTGGTGCAACAATTTTGGAATGGTCTTTATGAGGACTCGAGAGCTATACTTAATATGGGCTCCAATGGTAGGTTTATCGAGGTCGATGACGACCAAACTTGGGCGAGAATCGAAGAGATGGCGGTGCATAATTCGCAATACTCTAGGCTTAGGAAGGCACATCGAGGAGGCATGCATGAGGTCGATGCTATCACCAAATTAAGCATTGACCTTGGAGCTCAATTGATAACACACATGGAGACTATTGACAAGAAGCTCCAAAGCCACCTCAACCAAGTCCAAGGCACTAGTTCCTCCCACCATCAACCGATTCAAGAAGTGAATGCTTTGGGGTTCGCACCTCCTACACCTTACTTTGGGATGTGTGACACTTGTGGAATCGTTGGTCATGATCCTATGCATTGTAGAGGGAGTATTGAGCAAGTGAACGCCTTTCAAGAGTTCAAGCAAGGTGCCTCCTACTCTAATCAATACCAAGCTTCCAATCAAGTCCCTCAACAACAAGCCTTTCAACATCAACAACAACATCGTCCCTATGTTCCACCTCCCTTAAGGGACAACAACCAAGTTTACCAAGGTTACATGGGTAATCCAAGACCCTTCAACAACTTCTAGCAAAATAACCAAGGTACCTTTCAAAACAACAATCAAGGGTTCCAACAAGGGAACTTCAATAAAGGCGGTTTCAAAGGAAACCAAGGCTTCCAACAACAACAAAACCACAATCAAGGCCTTAATCAATGCAATTCTCATGGGTTCCAAGGGAACCATCAACAACAACAAGCAAATCAAAGTCATCAACAACTAAGCAAGCCTAGGAACCGGTCTCCTATTCATGACTATGGTACTCCGTTAGCCCTCACCGATACTCCACATAATCCATCATCTCCACCACGGGATTTCGACGTACAAAAGTATATGATGGATATGCATAGGAGTAATCAAGAGATGGCAAGAAATCAACAAGGGTTCTTTGCTTACGTTCAAAAGGACAACCTAGCAAGAGATGCTCATGCGAAGTCGATGGAAACCCGAATATCTCAACTTGCTTCGGAGATCTCTACAAGACAAAAGGGGCAACTACCTCCTCAAGGCGAAACACCTAAATTTGAGCATGTAAATGCTATTACTACGAGGAGTGGTACGTCCTATGAACCCCCTTTTTCCCCTAGTGAGCAAGAACCAAGACAAGAAGTCATACCCCCCTCTCAAGACGATGCAAGCTATGAAAATCCAATTGAGGAGCAAGTTTTATGGGAAGTTGAAAAACCCTAAGAAGACAACCCTCCCCCACTTCAAGAGAAATACAAGGGAAAAAGGAAAGTGTCCTTTGAAGAATCTACCCCCATTGAGCAAAATAAGTACCAAATCAAGTTGCCTTTCCCATCAAGGTAAATGAAGACTAAGGTGGATACTCAATACGATAAGTTGCTTAATATTGTGAAGAAATTGGATGTTAGTGTCCCATTTACCGAGTTATTTACCCAAATCCCGGCATATGGTAAATTCATGAAAGAAATCTTGGCTAGGAAGAGGTCCCTCGACAAGGAAGAGACGGTAGCGTTCACGAGGGTGGTGAGCGAGCTTATTCAAGGTTCCACGCTTCCGAAGTTGAAGGACCCGGGTAGTTTCTCGATCCCTTGCACCATAGGCAATTTCATGATCAAGAATGCATTATGTGACTTGGGCGGGAGTGTGAGCATCATTCCCTACTCTATTTGTTGCCCACTCGGGATGAAGGAGTTGAAATGTACATCCATTACACTCCAAATGGCCGATAAATCTCTCAATCGACCATTAGGGATGCTAGAGGATGTGCTGGTAAGAATTGGGAAGTTCTTCATTCCGGTTGACTTCATCGTGATAGATATGCCGGAAGATGCCAACACTCCCATCATCCTTGGGCGTCCATTTCTACACACCGCAGGTGCCATGATCGATGTGAAGAACGGTAGGATCACATTTGAGTTAGGCGAGGAAAAGATAGTGTTCGACCTCCAAGGCAACACTTCGCCTACTAGCGATGAGATATGCAATATGATCCAAGCCAAGAAAGACATCGATCTAGGGGGTGAACCGGGGCAAAGCTTGAAGAATTACTCTTATGTACTTGATGATGATGACTCCGATTTGGAGGAAGATGAGAGCCCATATCATGGGTTGGATAACAAGTGCAATGACAAGGAAGAAGATGAGCCTCCCTTGGGGCCACATGAGGATCGTTGGACGTTTGGGTATATCCCGAAGGATCGCAAGTACAAGTTCAAGCCATTGAACTTAGTAGATCGGGATGCCCCGGGAACGTCTAGGCAAGGCCATGAAGAGTCTTGGGATGTGGTTGGTTATATAACATGCTTGATTGAAGACTTCTCTAGGGCCTTCGACTTGTTCTTATGTGCCCTTGATGGAGATGGAATTGATCAAGGTTGTTGAGAAAGATTGAAGATAGCACCATCTTGGTTTGACGGAGTTCCACAAGAACCGTCTCATTGTATATATCTCTTTCTTGTAGTTAGTTGGATTTTTGTGAATTCTTGTTAATTGGATTGATTGTTGAGCGTTGTGAGGGAGAGAGTTTGATGTGTGTTTGAGTATTGTTTGATAGGTGAAGTGAGAATGTTTCCTAGAGAAGAATGGCTATGATATACCTTGGCTTGTAAGCACGAGGATCGGGTTTTTGAAGCTTGGAGCAAGCTTTTGGGATTGTGGAAGGTGAAGAAGACCCATCCTGGCCGGGAAGAGGCGTCCCGACCAGGACGGGCGTGGCATCCCGACCGGGAGGGAGTCATCCCGATCGGGATGGGGGTGCACGAATTCGAGCTCACTGGAGGTCCATCCCGACCGAGAAGTAAGCGTCCCGACCGGGACGGGTGAGACATCCCGAACGGGACCGAGCTTCCCGACTGGGACGGGCACCTGCTCCCCCCTTTGTGTTTCTTCTTCGCAAATCGAGTCCACCCAACCGTTTTATACCCCCTCCCAACCTCCCTAGCTATCCTAGCCTTATCATATGCCTCATTTATTTCATTGACATGCCCTCACTCCATTTACTATCCACTTTACACCGACTCTCACATCAAATCCCACCCCTTACCATTACTACCTCTACCGCGAGTTCTCTTCAAGTGTGAAGCGAGATGGCATCCAAGAAGACAAGCCCCGTACCTCTAATGATCATCGAGACGATGGAGCAAGTGAGTTACTAGCCGCTCGGTTTGGGTAACTATCCTTACTTTTCCGTCTTTTTATCGCTTGTTTTTCATTGTTTGCCCCCTTCCCTTGTGTCATGGTATCTAGTGGCCTTCGAGGCCGTAGTATGGTTGCTCCCGACTCCCGACGACGTGATTGCATCGAGAGTCAATCGATTAATCCATGTATGCAAGATTTTCACCCTTTTTAGGAATTAGTCGGATTTGGACGGAATCCGGGCTAGGTGACTTGATTACACCTAGCCCTCCCCTCCCATTTCCTTTTATTTTCTTTCTTTTTATTTCTTCCCCCTTCCATATCTTTTCTTGTCTCGGCCCATGGTAACTTGACTACACCCCGGCTGGACACCTTCTACCGTTTTCTTCCCCTTATTCTTTGATTTTTAGCCTTATTTTCTTAGTTTCTTTTCCTTTTCTTTTGTCTCTCCGCACACTAGGATTGAGCATATGAGGACATTGCTCGGTTTAAGTGTGGGGGAGCGATATTCTATCGTAGTTAGTTTAGTTTTCCCTTTTTCGAAAAAACTTTAAAATATACCTAAAAATTTGAAAAATTTTCACAAAAAAATCAAAAAGATTTTCTTTTTGTGTCTTTGTGTCGTATATTTGTTTTGTATTGTGTGTGTTTTGCCTACCTTTTCCTTATAGGTCGCTTAATGACCGTTGTTTGGAAAGCTTTGAAGACATCCGGTAACATCTTCTAACCCTCTTTCCCTCTTTATTCCTTGTGAAGTTTGGAGAAGGTTGTGTTGAGGTGTGCTCGGGTGGAGCTCGTACATACTTGTGGTTGATTTGGTGATATGTTTGGAAGTTTGGGGTGGTGTTTGTTTTGTTTATGTGTTGTTTCTCCTTGTTTTGTTTTGTTTTGTTTTGTTTTGTTTTGTTTTGTCTCTTTTTCTTTCATTTTCGTTGTGTCTTTGTTTTGTGTGCGTAAGTGTGTCGTGTGTGTAAACCGTTTTCGAAAACCCGGTTTAGACGCTAGAGTGCGAGTGTTTACTTTCCCTTTCTAGTAGTGTAAATCGAGTCTTGGACTTTAGCCTAGTAGAATGACCCTAAATCAATGAATTCGTTTGTCCTTTACCTTGTGTCCACCTAGCTTACTAGGGATTTACTACGGGATTTGCATTTTGACCATTATGACCACACACGGTGTGAAAAGGCCTTGGTTACCGAGTCTCGTCCCTTAGGTGACCGTGTCTAGGATTGTTTGATTAGTCCAAGTTCTCCCCTTTTTGTGGGTTTGTAGGGAAATCGCGACCCCCGACTTACCCATTACCCTACCTTCCTCACATACACACACAATAATATGCAATTTGTTGATTTCTCTCTTTCTCAATTGTGAAGAAATGCCAAAAAGCCAAATCTTGCCAAAAAAGGGCAAAGAAAAGAAAAGAAAGAAAAAAATGAAAGAAAGAAAATAAATGAAGAAAAAGAAAAGGCACAAAAGCCAAAAAGAAAATAGAAAAGAAGAAAAAGAAATGGCATGGCAACAAATAAAGCAAAACGTCGAGAAGAAAGAAAATGCCAAAACAAAACCCGTCTCACAAAAAGAAATCCCCACAAAAATAAGCCTTTTTCCGACTTTTACCGTGAAGAGCCTTCCAAAGGACCGATTCCCGAGGAAGGATGATAGCGGCATTAGTCGGTCTTCCCTCATTTTGCATATTTCCATCTTTTTACTTGGACTAGTTAGGCGGTTTTAGACACGGGACGACCCTCTTGGCTCACGCTAAAGGGGGCGGGGTCTCACTTACCTACAGTGTCGACTAACACCATGGTTCTTCACTTTTCCACTCCGCCGATCGTCCCGTAGTACGTTTTTAGAAAGTTAGGAGGACCTAGGTAAGTTACCAACGTTTTTGTTGCTTTATCGTCATACTATTAGGGTTTAGTCCACCTTGGTTTTAATTGTTATCTTGGGAACGTTGTCACTTACCTCGAGTCCTAAACCGGTGCTTCTTTCACCACTTTAGAGGGAAGTGGTATTTCTTTTGTTTTGGGTGCAACCGTCTAAGTGTTTGTTTGTGTGTTTGTTTGTTTGTTTGTTTGTGTGTTTTGTGTCCGGTTGCATCCGCGGTTTTGTCGCAAGACCCGACTTGCCTTGCGGAGTGCACTTTTCCTCTAAGTGTACTCGTGTGAGTTGAAAGGGCGTTGGGTGCGCTAATACCCATTCGGCTAGTATAGTAGTTAGTATGTGCTTACTCGAGGGCGAGTAAGGGTTAAGTGTGGGGGAGTTGATAAGTGTAGTTTGTAGTGCCTATTTGTTGTGTTTTGGTCCTATTTTCCTTGTGGAATCGCTCCTTGGGAGCGATTTATGGGCTTCTTATGCTTCCTTTAGTTTGTTTCAGGCTCCCGAGATCGATTTGGAAGAGTTGGAGCGATTCCGACTCAATACATACACATTTTGGAGCCAACGGAGTAAAGGAACGATGACTCGATGCCTTGGAATCGACCCCGAGACCTTGGGACCCAATCCCGAGCCTCCGAGACCCGATCCCGAGTCCCGATTATTGGCGAGAAGCCCATGAGAGGCAAGGAGGGACCAAAGAGCTCTTATGGGAGGCCTACAAGACCCATCCCGTTCGGGATGGCCTCATCCCGTTCGGGATGGGGTGCACGTTGAAAGGTGCTACTGTGAGCCCTTCCCGATCGGGACCAACCCGTCCCGGTCGGGATGACAGGCCGTCCCGGTCGGGATGATCCGTCCCGGTCGGGACCGTGATGCTGCTGCACGCCTTCTTTTATTTCATGCTCCTTCATTCTTATACCCATATATATACTCCCTTCTTGTAATGTTAAGATATCTTATCATACTCTAGACTAGTTTAAGCCTCCATTAACATTCAAAACCCTAGATTAGTGCTACTCTCATTAGTTTAATTCTTTCTTTAAACTCTAGTTAATTATTGTAATTAGTCTTGGATTAAGGGATTCTTGAAGATTGTTCCAAGCTTGACAACCTTGGGATTGTATTTAGGTTTCTCATTAATACAAGTTTTCATCTTTTCTTCATCCTAGTGTTGGTATAATCATCTCTACTCTTGTTCTTAGTTATTTAATCTTGTTTGAATCTTTTCATGTTGTTATTGTTATTGTTCTTGTTATTCATTATGGATGTTGGTTTTGTAGTATTGATTTCTCTTGTGAATGTTAGTTTTCTCTTTATAATGAGTGAGTAGTGATCTTGTGGGGTTAGTAGGGGGATTAGGGGTAGATTATGGATGATTAGGGTTGATTAAGGGGAAAAGGTTACATCTTTGTTGTTAGTAACATTGTGGGCACTCTATGTGTTTGTTGATATGCTTGTGTGAGTTGTAGTGGCCATGCTTCCCATACTTGTGTTCATCTTCTCATTGATTGCTTATTTTGTGGAAATGTTGAGAATAGTTTAGTCGCGAGAGCGCGGACTAGGGTCTAAGTTGCGAGAGCCCGGACCCACCTTGACATCGGTCTAAGTTGCGAGAGCCCGGACCGACTCTAGTGACTAGGAGACACCAATACCCTTGATCACCCCAATTACCCTTCTAATCCTATGAACCCGACCTACCCTACTTTCTTCCACATTTGAGTTCATCTCCTTAGTTAGCCATCGTTCTTTTAGTTTATTTATTAGTTCATCATTAGCTTAGTCATAACTTCTCCTCCACCATAGTTTTCCATTTATTGCATTCTTTGTGTTCGTTTGGTAGCATAGTCTCGTTTGTAGGCCGACATAGTCTAAGCTTCGCTATACTGTCCTCGTGGATACGATCCCGACTTATCCTAGCTACCCACTAGGTGTAATCGGTAGTTTATTGATCGGCTAGGGACGTGACGAATCCCTACCATCACGCTCCTTTCTCAGGGTGTCACCCTCCTCAGCTCTTTGCTTCCCTGCTTCACCTCAGCCGCGTCCACCGTGCGGTCCCCCTGTGGCCTGGAAGGTCCTGTGGGGGTATCCGGCAGGCCATGGAAATCCTCCTGCAGCATGAAGCCCTCAGCAATCCTCCAAGCCTTGGCTAGGGTTTCTGGCTGGGCCTTGATCATTTGATTCTTCATCTCTCCCGGGAGCAATGAAATTTTTAAGGCGTACGCTGCCGTTGAGTCGTCGATCTCTTTGACTTGTTGAAATGATAAGTCGAACCTCTTCAAGTACTCCCTGACTGTCTCACCCTTCTTCTGCCTGAGGGTCATTAGATCAAAGGAGGTTAGCCGACGCCTCTTGTTCCCTGCATATTGGTCCAAGAAAGCCTCGGCCAGTTCTATAAAGTAACTGATTGACCCCTGCGGTAGATCCCTAAACCACCCTTGGGCTAGACCCACCAGGGTGGTTGGAAAGATCTTGCACCAGACCGCATCGTCGGCATCGTACATCCCCATATGACTTTCATACGCTGTCGGGTGATCCTCTGGGTTCGTAGTTCCATCAAATCTTGGGAATGGGGTACTCCTTCACATCAGGGTGGAGTGGTGTCCTGGTAGGTCTGCCAACATTCTTGACCTGCTCCCGACAGAGTGGAAACCGTGGTCGTCCCATTTTCCAGGGGTCGGTTTCCCTATACTGGGGGGAGCGGTGCCTAGGTGGTTGTCTACTCATTGCCTCATCCTCCCTTATAGGGGAGCGGCGTCTAGGTCGCTTTTCCTGGGGTGGTTCAAGATTGTCACCCTGTCAGTGCCTTGACCCGAGTGGTCGTCCCCGGTTGAGCCTTGATTGTAGGCTTTGAGACAGCCCTGGAGCCGGCTCTGACTCTAATGCAGGCGTCAACCTGGAGAAGACCCCGCCCTGCTTTTCTCCTAGACGCTTCGAGGCAGGCTCCCTGGGCTCCATTCGCCTCTGAAGATCCTGGGATAAACCTCTTTTTTCAAGGGTCGACGTGGACTCGGTGATGTGTATAGAAAATGCTTGTTGCTGAGCAGGCTGCTCCTGATTACCGACAGTAATGCGTTTCTGAGCCTGCACATATCCCTGGGGTATCTTTCTTTGGACATTCCTGGCAGCAGTCCGCTTCGTGCCCCCGGCCCCTTCTCCACTTTCAAAGTGAAGTTGCCTGGGGGTTGTGGCGATCCTGCCAACCAGGTCTTCCGGAGTAAACTCCTGATTGAGCATAGCTGAAAAGAAGGTCGCAGTCTGTGCGACCTGGGAAGGGGTGAGGTTCAAGCTGGGCCTCTGATGTCCCACCTACCCAGCTGTAACTGCGGTCTCTTTGCCAAGTGCCTCTTGGAGACTAGTCGGCCCTACCCCTGGGATTGTGGCAGCGGGCGTTATCTCCGGCAGGGGGATGCCGTACAGGGGGGTCACCGGTGGTACCGTCGGACCCACCCCAGAACTAGCTTCAACAATTTCAGGCGTATTTTCTGTTTTGTGGTTGATTCTTTGTGGGTAACTCGTGAGCACAACCGAATTCGTTTCCCCACAGACGGCGCCAAATTGTTCCAGTCACGGAAACAATAGACCCGACTTCGGATTCGGATCCTTTGATTATGGTTTTACTCGGATAATAATCGTCCGATTTCCTCTGATCTCTTCTTATTCCCACTCTAGCGTTCGGACTTTCACGGCGGAGACGACCTGCTCCCTGCACACAGAAAGCACAGGGCCCCGGCCGGAGGTGTCTAGGGGAACCCTCTCCGATGCCTAAGTCAGTCCGTGAATAGCCTTGAGAAACCTTACTCATGAGGAGTAAGGTGGCGGTTTTTAGAGGGAGAGTCTAGAGAGAGAAAACCCAACACTTTGTATGTGGGAAATGACAAAGTATTTATACCTTTCCTCAAGAGAGAGGACAGAGAAAGAGAGAGAGAAGGAGAATGAGTGGACGGGCAAGGGACACGTGGGTTTACCTTGTCCACTCATTTCCTTTTAGCTTAGGCAAACGACGGAGGGGTTCTTGGTCTTCCCATGGCCGTGCCTTCGGCGAGAGCACTCTGGAGATTTGGCAGGCAGGGGACCTAACAGCTCTGGCCAGCAGGTGGCATGGCCTTGTTGGGCAAATGAGCGACAGAGGTAGCCCATTTAGAGGTTTCTTAGCGATCTTGCCTTGTGGCTTGCCGGGCAGGCATTTCTTCATTCTAGGGTCGGGCCATCCATGGGCCCAGATGACGGGAGACCCGTGGCAGGCTACCGACCCCCTTCAAGTCTTTTTCTAAAGATTAAAGTAATTTAGAGTAAAGAAAGAACAAACTGTGAATTATATATATCGAAACTAACTAGTAAAGAAGCAACTGTTGTCAAATCGGTCTGAATACTTTATGAAATAGGCGGGATAGCAAAAAATATAGCCCGAAGGGCTATCTCAATTACGGCATCTAAAATGGCTATATGAACTCAATTCTTCAAATTCCTATTCACCCCGATGACCTAGAGAAAACTACCTTCGCATGTTCCTATGGCACCTATGCCTATCGTAGGATGCCATTCGGATTGTGTAATGCGCCGGGAACGTTTCAAAGATGTATGATGGCAATTTTCTCCGATTTTATTGAAAAGTCCATGGATGTTTTTATGGATGATTTTAGTGTCCATGGCACATCTTTTGATTCTTGCCTAACTCATCTTGATCAAGTGTTAGCTCGTTGTGAGATGTATAGACTTGTTTTAAATTGGGAGAAATGCCATTTTATGGTCGGACAAGGTGTAGTCCTCGGTCGTATTGTTTCTAACAAAGGTGTCAAAGTGGATAAGGCCAAAGTCTCCGTGATAGAAAACTTGCCGCCCCCAACAAATGTCAAAGGAGTGAGATGTTTTCTAGGTCACGCCGGCTTTTATAGGCATTTCATTAAATATTTTTCTAAAATAGCCAGGCCTTTGACTTCTCTTCTTATGAAAGATGCACCTTTTGTGTTTGATGAATTGTGTCTTGAGGCCTTTTGCAGGATAAAGACCGCTCTCACTACCGCCCCAATTATCAAAGCACTCGATTGAAATCTTCCATTTGAGATCATGTGTGATGCTTCCGATTTCGCCGTTGGTGCCATTCTAGGCCAACGCGTTGACAAGAAGTTACATGTGATATATTATAAAAGTAAAACCCTTGATGAAGCCCAATCGAGATATAACACAACCGAAAAAGAAATGTTCGTTGTTGTCTATGCTATGGAAAAATTCCGAACCTACGTTACCGGTTCTAAAGTTATAATTCATACCGATCATGCGGCAATTCGCTACATCATGTCCAAAAAGGAGACGAAATCCCGATTCTTTTGGCGGGTTCTCCTTCTTCAAAAATTTAACATCGAAATCAAAGATAAAGTTGGATCGGAGAATTTGGTAGAGGACCACCTTAATAGACTAACGGTTAGTGAAAGGGGTAATGAAGACGATGGTGTCCCCATCAATGAAGCAATGAGAGATCAGTCTTTGATGGCCATTGAAGCTATTACACCTTGGTAGACGGATATCGTCAATTTCCTAGTGCCCAACTACATTTCTGACGATTATTCGAAGCAAGAAAGGAAGAAACTACGATATGAAGCTCGACATTATTATTGGGATGAACCCTATTTGTTTCGCCAATGCATGGATGGTATTTATCACCGATGTGTCACGGCCGATGAAGCGTTTGATATTGTGAAGCACCTCCATTCGACCTCTTATGGTGGACATTTGGCCCTTCCAAAGACAATTGCCAAAGTCCTCGAAAGAGGGTTTTGGTAGCCTTCCATGTTCAAAGACATTCGAACATTTATTCTTACATGTGACGCTCGTCAAAGATGTGACAATATAACGAAAAGGAACGAGATGCCTCTTCAACCCATCCTAGAAATGGAATTATTCGATGTTTGGGGCATTGAATTCATGGGATCGTTCACGTCTTCGTTCGGCAACAAATACATTCTTGTCACGGCTGACTATGTCTCAAAATGGATCGAGGTCGTAGCTTCCCCTACCAATGATTCCAATGTGGTAATTAAGCTTTTCAAGAATGTGATTTTCCATAGATTTGGTATGCCTAGAGCCATAATTAGCGATGGAGGCTCTCACTTTAGGAAGGACACGTTTGAAAATCTTTTTTGAAAATATAGAATCACGCACAGGATGTCCTTAGCCTATCATCCTCAATCAAATGGGCAAGCCGAGATTTCAAATCGACAAATCAAGGGAACTTTGGAAAAAGTTGTAAATACATATCGAAAGGATTGGTCATCAAAGTTGAATGACGCCCTTTGGGCATTGAGAACGGCTTACAAAGCGCCGATTGAAACCACTCCTTATAGACTTATGTATGGCAAAGCATGTCATTTGCCGGTGGAGCTATAACATAAAGCGAAATAGGCTATTAAAGAGTTAAACTTTGACAAGAGTTAGCTGAGTTAAGACTTGAAGCTTACGAAAATTTAAAGATCTACAAGAAGCGAACACTCAAATGGTATGACGCTAGAATCCTTCGTAAATACTTCTCTGTTGGTGACAACGTACTCCTCTACAACTCTCTTTTCAAAATTTTCCCCGATAAGTTAAAATCAAAATGGTCGGGTCCATTCGAAGTGACCATGGTACAACCATATGGATCAATTGAGATCTCTAGCCCGAAAACCAGGAAGTTTATGGTTAATGCACAATGCTTGAAGATATATCATGCCGGCCGGTCACATTCATGAGACCTTTTCTATCATCTAAGTTGATGAGCTCCCTTTTGGGGGAGCGTTGATTAACCTTCTCCTCAATATGAAGTAGGTTTGGGGGTATCCTAAACAACGACCTTGTAAATATGTACCATATACTTTGTTTAATTAGTTTTATTAGCTTTGAGCGGATAGATGAACTTGGATCTCAACTGGGAGCATATATTTGGATGATCATCAAGCCTTTGGAAGAAGTTATGGAGCTAATTGAAGACCACAAGTATGTTTGTGGGAGAAATTGATATGTAATGTGAGTCGTGTCATTATTTGCAACTTTAGGTGATCACCTAAGATCATTAAAATTGGCAAGGCAAAAATTTGAACATACAAGACCGCCGGGCGAAACATCTGTAACAACCCGAATTTTCAAAAAGAACTTAAATAACATAAATAGTATAAATAATAAGGTCAAAGGTGGTGGAAACACCCGACCGAATCTGAATCGTCACTATCTCGATATTCAACTAATACATTATTCAAAAGTGTTTAAACTGAAAATTAAGAACTTTAATAAAGGGCCTCTCTCCACAAGTCTTCCCCAACAATGAAGCATTCAACAACATCCTGAGAGACCTGAAAGGGGGGGGGGGGTCCACAGTCAGTGGGGAGTAACTAGATGCTCTCCCAGTTGTCTTTACAATAGGATGAAAGCAACTAATAATCAGCAATCAATGAATAATACAGGTAAAGGAATATATGAAAGCTTTATCATACTCTACCAATTAGGATCATACCAATTACTAAGAAATTCAAACATCTAAATCGGACTGATCACACAAATAACCTTCTTACACTACATCTAGGGTATAGAGCGAACACCGGCTCGAGTGTATAACCAATACTCTTACCTGCCAGAGCATATAACTGATACCCTGAACGGACGGGTCGTATAACAGACTTCCCATTGGTGTGGAGCATATAACTGATACTCCACGGTACTATGTATAGTCGTATAACTGACAACTCTATGTCTAAGCCTAGCTAGGGCTCTCGATGCAATAACTGTACACCGAACGACACACGGGACCCAGAGCATATAACTGACGTCTCAAGGCACGCCCGAACATAGACCAACGACATTTGGCGCTTTTTCATTACGATTAGTATATAACTGATACGGCACGTCATCTATACCACTAGCTTTCGTGTAACTGTACAGTATAACTGACTACACCAGGTTCTTGTGAATAACGTCACGATTCCAATCCTAGTACAGTATAACTGACTGTACTAACTGGCAACCCACCCTAGTATAGTATAACTGACTATACGAGGTAGTAATCCCATCCAATATAGTATAACCGACTATACTAGATACCAATCATGTCTCAAACATAGAACAATATAACTGACTGAACTATGAAGAACATACATAGAAGTAACCTTTCAACAATACGTGAATAGTATATAGTACAACTAACTATGACCATAATGTTAATCTTGCATATCTAATGCCTAATAGTATCCAAGGTTAAGGTTCGTTGACTATAACCTTGTCTACTGAGTTGAGGTTGACCTAACCTCAACCATAACCTCGTGGAGTTACAAAACTACAATAAGATTATGATGTTACTACGATTTTACATTAACTTCAAGTGAAGTGGTGTAGTAACTTCTCAATGAAGGTACATTAACTTCAATCAAGGTCATATTAACCTCGGTTATAACTTTAGCTCCTGTTAAGGTTATATTAACCTTAGTTATAACCTTAACACCATGCTAAAGTTACCTCAACCCTCGCCCTAACCTTAATTCTAAGTTAAGGTTACATTAACCTTGACTATAACCTTGCGAAGTTGGGAAACCTCGACAAGATTATAACCCTGTGTTAAAGTTATCTTAACCTCAACTGAAGTTGCATAGTACTTCTCAACGAAGTTACATTAACTTCAAATAAGGTTATATTAACCACAACCCCAACCACCGGGTGATGGTAGGTAGAGTCATCATTGAATCTAGGGTTTGAAACCCTAAAAGGATCGATGAAACACCCTAGCATCTCCACCAAGGGAGGCCACGGTCGTTTCATGCGTGTCCTAGCGTTCTCTTACGAAACGATTCACAACTCTCTAATTCGCACAAAACAATATTTAACATCTTAACGATAAAATCAACGACACCACTAAATCGTGCAGTTATCAACGAAATGATAAACGTGCATAATAATACCACACAACATCCAATATCATAATATACATTCATTCATCATATTAATGGCATTCACATATCATAAACACAATTAAAAGACACATCTAGTTACCTTTTTGGCAATTAATGATAAACATTAATAAGAAACACCATGTAGAACGCGACAAACAAAACCTTGTCTCCAACACGTGTCTCCATCCTCATAGATCGACTTTGAAAAATTTACAAACCAAAACCCATTTGGTAGATCGTACTACACAAATCCTCTATCAAAAATGTATAAAGGATGACATCTTCTTCTTTAATAAGAATCCCTAAAGGTAGGTCCAAAGGTTCATGAAAATGAATCTCATAAAATTATTTGGAGATGAATGTATTGTAGAGGAAAGAGCCAAGATTATGAAAATATTATTTATGTATGAGATTAGAGAAAGGATAAATGTATAATAATGGAGTTAAATGGAGAAAATAAGATGAAGGAAGCAGAAAGAGAGCAAAGGGCGTGGGGCAGAAGCATGAAAAGAAAAAATGTTTGACTTACTTTCTTGCTAGGTTAAATCCTTTTATAAGGGGATTAACAAATGGGCTGTCGGTCCATTATCTCATATGATGGATCATCCAATTAAAAGTTGGATTAGACCATGATAAAACGCTTGGAGAAGCAATATAGGTGAAGTACATATTATAGTAAAATAGTCAATTCGTGTACGGACATTTTAACCCATTAAAAGTAAGTGAAATCGGGACATTTACATACAACGAATAATGGAGGTAATAAAATACAGAATGCATATTATTATAAAACTCAAAAATAATTATTTCAAATAAATAACTTTAGAATAAAATTAATATAAAATACAGGGTGTTCCAATCCAACCCCCTAAAAAGAAGTTTCGTCCTCGAAACTTGAAGTTCAAAGACAAGATCAAAAGAATATAAGTATTACAAGTTATCATCACAACAAGTCGTCTCGGAACCCAAACCGCTGCGCACTCTGATCCTTAAAAACACTTAAACCACAAAACTGTGTCTTTAATCCTCAGTGTTATATAATCATTACTCATTCTAAAACCTCAATCACGTTAATCCCAAATAATCGCAACCCAAAATCATCGCTAAATCAATACCGTCTTCCAAATAGTCGTCTATTTTATCGGGTATGACCTAG
This sequence comes from Agrostemma githago, assembly GCA_958450325.1. NCBI lineage: Eukaryota > Viridiplantae > Streptophyta > Magnoliopsida > Caryophyllales > Caryophyllaceae > Agrostemma > Agrostemma githago. The sequence continues at coordinate 18,485,153 of OY288250.1, forward strand.
TCTTGTAAGGCTGCTTAACATTTCCACACAAGCATCACTTTAAGCATGTGGTTAACTCTCATAAACACATTACATCTCAGATCCCATAATATCAATGATTACCTTACGTTCATCAAGTACACTCAATACCCTTAAATAATACTCATCGATGTACAACATCTTATCTCATGAATTACCAACTTCTACTCCATTTATTTCAAACATTATCCACAAATATCATCCATCATTCCAAAACATATACGCTCTCTCATCATCTTTATGAACTTATTACTATACAGCACAAAAGATGAAATCGACCAGAGCTCCATAAAAATAATCTCAAAACAAAGAATATCTTCTGACCTAGAAAACTCTGCTATTTACTAAATCAATTAGAACTATCATTACCTTAATATCTTCAAAGTAAGTAGTGATTACCATCATTCACGACTCTTAAACTCAAAATCCTTTAATATAAAATCCAAATGTTCTAGATATATACTAGTATCAAAATTCACCGATTTCAGACCTTAAATCTGATTATAATTATCACAAACTCAATGCAACCTCAATCTCATGGCATAATTATTAGTCACACGGACAAAATCCAATCACTTCCTTTGAACACATCTGATCACGCTTTTCCTAGGCACCCAAAGAATCCTACACCTTTAGTTAAGCTAGTACTCAATGTAACACAATATACTAGTCCATTGATAATGAAATTCCACAAAAGCATTGAATAATAATATCACCATACAAATTTCATCATCAATATAACAACCAAGCTTATAACCTCAAATTTTAATTACAATTTGCCATCCATCAATAAATATTTTAACCTTAAAAGTCCATCAAAGGAATGCCTAAATCTATGCCCTTCAATAAATGACTCATGCACTTAAATGAAAAACCTTATCTCCAAAGTTTTCTATATAAATTCTGAAGGAACAAATTAACATCCATGTGCCCTTAATGTAATAACATCCTCAAACTTTTGGTATAACTGTATAAGACCTTAAATAGGCCACTTCCAAAACATCATATATTATCCCAATTCATACTCATATACTATGTTCTATGCTCTCAACATCAATAAACCCAACCTCAAACTCAAACTACAAACATTTTGCCAAAGGATCCAAACATCTACTATGAGATGATCACAAGTAGTTATCAAGAAGGAATCAAAAGTTCTCACATTACCATAAAAGAGCATAAAGCACGGGAGCTAAAAAGAAAATATTTTTGAGCAATACCACAAGGGAAAAGAACACAGTGATTTGAGAAGTTTAAGCACAAGGTGACATCATGGCGAAAGATAAATTACAAAAGGTTGAAGGAAGAGCGGAGTTAAAATAATGATCAAATAGAGGGTATCGAAAGATCAAAGATAAAAAGGACAAACATAAAAGGAAACTTTTTGGTTGATCTGAAAATATGAGAGGCACGGTTGATACGATCAACGAGACAAGGATAGACGACTCAAAACAATTTCATCTAACCGAAGACGACTCCTTAATAACATAAATAAACCACGAAAACCAGGGTCTTACAATTCTCGTACAATCATCGCTCAAGGTATCTCTGTCTCGTAACATCCTCTAATCACATTACCATAATACCTCAATACCGACCAAATCTCTATATAATTGTCGCTTTACAATCACTATGTTCCTCGGATAATCAACTCTCAAGACTATTAACTCTCAAGACCTTTCATCTAATCAGATATAATGGATAAAACCATAGGATCCACTGTATCCTTAAAAAGACAAATACCACGATTCATTATCTCCATCTTCAATATGGTAGTTTACGAAATCAACGCTTTAAACATTAACATCTCTTCATAAGTTCATAAGTCATACTTCTTCCCTTACACTTGATCCTTAAAAGGTATGATCATTAAATAAGTCCTCAATAAATAAATCATAAGTTATTTTCATCACACACTGATTGCCATTAATGGTTCTTACTCCTCGAATATAGTATTCCAATTCAAGACAAGCCTAGTTCCCAAAATTCTCATCATTCAATGTAAATCCACAATAACCTTCAATTCAGTACCATCATCATATTCTTTATCAATAAGTAACCCACATAACCTATTTCCTTATGACAAATTTCAATAATTCTCCTGATTAAAAGCATAAGTCACAATATTCCCAATTAATATACCATAAGATAAACCTATCCATCAGGTATCTCATTCCTTATAAAATCATGCAACCATAGTCGTACATCTTACACCATACACAAACACTCAATATCATCAATATGGATTTCCTCAAAAATAAAAGGACTTAATGATGTGGGTTAAGTCGTCTCACCCAATCAAGATAAACCTAATGCTACTAACAAGAAGATAGCGGCAAGCAAGGTATCGAATCCATTGGTAAACAGTTAATTTTCGTCTATTAGCTATGGCGATTCTAAAATGCTCTAAACGGTTGATTGATTGAAAATATATAAAAGTCTTCTAAAAAACGATAATAAAAAAATGAATCTAACAATGAGTTGAAAACTAAGGTCACGGGTTCACGATAGATGTTCAACAATTATGCGACAATAATAATAAACACATAAACATGCTAGTCGGCTATAACACGCTCTCTCGAATCGTGTCAACCTAGGAAGGATCTAACGGGCTCTCGCAACTTATTAGACTCCCTACCAAATCGCGCGTGATCTAATCCTAATTCGGCTTTCGCACAAGAACTACAATTTCCCAAACAGATTAAAATGTTGTGGCCTTTAACAAATTAATCGACAACTAAAACACGCGAAGATGGTACTAGCGTAATTATACATTTAGTATCGAAGTAGCATAATCGTATAATAATCCATCGATCCCCCTCGACCCTAGCGAGAAAATTAGCTACGCATGATGATCACGAAACAACAAATCGCATACATGTAATTCATAATAAAAATTGAAGCAAATAAATCTAACGATAAACGAACGGAAATCTAACGAACTAAACGGAACAACAAATTGCAAATAGAGAAAATTACGACGAACAAAGTAATTTGCGATAAAGATTGAAAATATAAAACTGAAAATTGGATAAACGATATTACCGAAATCGAATCCGAGTGAAAACCGAGTTCTAGAATCCTAAGGGTCACGATTTTTCTAAAGTAAAAATAAGCTAAGTACTCCCTCCGTCTCGTTCATTTGTTGTCCTTTGATTAAAATACTCCTCACAATGAATATAAAAGGACAACAAATGAACGAGACGGAGGGAGTATGAAAAGTGATGGTTAGGAAATAATACAACCCTCTAGTTATACAAAATAGGCGAAATAAACTGGGTGTGCGCCCCGACCGGCTGGCAGACCGCCAGCCACATGCAGGGGCCGACGCACAACTAAAATTGAAGCTAAAATTGCCCTTATGTCATGCCGGCCGGCCAGCAGGCCGCCTGTCATATGCAGGCTGGCGCGCACAACACTACTAAAAGAAGTAATGGGCCGCTTTCCATGGCCCAATGAATCGACACTTCTTGTTTCTTCTTCGCCTAGACGTCCTAAAGCACGCTATTTGTCTCGGGATCGTTCTTCTAACCAGATATGGGTGTAAATGCATATAAAGACCTGAAATCGTGTAGAATCTACAAAAACACTCACTCAAAGCAAAATGTTAGAAGAAACGGCTCTAAAGAGCGCGTTCCGACCATAAAAGACAATTGAATCGAGGGAATAAAGCTATATAAATACGACGCATCAAACTCCCCCGAACCGAACCCTTGCTTGTCCTCAAGCAAGACCCGTAAGAAAACAACTAATATAATACCGAAACAAATCAAAGCAAATAATAGGCAACCAAATACTCAAGTCCGTCGTAGCAAACATCTAACGAAGTCTAAGAAACGAATTCCAAGACAGGAAATAGGAAAAATAATCCATCAACAAATGCACAACTTCACCAAGCATAATATGTAGAAACCACATTTTCAACCAAAGCCCTTGCATAGGCTACTCACGGAGCCACTCATCGCTCAATTAGGAAGGGTGTGTATATGTGAAATATATATGTGAAAACGCTCAACTACTCCAACTCATGGAAATATGCCCGCAATCTAGTATGGTATCGACCTCTAATTTTTTACAAAACATGCTAAGATCACATAAGGAGGTAAGGATGGTGATAACAAGGTAAAAGGTGGAAACCGATATGCTCATGTGAGGTTAAAGCCAAGCTAGTGAACTAACTAGTGCGATAATGCTCAACTCAAAAATTCTTCCACTTCCATAAACAAAACATACAAATCACCAACCAATGAGAACGAGTCTGGGGTCAAAAGAGGGCGCTCAAATTTCATTAAGTAAACGGAAAATAAAAGTAACGAGAATAACATATTTTTTGTTGTTTTGATTTTTTTATCTTTTTTCTTCTTTTTCGATTTTTTTTCCCGATTTTTTTCTTTTTGATTTTTTTTCATTCATTTTTTTTATTCAAAGTTTGATGAAATTAGAAGCAAATATATACAATAACCAAAATTGACCCGAACAAGATCTACAAATTTCCTTGAAACAGAGTCAACCACATCCAATCATCCATCAAAAATCTCCATAATCGCACAATAACGAGCATAGAACGCAATAGGTGACCTACTTCATCAAGCTTGGCTAGGTAGGCAAATTTGATTTTGTAGTTCATTTTGTGAATTCTTTTACATTTTAGCCAAAGAGAAAATGGATAGAAATAGATGTAAATGAAAACGTCCCAAAAATGATCACTAGGCAGGTTAGTCAAAATAAATGGAAAACACCATACTTATGCGTATTGACATAACAGATTCCACGAGGAGACCTACACACACAACCTAAGTGGTAGCCAAGTATGAATGTACTGGCTACAGGAGGCTGTAAATCTCACCAATTTTGTAGCTAAAGCCTAAATGCAAGGTCGGCCTAAATGGGAATCACAAATTATAGCTCAGTTGATTGCATACTTGTCGATAAATTATTATTCCACACAACAAAGGTCAAATGAATGCCAATTAAGAATGAGTAGGTAGCCTAAAGAGTGCAAATTATCATCATTGCAGCATAATCGGTATCATAGACAGACGCTAAGACTCAAGGAAATAAAACTAGAAATACTAAAAACTCCCCCACGCTAGACTCGACATTGTCCTCAATGTCCATATCATACAGACTCAAAATTGGTGGGGGTACACAAATAAAAACCGAGGATAGAGAAAAGACATACCAAATATATACACAGAGAGGTAGCGGAATCAGCAATCCGCTACTGATCATCATCATCGTCATCATCACCGAAATCATCATCCTCCATATCATCATCTGCAGCAGTCCCGGAGCCAGATGCACCACCCGTATACCAACCACCTCCCTGAAAATCACTAGCGGCTCCAAAAGCATGGCCCGTCAGGGCATTGAAATAGTCAGTGTGAAGATGGAAGCCGCCATGAATCGAAGGGTAAGTATAACCACCCACGGTCCACGAAAAGTACAAGGGGTAAGGGCCCTGTGATGGCACAGCCGCACGCCTAGCATAGTCATCATAAACGGGATACATCCCGAGACACTAATCAGCATATAACCTGTCTAGACGAGCGTGAGTAGCAGTTGTGTCGGCACGAGTCTCCGTGCGAAGAGTATCCAAATCAGAACGGGACGAACCGGCACTCAACTCAATGCGCTCCATCCATGAAATTAGATCGGGATGGAGGGGAGCATACTGGGGTAGTGGAGGAGGCTGCTCAAAAACAGTAGTGGTGGTGGGCTCAAAAGCAGGCTGTGATGGACCGGGCTCAGAGGCGCGCTGGGAGGTACTAGGCTTGCTCGTCGGGCGACGAGTATAGGTAACAGCATGCGATGAAGGAAGAGAGCTAGGGGCAGCGACGGGTAATAAATAATTAGGCTGATCAGCCTCAAGTGACAAAACCGACCCGGCTTGCAAAATAATAGTCGCCTGCTCATGAATAAGCCAAGCCCAACGATTCTGATGCCTAGAAGAAATCCAGTTAAGAGACGCCAAATATCGGAGGCTAAGGGTAATCTCGCCCTTGACCGGATCATGATCCGCTTCACGAAAAGAGGTTAACCGAAGAGCTAATTGTGTGACTAACCCGCCTAGATAAATAGGAACATCGGCAACGGCCGTAGCTATTCTCCTAAACTGAAGGACGAGGTGATAGGCAATATTAATATGCCACACCTTCGGCTTACGCTGCAAATACGAGCCCAAAATAGACACCTCCTCGGTGCGCACATTATGTGGCTCCTTCCTAGCAAAAATCGTCCATCCCATAAACCTCTGCCAAACCATAATAACAGGATTATGAATATTGTTTGAACCCATATGCCCCGCGGTAGTGTACGGGGCATCGGCAATACATTCCCAAAAATCACCCACCCTAAAATTAGCATGCTCGGGTGGTGCACGGTCATCATAATCCTTAAGGTCAAAACAATTCCCAAACTGCTTCAAGCTCAGCGCAAAACTAGTATTCAGTAAACGGAACTCAACAGAAATATCACCAGACCGTCTATTATTCTTATGTACCTCAAATGAACTAAGAAATTCCAACGTAAGCTGGGTATACGTATTACGACGCATAGTAAAAAATGTACCCATACCAACACCCTTAAACAATAGTTCCAAAGCAGAATCTAAGCCTAAAGTTCGCATAGCATCACGTTCGAGAAAACAAGTAGGAACAATAGACCGCTTTCTCAAATTTTGAAACTGTACCTTTTGGTCAATAGTGGTAAAAATTACACCTGGAAAAACTGGATCGGAATCAATGTCGGGTTGAGCATGCTCGTTCCGAGGAGGCATTGCAAATCGGCTGAAAGTAGTAGACTTGGGGAAAAAATGGGGAAATTTGAGTGAGAGTGAAGATAGGGAAGATGAATGCTGGGAAATGGGAAATTGGGGTTTTGGGGGGATGAGAGAGAGAAGAGAGAGGCGAGAGACAAGAACGAATGAAGAAAATGACGGAAAAAATTGGGTTTGGGGGTATGGTGTGCGGTCCGGCCGGTCTGGACTGGCGGCCGGCTAGCCGGCCTGACGCACATCCCCTCTTGATTTCAATTTTTTTTAATTAAAATAAGTGCTATCTCAGCCAGCCGGTATGCACAGGCCCCCGGCTAGCCGGCCGGACTGCCCAATCCTTCATTTTTCGAAATTTTGCTCCATTTTCTCTCTAATATCCCTTGTACCTCGGCCCCTGAAGTCAATAGGGGGCCTGGGCACAGACTGAGGCACACAATTCACTCTTATCGAACTCAAATTCGTCTCGTACCTCGGCCCCTAGAGTCGATAGGCCCCCTAGGCCTAGGCTGAGGCGACCTGCTATATTATCACAAGCATAGTGAATTTCTCCTCTCTTTTTTCCTAATAACTTCAATTCGAGTTATTTCCGATGATTCTGCGCGTCTCCAAAAACATTAGTCCCTCCTCCCGTCCTCACTAAAACATCTAAAATAAAAAAAACGAGAATGAGGGAAATTTTTTACATACTCGGGCTGCCTCCCGGTAGCGCTGGTTTAGAGTCCCGCACGACTTGATGAGTTTCAAGATTTAGTGGAATGAGGGAACGGGATGAAGTCGTATAACTTCAATCGCTCCAACTTGAGCACCTTCATGATATAACTTAAATCGTTGACCATTCACCTTGAATCGTTCACCCGAATCACTCTCGACTTCAATCGAGCCAAATTTACCCACATGGGTGACAGAAAAATGTCCGGACCAACGAGATTTTAACTTTCCGGGAAACAACCGGAGCCTAGAATTGAATAATAATACCTTATCCCCCACATCGAACTCACGGTGAAGGATATGCTTGTCATGCCACCGCTTGGTGCGCTCCTTATAAACCCGAGCACTATCATAGGCACCAAGACGGAATTCTTCTAACTCATTCAATTGCATGAGTCTCTTCTCCCCACTCAAATGTGGATCCAAGTTAAGCTCCTTAATCGCCCACCAAGCTTTGTACTCAAGCTCGACCGGTAAATGGCATGACATGCCATAAACCAATCGGTAAGGGGAAGTACCAATAGGCGTTTAAAGGCGGTACGATAAGCCCATAGTGTATCATCTAGCTTAGAGCTCCAATCCTTCCGAGCTTTTGACACGACCTTCTGGAGAATAGACTTGATTTCCCTATCAGACACCTCCACTTGCCCACTCGTTTGAGGGGGTAGGCAAGACCGGTACGGTGAGAGACACCGTACTTAGCAAGTAAAGCATCAAGTCGCTTCTCATGAAAATGGCTTCTACCATCACTAATAATCGCTCTTGGAACACCAAAGCGGGGAAAAATAGTCTTTTTAAACAGAGATATTACCGTTCTAGCATCATTAGCAGGAGATGCTACCGCCTCCACCCACTTGGAGACATAATCAACCGCAACCAAAATATATCGGTTGCCCTTGGATGACGGGAACGAGCCTTGATAGTCCGCACCCCAGACATCAAAAATTTCTACCTCGAGAATCCCATTTCGAGGCATCTCATGCCTCCTAGAAATATTACCGGTCCTTTGACATGCGTTGCAGGACATAATAAAAGCTTGGGCATCTCGGAATAAGCTTGGCCAATAAAAACCCGACTGGAGGACCTTAGCCGTGGTTCGGCTCGGTCCATGATGGCCACCATATGGTGATGAATGACAACTCTCTAGAACTCCTTGAACTTCCCACTGAGGGACACATCGTTGGAAAATACCATCGGCACACCTTAACTAAATAGGGGTCATCCCAGAAAAATTGTCGAACATCATGTAGAAATTTTTTCTTTTGTTGATAAGAGAGATCGGAGGGTAATACCTTGCCAACTAAATAATTGGCATAATCCGCATACCAAGGTCCTTCGCTTTCACCGGTAGTTAAGGCCATGAGAGAATCATCGAGAAAAGAGTCATCTATGGGGATGACAACTCCTTCCTCCTCAACTCTAAGCCTCGATAAATGATCTGCAACGGTATTTTCCGCTCCCTTCTTATCCCGGATCGATAAATCAAACTCTTGGAGGAGGAGGATCCATCGAAGTAATCGGGGCTTCGCTTCTTTCTTAGCAAGGAGGTACTTGAGAGCCGCATGGTCGGTGAAAACAATGACTTTCCATCCAACCAAGTAGGTTCTGAACTTTTCCAAGGCATACACTATAGCTAGCAATTCCTTCTCGGTAGTTGCATAGTTAACTTGAGCATTATCAATTGTTTTACTAGCATAGTATATAGCATGTAAGACTTTGTCCTTTCTTTGGCCCAAAACCGCTCCCACAGCATAATCATTCGCGTCACACATTATCTCGAATGGCAAATTCCAATCCGGTGACTGAATAATCGAAGCAGAAATGAGGGCCTGCTTAATCCTGTTAAAAGCTTCAACACACTCATCAGTAAAATCGAAAGGGGCATCCTTTAGGAGCAATTGTGTAAGTTGCGTAGGAATTTTGGAAAAGTCCTTGATAAAGCGGCGATAAAATCCCGCATGAGCAAGGAAACTTCTCACTCCCTTCACATTAACCGGCAAGGGTAATTGCTCAATCACTTGCACTTTTGCTTTATCCACCTGAATGTCCTTTTCGGAGACCACATGACCCAAAACTACACCCTCAGTGACCATAAAATGGCACTTTTCCCAATTCAAGACCAAACTGACCTCGACACATCGGTTTAGAATGGTTTCCAAGTTAGCTAAACAAGCTGAAAAACTCATACCATACACACTAAAGTCTTCTATAAACACTTCCATAATGGACTCGATGTAGTCGGAAAAGATGCTCATCATGCATCTTTGAAAGGTGGCGGGTGCGTTACATAGCCCGAATGGCATCCTGCGATATGCGAAAGTGCCATAGGGACAAGTAAAGGTAGTCTTTTCTTGGTCAGCGGGGTGTATCGGGATTTGGAAAAATCCCGAATATCCATCCAAATAGAAAAAATACTTGTGAGAAGCTAGTCTCTCAAGCATTTGGTCGATAAAGGGCAATGGGAAATGGTCTTTAAGTGTAGCGGTGTTCAACTTTCTATAGTCTATGCTCATTCTCCATCCCGTCACAATTCGTGTAGGGACTAATTCATTCTTCGCATTCGGGACCACATTAGTCCCTCCTTTCTTAGGTACAACTTGTACCGGACTCATCCATTTTGAATCGGGAACCGCATAAATAATTCCCGCATCCAACAATTTCATAACTTCCTTTTTAACAACCTCTTGCATATTCGGGTTCAACTTACGTTGACCCTGAACACAAGGACGATGACCTTCCTCAAGATTAATTCTATGCATACAGAAATCGGGACTAATTCCCTTCAAGTCATCAAGACTATACCCCAAAGCTTTCCTATTTTTCTTCAAAACAACTAACAAATCAGAAAGTTGTTGCTCAGTTAAATCAGCACTTACAATCACGGGGAAACTCTCGGTATCGTCTAAAAAGGCATATTTTAGGTGAGACGGAAGTGGCTTACGCTCCGGAACGGATATGTCAATATCAAATGAGGTGTGTACGATGTTGGTTACATCGACAACTTGCTCCTCCGTGAGCATCCGTCCTTCCAAAGCAGCTTCCAAGGCATCAACAACAACAGAGTTAACGGAAGCATCACCTGCACACGCTTCGAAACATATCAGAGCTTCTAAGGGGTCCCATATACGGGACGCCTCCATAGAATCATGAACTAAAACATCCACAACATCAATCATGCAACAAGAATCCGTTACCATCGGGTTCTTAAATGTACTATCTAAGCAGAAAACAATGGTGTCTCCACCCACTTCCAAGGTCAATTTACCGTTCTTGACATCAATCACCGCTTCGGCGGTGTGCAAAAATGGCTTTCCCAAAATTATGGGAATTTGGGTGTCCTCGGCCATGTCAAGGACGATAAAATCAACCGGGATAAAAAAATTTCCAACTCTAACGGGCACGTCTTCTAAAACTCCCAAAGAGCGTTTTATGGAACGATCCGCCATCTGCAAAGTTACACTAGTACACTTAAGAGGACCCATATTATGTTTTTCACAAACGGAGTAAGGCATGACACTTACACTAGCACCTAAGTCACATAATGCCTTATCAATCGATAAGGTGCCAATAGTGCAAGGAATCGAAAAACTACCGGGGTCCTTTAGCTTTGGTGAGGCCTTGTTCTGTAAAAATGCACTACACTCTGCAGTAAGATCGACGGTTTCGACCTCACCAATGCTTCTCTTCCGAGTCAAGATGTCCTTCATAAACTTGGTGTAAGACGGGACCTGCATAATGAGCTCGGTAAATGGGACCGTAACCTGCAAATTCTTCACAACCTCCATGAATTTGCCAAATTGGGTAGCCTCCTTCCGATTCTTCAATCGACCCGGGAATGGTACTTGAATTGTTGGACTAGTCAGGGTGGGAACGGGAGTAGTGGGTGGTGGAACTTGATCTTCACTTGGAGTTTCCACAATAACGTCCTCATTGACATCTTCCACTAGAACCTCCTCCTTCTCGGCCGGTGTATCATCTTTAGGCATCGACGGACCCTCATAGTGTGTGTCACTACGAAGAGTGATCGCATTAGCCGTATCATGCTGTTGATCACCTTGAGAAGGGAGTTTACCTTGTTGACGCGTTGCTTCTGACGCGGCAAGGTGTCCCACTTGGTTCTCCAAATTCTTGATGGCATTATCCTTAGCTTGATCATTCTTTTGCATTTGTGCCATCATAGCGTCCTGGATCTTGGCCATCATCTGCATCATACTACGAAGCTCATCCATTTCATTAGAACTCGAAGAAGAAGAAGAAGAAGAATTACCTTGAGCTTGTGCTGAGGATTGGCCAAAATTCTGCTGACTAGTACCGAAATTCTGGTGAGAATTCCCGAAGTTCTGATTAGTATTGCCAAAATTTGGTTGAAGTTGACCCGAGTGAGGTCGCTGCTGAAAATTTCCCTGATTTTGGAAATTCTTTTGATTACCGAAAATCTGCTGGTTCTGAAAATTCCCTTGATTATGGAATTGCTGCTAGTTCTGAAAATTTCCTTGATTCTGGAAATTATGCTGATTCAGGAGATGCTGCTTTGGTGAGGGTACATAAACTAGTGTAATAGGCGGGTTCAAGACATTAGTACTCCTGTAAGACAAAAGAGATGCATCATAGCCCGGTTGGTTCATATACGGATAACGTGGGCGCATAGAATGGAATGCATTCACCTGTTCTATGGAGCCTAGGCAATCCTGAGCTTGGTGGTCCGCGGCACCACAACGCATACATGCATACTCTTGCATGGCATGTACTTGATGCATGCCTCCTCCCCCTTGAGAATTCGACACTTCAAATGCATCAAATCTCTTAGCCAAAGCAGCTAATTGAACGGCCACGGCATTAGAGGACCCACTTTCACCGGAATTTGATCGAGTATTACCACGTGGATTACCCCATCGGGGTGGTGAGATGTCATTTCTTCTATTGTTTGCCAAGCCTTATCATCATCCACATTACATTGGAAAAGCCCATTGCATGCCGAATCAAGTGTACTCCTGCAATCATCATACAACCCGTTATAAAATTGGTTACAAAGAAACCAAACCTGAAAACCATGGTGCGGGCATTCCTTCACAAGCTTCTTTAACCGCTCCCACGCTTCAAGAATATTCTCGTTCGGAGTTTGACAAAAATTCGTGATTTTACTCCGGGGCATGTTCGTCTTTTGCGGAGGATAATAGTGCTTGTAGAAGGCAAGAGCAAGAGAATTCCAATCGGTGATCCCCTCGGTGACTTTATCAAGATCGGTTATCCACTCCCTAGCGGAATCCCGTAGTGAGAACATGAGGAGTATCTCCATGACTTCTTCTTGAGTTACCCCGGCCGAAGCGGAATCATGGAGCAATAATCAGTAAAAATCCTCATATGCTTGTGAGGATCCTCCTTAGGGTCACCACCAAATTGATTCTTCTCCACCAAGGTGATAAAGGCGGGTCGAATCTCAAATGTACCTTGTGTGGCAGTTGGTCGTTTAACCAACTTAGGAAGAGCAGTTTGCTCGGGCTCCGAATGACTATAAAGCTTCGGCATTTTTATGATCGAAGGAGGTGGTAAAATGATCTCGGACTGAGATTGATGTTCCTCTTCAAAGGACTGATTCTCAGCTACAAATTCAGTATGAATAGCTTCCAAAGTCGCAAGATCAGCAGCTGCGGAAATCTCTCTCCAAAATTGTCGTCGCCTACGAAAGGTTTTCTCGGGTTCAGGATCGAACGGAGTAAGCTCTGATGACCGGAAAGACCTGGGCATAAGCAAAACTACAATAGGAAAGTGAGATCAATCTCAAGGAGTTTTAATTCCTTGAGACGAAAGAGAGCATAAAAGAAACAAGCTAAAAAACAAGAAAAACCGTCTCCCCAGCAACGGCGCCAAATTTGATGTGGGTTAAGTAGTCTCACCCAATCAAGATAAAGCTAATGCTACTAACTAGAAGATAACGGCAAGCAAGGTATCGAATCCACAGGGAAACAGTCAATTTTCGTCTATTAGCTATGGCGATTCTAAAATGCTCTAAACGGTTGATTGATTGAAAATATATAAAAGTCTCCTAAAAAACGATAATAAAAAATGAATCTAACAATGAGTTGAAAACTAAGGTCACGGGTTCACGATATATGTTCAACAATTATGCGACAATAATAATAAACACATAAACATGCTAGTCGGCTATAACACGCTCTCTCGAATCGTGTCAACCTAGGAAGGATCTAACGGGCTCTCGCAACTTATTAGACTCCCTACCAAATTGCACGTGATCTAATCCTAATTCGGCTTTCGCACAAGAACTAGAATTTCCCAAACAGATTAAAATGTTGTGGCCTTTAAAACACGTGAAGATGGTACTAGCTAGCATAATTATACATTTAGTATCGAAGTAGCATAATCGTATAATAATCCATCGATCCCCCTCGACCCTAGCGAGAAAATTAGCTACGCATGATGATCACGAAACAACAAATCGCATACATGTAATTCATAATAAAAATTGAAGCAAATAAATCTAACGATAAACGAACGGAAACCTAAAGAACTAAACGGAACAACAAATTGCAAATAGAGAAAATTACGACGAACTAAGTAATTTGCGATAAAGATTGAAAATATAAAACTGAAAATTGCATAAACGAGATTACCGAAATCGAATCCGAGTGAAAACCGAGTGCTAGAATCCTAAGGGTCACGAGTTTTCTAAAGTAAAAATAAGCTAAGTATGAAAAGTGATGGTTAGGAAATAATACAACCCTCTAGTTATACAAAATAGGCAAAATAAACTGGGTGTGCGCCACGGCCGGCTGGCAGGCCGCCTGCCACATGCAGGGGCCGACGCACACCTAAAATTGAAGCTAAAATTTCCATTGCGTCATGTCGGCCGGCCAGCAGGCCGCCTGTCACATGCAGGCTGGCGCGCACAACACTTCTAAAAGAAGTAATGGGCCGCTTTCCATGGCCCAATGAATCGACACTTCTCGTTACTTCTTCGCCTAGACGTCCTAAAGCACGGGTTTTGTCTCAGGATCATTCTTCTAACCAGATATGAGTGTAAATGCATATAAAGACCTGAAATCGTGTAGAATCTACAAAAACACTCACTCAAAGCAAAATGTTAGAAGAAACGGCTCTAAAGAGCGCGTTCCGACCATAAAAAGACAACGGAATCGAGGGAATAAAGCTATATAAATACGACACATCACTTAACACTCATAATCCCAAAGTAAGATTCGTCATAACAACCTCTATTCCCAAAGTAAACCTCATCTCAACAATCACTAATCTCAAAAGAAACATCATCTCTTACAACCTTTAATCCCAAATTAAACTTATTCGCGACCAACCTCGTGATTTACACCTTTCTTTCATACTCGAGCATCTCCAACTATGATCAATCCTAACTATCTTATTATTCCAAGGCCAAATCACACGTGTAAAACTCCCAAAGTTACCTTAAGCAGAGACGACACCACCAAGTGATCCAAAAGGATAACAGTACGAGAAGAGTAAAGCTCGGGTTATCAAGGATTAAGAGTTTTGACAAACATATAACCAAACATACGATGCGTATGTAACATTAAAGAGACATTTTTCCAAAAATAACCGTGATTTTAAATCAATAAAGCATGCTTGAAAACGTCTTTACACGAACCATGCACTTAATGCAATTAATAACAATAGACATTAAGGTATGAACAATCAAAAACACAAACAACAAATGTAACACAATTAATAACGACACGAAAGGTTAAAACATAAATAAGCAAGTACATCATCAACACTTGTAATACAATTAATAACGATATGAAACACTAAGGCATAAACAAATAAATCCTTAATTGTTTCTACCCCCATTTACTCTCACTCAATTACTAAGCCAAGTTATTCTTTTAATGATTAAGCGAGAGTTGAGAGCGTGTTCGCTCTGATACCAACTGTAACAACCCGGATTTTAAAAAAAAAACTTAAAAAACATAAATAGTATAAATAATAAGGTCAAAGGTGGCGGAAACACCCGACCGAATCCGAATCGTCACTATCTCGATATTCAACTAATACATTATTCAAAAGTTTTTAAACTGAAAATTAAAGACTTAAATAAAGGGTCTCTCTCCACAAATCTTCCCCAACGACGAAGCATTCAATAGCATCCTGAGAGACCTGAAAGGGGGGGGGGGTCCACAGTCAGTGCGGAGTAACTTGATGCTCTCCCAGTCTTCTTTACAATAGGATGAAAGCAACTAATAATCAGCAATCAATGAATAATACAGGTAAAGGAATATATGAAAGCATTATCATACTAGATCAATTAGGATCATACCAATTACTAAGAAATTCAAACATCCAAACCGGACTGATCACACACAAATAACCTTCTTACACTACGTCTAGGGTATAGAGCGAACACCGGCTCAAGTGTATAACTGACACTCTCACCTGCCAGAGCATATAACTGATACCCTGAACGGACGGGTCGTATAACAGACTTCCCATCGGTGTGGAGCATATAACTGATACTCCACGGTACTATGTATAGTCGTATAACTGACAACTATATGTCTAACCTTAGCTAGGGCTCTCGATGCAATAACTTTACACTGAACGACAAACGGGACCCAGAGCGTATAACTGACGTCTCAAGGCACGCCCGAACATAGACCAATGGCATTTGGCGCTTTTTCATTCCGATTAGTATATAAGTGATACCGCACGTCATCTATACCACTAGCTTTCGTGTAACTGTACAGTATAACTGATTGCACCAGGTTCTTGTGAATAATGTCACGATTCCAATCCTAGTACAGTATAACTGACTGTACTAACTGGCAACCCACCCTAGTACAGTATAACTGACTATACGAGGTATTAATCCCATCCAATATAGTATAACCAACTATACTAGATACCAATCATGTCTCAAACATAGGACAATATAACTGACTGAACTATGAAGAACATACATAGAAGTAACCTTTCACACTACTACAAAAATTGGGTTAGAGAACTGTTAAAATAAGCCTTTGAGAACGTTTTTGGACCGTTTTCTAACTCAGAGTTCTCTATTTAATAGAGAATGGTTGGTGGGGGCGTTTTCTATGTAAAAACATAAAGAACGCATCGGTTGGAGAGGCGTTATGTTTTCCTTAAGTTTACATAATGCCTTTTTTAGTTAGGCGTTCTTTTTTCTCATACTATAAAGAACGATTTTTTAGTTAGGCGTTATCTTTTCTCATACTATAAAGAACACTTTTTGAGTTAGGCGTTGTCTTTTCCCTGCTGTAGAGAGCGTCTATCATGATCACTGTTCTCTTTTTCCATATTATAGAGAACAGTTGGCATGCATAACAATTATTTTGTCTTTATAAAGCTATTTCATACATCATAATTAGACGCATCATCAATAATTCATGGAGTAGAAAATATTTTGCCCAAGAAAAATATGAATGCTATATACTCCATACCTGTTTTACAAAAAAAGAAATAATCGGTAAATCATTAACATCAATATAAAAGAAAATACAAGTACTCGTACTACAAATACAAAGGTTATACAGACTACGGAGTATAATTGTATAAATTAAATAAAACCTATACAAAATCAAATACAAGTATACTGGTTACATTTACCAATAAAAACTGCCCTAGCTTATATCTCTTGGCAGGAAAGTTCATCAAATAGCATAAGCATCAAAGACTTCTCTTCCCTGAAAAGCTTATCTTTCATACATATGCATCAGCTATCACCATTGCATTTCTGAAGTATTTCTCACAACCTACAAAAATTAGTAGATCAAGAAGCATGTCAGTTACGGAGTACATTTCTATCTTTCTGATGTCTCTTTGGATGAATGAAAATTTGATTAAAAAATAAAATCTCGATGAATAAGATTTTCAATTCTAAAACAGATTTAATAAACACGGAAAAGAAATCTAATCAACAATAAAATTCACAAAAATCAACTTCATTAGCCGAATTAAATCTCTAGATAATTACATATTCTCAAATAACAAGTTCATCAAAATTCATATTAGAAATGCGGGAAACAAAATCAATAATGGAGATAAAATAAGAACAAATTTACCACTTAAAAATAAATAAAAACAAGAGAAATAAAATCGAAATTCACCATTTAGTAGATCCAACCACCTTCTTCGACTTCACCTTTCTCCAATGTCTCGAGCCAAGAATAAACCTCCAATTCAGACACTCCGCCACCATCACAACTACACTTCACTCCACGAACAACTGATAAGTGTAGTTTGTAGTGCCTTATTTGTTATGTTTTGGTCCTATTTTCCTTGTGGAATCACTCTTTGGAGCGATTTCTGGGCTACTCATGCTTCCTTTAGTTCGTTTTAGGTTCCCGAGACCGTTCATGAAGAATTGGAACGATTCCGACTCGTTTCATACACTTTTTGGAGCCAACAAAGTGAAGGAACGATCACTCAATGCCTTGGAGTCGACCCCGAGACCTTGGGACCCGATCCCGAGCTCCGAGAATCGATGAGAAGCCCATGAGAAGCAAGGAGGGACCAAAAAGATCTATTGGAGGCCTACGAGATCCATCCCCGTCGGGAAGGACCTCATCCCGTCCGGGATGAGGTGCACAAAAGAAGATGGGTCTATTTTGGGTCTGTCCCGGTCGGGACCATGCCGTCCCGATCGGGATCACTCCGTCCCGGTTGGGACCATCTCGTCCCGGTCGGGACCATCTCGTCCCGGTCGGGATGAGGGTGCTGTAGCCCGTGTTTGATTCCTTTCTTCTCCTTCACTCTTGTAACCTTATAAATACTTCCCTCTTGTATTGTTGAACAAAGACACATTACCCTGGACTCTCTTAGGCCTCTCTTGAACTTTCAAAACCCTAGATTAGTGTTCCTCTCATTAGCTTAATCTTCCTTTAATCTTTAGTTAATCCTAGTTTAATCTAGTTTAATTAGTCTTGTATTAAGAAGATTCTTGAAGACTCCTCCAAGCTTGACAACCTTGGAGATTATTTTGGTTTCTTATTTATACAAGGTCTCATCTTTTTCATCATCTTGTTGTTGGTATAATCTCTTTTCTCTTGTTCTTTGTTTATTTATCAAGTTTGAATCTTTACATATTGTTGATTGTTATTGTTTCTTTATTATGAATGTTTGGATGTTTAGTTTGATTTCTCTTGTTTATGTTAGTCTTAGTTTGATAATGAGTGAGTAGATTCCTTGTGGGGTTAGTAGGGGGATTAGGTGTGGATTATGGGTGATTAGGGTTTGATTAGGGGTAAAGGTTGAATCTTTGGGCACATATTGGGCATTAGGGTTTGATTAGGGTTTGAGTCACATATTGGGCACTCCATGTGTTTGTTGAATTGCTTGTGTGGGTAGTAGTGGCCAATGCTTCTCATACTTGTTCTCATCTTGTCATTGTTTGGCTAGTGTGTGAGTGTTAGGGTTTAGTCTTAGGGACGAGAGTGCAGGCTTGGGTTTAGACGCGAGAGGGCAAACCGACCTTGACCTAGGTTTAGATGTGAGAGCGCAAACCGACTCTAGTAATTTAAGAGGGACCTACACCCTTAATCATCCTATTATCCTTCTACACTTAAGAACCCGACCTAACCCTACTCCCTTTCTTATTGATTCATCCCTTTAATTAGTTATCATTTCTCTTGTTCATTGTTTAGTTTGTCTTAGTTATTCCATTTAGTCTTGTTATAGCTAGTTCATTATTAGTCTAGTCCATACATCGTCAATCATCTTAGTTACCAATTCTCTTCATCTTTGAGTTGTTTTGGTAGCCTAGTCTCGTTTTAGGTCGACTTAGTCTAGACTTAACTTAACCGTCTCCGTGGACACGACCCGACTTACCCTTGCTACCCACTAGGATTAGTTGGTTATTTATTGACGGTAGGACCCACGGCAAAACCCTACCATCAATTTGGCGCCGTT
Source organism: Agrostemma githago (assembly GCA_958450325.1). Classification (NCBI taxonomy): domain Eukaryota; kingdom Viridiplantae; phylum Streptophyta; class Magnoliopsida; order Caryophyllales; family Caryophyllaceae; genus Agrostemma; species Agrostemma githago. Next base: position 18,504,567 of record OY288250.1, read on the forward strand.
GCCGGGGACGATGCATTGTTTCGACTTAGTTTGCTTATAGCTAGACTTAGTTACCCTTCTTTGTGTTCTTTCTCTATCACTTGTGCATATTTTAGGTTTTTTTTTCTTTGTTTTCATCATTTTCTTTCTTCTTTGTCTCCCGTTGTGCTTGCTTATTTTCTTTGCCTAGTGCCCAAAAAGCACTAGGTGGTCTTACGTTTGCTCAAGTGCGTAGTGTATGCCTAGGAGGAGAGGCGATTTCTTTCTCTTCAATCCACATCCAGAGAGACTCTTTAGAGCCTTTCGCCAACGGACGATTGATCGGGTTAGACACTCTCAACCGGGTACTAGCAATACCATTGAAGAGCAAGCTCAAGGATCAGACTTGAACGAGTCACCGCGAGAGACCGCCGGAGGGACCTTCATCAATCCCTTCGGTACTTCTAGTCCTAGATCTCCTTCTACATCTTCTTCAACCCCGTCTACACCATCATCTCCCTTACATCCAATTATGCCGAAGTTCTCATCTCACTCCACTTTCACCGAGGATGTCTTGCCGGGACCGAGTGCTTTACCGGATACATATACCGGGAATTATGTGGCAAAGACACAATTCATCCAACTTGTGGAGAGAAATCAATTTAGTGGTTTGCCCACCGAAGACCCGCACCAACACATGGAGACTTTCTCCGATTATTGCGACGCTATCTCCCAAACCGGGTTACTTAAGATCAAATCCGTTGGGTACTTTTCCCGTTTTCTCTCATTGGAAAAGCGAAGCAATGGATCAAAAGTCTCGATAGGGCAACCATAGGTATCGATACTTGGAAGAAACTTGCATTGGCGTTCTACCAAAAGTTTTACCCTCCGGAGACGACAAATTTGCTAAGGGCTTGCATCACCGGTTTCCAACAACGGGATGAGGAGAGCCTTTATGAAGCTTGGGAACGGTTTAAATCTTTGGTTAGATCATGCCCCCACCATAGACTTTCACAATGATTCTTAGTCCAACAGTTTTGGAACGGTCTATATAAGGACTCAAGAGCTATACTCAATATGGGCTCCAATGGTATGTTTACGAGGTCAATGACGATCAAACTTGGGTAAGAATCAAGGAGATGGCGGTGCACAACTCCCAATACTCAAGGCCTACAAAGGGGAATCGAGGAGGTAGGCACGAGGTCGATGCCATTACACAACTAAGCATTGATCTTGAAGCTCAATTAAAAACTCACATGAAGACTATTGACAAAAAGCTCCAAAGCCACCTCAATCAAGTTCAAAGCACTAGTTCATCCAATCAACACTCGATTCATGAAGTTAATACTTTGGGAGTTGTGTCTCCTACACCTTATTATGGGATGTGTGATATGTGCGGGATAGTTGGGCATAAGCCTATACATTGTCGGGGTAGTATTCAGCAAGTAAACGCCTTTCAAGCGTTCAAGCAAGGCGCCTCCTATCCTAATATGTTCCAAGCTTCCCACCAAGCCTCTCAACAACAAGCTCTACAACACCGTCCTTATGTTCCACCTCCCTTAAGGGACAACAATCAAGGATACCAAGGTTATGTGGGTAACCCAAAGGCCATTTAACAACTTCAAGCAACATAATCAAGGTACCTTCAACAACAATCAAGGGTTCCAACAAGGGAACTTCAATCAAGGTGGTTTTCAAGGAAACCAACACAATCAAGGATATCAAAACAACCAAGGTAACACCCAAGGCCTTAATCAAGGCAACTCTCATGGGTACCAAGGGAACCGTCAACAACAACAAGCAACTCAAGGTCAACAACAACAAAGCAAGCAAAGGAGCCGGTCTCCTACTTATGATTGTGGTAATCCTCTAGCCATCACCGACACTCCGCACAATCCACAATCTCCACCTCGAGATTTCAACATGCAAAAATCTATGATGGATATGCAAAGGAGTAATCAAGAATTGCATAGAAGCCAAATGGAGATGGCAAGAAACCAACAAGAGTTCTTTGCTCATGTTCAAAAGGATAACATAGCAAGAGATGCTCATATGAAGATGCTTGAGACTCAAATATTTCAAGTTGCTTCGGGAAGCTCTTCAAGACAAAAGGGGCAACTACCTCCTCAAGGTGAAACACCGAAATTTGAGCATGTAAATGCTATTACCACGAGGAGAGGTACATCTTATGATTCCCCCTTATCCCCTAGTGAGCAAGAATCAATGCAAGAAGTTACACCCTCCTCTCAAGGCAATTCAAGCAAGGAAAATCCAATGGAGCAGCAAGTCTTATGGGAGATTGAGAAACCCCATGAATACAAGCTTCCCCCACTTCAAGGAAAAGACAAAGGTAAAAGGAAAATATCGTTCGAAAAGTCCAACCCTATCGAGCAAAACAAAGTGCACATCGAGTTGCCTTTCCCCACAAGGCCAAGAAAGACCAAGGTGGATGCTCAATACGACAAGTTCCTTAATATTGTGAAGAAATTGGATGTGAGTGTCCCATTTACCGAGCTACTTACACAAATCCCGGCATATGTAGATTTATGACAAAAATCTTGGCTAGGAAGAGATCCGTCGACAAGGAAGAGATCATTGTGTTCACAAGAGTGGTGAGCGAGCTTATTGAAGGTTCTACGCTTCCCAAGTTGAAGGATCCGGGTAGTTTCTCGATCCCATGCACCATAGGCAACTTCAAGATTGAGAGAGCACTATGTGATTTGGGTGTGAGTGTAAGCATCATTCCCTATTCCATTTGTGAGCGACTAGGGATGAAGGAGGTCAAGTGTACTTCCCTTACACTCCAAATGGCTGATAGTTCACTCAACCGACCATTAGGGATGTTAGAGGATGTGCCGATAAGAATCGGGAAGTTCTTCATTCCGGTCGACTTTCTAGTGCTCGACATGCCGGAGAATGCTATCACTCCCATTATCCTTGGGCGCCCCTTTATACATACCGCCGGTGCTATGATTGATGTGAAGAACGGTAGGATCACATTTGAGTTAGGCGAAGAAAAGCTCGTGTTCGATCTCCAAGGCAACACCTCGCCTACTAATGATGTGGCTTGTAATATGATCCACGCCATGGAGAACATCGATCTAGGGGATAAGCCGGGATAAAGCTTGAAGAATGACTTCTATGGAATTGAAGATGATGATTCCGAGCTTGGGGCGGATGAATACCCATACCATGAGTTTGAAGACAAGTGCCAAGACAAGAAGAAAGATGAGCCTCCCTTGGGGCCCCATGATAATAGGTGGACGTTTGGGTATTTACCGAAGGATCGAAAGTACAAGTTCAAGCCATTGAGCTTAGTAGATCGGGATGCCCCGGGAACGTCGAGACAAGGTTGTGAAGAACCTTGGAGTGTAGATGCTTATATCACAAGCTTGATTGAAGACTTTCCTAGAGCCTTCGATTTGTTTCTTCGGGCCCTTGATGGCGATGGAAGTGGTTACAAGGTTGTTGAAAAAGAATTGAAGAATGCACCATCCTTGCTTTGACAGAGTTCCAAAAGAACCGTCTCATTGTATATATCTCTTTCTTGTAGTTTCTTTGAGTTTTGTGAATTCTTGTAATTTGGTATTTTCGATGAGTGATGTGAAGGAGGGATTATGATGAATGTTTTGAGCCTATTTAATAGGTGTGAAGAGAAGATGAACCAAAGAGAGGAATGGTTGTGGATAGAGCTTGAATCGTGACCAAGGGAGTCGGTTTTTGAAGCTTTGGATAAGCTTTTGGGGTTGTGGAGAGTTAGAAGACTCTTCCCGGCCGTGAAGAGAGCATCCCGATCGGGAAGGATGAGGCATCCCGACCGGGAAGGAGCCATCCCGATCGGGATGAGAAGGCAAGTAATGGAGTTTTCTGGAGTGCCATCCCGACCGGGAAGGGAGATTCCCGACCGGGACGGGTGAGGCATCCCGACCGGGACCATCCATCCCGGCCGGGATGGTCCCCTACTCCTCTTTTGGCCTCTTCTTCGTCATGTGAGCCCACCCTACCACTCTATTCCCCTCCCAACCTCCCTTCTTATCCTTGCCCATATCATATAACCCATATACCTCATTTACATACCCTCACCTCATTTTCTCTTCACTTTACACCGAGTTTCACATCAAATATCACCCCCTCATACCATTACTACCTCAACCATGCGTTATTATCAAGTTTGAAGCGGGATGACAATGAAGAAGACAAGCAAAGTGCCTATATTGATCATTGAGACGATTGAGCGAGTGAGTTGCTATCCAATGGGTACGACAACTATCCTTTCTTTTCCGTCTTTTATCACTTGTTTTCCCTTGTTTATCCCCTTCCCCGTTTACACTTTTGTGTCATGGTGTCATGGTGGCCTTAGAGGCCTTGGTAGTTATTGCTCTCGACTCTCGATGACGTGACTACATCGAGAGTCATTTCAAAATCCAAATTCACAAGTTTTTCACCCTTTTTGTAGGATTTAGTCGGATTTAGGCGGAATCCGGGCTAGGTGACTTGATTACACCTAGTCCTCCCCTCCCATTTCCTTTTATTTCCTTCTTTTTATTTCTTCCCCCATCCATATCTTTTCTCGTCTCGGCCCATGGTGACTTGACTACACCCCAGCCGGACACATTCTACCCTTTCTTCATTTTTCTTTTTGATTTTTAGCTTTATTTTCGTAGTTTCTTCTCTTTTCTTTTGTGTCTCCATACACTACGATTGAGCATGAGGACATTGCTCGGTTTAAGTGTGGGGGAGCGATATCCTAGTGTAGCTTAGTTCATTTTTGTAGTCTTTTCGAAAAATCTTTAAAAACCCTAAAAATTTGAAAAACATTCACAAAAATCAAAAAGATTTTCTTTTGTGTCTTTCTCTTTTTGTGTCGATGTATCGTACTTTTGTTGTGTTGTGTGTGTTTGTCTCCCTTTTTACTTATAGGTTCCTTAATCGCCGCGAGTTTCGGAAGGCTCAAAACATTCGGTAACGCCCTTTTATCCTTTCTTCCTCTTTATCTCTTGTGATGTTTGGAGGAGATTTGTGATGAGGTGTGCTCGGGTGGAGCTTTGTGAAGAATTGTGGTTGCTTGGTTGCTTATTTGGAGATTTGGGGTGGTGTTTGTCTCGTTATGTGTTTGTTTTGTTATGTTTTGTTTTTGTTGCCTTTGTCTCTTTTTCTTTCGTTTTTGTCGCGTCTTTGTCTTGTTTGTGTAGTGTGTCATGTGTGTAAAAGGTTTTCGAAAACCCGGTTTTGAGGCTATTGTGCAAGTGTTTACTTTCCCTTTCTAGTAGTATGAATCGAGTCTTGGACTTTAGTCTAGTAGAATGACCCTAAATTAATAGTTTCGCTGGTCCTTTACCTTGAGTCCACCTAGCTTACTAGAGATTTACTACGGGATTTGCATTTTGACCATTATGACCACCCACGGTGTGAAAAGGCCTTGGTTGTCGAGTCCCGTCCTTTAGGTGACCATGTTTGGGATTGTTTGATTAGTCCAAGTCCTCCACCTTTTTGTGGGTTTGAAGGGGGATCGCGACCCCCGACATACCCATTTCCCTACCTCCTACACATATCCACAAAATAAATTTGCAAATTGTTGAAATCCTCTTTCTTATTTGCAAAAAGAAATGCCTATAGCTCAAATCAAGCCAAAAGGGCTAAGAAAAGAAAAAAAAATAAAAAAATGAAAGAAAGAAAAGATTGAAGAAAAATAAAAGGCACAAAAAGCCAAGAAAAAGAAAATAGAAAAGAAGAAAAAAAGAAATGGCATAGCAACACACAAAGCAAAAATTCAAAAGAAAGAAAAATGCCAAAAGAAAACCGTCCCACAAAAAGAGTTCCCACATCTCAAAAATAAGCCTTTTACCTACTATTACCATGAAGAGCCTACCAAAGGACCGAGTCCCTAGGAAGGATGATAGCGGTAATGGTCGGTCTTCCCTCATTTTGCAACCCTTTTCACCTTTTTACTTGGATTAGTTGAGCGGTTTTGAACATAGGACGATCCTCTTGGCTCATCGCTAAAGGGGGCGGGTCTCACTTACCTACAGTGTCGAATAACACCGTGGTTCATCCTTTTCCATCCCGCCGATCGTCCCGTAGTACGTTCTTAGAAGGTTAGGAGGACCTAGGTAAGTTATCAACGTTTTTATTGCTTTGTTGTCATACTATTAGGTTTAGTTCATTTTGATTTATATGATTAGCTTGGGAACGTTGTCACTTGCCTTAAGTCCTAAACCGGTGTTTCCTTCACCTTTTTTTAGAGGGAAGCGGTATTTATTTCTTTATGGGTGCAACCGATTACTTGTTTGTTTATGTGTTTGTTGTTTATGTGTTTTTGTGTCCGGTTGCATCCACAGTTTTGTCGCAAGACCTTACTTGCCTTACGGAGTGAACTTTTCCTCTAAAGTGTACTCGCGTGAGTTAAAAGGGCGTAGGGTGCGCTAAAACCCGCTCGGCTAGTTTAGTAGTTAGTTTGTGCTTACTCGAGTGCGAGTAAGGGTTAAGTGTGGGGGAGTTGATAAGTGTAGTTTATAGTGCCTTATTTGTTATGTTTTGGTCCCATTTTCCTTGTGGAATCGCTCTTTGGAGCGATTTCTAGGCTACTCATGCTTTCTTTAGTTCGTTTAGGTTCCCGAGACCGTTCATGAAGAATTGGAACGATTCCGACTCGTTTCATACACTTTTTGGAGCCAACGAAGTGAAGGAACGATCACTCGATGCCTTGGAGTCGACCCCGAGACCTTGGGACCCGATCCCGAGCCCCTTAGACTCGATACCGAGCCCCGAGAATCGATGAGAAGCCCATGAGAAGCAAGGAGGGACCAAAAAGATCTATTGGAGGCCTACGAGATCCATCCCCGTCGGGAAGGACCTCATCCCTTCCGGGATGAGGTGCACAAAAGAAGATGGGTCTGTTTTGGGTCTGTCCCGGACGGGACCATGCCGTCCCGGTCGGGATCACTCCGTCCCGGTCGGGACCATCTCGTCCCGGTCGGGATGAGGGTGCTGTAGCCCGTGTTTGATTCCTTTCTTCTCCTTCACTCTTGTAACCTTATAAATACTTCCCTCTTGTATTGTTGAACAAAGACACATTACCCTAGACTCTCTTAGGCCTCTCTTGAACTTTCAAACCCCTAGATTAGTGTTCCTCTCATTAGCTTAATCTTCCTTTAATCTTTAGTTAATCCTAGTTTAATCTAGTTTAATTAGTCTTGTATTAAGAAGATTCTTGAAGACTCCTCCAAGCTTGACAACCTTGGAGATTATTTTGGTTTCTTATTTATACAAGTTCTCATCTTTTTCATCATCTTGTTGTTGGTATAATCTCTTTTCTCTTGTTCTTTGTTTATTTATCAAGTTTGAATCTTTACATATTGTTGATTGTTATTGTTTCTTTATTATGAATGTTTGGATGTTTAGTTTGATTTCTCTTGTTTATGTTAGTCATAGTTTGATAATGAGTGAGTAGATTCCTTGTGGGGTTAGTAGGGGGATTAGGTGTTGATTATGGGTGATTAGGGTTTGATTAGGGGTAAAGGTTGAATCTTTGTTGCTAGTCACATATTGGGCACTCCATGTGTTTGTTGAATTTCTTGTGTGGGTAGTAGTGGCCAATGCTTCTCATACTTGTTCTCATCTTCTCATTGTTTGGCTAGTGTGTGAGTGTTAGGGTTTAGTCTTAGGCACGAGAGTGCGGGCTTGGGTTTAGACGCGAGAGCGCAAACCGACCTTGACCTAGGTTTAGATGCGAGAGCGCAAACCGACTCTAGTAATTTAAGAGGGACCTACACCCTTAATCATCCTATTATCCTTCTACACTTAAGAACCCGACCTAACTCTACTCCCTTTCTTATTGATTCATCCTTTTAATTAGTTATCATTTCTCTTGTTCATTGTTTAGTTTGTCTTACTTATTCCATTTAGTCTTGTTATAGCTAGTTCATTATTAGTCTAGTCCATACATCGTCAATCATCTTAGTTACCAATTCTCTTCATCTTTGTGTTGTTTTGGTAGCCTAGTCTCGTTTTAGGTCGACTTAGTCTAGACTTAACTTAACCGTCTCCGTGGACACGACCCGACTTACCCTGGCTACACACTAGGATTAGTTGGTTATTTATTGACGGTAGGACCCACGGCAAAACCCTACCATCAACAACCAATACGATCTAAATAGTATCGATACACTTCCAAGAACCCTAAAAATGAACCTGAATCCGGAACATCCGAAGGCATATCAACGGAGAACTTAATCAAAGAATGAACAATGGTAAAAATGTTTGCCAACTAATAACTATGAATTACGAGTTTCTTTATAATACAAAATTAATTTCAATGGAAAAAATAAATGGACGTGTCATGGGTTGAGTTTGTTTCAACCAAAAGAAAAGGGATTGAGTATGAAGAAAATAAAAGGGAGAGGACATATAATAGGGGAAAAGAAGGAAAGGCTTGATCTGAATGGCCACTAAGATATAAGCAATGCAAGTGGATCACATGGATTCATGACATGGCTGATACAATGACCATTAGATTAAGCTTTATTTTTTTTATTACTGTTTCATAGTAAAAGTTTGGTGTGGGGCTCTCGTGAAAATTTGTTTCAACGAAAAAAAGAAGAAAATGCCTATGTGTAAGGTGTTCTCTGTTGAGTACGAAGGAATATTAATTAAGATAACCTTTAACTTATGAAGTCGCTCTCTATTCTTTTTCCATAAAACTGTTGTCTTAGGAAGCGTTTTCTATTCTTCTTCTGTAGAACTCTTGTCTTAGAGTGCGTTATCTATTCTTTTTTCATATAACCATTATCTTACCAAGGCGCTCCCTATTGTTTTTTCATATAACTGTTGTCTTAGAAAGGCGTTCCCTTTAGTTTTAGAAAACGCTCAAGCAACTCAACTGTTCTCTATCTTGCGTTACTTTTTCCAATATTTGTTGTAGTGTCAACAATACGTGAATAGTAGATAGTACAACTAACAATGACCATAATGTTAATCTTGCATATCTAATGCCTAATAGTATCCAAGGTTAAGGTTCATTGACTATAACCTTGTCTACTGAGTTGAGGTTGACCTAACCTCAACCATAACCTCATGGAGTTACAAAACTGCAACAAGATTATGATGTTACGACGATTTTACATTAACTTCAAGTGAAGTGGCGTAGTAATTTCTCAATGAAGGTACATTAACTTCAATCAAGGTCACATTAACCTCGGCTATAACATTAGCTCCTGTTAAGGTTATATTAACCTTAGTTATAACCTTAACACCATGCTAAAGTTACCTTAACCTTCGCCCTAACCTTAATTCTAAGTTAAAGTTACATTAACCTTGACTATAACCTTGCAAAGTTCGGAAACCTCGACAAGATTATAACCCTGTGTTTAAGTAATCTTAACCTCAAGTGAAGTTGCATAGTACTTCTCAAAGAAGTTACATTAACTTCAAATGAAGTTATATTAACCTCAACCCCAACCACCGGGTGATGGTAGGTAGAGTCATCATTGAATCTAGGGTTTGAAACCCTAAAAGGATCGATGAAACACCCTAGCATCTCAACCAAGGGAGGTCACGGTCAGTTTATGTGCGTCCTAACATTCTCTCACGAAACGATTCACAACTCTCTAATTCGCACAGACCAATATTTAACGTCTTAACGATAAAATCAACGACACAACTAAATCGTGCAATTATCAACGAAATGATAAACGTGCATAATAATACCACACAACATCCAATATCATATTATGCATTGATTCATCATATTAATGGCATTCACATATCATAAACACGATTAAAAGACACATCTTGTTATCTTTTTGGCAATTAATGATAAACATTAATAAGAAACACCATGTAGAACGCGACAAACAAAACCTTGTCTCCAACACGTGTCTCCATCCTCGTAGATCGCCTTTGAAAAATTTACAAACCAAAGCCCATTTGGTAGATCGTACTACGCAAATCCTCTATCAAAAATGTATAAAGGATGACATCTTCTTCTTTAATAAGAATCCCTAAAGGTAGGTCCAAAGGTTCATGAAAATGAATCTCATAAAATTATTTGGAGATGAATGTATTGTAGAGGAAATAGCCAAGATTATGAAAATATAATTTATGTATGAGATTAGAGAAAGGATAAATGTATAACAATGGAGTTAAATGGAGAAAATAAGATGAAGGAAGAAGAAAGAGAGCAAAGTGCGTGCGGCAGAAGCATGGAAAGAAGGAAAATGATTGACCTACTTGCTTGCTAGGTTAAATCCTTTTATAAGGGGATTAACAAATGGGCTGTGGGTCCATTACCTCATACGATGGATCATCCAATTAAAAATTGGATTGGACCATGATAAAACGCTTGGAGAAGCAATATAGGTAAAGTACATATTATAGTAAAATAGTCAATTCGTGTACGGACATTTTAACCCATTAAAAGTAAGTGAAAGCGAGACATTTATTTAAAACGGATAATGGAGGTAATAAAATACAGAATGCACGCATATTATTATAAAACTCAAAAATAATTATTATAAATAAATAACTTTAAAATAAAATTAATATAAAATATGGGGTGTTACAATCCAATCCCTGAAAAGAAGTTTCATCCTCTAAACTTGAAGTTCAAAGACAAGATCCAAAGAATATAAGTATTACAAGTGATCATCACAACAAGTCGTCTCGGAACCCAAACCGCTGCGCACTCTGATCCTTATAAACACTTAAACCACAAAACTGTGTCTTTAATCCTCAATGTTATATAATCATTACTCATTCTAAAACCTCAATCACGTTAATCCCAAATAATCGCAACCCAAAATCATCGCTAAATCAATACCGTCTTCCAAATAGTCGTCTATTTTATCGGGTATGACTTAGTCTTGTAAGGCTGCTTAACATTTCCACACAAGCATCACTTTAAGCATGTGGTTAACTCTCATAAATACATTACATCTCAGATCCCATAATATCAATGATTACCTTACGTTCATCAAGTACACTCAATACCCTTAAATAATACTCAATGTACAACATCTTATCTCATGAATTACCAACTTCTACTCCATTTATTTCAAACAGTATCCACAAATATCATCCATCATTCCAAAACATATACGCTCTCTCATCATCTGTATGAACTTATTACTATACAGCACAAAAGATGAATCGACCAGAGCTCCATAAAGATAATCTCAAAACAAAGAATATCTTCCGACTAGAAAACTCTCCTATTTACTAAATCAATTAGAACTATCATTACCTTAATATCCTCAAAGTAATACCATCACGACTCTTAAACTCAAAATCCTTTAATATAAAATCCAAATGTTCTAGATATATATACTAGTATCCAAATTCACCGATTTCAGACCTTAAATCTGATTATAATTATCACAAACTCAATGCAACTTCAATCTCATGGCATAATTATTAGTCACACGGACAAAATCCAATCACTTCCTTTGAACACATCTGATCACGCTTTTCCTAGGCACCCAAAGAATCTTACACCTTTAGTTAAGCTAGTACTCAATGTAACACAATATACTAGTCCATTGATAATGAAATTCCACAAAAGCATTGAATAATAATATCACCATACAAATTTCATCATCAATATAACGACCAAGCTTATAACCTCAAATTTTAATTACAATTTGCCATCCATCAATAAATATTTTAACCTTAAAAGTCCATCAAAGGAATGCCTAAATCTATGTCCTTCAATAAATGACTCATGCATTTAAATGAAACACCTTATCTCCAAAGTTTTCTATATAGATTCTGAAGGAACAAATTAACATCCATGTGCCCTTAATGTAATAACATCCTCAAACTTTTGGTATAACTGTATAAGACCTTAAATAGGCCACTTCTAAAACATCATATATTACCCCAATTCATACTCATATACTATGTTCTATGCTCTCAACATCAATAAACCCAACCTCAAACTCAAACTACAAACATTTCGCCAAAGGATCCAAACTTCTACTATGAGATGATCACAAGTAGTTATGATGAAGGAATCAAAAGTTCTCACATTACCATAAAAGGGCATAAAGCACGCGAGCTAAAAAGGAAATATTTTTGAGCAATACCACAAGGGAAAAGAACACAGTGATTTGAGAAGTTTAAGCACAAGGTGACATCATGGCGAAAGATAAATTACAAAAGGTTGAAGGAAGAGACAGTTGGAGTTAAAATAATGATCAAATAGAGGGTATTGAAAGATCAAAGATAAAAAGGACAAACATAAAAGGAAACTTTTTGGTTGGTCTGAAAATATGAGAGGCACGGTTGATACGATCAAGGAGACAAGGATAGACGACTCAAAACAATTTCATCTAACCGAAGACGACTCCTTAATAACATAAATAAACCACGAAAACCAGGGTCTTACAATTCTCGTACAATCATCGCTCAAGGTATCTCTGTCTCGTAACATCCTCTAATCACATTACCATAATACCTCAATACCGACCAAATCTCTATATAATTGTCGCTTTACAATCACTATGTTCCTCGGATAATCAACTCTCAAGACTATTAACTCTCAAGACCTTTCATCTAATCAGATATATAATGGATAAAACCATAGAATCCTCTGTATCCTTAAAAAGACAAATACCACGATTCATTATCTCCATCTTCAATATGGTAGTTTACGAAATCAACGCTTTAAACATTAACATCTCTTCATAAGTTCATAAGTCATACTTCTTCCCTTCCACTTGATCCTTAAAAGGTATGATCATTAAGTAAGTCCTCAATAAATAAATCATAAGTTCTTTTCATCACACACTGATTGCCATTAATGGTTCTTACTCCTCGAATATAGTATTCCAATTCAAGACAAGCCTAGTTCCCAAAATTCTCATCATTCAATGTAAATCCACAATAACCTTCAATTCAGTACCATCATTATATTCTTTATCAATAAGTAACCCACAGAACCTATTTCCTTAAGACAAATTTCAATAATTCTCCTGATTAAAAGCATAAGTCACAATATTCCCAATTAATATACCATAAGATAAACCTATCCATCAGGTATCTCATTCCTTATAAAATCATGAAACCATAGTCGTACATCTTACACCATACACAAACACTCAATATCATCAATATGGATTTCCTCAAAAATAAAAGGACTTAACACTCATAATCCCAAAGTAAACATCGTCATAACAACCTTTATTCCAAAAGTAAACTTCATCTCAACAATCTCTAATCCCAAAAGAAACATCATCTCTCACAACCTTTAATCCCAAATTAAACTTATTCGCGACCAACCTCGTGATTTGCACCTTTCTTTCATACTCGAGCATCTCCAAATATGATCAATCTTAACTATCTTATTATTCCAATGCCAAATCACACGTGTAAAACTCCCAAAGTTACCTTAAGCAGAGACGACACCACCAAGTGATCCAAAAGGATAACAGTACGAGAAGAGTAAAGCTTGGGTTATCAAGGATTAAGAGTTTTGACAAACATATAAACAAACGTACGATGCGTATGTAACATTAAAGAGACATTTTTCCAAAAATAACCGTGATTTTAAATCAATAAAGCATGCTTGAAAACGTCTTTACACGAACCATGCACTTAATGCAATTAATAACAATAGACATTAACGTATGAACAATCAAAAACACAAACAACACATGTAACACAATTAATAACGAGACGAAAGGTTAAAACATAAATAAGCAAGTACATCATCAACACTTGTAATACAATTAATAACGATATGAAACACTAAGGCATAAACAAATAAATCCTTAATTGTTTCTACCCCCATTTACTCTCACACAATTACTAAGACAAGTTATTCTTTTAATGATTAAGCGAGAGTTGAGAGCGTGTTTGCTCTGATACCAACTGTAACAACCCGGATTTTAAAAAAAACTTAAAAAACATAAATAGTATAAATAATAAGGTCAAAGGTGGCGGAAACACCCGACCGAATCCGAATCGTCACTATCTCGATATTCAACTAATACATTATTCAAAAGTTTTTAAACTGAAAATTAAAGACTTAAATAAAGGGTCTCTCTCCACAAATCTTCCCCAACGACGAAGCATTCAATAGCATCCTGAGAGACCTGAAAGGAGGGGGGGTCCACAGTCAGTGCGGAGTAACTTGATGCTCTCCCAGTCTTCTTTACAATAGGATGAAAGCAACTAATAATCAGCAGTCAATGAATAATACAGGTAAAGGAATATATGAAAGCATTATCATACTCGACCAATTAGGATCATACCAACTACTAAGAAATTCAAACATCCAAACCGGACTGATCACACACAAATAACCTTCTTACACTACGTCTAGGGTATAGAGCGAACATCGGCTCCAGTGTATAACTGACACTCTTACCTGCCAGAGCATGTAACTGATACCCTGAACGGACGGGTCGTATAACAGACTTCCCATTGGTGTGGAGCATATAAATGATACTCCACGGTACTATGTATAGTCGTATAACTGACAACTACATGTCTAAGCCTAGCTAGGGCTCTCGATGCAATAACTGTACATCGAACGACACACGGGACCCAGAGCGTTTAACTGACGTCTCAAGGCACGCCGGAACATAGACCAACGACATTTGGCGCCTTTTCATTCCGATTAGTATATAACTAATACCGCACGTCATCTATACCACTAGCTTTCGTGTAACTGTACAGTATAACTGACTGCACCAGGTTCTTGTGAATAACGTCACGATTCCAATCCTAGTACAGTATAACTGACTGCACTAACTGGCAACCCACCCTAGTATAGTATAACTGACTATACGAGGTAGTAATTCCATCCAATATAGTATAACCGACTATACTAGATACCAATCATGTCTCAAACATAGGACAATATAACTGACTGAACTATGAAGAACATACATAAAAGTAACCTTTCACACTACTACAAAAATTGGGTTTGAGAACTATTAAAATAAGCCTTAGAGAACGTTTTTGGACCGTTTTCTAACTCAGCGTTCTCTATTTAATAGAGAACGGTTGGTGGGGGCGTTTTCTATGTAAAAACATAAAGAACGCTTCGGTTGGAGAGGCGTTATGTTTTCCCTAAGTTTACATAATGTCTTTTTTTAGTTAGGCGTTCTCTTTTCTCATACTATAAAGAACGATTTTTTGAGTTAGGCGTTGTCTTTTCCCTGCTGTAGAGAGCGCCTATCATGATCACTGTTCTCTTTTTCCATGTTATAGAGAACAGTTGGCATGCATAACAATTATTTAGTCTTTATAAAGCTGTTTCATACGCAGTACATTATAATTAGACGCATCATCAACAATTCATGGAGTAGAAAATATTTTGCCCAAGAAAAATACGAATGTTATATACTCCATAATTGTTTTACAGAAAAGAAATACTCGGTAAATCATTAACATCAATATAAAAGAAAATACAAGTACTTGTACTCCAAATACAAAGGTTATACAGACTACGAAGTATAATTGTATAAATTAAATAAAACCTATACAAAATCAAATACAAGAATACTGATTACATTTACCAATAAAAACTGCCTTAGCTTATATCTCTTGGCAGGAAAGTTCATCAAATAGCATCATCATCAAAGACTTCTCTTCCCTGAAAAGTTTATCTTTCATACATATGCATCAGCTATCACCATTGCATTTCTGAAGTATTTCTCACAACCTACGAAAATTAGTAGATCAAGAAGCATGTCAGTTACGGAGTACATTTCTATCTTTCTGATGTCTCTTTGGATGAATGAAAATTTGATTAAAAAATAAAATCTCGATGAATAAGATTTTAAATTCTAAAATAGATTGAATAAACACGGAAAAGAAAGGCATTCCCTATTGTTTTTTCATATAACTGTTGTCTTAGAAAGGCGTTCTCTTTAGTTTTAGAAAACGCTCAAGCAACTCAACTGTTCTCTATCTTGCGTTACTTTTTCCAATATTTGTTGTAGTGTCAACAATACGTGAATAGTAGACAGTACAACTAACTATGACCATAATGTTAATCTTGCATATCTAATGCCTAATAGTATCCAAGGTTAAGGTTCGTTGACTATAACCTTGTCTACTGAGTTGAGGTTGACCTAACCTCAACCATAACCTCGTGGAGTTACAAAACTGCAACAAGATTATGATGTTACGACGATTTTACATTAACTTCAAGTGAAGTGGTGTAGTAACTTCTCAATGAAGGTACATTAACTTCAATCAAGGTCACATTAATCTCGGCTATAACATTAGCTCCTGTTAAGGTTATATTAACCTTAGTTATAACCTTAACACCATGCTAAAGTTACCTTAACCTTCGCCCTAATCTTAATTCTAAGTTAAGGTTACATTAACCTTGACTATAACCTTGCAAAGTTCGGAAACCTCGACAAGATTATAACCCCGTGTTAAAGTTATCTTAACCTCAAGTGAAGTTGCATAGTACTTCTCAACGATGTTACATTAACTTCAAATAAGGTTATATTAACCTCAACCCCAACCACCGGGTGATGGTAGGTAGAGTCATCATTGAATCTAGGGTTTGAAACCCTAAAAGGATCGATGAAACACCTTAGCATCTCCACCAAGGTTGGCCACGGTCAGTTCATGCGCGTCCTAGCGTTCTCTTAAGAAACGATTCACAACTCTCTAATTCGCACAGAACAATATTTAACGTCTTAACGATAAAATCAACGACACAACTAAATCGTGCAATTATAAACGAAATGATAAACGTGTGATGGGAGGGATTCGTCACGTCCCAACCGTCAATAATATAACCGGCTATTCCTACGGTAGATAGGAAAAGTCGGGTCGAATCCACGGGGACGGTAATGTATAGCCTAGACTAGGTCGGCCCAAATATTAGACTAAGTCAACGAGCTAAACTAAACTAGGAATGGTAGAGAGGGAAGAAAACTAAGACTAAAACTATGGCTAAGGAGACAGCAAACAAGGAAAACGGGCTAGGATTAGGTCGGGGTCAAAGGGGTAACGGAATGTTCAAGGGAGGACTAGAGCAAAGGAGGTAGTAGGGTAATCTAGGTTTGTCCGGGCTCTCGCAACTTAGACCGACCTAGAGGTTCATCCTATAACACATCTCGGCGACACACATGACAAATGGGGTTCTATGGTGGCCTAGGTCAAATCCGGGCTCTCGCTACTTAGACCGACCTAGGGGTCGTCCTCACCGGGCTCTCGCAACTTAGTGAGGGAACCGAACCCACAAACAAACTATCAACCACAAGAGAAAGGCAAGAAAAACAAGCATTTTCAACTACTTAGTCATTCAAGCATTTCAACAAACATGTGATATGCATCAAACCAAGAGGAAACCCAAATCTTCCACCAACATCTCCAACAATCCCTTAATCATTCAATTAACACCCTAATCACCCTACTAACCCTAGCAAGAACACTACTCTAACATAATCAAACTATAACTACAAGAACTAGATGAATCAACATAAGAAAACAAAACAAACATAAACAAACTAGATAAAACAATGAACAAGAACTAAAGATGCAAACTTAAATGAACAAACAAGATTAAGAGTAAAAATAAAGAAAGGATTATACCATACTAGTGAAGAAGAAAGAACAAAACTTGCATTAATGAAGAAAACCCAAAACAAACATCCAAGGTTGTCATTCTTGAATGGATCTTGAAGAATTCCTTTAATACAAGTACTAAACTAGGATTAACAACTAATTACCGACTAATCTATACTAATCTAATCTAATCTAACCTAAAGTAGTCTAGGGTTTTAGGAGAAATCAAGAATATAACATAAGATAGTGTCTTAATACAAGAGGGGGGTATATATAGGGTTTAAGAATGAAAGGAGAAGAAAAGATTGAAGGCGGGCTGCAGCACCCCCGTCCCGGCCGAAACGAGGTGTTCCCGGTCGGAATGGGGTCGGTCCCGTCCGGGAAGACCTGCTCCCGGTCGGGATGGGCAGTCAGTAGCTGCATCTTCGTTTCCTCCTTCATCCCGGACGGGATGAGGCCATACCCGTCCGGGATGAGCCTTGTAGGCCTCCAATATGAACTTTTTGGTCCCTTCTTTGTTCTCATGGGCTTCCCATCGATTCTCGGAACTCGGGATCGGGTCTCGGAGGCTCGGGATTGGGTCCCAAGGTCTCGGGGTCGATTCCAAGGCATCAAATCATCGTTCCTTTACTCCGTTGGCTACAAAATGTGTATGTATAGAGTCGGAATCGCTCCAACTCTTCCAAATCGGTCTCGGGAACCTGAAACGAACTAAAGGAAGCATAAGAAGCCCCTAAACCTCTCCCAAGGAGCGATTCTACAAGGGAAATGGGACCAAAACACTACAAAATAGGCACTACAAACCACACTTATCAACTCCCCCACACTTAACCCTTACTCGCCCTCGAGTAACCACATACAAACTACTAAACTATCCGAGTGGGTATTAGCGCACCCTACGCCCTTTCAACTCACGCGAATGCACCTTGAGGAAAAGTGTACCCTGCAAGGCAAGTGGGGTCTTGCGACAAAACCGCGGATGCAACCGGACACAAAACACACAAACAAACAAATACACGAACAAACACATAAACGGTTGCACCCAAAACAAAAGAAATACCGCTTCCCTCTAAAAGCGGTGAATGAAACACCGGTTTAGGACTCAAGGTAAGTGACAACGTTCCCAAGCTAGCAATACAAACCAAGGTGAACTAAACCCTAATAGTATGACGATCAAGCAATAAAAACGTTGGTAACTTACCTAGGTCCTCCTAACTTTATAAAAACGTACTACGGGACGATCGGCGGAGTGGAAAAGTGAAGAACCACGGTGTTAGTCGACACTGTAGGTAAGTGAGACCCCGCCCCCTTTAGCATGAGCCAAGAGGGTCGTCCTGTGTCCAAAACCGCCTAACTAGTCCAAGTAAAAAGGTGGAAAACATGCAAAATGAGGGAAGACCGACTAATGCCGCTATCATCCTTCCTCGGGAGTCGGTCCTTTGGTAGGCTCTTCACGGCAAAAGTCGGAAAAGGGCTTATTTTTGTGGGGTAGGGGTTATTTTTTTGTGAATCGGGTTTTCTTTTGGCATTTTCTCTTTTCTTTTGCATTTTTGCTTTGTTTTGCCATGCCATTCTTTTTCTTCTTTTCTATTTTCTTTTTGGCTTTTGTGCCTTTTCTTTTTATTCACTTCTTTTCTTTCTTTCATTTTTCTTTCTTTTCTTTTTCTTTGCCCTTTTGGCTTGATTTGACTTTTAGGCATTTCTTTGACAATTGAAAAAGAGAGAAATCAACAAATTGCATTTTATTTGTGTGGAATGTGTAGGAGGTAGGTGAATGGGTGAGTCGGGACGGCGCCTTCCCTTCAAACCCACAAAAAGGGGAGAACTTGGACTAATCAAACAATGCCAAACACGGTCACCTAAGGGTCAAGACTCGGTAACCAACGCCTTTTCACACCGTGGGTGGTCATAATGGTCAAAGGTGCAAATCCCGTAGTAAATCCCTAGTAAGCTAGGTGGACTCAAGGTAAAGGACCAACGAACTCATTGATTTAGGGTCATTCTACTAGGCTAAGGTCCAAGACTCGATTTACACTACTAAAAAGGGAAAGTAAGCACTCACACACTAGCCTCTAAACCGGGTTTTCGAAAACGGTTTACGCACAAGACACACAACACAACACAAAACAAAGACATGACGAAAACGAACGAAAGAAAAAGAAGCAAAAACAACAAAACAAAACAAAACATGAACAAACAAACACCACCCCAAACATCCAAACATATCACCAAATCAACCACAAGTGTGTACAAGCTCCACCCGAGCACACCTCAACACAACCTTCTCTAAACATCACAAGGAATAAAGAGGGAAAGAGGGTTAGAAGATGTTACCAGATGTCTTCAAAGCCTTCCAAACAACGGTGATTAAGCAACCTATAAGGAAAAGGGAGGCAAATACACACAACAAAACAAATATACGACACAAAGGCATAAAAAGGAAAGACACACAAAAGATAATCTTTTTGATTTTTGTGAAAAAATTTCAAATTCTTAGGGATTTTTAAGATTTTTTCGAAAAAAACTAAGAAAATAAAACTAACTATGCTAGAATATCGCTCACCCACACTTAAATCGAGCAATGTCCTCATGCTCGATCGTAGTGTGCGGAGAGACAAAAGAAAGAAAAAGAAACTACGAAAATAAAGCTGAAAATCAAAGATAAAAAATGAAGAAAAAGGGTAGAATGTGTCCGACCGGGGTGTAGTCAAGTCACCATGGGCCGAGACGAGAAAAGATATGGAAGGGGGAAGAAATAAAAAGAAAGAAATAAAAGGAAATGGGAGGGGAGGGCTAGGTGTAATCAAGTCACCTAGCCCGGATTCCGCCTAAATCCGACTAATTCTAACTAAAAGAAAAATAAAATAAAGGAAGAAAAAGAAAGACTAGTAAATTTGGATTTTTCAAATGATTCTCGATGTAATCACGTCATCGAGAATCGGGAGCGATCACCACAAAGGCCCCGAGGGCCAACAAAATACTCATAACAATGGGAAAGAAAATAGACGAGCATCAAAAGCGGAAAAGAAAAGAAAGATGCCATACCAGAGGTTAGCAACTAACGCATCTCCATCGCTTCACTAATTAAAGCCATCACCATGCTCGTCGTCATCCCCTTGCTCACTTACACTGTTTCCATCATCATCATCATTTCCATCTTCATCTTCTTCACCGGCTTCCTGATTACCCATCCCCGTATTTATATCGAAGGCATCATCGGCCTCGTACTCCTCATCATCCATCATGGCACCACTACCACTAGAATTACCGTGGTTAGGGAAATACTCGGGTCTATACCATGACGGAAGGTTGCCACGTGGATCAATATACCCCTGTTGAGCCAAAAGATGATAACCGGGGTATTGAGCATAATAATCATCCCTCCTCTGCTCATATTGTAACACCCGCTATTTTTCCTAGCATATTTATTCTTTCCGTTAGGACTCCATCTTAACTTTGTCACTTTTCGGCCTCGTATTTCATCATTTTTACTAAACTCCATTTTCATTTTTGAGTTTAATAATTTTTATTTTTAATTTTAAAGGTTTTAATTCTTTTTAAATCCATTTATTTGGTTTTCTTCGTAAACTAACTAATTTTCCGCGAGGAATTCTATTCCTCTTCGAATTGACGTTTTGAAACTCGGATTTAAGTTATTCTTTTTCCTAGAAATGTCTCAACACATTTATATAATATTTAAAACTAAGAAATATTTTTATTTACGAAAATTTAGCCTTTAATGATTTTATTACGAAGCTTCGCGAATAATTATTTTCTTACGTGAGGTTTACTCGAATTACTTTGAAATGCCTTTAACTATTTTACGATTATACTTTTATCAACTTATAAATTATTTGAGACTATTTTCTTACATTTTGGACCGACAAAGCTCTTGGTCACAAGTTTTATTACGTTTTATTTAAACGTTTCATTTTTATCACGTTAAAACGTAAACGTAAGATTATTTTCGTGTCATTCATTTGAGGCATTATTGTCGAGACTCTTCGTCCTCCTCCTCCTTCATTTGGCCGGCCATATCATGTGGGATAAGCATTGTTTTTATCAATTCATTCACTCTCATTTATGCTCACAAACCTTTCCATCCCCTTTCATTCATTTTGGTCATAAAAAAAAATATATTCATCATCTTTTCTTTCTCCTTCTTGGCTGAGTATTCTATCCTCATCCTGGCCTGATTTTTACTCCATTTCGAGTCACAATCGCATCGTCTTTATCGTCGTATTAATCCTCTTTCCGATTCCTTCGTTAAGGTATTAATCAACGTCGTTTTCGAACAATTTTTACCTTGATTTTTATTAGTTTTCTCATGGTATTATTCTGCCATGATTTTCGTGTTTGGTAGGATTTTTGGACGATCCCGAAGCCGACCAATATATCGTTGATTCAGACTTGGAGTAGAGGTAACGTCGATGTTACTCGGTATTTCAAGGTTTTAATTGTGTAGTTGCATGTATAAATTTTATATTTTATTTTTGTCAATATATGTATGTCATATAATCTGGAAAATTTTTAAAAGTTGAAAATTTGCATGTTTCGGTATTTTTATCGCTTTTACGAGATTAACGATTTAATTGTTATATTAATTTGTAAAATCATAATATTCGGCCTAAACATGTAATATATGTTTATATTCTGGAAAATGTTGTTTTTGATGATTTTTAACAATTTAGTATTTTTCTGATATTTTTGATATCGATTATTGAATTATTACCGTTTTCGGACAAAAACGATTAAAAGGCGATTTTTAGTTCTAGTACTTAAACATTTTATTTTAATCTGATTTTTGACGTGGTGAAACTTTATGGTGAAATAGAATTGTCTAAATGTTTTCATAATTTTTCGGAATTGTTAAGTGGATGAATTAATTAATCACTTTAAATCATCGTTTATCGTTAAAACCGTGTTTGTTGTTTAAATTCTCGATTTATGGTCTTTGGTTTAAATCTGGAAAAATTATGATTCTGATGATTTCATATTAAAATGTATTTTTATGATTTTTAGTGCCTGAATAAAATGTTAGGAACGATAAGTTTATTAATGAAATCGTTAATCGTGAAAACGGGTTTAAATGACGGTTTTGTTGGAATTTGTTGAATATGGAATCTTGGAAAAATCTCGATAATTTATATTCTGGAAAATTAGGATTTTAAAGTATAATAATAATTTTTGGATATTAATACTTAAATCGTTTTGTAATTACTATTTTTATTAATCGTTATTGTCGAGATTGGACGATTAACGAGAAAACACTTTAAAAACCGAGTTTTAGATTCTGGAAAATTTTCTTTTCTGGACAGAATGTCCATAAATACATTTTAACTATTTTACATAATTTTTGTACTATTTATTAAAGTCTTTAATTAATAAGTATTGATTTTCGGACAAATTGTGCTTTATCGTTAAAATTCTTCGTCTTACCTAAAAGAATTATTTTTCCAGCTATTTTGAAAGTGTTTAAGTCTGAAACTTTAAGAGTTAAATCATCCCTTAACATATTCTAAATATATTCAATGGTTTAGTTAAATAAAAGACGTTAAAATATTTAATTTGACATTTGCCGTAAAATTCTATTTATAATCGTATTGTCGTAACTAATAATAGTTAGGGAATTTTAGCTTTTTAACTTTTGAAAACACCCTAATTAGTATTATTAAAATGTTTAAGACATTTTTAATCATTTTGTAACGCTTATACGATATTTTAATAATTTCATAAAATTAAATGTTCACTCTAATAATTAATATCGTTAAGGCCGAAATTACTAGTTTTCTAAATCTATATCGTTTACTAAATATGTTGTATTAGTTTAAACTAATATTTTGCTATTTTCATATGATGCTATTTTTAGTAAGTTTCTAAAAATAGAATTTTCCTAAAATAGAAAGTTTCCTCTTTTGGAAAGTGATCCTTTTCTTTTTGTTCTCATATTGTTTATATTGAATACATCTTTTATATATCGATAATGGCTTGGTTTGGAGTTATGGAATAAGGACGAGTGTGAGGTTAGAGTAATATATTCTTGGGTTTACGTTTTTGCCATCAACTATAAGGCTGGTGTGTCTTTATGGGGCACACTAGTTGTTGAACCGAGCATATATGGTGTTCGGGAGTGTGTGTATATTTTCTTAAGCTCGTGCCTCGCAGTGTAAGACGCCGTCGGGTTGAACTGAGTATTTATGGTGCTCAGGAGGGGTGTACATATCATCTTAAACTAGGGCCACGCATTTATAAGTCGCCGTCCTATTATGGTTGAGTAGCCTAGTTAGAGATCGAAGTTTGATTTGTTTGAACTAAGTTCTCGAAGCTAGATTTTAGTATTCTCCTAGTGAAAGTCTAGCCTTCATCACTACTTCTATCCATAACGCCATTTTGATTATTTTATTTATTATCGATATGAATTGGTTTGCAGGTTGGCAAATATTCTTATGTTTCTTCGGAAACCCAGTTTAATATTTTGGTTTTGTGCTGAAAACTTATTTTAATATGATGTTTTACTGTTTTCCATTTTTACTATTTTTCTATAGTAGTAATTACAGTTTTAAAATCCTGTTATACGGCTGGGAGAACGTTGACGTTGCTCCTCACTGATTGTGGCTGTTGTGTTTTTAACATGACAGGTATGCATGTTTCTGGGTGTGGGCTAGCGGGCAGACATGATCCTTGCTCGATTAATTTTAATGATTTTGTTTTGTGGATTGTCAAACCTCTTCGTGGATTGTTTTAATTTTCGGCCATTTTATTTAAGGCCTAACGTTTGACTTTACCATTTAAATTATTACAAGACATAGTTACAGTGTGTTTTAATCCCGACTCTACAGTGTTTCCGCCACTGTATCGCTTTAGAATTTCTAGGGGATTACACATATTGCCCTAGATGTAGAGCACTAAGCATCGCGGCCATGGATGCATCGGCCGGGGGCTGAGGGTAGGCAAAGGGAGTGTAGGGGGTGTACGGAGGAACGTACACATACGCCGGGGGCGTAGGGTAAAAGGGGAGTGGTCGGGTAGCTTGCCGTTGTTGTTGTTGGGTTGATTTCTGTCGAGGCCTCACACTAGCATGTGTATGCGGACTAAGGGAGGAAGAGGCACCGGGGTCACCTCCCGCACCGGGCATTAGAAGGTTAGGCTCTCGGACCGGGACTAGGGAATGTCGCAAAGGCACAAGGGTCGGAAGCGTAGGGCATGGCAAAGTGAAGTGTGGCCGACCCGAGGTAAACCATTGATACCTCTTATGCTCCCTCTCATAGGCGATCCATTTATGGAACCTAGTCAAACGGTCCTCATCTATGGTAGTATCCCCCGGTACGGGGATCAAGTCCTCCTCGCTGAAATTTTCATCTACCGCCTTAGCTATGTGTGTTATAAGCCCCCCGAGAACAATCTCATTCACATTCTTCCCCGCCTTACTTATCTTATGGAAATGTTTTGCCAAAGCAAGGGAAAGGTCGGGGGTGAACCTAGGTTGACTCTTAAGATTTAAATAGGCCCCGAGTATGTTTAATTCTTGTTGCGTGAAAGAGCTCATTTCGGGTCTCCCAAATATCGTACCCGCAATTAATCGATGCCAAAAACGCAAAACCTAGTGGTGGACATGACGGCTAGACAACCGTCGATAGTCGACAAGGCTTAGACCGGTTATACTCTTCCAAACATCAATTTCACTAAAACCGGCGGGTGGGTCACAATTAGAAGCTAGGGGAAGACCAAAAATATCACCAAACTCGGGGAGGGTATAATTGTAGTAACCATTGTTCACCCGAAAAGCAACCCGGGGTGGATCAACTCTAGTATTTACAACAAAACTACTAAAGAACTCAAGGGTGAGTTGCTTGTAGGTCCGCTCATGCATGTTAAATAATATTTCCAACCCCATACCCACAAACAATTGTCTACATTGCTCAAGGATGCCAAGCTTCCTAAGTATGATTTTACAAATAAAACGAGTTGGCTCAAGAGGCTTACCAAGGAGCTTGTAGAATTGCTCCTTTTGCCATTCCGAACCAAAGATAAGAGTAGGAAAATCCGGATGGCAAGGAATTTCTGGCTCTTCAATCTCGACCTCGGGCTCGATTTCGGCTCTAGAAGTGGAAGCACTCTTCCTTTTCTTGCTAGCTACCACATTCCCTCTTTTCTTTGGAGCCATTAATGGTGAAGAAGCTTAAAAAATGGTGAACACCCAAACTCGGATTTTACCCAAAAACACTAACTAGAACCCACAAAAACACACAATAGAAGCTTAATAATGGTTTAATAAGCTTCCAAGACCAACTCCAACAAGCTAAATCGAGTTTGAAACCAAAACCCCACACTCGTGGAGGCTTAAATGTCGAAGAAGAAGCACCAAAAAGGAGTAGGGGATCATCCCGGTCGGGATGGATGATCCCGATCGGGTTGATAAACCCTTCCCGGTCGGGAAGCCTCCTTCCCGATCGGGATGACACTCTAGTGGACTCGATTTTTGGCACCCTCATCCCGATCGGGACAGCCCCATCCCGGTCGGGACGACACACCCTTCCCGGTCGGGAAGGGTCTTCATGACTCCCATGACCCCAAAAACCGACTCCCTTACTCACGATCCAAGCTCTATCACTAACCACTCCTTTCTAGAAGTCACCTTCACTTCACCTATCACAATAAACTCAAAATACACATCAAATTCACTCCCTCACATCGCTCATCAAAATACCAAAACAATTACAAGAATCCCACAAAAACAAAAGAGTCCTAGAAACAAAAATCACAAATACAAGCACTAGTACTCTAAAGAAGAGGAGAGGGGAATATACAACATGACGGTTCTTTAGGAACTCCGTCAAACCGAGGATGGTGTACTCCATTCTTCAACCATAGCCCTCAAGGGCATGGAGGAGCAAGTCGAACGCGCTACCAACATCATAGTGAAGGCCCAAGAAGCGCTCGAGCTTAACCGACCTCCACGGCCTCCAAGGAGGAGGCAAGAAATAGGATTCCCAAGACCCAAAATCATCTTCCAAGTATTCTCCGGGGTCTATCCATCCTACGAGCTTCACCAACCTCTTCCTCCCTAAGCATTGCCTCCAATCACAGGCAAGCTTCATCTCCAAGAAACAAGGCACAAAAAGCGGTTTTGGCCTCACTTCCTCGTTGCACACCCCCACACTTGCCTCAAGTTGTGGTTCCCCATCTTCATCACTCGGCTCCACATCATCATGAAGGAGAGAATCGAAACTTCTACCGGCGGTTTCAATCTCTTCCAAACCATCTCTTGGTGTACTAGCAAGGGGCTCTTGATGCTTGTCCAAATTATCGCACAAGGGCAACTCAAGGCTATCAATTTCACCCAACAACTTCACAAACTCCACAAAATCATCCAACTCACCATCCTCCTCCAATTCCTTGCCAATGTTGCCTTCACCAAGGGTCATATCCTCATTCGTCTCTTTTTGGGTAGACGATTGACGTTCTTCAAAGCAAATTTCTCCTCCAAAGGGAACTACATCGGCGGCTTCATGGCTAGGTTGCTCCCCTTTCTCAAGTGGGCACCCTTCATCTAATTGTGATGTTCGGGATAAAAGCATTATGGTTTTAACCGCTATTGCATTTAATCGAGCATCCCTCGCCTCGTTTTCCCTTCGAAATCGGGCCATGAATTCATCTTGCTCTTTTTGCATTTGAATGGCCATTTCTTGTGTGCTCCTTTGCAATTGAAGAATCGAATGATACAACTCGAAGTTTGACGATTGGTGGTCATTGGGGTCTTGTAAAGCTCCTTGATAATCTTGATGATGCCCAAGGGGTGGGGCATCATATTGTTGGTAGCAAGGTTGAGGTGATTGGTAGTATTGTGGGTCATGGGGTTCATATTGTGGTTGGGGTGGAGGGTAATATGGTGGGTTTTGGGGGTATTGGCTTCCATACGGTGAATCTTGATTTAACATGGTGGGTTCACAATCATAGCTCGAGTAATAGCCACCACGGTCGTAGGATTGATAGTCATTCACTCGTTGGTAGCCATCTCCATACTCTTGAAGATCATACCCGTCTTGATTACCCCAAGAAGCTTGATAGTAATTAGGAGTCATCATGTCGTAGCTTTGGTTCATGGAAGAAGAGGGGTAGCTCATATCGGCTTCCATGTGTGGGGAGTTTAGATCAAACCCCATGCTCGCTCGAAAATCGTAGCTCATACCCGGTTGGAAACCACTCATTCTAGCAACCGTCCGTTTAAGCGGCTCTGAGTTGCAAGAAGAAGATAATCACCACCTCTAAGCACAAACTGTAGACTAAGAACAAATTTGAGAAGCCTAGTGCTTTTTGGGCACTAGATAAGAGAGAAATAAACCACACACACACAAGAAGCAAAGTAACAAAAAGAAAAAAGAAAAACACAAACACAAAGACAAAGTAAAGTAACTAGAAAAACAAAGTCTAAACTAGCACCGTCCCCGGCAACGGCGCCAAATTGATGGGAGGGATTTGTCGTGGAATCCCAACCGTCAATAAAATAACCGGCTATTCCTACGGTAGATAGGGCAAGTCGGGTTGAATCCACGGGGACGGTAATGTATAGCCTAGACTAAGGTCGCCTAAATACTAGACTAAGTCAACGGACTAAGCTAATCTAGGAATGGTAGAGAGGGGAGAAAACTAGACTACAACTAAGGTAACGGAGAAACAAACAAGGAAAACGGGCTAGGATTAGGTCGGGGTCAAAGGGGTAACGGAATGGTCAAGGGATAACTAGAGCGAAGGAGGTAGTAGGGTAATCTAGGTTGGTCCGGGCTCTCGCAACTTAGACTCACCTAGAGGTTCCACCTAGAACCCATCTCGGCGACACACACGACAAACGGGGTTCTAGCGCGCTATGGTGGCCTAGGTCGCATCCGGGCTCTCGCTACTTAGACCGACCTAGGAGTCGTCCTCACCGGGCTCTCGCAACTTAATGAGGGAACCGAACCCACAACTAACTAACACCCACAAGAGAAAGGCAAGAAGAACAAGCATTCACAACTACTTAGTCATTCAAGCATTTAAACAAACATGTGATGTGCACCAAACCAAGAGGAAACCCAAATCTTCCACCAATATCTCTAACAATCCCCTAATCATCCAATTAACTCCCTAATCACCTTACTAACCCTAGCAAGAACACTACTCTAACATAATCAAACTAATACTAACAAGAACAAGAGAAATCAACACAAACATCAAAACAAACATAAACAAACTAGTGAAAATGATGAACAAGAACTAAAGATGAGAACTTGATGAATAATAAAGGATTAAGAGTAAAAAGGAAGAGGAGATTATACCATACTAGTGGAAAATGAAAAGATGAACACTTGTATATAAAGAAAACCCAAATTCCTCCACCAATGTTGTCAAGATTGGATTGATTCTTCAAGAGATCTCTTAATACAAGATTAAATTAAGATTAACTACTAATTACCGACTAATCTACACTAATCTAATCTAATCTAACCTAAAGAACTCTAGGGTTTAAGGAGAGGTCAAGAATATAACATAAGATAGTGTCTTAATACAAGAGGGGGGTATATATAGGGTTTAAGAATGAAAGGAGAAGAAAAGAATTGAAGGCGGGTTGCAGCACCCCCGTCCCGGCCGAGACGAGGTGGTCCCGGTCGGGATGGGGTCGGTCCCGGCCAGGAAGACCTGCTCCCGGTCGGGATGGGCAGTCAGTAGCTGCATCTTCGTTTCCTCCTTCATCCCGGACGGGATGAGGCCATACCCGTCCGGGATGAGCCTTGTAGGCCTCCAATATGAACTTTTTGGTCCCTCCTTTGTTCTCATGGGCTTCCCATCGATTCTCGGGACTCGGGATCGGGTCTCGGAGGCTCAGGATTGGGTCCCAAGGTCTCGGGGTCGATTCCAAGGCATCGAATCATCGTTTCTTTACTCCGTCGGCTCCAAAATGTGTATGTATCGAGTCGGAATAGCTCCAACTCTTCCAAATCGGTCTCGGGAACTTGAAACGAACTAAAGGAAGCATAAGAAGCCCCTAAACCGCTCCCAAGGAGCGATTCTACAACGAAATGGGACCAAAACACTACAAAATAGGCACTACAAACCACGGGACATACTTATAGACACTTATCAACTCCCCCACACTTAACCCTTACTCGCCCTCGAGTAAGCACATACTAACTACTAAACTATCCGAGTGGGTATTAGCGCACCCTACGCCCTTTCAACTCACGCGAGTACACATAGAGGAAAAGTGTACTCCGCAAGGCAAGTGGGGTCTTGCGACAAAACCGCGGATGCAACCGGACACAGAACACACAAACAAACACTTAGACGGTTGCACCCAAAACAAAAGAAATACCGCTTCCCTCTAAAAGCGGTGGAAGAAGCACCGGTTTAGGACTTGAGGTAAGTGACAACGTTCCCAAGCTAGCAATACAAACCAAGGTGGACTAAACCCTAATAGTATGACGATAAAGCAACAAAAACGTTGGTAACATACCTAGGTCCTCCTAACTTTCTAAAAACGTACTACGGGACGATCGGCGGAGTGGAAAAGTGAAGAACCACGGTGTTAGTCGACACTGTAGGTAAGTGAGACCCCGCCCCCTTTAGCGTGAGCCAAGAGGGTCGTCCCGTGTCCAAAACCGCCTAACTAGTCCAAGTAAAAAGGTGGAAAACATGCAAAATGAGGGAAGACCGACTAATGCCGCTATCATCCTTCCTCGGGACTCGGTCCTTTGGTAGGCTCTTCACGGCAAAAGTCGGAAAAAGGCTTATTTTTGTGGGGATTTCTTTTTGTGAGACGTGTTTTCTTTTGGCATTTTCTCTTTTCTTTTGCTTTTTGCTTTGTTTGTTGTCATGCCATTTCTTTTTCTTCTTTTCTATTTTCTTTTTGGCTTTTGTGCCTTTTCTTTTTCTTCATTTCTTTTCTTTCTTTTGTTTTTTCTTTCTTTTCTTTTCTTTGCCCTTTTGGGCTTGATTTGGCTCTTTGGCACTTTCATTGTATAACAAGAAAGGGAGAATCAACAATTTGCAATTTATTGTGTGTATATGTGTAGGAGGTAGGGAAATGGGTAAGTCGGGACGGGCCCTTCCCTTCTAACCCACAAAAAGTGGAGAACTTGGACTAATCAAACAATCCTAAACACGGTCACCTAAGGGACGAGACTCGGTAACCAAGGCCTTTTCACACCGTGCGTGGGTGGTCATAATGGTCAAAAGTGCAAATCCCATAGTAAATTCCTAGTAAGCTAGGTGGACTCAAGGCAAAGGACCAACGAATTCATTGGTTTAGGGTCATTCTACTAGATTAAAGTCCAAAACTCGATTTATACTACTAGGAAGGGAAAGTAAGCACCCACACACTAGCCTCTAAACCGGGTTTTCGAAAACCATTTACACACAAGACACACAACAAAACACAAAACAAAGACTCAACGAAAACGAAAGAAAAAGAAACAAAAGCAACAAAACAAGAACAACACAAAATGAACACATACATAACACAAACACCACCCCTAGCTTCCAAATGAGCAACCAACCAACATCAAACTTTACAAAGCTCCTCCCGAGCACACCACATCACAATCTCCTCCAAATTCTGCAAGAGATAAAGAAGGAAAAAGGGATAGAAGATGTTACCAGACATCTTGAAAGCTTTCCAAAGCCATCGGTGGTTTAAGCAACCTATAAGGAAAAGGGGGGCAAACACACACAACAAAACAAATATACGAGACAATGACACAAAAGAAAAACACAAAAAAAGATAATCTTTTTGATTTTTGTGAAAAAATTTCAAATTTTTATGGTTTTTAAAGATTTTTCGAAAAACTAAGAAAATAAACTAAGCTATACTAGAATATCGCTCCCCCACACTTAAACCGAGCAATGTCCTCATATGCTCAATTGTAGTGTGCGGAGAGACAAAAGAAAGAAAAAGAAACTACGAAAATAAAACTAAAAATCAAAAATTAAGTGAAGAAAAGGGTAGAAGGTGTCCGGCCGGGGTGTAGTCAAGTCACCATGGGCCGAGACTAGAAAAGATATGGATGGGGGAAGAAAAATAAAAAGAAGGAAATAAAAGGAAATGGGAGGGGAGGGCTAGGTGTAATCAAGTCACCTAGCCCGGATTCCGCCTAAATCCGACTAAATCCTCAAAAAGGAAAGTGAAAATCTTGTAAAATTTGGATTTTGAAAGGACTCTGGATGTAGTCACGTCATCGAGAGTCGGGAGCAACATATACCAAGGCCTCGAAGGCCACTAAGATACTATGACTCAAGGGGAAGGGAATAAATAAAGGAAAACAAGCAATAAAAGACGGAAAAGTAAGGATAGTTACCGAAACCAATCGGCTAGTAACTCACTCGCTCCATCATCTCAATGATCATTATAGGCACAAAGCTTGTCTTCATCATTGCTAATCCTCTTCATTCTCGATAATACCGCACGGTAGAGGTGGTAAAGGTGTGAGGAGGGTGGGATTTGATGTGAATATCGGTCTAAAGTGAGGAGGAAATGAGGTGAAGGTATGGAAATGAAGTAAGTGGGTGGTATGATATGAGCAAGGAAGGTAGGGAGGTTGGCTGGGGGTATATAATGTTGGGTGGGCTTAAATGTCGAAGAAGAAGCACCAAAAAGGAGTAGGGGATCATCCCGGTCGGGATGGATGATGCCGATCGGGTTGATAAACCCTCCCGGTCGGGAAGCCTCCTTCCCGATCGGGATGACACTCCAGTGGACTCGATTTTTGGCACCCTCATCACGATCGGGACGGCCCCATCCCGGTCGGGACGACACACCCTTCCCGGTCGGGAAGGGTCTTCATGACTCCCATGACCCCAAAAACCGACTCCCTTACTCACGATCCAAGCTCTATCACTAACCACTCCTTTCTAGGAGTCACCTTCACTTCACCTATCACAATAAACTCAAAATACACATCAAATTCACTCCCTCACATCGCTCATCAAAATACCAAAACAATTACAAGAATTCCACAAAAACAAAAGAGTCCTAGAAACAAAAATCACAAATACAAGCACTAGTACTCTAAAGAAGGGGAGAGGGGAATATACAACATAACGGTTCTTTAGGAACTCCGTCAAACCGATAATGGTGGACTCCATTCTTCAACCATAGCCCTCAAGGGCATGGAGGAACAAGTCGAACGCGCTACCGACATCATAGTGAAGGCCCAAGAAGCGCTCGAGCTTAACCGACCTCCACGGCCTCCAAGGAGGAGGAAGGAAGTAGGATTCCCAAGACCCAAAATCATCTTCCAAGTAGTCTCCGGGGTCTATCCATCCTACGAGCTTCACCGACCTCTTCCTCCCTAAGCATTGCCTCCAATCACAAGCAAGCTTCATCTCCAAGAAAAGAGGCACAAAAAGTGGTTTTGGCCTCACTTCCTCGTTGCACACCCCCACACTTGCCTCAAGTTGTGGTTCCCCATCTTCATCACTCGGCTCCACATCATCATGGAGGAGAGAATCGAAACTTCTACCGGCGGTTTCAATCTCTTCCAAACCATCTCTTGGTGTACTAGCAAGGGGCTCTTGATGCTTGTCCAAATTATCGCACAAGGGCAACTCAAGGCTATCAATTTCACCCAACAACTTCACAAACTCCACCAAATCATCCAACTCACCATCCTCCTCCAATTCCTCGCCAATGTTGCCTTCACCAAGGGTCATATCCTCATTCGTCTCTTTTTGGGTAGACGATTGAGGTTCTTCAAAGCAAATTTCTCCTCCAAAGGGAACTACATCGACGGCTTCATGGCTAGGTTGCTCCCCTTTCTCAAGTGGGCACCCTTCATCTAATTGTGATGTTCGGGATAAAAGCATTACGGTTTTAACCGCTATTGCATTTAATCGAGCATCCCTCGCCTCGTTTTCCCTTCGAAATCGGGCCATGAATTCATCTTGCTCTATTTGAATGGCCATTTCTTGTGTGCTCCTTTGCAATTGAAGAATCGAATGATACAACTCCAAGATTGACGATTGGTGGTCATTGGGGTCTTGTAAAGCTCCTTGATAATCTTGATGATGCCCAAGGGGTGGGGCATCATATTGTTGGTAGCAAGGTTGAGGTGATTGGTAGTATTGTGGGTCATGGGGTTCATATTGTGGTTGGGGTGGAGAGTAATATAGTGGGTTTTGGGGGTATTGGCTTCCATACGGTGAATCTTGATTGAACATGGTGGGTTCACAATCATAGCTCGAGTAATAGCCACCACGGTCGTAGGATTGATAGTCATTCACTCGTTGGTAGCCATCTCCATACTCTTGAAGATCATACCCGTCTTGATTACCCCAAGAAGCTTGATAGTAATTAGGAGTCATCATGTCGTAGCTTTGGTTCATGGAAGAAGAGGGGTAGCTCATATCGGCTTCCATGTGTGGGGAGTTTAGATCAAACCCCATGCTCGCTCGAAAATCGTAGCTCATACCCGGTTGGAAACCACTCATTCTAGCAACCGTCCGTTTAAGCGGCTCTGAGTTGCAAGAAGAAGATAATCACCACCTCTAAGCACAAACTGTAAACTAAGAACAAATGTGAGAAGCCTAGTGTTTTTTGGGCACTAGACAAGAGAGAAATAAACCACACACACACAAGACGCAAAGTAACAAAAAGAAAAAAGAAAAACACAAACACAAAGACAAAGTCAAGTAACTAGGAAAACAAAGTCTAAACTAGCACCGTCCCCGGCAACGGCGCCAAATTAATGGGAGGGATTCGTCGTGGAATCCCAACCGTCAATAATATAACCGGCTATTCCTACGGTAGATAGGGCAAGTCGGGTCGAATCCACGGGGACGGTAATGTATAGCCTAGACTAAGGTCGCCTAAATACTAGACTAAGTCAACGGACTAAGCTAATCTAGGAATGGTAGAGAGGGGAGAAAACTAGACTACAACTAAGGTAACGGAGAAACAAACAAGGAAAATGGGCTAGGATTAGGTCGGGGTCAAAGGGGTAACGGAATGGTCAAGAGATAACTAGAGCGAAGGAGGTAGTAGGGTAATCTAGGTTGGTCCGGGCTCTCGTAACTTAGACCCACCTAGAGGTTCCACCTAGAACCCATCTCGGCGACACACACGACAAACGGGGTTCTAACGCGCTATGGTGGCCTAGGTCGCATACGGGCTCTCGCTACTTAGACCGACCTAGGGGTCGTCCTCACCGGGCTCTCGCAACTTAATGAGGGAACCGAACCCACAACTAACTAACACCCACAAGAGAAAGGCAAGAAGAACAAGCATTCACAACTACTTAGTCATTCAAGCATTTCAACAAACATGTGATGTGCACCAAACCAAGAGGAAACCCAAATCTTCCACCAACATCTCTAACAATCCCCTAATCATCCAATTAACTCCCTAATCACCTTACTAACCCTAGCAAGAACACTACTCTAACATAATCAAACTAATACTAACAAGAACAAGAGAAATCAACACAAACATCAAAACAAACATAAACAAACTAGTGAAAATGATGAACAAGAACTAAAGATGAGAACTTGATGAATAATAAAGGATTAAGAGTAAAAAGGAAGAGGAGATTATACCATACTAGTGGAGAATGAAAAGATGAACACTTGTATATAAAGAAAACCCAAATTCCTCCACCAATGTTGTCAAGATTGGATGGATTCTTCAAGAGATCTCTTAATACAAGATTAAATTAAGATTAACTACTAATTACCGACTAATCTAAACTAATCTAATCTAATCTAACCTAAAGTACTCTAGGGTTTAAGGAGAGGTCAAGAATATAACATAAGATAGTGTCTTAATACAAGAGGGGGGTATATATAGGGTTTAAGAATGAAAGGAGAAGAAAAGAATTGAAGGCGGGCTGCAGCACCCCCGTCCCGGCCGAGACGAGGTGGTCCCGGTCGGGATGGGGTCGGTCCCGGTCGGGAAGACCTGCTCCCGGTCGCGATGGGCAGTCAGTAGCTGCATCTTCGTTTCCTCCTTCATCCCGAACGGGATGAGGCCATACCCGTCCGGGATGAGCCTTGTAGGCCTCCAATATGAACTTTTTGGTCCCTCCTTTGTTCTCATGGGCTTCCCATCGATTCTCGGGACTCGGTATCGGGTCTCGGAGGCTCGGGATTGGGTCCCAAGGTCTCGGGTTCGATTCCAAGGCATCGAATCATCGTTCCTTTACTCCGTCGGCTCCAAAATGTGTATGTATCGAGTCGGAATAGCTCCAACTCTTCCAAATCGGTCTCGGGAACCTGAAACGAACTAAAGGAAGCATAAGAAGCCCCTAAACCGCTCCCAAGGAGCGATTCTACAAGGAAATGGGACAAAAACACTACAAAATAGGCACTACAAACCACACTTATCAACTCCCCTGGTCGAGAGAAGTCAATTTAGTGGGTTACCAACCGAAGATCCTCATCAACACATGGAAACCTTTTCGGATTATTGTGACGCTATTTCGCAAACGGGAATAACTCAAGACCAAATTCGGTGGGTATTATTTCCTTTCTCTCTTATTGGTAAAGCGAAGCAATGGTTCAAGGGGGTGGACAAAGCAAGACTTGGCATTGACACTTGGAAGAAGCTAGCTTTAGCCTTCTACCAACAATTCTATCCCCCGGAGAAGACAAATCTATTGAGAGCTTCTATCACGGGTTTCCAACAACGTGACGATGAAAGCCTATATGAATCATGGGAAAGATTCAAAGCCTTGATCCGTTCTTGTCCACACCATGGTTTATCGCAATGGTTCCTCGTGCAACAATTTTGGAACGGGTTATATGAAGACTCAAGGGCCATACTCAACATGGGATCTAACGGTAGGTTTACCGAAGTAGAGGATGACCAAACTTGGTCGAGGATCGAAGAGATGGCGGTGCATAATTCGCAATACTCTAGGCCTAGGAAGGCACATCGAGGAGGCATGCATGAGGTTGATGCTATCACTAAGTTAAGCATTGACCTTGGAGCTCAATTGAAAACACACATGGAGACTATTGACAAGAAGCTCCAAAGCCACCTCAACCAAGTCCAAGGCTCTAGTTCCTCCCACCATCAACCGATTCAAGAAGTGAATGCTTTGGAGTTTGCACCTCCTTTGCCTTATTTTGGGATGTGTGATACTTGTGGAATCGTTGGTCATGATCCTATGCATTGTAGAGGAAGTATTGAGCAAGTGAACGCCTTTCAAGCGTTCAAGCAATGTACCTCCTACTCTAATCAATTCCAAGCTTCCAATCAAGTCCCTCAACAACAAGCCTTTCGACATCAACAACAACATCGTCCCTATGTTCCACCTCCTTTAAGGGACAACAACCAAGGTTACCAAGGTTACATGGGTAATCCAAGACCCTTCAACAACTTCAAGCAAAATAACCAAGGTACCTTTAACAACAACAATCAAGGGTTCCAACAAGGGAACTTCAATCAAGGCGGTTTCAAAGGAAACCAAGGCTTCCAACAACAACAAAACCACAATCAAGGCCTTAATCAAGGCAATTCTCATGGGTTCCAAGGGAACCATCAACAACAACAAGCAAATCAAAGTTATCAACAACAAAGCAAGCCTAGGAGCCGGTCTCCTATTCATGACTATGGTACTCCGTTAGCCCTCACCGATACTCCACATAATCCATCATCTCCACCACGGGATTTCGACGTACAAAAGTATATGATGGATATGCATAGGAGTAATCAAGAGATGGCAAGAAATCAACAAGAGTTCTTTGCTTACGTTCAAAAGGACAACCTAGCAAGAGATGCTCATGCGAAGTCGATGGAAACCCGAATATCTCAACTTGCTTCGGAGATCTCTACAAGACAAAAGGGGCAACTACCTCCTCAAGGTGAAACACCGAAATTTGAGCATGTAAATGCTATTACTACGGGGAGTGGTACGTCCTATGAACCCCCTTTTTCCCGTAGTGAGCAAGAACCAAGACAAGAAGTCATACCCCCCTCTCAAGACGATGCAAGCTATGAAAATCCAATTGAGGAGCAAGTTTTATGGGAAGTTGAAAAACCCCAAGAAGACAACCCCCCCCCCCCCCCCCCTCTTCAAGAGAAAGACAAGGGAAAAAGGAAAGTGTCCTTTGAAGAGTCCACCCCTATTGAGCAAAACAAGTACCAAATCAAGTTGCCTTTCCCATCAAGGCAAGTGAAGACTAAGGTGGACACTCAATACGACAAGTTCCTTAGTATTGTGAAGAAATTGGATGTTAGTGTCCCGTTTACCGAGTTACTTACCCAAATCCCGGCATATGGTAAATTCTTGAAAGAAATCTTGGCTAGGAAGAGGTCCATCGACAAGGAAGAGACGATAGCGTTCACGAGGGTGGTGAGCGAGCTTATTCAAGGTTCCACACTTCCGAAGTTGAAGGACCCGGGTAGTTTCTCTATCCCATGCACCATCGGCAATTACAAGATCGAGAGAGCTACGTGTGATTTGGGTGCGAGTGTGAGCATTATTCCCTACACCATTTGTGAGCGATTAGGGATGACGGAGTTGAAATGTACGTCCATTACACTCCAAATGGCCGATAAGTCTCTTAACCGACCATTGTGAATGTTAGAGGATGTGCCGGTTCGAATAGGGAAGTTCTTCATTCCGGTCGACTTCATTGTGGTTGACATGCCGGAGGATGCTAACACTCCCATCATCCTTGGACGCCCATTTTTACACACCGCCGGTGCCGTGATCGATGTGAAGAAGGGTCGGATTACTTTTCAACTAGGCGACGAGGAGTTAGTGTTCGACCTTCAAGGCAACACTTCTCCTATGACCGAGACATGTAATATGATCCATGCCACGGAAGACATCGATCGAGGGAAAGATCCGGGACAAAGCTTGAAGAAGTACTCTTATGTACTTGAGGATGATGACTCCGATTTGGAGGAGGATGAGAGCCCATATCATGGGTTGGATGACAAGTGCAATGACAAGGAAGAAGATGAGCCTCCCTTGGGGTCACATGAGGATCGTTGGACGTTTGGGTATATCCCGAAGGATCGCAAGTACAAGTTCAAGCCATTGAACTTAGTAGATCGGGATGCCCCGGGAACGTCTAGGCAAGGCCATGAAGAGTCTTGGGATGTGGTTGGTTATATAACATGCTTGATTGAAGACTTCTCTAGGGCCTTCGACTTGTTCCTACGTGCTCTTGATGGAGATGGGATCGGTCATTGTTGTTGAAAATGATTGAAGAAAGCACCATCTTGGTTTGACGAAGTTCCACAAGAACCGTCTCATTGTATACATTTCTTACTTGTAGTTAGTTTGGTCTTTCTTGGTGAATTCTTGTAATTTTGGATTATCGATGAGCGGTGTGAGGGAGAGAGTTTGATGTTGAGTTTGAGTTTATTTGATAGGTATGAAGTGAGGATGATTCCTAGAGAAGAATAGCTATGATTGAGCTTGGGTTGTAAGCACGAGGATCGGGTTTTTGAAGCTTGGAGCAAGCTTTTGGGATTGTGGAACTTGAAGAAGACCCATCCCGGCCGGGAAGAGGCTTCCCGACCGGGACGGGCGTGGCATCCCAACCGGGAGGGAGTCATCCCAATCGGGATGGGGGTGCACAAATTCGAGCTCACTGGAGGTACATCCCGACCGGGAAGGAAGCGTCCCGACCGGGATGGGTGAGACATCCCGAACGGGATCGAGCTTCCTGACCGGGACGGGCACCTGCTCCCCCTTTGTGTTTCTTCTTCGCAAATCGAGTCCACCCAACCGTTTTATGCCCCCTCCCAACATCCCTAGCTATCCTAGCCTTGTCATATGCCTCATTTATTTCATTGACATGCCCTCACTCCATTTCCTATCCACTTTACACCGACTCTCACATCAAATCCCACCCCCTACCATTACTACCTATACCGTGAGTTCTCTTCAAGTGTGAAGCGAGATGGCAACCGAGAAGACAAGCGACAAGCCTCTAATGATCATCGAGACGATGGAGCAAGTGAGTTACTAGCCGCTCGGTTTGGGTAACTATCCTTACTTTTCCATTTTTTTATCGCTTCTTTTTCATTGTTTGTCCCCTTCCCTTGAGTCACGGTATCTTAGTGGCCTTCGAGGCCATAGTATGGTTGCTCCCAACTTCCGATGACGTGATTGTGTCGAGAGTCAATTGTTTAATCCAATTGTACAAGATTTTCACCCTTTCTAGGAATTAGTCGGATTTGGACGGAATCCGGGCTAGGTGACTTGATTACACCTAGCCCTCCCCTCCCATTTCCTTTTATTTCCTTCTTTTATTTCTTCCCCCTTCCATATGTTTTCTTGTCTCGGCCCATGGTGACTTGACTACTCCCCGGCCGGACACCTTCTACCGTTTTCTTCACCTTATTCTTTGATTTTTAGCCTTATTTTCGTAGTTTCTTTTCCTTTTCTTTTGTCTCTCCGCACACTACAATTGAGCATATGAGGACATTGCTCGGTTTAAGTGTGGAGGAGCGATATTCAATCATAGTTAGTTTTATTTTTTCCCTTTTTCGAAAAACCTTTAAAAATACCTAAAAATTTGAAAAGATTTCACAAAAATCAAAAAGATTTGCTTTTTGTGTCTTTTTCCTTTGTGTCGTTGTGTCGTATATTTGTTTTGTATTGTGTGTGTTTTGCCTCCCTTTTCCTTATAGGTTGCCTAATCTCCGTTGTTTGGAAAGCTTTGAAGAGATCCGGTAACATCCTCTAACCCTCTTTCCCTCTTTATTCCTTGTGATGTTTGGAGAAGGTTGTGTTGAGGTGTGCTCGGGTGGAGCTTGTACATTCTTGTGGTGGATTTGATGACTTGTTTGGAAATTCGGGGTGGTGTGTGCTTTTTTTATGTGTTTGTCTTGTTTTGTTTTATTTTGTTGCCTTTTTGTTTCTTTTTCTTTCGTTCGTTTTCGCCGTGTCTTTGTTTCGTGTTCTGTTGTGTGTCTTGTGTGTAAATGGTTTTCGAAAACCCGGTTTAGAGGCTAGTGTGTGAGTACTTACTTTCCCTTCCTAGTAGTATAAATCGAGTCTTGGACTTTACTCTAGTAGAATGACCCTAAATCAATAAATTCGTTGGTCCTTTACCTTGTGTTCACCTAGCTTACTAGGGATTTACTACGGGATTTGCACTTTTGACCATTATGACCACCCACGGTGTGAAAATGCCTTGGTTACCGAGTCTCGTCCCCTAGGTGACCGTGTTTAGGATTGTTTTGATTAGTCCAAGTTTTCCCTTTTTTGTGGGAAAGCGCGCCCCCGACTCTCCCATTCCCCTACCTCCTACACACATCCACTCAATAAAATTGCAAATTGTTGATTTCTATCTTTCTTGTTACACAAGGAAATGCCAAAAATGCCAAATCTTGCCAAAAGGGCAAAGAAAAGAAAAGAAAGAAAAATGAAAGAAAGAAAAGAAATGAAGAAAAAGAAAAGGCACAAAAGCCAAAAAGAAAATAGAAAAGAAGAAAAAGAAATGGCATGGCAACAAACAAAGCAAAATGTCAAAAAGAAAGGAAAGTGCCAAAAGAAAACACGTCTCACAAAAAGAATCCCCACAAAAATAAGCCTTTTTCCGAATTTTGCCGTGAAGAGCCTACCAAAGGACCGAGTCCCTAGGAAGGATGATAGCGGCATTAGTCGGTCTTCCCTCATTTTGCGTGATTTCCACCTTTTTACTTGGACTAGTTAGGCAGTTTTGGACACGGGATGACCCTCTAGGCTCACGCTAAAAGGGGCGGGGTCTCACTTACCTACAGTGTCGACTAACACCGTGGTTCTTCACTTTTCCACTCCGCCGATCGTCCCGTAGTACGTTTTTAGAAAGTTAGGAGGACCTAGGTAAGTTACCAACGTTTTTTATTGCTTGATCATCATACTATTAGGGTTTAGTTCACCTTGGTTTGTATTGCTAGCTTTGGAACGTTGTCACTTACCTCGAGTCCTGAACCGGTGCTTCTTTCACCGCTTTTTTAGGGAAGTGGTATTTCTTTTATTTTGGGTGCAACCGTCTAAGTGTTTGTTTGTGTGTTTTGTGTCCGGTTGCATCCGCGGTTTTGTCGCAAGACCCGACTTGCCTTGCGGGGTTTACTTCTCCTCTAAGTGTACTCGCGTGAGTTGAAGGGGCGTAGGGTGCGCTAATACCCACTCGGATAGTTTAGTAGTTAGTATGTGCTTACTCGAGGGCGAGTAAGGGTTAAGTGTGGGGGAGTTGATAAGTGTAGTTTGTAGTGCTTATTTTGTTGTGTTTAGTCCCATTTTTCTTTGTGGAATCGCTCCTTGGGAGCGATTTATGGGTTTCTTATGCTTCCTTTAGTTCGTTTCAGGTTCCCGAGACCGATTTGGAAGAGTTGGAGCGATTCCGACTCGATACATACACATTTTGGAGCCAACAGAGTAGAGGAACGATGACTCGATGCCTTGGAATCGACCCCGAGATCTCGGGACCCAATCCTGAGCCTCCGAGACCCAATCCCGAGTCTCGAGAATCAACGAGAAACCCATGAGAGGCTAGGAGGGACCAAAGAGCTCTTAAGGGAGGACTACAAAGACCCATCCCGTTCGGGATGGCCTCATCCCGTTCGGGATGAAGTGAACATGAAGCGCGGCTACTGTGAGCCCATCCCGATCGGGAAGGTCCTTCCCGACCGGGAAGGATGGCCCATCTTGACCGGGACCAAGCCTTCCCGACCGGGAAGGGTCAGTTACAGCTCCGCCTTGTTTCCTTCAATTCCTTTCCACTTGTAACCCTATATATACCCCCCCTCTTGTATTAAGACACTATCTTATCATACCCTTGACTAGTTTAAGCCTCCAAAACCCTAGATTTACGTTCACTCATTAGTTTTAATCTTCCTTTAATCTTAGTTAATCCTTAGTTAATTCTTGTAATTAATTCTTGTATTAAGAGGATAATTGAAGAATTCTCCAAGCTTGACAACCTTGGGTTTTATTTGGGTTCTTATTTATACAAGATTGCATCTTTTCATCTTCATAGTGTTGGTATAATCATCTCTACTCTTAATCTTGTTTATTTAATCGGGTTTGAATCTTTTCATATTGTTATTGTTGTTATTCTTGTTATTCATTATGAATGTTTGTTTTGTGAGTTTGTTTTCTCTTATGATTGTTAGTTTGACCATGATAATGAGTGAGTAGTGATCTTGTGGGGTTAGTAGGGGGATTAGGGGTAGATTATGGATGATTAGGGTTGATTGAGAGAAAAAGGGTGAATCTTTGTTGTTAGTCACATTGTGGGCAGTCTATGTGTTTGTTGATATGCTTGTATGAGTTGTAGTGGTCATGCTTCCCATACTTGTGCTCATCTTCTCATTGATTGTCTATTATGTGGAAATGTCGAGAATAGTTTAGTCGCGAGAGCGCGGACTAGGGTCTAAGTTGCGAGAGCCCGGACCCACCTTGGCATCGGTCTAAGTTGCGAGAGCCCGGACCGACCCTAGCAATTAGGAGAAACCTATACCCTTGATCACCCCAATTACCCTTCTACACATATGAACCCGACCTACCCCAATTTCTTCCATATTTGAGTTCATCTTTCTAGTTAGCCTTCGTTCTTCTAGTTTACTTATTAGTTCGATCATTAGCTTAGTCATACTTCTCCTCCATCATAGTTTTCCATTTATCGTTTCTTTGTGTTTGTCTGGTAGCATAGTCTCGTTTGTAGGCCGACCTAGTCTAAACCTTGCAATACCGTCCTCGTGGATACGATCCCGAATTACCCTAGCTACCCACTAGGTGTAATCGGTAGTTTATTGTTGGCTAGGGACGTGACGAATTCCTACCATCAATTTGCCGTGGAGGTTGGCTAGGCTCGAGCGCTTCTTGGGCCTTCATTATGATGTCGGTAGCGCGTTCGACTTGCTCCTCCATGCCCTTGAGGGCTACGGTTGAAGAAGAGTCCACCATCCTAGGTTTGACAGAGTTCCTAAAGAACCGTCATGTTGTATATTCCCTTCCTCTTCTTTAGAGTACTTGTGCTTGTATTTGTGTGTTTTATTTTTTTTGATTTTGTTAGTTTTGTGATATTCTTGTAATATTGGATTGTTGATGAGCGTTGAGA
The DNA here is from genome assembly GCA_958450325.1 of Agrostemma githago. Classification (NCBI taxonomy): domain Eukaryota; kingdom Viridiplantae; phylum Streptophyta; class Magnoliopsida; order Caryophyllales; family Caryophyllaceae; genus Agrostemma; species Agrostemma githago. The sequence continues at coordinate 18,548,094 of OY288250.1, forward strand.
GGGAGAGAATTTAATGTGTGTTGGAGCTTTGTTGATAGGTGAAGTGCATGTGATTCCTAGAAAGGAATGGTTGATGATGGAGTTTGGTTTGCGAGCGAGGAAGTCGGTTTTTGAAGCTTATGACAAGCTTTTGGGCTTGGGGAAAGCAAAGAAGACTCGTCCCGACCGGGAAGAGGGCTTCCCGACCGGGAAGGATGAGGAATCCCGACCGGGAAGGAGCCATCCCGATCGGGATGAAGGTGCAAAAATTCGGACTCACTGGAGTGCATTCCCGACCGGGACGAGAGCTTCCCGATCGGGAAGGGTTTATCAACCCGATCGGGACCATCCATCACGACCGGGATGGTCCCCTTTCTCCCTTTTGAGCCTTTTCTTGGGCGTTTGGCTCCACCCATCCATTATACCCCCTCCCAACCTCCCTACTCCTCCATATTCCTATCATATGACCCGTACAACTCACTTTACACCGAGATCCACATCAAACCCCACCTCCTCACACCATTACTACCCCAACCATGCGGTCCTACCACGCTTGAAGCGGGATAGCAATGATGAAGACAAGCAAGTGCCAATATTGATCCATGAGACGATGGAGAGAGTGAGTTGCTAACCTATGGTACGGCAACTATCCTTTCTTTTCCGTTTTTGTTGTTGCTTGTTTTCCTTTGTTTATTCCCTTCCCCTTGTACACTTATGAGTCATGGTATCTAGTGGCCTTCGAGGCCTCGGTAGTTGTTGCTCCCGACTCTCGATGATGTGACTACATCGAGAGTCATTTTCAAAATCCAAATTTTAAAAGTTTTTCACTCTTTCTTTATGAGGATTTAGTCGGATTTAGGCGGAATCCGGGCTAGGTGACTTGATTACACCTAGCCCTCCCCTCCCATTTCCTTTTATTTCCTTCTTTTTATTTTCTCCCCCCTTCCATATCTTTTTCTCGTCTCGGCCCATGGTGACTTGACTACACCCCGGCCGGACACCTTCTACCTTTTTCTTCACCTTATTCTTTGATTTTTAGCTTTATTTTCGTAGTTTCTTTTCTTTTTCTTTTGTCTCTCCACACACTACGATTGAGAATATGAGGACATTGCTCGGTTTAAGTGTGGGGGAGCGATATTCTAGCATAGTTAGTTTTATTTTCTTAGTTTTTTCGAAAAAATCTTTAAAAACCATAAAAATTTGAAAAATTTCACAAAAAATCAAAAAGATTTTCTTTTGTGTGTTTTCCTTTTGTGTCATTGTGTCGTGTATTTGTTTTGTTTTGTGTGTTTGCCCTCTTTTCCTTATAGGTTGCTTAAATCGCCGCTAATTTTGGAGAGCTTTCATGATGTCCGGTAACATCTTCTATCCCTTTTTTCTTCTTTGTCTCTTGCGGAGTTTGGAGGAGATTGTGATGTGGTGTGCTCGGGTGGAGCTTTTACATACGTGTGGTTGATTTGGTAACATGTTTGGAAATTCGGGGTGGTGTTTGTGTCTTGTATGTGTTCGTTTTGTTTTGCTCTTGTTTTGTTGCTTTTGCTTCTTTTTCTTTCGTTCGTTTTCGTCGTGTCTTTGTTTCGTGTTTTGTTGTGTGTCTTGTGCGTAAAAGGTTTTCGAAAACCCGGTTTAGAGGCTAGTGTGTGAGTGTGTACTTTCCCTTTTTAGTAGTGTAAATCGAGTCTTGGACTTTACTCTAGTAGAATGACCTTAAATCAATGATTTCGTTGGTCCTTTACCTTGAGTACACCTTGCTTACTAGGGATTTACTACGGGATTTGCATTTTGACCATTATGAGCACCCACGGTGAGAAAAGGCCTTGGTTACCGAGTCTCGTCCCCTAGGTGACCGTGTTTAGGATTGTTTTGATTAGTCCAAGTTCTCCACTTTTTGTGGGTTAGAAGGGAAGGGCCCGTCCCGCCTTACCCATTTCCCAACCTTCTACACATATACACACAATAAATTGCAAATTGTTGATTCTCTCTTTCTTGTTACACAAAGGAAATGCCAAAAATGCCAAATCTTGCCAAAAGGGCAAAGAAAAGAAAAAGAAAGAAAAAAATGAAAGAAAGAAAAGAATGAAGAAAAAGAAAAGGCACAAAAGCCAAAAAGAAAATAGAAAAGAAGAAAAAGAAATGGCATGGCAACAAACAAAGCAAAATGCAAAAGAAAAGAGAAAATGCCAAAAGAAAACCCGTCTCACAAAAAGAAATCCCCACAAAAATAAGCCTTTTTCCGACTTTTGCCGTGAAGAGCCTACCAAAGGACCGAGTCCCGAGGAAGGATGATAGCGGCATTAGTCGGTCTTCCCTCATTTTGCATGTTTTCCACCTTTTTACTTGGACTAGTTAGGCGGTTTTGGACACGGGACGACCCTCTTGGCTCACGCTAAAGGGGGCGGGGTCTCACTTACCTACAGTGTCGACTAACACCGTGGTTCTTCACTTTTCCACTCCGCCGATCGTCCCGTAGTACGTTTTTAGAAAGTTAGGAGGACCTAGGTAAGTTACCAACGTTTTTGTTGCTTTATCGTCATACTTGATAAGTGTAGTTTGTAGTGCCTATTTGTTGTGTTTTGGTCCCTTTTTCCTTGTGGACCAAAGAGTGTTTAAGGAAGGCATACAAGACCCATCCCGTTCGGGATGGGGTGCTACATTAGGATGGCTGCTGTGAGCCAATCCCGGTCGGGACCAACTCGTCCCGATCGGGATGACAGAGCCGTCTCGATCGGGATGATCCGTTCCGGTCGGGAAGCTACAGAGGCAGCACGGGCCCCTTCTTTTCTTCTCCTTCACTCTTGTACCCATATATATACTCCCTTCTTGTAATTTTAAGACATCTTCTCATACCCTACATTAGTTTAAGCCTCCAAAACCCTAGATTTACTCTTACTCATTAGCTTTAATCTTCCCTTAATCTTAGTTAATCTTTAGATAATTATTGTAATTAGTCTTGGATTAAGGGATTCTTGAAGATTGTTCCAAGCTTGACAACCTTGGGATTGTATTTGGGTTTCTCATTAATGCAAGTTTTCATCTTTTTCATCATAGTATTGTTGGTATAATCTTCTCTACTCTAATCCTTGTTTATTCATTCTAGTTTCAATCTTTTTATATTGTTCTTATCATTGTTCTCATTGTTCATAATGGATGTTTGGTTTATGAGTTTGTTTTCTCTTGTGATTGTTAGTTTCTCATTGATAATGAGTGAGTAGTATCTTTGTGGGGTTAGTAGGGGGATTAGAGGTAGATTATGGATGATTAGGGTTGATTAAGGGGAAAAGGTTGTATCTTTGTTGTTAGTCACATTGTAGGCACTCTATGTGTTTGTTGATATGCTTGTGTGAGTCGTAGTGGCCACGCTTCCCATGCTTGTGTTCATCTTCTCATTGATTGCTTATTTTGTGGAAATGTTGAGAATAGTCATAGTCACGAGAGTGCCGACTAGGGTCTATGTTGCGAGAGCCCGTACTCACCTTGACATCGGTCTAAGTTGCGAGAGCCCGGACCGACTCTAGCGATTAGGAGACACCTTTACCCTTGCTTACCCCAGTTATCCTTTTACTCCAATGAACCCGACCTACCCCACTCCTTTCCATATTTGAGTTCATCTTCTTAGTTAGACATCGTTTACTCTAGTTTATTTGTTAGATCGAGCATTAGCATTGTTTAGCATTGATAGTCTAGTTTTTATTCCTCCTCTTTAATAGTTTTCCTTTTATTGCATTCTTTGTGTTCGTTTGGTAATCTAGTCTCGTTGTAGGTAGACTTAGTCTAAACCTTGATATACCGTCCTCGTTGATACGATCCCGACTTACCCTAGCTACTCACTAGGTTAGTCGGTGTTATATTGATCGGCTAGGGACGTGACGAATCCCTCCCATCAATTTGGCGCCGTTGCCGGGGACGGTGCATTATTTAGACTTAGTTTGCTTATTTCTAGACTTAGTTACCCTTCTTTGTGTTCTCCCATCTTCTCTTGTGAATATTCTCTAGTTTTTCTTCTTTTTCTCTTTTTCTCTAGTTGTGTTTGTTTATTGTCGTTGCCTAGTGCCCACAAAGCACTAGGTGTTCTCACGTTTGTTCTAGTGTGTAGTGTATGCCTAGGAGGGGAGGCGACTTCTATCTCTTTAATCCAGAGCCGGAGATACTCTTTAGAGCCTTTCGCCAACGGACGATTAATCGGGTTAGGATCTCTCAACCAAGTGCAAGCACCACTCATCAAGGGCAAGCCCAAGGAGCCGACTTGAGCAATTCACCTCGAGAGACGGCCGGAGGGACCTTCATCAATCCCTTCGGTGATTCTTCTCCTAGTTCCCCCTCTTCATCTACATCAACACTCTCTACACCCCCATCTTCTCCCTTACATCCAAGAATGCCTAAGTTCTCCTCTCACTCCACATTCACCGAGGATGTCTTGCCGGGACCGAGTGCATTACCGGAAGCCTATACCGGGAATTTTGTGGCAAAGACTCAATTTATCCAACTTATGGAGAGGAGCCCATTTAGTGGTTTGCCCACCGAAGACCCGCACCAACATATGGAGACTTTCTCCGATTATTGTGACGCTATATCTCAAACCGGGGTTACTCAAGATCAAATTCGATGGGTACTCTTTCCGTTTTCTCTTATTGGAAAAGCGAAGCAATGGATCAAGAGTCTCGATAGGGCAACCATGGGGATCGATACTTGGAAAAAGCTTGCCTTGGCGTTCTACCAAAAGTTTTACCCTCCGGAAAAGACGAACTTGCTTAGGGCCTCCATCACCGGGTTCCAACAAAGGGATGAAGAGAGCCTATATGAAGCTTGGGAGCGGTTTAAGTCTTTGGTAAGATCGTGCCCTCATCATGGACTCTCACAATGGTTCTTAGTACAACAATTTTGAAATGGACTTTATGAGGACTCGAGAGCCATTCTCAACATGGGCTCCAATGGTAGGTTTACCGAGGTCGATGACGACCAAACATGGGCGAGAATCGAAGAGATGGCGGTGCACAATTCGCAATATTCAAGGCCTAGGAAGGCACATCGAGGAGGCATACATGAGGTCGATGCCATCACTAAGCTAAGCATTGACCTTGGAGCTCAATTGAAAACGCACATGGAGACTATTGACAAGAAGCTCCAAAGTCACCTCGACCAAGTCCAAGGCACTAGTTCCTCACACCATCAACCGATTCAAGAAGTGAATGCTTTGGGGTTCGCACCTCCTTTACCTTACTATGGGATGTGCGATACTTGTAGAATAGTTGGACATGAGCCTATGTATTTCCGTGGAAGTATCGAGCAAGTGAACGTCTTTCAAGCGTTCAAGCAAGGTACCTCTTACTCTAATCAATTCCAAGCTTCCCAACAAGTCCCCCAACAACAAGCCTTTCAACATTAACAACAACATCGTCCCTATGTTCCACCTCCCTTAAAGGACAACAACCAAGGTTACCAAGGTTACATGGGTAGCCCGAGACCCTTCAACAACTTCAAGCAAAATAACCAAGGTACCTTTCACAACAACAACCAAGGGTTCCAACAAGGGAACTTCAATCAAGGCGGTTTCAAAGGAAACCAAGGCTTCCAACAACAACAAAACCACAATCAAGGCCTTAATCAAGGCAACTCTCATGGGTTCCAAGGGAACCGTCAACAAGCAACTCAAAATCAACAACAACAAAGCAAGCCTAGGAGCCGGTCTCCTATACATGATTATGGCATTCCCCTCGCCATCACCGATACTCCGCATAATCCATCGTCCCCACCTCGGGATTTTGACGTTCAAAAGACTTTGATGGATATGCAAAAGAATACTCAAGATGTGCAAAAATGTCAAATGGATATGTCAAGAACCCAACAAGAGCTCTTTGCTTATATTCAAGGGGAAAATGCGGTAAGAGATGCTCGTATGAAGATGCTTGAAACTCAAGTATCTCAACTTGATTCGGGGAGCTCCTCAAGACAAAAGGGGCAACTACCTTCTCAAGGGGAAACACCGATATTCGAGCATGTAAATGCTATCACCACAAGGAGAGGTACATCCTATAACTCCCCTCCATATCTGAATGAGCAAGAGCCAATACAAGAACCGACAATGCAAATGACATCTCCAAATCAAGAAGAGTCAAGCTTTGACATTCCAATTGAGGAGCAAGTCTCAAGGGAGGCCGAGAAACCCCAAGAAGACACTCCTCCCCCACATCAAGCACAAGAAAAGGGTAAAGGGAAAGTGTCAAGTGAAGAGTCCACCCCAATTGATCAAAACAAGTACCAAATCAAGTTGCCTTACCCATCAAGGCAAATGAAGACTAAGGTGGACACTCATTACGACAAGTTCCTTAGTATTGTGAAGAAATTGGATGTTAGTGTCCCGTTCACCGAATTACTTACCCAAATCCCGGCATATGGAAGATTTATGAGAGAAATTTTGGCTAGGAAGAGATCCATCGACAAGGAAGAAACCGTAGCGTTCACGAGGGTGGTGAGCGAGCTCATACAAGGTTCCACGCTTTCGAAGTTGAAGGATCCGGGTAGTTTTTCGATCCCTTGCACCATAGGCAATTTCTTGATCAAGAATGCGTTATGCGACTTGGGCGCAAGTGTGAGCATCATCCCCTATTCTATTTGTTGCCGACTCGGAATGAAGGAGTTGAAATGTACATCCCTCACCCTCCAAATGGCCGATAAATCATTCAATCGACCATTAGGAATGTTAGAGGACGTACCGGTACGAGTGGGGAAATACTTCATTCCGGTCGACTTCATTGTGCTCGACATGCCGGAGGATGCCAACACTCCCATTATTCTTGGGCGCCCATTTCTACACACCACGGGTGCCATGATCGATGTGAAGAATGGTAGGATCACATTTGAGTTAGGTGAGGAGAAGATAGTGTTTGACCTCCAAGGCAACACCTCGCCTACTAGCGATGAGACATGCAATATGATCCAAGCCAAGAAAGACATCGATCTAGGGGGTGAACCGGAACAAAGCTTGAAGAAGTACTCTTATGCACTTGAGGATGACGACTCCGATTTGGAGGAAGATGAGTGCCCGAATCATGGGCTTGACGACAAGTTGCTAAGCAAGGAAGAAGATGAGCCTCCCTTGGGGCCGCATGATGACCGGTGGACGTTTGGGTATATCCCCAAGGACCAAAAGTACAAGTTCAAGTCGTTGAACTTGGATGAGCGGGATGCCCCGGGAACGTCAAGGCAAGGCCATGAGGAGCCTTGGGATGTGGTCGGTTATATGACATGCTTGACTGAAGACTTCTCTAGGGCCTTCGACTTGTTCTTACGTGCTCTTGATGGAGATGGAACCGGTTGGAGTATTGTTGAAAAAGAATGATGATTGTACCACCTTGGTTTGACGGAGTTCCACAAGAACCGTCTCATTGTATATATCTCTTTCTTGTAATTAGTTGGAATTTTTTTGTGAATTCTTGTTATTTGGATTGATTGATGAGCGTTGTGAGGGAGAGAGTTTGATGTGTGTTTGAGTATTGCTTCATAGGTGAAGTGAGAACCCTCCTAGAGAGGGTTGGGTATGATATACTTTGGGTTATAGGCACGAGGATCGGGTTTTTGAAGCTTGGAGCAAGTTTTTGGGGATTGTGGAAGTTGAAGAAGACCCATCCCGGTCGGGATGAGGCGTCCCGACCGGGAAGGGTAAGGCATCCCGACCGAGAAGGAGCCGTCCCGATCGGGATGGGTGCGCCATATTTGGAGCATCCTGTGAGTCCGTCCCGACCGGGATGAGGGCGTCCCGACCGGGACGGGTGCGGCATCCCGACCGGGAAGGAGCCGTCCCGATCGGGATGGGCGTACCAAGGTTTGAGCTCACTGTGTGTCCGTCCCGACCAGGATGAGGTCGTCCCGACCGGGACGGGTGAGGTAACCCGATCGGGATCAGTCTTCCCGACCGGGATGATCCTCTGCTCCCCCTTTGTGATTCTTCTTCGCTAATCAAGTCCACCCAACCGTTTTATGCCCCCTCCCAACCTCCCTAGCTACCCCAGCCTTATCATATGCCCCATATACTTCATTTTCATGCCCTCACTCCATTTCTTATTCACTTTACACCGACTCTCACATCAAATACCATCCCCTCACACCATTACTATCCCGAACATGAGTCCTTCTTGAGTGTGAAGCGAGATGCCACCCGAGAAGACAAGCGACGAGCCTTCAATGATCATCGAGACGATAGAGCAAGTGAGTTACTAACCGCTCGGTTTGGTAACTATCCTTACTTTTCCGTCTTTTTATCGCTTGTTTTTTCATTGTTTGCCCCCCTTCCCTTGAGTCATGGGATCTTAGTGGCCTTCGAGGCCGTAGTATGGTTGCTCCCGACTCCCGACGACGTGATTACGTCGAGAGTCAATCGATTAGTCAAATTTACAAGATTTTCACCCCTTTTTAGGAGTTAGTCGGATTTGGACGAAATCCGGGCTAGGTGACTTGATTACACCTAGCCCTCCCCTCCTATTTCCTTTTATTTCCTTCTTTTTATTTTCTTTCCCCCATCCATATCTTTTTCTCGTCTCGGCCCATGGTGACTTGATTACACCCCGGCCGGACACCTACCTTTTCTTCGTCTTCATTTTTTATTTTTAGCTTTATTTTCGTAGTTTCTTTTCTTTTTCTTTTGTCTCTCCGCACACTACGATTGAGCATATGAGGACATTGCTCGATTTAAGTGTGGGGGAGCGATATTCTAGTATAGTTAGTTTTATTTTCTTAGTTTTTCGGTAAAATCTTAAAAATCCCTAAAAATTTGAAAAAATTTCACAAAAATCAAAAAGATTTTTCTTTTGTGTGTTTTCCTTTTGTGTCTTTGTGTCGTGTATTTGTTTTGTTTTGTGTGTTTGCCCTTTCTCCTTATAGGTTGCTTAAATCGTCGATAGCTTTGGAGAGCTTTCAAGACTTCCGGTAACATCTCTTCACCCCTTTTTCCTCTTTGTTCCTTGTGGAGTTTGGAGGATTTGTGTGTGGTGATGTGCTCGGGTGGAGCTTTGTAAAGTTTGAGGTTGATTTGAAGGCTTGTTTGGATGATAGGGGTGGTGTTTGTTTTGTCTATGTGTTTTGTTTTACCTTGTTTTGTTTTTATTGCCTTTGTTTCCTTTCCTCTTGTTTTCGTCTTGTCTTTATTTTGTGTGTGTTGTGTGTCTTGTGTGTAAACCGTTTTCGAAAACCCGGTTTAGAGGCTAGTGTGTGAGTGTCTATTTTCCCTTCCTAGTAGTGTAAATCGAGTCGTGGATTTTAATCTAGTAGAATGACCCTAAATCAATGAGTCCGTTGGTCCTTTACCTTGAGTCCACCTAGCTTACTAGGAATTTACTACGGGATTTGCACTTTTGACCATTATGACCACCCACGGTGTGAATAGGCCTTGGTTACCGAGTCTCGTCCCCCAGGTGAACGTGTTTAGGATTGTTTTGATTAGTCCAAGTTCTCCACTTTTTGTGGGTTTGAAGAGCGATCGCGACCCTCGACTCACTCATTTCCCTACCTCCTACGCAATCCACACAAATCAAATGAAATTTGTTGATTTCTCTCTTTCTCAATTGTCAAAGAAATGCCAAAACTGCCAAATCTTGCCAAAAGGGCAAAGAAAAGAAAAAAAAAAAAAAGAAAAAAAATGAAAGAAAGAAAAGAAATGAAGAAAAAAAAAGGCACAAAAGCCAAAAAGAAAATAGAAAAGAAGAAAAAGAATGGCATGGCAAAACAAAGCAAAAACGTCAAAAGGAAAGAAAATGCCAAAAGAAAACCCGTCTCACAAAAAGATATCCTCTCAAAATAAGCCTTTTTCCGACTTTTGCCGTGAAGAGCCTACCAAAGGACCGAGTCCCTAGGAACGATGATAGCGGCATTAGTCGGTCTTCCCTCATTTTGCATGTCTTCCACCTTTTTACTTGGACTAGTTAGGCGGTTTTGGACACGGAACGACCCTCTTGGCTCACGCTAAAGGGGGCGGAGTCTCACTTACCTACAGTGTCGGGTAACACCGTGGTTCTTCACTTTTCCACTCCGCCGATCGTCCCGTAGTACGTTTTTAGAAAGTTAGGAGGACCTAGGTAAGTTACCAACGTTTTTGTTGCTTTATCGTCATACTATTAGGGTTTAGTCCACCTTAGTTTGTATTACTAGCTTGGGAACGTTGTCACTTACCTCGAGTCCTAAACCGGTGCTTCTTTCACCGCTTGTTTGAGGGAAGCGGTATTTCTTTTGTTTTGGGTGCAACCGATTATGTGTTTGTTTGTATGTTTGTTTGTTTATGTATTTTGTGTCCGGTTGCATCCACGGTTTTGTCGCAAGACCCTACTTGCCTTGCGGAGTGCACTTGTCTTCTAAGTGCACTCGCGTGAGTTGAAGGGGCGTAGGGTGCGCTAATACCCATTCGGCTAGTATAGTAGTTAGTATGTGCTTACTCGAGGGCGAGTAAGGGTTAAGTGTGGGGGAGTTGATAAGTGTAGTTTGTAGTGCCTATTTGTTGTGTTTTGGTCCCTTTTTCCTTGTGGAATCGCTCCTTCGGAGCGATTCATGGGCTTCTTATGCTTCCTTTAGTTCATTTCAGGTTCCCGAGGCCGAATTGGAAGAGTTGGAGTGATTCCGACTCAATACATACACATTTTGGAGCCAACGAGATAAAGGAACGATGACTCGAGACCTTGGAATCGACCCCGAGACCTTGGGACCCAATTCTCGAGGCTCCGAGACCCGATCCCGAGTCCCGAAAATCGGTGGGAAGCCCATGAGAGGCAAGGAAGGACCAAAGAGTGTTTAAGGAAGGCATACAAGACCCATCCCGTTCGGGATGGGGTGCTACATTAGGATGGCTGCTGTGAGCCCATCCCGGTCGGGACCAACTCGTCCCGATCGGGATGACAGAGCCGTCCCGATCGGGATGATCCGTCCCAATCGGGAAGCTACAGAGGCAGCACGGGCCTCTTCTTTTCTTCTCCTTCACTCTTGTACCCATATATATACTCCCTTCTTGTAATTTTAAGACATCTTATCTTACCCTACATTAGTTTAAGCCTCCAAAACCCTAGATTTACTCTTACTCATTAGCTTTAATCTTCCCTTAATCTTAGTTAATCTTTAGATAATTATTTTAATTAGTCTTGGATTAAGGGATTCTTGAAGATTGTTCCAAGCTTGACAACCTTGGGATTGTATTTGGGTTTCTCATTAATGCAAGTTTTCATCTTTTTCGTCATAGTATTGTTGGTATAATCTTCTCTACTCTAATACTTGTTTATTCATTCTAGTTTCAATCTTTTTATATTGTTCTTATCATTGTTCTCATTGTTCATAATGGATGTTTGGTTTATGAGTTTGTTTTCTCTTGTGATTGTTAGTTTCTCATTGATAATGAGTGAGTAGTTTCTTTGTGGGGTTAGTAGGGGGATTAGGGGTAGATTATGGATGATTAGGGTTGATTAAGGGGAAAAGGTTGTATCTTTGTTGTTAGTCACATTGTAGGCACTCTATGTGTTTGTTGATATGCTTGTGTGAGTCGTAGTGGCCATGCTTCCCATGCTTGTGTTCATCTTCTCATTGATTGCTTATTTTGTGGAAATGTTGAGAATAGTCATAGTCACGAGAGTGCCGACTAGGGTCTAAGTTGCGAGAGCCCGGACTCACCTTGACATCGGTCTAAGTTGCGAGAGCCCGGACCGACTCTAGCGATTAGGAGACACCTTTACCCTTGCTTACCCCAATTATCCTTCTACTCCAATGAACCCGACCTACCCCACTCCTTTCCATATTTGAGTTCATCTTCTTAGTTAGACATCGTTTACTCTAGTTTATTTGTTGGATCGAGCATTAGCATTGTTTAGCATTGATAGTCTAGTTCTTATTCCTCCTCCTCAATAGTTTTCCTTTTATTGCATTCTTTGTGTTCGTTTGGTAATCTAGTCTCGTTGTAGGTAGACTTAGTCTAAACCTTGATATACCGTCCTCGTGGATACGATCCCGACTTACCCTAGCTACTCACTAGGTTAGTCGGTGTTATATTGATCGGCTAGGGACGTGACGAATCCCTCCCATCAATACTATTAGGGTTTAGTCCACCTTGGTTGGTATTGCTAGCTTGGGAACGTTGTCACTTACCTCGAGTCCTAAACTGGTGCTTCTTTCACCGCTATTTGAGGGAAGCGCTATTTGTTTTCTTTTGGGTGCAACCGATTGTGTGTTTGTTTGTGTGTTTGTTTGTTTGTGTGTTTTGTGTCCGGTTGCATCCACAGTTTTGTCGCAAGACCCGACTTCCCTTGCGGGGTGCACTTCTCCTCTAAGTGTACTCGCGTGAGTTGAAGGGGCGTAGGGTGCGCTAATACCCACTCGGATAGTTTAGTAGTTAGTTTGTGCTTACTCGAGGGCGAGTAAGGGTTAAGTGTGGGGGAGTTGATAAGTGTGGTCTGTAGTGCCTATTTTGTAGTGTTTTGGTCCCATTTTCCTTGTAGAATCGCTCCTTGGGAGCGGTTTAGGGGCTTCTTATGCTTCCTTTAGTTCGTTTCAGGTTCCCGAGACCGATTTGGAAGAGTTGGAGCGATTCCGACTATATACATACACATTTTGGAGCCAACGGAGTAAAGGAACGATGATTCGATGCCTTGGAATCGACCCCGAGACCTTGGGACCCAATCCCGAGCCTCCGAGACCCGATCCCGAGTCCCGAGAATCGATGGGAAGCCCATGAGAAGCAAGGAGGGACCAAAAAGTTCATATTGGAGGCCTACAAGGCTCATCCCGAACGGGTATGGCCTCATCCCGTCCGGGATGAAGGAGGAAACGAAGATGAGCATACTGACTGCCCATCCCGACTGGGAGCAGGTCTTCCCGGCCGGGACCGAACCCATCCCGACCGGGACCACCTCGTCTTGGCTGGGACGGGGGTGCTGCAGCCCGCCTTCAATTCTTTTCTTCTCCTTTCATTCTTAAACCCTATATATACCCCCCCCCCCCCTCTTGTATTAAGACACTATCATATGTTATATTCTTCACCTCTCCTAAAACCCTAGACTACTTTAGGTTAGATTAGATTAGATTAGATTAGTGTAGATTAGTCGGTAATTAGTATTTAATCATAGATTAGCTCTTGTATTAAGGAATTCTTGAAGATCTTCACCAAGCTTGACAACCTTGGATGATTATTTTGGGTTTTCTCTTTTATACAAGTTCTTATTCTTCCTTCCATCCTCTAGTATGGTATAATCCCCTTTTCCTTCTCTTTAATCTTGTTTTATTCATCCAAGTTTGAATCTTTAGTTGATTGTTTTGTTATTGTTCATTGTTATCATTAGTTTGTTGATGTTTGTTTTGTTTCTTTGATGATTCCTCTTGTTAGTGTTAATTCTAGATTAGATATGTTAGAGTAGTGTTCTTGCTAGGGTTAGTAAGGTGATTAGGGTGTTGATTGGGTGATTAAGGGTTTGTTGGAGTTGTTGGTGGAAGATTTGGGTTTCCTCTTGTTTGATGCACATCACATGTTTGTTGAAATGCTTGAATGACTAAGTAGTTGTGAATGCTTGTTCTTCTTGGTTTTCTCTTGCGGGTGATAGTTTGTTTGTGGGTTCGGTTCCCTCATTAAGTTGCGAGAGCCCGGTGAGGACGACCCCTAGGTCGGTCTAAGTAGCGAGAGCCCGGATGCGACCTAGGCCACTATAGCACGTTAGAACCCCGTTTGTCGTGTGTATCAGTTGATAAGTGTAGTTTGTAGTGCTTATTTTGTTGTGTTTGGTCCCATTTTTCCTTGTGGAATCGCTCCTTGGGAGCGATTTATGGGTTTCTTATGCTTCCTTTAGTTCGTTTCAGGTTCCCGAGACCGATTTGGAAGAGTTGGAGAAATTCCGACTCGATACATGCACATTTTGGATCCAACGGAGTAGAGGAACGATGACTCGATGCCTTGGAATCAACCCCGAGACCTCGGGACCCAATCCCGAGCCTCCGAGACCCGATCCCGAGTCCTGAGAATCGACGAGAAACCCATGAGAGGCTAGGAGGGACCAAAGAGCTCTTAAGGGAGGCCTACAAAGACCCATCCCTTTCGGGATGGCCTCATCCCGTTCGGGATGAAGTGAACATGAAGCGCGGCTACTGTGAGCCCATCCCGATCGGCGGGAAGGATGGCCCATCCCGACCGGGACCAAGCCTTCCCGATCGGGAAGGGTCAGTTACAGCTCCGCCTTGTTTCTTTAAATTCCTTTCCACTTGTAACCCTATATATACCCCCCCCCCCCTCTTGTATTAAGACACTATCTTATCATACCCTAGACTAGTTTAAGCCTCCAAAACCCTAGATTTACTTTCACTCATTAGTTTTAATCTTCCTTTAATCTTAGTTAATCCTTAGTTAATTCTTGTAATTAGTTCTTGTATTAAGAGGATACTTGAAGAATTCTCCAAGCTTGACAACCTTGGGTTTTATTTGGGTTCTTATTTATACAAGATTGCATCTTTTCATCTTCATAGTGTTGGTATAATCATCTCTACTCTTAATCTTGTTTATTTAATCTAGTTTGAACCTTTTCATATTGTTATTGTTGTTATTCATTATGGATGTTTGTTTTGTGAGTTTGTTTTCTCTTATGATTGTTAGTTTGACCATGATAATGAGTGAGTAGTGATCTTGTGGGGTTAGTAGGGGGATTAGGGGTAGATTATGGATGATTAGGGTTGATTGAGGGAAAAAGGGTGAATCTTTGTTGTTAGTCACATTGTGGGCATTCTATGTGTTTGTTGATATGCTTGTATGAGTTGTAGTGGCCATGCTTCCCATACTTGTGCTCATCTTCTCATTGATTGTCTATTATGTGGAAATGTCGAGAATAGTTTAGTCGCGAGAGCGCGGACTAGGGTCTAAGTTGCGAGAGCCCGGACCCACCTTGGCATCGGTCTAAGTTGCGAGAGCCCGGACCGACCCTAGCAATTAGGAGACACCTATACCCTTGATCACCCCAATTACCCTTCTACACCTATGAACCCGACCTACCCCACTTTCTTCCATATTTGAGTTCATCTTTCTAGTTAGCCTTCGTTCTTCTAGTTTACTTATTAGTTCGATCATTAGCTTAGTCATACTTCTCCTCCATCATAGTTTTTCATTTATCGTTTCTTTGTGTTTGTCTGGTAGCATAGTCTCGTTTGTAGGCCGACCTAGTCTAAACCTTGCAATACCGTCCTCGTGGATACGATCCCGACTTACCCTAGCTACCCACTAGGTGTAATCGGTAGTTTATTGTTGGCTAGGGACGTGACAAATTCCTACCATCAATTTGGCGCCGTTGCCGGGAACACTTCGGCGTTTGTCCCCGGTAACGGCGCCAAATTGATGGGAGGGATTCGTCACGTCCCAAACGTCAATAATATAACCGGCTATTCCTACGGTAAATAGGGCAAGTCGGGTCGAATCCACGGGGACGGTAATGTATAGCCTAGACTAGGTCGGCCCAAATACTAGACTAAGTCAACGAGCTAAACTAAACTAGGAATGGTAGAGAGGGAAGAAAACTAAGACTAAAACTATGGCTAAGGAGAAAGCAAACAAGGAAAACGGGCTAGGATTAGGTCGGGGTCAAAGGGGTAACGGAATGGTCAAGGGAGGACTAGAGCGAAGGAGGTAGTAGGGTGATCTAGGTTGGTCCGGGCTCTCGCAACTTAGACCCACCTAGAGGTTCATCCTATAACCCAACTCGGCGACACACATGACAAACGGGGTTACTAGTGCGCTATGGTGGCCTAGGTCGCATCCGGGCTCTCGCTACTTAGACCGACCTAGGGGTCGTTCTCACCAGGCTCTCACAACTTAGTGAGGGAACCGAACCCACAAACAAACTATCACCCACAAGAGAAAGGCAAGAAAAACAAGCATTTGCAACTACTTAGTCATTCAAGCATTTCAACAAACATATGATATGCATCAAACCAAGAGGAAACCCAAATCTTTCACCAATGTCTCCAACAATCCCTTAATCATTCAATTAACACCCTAATCACCCTACTAACCCTAGCAAGAACACTACTCTAACATAATCAAACTATAACTACAAGAACAAGATGAATCAACATAAGAAAACAAAACAAACATAAACAAACTAGAGAAAACAATGAACAAGAACTAAAGATGCAAACTTGGATGAACAAACAAGATTAAGAGTAAAAAGGAAGAAAGGATTATACCATACTAGTGAAGAAGAAAGAACAAAACTTGCATTAATGAAGAAAACCCAAAACAAACATCCAAGGTTGTCGATCTTGAATGGATCTTGAAGAATTCCCTTAATACAAGTACTAAACTAGGATTAACAACTAATTACCGACTAATCTATACTAATCTAATCTAATCTAACCTAAAGTAGTCTAGGGTTTTAGGATAAATCAAGAATATAACATAAGATAGTGTCTTAATACAAGAGGGGGGTATATATAGGGTTTAAGAATGAAAGGAGAAGAAAAGATTGAAGGCGGGCTGCAGCACCCCCGTCCCGGCCGAGACGAGGTGGTCCCGGTCGGGATGGGGTCGGTCCCGGCTTGGAAGACCTGCTCCCGGTCCGGATGGGCAGTCAGTAGCTGCATCTTCGTTTCCTCCTTCATCCCGGACGGGATGAGGCCATACCCGTCCGGGATGAGCCTTGTAGGCCTCTAATATGAACTTTTTGGTCCCTCCTTTGTTATCATGGGCTTCCCATCGATTCTAGGGACTCGGGATCGGGTCTCGGAGGCTCGGGATTAGGTCCCAAGGTCTCGGGGTCGATTCCAAGGCATCGAATCATCGTTCCTTTACTCCGTTGGCTCCAAAATGTGTATGTATAGAGTCGGAATCGCTCCAACTCTTCCAAATCTGTCTCGGGAACCTGAAACGAACTAAAGGAAGCATAAGAAGCCCCTAAACCGCTCCCAAGGAGCGATTCTACAAGAAAAATGGGACCAAAACACCACAAAATAGGCACTACAAACCACACTTATCAACGTGCATAATAATACCACACAACATCAAATATCATATTATACATTCATTCATCATATTAATGGCATTCACATATCATAAACACGATTAAAAGACACATCTAGTTACCTTTTTGGTAATTAATGATAAACATTAATAAGAAACACCATGTAGAACGCGACAAACAAAACCTTGTCTCCAACACGTGTCTCCATCCTCATAGATCGACTTTGAAAAATTTACAAACCAAAACCCATTAGGTAGATCGTACTACACAAATCCTCTTTCAAAAATATATAAAGGATGACATCTTCTTCTTTAATAAGAATCCCTAAAGGTAGGTCCAAAGGTTCATGAAAATGAATCTCATAAAATTATTTGGAGATGAATGTATTGTAGAGGAAAGAGACAAGATTATGAAAATATAATTTATATATGAGATTAGAGAAAGGATAAATGTATAACAATGGAGCTAAATGGAGAAAATAAGATGAAGCAAGAAGAAAGAGAGCAAAGGGCGTGCGGCGGGAGAAGGAGAAGAAAGAAAATGATTGACCTACTTGCTTGCTTAGTTAAATCCTTTTATAAGGGGGATTAACAAATGGGTTGTGGGTCCATTATCTCATACGAAGGATCATCCAATTAAAAATTCGATTGGACCATGATAAAACGCTTGGAGAATCAATATAGGTGAAGTACATATTATAGTAAAATAGTCAATTCGTGTACGGACATTTTAACCCATTAAAAGTAAGTCAAAGCGAGACATTTATTTAAAACGGATAATGGAGGTAATAAAATACAGAATGCATATTATTATAAAACTCAAAAATAATTATTTTAAATAAATAACTTTAGAATAAAATTAATATAAAATACGGGGTGTTACACATCGCCCAATGAGGTATTTGGAGCATTTCCGTCGAGTGAAACTTCACCGATGGAAATCTGCCACGCCACTGGGATATTTGTTGAAGACTTTCCGTCGGGTGAAACTTCACTCGATGAAAATTTGACCGGGCGAAACTTGTCTCTCCGAAAAAATTCCAGAATTTGCCAAGACTGTCAGAATTGTCCAGAAACCGTCGGCCGCAACTTCACCCCATGAGATTTTACCGGGTGAAACTTCACCCTGCGGTGAAAATTTTTGCAGATGTATTTTCACGAGAAATCCGTCAGGTGAAACTTCACCCGATGGTACATGACCGGGTGAAACTTCACTCATCGACCTGGCCGGATCACCCATCACCCACTTACTCACTACAAATTTCAATTCCCCCATTTTCCAAATATATCAACATAACTTTCCCTCCAAATTACAAATACCAAATATTTTCAATCAAACCCTTCAAACTTTACTTTCCCTCCACAAAACCTTCATATATATCACCTTCACCTCACTTCCCTTTTCACCTCATCATCCTCACTTCATCTTTAATATTAACACACTACCTTCCATAAATCAACCATCTTCATACCTCCATTTCACTCCACTTTGGTGAATATTTTTGGGTTTTAAAGAGGTGAAGCGAAGTTATCTCGGAACAGTCTTGGAAATCTCTCACCATGGAAACAAGGTCAAAACGAGCTTCTCGGAAACAAGGTGTGCCTTAAACTTCTAAATCTCCTAAGTCTACTAATCTACCTTGTCTTAATACCTCGTTATCTCGTACCTTCTTTGAAAAGATCTTTCAGAGTACTAGATGGCCTTGTCCACACACAATGACCAACTTGGATATCGTAGACAATATTAACGAGTTATTGTTACGAACTGGAACTAGTGAACTCCTTAGCCTTGCGACCCTTACATATAAAGACTTAACATGTGAGTTCATAGGAACCTTTACACTTGATGACCTGACCACACCTAGATTTCGATTATTCGGCAAACCTCATAGACTGACCCTTCCCGAGTTCGGCCTCGCGCTAGGCCTACCCTCTTCGGGTACCGGACTAAGTGAACCTTCGGGTAATATTCAAGCATGTGTTTCGAGGAGAGATTTTTGGAAGATTATCTCACGATGTAAAGGGGGTTACTTGGCCGAATTGTCATATACCTCCGAGATTCGTAACCCCGCTATTCGCTACTTTTGCGAAATCCTCTCCCATTGCTTAGTGCCCTCGGCTGATAATATTTACTGTCTAAATGTGTGCGTCTTGCAATTGGTTTTAGACTCTTTAGTCGGTAATTCTAGTCCCCTTGACCTACCCATCGTCGTGGTGTTACACTTTCAGCGCATTATCAATTCCAACGCCCCTCCATAGATTTTGGAGGTCTTGTGACGGTAATAGCAAACAAATTGGGTTACTCGACCGACCACCTCACCCCACTTGACAACTCCATTTGGCTTGACGAGGCCTATTTCCCCACTTGGATTTTTCATGTTCCTCATCACCGCCTCGTCTATATTAGTCGTGGTCGTGCTTTAATTGTACCCAATACACACCGCACCACCATCCTCATTCACTATAATTGGGACCTACCTCTAGGACCCGGTGAATTTCGACTGACAAAGACTGAGTCGGGAGGAAGGGGAGTTTGGGAGTACGTGCATTATATATTACCCGAGGGTCATACGATCTATGACCTTTGTAAGATTGAGTCAAACTCCTCCCTCTCTTTAAGCGACGGTTCGGAGGAGTTTTCTCCCCAGGCGTCTTACAAGGGTATACCGTACTATTCCGGGTCTCTTAATGCTTCGTACGTGTTTGATGACTATTCGTACTAGATTTTCTCCCTAAGTCACTAGGCGGTGTTGTGGGTATTTGTGTGTGGATTGGGTAGGTGAATCTATAAAAGTCTATAATTGCATGGACTTGGGTTATGTCCGGTTCTATTATCCTGTTATCATTGTGATTGATAATTCATTTTCTAACAAATTTTTGCAAGCTGTCCCATTGATTGTTTTGGCCGTTGCGGCCTTGGTATTGATCCCGGTGTTTAGGCGATGTAATTACGCCATTGACCAATTTGAAAATCCAAATCTTTTCATCCTTCTCAAATTTTTCCAATTTGTACTTAATCCGGGCTAAGTGACGTGGTTACACCTACGCCCATTTTTCGCCCTTGCACTTAATTTCTTTTATTTTATTTTCTTTTCATTTTCTTACTCACTTGGCTAAGGTCTAGGTGACGTGTGTGGACATGACATAGGCCCACCCCGACGCGACCACGCGCGGGTTTGGGGAGCCGAATGAATCTCCATATGAGATGGGTCGAATTGAAATTTAAATCGAAGTGGAGTCGCCACCAAACTTTGTGGGAGTTCGGGCTCGTTCGAACCCACTCTATATCTTAGTGGGCCATGCACAAAGTATGGCCCATTCAGATGTCAGAGTTTACTGGGCTCGTCCATTTGCATTTAATACCGATACCGACATTATCGGATACCGTGCATTGAATGACTCTCGTGTGCCAATGGATTCGGTTATCCGGAAACCATGGTTCTGAGTAAGGGGTGAGGGTACGTGTTGGGAATTTCACAAAGAACGCCCAACCCCGTCCGCACATTAGTGGCCTCTACTAAGATATCGTTTGATTTTTTAAATACGCGCGTTAGTAATTCGGTGAATGATATCCAAACAGTATTTTCGACTAAACATGTGAATTATGTTTGATCTACGTCGTTTAATGCATCTTTGAATTTATGTCGAAGTTGTATTTAGCATGCGAGGTCCGTTTTAGTATAATAAAACAAAACAACGAAAACAAGATACAAAGACAAAGAACAAACGAGTTAGTAACGATTTGCAAATTGAATAAATGATGTAAACACGATACGATGCATGATTTTGAAAAGATAATTCGCGTGATAGATTAGACACGTGTTGACCGAAGTCATAAAAATATTTATCGAGACTCGAGACATGCTAAAAAAACCCGTCGTCTTGTTAAATCAGGAGCCACTCGATCGTGTCATTGTGGGACTCGGCCGAGTGGTCTCGAAAAAAGGCTTCTGTCTCGGGTTTTGGGGTGCCACTCGATTGAGTGCCCCCTGGACGGACTGCTATCCGGTTTGCTTTTATTCTCGAGATCATTTTTTGAAAAATTGATAATCGCGTATAAACATAGCATAATTTATACTCGACTTAAGAATTTGATACTCGTTGTATTCGATGTTCGATTATAGGATCGATATCAAATATTCGGAGTGATTTTTAGAAAAGATGTTTTGTAAATCGTTTTGAAAATCGAAAAAAAGCAATATTAATTCTCTCCGCGTTGAAATCGTCGTACTTTGTTTTTAAGACTATGTGACGATTTTCTTAGCATCAACGAGATTGATTTAATTTCTTTTTGATACGATATTCGACTATAGAGTCGATATCGTATTTTAAGAACGTTTGTTTTGTATAAAAAATTAGATTGTAATGATAGCACGAATATTAGAGAAAAGACGTGACAACGACCCATATGAAGACGGACCGACGACGCAAAAAGAGGAAAAAGAGAGAAAGGAGAAAAACGGGGTTTTGATTTACATCCTCAACCTACATGCTTTGTATTCTCGGAACGGGGCTCGTCAGAATGTGGCTTAAACACGGGAGCGTCGAGATGATATAGGAGGAGTTATGGTGGTTTTGTCGTGTAAGGTGTCGGGTAGAGGTGGCCGGATTTCGGGGCTAGGACGGCGTATTCATAGGTTGCTATGTGTGTATGAATCGTAAATTTGTTTGTTTGGATGTTTCTATTGCTTGCATGGATGTTGTATAGTTATGATCGATATATCTTTTTGGTGTGTGCAAGGGGGTCTATTTATAGTAGAGCTCCCCGATTGAAGCTAGGAGAGAAAGTCTTGCTTGGATGAGAAGAAAGACTGTTTCGGATAGGAAATGCAATAATTCGAGAGGAAATAGGATTCCGTTGGTGGGAAAGAAATCCAACCCGGCTGGAAAAGGAGCCACTCGACCGAGTGACGTCTGGTACTCGATCGAGTGCCTGGTTTTGACTCCGGTTCAGCGTGCTTTGTGAGCTCACTCGATCGACTGAGCTAGTCTACTCGATCGAGTGGGTCTAGCTCGGGTAGAATACTTCCTTAGAGATCGAGTTCTATCTCTAACGGAATTGTTTAATGCTTTTTTGTAGCTGATTTCTTGTAGTTTTCGACTTCAAGTCAGATTTTTAGGGTGACACGGCAGATATTTATGCCTCGGAAATATCTTTGACCGGGGTTTGACTCGGTCGCTAAAAGACGGTTTTACCCTTGGTGTCGGATTCGACCCAAATTAGTTTTATTCGACTCGAAATGACCCACTGAGCCTGAATTCGAGGTTGATTTTGTGACATTTGTACTTCGTACAAAGCCCAAGCCAAATGCTAATGATTTCGAACCCATATTCGAGTACGTTAAAGCATGTTTGCGTCCGATCATCATCGGGTGTTCTTTTGAAGCTGATATAGACACCTAACGGCCAAATGTGGGTGTGTACAGAGCCCCCACTCTGACTGAGGCTTGGACAGGACGAAAGTCAGAGTAGCTACCAGACCAACCAAGGTTAAGACTTGGTAGACTTCCGGTCGGGTCGTTTATAGTCGATTAGACTTGCGTAAAAGGGCTCGCCAGCCATAAGATAGAAATCATACCTGAGCTTAAGATAATTCCGTGGGGAATTTGGACTTGTGGTGTAAGTCCCGGGTGCGCCTATATGTGGGCCCATCCCGTGAAAGAAAATGCCGCCTTGGGCTTTTCGCTGGGGAGTTTTAGCGGGTTAGATGGTCCTGCTTGAGTCAGATCTATGTATAGTTATGTAAAGTTTTGCATGTAACATTTAGGCAAAAATGACTCGCGCTGGGGAAAAGAAATTTTTGAAAACTTTTGTTTTTTTTGTTTTTTTTGAAAATCTGACTCTGAAAAGGAATAGGAATGCTCGGGATGACTTAGCTAAAGACTCTGAGATAGGGCCTGTATGCCAAATCTTCTGGGATTAGGAATCCTAAAAGAAAGAGGAGAGTCTGGGTTTAATGCTATAAATACCCATCTCTTGCTTTTAATTTTCTAACAATTCCCATAATTCCCTTCCCTCTAAAGAGAACAAGCCTCGAGAATCCTTATTCTTCTTAAGAAATCTAGTAATAGGAATTGACCGCTTGATCGGAATGCTGCAGGATTGGTCCCGACACTTCAGAGACGCAGATAAAATAATTCTGAATCAGAATGGTATCACTCAATTATTCACGATCCGTCAAATGCAAGTGGATCGTCAATTTTTGGATGCTTGCCTGTTCTATTGGGACGATACTTATCATGTTTTTTGTTTCCCTTGAGGCGAAATTTGTCCTATCACTGAGGAAATTGCAGCCGTAGGAGGATGGAACGCCATACTTTGCCCTGCTATCCCGTTCTCAGTTCACGACCCTCGGAGGATTTCTCACATGGACTTTCTTACATGGAGACATCCCGTATGGCGGAAGGAGATACTATGTCTTTGATTGATCTAGCTGAAAAGTTTATGAATCCACATGACGTCCGGGTCAGGCCGGTCCATAGCCAAAGGGCCTTCGCTTTTTGTATGCTCCATGTTTATGCCTTTGAAGGTCATATGGATTTACTGTTATGTATGGGCCATGTCCGACTTTTCACTGTAGTTGACCTGATGGAAACGGAACACAGTCCAACTTGGCTGATTACGGGGGAAATTATCCAAGGTTTGGATAATCGTAAGAGGGATTCGTCGGCTCGTCCGACCGGAAGTACCCGTCTTTTACAGATATATTGCCTCGGATTTTTCCCGATTTTTCGATTTCTCAGTTTTTTTTTTATTTTTCCGCGATTTTCCTGCTACAGCGGGCACTCGATTGAGTCACCCTGGCACTCGATCGAGTGCCTTCTCAAAAAACCTCCTGTCCGGCTTCTGGAGCATCACTCAATCGAGTGACCTCCAAGCACTCGATCGAGTGCCCCTATGCGGACATTGATTTTTGTCTTGATAATCAGATTTTCCGTTTCTTTTTCAGCCTTGGTTATTCGAGAGGCTATCAATCGTGGATCCTCCCTTTGACGTGAGCCGATATCGCCTCAATCAAGTGATGACGAGGAGACGGACCATTGTCGTTTCTCGCCATAATACCCAAAAATATTGGGACGAAGTGCTGTCTTTCCATGGAGGCCCATTGATACGGTGGACCGTGCCGTGGTGGCCCATTTATGTTCGGACCGCCTTGGAATCGAGATATAGGGCACGATATCAGGTGATCTTATCTTGTAGGCAGACAATATACCTTTACCCCGATCGCATACTTAGGCAATATGGTCGGGCCCAAAGAATCCGGCCGAAAATTGAGGCGATCGTGAGTGAATCTACTCAGCTAACAGATGTGATGTGCAGCGGTGGTATACCCGGGCTACTTGGTCTGTTCCCAAGGCTCTTTACTCCATCTAGGTATCGGATTCTTATGTGAAGTGGACGAAGGCGGATTCTGCTAAAGCCTGAGCTGCTCTGAAGACTGACGAGGCTTTTGAACTGCTGCGACGAGAGAAAGCTAAAGATAACAGAGGTTTCTTTGACGAGGGTGATACTCCGGCTACCTTGATTTGACTGATGTCAGGTCAGAAGGGAAAGACTAGGACTCAAGCTGAAGGGTCCAGTACTAAAGGTGTACGGGGGAAAGTGAGCCCCCAGACAGACCTGGAAAGGAGACTTGGTCCAAAGTTGGCGGTTCAGGACCGACTTGATCCTCGAGACAGACTACCTGAGCACGTACGGGCTCGACTTGGACCAGTGACAATGATAGAAGACCCGCTGTCAAAGAAACGGGTTCGAGCTAAAGAGGTTCCACTTGTGATCCGGGAACGTCGCCCCTGCCCCGGCGACCTCGGGCTCCGCGCGACCCAAAAGATAAGGGAAAGGGCAAAATGCACGAACACTAGTCCCCTTAGTTTTTATTATTTAAGTATTATTACTATTTTTTTTGTGGTGTGATTTTTTGTTTTGTTTTTTCTGTGATGTATTTTTTAAAATTTCCGAACTTATCGTTTTTTAAATAAAAGACATATTAGTGAATACCGTTTCCGTCTTTTCGTTAATTGCAGTGGTTGTACCCTTTTGAGGGGTTGCCTACGGATCCCCAATTAGTGGAATCAAACCAAACGTGGTTCAAACATAGAATTTTTGGCAATTTTCGAAATACATCACTATTAGTTCGAGATGTGCGACAGTAGGATAAGTAATCCTAACTTATTGACTTGCTTATAATTTTATAAAAGACAAATTTTTATGAACTTTAGCGAATGACATTAAGATAAGGTTTTAGGGGTAGTAACGCTTCAACTGGTCCAAGTTGGTTGGGTTGACGAATTCGTTCCCGTCCAAGTCTGTCAGCATTACCGCTCCCCCTGATAAGACCTTCTTTACTAGATACGGCTCAGCCCAATTGGGTTTGATTTTCCCTCTTGGATCGACTGGTAGCAAGGCCCGGACGGATTTTAGGACTAGATCCCCTTCTTTGATATTTATGGGCCTAACCCTTTTGTTGAAAGCCCGTTGTATCCTCTTTTGGTATAATTGGATATTGTTGAGGGCCCGGGATCGTCGTTCGTCCAAAAGAACCAGCGAATCGTATCGGGCTTGGACCCAATCTGCTTCAGGTACTTGGCTTTCAAGTAAAATCTTGAGGGATGGTACTTCTAACTCGACTGGTTGGACCGCTTCCATTCCATATGTCAGATAATATGGAGTTGCTCCGCTTGCTATGCGAATTGACGTTCGATACCCCCATAGGGCAAAACAAATTTTGTCGGCCCAGTCCCGGTAGTTATCAGCCATCTTTTTAAGTATGGTGACAATTGTTTTATTAGCTGCCTCTACCGCTCCATTTGTTTGGGGACGGTACGTAAGGCGAAGATGTATGCCTTTGAATCTTATATTTTGCTAACAAAGTAGCGGTTTCTGCTTGGAAATGGGTCCCGTGATCACTGATAAACTCGTGAGGGATCCCGTATCGGCATATGATCTTGTTTCGAATGAATTTGGCCACATGCTTGGCATTCAAAATCTGGTACGACTCGGCTTCGACCCATTTGGTGAAATAGTCGATAGCCACCAAAATGAAACAGTGACCTCCAGTCCCGGAAGGGTTCACTTTCCCAATTATATCGATTCCCCATGTCGAGAATGGCCATGGTGACGTCATGGTATATAATAGGGACGAAGGCATATGCTGCACGTTGGCAAAGATCTGACAGTTATGGCAGTGTTTGACATATAACTGGCAGTCAGTTTCCATGCTATTCCAATAATATCCGAGTCTCGTGATTTTTCGGGCTAGCATATGGGCATTCATGTGCGGGCCATTTTCACCATCGTGTACTTCGGCCATGACATTTTCGGCCTGTGTTTTGTCAATGCATAGTAGTAAAGCTCCTTGTGCCGTCTTCTTGTATAATTGTCCATCGTCCATGCGAATGAATTGGGTGGCCAGTCTTCGCAGGGCTTTCTTGGCCCGGTTTTCAGTTCCCGGAGGATATTCTCCCGATGTTAAGTAGGTCAGAATAGCCTGGCACCAAGGTTCTGGATCGGTTATCTCGATGTCATGGATAGCGTGGATATATGTCGGCTCGGACCGCCTCCCGACACAAATTGGCATGCTGGTTAAGTACTCCGGGATATTCAATAAAGATGTTAATTTGGAAAGTGCATCTGCAAATTGATTTTCCTCCCGAGGTAGATAGATGTCTTCTACCTTTTGGAATTATTTCTCTAGAACCCTTACCCGCGTTTGATAAGCCATGAGATTGGCGTTCCGAGTTTTCCATTTTTGGAGAGCTTGGTAAATGACTAGATATGAGTCACCGTGGACTCAGAGGTTTGTTACTCCTAAATCAGCGGCGGCTTGCAACCCGTGAATTCATGCTTCATATTCGGTTGCGTTGTTAGTCACGTCGAAGTCCGGCTTAATGGATAACGTGGTGTGCTCCCCCTTTGGTGATATTAGCAGAATTCCGACTCCGAATCCTCGGAAATTGGACGCACCATCAAAATATAAATCCCATGTCTCAGTGTCGGTATGTAATATATCTTCATCTGGAAAGGCCCAAGAATCGGTGTGTCCTTCTTCAGATACCGGACTATCGGCAAGGAACTCGGCTACTACCCGGCCGTTAATAGCTTTTAATGGTACGAACTTAAGGTCGAACTCGGCTAGAATTAAAGTCCATCTGGATATTCTACCGTTAAGGATGGGCTTCTCGAATAAGTACTTGATATGATCCATTTTGGATAATATGTGCACCTTGTAACTAAGCATGTAGTTTCGGAGCTTTGTAGTGGCCCAAACTAAAGCTAGGCATGTCTTTTCGAGCGTCGTATATTTACACTCGTACTCTAGAAACTTTTTGCTGATGTAGTAGATAGTCCGTTCTTCTGAATCGACTGTTTGGGCCAGCATAGCCCCCATGGCTGTCTCGGTCGTTGTTAGGTATAACGATAGAGGCAGACCGGGTTGAGGTGGCATTAATACCGGCGGTGCAGACAGAATTTCCTTGATTTTATCGAAAGCCGTTTGACATTTGTCGTCCCATAGTACCTGCTCTCCTATCTTCAGTTTCTTGAAAATGGGCTCACATACCATGGTCAGTTTTGAGATGAACCGGCAGATGTATTGGACTTTCCCGACAAACCCCCTTATTTCTTTTTCGGTTTTGGGTGGCTGCATCTCGTTGATGGCTTTTATTTTAGCTGGGTCGACCTCGATGACGCGTTGGCTAATGATATGCCCAATAATTTGCCCGATGTTACCCCGAAACTGCACTTCTGAGGGTTTAGCCTCATGTTATACTTGCGTAATCGGGAGAAGAACTTCCATAGGGCCGCAATGTCCCCACTTTGGTCTTTGGATTTGATGATCATGTCGTCCACATAAACTTCTACTTCCTTATGCATCATATCGTGTAATAAAGTAGTGGTGGTCCGTTGATAAGTGGCTCCGGCGTTGATAAGCCTAAAAGGCATGACGGTGTAAAAGTAAGTCCCCCAAGGTGTAATGAAGGTGGTCTTACTCATGTCTTCTTTAGCCATTTTGATTTGATTGTATCCGGCATACCCGTCCATAAATGATAGAAGGGCATGATCGGCCGTGTTATCCACCAGTATATCGATGTGTGGTAACGGAAAACCGTCTTTTGGGCTGGCCTTATTAAGGTCCCGGAAGTCTACACATACCCGTACCTTGCCGTCTTTCTTGGGTACCGGCACGATGTTTGCAACCCAGTCTGGATATTCAGACACTTGAATAAAGCCCGCTTTGAATTGATTATCGACTTCTTCTTTGACTTTGAGAGACCATTCGGGCCTCATTCTTCGGAGTTTCAGTTTTACCAGCTTACACCCGTCTTTGATGGGTATGCAGTGTTCAGCTATTTCCCGATCTATTCCCGGCATGTCTTTATAGGACCATGCGAAGACGTCTTTGAATTCTTGGAGGAGATCCGCGAATTGTTGTTTCTCCTCGGGATCTAAGGATAAACCTAACTTAAGCATCTGAGGCTCTAAAGGGGTTCCTACGTTGATGGAATCGGTTTCCTCAACTACCGGATCTCGGGATTCCCGTTGTTCGAGTTGCTCGATTAGATGCGGAGATAGTGGTGCCTGTTCGTCGGGTTTCTTAATGTCATTGCAAATAAGATTTTTGAAAATGTTTTGAAAATAAGACAAGTCGTAAGCAGAACGGTTATCGTTATTATTGCTAGCAAATTTTGAAAACAGCTCAAAGAGAGCGGCCATCTGATCGTTGGTCAGAGGCAGGATAGGGAGTGCTCTCGGGACAGACTCCGAGACTCCCGTAGGTGTGACTAAAGGAAGGGGGGTTACAGACTCAACATTAGTACTGGACCCTCTAGACTTGGACTCAGACTCCGACTCTGACTCTGACTCAGACTCGGACTCAGACTCAGTATCCGGCATGTCTCCTTCACCGGTAGCCAGCTTGTAGACTCGACCCTGGCTATCGGTCCACTTGATAGTCTTCCTCTAGGCTCTCTTTCCGGTGTCATCACCAACTTCGGAGATTAGCTTGGTTAGATCGAACCTGTTACTGCGGAGGATCAGGTTCACTAGTTCCTCCTTGAGAGTCGGGATGACCTTGTCTTCTCCGAATAGGAGCCCCAGCATGGGCTCGGTATTGCTTGCACCTTCCTTTGATTCGGCCTGAATGAGGGTAAAGATGTCGTCCGGGATGAAATTGCATTCCTGAGCCAATTTGGTCTCGGGATAAAAGATGGTGGGCTGATAGAGGCCCACTTGAATAGCTCCGAACACTGGAGTGACAAACTTGATTGCATTTATCTTGTCCACATTTCTCGAGGTTATAGTGTAACCCAAACCGAATCGAGATCCCCCGTCATTTAAGACCTCGATAATCTTCCCAGCTGGAAGATATGGTCTTGAAGTAGCCCCCGACAGGTAGCCCAAGTTTTGTAGCATCGTGTCGATGCTAGTGGAGAAATAGGGTTTGAAGAGGTATTCTTCTTCAATCATTCCCGCGAAATTGAACCCTCGTGGGTCGGTTTTGCCCGCCGTGTTGCAGCTTGCCACGGTTATGGGAGTGGCTTCAAGAGTGATGACACCGTCTTGTAGAGGCATGTCTTGACTTTCCTATGGAGTGTGGAGGAAACGGCTTTGACCGCGTGAATCCATGTTCTCCCGAGTAGCAGGTTAAAAGAGGAGGTTACATCAATCACCTGAAATTCTAGTTCTTTCTCGATCGGGCCGGTATAATTGTTAATTTAACAGCTCCAGCAACATATTATGGGTTTACGTTAAAGGCCTGGATAGTTTGCGCTGTCGGGAGGTAATCGGCCTCGGTGATGCCAAGGGCCTTAGCGGTCCTTAAGGGAAGGACGTTGACAGCGGACCCGTCGTCGATCAGGGTCATCGGGAGATATTTTCCCCGGCAGATCACCGTAACGTAGAGGGCTAAATTGTGGGTCGCCCTGAACGGTGGCAAGTCGGACTTTGAGAAGATGACGAGTGGGCCTTCTTTCTTGGACTTGCCCCTGAGAAGAGGCATGATGGTGGCTACAATTTCAGTCGGGGTAACCAGCGAGTCGACCTTGATCTGATCGAGAGCCTTAGTAAGCGCCTCTCAATGTACTTATGAAATGACCAAAAGCTGCCATATGGTGAGATCAACTCGAGCTCTTTTCAGCTGTTTGACTAGAGTCGTATCAGTGTTAGGCTCTTCAAGAATAGGCTCAGTGACGGCTTCGGAGATGGTTTCCGGGATGGAGTGACCGGCGGTGACATGATGGTTGCTGGCCAAGGCTTTGGATTTGGCCTTCCAAACTTCCTCCGGGGTGATAGACAGCTTCCCCTTTGGGTAAGTAAACGTCGTCTTCATCATCGTTCCATATCCCGTTACTTTGTGGGACGAGAGGAGAAATTAGATGAGAACAGTCGATCACGTTTTCGGAAAAGATGGAATGAGTACTGAACGGGTTTTCCTTGTTGCTTGGCTTGTCTCCGGGCAACGGTATTTTCCCGCTTTCGATCAAGTCTTGGATGAGATGTTTCAACTTCCAACACTTTTCTGTATCATGCCCGTTGTCTCGGTGATAATGGCAATAAGCCTGGATGTTATAGCTTTTTGACCGTTTTTCGACCGGGACTTCCGGAATCGGGCCTATCGGTTGGATTAGGCCCTTTGAAGATAACCTTTGTAAGGCGTGAGTATAGGTGGTCCCTATGTCAGTCAATACCCGAGTCGAAGTATTCTTTTTGGATTAGGTATCTAGTAGATTGACCTTGTCGAATATGCTACGGGCCGCAGTTGTAGCTGCGGGCTTGCTAGAGGACGAACTAGCCCCTTGATATCCCTTGGCAGAGGCCTTAGTAAGGCTCTCTAACCTTAAGTCATCTTTGATTCTTGTACCCATTTCGGTTAAGGTGGCGAAATTAGGTATGATGCCGTACCGGAGATCGACCCGGTAAGAAAGGAGGAGGTTCTTGACAAAGGCCTCCACTAAAACTTTCTCGCTGGCCTAGTCCACCAGCCTGACGCTTTCGGCCCTCCACCTTTGAAGGTATTTGGCGATACCTTCCTTGGGCTCTTGGGCCATGACCTCCAGAGTACGCATAGTAGTCTAGATCTCGGATTTATCTGCATAGTTCCGAGCGAACTCCGTCGCCACGTCGCCCCAAGTTTTGTATTTCTTGGAATCAAGCCTGTAGTACCAGGCTTTCGGATGCTTCTCAAGGGAAGAAGCAAAGAGATGCTTGAACATAGTCGACTTGACCCCCTTGACAGCCATGAACTCCTTGAAAGCCCGATATGGAGTACCGATCTTCAGTCCCATCAAACATTGGCAGTCCCGTCAGGTTGAGATTAGCGGGTAACTCATCGGTCAGGGGAGAGTAAGCTCGGGCGTTCTCGGTGTGGATGGTATTGTTGGTTGACAAGTAGACCTGCTCCTGCAGCTTGCGGACCGCGCTGGCCAATTCAGAAAGGCCCATTAGTCTCAACTCCACCGTTAGGAGTTCCTTGTTCTACGGCGCTCACCCGGGTAAGGATGGCGATCTGGTCCTCCCTCATCTTCGTCAATTGTTCTTCTAATTTAACCAATGAGGCTGTCAACTCATCTATGGCTTCTTTTGTCATGGTTCGGGTGAAAGGCGGCCTGTCTGTAAGAATACCGCGTAATCAGTAACTAACCCAAATCCTGGAACAAAAGTACATCCCGAGCAAGGGAAAAGAAGGCTAGAAAGGAAATGACTTGGAAAAGACACCTAGACGGGTGACTTGTGAAAGGTGGACCTCCTTTAGGATCCAGCTATGTGGGCCGGGACCGCTTGAAGAGAGGTTGACGTGAGACATTCCCCAGACTTTCGACTCAATTGTGTAAACGGGCTATCCTTTGTAGGAGTATGTCCTACGTAGGTGGGCCTTGCCATATTCGAGTAAGGCGGACTGGGATAGGGGGGAAACCCGCGATGTAAGATCGACGGAATTTCGACGCTAGAGACCTCGACGGCATACGACACGACCCGACACTGCTAAATACGGGAAGTCCTAAGAAGAGAAAGTTTTTGCAATAGGATTTTTTTGAAAGCCCGAAAAAAATTCGGGGGAGGACCCGATTTTTTGAAAAAAAAACTGAAAAGCGTATCGGGCCATGGGTTTGAAAATATTTTTGAATTTTGAAATGAGCAAAATACCAGCTAGAAATAGGCTGTTTTGAGTAAAATCGTAAATCCTAAATTCAGTATACGTCCCGGGGATTTGAAATTGAATATTTTGAAAAGGATGCAATTTTTGAAAATGACGGTTTTTGAAAAACGACTTTTAGAAATCAAGTAGCATATAGTCACGCAAGCATTATAACGACACTATGTATGCTCTATGCTAAGTCTCGGTCGTTCTATAAAGGGTCTATACCAGTGTACATAGCCTATCCGAGAATCGGGGCGGACTTCCTAAGTTGAGTTGAGCTTAGAACATGCCGTAAAACCCATACGAATCGACTATGGACACCTTTGACATATCCAATTTGGACTACATCAATAGTATAGTGGGACGTCGGTCACCAGTACCGGCCCGGGAAAATAAGGGGTTATGCATGAACCGTAAAACTAAAACGCGTATTGTACTAGTCAAATGATTTCTATTCGAGTCTCACCCTGAGGATGCCGATGGTAAGTCACGCATCAGTTAATCTCCAGTGGAGTCGCCAAATTGTGGACATGACATAGGTCCACCCCGACGCGGCCACGCGCGGGTTTGGGGAGGCGAATGAATCTCCATATGAGATGGGTCGAATTGAAATTTAAATCGAAGTGGAGTCGCCACCGAACATTGTGGGAGTTCGGGCCCGTTCGAACCCACTTTATATTTTAGTGGGCCATGCACAAAGTATGGCCCATTCAGATGTCAGAGTTTACTGGGCTCGTCCCTTTGCATTTGATACCAATACCGACTTTATCAGATACCGTGCATTGAATGACTCTCGTGTGCCAATGGATATCCGGAAACCATGGTTCTGAGTAAGGGGTGAGGGTACGTGTTGGGAAGTTCACAAAGAACACCCAACCACGCCCGCACATTAGCGGCCTCTACTAAGATATCGTTTGATTTTGAAATACGTGCGTTAGTAATTCGGTGAATGATATGCAAACAGTATTTTCGACTAAACATGTGAATTATGTTTGATCTATGTCGTTTAATGCATCTTTGAATTTATGTCGAAGTTATATTTAGCATGCGAGGTCCATTTTAGTATAATAATACAAAACAACGAAAACAAGATACAAAGACAAAGAACAAACGAGTTAGTAACGATTTGCAAATTGAATAAATGATGTAAACACGATACGATGCATGATTTTGAAAAGATAATTCGCGTGATAGATTAGACACGTGTTGACCGAAGTCATAAAAATAATTATCGAGACTCGAGACATGCTAAAAAAACCCGTTGTTTTGTTAAATCAGGAGCCACTCGATCGAGTAATTGCGGGACTCGATCGAGTGGTCTCGAAAAAAGGCTTTTGTCTCGGGTTTTGGGGTGCCACTCGATCGAATGGGCTAGGCACTCGATCGAGTGCCCCCTGTACGGACTGTTGTCCGGTTTGCTGTTGTTCTCGAAATCGTTTTTTGAAAAATTGATAATCGCGTATAAACATAGCATAATTTATACTCGACTTAAGAATTTGATACTCGTTGTATTCGATGTTCGATTATAGGATCGATATCAATTATTCGGAGTGATTTTTAGAAAAGATGTTTTGTAAATCGTTTTGAAAATCGAAGAAAAGCAATATTAATTCTCTCCGCTGATAAGTGTGTCTTGTAATGCTTATTTGTTGTGTTTGGTCCCGGTTTCTCTTGTTGGAATCTCTCTTTGGAGCGATTTCAAGGCTACTTACGCTTCTTCTAGTTCATTTTAGGTTCCTAAGACCAATCTTGGAGAAGTGCAACGATTCCGTTTCGTTTCCGATACATATGGAGCCAATGAAGAGAAGCGACGATGATTCGGTGGTTAGACTCGGTCCCGAGTCCCTTGGAGCCCATTCCCGAGCACCGAGAGTCGATAAGAAGTCTAGGAGGAGCAGGTAGGGGCCTACATGGCCGTGTCAGAAGCCTACATAGCCGTGTAGTGAGTTGGGAAGCAAAGAAGAGAGGAAGCAAGCTACAGCAGGGCGTCATGGCCGTGACCCATGACCATCATGGCCACGACGGGGGTGCCTCAGGGTCGTGAGCCCCCTCATCATGGCCGTGAGCCCCTTGTTTCTCCTCGCACTTTGTCACTTCATTCCCCTTATTCTTACAACTCTATAAATACCCCCCTCTTGTAATCTTATGTGAGGTTAGACCTTACCCACTAAACCCTAGCATACTTTAGCCTAGATTAGCCTAGATTAGTGTAGATTAGTCTTTAGTTAATCGTTAATCTTAGTTTAATCCTTGTATTAAGGGAACTCTTCAAGATTCTACCAAGATTGACAACCTTGGGAGATTGTTTTGGGTTTTTCTTATTAATGCAAGTTTCAATCTTTCCTCCTCTTGTTAGTAGGTATAATCTTCTTATTCTCTTTACTCTTAATCCTTGTTTAATCTTTCAAGTTTTAATCTTTGATTATTGTTCTTGTTCTTGCTAGTTTCATTATGAATGTTTTGTTGTTTGTGTTGATTTCTCTTGTTATGAAGATTAGTTTCATTATGTGTGAGTAGACTTGTTGTGGGGTTAGTAGGGAGATTAAGTGTTGATTATGGATGATTAGGGTTTGATTGTGGGTAAAGGTGGATTCTTTGTTACTAGTCACATATTAAGAGCACCATGTGTTTGTTGAATAGCTTTTTAGAGTAGTAGTTGCAAATACTTCTCTTGCTTGTCTTCCTCTTATCATTGTGTGATTGATTTGTGGTTCAATCCTTGTATATTGGGTAATATCTTGCATGAGAATTCCGGTTTTGTCTTTGACACGAGAGTGCGGACATTGGCTTTGACGCGAGAGCGCGGACCAACCATAGTAACTAGGTGAAACCTACACCCTCGATCTCCCAACTATCCTACTACATTTATGAACCCGACCTAACCCTACTCTCTCCTTGTTTGATTCCTCTAGTTCGATAGATTCTTTAACCTTTAGTTGTTATCCCGAGCTTAGTCTTAGTCATAGTTTCATCCCCTTCTTATCGTTCTAGCTTAGTTTAGTTCGTTGACCTAGTCTTGTATTTGGGTGAAACTTGGTTTAAACCCTCTTTACCGTTCCCGTGGACTCGACCCGACTTGCCCTATCTACGCGTTAGGATTAGTTGGTTATTATTTGTTGGTGGGGATCCACGGAAAATCACTCCCATCAATTTGGCGCCGTTGCCAGGGACGGTGCTAGTTTAGACCTTGTTTGCCTAATTACTTGACTTTGTATTTTGTTTTTGTGTTTTTCTTTTTGTTCCTTTGCTTCTTGTGTGTGTGAAGTTTAATTCCTTCTTGTCTAGTGCCCAAAAAGCACTAGACTTCTCACGTTTGCTCCTAGTCTACAGTTTGTGCCTAGAGGTTGTGACCATCCTCTTCTTTTCAACTTAGAGCCGCTTCAACGGACGGTTGCTAGATTGAGAGGTCCTCAACCGGGTACGAGCCACGATTTTGGAGCATAACTTGAGGTTTGATCTAAACTCCCCGCCTATAGAAGCCGCCATGAGTACTCCTCTCCCTCTATGAACCAAGGATATGACATGACATCTCCCTACTACTATCAAGCTTCTTGGGATAATCAAGACACTCGTGGGTATGAATTTCAAGGAAATGGAAATGGCTACCAACAAGTGAATGCTTATCAATCATATGATCATGGTGGCTATTACTCAAGCAATCATCGTGAACCCGCCATGTTTCATCATGATTCACCATATGGAAGCCAATTTCCCCAAAACCCACCATATTACCCTTCACCTCAACCACAATATGAGCCCCAAAACCCACAATACTACCAATCGTCTCAACCTTACTACCAACCATATGATGCACCACCCCTTGGGCATCATCAAGGTTTACAAGTAGCACTCCAAAACCCCAATGACCACCAAATGCCCAACTTGGAGTTATATCAATCGATTCTTCAATTGCAAAAGAGCCAACAAGAAATAGCCATCCAAATGCAAATGAACCAAGATGAATTCATGGTCCAATATCAAAGGGAAAACGAGGCGATGGATGCTCGATTAAATGCGCTATCGGTTAAACCGTAATGTTTTTAACCCGAACGTCACAACTAGAGGAAGAGTGCTCTCTTGAGCAAGGGGAGCAACCTAATCATGAAGCCGTCGATGAAGTTTCTTTTGGGTGCGAAATTTTCTTTGAAGAACCTCAATCGTCTACCCAAGAAGAGACGAATGAGGATATGACCCTTGGTGAAGACATTGTTGGTGAAGAATTTGAGGAGGGTAGTGAGTTGAATGAGTTGGTGGAATTTGTGAAGTTATTGGGCGAAAATGACAAACCCAAGTTGCCCTTGTGCGAGAATATGGAAAAACATCAAGAGCCCCTTGCAAGTAAGCGAAGCAATGATTTGGAAGAGATTGAAACCGTCGGTAGAAGTTTCAATTCTCTCCTTCAAGATGATGTGGGGACGAGTGATGTTTCGGGACTTGAAGATGGGGAACCACAACTTGAGGAGGATATGAGGATGTGCAATAATGAAATGGGGCCAAAACCGTTTTTTGTGCCTCGTGACGAAGACTTGAAGCTTGCTAGTGATTGGAGACGGTGCTTAGGGAGGAAGAGGTCGGTAAATCTTGTAGGATGGATAGACCCTGGAGACAACATGAAAGATGATAATGGGTCTTTTGGTGACTACTTCTTGCTTCCAACTCGAAGGCTTTGGAGGATAGCTTGGCTCGGGCACTCTTTGAGCCTTCATTATGATGTGGCTCGTGCATTTGACTTGCTCCTCCGAGCCCTTGATGGCTACGGTTAAGAAGGAAGAGTCCATCATCCTCGGTTTGACGGAGTTCCTAAAGAACCGTCATGTTGTATATTCCTCTTTCCTTTTCTTTAGAGTGCTTGTGTTTGTATTTGTGAGGTTTTTCCTCTTGATTTTGCTTGTTTTGTGGAACTCTTGTAATTTGGAATTTTCTTGAGAGATTTGATGGTGTTTATTGACTTTACTTGATAGGTCATAGTGAAGATGAAGTTTTGAGAAGAGTGGTTGATGATAGAAGCTTGGAGCTTGGGCAAGGAAGTCGGTTTTTGAGTTTTTTGTAAGCTTAAGGGGGCGGTACTTTGGATCCCAATGTATTATTTTGCATTTGGGTGGAAGGCTCGGTGTGCTAATAGTGAATGAAGACTTGGGTTGGAACATGGCCATGTCGAGGGAGACATGGCCATGAGGCGACATGGCCATGAGGAGGCCGTCATGACCGTGTGCTAGAAGTCCAAAAATCACAGCCTACTGCTCTCGATCATGGCCATGAGAGGCCAAGTCACGGCCAGGAGGGGTCATGGCCGTGACCCTGGGCATCACGGCCAGGACGGGTCTGCTATCCTTTTTCGCCATTTCTGTTAGCCCAGCTCCCATAAATTTGCCTACCCAACCAATTTATACCCCCTCCCAACCTCCCTACCTGCCCTTGCACCTATCATATGACTCCTACACTTCATTTACATACCCTCACCTCATCTTATCTTCACTATACACCGAATATACCTTCAAATCCCACCCTCATTACACCATTCCAAGCTTAATGCTTCAACCATGCGACCTCATCAAGTAAGAAGGGGATTGACAATGAAGAAGACAAGCAAAGTGTCGATATTGAACATTGAGACGATGGGGACTTACGAGCTACTAACCGTTTGGTAAGGAGACTCTCGCTTCTTTTCCGTCTTTTATTGCTTGTCTCCCTTTGTATATTCCCCTTCCCCTTGTCATGGTGGCCCTCGGGGCCTTGGTAATTATTGCTCCCGACTCTCGATGACGTGACTACATTGAGGGTCATTGAAAAATCCAAATTTACAATATTTTCACCCTTTTTTGTAGGATTTAGTCGGATTTGGGCGGAATCCGGGCTAGGTGACTTGATTACACCTAGTCCTCCCCTCTCATTTCCTTTTCTTTTCTTCTTTTTATTTCTTCTCCCATCTATATCTTTTCTCGTCTCGGCCCATGGTGACTTGGTTACACCCCGGCCGGACACATTCTACACCTTTCCCCGGTTTTCTTTTTGATTTTTAGCTTTATTTTCGTAGTTTCTTTTCTTTTTAATGTCTCCACATACCATCAATCGAGCATGAGGACATTGCTCGGTTTAAGTGTGGGGGAACGATATCCTAGTGTAGGTAGTCTTATTTTCGTAGTTTTTTCAAAAAATCTTTAAAAAACCCTAAAAATAAAAAAGATTTTCTTTTGTGTCTTTTCCTTTTTGTGTCGTTGTGTTCTATTTTTGTTGTGTTGTGCGTGTTTGCCTCCCTTTTTCCTTGTAGGTCGCTTAATCACCATTAACTTTGGAGGGCTTTCAAGACATCCGGTAACATCTTTTTATCCCTTTTTCCTCTTTGTTTCTTGTGGAGTTTGGAGGATATTTGTGATGATGTGTGCTCGGGTGGAGCTTTGTAGAGTTTGAGGTTGATTTGGTGACTTGTTTGGAAGTTAGGGGTGGTGTTTGTTCTCTTTATGTTTTTGTTTTGTTTTGTTTTGTTATCTTTGTCTCTTTTTCTTTCGTTTTTGTCGCGTCTTTGCTTTATGATGTGTAGTTGTGTCTAGTGTGTAATAAAAGGTTTTCGAAAACCCGGTTTTGAGGCTAGTGTGCAAGTGTTTACTTTCCCTTTCCAGTAATATGAATCGAGTCTTGGACTTTAGTCTAGTAGAATGACCCTAAATCAATAGTTTCGTTGGTCCTTTACCTTGAGTCCACCTAGCTTACTAGGGATTTACTACGGGATTTGTATCTTGACCACTATGACCACCCACGGTGTGAAAAGGCCTTGGTTACCGAGTCCCGTCTCTTAGGTGACCATGTTTGAAATTGTTTGATTAGTCCAAGTTTTCCACCTTTTTGTGGGTTTGAAGGGAAGAACGCTCCCCGACTCACCCATTTCAATACCTTCTACACATATCCACAAAATAAAGTTGCAAATTGTTGAAATCTCTTTCTTAGTTGCAAAAAGAAATGCCTACAACTCAAATCTAGCCAAAAGGGCAAACAAAGAAAATGAAAGAAAGAAAAGAATGAAGAAAAAGAAAAGGCAAAAAGTCAAAAACAAAATACAAAAGAAGAAAAAGAAATGGCATAGCAACTCAAAAGCCAAATGAAAAAGAAAAATGCCAAAAGAAAACCGTCTCACAAAAATATTCTCACCCTCTCAAAATAAGTCTTTCTCTGATCGTTACCGTGAAGAGCCTACCAAAGGACCGAGTCCCTAGGAAGGATGATAGCGGTAATGATCGGTCTTACCTCATTTTGCAACCTTGTCTACCTTTTTACTTGGACTAGTTAGGCGGTTCTTGAGCATGGGATGACCCTCTTGGCTTATCGCTAAAGGGGGCGGGATTTCACTTACCTACAGTGTCGACTAACACTGTGGTTCATCCTTTTTCCATCCCGCCTATCGTCCCATGGTACGTTCTTAGAAGGTTAGGCGGAGCCTAGGTAAGTTACCAACGTTTTTGTTGCTTTGTCGTCATACTATTAGGGTTTAGTCCATTTCGGTTTGTATTTCTAGCTTGGGAACGTTGTCACTTGCCTTGAGTCCTTAACCGGTGTCTCTTTCACCGCTTTGTTGAGGGAAGCGGTATTTGTTTCTTCTTGGATGCAACCGTTTGGTGTTTATGTGTTTTTGTGTCCAGTTGTATCCACAGTTTTATCGCAAGACCTCACTTGCCTTGCGGAGAGTACTTTTCCTGTAAGTGTTCTCGCGTGAGTTGAAAGGGTGTAGGGTGCGCTAATACCCGCTCGGTTAGTAGTCTAGTTTCTTTTAGTTATTAGTTAGCTTGTGCTTACTCGAGGGCGAGTAAAGGTTAAGTGTGGGAGAGTTGATAAGTGTGTCTTGTAGTGCTTATTTGTTGTGTTTGGTCCCGGTTTCTCTTGTTGGAATCGCTCTTTGGAGCGGTTTCTAGGCTACTTACGCTTCTTCTAGTTCATTTTAGGTTCCTAAGACCAATCTTGGAGAAGTGGAACGATTTCGTTTCGTTTCCGATACATATGGAGCCAATGAAGAGAAGCGACAATGATTCGGTGGCTTAGACTCGGTCCCGAGTCCCTTGGAGCCCATTCCCGAGCACCGAGAGTCGATAAGAAGTCTAGGAGGAGTAAGTAGGGGCCTACATGGCCGTGTCAGAAGCCTACATAGCCGTGTAGTGAGTTGGGAAGCAAAGAAGAGAGGAAGCAAGCTACAGCAGGGCGTCATGGCCGTGACCCATGACCATCATGGCCATGACGGGGGTGCCTCATGGCCGTCAGCCCCCTCATCATGGTCGTAAGCCCCCTGTTTCTCCTCGCACTTTGTCACTTCATTTCCCTTATTCTTACAACCCTATAAATACCCTCCTCTTGTAATCTTATGTGAGGTTAGACTTTACCCACTAAACCCTAGCATACTTTTTCCTAGATTAGCCTAGATTAGTGTAGATTAGTCTTTAGTTAATCGTTAATCTTAGTTTAATCCTTGTATTAAGGGAATTCTTCAAGATTGAACCAAGATTGACAACCTTGGGAGATTGTTTTGGGTTTTTCTTATTAATGCAAGTTTCAATCTTTCCTCCTCTTGTTAGTAGGTATAATCTTCTTATTCTCTTTACTCTTAATCCTTGTTTAATCTTTCAAGTTTTAATCTTTGATTGTTGTTCTTGTTCTTGCTAGTTTCATTATGAATGTTTTGTTGTTTTTGTTGATTTCTCTTATTATGGTTAGGATGAGTTTCATTATGTGTGAGTAGACTTGTTGTGGGGTTAGTAGGGGGATTAAGTGTTGATTATGGATGATTAGGGTTTGATTGTGGGTAAAGGTGGATTCTTTGTTACTAGTCACATATTAAGAGCACCATGTGTTTGTTGAATTGCTTTTTAGAGTAGTAGTTGCAAATACTTCTCTTGCTTGTCTTCCTCTTCTCATTGTGTGATTGATTTGTGGTTCAATCCTTGTTTATTGGGTAATATCTTGCATTTGTATTCGGGTTTTGTCTTTGACACGAGAGTGCGGAAATTGGCTTAGACGCGAGAGCGCGGACCAACCTTAGTAACTAGGTGAAACCTACACCCTCGATCTCCCAACTATCCTACTACACTTATGAACCCGACCTAACCCTACTCTCTCCTTGTTTGATTCCTCTAGTTCGATAGATTCTTTAACCTTTAGTTGTTATCCCGAGCTTAGTCTTAGTCATGGTTTCATCCCCTTCTTATCGTTCTAGTTTAGTTTAGTTCGTTGACCTAGTCTTGTATTTGGGTGAAACTTGGTTTAAACCCTCTTTACCGTCCCCGTGGAGTCGACCCGACTTGCCCTATCTACGCATTAGGATTAGTTGGTTATTATTTATTGGTGGGGATCCACAGAAAATCACTCCCATCAATTTGGCGCCGTTAAAAGAGGAGGTGACATCAATCACCTGAAATTCTAGTTCTTTCTCGATCGGGCCGGTTATAATTGTTAATTTAACAGCTCCAGCAACATATTTTGGGTTTCCGTCAAAGGCCTGGATAGTTTGCGCTGTCGGGAGGTAATCGGCCTCGGTGATGCCGAGGGCCTTAGCGGTTCTTAAGGGAAGGACGTTGACAGCGGACCCGTCGTCGATCAGGGTCATCGGGAGATATTTGTCCCGGCAGATCACCGTAACGTAGAGGGCTAAGTTGTGGGTCTCCCCGAACGGTGGCAAGTCGGACTTTGAGAAGGTGATGAGTGGGCCTTCTTCCTTGGACTTGCCCCTGAGAAGAGGCATGATGGTGGCTACAATTTCAGTCGGGGTAACCAGCGAGTCGACTTTGATCTGATCGAGAGCCTTAGTAAGCACCTCTCAATGTACTTATGAATAGACCAAAAGCTGCCATATGGTGAGATCAACTCGAGCCCTTTTCAGCTGTTTGACTAGAGCCGTATCAGTGTTAGGCTCTTCAAGAATAGGCTCAGTGACGGCTTCGGAGATGGTTTCCGGGATGGAGTGACCGGCGGTGACATGATGGTTGCTGGCCAAGGCTTTGGATTTGGCCTTCCGAACTTCCTCAGAGGTGATAGGGACAGCTTCCCCTTTGGGTAAGTAAACGTCGTCTTCATCATCGTTCCATATCCCATTAATTTGTGGGACGAGAGGAGAAATTAGATGAGAACAGTCGATCACATCTCCGGAAAAGATGGCATGAGTAGTGAACGGGTTTTCCTTGTTGCTTGGCTTGTCTCCGGGCAACGGTATTTTCCCGCTTTCGATCAAGTCTTGGATGAGATGTTTCAACTTCTAACACTTTTCTGTATCATGGCCGTTGCCTCAGTGATAATGGCAATAAGCCTGGATGTTATAGCTTTTGGACCGTTTTTCGATCGTGAATTCCGGAATCGGGCCTATCGGTTGGATTAGGCCCTTTGAAGATAACCTTTGTAAGGCGTGAGTATAGGTGGTCCCTATGTCAGTCAATACCCAAGTCGGAGTATTCTTTTTGGATGAGGTATCTAGTAGATTGACCTCGTCGAAGATGCTACGGGCCGCAGTTGTAGCTGCGGGCTTGCTGGAGGACGAACTAGCCCCTTGATATCCCTTGGCAGAGGCCTTAGTAAGGCTCTCTAACCTTAAGTCATCTTGGATTCTTGTACCCATTTCGGTTAAGGTGGCGAAATTAGGTATGATGGCGTACCGGAGATGGACCCGGTAAGAAGGGAGGAGGTTCTTGACAAAGGCCTCCACTAAAACTTTCTCGCTGGCCTTGTCCACCAGCTTGACGCTTTCGGCCCTCCACCTTTGAAGGTATTTGGCGAAACCTTCCTTGGGCTCTTGGGCCATGACCTCCAGAGTATGAATAGTAGTCTAGATCTCGGTTTTATTTGCATAGTTCCGAGCGAACTCCGTCGCCACGTCGTCCCAAGTTTTGTATTTCTTGGAATCAAGCCTTTAGTACCAGGCTTTCAGGTGCTTCTCAAGGGAAGAAGCAAAGAGATGCTTGAACATAGTCGACTTGACCCCCTTGACAGCCTTGAACTCCTTGAAAGCCCGGATATGGAGTACCGGGTCTTTAGTCCCATCAAACATTGGCAGGCCCGTCAGGTTGAGATTAGCGGGTAACTCATCGGTTAGGGGAGAGTAAGCTCGGGCGTTCTCGGTGTGGATGGTATTGTTGGTTGACAAGTGGACCTGCTCCTGCAGCTTGCGGACCGTGCTGGCCATTTCAGAAAGGCCCATTAGTCTCAACTCCACCGTTAGGAGTTCCTTGTTCTACGGCGCTCACCCGGGTAAGGATGGCGATCTGGTCCTCCCTCATCTTCGTCAATTGTTCTTCTAACTTAACCAATGAGACTGTCAACTCATCTATGGCTTCTTTTGTCATGGTTCGGGTGAAGGGCG
The DNA here is from genome assembly GCA_958450325.1 of Agrostemma githago. Lineage (NCBI taxonomy): Eukaryota > Viridiplantae > Streptophyta > Magnoliopsida > Caryophyllales > Caryophyllaceae > Agrostemma > Agrostemma githago. The sequence continues at coordinate 18,591,483 of OY288250.1, forward strand.
GCCTGTCTGTAAGAATACCGCGTAATCAGTAACTAACCCAAATCCTGGAACAAAAGTACATCCCGAGCAAGGGAAAAGAAGGCTAGAAAGGAAATGACTTGGAATAGACACCCAGACGGGTGACTTGTGAAAGGTGGACCTCCTTTAGGATTCAGCTATGTGGGCCGGGAACCGCTTGAAGGGAGGTTGACGTGAGACATTCCCCAAACTTTGGACTCAATTGTGTAAACGGGCCATCCTTTGTAGGAGTATGTCCTACGTAGGTGGGCCTTGCTTTAGTCGAGTAAGGCGGACTGGGATAGGGGGGAAACCCGCGATGTAAGATCGACGGAATTTCGATGCTAGAGACCTCGACAACTTATTACGACACGACCCGACACTGCTAAATACGGGAAGTCCTAAGAAGAGAAAGTTTTTGCAATGGGATTTTTTTGAAAGCCCGAAAAAAATTCGGGGGAGGACCCGATTTTTTGGAAAAAAAAAAAAACTGAAAAGCGTATCGGGCCATGGGTTTGAAAATATTTTTGAGTTTTGAAATGGGCAGAATATCAGCTAGAAATAGGCTGTTTTGAGTAAAATCATAAATCCTAAATTCAGTATATGTCCCGGGGATTTGAAATTGAATATTTTGAAAAGGATGCAATTTTTTGAAAATGACGGTTTTTGAAAAACGACTTTTAGAAATCAAGTAGCATATAGTCACGCAAGCATTATAACGACACTATGTATGCTCTATACTAAGTCTCGGTCGGTCTATAAAGGGTCTATACGAGTGTACATAGCCTATCCGAGAATCGGGGCGGACTTCCTAAGTCGAGTTGAGCTTAGAACATGCCGTAAAACCCATACGAATCGACTATGGACACCTTTGACATATCCAATTTGGACTACATCAATAGTATAGTGGGACGTCGGTCACCAGTACCGGCCCGGGAAAATATGGGGTTATGCATGAACCGTAAAACTAAAACGCGTATTGTACTAGTCAAATGATTTCTATTCGAGTCTCACCCTGAGGATGCCGATGGTAAGTCACGCATCAGTTAATCTCCAGCGGAGTCGCCAAATTGTGGACATGACATAGGTCCACCCCGACGCGGCCACGCGCGGGTTTTGGGAGGCGAATGAATCTCCATATGAGATGGGTCGAATTGAAATTTAAATCGAAGTGGAGTCGCCACCGAACTTTGTGGGAGTTCGGGCCCGTTCGAACCCACTCTATATTTTAGTGGGCCATGCACAAAGTATGGCCCATTCAGATGTCAGAGTTTACTGGGCTCGTCCCTTTGCATTTGATACCAATACCGACATTATCGGATACCATGCATTGAATGACTTACGTGTGCCAATGGATTCGGATATCCGGAAACCATGGTTCTGAGTAAGGGGTGAGGGTACGTGTTGGGAAGTTCACAAAGAACACCCAACCAAGCCCGCACATTAGCGGCCTCTACTAAGATATCGTTTGATTTTGAAATACGCACGTTAGTAATTCGGTGAATGATATGCAAACAGTATTTTCGACTAAACATGTGAATTATGTTTGATCTATGTCGTTTAATGCATCTTTGAATTTATGTCGAAGTTATATTTAGCATGCGAGGTCCGTTTTAGTATAATAAAACAAGATACAAAGACAAAGAACAAACGAGTTAGTAACGATTTGCAAATTGAATAAATGATGTAAACACGATACTATGCATGATTTTGAAAAGATAATTTGCGTGATAGATTAGACACGTGTTGACTGAAGTCATAAAAATAATTATCGTGACTCGAGACATGCTAAAAAAACCCGCTGTTTTGTTAAATCAGGAGCCACTCGATCGAGTCATTGCGGGACTCGATCGAGTGGTCTCGAAAAAAGGCTTTTGTCTCGGTTTTTGGGGTACCACTCGATCGAGTGGGCTAGGCACTCGATTGAGTGCCCCCTGTACGGACTGCTGCCCGGTTTGCTTTTGTTCTCGAGATCGTTTTTTGAAAAATTGATAATCGCGTATAAACATAGCATAATTTATACTCGACTTAAGAATTTGATACTCGTTGTATTCGATGTTCGATTATAGGATCGATATCAAATATTCGGAGTGATTTTTAGAAAAGATGTTTTGTAAATCGTTTAGAAAATCGAAGAAAAGCAATATTAATTCTCTCCGCTGATAAGTGTTTCTTGTAGTGCTTATTTGTTGTGTTTGGTCCCGGTTTATCTTGTTGGAATCGCTCTTTGGAGCGATTTCAAGGCTACTTACGCTTCTTCTAGTTCATTTTAGGTTCCTAAGACCAATCTTGGAGAAGTGGAACGATTCCGTTTCGTTTCCGATACATATGGAGCCAATGAAGAGAAGCGACGATGATTCGGTGGCTTAGACTCGGTCCCGAGTCCCTTGGAGCCCATTCCCGAGCACCGAGAGTCGATAAGAATTCTAGGAGGAGCAAGTAGGGGCCTACATGGCCGTGTCAGAAGCCTACATAGCCGTGTAGTGAGTTGGGAAGCAAAGAAGAGAGGAAGCAAGCTACAGCAGGGCGTCATGGCCGTGACCCATGACCATCATGGCCATGACGGGGGTGCCTCAGGGCCGTGAGCCCCCTCATCATGGCAGTGAGCCCCCTGTTTCTCCTCGCACTTTGTCACTTCATTCCCCTTATTCTTACAACCCTATAAATACCCCCCTCTTGTAATCTTATGTGAGGTTAGACCTTACTTACTAAACCCTAGCATACTTTAGCCTAGATTAGGCTAGATTAGTGTAGATTAGTCTTTAGTTAATCGTTAATCTTAGTTTAATCCTTGTATTAAGGGAATTCTTCAAGATTGAACCAAGATTGACAACCTTGGGAGATTGTTTTGGGTTTTTCTTATTAATGCAAGTTTCAATCTTTCCTCCTCTTGTTAGTAGGTATAATCTTCTTATTCTCTTTACTCTTAATCCTTGTTTAATCTTTCAAGTTTTAATCTTTGATTATTGTTCTTGTTCTTGCTAGTTTCATTATGAATGTTTTGTTGTTTGTGTTGATTTCTCTTGTTATGGTTAGGATTAGTTTCATTATGTGTGAGTAGACTTGTTGTGGGGTTAGTAGGGGGATTAAGTGTTGATTATGGATGATTAGGGTTTGATTGTGGGTAAAGGTGGATTCTTTGTTACTAGTCACATATTAAGAGCACCATGTGTTTGTTGAATTGCTTTTTAGAGTAGTAGTTGCAAATACTTCTCTTGCTTGTCTTCCTCTTCTCATTGTGTGATTGATTTGTGGTTCAATCCTTGTGTATCGGGTAATATCTTGCATGAGTATTCGGGTTTTGTCTTTGACACGAGAGTGCGGACATTGGCTTTGACGCGAGAGCGCGGACCAACCTTAGTAACTAGGTGAAACCTACACCCTCGATCTCCCAACTATCCTACTACACTTATGAACCCGACCTAACCCTACTCTCTCCTTGTTTGATTCCTCTAGTTCAATAGATTCTTTAACCTTTAGTTGTTATCCCGGGCTTACTCTTAGTCATAGTTTCACCCCCTTCTTAACGTTCTAGTTTAGTTTAGTTCGTTGACCTAGTCTTGTATTTCGGTGAAACTTGGTTTAAACCCTCTTTACCGTCCCCGTGGACTCGACCCGACTTGCCCTATCTACGAGTTAGGATTAGTTGGTTATTATTTGTTGGTGGGGATCTACGGAAAATCACTCCCATCATCCACGTTGAAATCGTCGTACTTTGTTTTTAATACTATGTGACGATTTTCTTAGCATCAACGAGATTGATTTAGTTTCTTTTAGATACTATATTCGACTATAGAGTCGATATCGTATTTTAAGAACGTTTGTTTTGTATAAAAAATTAGATTGTAATGATAGTACCGATATTAGAGAAAAGACGTGACAACGACCCATATGAAGACGGACCGACGACGCAAAAAGAGGAAAAAGACGAGAGGAAGAAAGAGAAAAAAGAGAAAAACGGGGTTTTGATTTACACCCTCAACCTACATGCTTTGTATTCTCGGAACGGGGCTCGTCGGAATGTGGCTTAGACATGGGAGCGTCGAGATGATATAGGAGGAGTTATGGTGGTTTTGTCGTGTAAGGTGTCGAGTAGAGGTGGCCGGATTTCGGGGCTAGGACGGCGTATTCTCAGGTTGCTATGTGTGTATGAATCGTAAATTTGTTTGTTTGGATGTTTCTATTGCTTGCATGGATGTTGTATAGTTATGATCGATATATCTTTTTGGTGTGTGCAAGGGGGTCTATTTATAGTAGAGGTCCTCGATTGAAGCTAGGAGAGATAGTCTTGCTTGGATGAGAAGAAAGACTGTTTTGGATAGGAAATGCAATAATTCGAGAGGAAATAGGATTCCGTTGGTGGGAAAGAAATCCAACCCGGCTGGAAAAGGAGCCACTCGACCGAGTGACGTCTAGTACTTGGTCGAGTGTCCGTTTTTGACACCGGTTCAGCGTGCTTTGTGAGCTCACTCGATCGAGTGAGCCAGTCTACTCGATCGAGTGGGTCTATGACAAGGCTAAAGTCGTATCACCTATATCAAAATAATCCTAACGAACAACTCACAGGTAGCTAGTAGTAAGTAAGGGTCGAATCCACAGAGAGACGGATGAAAATCGCTAATTATCTAAATTCGATTCTAAACTATTTAATTCCGGTTTATTTAATTTTGATCTAAACTAATGCGATTATGTAAAATAACGAGGTTCTAACAATATTAAAAGGATCTAGGGTCTTACGGTTCACTATGTAATTAAATTGGGTAAAGTTAATTAATCATTCAATCAATCAATCACAGTTATTTAGGGCAAAGACACGGCCTTTCGGATCTTATGTCAACCTTAGGATAGATTCTGACGGGGTCTCGCTACTTACCAGATTATCCTACCCACTTACTTGTAAGTCTACCCTTACCAGGCTTTCGATCTTAGGTTCGGGTTCCTAAACATTCGACTAGTTCAACGTCTCAAACTAATCAAACAATAATACAAGACAAGTAGTAAGGCAATAGCATATGAATGAACAATTAAACAAATAATCAATCTAACATCCCCAATTCAATTAACATAGATCCCCTTCAACCCTAGATAAATAAATTAGCTACTCATACTAAAACACAAAGCAATAAAGAAATTAAGCATAATAAAAGACAATATGAAACTAAGAGAAAAGTGAAAAATACCAATTACGTAGAACTTGAAAGATTGACGATCTAAAAGTAGGATTACAAACTAGAAGAATTCTAATGCTAATAAAAACTAAACTAAACTAAGAATATGAAAGTGTAAACTAAACTACTGAATGAAAAAGTCTCTCTAATTCTAACCCCAAGGAGGGTATATATACTAATAATGATAAAGAGTTTAATTACTCATACTTTCCTAAAACTAATTAGGAAAGAATATCCCGTAAAATAGGAGTTATGGTAAGTGAAGGAGTCCAAGAATATAAATCCCGAGAAAAAGCCTCAAACCTGTCGGTTCAGGTCTATCCCGACCGGTTTGGGTCCGTCCCGAGCGGTTTGGGTTCATCCCGAGCGGTTCGGGTTCCTCTGCACTGCGCGATGAAATGCTTGCTGTTTCTTCGTTACTTATCGGAATTGGACGTGTGATAAACCGTTAGAAAGCTAAGAGAAAGAGCTTTCCAACGCCACCTGAATCCGCTCAATTAGAGTTGTAGAACTCAAGATATTCACGTTTGAAGTTTATCCTTGTTTTAGCGATCGTTCTTTCATCTCGATTTGCATTTGTTTGAGCTTTCCAACTTATTTCTTTGTCGTTTCTTAATGTTTCTTCACTTCACGTCCTTCTTCAACTCTTCACTTAGCATCCTCTAACTTTTATCACTTCTTTCTTGTAGATTTCATGGCTCGACTCTCGTCATTGCCTAAAATATAGCACAATCGCCTTCATTTGTTTCGTTTCCTACAAAACGTAAACAAAATACCCGGCATAACAAAGAAGGATGAAAAGCTAGAAAAACAACTCCTAGGATACATAAAATGAACCAAAATAAAGGAAAAGTTGGGGTTAAATATGTATACAAAATGAGTTCATCAAATCCCCCAAACCAAACCTTTGCTTGTCCCTAAGCAAAGCAATCATCAAAGAGTATGGACAAGACTCAAAACAATGGCTCCGAACTAATTACCAATACGAATCCCAACACCGAATACTCCAACAAGCGAATGACACCTAGGCTAAAGAAACGAATTCATTAGCAAAAAGATAAAGAGTACAAGAATTTCAAAAATCAAGCTCCAATCAATATTCAAATGCCAAACTTTTAATCTTGCACAACCTTCTATGTCGAGATTCCTTACGGTTTACACTCATCACTCAATAAGGGCAATCTTGTGAGTTAATGTAGAATCGGAAAGACAAAACACTCACCTAACTGCGACTTATAAGAACATGTAAGCAATCTAACATGATATCAATCTCTACCAACCGTAGATACACATTCAATCGGACCAAGACACATGCCGAGGACTTACATATGGATAAAGTGAGGGTAATCGGGTAAGAAGGGGCAAAACGATTTGGATATGTGGAGGTAAAAGCCAAGCTAGTCCAACCGTAACCAAACTAAACTCATTCCATTCTTAACCAACTTCAATCAAAGAAATTACAAGTAGTACCAAGCACCTTATTTTCAACTTTTCATAACCGGCTTCGCACCAACAACTATGAAAACAGAGAGATCAATTCTTTTCTCATAGCAAAAACAAATTCCTCTTGTTTCACTTTTTTTTCTTTTTTTTTCAACTATCTTCTTTTTTTTCTTTTCTTTCATTGATTTTTTTTCAATTCATTCATCATTGTTTTTTCATCAATTCCCTTTCTCAATCGACATGGTACCAAATTTCACCCGCAAAAAATAATTCCGTCTAATTAACCAACTAGCTTGACTAGGGTAGGCAAATTTGACATGTAGTTAATAAACGGGTCAAAACAGGTCAAATTATGGCTATGTAAAGTTCATGGGGATAAGATAAAAGAAAGGGGATTGCCTATTCTACATGTGCTAAAATAACAAACCGAATGCATACAGGTATTTAAGAGACGAATGTCATGCTTATGCAATTTGATGTTACGTGTCTCATAAGGAGTACTACTCTCAACCTATATAAAACTGATCATGGATGTAACACCCCTGATTTCATAAATTAATTAAATTAAAATTTTGTTCGTATTTTTATTTTACGAATAAAATCGTAATTCTTAAAATTATTATAAAACGAATTTATCGTTTAATCGTTTAAACTCCTAAAATTCTGTTTGACTCGAAAACTCTTATATTTAAAACATATTTTTATTTCTGTTTCGATTCATTTTATACATTTAATTTAATTCTTATCGAACATCTATTTCGACGGTTTAAATTCGAAATTCTTTTTATTTATATATATTAAGCTCGAAGTTCATTTATTTTAAGTTTCGTCAAAATATTTATTTTTCTTTCCTCGAGAAATCAATTTAATTCACTTTATCGAAAATTTATTATTTATCGGGAAATACTATTCCACCGTCTAATTTATTTCTATAAGCTTCATTTTCGTCTCAAATATTTTATTTACTCATTTTATTTGGCGGCCCGATTATTTATTAATTTTATCAACTCGTTATAACCCGATTCGTGGGTCAGTCAACTTATCGTCCCAAAATTCTATTACTCCCTCTGTTTCATTGATATCTTCCACATTTCCTTTTTCAATCATTTCTTTGATTTCTTCCACTTTCTTTTTTTGCTATCAATTTCTCTCTTACCTAGGTGGCCCACCTACTTTACCCACTCTACTTTTACATATTTTATTGTTTTTCTTAAGAAAAGTGCCATTTTAAGGTGGAACAAATCAAAGAAACGGAGGAGTAATCCGTATGGTCTTTAACTCACCTTAATTGTAATTCATCCTCCACTTGCATTCATCCCCTTATCCTTGTTTTATATCCACCGCTTGACTCCTCTTCATTCATCTCCCTCATCTAACGTACAACCCCCCTTACTCTTTGACTCCCACCGTTTCACTCTCATTCATCCCTCTTTATTTTTCACGACATATCCCCTTCCCTTTGTTCCCTTCTTCTTCTTGGTCCGCTTCACCATCACCTGCACCATCTTTATCCTCTGTGTTTCCCCTGTTCCGTCATCTTTGTCCGCGCGCTGCTGCTGTGTTGTGGCTCGTTACTGTTGGCCATCGACATTTTTGTCATCATGCTCAGGTCCGACCTTGTCGTCCTATTTAGCTCTCCTCTACTTCGTTTTGTTGTTCTTGTTGTTTCCGTGCCTTGCTTGTCGGTTTTCCCTGATCTTCTTCTTCCTTTCACCCACTGGTTGCTGCGTCTTGTTGCTGTCGTCTTATCTGTCTACTGTAAGCTCTTGTTTGTGCCGTTCTTGTCGTTGTCATCATGCTGTAATTATTCGTTTCGATTCATCCTCTATTATTCTTTACTCCTTCATTCTCGTTTTGTGCTATTTTCTCGCGGCCTTGTTTGTTGCTTTGTCTTCCTCTGCCCGTTTTTCTATGTTTCTGTCCTCGGTTCGGGTCCAATTTCTGTTGTCACGTGTTGTTTTGCTGCGTTTTGCTGTTGGGCGTGAGTTACTGTCCTGTCGATTGCTGTTCCTGCTGCTACTCTTCGATCTCCTCCTCCTTCTTCTCCTTCACCATCTCGTTTTGTTTCTATGCTATTATTGTGTCTGTGTCGCGTCAATGTGTGGCCGCTGTCCGTATTTATTTTCTCTGCCGCTGCTGATGTTGATTTGTGCTACTGTCTTGTCCGCTGTTGTTGTTATTTGTGCGATGAGGATGCGGTTGCGGTTGTCGGTGTTTCGGTTCTGGTTCGTGTCATCACTGCTGTTCGCATTTGTTGCTTGTTATTGCTGTCCGGATTCAACGCTGCTGCTAATGCTACTAACGTTGTTGCTGCTATTGTTGTCGTGTTGATGCGTGTTCGTATGTTCTCCTTCTCGTCCTCTGATTTCGTTCGTGCTGCTACTGTTAGTGTAGTGACTGCTGTCCGTTCCTTCTTCTTTATGTTGCTGCTCGTTTTGTCGGGTTTCGGGTTCGTGGTTGTTTTTGTTGTCGTGGCTGCTGCCTACTGTTTTTGCATCCTCCTTGTTCCTCCTTGTTTCCTCGATTTTCTTACTCCGTTCTCACAATAATCTTCCCGTTCCTCTCCTACTTTTCTGGGTAATTCGATTACCTATTCACCCTCTTTCGCCCTTCTCGTTTTATATGGCACTTTATACCATAAATTTGTATTTCGTAGGGATTCGTGAAGACCCGTCAAGGATAAGCATGTGATCGGTTTGCCTATGTCTTAAGGTAACTTTAGGACGTTACTCGATTTTATATCGTATGTTTGAGTAGTAGTATGTAGTAAATATTTTAACTTCGGTTTTCTAATTTTTAGCTATTTTTTATTTGCTAATAAAATTATTCTTTTAAATCGTACACCTTATCAATAATTTTTATAATTTTCGATATCATTTTATAAATCGTTAGTAATTTGATTATTTACGATCGTTTATAATATTTTGTTGGTTATCGTGACACTAGTAACTAAATAATATCGATTTCATATTTTCGTCATATTTCGTTAATTTCTAATTTTTAACTCAAAATCGTATTTTCATATTATAATCGAGATTTGCATACTTTTTTTAATAAATTAATTTTCGTTTAATAAATAAATGAGAAAATAGTCGATTTAGTTTTAAACACATTTTAGTCGAGACTATTTTCACTAATAATTTCCTATTTGTTTCCGATTGACTATTTTTATTAAAATTTGTATTATTTATAAATCAAAACTATTTCTTAAAAATAATTTGAAACCTTTGTAAAATTCATTTCATTTATAAAACTCGTTGATTCAATTAATTTTGATATCGTTTTTCTTAAAACATCTCTTTTCTAAAATCTATAGTTTGAACTCGATTTCCTAATTATTTAAATAATACTATATATTGACTTATTATATTTTCTTTATGTTTTGAGTAACGAATTTAGAAATATATTAAAGTTACGATAACGACGATAATAATAAAATGTTAATTTTGTTAGAAATGCTATTTTTATATATTTCACTAATTTTAATGATTTACGCATTTTCTATAAGAATTTCTATTTTAAGTAAGTTTCTAAAATTAGTAAGTTTCTATTCATGGAAAGTTTTTCTTTTTATTTAAAATGTTTATTCCTTTTACTTTCATATTATTTATAATGATTATATCTTTTGAATATCGATAATGGCTGTTTTGGAGTTATGGAATAAAGAAAAGTGTGGGCTTAGAGTAATATAGTCTGGGATGTACACTTTTGTCATCAGCTATAAAGCCGGTGTGTCTATTTGGGGGTACATTTGGTCGTTGAACTGGGCGTAGTTTCGCCCAGGAGAGTGTATGTTTTGACCTTAAGCTAGATATCGCATCGTGTTAGTCGCCGTCAGCTGAACTAGACATATTTTTTGTCTAGGAGAGGTGTGCACTACTTAAACCAGGACCTCGCTGCACGCAGTCCTGTTATAATTGAGTTGCCTAGTTAGAGACTGGATTCTGTTATGAGTTAAGTCTACAGTTCTCGAAGCTAGTTTCTAGTATTATTCTAGTGAAAGTCTAGCCTTGTGCACACCGATCGAATTTCCATAACGCCATGTTTGAATATTTATATTATCGATTGATTTTGATTTGCAGGTTGGCAGGTGCTTTAAGTTTCGTTGAAAATTTATTTTTATTATATCATTTTTAATGTTTTCTCTTTTTAAATATTTTGATATAATAATACTATTATTTTTCCATATGATATACTTTCTTCATTCGATTTATGGATTTGTATAAACCTGTTTGGAGAATTTCTTCTTTTTAGCCCTTTTGTAAAAAGAGGCCTTTGTATTGACTTACCATTTCTTTTAATAAGATATAGTTTGTCAGTGTGTTTTAATCCCACTCTACAGTGTTTCCGCCACTGTATTGCGTTAGAATTTCTAGGGGATTACAGTTGGTATCAGAGCATTGTTGCTCCCGACGCTTACACCTGATTTTAGGAAAAATACTCGTAAATGATTTGAATATTAAAGAAATATTAGTTAGAGATGGGTAGAAACCAAAATAAGGACTTAACTGTTAGGTTTATATGTTCTTGTAACTCAATGATTAGCATTGAATATTTGTTTCTTTTGTCTGGAAGAAGATTTTGGTATGATGCTGCTCCAGATCGGGACAAGACCTGCTTAGAACTCTCAACGCCTGCTGACTCGAGTGGACAACTTGATGCTCCAAGAAGGATGTCGATGATGACTTTTCAGCTCCGATTTAGTTTGCTCAAGCTACAGGTTAGATGATCAAGAGTAGATTCCTGTTCCATGATATTGCAGTAGATCTAGATGGAGCGACTCAAGACTTGTGTGTTCGTTCCTCTACCAGAAGATGAAGATATCCCTCGAATTCCTTTGTAGAACCTTGGAGGCCTGAAGATTCTCTTCTCGTTTAAGGTCTTATTTATCTAGAATCATTGATTCTTTTCTTCCTGGTTCTGCCTTTCCCAATTCTTCTCTTATTAATTCTCGTCTTCATTCTTGTGATAAATATTTGATTAATTCTCTTATTTTACCGTCTTCCCTCTTGAGATTCTTTGGTGTGACCGGTTCTGTCTTAGTAAACCCCGTGAGAGTTAAGTTATAGATATTTGAGGTTTAGTAAACCCTTGTTACCTGGTTTGAGGATTGAGAGTTATACCTTATTTTCTAAGGCAAGTAAGAAATTTTCGAGGATTGAGTTGAATGGTATTAGTTGATTAATTAATGGAGTTAGGTTGATACTTTGGACCCCAAACTTTGGGTTATAGGTTAGTTTTGTTATTTTGGAGTAGTAAAATTATATCATATTTGATGGATACCGAGCACCTAACCTAGAACCTAGAACCGAACTAAATGTAATTGATAATATTACTTGGGATTCTTACCCATTACTCATTTGATGGATGTGTCGTGAATATTTGGGATCTTAGAGTATTGTTTAAGTGTTAGCCTGAGTTTTGTGGTACCATTGAAGGTTTTCATTAATATTGTTAGAAATTTTGGGTGGACATAGATTACCCGTGTTTCTTGAGGTTTAGACCGTGATGTGTAAGGTAGTAACCTTTGAACTTTGGAGTCGAGTGATCTAACTTGGATAAATTGTTGTTAACCTTGAATAGGAGAAACTTATTGCACAATTAAAGGTTGGATTTCTCGCGTTGTTTTGAGGAATAGTTAATGCGAATCGTCTTGATGGATTTATAGTTCAGAACCCTTAGACCAACGAGGTTGTGGCTTCGTTGAGTTAATATTTTCGTGGTTTCCTGATATGATATGAAATTTGGTGAAATTCTCAGAAAGCTTAGTCAAAAGACGTGTTTTGATGATGTGAGTGTTCGCGCCATTACCAATAGGTTTGAGAGTGTTTGAGGATTCGTAGTACATTTCCAAGTTCTGTACTTGTGGCATATTAAATATGTTGTTGATCATTTTTGAGGATTTCGTACCCGAGTCTTGTTAAATTTGTGGACCTGGTCTAGTGTTCCTTACTTGAGAAATTTGGAGTATATTTCGAGTTCAAACCTTATGAACTTTGGAGTTAGGAACCTTATCGATTGCGAGTTTGGGTGTGTTATGATGACCGTTGAAATTTTAATTGATGAGATTAGATTGTAAAGCATTTGAGGATTAGTATCGTGTCGTTTGAACGATTGGATAATCACGTAAGACATTTTTGGGAGTTGTGACTGAGTAGTACCGCCTAATGCCTAATAATGGACTTAACGCTATTTGATGGAAATTAGGAAACCGTGTTGTGGGAGTTGTACCGGGAATCTCGAGATGATTAATTTATCCTCTAATCATGAGAGCTCTATTTGACTCTCAATTTTGTCCTTCCCTTAGCTTTTCTTAAAATCAGTTACCTCTTTTTATGCCAATCCCTTCGGCTTCTTTATCGGGTTTGAAAACTTTTGTCTCGATTTGTTGTTGACTTTGACTCTACTTATTCGTTTATCATTCCCCGAACTTATGTTATGAAAATTTGACTAATTTACAAAATTTGATTTTCGTGAAATTTTGACATTTTGAGTTATAAATTTCAAAAACTTTTTATTTCTTTTTTTTTTGTTTTATTTTGGTCATATTTCAAAAGGGTCTTAATAATTTATTTTAAAGTATTTCAAAATTGTTTAAAATTTTAATTTTGATTTTTTTTAGTAATCAAGATTTTTATGAAAATTTTCGTAGTTACAAATATTTTGATTTCTATAGGATTATTTTATAAAAATGGTTTAACATTTTCGAAAAAAAATTGGTATGTCTAAATTTTCATTTTATTGTCGACAAACTTTAAATCTCTTATCAAAATGTTTGTCGACTGATTCGATTCTTATTTACTAACTACAAAATTTGATTTCTCAAAAGTGTTTGTTTGGTCTAAAAAAAATGAAATGTTGTCGAATTTCTTAATCAAACGTTTTACTGTTGCTTTAAAAATATTTGGGTACTCTTTCCTCGAGTTCATTTACAAATATTATCTATCGTCATTATTTTATCAAATAATTTTTAACTTGCGATTTTATTAATTTACAAGATTTTTAAACGAGCCCAAATTATCTTGAAATGAATTTTGTCTTCGATTTTGATTCCATATCACGTTTAAAGTTGTAAAAAATTTTAAACCGAGATTGTGATGCGAGTTAAGTATTCTCCTTTTGTTCAAGTGATATAACCTTGTTTTCCATTCTATTATTATGTTTTGTTAGTTTCGAGGACGAAACTTCTTTTAGTGGGGAAGATTGTTACACCCCTGATTTCATAAATTAATTAAATTAAAATTATGTTCGTATTTTTATTTTACGAATAAAATCGTAATTCTTAAAATTATTATAAAACGAATTTATCGTTTAATCGTTTAAACTCCTAAAATTCTGTTTGACTCGAAAACTCTTCTTATATTTAAAACATATTTTTATTTCTGTTTCGATTCATTTTATACATTTAATTTAATTCTTATCGAAAATCTATTTCGACGATTTAAATTCGAAATTCTTTTTATTTATATATATTAAGCTCGAAGCTCATTTATTTTAAGTTTCGTCAAAATATTTATTTTTCTTTCCTCGAGAAATCAATTTAATTCACTTTATCAAAAATTTATTATTTGTCGGGTAATACTATTCCACCGTCTAATTTATTTCTATAAGCTTCATTTTCGTCTCAAATATTTTATTTACTCATTTTATTTGGCGGCCCGATTATTTATTAATTTTATCAACTCGTTATAACCCGATTCGTGGGTCAGTCAACTTATCGTCCCAAAATTCTATTAATCCGTGTGGTCTTTAACTCACCTTAATTGTAATTCATCCTCCACTTGCATTCATCCCCTTATCCTTGTTTTATATCCACCGCTTGACTCCTCTTCATTCATCTCCCTCATCTAACGTACAACCCCCCCTTACTCTTTGACTCCCACCGTTTCACTCTCATTCATCCCTCTTTATTTTCACGACATATCCCCTTCCCTTTGTTCCCTTCTTCTTCTTGGTCCGCTTCACCATCACCTGCACCATCTTTATCCTCTCTGTTTCCCCTGTTCCGTCATCTTTGTCCGCGCGCTGCTGCTGTGTTGTGGCTCGTTACTGTTGGCCATCGACATTTTTGTCATCATGCTCAGGTCCGGCCTTGTCGTCCTATTTAGCTCTCCTCTACTTCGTTTTGTTGTTCTCGTTGTTTCCGTGCCTTGCTTGTCGGTTTTCCCTGATCTTCTTCTTCCTTTCACCCACTGGTTGTTGCGTCTTGTTGCTGTCGTCTTATCTGTCTACTGTAAGCTCTTGTTTGTGCCGTTCTTGTCGTTGTCATCATGCTGTAATTATTCGTTTCGATTCATCCTCTATTCTTCTTTACTCCTTCATTCTCGTTTTGTGTTGTTTTGTCGCGGCCTTGTTTGTTGCTTTGTCTTCCTCTGTCCGTTTTTCTATGTTTCTGTCCTCGGTTCGGGTCCAATTTCTGCTGTCACGTGTTGTTTTGCTGCGTTTTGCTGTTGGGCGTGAGTTACTGTCCTATCGATTGTTGTTCCTGCTGCTACTCTTCGATCTCCTCCTCCTTCTTCTCCTTCACCTTCTCGTTTTGTTTCTATGCTATTATTGCGTCTGTGTCGCGTCAATGTGTGGCCGCTGTCCGTATTTATTTTCTCTGCCGCTGCTGATGTTGATTTGTGCTACTGTCTTGTCCGCTGTTGTTGTTATTTGTGCGATGAGGATGCGGTTGCGGTTGTCGGTGTTTCGGTTCTGGTTCGTGTCATCACTGCTGTTCGCATTTGTTGCTTGTTATTGCTGTCCGGATTCAACGCTGCTGCTAATGCTACTAACGTTGCTGCTGCTATTGTTGTCGTGTTGATGCGTGTTCGTATGTTCTCCTTCTCGTCCTCTGATTTCGTTCGTGCTGCTACTGTTAGTGTAGTGACTGCTGTCCGTTCCTTCTTCTTTATGTTGCTGCTCGTTTTGTCGGGTTTCGGGTTCGTGGTTGTTTTTGTTGTCGTGGCTGCTGCCTACTGTTTTTGCATCCTCCTTGTTCCTCCTTGTTTCCTCGATTTTCTTACTCCGTTCTCACAATAATCTTCCCGTTCCTCTCCTACTTTTCTGTGTAATTCGATTACCTATTCACCCTCTTTCGCCCTTCTCGTTTTATATGGTACTTTATACCGTAAATTTGTATTTCATAGGGATTCGTGAAGACCCGTCAAGGATAAGCATGTGATCGGTTTGCCTATGTCTTAAGATAACTTTAGGACGTTACTCGATTTTATATCGTATGTTTGAGTAGTAGTATGTAGTAAATATTTTAACTTCGGTTTTCTAATTTTTAGCTATTTTTTATTTGCTAATAAAATTATTCTTTTAAATCGTACACCTTATCAATAATTTTTATAATTTTTGATATCGTTTTATAAATCGTTAGTAATTTGATTATTTACGATCGTTTATAATATTTTGTTGGTTATCGTGACACTAGTAACTAAATAATATCGATTTCATATTTTTGTCATATTTCGTTAATTTCTAATTTTTAACTCAAAATCGTATTTTCATATTATAATCGAGATTTGCATACTTTTTTTAATAAATTAATTTTCGTTTAATAAATAAATGAGAAAATAGTCGATTTAGTTTTAAACACATTTTAGTCGAGACTATTTTCACTAATAATTTCCTATTTGTTTTCGATTGACTATTTTTATTAAAATTTGTATTATTTATAAATCAAAACTATTTCTTAAAAATAATTTGAAACCTTTGTAAAATTCATTTCATTTATAAAACTCGTTGATTCAATTAATTTTAATATCGTTTTTCTTAAAACATCTCTTTTCTAAAATCTATAGTTTTAACTCGATTTCCTAATTATTTAAATAATACTATATATTGACTCATTATATTTTCTTTATGTTTTGAGTAACGAATTTAGAAATATATTAAAGTTACGATAACGACGATAATAATAAAATGTTAATTTTGTTAGAAATGCTATTTTTATATATTTCACTAATTTTAATGATTTACGCATTTTCTATAAGAATTTCTATTTTAAGTAAGTTTCTAAAATTAGTAAGTTTCTATTTATGGAAAGTTTTTCTTTTTATATAAAATGTTTATTCCTTTTACTTTCATATTATTTATAATGATTATATCTTTTGAATATCGATAATGGCTGTTTTGGAGTTATGAAATAAAGAAAAGTGTGTGCTTAGAGTAATGTAGTCTAGGATGTACGTTTTTGCCATCAGCTATAAAGCCGGTGTGTCTATTTGGGGCACATTTGGTCGTTGAACTGGGCGTAGTTTCGCCCAGGAGAGTGTATGTTTTGACCTTAAGCTAGATATCGCATCGTGTTAGTCGCCGTCAGCTGAACTAGACATATTTGTTGTCTAGGAGGGGTGTGCACTACTTAAACCAGGACCTCGCTGCACGCAGTCCTGTTATAGATGAGTTGCCTAGTTAGAGACTGGATTCTGTTATGAGTTAAGTCTACAGTTCTCGAAGCTAGTTTCTAGTATTATCCTAGTGAAAGTCTAGCCTTGTGCACACCGATCGAATTTCCATAACGCCATGTTTGAATATTTATATTATCGATTGATTTTGACTTGCAGGTTGGCAAGTGCTTTAAGTTTCGTTGAAAATTATTTTTATTATATCATTTTTAATGTTTTCTCTTTTTAAATATTTTGATATAATAATACTATTATTTTTCCATATGATATAATTTGGCTGGGAGAACGTCCGAGTTACTCCCCACTGACGTGGCTGTTATGTTTATAACATGACAGGTATTTGCTTCCGGGTTTTGGGTGTGAGCTAGCGAGTAGCGTGGATCCTGCTCTTTCTTCATTCGATTTATGGATTTGTATAAACCTGTTTGGAGAATTTCTTCTTTTTAGCCCTTTTGTAAAAAGAGACCTTTGTATTGACTTACCATTTCTTTTAATAAGATATAGTTTGTCAGTGTGTTTTAATCCCACTCTACAGTGTTTCCGCCACTGTATTGCGTTAGAATTTCTAGGGGATTACAATGGATGTCATCAGTTTAAGGCTCTAAGTCTCACAATATAAGTAGCTTACTCGACAACAGGTCAATTGACTCATTTGGCATTCAAAACATAATCGGCGACAAGGATCAAAGAAATCCCAAACTCAAATAACGGAAAATAAGTGTCATTCACAAGAAAGAGCAAAGAACTAGGGAAAAGCATGAGACAAAAGCAATATCATCATCGCCGACACGACTCTAAACTAAAATACACGAAAAAATAAATAAAAAATGTTTTTTTTTTTGAAAATTAAAACACACCTAAAAGAAAAAAACACTAAACACAAAATATCCCCCCAAACCAAATTACACAATGTCCTCATTGTGAACCAAGAGAAATAAAATAGGACAAAAATATAATGGGTAGAGGAAGACAAAAAAAATGAAAAAAAAAATAAAATAAAATAAAATAAAATAAGAGAGAAAAGAGAAAGGTAGTACCGACAATATATGCTACAAATAATTTCCCCCCAAACCAGCAACAAACATGGGGGATATGGATCAGCCTCATAACCATCAGTATTAAAATTATAGCAGTTCAAGGCTCGCAGGAGTAGATCAAATGTCTGCGCATGTGCTAAACAGAAGCATAAGTAGCACCAAAATATAGTAAAGACATCATATAAAATCAATGTCGAAGACCGTCTCAGCTTGTCATACTTCCTTTGAAAACTTTGATAAATCCTTGACATATAATCCCAGCCGTCAACAAATGGTGGAAAATAATAACATAAATTATCGGGTATGTAAGACAACTTAATACATTTCAAATCAACAACATTATTTTTCACAATTAATTCATGCGAGACCGGAGGAATACCTGTACTAGCATCGAAACAAGGAGGAAGTTCAAGTGGATGAGAATGATTTATTACCTCAACGAGTGTATCCACAATCCCATATACCTCAAGATTTTATGTTTCGAGGGTTCCTGGATGATTGAGTGCCGCTTCTAAAGCATTTACCTCGGCTTCCCAAGGGTTTACTTCACCTGCACAATTCTCAAAACACATCAAATCCTCTAAAGGGGCCTCGGTGAGGAGCCCTTGTGTAGAATAATCAACAAAATTATCAATCACACAAGAAGTATCAATACATGAGTTAGGCATAGTGATTTCAGACGAAAGCTCGGTAGGCGGATGACAAGAATCATCAATTGAATCACAAATGGGCTTATTAACAACACTCAAAATCTCAGGATTTTTCGTCAAAGATTGAATCGTTAAATTTTCAGACAAACAGAATCAACTTCAGTGACCGGAGAATGGACTTCCAAAGCAAAAATCAAAGGCTCATCATCATCGTCATCAAATAGGTCAATATCCTCTCTAACATATGCAACGGACGTACTCATAACACAGTCAGTTGATAATGGTGTCGGATCAGCTCTCAAATTTGACTTACGTAGAGTAGCCGTTAATTTTTGCAATATCACCTTACAGTCTGCTTTGAAAGCAATCCACCACTTCTCTGATTCAGCGCTGTTTCGGGCTAAATATTTAAGGAGTTCTCATCGCTCCTCATAAGGCATATAATTAAACATCCCGTCGCAATTTGCGTCGATATTATCCCGTCTCTCATCATCCACACCATCATAAATCATATGACACAACTCCCAAATATCAACATGATAGCCACTTTGAAAAATAAAAGACTCAAGTCTATCCCAATAAATATGCAGTGACTCATGATTAAATTGAGGAAACTAGAAGATAGTCATAATGATTAGAAAAAAAAATATATATATACGAAAAAAAAATATACAAAATAATCTAGAACCCAAAACAAATAATAAGCAATAATACAAAACCGTCTCCCCGGCAACGGCGCCAAAATTGATAAGGCTAAAGTCGTATCACCTATATCAAAATAACCCTAACGAACAACTAACAGGTAGCTAGTAGTAAGTAAGGGTCGAATCCACAGAGAGACGGATGAAAATCGCTAATTATCTAAATTCGATTCTAAACTATTTAATTCCGGTTTATTTGATTTTGATCTAAACTAATGCGATTATGTAAAATAACGAGGTTCTAACAATATTAAAAGGATCTAGGGTCTTACGGTTCACTATGTAATTAAATTGGGTAAAGTTAATTAATCATTCAATCAATCAATCACAGTTATTTAGGGCAAAGACACGGCCTTTCGGATCTTATGTCAACCTTAGGATAGATTCTGACGGGGTCTCGCTACTTACCAGATTATCCTACCCACTTACTTGTAAGTCTACCCTTACCAGGCTTTCGATCTTAGGTTCGGGTTCCTAAACATTCGACTAGTTCAACGTCTCAAACTAATCAAACAATAATACAAGACAAGTAGTAAGGCAATAGCATATGAATGAACAATTAAACAAATAATCAATCTAACATCCCCAATTCAATTAACATAGATCCCCTTCAACCCTAGATAAATAAATTAGCTACTCATACTAAAACCCAAAGCAATAAAGAAATTAAGCATAATAAAAGACAATATGAAACTAAGAGAAAAGTGAAAAATACCAATTACGTAGAACTTGAAAGATTGACGATCTAAAAGTTGGATTACAAACTAGAAGAATTCTAATGCTAATAAAAACTAAACTAAACTAAGAATATGAAAGTGTAAACTAAACTACTGAATGAAAAATTCTCTCTAATTCTAACCCCAAGAAGGGTATATATACTAATAATGATAAAGAGTTTAATTACTCATACTTTCCTAAAACTAATTAGGAAAGAATATCCCGTAAAATAGGAGTTATGGTAAGTGAAGGAGTTCAAGAATAGAAATCCCGAGAAAAAGCCTCAAACCGGTCGGTTCAGGTCTATCCCGACCGGTTTGGGTCCGTCCCGAGCGGTTTGGGTTCCTCTGCACTGCGCGATGAATTTGAAATGCTTGCTGTTTCTTCGTTACTTATCGGAATTGGACGTGTGATAAACCGTTAGAAAGCTAAGAGAAAGGGCTTTCCAACGCCACATGAATCAGCTAAATTGGAGTTGTAAAACTCAAGATATTCACGTTTGAAGTTTACCCTTGTTTTAGCGATCGTTCTTTCATCTCGATTTGCATTTGTTTGAGCTTTCCAACTTATTTCTTTGTCGTTTCTTAATGTTTCTTCACTTCACGTCCTTCTTCAACTCTTCACTTAGCATCCTCTAACTTTTATCACTTCTTTCTTGTAGATTTCATGGCTCGACTCTCGTCATTGCCTAAAATATAGCACAATCGCCTTCATTTGTTTCGTTTCCTACAAAACGTAAACAAAATACCCGGCATAACAAAGAAGGATGAAATGCTAGAAAAACAACTCCTAGGATACATAAAATGAACCAAAATAAAGGAAAAGTTGGGGTTAAATATGTATACAAAATGAGTTCATCAGTCTAGCTCGGGTAGAATTCTTCCTTAGAGATCGAGTTCTATCTGTAACGGAATTGTTTAATGCTTTTTTGTAGATGATTTCTTGTAGTTTTCGACTTCAAGTCGGATTTGTGGGGTGACACGACAGATATTTATTCCTCGGAAATATCTTTGACCGGGGTTTGAGTCGATCACTAAAAGACGGTTATACCCTTGGTGTCGGATTCGACCAAAATTAGTTTTATTCGACTTGAAATGACCCACTGGGCCTGAGATCGTGGTTGATTTTGTGAGATTTGTACTCCGTAAAAAGCCCGAGCCAAATGCTAATGATTTCGAGCCCATATTCGAGTACGTTAAAGCATGTTTGCATCCGATCATCAACGGGTGTTCTTTGGAAGCTGCTATAGACAACTAACAGCCAAATGTGTGTGTCTACAACGTGATTACACCTAGGCCTACCACCCTTTTGTCTTTTCTTGTTCTTTTATTTTCTTTTCTCGGAAACGAAAAATCCCAAAAACATTTGAAAAATCATAAAAATCTAAAAATATTTTGCTTATTTTTTCTTTTTCCGTCTTTTTCGATCTTTCCCCTACTTATCCATTGAGTAAAATGTAGAGTTTTAGTGTGGGGAAGGGATCTACTATCTTTTGTTTTTCAAAAATCTTTCCAAAAAAACCATAAAGATTTGAAAAATCCTAAAAACCAAAAATATTTCCTTTTTTCTATCATTTTTCTCATTATGTTTTTGTGTCATTTGTATAGTTTTTTCCTCAATTCTTACAGGATAACCAGCAGCTCGATAGCACAAGATGAAGAGATCATGGAAGAAACCCTCTTGGTAACTTCTTTCCTCTTCATTTTTTCTTTACTCTCGTATAGGAGTTGGGTTGTTGCTATTAGGAGGCTCTTGAAGAGATGAGCATTTTGGATTGTGGTCGATTGTGTGCCTGAATGTCGATGAAGTACAGAGTGCATGACTTCACTTGTGTTTTCCTTTTATTTGCTTTTTCTTTTTCTTGTGTTCTTTTGCCTTTGTATTTTGTGTCTAGGATTAAAAAGTTTTCGAAAACCCGATGACAAACTTATTTCAAGAATTTACATTCCACTGTGGATAACCCATTATAGATTTTGGACCTTAATCTAGTAGAATGACTTTAAATCAATGAATATGTTGATCTTTTAGCTTGTATCCACCTTTTCTACTAGAAGTTTACTTCGTGGTTTGCATTTGACCACCTTGACCACCCATGGAGGACTTAGGCCTTGGTGACTGCATCCCGTTTTCTAGGTGACCTTGCTCGAATGACCATTGTACCTTTAGTCCAAATTCTTCTCATCTTTTGTGGGTTATCCGGGGATTGCGCACGTTTTTGGATATCCATTTTTCCTCCACCTATACATCATCACAATAAGTTTACAAAAATAAACCTCCAAGCTTGGTTTCGAACCACAACAAAAAGCCAAAAAGAGTAAATCAAAACGAGAAAAAAGGGCACAAAAATATAAGAATCAAAGGAGAGAAAAGGAACATCTAAGAAAATCATATCATCAAAACACATATCCTTAAAAAAAAGCCCTTTGATTGAATTTTTGTCGTGAAGTGCCTACTAGAGGACCGAGTCACGATGAAGGAAGATAGCGGTGATTAGTCGATCCACCACAAATTGTAAACACTTTTCCACTTTTTGTTTGGACTAATTCGGATAATTCGAGTTTGGAACAACCCTCTTGGCCTTAGGCAAAGAGAGCGGGACTGCACCTATCTACAGTGTCAAACGACTCCATGGTTCACTCATTCCATTCTGTTTAACACCCCGTCGTACCCCTTTAGAAGATTAGGAGGACCTAGCTAATTCATGAACACTTTTATTGCTTTAATGTCATAATATTAGGCTTTGGTCCATGTCCACTCGGGTGATTTATTATGGAATGTCGGTGTCTTCCCCACCGTCTCGATGAGGGATTCGGTGTTTTATTTTCTCTTTGGATGCGCCTATTCTTTCGTATTTATGTGTTTTTGTGTGTTTAGTCGCATCCACCATTTTGAGCAAGACCTAACTTGCCTTGCATTGAAGTACCTTACCTCATAGGTATTCCAATTTAAGTTTAAGGGACGGAGCGGGCCCGTTAATTGCATCGTGTCGGCTTAGCATAGTCTAGCTAGTAGTATTAGTACGTAGTTTCTTTTTGGGTCTTTGCTCGAGGACGACCAACGGTTTAGTGTGGGGGATTTGATATGTGCTAAATTTAGTCCATTTGTCCTCCCATTTAGACTCGTTTTCCTCCGTTTTTGTGAGATTAGAATGCGATTATCGCCCAATTCTTAGTCTTTCTCGCATTAGCGTCCTTCTTGTACATTTCACGTGTTTTGGTAGTTTTTCTATCTATTTTTGATAGGATTCATCGCCAGGTGCATATCCAAGCTTCCACGAGCATGTGAGAATGGAATACCGTCCAAAATCAACACATAAAACTTAAAGTCCAAAACAATCAAAATACAAAGAGCGAAACAAGAAAAGAGGATAAGGAAACCATCGGGTGAAGTTTCACCCAATGAGATACCACCGAGCGAAGTTTCGACCGACGACATTTCAAACTCTCCTAAGATCTTCAGGAAACTTTCACCCACCGGGCAAAATGATCAGGCGAAACCGTTACCGACCGGGTGAAGTTTCACCCGACGGTAAAGTGGCCCTCAAATGCAAAATATGGAAGGAAAGTCCATCGGGTGAAACCACCGGGTGAAGTTTCACCCGATGGAAATGGCTTGTGAAAGGCAGATGTTCGCAGGGCGAAGTTTCCCCTCTGAAGATTCATTGGGCAAAAGTCTCACTCAAAGTGCAAAAATCAGATTTCGGCTTGGTTTAGTGATCCATTAAGCTACTACTATATATAGTTTAACCTAATTAGACTACCACAACTTACACTACTTATATTTTCATTACATTAAATAGAAAGCACTTAGGAGGCTACATAGTTTTTATCAATCTTCATCTTTTTCATCTAACTTTAGATTGAAGTTATTGTATGGAATTCTAGTTTTAATCTAGAAGTTCTTTGGAGATCATCAAGGGATTAGTGACAAATCCATTGTTTTCTTCATCAAGGTTTCTTCTTTATTTTCATATATCTTCATCTTCCTTATTTCTAGTTTTTTCCATTGTTAGTATAACTCTCTTCCTTTCCTTTTCTCTAGATTAGTTTTTACTCTTGCTCTCTCTTTATTGCATCATTTTCATTGATTTTTCTTGCATTGATTTTAGATCATTTTGTAGTTTCATTTAATTTGTTGATCGTAATTTCCTTCATTGTTCTAGTATTAATTCCTCTAGTTTTCATCATTATGCATGTTTTTGGTATTATGTCCATTGTTATTGTTCTTGTAGTTTTCTTCATGAATTGTGAGTAGATTCTTGTTAGGGGGCTAAGGAGAAAGATCTTGGGTAATATGAATTAAGGAATTGTTGTTTGGTTGCATGCTTGTTGATTTATCTTGCTTGAGGTTTTTGTGACATTGTTGATTTAGTCTGGCTAACTAGATCGACCTTGACTCATTCCTATCAATATGGGGAAACTCAGGCTAGGAGTTTACCTTGACTTGGGACTTACCCTTTTTCACCGCGAAAGCGGGATTTAGATAAGTTGGGTGAAGAAATGAAAATGTGGCATTCTCCCTTTATCGACTTTGTGACCGACCCCATAATTCCTTGACTCATAGAACCCGATTTTCGATTTTTGATTTCCGACTCCCCCTAACACCTTTTATTTCCTTATTGATTATTCTTCGTCATTTATCGCATCTTAGTATAGACTCGTCTAAACCCCCCCCCCCCCCCCCAATTAAGACCCCAAATCCATTTTTCTTAATCAATCAACTCACCGTCATCCCTATGAACTGACCTCGACTTACCACGACTACATTTATTTGTTTTTGTATTATTTCCGAGTCATATAAATATTGTTTGATCCCCTATCAATCGTTAACGACTGATTCTAGATAGTGGGAGATCAACGGAATACAACCCGGAATTCACAATACTTGAACAATTGCATAATATCGAAATTGGAACGGTAAAACGCAAACTATAAGCGGGCTTGTAAATAGAAAACGTAAATTGAAATCCTATATCAAATATTGGACAAACTCTGATCAGCTACGCATTGTGTTGCGTATTGATCAGATGACAGACTTTAAGCGCATGGATCCCTGCGCCCTGGAACATAGACGCATGAGACATGGCGCCTCAGCTTTCTGGCGCGAGAGCTGTTGCACCTGACTTTATAACGTACATGACCTAAACGTGATGCTAGCTTGATCCCGAGGACCTGGAATATCTCATCCCAAGTCATCATTAATAATATAAAACTCTCGGCGTATCGATACCGTTGCTTGGATCCCGTACTCGAGAATCAGAGCGCAAGTCCTCCCGCGCCTGAACCAGTGGTCAAGTCGTGATCGCAGGATCAACTGTTGTATGTCTTTGATGCATTATTTATTTACCTTCCAAAATATTCGATATCGATTCCGTAACCAAAATTCGAAATTTAGGAGTTGTCAAAATCGACTTAGAATGAATACTCGTTGATGCTAAATCGATTACCGCGAGCTATTATTAGCCAATTACTACTACAAAATATCAAATAGACAATTGTTTTTTTTGCAATAGACAACTGGCTTACAACAGTTGAGTAGTTTGGAGTTGTATATTAGTCTAAGTATGGACATCAGTTTTACAACAGTTGTCTATTCACTAATAGACAACTGTTTTCTAAATAACAGTTGTCTATTATGTGTATAGGCGTCTGAGCTTTAGAAAAATTAGATGTATATTCTTTCAGTAGACAACTGTTTTCTAAAAACAACAGTTGTCTATTGCCGAATATAAGAGCTGTACAATACACATATTTGAACTATATATTAACGAAACATAAGAAATGAATATCATATGGAATTGAACAAGAATGTTCCATTTTTATATAATCCAACATCCAAAAGGTACAAACCATTATCCAATTACATCCAAAAGGTACATCAAAACCATATATAATCCAACATAATAACATCTCGTCTATATAACCATTATCCAATAACATCTAAAAGGTACAAACCATTATCCAACATAACTTTTTGTCAACACTGCAGTACCTCGGCTGTCTGCTTGAATACGCTCCAAAGTGGCTATAACTCCGCAACTTGATCCTCACGGTGCAACCCTCTTCCCCTGTATTTGAGTCCAGAGCTTCTATTGCTCCGCCCCAAGTTTATACATGTCCAATAATCCAATAGGAGCGAATTGGATAGCTTCCTCAAAAACCTATGTGAGAAATTATATAAATAAAATAAAATAAATAACGCCTTTAGATCATATACGAGGAACAATGTCTGATTACTGACCCTGATCGGAGAGATTGTGAACCGTTCACATGTTAGTTTCTTCAATGACACTTCCACATTTCCCGTACTTGGAACTTTGGTGAGAGATCCTGAAATATTATTAACATAGCAGATTCGTCATACAAATATAAGTCGGAAATTATTTAGAATTCTGTATTTCAGTAGTACTGTGTGCCTGTGTCGATGTTGATCTTTACCTGAATTGAAACCATACATTACACAATCTCCATGCCAATGATCACCTGCAATCTCATCAGATCACTAACTAATACAAATTAGGCACGCACACACTTTATCATGCATCACTGTCAATAACAGCATCGTAAGGACTCCTTAGTTCAGTTTTACCTTCAATAACGACTCTAAAGTTCAGTTTTTTCCGTTCACTGTCAATAACAGCATCGTAAGGAATTTGCAGTTCAGTTTCTGTCAATAACGACTCTTAAAAGTATAGTTTTTTTCCATTTACTGTCAATAATAGCATCGTAAGGACTCTGCAGTTCAGGTTTACTGTCAATAGCATCATCTTAAGCACTCTACAATTCAATTTTACTATCGATAAAACCATCGTATGGACTCTACAGTTCAGTTTTTTCAGTTTACGGTCAATAACAGCATCGTAAGGACTCTGCAGTTCAGCTTTACTGTCAATAAAAGCATTATAATTACTTCACAATTCAGTTTTACTGTCAATAAAACAACTTAAACCACGAAGAACAAGGAAAGACTTAAACCTATATATAATAATAAAAGACTTAATTGAATTGAATTGAACAAGGAAAGAAAGAAAGAAAGAGATTCTTGGGAAAGAAACCAACTTCAAACTAGTACGGAGTTTGGAGTATCAATTGAATCAAACTATATACTCTGCCATATCATACTGGTAATGATGTACTGTAGTAAATATTAGAAAGACGTGACGTGGCAATGGCAATGGCATTCAATATGATAAGACATGACGTCTGCAAATAAATAAAGAGAATGATGCAGGCCGTCAAGTTATGAAAAGTTGAAGCAGCCCGCGCAAATGCCAAATCATGACTACTTATGGTAATTAATGTCCACGTGTTAAGTAAACCCAACCCCTGGCCTAATCTAACTTCTTATACTTATGGTTTTTTACTATGGATAAGGAGCAAGTGTTATTGAGAGTATGAGTGGTGGGTAAATCAGTAAAAGAAAGGAAATTTAATGGGTTAAGTTTCAAAGTAATAAGGGATGATGATGAAGATGTACTGAGCAGAAAGTAAGTTTCTTGTTGATGAATAAAAGGTGAAGCTTGCATTGCCCATGAAAATAAGTAAGACTAAGAGGAGTAAAGAGAAAGATAAAGTCAAAGAGAGGACCAAAAACCTGCTAGTTCTTCTGCATCTGCATGACCACAAACTCTTATGCTTCTCCATTTCTATTTCTGCTTCAAAGAGCGAGTGAGGGGAGGATAAACTGCAAACAGAAAATAGAGTGGGGTTATTAGTTAAGACTGTAGAGGTAAAGAACGTGACTTAAGTTGTGATGTGCTTCAAAGATGAGAAGGTACAAGAAGCAGCTACAAAATGTTTTTACTAGTTAATTAAACTAATACGGTACGATTAATTAAGTAGTCTGTACTCTCTTAATATCATCTAACGATTGATAATGTCGACACTTAACACCATTGAAGACAAGGACACAATTACAACTCTCGTAGGTTGGATCTACCAGCCTTATATTTATAAGACGATATGCATGCTTTGATCCAAAAGAGTCATTAATTAGAGCCTTAAATACTGTATTTATCAACAACTAACATGAGTTTTTTTTTGTAAAATAATTTATCTTATTAGTAATTATTAAATGTGTTGTTATTTGTGGCAGTACAAGACTAAAACCACAACAACTAACCTCAACCAATAAATAAATCCATACAATTAAAAAAGAAAAGAAATAAATCCATAGAAAAAGTTTACATCACATGAACAATATGATTCAACAATCAACATATGACTCTATCACAACCCAAAAGCATGAACGAAGATTAGAAGAACGTTCTTCCAACACTAAATCGGAAAATCCAGTACCTTTGGCATAAAATGTACAGCAAGAAGATACATGAGGCACAATACAAATTAAAAGGGCAGCCAAAGTAGACGTTATAGTCTATCAAGCAGTTACCTATTTTGCAGATGGTCTAGAACTCTTCATTATCAGCTTTATAACAGGCAAGGAGAAAAGCACCATAACAACCTACACAGTATATTAAACCACATAAGATGGTTCAGGTAAACTCAAAAAAGGGTATAAAAGTGCAAAAACTTCAATAACAGCACCAAAAAAACATTGACGGGTTAAAGCAAGTGAATCGGTTATACGACAATTAGGGGACAAGAAGAACATTCTTCCAACACTACATGTTTCGGTAATAAAATAAGCAACTCGACAGTAAGCAACTCGCCTCGGCTTTAGTAGAACACTAGCATCACTTTCTTTAGATGTACTCCCTTTCTTTGTGTATTTAAAAATGTCCAGTTGCAATGATCCATGAAAACAGACTCAACAAGACAGGAAAGGAGCAAACACTATGTGTATTAAAAAATGTGTTCACCTACTCCGAGTAGACAACAAAAGGAGTTAGAGATTGAATTTCTAGGCATACGCCACTTGAAACAACAGTCAGTTCTTGAATTTACAGATAATTGAGATTAGAGATCAATGGATATGATGAGAGATAACTTAAGACACCGAAAGTAGGAGGAGCAACTCTCCAATGTACTCATACAAAGTTTATAAAGATCATAACCTTGTCAAAGTGTACAGCACGAAATCAAGGCACATTCGCCACAACGCGCATATGATACCACAATAAACAAAGAGCTGCAAAAGACGGTCTGAGGAGCTCCATAAACGCAAATAAAAGTTCTTAAAACAGTTAAAGTCTGAAATGATGTGTTCAAAACATGTAAAAGCCGAAACAAAGAGGATGAAGAAATGGTAAACCTTCAGCATCAAGAGTGTGGAAATAAGGATCAACATCCTTAAGAATCGAGGCGAAAGCAGCTTAGATTTTGGCTCTTACTCCACTCAATCGTTTCCTCCAATCTCCAGGTATTCTCTCCCGATCCACCAGCCATTCTTCGATCCTCAAAAACAAACTTTCAAACTCAAACTCAATTCTAGATGTTCAAATCATAAATTCTACTGCTCTAATAAACCAATTGAATCGAATAAATTGCGTACCTCCGAGACGAGCGAATGCAATGTCGATCGGAAGATTTTGGATTTCGTCTTGAGGGTAAGATTTTATGGATATATAGAAAGTTAAGCACGAATTATATGTATACGAATCTAAAGTAACCAACAAAGATGTGAAACGAGAAGAAGGAGGGCGAATGGCGATGAACAGAGAGAGGACTCACCGGCGAAGAAGGGCGTCTGGGGATTTCATTGGAGAATTTTGGGTTTTTCGATTTAGACTATGTACAATAGAGAGGACATTTTCATCCTCTTATTTCTTCCCTCTCCCTCTATTTTTTTGACACTTCATATTCTCTTTCCTCGACTACCTTTTTCAATATGTACATCCTCTTCCTCATCCTTTCTTCAAATTTTTTTCCACAATAGAGAGTATTCTCTTACATTTTTTTTTCTTATTTTTTTTAATGATTGTATAGTTAATATTGACTCACTTTATATTGTTTTCATAATATACAAATTACTCCTACTATAGCTAATTTTTTTTTTTAAAATGTGATAATTAAATTAAATCTAGTAACATAAAAATCATAATAAAATACATTAAATGAAAATACACGAAACATGACTGAAAAATTTTGATTCATATTTTTAATTTATGATCGAGCCTTGGAACATAGTCCACATATGCTCGACCAAATCGTTCTTTAAAGACATGTGTTTTGTTTGTCATGTAGTCCTTCCCTCCTAGCCATAAAGTTGTGTAAATTTCTCTCTGCGTACATTTCAGGAGTAACAACAAATGACTCGGGAAAAGAGGTACATGAGTCAACGTCATTTTCAAGTAGTTTTTAGCATATTAGAAGTTCACTACAAAATTCAATTTCTCACATACGCTCACCAACATTTAACGGAATAAAATACTTGCAATATCAAATTTATCGAGACTTTCATTTCTCACCAACTAATATGCATTAATAAATAAATTTTAGGTCAACAATATTAATTATTTTGACAAAATAAGTGCAACTATGAAACAACATGATATAATAAAAGAAAAGAAATTAAAATGAAAACATATAAAATAATAGAAAATAAAATTATTTCCAATTTTTATAAAAGATAAAAGGTAAACATGATATATTAAAAAATATGTATTTTGCACAAGGGCCAAGAATCATTTTCCTCTAAAATTAGAGGAAAAAGACATGATCTTCTTATCAAGAGGATGAACAATACATAAGTTACAATGGAGAGGACCTCCTCTTAGAGGAGAGAGAGTCCTAAGAGGAGGGTAAATCTCTCCAATGTACATGCTCTTATGGATCGTTTTTTTATTTAGGGTTTCAGTTGTGAAGGAGGGCGTGATTTTGGCTTTCATTTTGAGAGGACTCCGTATTTTGTTTAGTTGTTTAGTACTCGTAGATTTTAGGGTTTTCAACTGTTTAGATATTGACAAGCTAATATGGGTCGGGTATTCATCAATTGATAGTGGTCTATAATAGGTTGATAGACAAATGAGATTAAGAAAAACAGTTGTATAATATATAGACAACTGTTTGTCAAAAAAAAACAGTTGTCTATAAATTATACATCAGTTGTCAACAATATTGGATGTCTATTGGCAGTTGTCTATTTGATGTTTTGTAGAGCCCGTGCGCTTTAATTCTCAGGCGCGGGTGCTCCTGCGGTTCAGTTCTAAGGGGTGGAAAGTTGTCCAAAATCCGAGATTGACATCTGTGTTAATTGGGGTATGATTTGATTGGTTTTTTTTATTTGGACGTGATGTTGTACTTTGGCTTGTTTTGGGTTTTTCGCTTTGACCGATTTTGACTCAGCCGACAAAAGACTGTTTTGCCCCCAGAAGCGATTTTGGCTCTAAGTAGCTTTATTTGATTGGAAACGACTTATTAGAGCTCGGTTTTGAGAGGTTGTACTCTATAATGTGACCGAGTCCAATACCATTGATTACGAGCACACATTCGAGTGTATTGATGCATGTTAATGTCCGATCATCATCGGGTGTTTGGCAGGAAACTGCTACAGACACCAACAAGCAAAATGTGGATGTCTATAAAATGATTCGTGATAAACATCACGTAGAACAATGTATCTTTATAAGTAAACAAATAATGATAACATAATGAAGTTATAGCATAACTGACTATAACCTTGTACTCGTTCTAAGGTGAGGGTTTAACTCCTATAACCCTGAACATCAAACGTTTATTAGTATTAAAGGTTACGGTAAAGTTACATTAACCTTGTCTACTAAAGTGAAGTTATGTATATAACGTCAGCCCGAAGGTGGCGTCATAGTATAACCACTATTACGTAAACTTCAAGTTAATGTTATATTAACCTCAACTATAACCTTGTGAGGTTACATTAACCTCATTGAGATTATAGTTTTGCGGCGGTGTTACGTGATGGGTCGGGATTTGCCGCGGATCCCGCCGTCAAATAATAACCAACTAACTTAACTAGGGTAGCTAGGGCAAGTCGGGTCGAATCCACAGGGACGGAAATGCATTCGGACTAATGGGTGCTACGGTCTTGGACTAGGTTCGAGACGAGCTAATCTAGGGGGTTGGCTAGGTACTAGGCTAAGGTCTAAAACAAGGAAAAGGAAGACAAAACAAGCAACTAACAACTAAGGGGAGCAAAGAATGAAAACTAGGGTTAGGTCGGGTTCATGGATGCGAAGAAAACAAAAAGGGGGAAACGGGGCCACTAGCATGCCTTCGAGGCCTAGGTAACACCGATCGGGCTCTCGCTACGTAATCGGTCTAGGGGTCGTCCTCACCGGGCTCTCGCTACGTAATGAAGCGACCAAACCAACCAACCAAACACATACATACAAGAGAAGATGCAAGAAAAACAAGGATTGATCGTCTCTAGTCTCACAAGCATTTCATCAAACATGTGGAGTGCAAGGTTAATAGGAAACAACAAAGACAACATCTAGTACCACCCATCTCACCGTAATCATCCCCAATCACAACCAATCACCCTAATAACCCTAGCAAGAGTCTACTCAAACATAATTAAGCTAAAACTAACACTAACAAGATAAACTAACTCAAGAACAAGAGCATACATATGTAAAACTAACAAGGATGATGAACAAGACAATAAACAAGATCTAAAGATTGAAACTTGAATGATAAAACAAAGATAAAGAGAAGGAAAAAGAGATTATACCATACTAGAGAAGATGAAAAGAAGAAATCTTGCATAAATGGAAGAAAACCCAAATACATCAACCAAGGTTGTCAATCTTGGTTGGATTCTTCAAGAATTCCCAAAATACAAGAGTTAAACTAGGATTAAGGACTAATTACCGGCTAATCTACACTAATCTAATCTAAACTATGCTAGGGTTTTTTTTGGGTAATGAAGGATATTCATAAGATTACAAGAGGAAGGGTATATATAGAGTTACAATGAGTAAGGAGAAGAAAAGAAACAAAAGCGGGCTACAGCTGGGCCGTCTCGGCCGAGACGGGTTTGGTCCCGGCCGAGACGGGTTTGGTCCCGGCCGGGAAGGCTGGTCTCGGCCAAGATGGTGGTGGTCTCGGCCGAGATGCCACTCCAGTAGCTCGGTTTTGCTTGCACTCTTCATCCCGACCATGATGACTCTTATCTTGACCATGATGGGTCTTGTAGGCCTCAAATATAATCATTAAGGTCTCTCCTTGCTTCTCATGGACTCTCGGTTCTCGGGATCGAGTCTAAGGCGCTCGGGATCGGGTCCCAAGGTCTCGGGGTCGAATCCAAGGCATCGAGTGATCGTTCCTTCACTTCGTTGGCTCCAAAAGTGTATGTATCGAGTCGGAATCGGTCCAACTCTTCATGGATGGTCTCGGGAACCTGAAACGAACTAGAGGAAGCATAAGTAGCCCATAAACCGCTCCCAAGGAGCGATTCCACAAGGAAAACGGGACCAAAACACAACAAAATAGGCACTACAAACTACACTTATCATTACGTCAACCTCAGAAGGGGTATCGTAACTTCCCAATGAAGTTAATTTGACTTCAAATAAGGCTACATCAACCTTGCTATAACCACATGAAGTTTTGTTAACTTCAATGATTATAACATACAATAAGGTTACATTAACCTCAAGTAAAGTTATATAGCAACTTTCCGATAAAGTTACATTAACCTCAAATAAGTGTAGACACCCGCATTTTGCCTGCTAGTGTCTATAGCAGGTTCTGACAAAATACCCGATGATGATCGGACGCAAACGTGCTTTAACGCGCTCGAATATGGGCTCGAAATCATTAGTATTTGGCTTGGCCTTTTTAAGGAGTACAAATCTCACAAAACCGACCTCAAATTCAGGCCCAGTGCGTCGTTTCTGGTCAAATAAGACTAACTTGGGTCAAAACCGATACCGGAAATAAAACCGTTATTTAACGACCGAGTCAAACCCCGATCAAAGTCGTTTCCGAGACCAAAACAGCCACACATGCTTCAAGAGTTCAACTCGAAGTCAAAAACCTCAAAATATCCCTGTCATTCCGACCCACTCGATGGAGTGGGCTTGCAAAAAGCCCATTGTTTCAGTTTATTGGGCCACTCGATCGAGTCCAGCAGGTTCACTCGATCGAGTGACCCTAGGACGGGGAGGGGCTGAATTTTCTTATAAATACACCCCCCCCCTTGCACCTTCAATTCTACACAGCAATTTTATACATAACTTTTCAGCAACCCTAAGCATCCTATACACCTTTCAACCCCGACATCCCCTATAGGCATAAACTAGCAAATTCGAGATCAAAACTCGTCAAATCCCCTCCCTAATCATACACACGATAACTCTCCTATATTCTAAAGGCTCCCGTGCCAAAGCCCTTATTAGACGAGCCATATTCCGAGACAAAGCATGTAGGTTGAGGGTGTAATTCAAATCCCGATTTCTCTCTTTCTTCCCTCTCTTCTCTTTGTCTTTTTCCGTTTTTTTTATTTCTTTGTTCTTCATCTCTAATATTATTATTATCGTATCACCATAAAATATTCGCCTATTCGTGTTGAATACGAGGGATGATGGGATAAGGAAACATGAATACGAGGGTAACGCACACGATGTTGTCGGTCACTTATCCTATTACCCCGAGTATTTGATTGTTGAAGCGAATCAACCATTAAAAAGAGTGACTTTTTATATTTCTTTTAGTTTTTTTATCATCATTATTAACATCGTATATAATTATATAGTATTAAAACAATCTCGTATCGAATATACTTAAAGGTAAATCCCGCTTAAAGATCCTTTTAATCAATTTACAAGTTGTAACTGAGGTGGCACCCTTTCGAGAAGCGCCGACCTAAACACTTAAGGGCGTAATGCAATCCCGGACGTTTGTCGTTAAATATATTTGATCCCGCTTTTTAAGGCTAGTACGAAACCTGTTGATGCTGAATCAAACATCACGTAATCCGAAAGGATTAGTACGATGTCGTGACGGAAGGATTCAATTTTGTCCTAACCTAATTCAAATCAATTTTATAACGCTTTTCCAAAATAACCGATAACCGATCTCGCAAACACACACCTCTTACTGTCTCCGTGGATCGACCCGACTTGCCCTATCTACTCAGTTAGGATTAGTTGGTTTTACTTGTTGGTAGGGATTGACGGCGAAATCCTTCCCATCAATTTGGCGCCGTTGCCGGGGACGGTGTTAGTTTAGACTTTGTTTGCCTATTTACCTGACTTTGTCTTTGTTTTTGTGTTTTTCTTTGTTTTCTTTTGCTTCCTGTGTGTGTGAAGTTTATTTCGTTCTTGTCTAGTGCCCAAAAAGCACTAGACTTCTCACGTTTGCTCCTAGTCTACAGTTTATGCCTAGAGGTGGTGACCATCCTCATATCTTTACAACTTAGAGCCGCATCAACGGACGGTTACTAGATTGAGAGGTCCTCAACCGGGTACGAGCCACGATTTTCGAGCAAAACTTGAGGATTGATCTAAACTCCCAACATAAAGAAGCCGCCATAAATTACTCCTCTCCCTCTATGAATCAAGAATATGCCTTGAGGTCTCCTACCTACTATCAAGCTTCATGGGGTAATCAAGTCACCCGCGGGTATGAGTTTCAAGGACATGGAAACTGCTACCAACATGTGAATGCTTATCAATCCTATGATCATGGTGGGTATTACTCAAGCAATCATTGTGAACCCACCATGTTTCATCAACTTTCTTCACATGGAAGCCAATTTCCCCAAAACCCACCATATTACCCTTCACCTCAACCACATTATGAGCCCCAAAACCCACAATACTACCAATCATCTCAACCTCACTACCAACAATATGATGCCCCACCCCTTGGGCATCATCAAGATTTTCAAGGAACTTCACAAGACCCCAATGACCACCAAATACCCAACTTGGAGTTATTTCAATCGATTCTTCAAATGCGAAAGAGCCAACAAGAAATGGTCATCCAAATGCAAAAGGAGCAAGATGAATTCATGGCCCAATATCGA
Source organism: Agrostemma githago (assembly GCA_958450325.1). Lineage (NCBI taxonomy): Eukaryota > Viridiplantae > Streptophyta > Magnoliopsida > Caryophyllales > Caryophyllaceae > Agrostemma > Agrostemma githago. Next base: position 18,627,505 of record OY288250.1, read on the forward strand.
AGGGAAGGGGAGGTGATTGATGCTCGATTAAATGTTATAGCGGCTAAAATTGTAATGTTTTTAACTCGAACATCACAAGTTGACGAAGGGTGCTCACTTGAGCAAGGGGAGCAACCCAATCATGAAGCCGCCGATGAAGTCCCCTTGAGAAGCGAGACTTGCTATGAAGAACCTCAATTGTCTACCCAAGATGAGACGAATGAGGAAATGACCCTTGATGAAGACATTGTTGGTGAATAATTGGAGGAGGTTAGTGAGTTTAATGAGGTGGTAAGAGTTGTGGAGTCATTGGGTGAAAATGATGAGCTCAAGTTGCCCTTGTGCGAAAATGTGGAAGAACATCATGAGCCTCTTGCAAGTAAGCGAAGCTATAGTTTGGAAGAGATTGAAACCGCCGGTAGAAGTTTCAATTCTCTCCTTCAAGATGATGTGGGGACAAGTGATGTGTTGGGACTTGAATATGGGGAACCACAACTTGAGGAAGGTATAAGGATGTGCGATAGGGAACTGAGGCCAAAACCGCTTTTTGTGCCTCATGTTAAATACTTGAAGCTTGCTTGTGATTGGAGACGATGCTTAGGGAGGAAGAGGTCGATAAAGCTTGTAGGATGGAAAGACCCCGAAGACCATATGAAAGATGACATTGGGTCTTTGGATGACTACTTCTTGCTTCCGACTTGGAGGCTTTGGAGGATAGCTTGGCTCTGGTACTCAATGAGCCCTCATTATGATGTGGCTCGAGCATTTGACTTGCTCCTCCGAGTCCTTGATGGCTATGGATAAGAAGGGAGAGTCCACCATTCTCGGTTTGAAGGAGTTCCTCAAGAACCGTCATGTTGTATATATCTTTTCCCTCTTCTTTGAGTTTTTTTGTATTTGTATTTGTGTGGTCCTAGGATTTGTGTGTTTTGAGGAATTCTTGTCGTTTGGAATCTTGATGAGCGATGTGAGGGAGGGATCTTTGATGGTGTTTATTGAGTTTATTTGATAGGTTGTTAGTGAAGATGAAGTTTCGAGGAGAGTTGTTGATGATAGAAGCTTGGTGGAGGAAGTCGGTTTTTGAGCTTTTGACAAGCTTTTGAGGACGGGATTTATATCCCGTGTTTGATAATGTTTTTAGGGTAGAAGGTTATGGTGATAGAAGGCTTTAAGATTCAAGATGGAGGACATCTCGGCCGAGAAGCATGCCATCTCGGTCGGGATGAGTGTGCTGAAAAGTAGGTTCCCTGACGTGCCTTCCCGGCCGGGACGAGTGTCTTCCCGCCCGGGATGCTGCCTTCCCGCGCGGGATGAGCTCCTTCTCGCCCGGGATGGGCCACAGCGCCCCCTTTCGCCTTCTTTTCTCCATTTAAGCCCCACCCAATCACTTAATACCCCCCCAACCTCCCTATTCAGCATTGCAACTATCACTCCACCCTTGAACCTAAACTATATACATTCATCTCATCTTCTCATCACTATACACCGAGTTTAACCTCAAAACCCACCCTCATTTGCACCAATACAAGCCCGGTACTTGAGACTACATTGAGGAAGAGGAGGAATATCGATGAGGACAATCAATGTGCCGTTAATGATCATTGAGACGATGGAGTTAGTGAGTTGCTAACCGTTTGGTAGGCGACCCTCTTTTCTTTTCCGTCTTTTAGTGCTAGTCTCTCTTTGTGTGCTCCCATTCCCTTTTATGTATTTGGTGTCTTGGTGGCCCTTGGGGCCTTGGTAGTCATTGCTCCCGATTCTCGATGACGTGACTACATCGAGAGTCATTTCAAAAATCCAAATTTACAAGTCCTTTCACTTTTTCTTTATTTTATTTTCTTTTGGTAGGATTTAGTCGGATTTAGGCGGAATCCGGGCTAGGTGACTTGATTACACCTATCCTCCCCTCCCATTTCCTTTTATTTTCTTCTTTTTATTTCTTCCCCTATCCATATCTTTTCTTGTCTCGGCCCTTGGTGAGTTGATTACACCTCGGCCGGACACATTGACAAGGCTAAAGTTGTATCACCTATATCAAAATAACCAAACAAACAACTAACAGGTAGTTAGTAGTAAGTGAGGGTCGAATCCACAGAGAGACGGACGATTACCGCTAATTATCTATGAGTCGATTCTAAACTATTCTAATTCTGGTTTGTTTGAATTGTTTTATAAACTAATGTGATTAAGTAAATTAAAAGGTTCTAATAATATTAAAAGGATCTAGGGTCTTACGGTTCACTATGTGTAGACATGACATAGGTCCACCCCGACGCAGCCACGCGCGGGTTTGGGTAGGCGAATGAATCTCCATATGAGAATGGATCGAATTGAAATTTAGGTCTATGTGGAGTCGCCACCGAATTTCGTGGTTATTCGGAACCATTCGAGCCCACTCTATGTCGTAGTGGGCCGCATACAAAATACGGCCCATTTCCGATGTCAGAGTTTATTGGGCTCGTCCCTTTGCATTTGATACCAATACCGACATTATCGGATATTGTGTATTGAATGACTCTCGTGCGCCAATGGTTTCGGGCATCCGGAAACCGAGGTTCTGAGTAAGGGGTAAGGGTACGTGTTGGGAAGCCCACAAATGACACCCAACCCCGCCCGCACATTAGCGGCCTCTACTAAGAACTCGAGTGACTTTCTAATACGCGTGCTAGTAAAACGGGAAAAATGCTTATGCAAACATTGTTTTTCCTAAGCATGTGAATGAAATTGAAAAGTGGGTTTCTATGTCAATTTAATACAATTAATTCTACGTCAAAGTGGAATTTTAGCATGTGGGTTCATTTAGTACAATAAACGAATAATAATTAAATTGACAAAAGAAATAACAAACGCGTTAGTAACGATGTAATAATATAACGAATAATAACGGTTTGTGCAAGTATGAGATGAGATGAAAAGATGCAAATATGAGATGCATGGTTTGAAAAGGTAGTAATACACATGATTAATTTAAGACGTGTTGACCTAAATCAAAATTTACTACGGAATTTAGAAAATAGAATAATGTACGACTCGTTGTTGTAGTCGTTATGAGGTTACTCGATCGAGTGGTCGATGGACTCGATCGAGTAGACCTGTAAAAGGTGGTTCTGTTTTGCGTTATAGACCATACTCGGCAGAGTTATTGACCAACTCGGTCGAGTACATGGCCACTCGACCGAGTCACTGTGAGACTCGATCGAGTGGGGGTCGTAATAGGCATTCTGGTCCGATTTTGAGGTGCCACTCGACCGAGTGGGCTAGGCACTCGGTCGAGTACCCTCTGTACGAATTATGATTCGTTTGTGAAAATTGTATTGATTTTAAAATCGTTTTAAATTGCTTTAGATTGATTGTTGTGATGTGATTAAATTTCCTCCGCGTTTAATAATGTCATAATTCTAACGAATTGTTTTGACAATTATTTTAGCATCAACGAAAATTGCGTATTAAATTGATTTGATGTGATCTAGAAAAATTGACTCTTTGATTAAATAAATAATAAAAAGACTTGATTCCCTCGACTTCTCCGACATCGAAATAAATCCCTAGGGATTGTGATGTCGGATCCGTGTCAACGGGTTTCGACCCTTATTAAAATTGATTTTAAAAAATGATGAATGCAAAATCGATGATGATCACTACAAAAAAAAAACGAGTGATTGTTTAAGTTAACTTATTTCAATAATCAAACGATCGGGGTGATGGGATAAGCGACCGACGACGCGTGTGCAGTACACTTGTATATGCGGTTTTCCTTATCCCACCATCACTCACGTTCGACACAAATCAATAAGTATTTTAATGTTTTGATGTTAATAATATTATCGACATTATGACGCGAAGAATAAAAAAAAAAAAACGAAAAATAAAGACGACGGAAAGGGAAACGGACGACGAAGAGAGAAAGGGAAGAAAATAGAGGATTTTGACACCCTCAACCTACATGTTCTTGTCTCGGTGCGGACTCGTAATCGTGGCTTCTACACAAGAGTCTTCGAGGTTTTATGTAGGTTAAGTTGTGGTGGCTCGGGATTGATTCCTAAAACTAGGTTTAGGGTTTTTGCTAGTGTAGAATTGCTAGGGTTAGATTAGGGTTTGCTTAGGGTTGTGTAGAGATTAGGGTTTGTAAGAGGTGTAAAAGTTAGGGTTTGTAAAGATGTGTTGAGTGTTGCATGGGGTTGTTTATATAGGCAAGGCTAGGGCACCCGGATTAGGGTTACTCGACCGAGTAGAGGGCTAACTCGGTCGAGTGGCCCGTGAAGCCTGCAGCCGGGCTCAAAACAAGCTCACTCGATCGAGTGGGTGGGTCACTCGATCGAGTGGCCCAGTCGGGTTGCACGGGTCCCTTGTTTTAGACCTTGACTTTGGGTGTTTGATGGGTTTTGTGTTTGACTTGGACTTTTGATGGTTGTATGGCTGTTTTTGTGTGTCTCGGAAACGACTTTGACCGGGGTTGACCCAATCGCGAAAAGTCGGTTTTAATTCCGGTGTCGGTTTTGGCCCAAATTAGTCTTGTTTGACTCGGAATAATCCACTGGGCCTGGATTTGAGGTTGATTTTGTGAGATTTGTACTCTGTAAGTGTGTTAGCCAACGATTAATGGATTTGAGCCCGTATCCGAGCGCGTAGAAACACGTTAGCGTCCGATCATCATCGGGTGTTATTTGGAAACTGCCATAGACACCGGGCGGTCAAAATGCGGGTGTCTACACTATGTAATTAAATTGGGTAAAGTTCATTAATCATTAAATCAATAAATCACAGTTATTTAGGGTAAAGACACGGCCTCCCGGATCTTATGTCGACCTTAGGATAGATTCTGACGGGCTCTCGCAACTTACCAGATTATCCTACCCACTTACTTGTAAGTCTACCCTTACCAGGTTTTCGATCTTAGGTTCGGGTTCCTAAACATTCAACTAGTTCAACGTCTCAAACTAATCGAACGACGATACAAACAAGTAGTAAGACAATAACATATGAATGATCAATTAAGCAATTAATTAAACTAACATCCCCAATTCAATAACATAGATCCCCTTCAACCCTAGATAAATAAATTAGCTACTCATATTAAAGGTTAAAGCAATAAAGAAATTAAGCAGAATAAATAGCAATATGAAAATAAGAGAATAAGAAAAAGTACCAATTACGTAGAGCTGAAAGATTAACGATCTAAAGGTACGATTACAAACTAGTAGAATTATAATGCTAATAAAAATTCTAAACTAAACTAATGAATCTGAAAGTGTAAAAGTGTAAATAAAACTAACCCAAGGAGGGTATATATATATATATATATACTAATAATAAGGAGTCTAACCTCTTCTCCTTTCCTAAATAATAAGGAAAAACTAACAAGCTAAGAATATTACATAAGATAAGAGTTATGGTAAGTTACGAAGTCTAAAAACTGAAAATCCCGTGAAACAACTTCAAACCGATCGGTTTGGGTCCGAACCGAACTGTTCAAGGTTGTCCCGACCGGTTCGGGTTTCTCTGCACTGCGCGATGAATTTGAAATGCTTGCAGTGTCTTTGTTACTTATCGGGTTTGGACGTTTGATATACCGTTGGAAAGCTAAGAGAAAGGGATTTCCAACGCCATAAAACGTAGCTCAATCAGAGTTGTAGAGCTCAAGCTTTTCTCGTTTGAAGTTGACCCTTGTTTTAGCGATCGTTCTTTCTTCTCGATTTGCATTTGTTTGAGTTTTCTAACTTATTTCTTTGTCGTTTCTTATTGTTTCTTCACTTTACGTCCTTCCTCAAGTATTCACTTAGTATTCTCTAACTTTTATTACTTCTTTCTTGTATATTTCATGGCTCGACTCTCGTCATTGCCCAAAATATAGCTCACTCGCCTTTATTTGTCTCGTTTCCTACAAAACGTAGACAAAATACCCGGCATAACAAAGAAGAATAAAAAGTTAGAAAAACGACTCCTAGGATACATAAAATGAACCAAAACAAAGGAAAAGTTGGGGTAAAATATATATACGAAATGAGTTCATCAAATCCCCCCAAACCAAACATTTGTTTGTTCCTAAGCAAAACAATCATCATCAAAGAGTATGGACAAGACTAAAAACAATGGCTCCGAACTAATTACCAACACGAATCCCAACATCGAATACTCCAACAAGCAAATGACACCTAGGCTAAAGAAACGAATTCATTAGCAAAAAGATGATGAGTAGAGAATTCCAAAGATCAAGCACCAATTAATATTCAAATGCCAACTTTCAATCTTGCACGACCATCTATGTCGAGATTCCTCACGGTTTACACTCAACACTTAATAAGGGCGATATTGTGAGTTTATGTAGAATCGAAAAGACAAAACACTCACCTAACTGCGACTTATAAGAACATGCATGCAATCTATCATGATACCAATCTCTACCAACCGTACATACACATTCAATCGGACCAAGACACATGCCGATGACTTAAATATGGTATAAAGTGAGGCTAGTCGGGTAAGAAGGGGCAAAACGATTTGGATATGTGGAGGTAAAAGTCAAGCTAGTACAACCGTAACCAAACTAAACTCATTCCATTCTTAACCAACTTCAATCAAAGGAATTACAAGTAGCACCTTATTTTCAACTTTTCATAACCGGCTTTCGCACCAACAACTACGAAAACAGAGCGATCAATTCTTTTCTCATAGCAAAAACACATTCCTTTTCTTGTTTCATTTTTTTTTCTTTCTTTTCAACTATCGCCTTTCCTTTTCTTTTCTTTCATTGATTTTTTTTCAATCATTCATCATTTTTTTTCCTTCTCCAATCAACAAGACATAGTACCAAATTTCACCCGAAAAAAAGCAATTCCGTCTAATTAATCAAACTAGCTTGACTAGGGTAGGCAAATATGGCATGTAGTTAATAAACGGGTCAAAACATGTCAAATTATGGTTATGTGGAGTTCATGGGAATTAGATAAAAGAAAGGGGATTGCCTTTTTTACATATGTCACAGTCACAAACCGAATGAATACAGGTATTTAAGAGAGGAATGTCATGCTTATGCAATTTGATGTTACATGTCTCATAAGGAGTGCTACTCTCAACCTATATGAAACTGATCATGGATGTCATCAGTTTAAGGCTCTATGTCTTACAATATAAGTAGCTTACTCGACAACAGGTCCATTTACTCATTTGACATTCAAAACATAATCGACGACAAGATTCAAGAAATACTAAACTCAAATAACGGGAAATAAGTGTCATTCACAAGAGAGAGCAAATAACTAAGGAAAAGCATGCGACAAACGCAATGTCATCGTCGCCGACATGACTCTAAACAAAAGCACACAAAAAATCAAATAATAATAAAAAAAATGTATTTTTTTTTAAATAAAAATTAACACACCCAAAAGAAAAATACACAAAACACAAAATATCCCCCAAACCAAATTACACAATGTTCTCATTGTGAACCAAAAGAAATAAAATAGGACAAAAATATAAAGGGTAAAGGAAGATATATATTTAAAAAACGAAAATAAAAAATAAAAAAAAAAATTAAGAGAGAAAAAGGGAAAGGTATCGACAATATACTAGAAAGAAGTTCCCCCCAAATTAGCAACAAACATGGGGTATAAGAATCACACTCATCAACCATCAGTATTAAAATCATAGCAGTTCAAGGCTCGCAAGAGTAGATCAAATGCCTGTGCATGTGCTAAACGAAAGCATAAGTAGCACCAAGATATAGTAAAGACATCATATAAAAATCATTGTTAGGGATCGTCTTAGTCTATCAAACGAGCTGGGCCAATCTTGAACAAGGTGGTCATAGTATATAAGAAGATTAAGACTGCTAATAGGCGGCTCGTAAGACAAGGTGACATACACACCAAATTTCTCAAATTTCCTCCAAGGCTTATCATCGAGTATAAATTGCACAAGAGAATAGTTAGAACTCTCAAAACCAGTCAAAGCATCAGTCTTACTTCCCTCACTTTCTTTAGGAAGGTTGTCTAAATCCGACAAGTCTAAACTCAAACAAATCTGCTTCAAAGAATTATCACAATCCTCCTCACAAATCATAAGTTCAAACAAAGGGTCAAGAGAAATCGGATCAAGACAATCAATGGGTGAAAGGGATTCGTCCTCAATATAGGGGAAAAACTCAAATTTCCCTAAAATGGGTTTCTAAAAAAAAATCATCCTCGATATCCCATTTATCCACTCTTTTTTCACTTAAGAAATCATCAATAAGTGTATTGTCCTCTTCCCTTTGATTTTTCCTCACAAGCTCAAGATCCTCTCGTTTATTCAATTCCTTCTCCAAAATGTCATAATTGACATCAAATGACACTCTCTCAAAATCACACAAATCAAAATCCTTAATGTTGTCCTCAATTAAAAGAGCAATATTTAGAGCATCCAAACACACATTTTCCTCAAAAAAACATACATTCCAACTTAGTGTCATTGACATTCCCAAAGTCGAGAGAAGGTTGGATTAAAGTGTGTGGTAGTTGGTTTAAAGGAGGATTTGATGGTTCACAAGGATCAAATTCATTGAAATCGACATCATGCATTAAATTATCATTCTTGGGGGATTGGGGACTTGGATAGATTGAACATTATACACACCATCATCTTCATCATCAATTATGTTCACATGAGATGGAGATGGACCACTTACCTGAAGGTTATTTGCTACTTCCATAAGCGAACTCGATTGACTTTGTTGCTTTTCGTCGGCTAATTGGGTAAGAGCTAGCAACTGACCTTTTAGAGTCTCTTGATTTTGTAGGAGTTGCGTGAATTGTAGCATCAAAGCCTTGATTTCCGCCATTTCATTATTCCACCTCATCTCTGACTCAACACTGTTTCGGGCTAAATATTTAAGGAGTTCCCATCGCTCCTCATAAGTCATATAATTAAACATCTGATCGCAATTAGCCTCAATATTAGCTCGTCTCTCATCATCCACACCATCATAAATAATATGACACATTTCCCAAATATCAACATGATAGCCACTTTGATATATAAAAGAGTCAAGTCTATCCCAATAAATATACAGTGACTCATGATTAAATTGAGGAAAGTAGAAGATAGTCATAATGATTAGACAAAAACAAGAAAAAATAAAAATATATACAAAATAAAAAAAATATATAAAAAATAATCTAGAACCCAAAACAAATAATAAGCAATAATACAAAACCGTTTCCCCGGCAACGGCGCCAAAATTGACAAGGCTAAAGTCGTATCGCCTATATCAAAATAACCTAACAAACAACTAACAGGTAGCTAGTAGTAAGTAAGGGTCGAATCCACAGAGAGACGGATGATTACCGCTAATTATCTATGAATCAATTCTAAACTATTCTAATTCTGGTTCGTTTGAATTGTTTTATAAACTAATGTGACTAAGTAAATTAAAAGGTTCTAATAATATTAAAAGGATCTAGGGTCTTACGGTTCACTATGTAATTAAATTGGGTAAATTTAATTAATCATTCAATCAATCAATCACAGTTATTTAGGGTAAAGACACGGCCTCCCGGATCTTATGTCGACCTTAGGATAGATTCTGACGGGCCCTCGCAACTTACCAGATTATTCTATCCACTTACTTGTAAGTCTACCCTTACCAGGCTTTCGATCTTAGGTTCGGGTTCCTAAACATTCAACTAGTTCAACGTCTCAAACTAATCGAACGATGATACAAAGCAAGTAGTAAGGCAATAACATATGAATGATCAATTAAGCAATTAATTAAACTAACATCCCCCAATTCAATAACATAAATCCCCTTCAACCCTAAATAAATAAATTAGCTACTCATATTAAAGGTTAAAGCAATAAAGAAATTAAGCAGAATAAATAACTATATGAAAATAAGAGAATAAGATAAAGTTCCAATTACGTAGAGCTGAAAGATTAACGATCTAAAGGTAGGATTACAAACTAGAAGAATTCTAATGCTAATAAAAAGTCTAAACTAACCTAATGAATCTGATAGTGTAAAAGTGTAAATAAAACTATCCCAAGGAGGGTGTGTGTGTGTGTGTGTATATATATATATATATATATATATATATATATATAGTCAAGATCCGGTGAGAAGCTATAGTATAATGAGAACTGTGAGAACTCTCCTAATTGAAATTCATCCTCACTCTTACACAAATCATTTGACTCATATTCTTTACCAAAAGTAGAACTTGACACACAACTAAATCAATTCTCCAATTTAACGAATAAAATCCTTCTCATTAAACCCTTCTCGCAATTTGAAAGCTAAAACCAAATGCAACCATAATCTCGCAATTTCAAACAACCCGTGGAATATGGTAAATCACTAAATCATGATGAGTTGATGACTTTATACACAGGCAGACAGACTCACCCTCAACTGCAGAAACTGCTCATCTTCCTAAAGGAATAAAATGAATGACAGTGCGATATTCGCTCATTTGAAAGCTAAAACTATGCATATCAATAAAATTGCTCATCTTCCTAATCAAATAAATTGCAAGAATGTTTTTGAAACTAAAGACAACTGCAAAAATTGCAACATATACAAGTTACACCTTTTCTGTTTCAGCTTCTAGACATCGGACTGAACACCCTGCACTGGTAACTACATCTCTTTAAACTCTTACACTTTCCCAAACTCTCAGGAATCTGACCGAATAAAAAATTACTGGATGGGTGGAATTTATGAGTTTACTAGCAAGTCTTCAATTTTTGGGTTTACTGGATTGTTATTGTTGTTGATGATGATGATGCTGATCTGATGTGATTAATGATGAGGATGAGGGTGACTGATTTGTTTGGTTTTACCGTAGTTAGGTGGTAAAACGAGGGGTAGATTAATACAAGGTATTCTCGTTATTACATAATGTATTCACTTCCAATTAAAAAAGGATACACCAAAATGGATACGCTAAAATTGAGAAGGGGTACACCAAAATTAAAAAATGTACGCTAAAATTCAAAAGTGAGGGTACGCTAAAATTGAATTGAAAAGGGTACGTTAAAATAGAAAAAGGGTACGCTAAAATTGAAATGGAAAAAAAGTACGATATAAGTGAAAAATGGTACGCTAAAATTTGAAAAGGGTACGCTAAAATTGAAATTGAAAAATGGTACGCTAAAATTTAAAAAGGGTACGCTAAAATTGAAAAAGGGTATGATAAATTTAAGAAAGGGTACGCTAAAATTTAAAAGGGATACACCATAATTAAAAGAGGGTACGACAATGGTATGCTAAAATTGAAAAATGGTACGCTAAAATCGAAAAAGAAAATTAAATCAAGTAGGGCCTGAAGAAGTGTTGTATTCCATATAAAATCCGTACAAAAGAAAATTAAAGAACAATATTTTAGATGAACTTCTAAGTCAATGAGGAAATTTGGAAAAAAAATGATAGGTGGGATTATTGTAATTATATTTGCCGACGATAATACTATTACTATTGTAATGAAATAATGAATTTAATCGAATAAGTTAACTCATAAAATAATTAATTTAAAAAAAAATTACAAGTTACTTAGGTTACTGGGGTCCCAATTGTGATGAAATGATGGATTGAAGAAAAGTCGATTGAAAAATTGATGGATTGAAAATTGGATTTAATGGTCGATTGAAGAATTATGGATTAAAGGATTACGGGTCGAAGAATTTTGTAGAAAGAGAAGGAGTTACGACCTTACGGTTTGAAGGCTCGAGCAATTGTGATTAATTGATGGGATTGAATAAATTTGTAGGATCCAACGAATGAGATTGAACACCGTGATCCAATGGCTCATATTATAGTTCTCACAGTTCTCATTGAAGGGGTGGTTCTCACATAAACCTAAATATATACATATATATATATATATGTATATATGTATATGTATATATATATTATATTTATATTATATATATATATATATATATATATATATATATATATATATAGAGAGAGAGAGAGAGAGAGAGAGAGAGAGAGAGAGAGAGAGAGAGAGAGAGAGAGAGAGAGAGAGAGAGAGAGAGAGAGAGAGAGAGAGAGAGAGAGAGGAGGGCTCCGGTGAGGCAGGGTAACTCCTTACATGTAATACCGTGTTTTATAGTGGATAAAACCGAGTCAATATTTGACCATAAGTCAAACCGAACCATCGTAATAAGTTATAAAAACAGAATAAGCTACTCGTCCCAGCCCAATTAAATGGGTGTATGACCCAAGCAACCACGTCTTAGTTAAAGTAGTGGTAATTATACCCCAAACCCATGATTCCACCTCAAACCCACGTTTCCTTTCTTTTTTTTAAAATACACGGAGTACTATTTAACCTAGCACGCACACCCTATTTATTTCTAAGCAACCTGCCACACCGCATCATTGCATACCTCGACACTTACAATAGAATTAGGGTGAATCGCCGCTCGAAAGAAGAAGAAGCTAAGGGGTGAAACTAGGAGTCGGATCGGACCGTCGGTAGTCTAGACTCGTGCGCACGGCCTAGGTATGCCACGTTACTTCTTTCCCCGCTTATTTACGCCATTATAGAGTTTTAATGTTCCGGCATCGGGATTGGCTTTGTCGAGGGTTGTTATTGTCATTAGTGTGGTTGGGTCGTGTCAATGACGTCGGTATTTTATCACGGAGTCGGGTACCCATTAGTGAGTTGTTATGGTAGTTGGGTCGGGTATAACCGTGTTGTACCATGCTATAGTTGAGTGTTGTTGTAGTTACCGTGTTGGTTGTTTACGTTACTTAGAGTGTTTTTATTCATATTGTGGTTGTGGTTGTGGTCTGTTGGTTATATATTAGATGTAACGCCATTGTTGTGAGGGATAGAGTTTGGGTGCATATTGGAGGAAGAAGCAGTATATAGCGTTATGAGTTGTGCTTCATTTTGGCGGGGTTGTGCGGGGTTGTGCGTGGTAATGAATGTTCAGTGGTTGGATGATGATGATCATAATAATAATAATAATAATAATAATAATAATAATAATAATAATAATAATAATAATAATAATAATTATACCTATACCCTTGCATAGTTGTCTAGTCGGCTATGCTGCATAGTCTATGATATGTGTTTATTTACAAACGCACCAAAAGATTATTATTCTCGTGGGTCAGCACATTGGGACATTAAGCATCTAGTTTCAATTCTATCAGTTGGGTAAAAGATAATAATATTAATAATGATAGGTGTCGTTAGTATACTAACGATAATAGTAAGTTATCGTAGGTCACGTTATTTAGACGGTATCGGTTCGCTTTTTAAATCACATGCGTTATTATCGATATTAATTTATGTATATAATATCTCATTAGGTTCGGACTTCGTAGAATCTCCGTGGTGATATATGTACTACCGACACTGTGGTGACCTGCTTATTAGGTAAGGTTTTTCCTTACTTGGAATATGTTAATATTATAATGTCGTACGGGCTACGTATTTATGATATGAGATTGATATGGATGAGATTTAGTAGTGTAGCGAAATCCTGGCCGGGAGGTCCATTGAGTAGTGTAGCGAAATCCTGACCGGGAGGTCCATTGAGTAGTGTAGCGAAATCCTGATCGGGAGGTCCATTGAGTAGTATAGCGTAATTTATTGGTACAGTATAGTACTGAGAATAGGGAGATGATATTATTGATTGGTACAGAGATGATTGAGACTGAGTGTTTTATATTATGTGCTTGTATTTTAATGTTAGCATGTTCTAACCGTTCCCTCTGTCTAAATTGTCACCCTATTTTATTGGGACCTGCGACGATCCAATTGACATTTCCGATCTTTTGGGGAGCAGAGTATTGATGCAGATATGGACCATTGATGTATGCTTAACTGAAGGGAATTGCTGTTCGGGAAGGGAGTGTGTGGCCATCGTTGTTATACTCTTAGCATGTTTCCATTACTAGTACTTAATAGACCGTTAATTCATGTAGTTGTTTTGGGTTTTGTAACCATACTTATTCTCGAACTTGGTTTGCATCTTTTGAATAATCTATTAAACTCGGTTGTGTTTCAGTATTGTGTTGTGATGGGACTACTGCCTCGGTTAACCCGAGATGGTGCACTCTCATTTATCCGGGAAGGTCTAGTTAAGGCTCTTGGATAAACGGGGGTGTTACATTACACCCATTGAGGCACATTCTAGACCATTAGATTAAGATGGGACATACATCCAAATAAGTGTTATATACACTAAAAAACTCATTATATACGTTATTAAACTCAATATATACACACATTTAAGAACTCAATATATACAGTAAAAAAAAAGGTATATACACTCAAATAAAAAAATGTTATATACATTACAATAGTTATTATGCACACCAATTAATCAACAATGGAACATACATCAAAATAACTGTTATATACACTAAAAAAACTCATTATATACGCTACTAAACTCACTGCATATATACACTTAAGAACTCAATATATACATTAAAATAATTGTTATATACACCCAAATAATTAATATGTACATCAGTTAATCAACAATGGAACATACATCAAAATAACTGTTATATATACACTAAAAAACTCACTACATACATATATACACTTAAGAACTAAATATATATACAGTAAAATAGTTATTGTTATATACACTCAAATGGTTACTATGTACACCAATTAATCAACATATATACACTTACCTTAAAACAGTTATTATGTACACTGAAATTGTTTTTATATATACACCAATTTTATTTTAAATTCTGTTTTTTTTTTCGGAATTTTTTTTTTTTTTCGAATTTTTTTTTTTTTTGGAAAAAAAATTCCGAAATTTTTTTTTCGGAAAAAAAAAAAAATTTGGAAAAAAATATTCCGAAATGTTTTTGTTTCCGAAAAAAAAAAAAAAAAAAATTCCCAAAATATCAATTTTTTTCCCCGGGAATAAAATTTGGGGAATTTTTTTTATGTATGAGTTTTTGTTTTAATCTTAGCCTTTAATTTGATTTTAATCTAATGGTTGAGATTGTGCCTCAATGGGTGCGGCGAGTTGAGCTGCCTCAAAGGATCCTAGATCTATATATATATATATATATATATAGAAGTGGGATCAGGTGAGGCCACTTATATATGTTGAGTCCGTGAGTCCCCATCTTAGCCCTTGATTCAAGGTTAGATTAATGGACAAGATTTGATCTCATAATTAAGGAAATAACTAACAAATCTGGTAAATATATCATTTTTCTCTCTCCTCCTTAATTATCTCAATGCAAATCTTTTCTCTCTTTTATCAATCTTTTTAAATGTCTTTTTCTCTCACACAACAAGTTTTTTCAAAATTAAGTTTTTTTCATTTTCACCAAAAGATCATCATTTTCCTACTGCCATTGTACGTATGTTACTGCCATAATCCATAAATTATGTTACTTTAACTCATATAATGTGTTACTTTAATTCATGAACTGTGTTACTTTAACTTATAAAATCTGTTACGTTGTTTAATATATTCTCTTGCAAAAACTATTACTCTAACTCATACAATGTGTTACTCTAATTCCTGAACTGTGTTACTTTAACTCATAAAATCTGTTACGTTGCATAGTCTCTTGCAAAAACTGTTACTCTAACTCATACAATGTGTTACTTTAATTCATGAACTGTGTTACTTTAACTCATAAAATCAGTTACGTTGCATAGTAGTCTATTGCAAAAACAGGAGTTCCAATTAAAAAAAAGAACAATGTTTGTTTTTATTAAGATACTCCAAAACAAAAAGTGGTACAAGATTCCAACTAAATCAACTCCATTACAATTCCAATGTTTCACAATTGTTACTCATAATGTCCTACTTATAATTATGCTTCTTCTTAATCCTTCTCGTTCTCTCCGTCTTCTTCTTTTTCATCTTCTTCATCATCATCTCAGAAGTTTTGATTTAATCTCACCAGCGCACAATGGAGGAAACTCTCACCCACATCCCTACATCATTCATGTGGATAGTAACAGATAACAAGAGTTAAAGTAACAGATGAAGTGCATTGAAGTAACATTGAATTAAATTAACTGAGTATGCTTATACACCAGGTATAAAGTAACAGATGTCAGACATTAAAGTAACAGATAATATTCATTAAAATAACACCAGATATAAGTTAGTGTAAAAAATTCATAAAATGATAAAAAATGATAGTATGATGCATTATCTTACTCTTTGATATTGTTTTCTATTTTGAAGTCATCATGTCCCATAATTATAGGAAGTAGTATTTTTTTTCTTTTTTTTATATGGCGTTACTCTTTGATATTGTTTCCTATTTTTGTGGCAATCACGTCCCATTATTATAGGAAACAATATTCTTTTTTTTATTATTTTTTTTAATATGGCAGTTTCCTAAATTCTTAGGATACTACAATGCACTACAATAACAGATGAAAAACACTAAAGTAACAACTGGAGTGTATTAAAGTAACACGACATATAAAGTAACAGATGGTAGACATTAAAGTAACAGATGCTCTACACTAAAGTAACACAGTATATGAACTACAATAACTCAATATATTGTAAACGTAAAAACTAATAATTGAGTAGCATCTTAATGACTTCCATGGCGATTCCAGTATAAATTACAAAACATATATACTCAACGTTTGTGTGTTTTACGATTTGCATATGAATCTATGATGAATAACACGACTATGAAAACAATATCAACATGAAAATTGACGCAAATTATGAATGACACGACCATGAAAACAATATCAACATGAAAATTGACGCAAAATATGAACACAAATTGACGCAAATTAATCAAGATAATGAATAAAAATTGACGCAAAACATGAAAGCAATATCGAAACTCACCATTGTTATACTCGATGAATTGCTTATCAACCGTTAATGAAGATGTCGCGATCATTGAATTCATAGTAACGGAATTTCGAGCACATATTTGATTGAATGAATGAACGTGATGATCGATGAGAGCGTTTTTTTTTTAAAGGTTTTGATGAACCTGTGAATGAACGTGAATGAATGAATGAGGAATGATTGTGATAATGGGAGTTATTGTTTCCTAAAATTATGGGACTTATTTTAGGATACTAAATCTTCCTCTCTATTTTTTTTAAATACAAAATATTAGGATGCATCTTGTCCATCCATCCTCATCCCATCCAACGGATCTCTCTCTCTCTCTCTCTCTCTCTCTCTCTCTCTATATATATATATATATATATATATATATATATATATATATGTAGAGGTAGGTTCAAATAAGGTCCACAATTCTTTTAAGTCTATATTGAAGTTACAGATGACATACGCTAAAGTTGCATTTGTATATATATCAATTTTGAACAAATGCAACTTTAGCGTATGTCATCTGTAACTTCAATATAGACTTAAAAAAATTGTGGACCTTATTTGAACCTACCTCTATATATATATATATATATATATATACATATATATATATATATATATATATATATATATATATATATATATAGAAAGAGAGAGAGAGAGAGGAAGGATCAAGTGAGTCCTCTTTTCATTTTTGAGTCCATAAGTCCCAATTACATTCGTTGATCTAGAGGGAGATGAATGGTGGTGATTGATTTGAGCAATAAAGTAAATAATTAACATATTTCGTAAAAATATATTAAATTCCTCTCTCTTTCCTTAATTCTCTCCAACTACTATCAAAACTCCTTATTTCCCTCCACCAAATAATAACTATTAACCTCTCTCTCTTCAAATTCTCTCTTACTCACACACAAAACCACAATATCCTCATAATTAATCAAATTAAAAAATCCTTCTTTTCATCTTCATAATTATTTCTCTTCATAATTTTCAATCGTCATCTTGCGTGACATGGATTAATCAAAATACTTTAACGATTAGTGTGTTACAGCGACACATTGTAGCTGTTACTTTAACGATTAAATGATGTTATTCTAAGTGATGAATGGTGGTATTTTCATAATGGTGGTTGACGCAATATATATGTTACTTCAAGGAACGAATGTTGTTACTTTGGTAATGAATGGTTATAACCTAAGAAAGAAGGTTGTTAACCCGCATTACAAAATTGGTTTCATCACCAGGGATTGGGGTTCGTACCCTAGCAAAAATATGTTTTACTCCAACGTAGTGTAGCTGTTACTTTAACGAACAAATCATGTTACTATAAGGAATGATTGGTGTTAATCTAAGAATGAATAGTAAACAACGCTAATATCCTCAGTTACTTTTATGCGTTATATCTGTTACTTTAAGGAACGAATGATGTTACTACAATACATCTGAGATGTTACCCTAACCAACAACACATGTATTAAATAAATATAGAGTTAACTACAACGTTGCACATCATTATGTGTAAAAAATATGTAAAAAATAAGTTATTCTTGTAAACCCACAAAAAAAAACAACTTCGAATTCGCAAGCCTGCGTGTAGATTTTATAAAATTCCACCGCCTCATCTATTTCCCCGAATACTTGCCCATGTACGGAGTGAATGCCTCACCCACATCTCTGCACCATTCTTGTGCATTCGCTTCTTTGCCAATGCTACCTGCAAAAAATTAAACAACGTTACACCCATGGGATATATGTGTTACTTTAACTCATAAGTTGTGTTACTCTAACTCGTAAAGCAAGTTACTTCAACATCAGCGCCAAAAACCTTTTTTAATGTTCAGTGTGTGTCACTTTAATTAAAATAAGGTGTTACTGTAACTTAGAACGTATGTTACTTCAATGCCTTGTCTACTTAATCTATGATTAATCAAATCCAAAAACCATTGATATGAATCTATGATTAATCAAATGAATAAAATTCCACCTTTTCCAGTGATGTCCTGTGCATTCGCGGCTTTGCCAATTCCACCTGCACAAAATTAAACAACGTTACTCCCATGCAACCAATGTGTTACTTTAACTCATAAGTTGAGTTACTCTAACTCGTACAGTACGTTACTCTAACATCATCGTCAAAAACCTTTTCTCAACGTTCAGTGTGTGTTACTCTAACTAAAATTAAGTGTTACTGTAACTTAGAATGTATGTTACTTCAACGCCGTGTCTGCTTCAATAGACAACAAAACAATAATATTAGTGGAGATTACGGAAAACATAAATAACAAACATAAAACTCTGGAATCTATACTAACAATAGACCAATTAACCATTGATATGAATCTATGATGAATGAAACGACCATGAAAGTAATATCAACATGAAAATTGACGCAAAACATGAATGCAAATTGACGCAAATTAATCAAGATGGTGAATAAAAATTAATGCAAAACATGTAAGCAATATCGAAACTAACCATTGTTATACTCGATGAATTGCTTATCAATAGTTGATGAAGATCGCGATCATTGAATTCATAGTAACAGGATTTCGAGCACAAATTTGATTGAATGAATGAATGAACGTGATGATGGGAGCATTTTTTTTTAGGTTTTGATGAACGTTTAACGTGAATGAATAAGGAATGAAGATGATTATGGGAGTTACTGTTTCCTAAAATCATGGGAGTTATTTTAGGATACTAAATCTTTTTTTTTTTTTAATACAAATATTAGGATACATCTTGTCCATCCATCCTCATCCCATCCAATGGATGAGATGAGGACTTATGGACTCATATATAGAGAAGGACTCATAAGAGCCTTACTCTCTCTCTCTCTCTCTCTCTCTCTCTATATATATATATATATATATATATATATATATATATATATATATATATATATATATATATAGAGAGAGAGAGAGAGAGAGAGAGAGAGAGGATCAAATAAGTTCACCATATGTAATTAAGTCTATATTAAAGTTACAGATGACATACTTTAAAGTTGCATTTTTTCAGAATTGATATGTAACTATAACATTCAGCTCTTTTATCACTTCAAGTGATAAAATGCAACTTTAACACTCATCTCGTGTAACTTTAAGCATCTTTTGTGTAACTTTAACACTGGAACTTATGAACTTATAAGAGTTGTTGACCTTATGTGAACCTATATATATATATATATATATATATATATATATATATATATATATATATATATATATATATATATAATTGAGATCTTTTACATTGTGTCACATTATGTACAATTTACCCACCTTTATCAGCCATTAGATATAAGTGTATCAAGGGCTGAGATTAAAACTTGATACAAGGCTATATTCAAAATCCCTTCTTCTTTCAAAATCCTCAAACCCTATTCATGCTTCTTTCAAATCCTTGCCACTTTCAAAATCCCCAAATCCCTCACAAAATAAAAACGTACATTCAACACCATCCCATTAAAAATCCATCACATCACAATAATTTTGAGGGAAATCAGATATTTCAAGTGTTTTGTACTGTTTGATCAATTTCAATCGTATTGTACTGTATCAATATTTTCATTTTTACATTATTCTCAGTAAACCTGATAACATTATTCTCAGTAAACAATTGAGTTAACTATAAAATAACTATGCTTCTTCATTAAAATAATCTTGTTTGTACATCGAAATAACTATAAAAATCTGAGAAAAAAATGTTTTGGGGATTTAAAGAGTTTTAATCTCAGCTTTTGATCATGTGAGATCTAATGGCCACAATTAAGAGGTAAATTGTACCAAATATGACAAATGCACCAGATATATATATATATATATATATATATATATATATATATATAGAGAGAGAGAGAGAGAGAGAGAGAGAGAGAGGCATGATCTGGTACATTTGTCAAATTTTGTACAAGTTACCTCTTAATTATGCCCATTGGATCTCACAAAATCAAGAGCTGAGATTAAAACTCTCTAAATTCCAAAGTAACTTTTCTCATATTTTTATAGTTATTTCGATGTACAAACATGATTATTTTAATGAAGAAGCGTAGTTATTTTATAGTTAACTCAATTGTTTACTAAGAAATAATGTTATCAGGTTATACGTAATTATTTCAATGTAGATACATAGTGATTTCAATGTAAAAAATCAGTTATTGTATTGAATAACTTGTGTTATTGTATTGAAATGATTAAATGAAACTCGAATATAATAAATTTTAGAATAATGTTATTTGATGTTACATTGTTATTCCAATGCAGAAACTCAGTTATTATAGTAAATAACTCGTGTAATTGTATTGATATGAAATTCAAATATAATTAACTTTATAATAATGTTATCTGATTTTATGTAGTTATTCTAAAGTAGAAACTCAGTTATTGTAATGAATAATTAATGTTATTATATTGGGCTGGCACTCAAATATAATCAGCTTTATAATAATGTTATCTGTTAATTTTACGTAGTTAGTCCAATGTATACAAACTCAGTTATTGTAATGAATAACTCGTGTTATTGTATTGGGATGAAACATCTTGCATATCATTGCAGGTGCACCCAACAAAAGAAACTTCACTGAAAAGCAAAAAACAAAGAGGGGGTTAATTACAGTACAAAAAAACATTGAAGTACAACAATCACATGTGTGCGATAAAATAACTATAAAAACATTATAAAATAACCCTGATTATAAAATATATCAACTAATATAATGAAATAATTTCAAGAATATATAGAATAATCGAAACTATAGTATAGAATAACTGTATTAACATAATAAAATAATTTGGTATTTCAAAATAGTAATAATAATAATGTATCAAAATTAGAAATTCTTGCAATGAAATAATATGGAGTTATTTCAATGTTCATATTCAAGTATTTCATTGTTAATATTCAAATATTACAATATTCATAATTTCAATTTTTAATCTTGTAATCAAAAATCCAGAAATTACTCCAATAGTGTATCAAACCATGTAGAAAAACACACAAAATTGAGTCAAAAATAGAGTACGGAATTGATCACAATCAGAATTGTACACAAAATCAAAACAGTGAACGAAATAAGCCATGTTCAGTACACGTAATCATCAAACAGTAATATTTAGTAAAATCGATTCATCTTTCTGTAACATATAGATTTTCATTATTTTTACCAGAATTACCCCAATAATTACCTTAAGAAACCCCAAAATTACCCAAAAACCCTAGAATTCACTCAAATCATAAAAAAAAAAAATAGAAACAAAATTAAAGAATCTGATTGTAGAGAAGCAAGATTGAACACGAATTGTAGTTGCTGAAGCACATGTAAAACACGAATTAAAGAATTTGCCTACAATCAATGAATAATTGCAAAATCAAACAAATAGTACGCTTGTAAATTGAGTCTAATAATCAAAATCACATATTCAAATTAATCTCCAGTAAATTGAAACCTTAATAATTGATAATGAAATCATCAAACCCTAATATTTAGTAAAAGATTGGTGAAATCGACATATACTCAATGATAAATTTTAATAACAGAAAATGAAATCGACATATACTGAAATAGACATATACTCAGCGAAAACGAAATTGGATCAAAATTAACTGAACAAAATTGAAACGAAATAAACTGAAATTGTGTTTGAATTTACCTTAAGGAGCAGACGTCCCGAGATCCTTTGACGTCTCGTGCTTCAAATTGGGCGTGAGGGTTTGGTTGAGAAATTAGGTCAGCGTTCTCTTGTTTGTTGTTGTTTTGATTTCTTGCTGATAGACGTAATGTTTTGATTAAGGTGAATATAGGGTTTGATGCTTGAGTTGCTTTAATCTTGACTTTTGATGTTATTGTATCTAATGGCTAGTAATGATAGGTAAATTGTAGCAGATTTTATCTAATGTATATGATCCTACTTCTATATATATATATATATATATATATATATATATATATATATATATATATATATATATATATATATATATATATATATATATATATAGGTTCAAATAAGGTCCACAATTTTTTTAAGTCTATATTGAAGTTACAGATGACATACGCTAAAGTTGCATTTGTTCAAAATTGATATATATACAAATGCAACTTTAGCGTATGTCATCTGTAACTTCAATATAGACTTAAAAAAATTGTGGACCTTATTTGAACCTACCTCTATATATATATATATATATATATATATATATATATATATATATATGGGTTCTAATGAGTCCCCTTATATATGTTGAGTCCCTAAGTCCTCATCCCATCCGTTGGATGGGATGAGGATGGATGGACAAGATGCATCCTAATATTTTGTATTTAAAAAAAAAGAAAAAAAAAGAGAGGAAGATTTAGTATCTTAAAATAACTCCCATGATTTTAGGAAACAATAACTCCCATAGTCACAATCATTCCTCATTCATTCATTCATTCACGTTACAGGTTCATGAAAACCTTAAAAAAAAAACGCTCCCATCGATCATCACGTTCATTCATTCAATCAAATCTGTGCTCGAAATTCCGTTACTATGAATTCAATGATCGCGACATCTTCATTAACTGTTGATAAGCAATTCATCGAGTATAACAATGGTGAGTTTCGATATTGCTTTCATGTTTTGCGTCAATTTTTATTCATTATCTTGATTAATTTGCGTCAATTTGTGTTCATGTTTTAGGTCAATTTTCATGTTGGTATTGCTTTCATGGTCGTGTCATTCATGTTTTGCGTCAATTTTCATGTTGATATTGTTTTCATGGTCGTGTTATTCATCATAGATTCATATGCAAATCGTAGAACACACAAACGGTGAGTATATATGTTTTGTAGTTTATACTGGAATCGCCATGGAAGTCGTTAAGATGCTACTCAATTATTAGTTTTTACGTTTACAATATATTCAGTTATTGTAGTTCATATACTGCGTTACTTTAGTGTAGAGCATCTGTTACTTTAATGTCTACCATCTGTTACTTTATATGTCGTGTTACTTTAATACACTCCAGTTGTTACTTTAGTGTTTTTCATCTGTTATTGTAGTGCATCTTAGTGTCCTAAGAATTTAGGAAACTGCCATATTAAAAAAATAATAAAAAAAAAGATATTGTTTCCTATAATAATGGGACGTGATTGTCATATGTTATTGTAGTGCATCTTAGTGTCCTAAGAATTTAGGAAACTACCATATTAAAAAAAAATTATTGTTTCCTATAATAATGGGACGTGATTGCCACCAAAATAGGAAACAATATCAAAGAGTAACGCCATATAAAAAAAATACTACTTCCTATAATTATGGGACGTGATGACTTCAAAATAGAAAACAATATCAAAGAGTAAGATACTGCGTCATACTCTCAATTTTATCATTATATGAATTATTTGCACTAACTTATATCTGGTGTTATTTTAATGAACATTATCTATTACTTTAATTCATACTATCTGTTACTTTAATGTCTGACCTCTGTTACTTTATACCTGGTGTATAAGCATACTCTGTTAATTTAATTCAATGTTACTTCAATGCACTTCATCTGTTACTTTAACTCTTGTTATCTGTTACTTTAATCCACATGAATGATGTAGGGATGTGGGTAGTGAGAGTTTCCTCCATTATTGTACGGTGGTGAGATTAAATCAAAGCTTCTGAGATGATGATGAAGAAGATGAAAAAGAAGAAGACGGAGAGAACGAGAAGGATGAAGAAGAAGCATAATTATAAGTAGGACATTATGAGTAACAAGTGTGAAACATTAGAATTGTAATGGAGTTGATTTAGTTGGAATCTTGTACCATTTTTTGTTTTGGAGTATCTTAATAAAAACAAACATTGTTCTTTTTGTTAATTGGAACTCCTGTTTTTGCAAGAGACTACCATGCAACGTAACTGATTTTATGAGTTAAATAACACAGTTCATGAATTAAAGTAACACATTGTATGAGTTAGAGTAACAGTTTTTGCAAGAGAATATATTAAACAACGTAACAGATTTAATGAGTTAAAGTAACACAGTTCATAATTAAAGTAACACGTTATATGAGTTAAAGTAACATAGTTTATGGATTATGGCAGTAACATAGTAACATACGTACAATGGCAGTAGAAAAATGAAAAAAACTTAATTTTGAAAAAACTTGTTTTGTGAGATAAAAAGACATTTAAAAAGATTGATAAGAGAGAAAAAAGATTTGCATTGAGATAATTAAGGAGGAGAGAGAGAAATGATATATTTACCATATTTGTTAGTTATTTCCTTAATTATGAGATCAAATCTTGTCCATTAATCTAACCTTGAATCAAGGGCTAAGATGGGGACTCACGGACTCAACATATATAAGTGGACTCACCTGATCCCACTTCTATATATATATATATATATATATATATATATATATATATATATATATATATATATATATATATATATATATATATATATATATATATATATATATATATGAACTTGAAAAAGAAAAACTATAGTAAGAAGTGACAAAAGTCAATATTTATACGAATATACATGAAATTAGAATATAAGAACACTTAACTTCTTGATATATACACCACATTAGTAGCTGGAAGACTATAAGAGACGAATACACCAAATTAGATGTGCGTTTATTGCTATCAAAAATAAGAATCTTCAATACACGTTTGTTGATAACCCTTGATATTACAACATACAACTGACCATGGGTGAACGCGGGCTTAGATAGATAAAGACCAATGTGAGACAACAATGGTCATGGCGAAACATATGGGAATAGAGAACTGTTGGTGTAAGCAAAATTGCCTTGAAAACCACCTTGGAGCACATATCAACCTATACCCGAGTCGAAAACTCAAACACTATCTATGAGTAATGAGCCAAAACATGGATAACTTCACTACTGTCTCTTATAACAAAACTCTATCTACTCAAAAGAACGACTAATTTTTAGTATATCCGACACTATATTACGAAAATAGATAACTCGGATCCTATCATACTTCGAAAGAATTAATAAGTAGGCAATCAGACTCGGATATAACTGACTTCTGACTTCGCACCCACCGAACATGTCATTACTAAACCATGTTTCGCTGCTTTGGCGATGACAATATCGAGACTCCATTGGTGCTTGGTTTGCTTTACTACGACTCTTCCCACGAAGCCTGAATGGTCAAAAATTACCACACCCTCACAACTTCTCACTCCTTCAAACACGTCTGTATCACCATTTACCTTCTGAACGACTTTTGGAGGTACACATGTACCCTTTTTTTAACACCCGTACATCTCCCAGTACTTGTTGTCCTATATTTCCTATAGTAGCATTCCATCAAACATCAAGTTAGCCTTCAACAAGTACTTGAGGTCACCCAATTTTGCCCCATAGGATACGTGGTAAAATTCATTCCATATTGTGTTGTTCCTACAAAAATTGTACAAATTTCTATATGAAACGATCTCACTCCATATAATTTTCACCAAGACACTCGCAGCCTTATAGATATGCAAACACTATTCAAAATCTGTCAATTAAGTATAAGTTGCTATTAAATTTATACATAATTGGTGATTCTCTTAAATACTTCCACTTGCCTTGATTTAACAAAAAAATAAATTCGTAAAAAATCCGACTCTCAAAAGATTAAACTACTCCAAGTGCAGAGTAAAAAATTACAAAGAATTTTTTAAATTAATTCACATGTGACCAAGAAATGCATGCGAGTGTACAAAATTTTCTCTTAGACATCAAATGTGATACGACTAAGAGACATAGTCACATAGAGAAAAGATAAGAGGTTGAAGAAATAATGCAACAATATCCATCGCAGGACCTTATGTGTAAGAAGCAAAACAACAATAATATGTACCACTTAATTAAAGTACTCCTTTGAACTAACAAATCAACATATCGACCACAACATAACTGCTGGTAAACAAACAAAATTACGTGAAAATTCCAGTTCCGGAGCATAATCATCGAAATCATCGGTTATTAAACATGACACTAAACACAAAGAGGAACAAAAGGCTTGAGATTTTAGTACCTTTCTCGACGCTTTCTCAAATGTAGTGACCATCTCTAGAAAAAGTTATATCTTTACCGGTTCCCAGGTTATAAACTTCACATCCTAAAAGTACATACCCGTACTTCTCAAGAACATTTGGTTCAAACTTCTACAAAGTATAATAAAAAACATATCAATGTTACAATATATGCATCGAATAAAAAAATATATCAAATATCAATGTTACAACATATGCATCGAATAAAAACTCTGTAGAATCATATAGAGTACATTGACCTATATTTGAGGATCGATGGCCTGAATAATTTGTGTGCTAGACTCATTACTATTTTTTTTAAACTTACTGATTTTAAACTTCTAAGGAAAAGTATATTCATTGGCCAAACATTTTTATTGTTACTTTCGAAAAAGTGGTCAAATATCTTAAAAGTCTCGATATTCCTTAAAATTTATCAAATACATCCATCACCAAATATCATTGATGGCTATTTGTAAGGGTTCAAAATTTTCATACAAAAGGAGAAAATAATACTTGTTGATGTATAAATCTACTCCATAAACAAATGTGAATGAAATCATTTACAAACAAATGGAAAGATATACAATTATACATAGTAGTGTAGTTTGAAGAAATACGTGACTATTTCATAAGGGTTTGAGTCTCATTCAGAAAGATTGATCAGTAATTTGATGGTGTAATTGGTAAGATTATAAGATATGATACTTAGAATTTGATTCAGTGTACAACATAGTCAAGCCATGAAACTTTTTTTTATTTTTTTTTTAAAATGTACTGTTATACCACCCAAATGAGAATTCAAATATGTATAACTTTTCTTCTCTAATTAAAAATCCACTTTTTTATTCTACCAAGTAAATTGCCAGAGGAGATGAAGAACATTTTTTTAGCGCACATGCTAGCATGTTCTTCTCATTATCATTTTGTATTTGTAAATTGGTTTTCATCCATTTTGCCAACACAGACCAAGGAAATCAAGAGAAACTAACCCTCCTTCCCCCAACTCTCCTCTTGATTTCCATCCATTTTGCCTATTCTAATTTCTACCCCCTAATTATTCCATATCTTTAATGAATCATATAGTAACCCCTTGACTTCATTTAAATCATCAAGCAACATCAAAGAAATTAAACCCATCAATTTTCAACCACAAACTCATCCAATTCTCATCGATTTTAACTTTGTGGAGATATAGTGAACTGAATTGAATAAAGCTGCCTAACCTTTAACATCCCCCAAAACATTGATGTTGAAACAACATTGTTTTATGATTGTATATTCCTCAAATTCAATTCAACTCTAGATTAAAAAAACCGACTTTGATCCACCAGCCTACATCATTAAGAAACGGGGTAATTTATGAATCTAGTCGGCCTGAATGCAATTAGTAGTAGACATTCAGAGGCTGAAGTTACTTACTTTAATTTGCAACACCTGGTCGAAAGGGTAGAAGCTTTTTTCTCGATGAGAGCGATGAAAGGCTCGGTTTGCGTTTATGAACAGAACTCACCTACTCTTTTCACTCTGCATCCTTGTTGGAGCCTTGTCTGGCCACCCAACATAGTTAAAGTACGCTGTCATCCTATCAAAACACATGAAAAGTTGTTATGCTTCTGTAAAAGTAACAGAAATGTAAGCTGAGATTATCCATTTAATGTTTATCCATATAATCAGAAAAATATAATACTCTCCATTTCTACCATTTATCCATATAAGCAGACTTATATAATATTTATCCACTTCTACCAAAATTAGTTAGAAAGGAGGGACATAAGGTGGTCAGGAGAGTGACGTTGTCGGGGGAGGCGTACGGACGACAACAATCCTGCAAACAAAGGAAAAACCAATATCAAATTAAAGCTTAATCAATTAATAATCTGGGTCCCGGACCAACCGAGGGAGTTGGAGCACCGTGTACCAATCCTGGTGTTGCGCGGAGTTCACCAGTTTTTCACCCGCTGCAACAGTCTCAACTACCGGTGCCAGTATCATTTGGGTCGGAGTCCCAGGCTTGGATCGCGAATGTCAAAACCACTCAGCAAATCTGCAAATGTAACACAATAAGGTTGAATCTTTGGATACTGGTTTTGCTTTTGTAAATGTAAGCAAAATCACTTCAATATCACACAAACTAAACGAAAGCAATTGTTGATTTATATAATTTACAATACACACTACAGATACACATTATAGTTAAATGAATTACCTTCCCAATCTCACCGTAGTAAATATTGTTAAGAAAACAGATTTTATAATTGAAATCAACGGAGATAGGTTCGATTGCAGTACCATTTTTCAAATAGATTCAATTAATATAATTTGTACTTACGATTTCCATAAATATCACCCAAACCACCTTCAAAATCCCATGCTGTTTACCGGAATGTTTATCGCCACCACCAGCGAGCAATTGTTGTAGAAGAACCAAACCCTAGAAGCAATATCCTAATTTTTTTTGAGGAGAGATTCTGGAGAAATTGATGTTGGAATAAATGATTGTAGAGTAGTAATTGAGGGGAAAATCAATAGAGGAAAAAAATGATGGGAGATGAATTGAGGAGTTTTCATTTTCATGAAAATGGGAGTAGTCGTTCTTTTACGTTTTAACTGCTCCTTGAATGAGAAGTTGTGAGTAAAACTGTACTTATGTAACTGCTACCCCAGTTTTAAAAAAAACAAATGTAGTAACTGCTACCCTATAAAACTGTAATTGCGTGCCAAGTCATTGCCAACTCATTGCCAAATGGGACGATGAGGTGGATGAATGTGGTGCCTCCAAATTCTTCATCATTAATATATAAGAGATAACTAGTCGCAATTCTATTTTTTTGTAAATCACAATTCTGTCTTTTTGCTTCATTGTCCAATATTTATTTTATTATTAATTTATGTATTTTTTTGTTTTGATTTCATGTCTTTGTAATTTTAGTTACTTCCACAGACTTTCCTAAATTCTGAATAAGACGGAGCACTACAAGAAACAACATTCATTCCTACGGACACAATTCGTAGGAAACATGCCTATTTCCGTCGGAATAAACGCGTTCCTACGGAAAATTCGTAGGAACCATTCCGTCGGTATATTTCGTCGGAAATAAATAACTTCCTACGACATTTTTCGTAGGAAATAAATTTCCTACGGAATGTTCCGTCGGAATGGTTGGTGACGAGCATTTTTCGTAGGAAATAACTTTCCTACGGAATGTTCCGTCAGAATGGTTGGTGACGAGTATTTGTTGACAAAAAATACGTTGCTACGGAACATCGTCGGATGGGTTTAAATTTCCTACGGAAAATTTGTAGGACAGTATCTTTCCGTAGGAGGCATTGAGAAAAAAACATTTATTAAATATTTTGAGCTACAGATTATCGTAGGAAACTGTAAAACTTCTGTAGGATAAAAACCTTATTTTAGACATAATTTCACCATTTCTTGTCATCCCTATTATACCTCTTATATTTCACCGATCTCATTGTAAGTCTCAATCACTACGAAATGAATAAACAAATTCATTAAATAAAAATTAGTTGAACATAGCTATTGTATACTACAATTTACATAATTGTCTTCTATAAGTGGTTGGTCAAATATACCAACGTTGAGTGTCGAATTCCCGTTCCGTAATGTTGATCGAGGCGCTTCAAGAGAATAAGTCTTGGTAAGTACTCTTTTAAATAGTACGGAGTAATCTTCTATCTCCCGTAGAATTTTTTGGATTAGGCTAGGATACATGACATTTCAATTAGCAGATTGGCTTAAACTAAACATTATCACAAATAAAAATTAGGTCAAAGCATAATTGCACAACACAAGAAGACGCAAGAACGCAAATTAGATGAACTTAAAATCTCGTACCTGATTGAAATACAGTTTCTCGAAAAACTGATGCTCCAACTGTACAAGTTGATGAAAACGATGGTATTAATAGTTTCTCCAAAACTGATAGCTCATAGGAATCCAAAAAATTGATAGTTCCCAAAAGGCGATGATATTTCACAGTACAAGAATCTCAAAAAATGGCATCCAGTCATATTTAAACTCTTATCTAACGACATCTAATAATCTAGAATATTAGCAAACTGATAATAATAATTCAAATGTACATATAATATTCTCAGTGATTAGTGTGTATGTTGCATTATCCAAACAGTTGGTCTCTTTTGTAACGGGATTATCCGTCTTATGAATAAAACGGATCAAATAGACTCTCATTTATTTAGATAAGACAAGCATCTTGTTAGACTCCATAGTAATCCATCTATGTGTAATTGGTTTCATAAGAAATTCCATAATATTGTAGTACTACGTATTTTATAAGCAACTAGTTCTTTGACCCGTGAATATTCACGGGGTATTATCAGTGAAATTTTTTGTTCTTTACTACAATGATCCCGGTGTAAATTTCAATAATGTAAGAAAATATGAAAATTTTAGAAATATACTGTATAGCGTATGATGTTTTACCGCTGGTAGATGGAGAAAGGAAATAAAGATTAACAAACATTAGTTATCCTACATTAATTATGTAAAAGTGGTAACTAATATTTACCATTTACTCAAGTTATCGCACGGTACACCGGTTACACACTATTTTTTGCGACAATCATATTAGTGGGTGAGAAAAGTAGATGGACAGTAACATTTAAGTACAGACATTTTTACTGGGTCGTGTTATGATTATTGGATGTAAACTTGTATGATATAGCTTAAAAAACCAACGATTTATGGAAGAGGTTGAAATAAAAAAGTACTCGAACTTTCTTCGTGTTCATCATACTTAATTTGTTCCATGATTATTAGAGAAATGAACTCCAGTGCATGTTATTAATAACCAATAAATGAGAGTACACCTGACAAACAGATCGGGTCGTGTCGTGTTCGTGTCATTGGTAAACGGGTCACGAACCCCTCAACCCAAACCCGACCCATTTAAGTTTCATGTCGTGTTCGTGTTGACCCACTTACATAAATGGGTCATTAAGCCTCAACCCAAACCCATTTATTTCGTGTCGTGTTTTCGTGTCATGTCCATATTTGGAAAGTATTAACATATTTATTTTAAAAATGATTAAAAATATTTAGACTATTTTAATAAACAGGTTATTCGTGTCAAGTTCATGTTTTGGGACCTCAACCCAAACCCGACCCAATTAAATCTCGTGCCGTGTTCGTGTCGACCCACTTATATAAATGGGTCATCAACCCTCAACCCAAACCCGTTTATTTCGTGTCGGGTTCGTGTCGGATTTTCGTGTCGTATCTTTTTTTGTCGGCTTTAAATGAGAGGTCCAAACCGATATAACTTCAATATAACTAAATTAATTAAAAAGTATACTGTAAGATAAACTAACACTAATTTTTGTAAACGAACATTCAAATTGGCAACCCTTTAAAAGATAAGAACCTCGTATATCTAACCAAAGCATTTAAAAAGTAGAAAACATTGTTGTAGAAAGAATATAATTTAAATCAACACACTATTAAGGAAGATGTAAACGTAGTGTTCTTATAATAATCATTGTTCTAGAGGTGATCATCGTTATGCTCCAGCAATTCTCTTGTAAGACCGTCTCAAGCAAACATACTCCAATCCAATGTACGATTTCCGTTCCTAACATAGTAACATC
Organism: Agrostemma githago; assembly: GCA_958450325.1. Lineage (NCBI taxonomy): Eukaryota > Viridiplantae > Streptophyta > Magnoliopsida > Caryophyllales > Caryophyllaceae > Agrostemma > Agrostemma githago. The sequence goes on from OY288250.1 coordinate 18,659,963, forward strand.
GCTCTTAGGATCACCAGATATCACTCTAACATCATATTGTATTACTAACAGACACACTATAATGTTGACAGATGTGTAAAATATAGTGCTAGAATCCAATGGTGGCACCGTTTCAATTTGTGAATGAGTATGAAAAAAAGTATGGAGCTGAATCGCAATGACCCGACATTAAACAATTGATTAAAAACTGCAATATTTCCTAACATTTTCCCACAACTTACATTTTTTTGGAGATTTCTGAGCTTTTAGCTAAAATTAAACAACCCAGAAATAATCACGGTGACTAACATCAAACAATCGATAAAGAATGAAATTATTTCCAACATTTTCAAACAAATTAGAGATTCATTAAAAATTTTGAACTTTCACCCCAATCAAATAAACCCTGAAAAATGACACTGACCCAACATCAAACATTTCGTACAAAAAAAAAACATTTCGCAAAAAAATGCAATCTTTTCCAATAAAAACTACAAACATGAAAATTAAAAACAAAGTTAAGAAAAAATATCGGGAAATTATCGCGGTAAAGGATAAGTTGTTGGCAAACTAAAAATGGTGAGCTTTCTAAAATTCTAGGTAACAATTGAAAATAATGGTGGTGGGAAAATAAATTGACACCATTTTTATGTAGATTTTTTTTTTCAAAAGGATTAGTTGTAATTTGCAAGGAAGATTAAGAGGCGTGGCTCTTAATTCCATTAGTTAAGAAATAGTGCATTTAATTCCATTAATTGTTTTTTTTTTTTTTTTTTTTTTTTTTTTTTTTTTCAGTTTTTAGTGTAGAGAGTTGTGGCTCTTTATTCATATCACTTGTTTTTTTAACATATTTTACTCTAGAAAGCATTTTAGCTAGGCCACGTGGCACTCCTCAATTAGCCTTTTTATGTTATTATATAGATGGGGTTAATGAAATCACATATAAAGCAACTAAGGACTAGCAATGCCTTTTAAATTATAGTGCTTATTTCATTATAAGATGAGATAGAAGATAGGAAGTGACTTGAAACACCATCATCCTGTTCCATCTTTTTCGCATAAGCAGCGGAGGTATTATGATAGCTAACTGCAATTTCATAAAAAAAAAATAATAATAATAGTCACACAAAAAAGAGAGGCTATGATGGTAGCAATAGAGAAACTAATATCAGGTTGATCACAAGAACAACAGTAGATCAACTAACTTAAACTTCAATCGAATCATAAACACCGAAAAACTCATTTTGGGCAAAATCTAGCAGTTAAGACATCTTAACTACATACACCAATAAGGCTCCCATCTTCACAGTCTACGAGTGATGGCACGAGTGTCAACATCATCTATCTCATGAAGGAAAATAATCCAAAGTGAGTCAACTACGGAAATATCCAAAATTCCAACTTACATATACTCATGATGTTCCTTTTTTTGCTAAATTTGTCCAAGAGTACTAACACATCTCCATTTAGAAGTGCTAAAAAAAACAAACAATTTTCATTTTAAAACCACAATCAATGAATTCTAAAAAGTCCTTTGAAAGTGCAAAAATAAATTCTTTAAAAACTCGCCAAAGAAAAACCAACACACAAATCACCTAGATAACAAGAAGAAATCTCTTGGAAAACTATGGCCTAGAAGTCTTTACTAACCTGCATCACAAAAGATGAAGTGAGATTTTCCTTCAATTTCGGCTACTTAAACATTAACTCGTGAGATAATTTGAAACGTAGTTCTCACCTTTCCTCCACATTCACTTAATTTCCTTCAAAGTGTTTGAAGGAATGTCCTAAGTAAATTCCTTATATTTTTTATCATTGGCAAACTTCTGAGACATGTTAGAGGATTGAACCACTAGACGAATATCTTTGGCTTGGTATCCTTGAGCATACAACTTTTGCACAAATGAAATCGAACAATATTAGACCAATAAAAACTTTAATTGAATGCAGAAATAGTAATTAGTTAGAATCGAAATTGTCATCCGTCATTATAATTTGAAATTGATTTCGAATTACATAAAATTTACTTAGACATGTTTCTGAATTACTATTCAGTAATTATGTAACTGCCCTAAAGAACCCTATGAGAACCTGCAACATCACAATGAACTCCAATCACATTTCAACTCACACAAAGTAATTCACGATCCTTGTGTATTCATCTTATTCACATTCCAATCACATTTCAACTCCAATCACATTCACAAAGTATGTTATTACCTTATTCCATCATATATCCACGTATAATCTATTCAATTAGACATAAAAGATTTATATCCACTACCATCAATTTTTTCTACTTCTGTGTAGTTTGGTTATTGTGCTGGAACAAATGTGAATCACTTGATGAAACATAGGAAGTTTGAGGCAATCTTACTTGTGAGACCAACCGAATAGCCATATAACTAAATGGTGAATACAAAAGGATTCTAATTGATCTTACATGTTAAATCATCTCATGTAAGGCAAACAAAAATTAGAGTTTCTTGTCCGTACACATACCAAGCGTGCAAAGAAAACTAATTGATATTGCCATCCTTCTTTAGAAGCAACAGCTCTATGCTGATTAGTCCAACTACAAAGAGAGATGAAATTGCTGTTAAGCCATGAAAAGAGGTAGATAGACGTAATTAATACCGTGTGCAAACAAACAACAAAGGAATCAACCAAGTAAACTCAGTCAGTCAGTTATTTAAAACAAAGGAAAAGAGCAAGCACAGGTAATTATAAATACGAAGAACAAGGAATGAAAATGAAGTCAGGTAAATTCAGCAGAACAAAAGTATAGTGAAGTAGCATTAGCGAGATGATGGAAAATGAAGCGGGCAAACCTCACCTCAGGATTCCGGCAATAAGAACAGCCCATACTAGAGAACTATAATCAAATTCAATATCTGCAATCAACCGGTATCAGTCACTCATAAACAACATATTCTGCGAAACTAGATGTGGATAAACTCGGAAAAAAGTTGACGAACAAAAATTAGACACTTAGAAGATAAAAATAAAACCCAGCGAATACCAATTGAGTAACACAAATCAATTTAATTTAATCAAAGAAACGATGGTAGTGACACCAAAATTTGTACAAACCTAAATTGTTAGGGTACTAAATACAAACAAATGGGTAAGAACCCTAAATCGGAGTACTAGATTAGAAAATTAAGGAAAAAATTAGGCGAAAATGATATTAAATCATATGAGTAGAACTCGGAGGATGGACAGCTAGTAAAAGTCGATATATCCAACCCTAAATTGATATACGCGACGGCGGCGATGAATAGAGAAGTCTAACACAATCATACACAATTGCTTCAAGACTTACACAATGACGGAGATTAAGAAATGAGTACTTAGTAACCATTTAAGTAACCATTTATGTGAATTGAATCAGCAGTTTCTATAAGCAGAGATATTGACGTGATGCATCAAAAAATTTCTATATACGAATCAAATTAGACATGAACTAAATCATGGATGGAATCGAATTAAAGACGATAAAAAAAGTTTCCTCACCAGAAGAAAAATTAAATTAGGGATGAAATTAGCGGCGGTCGACGACGAAAAATCGCCGGTTAATGGCAACGAAAAATGGATAGTGGACAATAGACAGATTGGAAAGGTGGCGATGACGGTGGCAGCGGGAGGTGACAGACAAAACACGGCGGCGACAGAGGCGATGAGGAAAAGATACGCCTGATAGACGCTGATTGGAAAGGATACGCCAATGGGGTTTCAAATCTGAACTTTGATTTAAGGTTTGAGAGTTGTGGGTAAATCGAGTGCCCGGGTGTGTTTAACGAAGAGTGAAGAGTGGAGAGTGGTTTCTTCAATAAATGGAGAATACGGTTTTAAAAAATAAATACTCGTAAGTAATTAATAAGGGTGTGTTTATGATTTGATAAGGGACCATCAAAAAGATCAATGGGTATTTCCCCTTGTAACAGGTATATCCATAGAAAGTTATAACGGGTCAAGAATTTTACTTAAATGATTAGATAAGACAAAATTAGAATGCTCAGGAATAGAAAATGTTTTATCTTCATTAACCCATTTGGTCGTCGACCCGTTTGACAAGTGTACATGTGGGTAATATTTAACTCGTCATATGTTTGTGACGAACATACTCGTTAAAGAAAAAAAATTGATTGTGTTCATCTATAAGGGTTTGGTGTCAGGTTTTGCAATTAACCGATTATAAATTCTTATTATAATGTAATTTCTCATGACTTGACTTTACCTTACTCGAAGTCTGAAATACACAATAATCGTAAGTGGTTGGAAATGGACAAGAAAGAAAAGAAAGAGGGAAAAAAATACATATAGCTATTACTAATAAAAATAAAATACGAACTAGAAAAATTAATGAACATTAACTAAAAAAACTACCGTATATAAAAGCTATAAATGACATGAATAACAAGGGAAAAAACAAATAGCCGTAAAATTAACATAAATTGCAGAGAAAGTTACAAATATTAATAAAACTATAAAAAAAACTATATATAATGACATTTGAATTCACTACGTTGTAATTAAGAAAAATGTACATTGGCGATACATTAAAGAATAACATAGTTAAAAAGTACAAAGTAAAACATACCAAGCATCATTTAGTAGCTAGAAGTAAAAAAAATAAGTGATTAGACTCCATATCATGTAATTCCAGGTAAAATATTGTGAAAATAATAATATGAGACTATATCACGTGATATTGTGAAAAATATTTGTGAAAAATATTTGTGTAAAAATAAGAGACTATATCACGTGATATATTGTGAAAATTCCACTCACTGATATATCTGAAGACAACAATTCCAGGTAAAATATGAGGCTGAGTGTATAAAAATAATAATAGTATGTGAGAGGTAAAAAAAATTTAATTAATGTATTAACATTAGTTAACGGTTCTAGAAATTATTATTTTTTTGGAGCTACAAATTTTCCTACGGAAATTTCTGTAGCCCAAAACGTTTCCAACCAAAAATCCTTAGGAATTGCGTAGGCCGCTTTCAAGGACCGACGAAATGGGATTCTGTAGGAACTATTACTTTTCCGACGCCTTTCAAGATCCGTAGGAATTTGTCCGTTGGAATGACCACTAATTCTAGTAGTGGAGATTAGAAAGATTGAACGATTCAAGTTACAGAAATATATATGACATGTATGTTAAATGAATGGTAGGAAAAAAAAGAGGGAGTAAAAGTGTCGAAACATACATCAAACATGTCACCACAAGTGTACCAAGGTGAATTAGACTGAGAGTGTGTTTGTAAAAACGTAAGCAAGTGATTATTGGTGAAAATGAGATATAACGCTATAAGATGTAATGCGTAACTAATAATTCGTTTTTTAACTTTTATTGGAAAATGTAATCCTCTTGAATTATGGCTTTGATCTTTCTTAGTTTTTCCTCGCGTCTTTATTTGATATTTTCAAATCTAATCTTGACCTCTTTTCTTCTATTGTTTCTATTGTTACGGATGCTTCTTTTACAACCACCTCAGACTTATAACACATTGGTATATTAGTTTTGTTCTTAAAATATAAGCAAAGTATTATGAAGTGCTCGTAGTTGATGTACATAATAATTGTTCGCTTACCTCTTGTCTAGCCTTCTCTTCTTCTTTTTAATTGGTGTGTTTACCGCGAAACTCTAATTCTATTTGGATGGTACACTGAGGTTCATATCGAGGTTTGGTTGTAGGTCTAATCGGGCCGCGTTGGTTGTACACTTGGGTGACGTATTGAGGTTCATGCTCTATAATAACTTTTGTATCCATCGTTGTAGGTGATATTACAGTTATCAACTATGGAAGGGGAAGATGAATGGAAGAGGATGATGAAGCGAGGTGGAGTTGATAAGTTTTTCCTCGTTTCTCTCTTCTTTCTTAATTGATTGAGTTTTTTTTAATTAAAAATTTTGTTAATTGATTGTCTTTGTTTTTTGACAGACTCCCTCGTTTTTTAATTTTATTTGCCGGTTGGTTTAGTTGCTTGGCCCAAACAGAGCAGATTACATGACTTTATTACTCCTTCCTTTCACTATCTTTTACCCCGTTTCATTAAAATACTCTCACAAATAATGATGAAATGGGGCAAAAGATTATGAACAAAGGGAATATAAGATAATATTAAGGCAATAACAATGATAACATATAAGGAGTTTCATGTCATGCATTGAGTTAGAGAATAAAGTTCCTTATACGAAATCAGTTTCTAAAGTAAGGAATCGATTTCATACATGTAAATGCAAGAAAAAGAGGATCCACGGTAAATATATGAAACTTTTACCATTGATCGGTGAAATAGAAAGTTTCAAACATGGTTAGATGTACCTTGATGACAATGAAAATATGGTGTATGGAACTACAACTATTGCTACTATTGCCCTTAGATAAATGATGGATGATGATGGTTTGTTTGAATTTTAATAAATTAATAAATAGATAAGATAGTACTCTAACATCCCCCCTGTCTCTCTACATTTTTCTTTTCTCCTATTTTATATTTTTTGCTTTCTCAACTTTTGTACGTGATTTTTTTGTACGTGAATTTATACAAATAGTGAGATATCGTATTTTATTGTTCGATCTTGTGCTAGTTTCTCCTTTGTTTTCTCTCGTCTACATTATTGAGTTTGTTGCTCTTGCCTTTTTTTTTTGGTAAAATGTGAGGTATTATTATATCATAGACAAAAGGTGACATATACATAGGATAACAGTTTTAGCGCTTTAATACATAGTACCACTATATATCAAGCTGGAAACAAAGTCCAACACACTTAACAATCTATTATTACTTTTACCCTTTGTTGTGCTTGTTTCTAATTTTGATGTTTCACATCTGTTGTTGTCTGTGTTAGTGTTTTTCTATTATTTTCCATTATTAGTTGTGTATTAGATTATGATTGATGTAGAGATGCCTCTAAATCTATGATCGACGTGTTGATATGATACTACATCAACTCATCGATCAACTTATTATTACAATAACAATACTATGTCAATTATGTGAGAATGAGGTTGTATTGATTGACTCCTACTAATAATGAGTAGCATTAAGATGATTCTAATGCAAGCATGAACCCAATGAAGTAAGAACGAATTGATAGCCACGCACATACCGAGTTAGTCTGGACGGTGGAAAAAATTGGGGTCGCCTGCATCCAACGACAACAGTAAGACGACGTTTGGCGGCGGGACAGCTCGATTTCGTTGTACACTTGGATGGTGTAATGGGAAAGGCAAGCAACCATTGTTATAAGTGGTGGATTATAAGGGAGGAAGATGAAGAGGATGGGAGGTGGTTGAAGTTTATTGCTTCGCTTTGGATTCTACATAATCAATGAGGATGAAGTTGATGAGTTCTTCACTTTGGATTCTACATAATCAATGAGGAAGAAGTTGAAGGGTTCTAATGATGAAGAAGTTGATGAGTTCTTCACTTTGGATTCTACATAATCAATGAGGAAGAAGTTGAAGGGTTCTAACTAATAATAACCGACTTTGGCATTGATTATGTATTCAACTCTCTTCTTTTCAATTTCTACCCAATCATATTATGCCAAGTGTGTTATCTTAGAATTGAGTATTGGTTGTATAGAGCATGGAGACTGCTTTGCGGTTGACATTTATTGCTTTACCTAGGATTCTACATCATCAATGAGGAAGAAGTTGATGAGTTCCTCACCTTGCATTCTACCTAATGAATGAGAAAGAAGTTGAAAGGTTCTAACTTATAATAACCGACTTTATGTATTCAACTCATGTCTTTTCAATTCCTACCCAATCGCATCGCGCCAAGTGTCCTGCCTTAGAATTGAGCATTTGTTGTATAGAGCATGGAGAGTGCTTTGCTTTCTATTATACTAGTTTTACAACCCGTGAAAATCACGGGTCTGTTTTATTGTTGGTTATATATATGATAAATTTTGATTTAGGAAGGTATGGGCAAGCCATATGCAATAAGCAGTACGAAAAACATTAATTTTATTTTAATTCAAAAAATAAATAACGCACATCCGTTTTTTATTTAATTTGCCACATTAACAATAAAACTTAAGTAAGCATGGTTGTGACTATTCTCCACATCCGTCAATGTTTGCCCTTTTGGTTGTTAATTGTTGATCAATTGTTGTACTACCATCTTCAATATCCTTTTCAGAAGAGCTACATAGGAATGACCGTTTTGGTTGTTGTTGCTCATAGTGTAACGGCTGCACATCATAAGCCTTATAGACTGAATCCTTTGCCTGAAAAAAAGTGTGTTTAATCTGGTATGGGTTAAAAAATTGTTCATTATACTGTAGTAATGTAGGAATCACATTTACTCTATATCGATCGTATTATCGTGTCTAGATCATTACCTTCTTGATGCTCGAAATTTCAGACATAACGTTGCTTGATTTTGGCATGATGACGTTACTCGGCTTAATCGCATTTTCAGTCTGTATTTTGGATTTTGATGCACTGGTCATAAGGTGAGCTCTACAATGCGAAAAGAATATGTAAGTTTTCAGTAGTAGCAACGTCGGCTATATTGGAATAGATAATTATGTGATGTTATTATTATAATACTACATTATTAAATTATATACCTTTCGCGAAACTCTTCAATTTCTGGAATCTCACAATTAAAACTGATCTGAGTGGCATATCTGATGGTATGAATTCTAACCTGACCTACATTGAACAAAGAAAATAACAAACCATTATGTGTGTGTGTGTGTGTGTGTGTGTGTGTGTGTATATATATATATATATATAATATATACATATGAAATAACTGCTTTAGTTTTTACACGCTTACCATTCTTTGTTGCACATCTTACATTTTGAAGCACAGCTATCATTGGTTCCAATTTCGTGATCAAGTTGTCAAAAAATGAAAAGTCGTCAATGTAGTCTCCCCTTATATCACACTTTATTACATTATTCCTGGCAAATTTTGAAGTTGTTATATTTTGTTTTGACTATATGTATGAATTATATATATATAAAAAAAAAGTAAGAAGCGGGTGCAATTATACAAACATACTGAATATCGGTTAGGTTGACGCTGATGAACTTCGTACCCTTAAACCTTGACATTTCACTCTTACTGGTAACCTCCCAAACAACATCTGTATTCATTATTTTTCGTAGTTAAGTTTGATGAATAGTTTGTGGAACATATATATATATATATATATACACACATATACATACAATAGATATACAGTTGAATGTGAAGTAGATAACACAGTACCTATATAATGTCGGTCTGACACCTTTCTCTCCAATATGTCTTCGAAGATTTTGAAATGATACGTGCTTATTTGATTTCCTTGGCTACTTACCTCATATATGCCAGTTCTATATTTGATGAACAAACGGAAATCGTGATATATAGATACTTTAGAAACATCAGCACCAATGTTTTTAGAAATAAATACGCTTGAGAAGATGTACTCATGACCCTCCATGATGCGATGTCCATATTGCTTTATAAACAATTTAGGTATAGTGAGCAATATCCTACTCTTCTGTAAAATGTCAAACATTAAACACATTAATCGTATTAACTTGTGAACATGCTTTAATCTTGATTTAAATTACTAAATATTACTTTGTATGTACCTGTTCATCCACCAATACCAAATGAATTGAATTAATACAACCTTTATGACTATAAAAATCTGGTTCCTCCCATTTGCGTGCTACCTTAACGCGGAGATTGGTGTATGGTAAATCAGGATCTCGGATAGAGATGTCTTTGATGTGGGTAATGGGGATATCGTACTCCATTTTGAACGGAAGTTCGAACAACAAAATGGAACAATATCGGGTGTAAATGTAAAAAAAGGGTTAAGAACATATATTTTGATCGTTAGTGATCTATATATAATGACCTTCGTGGACAATACTCCAACAATAATCCAAATCTATATATTATAGAAAATACTATAATACTCATAATTTAATATACTATTCCATATTCTTTCTTAAAATCCAATATATTATCATATACTGATATATTGTGTGATCTGATATTATTATCCTAACGTTTTTAAGATTATTACGTTTATTTGAAGATATTATTTAAAGATGTGATATGAGTTATTCGAAGCAAAAGGCAGATGTGAAGGTTCGACTTGAACGGGGAGAATATGAGTTATGAGTCTCTAATATGTAAGATATTAGGAATATTTGATAGCTATATGGTAGCTTAAAAGATATTATGTATTTGGAAAATAAGATATTGGATCATGATGATCCTCCAATTTTACCGAAAGAATGTTGTGTCTATCATAAAATATTTTCATATAGTAACGTATAAGCTTAGAAATGTATAAGATCTTTCGATATAAGTTGATATATCGTCCACTATAGCAACATTTCGAAAGATCTGGTTCCTAACATTTTATTCCTATTAACAATTAACAATGATTGTATATTTTATATTTTAATAGAAATTTTGGTTAAGAAATTAAGCAAGAATTTCATTTGAATTCGGGATTTGAACTATTTTCGATTAAACCTATAAGTAAAGTGTATTTACTAATAATAACCACGTTGTGATTGATGGATCATTTTACTTGACCAATTCAAATCGGTAAGCGATAAATAATACGCTAATTTTATTTATTTTTAAATTAAAATGAGAACATCTTTGTTGCTCCGCTCCAAATTACAAATTATTGAAAACCTCACTATAGACCACATTCGTAGTACGATTCGAAAGAGCTTGATCTTTGTCGGTGATCAGGATTTTCAGCCCTTTTTTACTTGTGACTCGGGAGATAGCTACGTAAAGTTGACCATGACTGAATACAGGTCTCGGTAGATACAAACCGACATGTGACAAAGATTGTCCTTGACTCTTGTTAATAGTCATTGCAAAGCACACCGCTAGGGGAAATTGCCTTCGTTCGAACCGGACTGGAAACTTTTCGGCATCAGACGGTGACAATGTTACTCGAGGGATCAAGACCCGGTCTCCTTGATTTTTACCTGTTAATACAGTAGCTCCAATAACACGATCACCTAAATTTGTGACAAACAGTCTAGTACCATTACATAATCCATTTGTTTGATCTAGGTTTCGAAGGAGCATGACTGTTGCACCTATCTTCAGTCGTAGACTGTGAACTGGGAGACCAGAACACCGAATAGTGTTTAGGTATTCGGTAGAATAGAGATCTTTAACATCTGGGGTCTCGTCTCTGCTAATCTCATCTGAACTAAGATATATCCTCTCTTGTGCAGGAATAAGGGACAACACATACTCGTTCACCGACTCTACAATCTCGTGGGTGGGTGCGAGAATTGCCCTTTCTTGTAAGTATTTTGCATTGCCCAAATATTTTTGCAAAGATGGATATGTGCTTTGCACAATTGTTGCGATTGGGTCATCTCCTTCCTTTATAAGGATGTCGTCAGACATCTCTATTTCGGCTTCACCATGGTTTGGTCCACCGGCTAATCCATCGCCTACGTTCAGTATCCACTCTGAAAAAGCTTTTGTCTCATCGACGTCGGAAGAACCAACTTGAAGTCGCATGTTTTTTGTAAGCTCTAGAACCTAATTTAAAAAATATAGCAAACATGATTGGATTTCTCCTCTTGAATAATATCAAAAATAAAATGATAAAAGCAAATAAATATTTACCTTGCAATCATGCCATAAGGGAGAGGAGCTAATTGACGCGGCCACAATGTCTTGCCTACTTCCTTTCGACACAACCGGCAAAATCTGACGAAAATCACCACCAAAAACAACTACCATCCCTCCGAAAGGTTTATTTGGGTCTCCATGATCACTGTTTTGCATAATATCACGCAAACTTCTATCTAGAGCCTCAAAACAATGTCTGTTTGTCATTGGGGCTTCGTCCCATATTATCAACTTCATCCTTAGTAAGAGCTCTGCCAAATCAGTACCCCGTTTAATTCTATAACATGTTGAATTTTCTGTTATATTAATCGGTATACCGAATCGTGAGTGAGCTGTCCTCCCCCCTGGCAATAATATTGCGGCAATGCCACTTGATGCTACTGGCAGTACAATTTCTCTTCTGCTTCTAAGTGCTGCGCATAGTGTCTTCCAAATGAAGGTCTTACCTGTACCGCCGTAACCGTACAGGAAGAAAGTTCCGCCTCGACGATTACGGACAGCGTCCATTATTTGTTCATAAACCGATCTCTGTTCTTCGGTCAATGATGCAGTGAGTCTTTCATGCTCTTCACGCAATGCATCTCTATCGTATGACAGTTCGTCCGATATAAGCTTGTTTGCATGTAAAGTAGTCACTTCGTAATCAGGGTATGGCATATTTTCAAACTTGCGCAAAGTGCTACCATTACTCTGTAACAATGCTTCAATGTCAGATAAAGCATAATTTTTCAGCTCTTCATCACTTAGTTGCAAATCTGTGAGATTAATAAAGGACGTGTAAGGATTTCAATATTTACTTGTACATGTTATATTTAGTAAAATTAATTAATACATTGTACAAATAATTTTTTTAAAAAAAGAACTAAATACCTCGATTTTGTAATATAATTTGTTGTCTATAGAGAACATCTTTAGAGAGTAGATGCCAAGTCTTATCCCAAACGTATTCGGGTTTTGATAAGCTGTTGGACAATAGTAGAGTAACAAAAAGCCTCCTAATGAAAAACCCGGAACCCCAGTCACTTGCTTCAACTATTGCATCAATGTATTCTTTATCATCACCTAGTAAACCGAGAGCATAGCAAGCTTCTTTGAAAGTTGGATACAGAACGCCATTTATAGTCCGTAAGTCTTCATATGATTGTGGCCCCCTTACAAAATTCAAAAGTGTTCTCATATAATATAGCTCGCCACATGAAGGGGAAATGTGATGTATCCTCCCAATCGAGAACCCAAATTTTCGAGGAGTCCACCTCTTTAAATTATTATTCCACACAAATTTTGTTGGTAACTCACTATACAACAGCTCCCGAGCCTCGGGTAATTTTTTATTGCACTCCATCCAAGATAGGAACTTGCTTTTTTTCCCTGAATGTTTATCGATGACGTTGTCAATTGGGTCATGGTCATTGAAGATAACAGACTGCTCACCTAGCAAATGGAATGTCAATCTTTCTACGGGTGGATTTCTGTAGTGAATTTCGAACCCAAATATCCTCCATACGGACTCACACGCTGAAACATAATGACAATCCAAATGTTTTTGTATCTCGTCGATTACCTCTGGATTCCCTTCACTTTGACGCATATGAGATGCATGGACTGTAACACGATCATACCCTTTGTTGATGTACTTGAATAGGTACTTGATGGAATTCGATTGGTTACACCATTCAACATTTATGTGGGCACGATATTTTAAAAGAAGAGTTGGATTGTAAGGAACGACATACCTATTGTCAATGGACACTCCATTTTTAATGACAGAGATTCCTGTGTCCCTCCTTTTATATATTGGATAACCATCCGCATCAGACGTAGTTCTTTCACAGAATGACTTTGGGAAGTTTTTGGAGCACATGTTTTTTGTCATGCATGGCGACTTCGGGTTGGATAACCCACATGGACCATGGATCATTAATTCGGATACAGCCTCGTAAAGAACAGGATCCTTTTTTGGATCAGGCAACTCAGCACATATTATTTTGTCAACCTCTTCAACTTGGTGGAACTTATCATCTCGGTGTAAAAATAATAAAATATGAGCATGCGGTAGACCCCTTTTTTGAAACTCAATAGTGTAGAGAGCTGCATATTTATCAATTTCTTTATTAGATATAGTAGTAATAATAAACAATTGGGTCGAATCAGAATATGGGTTTGGTTAAGATTAGAATACATATTAGAAATTTTGGGATATTTAATTAAAATTTGAAAATTTTGAAAATTTGATGCAATTTAATACGGAGTACGTATTAGAAATTGCTTATTGAATGCATATTATTAAATTGATATATGGTATGTGTATATTACATGCATCAAATAAAAGCCCATATCACATTGAAAATTGCTAATTAAATTGATACATGCATCAAATTGCTTTTTTATTGAATACGTATTAGAAATTTTGAAAATTTTGGAAATTTTGGAATAGTGAAAATAAAGTTCTATTCATTTAGGTAGTATTCCTACGATAATATTTAATTATAATGTATATTTTCCAAAAATCATTTAAATCAATTATTAAGATTGTTTGAACATTTGGTTTATTCCTATATGATAAGTATTACTTTGAATATTTTGGTTTTTTTTTAAAAAAAAAGGCTCAGGATCCTAAACAAACGGGTCAACCATAAAACAATTATTAGGTGAGCAGTTCAGTAAATTAATCAGGAGTAAGAATAATATTGACATGACCTGCTCTTGTGCGTCCAAATATGTGATGTTCTTTCAAGTCTATCATAAGCTCCTCCAATTTTATCTTAAAAACTCGACATAAAATATCTGGTCTGTCCTCCGGTCTGATTCCTCTCTTTTTGACAAACCTTGTAATTTCGGGCCACTTTGGGTTGCACGTAAAAGTGATGAAAAGATCTGGATATCCACACCACTTGCAAATACTCATTGTATCTTGGTATTTTTCTCTCATGTACGATTTTCCGCCCACGTGTGACGATGGTAGGATATAACGGGCCCCTGCAGGAGATGGATTTGTATCGCCTCTTGCAGCAGCAGTAGCAAGGTGGTTATAATTTTCATATCGTAGTTTCGGTTGATTAAACCGAAGGTACAATAGTCGTTGTGCTTCTACCATAGTATAGCCGTCAACACAAAACTGTTGGAACAATCTACCAGCTTCCAATATTGTTGCTGGTTCCTTGTCCGCTGGTCTATCTTGTATACGAAATGCAAACCACTCCCGTAGTGTTAGCTCATTCTGAGGATTTACAGAAGTACGTCGTTTAGCTATAGATGCTTCACTGTGAGGAATCCCAGTGCGAAAACCATCTTCACCATATGGGAAAAGTATAGGATACTGTAATGCCAGGTATGAAGGGTGCAACTCAGATATACGTTGCAATGTACCGCACTGGTGCTCAATTATAATGTCTCTCATATTAACCGTATTCTCAATATCACCAAGAATAATAGCCGCAACCTCAGAAGCTGTTGGAAGATTGTAGGTCCTGCCATCAGTATCTCTTGTGGAGATAAGTTGAATTTTAAGTCTCCTCCAGCAGTGTTAGAGTTTATTCTATCTCTGGCCATTCTGAAAATGGATGCCAAAGGATTGTTGTCATCAATCATTGATTTTAACTCTATAATAAGGTCGTCATTAAACCTTTTACCAGCATCTGAACTGAAAAATAAAAACAAACAAATTATTAGAGACACTATACGCCAATTGAAATAGTAAATATGTATAATTCAATGAGAACTCACCTAACAGCGTTCTTTCTGTGTTTGACCTCTTCCTCTGTATCATAAATATAAAGTTGGCAAAATTTTGGGGGAGATCCACTTGTAGGTAATAGACTCCCAATCAAGTGTACGTTCTGACCACTTATTCTATAAGTATAAGGGCCTCGACCTTTGTTTACTGAATGATCAATTTTTCCACCCGATGAGGTCCATGAGAACATTAAATTATAGCCTCTAATATTCTCTTTGAAGTGTTTGCTCTGCGGATGCGTACGGCCTAACAATTCCTGGAGCAATTGGGGAGGTCTTTTCAACAATGGTAATTTCACTTTACCGTCAAGACAACACATAGAGAACAACGGTTGTGCAAGAGTGCTTCTTCTGCGTATCCTCTCCGCGTACCACATCTGGGCGAAACATTTTTTGCATTCGAACTCTGGGTCTCCTGTATCCCAATAACCATCCAATTCTGTATTTTACAGAGAGAACAATACTGAGTATGTTTTAACCGTAAGTATTCTATATGTTTTAACTTTAGTATTCCAAGATTTGAGACAATATAAATATATACTTTGTTTATGTGTTGATGGGTTGCAGGTGGTTAAGGAAGATAAAGGTATTACATACCTTTGTCGGCTGTAATGTCATCCATATCATATTCTCCTTGTTCGTCAACACCGTATTGCTCCATATGTTCGTTGTTTCTGTCTTGCTCATCATTCGCTTCATGTTCATTATGTCTTTCCAATGGAGTCTCTAGATCAGCATTAGAATCTTGGTCAACAACTTCTCCAATATTTCTGTTTGAGCAATTTTCGAATATATTAGTCATATTCCGTCGTAAAGAATGAGTGACATCTGTGCTTTGTATTGACGCCCGCTTCAAACTCAATAGACGTCCTTGTGTTACAAAACCTGTAAAAGTAAAGTGTTGATTTTAATAATATGACAAAGTGTATCAGATTGTAAATATGGATGATGACATTCTTTTATGAGCTTCTCACAATCAGATTCCGTACATGATTGACTATATTCACAGTCAAGATAATTTAGTGTTATGATATATAATATTTATAGTTGTTGGAATAATAATAATAATAATAATAATAATAATAATAATAATAATAATAATAATAATAATAATAATAATAATAATAATATGAATTATGATGCAACATCTTTTTATTTAGTTGAATTTTACCGAATGGAGTCACGGAACTTGGCGGAGTGGTTAGGGGTATGCCTTGGTGGAGTGGTAATATTCCCTCAGAGTTCTTATGATTCGCACCTGCATTATTGACACGCACTTTGTTTGTCAAAACGGCCTCCCAAAATGGATAATAAGTGAAAGATAATGCGTTATGTATGTATTTATAAATTGGTAAAAATAAATACTTGTGGTTACGCAGCTCAAAGGTGTTGAAGGGGTACGAAGCTCGTAGAGATCGGATCGCGGGTTTCCAGATCTCTTTTCAGATAGGATAATTCTTCTCCTTTGTCTTGCATTTTTAGTCCTCATTTGGTGTGTTATTTGACCAACATTCAACATTCCTATTTCACAGAGTTATATATATATATATATATATATATATATATATATATATATATATATGTATATGTATATGTATATATATATGTATATGTATATATATATATATGTATATGTATATATATATATATATATATATATATATATATATATATATATATATATATATATATATATATATATATATATATATTCGGGATCCATTGAGGCCCTAACTCCCTGCAACCGTTGAGGTAGCATCTGGGCCGTTAGATCTGATTGAGATCAACGGACAAGGCTTGATCAAAATTCAAAGCACAAAAACAAACGCGCGCCATCTCCTTCCTTTCCTTTTGAATTAGTCGACTTTCTCTCTCTAGAAATTTGTTTATTTTTTCATTCAAATCATTCGATCATCTTCATCAGTTCCGTTGCAGATCTTCATCGTTTGATCTTCATCATTTTTACTTGCAGATTTAATTGTGCTAACTTGTAAAATCGAGCGTCTTCATCATTTCAATTGCAGATCTTCATCATTCGATTATCATCATTTAAGTTGCAGATTTCATTTTGTTCACTTTTGTAAATTCGTTCGTATATCAAGGAATTATGTTCTTGATTATCAAGGAATTCTATGCTTGATTATCAACGATTTCTGTTCTTGATTTGATTGTCGTCATTTTCACTTGCAGATTTGATTGTAATCCTGAACAATTCGTTTAGAGAAAACTGATTATGAACCTGCTGATCCAAGTAGACAATCGATTATCAAGAATTACGTAGATTCTCTACTGATTCTCTGCTGAATTTTGATAACTTATGATGTACATATTTGTCAGTGAATAATGTTGATATTTTGATATCAGTTGTACATAATCCATCTGAGGACATCACTAGACGTAATTCTATATTAGTTGTACATAACTCATCTAGTTACATCTTAAAGTAGAAATTTTGTTGCGATTGTAACAATTTACAAACTGTATATCTTCCTAAATAATTATGTACATTGTATTCAATATTATGTACAGGACGTAGGGTCATTATATAAGGTAAGTAATTCTATATCAGCTGTACATAACCCATTTGAGGACATCATTGTACATAATTCTATATCAGTTGTACATAGTTTATCTGAGGACATCATTGTACATAATTTTATATTATTTGTACATAACTCATCTATTTACATCTTAGACTGAAAATGTACAGATACTAAATAATTAGTTATATACACTGTATTCATAATTATGTATATCATATTTTTAATTAAAAAACACAATGCAAACTGTATATCTTCCTAAATAATTATGTACACTGTATTCAATATTATGTACAGGACGTAGGGTCATTATATAAGGTACATAATTCTATATCAGCTGTACATAACCCATTTGAGGACATCATTGTACATATTTCTATATCAGCTGTACATAATTCTATATCAGCTGTACATAGTTTATCTGAGGACATCATTGTACATAATTTTATATTAGTTGTACATAACTCATCTATTTACATCTTAGATGCGGTACCGTATTCTTAAACCCTAATCCAACCCTAAACCCTTTTCCGTCCCGTCTTATGCGGTACCCTACTCTTAAGGTTCAGTGTCCCATCTTTGAATCACATCCACGACAGGGTTCACCAATACCCTCTTAGGGTTCAGTTTCTTGCGGGTTTAGTGACCTTGAATAAGGAAAAGGGTTTAGGGTTGGATTAGGCGGAGCCGCGAAGCGGGTCCGCCTAATCCAACCCTAAACCCTTTTCCGTCCCGTCTTATGCGGTACCCTACTCTTAAGGTTCAGTGTCCCATCTTTGAATCACATCCACGACAGGGTTCACCAATACCCTCTTAGGGTTCAGTTTCTTGCGGGTTTAGTGACCTTGAATAAGGAAAAGGGTTTAGGGTTGGATTAGGCGGAGCCGCGAAGCGGGTCCGCCTAATCCAACCCTAAACCCTTTTCCGTCCCGTCTTATGCGGTACCCTACTCTTAAGGTTCAGTGTCCCATCTTTGAATCACATCCACGACAGGGTTCACCAATACCCTCTTAGGGTTCAGTTTCTTGCGGGTTTTGTGACCTTGAATAAGGAAAAGGGTTTAGGGTTGGATTAGGCGGAGCCGCGAAGCGGGTCCGCCTAATCCAACCCTAAACCCTTTTCCGTCCCGTCTTATGCGGTACCCTACTCTTAAGGTTCAGTGTCCCATCTTTGAATCACATCCACGACAGGGTTCACCAATACCCTCTTAGGGTTCAGTTTCTTGCGGGTTTTGTGACCTTGAATAAGGAAAAGGGTTTAGGGTTGGATTAGGCGGAGCCGCGAAGCGGGTCCGCCTAATCCAACCCTAAACCCTTTTCCGTCCCGTCTTATGCGGTACCCTACTCTTAAGGTTCAGTGTCCTATCTTTGAATCACATCCACGACAGGGTTCACCAATACCCTCTTAGGGTTCAGTTTCTTGCGGGTTTAGTGACCTTGAATAAGGAAAAGGGTTTAGGGTTGGATTAGGCGGAGCCGCGAAGCGGGTCCGCCTAATCCAACCCTAAACCCTTTTCCGTCCCGTCTTATGCGGTACCCTACTCTTAAGGTTCAGTGTCCCATCTTTGAATCACATCCACGACAGGGTTCACCAATACCCTCTTAGGGTTCAGTTTCTTGCGGGTTTAGTGACCTTGAATAAGGAAAAGGGTTTAGGGTTGGATTAGGCGGAGCCGCGAAGCGGGTCCGCCTAATCCAACTCTAAACCCTTTTCCGTCCCGTCTTATGTGGTACCCTACTCTTAAGGTTCAGTGTCCCATCTTTGAATCACATCCACGACAGGGTTCACCAATACCAGACACTGTTTTAACCATAGTAACTTATGTACATCATAACAGACACTGTTTTAAGCATGTATAAATTCCAAAATGTGCAACACATAGTAACTTATTCAATAGATATCAACTTATGTACGTCATAACAGACAGTTCTATAACATGGTTTTTGACTACTTTTATAGGTTAATTTTATAGGTTTAGATTACTCTATACATTTTATGTTTTTGACTATTTACAGGAGAACGTTATAGGTTAATTTTGTTGTACGTTTAACAATTTACAAAGTACAGTATATAGGTCATTATGTAACGTACATATGTACATATTAGTTGTACATAACTCACCTGAGAATGATTATAAAAACGTTGATGTTTATATAAATTCTTGTCATGGAGTAACGTTTACATCACTGACTGTTTACATACACATAGCTAAAATAGAATTTTATATTTTCTGTCAGCTGTAAAATCCTTAACAAAGTTCTTATCCCACCTCATAATATTTATGCATGTTTGACGATGAAAGTCATTGATGTCATTAAAATAATCTTTGTCTGTCCATTTCTCCTTGTCGTGAAATGCATTTATCCACTTCAAGACAAAAACACCACAATCAAATCCATTACTTTGTTGAACTGCATTTTTGACATACTCCATTGGATTTGTCGTCATTTTTTTGGAGATGTATTCATAGCCCGAGTAGTTTTGAATGATGATTGCGATATTTGTCATTATTTTGTGGCAAACATCTGTTCGTGCTTTGTTACCCTTCCTTTTACTTGAATCCAAGATGTAATTCTTCTTGTCTTCAAAATCACACACAATCAAAATCCAGTGTAATGGTGTGTCAATATGAACTGGGATAAAGATCTGAAAAA
Source organism: Agrostemma githago (assembly GCA_958450325.1). Taxonomy (NCBI): domain Eukaryota; kingdom Viridiplantae; phylum Streptophyta; class Magnoliopsida; order Caryophyllales; family Caryophyllaceae; genus Agrostemma; species Agrostemma githago. Next base: position 18,680,526 of record OY288250.1, read on the forward strand.
GTATACATTTCACAGTTATTGTAATACATATTTTCAACACATATTAACTTAAGTACATCAAAACAGACACTTCTATAACCATGTACAAATTTCAACTGTGTTAATGCTATAGGAGTATATAGATTAGATGGTTATACCTTTCTCAAGAATTTACCATCTTCAGGCAAGTATGATACAGTACAGTATGGCGTTGTCAGAGAAGAGAATATTTCTGGGTTTAATTCCTGTAACAAAGGATACACAATAGGTAAACAACTGTATGATTATTATGTACCAAAAAAGTACTTAAGTACAGGAATTTTGACATATTTTACCCCTGATTTTGTAGGAATGAATAGTATATCGTTCCTCATGAATGTTGCATATATTCCAGCTATATCGATTCCCTATTAAGAGAACACTTGTTAGATTGATTTGGCAGCATTTGAATTTATAATATTACTGTAACATTTACCATATCATATAGTTGTTCTTTTGGTAATAACAAGGATTGCATCGCCTTTCGGCTAACATTCATCCATTGTGTTTCCATAACCTCCTCCCTGCAAGATAACATAGTTCAAATAATCAACAATTTTAAAATTAATTATGATGAAAGAATTAAAAAACATTGGCCAGGATAGAATATATTACGTGTCATATGATTTTAAAATGTTTTCATATGAGTCCTTCTTTTTCTCATTTGCCTTTCCTGCAAAGGTCTTCTTCTTTGTTTCTTTTAAGAATTTATGAATAATTTCTTCATCACTGAATACATTTTCCACATAGAGTTCCGCTGCCCTACTGATAAAAGTTATAGAACAATAAATGTTAATGATTTATGCTTTATGTGTAATATATGGCAGTCATATGATAGCATAGTGCAAGTCTATAACATACAGAAGTTTCCTTGACATTTTTCTTGCATCTTTTAGAATAGTATCTTTCATCTGATTCCTGGTGGAGGTTAGTATTTTGTGGCAATACCGCACCTTCATCATCCTTACATACTTATCATATGTAACATTGCTCTGAACATATACATCAATCAATAACATTTATATATGGAAATATAATCAAACATAAAATAGTATCAATGATATAAGTAGAATAATTAAGTTTACCGGTTTGAACACTTGGGCAAAATAATTTTTATCCCCATTGTATATTTCCATGAGCCTCATTGACAAAATACCATTGTCAATTTCCAAATGACGACTAAAATCTGGAATAAATTCCGCTATTTCATAGTCTGTCACTTGATTGGCCCATTTGATCTTATTCTTGAATTTTTCAGAGAAATAATTACACTGCAAATATAACAAAGTATTCAACAAAGGTGAAATAATTTTCAATGTACAAAAAAGTAAAAACAATACATCAGTGTCCTCACATATTTATCTTTAGCTTCAGAACTGTTCAGTTGGCTGTCACGTTCTTCAGGATACCCATAGTGAATTATTTCAAATGACTTTGTCATTGAGTTTAAACAGTAAAGAACAATAGATGGTAATTCTGTTGTCCAGAAAAAGACCTTGAAGAAGATTGCACTATTAGTTTACAGAATGAATGAATGAATGAATGAATGAATGAATGAATGGAGGTTATAAGGAGTATCTATTTGTTTACCAATTGCACATTATCCAACTGCATTTCACTTGTAGGAATCTGAGACATTAAAGAAGTGTTTAGAAGAGATTCATGAGCAAAAATATATTTACGCTGTTGACATTATTGATGGAATATATAACATTACCACATATTTATTAAATGGAGACATATAAACACGCTTTATGGATGATGGAGATGATAGCTTTTCTAAATCATTCATCAATAATCCCCAAAGATTTAAATTTGGTTCCTCAACTTTACTTTCAGACTGTGACATCATCAACATCTGCCTCCTTGAAATCTGAATGGTATCAAACTTAAAGAGAGGTTCACTGTAAAATTAAAAAGTATTTATTGTATTAGTTTTGGTATAGCAATCACTCATATGAAACAATTTTAACTATGACTTTCAAACTATTAGCATTTAAACACATTTTAACAGTGCTATACTTATGTACATCTGTTGTATGAGTTATATACAATAAGTTCTAACTTATCTACATCAAAACAGACGTTGGTTTAATAATGTGCAAATTTCACACATGTGCATCACATAGTATCTTACATACATCAAAACAGACAGTGCTTTAACTATGTAAATTAGTTGTTTACCTTGGAGTGATATCTAATGCAAATGCATAGTCTGTCACATATTTCTCTTCGGCACTCAGATTGGTTAAAAAGCTGATGTTCCTTTGTATGAAAGGAGATTTGAAAATAGCTGGTATTGCTTGTTTCCTCTTGTATAGCACTTCAATTTCTTTTTCATTCATTTCATCATCTTGCTGAGATGCATTCCCCACTATTTGTGGAGTGACCAAGTTTTCAACAATATCTGGGCTCTTTTGAATGATATTTTTCACAGCATAAGGAGTTTCTAAGTTAACTTTTTTTACTGCATGTGCAGGAGTAAATTCCATGTTCTCCACAAACTCCACAAGCTTGTTATTGAACATTTGTTCAGTAGTAGCTTCCACATCCACATTCTTCATATCCATAATTGGCACACTCTTGTAATTGAACACTTGTTCATTTATGATGGGAGTTTTTTCTTTATCCACATTTTCCACATCTTCATTTATCTGAGGTGTATCTTGAGGGTCAGAATACATGTCAAGGTTAATATCTTGACTGAGTTGATAGCTCTCATCTGAGTTCAACAAACTGTATCTTGGCATCATTGGGTCTATCTCCTTCTTCTTCTTCTTCTTCATCTTTGGTACCTCATTCTTTTTGGCAGAAACAGCTTCTTCTACTATCTGATCTAACATCTCTAATACGTGTGGAGTCAGTTCTTCTAGACCAAAGTCTGTATCTGAGAAGGTAGGGAAGTCCTTTTGACAAGTAGAGGGTATTTTGCCTTCTTCTTTTGTGTTATCATTGACAACTTGTGATGCAATATTAGTAACATCCTTCCATTTATCTCTAGATTCTAAGCAGTAAAAGATGAAAAATAAATACTGTATATAAGTTATAATTATACAACACATAGTAACTTATGTACATCAAAACAGACACTTCTATAATCATGTACAAATTCCAACATGTCCAACACATAGTAAATTATGTACATCAAAACAAACACTGTTTTTAACCATGTATAAATTTCAATATGTGCAACATATAGTAACTTATCTACATCAAAACAGACATTGTTTTAACCATGTACAAATTTCAATATGTGCAACAAATAGTAATTTATATACGTAGGAACAGACACACTGTTTTAACCATGTACAAATTCCAAAATGTGCAACACATAGTAACTTATGCAACAGATATCAACTTATGTACGTTAAAACAGATAGTTCTATAAACATATATAAACAGATAGAAAATTAATTATAAAAAAATATTACCATTCTGTTTTGATGGCTGTTCTCTTCTCGTTTCTGCAAGTTTGTTTATAAATTCATTTGCCAAATTTTCAAAGTCTAATAGTGGTTTGCATTGGGGGGAGGCAACTTTTGCAACTTTTATCGCATCTTTCAGCCCCCTGAAAGACTTTGAGAACTGAGAAGATTTGTTGATTAAATTCTGCACCCAGTGTATTACTTCCTTTGGCTCATCATTCTCATCTTTTATTTCCTCCTCCATTTTCACTAGCTTCTCTTTTTCCATTACGGAAGAAACATTTGCAGTACAGGTTTTAGAGTTATCCACCTTGTACCAATCAACCGGTTGTAATGGCAAGACAAAGCCGTTACCGAATGTACCCGATTTCTTCGCTTCGTCCACTATTCTTTTTGAAATGGACTCTTGTGTCCAGAACAGCATTGTCGGGAAACAACGAACAGGTGTGCTGTTTCTATAGCACATTCTTTGTAGATATATGAACACAAAGACCATTATAGGTCCATCAAAGCATTTGTTTCTCTCTGCGGTGTTCATCTTCCACATATCAACTGCCTCAATGAAAGCATCAAGGCAAAATTTGCACCAATTAAAGGTGGGTACCAATGATAAGTCGACTAAAGACATCAATATCTTTAAGTTTGGGGTTGTAGAACAGCTACCCGCTATAAAAATAGAGCAAAGATAAACAATGAAGTTCCTCTTGAATTGATCCCCCCCCATCCTTCTGTGTTGTTAGCACGTATTGTAACACATTGTTTGTTATCTTGGAACCTTTAAACTGTTCCTTGAACTCATCAACTAATCGATTATATTCAACATCCTTGTCATCATAGGATGCTAATACAATATCATTTGATCCCATAGGAAGCCCGGTTGCTATGTGTACATCCAAATTTGTAACATGAAGTGTCTGACCTTTATATGATGATGAATCAGGGTCAAAATTGGAAACAAGCCAATGACCAAGTTTGGCTGGGACTTCTCTTACATTTAGAGAAATTATATCCCCGAACCCCAATTCCATAATATCTTCAATTTGCTTGTCTGACAGATTTCTTACAAATTTAAACAAACTTTCAAGGGACATCCTTGTGGTCAATGATGGGAGTTCATTCACTGCATGTAGAACCCTCTTCCTTCTAGTTTTTGTAGGTTTTGTAGGCATTAATGACAGCTGTAAATTTGAGTGATCAAAACAGATTTAAATGATATGTATAGAGGGCATATGTAACAAGTTCAAGTTCTAAGAACAGATAATTAAAACAACAAATGTACATACCTACAATCGCATCTGAGAGTAAGTGTAATTGTGATTTCGGTGTCTGAAAACTACAATCCTTAGAATCATCAGAATTATCCTTAGAATTATCCTTAGAATCATCAGGAGCATCTTTAGAATCATCCTTAGAATCATCCTTAGAATCATCGTTTACTTCTACCCGTCTCTTTTTACATGCAACTATACATAATTAACGAAAAATCAATATGCATCATTTACATTGAGAGTATAGGGTTCAATACGGAGTACTGTATAAGTTTATATACCTTCGATCTTATGAGCAGCTTCCCTCTTTGTTCCGCTTCTCTCCCGATTTGTTCTCATCTTTTTTGTTAACCTAATTTGCACAAGTTGAATAATCTGTCAGAAGAAATCGTTTTATACACAATCGGAAGTAATTGCATACTGCCTATTATTTTATACCAACCTTCAAAAAATCGTTTCAAAAAACAACAATATACCGCAATGTCGAAGGTAATCGGAAAAGATAATCTAGAATAAACTTACAGAAATCGCTAAATTGTTGAAGATAATCCGGGGAAGATCTTAAGAGATCGCTTTCTTTTTTTTTCTTTTTCTTTTGTGGCTATGAAGTAGGTCAGATACCAATTATGTTCTTTTTTGGGTTTTAATTAAATAATAAACGGGCTCCTGTTAAGATACGGAATACTATGTTCAAGTATTCGATTTATAATGCTGTTATGTTCATTGAAAATAAGACAGATTCTAAGTATATAAGATATTATATTTTGTACATAAGTGTACTGGAAAACATAAGAGATAAATACTTTTAGTGTACATAATATAGAATTTAGAGAACATAAGTCAAATATCAAGCTTATTTAAACATTATACAAAAACATAAGACATGACTATTTTAACCATACATAATACTTTAAATGTATTTTGTCAGTTCAACATAATACAAGTAGTTTAAATGTACATAACATAAACTTTAGCATATATAGGAATCAGTTCAACATAATTGGCTGCCTTGATGATCTTCAAACTAGATTTATGATGCACAAAATAAGGCAAAGATCAACTTTACCAGTAAACACTCCTTCCACAAAACAACGTTTTGTATGCTTCTTGTGTGAAGTTTACTATCTACAAGACATATTTCGTCCAATGTTATCTTAGAGATGTTCCTTGTACATATTTGTATTTTGATGCGTACATAACATATCCAATGATAAACAAATAATCCATTGATTGCCATTTTTATATTAATAGATCGTCTATTACAGTAATATAACTAATTCTACATACAATTAAAATAAGATCTCATATTTTTCCTTAACACTGAAATTTGTCACATAGTTCTTTTCCCACTTCAAAAGATCCAAGCATGTTTCACGCCTAAATTCTTTGTTATTTGCAAAGTATGATTGACTTGTCCATTTCTTCTTGTCATGCAATGCCTTTATCCATTTCATAACAAAGAGACCACAATCAACTTTATTGGTTTGCTTCGCTGCATTTCTAAACGCTTCCACTTGAAATTTTCCCATTTATTTGGAAATTTGTTCATAGCCAGGGTAGTTTTGTAAAATGTTTGAAACATTATAAACTACATTTTCAACTTCCTAGTTCCTTTTTCTGTAAAACTTCGTCTTGCATGAATCAAGGACGTAATTCCTTTTCTCTTCTAGATCACAGACAAGTAAAATCCAATGATCCGGGTTTTCAGTGTGAATTGGAACAAAGATCTGAAAATTTACACATTTCACAGTCATAAACATAGTTTTTTTATAGTTAATTATCGTCAACTTTTAATACTTTAATCATTGGATGTACCTTTCTTATAGATTTCGTATCATGAGGCATGTATGATACAGTACAGTACGGAGTATTAAGAGTAGTAGTGCTCTTTGGGTCTAATTCCTGAAACAAAAGATAAGCATCAAATAAATAACTGTAACCTTAAATACCGAAAATAAGTACACCAATTTGAAATACTTACCCCTGCCTTTGTTGGAAAGAATACAACATCCTTCCTTCCTAATGTAATATAAATTCCATACAAATCTATCACCTATTAAAATGGAACTTGTTAGATTTATTTAGAAGCATTTGAATTTGTAAGATTAAAACTTGTTAGACATTTTCTTACCATATCAACTAATTCCTCATCTGCAAATAACAATGCTTGCATATCTATGCGGTTTAAACACATCCATTCAGTTTGTATAATGATTTCGCTGTAAAATAACACACAACGTGGGAGTAATAACCTTAAAATTAATTAATTATGATGAATGATTTCAAAAACAATGGAAAGGGTAGAATGTATTACCTATTATACGATCGTAGCATGGCATCGTATTCTTTCTGCTTGTCCTCTAATCCCTTTCCAGCAAAATTCTTTTTTGTTACTTTTTTCAAGAAATTTTCAACTATATGAGAATCGCTGTATTTTTTTGTTGTTAAATTTTCCACTTCCAAGCTGATAAAAGTCATAGAACAGAATATGACTTTGTAATCGAAACAATATATAATAATTTATGTATGTCAAATTATGACTTATCAACAGCAAGCTATCAGATACATACAACATTTTTTTTGCCTCCTTCAACACAGTATTCTTCAGCTAATTCCTGTCTGAAGTTAGTATTCTGTGGCAATACGACACCGTCATCATCTTTACGTAATCATTGTATGAAATGGTGGACTGCACATATACATAATCATTACACATGATAACATTAGTAATTGGAAAATAATAACATATAGATTAGTATCGGTGATGAATGTGTTGTGATTTTTAACTTACTGGTTTGAACTCGTCGGCATAATTGTCTTTATTGCCTTTGTATGTTTCAATGATTCTCATTGAAAGAATGCCATTGTTACTTTCCAAATCTTTAGAGAAATCTGGAATATATTCGATCAACTCATAGGTATCAAACTCTTTCACCCATTCGATTTTATGTTCGAAATGTTCCTTCAAATAACCATTCTGAAAATATAAGCCAATTATTCAGGCCAGATAACATAAATTTTAATGTACAAAAGAGCACAGACTTATATATAGAATGTTTTTTAATGAATGAAAAAACACAAACATAGAATGTGTAATGTTAATGCCTAGAGTATGCTCACATAAATCTCTTTAGCTCCAAGACCAATCTCTTTGCTGTTAATTCCTTCATGAAACCCAAAATGAATCATCTCAAACTTCTTCGAGATTGAGTTTGCACAGTAAACAACATAACCTGCTGAATATCTAAAGCAGAAAAGTACCTTGAAGAAAATCACATTATTAGTTCTCACAATGAATGATTAAATAAATAAATAAGTAAGAGTTATAAAGAATATCTTTTTGATTACCAGTTGCACATCATTAACGTCCATTTCACTTTTGGGAACCTGAAACATTGTAGTGATTGTTTAGAAGAGAATCATGAGTGAAAACAGTTTTTATCATATGTGAATAGAATACATAACATTACCTGATATTCTTGAAAAGGAGACATATACACACGTTTGATAGATGATGTCGGTGATAGCTTTTCCAAATCATTCATCAATAGGCACCAGAAATTTAAAATTAACTCATTGATTCGGGTATCACAGGTTGCCATCATCGACAGGTCCCTCCTTGAAAGTTCAATGTTTCCAAACTTAAACAGAATATCCCTGAAAAATTAAATTATTTAGTGTACTAGTTTTGCTATACCTGGTATGAATCTTATGTACAAAATATATTAATTTATGTACATCAAAACCATCTGCAAATCATGTACATCAAGACATGTTATGACCATGCTTTGACAATGTACAAATTGATATCAAGTTATGTACATCAAAACAGACGGTGCTTTGACAATGTACAAATTGTGAACATGTGCAATAGATATCAACTTATGTACATCAAAACAGGAACAGATATGAAACTTGTTTAAAAGATTAATGAGACTTACTGCAAAGACTTTCCTGGTGCAAATACATAGTCTGACACATATTTCTGCTGAGCTTTGAGAGAGGTCAAACAGTTGATGTTCTTATTAATAAAAGAAGATTTGAAAACTGCTACATCTCCTTGTTTTCCCTTTTGCTGTGCTTCAATCTTTTTTTTTTCAAGTGTATCAATTTCCTTATTTTGATTTGTAAGAGATTCCAAATGCACATTTACAACATCATCAACAAAAGTTTCCAAATCCACATCAACAATTTCCACAGTATGTGCATTCAAAAAATCTTTGTGTTCTACAGAAATAATTTCACTGTCATTTTTTATAGGAGTAGAAATACGAACATCTGTACAGATGTCTTCTGCAGCATCAACATTTTCCACATTGTCCGCATTGAACACATCTTCATTTTCCTCAGAAATAATTTCACTGTCATTCTTGACAGGAGTAGAAATAGGAGCATCTGTACAGATGTTTTCTGCAGCATCAACATTTTCCACAGTGTCCGCATCGAACACATCTTCATTTTCCTCGGAAATAATTTCACTGTCATTTTTGACAGGACTAGAAATAGGAGCATCTGTACAGATGTCTTCTGCAGCATCAACATTCAACACATCTTCACTGTCATTCTTGACAGGACTAGAAATAGGATTATCATGAATATTGATGTCTTCTGCAGTATCAACATCTTCCAGAAGTAGTACAGTATTCATTTCATCTATCTTGTCCTTTTCACGATCAGTCTTTTTTACAGAAGTAAGATCTTTTGCCATCTTATGTATCATATGCAGTATTTCTGGATTCTTCTCATTTTGTTCCTCCTCACCTATTTTGAAGCAAAAGATGAAACATAAGTACTATATTCGACATATTATAACAAATGAATGGGGATAAAACCAATTGAAGAAAAATTCTTACCAAATTCTTGATGTTCTGTTATTGTCACAAGTTTTTCAACAAAATCACTGGTCAACATTTCCAATTTTGTTATTGGTTTGCATTGAGGGGACGCAAACTTGCAACATTTATAGCATCTTTGAACCCCTTGAAATTTTTTGTGAATTCAACAGATTTCAGCATTAAACTTTGTAACCAATCTCCTTCTTCCTTTCCCTCTTTGTTCATACTTTCCTTTACTTCCTCCCCCTTGTACCAATCAAGGGACTCTAATGGGATAACCAGACCATTACCAAACGTACCCGATTTTTTTGCTTCGTCCATTATTCTCTTTGAAATGGACTCTTGTGTCCAGAACAACATTGTTGGGAAAGCACGGACTGGGGTGCTGTTTCTGTACCGCATTCTTTGCAAATATATGAACACAAAGACCATTATAGGTCCATCAAAAAACTTCTCCTTCTCTGCTGTGTTCATCTTCCACATATCAACAGCCTCGATGAAGGCATCAAGGTAAAATTTGCACCAATTATACGTAGGTACCAAAGACAAATCGACTAAAGACTTCAATATCCTAAAACTTGGAGTTGCAGAAGAGGTACCTTCTATAAAATAAGAACAGATATAAACTATAAAGTTCCTTTTGAATAGATCACCTCCATCCTTTTGTTTATCAAGGATGGATTTCAATGCAGTGGCCGTAACCTTTGACCCTTCAAATTGATTCTTACATTCCTTAAGAAGTTTTCTGTATTCCATGTCTTGGTCATCATACGATGCAAGGACAATCTTGTTTGGTCCCATAGGAAACCCAGTTGCAATATGTACATCAAGATTTGTCACATCAAATGTATTATATTTAAATGTGGCTGAATCAGGAATGAAATTTGTAACAAGCCAATGAGCAAGCTTGCACGGGACTTCTTTTACTTTCAGATCAATTAAATCCCCAAACCCTAATTCTTTAATATCTGCAGTCTGTTTCTCTGACAAATCATTTAGAAATTTAACCAAACCATCAGGGGACATGCGTGTCTTCAATGACGGCAGTTCGTTCGTTGCATGTAGAACTCTCTTCCTCCTAGTCTTTGTAGTTTTAGGAGCAATACCTGTAAATTGTATGTTCATAACGCATTACACAATGCACATAACTTCAAACACAAATTGTATGTAAATTTTTAAAGCTATACTAAATAAAAAAAGTTCTTTTCAAACAATATTGAAACATAGTAGTCTATTTAATGAATATACCTTTATCTGCGTCTGTTATCAAACATAATTGTTTGTCTGATGTTTCTTCATAATTATCAGAGTCTGTATCCTTTTCTTCAGTTCGCCTCCTTTTACATTCAGCTACGAATAAAGAACACAAAATCAGTATAATTTCATTGTACATAATTTAAATTGTACACAAATACCTTAAATGTACATAATTTAAATTGTACCTTTCTCCTTTTTATCAGTTTTCCTCTTTGCTGCAGTCTTCTCCAGGTTTGATTTCATCTTGTCTCGTGAATTACTTAACCCTAATTTTCAACAAAATCACTCTAAAAATCAAAAATATAACACACAAAACTGCATATGTACTTTATAAATAACGCGAATGATAGACAAGACCTAATCTCCAAAGAATAAAAGATTGCAATTTTACTTTACTGCAAATTTCATAAAATCGTTCGAAAAACCATTAGTTATGGCATGCAAAGAATCAAGAATATATCACTCACCAAATAATCGTTGAAGATGATCGATATAAATTACAGTACTTGATTTTTCAAATTGTTGTGAAGTGATGCACTTTTTGAAATAGTTGAAGTGATTATAGGAATTCTCAGTAGTTGAAGTGAAATAGTTCAAATTATGCAATACTAGTAGTTGTCAAATGACTGTTGAAGTGATTATAGGAATTCTCAATAGTTTTTCCAAACTCTTAATAATACGTCATTTTCAAAAAGTCCTAATACGTCATAAATACGTCCTAGAGTAGAGGAATACTGAGTACTAGTACTATATTTCAAAATAATGTGTCTTATACGGAGTACTTTATTATTATTATTATTATTAATTAATTATTATCATACGGTGCTTTGACAATGTACAAATTGTGAACATGTGCAACAGATATCAACTTATGTACATCAATTCAGACACTGTTTTAACTATGTAAAAATATCGATATGTACAACAGATATCTACTTATGTACATCAAAATAGACACTACTTTAAATATGTAAAAATATCAACATGTACAATAGATATCAAGTTATGTACATCAGAACAGACGCTGCTTTAACTATTTACAGATTTTGAACATGTGCAACAGATATCAAGTTATATACATCAAAACAAACGGTGCTTTAACTATTTACAGATTTTGTACATGTGCAACAGATATCAAGTTATATACATCAAAACAGACGGTGCTTTGACAATGTACAAATTGTGAACATGTGCAAGAGATATCAACTTATGTACATCAATTCAGACACTGTTTTAACTATGTAAAAATATCGATATGTACAACAGATATCTACTTATGTACATCAAAACAGACACTACTTTAAATATGTAAAAATATCAACATGTACAACAGATATCAAGTTATTTACATCAACACAGACGGAGCTTTAACTATTTACAGATTTTGAACATGTGCAACAGATATCAAGTTATATACATCAAAACAGACGGTGCTTTAACTATTTACAGATTTTGAATATGTGCAACAGATATCAAGTTATATACATCAAAACAGACGGTGCTTTAACTATTTACAGATTTTGAATATGTGCAACAGATATCAAGTTATAATTGTTGTATGTATCTTATCTACTTACATATTACTGGAATCAAATCATAAGTTGTTCTAATTAAATTTATGGGGCAGTTGAACACAATTATATACACTATGTATATAAAGTATGTCATTTATATAAACTATGTATATCATATCTATTATATACACTATATGTATATCAGGTTGTATCCTGTTTGTGTTTGTGTCATTGGTAAACAGGTCATAAACTATGTATATCATACCTTATTTATTCTTATATGGGTAGTTTCTGCATAGTATACAGATCAATACATAATGTACATACTTACACATCAGCTTTACATATTAGTCATAATAATAACCGTGAACATGGTGTACATATTTCTATAATTGTTGTACATAAGTTATTGTAATTAGATTTATGTTTACTGAAGCACTCATAATCCGTCAAACATATCCTTATGTACAAATACATATAAAAACGCGTGATAAGTAAATAATTTTATAACAAGTGTACATAAGTTCAAATTAACTTGAGATTCATCTTTCATATAGTTCAAACATTACATATATAAGGAAAAAACAAAATACACTTATATATCTGGATAAAAATTTGTTGGCTCAAACAGATATTCAGCAAAGGTAGATGATCGACGAAAATCTTCAGGAGAAAAACCATGAAGATGAACTACATCTTCTGGAGATGCAAGTCGAAGTTGCATATAGTGTAGCATATCTCTACAAAGCAGGTCTTTAGTCAGATAGCATCTGCATTCCTTTAACAGCAAGACACCATTCCTATGAAGAGAAAGTAATCCATTGTTAATGCTTGCATTCACACTCATACTGTACTCCATTTCTAAGAGAAGAGAATGAGGATGTGCCAAAAGTATATGAGCCCATCTCTTGCAAACAAGACTCAATTTTGCAAACTCTTTCTTTCTAAAAGTAGGGTTGACCTTTCTGAAAATTATTTCCATTACATTTTCATTTTCAAAAACCTTTTCAAGTGATTCAACATATGGACTTGAAATAGGTCCATGAGAATCGGTAAATATAAAAGGCAACTTCTCCTTCTTTTGAGAAGCAAACCACAATTTATGTTGTTGCCTAATATCGTATATCTTTCCATCACATGTAATATTCATCTTTTGTTGAGAAAGGAAGAGAGAAAAAGGGATACAGAGACAGACACACAAAAAGAGAGGGAAACAGAGAGACAAATTGAGAATTTGTTGAGAATTTGTTGAGAATGTGGGATTTTATAGCACAAGTTTTTAATTTTTTAATGTTCTGAGACAGATTATGTGCACCAAAACAGAAGGTTCGTAGTACATAAATTTCAATGTATAAGAGAGTGAAATGTGTATAAAATGTATAGAGCAAAGAATTGACCAATGTATAAAATGTACTCCACTCCGTATAAAATATATAAGACAGATTATGTACAAAGAAACTTATTAATGTATAAGGCAGTAATTTACCAATGTATAAAATGCGTTAAATGTAGTACATAAATTAAAATTGAAGTAAAGGTGAATAGTCTGTACACACATAAATTCTGGATTCTATTAGACACAATTATTAACTTTGGTAAATGAGGTATTTCATGGGTGAATTAAAACGTGTCTATCATGCAATAAATAAATATCCAAAATTGCATAAGTAATAATTACAAAGGGGGTTGAGTGGACTTTCAATCAGTTATATATATACTCCTCAAGTTAAGATTGAGAGTAGTTAAACTTTGAAAATTTAAAAAAAAAAAACCCAAAAAAATGTATGTAGAACTGATGTACCCTCCTAAATGCATTATTGCAAATTTACCATTTGAGGTGGTTGATAACAAGGTTACCAGTAGATCACTAACTGGTTTAAGAAACAGGTTAATTTGTGTAATAAAAACTTACATGCATTGAATAAGAAATCATATACAAAGCTTTTATTAGATAAATTGTGTTTTTGTACATAACTAATAGATAAATCTATTCTGTTATTCATAAATTGTTGGGATAGATTAATACATACTGTATTGTGTAGTATATTACATACTGTATTAAATAACAGGTAGTTTTGTTGTACATAGATTAGTATATACTGTACATATTTACATACTAGTAGATCACTAACTGTTTAAGGAACAGGTTAACTGCCTTGGGTTATCCAGTGGAGAAGATTATGCTAAAGTGGATTTCCAGTCCAAATGGCCCGATCTTCACCAGAGCTGCAGTCATTTGTTTCAAGAGCGGTTATCAGAACTACCTCCACGCATATAAGCTGCAACGGGCCTTTGAAGACTTCGGAAAAGGCAAACCTGAAATGGGGATGCAGATTCATCCATACGACGGACCTCACTGTTGGGTTGCCTCATGGATGGATGACCAATATCTGTCCAGGGACACGGACTACAGGATGGTTCCCCTGACGTTGAGGGGAGAGGGTGGATATTTGGCGGACATGACGGAAATCTGCCACTATGAGATCTGCCTGGAGGCCTTGTGGCAGATTTACCCAAACTTCTACCCTTGAAAAGATGATCTAGGTAAGTGATGACGGATGATGGATGACGGATATGGATGTTATTTTGTAAGTTTATGAATTTTTGTGCATATGCAGTTACTGTTAACTAGGATTGTAATTCTAATCCTACTTTGGATGTATTGTACTGCAATTATTGATCACTTACATTTTGGAATTAACTGATTATAGTATGAATTTTAACTACGGATTTGACGTATGTGTTCTTGGTAGTACTGATCTGTACTGAGTATGCAGGCAATTTTTGGTGAATAACTTCCAGTTCAATCGATATGAACAAGGGGCTTGGAATAATTCTCAAATCCCTCAAATCTCCACTACCCCTTTTGATGCAATGTTAAGGTTCATAGAGAGAGGAGTAGATGTTGGTAAAGAATGCAAACGGTCATTATCAATTTTACATAATTTCATATGAGATGTACATATCTCAACTAGTTATCCATGTACAATTTTCACCATGTACAACAAATATTAACTTATGTGCATCAAAACGGACACTGCTTTAACCATCATAGGACATTAGAATTTGGAGTGTACATAAAGTAATTTTTAGTGTACATAGGGTATTATATGTTGTACATAAAGAAATTAATCAAGTAATACAAATTCATTTCAGTGCGAAATCCCAATATTGACATTGGAGTTCAAACAAGTTAAATTTAATGAGCAACCAACCCATAATCTAGAGTCGGGCAACCAGTCCATCAAATATTTTATTTATAAATAAAATATATTGACCTTTAATTTACTGACCTTTAGTTCAAACAATACACACTGCTTTATATGTACTTGAAGTATAGCATTTTATATGTACATATATCCTTTAAAAGAAACACTGCTTTCAGACATGTATCATGTACAACGAACATTTACTTATGTACACCAATACACAGTATAAGTTAACACAGTATAACTTTATGTACATAGTATTTACTGTTTTAATATACATAAATTACATTAACATTAAAACAATTTTAAAACACACCATTAATAATATTTTAAATATAGAATCGACAGTGCTATACCTTTGAATATGTGCAGTACAACTTATATACAACAAATCGTAAGTTATGTAACATTACTTTGATTCAATATGTACTACAACTTAATAGAGTATACCATAATCAATACTTTGAAATGAAAAGTCGCCTGGGGTAGTTGAGTATGAAAAAGTCATGATTACTTTGCAGTCAGTATTACTTTAGAATATTAAAAATAGTTTTTTATGGTTAAAATAATACTCTTACTCTATACTTTGACAGTGCTATACCTATTATGTACAGTAAAACAACAAAACATAGAAGACTAAACTCCCTTTGTGAGTATTTAATACCCCAACTCCATTTCAAATAAAATCTTTAGCAAATTTTTCCTCAGTACCTCAGATGAATTTGTGCAAATTATATGTTCATTAACTTGCACTAATTCATCTAAGGTACTAAAGACAAATCAGCTAAAGAATTTATTTGCATGGTATTTGATGGATAATTATAATTATTTCTAATTAAATAATGCAAAGAGGAATGTATTGTGGGTGTGGGTGTGGGTGTACTTTCGTCAATTTATACTGTAAGTGGCAAAAAGTCATTAATTAGAAAAAAAAGAAGGTATACATGGGGAAGGTATAACTGATGTAGGTATATATATGAGAGAATATAAATGCTGATGGTCAAGAGCATCCTTTCCCAAAATGACAAACGTGTCCAAGTACAATTGTATGTTTTTATATCGTCAATGTAAAAACTGTCATTAATTTGTACTGGGGAAGGTAATTTTTTGGGGAAGATATGTCATTAAATGCTTCACTGTACATTGTATCTTATCCGGACCCCAATTCCTAGATAACAGTGTACATTGTTTTATACACTGTTATAACTTTGAACATATGTGCAACAGATATTATGTTATGTACATCAAAACATACACTGTTATAACTATGCATAAATTGCGAACATGTGCAACAGATATCAACTTATGTACATCAAAATAGACACTATTTTTACTATGTAAAAATATCAATATGTACAACAGATATCTACTTATGTACACCAAAACAAACACTATTTTAACTATGTATTTTAAAATTTAAATTTATATTCCAATTTACATCACACTTTACATCAAAAGACATACAGTATATTCCACTAATTAATGCATATATTACACTACATAATGTATATATTCATATTCCATCTAAAGACATAATAAAGTCTAGGTGGGGAAGGTATAACTGGGGTAGGTATGAGATGGGGTTGGTAAAGTAATGTATATCCACGCGTAAAGAACCAAGCTGGGGTAGGCAATTAATACGAAGACTATTCAGTAAATTCAAAGACTTCTGAAGTTGAAATATTGTATCAACTTTACAGTACTTGTTTATACATCTTTCCATTTCACCTTTTTCGCTTCATCTCATTAATAAAACCATGAAAATATTGTGTAAGGGATGGGCGAAGAATAATGAAATTGAAGATAGAGTAACAACCATTAATAAGAGCAAGGAACAAAAAATTAATCATCTATCTTTCATTTATAATCATCATCATGAAGTTGAAATACATGGAAGTCGATTTTCATCAACAATTGAAGTAATGTGCAATGAAGATTTCATGGAAAAAATCTTTCAAAGGCTTCCCTCTGATTATGACAAAGCTAACATGGCTATGGTTTGCAAGAGGTGATCCCAAATGTTTCTATTACAGTCCGATGCACCAAAATGGAATATAGATTATAATAGAAGATTGGGAACAACTCATATTAAAGGAATGACTACTGTTCGTAGAGATGGAATTGAAGTTTCCAAGAGATGTAGATGTTATTTGACGAACAATATGCATGCTAGAAAATTATTGCACAACTTTCAACTTGGATCTGAAGAAAATGAACATTTGAAGATTATTGAATCTACGGAAGAGGAAGATTAAAGATCACATTTTTCTTTAAGAGATTATTTAAAAGGATGTAGATTAAGTAAAATTCTCTATAGCCAAGAAGAAATTTTCATGATTGAATGACTTATTCTATGGAGTGATTAATTAGCCAACCATTTGTATGTTTTGGGATTTTCATTCATAAGTACTGTTTTCGGAATGTCTACTTATGGTTGTGGTAGGAACTCCCGTTTATTCAGAAAGTAACTTATGTACACCCGTTTATCAACTTATATGCATTCCTTATGTTCAATATGTACAACAGATATCTACTTATGTACATCAAAATAGACATTACTTTAAATATGTAAAAATATCAACATGTACAACAGATATCAAATTATGTACATTAAAACAGACGGTACATTAATTCAGTGAAGGAAGAAGGCTACAAAGAGGAACGTCGTCAATTGGAGTTTTCGCTTTCCTCCCAACCTCAATGGTCACAAACTTCCCGTTTGTGATTCAGGCATATTTTATCCTTGCTTCTTCTCGGGAGACTATTAAATCTCCACTCTCCTTCTGGTTAACTAAGATGTGTTGGAGAATTGGGTTTGACATCTTACCACCCATGATCCTAGTTGACAAACAGGCTCTATGGTAGTTAGCCACTCATGATCCTAGTTGACAAGAGGGTAAAGACTCAAGAGAAAGTATCCGAGGAAATCAACCCGGGTATATTCAACACGTTAAACCCTCACGGCTTTGTACCATTCAAGGGACTATAACGGTATCACATACCACTGTGTTGATAACAGATCAACACAAAACTTGAACTTGCACCAATTCATCCGAGGTACTAAATACGAATCAACTAAAGATTTTATTTTGAATAGTGCGTGATGAAATAACTCCATAAACATCTTTATTACTCATTAAATTAAATAATAAATATTTTTCAACGCATAGACAGAAGGATTATGGATGTGGGTGTAGGTGTTTGTGTGTTTGTGGATGTGTTTTTATACTGTGAATATGAAAACTGTCATTAATTTGAAATGCTCCACGTGTTATACTGTAATTTATTTGTACTGGGGAAGGTACTTTTTGGGGAAGGTATGTCATTAAATGCACCACGCGTTAAAAGCATCATTTTCCATAATAACAAAGTTGTCCATGTACATTGTATGCTGCATCTTCACTGTACATGTACAACATTGAACATGTGGGAAACAGATAACAAGTTATATACATCAAAACATATACTGTTATAACTATGCATAAATTGTGAACATCTGCAACAGATATCAACTTATAAGAATATCAATATTAATATGTACAACTGATATCTACTTATGTACATCAAAACAGACACAATTTTTATTATGTAAAAATATCAACATGTACAACAGATATCAAGTTATGTACATCAAATCAGACGGTGCTTTAACTATTTACAAATTTTGAACATGTGCAATAGATACCAAGTTATGTACGTCAAAACATATACTGTTATAACTATGCATAAATTGTAAACATGTGCAACAGATATCAACTTATGTACATCAAAATAGACACTATTTTTACTATGTAAGAATATCAATATGTACAACTGATATCTACTTATGTACATCAAAACAGACACTATTTTTACTATGTAAAAATATCAACATGTACAACAAATATCAAGTTATGTACATCAAAACAGACGGTCCTTTAACTATTTACAGATTTTGAACATGTGCAACAGATATCAAGTTATGTACATCAAAACATATACTGTTATAACTATACATAAATTGTAAACATGTGCAACAGATATCTACTTATGTACATCAAAACAGACACTATTTTTACTATCTAAAAATATCAACATGTACAACAGATATCAGGTTATGTACATCAAAACAGATGGTGCTTTAACTATTTGCAGATTTTGAACATGTGCAGTAGATACCAAGTTATGTACATAAAAACATATACTGTTATAACTATGCATAAATTGTAAACATGCGCAACAGATATCAACTTATTTACATCAAAACAGACACTATTTTTACTATGTAAAAATATCAACATGTACAACAGATATCAAGTTATGTACATCAAAACAGACACTATTTTTACTATCTAAAAATATCAACATGTACAACAGATATCAGGTTATGTACATCAAAACAGACGGTGCTTTAACTATTTACAGATTTTGAACATGTGCAGTAGATACCAAGTTATGTACATCAAAACATATACTGTTATAACTATGCATAAATTGTAAACATGTGCAACAGATATCAACTTATGTACATCAAAATAGACACTATTTTTACTATGTAAGAATATCAATATGTACAACTCATATCTACTTATGTACATCAAAACAGACACTATTTTTACTATGTAAAAATATCAACATGTACAACAAATATCAGGTTATGTACATCAAAACAGACGGTGCTTTAACTATTTACATATTTTGAACATGTGCAATAGATACCAAGTTATATACATCAAAACATATACTGTTATAACTATGCATAAATTGTAAACATGTGCAACAGATATCTACTTATGTACATCAAAACAGACACTATTTTTACTATCTAAAAATATCAACATGTACAACAAATATCAGGTTATGTACATCAAAACAGACGGTGCTTTAACTATTTACAGATTTTGAACATGTGCAATAGATACCAAGTTATGTACATCAAAACATATACTGTTATAACTATGCATAAATTGTAAACATGTGCAACAGATATCAACTTATGTACATCAAAACAGACACTATTTTTACTATGTAAAAATATCAATATGTACAACTCATATCTACTTATGTACATCAAAACAGACACTATTTTTACTATCTAAAAATATCAACATGTACAACAGATATCAGGTTATGTACATCAAAACAGACGGTGCTTTAACTATTTACAGATTTTGAACATGTGCAATAGATACCAAGTTATGTACATCAAAACATATACTGTTATAACTATGAATAAATTGTAAACATGTGCAACAGATATCAACTTATGTACATCAAAACAGACACTATTTTTACTATGTAAAAATATCAACATGTACAACAGATATCAAGTTATGTACATCAAAACAGACGGTCCTTTAACTATTTACAGATTTTGAACATGTGCAACAGATATCAAGTTATGTACATCAAAACAGACGGTGCTTTGACAATGTACTAATTGTAAACATGTGCATTAGATATCAACTTATGTACATCAATTCAGACACTGTTTAAACCATCTATATCTGTTGTATAAGTAGAATTGCTGAACATAAATTTAAACCATGGTACAAACAGAATTGTTGTATAAACAGATGTACGTCATAACAGATGTTCATATAATAAATTATTTTCAATTTTCAATTTATTATATTTAGAATATATTAAAATTGAGTAAAATTAAGAGAATGCATTATTATTAAACTTTGCCAGGACAATTTCTTGAATCATGGTATCCCATCTCTCCACAAGCATTGCACTTCCGAGGAGGCTTCTTATGTTCTTTCATGGCTTTTTCTTTAGACGAAATAAGTCGCCTTCCAGAACCTTTAGTTTTACACTGTTTTGGAGGCAAGATCTTAATGTCAGTGGGAATAGTGGCACCCATCAAAAACTCAATCTCAGACCTCTTGTCATTTCGCCGGTTTGTTCCTTCTTCCACATTCTTCTCCTTGAATGCTCTCACTACTTCTAAGAGTTCATCCACCTTCTCTTCCTTGTTCTCAACCACAGTCACACAATCAAAAATTTCAGTCCATAATTCTGCAATTTTTGTTTTTATTTCATCTGATGACCGATAATCAGAAAGAAGTGTGGCATTTGCATCAAACATTTCCTTGGATGTTGCAAGCTTGTTCCAACGAGGAAGTAGATATGAATTAGGTATCCTTTTGGCACCTCTTTCTTTCAGGACCCAAAGAGCATGACGACACAATAGTCCACGTTGCTCGAACATCTTGCAGGCACAAACAATTTTCTCTTCTGCAGGTGTATAGTCAACTACATATACCCTATTTTTGATGTTGTCCTGTATAGATATATGTTCAACACCATCCTCTTTTATAATCTCATCAACACCACAATTGTACATGGATGCCTTTAACTCTTCCTGCAAGTCATAGAAGACAGTTCGTGTGTAGATTTCAGAAGCATGTTTTTCAAGAGAAAATAGATTGATCAAAGCAGCAGAAGTGCTCTTAGATTCAGCAATCAGCTTGGACTGCTCCCATCTTTGGGCATCAATGGCACTGTCAAACCTCATGTAAAACTCAACAAGTGTTAGATGAGGATTCGTGAAGTTGTTGAAGAAGTTATTCTCAGACTCAGACCTTGAAGTTGTCCTCATCAACCCTGAAAGAAACAGGTCACGGTGGTAAGCTGGTATCCACTTCTCTCGCATATCAAATATATCCTGAAGCCACTCATTTTCCTCAAGATTGTACTTAGTAATAAGATCCTGCCACATCTGTTCAAACTGAGTTGGGTTTACATCCTCACCCCAAACAGCAGCATTTAGATCCTTGAGAAAATCTGTTTCAGTGCATATTTTCGAACCCACTTTATCTGTTACTTTCTTCATGATGTGCCACATGCACAATCTGTGAAATGTGTGGCTTCCAAAAACCTCCTTCACCCCAGCTTTGATTCCCAAATCCTGATCAGTGATAATAAATGAAGGAAAAGTACCTCCCATTGCCTTCATAAAGTTATCAAACAGCCAAGCAAAGCCGTCACCTGCATGTGGATTGAGGAGAGAGTATTATAAAATTGCTTATGTGCATCACGTATTATCTTCAAAACAAAAAAAATGACAAAGATAGCAATAAGAAATGCTCTCACCATTCTCTCTCTCAACAAGGCCAGCAGCAAATGTGACACATTTCTTGTGATGATCTATACCCGTGAAGGGAGCAAAGATCATGTTGTACTTATTCATTTTATACGTAGTGTCGAAAGACACCATATCACCAAATAACATGTAGTTCTTTATCATTATAGGGTCAGCCCAAAATAAACGAGTAATTCTTTGTTCATCATCAACATCAAAGTCGAAATAAAAAGAGTCATAGAGGGCTTTCTTTTTCATAAGGATCTCAATGAACATCTGTCCATCAGAGTCCTTAATGAACTTCTTTATATCTCTACCAAAAATTTTAAAATCAACCTTCGATGCACCTACATACTTATAACCCTTTACGAACTGCTTGAACATTCTGAATGTTTTAACAGCACCTTGGTTCACCATGGAGTTGTCAATGATCATCTTTTTGTGCAAAATGGTGAGTTTCCTTGCCTTTTTAAGGTGCATCATCGTGGAAGGTGTGTTCAAAGGATGGTTATGTCCTTCAATAAATTCTGTGATTTTATATTTCCCATCAGATGTTCTGTCCAAGATGATTCTGGCCATACAAAGAATTCTTGTTATCTCCCTTCTTTGCTGTTGTCCCTTATGTTCATAATCACCTTCTTTATTACAGACAATGTACTTTTTTTTAACAATACCACGACTAGTGCGTCCAGTACTCTTCCTAGGAATGAAGCCACCAGCAGTTGCGTACTTGGAATAAAATTGAAATGCTTCTTCCAAATCCTTAAAAATTTGACCCACATAAGGTTTCAAGTCTTTCGAACAACTTGGCATCTTCAAATCTTGCTTAGGTTCGGGAGTATCTATGTAAATTTAACACATAATATTAAATTCTACATCAAAATTATGTACAATTCTAAACATGTACAACAGATATTAAGTTATATACATCAAAGCAGCAACTGCTTTAACTATGAACAATTCTCAACATGTACAACAAATATTAAGTTATGTACACCAAAGCAGCAACTGCTTTAACTATAAACATTATCAACATGTACAACAGATACTCAGTTATCTACACCAAAGCAGCAACTGCTTTAATTATAAACAATTCTAAACATGTACAACATATATTAAGTTATATACATCAAAGCAACAATTGCTTTAACTATGAACAATTCTCAACATGTACAACAAATATTAAGTTATGTACACCAAAGCAGCAACTGCTTTAACTATAAACATTATCAACATGTACAACAGATACTCAGTTATCTACACCAAAGCAGCAACTGCTTTAATTATAAACAATTATCAACATGTACAACAGATACTCAGTTATCTACACCAAAGCAGCAACTGCTTTAATTATGAACAATTATCAACATGTACAACAGATACTCAGTTATCTACACCAAAGCAGCAACTGCTTTAATTATGAACATTATCAACATTTACAACAGATATTAACTTGTGTACATCAAAGCAGCAACTGCTTTAAATATGAATCAAACAATATAAGATACGTCTCTATGAAAACTTGAAAAATTAAATTGATGAAGTAATATAAACTAAAATTGAAAAATAGATGAATTAATGAAATATTTTACCTAATATATTAGAATCGCCCATCATTGAACATGTTGCAGTTGTTTCTTGACTATTTACTGCATTCAAAAAACGAATCACGACATAAATAAATTAAGAATCAGACTTAAAATCTGAAATTGAATTTTAAAATAAATAGAAATTTTCTGACCTAAATCTGAAATAATTGAAGGTGAAATTGAAAGTTTTTCATTTGTATCTAATTTTCGACACTTTGATGAAGAATCAGTCGCCATTGAAGATGCAGAGTTACTAGCCATTGAAGTGCAGAGGAGAAGCGCGTGTTTTTTAGAATTTCAGAGTAGAGAGAGAAAGTAGTAGTGTTCAAATGATAGGGTTTTAGAAGGTGGAGAGGAGCAGCGCGTGTTTTTTAATCTTTTAATCTGGATCGTTAGATCAGATCTTAATCTAATGGTCCAGATGCTGCCTCTATGGGTGTAAGGAGTTGCCCTGCCTCACCGGAGCCCTCCCATATATATATATATATATATATATATATATATATATATATATATATATATATATATATAGTGATTCATATAATTTTTGGTTTCCAAGATCAATCCATAATACAATAGTGGTTATTTGTATAAGAAAACTAACCGTACCTGTAAAGTCCACATATAAAGGATCCACAATCTCGCAAGTAGTCTGGTGAAAGGGGCATCTTGGTAGATAATAATTTTGGGAGTGAGAGGAATGCATTCTACTCCCTGATCTCTTGTTATTAATTATTGTTTTCCTCTTTTGCCTTGCCATAAATGAACACAAATGACATGCTGAAACACCTAGGTAGGAGTTGTCATTTCTCTGTTGTTAATTTAATAGTAGAGTGTATAATTTAGAAGGAGCATTGGAGGAGAATAAGAAACATTTTTTTACCGATAAACGGGTTTGTTTGAGGAGTAGTGGTAGTTCACAGATGCGTTTGAGATACACTATGAATATTAACGCGTGATGGAAACATATTGTCTGCACCATCGGGTAAGTTTATATAAGCATACGACACTCGAAATGAGTTAACGGCCGGTTATTAGTCTGTTATTTTTTAGTGCAATCGAAACAACATACTCCGTAGTATATATAAATATATATATATATATATATATATATATATATATATTCTAGCATTTTACCTCGTATTTGTGCGATCATGGGTGCTTTTCCTTTATCTATACAATTGGACTGTGAGGTAATAGGGCTCGTGGTACGTCGATTCCGGTGTGTCAATAATATTGATGAGTCTGCTAATTGTATACTCATGCAACACATTTTTGAAAATCATTATTCAATATTAAATTAACATATATAACAATAACCATCATTTTAAATTGCTTATTAGTCCAGTGACATACCTGTGACGGACACGTTCATCAATACATTTTCTTTATTCGACTTACTATGATGAAAAGATGTCAGGGATTGCTTTAATTGAACTTGTTTGTCACCTGTGAAGTTTTATCGCCAAAAACTTAAACTCAAAACTTTAGGGTAGAAAATATGTTTTTGTCGCATATATAATGTCTATTTCTCGATACAAAAACAAATTCCAATAATATTGTGCATAACTTAAAAAATGATGTAGTTGAATTTGGGAAAAAAAAAATTATACTCATATTGTATATCACCTATTTCTTTGTTGTCCATGGTACGACGGATGTTTTGGCCATCATTGTAGGAGTTATTGCTGATGTCCGACAAAGGAGTAGTATTTGTGACCTTATTATTTTTGCTTGTATCTAGACAAATGATAAAATGTTAGTGAAACAAAACATTACATATAAGTAAATAGTAGTTGTGACTTTAATGTTTTATGATAAAGTTATACCTCAAATAATCCATTTTTACAAATTTGTATACCTCAAATAATTTTCTTTAGAAATTTATACTTATTTATTCTAGATACTCCATTATCTATACCTTCAACCTATGTCCGTAAAAAAATTAACGGAAATGGATGAATAGATCTACTTACCTTTGCCTAAGTAATAAAATCATATATACGGAGTATAATATATACAGAAGTAATAAAATCATATCAATCCAACAAAATTAATTGACTTAAAATATAGTAAAAAAAAAAAAGAACCCAGAAATTCCATAAAAATCAAACCATAAATCAATTTCACTTTATCCAAACATGTTAATCACAAATCGATGTCAACCTAAACCATTTTACTCATAATTTGATTTCTCCATTGCATAAGTGTTGTTCATTCACTAAAAAATTCTTCGATTTTGTTTGATGCGGACTAAGTTTTTGTGATTAACTTAACTGCATCTTTGTTTACGGAATGGTTTCTGAACTCTCTACCAATAATTACTTTATTTATTCTATTTTCTATTTAAATGAAGGTGAATATGATGATGTGAGGTTGATGAAAATGAAGAGTGATTATTTTTAAAGGGTGAGGGAAGAGTGATTTAGCAGTGTTTGATAAAGAATAATAAATTGCATGAAGGTTATTATTGGACCGTAAAACTAAAAAATTGCAACATAAACATCAAAGAACACGGTTTCCATTAGTTTTTTGACGAAAATTGGACATAAAAATTATTGGATAATTATAATAGCAAGGTATAAATTTTGGAAAAAAACTACATAAGTTATAAAGTTTGAGAAAGAGTGTTATTTGAGATATAACATATCAGTTATTCCTACAGTTTATGAGATATATAATTTAGAACTGCCCCCTCTTTATTTGAAAAATACGTATGATGAACTACAGTATTACAATAATAATGTAAAATAAGAGTAATATAGTTACCTGGTCTCTCGTCAACATGTCTCTTTTTTCTCTTTCTCGAAAAAGTGTTGGATGACGACGGCATCATTTGTTGTAGTAAGTGGTGAAGTTCTCGAAGAATGTGCGTGCTCGCTTGCTTAAGGTTTCTTACGTATGCATGGATTGTTTATGTTGTGCATGGTACAATGGTGGTGCGCGAATCTATATATAGAGGAGAATTGAGGATAGTGTAGCAGTGATGATATACGTATATCATGGTGAATCATGAGTATCGGGTAAGTTTCCTAATATTTGACTAACGTAATAAAGGTAGTTTTTTTGGGGGTAAGGTTGTTTTGGCGCAAAGAGTTCGAAATTTATCTTTTGGTGTTGAGAACAAATTGTGAAATATATAATTTGAAAGTATATGTAAAACTTTAAAACAACTCAAATTCATTGTTTTTTTTTTTGGCGCAAATATTCAAATTTTTGCAATTGTATTGAAAAGAAGTCATGATTTGAGATATTGACTCCGTTTAAAGGAGTGAAAAGAATATTTTGTAAGAATGTTAAGTAAGATATACAGTACGGAGTATATTAAATTTACGAAAATATTAACATTGTTGTTGCTATAATATAGATTAAGTATTTGAAAACCAAAAAATGGAAATTTCTTTCGTTTGAAAACTCTGCCCGTAATAATAAAATAATTTTATTTCTCGGTTAGATAGACTCTAATTTATTCAGTCCCATCTCATTCTTCCGATATTTTGGTTATATATCTATATATGGTTCTTAGGGTAAATGTAAACTTCAAACGTTAGAATATATTTTTCCGATTTTTTGGTTATGTATCTATATATCGTTCTTAGTATAAACGTAAACTTAAACGTTGTACTCCATAATATATACTATATACGGCGTAACCATCAAGATTTGCATGCCTATATCGTTTACACAATTTCTTTAGGTTTAATTTTACTTATTTTTTCCTATATTGATGTTAATGGAACTTTTTAATAACACTAATGTGTGAACAAAAGAAGATCTATTTGTAACAAATGTGGTAATCCATAATGGTACTATATATTTGCTTATGAAAAGTGAAAATAAATCTCAATTATTCCAATCATAACGAATGCATTGTTCTGAAAAGCAACTTCAAAAGATGTTTACAATCTTATTTAGATAATAATATCACCAATAGGTAAATGGCAGAACATTCACCACTTTTATTAGACTCACCTAACCGTGAGTTAACATCAATATAGCTATAAAGATTTACTATTATGCAAATAATCGTCATCAAATCTTCTCCCTCTTGATTTGAATTATTTTCTTTGTGGCTGATTCCTGGTCTATAGATGATATGTCCGCATCTACATCTTCATATTCATCCGGAGATTCGAGCATCCTAGTAGCCGACCTCTTCAACGGGGGAGTATGCTCGTTGAGTTCTAAGTTTTGGGGTTCAGAAGTGTCTCTAATGTTCAACAATTGTTCTTGCATGTAAAATTAAATTGCTTAGTCCCTGAACTTTTTATGTAGAACTTTTCGATGTAAGCTACGTACGCATACCTTCCCATTAATCCTTTCAACATTGTTCTGGAAGTTTGAGTTACCATCCTACCATTTTGTCGAATAGATGAATTAGATTAATTAATATCTTCGTTTCAACAAATATACATTAATACTTTATTTACTTGGCAATCAACTTCGGTAAATGTATGGCTATTAGGAACCATCGAGACGTCCTACGATTACCAATAACTCGCCGTTAATACATGTAAGCATTTTGTATGTAATAAATTTTTCTAATTATAACCACGGTTAGAAATATAGATTCTGAAAGTATTGAAGTTTTCACTAAATTAGAATTGGTTCTACTACATTAGAATAACCTACAAATAAATTACAAAGTAGAATATATAAAACAATGCACATTACCTGAAGTGTTTGATACTTCTCCTCCCATTTACCGATGAGGTCGTTATCGTCAGTCATGTTAACCACCGTATAACATCTCGATTTTTGATCAATATTGAAATCTTGTTTCACTTTGACCTCGAAGACATATTTTTTTCCCACAAAAGCAGCTAATTCTTCAGGAATCATCATCTTAACATTCTGATTGTATATGTAAAGCAAATATAGAGTTAATGTTTTCATTAATCATGAGTAACAACCAAATATGGTAGAAGTGAATAAGTACTTGACGGTTGATTATTGATCCAGAGTGAGCGAGTGTATATATATAGTCGCAAAATAACCAAATAGGAAATTGTAATTTTTAAGACCTGTGCATCCAGTAGCTGCTCTGCTGAGGCCTTCACCGTGGATGCAATATGGTTCTCAAAGAGGGTGAATTGAGCCTCATCATGACATGATCCCACTACTTGGTAGCGAACTTGGAACCTATGCACAACGCACATATATTACGTAAGAATATATGAGTAGGTCATATACTTAAAATATTCATCATGTACAATATGGCATAGTTAATGAATTGAAAATTACCGAGGGACGGGAGTTTTCATTCCGTGTGTAAAACCCGTGCAATTTTCATTCTTTCAATGCCAACGATTATTGTCACGAAGTTCAACCTTTGTCCGACATAATTTGCATGAATCGTAGTACCATGCAACAGTTGTATCTAGATCAACGATGGTTGCAAGTGTCACATATTCACCGGCCTAAACAAATTTAGTTAATAAGATTGGAGAAATAATAATAATAATAATAATAATAATAATAATAATAATAATAATAATAATAATAATAATAATAATAATATAATAATAATAACCGCAAAGAAAGAAATTTAGAATAACAATTCGGGCAAAGTAAGAAACTTAGAATAACATGTATGTTCATGTGAACTTATATTGTATGCAAACCTTCGTACAATTTTTTATCTCTGCGATAGAAATGATGTTGTCTGAAGCAAGAATATCTGTGGTCTCATCTGTGATTTTTGTTAAACGGGATGAGGATACAGGTTCATCCGCAGCGAGAAGACTAAAATGTTCAAAAAAATCATAGATTGGAATGACGTTATTTTATAGCGGGCAAAGTAAGAATAATCTAATAATGTGTATTCTATTGATAGATATCATACATTTCCTTGAAAGCATGAATTTCTGAAATGTCCGGATTCATGTGGATTTTTGCACCATATCTTGATGTCGTCACACGCACTTGACCTGTATATTGCACAATTATAAATTAAAATTATAATAATTTACTTATTGTATTGTGAAAGGGAATATTACCTTTGAAAATAAGTCTTTCCACACACTGTATCACCATAATCGTGGGTTCACTTGTTGCAGTTTGTTTCGCCACAAAGTAAGTGATTTCTTTAGTATGATCTCCCCATACAGAACATGCTATTTGTTCCTTCCTGTATACCATATAGAAATAAGTTTATTATTTAACTTTTTCTTTACGAATTATGTTATCATAGAAGGAAAAGGAAACAAATTACTCAATATTTTGGAGTTTGATTGTCATTAGTTGATGACCGCCAGTTGATTTGGTGACTTCTCCGGCACCAACGAATTCCCCAATTATATCTACGGTGTAAATGGATTCAACATTAGAAATTTTTATCAGTGCAAAAGACATGTTTGTAAATTTTATGATTGTTGAAATTAAAGTTAAAGTCTACCAAAGAAATGTCGGTTGAGTGATTCATTTGCGAATATATCACAATATTCCTGAAAAGCAAATCCATACATCGGGATAGGAAGATTTGGCGATGCAAGTAGGAATGTACTATATTCAAAATATAGTCTAAATTTGTGTGGGGTGGCAATTTCTTTTCCCGTGTTTTTATGGACGGTAAATCCACTTATCTTGTATGCAATCCCTTCCTCGACTCTAGAATCGTACTTGTAAACGATCAATTGTCGAACCGTCGCTAGGATGATTGTATTCTGCCAGTAAACAAATAATAATGCATAATAATAATAATAATAATAATAATAATAATAATAAATCGTAACAGTAATAATAATAATAATAATAATAATAATAATAATAATAATAATAATAATAATAATTAAAGCAAATCAGAATAGTAATAATAATAATAATAATAATAATAATAATAAAATAATAATAATAATAATAATAATAATGAAAAATTCGAAAAATTCGTGAGAATCATACCTTAGAGTCTATCAACAACATTTCGATTGTGGAGTATTTCGTTGGATCATTAAAATGTGGCCTATACCACTTTCGGACAACTCTGGCATGTAACGTCTGGTTCCTAACATTTTCCTCAAGTCTATTAACCGTTGATAATTTCATTGAAGAGGTTTGGAGTGTCATTTGAAATGGTTGCAGGTGATGATTAAAATGGTTGATGTGTAGTTTTATATATAGGACGAAGGTTAGTGTATTGTAAATATCATACGATTATATTTAATATTTAATATTTAATTATATTGCATATTAATCTATATGAATGGCATCTTTATGTTGGTATGAAGGTGTGAAGGATATGTTGGTGTGAATAAGATCAATAGGATATCTCTAATATGCTACAATTAAGCCTAATATAAATGGTAAGTTAGTAATCAATCTAAATAAGTATGGTAAATCAATCAATCTAAATAAGTTTAATTATGAAAAAAAATCTTTATGTTGAAAATGTACTTTATATTTTATTTATTTGAACAAAATATATAATCTTTATTATTTTTATGCTTATAAATCCATACAGAATATACAATATTTCTACAATGAACCTGAATAGTATCCTTTATGATAATTATTTTGTCTAGATTATAATTTATAAATGGCATCTTTTATATATTATGTATTTCGTATGTGTGTATATATATAGAGAGAGTAAGAATATTAAGTGGGAATATTATGTGTGGTAAATAATATATCGATGCTACGAAATATTATTTTTCACGACCTTCAAAATATTAATATATTTAATGTTAAACATTTATCCAACAAAATATTAATATTATAATCTCTGTATTTCTAATAATGTTGGAGTATAGATAGCGTCTTTTATAATCTCTGTATTTCGTATGTGTGTATATATATATATAGAGTAAGAATATTAAGTGGGAATATTAAAAGTATGCATATTAAAATTAACAGTGATACTTTAACGTAAATGTTGGAGTATATGTTACATGAATAATAAAAGTAAATAAATGACGTAAATGTTACATAAAATAGATTAAGTTATAAACATATATATGTATGATGATTAAAGAATAATAAGATGTTAAATTGTATGTTAAATTAAAAATAATTTATCGTAAATTTTAGATTGTATATGAATAATTATATAATATATAATAATTATATAATTATACTCGTATGATGTAAATACAGCATAATCGTATTCGTATGAATATTCGTATACTCGTATGAGATGATATATATATATATATATATATATATATATATATAGATTATATATATATATATATCTATTTATATATTATATATATTTATATTTATATATTATATATATTTACATATACATAGTAAGATATTGGGTGAATGCGTATTAGTCCGCCACGTCATCTGAGCAATGCATCCACGCTGCCATGTCAGCAGTGGATGCATCAAGTTGCTATATATATATAGATAGATTATATAGATTTATTTAAATACATTTATATGGGTGGCCTCGGGTTATTGTGGACGTCCGTCCACACCGCGCCTCGCGCGGGACCGACCCGGTTTTGCAACGTGTGGCACGGCCACCCACGCGGCCCCCTCCCGGTCGGGGGCCGATCTGATCTCGCGTACGGGGCGATGTTTCGGACCTCGATTCGGATGACAATTCGGACTTGTACTAGACGGGTGCGGGCACCCGTGTTTTCGTTTGGAATCGATCGAGTCGTGGTTGTAAATGTTTAAAGGCTGATATGTTTGGTAAGGCGACGTTTTTAGTGAACTGAATTCGGTGCCGATTTGTGGAGTTGCCACCGAGTCAATTATGGGGACTCGGAAACCGTTCAAGTCAACTTTGATCCTTAGCCGACTCAAAGCTGAGGGGCACGAGACCTAAAGATAAAGACTTGTACCCTTAAGCACTCCATGCCTGGAATGACTCTCATTGCCAATGGTTTCGGACATCCATAAACCATCGATTCTGAGTAAGGGGCGAGGGTACGTATTGGGAAGCCAACATCCGATAGACATCAACACCCAATCCCGCCCGCACTATAGCGGCCTCTATTAATCAATCGGTGGGCTGATAACTTTGTTCTTTTGTTGTGGCGGAAGTACTGTAACATCCATTATTTTCACCCTATACCTTTTGCTATGTCGGTTATTTTAAGACAAGTAGGTTTTGTCGTCGAAGTAGTTGTGTTTACATTCTTTGCATGCGATTTCACGTGACAAGCAGGCCATGAAAAGATGCACATAGGAGAGTAAAGAGTACTAATATTATAGGTATTAGCAAATCAGTTTTAACGCGATAATACGGATATTAGTCGTTCTCGTGGTATATCTTTCCCGGTATTCTGCTTAAGATGCGTTGATTCGGTATTAATAAGGATGCGTCGAGCCATACATGGCGAGCACCGGGATTAATACAGAACCCGACCATCGTTTTGTTCAATTTTAGCTGATTTACGTTTTGAATTCCGTGCGTGTTAAGTGATTTAGCATGCGATTATAAGGTCATAAAAGCAATAGATCATACAAAAAATTGTAAATGCGAATGTAAGTAAATCACGTTGTGAGGAGTTGCACCCTCGGAGTATACACTAAACGGGACACGATGCATTGATAGTTGAGAACGAATCTCGGAATTACCCGGGTCTATTTAGTGTATTTTAGTGTTTGCGGTTGAAGTTGGGACGTTACATGTATTAGTATGTGTAGTGGACCTAGTGTCCACGTTTGACATTATTGTATTGCATAATAATAAAAGTACGAGAATGTAAAGTTTTGTTTAGACGACAACCTAGTGACGATTCGACTTCAAAGGCGGATCCTCCTAGCTTGCCCGGTAATTTCGGCAGAGTTCCGTTACCGTTGACCCTTCCTGCGGCTACTCCGACAGAGCTTCGTTACTATTGACTGATTCTGCGGCTAATCCGGCAAAACTTCGTTACTAGACTATAGCTAGTCGAACACAGGCACCTCGGGATCGAGTGGAGTGCTCAAAGGTGAGGAGTAGCGTCGATGTCGCTTTTATTGGAACTACGATCGAGTGGATCGTTTGCCTCGGGTGTCGGAGTGCGAGTCCTTAGCGAGAATATAGAGGGAGAAGAGAAGAGTTGTGAAATGTGTCGAAATGAGGGTGTGAAGGGGGGTATTTATAGGTGCTTTTGGGTCCTCGTCACCCTGATAGGCACCTGAGTCCAGGCGCACCAAGACTCAGGCGCCTGGGTTCAGGAGTGTGAAGACTCAGGCACGCAGGGTGAGGCGCTTGGTGTTTTGAAGATACGATTTTGATACTTTCCAAAACCAAGGAGTGGGTGTATGATACGAAGCTTGGGGACTAAGGTTTCCCCGGGTTTGACCTAGCACCGTGAGTTTAGTGGGCCTCGGGTACGCATCCAGAGGTTCGCTTGGCGCGGTGCTGACTCGGTTCGAGTTTCGGGACCGATCGGGGTCCCGGTGTCAGAATTGACTCTAATTAGTGTCTATGCGACCTTAACGACACGACTAAGGCTGCCAATATGTTAGCTTAATTTTTCCGAGTAATTTATTTGATCTGTTCTATAGAAAACCACCTAAAACATCGCGAATCCGCGTCGCGTTGCAGTCTGATCGTCATCGGGTGTTTGTTGGGCACTTCTGCAGCCACCAGGTCCAAATCTGGGTGTCTACAGTTATACGAGTCATGGTCAGAATACGTGTCAGAGTTAGTTTTGTACGAATGACGTAGCAGTATTCAACAATTTTAGAATTCTTAAATAAAAACTTAATTATTTATCATATTTAAGTGTTTAAAAAGTTAGATCACTACACATTTAATTATACTACTCTAACTATTTCATTGTTATGGTAGTCTCGAAACACAAATATATTGACATTACAAAAGAATAATAAAGAATATAATAAAGTTAAAACACTTAAATAAATTAACTAATTAAATAATTAAAGACAATGAATATAATTGAGGCACTTTCCGAGTGTTTAACTAATTAAACACTTCTTTTCAACTACATAATACTACGTATAATTTAAATAACTTCATACGAGTCGGGTCAGAAAACGAGTTGGGTCAGAATACGGGTTATAAATAGTTTTGAAACTCTACTTTTCTCTAGCGCTTTGTAATTACAAATTAACATATTTGATATTAATTTTTGATATTTTAATGGTGTTAATATACTCTTTAATTATAATGCTATGTTTAAAAAAATATTAATATCAATTTTGGCAGGCTATTGCTACTGATAGTGACGCTGAAAACGGAAGGGCATGCTGACTGTGAGGACAACTATCCTTGCCGAAATGGGCACGGCTGAGAAGGCCGATTCCCTTCTAGAGAGCTGGACTTCTGTTCAAGGATTCACCCCCTGAAAAGCCTATGACTACTTCAGGGTTGTGCACCCAAAGAAAGCCATTTATGGGGCCATCTGGAACCCCGTCTGTAGCCCTAGTCACAGCATTATCAACACTCTTGCCACTCAGGGGAAGTTGTCTACTATTGATGCCCTTCAAAGTAGAGGTTTTCAACATGGAAATCGATGTGTTCTCTGCAAGGCTAATGAGGAAAACAAACTTCATTTGTTCTTCAATTGTTGTTACTCAAATGAGGTAATAACTAGTATAAATCTTTGGCAAGGAATTACTCAGAAGCCATATAGCCTGGGGAAGGAAATTAAACGTACTATATACCACAAGGGAGGAAAAGCTGGATCACAGAATGGCGACTTTGTTGCATTATCGCCACTACTCATGCTATTTGGGAAGAGCGTAAGAGGAGAGTTTTTGTACAAGTGGAAAGAACACCTAAGGAGCTAGTTAATAGAATCAAAAATCATGCAAGTATTGGACTTTTACATTGTAATCATGGGTCTCATTTTGTTTTTGAGAGACTCAACGTTTAACTTTTGGTTGCCTTTTTGTAAGATTTTGTTACTTTTGTTTTTCCCTCGATGGATAAGTAAGTTGTCCTTCTTGCAAAAAAAAAGAATAATAATTTTAATAAATTCTCATTGACCTAACGGATCATTTAGGGTTCCTGGTCAAACAGGCCACGAGTTGAAAAAGAGTTCATGACCATAAAAACAACAGGTCAAACGAATCAAATTTAGACACTATAAGACATAGATAAACTTAAAGTTCGCGGACAAGTTGTCAAAGAGATATTAATATTTACTCATATACACATTATCTGGTACTTTAATTAGCATTGCACAGGCATAGATGAAATATATTGGACTAAAAAAAATAGATAAAATATAAAAAATTTATATTTTGGACAATCAAAGAAGTTTACTGATGTAAAAGCTGTTGGAAATATAGGGTCACTATAGGGGCGATATATAACTCGAGAATATACATTGTTGTGTCGTGGTATGAAGGCCACTGAATGAGAAACGAAATCGTCCCGACTACGGTACAAATCGGAATGGGCGTCGTCCCCCAAGGTCACACAACACTCCTAAAAGGTTATGTACTCAACCATTAGGAGTTGGAACTCGATGGATGATGACATTTGATGTATATGCCCATATGTCCTATCATGCTCATACTTTATATAATAAGTGTCACATGAGATTAACCTCAAAAGGCATCCAAAGTAACTTTATGATGGAAAATAAATTATCATTATTCTAAATATAATGACATTCATAACCATACTAATAAATTGGTGTCAATATGCTACTTAATGGGAGATACCCTTACTATGCAACAATAGTCAACATATTGTCTTTGCATTATTTCTAACAATCCCCCACTAATGCAAATGACAAACCGAAAACAAAAATTCTGAGCATATGAAAAGGTTGACACTTAGACGTTAATATCTTTCGATTTGAATTAACGTATTAGTGAAATGAGTCAACAACTTACTTACAACAAGAGAATATCTTTCGATTTGAATTCCTTATTGAACTTCGGTTGAGTTATCTTCATAACACATATCATACCTTAAGTTCCACACGAGTTCCGCAATACGATTCAACAAATTTATGGCCAAATGAACCTTGAGATTTTGATGAGTGCTCTAGAAAGATAACTCAATCTTTCATAGAAGGAGGCCAACCCTTCACACTCACTTAGGTGATTCTATCAAGGATATCTCCACATAACCCACTCACTTATGAGCTGTAGAATCATTAAGAGCTCTAAAGCTCAACCTCTCAATACTACGTACGGTGAATCCATCAAGTCCTTCACAAGAGGACCACCCAAACATAGGGATATAGATTCATTAAGAGAAATATCTCAACCTCTATCATTACCATGATCTCATCAAGTCCGTCTCACAAGGACCACCCAAATTTGGGCTATAAGACCATTAAGAGTTATATGCTCAACC
Organism: Agrostemma githago; assembly: GCA_958450325.1. Lineage (NCBI taxonomy): Eukaryota > Viridiplantae > Streptophyta > Magnoliopsida > Caryophyllales > Caryophyllaceae > Agrostemma > Agrostemma githago. Next base: position 18,717,935 of record OY288250.1, read on the forward strand.
TCTATCATTCCGGTGATCTCATTAAGTCCGTCTCACAAGGACCACCCAAATTTGGGCTATAAGACCATTAAGAGCTATATGCTCAACCTTTCAAATACAAACAATTATATTTGATGATTTCAACTCCCTCAAATCTGCATAATACATGTGTGTAATTAACTACACATCATTTTTAGCAATATGAAGCTGAAATCAGCATCAAACATTGCATAGCAATTGATGCCCCCACAATTATGCAATGAATATTAAGCTCACAATCACCATGCATTACCCTGGTAAGGTTAAAAGAGCAAAATAATACGCATACATAATAAATAAAATTATAACCGTCTTCTCAATAGACTTATAATAAAATTATTATAAAGATGAAAGCTTACTCATGATCATTGTGCATCTCACCTTGTGATCCAACATCTTTATAAATATCCAACATGTTGCAATTCTCAATATTGCACCATATATACATCATCATTCTTATATTAGAGAACAATGATCTCGATGATTGTTTCACTTATATTTTCTTTTTGCAAATCCACAAATTAAAATATATATCCTTTACTCACATAAAATCAATCATCATAATCTCATATAGTGTGGTATAAGCCAAATGTACAACATAAATAAATGGACCTTACGCAACCATTATTTATTGACTTAGTCAACAAATTAAAGCTCTTACATTTGGTTCCATTATTCATGTATAAAACACGCTATTGATCATCACTTTCCCCCACAATTAGAGATATACATACTCTTCACAAATTATAAGATATCAACTCAAAAATTGATGCATGAATAATTTTATCAATGATGGGAAGGATTTGTCGTGAATCCCAACCGTCAAATAAAACCAACTAACCTAACTAGGGTAGCTAGGGTAAGTCGGGTAGAATCCACAGGGACGGGAGGTCGGACTAAGGTATGCTACGGTCTAGGACTATGTTCGAGACAAGCTATTCTAAGGAGGGGGAGACTAGGACTAAGCTAGGTCTAAAGCAAGAAAACAATCAAAGGAGAACGGACTAGGATTAGGTCGGGGTCAAAGGGGTAATGGAATGGTCAAGGGAGAACTAGAGTGAAGGAGGTAGTAGGGTAATCTAGGTATAGTCCAGGATCTCGCAACTTAAACCGACCTAGAGGTTCCACCTAGAACCCAACTCGGCGACACACATGACAAACGGGGTTACTAGCGTGATATCGGGGCCTAGGTCGCATCCGGGCTCTCGCAACATAGACCGACCTAGGGGTCGTCCTCACCGGGCTCTCGCAACTTAATGAGGGACCGAACCCACAAACAAACTATCACCCACAAGAGAAAAGCAAGAAAAACAAGTATATGCACATACTAGTCATTCAAGCATTTCAACAAACATGTGATATGCATCAAACCAAGGGGAAACCCCAATCTTCCACCAACATCTCCAACAATCCCTTAATCATCCAATTAACACCCTAATCACCTTACTAACCCTAGCAAGATACTACTCTAACATATCTATACTAAAACTAACACTAAGAAGAGAAATCAATTCAAACAACCAAACTAGCATAATGAAACTAACAAGAACTATGAACTATGAGCAATCCACACAACAAAGATTCAACCTTTAATGAAAGAACAAGATTAAGAGAAAGGAAAAGAAGATTATACCTACTAACAAGATGAAAGGAAGAAGGAAACTTGCATAAATGAGAAAAACCCAAAACAAACATCCAAGTTTGTCAAGCTTGGTGGAGATCTTGAAGAATTCTCAAATTACAAGAGTTAAACTAGGATTAACGATAATCTAAAGGCTAATCTACACTAATCTATGCTAAAATAATCTAGGGTTTTATGTCTAATGTCTAACATAAGATGGTGTCTTAATACAAGAGGGGGGTATATATAGGGTTACAAGTGGAAAGGAGAAGAAAGAAAGCAAGGCGGAGCTGTAGCAGGACCGTCCCGGCCTAGACGAGGTGGTCCCGGTCGGGATGGGGTCGGTCCCGGCCGGGAAGACCTGCTCCCGGTCGGGATGGGCAGTCAGTAGGCTCATCTTCGTTTCCTCCTTCATCCCGGACGGGATGAGGCCATACCCGTTCGGGATTAGCCTTGTAGGCCTCCAATATGAACTTTTTGGTCCCTCCTTGCTTCTCATGGGCTTCCCATCGATTCTCGGGACTCGGGATCGGGTCTCGGACGGGATTGGGTCCCAAGGTCTCGGGGTCGATTCCAAGGCATCGAATCATCGTTCCTTTACTCCATTGGCTCCAAAATGTGTATGTATAGAGTCGAAATCGCTCCAACTCTTCCAAATCGGTCTCGAGAACCTGAAACGAACTAAAGGAAGCATAAGAAGCCCCTAAACCGCTCCCAAGGAGCGATTCTACAAGGAAAATGGGACCAAAACACTACAAAATAGGCACTAAAAACCACACTTATCAACTCCCCCACACTTAACCCTTACTCGCCCTCGAGTAAGCACATACTAACTACTAAACTATCCGAGTGGGTATTAGCGCACCCTACGCCCTTTCAACTCACGCGAGTGCACTTAGAGGAAAAGTGCACCCCGCAAGGCAAGTGGGGTCTTGCGACAAAACTGTGGATGCAACCGGACACAAGACACAAAAAACAAACAAGCACATAAACAAACAAACAAACAAACAAACACATAATCGGTTGCACCCAAAAGAAAACAAATACCGCTTCCCTCAAAAAGCGGTGAAAGAAGCACCGGTTTAGGACTCGAGGTAAGTGACAACGTTCCCAAGCTAGCAATACAAACCAAGGTGGACTAAACCCTAATAGTATGACGATAAAACAACAAAAAACGTTGGTAACTTACCTAGGTCCTCCTAACTTTCTAAAAACGTACTACGGGACGATCGGCGGAGTGGAAAAGTTAAGAACCACGGTGTTAGTCGACACTGTAGGTAAGTGAGACCCCGCCCCCTTTAGCGTGAGCCAAGAGGGTCATCTCATGCCTAAAACCGCCTAACTAATCCAAGTAAAAAGGTGGAAATAATGCAAAATGAGGGAAGACCGACTAATGCCGCTATCATCCTTCCTCGGGACTCGGTCCTTTGGTAGGCTCTTCACGGCAAAAGTCGGAAAAAGGCTTATTTTTGTGGGGATTTCTTTTTGTGAGACGGGTTTTCTTTTGGCATTTTCTTTCTTTTCGACGTTTTGATTTGTTTGTTGCCATGCCATTTCTTTTTCTTCTTTTCTATTTTCTTTTTGGCTTTTGTTCCTTTTCTTTTTCTTCATTATTTTCTTTCTTTCATTTTTCTTTCTTTTCTTTTCTTTGCCCTTTTTGGCAAGATTTGGCTTTTTGGCATTTTCATTGTATAACAAGAAAGAGAGAATTCATCAAATTGCATTTTATTGTGTGGATATGTGTAGGAGGTAGGGTAATGGGTATGTCGGGACGACGTCTTCCCTTCATACTCACAAAAAGTGGAAAACTTGGACTAATCAAACAATCCTAAACACGGTCACTTAGGGGACGGGACTCGGTAACCAAGGCCTTTTCACACCGTGGGTGGTCATAATGGTCAAAAGTGCAAATCCTGTAGTAAATTCCTAGTAAGCTAGAGGGACTCAAGGTAAAGAACCAACGAAATCATTGATTTAGGGTCATTCTACTAGATTAAAGTCCAAGACTCGATTTGCACTACTAGGAAGGAAAAGTAAACGCTTGCACACTAGCCTCTAAACCAGGTTTTGCACAACATAATACAACAAAAAAAATTAAAGACATGACGAAAACGAAATAAAAAGAAACAAAGGCAACAAAAACAAAACATAACAAAACAAACATATAACAAACACCACCCCGATATTCCAAACAAGTCACCAATCAACCACAAACTTTACAAGCTCCGCCCGAGCACACCACAACACACAACTCCTCCATACTCCACGCGGAACAAAGAGGAAAAAGGGGTGAAGAGATGTTACCGGAAGTCTTGAAAGCTCTCCAAAGCTAACGGCGATTTAAGCAACCTATAAAGAAAAAGGGAGGAAAACACGCACAACAACTCAAATATACAAGACACAAAGACACAAAAGGGAAACACAAAAGGGAAAATTCTTTTTGATTTTGTGAAATTTTTTTCAAATTTTTAGGGTTTTCTCAAAGATTTTTCGAAAAAGCTAAGAAAATAAAACTAACTATGCTAGAATATTGCTCCCCCACACTTAAATCGAGCAATGTCCTCATATGCTCAATCGTAGTGTGCGGAGAGACAAAAAAGAAAAAGAAAAGAAACTACGAAAATAAAGCTAAAAATCAAAAATAAAGTGAAGAAAAGGGTAGAAGGTGTCGAGCCGGGGTGTAATCAAGTCACCAAGGGCCGAGACGAGAAAAAGATATGGATGGGGGAAGAAATAAAAGAAGGAAATAAAAGGAAATGGGAGGGGAGGGCTAGGTGTAATCAAGTCACCTAGCTCGGATTCCGCCTAAATCCGACTAAATCCGCAAAAAAGAAAGTGAAAATCTTGTAAATTTTGGATTTTTCGATTGACTCTCGACGTAATCACATCGTCGGGAGTCGAGAGCAACCACTACCGAGGCCTCGAAGGCCACCATGACATCAAGACACATAAGTGTACAAGGGGAAGGGAATAAACAAAGGAAAACAAGCAACAACAAAAACGGAAAAGAAAGGATAGTTGTCGTACCATAGGTTAGCAACTCACTCTCCCCATCGTCTCATAGATCAATAAAGGCACTTTGCTTGTCTTCATCATTGTCATCTCACTTCAAACTTGATAGAACCGCATGGTAGAGGTAGTAATGGTGCGAGGGGGTGGGATTTGATGTGAATATCGGTCTAAAGTGAGGAGGAAATGAGGTTAAGGTATGGAAATGAGGTACATGGGTGGTATGATATGAGAAAGGAAGGTAGGGAGGTTGGGTGGGGGTATACAATGGTTGGGTGGGCTTAAATGTCGAAGAAGAAGCACCAAAAAGGAGTGGGGGATCATCCCGGTCGGGATGGATGATCCCGATCGGGTTGATAAACCCTTCCCGGTCGGGAAGCCTCCTTCCCGATCGGGATGACACTCCAGTGGACTCGATTTTTGGCACCCTCATCCCGATCGGGACGGCCCCATCCCAGTCGAGACGACACACCTTTCCCGGTCGGGAAGGGTCTTCATGACTCCCATGACCCCAAAAACCGACTCCCATACTCACGATCCAAGCTCTATCGATAACCAATCCTCTCAAGGAGTCATCTTCACTTCACCTATCACAATAAACTCAAAATACACATCAAATTCACTCCCTCACATCGCTCATCAAAATACCAAAACAATTACAAGAGTCCCACAAAAACAAAAGAGTCCTAGAAACAAAACTACACAAATACAAACACAAGTATTCTAAAGAGGAGAGGAGGGGAATATACAACATGACGGTTCTTTAGGAACTCCGTCAAACCTAGGATGGTGGACTCTTCTTCAACCGTAGCCCTCAAGGGCATGGAGGAGCAAGTCGAACGCGCTACCGACATCATAGTGAAGGCCCAAGAAGCGCTCGAGCTTAACCGACCCCCACGGCCTCCAAGGTGGAGGCAAGAAGTAGGATTCCCAAGACCCAAAATCATCTTCCAAGTAGTCTCCGGGGTCTATCCATCCTACGAGCTTCACCGATCTCTTCCTCCCTAAGCATTGCCTCCAATCACAAGCAAGCTTCATCTCCAAGAAACGAGGCACAAAAAGCAGTTTTGACCTCATTTCCTCGTTGCACACCCCCACACTTGCCTCAAGTTGTGGTTCCCCATCTACATCACTCAGCCCCACATCATCATGGAGAAGAGAATCGAAACTTCTACCGACGGTTTCAATTTCTTCCAAACCATCTCTCGGTGTACTAGCAAGGGGCGCTTGATGCTTGTCCAAATTATCGCACAAGGGCAACTCAAGGCTATCAATTTCACCCAACAACTTCACAAACTCCACCAAATCATCCAACTCACCATCCTCCTCCAATTCCTCGCCAATGTTGCCTTCACCAAGGGTCATATCCTCATTCGTCTCTTTTTGGGTAGACGATTGAGGTTCTTCAAAGCAAATTTCTCCTCCAAAGGGAACTACATCGGCGGCTTCATGGCTAGGTTGCTCCCCTTTCTCAAGTGGGCACCCTTCATCTAATTGTGATGTTCGGGATAAAAGCATTACGGTTTTAACCGCTATTGCATTTAATCGAGCATCCCTCGCCTCGTTTTCCCTTCGAAATCGGGCCATGAATTCATCTTGCTCTTTTTGCATTTGAATGGCCATTTCTTGTGTGCTCCTTTGCAATTGAAGAATCGAATGATACAACTCCAAGTTTGACGATTGGTGGTCATTGGGGTCTTGTAAAGCTCCTTGATAATCTTGATGATGCCCAAGGGGTGGGGCATCATATTGTTGTTAGCAAGGTTGAGGTGATTGGTAGTATTGTGGGTCATGGGGTTCATATTGTGGTTGGGGTGTAGGGTAATATGGTGGGTTTTGGGGGTATTGGCTCCCATAAGGTGAATCTTGATTGAACATGGTGGGTTCACATTGATAACTCGAGTAATAGTCACCATGATCGTAGGATTGGTAATCGTTCACTTGTTGGTAGCCGTTTTCATAATCTTGAAGATCATACCCGTCTTGATTACCCCAAGAAGCTTGATAATGGTAGGGGGACGTCATGTCATACCCTTGGTTCATGGAAGAAGAGGAGTAGCTCAAATCGGCTTCCGAGTGTGTGGAGTTTAGATCAAACCCCATGCTTGCTCGAAAATCGCAGCTCATACCCGGTTGGAAACCACTCATTCTAGCAACCGTCCGTTTAAGCGGCTCTGAGTTGCAAGAAGAAGATAATCACCACCTCTAAAAACAAACTGTAGACTAAGAACAAACGTGAGAAGCCTAGTGCTTTTTGGGCACTAGACAAGAGAGAAATAAACTTCACACACACAAGAAGCAAGGTAACAAAAAGAAAAAATAAAAACACAAACACAAAGACAAAGTCAAGTAACTAGGAAAACAAAGTCCAAACTAGCACCGTCCCCGGCAACGGCGCCAAATTGATGGTATGGATTTGTCGTGAATCCCAACCGTCAAATAAAACCAACTAACCTAACTAGGGTAGCTAGGGTAAGTCGGGTCGAATCCACAGGGACGGGAGGTCGGACTAAGGTATGCAACGGTCTAGGACTATGTTCGAGACAAGCTATTCTAAGGAGGGGGAGACTAGGACTAAGCTAGGTCTAAAGCAAGAAAACAATCAAAGGAGAACGGGCTAGGATTAGGTCGGGGTCAAAGGGGTAATGGAATGGTCAAGTGAGAACTAGAGTGAAGGAGGTAGTAGGGTAATCTAGGTATAGTCCGGGCTCTCGCAACTTAAACCGACCTAGAGGTTCCACCTAGAACCCAACTCGGCGACACACATGACAAACGGGGTTACTAGCGTGATATCGGGGCCTAGGTCGCATCCGGGCTCTCGCAACTTAGACCGACCTAGGGGTCGTCCTCACCGGGCTCTCGCAACTTAATGAGGGAACCGAACCCACAAACAAACTATCACCCACAAGAGAAAAGCAAGAAAAACAAGCATATGCACATACTAGTCATTCAAGCATTTCAACAAACATGTGATATGCATCAAACCAAGGGGAAACCCAAATCTTCCACCAACATCTCCAACAATCCCTTAATCATCCAATTAACACCCTAATCACCTTACTAACCCTAGCAAGATACTACTCTAACATATCTATACTAAAACTAACACTAAGAAGAGAAATCAATTCAAACAACCAAACTAGCATAATGAAACTAACAAGAACTATGAACTATGAGCAATCCACACAACAAAGATTCAACCTTTAATGAAAGAACAAGATTAAGAGAAAGGAAAAGAAGATTATACCTACTAACAAGATGAAAGGAAGAAGGAAACTTGCATAAATGAGAAAAACCCAAAACAAACATCTAAGTTTGTCAAGCTTGGTGGAGATCTTGAAGAATTCTCAAATTACAAGAGTTAAACTAGGATTAACGATAATCTAAAGGCTAATCTACACTAATCTATGCTAATCTATGCTAAAATAATCTAGGGTTTTATGTCTAACGTCTAACATAAGATGGTGTCTTAAAACAAGAGGGGGGTATATATAGGGTTACAAGTGGAAAGGAGAAGAAAGAAAGCAAGGCGGAGCTGTAGCAGGCCCGTCCCGGCCTAGACGAGGTGGTCCCGGTCGGGATGGGGTCGGTCCCGGCCGGGAAGACCTGCTCCCGGTCGGGATGGGCAGTCAGTAGGCTCATCTTCGTTTCCTCCTTCATCCCGGACGGGATGAGGCCATACCCGTTCGGGATGAGCCTTGTAGGCCTCCAATATGAACTTTTTGGTCCCTCCTTGCTTCACATGGGCTTCCCATCGATTCTCGGGACTCGGGATCGGGTCTCGGAGGCTCGGGATTGGGTCCCAAGGTCTCGGGGTCGATTCCAAGGCACCGAATCATCGTTCCTTTACTCCGTTGGCTCCAAAATGTGTATGTATAGAGTCGAAATCGCTCCAACTCTTCCAAATCGGTCTCGGGAACCTGAAACGAACTAAAGGAAGCATAAGAAGCCCCTAAACCGCTCCCAATGAGCGATTCTACAAGGAAAATGGGACTAAAACACTACAAAATAGGCACTACAAACCACACTTATCAATCAAACAAGTTGAATGACTTCCCCCACATGTTGTCACACCACGAAATAGTGACAAACATAATCGTTCAAACAAAATATACAAATTATTCATCCATTAATCATCCCAACTTTTAGATATCAAATAATTATGTCTGACAATTTATCTATTCCATAATCTATTCTTAGAGAAATTTATTATCAAATAATTCATCCAATTATTTAATACTTAATCAAGATTATGCATGTCAATAAAAATAAAATATTTAACCCCCACATATAGCTTATTTTACTCAAGTGAGCATTGATGCGTCTCTAGTGTGAATAAATTCTCCTTCCAAATGTATCCAAAATAATTTACAAGACAAGTACACACGTGTCTTTTCAAAACATTAGTAATGATACGAAAAATCACACTAATATATAATTTCAACATATATTATACATATTCAATTTTCTCAAGCAAAACATACATGATGTTCTTAAATTGATTAATGAATAATATTCAATATCATACTATATATTAAGTGCATAGAATAAATTTATAACGGCTATATAATAAATTTATAACGACTATATAATAAATCCAAATATTGCCCACATTACTCATAAGAGCATATAATCTCCACATGGTATCTCCCGAGACAACATAATTTGCACAAAATCATTAATAATTAATTATTACCTCACTAATAATCACATTAATTATTTTGATCGTAGGCATATAATATTCTCCATTAACATAGAAAAACGTTTACCTTTTAGTTGTATACTAATACAAACATGTGTGCAAATTCATCATCCATCATGAAATATTGAGGCTAACACATTCAACATATGTTCAGAAACAACATTAACATCCTACTCTTATCAAATAATTTATCTTCCATTCAATGACGATAAAGATACTCATCTACCAAACGTAATTATTTTATCATCATGAATCACAAGAAGACAAGAACTAAACTCATAGATACCATACCTCATTCTCAAGGATGAATATTGATAATAAAATAAGATAATACCATCCACTCATAAACCTTCAAAAACTTTCAGCATACTACCACGACATTGTGTCCCGTTTTCCGAAGAGTAAATGGCAGAATCAGCTCACGCCTTCAACTAAAGAGTTGTAGCCCCTCTTCTTAGCTTTCCAACGCCATATTACACGTCCTAATCAGAGGTCTAGAGACGGATTTATTATCATAATACCGAACTGATGTCTCACCCTCAACGAGATGAATCTTACCAACGAAACAAGATAGCCAATTGAAACAATTCCAATGACTAGTGATGAACACAACCACAATAATAGTGACATAATTTCATTTCTCAATTGTTGGAAATATAGGGTCACTATAGGGGCGATATATAACTCGAGAATATACGTTGTTGTGTCGTGGTATGAAGGCCACTGAATGAGAAACGAAATCGCCCCGACTACGGTACAAATTGGAATGGGCGTCGTCCCCCAAGGTCACACAACACTCCTAAAAGCTTGTGTACTCAACCATTAGGAGTTGGAACTCGATGGTATACTCAGAATTTATCAAAGAGATTTGGATGATGACATTTGATGTATATGCCCATATGTCCTATCATGCTCATACTTTATATAATAAGTGTCACATGAGATTAACCTCAAAAGGCATCCAAAGTCACTTTATGATGGAAAATAAATTATCATTATTCTAAATATAATGACATTCATAACCATACTAATAAATTGGTGTCAATATGCTACTTAATGGGAGATACCCTTACTATGCAACAATAGTCAACATATTGTCTCTGCATTATTTCTAACAAAAGCTACCACACAACCGATGCATGTGATGTCGGTTAGTGAACTCTTTTTTTTAGCATCGGTGCATCGCACGGATATCATTCTAGTTGATTAATATGGAAAACATCATGTTTTAGAAAAATGCATTTTGGCGCCAAAAAACCAATGTGATGGTTTCTGTTTTATTAGTGTGTGTGTGTGTGTGTGTGTGTGTGTGTATGTGTGTGTGTATATATATACATATATATATATATATATATATATATATATATATATATAGAGAGAGAGAGAGAGAGAGAGAGAGGCGGGATCTGGTACATTTGTCAAATTTGGTACAATTTATCTTTTAATTGTGGCCATTGGATCTCACATGATCAAGAGGTAAGATTAAAACTCTGAGGCAGGATCTGGTACATTTGTCAAATTTGGTACAATTTATCTTTTAATTGTGGCCATTGGATCTCACATGATCAAGAGGTAAGATTAAAACTCTCTAAATCCCCAAAGCAATTTTTTCTCATATTCTTATAGTTATTTTGATGTACAAACAAGATTATTTTAATGAAGAAGCATAATTATTTTATAGTTAACTACTCAATTGTTTGCTGAGAATAATGTTATCAGGTTATACGTCGTTATTCAATTGAAGAATAATGTTTTGTTGTAACTATATCTGGTACGTAGTTAGTTTATAGTTATTTCAACGTAGATACGTAGTGATTCCAATGTAGAAAGTCAGTTATTATATTGAATAACTTGTGTTTTTGTATTGAGATGAAATTCAAATATAATTAACTTTATAATAATGTCATCTAATTTTAATTAGTTATTCCAATGTAGAAACTAAGTTATTGTGATGAAAAAGTCGTGTTATTATATTGGGCTGAAACTCTAATATAATCCATTTTAGAATAATGTTATATAATTTTATCTAGTTTGTCCAATGTGAAACTCAATTATTGTAAAGAATAATTCGTGTTATTGTACTGAGATGAAACATCTTGCATGTCATTGAGAGCACACCCAATAAAAAGGCTCACTGAAAGACAAAAAAACAAAAAAGATGGGGTTAGTTAGAGTACAAAAAAATGAAATACAATAATCACATATATGCGATAGAATAACTATAAAAACACTATAAAATAACTGCTTATGCAACATTGCAACACAGTAACTAATATAATAAAATAACTACAAGAATAATATAAAATAACTGCAACAATAGTATAGAATAACTGGAATAACATAATAAAATTATTGTGTCTTTCATAGTTAATAATGTACGGGATACCTAAAACAGGAATTCATGCTATGCAATAATGGGTAGTTATTTCAATTTTTTAAAATAACTACATTACAATACGAAAATATTGAAAAATCAGAATCGAAATTGATAAAATTGAAAGAATAAGAATCGAAAAAATTGAAAATTGATAGATGCGTTTTGTGATTTCAATTGAAATAATAAAAAAATTGAAATACGTGATTTCAGATGGGGAAAAAAAATCAGAATCGAAAAAATTGAAAATTGATAAAAATTGATAGATATGTTTCGTGATTTCAATTGAAATAATACAAAAAAATTGAAATACGTGGTTTCAGATGCGACTTGCGATTCATATTCGTGGTTTCAATTGAAAAAAAATTGACCTTCGATGTGAAAATGGTGAGCGTCTGCGATTCAATTTCGTGATTTCAATTGAAAAAAACCGACCTTCGATGTGAATATGGTGAGCGTCCTTCGCGAATACTGTGAGGTTTTGTTGTTTTGTTTCAGTTGTTTTGTTTTTCTGATTCAGTTTAGGGTTTGATGATGTCAGTTAAGTTATAATAATCAATCTTGGCCTTTGATTTTACTAGATCTAATAATGGCTGTAAATTTAAGGTAGATTGTACAAAAACTTAAGGTGGGTAAAAGATCCCACTTCTATATATATGTTACTACTTTTTCATATTAAAATGTGGTCACTATTTAACTTAAAGTGGTCACTAAATAACATAAAGTGGTAACTTTTTATCATAAATTAGATCCGTCGTACGGTACAACGGTTGTATATTATAATTTGTGATATACATATATAGATAGATAGATAGATATAGATGGATAGATAGATAGATACATTCATACTTCGTATAAATATATACCTTGTAAATGTTAATCATGTGTAGACACCCACATTTTGACCGCTAGGCGTCTATAGCAGTTTCCAAAAAACACCAGATAATGATCGGACGTAAACATGGCTTAATACACTCGATTTTCGGACTCGGAATCAATAGTAATTGGCACGAGTTTTTAGCGGAGTAAAAATATCACAAAACAGACCTCAAATCCAAGCCCAGTGGGTCGTTTCCAGTCAAATGAGACTAATTTGGGTCAAAACCGACACCAAGGGCAAAACCATCTTTTAACGACCGAGCCAAATCCCGGTCAAAGACATTTCCGAGGCGTAAAAATCTGTCACGCCACTTCAAAAATCTGACTCGAAGTCAAATACTACACAAATATCAGCTACAAAGTAGGAATCCTTTCCTATCCAAACTCGGAATCCTACTCCATCTAAACCGGGTGTTTCTTCCCATGCAAGTAACATTTTCCTATCCAAGGACAGAATCCCACTTCATCTTAACCGGTTGTTTTCTTCCTTTGCAAGATATCAATCTCCTATCCCAAGTCGGTATTTTGTCCTATAAATACCCCACCCTGGCACACACAAATCAGACACACAATTCCCGACATCAATTACAACATCAATACACATCAACAAAATTACAACCCGGAATTCCAGCAATACTAGGCATATTATATTCCGATTTTCCCTCTAGAAATCCTATAGGATTTCTGACCATTCACAACCCGAAATTCTTGGCAATTTTAGGCAAACCATATACAAACCCGAGAGCAAAACTCGCCAAATCCCTAACCATACACACCATAACTCACCTATATACATCTTAACGCTCCCGCGCCTAGGCCGCTACTATGAGTCAGTTTTCGAGATAATCAAGCATGTAGGTTGAGGGTGTTATAAATCCCGACTTCTACCTTTTCTTCTCTTTCTCTCATCCGTCCGTCTTTTTATACGGCCATCGTCACGTCTTTTATTTTTTATTTTTTCTCGTTCCTAATATCGATATTGTCGTACTATTTTCAATAAAGAGTTGATAAGTGTAGTTTGTAATGCCTATTTGTTGTGTTTGGTCCCGATTTCTCTTGTGAAATCGCTCTTTGGAGCGGTTTCTGGGCTACTTATGCTTCTTCTAGTTCGTTTTAGGTTCCCAAGACCATTCATGGAGAATTGGAACGATTCCGACTCGTTTCCTACACTTTTGGAGCCAACGAAGAGAAGGAACGATCACTCGGTGCCTTAGATTCGATCCCGAGACCTTGGGACCCATTCCCGAGCCCCGAGAATCGATGAGAAGCCCATGAGAAGCAAGGAGAGACCTTAGAGATCATATTGGAGGCCTACAAGACCCTTCCCGGGCGGGAAGAGTAGCCTTCCCGGTCGGGAAGGAGTGCGTGAATACAGCGGCTACTGTTGAGCCATCCCGACCGGGAAGGGTGTGTCATCCCGACCGGGACCATCCATCCCGAGCGGGATGGGCCAGCTGTAGCCCGCATGACTTCTTTTCTCCTCTTTCATTCTTGTAACCTTATAAATACTTTTCCCTTGTATTGTTTAAGCATCTTAGACCCCTCTACATTATTCTAAACCATAGATAGACTTCCTCCTCTCATTATCTTAATCTCTCTTTAAACTTTTGTTAATCTTAGATTAATCCTAGTAATTAGTCTTGTATTAAGGTGATTCTTAAAGACTCATCCAAGATTGGCAACCTTGGGAGATTATGTTGATAATGTTTTGGAGTTCATGTTAGTTCATAATGAATGTTTTGTTATTTATGTTGATTTCTCTTGATAGTGTTAGATTTAGTTTCATTATGAGTGAGTAGACTCTTTGTGAGGTTAGTAGGGGGATTAAGTGTGGATTATGGGTAATTAGGGTTCGATTAAGGGAAAAGGTGGAATCTTTGTTACTAGTCACTTGTTGAGCACTCTATGTGTTTGTTGAATTGCTTGTTTGAGTTGTAGTGGCCATGTTTCTCATGCTTGTTTTCATCTTCTCATTTTGTAATCAATTTGTGGTGAATGCTTGTGGTTTGGGTAATACTTTGCATGAGTATTCGGGTCTAGTCTTTGACACGAGAGTGCGGACTTAGGCTTTGACGCGAGAGCGCGGACCGATCTTAGTGACTAGGTGAAACCTACACCCTTGACCTCCCAACTATCCTACTACACTTATGAACCCAACCTAACCCTACTCCTTCCCATATTTGATTTCTCCATCTCCTTAGTTAATCATTTCTCTAGTTTGATAGTTTCATAAGCTTTAGCTGTTCAATTAGTTCACATCATACATAGTTCATTGTTAGTCCACTTTCATCCCCTCCAACCATCATAGTTAATCAATTCTTGTTAGTTAGTCTCCCTTTGTGTTGTGTTGGTAATTTAGTCTTGTTTGTGAGTTGACCCCAGTCTAGACACCCATATAACCGTCTCCGTGGATATCGACCCGACTTACCCTAGCTACTAGTTAGGTATAGTTGGTATACTTGATCGGTAGGACCCACGGCAATTCCCTCCCATCAATTTGGCGTCGTTGCCGGGGACGGTGCATGTTTAGACTTAGTTTGCTTATTAGCTAGACTTAGTTAATCTTCTTTGTGTTCTTCTTCTATCCCTTGTGCATATTTTGTAGGCTTTTTCTTTGTTTTATTGTTTTCTTTTCTCTTTGTCTTCCGTTGTGCTCGTTTATTGTCTTTGCCTAGTGCCCATAAAGCACTAGGTGTTCTCACGTTTGTTCAAGTGTGTAGTGCATGCCTAGGAGGAGAGGCGATTTCTTTCTCTTCAATCCAGAGCCGGAAAGACTCTTTAGAGCCTTTCGCCAACGGACGATTGATCGGGTTAGAGCCTCTCAACCGAGTACTAGCAATACCATTGAAGAACAAGCTCAAGGATCTGACTTGAACGAGACACCTCGAGAGATGGCCGAAGGGAATTTTATCAATCCTTTTGGTAATTCTAGTCACTCTTCTCAACCTAGTTCCCCTTCTACATCTACATCAACACCGTCTACACCATCATCTCCCGCATATCCAACAATGCCTAAGTTCTCTTCTCATTCAACCTTTACGGAAGACGTTTTGCCTGGTCCAACCGCTTTACCGGCCGCATATACCGGCAACTTTGTGGCAAAAACGCCATTTATCCAATTGGTCTAAAGAAGTCAATTTAGTGGGTTACCAACCGAAGATCCTCATCAACACATAGAAACCTTTTCGGACTATTGCGATGCTATCTCACAACCGGGAATAACCCAAGACCAAATCCGGTGGGTATTATTTCCCTTCTCTTTGATTGGTAAGGCTAAGCAATGGTTCAAAGGTTTAGACAAGGCGGCTCTCGGTATTGACACTTGAAAGAAGCTAGCCTTAGCTTTCTACCAACAATTTTATTCACCGGAGAAGACCAATCTATTGAGAGCTTCTATCACGGGATTTCAGCAACGTTATGAAGAATGCCTCTATGAATCGTGGGAAAGATTCAAAGCCTTGATCCGTTCTTGTCCTCACCATGGTTTATCACAGTGGTTCCTCGTTCAACAGTTTTGGAACGGGTTATATGAAGATTCAAGGGCCATACTCAATATGGGATCTAATGGAAGGTTTACCGAGGTAGATGATGACCAAACTTGGTCAAGAATCGAGGAGATGGCGGCACACAACTCCCAATACTCAAGGCCTAGGAAGGCGAATCGAGGGGGAAGGCACGAGATCGATGCCATTACACAATTAAGTATTGATCTTGGAGCACAATTAAAAACTCACATGGAAACTATTGACAAGAATCTCCAAAGCCATTTTGATCAAGGTCAAAGCACAAGTGCCTCCCACCAACATTCAACTCAACAAGTCAATGCTTTGGGAGTTGTATCTCCTACATCTTATTATGGGATATGCGAGATTTGCGGGATATTTGGACATGAACCTCAACATTGTCGAGGTAGTATTGAGCAAGTGAATGCCTTTCAAGCGTTCAAGCAAGGTGCCCCATACTCTAACTTCAAGCAAAATGTGTCAAATCCTCACATGTTCCAAGCTTCCCATCAAGCTTCTCAACAACAATCTCTACAACACCGTCCATATGTTCCACCTCCCTTAAGGGACAACAACCAAGGCTACCAAGGCTATGTAGGCAACCCAAGGCCATTCCAACAACATAACCAAGGTACCTTTAGCAACAATCAAGGGTTCCACAATCAAGGGAACTTCAATCATCAAGGTGGTTTCCAAGGAAATCAACACTCCCAAGGACATCAAAACTACAACCATGGTAACACTCAAGGCCTTAATCAAGGCAACTCTCATGGGTTCCAAGGGAACCTTCAACAACAACAAGGATCTCAAGGTACTCAACATGAAAGCAAGCAAAGGAGTCGGTCTCCTATTCATGATTATGGCATTCCTCTAGCCATCACCAACACTCCTCATAACCAACAATCTCCCTCTCGGGATTTCGACATGCAAAAATCAATGTTGGATGTGCAAAGGAGTAATCAAGAAATGCAAAGAAGCCAAATGGAGATGCTAAGAAACCAACAAGAATTCTTTGCTCATCTTCAAAGGGAGAACATAGCAAGAGATGCTCATATGAAGATGCTCGAAACCCAAATAGCTCAAGTTGCTTCGGGTAGCTCTTCAAGGCAAAAGCGGCAACTACCTCCTCAAGGTGAACCGGCGAAATTTGAACGTGTGAATGCTATTACCTTGAGGAGTGGTGCATCTTATGACTCCCCCATGTTTCCTAGTGAGCAACAAGCAATGAAAGAAGTTGTATCTCCATCTCAAGACAATTCAAGCTTGGGAAATCCAATGGAGGAGCAAGTCTTGTGGGAGATTGAGAAACCCCATGAAGACAAGCTTCCCCCACTTCTAGGAAAACACAAAGGAAAGAGGAAAATGTCAATTAAAAACTCCAACCCTAATGAGCAAGACAAGATACATATTAAGTTGTCATTCCCAACAAGGCAAATGAAGACCAAGGTGGATATTCAATATGACAAGTTCCGTGATATTGTGAAGAAGTTGTATGTGAGTGCCCCTTTTACCGAGCTACTTACCCAAGTCCCGTCATATGGAAGATTCATGAAAGAAATCTTGGCTAGGAAGAGATCCGTCGACAAGGAAGAGACCATAGCGTTCACAAGAGAGGTGAGCGAGCTCATTCAAGGTTCTACACTTCCCAAGTTGAAGGATCCGGGTAGCTTCTCAATCCCGTGCACCATAGGCAACTTGAAGATTGAAAGGGCATTATGTGATTTGGGTGCGAGTGTAAGCATTATTCCCAATTCCATTTGTGAGCGACTTGGGATGAAAGAGCTCAAGTGTACTTCTATTACACTCCAAATGGCTGATCGTTCACTCAACCGACCATTGGGGATGTTAGAAGATGTGCCACTAAGAATCGGGAAGTTCTTCATTCCGGTCGACTTCCTTGTACTTGATATGCCGGAAGATGCTGTCACTCCCATAATCCTAGACCGCCCCTTTCTACATACCGCCGGTGCGATGATTGATGTAAAGAATGGTAGGATCACATTTGAGCTAGGCGACGAGAAGCTCGTGTTTAACCTCCAAGGCAACACCTCACCTACAAATGATGAGTCTTGTAATATGATCCATGCCATGAAAGACATCGATCTAGGGGATGAGTCGGGTGAAAGCTTGAAAGACAACTTCTATAGAATCGAAGATGATGATTCCGAGCTTGGGGCGGATGAATGCCCATATCATGAGATTGAGGACAAGTTGCAAGGAAAGAAGAAAGTTAAGCCTCCCTTGAGGCCTTGTGAATATGAGTGGAAGTTTGGGTATATACCAAAGGATCGAAAGTACAAGTTCAAACCATTGAACTTAGTAGATCGGGATGCCCCGGGAACTTCTAGACAAGGTTGTGAAGAACCTTGGAGTGTGGATTGGTATTCCACAAGCTTGATTGAAGACTTCTCGAGAGCCTTCGATTTGTTACTTCGTGCCCTTGATGGCGATGGAATTGGCTACAATGTTGTTGAAAAATGATTGAAGAATGCACCATCCTTGGTTTGACGGAGTTCCAAAAGAACCGTCTTATTGTATATATCTCTTTCTTGTAATTCTTTTGAGTTTTGTGTAATCCTTGTAATTTGGTATTTTGATGAGCGTTGTGAGGGAGAGATTTTGATGGATGTTTTGAGCTTATTTGATGGGTGTGAAGTGAAGATGAATCTTAGAGAGGAGTGGTTATTGATAGAGCTTGGATTTTGAGCAAGGAAGTCGGGTTTTTGAGCTTTTCTTAAGCTTTTGGGGACGAGATTCTAGGTCTCGTTGTATTGGTGGCCTTGTGGGTGAAGCTATCAAAATTATGAAGGGCTAGAAGACTCTTCCCAACCGGGAAGGAAGCGTCCCGACCGGGAAGGATGAGCCATCTCGATTGGGAAGGATGTCATCCTGATCGGGATGAGTGTGCTAAAAATTGGGTTTTCTGGAGTGTGATCCCGTCAAGTTCATCCCGACCGAGATGGTGCCCTGCTCCTCCTTTTTCCTCTTCTTTGTCATGTGAGCCCACCCTACCACTTTAGACCCCCTCTCAACCTCCCTACCTACCCTTCCACCTATCATATGACCCCTACACTTCATATACGTACATTCATCTCATTTTCTCTTCACTATACACCGAGTTTCACATCAAATCCCACCTCCTTTTACCATTGCAAGCTTACCACTTCAACCATGCAACCTTATCGAGAATGAAGAGGAATAACAATGATGAAGACTAGCTATGTGCCGATATCGAACATTGAGACGATGGAGTGAGTGAGTTGCTAACCGATTGGTACGGCAACTATCCTTTCTTTTCCGTCTTTTATTGCATGTCTCCCTTTATTTGTTCCCTTCCACCTTTTTGTGTCATGGTGGCCCTCGGGGCCTTGGTAGTTGTTGCTCCAGACTCTCGATGACGTGACTACATTGAGAGTCATTTCAAAATCCATATTTGCAAGTATTTTCACTTTTTCTTTAATTTATTTCCCTTTTGTTAGGATTTAGTCGGATTCGGGCGGAATCCGGGCTAGGTGACTTGATTACACCTAGTCCTCCCCTCCCATTTCCTTTTATTTCTTTCTTTTTATTTCATCCCCCATCCATATCTTTTCTTGTCTCGGCCCATGGTGACTTGATTACACCCCGGCCGGACACATTCTACCCTTTTCTCCGCTTTTCTTTTTGATTTTTTAGCTTTATTTTCGTAGGTTCTTTTCTTTTTAGTGTCTCCACATACTATCGATCGAGCATGAGAACATTGCTTGGTTTAAGT
This sequence comes from Agrostemma githago, assembly GCA_958450325.1. Taxonomy (NCBI): domain Eukaryota; kingdom Viridiplantae; phylum Streptophyta; class Magnoliopsida; order Caryophyllales; family Caryophyllaceae; genus Agrostemma; species Agrostemma githago. The sequence goes on from OY288250.1 coordinate 18,737,795, forward strand.
GTGGGGGAGCGATATCCTAGTGTAGTTTAGTTTTATTTTCGTAGTTTTTCCAAAAAAACCCTTAAAAATTCCTACAAATTTGAAAATTTTCACAAAAATCAAAAAGATTTTCTTTTGTGTCTTTTCCTTTGGTGTCTTTGTGTCGTAAATTTTTTGTGTTGTGTGTGTTTTGCCTCCCTTTTTCCTTGTAGTCGCTTAATCACCGTTAACTTTAGAGGGCTTTCAAGACATCCGGTAACATCTTTTATCCCTTTTTCCTCTTTGTCTCATGTGGAGTTTGGAGGAGATTTGTGATGATGTGTGCTCGGGTGGAGCTTTGTAGAGTTTGAGGTTGATTGGGTTGCTTATTTGTATGTTTCGAGGTGGTGTTTGTTTTGTTTGTATGTTTGTTCTCTTTTCTCTTATTTTGTTTTGTTTTTTTGTGTGTGTCTCATTTTGTTTCGTCCTTGTTGTGTCTTGTTTAGTTTGTGTCTAGTGTGTAAAAAGGTTTTCGAAAACCCGATTTTGAGGCTAGTGAGCAAGTGTGTAGACACCCGCATTTTGACTGCCACGTGTCTATGGCAGTTTCCATAAAACACCCGATGATGATCGGACGCAAACGTGTTTCTACGCGCTCGGATGTGGGCTCAAAACCATTAGTTGCTGGTTTACGCACTTACGGAGTACAAATCTCACAAAACTGACCTCGAATTCAGGCCCAGTGGGTCATTTCCAATCAAATAAGGCTAATTTGGGCCAAAACCGACACCGGAAATAAAACCGACTTTTTGCGATTGGGTCAAACCCCGGTCAAAGCCGTTTCCGAGACACATAAAAGCAGCCACACAAACATCAAAAACTCAGCCCAAATACAAAACCCATCTCGAGGTCCAAAACATTGGACCCGTGCGATTCAGTCAGCCCACTCGATCGAGTGCTCAGCCCTTACGCAAGCCCGACTGCAGTCGCACTGGGCCACTCGACCGAGTTGGCTAGTTACTCGGTCGAGTAACCCTACCCGGGGGTATGTAGCCTAGCCTATATATACAACCCCATGCACACACTTCAAGACAACTTTTTGAAACCCTAATTCAACCCTAATCAAACCCTAATCAGTCTCTAATCTACACTACACTCAAATCCTAACCCTTGCATCTAGGAATTCAAACCCTAATCACCATAACTTAGCCTACATCTCGATACTCCCGTGCTAGCCACAACTAAGAGTCCCGTCCGAGAACAAGAACATGTAGGTTGAGGGTGCAAAAACCCCTTTCTTCTCCTTTCTCTTCTTCTTCGCGTCGTCCGTCGTCGTTGTCATCATTCTTTTTCATTTTGTTCGCGTCTATAATATCGCTAATAATTACTTGTATTAAAAGCATTAAAATACTTGTGGATTTGTGTCGAGTGCGAAGGATGTCGGAATAAGAAAACCCGAATATACAAGGGTATTGCACCCAGCGTTGCCGATCGCTTATCCCGACACCCCTAGCACTTGATTATTGAAGCGAGTCAACTTAAACGTTAATCTCTTTTTTATTTTTGTTCGCGTCATCATTAACCGCGTATTCCATCAATTTTAAAACTTTTTTTCAAAACAAATATTTTTTTTTAGTAAGGGTCGAAACCCGTTGGCGTGGATCCGATATCACATAATCCTTAGGGATTTTTTACGATGTCGGGAAGCCGAGGGAATCAAGTCTTTCAATTCAAGTAAAGTGTCAATCTATTAAATTCGATACCAATTCACTAATTGGATGTCAAATCTAAATGATTCAGTCAAATAATTTAACTAATCCGATTTTTCGTTGATGCTAACATAGATGTCATTAATTCGATAAGAATGCGACACTATAAACGCGGAGGAAAGTTCATATCGTTTTGGTAGACTTAAACGACTTATAGCGATTTCCTTAGTTTCACTCTAATATTCGATATCGATTCAATAATCGGGCGTCGAATATGACGAGCATTGTATATGTGAATCGAGCATAAATTGTATAATATTCATGCCCGATTCAACAAAGTCGTCAAATTATCAAAATTAAAAGCAATTTCGAAATCGATAACGAATTGCAAAGCGAACCCTAGTTCGTACAGGGGGCACTCGATCGAGTGCCTAGCCCACTCGGTCGAGTGGCACCCCAAAAACCGAGACAGAGGGTTTTTTTTACCTCCACTCGGTCGAGTCTCGCAATGACTCGGTCGAGTGGCAACGTACTCGGTCGAGTTCGCCAATAACTCGCTCGAGTAGCGTCTAAAATACGGGACAAAAGCCTTTTCAGAGGTCCACTCGGTCGAGTCCTTCAATGACTCGGTCGGGTGGCCTTATCACGGCAAAACCGTGATTCCTATAACACTTCTCTAGTCTCGATAACGCTTTTTTTTATGACTTAGGTCAACACGTGTTAAATTAATCATGTGAAACATCACTTTTCAAAACCATGCGTCATTCTATTTACATTATTCCATATTACATTATCCGCAAACCGTTATTATCGTTATATCGTTACTAACAAGTTTGTTGTTTCTCTATTTTGTTTATTTTATTGCACTAAAATGAACCCACATGCTAAATTCAACTTCGACGTTAAAATTAGCTGCATTAAATCGACATAGAAACCCTTTCAAATTCTCGCATGTTTAGGGAAAATAATGCTTGCATAACATTTTAACCGGATTACTAACGCGCGTATTAGAAAGTCTTTCGATATCTTAGTAGAGGCCGCTAATGTGCGGGCAGGGTTGGGTGTCCTTAGTGGGCTTCCCAACACGTACCCTCACCCATTACTCAGAACCTCGGTTTCCGAATGCCCGAAACCGTTGGCGCACGAGAGTCATTCAATACACGATAACCGGTAGTGACGGTATCGGTATCACAATGCAAAGGGACGAGCCCAATAAACTCTGACATCGGAAATTGGCCATATTTTGTATGCGGTCCACTACGACATAGAGTGGGTTCGAACGGGCCCAAACTCCCACAAAGTTCGATGGCGACTCCACTTCGATTTAAATTTCAATTCGATCGATTCTCATATGGAGATTCATTCGCCTCCCCAAACCCGCGCGTGGCCACGTCGGGGTGGACCTATGTCATGTCCACAATTTGGCGACTCCGCTGGGGATTAAATGATGCGTGACTTACCATCGGCATCCTCAGGGTGAGACTCGAATAGAAATCGTTTGACTAGTACAATACGCGTTTTAGTTTTACGGTTCATGCATAACCCTAAATTTTCCCGGGCCGGTACTCGCGACCGACGTCCCACTATACCGTGATGTACTCCAATATGGATATATCAAAGGTGTCCATAGTCAATTCGAGTGGGTTTCGCGGCATGTTCTAAGCTCAACTCGACTTAGAAAGTTCGTCCCGATCAACGTCTAGACTATGTGCACTGGCATAGACCCTTTTTGGACCGACCGAGACTTAGTATAAAGCATACACGGCGTCGTTATAATGCTTGCGTGACTATATGCTACTTGGTTTCAGCGTCGTTTTCCAAAACCGTCAACTTTTCAAAAAATACATCTTTTCAAACTATCCAATTTCAAAACCCGGGACGTATACCGAATTTAAGACTTATGATTTTACTCAAAATAGCCTATTTCTAGCCGGTATTCTGCCCATTTCAAAACTCGAAAGTATTTTCGAACTCTCAAAATCGAGGCCCGGTGCATTTTTCCGATTTTCGAAAAATCGGGCCCCTCTACTATTTTTTTCGGATTTTTTTCTAAAATCCTTTTCAAAACTTTCCTCTTCTTAGGACTTCCCGTATTTAGCTGTGTCGGGTCGTGTCTTAAGTCATCGAAGTCTTTAGCGTTGAAACTCTGTCGATCTTACATCACGAGTTTCCTCCCTATCCCAGTCCGCCTTATTTGACTAAGGCATGGCCCACCTACGTAGGACATGCTCCTACAAAGGAGGGCCCGTCTACACATTCAAGTCCAAAGTCTAAGAAGTATCTCACATGGACCTTCCTTCGAACAGGATTCGGCCCACATGCCGAATTCTAAGGGAGGCCCACCTTTCATAAGTCACCCGTCTAGGTGTCTTTTCCGAGTCAAACTTTTACAAGGCATAGCCCTACAACAAAAGGTTTGTGGTCCTTACATCTGAGGGACACTAATTCGACACTCGAGTCTTAACAAAATTATCGATCCCACTTGGGGCTACCCTTCAGCAGAGCGATCAATCACGGTTGCCTTAAGGGTCATGTCTTACACGTGTCTCACGTACCCCACTTTTGAGTCACTTGGATGTCACACCGTCTGAGTCCTATCTAAGTCTTTAGTCTCACTTGGGGGCTATTCTCCGACGGAGCGATTAATCATGGTCACTCCGAGAATCGCACCCTACACATTTATCTTAGGAGAGTCTAGCCCGAGTCAAACCGGAGTCGTCTCTCCTTCCGCGCTGTTTCCTATGCCTTGGTGAATTTGAGTTTCGAAGCAACTTTACAGATTACGCGGTATTCCTACAGACAGGCCACCGCAAACCTGACGCCGGAAAATGCAAGAAACTTTGGACCAATTGGCAGCCTCCCTAGCTAAGCTTGAAGCCCAATTGACGGCTATCAGGACCGACCAAACAACCCTTTCCACCCGTTTGAGTGCCCTGGAGAACTCCTAATGATGGATCTGAACCCACTGGGCCCATAGCTGAACTGGTCAGCGTCGTTCGCAAACTTGAAGAACAGGTCCATTTGTCAACAAATAACTCGATCCATACGGAAAACGCTCGTTCCTACTCGCCTCTGAATGACGAGCTACCTGCTAACCTCAACCTCACGGGAATATCGATGTTTGAGGGTACTGAAGACCCGGTCCACCACATCCGGGCTTTCAAAGAATTTATGGCTGTCAAGGGGGTGAAGTCTACCATGTTCAAACACTTGTTCGCTTCTTCCCTCGAAAAGCACCCCAAAGCCTGGTACTACAGGCTCGATTCCAAGAAATACCCTACTTGGGATGATGTGGCAACTGAATTTGCTCGGAATTACGCTGATAATACAGAGATCCATGCTACGATGCGTACTCTGGAGATTATGGCCCAAGAGCCCAAAGAAGGTTTCACCAAGTACCTTCGAAGATGGAGGGCTGAAAGTGTGAAGCTGGTAGACAAGCACAACGAGAAGACACTAGTGGAGGCGTTCATCAACAACCTCCTACCCTCCTACCGCGTCCATCTTAGGTATGCCGCCATTTCAAACTTTGCAGTGCTTACCGAAATGGGCATTAGGATTGAAGACGATCTTCGACATAATGAAGATCTGGGTGAAGCTTCTATTGAAGGCTATACTGGACATCAACTCGAGTCCTTAGAAGCCGACGACTAATGACAACATCATCCGAGAGTCCGGATCTGATTTAAGTCCGAGTCTGAGTCCGAGTCTAGGGTGTGCTATTTCTTCCAAAGTCAAAGTCAAAGTCAGAGTCAATTGTATTCTGTCCTCTTTTCAAATCCAATAAAATCAGCTTTTCTATTTCTCATATATACTTTCCTTATGTGTTTCCGAGAACATGATGAACACCATCATACACTGTGAGCACATGCACGTGACTATTATAGGCACATCTATAATGACTGCATGGAATCGAGACCCGTGTTTTCCATTACCTGTTCCATGTCTGACATAGAAAGCCACATAACTACCCTTAGCAGGAGTGGTATCGAATCCTATGACGAATCTAGGTAGTCTCCTAGGTTAGGTTCAAGACGGGAGGCAAGGCCATTTCCCACAATAAACACCCCTCCAATAAGACTGACCATCCCTACCTTAGGTGTTTAGTCCGACCAACAGAAAAAAGAAAAAAAAAAGATGGACAAAAAAAACAAAAGTCCAAGAAAAAACAAAAGCGGAAATAAAAAGCAGGCAAAAGAAGCACCCATGACCGGGACTAAAAGGCCAAAAAAAAAAGAAAAAAAAAGGCCCAAAAGAAAAGAGCTGGCCATGATCAAAAACAAAACCCATGACCATGATCAACGGTCAATTCAAGTGAAAGTCCCATGACAGGGTACGGTCAAAATTCATACCATCAAATAAGGGAGAGATAATCAAGCTGGTCAGCTAACACCACATCTAGCCTTCCCACATTGCAACCCTCAAGACCTTCTCGAGATCCAGGCTAGAGACAGCCCGGAATTTTGAGGATTCAAGCTCCATAGGATACACCCTAACCATTAGGGCTAGACATGGAAACCAGATCCCGCATTATCAAACCTGCCCAATCGAAGTTTGAGTCATTTTTACTCAACTTGCCCTTTTCCTACCACATTGCAATACCTTACCCTCGAAGCCTTAGCTCCACAAAATCGAGCTCCAGATTTCGAATCATCAAAGCCACTTGCGACCTAGCTCCACCTTTCCAAAAACATCAAACCAATGTTACCAACCCCAAACACGGGAACTCAACTTGCGGTCAGCATAGAACATGCCCAAATAGTTCACACCACCTCTGGGGGCTATCCCGGAGAACGCTCACAATCACAGGATCAATATCCTAACCATTCTGGCCCTTTGATCAAGACATCATTGGGAATACACCTAGCCCGGACCATTGTTATGGCTAGTTACACACAAAGTCCTATTAGACTAGGCACCATAATATATCTTTCAATCCATTGAACTACGACATGGTTTGGTTTCACTACATGTGAATACGTAGGCAGCCTTTCAACAGAGGCACAACCACCCACATTGACACACAAAGCGCCATCTTTCCGGTCACGACACTATCATGTTCTCAACAGCTAGCTTTGTCGTCCTGGGGGCTTCTATTAGGCAGAAAACCCCCATCCGCTCAAAAAATTAAAAAAAATCTAGCCTTCTTTCTATAGTGTGTCCTAGTACTCGGCTCAGTCGAAGACAAGAATTTGTCGGGACTCGAGACAACACCCACTTCGGGACTATACCTCGAAACCAAGAATTCAAGTGTGCTAGACAACAACATTGTTAAGCCTTGTTGTGCAGTTGCGGTCTCATTACAAACTACTGCAATTCCCCGATAACGCATCCTTCCCATTCCGAGGATTCGACCATGTTGCCACTCGCCTAGGCTGCGGAATAGCGCAACTTAAGAGTCTTGTTAGGTGGCCCACCCCCCTACCGAGTCACGATCCAACCCCTCGAGAGTCCAGTCGTGTCTGTCAACTCATCCGGTCACGTTCAGAGTCGAGTCTGTCGATAGGTCTCTCTCTTAAAATTCTCATTTTAAAATTTGGAAAACATAGCCATTTGAGAAAATCCTTTTCGACAAGGTCAAATTTCAGTCTATTTAAACTGCAAATTTCTTTTCTACCCATTTCAGTTTTGAAAACCTATTTCCTAGCACGTGAGTTGCTTTCAGGACTTCGATTTCAAAACTAAGCAAAAAAAATCTTTTTCCCCAGCACGAGTCATATTTGTTTCACCTACGTGTTGCATGCAAAATTTTATGTAACTTATACAGGTACAATTTAAGACCGCGCAATTCACATATCTCCCCAGTGGAAAGCCCAAGGCGGTATTTTCACGGGATGAGCCCACATATAGGCACACCCGGGACTTACGCGACAAGTCCAAGTTCCCCACGGAGGTATTATCATCAGCTCAGGTATGATTTCTGTCTTATGGCTGGCGAGCCTTTCACGCAAGTCTAATGGACTATAAACGACCCGACCGGAAGTTTGCCAGGTCTTAATCCTCGATTGGCCTGGTAGCTACTCTGACTTTCGCCTTTTTCAAGCTTCAGTCAGAGTGGGGGCTCTGTAGACACCCGCATTTTGACTGCCAGGTGTTTATGGCAGTTTCCAAAAAACATCCGATGATGATCAGACGCAAACGTGTTTCTACGCGCTCGGATGTGGGCTCAAAACCATTAATTGTTGGCTTAAGGACTTACGGAGTACAAATCTCACAAAACTGACCTCGAATTCAGGCCTAGTGGGTCATTTCCAATCAAATAAGGCTAATTTGGGCCAAAACCGACACCGAAAATAAAACCGACTTTTTGCGATTGGGTCAAACCTTGGTCAAAGCCGTTTCCGAGACACATAAAAGCAGCCACACAAACATCAAAAACTAAGCCCAAATACAAAACCCATCTCGAGGTCCAAAACATTGGACCCGTGCGATTCAGTCAGCCCACTCGATCGAGTGCTCAGCCCTTACGCAAGCCCGACTGCAGTCGCACTGGGCCACTCGACCGAGTTGGCTAGTTACTCGGTCGAGTAACCCTAGCCGGGGGTAAATAGCCTAGCCTATATATACACCCCCATGTACACACTTCAAGACAACTTTTTGAAACCCTAATTCAACCCTAAGCAAACCCTAATCAGTCTCTAATCTACACTACACTCAAATCCTAACCCTAGTATCTAGGAATTCAAACCCTAATCACCATAACATAGCCTACATCTCGATACTCTCGTGCTAGCCACAACTAAGAGTCCCGTCCGAGAACAAGAACATGTAGGTTGAGGGTGCAAAACCCCTTTCTTCTCCTTTCTCTTCTTCTTCGCGTCGTCCGTCGTCGTTGTCATCGTTCTTTTTCATTTTGTTCGCGTCTATAATATCGCTAATAATTACTTGTATTAAAAGCATTAAAATACTTGTGGATTTGTGTCGAGTGCGAAGGATTTCGGAATAAGAAAACCCAAATATACAAGGGTATTGCACCCAGCGTTAACGGTCGCTTATCCCGACACCCCTAGCACTTGATTATTGAAGCGAGTCATCTTAAACGTTAATCTCTTTTTTATTTTTGTTCGCGTCATCATTAACCGCGTATTCCATCAATTTTAAAACTTTTTTTCAAAACAAATACTTTTTTTTTTAATAAGGGTCGAAACCCGTTGACGTGGATCCGACATCACAGAATCCTTAGGGATTTTTTACGATGTCGGGAAGCCGAGAGAATCAAGTCTTTCAATTCAAGTAAAGTGTCAATCTATTAAATTCGATACCAATTCACTAATTGGATGTCGAATCTAAATGATTCAGTCAAATGATTTAACTAATCCGATTTTTCGTTGATGCTAACATAGATGTCATTAATTCGATAAGAATGCGACACTATAAACGCGGAGGAAAGTTCATATCGTTTTGGTAGACTTAAACGACTTATAGCAATTTCCTTAGTTTCGCTCTAATATTCGATATCGATTCAATAATCGGGCGTCGAATATGACGAGAATTGTATATGTGAATCGAGCATAAATTGTATAATATTCATGCTCGATTCAACAAAGTCGTCAAATTATCAAAATCAAAAGCAATTTCGAAATCGATAACGAATTGCAAAGCGAACACTAGTTCGTACAGGGGGCACTCGATCGAGTGCCTAGCCCACTCGGTCGAGTGGCACCCCAAAAACCAAGACAGAGGATTTTTTTGACCTCCACTCGGTCGAGTCTCGCAATGACTCGGTCGAGTGGCAACGTACTCGGTCGAGTTTGCCAATAACTAGATCGAGTAGGGTCTAAAATACGGGACAAAAGCCTTTTCAGAGGTCCACTCGGTCGAGTCCTTCAATGACTCGGTCGGATGGCCTTATCACGGCAAAACCGTGATTCCTATAACACTTCTCTAGTCTCGATAACGCTTTTTTTTTATGACTTAGGTCAACACGTGTTAAAATAATCATGTGAAACATCACTTTTCAAAACCATGCGTCATTCTATTTACATCATTCCATATTACATTATCCGCAAACCGTTGTTATCGTTATACCATTACTAACAAGTTTGTTGTTTCTCTTGTCGATTTATTTTGTTTATTTTATTGTATTAAAATGAACCCACATGCTAAATTCAACTTCGACGTTAAAATTAGCTGCATTAAATCGACATAGAAACCCTTTCAAATTCTCGCATGTTTAGGGAAAATAATGCTTGCATAACATTTTAACCGGATTACTAACGCGCGTATTAGAAAGTCTTTCGATATCTTAGTAGAGGCCGCTAATGTGAGGGCGGGGTTGGGTGTCCTTAGTGGGCTTCCCAACACGTACCCTCACCCCTTACTCAAAGTCTCGGTTTTCGGATGCCCGAAACCGTTGGCGCACGAAAGTCATTCAATACACGATAACCGGTAGTGACGGTATCGGTATTACAATGCAAAGGGACGAGCCCAATAAACTCTGACATCAGAAATGGGCCGTATTTTGTATGCGGCAGAGTGGGTTCGAACGGGCCCGAACTCCCACAAAGTTCGGTGGCGACTCCACTTCGATTTAAATTTCAATTCGATCCATTCTCATATGGAGATTCATTCGCCTCCCCAAACCCGTGCGTGGCCGCGTCGGGGTGGACCTATGTCATGTCCACAAAGTGTTTACTTTCCATTTCTAGTTGTATGAATCGAGTCTTGGACTTTAGTCTAGTAGAATTACCCTAAATCAATAGTTTCGTTGGTCATTTACCTTGAGTCCACCTAGTCTACTAGGGATCTACTACGGGGTTTGCATTTTGACCATTATGACCACCCACGGTGTGAAAAGGCCTTGGTTGCCGAGTCCCGTCCCTTAGGCGACCGTGTTCGGAATTGTTTGATTAGTCCAAGTTTTCCCCTTTTTGTGGGTTTGAAGGGAAAGCGTGCTCCCGACAATCCCATTCCCCTACCTCCTACACATATCCACAAAATAAGATGAAAATTGTTGAAATTTCTTTCTTAGTTGCAAAAAGAAAGGCCTACAACACAAAAATCTAGCCAAAAGGGCAAACAAAGAAAAGAAAATGAAAGAAAATGAAAGAAAGGAATGAAGAAAAAGAAAAGGCACAACAAATCAAAAAGAAAATACAAAAGAAGAAAAAGAAATGGCATAGCAACACAAAAGCAAAAATGCAAAAGAAAGAAGATGCCAAAGAAAATATCTCACAAAAAGAATCCCCACCTCTAAAAAATAAGCCATTTTCCGATCATTACCGTGAAGAGCCTACCAAAGGACCGAGTCCCTAGGAAGGATGATAGCGGTAATGATCGGTCTTCCCCCATTTTACAATCATATCCACCTTTTTACTTGGAGTAGTTGGGCGTTTTTGAGCTTGGGACGACCCTCGTGGCTTATCGCTAAAGGGGGCGGGGTCTCACTTACCTACAATGTCGACTAACACCGTGGTTCATCCTTTTTCCATCCCGCCGATCGTCCCATAGTACGTTCTTAGAAGGTTAGGAGGAACCTAGGTAAGTTACCAACGTTTGTATTGCTTTGTTGTCATACTATTAGGGCTTTGTTCATATCGATTTGTGTTATTAATTTGAGAACGTTGTCACTTGCCTTGAGTCCTTAACCGGTGCTTCTTCCACCGCTTGGTAGAGGGAAGCGGTATTTATTTCTTCTTGGGTGCAACCGATTGCTTATTTGTTTGTGTGAGTGTTTGTTTGTGTGTTTTTGTGTCCGGTTGCATCCACAGTTTTGTCGCAAGACCTTACTTGCCTTGCGGAGTGCACTTTTCCTCTAAGTGTACTCGGGTGAGTTGAAAGGGCGTAGGGTGCGCTAATACCCGCTCGGTTAGTAATCTAGTTTCTTTTAGTTATTAGTTAGTTGGTGCTTACTTGAGGGCGAGTAAGGGTTAAGTGTGGGGGAGTTGATAAGTGTAGTTTGTAGTGCCTATTTATTGTGTTTGGTCCCGGTTTCTCTTGTGAAATCGCTCTTTGGAGCGGTTTCTGGGCTACTTATGCTTCTTCTAGTTCGTTTTAGATTCCCAAGACCATTCATGGAGAATTGGAACGATTCCGACTCATTTCCTACACTTTTGGAGCCAACGAAGAGAAGGAACGATCACTCGGTGCCTTAGATTCGATCCCGAGACCTTGGGACCCATTCCCGAGCCCCTTAGACTCAATCCCGAGCCCCAAGAATCGATGAGAAGCCCATGAGAAGCAAGGAGGGACCTTAGAGATCATATTGAAGGCCTACAAGACCCTTCCCGGACGGGAAGAGTAGCCTTCCCGGTCGGGAAGGAGTGCGTGAATACAGCGGCTACTGTTGAGCCATCCCGACCGGGAAGGGTGTGTCATCCCGACCGGGACCATCCATCCCGACCGGGATGGGCCAGCTGTAGCCCGCGTGACTTCTTTTCTCCTCTTTCATTCTTGTAACCTTATAAATACTCTTCCCTTGTATTGTTTAAGCATCTTAGACCCCTCTACATTATTCTAAACCCTAGATAGACTTCCTCCTCTCATTAGCTTAATCTCTCTTTAAACTTTTGTTAATCTTAGATTAATCCTAGTAATTAGTCTTGTATTAAGGAGATTCTTGAAGACTCATCCAAGATTGACAACCTTGGGAGATTTATTTGGGTTTTTTTTCTTATTAATGCAAGTTCTCATTTTTTTATCCTCTTGTTAGTTGGTATAATCTCTTTTCTCTTAATCTTTGTTAATCTTTCAATTTTTAATCTTTATTCATTTGTTTATTGTTCTTGTTAGTTCATAATGAATGTTTTGTTATTTATGTTGATTTATCTTGATAGTGTTAGATTTAGTTTCGTTATGAGTGAGTAGACTCTTTGTGGGGTTAGTAGGGGGATTAAGTGTGGATTATGGGTAATTAGGGTTCGATTAAGGAAAAAGGTGGAATCTTTGTTACTAGTCACTTGTTGAGCACTCTATGTGTTTGTTGAATTGCTTGTTTGAGTTGTAGTGGCCATGCTTCTCATGATTGTTTTCATCTTCTCATTTTGTAATCAATTTGTGGTTGAATGCTTGTGTTTTGAGTAATACTTTGCATGAGTATTCGGGTCTAGTCTTTGACACGAGAGTGCGGACTTAGGCTTTGACGCGAGAGCGCGGACCGATCTTAGTGACTAGGTGAAACCTACACCCTTGACCTCCCAACTATCCTACTACACTTATGAACCCAACCTAACCCTACTCCTTCCCATATTGGATTTCTCCATCTCCTTAGTTAATCATTTCTCTAGTTTGATAGTTTCATAAGCTTTAGTTGTTCAATTAGTTCACATCATACATAGTTCATTGTTAGTCCACTTTCATCCCCTCCAACCATCATAGTTAATCAATTCTTGTTAGTTAGTCTCCCTTTGTGTTGTGTTGGTAATTTAGTCCTGTTTCTGAGTCGACCCTAGTCTAGACACCCATATAACCGTCTCCGTGGATATCGACCCGACTTACCCTAGCTACTAGTTAGGTATAGTTGGTATACTTGATCGGTAGGACCCACAGCAATTCCCTCCCATCAAGAGTCGTCCCTAATGATTCGATATCGACTCTATAGTCGAATATCGGATCTAAAGGAATCAATCATCAAATCATGTTAAGCATACTACCGTTGGAGCCGAGTAATTACGATATTACAACGTGGAGGAATTATCTCGTCTTAACAACATTCAAAACGATTTTCTAAACAACTTTTTTTACTTTTTTTCAAAATCCACTTTAAGTATCCGATATTGATTCTAAAATCAAGCATCGAATATGACGAGTATCGCAAATTCAAGTCAAGTAAAAATCGCATTATATTTTTACGCGGCTTGAAAAAATTGTTGATCTTTTCAAAACCATGCATCGCATCATATTTACATCATTTATTCAATTTACAAACCGTTACTAACCCGTTTGGTCTTTGTCTTTGTATCTTATTATTCGTCATTTGTTTTATTATACTAAAACTAATTTCGCATGCTAAAGCAACTTTGACGTTAATTTTAGATGCATTAAATCGACTTAGCAACCCATTCAATTTTTCGCATGTTTAGGGAAAACAATGTTTGCATATCATTCATCGAATTACTAACGCACGTATTTCAAAATCAAACGATATCTTAGTAGAGGCCGCTAAGTGCGGGCGGGGTTGGGTGTTCTTTGTGAACTTCCCAACACGTACCCTCACCCCTTACTCAGAACCTCGGTTTCCGGATGTCCGAAACCGTTGGCGCACAAGAGTCATTCAATACACGGTATCCGATAACGTCGGTATCGGTATCAAATGCAAAGGGACGAACCCAATAAAATCTGACATCCGAATGGGCCATACTTTGTGCATGGCCCACTAAGATATAGAGTGGGTTCGAACGGGCCCGAACTCCCACAAAGTTCGGTGACGACTCCAACTTCGATTTAAATTTCAACTCGACCCATCTCATATGGAGATTCATTCGCCTCCCCAAACTCGCGAGTGGCCGCGCCGGGGTGGACCTATGTGATGTCCACAATTTGGCGACTCCGCTGGGGATTAACTGATGCGTGACTTACCATCGGCATCCTCAGGGTGAGACTCGAATAGAAATCGTTTGACTAGTACAATACGCGTTTTAGTTTTACGGTTCATGCACAACCTCATATTTTCCCGGACCGGTACTGGTGACCGACGTCCCACTATACTATTGATGTAGTCCAAATTGGATATGTCAAAGGTGTCCATAGTCGATTCGTATGGGTTTTTCGGCATGTTCTAAGCTCAATTCGACTTAGGAAGTCCGCCCCGATTCTCGGATAGGTTATGTACACTGGTATAGACCCTTTATAGACCGACCGAGACTTATTATAGAGCATACATGGTGTCGTTATAATGCTTGCGTGACTATATGCTACTTGGTTTCTAAGGTCGTTTTTCAAAAACCATCATTTTCAAAAATTGCATCCTTTTCAAAATATCCAATTTCAAAACCCGGGACATATATCGAACTTAGGATTTATGATTTTACTCAAAATAGCCTATTTCTAGCCGGTATTCTGCCCATTTTAAAACTCGAAAATATTTTCGAACTTTCAAACCCATGGCCCGATACGCTTTTCCGTTTTCGAAAAATCGGGTCCTCCCCCGAATTTTTCGGGCCTTCAAAAAAATCCTATTTCAAAAACTTCCTCTTCTTAGGACTTCCCGTATTTAGCTGTGTCGGATCGTGTTGTAAGTCACCAAGGTCTTTAGCGTCGAAACTCCGTCGATCTTATATCACGGGTTTCCTCCCTATCTCAGTCCGCCTTATTTAACTACGGCAAGGCCCACCTACGTAGGACATACTCCTACAAAGGATGGCCCGTTTATACAATTGAGTCCAAAGTCTGGGGAATGTCTCAGGTGAACCTCCCTTCAAACAGGACCCGACCCACATAGCTGGATCCTAAAGGAGGTCCACCTTTCACAAGTCACCCGTCTAGAGTCTTTTCCAAGTCAACCTTTTACAAGGCATAGCCCTATAACAAATGGTTCGTAGTCCTTACGTCTAAGGGTCACTCGTCCGACACTCGAGTTTTAACACAACCTTCGACCCCACTCCGGGGCTACCCTTCAGCAGAGTGATCAATCACGGTTGCTCTAAGGGTCATGTCCTACACGTGTCGTCTCACGTACCTCACTTTCGAGTCACTTAGATGTCACACCATCTGAGTCCTACCAGAGTCTTTAGTCTCACTCGGGGGCTGTCCTCCACCCGAGCAGTCAAACACGGTCGCCCCATTTTCGGACTCACCCTCATGCACCTTAAGTCTCAGGGTCGAGTCCAAGTCAGGGTCATTACCTCGTTTAGGTCAACGTTCGAGTATCCCGGTCCAAGAGTCTTTGTCATCTCGTCACCCTGGGCCATGTCTAGTTTGACTCCCTCTCTTGCATTTGCACAAAGCCGAGTTTAGGCGAGTCGTGGCACCCGTCGTTCTCTCTAATCAAGGACCTTACCAAAAAAGAACATATACCATCCGAGCATCCGAAAGTCCGGATTTGATTCGAGTCTAAGTCTGAGTTCGAGTTTAGGATACCCTACATCCTCATTTCAAAATCAAGAGTCAGAGTCATTTGTATTCTGTCCTCTTTTCAAAATTCAATAAAATCAGCTTTTCTATTTCTCATATATTTCCTTATGTGTTTCCGAGAACATGATAAACAACATACACTATGAGCACATGCACGTGACTATTACAGGCACATCTATAATGACTGCAGGAAATCGAGACCCGTGTTTTCCTTTACTTGTTCCATGTCTGACATAGAAAGCCGCATGACTACCCTTAGCAGGAGCGATGTCGAATCCTATGACAAATCTAGGTAGACTCCTAGTTCGGGTTTAAGACGGGAGGCAAGTCCATTTCCCACAATAAACACCCATCCAATAAGATCAACCCATCCCTACCTTAGGTGTTAGTCTGACCGACAAAAAAAAAGATGGACAAAAAAAAATCAAAAGCCCAGGGAAAAAAGCAGGCCATCATCAAAAAAGAGGCATCCGTGACCAAGGTTAAACGGTCAACTAGATCGGGGCTAAAAGGTCAACCAAAAGAATTCAAAAACCCATGACCGTGGTCAACGGTCAACTCAAGTGAAAGTCCTTTGACCGGGGTACGGTCAATTCAAAAATTATCAATACTATCCGATAGGGGAGAGATAATCAAGCTGGTCAGCTAACACCACATCTAACCTTCCCACATTACAACCCTTAGGACCTTCTCGAGACCTAGGCTAGGAGACAGCCTGAAATTTTTGAGGATTCAAGCTCCATAGGATACACCCTAACCATTAGGGCCAGACATGGAAATCAGATCCCGCATTATCAAACCTGCCCAATCGAAGTCCGAGTCATTATTACTCGACTTCCCCATTTCCTACCGCATTACAATACCTTACCCTCGAAACCTTAGCTCCACAAAATCGAGCTCCAGATTTCGAAACATCAGAGCCACTTACTTCCTAGCACCACATTTCCAAAAATTTCCAAACCAGTTACCAACCCCAAACACGAGAACTCAGCTTGCGGCCGACATAGAACATGCCCAAATAGTTCACACCACCTCTGGGGGCTACCCCGGAGAACACTCACAGTTACAGGATCAACATCCTAACCATTCTAACCCTTTGATCAAGACATCATTGGGAATGCACCTAGCCTACACTATCGCTATGCATAGTTACACACAAAGCCCTAATAGACTAGGCACCATAATATATCTTTCAATATTGAACTACGGCTTGGTTTGATTTCACTACACGTGAATACGTAGGCAGTCTTTCAACAGAGGCACAACCACCCACATTGACACACATTCAAAAAGCGCCGTCATTCCGGTCACGACACTATCATGTTCTCAGCAGCTAGCTTTGTCATCCTGGGGGCTTCTTCTAGGCAGAAGTTCTCCATCAAATCCAAAAGACTTTCAAAATTTAGCCACCTTTCTATAGTGTGTCCTAGTACTCGCCTCAGTCAAAGATGAGAATCTGTCAAGACTCGAAACAATACCCACTTTGGGAATGTACCCCGAAACAAAAATCCAGAAGAGCACTAGACTACCACAGTCTCATTACAGACTACTGCAATTCCCCTACAACGCATCCTTCCCATTTCGATGTTCGACCGTGTTGCCACTGGCCTAGGCTACGGAATAGCGCAACTTAAAAGTCTTGTCATCTTAGGTGGCCCACCCCCCTACCGAGTCACGGTCCAACCCCTCGAGAGTCCAGTCGTGTCTGTCAACTCGTCCTGTCGCATCCAGAGTCGAGTCTGTCGATAGGTCTCTCTCTTCGAATTCTCATTTTAAAATTTGCAAAACTTAGCCATTTGAGAAAATCTTTTTCGACAAGGTCAAATTTCGGTCTATTCAAACTGCAAATTTCTTTTCTACCCCTTTCAATTTTGAAAACCTATCTCCTAGCACATGAGTTGCTTTCAGGACTTCGATTTCAAATGAAGCAAAAATCATTTTCCCCAGCGCAAGTCAGTCTATAGATGCTAACTGCATTTCCTGTATGCTATCTTGCTATCTGCTATATTCGCTGTTTCTGCCTGTATATCTAACATTTCAGGTACCAGCTTGGCTTCCCAAAGGAACATCAAGATTTTTATTCCCCAGCGCCTGCGCAACTCACATATCTCCCCAGCGGAAAGCCCAAGGCAACATTTTCCAGAAATAGCACGGGATGGGCCCATATATAGGCGCACCCAGGACTTATACAACAAGTCTGATTTCCCGCATAATTCTGAGTTAGGACGTGTCAGCGAACGGACACGCCCAGGGATTCTTAGGCAGGCTCCCGCGTAATTTCGGATCGGGATGTGACTGCAAACGGACACACCCAGAGCTTCTTAAGCAAGCTCCTGTGCAGCTCCAAGATGGGATGTATCCACCACATATAGATACACCCACCGCTTCAGAAGCAAGTCCCCATGGAGCTACCCCCGACAACAGAAATCAAGTATGATTTCTATCTTATGGCTGGCGAGCCCTTTCACGCAAGTCTAATGGACTATAAACGACCCGATCGGAAGTCTGCCAGGTTTTAATCATCGATTGGCCTGGTAGCTACTCTGACTTTTGCTTTGTCCAAGCCTCAGTCAGAGTGGGGGCTCTGTAGACACCCACATTTTGACCGCTAGGCGTCTATAGCAGTTTCCAAAAAACATCCGATGATGATCGGACGTAAACATGGCTTAATACACTCGATTTTCGGACTTAGAATCAATAGTAATTGGCACGAGTTTTTAGCGGAGTAAAAATCTCACAAAACAGACCACAAATCCAGGCCCAGTGGATCGTTTCCAGTCAAATGAGACTAATTTGGGTCAAAACCGACACCAAGGGAAAAACCGTCTTTTAACGACCGAGTCAAACCCCGGTCAAAGGCATTTCCGAGGCGGAAAAATCTGTCACCCCACTTCAAAAATCTGACTCGAAGTCAAATACTACACAAATATCAGCTACAAAGTAGGAATCCTTTCCTATCCAAAGTCGGAATCCTACTCCATCTAAACTAGGTGTTTCTTCCCATGCAAGTAACTTTTTCCTATCCAAAGACAGAATCCCACTTCATCTCAATCGGTTGTTTTCTTCCTTTGCAAGATATCAATCTCCTATCCCAAGTCGGTATTTTATCCTATAAATACCCCACCCTTGCACAAACAAATCAGACACACAATTCCCGACATCAATTACAACATCAACACACATCATCAAAATTACAACCCGGAATTCCAGCAATACTAGGCATATTATTTTCCGATTTTCCCTCTAGAAATCCTATAGGATTTCCAACCATTCACAACCCGAAATTCTAGGCAATTTTAGGCAAACCATATTGTGGACATGACATAGGTCCACCCCGACGCGGCTACGCGCGGGTTTGAGAAGGCGAATGAATCTCTATATGAGATGGTCAAATTGAAATTTAAATCGAAGTTGGAGTCGCCACCGAATTTTATGGTTATTCGGAACCGTTCGAGCCCACTCTATGTCGTAGTGGGCCGTATACAAACTACGGCCCATTTCTGATGTCAGAGTTTATTGGGCTCGTCCCTTTGCATTTCGATACCGATGCCGACTTGATCGGTTAATCGTGTATTGAATGACTCTCGTTGCCAATGATTTCGGACATCCGGAAACCACGGTTCTGAGTAAGGGGTGAGGGTACGTGTTGGGAAGTTCACTAAGAACACCCAACCCCGCCCGCACATTAGCGGCCTCTACTAGGATATCGAATGATTTTTTAATACGCGCGTTAGTAATACGATGAATGATATGCAAACATTGTTTTCCTAAACATGCGAGGAATTGAATGGGTTGTTAAGTCGGTTTAATGCATGAAAAGTTTAACGTCAAAGTTGAATTTAGCATGTGAGATTCGTTTTAGTATAATAAAACAAATAATGAAAAAGATGAATTTGCTACAAAAGATGAACAAACGAGTTAGTATCGAATTGTGAATAAAAATATCGCAAATATGATGAACATGCGAGATCGAGAAAATATTAGTCAAAATCTGAAAAAATATCGTTAAAAGACGCTGTTTTGTATAAAAAATGAAGCTCGGAAAAAAAAAAAAAAAAAGAGGGCGTATCGTGTGATAGCCGGCCGTGCGGCTCGCCCGGGATGCCGGCGGGTCGCATGACGGCCTGTGTTTGAAATCGGTTTTTTTTGAAAATTCGATGCTTTTATTAAATCGCGTACAAATAATGTATGATTCGTACTCGACTTAATATTTTCGATATTCGTTATATTCGATAGTCGATTATGAAATCGATATCAAATACTCGAAATGGTTTTGGAAAAGATATAATTTTTAGAAGTCGTTTAGTAGAATAAATAAAAACGAACGAGAAAAAAAAAGCTAAAAAGGAGCGCGGGTTTCAGACTCGTACGCGAGTCGCCTGTGAGGGGCGCGACTCGCGTGCGGGCCTGTCCCGATTTCGCTCGTTGTTCGAAAATTGTTAATTTGATAAATCGCGTACAAATACGAATTAATTTATACTCGACTTATGTTTTCGATATTCGTCGTATCCGATATTCGATTATGAAATCGATATCGAATATTCGGAATGAATTTTAGAAAGTTTTGTAAAATTGTTTGAAAAAAAAAAGAACTTGAACGAAAAAAAAAGATGTTAATTCTCTCCGCGTTTGAAATCGTTGTATTTTGTAAAAAGATGTAACGATTTTCTTAGCTTTGACGAGATTTAATGTAATTCTTTTTGATACAATATTCAACTATAGAGTTGATATCATATTTTTAAGAATGTTCGATATATGAAAATAGTTTTTAGTAATGTCGATATTAGAAAATAAAAAAACGACAAAGGACCCGTAAATAGGACGACATACGACGCATAAAAAAAAGACGGACGAGGACCCATATAAAAGACGGATGACGAGAAGGAGAAGAGAAGAAGAAGGAGAAATCGGGTTTGGCACACCCTCAACCTACATGCTTCTGTTTACTCGGATCGGGGCTCGTCGGGAAGTGGCTTGGGCACAAGAGCGTCGAGTGGATGTCGGTGAGTTGTTGTGGCTCGGTTAGATGGGACGTGTGAAGGGTGTCGGGTGTCGGGCCGGTTTCCTTCGGGTTTTGTAACATCGGTTTCCCGATGCTAAGTTTTATTTGTGTAGAGTAGAGGTATGTTAATGAATGTCGATGTGTAAAATATGTTTGGATGTATGGGAATAATTGATTGTGTGTGCAAGGGGCTATTTATAGGGAGTTCCCGACCTTGGCTAGGAGAAACGCTTTTGAGTTTGAACTACCGCTTAGGATAGGAAATACAGGAAGTCGAAAGGCATGAGGATTCCGCTTGCTTGTCGAGGAAGCAAAGGAATCCGGCTGATATGTGCTGCTCGGCCGAGTATTTGCACTCGGTCGGGTGTTTGATTCGGTTTTCGGATAGAATTCCTACTTGAGATCGAATTCTATCTTTAAACGGATTTGTTTAATATTTTGTGAAGCTGATTTTTCGTAGGATTGGAGTATGAATCAGCCGTGTGAGGTGTCACGGCTGACTTACGTGTCTCGGGAAAATCTTTGACCGGGTTTTGACTCGGTCGCTAAAAGACGGTTTTACCCCTGGTGTCGGAATCGACCCAAATTAGTCTCATTTGACTCGAAACGACCCACTGGGCCTGATTTTGAGGTTGGTTTTGTGAGATATGTACTCTATAAAGAGCCTAAGCCAAATGCCAATGATTTTGAGCACGTTTCTGAGTAATTTAAAGCATGTTTGCATCCGATCATCATCGGGTGTTTGTCGGAAACTGCTATAGACACCTGGCAGTCAAAATGTGGGTGTCTACACATATACAAACCCGAGAGCAAAACTCGCCAAATCCCTAACCATACACACCATAACTCACCTATATACATCTTAATGCTCCCGCGCCTAGGCCGCTACTACGAGTCCATTTTCGAGATAATCAATCATGTAGGTTGAGGGTGTTACAAATCCCGACTTCTCCCTTTTCTTCTCTTTCTCTCATCCGTCCGTCTTTTTATACGGGTCGTCGTCACGTCTTTTATTTTTTATTTTTTCTCGTTCCTAATATCGATATTATCGTACTATTTTCAATAAAGAGTCGTCCCTAAGGATTCGATATCGACTCTATAGTCGAATATCGGATCTAAAGGAATCAATCATCAAATCATGTTAAGCATAAAACCGTTGGAGCCGAGTAATTACGATATTACAACGTGGAGGAATTATCTCGTCTTAACAACATTCAAAACGATTTTCTAAACAACTTTTTTTACTTTTTTTTTTTTCAAAATCCACTCTAAATATCCGATATTGATTCTATAATCAAGCATCGAATATGACGAGTATCGCAAATTCAAGTCGAGTAAAAATCGCATTATATTTTTACGCGGCTTGACAAAATTGTCGATCTTTTCAAAACCATGCATCGCATCATATTTACATCATTTATTCAATTTACAAACCGTTACTAACCCGTTTGTTCTTTGTCTTTGTATCTTATTATTCGTCATTTGTTTTACTATACTAAAACGAATTTCGCATGCTAAAGCAACTTTGACGTTAATTTTAGATGCATTAAATCGACTTAGCAACCCATTCAATTTTTCGCATGTTTAGGGAAACAATGTTTGCATATCATTCATCGAATTACTAACGCGCGTATTTCAAAATCAAACGATATCTTAGTAGAGGTGTCACGGCTGACTCACGTGTCTCGAGAATATTTTCGACCGGGTTTTGACATTTTCAAAATCAAATGATATCGAAAATATCGTCAAATCTTAGTAGAGGCCGTTAAGTGCGGGCGAGGTTGGGTGTTCTTTATGAACTTCCCAACACGTATCCTCACCCCTTACTCAGAACCTCGGTTTTCGGATGTCCGAAACCGTTGGCGCACGAGAGTCATTCAATACACGGTATCCGATAACGTCGGTATTGGTATCAAATGCAAAGGGACGAACCTAATAAACTCTGACATCCGAATGGGCCATACTTTGTGCATGGCCCACTAAGATATAGGGTGGGTATGAACGGGCCCGAACTCCCACAAAGTTCGGTGGCGACTCCAACTTCGATTTAAATTTCAATTCGACCCATCTCATATGGAGATTCATTCGCATCCCCAAACCCGCGCGTGGCCGCGCCGGGGTGGACCTATGTCATGTCCACATCATGCAATTCATAATATCAATTCAATCATTCTATCGTCTTTCTATATTTCTAACATGGTATCAGAGCATAGATCTATCATACTGGCGTGAACCTACTCCATCTTCCACTGCCCGTAGAATTGCATTACAAAAAAGTTCTCTTTTCCCAAACCAATAAACGCACCACTAGACTGGCGAGTTATGCACCCGAGATTTACGAGTTTACGTACCCAAGATTGGACTTTCCATTTCGTCGTTCATCTTACGGGAGCATATTAAGGAATAATAATATTCCTACCCTATATTCGAGATGTCATATAATATTTCGAGATATTGTACAATCTATATTTATAACAACTAGCATCAATTAGTGATACATTAGTCATATATTCATTGTACTCCGTATAAGATAATGTATCCTAGTTTACTAAGGGCTTGTTTGGTTACTCATCCAATTACCGGGAAGTGCAAGATCCCATGAATTGCATTTTCAGGGAGTTGTTTGGTTGCTCATTTCCTGGGAATTGTCACTTCCCGGGAATTGCCACTTCCTCCATAATGAGGAAAGTTACTCACCAAGCACCCCCTTGGTGCGTAGAACTTCCCGCATGAAGTCATTTTCCACATGGCAACCGAACACTATTTTTGTAATTCCCATGAAATACAAATTCACGTAAATTTAAGTTCCCGGTAACTCCGTCTTCCCATGGTGAACCAAACGAGCCCTAAGATATGTTAGTGTATAAATACAACAGTTTGTACCACTTGTTTAGTAAGGAGTACTATGTAATTCATAATAATCATATCTTTCTTATTCATTCATAATTTTATCATCGAGTTCGGGTGGTCAGCATTGGGCCACTTCGGGTCATAAAAATTGGGTTATTTTGGGAAGAGCCGATCATTTTAGGGTTTGTTATTTTGAAACTTTTTTAAGGATATATATTAACTCGTTTTCTATAAAAATATTTGGATCAGTTTCAGGATGCGAGTCAAACTCGAATTTTTAACTCAGGGTTAAGTCGGATTCGAATAAGATTATTCCGATCGAATCAGTTTTGCAGGTACATTCACCGTTATCATTCCAACTATTCGTAAAAAGGAGAAAAGTGGATTGTGAATTCTTGTACGATTTACAACCCGTCCCGTTCCAGTCCAAAAAATATACGGAGCACCACATTTTTCTTTTTCTTCTTCGTCTTCTTTTTGATTTCCCTTTTCATTTAAATCAACAACTGATTTTAGAGAGAGAAAGCAATCTAGAGAAAGAAAATCACACACAGAGTGTTAGTTGAGAGTTAAGAGAGAGAAAGTTGAGAGTTGTACCAGAGCATAGCCATGGCGTCCGCATCAAGCGAACAGCATAAGGCTCTTCTTCCTGTCGAATTCATCAAAAGCGTTAATGGCCTCGAAAAAGTTGTTCTTCGCGAAGTTCGCGGCAGCTCTGCCGAGGTATAATAATCCTTCTTCTTTCCTTTTCTTTTTCTCGCATTCAATGTCAGTTTTTCCAGAGTAATTTGTGTTTTGATTTTGTTTCGTTTGATGATGATGATGATGATGATGATGATGATGATAATTCGGTTGATCGTGTTAATTTTCTCGATCTAACATGTTATTTAGGTTGTTTCGATGTGTTTGTTGATATTTTACGTTATATTTCTGTCTTAATCTGATGTCATTGGATCTATTTTGCGTAATTTGCTGTTGCTTGATGAAATGATTAAGTTTCACAAGAGTTGTTTTTTTAGTTTTTTTACAAAAATGCATTTATTCTTGAGTTTTGTGAGATTTGCGTATTAACGTTTTCTCTCGTATGCTTAAATTTTCCGTAATTTGTTGTTACCTGATGAATTATCGGGCTTCATGAGATTTGCGATTTTTTTGCTGTTACTAAGTGAATGCTTTTGTTTTTAGTTATACTGTATGTTTTTTTTTTTGCGTGGTTTGCTGTTACTTGAGGAGTTGATGGATTCTTGAATTATGCATGTTTTTCATTTTGATCTTACTAAGATGCTTAGATTTTAAGTAATTTGTTGTTAGCTGATGGATTCTTGAGTTTTGTATGGTTAGCTTTTACCCGCGTCTGCCAAAATGCTTAAACTGTAAGGTGTGAATTTGTTATGAGGATGTTGACTTCTGAAGTAGAAAAATGAAGACGTGGAATCCGGTGTAGAGGGATACCGATCATAGGTTACTTTGCCTCGTGCGATTACATGAAGTTAGGAATGATTATATATAAAGATTGATTGTGTGTTACCGTTGATCCCCAAAATGTGTTAGAATTGGTGTATTGCGTCACTCTTTTGTCACCGTAACCAAATTTCATTGTGTTCGGCTAAGACTGGTTACACCATTACGGACGTCTTTGTTATAAACAAACTCTATCTTAGTTGTGACTTTGCACTTTTGTGCTAAGCTCTTGTGCATTGTATGTTTTTTACCGACGTTATATTCATTCTAGTTGATAGTCTGTAGTAGCTTTTGTTGTCTCTGATATCCCTGTTTTCTTCTGAAGCTTTACCTCTACGGCGGACAGGTGACCTCTTGGAAGAATGACTATGGGGAGGAATTGCTATATGTAAGCAATAAGGTGAGTCTGACATTAATTGCAAGCCACTTTACAACTTTAAGCACTATGGTCGTTCATACTTGGTTTACAGTGCAACCAACGGTGCAGAAGCTGAAAAGTATTGTTCCTGTAAAGTTTTGTGTTCTGAGGATGCATTAATTTTAAAAAATTTGAACCAATAATTGAAGATCTATTTGGTTAGCACTTCTGTTGGGGTTATCTTTGATTGAGAGGACATTGTAACATAATATCTACTAGGTTTTGTTGCTTTTGAATTCATGATGTTTAGTTGTTTATACCTTTGTATAGAGCATTTGGCTTTGATCATATGCTCATTTTGGCTGATTTAGCTTATTATGCCTGGCTGTCTGTGCATTCAGTTAGTAGTAGCCCTTGAACATCCAAATATAATTTTTGATGCTATACATTGTGTTGGGATGATTAAAATTGAAGTCCATTCTTTTTTATATACTTTGATTGCCATTCAGGCTCAATTCAAGCCCCCAAAAGCTATTCGTGGTGGCATACCGATATGTTTCCCTCAGGTAAGTACTTCCTTATTTAATTCCCTTACCTTTTACGGAGTATTTCTTTTTTCCATTTGTCCATTGTTTTGATCATTATCAGAGAATAAGTTGTTCTACATGCTTGCAATGGTGCAGTTCAGCAACCATGGTTCTCTTGAAGCTCATGGATTTGCCAGAAACAGGGTTTGGAGTGTAGATCGTGACCCACCACCTTCTCAAGCAAATAACAAAGCTTATGTTGATTTAATCCTCAAGCCCTCTGAAGACGATTTAAAACTATGGCCTCATAGGTACATTTATGTTCTGAGCTTTTATGTATAAATTTCTAGAGACGCATTTAATTCTTTGTACTACCAATGAGATGACAAATGTTATTATTTGTAGTTTTGAGTTCCGCCTGAGGGTAACCCTGGGACCTGGAGGAGATCTGATGCTGACATCACGTGTTAGAAACACGGATTCTAAGCCATTCACCTTTACGTTTGCATATCACACCTATCTATCTGTCTCAGATATCAGGTATTTTTTCGACTGACATATTCATAACATAATTAACACATCCGTTATTTTGCACGCTGAACACAATACAAAGTTCATATGGTTGAATTATGCTTCATTCCCCGAGCTTTTTCCAGAAATTAGTTTTGGAACATGTTTTGTGACCTTTTCTTTGGATTAAGCCATTAGGGTAGGAGAGGAAGTCAGACTTCCACCATTTTGGCAATGACTTAGTGGATGATTGCTGGATGTAGGAAATATGAGGGGAATAGAATTTAGTGTGATCATTTTGGTACTGACGTAGTATCCAGTGCTGACGTAGTGGATCCTCCCCCCTTTCACTCTCTCTTTTTTTCTCTCCTCAATTTTGCACTAAACTTGGGGTTTAAACAAATTAATTGATTGATGGGGGAAGAAATTGTGTAAATTGGAGCAACAATCATCATCATTTTGTTGTTAAATTGTATTCTTAAGACTTTATCGCTTTTATACAGTGAAGTTCGAGTAGAAGGATTGGAAACTTTAGACTACCTTGACAACATGCAAAAGAGGGAGCGCTTTACTGAACAAGGAGATGCTATCACATTTGAAGGAGAAGTTAGTTATTTTTTCATGTTTTCTTCACCTTTCTTGTACTTTGTAATAGATGTGTAACTCTAACCGTTTTGTGTAAGACAGATTGACAAGATATATCTCAGCACACCAACTAAGATTGCAATCCTAGATCATGAAAGGAAAAGGACGTTTGTGATTCGCAAAGATGGGCTACCTGATGCTGGTATGTTATTTCATTATAAGATAGTTATTAGACTTTCTACGCAATTGGTGTGGCCTGTGGGAGAACCTGGTGTATTCTTTGTTTTCATGGATAATATTTTTGATTGAATGTGCAAATCGAACCCCCATTCTTTCTTTCTAGCAATTGATTTCCCTTAATTATTTGCTTTTTCTCTAGCTATGTTCAAACAATTAAAGGTTTATGTTTTTACCAACAATCCTCACTTAGGTTCTTTGTTACCTAATATTGTGGAGCTGCTTCCTATTCGGATAATTTTTTTCCCCGTTTTGCCAACGATATTTCCATATGCAGTTGTATGGAATCCTTGGGACAAGAAGGCCAAGGCCATGGCAGATTTTGGAGATGAAGAATACAGGCATATGCTGTGTGTGGAAGCTGCTGCAATTGAAAAGCCTATCACACTAAAGCCTGGTGAAGAGTGGCGGGGCCGGCAGGAACTATCTGCTGTTCCATCTAGTTATTGTAGTGGCCAACTTGATCCTCGGAAAGTTCTTATGGGCACCTGAACTTTGCTATGCTCTCATCAATGTTCTGTACAGGTTTTTCTCTCTGGAAATGAGTAGCTCTTGTTTGCGTCACTGGTTTCCAGTGGTGGATCCATGTAGAAACGCATGGGTTCTCACACACCTTAAAATCATTATCAGTATTTGGGAATTATGCCAAATATGTTTTGAAAAAAAATATAATCTATGTTTTATATTATGATGACATGCAACTTTACAAAGGGAATTCCATGGACAAGTTTTTTAGGTCATCCAATGGTGGAAATGTTTCATTAGTTCTCTGGAATGTTAGTAAATCAAGACTACCCCCTTCTTTTCTCGTGTGTGTAGGTCAGTTTTCCTTTTGGGTGGATGTCTGGACTTTTAATCTAATACTACAAGTACTTAGAAGAAGAGTATTGAGTTTATGTCATTATTATTTTTGTAGCTAGGAAAACATTATCATGAATCATCATTTGTATATTTCGAATATGGAAGAAAGTGTCTCCCAATTTGAGACTGACTTATTTGAAAAACAGGGGTAATATGTTGTGTGATATGCACTGTGTTCAACGGCTATTGGTCTGATTAGGATTTAAAACTCTGCTCACATCGTCATATCTAGTCATGGTTTTGCTGTTCAACAGTATATTCATATATTTTCAGGCACAACATGCATTGAAGAGGGAGAATTGGGTGGGAGATCAATAAGCTCCCCACCTTCCGGAGTTCAATTCTAATGTCCGATATGAAGAATTCCCTTTCCATCCCTCTCCACATAACCAACTGACATAAAATGCATGCGTTGTATTAACATCTAGCTCTAGAGTCGACCTTGACTCCTGCCATTGTCTCTTCTTCCATGATTGTCTCGCTTCAATGTTTCCTTATGCGTTGTATATTTCGAATATCAGCAGAACCTGAGCTTGTTCTCATCTGATGTGTGTCAGGTTTGGTAGCAGACGTGTCTTGAAGGTGTTAAAGCGCATAATGAAGCGGGAGCAGCATTAGCTTGGATTTGTCAAAGGTTACCACATCGGGTCTATGTTTCCGTGGTTCATTCTTACGACAGTCAAATGGCGGATGATTGCATTGGTTGAATAATGTTTCCTTATAAATGGATAGATATTTTTGGATGGCATGTCAAAGTGCTAGTACATTGTTAAGCAACTTCTTGGTCGAAAGCACCCCCTACATTCGTTTTAGAAGTTTTGCAATGTATTTGTCTGTCTTCTGGGTTTCCATCTTTGACAAAATTTTGAACCATGGATCGAGAGTCAAAATGCTCATTTTTTTGTTATAGTATTATCGTGGATGCTGGATCTTCCAGGTCCTACTTTTGTAGGTGAATTGGAGATGGCAAATTAGCATGGCAAACACTTCTCATCGTCTTATGATATCATTGCTGGCTTGTTGCATGTACAGGAAGTATTCAAACATCTCCTAATGCATATACAAGAAGTATGCAAATGGCCAATAATTTTGATTTTCTATCTGCCTCATGGCAACGAACCCTTCAATCTATGTAATTAGTTAATTACAGCAAAAGATTACTTATACTATACATCCAACTCTAGCTACCTCGCCGAGAACAAAAATCTATGGCGTACCTCTCCTTTTAGTCAAATAACTGACTTGTCATAACTTGTGGACATGAGTTGTGAAAATGACAATTTTTTTCCTGAATTCATTGTCTTTACCGGATCTTCAATTTTGGATTTTTTTTTTCTGCAATTTTGAAACTTGTATTAAGCTCATGTTCTTTTGACTTTTATTCACACTTTCAGTTCAGATACATCCATTTAAGTTAAGTTCAGATACATTCAGTTAAGACATAATAGTAGTAATAATAATAACAATAACAATAATAACGATAATGATGATGATGATGATGACGACGACAACAACAACAATAATAATAAATAAATTGAGAGGAAAGAAGAGAGCGATTAGGGGTGCGTTTAGGGCTAGGTTTAGGGCATTTTTAGGCTGCTGTCATGCGCCGCCGTTTTCCGCCCCACCGCCGCCATACTCACGCCGGTCACCGGACCTCACGTCCCCGGCCGTGCGTGGTTGTCGTCCCGTCGCCTACTCCGCCTGAATGAGGGGCGGTTCTGGTGGTTCTGATCTGCGTGGTTGCTCCGCCTGTTCCGCTGCGTTCTGGTTCTACATGGTGGGTTCTTGCTCCGACTGGCATTCGCCTTCTCCGCCACCCATTTGCCGGCAACATGCAAACGTCGCCGGCCACACATCAGGCAGTGTGTCAGGTTTGCGCATGCGTGGGTTGCTGCTGCCGGTGCCGGTGACCTTTTGCTGCTGTGCGTTGTCACCTGTGCTCATTGTTGGTGGTGGTTATTTCCCCGGGCATAATGTGCGTGGGTCTTTCGGGTTCGAATTCACCGGGCTGATCGCGGGTTCTTTCTTTGTGGTGGTTAGGCTTCTTCTGTTTCCTTTTTCGTTTTCGGTTTTCGTTTGCCTTCTAGTTTGCGTTACTTTGCGGTTTTGTTTTCGTCTGGTCTGAGTTTCTATTTTTGGGTTGCTTCTGCGGGTCGGATTTGCTTCCGTCTCGGCATGTCTGACCTCGTGCGGTTCCACTGTCCTTTTGTAGGCCTCGGTGGGTGTAGGGATGGTTGGGGTAAGGGTCTTGTTAAAAATTCTCTGCTCGTTCATCTCCGTGATCATCACTGTAAGGAGGGTGCCCGGGACATCACGCGTCAATCTCTTGCTTCTTTACCAATTTTTTTGGCTGCTGAGTCTACTTTTTGTCGGATGGGTATTTGGCTGTGTGAGGTTTGCTTTCGGACACATACTCATAACAAAGGCTGTCGGCACGACGCAGAGTCTTTTGTTGAGGCCCCTAATTGTGGTGATGGTGTTATCCGCTTTGTTCTTTACGGTTTTCCCCGACCATCTGCCCCTACACTTTTGTTGTCTAGTGGTGTTGTTGACCCCCCGGCTGTTGGGTTTAACGTGACTTCTCTTGATCACTTGTTGCCTAAGGGGTTACATACTGTTAAATTCATCCCCCCAAAGCGTCGTTTAGGGTTTTCTCAAGTTTTTCGGGGGGCCCTTGATGATGTGGCTGCCTTACCTCGTAATCTCACGTGTTGGGTCACCTTACTTGCGTTGCCTCTTTGCATACTTAAGACTTTCTCCCATCGGAGTAACCTTGAGTGTCAATCCGTTATTCGACGGCAGCGCTAGGAGGAGAGTATTTCTGGTGCCATTCATTCTTGGGATGAGCCGGGTGGTCGTTTGTTGCTTCTGCAAGATACTCCAGCTGAGGTTGCTCCTTCTTTTAGTGTGAATGAGGACCTCGACTTGAGTGAGCTCAACGTTAGGCACTGTCGGAGGAAGATTTGTGACGGGCATTACACTGCTGCTGTTCGTGTGCTTTCTTCTTCTGGCGTTTCTCCTTATACCGATAATACTCTAGTGACTTTGAAGGATAAGCACCCCGTCGTCCCTTCTCCCGCTTTACCTGGTAATCACCACTCCTTCACCGCGTCCGCGTTGGTGATTCTGGATATGATTAGAGGTTTTCCCCGTGGCACTTCTTGTGGGAGGGACGGTTTTCGTGCCCAACACCTTTTTGATTGTTTGAGTGGTGTCACAGTTGCTGTTTCGGACGATTTGATCGCATCTGTCACTCGGGTAGTTAATCTTTTTCTCGAGGGCAGTTGCCCGCAGGTCCTTGGGGAGTACATTGCTGGTGCTCCGCTAACCCCGCTTGTTAAGCTAGGCGGTGGTATTCGTCCTATTGCTGTTGGTACGATTTAGAGACGACTTGTCTCTAAGATTGGTGTTTTCCTGATTGGTCGGTCACTGAGTGGCTATTTTTCTGGTCTTCAGTTTGGAGTTGGGTATCTGGTGGGGGTGAGGCTATTTCTCATGCCTTGAACCGGCTTGTTGAGGACCAGGGTGATGAGGTGGGTCTTTCCATGCTTTTGGTGGATTTTCAGAACACTTTTAACATGGTCGATCGGGAAATCATGTTACGAGAGGTTCGTAATCATTGCCCTGTTCTCTCTCGGTGGGTGGAATTTGGTTATTCTAGTCCTGCTTGGTTATATTATGGTGAGCACAGCCTGTGGTCTTGTCAGGGAGTCCAGCAAGGTGATACTTTGGGTCCTCTTCTTTTTTCTTTGGTGTTACATCCCTTGATTTGTAAGATCCGAGACTCATTTGATTTGAGACTGCAGGCTTGGTACTTGGATGATGACACTATCGTCGGGGATACCTTGATTTTGGGGAAGGTTTTGGAGCTGATTTTGGATGATTGTCCTCATTCGGGACTTCATCTTAATGTCAGTAAAACGAGATTTTTTGGCCTACGGAAGATCCTAGGAGAAGGCTCCCCGATGTCTTCCCCTCAACTATCGCCAGACCGATGTGTGGTGTCAAAGTCCTTGGTGGGCCTGTTAGTGCGTGTCATGGTTTCAGCAGTGAGCTCGTGATGAGTAGAGTGACCAGAACTATCACACTTATGGGTTCCGCGCTCTGCTTGATGATCCGCAGCGTGAGTTGCTGCTGATCCGGGCCTGGTATCTCTAAACTTTATTTTGCTTTGCGTACTTGCCTATCAACTGTTTTTGAGTCGGCTCAGCTTGCTTTTGACGCGGCTCTTCGTTCTTATTTGGAGCGTGTTGTTATTGCGTCTACGTCGTGACACTCTTTTGGATATCTGTTTCCCTTTCGGGGGTCTCGGCGGGTAAGGAGATCGATATTGGCTTCATTGATGACCATGACAGATCCTCGCGTCCTGCAGATTTGCTTCTTTATTCGTGGGACAGGGAGCGTGACGTTTGTGTAGATCTTACCGGGTCTTCTCCTTTGACTCAGTCCGGGCTCCCTGATTTCGCGCCAGGCCGTGTTGTGGGGGACGCTGCTCAGCACAAAGGGCTAAGTACAGGGACCTCTACACGGAGCTTCGTTATGAGTTTTTGCCTTTTTCCTTTTCTTCGCTGGGGGAATTGGAGGCGGACGCTATTGGCTTGCTCAAGAGGATTCAAAAATTTTCGATAGCGCAGGATGACGGAGCACGTGCTGCTTCTTTTATTTTTACCAGACTTAGCTTTGCTATAGCTAAGGGGATGGGGACCCTGATTGTATCTCGGCTACCCACCAATTTTTTGTAAACTTGTGGACATGACATAGGTCCACCCCGACGCGGCTACGCGCGAGTTTGGGTAGGCGAATGAATATCGTGGTAAGATTGATCTCGGGTCGAAATTTAAATCATAGTTGGAGTCGCCACCGAATTTTGTGGGAATTCGGACCCGTTCGAACTCACTCTACACTTAGGCGTTTCGTGTACAAAACACGACCAGCTTTTAGTGCTAGAGCTTATGAGTTCGTCCCTTTGCATTACGATACCGACGCCGAGTTATCGGATATCGTGCATCGAATGACTCTCGTGTGCCAACGATTTCGGACATTCGGAAACCATGGTTCTTAGTAAGGGGTGAAGGTACGTGTTGGGAAGCTCACGGAGGACACCCAACCCCGCCCGCTCGTTAGCGGCCTCTACTAAGATACCGTTCGTGTTCGTGTACGCGCGCTAGTAAAATGACTAAATGTTATGCAACCAATATTTTAGCTAAGCATGTGAATTACGTGTGAACTACGTCATTTTAATGCATCTAAATTATCGTCGAAGTTGTTTAGCATGTGATGTTCATTTAAGACAATAAATGGCAAACATCGAAAATAGAAAACTCGTAAATAAATTACAAATTACACGGGCGGAATACAACCCGGAACTTACAATACAACGAGCAATAAAATAATAATCGGAACGACCGAAAATGTAACGATAATATAGATAGGCTAGAATGAAAGCGAAATGCAATGCATGGTTTTGAAAGATAAGCACGTGATAGTCTTGACACGTGACGACTAAAAAGTCGTAAAAAGGATTGTCGAGGCTTACGGTATTTAGAAGGCTCACGGCTTAGGCATGATACAAGACACTCGATCGAGTCATGGGGGAGACTCGATCGAGTGCCTCTCGTGGAGACCTTCTGCATGTTATTTGAGGTGTCACTCGATCGAGTGAGCCAAGGCACTCGATCGAGTGCCCTCTGTTCGAGATGCTACTCGATTCGGAAAAGGTGGCGATTCCGATTTATTGATTTTGAAATCGACATGTAATTACACTAAATATAAATATTGTCCAATTTATATTATTGTAAATTTCGATGGCTCGTCCCACTCGATATTCGGTTATAGAATCGTTATCTAGTGGTTAAAGCGAAATTTACGAAATTTGAATTTGATTGGACTAGAACGAATATCGATTCCCTCCGCGTCATAATGTCGTAATCGATCCTTTCGGATCGTGTGACAATTAATTCGGCGTCAACGGGTTTCGTTCTAATCCCAAAAATGGTATCGGACGCGTTCAACTACGCACGACCACGATCACGTTACGCCCTTAAGTGCTTGGGGCGGCGCTCCTCGAAAGGGTGCCACCACCGTCGCGACTTGTAAAGGGATTAAACGGACTTGGAGCGGTAGTCGTAGTCAAACGTGTTCAATCCAAAAATAATTTATATATATATATATATACATATATATATATATACATATATATATATATATATATATATATATATATATATATATATATATATATATATACATATATATAATTATACGCGGTATTAAAAGTTAGTAACGAAATAAAAAAACGAAAATAAAATGAAACGAAAATAAAAAGTTAGTGTTAGCGGTTAGTAATATTAATAATAATAGTATATAGTACATAATATATATATGTAACGAGAATAAGAAGAAGAGAAAAGGAAGAAAGTGGGTTGATGACACCCTCAACCTACATGCTTAAAATGGCATCGGAAACGGACTCGTAAATAGCGACGGGAGCGCGGGAGTGTCGAGGATGTAAGTAGAGTTATGGTGTGTGTATGGTTAGGGAGAGGATGCTCTCGGGTCTTTGACGAGTTTTGATCTCGGGATTTTGAATGTGTATGTGTTTAGGATGAAGAGTAGTATGTAGTATGTAGAGTAGGGTTATAAGGTTGTAAAATGTGGGATGATTAGGGTTGAAAAAGCTTAGGAAAAATTCTGATTTGTGAAGAGTATGAGGGGGGTATTCATAGAGAATACCTCTCGACCTAGGGTCACTCGATTGATTGGCCCTAGTGTACTCGATCGAGTGCCCTGAAAAGAGAGGTCTGCTCGGTTTTTGTAGCTACACTCGATTGAGTGACGTCAAACCACTCGATCGAGTGGGTTGGGTGGGTGAGCTAATTTAAGAAAGCTTTGACTCTTTTGAATTTTTGAATTTGTGGATTTGGCGCTTGTTTCTAGAAACTTAACTTGGCTGGTTTTTGGGGACGGATTCATCTTTGACCGGGTTTTGACCCGGTCGCTAAAAGACAGTTTTATTTCCGGTGTTGGTTTTGGCCCAAATTAGTCTCATTTTATTGGAAGCGACCCACTGGGCCTGGATTTGAGGTCGGTTTTGAGAGATTTGCACTCCGCTAAATGCCCACGTCAGATACTATTGATTCCGAGTCCGTATTCGAGCGTATTAAGTCACGTTTACGTCCGATCATCATCGGGTGTTTTGTCGGGAACTGCTATAGATACTAGCAGGCAAAATGCGGGTGTCTACAAAACTGCATTTTGATTTATCAATAAAATTCTGCATTTTGATTCATCAATAAAATTCTCCCAATTATAGTAATAGTAGTAGCAGTAGCAGTAGCAGTAGCAGTAATAATAATAATAATAATAATAATAATAATAATAATAATAATAAGAACAACAACAACAATAACAATAATTGAAGAGGGTGAAAAGAGAATTGAAGTGCCTCCATAAAAGAAACTTCCATGATTTGGGAAACATAGTTGTGGATAGCCGTACATCTCTTCTTAACTGCCAGCACCGTCTCAGTCTTAATCCGCTGGATGTTACCCTCTTAGCGGAGGAGAAGTCCCTGCTCCATAATTTTACGTGCCTTAAAAAAACGGAACTCAGCGTCCTTTCCCAAAGGGCCAAAACCACTGACTTGAATCTTGTCGATTGTTCGTCCCGCTACTTCTATAATAAAATTGTTGCTCGTAGGCACCAAAGTTCAATTGGGCAAACTAGAGATGCTAATGGAGTCTTGCAAACAGATCCCGAGGGGGTTGACAACGCCTTCATTGATTACTTCAAGACTCTGTTTGGTACCTCATTGATCAACGTATTTTATATCATATTTTATTGTCCCCCGACAACCATTCTTGAGCTTTTCTTCTTCCATATTTATATATTTAATGTTGATTTTTATTAGAAAGTCGATACTGCCGATCCTCGTGCTATTTTGCGGGTTAGGTACAATTTTGAGCTTATTTTGGAGTAATAACCTCGATAGCTGAGACGAGGACGGAAGACGAGGAAGGAAACGAAAAGCCGAGAAGCAAATTAGAGCTCAACCACGAGTTCAGCGGCACCCATTCGATCGAGTGGTGCTATAGCACTCGATCGAGTGCCTCACTTCAGAGCTCAACTGGACTGCATCAGAGTTTTGGGCCGATTCCTCTTTTCAGCCCAAAGACGGACAGAGATTGGAGGAATTACGGATCCTCTCGATCGAGTGACACTACATGCACTCGATCGAGTGCGTCACACCCAGCCCGCGAAGTGGATTTTAATTCATTTAGAATTTTGGGCCTGTTTCGGAAGTCCAACTGATTTCTTTTAAATCAGTTGGAGGAGGAAGATTGTCAGACACTTTTTTTTATCATCTTTTACAATTGACATTACTTTAATTTTGCTTTTTTGCTTAGCATAGAAGTCACGTTCATTTTCCCAATTTTCTTCGCGAGATACATCGAATTCTGTTCTTCCCTTTTCAGATCTCAAATTGTTCGGTATCGATACTTTTATTTTAATTTCAATTTTAGTTTTCTAGTTTTAATTCTTGTCTTAATCCTTTGTTTGTTTTCATAGTAATTTTGATTTCAGTTTTTGATCATTAATTATTAGTATAGAATTATTATCGTTTGCTTAGTTTAATTCAATTCGTACTCATCATGTTTATCTGCAATTCATATTTTATTAGTTCGATTACAATCGTCATGAGTAGCTAAATTTTATCTAGGGTTTAGGGGAGTCGATGGGTATTAATCGGGTTATAGAAAATTGACCGGTCTCTGATCATATGAATTGTCGCCTGAATGTTGTTTTAATTCTGATTGATTAATTACTGGTCATGATTAATTAGTTAGTATCACAATTAAGACTTTTCGCCGACCGGGTTAAGGACTAATTAGGTCACGACATTTTGGGTAGACTAGCTTAATTCTAGCGACCGCAGGTTAAGTTTAGTTCTAAAGTTTGTAGTAGTACCGACCGAACCTACACCTTAGACAGTTCGATTATTGACCTGTTAGTTGACTCCCTGACCCGATTGATATTCATTGTGAACCTGAGATCCTAGACTCTTTAATTATTGATTTACCTTATAGCAGTTAGTTGTCATCCTACTAAACAACCAGAAAAACAGTGACCTGTAGTCTTAAGTCTAGACCGTAGAACAAGTATTTGAGTCCTGTCTCCTGGTGGTTCGACCCGTACTTCACTATCTGCATTAGTTAGTGGACCTTAGGGTATCTTTGATTAGGGATACGACTACCCCTGTCAAATTTTGGCGTCGTTGCTGGGGAGACGGTGTTATTTATTTACTTGTTTTGTGTTTTAGTCTTTTGATTGCTTGTCTCGAGGAACTTCAGTTCCTTGAGACCGTTTCTCACATTTTTCCTGTAGTTTCCTCGTATGCCCAGGTCCTCTTGAATTTCAGGCTACGTACCACCATACGATCCTGAACCAGAGAGAACTCTCCGCAGGTCTAGGAAATTTTACAAGGAGATTGTTGAGACAGAAAGATCAGAATCAGTGGAACATTCGGACGACTAGCACATATCCGAATCACTGTCCTTTGAAGAGGATAATTCCACTACTGCCCCCGAGACACCGCTAGTCAAGATGCCTCCCAAACTTGCTAGCCATTCCGAGCCGGAGCAAAGTTCCCTACCGAAACCGTTGAAGAGGCCCACATCCACTACAGGCACATTTGAGATTCGCCCCGCCTTTATTACATTGGTGGAGCGAAATCCATTCGGTGGAAGTCCCGATGAAGACCCGGCGAAGCACATGAAGCTCTTCACCGACTATTGCTCTACTATTCCACTCCCCGTGGGAGTAACACAAGAATAAGTGATGGAGATGCTATTCATGTTCTCTCTACGCGATAATGCAAGAGATTGGATCACGGATCTAGACAAAGCAACCGAGGGAATCATAGACTGGAATTCCCTAGCCTTAGCTTTTTACAAGCACTACTACACGCCGTAGAAGACCAACATGTAGAGGAGTCAGATTACTAACTTCCGACAGACATCTCACGAGAATATTTACGAGGCATGGGTAATGTTTAAAAAGCTAGTCAAGGAGTGCCCACATCACGGATTCGAGGTATGGTTTTGTGCAATCAATTCTATAATGGTTTATATGACGATTGCCGAGCTACGCTCGATTCTGCAGCTAATGGCAGGTTCCAAAACAACGTTGATGATGATAAAGCATGGAAATTGATTGAAGATATGGCCACTCATATTCACGTTGGGGAAATCCACGAGGTAACACCCGGGGAAATAGTGGTGACTCCGAGTCATCAAATGTCATAGTTAGCCACTTAGCCGCTTTAACTAAGCGGATCGATACCATGGAGCTTGCTAGAACCCAAAACCAACAATAACAAGGTGGTATGTACCAAGTGAATACAATGTCCGAGGTAGTTTGTGAGAATTGTGGGAATATGGGTCATTATACCCAAGAGTGTGTAAGTTTAGAAACGGCGAATGCATTCCAATCCATGAGACCACACCTCCCATACATGAACCAACCGGGCTATGACAAGTCCTTGTTGTCTTATAGGAGCTAGAACGTGCTTAATCCACCACCACCCGGTAGTAACAAAACCGTCCCATATGTAGCACCTCATAACCGACCCTCCCAAAACAATAACCGACAACAATTCCAAGGAGGGCAACAAAATTGGGGTAACCAACAAAACTGGGGTAACCAACAGTGGGGGTAATAACCAACCTTGGGGCAACCAACAAGGGTGGGGGAACCAAAAACAATTCCAACCGATCCCACAAAACCAAAACCAAACCCAAGCTCAAGCTCCAACCAACACCGAGTATGCGGAAATCAAAGCATTATTGATGCAAGGTATTCAAGCTCACCAAAAGCAAGAAACCCAGATCAACCAAATACTCGCCCATAACAAGATCCTAGATACCCAAGTAGCATAACTTGCCGCCCAAAAGCAAGCTAGGCCACCGGGTACTCTACCTCCTCAAGGCGAACAATCGCACGAGCAAGCCAACGCGATAACATTGAGAAGCGGAATTCATTATGAAGGTCCGAAAATGCCCGAGGAGTATGTTGCGGTGGATGAAACCGAGTTGGAGAAGCAAGAGCTCGCCGAGGAAGCGTTGAGTAGGCCACGAATTGAGGCTACTCGATCGAGTAACACCACATCACTCGATCGTGTAGACCCTCTAAAAACAGCAGAGAGCAGTCACGTAGTCTACTCGACCGAGTCACGCCAGACTCGATCGAATTGGAGCTCACTCGACCGAGTGGTGTCAGCCCACTCGATCGAGTAGACCCTCCAAAATCGATCAGTAGCTCCCCAGTAATACCACTCGATCGAGTGCCTACAGGTGACTCGATCGAGTATGGTGACACTCGACCGAGTTAGCCTGGACTCGATCGAGTGGAGCCTGTAACGCGTGATTCAGCGGTCATTCCTCCTCCGTCTTCGTCAAAGGACGAAAAACCTTCTCAAGCATCCTCGTCTCAAGTCAAGGAACTTTCAATTCCGATCATACTTCCATTTCCTCACTGACAACGTATGACAAAGCTTGATCAACAGTTCGGTAAGTTTATGGAAGTGGTTAAGAATCTGCAAGTAAGTGTTCCTTTTACTGATTTGATCACTCAAGTTCCTGTTAACGCGAAATTTATGAAAGAAATACTAACTCGTAAGCGATCATTTAGTGAAACTGAGACAGTTGCCTTCACAGAGGAATGCAGCACGCTACTACAGAGTCATACTCCGCCCAAGCTCAAGGATCCAGGGAGTTTTTCTATCCCTTGTACTATAGGGACATTAGCTATAGACAAAGCCCTTTGTGATTTAGGAGCTAGAGTTAGTGTCATGCCATACTCTATTTGTCAGAAATTGAATATGGGTGTTTTGAAATGTACTAATATGACTCTGCAGATGGCTGATAGATCGGTCAAATATCCTTTAGGTGTCTTAGAGGATGTCCCGGTCCAAGTAGGGAAATTTTTCATTCCCGTTGACTTTGTAGTCTTAGATATGGCCGAGGATGCCATAATCCCTATTATCCTTGGTCGCCCTTTCTTACACACAGCAGGGGCGATCATCAATGTCAAAAATGGGAAGCTCACACTCTTCGTAGGAGATGATACCGTGACTTTTAGTCTCGATCAAGCTCTTAAAAAGCCCATGATAGAAGAGTCCCGCTATAGTATTGATGTCATTGATTTGGAAATTGAAAACTATATTGACGATTATCTTGGCAGGGACCCTTTGGAGAAATTGTTGACATCCGGCGATGCTGATGCCGAGAAGAGATCATGGAGCGCGGAAGTGGACGAGCTAGAACGCATGCTAAACGGGAAAGAGAGCACTATCGAAAAGGTATACAGTCTCGATACCCCTAAAAAGGAGGTCGAGGTAAGTAAACTTGAACTAAAACCCCTCCCCTCTAATCTGAAATACGCATTCCTAGATGATAAGGGTCTAAACCCCGTAATTGTCAATGCTGCACTCACAGATAGCCAACTTTCGGAGTTGTTAGTTATCTTACGACGACATAAGAAGACTATTGGGTACAACATTGATGACTTACGTGGCATTAGTCCCGAATTTTGCATGCACCACATTCACTTAGAGGGAGACCATAGACCGTCTATTCAGGGACAACGTAGGTTGAATCCGAACATGCAGGATGTGGTTAGAAAGGAGGTTATGAAACTCCTAGATGCTGGCATTGTCTATCCCATTTCCGACTCTAAATGGGTTAGTCCAGTCCAAGTGGTCCCTAAGAAGGGAGGGACCACGGTTATCACGAACGAGAAGAATGAGCTTATTTCTACTCGATTAGTGACTGGATGGAGGATGTGTATTGACTACCGTAAGCTAAACACGACTACTAGGAAAGACCATTTCCCACTCCCCTTCATTGACCAAATCCTAGAGCGTCTTGCTTGCCATAAGTACTTTTGCTACTTAGATGGCTACTCGGGATTCTTCCAAATCCCAATTCACTCAGACGACCAGGAGAAAACAACATTCACCTGTCCCTACGACACCTTCGCATACCGAAGGATGCCTTTTGGCCTTTGTAATACCCCGACCACTTTTCAACGTTGTATGATGTCCATATTTTCGGACCTTATCGAGTCTGTAATGGAAGTCTTCATGGATGACTTTAGTGTATATGGCACTGATTATAATGCATGTTTACTTAATCTTTCACGGGTCTTACAACGTTGTGAGGAGACCAATTTGGTCTTAAACTGGGAGAAGTGTCACTTCATGGTGACCGAGGCAGTCGTTTTGGGTCATTTAGTGTCCGAACGTGGCATCCAAGTGGATAAAGCGAAAGTCGAGGTGATTGAGCAATTACCATACCCCGTTAATGTTAAGGGTGTGCGGAGTTTTCTTGGTCACGCGGGTTTTTACCGCCGTTTTATCCAAGATTTCTCCAGGATTGCCAAACCTCTGACTCAGCTGCTCCTAAAAGATGCTCCGTTCGCTTTTACTGACGAGTGTGCTCGAGCTTTTGACAGGATTAAGCAGGCTCTTGTTTCCGCACCTATTATCCGATCTCCCGATTGGGATTTTCCTTTCGAGGTTATGTGCGACGCTAGCGATTACGCTGTGGGAGCTCTGCTCGGGCAAAAGAAAGACAAGGCTCTACATGCGATCTACTATGCTAGTCGGACGTTAGATATGGCGCAGATTAATTATGCTACCACAGAGAAGGAGTTATTGGCCATTATCTACGCTCTAGACAAGTTTCGAGCCTATCTCATTGGCTCGAAGGTGATATTGTATACAGATCACCCAGCTCTAAAGTACCTTCTAGCAAAGAAGAAGGCCAAACTGAGACTTATTAGATGGATCCTACTATTGCAGGAATTTGACTTGGAGATCCGTGATAAGTCCGGGGCCGAGAATGTCGTAGCCGATCACCTATCTCGGCTAAGATAAGATGGTGGGGATCTTGCCCCAATTGATGATTCGTTCTCGGATGACCATTTGCTCGCTATTACCATGGATACTCCGTGGTTCGCTGATTATGACTCTACCTCCCGACCTTCAGTATCAGCAGAAGAAGCGGTTCTTACATGATGTGAAGCGTTATTTCTGGGACGACCCATATCTTTTCCGAGAAGGTGCAGATGGCTTATTTAGGAGGTATATTCCTGAAAGTGAGGTACATTCTATCTTACTAGATGCCACTCCTCCCCTATGGTGGACATCACGGTCCTTCGAAGACTTTCACGAAGGTAATGCAATCGGGTTTTTATTGGCCCGCTATCCTAAAAGATGCCACCACTTTCATCCGTTCCTGCGACGCATGCCAACGAACGGGGAATATTTCTCGACGACACGAAATGCCTCAAACCGGGATCCTTGAAGTAGAATTATTTGACGTTTGGGGTATCGATTATCAAGAACCGTTCCCTTCTTCTTATGGGAATCAGTATATTTTAGTTGTCGTCGATTATGTTTCGAAGTGGGTGGAAGCCATCGCTTCACCTACTAATGATGCTAACGTGGTGATCCGGATCTTTAAGAAGACAATATTTCCACGTTTTGGGGTCCCACGGGCTGTTATTAGTGATGACGGTTCACATTTTCATGAACGCCAACTCACTAAGTTATTGAAGAAATACGGTGTTCACCACCGTATCGGGCTAGCCTATCACCCACAAACTAGTGGGCAAGTCGAGATCTCAAACCTTGAGATCAAATCTATTCTCGAGAAGGTTGTCCACACCTCGAGGAAAGATTGGAGTTCGAGGCTCGATGATTCTCTTTGGGCTTACCGGACCGCATTCAAGACTCTTATCGGGACATCCCCGTATAGGCTCGTTTATGGCAAAGCTTGCCATTTACCCGTAGAACTCGAGTTTAAGGCAATGTGGGCCTTAAAGGAGCTCAATTTTGATCCAAAGCTAGCCGGAGAGAAGCGCCTCATGCAATTGAACGAACTAGATGAATTCCGTCTCCATGCTTATGATATCGCAAGAATTTATAAGGAGCGGACCAAAAGATGGCATGACAAGCGCATTATCCCCCGAGAGTTCCACATGTCGGCGATAAGGTAATTTTATTTAATTCCTGACTTTGACTCTTTCCCGGGAAACTTAAATCTCGATGGTCTGGACCGTTCACGGTGACTGAAGTGAACGAATTCGGGTCGCTTACACTCACGACCGACAAAGGCGAAATATT
This sequence comes from Agrostemma githago, assembly GCA_958450325.1. Lineage (NCBI taxonomy): Eukaryota > Viridiplantae > Streptophyta > Magnoliopsida > Caryophyllales > Caryophyllaceae > Agrostemma > Agrostemma githago. The sequence goes on from OY288250.1 coordinate 18,781,053, forward strand.
CAAGGTGAACGGTCAACGCCTCAAGCTTTATCACGGGGGTGCACACGTCGGTGTCATAGAGGCCATAGACCTCAACGATACTCTCGAGTCCACCTAATTTTATTGAGGTAAATCGGTCGAGCGGGACCGTAAAAACCATCGCTAACCGGGAGGCAACCCGGCACCACTTGTGTAAACTTGTAATTTCCCTTTCTGCAATTTTTTTTTTATTTTCATTTTTTTTACTTGGTAGCTCTAATTTGGGAGTTAGTATTAATTATCGAGTGAGGACGAGGGAATTTTATGATTTAATTGATTTAATTTCAGGAATTTAGAAGCAATTAAAAGGGAAAAAGCGAGGAGTAGCAGCTACAGCGATCACTCGATCGAGTGGCCTATGCACTCGGTCGAGTGCCCTGACGGACATCAGACTGCCTGTTTTTCATGGGGCAACTCGATCGAGTACCCCGACGCACTCGGTCGAGTGCCCCTAAACCGGGTTCAGAGTCGGTTTTTCTTCATTTTATTGCTTACTTTTAACCCCTTTGTTAAATCAGTTTTATTATTAAAAACCCTTCTCCCCTCACAATTCCTAAGAACCCTAACCCCTAATTCACCCAAATCACTACCAATTCATCAAATATTCACCAAAACTCACAGTTTTTGCTTCTAATTTGCAATTAGTAGTATCTACTTGTGTTCCTTGCTGTTATTTTGTGAAATTTTCGCCCCTCTTCCCCTAGTTTCGGAATTTTCGTGCCCCCTTAAGGTACCATTCGGGTTTTTGATTTTCTTACTTCTTTTCTTGGTTTTATAGTTTAATTTCATCCTTAGTTATATACTAATCCCATTGCATGCTTGATTTTGTGTTAATTTCACCATTTTATGCGCAAAAATAGATTTTTGTGTATGGTGTCTGATTTTAGCCGAGATGAGGTATTTTTTGTGGGATTTTTGTATAATTCTGTTTTGTTATTATGCTATAGTCATGGTTGGTAGAAGAAATTCACCCCGGAATAACAATAGGAACAGGAACGCAAGGCAGCCGGCTGTTCCAGCTGTTCAGCCTGTACAAGGCTATGAGGAGATTATATGCAGAAACAAGGCCCAGCGAGCTCGTTTAATTGCCTTGATACCAAGGACGATGGAAGCTACCCGATGTTGCTCATCGCAGTTCGCGATCGAGCTTGGTTTAAATGAGCAATTGTCGCAGCTCTTGTCCATGACCGGATTCGGTGGACTATGGAAACTACGTGAGTTATCATACCGACTAATCACTTTAGAATTCCTTAGTTCATTCGAGTACGATAGACAAGATAGCAGGATATCCTTCCGCTTGAACAATGTTGAGCATTGCATTGCCCTTAGCACCCTGTCCGAATGTCTAAGGCTTACCTCTGACCAGGATGAAGACATCCACGACATACCCGATAGTTCGAAAGCCCCTCCTTATTTTAAGCTATTTTCGGGTCGCATCACTAGTGTCACTGCGATGGCACTCAATGCCATCCCATACCCTACTATCCGCCTCTTCTTGCGGATTTTGAGTCATTTGGTTTTTCCACGCTCCGACATGAGTAAACTTCACTCATTGGAGGTGTTGATTTTGGGACACTACCTCAACCCCTTTAGGCGATCCCTAAAGGCATTCAGTGCCCCGGGTATGTGATAAGTGTGTTTTGTAGTGCTTATTCCTTGTGTTTGGTCCCGGTTTCTCTTGTGGAATCGCTCTTTGGAGCGGTTTCGAGGCTACTTATGCTTCTTCTAGTTTGTTTTAGGTTTCTAAGACCAATCTTGGAGAAATGGAACGATTCTGACTCGTGTCCGACACATTTGGAGCCAACGAAGAGAAGCGACGATCACTCGGTAGATTAGACTTGATCCCGAGCCCTTGGGACCCATTCCCGAGCCCTTTAGACTCGATCCCGAGCACCGAGAATCGATGAGAAGCCTATGAAGAGCAAGTAGGGACCTATGAGATCGTATTGGAGGCCTACAAGACCCATCCCGGTTGGGATGAGTGGCCATCACGACCGGGATGAAGAGCAAGCAAAGACGAGCCACTGACTGCCCATCCCTGTCGGTACCACCCATCCCGGTCGGGACCATGACCTTCCCGGCCTGGAAGGGCCCAGCGAAACCCCGTCTTCTTTCCTTTCATTCCTTTGATCGTGAAACCCTATAAATACCCTCCCTTTGTATTGTTTAAGCACCTTACATTACTCTAACCCTAGATAGACTCTCTTCATCCTTAGCTTAGTTTATCATTAATCTTTTGTTAATCTTAGCTTAATCTTAGTAATTAGGCTTGTATTAAGGGATTTCTTGAAGAATCCAACCAAGATTGACAACCTTGGTTGAAGTATTTGGGTTTTCTTATTATACAAGTTCCAATCTTTCTTCCATACTAGTTTGGTATAATCTTCCTCTTCTCTTTTCCTTTATCTTTGTTTATCATTCAAGTTTTAATCTTTGTTCATTATTCATTGTTCTTGCTAGTTTCATTTTCATAATGAATGTTTTAATGTTTGTGTTGATTTCTCTTGTTTATGTTGATGTTAGTTTAGATATGAGTGAGTAGACTTATTGTGGGGTTAGTAGGGGGATTAAGTGTTGATTATGGGTAATTAGGGTTTGATTGAGGGTAGAGGTGGATTCTTTGTTACTAGTCACATGTTAAACATACTATGTGTTTGTTGAATTGCTTGTTTGAGTAGTAGTGGCCATGCTTCTCTTGCTTGTTTTCTTCTTCTCATTGTATGGTTGATTTGTGGTTGAATCCTTGTGTATTCGGTAGCATCTTGCATGAGTATTCGGGTTTGTCTTTGACGCGAGAGTGCGGACCAACCTTAGTGACTAGGTGAAACCTACCCCCTCGATCTCCCAACTATCCTATTACACTTATGAACCCAAACTAACCCTACTCCTTCCCAATTTGATTTCTCCATCTTGTTAGCAATTATTTATCTAGTTAGTTGATTGATTTAGTTTTAGTTGATCCTTTTAGTCCATGTTATACCTAGTTCATTCATAATACTAGTTTCATCCCTTTTCATTGTCATAGTTAGTCAACTCTTGTTTGTTCCCCTCCTCTTCTGTTGTTTGTGACCTAGTCTTGTTTTTAGGTAGACCTTAGTCTAGACACCCATGCATTACCGTCCCCGTGGATATCGATCCGACTTGCCCTTTCTACGTGTTAGGTTTTGTTGGCTTTATTGGATCGGTAGGACCCACAGCAAATCCTTCCCATCAGTATGATCTGTGTCGGTATCGAGCGACATTCATTGGATCTGGACCACTCGCCTATGGCGCCATTGTCACTGCACTAGCAAAGAGCTATATTACGGGTTTTGGGACAATGGTCAGATATGAGAGTCTCACTGAGCACGTCCCTTTGCTAGGACGTAGCTACCTCACTTCCACGATGAAGTGGATTCGGGGCAATCCCCCGAACCTTTTGTGGCGTATCAAGGACAAGGTTAGGATGAAACTCCCGGTTGCCGAAGAGGCAATCCTACCACCACTACTTGCGCTACAATCCACTCCCGTAGTTGAGAACATACCCGACCTAACGAGCTACCTCATTCCCGAGGAGCTCTACATTTTTGACGAGGGCGTTCAACCCCCTCGACGTAGGGTTCACGTAGAGACCAAACCCGACGAGACCGAGCCCCCTAGGGCCACACCTACACCTACCCCGACCTTCCCAATCCATACTTGATGGTTAGGGATTTGTCACGTCCCTAGCCGATCAATATAACACCGACTAACCTAGTGGGTAGCTAGGGTAAGTCGGGATCGATTCCACGAGGACGGTATATCAAAGCGTAGACTATGTCGGCCTAAAACGAGACTAGATTACCAAACGAACACAAAGAATGCAATAAATGGAAAACTATTAAGGAGGAGAGGTAAGAACTAAGCTAATGATCAAACTAACGAATAAACTAAAAGAACAATGACTAACTAAGGAGGATAAACTCAAATATGGAAGAGAAGTGGGGTAGGTCGGGTTCATAGAGGTAGTAGGGTAATTGGGGTGATCAAGGGTAAAGGTGTCTCCTAATCGCTAGAGTCGGTCCGGGCTCTCGCAACTTAGACCGATGTCAAGGTGAGTCCGGGCTCTCGCAACTTAGACTCTAGTCGGCACTCTCGTGACTATGACTATTCTCAACATTTCCACAAAATAAACAATCAATGAGAAGATGAATACAAGCATGGGAAGCATGGCCACTACAACTCACACAAGCATATCAACAAACACATGGAGTGCTTACAATGTGACTAACAACAAAGATACAACCTTTTCCCCTTAATCAACCCTAATCATCCATAATCTACCCCTAATCCCCCTACTAACCCCACAAAGAAACTACTCACTCATAATCAATGAGAAACTAACAATCATAAGAGAAAACAAACTCACAAACCAAACATCCTTTATGACCAATGGGAACAATGACAATAACAATATAAAAAGATTGAAACTAGATTAAATAAACAAAGATTAGAGTAGAGAAGATTATACCAACACTAATATGATGAAAAAGATGAAAACTTGCATTAATGAGAAAACCCAAATACAATCCCAAGGTTGTCAATCTTGGAACAATCTTCAAGAATCTTCTTAATACAAGATTAATTACAATGATTAACTAAGGATTAACTAGGATTAAGGAAAGATTAAAACTAATGAGTGAGAGTAAATCTAGGGTTTTGGAGGCTTAAACTAATGTAGGGTAAGATAAAAAAGATCTCTTAAAATTACAAGAAGGGAGTATATATATGGGTACAAGAATGAAGGAGAAGAAAAGAAGAATGCGGGTGAGCTGTAGCCCGTCCCGACCGGGACGGATCATCCCGATCGGGAAGGGTTCTGCCATCCCGATCGGGAAGGGCTCAACCCGACTGGGAAGGACCCACAGTGGCGCTTCTAAATGTGCCTTCCTTCCCGATCTGGAAGGCTATTATCCCGACCGGGAAGGGTCTTGTATGCCTTCATTAAGAGCTCTAGGGTCCCTCCTTGTATCTTATGGGCTTCCCATCGATTCTCGGGACTCGGGATCGGGTCTCGGAGGCTCGGGATTGGGACCCAAGGTCTCGGGGTCAATTCCAAGGTCTCGAGTCATCGTTCCTTTATCTCGTTGGCTCCAAAACATGTATGTATTGAGACGGAATCACTCCAACTCTTCCAAATCGGGCTCGGGAACCTGAAACGGACTAAAGGAAGCATAAGAAGCCGATGAATCACTCCCAAGGAGCGATTCCACAAGGAAAATGGGACCAAAACACTACGAATAGGCACTACAAATGACACTTATCAACTCCCCCACACTTAACCCTTACTCGCCCTCGAGTAAGCACATACTAATACTAAACTAACCTTGTGGGTATTAGCGCACCCTACGCCCCTTCAACTCACGCGAGTGCACTTAGAGGAAAAGTGCACTTCGCAAGGCAAGTTGGGTCTTGCGACAAAACTGTGGATGCAACCGGACACAAAACACATAAACAAACAAACATACAAACAAACACATAATCGGTTGCACCCAAAACAAAAGAAATACCGCTTCCCTCAAACAAGCGGTGAATAAAACACCGGTTTAGGACTCGAGGTAAGTGACAACGTTCCCAAGCTAGCAATACAAACCTAGGTGAACTAAACCCTAATAGTATGACGATAAAGCAATAAAAACGTTGGTAACTTACCTAGGTCCTCCTAACTTTCTAAAAACGTACTACGGGACGATCGGCGGAGTGGGAAGTGATGATCCACGGTGTTAGTCGACACTGTAGGTAAGTGAGACCCCGCCCCCTTTAGCGTGAGCCAAGAGGGTCGTCCCGTGTCCAAGGCCGCCTAACTAGTCCAAGTAAAAAGGTGGAAAACATGCAAAATGAGGGAGACCGACTAATGCCGCTATCATCCTTCCTCGGGACTCGGTCCTTTGGTAGGCTCTTCACGGCAAAAGTCGGAAAAAGACTTATTTTTGTGGGGATTTCTTTTTGTGAGACGGGTTTTCTTTTGGCATTTTCTTTCTTCTTTTGCATTTTCTCTTTGTTTTGCCATGCCTTTCTTTTTCTTCTTTTCTATTTTCTTTTTGGCTTTTGTGCCTTTTCTTTTTCTTCATTTTTTTCTTTCTTTCATTTTCTTTGCCCTTTTTGGCAAGATTTGGCTTTGTTGGCATTTTCATTGTATAACAAGAAAGAGAGAATCAACAATTTGCAAGTTATTGTGTGGATATGTGTGAGATGTAGGTAATTGGGTGAGTCGGGGGTCGCGATTTCCCTTCAAACCCACAAAAGTGGAGAACTTGGACTAATCAAAACAATCCTAAACACGGTCACCTAGGGGACGAGACTCGGTAACCAAGGCCTTTTCACACCGTGGGTGGTCATAATGGTCAAAAGTGCAAATCCCGTAGTAAATCCCTAGTAAGCTAGGTGGACTCAAGGTAAAGGACCAACGAATTCATTGATTTAAGGTCATTCTACTAGATTAAAGTCCAAGACTCGATTTATACAACTAGGAAGGGAAAGTAAACACTCGCACACTAGCCTCTAAACCGGGTTTTTGAAAACCATTTACACGAGACACAACACAACACAAAATGAAGACATGACGAAAACAAAATGAAAAGAAACAAAGGCAAAAGCAACAAAAACAAGAACAACACAAAACAAACACAAACACAACACAAACACCACCCCGATCATCCAAACAAGTCACCAAATCACCCACCAATATGCACGAAGCTCCACCCGAGCACACAACATCACAATCTCCTCCAAACTCCATAAAAGATAAAGAAGAAAAAGGGATAAGATGTTACCGGAAGTCTTTAGAGCTTTCCAAACTCATTGGCGATTAAAGTAACCTATAAGGACAAAGGGAGGCAAAACACACAAAACAAAACAAATACACGACACAAAGACACAAAAAGAAAACACACAAAAGAAAAAAAAATCTTTTTGATTTTTATGGAAATTTTTCAAATTTTTAGGGATTTTTAAGATTTTACCGAAAAACTAAGAAAATAAAACTAACTATACTAGAATATCGCTCCCCCACACTTAAATCGAGCCATGTCCTCATGCTCGATCGTAGGGTGCGGAGAGACAAAAGAAAAAGAAAAGAAACTACGAAAATAAAGCTAAAAATCAAAAATAAAGTGAAGAAATGGGTAGAAGGTGTCCGGCCGGGGTGTAATCAAGTCACCATGGGCCGAGACAAGAAAAAGATATGGATGGGGGAAGAAAGAAAAAGAAAGAAAAAAAAGGAAATGGGAGGGGAGGGCTAGGTGTAATCAAGCCACCTAGCCCGGCTTCCGTCCAAATCCGACTAACTCCTAACAAGGGGTGAAAACCTTGTAAATGGACTAATCGATTGACTCGCGACGTAATCACGTCGTCGGGAGTCGGGAGCAACCAAACTATGGCCTCGAAGGCCCCTAGATACCGAGGCTCAAGGGAAGGGGGCAAACAATGAAAAGAGAAGCGATAAAAAGACGGAAAAGTAAGGATAGTTACCCAAACCGAGCGGCTAGTAACTCACTTGCTCCATCATCTCGTTGTTCATTAGAAGCTCGTCGCTTGTTTTTTTGGTTGCCATCTCGCTTCACACTTGAAGAGGACTCACGGTAAAGGTAGTAATGGTAGGGGGTGGGATTTGATGTGAGAGTTGGTGTAAAGTGAATAGGAAGTGGAGTGAGGGCATGACGATGAAGTACATGGGGCATATGGTAAGGCTAGGGTAGTTAGGGAGGTTGGGAGGGGGCATAAAATGGTTGGGTGGACTCGATTTGCGAAGAAGAATCACAAAGGGGGAGCAGAGGACCATCCCGGTCGGGAAGACTGATCCCGATCGGGTTACCTCACCCGTCCCGGTCGGAACGACCTCATCCCGGTCGGGACGGACACACAGTAAGCCCAATTCTTGGTGCACCCATCCCGATCGGGACGGCTCCTTCCCGGTCGGGATGCCTCATCCATCCCGGTCGGGACGCCCTCATCCCGGTCGGGATGAGGGCACAGTAAGCTCGAAATGTGGTGCGCTCTTCCCGATCGGGAGGACACCCTTCCCGATCGGAAATCTTAACCCTTCCCGGTCGGGACGCCTCATCCCGACCGGGATGGGTCTTCTTCGACCTCCACGATCCCAAAAACTTGCTCGAAGCTTCAAAAACCCAATCCTCTCGCTCACAACCTAAGGTAAACCATAGCCAATCTCCTCTAGGAGCATTTTCACTTCACCTATCAATCAAACTCAATTCAAGCATCAAATTCTCTCCCTTGCCTCGCTCGTCAATAATTCAAATAACAAGAATTCACAAAAAAACACTAACTACAAGAAAGTGATATATACAATGAGACGGTTCTTGTGGAACTCCGTCAAACCAAGGTGGTACAATCCTCATTCTTTTTCAACAATACTCCAACCGGTTCCATCTCCATCAAGAGCACGTAAGAACAAGTCGAAGGCCCTTGAGAAGTCTTCAATCAAACACGTCATATAGCCGACCACATCCCAAGGCTCCTCATGGCCTTGCCTTGACGTTCCCGGGGCATCCCGCTCTTCCAAGTTCAACGGGTTGAACTTGTACTTTTGGTCCTTGGGGATAATACCCAAACGTCCACCGGTCATCATGTGGCCCCAAGGGAGGCTCATCTTCTTCCTTGCTTAGCAACTTGTCGTCAAGCCCATGATTCAGGTACTCATCTTCCTCCATATCGGAGTCGTCATCCTCAAGTACATAAGAGTACTCCTTCAAGCTTTGTCCCGATCCTTCCCCTAGATCGATGTCTTCCTTGGCATGGATCATATTACATGTCTCGGTCATAGGCGAAGTGTTGCCTTGGAGGTCAAACACTAGCTCCTCGTCGCCTAGTTGAAAAGTGATCCTACCCTTCTTCACATCGATCACGGCACCGGCGGTGTGTAAAAATGGGCATCCAAGGATGATGGGAGTGTTAGCATCCTCCGGCATGTCAACCACAATGAAGTCGACCGGAATGAAGAACTTCCCTATTTGTACCGGCACATCCTCCAACATTCCCAATGGTCGGTTAAGAGACTTATCGGCCATTTGGAGTGTAATGGACGTACACTTCAACTCCGTCATCCCTAATCGCTCACAAATGGTGTAGGGAATAATGCTCACACTTGCGCCCAAATCACACATAGCTCTCTCGATCTTGTAATTGCCGATGGTGCATGGGATAGAGAAACTACCCGGGTCCTTCAACTTCGGAAGCGTTGAACCTTGAATAAGCTCGCTCACCACCCTAGTGAACGCTACCGTCTCTTCCATGTCGATGGACCTCTTCCTAGCTAGGATTTCCAGCATGAATTTTCCATATGCCGGGATTTGGGTAAGTAGCTCGGTGAACGGGACACTAACATCCAATTTCTTCACGATATTAAGGAACTTATCGAATTGAGTGTCCACCTTAGTCTTCATTTGCCTCGATGGGTAAGGCAACTTGATTTGGTACTTGTTTTGATCATTACGGGTGGACTCTTCAAAGGAAACTTTCCTCTTTCCCTTGTCTTTCTCTTGAAGAGGAGGAGGGTTGTCTTCTTGAGGTTTCTCGACCTCCCTTGAGACTTGCTCCTCAATTGGAATGTCAAAGCTTGACTCTTCTTGATTTGGAGATGTCATTTGCATTGTCGGTTCTTGTATTGGCTCTTGCTCATTAGGTGAAAAAAGGGGTTCATAGGACGTACCACTCCTCGTAGTAATAGCATTTACATGCTCAAATTTTGGTGTTTCGCCTTGAGGAGGTAGTTTCCCCTTTTGTCTTGAGGAGCTCTCTGAAGCTAGTTGAGATATTTGATTCTCAAGTATCTTCATATGGGTATCTCTCATTGCGTTTTCCCCTTTAATATAAGTGAAGAGCTCATGATGATGCCTTGACATTTCCACTTGACCTTGTTGCAAATCTTGATTACTCCTTTGTAATTCCGTCATTGTCTTTTGAATGTCAAAATCCCGAGGTGGGGACGATGGATTATGCGGAGTATCGGTGAGGGCCAATGGAGTACCGTAGTCATGAATAGGAGACCGACTCCTAGGCTTGCTTTGTTGATTGCCTTGTGTTGCTTGTTGTTGTTGATGGTTCCCTTGGAACCCATGAGAATTGCCTTGATTAAGGCCTTGGTTGTGGTTTTGTTGACCTTGAAAGTTTCGGTTTCCTTGGAAACCGCCATGATTGAAGTTCCCTTGTTGGAACCCTTGCTTGTTGTTGAAGTTGCCTTGGTTATTTTGCTTGAAATTGTTGAAGGGTCTTTGGTTACCCACATAACCTTGGTAACTTTCATTGTTGTCCCGTAAAGGAGGTGGAAGATAGGGACGATGTTGTTGTTGATGTTGAAGTGTTTGTTGTTGAGGGACTTGATTGGAAGCTTGGTATTGATTAGAGAAGGAGGCACCTTGCTTGAATGCTTGAAAGGCGTTCACTTGCTCAATACTCCCTCTACAATGCATAGGATCATGACCAACGATTCCACAAGTATCACACATCCCAAAATAAGGCAAAGGAGGTGCAAACTCTAAAGCATTTACATCATGGATCGAGTGTTGGTTGGAGAAACTAGAGCTTTGAACTTGGTTGAGGTGGCTTTGGAGCTTTTTGTCAATGGTCTCCATGTGAGTTCTTAGTTGAGCCCCAAGATAAATGCTCAATTGTGTAATGGCATCAACATCATGCCTACCTCCCCGATTTGCCTTCCTAGGCCTCGAGTATTGTGAATTGTGCACCGCCATCTCTTCAATCCTTGACCAAGTTTGGTCATCCTCCACTTCGGTAAACCTACCGTTAGATCCCATATTGAGTATGGCCCTCGAGTCTTCATATAGCCCATTCCAAAATTGTTGTACGAGGAACCATTGTGATAAGCCATGGTGTGGACAAGAACGGATCAAGGCTTTGAATCTTTCCCACGATTCGTAGAGGCTTTCATCATCGCGTTGTTGGAAACCCGTGATAGAGGCTCTCAATAGATTTGTCTTCTCCGGGGGATAGAATTGTTGGTAGAAGGCTAAGGCTAGCTTCTTCCAAGTATCAATGCCAAGTCTTGCTTTATCCAACCCCTTGAACCATTGCTTCGCCTTACCGATAAGAGAGAAAGGAAATAATACCCACCGGATTTAGTCTTGAGTTATTCCCGTTTGTGAAATAGCGTCACAATAGTCCGAAAAGGTTTCCATGTGTTGATGAGGATCTTCGGTTGGTAACCCGCTAAATTGACTTCTCTCGACCAATTGGATAAATTACGTTTTCGCCACAAAATTTCCGGTATATGCCTCCGGTAAAGTGGATGGACCCGGCAAAACGTCTTCCGTAAAGGTTGAGTGAGAAGAGAACTTAGGCATGATTGGATATAAGGGAGACGATGGTGGTGTAGACGGTGTTGATGTAGAAGAAGAGGGGGAACTAGGAGAAGAATCACCGAAGGGATTGATGAAGGTCCCTCCGGCCGTCTCTCGAGGTGAATTGCTCAAGTCGGCTCCTTGGGCTTGCCCTTGATGAGTGGTGCTTGCACTTTGTTGAGAGATCCTAACCCGATTAATCGTCCGTTGGCGAAAGGCTCGAAAGAGTGTCTCCGGCTCTGGATTAAAGAGATAGAAGTCGCCTCCCCTCCTAGGCATACACTACACACTAGAACAAACGTAAGAGCACCTAGTGCTTTATGGGCACTAGGCAACGACAATAACAAGCACGACTAGAGACAAAGAGAAAAGAAAGCTAAGGAAAGAAGAGAAACTAGAAAATATTCACAAGAGAAAAAGAGAGAGCACAAAGAAGGGTAACTACGTCTAGAAATAAGCAAACTAAGTCTAAACAATGCACCGTCCCCGGCAACGGCGCCAAATTGATGGTTAGGGATTTGTCACGTTCCTAGCCGATCAATATAACACCGACTAACCTAGTGGGTAGCTAGGGTAAGTCGGGATCGATTCCACGAGGACGGTATATCAAAGCGTAGACTATGTCGGCCTAAAACGAGACTAGATTACCAAACGAACACAAAGAATGCAATAAATGGAAAACTATTAAGAAGGAGAGGTAAGAACTAAGCTAATGATCAAACTAACGAATAAACTAAAAGAACAATGACTAACTAAGGAGGATAAACTCAAATATGGAAGAGAAGTGGGGTAGGTCGGGTTCATAGAGGTAGTAGGGTAATTGGGGTGATCAAGGGTAAAGGTGTCTCCTAATCGCTAGAGTCGGTCCGGACTCTCGCAACTTAGACCGATGTCAAGGTGAGTCCGGGCTCTCGCAACTTAGACTCTAGTCGGCACTCTCGTGACTATGACTATTCTCAACATTTCCACAAAATAAACAATCAATGAGAAGATGAATACAAGCATGGGAAGCATGGCCACTACAACTCACACAAGCATATCAACAAACACATGGAGTGCTTAAAATGTGACTAACAACAAAGATACAACCTTTTCCCCTCAATCAACCCTAATCATCCATAATCTACCCCTAATCCCCCTACTAACCCCACAAAGAAACTACTCACTCATAATCAATGAGAAACTAACAATCATAAGAGAAAACAAACTCACAAACCAAACATCCATTATGACCAATGGGAACAATGACAATAACAATATAAAAAGATTGAAACTAGATTAAATAAACAAAGATTAGAGTAGAGAAGATTATACCAACACTAATATGATGAAAAAGATGAAAACTTGCATTAATGAGAAAACCCAAATACAATCCCAAGGTTGTCAATCTTGGAACAATCTTCAAGAATCTTCTTAATACAAGATTAATTACAATGATTAACTAAGGATTAACTAGGATTAAGGAAAGATTAAAACTAATGAGTGAGAGTAAATCTAGGGTTTTGGAGGCTTAAACTAATGTAGGGTAAGATAAAAAAGATCTCTTAAAATTACAAGAAGGGAGTATATATATGGGTACAAGAATGAAGGAGAAGAAAAGAAGAATGCGGGTGAGCTGTAGCCCGTCCCGACCGGGACGGATCATCCCGATCGGGAAGGGTTCTACCATCCCGATCGGGAAGGGCTCAACCCGACCGGGAAGGACCCACAGTGGCGCTTCTAAATGTGCCTTCCTTCCCGATCGGGAAGGCTATTATCCCGACCGGGAAGGGTCTTGTATGCCTTCATTAAGAGCTCTAGGGTCCCTCCTTGTATCTTATGGGCTTCCCATCGATTCTCGGGACTCGGGATCGGGTCTCGCAGGCTCGGGATTGGGACCCAAGGTCTCGGGGTCAATTCCAAGGTCTCGAATCATCGTTCCTTTATCTCGTTGGCTCCAAAACGTGTATGTATTGAGTCGGAATCACTCCAACTCTTCCAAATCGGGCTCGGGAACCTGAAACGGACTAAAGGAAGCATAAGAAGCCCATGAATCGCTCCTAAGGAAAATGGGACCAAAACACTACAAATTGGCACTACAAATTACACTTATCAATACTCCGGGTGCCGAGTTTCCTCACCCGTACCCGTTTATGTAAAACCCAGTTTATGAGCACCAGCGATGGGTACATGAGGGGATTAATCAGAGAATCGTCAACCGTGAGATCCACGAGTTCATGCTCACTGATCAAGGCATCTCAGCACCTCAGTACCCGTCCTACGGGAGAGGTCCGGGTGATACTAGTGGTATTTTCCACGATTATGAGGTCGATCCAGCTGCTTGGGGTCCGGACTACGGGCACACCTACGGCGGCCTAGGAGCATAGTGGTTGAGAGATTTGAGACAGCCAGGTTAGCAGGATGGTATTAGCTGCTCAGGCCAGGGCGATACTGGAGCCGGTCCATCTGGGACCGGTGGAGAGGATGGTATGGCTGATTAGCCGTTTGGGGGAGCTACCATTGTAGATACGGTACATTCTTTCCTTTTTATTTCTGTTTTTATTGCTTTCTTAGATTTTTTCTTCCCCTTAGGTCGAGTTGTCCTTAGGATTGGCTGTGGAATTTCCTGTCTTATACGCTGTAGAGTCACATTGAGGACACTGTGACATTTAGGTTTGGGGGAGAGTTTGTGTGTCTTTGTGTGCTTTCAAAAATTCTAAAAATCCAAAAAAATTGAAATATCAGAAAAAATCAAAAAGATTTTTATTTTGTGTGCTTTGTGTCTGTCTTGTGTCCGATGTGAAACATGAAGAACGACGATGATGACATTGCGTTTTACTTGATTTCTCCTAATTAACAGCTGACTCCGTACCTGAATGCATATAATACTTGAGATGAGATGATTTTGATATGATTGCCTATTAAACTGGTAATTGCCAAATGAGTAAATTTGACCATTTTGTCGGCAAACCACATAAATTCTGAGGATTTAGAGCTTCCTAGGCCAGTAACATCCATAACTGGTCTCATTTATTATTAGGAATTGAGTGGTTTCTCCTTATGGAATGTGTAACATAAATTTGCATAAATATGACGTTCGTCTCTTGATATTGAATACGTGTTCAGTTTGAGGAGGAGGTACATGAGGAAAGATAATTCTGTTTTTTTTATGAGCTCCACATAGCCAAAAATTACCCATTTTTACTACCCTGTAGTTTAGGTCATTTTTCCTCTGTTTAGCCCATTTCAGCTATTGTAAGACTGTTTTCATGATATTTTAGCTACAACCCAGATTAGCCTACCTTACCAGGACAGTCGTAATGAACATAATTGGAATTACTGCACTATTAGATCATAGTTTGGAGTTTTACACCTTTTGGATCCTAGTGTAGAATGTCATTGTTGTGCGACTTTTTATTCGCCGTCCCCTTGTCCGAATTGAAAAAATATAGAAGCATGAAAAAGAAAGAAAAGAAATAAATGGAATTAGAAAAAGAAGAAAAATTTCAAGAAAAGAAAAGAAAAACATTTTTGCTTCTTGTAATTTTCGGGGAACAGTCGAGATGTTATAATTAGAACTGTATTGTAATCAGGAGGATGGCAAAATTCCCTCTTATGCTCTTTTTGAGTTTTTCTTCTAGTTGATGGCCGGAATTTATAGATGAGGTTTTTGGATGGATAATTTTTATTGTGTAGCTGCGACTACTGGTCTTAGCCCCACATTTCCATACGTGCTTTAAGCACAATCCATTTTTATTCCCTCACATATTATCCACCCTTTGTAAGTCTTTGGTATGTACTATGGTCCTGATTGGTGGAACACGTATTTGATTGGGGAGACTGATTTAATATTCGATTGCACGCATATTTCATAAGTCGAGTGAGTGTCTTTATTCTTTTTTATCTTCACATATATACTTACCCGTACTTATGAGTGTCGAGTGACAACCATAAGGAAGTCAGACATTATTGGTCTTGCAAGATTGAAAATTTGGCAGGCAAATGTTTGATTATGGCATGATTATTGATCTCATTACAATGTTGAGCATTACATGTTTTCTCGTCGGTTTTAGTCGATTTTAGGAGAATAATTGTAATCCAGCTCTGAGTCGTGTTTCACATCACTTGTCCTCGTATGTATATCCATTAGTTGTTTGCTTGAGGACAAGCAATGGTTTGGTTTGGGGGAGTTTGATCAACGTATTTTATATCGTATTTTATTGTCCTCCGACAACCATTCTTGAGCTTTTCTTCTTCCATATTTATATATTTAATGTCGATTTTTATTAGAAAGTCGATACTGCCGATCCTCATGCTATTTTGTAGGTTAGGTACAATTTTGAGCTTATTTTGGAGTAATAACCCGGATAGCCGAGACGAGGACGGAAGACGAGGAAGGAAACGAAAAGCCGAGAAGCAAATTAGAGCTCAACCACGAGTTTAGCAGCACCTACTCGATCGACTGGTGCTATAGCACTCGATCGAGTGCCTCACTTCAGAGCTCAACTAGATTGCATAAGAGTTTTGGGCTGATTCCTCTTTTCAGCCCAAAGACGGACAAAGATTGGAGGAATTACGGATCCACTCGATCGAGTGACACTGCATGCACTTGATCGAGTGCGTCACACCCAGGCCGCGAAATGGATTTTAATTCATTTAGAATTTTGGGCCTGTTTCGGAAGTCCAACTGATTTCTTTTTAATCAGTTGGAGGAGGAAGATTGTCATACACTTTTTTTTTATCATCTTTTACAATTGACATTACGTTACTTTTGCTTTTTTTTGCTTAGCATAGAAGTCACGTTCATGTTCCCGGTTTTCTTCGCGAGATAAATCGAATTCTGTTCTTCCCTTTTCAGATCTCAAATTGTTCGGTATCGATACTTCTTTAATTTCAATTTCAGTTATCTAGTTTTAATTCTTGTCTTAATCCTTTGTTTGTTTTCATAGTAATTTTGATTTCAGTTTTTGATCATTAATTATTAGTATAGAATTATTATCGTTTGCTTAGTTTAATTCAATTCGTACTCATCATGTTTATCTGCAATTCATATTTTATTAGTTCGATTACAATCGTCATGAGTAGCTAAATTTTATCTAGGGTTTAGGGGGATCGATGGGTATTAATTGGGTTATAAAAAATTGACCTGTCTCTGATCATATGAACTGTCGCCTGAATGTTGTTTTAATTCTGATTGATTAATTACAGGCCAGAATTAATTAGTTAGTATCACAATTAGGACTTTTCGCCGACGGGTTAAGGACTAATTAGGTCACGACATTTTGGGTAGACTAGCTTAATTCTAGCGACCGCATGTTAAGTTTAGTTCTAAAGTTTGTAGTAGTACCGACCGGACCTACACCTTAGACAGTTCGATTATTAACCTGTTAGTTGACTCCCTGACCCGATTGATATTCATTGTGAACCTGAGACCCTAGACTCTTTTATTATTGATTTACCTTATAGCAGTTAGTTGTCAGCATACTAAACAACCAGAAAAACAGTGACCTGTAGTCTTAAGTCTAGACCGTAGAACAAGTATTTGAGTCCCGTCTCCTGGTGGTTCGACCCCTACTTCACTATCTGCATTAGTTAGTGGACCTTAGGGTATCTTTGATTAGGAATACGACTACCCCTGTCACTCATCTTCCTTCTCCCCAACGGATCCTTGCATTATTAAAAGAGGCAACTGTTTGGATGAATCTGACCGTGCTTGGCTTTCTTGTCCTATTACGAACGAGGAAGTTAAGATGACCCTCTTTTCCATCTGTCCTAACAAAAGCCCAAGGATAGATGGCTTCTCTTCGGGGTTCTTTCGTGAGGCTTGGGACATTGTTGACCATGATTTATGTAAGGCAGTTACAGATTTTTTTGAAAAGAAGAAAATGCTCAGGCAGGTAAATACCACTGTTCTCTCACTAGTCCCAAACAAAACTAAATGTTGACTCGGTGCTTGACTTTAGACCCATTGCCTGTTGTACTACTATCTACAAAATCATTAGCAAAATCCTTGCTAGGAGGCTTAAGAAGATCCTATCCCATATTATTGGCCCTGAACAATCGGCTTTTGTCAAGGATAGAAACATTTTTGACAATAGAATGCTATCCCAAATGCTGGTAAAAGGGTATGACAGGGCTTATCTAACTCCTTGGTGCCTCATTAAGGTAGATATCCGCAAAGCGTTCGACTCTCTCAACTGGAAATATTTGGAGTAACTGCTTGTGCTTATGAACTTTCCTAGACTCTTCATTGATTAGATTATGGTTTGTGTTACCTCCGCTTGGTACTCGCTTAGAATTAATTGCTAGATTCGGGGTTTTTTCTAAGGTAAATCCGGTATTAGACAGGGGGATCCCATCTCGCCTTACCCCTTTGTTCTTGTGATGGAAGGCCTGTCTCGTTCTCTCCGTTTGATCCATACTTCTCCTGGCTTCTCTTTCCATCCCAAGTGTGCTGGTACGAAACTCACTCACCTCATTTTTGCTGATGACCTTATGATTTTTGTTTGGGGAGATGTTCCCTCTGTTGACGCTGCTATCTCCCGCCTCTCTCAGTTTGCCTCCTCCTCTGGGCTCCATGCTAGTCCCTTTAAAACTAAGATTTGCTTCGGAGGTGTTAGTAGCGATGTGAAAAATGCTATTCTCCTCTCTTCTGGGTTCTCTGAGGGTTCTTTTCCCTTTCGATACCTAGGCCTAACCCTTAATTCGGCTAGGCTCAAGGCTGATATGTATGTACTTGTCCTTCATCGATAAAATTCGGGCTAATATCTCTCACTGGACTAGTAAGCTTCTCTCCTATGCGGGTCGTGTTGAACTTATTATCTCTGTCTTATTTGGTACTGACAATTTCTGGTGTGCTATCTTCCTCTTGCCTAAGAAGATCCTTAAGCTCATTAACAAGCTTTGTAAGGATTTTCTTTGGAATGTCGAAGAAGGCCACAACAAGATGTTAGTTAAAAGTTGGGCGAGTTCTTGTGCACCTCATTGTGAGGGAGGTTTCAATATCAAGGAGGTCTTGGCATGGAATAAATGCCTTTTAGCAAAACATATTTGGCGCCTCCATAATAGACACAAGACGGTCTTAAGGAGTTGGATCTCTAGGTACAAACTGAAGGGTAATTGCATTTGAACTGTTTGCCATGGTCCGTCTGATGCTGAGTCATGGACAAGCATTTTGAAAGTGAGGGACGAGCTTCTTGAGCTTACTGGAGGGTCGGGTTCTGCGGCCAACTTAATTGATTCTTGGTCTAACAACGGTCGATTCATTCCCTCTAAGGCGTATGATTTCTTTCGGACCAAGTACAGGGAGAAAAGGCCGCTTCATTCTCTTTGGCACCCTGCTACTATCCCCAAACATAGTTTCATCGCTTCACTTGCTGTTTAACGCAAGTTGTTGTCTATTAATGTTTTGAAAGCCAGAGGATTCGCTCTAGTCAACCGGTGTGCTCAGTGCGAGAATCATGAGGAGAATATCGATCATCTGTTTTTTGCTTGCCCTTTTTCGTACCGTGTTTTGCAGGCAACTTTGACTTGGTTGGGATTTACCCAAGCCCCAAGGAGCCTGAACTATGAAGTGAAACGGTTGCATCGATATAAATCGAAAGCTAAATGGAAGAGAAGGTGGTACATTAGTAGTGTTGTGACTTGCATTTACATGATTTGGCAGGAACGAAATCGTAGGATATTTGTTGGCCTAAAGAGCAGCGTGGAGAAGCTTATTTATGCCATCAAATTTCATGTCTGCGGTAAACTTTTGTATAATTGTAATATAGAAAACGATGAGATGATTAGTTGTCTTCAAGCTTAGTGGCCAATTGTTTTGTGGCCTTTTTGGAGCTTGTGGTAGTTTTTAGAGCTTCTGGTCGTGGCCTTTTGTAAGTCTATCTTTTTCCCCCTACTTTTGGAAGAATAAAGAGCTAATTCTTACAAATAATAATAATAATAATAATAATAATAATAATTGATGGGGTCGGCTGCCGGTCCCGGGTCGCCCACCAGTCAGGTCTAGGGATAAACCCAGCCCAGATAATATCTGCGTCCTGGAATAGCGAACTACGCAGGCCGTCGGTCGGACCCCTCCAAGCAGACCTCTGGGGCATCCCTGGAAAGTCCTGACAAGTCCTAAACCTGAGGCCCAGCCCTCGGGCGGCCAAGCCGGATAACTCCTGCGACCCTCGCAGGAAGAAGGGATTCCTCATGGTCTCGGGATGTCAGAATAGCCTGCCCCGCCGAGCCCAGGCTTGGTAGGGAAGACCCTCCTAATCAAGCCTAAGGTAAAAGGGAACAAGTGGAGGGCATGCCTCCACGTGTCCATGTCTCTCGCTCTCTCTTTCTTTTACTCTCTCTTGCGGGAACCTATAAATACCTCTCTTTTTCCCACAAAAGAGGGTAATCACTCTAGAAAATGTCACCTTATTCCTCACGAGTGAGGTTCTTCAAGCGCATACACGGGCTGAATTAGGCATTAGAGAGGGTTCCCTCGGACAATTCCGAGGCCCTATGCGTTTCTTGTGCAGGTCACAGACCCCCTCTGCCGGGAAAGTCCGACTACTAGAGTAGAAAGAAGGTGAGGCAAAAGGATCGAACCAGATCCAAGTAGAACCAAGATCTAAGATCCGAATCCGATTCGTGTTTGATTGTTTCCATACCGGAACAATTTCGCGCCGTCTGTGGGAAATTTGAGTTAAAAGTCCTCAAAGAATGAAAAATCCATCGAAAGATGCATGAAGTTGTAGAAACTGAAGGGGGAGCTGACTTGGAGGGACAGATGATCGTCCCCCGGTATGACATGCCCATCACACCAAGAGAAGTAACGCCTGCCGCCACATTTTGGGGAGTTGGGCAGGCTACCCTCCATGGAGCACCGAGCAAGGGAGCAACAGCCGCAGCTGAGCAGGAGGTAGAGCAAGGTCTAAACCCAGGGCTCACTACCGCCCAGGCCAAGCAGGCTTCCGCCTTCTTCTCGGCGATTCTTGACAAGCAGGTTACGACGAAGGACCTAGTAGGCGGAATAGCATCAACCCCCAGGCACCTGCGTTTCGCAAGCATTGATGACGTCGGGGGCACGAAGTGAACCGCCGCCAGGAATATCCAGAGAAAGGCGAAAAGGGTGGCCAAGGGGTATGTGCAGCCGAAGAAGCGCCTTCTGACCGACACCCAAGAACAACCTCCTCAACAGAAGGACGGATCTGTCCACACCGTGGAATCGACCGTGTCAGCAGAGAAGGAATCTTTGTCCCAGGGAATGTGAGAACGGATGAAGCCAAAAGAACCCGTCTCGAAGCGCCTAGGACCAAAGCATAACGGGGTGTTCAGCAGACTGACACCAACCGGGAAGTAACAAAAGGCACCAGGGCTATCGAAGAGCATGCAGGCGAGGCTCAACCATGGCCAATCATTTGAGCCAGGGCACCATCAGACCAAGGGCTCGGAGCCTGAGCCCCCTCATCCACCTTTTGAGAAGAGACCCAGGCATCGCTCTCCTATGAGAGAGGATGAAGCGATGAGTAGGCATACACCCAGACATCGCTCTCCTAGTGCTAAGGTACCGACCCCTATCAAGTGGGATGACTACGGTTATTACTCTACGGAGAGCCGGTCTAAAGTGCCAGGCAGAGCTACCAGAACACCGCTCCATTCAGATGTTCAGAGCTGTCCCATTCCTAAGATAAAGATGCCCACGGTCAAGTTCAACTGGACCACTGACCTGAGGATCATTTGGCTGCTTACGAGAGCCATATAGAGATGTATGACATGGACGATGCCGCATGGTGCAAGATCTTCCCAACAACCTTGGTAGGGCTGGCGCAGGGGTGGTTCCGTGACCTGCCACAGGGGTCCATTTACGTCTTCGAGGAGTTGGCAAAAATCTTCCTATATCAGTATGCTGGAAACAAGAGGCACAGGCTGACTCGCTTCGACCTAATGACCCTGGAGCAAAAGAAGGGTAAGTATATCAAGGAGTATCTCAAGATATTTGACCTGGCCTTCCAACAAGCCATGGAGATTGATGACCCCACCGCAGCGTACGCCCTGATTAACTCTCTGCTGCCAGGAGAGATGAAGAATCAGCTCATCTGAGCCCAGCCTGAATCCTTGGCTAAGGCACGTAAAATAGCCGAGGGTTTTGATAAGTGTCATTTGTAGTGCCTAATTCGTAGTGTTTTGGTCCCATTTTCCTTGTGGAATCGCTCCTTGGGAGCGGTTTATGGGCTTCTTATGCTTCCTTTAGTTCGTTTCAGGTTCCCGAGACCGATTTGGAAGAGTTGGAGCAATTCCGACTCAATACATACACATTTTGGAGCCAACGAAACTAAGGAACGATGACTCGATGCCTTGGAGTCGACCCCGAGACCTTGGGACCCAATCCCGAGCCTCCGAGACCCGATCCCGAGTCCCGAGAATCGGTGAGAAGCCCATGAGAACCAAGGAGGGACCAAAAAGATCATAATGGAGGCCTACAAGGCTCATCCCGTTCGGGATGGACTCATCCCGTTCGGGATGAGGTGCACAAACAAGGAGGCTACTGACCAGGGCCCATCCCGATCGGGAGCATGGCTTCCCGACCGGGACCGACCCCGTCCCGACCGGGACCATCCCGTCTCGGCCTAGCTGTAACCCGCACTTGTTTTCTTTCTTCTCCCTTCCATTTGTAACCCTATATATACTCTTCCCTTGTTATGTTAAGCTTATGCCTTTCATTAGAGACTAAACCCTAGATAGATTAGCATAGATTAGTGTAGATTAGTCTTTAGATTATCGTTAATCTTAGATTAATGCTTGTAATTTGGGAATTTTTCAAGATCTTCACCAAGCTTGACAAACTTGGATGTTTGTTTTTGGTTCTTCTATTTATGCAAGTTTCTTTCTTCTTTTCATCTTCTAGTTTGGTATAATCTCTTCCCCTTTCTCTTGTTTCTTATTTTATCATTCGAGTTTGTATCTTTGTTGATGTTATTGATTGTAGTTCATAGTTCTTGTTAGTTTCTTCATGTTTGTTTTGATTGCTTTGTTGATTCATCTTATTAGTGTTAGTTTTAGTATAGCTATGTTAGAGTAGTATTCTTGATAGGGTTAGTAAGGTGATTAGGGTGTTAATTGGGTGATTAAGGGATTGTTGGAGATGTTGGTGGAAGATTTGGGTTTCCTCTTGGTTAGATGCATGGTACATGTTTGTTGAAATGCTTGAATGACTAGTATGTGCATATGCTTGTTTTTCTTGCCTTTCTCTTATGGGTGATAGTTTGTTTGTGGGTTCGGTTACCTCATTAAGTTGCGAGAGGCCGGTGAGGACGACCCCTAGGTCGGTCTAAGTTGCGAGAGCCCGGATGCGACCTAGGCCTATAGCATGCTAGTACTCCGTTTGTCGTTTGTGTCGCCAAGGTGGGTTTTAGGATGAACCTCTAGGTGAGTCTAAGTTGCGAGAGCCCGGGCATTACCTAGATTACCCTACTACCTCCTTCACTCTAGTTCTCCTTCGACCATTCCATTACCCCTTTGACCCCGACCTAACCCTAGTCTTCCTTCTTAGTGTTATCCTAGTTTCCCTTAGTCCTAGTTTTAGACCTAGCTTAGTCCTAGCCATCCTCCTTAGAATATCTTGTCTCGAACTTAGTCCTAGACCGTAGCATACCTTAGTCCGACCTCCCGTCCCTGTGGATTCGACCCGACTTACCCTAGCTACCCACTAGGTATAGTTGGTTTTATTTGACGGTTGGGATCCACGACAAATCCTTCCCATAAAATTGGCGCCGTTGCCGGGGACGGCGTAGTTTAGACTTTTGTTTGCTTAGTTGTGGACTTTGTTCTTGACTTTTGTGTTCTCTTCTCCTTGTGTATCTCCGTTTTTCTTCTTGTGTGTTACTCTCCCTTCCTAGTGCCTCAAAAGCACTAGGATACTAACGTTTGCTCAAGTGCTTCTAGCTCATCCTAGGTACCAAAGCAACGTTATGGACATGGCTTGTCCAAGCTACCATCAATCATCACGGGACAACTATGGGGCGAATTACCAAAACCCACAACTTTACTAACCATATCAACCTCATCAACAATCTTATGAACCCTCTTCTTATGGTTATCAAGAAAGTTGTCAAGGATCATTCCAACATCCTAACAACTACCAAACACCCTCACATAACCCACAACCGCAAAATCCCAACTTTGAGACTTGTCAAATGATGGTTCAATTGCTTAAGAGCCAACAAGAGTCGATGACTCTATTGCAAAAGATCAGAATCAACAAGCGATGGTGGCTCAAATAATAGGGCTTAAAGAGGAGTTCAAGGCCCAAATAGAGGTGCAAGATGCTCGCATCAATGCACTTATGGCTCATATCACGATGTTGGCCGCTCGAATTCCGCAACATGTTGAGGAAGGTTCATTTGGGCATGAAGGTCGGGTATCTCAACCCAATCTTGAAGCTACAAATAAAGAAGAGGGGGTCGATCAAGAGACCATTGTCGAGTGTTGCTTAGGTGGTGAGGATAGGGAAAAAGTAGAGGAAGTTGAAGCTTCAAGGGTCGACAATGAGGAGGGAGTTGAACATGATTATCAAGATAGCTCTTGGGGAGCCAATGTATTGGCTATCAAGTTGGATTTGTTTGATTTCCTTCGTGAAGAGCCGGATGTTGACAATCCAAACCCGAGTGAAGAGATGACCCCTCTAGGCCATATTGACAAGGTGAGTGAAAAGGAGCGCAATACTTGGGAAAAAGAAGTAGATGCCTTGGAACTTGCTTTGTATGGGAATTTGGAGGATCCTAAACCCTCCAATGAAGAAAACTTGATGCCTTCTCCTCCTCTACCGCACTCGATGTCTAGCCCGTTGTCTTGTGAGACGGTTGGTGAAGAGGATCCTTGTCGGGCGGTGGAAAAGAGTTCCACTCTCGACCCCGTAGAAGAAGCGACACCCCTAGGGTGTGATCTCCCACATCATGACACCGAGCACGACTCTAGACCACTATACCTACCGGATGGTCATAAGAGTCGTAGCTATGTTGGTTTAGAAGACCCGGAAGATCACGAGAGCCCCGAGCATAATGAAGATGATCGCTTCTTCCCTCCGACTTGGAAACTTTTGGGAGTGGCTGGCTCGGCCATGTGAGCTTAATTGAAGATGTTGCTAGAGCATTTGACTTACTACTCCGAGCTCTTGATGGCTATCAAGGTGTAGTCGGTGAGAGTATCTTATTGTAAATATCTCTTTTTCTTTTCTTTTGTGCTTGTATTTGTGATTATGTTTGCTTGTATAGTTTGGTTTCTAGGATTTGTTAGCCTTTGTGGAACTCTTGTTCACTTGGATTTTTGATGAGCGATGTGAGGGAGGGAATTTGATGTTGTATTTGAGCTCATTGTGATAGGTGTGAAGTGAAGGCGATTCCTAGAGGAGAGTAGATAATGATAGAGCTTGGATCGTGGGAATGGAAGTCGGTTTTTGAAACTTCGGTGAAGCTTTTGAGGTTTTGGGAGTCATGAAGACCCTTCCCGACCGAGAAGGAGGTTTCCCGACCGGGAAGGGTATGCCATCCCGACCGGGAAGGAGCCGTCCCGATCGGGATGAAGGTGCAAAAATTGGAGCTTGCTGGAGTGCCGTCCCGACCGGGAAGGGAGCTTCCCGATCGGGACGGGTGTGTCATCCCGATCGGGACCATCCATCCCGACCGGGATGGTCTCTTTTCTCCTCTTTTGGCCTCTTCTTTGACATTTGAGCCCACCCAACCATTGTATACCCCCACCCAACCTCCCTACCCATCCTTGCTCATGTCATATGACCATTACACTTCATTTACATACCCTCACCTCATTTCTCTTCCCTTTACACCGAGTTTCACATCGAATCCCACTCCCCTCACACCATTACTACCTCTACCATGTGTTTTATCAAGTTCGAAGCGGGATAGCAATGATGAAGACAAGCAAAGTGCCTTTATTGATCATTGGAGACGATGGAGCGAGTGAGTTGCTATCCTATTGATACGGCAACTATCCTTTCTTTTCCGTCTTTTATTGCTTGTTTTCCTTTGTTTACTCCCCTTCCCCTTACATTTGTGTCATGGTGGCCTTCGAGGCCTTGGTATGTGGTTGCTCCCGACTCTCGATGACGTGACTAGATCAAGATTCATTTCAAAATCCAAAATTTACAAGTTTTTCACCTCTTTTGTTGGATTTAGTCGGATTTAGGCGGAATCCGGGCTAGGTGACTTGATTACACCTAGCCCTCCCCTCCCATTTCCTTTTATTTCCTTCTTTTTATTTTCTTCCCCCATCCATATCTTTTCTTGTCTCGGCCCATGGTGACTTGATTACACCCCGGCCGGACACCTTCTACCATTTTCTTCACCTTATTTTTGATTTATAGTTTTATTTTTGTAGTTTCTTTTTCTTTCTTTTGTCTCTCCGCACACTACGATTGAGCATATGAGGACATTGCTTGGTTTAAGTGTGGGGGAGCGATATTCTATCGTCGTTAGTTTTATTTTCTTAGTTTTTTTGAAAAATCATCAAAAACCCTAAAAATTTGAAATTTTTTCACAAAAATCAAAAAGATTTTTCTTTTGTGTGTTTTCCTTTTGTGTCATTGTGTCGTATATTTGTTTTGTGTGCGTGTTTTGCCTCCCTTTCCCTTACAGGTTGCTTTAATCGCCGTTAACTTTGGAAGGCTTTCAAGACTCCCGGTAACATCTTATCCCTTTTTCTTCTTTACCTCTTGCGGAGTTTGGAGGAGATTGTGATGTTGTGTGCTCGGGTGGAGCTTTGTACATTGTGGTTGATTTGGTGGCTTGTTTGGATGATCGGGGTGGTGTTTGTTTTGTTTATGTGTTGGTTCTCCTTGTTTTGTTTTGTTTTGTTTTGTTTTGTTTTGTTTTGTCTCTCTTTCTTTCGTTCTCGTCATGTCTTTGTTTTGTGGGTAAGTGTGTCGTGTGTGTAAAAAGGTTTTCGAAAACCCGGTTTAGAGGCTAGTGTGTGAGTGTCTATTTTTCCCTTCATAGTTGTATAAATCGAGTTTTGGACTTTAGTCTAGTAGAATGACCCTAAATCAATGAGTTCGTTGGTCCTTTACCTTGAGTCCACCTTGCTTACTATGGATTTACTACGGGATTTGCACCTTTGACCATTATGACCACCCACGGTGTGAAAAGGCCTTGGTTACCGAGTCTCGTCCCTTAGGTGACCGTGTTTAGGATTGTTTGATTAGTCCAAGTTTCCCTTTTTTGTGGGATTGAAGAGGGAAAGCGCGCCCCCGACTCTCCCATTCACCTACCTCCTACACATTCCACACAAATAAAATGCAATTTGTTGAATTCTCTCTTTCTCAATTGTCAAGAAATGCCAAAAAAGCCAAATCTTGCCAAAAAGGGCAAAGAAAAGAAAAAAAGAAAGAAGAAAAAAAAATGAAAGAAAGAAAAGAAATGAAGAAAAAGAAAAGGCACAAAAGCCAAAAAGAAAATAAAAAAGAAGAAAAAGAAATGGCATGACAACAAACAAATCAAAACGTCGAAAAGAAAGAAAATGCCAAAAGAAAACCCGTCTCACAAAAAGAAATCCCCACAAAAATAAGCCTTTTTCCGACTTTTGCCGTGAAGAGCCTACCAAAGGACCGAGTCCCGAGGAAGGATGATAGCGGCATTAGTCGGTCTTCCCTCATTTTGCATGTTTTCCACCTTTTTACTTGGACTAGTTAGGCGGTCTTGGACACGGGACGACCCTCTTGGCTCACGCTAAAGGGGGCGGGGTCTCACTTACCTACAGTGTCGACTAACACCGTGGTTCTTCACTTTTCCATTCCGCCGATCGTCCCGTAGTACGTTTTTAGAAAGTTAGGAGGACCTAAGTAAGTTACCAACGTTTTTATTGCTTTATCGTCATACTATTAGGGTTTAGTCCACCTTGATTTATATTGCTAGCTTGGGAACGTTGTCACTTACCTCGAGGCCTAAACCGGTGCTTCTTTCACCGCTTTTAGAGGGAAGCGGTATTTGTTTTCTTTTGGGTGCAACCGATTATGTGTTTGCTTGTGTGTTTGTTTGTTTGTGTGTTCGGTGTCCGATTGCATCCACAGTTTTGTCGCAAGACCCGACTTGCCATGCGGAGTGCACTTTTCCTCTAAGTGTACTCGCGTGAGTTGAAGGGGCGTAGGGTGCGCTAATACCCACTCGGATAGTTTAGTAGTAGTATGTGCTTACTCGAGGGCGAGTAAGGGTTAAGTGTGGGGGAGTTGATAAGTGTCATTTGTAGTGCCCAATTCGTAGTGTTTTGGTCCCATTTTCCTTGTGGAATCGCTCCTTGGGAGCGGTTTATGGGCTTCTTATGCTTCCTTTAGTTCGTTTCAGGTTCCTGAGACCGATTTGGAAGAGTTGGAGCAATTCCGACTCAATACATACACATTTTGGAGCCAACGAAACTAAGGAACGATGACTCGATGCCTTGGAGTCGACCCCGAGACCTTGGGACCCAATCCCGAGCCTCCGAGACCCGATCCCGAGTCCCGAGAATCGGTGAGAAGCCCATGAGAACCAAGGAGGGACCAAAAAGATCATAATGGAGGCCTACAAGGCTCATCCCGTTCGGGATGGACTCATCCCGTTCGGGATGAGGTGCACAAACAAGGAGGCTACTAACCAGGGCCCATCCCGATCGGGAGCATGGCTTCCCGACCGGGACCGACCCCGTCCCGACCGGGACCATCCCGTCTCGGCCGGGACGGCCTAGCTGTAACCCGCACTTGTTTTCTTTCTTCTCCCTTCCATTTGTAACCCTATATATACTCTTCCCTTGTTATGTTAAGCTTATGCCTTTCATTAGAGACTAAACCCTAGATAGATTAGCATAGATTAGTGTAGATTAGTCTTTAGATTATCGTTAATCTTAGATTAATGCTTGTAATTTGAGAATTCTTCAAGATCTTCACCAAGCTTGACAAACTTGGATGTTTGTTTTGGGTTCTTCTATTTATGCAAGTTTCTTTCTTCTTTTCATCTTCTAGTTTGGTATAATCTCTTCCCCTTTCTCTTGTTTCTTATTTTATCATTCGAGTTTGTATCTTTGTTGATGTTATTGATTGTAGTTCATAGTTCTTGTTAGTTTCTTCATGTTTGTTTTGATTGCTTTGTTGATTCATCTTATTAGTGTTAGTTTTAGTATAGATATGTTAGAGTAGTATTCTTGCTAGGGTTAGTAAGGTGATTAGGGTGTTAATTGGGTGATTAAGGGATTGTTGGAGATGTTGGTGGAAGATTTGGGTTTCCTCTTGGTTAGATGCATGGTACATGTTTGTTGAAATGCTTGAACGACTAGTATGTGCATATGCTTGTTTTTCTTGCCTTTTTCTTGTGGGTGATAGTTTGTTTGTGGGTTCGGTTACCTCATTAAGTTGCGAGAGCCCGGTGAGGACGACCCCTAGGTCGGTCTAAGTTGCGAAAGCCCGGATTCGACCTAGGCCTATAGCGTGCTAGTAACCCCGATTGTGTTGTGTATCGCCGAGTTGGGTTTTAGGTGGAACCTCTAGGTGAGTCTAAGTTGCGAGAGCCCGGGCATTACCTAGATTACCCTACTACCTCCTTCACCTCTAGCTCTTCCTCGACCATGCCGTTACCTCTTTGACCCCGACCTAATCCTAGCCCGTTTCCTTTGATAGTTCTCTTGCTTTAGACCTAGCTTAGTCTTAGTCTCCCCCTTCTTAGAATAGCTTGTCTCGAACTTAGTCCTAGACCGTAGCATACCTTAGTCCGACCTCCCGTCCCTGTGGATTCGACCCGACTTACCCTAGCTACCCACTAGGTATAGTTGGTTTTATTTGACGGTTGGGATCCACGACAAATCCTACCCATCAGGTTTCATGCTCCAGGAAGAGTACCATAGCCTGCCGGATACCCCCACAATGTCTAACCGACCCCAAGGGGGAGTGTAGGGTGGGCGCGGCAAAGGAGAATCGGCGGGAAAGCAGAGAACAGAGGAAAGTGGTACCGCAAGAAAAGAACGCATACCATATCAGTCAAAGTTCGACAGTTATACCGCTCTCAACAAGCCGAGAGTCGAGATATTTGAGCTTGAGAAGGAGGTGGCAAAGTGGAACCGTCCTAAAAAGCCACGCAACCCAAAAGGTGACCCGAAGAAATTCAGCACTTTCCACGACAGTATCGGTCATACAACCGAGGAATGTCGGGCATCTGAAAGATGAGATAGAAAATCTCATCAGAAATGGATGGCTGACCAATTACGCTGCCAGAAATAAAGGCTAGAAAACATCGACCGACAAGCCAGAGGGATCAAGGTAGGATTGTATGGTCATTCAATTGATATCAAGAGATGTTGGCTGTCAGACAAGCCGAAGGGGCCGAAAGCGGCAGCTCCGCGAGCTCCGAAATCAGATCTGCTACGCAGAAAGAGCTGAGAGCCCGACCGCCCTGACCATCAGCATAACCTCGGAAGATTCAGGCCGAGTGGTTTACCCCCACAGTGATCCCCCAGTCTTATCCTTGGTTATTAATAACCATATAGCGAAAAGATGTATGGTGGACATCGGCGCGTGTACGAATATGTTGTATAAGGAGGCCTATAAAAAAATGAACTTAGAAAGGAGACATCTCAAACCTGCCCCGGGGTCCCTTACGGATTCAGTGGCGCAGGTATCCTCCCAATGGGAATAATTGAACTACCTGTCACATTCGGGGAGAGGGCATCGGCCAGAAATATCCGAGCGTCCTTCGTGGTGGTGGACGCAAAATCATCATACAATGCCCTCATTGGCAGGGCCACCCTGGACGAGGTATAGGCAGCCATATCTATCAGAGCGTTGACTGTAGCCTACATCACTGACTTTGGCATGGAAGGCAAGGTCCGCGGAGATCAAGAGTCGGCTAGGCAGTGTTATTCAGTCGCCCTGCGCACCCATGAGGCTGAAAGAAAAGGGAAAAGAAAGGCTGACAGCTCCCCCAGCAGGGAGGGAGAGATTTTGGCTGACCAATTGGCCATCGAGAAACCAGCCGACCACCCAGAACCTGTGTAACACCCCGTGCTTTTGACCATTTCAGTTATTTATAATAACAATTAATATTAATAAATCGAGTCTCAAAAAACTATTTTATATAGTAATATTCAATTCTTGTGCCTTTGGAACCTTTCTATTTCACTTCATTGTTTGCAAAACTGAAATTTCTATCGTTATCGCAATTCTGCGCTATTTCGTAAAACGGTTCCTATTTTCTCATACGGACTCCGATTGAGGCGTTTCAAAAGCCTAACTTTATTAATTTTCCAAGATATACACTATGGTGATATTCAAAATTACAATTTATAAGTTCATCATAAAAATATTGTACTGGACCGCTCCATTGCATCGAAAATCGTCACCCGACGAATCGTTTCTCGACTTTCGATTTCCTTACTTCTTTCCTAACCTTTGTGGAACCAAAATAACTCCAAAATATCATCCTTAAATACTCCATACCGTCACTTTGAAGTCCATGGGTCAAAAAAATTATTCTCTAATCAAAAACACCAAATAGGGTAATGTACCTTCAAAAGTATGACTAGCCATTTGAAGCAATTGTCATCTCTTTGTCCATTTCTTGCTCCCTCACCAATGGCACGACCAAGTGCCCTTATAATCACTTTCATATGACCCTTAAACTCATATTTTCATCCACCTAGCCTCCTTTTTAAAAGCCTTTCTAAAAACCAAAGAAAAACCATCAAAGTAATCCTAAGTTCTTAAGCCTTTAAACCACCATTTTTCAAGGGCTCTCATTCCTTCTTTCTCTTATCTTATACTACTTATTTTCAAAGTTATTTAATAGTATAACTACTAACTTAGTTTGTTTTTGTGTCATTCTAACTAATTTATGAAGAGGAGCAAGAGAAAAGGAGCATCGATCTTCGTTTTCATATATGTTGTAGAATCGATTATTTTTGCTTTAGGTAACCTAACTTTTCTTCACCCTCAAATCTCGTAGTATAGTGTTTAGACTCTAACTAACATATAACATCATGTTTAGAACTAAATCATTAGATCACCAAGTTTAAAGTTAACTATTTGTTGATTTATCACTTAATAATACATGCTGTAAAATGGATCCTGTGATGTATGATGTATGTTCACGATTTTTCCGTGTAAAATATGTTTCGATTTAGCTTTATATTCCTTCATGAAAGTTGTATATCTGAATGTCTAGAATATGATAAAAATAGGAAAAGTAAGTTTTTATGAAAATATATATTTAATAATGATTTATTTCGTAAACTGGTACTGTATGATTTTATGTACTGTCTGAGAAAATAATATGTTTCGTGATGTTAAACGTGTCTTTTGGACTTGGAAAATTTATGTTATGTTCCTGATGATGTCTATTATGTGTACGTCAAAGTTCATATAAATCCATCATATATATTTTTTTTTATAAAATTTGTACTAAAATGGGTCAGATCTGGAAAGAATATTTTATTTAAGAACATTTATAAATTATTTTATTCTAAATTTCTGGGTATAAGTTATGTACAAGTATAGGTATAAAAAAAATTGGTTCACTTTAATGACGTTTAAGTATTTTAAACGATTTAAAAGAAAGTATTGAAAATCGTACTGTTTTCGTTTTTAATTTGTTAAAAATAATAAACCTTATTTTTTTTGAAAAATGACTTTATATATGGAAACCTAACTTTTAAAATTATGTTGATTGAGTATGAAAATCGAAACTTAAAAATAACATTTGAAAAATGACTCATTTAGTATCCTAAATAATATTATCGATTTCGTTATTACTTAAAGTTATTTTCGTGAAACTCTATGTTTTATACCTAATAAGGTTTAAAATGATTTTTACAATTATTATAAATTTATTTGATGTTTGAAATATTTTATTATGTCTAAATAGGCTTTAAGAGATAAGTATACTTGTACAAATACGAAATCGTATAAAAAATACTAAATACGTACACTTGAACAATAAATGTACTAAATACTTGTGCCCAAAAAGTATAGAGTACTAAAAGACGAATAACCCAAAAGTACTAAGTTAAACAATGCTTAAGTGTGCAAAACAACACTTCAACTTTATAATAAGCACTTAAGGAGTAATTAGTGACTAAGTCAAAACTAAGGGTTGACTAGTGTATCTTGGTCAAACTTTGGCTTTTTAAGTCAACATAAACCAAGTCAAGATAAAGGAACCCATCTTAAATAATATACTTAGAAATAATTGAATCTTTAATCAAATCTCAACTAACGAACGCTTCAAATAATATATCTAAAATAAAATGTTCCAAATCTCTTACATCAGTATACTAAAACTATCAGTTAAGATAAATTTTACGACGATTGATATTGTTTGTTAATCTTACAATCGACACACTCAAATTCCATAGGAACAACCGTACTTCTAGTCGGTGTGTTACCTAAGCCGGTGATCAGACACGTTTTTCACGAACGATGTTATCGACACCAATCATGGTGAAAATAAACATGTGCCCTGGCAGTACCCTCTGAGTTGTCTTCACCATTCCATGTTGTAATGACTTGTTCCGAGTCAGTACACACCCCACAGACCGGTCATCCTTATGGAACCCGCCGGTATTGTTTCATCCCTCTGGACATCAGACATGTGCCCCACGATGACCGCTGAGCTCAATATTCCAGAGACTCTGTCTTTATAAGACACCCAAATTCAGCCTAGGTTTCGTGTTGGGCGCTATCTTGGTAAAGTTTAGAAGACGATGCGATAGAAGATAGCTTCGAAAGTAGACTACGACACTCAGAGTCACTGCTCATGGGAGGCCATGATGCATCCTGCCGGTGCGAGAAAATGCTAAGAAGTGAATGGGCAGCCAGCTCTTTATGAGTTTGTCGGTAGAGTAGTAGTCGTCCAGTTGCCATTGAGGTGCTCAGTTGTGTAAAGGTTCTCTTTCCCGAGACCAAGAGTATGGATTGGGTGTGTGCGCATACATAGACAAGGGCACTGATCAGCTCTCACTCTCTATATCGGATATCTTTGGGGGCGGAATACCTTCCGACCTTTGCCTTAGCAATGCATGGGACATGTTCGGTTTAGCGGGGCTTTTGAGTCCATGCACTTGCAGTCCTTCTTCTCCGTATGTCAGTCGACTAAACCGAGTCAATTTAGGTGTTCGATCCTATTGAGCACTAGGGGTGCGATGTAAACCTCCTAGTATCGATATGATTGGCGGGATTGATGTTTCCATCCTCACTTATGGTGAGATTCAAGCCTTAAGTGTGCATGAGACATTAGTAGTCACATCCCGTGCATTATGTGAACGGAAACCATTGTTTTTAAAAGTAAATGACTACAGTTTTCTAAATCACATGTGCTAGTATGCTTTGTTACTGTTCTATACTCTTATGACTAATGATGTGATTGAAATGCTTGATAATAGGAAGTGATGTTTTGTTATATGTCTTGCTTGAATATTGATTATGATTGATATTATATTTCATACGATTTGTATTATGTATGTCTTACTCTATTTTCACATGACACTTCTACGAAGCCATGATCTATGTTTTACTGTATTATTCACATGATACTCATATGATGTATGTATTACTTTATTCTATATAACCTACATGTCTTATATATTTAAATTGATTCACATGTTAACTGAAATCACTTCATGTATATCTCACATTGTATACATGTCGATTTGTAATGTGACATGCCTGCTTATCTGTTAATTAGGTAACCTAAACGTTGTACTACATTGATTATTCGGGGCCGTGTTAGATGGACAGTTAGGTTACTCCCACTAAGTGAGACATGTATATTTAAATATGCATTCAGGTTGACGAACCCTCAAGACTGGACATGGGGGCATGCTTGAGTGCAAGAGATACAGTGTGGCAGATGAGAGTGTCAAACTATAAATCTTGTAACGCAAATTTTGTCATACTATTGTATTTAGAAATTTGTAATTCGGTTTTCAGTTGTTGTATTTTAATAAACGGTTCATTTATCGGTAAAAGACTCACTGGAGTCGACGATTTTATTTTTACCCCTTTTACGACTTAATTATTTTTCTGCCTTGTTAATTAATGTCATTGGAAGAACCGGGTTGTTACAACCTGGGGGTGAGAGCATGCTGGTGGAACTAAAGCCATGAAGGCCGGTCCTTGTCGGCACTGATCTGGAAGAACCCTATAGAGAAAGCCTAATCAAAGTCCTGCGGGACAACAAAGATGTCTTTGCCTACTCAGCCGACGAAATGCAGAGAGTTGATCCAAGTCATATTGTTCACAAGCTAAACATCGACCCGAATGCTCGGCCAGTAAAGCAAAAGAAGAGAAACATGTCAGCTGAGAAAGACCTGGCTATCAAAGAGGAAATTAAAAAGCTCTTGAAAGTCGACTTCATCGAAAGCTGCGACTACCCAGAATGCTTGCTAATGTAGTGATGGTGAAGAAAGCCTCAGGAGCCTGGAGGATGTGCGTGGACTTCACCAACCTTAACAAAGCATGTCCAAAAGATTGCTACTCCCTACCGAGAATCGATCAGCTGGTTGACTACCAGTGGGCACTCGATGTTAAAAATCCTGGATGCATTCTCAGGTTACCACCAGGTATACCTGTGGTAGCCAGATAGGATGAAGTGTGCATTTATCACAAGTGCAGGAACGTACATGTACAAGATGATGCCCTTCGGCCTCAAAAATGCAGGGGCAACCTATCAACGTCTGGTAGACCAAGTATTCGAGAAACATAAAGGCAGGAATCTAGAGGCATACGTGGATGATGCCATAGTAAAAATCAAGGAAGACGTAGAGCATCTAGAGGACCTGAAGGAAACATTCGCCTCCCTGCGAGCCTATCGGATGAAGTTAAACCCTAAGAAGTGTACTTTCGGGGTTCGATCCGGAAAATTCTTAGGGTTCCTCGTCAGCTCCCGAGGGATTGACGATAACCCTGAAAAGGTAAAGGCTGTCCTGGACCTCCCAGAGTCAAGAGCGATCAGAGACATACAACGGCTGACTGAGGATGGCTGCCTTGGCACGGTTCATAGCCAGGTCTGCCGACAAGTCAACACCCTTTTTCAAAATACTAAAAGGGAACAAGCAGTTTAAATGGGAAGTAGAGCATTTGAACAGCTAAAAGAACATCTGAAGCAGTTACCGACCTTAGCTAAGCCGGTTACAGGGGAGAAACTCTTTCTGTACATAGCAGTAACAAATTCGACCGTAAGTGCATGATAAGTGTAGTTTGTAGTGCCTATTTTGCTATGTTTTGGTCCCATTTCCTTGTGGAATCGCTCCTTGGGAGCGATTCATGGGCTTCTTATGCTTCCTTTAGTCCGTTTCAGGTTCCCGAGACCGATTTGGAAGAGTTGGAGTGATTCCGACTCAATACATACACATTTTGGGGCGAACGAGATAAAGGAACGATGACTCGAGGCCTTGGAATCGACCCCGAGACCTTGGGACCCAATCCCGAGCCTCCGAGACCCGATCCCGAGTCCCGAGAATCGACGGGAAGCCCATGAGATACAAGGAGGGACCCTAGAGCTCTTATTGGAGGCATACAATACCCTTCCCGAGCGGGATAGTGGCCTTCCCGATCGGGAAGGGGTGCACGATTAGGAGCGCCACTGTGGGTCCGTCCCGGTCAGGTTGAACCCTTCCCGATCGGGATGGCAGAGCCGTCCCGATCGGGATGATCCGACCCGGTCGGGATGGGCTACAGCTCACCCGCATTGTTTCCTTTCTTCTCCTTTCCACTTGTAACCCTATATATACCCCTTCTTGTATTGTTAAGATATCTTATCATAGTCTAGCATTTCTTAAGCCTCCCAAAAACCCTAAAACCCTAGATTTACTTTGACTCATTAGTTTTAATCTTCCTTTAATCTTAGTTAATCCTTAGTTAATTCTTGTAATTAGTTCTTGTATTAAGAGGATACTTGAAGAATTCTCCAAGCTTGACAACCTTGGGTTTTATTTGGGTTCTTATTTATACAAGATTGCATCTTTTCATCTTCATAGTGTTGGTATAATCATCTCTACTCTTAATCTTGTTTATTCAATCAACTTTCATCTTTTTATATTGTTATTGTTGTTAGTTGTTCATAATGAATGCTTGGATGTTTAGTTTGTTTTCTCTTGTTATTGTTATGGGTAATTTGATAATGAGTGAGTAGTAATCTTGTGGGGTTAGTAGGGGGATTAGGGGTAG
Source organism: Agrostemma githago (assembly GCA_958450325.1). Classification (NCBI taxonomy): domain Eukaryota; kingdom Viridiplantae; phylum Streptophyta; class Magnoliopsida; order Caryophyllales; family Caryophyllaceae; genus Agrostemma; species Agrostemma githago. The sequence continues at coordinate 18,817,548 of OY288250.1, forward strand.
ATTATGGATGATTAGGGTTGATTAAGGGGAAAAGGTTACATCTTTGTTGTTAGTCACATTGTCGGCACTCTATGTGTTTGTTGATATGCTTGTGTGAGTTGTAGTGACCATGCTTCCCATACTTGTGTTCATCTTCTCATTGATTGCTTATTTTGTGGAAATGTTGAGAATAGTTTAGTCGCGAGAGCGCGGACTAGGGTCTAAGTTGCGAGAGCCCGGACCCACCTTGACATCGGTCTAAGTTGCGAGAGCCCGGATCAACCCTAGCGATTAGGAGACACCTATACCCTTGATCACCCCAATTACCCTTCTACTCCTATGAACCCGACCTACCCCACTTTCTTCCATATTTGAGTTCATCTTCTTAGTTAGCCATAGTTTACTTTAGTTTACTTGTTAGTTCATCATTAGTCTAGTTCCTACTTCTCCTCCATTATAGTTTTCCATTTATCGCTTCTTTGTGTTTGTTTGGTAATCTAGTCTCGTTGTAGGCCGACCTAGTCTAAACCTTGATATACCGTCCTCGTGGATACGATCCCGACTTGCCCTAGCTACCCACTAGGTGTAATCGGTAGTTTATTGTTGGCTAGGGACGTGACGAATCCCCACCATCAGTGCACCTGAGGGAAGAGGCCGGGTCTCAGCAACCAATCTACTTTGTAAGTCATGCCCTGGGGGCCGCTGAGAGAAATTACCTGGTGGTCGAAAAAAGCGGCGTACGCGGTAGTCATTGCAGCGTGGAAGCTCAGACCATATTTTAACGCTCACCCTATCGTCATACTAACCGATCAACCCCTGGAAAAGTGCTAGAGAAATTCGAAAAGTCCGGGAGACTGTTAAAATGGGCTATAGAGCTAAGTGGACTAGGAATATCCTATCAGTCCAAGACTGCCATCAAGGCACATGCCCTGACAGATTTCCTAGCCGAATGCTCCCACTCAGAAGAAGACGACCCCCCAATCGGCGAATGGATGATATACACGGATGGCTCGTCTACAGCCAAGGGTGCGAGGGCAGGGGTCGTACTAACCAGCCCTGAAGGGATGGATTTTGAGCATGCCCTCAGGTTCACCTTCCCAGCTTCCAACAACGAGGCCGAGTATGAAGCCGTCTTGGCAGTCATCCACCTAGCCAAAGTTGCGGGAGCATAAAGGGTCATCCTGGCTACCGACTCATAGCTCATTGCAAATCAGATTAATGTGAGTAAGAAACTGAGGACCAAACCATGGTCTCATACCTGGAAAAGGTCAAGCAAGAGCTATCAGGACTGAAATCATACGAAGTCTGTAAGGTTCCCATATCACAGAACAACCGCGTTGACGCCCTGTCCAAGCTAGCAAGTTCTAGCCTGCAAGACATTAGAAGGTCGGTTTGGGTTGATGTAATACAAGAAAAATCCACAACACCCTGCCAGCTAGTCAGCATGATGGAGGAATCAGGAGCCGAAAGCTGGATGACCCCAATCATCAAGTACAAAAGAGACGACACTCTGCCGCAAGACCCTGCTCAGCAAAAAAGAATGTCGTCAAAAGCCGCGTGGTACATACTAATTGAAGGGGATTTGTACTGAAAGTCGTTTTCCGCACCCTTGCTCAGGTGCCTGGGGGCAGAACAAGCCGCCGAGGTATTAGACGATATTCACTCAGGAACGAATGTTCGGACATCACATCGGTGGAAGGACACTAGCACAAAAAGCCCTAAGGGCAGGGTACTACTGGCCCACTATGCTAGCTGACGCAAGGAGTTTAACCTTAAAGTGCAAAAAATGCCAACTCTTTGCCCCTGTAATACATGCTCCAGCACAGGACCCCATACCAATCCTGTCCCCTATCCCCTTCGCTTAATGGGGGATGGACATCCTGGGTCCATTCACCATAGCGAATGGGGGCAGGAAGTTCCTCATTGTGGCAATAGACTACTTCACTATGTGGATAGAAGCTAAAGTCGTCCCAAACATAACGGAACCAGCGGTTCGGAAGGTCATATGGAGAAATGTGATGCCAAGGTATGGCCTGCCAAAGGTACTTGTGTTCGACCATGACAAATAGTTTGATAATAACCCACTGAGGACCTGGATGGAAGGTCATGGAATCACAGTCGCCTACTCCGCCGTATGCTACCCTCAGACTAACGGTCAAGCCGAGGCGGCGAACAAGCAGATCTTGGACGGATTAAAAAAGATGGTGGATGACCTTAAAGGAAGATGGGCTAATGAGCTTCCCAGTTTCCTGTGGCCAATCCGAACTACCAGAAAAGAATGTACAGGACAAACCCCTTTTGGGATGGTTTACGGAGAAGAGGCTCTGCTGCCCATTGAGGCGCGCATCCCTACCCTAAGATCCCAGCAATTTGACAGAGAAAGCAATGAGGCATCTATGACTTAGGCCCTTGACCTAGTAAATGAAGTGAGACAGGAGGCTAGCTCCAACATAGCAGCCTACCAGCAAAGAATGAAGAGAATCTACAACAGAAAAGTAAACACAAGGAGCTTCCAGATAGGTGACTTAGTCCTGCGCAAGACCCGGGCAATCGGCAAGGCAAGAGAGCATGGCAAATTAAGTGCAAACTGGGAAGGCCCATATCAAGTCACTCAGATTATGGGTCCAGGAACATGCAGGTTCGCCAATACTGAAGGCCAAGAGCTAGCAGCACACTGGAACACGGACACCTTGAAGAGATATTAAGTTTGATCTAAGGTTGCATTTTTTTTCTCTTCCTAAGAATTGGCGGAGGACACTCAGAATTTAATGTCGACGGCTCCGACCAAAGTTTTAGCTTTTTCAAGAAATGAAAGAATTATCTCCTATTCATACTCGTTGTCTGTTCAGTTTTACACTTCACACACAAACGAGCAGGGGGCAATAGAGGGAGGGCCCCATTGTTGCAAAACCCCAGGAAAATAGGCCCCCCAACGCAAAGTCCCTTTGCCTACCTCCAGGCAGGCAGGGGGCATGCCCCCTGATTCCAACAAAGGGTCAGGGACAGGCCGGGCACCAATGTCGAACTAACAAGGACTGAGACACAAATCAACCTTGTATAAAAAAACGCTACGTCCCTGTGCCTACCTCCAGGCAGGCAGGGGGCAGTAAACTTTGAAAACCCATCCATCACATCCCAAAACTTTGAAAATGCAAAAAGGCGGGAAGAGGAAGACTCATATTACATCATTCCAAAAAAAAAGAAGGGAAAACACACAAAAGTAAGTCATATTACTTCTTCATTATGGAAAAAGCCCGAAGCCTAGAATTACAAATCAGTAGACAGATTCAAAACAAAGTTGAGAAAATATTCCAAAGGTCAATTACAAACAAAATAAGCCTGGAGCCCAGCTCGGCCAAACTAGAAGAAGAAGCTTCAATCTTCGTCAAAGCCAGTGAAGGAATAGTCTCTAGGGCTGCTGCCGCCCTCATCGTCAGATCCCCTGTCCTAACCACCTGAGGTCTCCATGGGGTCATCAGCCCCTTCTTCATCACTCCCTAGCACCTCACAGCGTGACGAGTAGCCTCTGCCCTCGCTGTCCCCAGAGTCATAGCTGTTGGCATCCCAGTCCTCTCCAAACTAGGTTAGCTTGGTGCCCTCAGGGTAGTCAGGATCGCCTTTCAACCTCTTGGGCGTAAGGGGAGAGGATTCTGAGTCAGGAATGTTAGGGTTGACATTCTCTGGCCACAGCCAAAGAAAGCATCGGTGACAACCCCAATAGGAGCAGCCCCCAACCCATGTACAGGACTCAGGCTTCCGTTTCATGAAGGGCGACTTCCTTGGGCGGCGAATAGCTTTTGGCAGCTCGCCTGCCCGAGGGCAAAGGTGGACTGCAGGGCTATCAACTTGCATCGGTGAATGATTCTTCGCACCATCCTGGGATACTTGAACCTCTGAGTGGGCCCCGAATACTTGAAAGTATCAACAAGGACCCCCATCTTAAATATTTTGTCCTTAATCCAACCCATTGCTGTGAAGAATAGTTTTTATGAAATTTCACAAGGATGGGTCAAGCAAAACTCTCCTCCCCTTTTATAAGCCATGAAGGGAGGGAGGCCGACCATTTAATGATGTTCCCAACCGTCTCTGCAGTGCAAGACAAGTGTCACTCAGACACAAGGCTCGAGGGATCCCCTGAAAAGATAATCATGGTGAAGAATTTTCTTACGCCTCACATGCCCAGACAATTAAGACATTCTCCCTATGGGCACGCATTGCATTTAATGCGAAGGAGTTCAAACGCCAGCCTCCCACCAATCCAAGTAAGGGTCAACAGCCGACGCAAGCTTTGCTCCCCCTGCTGCCGAAGGGCATTTTATGGGGTCAGATGTCGATCCCGGGTCGCCCACTAGATAATATCCGAGTCCTGGAATAGCCTACTATGCAAGCCATCGGTCGGACCCCTCCAAGCAACCCTCTGGGGCATCCCTGGAAAGTCCTGAGAAGTCCTAAACCTGAGGCCCAGCCCTCGGGCAGCCAAGCCGGATCACTCTTGCGATCGTCGCAGGAAGAAGGGATCCCTTCTGGTCTCAGGATGTCAGAACAGCCTGCTTCGCCGAGCACAGGATGGGTAGGGAAGACCCTCCTGATCAAGCCTATGGTAAAAGGGAACACCTGGAGGGCATGCCTCCACGTATCCATCTTTCTCTCTCTTTCTTTTACTCTCTCTTGTGGGAACCTATAAATACCTCCCTTTTTTCCCACAAAAGAGGGTAATTAACTTTCTCTCACTTGAATCTCACTCTAGAAAACGCCACCTTACTCCTCACGAGTAACGTTCTTCAAGCGCATACACGGACTGACTTAGTCATCGGAGAGAGTTCCCTCGGACAACTCCGAGGCCCTGTGCGTTCCTTGTGCAGGTCACAGACCCCCTCTGCCGGGAAAGTCCGACTACTAGAGGAGAAAGAAGGTGAGACAAAAGGATCGAACTAGATCCAAGTAGAACCAAGATCTAAGATCCGAATCCGATTCGGGTTTGATTGTTTTCATACAACAACAACAACAACAACAACAACAATAATAAGAGTTATTTAACAACAATAATACCAATTATAGGGCGTCTTCCCAAAATAATTTCAATTTTAATAAATCTGAGAATAATACGTATTATTGGAATAGTTAAAACCAGATTAGTATAGGTGACCGGTTAACCGTAGAACCCATCCACTTTCCATTTTTCACCTTTAATTTTATTCAAAGGCAATAATATTAATGACGGGAGGGATTTTTCATGGATCCCGCCACCAAATAATATCCAACCAACCTAACTAGGGTAGCTAGGGCAAGTCGGGTCGATCCACAGGGACGGAAAATGCGTTTAGACTAATGGGTGCTACGATCTAGGACTAGGTTCGAGACAAGCTAACCTAGGGGGAGGCTAAGGATTAGGCTAAGGTCTAAAACATGGAAAAGGAAGACAAACAAGTAACTAAAAACTAAGGGAAGCGAGGACAACAATAAGAATGAAAACTAGGGTTAGGTCGGGTTCATGGATGTCAAGGAAGACAAAAAGGGGAAAAACGGGGTTAGTAGCATGCTTTCGTAGCCTAGATTCCGCCGATCGGGCTCTCGCTACGTAATCGGCCTAGGGGCCGTCCTCACCGGGCTCTCGCTACGTAATGAGGCGACCAAACCAACCAACCAACCAAACACACACATACAAGAGAATATGCAAGAAAAACAAGGATTGATCGTCTCTAGTCTCACAAGCATTTCATCGAACATGTGGAGTGCAAGGTAAATAGGAAACAACAAAAACAACATCTAATACCACCCAACTCACCCTAATCATCCCTAATCACATACAATCCCCCTAATAACCCTAGCAAGAGTCTACTCAAACATGATTATACTAAAACTAACACCAACAAGAGAAATAAACATAAGAATCAAAACATACATAAAGAAACTACAAGCAAGAACAACAAACTAGATATAAAGATGAAAACTTGAATAACATAAACAAAGATTAAGAATAAAAGTATGAGAAGATTATACCAACAAGAAAGGAATGGAAAAGATGAGAACTTGTATATAAAGGACACCCAAAACATCCACCAATGTTGTCAAGATTGGATGGATTCTTCAAGAGATCCCTTAATACAAGATTGGCTAACTAGATTAAGGACTAATTACCGACTAATCTACTCTAATCTAAGCTAATCTATGCTAAAGTATGCTAGGGTTTTGTGGGTAATGTGTAACCTTTTTTAAGATTACAAGAGGAAGGGTATAAATAGGGTTACAAGAGGAAAGGAGAAGAAACAATGAAGCGCGGGCCTGAACTGGGCTTATCACGGTCGGGGTGGATGGTCCCGATTGGGATGAGGTGTCGGTCCCGGTCGGGATGAACTCATCCCGGTCGGGATGGACCCAAAACAACAGCCCTCTCTTTTGTGCACTTCATCCCGGACGGGATGAGGTCCTTCCCGTCGGGGATGAGTCTTGTAGGCCTCCAATATGATCTTTAAGGTCCCTCCTTGCCTCCCATGGGTTTCTCATCGATTCTCGGGACTCGGGATCGAGCCTAAGGGGCTCGGGAATGGGTCCCAAGGTCTCGGGATCGAATCCAAGGCATCGAGTGATCGTTCCTTCACTTCGTTGGCTCCAAAAGCGTATGAAACGAGTCGGAATCTTTCCAATTCTTCATGAATGGTCTCGGGAACCTAAAACAAACTAAAGGAAGCATAAGTAACCCATAAACCGCTCCCAAGGAGCGATTCCACAAGGAAAACGGGACCAAAACACAACAAATTAGGCACTACAAACTACACTTATCAACTCCCCCACACTTAACCCTTACTCACCCTCGAGTAAGCATAAACTAACTACTATACTAGCCGAGCGGGTATTAGCGCACCCTACGCCCTTTCAACTCACGCGAGTACACTTAGAGGAGAAGTGCACTCCGGAAGGCAAGTGGGGTCTTGCGACAAAACTGTGGATGCAACCGGACACAAAACACATAAACAAACAAGCATACAAACAAACAAACACAAGGTTGCACCCTAAAAGAAACAAATACCACTTCCCTCTAATTAGCGGTGAAAGAAGCACCGGTTTAGGACTCAAGGAAAGTGACAACGTTCCCAAGCTAATAATACAAATCGAGATGAACTAAACCCTAATAGTATGACGATAAAGCAACAAAAACGTTGGTAACTTACCTAGGTCCTCCTAGCCTTCTTAGAACGTACTACGGGACGATAGGCGTGATGGGAATTGATGAACCACGGTGTTAGTCGACACTGTAGGTAAGTGAGATCCCGCCCCCTTTAGCGATGGGCCAAGAGGGTCGTCCCATGTCCAAAACCGCTTAACTAGTCCAAGTAAAAAGGTGGATATGATTGCAAAATGAGGGAAGACCGACCATTACCGCTATCATCCTTCCTAGGGACTCGGTCCTTTGGTAGGCTCTTCACGGTAATAGTCGGTAAAAGGCTAATTTTGACAGGAGTGGGGACTCTTTTTGTGGGACGGTTTTCTTTTGGCATTTTTCTTTCTTTTGCATTTTTGCTTTTGTGTTACTATGCCAATTCTTTTTCTTCTTTTGTATTTTCTTTTTGTTTTGTTGTGCCTTTTCCTTTTTCTTCATTCCTTTCTTTCTTTCTTTTTTCTTTTCTTTGCCCTTTTGGCTTGATTTGAGTTGTGGGCATTTCTTTTTGCAACAAGAAAGAGAGATTTCAACAAATTGCATTTTTATTGTATGGATATGTGTAGGAGGTAGGGTAATGGGTATGTCGGGACGACGTCTTCCCTTCATACTCACAAAAAAAAGGGAGAACTTGGACTAGTCAAACAATCCCAAACACGGTGACCTAAGGGACGGGACTCGGCAACCAAGGCCTTTTCACACCGTGGGTGGTCATAATGGTCAAAATGCAAATCTCGTAGTAAATCCCTAGTAGACTAGGTGGACTCAAGGTAAAGGACCAACGGAACTATTTATTTAGGGTCATTCTACTAGACTAAAGTCCAAGACTCGATTCATACTACTAGAAAGGGAAAGTAAACACTTGCACACTAGCCTCAAAACCGGGTTTTCGAAAACCTTTTATTACACACTAGACACAACTACACACAAAAAACAAAGACGCGACGAAAACAAAAGAAAAAGAGACAAAAGGCAACAAAACAAAACAAGATAAAACAAACACATAAACAAAACAAACACCACCCCGAACTTCCAAACAAATCACCAAATCAACCACAAACTCTACAAAGCTCCACCCGAGCACACCTCATCACAAATCTCCTCCAAACATTACAAAAGATAGAGGAGGAAGGGATAAAAGGGCATTACCGGATGTCTTGAAAGCTTTCCAATACTAATGGTAATTAAGCGGCCTACAAGGAAAAGGGAGGCAAAAACACACAACACAACAAAAGCACGACATAACGACACAAAAAGAAAAAGACACAAAAGAAAATCTTTTTGATTTTTGTGAAAATTTTCAAATTTTTAGCGTTTTTAAAGATTTTTCTCGAAAAACAACGAAAATAAAATAAGCTACACTAGGATATCGCTCCCCCACACTTAAACCGAGCAATGTCCTCATGCTCGATCGTAGTGTATGGAGACACAAAAGAAAAGAAAAGAAACTACGAAAATAAAGGTAAAAATCAAAAAGAGAAGTGAAGAAAGGGTAGGATGTGTCCGGCCGGGGTGTAGTCAAGTCACCATGGGCCGAGACGAGAAAAGATATGGATGGGGGAAGAAATAAAAAGAAGGAAATAAAAGGAAATGGGAGGGGAGGACTAGGTGTAATCAAGTCACCTAGCCCGGATTCCGCCTAAATCCGACTAAATCCTAAAAAAAAGGGTGAAAATCTTGTAAATTTGGATTTTGAAATGACACCCGACGTAATCACGTCATCGAGAGTCGGGAGCAATAGCTACCAAGGCCCTGAGGGCCACCATGACACAAAAGTGTATAAGGGGAAGGGGACAAACAAAGGAAAACAAGCGATAAAAGACGGAAAAGAAAGGATAGTTGCCGTACCCATCGGTTAGCAACTCACTCGCTCCATCGTCTCATAGTTCAATATCGGCACATAGCTTGTCTTCTTCATTGCTATTCCTCTTCAATCTTGATAGGCCCGCATGGTTGAAGTATTAAGTTTGCAATGGTAGAAGGGAGTGGGATTTGATGGAAAGCTCGGTATGTAGTGAAGATAAGGTGCGGTGAGAGTATGCATATGAAGTGTAAGGTCATATGATAGGTGCAAGGGTAGGTAGGGAGGTTGGGAGGGGGTATAAAATGGTTGGGTGGGCTCGAATGTCGAAGAAGAGGCAAAATGTGGAGCAGGGGACCATCCCGGTCGGGATGGATGGTCCCGGTCGGGATGACACACCCGTCCCGGTCGGGAAGCTCCCTTCCCGGTCGGGACGACGCTACAGAAAACTCGAATTTTGGTACCCTCATCCCGGTCGGGACGGCTCCTTCCCGGTCGGGATGGATAACTCGTCCCGGTCGGGAAGCCTTCTTCTCGCCCGGGATAGATCTTCTAACCTTCTATAACCCCAAAAGCTTGTCCAAAGCTTCAAAAACTGACTCCCTTGCTCAAAACCAAGCTTCTATCATCATCTACTCTCCTCGAGACTTCATCTTCACTAAGACCTGCCAAATAAACTCAAATAACATTCATCAAGATCTCTCCCTCACATCACTCATCAAAATACCAAATTACATGGTTTCTACAAAAACTAACAATCCTAAAAACCAAAATATCCAAACAAACATATACACAAACACAAACACAAAAGAAAAGGAAAAAAAGATATTTACATGATACTCTCACCATCTACTCCTCCATAGCCATCAAGGGCTCGAAGGAGTAAGTCAAATGCCCTAGCAACATCTTCATTGAGGCTCACATGGCCGAGCCTAGCTACTTTCAAGAGCTTCCAAGTCGGAGGCAAGAAGCAATCATCTTCATTATGCTCGGGGTTCTCGTGATCTTCCGGGTCTTCAAAACCATGATAGCAACGACTCTTATGACCATCCGGTAGGTATAGTGGTCTAGAGTCAAGCTCGGCATTGTGAGTTGGGAGATCACACCCTAAGGTGGTTGCTTCTTCTACGGGGTCGAGAGTAGAGTTCTCTTCCACCGCCCGACAAGGATCCTCTTCATCAACCGTCTCAAAGAGCAAGGGACTAGAAATCGAGTGCGATAGAGAAGGAGAAGGCATCAAGTTTTCTTCATTGGAGGCAATTGGCTCCTCCAATTTCCCATTCAAGGCGAGTTCTAAGGCATCTACTTCTTTCTCCCAAGTATTACGTTCCTTTTCACTCGCCTTGCAAATTTGGTCTTGAGGGGTTATCTCTTCACTTGGCCTTGGATTGTCAAGATCCGGTTCATCACGAAGAAAATCGAACAAATCCAATTTAATAGCCAATACATTGGCTACCCAAGAGTTACCTTGAGAATCATGTTCACACCCCTCCTCATTGTCGACCCTTGAAGCTTCAACTTCCTCTATTGTTCCCATATCTTCACCATCCAAGCAACACTCAACAATGATCTCTTGATTCTCCCTCTCTTCTTCATTCGTAGCTTCATGATCGGGTTGACTTCCATGTGGAGTCAACCGACCTTCTTGCCCAAATGAACCTTCCCCAACAATTTGTGGAGCTCGAGTGGCCAACATCATGATATGAGCCATGAGTGCATCGATTCGAGCATCTTGCACCGCTTTTTGGGCCCTAAACTCCTCCCTAACCCCTTGTAATTGAATCATCATCTCTTGTTGACTCTTTTGCATTAGAGTTATCGCCTCTTGTTGTCCCTTTAGCAATTGAATCATCATTTGACAAGTCTAAAAATTGGGGATTTTTGGTTGTGGGTCATGTGGGGGGTATTTGGTAGTTGTTAGGATGTTGGAATGATCCTTGACAACTTTCATGGTAACCATATGCAGGGCGTTCGTAAGATTGTTGATGAGGTTGATATGGTTGGTGAAATTCTGGGACTTGGCAATTTGCCCCATAGTTGCTCCGTGACGATTGATGAAAGCTAGGACGTGCCATTTCCATAACGTTGCTTTGATACCTAGGATAAACTAAAAGCACTTGAGCAAACGTTAGTATCCTAGTGCTTTTGAGGCACTAGGAAGAGAGAATAGCACACAAGAAGTAGAACGGAGATACACAAGGAGAAGGAATCAAAAAAATCAAGAACAAAGTCCAAAACTAAGCAAACAAAAGTCTAAACTACGCCGTCCCCGACAACGGCGCCAATTTGAAGGGAGGAATTTGTCGTGGATCCCGCCACCAAATAATATCCAACCAACCTAACTAGGGTAGCTAGGGCAAGTCGGGTCGATCCACAGGGACGGAAAATGCGTTTAGACTAATGGGTGCTACGGTCTAGGACTAGGTTCGAGACAAGCTAACCTAGGGGGAGGCTAAGGATTAGGCTAAGGTCTAAAACATGGAAAAGGAAGACAAACAAGTAACTAAAAACTAAGGGAAGCGAGGACAACAATAAGAATGAAAACTAGGGTTAGGTCGGGTTCATGGATGTCAAGGAAGACAAAAAGGGGAAAAACGGGGTTACTAGCATGCTTTCGTAGCCTAGATTCCGCCGATCGGGCTCTCGCTACGTAATCGGCCTAGGGGCCGTCCTCACCGGGCTCTCCCTTCGTAATGAGGCGACCAAACCAACCAACCAAACACACACATACAAGAGAATATGCAAGAAAAATAAGGATTGATTGTCTGTAGTCTCACAAGCATTTCATCGAACATGTGGAGTGCAAGGTAAATGGGAAACAACAAAAACAACATCTAATACCACCCATCTCACCCTAATCATCGCTAATCACATCCAATCCCCCTAATAACCCTAGAAAGAGTCTACTCAAAGATAATTTTGCTAAAACTAACACTAACAAGAGAAATAAACATAAGAATCAAAACATACATAAAGAAACTACAAGCAAGAACAACAAACTAGATATAAAGATGAAAACTTGAATAACATAAACAAAGATTAAGAGTAAAAGTATGAGAAGATTATACCAACAAGAAAGGAATGGAAAAGATGAGAACTTGTATATAAAGGACACCCAAAACATCCACCAAAGTTGTCAAGATTGGATGGATTCTTCAAGAGATCCTTTAATACAAGATTGGCTAACTAGATTAAGGACTAATTACCGACTAATCTACTCTAATCTAAGCTAATCTATGCTAAAGTATGCTAGGGTTTTGTGGGTAATGTCTAACCTTTTTTAAGATTACAAGAGGAAGGGTATAAATAGGGTTACAAGAGGAAAGGAGAAGAAACAATGAAGCGCGGGCCTGAACTGGGCTCATCCCGGTCGGGATGGATGGTCCCGGTCGGGATGAGGTGTCGGTCCCGGTCGGGATGGACCCAAAACAGCAGCCCTCTCTTTTGTGCACTTCATCCCGGACGGGATGAGGTCCTTCCCGTCGGGGATGGGTCTTGTAGGCCTCCAATATGATCTTTAAGGTCTCTCCTTGCCTCTCCTGAGTTTCTCATCGATTCTCGGGACTCGGGATCGAGCCTAAGGGGCTCGAGAATGGGTCCCAAGGTCTCGGGATCGAATCCAAGGCATCGAGTGATCGTTCCTTCACTTTGTTGGCTCCAAAAGCGTATGAAATGAGTCAGAATCGTTCCAATTCTTCATGAATGGTCTCGGGAACCTAAAACGAACTAAAGGAAGCATAAGTAACCCATAAACCACTCCCAAGGAGCGATTCCACAAGGAAAACGGGACCAAAACACAACAAATTAGGCACTACAAATTACACTTATCAACTAACTATAGAGCGTCTTCCAAAAATAATTCCGATTTTAATAAATGTGAGAATAATACGTATTTTTGGAATAGTTAAACCAGAGTAGTATAGGTGACCAGTTACCGATTGAACCGTTCACCTCTTTTTTTCCCTTTTAATTTCTTTCATATTACTTTACTCCTTTTCACTTACTATAAACCTATTACAAATAATTTTAAACATTATTATTTGACATGTACATATATTATGAGGTGCATTTATCTCGTCTTTAAAAAAAATATGAATTTGACACATATAAGTTATATTTATATCAATTTATAGTTATATATATATATATATATATATATATATATATATATATATATATACACACACGCACACAGCACATACACACACACTCTCTCTCTCTCCGTATCTATGCATTCGTCCACTTTTAATATAATACTCCTCACATATATTAAAAAAAAGTGGACGAACATATAGATACGGAGGAGTATAATTTTATATATGCATGCATGCATGTTGCCTAATATTGAAGATTCACAACCTGAATTAAAATTATCGTCATTTATATAAAAAAAACATATCATATTATAACATAATATAAACTCCAAAATCTTTGAACATGAAAGTCACAAAAGATTAATTAAGACAGGATTAAGACATACCTTCTTACGGAATAAGCCAAAATCTAATTCGAACAATATCAGATCACTATAAGACGACATCATAAATAATAGATAAGATGATTTGAAATAATCTTCAAATAATAATAATAATAGGTTGATTTCTCTCTCTCTCTCTCTCTCTCTCTCTCTCTCTCTCTCTCTCTCTCTCTCTTGTCCTGTAACGTAATAATGTTGTTTCTTCATAATTTTTCATACGCGTCATATAGTTTTCGATGGAGAATGCTCTATTATATAAGCAGAGAGAGTATCGATCAGTTTCTTATTAGGTTTTATTTTTATTTAATCTCGAATTTCCATCAAGATTGAGTAAATATGAAAATACTCATTATTTAATCCGATATTACTGTGATGAAATCTCTCTTAAAGACTCAATTTCCAATAAGACCATAACTATTTAGGGAATAAATACTATCACGATAATAGGGAAGATATATTACATATCCCGTAATATTATTAAATCATATAAAAGTAATAAATAATTTTAATCACTTTCCTTTATTTAAACCAACAAAATATATTAAAAATGTTATTCAACTTGTACTATAAATTTTAACTCACTTTCTTTTATTTGAACCAACAAAATATATTAAAAATTTTATTCAAGTTATATAAAAAGCACTTTCCTTTATTTAAACCAACCAAATAAATTTTTAGAAATTTATTCAGGTTGTATTAAAAATTTTACTTCACTTTTAATTTACTTTCCTTTATTTAAACCAATAAAATATATTAAAAAATTATTCGGTTTGTATTAAAAAATTTAACTCATATTCCCTTATTTAAAACCAACAAAATATATTAAAAAATTTATTCAGGCTGTATTAAAGATTTTAATTCCAACAAAATGTATTAAAATATTTATTCGAGTTGTGTTAAAAAATTTAATTTACTTTCCTTTATTTAATGCAACAAAATATATTAAAAAACTAGTTGGAAAGCCCGTTCGATGCACGGGCCGCTTATTAGTGACATTCATAAAAATACTAAGTTGGATGGTTGCATAAATTGATAGACTGCACAACAGTAGACAGTCAATAAAAGATAATTAAGAATATGCCTAATAGTAAATATGCCTAATAGTAAATGAATATTATCACATACGTGAATGTGTTTCAAGGGATCTGATGGTTGGAGTTTGTCGTCTATCCTACTGATCAAAATAATAATCAACGAACCTAAGGTAGGTAGGTAGGTTAAGTCAAGTCGATCCTCAAGGACGGAAGTTCCAAACTAAACGGTGCTACGGTCCAAGACTAGGTTCAAGACAAACTAAAGTAATTGACTATAGATGGTGACTATGCTAGGAATAACTATAAAACTAAGGCAAAGGAAACTAAGACGATAATGAAAAGGGGGATTAACGATAAGAGAAGAGAAGCTAGAGTTAGGTCGGGTTCAAGGGTGTCTTGGAGGCCAAGGAGGAGTAAGGGTGTCGGTGTAATCCACTAGCCTTGGTTACTGATAAACGTCATTTTAGTGATTATTTGACCCATATTTAGATCTATATTTGTCCCGATTTTGTGTGCTTAATTGTTATTATAGCTCATTTTAGTACTTAATTATTATTTAGTGTTAATTAGTCATTTTAGTTATAGATATCGTAATACTCGTTATTTTTCGAGAATTTGGTAGTTTTGTCTTGTTTGTATTTTGTAGGTACCGTTTAGGAGATAGCCGAATAAAGACGAGAGATGAAGCAAGCAAACCAGAGTCAAGGTCGAGCTTGAGCTTGACCCAAATGCTCCTCAGTGCCCTGTCACCCACTTGCTCATTTCCCCCTTCATTTTGGTATCATCAATCATCATCATAAGTCAGAACTCCCCAACTCCACACACCATCATTTCGTTCATTACCCATCTTCACATCATTTCCAAATTTACCATGATGCTCGATTTCACCATCAAAATTATCTTCTTCTTCTTCTTCCTAGTTTATCCAATCACCTGCCACTTTACTCCGACGAGCCACCACGACTGAGTCCGAGCTCCGATTCAATCTGCGTCTAGCCCAGAACTCCGGCGAACCTCCTCTGCTCCGACCAAGATCGGCCACTGTCACAACCATGACTCGACCATACCACGACGCGACCACCATGGCGCCGCCCAGCCTCAGTCGCGCCCCACTCCTTCGACCACCGTGCGCACCAGCCAGCTCCGGCGAACCAGACTGGACCACCGAGCTACCCAATTACCTTCGTCATTTACCCAGAAAGCGGCGAAAATCCAGCAGTTTCACGCCTGCCCATCACCGACATCTTTGCCAGCAACCTCCGACCTCTGGCGAACACTAGTCTTTGTGTTGGATTAATTGATCGAATTGGGTTCAATTGATTGGAATGGAAAAGAATTGAATTGGAATGCAATTGACTGATTTGCCCTTCATTAATGAGGTGTCACTGTTGACTTTCCTTGACTGAAGAAGACTAAAGGCAGAGGAGTGAGGTATAAAACAAGAGGAAACCCTCAAAGAGGAGGGGAGGTACCGCACTGTAGGAACTAGGAAGTACAGTAGCAGTAGTAGGATTTAGGTTTCTCTCACATTTTACATTTTGTTTAGTCTTAATTAGTTTGTTTTAGATTAAGTTGATCTTTAATTAGTTGGGTTTATCTTGCACTCTATTTCTTCTTCATTTATGCAATTCTCCATTTCAAAATTGGTATCTTCTTCTCTCTTTTCACTATTGTTCATCTTTATTGTTTACTACTATTAATTTTAGATTATTTTATTGCTTAATTAGTTTAAAGTTTCAATCTTTACTATTTATTCATGTTTATTATTATGATTAGAGTAGTGGGTAGTTTAATTAGTTTAGTTTTAATTATGTTAGAATAGTTAATTTCTAGGATTGAGGAAAGCTTGGTTTGTCCCGTTTTGTGGGTTTGTTGTGTGTTTACGGACTTGTCGATTAATTGTTGGTATTCTCTTTTGATTGCGATTTTTGTATGAATTACTTGTCTTGGCCGCGATAGGTGAATATTTCGTTGAGCTTTCTTTGTGGTGGGTCAACCTAGCAAGTGCGAGAGCCCGTTAGGATCGTTCCGGGTAGATAGAGACTCGAGAGAGACCCTTTATCTTCCCATTTACTGACCATAATCGACTCGTTTGTGAACCCCGTTAACTCCCTTGAGACTACCTCGTTGACCTTGACCCTAGTTGTTTTTATCGTATTTCTCTTTCATTTGTTTGTTTGACTTGTTTAGCTCGCTAGTTTAGAACCTTCTTCCGACCAAAAACATATTTTTTCTCGACTAATTCCTTACCTAGACCGAGACCTTTATTTAACTAGACCGTCTCTGTGCATTCAACCCGACTTACCCTCGACTACCCAAGTTTAGGATTAGTTGGTTTTTACTTTGATCGATTGATGTACTAGATTTATACCGTCTTTCCTTCTTGCTTTTCTTGTTTTTCCTTGGTTTAATCGCTCTTAGAAGCAGTTTTTGTGCTACTAATGTCTTCTCTTGAGATACTTGGTATTTCTAGGTTCATATGGCAAGAATGCGGCTTTTGGAGTCGATTTCTACGTTGTAAGGACCTACTCCGAGTCACGAGATATCCACAAGGCTAAGGAAAATCAAGAAGAAGTCAACCCGGGAAGCTACATGGCCGGGTAGCAAGCCGTGAAGTAAAGACGAGAGGAAGGAAGAAGTTTTGGCCCGTCATGGCCGTGACCACCACCATCACGGCCGGGACGACCTCTGCTCCCTCCGCGCTTTGTCATTTCATTTCCCTTATTTGTATAACCCCATAAATACCCCCTCTTTTATTGTTTTAACCACGAAACCCTAGATAAAAATTAGTGTAGTCTAGCTTAGTCTTTCCCTAATCTCTCCTAATCTTATCCTAATCTTAGTTTAATTCTAGTTTAATCTTAGTTGTTACTTGTGTATTTGGGGATCTCTTGAAGAATCTACCTTTATTGACAACATTGGTGGATGTTCTTGGATCAATTTATATACAAGACTTAATCTTTTCATTTCTCCTCTTGTTTGGTATAATCTTTCTTGTTCTCCTTTCTTAATCCTTTATTAGTGTTAAAGTTTGAATCTTTGCTTAGGTTTATTGTTTTCCTAGTTTAGAATTCATTTTGAATGCTTTTCTTATGTTGTGGGTTTCACTTGTTAGTGTTGATAGTTCTTTAATTATGTGTCAGTAGTTTTCCCCTAGGGTTAGTAGGGGGAGTGGGTGTGATTAGGGATGATTAGGGTGAGATGGGTGATGCTAGTTGTTGTTTTTGTTGTTTCCTAATGCCTTGCACTCAACATGTTCGATGAAATGCTTGTGAGACTTGAGACGATCACTCCTTGTTTTTCTTGTTTCTTCTCTTTCATGTCTTTGTTTGGTGATAGGTTTGGTTCCTCTACTAGTAGCGAGAGCGTGGTGAGGTGACCCCTAGGCCGTTTAATTAGCGAGAGCCCGAATGTAACCTAGGCTACGAAACCATGCTAGCACCCCAGTTTCCCTTTGATCTCCTTGGCATCCATGAATCCGACCTAGCCCTAGTTTCTTCTTGTATTGATTTACCTCGCTTTCCATTATCATTAGTTGCTTGTTTTGCCTTTTTATAGATTTTAGTTTGGTCATAATCAATCACCCTTGTTTTGCTTGAACTTAGTCTAGAATTATAGCTTACCTTAGTGTAGACACCCGCATTTTGGCTGCCAGGTGTCTATGGCAGTTTCCAAAAAACACCCGATGATGATCGGACGTTAACGTGTTTCTACGCGCTCGGATACGGGCTCAAATCCATTAGTCATGGGCTAACGCACTTACGGAGTACAAATCTCACAAAATCAACCTCAAATCCAGGTCTAGTGGGTCATTTCCAATCAAATAAGACTAATTTGGGCCGAAACCGACACCGAAAATAAAACCGACTTTTTAGCGATTGGGTCAACCCCGGTCAAAGTCGTTTCCGAGACATACAAAAACAGCCATACAATCATCAAAAGTCCAAGTCAAACACAAACCCATCAAAAACCCAAGTCACGGTCCAAAGCAATGGACCCGCGCAACCCAGCTGGGTCACTCGATCGAGTGCTCCACCCACTCGATCGAGTGGGCCTTATTCAGGCCCGAATGCAGGCGTATCGGGCCACTCGACCGAGTCAGACACCTACTCGGTCGAGTAACCCTAACCGGGGAACCCTAGCCTAGCCTATATAAACCCCCCATGCACACTCAATTACACATCTTTTCACAACCCTAATCAACCTTTTACACAACTTTACAACTTTAAGCAATACAACCCTCAAACCCTAAACCTAGCTTTAGGAATTCGAAACCCTAGCCACCATAACTCAACCTTCATAAAACCTCGAAGCTCCCGTGTTAAAGCCACGACTACGAGTCCGATCCGAGACAAGAACATGTAGGTTGAGGGTGTCAAAACCCCTTTCTTTCCTTCTTTCTCTTTCTCTCGTCATCTTCTTCCTTCTCTTCGTTCTTCTCGTTTTTTTATTATTTCTTTATCGCATCATAATATCGATAATATAATTAGTATAAGACATTAAAATACTTGTCGATTTGTGTCGAATGTGAGTGACGGTGGGATAAGAAAAACCAAATATACAAGTGTACTGCACACAGCGTTGCCGGTCGCTTATCCCATCACCCAGATCATTTGATTATTGAAACAAGTTAACTTAAACAATAATCCGTTTTATTTCGTTTTCATCAATATTCAAGTCGCATATTTACATCGATTTTCAAAAATGAGTGTTCTATTTAATAAGGGTCGAAACCCGTTGACGCGGATCCGACATCACAATCTCTAGGGATTTATTTCGATGTCGGAGAAGCCGAGGGAATCAAGTTTTCTAATTCAAAGCAAGGTGTCGATCCATTAGATTCGATACCAATTCCATAATTGGATGTCGAATCTAACGATCTAGTCACATAAATTAATTAACGCGATTTACTCATATCGCGATAGTTAATTTAAGACGACTAAAATCAATTTAATATTTTCACTCTAGTGTTCCATATCGATTCAATAATCGAATATGGGATACAACGAGTATTCAAAATTAGAATCGGGTATAAATTTAACAATATTTATATTCGGTTCAAGAAAATCAATAATTCATAGAAAACCTGAATCGAGCATAAGTCATACAATATTTATGCTCAATTCGGTAAAACCGTCGAATTATCAAAAATCAAAAGCAATTTCAAAATCAATAATAAAATTGCAAGCGAACTTGGTTCGTACAGGTGCCACTCGACCGAGTGCCTCGGCCACTCGATCGAGTGACATCACAAAAATCGAGCAGAATACTTTTTCCGACCTCCACTCGGTCGAGTCTCGCAATGACTCGATCGAGTGGCGACGTACTCGGCCGAGTTGGTCAGTAACTCGATCGAGTAGGGTCACGAAATCCGGACAGAACCCTTTTCAGAGGTCCACTCGGTCGAGTCCCTCAATGACTCGGTCGAGTGGCCCCTTTATCGCGTCAAACCGCGAGTCCTACAAGTTATTCAAGTCTCGTTCATATCTCTTCCCGACTTAGGTCAACACGTGTCTAATTAATCACGTGAAAAATTCATCTTTCAAAACCATGCATTATGTTATCTCATCTCATTCAATATTTGCATAAACCGTTAAATATCATTACATAGTTACTAACGCGTTTGTTATTTCTATTGTCAATTTTGGTTGTTTATTTTATTGCATTAAAATGAACCCACATGCTAAATTTTACTTCGACGTAGAATTAATTGCATTAAATCGACGTAGAAACCCTTCTCAATTCCTCACAAGCTTAGGGAAAATAATCTTTGCATATCATTTTCCCGTTTAACTAACGCGCGTATTAGAAAGTCATTCGAGATCTTAGTAGAGGTCGCTAAGTGCGGGCGGGGTTGGGTGTCCTTTGTGGGCTTCCCAACACGTACCCTCACCCCTTACTCAGAACCTCGGTCTCCGGATGCCCGAACCGTTGGCGCACGAGGGTCATTCAATACAGGATATCCAATAATGTCGGTATCGGTATTAAATGCAAAGGGACGAGCCCAATAAACTCTGACATCGGAAATGGGCCGTATTTTGTATACGGCCCACTACGACATAGAGTGGGCTCGAATGGTTCCGAATAACCACAAAATTCGGTGGCGACTCCACATAGACCTAAATTTCAATTCGATCCATTCTCATATGGAGATTCATTCGCCTACCCAAACCCGCGCGTGGCCGCGTCGGGGTGGACCTATGTCATGTCCACACTTAGTCCGACTCACCGTCCCTGAGGATTTCGGCCCGACTTACCATTTGCTACCAAGCCTAGGTTAGTTGGTTTACTTTGGTCGGTGGGATTCACGACAAATTCTACCATAAAATTGGCGTCGTTGCCGGGGACGGCATAGTTTAGACTTTTGTGTGCTTAGTTTTAGACTTGGTTCTTGAGTTTTGTGTTTTCTTCTCCTTGTGTATCTCCGTTCTTTCTTCTTGGGTGCTTATTTCTCTCTTCCTAGTGCCTCAAAAGCACTAGGCTTCTAGCATTTTCTCAAGTGTTTCTAGTTCATTATATGTATCAAGGCAACGTTATGACAATGGCGCATCCAAGCTACCATCAATCTTCATGGGACAAATTGCCAAGACCCACAATTTCACCAACTATCTCAATCTCATCAACAATCTTATGAACCCCCTTCATTTGGCTACCATGAAAGTTGCCAAGGATCATTCCGAAATCCTAATAATTACCAAATACCTTCATATTACCCACAACCAAAAATCCCCAACTTTGAGCTTTGTCAAATGATTCTTCAAATGCAAAAGAGTCAACAAGAGATGATGATTCAAATGCAAAAGGACCAAGATGAGTTTATGGCCTAACTTCAAAGAGAAAATGAGGTGCATGATGCTCGAATTAATGTACTCATAGCTCGTTACACGATGTTGACCACTCGGGCTCCACAACTTGAGGAAGGTTTATTTGGGCCAGAAGATCGGTTGTCTCCACAAGACAATCAACCCGATTATGAAGCCACGAATGAAGAAGAGAGGGTCAACCAAGGGATCATTGTTGAGAGTTGCTCGGATGGTGAAGCTATGAGAATAATGGAAGAAGTTGAAGCTTCAAGGGGTGATCTTAAGGAGAATATCATTTTTAACTCACATGCCACCAATGCCTTAAGAAACAAGCTTGAAGAAAGTCATGCAATTGGTAAGGTTGATAATAAGGAGGAAATTGAACATGATTCTCATATTAACTCTTGAGAAGCGAATGTTGAGGCCATTAAATCAGATTTATATGATTTTCTTCATGATGAACCGAATCTTATTTTTGGAGAGATTGAAACCATTCCTCCAAGACAATCTCAAACCAAGATACATCAACCAACTTTGAAGCCGGTAGAGGGAGTGAAGGTGGTACATGAGGATATAGATGAAGATGACAATGTCTTGTCATCAAAGAATGTGTTTACCTCTTTCATTTCTCAAAATAAACCGGAAGTCCCAAAGATAGGTCTCAAGAAAGTTGAAATCATGAGTGAAAAGCCAAAAACAAGTGAAGATAAGACTCCTCTAGGCCAAATTGACAAGGTGAGTGAAAATGAAGGCTATACTTGGGAGAAAGAGATAGATGCCTTAGAACTTGCCTTGAATGGGAAGTTAGGGGAGCCTGTTGAGGAGTTTGGAGATGCTATGTTAGACCAAACCGTTGAAGAAATTGAGGCCGCCCTCAAAGGCCTTGAATTTCTTCATGGTGAGAATTCTAGTAAGAATAACGATGAGTTTCCTCTAAAGCCTCCAAATTAAAGTAGAAAACTTGATGCCTTCACCTCCTTTATCACACTTGATTTCATGTCCCATGTTTTTTAAGGTGGTTGATAAATTTGACCCTTGTCGGGCGGAGAAAAAGAATCCCGCAGAAGAAGCAACAGGGTATGATCTCCCAAACCATAACGCCAAGCATGATCTTAGACCACTATACCTACCGGATGGTCATAAGAGTCGTAGCTTTGTTGGTTGGAAAGACTCGGGAGATCATGAGAAACCCGGGCATAATGGTTTTGAAGATTGCTTCTTGCTTCCGACTTGGAAGCTATTCATGATAGCTTGGCTCGGGTACTCAATGAGCCTTCATGAAGATGTTGGTAGAGCCTTTGATTGCTCCTCCGGGCCCTTGAGGGCTATGAAATTGTGTGCAATCATGTTGGAAAAGAATGAAAAAAAATCCACCATCCTTGGTTTGACAGATTTCCTCAAGAACCGTCATGTTGTATATATCTCTTCCCTCTTGTGTTTATATTTGTGTTTGTTTGTTTCTTGGTTTTGTGTGTTTTGTGGAGTTCTTGTCATTTGGAATTTTCTTGAGTGATGTGAGGGAGGGATTTTCGATTGTGGTTATTGAGCTTGTTTGATAGGTGAGAAGTGAAGATGAAGAGTTGTGTAGGGTTTTTGGATGATAGAAGCTCTGAAGCTAGGTGGAGAAAGTCGGTTTTTGAGCTTTTTGTAAGCTTTTGGGGATGAGATTTCGATCCCGTAGTTGGTAATGCTCTTTGGGTGGAAGGCTCGGTGGAATTTTAAGGAATGAAGACTAAAGGGAGGAACATGACCATGTCAAGGGCTACATGGCCATGACGCAACATGGTCGGGTCCCAAGGTGCACAAAATCGACATGCTAGTGTGGTGGAACCCGGCCATGTCGAGGAAGACATGACCGGGATGGGTCCCGACCGTGATGGACCAGGTCACGGTCGGGACGGGTTGTCTTCAGCTCAGTTCATCTATTGCATCACCAAACTCTCTCCCCTCTTATTTAAAAACTCAACCTTATTCCCTTCCCCCTCATTTAATATAACCCAGCCCAATGTTTCCCCCTCTCCTATTAATCCAAGCCCAAACTCCCCTCTCACAACATTCTAGCCCATATTTCCCTCCCCCATTCAACCCAACCCAGCACCCTTCCTTACTAACCCAACACCCCATTTTCAGTTACCCTAACCCGACCCATTTAGCCTTCCCCCATTTTCCTTGTTTAACCCCAGCTCATGACCCGACCCCCTCTCATTCTAACCCAACCCAGCCCATCCCTCCCCTCCCCCCACATAAAACCCAGACCAGCCCCCCTCTATTACTAACCCAACCCGCCCCACTACTTAAACCCATTCCCTCCCCCTCACATATAACCCGACCCGCCCAATATTTATATTACCCAGCCCGCACCCCATCTCCCACTTTCCTTTACCCAACCCAGCCACCCCATCTTATGAACCAAACCCAACCCACCATACCTCATTATACCTCCACCCGACCTCCCTTTTCGCACATCGAGACTCTTTTGTAAATCCAATTTGATAAGTTCTTTCCAATTTTTCTTTATTTTTATTTCATTTTGGTAGAATTTAGTCGAAATCGGGCAGAATCGGGTCTAGGTGACTTGATTACACCTAGCCCTCCACTCCATTTCATTTTTTTTTTCTTTTTAACTTTCCCCAATTCATATCTTTTCTTGGCTCCGGTCTAGGTGACGTGATTACACCTAGGCCCGACACCCTCTACCACTTCTTCATTTTTAGTATAGTTTTTCGTTTAATTCCTTTTTTTTTCTTTTCTTTAGTGTCTTCCACACACTACCGATCGACCATGAGGACATTGCTCGGTTTAAGTGTGGGGGAGCGATAGTTTAGTTTAGCTTAAGTTTATTTTTATAGTTTTTTAAAAAAAAAATACAAAAATCCCTAAAAATTTGAAAATTTTCAAAAATGTCAAAAAATATTTTCTTTTGTGTCTTATTTTTCCTTCTTGTTCGTGTCTTGTATATTTGTCGTTTGTGTGAGTTTTGCCTATCTTTTTCCTTGTAGGTCGCTCGATGGCCATGAAATTCGGGAAGCTCTAGAGATATTCGGTAATATCGCTCCATCTCTTTTTCCTTTTCCCGTTGTGGATTTTGGAGAATGTGGTTGTGGTGATGGTTGCTCGGATAGAGCTTTGTGAAGTTTGGGGTTGACTAAGTTGCTTGCTTGGATTGTAAAGGGTGGTGTTCGTTTATTTTGTGTGTTTGTTTTGCATGTTTAATTTTCTTTTTCTTTCTTCTTTGTGTGTTTTTCTTTTTCCTTTGTCCTTGTGTAGACACCCACATTTTGACCGCCAAGTGTCTATAGCAGTTTCCAAAGAACACCCGATGATGATCGGACGTAAACATGGCTAAATACACTCGATTCAAGCCGGAGCTTTTAGCGGAGTAAAAGTCTCACCAAACAGACCTCAAATTCAAGCCCAGTGGGTCATTTCCAGTTAAATAAGACTAATTTGGGTCAAAACCGAAACCAAGGGCAAAACCGTCTTTTAGCGACCGGGTCAAACCCCGGTCAAAGACATTCCCGAGGCGGAAAAATCTGGCACACCACCTCGAAAAACCAACTTGAAGTCAAATACCTACAAAAAATCAGCAATGAAGAAGAGTTAAGCAACTAAAACTCTCCCAAAAGGACAAAACTCGATCTCTGAGGAGGTCATTCATCCGGCTAGACCCACTCGATCGAGTGGACCAGCTCACTCGATCGAGTGGACTCATAAAATCAGAAAAACCGGGTATATCTTCCCACGCAAGCAAGTCTCTCCTATCCACAAACGGAATACTACTTCTCCTAAATCACTTGTTTCTTCCTCCCGAAGCAAGCCTTTTCCTATCTAAAGCAGGAGTTTCTTCCCATCCAAGCCAGGAAACCTCCTCTATAAATACCCCACCCCCGCTACACAATAACACAATTCAATTCACACATAGAATTACATCGACATCCATAGAATCCACAACAATCACAATTCCCGACAATTCACAACCCGAAATTCTAGGCAATTTAAGGCAAATTATACACAAATACCGTCCCGATTTTCCTCCAGAAATCCTTTAGAAAACCCGAGAGCAAAACTCGTCAAATCCCCTCCCTAACCAAACACACCATAACTCACCTATATACATGTTAACGCTCCCGCGCCTAGGCCGCTACTACAAGTCCGTTTTCGAGATAATCAAGCATGTAGGTTGAGGGTGTTACAAATCCCGACTTCTCCCTTTTCTCTTTCTCTCGTCCGTCCATATTTTATACGGGTCATCGTCGCGTCTTTTTTTATTTCCTTTTCTCGTTCCTAATATCGATATTATCGTACTATTTTCGAAAAGTACTATTTCCTAGAATTCGATATCGACTCTATAGTCGAATATCGGAAATAAAGGTATCCATCATCAAGTCATGTTAAGCATAATACCGTTGAAGCCGAGTACTTACGATATTACAACGTGGAGGAATTATCTCGTCTTAACAACATTCAAAACGATTTTCTAAACAACTTTTTCAAAATCCACTCTAAACATTCGATATTGATTCCATAATCGAGCATCGAATATTGCGAGTATGTGGACATGACATAAGTCCACCCCGACGCGGCCACGCGCGGGTTTGGGGAGGCGAATGAATCTCCATATGAGATGGATCGAATTGAAATTTAAATCGAAGTGGAGTCGCCACCGAACTTTTTGGGAGTTCGGGCCCGTTCGAACCCACTATATGTCGTAGTGGGCCGTGTACAAAATACAGCCCATTTCCGATGTCAGAGTTTATTGGGTTCGTCCCTTTGCATTTGATACCGATACCGACATTATCGGATACAGTGTATTGAATGACTCTCGTTGCCAATGGTTTCGGACATCCGGAAACCGAGGTTCTGAGTAAGGGGTGAGGGTACGTGTTAGGAAGTTCACAAAGAACACCCAACCCCGCCCGCACATTAGCGGCCTCTACTAGGATATCGTTTGATTTTAAAATACGCGCGTTAGTAATACGATGAATGATATGCAAACATTGTTTTCCTAAACATGCGAGGAATTGAATGGGTTGCTAAAAAGATGAACAAACGTGTTAGTAACGATTGAATAAAAAATATAAATACGATAATATGCATGATTTTGAAAAGTTTATGACACGTGATGGATTAACACGTGTTGACCGAGGTAAAGGAAAAAATATATCAAGATCTGAAATATGCCTAAAGATCCGCTGTTTTGTCTAAAAAACGATGTTCGAAGAATAATAAAAAAATAAAGCGAAATCGATTTTTGTGTCGCGTTTTCAGGGAACCGCGCGCCTCGCCCGGGAGGGGCGCGACTCGTCTGAGAAGACGACTCGCCCGGGACGCACGCGACTCGCGTCCCGGGCTGTTTTCGAAATTGATTTTCGGGAAATTTTAGCTTTATTAAATCGCGTATAAATATTGCATAATTTATACTCGACTTAATTTTGCGATATTCGTTATATTCAATATTCGACTATGAAATCGATATTAAATACTCGGAATGATTTTTTTAGAAAAGGTAAAAAAGGTTTTTGTAAATCGTTTTAAAAATTAAACTAAAAAAACGATGTTAGACTCTCTCCGCATTAAAATCGTTGTATTTTGTTTTAAGAAAATTATGTAACGATTTTTTAGCATCAAGGAGATTAATTTAGTTTTTTTTGATACAATATTCGATTATAGAGAATCGATATCGTATTTTAAGAACGTTTGTTTATAAAAATAGTTTTAAAGTATCGATATTAGAAATAAAAAAATACGACGCTGACCCGTAATAAAAAAATCGACCAACGACGAAAAAAGGAAAAAAATACGAGGAGGAGGAGAAGAGAGAAGAGAGAAATCGGGTTTGATTTTGCACCCTCAACCTACATGCTTTGTGTACTCGGATCGGGGCTCGTCGCAATGTGGCTAGGGCACGGGAGCGTTGAGTTAATGTCGGTGAGTTATGGTGGTTTGGTTTGGACGTGTAAGGTGGGGCGAGGTGGCCGGTTTCGTCGGGTGAGCTCGGCGCGGTCTCGGGTTATATCAGTTTCTCGATGCTAGGTGTATGGGTGTATGTATTTTTGTGTTGATCATAATTGATGTGTAAAAAGTTTTGTATGAGAGATGAATATTGTGGGTGCAAGGGGCCTATTTATAGGAAAATTCCCGACCTTGGCTAGGAGAAGCGTTTGGGTGAGAACTACCGCTTAGGATAGGAAACGTAAGAGGTTGAGAAGCACGAGAATTCCGTTTACTTGGTGAGGAAGCAAGGAACTCGGCTGAAATGGGGCTGCTCGGCCGAGTATTTGATGCTCGGTCGAGTGTTTGATTCGATATTCGGATAGAATTCCTACTTGAGATCGAATTCCATCCTTAAACGGATTTGTTTAATATTTTGTGAAGCTGATTTTTTGTAGTGTTTGAGCTCGAATCAGCCATGTGAGGTGTCACGGCTGGTCCGTGTGTCTCGCGAATATCTTTGACCGGGTTTTGAGTCGATCGCTAAAAGACGGTTTTGCCCCTGGTGCCGGATTCGACCCAAATTAGTCTTATTTGACTCGAAACAACCCACTGGGCCTGATTTTGAGGTTGGTTTTGTGAGATTTGTACTCCGTAAAAAGCCCAAGCCAAATGCCAATGATTTTGAGCCCGTTTCCGAATATATTAAAGCACGTTTGCGTCCGATCATCATCAGGTATTTGTCGGAAACTGCTATAGACACCTGGCAGCCAAATGTGGGTGTCTACAACGCCCCCACTCTGACTGAGGCTTGGACAGAGCGAAAGTCAGAGTAGCTACCATGTCAATCAATGATTAAGACCGGGCAGACTTCCGGTCGGGTCGTTTATAGTCCAGTAGACTTGCGTAAAAGGGCTCGCCAGCCATAAGTTGGAAATCATACCTGAGCTGATGACGCTAACTCCGTGAGGAATCGGACTTGTCGTATAAGTCTTGGGTTCGCCTATATGTGGGCCCATCCCGTTAAATGCCGCTGGAGAGTTAAGTGAATTGCGCGATCTTGAATTGTACCTGTATAAGTTACATAAAATTTTGCATGCAACATGTAGGTGAAACAAATATGACTCGCGCTGGGGAATAAAAATGATTTTTGCTTAGTTTTGAAATCGAAGTCCTGAAAGCAACTCACGTGCTAGGAAATAGGTTTTCAAAACTGAAATGGGTAGAAAAGAAATTTGCAATTTAAATAGACCGAAACTTGACCTTGTCGAAAAGGATTTTCTCAAATGGCTAAGTTTTGCAGATTTTAAAATGAGAATTTGAAGAGAGAGGTATACCGACAGACTCGACTCTGGACATGACCGGACGAGTTGACAGACACGACTGGACTCTTGAGGGGTTGGACTGTGACTCGGTAGGGGGGTGGGCCACCTAACAAGACTCTTAAGTTGCGCTATTCCGTAGCCTAGGCGAGTGGCAACATGGTCGAATCCTCGGAATGAGAGGGATGTGCTATGGGGGGATTGCAGTAGTCAGTAATGAGACTGTTTTGGCATGACAGGACTTTTAGCAGTAGCAATGCCGTAGTCTAGTGCTTTTCTGGATTTTTGATTTTTGGGTACATTTCCAAAGTGGATATTGCCTCGAGTCCTGACAGATTCTTGTCTTCGACTGAGCTGAGTACTAGGAAAAACTACAGAAAGGAGGCTAGATATCTTGAATTTATCTGGATTTTGTAAGTGGATGAAGGTTTTCTGCCTAAGAGAAGCCCCCAGGACGACAAAGCTAGCTGTTGAGAACATGATGGTGTCGTGACCGGAATGATGGCTTTTCGAATGTGTGTCAATGTGGGTGATTGTGCCTTTGTTGAAAGGCTGCCTACGTATTCACGTGTAGTGAAATCAAACCATGCCGTAGTTCAGTGGATTGGAAGATTATGGTGCCTAGTCTAATAGGACTTTGTGTGTAACTAGCCATAACAATGGTGCAGGCTAGGTGCATTCCCAATGATGTCTTGATCAAAGGGCTAGAATGGTTAGGATATTGATCCTGTGACTGTGAGCGTTCTCCGGGGTAGCCCCCAGAGGTGGTGTGAACTATTTGGGCATGTTCTATGCCGACCGCAAGTTGAGTTCCCGTGCTTGGGGTTGGTAACTGGTTTGGATAAGAAGAATTGGGATGGGATTTGACGAGTTCTGCTCTCGGGGATTTGACGAGCTTTGCTCTCGGGGATTTGACGAGTTTTGCTCTCGGGGATTTGATGAGTTTTGCTCTCGAGGATTTGACGAGTTTTGATCTCGGGGATTTAACGAGTTTTGCTCTCGGGGATTTGACGAGTTTTGCTCTCGAGGATTTGACGAGTTTTGCTCTCGGGTTTGCGTATGGTGATTGTGAATTCTGTTATGTAAAGGGGAAGTCGAGTAAAATGGCTCGAACTTTGATCGGGATAGGTTTTGATAATGCGGGATCTGGTTTCCATGTCTGGCCCTAATGGTTAGGGGTATCCTATGGAGCTTGAATCCTCAAAATTCCGGGCTGTCTCTAGCCTGGGTCTCGGGAAGGTCTTGAGTGTTGTAATGTGGGAAGGCTAAATGTGGTGTTAGTTGACCAGCTTGATTGTTTCTCCCTTATTGGATGGTATGGGTATTGATAATTTTGAATTGACTGTTTTCACTACGGTCGTGGGTTCTTGAATATTATTTGGTTGACCTCTTAGCCCCGGTCTTGGGATTCTTCACTTGGATTGACCATTTAACATTGGTCATGGATGCCCTTTTTTTTTGATGATGGCCTGCTTTTTGTTTTAGCCTTTTGCATTTTTTTTCTGGACTTTTTTGTTGGACCTTTTTTTTTGTTGGTCAGACTAACACCTAAGGTAGAGATGGTTGATCTTATTGGATGGGTGTTTATTTTGGGAAATGAGTCTGCCTCCCGTCTTGAACCCAAACTAGGAGACTACCCAGATTTGTCCTAGGATTCGATACCGCTCCTGCTAAGTGTAGTTTTGTGGCTTCCTATGTCAGACATGGAACAGGTAAAGGAAAACACGGGTCTCTATTTCCTGCAGTCATTATAGATGTGCCTGTATGTAATAGTCACGTGCATGTGCTCACAGTGTATGACGGTGCTCATCATGTTCTCGGAGACACATAAGGAAAGTATATATGAGAAAGAATATTGAAAGCTGATTTTATTGAATTTTGAAAAGAGGACAGAATACAATTGGCTCTGACTCTGACTTTGACTTTGACTTTGAAAGAATTAGTACATCCTAGACTCGGACTCAGACTCGGGCTTAAACCAAATCTAGACTCTCGGATAGTGTTGTCAATTCAGCTCCTAAGGACTCAAGCGGATGTCCAGTATAGCCTTCAGTAGAAGCTTCACCTAGATCTTCGTTATGTCGAAGATCGTCTTCAATCCTAATGCCCATTTCGGTAAGCACCGCAAAGTTTGAAATGCCGGCGTACCTAAGATGGACGCGGTAGGAAGGTAGGAGGTTGTTGATGAACGCCTCCACTAGTGTCTTCTCGTTGGGCTTGTCTACCAACTTCACACTTTTGGCCCTCCACCTTTGAAGGTACTTGGTGAAACCTTCTTTGGGCTCTTAGGCCATGACCTCCAAGGTGCGCATTGTGGTCTGGATCTCGGTATTATCAGCATAATTCCGAGCGAACTTTGTTGCCACATCATCCCAAGTCTTGTACTTCTTGGAATCGAGCCTGTAGTACCAGGCTTTCGGGTGCTTCTCGAGGGAAGAAGCAAACAAGTGCTTGAACATGGTGGATTTCACCCCCTTGACAGCCATGAACTCCTTGAAAGCCCGAATGTGATGAATCGGGTCTTCAGTACCCTAAAACATTGGTATGCTCATAAGGTTGAGGTTGGCGGGTAGTTCGTCATTCAGAGGCGAATAGGAACGAGCGTTTTCCATGTGGATCGAGTTATTCGTTGACAAGTGGACCTGTTCTTCAAGTTTGCGAACGGCGCTGACCAGTTCGGCTATGGGCCCAGTGGTTTCATTCCCGACCTTAGGAGTCCTTTGCTCCACGGCACTCAAACGGGTGGCAATGGCGGTTTGGTCGGTCCTGAAGGCTAAATGTGGTGCTGGCTGACTAACCTGATTATCTCTCCCCTATCGGATAGTATGGGCATTGATAATTTTTGAATTTACCGTATCCCGATCCAAGAACTTTCACTTGGGTTGACCGTTGACAACGGTGATGGGTTTTCGAATTTTTTGATTTTTTTCTTTTTGTTGGTTGACCTCTTAGCCTCGGTCATGGGATTGACCGTATCGGATCGGGGGATGTTGAGAATTGTTTTTGGGATTGGCCAGCTCTTTTATTTTAGCCTTTTGCTTTTTCCTTGAACTTTTGATTTTTTTTGTCCAGCTTTTTTCTCTTTTTTTGTTTTTTGTTGTTTGTTGGTCAGACTAACACCTATGGTAGGGATTGGTCGATCTTATTAGAGGGGTGTTTATTGTGGGAAATGGACTTGCCTCCCGTCTTGAACCCAAACTAGGAGACTACCCAGATTTGTCATAGGATTCGATACCGCTCTGCTAAGGGTATTTATGTGGCTTTCTATGTCAAACACAGAACAGGTAAAGGAAAACACGGGTCTCGGTTTCCTACAGTCATTATGCATGTGCCTATAATAGTCACGTGCATGTGCTCACAGTGTATGATGGTGTTCATCATGTTCTCGGAAACACATAAGGAAAGTATATATATGAGAAATAAAATATATACTTTCCTTATGTATATATATCAGGTCAATTGTATCCTGTCCTCTTTTCAAAATTCAATAAAATCAGCCTTTCTATTTCTCATATATATACTTTCCTTATGTGTTTCCGAGAACATGATGAACACCATCATACACTGTGAGCACATGCACGTGACTATTATAGGCACATGTATAATGACTACAGGAAACCGAGACTCGTGTTTTCCTTTACCTGTTCTGTGCCTGACATAGAAAGCCACATAGCTACCCTTAGCAGAGCGGTATCGCATCCTATGACAAATCTGGGTAGTCTCCTAGTTTGGGTTCAAGACGGGAGGCAAGCCCATTTCCCACAATAAACACCCCTCCAAAAAGATCGACCAATCCCTACCATAGGTGTTAGTCTGACCAGCAAACAACAAAAAAACAAAAAAAGAGAAAAAAGCTGGACAAAAAAAATCAAAAGTCCAAGGAAAAGCAAAAGGCTAAAATAAAAGAGCTGGCCATGATCAAAAAGAATTCTCAACATCCCCCGATCCGATACGGTCAATCCCATGACCGAGGCTAAGAGGTCAACCATCCAAAAGAAAAAAATCAAAAAATTCGAAAACCCATGAGCGTTGTCAACGGTCAACCCAAGTGGAAGTTCTTTGATCGGGATACGGTCAATTAAAAAATTATCAATGCCCATACTATCCGATAGGGGAGAGATAATCAGGTTAGTCAGCCAGCACCACATTTAGCCTTCCTACATTACAAACCTCAAGACCTTCTCGAGACCTAGGCCAGAGACAACCCAGAATTTTGAGGATTCAGGCTCCATAGGATACACCCCTAACCATTAGGGCCAGACATGGAAATCAGATCCCGCATTATCAAACCTGCCCAATCGAAGTCCGAGTCATTTTTACTCGACTTCCCCCTTTCCTACCACATTGCAATACCTTATCCTCGAAGCCTTAGCTTCACAAAATCAAGCTCCAGATGTCAAAACATCAAAGCCACTTACAACCTAGCATCACATTTCCAAAAACATCCAAACCAGTTACCAACCCCAAACACGGGAACTCAATCCGCGGTTGACATAGAACATGCCCAAATAGTTCACACTACCTCTGGGGGGCTACCCCGGAGAACGCTCACAGTCATAGGATCAACATCCTAACCATTCTAGCCCTTTGATCAAGACATCATTGGGAATGCACCTAGCCTACACCATCGCTATGGCTAGTTACACACAAAGCCCTAATAAACTAGGCACCATAGTATAGTTTTTAACACTGAACTACGGCTTGGTTTGATTTCACCACACGTGAATATGTAGGCAGCCTTTCAACAGAGGCACAACCACCCACATTGACAAAAATTCAAAAAGCACTGTCATTCATATCACGACACTGTCATGTGTTCTCAGCAGCTAGCTTTGTCGTCCTGGGGGCTTCTCCAAGGCAGAAGTTCTCCATCCACTCACATAATCCAAATACCTTCAAAGTCTAGCCTCCTTTCTTTAGTGTGTCCTAGTACTCGGCTCAATCGAAGACGAGAATCTGTCAGGACTCGAAGCAATACCCACTTTAGGAATGTACCCTAAAATAAAAAATCCAGAAGAGCACTAGACTATAACAGTCTCATTACAGACTACCGCAATTCTCCTATAACACATCCTTCCCATTTCGATGTTCGACCAAATTGTCACTCGCCTAGGCTACGAATTAGCAACTTAAGAGTCTTGTCATCTTAGGTGGCCCACTCCCCTACCGAGTCACGGTCCAACCCTTAGAGAGTCCAGTTCGTGTCTGTCAACTCGTTCTGTTGCGTCCAGAGTCGAGTCTGTCGGTATAACTCTCTTCAAATTCTCATTTTAAAATTTGCAAGACTTAGCCATTTGAGGAAATCCTTTTCGACAAGGTCAAATTTCGATCTATTTAAACTGCAAATTTCTTTTCTGCCCTTTCAATTTTGAAAACCCATCTCCTAGCACGTGAGTTGCTTTCAGGACTTCGATTTCAAAATGAAGCAAAAATCATTTTCCCCAGCGCAAGTCAGTCTATAGATGCTAACTGCATTTCCTGTATGCTATTCTGCTATCTGATGTATTTGCTATTTCGGCCTATATATCTAACATTACA
The DNA here is from genome assembly GCA_958450325.1 of Agrostemma githago. Lineage (NCBI taxonomy): Eukaryota > Viridiplantae > Streptophyta > Magnoliopsida > Caryophyllales > Caryophyllaceae > Agrostemma > Agrostemma githago. Next base: position 18,851,589 of record OY288250.1, read on the forward strand.
GGTACTAGCTTGGCTTCCCAATGGAAACACCAAGTTTTTTTTCCCCAACGTGAGTCGGTGTTTCGCCTAAATGTTACATATAAATTACTTTGTGACAGCATACATGTAAACCCAAGACTCCAGAAGGAATCTCCTCGCAACTCATTAAAAACTCCCCACCGGAAAGCCCAAGGTGGCGTCTCTCCTAAAAGGAACACGGGATGTGCCTACATATAGTTACACCCAGGGCTTCTTAGGCAGGTTCCCGTGTAATTCTGACTTGGGATGTATCTGTAAACAGATACACCCAGGGCTTCTTAGGTAGGTTCCCGTGTAATATCGAGTTGGGATGTATCTGTAAACAGATACACCTAGGGCTTCCTAGGCAGGTTCCCCCGTAATTCTGAGTTGGGATGTATCTGTAATCAGACACACCCAAGGCTTCCTAGGCAAGCTCCCGCGTAATTCTGAGATGAGAATGTGTCTGCAAACGGGCACACCCAAGAATTCCTAGGCAAGCTCCCGCGCAGCTCCAAGATGGGATGTGTCTGCAAACGGGCACACCCAAGCCTTCTTAGGCAAGTCCCCACTGAGCTATTAGCATCCACTCAGGTATGATTTCTATCTTATGGCTGGCGAGCCATTTCACACAAGTCTACTGGACTATAAACGACCCGATCGGAAGTCTGCCAGGTCCTAATCTTCAATTGGCCTGGTAGCTACTCTGAATTTCATCTTGTCCAACCCTCAGTCAAAGTGGGGGCCCTTTAGACACTCACATTTTGACCGCCAGGTGTCTATAGCAATTTCCAAAGAACACCCGATGATGATCGGACGTAAACCTGGCTTAGTACACTCGATTTTCGGACTCGGAATCAATAGTAGTTGGCACGAGCTTTTAGCAGAGTAAAAGTCTCACCAAACAGACCTCAAATTCTGGCCTAGTGGGTCGTTTCCAGTCAAATTAGACTAATTTGGGTCAAAACCGAGACCAAGGGCAAAACCGTCTTTTAGCGACCGGGTCAAACCCCGGTCAAAGACATTCTCAAGGCGGAAAAATCTGGCACACCACCTCGAAAAATCAACTTGAAGTCAAATACCTACAAAATCAACAATGAAGAAGAGTTAAGCAACTAAAACACTCCCAAATGGACAAAACTCGATCTCTAAGGAGGTCTCCCATCCGGCCAGACCCACTCGATCGAGTGGACCAGCTCACTCGATCGAGTGGACTCATAAAATCAGCAAAACCGGGTATTTCTTCCAATGCTAGCAAGTCTCTCCTATCCACACAAACGGAATACTACTCCTAAACCACTTGTTTCTTCCTCCCGAAGTAAGCCTTTTCCTATCTAAAACAGGAGTTTCTTCCCATCCAAACCAGGAAACCTCCTCTATAAATACCCCACCCCCGCAACACAATAACACAATTCAATTTATACATAGAATTACATCGACATTCATAGAATCCACAACAATCACAATTCCCGACAATTCACAACATCAATTCACAACCCGAAATTCTAGGCAATTGTAGGCAAATTATACACAAATACCGTCCCGATTTTCCTCTAGAAATCCTTTAGAAAACCAGAGAGCTAAACTCGTCAAATCCCCTCCCTAATCATACACACCATAACTCACCTATATACATCTTAACGCTCCCGCGCCTAAGCCGCTACTACGAGTCCGTTTTCGAGATAATCAAGCATGTAGGTTGAGGGTGTTACAAACCCCGACTTCTCCCTTTTCTCTTTCTCTCGTCCGTCCGTCTTTTATATGGGTCATCGTCGCGTCTTTCTTAATTTCCTTTTCTCGTTCCTAATATCGATATTATCGTACTATTTTTGAAAAGCACTATTTCCTAGGATTCGATATCGACTCTATAGTCGAATATCGGATCTAAAGGTATCCATCATCAAATCATGTTAAGCATAATATCGTTGAAGCCGAGTAATTATGATATTACAACGTGGAGGAATTATCTAGTCTTAACAACATTCAAAACGATTTTCTAAACAACTTTTTCAAAATCTACTCTAAACATTCGATATTGATTCCATAATCAAGCATCGAATATTGCGAGTATCAATATTTAAGTCGAGTATAAATTGCATCATATTTTTAAGCGACCTAACCAAATTATCGATTTTCAAAACCGAAAGCAATTTTAGAGTCAAAATTAAACCGGACAGCAGTCCGTACAGGGGGCACTCGACCGAGTGCCTAGCCCACTCGATCGAGTGACACCCCAAAAAACGAATCAGAAACTTTTTCCGAGACCACTCGACCGAGTCCATCAATAACTCGATCGAGTGGCCCCTGGTATGTCAGAACCGCGAGTCTCTCAGCTACTTTCAAGTCCCGATAAAATTATTTTAACGACTTCGGTCGTCACGTGTCAAGTCTATCACGTGTTCGTCTTTTCAAAACCATGCATCGTGTCATATTTACGTCTTCTAACCTGTTTGCTCCTTTATTATCGCAATTGTTGTATATTATCGTTTGTGGCATTATATTTCCGGGTGGTATGCCACTCGTATATTGTAATCTGTTATCGTTTTTTTTCCTTCGTTGTTTGTTTTATTGTACGAAAACGAACCTCGCATGCTAAAACAACTTTGACGTTATTAGTTTAGATGCATTAAACGACGTAGTCAAACATAATTCACATGTTTAGTCAAAACGCTGTTTGCATATCTTTCAACCGTCGAACTAACACGCGTACACGAACAACGAACGATATCTTAGTAAAAGCCGCTAAGTGCGGGCGGGGTTGGGCGTTCTTTGTGAACTTCCCAACACGTACCCTCACCCCTTACTCAGAACCGATGTTTCCGGATGTCCGAAACCGTTGGCATACGAGAGTCATTCAATACACGATAACCGATAACGTCGTTATCGGCATCGCAATGCAAAGGGACGAACCCCATAAACTCTGAAATCGGAATGGGCCGTACTATGTGCACGGCCCACTACGACGTAGAGTGGGTTCGAAAGGGCCCGAACTCCCACAACGTTCGGTGGCGACTCCAACTTCGATTTAAACTTCAATTCTAGATCCATCTCCCACGAGATTAATTCGCCGCCTCAAACCCGCGCGTGGCCGCGTCGGGGTGGACCTATGTCATGTCCACACCTTGTCTTGTATAGTTCGTGTTAGGTTTAGGAATTTTTTTTCGAAAACCCGTTGTGTGATTTGGGTGCAAGTGCTTCGTATTCCCTAGTTAGCGTCACATTTTGATTTGTGGACTTTATTCTAATAGGATGACTTTTAAGCAATATTATATTGACCCTTTGCCTTGAGTCCATCTTTTCTACTAAGAATTTACACCGGGATTTACATTTGACCACCCCCGGAGTGTTTAGGCCTTGGTTACCGGGTTTCATTCCCTTAGGTGACCTTATTCAAGTAACCGCTTTCTAGTCCAAATTTTTCACCTTTTTGTGGGTTAGGAAGGGGTACACACCTAACTTACCTATTTTCCTACCATTCCTCCATTTCAAATAATAAACTTTGCAAAATGAAATTGGCAAATTGCATTATAATGTCAAGTATGGGCAAGCCAATTTAGATAGAAAAGGGCTAAAAATAATGAAAAATGCCCAAAAATTTGCCCTCAATTGATTGACTTAAGGGGAGAAGAAAAAGAAAGTCAAAAGTGAAAAATGTTAGCCCCAAGTCAAAAAGATAAAAAGAATAAACAATGAAAAAACACCCAAGAACCCAAAAATATTCCCAAAAACAAATATGATAAGCCTTTTCCTTTGTCGATGCGTCGCCGTGAAGGACCTACCAACGGACCGAGTCCCGAGGAAGGAAGATAGCGGTGACTAGTCGGCCATCCACCTTTTTGCTTAGCATGTTCACCTCTTTGTTTGGACTAGTTGGTTACTTGGAGTCTGGGACGACCCTCTAGGCATTGCTTAGGGAATGAAATTTCACTTACCTACAGTATCGACTCGCTCCGGGGTTCATCCTTATTCCACTCTATTTATCGTCCCGGTGTAGGTTTTCTTTAGTAGATTAGAAGGACCTAGGCAAGTTGTCAATATAATTGTTGCTTAGCCGTCATTCTATTAGAATTTGTGTCCCTATCATCTTGTGTAGTTAACTTTGGAATGTTTCACTTGCCTTGGGTTCATATCGGTGTCTTTCCCACCGTTTTGATGAGGAATTCAGTGTTTTCTTAGTTTGGATGCGTCTCTTTTTGTGTGTTTGTGTGTTTGTTTGTTTTGTTTGCGAGGCTCATCCACCATTTTTGTCAAAAGACCTAACTTGCCTTGCGGGGTGCACTTTTCCTCTAAGTGTTCTCGCGTGAGTTGAAAGGGCGTAGGGTGTGCTAATACCCACTCAGCAAGTAGTCTAGTTTTTAGTTAGTTAGTTAGTTTGTGCTTACTCGAGGGCGAGTAAGGGTTAAGTGTGGGGGAGCTGATGTACAAGATTTATACCATCTTTCCTTCTTGCTTTTCTTGTTTTTCCTGGGTTTAATCGCTCTTAGAAGCGGTTTTCGTGCTACTAATGTCGTCTCTTGAGATACTTGGTGTTTCTAGGTTCATATGGCAAGAACGCGACTTTTGGAGTCGATTTTTACGTCGTGAGGACCTATTCCGAGTCACGAGATATCCATAAGGCTAAGGAAAATCAAGAAGAAGTCGACCCGGGAAGTTACATGACCGTGTAGCAAGCCGTGAAGTAAAGACGAGAGGAAGGAAGAAGTTTTGGCCCGTCATGGCTGTGACCACCACCATCACGGCCGGGACGGCCTCTGCTCCCTCCGCGCTTTGTCATTTCATTTCCGTTATTTGTATAACCCTATAAATACCCGCCTCTTGTATTGTTTTAACCACGAAATCCTAGATAGAAATTAGTGTAGTCTAGCTTAGCCTTTCCCTAATCTCTCCTAATCTAGCCTAATCTTAGTTTAATTCTGGTTTAATCTTAGTTGTTACTTGTGTATTTGGGGATCTCTTGAAGAATCTACCTTTATTGACAACATTGGCGGATGTTCTTGGATCAATTTATATACAAGACTTAATCTTTTCATTTTTCCTCTTGTTTGGTGTTATCTTTCTTGTTCTCCTTTCTTAATCCTTTATTAGTGTTAAAGTTTGAATCTTTGCTTAGGTTTATTGTTGTTCCTAGTTTAGAATTCATTATGAATGCTTTTCTTATGTTGTGGGTTTCACTTGTTAGTGTTGATAGTTCTTTAATTATGTGTGAGTAGTTTTCCGCTAGGGTTAGTAGGGGGATTGGGTGTGATTATGGATGATTAGGGTGAGATGGGTGATGCTAGTTGTTGTTTTTGTTGTTTCCTAATGCCTTGCACTCAACATGTTCGATGAAATGCTTGTGAGTCTTGAGGCGATCACTCCTTGTTTTTCTTGTTTCTTCTCTTTCATGTCTTTGTTTGGTGATAGGTTTGGTTCCTCTACTAGTAGCGAGAGCGTGGTGAGGTGACCCCTAGGCCGTTTAAGTAGCGAGAGCCCAAATGTAACCTAGGCTACGAAACCATGCTAGCACCCCCGTTTCCCTTTGATCTCCTTGACATCCATGAACCCGACCTATCCCTAGTTTCTTCTTGTACTGATTTACCTCGCTTTCCATTATCATTAGTTGCTTGTTTTTCCTTTTTAATTCGCGTTATAGATTTTAGTTTGGTCATAATCAATCACCCTTTTTTTGCTTGAACTTAGTCTAGAATTATAGCTTAATTTAGTCCGAGTCACCGTCCCTGAGGATTTCGACCCGACTTACCTTTTGCTACCAAGCCTAAGTTAGTTAGTTTACTTTGATCGGTGGGATTCATGACAAATTCCACCATCAGTTACGCCCGGGCTCTCGCACTTAGACGTCCAAAGGGGTCTCTACACTATGCTCGCGCTAATAATGATGATATCCAACAAACGAAGATGCAACAACATACAAGAGGAAACAAGGAAACATGAATTTCTCAATCACAAGTCTACTATGCATTTCATCAAACATGTTGTGTGCACAATGATAAGAGGTAAAGCAAATGACAACCAAACAACACCAATTCCACCCTAATCAGCCTTTAAGCAACACCCAATCCCCCTACTAACCCTAACAAAGAAATCTACTCATTCATGTTCAAGATAGTAAACTCAACAACCATAATGAAACAAGCATAAACATGGACATTCATAATGAAATGTTGAAGATTACTAAGCATAAACACAAATGAAAACTAAGTAGAAGAGATTAGGAAGAAGATGAATTATACCAATACCAAAGAACGAAAAAAAGATTGAATCTTTGCATAAATAAACCCAAAGGAACATCTCCAATATTGTCAATAGAGTAGATCAACCCAAAAAGTCTTCAATATTATTACAAAGATGAAACAAGGATTAAACTAGAATTAAACAAAGATTAAGGAGGGATTAAGCTAATCTACACTAATCTAAGCTATTCTATCCTAAAGTAGAGGCAAGGAATTATCTAGGGTTTTGTGCTTAAAACAATACAAGAGGGGGGGGGGGGTATATATAAGGTAGGATAATAGGGGAGAAAGCGAGGAATTAAATCGAGACTCAAACAGGCCGTCACGGCCGTGTTAAGATGGTCACCGCCGTAACCAACACCCGACGCGGCCGGGAAGGAACCATCACGGCCGGGATGGGCCTCAACTCACGGTAGTGACTCTTTTCGACACGGCCGTGAAGGCTAGCAGTAAGCCAACTTCTTTTGCATCTTGAATCTCAGCCATGTAGGCTTCTAACACGGTCATGTAGGTCCCTACTTGCTTTTCCTAGGCTTCTTATCGATGCTCGGTGCTCGGGAATGTAGACACCTACATTTTGACCGCCAGGTGTCCATTGCAGTTTCCAAAAAAATCCCGATCATGATCGGACGTAAACATGACTTAATACGCTTGATTTTCGGACTCGAAATCAATGGTAGTTGGCGCGAGCTTTTAGCAGAGTAAAATTTCACCAAACAGACCTCAAATCCAGGCCCAGTGGGTCATTTCTAATCAAATAAGACTAATTTGGGTCAAAACCGAGATCAAGGGAAAAACCGTCTTTCAGCGACCAGGTCAATCCCCGGTCAAAGGCATTTCTGAGCCTAAATATCTGTCACGCAGCTTTCGGAAATCTGAATTGAAGTCAAATACCACAGAAAATCAACCATGGAGAAGAATTAAGCAACTAGAACTCTCCCTCAAAGATAAAAATCGATCTCTCAAAGAGACTCCTATCCGGCCCAGTCCCACTCGATCGAGTGGACCGGCCACTCGGTCGAGTAGGCTCACAAAACACCCCAAAACCAGCAACAGACCGGGCACTCGATCGAGTGCCATACACCACTCGATCGAGTGGCCCCTTTTCCAGCTAGAACCAGATTCCTTTTCTATCCAAGATCGGAATCCTACTCCACCTAAACCGGGTGTTTTCTTCTCATCCAAGCAAGCTTTTTCTATCCAAAATCCAAGTACCTTTCCTGGTCTAAGCCGAAAACCTCTCCTATAAATACACCCCCGCAACACAATTACAACAATCACAATTCCCGATACATTTATTCATTCATATGTTCATAGCATCAACAACAACATACAATACAATCATCAACATCCTACGCGATACAATCCTATACTTTTTACCATCCCGATCTTTCCTCTACAAATCTTTCAGGAAACCCGATAGCAAAACTCGTCAAATCCCCTCCCTAATCATACACACCATAATTCACCTATATACATCTTAATGCTCCCGCGCCTTGGCCGCTACTACGAGTTCGTTTTCGAGATATTTAAGCATGTAGGTTGAGGGTGTTACAAATCCCATCTTCTCTCTTTTTTCTCCTATTTTTCTCGTCCTTCTCGTCTTCCACATTTTTTTTACTATTATTTATTTCTTTTCTCGTTTCTACTATCGATATTATCGTACTAATTTCAAAAGAGCATTATTTCCTAGGATTCGATATCGACTCTATAGTCGAATATCGGATCTAAAGAAATCAATCATTAAATCATGTTAAGCATAATCCTGTTGAAGACGAAATAACGGTCACATGGTCCGAAAAAGACTAATTACGACATTACGAAGCAGAGGGAATTATTTCGTCTTAATACAATCAAAAAACGATTTATATAACGTCTTTTTCAAAATCCACTCTAAATATTCGATATTGATTCTATAGTCAAATATCGAATACGACGAGTATCGAAAATTGAATCGAGTTTAAATCATATTATATTTTAACGCGATTCATCAAAATCATCGATTTCTAAAAAATAAAAACCGGACAGCAATCTGTACAGGGAGCACTCGATCGAGTGCCCAGCCCACTCGATCGAGTGGCATCCCATAATCCGGGCATAATGTTTTTTTTTTGAGACCACTCGATCGAGTCCCTCAATAACTCGATCGAGTGGCTCCTGGTGGGTCAAAACAGCGACTCTTTCAGCCATTTCCGAGCCCCGACAAAATTCTTTTAACGACTTCGGTCAACACGTGTCAAGTCCATCACATGATCCAATCTTTTCAAAACCGCATCGTACCATATTCACGTCTTCTAATTCATTTGCACTTTCTTATTATTGCAATTGTTGTATTGTATCGTTTGCCGCATTTTATTTCCGGGTGGTATGCCGCTCGTATATTTTAATCTGTTGTCACACCTTTTCTTTAATTCTGTTGTATGTTTTATTGTACTAAAATGAACATCGCATGCTAAAACAAATTTGATGTTAGTTTAGATGCATTAAACGACGTAGTCAAAACATAATTCACATGTTTAGTCAAAATGCTGTTTGCATATCATTCAACCGTCAAACTAACGCGTATACACAAAAAACGAACGATATCTTAGTAAAGGTCGCTAAGTGCGGGCGGGGTTGGGTGTTCTTTGTGAACTTCCCAACACGTATCCTCACCCCTTACTCAGAACCATGGTTTCCGGATGTCCGAAACCATTGGCATACGAGAGTCATTCAATACACGGTATCCGATAATGTTGGTATCGGTATCGCAATGCAAAGGGACGAACCCCATAAACTCTGAAATCGGAATGGGCCGTACTTTGTGCACGGCCCACTAAGATATAGAGTGGGTTCGAACGGGCCCAAACTCCCACAAAGTTCGGTGACGACTCTAACTTCTATTTAAATTTCAATTCGAGATCCATCTCACATGAGATTCATTCGCCGCCCCAAACCCGCGCGTGGCCGCGTCGGGGTGGACCTATGTCATGTGACTCATGTCCACAATTTGGCGACTCCGCTGGGGACTACCTGATGTACCACTAGTCATCGGGGTTCCTAGGGTGAGACTCGAAAAGAAATCGTTCGAATATTAATGTACGCGTTATAGTTCGATGGTTCATGCATAACCCAAATTTTTCCCGGGCCGGTTACTTGTGACCGACGTCCCACTATACCACGGTGCATTCCTAAATGGGTGCGCTAAAGACTTCTATGGCCGAACTCGTATGGGTTTCACGGCAAGTTCTAAGGCCAATTCGGCTTAGGAAGTCCGTCCTGTTTACGAGAAAGCCGTCGTTGTTGGTTTGATAATGCGGGATCTGATTTCCATGTCTGGCCCTAATGGTTAGGGGTGTATCCTATGGTGCCTGAATCCTCAAAATTCTGGGTTGTCTCTGGCCTAGGTCTCGAGAAGGTCTTGAGGTTTGTTATGTAGGAAGTGTAATCCCCTAGAAATTCTAAAGCGATATAGTGGCGGAAACACTGTAGAGCCGGGATTAAAACACGCTGAAAACTATGTCTTAGTAAAATTAAAATGGTAAAGTCAAACAATAGGCCTTAAATAAAATGGCCAAAATTAAAACAATCCACAAAAGGGGGTCTGAACAATCCATAAGACATAATTATTAAAATAAATAAGCATGATCCATAACTGCGCCAGCCCACCCGAAGAAAAACACATATACCTGCCATGTTAAAAACATAACAGCCACAATCAGTGGGGAGCAACGTCAACGTTCTCCCAGCCGTATAACATGATTTTAAAACTGTAATTACTTATATGAAAATAGTAAAAATAAAAATCATTAAAAGATTATAAGGAAAATAAGCTTTCAGTGAAAAACTTCACGTAACGAAACAATATAATAAAAATGAGTTTTCCGAAGAAAACATAAAACATTTGCCAACCTTCAAATCAAAATTATATCGATAATAATAAAAATAGTTAAAATGGCGTTATGAAAATTCGATCAGTGTGCACAAGGCTAGACTTTCACTAGGATAATACTGGAAACTAGCTTCGAGAACTGTAGACTTAACTCATAACAGAATCCAGTCTCTAACTAGGCAACTCAACTATAACAGGACTGCGTGCAGCGAGGTCCTGGTTTAAGTAGTATACACCCCTCCTGGATGCAAACCATATCCAGTTCAACCCGACGCGACTTACACGATGCGATATCTAAGTTTAAGGGCACAATGCACACTCTCCTGAACACAAACCATGCTCAGTTCAACAACCAATGTGCCCCATAAAGACACATCAGCCTTACAGTTGATGGCAAAAATGTACATCCTAGACTATATTACTCTAACCCCACACTTGTCCGTATTCCATAACTCCAAAAGAAAGCCATTATCGATATTCAAAAGGATATAATCATTGTAAATAATTAGAGAACAAAAGGAAAAACGGATCGCCTTCCAAAAGAGGAAACTTTCTATTTTAGGAAACTTTTATATTTAGAAACTTTACAAAAATAGCATCATATCAAAATAGCGAAAATATTAGTTCATACTAATAAAACGTTTTTAGTAAAAGATGTAGATTTATAAAACTAATACTTTCGGCCTTAACGATATTAATTGTTAAAGTGAAAACATTTGAGATCATGAAATTATTAAAATATCATACAAGTGTCTATGAAATGATTAAAAATGTCTTAAACATTTTAATACTACTAATTAGGGTGTTTCCAAAATTTATAAAATTACAATTCCCCAATTATTATTAGTTTCGACAATACGAACATAAATAGGATTTTACGGCAAATGTAAAAATAAATCTTTTAACATGTTTTATTTAATTAAACCATTAAAAAAAATTTAGAATATGATAAGGGGTGATTTAACTATCAAAATTTCAGATTTAAATATTTTCAAAATTGCTGGAAAAATAATTCTTTTAGGTACGACGAAGCATTTTAACGATAAATTGAAATTTTGTCCAAAAATCATTACTATTATTTAAAGACTTTAATAAATAGTACAAAAATTACGTAAAATAGCTAAAATATATTTTTGGACATTCTGTCCAGAAAAGAGAATTTTCCAGAACCCTTAAACTCGGTTTTTAAAGGGTTTTCTCGTTAATCGTCTAATCTCAACAATAACGATTAATAAAAATAGTAATTACAAAACGTTTTAAGTATTAATATCCAAAAATTATTATTAAACTTAAAAATAAAGATTTTCCAGAAACTAATATTTTTTTTCCAAAATTTATACAAAAGACCAGAAATCGAGAATTTAAACGACACACACGGTTTTAACGATAAACGATGATTTAAAGTGATTAATTAATTCACCCACTTAATAATCCCGAAAAATTATGAAAAAAATTCAGAAAATGATTTTTCATCAGAAATATTATCCACGTCAAATTTCGGATTAAAATAATATGTTTAAGTGCTAGAAATAAAAATTGGTTTTTTATCGTTTTTGTCCGTAAACGGTAATAATTCAATAATCGATATTTAAAATATCAGAAAAATCTTAAATTATTATAAATCATCAAAAATATCAATTTTACAGAATATAAACATATATTACATGTTTAGGCTGAATATTATGATTTTACAAATTAATATAACAATTTAATCGTTAATCTCGAAAAAGCGATAAAAATACCGAAACATGCAAATTTTCAACTTTTAAAAATTTTCCAGATTTGGTGACATACATATATTGTCAAACTAAAACATAAAAATATACATGCAAATACACAATTAAAATCATGAAATACCGAGTAACATCGACGTTACCTCTAATCCAAATCGGAATCAATAATATACTCGTCGACCTCGGGATCGTCCACGAAACCTACCATACACAAAATTCATGGTAGAAAAATACCATGAGAAAAACTAAGAAAATCAAGGTGAATAACGATCGAAAACATAATCGATTATTACCTTAACGATAGGCTCGGAAAGAGGATTAATTTGACGATAAAAAATATGAGACGATTGTGACTCAAAATAGAGCAAGTATCAGCCAAGAAGAAGGAAGTAGTCTCACGGCCAAGGAAGAATAAAATAGGGTATTGAATTATTTTTTATGAGAAATGAATGTTAAAGAGTTGGAAGGTTTCTTAAGGTTAAATGAGAAGGTTAAATAAGAATAAATAATTTGAGGAATCCAATGTGGAATCATCAATGTGGAATCCAATGAGGAATCCAATGAGGTTAAGAGGGAGTGTGAAGAGTTTAAGCAATAATGCAACAATTAAATGAGAAGGAAAATAATCATATATTTTCGGTTTACGTAATAAAATGAATCGTATTAATAAAACGTAGTAAAATTGTGACAAGGAGCTTTGTCGGTTATGAGGAAAATGTCTCAAATAATTTGTAGTTGATAAAAAGTATAATCGTAAAATAGTTAAAGGCATTTCAAAGTAATTGGAGTAAACCTCGCGTAAGAAAATAATTATTTACGAAACGTCGTAATAAAATCATAATGGCTAAATTTTTGTAAATAAAAATATTTACTAGTTGAAAATATTATAAAAATATGTTTAGACATTTGTAGAAAAAGGAATAACTCAAAGCCGAGCTTAAATACGATGGGTAATAAAATTCCTCGCGGAAAAATAAATAGTTTACGAAGAAAATTAAATAAATAGATTTAAAAGAATTAAAATCCTTTAAAATAAAAAATAAATATCATTAAACCCAAAAATGAAAATAAAGCTTGGAAAAAGATGAAACATTAGGTCACAATGTGATAGTTATGACGAAGTCATAACGGAAAGGATAAAAACGCTAAGGAAAATAGCGGGTGTTACAATCCTCCCCACTAAAAGAAAGTTTCGTCCTCGAAACTGAGAATAAGCAGAAAGGAATCTAGATTACCTCAGTCGAAAAGATGAGAATACTTATTTTGCATTAAAAAAAAATTGGTTTAAAAGAAAATTTTACAACTTTCAAAGTGATACAAAATCGATGGCAAATATTTATTCCAAGAGGAATTGGGCTAAGCCACCCGGAATTTAAAATCTTCTAAGTTAATGAACTCGTAAAGTAAAGTTATTTGAAAAAATAATATTGTTGAATAACATTTGTAAACAAACTTGAAGGAAACAGGGTAACAGAAAACATTTTCAAAACAAAATTAAACAATTTGATTAAGAAATTCGATAATATATCTTTTTCTGATGAAAAAAATTTAGTTTGGAGAAATCTAATTTTGTAGTTAGTAAAAATCGAACCAGTCATCAAATATTTTCAATAACAGATCTAAAAGTCCACCAACAATAAAACGAAATCCAATTTTCAAAACGTTAAAATTTCGAAAATGTTATCAAAGTAACTATGAAAGTTTTCAAAAATGTTATCAAACTTGAACATACAAAATAATTTCGACAATGTTAAAACTTTTTACATAATAATCCTATAGAAATTGAAGTATTTGGAAATATGAAAGTCTTCATAAAATTCCGATCGTTTGAAAATTAAAAATTGAAATAATTTCGAAATAATTTAAGATAAATTATTAAAGCATTTTGAAACAGATCTAAATATAAATATCAACCAAAGATAAAACAAGAGTGAAGTATAAAGTTCTTAAATTAAAATTCAAAAATTATTAAATTTCACGATATCCGAAAAGTTTAAGTTAGTCAAACTTTTTACAAAACGGGCAAATTCACAATTAGAAATTATAACTCAAAATGTTAAAATTTTACGATAGTCCATTTTTTTAAAAACAAGTCAAACTTTTTATAAAAATAGGAAGTTCGAAAAAGGGTTAACGGGTAAATAGAACAAGGATAAAATAAATTAAAACCAAAGTTTTCCAAATTGATAAATGTCAAAGGGGTTGGCAGCAGTTGGGGTGACAGAATTCAAGGGAAGCAGAAAGGAAGGCGGAGTTCAGAGTAAAAAAAAAGAGCTCGCAAGGATTATAGAAGCAATTAACCATCTCGAGATTCCTAGCACGACTCTCACAAACATGGGTTCCTAATTGGCCCATCAAATAACGCTAAGACCAATATCGATACAGGGTGGTCCTACTTAATCTACAACCTCCAAATTTATCGACTGCCATAGCCTCCAAAATTAAGTCTTACATACTTATATATATTCCTACAATTAGTATGCAAAAGAATCCACAAATGATTTAGACTAATCCATTAATTAATATTCCAACGGTCATCAAAACATACCCAAACTAGTAATCACTAAGGCTCATAAATTCAAAGCTCATAAGGTTTGAACTCGAGGTATACTTCAAATTTCTCGATTAAGGAACACTAAATAAAAATCCATCAATTAACAATGTTCGGACACGAAAACCTCAAAAGTGATCATCAACACATTCTTAACATCATCAATAGACAAAGGATAGGAAAGTACGTCAAACCTTAAACACACTCATCCTGACATGTAACGCCAGATACTCACATTTTCAAATACGTCATTCAGCTAAGGTTTCTGAGAATTCCATCAAATTTCATATCGTAACAGTGAAACCACTAAAATATTTATTAACTCAACGAAGCCACAATCTCGGTGGTCTAAGGGTTCTGAACTATAAATCCATCACGATGATTGATATTAAGTATTCCTCAAAACAACGCGATAAAGCCAACCTTTAATTGAGCAATATGTTTTCTTCTTCAAGGCTAATAATGATCTGCCCAAACTTAGGTCATTCAACTCGAAGGTTTGTAGGTTACAACCTTACATCAACGCTCTGCGATCTAATCCATAAGAAACAAGGTTTAATCTATGTCAACCAAAATTTACTAAACATTAATGAGGACCTGAAATGGTACCAAAACACTTAGGCAAACATCTTAATCAATGATTTATGATCCCAACATTCCACGATTAGTCCATTAAGTCAACATTAGGTAGGAAACCCAAGTAATATTGTTATTTACACTTAACTAGGTTCTATGTTGGGTATTAGGTATCCATCAGACAGAATAAACTTTATTCTTACTACTCTAAAATGTATTCAACTCTAAGTACTCCAAAATAATCAAAGTAATCTATAACCCAAGGTTTAGTGTCTAAAGTAACAACCTAATTCCATTAATCAACTAATACCATTCAACTCAATCCTCAAAATTTTTTTACTTGCTTAGAAGATAGGGTAGACTCACAATCCTCAAATCAAGTAACAAGCTAAGGGTTTACTAAATCTCAAACATCTATACTTCCAAAAGATTCACAAGACAGAATTTGGTCTAACCAAGGAATCTCAAGAGGGAGATGGTAAAGTGGGAGAATAGAACAAGGATTCACCAAGCGAATAATGATGAGAATATATAAGAGAAGAATTGGAAAAGGCAGAAGCAGGAAGAAAAGAATCAATGATTCAAGATGATGAAGACCTATAACGAGAAGGGAAAGTTCGGACCTCTAAGGTTCACGAGGCAACCAAAAGGATTACTTCATCTTCTTGCAAAGGAACGAGCATGAAAGTCTTGGGTCGCTCGATCTGGATCGACTGCAACATCATGGAACATGAATCTACTCTTGATCATCTAACCTGTAGCTTGAGCAAACTAAATCAGAGCTGAGAAGTCACCTTCGACATTTTTCTTGGAGCACCAAGTTATCCGCTCGAGTCACAGCAGGCATTGAGAGTTCTAAGCAGATCTTGTCCCGATCTAGAGCAGCATCATGTCAACCTCTTGTCCACTTATCTTCTTTTTGGACAAATAAAACAAATATTCAATGCTAACCATTGAGTTTCATGAACAGGAAAGCTAAACAAATAAGTCCTTACTTGCTTCTACCCATCTATAATAATATTTTTATTTACTGTTTAAAGAATTTACTGGTATTTTTCCTAATTTCAGGTGTAAGCGTTGGGAGCAGTGATGCTCTGATACCAACTGTAATCCCCTATAAATTCTAAAGCGATACAGTGGCGGAAACACTGTAGAGTCGGGATTAAAACACTCTGAAAACTATGTCTTAGTAAAATTAAAATGGTAAAGTCAAACAATAGGCCTTAAATAAAATGGCCAAAATTAAAACAATCCACAAAAGGGGGTCTGAAAAATCCATAAGACATAATTATTAAAATAAATAAGCATGATCCATAACTGCGCCAGCCCACCCGAAGAAAAACACATATACCTGCCATGTTAAAAACATAACAGCCACAATCAGTGGGGAGCAACGTCAACGTTCTCCCAGCCGTATAACATGATTTTAAAACTGTAATTACTTATATGAAAATAGTAAAAAATAAAAATCATTAAAAGATTATAAGGAAAATAAGCTTTCAGTGAAAAACTTCACGTAACGAAACAATATAATAAAAATGAGTTTTCCGAAGAAAACATAAAACATTTGCCAACCTTCAAATCAAAATTATATCGATAATAATAAAAATAGTCAAAATGGCGTTATGGAAATTCGATCAGTGTGCACAAGGCTAGACTTTCACTAGGATAATACTGGAAACTAGCTTCGAGAACTGTAGACTTAACTCATAACAGAATCCAGTCTCTAACTAGGCAACTCAACTATAACAGGACTGCGTGCAGCGAGGTCCTGGTTTAAGTAGTATACACCCCTCCTGGATACAAACCATATCCAGTTCAACCCGACGCGACTTACACGATGCGATATCTAAGTTTAAGGGCACAATGCACACTCTCCTGAACACAAACCATGCTCAGTTCAACAACCAATGTGCCCCATAAAGACACATCAGCCTTACAGTTGATGGCAAAAATGTACATCCTAGACTATATTACTCTAACCCCACACTTGTCCGTATTCCATAACTCCAAAAGAAAGCCATTATCGATATTCAAAAGGATATAATCATTGTAAATAATAAGAGAACAAAAGGGAAAATGGATCACCTTCCAAAAGAGGAAACTTTCTATTTTAGGAAACTTTTATATTTAGAAACTTTACAAAAATAGCATCATATCAAAATAGCGAAAATATTAGTTCATACTAATAAAACGTTTTTAGTAAAAGATGTAGATTTATAAAACTAATACTTTCGGCCTTAACGATATTAATTGTTAAAGTGAAAACATTTGAGATCATGAAATTATTAAAATATCATACAAGTGTTTATGAAATGATTAAAAATGTTTTAAACATTTTAATACTACTAATTAGGGTGTTTCCAAAATTTATAAAATTACAATTCCCCAATTATTATTAGTTTCGACAATACGAACATAAATAGGATTTTACGGCAAATGTAAAAATAAATCTTTTAACATGTTTTATTTAATTAAACCATTAAAAAAAATTTAGAATATGATAAGGGGTGATTTAACTATCAAAGTTTCAGATTTAAATATTTTCGAAAATTGCTGGAAAAATAATTCTTTTAGGTACGACGAAGCATTTTAACGATAAATTGAAATTTTGTCCAAAAATCATTACTATTATTTAAAGACTTTAATAAATAGTACAAAAATTACGTAAAATAGCTAAAATATATTTTTGGACATTCTGTCCAGAAAAGAGAATTTTCCAGAACCCTTAAACTCGGTTTTTAAAGGGTTTTCTCGTTAATCGTCTAATCTCAACAATAACAATTAATAAAAATAGTAATTACAAAACGATTTAAGTATTAATATCCAAAAATTATTATTAAACTTAAAAATAAAGATTTTCCAGAAACTAATATTTTTTTTTCCAAAATTTAAACAAAAGACAAGAAATCGAGAATTTAAACGACACACACAGTTTTAACGATAGATGATTTAAAGTGATTAATTAATTCACCCACTTAATAATCACGAAAAATTATGAAAAAAAGTCAGAAAATGATTTTTCATCAGAAAGATTATCCACGTCAAATTTCGGATTAAAATAAACTGTTTAAGTGCTAGAAATAAAAATTGGTTTTTTATCGTTTTTGTCCGTAAACGGTAATAATTCAATAATCGATATTTAAAATATCAGAAAAATCTTAAATTAATATAAATCATCAAAAATATCAATTTTACAGAATATAAACATATATTACATGTTTAGGCCGAATATTATGATTTTCCAAATTAATATAACAATTTAATCGTTAATCTCGAAAAAGCGATAAAAATACCGAAATATGCAAATTTTCAACTTTTAAAAATTTTCCAGATTTGGTGACATACATATATTGTCAAAATAAAACATAAAAATATATACATGCAAATACACAATTAAAATCATGAAATACCGAGTAACATCGACGTTACCTCTAATCCAAATCGGAATCAATAATATACTCGTCGACCTCGGGATCGTCCACGAAACCTACCATACACGAAATTCATGGTAGAAAAATACCATGAGAAAAACTAAAAAAATCAAGGTGAATAACGATCGAAAACATAATCGATTATTACCTTAACGATAGGCTCGGAAAGAGAATTAATTTGACGATAGAAAAAATGAGAGGATTGTGACTCAAAATAGAGCAAGTATCAGCCAAGAAGGAGGAAGAAGTCTCACGGCCAAGGAAGAAGAAAATAGGGTATTGAATTATTTTTTATGAGAAATGAATGTAAAAGAGTTGGAAGGTTTCTTAAGGTTAAATGAGAAGGTTAAATGAGAATAAATAATTTGAGGAATCCAATGTGGAATCATCAATGTGGAATCCAATGAGGAATCCAATGAGGTTAAGAGGGAGTGGGAAGAGTTTAAGCAATAATGCAACAATTAAATGAGAAGGAAAATAATCATATATTTTCGGTTTACGTAATAAAATGAATCGTATTAATAAAACGTAGTAAAATTGTGACAAGGAGCTTTGTCGGTCCAAAAATGAGGAAAATGTCTCAAATAATTTGTAGTTGATAAAAAGTATAATCGTAAAATAGTTAAAGGCATTTCAAAGTAATTGGAGTAAACCTCGCGTAAGAAAATAATTATTTACGAAACGTCGTAATAAAATCATAATGGCTAAATTTTTGTAAATAAAAATATTTACTAGTTGAAAATATTATAAAAATATGTTTAGACATTTGTAGAAAAAGGAATAACTCAAAGCCGAGCTTAAATAAGATGGGTAATAAAATTCCTCGCGGAAAAATAAATAGTTTACGAAGAAAATTAAATAAATAGATTTAAAAGAATTAAAATCCTTTAAAATAAAAAATAAATATCATTAAACCCAAAAATGAAAATAAAGCTTGGAAAAAGATGAAACATTAGGTCAAAATGTGATAGAGTTATGACGAAGTCATAACGGAAAGGATAAAAACGCTAGGGAAAATAGCGGGTGTTACAGGAAGGCTAAATGTGGTGCTGACTGACTAACCTGATTATCTCTCCCCTATCGGATAGTATGGGCATTGATAATTTTTGAATTGACCGTATCCCGATTAAAGAACTTTCACTTGGGTTGACCGTTGACAACGGTCATGGGTTTTCGAATTTTTTGATTTTTTTTCTTTTGGTTGGTTGACCTCTTAGCCTCGGTCATGGGATTGACCGTATCGGATAGGAGGATGTTGAGAATTCTTTTTGGGATTGGCCAGCTCTTTTATTTTGGCCTTTTGCTTTTTCCTTGGACTTTTGATTTTTTTGTCCAGCTTTTTTCTCTTTTTTTTGTTTTTTGTTGTTTGTTGGTCAGACTAACACCTATGGTAGGGATTGGTCGATCTTAGTAGAGGGGTGTTTATTGTGGGAAATGGGATTGCCTCCCGTCTTGAACCCAAACTAGGAGACTACCCACATTTGCCATAGGATTCGATACCGCTCTGCTAAGGGTAGTTAAGTGGCTTTCTATGTCAGACACAGAACAGGTAAAGGAAAACACGGGTCTCGGTTTCCTGCAGTCATTATACATGTGCCTATAATAGTCACGTGCATGTGCTCACAGTGTATGATGGTGTTCATCATGTTCTCGGAAACACATAAGGAAAGTATATATATGAGAAATAAAATATATACTTTCCTTATGTATATATATCAGGTCAATTGTATCCTGTCCTCTTTTCAAAATTCAATAAAATCAGCCTTTCTATTTCTCATATATATACTTTCCTTATGTGTTTCCGAGAACATGATGAACACCATCATACACTGTGAGCACATGCACATGACTATTATAGGCACATGTATAATGACTGCAGGAAACCGAGACTCGTGTTTTCCTTTACCTGTTCTGTGTCTGACATAGAAAGCCACATAACTACCCTTAGCAGAGCGGTATCGAATCCTATGACAAAAATCTAGGTAGTCTCCTAGTTTGGGTTCAAGACGGGAGGCAAGTCCATTTCCCACAATAAACACCCCTCCAATAAGATCGACCAATCCTTACCATAGGTGTTAGTCTGACCAACAAACAACAAAAAAACAAAAAAAGAGAAAAAAGATGGACAAAAAAATCAAAAGTCCAAGGAAAAAGCAAAAGGCCAAAATAAAAGAGCTGGCCATGATCAAAAAGAATTCTCAACATCCCCCGATCCGATACGGTCAATCCCATGACCGAGGCTAAGAGGTCAACCATCCAAAAGAAAAAAATCAAAAAATTCGAAAACCCATGAGCGTTGTCAACGGTCAACCCAAGTGGAAGTTCTTTGATCGGGATACGGTCAATTCAAAAATTATCAATGCCCATACTATCCGATAGGGGAGAGATAATCAGGTTAGTCAGCCAGCACCACATTTAGCCTTCCTACATTACAAACCTCAAGACCTTCTCGAGACCTAGGCCAGAGACAACCCAGAATTTTGAGGATTCAGGCTCCATAGGATACACCCCTAACCATTAGGGCCAGACATGGAAATCAGATCCCGCATTATCAAACCTGCCCAATCGAAGTCTGAGTCATTTTTACTCGACTTCCCCCTTTCCTACCACATTGCAATACCTTATCCTCGAAGCCTTAGCTTCACAAAATCAAGCTCCAGATGTCAAAACATCAAAGCCACTTACGACCTAGCATCACATTTCCAAAAACATCCAAACCAGTTACCAACCCCAAACACGGGAACTCAATCCACGGTCGGCATAGAACATGCCCAAATAGTTCACACTACCTCTGGGGGGCTACCCCGGAGAACGCTCACAGTCATAGGATCAACATCCTAACCATTCTAGCCCTTTGATCAAGACATCATTGGGAATGCACCTAGCCTACACCATCGCTATGGCTAGTTACACACAAAGCCCTAATAAACTAGGCACCATAATATAGTTTTTAACACTGAACTACGACTTGGTTTGATTTCACCACACGTGAATACGTAGGCAGCCTTTCAACAGAGGCACAACCACCCACATTGACAAAAATTCAAAAAGCACTGTCATTCATATCACGACACTGTCATGTGTTCTCAGCAGCTAGCTTTGTCGTCCTGGGGGCTTCTCCTAGGCAAAAGTTCTCCATCCACTCACATAATCCAAATACGTTCAAAGTCCAGCCTCCTTTCTTTAGTGTGTCCTAGTACTCGGCTCAGTCGAAGACGAGAATCTGTTAGGACTCGAAGCAATACCCACTTTAGGAATGTACCCTAAAATCAAAAATCCAGAAGAGCATTAGACTACAACAGTCTCATTACAGACTACCGCAATTCTCCTATAACACATCCTTCCCATTTCGATGTTCGACCAAATTGTCACTTGCCTAGGCTACGAAATAGCGCAACTTAAGAGTCTTGTCATCTTAGGTGGCCCACCCCCCTACCGAGTCACGGTCCAACCCTTGGAGAGTCCAGTTCGTGTCTGTCGGTCAACTCGTTCTGTTGCGTCCAGAGTCGAGTCTGTCGGTATGTCTCTCTTCAAATTCTCATTTTAAAATTTGCAAGACTCATCCATTTGAGGAAATCCTTTTCGACAAGGTCAAATTTTGGTCTATTTAAACTGCAAATTTCTTTTCTGCCCTTTCAATCTTGAAAACCTATCTCCTAGCACGTGAGTTGCTTTCAGGACTTCGATTTAAAAATGAAGCAGAAATCATTTTCCCCAGCGCAAGTCAGTCTATAGATGCTAACTACATTTCCTGTATGCTATTTTGCTATCTAATGTATTTGCTATTTCGGCCTATATATCTAACATTGCAGGTACCAGCTTGGCTTCCCAATGGAAACACCAAGTTTTTTTTCCCCAGCGTGAGTCGTTTCACTTAAATGTTACATATAAATTACTTTGTGACAGCATACAAGTACACCCAAGACTCCAGAAGGAATCTCCTCGCAACTCATTAAAAACTCCCCACCGGAAAGCCCAAGGTGGCGTCTCTCCTAAAAGGAACACGGGATGTGCCTACATATAGTTACACCCAGGGCTTCTTAGGCAGGTTCCCGTGTAATTCTGAGTTGGGATGTATCTGTAAATAGATACACCCAGGGCTTCTTAGGCAGGTTCCCGTGTAATATCGAGTTGGGATGTATCTATAAACAGATACACCCAGGGCTTCCTAGGCAGGTTCCCGCGTAATTCTGAGTTGGGATGTATCTGTAATCAGACACACCCATGGCTTCCTAGGTAAGCTCCCGCGTAATTCTGAGATGAGAATGTGTCTACAAACGGGCACACCCAAGGATTCCTAGGCAAGCTCCCGCGCAGCTCCAAGATGGGATGTGTCTGCAAACGGGCACACCAAGGCTTCTTAGGCAAGTCCCCACTGATAAGTGTAGTTTGTAGTGCCTATTTGTTGTGTTTTGGTCCCTTTTTCCTTGTAAAATCGCTCCTTTAGTTCGTTTCAGGTTCCCGAGACCGATTTGGAAGAGTTGGAGCGATTCCGACTCAATACATACACATTTTGGAGCCAACGAGATAAAGAAACGATGACTCGATGCCTTGGAATCGACCCCGAGACCTTGGGACCTAATCCCGAGCCACCGAGACCCGATCCCGAGTCCCGAGAATCGATGGGAAGCCCATGAAAGGCAAGGAGGGACCAAGAAGATCTTCATGGAGGCCTACAAGGCTCATCCCGTTCGGGATGGCCTCATCCCGTTCGGGATGAAGTGCACAAACAAGGAGGTTGCTGACCTGGGTCCATCCCGATCGGGAAGGTGGCGTCCCGACCGGGACCGACCTCGTCCCGACCGGGACCATCCCGTCTCGGCCGGGACGGCCGTGCTGCTGCCGTGCTTTGCTTTCCTTATTCTCCTTTCATTCTTAAACCCTATATATACCCTTCCCTTGTTATGTAAAGGATATGCACTTTATTAGAGACTAAACCCTAGACTACTTTAGGTTAGATTAGATTAGATTAGTGTAGATTAGTTGGTAATTAGTAGCTAATCTTAGTTTAATCTTGTATTATTGGATTTCTTGAAGAATCCACTCAAGCTTGACAACCTTGGTGGAATTATTTGGGTTTTCTTATATACAAGTGTTCTCCTTTTCCATTTCCTTTGTAGTATGGTACAATCCTCTTCTCCTTTTACTCCTAATCCATTATTATTCATCAAGTTTACATCTTTAGTTCTTGTTTATTGTTTTCACTAGTTTGTTTGTGTATGTTTGGTTGTTTGAGTTTGTTTACCTTGTTTTTGTTAGTATTTCCTTTAGATATGTTAGAGTAGTGTTCTTGCTAGGGTTAATAAGGTGATTAGGGTGTTAATTGAATGATTAAGGGTTTGTTACAGATGTTGGTGGAAGATTTGGGTTTCCTCTTGTTTGATGCACATCACATGTTTGTGGAATTGCTCGAATGACTAAGTATGTACGAATGCTTGTTTTTCTTGCCTTTCTTTTGTGGGTGTTAGTTTTTTGTGGGTTCGGTCCCCTCACTAAGTTGCGAGAGCCCGGTGAGGACGACCCCTAGGCCGGTCTAAGTAGCGAGAGCCCGGATTCGACCTAGGACCATAGCGCGCTAGAACCCCGTTTGTCGTGTGTGTCGCCGAGTTGGGTTCTAGGTGGAACCTCTAGGTGAGTCTAAGTTGCGAGAGCCCGGACCAACCTAGATCACCCTACTACCTCCTTCACTCTAGTTCTCCCTTGACCATTCCGTTACCCCTTTGACCCCGACCTAATCCTAGCCCGTTTCCTTAGTTGTTCTCCTTAGTCATAGTCTAGTCTTCTCCCTTTCTATCATTCTTAGCTTAGTCCGTTGACTTAGTCTCGTATTTGGGCCGACCTAGTCTAGACGCCTCTTACCGTCCCCGTGGATTCGACCCGACTTACCCTATCTACCCTAGTTAGGTTAGCCGGTTATATTATTGACGGTTGGGATTCCACGACAAATCCCTCCCATCAATTTGGCGCCGTTGCCGGGGACGGTGCTAGTTTAGACTTTGTTTTCCTTTTTGCTTAGCTTTGTCTTTGTGTTGTGTTTTCTTTTTTCTTTTTGTTACCTTGCTTCTTGTGTGTGTGAAGTTTATTTCTCTCTTGTCTAGTGCCCAAAAAGCACTAGGCTTCTCACGTTTGTTCTTAGTCTACAGTTTGTGCTTAGAGGTGGTGATTATCTTCTTCTTGCAACTCAGAGCCGCTTAAACGGACGGTTGCTGGGATGAGTGGTTTCCAACCGGGTATGGACTATGATTTTCGAGCAAGCATGGGGTTTGATCTAAATTCCACATACTCGGGAGCCGATATGAGCTACTCCTCTTCTTCCATGACCCAAAGCTATGACATGACGTCCCCCTACCATTATCAAGCTTCTTGGGGTAATCAAGATGTGTATGATCCTCAAGAGTATGAAAACGGCAACCAACAAGTGGACGATTATTACTCCTACGATCATGGTGGCTATTACTCGAGCTATGATCGTGAACCCACCATGATCAATCAAGATTCACCTTATGGAAGCCAATACCCCCAAGACCCACAATATTACCCTCCACCCCAACCACAATATGAACCCTATGACCCACAATACTACCAATCACCCCAACCTAGCTACCAACAATATGATGCCCCACCCCTTGGGCATCATCAAGATTATCAAGGACCTTTACAAGACCCCAATGACCACCAATCGTCGAACTTAGAGTTACATCAATCGATGCTTCAAATGCAAAGGAGCCTTCAAGAAACGGCCATTCAATTGCGAAAACAACAAGAGGAATTAATGGCCCAAATTCGAAGGGGAAACGAGGCGAGGAATGCTCATTTAAATGCATTAGCGGTTCAAACCGTAATGTCTTTATCCCGAGCATCACATTTAGATGGAGGGTGCCCACTTGAGAGAGAGGAGCAACCTAATCACGAAGCCGCCGATGTAGTTCCCTTTGAAAGAGAGATTTGCTTTGAAGAACCTCAATCGTCTACCCAAAAAGAGACGAATGAGGAGATGACTCTTGGTGAAGGGATCGTTGGTGAAGAATTGGAGGAGGATAGTGAGTTGGATGGGTTGGTAGAGTTTGTGGAGTTGTTGGGTGAAATTATGAGCCTCGAGTTGCCCTTGTCCGAGAATGTGGATAAGCATCAAGAGCCCCTAGAAAGTGAACCAAGCAATGACTTGGAGGAGATTGAAACCGCCGGTAGAAGTTTTGATCCTCTCCTCCAAGATGATGTGGGGCCGAGTGATGAAGATGGGGAACCACAACTTGAGGTAAGTGTGGGGGTGTGCATTGAGGAGATGAGGCCAAAACCGCTTTTTGTGCCTTGTTTCTTAGAGATGAAGCTTGCTAATGATTGGAGGCAATGCCTAGGGAGGAAGAGATCGGTTGAGCTCGTAGGATGGAGAGACCCCGGAGACTACTTTAAAGATGAATTTGGGTCTTGGGAATCCTACTTCTTGCCTCCTCCTTGGAGGCCGTGGAGGTCGGTTAAGCTCGAGCGCTTCTTGGGCCTTCACTATGATGTCGGTAGCGCGTTCGACTTGCTCTTCCATGCCCTTGAGGGCTATGGTTGAAGAACGGAGTCCACCATCCTCGGGTTTGACGGAGTTCCTAAAGAACCGTCATGTTGTATATTCCCCTCTTCTCTTCTTTAGAGTACTTGTGCTTGTATGTGTGATTTTTGTTTCTTGGACTCTTTTGTTTTTGTGGGATTCTTGTAATTGTTTTGGTATTTTGATGAGCGATGTGAGGGAGTGAATTTGATGTGTACTTTGAGTTTATTATGATAGGTGAAGTGAAGGTGACTCCTAGAAAGGAGTAGTTGATGATGGAGTTTGGTTTGCGAGCGAGGAAGTCGGTTTTTGAAGCTTACGATAAGCTTTTGGGCTTGGGGAAGCAAAGAAGACTCATCCCGACCTGGAAGAGGGCTTCCCGACCGGGAAGGATGAGGAATCCTGACCGGGAAGGAGCCATACCGATCGGGATGAAGGTGCAGAAAATCGGACTCACTGGAGTGCGTTCCCGACCGGGACGAGAGCTTCCCGATTGGGAAGGGTTTATCAACCCGATTGGGACCATCCATCCCGACCGGGATGGTCCCCTTTGACTCCACCCATCCATTATACCCCCACCCAACCTCCCTACTCCTCCTTGTTCCTATCATATGACCCATACACCTCACTTTACACCGAGATCCACAACAAATCCCACCCCCCTCGCACCATTACTACCTCTACCATGCGGTTTTATCAAGCTTGAAGCGGGATACCAGCAAAGACGACAAGCAACGTGCCCACATTGATCTATGAGACGATGGAGCAAGTGAGTTACTCGACGATTGGTTTTGGTAACTATCCTCACTTTTCCGTCTTTTATTGCTTGTTTTTCTCTTGTTTGCCCTCTTCCCCCTTGAGTCATGGTATCTTGGTGGCCTTCGAGGCCTTGGTAGTTGTTGCTCCCGACTCTCGATGACGTGAATACATCGAGAGTCATTTTCAAAAATCAAATTTTTACAAGATTTTCACTTTCTTTTTGAGGATTTAGTCGGATTTAGGCGGAATCCGGGCTAGGTGACTTGATTACCCACATTTCCTTTTATTTCCTTCTTTTTATTTCTTCCCCCATCCATATCATTTTCTCGTCTCAGCCCATGGTGACTTGACTACACCCCGGCCGGACACCTTCTACCATTTTCTTCACCTTATTCTTTGTTTTTTAGCTTTATTTTCGTAGTTTCTTTTTCTTTCTTTTCTCTCTCCCCACCCTACGATCGAGCAAGAGGACATGGCTCGATTTAAGTGTGGGGGAGCGATATTCTAGTATAGTCAGTTTTATTTTCTTAGTTTTTCGAAAAAAATCTTAAAAATCCCTAAAAATTTGAAAAAATTTCACAAAAATCAAAAAGATTTTTCTTTTGTGTGTTTTCCTTTTGTGTCTTTGTGTCGTATATTTTTTTTGTGTGCGCGTTTGCCTCCCTCTTTCCTTATAAGTTGCTTAAATCACCAATAGCTTTGGAGAGCTTTCAAGACTTCCGGTAACATCTTTATCCCCTTTTCTTCTTTATCTCTTGCGGAGTTTGGAGGAGATTGTGATGTTGTGTGCTCGGGTGGAGCTTTGTAAAGTTGTGGTTGATTTGGTGGCTTGTTTGGATGATTGGGGTGGTGTTTGTGTTGCTTATGTGTTCGTTTTGTTTTGTTTTATTTTGTTGCCTTTTTGTTTCTTTTTCTTTCGTTCGTTTTCGCCGTGTCTTTGTTTCGTGTTCTGTTGTGTGTCTTGTGTGTAAATGGTTTTCGAAAACCCGGTTTAGAGGCTAGTGTGTGAGTGCTTACTTTCCCTTCCTAGTAGTGTAAATCGAGTCTTGGACTTTAATCTAGTAGAATGACCCTAAATCAATGATTTCGTTGGTCCTTTACCTTGAGTCCATCTAGCTTACTAGGGATTTACTACGGGATTTGCACCTTTGACCATTATGACCACCCACGGTGTGAAAAGGCCTTGGTTACCGAGTCTCGTCCCTTAGGTGACCGTGTCTAGGATCGTTTGATTAGTCCAAGTTCTCCACTTTTTGTGGGTTTGGAGGGAAGGCGCCGTCCCGACTCACCCATTACCCTACCTCTTACACATACCCACACAAATAAAATGCAAATTGTTGATTCTCTCTTTCTTGAGTGTCGAGAAATGCCAAAAATGCCAAATCTTGCCAAAAGGGCAAAGAAAAGAAAAGAAAAATAAAGAAAAATGAAAGAAAGAAAAGAATGAAGAAAAAGAAAAGGCACAAAAGCCAAAAAGAAAATGGAAAAGAAGAAAAAGAAATGGCATGGCAACAAACAAATCAAAACGTCGAAAAGAAAGAAAATGCCAAAAAAAAACCCGTCTCACAAAAAGAAAACCCCACAAAAATAAGCCCTTTTCCGACTTTTGCCGTGAAGAGCCTACCAAAGGATCGAGTCCCGAGGAAGGATGATAGCGGCATTAGTCGGTCTTCCCTCATTTTGCATGTTTTCCACCTTTTTACTTGGACTAGTTAGGCGGTCTTGGACACGGGACGACCCTCTTGGCTCACGCTAAAGGGGGCGGGGTCTCACTTACCTATAGTATCGACTAACATCGTGGTTCTTCACTTTTCCACTCCGCCAATCGTCCTGTAGTACGTTTTTAGGAAGTTAGGAGGACCTAGGTAAGTTACCAACGTTTTTGTTGCTTTATCGTCATACTATTAGGGTTTAGTTCACCTTAGTTTGTATTGCTAGCTTGTGAACGTTGTCACTTACCTCGAGTCCTAAACCGGTGCTTCTTTCACCGCTTTTTGAGGGAAGCGGTATTTGTTTTCTTTCGGGTGCAACCGATTATGTGTTTGTTTGTGTGTTCGGTGTCCGGTTGCATCCACAGTTTTGTCGCAAGACCCGACTTGCCTTGCGGAGTGCACTTTTCCTCTAAGTGCACTCGCGTGAGTTGAAGGGGCGTAGGGTGCGCTAATACCCATTCGGCTGGTTTAGTAGTTAGTGTGTGCTTACTCGAGGGCAAGTAAGGGTTAAGTGTGGGGGAGTTGATTAGTGTAGTTTGTAGTGCCTATTTGTTGTGTTTTGGTCCCTTTTTCCTTGTGGAATCGATTCATGGGCTTCTTATGCTTCCTTTAGTTCGTTTCAGGTTCCCGAGACCGATTTGGAAGAGTTGGAGCGATTCCGACTCAATACATACACATTTTGGAGCCAACGAGATAAAGGAACGATGACTCGATGCCTTGGAATCGACCCCGAGATCTTGGGACCCAATCCCGAGCCACCGAGACCCGATACCGAGTCCCGAGAATCGATGGGAAGCCCATGAAAGGCAAGGAGGGACCAAGAAGATCTTCATGGAGGCCTACAAGGCTCATCCCGTTCGGGATGGCCTCATCCCGTTCGGGATGAAGTGCACAAACAAGGAGGTTGCTGACCTGGGTCCATCCCGATCGGGAAGGTGGCGTCCCGACCGGGACCGACCTCGTCCCGACCGGGACCATCCCGTCTCGGCCGGGACGGCCGTGCTGCTGCCGTGCTTTGCTTTTCTTCTTCTCCTTTCATTCTTAAACCCTATATATACCCTTCCCTTGTTATGTAAAGGATATGCACTTTATTAGAGACTAAACCCTAGACTACTTTAGGTTAGATTAGATTAGATTAGTGTAGATTAGTCGGTAATTAGTAGCTAATCTTAGTTTAATCTTGTATTATTGGATTTCTTGAAGAATCCACTCAAGCTTGACAACCTTGGTGGAATTATTTGGGTTTTCTTATATACAAGTGTTCTCCTTTTCCATTTCCTTTGTAGTATGGTACAATCCTCTTCTCCTTTTACTCCTAATCCTTTATTATTCATCAAGTTTACATCTTTAGTTCTTGTTTATTGTTTTCACTAGTTTGTTTGTGTATGTTTGGTTGTTTGAGTTTGTTTACCTTGTTTTTGTTAGTATTTCCTTTAGATATGTTAGAGTAGTGTTCTTGCTAGGGTTAGTAAGGTGATTAGGGTGTTAATTGAATGATTAAGGGTTTTTTTGAGATGTTGGTGGAAGATTTGGGTTTCCTCTTGTTTGATGCACATCACATGTTTGTGGAATTGCTCGAATGACTAAGTATGTACGAATGCTTGTTTTTCTTGCCTTTCTTTTGTGGGTGTTAGTTTGTTATGAGTTCGGTCCCCTCACTAAGTTGCGAGAGCCCGGTGAGGACGACCCCTAGGCCGGTCTAAGTAGCGAGAGCCCGGATTCGACCTAGGACCATAGCGCGCTAGAACCCCGTTTGTCGTGTGTGTCGCCGAGATGGGTTCTAGGTGGAACCTCTAGGTGAGTCTAAGTTGCGAGAGCCCGGACCAACCTAGATCACCCTACTACCTCCTTCACTCTAGTTCTCCCTTGACCATTCCGTTACCCCTTTGACCCCGACCTAATCCTAGCCCGTTTCCTTAGTTGTTCTCCTTAGTCATAGTCTAGTCTTCTCCCTTTCTATCATTCTTAGCTTAGTCCGTTGACTTAGTCTCGTATTTGGGCCGACCTAGTCTAGACGCCTCTTACCGTCCCCGTGGATTCGACCCGACTTACCCTATCTACCCTAGTTAGGTTAGCCGGTTATATTATTGACGGTTGGGATTCCACGACAAATCCCTCCCATCACCCACTGAGCTATTAGCATCCACTTAGGTATGATTTCTATCTTATGGCTGGCGAGCCATTTCACACAAGTCTACTGGACTATAAACGACCCGATCGGAAGTCTGCCAGGTCTTAATCTTCAATTGGCCTAGTAGCTACTCTGAATTTCGTCTTGTCCAAGCCTCAGTCAGAGTGGGGGCTCTTTAGACACCCACATTTTGACCGCCAGGTGTCTATAGCAGTTTCCAAAGAACACCCGATGATGATCGGACGTAAACCTGGCTTAGTACACTCGATTTTCGGACTCGGAATCAATAGTAGTTGGCACGAGCTTTTAGCAGAGTAAAAGTCTCACCAAACAGACCTCAAATTCTGGCCTAGTGGGTCGTTTCCAGTCAAATTAGACTAATTTGGGTCAAAACCGAGACCAAGGGCAAAACCGTCTTTTAGCGACCGGGTCAAACCCCGGTCAAAGACATTCTCAAGGCGGAAAAATCTGGCACACCACCTCGAAAAACCAACTTGAAGTCAAATACCTACAGAAATCAGCAATGAAGAAGAGTTAAGCAACTAAAACTCTCCCAAAAGGACAAAACTCGATCTCCAAGGAGGTCTCCCATCCGGCCAGACCCACTCGATCGAGTGGACCAGCTCACTCGATCGAGTGGACTCATAAAATCAGCAAAATCGGGTATTCCTTCCAATGCAAGCAAGTCTCTCCTATCCACACAAACAAAATACTACTCCTAAACCACTTGTTTCTTCCTCCCGAAGTAAGCCTTTTCCTATCTAAAACAGGAGTTTCTTCCCATCCAAACCAGGAAACCTCCTCTATAAATACCCCACCCCCGCAACACAATAACACAATTCAATTTATACATAGAATTACATCGACATTCATAGAATCCACAACAATCACAATTCCCGACAATTCACAACATCAATTCACAACCCGAAATTCTAGGCAATTGTAGGCAAATTATACACAAATACCGTCCCGATTTTCCTCTAGAAATCCTTTAGAAAACCCGAGAGCAAAACTCGTCAAATCCCCTCCCTAATCATACACACCATAACTCACCTATATACATCTTAACGCTCCCGCGCCTAAGCCGCTACTACGAGTCTGTTTTCAAGATAATCAAGCATGTAGGTTGAGGGTGTTACGAATCCCGACTTCTCCCTTTTCTCTTTCTCTCGTCCGTCCGTCTTTTATACGGGTCATCGTCGTGTCTTTCTTTATTTCCTTTTCTCGTTCCTAATATCGATATTATCGTACTATTTTTTGAAAAGCACTTTTTCCTAGGATTCGATATCGACTCTATAGTCGAATATCGGATCTAAAGGTATCCATCATCAAATCATGTTAAGCATAATACCGTTGAAGCCGAGTAATTATGATATAACAACGTGGAGGAATTATCTCGTCTTAACAACATTCAAAACGATTTTCTAAACAACTTTTTCAAAATCAACTCTAAACATTCGATATTGATTCCATAATTAAGCATCGAATATTGCGAGTATCAATATTTAAGTTGAGTATAAATCGCATCATATTTTTACGCGACCTAACCAAATTATCGATTTTCAAAACCGAAAGCAATTTTAGAGTCAAAATTAAACCGGACAGCAGTCCGTACAGGGGGCACTCGACCGAGTGCCTAGCCCACTCGATCGAGTGACACCCCAAAAAACGAATCAGAAACTTTTTCCGAGACCACTCGACCGAGTCCACCAATAACTCGATCGAGTGGCCCCTGGTATGTCAGAACCGCGAGTCTATCAGCTACTTTCAAGTCCCGATAAAATTATTTTAACGACTTCGGTCGTCACGTGTCAAGTCTATCACGTGTTCGTCTTTTCAAAACCATGCATCGTATCATATTTACGTCTTCTAACCTGTTTGCTCCTTTATTATCGCAATTATTGTATATTATCGTTTGTGGCATTATATTTTCGGGTGGTATGCCACTCGTATATTGTAATATGTTATCGTTTTTTTCCTTCGTTGTTTGTTTTATTGTACGAAAACGAACCTCACATGCTAAAACAACTTTGACGTTATTATTTTACATGCATTAAACGACGTAGTCGAACATAATTCACATGTTTAGTCAAAACGCTGTTTGCGTATCATTCAACCGTCAAACTAACACGCGTACACGAACAACGAACGATATCTTAGTAAAGGCCGCTAAGTGCGGGCGGGGTTGGGTGTTCTTTGTGAACTTCCCAACACGTACCCTCACCCCTTACTCAGAACCGTGGTTTCCGGATGTCCGAAACCGTTGGCATACGAGAGTCATTCAATACACGACAACCGATAACGTCGTTATCGGCATCGCAATGCAAAGGGACGAACCCCATAAACTCTGAAATCGGAATTGGCCGTACTATGTGCACGGCCCACTACGACATAGAGTGGGTTCGAACGGGCCCGAACTCCCACAAAGTTCGGTGGCGACTCCAACTTCGATTTAAACTTCAATTCTAGATCCATCTCCCACGAGATTCATTCGCCGCCCCAAACCCGCGCGTGACCGCGTCGGGGTGGACCTATGTCATGTCCACACCTTGTCTTGTATAGTTTTTGTTAGGTTTAGGAAATGTTTTTCGAAAACCCGTTGTGTGATTTGGGTGCAAGTGCTTCGTATTCCCTAGTTAGCGTCACATTTTGATTTGTGGACTTTATTCTAATAGGATGACTTTTAAGCAATATTATATTGACCCTTTGCCTTGAGTCCATCTTTTCTACTAAGAATTTACACCGGGATTTACATTTGACCACCCTCGGAGTGTTTAGGCCTTGGTTACCGGGTTTCATTCCCTTAGGTAACCTTATTCAAGTAACCGCTTTCTAGTCCAAAATTTTCACCTTTTTGTGGGTTAGGAAGGGGTACACACCTAACTTACCTATTTTCCTACCATTCCTCCATTTCAAATAATAAACTTTGCAAAATGAAATTGGCAAATTGCATTATAATGTCAAGTATGGGCAAGCCAATTTAGATAGAAAAGGGCTAAAAATAAATGAAAAATGCCCAAAAATTTGCCCTCAATTGATTGACTTAAGGGGAGAAGAAAAAGAAAGTCAAAAGTGAAAAATGTTAGCCCCAAGTCAAAAAGATAAAAAGAATAAACAATGAAAAAACACCCAAGAACCCAAAAATATTCCCAAAAACAAATATGATAAGCCTTTTCCTTTGTCGATGCGTCGCCGTGAAGGGCCTACCAACGGACCGAGTCCCGAGGAAGGAAGATAGCGGTGACTAGTCGGCCATCCTCCTTTTTGCTTAGCATGTTCACCTTTTTGTTTGGACTAGTTGGTTACTTTGAGTCTGGGACGACCCTCTAGGCATTGCTTAGGGTAAGAAATTTCACTTACCTACAGTATCGACTCGCTCCGGGGTTCATCCTTATTCCACTCCATTTATCGTCCCGGTGTAGGTTTTCTTTAGTAGATTAGAAGGACCCAGGCAAGTTGTCAATATAATTGTTGCTTAGCCGTCATTCTATTAGAATTTGTGTCCCTATCATCTTGTGTAGTTAACTTTGGAATGTTTCACTTGCCTTGGGTTCATGTCGGTGTCTTTCCCACCGTTTTGATGTGGAATTCGGTGGTTTCTTAGTTTGGATGCGTATCTATTTGTGTGTTTGTGTGTTTGTTTGTTTTGTTTGCGAGGCTCATCCACCATTTTTGTCAAAAGACCTAACTTGCCTTGCGGGGTGCACTTTTCCTCTAAGTGTTCTCGCGTGAGTTGAAAGGGCGTAGGGTGTGCTAATACCCACTCAGCAAGTAGTCTAGTTTTTAGTTAGTTAGTTAGTTTGTGCTTACTCGAGGGCGAGTAAGGGTTAAGTGTGGGGGAGCTGATGTACAAGATTTATACCATCTTTCCTTCTTGCTTTTCTTGTTTTTCCTGGGTTTAATCGCTCTTAGAAGCGGTTTTCGTGCTACTAATGTCGTCTCTTGAGATACTAGGTGTTTCTAGGTTCATATGGCAAGAACGCGACTTTTGGAGTCGATTTTTACGTAAATACACCCCCAATAAATACACCCCCGCAACACAATTACAACAATCACAATTCCCAATACATTTATTCATTCATATGTTCATAGCATCAACAACAACATACAATACAACCATCAACATCCTACGCGATACAATCCTATACTTTTTACCATCCCGATCTTTCCTCTAGAAATCTTTCAGGAAACCCGATAGCAAAACTCGTCAAATCCCCTCCCTAATTGATAAGTGTAGTTTGTAGTGCTTATTTTGTTGTGTTTTGGTCCCATTTTCCTTGTGGAATCGCTCCTTGGGAGCGATTTATGGGTTTCTTATGCTTCCTTTAGTTCGTTTCAGGTTCCCGAGACCGATTTGGAAGAGTTGGAGCGATTCCGACTCGATACATACACATTTTGGAGCCAACGGAGTAGAGGAACGATGACTCGATGCCTTGGAATCGTCCCCGAGACCTCGGGACCCAATCCCGAGCCTCCGAGACCCGATCCCGAGTCCCGAGAATCGACGAGAAACCCATGAGAGGCAAGGAGGGACCAAAGAGCTCTTAAGGGAGGCCTACAAAGACCCATCCCGTTCGGGATGGCCTCATCCCGTTCGGGATGAAGTGAACATGAAGAGCGGCTACTGTGAGCCCATCCCGATCGGGAAGGTCCTTCCCGACTGGGAAGGATGGCCCATCCCGATCGGGACCAAGCCTTCCCGACCGGGAAGGGTAAGTTACAGCTCCGCCTTGTTTCTTTCAATTCCTTTCCACTTGTAACCCTATATATACCCCCCCCCCCTTGTATTAAGACACTATCTTATGTTATATTCTTCACCTCCCCTAAAACCCTAGACTACTTTAGGTTAGATTAGATTAGATTAGTGTAGATTAGTCGGTAATTAGTAGTTAATCCTAGTTTACTCTTGTATTATTGGATCTCTTGAAGAATCCATCCAAGATTGACAACCTTGGTGAATGAATTTGGGTTTTCTTCTATGCAAGTGTTCTCCTTTTTCATTCTTCACTAGTTTGGTATAATCCTCTTCCTTTTCCTCTTAATCTTGTTTATGTTGTTCAAGTTTGAATCTTTTGTTGATTGTTTTGTTCTTGTTCATTGTTTCACTAGTTTGTAGATGTTTGCTTTGTTTCTTATGTTGGATCTTCTTGTTCTTGTTAGTTGTAGTTGGATTATGTTAGAGTAGTATCTTGCTAGGGTTAGTAGGGTGATTAGGGTGTTAATTGGGTGATTAAGGGTTTGTTGGAGATGTTGGTGGAAGATTTGGGTTTCCTCTTGGTTTGATGCATATCACATGTTTGTTGAAATGCTTGATTGACTAGTATGTGCATATGCTTGTTTTTCTTGCCTTTCTCTTGTGGGTGATAGTTTGTTTGTAGGTCCGGTCCCTCACTAAGTTGCGAGAGTCCGGTGAGGACGACCCCTAGGTCGGTCTAAGTAGCGAGAGCCCGGATGCGACCTAGGCCACTATAGCACGCTAGAACCTTGTTTTTCATGTGTGTCGCCAAGACGGGTTATAGGATGAACTTATAGGTAGGCCTAAGTTGCGAGAGCCCGGACCAACCTAGATCACCCTACTACCTCCTTCGCTCTAGTTATCCCTTGACCATTCCGTTACCCCTTTGACCCCGACCTAATCCTAGCCCGTTTTCCTTGTTTGCTTCTCCGTCTACTTAGTCATAGTCTTAGCCTTTTCCCTTCTTATCATTTTAGTTTAGCTCGTTGACTTAGTCTAGTTTTTGGGCCGACCTAGTCTAGGCTATACATTACCGTCCCCGTGGATTCGACCCGACTTGCCCTATCTACCGTAGGAATCGCCGGTTATATTATTGACGGTCGGGATTCCGCGACAAATCCCCTCCCATCAATTTGGCGCCGTTGCCGGGGACAGTGCTAGTTAGGACTTTGTTTTCCTAGTTACTTGACTTTGTCTTTGTGTTTGTGTTTGTGTTTTTCTTTTTCTTTTTGTTACCTTGCTTCTTGTGTGTGTGAGGTTTATTTCTCTCTTGTCTAGTGCCCAAAAAGCACTAGGCTTCTCACGTTTGTTCTTAGTCTACAGTTTGTGCTTAGAGGTGGTGATTATCTTCTTCTTGCAACTCAGAGCCGCTTAAACGGACGGTTGCTAGAATGAGTGGTTTCCAACCGGGTATGAGCTAAGATTTTCAAGCGAGCATGGGGTTTGATCTAAACTCCCCACACATGGAAGCCGATATGAGCTACCCCTCTTCTTCTTTGAACCAAAGCTATGACATGACGTCCCCCTACCATAATCAAGCTTCTTGAGGTAATCAAGACGGGTATGATCTTCAAGATTATGGAAATGGCTACCAACAAGTGAATGACTATCACTCCTACGATCATGGTGGCTATTACTCGAGTTATAATTGTGAACCCACCATGTTCAATCAAGATTCACCATATGGAAGCCAATACCCCCAAGACCCACAATATTACCCTACACCCCAACCACAATATGAACCCCATGACCCACAATACTACCAATCACCTCAACCTCACTACCAATAATATGATGCCCCACCCCTTGGGCATCATCAAGATTATCAAGGAGCTTTACAAGACCCCAATGATCACCAATTACCCGACATGGAGGAGTTTCAATCGCTTCTTCAATTGCAAAAGAGCAACCAAGAAATGGCCACTCAAATTCAAAAACAACAAAATGAATTATGGGTCCAAATTCGAAGGGAAAACGAGGCGAGGGATGCTCGATTAGATGAAGGGTGCCCACTTGAGAAAGAGGAGCAACATAATCACGAAGCCGCCAACGTAGTTCCCTTTGGAGGAGAAATTTGCTTTGAAGAACCTCAATCGTCTACCCAAAAAGAGACGAATGAGGAGATGACCCTTGGTGAAGGCGACATTGGTGAGGAATTGGAGGAGGATAGTGAGTTGGATGGGTTGGTGGAGTTTGTGAGGTTGTTAGGTGAGATTGATAGCATCGAGTTGCCCTTATGCGATAATGTGGATATGCATCAAGAGCCCCTTGCTAGTGAACCAAGCAATGACTTGGAAGAGATTGAAACCGCCGGTAGAAGTTTCGATGCTCTCATCCATGATGATGTGGGGCCGAATGATGAAGATGGGGAACCACAACTTGAGGAAAGTGTGGGGGTGTGCATTGAGGAGATGAGGCCAAAACCGCTTTTTGTGCCTTGTTTCTTGGAGATGAAGCTTGCTTGTGATTGGAGGCGATGCTTAGGGAGGAAGAGGTCGGTTAAGCTCGTAGGATGGATAGACCCCGGAGATGACGTGAATGATGATTTTGGGTCTTGGGATTCCTACTTCTTGCCTCCTCCTTGGAGGCCGTGGAGGATAGCTAGGCTCGAGCGCTTCTTGGGCCTTCACTATGATGTCGGTAGCGCGTTCGAATTGCTCCTCCATGCCCTTGAGGGCTACGGTTGAAGGAGAGTCCACCATCCTAGGTTTGACGGAGTTCCTAAAGAACCGTCATGTTGTATATTCCCCTCCTCTCCTTATTTAGAGTACTTGTGTTTGTATTTGTGTGATTTTTCTCTTGATTTTTGTTGTTTTGTGAAGCTCTTGTAATTGATTTTGTATTTTGATGAGCGATGTGAGGGAGTGAATTTGATGTGTACTTTGAGTTTATTGTGATAGGTGAAGTGAAGGTGACTCCTAGAAAGGAGTGGTTAGTGATAGAGCTTGGATCGTGAGTTAGGGAGTCGGTTTTTGGGGTCATGGGAGTCATGAAGACCCTTCCCAACCGGGAAGGGTGTGTCGTCCCGACCGGGATGGGGCCGTCCCGATCGGGATGAGGGTGCCAAAAATCGAGTCCACTGGAGTGTCATCCCGATCGGGAAGGAGGCTTCTCGACCGGGAAGGGTTTATCAACCCGACCGGGATCATCCATCCCGACCGGGATGATCCCCTACTCCTTTTTGGTGCTTCTTCTTCGACATTTGAGCCCACCCAACCATTATATACCCCCACCCAACCTCCCTACCTTCCTTTCTCATATCATACCACCCACATACTTCATTTTCATACCCTCACTTCATCTTCTATCTACTTTAGACCGATATTCACATCAAATCCCACCCCCTCGCACCATTACTACCTCTACCATGCGGTTCTATCAAGCTTGAAGCGGGATAGCAATGATGAAGACAAGCAAGTGCCTATATTGATCTATGAGACGATGGAGAGAGTGAGTTGCTAACCTATGGTACGGCAACTATCCTTTCTTTTCCGTTTTTGTTGTTGCTTGTTTTCCTTTGTTTATTCCCTTCCCCTTGTACACTTTTGTGTCTTGATGTCATGGAGGCCTTCAAGGCCTCGGTAGTTGTTGCTCCAGGCTCTCGATGATGTGACTACATCGAGAGTCATTTTCAAAATCCAAATTTTACAAGTTTTTTCACTCTTTCTTTTTTGAGGATTTAGTCGGATTTAGGCGGAATCCGGACTAGGTGACTTGATTACACCTAGCCCTCCCATCCCATTTCCTTTTATTTCCTTCTTTTTATTTATTCTCCCATCCATATCTTTTCTTGTCTCGGCCCATGGTGAC
This sequence comes from Agrostemma githago, assembly GCA_958450325.1. Lineage (NCBI taxonomy): Eukaryota > Viridiplantae > Streptophyta > Magnoliopsida > Caryophyllales > Caryophyllaceae > Agrostemma > Agrostemma githago. The sequence continues at coordinate 18,890,665 of OY288250.1, forward strand.
TTGACTACACCCCGGCCGGACACCTTCTACCCTTTTCTTCACTTTATATTTGACTTTTAGCTTTATTTTCGTAGTTTCTTTTCTTTTTCTTTTGTCTCCCCGCACCCTACGATCGAGCATGAGGACATGGCTCGATTTAAGTGTGGGGGAGCGATATTCTAGTATAGTTTAGTTTATTTTCTTAGTTTTTTCGACAAAACCTTTAAAAACCCTAAAAATTTGAAAAAAAAAAAATCACAAAAATCAAAAAGATTTTCTTTTGTGTGTTTTCATTTTGTGTCTTTATGTTGTGTATTTGTCGTATTGTGTGTGCTTGCCTCCCTTTGTCCTTATAGGTTGCTTTAATCGCCGATGACTTTGGAAAGCTCTAAAGACTTCCGGTAACATCTTATCCCTTTTTCTTCTTTATCTCTTGCGGAGTTTGGAGGAGATTGTGATGTTGTGTGCTCGGGTGGAGCTTTGTAAAGTTGTGGTTGATTTGGTGGCTTGTTTGGATGATCGGGGTGGTGTTTGTGTTATGTATGTGTTCGTTTTGTGTTGTTCTTGTTTTTTTTGCTTTTGTTTCTTTTTCTTTCGTTTTCGTTGAGTCTTTGTTTTGTGTTTTGTTGTGTGTCTTGTGTGTAAATGGTTTTCGAAAACCCGGTTTAGAGGCTAGTGTCTGAGTGCTTACTTTCCCTTCCTAGTAGTGTAAATCGAGTTTTGGACTTTAATCTAGTAGAATGACCCTAAATCAATGAATTTGTTGGTCCTTTACCTTGAGTCCACCTAGCTTACTAGGGATTTACTACGGGATTTGCACTTTTGACCATTATGACCACCCACGGTGTGAAAAGGCCTTGGTTACCGAGTCTCGTCCCTTAGGTGACCGTCTCTAGGATTGTTCGATTAGTCCAAGTTCTCCCCTTTTTGTGGGTTTGTAGGGAAATCGCGACCCCCGACTTACCCATTACCCTACCTTCCTCACATACACACACAATAAAATGCAATTTGTTGAATTCTCTCTTTCTCAATTGTCAAGGACATGCCAAAAATGCCAAATCTTGCCAAAAGGGCAAAGAAAAGAAAATGAAAGAAAAAAATGAAAGAAAGAAAAGAAATGAAGAAAAGGAAAAGGCACAAAACCAAAAGAAAATAGAAAACAAGAAAAAGAAATGGCATGGCATCAAACAAATCAAAATGTCGAAAAGAAAGAAAATGCCAAAAGAAAACCCGTCTCACAAAAAGAAATCCCCACAAAAATAAGCCTTTTTCCGACTTTTGTCGTGAAGAGCCTACCAAAGGACCGAGTCCCGGGGAAGGATGATAGAGGCATTAGTCGGTCTTCCCTCATTTTGCATTATTTCCACCTTTTTACTTGGACTAGTTAGGCGGTTTTGGACACGGGACGACCCTCTTGGCTCACGCTAAAGGGGGCGGGGCCTCACTTACCTACAGTGTCGACTAACACCATGGTTCTTCACTTTTCCACTCCGCCGATCGTCTCGTAGTACGTTTTTAGAAAGTTAGGAGGACCTAGGTAAGTTACCAACGTTTTTGTTGCTTTATCGTCATACTATTAGGGTTTAGTCCACCTTGGTTTGTATTGCTAGCTTGGGAACGTTGTCACTTACCTCGAGTCCTAAACCGGTGCTTCTTTCATCGCTTTTAGAGGGAAGCGGTATTTCTTTTGTTTTGGGTGCAACCGTCTAAGTGTTTGTTTGAGTGTCTTGTGTCCGGTTGCATCCACAGTTTTTTCGCAAGACCCGACTTGCCTTGCGGAGTGCACTTTTCCTCTAAGTGCACTCGCGTGAGTTGAAGGGGCGTAGGGTGCGCTAATACCCATTCGGCTAGTTTAGTAGTTAGTATGTGCTTACTCGAGGGCGAGTAAGGGTTAAGTGTGGGGGAGTTGATAAGTGTAGTTTGTAGTGCTTATTTTGTTGTGTTTTGGTGCCATTTTCCTTGTGGAATCGCTCCTTGGGAGCGATTTATGGGTTTCTTATGCTTCCTTTAGTTCGTTTCAGGTTCCCGAGACCAATTTGGAAGAGTTGGAGCGATTCCGACTCGATACATACACATTTTGGAGCCAACGGAGTAGAGGAACGATGACTCGATGCCTTGGAATCGACCCTGAGACCTCGGGACCCAATCCAGAGCCTCCGAGACCCGATCCCGAGTCACGAGAATCGACGAGAAACCCATGAGAGGCAAGGAGGGACCAAAGAGCTCTTAAGGGAGGCCTACAAAGACCCATCCCGTTCGGGATGAAGTGAACATGAAGCGCGGCTACTGTGAGCCCATCCCGATCGGGAAGGTCCTTCTCGACCATGAAGGCTGGCCCATCCCGATCGGGACCAAGCTTTCCCGACCGGGAAGGGTCAGTTACAGCTCCGCCTTATTTCTTTCAATTCCTTTCCACTTGTAACCCTATATATACCCCCCCCCCCCCCCCCCCCTCTTGTATTAAGACACTATCTTATGTTATATTCTTCACCTCCCCTAAAACCCTAGACTACTTTAGGTTAGATTAGATTAGATTAGTGTAGATTAGTCGGTAATTAGTAGCTAAGGAAAATCAAGAAGAAGTCGACCCGGGAATCTACATGACCGTGTAGCAAGCCGTGAAGTAAAGACGAGAGGAAGGAAGAAGTTTTGGCCCGTCATGGCTGTGACCACCACCATCACGGCCGGGACGGCCTCTGTTCCCTCCGCGCTTTGTAATTTCATTTTCGTTATTTGTATAACCCTATAAATACCTCCTCTTGTATTGTTTTAACCACGAAATCCTAGATAGAAATTAGTGTAGTCTAGCTTAGCCTTTCCCTAATCTCTCCTAATCTAGCCTAATCTTAGTTTAATTTGGTTTAATCTTAGTTGTTACTTGTGTATTTGGGGATCTCTTGAAGAATCTACCTTTATTGACAACATTGGCGGATGTTCTTGGATCAATTTATATACAAGACTTAATGTTTTCATTTTTCCTCTTGTTTGGTGTAATCTTTATTGTTCTCCTTTCGTAATCCTTTATTAGTGTTAAAGTTTGAATCTTCGCTTAGGTTTATTGTTGTTCCTAGTTTAGAATTCATTATGAATGCTTTTCTTATGTTGTGGGTTTCACTTGTTAGTGTTGATAGTTCTTTAATTATGTGTGAGCAGTTTTCCCCTAGGGTTAGTAAGGGGATTGGGTGTGATTATGGATGATTAGGGTGAGATGGGTGATTCTAGTTGTTGTTTTTGTTGTTTCCTAATGCCTTGCACTCAACATGTTCGATGAAATGCTTGTGAGTCTTGAGACGATCACTCCTTGTTTTTCTTGTTTCTTCTCTTTCATGTCTTTGTTTGGTGATAGGTTTGGTTCCTCTACTAGTAGCGAGAGCGTGGAGAGGTGACCCCTAGGCCGTTTAAGTAGCGAGAGCCCGAATGTAACCTAGGCTACGAAACCATGCTAGCACGCCCGTTTCCCTTTGATCTCCTTGGCATCTATGAACCCGACCTATCCCTAGTTTCTTCTTGTACTGATTTACCTCGCTTTCCATTATCATTAGTTGCTTGTTTTTCCTTTTTAATTCGCGTTATAGATTTTAGTTTGGTCATAATCAATCACCCTTTTTTTGCTTGAACTTAGTCTAGAATTATAGCTTAACTTAGTCCGAGTCACCGTCCCTGAGGATTTCGACCCGACTTACCTTTTGCTACCAAGCCTAGGTTAGTTAGTTTACTTTGATCGGTGGGATTCATGACAAATTCCAGCATCAGTTACGCCCGGGCTCTCGCACTTAGACGTCCAAAGGGGTCTCTACACTATGCTCGCGCTAATAATGATGATATCCAACAAACGAAGGTGCAACAACATACAAGAGGAAACAAGGAAACATGAATTTCTCAATCACAAGTCTACTATGCATTTCATCAAACATGTTGTGTGGACAATGATAAGAGGTAAAGCAAATGACAACCAAACAACACCAATTCCACCCTAATCAGCCTTTAGGCAACACCCAATCCCCCTACTAACCCTAACAAAGAAATCTACTCATTCATGTTCAAGATAGTAAACTCAACAACCATAATGAAACAAGCATAAACATGGACATTCATAATGAAATGTTGAAGATTACTAAGCATAAACACAAATGAAAACAAAGTAGAAGAGATTAGGAAGAAGATGAATTATACCAATACCAAAGAACGAACAAAAGATTGAATCTTTGCATAAATAAACCCAAAGGAACATCTCCAATGTTGTCAATAGAGTAGATCAACCCAAAAAGTCTTCAATATTATTACAAAGATGAAACAAGGATTAAACTAGAATTAAACAAAGATTAAGGAAGGATTAAGCTAATCTACACTAATCTAAGCTATTCTATCCTAAAGTAGAGGCAAGGAATTACCTAGGGTTTTGTGCTTAAAACAAATACAAGAGGGGGGGGGGGGGTATATATAAGGTAGGATGATAGGAGAGAAAGCGAGGAATTAAATTGAGACTCAAACAGGCCGTCACGGCCGTGTTAAGATGGTCACAGCCCCGTCGCGGCCGGGAAGGAACCATCACGGCCGGGATGGGCCTCAACTCACGGTAGTGACTCTTTTCGACACGGCCGTGAAGGCTAGCATTAAGCCAACTTCTTTTGCATCTTGAATCACAGCCATGTAGGCTTCTAACACGGTCATGTAGGTCCCTACTTGCTTTTCCTAGGCTTCTTATCGATGCTTGGTGCTCGGGATTGTAGACACCCACATTTTGACCGCCAGGTGTCCATTGCAGTTTCCAAAAAAATCCCGATCATGATCGGACGTAAACATGACTTAATACGCTCGATTTTCGGACTCGGAATCAATGGTAGTTGGCGCGAGCTTTTAGCGGAGTAAAAAGTCTCACCAAACAGACCTCAAATCCAAGCCCAGTGGGTCATTTCTAATCAAATAAGACTAATTAGGGTCAAAACCGAGACCAAGGGCAAAACCGTCTTTCAGCGACCAGGTCAATCCCCGGTCAAAGGCATTTCCGAGCCTAAATATCTGTAACGCAGCTTTCGGAAATCTGATTTGAAGTCAAATACCACAGAAAATCAGCCATGGAGAAGAATTAAGCGACTAGAACTCTCCCTCAAAGACAAAAGTCGTTCTCTAAAAGAGACTCATATCCGGCCCAGTCCCACTCGATTGAGTGAACCGGCCACTCGTTCGAGTAGGCTCACAAAACACCCCAAAACCAGCGTCAGACCGGGCACTCGATCGAGTGCCATACACCACTCGATCGAGTGGCCCCTTTTCCAGCTAGAACCGGATTCCTTTTCTATCCAAGATCGGAATCCTACTCCACCTAAACCGGGTGTTTTCTTCTCATCCAAGCAATCTTTTTCTATCCAAAAGCCAAGTACCTTTCCTGGTCTAAGCCGAAAACCTCTCCTATAAATACACCCCCGCAACACAATTACAACAATCACAATTCCCAATACATTTATTCATTCATATGTTCATAGCATCAACAACAACATACAATACAACCATCAACATCCTACGCGATACAATCCTATACTTTTTACCATCCCGATCTTTCCTCTAGAAATCTTTCAGGAAACCCGATAGCAAAACTCGTCAAATCCCCTCCATAATTGATAAGTGTAGTTTGTAGTGCTTATTTTGTTGTGTTTTGGTCCCATTTTCCTTGTGGAATCGCTCCTTGGGAGCGATTTATGGGTTTCTTATGCTTCCTTTAGTTCGTTTCAGGTTCCCGAGACCAATTTGGAAGAGTTGGAGCGATTCCTACTCGATACATACACATTTTGGAGCCAACGGAGTAGAGGAACGATGACTCGATGCCTTGGAATCGACCCTGAGACCTCGGGATCCAATCCAGAGCCTCCGAGACCCGATCCCGAGTCCCGAGAATCGACGAGAAACCCATGAGAGGCAAGGAGGGACCAAAGAGCTCTTAAGGGAGGCCTACAAAGACCCATCCCGTTCGGGATGAAGTGAACATGAAGCGCGGCTACTGTGAGCCCATCCCGATCGGGAAGGTCCTTCTCGACCATGAAGGCTGGCCCATCCCGATCGGGACCAAGCTTTCCCGACCGGGAAGGGTCAGTTACAGCTCCGCCTTGTTTCTTTCAATTCCTTTCCACTTGTAACCCTATATATACCCCCCCTCTTGTATTAAGACACTATCTTATGTTATATTCTTCACCTCCCCTAAAACCCTAGACTACTTTAGGTTAGATTAGATTAGATTAGTGTAGATTAGTCGGTAATTAGTAGCTAAGGAAAATCAAGAAGAAGTCGACCCGGGAATCTACATGACCGTGTAGCAAGCCGTGAAGTAAAGACGAGAGGAAGGAAGAAGTTTTGGCCCGTCATGGCTGTGACCACCACCATCACGGCCGGGACGGCCTCTGTTCCCTCCGCGCTTTGTAATTTCATTTTCGTTATTTGTATAACCCTATAAATACCTCCTCTTGTATTGTTTTAACCACGAAATCCTAGATAGAAATTAGTGTAGTCTAGCTTAGCCTTTCCCTAATCTCTCCTAATCTAGCCTAATCTTATTTTAATTTGGTTTAATCTTAGTTGTTACTTGTGTATTTGGGGATCTCTTGAAGAATCTACCTTTATTGACAACATTGGCGGATGTTCTTGGATCAATTTATATACAAGACTTAATCTTTTCATTTTTCCTCTTGTTTGGTGTAATCTTTATTGTTCTCCTTTCGTAATCCTTTATTAGTGTTAAAGTTTGAATCTTCGCTTAGGTTTATTGTTGTTCCTAGTTTAGAATTCATTATGAATGCTTTTCTTATGTTGTGGGTTTCACTTGTTAGTGTTGATAGTTCTTTAATTATGTGTGAGCAGTTTTCCCCTAGGGTTAGTAAGGGGATTGGGTGTGATTATGGATGATTAGGGTGAGATGGGTGATTCTAGTTGTTGTTTTTGTTGTTTCCTAATGCCTTGCACTCAACATGTTCGATGAAATGCTTGTGAGTCTTGAGACGATCACTCCTTGTTTTTCTTGTTTCTTCTCTTTCATGTCTTTGTTTGGTGATAGGTTTGGTTCCTCTACTAGTAGCGAGAGCGTGGAGAGGTGACCCCTAGGCCGTTTAAGTAGCGAGAGCCCGAATGTAACCTAGGCTACGAAACCATGCTAGCACGCCCGTTTCCCTTTGATCTCCTTGGCATCTATGAAACCAACCTATCCCTAGTTTCTTCTTGTACTGATTTACCTCGCTTTCCATTATCATTAGTTGCTTGTTTTTCCTTTTTAATTCGCGTTATAGATTTTAGTTTGGTCATAATCAATCACCCTTTTTTTGCTTGAACTTAGTCTAGAATTATAGCTTAACTTAGTCCGAGTCACCGTCCCTGAGGATTTCGACCCGACTTACCTTTTGCTACCAAGCCTAGGTTAGTTAGTTTACTTTGATCGGTGGGATTCATGACAAATTCCACCATCAGTTACGCCCGGGCTCTCGCACTTAGACGTCCAAAGGGGTCTCTACACTATGCTCGCGCTAATAATGATGATATCCAACAAACGAAGGTGCAACAACATACAAGAGGAAACAAGGAAACATGAATTTCTCAATCACAAGTCTACTATGCATTTCATCAAACATGTTGTGTGGACAATGATAAGAGGTAAAGCAAATGACAACCAAACAACACCAATTCCACCCTAATCAGCCTTTAGGCAACACCCAATCCCCCTACTAACCCTAACAAAGAAATCTACTCATTCATGTTCAAGATAGTAAATTCAACAACCATAATGAAACAAGCATAAACATGGACATTCATAATGAAATGTTGAAGATTACTAAGCATAAACACAAATGAAAACTAAGTAGAAGAGATTAGGAAGAAGATGAATTATACCAATACCAAAGAACGAACAAAAGATTGAATCTTTGCATAAATAAACCCAAAGGAACATCTCCAATGTTGTCAATAGAGTAGATCAACCCAAAAAGTCTTCAATATTATTACAAAGATGAAACAAGGATTAAACTAGAATTAAACAAAGATTAAGGAAGGATTAAGCTAATCTACACTAATCTAAGCTATTCTATCCTAAAGTAGAGGCAAGGAATTACCTAGGGTTTTGTGCTTAAAACAAATACAAGAGGGGGGGGGGGGTATATATAAGGTAGGATGATAGGAGAGAAAGCGAGGAATTAAATCGAGACTCAAACAGGCCGTCACGGCCGTGTTAAGATGGTCACAGCCCCATCGCGGCCGGGAAGGAACCATCACGGCCGGGATGGGCCTCAACTCACGGTAGTGACTCTTTTCGACACGGCCGTGAAGGCTAGCATTAAGCCCACTTCTTTTGCATCTTGAATCACAGCCATGTAGGCTTCTAACACGGTCATGTAGGTCCCTAGTTGCTTTTCCTAGGCTTCTTATCGATGCTTGGTGCTCGGGATTGTAGACACCCACATTTTGACCGCCAGGTGTCCATTGCAATTTCCAAAAAAATCCCGATCATGATCGGACGTAAACATGACTTAATACGCTCGATTTTCGGACTCGGAATCAATGGTAGTTGGCGCGAGCTTTTAGCGGAGTAAAAAGTCTCACCAAACAGACCTCAAATCCAGGCCCAGTGGGTCATTTCTAATCAAATAAGACTAATTAGGGTCAAAACCGAGACCAAGGGCAAAACCGTCTTTCAGCGACCAGGTCAATCCCCGGTCAAAGGCATTTCCGAGCCTAAATATCTGTAACGCAGCTTTCGGAAATCTGATTTGAAGTCAAATACCACAGAAAATCAGCCATGGAGAAGAATTAAGCGACTAGAACTCTCCCTCAAAGACAAAAGTCGTTCTCTAAAAGAGACTCATATCCGGCCCAGTCCCACTCGATTGAGTGAACCGGCCACTCGTTCGAGTAGGCTCACAAAACACCCCAAAACCAGCGTCAGACCGGGCACTCGATCGAGTGCCATACACCACTCGATCGAGTGGCCCCTTTTCCAGCTAGAACCGGATTCCTTTTCTATCCAAGATCGGAATCCTACTCCACCTAAACCGGGTGTTTTCTTCTCATCCAAGCAATCTTTTTCTATCCAAAAGCCAAGTACCTTTCCTGGTCTAAGCCGAAAACCTCTCCTATAAATACACCCCCGCAACACAATTACAACAATCACAATTCCCAATACATTTATTCATTCATATGTTCATAGCATCAACAACAACATACAATACAACCATCAACATCCTACGCGATACAATCCTATACTTTTTACCATCCCGATCTTTCCTCTAGAAATCTTTCAGGAAACCCGATAGCAAAACTCGTCAAATCCCCTCCATAATTGATAAGTGTAGTTTGTAGTGCTTATTTTGTTGTGTTTTGGTCCCATTTTCCTTGTGGAATCGCTCCTTGGGAGCGATTTATGGGTTTCTTATGCTTCCTTTAGTTCGTTTCAGGTTCCCGAGACCGATTTGGAAGAGTTGGAGCGATTCCGACTCGATACATACACATTTTGGAGCCAACGGAGTAGAGGAACGATGACTCGATGCCTTGGAATCGACCCCGAGACCTCGGGACCCAATCCCGAGCCTCCGAGACCCGATCCCGAGTCCCGAGAATCGACGAGAAACCCATGAGAGGCAAGGAGGGACCAAAGAGCTCTTAAGGGAGGCCTACAAAGACCCATCCCGTTCGGGATGGCCTCATCCCGTTCGGGATGAAGTGAACATGAAGCGCGGCTACTGTGAGCCCATCCCGATCGGGAAGGTCCTTCCCGACTGGGAAGGATGGCCCATCCCGATCGGGACCAAGCCTTCCCGACCGGGAAGGGTAAGTTACAGCTCCGCCTTGTTTCTTTCAATTCCTTTCCACTTGTAACCCTATATATACCCCCCCCCCCTCTTGTATTAAGACACTATCTTATGTTATATTCTTCACCTCCCCTAAAACCCTAGACTACTTTAGGTTAGATTAGATTAGATTACTGTAGATTAGTCGATAATTAGTAGTTAATCCTAGTTTACTCTTGTATTATTGGATCTCTTGAAGAATCCATCCAAGATTGACAACCTTGGTGGATGAATTTGGGTTTTCTTCTATGCAAGTGTTCTCCTTTTTCATTCTTCACTAGTTTGGTATAATCCTCTTCCTTTTCCTCTTAATCTTGTTTATGTTGTTCAAGTTTGAATCTTTTGTTGATTGTTTTGTTCTTGTTCATTGTTTCACTAGTTTGTAGATGTTTGCTTTGTTTCTTATGTTGGATCTTCTTGTTCTTGTTAGTTGTAGTTGGATTATGTTAGAGTAGTATCTTGCTAGGGTTAGTAGGGTGATTAGGGTGTTAATTGGGTGATTAAGGGTTTGTTGGAGATGTTGGTGGAAGATTTGGGTTTCCTCTTGGTTTGATGCATATCACATGTTTGTTGAAATGCTTGATTGACTAGTATGTGCATATGCTTGTTTTTCTTGCCTTTCTCTTGTGGGTGATAGTTTGTTTGTAGGTCCGGTTCCCTCACTAAGTTGCGAGAGCCCGGTGAGGACGACCCCTAGGTCGGTCTAAGTAGCGAGAGCCCGGATGCGACCTAGGCCACTATAGCACGCTAGAACCTTGTTTGTCATGTGTGTCGCCAAGACGGGTTATAGGATGAACCTATAGGTAGGCCTAAGTTGCGAGAGCCCGGTCCAACCTATATCACCCTACTGCCTCCTTCGCTCTAGTTATCCCTTGACCATTCCGTTACCCCTTTGACCCCGACCTAATCCTAGCCCGTTTTCCTTGTTTGCTTCTCCGTCTACTTAGTCATAGTCTTAGCCTTTTCCCTTCTTATCATTTTAGTTTAGCTCGTTGACTTAGTCTAGTATTTGGGCCGACCTAGTCTAGGCTATACATTACCGTCCCCGTGGATTCGACCCGACTTTCCCTATCTACCGTAGGAATAGCCGGTTATATTATTGACAGTTGGGATTCCGCGACAAATCCCCTCCCATCAATTTGGCGCCGTTGCCGGGGACGGTGCTAGTTTGGACTTTGTTTTCCTAGTTACTTGACTTTGTCTTTGTGTTTGTGTTTTTCTGTTTCTTTTTGTTACCTTGCTTCTTGTGTGTGTGAGGTTTATTTCTCTCTTGTCTAGTGCCCAAAAAGCACTAGGCTTCTCACGTTTGTTCTTAGTCTACAGTTTGTGCTTAGAGGTGGTGATTATCTTCTTCTTGCAACTCAGAGCCGCTTAAACGGACGGTTGCTAGAATGAGTGGTTTCCAACCGGGTATGAGCTACGTTTTTCGAGCGAGCATGGGGTTTGATCTAAACTCCCCACACATGGAAGCCGATATGAGCTACCCCTCTTCTTCTTTGAACCAAAGCTATGACATGACGTCCCCCTACCATAATCAAGCTTCTTGAGGTAATCAAGACGGGTATGATCTTCAAGATTATGGAAATGGCTACCAACAAGTGAATGACTATCACTCCTACGATCATGGTGGCTATTACTCGAGTTATAATTGTGAACCCACCATGTTCAATCAAGATTCACCATATGGAAGCCAATACCCCCAAGACCCACAATATTACCCTACACCCCAACCACAATATGAACCCCATGACCCACAATACTACTAAACACCTCAACCTCACTACCAACAATATGATGCCCCACCCCTTGGGCATCATCAAGATTATCAAGGAGCTTTACAAGACCCCAATGATCACCAATTGCCCGACATGGAGGAGTTTCAATCGGTTCTTCAATTGCAAAAGAGCAACCAAGAAATGGCCACTCAAATTCAAAAACAACAAAATGAATTATGGGTCCAAATTCGAAGGGCAAACGAGGCGAGGGATGCTCGATTAGATGAAGGGTGCCCACTTGAGAAAGAGGAGCAACCTAATCACGAAGCCGCCAACGTAGTTCCCTTTGGAGGAGAAATTTGCTTTGAAGAACCTCAATCGTCTACCCAAAAAGAGACGAATGAGGAGATGACCCTTGGTGAAGGCGACATTGGTGAGGAATTGGAGGAGGATAGTGAGTTGGATGGGTTGGTGGAGTTTGTGAGGTTGTTAGGTGAGATTGATAGCATCGAGTTGCCCTTATGCGATAATGTGGATATGCATCAAGAGCCCCTTGCTAGTGAACCAAGCAATGACTTGGAAGAGATTGAAACCGCCGGTAGAAGTTTCGATGCTCTCCTCCATGATGATGTGGGGCCGAATGATGAAGATGGGGAACCACAACTTGAGGAAAGTGTGGGGGTGTGCATTGAGGAGATGAGGCCAAAACCGCTTTTTGTGCCTTGTTTCTTGGAGATGAAGCTTGCTTGTGATTGGAGGCGATGCTTAGGGAGGAAGAGGTCGGTTAAGCTCGTAGGATGGATAGACCCCGGAGATGACGTGAATGATGATTTTGGGTCTTGGGATTCCTACTTCTTGCCTCCTCCTTGGAGGCCGTGGAGGATAGCTAGGCTCGAGCGCTTCTTGGGCCTTCACTATGATGTCGGTAGCGCGTTCGAATTGCTCCTCCATGCCCTTGAGGGCTACGGTTGAAGGAGAGTCCACCATCCTAGGTTTGACGGAGTTCCTAAAGAACCGTCATGTTGTATATTCCCCTCCTCTCCTCTTTTAGAGTACTTGTGTTTGTATTTGTGTGATTTTTCTCTTGATTTTTGTTGTTTTGTGAAGCTCTTGTAATTGATTTGGTATTTTGATGAGCGATGTGAGGGAGTGAATTTGATGTGTACTTTGAGTTTATTGTGATAGGTGAAGTGAAGGTGACTCCTAGAAAGGAGTGGTTAGTGATAGAGCTTGGATCGTGAGTTAGGGAGTCGGTTTTTGGGGTCATGGGAGTCATGAAGACCCTTCCCAACCGGGAAGGGTGTGTCGTCCCGACCGGGATGGGGCCGTCCCGATCGGGATGAGGGTGCCAAAAATCGAGTCCACTGGAGTGTCATCCCGATCGGGAAGGAGGCTTCCCGACCGGGAAGGGTTTATCAACCCGACCGGGATCATCCATCCCGACCGGGATGATCCCCTACTCCTTTTTGGTGCTTCTTCTTCGACATTTGAGCCCACCCAACCATTATATACCCCCACCCAACCTCCCTACCTTCCTTTATCATATCATACCACCCACATACTTCATTTTCATACCCTCACTTCATCTTCTATCTACTTTAGACCGATATTCACATCAAATCCCACCCCCTCGCACCATTACTACCTCTACCATGCGGTTCTATCAAGCTTGAAGCGGGATAGCAATGATGAAGACAAGCAAGTGCCTATATTGATCTATGAGACGATGGAGAGAGTGAGTTGCTAACCTATGGTACGGCAACTATCCTTTCTTTTCCGTTTTTGTTGTTGCTTGTTTTCCTTTGTTTATTCCCTTCCCCTTGTACACTTTTGTGTCTTGATGTCATGGAGGCCTTCAAGGCCTCGGTAGTTGTTGCTCCAGGCTCTCGATGATGTGACTACATCGAGAGTCATTTTCAAAATCCAAATCTTACAAGTTTTTTCACTCTTTCTTTTTTGAGGATTTAGTCGGATTTAGGCGGAATCCGGACTAGGTGACTTGATTACACCTAGCCCTCCCATCCCATTTCCTTTTATTTCCTTCTTTTTATTTCTTCCCCCATCCATATCTTTTCTTGTCTCGGCCCATGGTGACTTGACTACACCCCGGCCGGACACCTTCTACCCTTTTCTTCACTTTATTTTTGACTTTTAGCTTTATTTTCGTTGTGTCTTTTCTTTTTCTTTTGTCTCCCCGCACCCTACGATCGAGCATGAGGACATGGCTCGATTTAAGTGTGGGGGAGTGATATTCTAGTATAGTTTAGTTTATTTTCTTAGTTTTTTCGAAAAAACCTTTAAAAACCCTAAAAATTTGAAAAAAAAAAATCACAAAAATCAAAAAGATTTTCTTTTGTGTTTTTTCATTTTGTGTCTTTATGTTGTGTATTTGTCGTATTGTGTGTGCTTGCCTCCCTTTGTCCTTATAGGTTGCTTTAATCGCCGATGACTTTGGAAAGCTCTAAAGACTTCCGGTAACATCTTATCCCTTTTTCTTCTTTATCTCTTGCGGAGTTTGGAGGAGATTGTGATGTTGTGTGCTCGGGTGGAGCTTTGTAAAGTTGTGGTTGATTTGGTGGCTTGTTTGGATAATCGGGGTGGTGCTTGTGTTATGTATGTGTTCGTTTTGTGTTGTTCTTGTTTTGTTGCTTTTGTTTCTTTTTCTTTCGTTTTCATTGAGTCTTTGTTTTGTGTTTTGTTGTGTGTCTTGTGTGTAAATGGTTTTCGAAAACCCGGTTTAGAGGCTAGTGTGTGAGTGCTTACTTTCCTTTCCTAGTAGTGTAAATCGAGTTTTGGACTTTAATCTAGTAGAATGACCCTAAATCAATGAATTCGTTGGTCCTTTACCTTGAGTCCACCTAGCTTACTAGGGATTTACTACGGGATTTGCACTTTTGACCATTATGACCACCCACGGTGTGAAAAGGCCTTGGTTACCGAGTCTCGTCCCTTAGGTGACCGTGTCTAGGATTGTTCGATTAGTCCAAGTTCTCCCCTTTTTGTGGGTTTGTAGGGAAATCGCGACCCCCGACTTACCCATTACCCTACCTTCCTCACATACACACACAATAAAATGCAATTTGTTGAATTCTCTCTTTCTCAATTGTCAAGGAAATGCCAAAAATGCCAAATCTTGCCAAAAGGGCAAAGAAAAGAAAATGAAAGAAAAAAATGAAAGAAAGAAAAGAAATGAAGAAAAGGAAAAGGCACAAAAGCCAAAAGAAAATAGAAAAGAAGAAAAAGAAATGGCATGGCATCAAACAAATCAAAACGTCGAAAAGAAAGAAAATGCCAAAAGAAAACCCGTCTCACAAAAAGAAATCCCCACAAAAATAAGCCTTTTTCCGACTTTTGCCGTGAAGAGCCTACCAAAGGACCGAGTCCCGGGGAAGGATGATAGAGGCATTAGTCGGTCTTCCCTCATTTTGCATTATTTCCACCTTTTTACTTGGACTAGTTAGGCGGTTTTGGACACGGGACGACCCTCTTGGCTCACGCTAAAGGGGGCGGGGTCTCACTTACCTACAGTGTCGACTAACACCGTGGTTCTTCACTTTTCCACTCCGCCGATCGCCCCGTAGTACGTTTTTAGAGGGAAGCGGTATTTCTTTTGTTTTGGGTGCAACCGTCTAAGTGTTTGTTTGTGTGTCTTGTGTCCGGTTGCATCCACAGTTTTGTCGCAAGACCCGACTTGCCTTGCGGAGTGCACTTTTCCTCTAAGTGCACTCGCGTGAGTTGAAGGGGCGTAGGGTGCGCTAATACCCATTCGGCTAGTTTAGTAGTTAGTATGTGCTTACTCGAGGGCGAGTGTGGGGGAGTTGATAAGTGTAGTTTGTAGTGCTTATTTTGTTGTGTTTTGGTGCCATTTTCCTTGTAGAATCGCTCCTTGGGAGCGATTTATGGGTTTCTTATGCTTCCTTTAGTTCGTTTTAGGTTCCCGAGACCGATTTGGAAGAGTTGGAGCGATTTCGACTCGATACATACACATTTTGGAGCCAACGTAGTAGAGGAACGATGACTCGATGCCTTGGAATCGACCCCGAGACCTCGGGACCCAATCCCGAGCCTCCGAGACCCGATCCCGAGTCCCGAGAATCGACGAGAAACCCATGAGAGGCAAGGAGGGACCAAAGAGCTCTTAAGGGAGGCCTACAAAGACCCATCCCGTTCGGGATGGCCTCATCCCGTTCGGGATGAAGTGAACATGAAGCGCGGCTACTGTGAGCCCATCCCGATCGGGAAGGTCCTTCCCGACCGGGAAGGCTGGCCCATCCCGATTAGGACCAAGCCTTCCCGACCGGGAAGGGTCAGTTACAGCTCCGCCTTGTTTCTTTCAATTCCTTTCCACTTGTAACCCTATATATACCCCCCCCCCCCCCCCCCTCTTGTATTAAGACACTATCTTATGTTATATTCTTCACCTCCCCTAAAACCCTAGACTACTTTAGGTTAGATTAGATTAGATTAGTGTAGATTAGTCGATAATTAGTAGTTAATCCTAGTTTACTCTTGTATTATTGGATCTCTTGAAGAATCCATCCAAGATTGACAACCTTGGTGGATGAATTTGGGTTTTCTTCTATGCAAGTGTTCTCCTTTTTCATTCTTCACTAGTTTGGTATAATCCTCTTCCTTTTCCTCTTAATCTTTTTTATGTTGTTCAAGTTTGAATCTTTAGTTGATTGTTTTGTTCTTGTTCATTGTTTTCACTAGTTTGTAGATGTTTGCTTTGTTTCTTATGTTGGATCTTCTTGTTCTTGTTAGTTGTAGTTGGATTATGTTAGAGTAGTATCTTGCTAGGGTTAGTAGGTTGATTAGGGTGTTAATTGGGTGATTAAGGGTTTGTTGGAGATGTTGGTGGAAGATTTGGGTTTCCTCTTGGTTTGATGCATATCACATGTTTGTTGAAATGCTTGATTGACTAGTATGTGCATATGCTTGTTTTTCTTGCCTTTCTCTTGTGGGTGATAGTTTGTTTGTAGGTCCGGTTCCCTCACTAAGTTGCGAGAGCCCGGTGAGGACGACCCTTAGGTCGGTCTAAGTAGCGAGAGCCCGGATGCGACCTAGGCCACTATAGCACGCTAGAACCTTGTTTGTCATGTGTGTCGCCAAGACGGGTTATAGGATGAACCTCTAGGTAGGCCTAAGTTGCGAGAGCCCGGACCAACCTAGATCACCCTACTACCTCCTTCGCTCTAGTTATCCCTTGACCATTCCGTTACCCCTTTGACCCCGACCTAATCCTAGCCCGTTTTCCTTGTTTGCTTCTCCGTCTCCTTAGTCATAGTCTTAGCCTTTTCCCTTCTTATCATTTTAGTTTACATCGTTGACTTAGTCTAGTATTTGAGCCGACCTAGTCTAGGCTATACAATACCGTCCCCGTGGATTCGACCCGACTTGCCCTATCTACCGTAGGAATAGCCGGTTATATTATTGATGGTTGGGATTCCACGACAAATCCCCTCCCATCACTAATCATACAAACCATAATTCACCTATATACATCTTAACGCTCCCGCGCCTAGGCCGCTACTACGAGTCCATTTTCGAGATATTTAAGCGTGTAGGTTGAGGGTGTTACAAATCCCGTCTTCTCTCTTTTTTCTCCTATTTTTCTCGTCCTTCTCGTCTTCCACATTTTTTTTACTATTATTTATTTCTTTTCTCGTTTCTAATATCGATATTATCGTACTATTTTCAAAAGAGCATTATTTCCTAGGATTCGATATCGACTCTATAGTCGAATATCGGATCTAAAGAAATCAATCATTAAATCATGTTAAGCATAATCCTCTTGAAGACGAAATAACGGTCACATGGTCTGAAAAAGACTAATTACGACATTACGAAGCAGAGGGAATTATTTCGTCTTAATACAATCAAAAAACGATTTATAAAACGTCTTTTTCAAAGTCCACTCTAAATATTCGATATTGATTCTATAGTCAAATATCGAATACGACGAGTATCGAAAATTGAATCGAGTTTAAATCATATTATATTTTAACGCGATTCATCAAAATCATCGATTTCTATAAAATAAAAACCGGACAGCAATCTGTAAAGGGAGCACTCGATCGAGTGCCCAGCCCACTCGATCGAGTGGCATCCCATAATCCGGGCATAATGTTTTTTTTTCGAGACCACTCGATCGAGTCCCTCAATAACTCGATCGAGTGGCTCCTAGTGGGTCAAAACAGCGACTCTTTCAGCCATTTCCGAGCCCCGACAAAATTCTTTTAACGACTTCGGTCAACACGTGTCAAGTCCATCACGTGATCCAATCTTTTCAAAACCGCATCGTACCATATTCACATCTTCTAATTCATTTGCACTTTGTTATTATTGCAATTGTTGTATTATATCGTTTGTCGCATTTTATTTTCGGGTGGTATGCCGCTCGTATATTGTAATCTGTTGTCACACCTTTTCTTTTATTCTATTGTATGTTTTATTGTACTAAAATGAACATCGCATGCTAAAACAAATTTGATGTTAGTTTAGATGCATTAAACGACGTAGTCAAAACATAATTCACATGTTTAGTCAAAATGCTGTTTGCATATCATTCTACCATCAAACTAACGCGTGTACACAAAAAACGAACGATATCTTAGTAAAGGTCGCTAAGTGCGGGCGGGGTTGGGTGTTCTTTGTGAACTTCCCAACACGTATCCTCACCCCTTACTCAGAACCATGGTTTCCGGATGTCCGAAACCATTGGCATACGAGAGTCATTCAATACACGGTATCCGATAATGTTGGTATCGGTATCGCAATGCAAAGGGACGAACCCCATAAACTCTGAAATCGGAATGGGCCGTAGTTTGTGCACGGCCCACTAAGATATAGAGTGGGTTCGAACGGGCCCAAACTCCCACAAAGTTCGGTGACGACTCTAACTTCTATTTAAATTTCATTTCGAGATCCATCTCACATGAGATTCATTCGCCGCCCCAAACCCGCGCGTGGCCGCGTCGGGGTGGACCTATGTCATGTCCACAATTTGGCGACTCCGCTGGGGACTACCTGATGTACCATCTGGGTTCCTAGGGTGAGACTCGAAAAGAAATCGTTCAAATATTAATGTTCGCGTTATAGTTCGATGGTTCAGGCATAACCCAAATTTTTCCCGGGCCGGTTACTTGTGACCGACGTCCCACTATACCATGGTGCATTCCTAAATGGGTGCGCTAAAGACTTCTATGGCCGAACTCGTATCGGTTTCACGGCAAGTTCTAAGGCCAATTCGGCTTAGGAAGTCCGTCCTGATTTACGAGAAAGCCGTCGTTGTTGGTTTGATAATGCGGGATCTGATTTCCATGTCTGGCCCTAATGGTTAGGGGTGTATCCTATGGAGCCTGAATCCTCAAAATTTTGGGTTGTCTCTGGCCTAGGTCTCGAGAAGGTCTTGAGGTTTGTAATGTAGGAAGGCTAAATGTGGTGCTGGCTGACTAACCTGATTATCTCTCCCCTATCAGATAGTATGGGCATTGATAATTTTTGAATTGACCGTATCCCGATCAAAGAACTTTCACTTGGGTTGACCGTTGACAATGGTCATGGGTTTTTGAATTTTTTGATTTTTTTTCTTTTGGTTGGTTGACCTCTTAGCCTCGGTCATGGGATTGACCGTATCGGATCGGAGGATGTTGAGAATTATTTTTGGGATTGGCCAGCTCTTTTATTTTGGCCTTTTGCTTTTTCCTTGGACTTTTGAATTTCGCCCACCTTTCAATCTGTTAGTCGGGTCATCCCAATTCAAAACTCCTTTAACTTAAAGGTCTAACCTAATCACAAGGTCCATCCTTATTCGAGTCCAGTCAAGGGTCTCTAGCGTCGAAATGCTGCCGATCTTACATCGCAAGTTTCTTCCCTTACCCGTCTGCCTTTCCTCGAGGCCGAGTCTACCTTTTACAAGGCGTAGCCCTGTAGCTAAAGGTTCGTGATCCTTACATCTAAGGGTCACTTGTCCGGCACTCGAGTCTTAACAAAATCTTCAATCCCACTTGGGGCTACCCTTCGGTAGAGCGATCAATCACGGTTACTCTAAGGGTCATGTCTTACATGTGTCTCACGTACCCCACTTTTGAGTCAGTTAGATGTCACACCATCTAAATCCTATCTTAGTCCTTAGTCTCACTTGGGGGCTATTCTCCGACCACGGTCACTTCGAGAATCGTACCCTACACAATTGTCTTAAGAGAGTCTAACCCGAGTCAAACCGGAGTCGTCTCTCCTCCCGCGCTATTTCCTATGCCTTGGTGTATTTGAGTTCCGAAGCAACTTTCCTGATTACGCGGTATTCTTACAGACGGGCCACCGGTAACCAGACGCCAACACAAAATGCAAGAAACTTTGGACAATTTGACAGCCTCACTGGCTAAGATTGAGGCCCAACTGACAGCTATCAAGTCTGACCAGATACCTATTGTTACCCGTTTGAGCGCCATAGAACAAGGGACTCCTAACGGTGGGATTGAGACTACTGGGTCCTTAGCTGAACTGGTCAGCACGGTTCGCAAGCTGGAAGAACAGGTCCACTTGTCAACTAACAACACTATCCACACGGAAAATGCCCGTGCCTATTCACCCCTGAATGATGAACTGTCCGACAACCTCAACCTTACGGGCTTGCCAAAGTTTGATGGGACCGAAGACCCGGTACTTCATATCCGGGCCTTCAAAGAATTCATGGCCGTTAAGGGAGTGAAATCGACCATGTTCAAGCACATGTTTGCTGCTTCCCTCGAGAAGCATCCAAAAGCCTGGTACTACAGGCTAGATCCCAAGAAATACCCAACTTGGGATGACGTGGCCACGGAGTTTACTCGGAACTATGCGGATAACGCCGAGATCCAAACCACGATGCGCTCCCTGGAAGTCATGGCCCAGGAGCCCAAAGAAGGCTTTACCAAATACCTTTAACGCTGGAGGGCCGAAACTGTTAAGCTAGTAGACAAGCCCAGTGAGAAGACACTAGTGGAGGCATTCATCAACAACCTCCTACCCTCCTACCGCGTCCATCTTAGGTATGTCGGCATTTCAAACTTTGCGGTGCTTACCGAAATGGGCACTAGGATTGAAGACGATCTTCGACATAATGAAGATCTGAGTGAAGCTTCTACCGAAGGCTATACCGGACATCAATTCGAGTCCTTAGAAATTGAAGACTACTGACGACTTCATCCGAGAGTCTAGATTTGGTTTAAGTCCGAGTCTGAGTCTGAGTCTAGGATGTTCTATTTCAAAGCTAGAGTCAGAGTCAGCTGTATTGTGTCCTCTTTTCAAAATTCAATAAAATCAGCTTTTCTATTTCTCATATATTTCCTTATGTGTTTCCGAGAACATGATGAACACCATCATACACTGTGAGCACATGCACGTGACTGTACTGTTATGGGCACATCTATAATGACTGCCGGAAACTGAGCCCGTGTTTCCCTTTTACCTGTTCCATGTCTGACATAGAAAGCCACATAACTACCCTTAGCAAGAGCGGCATCGAATCCTATTACAAATCTAGGTAGTCTCCTAGTTTGGGTTCAAGACGGAAGGCAAGCTCATTTCCCACAATAAACACCCCTCCAATAAGATCGACTAATCCCTACCTTAGGTGTTAGTCTGACCAACAGAAAAAAGAGAAAAAAAGCTGGAAAAAAAAAATCAAAAGTCCAAGAAAAAGCAAAGGCCAAAACAAAAAAGCAGGTCAACATCAAAAAAGAGGCATCCATGACCAAGGTTAAACGGTCAACTAGACCGGGTCTAAGAGGTCAACCAAAACAAAATTCAAAAAACCATGACCGTAGTTAGCGGTCAGCTCTAGTGAAAGTCTCGTGACCGGGGTACGGTCAATTCAAAATTATCAATGGCCATACCATCCAATAAGGAAGAGACAATCAGGTTGGTCAGCTAACACCACATGTAGCCTTCCCACATGATGGGAAGGATTTCGCCGTCAATCTCTACCAAAAAGTAAAACTAACTAACCCTAACTGGGTAGATAGGGCAAGTCGGGTCGATCCACGGAGACGGTAAGAGGTGTCTAGACTAAGGTCACCCAAATACAGGACTAGGTCAACAAGCTAAACTATGCTAAAACTAAGAAGGGGGACAAGACTATAACTAAGAGTAAACTAAGCATAACAACTAAAGCTAAAAGATTCAACTAACTAGAGGGACAATGACTAAGAATATGGAGAAATCAAATAAGGAAAGAGTAGGGTTAGGTTGGGTTCATAAGTGTAGTAGGATAGTTGGGTAATCGAGGGTGTAGGTTTCACCTAGTCACTAAGGTTGGTCCGCGCTCTCGTGTCAAAGACAAACTCGAATACTCATGTAAGATGCTACTCAATACAAAAGGATTCAACCACAAATCAACCAAACAATGAGAAGAATGAAACAAGCAAGAGGAGCATTGGCCACTACTACTCTAACAAGCAATTCATCAAACACATGGTATGCTCAACAAGTGACTAGTGACAAAGAATCCACCTTTACCCACAAATCAACCCTAATCACCCATAATCAACACATAATCCCCTTACTAACCCCACAAGAATCTACTCAATCATATCTAAACCAAAACTAACCCAAACAAGAGAAAGTAACTTAAGAGCAAGAACATTCATAATGAAGAACTACAAGGATGAATAATACAATAAACAAAAGTTAAAGAAGTAAACTATACTAACTATAAAAGATTAAGAGAAGGGAGAAAAGAGATTATACCAAACAAGAGAAGAAAAGATGAACACTTTCATAGAAGAAAATCCAAACATCCACCAATGTTGTCAAGATTGGTAGAGATCTTCAAGAATTCCAATAATATAAGGATTAAACTAAGATTAAGGAAAGATTAAACTAAAATTAAGCTAATCTACACTAATCTAAGCTAAAGTAGTCTAAAGTATGTCTAGGGTTTCATAAGATAGTCTAACAATACAAGAGAGGGAGGGGTATATATAGGGTTCCACAAGTGAAGGAAGGCGGAAAAGCAAACACTGGCTGAACTGGGTCCATCCCGGTCGGGATGGAGGTGATCCTGGTCGGGATGAGGGTGGTCCCGGTCGAGATGGTGCTCATCCCGGTCGGGATGGCCCTTCAGAGGCGCTGCTTTGCTTGCTCTTCATCCCGGTCGTGATGGCCACTCATCCCGACCAGGATGGGTCTTGTAGGCCTCCAATATGATCTCATAGGTCCCTACTTGCTCTTCATAGGCTTCTCATCGATTCTCGGTGCTTGGGATCGAGTCTAAAGGGCTCGGGAATGGGTCCCAATGGCTCGGGATCGAGTCTAAGCTACCGAGTGATCGTCGCTTCTCTTCGTTGGCTCCAAATGTGTTGGAAACGAGTCGGATCGTTTCATTTCTCCAATATTGGCCTTAGGAACCTAAAACAAGCTAAAAGAAGCGTAAGTAGCCTCGAAACCGCTCCAAAGAGCGATTTCACAAGAGAAACTGGGACCAACCACAAGGAATAAGCACTACAAAACACACTTATCAACTCCCCCACACTTAACCCTTACTCGCCCTCGAGTAAGCACGAACTAACTAAAAACTAAAAGAAACTAGACTACTAACCGAGCGGGTATTAGCGCACCCTACGCCCTTTCAACTCACGTGAGAACACTTAGAGGAAAAGTGCTCTCCGCAAGGCAAGTGAGCTCTTGTGACAAAACTGTGGGTACAACCGAACACGAAAACACACAAACAAACAAACAAACAATCGGTTGCACCCAAAAAGAAACAAATACCGCTTCCCTCAACAAAGCGGTGAAAGAAGCATCGGTTAAGGACTCAAGGCAAGTGATAACGTTCCCAAGCTAATAACACAAATCGATATGGACAAAACCCTAATACTATGACAACAAAGCAATAAAAACGTTGATAACTTACCTAGGTCCTCCTAACCTTCTAAGAACGTACCACAGGACGATAGCCGGGATGGAAAAAGGATGAACCACGGAGTTAGTCGACATTGTAGGTAAGTGAAACCCCGCCCCCTTTAGCGATGAGCCAAGAGGGTTGTCCCATGATCAAAAATCGCCCAACTAGTCCAAGTAAAAAGGTGGATATGGTTGCAAAATGAGGGAAGATCGACTATTTACCGCTATCATCCTTCCTAGGTACTCGTTCCTTTGGTAGGCCCTTCACGGTAATAGTCGGTAAAAGGCTTATTTTTTTTGAGGGGTGAGAATTCTTTTTTTGTGAGATGATTTTCTTTGGCATTTTGCTTTCTTTTGCATTTTGCTTTTGAGTTGCTATGCCATTTCTTTTTCTTCTTTTGTATTTTGTTTTAGATTTGTTGTGCCTTTTCTTTCTCTTCTTTCTTTTTTCTTTCTTTTTCTTTTTCTTTCTGACTCGGTTTGCCTTTTGGATAAAGCTTGTACTGTAGGCATTCAATCACAACCAAGTATGAAACTTCAACAATTTGCAACTTATTTGTGGAAATGTGTAGGAGGTAGGGAAATGGGTAAGTCGGGGGTCGCGATTTCCCTTCAAACCCACAAAAAGGGGAAAAACTTCGACTAATCAAAGCAATTCAGAATACGGTCACCTAAGGGACGGGACTCGGCAACCAAGGCCTTTTCACTTCGTGGGTGGTCAAAATGCAAATCCCGTAGTAAATCCCTAGTAGACTAGGTGGACACAAGGTAAAGAACCAACGAAACTATTGATTTAAGGTCATTCTACTAGACTAAAGTCCAAGACTCGATTCATATTTCTAGAAAGGGAAAGTAAACACTTGTGCACTAGCCTCAAAACCGGGTTTTCGAAAACCTTTTTACACAAGACAAAAACAAAACAAGACAAAATAAAACAAAACGAAAAAAAAGAAAACAAACACACAAAGAAAACAAACAATCACCACCCCGAAACTTCCAAACAAGCAACCAATCAACCACGAACTCCAAAAAGCTCCACCCAAGCCTACACCATCACAAAACATCCTCCAAACTCCACAAAAAGGAAAAAGGAGAAAGAAATGAGGGGATATTACCGGATGGCTTGTGCTTTTCGAAACTTATCAATGATTGCGCAACCTACAAGGGAGTCGGGAGAGCAAAACACACAACAAAACAAATATACGATACAAAGACTCAACAGAAAAAGATAAAAAAGAAAATCTTTTTGGTTTTTTATGAAAATTTTCAATTTTTTAGAGATTTTTTAAAAAATTTCGAAAAAACTACGAAAATAAAACTATACTAGACTATGATATCGCTCCCCCACACTTAAACCGAGCAATGTCCTCATGCTCGATCGGTAGTGTGTGGAGACACTGAAAAGAAAAAGGGAAAAAATAAAGCTAAAAATCGAAAATGAAAGTGAAGAAAGCATAGAATGTGTGATGAACTCATTTCGTATATATATTTTTGTAGACACCCACATTTTGACCGCCAGGTGTCTATAGCAGTTTCCAAAAAACACCCGATGATGATTGGACGCAAACGTGTTTCTACGCGCTCAGATATGGGCTCGAAACCATTAATTGATGGCTTAGGCATTTATGGAGTAAAAATCTCACAAAACCAACCTCAATTTCAGGCCCAGTGGGTCGTTTCCAATCAAATAAGACTAATTTGGGTCAAAACCGACACCGGAAATAAAACCGACTTTTAGCGATTGGATCAAACCTCGGTCAAAGCCGTTTCCGAGACACATAAAAAAACAGCCACATAAACATCAAAAGTCTAGCCCAAATACAAAACCCACAAAATACCCAACTCGAGGTCCAAAATACCGGACCCATGCGCTCTAGCTGATCCACTCGATCGAGTGGCAGCCCCACTCGATGGAGTGGGCCCTTAAGCAAGCCCGACTGCAATCGCCCTGGGCCACTCGATCGAGTTAGCCAATTACTCGGTCGAGTAACCCTAGACGGGGGTGCATAGCTTGGTCTATATAAACACCCCCTTGCATGCAAATCAAGACACCTTTTTTTGAACCCTACTTTTCAACCCTAATTTTCAGCTTTACACATATTTTCAAACCCTAATCACACATTAGGAACCCTAATAAACCCTAGCAATTTACAAACCCTAAACCACCATAACTTAACTTACATCTCGATACTCCCGTGCTAGCCACAACTAACGAGTCCCGTCCGAGAACAAGAACATGTAGGTTGAGGGTGCAATATTCCCGACTCTTCTTCTCTCTTTCTCTTCCTTGCGTGTCGTCCGTGTTGTCGTCCGTCGTCGTTGTTTTTTTTATCGCGTCTAATATCGTTAATATAATCAGTATAAAACATTAAAATACTCGGTAATTCGTGTCGAATATGAGGGATGACGGAATAAGAAAACACGAATGCAAGGGTGTTTCACCCGATGCGGCCGGTCGCTTATCTCGACACCCCGAGTGTTTGATTGTTGAAGCGAGTCAAACGTAAACAAGATCGTTTTCTTATATTTCTTTTCGTCGCGTCGTCATCAACATTGCAAACATCGATTTCTAAAACCCTTTTTTTTAATTCACGTATTTTTATTCAAGTTGAGTCGAAACCTTTTGATGCGGATCCGACATCATACAATTCGCAAGAATTAATTATGATGTCGGGATGCGGAGGGAATCAAGTCGAGTTTTTTTTAATTCAAGTGTCGATCTATTAGATTTGATACCAACTCAATAGTTGGATGTCGAATCTAAACGACTTAGTCAAAAGATTAAACTAATATGATTTTCGTTGATGCCGACGTAGTTGTCACCTAATTCGTTAGAATTAATTACGACACTATAAACGCGGAGAAAATTTATATCGTTCTAGTTTAATTTAAACGCCTTATATTACTTTCTTCAAGTTTTCGCTCTAATATTCCATATCGATTCAATAATCGAATATGGGATATGACGAGTATCAAAATTAGAATCGAGTATAAATCCCATAATATTTATGTCCGATTCAACAAAATCAACGATTTATCAAATTCCGAATCGAGCATAAATTATATAATATTTATTCCCGATTCGGCAGAATCAACGACTTATTCAAAATCGAAAAGCAATCACGCAATCAATAAATTGCGAGGCGAACCCTAGTTCGTACAGGGGGCACTCGATCAAGTGCCTAGTCCACTCGGTCGAGTGGCATCCCAAAAACCGAGACAGAAGGATTTTTTTACCACCACACGGTCGAGTCTCGCCATGACTCGGTCGAGTGGTGTCGTACTCGGTCGAGTTCGTCAATAACTTGATCGAGTAATGCCTAAAAAACGGAACAGAAGCTCTTCTAGAGGACCACTCGGTCGAGTCCTTCAATGACTCGGTCGAGTGGCCCTTTATCACGTCAAAACCGTGACTCCGACACCGCTTTCTAGATCCGATAACGTTTTTTTATGACTTAGGTCAACACGTGTCAAATCTATCACGTGAAACATTCCTTTTCAAAACCATGCATCATCTTATTTACATCATTCCATTTTATTCTATATTATTCGCAAACCGTTATTATCGTTATACCGTTACTAACTTGTTTGTTCATGTCTTTTCGATCTATTTTGCATTGTTTATTTTATTGTACTAAAATAAACCTCGCATGCTAAATATAACTTTGACGTTAGTATTAGATGCATTAAATCGACTTAGCAACCCATTCAATTCTCGCATGTTTAGGGAAAATAATGTTTGCATATCATTTTCATCATTTTACTAACGCGCGTATTAGAAAGTCATTCAATATCTTAGGAGAGGCCGCCAATGTGCGGGCGGGGTTGGGTGTTCTTTGTGAACTTCCCAACACGTACCCTCACCCCTTACTCAGAACCATGGTTTCCGGATATCCGAATCCATTGGCACACGAGAGTCATTCAATAGACGGTATCAGCTAATGTCGGTATCGGTATCAAATGCAAAGAGACGAGCCCAATAAACCCTGACATCGGAAATGGGCCATACTTTGTGCATGGCCCACTACGACATAGAGTGGGTTCGAACGGGCCCGAACTCCCACAAAGTTCGGTGGCGACTCCACTTCGATTTAAATTTAAATTCGATCCATTCTCATATGGAGATTCATTCGCCTTCCCAAACCCGCGCGTGGCCGCGTCGGGGTGGACCTATGTCATGTCCACAATTTGGCGACTCCGCTGGGGATTAACTGATGCGTGACTTACCATCGGCATCCTCAGGGTGAGACTCGAATAGAAATCGTTTGACTAGTACAATACGTGTTTTAGTTTTACGGTTCATGCATAACCCTATATTTTCCCGGGCCGGTACTCGCGACCGATGTCCCACTATACCGTGATGTACTCTAATATGGATATGTCAAAGGTGTCCATAGCAGATTCGTATGGGTTTTGCGTCATGTTCTAAGCTCAACTCAACTTAGAGAGTCCGTCCCGATTCACGTCTACGCTATGTGCACTGGTATAGACCCTTTATAGACCGACCGAGACTTAGTATAGAGCATACATTGCGTCGTTATAATGCTTGCGTGACTATGTGCTACTTGGTTTCTAAGGTCGTTTTTCTCAAAAAAACCGTCATTTTCAAAATTGCATCCTCTTTCAAAATATCCAATTTCAAAACCCGGGACGTATACCGAATTTAGGACTTATGATTTTACTCAAAATAGCCTATTTCTAGCCGGTATTCTGCCCATTTCAAAACTCAAAAATATTTTCGAACTTTCAAAACCATGGCCCGATATGTTTTTCGATTTTTTATCGAAAAATCGGGCCCCTCCACCGTTTTTCGGATTTTTCCTAAAAAAAAAAAACTTTTCAAAACCTTCCTCTTCTTAGGACTTCCCGTATTTAGCATGTGTCGGGTCGTGTCATAAGTCGTCGAGGTCTTTAGCGTCGAAACTCTGTCGATCTTACATCACGAGTTTCTTCCCTATCCCAGTTCGCCTTATTAGACTAAGGCAAGACCCACCTACGTAGGACATACTACTACAAAGAAGGGCCCATCTGCAATTCGAGTCCAAAGTCTGAGGATGTCTCACGTGGACCTTTCTTCGAAGAGGGCTCGGCCCACCCACCGAATCCTAAGGAAGGTCCACCTTTCACAAGTCACCTGTCTAGGTGTCTTTTCCGAGTCATTTCCCTTTTCAGTCTTGTTCGGGATGTACTTTCTATTCCGGGATTTGGGCTAGTTTCTGATTATGCGGTGTTCTTACAGACAGGCCACCGATAACCAGAAGCCAACACAAAATGCAAGACACTCTAGATCAACTGACCGCCATCCGAACCGACCAGACATCCCTCGCCACTCGTGTGAGCGCCATGGAGAAAGGGACTCCTCCTGCTGAATCTGAGCCCACCGGGCCCATAGCTGAACTGATCAGCGTTGTTTGCAAGCTTGAAGAGCAGGTTCACTTGTCAACAAGCAACTCGATCCATACTGAAAATGCTCGTTCCTATTCGCCTCTGAATGACGAGCTACCTGCTAACCTCAACCTTACGGGAATACCGATGTTTAAGGGTACTGAAGACTCGGTCCATCACATCCGGGCTTTCAAAGAATTTATGGCCGTCAAGGGGGTGAAGTCCACCATGTTCAAACACTTGTTCGCGGCCTCCCTTGAAAAGCATCCCGAGGCCTGGTACTACAGGCTCGATTCCAAGAAATATAAAACTTGGGATGATGTGGTGAATAAATTTGCTCGGAATTACGCTGATAATACCGAGATCCAGACTACAATGCGTACTCTGGAAGTGATGGCCCAAGAGCCCAAAGAAGGGTTCACCAAATATCTCCAAAGATGGCGGGCCGAAAGTGTGAAGCTGGTTGATAAGCCCAACGAGAAAGTAATAGTGGAGGCCTTTGTCAAGAACCTCCTCCCTTCCTACCGGGTCCATCTCCGGTACGCGGTCATCCCCAACTTTGCCACCCTAACTGAAATGGGCACAAGGATCAAGGACGACTTACGGTTAGAGAGCCTGACTAAGGCCTCAACCAAGGGATATCAAGGGACTAGTTCATCTGTGAGCAAGCCCACACCCGCAGCTGCGACTCGCATTATCTTCGATGCGGTTAATTTGCTGGATACCTCATCCAAAAAGAACACTCCAAATCAGGTATTCACGGATATAGGGACTACCTATACCTATGCCTTACAAAGGCTATCTTCAAAGGCCTGATCCAGCCGATAGGCCCAACTCCCGAGGTTCCAATGGAGAAAAGATCCAAAATTTACAATGCCCAAGCCTACTGCTAGTATCATCGAGGTAACAGGCATGATACGGAGAAGTGCTGGAAACTGAAGCACCTGATCCAGGATCTGATTGAAAGCGGGAAAATACCGTTGCCCGGGGACAAGCCGAGCAACAAAGAAAACCCGTTCAGTTCCCATGCTATATTCACCGGAGAGATAATCCACTGCTCACACCTCATTTCTCCCTTTATCCCACAAATTAATGGGATATGGTTCGATGATGAGGAAGATGTGTACTTAGCAAAAGGGGAAGCTGTCCCCATCACCAGTGAAGAGGTTCGAAAAGCTAAGTCCAAGGCCTTAGCCACCAACCACATCGCCACCGCCGGGCGCTCTACTCCGACAACCATCACTGAACCTGCCAGGACGGAATCCACTCTTGAGGAACCAAGCAACGACACGGCCTTGGTCCAACAATTGAAGAGGGTTCGAGCTGATTTAACTATATGGCAGTTACTAGTTAGCTCACAAGAACTTCGGGAGGCACTGACTAAGGCTCTCGATCAAATCAAGGTCGACTCACAGGTTACCCCCGCTGAAATGGTAGCCACTATCATGCCCTACCTCAAGGGCAAATCCAAAGAATAAGGTCCACTCATAACCTTCTCTGAGTCCGATCTTCCACCATTTGGGGCCGCCCATAACTTAGCCCTATACATCACGGTCATTTGTCGAGGGAAGTACCTTCCGATGACCCTAATCGATGATGGATCTGCCGTGAATGTCCTACCTCTACGGACCGCTAAAGCCCTTGGCATCACCGAGGCCGACTACCTCCTGACGGCGCAAACTATCCAGTCTTTCGACGGAAGCCCAAAACCGGTTGCCGGGGCCGTTAAGCTGACAATAATAACGGGCCCAATCGAAAATGAATTGGAGTTTCAAGTGATTGATGTCACCTCGTCCTGCAACTTACTGCTCGGGAGGCCTTGGATACATGTAGTCAAGGCCGTGTCTTCTACCCTTCATAGGAAGGTCATAATGCCTCTTCAAGCCAGTGTCATCACACTAGAGGCAACCCCCATGACCGTGGCTAGCTGCAATGCCACGGGTCGGGCCGAACCACGGGGATTCGAATTCGTGGGAATGATTGAGGAGGAATATCTCTTCAGGCCCTACTTCACTACTAGCATCAATACGATGCTACAAAACTTGGGTTACCTACCGGGGGCCACTTCAAGGCCACACCTCCCGGCGGGGAAGGTTATCGAGGTCTTAAACAACGGAGGGTCTCGATTCGGTTTGGGGTACACTATGGCCCCGAAAAATGTGGACCGGGCAAATGTAATCAAGTTTGTCACTCCAGTATTTGGGGCAATCCAGGTGGGCCTTTACCAATCGACTATCACATATCCCGAGACCAAAACGGCTCGGGAATGCAATTTCATCCCTGGCAACATATTTGCCCTTGTCCAAACGGAATCCAAAGAGGGCACTGACCATTCTGAGCCCGTACTGGGGCTTCTATTCGGGGAAGACAAGGTCATCCCCACTCCTAAAGATGATCTGGTCAACCTGATCCTCCGTAGCAACTGGTTCGATCCAACGAAGCTGATCTCCGAAGTTGGTACAGACATCGGGAAGAGGGCCTGGAGGAAGACCATCAAATGGACCGACAGCCAGGGTCGGGCCTACAAGCTAACCACCTGCGAGGGAGACATGCCGGATACCAAGTCTAAGTCGGAGTCAGAGTCCGAGTCTAGGGGGTCTGGTGCTAGAGTCTGGTCTGTAACCCCTATCCCTTTAGCCCCTTCCAATGGAGTCTCGAGGGCCTGTCCCGAGAGCACTCCATATCCCGCCTCTGACCAACGATCAGATGGCCGCTCTCTTCGAGTTGTTCTCTAAATTTACTATTTATAATAATAACGAAAACTGTTCTGCTTACGACTTGTCTTATTTCCATAATGCTTTCAATTTCAAAAATTTTATACACAATGACATTGACAAACCCGACGAATAGGTACCTCTGCCTCCGGATCTGATCGAGCAACTCGAACAAAGGGAATCCTGAGACCTGGTAATTGAAGAAACCGAGTCCATTAACGTAGGAACCACTTTAGAGTCCCAGATGCTTAAGTTGGGCCTATCCTTAGATCCCGAGGAGAGAAAACAATTCACGGACCTCCTCCAAGAGTTCAAAGACGTCTTCGCATGGTCCTACAAGGATATGCCAGGAATAGATCGGGAAATAGTTGAACACCGTATACCCATCAAAGACGGGTGTAAGCTGGTAAAACAGAAGCTCCAAAGAATGAAGCCCGAATGGTCTCTCAAAGTCAAAGAAGAAGTAGACAAACAATTCAAAGCGGGCTTTATACAAGTGTCTAAATATCCAGACTGGGTCGCAAACATCGTGCCAGTACCCAAGAAGGACGGCAAGGTGCGGGTATGTGTGGAATTCCGGGACCTCAACAAGGCCAGCCCAAAAGACGATTTTCCGTTACCACACATCGACATACTGGTGGATAACACGGCCGATCATGCCCTTCTATCATTCATAGACGGGTATGCCGGATACAATCAAATCAAAATGGCAGAAGAGGATATGAGTAAGACCACCTTCATTACACCTTGGGGTACTTACTGTTACACCGTTATGCCGTTTGGGCTTATCAACGTCGGGGCCACTTATCAACGGACCGCCACTACTTTATTACATGATATAATGCACAAAGAAGTGGAGGTCTACGTGGACGACATGATCGTCAAGTCCAAAGATCGAAACAGGCATATCACGGCCCTAAGAAAGTTCTTCACCAGGCTGCATAAATACAATATGAGACTGAACCCTCAGAAATGCAGTTTAAGGGTAACGTCGGACAAATGACTGAGCCATATCGTTAGCCAACGCGGCATCGAGGTCGACCCAGCAAAAATCAAGGCCATCACCGAGATGCAGCCACCCAAAACCGAAAAAGAAATAAAGGGGTTCCTCGGGAAAGTCCAATACATCAGCCGGTTCATTTCAAAGTTAATCATGGTATGCGAGCCTATTTTCAAGAAAGTGAAGATAGGAGAACGGGTACTGTGGGACGATAAAGGTCAAATGGCTTTTGATAAAATCAAGGAGATTCTGTCTGCTCCGCCGGTATTAATGCCACCTCAACCCGGTCTGCCTTTGTCGTTATACCTAACAACGACCGAGACAGCCATGGGGGCTGTGCTGGCCCAGACAGTCGATTCGGAAGAACGGGCTATCTACTACATCAGCAAAAAAATCCTGGAGTACGAATATAAGTACACAATGCTCGAAAAGACGTGCCTAGCTTTAGTTTGGGCCACTAAAAAGCTCTGTCACTATATGCTCAGCCACAAAGTACATGTTCTATCCAAAATGGATCCTATCAAGTTCTTGTTCGAGAAGCCCATCCTTAACGGTCGAATGTCCCAATGGACTTTGATGCTAGCGGAGTTTGACCTCAAGTTTGTGCCATTAAAAGCCATCAAAGGCCGGGTAGTAGCCGAATTTCTCGCCGATAGCCCGATATCTGAAGAGGGACACACCGATACTTGGGCCTTTCCTGATGAAGACATATTCCACACCGACACCGAAACATGGGATTTGTATTTTGATGGAGCATCCAACTTCCGAGGATTTGGGGTCGGAATTCTGTTAATCTCGATCGCCACAAGGGGAGCATACCCCGTTATCCATCAAATTGGACTTTGACGTGACCAACAACGCAGCCGAATATGAAGCATGCATTCACGGGTTGCAAGCCGCCGCTGATTTAGGGGTAATGAATCTCCGGGTTCACGGTGACTCATCGCTGGTCATCAATCAAGCGCTCCAAAAATGGAAAACTCGGAACGCCAATCTCGTGGCTTACCAAGCACGAGTACGGGCTCTAGAGAAACAATTCCAAAAGGTGGAATATTATATATATCTACCCGGGAGGAAAATCTGTTTGCAGACGCACCTTCCAAATTAGCATCCCTGCTAAATATCCCGAAGCACTTGACCAGCATGCTGATCTGCGTTGAAAGACGGTCCGAGCCGGCCTATATCCACGCCATCCAGGACATCGAAATAACCGACTCAGAACCTTGGTATCAGGCCGTCCTAACCTAGTTGACAACGGGGGAGTATCCCCCGGAAATTGAGAATCGGGCCAAGAAGTAATTTTTGCGAAGATTGGCGACCCAATTTGTTCGTACAGACAACGGGCAGTTATAAAAAAAGACGGCACATGGGGCTCTCCTCCTGTGTATCGATAAAATACAAGCCGAAAGGGTTATGTCCGATGTACACGATGGTGAAAATTGTCCGCATATGAACGCCCATATGTTAGCCCGAAAAATCATGAGGCTCGGGTATTATTGGAACACCATGGAAACGGACTGCCAATCATACATCAAACACTGCCATAATTGTCAGAATTTTGCTAATGTACAACATATGCCATCTTCCCTATTACATACCATGACATCACCATGGCCATTTTCGACGTGGGGTATTGACATAATTGGAAAGGTGTACCCTTCCGGGACGGGAGGTCGTTGCTTCATTTTCGTGGCCATCGACTATTTCACCAAATGGGTCGAAGCCGAATCATATCGTATCTTGAACGCCAAGCATGTGGCCAAATTTATCCAGAATAAGATCATATGCCGATACGGGATCCTACACGAGTTTATCAGTGATCACGAGACCCACTTTCAAGCTGAAACCGCTGCATTGCTAGCAAAATACAAATTTCAGAAGCATACATCTTCACCTTACCGTCCCCAAACAAATGGAGCGGTAGAGGCGGCTAATAAAACAATTGTCACCATACTTAAAAAGATGGCTGAGAATTACCGGGATTGGCCCGACAAAATACCTTTTGCTCTCTGGGAGTATCGGACGTCAATTCGCACCGCAACCGAAGCAACTTCATATTATTTGACATATGGAATGGAGGCGGTCCAACCGGTCGTGCTAGAAGTGTCATCCCTCAGGATTTTACTTGAAAGCCAAGTACCGGAAGCAGATTGGGTACAGGCCCGATATGACTCGTTAGTACTCTTAGACGAACGGCACTCCAGGGCTTTCAACAATATCCAAATATATCAAAAGAGGATCCAACGGGCTTTCAACAAAAGAGTTAGGCCCAGAATAATCAAAGAAAGGGATCTAGTCCTAAAATCGGTTTGTGCCTTACTACCGGTGGACCCAAGAGGAAAGTTCAAACCTAGTTGGGTTGGGCCATATTTAGTAAAGAAGGTCCTATCAGGAGGAGCGGTGATGCTGACAGACTTGGACGGGAACGAATTCGTCAACCCAACCAACTTTGACCAATTGAAGCGCTACTACCGATAAACCCTACCTCAATGTCATTTGCAAAAGTTTACAAAAATCTGTCTTTTTATAAATTTTCAAAAATTATAAGCAAGTCAATAAGTTAGGGTTACTTATCCTACTGTCGCACATCTGGAACTAATAGTCTTGATGTATTTCGAAAATTGCAAAAAATCTATTTTAAACTACGTTTGGTTTGATTCCGCTAATTGTGGATACGTAGGCAACCCCTCAAAAGAGTACAACTGCTGCAATAACGAAAAGACGGGAACGGTATTCACTAATATGTATTTTATTAAAAACCCGATAAACTCGGGAATCCGGGTTACAAAAAAAAAACAGCCAAAAACGGCAAGCACACAAAAACACACCGCAACAAATAGTAATAATACTTAAATAATAAAACAAAGTAGACTAATATTCATGCATTTTGCCCTTTCCTTTGTCCTTCGGATCGCGTGGAGCCCGAGGTCGCCGGGGTGGGGGCGAGCGTTCCCGGATCACGAGGGGAACCTCCTTAGCTCGAACCCGTTTCTTCAACAGCGGGTCTTCTGCTATTGTCACAGGTCCAAGTCGAGCCCGTACGTGTTCGGGTAGCCTGTCTCGCGGGCAAAGTCTTTTTTCCAAGTCAGTCTGGGGGCTCACTTTCCCCCGTGCACCTCTAGCACTAGACGCTTCAGCTTGAGTCTTAGTTTTCTTTCTGTGACCTGAAATTAGACGGACCAGAGTAGCCGGAGTGTCACCTTCGTCGAAGAAGCCCCTATTGTCTTTAACTTGCTCCCTTCGCAGCAGGTCAAAAGCCTCATCAACCTTCAGAGCAGCTCGGGCTTTGGCATTATCTGCTTTAGTCCACTTCACATAGGAGTCTGAAACCCAGATCGAGTTACGAGATTTGGGAAAAGGCTAAGTATGCCAAGTGTACCATCTTTGCATCCAAGTATCGCACATCACGTCAGTCAGTTGTGTAGATTCACTCACAGCTGCTTCAACCTCCGGGATTCTTTGGGTCCAACCATACTGCCTTAGTATGCGGTCAGGATAAAGATGAATCGTCTGCTTGAAAGACAAAATTACTTAGTAACGAGCCTTATCCCTCGGGGCCGAACCTGCCAAACATAGATGGGCCACCACGGCACTACCCATCGAATCAACGGACCGCTGTGAAAGGATAGCACTTCATCCCAATACTTTTGAGTAATTTGAGAAAAATCAATGGCCCATCTTCTCGTCATCACCTGATTATGACGATAGTTGCTCGAGTCA
Source organism: Agrostemma githago (assembly GCA_958450325.1). Classification (NCBI taxonomy): domain Eukaryota; kingdom Viridiplantae; phylum Streptophyta; class Magnoliopsida; order Caryophyllales; family Caryophyllaceae; genus Agrostemma; species Agrostemma githago. The sequence continues at coordinate 18,926,882 of OY288250.1, forward strand.
AGGGGAGAATCTATCACTGATAACCTATCGTATAGCCAAATCTGAAAAAGGAAGCAAAAATATGAGTTCGGACGAAGTAGGCGTCCGCCTAAGGGCACTCGATCGAGTGCCCAAGGGTCACTCGATCGAGTGGTACCTCTGAAAGCAAAACATAAGGTTTTTACGAGGGCACTCGATCAAGTGCCAGGGTGACTCGATCGAGTGCCCATTGCAGTAAAAAAAAATTTACAAAAAAAAAATCAAAAATCGAGAAATCAGGAAAAATCAGGAAAATTCGAGGTAATATACCTGCAATAAACGCGTGCTTCCGGTTAGACGGACCGACGAATCTCTCCTGCGATTGTCCAAGCCTTGGATAATTTCACCCGTGATAAGCCAAGCCGAACTGTGCTCCGTCTCCATCAGGTCAACCACGGTAAAAAGACGAACGTCGCCCATGCATGACAACCAATCCATGTGACCTTCAAAAGCATAAACATGGAGCATACAAAAGGAAAAAGCCCTACGGCTATGAATCGGTCTAACCCTGACATCATGCGGTTCATAAATTTCTCGGCCAAGTCAATTAAAGAAATTGTATTATCTTCAGCCATTCGAGACACTTCGTTATGAGAAAGTCCTAAAAATTCTCGAAGCATCCTCCTTGGGTCGTGGACCGAGAACGGGACAGCGGGACGGAGTATCTGGTTCCATCCTCCCACAGCAGCAATCTCCTCGGGTAAAGGACAGATTTCGCCCCGAGGAAAGGCAAAGACATGATATGTGTCGTCCCAGTAGGACAAGCAAGCATCAAGGAAATAACGGTCGACCTGCATCTGACGGAACGCATACAGCTGAGTAATACCCGTCTGGTTCAGAGCCACTCTATCCGTGTCCCTAAAGCGTCGGGACCATTCTTGCAGCATCGTGGTCAATCGATCGATTCCCATGACTAAGAATTCTTGAAAGAAATAAAGGGCTTTCTTTTTGAAGAAGGGAGAATTATGAGGTGTTGTGAAGAAAAATTAATGCAAGGGAGGGCTATATATAGCATCAACCCTACAACCCACTTTCCATATCTCCTCTACACAAAAATTTCCTAATCCCAACAGGCTTAAACATACAGGCCTTGTCTCAATCTTAGCACGGAATTTAGTCATCCCGAGCTTTCCGAAATTATTATGGAGTCAAAAAATTTCAAAAATTCTAAATTTTCAAAAATTCCAAAATTTCGAAAAATGCAATTCCCCAGCGCGAGTCATATTTGTTTTACCTACGTGTTGCATGCAAAATTTTATGTAACTTATACAGGTACGATGCAAGACCGCGCAGCTCACATATCTCCCCAGCGGAAGGCCCAAGATGGCATTTTCACGAGATGGGCCCACATATAGTCGCACCCGGGACTTACACGACAAGTCCAAGTTCCCCACGGAGTTATCATCAGCAGCTCAGGTATGATTTCTATCTTATGGCTGGCGAGCCCTTTCACGCAAGTCTAATGGACTACAAACGACCAAACCGGAAGTCTGCCAGGTCTTAATCCTCGATTGGCCTGGTAGCTACTCTGACTTTCGCCCTACCCAAGCCTCAGTCAGAGTGGGAGCTCTGTAGACACCCACATTTTGACCACCAGGTGTCTATAGCAGTTTCCAAAAAACACCCGATGATGATCGGACGCAAACGTGTTTCTACGTGCTCGGATATGGGCTCGAAACCATTAATTGCTAGCTTAGGCATTTACGGAGTACAAATCTCACAAAACCAACCTCAATTTCAGGCCCAGTGGGTCGTTTCTAATCAAATAAGACTAATTTGGGTCAAAATCGACACCGGAAATAAAACCGACTTTTAGCGATTGGATCAAACCCCGGTCAAAGCCGTTTCTGAGACACATAAAAAAACAGCCACATAAACATCATAAGTCTAGCCCAAATACAAAACCCACAAAATACCCAACTCGAGGTCCAAAATACCGGACCCATGCACTCTAGCTGATCCACTCGATCGAGTGTCAGCCCCACTCAATCGAGCGGGCCCTTAAGCAAGCCCGACTGCAGTCGCCTTGGGCCACTCGACCGAGTTAGCCAGTTACTCGGTCGAGTAACCCTAGACGGGGGTGCATAGCTTGGTCTATATAAACACCCCCTTGCATGCAAATCAAGACACCTTTTTTTGAACCCTACTTTTCAACCCTAATTTTCAGCTTTACACATATTTTCAAACCCTAATCACACATTAGGAACCCTAATAAACCCTAGCAATTTACAAACCCTAAACCACAATAAATTAACTTACATCTCGATACTCCCGTGCTAGCCACAACTAACGAGTCCCGTCCGAGAACAAGAACATGTAGGTTGAGGCTGCAATATTCCCGACTCTTCTTCTCTCTTTCTCTTCCTCGCGCGTCGTCCGTGTCGTCGTCCGTCGTCGTTGTTTTTTTTTATCGTGTCTAATATCGTTAATATCATTAGTATAAAACATTAAAATACTCGCTAATTCGTGTCGAATATGAGGGATGACGGAATAAGAAAACACGAATGCAAGGGTGTTTCACCTGACGCGACCGGTCGCTTATCCCGACACCCCGAGTGTTTGATTGTTCAAGCGAGTCAAACCTAAACAAGATCGTTTTCTTATATTTCTTTTTGTCGCGTCGTCATCAACATCGCATACATCGATTTCTAAAACCCTTTTTTTTAATTCACGTATTTTTATTCAAGTTGAGTCGAAACCTTTTGATGCGGATCCGACATCATACAATTCGCAAGAATTAATTATGATGTCGAGATGCGGAGGGAATCAAGTCAAGTTTTTTTTAATTCAATTGTCGATCTATTTGATTCGATACCAACTCAATAGTTGGATGTCGAATCTAAACGATTTAGTCAAAAGATTAAACTAATACGATTTTCGTTGATGCCGAAATAGTTGCCACATAATTCGTTAGAATTAATTACGACACTATAAATGCGGAGAAAATTTATATCGTTCTTGTTTAATTTAAACGCCTTATATTACTTTCTTCAGGTTTTCGCTCTAATATTCCATATCGATTCAATAATCGAAAATGGGATATGACGAGTATCAAAATTAGAATCGAGTATAAATCTCATAATATTTATGTCCGATTCAACAAAATCAACGATTTATCAAAATCCGAATCGAGCATAAATTATATAATATTTATGCCCGATTCGGCAGAATCAACGACTTTTTCAAAATCAAAAAGCAATCACGCAATCAATAAATTGCGAGGCGAACCCTAGTTCGTACAGGGGGCACTCGATCGAGTGCCTAGTCCACTCGGTCGAGTGGCATCCCAAAAACCAAGACAGAAGGATTTTTTGACCACCACTCGGTCGAGTGTTGTCGTACTCGGTCGAGTTCGTCAATAACTCGATCCCGTAATGCCTAAAAAACGGGACAAAAGCTCTTCTAGAGGACCACTCGGTCGAGTCCTTCAATGACTCGGTCGAGTGGCCCTTTATCACGTCAAAACCGTGAGCCGTACACCGCTTTCTAGATTCGATAACGTTTTTTTATGACTTAGGTCAACACGTGTCAAATTTATCACGTGAAATATTACTTTTCAAAACCGTGCATCATCTTATTTACATCATTCCATTTTATTCTATATTATTCGCAAACCGTTATTATCGTTATACTGTTACTAACTTGTTTGTTCATGTCTTTTCGATCTATTTTCATTGTTTATTTTATTGTACTAAAATAAACCTCGCATGCTAAATATAACTTTGACGTTAGTATTAAATTCATTAAATCGACTTAGCAACCCATTCAATTCTCGCATGTTTAGGGAAAATAATGTTTGCATATCATTTTCATCGTTTTACTAACGCGCGTATTAGAAAGTCATTCCATATCTTAGTAGAGGCCGCCAATGTGCGGGCGGGGTTGGGTGTTCTTTGTGAACTTCCCAACACGTACCCCCACCCCTTACTCAGAACCATGGTTTTCGGATATCCGAATCCATTGGCACACGATAGTCATTCAATACACGGTATCCGCTAATGTCGGTATCGGCATCAAATGCAAAGAGACGAGCCCAATAAACTCTGACATCGGAAATGGGCCATACTTTGTGCATGGCCCACTACGACATAGAGTGGGTTCGAACGGGCCCGAACTCCCACAAAGTTCGGTGGCGACTCCACTTTGATTTAAATTTCAATTCGATCCATTCTCATATGGAGATTCATTCGCCTACCCAAACCCGCGCGTGGCCGCGTCGGGGTGGACCTATGTCATGTCCACAATTTTACCCAACTTTTCCTTTATTTTGGTTCATTTTATGTATCCTAGGAGTCGTTTTTCTAGCTTTTTATTCTTCTTTGTTATGCCAGGTATTTTGTTTACCTTTTGTAGGAAATGAGACAAATAAAGTCGATTGAGCTATATCTTGGGCAATGACGAGAGTCGAGCCATGAAATCTACAAGAAGGAAGTGATAAAAGTTAGAGAATACTAAGTGAATACTTGAGGAAGGACGTGAAGTGAAGAAACTATAAAAAAACGACAAAGAAATAAGTTAGAAAGCTCAAACAAATGCAAATCGAAAAGAAAGAACGATCGCTAAAACAAGGGTCAACTTCAAACGTGAATATATTGAGTTTAAAACTCCGATTGAGCTGATTTTTGTGGCGTTGGAAAGCTCTTTCTCTTAGCTTTGCAACGGTATATCACACGTCCAAATCCAATAAGTAAGAAGAAACAGCCACTACAAGAAAAATTGTCCCTAGCGTCCACCTTTTTGGCGTCCTGGGCATACGGACGCCTACATGGCGTCCGAAAAGTCAAACGGGCGTCCACAGTCGGACGCTAAACTTGGCGTCCGACTGGATTTGGGGAGGACAAAATTGAACTTAAATGGCGTCCGCAGGCGGACGCCATTTAACCCAAATGACGTCCACTGTCGGACGCCATATTCAGCAAAATGGCGTGCGAAAGTGGCGTCCGATAGTGGACGCCCGTCGAGGTGAGTGTGGCGTCAAATACCCGCTCACCCCCCTCTCCCCCTTCATTCGTAAAAAAAAAAATCTCTCTCTACACTCTCCCTCTACGCTCGCCGACCCTATTCTCTCCCTTTTTTCATCCTTTATTCCTAATTTCGGTACGTTTTCTTAGTTTATTTCGTTTCTATTCATTATAATTAGTTCGTATTCTCCATTGTTAGCGTTATTTATTGATAATTTGTTAGTTAATTTCGTCTAGGTCTAAATTTCGATTAGGTTGATTAGTTTAGGCCAAGTTCGATTAGGTTGATTAGTTTATCCCAAATTCGCTTAGTTAGATTATTTTTGCCCATCGTTATTTTGACTAGGGTTTGATTAATTTGGTTGAATTGAGCTAGAATGACTTATAGGGTTTAGGGTGAAGTTTTGTGTGACTTGAGACGGACCAAAAGGTGTCGTAATAATGCCGGATTTTCCCGAAACCACTTCTATCCTGATCGGGGTTGTAGATAGGTGTTAGCGGCGCTTTCGGAATTTTGATATCTGCATCCGAAAATTTGACCCTTTTTTTACCTGTTTAAGCTGCTTGTGTGTGACCTAAGGCATGAATTATTATGTTTTGTTTGGTTGAATTGGGATTACATTGATAAATTAGCTAGGGTTTTTGTAAATTGGGATTAAATTGTGATTAAATTCGGTGACTAATTTTTGTAAGGTCAATTAATAATTAATAAGACATTTGCAAATTAGAAATTGGGTTTACTTAATACAAAATTCTTACATTTTCCCCAAAAAAAAAAATTGGGTTTACGAAATTTTTGTAAGGTCAATTCTGAATTAATAAGACATTTGGGTTTATTTTGACGTATTAGTTAGAGAAATGAAGTTTAAGTTAAATGGTGATTAAATATTCGTTTAGTAAGTTATAAATTAAAGTAGGGAAATTAAACTTTAATATGTTATATATATTTTTTGAACATAGAAAATGAAGAGAATTGAACGGAAATGGATGTACGAGGGAAGACTTGATAAGAAGAGATGTCCAACAGTCGAATTTTTTAGGGGTGTTGAGTTATTTGTCGAGGTCGCTAAAAAGTCGGTAGACTACGCATCGAGGGGGGAGGTTAGGTGCCCGTGTACTAAATGCAAGAACCTAAAATTTCTTGAGGTCCTTGTAGTGAAGGAACATGTCATCTATAGTGGTTTTTCACCCGATTACTATTATTGGATTTGTCATGGTGAGTCATCTCAGTCTGAGGGAACCGAAAACCATCAAGATGAGGGGGGATTGAGAGGTATGATAGTTGATGTTGTGGAGTGCAACTTGTTTAACTCACCTAACCCACGAGACTCACCTAGCCCACGAGACTCACCCAACCCACAAGATTCACCTAACCCACAAGAGCCTAACCCACGAGCGAAGGCGTTTTTTGACATGTTGGAAGCTTCGGAGAAACCGTTATACGGAGGGTGCGATGTGACTTTGTTAGAAGTCGCGTCTATGGTAGTTAGCCTTAAATGTGAGTTCAACCTGCCCTTTGCTTGTGTCGATGGTATTGCTGCCTTGCTCGAGAGAGTTATTCCAAAAGACAATATCATGACCCGATCATTCTACACAACCAAAAAGGTTGTGAAGGGACTTCAACTCCCGCATCAAAAGATTGACGCTTGTCCAGATGGGTGCATGATATTTTGGAAGGACGATGCGATGCTTGATGAATGTAGGAGATGTGGTAAGGGTAGGTATAAGATGGTCGAGGGGGATATTGTTTTGAGAGGTAGAAAAGGGAAAAGTAGTGTCAGGGGTAAGAAACCAATCCCAATAAGTCAGCTTACGTACTTCCCTATTGCACCTAGGCTTCAGAAATTGTACGCCACAAAAACCATAGCTGAGCAAATGCGGTGGCACAAGGAGGACATTAGGGTACTAGGGAAGATGTGTCATCCGAGTGATGGTGAGGAGTGGAAGCGTTTTGATAGACTACATCCTCACTTTGCGATAGAACCCCGAAATGTAAGGCTTGGGTTGTGCACTGATGGATTTGCACCGTTCGGTCAATTTGGTAAATCGTACTCTTGCTGGCCAGTGATGATCACACCTTACAACCTACCTCCTTGGTTGTGTTTGAAGCAACCTTTCATCTTCCTATCTCTTATTGTTCCCGGACCCAAAAACCCGAAAAACCATTTGGATGTTTACTTGCAACCTGTTATTGAGGAACTGAAACAACTGTGGGAGGTAGGGGTGGAAACTTATGATGTCTCTCTGAGACAAAACTTTCAGTTGAAAGCAGCTTTGTTGTGGACTGTAAACGACTTTCCCGCGTACGGTATGCTCTCGGGGTGGTCTACTGCGGGTCGGAAAGCATGTCCGTGTTGTATGGGTGAGAGCAAAGCTTTTTATCTTCCAAATTCTAGTAAAATAAGTTGGTTTGACTGTCATCGGCAGTTCCTACCAGAAAGTCACCCATATAGGAAGAATAAGAAGGCGTTCAAGAAGGGTGAGGAGGTGCTTGACGACGCACCTGATCGACTCCCAGGAGATGAAATATGGGAGTTGATTTCTGATTACCCGTCTACTGTTGACGGAACCGAGCAGGAGTTCAAAGATCTCAAGAAGTTGAAAAATGGTTGGTTTAAACGTAGCATATTCTTCGAACTACCATATTGGAGGACTTTGTTAATTCGTCACAATTTAGATGTGATGCACATAGAGAAAAACTTCTTCGAGCAGTTGATTCACACGGTGATGGATGTGGAGGGGAAGAGTTGTGACACTACAGGCTCCCGGCGAGATGTAAAGAATTTTTGTGACCGTCCTCAACTGCACATAAAACGGGATGGGTCGAAACCAAGGGCCTTGTTCACACTTGACAAGGCTCAGAGAAAGGCGTTGTTGGAGTGGGTAGAGAAGTTGAAATTCCCTGATGGGTACGCCTCCGACTTCAAATGCTGTGTTGATCTTAAGAACCTGAAGCTTCAAGGGTTAAAGAGTCACGACTGTCACGTTTTCATGGAGAGGTTGCTTCCGGTGTCACTAAAGCACCTTCTGCCACCGACGGTGTGGAATTCCATAACTGAGATATCTCAGTTCTTCCGAGATTTGTGTTCCTCTACAGTATCAGTTGAGGACATGTCTCGGCTCGAGGATCAAATTCCGCAGATAATGTGCAAACTTGAGATGATCTTTCCACCGTCATTCTTTAATTCCATGGAGCATCTACATGTCCACTTGCCCTACGAGGCTAAGGTTGGAGGACCTATCCAGTATAGATGGATGTATCCATTTGAAAGGTAAGTAACTTTTAGTAACTTCGTTTAAAAAAAAATAAGCCTAAATAATTTGTATTGATTGAAATATATAACTTGTTTATTTAGGTTCCTGAATCATTTGAAGAAGAAAATTGGTAACAAGGCTAGAGTAGAAGGTTCTTTTTGTAATGCATATTTGACAGAAGAGAATGCAAACTTCTGCTCCCTCTACTTCGATAAAGATGTGCAAACAAAAACCAAGAACCTGAACCTAGGACATTCGGTGTCCATTGACCCCACTATACCCGAATTTTTTCAAAAGAAGGACGATGAAGGAACTTCATCCGTTGAGGGTTCTAGGACACTAGATGAGAAAGAGTACAACCGAGCGCACCTTTACCTACTTTCGAATTGTGAGATCTTAGAGCCTTATGAGAAACAATTTGTAACTGAATATGTCGCTGCGAACCCTGCCGTGAACCCTGATGACGTTTGGAGTAAGCACGACGAACATTTCCCGAAGTGGCTCAAGGATCACGTAGTTGCCTTAGACATACGTGATGATTTGGTTAGAAGTTTGGCATTCGGTCCAGTGCGAGTGGTTAAAACCTGGAACCGGTACTCGGTGAACGGGTTCAATTTTCACACATTCAACTACGGGAAGAACAAGGCTAGATGCAATTTTGGCGTGAGTGTGTCATCTCTTGATGGAGATGAGTACTATGGTATTTTGGAGGATATTTTTGAGTTGTGTTACGCTGGCAAAGAACGAGGGTATAGAGCTGTAGTATTCAAGTGTGAGTGGAAAGACAGCTCCGTGAACGGGACCCGAGTGCATGAACGTTACAAGATTGTGGAAGTTAATCACACAAGGAAATATCCTACGTACGATCCGTTCATACTCGCGCATCAGGCGAAGCAAGTCTATTTTGCTCCTTCTCCTTACACGAGAAATGACAGAAATCAAAGTCAATGGTGGGCAGTCTTTACGACTAAACCACGGGGACAAATAGACAGTTCTCTGTTCCAGGAAGATGCGGCTTCAAGTGGTACACGCTTATCTTCTATTGAAGAGAACATATTCTCCGTACAAGATCAGAATGAAGGGGCAGAGGAAGATTTTGAGGATGACGATGATGATGGACAAGGAGAGTACATGGTCAGGGATGTTCCGGAGAACCTTGAGGAGGATGACGGACACGATGAAGAGAACTCAGAGGACGATCAAGTTGGGGGCTCGGAGACCGAGGAGGAGGATCAGACTAAGGAGGATGAGGCTGAAGAAAATAACGACAGTGACGGTGACTACTAGAGTTGTTGTATGTTTAAATGTTTACATGGTTAAGTTATTTTGATGTTTACTATAGTAGGCTATTTTACTTGAATAAAGTTAGAATGAAATTGTTGATGACATGGCTAATTGTTGTTAACATTGTTTAATTTTTTGACAGGTTAATATAATGGCAGGCAGTAGATCGACTAGGAGACGTGGTGGGGGTAGTAGGTCTGCTCACACGTCCACCACTCAGCAGGAGGACGAGGAGGTGGTCCCCGAAATGGGACCAGAGCATACCACTGAGCAGGAGGAGGAGGAGCAGCAACAGGGGCCAGATGAGGAGCTGGAGAAGGACGAGGAGGGGCGGTATGTTCTCAAACCAACAGGCACATGGTAATATAATCTAACTTGTTGATTATTCTTTTGTAAATATTCATTTTTGTACTACATTTTGTATGATTGACTGCATATATGGTTTTCTCGACTCGGTGCAGGTTTCTGCACAAAGAGGTCGTCAAAGGCTGTACCAACAGCTTCATGGTCGACAAAGGGCAAGGGTATGCTAATTGGTCTCAGGTACCGGCTGAGATACGAGAGTGGTGGTTCAACCAGTTCAAGGTACGTGGATTGTTTTTGCTCCCGAGTTTTTATTTTATAATCTGGACTTTGTAAATATTTTTCATACTACTTATTAATCTGTCTTGACTGTATAGTTCAAGTTCAGCTGGGCCTCAGAGTTTGATGGTAGGGTCTGGGAACGGTATAATGAAACGTGCACACGACGTTTCGCCTGTGTGATGAATAAACGACGTACACGGGGGACTCCGTTGAAGGACCTTAAAGGTGTTAGTTATTTTTTTTTGGGTAATCAATTTTAACAAATAAACAATCTAACTTCAATCTTTCACTGTATTAAATAATATATTGGGTCGTCATATTTTAGGGGAGGCGTTGGAGAGATGGATTGCCTACCATGATCAGAAAGAGTTTAAGGTGAGGTCCGAAATTGCCCAAAGGAACAAGTTGACGAACTGTGACCGTGAAGGCCGCGCGAACCCGACACATCATCGGGGTTCTCAGTCTTCTTTCGCTCGTGTCAAGAGAGTATGATTTCTACTAATTAATACAGTACTCTTCCTTGAATAATCGTAAACTACGTTTGCATAATTTTTATTTGCCTAACTTTCGTACTAATTTAATAGCTGCGTGCTGAGCTCGGGAGGGAGCCAACCGCGGCGGAAATATTTTTCGACATGCATGGGCAGACCGATGAAAAAGGGACTACCTTTAAATCGAAAAAGGATCAGGCGACTTGGGTGAGTACTAAATCGACTGTAGGTGGTGGATAACTATATTCAATGATTTCATCTAATAATAACTGAAATTGAGATCGTTATTCTGTACGCAGGACGCCTACCAACAAGAGATGGAGAGACTCGAGGCTGATCCTGATGTTGAGGAAGTCAACCCGAACGAGACTTGGTTCAAGGTCGTCAAGGGTTACAGGAAAGGGAGTGTGTACGGTGTGGGAAATGCACACGGTATGTACTTCAGACCTCCCACATCGCGTCTGAGCACCTCCACACAAATGGAGTACACGCCGGCCGGATCTCAGCAGCCCGATCCGGAGAAGGAGCAAATGAAGGAGCAACTGAAGGAGCAGGCGGAACACATCAGGAAAATGCAGGAACAGATGGCCATGTTTCAGGCCATGTTCGACAAATGCAACCAAGGTCCTCCCCCACCCCCTCCAGACGACAGAGACCCCTTTAGCGGGGGTGGCGGTAACTCTGGTGCTGCAGCTAGCCTCACAGTTAGTTGATTGTTTGTTCTTGTTGTTGTTTTAACTGTATCTTTGAACTACTTTACACTTGTGTACCTTCAAACCGTACGTTAAATCTGTTTATATAAGTTTTTTCAGCATAAATGAGTCAAGAGATGAACACTTTTGGTTGACTGAGCTTGAATGTGGTTGAGGTATTGTGGATAGTCGACATTTGTGGTTGAGTTGTGGTTTATTTTGCAGGTTTTGGCTAAACATTGAACGCATGTTTACGGTCATGCAACAGCGTAAATAGCGTCCGATACCGGACGTCATAGCAGACGCCAGGGGACACTATAATGGCGTCCGACTGTGGACGCAGGATGTTCGTGGGTGGCGTCCACAGTCGGTCGCCAACTTCAGGCCCCAGGCGTCCGACAGTGGACGCCACTCAGAGACACATGACGTCCACAGTCGGTCGCCAGCTTGGCGTCCACTGTCGGTCGTCATTTGTCCTGGCGTCCAATAGTGGACGCCCGTTTTAAAAAAGGGCGAGCAGGCGTGGCTTCCGCTTTCTGGCGTCTGTTTGCGGACGCCCGTCGCCTTATAGCGTCCACTGTCGGTGCCCACCAGGTGGACGCCGAGGACAGTTATTCTTGTAGTGAGCAAGCATTTCAAATTCTTCGTGTAGTGCAGAGAAACCCGAACCGATAGGGACGAACCCAAACCGTTCAAGACAACCTTGAACCGGTCGGTTCAGACCCAAACCGATCGGTTTAAAGCTGTTTCACGGGATTTTCAGTTTTTAGACTTCGTAACTTACCATAACTCTTATCTTACGTAATATTCTTAGCTTGTTAATTTTTCCTATATATATATATATATATAGAGGTAGGTTCAAATAAGGTCCACAATTTTTTTAAGTCTATATTGAAGTTACAGATGACATACGCTAAAGTTGCATTTGTATATATATCAATTTTGAACAAATGCAACTTTAGCGTATGTCATCTGTAACTTCAATATAGACTTAAAAAAATTGTGGACCTTATTTGAACCTACCTCTATATATATATATATATATATATATATATATATATATATATATAGAGAGAGAGAGAGAGAGAGAGAGAGAGACCCATATTTTGACCGCCAGGTGTCTATAGCAGTTCTCAAAAAAACACCTAATGATGATCGGACGCAAACATGACTTAATACACTCGATTTTCGGACTCGGAATCAATAGTAGTTGGCACGAGCTTTTAGCGGAGTAAAAATCTCACCAAACAGACCACAAATTTAGGCACAGTGGGTCGTTTCCAGTCAAATGAGACTAATTTGGGTCAAAACCGAGACCAAGGGCAAAATCGTCTTTTAGCGACCGGGTCAAACCCCGGTCAAAGTGGTTTCCGAGACAGAAAATCTGTCACGAAGCGTTCGGGAATCCAAGTGGAAATCCGATTCCTCACAAAAATCAGCCACGGAGAAGGATTAAGCAACCAAAACTCTTCCTTAAAGATAAAAATCGATCTCCAAAAGGAGTCTCCCACCCGGCTAGACCCACTCGATCAAGTGGACCAGCTCACTCGATCGAGTGGACTCACGAAATCAGCCAAAACCGGAAGCCTACTTCACCCCAACCGGTGTTTTCTTCCCTTACAAGCAACCTTTTCCTACTCAAAGTCGGAATCCTATTCCATCCACACCGCTTGTTTCTTCCTCCCGAAGCAAGCCCTTTCCTATCCAAAACAGAAGTTTCTCTCCATCCAAGCCAGGAAACCTCTCCTATAAATACACCTTCCTACACCTACAACATAAAACAATTCATTCATACATCCAACACATCCAACACATCCCGACATCCAAGTACCAACCCGAAATTCTAGGCAATTTTCGGCAAACCATATACAAACCCGAGAGCAAAACTCGCCAAATCCCCTCCCTAACCATACACACCATAATTCTCCAATATATACATCTTAACGCTCCCGCGCCTAGGCCGCTACTACGAGTCTGTTTTTCAAGATAATTAAGCATGTAGGTTGAGGGTGTTCCAAATCCTGATTTCTCTCTTCTTCTCTTTCTTCCTCACGTTTTTTCTTCCTTTTTCTTTTTCTTCGTCTTCTCGTCCGTCGTCAGTCACCCTCGTCTTTTTTATCGTGTCTAATATTATTATTACTATTATCGTAGTTAGCAATAACGAGTCGTCCATAAGGATTCGATATCAACTCTATAGTCAAATATCGGATCTAAAGGTGTCAATCATCAAAACATGTTAAGCATAATACCATTGAAATCGAGTAATAATTACTATATTACAACATGGAGGAATTATCAAGTCTTAACAACATGCAAAACGATTTTCCAAACAACTTTTTCAAAATCCACTCAAAATATTCGATACCGATTCTATAATCGATTATTGAATATTACGAGTATCAATATTCAAGGCGAGTATAAATTGCATCGTATTTTTACGCGACTTAATCAAATTATCGATTTTCAAAACCAAAAACAATTTTAGAGTCAAAATTAAACCGGACAGCAGTCCATACAGGGGGCACTCGATCGAGTGCCTAGCCCACTCGATCGAGTGGCACCCCAAAAAACGAACCAGGAGCTTTAAAACCTCTTTTGAAGACAAAAAAACTTTAAAAGAAAGGGACCGAGCATGACTCATTACCGCAACATTCAAGCGTTGTATTATTTATTTTCAAATTATTGATTTACTTTCTTACAATATTTTCAGTGTGAAAAAAATCAATTTTTTAACTCATATTTAAGAATTCTAATCGATCAATATATTTTTTATGGAATTAACTTTGACTATGAAAATAATGATTAGTTTTCTAAATTAATTGTTTTCAAGTTATTTGGTTTGGAAGAAAGATTAATGTTTTGAAAAGTCGTACCTAAGTTTAATAATCAGTTAAAATTATTTTTTTAAAAAAAGAGAGGTATAATTGAGAAAAACAAATAACTAACAAATACATGTAAGAAAATCTAATAATTAAGAACCACTAGTGATAAAATAAAAAATTAATTTATCGTCAACTGTCTAATTCAATAATTATTCTATAATATTATTTGGAAGATATTTTAAAAAATTAATATAAAACAAAATTAATTTAATGAAAAATAAAATTCTGGTAGAACTTAGAGTAGACAAGAGGAAACTCGATGAGGATAAAAACTAATGAAATAAAATAATGACCGATAGCTCAAAGCAAATAAAATAACGACCGATAGCTCAAAGCAAATAAAATATCTAATTAAGCCAATAACGAAAAGAAAAAACATATCGAAAGAACTAGCAATAAAAGAACGTGAAAAAAAGAAATTACAATACAAATATCGATAAATTAATGAAATCATGAGTCCGAAAGTCAATTTCGAAACTTGATTTTTTTTTTACCCAAACAATTTTTTTAATCATAAATAGTAAACCATTGGGGGAAAAACCAATTAACTACTCAAAAGTAAATGTAGTTCGTGGAAAAAAACATTTTAAAGGAATTCAAACAATGATTATGTCAACAAAGTTCAAATTCATTTTTGGTAGCTGGCCATAAGAACTCCACAGTTAAGCGTGCTTGAGTGAGAGTAGTGTTATGATGGGTGACCTCCTGGGAAGGTTCTTCGATGCATGCGACTGGTGAAATTAAATGATATTGAAATGACTCAGCTATAAAGCTAGTAACCTACTCTAGAGGTAGAGAATTAGAGAATTCTTATGGTTATTAATTAATTAATTTATTACATATTTTCACTGAAAAATGTTTCTTCACAAGCATAATTAGCCACGGGATAACCCGTGGCAAAAAGTTAATTCTAGCCACGGGAGACTCCGTGGCAATAAAATCAATACTTGCCACGGTTTTTTTTTTTCCGTGGCTATTTGTTCGCCACGGCCACTTGCGCCACGTATGATTTTTCCGTGGCAAAGTACTTTAGCCACGAAAATTTAGCACTTTTGCCACGAATTCAGCCGTGGCCCAAGTGCTCATTTGTAGTAGTGGAGGACCCACTATCACCGGAATTAGATCGCGTATTACCACATGGATTACCCCACAGGGAGTAGTGAGATGTCATTTCTTCAATGGTTTGCCAAGCCTTATCGTCATCCACGTTACATTGGAACCGCCCATTGCATGCCGAATCAAGTGTACTCCGACAATCATCATATAACCCGTTATAAAATTGATTGCAAAGAAACCAAACCTCAAAACCATGGTGCGGGCGTTCCTTCACAAGCTTCTTGAACCGCTCCCACGATTCATAAATATTTTCGTTCGGAGTTTGACGAAAATTGGTGATTTGACTTCAGAGCATGTTCGTCTTTTGTGGCGGATAATAATCCTTGTAGAAGGCAAGGGCAAGAGAATTCCACTCCGATGACTTTATCAAGATCAGTTATCCACTCCCTAGCGGAATCCCGTAATGAGAACATGAAGAGCATCTCCATGACTTGTTCTTGAGTTACCCCGGCCGGTAGTGGAATCTTGGAACAATAATCGGTAAATATCCTCATATGCTTGTGAGGATCCTCCTTAGGGTCACCACCAAATTGATTCTTCTCCACTAAAGTAATAAAGGCGGGTCTAATCTCAAATGTACCTTGAGTGACAGTTAGTCGTTTAACCAACTTAGGAAGAGCGGTTTGCTCGGGCTCCGAATGACTGGAAAGCTTCGGCATTTTTATGATCGGAGGTGGCAAAATGATCTCGGACTGAGATTGATCTCCTTCTTCAAAGGTCTGATTCTCAGTTACAAATTCAGTATGAATAGCTTCCAAAGTCTCAAGATCGGGAGCTGCGGAAATCTCTCTCCAAAATTGTCGTCGCCTACGAAAGGTTTTCTCGGGTTCAGGATAGAACGAAGTAAGCTCAGATGACCGGAAAGACCTGCGCATAAGCAAAACTAAAATGGGAGAGTGAGATCAATCTCAAGGAGTTTTAATTCCTTGAGACGAAAGAGAGCAAAAAAGAAACAAGCTAAAAAAACAAGAAACTGTTTCCCCGGCAACGGCGCCAAATTTGAAATGGGTTATGTCGTCTCACCTAATCAAGATAAACCTAATGCTACTAACTAGAAGATAGCGGCAAGTAAGGTATCATATCCACAGGGAAGCGGTTGAATTCGTCTAATAGTTATGGCAATTCTAAGATGCTCTAAACGGTTGTTTGATAGAAATAATTAAAAGATTACTAGATTCTAACAATGGGATGAAAACTAAGGTCACGAGTTCACAATAGATATTCGACAATTATGCAACAACGATAATAAACACATAAACATGCTAGTCGGCTATAACACGTCCTCTCGAATCGTATCAACCTAGGAAGGTTCTAACGGGCTCTCGTAACTTATTAGACTCCCTACCAAATCGCGCGTGATCTAATCCTAGTTCGACTTTCGCACAAGAACTAGAATTTCCCAAACAGATTAAAATGTTGCGGCCTTTAACAAATTAATCAACAAATAAAACACGCGAAAGTAGTGGCACTAGCATAATTATGAGTTTAGTATCGAAGTAACAAAATCGACTGACCCATCGATCCCACTCGACCCTAGCAAGAAAATTAGCTACTCATGATAATTACGGAACAACAAATAGCATACATACAATTCATGATAAAGGAAAAGCAAATGAATCTAACGATAAACAAACGGGAATCTAGCGAGCTAAACGAAACAATGAATTGCAAATAAAGAAAATTACGACGAACTAAGTAATTCACGATAAGGATTGAAACATAAAACTGAAAAATACATAAACGAATTTACCGATATTGAGTACGAGTTTGAGACGGAGTACGGAATGTTAAAAGTCACACGTAATTTCTAATGAAAAATTCTAAGTAATGAAGTGTTGATCATAAAAAAAAAAGCTAAGTCCTTCTAATTATACAAAATAGGCAGAAAAAGACCTGAGTGTGCATGGCGGTCGGCCGGCAGGGGGCCGGTCACATGAAGGGCCGAGGTACATTGCAATTTATGCTTAAAATCTTATAAAAATTAAGTGGTTGAGCACTCAGGCCGGCCCACAGGGGGCCTGTCCTCTGTAGGGTGGCGCGCACATCGTCTTTGAAACATGGATCGTGCCGCTTATTGTGTGCTAAATTTAGACCGTTTTTCCTCCCATTTAGACCCATTTTTTCCTCGTTTTGCGAGTCTTGACTGCGATTATCGCCATATTTTGCATACTTCTCGCATTAGCGTCCCTCTTGTGCGTTTTACGTGTTTTTGGTAGTTTTTCTATCAATTTTGATAGGTTTTGCTACAAAAATCACGATTGAGCTTCCACGAGCACAAGAGAAGGGAAAACCGTCCAAAGAGCAAAGCACACAACTTAAAGTTTAAAGTCATCCAATCAATCGACGAAGAATGAGATAAGATTCGAGGCCAGAAAAAATGACCGGGCGAAATTTCACCCGGTGAGACACCACCGGGCGAAATTTCACCCGACGGTGAAACGCATCCCCCGAAGAATTTCCGAGCTTACCCACCGGGCGAAACTGACCGGGCGAAATTTCGCCCACCGCGTAAAATTTCGCCCGATGGGAAGAAGTGCCAAAAACGCGAAAAATGGAAGAAAATCTCACCGGGCGCAAATTTCACCCGGTGGGAATTATCGTCAAGTCCGCAGGGCAAAGTTTCACCCCATGAAGATGCTAAGGGAGATTGTCTCACTAATGGAGCTTAAAGTTGGATTTGGACTTTAGGTTAAATACCCATTAAGAGATTACTATATATATGTTACCCTAGTTTATTGCCCAAGTCACCTCTCCATTGTGCTAAGGAGGGAAGCCATTACACCACCCCACCATCCTATTACACCTTCCATTAGTAGTAATAATCTAGAAAAATCCTCCAAAATTCTAGTAGTTTACATAGTAATTAATAGTAGATCTACATAATTTCCATCAACAATTATCTAGATTTCAAGTTTGTAAGAAGATTATTCAAGTTTTATTTGAAGATTTGTTGGGTTTATTGGAGGATTAGTGACAAGTTCTCCATTTTATTCATCAAAGATTCAATCTTTATTCATGATATCTTCTTATTTCTTATAGATCTACATAGTTGGTATAATTCTCTTCCGCTCTCTAATCTCTAGTTTAGTTTTTTTGTTGTTTACTCATCATCATCTTTTCTAAATCATATTGGTGTTGTTAGTTTCATTAGATCTATTTAATATGTCTGTTGTAGTAATTTTCCCCTTAATAGATATTTTGTTGTCTTCCATAATGATTTGTGAGTAGATTTCTTGTTGGGGAGTTTAGGGATGAGGGCTTGTATTATTTGAATATAGGGATGTTGGTGGGTTGCTTGCATGTTGGTTTATCTTATTTATGGTGTTGTGTCATTGTTGTTTTAGTCCGGCCAACTAGACCGACCTTGACTAATTTCTATCAATATGGGGAAACTCGGGGTAGAAATTACCATGACTAGGGACTTACCCTCATTCGCCGCGAAAGCGGGATTTTAGGTGAGTTTATCAATATTGCGACAAAAACTCGATTCCGACCTTCTTAGATTCCAAGTACCAAATCCCGACTTCTCCCCAACACCTTTTCCCTAGATTGACCACCCTTAGCTATTTATCTAGATATTCCCTTAGTTTAGACTCGAGCCTAGAAAAAAGCCCCCTCTAGACATCGAACACGACACTTTAAGCTTCACATCACACACCGTTCCCTTTGGACCGACCTCGACTTACCACGATTACTCTAGTAGTTTTTGTGTTATTCCGAGTCTTACAAATATCGTTTGATCCCCCGTCCTTCGTTAACGACCGATCCGATTGGGAGGCGATCAAAATGGCGCCGTTTCCGGGGAACGGCTAGTTGTTGTTGTGTTTTTAGATGTTGTGTTTGATTCTTTTCCCTTCTCTCTTTTCCCTAGTGCCGCAAGGTGCTAGGAGTCTCACCGTTTAATTGAGTTTTATGCTCAGGAACACGGCATCGCCCTTGTGGTTTGATCCGGAACCGGAAAGAACTTTTAGAGCATTGCGTTTTCGAGAAAATAACTCAACCACCATCATTCCACATCCTTCATTATCACCTCTTAACCTTAATCCCATCCTTCCACATCCACCTTCTACACCTTCTACATCACATAATTCCACTCCAAACAAACCTTCCCTGCCTTCCACTTCACAAAATTCACCACCACCACCATCATCACCGAGAACACCACCACCAATTCCATCCCCTCCAAATTCTCCAAATTCTCCAAATCCACCAAATTCAAATCCACCATCACCACCAATCCAACAAATGGCGACCTTAGCCTCTCACTCTCAACTCACACATGAAGAAACACCTTATCCCGTCGATTTCGGAGAGATACCTGAGAACTATGAATTGAAAGCTTCTTTGACTAATGCGGTCCAACAAGATACTTTTCACGGTTTTTCTCAAGAAGATGCTCAAGAGCACATCGCTTCATTTAAAGAAAAATTAGTAGGAGCCCGTCTCAATGGATTAACTTCATGCCAATTGCATCGCTTATTATTTCCGAAGACCTTGAGAGATGGAGCTCGTAGATGGCTTCAAGGCCATCCCGCTAATACATTTACAACATGGGCTCAATTATCTAATGTCTTCTTGGAGAAATATTTTCCGCCGTCAAAGACCAACCAATATCGCATGGAGATACAAACGTTCAAACAAGATGAATTCGAAAGCCTAAGTGAGGCTTGGGAAAGATTTAGAGATTTGTTGCGCAAATGTCCACATCATGTAATACCCGATTGGCTAACTACTCAAACATTTTATAACACCCTTTCATCGAGAACCAAGGAGAACCTCAATTCGGCCGCCGGAGGAGACTTCTCTTCTCTCACCGATGAGGCATCTAAGAATCTTATTGAGAAGATGGCAAGGAGTGATTCAAGAATGGGTCAATCGAGGGATTCTAGAAAGAAAGTTGAAGTGAACTCATCTACGAGTTCTAATGAATTGAAATTCCAAACGGAACTTGAAGAATTGAAAAGGGGAATGGATGCCATGAATTCTAAGCCCACTCCTAGAGGTATGTACCAAATTCAAGGGAGTGTTCCTCCAAGGCAACCGTCACCTCCAAAGCAATTAACATGCGAAGTTCAATGTGATCATTGTGGCAATCATAGTCACGATTTTAGCTTTTGCATTCCTAATGAAGAAGTTTATGTTGAAGAGCCAAATGAAGTTCAAGCTATACAAGTGTATGGGCAAAGACCTCAATTTGATCCTTTTTCTAATACTTACAATGCCGGCACAAGATTTCATCCTAATTTCTCTTATGGAAATCAAAATGTTCAAAATCCGATGCCGCGCGCCCAAGGGAGTCAAATGAGGCCATTCAACCAAAGTCAACAAAGGCCCTTTAACCGAGGTCCTCCAAAGATGCCCCCATATATGCCTCCTCATCAAAGGAGTAACTTTAATCAACAAGGTAGCAACTTCCTTGTTCTCAACAATTACAACAATTACCAAAATCAACATGGTAATCACTTTAATCATGGATACAATCAAGGGTTCCAAGGAAATTCTCATGGTAACCAAGGTTACAATCAACAACCATTCAATCAACCCTCTCAATCTTATGGCCTATCAAGCAATTCTCAATTTGTTCAAGGAGGACCTTCATGGGAGAACTATAATGATTTGCAAAGAACCGTTGGCCAACTATGGAATGAACATCAAGATACTAAGGCAAGGCTAAAGGTTTGGGAATCACAAGAAGCAACAAAAGCCTTAGCCGCACCAATTCATCCACCCCATGGTTTGCCCGGTCAACCCCAAAACCCAAGAGATCCTTCACACCAAGCAAATGCCGTAATTTTGAGAGGTGGCAAAGAACTTGAGGACCCATATAAGAACTTGAACTTGAACACCAAGAATACCCCATCCAAAGTATATCAACCAAGTGCACCACAAGAATCATCTCCCACTTCCCCCAAACAAAACCAGGGAATACAAGCGGAGTTTGATATCTTCCAAAATGCGGAGAATGAACTAAGAGAACAAAGAAAGAAGAAAGAGCAAATGGAACCCGAAGAAGCCAAAAGAAAAGAGGCAGAGCGATTAGCCGAAGAAGAAGAAGAAGAAGAAGAATCTAATGTTCCACCGCCTCCCGCTTTTGTTCCTCCATTGCCTTTTCCCGAGCGAGCTAAGCCACACAAGGAGAATGCTCAATTTAGCCGTTTCGTGGATATGTTGAAGAAATTAGAGGTAGCTTTACCTTTCACCGAGGTAATTTCTCAAATGCCCCTCTATTCTAAGTTTTTAAAATATGTCTTGACTAAAAAGAGAACCATAGAAGACAAAGAATGTGTCTCTCTCACGGGTCAATGTAGTGTCATTCTTATGAACGAAATGCCAAAGAAACTAGATGATCCCGGTAGTTTTTCCATCCCTTGTCGGGTAGGAAATATTGTTGTTAATCAAGCTTTATGCGACCTAGGGGCTAGTGTTAGTTTGTTACCATATTCTATTGCTAAAAGACTTAGTGTGGGGGAGATGAAACCCAATAGTATGTCGATTCAACTTGCGGATAGGTCCGTCAAGTACCCACTTGGGATACTTGAGGATGTACCCGTTCAAGTTGGTAAGTTCTTCATCCCTTCCGACTTTGTTGTCATGGATATGCCCGAAGACACTATTACCCCCATTATCTTAGGTCGACCTTTTATGGCTACCGGTGGTACTATAGTTGATGTTAAGAATGGAAAGTTGTCATTTAACATAGGGAACGAGTCGGTAGAGTTTTCCCTTTCTCAAGCTCTTAAACAACCAATGATAGAACAAATGCATTCCATTGAAGTTATTGATAGTTTGGTTGAGTATAGCTTGATAGATGATGATAAGCAAGAAGAGGAACCATTTGACTCTCCACCTCTTGAAGAAGAATGTTTGCATGATGAAAAGGTAGAACCACTACCGGTGGGTAAGAGTATGGTATCTTCTCCTCCTAATCTTGAACTTAAACCACTCCCCTCTTCCCTCAAATATGCTTTTCTTGAAGGAACTAATTATCCCGTTATCGTCAATGCTACCCTTGATGGTCCTCAATTGGAAAAACTTTTGATTGTTTTGAGAAAGCACAAAAAGGCCATCGGGTATAGCATTGCCGACCTCCAAGGCATAAGCCCAAATGTTTGCATGCATAGGATCATCCTTGATGATGACCAGCGTCCTTCGATTGAGAGTCAACATAGGTTAAACCCCACCATGAAAGAGGTTGTCATGAAGGAAGTCCTCAAGTTGTATGAGGCTAACATTATATACCCAATAACCGGAAGTAAATAGGTTAGCCCCGTACAAGTTGTGCCGAAAAAGGGAGGAATGACGGTTGTTAAAGGAGAAAAGGGTGAGTCAATTTCCACTAGGACTATTACCGGTTGGCGCATGTGTATAGACTATCGTAAGTTGAACACGGCCACCATAAAAGATCATTTCCCCCTTCCCTTTACTGATCAAATGCTTGAAAGATTGGCGCATCATTCTTATTTTTGTTTCCTCGATGGTCATTCCGGATTTCTTCAAATACCTATTCACCCCGATGACCAAGAGAAAACCACTTTTACTTGTCCCTATGGCACCTATGCTTATAGAAGGATGCCATTTGGATTGTGTAATACGCCGGGAACGTTTCAAAGATGTATGATGGCTATTTTCTCCGATTTTATTGAAAAATCCATGGAAGTTTTTATGGATGATTTTAGTGTCCATGGTACATCTTTTGATTCTTGTCTTGAAAATCTTGATCAAGTGTTGACTCGATGTGAAGAGTATACACTTGTTTTAAATTGGGAAAAGTGTCATTTTATGGTTGAACAAGGTGTTGTCCTAGGTCATATTGTTTCTAATAGAGGAGTTGAAGTCGATAAGGCGAAAGTCTTCGTGATTGAGAACTTGCCACCTCCTACAAATGTCAAAGGGGTGAGGAGTTTTCTAGGTCACGCCGGTTTTTATAGACGATTTATTAAAGACTTTTCTAAGATTGCCAAGCCTTTGACTTTTTTGCTTATGAAAGATGCACCTTTTGTTTTTGATGACTCGTGTCTTGAGGCCTTTTGCAGGATAAAGACCGCTCTCACTACCATACCAATTATCAAAGCTCCCGATTAGAATCTTCCATTTGAGATCATGTGCGATGCACCAATTTTGCCGTTGGTGCCGTTCTAGGTCAACGGGTTGACAAGAAGCTACATGTGATTTATTATGCAAGCAAGACCTTAGATGAAGCCCAATCGAGGTACACCACAACCGAAAAAGAGATGCTTGCCGTTGTCTATGCCATGGAGAAATTTCGAAATTATGTTACCGGTTCGAAAGTCATTATTCATACCGATCATGCGGCCATTCGTTACATAATGTCTAAAAAGGAGACAAAGTCCCGACTCTTTCGGTGGGTGCTCCTTTTGCAAGAATTCGATATTGAGATTAAAGACAAAGCCGGATCGGAGAACTTGGTAGCGGATCATCTTAGTAGACTAACGGTTGGTAAAGAAAGCAATGAAGAAGATGGTATCCCCATCAATGAAGCTATGAGAGATGAGGCCTTGATGGCCGTTGAAACTATTACACCTTGGTACGCCGATATCGTCAATTTCTTAGTGTCTCATTATATTCCGGACGATTATTCCCAGCAAGAGAGGAAGAAACTACGTTATGAAGCCCGACGCTATTATTGAGATGAGCCTTATTTATTTCGCTGATGCGTAGATGGAATTTACCGACGATGTGTTACGGTCGAAGAAGGATATAATATTGTGAAGCACCTTCACTCGACATCTTATGGTGGACACTTGGCCGACCAAAAGACAATTGCCAAGGTTCTCCAAAGCGGGTTTTGGTGGCCTTCCATGTTTAAGGACATTCGAGCTTTCATTCTCACATGCGATGCATGCCAACGAAGCGGCAATATTACAAGAAGAAATGAGATGCCCCTTCAACCTATCTTGGAGATTGAATTGTTCAATGTTTGGGGCATTGATTTCATGGGTCCGTTCACATCCTCTTTTGGTAACAAGTACATTCTAGTCGCGGTTGATTATGTCTCAAAATGGATCGAGGCCGTAGGTTCCCCCACCAATGACTCCAAGGTTGTAATCAAGCTTTTCAAGAACGTGATTTTCCCGAGATTCGTTATGCCTAGAGCCATAATTAGTGATGGAGGCTCTCATTTTAGGAAAGATACCTTTGAGCACCTTCTTAGGAAATATGGTATCGCTCACAAGATGTCCTTAGCCTACCACCCTCAATCAAATGGGCAAGCCGAGATCTCCAACCGTCAAATCAAGGGAATTTTAGAGAAAGTTGTAAATACACACCGAAAGGATTGGTCATTGAAATTAAATGACGCCCTTTGGGCATTGAGGACGGCTTACAAAGCGCCAATTGGAACCACTCCTTATCGTCTTGTGTATGGTAAAGCTTGTCATTTACCGGTGGAGCTAGAACACAAAGCCCAATGGGCAGTCAAAGAGCTAAGCTTCGATGAGAGTGTTGTAGGAAATAAACGCCTTCTCCTACTACAAGAATTGGAAGAACTAAGACTTGAAGCCTACGAAAATTCGAAGATCTACAAAGAAAGAACTCGCCAATGGCACGATTCTCGAATTTTACGTAAGGACTTATCCGTTGGTGATAAGGTATTACTCTTCAACTCTCGCTTTAAGCTCTTTCCCGGCAAGTTGAAATCAAAATGGTCGGGTCCATTCGAAGTGACCGGAGTGCAACCATATGGATCGATAGAGATATCAAGCCCGGAAACCGGGAAGTTTATGGTTAATGGGCAACGTTTGAAGATTTATCATCCCGATCATATTCGTGAGACCTTTGCTACTATGAAGTTTGGTGAGCTCCCATCGGGGAGCGATGTTTGAACCCCTCTCGCAATTGACGTAGGTTTGGTGGTATCCTCAACAACCACCTTGTATATATGTATCATATTTCTTTGAGTTTATTAGTTTTGTTAGCTTGAGAAGATTGGTTGAAATTGGATTTCGCAATGGAGCATAAATTTGGATGAAGATCAAGCTTTTGGAGAAGTTATGGAGCTTAAATCGAAGACCACTAGTATGTTTGTGGGAAATGTTGATTATGTAATGTGAGTCGAGTCAATATTTGAATCTCTAGGTGATTATTGAAGAGCCATGAAATGGCAAGGCGGAAAAACGCAGCAGAGAAGACCGCCGGGCGAAACTTCGCCCGGTGAGACTCGACCGGGCGAAACTTCGCCCCACGGAAAAGTTGCCAGAATTGCCGGAACCGAAGAATATACCACCGGGCGAAATTTCGCCCGGTGAGATTTTGACCGGGTGAAATTTCACTCGGTGGAAAAATGTTGGCAAAATCGATTTTCACGATGAAAAGTCGTCGGGTGAAATTTCACCCGATGATGCCCGACCGGGTGAAATTTCACCCGGCGGTATGACTTGGCCGATCACCTACACTTTTTACTCACCCATTACATTTTCATCTCCCTCCAACAATATACCTCAACATAACTTTCCCTCCAAATATTTTTACACCAAATTTTTACCACCAACTTTAAACTTTCACTTTCCCTCCTCAAACACCCTTATTTATACCACCTTTTTCACCTCACTCATCATTTCACCCTTTCAACCATCACAAAATCATTACACCACCTTCCATACACCACGTTCAACCTCCATTCATAATTCCTTTCCATACTTGGGTGAATATTTATTTTGGGTTTTTGAAGAAAGGAAAAGCGAAAGCTTCGGGATTTTTCTTGCAAATTATTATCATGGAAACAAGAGCTCAACGAGCCATGCGTAAACAAGGTATGGCCTCGACTTCAAATCCTTCTAAATGTTCATCTTCTAGTAAGTCCGCTAGGCCTAAACATTTACCTTACCCTAATTCACCCCTTGCTCGTACCTTCTCTGAAAAGAACTTTCAGAGTACGAGATGGCCTTGTCCATTCACAATGAAAACTCTAGGAATTAAGAACGATATTAGAGAGTTATCGTCTAGAATTGGTACTAGTAAACTCCTTGATTTTGTGCCTTGCAAAAATAAAGACTTGACTTGTGAGTTTTTAGGTACCTTTACAATCGATAACCCGACCACACCTAAAGAGTTCAAATTTAATTTGTTTGGTAGAAATCACTGTTTAAATATTTCCGATTTTAGCTTAGCTCTAGGTTTACCCTCATCGGGTACCGGACTAAGTAGACCCCTTTGTGATTCGCAAAGTAGTGCGACTAGGAGAGACTTTTGGAGGCGCATAGCGCCGGGTCAACATGATTTCGAACCCAATTTTAGTTTTACCGCTGAAATCTGTAACCCAGCCATTCGTTATTTCGCTGAAATCCTTTCACACTGTCTTTTGCCATCTATCGACAATATCATTAACCTCAATGTGTGTGTCCTACAATTGATATGTGACTCTTTACTCGGTAACCCTTATCCCCTTGACCTACCTATTGTCGTGGCGTTACACTTTCATCAAATTAATATTGACCAACGCCCCTCCGTCGACTGTGGTGGTCTTGTGACTGTTATAGCGAAAAATTTGGGTTATTCGACCGACCATCTTAAACCACATGACCCCCGTATCTGGCTTGATGAGGCTTACTTCCCTACTTGGATCTTTGACGTACCTGACCACCGCCTCGTCTCTCTTAGCCATGACCGAGCCTTAATTGTCCCCAGCAAAAACGGAACCAATATTTATAACCGTCACAATTGGGACCTACCTCCAGGTTCCTGTGAATTCCGACTGAGCAACTCGGGGGATGTAGGAGTTTGGGAGTATGCCGGTGAGGGAACTCCCACGGCCTCCTTTGCGTCAAATGACTATTCGAACTAGACCCCCCCCCCCCTACAAGAGTCGGTAGATTATGTGGTTCGTATGTGTTGTGGGTATATATGCGTGGAGTCGGTGAGTCTTAATCATCTATCATTGTATGTCCTTGAACTAATCTTGTTCCTTATTCCCTGTTCCATCATTTTAATCATTGTAATTTTTTATCTTGAACAAAATTGCAAGCTGTCCCACCGTCCCATTTAATGATTTTTGCGGCCGTCGCGGCCTTGGTGTTGCTCCCGGTCTCTTGGCGACGTGATTACGCCATTGACCCCTTTTGAAAAATCCAAAAAAAAATTATCAATCTTTCTCAATTTTTCTTAATCCGGGCTAGGTGACGTGACTACACCTATGCCCAATTTTTCACCCTTTCATTTTCTTTTAATCATTTTCATTTTCTTAGCCACTTGGCTAGGGTCTAGGTGATGTGATTGCACCTAGGCCCACCACTATCTTATCGTTTTCCTTATTTTATTTTTGTTTTCTTTTCTCAAAATTTTTGAAAAATCCAAAAACATTCAAAAAAATTTATAAACCCCAAAAACATTTGAAAAATCATTAAAATCCAAAAAGATTTTTCTTCTTTTTCTTTTTCATTTTTCTCGTTCTTCCCTACTCGTCCATTGAGGACAATGTACAGTTTTAGTGTGGGGGAGGAGTCTACTATCTTTTATTTTTTTCAAAAATCTTTCAAAAATCCATAAAAAAATTGAAAAATTCGAAAAATCAAAAACATTTTCTTTTCTTTTTTCTTTTTATTCTCTTTTCTCTTTTCTCGTTATGTTTCGTGTCTCGTGTATGGTCTTGTTCTCTACTCTTACAGGTAACCACCACCTTAATAGCATGATTTGAAGAGATTATGAAAGCACCCGCTAGGTAACTTTCTTCCTTCTTTCTTTACTTTCGTAGAGGAGTTAGGTTGTTGCTATTGGAGGCTCTCGAAGTGAGCATTTTGGTGTTGTGGTTGATTGTGCTTGAATGTTGATGGAGTATGGAGTTCATGACTTTACTTGTGTTTTCTTTTAGTTGCTTTTTCATTTTCGTGTGTTCCGTTTTGTTTTGCTTTTGTATAGTGTGTCTAGGATTAAAAAATTTCGAAAACTTGATTACAAACTTATTACAAGAGTTTACATTCCATTGTAGATTTTGGACCTTAGTCTAGTAGAATGACTCTTAGGCAATGAATTTGTTGATCCTTTAGCTTTGAGTCCACCTTTTCTACTAGAGGTTTACTTCGGGGTTTGCATTTGACCACCTTGACCACCCATGGAGGAGTTAGGCTTTGGTTCCCGCATCCCGTTTTCTAGGTGACCTTGCTCGAATGACCATTGCACCTCTAGTCCAAATCCTTTTGTGGGTTATCCGGGAATGGCGCGCGTTCTCGATTGCCTATTTTTCCTCCACCTATACACCATCACAATAAGTTTACACAAAAATAACCTCCAAGCTTGGTTACAAACCACATCAAAAAGCGAAAAAGGGCAAACCAAAGCAAGAGAAAAGGGCACAAAAATATGAAAAACAAAGAAAAACAAAGGAGAAGAAAAGGAGCTTCAAATGAAAATCAAAACGTCAAAAATGTCTCCTTCAAAAAAAAAAAAAACCCTTTGATCGATTCATCATCGTGAAGTGCCAACTAGAGGACCGTTCGAGTTTGGAACGACCCTGTTGGCTTAGCCAAAGAGAGCGGGACTTCACTTACCTACAGTGTCGAACGAATCCATGGTTCACTTTTTCCACTCCATTATACGCCCCGTAGTACCCCTTTAGAAGATTAGGAGGACCTAGCTAAGTTATTAACATCTATATTGCTTAATTGTCATAATATTAGGCTTTGGTCCTTGTTTACGTGGGTGATTTATCTTGGAAGTTTATTGTTGTTTTAGCTAAGTAATCGGTGTCTTTCCCCGCCGTCTCGATGAGGGATTCGGTGTTTTATTTTTGCTTTGGATGCGTCTATTCATTCGTGTTATGTGTTTTTGTGTGTTTAGTGGCATCCACCATTTTGAGCAAGCCTCAACTTGTCTTGCATGGGAGTACTTTACCTCATAAGTATTTCGATGTGAGTTGAAGGGACGGAGCGGGCCCGTTAATTGCCCCGTATCGGCTTAGCATAGTCTAGCTAATAGTAGTAGTTTGTAATTTCTTTTTGGGTCTTTGCTCGAGGATGAGCAACGGTTTAGTGTGGGGGAATTGTTGTGTGCTAAATTTAGACCGTTTTTCCTCCCATTTAGACCCGTTTTTCCCTCGTTCTGCGAGTCTTAAGTGCGATTATCGCCATATTTTGCGTACTTCTCGCATTAGCGTCCCTCTTGTGCGTTTTACGTGTTTTTGATAGTTTTTCTATCAATTTTGATAGGTTTTGCTACAAAAATCACGATTGAGCTTCCACGAGCACAAGGGAAGGGAAAACCGTCCAAAGAGCAAAGCACACAACTTAAAGTTTAAAGTCATCCAATCAATCGACGAAGAATGAGACAAGATTCGAGGCCAGAAAAAATGACCGGGCGAAATTTTACCCGGTGAGACACCACCGGGCGAAATTTCACCCGACGGGGAAACGCCTCCCCCGAAGAATTTCCGAGCTTACCCACCAGGCGAAACTGACCGGGCGAAATTTCGCCCACCGGGTGAAATTTCGCCCGATGGGAAGAAGTGCCAAAAACGCGAAAAATGGAAGAAAATCTCACCGGGCGAAAATTTCACCCGGTGGGAATTATCGTCAAGTCTGCAGGGCAAAGTTTCACCCCATGAAGATGCTAAGGAAGATTGTCTCACTAATGGAGCATAAAGTTGGATTTGGGCCTTAGGTTAAATACCCATTAAGAGATTACTATATATATGTTACCCTAGTTTATTGCCCAAGTCACCTCTCCATTGTGCTAAGGAGGGAAGTCATTACACCACTCCACCATCCTATTACACCATCCATTAGAAGTAGTAATTGTAGACACCCACATTTTGACCGCCAGGTGTCTATAGCAGTTTCCGACAAACACCCGATGATGATCGGACGCAAACGTGCTTTAAATACTCAGAAACGGGCTCAAAATCATTGGCATTTGGCTTGGACTCATTATGGAGTACATATCTCACAAAACCAACCTCAAAATCAGGCCCAGCGGGTCGTTTCGAGTCAAATAAGACTAATTTGGGTCGATTCCGACACCAGGGGTAAAACCGTCTTTTAACGACCGAGTCAAAACCCGTCAAAAATATTCCCGAGGTACGTGAGTCAGCCGTGACACCTCACACGGCTGATTCGAACTCTAATCCTACGAAAAATCAGCTTCACAAAATATTAAACAAATACGTTTAAGGATGGAATTCGATCTCAAGTAGGAATCCTATCCGAAAACCGATTCAAACACCCGACCGAGTGCAAACACTTGGCCGAGCAGCCCTCTTCCAGCCGGCTCCCTTTCTTCCTTCACAAGAAAGCGGAATCCTCATTCCTTTCGAACTCTTATCTTAAACGGTAGTTCAAACTCTCCTAGCCAAGGTCGGGAATTCCCTATAAATAGCCCCTTGCACAGCTCAAAATATATTCATCAGAAATCAGAAAAATATCATATCATATCACAACTCGAATCAACACAATATCATCAACACTTAGCATCGATACACCGACATTACAAACCCGAAGGAACCGGCCCGATACCCGACACCCTTCACTCGTCACGCCCGAACCGAACCACCACCAACTCACCGACATCCACTCGACGCTCTTGTGCCCAAGCCACGTCCCGACGAGCCCCGATCCGAGTAAACAGAAGCATGTAGGTTGAGGGTGTACTAAACCCGATTTCTTCTTCCCTTCTCTTCTTCGTCGGTCGTCCTTTTTATTACGGGTCGTCGTCATCATTTTTTTATTTTCTAATATCGATACTACAAAAACTATTTTCATACAACAACATTCTTAAAAATATGATATCGATTTTCTATAATCGAATATTGTATCAAAAAGAATTATATTAAGATCTCGACGATATTAAAAATCGTTACATCTTTTTTTCGTTCAAACTTCTTTTTACAAAACTTTTTTTAATTCATTCCGAATACTCGATATCGATTTCATAATCGAATATCGGGTACGACGAATATCGAAAATATAAATCGAGTATAAATTAATTCATATTTGTACGCGATTTATCAAAATTAACAATTTTCGAACAACAAGCAAAATCGGGACAGACCCGCACGCGAGTCGCGCCCCACCTAGGCGACTCGCGCACGGGCCTGAAACCCGAGTCCCTTTTTTTAGCTTTTCTCGTTCGTTTTATTATTCTACGAAACAATTTCTAAAATTTATATCTTTTCCAAAACTATTCCGAGTATTTGATATTGATTTCGTAGTCAATTATCGAATATAACGAATATCGAAAATATTAGATCGAGTGCAAATTATGCGATATTTGTACGCAATTTAATAACATAAAGTTTTCAAAAAACCGCTCTCGAAATCAGCCCGACACGCGACTCGCCGGCATCCCAGGCGAGCCGCGCGGCCAGCTGCCACGACGCGCCTTTCTCGTTTTTTTATTATTTTTCGAACTTCGTTTTTTATACAAAACAGCGTTTTTAGCGATGCTTTTCAGATTTCGATTAATATTTATTTTTCTCGATCTCATATATTTATTTTATTTGCTATATTATTTTTTTACAAATCGATACTAACTCGTTTGTTCATCTTGTAGCAATTTCATCCTTTTTTTATATCATTTGTTTTATTATATTAAAACGGTTCTCACATGCTAAAACAACTTTGACGTTAATTTTAGTTGCATTAAACCGACTTAGCAACCCATTCAATTCCTCGCATGTTTAGGAAAAACAATGTTTGCATATCATTCATCGTATTACTAACGCGCGTATTAAAAAATCATTCGATATCCTAGTAGAGGCCGCTAATGTGCGGGCGGGGTTGGGTGTTCTTAGTGAACTTCCCAACACGTACCCTCACCCCTTACTCAGAACCGTGGTTTCCGGATGTCCGAATCCATTGGCAACGAGAGTCATTCAATATAGGATTAACCGCTCAAGTCGGCATCGGTATCGATATGCAAAGGGACGAGCCCAATAAACTCTGACATCGGAACTGGGCCGTATTTGGTATACGGCCCACTAGACATAGAGTGGGCTCGAACGGTTCCGAATAACCATAAAATTCGGTGGCGACTTCAACTTCGATTTAAATTTCAATTTGACTATCTCATATGGAGATTCATTCGCCTCCCCAAACCCGCGCGTGGCCGCGTCGGGGTGGACCTATGTCATGTCCACAATTTGGCGACTCTGCTGGGGATTAGCTGATACGTTACTGACCTTCAGCATCCTCAGGGTGAGACTCGAATAGAAATCGTTTGACTAGTACAATACGCGTTTTAGTTTTACGGTTCATGCATAACCCCATATTTTCCCGGGCCGGTACTGGTGACCGACGTCCCACTATACTATCGATGTAGTCCAAATTGGATATGTCAAAGGTGTCCATTAGCCGATTCGTATGGGTTTTACGGCATGTTCTAAGCTCAACTCGACTTCAGAAGTCCGCCCCGATTCTCGATAGGCTGTGTACACTGGTATAGACCCTTTCAGACTGACCGAGACTTAGAATTAGAGCATACATGGCGTCGTTATACTGTTTCCATGACTACGTGCTACCTGATTGACAAGTCGTTTTTCAAAAACCATCTTTTTTTCAAAATAGCATCCTTTTCAAAATATCCAATTTTCAAAACCCGGGACATATACCGAATTTAGGATCCACGATTTTACTCAAAATAGCCTATTTTTAGCCGGTATGATGCCCATTTCAAAACTCGAAAATATTTTCGAACTTTCATAACCGTCCCCGGTCCGCCTTTCCGTTTTTTTTCCAAAAAAAAGGACCGGCTCCTCTTCCCGATTTTACTCGGGCTTTCAAAAATCAAATTTCAAAATCTTCCTTTTCTTAGGGCTTCCCGTATTTAGCAGTGTCGGGTCGTGTCATAAGTCGTCAAGGTCTTCTAGCGTCGAAACTCCGTCGATCTTATATCACGGATTTCCTCCCTATCCCAGTCCGCCTTATTATACTAAGGCAAGGCCCACCTACGTAGGACATACTCCTACAAGGGTCGGCCCGTCTACACAATCGAGTCTAGGAGTCTAGGGAATGTCTCACGTGAACCTCCTTTCGAACAGGGCCCAGCCCACACAGCTGGATCCTAAAGGAGGCCCATCTCTCACAAGTCATCCGTCTAGATGTCTTTTCCGAGTCGTTTCCTCTCTAGTTTCCCTTTTCCTTGCTCGAGATGTACTTTAGTTCTATGATTTGGGCTAGTCGCTGATTACGTGGTGTTCTTACAGACAGGTCACCTCACACCCGAACCATGACTAAGGACTCAATTGATCAACTGAACGCCGCATTGGCCAAGATCCAAGAACAACTCGACCAAATCAGGGGTGACCAGATCGCCATTGTTACCCGGGTTAGCGCCATAGAACAGGATAGGCCGAGTGATGAAGACGAAACTAAGGGCCCATTAGCCGAATTGACCAGCGCGGTCCTCAAGCTACAAGAGCAGGTCCACTTGTCGACCCACAACTCGATCCATACGGAGAATGCTCGAACCTATTCTCCCTTGACCGACCAACTGCCTGCCAATCTTAACTTGACAGGCCTCCCGATCTTCGACGGAACCGAAGACCCGGTATTACGTATCCGGGCCTTCAAAGAGTTTATGGCCCTAAAAGGAGTCAAGTCCGACATGTTCAAGCATCTGTTCGCTTCCTCGCTAGAGAAGCACCCGAAGGCTTGGTTTTATAAGCTTGACTCCAAAAAATACAAATCTTGGGACGACGTAGCAACGGAATTCGCTCGGAACTACGCCGACAATGCAGAAATCCAGACAACCATGCGTACTCTCAAGGTCATGGCCTAAGAGCCAAAGGAGGGTTTCACCAAATACCTCCAAAGGTGGAGGGCCGAAAGTGTCAAGCTGGTCGACAAGCCCAGCGAAAAGGTATTAGTGGAGGCCTTTGTGAAAAATCTCCTCCCATCTTACCGGATCCACCTCCGGTACGCTATCATACCCAATTTCGCCACCTTAACCGAGATGGGTACGAGAATCAAAGACGATCTAAGGTTAGAGAGCCTTACTAAGGCCTCTACAAAGGGTTATCAAGGAGCCAGTTCATCTTCTGGCAAGCCCGCAACTACAAGTGCGGCCCGAAGCATCTTCGACGAGGTTAATCTGCTAGATACCTCGACCAAAAAGAGTACTCCGGCCCGAGTATTCACGGACATAGGGACTACTTATGCCGACGCCTTACAAAGTCTATCTTCTAAAGGCCTGATCCAACCTATAGGCCCAATGCCAGAGGTTCCTGTCGAGAAGCGGTCCAAAAGCTACAACGCTCAGGCCTATTGCCGCTATCACCAAGGCAACGGGCATGACACCGAAAAATGCTGGAAGCTAAAGCATCTCATTCAAGATCTGATCGAGAGTGGGAAGATACCATTACCCAGCGATAAGCCCAGTAACAAAAACAACCCTCTTGCTACTCACGCCATTTCTACTGGAGAAATAATCGATTGCACTCATCTTATTTCCTCTTTCATTCCCCAAATCAACGGGATATGGAATGACGATGAAGACGATGTTTACCTGGCTAAGGGGGAGACTGTCCCCATCACGGCCGAAGAGATCCGGAAGGCCAAAACCAAAGCCTTGGCCGGTACTCATGTCATCACGGCCGGATCCTCGGCCCCGGGATCCGTCACTGAACCCGCCAAGACGGACTCTATACTTGAAGAACC
The DNA here is from genome assembly GCA_958450325.1 of Agrostemma githago. Taxonomy (NCBI): domain Eukaryota; kingdom Viridiplantae; phylum Streptophyta; class Magnoliopsida; order Caryophyllales; family Caryophyllaceae; genus Agrostemma; species Agrostemma githago. The sequence goes on from OY288250.1 coordinate 18,961,764, forward strand.
AGACACCGACACGGTCCTAGTCAAGCAACTAAAGAGGGTCCGAACTGACCTTACCATATGGCAGCTTCTGGTTAGTTCTCAAGAACATCGGGCAGCACTTACTAAGGCTCTCGATGAAATCAAGGTAGACTCGTCGGTTACCCCCACTGAAATGGTAGACACTATCCTGCCTCACCTCAAGGGCAAGCCCAAAGGAGAAGGCCCACTTATCACCTTCTCTGAATCTGATCTGCCACCATTCGGGGCCACCCACAACCTGGCCCTATATATCACGGTGATTTGTCGAGGCAAGTATCTACCCATGACCCTAATCGATGACGGGTCAGCTGTGAACGTCCTTCCCTTAAGGACTGCAAAGGCTCTCGGTATTACCGAGACTGACTATCTTCCTACTGCACAAACTATCCAAGCTTTCGACGGAAGCCCAAAATCCGTTGTTGGGGCCGTTAAGCTAACCATCATAACGGGCCCAATTGAAAAAGAGCTCGAGTTCCAAGTGATCAATGTCACTTCATCTTTCAATCTGCTACTCGGAAGGCCTTGGATCCATGCGGTTAAAGCCGTATCCTCCACTCTTCACAGAAAGGTTAAGCTACCTTTACAAGATGGGGTCATCACCCTCGAAGCTACCCCAATAGCCGTGTCAAGCTGCAACACGGCTGGTTCAATCGACCCGCGAGGATTCAATTTCGTGGGAATGATCGATGAAGAGTATCTCTTTAGGCCCTACTTCACAACCAGCATCGACAAAATGCTGCAAAACTTGGGTTACTTACCAGGGGCTACTTCAAGGCCTGGTCTCCCTGCTTGCAAAATCATCGATGTTTTAAGCAATGAAGATTCGAAATTCGGTTTGGGGTACGCCTTAACTCCGGAAAATGTGGTCCGGGCCGACATCCAAAAGGCCTGTAATATTCTCAAGGGTACCTACTCGGACCCTTACAGCCCAAGACTGAGGGATCACCTTGTCACTCCGGTATTCGGAGCTGTCCAGACGGATCTTTATCAACCCACTATAACCTATCCTAAGGTCAATTTCATCCCAGATGATATCCTTGCTCTCATTCAGGCCGAATCAAAGGAGGATTCGAACCAAGCCGAGCCCATGCTGGGACTCTTGTTCCGGGACAGCAAGATAATCCCGACCCCTAAGGAGGAATTAGTCAACCTGATCCTCCATAGCATCAAGTTCGATCCAACCAAACTGATCTCTGAAGTAGGTGCTGACACTGGAAAGAGGGCTTGGAGGAAGACGATCAAGTGGACCGACAGCGAGGGTCGAGTCTACAAGCTCAGTACTGGCGAAGGAGACATGCAGGGCGACGAGTCCGAATCCGAATCCGAGTCCGAGTCAGAGTCAGAGTCGGAGTCTGAGTCTAGGTCTAGAAGGTCCAGTACTAGGGTCGAGTCTGTAACCGCTTTTCCTTTAGCTATACCTCAGGGAGTCTCGGAATTTGTCCCAAGAGCACTCCCCATACCGCCTCTGACTAGCGATCAGATGGCCGCTCTCTTTGAGCTATTTTCAAAGCTCTCTATCAATAATAACGATAACCGTTCTGCTTACGACTTGTCTTATTTTCAAAACATTTTCAAAAACTTTAATTGCAATGACATTGAGAAACCCGACGAACAGGTACCACTACCTCAGCATCTAGTCGAGCAACTCGAACAAAGGGAGTCCCGAGATCCGGTGATCGAAGAAACCGATTCCATCAATGTAGGAACCCCTTTAGAGCCTCAAATGCTTAAGTTAGGTTTATCCCTACACCCCGAGGAGAAGCAACAATTCACAGATCTCCTCCATGAATTCAAAGACGTCTTCGCATGGTCCTACAAGGACATGCCGGGAATAGACCGGGAGATAGCCGAACACCGTATACCCATCAAAGACGGGTGTAAGCCGGTAAAGCAAAAACTCCGAAGAATGAGGCCCGAATGGTCTCTCAAAGTCCAAGAAGAAGTTGACAAACAATTCAAAGCGGGCTTTATCCAAGTGTCTGAATATCCAGACTGGGTTGCAAATATCGTACCAGTACCCAAGAAAGACGGAAAGGTACGAGTTTGTGTAGATTTTCGGGACCTTAATAAGGCCAGCCCGAAAGATGATTTCCCGTTGCCACACATCGATATACTGGTGGACAACACGGCCGACCATGCCCTTCTATCCTTTATGGACGGGTATGCCGGATACAATCAGATCAAAATGGCAAAAGAAGACATGAGTAAGACCACCTTCACTACGCCTTGGGGGACTTACTGTTACACTGTTATGCCATTTGGGCTTATCAACGCCGGTGCCACTTATCAACGGACCGCCACTACCTTACTACATGACATGATGCATAAGGAAGTAGAGGTCTACGTGGACGATATGATCGTTAAGTCCAAAGAACGAAGCGGGCATATTCCAGCCCTCAGGAAGTTCTTCACCCGACTACGCAAGTACAACATGAGGTTAAACCCTCAAAAATGCAGTTTCGGGGTAACATCGGGCAAATTACTGGGCCATATCGTCAGCCAGCGCGGCATCGAGGTTGACCCAGCCAAAATCAAGGCCATTACCGAGATGCGGCCACCTAAAACCGAAAAGGAGATTAGGGGGTTTCTCGGGAAAGTCCAATATATCAGCAGGTTTATTTCGAAGCTAACCATGGTATGTGAGCCCATTTTCAAAAAACTGAAGATAGGAGAGCGGGTACTGTGGGACGACAAATGTCAAGCAGCTTTCAATAAGATCAAGGAGATTCTATCATCTCCGCCGGTATTAATGCCACCTCAGCAAGATCTGCCTTTATCGTTATACCTAACAACGACTGAGACAGCCATGGGGAATATGCTAGCCCAAACAGTCGACTCAGAAGAACGAGCCATTTACTACATCAGTAAAAGTTCCTAGAATACGAGTGCAAGTACACGATGCTCGAAAAGACGTGTCTAGCTCTAGTTTGGGCCACTAAAAAGCTCCAACATTACATGCTTAGCCACGAAGTGCACGTACTATCAAGAATAGATCCAATCAAGTATCTGTTCGAAAAGCCCATCCTCAATGGTAGAATATCTAGATGGACTTTAATGCTAGCTGAGTTCGACCTCAAGTTCGTACCATTAAAAGCCATCAAGGGCCGGGTAGTAGCCGACTTCCTAGCCGATGGTCCGATATCTGAAGAGGGACATATCGATACTTGGGCCTTCCCTGACGAAGACATATTCCATACCGACACGGAGACATGGGATCTGTATTTTGACGGGGCATCCAACTTTCGAGGATTTGGTGTCAGGATTTTACTAATCTCACCACAAGGGGAGCACACCCCGTTATCCATCAAGTTAGATTTCGACGTGACTAATAATGCAGCCGAATACGAAGCATGCATTCACGGGCTGCAAGCCGCCGCTGATTTAGCATCTGCATTCACAGGCTGCAGATGCGCTATCCAAATTAGCATCTTTACTGAATATCCCGGAACATCTGACTAGCATGCCGATTTGCGTCGAAAGACAGTCCGAGCCGGCATATATCAACGCTATTCAAGACATTGAAATAACTGACTCAGAACCTTGGTACCAGGCTGTTCTAACCTACTTAACGTCGGGAGAATATCCTCCGGGATCTGAAAACCGGGCCAAGAAGGCCCTACGAAGATGGGCCACTCAGTTCATCCGCACGGACGATGGACAGTTGTAGAAAAAGACGGCACAGGGGGCTTTACTCCTATGCATCGACAAAACGCAGGCCGAAAAGGTCATGCCCGAGGTACACGATGGCGAGAACGGTCCGCATATGAATGCCCATATGCTAGCTCGAAAAATTGCCAGACTCGGGTACTATTGGAATAGCATGGAAACCGACTGTCAGTTATATGTCAAGCATCGTCACAACTGTCAGATTTTTGGCAACGTCCAGCATATGCCGTCATCCCTGTTATATACTATGACATCACCATGGCCATTTTTAACATGGGGAATTGATATAATCGGGAAAGTGAACCCTTCCGGGACGGGAGGTCACTGCTTTATTCTAGTGGATATTGACTATTTCACTAAATGGGTCGAAGCCGAGTCATATCGTGTCTTGAACGCCAAGCACGTAGCAAAATTTATCCAAGATAAAATTATATGCCGATACGGGATCCCACACGAATTCATTAGTGATCACGGGACCCATTTCCAAGCCGAAACCGCTACTTTGCTAGCAAAATATAAGATTCAAAGGCATACATCATCGCCTTACTGTCCTCAAACCAATGGAGCGGTAGAAGCAGCTAACAAAACAATTGTCACCATACTTAAAAAGATGGCTGATAATTACCAGGATTGGCCCGATAAAATCCCTTTCGCCTTATGGGGGTACCGGACATCAATCTGCACCGCGACCGGAGCAACTCCATACTATCTGACATACGGGCACTACAACAAATTGTCACTTGCGCCACGAATTATGCCACGGTAATTTGTTATTCGTGGCTAATTTTTACCTAGCCACGGGAAAATTTTGATTCACTACCTGAGAAAAAAAATATGCCACGGGACAATTTTTCCCGTGGCTAAAGTTCACTTGCGCCACGAATTTTATTAAAGTCGTGGCCAATAATCACTCTTGCCACGAAAGTTGCCACACCCATGACGAAAATATATTTAGCCACAAATTTGTTCTGTGGCAAATATTTTTTAGCCACGATGTAATTAATTTCCATGGTGAAATTATTTTTTAGCCACTGATGTAATAAACGCATTTGGCTAATGTAGTTCTTCAAACTTTAATAAATTGGTTTCAATTTTAGCCAAATGTCAAATTTTGGTCTTAAAAAATTCCTTAAAATTTAAAGTTATAGATAATATGAAATTAAATAAAAAATTTAAATTTGAAAAATTTTATTACTAAAAAAAATGTTATTCTTTTATTAACTTTTAAAAAATATTAAAAAAATTGTAAAACAAAATACAAGTACAGAAAACTTTGGTTGTCTTATTTGTTGATTTTCAACTAATCATAATTTTTGAAGTCATTGATTTCTCTTAATTTGACAATATGTTTAACTAAAATTATATAATCTAAAGTATGACTTTTGAAAGAGTTATATATGCTAGCTAATATGCGGCGTACATAGCATATTAAGTAAAAAGAAGTATGTGATTTATCATCCATCGTTGAGATCTTTCAGTTTTACCGCTTACTTAATTAATTAATATATTTTTCACATGTATTAAACCTCTTTTGAAGACAAAAAACTTTAGAAGAAAGGGACCGAGCATGACTCATAACCGCAACTTTATTTCGAGCGTTGTATTATTTTTTTTCAAATTATTGATTTATTTTCTTACAATATTTTCAGTGTGAAAAAAAATATTTTTAATTCGTATTTAAGAATTCTAATCGATCAATATTTTTTTATGGAATTAACTTTGACTGTGAAAATAATGATTAGTTTTGTAAATTAATTGTTTTCAAGTTATTTGGTTTGGAAGAAAGATTAATGTTTTGAAAAGTCGTACCTAAGTTTAATAATCAGTTAAAATTATTTTTGAAAAAAAGAGAGGTATAATTGAGAAAAACAAATAACTTACAAATACATGTAAGAAAATCTAATAATTAAGGACCACTGATGAGAAAATAAAAAATTAATTTATCGTCAACTATCTAATTCAATAATTATTCTATAATATTATTTGGAAGATATTTTAAAAAATGAATATAAAACAAAATTAATTTAATGAAAAATAAAATTCTGGTAAAACGTAGAGTAGACAAGAGGAAACTCGATGAGGATAAAAACTAATGAAATTAAATAACGACCGATAGTTCATAGCAAATAAAATATCTAATTAAACCAACAACAAAAAGAAAAAACATATCGAAAGAACTAGCAATAAAAGAACGTGAAAAATAGAAATTAAAATACAAATATCGATATATTAATGAAATCATGAGTTCGAGAGTCAATTTCGAAACTTGATTTTTTTTACGGGAACAATTTATTTAATCATAAATAGTAAATCATTTGGGGAAAAACCAATTATATACTCAAAAGTAAACGTAGTTTGTGGAAAAAAAAACATTTTAAAGGAATTCAAACAATTATTATGTCAACAAAGTTCAAATTTATTTCTGATAGCTGGGCATAAGAACTCCACAGTTAAACGTGCTTGAGTGAGAGTAGTGTTAAGATGGGGGACCTCCTGGGAAGGCTCTAGGTAGTAACCGTTTCAGATGTGACTAGTCTAGAGGTAGAGAATTATTACGGTTATTAATTAATTAATTTATTATATATTTTCACCGAAATAAATGTTTTTTCACAAGCGCAATTAGCCACGGGATAAACCGTGGCAAAAAGTTAATTGTAGCCACGGGAGACTCTGTGGCAAATCAATACTTGCCACGAGTTTTTTTTTTCCGTGGCTATTTGTTCGCCACGGCCACTTGCGCCACGTATGATTTTTCCGTGGCAAAGTACTTTAGCCACGAAAATTTAGCACTTTTGCCACGAATTCAGCCGTGGCCCAAGTGCTCTTTTGTAGTAGTGGGGATGGAGGCGGTCCAGCCGGTCGAGCTTGAGGTACCATCTCTAAGGATTTTACTCGAAAGTCAAGTACCTGAAGCAGATTAGGTCCAAGCCCGATACGATTCGTTGATTCTTTTGGACGAACGACGATCCCGAGCCCTCAACAATATCCAGATATATCAAAAAAGGATAAAACGGGCTTTCAACAAAAGGGTTAGGCCCAGAAATATCAAAGAGGGCGATCTAGTCCTAAAATCTGTCTGGGCCTTGCTACCAGTCGACCCAAGGGGAAAATTCAAACCTAATTGGACCGGACCGTATCTAGTAAAGAAGGTTTTATCAGGAGGAGCCGTAATGCTGACAGACTTGGATGGGAACGAATTTGTCAACCCAACCAACTTGGACCAGTTGAAGCGCTACTACCCCTAACCTTGTCTCAATGTCATTTGGTAAAAGTTTATCTTTTTTATAAAACTTTCAAAAATTAAGCAAGTCAATGAGTTAGGATTACTGATCCTACTGTCGCACATCTTGAACTAATAGTCTTGATGTATTTCGAAAATTGCAAAAATCTATGTCTGAACTACGGTCGGTTTGATTCCACTAATCGTGGATACGTAGGCAACCCCTCAAAAGGGTACAACCACTGCAATAACGAAAAGACAGAAACGGTTTTCACTAATATGTCTTTTATTATTTCAAAAAAAATGCCTCACGCAAAAGTAAATCACACAAAAGTCACACAAAAAATAGTAGTAATACTTAAATAATAAAATTTAGGAGACTACTCGTACATTTTTCCCTTCCCCTTATCTTTCGGGTCACGCGGATCCCGAGACCGACGAGGTGGGGGCGAACGTTCCCTAATCACAAGTGGAACTTCCTTTACTCGAACCCGCTTCTTCGACTTTGGTTTCTCCTGCACCGGTTCGATCCGAGCTCGTACGTGCTCGGGAAGTCTATCCCGAGGACCAAGTCGGTCCTTAGCTGCCAGTCTTGGACCAAGTCTCCTTTCAAAGTCCGTCTGGGGGCTCATCTTCCCCCATGTACCTTTAGTGCTGGACCCTTTAGTCAAAGTCTTGGTCTTCCCTTTCTGGCCTGACATCAGTCGGACCATCGTAGCCGGGGTGTCACCATCATCAAAGAAACCTCGATTATCCTTAGTATGTTCTCGGCGCATCAAGTCAAAGGCTTCGTCAGTCTTTAAAGCAGCACGGGCTTTAGCAGAATCGGCCTGGGTCCACTTCGTATAAGAGTCTGATACCCAGATCGAGGGAGAAGCTTTAGAAACGGGCCAAGTGTGCCGGGTATACCATCTTTGCGCCCAAATGTCACACATCACGTCCGTTAGCTGAGTAGATTCACTCACGACCGCCTCGATTTCCAGAATTCTCTGGGCCCGACCATATTGCCTAAGTATGCGATCGGGATAAAGATGAATCGTCTGCCTAAAAGATAGGATCAGTTGATAACGGGCCCTATCTCGCAACTCTAACCCGGTCCAGACGTAAATGGGCCACCAAGGTACGGTCCAACGGATCAATGGGCCTCCATGGAAAGACAACAGCTCGTCCCCGAATTTTTGGGTAGTAAGGCGAGAGAAGTCAACAGCCCGTCTTCTTGTCATCACTTGATTCGGGCGATATCGGCTTACATCTAGAGGAGGATCCAAGATCGATAGCCTCTCAAAAAGCCATAGCTGAAAAGTCAAAATCGCGAAAAGTTAAAATGGTCAAAAAAAAAATCGCAAAAATCGAAAAAACCGAGAAAAACGAGAAAATCGACAAAAACCGCGAGAAGATCGAAGACCAAAAAAATCGAAAATTGAAAAAAATCAAAAAATGCGAAAATCGAGAAAAAATCAGCCTACCTGTAGAAGACGGGTGCTACCGGTCAGCCTGATCGATGGATCCCTCTTACGATTATCTAAGCCTTGGATAATCTCCCCAGTAATCAGCCAAGCTGGGCTATGCTCTATCTCCATTTGATCCGCTATGGCAAGAAGTCTAACATGGCCCATACAAGATAGCCAATCCATATGGCCTTCAAAAGCGTAGACATGAAGCATGCAAAAAGTAAAGGCCCTACGGCTATATGCCGGCCTGGCCTGAACGTCATTTGGGTTCATAAATTTTTCAACCAGGTCGATCAAGGAGACTGTATTTCCTTCCAGCATGCGGGACACCTCCATATGAGAAAGCCCTAAAAATTCTCTTAATTTCCTCCTTGGATCATGAACTGAAAAAGGGATAGCAGGACGAGGAATGGGGTTCCACCCTCCCACAGCAGCTATTTCCTCAGGAAGGGGACAGATTTCGCCCTGAGGAAACCTAAAAACATGACAAGTATCATCCCAATAGGACAAGCAAGCATCCAAAAAGTGACGATCCACTTGCATCTGGCGGATTGTGGACAGCTGGGTGACACCATTCTGATTCAAAATAACTTTATCAGCATCTCTGAAAATTCGGGACCAATCTTGCAACATTCCGACTAATCGATCAATACCCATGATTGAATTTCTAAAAAGGAGAAATAAGTTTCTCAAGGCTTGTTTTTCTTTGAAGGAAGAAGAGAATTGTGAATTTTAAATAAATTGTGAGTAGGGAGAGGGTATTTATAGCATGAAATCAGATTCTCCTCCTCACTTTGGGATTCCTAATCCCAAGGGATTTAGCATACAAGCCTTTTTCCTAGGATCTAGCTAAGTCATCCTGAGCATTCATATTCCTTCTCAGAGTCAAAATACCTTGTTTTCAAAAATTCTTCCAAATTCAAAATTTCAAAAAAAATCTTCTTCAAATTTTTATTCCTCAGCACGAGTCATTTCTCCTAAAAATGTGTTACATGCAAACTTTGCATAAATCATTATACAGGACAACTCAAGCAAAACCGTGCAATCAACTCCCCAGCGGCATAGACTTATACGACAAGTCTGATTCCCCACGGAGTATCATCATCAATTCAGGTACATTTCTAGTCTCTAGCCGGCGGGCCCTCCACGCAGGTCTAACGGACCTTAAACGACCCGACCGGAAGTCTGCCAGGTCTAATCTTTGATTTGCCTGGTAGCTACTCTGACTTTCGCCTTGTCCAAGCCCCATTCAGAGTGGGGGCTCTGTAGACACCCACATTTTGACCGTCAGGTGTCTATAGCAGTTTCCGACAAACACCCGATGATGATCGGACACAAACGTGCTTTAAATACTCAGAAACGGGCTCAAAATCATTGGCATTTGGCTTGGGCTCATTATGGAGTACATATCTCACAAAACCAACCTCAAAATCAGGCCCAGCGGGTCGTTTCGAGTCAAATAAGACTAATTTGGGTCGATTCCGACACCAGGGGTAAAACCGTCTTTTAACGACCGAGTCAAAACCTGTCAAAAATATTCCCGAGGTACGTGAGTCAGCCGTGACACCTCACACGGCTGATTCGAACTCTAATCCTACGAAAAATCAGCTTCACAAAATATTAAACAAATACGTTTAAGGATGGAATTCGATCTCAAGTAGGAACCTATCCGAAAACCGATTCAAACACCCGACCGAGTGCAAACACTCGGCCGAGCAGCCCTCTACCAGCCGGCTCCCTTTCTTCCTTCACAAGAAAGCGGAATCCTCATTCCTTTTGAACTCTTATCTTAAACGGTAGTCCAAACTCTTCTAGCCAAGGTCGGAAATTCCTTATAAATAGCCCCTTGCACAGCTCAAAATATATTCATCAGAAATCAGAAAAATATCATATCATATCACAACTCGAATCAACACAATATCATCAATACTTAGCATCGATACACCGACATTACAAACCCGAAGGAAACCGGCCCGATACCCGACACCCTTCACTCGTCACGCCCGAACCGAACCACCACCAACTCACCGACATCCACTCGACGCTCTTGTGCCCAAGCCACGTCCCGACGAGCCCCGATCCGAGTAAACAGAAGCATGTAGGTTGAGGGTGTACTAAACCCGATTTCTTCTTCCCTTCTCTTCTTCGTCGGTCGTCCTTTTTATTACGGGTCGTCGTCATCATTTTTTTATTTTCTAGTATCGATACTACAAAAACTATTTTCATACAACAACATTCTTAAAAATATGATATCGATTTTCTATAATCGAATATTGTATCAAAAAGAATTATATTAAGATCTCGACGATATTAAAAATCGTTACATCTTTTTTTCGTTCAAACTTCTTTTTACAAAACTTTTTTTAATTCATTCCGAATACTCGATATCGATTTCATAATCGAATATCGGGTACGACGAATATCGAAAATATAAATCGAGTATAAATTAATTCATATTTGTACGCGATTTATCAAAATTAACAATTTTCGAACAACAAGCAAAATCGGGACAGACCCGCACGCGAGTCGCGCCCCACCTAGGCGACTCGCGCACGGGCCTGAAACCCGAGTCCCTTTTTTTAGCTTTTCTCGTTCGTTTTATTATTCTACGAAACAATTTCTAAAATTTATATCTTTTCCAAAACTATTCCGAGTATTTGATATTGATTTCGTAGTCAATTATCGAATATAACGAATATCGAAAATATTAGATCGAGTGCAAATTATGTGATATTTGTACGCGATTTAATAACATCAAGTTTTCAAAAAACCGCTCTCGAAATCAGCCCGACACGCGACTCGCCGGCATCCCAGGCGAGCCGCGCGGCCAGCTGCCACGACGCGCCTTTCTCGTTTTTTTATTATTTTTCGAACTTCGTTTTTTATACAAAACAGCGTTTTTAGCGATGCTTTTCAGATTTCGATTAATATTTATTTTTCTCGATCTCATATATTTATTTTATTTGCTATATTATTTTTTTACAAATCGATACTAACTCGTTTGTTCATCTTGTAGCAATTTCATCCTTTTTTTATATCATTTGTTTTATTATATTAAAACGGTTCTCACATGCTAAAACAACTTTGACGTTAATTTTAGTTGCATTAAACCGACTTAGCAACCCATTCAATTCCTCGCATGTTTAGGAAAAACAATGTTTGCATATCATTCATCGTATTACTAACGCGCGTATTAAAAAATCATTCGATATCCTAGTAGAGGCCGCTAATGTGCGGGCGGGGTTGGGTGTTCTTAGTGAACTTCCCAACACGTACCCTCACCCCTTACTCAGAACCGTGGTTTCCGGATGTCCGAATCCATTGGCAACGAGAGTCATTCAATATAGGATTAACCGCTCAAGTCGGCATCGGTATCGATATGCAAAGGGACGAGCCCAATAAACTCTGACATCGGAACTGGGCCGTATTTGGTATACGGCCCACTAGACATAGAGTGGGCTCGAACGGTTCCGAATAACCATAAAATTCGGTGGCGACTTCAACTTCGATTTAAATTTCAATTTGACTATCTCATATGGAGATTCATTCGCCTCCCCAAACCCGCGCGTGGCCGCGTCGGGGTGGACCTATGTCATGTCCACAGTAATCTAGAAAAATCCTCCAAAATTCTAGTAGTTTACATAGTAATTAATAGTAGATCTACATAATTTCCATCAACAATTATCTAGATTTCAAGTTTGTAAGAAGATTATTCAAGTTTTATTTGAAGATTTGTTGGGTTTATTGGAGGATTAGTGACAAGTTCTCCATTTTATTCATCAATGATTCAATCTTTATTCATGATATCTTCTTATTTCTTATAGATCTACATAGTTGGTATAATTCTCTTCCGCTCTCTAATCTCTAGTTTAGTTTTTATGTTGTTTACTCATCATCATCTTGTCTTAAATCGTATTGGTGTTGTTACTTTCATTAGATCTATTTAATATGTATGTTGTAGTAATTTTCCCCTTAATAGATATTTTGTTGTCTTCCATAATGATTTTTGAGTAGATTTCTTGTTGGGGAGATTAGGGATGAGGGCTTGTATTATTTGAATATAGGGATGTTAGTGGGTTGCTTGCATGTTGGTTTATCTTATTTATGGTGTTGTGTCATTGTTGTTTTAGTCCGGCCAACTAGACCGACCTTGACTAATTTCTATCAATATGGGGAAACTCGGGGTAGAAATTACCATGACTAGGGACTTACCCTCATTCGCCGCGAAAGCGGGATTTTAGGTGAGTTTATCAATATTGCGACAAAAACTCGATTCCGACCTTCTTAGATTCCAAGTACCGAATCCCGACTTCTTCCCAACACCTTTTCCCTAGATTGACCACCCTTAGCTATTTCTCTAGATATTCCCTTAGTTTAGACTCGACCCTAGAAAAAAAAAACCCTCTAGACATCGAACACGACACTTTAAGCTTCACATCACACACCGTTCCCTGTGGACCGACCTCGACTTACCACGATTACTCTAGTAGTTTTTGTGTTATTGTTCCGAGTCTTACAAATATCGTTTGATCCCTCGTCCTTCGTTAACGACCGATCCGATTGGGAGGCGATCACCGCTTCCGATGGCCCAATGAATCTACTCTTCTCATGTTCTTCTTCGCCTAGACATCCTAAAGCACGGGTTTCGTTTCGGGATCGTTTTTCTAACCAGAAATGAGTGTAGATGCGCATAGGAATCTGAAATTATGTAAAATCTACAAAAACACTCACTCAAAGCAAAATGTTAGAAGAAACGACTCTAAAGAGCGCGTTTCGACCGGAAAAGAAAACAGGAGTCAGGAGTCCGTCATGGAAGATCTTCCAAAGTAAAAAAAATAAAAAATTGAGGGCATTGGAGTTTCCAGAGATTCTTTTTGCAGTAGAGAGCAACCTCAATGTTCGCAACCTCTTTATCTCTATTCTTAGAATTGTAGCTTTGAAATTCATTAAAAGCAGCAAGGTACCCTGACTTAACCGAGTAGTTACCACTGGGTGAAGCGCTTCAGAAAAGGGAGTATGTAGTCAAGTCCTAAGGGATGTAGGCACTTTTTATGTTGTTGACCCAAAACTAAGAAATAAGCCAGACAATTTTAGTTATATCCCAGGTGCCGACAGTTGTAATTAGATCGGAGACTACTTTTGGGATGTTTTCAGTCTCAGTAAGATTGATGCCCGTTTTGGGTATAGGAATCATAGAATTCACCCAACGAGAGCTCCAAATGCTAAGCATGTTGTTTCGGCTAATAGACCAGGCTAAATTTTTGTTCAACAAGTTCAGGCCCCCAATGCCACGCCAACCCCACAGCAGCCATTAAATTTCTTTGACAAGGTGGCAGTTAGGGAAGACAACGGGTCGGGTCTGGGTCGGGTCCACCCGGACCCGGACCCGAAGTTTCAACCCTGGACCCAGACCCGACCCGGACCCGAACGGGTCCAAAATTATCATACCCGTACCCGAACCGGTCGGGTCCGGGTCTACCCGCGGGTCCGCCTTAATTATTACATTGTTGTATTATTCATTGTTTCGATGGAAATTTCGTAGAAAAACACGAACTTAATTTCCGAAAAAAATTATGTAATGTCTTGACTCTTGAGTCATTCCTTACGCAAAAGTGTTTAGAAACCACGCATAAAAATGATTAAAAAAAGTGTCTACAAGTCTCACAATACAACCGCAAAATCTCACAAAATACAACACAAAGGTCGTCTTAAAAACATTTGTCACAAAATAATTTATTAAATAAACATAATCCTTAAGTATGTTTAAATGAAATGAGAATCGGGATAAAAGAGAAGTTTTTTAGGGTCTAAGTTTCTAACTCACGAAGTCTCAATATGTTTTAATGAATTGAAATTAATTTTTTTTTAACGGGTCTACGGGTCGGGTCTGGGTCCCAAAACTCAGACCCGTACCCGTACCCGAATTTTTTGGGGAGGACCCAGACCCGACCCATGCCCATCGGGTCTGAAAAATTTAGACCCAATCCCGATCCATTCGAGTCCGACCCGCCGGGTCTGGGTCGGGTCTTGGACCCATTGCCATCCCTAGTGGCAGTAATGGTGCTGGAGTCAAGTCTGTATTTGGAGAAGGTATTGCTGAGGAGGGAATTGGTGTTAGTAAGAATCTTCCAAGCCATTTTGGTCAGTAAAGCTTGATTAATGAAGAATAAATTTCTGATATCAAGCCCCCCCCCCCCCCCCCCCCCCCACCCCCACTTTTGGTATACTAATGAAGCTGGTGCTTCTCCAATGTACAGTGTGATTGAGTCTAGTCCCCGCCCTCAAAAAATGCGAGAGAATAGAAATAATTCTCTTATATTAGCCACACTTATCGGGATGCGGAATACCAATAGAAAGTGAGGAGAGGACATATGAGATGAGAGTAAGTTTGTCAGCTGGAGAGAGGAGAGTACCATTCCAAGAATTAATACAACGTTTAACCCTGCTAATAAGGTCGTTGTAGAATGACGTTTTATTACCTTCCACTAGGATTAGGATTCCCAGGTATTTTCCCAGTTCATTATTTCTTTTGATATGGAAGGTGGCCAAGCAATGCTTCGTACTATCCAGGGTGGTGGAGGGCCCGAAATGGATCGCATATTTGTCGAAATTAATGAGCTGCCCAGAAGTCACGTATGGTTTTTTTCATGGTGTTAATGGATCGTGAGTTATAGTGTGCAAAGAAGATTGCATCATCCGCAAAGAAGAGGTCGCTAATAGGTGCAGTAAGTCTACTAACCTTGATACCCCTTAGAGATCCTTCCGTTTGAGCGTTGTGAAGGTTAGATGAAAGTGCTTCCATACATAGGATGAAGAGGTACGGAAAGAGTGGATCTCCTTGTCTTAGACCTCTTGAAGGGATGATCCACTTGGATGGAGACCCATTAAGAAGGACCTCGTAAGTGATAGTCTCAACACACATCATAATCAGATTAATAAGCCTTGTCGGGAATAGCATATTGGTAAGGTGGATCTCAGAAAATACCATTCAATTCTGTCAAAGGCCTTACTCATGTCCACCTTGAAGGCCATGAGACCATCTTTAGCATGACGATTATTATTGATATGATGAATAAGTTCTTGAGCAAGAAGAATATTGTCCCCACAAGAGCACCTAGGCAGGAATCTGTTTTGATAAGGATCTACAATGTTGAGGATGATCTTCTTGAGCCTATTTGAGATGCATTTTTTAATGACTTTCATGATGAGATTGCAAAGACTAATGGGTCTGTAATGCTCGACGCTCTCAGGGTTATTAATTTTGGGAACCAGTGCAATGTGGGTGCGATTAAATTCCTTGAAAATGAAGCCTGTATTGAGGCAGTGGCAGGGTGCACGAGTAACATCATCATTAATGAAGTGCTAGTAATGCTAATACTCCTTCCGTTCAAGTCCAAGCTTCTCCTTCCTTATTTTAACACTATTTACAATCAAGGATAACTTTCGATATTCACGACAATCTATTAGAAAAAATATATTCATGTGAGATCTTGTTTGATTCGTCTTTAAAAGTACATTATTAATATCCAATTTTCATAATTTTTACTAATATGTTACGAAAAATATTAACGATGCAAAATACGCGTTGGCAAACGTGAAAAAAGCAAAAGGGAAGCTTGGACTTGAACGGAGGGAGTAGAAAATAGCAGGGATACCGTCCGGACCAGGAGATTTAAGAGAACTCAACTGGAAGACATCAGTGCGAACTTCTTTTGGTGTGAATGGTTCGTTAAGGTAGGAGATATTTGTAATACCCTGTATCTTTCAAATAGAGTTAAAACATTAAATATTTATTTAAACCAAGTTTTACGTTTGAAAAATTATTTTCGTGAATCAAATATTTTATTTTCGTTAAAATTAAAAATTATTCCGCTATAAAAACATGAGAATTTATTTATCGAATTATTAAAATTGTTATCTTTCAGTAAAGTTTAAAACTCAAAAATATATTTAATAATGGACCTGTCATTTTAACATTTTCTAGTCTCGTAAAAAATTTAAAAATGATTTATCAAATTCTGAAAATAATGATTTCTTATAACTATTGTTTCTTAAAACTAATTACCGTCTCACAAATTCCTTTTTAAAAAAATGAATTTTACGGTTTACATTATTTCAATTTCGTAATCTTATGTTTCAACATTTTAAGAAAGAAAGAAAAACGTTTGTACGAAAAACGGACCGAAACTCGGAAAACTTGGATCTCCTATTTGACTCTCACGTAGCACCCTACTACTACATTACTAACCTAAGCTACACCCTACTTACCTCAATTACTCACTCCTATACTCACCTCTCACTCACACCTCACATGCAATTCACTGATTCACACTACTCACACTCCACGTATAACCTACACATACACATACACATACACATACACATACACACCACCTAAACCTAACATATATCTACACTACACTACACTACTCCCTCCGATTCTTTGGGTTCGCAACATTTACTATTTGCACAAAAAATAAGAAAAGTAAGAGTGGGTCACTATGAGTGATGTTATTGTGAGATTAAACAATATAATAATGAAAAAAGTTAGATGGGTAAAAAGTTAGTGAATATTTTCGAATATAATAATGAAAAGTCAAGGGTATGTTAGTCATTTTATAAGAAAAATAAAGACCAAATTGGAAATATAGCAAACCTAAGGAATTTGCCAAATATGGAATATGTTGCAAACCCAAAAAATCGGAGGGAGTACTATATATACCATACATACGTACTACTCTTACTAGTACTTCTACTACATACATTTGCTCCATACTTTCACTTACTATATTATATACTCCGTACTATATATTATATTTACTCTATCGTTCTTTTCTACTGGAGTATCGGGAATGAGGAGCTGCCCAGTATTTGGCGGACTCATTTTTTTGGAATCGTATTTGCGTCAAATCATTTCGACCCGAAAATTTCTTTAAAGGAGGAAAAAGACGACTTTTCTTACGTAGACGATATTTTGACCTGACCACCTTAATTCTTAATAACGTTAATAAATACTCCGTAATAGCTATTAAGGTAACCAAATTTTTCTTCTAACAACATTTTTTATATATAAGTATATTGTGTTACTAATTTAATAAATTGCTTATTTAAATATTTAGGCTTGTTTGTATGACTAAATTACTTATGTATATATAAAAATGTTACGTGATATTTTATTATGACTAAATTTAACTTGACTAAACTATCACTTGTTTAATTTATTTATTTATCACCTTTACATTTCTGTTTATATGAAAAATGATAAAATGAATAAAAGAACTTAAAATGATAAAATTTACTTATATCATTTTCATTGTATTTTATATGTATGTTTAATTCTATTTGTTATGTATGTTTATTCTATTTTCTATATATTTTGTATATATGATTGTAATTTTGGTCATATTTAATTTTTTTTAGTACTTTTACATTTGTTTATATATTATAATGATAGAGTAAATTAGTAACTTGCAAAATGTTTTATTTTAATAAAACTTCACTTATTATTTTTATATAGGTAAAAATTTATGAATTTCATTTTTCTAAAATTAAATGGATTTATTATATTCCGAAATTTTTACACGACATTTATAAATATTTAAAAAAAATGATTTTACGTCAAATTTTGTAAATCGATTAAAAATGACTTAAATTATATTTTCATAAAGTAAGTTTTAAAACAATATTTTATTATACCTAAATTTTATTTTTATAAAACTTCATTTAAAAGATTTACTCTTTTAAAAATATTATACGATATTTGGGATATAATGTTTCGGGTGACACTTGAGGATTAAGTGTAACGTTGTCACACTGAAAGTAAGTATTTGAGGATTTGACTGTTTCAAATGAGTCCGACCAATTATTGAGGGTCACGAAATAAAATACTACTTGTTCACGGGCGACTTTTATATAAAGTTTACGATGCGAGTCTGAGACGAAGAGCTTGTGTTGGATCCTACCATGCGTGGTGTTTCGACTACACTTGTAATGAAAAGCAGACTCAGAGGCTGCGGTCCGAGAATCGACCTAGTGTTTAAGGTAGTCGTCCTACGGCAGTGAGTTCTGCGGTTCAAGAGTCTACGTAGGGTATGTGGCGCACATATAGACAAGTACTTGATCAGTATTAACACCTAGGTAGCGGGGGCAGAACATGATTCTGAAAACTGCGGGTTCCCTCTTGGTGATGCAGAGAATGTAATCATCAGCTTTCATTTCAGCCCAGAGCCTCGTTTGAATAAACGTATAATATAATAGAAGTTCGGGCCCAATTGAGCCTTATGGGTGAGATGTAAACCTCATGGGATCGGTTCGGTCTACGAGTCGGTAACACGGTTACTTCTATTGGTGAGATGCAAGCCAATATGGAGTAGCGGTGATACTAGGAGCCACGACTCGTGTGTTTATTCTCTGTTTACGTGAAAAATGATTTTAAAAAAAATCAAATGGCTGCCAATGTCCCATCTTTTAAACTTTATCGTTTTCATCACCTCACATGTTGATAATTGAATTAAAAGAAACTATCTGTTACGTGATATTCTTTAATATTTTTATAAGCATATTATTTGTTATTCACATGATTGTCTTATGTGTTCGAGGTGATGTTAGATGAACGACTTGGTTGCTGTCCCGCTCAGCGTCCACTGTTTAATTTTTTTTGCAGGTCTAAGACATTGGGGAATCGAGCGAGAGAGATTTAATAATATGTTTGTATAAAATACAATTTATATTCTGTACTAAGTGAATCAAGACTATGTAATTAATAGTCGTTTGTTGTAAGGATCCGTAGCGATCCGGATTTATTTACACTCTGATATAATTTAAATTAAATGACTTAGATAACATCCGCATTATCTATTATTTTAAGTCATCGAAAATCCGGGTTGTTACAATATTACCCATCATTAAGTATATTGGTGAAGTTGAGTGTGGAATTAATAGGAGAATAAGCTGTTGATGGAGAGTAGTTGGTGTTAGCTAGCTTAGTGTGTTCTCATAAGGTGTAGGAGGGCTCAAGTCTGAAGGGAGCCAGGAAGTAAAAAGGGATGAGAAGTGAGCAGAGAAGGTATCACCAATCACAACAGGGTCGTAAGTCCAACAGTTATTGTCCAGCTTAATAGCAGCAATAAAATTGTGGCAAGCCCTGCCTTTGACCCTGTTGAAGAAGAATTTTGTGCAGGTATCGCCATTCATATCCCAGTTTAACTTAGTCCTTTGTTTCCAGTAAGTGGTCGTGGCAGTGCAGAAGTTGAAAAGATCTTCATGGTGTTTGGTGTAAAGATTATTAGCATCATGTCCTTTAAAAATATTTTCCAACTCATTAGTTAAAGTATCATCGAAATCAGTCCATTCCTTACCCCATTCAAAGTGCTTATCAAGAGACCATTTCTTCATACAATCCCTGGCTTGAGCTAACTTTCGAGCCAGAATAAAAGAGGGAGATCCATGAAGCATTTGTGTACTGAGTTCACTGGTCCAGGAGCTCATCACCTTGCTCAAGCAGTCTGCATGAGCAAAATTCCAGGTCTCAATCTTGTATGGTTTATGTTTGGTAGTACGACATATGAATAGATAAATCTCGATCATAGCATGATCACTAATTTGTATGGGGTGATGCTTAACAGCTGTGTTGGGAAAGATTGTTAACCAAGAAAGAGTGGCAAAAGGTTTGTCAAGGCGTTCATATGTTCTATTGATCCCTTCTCTATTGTTGCACCATGTGAACCGCGGTCCCTTGAAAGGAATGTCAATAACATTGCAGTCTATCTTCCATCTGGTGAGTTGGTCAGCACCTCTAAGGGAAGGATTAGAGTGGCTTAATTTGTCTTCAAGATATTCAACCTGATTGAAGTCTCCCATAAGAAGGATAGGTTGATCAAAGCTCTTTAAGTGATTGTGGAGCTTGTCCCAAATTGCTTGTCTTTCATGGAGATAAGGGCTACCATAAACAAAAACAAAATAACAAACATATCCTTTTATTATAGCTCTCAGTGATATGAAATTGCTACATTTGAAGCATAGATCCATTGAGAGAGATCCGTTCCAACCAAGCCAAAGGCCGTGACGGGCGGGGATTTGTCGCGGAATCCCCACCGATCAAATAAAGTAACCGGCTATTCCTACGGTAAATAGGGCAAGTCGGGTCGAATCCACAGGGACGGTAAAGTATAGCCTAGACTAAGGTCGCCTAAAAACTAGACTCGGTCAACGGACTAAACTATCCTAAAGAATGATGAGGAGGGAAGAGACTAAGGCTAAGACTAGGGGAAACAAACTAGGAGAAAGGGCTAGGATTAGGTCGGGGTCAAAGGGGTAACGGAGTGGTCGAGGGAGAACTAGAGAGGAGGAGGTAGTAGGGTGATCTAGGTCGGTCCGGGCTCTCGCAACTTAGACCAACCTAGAGGTTCCACCTAGAACCCATCGAGGCGACACACACGACAAACGGGGTTCTAGCGCGCTACGGTCCTAGGTCCAATCCGGGCTCTCGCAACTTAGACTTGACCTAGGGGTCGTCCTCACCGGGCTCTCGCACCTTAATGAGGGAACCGAACCCACAACAAACTAACACCCACAAAGAAAGGCAAGAAAAACAAGCATTCCAACCTACTTAGTCTTTCAAGCAATTCAACAAACATGTGGTGTGCATAAACCAAGAAGAAACCCAAATCTTCCACCCATCATCTCCAACAAACCCTTAATCACCCAATTAACACCCTAATCGTCCTACTAACCCTAGCAAGAATACTACTCTATCATTATCAAACTATAACTAACAAAAACAAGATGAATCAAACTAAGAACCAAAACAAACATAAACAAACTAATGAAAACTATGAACTACAAACATTAAGATGAACAAAGATTGAAACTTGGAAGAACAAAACAAGAATAAGAGAAAGGAGGAAGGATTATACCATACTAGAGGAAGAAGAAAGGAAGAAACTTGCATTAATGAGAAGAATCCAATACAAACACCCTAGGTTGTCAATCTTGGGTGATTCTTGAAGAATCCCTTAATACAAGTACTAAACTATGATTAACTAACTAATTACCGACTATTCTACACTAATCTAATCTAATCTAACCTAAAGTAGTCTAGGGTTTTAGGAGGAATCAAGCCAATAACATGAGATAGTGTCTTAATACAAGAGGGGGGTATATATAGGGTTTAAGAATGAAAGGAGAAGGAAGGAGCAAAGCACGGGCTGACTGGGCACTTTCCCGATCGGGAAAGTGGGAAATCCCGATCGGGAACACCCCACAGTACCCCGTCTTGCTTTCCTCTTTATTCCCGATCGGGATGAGGCCATACCCGATCGGGAATAGTCTTGTAGGCCTCCAATATGAACTTTTCGGTCCCTCCTTGGTTCTCATGGCCTTCTCATCGATTCTCGGGACTCGGGATCGGGTCTCGGAGGCTCGGGATTGGGTCCCAAGGTCTCGGGGTCGATTCCAAGGCATCGAGTCATCGTTCCTTAGCTTCGTTGGCTCCAAAATGTGTATGTATAGAGTCGGAATCACTCCAACTCTTCATGAATGGTCTCGGGAACCTGAAACGAGCTAAAGGAAACATAAGAAGCCCATAAACCGCTCCCAAGGAGCGATTAAACAAGAAAATGAGACCAAAACACTACAGAATAGGCACTACAAACGACACTTATCAGGCCGCCCCTAGTGCCTTGTCCATCGATACCTACGTGATTAGAGTATCCTAGAGAGAACCTCAGCCTGCTAACATAGTCTACTGGACACTTAGTTTCACTTAGAAATACTAAATCATATGATTTATTCTTGACCGTCGCTCTAAGCTTGGGAATTGCATGGGTGAGCGGGTAATTAAGCTCCCTACAATTCTAGAGCAGTCCTCTCATGGTTACGGGGTAGACTGTTTTGGGACAGTCTCCAAAAACCCTATCAGTTTCATCGTATTCAATATTAAGTTCTTCAAGATCAGCGTCAGTGATGGTCATAATGAATCCAAAGTTAGAGGTTCAGGAGTCACAGTTGTAAACTTCAGCTTTTAACCAAGAGATAGGAGGTAGGATTTAGCAGAGCTCTTATCAGCGAGCGAGCTCACCTCCAAGGAAAGAAGATCAGAGTCAGAGTTTGACTTGCGTTTGGAACAAGGTTTCTTACGTATTGTAGAAAAGAGGTTGATCTGCTGAGTAAAAAGCTGGATATGAAGTATGTTGCTTGAAAGGTTTTTGATGAGAACGAAGAAGCAGATCAGCCTCAGAGGGCCAAACAAATCAGTTGAGTATCCCTGGAATTTGTTGTCAACTTCTTGAAAGAGATGGAGGACTTCTGGTGTGGTGATACTGTCGGCGAAGTGGGGAGTAAGCATCCCTTCAGTACGAGGAACAAAGGTAGAGTTCACAGCCTCAGAACGTGATGTGATAGACTCCTTAGCTGGAGCTGGAGCTGTGGGCAGGATAGGTGACGAAGTAATCTGGGGATCTTGGGTGGTTACTTGTGTAGGGGCTTAAGCAAGAGGAGGGGGAGTATCTCCGCAGGCATCAACGAAATCCTCATCAGAGAAGTCAGAGTCAGATGAGATTTAAATTACAAAGTCGTAATTGTTGTGCTCTTCAGAACTGTAGAGCGACCATTCTGGAGACGACCGAGGGGTGGAACTATTGTCGTCACTCTACTTTTCCTCGGCATCGGGATTGTTCATCATTGCGTTGTTATGGTTTTGGGGTTGAGTGAGCAGCGGCCAAATCAGCATCAAGGTTAACTTGAACCTCATCTAATGGTGGTTCATGGAAAGGGAAGTGGGCATTGGGTGGAATATCAAAAGTTTGAGCCCAACCACGGGCGTCATCAACGGCAAAAGCTGCTTTGTAATTTTTTTTCAAGGCGGTAGTTCATAGCTTCGAAAGGCATGACGTCCTCATCCCTTGAATAACACCAATCCATGTCAGTGCTTAGAGGTGTCAAATAAGGGTCTTCTGAATAACAGGTTGATAGCGGATACTTCTTGGAATAGGGAGTTTCAAAAGGCACTCCACGCCATTCCTTGCTGTCATTCTTAACATTTGGAGGGTTTATTTAAAAAAATTGTCTTGCTTGAGCTCAAAGACGCGGCCCTGTTTTTGGGTCTCATTAATCATAAAGTGATTGATGCGAAGTGAGGGTCCTATGAAAGGTTATGAAGTGACCGAGAATTCATTCCTTGGTAGACCTTCCCACTGGACAAAAGACCCAAGTTGTAATCTATGTAGTTGTCAGCAAAGTAATTTGCAGGGACGATGAGAGAAGCAAAGCGCCTGACCCTGAATTAAAAGTAAGGTTTTTCGAGGTGGAGGGGATAGCCCTTATGTCTAGGTTGAGCATGGTGTGACGACCAATGGTTTCCAGAATAGTGAAGCTCTTGATGTGGATTTCTAGCATGGTGTGATCCAGATCATCAATGATGGTGGAGAGCATTTCCTTAGAGTGGACAGATTTGTGTCCAATCCTACCGCACTTAGTGCAATATTTAAAAACTTCTTCATATTGAAAGAAGAAGCCCAGGATCAGGGGGTCCCCAGAGAAACGAGAGCCTTAATACGGAGATAGTCATTAGCTAGGTGGCAGGATATCAAAGTGCTCTGCTTCAAAGTCGCTACTGAGAAGTTGACCAACAGTATTGGCAGTACCCATGTTCAGATACTCAAAGGGGAGGCCGCATACCCCGACCCAAATGTAAGCAGTTGAAAACCTTACAGTCCGGGGCACGAATTCAGGGGACCAGGCGGAGAGGACAATAAAAGCTCCATGGATAGTGTTAGGAAATAAGTGCCTAGCAATTGTCCTTTTAGGCCTTGAATTGATTTGTTCCTGATATCTTTCCTAAAGTTGATCTTCTTGTTTTGGTAAACATAAGATTGTCTGGTTTTAGGAAAGATTAGCCTTGTTTCCTAATTAGTTTAGGTAACTAGTTTAAGTGGAATAATACTATATAAAGACCTGACTAGTTTCTAGGTTAATTAGAACAGAGAGATGATTTGAGAGCACAATATAGAGGGCTGATCTGTGAGGTTTTCTTGAGGGAAAAACTCAGTTTGTTCCGAGTCCCTATTATTTGGTGGGTCTATTGATCTCGACTTCGTTGGAGATCGTTGGATTTTGTTCGGATCTTGGTTGGCTGCAAGATCGTTTGTTCTTCGTCTCGTTGGTGAGTTCGTCGCAGGTCAAACTCAATCTGTGTAGTCTCTTTCCAGTTTGAGATTACTATCTGGTTGGTAGAATTGGTAGTACTTTTGGCTTTAGCTGTGAACTATTAAGCGCGTGTATTACAGTCTACTGTTGTACTATTATCTCCACAATAGTGAATTTGGTCTCCTTGTCGGTGTGGACGTAGCCAGTGATTTTGCTGGTGAACCACGTAAATCTGTGTGTCAGTTTAATTTATTATTGTTTGCTATTTGTTTTGTTCTTCTCGCGTAGTTAACCAACCGTTGGTAACGGGACGCCTCCGTTACAACAGATAGAGATGAATGAGCAATCAAGAAGATCAGGGCGGTCAAGAGAACCGCAAAGTGGAAGATAAATAGGTCGCCCATCTTGTGAACCTCGATCTGTCCACGAGTAACTCAGTGATCTTCAATCACAAAGTTGATGAGCTCTGCACTAAAATTTCGATAGTTTATCATATAGCCCAAAACACAACGTTTCCAAAAGGCAAAAGAGTCGCCCGGGAAGTCGGGATTCATATTGATAAAGGGGCCTGTACGAGGATACTTTCAAGCAACGTGGAAATCAATTTTCACACCAAAAGCAACACTAGAGTGGATATTAGCAACCCGAGGAATACTTGGACCGGCTTCAGCAAAGTGATTGGAAGTAAAGTTGAGAGAAACAGAGAAGTTATTTGGAGTGGGATTGGAGCCCATTGTAGCAATGAGGGATGAAGTGAATGATAAGTATTATTGGGGTTATGTTGTGAGCTGTGGACGATGAGCTCAGAGGCTTGAGATTATATATAGTAGCCATTCTCAGGGGAGGAAGTTGTGCAGACTAACAAGGATTTAATGCGCGGCTAAAGGGGATTGGGTACAAGGGAGGAACCTAGTGGCTGGATAGTAGGTGGAATGATTAGAAGATTTTAGCGAATACAAAGAGTTATGCCAGAGAGAATAAGTTCAAAATGTCGATCTTGGGAAGAAGGAAAAGAAGATATTTAGGTGTGCGAGAGGCTTAGAAAACCGACGAGGTAGGTTATAGCTAATTATTCATTAAGGTCAGTTTTAAGCCGTGAATTGGATTAGTTGTTAGAGCAAATTTGTTGGCTCAAAGAGTAATAATGAGTTGAGGAAGAAAATTTTTGGGTGAATAGATTTTGGTTTGATAGTTGGATTATGCAGTGGAAGAGATGTTAATTTGATTTGATAAAACTGAAATGGGAGCAACGTGTCACGGTTGGCTTGTTGCCCAACCGATGTCCGCAAATTGGGCGCGCTTCAAGGATCAAGGAGTCAAGCTCAACGGAGGTTTGGAGAAGCATCCGGAAGCGTCCAGAGATATCTAGAGTCTTGGAGAAGTCTCTAGAACCTGGTAGAGTCATCTAGAATATTCTAGAGGGGTCTAGAATATTCTAGAACATTGTAGAGGCATCTAGAATATTCTAGAAGGGTCCGGAATATTTTAGAATATGGTAGAGTATTCTAGAAGTATCAGAATACTAGAGAGTCTTCTAGGTTGTACTAGATTGTTCTAGGATGTTCTAGAATAGTCTAGGAGGGTCTTGTACATACTAGAAAGTTCTAGGCATCATGTAAATATAGAGTTTTGTGTAGAAGAGTCTAGAAGGCTCCCGAGAATTCTAGGAGCCTTGGGGTTCCTGAGGGTTCCAAGGAGCCCTATAAATAGGGGTGCGTGGTTCATTTGCCACCCATCCACAAATCCACAAAACCACACAAGTCCACAACACTCTCAAGCATTGTAAAGCTCACATTGTAAAGCTTTATCAATAAAGCAATCTTTCCCTTTTAACTTTGTCTCTTCGTTCTTTACTTAATCTCGATCTTGTCAATCCGACTTAAGGCGTAGTATTTGGGTTTGCCTGACTTAATTTGTGACGGAACTACGAGTTAAGTGGCACACGAGTCTTTCAAACGGGTTGAAAGAGTCATCTCGTGACAAACGGCTCAGAAAAAACAGTTGGGGAGAAGGTTGATCTGAGATTGGATTTGGAAAAATTGGGGAAAAAATTAGGATTAGGGATAAGCTCTCATAGAGAGATCGAGAAAGGGCCCGCTTTGTTACTTTGTTATACCTTGAGTTAGTTAGGAATGAGGACATTCTGGGTTTCTCCAATTTTACTTGAGCTTTGGTGGAGTCTCCCTGGTTTCAGCTGCATTTTGTTGTTTCTTCATAGTAAAAACAATAGGACGATCACTGGAGAGGATCAAAATGTCACTTCTGTCTAAGCGTGCTGGCCATGAAAAGTGAAAACTAAGCTTTGTGATACACCAAGGATGGAATGGATGATATATAAGGAAGGCATCAAGATTACTTCATGTAAAAGTTTCTGTACATTGTGTTTTGATACTAAAAACGAGTAATACCTAAGCCTAAGGATATCTTCCACAATGTCTAAAACGGTTTACACAGTAGGATGATAAAACAATAAAATGCATTTCCCGGCGTGGGTATTTACATGTGAAAATAGCTAAAACCTAAGCTTGCAGCCCACCAATCAAGCCAGTTGGCAACGCCTATCTTTGTATTTGGTATGGGAGCTAAAATAGAAGTTGCAGGAGCACGGGTTGGCAGAGGATGCGTTTTACAAATTGGACCCCGTTTGATACTTTAATTTACAATTCATGAGACCCGATATTTTGGTCTTATGTACCTACAATAAGAAACAACAATGGATGTACTGAGAAAATACTACTACTAAGTCCAGATAATTGTGGACAAAGAATGGTACAGTAAAATGCAATACATTAATTCAGAATAGGGTTTCTCCGTTACCACCCTAAAATAGGAGTATACTCCATAAAAGAGAAAAACACACAAATAGGGTATTATTTTGGTAGGGAATAAGAGTGAAATCCTTAAGCAACACTTACCAATCCAATATGCATCACAAAAGTATGAGGGGATAGTTATAAACAGCATTTATTTGATTTTTGAACCTTCAGCCACATATTTCATCCTTTTAACTTGACTCAAAACTCATACTCCGTATCTGAGACCTCTGTGCTAGATTCACAGTGACACACAGAACGCGAATCTGAGCATCACACAGCATGGTAGAGTCGTGCCTTTGACGTCTGCCTACTAATTCCCCAAGCATAGGCCACCACATTGGAATAAAATCTTACTCCATATCAAATTAATCACACAATATAAAAGTACCACAACTTAGGTATCAAAAAACTTACAGGAGTTTAAGCTGACAGTTACTTTTTGGTGGCATCAGTAAACATGGCTCTAGTCCAGTGCTCAATGTCTTCAATTTCAGATGGCGGTGGAGGGAAATGTGGATGTTCTATAAAGTCCCATCCATCATTTTCATTCTTTCCAGCATGAGCACTGTCAACTGCATATATACAGCTAGGAGAACTTGGACGACTTATATCGTACATATTTCTCTGCTTCATGGAAACAATGATTGACGAAAAAGGATTATCAGCACCAATTTTAAAAATGATCTAGATGAAGTTCATACAAAAGTAATAGAAACCACAGAGTTAGAAAAAAAAATTGATTTCAGAGCAGAACTGTAAGTGTAAATTCATGTACCCAATTCAAGTAACGGCTATAGAATGCTTGAGCTTTTACTGAGAAGTGAGAAGGAGAAATTTGTTAATCTACGCCGTTACACTACAACTGCACAGCAGATATGTCATGTATGAATATGTGAGGGTGCTATGGTCTACAAGTCACGGCCCCGTGGCTGATAGGTGACGGAAAGGAGCTAAAGTCTAGGGATAGCTGGATAGTCATGTGGGTAGGAGAATGGGGAGAGCTGATCCGATGGATGTCATGGCAGGGTAAAGGGCCAATGCTGCTGCAATTAAGTTTTACAACAGGAAAGTGTCGGGAAAATAATAGTTAGAGACTAGGCGAGGGTGGGTACTACGATTTACGAAACACTTACGGAGTAAAATTTAGGGACATAGATGGGATTTTCTAAAGATTCGTAAAGTTGTAATTTGACTCATGTAAAGACTCATATAATTATAATTTTTACTCATACCTAGTGAAAGATATTAACGGTTTAAAATGTGTCTCGGCAAATGTGCATAATGAAATGGGTAAATTGGAGTTGAATGGAGGGAGTAATAGAATTTGCAAATTGATTCTTAAATTGCAAATGCGTATAGGCAATTTTCCATTGATTCATGATAAATGTTGCTTTGACAATCACATAGACTAATTGCTACAAACATCCGTTTTTTTTCTTATCATTCTTTAATATTTGTGAGGAGTATTTTATTGAAATGGAAAGAAAAAAACGGAGGTAGTATGTATAATTTAGCGAGCCATTTTACTAACATATATTTGAAACCAAAAAAGTACCAAGGCCTTTGTTTTAATTGTAATGGAACAAGTCTATTTACAACAACATCAGAGCCTTAGTCCCAAAATAATTTGGTGTCAGCTAATAGTCATATAAAAAGGCATAATAGTTTTAAGCAGTAATAGTGATAAGTAGAATAATAATAAAAAAAATGCACATAGTTTAAAGTGGTAGTAATAAAGTCTATTTAAAGGCTATAAATAAAATTCACATGACCAAAAAAAAAATTAGTCTGCAACGATAAAAAAAAATTGTAGATACAATCATGCAGAGCTTAATATCCTTCGAATGAAGTGAAAATAAGACTAGTCATAGCTGAGATATTTACTGTTAAAGGTTGTCCATGTGAGCTATCCAGCATCGTACTTGAAGCAATCATAGAATTCGTGTTCCACTCAGATTTATTCAGCTGCTGAACTTGCTTACAAGATCTTCAAAACAATAACAGCAGAGAAGATAATGTAAGAAAATCAAACAAAGAAAATCCTTTTTTGACGAATAATAAAGGATACAATTAGAGGTTGTCAATGAGAATCCAAAATGATCCCGAATATAAGAAAAAAAAACATAACTCAACATATACAAGATAAAAACTAAATTAATTGAAATTCAAATTCATAAATTAAAAAGAAAAAGAAATCTATAACTTCAAACTTTCCAGCACCCAGAAACTTCAATAGTTTTACGAGGTAGAAAGTGGAAAATTTTGATGTACAGTGATATGTTTGTAAAATAGAAAGTTAAATATGTTGCTCGTCTCCCTAAGTATGTAGAAAATTAGTCTAAACTAAGTAACTTCAAGAAGGAGGACAAGTTTCAAGTCCAGGCACCACGTGCAAATTAGAGTGTAATTATATAGCTTATACCCGTCCCGTGTGTTAATAAATTATTCCCTCCCCCCACAATTATCTTCCCACTTATAAATGGCACATGGATTAAGAAATGAGTAATGAAAGGTGGTAAATTGTTGGAGTGAGGTTCAAGATGTCGAATCACAAAAAGTAACCAATAGAAAGAGTATAATTGATGAATAAGGAAAGTTTTGAAGTGGGAAAATCCTAGTGGAGTTTCCTTTTAAGGAAAGTGGGAAAATCTTACTGAGGGGAGGGAGTAGGATTTAGGAACCCCAAGCAACGGAGTAACTTCTAGTCTTTCCTCATGTAGAGAAGGTTTTTTTTTTCGAAAGGAAGAAGGCATATATATTAATCTCAAATATGAACAAATAGAAAAAAAGAACACTGAAGAAAAAAATAATAAAAAATTGGTAGACCACCTTGAACACGCCATTTTCAAAGAGAAAACTGAGCGGACTTCCTTAGATGAAGAAAGAATTGCCAGCAATTTCGCAAATGCTTCAAAGGTTGAAGAATCAGTTGGAACATCCAGGCATAGAGAATTATAACAGTAAGCTGTTATACATGCAACACTTTTCTTGAGGAGGGCAATCCCTTTTTGCAAATCATTATGTGTCTCCAGCGAATGCGGTGAAGCAGCAGAATAATTAAAACTGATACTTCCAGAAGGATCCAGATAAGGAGTTCTCTCAGGTTCCATTGCTCCAACTTCAAAATTGCCAGAGCTCCTTTCCGTCCATGAATTCTCCCCTCCAGTGGCGCAGTAATTTTGCCGGGGAATAAAGAGAGGATACTCATTGCTGTGGTAAAAAATTATTATGTTCGGATTGTTGGAATAAAACTACAAGTACCAGTTCCTAATTCCACAAATCTCGTGTATTTGTGTATACTTCAATAATTATGAGTCAATAATTACTAATGAGTCAATAATTATGATGCTATACTTCAATAAGAATACCTTGGAGAGGAAGGACGAGCATTCCAATATGAATCGCGTTGCCATATGCGAGAGCAAGAGCCCTGGAGAGACAAATATTAGGGAGAAATCAATCAGGTAGTGTTTGAGAGCTTGAAATTACTTTCATTTTCAGCAATCGCTATTCAATTATTAACATCCATTTCCAATTCCAATTCCAAAATGTTGTTTGGGTACCCTCAGAATAGGAATTGTATTCGGCGGGGGTGGAGTCGGGTGAAGGTCACCAGAAAGAAGTTAAAGAAAAAATCATTAGAAAAATTTGAAGGAAAATTTTTCGAAATAATTTATTTCGACGGTATTGGGCAAAAAAACAACTATGATAGAGGATTTAATAGTGACGGAATATACTATCATGTAGGAATTTGAGGAAGTCAAATTGAACTAGGTTGGAATTGGTAAGGAATTGAACTCAATTCTAATCCCAAATTCTGGAGGTTCCCAAACGCTTGAAATGTCTCAATTCCGTAATTTTGTTCCAATTTCAAGTTCCCAAACATATCAGTAATGAAATTAATGGCTGAAACCATAGTACCATACTCACAATGAGTTAGAATTTATGACCACAATAGTAAACAAATTTTCAGGTACCATGAGGAAATGTATGGACCAACATCTTACCGCGTAACCAGAGTTGTGAAGTGCAGGCAGACCTAGACTGTGAACGATGATATTAAGCAATTGCACCATGTACCTGACATGACATATATTTAGATCACAAAAGGGTAGTAATTTTTCCTAACGAGACTTTACTCAATCCTAACGTGATATGACAAATTTGCCCTTGTCATTTCTCAAACATTTTCAATCGGTAGACCTAGTCTTCTCTCTACAAAAAACCCAAAGTTGCCACCATTACCAGATTTTCAACCACCATAAAATGACCACCCGTCGTCGACATTGCTTTTGCCACCTTTGTAATTACTCCGTACATCCCAATTCCCACACCTAAAATCTAGATTGCCTCTTTTTTTTTTGCATTGCCAATTTCACTAAACTAATTTTTCTTGAAATTCCCAGAACCCAGATACATCTATACCTTCTATGTGCATCAATTTTCATTATTTTTATCAGAAAATTGTATGCACCAGTATATATTCTACTAGACGGAAATCCTTGATTGTCAAAGTTTACAACTTTTTTTCTTTTATATGAATGACAATTATTTGATTAATTTCTGGGTTTTTTTTATAATCGTGGAATTGAGTAATTATTACTTGTACACTAAATTCTCTTTCTTTGAGTATCATATGAATGATAATTTATGAGATTTATAAATTGTGAAAATTGTTATAAATTTATGACACTACTTAATTGTTGAATTTGTTTCACTGAGATTAATTTTTGAATTAAAAAATTCCTTCTTGTGATATAGAGTGTGTTTTATTTTAATAAAAAAATTCCCTTTATTACGTAATATAGTATATTAGTATGATAAAAAATAATTAAGAGTAATCGATACTACATCATCGCTACGTCATCGATGGAAGTGTTTGATTGATTATGTAAATTGGTAAAAAGAAGAGGAGAGATTGGATTTTGGGTAAAAAGGCTAAGGGTTTATAAAAGGTAGAATTGGAAAATTTTAGAAAAATTCGTTAAGATTGAGTAAACATTTGTTAGGAAAAAAGTAATTCCGTTAGATTATTAACGGGATTTGCTAAGATCGGTAAACAACGGTAAGACATGAAACATATTATTATCACAGTTCCACAAATAATATGGAACATTGGATAACTTTTCCTGATCATGAAGATAAAGACAAACCAAGCTGGCAACCTCCAAAAGTGTGATTGAGGAGGTGCAAATGCACTCGTGCACGTGAATTAAATTAGTGGTTTGGTTTCATCAATGAAAATTCGTCTATGTTTTGCTCTATGGGATGTTTAAGTATTCCAACTAACCAACATGGAAAACAATATTGTTAATTCAGGTTGTTGGACTGTATGAGATACCCAACCAGTGAACCATAAGACTATTCCTTAGCAATTAGCACAAGCTTTTTTAGATTTAAATGAACTAACAAAGAAAATATTTGAGCTACCGTCACCTTAGTTTAATGTTCACAGATTACTAGAGAAATGGAAAATGCTATAAAGTCTATAACTGAAATCTGAAGATTCTACTAAAGTTTAAAGCATGCATGTGACACATTGAGTATAATTCATTTCCGTTTTGCATTCAAGGTTTTGGCATTTGCAGATCTAAAGGTGTGTGGTTAACAGTATTATGGATGTGTGTGCAGTTCCTTGAAAGTTAAGCAATTCTTGATATACACTATGCTCCATGAAACATGGCATTTTATTTGGTGGAACTTTGCAAAAGATACAACACACCTCCTAGTGGCAAGCTTTCGTCCAATAGATACGAACTCATTTGTCTTTCATAAGTGCATGCCCACACCAAAATTTCAGTAACACACAATGCAAGTTGAACGTAATTTTATTTAGTAACCTTCTTTTTGTGCATTTATAAGCTCTGATATATTTAAATTTGTCTTTACCTATAACATCGAGATAAATGGTCTAGGCTTGAGTAGAAAACATCAAAGCCTAAAATATCCAACATATATGAGTACAAAAAGCATAAATAAAATATACCCCAGTGATGCTGCAAGCTCTTTTGCAGGAACAGAATGAGGATTTAAGCCACGTGGCAAGCGAGCATTGCAAATTACATCATATTGGCCGTTGAAGCCATCACTCTTCTCATGTTCAACTTTTACCTAAAGGGATACGAGGAAACATGTACTTTGAGAAAGAGAAAAAATACATCAGTCAAATGGAACAAATTCTATTATGCGTTCTATAGTCAACATAAGCGCTTGAGCACTGAGAAAGTGTACATCGAATGCATGTACCCTTCTCAAATACTCCCACCTTTTTCTTGAATAACCTTACTTCCCTTATTTGAATTTTTTTATTCTCATTCCTTCTTTGACAACTCACTATGATCAATTATCACTCTATCCTCCTAGATCTAAGTGGGTGAGACTTGGGGTGGGAATTGGAGATGGAAGGAGGTGGGGCAGAGTGAGGGATATAAAAGATAGTAGTGATGGATAGGGTTGTGCTGGTCGTTGATATTGGTGATGGAGGTAGGGCAGAGGGGACGGTGGTGATGGTCGTTGATATTGGTGGGCGGTACAGTGGAGGGTTGTGTGATGGTTTTGTTGAATGTTGAAGGGAAGTGGGATAGTGCCGGAGTGATCATGAAGGAGGATGGTGGTGTACCACAGAAATGAGAAGAGTGAGGGTAGAGTCATGGGAGCAAGAAAGAGGGGTTATTATGGTAAATTTTCAATTCTCCTTAAGAACTGGAGGAGGAGCTATTATGGTAAATTGCCCCATGGGGCTTTATTTTCAGCTCACTTCAATACAGCCCCATCGGGTTCATTTTGTCTAAGCCTCTCAGTTAAGTTGCCACCTCACTTCCCACTTCTTCCCACTTCAGTGAGTTAAGTTCAGCCGACATCAGCCAAAAAAGGAGGGAATATATTAAGCAGATAATTAAAACAGTTCGTCTTTCTGCTGCAGATGATTTTTGAATAAGAAAGGTGACGGGTATCAACACTGCCACAAATATCTCGCTTCTGATCTCTAGCTTGCCAGAGGAGACAATCAAGACGGAGGTTAGCTATAGAGGCAGCAAAAGAACTGGAAGAGAGGAAAAAGTAGGCATCAAATGGGTGAAACCCAGGCTTAATCAGTAATAATGTTGTCATCTCGCCAGACGATGGTAGAAGCACATAGATAAAAATTTAAACAAGTTAATATACTCGGTGAACAAATCATGTGACTGAATACAGATTAAAAGTCATATTCATCCAGTTGACTCCGAAGACACAGAGACATACGAAGTATTAGACAAAAACTGAGCTAGCACCAGCCAGATTAAATTTATATTAGCTGATATTGCCAATTTACTGTCTAGATGGTAGTCTATGATCGAATGTAACTAAATTAGCATGGGTAACAACGCAAACATAAAGACAACATATACATGTAAAATTGCAACATAAGTTATAAAATTCTCAAAAAAGCGTACCCGACGCTGTGGGAACAATTTGCAGATCTGTTTAACAATAACTGATTGTTTATGTAACCGTTCTGAGGTTATTGCCATCTGCAATTTAAGGCCAAGATAGAGTATCAGGCGCCTCCAAACTTGGAGAATTACAAATGAGACGCAATACAAAATCGTACTCCCTCCGTTCCAATGAGATGTATACATATTTAATTTTGGTCTGTTCCATTCATTTGTATACATTTCTACTATTGTCTGCAAATGAGTAACTTTAACCCTAAAAGTCACATGCACAACTCCACCTAAATCCAGGTGCAAAAAGCAAATGTATACAACCCATTGGAACGGAGGGGGTATATTATATCTGCATCTAATACACGTCATGAGAAATTGAATCACAATAGGTCAGATGTGAACACTTACATGTCCAAGACTCTGTGTGTATATCCAATTAGGATAAGACTTCTCCAATTGTTCAACACGATATTTTGCTAGCTGAAGAAAAGAAGCAAAAAAATTATGCAAAAAAATTCAATACAACTTCACAGCCCTAAGTGGTAATACTCGAATTAATTTGGGGGCCACGCTAATTAGTGTAACGGAGATTTAGTAACCAAAGAAATGAAAACTGAGCGAAAAAAAGGTACTCAGTAGTTAGATGCATATTACCATATTTTTTGAAGAATCAAGCAACTCATATCTGATTTTGAGATCATTAGACATCTTTTCGAATTTAGTCTTGGCTGCCATAGATAAAGTATCACTATTATTTTCTCATGTAATTATGAGTAAGAATACAAGCCAATAAACCATATCAGATGGGTAAAAAAGAAGACGGGACCTACCATGCTGCAGTTGTTCTCTTCTGCTGTGAAGCTTCTCTTTTAGTCCATAGATCTTCTCACTGCGAGAAATTCTCCAGTTCAGCTGCTTATCTGTTTTTCCCTAATGCATAACAACTAAAATTCATAACTTCCTGAATGTATTCCATCATTTGAGTAAAAGGAAACGCAAAACGTTTATGATTCCATGATACAAGACAAATAATGCAGTAAAACAACTTCAAACTGATTTAGGGATTCAAACTAGACCTATGAAAAATATTTTCCATTTCCCTTTCCCCTCCAAATCCCTCCACCCCATTTTACTAACCAAACAAAAGGACTTAGTTCCCTTCCCTTCCATCCCCTCCATTTCCCTCCAAATCTCTATACCAAAACACACCTAAGTGTAAAAGCTACACGTTTACGAAGAATTTGCTACCAAATTGTGAAGCAAAGCTTCGTACTTTCTACCTTATTTTCAGATTACCAAATTTTAAAATTGATAAGGATTTTTCGCTACCTTTCAAACGTAGTGAATTAGTTAAGCAAAAGGGCAGTTTATTTCCTCCTCTCAACCAATTACACGATATATATGTTAGAAAAATTGCTGCAAGCACCCTACTCCATCATCTGAAAAAATGCCAACTTAAAAGGAAGTGACATCTGTATTCCTCACAATTCCATAGCGACTCAAGAAATTTCGCCGTTCCTTCACTCATGCTCCTTAGATTTCACAACACAAAATACTTTTAACAATCCCTGAATCAGGGAGGTGTGTCTTGAGGAGTAGGGTTTATAAAATGTACTGTAAGATTTACTGGTTGTTCTCGAACTTATACTTGAGACACCACTAATTTTTATTGATTGTTCTCGAGTATACTCCACACCCAAATTATCTAGCAACACCAATGCTCTAAATTCAAAACATATGATGGTGCACATTTACACACATTCCATACCAAAAACAAAACTAAATGACCAACTTAGAAATTTTAGAAACAGAATAATTCACATCAAATCAACATAAAGAAAACAATTAATCATAAACAACATAAAGAAAAAAATTAATTAATTAATTAATCACAAAGA
This sequence comes from Agrostemma githago, assembly GCA_958450325.1. Taxonomy (NCBI): domain Eukaryota; kingdom Viridiplantae; phylum Streptophyta; class Magnoliopsida; order Caryophyllales; family Caryophyllaceae; genus Agrostemma; species Agrostemma githago. The sequence goes on from OY288250.1 coordinate 18,998,403, forward strand.
AAAATCAAACCTTGGCAGCTATTTCCTCCGTGAGCATCGAGTAGAGTTGATCACGACGACTCTTTAAGGATTTAAGCAAAGTGTAATAATTATTCAATCTGGAAAATCCCAAAATTTAGAGATATGCATATGCTGAAACAAGCCTAGAATTAGATAGAAATCACACAAATCAAAGGTAAAATGCCTAAAAATACCTGTAATTAACGCAAACTGTACAAATTGAAGGAATATTCGAACTCTCGCATATCCCACAACAACTTGATTTACGATTCATGGTCAAACTGCTTCGATAAACTTTTGCACAATTAATCAAGCAAATACGGAGTAAATTTTAGCTTTTAATAATAATCATCATCATAATAATACTGGTGCAAATTAAAAGAAGAAAGAGAAAGTGGAAAGGAGAAATCTGACCTCAGCAGTGCTGTAGTAGTCCGATGATCAATGAAGAGAGGTAAACAAAACGGGTTTTTCGATAAGCAAACGAGTAGTTGTTGAACTCACAAGTAAACGGAAGATAGAACACTAGTGTTATACCGGTGGGTCGTGACACGTAATGGGGTTAGTACATTTTTATTGTTAGAGAGAATTGGTTGATCACTGAAGGTTCAATATTTGTCCTTAATCGCTTTGTTACTCCCTCCGTTCAAAACTTCAAATCTAAGAGAAGATCTCCTTCTTTTTGACATTATTTACAACACAACAAAATCAATCGATCAATATCAATATACCGTATATAATCAAAGTTTCCGAGTTGTGAGTAAATATGAGGTTAGAAGGGACTTCTTAATTCTAACTGAGGACCGATTTTGAGTGAAAGAACACAAGTCTACTAATTACTAATTATATTAGATAATTACTATACACAACACGGGTAATATGTCATATTATATATAACAATAACAATAATGCATGGGTTTAAAATTGATTGATTATGTAACAGGTAAAGATGAGTATCATTATACTGAGTATATTGATTATTATTAGTAATACTTCCTCCATTTTCTTTATATCTTCCCATTCCGTTAATATATGGGTAGGGTATTATATTAGGATGGGAAGATATAAAGAAAATGGAGAAAGTAGTTTAAAATAATAAATTTTGATTGAAGGTAGAATTCATACTTCTAACCTTGTAAGACAGATTTTTTTTAATGTACATAATTTTTTTTTAAATAACTTTAAACATGTCGGGTCAAAATACTGAATACGGATCGATTTCATTATGGGTCGTGTTATATAGGTCCGAAACGGGTTATGGTCAGAATACGGATAGTTTCGAATGTCGATTTTTTTACCTCTTTTTATTTATTTTAATAGTATTTCGTATTGTTTTTATACTCCTTAACTATGATGTTATATTTAAATTATTTAAAATAATATTCATCACACGGACTTTATATTTCAATAATTTTTAAAATTCTTTTAATTAAAAGATAAAAATTTAAATTGAATATTAGTTTATATTTTTAATTAAAATATCGAGTCATAGATCAAGATTTAGAGATCTTGACTCTTGACCTACAAAAAAACGAGTTGGGCATGTCGGGTCAGGTTTTGTCTTATAATAATGTTGAGTACTCCCTCTCATCCATTCAATCCTTTAGATACCATTTTTTATTAGTTTTAAGAAAAATGGTAAAAGTAAGAGTATTTTAGTAAATCAAATGGTGTTATGGGTCCACCAAACTTAAGCAAAGAAAAAATAGTGGCATTTTGTACAAATAGAGTAAGAATATAAGGATGATAAAGTAAAATCTTTTGTCAAAAGAGGAAGGTAAAGAATTGATTGGATTTTCCATTTATAGTAAGTGTAAAGATCTGAATGGATGGAAGGAAGTACTATTTAACAGGAGAACACAACTTTTCTCTCCTATGTGCAACTGTACAGGAGAGTAAGTTACTAAAAATACTAAATGGTTAAGATTAGAGATAAAATTATATTCAAATAAAAGGATAATATATACGGATTAATAATTAATTTCTCCCTCCATTTTTTTATTAACCCCATATGGGTTTGGTAAAATTTTAAAGAAAAAATGAAAAAGTAAGAGGAAATTGGTGATATAGTGCATGTGATGAGAGAAAAATACTAATTAATAAATTTTCATATGAAGAAATGAGACTAACTAAAAAAAATCTCTAAAAGAAAATGGGGTTAAATCAAAAAAATGGAGGGAGTACATAATGAATTGCTAATAGGTTAAAATTAGAGTTTTAACAAAATCTAGGCACAAGAATACATTGGCTAAAATTGTACTTTATGCTTTGTAGTCTCTTCTTTCCAACGGGTTGAACTGATCATTAAGTTACAACATGTCATGTCCCTAAATTAACAGGTAATTTAGGAATTGGGTAAAAAAACTGGGTTCATGACTCAAAAAACAACAGATTGGGTGGGACGGGTTTGAAGGTCAAGTCGAATTTAAAGCGAGATGGTTGCATGCATGCACTAGAAGGGTAGACTCGGTTAGCTACTGTGGCATCCGTCTCTAAAACGTCATTTTCGGTCTCTAAATACGAGTAGCGATGGAATTTGCGACAGTGGCAGGTTTGTCGCTATATGCCTTGTCGCTAAATTAGAGTCTCAATTAGAGACCAACATTAGCTACCGAGATTGCGACTGTTTAAGCTGTATCTAAATTAGCTACACGATTAGCTACTAATATAATAGTAGCTGAATTAGCCATTAATATCTTCCTGTAGCAAACAGATACCGTTTCAGAGACTGAATTTAGGGTATCTAACTTAACTACTGCACACATAAGCGTAGCTAAATTAGCTACACGTTGTAGCCACACTAGCTACTCGCTGTAGCTAAATTAGCTACAATGTTCGCGACTACCCAAAACGTAGCTAAAATAGCCACTAATGAATTTCTGTAGCTAAATAAAGTGATGTAGAGACGGTATTTTGGGTAGCTAAACTCGCTACAGACTGTGATTCTTAGTATCAAATGAGAGTCCCTCTTAGAGACAGATGATTAGTAGCAACGAAATTGTTAGTAGTCGCATTTAATACTAATGTATTGATAATTACAAATTAAGAACTAAAAATAGAAATCTGACTTTTAAAACTTAAAGTCATAATTGTTTGGAATAAAATTAATCCCAAATCCAAAAATATGATGCAAGTATATTTGAGTTCTGAATAGCAAAAGACATTCAAATCCAACGATAAATAAATAACTTAAAGTCTCGATAAATTTATTTTCCCTAAGATGAAAATCTTGGAGTGTTAATAGAGAAATCATTGCACTGTAGTGCCTCTGACATTCGAGCCATTTCGTCTTTCATTTCTATTAGCATCTCTTTAAATCTTTTCCTCCTAATGTGTGCTAAATTTAGACCGTTTTTACTCCCATTTAGCGAGATTAGAGTGCGATTATTGCCATATTTTGAGTATTTCTCGCATTAGCGTTCCTCTTGTGCGTTTTACGTAATTTTGGTAGTTTTTCTATCTATTTTGATAGGATTTGGCACTGAAAGCATGATTGAGCTTTCACGAGCACAAGAGAGGGGAATGCTGGCCAAAGAACAAAGCATAAAACTTAAAGTTCAAAGCCATCCAATCAAACAACGAAGAAAGAGACAAGAAAAGAGGTCAGGAAACCATCGGGTGAAGTTTCACCAGATGAGATATGACTGGGCGAAGTTTCGCCCAACGACAAATCACCTCCCCAAAGATCTTCAGAAAAGCTTCTCCACCGGGCGAAACCACCGGGAGAAATGACCGGGCGAAACTTTCGCCCGACGGTAAAGATGGCCAAAAATGCAAAACTGGAAGGAAGTCCACCGGGTGAAACCACCGGGTGAAGTTTCACCCGGCGGTATTGGCTCATGATGGGTTGATTTCGCAGGGTGAAGTTTCACCATATGAAGACACAAAGGGTAGAAGTCTCACTAATGGAGCAAAAAGTTGGATTTGGACTTGAGTTTAAGGATCCATTAAGGCTTTATTATATATATATAGATGCCCTAGTTAGTTGCACATTATCAATTCATTAGGACTCCATTAGATCACTCTAGTAGTAATCCTATTACCATTCACTAGATAATTCCATTAGTTTAGATAGAAAGTTAGTAATTCTCCATAGTTTTCATCAATTTATTCTTCAATTCTCTAGATTTATATTCAAGCTTTGTAAGGATTCAAGTTTTTATTGAAGATTCTTGGAGATTATCAAAGGATTAGTGACAAATCCCTTGTCCTCTTCATCATGCTTCATTTTATTTCTTTATGTAATCTGTTCTTTATTGTTGATCTTCCTTCATAGTTGGTATATTTATTTTCTTCTCCCTAATTTCTTGACTAGATTTAATTTTGTTCTTTCATCATTGTTTCGTTTTGATCATCTTTATTTATCGTTTTTAGATCGTTTTATGGTTTATTTTGTTGATTGCAATTTTATTCATTGTTTTGTTGTTATTTTCTCTAGATTTCAATTGTGTTACTCTTAGATCGTTTTTATTGTCTTGTTGTTATTTTCATGGATCTTACTTTTATTGCTCTTAGATTGATTTCTAGTTTATTTAGTAAATCATGATTTTCTTTATTGTCTTGTTGTTATTTCCTCTAAATTCAATTATTATGCATATTTTTGTTATTTTCTCTATTGTTATTGTTTTTGTAGTTTCTTTCATGATTAGTGAGTAGATTATTAGTTAGGGGGTAAGGGGAGGAAGAATTTGGGTGCCATGAATTTGGGGATTTTTGGTGATTGATACACTCGGGTCGATTTGTCTAATTTGGGATTGTTGTATTCGTGTCGACTTTACTTGATCAATATCGTTGACTCGTATTCACCCTTATCAATATGGAGAAACTCAAGGTTTGGGTAATTTCGATTAGTGACCTAGCTTAATCACCGCGAAAGCGGGTTTTAGTGTGGTCGAGTTAGGAAATCCGGGTCACCTACGTGTGTGGACATGACATAGGTCCACCACGACGCGGCCACGCGTGAGTTTGGGTAGGCGAATGAATCTCGTGGTAAGATTGATCTCTGGTCGAAATTTAAATCGAAGTTAGGAGTGTAATACCCTGTCCCGATTACCCACGTTACGTTACTTATGTTAGTCAATTATTATTTATTACTTGGTCAGTCAGGTTAGTATAGTTAGTCATTTCGTAGCTAGAGGTAAACTTCGGGACGAAGTTCCTTATAAGGAGGGTAGATTGTAATACCCGTCTTTGGTGTCTACCCAAATTTATAACCGAGTTGGGTGGGTAATAGTTTACGTATTTGGGTTCGTCAAATCAACTGAGTTTTAAGTCCATTCATGAGCCCACTTAAATAATTCATGAGGCATGTGAGATTGTGAGCCCACTTAAACATACAAGTTACGTAGGGTTGGTTTTCAATTCCTTCTTGCACACCTTCATTCTTGTTTTGCTTCCGTATCCTTGCTGTACACAATTTCCCCTCCTTTGCCCAACAACTTTCATCTCTAACCTACCTACAACAGCCACAACACCACCATAGACGCCTTTATATGTATGTATCACTCGCATGGCATGCCCTAGATGCACACTACACACATACCCTAAACTAGTGTGAGGCCATGGGTGCCTCACACACACGGCAAGCAAGAGGAGTCGGGCTCGGGAGATGCTCGTCAATCAACACGCCCATATAGTCTTTAGGTATGCTTTGATTCATCAATCATTATCTAATCACAATTATTATTGAAGCACGTCATAGATGGATAACTTTCGTACGAAACGATCATATTATTTTAGAGTCGTTGTCGAATTATTACTGTAGTCGTGTGTCTTTGTCGTCGTTGTGTTGTTGTCGCCGTTATCGTGTCGAGCCGATATCGTGGTCGTCGGCTACTGTTGGATTGTTGGAGTTGGTATTTAGTGCGGTTGTAGCTGAGGCTAGAGTACTAATGTCATGTATAGGTATTGTTATTAGTCGTGTATTGTTATTGTTGTTGTAAGGTGCGTCGGTCTGAGTTTATGCCCTAATTTAGTGCGTCGGTCTGAGTTTATACCCTAGTTTGGTTGGTGTCGGTCTCAGTTTATAATCTAGTCAAGTCGGGTCAGCCTCACCTTATAATTTAGTCAGGTCGGGTCGCTTTCATTTTACTAGTTAGCTATGTTATTAGGGTGGATATTAACTGAAGTATATAATATTTTATTAGGATCGGACTTGATAGAATTCCATGTTGTTTGGTACTGCCGACGCGATGGTGGCTTGCTGAATAGGTAAGGTCTTCCTTACTTAGAATACGTTAATATTACGATGCATATATGAGTTACGAGTATGATGTGATATCGTGCTAATGAGAATAATGTTGAATAATGATGGGAGAATGAATGATGAATATTTTTATATTGGAGTTGGTGAGGCTAGCTTTAGACCTAGCCGGGGCCCTTGATCACGGTCCCCTCCCTGATTTCTCCTCGTGGGTTGTTGAACCTGCGGGGGGTGTGCACACTCGGAATGAAAGGGCCTGCCAGAAGAGTTGAGATGAGATTATTGATCGGTACCGGGATGGTACTGAATGTTGAGATGAGATTATTGATCGGTACCGGGATGGTACTGAATGTTGAGATGAGATTATTGATCGTTACCGGGATGGTACTGAATGTTGAGATGAGATTATTGATTGGTACCGTGATGGTACTGAGAATGTGGAGATGATATTGTTGATTTACACCGATGTGGTACCGAGACGGTTGAGACATAATGTTTTATATTACGCACTTGTGTTATGATGTTAGCATGTTCTAATCGTATTCCCTGTTTAAATTGTCACCCTATTTTATTGGGGGCCTGCGACAATCCAATTGATATTTTCGATCTTTTGGGGAGCAGTGCTAGTGTGCAGGTTGATGATGTGTGATGATTGTATTCTGGTTGATTGTACGGGATGGGTCTGCGCTGTCACTGACCAGGTTATAGGTTGTAGTCATATTAGTTGTGCTTCTGCTGTTGTAATTGTGTAACAGTGTTCCGCAGATACGAGATTGTAACAATTCATTAATTAGTTTAAAATGATTGGTTTCGGATTTGTCTTGTAATGGACTACTACCTCGGGTAATACCGAGATGGTAACACCTTTATTTACTTGAAAATGTCTTGATAAGGCTTTTTGGGTAAATGGGGGTGTTACAAAGTGGTATCAAAGCGAACGATCTTGGAGCCTAAAATACATGAACTTAGGAAAATAAAATGAATCCCGGTGATAGGCCATTAGGAGCCCCCTTTAAAATCCGGTCGAGGAGACGTCCTTGTACCAACTCCGGACCCTCCTGGTCTTGACCCGGTAACCGCGTGTGAGAAATGAGATGGGGTACAATAGGAAGGGATACGTTGTGATGCAATGAATGTTTTGTGATGATTGCCTGTGATAATTGATTGCCCGGTTGATGCGTATGATGTTCTGAGCAACATAAGCTGATGTGTGACTACTACGTAATTTACGTTCTTAGCAGGGTATAATAATTAGTACGAGGCCATATTAGCTATATGTTATAGTACACTAGGTCAAGGTAGGTGCCGATCATCCTTGAGTTTGAAGTGTGGGTGGTCATAGCCAAGGTTGGTAGTAACGTCGAGTACACTGTCTAGGTGTTGTACGTAATAGTGTCTTGCACGATAAATGAGTTTTAATTAGTCAATTTTGGTGGTAAATTGTGTCGGTCTGCTTGATGTAGTGGACTAGTCCGTTTTTCATGTTACTTGGAGGAAGTTCAGGACTAGTGGTGACATGGACATCGTAATATACTAAAGGCCAGGATTAACCACTTACGTAGTTTAAGCATGGGTTAATGTGAATATTCGTCCAAAGTACCGGGGTACTTTTGTTTCGTTTCGAGTGTTATATGCTTTCTTGTCAATGTAATGTACTAGTCGCCTTCATATTAACTAGGATCGATATCTAGTTGTTTAATGGTGTCGTGACGTGTTAATGGAGCTTTGACACATGTGAACCAAGCACGAGTTAATTAGACTAATAGTCGAGTAATATAAGAATACTTGAGGTCCGTTTTGAGTTAATGTGAGTAACTTGCTTTATTTCGATTCCAATAGTCCTTATTGGTCCTTATCCTTCTCTCGTAATGGCATAAATGAACTTGTCTATTAATTGGTTCTTGAAAGCGCGTGTGGTATCTGGAATTACGTCATTCTGTTTGTATTATAGGGAGGAACAATGTATATGTAAATGCGTCGTTTCTACTTCACCCAACGTGTGATTGACAAGATAAAGTGTGAAAATTGAAATCTGTGTATTACATGAATTTGAGTACAACGTGTTATTAAAATGATATATTTGTGGTGTCCTATTCATTAATGTGAATTTATGTCAAAGTCACTTGGACATTTGTGTTTCGTTCCGAGTTTATATGCCTCCTTGTTAATGTGATAGGTTCTGAGTCGTACCTTGTCGTTGATTTCTATTCTTGATGGTTTAAATGAATATTTATAAAAACCCATGTTGAGTTAATGGTATACACATTTACAGCACTTCATCTAACATAGATAATGTGTTTATTGAGTTATGTTTTGATGGTTTAAACAAACATGCTTACTAACTGTGTTAAGATAATGTCAAAACCACTTAAAACATCTTCGTTTACATGAACAATGTGTTACTGAATTGTTCAACCTTTTACAGTGCCTGTTTCACAAAAATTTGAAGAGAGATTCACGTTTATTTTAAGTGTAGTTCTTCACTATAAAATTTCGGGATCTAAACCCCCAAGTACTTCAACTTATTTTCTAGTAGTCAAGTTTTCCATTATACACTTTGTAGACACCCAAAATTTGACCGCCAGGTGTCTATAGCAGTTTCCAAAAAAACACCCGATGATGATCGGACGCAAACATGACTTAGTATACTCGGACTTGGGCTCGGAATCAATAATATCCGACATGGACTTTTAGTGGAGTAAAAATATCACAACACAGACCTCAAATTCAGGCCCAGTGGGTCGTTCCGAGTCAAACAAGACTAATTTGGGCCAAAACCGGCACCAAAGATAATTCCCGTCTTTTAGCGACCGGGTCAAAACCCGGTCAAGACAAACCCGACACACAAAAACGACCGGATGCATCCTCGAAACATGCACCAGGTTCGAAAATCAACCAAGCTCATCCAAAAATCAGCCAAAATTAATCACAATTAATTAAAATCAATCACAATCAAATTAAGGCTAATCAAGCCTTAAATTTTGCGGCTTGATTGATCCACTCGGTCGAGTGGATTGGCCACTCGATCGAGTGGAGCCTCTTTGAACCCGTCCAGGTTCATTCACGAGGGCACTCGACCGAGTGCACCCGCGCCACTCGGTCGAGTGACCCGGGGTCGGGGTTCCCTATAAATACCCCATGACCCCATGCACAACACACACTTCAACAACATTCATCCATCACAACTTTGAAGCTTGGAGCATACATCCTTCACCTACACCTTCACCTCTTTTACGACTACACAACACTACGACCCTAGCGACCCTAGGCAAGACACACAAAACCCGAGCCCTCGTCCCTCGGAGAACCGGCGAAGCATACACACACATATACACACCATAACTCGCATACATCCTCGATACTCCTGAGCCCGTGCCGCTATTACGAGTCCATTTCCGAGGTCCTTACTAAGCATGTATGTTGAGGGTGTCCTAAACCCCATCTCGATCTCTTTTCTTCTAATCTCATTTTCGTTTTATTTATCGTATTTTCATATCGTATTTATAATCGTAATCATAGTAGTGACACTAGCATTAATATTGTCGTACTTTCGCGTCTTTATTTTTGTATCATCTTTTCTTTATTATCATTATCGTCATAATATCGCGTAAATACATTTTAGTATGAAAATTCGGTTTCGAATACGTTGGACTATGATAATCAACCTAAAGTCATAGTTGAACGCATTCAATCCCATTTCCAATTAGTACGGAACCCGTTGACACGAAAACCGACGTCACATAGTCCGTAAGGATTAATATCGACGTCGTGACGTAGAGGGGCGCAATTCCGTCACTAATCAAATTTTTATCAAACAATAACCTTTTCTACAAAATTCCGATAACGGTATTATAATCATATAAGACATGATTATAATACCGACAAACCGAGTTAAATTTAAATCCGTCAATATTTTTATTTGACTCGGCCAATCATCGATTTAAAACACATTAAAACAAACGAGTCACAACTCGTACAGGTGCCACCCGACCGAGTACACCTGCTACTCGATCGAGTAGCACCCATAAAAACGGGCAGTAGCTACGTCTAAGGACACACTCGACCGAGTCAGGCCATGACTCGATCGAGTGGGTCCTGTAGCCCAGAAAACCGAGAGCTTTTTTTTATATCATTCGAGCCTCGTCTTTTTAAAAGCGACTTAGTCAACACGTGTAAAGTCAATCACGTAGCTTTTCCAAAATTCATGCATATCACGACACATAAACGATTTTGATCGACGGTCTCACACTATTAATTTCATGTCGACGACTCTTTAGTCGCATCCGACATATAATTAATTTAGACTCCATTTCTCGAGGTGATAAGTCGGGACAAGGCATCGAGGTTCGAGGTCGGGTTAGCACCACGCCTAGGTCTCGAACCTCCGTCCTTTAATTAATATGCAATATAATGCGTAATTAATTAAGGTTCGTCCATATATACAAATTCACGGTCTAGTTTATATACGGGTCCGTTTGTAATTATTGCTCGCCATTCCAATTGTATATTTCAATTGTTCTATTTTATTGTACGCCGTATTGTGAATTCCGGGTTGTATTCCGCCCGTGTAACTTGTAATCGATTTATTTTTGCTTTGCTTTATTTATTTGCGTTTTACCGCTCTTAAATGAACCCTCGCATGCTAAATCACTTCGACAATAAATTAGATGCATTAAATTGACGTAGCTCACATTTAATTCGCATGCTTAGCTAAAACGCTTTTTGCATAACATTTCACCGAATTACTAGCGCGCATATTAAAAAGTCAAACGATGTCCTAGTAGAGGCCGCTAAGTGCGGGCGGGGTTGGGTGTCCTTAGTGGGCTTCCCAACACGTACCCTCACCCCTTACTCAGAACCGTGGTTTCCGGATGTCCGAATCCATTGGCAACGAGAGTCATTCAATATACGATTAACCGCTCAAGTCGGCATCTATATCGATATGCAAAGGGACGAGCCCAATAAACTCTCAAACCAAAATGGGCCATACTTTGTGTATGGGCCATGGCGATGTAGAGTGGGCTCGAACGGTTCCGAATAACCATAAAATTCGGTGGCGACTCCATTTCGACTTAAATTTCAATTCGATCCTTCTCATATGGAGGTTCATTCGCCTACCCAAACCCGCGCGTGGCCGCGTCGGGGTGGACCTACGTCATGTCCACAATTTGGCGACTCCGTTGGGGATCAACCGATGTGTGGCTTACCGTCGGCGTTCTCAGGGTGAGACTCGAATAGAAATCGCTTGATGAGTACAATATGCGTTTTAGTTTTACGGTTCATGCATAACCCTATATTTGCCCGGGCCGGTACTGGTGACCGACGTCCCACTATACCACGACGTATTCAGTCTTGGATACGTTAAAGGTGTTCATGGTCGACTCGGATGGACTTTGCGGCATGTTCTAAGCTCCACTCGAGTTAGGAAGACCGTCCCGTTTCTCGACTAGACCATGAACACTGGTATAGACCCTATTCAGACCGACCGAGACTTAGTGTAAAGCATACATGGCGTCGTTATAATGCTTACGTGACTATGTGCTACGTGGTTTCCGTGTCGTTTTCAAAAACCGTCTTTTCAAAAAAAGTGCATCTTTCCAAAAATATTCAAATTTTCAAAAACTCGGAATGCTGCCGAAATTTAGACTTAAGATTTGACTCAAAACAAGCCTTTTTTTAGCCGGCATGCTGCCCATTTTAAAATTCGAATTTCCGATCCACCATTCGATTTTCGAATTTTCAAAATTCAATTTTCAAATCCTCGCGATGCCATTTTCAACTTTCAAATCTTCGAGATGCCGTTTTCGATTTTCAAATCTTCGGGATCACATCTTCAAATTTTCAAATCATCGGAAATTCCTTTTTCCAACATTCAAATTTTTTAAATTTCAAGATATCCAATTTTCAAAACCCGGGACACATACCGAATTTAGGACTTATGATTTTACTCAAAATAGCCTATTTCTAGCCGGTATGCTGCCCAATTTAAAACTCGAAAATATTTTCGAACCATCAAAACCAAGGCCCGATACCCTTTCCGATTTTTCTCGAAAAATCGGGCCTTTCCCCGAGATTTTCTCGGGTTTTCCAAAGCTATCAATTTTCCAAACCTTCCTCTTCTTAGGACTTCCCGTATTTAGCAGTGTCGGGTCATGTCGTAAGTCATCAAGGTCTATAGCGTCGAAACTCTGTTGATCTTATATCACGAGTTTCCTCCCCACCCCCAGTCCGCCTTATTAGACTAAGGCAAAGCCCACCTACGTAGGACATACTCGTACAAGGGAGGGCCCGTCTACACACTCGAGTCCAAAGTCTAGGGATTAGTCTCACGTGAACCTTCCTTCGAACGAGACTAGGCTCACCAAGGCCGAAATCTTAAGGAAGTCACATCACCAACGAGTCATCCGTCTAGATGTCTTTCTCGAGTCCTTTTTCTTTCGGGTCGCTCGGGATGTACTTGTTTTAATTCCAAGGTCTGGGTTCGGTTCCTGATTACGTGGTGTTCTTACAGACAGGCCACCGGCAACCAGACACGCTCGAAGGATGGCCACTTTGAACAGTCTTCAAACCTCTCTAGATGCCATAATCGAGAAGCAAGCCGACATCGAAGCCCAACTGACTGAAATGAGGGCCGGCCAAGTGGCCATTGTTGCTCGCTTAGCTACAGTGGAGCAAAGGACTCCTAATACCGGGGTCACGGAACCCCTAACTGAACTAGTTAGCTCGGTCCGCCGATTGGAAGAACAAGTCTACTTAACCGGGAATAACAACATCCATCGGGAGAATAGTCGGGATTACAACCCGGTAAGTGACAAACTGCCCGCAAACCTGAATCTCACGGGCCTACCTATGTTCGAAGGGACTGAAGACCCGCTACTACACGTGCGGGCCTTCAAGGAGTTCATGGCCATTAAGGGAGTGGACTCTTCTATGTTCAAGAACCTCTTTGCTGCATCTCTAGAGAAACACCCAAAGGCCTGGTACTACAGGCTAGACCCAAAGAAGTTCTCAACCTGGGACGATGTGGCTACGGAATTCGCTCGGAACTACGCTGATAACACCGAGATCCAAACCACTATGCGGTCCCTAGAGGTTATGGCCCAAGAACCTAAGGAGGGCTTTACTAAATACCTCCAACGCTGGAGGGCCGAGAGTGTCAAACTGGTCGATAAGCCCAGTGAGAAGACTTTAGTGGAGGCCTTTGTCAAGAACCTCCTCCCGTCCTACCGGGTCCATCTCCGGTATGCTGTCATACCCAATTTCACTACCCTTACTGAAATGGGCATGAGAAATGAAGATGATCTAAGACTAGAGAGCCTGACTAAGGCCTCTAACAAGGGTTACCAAGGAGCTTCCTCGTCCACCACCAAACCTCCGGTCGCCACCCGAAGCATCTTCGACACGGTTAACCTTTTGGATGCCTCATCCAAAAGAAACGTCCCTCATAGGGTATTCACTGATATAGGGACTACCTATACATATGCCTTACAAAGGCTATCTTCCAAGGGCCTGGTCCAGCCGATAGGCCCAACTCCTGAAGTTCCAGTTGAAAAACGCTCCAAGAGCTACAATGCCCAAGCCTATTGCCAATATCATCGGGGCAATGGGCATGACACCGAGAAATGTTGGAAGCTGAAGCATCTAATTCAGGATTTAATTGAGAGCGGGAAAATACCACTACCCGGGGACAAGCCAAGCAACAAGGACAACCCCTTTAGCTCTCATGCCATCTTCACCGGTGAGGTGATAGACTGTTCTCATCTTATCTCTCCTTTCATCCCACGAATTAATGGGATCTGGTTCGATGATGAAGAAGATGTATACCTCACCAAAGGGGAAGCCGTCCCCATAACCCTCGAAGAAGTCAGGAAGGCTAAATCCAAAGCTTTAGCCAGTAACTCCCTCACCAAAGACGGCTCAGTCCGGGCAACCGTCACCGAACTCACCGGGACGGAAGAGGCCATTGAAGAACCAAGCACTGATACGGCTCTTGTCAAACAATTGAAAAGGGTCCGAGCTGACCTCACTATATGGCAACTCTTGGTTAGCTCACAAGAACATCGAGAGGCACTTACTAAGGCCCTCGATCAGATCAAGGTCGATTCCCAGGTTACCCCTACTGAAATGGTAGCCACTATTTTACCCTACCTCAAGAGCAGGTCCGAAAGAGAAGGCCCATCAATCACCTTCTCAGATGCCGACTTACCACCGTTCGGGGCCTCTCACAATCTGGCCCTATACATCACAGTGATTTGCCGGGGTAAGTATCTTCCGATGACCCTAGTTGACGATGGGTCCGCAGTGAATGTCCTCCCGCTAAGGACTGCCAAAGCCCTCGGGATTACCGAGGCCGACTACATACCAACTGCTCACACTATCCAGGCTTTCGATGGAAGCCCAAAAGCAGTTTCCGGGGCCGTCAAGCTGACTATTGTGACCGGTCCAATCGAGAAGGAGCTAGAATTCCAGGTGATCGACGTCACCTCTTCCTTCAATCTACTCCTAGGAAGACCATGGCTCCACGCTGTGAAGGCGGTATCTTCCACCCTGCACCGAAAGATCAAAATGCCCCTGCAAGACGGTATTATCACCTTAGAAGCAACCCCTATAACCGTGGCTAGCTGTAACACTACGGACCGCACCGACCTTTGGGGGTTCGATTTTGTAGGGATGATTGAAGAAGAAATCCTTTTTAGGCCCTACTTCACCACAAGCATCGACACGATGCTACAAAACTTGGGATACTTACCGGGGGCTACTTCGAGGCCATATCTTCCAGCTGGGAAAATTATTGAGGTCCTGAATGACGGGGAATCTCACTTCGGTTTGGGGTATGCTATAACCCCGGGAAATGTGGTCCGAGCAGGAATTGAGAAAGCCTGCAACATCATCAAGGGTACCTACTTGGGCCCTTATAGCCCAAGGTTGAGTGATTACTTCGTCACACCCGTATTTGGGGCTATTCAAGTTGGCCTATATCAACCAACCATCACGCATCCCAAGACTGCCCTAGCTCGGGAATGCAACTACATTCCAGATGACATATTTGCCCTCCTCCAAGCTGAATCCAAAGAGGGTACTGACAATGCCGAGCCCGTGCTGGGACTCTTATTCGGGGAAGACAAAGCTGTCCCGAACCCCAAAGAAGACTTGGTAAACCTGATCCTTCGAAGCAACAAGTTCGACCCTTCGAAGCTGATCTCGGAAGTCGGTGCTGATACCGGGAAAAGAAGCTGGAAGAAGACCGTCAAGTGGACCGACGGTCAAGGCCGAGTCTACAAGCTGACCACCGGGGAAGGAAATATACCAGACACCGATTCTGAGTCCGAGTCTGAGTCCGAGTCGGAGTCTGAGTCCGAGTCTGTATTTGAGTCTAAGGGGTCTGATGCTAGAGTCCAAACCGTAACCCCTCTCCCTGTAGTCACTGCCACCGGAGCCTCGGGGTCTGTCCCGAGAGCACTCCCAATCCCGCCTCTGACCAATGATCAGATGGCCGCTCTCTTCGAGTTGTTTTCCAAATTCTCTATCAATAATAACGAAAACCGTTCCGCTTATGACTTGGCTTATTTTCAAAATACTTTCAAAAATACTTTTTGCAATGACATTGAGAAACCCGATGAACAAGTGTCCCTACCCCCACATCTGATCGAGCAGCTAGAGCAGAGGGAATCCCGAGACCCGGTCATCGAAGAAACTGAGTCTATCAATGTGGGAACTACCTTAGAGCCCCAGATGCTTAAAATAGGGTTATCCTTAGATCCCGAGGAGAGACAACAACTCACAAGCCTCCTCCAAGAATTCAAGGACGTCTTTGCATGGTCCTACAAGGACATGCCGGGTATAGACCGGGAAATAGCCGAACACCGTATACCCATCAAAGATGGGTGTAAGCCGGTAAAACAGAAGCTTCGGAGAATGAAGCCCGAGTGGTCTCTCAAAGTCAAGGAAGAAGTAGACAAACAATTCAAAGCAGGCTTTATACAAGTGTCTGAATATCCAGACTGGGTTGCGAACATCGTGCCGGTACCCAAGAAGGACGGCAAGGTTCGGGTATGTGTAGATTTCCGGGACCTTAACAAGGCCAGCCCAAAAGACGATTTTCCATTGCCCCACATCGACATATTGGTGGACCACACGGCAGATCACGCCCTTTTATCATTTATGGATGGGTATGCCGGATACAACCAAATCAAAATGGCAAAAGAAGACATGGGTAAAACCACTTTCACTACACCATGGGGTACTTATTGCTATACCGTTATGCCATTTGACCTCATTAATGCCGGGGCCACTTACCAACGAACAACCACGACCTTATTACATGACATGATGCATAGGGAAGTGGAAGTTTATGTCGATGACATGATCGTCAAGTCTAAAAACCGAGATGGGCATGTCGCTGCCCTAAGAAAATTCTTCACCCGTTTGCGTAAGTACAATATGAGGTTAAACCCTCAAAAATGCAGCTTCGGGGTAACCTCAGGCAAATTACTGGGCCATATCGTTAGCCAACGCGGCATCGAGGTCGACCCAGCTAAAATCAAAGCCATCACTGAGATGCAACCGCCTAAGACCGAAAAAGAAATAAGGGGGTTTCTCGGAAAAGTCCAATACATCAGCCGTTTTATTTCAAAGCTAACCATGGTGTGTGAGCCCATTTTCAAGAAACTGAAGATAGGAGAACGGGTGCTATGGGACGATAAATGTCAAGCGGCCTTCGACAAAATCAGGGAAATCCTGTCTGCTCCGCCGGTACTAATGCCACCTCAACCCGGTTTGCCTCTATCGTTATACCTAACAACGACTGAGACAGCCATGGGGGCTATGCTGGCCCAGACAGTCGATTCAGAAGAGCGGGCTATTTACTACATCAGTAAAAAGTTCCTAGAATACGAGTGCAAGTACACAATGCTCGAGAAAACATGCCTAGCTCTAGTTTGGGCCACTAAAAAGCTCAGACACTACATGCTCAGTCACGAGGTACATGTCTTGTCCAAAATGGACCCGATCAAATATTTGTTCGAAAAGCCCATTCTCAACGGTAGAATGTCCAGATGGACTCTAATGCTAGCTGAGTTTGACCTCAAATTCGTTCCGCTCAAAGCTATCAAAGGCCGGGTAGTAGCCGAGTTCCTCGCTGATAGTCCGATATCTGAAGAGGGCTATACCAATACTTGGGCCTTTCCTGATGAAGACATATTCCATACTGACACCGAAACATGGGACTTGTATTTTGACGGAGCATCCAATTTTCGAGGCTTTGGGGTCGGTATTCTCCTAAATCTCACCCCAAGGGGAACACACCCTGCTGTCCATCAAATTAGACTTTGATGTAACCAACAATGCGGCCGAATATGAAACATGCATCCACGGGTTACAAGCAGCTACTGATTTGGGCATTACGAGTCTCCGGGTTCACGGGGACTCACCTTAGTCATCAATCAAGCTCTTCAAAAATGGAAAACTCGGAATGCCAATCTCGTGGCTTACCAAGCACGAGTAAGGATTCTAGAGAAACAATTCCAGAAAGTGGAATATATCTACCTCCCACGTGAAGAAAACCAGTTCGCGGATGCACTTTCCAAATTAGCGTCCTTACTAAACATCCCGGGACATATGCCCAATATGCAGATCTGTGTCGAAAGACGGTCCGAGCCGGCGTATGTCAACGCCATTCAAGATATTGAGATCACCGATCCAGAACCTTGGTATCAGGCTATTCTAGCCTATTTGACTACGGGAGAATATCCACCAGGAACTGAAAACCGGGCCAAGAAAGCCCTGCGAAGACTGGCTACCCAATTCATTCGTACGGACGACGGTCAATTGTACAAGAAGACGGCACAAGGGGCTTTACTCTTATGCATCGACAAAACACAGGCCGAAAAGGTAATGGCCGAAGTACATGACGGCGAAAATGGTCCGCATATGAATGCCCATATGCTAGCCCGAAAAATCATGAGGCTCGGGTACTACTGGAACAGTATGGAGGCCGACTGTCAATCATACGTCAAACACTGCCATAATTGTCAAATTTTCGGTAATGTTCGACACATGCCATCATCCCTACTATACACCCTGACATCACCATGGCCATTTTCGACGTGGGGGATCGACATAATTGGAAAGGTGAATCCTTCCGGAACGGGAGGCCACTGTTTTATTTTGGTGGCGATCGACTATTTCACCAAATGGGTCGAAGCTGAGTCATACCGTGTCTTGAACGCCAAGCACGTGGCCAAATTTATCCAGAATAAAATCATATGCCGATACGGGATCCCACACGAGTTTATCAGTGATCACGGGACCCACTTCCAAGCAGAAACCGCTACTTTGCTAGCAAAGTACAAAATCCAGAGGCACACATTTTCGCCTTACCGCCCCCAAACAAACGGAGCGGTAGAAGCTGCTAATAAAACAATTGTCACCATACTAAAAAAGATGGCTGATAATTATCGGGATTGGCCCGACAAAATACCCTTCGCCCTATGGGGGTACCGGACATCGATCCGAACTGCGACCGGGGCAACCCCATATTATTTGACATATGGGATGGAGGCGGTCCAACCGGTCGAATTAGAAGTACCTTCCCTCCGGATCCTGCTAGAAAGTCAAGTACCCGAAGCGGATTGGGTCCAAGCTCGATATGACTCGTTGGTTCTTTTAGACGAACGGCGGTCCCGGGCTCTCAATAACATCCAAATATACCAAAAGAGAATCAAATGGGCCTATAACAAAAGAGTTAGGCCCAGGAATATCAAGGAAGGCGATTTGGTCCTAAAATCGGTTCGTGCCTTATTACCGGTTGACCCAAGGGGAAAATTCAAACCCAATTGGGCTGGGCCATACATAGTCAAGAAGGTTCTATCAGGAGGAGCAGTAATGCTGACGGATCTGGACGGAAATGAATTTGTCAACCCGACCAACCTAGACCAGCTAAAACGCTACTACCCCTAAACCTTATCTCAATGTCATTCGCAAAAATTTATTTAAACACTTTTTCAAAGTTTATAAGCAAGTCAATAAGTTAGGATTATTTATCCTACTGTCACACATCTTGAACTCATAGTCTTGGTGTATTTCGAAATTGCAAAAAATCTGCCCCCGAACTACGTTTGGTTTGATTCCACTAACTGTGGATACGTAGGCAGCCCCTCAAAAGGGCACAACCACTGCAATAACGAAAAAAGACAGAAACGGTTTCACTAATAATATTTTATTTATTCAAAAAAAAAAAAACACCGATAAACTCGGTAGTTCAAAATTACAAAAAAACCACGAAAAAGCCACAAAAAGAAAAACACTACAAAAATAGTAATAATATTTCAAATAATAAAAGAGAGACTAGTCATATCCGGGCATCTTGCCCTTGCCTTTGTCTTTCGGGTCTTGAGGAGCCCGCGGACGTCGAGGCGGCGGCGGGGGCAGGCGTTCCCGAATGACAACCGGAACTTCCTTAACCCGAGTCCTCTTCTTCGACAGAGGATCTTCAGCTATGGTCACGGGCCCAAGTCGAGCCCGTACATGCTCCGACAACCTATCCTTAGGACCAAGTCGGTCCTGGGCTGAAAGTCTCGGCCCTAGTCTCCTCTCCAAGTCGGTCTGGGGGCTCACCTCCCCCTGAGCACCTCTAGCATTGGACCCCCTAGCTCGAGTCCTGGTTCTTCTTCTCTGTCTTGGCCTCAGACAGGCTACAGGAGCTTGAGTTTCCCCTTCAGCAAAGAAATCCCGGTTATCTTTAACCTCTTCTCGCCTGAGCAGGTCGAAGGCCTCATCAACCTTCAGGGCAGCACGAGCTTCGGCAGTCTCGGCTTTAGTCCACCTTTCATAAGAATAAGACACCCAGGCAGAGTGAAGCGGCTTGGGAACGGTCCAAGTGTTTCGAGTGTACCACCTCTGGATCCAGGTGTTGCACAAAATGTCAGTCAGCTGGGTCGGCTCCCTCACAACAGCCTCGTGCTCCGGGATGCGCTGAGTCCACCCATACTGCCTAAGTATACGGTCAGGATACAGATGAACAGTCTGGCTAAAGGACAGAATCACCTGGTAGCGCGCCTTGTCATCAGGTGCCAAACCCGTCCAGGAGTAAATAGGCCAACACGGAACCACCCATGGTATCAATGGACCACGATGCAACGTTAGTTCTTCCTCCCAATATTTCTGAGTAACGAGGCAAGATGAATCGGTAGGCCGTCTCCTCGACATCACCTGGTTGAACCAATATTCACTCGGGTTGGGGGAAGGATCAATCTGGGACAGCCTTTCAAATAGCCAGAGCTGAAAAGAAAAGGTAACGCTTATGAAATTCCAGGCAAATCAGGCGTTCGCATAAGGGCACTCGATCGAGTGTCGGGGTCACTCGATCGAGTGACACCCCTAAAACGTGGCAGAATGCTCCTCTACGAGAGCACTCGATCGAGTGCCAGGACGACTCGGTCGAGTGCCCTCCCTGTAGCAGTATATCGCGTAAAAAAAAAAAAAAAAAAAAAAAAGCGATATACCTGCAGCAGACGGGTACTACCCGTGAAACGGGCTGACTCATCCCTCTTCCGGTTGTCCAAACCTTGAATAATTTCCCCCGTAATTAACGACGCGGGGCTGCACTCCGTCTCCATGAGATCAGCGACGACGAGAAGACGAACACTCCCCATGCAAGACAACAGGTCCATATGGCCTTCAAAGGCATACACGTGTAACATGCAGAAGGCGAATGCCCTACGGCTATGAATAGGTGTAACCCGAATGTCATACGGGTTCATGAACTTCTCGGCTAAAGCAAGCAGAGAAATAGTATCCCCATCAGCCATGCGGGATACTTCAGCATGGGAGAGACCCAAAAACTCTCTCAGCTTCCTCCTAGGGTCTCGAACTGCGAAAGGAACGGCAGGGCGGAGTGATGGGTTCCACCCTCCTATGGCAGCGATTTCCTCAGGGAGAGGACAAATTTCGCCCCGGGGGAAGGCAAAGACGTGGTAGGTGTCATCCCAGAAGGTCAGACAGGCATCAAGGAAATGACGGTCCACGTGCAACTGACGAAACGTGAACAGTTGGGATATACCAGACTGCCTCAGAGCTACCTTGCTCGCATCCTTAAAACGGTGTGCCCAATCTTGCAGCATGTTGATCAAACGGTCGATACCCATGCTAAGTTTCTTGAGAGGAATAAAAAGTTTTCTTTTAAAAGAGAAGAGGAAGCTTTTTGAGAATTGTGACAAAAGAAGAGAACCAGGGTGATGTATTTATAACACCAAAACCCTGGAGCATCTCCTGCAGCTGTGCCTCTTTGGCCCAAGCGGGCCTAGACATACAGGCCCAACCCATGATTCTTCAGACACAGGAATTTAGTCATCCCGAGCAATCTGTCGAAAATTCACAAAAATTCAAAAATTTCAAAATTTCAAAAATTTCAAAAAAAAAACTTCTTTCCCCAGCACGAGTCATTTTACTACCTACGTGTTGCATACATTCTATGTGACTTATACAGGTGCGACTCAAACAGAGACATGCAACCCTCTAAATCTCCCCAGCGGAAGCCCAAGGCGGCATTTTCCCCGGAATAGTACGGGATGGGCCCACATATAGGCGCACCCAGGACTTATACGACAAGTCCGATTCCCCACGGAGACACTATCATCAGCACAGGTATGATTTCTGACTTATGGCTGGCGAGCCCTTCACGCAAGTCTAACGGACTATAAACGGACCCGAACGGAAGCCTACCAGGTCTTAATTGACTTGGTAGCTACTCTGACTTTCGCCTTGTCCAAGCCTCAGTCAGAGTGGGGGCTCTGTAGACACCCAAAATTTGACCGCCAGGTGTCTATAGCAGTTTCCAAAAAAACACCCGATGATGATCGGACGCAAACATGACTTAGTATACTCGGACTTGGGCTCGGAATCAATAATATCCGACATGGACTTTTAGTAGAGTAAAAATCTCACAACACAGACCTCAAATTCAGGCCCAGTGGGTCGTTCCGAGTCAAACAAGACTAATTTGGGCCAAAACCGGCACCAAAGATAATTCCCGTCTTTTAGCGACCGGGTCAAAACCCGGTCAAGACAAACCCGACACACAAAAACGACCGGATGCATCCTCGAAACATGCACCAGGTTCGAAAATCAACCAAGCTCATCCAAAAATCAGCCAAAATTAATCACAATCAATTAAAATCAATCACAATCAAATTAAGGCTAATCAAGCCTTAAATTTTGCGGCTTGATTGATCCACTCGGTCGAGTGGATTGGCCACTCGATCGAGTGGAGCCTCTTTGAACCCGTCCAGGTTCATTCACGAGGGCACTCGACCGAGTGCACCCGCGCCACTCGGTCGAGTGACTCGGGGTCGGGGTTCCCTATAAATACCCCATGACCCCATGCACAACACACACTTTAACAACATTCATCCATCACAACTTTGAAGCTTGGAGCATACATCCTTCACCTACACCTTCACCTCTTTTACGACTACACAACACTACGACCCTAGCGACGCTAGGCAAGACACACAAAACCCGAGCCCTCGTCCCTCGGAGAACCGGCGAAGCATACACACACATATACACACCATAACTCGCATACATCCTCGATACTCCTGAGCCCGTGCCGCTATTACGAGTCCATTTCCGAGGTCCTTACTAAGCATGTATGTTGAGGGTGTCCTAAACCCCATCTCGATCTCTTTTCTTCTAATCTCATTTTCGTTTTATTTATCGTATTTTCATATCGTATTTATAATCGTAATCATAGTAGTGACACTAGCATTAATATTGTCGTACTTTCGCGTCTTTATTTTTGTATCATCTTTTCTTTATTATCATTATCGTCATAATATCGCGTAAATACATTTTAGTATGAAAATTCGGTTTCGAATACGTTGGACTATGATAATCAACCTAAAGTCATAGTTGAACGCATTCAATCCCATTTCCAATTAGTACGGAACCCGTTGACACGAAAACCGACGTCACATAGTCCGTAAGGATTAATATCGACGTCGTGACGTAGAGGGGCGCAATTCCGTCACTAATCAAATTTTTATCAAACAATAACCTTTTCTACAAAATTCCGATAACGGTATTATAATCATATAAGACATGATTATAATACCGACAAACCGAGTTAAATTTAAATCCGTCAATATTTTTATTTGACTCGGCCAATCATCGATTTAAAACACATTAAAACAAACGAGTCACAACTCGTACAGGTGCCACCCGACCGAGTACACCTGCTACTCGATCGAGTAGCACCCATAAAAACGGGCAGTAGCTACGTCTAAGGACACACTCGACCGAGTCAGGCCATGACTCGATCGAGTGGGTCCTGTAGCCCAGAAAACCGAGAGCTTTTTTTTATATCATTCGAGCCTCGTCTTTTTAAAAGCGACTTAGTCAACACGTGTAAAGTCAATCACGTAGCTTTTCCAAAATTCATGCATATCACGACACATAAACGATTTTGATCGACGGTCTCACACTATTAATTTCATGTCGACGACTCTTTAGTCGCATCCGACATATAATTAATTTAGACTCCATTTCTCGAGGTGATAAGTCGGGACAAGGCATCGAGGTTCGAGGTCGGGTTAGCACCACGCCTAGGTCTCGAACCTCCGTCCTTTAATTAATATGCAATATAATGCGTAATTAATTAAGGTTCGTCCATATATACAAATTCACGGTCTAGTTTATATACGGGTCCGTTTGTAATTATTGCTCGCCATTCCAATTGTATATTTCAATTGTTCTATTTTATTGTACGCCGTATTGTGAATTCCGGGTTGTATTCCGCCCGTGTAACTTGTAATCGATTTATTTTTGCTTTGCTTTATTTATTTGCGTTTTACCGCTCTTAAATGAACCCTCGCATGCTAAATCACTTCGACAATAAATTAGATGCATTAAATTGACGTAGCTCACATTTAATTCGCATGCTTAGCTAAAACGCTTTTTGCATAACATTTCACCGAATTACTAGCGCGCATATTAAAAAGTCAAACGATGTCCTAGTAGAGGCCGCTAAGTGCGGGCGGGGTTGGGTGTCCTTAGTGGGCTTCCCAACACGTACCCTCACCCCTTACTCAGAACCGTGGTTTCCGGATGTCCGAATCCATTGGCAACGAGAGTCATTCAATATACGATTAACCGCTCAAGTCGGCATCTATATCGATATGCAAAGGGACGAGCCCAATAAACTCTCAAACCAAAATGGGCCATACTTTGTGTATGGGCCATGGCGATGTAGAGTGGGCTCGAACGGTTCCGAATAACCATAAAATTCGGTGGCGACTCCATTTCGACTTAAATTTCAATTCGATCCTTCTCATATGGAGGTTCATTCGCCTACCCAAACCCGCGCGTGGCCGCGTCGGGGTGGACCTACGTCATGTCCACACACTTACTTAGAGATTAAATTCGATATTTTTTTCAAAGTTGAATTTGTTAGTTCAAGAAAAGAATTCCGCAAATCACTGTTATGTTTGGAATTTAAAAATGGTTTTAACTGGAAATTTTAGAGGACTGTCTTGAGAATCTAAACCCACTAGTCTCACATTGTTTTGAGTTATAATGATTTAATTTATGATTTTTTTTTATCATGACTGCAATGTTCTGAAAACGTGTCTAAATCTACTGAATGGTCATTGTTTCGCCTTGTTCAAGTGAATTCATTAATGTTAAAGTGTCAATCTTGTTGTATGGTGTAATAAAGTTAAACTTGTATGTAATGATGAATTCTGAGTAAATTCGGGTAACAAGAGGTTATACTAGTTCATGTTGCATAATTGCCTTAACGTGGATCTTACGGATTAGAGGCGTTGTTGTCTGATAGATTTATCATGTTCATAAGTTGCCTATGTAATAAAGAACATCGGTACACGTATCCAATAAGTGGGAGTCGTCGTAGTGAGAAGTCAGGAAAGGTCGAGTCATTAGACAACGAACTGAGTACTCAACTTATGTACAGTTAAACATGACATCAATTTCATATTTCGGTCGTAATAATGTGAAGAATTTTGACATGTTTGGTGAACAAGTCCAATATTGGTTTAATCTTATACATCAATGATGAGTTTCCCGTCTTTACGTATTGGTTTATGAGTAATTTATGCCTAGAGGAATGAATGTTTATAATGTCTACGGGCTGATTTTTGGTCTTAAGTTGTATGTTAGTGCCTAAACTTAAAACGTATACAACCCTAAGACATGATGAATTACTTGACCAGTTGTTGTAGTCCTGATAAATATATGTCATCATCGCTTGTCTCAAGGTCTGAGATTATTAACGTGGTCATCTTACAGTGTCCAATTGTGTTACTGCTTTGCCGTAATGGTTATATTACTTCCTAATTGTTTTCCGCACGTATGTATGCATGTGAGTCTGAATCGCTAACGATACAACTATGTCAACGAGTTATCATAATCTAGATTGGGAGTACATGTCTACAACTGGGTCGGGATATATGATGACGAGGTCAGACGTCATGAGAATGTGGTGTTGTTTAAATCACTTGCAAATTTCGTAATAATGGGGGTTAACAAGTCTCACTGTATAAATAATAATAGTAATGATACTGAGCTTTATTAAAGAATGATAATAGTTACAATGATGTTACAGGGGTCTTGAATAATGAATAGTTGGTAGTCCAAGGTATACCCGTGAATTTGTTGTGTCATCACTTATAGTTCGATGTCGGCAGGTCGGGTTATAATACAAGGTAGTAACGTTATGATCACTTTACTTGGGTGATAGTAGTGGTGTCCATGCATGTAGATATATCTTATAAGGAGGGTTCGTACAAGTCCATAACGTTACAAGTGCACTAGCTGTTGTCCGTTAACATGTGAATTAGTCATGACGAGTGAGTATAAATACAGTGGTACTAATAAGTGGTCTATTTAACTTAATTTATGTGAAGTATTGCATATGAGAATGAGTACGTCAATAATCTGTTGGTACTTATGTGAATTATGAGAACAGGCGGAGTGATGGTGCCTGTAGTAGTTGGTAAAAAAAAAAAAGAATTTATGTTGTGAAATGTGGAGGAATGAGGGGATAGAAACCCCTCGCGACCACTTGATGGGTGAGTTAGTTGGGAAATCTAGTTGAAACATGATGCACGACTTATTGTGTTAGTCCTGATGCCAAAAGATTTGAATGTCGTGAAATGACCAAGTGATGTGATGTATATCAAAAATGAGTTGAGGAACCTTGTTGTTAACGCGTGAATTGATTTTGCATATTACCAATTACTTGCCCTCGTCTGTGCTTACAAGTATATTCGTTTGAAAAGTATAAACTGGTATCATTTGATATTTGAATAACGTGTTATATGGAAGATCGAGAAAGAGTGACATCGTTAGTGTCAAGATAGTATCGTAATATACTAGATGTGTTGGGTAGTCCAAGACTGTGATCAATGAACTTCGGGACGAAGTTCCTTATAAGGAGGGTAGACTGTAATACCCTGTCCCGATTACCCACGTTACGTTACTTATGTTAGTCAATTATTATTTATTAGTTGGTCAGTCAGGTTAGTATAGTTAGTCATTTCGTAGCTAGAGGTGAACTTCGGGACGAAGTTCCTTATAAGGAGGGTAGATTGTAATACCCGTCTTTGGTGTCTACCCAAATTTATAACCGAGTTGGGTGGGTAATAGTTTACGTATTTGGGTTCGTCAAATCAACCGAGTTTTAAGTCCATTCATGAGCCCACTTAAATAATTCATGAGGCATGTGAGATTGTGAGCCCACTTAAACATACAAGTTACGTAGGGTTGGTTTTCAATTCCTTCTTGCACACCTTCATTCTTGTTTTGCTTCCGTATCCTTGCTGTACACAATTTCCCCTCCTTTGCCCAACAACTTTCATCTCTAACCTACCTACAACAGCCACAACACCACCATAGACGCCTTTATATGTATGTATCACTCGCATGGCATGCCCTAGATGCACACTACACACATACCCTAAACTAGTGTGAGGCCATGGGTGCCTCACACACACGGCAAGCAAGAGGAGTCGGGCTCGGGAGATGCTCGTCAATCAACATGCCCATATAGTCTTTAGGTATGCTTTGATTCATCAATCATTATCTAATCACAATTATTATTGAAGCACGTCATAGATGGATAACTTTCGTACGAAACGATCATATTATTTTAGAGTCGTTGTCGAATTATTACTGTAGTCGTGTGTCTTTGTCGTCGTTGTGTTGTTGTCGCCGTTATCGTGTCGAGCCGATATCGTGGTCGTCGACTACTGTTGGATTGTTGGAGTTGGTATTTAGTGCGGTTGTAGCTGAGGCTAGAGTACTAATGTCATGTATAGGTATTGTTATTAGTCGTGTATTGTTATTGTTGTTGTAAGGTGCGTCGGTCTGAGTTTATGCCCTAATTTAGTGCGTCGGTCTGAGTTTATACCCTAGTTTGGTTGGTGTCGGTCTCAGTTTATAATCTAGTCAAGTCGGGTCAGCCTCACCTTATAATTTAGTCAGGTCGGGTCGCTTTCATTTTACTAGTTAGCTATGTTATTAGGGTGGATATTAACTGAAGTATATAATATTTTATTAGGATCGGACTTGATAGAATTCCATGTTGTTTGGTACTGCCGACGCATGGTGGCTTGCTGAATAGGTAAGGTCTTCCTTACATAGAATACGTTAATATTACGATGCATATATGAGTTACGAGTATGATGTGATATCGTGCTAATGAGAATAATGTTGAATAATGATGGGAGAATGAATGATGAATATTTATATATTGGAGTTGGTGAGGCTAGCTTTAGACCTAGCCGGGGCCCTTGATCACGGTCCCCTCCCTGATTTCTCCTCGTGGGTTGTTGAACCTGCGGGGGGTGTGCACACTCGGAATGAAAGGGCCTGCCAGAAGAGTTGAGATGAGATTATTGATCGGTACCGGGATGGTACTGAATGTTGAGATGAGATTATTGATCGGTACCGGGATGGTACTGAATGTTGAGATGAGATTATTGATCGGTACCGGGATGGTACTGAATGTTGAGATGAGATTATTGATTGGTACCGTGATGGTACTGAGAATGTGGAGATGATATTGTTGATTTACACCGATGTGGTACCGAGACGGTTGAGACATAATGTTTTATATTACGTACTTGTGTTATGATGTTAGCATGTTCTAATCGTATTCCCTGTTTAAATTGTCACCCTATTTTATTGGGGGCCTGCGACGATCCAATTGATATTTTCGATCTTTTGGGGAGCAGTGCTAGTGTGCAGGTTGATGATGTGTGATGATTGTATTCTGGTTGATTGTACGGGATGGGTCTGCGCTGTCACTGACCAGGTTATAGGTTGTAGTCATATTAGTTGTGCTTCTGCTGTTGTAATTGTGTAACAGTGTTCCGCAGATACGAGATTGTAACAATTCATTAATTAGTTTAAAATGATTGGTTTCGGATTTGTCTTGTAATGGACTACTACCTCGGGTAATACCGAGATGGTAACACCTTTATTTACTTGAAAATGTCTTGATAAGGCTTTTTGGGTAAATGGGGGTGTTACAAGGAGTCACCACCGAATTTTATGGGAATTCGGACCCGTTCGAACCCACTCTACATTTAGGCGTATCGTGCACAAAGCACGGCCCGCTTTTAATGCTAGAGCTTAGGGGTTCGTCTCTTTGCATTACGATACCGACGCCGAGTTATCGGGAATCATGCATCAAATGACTCTCGTATGCCAACGGTTTCGGACATTCGAAAACCATGGTTCTGAGTAAGGGGTGAGGGTACGTGTTGGGCAGCCCACGAAGGACACCCAACCCCGCCCGCTCTTTAGCGACCTTTAATAAGATACTGTTCGTTTTCGTGTACGCGCTTTTGTGGGACGATTGAATGTTAGGCAAACAATGCCATTTTGCTAAGCATGCGAATTGTATGTTAAGCTACGTCGTTTTAATGCATTTAGTTCACGTCAAAGTGATTTAGCATGCGAGGTTCGTTTGTAAAACGGTAAATCGCAAACAAATAAAAGCAAAATAAAACGAGATTAAGTTACAAGTTACACGGGCGGAAATACAACCCGGACAATACAAAATAACGAGCAAAATTATAATAAACATTATATCAACGGTAATAGATTAAATGATTAGAGAATGAAATGATGCATGATTTTGAAAAGGGAGACACGTGATCTCCTTAACACGTGACAACCAAAGTCGTAGAAAAATATTTGTCGAGGGTCGTTGCATGTAGAAGGCTCACGGGGTTGCAATATGGAGCCCACTCGATCGAGTCTTGGGAGGGACTCGATCGAGTGCCCTTCGTAAGACCTTCTGCCTCGTTTCTGAGGGGTCACTCGATCGAGTGAGCCAAGGCACTCGATCGAGTGCCCTCTGTTCGAGCTGCTGCTCGATTTCGGAAATGTGGTAGTTTCGAATTTTATTATTTTGAAATTGATAGCTAGCTGAGCAGCATAAAAATATTATATAATTTAAACGCGACTCGGTTTTCGATACTCGTAACGTGTAAAGTACCTTTACGAGATCGGTATCGGATTTTTGAAATTGTTTTTTTTGAAATTGTTATTAATTTGATTAGGACAAAATTGATTCCCTCCGCGTCACGACATCGTTACTAATCCTTACGGATTATGTGATGTTCGATTTCGCGTCAACGGGTTTCGTATTAACCTCAAAAATGGCATCTGACACGTTTAAATACGTGTTAACACGATCGCGTTACGCCCTTAGGTGTTTAGGGCGGCGCTCCTCGAAAGGGTCCCACCACTGTTACAACTTGTAAAGGGATTTGTGGACATGACATAGGTCCACCCCGACGCGGCCACGCGCGGGTTTAGGGAGGCGAATGAATCTCTATATGAGATGGGTCGAATTGAAATTTAAATCGAAGTGGAGTCGCCACCGAACTTTGTGGGAGTTCGATCCCGTTCAAACCCACTCTATATCTTAGTGGGCCATGCACAAAGTATGGCCCATTCGGATGTCAGAGTTTTTTGGGCTCATCCCTTTGCATTTGATACCGATACCGACATTATCGGATACCGTGTATTGAATGACTCTCGTGCGCCAACGGTTTCGGACATCCGGAAACCGAGGTTCTGAGTAAGGGGTGAGGGTACGTGTTGGGAAGTTCACAAAGAACACCCAACCCCGCCTGCACTTAGCGGCCTCTACTAAGATATCGAATGACGTTTTAATACACGCGTTAGTAGAACGATGAAATGATATGCAAACATTGTTTTCCCTAAACATGCGAAAAATTGAATGGGTTGCTATGTCGATTTAATGCATCTAATACCAACGTCAAAGTTATATTTAGCATGCGAGATTTATTTTAGTGCAATAAAATAAACAATGAAAATAAAATCAACAAAGATGGAAACAAACATGTTAGCAACGGTAAATAACGATAATAACGGTTTGCAAAGTATAGAATAATATGGAATGATGTAAATGAGAAGATGCGTGGTTTCGAAAAGTAATACTTCACGTGATAGATTAGACACGTGTTGACCTAAGTCATAAAAAAAGTATTAATGAGACTAAAACAACGTTGTGGAACTCACGGTTTGACGTGATAAAGGGGCCACTCGACCGAGTCATTGAGGGACTCGACCGAGTGGGACTTTGAAAAGCTTCTATCCCGGATTTCGTGACGTCACTCGACCGATTTATGAGGGAACTCGACCGAGTGCACGGCCACTCGATCGAGTCATAGCGAGACTCGGCCGAGTGGTTGTCAAAATAGCCTTCTGTCTCGTTTTAGGGGTGTCACTCGACCGATTGGACTAGGCACTCGATCGAGTGCCCCCTGTACGAACTAGAGTTCGCTTTGCAATTCTTATTGATTTCGAAATTGCGTTTTAATTTTGGATAAATGGCTAGATCGAGCATAAATATTATATAATTTATGCTCGATTCAGATTTTCATACTCGTCATATCCGATGTTCGATTATTGAATCGATATCGAATATTAGAGCGAAACTAAAAAAAGATGTTTTAAGTCGTTTAAATTAACTAAAACGATATAGATTTTCTCCGCGTTTATAGTGTCGTAATTAATTCTATCGAATTAGATGACAACTATTTTAGCATCAACGAAAATCGTATTAGTTTAATTTATTGACTAGATCGTTTAGATTCGACACCAATTATTGAATTGGTATCGAATCTAATAGATTGACACTTTACTTGAATTGAAAGACTTGACTTGATTCCCTCGGCATCCCGACATCGTAATAAATCCTTGCGGATTGTGTGATGTCGGATCCGCGTCAACGGGTTTCGACCTTAGCTAGAAAAAGGATGTTTGATTCGAAAATAGTTTTGAAATAGATGAAATATTCGATTAACGACGATGCGAACAAAATATAAATAAAGCGATTGTTTACGTTGACTTACTTCAACAATCAAGCGCTAGGGGTGTCGGGATAAGCGACCGGCAATGTCGGGTGAAACACCCTTGTATATTCG
Organism: Agrostemma githago; assembly: GCA_958450325.1. Lineage (NCBI taxonomy): Eukaryota > Viridiplantae > Streptophyta > Magnoliopsida > Caryophyllales > Caryophyllaceae > Agrostemma > Agrostemma githago. Next base: position 19,030,086 of record OY288250.1, read on the forward strand.
GATTTCCTTATCCCGTCATCATTCGCACTCGACACAAATCCGTAAGTATTTTAATGTTTTTATACTAGTAATTATTATCGATATTATAGACGCGACAACGAAATATATAAAAAAAACAAAAAAGACAATGAGGACGACGACGGGACGGACGGACGAGGAGAAAAAGGAAAGAGAGAAGAACGAGATTTTGCACCCTCAACCTACATGTTTCTTGTTCTCGGACGGGACTCGTTAATTGTGGCTTGCACGTGAGTATCGAGATGTAAGTTAAGTTATGGTGATTAGGGTTTGGATTCCTAGATGCTAGGGTTAGGGTTTTTTTGGGAGTATGAGATTAGGGTTGATTAGGGTTGTAAAAGATATGTGTCCAAGTGTGGATTAGGGTTCCAAAAGTGTTGAATTGTGCATGCAAGAGGGTGTTTATATAGATATTGCCATGTACCCTCGTCTAGGGTTACTCGACCGGATATGCCTCTGACTCGGTCGATTGGCCCAAAGCAACGCAACCGGGCCTGTTTGAGAGCCCACTCGATCGAGTGGGCTGACACTCGATCGAGTGGGTCAGCTGGAGCGCGGTATCCGGGTCTTCGGACCTTGGGTTGGATATTTTGTGGGTTTTGTATTTGGGTTGGACTTGTGAGGTTTGCATGGCTGTTCTTTATGTCTCGAAAACGGCTTTGACCGGGGTTTGACCCAATCGCTAAAAGTCGGTTTTATTTCCGGTGTCGGTTTTGACCCAAATTAGTCTTATTTGATTTGAAACAACCCACTGGGCCTGAATTCAAGGCCGGTTTTGTGAGATTTGTGCTTCGTAAAGGCCCAAGCCAGCAACCAATGGTTTCGAGCCCATATCCGAGCGCGTAGAAACACGTTTGCGTCCGATCATCATCGGGTGATTTTTGGAAACTGCTATAGACACCTAGCAGCCAAATGTGGGTGTCTACAGGATTAAACGTGTTCGATCCGAAAGCGGTTGAAATATTATGTAATTATACACGGTATTAAAAGTTAGTAACAAAATAAAAAAAAGAACGAAAATAAAATGAAACGAAAATAAAAATGTTAGTGTTAGCGATTAGTAATACTAATAATAATAAGTATACATACATACATACATACATACATATATATATATATATATATATATATATATATATATATATATATATATATATATATATATAATCGAAAAAGAGAAGGAAGAAAGAAGATGTCGGAATTTAAATTACACCCTCAACCTACATGCTTTAGTCTCGGAAACAGACTCGTAAAGTAGCGGCATGTGCGCGGGACTGTCGAGAATGTAGGAGGAGTTATGGTGTGTATGGTTAGGGGGAGGATTTGACGAGTTTTGATCTCGGGAAGTGCTAGTGTTGTGTTGTGTATAGAGAGGATATGAGGGTTGAAGTGATAATTGAATGTTATGAGTGAATTGTGTTGCTTAAGGGTTGCTTAGGGTTGTAAAGTTGTGACAAATGTGAAGAGGTAAGGGGGGTATGTATAGAAAATGCCCCCGGCTAAAGGGTCACTCGATCAAGTGGTGCAAGAAGAGGCTGCTGCCTGGTTTTTGCATGCCCACTCGATCGAGTGGGCTAAAGGACTCGATCGAGTGGGTTAGGCGGGTGGAGCAAATATAGGAAGGTTGAGATATTTGTGGCTTGACCTTGACTTTGACTTGGTTGGTTGTTGAGCTTGCCTTAACTTTTGTATTTAGACATATGCGTGGCTAGTTTTATCTCGAGTTTCGACTTTGACCGGGTTTTGACTCGGTCGCTAAAAGACAGTTTTATTTCCGGTGACGGTTTTGGCTCAAATTAGTCTCATTTGATTGAAAACGACCCACAGGGACTGAATTTGAGGTCAATTTTGAGATATTTGTACTCCGCTAAAAGCTCATTCCGGATACTATCGATTCTAAGTCCGTATTCGAGCGCGTTAAGTCATGTTTACGTCCGATCATCATCGGGTGTTTTGTCGAAAACTGCTATAGACACTAGCATGCAAAATGCGGGTGTCTACAGAACCCCCACTCTGACTGAGGCTTGGACAAGGCGAAAGTCAGAGTAGCTACCAGGCCAATCGAGGATTACGACCTGGCAGCCTTCTGGTCGGGTTGTTTACACTACTACAAATAAGATTAAATAGGATGGTTCGTAACCATCCTATATTAGATAAGGAACCGTCCTTTAGGTCGACGTCCTATTAAATCAAATAGCGCGGTTCAAAGAAAGTCACACCGTCATATTTAATTGTCATTAATAGGACGGTTTAGTCATTAATAGGACGGGTGAAGGCGGAACCGTCCTATTAAAGTGATTATAAATTTCACGGTTAACAGCAAATCCGTGCTATTTAATAGATTTACAAATAGGATGGTTATTCTACTGAACCGTCCTCTTTATTACAATTCATAAATAAAAAAAATTATATATTTATACATATACATACACATACATATATGTGTGTGTATATATATTAGTATATGGAAATAATTTATGCTCATTTTATTTCATAAAATTAGAATAAGAGTTATTATATCTTACAAAAGAATGAACTCCCAAAGTCTCCTTATTACAAATAATGTACTACGAAGTATTTGTATTGAGCTATCATAGCATAGCCACACTTACCAATTAAGAAAGCGTTTCGCATAAGAGCAGAATAAGTCTTGAACAAAATAACAAACCAGCTTGTATGGCGTTCCTAGCAGCAAGTCGGAAATCATTGATAACTGATGAGCATCTGTTGTAAGCCGCCTTGGGGTCGAGAATCGCTTAATGCCATTGGACAGAAGTTGAGGCGTTACAGATTTATCGGTGCAGGATATTGGAGCTTGCCCATTCGGCTGAAAATCTTGGCCAAAAACAATATCCCATCAGCAAATAAGTACACAGGAAGGAATAATAATTTAACGTTAAAGTCAAATAATAATGGAGCTAAAATGTTTTGGGTGAAAATGGTTATACACTTACTTACTGTTATAGTTTCAGGAAGATATAGTTGAACAAATGAATTCTTGGATCTAATAAGAAAATGTAGCTAAATACCTTCATTTGATACTCGTCCGCTGTGCCAGATTTGACAAAAGAATATGGCACCTTTTGCATGGACGGAATCAACAATAGGTTTCCAGGCATCAACTTGCTGTTTCGTCCAAATACCAGGTGTTCCTGTAAACCTGAAACAGTACGGATAAATTAGTTTTATAAACTATCAACAATACCGAAGCATCATACCCTATGACTACTAAACTAGTGTCACCTGATGAATCTCTTTCCAATATTAAAAAAAAAAATGAAAAGTACTACAGACCATGTGTAGAGTATACGCTCCAACGATTTCTGAACGGCAGGTTGCTGAAAAAAGCATAGTTCTTGGACAGTCAACGACAATCTAGTCAACAGTAGACATGCATTTAAAATTAACCTTGCTACAGCGCAAACATATGAAAAATGAAGAGAAATCCGATTATTTAACAGTTCGTTCTAATACCTGGCGAAGCATGTTGATTTCATCATCTGAACGTTCAGTGTCTGGAATATCATAATACTGTGCAACACAATCAAGATATTCAAGGCACTTCCCCCTCAGAACTCCTTCCCTTCTATCTGAATTAGGTGGTGCGCATATCCCTGTCGTCAGTTCATATTCAAACTTATAAACAAAGACAAACTCACTTAAGATTGAAAAAAGAAATATATTGTGTGCGAGAACCTTTAGCTATAAAATACATGCAGAGATGAGAGAGCTTTACTATTTGATTTTCACATAATGCACGTAGAAAGTAAAAACCATCCTCTGTATAAACAAACTTGTAGCTATATATATTTTAGAAAAAAATATATGCATGGTCATATAATATGACTTAACCACACATGCATAGTTAACTTGACGGCCCCAGCAACAAAATTACTTTTTGATATGTGGTAAAACAAGGGCATATACAGGACATACTGCAAACCAGATAAAGTTAGCCACCACTTTTATCACAGTGATATATTCTGACTAAACAAGATACTTTATAATCTTAAGGCGAATTCCTCCTAAACGGGCCTGAACAATTATACCTCAAAATCAAGAGTCATTACATTATGTTTTAACAAAGTCACGTGGATCTGGGATTATTGATTCATAATGCTCCAACTCATGATGACGACCTGTTTTTAATTTTCTTCCGACTGCAAAGTAATTAATTGGGAAGGCAACAAATCCTAACAGAACTGGTTGAGTAATTTGATGGCACTATATAAATTGCTCCAGTGATTGCATACACTTTTCTTTTTTTGGTTGCGTTGATCACTATTTGAAGACTTCACATTGGCTAGTGACTACACATAAATGCTGAATAAAGTTGTGTAGATGCATCTATAATTTGGAACATAGGAAACATATGCACTGACACAATTAACAAGAATTGTAAGTCCATCAGATGTTTTATGTCTCTAGAATGATGTACTCGTGCAACTGAAACTAAACCTAGCGTTTTCTATGCATCTATAAAGGATAGTAATGTGGACTAGTCGTTCAATAAGCACGTAAACACTATTAACCACAAGATTTTTAAGAAGAATATTGATGAAGCAACCCTGCGATTATTTTAAAACCAAACTTCTAAACGGCCATAGTGCTAATCCTAAGCTCTTATAGACAAAAGGTGCTATCTAATATGCAGTCAAAACAATTCCATTCCTCTTAACATTTCCGAGAAACAAGGGCTCGAACAAAACAGCCTCCTACAATCTACACAAAGGGATACATAACCTAAATTATCAGCATATTAAACTCTTCCTGGTAATTGAATGAAACTTACCAAAAGAAGTCTCCAGACATTAGGGCGCATATCAGATGGCACGCCACTCCAAGCTAGCTGGCGCAATTTCTCTGCATTAGGTATTACAAATACATGTGAATTTTTTTATTTAATTTATTACACACTGTACTCATCATATAGGACAACACTGGTTAAATCAATTGACGAACTAAGTGATTTAATAGTTCGCTAGAGATTAGGCATGAGGCCATCAAAATTTGCATCTACACAAATATATTGGTTAGTATATGAACCCGAATATAGACACCAACACCAGAAGGAATACACACTACATAGTCAGGTGCTTTGGTAGTCAGGAAAATTAATGTGCAAATTTATGGATACATTACAACCAGCAGAGTCAGCAAGGTACAATGTGCAAAACCATTCACATATAAAAATTAGAGTTTATTTATGAGTGGAAAAGTATGTTATTTATCTATAAACATCTCCTCCATACGATCAGAACTGATAAGAAAACCTAAACTTCTGATGTTTTGAAAACGATATGCATCCCAAGAAATGGAAAAGCTATATCATCTCTTCTCTTAAGAACAAAATTATAATAATAGAGATACACGTCAACTGATACAGCAACTTGAAACTAACAACACCTACAAACAAAAACATAACATACAATACATGCAAATATGCAATCATGGTGCTTTGAATTTGGATACCAACAGTCGATAGGAAATAGTATAATAAGAGAGCCTGATCATTAAGATGTTGCGCAAAGACAGCCATAGTAGAGATATTCACCCTCAGACCATTATTTTGTCAGTGACGAATTCAACAGAATTCAGATCTGTTAGCACAGTTCTCCCTGATAGATTTAACCATTGAAGCACCAGTTGTCAGATTATTTGTATTGAGCTAATGATTTCTATTTGATGAACATTTGATAGAGATGAAAGAGCTTAATTTGCAAGCATACATTCACTGAATATGTTATTTTTCCATAATAATCCACATATAAATAAAAACCTGCATCTTAACTTTAGCATCCACCTTACTCAAATTTCAAATATGTAACGCAAAATTACACAAGGCCGGATTTCGATCAATCAATCTCGAAACCTATCTAAACCCTAACTATGGCAGCAACCTCTTTTTGGTGATTCCTGCTTTGGTGATGCTAATTGTTTGTTGTTCCATTGCTTCATGGATAACAACCTCTTTTTTTGTTACAAACACGTTAGCTCACCAAGCACTTTAACTTGGTTAAGTAGTGGGAGTAATATCTCTTGTGAACTTGTGGTATTGTGGATTATATTACCTGGTCTTTGGCATCCATTTTGTCAAACTCGTCAATAACATACAGGTCTCATGTAAGACATGGTCGAAAGTTCAGATTTTAGGAAATGAATAACAACGTAATTAAAAACAAATCAAACCCTAGATCGCACATCAAACACGTCTCAACAACCTAATAAATCGATCACTGGATATCGAATGATCACAAAATCAATCAATCAATCAGGCAATCAATTAATGAATCAATTTAAATCGATACCGTACATAATTAATGAAGAAAATAGTAAGAAAGTACCTGAAATACGACGAGAAGAGAGAAGATTACTAGCGGAAGGAGATCGGAAGGAAGACCGCGTAGACGGGGATTTCGCAGCAGAACCGAAGTGAGCGGCGACACTACGAACTGAAGAAGAACGGAAAACTGATCTAACAGCCGCCATTGTCGCCATGGTCGAAGAAGACTGATTGATTTTTGTGGATGGTTTTCGATTTTACTGTTTTTCTATTGATAAGAATTTTAGGTATTCTTAAATCCTAATTGGTTGACACGAGTAGACCTTGCAAAGGAGTCAGCTGAGTTGGGTCAATTTCGAAATAGAAAAGTCGGGTTGAGTTCGAATCGAAACACGTCATTTCGGGATTGATATTTTCAATTTTTTTTAGATATATCGACTATCAGTTTCGGATTAGGTTGGATCAATTCTATTATGATCTTCAATTTGAAGCACAAGTCGAATTCGGGTTGGGTGATTCGGGTTGGCAAAAGACATAATACGAATTGACCCATCTTAATCCTGAATTTTTAAAATATGACGATTATATTCAATCAATTTTACGATAAAAATTGGTTTAATCGATTATTAAATTCTAACTAGTTGGATAGGTTTTGATAACCAAAACGTGTAACTGTGTTTTTCCGGATTGAATAGGACGGGTCCTATATTTTAATAGGATGGGTTTAATGTATAACCGCGCTTTTAAAATATTTTAATAGGATGATTTTAACATATAACCGTGCTTTTATATTAATTAGGACGGTTTCATTGACCAACCGCGCTAATAGTAAAAATAAAAGGATGGTTCTTTTGTTGAACCGTGCTATTTAACCAAGGTCATGTGGAGCCAAAATTTATCATGTTATAGAGGACGGTTCCTTATATAACCATCCTATTTTAGGCGTCTTGTAATATCAAAATTGTAGTAGTGTTATAGTCCATTAGACTTGTGTGAAAGGGCTCGCCAGCCATAAGATAGAAATCATACCTGAGTTCTATCATCTGGGATAGCTCCGTGGGGAGCAGTTACAGTCACCACACATAAAAATGCTTGGCAACCTTTCCTCTGCAATCTGATAGCCTTCATGGCAGAAATAATTTTGATACCCTTCTGTCTTCGACCACCACGATAAGACACTCGAACACTTTCGGGAGTCTTCAGAAAAATCTTCTGATCTCGACACTGAAACCTTGCATCATATTGAGCTAACCAGTCCATTCCCAAAATAATGTCGAACTCAGAGAGAGGGAAATCAAGGAGAGTAGAAGGAAGAATAGTACCAACAAAGAGAATATGTACATTTCGAGAAGCCTTGGAACAGTCAACAACTTCACCAGAAGGAAGGGAAATAGCTATTGGTTCAGCTTGACAGGGGGGTAAGGATAGTTTTGATGCCAGAATAGAAGATATGACAGATGTAGAAGTGCCAGTATCAAATAGTATATAAGCACTAACACCAGAAATCAGAAATGTACCCGTAACCACATCAGGATTAGCCTCAGCGTCGGCACGACTCATCAGGAAGATACACCCTTTACGAGGAGCGGGAGTAGTAACAGCGCCAGCTGCAGTAGCGGTGTTGGTTGTTCGCTTCTTTGGGCAGTAGGTGGAGCGATGCTCGACTTCTCCACAGATGTAGCAAATAACAGGGGTACCATCACAATTCTTGTTAGGATGCACGGGTTGTCTGCATTTGAAACATGCCGAATCCTTCTTGTTATTGGGCTTCGAGTTGAAGTTGTTCTTTTTGAAACCACTACCTGTAATAGCATACAGTAGAGTCAGAAATTTTTAGAAGAAAAGAAGATAAGAGAAGAAGAGAAAGGAAAAATATTCTAGACCTCCAGAATTGAATTTCTTCGAAGAAGATGAAGAGTTTTTCCCAGAATGGGAGAAAGGTCGTTTATAACCCGAGGATGGGTTCATTGCTTTCACCCGATCGATTGAAGATTCAGCGTACAGCGCGGCGTCGTAGAGCTCATTAACAGTAGTGAGACTTCGGGGAAGGTTTAGAGCAATATCGGGTCAAAGTCCTCCTCGATAATAGAAAGCTCGGGAACTCTCGTTGTACACCAGATCTCTAGTATAGTTTGGTAGAAAATGAGACCGAGTGGTGTACTCTTCTACAATCATGGTACCCTGGCGTAGAGCGCTGAATTCAGCCATCCTTTGATGTCTCAGCTCCTCGGGGTAAAATCTTTGTTCAAGAAGGGCCTTGAATTGAGTCCAGTTGAATCCTGGGGTTTGGAGTGTGGTTGGGCCAACCTGGGTCCACCATCGGTCTGCATCGTCCGACAAATACAGCACAGCCAAGCCCACCTTCTGGTCCTCGAGGGCGGAGTAGATTCCGAACTGTCGTTCCATCAGTCGAAACCAACAGTTCATGACTTCAGGGTCAACAGAGCCGTCATAAAAATCCAGCCTACTTTTGGCCATTCCTTCAGCGGCGTGAGAGAAGCTAAAGGGTCTCTGGTGGTTCCGGTTGTTCATCTCGTTCATGGCCTGCGCTATGTTGCGCAGAGTGTCAGCCAGTGCTTCGAACCCTCGGTCATTGTTGTTGTTTCGGTTGCCCCTCCCGGCCATCTTGAAGATCACAGATAACAACATATAATCAATGCTAATCATCGAGTTCAGGAACAGGTAATCTAAACAGATAAGTCCTTATTTGTTTCTACCCATTTCTAACAATTTTTTTATTTACTGTTTAAATAATTTACTGGTATTTTCCTTAATTTCAGGTGTAAGCGTTGGGAGCAGTGATGCTCTGATACCAACTGTAATTCCCTATAAAATCTAACGCGATACAGTTGTGGAAACACTGTAGAGTCGGGATTAAAACACGCTGTAACTATGTCTTAGTAAAATTTAAAATGGTAAAGTCAAACAATGGGCCTAAAATAAAATGGCCAAAATTTAAAACATTCCACAAAAGGGGTTTAAACAATCCACAAGACATAATTGTAAAAATAATAAGCAGGATCCACATTGCCCGCTAGCCCACACCCGGAAACAAGTATACCTGCCATGTTAAAACATAACAGCCACAATCAGTAGGGAGCAACGTCAACGTTCTCCCAGCCGTATAACATGATTTTAAAACTGTAATTACTACTATAGAAAAATAGTAAAATGAAAACAGTAAAACATTATAATGAAAATAAGCTTTCAGTGAAAAACTTCACGTAACGAAACAATAAAATAAAAATGAGTTTTCCGAAGAAAACATAAAACATTTGCCAACCTGCAAACCAAATTATATCGATAATAATAAAAATAGTCAAAATGGCGTTATGGATAGGAGTAGTGATGAAGACTAGACTTTCACTAGGAGAATACTAAGAACTAGCTTTGAGAATTTAGTTCAAACATATTAAACTTCGATCTCTAACTAGGCTACTCAACCATAATAGGACGGCGACTTATAAATGCGTGGCCCTAGTTTAAGATGATATGTACACCCCTCCCGAGCACCATAAATACTCAGTTCAATCCGACGGCGTCTTACACTGCGAAGTACGAGCTTAAGAAAATATACACACACTCCCGAACACCATATATGCTCGGTTCAACAACCCGTGTGCCCCATAAAGACACACCAGCCTTACAGTTGATGGCAAAAACGTAAACCCTAGAATATATTAGTCTAGCCTCACACTTGTCCTTATTCCATAACTCCAAAACAAAGCCATTATCGATATTTAAAAAGATATAATCATTATGAACAATAAGAGAACAAAAGGGAGTAACCATCATATTCCAAAAGAGGAAACTTTCTATTTTAGGAAACTTGTATTTTTAGAAACTTTACTAAAAATAACAGCATATCAAAATAGCGAAAATATTAGTTTATACTAATTCATCATTTTTAGTAAACGATATAGATTTATAAAACTAGTACTTTCGGCCTTAACGTTATTAATTATCAAAGTGAGAGCATTTAGGTTTATGAAATTATTAAAATATCGTACAAGTGTTATGAAATGATTAAAAATGTCCTAAGCATTTTAATACTACTAATCAGGGTGTTTTCAAAAGTTACAAAGCTAAAATTCCCTAATTATTATTAGTTTCGACAATACGATTATAAATAGGATTTTACGGCAAATGTTAAATTAAATGTTTTAACGTCTTTTACATAATTAAACCCATGAATATATTTAGAGCATGTTAAGGGATGATTAACTCTTAAAGATTTAGATTTAAATATTTCAAAATTGCTGGAAAAAAAATAATTCTTTTAGGTAAGACAAAGCATTTAACGATAAATCGTAATTTGTTCAAAAATCAATACTATTAATTAAAGACCTTAATAAATAGTACAAAAATTACGTAAAATAGCTAAAATATATTTATGGGCATTCTGTCCAGAAAAGAAAATTTTCCAGAATACTCAGACTCGGTTTTTAAAGAATTTTCTCGTTAATCGTCTAATCTCTACAATAACGATTAATAAAAATAGTAATTACAAAACGATTTACTTATTAATATTCAAAATTATTATTAAACTTAAAAATCATGATTTTCCAGAAACTACTATTTTTACAGATTTCCAAAAATTCCAGATTTAATAAATCCCGTTAAAACCGTCTTTAAAACCCGTTTTCACAATTAACGATTCCATTAATAAAACTTATCGTTCCCAACATTTTATTAAAGCACTAAAAATCATAAAATTAAATTTTATTATGAAATCATCAGAAACACATTTTTTTTTCCAGATTTAAACATAAGACCAGAAATCGAGAATTTAAACGACAAACACGGTTTTAACGATAAACGATGTTTTAAAGTGATTAACTAATTCACCCACTTAACAAATTCAAAAAATTATGGAAAAATTCATAAAATTCTATTTCACCAGAAAGTTTACCCACGTCAAATTTCAGATTAAAATAAAATGTTTAAGTACTAGAACTAAAAATTGGCTTTTAATTGTTTTTGTCCGTAAACGGTAATAATTCAATAATCGATAACTAAAATATCAGAAAAATACTAAATTATTAAAAATCATCAAAATCCTCATTTTTACAGAATATGATCATATATTACAAGTTTAGGCCGAATATTACGATTTTACAAATTAATACGACGATTTAACCGTTAATATTGTAAAAGCGATAAAAATACCGAAACATGCAAATTTTCAACTTTTAAAATTTTTCCAGATTATATGACATACGTATATTGTCAAAAATGAATCATAAAAATATACATGCAAATACACAATTAAAATCATGAAATACCGAGTAACATCGACGTTACCTCTAGTCCAAATCAGAATCGATAATATACTCGTCGGCCTCGGGATCGTCCACAAAACCTACCATATAAGAAAATCATGGCAGAAAAATACCATGAGAAAAACTAATAAAATCAAGGTAAATAATGATCGAAGACAACATCGATTATTACGTTAACGAAGGGATCGGAAAGAGGGTTAAATTGACGATAAAAATGAGACGATTGAGACTCGAAATGGAGCAAAAATAAGCCTAGGGAGGATGAGGTATCACACGGCCAAAATGAAGAGGAGAAGAAGTTGTAATATTTTTTTATGCAAAAATGAATGTAAGGGAGAATAGATGGTTTTTCTAAGTATAAATGAAATTAAAAAGGGTGATGAAAACTATGTGAAAATAGTCAAAAGTGCCAGCCAAAAATTCAAGAGGAGGAGTATGAAGAGTTTGAGTAATAAAGCATCAATTCAATGAAAAGAAAATAATCTTACGTTTACGGTTTAACGTGATAAAATGAAACGTATTAATAAAACGTATTTAAATTGTGACAAGAAGCTTTGTCGGTCCAAAATATGAGGAAAAGGTTTCAAATAATTTGTAAGTTGATAAAAAGAAGGATCGTAAAATAGTTAAAGGTATTTCAAAGCAATTCGAGTAAAACTCGCGTAAGAAAATAATTATTCGCGAAGCTTCGTAATAAAATCATTAATGGCTAAATTTTCGTAAATAAAAATATTTACTAGTTGAAAATATTACATAAATATATTTAAATATTTGAAGGAAAAGAAATAACTTAAATCCGAGTTTAAAAACGTTAATTCGTAGAGAAATAAGATTTCTCGCGGAAAAATAAATAGTTTACGAAGAAAATTAAATAAATAGATTTAAAAGAATTAAAATCTTTTAAAAAAAAATTCAATAATAATAATTCACGCGAGGAGTGAGAAAATTTTCTCTCTCTAGGTTGTTTTCTCTCTAAAATTCTACAAGCGCGCGAAGGTCCTTCAATGGCGTCAGCTCAACCGCAGAAACGTGGTCCTGGTCGCCCTAGCAAGAAATCTTTGCAAGCGAATCTCCCTCCTAATCCTGGTTCAAGCTCTAGAGCAGAATTGGGGAAGATTTCTGCAGATTCTCAAGAGAGTTCTGAAACCCAGAGTTCTTCGCAACCTTCCTTGGTCAATGATTTCATTCTCAAAGCTTTGCATATTGCTGGTAAAACTGAACATCCCTCTGTTAATCCTAATAATAACACGAATGCTGATCCGATAGTAGTTAATTTGATTGATTCTAATGCTAAAATTGATGAACCCTCTGTTAAACCCTCGAATGAAGTTCCGCCTAAATGGTCTAAAATTGTTCAAACGCATAAGAAATCTGGCATGAGTTTGTTCTTTTGTGAAGATAGCCGTAATTCTACAGAAATTGATATTGATTTGGATGATTTCAAATCTGAACTCAAAATTTGGGAACACACTCTTATGGGTAATGTGATTGGAGCAAAGCCTTCTCTTCAAACTATTCAGCAGTTTGTTAAGGATAACTAGTTCACAATTGATAAGCCAGTAGTGCAGTACTATAAGAAAGGATGGTTTTCCTTTCGATTTGCGTCAAAAGAAGCCATGGATAAGGTGCTACGTGATGGTCCTTGGAAGGTGGGGATTTACTCTCTTATTTTGAAGGAATGGTCTCCTTCCTTCTCCTCTGAGATGGACAGAATCTCAGTGGTTCCTGTCTGGATTCTCTTTCCTGATCTCGATCCTTACCTCTGGTCTGAAACTGTCCTTAGCAAAATTGCTAGTAAAGTTGGTACTCCCTTGTGTGCTGATATAGCCACTACTACTAAAGCAAAGCTCTCCTTTGCTCGGGTCTTAGTGGAGGTGGATGTGTCAAAAGAGTTGGTGGAAAATGTTGTTATCAATACTCCCTACTGTGAGCACTCTAATAAAAAAGTCCAGTATGAATGGGTCCCATATTTCTGCCATGGATGTGGGAAGCTAGGTCATACTATTAAGTCTTGTAAATGGGAGAAAAAGAAGGTTGTTGTTACTGATTGTCTGCAAGGAGTTTCAGGCACAGGGTTAGGTGGTATCTCAGACTCTATGGTGAGTATAGAGCAGGTAGTTCAGGAGGGTAGTTTGCCCACTGGAGCTGATCTGTCTTCTCACAAACATGAGTCTGTAAAGCACTCAGGAAGCCCTAAGAAATTCTATCAAGATGATACATTCATTCCTGTCTCAAAGAGGAACTCTTCCTCTTCCAAACCTAAGGGGTCTATTTTGAAGCCCTTAGTCTTGGAGAACTCTTTCCAGGGACTCCATGAGAGTCAGGTGTCTAGTGGTGGGGGTGAACTAGGTGGTATTTCAGGTCTCACTAGTGTATCTCAGAGTGTGGTGAGTAGGGTTGAATTTGGTTATGGGATAAAACTGATCCCCTCACTCCCCTCTGATGTTAGCACTAGTGAGCTCCCTGTAAGGCATCAAGGATGTTCAATGGTGGTTTTAAATGATGAAGTTGTTCTTCCTGATAAGCAATGAAAGTAGCCTCTTGGAATATTAGGGGATTCAATGATTCTGCTAAGCATAGTGAGGTTCAAGACCTTTTAGTTACTCACAAACCTGATATTTTTGCTTTGCTTGAAACTAGAGTCAAAAACTCTAAAGCTGGTAAGATCATCAATAATAAATTTAAAGGTTGGAAGGTGATAACCAATTATTCTTATCACTATAATGGTAGAATTTGGTTATTCTATAATTCTGGTACTATTACTATCAATCAAACTAGTATGAATGCTCAGCATATCACCTGCTACATCACTCATATCTGCACACAGGCTTCTTTTTGGCTGAGTGCAGTATATGGGTTCAATGATGGTAAGGATAGGACTGCTTTATGATCTGATTTAGTTTCTATCAACCCTTCTGAGCCTTGGTTGGTTTAAGGAGATTTCAATATCATTAGATCTCATGATGAAAAACTGGGGTCCTCTCCTCCTTCTCTTCAAGACATGATGGATTTTAATAAATGTCTGTATCAATGTCAGTTAGAGGATTTGCATAGTGCTGGGTGTAGCATGACTTGGACTAATAACTAAGATCCCTCTACTAGAGTGTGGTCTAGGCTTGACAGGGTGTTGGTCAATACTTCTTGGTCTTCTTCTTTTCCTTCCTCTTCTGCTATTATTCCTGAGTCTGGGATCTCTGACCACTCTCCCTTGATTGTGGAAGTTTCCAAGGACAGGGCTATTAGAAGGAAGTTTAGTTTCTTAAGCAATTGGTGTGAGCATCCTAAATTTCTCTCCACTGTCCAACAAGCTTAGCAAGTGGGGGTTTCAGGGTCTCCAATTTATTGCCTCTTTGCTAAACTCAGAAAGACTAAAGTGGCTCTTCAGAAGTTTCATAAGCTCTATTTTTCTAATATTTCTACTAGAGTTCAAAAGGCTAAAGATGCTCTTAAAGATTGCCAGAAGAAACTCCAGAATGATCCCTTTCTCCTATTCTAATTGGTGCTGAAAGGGAACTTATGCAATCCTTACTTGAGTATAAAAAGGCTGAGCTTTCCATGCTCCAACAAAGGGCAAAGGTTAAGCATATTCAGCTAGCTGATTGTTCCTCTAAATATTTTCATTCTAAAATTACTGAAAGAAGACCTCAATAGATGATAGGATCCATAGTCAATGCTGATGGTGTCCTCAAAAATGGTCCTAAAGAGGTGGCAAAACCTTTTCAGGACTACTATGTTAACCTGCTTGGTACTAAGACTCCTACTTGTCCACTTTCTTCTCTGGATGGTGGTCTATCTCCTGAGTCTGCTGCTAGTTTAATTGCTCCTATAACATCACTTGAAATTAAAAGTGTAGTATTCCAAATGGATTCTAACAGTAGCCCTGGGATTGATGGTTTCTCTGCAGGGTTTTTCAAGTCTGCCTGGAACATTGTTGGTGCTGATGTTTGTAAAGCTGTTTTTAGTTTTCTCAAAACAGGTAAAATGTCTAAGCAAGCTAACTCAACTCTTATCTCTTTAATTCCTAAGAAGCCTGGGGCAACTATCGCAATTCCCCCATAGCACATCCTTCCCATTCCGAGGATTCGACCATGTTGTCACTCGCCTAGGCTACGGAATAGCGCAACTTAAGAGTCTTGTTAGGTGGCCCACCCCCTACTGAGTCACGGTCCAACCCCTCGAGAGTCCAGTCGTGTCTGTCAACTCGTCCGGTCATGTCCAGAGTCGAGTCTGTCGGTATACCTCTCTCTTCAAATTCTCATTTTTAAAACCTACAAAATTTAGCCATTTGAGAAAATCCTTTTCGACAAGGTCAAATTTCGGTCTATTTAAATTGCAAATTTCTTTTCTACCCATTTCAGTTTTGAAAACCTATTTCCTAGCACGCGAGTTGCTTTCAGGACTTCGATTTCAAAACTACGGAAAAATCATTTGTATTCCCCAGCGCGAGTCATATTTGTTTCACCTACATGTTGTATGCAAAATTTTATGTAACTTATACAGGTACAATTCAAGACCGCGCAATTCACATAACTCCCCAGCGGCATTTAACGGGATGGGCCCACAAATAGGCGCACCCAAGACTTATACGACAAGTCCGATTCCCCACAGAGTTAGCATCATCAGCTCAGGTATGATTTCCAACTTATGGCTGGCGAGCCCTTTTACGCAAGTCTACTGGATTATAAACGACCCGACCGGAAGTCTGTCAGGTCTTAATCTTTGATTGACCTGGTAGCTACTCTGACTTTCGCCCTGTCCAAGCCTCAGTCGGAGTGGGGGCTCTGTAGACACCCACATTTGGCTGCCAGGTGTCTATAGCAGTTTCCGACAAACAGCCGATGATGATCGGACGCAAACGTGCTTTAATATACTCGAAAACGGGCTCGAAATCATTGGCATTTGACTTGGGCTTTTTACGGAGTACAAATCTCACAAAACCGACCTCAAATTCAGGCCCAGTGGGTCGTTTCGAGTCAAATAAGACTAATTTAGGTTGAACCCGACACCAGGGGCAAAACCGTCTTTTAGTGACCGAGTCAAAACCCAGTCAAAGATATTTTTGAGACTCACGAGTCAGCCGTGTCACCCCACGTGACTGATTCGAGCTCAAACGCTACAAAAAATCAGCTACACAAAATATTAAACAAATCCGCTTAAGGATGGAATTCGATCTCAAGTAGGAATTCTATCCGAATACCGAATCAAACATTCGACCGAGAATGGGATACTCGGCCGGGCAGCCTATTTTCAGCCGAGATTCCTTTTCTTCTTCACCAAGTAACGTAATTCTCGTTCCTTTCAAATTCTTACATTTCCTATCCTAATCGGTATTTCTTATCACGTAAACGAGATACCTATTCTAGCTTCCATCGAGGACCTCTCCAATAAATAGGACCCTCACGACACACTAAATTCATTCGAAAATAATCAACTTTTTATCACACATCTACGATTCAGAAATATACACTTAGCATCGAGAAACCGATAGTATATCCGAGACCCGACGAAACCGGCCACCTCACTCGCCACTTTACACGTCCAAACAAAAAACCACCATAACTCACCGACATAAACTCGACGCTCCCGTGCCCTAGCCACATTCCGACGAGGCTCGATCCGAGTAAACAAAGCATGTAGGTTGAGGGTGTAAAATCAAACCCGACTTCTCCTTTCTCTCTTCTTTTTTCTTCGTTTTTTCCTCGTCCTAGCGTCGTTGTCGGTATTTTTTTTATGGGTCATTCGTCGCATTTTTTTAATTTCTAATATCGATACTACAAACTATTTTTATAAAACAAACGTTCTTAAAAATACGATATCGATTCTCTATAGTCGAATATCGTATCAAAAAGAACTAAATTAATCTCGTTGCTGCTAAAAAATCCTTATATCATTTTAAACAAATTACGACGATTTAAACGCAGAGAGAGTCAAACATCGTTTTTTTAATTTTACAAAACGATTTACAAAACTCTTTTTTTTAATCTTCTTTCTAAAAAAAACTATTCCGAATATTCGATATCGATTTCATAATCGAATATAACGAATATCGCGAAATTAAGCCGAGTATAAATCATGTAATATTTATACGCGATTTAATAAAGCAATAAATTTTACGAAAAACAATTTCGAAAACAGCCCGGGACGCGAGTCGCCTTCTTGCGCGAGTCGCCCCCCTCCCGGGCGAGTCGCGTGGTCTCCTGGAAAACGCGACACAAATAATCAATTTCGATCTATTTTTTTATTCTTCGAACATCGTTTCTTTAACGAAACAACGGGTTTTTCTCGACATATTTTTTGACCTCGGTCAACACGTGCTAATCCATCACGTGTCATAAACTTTTTCGAAATCATGCATATCATTATATTTATTTTGTTTGTTCGATTTACAAACCGTTACTAACTTGTTTGTTCGTGTTTGTAGCAATTTTATTTTCATTATTTGTTTTATTATACTAAAACGAATTTCGCATGCTAAAACAACTTTGACGTTAATTTTAGTTGCATTAAACCGACTTAGCAACCCATTCAATTTCTCGCATGTTTAGGGAAAACAATGTTTGCATATCATTCATCGTATTACTAACGCGCGTATTCAAAAATCAAACGATATCCTAGTAGAGGCCGCTAATGTGCGGGCGGGGTTGGGTGTTCTTTGTGAACTTCCCAACACGTACCCTCACCCCTTACTCAGAACCTCGGTTTCCGGATGTCCAAAACCATTGGCAACGAGAGTCATTCGATACACGGTATCCGATAATGTCGGTATCGGTATCAAATGCAAAGGGACGAACCCAATAAACTCTGACATCGGAAATGGGCCGTATTTTTTACACGGCCCACTACGACATAGAGTGGGTTCGAACGGGCTCGAACTCCCACAAAGTTCGGTGGCGACTCCACTTCGATTTAAATTTCAATTCGATCCATTTTCATATGGAGATTCATTCGCCTCCCCAAACCCGCGCGTGGCCGCGTCGGGGTGGACCTATGTCATGTCCACACAGGTTTAGTCAGAAACTTTCCCGAAGAATTCAGTAGACTAGGGTTAGTCAGAAACTTTCCCGAAGAAATCAGCAGACCAGGGTTAGTCAGAAACTTTCCCGAAGAATTCAGTAGACCGGGGTTACTCAGAAACTTTTCCAAAGAAATCAGTAGACCAGGGTTAGTCAGAAACTTTCCCGAAGAAATCAGTAGACCAGGGTTAGTCAGAAACTTTCCCGAAGAAATCAGTAGACCAGGGTTAGTTAGAAACTTTCCCGAAGAAAGCAATAGACCAGGGTTAGTCAAAAAATTTCCCAAAGAAACTAACGTAGCCACCCGAGAGGGATAAATCTAACGAAGCCACCCAAGAGGGATAAATCTAACGCAGCCACCCGAGAGGGATAAATCAATACGCAACCACCCGAGAGGGATAAATCTAACGCAGCCACCCGAGAGCGATAAATCTAACGCAGCCAACCGAGAGGGATAAATCTAACGCAGCCACCCGAGAGGGATAAATCTAACGCAGCCACCCGGGAGGGATAAATCTAACTTAATGCAACCACCCACAAGGGATTAAATCAAAACTAAGACACCAATAAATACTTAAGCAAAAGGCCCGAAACTACTAAAACAACAAACCCGAGCACGAAATAAAGCAACCTAAACCTAACCAATCAAAGCAAACTCTGAACAAATCTCAAATACATAACAAACCAAAACAAAGCAAAAGTAAACCTGAACAAAATAAGATAAACCCGCAAAACAAAAAACACTTAACTAAAACAAATAAATAAACAACAATTTTTTCGCCTAACGGGTCTTAGTTATCCGAGAGGCATTGGAGTCTGAAACCTCCACAACATTTTGATTCGAGTGGATACTAACGCCCTCGAAGGAGTCTGAAACCTCCACAGCATTTTGATTCGAGTAGATACGAACGCCCTCGAAGGAGTCTGAAACCTCCACAACATTTTGATTCGAGTGGATACCAACGCCCTCGAAGGAATCTGAAACCTCCACAGCATTTTGATTCGAGTGGATACCAACGCTCTCGAAGGAGTTTGAAACCTCCACAACATTTTGATTCGAGTGGATACCAACGCCCTCGAAGGAGTCTGAAACCTCCACAACATTTTGATTCAAGTGGATACCAACGCCCTCGAAGGAGTCTGAAACCTCAACAGTAATTTGATTTGAGTAGATACCAACGCTCTCGAAGGAGTCTGATACCTCCACAACATTTTTTTCATTCGAGTGGAGACTGACGCCCTCGAATGGTTTATTTTGTCCTAGAGGTCAGAGGCATCCCGAAAGACAGCTATTCGAGTGGAGACTGACACCCTTGAATAGTTTTATCTCATCTTACTTTGTCCTAGGGGTCAGAGGTATCCCAAAAGACAGCTATTCGAGTGGAGACTGACGCCCTCGAATAGTTTTATCTCATCATATTTTGTCCTAGGGGTCAGAGGCATCCCGAAAGACAGCTATTCAAGTGGACACTGACGCCCTCGAATAGTTCTATCTCATCTTATTTTGTCCTAGGGGTCAAAGGCATCCCGAAAGACAGCTATTCGAGTGGAGACCGACGCCCTCGACTAGTTTACCTTGTTTTGTGTTATCCTAGGGGTCAGAGGCATTCCAAAAGACAGCTACTCGAGTGGAGACCGACGCCCTCGAGTAGTTTATCTCGTTTTGTTTTGTCCTAGGGGTCAGAGGCATACCAAAGACAAGTGTTCGAGTAGAGACTGACGCCCTCAAACATTTCCGTTTCGCTTTATTTCGCCCAAGGGGTCACAAGCATCCCGAAGATGACCGCTCGAGTGGAGACTGACGCCCTCGAACGTTTTATTTTATCAAGGGTTCACAAGCATCCCAAAAAATTTGTTCAAATGAAAACCAACGCATATGAACATTCTTTGCACTTACGATTGACGCGTCACCTACACACTAAAACATTTAAAATTAAACCAACTTTTTAAACAATCCGAAAAGGTAAAACGCACAAGCACGAAGAACCAAGAACAAGACGACAAGCACCGGCCCGGGCTCAAGCAAGCAACCGCAAGTGAAGATGTCAGGTATGAATTCTAAGCCTTGGCTGACGAGCCTCAACACGTAGTCCAATGGACTTAAAACAACCCGACCGGACAGCCACTAGGTTGTAATCCTCGATTGACCTGGGTGGCTGCAGAAGTGTCCAGCAAACACCCAATGACGATAGGACTGCAACGGGACGCGGGTTCACAATGTTTTAGGTAGTTTTTTCAATAGAATAGATCAAATAAATTAATCGGAAAAATTAAACTAACATGATTTCAGCCTTAGCCGTGTCGTTACGGTCGCATAAACACTAATTAGAGTCATTTCTGACACCGGGACCCCGAGTCGGTCTTGAAACTCGAACCGAGTCAGCACCGCGCCAAGTGAACCTCGGGATACACACCCGAGGCCTTCTAAGCTCACGGCGCTAGGTCAAACCCGGGGAAAGCTTAGGCCCCAAGATACGTATTATACTCCTCCCTCTCGGTTTTGGAAAGTATCAAAATTGTATCTTCAAAACTCCAAGCGCCTCACCTCACGCGTCTGAGACTCCCCATGCCTAAACCCAGGCGCCTGAGTCTTGGTGCGCCTCAGCTCAGGCGTCCATATGGGTGACGAGGGCCGAAAATACCTATAAATACCCCCCCCCGCACCTCATTCATTCGACACAATTCTCAATTCTCTTCTCCCTCCACATTCTCGCTAAGGGCTCGCACTCCAACACCCGAGGCAAACGATCCACTCGATCGTAGTTCTGATAAAAGCGACATCGACGCTACTCCTCACCTTCGAGCACCCCACTCGATATCGAGGTGCCTGTGTTCGACTAGCTCAAGTCTAGTAACGAAGTTCTGCCGGATTAGCCGCAGTATCAGCACATAGTAACGAAGCTTTGTCGGAGTAGCCACAGGAAGGGTCAACGGTAACGGAGCTCTGCCGAAGTCACTGGTCAAGCTAGGAGGATCCGCCTGTTGAAGTCGAGTCGTCACTAGCTTGCTATCTAAACAAAACTTTACATTTTCGCACTTTCTTTTATTATGCACTACGACAACACTAGATGTGGACACTAGGTCCACAAACACTTACTAAAACACGTAACGTCCCAACTTCAACCACAAACACTAAAATACACTAAATAGACCCGAGTAATTGCGAGATCCGTTCTCAACTATCTATGCATCGTGTCCCGTTTGGTGTATACTCCGAGGGTGCAACTCCTCACTACGTGATTTACTTACGTTCGCATTTACAGTTTTTCGTATGATTTATTACTTTTATGACCTTATAATCGCATGCTAAATCACCTAACACGGAATTCGAAACGTAAAATAACTAAAACTGAACAAAGTGATGATCGGGTTCCGTATTAGTTCGGGTGCTCGCCTTACTAGGTTCGACGCATCTCTATTAATACCGAACCGACGCATCTTAAGCAGAATACCAGGTAAGGTATACCACGAGAACGACTAATAGACGTTATGGAAACACAACGAATGAATGTAAGCCGAAAGGCGATGCAAACCTTGTTATTACCAAATGAGGAATTATATGATATGGTAAATGTTACAGTAACATTATTACTAACATGTTTTAATGTTATAAATTCAAATGCTGCTAAATAAATCTAACAAGTGTTCTTTGAATAGGCAATCGATATGGGTGGAATATATGCAAAATTTGGGATGAGGGATATACTATTCATTCCAACAAAATCAGGGGTAATATATCAAAATTCCTGTACTTAAGTTCTTTTTTGGTACATAATCTTAGAGTTGTTTACCTATTGTGTATCCTTTGTTACAGGAATTAAACCCAAAGAAATATTGTTCTCTGACAATGCCATACTTTAATGTATCATACTTGCCTGAAGATGGTAAATTCTTGAGAAAGGTACAAACATCTAATCTATATACTTCTATAGCATTAACAGTAAAAGTGAAATGCACATGTTGGAATTTGTACTTGGTTATAGAAGTGTCTGCTTTGACGTAGATAAGTTACTATGTGTTGCTGCACATGTTGGAATTTGTACACTAGTTAAAGTAGTGTCTGTTTTGATGTACATAAGTTACTATGTGTTGCACATGTTGGAATTTGTACATGGTTATAGAAGTGTCTGTTTTGATGTACATAAATTACTATGTGTTGCACATGTTCAAAGTTTGTACATAGTTAAAACAGTGTCTGTTTTGATGTACATAAGTTAATATCTGTTGCACATGTTCAAAATTTATGCATAGTTAAAACAGTGCCTGTTTTGATGTACATAAGTTACTATGTGTTGCACATGTTGGAATTTGTACATGGTTATAGAAGTGTCTGTTTCGATGTACATAAATTATTATGTGTTGCACATGTTCAAAATTTGTACGTTAATTAAAACAGTGTTTGTATTGATGTTCATAAGTTACTATGTGTTGAAATTTTTTATTACAATAACTGTGAAATGTATACTTTTTCAGATCTTTATCCCAGTTCATATCGACACACCATCACACTGGATTTTGGTTGTGTGTGATTTTGATGACAATAAGAATTACATCTTGGATTCAAGTAAAAGAAAGGGAAACAAAGCACGAACTGACGTTTGCAACAAAATAGTGACAAATGTCTCACACATTATTGAGAACTACTCCGGCTTTGAACACATCTCCAAAAAAATGTTGAAAAATCCAATGGAGTATGTCAAAAATGCAGTACAACAAAGTAATGGATTTGATTGTGGTGTTTTTTTTCTTGAAGTGGATAAATGCATTACACGACAAGGAGAAATGGACAAACAAAGATTATTTTAATGACATCAATGAATTTCGTCGTCAAACATGCATAAATCTTATGCGGTGGGATAAGAACTTTGTTAGGGATTTTACAATTAGCAGAAAATATAAGATTCTATTTTAGCTGTGTGTATGTAAACACTGGTATTATCAGACTGTATTATGGATTATATAAACAGTCAGTTATTTAAACATTACTCCATGACAAGCATTTATATAAACATCAATGCTTTTATAATGTTCTCAGGTGGATTATGTACAACTGATATGTACATATGTACATTACATAATGACCTATGTACTGTACTTTGTAAATTGTTACACGTACAACAAAATTAACCTATGACGTTCTTCTGTAAATAGTCAAAAACATAAAATGTACAGAGTAGTACTTTAGAAGGGTTATGTACAGTTGATATAGAATTATGTACAATGATGTCCTAAGATGGAATATGTACAGCTGATATAGAATTATGTACAATGATGTCCTCAGATGGGTTATGTACAACTGATATAGAATTATGTACCTTATATAATGATCCTAATTCTTGTACATAATTATGAATATAGTATACATTGTGTAAGTGAACGAGCATAGAATTCCTTGATAATAAAGCATTGTGTTCATTTGGTTTCGTACATGTCATAACAGTCTTTAGGACTGAGTCGGATTACAACTAATACAGTGTACATAATTATGAATACAATGTATATAACTTATGATTTGGTATCAAAAATTTTTTACTCTAAGATGTAACTAGATGAGTTATGTACAACTAATATAGAATTATGTATAATGATGTCCTCAAATGAATTATGTACCGCTGATATGAAAATATATACATTACGTAGTGACAAATATGTACATAACGAGTTATAAACGTAATTCAGCAGAGAATCAACATAGAATCTACGAAACGAATTGTTCATAATCAGCAACAAATATCTTAGTTTCTTGAATCACCAAGTTCATAATCAGTTTTGTTTAAACGAATTGTTCAAGATTACAGTCAAATCTGCAAGTGAAAATGACGACAATCAAATCAAGCATAGAATTCATTGACAATCAAGCATAGAGTCCCTGATAATCAAGCACAGAATTCGTAAAATCAATTCTACGAACGAATTTACAAAGTCAACACAATGAAACCTGCAACTTAAATGATGATAATCGAATGATGAAGATCTGCAACTAAAATGATGAAGACGCTCGATTTTACGAGTGAGCACAATTAAATTTGCAGGCGAAAATGATGAAGATCGAACGATGAAGATCTACAACGGAAGTGATGAAGATGATCGAATGATTGGAATGAAAAAATAAACAAATTTCTAGAGAGAGAAAGTCGACTAATTAAAAAGGAAAGGAAGGAAATGGCGCGCGTTTGTTTTTGTGCTGACTTTTGATCAAGCTTGGTCAGTTGATCTCAATCAGATCTAACGGTCCAGATTGTGCCTCAATGTATCTCGAATCTATATAGAAATGCAATGTATATATATATATAGAGGTAGGTTCAAATAAGGTCCACAATTTTTTTAAGTCTATATTGAAGTTACAGATGACATACGCTAAAATTGCATTTCTATATATATATATATATATATCAATTTTTAACAAATGCAACTTTAGCGTATACCATTTGTAACTTCAATATAGACTTAAAAAAATTGTGGACCTTATTTGAACCTACCTCTCTCTCTCTCTCTCTCTCTATATATATATATATATATATATATATATATATATATATATTTATATATATATATATATAGAGATAGGTTCACATAAGGCCAACAACTATTATAAGTTCATAAGTTCCAGTGTTAAAGTTACACAAAAAGTGCTTAAAGTTACACGAGATGAATGTTAAAGTTGCACTTTATCACTTGAAGTGATAACAGTGCTGAATGTTATAGTTACATATCAATCTTGAACAAATGCAAATTCAACGTATGTCAACTGTAACTTTAATATAGACTTAATTGCATGTGGTGAACTTATTTGATCCCTTCTGAATGACATACAACAAGTTCCCTCGAGTAACCAAGCTATGGAAAACATAACCTTCACCGACTTGCTTGAGAATCCAGAGACTAGCCCTTCCATTCCTACTCCTACCGATATGATCTTGAATTCTACCATGAAAAATGAAACTCCTACATTACCTGTAACACCCCGTATTTTATATTAATTTTATTCGAAAGTTATTTATTTAAAATAATTATTTTCGAGTTTTATATAATATGCATTACATATTTTATTATCTCCATTATCTGTTTTAAATAAATGTCTCGTTTTGACTCACTTTTAATGGGTTAAAATGTCCGTACACAATTTGACTATTTTACTATAATATGTACTCCACTTATATTGCTTCTCCAAGCCTTTTATCATAGTCCAACCCAATTTTTAATTGGATGATCCATTGTACGAGATAATGGACCCAAAGCCCATTTATTAAGCACCTTATAAAAAGAAGTTAACCTAGTAAGCAACTAGGTCATTTCATTATTTTTGTGCGTGAGTTTTGCCGCACGCCTTCTTCCTCTCTTCTTCCTTTTATTTTTCATTTTCTCCATTTAACTTCATTGTTATACATCTATCATTTCTCCAATCTCATACATAAATTATATTTTCATAATCTTGGCTCTTTCCTCTACAATACATTCATCTCCAAATAATTTTATGAGATTCATTTTCATGAACCTTTGGACCTACCTTTAGGGGTTCTTATTAAAGAAGAAGATGTCATCCTTTATACATTTTTGAAATAGGATTTGTGTAGTACGATCTACCAAATGGGTTTTGGTTTGTAAATGTTTCAAAGTCGATCTATGAGGATGAAGACACGTGTCGGAGACAAGGTTTTATTTGTCGCGTTCTACGTGGTGTTTCTTATTAATGTTTTATCATTAATTGCCAAAAAGGTAACCAGATGTGTCTTTTAATCGCGTTTATGATATGTGAAACCCATTAATATGATGAATGAATGTATAATATGATATTGGATATTGTGTGGTATTATTATGCACGTTTATTATATCGTTGATACTCGTACGATTTAATTGTACCGTTAAGATGTTAATTACCGTTTTGTGCGAATTAGAGAGTTGTGAGTCGTTCCGTAAGAGAACGCTAGGATGCGCAAGAACCGACCGTGGCCTCCCTTGGTGGAGATGCTAGGGTGTTTAATCGATGCTTTTAGGGTTTCAAAACCCTAGATTCAATGATGACTCAACCTACCATCACCCGGTGGTTGAGGTTAGGGTTGAGGTTAATATAACCTTATTTGAAGTTAATGTAACTTCATCGAGAAGTATTATGAAACTTCACTTGAGGTTAAGATAACTTCAACACAGGATTATAATCTTGTCGAGGTTCCCGAACTTTGCAAGGTTAATGTAATCTTAACTTAGAGTTAAGGTTAGGGCGAAGGTTAAGGTAATTTTAGCATGGTGTTAAGGTTATAACTAAGGTTAATATAACCTTAACAGAAGCTAATGTTATAGCCGAGGTTAATGTGACCTTGATTGAAGTTAATGTACCTTCATTGAGAAGTTACTACACCACTTCACTTGAGGTTAATGTAACATCGTCGTAACATCATAATCTTGTTGCAATTATTGTAACTCCACGAGGTTATAGTTGAGGTTAGGTCAACCTCAACTTGGTAGACAAGGTTATAGTCAGTGAACCCTGACCTTGGATACTATTAGGCATTAGATATGCAAGGTTAACTTTATGGTTATAGTTAGTTGTACTATCTACTATTCACGTATTGTTGAAAGGTTACTGCTTTGTATGTTCTTCATAGTTCAGTCGATTATATTTTCCTATGTTTGAGACATGATTGGTATCTAGTATAGTCGGTTATACTATATTGGATGAGATTACTACCTTGTATAGTCAATTATACTATACTAGGGTGGGTCGCCACTTAGTACGTTAGTTATACTGTACTACGATTGGAATCGTGACGCTGTTCACAAGAGCCTTGTACAGTCAGTTATACTGTACAGTTACACGAAAGCTAGTCGTATAGATGACGTGCGGTATCAGTTATATACCAATCAGAATGAAAAAAGTGCCAAATGCCATTGGTCTATGTTCGGGCGTGCCTTGAGACGTCAGTTATACGCTCTGGGTCCCGTGTGTCGTTCGGTGTACAGTTATTGCATCGAGAGTCCTTGCTAGGCTTAGACATATAGTTGTTAGTTATACGGCTATACATAGTATCGTGGAGTATCATTTATATGCTCCACACCGATGGGAAGTTTGTTATACGACCCGTCCGTTAGAGTATCAGTTATATGCTCTGGCAGGTGAGAGTGTCAGCTATACACTCGAGCCGGTGTTCACTCTATACCCTAGACGTAGTGTAAGAGGGTTATTTGTGTGTGATCAGTCCGATTTGGATGTTTGAGTTTCTTAGTGACTGGTATGATCCTAATTGGTCAAGTATGATAATGCTTTCATTGTATTCTTTTATCTGTATTATTCATTGATTGCTGATTATTAGTGCTTTCATCTTATTGTAAAGACGACTGGGAGAGCATCTAGTTACTCCCCACTGACTTTCGACCCCCCCTCTTTCAGGTCTTTCAGGATGCTGTTGAATGCTTCGTTGTTGGGGAAGACTTGTGGAGAAAGACCCTTTATTTAAGTCTTTAATTTTCAGTTGAAACACTTTTTAATAATGTATTAGTTGAATGTCGAGATAGTGACGATTCGGATTCGGTCGGGTGTTCCCGCCACCTTTGACCTTATTATTTATACTATTTATATTATTTAAAGTTTTTTAAAAATCCGGGTTATTACAGTTGGTATCAGAGCGAACACGCTCCTAACTCTCGCTTAATCATTAAAAGAATAACTTGACTTAGTAATTAAGTTAGAGTAAATGGGGGTAGAAACAATTAAGGATTTATTTGTTTATGCCTTAGTGTTTCATATCGTTATTAATTGTATTACAAGTTGTAGACACCCGCATTTTGACTGCCAGGTGTCCATAGCAGTTTCCAAAAAACATCCGATGATGATCGGACGCTAACGTGCTCTAACGCGCTCGGATACGGGCTCAAAATCAATAATGTCCGGCATGGGCTTTTAACGGGATACAAATCTCACAAAACCAACCTCAAAACCAGGCCCAGTGGGTCGTTCCGAGCAAAATAAGACTAATTTGGGCCAAACCCGACACCAAAAATAATTCCCGTCTTTTAGCGACCGGGTCAAAACCCGGTCAAAGACGTACTCGACACACAAAAATGACCTGGTGCGCTTCCGGAAACTTGCGCCAAACAACGAAATTAAAAAAACAATCAAAGATCAATCATCCCTAAAATATCTCGCCCTAATTGATCCACTCGGTCGAGTGGATTGACCCACTCGATCGAGTGGAGCCTCAAAACCCGGATCAGACCCGTTTTAGAGGGCACTCGACCGAGTGCACTAGGGTCACTCGATCGAATGACCCTATGTCGAGGGTTTTGCCTATAAATACTCCATCAATCCGTCACATTTCACAAACTTTTTCCTTTACAAACTTTTGCTAATCATTCACTACCTTCAAAAGCTACACTTTTCAGCCACATTAAGTCACAAGTCATCACCATTTCGACATCACCATATACACATCCATCTACATGCATTCCGAGATCGAAACTCATAAAAACTAAGAAAACCATCCTCCATACAAACCTCATACATACACACCATCAACTCCTCCTACATATCTCGACGATTCCCGTGCCGTTGCCGCCATTTGACGAACCGTATCCCGAGAAGCAAGAACATGTAGGTTGAGGGTGTAGCATTCAACACCGACATTTCCTTCTTCCTTCTTTTTTCGTTTTTTTATGTACATTTATGTTTGTGTATTAGTATCATAACTATGTCGATAGTAACGACAATACTAACACTAACATCTAACCCTAACATCTAACATCTAACATTTAATTTTCGCATCTAACCTCCAACATTTAATTTTCGTTATTTATATTTTGTCATAATATCAATACCGCGTATATATATATATATATATATATATATATATATATATATATATATATATATATATATATATATATATATATATATATATATATATACACACACACACACACACACACACACATAATATCAAAATTCGGATTTTAACTCGTTTAACTACGACTATTGCACAAAGTCCGTTTAATCCCTTTACGAGCCGCAATAGTTGTGGCACCCTTTCGAGGAGCACCGCCCTACGCACTCAAGGGCATAACGCGATCGTGATAGTACGTAGTTGAACGGGCTTAATTCCATTTTCAACGATCAGTACTAAACCCGTTGACGCTAAACCAAGCATCGCATAATCCGTAAGGATTATTAAAGATGACGTAACGCGGAGGGAACCAATTTTGTCCCGGTCCGATTCAAAACAATTCTTGTATCACCTTTCCAAAATCTCCGATAACGGTCTCGTAATCATAATATACGCATTATGAGTACCGAAGATCGAGTTGCATATAAATCGTGCCATATTTATATGTGATTCGATCAATTATCGATTTTAAAACACATAAAAAGAGAAGAGTTACACCTCGTACAGGTGCCACTCGACCGAGTACATAGGCTACTCGATCGAGTAGCACTCCAAATTATGGGCAGTAGCCTCTTCTAGGACGCACTCGACCGAGTCAGGCCATGACTCGACCGAGTGGGTCCTGTAGCCCAGAAAACCGAGAGCTTTTTTTATCATCCGACCCTCGTCTTTTAAAAAGCGACTTAGTCGACACGGGTAAAGACAATCACGTGATCCTTTTTTTAAACTCATATATTACACTTCACTTAAACAACTTTGATCGACGGTCTCACTATTAATCTTGCGTTGACGACTCCGTAGTCGTATCCGGCGCATAATTAATTTAGACTCTAATTTATTGACATGATAAGTTGGGACAAGGCATCGGGATTTGGGATCGGGCTAGCACCACGCCTAGGTCCTATATCTCCGTCCTTCGATTAATGCATAAAATAATATGCATTTAATTGAAGTTCGTCCATTTACACGATTCACGGTCTAGTTTATACACGGGTCCGTTTCTAACTATTGCTTATCATTTTGGTTATATATTTCGATTATTCTATTTTATTGTTCGTTGTATTGTGAATTCCGGGTTGTATTCCGCCCGTGTAATTTGTAATCGATTTATTATTGCTTTGCTTTATTTATTTACGTTTTACCGTTTATAAATGAACCCTCGCATGCTAAATCACTTCGACAATAAATTAGATGCATTAAAATGACGTAGCTCACATTTAATTCGCATGCTTAGCTAAAACGCTGTTTGCATATCATTTCACCGGATTACTAGCGCGCATATTAGAAAGTCAAACGATGTCTTAGTAGAGGCCGCTAAGTGCGGGTGGGGTTGGGTGTCCTTAGTGGGCTTCCCAACACGTACCCTCACCCCTTACTCAGAACCTCGGTTTTCGGATGCCCGAAACCGTTGGCGCACGAGAGTCATTCTTTACACGATTACCGGTATAGATGGTATCGGTATCGCAATGCAAAGGGACGAGCCCAATGAACTCTAAAACCGAAATGGACCATACTTTGTGCATGGTCCATAGCGATATAGAGTGGGCTCGAACGGTTCCGAATAACCATAAAATTCGGTGGCGACTCCATTTCGACTTAAATTTCAATTCGATCCATTCTCATATGGAGGTGCATTCGCCTACCCAAAACCCGCGCGTGGTCGCGTCAGGGTGGACCTACGTCATGTCCACACAAGTGTTGGTCATGTACTTGCTTATTTATGTTTTAACCTTTCGTCTCGTTATTAATTGTGTTACATGTGTTGTTCGTGTTTTTGATTGTTCATGCCTTAATGTCTATCGTTATTAATTGCATTAAGTGCATGGTTCATGTAAAGACGTTTTGAAGCATGCTTTGTTGATTTAAACCACGGTTATGTTTGGAAAAATGTCTCTTTAATGTTACATATGCGTCGTGCTTTTGGTTATATGTTTGTCAAAACTCTTAATCCTTGATAATCCGAGCTTTACTCTTCTCGTACTGTTATCCTTTTGGATCACTTGGTGATGCCGTCTCTTCTTAAGGTAACTTTGAGAGTTTTTCTGTTGTGATTTAGTCTTGAGTTAATAAGTTAGAATTGATTGTATTTGGAAATGTTCAAGTATGAAAGAAAAGAGCAATTATTATCAAGAGTTTGGTCGCGAAGAAGTCTAATTTAGGATTAGAGGTTGTGAGATGATGTTTCCGTTGGGATTAGAGATTGTTGAGACGAAGTTTACTTTGGGAATAGAGGTTGTTGTGACGATGTTTACTTTGGGATTATGAGTGTTAAGTCCTTTTATTTTTGAGGAAATCCGTATTGATGATATTGAGTGTTTGTGTATGGTGTAAGATGTACGACTATGGTTTCAGGATTTTACAAGGAGTGAGACACATGATGAATAGATATATCTTATGGTATATTATTTGGGAGTATTGCGACTTATGTCTGTAATTAATAGAATTATTGAATTCTATCGTAAGGAAATAAGTTATTTATGGGTTAAGAATACAGGATGGTAAAGAATTGAATGTTATTGTGGATTTAAGATTAAAAGGATGAGAATTTTTGGGAACTATGCTTGTCTTTAAATAGAATATTATATTCGAGGAGTAAGAAACGTTAATGGCAATCAGTGTGTGATGAAAAGAATTTATGATTTATCTATTGAGGAGTTATTTAATGAACATACCTTTTAAGGACCGAGTGGAAGGGAATAATATGAGTTACGAACTTATGACGTATTAATGTTTAGATCATTGGTTTCGTAAACTACCATATTGAAGATGGAGATAATGAAACGTGGTATTCGTCTTTTTTTTAAGATGCAGAGGATTCTATGGTTTTATCCATTATATCTGATTAGATGAAAGGTCTTGAGAGTTAATAGTCTTAAGAGTTGATTATATGAGGAACATATTGATTATAAAGGGACAGTTACTTAGAGATTTGTCGGTCTTAAAGTATTATGGTAATGTGATTAAAGGATGTTACGAGACAGAGATACCTTGAGAGATGATTGTACGAGAATTGTAAGACCTTGGTTTTTCGTGCTTTACTTATATTATTAAGGTGTCGTCTTTGGGTAGATAAAACTGTTTTGAGTCGTCTATCCTTGTCTCCTTGATCGTTTACCCGTGCCTCTCATATTTTCCTACCAACCAAAAGTTTCCTTTTACATTTGTCCTTTTTATGTTTGATCTTTCGATACCCTCTATTTGATCATTATTTCAACTCCAGCTTTCTCTTCCTTCAACTTTTTGTAATTTATCTTTCGCCATGATGTCACCTTGTGCTTAAACTTCTCAAACTTTTTACCTTGTGGTATTCCACAAAAATTTTCATTTTTGTTCGCGTGCTAATTGTTCTTTCATGGTAATGTGAAAACTTTTGACTCCTTCTTCATAACTACTTGTGATCATCTCATAGTGGAAGTTTGGATCCTTTGGCGAGTAATGTTTATACTTCGAGTTTGAGGTTGGGTTAATTAATGTCGAGAGCATAGAACATAGTATATGAGTATGAATTGGGGTAATATATGGTGCTTTGGAAGTGTTATATTTAAGGTCATATATCGAGCTCAGAGAGTATGAGGATTTTATTACATTAAGGTGTGGACATGACGTAGGTCCACCCCGACGCGGCCACGCGCGGGTTTGGGTAGGCGAATGCATCTCCATATGAGAATGGATCGAATTGAAATTTAAGTCGAAATGGAGTCGCCACCGAATTTTATGGTTATTCGGAACCGTTCGAGCCCACTCTATATCGCTATGGACCATACACAAAGTATGGCCCATTTCGGTTTTAGAGTTTATTGGGCTCGTCCCTTTGAATTGCGATACCGATACCATCTATACCGATAATCGTGTAAAGAATGACTCTCGTGCGCCAACGGTTTCGGGCATCCGGAAACCGAGGTTCTGAGTAAGGGGTGAGGGTACGTGTTGGGAAGCCCACTAAGGACACCTAACCCCACCCGCACATAGCGGCCTCTACTAAGACATCGTTTGACTTTCTAATATGCGCGTTAGTGATTCAGTGAAATGATATGCAAACAGCGTTTTAGCTAAGCATGCGAATTAAATATGAGCTACGTCATTTTAATGCATCTAATTTATTGTCGAGGTGATTTAGCATGCGAGGGTTCTTTTAAAAGCGGTAAAACGCAAATAAATAAAGGAAAAGCAATAATAAATGGATTACAAGTTACAAGGGCGGAATACAACCCGGAATTCACAATACAACGAACAATAATATGGAATAATCGAAATATATGACCAAACGATAAACAATAGTTAGAAACAGACCCGTGTATAAACTAGACCGTGAGTCGTGTAAATGGACGGACTTTGATTGAATACTCATTATTTTGTGTATTAACCAAAGGACGGAGATATAGGACCTAGGCGTGGTGATAGCCCGATCCTAAATCCCGATGCCTTGCCCCAACTTATCATATCGAGAGATTGGAGTCTAAATTAATTATGCGTCGGATACGACTAAGGAGTCGTCAACGCAAGATTAATAGTGGGACCGTCGATCAAAGTTGTTTATGTGCAATGATATGTATGTATTTTGAAAATGAAATCACGTGATTGACTTTACACGTGTCGACTAAGTCGCTTTTTAAAAGACGAAGCTCGGATGATAAAGAGAGCTCTCGGTTTTCTGTGCTACAGGACCCACTCGGTCGAGTCATGGTCTGACTCGGTCGAGTGTGTCCTTCGAAGAGGCTACTGCCCATGATTTGGGGTGCTACTCGATCGAGTAGCCTATGTACTCGGTCGAGTGGCACCTGTACGAGGTATAACTCGGTAAAATCGATAATAAATCAAATCACATATAAATATGGCACGATTTATATGCAATTCGATCTTAGGTACTCATAATGTGTATATTATGATTACGAGACCATTATCGGAGATTTTAGAAAAGATGACATAAAAATCGTTTTAAATTGGACCGGGACAAAATTAATTCCCTCCGCGTTACGTCATCTTTAATAATCCTTACGGATTATGCGATGCTCGATTTAGCGTCAACGGGTTTTGTACCAATCCTTTGAAATGGAATTAAGCCCGTTCAACTACGTACTATCACGATCACGTTATGCCCTTGAGTGCGTAGGGCGGTGCTCCTCGAAAGGGCGCCACCACTATTGCGTCTCGTAAAGGGATTAAACGGACTTTGGGCAATAGTCGTAGTTAAACGAGTTAAATCCGAATTTTGATAATACGTAAATATATATATACGCGGTAGTGATATTATGACAAAATGTAAATAACGAAAATTAAATGTTAGATTGTTAGATGCGATAAATAAATGTTAGCGGTTAGATGTTAATGTACGATAAGTAAATGTTAGATGTTAGTGTTAGTATTGTCGTTACTATCGACATAATTAAAATACATAGACATAAACATAAATGTACATAAAAAGAACGAAAAGAAAGGGAATAAGGAGAAGAAGGAGAAATCGGTGTTGAATGTTACACCCTCAACCTACATGCTCTTGCTTCTCGGGATACGGTTCGTCAAATGGCGGCAATGGCGCGGGAATCGTCGAGATATGTAGGAGGATTTGATGGTGTGTATGTATGGGGTTTGTGATGATGTTTTGGAGTTGAATGGTGGCTGAAATATGGTGTAAAAATGAGTGCAAAGTTGGCTTAAAAATGATGGGAAAAAGTTGTGGATTGATGGGGTTTATATAGAAAAACCCACGACATAGGGTCACTCGACCGAGTGGTCCTAGTACACTCGGTCGAGTGCCCTGGCAAATGAACCTGGTCCGTTTTTTTGAGGCTCCACTCGATCGAGTGGGTCAATCCACTCGACCGAGTGGATCAATTAGGACGCACCATTTTAGGAATGATTGACCTTGATTTGATCTTGATTGATTTTGATTTTTTGGAATTTGGGCGCCACTTTTGGGGATGTACCAGGTCGTTTTTTGTGTGTCGAGTTCGTCTTGACCGGGTTTTGACCCGGTCGCTAAAAGACGGGTTTTATATTTGGTGTCGGTTTTGGCCCAAATTAGTTTTATTTTGCTCGGAACGACCCACTGGGCCTGGTTTTGAGGTTGGTTTTGTGAGATTTGTATCCCGTAAAAAGCCCATGCCAGACATTACTGATTTCGAGCCCGTATCCGAGCGCGTTAGAGCACGTTAGCGTCCGATCATCATCGGGTGTGTTTTGGAAACTACCATAGACACCTGGCGGTCAAAATTTGGGTGTCTACATAAGGGTACATGGATATTAATTTGTTCTTTTGGAAGCTATATAGAAAACTATGGAGATAAGGTGTTTCATTTAAGTGCATGAGTCATTTATTGAAGGACATAAATTTAGGCATTCCTTTGATGGACTTTTAAGGTTAAAATATTTATTGATGGATAGCAAATTGTAATTACCAATTCGAGTTATACGCTTGGTCGTTATATTGATGATGATATTTGTATGGTGATATTATTATTCAATGCTTTTGTGGAATTGCATCATTGATGGACAAGTGCGTTGTGGACATTGGGTACTAGCGTAACTAAAGGTGTATAATTCTTTGGGTGCCTAGGAATAGCGTGATCATATGTGTTCAAAGGAAGTGATTGGATTTTGTGCATGTGACTAATAATTATGCCATAAGATTGGGGTTGCATTGAGTTTGTGATAGTTATAATCAGATTGAAGGTCTGAAATCAGTGGATTTGGATACTAGTATATATATATATACAGAACATTTGGATTTTATATTACAAGATTTTGAGTTTAAGAGTTGTGAATGATAGTAATCACTAATTACTTTGAGGATATTAAAGTAGTGATAGTTCTAATGGATCTAGCTTAGTGGTTATCGAAGTTTTTTAATTCGGAAGATATGATTGTTTAGAAATTGTCTATATGGAGCTCTGATTGATTTAATCTCTTGTGGTGTATAGTAATAAGTTCGTTCAAATGATAACAGAACATATATGTCTTGGTATGATGACTGATATTTGTGGATAATATTTGAAATGAAGGGAGTAGAAGTTGATAATTCATGAGATATGGTGTTATACATCGATGAGTATTATTTAAGGGTATTGAGTGTACTTGGTGAACGTAAGGTAATCATTGATATTATGAGATCTGAGATGTAATGTATTTATGAGAGTTAACCACAAGCTTAAGGTGATGCTTGTGTGGAAATGTTAAGCAGCCTTACAAGACTAAGTCATATCCCGATAAACTAGACTATTTATTTGGAAGACAGTATTGATTTAGCGATTATTTTGGGTTGCGATTGTTTGGGATTAATGTGATTGAGGTTTTAGAGTGGATGATGATTAGAATAACATTGAGGATCGACTTAAGATATACTTTTGTGGTCTGAACGTTTATGAGGATCAGAGTGGGCAGCGCTTAGGATACCGAGGTAACTTGTGTTGATGATCACTTGTAATTATTACATTCTTTTGATCTTGTCTTTGAACTTCAAGTTTCGAGGACGACACTTATTTTTAGGGGGTTGGATTGTAACACCCCGTATTTTATATTAATTTTATTCGAAAGTTATTTATTTAAAATAATTATTTTCGAGTTTTATAATAATATGCATTATGTATTTTATTATATCCAATATATGTTTTAAATAAATGTCTCGTTTTGACTCACTTTTAATGGGTTAAAATGTCCGTACACTATTTGACTATTTTACTATAATATATGTACTCCACCTATATTGCTTCTCCAAGCGTTTTATCATGGTCCAACCCAATTTTTAATTGGATGAACCATTGTACGAGATAATGGACCCAAAGCCAATTTATTAAGCACCTTATAAAAAGAAGTTAACCTAGCAAGCAACTAGGTCATTTCATTATTTTTGTGCGTTATTTTGCCGCGCGCCTTCTTCCTCTCTTCTTCCCTTTGTTTTTCATGTTCTCCATTTAACTTCATTGTTATACATCTATCCTTTCTCCAATCTCATACATAAATTATATTTTCATAATCTGGCTCTTTCCTCTACAGTACATTCATCTCCAAATAATTTTATGAGATTCATTTTCATGAACCTTTGGACCTACCTTTAGGGGTTCTTATTAAAGAAGAAGATGTCATCCTTTATACATTTTTGAAAGAGGATTTGTGTAGTACGATCTACCAAATGGGTTTTGGTTTGTAAATTTTTCAAAGTCGATCTATGAGGATGGAGACACGTGTCGGAGACAAGGTTTTATTTGTCGCGTTCTACGTGGTGTTTTTTATTAATGTTTTATCATTAATTGCCAAAAAGGTAACTAGATGTGTCTTTTAATCGCGTTTATGATATGTGAAAGTCATTAATATGATGAATGAATGTATAATATGATATTGGATATTGTGTGGTATTATTATGCACGTTTATTATATCGTTGATACTCGTACGATTTAATTGTACCGTTAAGATGTTAATTACCGTTTTGTGCGAATTAGAGAGTTGTGAGTCGTTGTGTAAGAAAACGCTAGGATGCGCATGAACCGAACGTGGCCTCCCTTGGTGGAGATGCTAGGGTGTTTCATCGATGCTTTTAGGGTTTGAAAACCCTAGATTCAATGATGACTCAACCTACCATCACCCGGTGGTTGAGGTTAGGGTTGAGGTTAATATAACCTTATTTGAAATTAATGTAACTTCATCGAGAAGTACTATGCAACTTCACTTAAGGTTAAGATAACTTCAACACAGGATTATAATCTTGTCGAGGTTCCCGAACTTTGCAAGGTTAATGTAATCTTAACTTAGAGTTAAGGTTAGGGCGAAGGTTAAGGTAACTTTAGCATAGTGTTAAGGTTATAACTAAGGTTAATATAACCTTAACATAAGCTAATGTTATAGCCGAGGTTAATGTGACCTTGATTGAAGTTAATGTACCTTCATTGAGAAGTTACTACACCACTTCACTTGAGGTTAATGTAACATCGTCGTAACATCATAATCTTGTTGTAATTATTGTAACTCTACGAGATTATAGTTGAGGTTAGGTCAACCTCAACTTGGTAGACAAGGTTATAGTCAGCGAACCCGACCTTGGATACTATTAGGCATTAGATATGCAAGGTTAACTTTATGGTTATAGTTAGTTGTACTATCTACTATTCACGCATTGTTGAAAGGTTACTGCTATGTATGTTCTTCATAGTTCAGTCGGTTATATTGTCCTATGTTTGAGACATGATTGGTATCTAGTATAGTCGGTTATACTATATTGGATGAGATTACTACCTTGTATAGTCAGTTATACTATACTAGGGTGGGTCGCCACTTAGTACGGTCAGTTATACTGTACTAGGATTGGAATCGTGACGCTGTTCACAAGAGCCTTGTAAAGTCAGTTATATTGTACAGTTACACGAAAGCTAGTGGTATAGATGACGTGCGATATCAGTTATATACAAATCGGAATGAAAAAAGAGCCAAATGCCATTGGTATATGTTCGAGCGTGCCTTGAGACGTCAGTTATACGCTCTGGGTCCCGTGTGTCGTTCGGTGTACAGTTATTGCATCGAGAGCCCCAACTAGGCTTAGACATATAGTTGTTAGTTATACGGCTATACATAGTACCGTGGAGTAATAGTTATATGCTCCACACCGATGGGAAGTCTGTTATACGACCCGTCCGTCAGAGTATCAGTTATATGCTCTACCAGGTGATAGTGTCAATTATACACTCAAGCCGGTGTTCGCTCTATACCCTAGACGTAGTGTAAGAGGGTTATTTGTGTGTGATCAGTCCGATTTGGATGTTTGAGTTTCTTAGTGACTGGTATGATCCTAATTGGTCAAGTATGATAATGCTTTCTTGTATTCCTTTATCTGTATTATTCATTGATTGCTGATTATTAGTGCTTTCATTTTATTGTAAAGACGACTTGGAGAGCATCTAGTTACTCCCCACTGACTGTGGACCCCCCCTCTTTCAGGTCTTTCAGGATGCTGTTGAATGCTTCGTTGTTGGGGAAGACTTGTGGAGAGAGACCCTTTATTTAAGTCTTTAATTTCAGTTTAAACACTTTTGAATAATGTATTAGTTGAATGTCGAGATAGTGACGATTCGGATTCGGTCGGTTGTTCCCGCCACCTTTGACCTTATTATTTATACTATTTATATTATTTAAAGTTTTTTTTGAAATCCGGGTTGTTACATTACCTACGGTCACCCCAAAAGTTACCATTTCTACTAAACTTGGTGACCCCGGAAGTTTTTCCATACCTTGCTCCATTGATAATTGATAAGTGTGTTTTGTAGTGCTTATTTGTTATGTTTGGTCCCGGTTTCTCTTGTGAAATTGCTCTTTGGAGCGGTTTCTAGGCTACTTATTCTTCTTCTAGTTTGTTTTAGGTTCCTAAGACCAATCATGGAGAATTGGAATGATTCCACCTCGTTTCCTACACATTTTGAGCCAACGAAGAGAAGGAACGATCACTCGATGGCTTAGATTCGATCCCGAGACCTTGGGACCCACTCCCGAGCCCCTTAGACTCGATCTCAAGCACCGAGAATCGATGAGAAGCCCATGAGAAGCAAGGAGGGACCCTTACTTGAGATCATATTTGAGGCCTACAAGACCCATCATGGTCGAGATGAGGGCCATCATGGTCGGGATGAAGAAGCAAAGCGAAGACAGCCTATTGATGGCT
Organism: Agrostemma githago; assembly: GCA_958450325.1. Classification (NCBI taxonomy): domain Eukaryota; kingdom Viridiplantae; phylum Streptophyta; class Magnoliopsida; order Caryophyllales; family Caryophyllaceae; genus Agrostemma; species Agrostemma githago. Next base: position 19,070,196 of record OY288250.1, read on the forward strand.
CATCCCGGCCGAGATCAAGGACCATCTCGGTCGGGACCACCATCCCGGTCGAAATCAGCCACCATCTCGGCCGGGAAGGTACTGTTACAGCCCGCGTCAACTCTTTTTTTCTCCTTTGCACTTGTAACCTTATAAATACCCTTCCTTTGTATTGTTTAAGGATCTTACACTACACTACATTATTCTAAACCCTAGATAGACTCTCTTCATCCCTAGCTTAATCTTTCCCTAAACTTTTGTTAATCTTAGATTAATCTTAGTAATTAGGCTTGTATTAAGGGGATTCTTGAAGACTCATCCAAGATTGACAACCTTGGGAGATTTATTTGGGTTTTTCTTATTAATACAAGTTCTTATCTTTTCTTATTCTTGTTAGTAGGTATAATCTTCTTATTCTCTTTACTCTTAATCCTTGTTTAATCTTTCAAGTTTCAATCTTTGATTATTGTTCTTGTTCTTGATAGTTTCATTATGGATGTTTGTGTTGATTCCTCTTATTATTGTTAGTATTAGTTTGATTATGAGTGAGTAGACTTTTTGTGGGGTTAGTAGGGGGATTAGGTGTGGATTATGGTTAATTAGGGTTTGGTTAAGGGTAATGATGAATCCTTTGTTACTAGTCACATGTTGAGCACTCTATGTGTTTGTTGAATTGCTTGTTTGAGTTGTAGTGGTCATGCTTCTCATACTTGTTTTCATCTTCTCATTGTGTGATTGATTTGTGGTTGAATTCTTGTGTATTGGGTAATATCTTGCATGAGTATTCGGGTTTAGTCTTTGGCACGAGAGTGCGGACTTGGGCTTTGACGCGAGAGCGCGGACCAACCTTAGTAACCAGGTGAAACCTGCACCCTTGACCTCCCAATCATCCTACTACACTTATGAACCCAAACTAACCCTACTCCTTCCTATATTTGATTTCTCCATCCTTGTTAGCATTCTTTTCTCTAGTTTACTTGCTTTGTTTAGCTGTAGTGTTTCAATTAGTACATGTTATATCAAGTTCATTGTTAGTCTAGTTTCACCCCTTTCCATCATCATAGTTAGTCGATTCTCTTCTTCTTTGTGTTTGTTTGTAACCTAGCCTTGTTCTTAGATAGACCATAGTCTAGACACCCATAACGGTCTCCGTAAATATCGATCCAACTTCCCTAGCTACTTGTTAGGTCTAGTTGGTATACTTGTTGGTAGGGACCCACGGCAAGTCCTCCCATCAATTTGGCGTCGTTGCCGGGGATCGAACCCGGGTCGCCCTCGAGTAAGCACCAACTAACTAAAAACTAAAAGAAACTAGACTACTAACCGAGCGGGTATTAGCGCACCCTACGCCCTTTCAACTCACGCGAGAACACTTAGAGGAAAAGTGCTCTCCGCAAGGCAAGTGAGGTCTTGCGACAAAACTGTGGATGCAGCCGGACACAAAAACTCACAAACACACAAACAATCGAACAAACAAACAAACAAACGGTTGCATCCAAGAAGAAATAAATACCGCTTCCCTCTAAAAAGCGGTGAAAGCAGCACCGCTTAAGGACTCAAGGCAAGTGACAACGTTCCCAAACTAATAATACAAACCGATATGAACTAAACCCTAATAGTATGACAACAAAGCAATAAAAACGTTGGTAACTTACCTAGTTCCTCCTAACCTTCTAAGAATGTACTACGGGATGGAAAAAGGATGAACCACAGAGTTAGTCGACACTGTAGGTAAGTGAGACCCTGCCTCCTTTAGCGATGAGCCAAGAGGATCGTCCCATGCTCAAAAATCGCCCAACTAGTCGAAGTAAAAAGGTGGATAAGGTTGCAAAATGGGAGAAGACCGACTATTTACCGCTATCATCCTTCCTAGGGACTTGGTCCTTTGGTAGGCTCTCCACGGTAATAGTCGGTAAAGGGCTTATTTTTGAGGGGTGAGGATTCTTTTTGTGAGGCGATTTTCTTTGTCATTTTCTTTCTTTTGCATTTTGCTTTTGTGTTGCTATGCTATTTTTTTTTCTTTTGTATTTTCTTTTTGATATGTTGTGCCTTTTCTTTTTCTTCTTTCTTTTCTTTCTTTTCTTTATTTCTTTTTCTTTCTTTTGACTTGGCTTGCCCTTTTGGATAATTCTTGTATTGTAGGCATTTCTTGCAACCAAGTGAGAATTTCAACAATTTGCAACTTATTTGTGGAAAAATGTGTATGAGGTAGGGAAATGGGTGAGCCGGGACGACGCCTTCCCTTCAAACCCACAAAAAGGGGAGAAACTTGGACTAGTCAAAGCAATTCCGAACACGGTCACCTAAGGGACGGGACTCGGCAACCAAGGCCTTTTCACTCCGTGGGTGGTCATAATGGTCAAAATGCAAATCCCGTAGTAAATCCCTAGTAGACTAGGTGGACTCAAGGTAAAGGACCAACAAAACTATTGATTTAAGGTCAGTCTACTAGACTAAAGTCCAAGACTCGATTTATACCACTAGAAAGGGAAAGTAAACACTTGCGCCCTAGCCTCAAAACCGGGTTTTCGAAAATCCTTTTTACACACTAGACACAAATAAGCAAGACAAAACAAAGACACAACAAAAGCGAAAGGAAAAGGAAAAGAAAACAAACACACAAGCAAAACAAACACCACCCCGAAACATCCAAATAAGCAACCAATCAACCACAAATCTCCAAAAGGCTCCACCCGAGCACACACCATCACACAACATCCTCCAAACTCCACAAAGGGAAAAAGGAGAAAGAGATAGAAGGACATTACCGGATGTCGAGAGCTTTCCGAAACTCACGACGATCAAGGGACCTACACGGAAATGGGGAGGCAAAACACACACAATACAACAAAAATACGACACAACGACACAAAAGGAAAAGATAAAACTGAAAATCTTTTTGATTTTTATGAAAAGTTTCAAAATTTTAGGGTTTTTTAAGATTTTTCGAAAAAAACTACGAAAATAAAAACTAAACTATACTAAGATATCGCTCCCCCACACTTAAACCGAGCAATGTCCTCATGCTCGATCGGTAGTGTGCGGAGACATTAAAAAGAAAAAAAAACTAGGAAAATAAAGCTAAAAATAAAAAAAGAAAAGTGAAGAAAGGGTAGAATGTGTCCGGCCGGGGTGTAATCAAGTCACCATGGACCGAGACGAGAAAAGATATGGATGGGGGAAGAAATAAAAAGAAGGAAATAAGAGGAAATGAGAGGGGAGGACTAGGTGTAATCAAGTCACCTAGCCCGGATTCCGCCTAAATCCGACTAAATCCTACCAAAAAGTGAAAAATAAAGAAAAAATGAAAAGGCTTGTAAATTTGGATTTTGAAATGACTCTCGATGTAGTCACGTCATCGAGAATCGGGAGCAATGACTACCAAGGCCCCGAGGGCCACCATGACTCAAAACTGGATAAAGGGAAGGGGAACACACAAAGGGAGACAAGCCATAAAAGACGGAAAAGAAAGGATAGTCGCCTACCAATCGGTTAGCAACTCACTAACTCCATCATCTCAATGTTTGATATCGGCACATAACTAGTCTTCGTCATTGTTATTCCTCTTCATTCTCGATACGGTTGCATGGTTGAAGTACTAGGCTTGCAATGGTATAAGGAGGTGGGATTTGATGTGAAACTCGGTGTATAGTGAAGAGAAGATGAGATGAATATATGTATATGAAGTGTAGGGGGCATATGATAGGTGCAAGGATAGGTAGGGAGGTTGGGAGGGGGTATAAAGTGGTTGGGTGGGCTTAAATGACGAAGGGGAGGCAAAATGGGGGAGCTGGGCCTCATCTCGAGCGAGAGCAGCTCATCTCGGTCGGGAAGGTCCCTTCCCGGGCGAGATGAAATCCTTCTCGGTCGGGATGAGTAGTCAGTAGCTCCAGTTTCCACGCACACTTCATCTCGGTCGAGATGAAACCCTTCTCGGCCGGGATGCCTCATCTACCTCTTTAATCCTCATGATAGCTTCACCCACATGACAACTAATACATCGGGATCTCGAATCCCGTCCCCAAAAGCTTGTCAAAAGTTTCAAAAACCGACTTCCTAGCCCAAGATCCAAGCTTCTCTCATCAACTACTCTCTCAAGACTTAATCTTCACTATAACCTATCAAATAAACTCAATAAACATCATCAAAATCCCTCCCTCACATCGCTCATCAAAATACCAAATTACAAGAATTTCACAAAATTTAAAATAATAAGAAAGAGATATATACAATAAGACGGTTCTTTTGGAACTCCGTCAAACCAAGGATGGTACATTCTCCAATCATTTTTCAACAACATCATAAATAACTCCATCGCCATCAAGAGCACGAAGTAACAAATAAAAGGCTCGAGAGAAATCTTCAATCAAGCTCGTGGAGTACCAATCCACACTCCAAGGTTCCTCACAACCTTGCCTAGAAGTTCCCGGGCCATCCCGATCTACTAAGTTCAACGGCTTGAACTTGTACTTTTGATCCTTCGGTATATACCCAAACGACCATTCATCTTCACAAGGCCTCAAGGGAGGCTCAACCTTCTTCTTGCTAACCGACTTGTCTTCAATCTCATGATATGGGCATTCATCCGCCCCAAGCTCGGAATCATCGTCTTCAATTCCACCAAAGTTTTTTTTCAAGCTTTCACCCGACTCATCCCCTAGATTGATGTCTTTCACGGCGTGGATCAAATTACACAATTCTTCTTTTGTAGGCGAGGTGTTGCCTTGGAGGTCAAACACGAGCTTCTCGTCGCCTAGCTCAAATGTGATACTACCATTCTTTACATCAATCATCGCACTGGCGGTATGTAGAAATGGGCGCCCAAGGATAATGGGAGTGATAGCATCCTCCGGCATATCAAGCACAAGGAAATCGACCGGGATGAAGAATTTCCCTATTCGTAGTGGCACATCCTCTAACATTCCTAGTAGTCGATTAAGCGAACGATCGGCCATTTGGAGTGTAATAGAAGTACACTTAAGCTCTTTCAGCCCAAGTCGCTCACAAATAGATTAAGGAATAATGCTTACACTTGCACCCAAATCACATAATGCCCTTTCAATCTTCAAGTTCCCTATGGTGCACGGGATTGAGAAACTACCGGGATCCTTCAACTTAGGAAGTGTAGAGCCTTGAATGAGCTCGCTCACCTCTCTTGTGAACGCTATGGTCTCTTCCTTGTCAACGGATCTCTTCCTAGCCAAGATTTCTCTCATGAATCTTCCATATGCCGGGACTTGGGTAAGTAGCTCGGTGAAAGGGATGCTCACATCCAACTTCTTCACAATATCAAGGAACTTGTCATATTAAACATCCAACTTGGTCTTCATTTGCCTTGTTGGGAATGGCAACTTGATGTGTATCTTGTCTTGCTCATTAGGTTGGGACATTTCAATTGACTTTCCTTTGTCTTTCTCTTGGGGTGGGGGAAGCTTGTCTTCATGGGGTTTCTCAACCTCCCACAAGACTTGCTCCTCCATGAGGTTTCCCCAACTTGCATTGTCTTGAGATGGAGATACAACCTCTTTCATGGCTTCTTGCTCAATAGGGAATAAGGGGGAGTCATAAGTTGCACCACTCCTCAAGGTAATAGCATTCACATGTTCAAATTTCGCCAGTTCACCTTGAGAAGGTAGTTGACCCTTTTGCCTTGAAGAACTACCCGAAGCAACTTGAGCTAGTTGGGTTTCGAGCATCTTCATATGTGTATCTCTTGCTATGTTCTCCCTTTGAAGATGAGCAAAGAATTATTGTTGGTTTCTTAGCATCTCCATTTGACTTCTTTGCATTTCTTGATTACTCCTTTGCATATCCAACATTGATCTTTGCATGTCGAAATCCCGAGGGGGAGATTGTTGGTTATGAGGAGTATTGGTAATGGCTAGGGGAATGCCATAATCGTGAATTGGAGACCGGCTCCTTTGCTTGCTTTCTTGTTGAGTACCTTGAGACCCTTGTTGTTGTTGAAAGTTTCCTTGGAACCTGATAAGTGTAGTTTGTAGTGCCTATTTTGTAGGGTTTTGGTCCCATTTTCCTTGTGGAATCGCTCCTGGGGAGCGGTTTATGGGCTTCTTATGCTTCCTTTAGTTCGTTTCAGGTTCCCGAGACCGATTTGGAAGAGTTGGAGCGATTCCGACTCGATACATACACATTTTGGAGCCAACGGAGTAAAGGAACGATGACTCGATGCCTTGGAATCGACCCTGAGACCTTGGGACCCAATCTCGAGTCTCCAAGACCCGATTCCGAGTCCCGAGAATCGATGGGAAGCCCATGAGAAACAAGGGGAGACCAAAAAGTTCATATTGGAGGCCTACAAGACTCATCCCCGACGGGTATGGCCTCAACTGGTCCCGGTTGAGGTGCACAAAAGAGGAGGCTTCTGTCTGTGGCTCATCCCAACCGGGAGCAGCTCTTCCCGGCCGGGACCGACCCCATCCCGACCGGGACCACCCCGTCTCGGCCGGGACGGGCCTGCTGCTACCCCGCGCCCCTTTCTTTCTTCTCCTTTCCACTTGTAACCCTATATATACTCTTCCCTTGTTTTGTAAAGCTTAGGCACTTGATTAGACATTAAACCCTAGACTAATTTAGGTTAGATTAGATTAGATTAGTGTAGATTAGTCCTTAATTACTCCTTAATCTTACATCCAAGATTGACAACCTTGGTGGAATTATTTGGGTTTTCTTCTATGCAACTGTTCTTCTTTTCATCCTTTGTAATTGGTATAATCTTTCTCATCCTTTTACTCTTAATTTTGTTTGTTCATCCAAGTTTACATCTTTGTTGATTGTTATGTTCATAGTTCATTGTTTTCACTAGATTGTTTATGTATGTTTTGATGTTTGAGTTGATTCATCTTGTTATTGTTGGTTTTTCTTTTAGATATGTTTGAGTAGAGTTTTGCTAGGGTTAGAAGAGTGATTAGGGTGTTTGATGGACGATTGAGGGATTGTTGGAGATGTTGGTGGAAGATTTGGGTTTCCTCTTGGTTTGATGCATATCACATGTTTGTTGAAATGCTTGAATGACTAGTATGTGCATATGCTTGTTTTTCTTGCCTTTTCTCTTGTGGGTGATAGTTTGTTTGTGGGTTTGGTTCCCTCACTACGTAGCGAGAGCCCGGTGAGGACGACCCCTAGGTCGGTCTACGTAGCGAGAGCCCGGATGCGACCTAGGCCACTATAGCGTGCTAGTAACCCCGTTTGTCATGTGTGTCGCCGAGATGGGTTTTAGGTGAAACCTCTAGGTCGGTCTACGTAGCGAGAGCCCGGACAACACCTAGATTACCCTACTACCTCCTTCACTCTAGCTCTTCCTCGATCATTCCATTACCCCTTTGACCCCGACCTAATCCTAGCCCGTTTTCCTTGTTTGTTTTCATCGTCACCTTAGTCTTAGTCTGCTTTCCTCCCCTTCTTATCATTGTTTAGTTTAGTTTAGCTCGTTGACTTAGTCTCGTTTTTAGGCGACCTTAGTCTAGACGCCTCTTACCGTCCCCGTGGATTCGACCCGACTTACCCTATCTACCCTAGTTAGGATTAGCCGGTTACTTTACTTGATCGGTTATTGGGACGTGACAAATCCTTACCATCAATTTGGCGCCGTTGCCGGGGACGGTGCTAGTTTGGACTTTGTTTTCCTAGTTACTTGACTTTGTCTTTGTGTTTGTGTTTTTCTTTTTTCTTTTTGTTACCTTGCTTCTTGTGTGTGTGAAGTTTATTTCTCTCTTGTCTAGTGCCCAAAAAGCACTAGGCTTCTCACGTTTGTTCTTAGTCTACAGTTTGTGCTTAGAGGTGGTGACTATCTTCTTCTTGCAACTTAGAGCCGCTTTAACGGACGGTTGCTAGAGTGAGAGGTTTCCAACCGGGTATGGACTACGATTTTCGAGCAAGCATGGGGTTTGATCTAAACTCCACATACTCGGGAGCCGATATGAGCTACTCCTCTTCTTCCATGAACCAAGGGTATGACATGACGTCCCCCTACCACTATCAAGCTTCTTGGGGTGACTCTAGTGGGTATGAACTTCAAGGTTATGGAAATGGCTACCAACAAGTGAATGACTATCAATCCTACAGTCATGGTGACTACTACTCGAGTTATCAATGTGAACCCACCATGTACACTAAAGATTCACCTTATGGAAGCCAATACCCCCAAAACCCACCATATTACCCTCCACCCCAACCACAATATGAACCCCATGACCCACAATACTACCAATCACCTCAACCTCACTACCAACAATATGATGCCCCACCCCTTGGGTATCATCAAGATTTTCAAGGAGCTTTACAAGACCCCAATGACCACCAAATGCCAAACTTGGAGTTACATCAATCGATGCTTCAAATGCAACAAGAAATGGCCATCCAATCGCAAAAGACTAAGGAACTCTTGGCCCAATTTCGAAGGGATAACGAGGCGATGTATGCTCGATTAAATGCATTATCGGTTCAAACCATAATGTTTTTATCCCGAACGTCACAATTGGATGAAGGGTGCCCACTTGAGAAAGGGGAGCAACCTAATCACGATGCCGCCGATGTAGTTCCCTTTGAAGGAGAAGTTTGCTTTGAAGAACCTCAATCGTCTACCCAAAAAGAGACGGATGAGGATATGACTCTTGGTGAAGGCAACATTGGTGAAGAATTGGAGGAGGATTGTGAGTTGGATGGGTTGGTGGAATTTGTGAAGTTGTTGGGTGAAATCGATGAGCCCAAGTTGCCCAATTCCGAAAAAGTGGATATGCATCAAGAGCCCCTTGCTAGTGCACCAAGCAATGGTTTGGAAGAGATTGAAACCGCCGGTGGAAGTTTCGATTCTCTCCTCCAAGATGATATGGGGCCAAATGATGAAGATGGGGAACCACAACTTGAGGAAAGTGTGGGGGTGTGCAACGAGGAAATGAGGCCAAAGCCGTTTTTTGTGCCTCGTTTCTTGAAAATGAAGCTTGCTTGTGATTGGAGGCGATGCCTAGGGAGGAAGAGGTCGGCAAAGCTCGTAGGATGGATAGACCCCGGAGACGATTTGAAAGATGATTTTGGGTCTTGGGATTCCTACTTCTTGCCTCCACCTTGGAGGCCGTGGAGGTTAGCTAGGCTAGAGCGCTTCTTGGGCCTTCATTATGATGTCGGTAGCGCGTTCGACTTGCTCCTCCATGCCCTTGAGGGCTACGGTTGAAGAAGAGTCCACCATCCTCGGTTTGACGGAGTTCCTTAAGAACTGTCATGTTGTATATTCCCCCTTCCTCTTCTTTAGAGTACTTGTGCTTGTATTTGTGTGATTTGTTTCTTGGATTTGTTTGTTTTTGTGGGATTCTTGTAATTGATTTGGTATTTTGATGAGCGATGTGAGGGAGTGAATTTGATGTTGTATTTTGAGTTTATTGTGATAGGTGAAGTGAAGATGACTCCTTGAGAGGATTGGTTATCGATAGAACTTGGCTTGTGAGCAAGAAAGTCGGTTTTTTTGAAGCTTAGGATAAGCTTTTGGGTTTCTTGGAAGGCAAGATGGTCGATCCCGACCGGGAAGAAGGCTTCCCGACCGGGAAGGATGAGCCATCCCGACCGGGAAGGAGCCGTCCCGATTGGGATGAGGGTGCTTATTTTCGAGCTTGCTGGAGTGTCATCCCGACCGGGACGGGGGCTTCCCGACCGGGACGGGTGCATCATCCCGATCGGGACCATCCATCCCGACCGGGATGGTCCTCTCCTCCCCTTTGAGCCTCTTCATCGGCACTTGACTCCACCCATCTATTGTATACCCCCTCCCAACCTCCCTACTCCTCCTTGCTCCTATCGTATGACCCGTACACCTCACTTTACACCGAGATCCACATCAATTTCTACCCCCCCATACCATTACTACCTCTACCATGCGGTTTTATCAAGTTTGAAGCGAGATGACAATGACGAAGACAAGCTTTGTGCCTATAATGATCATTGAGACGATGGAGCGAGTGAGTTACTAGCCGATTGGTTTGGGTAACTATCCTTACTTTTCCGTCTTTTATTGCTTGTTTTCCTTTGTTTATTCCCTTCCCCTTATTTTGTGTCATGGTGGCCTTCGAGGCCTTGGTATATGTTGCTCCCGACTCTCGATGATGTGACTACATCGAGAGTCATTTCAAAATCCAAATTTTACAAGATTTTCACTTTCTTTTTGAGGATTTAGTCGGATTTAGGCGGAATCCGGGCTAGGTGACTTGATTACACCTAGCCCTCCCCTCCCATTTCCTTTTATTTCTTTCCTTTTATTTCTTCCCCCATCCATATCTTTTTCTCGTCTCGGCCCATGGTGACTTGACTACACCCCGGCCGGACACCTTCTACCATTTCTTCATTTTTATCCTTGATTTTTAGCTTTATTTTCATAGTTTCTTTTCTTTTCTTTTGTCTCTCCGCACACTACGATCGAGCATGAGGACATTGCTCGGTTTAAGTGTGGGGGAGAGATATTCTATCGTAAATAGTTTTATTTTTGTAGTTTTCCAAAAAAATCTTTAAAAACCCTAAAAATTTGAAAATTTTTCACAAAAAAGTAAAAAAGATTTTCTTTTTGTGTGTTTTCCCTTTTTGTCGTTGTGTCGTATATTTGTCTAGTTGTGTGTGTTTGCCTCCCTTTTTCCTTATAGGTTGCTTAAATCACCGATAGCTTTGGAGAGCTTTCAAGACATTCGGTAACATCTTCTATCCCTTTTTCCCTCTTTGCTTCTTGTGAGTTTGGAGGAGATTTGTGATGATGTGTGCTCGGGTGGAGCTTTGTAAAGTTGTGGTTGATTTGGTGGCTTGTTTGGATGATCGGGGTGGTGTTGTGTATTTTATGTGTTTGTTTCTCCTTGTTTTGTTTTGTTATCTTTTGTCTCTTTTTCTTTCATTTTCGTTGAGTCTTTGTTTTTGTGTTGTGTAATGTGTCTTGTGTGTAAACAGTTTTTCGAAAACCCGGTTTAGAGGCTAGTGTGCGAGTGTTCACTTTCCCTTCCTAGTAGTATAAACCGAGTCTTGGACTTTACTCTAGTAGAATGACCCTAAATCAATGATTCCGTTGGTCTTTTACCTTGAGTCCACCTAGCTTACTAGGGATTTACTACGGGATTTGCACTTTTGACCATTATGACCACCCACGGTGTGAATAGGCCTTGGTTACCGAGTCCCGTCCCTTAGGTGACCGTGTTTAGGATCGTTTGATTAGTCCAAGTTCTCCCCTTTTTTTTTGTGGGTTTGAAGGGAAAGCGCGCTCCCGACTCTCCCATTACTCTACCTCCTACACACATCCACACAATAAATTGCAATTTGTTGAATTCCATCTTTCTTGTTGCAAAAAGAGATGCTTACAAGCTAAATCAAGCCAAAAGGGCGAAGAAAAGAAAAGAAAGAAAAATGAAAGAAAGAAAAGAAATGAAGAAAAAGAAAAGGTACAAAAGCCAAAAAGAAAATAGAAAAGAAGAAAAAGAATGGCATAGCAAAACAAAGCAAAAATGCAAAAGAAAAGAGAAAATGCCAAAAGAAAACCCGTCTCACAAAAATAATCCCAACGTCTCAAAATAAGCCTTTTACCGACTATTACCGTGAAGAGCCTACCAAAGGACCGAGTCCCTAGGAAGGATGATAGCGGCAAGGGTCGGTCTTCCCTCATTTTGCATACTTCCACCTTTTTACTTGGACTAGTTAGGCGGTTTCGGGCATGGGACGACCCTCTTGGCTCATCGCTAAAGGGGGCGGGGTCTCACTTACCTACAGTGTCAACTAACACCGTGGTTCTTCACTTTCCACACCGCCGATCGTCCCGTAGTACGTTTTTATAAAGTTAGGAGGACCTAGGTAAGTTACCAACGTTTTTGTTGCTTTATCGTCATACTATTAGGGTCTAGTTCACCTTGGTTTGTATTGCTAGCTTGGGAACGTTGTCACTTACCTTGAGTCCTAAAACGGTATCCTTTCACCGCTTTTAGAGGGAAGCGGTATTTGTTTTCCTTTGGGTGCAACCTTGTGTTTGTTTGTTTGCTTGTTTGTGTGTTTGTTTGTCTATGTGTGTTGTGTCCAGTTGCATCCACAGTTTTGTCGCAAGACCCGACTTGCCTTGCGGAGTGCACTTTTCCTCTAAGTGTACTCGCGTGAGTTGAAAGGGCGTAGGGTGCGCTAATACCCGCTCGGATAGTTTAGTAGTTAGTATGTGCTTACTCGAGGGCGAGTAAGGGTTAAGTGTGGGGGAGTTGATAAGTGTAGTTTGTAGTGCCTATTTTGTAGGGTTTTGGTCCCAATTTCCTTGTGGAATCGCTCCTGGGGAGCGGTTTATGGGCTTCTTATGCTTCCTTTAGTTCGTTTCAGGTTCTCGAGACCGATTTGGAAGAGTTGGAGCGATTCCGACTTGATACATACACATTTTGGAGCCAACGGAGTAAAGGAACGATGACTCGATGCCTTGGAATCGACCCCGAGACCTGGGACCCAATCACGAGTCTCCAAGACCCGATCCCGAGTCACGAGAATTGATGGGAAGCCCATGAGAAACAAGGGGAGACCAAAAAGTTCATATTGGAGGCCTACAAGACTCATCCCCGACGGGTATGGCCTCAACCGGTCCCGGTTGAGGTGCACAAAAGAGAAGGATCCTGTCTGCGGCTCATCCCGACCGGGAGCAGCTCTTCCCGGCCGGGACCGACCCCATCCCAACCGGGACCACCCCGTCTCGGCCGGGACGGGCCTGCTGCTACCCCGCGCCCCTTTCTTTCTTCTCCTTTCCACTTGTAACCCTATATATACTCTTCCCTTGTTTTGTAAAGCTTAGGCACTTGATTAGACATTAAACCCTAGACTACTTTAGGTTAGATTAGATTAGATTAGTGTAGATTAGTCCTTAATTACTCCTTAATCTTAGTTAACTCTTGTATTATTGGATCTCTTGAAGAATCCATCCAAGATTGACAACCTTGGTGGAATTATTTGAGTTTTCTTCTATGCAAGTGTTCTTCTTTTCATCCTTTGTAGTTGGTATAATCTTTCTCATCCTTTTACTCTTAATTTTGTTTGTTCATCCAAGTTTACATCTTTGTTGATTGTTATGTTCATAGTTCATTGTTTTCACTAGATTGTTTATGTATGTTTTGATGTTTGAGTTGATTCATCTTGTTATTGTTGGTTTTTCTTTTAGATATGTTTGAGTAGAGTTTTGCTAGGGTTAGTAGGGTGATTAGGGTGTTTGATGGACGATTAAGGGATTGTTGGAGATATTGGTGGAAGATTTGGGTTTCCTCTTGGTTTGATGCATATCACATGTTTGTTGAAATGCTTGAATGACTAGTATGTGCATATGCTTGTTTTTTTGCCTTTTCTCTTGTGGGTGATAGTTTGTTTGTGGGTTTGGTTCCCTCACTACGTAGCGAGAGCCCGGTGAGGACGACCCCTAGGTCGGTCTACGTAGAGAGAGCTCGGATGCGACCTAGGCCACTATAGCGTGCTAGTAACCCCGTTTGTCATGTGTGTCGCCGAGATGGGTTTTAGGTGAAACCTCTAGGTCGGTCTACGTAGCGAGAGCCCGGACGACACCTAGATTACCCTACTACCTCCTTCACTCTAGCTCTTCCTCGATCATTCCATTACCCCTTTGACCCCGACCTAATCCTAGCCCGTTTTCCTTGTTTGTTTTCATCGTCACCTTAGTCTTAGTCTGCTTTCCTCCCCTTCTTATCATTGTTTAGTTTAGTCTAGCTCATTGACTTAGTCTCGGTTTTAGGCGACCTTAGTCTAGACGCCTCTTACCGTCCCCGTGGATTCGACCCGACTTACCCTATCTACCCTAGTTAGGATTAGCCGGTTACTTTACTTGATCGGTTGGGACGTGACAAATCCTTACCATCAGAACCCATGAGAATTGCCTTGATTAATGCCTTGAGAGTTACCATGATTGTGGTTTTGATGTCCTTGGGAGTGTTGGTTTCCTTGGAAACCACCTTGATGATTGAAGTTCCCTTGATTTTGGAACCCTTGATTGTTGTTAAAGGCACCTTGGTTATGTTGTTGGAAGGTGTTGGAAGACCTTAGATTGCCTTGATAACCTCGGTAGCCTTGATTGTTGTCTCTTAAGGGAGGTGGAACATAGATTGGACGATGTTGTTGTAGAGATTGTTGTTGGGAAACTTGGAACATGTGAGGATTTGGCACATTTTGAGCCTTGAAGTTAGAGTATGGGGCACCTTGCTTGAATGCTTGAAAAGCATTCACTTGCTCAATACTACCTCGACAATGTTGAGGTTCATGTCCAAATATCCCGCAAATCTCGCATATCCCATAATAAGATGTAAGAGGTACAACTCCCAAAGCATTGACATGTTGAATTGAATGTTGGTGGGAGGCACTTGTGCTTTGACCTTGATCAAAATGACTTTGGAGCTTCTTGTCAATAGTTTCCATGTGAGTTTTTAATTGTGCTCCAAGATCGATACTTAGTTGTGTGATGGCATCGATCTCGTGCCTTCCCCCTCGATTCGCCTTCCTAGGCCTTGAGTATTGAGAGTTGTGAACCGCCATTTCATCAATTCTATCATCTACCTCGGTAAACCTTCCATTAGATCCCATGTTGAGTGTTGATAAGTGTAGTTTGTAGTGCCTATTTTGCTATGTTTTGGTCCCATTTCCTTGTGGAGATTCATGGGCTTCTTATGCTTCCTTTAGTCCGTTTCAGGTTCCCGAGACCGATTTGGAAGAGTTGGAGTGATTCCGACTCAATACATACACATTTTGGAGCCAACGAGATAAAGGAACAATGACTCGAGGCCTTGGAATCGACCCCGAGACCTTGGAGCCCAATCCCGAGCCTCCGAGACCCGATCCCGAGTCCCGAGAATCGACGGGAAGCCCATGAGATACAAGGAGGGACCCTAGAGCTCTTATTGGAGGCATACAAGACCCTTCCCGGTCGGGAGGGGATGCACGTTTAGGAGCGCCACTGTGGGTCCTTCCCGGTCGGGTTGAGCCCTTCCCGATCGGGATGACAGAACCCTTCCCGATCGGGATGATCCGTCCCGGTCGGGATGGGCTACAACTCACCCGCATTTCTTCTTTTCTTCTCCTTCATTCTTGTACCCATATATATACTCCCTTCTTGTAATGTTAAGACATCTTATGATAGTTTAGCATTCCTTAAGCCTCTCTGAAACCCTAAAACCCTAGATTTACTTTCAATCATTAGTTTTAATCTCCCTTTAATTATTAGTTAATCCTTGTAATTAGTTCTTGTATTAAGAGGATACTTGAAGAATTCTCCAAGATTGACAACCTTGGGTTTTATTTGGGTTCTTATTTATACAAGATTGCATCTTTTCATCTTCTTAGTGTTGGTATAACCTTTCTTACTCTTAATCTTGTTTATTTAATCTTGTTTGAATCTTTTCATATTATTAGTATTATTGTTCTTGTTATTCATTATGGATGTTGGTTTTGTAGTATTGATTTCTCTTGTGAATGTTGGTTTCCTCTTTATAATGAGTGAGTAGTCTTCTTGTGGGGTTAGTAGGGAGATTAGGGGCAGATTATGAATGATTAGGGTTGATTAAGGGGAAAATGTTACATCTTTGTTGTTAGTCACATTGTAGGCACTCTATGTGTTTGTTGATATGCTTGTGTGAGTTGTAGTGGCCATGCTTCCTATACTTGTGTTCATCTTCTCATTGATTGTTTATTTTGTGGAAATGTCGAGAATAGTTTAGTCGCGAGAGCGCGGACTAGAGTCTAAGTTGCGAGAGCCCGGACCCACCTTGGCATCGGTCTAAGTTGCGAGAGCCCGGACCGACCCTAGCAATTAGGAGACACCTATACCCTTGATCACCCCAATTATCCTTCTACTCCTATGAACCCGACCTACCCCACTTCCTTTCCATATTTGAGTTCATCTCCTTAGTTAGCCATCGTTCTTTTAGTTTATTTATTACTTCGATCATTAGCTTAGTCATATCTCTTCTCCTCCATCATAGTTTTCCTTTTCATCTTTGTTTTGTTTGGTAATCTAGTCTCGAGAATAGTTTAGTCGCGAGAGCGCGGACTAGGGTCTAAGTTGCGAGAGCCCGGACCCACCTTGGCATCGGTCTAAGTTGTGAGAGTCCGGACCGACCCTAGCAATTAGGAGACACCTATAGCCTTGATCACACCAATTATCCTTCTACTCCTATGAACCCGAACTACCCCACTTCCTTTCCATATTTGAGTTCATCTCCTTAGTTAGCCATCGTTCTTTTAGTTTATTTATTAGTTCGATCATTAGCTTAGTCATATCTCTTCTCCTTCATCATAGTTTTCCTTTTCATCTTCTTTGTGTTTGTTTGGTAATCTAGTCTCGTTGTAGGCCAACCTAGTCTAAGCTTTGATATACCGTCCTCGTGGATACGATCCCGACTTGCCCTAGCTACCCACTAGGTTAGTCGGTGTTCTATTGATCGGCTAGGGACGTGACAAATCCCTACCATCAATTTGGCGCCGTTGCCGGGGACGGTGCATTGTTTAGACTTAGTTTGCTTATTTCTAGACTTAGTTACCCTTCTTTGTGTTCTCCCAATCTTCTCTTGTGAATATTCTCTAGTTTTTCTTCTTTTCTTAGCTTTCTTTTATCTTTGTCTCTAGTTGTGCTTGTTTATTGTCGTTACCTAGTGCCCATAAGGCACTAGGTGTTCTTACGTTTGTTCTAGTGTGTAGTGTATGCCTAGGAGGGGAGGCGACTTCTATCTCTTTAATCCAGAGCCGGAGAGACTCTTTCGAGCCTTTCGCCAATGGACGATTAATCGAGTTAGAATCTCTCAACCGAGTGCAAGCAATACTCATCAAGGGCAAGCCCAAGGAGCCGACTTGAACAATTCACCTCGAGAGACGGCCGGAGGGACCTTCATCAATCCCTTCGGTGATTCTTCTCCTAGTTCCCCCTCTTCATCTACATCAACACCGTCTACACCACCATCCTCTCCCTTATATCCAATCATGCCTAAGTTTTCTTCTCACTCAACCTTCACGGAAGACGTTTTGTCGGGTCCATCCACTTTACCGGAGGCATATACCGGGAATTTTGTGGCGAAAACGCAATTTATCCAATTGGTCGAGAGAAGTCAATTTAGTGGGTTACCAACCGAAGATCCTCATCAACACATGGAAACCTTTTCGGATTATTGAGACGCTATTTCGCAAACGGGAATAACTCAAGACCAAATCCGGTGGGTATTATTTCCTTTCTCTCTCATTGGTAAAGCGAAACAATGGTTCAAGGGGTTGGACAAAGCAAGACTTGGCATTGACACTTGGAAGAAGCTAGCCTTAGCCTTCTACCAACAATTCTATCCCCCGGAGAAGACAAATCTATTGAGAGCTTCTATCACGGGTTTCCAACAACGCGATGATGAAAGCCTTTATGAATCGTGGGAAAGATTCAAAGCCTTGATCCGTTCTTGTCCACACCATGCCTTATCACAATGGTTCCTCGTACAACAATTTTGGAACGGGTTATATGAAGACTCGAGGGCCATACTCAACATGGGGTCTAACGGTAGGTTTACCGAAGTGGAGGATGACTAAACTTGGTCGAGAATCGAAGAGATGACGGTGCATAATTCGCAATACTCTAGGCCTAGGAAGGCACATCGAGGAGGCATGCATGAGGTCGATGTTATCACTAAGTTAAGCATTGACCTTGGAGCTCAACTTAGAACACACATGGAGACTATTGACAAGAAGCTCCAAAGCCACCTCAACCAAGTCCAAGGCACTAGTTCCTCACACCATCAACCGATTCAAGAAGTGAATGCTTTGGGGTTCACACCTCCTACACCTTACTTTGGGATGTGTGATACTTGTGGAATCGTTGGTCATGACCCTATGAATTGTAGAGGGAGTATTGAGCAAGTGAACGCCTTCCAAGCGTTCAAGCAAGGTGCCTCCTACTCTATTCAATACCAAGCTTCCAATCAAGTCCCTCAACAACAAGCACTTCAACATCAACAACAACCTCGTCCTTATGTTCCACCTCCCTTACGGGACAACAATGAAAGTTACCAAGGTTATGTGGGTAACCAAAGACCCTTCAACAATTTCAAGCAAAATAACCAAGGCAACTTCAACAACAAGCAAGGGTTCCAACAAGGGAACTTCAATCATGGCGGTTTCCAAGGAAACCAAAATTTCCAAGGAAACCGAAACTTTCAAGGACAACAAAACCATAACCAAGGCCTTAATCAAGGCAATTCTCATGGGTTCCAAGGAAACCATCAACAATAACAAGCAACACAAGGCAATCAACAAAGCAAGCCTAGGAGCCGGTCTACTATTCATGACTACGGTACACCATTAGCCCTCATCGATACTCCGCATAATCCATCATCCCCACCACGGGATTACGACATACAAAAGCAAATGATGGATATGCAAAGGAATACTCAAGAAATGCAAAAGAGTCAATTGGAGGCACAAATGTCACAACAATGAATCATTGCTCAAATTCGAATGGATAACAAGGAAATGAAAACTCACATGAAGATGATTGAGAATCAAGTGTCACAACTTGCATCGGGAAGTTCTTCAAGACAAAGGGGGCAATTGCCTCCTCAAGGTGAAACTCCAAATTATGAACATGTCAATGCCATCATCTTGAGGAGCGGTGCTACATATAATCCTCCCGTGTTTCCTAGTGAGCAAGAAGCAATGAAGAAAGTTGTGTCTCCAAATCAAGAAGAATCAAGCTTGGACAATCCAATGGAGGAACAAGTTCTATGGGAAGTTGAAAACCCCCAAGAAGACAACCCTCCCCCACTTCAAGAGAAAGACAAGGGTAAAAGGAAGGTGTCATTTGAGGAGTCTATCCTTAATGATCAAAACAAGTACCAAATCAAGTTGCCTTACCCATCAAGGCAAATGAAGACTAAGGTGGACACTCATTACGACAAGTTCCTTAGTATTGTGAAGAAATTGGATGTTAGTGTCCCGTTCACCGAATTACTTACCCAAATCCCGGCATATGGAAGATTTATGAGAGAAATCTTAGCTAGGAAGAGATCCGTCGACAAGGAAGAGACCGTAGCGTTCACGAGGGTGGTGAGCGAGCTTATCCAAGGTTCCACGCTTCCGAAGTTGAAGGATCCGGGTAGTTTTTCAATCCCCTGCACCATAGGCAACTTCTTGATCAAGAATGCGTTATGTGACTTGGGCGCGAGTGTGAGCATCATTCCCTATTCTATTTGTTGTCGACTCGGAATGAAGGAGTTGAAATGTACGTCCCTCACCCTCCAAATGGCCGATAAATCATTCAATCGACCATTAGGAATGTTAGAGGACGTACCGGTACGAGTGGGGAAGTACTTCATTCCGGTCGACTTCATCGTGCTCGACATGTCGGAGGATGCCAACACTCCCATTATTCTTGGGCGCCCATTTCTACACACCGCGGGTGCCATGATCGATGTGAAGAACGGTAGGATCACATTTGAGTTAGGCGAGGAAAAGATAGTGTTCGACCTCCAAGGCAACACTACGCCTACTAAGGATGAATCATGCAATATGATCCAAGCCAAGAAAGACATCGATCTAGGGGGTGAACCGGAACAAAGCTTGAAGAAGTACTCTTATGTACTTGAGGATGATGACTCCGATTTGGAGGAAGATAAGTGCCCGAATCATGGGCTAAATGACAAGTTGCAAAGCAAGGAAGAAGATGAGCCTCCCTTGGGGCCACAAGAAGACCGGTGGACGTTTGGGTATATCCCGAAAGACCGCAAGTACAAGTTCAAGCCATTGAACTTAGTAGATCGGGATGCCCCGGGAACATCAAGGCAAGGCCATGAAGAGTCTTGGGATGTGGTCGGTTATATGACATGCTTGATTGAAGACTTATCTAGGGCCTTCGACTTGTTCCTACGTGGCCTTGATGGAGATGGAATCGGTTTGGAGGTTTTTGAAAAAGATTGAAGAGAGCACCATCCTTGGTTTGACGGAGTTCCACAAGAACCGTCTCATTGTATATATCTCTTTCTTGTAGTTAGTTGGATTTTTTGTGAATTCTTGTTATTTGGATTGATTGATGAGCGCTGTGAGGGAGAGAGTTTGATGTATGTTTGAGTATTGCTTGATAGGTGAAGTGAGAATGCTCCTAGAGGAGAGTGGCTATGATATACCTTGGGTTGTAAGCACGGGGATCGGGTTTTTAAAGCTTGGAGCAAACTTTTGGGATGAGGAAGTCGAAGAAGGCCCATCCCGGCCGGGATGAGGCATCCCGACCGGGAAGGGTAAGGCTTCCCGACCAGGAAGGGTGCCTTTCCGATCGGGAAGGGTGCACCACATTTCGAGCTTACTGTGAGTCCGTCCCGACCGGGATGAGGGCGTCCCGACCGGGACGGGTGAGGTAACCCGATCGGGATCAATCTTCCCGACCGGGATGGTCCTCTGCTCCCCCTTTGTAATTCTTCTTCGCAAATCGAGTCCACCCAACCGTTTTATGCCCCCTCCCAACCTCCCTAGCTACCCTAGCCTTATCATATGCCCCATGTACTTCACTTTCATGCCCTCACTCCATTTCCTATCCACTTTACACCGACACTCACATCAAATCCCGCCCCCTACCATTACTACCCTGACCATGAGTCCTTCTTGAATGTGAAGGGAGATGGCACCCGAGAAGACAAGCGACGAGCCTTCAATGATCATCGAGACGATGGAGCAAGTGAGTTACTAACCGCTCGGTTTGGTAACTATCCTTACTTTTCCGTCTTTTTATCGCTTGTTTTTCATTGTTTGCCCCCCTTCCCTTGAGTCATGGGATCTTAGTGGCCTTCGAGGCCGTAGTATGGTTGCTCCCAACTCCCGACGACGTGATTACGTCGAGAGTCAATCGATTAGACCAATTTACAAGATTTTCACCCCTTTTTAGGAGTTAGTCGGATTTGGACGGAATCCGGGCTAGGTGACTTGATTACACCTAGCCCTCCCCTCCCATTTCCTTTTATTTCCTTCTTTTTATTTTCTTTTCCCCATCCATATCTTTTTCTCGTCTCGGCCCATGGTGACTTGACTACACCCCGGCCGGACACCTTCTACCCTTTTCTCCATCTTTTCTTTTTGATTTCTAGCTTTATTTTCGTAGTTTATTTTCTTTTTCTTTTGTCTCTCCGTACACTACGATTAAGCATATGAGGACATTGCTCGATTTAAGTGTGGGGGAGCGATATTCTATCGTACTTAGTTTTATTTTCCCTTTTTTCGAAAAAACCTTTAAAAACCCTAAAATTTTGAAATTTTTTCACAAAAATCAAAAAGATTTTCTTTTGTGTTTTTTTCCTTTTTTGCGTCCTTGTGTCGTATTTTTGTTTTGTGTGCTTGCTTGCCCCCTTTTTCCCTATTGGTTGCTTTAATCGCCGATAACGTTGGAAAGCTTTAAAGACATCCGGTAACCTCTTCTATCCCTTCTTTCTCTCCTTTGTCTTTTGTGGAGTTTGGAGGAGATTGTGATGTTGTGTGCTCGGGTGGAGCTTTGTGCATATTGGTGGATGATTTGGTGATTTGTATGGAATATCGGGGTGGTGTTTGTATATGTTTATGTTGTTTCGTTTTATTTTGTTTTGTTTTGTCTCTTTTTCTTTCATTCTTTGTCATGTCTTCATTTTGTGTCGTGTTTTGTTGTGTGTCTTGTGTGTAAATGGTTTTCGAAAACCCGGTTTAAAGGCTAGTGTGTGAGTGCTTACTTTCCCTTCCTAGTAGTGTAAATCGAGTCTTGGACTTTAGTCTAGTAGAATGACCCTAAATCAACGATTTCGTTGGTCCTTTACCTTGAGTCCACCTAGCTTACTAGGAATTTACTACGGGATTTGCACTTTGACCACTATGACCACCCACGGTGTGAAAAGGCCTTGGTTACCGAGTCTCGTTCCCTAGGTGACCGTGTTTAGAATTGTTTGATTAGTCCAAGTTCTCCACTTTTTGTGGGTTAGAAAGGAAGGCGCCGTCCCAACTTACCCATTTCCCTACCCTCTACACATATACACACAATAAATTGCAAATAGTTGATTCTCCCTTTCTTGTTACACAATGAAATGCCAAAAATGCCTAATCATGCCAAAAGGGCAAAGAAAAGAAAAAGAAAGAAAAAAAAATAAAAGAAAGAAAAGAAATGAAGAAAAAGAAAAGGCACAAAAGCAAAAAAGAAAATACAAAAGAAGGAAAAGAATGACATGGCAAAACAAAGCAAATATGTCAAAAAGAAAGAAAATGCCAAAAGAAAACCCGTCTCACAAAAAAAAAAAAAAAAAGAAATCCCCACAAAAATAAGCCTTTTTCCGACTTTTGCCGTGAAGAGCCTACCAAAGGACCGAGTCCCGAGGAAGGATGATATATAGCGGCATTAGTCGGTCTTCCCTCATTTTGCGATATTTCCACCTTTTTACTTGGACTAGTTAGACGGTTTTGGACACGGGACGACCCTCTTGGCTCACGCTAAAGGGGGCGAGGTCTCACTTACCTACAGTGTCGACTAACACCGTGGTTCCTCACTTTTACACTCCGCCGATCGTCCCGTAGTACGTTTTTAGAAAGTTAGGAGGACCTAGGTAAGTTACCAACGTTTTTGTTGCTTTATCGTCATACTATTAGGGTTTAGTCCACCTTGGTTTGTATTGCTAGCTTGGGAACGTTATCGCTTACCTCGAGTCCTAAACCGGTGTTTCATTCACCGCTTTTAGAGGGAAGCGGTATTTCTTTTGTTTTGGGTGCAACCGTCTATGTGCTTGTTTGTGTGTTTGTTTGTTTATGTGTTTTGTTTCCGGTTGCATCCACAGTTTTGTCGCAAGACCCAACTTGCCTTGCGGAGTGCACTTGTCCTCTAAGTGCACTCGCGTGAGTTGAAAGGGCGTAGGGTGCGCTAATACCCACTCGGTTAGTTTAGTATTAGTTTGTGCTTACTCGAGGGCGAGTAAGGGTTAAGTGTGGGGGAGTTGATAAGTGTAGTTTTTAGTGCCTATTTTGCTATGTTTTGGTCCCATTTCCTTGTGGAATCGCTCCTTGGGAGCGATTCATGGGCTTCTTATGCTTCCTTTAGTCCGTTTCAGGTTCCCGAGACCGATTTGGAAGAGTTAGAGTGATTCCGACTCAATACATACACATTTTGGAGCCAACGAGATAAAGGAACGATGACTCGAGGCCTTGGAATCGACCCCGAGACCTTGGAGCCCAATCCCGAGCCTCCGAGACCCGATCTCGAGTCCCGAGAATCGACGGGAAGCCCATGAGATACAAGGAGGGACCCTAGAGCTCTTATTGGAGGCATACAAGACCCTTCCCGGTCGGGAGGGGATGCACGTTTAGGAGCGCCACTGTGGGTCCTTCCCGGTCGGGTTGAGCCCTTCCCGATTGGGATGACAGAACCCTTCCCGATCGGGATGATCCGTCCCGGTCGGGATGGGCTACAACTCACCCGCATTTCTTCTTTTCTTCTCCTTCATTCTTGTACCCATATATATACTCCCTTCTTGTAATGTTAAGACATCTTATGATAGTTTAGCATTCCTTAAGCCTCTCTAAAACCCTAAAACCCTAGATTTACTTTCAATCATTAGTTTTAATCTCCCTTTAATTATTAGTTAATCCTTGTAATTAGTTCTTGTATTAAGAGGATACTTGAAGAATTCTCCAAGATTGACAACCTTGGGTTTTATTTGGGTTCTTATTTATACAAGATTGCATCTTTTCATCTTCTTAGTGTTGGTATAACCTTTCTTACTCGTAATCTTGTTTATTTAATCTTGTTTGAATCTTTTCATATTATTAGTATTATTGTTCTTGTTATTCATTATGGATGTTGGTTTTGTAGTATTGATTTCTCTTGTGAATGTTGGTTTCCTCTTTATAATGAGTGAGTAGTCTTCTTGTGGGGTTAGTAGGGGGATTAGGGGTAGATTATGGATGATTAGGGTTGATTAAGGGGAAAAGGTTACATCTTTGTTGTTAGTCACATTGTAGGCACTCTATGTGTTTGTTGATATGCTTGTGTGAGTTGTAGTGGCCATGCTTCCCATACTTGTTTATTTTGTTGAAATTTCGAGAATAGTTTAGTCGCGAGAGCGCGGACTAGGGTCTAAGTTGCGAGAGCCCGGACCCACCTTGGCATCGGTCTAAGTTGCGAGAGCCCGGACCGACCCTAGCAATTAGGAGACACCTATACCCTTGATCACCCCAATTATCCTTCTACTCCTATGAACCCGACCTACCCCACTTCCTTTCCATATTTGAGTTCATCTCCTTAGTTAGCCATCGTTCTTTTAGTTTATTTATTACTTCGATCATTAGCTTAGTCATATCTCTTCTCCTCCATCATAGTTTTCCTTTTCATCTTCTTTGTGTTTGTTTGGTAATCTAGTCTCGTTGTAGGCCAACCTAGTCTAAGCTTTGATATACCGTCCTCGTGGATACGATCCCGACTTGCCCTAGCTACCCACTAGGTTAGTCGGTGTTTTATTGATCGGCTAGGGAAGTGACGAATCCCTACCATCAAGTGTGGCCCTTGAATCTTCATATAACCCGTTCCAGAATTGTTGGACAAGGAACCACTGTGATAAACCATGGTGAGGAAAAGAACGGATCAAGGCTTTGAACCTTTCCCACGACTCATAGAGACTTTCTTCATCATGTTGTTGAAACCCTATGATTGAAGCTCTCAATAGATTGGTCTTCTCCGGTGGATAAAATGGTTGGTAGAATGCTAAGGCTAGCTTCTTCAAAGTGTCTATACAATTGTTAGGAGGGTGGTACCGAGTACAAGAGAGCTCCGCCGGTTGCATGGGATAAAATTTGCAAAACGAATAAAGAGGGTGGACTTGGAATAAAAAATGATAATATATGGAACAAGGCCGCCATTGGAAAGCTAGCATGGTGGATTTACTCTAAGGCCGATTCATTATGGGTGCAATGGGTAAATCATATTTACATTAAAGACGGAGATTGGTTGGAACATGCTCCAGCCAATGATAGCTCTTGGTACTGAAAGAAAATTTGCAGAGTGCGTGATTTATTTCGGCCAGCATACGACGCACAAGTATGGCAGGTAATTCCCCGGCAACAATATAGTATTGCATCAGGATACGATTGGATGAAAGGGAGCGTTTCCCACGTCAACTGGAGTCACTTAATTTGGAACGATTGGACAATCCCAAAGAACAGTTTTATTAACTGGATTTATCAACATGATGCATTCAAGACTAACAAAAAACTATATGCGTATGGAGTAACCATGGATGCAAGCTGTTGTTTATGCGGGACAAGTGAGGAGGACACGGACCACCTCTTTTTCGCCTGTCCTTACAGTGCCCAAGTCGTACATATCACGAGTACATGGATTGGTATTACGCTTCCTATGAATCACATCAATAATTGGCGTTTGGCTAGAAGAGGATCCAAGTTATGGAGAGGGGTTCTTAACGGAATCATAAATGCTATGATTTATCATATCTGGATTCAGAGAAATAGAGCGAAAATGGATCATAGTATCCTTAGGCCTAAACATGTATTGTATAATATACAAAACGATATGAAATTAAGGATAGATAGATAGATGTCGTAACGGAGTTATCCATCAAAAGGATAAACTCTGGTTAGAATCTTTGACTATGTAAGGGGATTCTTCCCCGATATTTGGTTACCACATTAATACAATTTACCTTCACCAAAAAAAAAATGTCTATACCGAGAGCCGTCTTATCTAAACCTTTGAGCCATTGCTTTGCCTTGCCGATCAAAGAGAAAGGAAATAATACCCACCGGATTTGGTCTTGGGTTATTCCCGGTTGTGAGATAGCATCGCAATAGTCCGAAAAGGTTTCCATGTGTTGATGAGGATCTTCGGTTGATAACCCACTAAATTGACTTCTTTCAACCAATTGGATAAATGGCGTTTTTGCCACAAAATTCCCGGTATATGCGGCCGGTAAAGCGGTTGGACCGGACAAAACGTCTTCCGTAATGGTTGAATGAGAAGAGAACTTAGGCATTGTTGGATGTGTGGGAGATGATGGTGTAGATGGTGTTGATGTAGAAGTTGAAGGAGAACTAGATTGAGAAGAGTGACTAGAAGTACCAAAAGGATTGATGAAATTCCCTTCGGCCGTCTCTCGAGGTGTTTCGTTCAAGTCGGATCTTTGAGCTTGTTCCTCAATGGTATTGCTAGTACCCGGTGGAGAGTTTCTAACCCGATCAATCGTCCGTTGGCGAAAGGCTCTAAAGAGTCTTTCCGGCTCTGGATTGAAGAGAAAGAAATCGCCTCTTCTCCTAGGCATGCACTACACACTAGAGAAAACGTGAGAACACCTAGTGCTTTATGGGCACTAGGCAAAGACAATAAACGAGCACAACGGAAGACAAAGAGAGAATAAAGCAATAAAAACAAGAAAAATATTACAAATATGCACAATGGATAGAAAAATAACACAAGAGGGGTAACTAAGTCAAGCTAATAAGTAAACTAAGTCTAAACATGCACCGTCCCCAACAACGACGCCAAATTGATGGGAGGACTTGCCGTGGGTCCCTACCAACAAGTATACCAACTAGACCTAACTAGTAGCTAGGGAAGTCGGGTCGATATCCACGGAGACGGTTATGGGTGTCTAGACTATGGTCTACCTAAGAACAAGGCTAGGTTACAAGCAAACACAAAGAAGAAGAGAATCGACTAACTATGATGATGGAAAGGGGTGAAACTAGACTAACAATGAACTAGATATAACATGTACTAATTGAAACACTAAAGCTAAACAAAACAAGTAAACAATAGAAAAGAATGCTAACAAGGATGGAGAAATCAAATATGGGAAGGAGTAGGGTTAATTTGGGTTCATAAGTGTAGTAGGATGATTGAGAGGTCAAGGGTGTAGGTTTCACCTAGTTACTAAGGTTGGTCCGCGCTCTCGCGTCAAAGCCCAAGTCCGCACTCTCGTGCCAAAGACTAAACCCGAATACTCATGCAAGATATTACATAATACACAAGAATTCAACAACAAATCAATCACACAATGAGAAGATGAAAACAAGTATGAGAAGCATGACCACTACAACTCAAACAAGCAATTCAACAAACACATAGAGTGCTCAACATGTGACTAGTAACAAAGGATTCATCATTACCCTTAACCAAACCCTAATTAACCATAATGCACACCTAATCCCCCTACTAACCCCACAAAAAGTCTACTCACTCATAATCAAACTAATACTAACAATAATAAGAGGAATCAACACAAACATCCATAATGAAACTATCAAGAACAAGAACAATAATCAAAGATTGAAACTTGAAAGATTAAACAAGGATTAAGAGTAAAGAGAATAAGAAGATTATACCTACTAACAAGAATAAGAAAATATAAGAACTTGTATTAATAAGAAAAACCCAAATAAATCTCCCAAGGTTGTCAATCTTGGATGAGTCTTCAAGAATCCCCTTAATACAAGCCTAATTACTAAGATTAATCTAAGATTAACAAAAGTTTAGGGAAAGCTTAAGCTAGGGATGAAGAGAGTCTATCTAGGGTTTAGAATAATGTAGTGTAGTGTAAGATCCTTAAACAATACAAAGGAAGGGTATTTATAAGGTTACAAGTGCAAAGGAGAAGAAAAGAGTTGACGCGGGCTGTAACAGTACCTTCTCGGCCGAGATGGTGGCTGATTTCGACCGGGATGGTGGTCCCGACCGAGATGGTCCTTGATCTCGGCCGGGATGAGCCATCAATAGGCTGTCTTCGCTTTGCTTCTTCATCCCGACCATGATGGCCCTCATCTCGACCATGATGGGTCTTGTAGGCCTCAAATATGATCTCAAGGGTCCCTCCTTGCTTCTCATGGGCTTCTCATCGATTCTCTGTGCTCGGGATCGAGTCTAAGGGGCTCGGGAGTGGGTCCCAAGGTCTCAGGATCGAATCTAAGCCACCGAGTGATCGTTCCTTCTCTTCGTTGGCTCCAAATGTGTAGGAAACGAGTCGGAATCGTTCCAATTCTCCATGATTGGTCTTAGGAACCTAAAACGAACTAGAATAAGCATAAGTAGCCTAGAAAACGCTCCAAAGAGCGATTTCACAAGAGAAACCGGGACCAAACATAACAAATAAGCACTACAAAACACACTTATCAATAATGTTGAAATACATCGAGCCCTATGTGATTTAGGAGCGGACATTAGACTTATGCCTTTGATCATTGATCAAACCATTAATATTGAGAGTATGGTACATTTTCCGCTTAATGTTCAAATGGCCGACGGGACTACGAAAGAGCTGATAAGGTTAGGTCGCAATCTTATGGTCAAGGTAGGTTCCTTGTACATCCTTACCGACTTTGTGGTTCTTGACATGCCTATTGAAGAGCGTAACCTCATTTTATTAGGACGGTCTTTCTTAGCCACCGACAGATTTCTCATCAATGTGAAAAGAGGAAGACTATCTTCCAACGTTGGTAATAGTACTATTCAATTGGTATTGCCCACCTTCTTGCTAAATATTTCTTTCGGAAAGGAATTGTGGAACCACATGGTGGAAATAACATCCGATGATGAACTATTAGCACAAGATGATTACCAAAACTCTAATCCGTTGAACTTTGCACCGACCATCGATTATGCCATCGAGGAACCATCTCTAGAATATGTCCATTAAGACGATAGTGAAGATGATGGTTCTCTATTTATACTTGGTCCCGCTCCCGAAGAAGACATTATTGATGAGTGTGATATGCTACCAGAATTGGCTCGCTTTATGGGTTTGCCGAGGCCAAGAAGAGAGCGTATGGTTGGTAAAGTTACTTTCAAGAGAATGAACCATGGTATCCCGGGTTGCTTTTCTTGCGACCCCACTTAAGCTTGAACAATTTTATTCGGTTTGATGGTGTGCACAATAACCATCTTGTAAATATTTGTATATTCGTACCCTTTTTTATTTGTCTCGGACAATAGTTTTTGGTTTTCTTTTGGAGCTTGCTTCTAATGGTTTTTGCAAGAATTGAGACAATTTCTTTTGGAGTATTTGGGATGATCTACATTGATTAAAAGAGTTTTTCTCCGTGTAATTTAATGCATGGATTGAGAATAGTGTTTATATTAAGGAATCAAGGTTGGTTTGGATCGGGTCGAGAAGAGTTTTCGCAGCAAAAAGGCTTTATTGAGTGGATATTACCGCCAGGTGAAACTTCACCCGGTGGAGCTTGTGCTTGAAGTTCGTCGGGTGAAACTTCACCCGATAGCAATTGTGCAGGAAATACTGGAGCTGAAGAAAAAGCCGTCGGGTGAATCTTCACCCGGTGGAATCTCATAGGGCAAAACTTCACCCAACGGTAAAATTATTTGCGACTCGGAATTGTCGGAAACCCGTCGAGTGAAACTTCACCCGATGGAATCTTATTGGGCGAAACTTCATCCGACGGTAAAATTGCGCAGAATTGTTGATATTTGGTCCGGAGACCATTGGGTGAAGTTTCACCCGTTGGTGACCAGCGGGTGAAACTTCACCCCGCGTGAGCTTTAACCCCAAACCCAACCCCCTTTCCTCTTTATTTCACCATCTTCCTCTCTCTCTCTCTCTCCTCAAAAATAACCCCAAAAAACCCCCAAATTCTACCATCTTCAATCCCTTCTAATCCTCCATTTTCTCAACCAAATTCAAATCAAGTTCTACCCATTTCATTTCTATTGAATTCCTAACATCTTTTAGGAGTTATTTTTGAGAAATCGACTCGATTTTTGTAAAACCCTAACCCAATCACCATAAGCACCAATTTTAATCATCAATCTGAAGGGTTCATAACCCTCTAATTAGACTCCTCTAATTAGTTACTAAATTACTTGTTAATTTAGTATATAAAGATCTAGTTACATGCATGAGATAAAAAGACAAAACTAGATACAAGAAGAAATTTCCTTACATAAACAAAGAGGAAATAATGGGCACAACAAGAAAACTCCTTTTCTTATTGTTCTTGAGCTTATATTAGTATGGATGATCCTCCAAATCTTGAATCTCCAAAGAAGAAGACCTCCTTTAAGTTGCACCCAAGACTTACCCAAATAATCACTATTATTATTGACTAGATAATAGTAGTGATGAACCTATACTAATATTATGAATATTACTACTTTAGTAATAAGGATGAATATTAGTATGAGAAAGTAATTTTTGGAGAAGAGGAAAGCATTTTTTAAATCAAAAGCTAGAGCAAAAATGAGAACAAAATGTTCTCATATTTAAGCCCCAAAAAACCGGCCACCCCACAACACTTAGGGAAGACAAAAATGCTTATTTTAATTGCATGCTTAGAGGTCTAGGGTCTAGGGTAATTATGACTATTATTCAAGCATGCACATAAATAAGAACAACCATCATTGCCCTTATTCTTCTAGTGTGCCACGTATATAAAAAGGGTCCATTTTATTTTTGTGATTTGTCTTACAAATGTTTATGTGTGACATGATTAATTATCTTATATAATTGATCACATCAAATAAATAATATACTCTTAACTCTTTAAGTAGTATATTAATTATATCAATATATAATTGGTCCCATAATAATAATCATTTAGCCAAATTTAAAACTCCTTGTAAATATTAATAGCTAATTACCACTACCTCTAAAAGCATACAACACCTCAACTAATTTAGTAATTAACTTTTAAATACTAAATTAAGTCTTATTTAATCATATTAAAATAAGACGTAAAATTTATTCAGTCAATTATCGTATAATAGACTAATAAACTTAATCGGACTGAGTTCAAAACTCTATCTCCAATAAATAACTCTCATTTCCAAGCATATATCATATATATACGCAATGAGCTAATTAACTATATCAAATACAAATAAGTAGTTTTCTATTTGGGTCTCATCCTATAGGTGTGACCGAAAGGGATCAGTTGATCACCGCCGTCTTACGACAATAACGTCTAACTCTAGTCAGCTGAGCATTATCGATTTACGTTAATCAGCTGACGTGGAGTATCAATGTACTATTTATCCCAAATATATTCCGTCCATGAGATTTGATATACAAATGCACTATTGTGGAGGACACTTGCTCCAACACAATCATGAGGGGATACAAACAAACCGCTAGGAAGAGGCTTTCGTCTATTTTCAATCGTCGTTCGGGTTCATCGTTCTCATCAGAATCGGAGGAGCCGATCGAGCTCCGGGAAGAGCCTGCTCCGGTACCGGTCCAAGTCCAAGGCTCAGTCCTGCGCGAACAACCTGTTCCGCTCGAGGTACGTTACCCGACTATCCGTCGTAACTTTCGCCACTTCGAGTCTGGTGTTTATTTTACTAAGAAAGCCCATCTTGAAAAATTTAAAATTTTTTGGGATTCTCGTCTCGAGCCTACTCGTTGGGCGTCGCAGATTGTTCTTGCCCGTATGAGTGTTGAGCCGCAGGTCCGAGCAATGTGTCAAAATATTGATTTGATAAATTTTTATACCTTTACCGAGGAAACTTTTAAAAACTTGACTTGTGAATTCTTCGCGACTTATGAGCTGTGTGGTGGTGATGACACTACCGTCTTCTTTCAGTTGCGTGAGACTCTCTATGTTTTTTCTCTTAGAGATTTTGGCAGATTTCTCGGCCTACCCACTTCTGTCTTAGGAAAACCTCGGGCGGGACAATCTAGAGAGGAAAAGTTTGCCCGAGATCGGTTTTGGCAAAAGATTTCCCGCCAAAGGACCTTTCAAGAGGGTAAAATGCACTCATTCTCTATTCGGAACCCCATCCTGAAGTATTTGGCACGTATCATAGCCAACTCTTTTCTCTGGAGCTATGATACTGATGGGAAGGATTTGCCGTCAATCCCTACCAACAAGTAAACCAACTAAACCTAACACGTAGCTAGGGTAAGTCGGGTCGATATCCACGGAGACGGTTATGAGGTGTCTAGACTATGGTTTCCCTAAAAACAAGGCTACGTTGCTAAAACAACACAAAGAGGAGTAAACTAACAAGAATTGATTATCTATGAGAATGGAAGAGGATGAAACTATGACTATCAATTAACTAGATATAACATGAACTAATGAATCAACTAAAACTAAATGGAAACAAGCAAACTAGAGGAATGATTGACTAAGAAGATGGAGAAATCAAATTGGGAAGGAGTAGGGTTAGTTTGGGTTCATAAGTGTAGTAGGATAGTTGGGAGATCAAGGGTGTAGGTTTCGCCTAGTTACTAAGGTTGGTCCGCGCTCTTGCGTCAAAGCCGATGTCCGCATTCTCGTGTCAAAGACAAAACTCGAATACTCATGCAATATATTACCCAATACACAAGAATTCAACAACGAATCAAACACACAATGAGAATATGAAAACAAGCATGAGAAGCATGGCCACTACAACTCAAACAAGCAATTCAACAAACACATGGTGCTCATAACATGTGACTAGTAACAAAGAATCCACCTTTACCCACAATCAAACCCTAATTGCCCATAATCAACACTTAATCCCCCTACCAACCCAACAATAAGTCTACTCACACATAATGAAACTAATTCTAACCATGACAAGAGAAATCAACACAAACAACAAAACATTCATAATGAAACTAGCAAGAATAAGAACAATAATCAAAGATTAAAACTAGAAAGATTAAACAAGGATTAAGAGTAAAGAGAATAAGAAGATTATACCTACTAACAAGAGGATGAAAAGATAAGAACTTGCATTAATAAGAAAAACCCAAATCAATCTTCCAAGGTTGTCAATCTTGGTTGAATCTTGAAGATATCCCTTAATACAAGACTAATTACTAAGATTAATCTAAGATTAACAAAAGATTAATATAAAACTAAGCTAGGGATGATGAGAGTCTTTCTAGGGTTTAGAGTAGTGTAGAGTAGTGTAAGGTGCTTAAACAATACAAAGGGAGGTTACAAGAGCAAAGGAATTGAAAGGAAGAACATGGGGCTGTAGCTGCTCCTTCCCGGCCGGGAAGGTGGTGGTCCCGACCGGGACGAGATGGTCCCGACCGGGAAGGTGGTGGTCCCGACCGGGACGAGATGGTCCCGACCGGGAGGACATTGGTCCCGGTCGGGATGGCCCATCAGAAGGCCTGTTTCGCTTGCACTTCATCCCGACCGGGATGGCTACTCTTCCCGATCGGGATGGGTCTTGTAGGCCTCCAATATGATCATGAAGGTCCCTATTTGCTTCTCATGGGCTTCTCATCGATTCTCGGTGCTCGGGATCGAGTCTAAGGGGCTCGGGAATGGGTCCCAAGGTCTCGGGATCGAGTCTAAGCCACCGAGTGATCGTCGCTTCTCTTCGTTGGCTCAAAATGTGTCGGAAACGAGTCGGAATGGTTCCATTTCTCCAATATTGATTTTAGGAACCTAAAACAATCTAGAAGAAGCGTAAGTAGCCTTGAAAACTGCTCCAAAGAGCGATTCCATAAGAGAAACTGGGACCAAACACAAGAAATAGGCACTACAAACCACACTTATCAACTCCCCCACACTTAACCCTTACTCGCCCTCGAGTAAGCACAAACTAACTAAAAACTAAAAGAAACTAGACTACTAACCGAGCGGGTATTAGCGCACCCTACCCCCTTTCAACTCACGCGAGAACACTTAGAGGAAAAGTGCTCTCCGCAAGGCAAGTGAGGTCTTGCGACAAAACTGTGGATACAACCGGACACAAAAACACACAAACAAACAAACATACAAACAAACAAGCAATCGGTTGCACCCAAGAAGAAATAAATACCGCTTCCCTCTACAAAGTGGTGAAAGAAGCACCGGTTAAGGACTCAAGGCAAGTGATAACGTTCCCAAGCTAATAATACATACTGATATGGACAAAACCCTAATAGTATGACAACAAACCAATAAAAACGTTGATAACTTACCTAGGTCCTCCTAACCTTCTAAGAACGTACTACGGGACGATAGGCGGCATGGAAAAAGGATGAACCACGGAGTTAGTCGACACTGTAGGTAAGTGAGACCCCGCTCCCTTAAGCGATAAGCCAAGAGGGTCGTCCCATGCTCAAAATCGCCCAACTAGTCCAAGTAAAAAGGGTGGATTATGATTGCAAAATGAGGGAAGACCGATCATTACCGCTATCATCCTTCCTAGGGACTCGGTCCTTTGGTAGGCTCTTCACGGTAACGATCGGAAAAAAGGCTTATTTTTGAGAGGGTGAGAATCTTTTTGTGAGATGGTTTTCTTTTGGCATTTTTCTCTTTTGCATTTGGCTTTTGATTTACTATGCCACTTCTTTTTCTTATTTTGTATTTTGTTTTTGACTTGTTGTGCCTTTTCTTTTTCTTCATTCTTTCTTTTTCTTTCCTTTCTTTTTGACTTGGTTTGCCTTTTTTTGGCTAGATTTTTTATCATAGGCATTTCTTTCAACCAAGTAAGAAACTTTCAACAAGTTGCAACTTATTTGTGGAAAAATGTGTAGAAGGTAGGGAAATGGGTAAGTCGGGGGTCGCGATTTCCCTTCAAACCCACAAAAAGATGAAAAACCTAGACTAATCAAACAATTTCGAACACGGTCACCTAAGAGACGGGACTCGACAACCAAGGCCTATTAACTCCATGGGTGGTCATAGTGGTCAAAATGCAAATCCCGTAGTAAATCCCTAGTAGACTAGGTGGACTCAAGGTAAAGGACCAACGAAACTAATGATTTAGGGTCATTCTACTAGACTAAAGTCAAAGACTCGACTCACATTACTAGGAAGGGAAAGTAAACACTTGAACACTAGCCTCAAAACTGGGTTTTCGAAAACCTTTTATTACACAAGACACAAACTAAACAAAACACAACAAGGTTGAAAGAAAATGAGACGCACACAACAAAACAAAACAAAATAAGAGAAAAGAAAACAAACATACAAACACAACAAACACCACCCCGAAACATCCACATAAGCAACCAAAACAACCACAAGCTCCACACGAGCACACATCATCACAAATCTCCTCCAAACTCCGCAAGAGACAAACAGGAAAAGAGATAGAATGACGTTACCGGATGTTTTGAGCTTTCCGAAAATTACGGCGATCCGGGAACCTATAAGGAAATGGGGAGGCAAAACACACAATACAACAAAAATACGACACAACGACACAAAAGGAAAAGACATAAAAGAAAATCTTTATGATTTTTATGAAATTTTTCAAATTTTTAGGGGTTTTTAAGATTTTTCGGGAAAAAACTACGAAAATAAAACTAATCTAGACTACGATATCGCACCCCCACACTAAAACCGAGCAATATCCTCATGCTCGATCGATGGTATGTGGAGACACTAAAAAGAAAAGAAACTACGAAAATAAAGCTAAATATCAAAAATAAAGGTGAAGAAGAGTGAATGTGTCCGGCCGGGGTGTAGTCAAGTCACCATGGGCCGAGACGAGAAAAGATATGGATGGGGGAAGAAATAAAAAGAAGAAAATGAAAGGAAATGGGAGGGGAGGACTAGGTGTAATCAAGTCACCTAGCCCGGATTCCGCCCGAATCCGACTAAATCCTAACAAAAGAAAGAGAAATCAAAGAAAAAGTGAAAACACTTGCAAATTTAGATTTTGAAATGACTCTCGATGTAGTCACGTCATCGAGAATCGAGAGCAATGACTACCAAGGCCCCGAGGGCCACCATGACACAAAAAGAATAAAGGGAAGGGGAACATACAAAGGGAGACAAGCAATAAAAGACGGAAAAGAAATGAGAGTCGCCTTACTAAATGGTTAGCAACTCATAAGTTTCCATCATCTCAATGTTCGATATCGGCACATTACTTGTCTTCATCATTGTTATTCCTCTTCATTCTCAATATGGTCGCGTGGTTGAAGTACAAGGCTCGCAATGGTATAATGAGGGTAGGATTTGATGTGAAACTCGGTGTGTAGTGAAGAGAAGATGAGGTGAATGTGTATATATGAAGTATATGGGTCATAGATAGTTGCAAGGGTAGGTAGGGAGGTTGGGAGGGGGTATAAAGTGGTTGGGTGGGCTCAAATGTTAAAGAAGAGGCAAAAGGAGGAGCTGGGCACCATCCCGGTCGGGATGGATTTCTTCCCGGTCGGGATGGCACATCACTGAACCCACTTTTCAGCACACTCATCCCGATCGGGATGACATCCTTCCCGGTCGGAATGAGTCTTCTGGCCCTTCATTTTCTTGATAGCATCACCCACAAGGCCACCAATACATCGAGATCTAAAATCTCGTCCCCAAAAGCTTGTCAAAAGCTTCAAAAACCGACCCCCATGCACAAATCCAAGCTTCTATCATCAACAACTCTCCTCGAAACTTCATCTTCACCACCAACCTATCAAATAAACTCAACAAACATCATCAAAATCCCTCCCTCACATCGCTCATCAAATTACCAAATTACAAGATTTCCAAAAACACACAAAAGAGTAAGAAAGAGATATGTACAAAGAGACGGTTCTTTTGAAACTCCGTCAAACCAAGGGTGGTAGGTTCTTCATTCATTTTTCAGCAACATCATAGACAACTCTATCGCCATCAAGAGCACGGAGTAAAAAATCAAAGGCTCGGGAGAAATCTTCAATCAAGCTTGTGGAGTACCAATCCATACTCCAAGGATCCTCACAACCTTGCCTAGAATTTCTCGGGGCATCCCGATCTATTAAGTTCAACGGCTTGAACTTGTACTTTCGATCCTTCAGTATATATCCAAACTTCATTTCATCATCACAAGGCCTCAAGGGAGGCTCAACTTTCTTCTTACCAACCGGCTTATCTTCACTCACATCACATAGGCATTCATCCGCCCCAAGCTCGGAATCATCATCTTCAATTCCACCCAAGTTGTCTTTCAAGCTTTCACCCGGCTCATCCCCTAGATCGATGTCTTTCACGGCGTGGATCATATTACACGATTCTTCTTTTGTAGGCGAGGTGTTGTCTTAGAGGTCAAACACGAGCTTCTCGTCGCCTGACTCAAAGGTGATCCTACCATTCTTTACATCAATCATGGCACCGGCGGTATGTAGAAATGGGCGCCCAAGGATAATGGGAGTGATAGCATCCTCCGGCATATCATGCACAAGGAAGTCGACCGGGATGAAGAATTTCCATATTCATAGTGGCACATCCTCTAACATCCCTAATGGTCGGTTAAGTGAACGATCGGCCATTTGGAGTGTAATAGAGGTACACTTAAGCTCTTTCATTGATAAGTGTAGTTTGTAGTGCCTATTTTGCTATGTTTTGGTCCCATTTCTTTGTGGAATCGCTCCTTGGGAGCGTTTCATGGGCTTCTTATGCTTCCTTTAGTCCGTTTCAGGTTCCCGAGACCGATTTGGAAGAGTTGGAGTGATTCCGACTCAATACATACACATTTTGGAGCCAACGAGATAAAGGAACGATGACTCGAGGCCTTGGAATCGACCCCGAGACCTTGGGGCCCAATCCCGAGTCTCCGAGACCCGATCCCGAGTCCCGAGAATCGACGGGAAGCCCATGAGATACAAGGAGGGACCCTAGAGCTCTTATTGGAGGCATAGAAGACCCTTCCCGGTCGGGATAGTGGCCTTCCCGATCGGGAAGGGATGCACGTTTAGGAGCGCCACTGTGGGTCCTTCCCGGTCGGGTTTAGCCCTTCCCGATCGGGATGACAGAACCCTTCCCGATCGGGATGATCCGTCCCGGTCGGGATGGGCTACAGCTCACCCGCATTTCTTCTTTTCTTCTCCTTCATTCTTGTACCCATATATATACTCCCTTCTTGTAATGTTAAGACATCTTATCATACCCTAGACTAGTTTAAGCCTCCATTAACATTCAAAACCTGAGATTAGTACTACTCTCATTAGTTTAATTCTCTCTTTAATTCTTAGTTAATCATTGTAATTAGTTCTTGGATTAAGGGGATTCTTGAAGATTGTTCCAAGATTGACAACCTTGGGATTATATTTGGGTTTCTCATTAATACAAGTTTTCATATTTTCTTCATCCTATTGTTGGTATAATCTTTTCATCCTTGTTCTTTGTTTATTCAATCATGTTTCATCTTTTTATATTGTTATTTTTGTTAGTTGTTCATAATGAATGTTTTGATGTTTAGTTTGTTTTCTCTTGTTATTGTTATGGGTAATTTGATAATGAGTGAGTAGTAGTCTTGTGGGGTTAGTAGAGGGATTAGGGGTAGAACATGGATGATTAGGGTTGATTAAGGGGAAAAGGTTACATCTTTATTGTTAGTCACATTGTAGGCACTCCATGTGTTTGTTGATATGCTTGTGTGAGTTGTAGTGGCCATGCTTCCCATACTTGTGTTCATCTTCTCATTGATTGTTTATTTTGTGGAAATGTTGAGAATAGTTTAGTCGCAAGAGCGCGGACTAGGGTCTAAGTTGTGAGAGCCCGGACCCACCTTGACATCGGTTTAAGTTGCGAGAGCCTGGACCGACCCTAGCAATTAGGAGACACCTATACCCTTGATCACCCCAATTATCCTTCTACTCCTATGAACCCGACCTACCCCACTTCCTTTCCATATTTGAGTTCATCTCCTTAGTTAGCCATCGTTCTTTTAGTTTATTTATTAGTTCGATCATTAGCTTAGTCATATCTCTTCTCCTCCATCATAGTTTTTCCTTTTCATCTTCTTTGTGTTTGTTTGGTAATCTAGTCTCGTTGTAGGCCAACCTAGTCTAAACCTTGATATACCGTTTCCGTGGATACGATCCCGACTTGCCCTAGCTACCCACTAGGTTAGTCGGTGTTTTATTGTTGGCTAGGGACGTGACGAATCCCTACCATCAATTTGGCGCCATTGCCGGGGACGGTGCATTGTTTAGACTTAGTTTGCTTATTTCTAGACTTAGTTACCCTTCTTTGTGTTCTCCCATCTTCTTTTGTGAATATTCTCTAGATTTTTCTTCTTTCCTTAGTTTTATTTCTTCTTTTTCTCTTTGTCTCTAGTTGTGTTTGTTTATTGTCGTTACCTAGTGCCCATAAAGCATTAGGTGTTCTCACGTTTGTTCTAGTGTGTAGTGTATGCCTAGGAGGGGAGGCGACTTCTATCTCTTTAATCCAGAGCCGGAGAGACTCTTTCGAGCCTTTCGCCAACGGATGAATAACTGAGTTAGAATCTCTCAACCGAGTGCAAGCAATACTCATCAAGGGCAAGCCCAAGGAGCCGACTTGAACAATTCACCTCGAGAGACGGCCGGAGGGACCTTCATCAATCCCTTCGGTGATTCTTCTCCTAGTTCCCCCTCTTCATCTACATCAACACCGTCTACACCACCATCCTCTCCCTTATATCCAATCATGCCTAAGTTTTCTTCTCACTCAACCTTCACGGAAGACGTTTTGTCGGGTCCATCCACTCTACCCGAGGCATATACCGGGAATTTTGTGGTGAAAATGCAATTTATCCAATTGGTCGAGAGAAGTCAATTTAGTGGGTTACCAACCGAAGATCCTCATCAACACATGGAAACCTTTTCGGACTATTGTGACGCTATTTCACAAACGGGAATAACTCAAGACCAAATCCGGTGGGTATTATTTCCTTTCTCTCTTATTGGTAAGGCGAAGCAATGGTTCAAGGGGTTGGATAAAGCAAGACTTGGCATTGATACTTGGAAGAAGCTAGCCTTAGCCTTCTACCAACAATTCTATCCCCCGGAGAAGACAAATCTATTGAGAGCTTCTATCACGGGTTTCCAACAACGTGATGATGAAAGCCTCTATGAATCGTGGGAAAGATTCAAAGCCTTGATCCGTTCTAGTCCACACCATGGCTTATCACAATGGTTCCTCGTACAACAATTTTGGAACGGGCTATATGAAGACTCGAGGGCCATACTCAACATGGGATCTAACGGTAGGTTTACCGAAGTGGAGGATGACCAAACTTGGTCAAGGATTGAAGAGATGGCGGTTCATAATTCGCAATACTCTAGGCCTAGGAAGGCACATCGAGGAGGCATGCATGAGGTCGATGCTATCACCAAATTAAGCATTGACCTTGGAGCTCAATTGAAAACACACATGGAGACTATTGACAAGAAGCTCCAAAGCCACCTCAACCAAGTCCAAGGCACTAGTTCCTCCCACCATCAACCGATTCAAGAAGTGAATGTTTTGGGGTTCGCACCTCCTACACCTTACTTTGGGATGTGTGACACTTGTGGAATTGTTGGTCATGACCCTATGAATTGTAGAGGGAGTATTGAGCAAGTGAACGCCTTTCAAGCGTTCAAGCAAGGTGCCTCCTTCTCTAATCAATACCAAGCTTCCAATCAAGTCCCTCAACAACAAACACTTCAACATCAACAACAACATCGTCCCTATGTTCCACCTCCCTTACGGGACAACAATGAAAGTTACCAAGGTTATGTCGGTAACCAAAGACCCTTCAACAATTTCAAGCAAAATAACCAAGGCAACTTCAACAACAAGCAAGGGTTCCAACAAGGGAACTTCAATCAAGGTGGTTTCCAAGGAAATTAAAATTTCCAAGGACAACAAAACCACAACCAAGGGTATCAAAGCTACAACCATGGCAACAATCAAGGCCTTAATCAAGGCAAGTCTCATGGGTTCCAAGGGAACCATCAACAACAACAAGCAACACAAGGCAATCAACAAAGCAAGCCTAGGAGCCGGTCTCCTATTCATGACTATGGTACTCCATTAGCCCTCACTGATACTCCGCATAATCCATCATCCCCACCACGGGATTACGACATACAAAAGCAAATGATGGATATGCAAAGAAATACTCAAGAAATGCAAAAGAGTCAATTGGAGGCACAAATGTCACAACAAGGAATCATTGCTCAAATTCTAATGGATAACAAGGAAATGAAAACTCACATGAAGATGATTGAGAATCAAGTGTCACAACTTGCATCGGGAAGTTCTTCAAGACAAAGGGGGCAATTACCTCCTCAAGGTGAAACTCCAAAATTTGAGCATGTCAATGCCATCACCTTAAGGAGCGGTGCCACCTATAATCTTCCCGTGTTTCCTAGTGAGCAAGAAGCAATGCAGGAAGTTGTGTCTCCAAATCAAGAAGAATCAAGCTTGGACAATCCAATTGAGGAACAAGTTTTATGGGAAGTTGAAAAACCCCAAGAAGACAACCCTCCCCACTTCAAGAGAAAGACAAGGGTAAGAGGAAGGTGTCATTTGAGGAATCCACCCCTTGAGCAAAACAAATACCAAATCAAGTTGCCTTACCCATCAAGGCAAATGAAGACTAAGGTGGACACTCATTACGACAAATTCCTTAGTATTGTGAAGAAATTGGATGTTAGTGTCCCGTTCACCGAATTACTTACCCAAATCCCGGCATATTGAAGATTTATGAGAGAAATCTTAGCTAGGAAGAGATCCGTCGACAAGGAAGACACCGTAGCGTTGACGAGGGTGGTGAGCGAGCTTATCCAAGGTTCCATGCTTCCGAAGTTAAAGGATCCGGGTAGTTTTTCGATCCCCTGCACCATAGGCAACTTCTTGATCAAGAATGTGTTATGTGACTTGGGCGCGAGTGTGAGCATCATTCCCTATTCTATTTGTTGTCGACTCGGAATGAAGGAGTTGAAATGTACGTCCCTCACCCTCCAAATGGCCGATAAATCATTCAATCGACCATTAGGAATGTTAGAGGACGTACCGGTACGAGTGGGGAAGTACTTCATTCCGGTCGACTTCATCGTGCTCGACATGTCGGAGGATGCCAACACTCCCATTATTCTTGGGCGCCCATTTCTACACACCGCGGGTGCCATGATCGATGTGAAGAACGGTAGGATCACATTTGAGTTAGGCGATGAAAAGATAGTGTTCGACCTCCAAGGCAACACTACGCCTACTAAGGATGAATCATGCAATATGATCCAAGCCAAGAAAGACATCGATCTAGGGGGTGAACCGGAACAAAGCTTGAAGAAGTACTCTTATGTACTTGAGGATGATGACTCCGATTTGGAGGAAGATAAGTGCCCGAATCATGGGCTAAATGACAAGTTGCAAAGCAAGGAAGAAGATGAGCCTCCCTTGGGGCCACAAGAAGACCGGTGGACGTTTGGGTATATCCCGAAAGACCGCAAGTACAAGTTCAAGCCATTGAACTTAGTAGATCGGGATGCCCCGGGAACATCAAGGCAAGGCCATGACGAGTCTTGGGATGTGGTCGGTTATATGACATGCTTGATTGAAGACTTCTCTAGGGCCTTCGACTTGTTCCTACGTGGCCTTGATGGAGATGGAATCGGTTTGGAGGTTGTTGAAAAAGAATGAAGAGAGCACCATCCTTGGTTTGACGGAGTTCCACAAGAACCGTCTCATTGTATATATCTCTTTCTTGTAGTTAGTTGAATTTTTGTGAATTCTAGTTATTTGGATTGATTGATGAGCGTTATGAGGGAGAGAGTTTGATGTATGTTTGAGTATTGCTTGATAGGTGAAGTGAGAATGCTCCTAGAGGAGAGTGGCTATGATATACCTTGGGTTGTAAGAGGATCAGGTTTTTGAAGCTTAGAGCGAGCTTTTGGGACCATGGAAGTTGAAGAAGGCCCATCCCGGCCGGGATGAGGCGTCCCGACCGGGAAGGGTAAGGCTTCCCGACCGGGAAGGGTGCCGTCCCGATCGGGATGGGTGCACCATATTTCGAGCTTCCTTTGAGTCCGTCCCGACCGGGATGAGGGCATCCCGACCGGGACGGGTGAGGTAACCCGATCGGG
This sequence comes from Agrostemma githago, assembly GCA_958450325.1. Taxonomy (NCBI): domain Eukaryota; kingdom Viridiplantae; phylum Streptophyta; class Magnoliopsida; order Caryophyllales; family Caryophyllaceae; genus Agrostemma; species Agrostemma githago. The sequence goes on from OY288250.1 coordinate 19,112,897, forward strand.
ATCAATCTTCCCGACCGGGACGGTCCTTTGCTCCCCCTTTGTGATTCTTCTTCGCAAATCGAGTCCACCCATCCGTTTTATGCCCCCTGCCAACCTCCCTAGCTACCCTAGCCTTATCATATGCCCTATGTACTTCATTTTCACGCCCTCACTCCATTTCCTATCCACTTTACCCCGACACTCACATCAAATCCCGCCCCCTACCATTACTACCCCGACCATGAGTCCTTCTTGAATGTGAAGGGAGATGGCACCCGAGAAGACAAGCGACGAGCCTTCAATGATCATCGAGACGATGGAGCAAGTGAGTTACTAACCGCTCGGTTTCGTAACTATCCTTACTTTTCCGTCTTTTTATCGCTTGTTTTCATTGTTTGCCCCCCTTCCCTTGAGTCATGGGATCTTAGTGGCCTTCGAGGCCGTAGTATGGTTGCTCCCGACTCCCGACGACGTGATTACGTCGAGAGTCAATCGATTAGTCCAATTTACAAGATTTTCACCCCTTTTTAGGAGTTAGTCGGATTTGGACGGAATCCGGGCTAGGTGACTTGATTACACCTAGCCCTCCCCTCCCATTTTCTTTTATTTCCTTCTTTTTATTTTCTTCCCCCATCCATATCTTTTTCTCGTCTCGGCCCATGGTGACTTGACTACACCCCGGCCGGACACCTTCTACCATTTCTTCACTTTATTTTTGATTTTTAGTTTTATTTTTGTAGTTTCTTTTTCTTTCTTTTGTCTCTCCGCACCCTACGATCAAGCATGAGGACATGGCTCGATTTAAGTGTGGGGGAGCGATATTATAGCGTAGTTAGTTTTATTTTCTTAGTTTTTCGAAAAATCTTAAAAAATCCTAAAAATTTGAAAATTTTTCACTAAAATCAAAAAGATTTTCTCTTTTGTGTTTTCATTTTGTGCCTTTGTGTCGTATATTTGTTTGTGTGCGTGTTTTGCCTCCCTTTGTCCTTATAGGTTGCTTTAATCACCAATGATTTTGGAGAGCTTTCATGATGTCCGGTAACATCTTCTATCCCTTTTTTCTTCTTTGTCTCTTGCGGAGTTTGGAGGAGATTGTGATGTGGTGTGCTCGGATGGAGCTTGTACATACGTGTGGTTGATTTGGTGACTTGTTTGGAAATTCGGGGTGGTGTTTGTGTTGTGTATGTGTTCATTTTGTTTTGTTTTTGTTTTGTTTCTTTTGCTTCTTTTTCTTTCGTTCGTTTTCGTTGAGTCTTTGTTTTGTGTTGTGTTGTGTGTCTTGTGCGTAAACCGTTTTCGAGAACCCGGTTTAGAGGCTAGTGTGTGAGTGTCTATTTTTCCCTTCCTAGTTGTATAAATCGAGTTTTGGACTTTAATCTAGTAGAATGACCCTAAATCAATGAATTCGTTGGTCCTTTACCTTGAGTCCACCTAGCTTACTAGGAATTTACTACGGGATTTGCACCTTTGACCATTATGACCACCCACGGTGTGAAAAGGCCTTGGTTACCGAGTCTCGTCCCCTAGGTGACCGTGTTTAGGATTGTTTGATTAGTCCAAGTTCTCCCCTTTTTGTGGGTTTGAAGAGGGATCGCGACCCCCGACATACCTATTACCCTACCTCCTACACATATCCACACAATAAAATGCAATTTGTTGAATTCTCTCTTTCTCAATTGTCAAGAAATGCCAAAAATGCCAAATCTTGCCAAAAGGGCAAAGAAAAGAAAAAAAAGAAAAAAAAAATGAAAGAAAGAAAAGAAATGAAGAAAAAGAAAAGGCACAAAAGCAAAAAAGAAAATAGAAAAGAAGAAAAAGAATGGCATGGCAAAAAAAAGCAGAAATGCAAAAGAAGAAAGAAAATGCCAAAAGAAAACCCGTCTCACAAAAAGAAATCCCCACAAAAATAAGCCTTTTTCCGACTTTTGCCGTGAAGAGCCTACCAAAGGACCGAGTCCCGAGGAAGGATGATAGCGGCATTAGTCGGTCTTCCCTCATTTTGCATGTTTTCCACCTTTTTACTTGGACTAGTTAGGCGGTTTTGGACATGGGACGACCCTCTTGGCTCAAGCTAAAGGGGGCGGGGTCTCACTTACCTATAGTGTCGACTAACACCGTGGTTCCTCACCTTTCCACTCAGCCGATCGTCCCGTAGTACATTTTTAGAAAGTTAGGAGGACCTAGGTAAGTCACCAACGTTTTTGTTGCTTTATCGTCATACTATTAGGGTTTAGTTCACCTTGGTTTGTATGTCTAGCTTGGGAACGTTGTCACTTACCTCGAGTCCTAAACCGGTGCTTCTTTCACCGCTTTTATAGGGAAGCGGTATTTCTTTTGTTTTGGGTGCAACCATCTAAGTGTTTGTTTGTGTGTTTGTTTGTTTGTGTGTTTTGTGTCCGGTTGCATCCGCGGTTTTGTCGCAAGACGCAACTTGCCTTGCGGAGTGCACTTGTCCCCTAAGTGCACTCGCGTGAGTTGAAAGGGCGTAGGGTGCGCAAATACCCACTCGGTTAATTTTGTATTAGTATGTGCTTACTCGAGGGCGAGTAAGGGTTAAGTGTGGGGGAGTTGATAAGTGTAGTTTGTAGTGCCTATTTTGCTGTGTTTTGGTCCCATTTCCTTGTGGAATCGCTCCTTGGGAGCGATTCATGGGCTTCTTATGCTTCCTTTAGTCCGTTTCAGGTTCCCGAGACCGATTTGGAAAAGTTGAAGTGATTCCGACTCAATACATACACATTTTGGAGCCAACGAGATAAAGGAACGATGACTCGAGGCCTTGGAATCGATCCCGAGACCTTGGGGCCCAATCCCGAGCCTCCGAGACCCGATCCCGAGTCCCGAGAATCGACGGGAAGCCCATGAGATACAAGGAGGGACCCTAGAGCTCTTATTGGAGGCATACAAGACCCTTCCCGGTCGGGATAGTGGCCTTCCCGATCGGGAAGGGATGCACGTTTAGGAGCGCCACTGTGGGTCCTTCCCGATCGGGATGACAGAACCCTTCCCGATCGGGATGATCCGTCCTGGTCGGGATGGGCTACAGCTCACCCGCATTTCTTCTTGTTTTCTCCTTCATTCTTGTACCCATATATATACTCCCTTCTTGTATTAAGACATCTTATCATACCCTAGACTAGTTTAAGCCTCCATTAACATTCAAAACCCGAGATTAGTACTACTCTCATTAGTTTAATTCTCTCTTTAATTCTTAGTTAATCATTGTAATTAGTTCTTGGATTAAGGGGATTCTTGAAGATTGTTCCAAGATTGACAACCTTGGGATTATATTTGGGTTTCTCATTAATACAAGTTTTCATCTTTTCTTCATCCTATTGTTGGTATAATCTTTTCATCCTTGTTCTTTGTTTATTCAATCAAGTTTCATCTTTTTATATTGTTATTTTTGTTAGTTGTTCATAATGAATGTTTTGATGTTTAGTTTGTTTTCTCTTGTTATTGTTATGGGTAATTTGATAATGAGTGAGTAGTAGTCTTGTGGGGTTAGTAGGGGGATTAGGGGTAGAACATGGATGATTAGGGTTGATTAAGGGGAAAAGGTTACATCTTTATTGTTAGTCACATTGTAGGCACTCTATGTGTTTGTTGATATGCTTGTGTGAGTTGTAGTGGCCATGCTTCCCATACTTGTGTTCATCTTCTCATTGATTGTTTATTTTGTGGAAATGTTGAGAATAGTTTAGTCGCGAGAGCGCGGACTAGGGTCTAAATTGCGAGAGCCCGGACCCACCTTGACATCGGTTTAAGTTGCGAGAGCCCGGACCGACCCTAGCAATTATACCCTTGATCACCCCAATTATCCTTTTACTCCTATGAACCCGACCTACCCCACTTCCTTTCCATATTTGAGTTCATCTCCTTAGTTAGCCATCGTTCTTTTAGTTTATTTATTAGATCGATCATTAGCTTAGTCATATTTCTTCTCCTCCATCATAGTTTTTCCTTTTCATCTTCTTTGTGTTTGTTTGGTAATCTAGTCTCGTTGTAGGCCAACCTAGTCTAAACCTTGATATACCGTCCCCGTGGATACGATCCCGACTTGCCCTAGCTACCCACTAGGTTAGTCGGTGTTTTATTGTTGGCTAGGGACGTGACGAATCCTACCATCATTCATCCCAAGTCGCTCACAAATAGAATAAGGAATAATGCTTACACTCGCACCCAAATCACATAATGCCCTTTCAATCTTCAAGTTCCCTATGGTGCACGGGATTGAGAAACTACCCGGATCCTTTAACTTAGGAAGTGTGGAGCCTTGAATGAACTCGCTCACCTCTCTTGTGAACACTATGGTCTCTTCCTTGTCAACGGATCTCTTCCTAGCCAAGATTTCTCTCATGAACTTTCCATAGGCCGGGACTTGGGTAATTAGCTCGGTGAAAGGGATGCTCACTGATGGTAGGGATTTGCCGTGGATCCCCACCGATCAATAATAACCAACTATTCCTAACACGTAGATAGGGCAAGTCGGGTCGAATCCACGGGAACGGTAATGAGGCGTCTAGACTAAGGTCACCTAAATACGATACTAGGTCAATAAACTAAGCTAAACTAGAATGATAAAAAGGGGAGAAGGCTAAGACTATGACTAAGGTGACGAAGAAAACAAATAAGAAAAGGGGCTAGGATTAGGTCGGGTTCAAGGGTGATGGAATGATTGAGGAAAAGCTAAGGTGAAGGGGTAGTCGGGTTATCTAGGTGTAGTCCGGGTTCTCGCTACGTAGACCATTCTAGAGGTTCCTCGCTCTCACGCAAGAACCCAACTTAGCGACACACATGACAAACGGGGTTACTAGCGTGCTTTCGTAGCCTAGGTTACGTCCGGGCTCTCGCTACGTAGACCGACCTAGAGGTCATCCTCACCACGCTCTCGCTACTAATGAGGGAACCAAACCTACGAGCAAACCATCACTCACAAGAGAAAAGGCAAGAAAAACAAGCATATGCATCTACATGTCATTCAAGCATTTCATCAAACATGTTCCATGCATCTAACCAAGAGGCAACCAAAACTTCCACCAACATCTTAAACAAACCCTTAATCACCCACTAAACACCCAAATCCCCCTACTAACCCTAGCAAGAATCTACTCAAACATAGCTAAACTAACAATAACAAAGACAAGAGAAATCAACACAAACAACAAAACATACATAAAGAAACTAGTGAAAACAATGAGCAATGAACAATACAATGAATAAAGATTGAAACTTGAATAATAAAACAAAGATTAAGAGTAAAAAGGATGAGAAGATTATACCAAACTAGTGAAGAGGAAAGATTGAAACTTGTAATAATAAGAAAACCCAAATACATCAACCAAGGTTGTCAATCTTGGATGGATTCTTCAAGAATTCCCTTAATACAAGGATTAAACTAAGATTAACGATAAACTAAAGACTAATCTATGCTAATCTATGCTAAAGTAGTCTAGGGTTTAGTGTGTAGTCAAGAACATAACATAAGATTACAAGAGGGGGGGGTATATATAGGGTTACAAGAGGAAAGGGGAAGAAAGGAAACAAAAGCGGGCTGCAGCTGGGGCGTCCCGACCGAGACGGGACCCATCCCGGCCGGGAAGGCTGGTCCCGACCGAAACAAGGTTGGTCTCGGCCGAGACGGCTCAAAACAGCAGCTGGTTCGTTTGTGCACTCCTTCCCGGTCGGGAAGGCCACTATCCCGCCCGGAAAGGGTCTTGTAGGCCTCCAATAAGAGCTCTAAGGTCCCTCCTTGCATCTCATGGGCCGGGCTTCTCATCGATTCTCGGGGCTCGGGAATGGGTCCAAGGCACCAAGTGATCGTTCCTTCTCTTCGTTGGCTCCAAAAGTGTATGAAATGAGTCAGAATCGTTTCAATTCTCCATGAACGGTCTCGGGAACCTAAAACGAACTAAAGGAAGCATGAGTAGCCCAGAAATCGCTCCAAAGAGCGATTCCACAAGGAAAACGGGACCAAAACATAAAAAATAAGGCACTACAAACTACACTTATCAACTCCCCCACACTTAACCCTTACTCGCCCTCGAGTAAGCACAAACTAACTACTAAACTAGCCGAGCGGGTATTAGCGCACCCTACGCCTTTTCAACTCACGCGAGTACACTTAGAGGAAAAGTGCACTCCGCAAGGCAAGTAAGGTCTTGCGACAAAACGTTGGATGCAACCGGACACAAAACACATAAACAAACAAACATATAATCGGTTGCACCCAAAAAGTAAACAAATACCGCTTCCCTCAACCAAGCGGTGGAAGAAGCACCGGTTTAGGACTCGAGGCAATTGACAACGTTCCCAAGCTAATCATACAAATCGAGATGAACTAAACCCTAATAGTATGACAACAAAGCAATAAAAAACGTTGGTAACTTACCTAGGTCCTCCTAACCTTCTAAGAACGTACTACGGGACGATCGGCGGGATGGAAAAAGGATTAACCACGGTGTTAGTCGACACTGTAGGTAAGTGAGACCCCGCCCCCTTTAGCGATAAGCCAAGAGGGTCGTCCCATGCCCAAAACCGCTTAACTAGTCCAAGTAAAAAGGTGGATAATATTGCAAAGTGAGGGAAGACCGACCATTACCGCTATCATCCTTCCTAGGGACTCGGTCCTTTGGTAGGCTCTTCACGGCAATAGTCGGTAAAAGGCTTATTTTTGAGATATGGGGACTCTTTTTGTGAGACGGGTTTTCTTTTGGCATTTTTTTTTCTCTTTTGTATTTTTGCTTTGTTTGTTGCCATGCCATTTCTTTATTTTTTCTTCTTTTCTATTTTCTTTTTGGCTTTTTGTGCCTTTTCTTTTTCTTCAATCTTTTCTTTCTTTCATTTTCTTTCTTTTTCTTTTCTTTGCTCTTTTGGCTTGATTTGAATTGTAGGCATTTCTTTGCAACAAGAAAGAGAGATTTCAACAAATTGCAAATTTATTTGGTGGATATGTGTAGAAGGTAGGGAAATGGGTAAGTCGGGACGGGCCCTTCCCTTCAAACCCACAAAAAAGGGGGAAAAACTAGGACTAATCGAGCAATTTTAAACACGGTCACCTAAGGGACGGGACTCGGCAACCAAGGCCTTTTCACACCGTGGGTAGTCATAATGGTCAAAAGTGCAAATCCCGTAGTAAATCCCTAGTAAGCTAGGTGGACTCGTGGTAAAGGACCAACGAAATCATTGATTTAGGGTCATTCTACTAGGTTAAAGTCCAAGGCTCGATTTACACTACTAGAAAGGAAAAGTAAACGCTTGCACACTAGCCTCTAAACCGGGTTTTCGAAAACCTTTTTACACACTAGACACAACTACACACACAAAACAAAGACTCAACGAAAATGAAAGAAAAAGAGACAAAAGGCAACAATATAAAACAAAACAAGACAAGCACATAAACAAAACAAACACCACCTCGAACTTCCAAACAAGTCACCAAATCAACCACAAATATGCATCAAGCTCCACCCGAGCACACAACATCACAATCTCCTCTAAACTCCACAAGAGACAAAGGGGAAAAGGGATAAAAGATGTTACCGGGGGTCTTGAAAGCTCTCAAAAGCTATCGGTGATTTAAGCAACCTATAAGGAAAAAGGGAGGCAAAACACGCACAACACAACAAATATATGACAAAACGACACAAAAGGAAAAACATACAAAATAAAATATTTTTGATTTTTGTGAATTTTTTTCAAATTTTTAGGGTTTTTTAAAGATTTTTCGAAAAACTACAAAAACTAACTATGATAGAATATCGCTCCCCCACACTTAAACCGAGCAATGTCCTCTTGCTCGATCGTAGTGTGCGGAGACACAAAATAAAAGAAAAGAAACTACGAAAATAAAGCTAAAAATCAAAGTTAAGGCGGAGAAAAGGGTAGAATGTGTCCGGCCGGGGTATAGTCAAGTCACCAGGGGCCGAGACGAGAAAAGATATGGATGGGGGAAGAAAATAAAAAGAAAGAAATAAAAAGAAATAGGAGGGGAGGACTAGGTGTAATCAAGTCACCTAGCCCGGATTCCGTCCAAATCCGACTAAATCCTAAAAAAGGGTGAAAATCTTGTAAATTTGGATTTTCAAATGACTCTCGATGTAGTCACATCATCGAGAGTCGGGAGCAATAACTACCAAGGCCTCGAAGGCCACCATGACACCATGACACAAAAGTGGAAACGGGGAAGGGGATAAACAAGGGAAAACAAGCTATAAAAGACGGAAAAGAAAGGATAGTTGCCGTACTCATTGGTTAGCAACTCACTCGCTCCATCGTCTCAATGATCAATATAGGCACTTTGCTTGTCTTCTTCATTGTTAACCCACTTCAAACTTGATAATAACGCATGGTTGAGGTAGTAATGGTATGAGAGGGTTGCATTTGATGTTAAGCTCGGTGTAAAGTGAAGAGAAAATGAGGTGAGGGTATGTAAATGAAGTATATGGGTTGTACGATAAGGGCAAGGATAGGTAGGGAGGTTGGGCGGGGGTAAAAAAAATGGTTCGGTGGGCTCTCATGACCAAGAAGAGGCAAAAGGAGGAGTAGGGGGCCATCCTGGTCGGGATGGATGGTCCCGGTCGGGATGACACACCCGTCCCGGTCGGAAAGATCTCGTCCCGGTCGGGATGGCTCCACAGGAAACTCCATTTCTTGTACCCACATCCCGATCGGGATGGCTCCCTCCTGGTCGGGAAGGCTCCTTCTCGGCCGGGAAGAGTCTTTATGACCTCCACGACCCCAAAAACTTATCCAAAGCTTCAAAAACCGACTCCCCAACTCAGAAGCCAAACTCTAACCACAGCCATTCCTCTCTAGGATTCATCTTCACTTCACACCTAACAAACAAGCTCAAAGCATTCATCAAAATCCCTCCCTCACATCGCTCATCAAAATACCAAATTAATTACAAGAGTTTCACAAAACAAACAAAATCAAGAGATAAATCACACAAATACAAACACAAGTACTCTAAAGAAGAGGAAAGAGGAATATACAACATGACGGTTCTTTAGGAACTCCGTCAAACCGAGGATGGTGGACTCTCATTCTTCAACCATAACCCTCAAGGGCTTGGAGGATCAAGTCAAACGCACGACCGACATCGTAATGAAGGCCCAAAGAGTGCTCGAGCCAAGCTATCCTCCACGGCCTCCAAGGTGGAGGCGAGAAATAGTCACCAAAAGACCCAACGTCATCTTTCGTGTTGTCTCCGTGGTCTATCCATCCTACGAGCTTTACCTACCTCTTCCTCCCTAGGCACCGCCTCCAATCACTAGCAAGCTTCAAGTCTTCATCATGAGGCACAAAACACGGCTTTGGCCCCATTTCCTTGTTGCACATCACCACACCTTCCTCAAGTTGTGGTTCCCCATCTTCATCACTTGTCCCCACGTCATCTTGGAGGAGAGAATTGAAACTTCTACCGGCGGTTTCAATCTCTTCTAAACCATTGCTTGGCGTACTTACAAGGGGCTGTAGATGTTTTTCTATATTCTCGGACAAGGGCAACTTGGGCTTGTCAATTTCACCCAACAACTTCACAAATTCCACCAACTCATCCAACTCACTAACCCCCTCCAATTCTTCACCTACAATGCCTTCACCAAGGGTCATATCCTCATCCGTCTCTTCTTGGGTAGACGATTGAGGTTCTTCAAAGCAAGTCTCGCTTCTCAAAGGGGATTCATTAGTGGCTTCATCATTGGGTTGTTCCCCTTTCTCAAGTGGGCACCCTTCATCTAGTTGCGACGTTCGGGATAAAAACATTAAGGTTTTAACCGTTAACGTATTTAATCGAGCATCCATCGCCTCGTTTTCCCTTTGATATTGGGCCATGAATTCATCTTGATTCTTTTGCATTTGAATGGCCATTTCTTGGTTGCTCCTTTGCAATTGAAGAATCGATTGATAAAACTCCAAGTTTGGCAATTGGTGGTCATTGGGGTCTTGTAATGGTCCTTGAAAATCTAGATGATGCCCAAGGGGTGGGGCATCATATTGTTGGTAGTGAGGTTGAGGTGATTGGTAGTATTGTGGGTCATGGGGTTCGTATTGTGGTTGAGGTGAAGGGTAATGTGGTGGGTTTTGGGGAAATTGGCTTCCATACGGCGAATCATGATGAAACATGGTGGGTTCACATTGATAGCTTGAGTAATAGCCACCATGATCATAGGATTGATAAGCATTCACTTGTTGGTAGCCGTTTCCACATCCTTGAAGCTCATACCCACTAGTGTCTTGATTACCCCATGAAGCTTGATAGTAATTAGGAGTCATCATGTCATAGCTTTGATCCATAGAGGGAGAGGAGTAGCTCATGTTGGCTTCTATGGGTGGGGAGTTTAGATCGAACCTCATGCTAAACTCGCAAATCGCGGCTCGTACCCGGTTGAGGACCTCTCAATCTAGCAACCGTTCGTTAAAGCGGCTCTAAGTTGTAAAGACAAAGATGGTCACCACCTCTAGGCACAAACTGTAGACTAGGAGCAAATGTGAGAAGTCTAGTACTTTTTGGGCACTAGACAAGAGAGAAATAAACTTCACACACAAGAAGCAAAGGAACAAAAAAAAAGAAAAACACAAAAACAAAGACAAAATCAAGTAAATAGGCAAACAAGGTCTAAACTAGCACCGTCCCCGGCAACGGCGCCAAATTGATGGTAGGGATTTACCGTGGATCCCGACCAATCAATAATAACCAACTATTCCTAACACGTAGATAGGGCAAGTCGGGTCGAATCCACGGGGACGGTAATGAGGCGTCTAGACTAAGGTCACCTAAATACGAGACTAGGTCAACAAACTAAGTTAAACTAGAATGATAAGAAGGGGAGAAGGCTAAGACTATGACTAAGGTGACGAAGAAAACAAATAAGAAAAGGGGCTAGGATTAGGTCGGGTTCAAGGGTGATGGAATGATCGAGGAAAAGCTAAGGTGAAGGGGTAGTCGGGTTATTGATAAGTGTCATTTGTAGTGCCTATTCGTAGTGTTTTGGTCCCATTTTCCTTGTGGAATCGCTCCTTGGGAGCGATTCATGGGCTTCTTATGCTTCCTTTAGTCCGTTTCAGGTTCCCGAGCCCGATTTGGAAGGGTTGGAGTGATTCCGACTCAATACATACACATTTTGGAGCCAACGAGATAAAGGAACGATGACTCGAGACCTTGGAATCAACCCCGAGACCTTGGGTCCCAATCCCGAGCCTCCGAGACCCGATCCCGAGTCCCGAGAATCAACGGGAAGCCCATAAGATACAAGGAGGGACCCTAGAGCTCTTAATGAAGGCATACAAGACCCTTCCCGTTCGGGATAATAGCCTTCCCGATCGGGAAGGAAGGCACATTTAGAAGCGCCACTGTGGGTCCTTCCCGGTCGGGTTGAGCCCTTCCCGATCGGGATGGCAGAACCTTCCCGGTCGGGACGGGCTACAGCTCACCCGCATTCTTCTTTTCTTCTCCTTCATTCTTGTACCCATATATATACTCCCTTCTTGTAATTTTAAGACACTCTTTATGTTAACCTACATTAGTTTAATCCTCCAAAACCCTAGATTTACTCTCACTCATCAGCCTTAATCTTCCATTAATCTTAGTTAATCTTTAGTAATTATTGTAATTAGTTCTTGTATTGAGAGGATACTTGAAGAATTCTCCAAGATAGACAACCTTGGGTTTTATTTGGGTTCTTATTTATGCAAGATTTCATCTTTTCATCTTCCTAGTGTTGGTATAACCTTTCTTACTCTTGTCTTTGTTTATTCAATCTTGTTTCATCTTTTTTATTGTTATTGTTGTTAGTTGTTCATAATGAATGCTTGGATGTTTAGTTTGTTTTTTCTTGTTAATGTTAGTTTCTCCTTTATAATGAGTGAGTAGTTTCTTTGTGGGGTTAGTAGGGGGATTAGGGGTAGATTATGGATGATTAGGGTTGATTAAGGGGAAAAGGTTGTATCTTTGTTGTTAGTCACATTGTAGGCACACTATGTGTTTGTTGATATGCTTGTGTGAGTTGTAGTGGCCATGCTTCCCATGCTTGTATTCATCTTCTCATTGATTGTTTATTTTGTGGAAATGTTGAGAATAGTCATAGTCACGAGAGTGCCGACTAGAGTCTAAGTTGCGAGAGCCCGGACTCACCTTGACATCGGTCTAAGTTGCGAGAGCCCGGACTGACTCTAGCGATTAGGAGACACCTTTACCCTTGATCATCCCAATTACCCCTCTATCTCTATGAACCCGACCTACCCCACTTCCTTCCATATTTGAGTTTATCCGTCTTAGTTAGTCATAGTTCTTCTAGTTTATTCATTAGTTCGATCATTAGTCTAGTTCTCACTCCTCCTCAATAGTTTCCATTTATCGCTCTTTTGTGTTTGTTTGGTAATTTAGTCTCTTTGTAGGCCGACCTAGTCTAAACTTTGGTATACCGTCCTCATGGAATCGATCCCGACTTGCCCTAGCTACCCACTAGGTTAGTCGGTGTTATATTGTTGGCTAGGGACGTGACGAATCCCCTACCCATAAATTTGGCGCCGTTGTCGGGGACGGTGCATTGTTTAGACTTAGTTTGCTTATCTCTAGACTTAGTTACCCTTCTTTGTGCTCTCTCATCTTCTCTTGTGAATATTCTCTAGTTTTTCTTCTTTTTCTCTTTGTCTCTAGTTGTGTTTGTTATTGTCGTTGCCTAATGCAGTGTATGCCTAGGAGGGGAGGCGACTTCTATCTCTTTAATCCAGAGCCGGAGAGACTCTTTCGAGCCTTTCGCCAACGGACGATTAATCGGGTTAGGATCTCTCAACCAAGTGCAAGCACCACTCATCAAGGGCAAGCCCAAGGAGCCGACTTTAGCAACTCACCTCGAGAGACGGCCGGAGAGACCTTCATCAATCCCTTCGGTGATTCTTCTCCTAGTTCCCCCTCCTCTTCTACATCAACACCGTCTACACCACCATCCTCTCCCTTATATCCAATCATGCCTAAGTTCTCTTCTCACTCAACCTTTACGGAAGACGTTTTGCCGGGTCCATCCACTTTACCGGAGGCATATACCGGGAATTTTGTGGCAAAAACGCAATTTATCCAATTGGTCGAGAGAAGTCAATTTAGCGGGTTACCAACCGAAGATCCTCATCAACACATGGAAACCTTTTCGGACTATTGTGACGCTATTTCACAAACGGGAATAACTCAAGACCAAATCCGGTGGGTATTATTTCCTTTCTCTCTTATCGGTAAGGCGAAGCAATGGTTCAAGGGGTTGGATAAAGCACGACTTGGCATTGATACTTGGAAGAAGCTAGCCTTAGCCTTCTACCAACAATTCTATCCCCCGGAGAAGACAAATCTATTGAGAGCCTCTATCACGGGTTTCCAACAACACGATGATGAAAGCCTCTACGAATCGTGGGAAAGATTCAAAGCCTTGATCCGTTCTTGTCCACACCATGGCTTATCACAATGGTTCCTCGTACAACAATTTTGGAATGGGCTATATGAAGACTCGAGGGCCATACTCAATATGGGATCTAACGGTAGGTTTACCGAAGTGGAGGATGACCAAACTTGATCAAGGATTGAAGAGATGGCGGTGCACAATTCACAATACTCGAGGCCTAGGAAGGCAAATCGGGGAGGTAGGCATGAGGTTGATGCCATTACACAATTAAGCATTGATCTTGGGGCTCAACTAAGAACTCACATGGAGACCATTGACAAAAAGCTCCAAAGTCACCTCAACCAAGTTCAAATCTCTAGTTCCTCCAACCAACACTCGATCCATGATGTAAATGCTTTGGAGTTTGCACCTCCTTTGCCCTATTTTGGGATGTGTGATACTTGTGGAATCGTTGGTCATGATCCTATGCATTGTAGAGGGAGTATTGAGCAAGTGAACGCCTTTCAAGCGTTCAAGCAAGGTGCCTCCTTCTCTAATCAATACCAAGCTTCCAATCAACTCCCTCAACAACAAACACTTCAACATCAACAACAACATCGTCCCTATGTTCCACCTCCTTTACGGGACAACAACGAAAGTTACCAAGGTTATGTGGGTAACCAAAGACCCTTCAACAATTTCAAGCAAAACAACCAAGGTAACTTCAACAACAAGCAAGGGTTCCAACAAGGGAACTTCAATCATGGCGGTTTCCAAGGAAACCGAAACTTTCAAGGTCAACAAAACCACAACCAAGGCCTTAATCAAGGCAATTCTCATGGGTTCCAAGGGAACCATCAACAACAGAAAGCAACACAAGGCAATCAACAAAGCAAGCCTAGGAGTCGGTCTCCTATTCATGACTACGGTACTCCATTGGCCCTCACCGATACTCCGCATAATCCATCGTCCCCACCTCGGGATTTTGACATTCAAAAGACAATGACGGAAATACAAAGAAGTAATCAATATTTGCAACAAGGTCAAGTGGAAATGTCAAGGCATCATCATGAGCTCTTCACTTATATTCAAGGGGAAAACGCAATTAGAGATACCCGTATGAAGATACTTGAGAATCAAATATCTCAACTAGCTTCGGGGAGCTCCTCAAGAAAAAAGGGGCAACTACCTCCTCAAGGTGAAACACCAAAATTTGAGCATGTAAATGCTATTACTACGAGGAGTGATACGTCCTATGAACCCCCTTTTTCACCTAATGAGCAAGAGCCAATACAAGAACCGACAATGCAAATGACATCTCCAAATCAAGAAGAGTCAAGCTTTGACACTCCAATTGAGGAGCAAGTCTCAAGGGAGGTCGAGAAACCTCAAGAAGATAACCCTCCTCCTCTTCAAGAGAAAGACAAGGGAAAAAGGAAAGTGTCCTTTGAAGAGTCCACCCTTAATGATCAAAACAAGTACCAAATCAAGTTGCCTTACCCATCGAGGCAAATGAAGACTAAGGTGGACACTCAATTCGACAAGTTCCTTAATATCGTGAAGAAATTGGATGTTAGTGTCCCGTTTACAGAGTTACTTACCCAAATCCCGGCATATGGAAAATTCATGCGGGAAATCCTAGCTAGGAAGAGGTCCATCGACATGGAAGAGACGGTAGCGTTCACTAGGGTGGTGAGCGAGCTTATTCAAGGTTCCACGCTTCCGAAGTTGAAGGACCCGGGTAGTTTCTCTATCCCATGCACCATCGGCAATTACAAGATCGAGAGAGCTATGTGTGATTTGGGCGCAAGTGTGACCATTATTCCCTACATAATTTGTGAGCGATTAGGGATGACGGAGTTGAAGTGTACGTCCATTACACTCCAAATGGCCGATAAGTCTCTTAACCGACCATTGGGAATGTTGGAGGATGTGCCGGTACAAATAGGAAAGTTCTTCATTCCGGTCGACTTCATTGTGGTTGACATGCCGGAGGATGCTAACACTTCCATCATCCTTGGACGCCCGTTTTTACACACCGCCGGTGCCGTGATCGATGTGAAGAAGGGTAGGATCACTTTTCAACTAGGCGACGAGGAGTTAGTGTTTGACCTCCAAGGCAACACTTCGCCTATGACCGAGACATGTAATATGATCCATGCCAAGGAAGACATCGATCTAGGGGAAGGATCGGGACAAAGCTTGAAAGAGTACTCTTATGTACTTGAGGATGACGACTCCGATATGGAGGAAGATGAGTGCCCGAATCATGGGCTTGACAACAAGTTGCTAAGAAAGGAAGAAGATGAGCCTCCCTTGGGGCCACATGATGACCGGTGGACGTTTGGGTATATCCCCAAGGACCAAAAGTACAAGTTCAAGCCGTTGAACTTGGAAGAGCGGGATGCCGCGGGAACGTCAAGGCAAGGCCGTGAGGAGCCTTGGGATGTGGTCGGCTATATGACGTGTTTGATTGAAGACTTCTCAAGGGCTTTCGACTTGTTCTTACGTGCTCTTGATGGAGATGGAACCGGTTGGAGTATTGTTGAAAAAGAATGAAGATTGTACCACCTTGGTTTGACGGAGTTCCACAAGAACCGTCTCATTGTATATATTCCTTTCTTGTAGTTAGTGGTTTTTGTGAATTCTTGTTATTTGGATTATTGATGAGCGAGGCAAGGGAGAGAATTTGATGCATGAATTGAGTTTGATTGATAGGTGAAGTGAAAATGCTCCTAGAGGAGATTGGCTATGGTTTACCTAAGGTTGTGAGCGAGAGGATTGGGTTTTTGAAGCTTGGAGCAAGTTTTTTGGATCGTGGAGGTCGAAGAAGACCCATCCCGGCGGGGATGAGGCGTCCCGACCGGGAAGGGTTAAGCTTCCCGATCGGGAAGGGTGTCCTCCCGATCGGGAAGAGCGCATCACATTTCGAGCTTACTGTGAGCTCATCCCGACCGGGATGAGGGCGTCCCGACCGGGACGGATGAGGCATCCCGACCGGGAAGGATCCGTCCCGATCGGGATGGGTGCACCAAGAATTGAGCTTACTGAGGGTCCGTCCCGACCGGGATGAGGTCGTCCCGACCGGGACGGGTGAGGTAACCCGATCGGGATCAGTCTTCCCGACCGGGATGGTCCTCTGCTCCCCCTTTGTGATTCTTCTTCGCAAATCAAGTCCACCCAACCGTTTTATGCCCCCTCCCAACCTCCCTAACTACCCTAGCCTTACCATATGCCCCATGTACTTCATCGTCATGCCCTCACTCCACTTCCTATTCACTTTACACCAACTCTCGCATCAAATCCCACCCCCTACCATTACTACCTTTACCGTGAGTTCTTTTCAAGTGTGAAGCGAGATGGCAACCAAGAAAACAAGCGACATGCTTCTAATGATCAACGAGACGATGGAGCAAGTGAGTTACTAGCCGCTCGGTTTGGGTAACTATCCTTACATTTCCGTCTTTTTATCGCTTCTCTTTTCATTGTTTGCCCCTTCCCTGAGCCTCGGTATCTAGGGGCCTTTGATGCCATAGTTTGGTTGCTCCCGACTCCCGATGACGTAATTACGTCGCGAGTCAATCGATTAGTCCATTTACAAGGTTTTCACCCCTTGTTAGGAGTTAGTCGGATTTGGGCGGAATCCGGGCTAGGTGACTTGATTACACCTAGCCCTCCCCTCCCATTTCCTTTTATTTCTTTCTTTTTATTTTTCTTCCCCGTTCCATATCTTTTTCTCGTCTCGGCCCATGGTGACTTGATTACACCCCGGCCGGAAACCTTCTACCTTCTCTTCATCTTCATTTTTGATTTTTAGCTTTATTTTCGTAGTTTCTTTTCTTTTTCTTTTGTCTCTCCGTACACTACGATTGAGCATATGAGGACATTGCTCGATTTAAGTGTGGGGGAGCGATATTCTAGTATAGTTAGTTTTATTTTCGTAGTTTTTCCGAAAAAATCTTTAAAAACCATAAAAATTTGAAATTTTTTCATAAAAATCAAAAAGATTTTTCTTTTGTGTGTTTTCATTTTGTGTCTTTGTGTCGTATATTTGTTTTTGTGCGTGTTTTGCCTCCCTTTGTCCTTATAGGTTACTTTAATCGCCAATGACTTTGGAAAGATCTAAAGACTTCCGGTAACATCTTATCCCTTTTTCTTCTTTATCTCTTATGGAGTTTGGAGGAGATTGTGATGTTGTGTGCTCGGGTGGAGCTTTGTGCATATTGGTGGGTGATTTGGTGACTTGTTTGGATGATCGGGGTGGTGTTTGTGTTGTGTTTGTGTTTGTTTTGTGTTTTTCTTGTTTTTGTTGCTTTTGCCTTTGTTTCTTTTCATTTTGTTTTCGTCATGTCTTCATTTTGTGTTGTGTTGTGTCTCGTGTAAATGGTTTTCGAAAACCCGGTTTAGAGGCTAGTGTGTGAGTGTCTATTTTTCCCTTCCTAGTTGTATAAATCGAGTTTTGGACTTTGGTCTAGTAGAATGACCCTAAATCAATGAGTTCGTTGGTCCTTTACCCTGTGTCCACCTAGCTTACTAGGGATTTACTGCGGGATTTGCACTTTTGACCATTATGACCACCCACGGTGTGCCTTGGTTACCGAGTCTCGTCCCTTAGGTGACCGTGTTTAGGATCGCTTGATTAGTCCAAGTTTTTCCCCTTTTTGTGGGTTTGAAGGGAAGGACGCTCCCCGACTCACCCATTAACCTACCTCATATGCGTCTCCACACAATAAAACGCAATTTGATGATTTCTACCTTTCTTGTCATACAAAGGAAATGCCAAAAATGCCAAATGTTGCCAAAAAGGGCAAAGAAAAGAAAAAAAAGAAAAAAAAGAAAGAAAGGAAAGAAATGAAGAAAATGAAAAGGCACAAAAGCCAAAAGAAAATAGAAAAGAAGAAAAAGAATGGCATGGCGACAAACAAATCAAAATATCGAAAAGAAAGAAAATGCCAAAAGAAAACCCGTCTCACAAAAAGAAATCCCCACAAAAATAAGCCTTTTTCCGACTTTTGCCGTGAAGAGCCTACCAAAGGACCGAGTCCCGAGGAAGGATGATAGCGGCATTAGTCGGTCTTCCCTCATTTTGCATGTTTTCCACCTTTTTACTTGGACTAGTTAGGCGGTCTTGGACACGGGATGACCCTCTTGGCTCACGCTAAAGGGGGCGGGGTCCCACTTACCTACAGTGTCGACTAACACCGTGGTTCTTCACTTTTCCACTCCGCCGATCGTCCCGTAGTACGTCTTTAGAAAGTTAGGAGGACCTAGGTAAGTTACCAACGTTTTTGTTGCTTTAGCGTCATACTATTAGGGTTTAGTTTACCTTGGTTTGTATTGCTAGCTTGGGAACGTTGTCACTTACCTCGAGTCCTAAACCGGTGTTTCATTCGCCGCTTTTAGAGGGAATCGGTATTTCTTTTGTTTTGGGTGCGACCGATTATGTGTTTGTTTGTGTGTTGGTTTGTTTATGTGTTTTGTGTCCGGTTGCATCCACAGTTTTGTCGCAAGACCCAACTTGCCTTGCGGAGTGCACTTTTCCTCTAAGTGCACTCGCGTGAGTTGAAGGGGCGTAGGGTGCGCTTATACCCACTCGGTTAGTTTAGTATTAGTTTGTGCTTACTCGAGGGCGAGTAAGGGTTAAGTGTGGGGGAGTTGATAAGTGTCATTTGTAGTGCCTATTCGTAGTGTTTTGGTCCCATTTTCCTTGTGGAATCGCTCCTTGGGAGCAATTCATGGGCTTCTTATGCTTCCTTTAGTCCGTTTCAGGATCCCGAGCCCGATTTGGAAGGGTTGGAGTGATTCCGACTCAATACATACACATTTTGGAGCCAACGAGATAAAGGAACGATGACTCGAGACCTTGGAATCGACCCCGAGACCTTGGGTCCCAATCCCGAGCCTCCGAGACCCGAGAATCGACGGGAAGCCCATAAGATACAAGGAGGGACCCTAGAGCTCTTAATGAAGGCATACAAGACCCTTCCCGGTCGGGATAATAGCCTTCCCGATCGGGAAGGAAGGCACATTTAGAAGCGCCACTGTGGGTCCTTCCCGGTCGGGTTGAGCCCTTCCCGATCGGGATGGCAGAACCCTTCCCGATCGTGATGATCCGTCCCGGTCGGGACGGGCTACAGCTCACCCGCATTCTTCTTTTCTTCTCCTTCATTCTTGTACCCATATATATTTCTCTTCTTGTAATTTTAAGACACTCTTTATGTTAACCTACATTAGTTTAAGCCTCCAAAACCCTAGATTTACTCTCACTCATTAGCCTTAATCTTCCATTAATCTTAGTTAATCTTTAGTAATTATTGTAATTAGTTCTTGTATTGAGAGGATACTTGAAGAATTCTCCAAGATAGACAACCTTGGGTTTTATTTGGGTTCTTATTTATGCAAGATTTCATCTTTTCATCTTCCTAGTGTTGGTATAACCTTTCTTACTCTTGTCTTTGTTTATTCAATCTTGTTTCATCTTTTTTATTGTTATTGTTGTTAGTTGTTCATAATGAATACTTGGATGTTTAGTTTGTTTTTTCTTGTTAATGTTAGTTTCTCCTTTATAATGAGTGAGTAGTTTCTTTGTGGGGTTAGTAGGGGGATTAGGGGTAGATTATGGATGATTAGGGTTGATTAAGGGGAAAAGGTTGTATCTTTGTTGTTAGTCACATTGTAGGCACTCTATGTGTTTGTTGATATGCTTGTGTGAGTTGTAGTGGCCATGCTTCCCATGCTTGTATTCATCTTCTCATTGATTGTTTATTTTGTGGAAATGTTGAGAATAGTCATAGTCACGAGAGTGCCGACTAGAGTCTAAGTTGCGAGAGCCCGGACTCACCTTGACATCGGTCTAAGTTGCGAGAGCCCGGACCGACTCTAGCGATTAGGAGACACCTTTACCCTTGATCATCCCAATTACCCCTCTATCTCTATGAACTCGACCTACCCCACTTCCTTCCATATTTGAGTTTATCCGTCTTAGTTAGTCATAGTTCTTCTAGTTTATTCATTAGTTCGATCATTAGTCTAGTTCTCACTCCTCCTCCTTAATAGTTTCCATTTATCGCTCTTTTGTGTTTGTTTGGTAATTTAGTCTCTTTGTAGGCCGACCTAGTCTAAACTTTGGTATACCGTCCTCGTGGAATCGATCCCGACTTGCCCTAGCTACCCACTAGGTTAGTCGGTGTTATATTGTTGGCTAGGGACGTGACGAATCCCCTACCCATCAGTTATCTAGGTGTAGTCCGGGCTCTCGCTACGTAGACCATCTTAGAGGTTCCTCGCTCTCGCGCAAGAACCCAACTTAGCGACACACATGACAAGCGGGGTTACTAGCGTGCTTTCGTAGCCTAGGTTACGTCCGGGCTCTCGCTACGTAGAACGACCTAGAGGTCATCCTCACCACGCTCTCGCTACTAATGAGGGAACCAAACCTACGAGAAAACCATCACCCACAAGAGAAAAGGCAAGAAAAACAAGCATATGCATCTACATGTCATTCAAGCATTTCATCAAACATGTTCCATGCATCTAACCAAGAGGCAACCAAAACTTCCACCAACATCTTAAACAAACCCTTAATCACCCACTAAACACCCAAATTCCCCTACTAACCCTAGCAAGAATCTACTCAAACATAGCTAAACTAACAATAACAAAGACAAGAGAAATTAACACAAACAACAAAACATACATAAAGAAACTAGTGAAAACAATGAGCAATGAACAAAACAATGAATAAAGATTGAAACATGAATAATAAAACAAAGATTAAGAGTAAAAAGGATGAGAAGATTATACCAAACTAGTGAAGAGGAAAGATTGAAACTTGTAATAATAAGAAAACCCAAATACATCAACCAAGGTTGTCAATCTTGGATGGATTCTTCAAGAATTCCCTTAATACAAGGATTAAACTAAGATTAACGATAAACTAAAGACTAATCTACACTAATCTATACTAATCTATACTAATCTATGCTAAAGTAGTCTAGGGTTTAGTGGGTAGTCAAGAACATAACATAAGATTACAAGAGGGGTATATATAGGGTTACAAGAGGAAAGGAGAAGAAAGGAAACAAAAGCGGGCTGCAGCTGGGCCGTCCCGACCGAGACGGGACCCATACCGGCCGGGAAGGATGGTCCCGACCGAGACGGCTCAAAACAGCAGCTGGTTCGTTTGTACACTCCTTCCCGGTCGGAAAGGCCACTATCCCGCCCGGGAAGGGTCTTGTAGGCCTCCAATAAGAGCTCTAAGGTTCCTCCTCGCATCTCATGGGCTTCTCATCGATTATCGGGGCTCAGGATCGAGTCTAAGGGGCTCGAGAATGGGTCCCAAGGTCTCGGGAACGACTCCAAGGCACCAAGTGATCGTTCCTTCTCTTCGTTGGCTCCAAAAGTGTATGAAACGAGTCGGAATCGTTTCAATTCTCCATGAACGGTCTCGGGAACCTAAAAGGAACTAAAGGAAGCATGAGTAGCCCAGAAATCGCTCCGAAGAGCGATTCCACAAGGAAAACGGGACCAAAACATAACAAATAAGGCACTACAAACTACACTTATCACTCACATCCAACTTCTTCACAATATTGACAAACTTGTCAAATTGAACATCCACCTTGGTCTTCATTTGCCTTGTTGGGAATGGCAACTTGATATGTATCTTGTCTTGCTCATTGGGGTTGGACTTTTCAATTGACATTTTCTTCTTTACTTTGTCTTCTCCTTGGAGTAGGGGAAGCTTGTCTTCATGGGGTTTCTCAACCTCCCACAAGATTTGCTCCTCCATGAGGTTTCCCCAACCTTCATTGCTTTGGCACGGAGATTCAACTTCTTTCATTTCTTCTTGCTCATTAGGGAATAAGGGGGAATCATTGGATGCACCGCTCCTCAAGATGATGGCATTCACATGTTCAAATTTCGATGGTACACCTTGAGGAGGTAGTTGACCCCTTTGTCTTGAAGAACTACCCGAAGCAACTTGAGCTAGTTGGGCTTCGAGCATCTTGAGATGAGTTTTTGTTTCCTTGTTTTCCATTTGAAGTTGGGCAATAAGTTCTTGTTGGGATCTTTGCAACTCCATTTGACTTCTTTGCATCTCTAACATTTGCTTTTGTGTATCGAAATCCCGAGGTGGAGATTGTTGATTGTGTGGAGTATCGGTGATGGCTAAGGGAGTGCCATAATCATGAATTGGAGACCGACTCCTTTGCTTGCTTTCTTGTTGAGTACCTTGAGACCCTTGCTGTTGTTGGAAGTTCCCTTGTAACTCATGAGAATTACCTTGATTAAGGCCTTGAGAGTTACCATGATTGTGGTTTTGGTAACCTTGGTTGTTGTTTTGATGTCCTTGAGAGTGTTGGTTTCCTTGGAAACCACCTTGATGATTGAAGTTCCCTTGATTTTGGAACCGTTGATTGTTGTTGAAGGCACCTTGGTTATGTTGTTGGAAGTTGTTGAAAGGCCTTTGATTGACTTGATAACCTTGATAGCCTTGGTTGTTGTCCCTTAAGAGAGGTGGAACATAGATTGGACGGTGTTGTTGTTGGGCTTGTTGTTTGGAAGATTGGAACATGTGAGGATTTGGCACATTTTGAGCCTTGAAGTTAGAGTATGGGGCACCTTGCTTGAATGCTTGAAAAGTATTCACTTGCTCAATGCTACTTCGACAATATGAAGGCTCATGTCCATGTATTCCACAAATCTTACATATCCCATAATACGATGTAGGAGGAACAACTCCCAAAGCATTGACTTGTTGAATGGCTTGTTGGTGGGAAGTACTTGTGCTTTGACCTTGATCAAAATGACTTTGGAGCTTCTTGTCGATGGCATCAATGTGGGTCTTCAATTGTGCTCCAAGATCGGCACTAAGTTGTGTAATCGCATCGATTTCGTGCCTTCCCCCTCTATTTGCCTTCCTAGGCCTAGAATATTGAGAGTTGTGAACCGCCATTTCTTCAATTCTTGACCAATTTTGGTCATCATCTACCTCGGTGAACCTTCCATTAGGTCCCATCTTGAGTATGGCCCTTGAATCTTCATATAACCCATTCCAAAATTGTTGGACAAGGAACCACTGTGATAAACCATGGTGAGGACAAGAACGGATCAAGGCCATAAACCTTTCCCACGACTCATAGAGACTTTCTTCGTCACGTTGTTGAAACCCCGTGATTGAAGCTCTCAATAGATTAGTCTTCTCCGGTGGATAAAATTGTTGATAGAATGCTAAGGCTAGCTTCTTCCAAGTTTCTATACCGAGAGTCGTCTTGTCGAGACCTTTGAGCCATTGCTTTGCCTTGCCAATCAAAGAAAAAGGAAATAGGACCCACCGGATTTGGTCTTGGGTAATTCCCGGTTGAGATATGGCATCGCAATAGTCCGAGAAGGTTTCCATGTGCTGATGAGGATCTTCTGTTGGTAACCCACTAAATTGACTTCTTTCAACCAATTGGATAAATTGCGTTTTAGCCACAAAATTCTCGGCATATGCGGCCGGTAAAGCGGTTGGACCGGGCAAAACGTCTTCCGTAAAGGTTGAATGAGAAGAGAACTTAGGCATTATTGGATGTGCGGGAGATGATGGTGTAGATGGTGTTGATGTAAAAGTTGAAGGAGAACTAGGTGAAGAAGAATGGATAGATGTACCAAAGGGATTGATGAAGGTCCCTTCGGCGGTCTCTCGAGGTGACTCGTTCAAGTCGGATCCTTGAGCTTGTTCTTCAATGATATTGCTAGTACCCGATTGAGAATTTCTAACCCGATCAATCGTCCGTTGGCGAAAGGCTCTAAAGAGTCTTTCCGGCTCTAGATTGAAGAGAAAGAAGTCGTCTCTCCTCCTAGGCATGCACTACACACTTGAACAAACGTGAGAACACCTAGTGCTTTATGGGCACTAGGCAAAGACAAACGAGCACAACGGAAGACAAAGAGAGAAGAAAACAATAAAAACAAGAAAAAGACTACAAAATATGCACAAAGGATAGAAAAAGAACAAAAGAGGGGTAACTAAGTCAAGCTAATAAGCAAACTAAGTCTAAAAATGCACCGTCCCCGACAACGGCGCCAAATTGATGGGAAGGATTTGCCGTCAATCCCTACCAACAAGTAAACCAACTAAACCTAACACGTAGCTAGGGTAAGTCGGGTCGATATCCACGGAGACGGTTAAGAGGTGTCTAGACTATGGTCTCCCTAAAAATAAGGCTAAGTTACTAAAACAACACAAAGAGGAGCAAACTAACAAGAATTGATTATCTATGAGGATGGAAGAGGATGAAACTATGACTATCAATGAACTAGATATAACATGAACTAATGAATCAACTAAAACTAAATGGAAATCAACACAAACAACAAAACATTCATTATGAAACTAGCAAGAACAAGAACAATAATCAAAGATTAAAACTTGAAAGATTAAACAAGGATTAAGAGTAAACAGAATAAGAAGATTATACCTACTAACAAGAGGATGAAAAAAATAAGAACTTGCATTAATAACAAAAACCCAAATCAATCTTCCAAGGTTGTCAATCTTGGATGAATCTTGAAGAAATCCCTTAATACAAGACTAATTACTAAGATTAATCTAAGATTAACAAAAGATTAATATAAAACTAAGCTAGGGATGAAGAGAGTATTTCTAGGGTTTAGAGTAGTTTAGAGTAGTGTAAGGTGCTTAAACAATACAAAGGGAGGATATTTATAAGGTTACAAGAGCAAAGGAATTGAAAGGAAGAACACGGGGCTGTAGCTGCTCCTTCCCGGCCGGGAAGGTGGTGGTCCCGATCGGGACGAGATGGTCCCGACCGGGAGGACATTGGTCCCGGCTGGGATGGCCCATCAGAAGGCTTGTTTCGCTTGCACTTCATCCCGACCGGGATGACTACTCTTCCCGACCAGGATGGGTCTTGTAGGCCTCCAATATGATCATAAAGGTCCCTATTTGCTTCTCATGGGCTTCTCATCGATTCTCGGTGCTCGGGATCGAGTCTAAGGGGCTCAGAAATGGGTCCCAAGGTCTCGGGATCGAGTCTAAGCCACCGAGTGATCGTCGCTTCTCTTCATTAGCTCCAAATGTGTCGGAAACGAGTCGGAATCGTTCCATTTCTCCAATATTGATCTTAGGAACCTAAAACAAGCTAGAAGAAGCGTAAGTAGCCTCGAAAACCGCTCCGAAGAGCGATTCTATAAGAGAAACCGGGACCAAACACAAGAAACAGGCACTACAAACCACACTTATCAGATACGCACCATAACTGTAGCGCTACCGCCGTACAGTTGCTTGAGGATGCGGTCCTGAACAGAGGCCTTTCCATTGATGTCTGAGGCTCTAGCTACGCATTTCGCCCAGGTTGCGAAGGGAAACCGCAAGAAAATCTCTTGTGGTGGTGTAGTTTCGATGATAGGTAGAGCTTTGGGTATTGATTTGGGCACCGAGGCACCAATGGTCGGAGTGGGGAAGTTTTTAGATGAGACTTACTGTCCTTTTCTGGTTTGGCCCCAAGGTAGCTATAACAGTTTGTTTCTGTGCAAAATTACTGAGCTGAGAGCCATAGCAATGCCTAATCCAGAGAGGGTTTCGCTCGATAATGAAGAGAATTTTGGCATACCAAAGAGGTCCGAGGAATATATTCGGGATCATACCCGAGGTAAGTTTTATCAAGTTAATTACCCCGCAGGACCCCTAGACTATGGTGACGATGAGATAAAAGTCGAGGACGTAACAGAGGAGGAACCGGAGGTCGCAACCTTCCGGGACGAGGGTCAGAGAGCATTACCTTCCCCATCCCATGGACCCTCTTCCTCCCATCAGTCCGAACCACAGGCTTCTCAGTTTTTCACCCCCGATTTCACTGACTTTACCCTGCACAGACACTTGACCTTTACCCAGTCTACCCCCATATTTCAGGAGGACGTGAACATGAGTCCTCTAACACACTCCTCGTTCTTCGGATCAGAGGAATTCAATAACCAGTGGGGGGAGGTTTATGATCGCACTCGTCAGACTTGGCAGAATTCGACCACCTCACTCAATTTGGCCCAAAGTGCCTTTAATGTAGCCTGGGATGCGCGCGATACTGCGCATAACTCGTACACGTACTCTAGGGACGGTTTTAAGTATGCCCGAGATAGCTACGAAATGGCCAGGAACGCTACAAGGGATGCCCAAGCAACGAGGTTGGCGGCGGAGGAGAACCAGAGGCTGTTACAACAACAGCAACATTACTTTGATCCATTTTTCAGTATGCCTCTGTCCGGGTCTTATTACCCACCACCTCGTCCCCCGGGTCCCTTGTGAGTGGTTGAGTGTTGTTAGTGCTAGTGTGGGAGGGGGGGGGGGGGTGTCGGCCGTGCCGTGGTTGTCAGTAATTTGTGTCAGTTTCTGCAGCGCCAGTTTCGGCATTTTGATGATTGTTGGTTATTTTAGATTTTTTTGGTAATAATTTTTGGTGATTTGGTAAGATGTCAGCCCCTCTGTGATCCTACTTGGCTCGTGTATGCGTGAGGTTTTATTGCAGGTGCCTTGGAGAAGAAGAACCTGATTTTTAAGCTTTCGGTCTTAGGTGAAGTGATTGCACCAAGACCATTTGGAAAATCCAAATTTTTACTCTCTCGCTTTTTCTTTATTTCCTCCTGATTCGTGTGGAATCGAGGCGAGGTGATGTGATTACACCTACGCCCATTTCCCTATCGGTTTTTCTCCTTTTTCTTTTCATTTTCATTTTCTCTTTTCATTTTCACTTTGTTTCATATATATTCTTTTCTTACCTCATTTTATTTTATTTTATTTTCTTATTTTGTTTTATTTTATCCTTATTTTTCATTCTCTTCTTTGGCTACGGTCTCGGTGACGTGATTACACCTAGGCCCGCCTCCTCCTTTTCTTTATTTTATTTTATTTTTCTCCATTTTCGTTTTTTTTAACTTGCTTAATTTTGAAAAACACAAAATAAATTCAAAAAAACAATTAAAATTCAAAAAGTTTTTTTGATTTTTCCCTTTTTCTACTTTTTTGATCTTTTTCCCTACTTGTGCATTGAGGACAATGCACAGTTTTATTGTGGGGGAGGGATCCACTATCCTTTTCTTCCTTTCTTTTTCATTTTTTATTTTTTTTTTCAAAAAAACAAAAACCCGAAAAAAAATATTTATTTTTCTCTTCTTTTTAGTTTTATTTTCCTTCTCTTTTTAGTGTCACTTGTATTACTTTGCTTTCTCATTCATGTAGGTACACCACCGGCCATTTGGCATATGGACTTGAGGTAGTGAAATTAAAGACAATTTGCTAATATCCTCTACCCTTGTTTTTCCCTTTCTCTTATTCGCATGGGAGTTTGGGCATGTATGCTATTTGAAGGTTCACTTGGTCAACATTTTGGAATTGGTGGTTGTGGTTGTGTTGACTTGATGGAGATCAGAGTGCTTGGCTATACTTGTATATTTGTTTTGCTCTTTTTGTGTGTTCTTTTTCATTTTGTATAATGTGTCTAGGTAAAAGTTTTCGAAAACCCGATTTTGAGCTTAGGTCGAGTGTTTATTACTCCCTTGTTAGGAACCCTTTTTGATTTTTGGACATTGTTCTAGTAGAATGACCTTGAACCAATGATTGCATTGAGCTTTTACCATGCATGAACTTTTAGCGGAGTACAAATCTCTCAATACCGGCCTCAAATTCATGCCCATTAGGTCGTTTCCAATCAAATAAGACTAATTTGAGCCAAAACCCGTCACCGGAAATAAAATCGTCTTTTAGCGACCAAGTCAAAACCCAGTCAAAGTCAAAACCCGAGACGAAACTAGCCATGCATATGTCTAAATACAAAAGTCAAAGCAAGCTCAACAACCAACCAAGTCAAAGTCAAGGTCAAGCCACAAATATCTCAAACTTCCTATATTTGCTCCACCCGCCTAATCCACTCGATCGAGTCCTTTAGCCCACTCGATCGAGTGGGCATGCAAAAACCGGGCAACAACCTCTTCTTGCGCCACTCGATCGAGTGCAGCAGGTCTACTCGATCGAGTGACCTTTAGGCAGGGGGCCATTTTCTATAAATATCCCCTTACCTCTTCACATTTGTCACAACTTTACAACCCTAAGCAACCCTCATGCAACACAATTCACCCATAACATTCAATCATCACTTCAACCCTCATATCATCTCTACACACAACACAACACTAGCACTTCCCGAGATCAAAACTCGTCAAAGACCGAGAGCAAAACTCCTCAAATCCTCCCCCTAACCATACACACAATAACTCCTCCTACATTCTCGACACTCATGCGCACACGCCGCTACTTTATGAGTCCGTTTTCGAGACTAAAGCATGTAGGTTGAGGGTGTAATTCAAATCCCGACATCCTCTTTCTCCCTCCTCTTTATATATATATATATATATATATATATATATATATATATAGTGAAGAATTAGGTTTTACTTATGTTTTGTTGGCAATTTACTGTTGTTTTTATGCAACTTGTGGCTAGTTTATCTTAGTAGTGGGCTACTTTATTTCAGGTTTATCTAACCTTATGCAGTTGATTTATTTGATTTTTGGGCTAGTTTTCTTGTTTCATTAGAGTTCAAAATTCTAGTTTTGATTAATTACCTTTTATCTTAATTTATATGCATGCAAGACTTAAATTTCATTTATTCTATTAAATGACATTCTAAATGTTGTTCTACTCCTATATAATTCTTCTAATTAGTGCATATATTAACACAAATCGTCATAAATATACACTGTCGTTTATATAGTGTCCATATTGATTAAAAATTAATAAAATTGCTATAAGTGAAAATATTGTTTCTGATTCTGACTGTACTGATCTTATATGTCATCCGATTTTGGATTTGTACATAGCAACTTAAACAGATGGAAACGGGTGATTGTAATATATGACTACATGTGTTATTTTTGATGTGAACATAACTTCATAATGTACTAATATATATATATATATATATATATATATATATATATATATATATATATATATATAGAGAGAGAGAGAGAGAGAGAGAGAGAGAGAGAGAGAGAGAGAGAGAGAGAGAGAGAGAGAGAGAGAGAGAGAGAGAGAGAGAGAGAGAGAGAGAGAGAGAGAGAGAGAGAGAAGGGATCAAATAAGTTCACCACATGCAATTAAGTCTATATTAAAGTTACAGTTGACATACGTTGAAGTTGCATTTGTTCAAGATTGATATGTAACTATAACATTCAGCACTGTTATCACTTCAAGTGATAAAGTGCAACTTTAACATTCATCTCGTGTAACTTTAAGCACTTTTTGTGTAACTTTAACACTGAAACTTATGAACTTATAAGAGTTGTTGGCCTTATGTGAACCTATATATATATATATATATATATATATATAGAGAGAGAGAGAGAGAGAGAGAGAGAGGTAGGTTCAAATAAGGTCCACAATTTTTTTAAGTGTATATTGAAGTTACAGATGACATACGCTAAAGTTACATTTGTATATATATCAATTTTGAACAAATGCAACTTTAGCGTATGTCATCTGTAACTTCAATATAGACTTAAAAAAATTGTGGACCTTATTTGAACCTTCCTATATATATATATATATATATATATATATATATATATATATATATATATATATATATATATATATATGTAGACACCCGCATTTTGACTGCCACGTGTCTATGGTAGTCTCCAAAAAATACCCGATGATGATCGGACGCAAACATGACTTGGTATACTCGGATTTGGGCTCGGAAACAATAATATCCGACATGGACTTTTAGCGGAGTAAAAATCTCACAAAACAGGCCTCAAATTCAGGCCCAGTGGATCGTTCCGAGCAAAATGAGACTAATTTGGGCCAAAACCGACACCAAAAATAAATCCCGTCTTTTGGCGACCGGGTCAAAACCCGGTCAAAGACGAAACCGTCTCATAAAACAGCCAAGTTCAGTTGGCGCACAAAATAAAATTCAAAAAAGTCAATCACAACAACAAGATCCATTCTTCCCTTATTTGTCTCACCCGTTTGACCCACTCGATCGAGTGGATTGACCCCACTCGGTCGAGTGGAGCCTTTTGAACCCGGGTTTGGCCCGTTTGCGAGGGCACTCGATCGAGTGCACTAGGACCACTCGATCGAGTGCCCTTATGTCGAGGGAAAAGCCTATAAATACCCCATGATCCCCATGCATTTCACAACTTTTTCAGAACTTTTCTTAAGGCATCTTAACCTACATTTTGCCCTACTTTCAACCCTACACTCTACACTACAAACCCAAAGCAAAAACACAAAAAACCGAGCCCTTGTCCCTCGATAAACAGACTCCACACACACACACACCCATACACACCATAACTTGCATACTTCCTCGATACTCCCGAGCCCGTGCCGCTATTACGAGTCCATTTCCGAGGTCATATACCTAGCATGTATGTTGAGGGTGTCCTAAACCCCATCTCGATCTCTTTTATCTCGCTTCGTTTTCATTTAATTCATTGTATTTTGTATTATAATCATATCGATCTAGTAACACTAACACTAACGTTTTTTATACTTTTTCGCATTTTCATTTTTGTATCATCTTTTATTACTAATATCGTTATTATACCGTGTATACGTAAACTAGTATCAAAATCCGGTTTTAAATCCGTTTGACTACGATGTTTGCCTAAAATCCGTCTAATCCCTTTACGAGCAACGACGGAGGTGGAGCCCTTTCGAGGAGCCCCGCCCCAATGTACTCAAGGGCGCGACGCGATTGCAAACGGTCGTAGTTGAACGTATTTAATCCCATTTCCATAATTAATGCGGAACCCATTGACACGAAAACCGACATCACATGACTCAAAAGAGTTAGTTCCGATGTCGTGACGTAGAGGGATGCATTTCGTCATTAATTCAAATTTTCTAATCTAACGACAAGCATTTTTATAAAACTCCGATAACGGTATTATAATCGTTCGTACACGATTATAGTACCGGAGGTCGAGTTAAATACAAAACGTGCGATGTTTGTATTTGGTTCGACCGATCATCGATTTCAAATCATAAAACGACACGAATTATCATTCGTACAGGGTCTACTCGACCGAGTACATATGCTACTCGATCGAGTAGCACCCATAAAAACGGGCAGTAGCCACGTAAAAGGTGCACTCGATCGAGTCACACCACGACTCGGTCGAGTGGGTCCTGTAACCCAAAAATCCGAGGGGTTTGACACACGTTTCAAGCCCCGTCTTTTATCGACTTTAGTCATCACGTGTAAAGACTATCACGTGATCCTCCTATTTTCAAAACCATGCACATCACGACACGTAGAACGACTTTGATCAACTTTTGACGTGATAAGTCGGGACAAGACTACGGGATATGAGATCGGGCGAGCAATATGCCACAGTCTCATACTTCCGTCCTTCGTTTAGTACACGACATAATGTGTATTTAATCGGGGTTAGTCCATCTACATATTTCGCGTTCTAGTTTACATACGGGTCCGTCCCTATCATTATATTGCGTTATTCTTATTTCGTTTATTATTTTTACGTAATGTTGTATTGTGAATTCCGGGTTGTATTTCCGCCCGTGTAATTTGTACGTTATTTTTATTTATTTTCGAGGTTTGTTTATTAATTTGCTTTACGCTTTATAAATGAACCTC
The DNA here is from genome assembly GCA_958450325.1 of Agrostemma githago. Classification (NCBI taxonomy): domain Eukaryota; kingdom Viridiplantae; phylum Streptophyta; class Magnoliopsida; order Caryophyllales; family Caryophyllaceae; genus Agrostemma; species Agrostemma githago. Next base: position 19,144,918 of record OY288250.1, read on the forward strand.
GCATGCTAAATCACTTCGACAAATAATAAGATGCATTAAATGACGTTGTTAACGCAAAATTCACATGCTTAGCTCGAAAACACTGTTTGCATATCATTTAATTATTTTACTAGCGCGCGTACACGAACACGAACGGTGTCTTAGTAGAGGCCGCCTTGTGCGGGCGGGGTTGGGTGTCCTTAGTGGGCTTCCCAACACGTACCCTCACCCCTTACTCAGAACCTTTGGTTTCCGGATGTCCGAAACCCTTGGCGCACGAGAGTCATTTTAAATACGAAAGCCGGTGTAAACGGTATCGGTATAATAATGCAAAGGGACGAGCCCCATAAACTCTGAAATCGGAGTGGGCTTACTTTGTGTATAGCCCATGACGACATAGAGTGGGCTCGTATGGTTCCGAATAACCACAAAATTCGGTGGCGACTCCATTTTGACTTAAATTTCGAACCCGAGAACAATCTTACCACGAGATTCATTCGCCTACCCAAACCCGCATTTCGCCGCGTCGGCGTGGACCTACGTCATGTCCACAATATATATATATGAGAGAGAGAGAGAGAGAGAGTTAAGATCGGGTGAGAACGCATACTACGGTGAGAACTCTTTAGAACCCTTGGATCTCAGTCCTTAGATTTCACGTAAACAAATTAGGGTAAGCGCTCATTCCTCTCTCTCCTTTCCCTCTATTCTATCGCCCCTGCCTTCATCAATTCACCAGAATAATTTCAACAAAAATCAAGTCATGTTACTGTGTAGTATTGATTAATGGCATATTGATCTGGCACTCATTGTTCCTGCTGCAATTTCATTCAATCATTCAAAGTCTCTGTGTTTTTTCGATGTGGGTAGTTTATATTTTTCTTCATCATTCATCAAGAAAATGCAGATTGAGCTTCATTCATAAATTCAAATCAATTAAACGAGGTTTGTTATCTAATCTGAATAAATTAGGGTTAGGGTTTTGATTTCAGTCGATTCCAGTTTTGATTTGATGATTGATTTTAGTTTTTTCTTTGTTTAATTCTACCGATTCCAACTTAAAATCGTGTCTGATTCGATTCTAGAATTGTTCTTAATTCTCCATTTGTCTGATTCGATTAACTTGTTGTTCTTAATTGTTCGATTAATTCTACTAATTCGATTTCAGTTTTGATTTGATGAATGATAAGGAAGACATTCCACATCAAGAACAACTTCACCCCTGAGGAGGAATGAGCCACCCACCCTATCGCTGCAACGTTCATAATTGGGTTGTTTGAGTCTGTGGATATCAAGAGTTGCTGTTTGGCCACGGCACAATTAGTGTTTTTACTATTTCAAGTCTTTTGTCTTTCGTACTAGTAGATTATGGTAACCTTCGCTAGGTCACTTTTGTGACTGATATATACTCATGGTATCTATTTGTCGCACAAATTGGCTAGTTATGGAAGTTATCGTGGAGATTTTTCTTTCTTCACTCTAGTTTGATCAAGTCTGAGGGTTTGACATAGATGAATTATATAGAGTACGCTAAAATAGAAACTGAAAAAGGGTACGCTAAAATAGAAAAAGAGTACGCTAAAATAGAAAAAGGGTGCGCTAAAATACAGATTGAAAAAGGGTACGCTAAAATAGAAAAAGGGTACGCTGAAATAGAAACTGAAAAAGGGTACGCTAAAAGTGGAAAAGAGTACACTAAAATAGAAAAAAGGTACGCTACAATTGAAAAAGGGTACGCTACAATTGAAAAATCAATTAAAAAAGGTTACGCTAAAAAAGAAACTGAAAAAGGGTACCCTAAAATAGAAAAAGGGTACGCTACAATAGAAAAAGGGTACGCTAAAATAGAAAAAGGGTACGATAAAATTAAGAAAAGGTATTCTAAAATAGAAAAAAGGTACGATAAAAAATAGAAAAAGGGTACGCTAAAATAGAAAAAGGGTACGCTACAATTGAAAAAGGGTACGTTACAATAGAAAAATGGTACGCTAAAATAGAAAAGAGGTATATTACAATTCAAAAAGGGTACGCTACAATTGAAAAAGGATACGCTACAATTGAAAAAGGGTACGATAAAATAGAAAAAGGTATTCTAAAATTTAAAAAGGATACAACAATATTGTCAAAGGATACACTAAAATTGGACCAAAATTGGAGCCAAAAATAATTAACAAAGGTTTTTGAATTAGGCTTCTTGATTCACGACAAAGCCAAAATCTAATTCTAATCTTGAAGAAATAATCAACCCGGAACAATTCCCTTAAGAGTTGCAATCTTGTTCTTATCCCATCTTAAGAGTTCAACAATTTTCTCCTTCTTATACGATTCAAAACTCTCACTCTGAAAAGAAAACAAAAAATATTAACTACCCGACTACCGTAAATAATACTACAAATTATTAGTTGTATTAGTACCTTAAGATATTGCTCGCTCGTCCACTGAGAACTATTGTAAACTGACTCCAACCACTTCAAAACATAAGCTCCACAATTAAACCTATAAATTTTATATAAGTATTTGTATCCATTGGAAAAAAAAGTCACATAATAAGGGAAAATTTACCCGTTTTGTTGTTGAGGTACACAAAGGGTTGAAAACTCGAACTTCTTTATCTCAGCCAACTTTGAAAAGTTTGGTTCTTTTGTTTGATCCGCTACCTACAACGGTACTTTTAACCTTCATGCCTGTGAGCAAAAAAAATTAAACAAAACAATTAAACAACATATATCATCGGTTTTTGTTGAGGATCATAAATTATTAGTCTCGTATTAATATCCACAATACTGGAAAATGCTAAATTATTAGTCTCGTATTAATATCCCCTTGGTCATTACTTAAACAACACAAAAATTTTACAAAAAGATCGTCATTTTCACAACCCTTTGCTATTTATTAGTCCCGAAAGTTGCACCTAGTGAGAGAATCCGCATTACTAGGTTCGGCCTTGAGGGGATCTATGGGTGTACATTCCAATATTGATATGTAGACTCCCTGAATAATCTTGAAGGTGGGAAGTTTGTAGGCCAAGTGTATGATCGTTTGGAAGCGTATTTAAGGGAATATGCGGGGGAAGCAAATAGTTCGGAGTTGGAGGAAGCTAAGAATGCGGGTGAAGTTCATGTGCGAGGAAAAACGAGGTTTCATATGGGTTGGAATTCAAGCTGGTTTGACAGAAGCATGCTTGCATTCCACGAAGTTCTGCATAATAATTAGAAGTAAAACCAGAAAAGGCAGAGATAAAAACCAGATCACATACAATCAGAAGTAAACAAATCAATGAAACCCTGGACTATTTTTACACAAATTCCATGCAAAAAAACTAATAAATTCATTAACTATACTACTAAGCTTGACATTTTAACTGCTCGGTAATGAAAATAAGCATCATTGCCCTCGTACGCGATCGGACTACAACGCGACGCGGGTACGCGATGTTTCAAACAGTTGTTCTATAGAACGGATCAAATAATTACTTGGAAAAATTAAAATAACATCAAGGCAGCCTTAGTCCTGTCGTTACGGTCGTATAGACACTAATTAGCGTCCATTCCGACACCGGGACCCCGAATCGGTCCCGAAACACGAACCGAGTCAGCACCTTGCCAAGCGAACCTCGGGATGCACACCCGAGACCCACTAAACATCACGGCGCTAGGTCAAAGCGGCGAAGTCTTAACCTCCAAGCAACCAAGTGATACACACACTCTCGGTTTTGGAAAGTATCAAAATTGTGTCTTCAAAATCCCGGGCGCCTCACCTTGCGCGCCTGAGTCTCCACACGCTTGGGCCCAGGCGCCTGAGTTTTGGTGCGCCTGGACTCAGGCGCCTATCCCGACGACGAGAGCCGAAAAGCACCTATAAATACCCCTCTTCACCCCCTCATTTCAACACAACTCATTCATAACTTCTCCCTTCTCTCTTTGACTCGTTAAGAGTATCTCGCTTGGGCTCGCACTCCGACACCCATAGCAAACGATCCACTCGATCGTAGTCCCGATAGCGAAATCAATGCTACTCCTCACCTTCGAGCACTCCACTCGATACCGAGGTGCCTGTGATCGACTAGCTCCCCACCGAGTCTAGCAGAGTTCTGCCGGATTAGCCGCAGAACTAACAAGTAGTAGCGGAGCTCTGCCGGAATAGCCGCAGGAAGGGCCAACGGTAACAGAACTCTGCTGAAATCACCGGGCAAGCAAGGAGGATCCGCCTTTGAAATCGAATCATCACTAGGTTGTCGTCTAAACAAAACTTTACATTCTCGCACCTTTATTATTATGCACTACGATAATATCAAATGTGGACACTAGGTCCACGACACTTACTAAAACACGTAACGTCCCAACTTCAATCACAAACACTAAAATACTCTAAATAGACCCGAGTAGTCCCGAGATCCGTTCTCAACTGTCCGTGCATCAAGTCCCATTTAGCGTATACTCCGAGGGTGCAACTCCTCACTACGTGATTTACTTACGTTCGCATTTACCGCTTTTGTATGATTTATTGCTTTTATGACCTTATAATCGCATGCTAAATAACCTAACACGGAAGTCAAAACGTAAATAAGCTAAAACTGAACAAAGTGATTGTCGGGTTCCGTATTAGTCCTGGTGTTCACCTTACTAGGTTCGATGCATCCTTACTAATGCCGAGCCGACGCATCTTAAGCAGCATACCAAGTAAGGTATACCACGAGAACGACTAATATCCGTATTATCGCGTTAAAACTGACTTGCCAATACTTATAATATTAGTACTCTCTACTCTCCTATGTGCATCTTTTCATGGCCTGCTTGTCACGTGAAATCGCATGCAAAGAATGTAAACACAACTACTTCGATGATAAAACTTACTTGTCCTTAAAACAAGCGACATAGCAAAAGGTATAGGGTTAAAACAACGGATGTTACAGTACTTCCGCCACAACTAGGAAACGAAGTTATCAGCCCACTGATTGATTAGTAGAGGCCGCTATAGTGTGGGCGGGATTGGGTGTCGATGTCTAACGGACGTTGGCTTCCCAATACGTACCCTCACCCCTTACTCAGAATCGACGGTTTTCGGATGTCCGAAACCATTGGCAATGAGAGTTATTCCAGGCATGGAGTGCTTAAGGGTACAAGTCTTTATCTTTAGGTCCCGTGCCACTCAGCTTTGAGCCGGCTAAGGATCAAAGTTGACTTGAACGGTTTCCGAGTCCCCATAATTGACTCGGTGGTGACTCCACAAATTGGCAACGAATTCAGTTCACTAAAAAGGTCGCCTTACCAAACATATCGGCCTTTAAACATTTACAACCACGACTCGATCGATTCCACCGGAAACACGGGCGCCTGCACCTGTCTAGTATAAGTCCGGATCATCATCCGAATCGAGGTCCGAAACTTCGACCCAAACGCGAGATCGGACCGGCCCCCGACCGGGTGGGGCCGTGTGGGTGGCCGCAGCGATTCGAAAGAAACCGGGTCGATCCCGCGTGGGGCCCCGGGCGGTGCGAACGGATGTCCACAGTTTGGCGACTCTGCTGGGGATTTCGAAACAAGTTTCCAGCGGTGGTGTAACTTGAACGAGATCGGTGAAGCTCATTTCCTAGTTTCCTATTGTGGTCACTACATGTTTTGGCCCTAAAAAGCTCATCCTAACCAATATTAGGACCAATCGACCTCTTTGCGGTAAGATCCTTATGGACACGAGGAGAGATCCTCGGTTGACGCTCCGGCCGCCTAATGCGCATCCGGCGGATAAACTAAGCGGATGGTCCGAACAGACAGTACGACACTCACCTCCCCGGTGACTGGTCGTCGCCTAAGCAAGGGCTATCCGTGGGCGGTAGCCTACCCTAACCTACCAGAGTCGATCTGCATCCTGCATGAGTGTATGCATTCCTAGTTATATGTAGCGTGTTTGAACAACCCAAATAAGATATTAAAAATCTGGATTCAACCACACCCATTTCCGTTTTCGAAAAGAATCAATCGTCTCTCTCTTTTCAAAGAAAGCAAACGATATTCCGGCCAATCTAAAATAATTTCGAAAAATTTTCTTTTCAAAAAAATGTCATCACAGCAGATCTTTCAAGAAAAACCCCTCTTTACAAGCACCATCACCTTGGCCAAAATAAAATCCACCAACAACAAAAACCGTTAATACCACCAAAACTCCCGATCAATGGGATCAAGGTACCTTAAACGGTTACATTTTACTTTCAAAACACACAAAAAAAAAAAACGTTTTCTTGCACATATCGTTGACACACTCAAAACTTCAATCAATGAAGTCAAGGAACCCAAAACGGTTACACCCTTAAAACACTTTTCACAATACATCACCCCCACCGTCAAAACGCTAGTTAATACAACCGACAAGCACGGGACACTTGTTTTAAAAGTTTTTTTTTTCTAAAAACGCTATTCACTACCTAAATTCAATAACGAGAACTTAGTCACACCTTCCAAAGCACCGTCACGTTCCGTCACAAACACCATATACACCACAAATATTGAGCTAACTAATTAATAGTAGTTTCGGTAGAAACGCGACCTCATCGTTTTCAAAACCGGTTCCTTTAGAACCGCGCTCCTTTTGCAAGACCACCATTTACACTCGTGCTATCGTCGAATCTTAGACACTCATGTAGCAACACCTTTAACGATGCCAACACACCACTGTAACACCGATTTTACAAATCATCTCTTTCGAAAGAAAAAGGGTTTATTTTTTTCGAAGGCCCATTCGTTTGCAAAAAAAAAAATCAAACTCTCTGATCCTGAGTCGGGATCGCGATCAATTTGTTATGTCGTACAACCGTGTGATTAACTGTCTGTGTTAGTTACTAGGGTCACCTCTGCTCGAGGTCTTACATTTTGTGTCGTCTCGTTTAGAGAAAGTCCTCTTAAATCTCATCTCCGAGATTTGTGTCAAATCTCATCTTTCGAGACATAAATTCATCAGGCGTTCCGCCGAATACACCAAGAGTCTAAAGGGACTCATTCCCGTGTCGCTTGATTATGAGCATCCCTCGAGTCTCTTACGTCGTCCGGTGGATCCGTTCTGATCTTTTGATCCTTTCCCACAGAATCACTCCCCAACAGGTCGATAGATCCAAACACCATCGAAAGTATCCGCAACGATGTCAATACCCTAACCGAATTGGTTCACAACATCCAAACTTCGGTAACCCGTTTGGCTTCCTCCGTCCGTCACATCGATAGCCGCCTTAATTTCCTTGAGAGTAGGGACACAGAAAGCCAAACGAGCGCCAATCCGGGCAATTACCATGCCCAAGAGCCTACCCAAGATAGATTATCCCAATGCTCTGCCCGATCGAAGCTTCCTAAAGTCGATACGGAAAGAATACCAAGACCTTATAAAACCACATCCAACAAAGTAGAAAAATCACCGAGGGAGTTTACCCCAATCAATTCATCTTACACCGAAGCTCTTAAACAACTAGTCGATCAAGGGTCGCTCCAGCCCATGGGTTCCAATACGGACCCACCAGTCGGCAGACGAGGCAAAAGTTGGACCTCTAACGCTAATTGCTTATACCACCAAGGTAACGGGCACGATACTGAATCTTGCTATCGACTCAAACATGTCATACAAGACATGATCGAAAACGGGACGATTCCTCTCCCTCCACCCAAGGAACCAAAAAATACCGCAAACCCCTTTAGCGTTCACACTGTCTTTGACGACGCCATCAGTAGTTCCCACCTCGACCCTATAGAGGAGAATGTCCTTAATATCGAGAAAGATCCCGACAACCCACGGGCACCCGTCATGATGAGCAAATCTGTGTCCGAGTCAGAGTCTAGTTTGTCTTAGGGCCTAGACCTAATAGTATAACAAATGTCTTTTGTGTCTACATCGAGTCAGAAGGTGCGAGGGGATCTGTCCTCCACCTCCCCGAAAACAATATCTCAGGCACATAGCCCCCATATTACTATCAATAAAAAAGAAATCAACTTTTCTTCTTCACAATGCGCCTCGACAATCGCTTGACTTTAAAATAACGCACCTTCTCGCTTACGACTCGATACTATGCCATTTATCGATAACAATCAAACATACCTCGAAACAACGAGGAATTACAAGAACTGAGATCCCGTGTTCTTTTTTTACCTATTCCATGTCTGGTGTAGAAAGCCAGATAATTACCCCTTAGAACGAGCATTCCCGAATCCTATGACACATCTAGATAGTCTCTTAGCTTGTGATCAAAGACGGAAGGCTAACCCATTTCCCACAATAAATATCCCTCAAATAAAGACCGACCAATTCCTACCATAGGTGCTAGTCTGACAAAAAGAAGAAGAAGTCTGAAATGGCCAAAAGGAGCCAAAGAAAAAATGAAACCAAGGCCAAACTAAACTGGCTCAATTCAATGATCAAGACCAAACTCAACGGTCAAAATGAAACCCCTAATCATTCAACTCGACTTTAATTGCAAAGACGGAACAAAAAGCAAAAAAAAAAAAGGAAAGAAAAAGAAAAAATGAACACACCGGTCAGCTAGCACCAAATATTAGTCTCCCTACATTACAACCCTTAAGACCTTCCCGAGACACTTGTTAGGAGACAGTCCGGAATTTTGAGGATTCAAGTTTAATAGGATAATCCCGACCGTTAGGACCAGACATGGAAATCAGATCCCACGTAATTTACATCACACCCGATTGAAGTCTGAGTCATTCTTACTCAGCTTCCCCTTTCCTACCACATTAGGAAACCTTAGCCCATAGCCCTAACTCCACAAAAATCAAGCTCCGGATTTTGATCTATCGAAACCACTTACTACCTAGCTCCACATTCCAAAACCATCCAAGCCAGTCACCCTGACCCAAACACGGTATCTCGGTAATTGTCACTTTCAAGAGGTCACACCCAATCACTCCGCCTTAGTTCTTTAACTAGGGTGAATACACTCTAAACATCTCACATCGATAATTGGCATAACGAGTCTAAAGCAAAATCACTCACATCTATAATGAACTACGAACATGGTTTGATTCCGTCTAAACACGGATACGTAGGCAACCCTTCCAAGGGTACAACCAATAAAAATAACAAAATTGATTACTCGATTCACGTGCAAATTGAAACCTCCCCCCGCGCTCTGGTTAACGAGTGATTTCAATGACAAAGCACAAGCGGCAAGCCGAGGATGGGGTGAAAACCCGAAAGGGCGCCCCGGGCAAAAATAAGAAACGAGTTGCGAGCCGTCGTAAAAAAAATATACAAAAAAAAACAAAAAAAGGGAGCAAAAAAAAAAAGTGAGCTGAGGACGGAGTGAAAATTCGAAAGGGCGCTCCGGGCAAAATGAAGAATCGAGTTGCGAGCCACCACAAAAAAAATAGCAAAAAATGTGCTTCTCATTAATGCAAAAAAAACAATTAAATCAAGCCTTTGTTGAGTCCCTTTACGTCGAGAATCCAAAATCCGGTTATCCGGAAATGACAACGTCTCAGGCAAACCCCACGAAAAAAAACTAGTACTAATACGCCACATAATATCAATTAATAGAACATAGTACAAAACGGCTGGGCTCTACCGGTCCAACTTCTTTTTCCTCTTGCCTTTCGGGTGTGCTTGTTCGGGTTTTTCACCATCGACCCCTCCTAACGCAAGCTTCCACTGCCCTAAAAAAAAGCAAGCCTAGCCAATCCCACTTCCCCTCCTCACTCACATTTTCAATATGGGTCTTGTCAGTCTCGGCCCGTTTGGATGAACTGACGAATACTAGGATCAGTAACGTCGTCTTCGATCAGGCACTTAGCGACATTAGCCCACATAGTTTCCTTATTCTGTAGTACAGTCTTCTCCACAATCCTTGACCTTTCTCTCACATCCGACAACCCCGGACGTCAGGAATGACCTCCTGAAGTTGCTAAACCCCTTTCCAACAGCCGAAATGTCCGCGCAAAAGTGTCAGGTCCACACGGACGGTACATTTCGTCCATCGGATCCACCAGACTTAGACGTTGTTTTATTTTTAGGAGGATAAGCTACCCCACCTGGATGTGTTGCCTTTAGCGGTTATTGACAAGTCGCGTTTGTAAGCCCAGTACGGCATTGTCCTTGAATATACAAAAAGTGGTCGTCCTTGAATATACAAAAAGTAGTCCAACTTTTTTTTTACAAAAAAGTAGCCTAACAAGTTATGAATATACATGTTTCATTATGAATGACGAAGCAACTACATTTGCATTCTAGTGCACTCGGTCGGAACACGTTGACCCCTTACATTTCGTCCGTCTCGAGTCAAAACGTTTTAATCGACGTACTACTTGATCCAATTCCCGGCTCAAACCAACACGTTTTAGAAAAAATCTAAAAAACACTTTCGTACTCTCATGCAACCTCAACGCATCTTTAAAAAAAAGGAAAAAAAAACATCCTAAAGTACGACGAAATCGCAAATCAAACAACTATGAAGTGATTACTTGTCAATCTAGGTTAGCATTTCGCAAAGCAAAAACATGTCAAATTACTAAACAATTCAAATACTAAAATTTAAATATTTACAAACCCAAGTACAAATCGAGTTCATACACTAGGGAGGACCCCTAGAAGCCGCGCCAATGGCTATCACAAGCTCACCAAGGCTGTCATCCAGACCTAGGTCCTCTAAATCAAAGGTAGGAGACTCACTACCGTCCATCCCCGACAGCATGTCTAAGGTAGCTGTCTCGGGAATCCCTCCAATGTCCTCAGCAGCACCCATAACATGACCCGTAGCCTCAGCCTCGACCTCTCTATCCCTCTCAACCCGATGCCTAGCCACACCCTAAGACCGAGCCAACCGCTCCTTAAGTTGGGCAATCTCGTCAACCCGAGATTGCAGGAGCTGTCGTGCCTCAGCCGCCTCTGCATCCAGCTTGGTCACCCAAGTCTCTAGTTGCCCCACCATATCCTGAGTATCCTACACATACACCTAAACCTTAGACAAATGTACAAATAACCTAGAAGACCACCCTAGGTCACCCGAGTCTCTAGTTGCCCCACTATATGTATGGAGTATCTTTCAAGACTCCTTACTTATACCACCTCCTCCATGGACTTTAAGTTTCATCCTCTTTGTAAGGAGATGAAACTTAGTAGCTTAATGTTTGCGGATGATTTGCTCCTTTTTTAGTAAAGGCGATGTGAAATCTGCTATGATTCTACTTCGTACCTTTGCAACTTTCTCTCAGGCGTCCGGTTTAAAGCTAAGTAAAGGTAAATCGAAAGTTTTTTTCAATGGCGTACCAGATGAGATTAGGAGTGACATTGTGCGAGTGTCTGGATTCAATGAAGGGCGGCCCCATTTTGGTATCTAGGTGGGCCGATCAAGCCATCCAAATTGTTGATTAAAGACTGTCAACCTGTTATTGTTAATGTCTTAGAAAGGATACGGGTTATTGGGGCCAGGAAGATGTCAGACGCTGGACGTTTGGTCCTTGTGAAATTTGTTCTCAAGACCTTACACACGTATTGGGCTTCGATCTTTATTTTGCCTAAAGCCATGATACTGAAAGTTGAAGCGATATGCAGGAATTTCCTATGGGACGGGGGATCGGAGTATACCAGGACTCCCACTGTCGCGTGGGATAAGATCTGTGCGCACAAAAAGGAAGGAGGGTTAGGACTCAAGAACGATCTAATCTGGAACAAAGCAGCGATTGGCAAACTCGTATGGTGGGTGAAAGGAATGTCCGGACAAACTCTGGGTCAAGTGGGTGCATTCTATTTACCTGAAAGGAAGGAGTTGGGAGGAGTACTGCCCTCCCGCTGGCGTGAGCTGGACATGGAGGAAAGTCTGTAAGCTCAAGACTGACTTTCAGCAGGCATATCATCAAAGAGAATGGAGCAGTAACCCTGGGCGAGCTTATACAATCGAGAAGGGCTATAAGTGGCTTAAGACACCCACGCAAGACGTTGAATGGTACCATCTGATTTGGACCAAATGGTATCCCGAAACACAGTTTTCTTGCTTGGTTGGTGCAGCAGCGGGGGCTAAATACGATGGACAAGCTGCATAGGTTGAACATTGTGTCGGACACGCTTTGCTGCATCTGTAACTAGGAGGAGGAATCGCTGCAGCATCTGTTTTTCTCATGTAATTTAAGCAGGCTGATCTTGGAAGAACTGAAGCGATGGATGCTTATTTGGATTCCGGAAAAAGACGTGACAACCTGGAGGCTGAATAGACGGGACTCTAGGCTGAAGACGGACATAATTAACGGCATCATTAACGCTACTATGTACCATGTGTGGATGCAATTAAACTGTTGCAGGCATAATAGTGTTATTAAACACCCGAAGATATGCGCTGCGTATATTAATGGATATCAGAAAGCGAATTCAATACGAAATCAAAGGCTCCCTCCAAACACGGGATTAGAATTGGATAGATCGACTTCTAGAAAACTAAGTTTCTCTTTGTTGTAAGTTGATGTGGAGGCTTCTCCGATATGTGTATATTTGATTGATGATTAATAATAATATTTACACTTTACCAAAAAAAATAGGTACACATACTTACCGATCGAGGCCCCAAAGTATCCTGGGAGATCCTCGAAGCGTAGGCCCGGAAGCAGTTGGCGGCCTGCCACAACCGCTGATGGCAAGCTGACGAAACCTAAAAGGAGAAACCACACAAGTTAGCCAAACAAACTTAACTCCTAGAACCCGAATCCAAAACAGACACCGACACTTACCCGGTATACCCGGTCACGCCACTCTATCCCAGCGTCCATCTCCTCGGCAGAACACGGGGGGAGAAGCTCAGTGAAAGCTATCCCGGCAACATCCACCCTGAGCAGCGTCAAGGGGAAGTCTAGAGGCTGAATAGCATCAGCCGGGTCGGCCAGCTGAAAGAAAAGCAAGCCAGTCAGAGAACAAGTAAATACTAAGCTATAAAACAAAACAAGCTTTAAAACCAAAAGTCGAGTACTCACCACGAGGTGGTGGCAAGCTAGCCGCTGGCTGACATGAGATAGATAAGAGGCGCCAGGCACCAGGAGTGCATCACCTCCTTCTCCATCTCTGCCTTCTAGGATCTCTGCGGCGGTCGGTGGTCTAAACATGGTCCGGGGTGGATCAACCGGCACCCTAAACTCGTCATATAAACACTGATGCACCAACCGCTCGCCCAGATACCAAACCGGGCGAAATAACGCAGAAAAGAGCATCCTCCTATAGCTCCGAGGCCTCAACTCCGATGTCACATACCTTGGCACACCCTCGAAGTCGGTCCAAGGGCGGGCCACAAACCACACAAACAAAACTAGCATTTTAACAAACCCTAAACCCTTGGAGGCTAAACAAATAAATGAAACAAGCAACAAAGAGAAAACTTACATTCTCAAGGACTAGCTGGTTCACTAGCACGTTCTCCGTCGGGTAGTGGCTGGTCGTACTCTTAGGCTGAGCCAACCTCCATTTAATTCCCTCCGGGAATCTGGTCGGACGAGCCCGCATCGTCTTAGGCGCCAGGCAAGGGAAGTAGGAGTAAATCCAGGCCTGCAGAAACACGAACCAAAACATGCCTTTAGCAGATTTAAATCAAACTAAGGTAACCCCAAAAGAAACAAATATGGAGACGATTACTAACCTCCAGCACAAGACCTGGGCCCACGACGGGCAAGGCTGAGGCCGACTCCACCTCCAATGGCCTCACCATGACTTGCAAGCAACGAGTCATCTCCACGAAAGCCGCGGTTACCCAATCAAAACATCCCAACTGATCTAGATCAGCTAGGAGAGGCAAAATCCTAGTACTAAACCTCTCGCCCTTATCCGAGAAGTGGGTCGACCCTAGGAAGTACCACAACCATAACCGTGCACCTTGCTCCGGTGTGTTGGGTGCTCGACCCTCTAACACCGCCACCCTCTCAAAGTGATCGGTGATGTACGAACTCACCAGAGCATGAGGCGTACTGTAAGTCTCACGCTCCAAGCAATCCCCGATGAGGCCCCGAACCTCATCACTATCTAACCTAGGGCCCTCAGCAGCCCATCTAATCCTCTCAGGACCTCAGGGCAAACCCGTAATAATATGGAATTATATTTGCTTCCTTACTCGATGTAATCCCCTAGAAAATCTAACGCGATACAGTGGCGGAAACACTGTAGAGTCGGGATTAAAACACACTGTAACTATGTCTTAGTAAAATTAAATGGTAAAGTCAAACAATAGGCCTTAAATAAAATGGCCAAAACTAAAACAATCCACAAAAGGGGGTTTGAACAATCCATAAGACATAATTATTAAAATAAATAAGCAGGATCCATAACTGCTCGCTAGCCCACCCGAAGAAAAACATATATACCTGCCATGTTAAAACCATAACAGCCACAATCAGTGGGGAGCAACGTCAACGTTCTCCCAGCCGTATAACATGATTTTAAAACTGTAATTACTATTATATGAAAATAGTAAAAATAAAAATCATTAAAAGATTATAAGGAAAATAAGCTTTCAGTGAAAAACTTCACGTAACGAAACAATATAATAAAAATGAGTTTTCCGAAGAAAACATAAAACATTTGCCAACCTTCAAATCAAAATTATATCGATAATAATAAAAATAGTCAAAATGGCGTTATGGAAATTCAATCAGTGTGCACAAGGCTAGACTTTCACTAGGATAATACTGGAAACTAGCTTCGAGAACTGTAGACTTAACTCATAACAGAATCCAGTCTCTAACTAGGCAACTCAACTATAACGGGACTGCGTGCAGCGAGGTCCTGGTTTAAGTAGTATACACCCCTCCTGGATACAAACCATATCCAGTTCAACCCGACGCGACTTACACGATGCGATATCTAAGTTTAAGGGCACAATGCACACTCTCCTGAGCACAAACCATGCTCAGTTCAACAACCAATGTGCCCCATAAAGACACATCAGCCTTAAAGTTGATGGCAAAAATGTACATCCTAGACTATATTACTCTAACCTCACACTTGTCCGTATTCCATAACTCCAAAACAAAGCCATTATCGATATTCAAAAGGATATAATCATTGTAAATAATAAGAGAACAAAAGGGAAAACGGATCGCCTTCCAAAAGAGGAAACTTTCTATTTTAGGAAACTTTTATATTAAGAAACTTTATAAAAATAGCATCATATCAAAATAGCGAAAATATTAGTTCATACTAATAAAACGTTTTTAGTAAAAGATGTAGATTTATAAAACTAATACTTTCGGCCTTAACGATATTAACTGTTAAAGTGAAAACATTTGAGTTTATGAAATTATTAAAATATCATACAAGTATTTATAAAATGATTAAAAATGTCTTAAACATTTTAATACTACTAATTAGGGTGTTTTCAAAATTTATAAAATTAAAATTCCCTAATTATTATTAGTTTCGACAATACGAACATTGATAGAATTTTACGGCAAATGTAAAAAAAATCTTTTAACGTGTTTTATTTAATTAAACCATTAAAAAAAAATAGAATATGATAAGGGGTGATTTAACTATCAAAGTTTCAGATTTAAATATTTTCAAAATTGTTGGAAAAATAATTCTTTTAGGTAAGACGAAGCATTTTAACGATAAATCGAAATTTTGTCCAAAAATCATTACTATTATTTAAAGACTTTAATAAATAGTACAAAAATTACGTAAAATATCTAAAATATGTTTTTGGACAATCTGTCCAGAAAAGAGAATTTTCCAGAACCCTTAAACTCGATTTTTAAAGAGTTTTCTCGTTAATCGTCTAATCTCAACAATAACGATTAATAAAAATAGTAATTACAAAACAATTTAAGTATTAATATCCAAAAATTATTATTAAACTTTAAAATAATGATTTTCCAGAAACTAATATTTTTTTTCCAAAATTTAAACAAAAGACCAGAAATCGAGAATTTAAACGACACACACGGTTTTAACGATAAACGATGATTTAAAGTGATTAATTAATTCACCCACTTAATAATCCTGAAAAATTATGAAAAAATTCAGAAAATTATTTTTCATCAGAAATATTATCCATGTCAAATTTCATATTAAAATAAAATGTTTAAGTGCTAGAAATAAAAATCGGTTTTTAATCATTTTTGTTCGTAAACGGTAAAAATTCCATAATCGATATCAAAAATATCAGAAAAATACCTAATTATTAAAAATCATTAAAAACTTCATTTTTACAGAATATAATCATATATTACAAGTTTAGGCCTAATATTATGATTTTACAAATTAATATAACAATTTAATCGTTAATCTCGTAAAAGCGATAAAAATACCGAAACATGCAAATTTTCAATTTTAAAAAAAAAATTCCAGATTTGGTGACATACATATATTGTCAAAATAAAACATAAAAATATATACATGCAAATACACAATTAAAATCATGAAATACTGAGTAACATCGACGTTACCTCTAATCCAAATCAGGATCGATAATATACTCGTCGACCTCGGGATCGTCCACAAAATCTACATCACACGAAATTCATGGTAGAAAAATACCATGAGAAAAACTAATAAAATCAAGGTGAATAACGATCGAAAACAACATCGATTATTACCTTAACGAAAGGATCGGAATAAGGATGAATTCGACGATAAGATGAGACGATTAGGACTCGAATTAAGCAAGAATCAGCCAAGTAGAGGAGGATGAATGTACTTGGACAAGGGAAAGGAAAGATGATGTTGTAATAATTTTTTTTAATGCACAAATGAATGTAAGGGAGAGAGGAATGGTTTTAAGCATAAATGAAATTAAAATGGATGAAGAATCCAATGTGGTATCATCAATGTGGAATCCAATGAGGAATCCAATGAGGTTAAGAGGGAGTGTGAAAAGTTTAAGCAATAATGCAACAATTAAATGAGAAGGAAAATAATCATATCTTTTCGGTTTACGTAATAAAATGAATCGTATTAATAAAACGTAGTAAAATTGTGATAAGGAGCTTTGTCGGTCCAAAATATGAGGAAAATGTCTCAAATAATTTGTTGTTGATAAAAAGTATAATCGTAAAATAGTTAAAGGCATTTCAAAGTAATTGGAGTAAACCTCGCGTAAGAAAATAATTATTTACGAAACGTCGTAATAAAATCATAATGGCTAAATTTTTGTAAATAAAAATATTTACTAGTTGAAAATATTATAAAAATATGTTTAGACATTTGTAGAAAAAGGAATAACTCAAAGCCGAGCTTAAATACGATGGGTAATAAAATTCTTCGCGGAAAAATAAATAGTTTACGAAGAAAATTAAATAAATAGATTTAAAAGAATTAAAATCCTTTAAAATAAAAAATAAATATCATTAAACCCAAAAATGAAAATAAAGCTTGGAAAAAGATGAAACATTAGGTCAAAATGTGATAGAGTTATGACGAAGTCATAACGGAAAGGATAAAAACGCTAGGGAAAATAGCGGGTGTTACACTCGATCTATCAAAGTCGGCCTCGTTTATGGCCTCAGGATCACGACGCTGCGAAGAAGTGCTTCATCGTCTTCTACGAATCCCGCGGGGGATCAGTGAGCTCGTCCCGGCGGTCCCGTTACTAGTACCTGCCGTAAAAGTTCCCTCGGGACGCTCGGCATCGCCTCTAGGTGCGAAACCAAACAAATAAAAAAACCCACGCCTCAGGTCAAGCTAAAGCAGTATAAACAGGTCAAAATAAGGTCAAAATTTCGGATAGAGATATTGAAATTCCTAAAAGCCCACTAACACCTATTTTCGACTCCGATCACAATGAAAGTAGTTTAGGGAAAAATCGGGCATCGTTACGACGCCTTTTGGTCCGTCGTAAGTCACACAAAACTGCACGGAAGGCCCTAGAGGCCACTTTAGCTCACAAAACTTGACAAGGGAGCTACCCACATCATCAAAAACACTAATCGAGCAAGAATATATAAGACAAGTACGGGAATTATCGAAAAGATGGTCCCTAACCCTATGCATTTCGAGTCTATCTCCATATGAAGCCATGACCATACCTCAAAGTACCCTATCAAGCTTACAACAACCCTAACAAGCTCTATCCAACCCTAATTTAACAATGGGATTAAGCGTAAACATCGAAACTTAGCAAATTTAAAACGCCCAAATCGATTTTCTAGGGTTACAACAAAATCAACCCACAATCAACCAAATTAAGCAAAATCGATAGTAGACGAATAAAGAGCACTTACCCGGAGTCGGCATTCTCACGTATGGCAGAAATCGAGACGAAAATCGGTTAGAAAAATTGAGAAGGCAATATTGGGGCGAAAGGGGCAACGTGTTTGAATTTTGAGACAAATGAACGAAACCCCCCAACCTTCGCTGACATAAACAAACCTGACCCGTAAGAATCCGGGCACCTCAGACTGCGCGTCCAAGGTCTGGACCGCTGGGAGCTAGGCGCCTGAGGATTGGAGCACAGATAGATGCGCGTCTGACCAGTCCGGCACAAGACTAAGACAAAAAATAAACAAGGCTTAAATACACCCGAAACACACTTCCTTTCTTTTAAAGCGAGAAAACCAACAACGACAAAGTAGTTACTAATCGATGATGATAAAGCGTGCATATAACAAAAAGCAATAGGACAAACACAAGAACCACGTCTAACAAAAACGCTTGCACTCGAGCACGTAATAAAACAAGCTAAGCAAAGTCGATCTAAGCAAAGTCCGAACAAATCCCAAACGCATAACAAATCAAAACAGAGCAGAGCAAACCCAAACAAAATAAGAGAAATCCGCAAAATACAACTTAACCGAAGTAAATTAAAGCGAGCCAACATCTTCGAGCCTAACGGGTCTTAGTTATCCTAAAGGCCACAGCAATTTTTGCCTAACGGGTCTTAGTTATCCGAGAGGCATTGGAGTCACAGCAATTTAAACTCGAGCGGATACTGACACACTCGAAGGAGTATTATACCTCCACAACAATTTAAATTCGAGCGGATACCGACACGCTCGAAAGAGTCTTATACCTTCACAACAATTTAAATTCGAGCGGACACTGACACGCTCGAAGGAGTGTTATACCTCCACAGCAATTTAAATTCGAGCGGATACTGACACGCTCGAAGGAGTCTTATACCTCCACAGCAATTTAAATTCGAGCGAATACTGACACGCTCGAAGGAGTCTTATACCTCCACGGCAATTTGGGTTTGAGCGAATACTGACACGCTCAAACACCTTCGAGCCCGACGAGTCTTAGTTATCCGGAAGGCATTTGAGTCTTATACCTCACAGAAATTTGAGTTTGAGCGGATACTGAGACGCTCAAACACCTTCGAGCCCGACGGGTCTTAGTTATCCGAAAGGCATTTGAGTCTTATACCTCACACAATTTGGGTTTGAGCGGATACTGACACGCTCAAACACCTTTGAACCCGACGGGTCTTAGTTATCCGGAAGGCATTTGAGTCTTATACCTCACAACAATTTGGGTTTGAGCGGATACTGACACGCTCAAGCATTTTTCGAGCCTAACGGGTCTGAGTTATCCTAAAGGAAACTTTAGTTTGAGTTGATACTGACACGCTCAAACATTTTTCAAGCCTAACGGATCTGAGTTATCCTGAAGGCAACTTGGGTTCGAGCGGATACTGACACGCTCAAACATGTTTTGTCCAAGGGGTCATAAGCATCTTAAAGGCAACTGGTCGTGGGGGATACTGACACACTCGAACATTCCGCTTTATTCTCTTGACCTAGGGGTCATAAGCATCCCGAAGACATCTGTTCAAATAAAAGCTAACACATGCGAACATTTCGTTCACGCATCCACGCTAGACGCGTCATAAGTAATACAAATCCGAACAAACTCTTAAGCAACCTGAAAAGGCAAGACACGAGCATGAAGAACTGAAAGCAAGACAGCAAGCACATGCTCGGGCCTCGACAAGCAAGCTACATTCAAGAACATCAGGTATGATTTCTAAGCCTCGGTTGGCGAGCCTCAACACGTAGTCCAATGGACTTAAAACGACTCGAACGGACAGCCACCAGGTCGTAATCCTTGATTGAAATGGATGGCTATACTTTGACTTTCGCCTTGTCCAAGCCTCGATCAATCGAGGACTTAAGTAGACACCCAGATTTGGACGTGGTGGCTGCAGGAGTGCCCAACAAACACCCGATAATGATCGGACTACAACGTGACGCGGGTCCACAATGTTTCAGACAGTTTTTCTATAGAACGGATCAAATAATTACTCGAAAAAATTAATATAACATCAAGGCAGCCTTAGTCGTGTCGCTACGGTCCCATAGACACTAATTAGAGTCAATTCTGACACCGGGACCCCGAATCGATCCAGAAACACGAACCGAGTCAGCACTGCGCCAAGCGAACCTCGGGATGCACACGCGAGGCCCACTAAACATCACGGCGCTAGGTCAAAGCGGCGAAGTCTTAACCTCCAAGCAACCAAGTGATACGCACACTCTCGATTTTGGAAAGTATCAAAATCGTATCTTCAAAATCCCGGGTGCCTCACCTTGCGCGCCTGAGTCTCCACACACTTGAGCTCAGGCGCCTGAGTTTTGGTGCGCCTGGACTCAGGCACCTATCCCGGCGATGAGAGCCTAAAAGCACTTATAAATACCCCCCTTCACCTCCTCATTTCGACACAACTCATTCATAACTTCTCCCTTCTCTCTTTGACTCGTTAAGAGTATCTTCGCTTGGGCTCGCACTCCGTCACCCATAGCAAACGATCCACTCGATTGTAGTCCCGATAGCGAAATCAACGCTACTCCTCACCTTCGAGGACTCCACTCGATACCGAGGTGCCTGTGATCGACTAGCCTCACCGAGTCTAGCGGAGTTCTGCCGGATTATCCGCAGAACTAACAAGTAGTAGCGGAGCTCTACCGGAATAGCCGCAGGAAGGGCCAACGGTAACAAAACTCTGCCGAAATCACCGGGCAAGCTAGGAGGATCCGCCTTTGAAGTCGAATCGTCACTAGGTTGTCGTCTAAACAAAACTTTACATTCTCGCACCTTTATTATTATGCACTACGATAATATCAAATGTAGACACTAGATCCACGAAACTTACTAAAACACGTAACGTCCCAACTTCAATCACAAACACTAAAATACTCTAAATAGCCCCGAGTAGTCTCGAGATCTGTTCTCAACTGTCCGTGCATCGAGTCCCATTTAGAGTATACTCCGAGGGTGCAACTCCTCACTACGTGATTTACTTACGTTCGCAGTTACTGCTTTCGTATAATTTATTTCTTTTATGACCTTATAATCGCATGCTAAATCACCTAACACGGAAGTCAAAACGTAAATAAACTAAAACTGAACAAAGTGATGGTCGGGTTCCGTATTAGTCCCGGTGCTAACCTTACTAGGTTCGATGCATTCTTACTAATGCTGAGACGACGCATCTTAAGCAGCATACCAGGTAAGGGGTATACCACGAGAACGAATAATATCCGTATTATCACGTTAAAACTGACTTGCTAATACTTATAATATTAGTACTCTCTACTCTCTTATGTGCATCTTTTCATGGTCTGCTTGTTACGTGAAATCGCATGCAAAGAATGTAAACACAACTACTTCGACGACAAAACTTACTTGTCCTTAAAACAACCGACATAGCAAAAGGTATAGGGTTAAAACAACGGATGTTATAGTACTTCCGCCACAACTAGGAAACGAAGTTATCAACCCACCGATTGATTAGCGTAGAGGCCGCTATAGTGCGGGCGGGATTGGGTGTCGATGTCTAACGGACGGTGGCTTCCCAATACGTACCCTCACCCCTTACTCAGAATCGACGATTTCCGGATGTCCGAAACCATTGGCAATGAGAGTCATTCCAGGCATGGAGTGCTTAAGGGTACAAGTCTTTATCTTTAGGTTCGTGCCACTCAGCTTTGAGCTGGCTAAGGATCAAAGTTGACTTGAACGGTTTCCGAGTCTCCATAATTGACTCGGTGGCGACTCCACAAATCGGCAACGAATTCAGTTCACTCAAAAGGTCGCCTCTTGCTTTATCCTCGTTTAGGTTGGGTTACTTCCGGTTATGTATTATTATTTGACCCGTCACATGTTTATGACAGATAGTTCTGTCATAAATAAGAACTATGCATGTGACCCGTGAAATTCACGGGTTTATTCGTTTCAAAATTTTGTGCACGGATTCTTGATAATCATGACCAAGTCTTTCATTCATTGTATAGGTTGGTTCAAAATTATGTACCAATCGATTTTTTCATACTTAAAAATATAATAAACTCTTTGAATTTGGTTTCAATTTCAATAATTGGGTACAAAATTGTAGGTTGACACCGATTATTATATAAATCAATCTCACCAATTCAACAATGTCACTAAACTATAACACTTATGCATCCACCAATTTCAATGATATGTATTTTATAAACCTTACTATTTATTTTTTGAAAATGTATTTTGTTTTGTTGATTAGAATATATAATGTTCATTACCTTGAGAACGAAATAGTAAATAGTAAACACATTACCCAGATAACTTGTAATCTTTAAAATGTTGCTTTAAATTAGCAGTCAAAATATTGAAGTTTCTTCTCAACCATATTTTGTAAATTACTTCCAGTTGAAATATAATTACAAGTTCACTCTTATAAGAAAAAAAATTAATGTTATTTTGAAATGTGTCTATAAACATAATCAATATAAAAATCAATAAGAACATAATATTATACTTGAAAAAAAAAGGAGAAATTATGGACTTAACATGCAGTCATTAGCTTCGCATTAGTTCGATAAATAAAATAAATGTCGAAAATAAAATTCGAACTAAAATTAGAATCGACAAATAACAATACAAATTCATATCATATACAATATTAAAAATTGGTGGACGTATTCATGAAATAAAGTGACTAAAATGTGAATACAAACTCTCAAATGTTTTTTTTTTATCATCTCTCCATGGTTTTATATTGAGTACGTACTTTTTTTAGTTATACTATGATGTTCTTAATGTTAGATTTTATATTATTAACTTTGATTAATCATTAAGACGGAATAGATGAAAAGATAATATATTGATAAGTGTGTTTTGTAGTGCTATTTTCCTTGTGTTTGGTCCCGGTTTCTCTTGTGGAATCGCTCTTTGGAGCGGTTTCGAGGATACTTACGCTTCTTCTAGTTTGTTTTAGGTTCCTAAGACTAATCTTGGAGAAATGGAACGATTCCGACTCGTTTCCGACACATTTGGAGCCAACGAAGAGAAGCGACGATCACTCGGTAGCTTAGACTCGATCCCGAGCACCGAGAATCGATGAGAAGCCTATGAAGAGAAAGTAGGGACCTATGAGATCATATTTGAGGCCTACAAGACCCATCCCAGTCGGGATGAGGGCCATCACGACCGGGATGAAGAAGGAGAGCGAACAGCAGCTTCTAAAGACCTTCCCGGCTGGGACCAAGAGCCATCCCGGTCGGGACCACCCTTCCCGGTCGGGACCATGACCTTTCCGGCCGGAAAGGGCCCAGATAGGCCCACGTCACTTCTTTTCTTCTCCCTTACCCATGAAACCCTATTTATACCCCCTCTTGTATTGTTTTAAGGGGGATGGAGGATTCATTAGACAAAACCCTAGATAGATATTAGTGTAGATTAGCTTAGTTTCTCCTTAATATTTCCTTAATCTTTTGTTAATCTTAGTTTAATCCTAGTTAGTTCTTGTGTAATTGAAGATCTATTGAAGAATTCTTCTCTATTGACAACATTGAGGATACTTATTGGGTTGATTTTATACAAGATTCAATCTCTTTTTCATCCTTTGGTTTTGGTATAATTCATCTTCTCCCTATTCTCTTCTATTTAGTTTTCATTTGTGTTTATGTTTAGTAATCTTCAATAATCCATTATGAATGTTCATGTTTATGTTTGTTTCATTATGGGTGTTGGGTTTACTATCTTGAACATGAGTGAGTAGTCTCTTGCTAGGATTAGTAGGGGAATTGGGTGTCTTAATGGCTGATTAAGGGTTTGTATAGATTGTTGGTGGAAATTTGGGTTGCTTCTTGGTTGTATGCATAGCCCATGTTTGATGAAATGCTTGAATGACTTGTAGTTGCAAATGCATATTTTCTTGCCTTCCTTCTTGTGGCCTTGTATGTTATTAGGATGGGTTCTTGCGCGAGAGCGAGGAGCCTCTAGGTAGGTTTAAGTAGCGAGATCCCGGACTATGCCTAGATAGCTTGACTATCCCTTCATTCTTGCTTTCTCTTGATCATTTCATCACCCTTGAACCCAACCTAATCCTTGTTCTTTCCTAATCGATTTCCTCTTCTTCTTAGCTTTTATTCCTCTAGTTAGTTGAATCCTTTAACCTTAGTTGTTATACCTAGTTCCTTCGTAGTCTTAGTCTTCTACTCTTTCATAGTTTTGGTTTAGTTTAGCCTTGAGACCTAGTCAAGTCCTTAGGTGAAACTTAGTCGAAACCCTCTTACAAATCAATTGCACCATACAACCAATTAGTAGTAAGCTAGAAAAGCTCACTAATCTCCTGTAATTGACCTCGACTAAGAATAAAATTCAGTCTAGTACAAACTTCTTCCTTCACCTGTTGAACCACATATTTCGGATGTCTTACTTTTCCTTCGTGTTTGCTAACATTCCGCACAATCCATATGTGATACATCAGCCCCAATATCACACATCCAACAACACGCCTGAAGTTTTTAGATTTAAACCTGCCAGTAAGCAACCAGGTCCAAATATCCCTCCTAGGTATTTGAATTGCCAGTCAATCTTCAACTCGCAGCAAGCAGCAGTAACTGTAAGAGCAGCTAAAAAAAATGATCCTGATCTACATCCTCGATACCACAAATATTGTATTTAGTATCAATAGGCATACCCAATTTAAGCAATCTACAATTAGTCTGAAGTCGATTATGCATAACAATCCAAGCTATAAAGGAATGTTTAGGTAACACCCATATATGTCATACGATTTTATGCCAGCGTACTTCAGTCCCGTCAGGCTGCAGCCACTTATATCCAAGCTGTACAGTATACGATTTCCCTTCATCCCCCCAGCAGTCCTCCTTATATCCACCAACAACCTTATCCCTGATACTGCAAAGTCTCTTCCAAGACCAGGAAGAGTATGGTTTCAGCTGAACATGCTTCCAGTTTTGGCCCTTTAAAAAATTGATATGCACCCATTTCACCCACAAATGATCTTGTTTACTGGCAATCCACCAAATATATTTCGCAACATTAGCAATATTCCAATCTAAGGACTTCTTAATTCCCAACCCTCCATGTTTCTTCTCCATACAAACAGTATCCCAAGCTATCAAGGGAGCAGATATATAATTACTGTCTCCTCTCCAAAGAAAATTCCGGCACACGTCATCCACTTTTCTTAATATAGTTTTAGGCAAGATGAACACTCGAGCCCAATAATCATGAAGATGATGTAAAACCGATTTGACAAGGGTAAGCCTCCCACCGTAAGATAGATGTTTATTACTCACTTAGGATTAGTTGGTTATTATTTGATCGGTGGGATCCACGACAAATCCCACCACCAATTTGGCGCCATTGCCGGGGACGGTGCTAGTTTAGACTTTGTTTACCTATTTACTTGACATTGTCTTTGTTTTTGTGTTTTTCTTTGTTTTCTTTTTGCTTCTTGTGTGTGTGAAGTTTATTTCCTTCTTGTCTAGTGCCCAAAAAGCACTAGACTCACTAGTACATTTAGTCTCATTGACATCGCCACAATGCCATCAGTTTTTCAAAAAAGTGATGTACCTTCTTTTATGATGACTATTTACATCACTTTCTTGTGAAGAAGTGATGTAGATTTTATACAAATTTTGTTTACATCGGTTATTTACATCACTTTTGAATAACCGATGTAAATACGCTATCATTGACATCGGTTCATCTATAACGATGTATTTATAATTTCTCCATTTACAACGGTTGTCGCACAACTGATGTAATGCACTCTCCTTGCATCAGTTGATCTTTAACCGATGTATTTAAAACTGTTGTAACTGCTCTCTCAATATTGTCATCGCTATTGAATAAACAGATGTAAATATATATTATTCTCATCAACAAAAACAAGTCAGACCCTGATAATATTATTGTAATTCATTTTTTACGATATCGATGAATATATATTATTCTTACGTGTAAAAACAAATTACATAAAAAACAACAAGACCGTGTTAATTTATACATTATTATGTTCATTTATTATATAATACTAGAAGTTTATGTATGTATGTATGTATGTATGTGTATATGTGTGTATATATATATATAAATATATATAGAGGTAGGTTCAAATAAGGTCCACAATTTTTTTAAGTCTATATTGAAGTTACAGATGACATACGCTAAAGTTGAATTTGTATATATATCAATTTTGAACAAATGCAACTTTAGCGTATGTCATCTGTAACTTCAATATAGACTTAAAAAAATTGTGGACCTTATTTGAACCTACCTCTATATATATATATATATATATATATATATATATATATATATAATTAGCTTAGTAAATAAAGAGTGTACGTATACGTTATACTTAGAGATGACAGAAGCTCCTTGAGCCGACAAACCCAACCCGACTCGCTCGAAACTCAACTCGATAGCACCCAAAATTCACTACTACAAAATTTGTCATAGACATCATCTAATAGACATAGTTAAAGTAAAACCTAAATCTATTATATTACTTTTATTATCATTTAGCAATAATAATTGTAAAATATTATAGTTTTTTTTTTTTTACATTTTTTAAATTTTACATACGGTGTAATTAATATTATAGCAGCATACTCAATAGGAAAAAAAATCCGACTTTTTAATTGGTATAAAGAAAGGCGTCGGATATTATTTCTAACCATAACCTGAATCATGACCCATATAACTAAACCCAATTTTGACTCAACTTGTATTCATATCCGATCTGTAGTTGTTTCTGATTTCCTTATCTTTTGTAAACAAACAACGAGTAACATCAAAGGGTAACCGTTTCCTTTCCTTTCCATACCCTTTATTGATTACATTCCCTTTCCCTCTTACCAACCAACCGCCCGACAATTTTGGGCTTAAAGAACGAATCTAATAGAACGCTTTCATACAAAACCGTTTTCCATATATCCTCAACTCTTGACTCCCCCTAGTGGTACATTAAATAGGACGGATCAATAAAATAACTGTTCTGTTTTGTATAATTACGAAAGAGAGCGGTTACGCCTTACTACCGATCTATTAAGGAAGATATGGCCGCTTTATTAAATCTTCATTCTTTCCTGATTAACCTCTTTCTAATATTCTTTCCATATCTTTAAAACTTCCATCCCATGCGTGTATACGGAGTATCAACCCCAACCCTACGCTATCTTGATGGAGTGTCATTCTCGCCGAAATCACCACCCACCATTTCCACGATGCTCGCTAAAATTCAGTTCTACGCTGCTCATGCTCACCGATTCGCTCTAATTCTCGTTGATTTGAAGTTAAAATTCAGGTAATTTTTTGACACCCATACTTTAATTTTCAAGCTAATTCATGTAATTGAGTTTATGGTTTCGATTTGTGACTTCTCTTCAAATTCAGTTAAATAGAGTTAAATTTCAGCATTAGAGTTTAATTGAATCTTTTGCTTATGTATTTCGGAGTTCGGTTATTGAGACCAGTTTGAATTCTGTTTTATTCATTGTTTACTCAAGCACTCCAATCACTGTTTATTTGCTGATTTGCTCGTGTAAGTCTTGAAACAATCAAGGGTTGTTACTATCTTGAATTTCTTCTAATATCTTTCCCTAATTTGCTGAGTTTTGAACCTTGGGATGATATCGAGTTCCTGAGACCATTTCTGAGGCTCGGTTGGTGCCAATTGGTTGGGCAGTCATTTTCTTTTGGGGAAATCTTCTGATGCTATCGAGTTTTCCTAATTATTCAACGCCGGTGTCATGTCATTCTTGTGAGTTTACTATCCATAGTAATTTCTTTTCTTCAAGACTGTCATACCGATGAACCGGTGACCCGTTGATGTTGAATTGATGTTCTATTATCAGGGAAATCTTCGAAAGGGGAAGGGGAATGCTCACGATTACATAATTCCTGAGGTGACTAGCTTGAATATGCCTCTTCAGTACATTGTTTGGCTGAAATGGTAATACAAAACTTCTTGTACATTGAGAAAGTTTTAAATGTTGGTCCTAATTAACTAGCTAATTGAATAATTGATCCATTATTAACCATGAAGGTTATAATTTCTCTCCTTATCTGTTCTTCGGTAGCTGAAACAATCTCTGAAACTTTATTAGACGTTCCGTACCATGCATATGATTTTATCTTTTGTTGATGTGACTTAATTTATAAATTATATTTGATATTAAGATCAGGAGAAAGCTTTTGTTCTTCTTCCATGCTTTTAACCAACTGTTCCGTGTCGTAGTACTTCCTTTCTCCGCATAGACCAGTTACTAAAGTACTATAAGTACAAGTGATGACAGTCAGTTCGACACTGATTTCTAAGAGGCTGATTGACAATTGTCCTATGGCATTATCAGATAGGAAATTATAAGACACATCGTCAACGACTTTTTATTGACCTTAAATAAACGGTTCGGGTGGATCGGGTCAAATTTTGACAGCTAATGAGTACACTGTAAGTCTGTAAGTATACATATTTGGCTGACAATTTTTAAATTATATCCATGTAATGACTATTGTGTTTACTTCGCGTCTTTGTTTATATATACGTGTTTATCCGTCCATCTCTTTACCTCACCCTTGGATTTCATGGTTTTTTTGTCTCTGTTTATCTTATCTTTTTAAGGGTTTTCTTTTCAGTGAGCAGATCACCTTACTTAGAACTTTTGATGTCTAATTGTAAGTATATCACATCTTTTTAGTTTTGTTAGACTTTGTTTTCATAAACTGGAAAAGATGAGCAAAATTAATTTGTCTATACCGTCCCTCAATTATTGCAGGGTAAAAGCTATGCAAGTTATGTACTCCAGACCACCATTGATTTACTCAGAGCGAGAGCCATAGAACTAACGATAACAGTTCTCTCCCATCTTCCTTTCCCACCTCTACTCTTGACTGCTGAGCTCTGATTCACTAAATGCAGTGGTACCATTTCTTTTTTACCTTTCGGAATGTGCGAATTTAGGAATGTGCGAATTTAAAATATACTGGAGTAGAATAATTAATCGATTCTCAAGGGTCAATTATATATATTCGTTCATTCTGGTTACACCAAAGTTATAAATCAAGAGTAAAAGAATAAGAAAATATTAAGTTTGTCAATAGTCTTAAAATTCTGTTATTTCAATTGATAGAGATGACGAGCCTATTGACGCGGTTTATTTTTAAGGGAGGTGGGTATTTTATTACTGAAGTATACAGCTGTTAAGTTTGTTATGGAGTGTCTTTGTTGCTCAAAAGATAAGATTGGTTATGTTACTTACTACATTTCTACTTGCCAGTGTAGGTGCGAATTTAAAATGGGAGCGAGTAGGCTTGGAATGACAATATTGAGATTGTTCCGGAGTTAGAGTATTATTGTTGGGATATCTGGTTTATGACTTTGTAATAGTAGTGATGTATAAGATGCTCTGACTTTGAATTTTAGAAGCCTGGTCCCACCGACTTTGTAATAGTAGGGTTTATGACTTTGTAATAGTAGTGATTATTATTCACTAAAAGTAGTGACTTTGAATTTTCGGGAGTCACTAAACTGTTTTATTCACTAAAACTGATGTAAATGCAACAATAATGACATCGCTTCAAAAGAAAATGTGATGTAATTGAAGTAACATACGCATCACTTGTAGTAAAAATTGATGTAAATAAGACAACGTTGACATCGGTTATGTAAACATCGTTGTAAATGGACCAAAATTAACATCGGTTTGAAACAAAGAGCGATGTAAATGTCACAACATTAACATCGGTTTGAGACAAAAAGCGCTGTAAATGACACAATATATACATCAGTTTTACAAAAACCGATGTACATAGAAAAATATTAACATCGGTTCAAAAGCGATGTAAATGACAAATCACAAATATACATCGCCTGGATATACATCGCCCAAAAAGCGCTGTAAATGTAAAAAATAACTGATGTCAATGGGCCTTTTTCTACTAGTGACTTCTCCCGTTTGCTCCTAGTCTACAGTTTGTGCCAAGAGGTGGTGACCATCCTCTTCTTTACAACTTAGAGCCGCTTCAACGGACGGTTGCTAGATTGAGAGGTCCTCAACCGGGTACGAGCCACGATTTTTGATAAGTGTAGTTTGTAGTGCCTATTTGTTGTATTTTGGTCCCATTTTCCTTGTGGAATCGCTCCTTGGGAGCGATTTATGGGCTTCTTATGCTTCCTTTAGTTCGTTTCAGGTTCCCGAGACCGATTTGGAAGAGTTGGAGCGATTCCGACTCAATACATACACATTTTGGAGCCAACGGAGTAAAGGAACGATGACTCGACGCCTTGGAATCGACCCCGAGACCTCGGGACCCAATCCCGAACCTCCGAGACCCGATCCGAGTCCCGAGAATCGACGAGAAGCCCATGAGAGGCAAGGAAGGACCAAAGAGCGCTTAAGGAAGGCCTACAAGACCCATCCCGTTCGGGATGGGGTGCACGTTGAAGGGTGCCACTGTGAGCCCATCCCGGTCGGGACCAACCCGTCCCGATCGGGATGACAGGGCCGTCCCGGTCGGGATGATCCGTCCCGGTCGGGACGAAGAGCTGGCAGCACGGGCTTCTTCTTTTCTTCTCCTTCATTCTTGTACCCATATATATACTCCCTTCTTGTAATATTAAGACATCTTATCTTACCTAGACTAGTTTAAGCCTCCATTAACATTCAAAACCCTAGATTATTGCTACTCTCATTAGTTTAATCATCTATTTAATCCTTAGTTAATTATTGTAATTAGTTCTTGGATTAAGGGATTATTGAAGATTGTTCCAAGCTTGACAACCTTGGGATTGTATTTGGGTTTCTCATTAATGCAAGTTTTCATCTTTTTCATCATACTATTGTTGGTAAAACCTTTTTTACTCTTGTTCTTAGTTATTTAATCTTGTTTCCATCTTTTTATGTTGTTATTGTTATTGTTCTTGTTATTCATAATGAATGTTTGGATTGTGAGTTTGTTTTCTCTTATGAATGTTAGTTTGTTCATGATAATGAGTGAGTAGTTTCTTTGTGGGGTTAGTAGGGGGATTTGGGGTAGATTATGGATGATTAGGGTTGATTAAGGGGAAAAGGTTACATCTTTGTTGTTAGTCACATTGTGGGCACTCTATGTGTTTGTTGATATGCTTGTGTGAGTTGTAGTGGCCATGCTTCCCATACTTGTGTTCATCTTCTCATTGATTGTTTATTTTGTGGAAATGTTGAGAATAGTTTAGTCGCGAGAGCGCGGACTAGGGTCTAAGTTGCGAGAGCCCGGACCCACCTTGACATCGGTCTAAGTTGCGAGAGCCCGGACTGATTCTAGCAATTAGGAGACACCTATACCCTTGATCACCCCAATTACCCTTCTACTCCTATGAACCCGACCTACCCCACTTTCCTTCCATATTTGAGTTCACCTCTTAGTTAGTCATTATTTCCGTTAGTTTCATTGTTTAGTTAGTCTCTAGTGTTAGTTTAGTTCTTACTCCTCCTCCTTCATAGTTTTCCATTCATCGCTTCTTTGTGTTTGTTTGGTAATCTAGTCTCGTTGTAGGCCGACCTAGTCTAAACCTTGATAAACCGTCCTCGTGGATACGATCCCGACTTGCCCTAGCTACCCACTAGGTTAGTCGGTGTTTTATTGATCGGCTAGGGACGTGACAAATCCCTACCATCAATTTTCGAGCATAACTTGAGGATTGATCTAAACTCCCCACCTATAGAAGCCACCATGGATTACTCCTCTCCCTCTATGAATCAAGAATATGTCATGACGTCTCCCTACTACTATCAAGCTTCATGGGGTAATCAAGACACCCGTGGGTATGAGCTTCAAGGGCATGGAAACGGCTACCAACAAGTGAATGTGTATCAATCCTATAATCATGGTGGCTATTACTCAAGCTATCATTGTGAACCCACCATGTTTCGTCATGATTCACCATATGGAAGCCAATCTCCCCAAAACCCACCATATTACCCCTTACCTCAACCATAATATGAGCCCCAAAACCCACAATACTACCAATCATCTCAACCTCACTACCAACAATATGATGCCCCACCCCTTGGGCATCATCAAGATTTTCAAGGAGCACAACTAGACCCCAATAACCACCAATTGCCAACTTGGAGTTGTATCAATCGATTCTTCAATTGCAAAAGAGCCAACAAGAAATGGCCATCCAAATGCAAAAGGAACAAGATGAATTCATGGCCCAATATCAAAGGGAAAATGAGGCGATGGATGCTCGATTAAATGCGTTAGCGGTTAAAACCGTAATGTTTTTAACCCGAACGTCACAACTTGACGAAGGGTGCTCGCTTGAGGAAGAGGAGCAACCCAATCATAAAGCCGCCGATGAAGTCCCTTTGGGAAGCGAAACTTGCTATGAAGAACCTCAATCGTCTACCCAAGAAGAGACAAATGAGGATATGACCCTTGGTGAAGGCATTGTTGGTGAAGAACTGGAGGAGGTTAGTGAGTTGAATGAGGTGGTAGGAGTTGTGAAATCATTGGGTTAAAATGACGAGCTCAAGTTGCCCTTTTGCGAAAATGTGGAAGAACATCAAGAGCCCCTTGCAAGTAAGCGAAGCAATGGTTTGGAAGATATTGAAACCGTCGGTAGAAGTTTCAATTCTCTCCATCAAGATGAAGTGGGGACAAGTGTTGTTCCGGGACTTGAAGATGGGGAACCACAACTTGAGGAAGGTATGGGGATGTGCAATAGGGAAATGAGGCCAAAACCGCTTTTGTGCCTCGTATCAAGTACTTGAAGCTTGCTTGTGATTGGAGACGGTGCTTAGGGAGGAAGAGGTCGATAAAGCTAGTCGGTTGGAAAGACCCCGGAGACAACATAAAAGATGATAATGGGTCTTTGGGTGACTACTTCTTGCTTCCGACTTGGAGGCTTTGAAGGATAGTTTGGCTCAGGTACTCAATGAGCCCTCATTATGATATGGCTCAAGCATTTGAATAGCTCCTCCGAGCCCTCGATGGCTATGGATAAGAAGGGAGAGTCCACCATCCTCGGTTTGACAGAATTCCTCAAGAACCGTCATGTTGTATATTCCTCTTTTCTCTTCTCTTGAGTTTTTGTATTTGTGTTTATGTGATTTGATTGTTTGATTCTAGGATTTGTTTTGTTTTGTGGAATTCTTGTAATTTGGAATTTTTGTAATTTGGAATTTTTGTTAAGTGATGTGAGGGAGGAGATTCTAATGATTATTGTGAAGTTGTATAGAATGATTTAAGGTTGATTGGTTAATATGTTGAGTTTTTGGAGGTGAACGCTTGAAGCGATCTTGGGAGCGGTTCTATTATTGATTTATGGAGCTTTGATGAAGCTATGTGCTTAGGTGAATATTCGCAAATCAAGAGAAGCTCTACTTTTATCTCCCATGATTAGCATCAAGTATTTCTGGCTCGGTCTTCTATTTTTCCTACAAGTGTCGGCTAGGTGGGATTTTTATTGGAAGACGGGAGCTAGATGGTCGTTTTTGAGCTTAGAATAAGCTTTTGGGGACGGGATTTCGGATCCCGAGGTGTTACTTGTCGATTGGGCGGAAGGTTCGGTGTGTTCTTAATGAAGGGAAGCTTCAAGGCCATCCCGGGCGAAACTAAAGCTTCTCGGTCGGGAAGGCATCTCTTCCCGGGCGGGACCAAAGCTTCTCGGTCGGGACGAGTTGGTGCAAAAACCTAGCTACTGTGAGCCCATCCCGGGCGAGACGGTCTCTTCCCGGGCGGGACGGATGAGCTTCCCGGGCGGGACCAAAGCTTCTCGATCGGGACGAGTTGGTGCAAAAACCCAGCTACTGTGAGCCAATCCCGGGCGAGACGGTCTCTTCCCGGGCGGGACGGATGATCATGCCGGGCGGGACCGGTTCTTCCCGGTCGGGACGGGGAGTTTTCCAGCACAGTTCGCCTTTTTTGCAGCCCAGCCCGAAAACCCCTTCATTAACAAGCCCGCCCCGCCCCACTCCCCTCTCACACAAATACCCAACCCATTCCCACCTCATACTAACTCATTCACAATTCATCTTCAACCTTCTTCAACCTCCCTAACATCAAATAAAACCCCAGCTTCAAAACCCCCAAAACACCATAAATCTTCAAATACTCCACCAAATCTCATCAAATCACTTCCTAAACACCCAAAAATCAGTTTCCATCACATTATTAACTATCCTAGACTCATTTTCTACCATAAAAATCCCCAAAAACTAAAAAATCAAGTTTTTCATCCCTATTTTTCCCTAAATCCGAAATTTGGGGGTTTTCTCCCAAGCTTGATTGAGCTTCTTAGGGTGTGTTTTGGAGGCTTATTACATCAATCTTAAGCTTCTATTGGGTATTTTTGTGGGTTCTAGATAATATTTTCGGGTAAAAATCGATTTTGGTGTTTAGCATTTTTTGAAGCTTCTTCAACAATGGCTCCAAAGAAGAAAGGGAAGGTAGTAGCAAGCAAGAAAAGGAAGAGTGCTTCAACTTCAAGAGCCGAAGTCGAGCCCGAGGTCGAGGTTGAAGAGCCAGAAATACCTTGTCATCCGGATTTTCCTACCCTTACCTTTGGTTCGGAGTGGCAAAAGGAGCAATTCTACAAGCTCCTTGGTAAGCCTCTTGAGCCAACTCATTTTCTTTGCAAGATTATACTTAGAAAACTTGGCATTCTTGAGCAAAGTAGAGAATTATTTGTAGGTATTGGGTTAGAATTGTTATTTAATATGCATGCGCTTACATACAAGCAACTCACTCTAGAGTTCTTTAGTAGCTTTACTCTAAATACTAGAGTCGATCCACCCCGGGTTGCTTTTCGAGTAAACAATGGTGACTATAACTACACCCTCCCCCAATTTGGTGCTATTTTTGGTCTCCCCCTCGTTTCTAATTGTAACGCACCCGCCGATTTTAGTGAGGTCGATGTTTGGAAAAGTATAATCGGTCTTACCCTTGTCGACTTTCGACGGTTGTCTAGCCGTCATGTCCACCACCCGGTTTTACGTATTTGGCATCGATTAATTGCGGGTATAATTTTTAGGAGGAGTGAAATGAGCACTTTCACACAACAAGAGTTAACCATACTCGGGGCTTATTTAAATTTCAAGAGTCAACCTAGGTTCACCCCCGACCTTCCCCTTGCTTTGGCTAAGCAATTTCATAAGATAAGTAAAGCGGAGAAAAATGTGAGTGAGATTGTTCTTGGGGGGCTCATAACGCATGTAGCTAAGGCGGTTGATGAGAATTTTAGTGAGGAAGACTTGTTCCCCGTACCAGGGGATACGACCATAGATGAGGACCGTTTGACTAGGTTCCATAAATGGATTGCCTATGATAGGGAGCATAAGAGGTATCAATGGAATACCTCGGGTCGGCCACACTTCACTTTGCCATGCACTACGCTCCCGACCCTTGTGCCTTTGCGACAATCCCTAGTCCCGGTCCAAGAGCCTAACCTTTTAATGACCGGTGCGGGAGGTGATCCCGGTGCCTCTTCCTCCCGTACGCCGCATACACGTGCTAGTGTGGAGCCTCGACAGCAACCAACCCAGCAACAACAACAGCAAGCTACCCGACCACACCCCTTTTATCCTACACCCCCAGCATATGTGTACGTACCTCCGTACACCCCTTACACTCTGTTTGCCTATCATCAGCCCCCGGCCGATGCATCCATGGCCGCGATGCTTAATGCACTACATCTAGGGCAATATGAGGAGCGGAGAGACAGCTACGATGCCCAGTACCCCGGCTATCACCTTCTTGCACAGTAGGGGTATATTGATCCGCGTGGCAACCTTCCATCATGGTATAGGCTCGAGTACTTTCCTAACCACGGTAATCCTAGTGGTAGTGGTGCTATGATGGATGATGAGGAGTACGAGGCCAAGGATGCCTTCGATGTAAATACGGGGGTGGGGAATGATGAAGCAGGTGAAGAAGAAGATGAAAATGATGATGAAGATGAGAATGGTAACAATGTAAGTGAGGAGGGGGATGATGACGAGCATGGTGATGACTTTGATTATTGAAACGATGGAGATGCGTTAGTTGCTAACCTTTGGTATGGCGACTTTCTTTTCTTTTCCGTTTTTGATGCTCGTCTATTTTATTTCCCCCTTGTTATGAGTGTTTTGTCGGCCCTCAGGGCCTTTGTGGTGATCGCTCCCGATTCTCGATTACGTGATTACATCGAGAATCATTTGAAAAATCCAAATTGGCAAGTCTTTTCACTTTCTTTATTTTATTTTTCTTTTAGTAGGAATTAGTCGGATTTAGGCGGAATCCGGGCTAGGTGACTTGATTACACCTAGCCCTCCCCTCCCATTTCCTTTTATTTTCTTCTTTTATTTCTTCCCTCTTCCATATCTTCTCTTGTCTCGGCCCTTGGTGACTTGATTACACCCCGGCCGGACACATTCTATCCTTTCTCCACTTTCATTTTCGATTTTTAGCTATATTTTCCCCTTTTTCTTTTCTTTTTATTGTCTCCACACACTACCGATCAAGCATGAGGTCATTGCTCGGTTTAAGTGTGGGGAAGCGATATCGTAGTCTAGATTAATTTTATTTTCGTAGTTTTTTCGAAAAATCTTAAAAACCCCTAACAATTTGAAAAAATTCATAAAAATCAAAAAAGATTTTTCTTTGTGTCTTTTCCTTTTGTGTCGTTGTGTCGTATTTTTGTTGTATTGTGTGTATTTTGCCTCCCCATTTCCTTGTAGGTTCCTTGATCGCCGTGAGTTTCGGAAAGCTCTTGACATCCGATAATGTCCTTCTATCTCTTTCTCCTTTTTCCCTTTGTGGAGTTTGGAGGATGTTGTGTGATGGTGTATGCTGGGGTGGAGCTTTTTGGAGTTTGTGGTTGATGTGGTGGCTTGTTTGGAAGATTCGGGGTGGTGATTGTTTATTTTGTGTGTTTGTTTGTTTGTTTTATTTTGTTTTGTTGTGTTTGTCTCTTTTTTCTTTCGTTTTTTTGTTGCGTCTTTGTTGTGTCTTGTATAGTTTGTGAGTCTAGTGTAAGAAATGTTTTAGAAAACCCGGTTTTGAGGCTAGTGCGCAAGTGTTTACTTTCCCTTTCTAGTGATATGAATCGAGTCATGAACTTTAGTCTAGTAGAATGACTTTAAATCAATAGTTTCATTGGTTCTTTACCTTGAGTCTACCTAGCCTACTAGGGATTTACTGCAGGATTTGCATTTTGACCACTATGACCACCCACGGAGTGAAAAGGCATTGGTTGCCGAGTCCCGTCCCTTAGGTGACCGTGTTCGGAATTGTTTTGATTAGTCCAAGTTTTTCCCCCTTTTTTGTGGGTTTGAAGGGAAATCGCGACCCCCGACTTACCCATTTCTCTACCTTCTACACATTTCCACAAATAAGTTGCAAATTGTTTAAGTACTTACTTGGTTGCAAGAAATGCCTACAAAACAAAACATATCAAAAAGGCAAGCCAAGTCAGAAGATGAAAAAAAGAAAAAGAAAGAAAGAAAAAAAAGGGCACAACAAGTCAAAAACAAAATACAAAAGAAGAAAAATAAATGGCATAGCAACTCAAAAGCCAAATGCAAAAGAAAAATGCCAAAGAAAATCATCTTACAAAAAAAAGAATTCTCACCCCTAAAAAATAAGCCTTTTTCCGATCGTTACCGTGAAGAGCCTACCAAAGGACCGAGTCCCTAGGAAGGATGATAGCGGTAATGATCGGTCTTCCCTCATTTTGCAACCAATATCCTCCTTTTTACTTGGACTAGTTGGGCGATTTTTGAGCATGGGACGACCCTCTTGGCTTATCGCTAAAGGGGGCGGGGTTTCACTTACCTACAGTGTCGACTAACTCCGTGGTTCATCCTTTTTCCATCCCGCCTATCGTCCGTAGTACGTTCTTAGAAGGTTAGGAGGACCTAGGTAAGTTATCAACCTTTTTATTGCTTTGTTGTCATACTATTAGGGTTTTTTCCATATCGATTTGTGTTATTAGCTTGGGAACGTTATCACTTGCCTTGAGTCCTTAACCGGTGTTTCTTTCACCGCTTTGTTAAGAGAAGCGGTATTTGTTTCTTTTGGATGCCACCGATTGTTTGTTTGTTTGTTTGTCTGTTTGTTCGTGTGTTTTCGTGTTCGGTTGCATCCACAGTTTTGTCGCAAGACCTCACTTGCCTTGCGGAGAGCACTTTTCCTCTAAGTGTTCTCGCGTGAGTTGAAAGGGTGTAGGGTTCGCTAATACCCGCTCGGCTAGTAGTTTAGTTTCTTTTAGTTTTTAGTTAGTTCGTGCTTACTCGAGGGCGAGTAAGGGTTAAGTGTGGGGGAGTTGGTAAGTGTGTTTTGTAGTGCTATTTTCCTTGTGTTTGGTCCCGGTTTCTCTTGTGGAATCGCTCTTTGGAGCGGTTTCGAGGCTACTTACGCTTCTTCTAGTTTGTTTTAGGTTCCTAAGACTAATCTTGGAGAAATGGAACGATTCCGACTCGTTTCCGACACATTTGGAGCCAACGAAGAGAAGCGACGATCACTCGGTAGCTTAGACTCGATCCCGAGCACCGAGAATCGATGAGAAGCCTATGAAGAGCAAGTAGGGACCTATGAGATCATATTTGAGGCCTATAAGACCCATCTCGGTCGGGATGAGGGCCATCACGACCGGGATGAAGAAGAAGAAGAGCGAACAACAGCTTTTGAAGACCTTCCCAGCTGGGACCAAGAGCCATCCCGGTCGGGACCATGACCTTCCCGGCCGGGAAGGGCCCAGACAGGCCTGCGTCACTTCTTTTCTTCTCCCTTACCCGTGAAACCCTATTTATACCCCCTCTTGTATTGTTTTATGGGGGATGGAGGATTCATTAGACAAAACCCTAGATAGATATTAGTGTAGATTAGCTTAGTTTCTCCTTAATCTTTCCTTAATCTTTTGTTAATCTTAGTTTAATCCTAGTTAGTTCTTGTGTAATTGAAGATCTATTGAAGAATTCTTCTCTATTGACAACATTGAGGATACTTATTGGGTTGATTTTATACAAGATTCAATCTCTTTTTCATCCTTTGGTTTTGGTATAATTCATCTTCTCCCTATTCTCTTCTATTTAGTTTTCATTTGTGTTTATGTTTAGTAATCTTCAATAATCCATTATGAATGTTCATGTTTATGTTTGTTTCATTATGGATGTTGGGTTTACTATCTTGAACATGAGTGAGTAGTCTCTTGCTAGGATTAGTAGGGGAATTGGGTGTCTTAATGGGTGATAAGGGTTTGTATAGATTGTTGGTGGAAGTTTGGGTTGCCTCTTGGTTGTATGCATAGACCATGTTTGATGAAATGTTTGAATAACTTGTAGTTGCAAATGCATGTTTTCTTGTCTTCCTTCTTGTGGCCTTGTATGTTATTAGGATGGGTTCTTGCGCAAGAGCGAGGAACCTCTAGGTCGGTTTAAGTAGCAAGAGCCCGGACTATGCCTAGATAGCTCGACTATCCCTTCATTCTTGCTTTCTCTTGATCATTTCATCACCCTTGAACCCAACCTAATCCTAGTTCTTTCCTAATCGATTTCCTCTTCTTCTTAGC
The DNA here is from genome assembly GCA_958450325.1 of Agrostemma githago. Taxonomy (NCBI): domain Eukaryota; kingdom Viridiplantae; phylum Streptophyta; class Magnoliopsida; order Caryophyllales; family Caryophyllaceae; genus Agrostemma; species Agrostemma githago. The sequence continues at coordinate 19,184,615 of OY288250.1, forward strand.
TTTTATTCCTCTAGTTAGTTGAATCCTTTAGCCTTAGTTGTTATACCTAGTTCCTTCGTAGTCTTAGTCTTCTACCCATTCATAGTTTTGGTTTAGTTTAGCCTTGAGACCTAGTCAAGTCCTTGGGTGAAACTTAGTCGAAACCCTCTTTACCGTCCCCGTGAACTCGACCCGACTTGCCCTTTCTACTCAGTTAGGATTAGTTGGTTATTATTTGATCGGTGGGATCCACAACAAATCCCACCATCATATATTAATTTTTTTTAGTTATAATACAAAGTTCTTTACGCAATACTCCATATAATATAATAATTATTAATAATTTTAATTGATTATCTAGACTAAAGGAGATGGAAAGGTAAACCAACCAAATTATTAATGTTTTTTTAGAAAACTATTAAACTTTCTGAATAATAATAAATTTATGTTTTAAGTGAAATATATATTAAGTTTTGTTTGCCCCATATAATTGCTAATCATTAGTATTTTACTTTAAATTAACACTCAAAATATTGAAATTTTTCTCAATCATATTTTATAAAATACTACAACTTTAAATATAAATAAAAGTTCACCTTTTTCAACAGCAAATCGATGTGATTCAAAGTTAACTCAAAAATGTATTTATAAAATTAATCAATATAAAGATAAATAAAATTATAATATTATACCTGAAAAAAGGAGAAATTGCATACTTGACTACTAGTTTCGCATAAGTTCTCTAAATAAAATACGAAAGGAAATATTAGAACTAAATTAGAATCAACGACAATGCAAATTCTTATATTACAAAACTGAAGGTAATGTTTAAAAAAGTAAATGAAAGTGTAAATTACTCTTATAAATTACTTCAACTTTGAATATGAATAAAAGTTCACGCTTATGAACACAATACTCATGAGATTTATGTTAGCATATTATTAACAATGATCGAAGATGTCTTAGCCTAGTAGTTAAGACTAGGTGCTCTGTGACAGTAAGTCCCAGGTTCGCTCCCCTATATTGTAATGCGACTAAGGGCGCTCTTCGATGAACCAAAAAAAATTATTATTAACAATGACATAAATAAAACATAATTCTCATAAATCTTTGAACAACATGAAGGTCACAAAAGATTAATTAAGACGAGATTAAGACATACCTCATTACGGAATAAGTCAAAATCTAATACGAACGATATTAGATCTCTATAAGACGACTTCATAAATAATAAGATGACTTCGAATAATCTTCAAATAATAATAATAGGTCCAGTTTCATAATTAATAGCTATGGTTTCTCCCTCTTGTCCCATAACGTAATAAGTGTTGTTATCGTTATTCATGCATTAAGTTTTCATTCATTGAGTTTCTGATGGAGAAGACTCCTTTATATAGGTGGAGAGATGACCGGTTTCCTATTAGGGTTTTAGATTACGGTAATCTCGTTCCATCGTTATCGTTATTCATGCATTAAGTTTTCATTCATTGAATTTCTTATGGAGAAGACTCCTTTATATAGGTGGAGACATGACCGGTTTCCTATTAGAGTTTTAGATTACGGTAATCTCGTTCCATCAAGGTTGAGTAAATATGGAAAGACTCCTTATTTAGTCCGATAATATTGTGATATCATATCTCTATAGGATCCCGATTTCCAATAAGACCATAATAATGAGGAAGAAATATTGTCATAATAATAGGGAAGATATATTACATATCCCGTAATATTATTATAATAAAATATTCTTACAGTCTCCCACTTGGTCGATTGGAACATCTCTAATGTTCTTTAGAGAATATATAAGTTGCGCATAAGTGCTAAAACACATAAGTGCAAAAGTTTTTTTTATTATTATTTTATTATTATTATTATTATTATTATTATTATTATTATTATTTTATTTTAAAAAAACAAAACTTGCATTAAAATAAGAACAAATTACAATAAGTTAGAGGGAAGCCGAGATACTATCTGGGCTCCCACTCCCTTAGCGATCGCAAAACTAATTATTATTATTATTATACATCATTTTTTTTATTATTATTTTATTATTATTATTATTATTATTATTATTATTATTATTATACATCATATTACTCCGTATTATAAACGAGTTTGTCTATCAATTATGATTCTTATTATTATATACTCGTATTACGTTTTGGAGTATGCTAATATTGTGTGTGTGTGTGTGTGTGTGATTATTCACGATAGAAGTCTACAACGACGTGTCCACAATTACCAATCTTCAAATTATGATCACTAAAGCTACTCGGTCATCTATATATCTCGCAAGCAGCATACATACATATAATGATTGATCGAATTAAGTGCATGTTTTGTAGATAATGTTTCACAATGTTGTACTGAATTAATATGTCCTATGTAATGTTGCATATACGTCTCATATATTGCCATAATCCATGATTTTCAATTATTCAATCATATAATGTTTGAATTGGTAATGAGTTATAGCTCGTTGTCTCCTGAATTTGTTGCCATGACAAAGATCTTATTATCAATATGAAATTAATGAAAGTTTAACTTGACATTGATATCATCATTGTATTATAATGTTAAACTGATTTTGTCATGATTATACGAATTATAGATTAAAGTTTTAATATGAAGTGAATTAAAATTCTATTATTTGATAAGTTATTCCATGACAATATGATTATGAATTATGATATACTCCGTATGATTATGTTTTACTGAAACACGGTTTAGCCGTATTGTTTATGATCATTCGATATAATTATTCATTTGACTGATAATGATTTATGATAAGTTATAATTTCATATTCGGTTCTAGATAATGTTAATATGAAATTTTTATGGTTAAATTTCACCACAGTGAATTTACAACTAAAGTTCAATTTTTTTTGACATGCTACTGTCCTTATATCGTTCACATATAAAAATATATCTTTTACCCGCAGGTAGATTATATTACCATGTGTAACATTCTATTTATTTAAATATTTTAGTGACTACCCACAGGATCACTATTATTAAAGAAGTGTTGTTTCACATATTGAAGTCTTATTATTTATGTTGTCTTATTTTATCACAACTAATATTTACCTAATCAAGTGCAATCTTATGATAACTCTGTTGTTGAGCTTAATGTAACGAACAAACTACTCTGAATGAAAAGAGTAATTAGTTTAAGTTCACCTTGAAGTTGATGAAACTGGATACTTGTCTTCGCAATGACAAGTCGACTGACTTAACTTCTGAAAGTACTGCTCAAATATCTTTCCATGACTCTTTGGAGAGATCTAACAGATTATTTATTTTATTCTTGTGTTGGATAATTAGAACCAACATTAAGACTTAAGAATTCATTGTATTGACTTAAACAAGCATTGGAACAATTTTACAGATTTCAAAGAAAATATCGTTGATCTATGCATAAATCTCAAGATCAGTGGGAGTAAGTTCATATATTTGATTCTGTATAGAGAAGATATTTTATTAGCCATTAAAAATCTTGGTTTATCACATAAAACTAAGACTTATGTCTTAAATGGCTAAATAAAGAATATCCTTATGCATCCATGGTTGGGAACTTAATGTATGCTCAGGTAAGCCTGACATTATTGATGCTCACATATAGAAAATTAGATCACCCACAGGTGACTGGTTATTCTGATTCAGATTTTGGGGTGTTATGACATAAAGCATTATACTCACAATTGTTTTATACCTCCACCATGAAAAATGAATATGTGACTTGTTATGAGGCTTTAATATAAGGAGCATGATTGCGTAATTACCGTGATAATAATGAAATTGCAATTTTTTTTCTAGCTCCATGAATGATATGATATCTAAGGGATCAAAACACATGAACCCTAAATATCTTTACTGAAGCAAGATGTTAGATTAGGAATTACCGAGATCTTTTAACAATTCTACACTTGCTATATAATAGTGTTTCTGTTTTCCAATGTATATACATTTATTATTGGATGAATGATAACAGATAGATAGTCTTTTTAAGACATTATGTGGACCATTACGTAGAACTCCACTTATGGCTTAACCGTTCAATTCGTTAATGTAGTGGTACATGGAAGTAAGCATGTTGCAGATTGACATGTGCACGCCATGACTCTCTTTAATGATTGAATTAGTCCAGGCACTTATGATCACCGATTTAAGACATTATGTGTTTTAGCACTTATGTGCAACTTATATATGCTCTAAAGAACATTACAGATGTTCCAATCGACCAAGTGGAAGACTGTAAGAATATTTTATTATAATAATATTACGGGATATTTAATATATCTTCCCCATTATTATGACAATATTTCTTTCTCATAATTATGGTCTTATTGGAAATTGGGATCCTATAGAGATATGCTATCACAATATTATCGGACTAAATAAGGAGTCTTTCCATATTTACTCAACCTTGATGAAAGGTCGAGATTACCGTAATCTAAAACCCTAATAGGAAACCGGTCCTCTCTCCGCCTATATAAAGGAGTCTTCTCCATCAGAAACTCAATGAATGAAAACGTAATGCATGAATAACGATAACAACACTTATTACCTTATGGGACAAGAGGGAGAAACCATACCTATTAATTATGAAACTGGACCTATTATTATTATTATTTGAAGATTATTCGAAATCATCTTATTATTTATGAAGTCGTCTTATAGAGATCTAATATCATTCATATTAGATTTCGACTTATTCCGTGACCTTCATGTGACCTTTTGTGATCTTCATGTTGTTCAAAGATTTATGAGAATTATGTTTTATTTATGTCATGTTAATAATATGCTAACATAAATCTCATGAGTTTTGTGTTCATAAGCGTGAACTTTTATTTATATTCAAAGTTGAAGTAATTTTTAAGAGTAATTTACACTTTCATTCACTTTTTTTAAACATTACCTTCAGTTTTGTAATATAAGAATTTGTATCGTCGTTTATTGATTCTAATTTAGTTCTAATTTTTCCTTTCGCATTTTATTTAGAGATTTATGCGAAACTAGTAGTCAAGTCTGCAATTTCTCCTTTTTCAGGTATAATATTATAATTTTATTTATCTTTATATTGATTAATTTTATAAATATATTTTTGAGTTAACTTTGAATCACATCGATTTGCTGTTGATAAAGGTGAACTTTTATTTATATTTAAAGTTGTAGTATTTTATAAAATATGATTGAGAAAAATTTCAATATTTTGAATGTTAGTTTAAAGTAAAATACTAATGATTAGCAATTATATGGGGCAAACAAAACTTAATATATATTTCACTTAAAACATAAATTTATGGGTTTTTCTACGTTGTACCCTCCTGTTTTTTCGTTTTCTACCATATACCCCTTCTGTTTTCTAAACCCTCACTTATACCCTTGTAGTTGATTAATTTCACTAAACGTGGCCTAATTACAATTATTCTACTCAAAAACCCTAATTAATTTCCATCTCCATCTCCTATGTTTTCTCTAATTCTAATTTTGCATGCATAATTTCTGATTTTTTTTTCTTCATTTTATCATAATTCTTTCACTCTTTATTTTAAGTGCAACATTAATGGTTTGTTTGTTAATGCGATTAAATTAATTTTGTTAGAAATCAGTAAAATATCATTATTTTAAGCTAAAGAATAAGTTGGGGTGAAAGTGGAGGAAAATCAATTAGATAAAAAAAGAATAAGAAGTTGACGTATGAAATGAGAAAAATGGAGAAAATTAATAAAATGGAGAAAAAGTTGGGGAAAATGAAGGGAATACAAGCCAAGGTCGTCAGAACTGATTGTGTCATAGCCTAGAATCACTGTCATGTCATCTAATTAACGGAGCATTAGACGAATAATTGTGATTAGGTCACGTTTTATGAAGTTAATCAACTACAGGGGTATTAGTGAGAGTTTTGAAAATAGGAGGGGTACATGGTAGAAATCGAAAAAACAGAAGGGTACAACGTAGAAAAACCCTAAATTTATTATTATTCAGAAAGTTTAATAGTTTTCTAAAAAAAACTTTAATAATTTGGTTGGTTTACATTTCCATCTCCTTTCAGAGGCGGATCTGGGGGTGGGCCTAGGTAGGCACGTGCCCACACCTGAAGTTTTGGTATAAATATTTATAAGGCCTTATCTTTGCATATAGTTTGAGTGGCTGAGTTGATAAGGGTATTTGTATGTTTTATTGTTGCCCCAGGTTCGAATCATGCTGTGTGCATGTTGGTAAGGGTATTTTTTGTTTTTTTGTTTGTTTTGTTTTTTCGAATCATGTTGTGTGCATCTGGGTCTTAACTATGGAGTATATTCATACTTATACCCCGTATTTTATATGGAATATTTTTTAGTAATAAAGAATTTAAGTTGGAGAAAATTTTTACCCCATATATGCAGCCAATAAATTAATTTTCATGATCAACATATTACTAATATTTAGTAGTTTATGTCTCTAAAAAAAGATAGGCATCAATGGTTACAAAGTACGTTATTTGAAATTAGAACTTTTGAAATAAATTCGAAAGAAAATACAGTGAATATTTAGTATTGAAAAAATACATAAATAATATACTCCCTCCGAGTTCCTATTATTGTCTCACTTTCCTTTTTGGGCTGAGTTTGATTTTTGTCTCACTTTTCTTTTTAGGCCATCAATGTGTGGTTCACAATTACTCTTTCATTTATCTCTCTTCGTCCTTCTTTTTTGAACCACTCATTTCCCTTTCCTTATTTTCCATCCCAAATCCCTTTAGGACAATAATAGGAACTCGGAGGGAGTACAGAGTAGTTCATTTTTTGTATTATACAAAATTGCTTTTGGAAATAAAAGGCATTTTAATATGTTAGATAGTTTATCGGCTGAAAAAAAAATGGTGTCTGCCCTATACCAAAATCCTGGATCCGCCCCTGTCTCCTTTAGTCTACATAATTAATTAAAATTAATATTAATGATTATATTATATGGAGTATTGCATAAAGAACTTCGTATTATAACCAAAAAAAATTAATATATTATCTTTTCATCTATTCCGTCTTAATGATTAATCAAAGTTAATAATATAAAATCTAACATTAAGAACATCATAGTATAACTAAAAAAAGTATGTACTCAATATAAAACCATGGAGAGATGATAAAAAAACATTTGAGAGTTTGTATTCACAATTTAGTCGCTTTATTTCATGAATACGACCACCAGTTTTTAATATTGTATATGATATGAATTTGTATTGTTATTTGTCGATTCTAATTTTAGTTCGAATTTTATTTTTGACATTTATTTTATTTATCGAACTAATGCGAAGCTAATGAATGCATGTTAAGTCCATAATTTCTCCTTTTTTCAAGTATAATATTATGTTCTTATTGATCTTTATATTGATTATGTTTATAAACATATTTCAAAATAACATTAATTTTTTTTTCTTATAAGAGTGAACTTTTAATTATATTTCAACTGGAAGTAATTTACAAAATATGATTGAGAAGAAACTTCAATATTTTGACTTCTAATTTAAAGCAACATTTTAAAGATTACAAGTTATCTGGGTAATGTGTTTACTATTTACTATTTCATCAACGAAACAAAATACATTTTCAAAAAAGAAATAGTAAGGTATATAATAAATAAAATACATATCATTGAAATTGGTGGATGTATAAGTGTTATAATTTAGTGACATTGTTGAATTGGTGAGATTGATTTATATAATAACTAGTGTGTTACCCGTGAAAAATTTCACGGGTTGTCCATTTTTATTGATATTTAAAGATGAAGGAAGCGAGTTTGGTTTTTAAATCACGCGAAAAAGTGTGATCATCAATATGTGAGTTAGTTTTTAAAACATAATCGTCTTAAAGGTTAATTTTATTGCTAGAATAAAACAATTTATTCTTTATTTCATACGTTACTAATTATATAAATTACAATTAAATCTACTCATAAACAAAATTAAAATAGTTAAATATATCATATGACCCGTCTTGAATATTTTTTGATTATAGTGAAATAGTTAAAATGAATATTTTGACTTCGTTTGATTATAGTGAAATGTTACTATGTATTACTTACTTCGTATTAATTATACTGAAATCTCATCTACAATTATGTAAAAAAAATATACGAAATTAATTTTTCCTAACGAGCCTTTACTCAATCCTAACGAATTTTTCTGCATGTTTCCCTTTTTGCCCCTTTCATAAACTCTTAGCCTTTCATACAAGATTCAATTTGTCTCATCTTTGTTTTTATCGGTCTACATAATCAATTGACGTTTCCGAATTCGAAAGATTCTAATCCGACTACTAGTGATTACTTATTCACTTAATTATTTCACTTAATGTATTACTCCATATAATTGTTTAATTAATAGAGTAATTATTTACTCTGAATTTTTTAGGGTTAAAATTTAGGGATTTATATGTAAATGAAAAGAAAAATATTATTAAAAATATAAAATTATGATATAATGTAATTTATAATATATATATATATATATATATATATATATATAAACATTTAGAAAAAGTAAATTAAAAAAAGAAAAGAAAAAAATTTGGAACAAAATACTCCGTAATGACAAATTAAATTTTTTTATAAAAAAAAGTCAACTTACACTAACTAAGGCCACCATACCCTACCCCACCCCACCACCCTCACCTACCCCACCACCACCGAGACTGACCCGACCTGACCACCTCACTCACCCAAACGGACACAACCACTCCCGCAGCCACCCAGATCCACCCACCACAACCGGACCTCAGCCGCTCCACCACACTGACCTCACTCACCCAAACGGACACAACCACTCCCGCGGCCACCCAGATCCACTCACCACAACCGGACCTCAGCCACTCTACCACTGACCGCTCTCGACTGGACAGAGTTTGGTACCGTGTAGGGTTCCGATGTTTGTGTTTTGGATGTTAGTTGTTCACGGATAGGTTAATGAAAGATTGGATTTGGGGATTTTTTTAGAGGGAATAAGAAATAAGTCTTAAGAATGTTGTGAAATGACAAGGGTAAATCGGTAAAGTGTCGTTAGAATTGAGTAAAACCTCGTTAGGAAAAAGCACGACCCTCTTATATCGTTATAAATTAATGCACTTCTAATCGTGTGAAAAGTACTATTTGTTGCGTGTTTTCAAAGACAACATGATGTAGACCTGATTAAGCGGTCATGAATAGGATTCAAACCAATCCATAAAAGAAATACGATTTATTTAATACTCTGTATGACAATTTGACTCTTATATTGTTGATATTTTCAATCTTATTCAAATTAGTTACACCGTATCTACAAAAGCTTTGTTAAAGTATTTAAACAAATAATAGTGTAACACCCGGGAAAAATCCACGGGTTATTTTTTTATTTTTACTAAAAATAAAAACATCACGGGAAAGACACGTCTTGTAGCATCCTCAGTCTTCTAACTTTCGCGGACTCAATGCTACCTACAAACCACATCAAGAAAAAAATCAAATCGCAATACGTTTCCAATGAATTAGAGTCAAAGTTTGTTACTCTGATCCCTCCTTGAATTAGCCCATGAGCATTAGTCCATGAGCGCACTTTTGTCCTTATGAAAGAAAAACATAGTGGCTAATTCTAGAATATGGAGGGAATATATCGTTATCTAATACAGTATATTTTAAACATGTTTAATCTTACCAATACTACGTATCTATCTTTTAAAATGAATGATTAAGAAAATTAAGAATAAAATTGTATTTGCACTTTAGAAAATTGAAGACGGTATACATTCTTCGATCAATTGCGTATAAATTTGACCCGAATCCCGACCAAAATTCCGTATAAATCCAACCCGTATAATAAACGTTTTTAATAATGTGCGTTAGTAAACCATTTTGACCTGAAATCCCTTTAAACCCAACTTGTATAAGTGATGTGATTAATATACGTTAATAACTCGTAAATGCGATAATAACGCGTATATGACCCGAACCCCGTCTCAAAATCCGTATAAACCCGACCCTTATATATAGTTAATATTTTTAACATGCGTAAACCATTTTTTCACGAAATCACTTTAAACCCGGCCCGTAACCCATGTTTGACCCAAAAGCAAACCAAAACCGTGTAAATGCAATTTCATGTAACCCGTATTTGACCCGAAGACGGTACTTATATGTCAAGGATGAAAAATTGAGTTATATAAATGCAATATAATTTCTTGTTTTCAAGGGTTCTACTCCCTATAATCAAGAATTGAGTTGTTTTTCTAAATAATTTCATTTTGTTTTTTTTTTTCAAAGACTTCATTTATTAGTTAGTCGTAAATTCAACCCGTATAATTAATGTTTTTAATGTGCGTTAATAAACCGTTTTGACCCGAAATCCGTTTAACCCGACTCATATAAGTAATGTGATTAATATGCGTTAATAACCCGTAAATGCGATAATAACACGTATTTGACCGGAACCCCGTCTTATAAACCCGGCCGACCCTTATAGTTAATATTTTTAACATGCGTTAATAAACCGTTTTCTCACGAAATCCCTTTAAACCCGGCCCGTAACCCTTATTTGACCCGAAAGCAACCCATACCCGTATAAATGCAATTTCATGTAACCCGTATTTGACCCGAAGACGATACTTATATGTCAAGGATGAAGATTTGGGTTATATAAATGCAATTTCATGTTTTCAAGGTTTCTACTCCCTATAATCAAGAATTGGATCATTTTTCTAGATAATTTCATTCTTTTTTCAAATGCTTCATTTATTAGCTTTGCGTAAATCCAACTCGTATAGTTAATGTTTTTAATGCGCGTTAATAAACCGTTTTGACCCGAAAATCCCTTTAAACCCGACTCGTATAAGTGATGTATATGTATATGTGTATAAAATATAATATAGTTCGAAATATATATATATATATATATATATATATATATATATATATATATATATATATATATATATATATATATATATATATATATATATATATATATATATATATATATATATATATAGTTATTTATTTATATATGATTAAACAAAAATATTTAGAAAATACATATCAAAAAATGAACAAAATAAATAATCTATATGCATTTGTTTTGAATAAAGATAATTATGAAAAATAAAAATGTTAAAACTTTCTAAACTTAACTTTAACTATAATCTTAATTACCTTAAAGAAGGCACCAGCACAGCTCATGTGGCACTGCTAGAATCGCACAAAACAGCCCTCTGAGCTCTCACGTAAATTGGACAAAATCGTCCAATCACTTAATGGACTCTCCATCTCTTCTTTAATTCAGGGGCAAAACAGTCATTCTCTCATGTGTATATTTTTCGTATATAAATACTAAATACATTTCGTATACAGTATATATCATCTTTACCCGTATACATTTCGTATACAGTATATTCCCTTCCCGTATACTGTCGGTCTTTTTTTAAATTTCTTGGTATTTCGTATTTAGCATATTTAATATTTAATATATACTTTATCTATTTAATATTTAGTTCCATTTAAATTATATAATTTTATACATTAACATATAACCACATATGTTCAAACATATGTACATTTATTTAGTGACATAAACTTTAATGTGCCACATCAAATATATAATTTGGAACAATACCATATAATTACATGCACTTTAATTAAATATGTGTATGGTAGTCATAAACTATAATCTTTAATTACATAAAGTATACATATTATTCGTATAAAAAATAAGCGTATGGTAGTATATTGAAGTAGCTAATATGTATTGATATTATATGATATTAATGATATTATTGTATATATTAGCTATATGTATTAATTTAGTGCTACTATAATTCTATGATATTATTGTCTTATCTAAATATAGTATAATATAATCACGGATATAGCTAATAATTATTATATTACTGATATTTAATAATTGGTGTATTATCTAAATATAGCTAATATAATCACGGATATTGCGTTTGGTTATATATGTTAAATATATTACATATATTATTATTTAAAGGATAAACTTATGGTATTGAATGACTAATATGGTATTGCGTGTGATTTAGAAACTTCCATAATATATGATATTTAGAATTACGGATATATAGAAAATTTGTTTTTTAGTATGTATTTAATATATTATGGTTATTAGTATATATTATGGTTATTAGTATATATTTTTAGTATATTTTAATATATATTTAGTATATATTTGGTATATATATTTATTATCTTATTATGGTTATTATAATCTTATGGTTATTACGTATCCGTCCTTAGATATGAACTGTATTATTGTAACTAACGTAGGATAATAATTATTATATTACAGATATTTAATAATTAGTGTATTATCTAAATATAGCTAATATAATCACGGATATTGCATCTAATCACGGATATTTAGGCAGGTCCGATATTTAGTATATTTTTTTGATAGAGTATGTATTTAGTATATTATGGTTATTAGCATATATTATGGTTATTAGTATATTTTTAGTATATTTAATATATATTTAGTATATATTTGGTATATATATTTAGTATATTATTGTTACTAGAATCTTATGGTTATTACGTATCCACCTTAGATACACTAATCGAACTGATACTATGTATCCGTCCCCCATATGATACATATTCGTTATTCGCTTAACCACTCATTCATCACATAACTCGAGCTATTCCATTCGAAGTAAAACACTATACCTGCAATACAGTTAAAATCACGTTATATATATCTTTTTCCATATCATTGTTCATCACATTTTTTCTTTTTATAACTATTCGTATATCTTTCATCGCATAACAATCCATCACTTCCCACAATATGTCGACTACCGATATGACAAACATATCAAAATTGGAGCAAGGCAAGCGGCTCAAAGAAATGGTCGTGAGGGTCCTCCACCGTTGGACCCGACCGGTTTTGAAGGAACGAAGCAAGGTCGATTCTATCGAGGTTCTCATGATTGATTCTGAGGTATTACGTCTACTTTTTTTTTACGTAAATCTTTCGTATTATGTCTACTTTTTATATGATATTTGTTTTCATATTATTTTTTTGAACAAATTTGTATATGGTTGTATTCCCTTATACTTTTTTTTTTTTTTTTTTTTTTTTGTCGTCGACAAGTATACCATATGTATATTACGTATGACGACTTTGTTTTATCAAATTCGTGTTACCATCAATTTTGTGTTTGTATATGTTCTCATGTAATTTTCACTTCGTTCGTATGTATTAATAGTTTTTTTTATATCTATCCAATTACGTATTACGTTTCGCGTTTATATTACGTTTTTTTTTCGTCGTTGACATGTTGTATAGTAAATACCTTCGCGTTTGTGTCAAATCAATTGGTCGCGTTGTCTTACACATGTTACTTCGTGCTTAACGGTTTTGCAGAAATCGTTCAGGGCACTGTCCGTAAGCAGATTCTGAGCAAATACGCCAACGCTGACACGCTTGCTGTTGGAGGTGTATACATCATCCGTAACCTCACTATCAGTTCGAATACCGGCTACGATAGGGCTACCCCGAGCAACATTCGCCTCCACTTCGAGTACTCGAGAAAAGTCGTTCCTTACGATGGAAACCTTACCATGTAATCACGTCCACGTCCTTCATCATCAAGTCTCTATCTTCTTCCTTTGCACCCACAGGTGCGCACCAGCTGTAGTGTGAAGCTCCTTCTCATAATCAGCCCTCCCCGGCCCTTGCCTACTCTCTCGAAACACTTCTGCAGTTTGAATGCCTGCCTGTAACAGTCGTCACCGTCTTCGAACTCCAGTGCCACAGCCCTCAAGAAGTTGGGGTTGTTCCAAACATGCCGGATTTGCCTTATACGATATCCAAGCCTTCGCAACTCATCCCTCACACAGGTAAAGCTTCTCCCTATCACTCTATTCGGTTTTTGTATGGAATATGGCATATTATGCATAACAACAGTTGGTGGGTGAACATACTCTTCTGCCATTGTTTTATATGTTTTCTTATATTTAGTTTTGGATTTTAATTATGCTTTTACCCTCCTTACTTACCAGCCTATTTATAGCAATAAGGAGGGCAATTTGGCATGCATACTACCCTCTATTCTGCCAAATGTCGTGGCAAAATGCATCACTTTACTTGATGCTTGACTAAAATGATGATGTATGCGTGTGTGATTTTGGGTGTAACTTCAAATCTTACTCAATTAGGTAGCATGTGATGCATACCATTTCAAGCAACTATCAAATCGGGAATAATTGTCTTCCCAATGTTTCTCTATTGCCACATGCCAAGATGTTCTCCTTGATTCACTTCACTCTTGCATGCAGTCTACACTTCAATCTGATCCGCATAGAGTAGTCGAACATCGAGTGTAACTTTGTCCGGGAAATCATCATTCTAAGTATAGTCTTACTGTTTGCTATTTATTATTTGCTGAGACGACAATTCCCGATTTACCATATCAGGTGGTCATCGAGGCAGCACAATTCCTAATGCCGTTTGTAGTTTAGTCGGACAATAGTTCAGCACACAACGTTTCTATAGTCTACTGACTCATTTCCTTATGTACACTACTCCCATTTTGCTCGCTTCTTCAGAAATGAAAGGCAAATTGTCTCTAATTTTTCGCTTTTCAAACATATATGCTCCTTCAGATACTTGATATCGAATACATCTGCAATTCATCTGAAAATATTAACAACAGTAACATCAACTCACTACTAGATATGTGATGCTTACCTATACAAGCAACAATCTAATCTAGAATCTTTGTTGTTTTCCAATGCTATGACCTAATGAATTGCCAACTCTTATTTGTTGAACTTCCATCACTATTTGGGCATGTCATGGTGTTATTATTTGTAATGAAGAATGGCTGAAAAAATGCATGCAGTACACTTATTCGTATCCTTTATCAACAGTATGTTCGATACACGAAGCATATCGTAATGCAGTAAGTACCTGATTTGAATTATATTTCCATCATTTTGTGAAATTTATCGTCGGTGCATGTCTTAGACATCGATAATACTCAAAACGGTATAATGGGATTTATTTTCATTTAAAATATTGGCAAGAATTATATACTAACTTTATAGCTTCGATACATTTGTTGATTGCAATCTGTCGGTCATATCTAAAACGTATTATATTGAACCATATTATTTATTATATTTAATGTTTGATATTATTTATTCATAAGATTAGTCTACAACAAAAACATCATTAACGAATATCAATTTTCCTTGCATTTCGGTTATCTAAATCGTTACTTCACATATTCCTTTTTTTTTTTTTTACTTATTTCACTTTTCCAAATAATGTCATCTCAACTATTGACGTTATTCTTTGTTTACCATATCCGGACGTGTTTCCCCATTCGCAACTTTATTTCGTAATTAATACGTTCTTCCCCTTCAAATTCATACGTTCCTTAATACTATGATAGACATACAACCTAAGACCAAAATGTCGCTCAACCCCGTGATTTTATCACGGGTATTATACTAGTTTAGTAATAAATTAACAACAATGAGAAATCATGGAAATTTTAATATTTTGAGCAATTTTTTCTTCCAATTAAAGCTTTACTTTCATCCCTCTTCTTACCTTAAGATAAAACATATCAAAAACAAAAACAATATTAGAAAATACCACATGTAGATATTAAAAATCATAAATCACAATATTATAACTATAACCGAAATTAGAAATTAGAAATCATAATCAGAAAACAATATTAGAAAATAATACATGTAGATATTAAAAATCAGAAATCACAATATTATAACTATAACCAAAAATTAGAAAACAATATTAAAAAATAACACAATATTATAACTATAACCGAAAGTAGAAATAATCATAATTGAAAAGTCATAAACTTTTATAAAAGTTCATGTAACCATCGTTTGAAAATATATCGCCCAAAAATAATAAATAAGTTTTCAAATAGTTACAAAAAAAATAATTGACTTTAATTCCTAAATACCTCTATGAAATTCACTGTATCATCTTCGTTCATCATCACCTGGAAAAAAACGCCTTCATCAAAAATTAACATCACCGTCTATCTTCATCGTATCCTGAATTAAACATACAACGTACAAAACGAAGATTATTATACACATTAAAAATGGAAAATAAAATTCATTGAATTAGTTTTTGAATAAAAATTCACTAAACAATAGCAAATTGAAGACTAATTTTGAATAAATCTACAAATTTTGCCATTTAATAGCATCAATTCATGAAAAACTGAAAATCCCTAAAATCTTCTTTATACAAATTACCTCAGAAAACATGGATATAGTCCCAGATTATTTATCGCACAGTTATCTGAAACCAAAATAATTTTTTTTTTTGCAAGTTGGTGAGCCGAAGTCGTATGCTCCCAAAGATACTATTTATGCACTTATAACCACAAAACTAAAACAATAGTGTAGGGAAATAAGGGTCGATCCACAGGGAAGACGAAGTAATTTACGTGAATTAAAACTAAAAATTAATAACTAAGAAAGGGGGGTGATTGGGTGATTGAGTAACTAAAACTAACTAATAAGCGAACAACGAAATCGATAATAATAATGAATGAGTTCAGATGATTAATACAATCTCGGGTAAGAATTTTCCACAACTAATTATCAAATTGATCATAGACTAACAACTTTCTCTTAACTCTTTAGCAAACTATCGTGGGAAGTAAATCCCGAATCTCACGTGAGTATTATTTGACTCAAAACGCGATAATCAAACAACCTAATACACGCGATTAAGTTTAATTCAATAATAGTATTAACGAATAGAGAACGATAGAAGTGACGACCCATAAAACACGCGATTATTAGTTCGAAACACAAGTTAAATCTCTCTCTAACCTAGATATGATGAAACACATCCAATATTAAGGTCAAAGGTTGTTACTTTATCTAACGGGTTTGAACAATTACGGATTCAATCGCTAGAATAACAATAGATTGAAAATTGCAAAGATTAATTAGATACTTTAATCTAAACATTCAACAATCATGCAAATATGAACGGAGAAATAACAATACTCAAGAGATAGAATAAAGGAGAATTAGAGTCTCACAATTGAATAATTAGAAGCTTCAAATCTTAATCCGAGAAGAAGGATTTAGTTCTTCATGCTAGGGTTTTTCTTCTCTAATTCTAATTGAACGTGATAGAAAATTGATAATGAATAATCAACCCTTCCCTTAACCTAATACTAGTCTCCTAATAATAATAATAATAATAATAATAATAATAATAATAATAATAATAAAATAGAAAGTTATAAAGTTTCCTAAATAAAACAAAGTCTTGTAAACGTAGTAAATTAAGGCAGAATAAAGCTGAGATGCGTCCGGAAACAGGCTTCCGCGCGAGATATGCGCGACTCGCCCGCCCGCGCGACTCGCCCGCCCGCGCGACTCGCCCGGCCATCTGTTCCTCTTCACAGTTTCTTTCGTTGCTTCCTCGCTCCGTGTCTTCTATTGGGCCCTCCAATTCTTCATGAGTCATTCATTCTTGGCCCAACGAACGATCGAGATCATAATCCTCCAAAAAGCTTATATTACACTCGTACCAAAATAACATAAATGTACTACAAGACACACGATTAAGCTCACAAAAATACACAAAAACCGTCGTAATAACTACGACTAAATCCGGTCCATCGAATATCCCCACGCTTGAACCTTTACTCGTCCTCGAGTAAAACTCAAGGAACACAATAAACACAACCATCGCCGGACCAAAATGCGTGGGAATAATCATTACACACACCGGCCCTCACTCTTCTTCCCCCAAACTCCCTCGTTTTGAGATTATGCATAAGTTGATCCACCAATTGAATGAAACTCAACTCCAATGTTTACGTGAATCAACACACCCAATACCAAACTACTATCATCGACTAAAATCATCAAAATAAGGGACACTAGCAAATAAAGATAAGCTAATGTCAATATCTAACGCCCCTTATTTCTCCAGTCCTAGAACGGATCACACATGCTACTAATGTCACCGATGGTAAAATTGTATACCACAATATTCCACAACCCACACATGTGATCAATCCTAAACGCCTCTAATAGTTCAATATATCAACCAAAACATCACCAATCGCAAAAGATATAATGCTACGACTACATCGCATCGCGATTCTTGTCACCTTAGCCAACTATCCTACCCTTCCGACCTTCTATGTCGCCCTTCTTATGACGCCATCACCAAAAATGGAGAAAGTAGTAGTGATTTTTTTCCTAATTCCCTCATTTTGCCTAGAGCGTCCGCCCTTGCGGATTTTCACTCTAGCTTTCACTTTTCCTCACACTACTCTCGTGGCACGCAACTCGATTTTTCTTTTTACCCGGAGCGCCCTTTCGGGTTTTCACTCCGTCCTCGGTCACATTCCCCACTTTTGCCTAGGCTCCCTTTCCGGGTTTTCACCTAGCCGGGTTTATTTATTTCTTTTTGTTTTTTTTTTCTTTTTCAATTTTTTTCTTTTTTTTTTCGGTTTTTTTTTTGAAACTAAAAAACATAATACAAGCTAACTACTATATACAACGAGATAATTTCCCTCCCCACGCTTGAATAACACATCGTCCTCGAATGTGAGAACTAAGGACAATAAAAGAAATGGGAAGAGAAATACCTCGGGCTCAAGAGTGAGAAGAGGAGCCGGCGTCACGTGACTTAGCCTCAAGTGCCGCCCTCCTAGATGATCTCGCTTGCTCACGGGCTGCAAGCTCTCCGTAAAACTCGGGATATGGTTCCGAGTAGTTATTAGGGTGCAACTTCAACTACAACCGATTCATACACCGACCGAACTCAGCGGCCAACCTACTATTATCAACAGATTCTTCCACTCGATCTTCTATTGCTTCGCGCCAATCGCTCCAACGATCAAAATCAGACGTACCCGCGGGCTCTTCCACCATCGGGGCACTAGGTTCAGTAGTTGGTCTAGGAAATTCCTCATCATGATGAAGGTAAAACGCAGTCGCAGTAGGCCCCAACGATAACGGTTTCCCATCTGGACGCGGGTAGACACCCGCATTTTGACTGCCAGGTGTCTATGGCAGTTTCCAAAAAATACCCGATGATGATCGGACGCTAACGTGTTTCTACGCGCTCGGGTATGGGCTCAAAACCATTAGTTACTGGCTAATGCACTTACGAAGTACAAATCTCGCAAAACTGACCTCAAATTCAGGCACAGTGGGTCGTTTACAGTCAAACAAGATTAATTTGGGTCAAAACCGACACCAGAAAAAAAACCGACTTTTAGTGATTGGGTCAAACCCCGGTCAATATCGTTCCAAGACACACAAAACAGCCATTCAAACGTCAAAAGTCCAATTCAAACACAAAACCCACAAGATATCCAAAGCTACGGTCCAAAGCCCGGATCTTGCGATCCAGTTGAGCCACTCGATCGAGTGCTCAACCCACTCGATCGAGTGGGCCTTATTCAGGCCCGACTGCAGGCTCAATGGGCCACTCGACCGAGTCAGTTGGCTACTCGGTCAAGTAACCCTAGACGGGGTACCTAGGCCTTGCCTATATAAACACCCCATGCACACAACCCTAATACAACTTTTTACACAACTTTACAACCTTCATCAAGATCAAACTCAAACCCTAATTAATTCAAACCCTAAACCTAGCTTTAGGAATCAAAACCCTAAACCACCACAACTTAATCTACATACTCGAAACTCCCGTGCAAGCCGCCACTACGAGTCCCCGTCCGAGCATAAGGAACATGTAGGTTGAGGGTGCCAATTCATGCTCTTCTTCTTTATTTCTCCTCTTTTCCCGCATCACGTCATCGTTATCATCGTAGATGTCTCGCTTTTTTTATTTATTTTATTCGCATTCTAATATCAATAATATAACTAGTATAAAATATTAAAGTATTCGTCGATTCGTGTCGAGCATGAGTGATGGTGGGATAAGGAAACCCGAATATACAAGTGTACTGCACACAACGTTGCCGGTCGCTTATCCCATCACCCTGATTGCTTGATTGTTGAGACAAATTAACATCAACCATAATTTTCTTATTTTATCATCATTATCGCGTATTTCCATCAATTCTAAAATCAATTTTCAAAACAAGTTCCTTTTTTTTAAGGGTCGAAACCCGTTGACGCGGATCCGACATCACAATCTCTAGGGATTTATTTCGATGTCGGAGAAGCCGAGGGAATCAAGTCCTCTAATTCAAAGCAAGGTCTCGATCCATTAGATTCGATACCAATTCCATACACTACTACAAATCCCTAACTTTTATGACATTTCTCGACGCTTTTATAAGCGTCGAGCACAAAGCCTACTCTCCATCTTATTTTAATACATTCTCATTATATTTTTAATATTTCTCACAAGAGTTACCGCTCATTAGCGCGTATATGCTGTACCGCGACTCCTCACTCCCCCAATAAACCCTAATCCTATCTTCGAAAATCCCTCTTCCGTCTTCCCCGTTAGAATCACTCCTTTAATTGAGTTTTAATCGATTCGATTCTCATGGTATCATTATTATATCAAATTGTCACTTTCTTAAACTGAATTTTCTAAACCTAGATTCATAACCCCTCCACCGCACCAACCATCGCGATCCGCCCTCCCGTTTCATGCTTCTATAGACCACATTCCCTTTCCTTGCATCAGGCAAGCAACTCTCTTTCGCCTGAATCCTCCACCGTTACTCCGGCTTCACCGCCGCTTCTAACTCGTCGACGACGGCCAGTGCATCTATATCGTTCCTCTCTAGTAATTGTTCTTCTAATTAATAGATTGATTGACTGTAGTAGTTATCCAAGTTTCTTTTGATGTTTGTATTATCCAAGTTTTGTGATTGAGACGAAGTATTATTTAGATTTGAATCAGAGGGAGCTCGGTGAATTACATGTGAATAAGTGTTCTATAATTTGATTGTAGTTTATTCTAATTGTTTTGATTTTGCATTTAATATTGGCTTGTTGTACTTTAGATGTTTTGTGATTGATTTTGTGATGAATGAATCATGAAACTTGGTAAATTTGTTAAGACGATAAAACACGAGTACGAAGATGTTGTGATTGAGATTCAGTGTTCATAGTATTATATATGAAAATGAGTATCGTGTAACTTTGATGTATGTCGTGTAATGATGATGAGACATTTGTAAATTTATTGGAGATGTGGAGCAAAATAGCTAATGATTTGAAGCCGCGTTATGAACAAAGTTGCAAGGATGCAAAATATGGTGGATATTCATATCGGTGATGCTTTTAGGATTCTGACCATCGGTTTTAAGTTGGTTTGCGTTTATTTCTCATTCATGTTATACTCTTAAATTTTAGAAGTTGCGTAAAATGTCATTTGCTTTGTCTGTTCCACAGGTCAGTTTAATTTAGAAGTTGGGTAATTTTCCCACTAATTGTAGCTCAATTGATAGCTTCTCCTACGATCATTGTTGCAACTGATGTCTTATACTATTGGTATGAGATTATAAGTGCTAAAAAGACTCGAAAATGGAATACTTTGTAAGATGATGTCGTCACATCATTTACAACCAAGTTTACTATTCTCGGAGATTCGCACGTTTATCTTTGAGTTTATTCGAGTATAATATGTTGAAGTTCACATCACTCGGGGTGTTTTGTTGATGTTTGTATCTAGTGATCTATTTTTTTTGTTAATGTACTTACCTATGATGTTTATCTTCGATTTGTAATGAATGTCTAGAATCATTGTAAACTTACTTGCTAACTAGATGGATGCGGTCACCTTAAAATTATATACATCACACTGGCCACTTGAGCGCTGGCAGGAATATAAACCTCTATTAATTAGGTGTCCTGATAATGGCGTTTGACTGGTAGCTTGTGGCACACTTCACTAGAGGTGATTTCTTTTATAATCATCATTCATAGTAGCCTAGAACTGCGTGTTATATATGTTTACTACTTGAACTGGTTGAAGGCATTTATCATGCTAATAATAGGTTTGGATAGTTTCTTGGATGAAAGCCTGTGATATACCTGTTTTATTATCTAAATTAGCCTAATGTTTAAGTCGAGTATTTGTGCGATGATGATACCTTGATGAACACCCGCGGCAGCACAAACAGATGCATCATTCTAATTAAAGAGAAGTTGATAAAGGAATTACATCTACCTAGTGCATGCTTAACTTAGGAGCGGTAATTAGCTTAGATTAACCTTTTTTTCTTCATCACCAACTAATGACTCCGTTCCGAGTCAGTTGTAGGGAAAAATCTTGTTTCGGTTACTGCATTTAAAGCAGCGATTGGAATTTTTTTGAGGATGGACAATTATATTACATACATGTACAGGAGAAGTACATTGAGTTTGAGGAGCGTGTACATATTACTGAAGAAAAAGTCAAACATGATTTCAACGGTTTGACTACTGCTAACCCAAATCATTCCTTTGTCATCCAGGTAATCCCTTCATTCTCAAAATCATCCATTTTTCTTATACTATATGTCTATATGATTTATGAGGCAGATTCAAATAATCCTTACGTTTACAGTTCATTCAAAATGATTCAAATGATGGAAGTGTAGAGGTTAAGCTACCGTCCCTCATATATGTTTGTCAGGCGAAGCGACATTACCATCTGAATCATTTCAAGGTCGGAGCCATCAACGCTCTTGTACTTCTCTTCTCTTCTTTTACCCCCTTATTTCTTTTCTGAAATTAAACCAAAATACAGATTGTTGTATTCACCGATGGATTCAAATCAGTACACTAATAACGCCCAAGAGCACCTTCTTACATTTGATTTTATGACATTAATTACTTAATTAATTACAATGATTCAGGTGTTGGTGCAGCTATGGGGCAATTAATTTTGTTTTTTGTGAGCGGTCTAATAAAATTAATGAACTCTTAAGAAAGATTCTGATGATGATGACAAGGATGAAGAAGTCCAGGTCATTGGTTCTGGAGTAGGTTCACTTGGCCAGCAGGGATGACTGTTATTATAGCAATTTTGTCCGAGTACATCGTTGGCTCCATCGAGGTACTTAAAAAACATCAACCCTACGTATCTATCAATTCAATTGGATTAGATCGTCCGTGTAAAAAAAACCTCAATTCTTGTTTGTGACGGAGATATCCGTTGTATTGTTATAGCAGTTAGATAGATAAAGGCAAGAACATTTTTATTCCCTACGAACAATGATTTGTCATTAGCTAAGTAAATGAGTCATATTTGATCCATTATATTGTAACAATACGACTGACATTAGTACATCACAAGGAAGAATAACCGAACTAAGGTTTGTAATGGGTTAAATAATGGAATACTCACTTTCATAAGCAAATAATACTCACCGATTGGTACATGCATTTTAACAAGTTGAGTGGTGAAATTCCTAATAAAGAGATTGCTGACTTAACTCAGCTTATTGATCTGTATTTGGATGTTTATAATTGTAGTGGAACTATTCCGAAAAAACCTTAGCTTGGGAATATGCCTAGCTTACAAGGTTAGTCTTTTTTGAATTTGTTTATCTAAACCTTCTATCTTTATAACAATTTTTCTGATTATTTGCTGCTTTGTTTGTTCTGTATTAGTTCTTCATTACATTTATTACCCAACTACTATAATTTCTATTTCCATTTGTTTTTTTTCTTAATTAAAGGTCAATGTGCATTATTCTTGTAAACTAACCCTTATCTTCTAAACACATTGGGGGCGTCAAAGTTTGAATCTTTATCCGTCATACTCTATAATTTGGTGGTTGTTTGCGTCATCTGGTTAGGTGAATCCAGATTTGAGACGGATAGGACCACAAATGAGCAGCAAAATAGAATCTTTAATTTAGAATGTTTATTCATACCTTGTTTTTATGTTTTTGGATGATGATTTAAGATATTGATTCATGTTAGTCGACCCCAACTCTTTTTGAGATTAAGGCTCTGATGTCGTTATTTGAATTCATACATTTCACGACTGTGGCAGAGTTGGAGCTAGTTGTAACATATTCTTGGATGTAATTAAGGGTCGCAGCGTTGTTATTGAAAGGGAACATAAAGGTCCCAAGGTTACTAAGGACGGTGTCACAGTTGCCAAAAGTATCAAGTTCAATGACTGGACTAAGAATTTCGGTGCAGAGCTTGTGAAACAGGTTGCGAAGGCTACCAACAGTGCTGCAGAAGACAATATTTATCTTCCTCTTCTGCTTTTATATTTAACTTCTTAAATGTGTTAAAACCTCCCACTATACCATGATCGACTCAGTTTCGAATCTTGTATCTGAGGTGTTGTTTGTATACTTTAGGTACCACTTGTGCCACAGTCTTAACACATGCAATTCTAGTGGAAGGGTGCAAGTCTATAGCAACTGGTGTCAACGCAATGGACTTGCGCACTGGAATAAATATGGCAGCCGATGCTGTAGTAGCTAATCTAAAGAGCGGGGCCGTGATGATAAGCACGCCAGAGCGATGGACTTGCGCACTTATCAGATCATTGGAGTTGTCTATTCAGGTTATTTCTTGCCCTTGTCGTTCGACTTAAATATTTGGAACAGTTTGTGGTCAATCTTCTCGTACACTTACATGTATGTTGAAATGGGTTCTCAACAGACAAGTAGGCCTTTATTGATAGTGCAAATATGACGAAGACAATCTTGCGTAGCATGACTTATCAGGCATTTTATTTCTTTAATATGTCTTTATATTTGCCATCTATTTATGGTTCATTATATAGTCTATTCAGTATTTCTTATCATACTTTTTTACCATTGCAGGACGTTCTATAACACATAAGGAGATGATGGTGGAATTGATGAATGACAAAATTGGCTCACTTTTTTGAATTTGGACATTTTAAATTGAATGTTTTTTCGGACGAAGACACGTACCTTTTTAAATAATAAATGTATAGAATATTTTTATTGCTACTTTGGATTGCGAAATACTCGTATATGGATGGATTTTATTTTAGGTGTTCGTCTTATGAAACGTTACTTGATTGAGAAATGTATGATTGGAGATTGTTCTAATTAAGTGTTTGTTTTATGGACCTTTATTAATTTAATTTGTATGTAGTTATTGTTATACAGAATAATTATTAAGAATAAGGTCAGCTCGATCTGCAATCGCAAGGAGTAGTCAGATGTTGGATTGAAATATATGATTAATACATTATTTGTGAAAATATTTTCGACGCTTTTACGATGTCAAAGTGTCGATAAGTGATTTTTATATTACTATTTCTCGACTCTTTTAACAGTAGAAAGTCCTGCGCTTAGAAAAAAATTTGGCCGGGAAAAAAAATCGCGACATAAAAAAGCGTCGTGGTTGCATTTTCTATGGTACATGTGGTGACGCAAAAAGGCGTCATGAATAAGCGTTCAACACTTTAATGTGTCGAGAACGACGACACAAAAATACGTCGAGAATTCCTGACACCCAAAATCTCCACGCTTTCTGAAAGCGTCGAGAATTAAATTTACGACAATTTAAAGCGTCGAGAAACTAAGGGATTTGTAGTAGTGATAATTGGATGTCGAATCTAGCGATCCAGTCAAATAAATTAACTAATGCGATTTTTTCGTTGATGCTAAAATAATTGTCATACGATTCGTTAGAATTACGACATTATTAAACGCGGAGAAAATCTATTCATATCGCGATAGTTGATTTAAAACGACTTAAAGCAATTTTCTTTTATTTTCACTCTAGTATTCCATATCGATTCAATAATCGAATATGAGATATGACGAGCATTCAAATTTAGAATCGAGTATAAATCCCATAATATTTATATCCGATTCAACAAAATCAATGATTTATAAAATCCGAATTGAGCATAAATTGTACAATATTTATGCCCGATTCGGTAGAATCATCGAATTATCAAAAATCAAAAGCAATTGCAAAGCGAATTATAATCCGTACAGGGGGCACTCGACAGAGTGCCTAGCCCACTCGGTCGAGTGGCACCCCAAACACCAAAACAGAATGCACTTACGACCTCCACTCGGTCGAGTCTCACAGTGACTCGGTCGAGTGGCAGCGTACTTGGTCGAGTTGGTCAATAACTCGATCGAGTAGGGTCTAAAATACGGAACAGAAGCATTTTCAGAGGTCCACTCGGCCGAGTCCCCCAATGACTCGGTCGAGTGGCCTCTTCATCACGTCAAACCGTGAGTCCTACAAGCCGGTCGAGTCATATTAATATCTTTTCACGACTTAAGTTGACACGTGTCTACTCAATCACGTGAAAACTTCACTTTTCAAAACTTTACATCATCTGTCTACATCATTCAATAATTTGCAAACAGTTATTATTCGTTATACCGTTACTAACCGTTTGCTACTTTCCTTGTTGATTTATCGTTTGTTTTAATGTACTAAAATGAACCCACATGCTAAAATTCAACTTCGACGTTAGAATTTATTGCATTAAATCGACATAGAAACCCTTTCAATTTCATTCACATGCTTAGGGAAAACAACGTTTGCATAAGCATTTTCATCGTTCAACTAACGCGCGTATTAGAAAGTCTTTTGATATCTTAGTAGAGGCCACTAATGTGCAGGCGGGGTTGGGTGTCCTTTGTGGGCTTCCCAACACGTACCCTCACCCCTTACTCAGAACCATGGTTTCCAGATATCCGAATCCATTGGCATACGAGAGGCATTCAATACACGGTATCCGATAATGTCGGTATCGGTATCAAATGCAAAGGGACGAGCCCAATAAACTTTGACATCGAAAATGGGCCGTATTTTGTATACGGCCCACTACGACATAGAGTGGGCTCGAACGGGCCCGAACTCCCACAAAGTTCGGTGGCGACTCCACTCCGATTTAAATTTCAATTCGATCCATTCTCATATGGAGATTCATTCGCCTACCCAAACCCGCGCGTGGCCGCGTCGGGGTGGACCTATGTCATGTCCACAATTTGGCGACTCCGCTGGGGATTAACTGATGCGTGACTTACCATCGGCATCCTCAGGGTGAGACTCGAATAGAAATCGTTTGACTAGTACAATACGCGTTTTAGTTCTACGGTTCATGCATAACCCATATTTTCCCGGGCCGGTACTCGCGACCGACGTCCCACTATACCATTGATGTACTCCAATATGGATATGTCAAAAGGTGTCCATAGTCGATTCAAGTGGGTTTCGCGGCATGTTCTAAGATCAACTCGACTTAGGAAGTCCGTCCCGATCAAGGTCTAGACTATGTACACTGGTATAGACCCTCTATAGACCGACCGAGACTTAGTGTAAAGCATACATGGCGTCGTTATAATGCTTGCCTGACTACATGCTACTTGGTTTCCGTGTCATTTTCAAAACCGTCAACTTTTTCAAAATACATCTTTTTCAAAATATCCAATTTCAAAACTCGGAACGTATACCGAATTTAGGACTTATGATTTTACTCAAGATAGCCTATTTTCTAGCCGGTATTCTGCCCATTTTGAAACTCGAAAACACTTTCGAATTTTCAAATTTGCGGCCCGATGCACTTTCCGATTTTTTTCGAAAAAAATCGGGCTCTTCCCCGAGTTTTCTCGGACTTTCCAAAAACAATCCATTTTCAAAAACTTCCTCTCCTTAGGACTTCCCGTATTTAGCAGTGTCGGGTCGTGTCTTAAGTCGTCGAAGTCTCTAGCGTCGAAACTCTGTCGATCTTACATCACGAGTTTATTCCCTATCCCAGTCCGCCTTATTAGACTAAGGCCAGGCCCACCTACGTAGGACATACTCCTATAAAGGAGGGCCCGTCTACACAATCGAGTCCAAAGTCTGAGAAATATCTCACATGGACCTTCCTTCGAACAGGACTCGGCCCACATAGCCGAATCCTAAGGAAGGCCCACCTTTCACAAGTCACCTCTTTTCCGAGTCAACCTTTTACAAGGCATAGCCCTACAACAAAAGGTTCGTGGCCCTTATGTCTAAGGGTCACTCATCAAACAGTCGAGTCTACAAAATCTTCAATCCCACTCGGGGGCTACCCTTTAGCAGGGCGATCAATCACGGTTGCCCTAAGGGTCATGTCTTACACGTGTCTCACGTACCTCACCTTTGAGTCACTTAGATGCCACACCATCCGAGTCCTATCTGAGTCTTTAGTCTCACTTGGGGGCTATTCTCCGACGGAGCGATTAATCACAGTCACTCCGAGAATCGTACCCTACACATTTATCCTAGGAGAGTCTAACGCGAGTCAAACCGAGTTGTCTTTCCTCCCGCGCTATTTCCTATGCCTTGGCGTGCTTAAGTTCCGAAGCAACCTTACTGATTATGCGGTATTCTTACAGACAGGCAACCCGTAACCAGACATTAGAAAATGCAAGAAACCTTGGACGAACTGAAAGCCTCACTGGCTAGGATGGAGGCCCAACTGACGGCCATCAGGACCGACCAAACCACTCTTGCCACCCGCCTGAGTGCCATAGAGAAAGGGACTCCCAATACTGTATCCGAACCCACTGGGCCCATAGCTGAACTAATCAGCGTTGTTCGCAAACTTGAAGAACAGGGCCACTTGTCAACTAACAACATTATCCACACGGAAAATGCCCGTGCCTATTTACCCCTGAATGATGAACTGCCCGACAACCTCGACCTTACGGGCATGCCGATGTTTGAGGGTACCGAAGACTCGGTCCACCACATCCGGGCTTTCAAAGAATTTATGGCTGTCAAGGGGGTGAAATCCACCATGATCAAGCACTTGTTCGCTTCCTCCCTTGAAAAGCATCCAAAAGCCTGGTACTACAGGCTCGATTCCAAGAAGTACCCAACTTGGGATGACGTGGCAACAGAATTCGCTCGGAATTACGCTGATAATACCGAGATCCAGACTACAATGCGTACTCTGGAAGTGATGGCCCAAGAGCCCAAAGAAGGGTTCACTAAATATCTTCAAAGATGGAGGGCCGAGAGTGTAAAGTTGGTAGACAAGCCCAACGATAAGACACTAGTGGAGGCATTCATCAACAACCTCCTACCTTCCTACCGCATCCATCTTAGGTATGCCGGCATTTCAAACTTTGCGGTGCTTACCGAAATGAGCATTAGGATTGAAGACGATCTTCGACATAATACAGATCTGGGTGAAGCTTCTACTGAAGGCTATACTGGACATCAACTCGAGTCCTTAGAAGCCGACGACTAATGACAACATCATCCGAGAGTCCGGATTCGATTTGAGTTCGAGTCTAGGATGTACTATTTCCCTCGAAGTCAAAGTCAAAGTCAAAGTCAGAGTCAGAGTCAATTGTATTCTGTCCTCCTTTTCAAAATTCAATAAAATCAGCTTTCCTGCTTCTCCTATATACTTTCCTTATGTGTTTCCGAGAACATGATGAACACCGTCATACACTGTGAGCACACGCACGTGACTAATATAGGCACATCTATAATGACTGCAGGAAACCGAGCCCGTGTTTTCCTTTTACCTATTCCATGTCTGGTATAGAAAAGCCACATAACTACCCGTAGCAGAAGCGGTGTCGAATCCTATGACAAATTTAGGTAGTCTCCTAGTTTGGGTTAAGGACGGGAGGCAAGCCCATTTCCCACAATAAACACCTCTCCAATGAGACTGACCAATCCCTACCTTTGGTGTTAGTCTGACCAACAAAAAAAACTGGACGAAAAAAAATCAAAAACCCATGACCGGGGCTGAGAGGTCAACAAAAATTCGAAAAACCCAGGACCGGGGCTAAGAGGTCTACCAACATTCAAAAAACCCATGACCGGGGCTAAGAGGTCAACCAACATTAAAAAAACCCATGACCGGGGCTAAGAGGTCAACCAACATTCAAAAACCCATGACGGGGGCTGAGAGGTCAACCAGCAAAAATTCAAAAAACCCATGACCGGGGCTAAGAGGTCAACAAAAAAATATTCAAGAACCCATGACCGTAGTGAAAACGGTCAATTCAAAAATTATCAATACCATCCGATAGGGGAGAGGTAATCAAGCTGGTCAGCTAACACCACACGCAGCCTTCCCACATTACAACCCTCAAAACCTCCTCGAGACCTAGGCTAGAGACAGCCCGGAATTTTGAGGATTCAAGCTCCATAGGTTACCCCTAACCATTAGGGCCAGACATGGAAACCAGATCCCGTATTATCAAACCAGCCCAATCGAAGTTCAAGCCATTTTTACTCGACTTCCCCCTTTCCTGCCACATTACAATACCTTACCCTCGAAGCCTTAGCTCCACAAAATCAAGCTCCAGATGTCAAAACATCAAAGCCACTTGTGACCAAGCACCACATTTCCAAAAACATCCAATCCAGTTTACCAACCCCAAACACGGGAACTCAACTTGCGGTCGGCATAGAACATGCCCAAATAGTTCACACCACCTCTGGGGGCTACCCCGGAGAACGCTCACAGTCACAGGATCATCATCCTAACCATTCTAGCCCTTTGATCAAGACATCATTGGGAATGCACCTGTCTAGCCTACACCGTCGTTATGGCTAGTTACACACAAAGTCCTATTAGACTAGGCACCATAATATATCTTTCAATCCACTGAACTACGACATGGTGTGATTTCACTACTCGTGGATACGTAGGCAGCCTTTCAACAGAGGCGCAACCACCCACATTGACACACATTCAAAAAGCACTATCATTCCGGTCACGACACTGTCATGTTCTCAGCAGCTAGCCTTGTCGTCCGGGGGGCTTCTCTTAGACAGAAGACCTCCGTCCACTCACATAATCCAAATACTTTCAAAATCTAGCCTCCTTTCTACAGTGTGTCCTAGTACTCGGCTCAGTCGAAGACGAGAATCTGTCAGGACTCGAAGCAATATCCATTTTGGACTGTACCCTAAAATCAGAAATCCAGAAGGGCACCAGACTAAAACAGTCTCATTACGGACTACTGTCATTCCCCTATAACAGATCGTTCCCATTTTGACTTCGACCATGTTGCCACCCGCCTAGGCTACTCAAGAGCCTTGTTAGGTGGCCCACCCCCTACCGAGTCACGGTCCAACCCCTCGAGAGTCCAGTCGTGTCAGTCAACTCATTCGGTCACGTCCAGAGTCAAGTCTGTCGGTAGGCCTCTCTCTTCAAATTCTACCTTGAAATTTGCAAAATTTAGCCATTTGAAAAAAATCCTTTTCGACAAGGTCAAATTTCGGTCTATTTAAACTGCAAATTTCTTTTCTACCCCTTTTCCATTTTGAAAACCTAGCCCGTGAGTGCTTTCAGGATTTCAGTTTCAAAAATTTCAAAAAATTCAAAAATCATTTTCCCCAGCGCGAGTCATTTTACTACCTACGTGTTGCATGCAAATTTTATGTGACTTATACAGGTACGACTCAAGCAGGGACATGCAACCCACTAAATCTCTCCAGTGGAAAGCCCGAGGCGGCATTTTCCCCGAAATAGTACGGGATGGGCCCATATACAGGCGCACCCGGGACTTATACGACAAGTCCAATTCCCCCAGCAGATAGCTCGAGGCGGTATTTTCCCCGGAAAAGCACGGGATGGGCCCACACATAGGCACACCCAGGACTTATGCGACAAGTCCGATTCCCCACGGAGGTATTATCAGTAGCTCAGGTATGACTTCTATCTTATGGCTGGCAAGCCCTTCACGCAAGTCTAATGGACTATAAACGACCCGATCGGAAGTTTACCAGGTCTTAATTGGCTTGGTAGCTACTATGATTTTCGCCTTGTCCAAGCCTCAGTCAGAGTAGGGGCTCTGTAGACACCTGCATTTTGACTGCCAGGTGTCTACGGCAGTTTCCAAAAAACACCCGATGATGATCGGACGCTAACGTGTTTCTACGCGCTCGGGTATGGGCTCAAAACCATTAGTTGTTGGCTAATGCACTTACGGAGTACAAATCTCGCAAAACTGAACTCAAATTCAGGCCCAGTGGGTCCAAAGCTACGGTCCAAATTCACAAAACCCACAAGATATCCAAAGCTACGGTCCAAAGCCCGGATCTTGCGATCCAGTTGAGCCACTCGATCGAGTGCTCAACCCACTCGATCGAGTGGGCCTTATTCAGAACCGACTGCAGGCTCAATGGGCCACTCGACTGAGTCAGCTGGCTACTCGGTCGAGTAACCCTAGACGGGGTACCTAGGCCTTGCCTATATAAACACCCCATGCACACAACCCTAATACAACTTTTTACACAACTTTACAACCTTCATCAAGATCGAACTCAGACCCTAATTCAAACCCTAAACCTAGCTTTAGGAATCAAAACCCTAAACCACCACAACTTAACCTACATACTCGAAACTCCCGTGCAAGCCGCAACTACGAGTCCCCGTCCGAGCATAAGGAACATGTAGGTTGAGGGTGCCAATTCCCACTCTTCTTCTTTCTCCTCTTTTCCCGCATCACGTCATCGTTATCATCGTAGATGTCTCGCTTTTTTTATTTATTTTATTCGCATTCTAATATCAATAATATAACTAGTATAAAATATTAAAGTATTCGTCGATTCGTGTCGAGCATGAGTGATGGTGGGATAAGGAAACCCGAATATACAAGTGTACTGCACACAGCGTTGTCGGTCGCTTATCCCATCACCCCGATTGCTTGATTGTTGAGACGAATTAACATCAACCATAATTTTCTTATTTTATCATCATTATCGCGTATTTCCATCAATTCTAAAATCAATTTTCAAAACAAGTTCCTTTTTTTTAAGGGTCGAAACCCGTTGATGCGGATCCGACATCACAATCTCTAGGGATTTATTTCGATGTCGGAGAAGCCGAGGGAATCAAGTCCTCTAATTCAAAGCAAGGTCTCGATCCATTAGATTCGATACCAATTCCATAATTGGATGTCGAATCTAGCGATCTACTCAAATAAATTAACTAATGCGATTTTTTCGTTGATGCTAAAATAATTGTCATACGATTCGTTAGAATTACGACATTATTAAGCGCGGAGAAAATCTATTCATATCGCGATAGTTGATTTAAAACGACTTAAAACATTTTTATTTTATTTTCACTCTAGTATTCCATATCGATTCAATAATCGAATATGGGATATGACGAGCATTCAAATTTAGAATCGAGTATAAATCCCATAATATTTATATCCGATTCAACAAAATCAATGATTTATAAAATCCGAATTGAGCATAAATTGTACAATATTTATGCCCGATTCGGTAGAATCATCGAATTATCAAAAATCAAAAGCAATTGCAAAGCGAATTATAATCCGTACAGGGGGCACTCGACAGAGTGCCTAGCCCACTCGGTCGAGTGGCACCCCAAACACCAAAACAGAATGCACTTACGACCTCCACTCGGTCGAGTCTCACAGTGACTCGGTCGAGTGGCAGCGTACTCGGTCGAGTTGGTCAATAACTCGATCGAGTAGGGTCTAAAATACGGAACAGAAGCATTTTCAGAGGTCCACTCGGCCGAGTCCCCCAATGACTCGGTCGAGTGGCCTCTTCATCACGTTAAACCGTGAGTCCTACAAGCCGGTCGAGTCATATTAATATCTTTTCACGACTTAAGTCGACATGTGTCTAATCAATCACGTGAAAACTTCACTTTTCAAAACTTTACATCATTCAATTTGCAAACCGTTATTATTCGTTATACCGTTACTAACCGTTTGCTACTTTCCTTGTTGATTTATCGTTTGTTTTAATGTACTAAAATGAACCCACATGCTAAAATTCAACTTCGACGTTAGAATTTATTGCATTATATCGACATAGAAACCCTTTCAATTTCATTCACATGCTTAGGGAAAACAACGTTTGCATAAGCATTTTCATCGTTCAACTAACGCGCGTATTAGAAAGTCTTTCGATATCTTAGTAGAGGCCGCTAATGTGCGGGCGGGGTTGGGTGTCCTTTGTGGGCTTCCCAACACGTACCCTCACCCCTTACTCAGAATCATGGTTTCCGGATATCCGAATCCATTGGCATACGAGAGTCATTCAATACACGGTATCCGATAATGTCGGTAACGGTATCAAATGCAAAGGGACGAGCCCAATAAACTCTGACATCGGAAATGGACCGTATTTTGTATACGGCCCACTACGACATAGAGTGGGCTCGAACGGGCCCGAACTCCCACAAAGTTCGGTGGCGACTCCACTCCGATTTAAATTTCAATTCGATCCATTCTCATATGGAGATTCATTCGCCTACCCAAACCCGCGCGTGGCCGCGTCGGGGTGGACCTATGTCATGTACACAACGCGGCAAAATCATGAAATGCTGGTGGGACGTGCCGAGCGTCCAGATTAGGTAGGTTTTCGCAATCGGTCGCGAAATCATAGAACAACTCTCCATGAACTTAATACTAATAGTAGTATCACCTACGATAGGAGAATCCGTCATCTTGGGTAGTCCAAGATACTGAGCTAGAAGAGTAACCATACCACCCATCGGAATATTCTTCGAGACCGCCTTCTGGTGCTTTTCACACAAATTCAAGAATATATCGAGCCAATCTGGGGTCCCCAAACATTCGGGCATCATGGCCCACAAATACATCAAATCCGCCCTAGGTAGATGTGTCGGTTCACCTTTGCAAAGAAATGTGGAGTTCAAAAGTCGGTGAACATAACGAAGGGCAGGATGAATAATATCATCATTCTTAGCCCCCTCGTAAGCACTCCCAGCTATTTTCTTCCAAAATTCATCCATCATACGCGTAGTGGGAGTCAGAAATTCCGCCCCCCCTCTCGGTGCTATACCCAACGCCTCCCTCAATTCTGTTGATTGTAGGGATTTGTCACGTCCCTATCCGATCAATATAACACCGACTAACCTAGTGGGTAGCTAGGCAAAGTCGGGATCGATTCCATAAGGACGGTATATCGAAGCTTAGACTATGTCGGCTTACAAACGAGACTATGCTACCAAAAACAACACAAGGAAAGCGATAAAAGGAAAACTAATGATGGAGGAGAAGTATGACTAAATTAATGATCGAACTAATGAATAAACTAAAAGAACGATAGCTAACTAGGAGGATTAACACAAATATGGAAAGAAGTGGGGTAGGTCGGGTTCATAGGAGTAGAAGGGTAATTGGGGTGATCAAGGGTATAGGTGTCTCTTAATCGCTAGAATCGGTCCGGGCTCTCGCAACTTAGACCGATGCCAAGGTGGGTCCGGGCTCTCGCAACTTAGACCCTAGTCCGCGCTCTCGCGACTAAACTATTCTCGACATTTCCACAAAATAAACAATCAATGAGAAGATGAACACAAGTATGGGAAGCATGGCCACTACAACTCACACAAGCATATCAACAAACACATAGAGTGCCTACAATGTGACTAACAACAAAGATTCAACCTTTTCCCCTTAATCAACCCTAATCATCCATAATCTACCCCTAATCCCCCTACTAACCCCACAAGAAGACTACTCACTCATTATCAAGAATAAAACACCCATAACAAGAGAAAATATTATCACTAAACAAGCATCCATAATGATTAACAAGAACAATGATACTAATAATATGAAAAAATTCAAACAAGATTAAATAAACAAGAATAAGAGTAAGAAAGATTATACCAATACTAAGGATATGAAAAGATGAAATCTTGTATAAATAAGAACCCAAATAAAACCCAAGGTTGTCAATCTTGGAGAATTCTTCAAGTATCCTCTTAATACAAGAACTAATTACAATAATTAACTAAGGATTAACTAAGATTAAGGGAAGATTAAAGCTAATGAGTGAGAGTAAATCTAGGGTTTTGGAGGCTTAAACTAATGTAGGTTCACATAAGATGTCTTAATCTTACAAGAAGGGAGTATATATATGGGTACAAGAATGAAGGAGAAGAAAAGAAGAAGTGCGGGTGAGCTGTAGCCCATCCCGATCGGGACGGATCATCCCGATCGGGAAGGGTTCTGCCATCCCGATCGGGAAGGTCTCAACCCGACCGGGAAGGACCCACAGTGGCGCTCCTAAACGTGCATCCCTTCCCGATCGGGAAGGCCACCATCCCGACCGGGAAGGGTCTTGTATGCCTTCCTTAAACGCTCTGTGGTCCTTCCTTGCCTCTCATGGGCTTCCCACCGATTCTCGGGACTCGGGATCGGGTCTCGGAGGCTCGGGATCGATTCCAAGGTCTCGAGTCATCGTTCCTTTATCTCGTTGGCTCCAAAATGTGTATGTATTGAGTCGGAATCGCTCCAACTCTTCCAAATTGGTCTCGGGAACCTGAAACGAACTAAATAAAGCATAAGAAGCCCATGAATCGCTCCAAAGGAGCGATTCCACAAGGAAAAAGGGACCAAAACACAACAAATAGGCACTACAAACTACACTTATCAACTCCTCCACACTTAACCCTTACTCGCCCTCGAGTAAGCACATACTAATACTAAACTAACCGAGTGGGTATTAGCGCACCCTACGCCCCTTCAACTCACGCGAGTGCACTTAGAGGAAAAGTGCACTCCGCAAGGCAAGTTGGGTCTTGCGACAAAACTGTGGATGCAACCGGACACAAAACACATAAACAAACAAACACATAAACGGTTGCACCCAAAACAAAAGAAATACCGCTTCCCTCTAAAAGCGGTGAATGAAACACTGGTTTAGGACTCGAGGTAAGTGACGACGTTCCCAAGCTAGCAATATAAACCGAGGTGAACTAAACCCTAATAGTATGACGATAAAGCAATAAAAACGTTGGTAACTTACCTAGGTCCTCCTAACTTTCTAAAAACGTACTACGGGACGATCGGCGGAGTGGAAAAGTGAAGAACCACGGTGTTAGTCGACACTGTAGGTAAGTGAGACCCCGCCCCCTTTAGCGTGAGCCAAGAGGGTCGTCCCGTGTCCAAGACCGCCTAACTAGTCCAAGTAAAAAGGTGGAAAACATGCAAAATGAGGGAAGACCGACTAATGCCGCTATCATCCTTCCTCGGGACTCGGTCCTTTGGTAGGCTCTTCACGGTAAAAGTCGGAAAAAAGCTTATTTTTGTGGGGATTTCTTTTTGTGAGACGGGTTTTCTTTTGGCATTTTCCTTCTTTTCGGCATTTTGATTTGTTTGTTGCCATGCCATTTCTTTTTCTTCTTTTCTATTTTCTTTTTGGCTTTTGTGCCTTTTCTTTTTCTTCATTCTTTTCTTTCTTTCATTTTTTTTTCTTTGCCCTTTTGGCAAGATTTGGCATTTTTGGCATTTTGATTGTAACAAGAAAGAGAGAATCAACACATTGCAAGTTATTGTGTGGATATGTGTAGGAGGTAGGGTAATGGGTGAGTCGGGGAGCGTCCTTCCCTTCAAACCCACAAAAAGTGGAGAACTTGGACTAATCAAAACAATCCTAAACACGGTCACCTAGGGGATGAGACTCGGTAACCAAGGCCTTTTCACACCGTGGGTGGTCATAAGGGTCAAAAGTGCAAATCCCGCAGTAAATCCCTAGTAAGCTAGGTGGACTCAAGGTAAAGGACCAACGAATTCATTGATTTAGGGTCATTCTACTAGGCTAAAGTCCAAGACTCGATTTACACTACTAAAAAGGGAAAGTACACACTCACACACTAGCCTCTAAACCGGGTTTTCGAAAACCATTTGCACACAAGACACACAACACAACACAAAATGAAGACATGACGAAAACAAAAGGAAAAGGAACAAAAGCAACAAAAACAAAACAAGGCAAAACAAAACACATAGACAAAACAACCACTACCCCTATATTCCATACAAGCCACCAAATCATCCACCATTATGCACAAAGCTCCACCCGAGCACACCTCAACACAATCTTCTCCAAACATCACAAGGCAAAAAGGAGAAAAGGGGATAAGGTGTTACCGGAAGTCTTTAGAGCTTTCCAAAGTCATTGGCGATTAAAGCAACCTATAAGAACAAAGGGAGGCAAAACACGCACACAAAACAAATGTACGACACAAAGACACAAAATGAAAACACAAAAGAGAAAATCTTTTTGATTTTTGTGAAATTTTTTAAAAATTTTAGGATTTTTAACTATGAAAATAAAACTACTACGATAGAATATCGCTCCCCCACACTTAAATCGAGCAATGTCCTCATATGCTCAATCGTAGTGTGCGGAGAGACAAAAGAAAAGAAAAGAAACTACGAAAATAAAGCTAAAATTAAAAACAAAGTGGAGAAAAAGGTAGAAGGTGTCCGGCCGGGGTGTAGTCAAGTCACCATGGGCCGAGACGAGAAAAAGATATGGAACGGGGAAGAAAAATAAAAAGAAAGAAATAAAAGGAAATGGGAGGGGAGGGCTAGGTGTAATCAAGTCACCTAGCCCGGATTCCGTCCAAATCCGACTAACTCCTAACAAGGGGTGAAAATCTTGTAAATGGACTAATCTCTTGACTCGCGACGTAATCACGTCGTCGGGAGTCGGGAGCAACCAAACTATGGCCTCGAAGGCCCCTAGATACCGAGACTCAAGGGAAGGGGGCAAACAATGAAAAACAAGCGATAAAAAGACGGAAAAGTAAGGATAGTTACCCAAATCGAGTGGTTAGTAACTCACTTGCTCCATCGTCTCGTTGATCATTAGAGGCTCGTCGCTTGTTTTCTCGGTTGCCATCTCGCTTCACACTCGAAGAGAACTCACGGTATAGGTAGTAATGGTAGGGGGTGGGATTTGATGTGAGAGTCGGTGTAAAGCGTATAGGAAATGGAGTGAGGGCATGACAATGAAGTACATGGGGCATATGGTAAGGCTAGGGTAGTTAGGGAGGTTGGGAGGGGGCATAAAACGGTTGGGTGGACTCGATTTGCGAAGAAGAATCACAAAGGGGGAGCAGAGGACCTTCCCGGTCGGGAAGGTTGTTCCCGATCGGGTTTGCTAACCCGTCCCGATCGGGACGCCCTCATCCCGGTCGGGACGAGCCCACAGTAGGCTCGAAATCCAGCGCACCCTTCCCGATTGGGAAGGCACCCTTCCCGGTCGGGAAGCCTTACCGTTCCCGGTCGGGACGCCTCATCCCGATCGGGATGGGTCTTCTTCGACCTCCACGATCCCAAAAACTTGTTCCAAGTTTCAAAAACGCGATCCTCGTGCCTAAAATCCAAGGTATACCATAGCCAATCCTTTCTAGGGATATCTTCACTTCACCTATCAAGCAATACTCAAACACACATCAAACTCTCTCCCTCACAACGCTCATCAATCAATCCAAATAACATGAATTCACAATAATCCAACTAACTACAAGAAAGGGATATATACAATGAGACGGTTCTTGTGGAACTCAGTCAAACCAAGGTGGTGCTTTCTTCAATCTTTTTCAACAACCTTGAACAATTCCATCTCCATCAAGGGCACGTAAGAACAAGTCGAAGGCCTTTGAGAAGTCTTCAATCAAGCTTGTAATGTAACCGACCACATCCCAAGGCTCCTCATGGCCTTGCCTTGACGTTCCCGGGGCATCCCGCTCTTCCAAGTTCAACGACTTGAACTTGTACTTTTGGTCCTTGGGGATATACCCAAACGTCCACCGGTCATCATGCGGCCCAAAGGGAGGCTCATCTTCGTACTTGCTTAGCAACTTGTCGTCAAGCCCATGATTCGGGCACTCATCTTCCTCCATATCGAAGTCATCATCCTCAAGTACATAAGAGTACTTCTTCAAGCTTTGTCCCGATTCTTCCTCTAGATCGATGTCTTCCGTGGCATGGATCATATTACATGTCTCGGTCATAGGCGAAATGTTGCCTTGGAGGTCGAACACTAACTCCTCGTCGCCTAATTGAAAGGTGATCCTACCCTTCTTTACATCGATCACGGCACCGGCAGTGTGTAAAAATGGGCGTCCAAGGATGATGGGAGTGTTAGCATCCTCTGGCATGTCAACCACAATGAAGTCGACCGGAATGAAGAACTTCCCTATTTGCACCGGCACATCCTCTAACATTCCCAATGGTCGGTTAAGAGACTTATCGGCCATTTGGAGTGTAATGGAAGTACATTTCAACTCCGTCATCCCTAATCGCTCACAAATGGTGTAGGGAACAATGCTCACACTCGCGCCCAAATCACACATAGCTCTCTCGATCTTGTAATTGCCGATGGTGCATGGGATAGAGAAACTACCCGGGTCCTTCAACTTCGGAAGCGTGGAACCTTGAATAAGCTCGCTCACCACCCTAGTGAACGCTACCGTCTCTTCCATGTCGATGGACCTCTTCCTAGCTAGGATTTCCCGCATGAATTTTCCATATGCCGGGATTTGGGTAAGTAACTCGATAAACGGGACACTAACATCCAATTTCTTCACAATACTAAGGAACTTGTCGTAATGAGTGTCCACCTTAGTCTTCATTTGCCTTGATGGGAAAGGCAACTTGATTTGGTACTTGTTTTGTTCGATTGGGGTGGACTCTTCAAAGGACACTTTCCCTTTTCCCTTGTCTTTCTCTTGAAGAGGGGGAGGGTCGTCTTTTTGGGGTTCTTCAACCTCCCTCAAGACTTGCTCCTCAATTGGATTGTCCAAGCTTGGTTCTTCATGATTTGGAGATGTCATTTCTATTGTCGGTTCTTGCTCATTAGGATATGGAGGGGAGTCATAAGAGGTACCTCTTCTTGTGGTGATGGCATTTACATGCTCAAATGTCAGTGTTTCACCTTGAGAAGGTAGTTGCCCCTTTTGCCTTGAGGAACTCCCCGAAGCTAGTTGAGATATTTGATTCTCAAGTATCTTCATACGGGTATCTCTCATAGCGTTTTCCCCTTGAATATAAGTGAAGAGCTCATGATGATTCCTTGACATGTCCACTTGACTTTGTTGCAAATCTTGATTACTCCTTTGTATTTCCATCAAGGTCTTTTGAATGTCAAAATCCCGAGGTGGGGACGATGGATTATGTGGAGTGTCGGTGATGGCGAGGGGAATGCCATAATCATGAGTAGGAGACCGGCTCCTAGGCTTGCTTTGTTGTTGTTGATTTTGGGTTGCTTGTTGACGGTTCCCTTGGAACCCATGAGAATTACCTTGTTGATGGCCTTGATTGTTGCCATGGTTGCGGTTTTGATACCCTTGAAAATTTTGTTTTCCTTGGAAACCACCTTGATTGAAGTTCCCTTGTTGGAACCCTTGCTTGTTGTTGAAGTTGCCTTGGTTATTTGGCTTGAAATTGTTGAAGGGTCTTTGGTTACCCACATAACCTTGGTAACTTTCATTGTTGTCCCTTAAAGGAGGTGGAACATAGGGACGATGTTGTTGTTGATGTTGAAAGGCTTGTTGTTGGGGGACTTATTGGGAAGCTTGGAATTGATTAGAGTAAGAAGTACCTTGCTTGAACGCTTGAAAGGCGTTCACTTGCTCAATACTTCCACGGCAATACATAGGCTCATGACCAACGATTCCACAAGTGTCGCACATCCCAAAGTAAGGTGTAGGAGGTGCGAACCCCAAAGCATTCACTTCTTGAATCGGTGGATGGTGTGAGGAACTAGTGCCTTGGACTTGGTTGAGGTGGCTTTGGAGCTTCTTGTCAATAGTCTCCATGTGTGTTTTAAGTTGAGCTCCAAGGTCAATGCTTAGCATAGTGATGGCATCGACCTCATGCATGCCTCCTCGATGTGCCTTCCTAGGCCTAAAATATTGCGAATTGTGCACCGCCATCTCTTCGATTCTCGCCCATGTTTGGTCGTCATCGACCTCGGTAAACCTACCATTGGAGCCCATGTTGAGAATGGCTCTCGAGTCCTCATAAAGTCCATTCCAAAATTTTTGCACCAAGAACCATTGTGAGAGTCCATGATGAGGGCACGATCTTACCAAAGACTTAAACCGCTCCCAAGCTTCATATAGGCTCTCTTCATCCCTTTGTTGGAACCCGGTGATGGAGGCCCTAAGCAAATTCGTCTTTTCCGGAGGATAAAACTTTTGGTAGAACGCCAAGGCAAGCTTTTTCCAAGTGTCGATACCCATGGTCGCCCTATCGAGACTCTTGATCCATTGCTTCGCTTTTCCAATAAGAGAAAACGGGAAGAGTACCCAACGAATTTGGTCTTGAGTAACCCCGGTTTGAGATATAGCGTCACAATAATCGGAGAAGGTCTCCATGTGTTGGTGCGGGTCTTCGGTGGACAAACCACTAAAAGGGCTCCTCTCCACAAGTTGGATAAATTGAGTCTTTGCCACAAAATTCCCGGTATAGACTTCCGGTAATGCACTCGGTCCCGGCAAGACATCCTCGGTGAATGTGGAGTGAGAGGAGAACTTAGGCATTCTTGGATGTAAGGGAGAAGATGGTGGTGTAGAGAGTGTTGATGTAGATGAAGAGGGGGAACTAGGAGAAGAATCACCGAAGGGATTGATGAAGGTCCCTCCGGCCGTCTCTCGAGGTGAAATGCTCAAGTCAGC
This sequence comes from Agrostemma githago, assembly GCA_958450325.1. Lineage (NCBI taxonomy): Eukaryota > Viridiplantae > Streptophyta > Magnoliopsida > Caryophyllales > Caryophyllaceae > Agrostemma > Agrostemma githago. The sequence continues at coordinate 19,226,955 of OY288250.1, forward strand.
TCCTTGGGCTTGCCCTTGATGAGTGGTGCTTGCACTTGGTTGAGAGATCCTAACCCGATTAATCGTCCGTTGGCGAAAGGCTCGAAAGAGTCTCTCCGGCTCTGGATTAAAGAGATAGAAGTCGCCTCCCCTCCTAGGCATACACTACACACTAGAACAAACGTAAGAACACCTAGTGCTTTATGGGCACTAGGCAACGACAATAACAAACACAACTAGAGACAAAGAGAAAAGAAAGCTAAGGGAAGAAGAGAAACTAGAAAATATTCACAAGAGAAGATGGGAGAGCACAAAGAAAGGTAACTAAGTCTAGATATAAGCAAACTAAGTCTAAACAATGCAACGTCCCCGGCAACGGCGCCAAATTGATGGTAGGGATTTGTCACGTCCCTAGCCGATCAATATAACACCGACTAACCTAGTGGGTAGCTAGGGCAAGTCGGGATCGATTCCACGAGGACGGTATATCGAAGCTTAGACTATGTCGGCTTACAAACGAGACTATGCTACCAAAAACAACACAAGGAAAGCGATAAAAGGAAAACTAATGATGGAGGAGAAGTATGACTAAATTAATGATCGAACTAATGAATAAACTAAAAGAACGATAGCTAACTAGGAGGATTAACACAAATATGGAAAGAAGTGGGGTAGGTCGGGTTCATAGGAGTAGAAGGGTAATTGGGGTGATCAAGGGTATAGGTGTCTCTTAATCGCTAGAATCGGTCCGGGCTCTCGCAACTTAGACCGATGCCAAGGTGGGTCCGGGCTCTCGCAACTTAGACCCTAGTCCGCGCTCTCGCGACTAAACTATTCTCGACATTTCCACAAAATAAACAATCAATGAGAAGATGAACACAAGTATGGGAAGCATGGCCACTACAACTCACACAAGCATATCAACAAACACATAGAGTGCCTACAATGTGACTAACAACAAAGATTCAACCTTTTCCCCTTAATCAACCCTAATCATCCATAATCTACCCCTAATCCCCCTACTAACCCCACAAGAAGACTACTCACTCATTATCAAGAATAAAACACCCATAACAAGAGAAAATATTATCACTAAACAAGCATCCATAATGATTAACAAGAACAATGATACTAATAATATGAAAAGATTCAAACAAGATTAAATAAACAAGAATAAGAGTAAGAAAGATTATACCAATACTAAGGATATGAAAAGATGAAATCTTGTATAAATAAGAACCCAAATAAAACCCAAGGTTGTCAATCTTGGAGAATTCTTCAAGTATCCTCTTAATACAAGAACTAATTACAATAATTAACTAAGGATTAACTAAGATTAAGGGAAGATTAAAGTTAATGAGTGAGAGTAAATCTAGGGTTTTGGAGGCTTAAACTAATGTAGGTTCACATAAGATGTCTTAATCTTACAAGAAGGGAGTATATATATGGGTACAAGAATGAAGGAGAAGAAAAGAAGAAGTGCGGGTGAGCTGTAGCCCATCCCGATCGGGACGGATCATCCCGATCGGGAAGGGTTCTGCCATCCCGATCGGGAAGGTCTCAACCCGACCGGGAAGGACCCACAGTGGCGCTCCTAAACGTGCATCCCTTCCCGATCGGGAAGGCCACCATCCCGACCGGGAAGGGTCTTGTATGCCTTCCTTAAACGCTCTTTGGTACTTCCTTGCCTCTCATGGGCTTCCCACCGATTCTCGGGACTCGGGATCGGGTCTCGGAGGCTCGGGATCGATTCCAAGGTCTCGAGTCATCGTTCCTTTATCTCGTTGGCTCCAAAATGTGTATGTATTGAGTCGGAATCGCTCCAACTCTTCCAAATTGGTCTCGGGAACCTGAAACGAACTAAAGGAAGCATAAGAAGCCCATGAATCGCTCCAAAGGAGCGATTCCACAAGGAAAAAGGGACCAAAACACAACAAATAGGCACTACAAACTACACTTATCATCTGTGAAGTCTACATCTCGTTCCGAGTCTCCGAGATGAAAAGTAATGTGAGGGGGGTCGTCATCTCGATGGACCTCTAAGGTGGACAAGAATTCAAGTGTGTAGCGCTTATACGTGTTCGCGTGCTTATCGTAAAAGTTCGCTAACCCAATACGAGTCAATAGCGTGAACACCTCATCACTAATCCCGAGCGTCTCCAATGCCAAATTATCGACAAACTTAGTTGACATAATAACTCGATCAAATAGTTGGCGCCATACCGATTTCTGTGTCGCACTCAAATTCTTACACCCCATATAGTCAACCGGGGTCGTCTTTTGCTTTTTCGGGGCCATAACTTAAGAGTTTCTAGGACAGCTGACACTAACTAGTGAAAACTACCTAAAATATGTAAACTATGAACTCGGACGACACCCGACTCAGACCCAAACACGTAGACGAACCGTGACAGACTAGATTGACACGAAACGGGGTGCTGACTACAACTAGGCTGCTTAAATCACACGGAATAGACAGAAATCAACTCAGAAATCAGAATTTCCCCAATTAGGATTAGAAACTCATAGACAGTACACAAACTATGGCATTAGAGAAATGAAACAGAAGAGGGCGAGAGGAGGGAGTTAAGGACTTACAACCTAGACAGACACGGAACGAAAACCGGAGCCAGAAGGGCCGACGACAGCACCCACGCGACACAGACAGGCAGCAGCACCAGCGACAGACGACGACGGACCCACGCGAGTCGCATAGCGGCCGCGCAACTCGCCTGACGACGGAGACAGCAGACTCTACGACGCTGACCGACAACAGCACCGGCGACACAAACCGACGACGACGAACGATCAGTGAACAGGGCAGTGCTGACCGGATGACGGCGATTGGAGATGAGTGAAGGGAAAGAGATATGGAGTAGAGATTAGGGATTTGATTTGGAGATTTATTTTTGAAATTGAATTGGGGAAAGAGGAGTTAGGGTTTTGAATTTGGGGTAAGATTGATTTAGGGAAAGAGATAGGAAAGGAATAGAAGGGGTCGAAATAAGTCAACTGTTTACGTCTTTTTGATTTTTAATTTTTTTTTTAATAATAAAATAATACCTGTGAGAGGGGGACCCGCGCGAGTCGCATAGAGGCCGCGCGACTCGCGCCAATGCCTGTAACTTCGTCCCCTTTTCGATTTTTCTTCAATTTTTGCACCAATTTCAAGGGGTCTCCATGCTAGTCGCCCAGTCCCCTGGAAAATCGACACTCTCCTTACCTATCAAAACATGAAAAGTTAGTAATAAAACTAAGTAAATAAAAGAAACCAACTATTAAGGAAAATAACGAAACTAATACTACGACCTATGACCCGTAAAACAAAATTTTACAAGAAAGATCTACAAGACACGGGTTGCCTCCCGGAAGCGCTTTTGTTTAAAGTCGTTCGCTCGACTAAGTGGCGAGGTGAGTTAATCTTCATAAATGGGCTCGTAGAGAGTCAAACTCTCCACCGTCTCAACTCGAAACCCCTCATAATACGGTTTTAAGCGTTGACCGTTCACTTTCAGAACCTTATTCGTATCCAAGCTACGTATCTCAATAGCTCCATGATGGGATACATCCGTAACTTCATACGGTCCTACCCAACGTGAACGTAGTTTACCGGGAAATAGCTTGAGACGTGATTGAAAAAGAGCACTTTTTGACCAACAATGAATTCTTTTCTCGATATCATTTTGTCATGTAAATGTCTCATCTTTTCCTTGTAAATCGCCGCGTTTGCATAAGAATCATTTCGAATCTCCTCAAGTTCTTGTATCTCCAATTTCCGGCTTTCACCCGCTCCAACTAAGCTTGTATTGAAGCTTTTGATCGCCCAATAAGCTCGATGTTCTAACTCTACGGGCAAGTGATACGGTTTTCCAAAAACTAACCGATATGGAGACATCCCTATGGGTGTCTTGTAAGCGATCCGATATATATGCCCACAACGCATCTTCTAAGCGTTGACTCCAATCCTTCCGATTAGGATTGACCGTTTTCTCCAAAATAGATTTCACTTCTCTATTTGACACCTCGGCTTGCCCGTTAGTTTGCGGGTGATACGCGGTCGATACTTTGTGGGTCACAAAGTATTTTTTCAATAAAGCGTCAATGGTTCTATTGCAAAAATGCGTTCCACGGTCACTGATTATGGCTCTCGGAAGTCCAAACCTAACAAATATGAAGGATTTGATAAAATCTCCAACCACTTTAGAGTCATCAGTTTTCGTGGGTATCGCTTCTACCCACTTCGATACATAATAAACAGCGAGTAATATATAAATAAATCCAGAAGAGTTAGGAAACGGTCCCATGAAATCAATCCCCCACACCTCGAATATTTCACAATAAATAATAGGGATTTGGGGCATTTCATTTCGTTGGGATATGTTCCCCACCCTTTGACAGTTGTCACAGCACTTACAGAACGCATGCGCATCTCGAAACAAATGTGGCCAATAAAAACCACAATCGAGTACCTTCTTCGCTGTTCTCTTGGAGCCAAAGTGTCCACCACATGCATGAGAATGACAAAAGGTGAGAATAGAGGACATCTCACTCTCAGAAACACACCGCCTAATGATCTGATCCGAGCAATGTTTCCACAAGTAGGGGTCATCCCACACATAATATTTCGCGTCACTGCGAATCTTATCTTTCTGAGCTTTAGAAAAACGAGTTGAGAACTTGTTAGAGACCAAATAATTAACAATATTCGCATACCAAGGTTCTAGAGTACGTAAAGCAAACAAAGTTTAATCAGGAAAAATCTCCTTTACCGACTCCAAACCATGGTCATGGTCATCATTCTGAACCAACTGACTCAAGTGGTCCGCAACCACGTTTTCTGCCCCTTTCTTGTCCTTAACTTCAATATCGAACTCACTAAGGAGGAGATGTAACACCCGCTATTTTCCTAAGCATTTTCATTCTTTCCGTTAAGACTCCGTCTTAACTCTGTCACTTTTGGCCTCATATTTCATCATTTTACTAAGCTCTATTTTAAATTTTGAGTTTGATAATTTTATTTTTTAATTTTAAAGATTTAAATTCTTTTTAAATCCATTTATTTGGTTTCTTCGTAAGGTAATTAATTTTTCCGCAAGGAATTCTATTTCTCTTCGAATTGACATTTTTAAGCTTGGATTTAAGTTTTCCTTTTCCTAAAAATGTTTGAATACGTTTCTATAATATTTCCAACTAGTAAATATTTTTATTTACAAAATTTAGTTGTTCATGATTTTTATTACGAAGCTTCGCGAATAATTATTTTCTTACGCGAGGTTTACTCGAATTACTTTGAAATGCCTTTAACTATTTTACGATTATATTTTTTTATCAACTTATAAATTATTTGAGACCATTCCCTTACATTTTGGACCGACTAAGCTCTTGGTCACAAGTTTTATTACGTTTTATTTAAATGTTTCATTTTATCACGTTAAAACGTAAACGTAAGATAATTTCTTTTCATTCATTGTTGCATTATTATCAAAACTCTTCATACTCCTTTTTCTTTTCTTTTTGGCCGGCCACCTTAGCATATCACACATAGTTTTCATCAATCTTTAAATCCCATGTATAATTAGGAAACCATCCATTTCCTTACATCATTTTATTCATTTATCAAAAGTTAAAAAAAATTCTATCATTATCCTTTTGGCCGTGACACTTCCCTCCTATTCTAGGATTATTTTGCTTCAATTCTAGTCTTAATCGACTCAAATTCATCGTCAAATTATCCTCTTTCCGATCTCTTCGTTAAGGTATTAATCAACGTCGTTTTCGATCAATTTTTACCTTGATTTTTATTAGTTTTCTCATGGTATTTTTCTGCCATGATTTTCGTATTTGGTAGGATTTTTGGACGATCCCGAAGCCGACGAATATATCGTTGATTCAGACTTGGAGTAGAGGTAACGTCGATGTTACTCGGTATTGCATGATTTTATTTGTGTAATTGCATGTATATTATTATAATTTTATTTTTGGCAATATATGTATGTCATGAATTCTGGAAAATTTTTAAAAGTTGAAAATTTGTATGTTTCGGTATTTTTATCGCTTTTACGAGATTAACGATTTAATTGTTATATTAATTTGTAAAATCATAATATTCGGCCTAAACATTTAATATATGTTTACATTCTGTAAAATTGATATTTTTGATGATCTATAATAATTTAGGATTTTTCTGATATTTTAAATATCGATTATTGAATTATTACCGTTTACGGACAAAAACGATTAAAAGCCGATTTTTAGTTCTAGTACCTAAACATTTTATTTTAATCTGATTTTTGGCGTGGTGAAACTTTCTGGTGAAATAGAATTTTCTGATTTTTTTCATAATTTTTCGGAATTGTTAAGTGGATGAATTAATTAATCACTTTAAATCTTCGTTTATCGTTAAAACCGTGTTTGTTGTTTAAATTCTCGATTTACGGTCTTTTGTTTAAATCTGGAAAAAATTATGATTCTGATGATTTCATATTAAAATTTATTTTTATGATTTTTAGTGCCTTAATAAAATGTTAGGAACGATAAGTTTATTAATGAAATCGTTAATTGTGAAAACGGGTTTAAATGACGGTTTTGTTGGTATTTGTTGAATCTGGAATTTTGGAAAAATATGGAAAATTTATATTCTGGAAAATTAGGATTTTAAAGTGTAATAATAATTTTTGGATATTAATACTTAAATCGTTTTGTAATTACTATTTTTATTAATCGTTATTGTCGAGATTGGACGATTAACGAGAAAACGCTTTAAAAATCGAGTTTCATGATTCTGGAAAATTTTCTTTTCTGGACAGAATGTCCATGAATACATTTTAACTATTTTACATAATTTTTGTACTATTTATTAAAGTCTTTAATTAATAAGTATTAATTTTCGGACAAATTGTGCTTTATCGTTAAAATTCTTCGTCTTACCTAAAAGAATTATTTTCCAGCTATTTTGAGAGTGTTTAAGTCTGAAAATTTAAGAGTTAAATCATCCCTTAACATATTCTAAATATATTCAATGGTTTAGTTAAATAAAAGACGTTAAAAGATTTAATTTGACATTTGCCGTAAAATTCTATTTATAATTCTATTGTCGAAACTAATAATAGTTAGGGAATTTTAGCTTTTTAACTTTTGAAAACACCCTAATTAGTATTATTAAAATGTTTAAGACATTTTTAATCATTTTGTAACGCTTATACGATATTTTAATAATTTCATAAAATTAAATGTTCACTCTAATAATTAATATCGTTAAGGCCGAAATTACTAGTTTTCTAAATCTATATCGTTTACTAAAAATGTTGTATTATTTTAAACTACTATTTTGCTATTTTCATATGATGCTATTTTTAGTAAGTTTCTAAAAATAGAAGTTTCCTAAAACAGAAAGTTTCCTCTTTTGGAAAGTGATCCTTTTCTTTTTGTTCTCATATTGTTTATATTGAATACATCTTTTATATATCGATAATGGCTTGTTTTGGGAGTTATGGAATAAGGACGAGTGTGAGGTTAGAGTAATATATTCTGGGGTTTACGTTTTTGCCATCAACTATAAGGCTGGTGTGTCTTTATGGGGCACACTGGTTGTTGAACCGAGCATATATGGTGTTCGGGAGTGTGTGTATATTTTCTTAGACTCGTGCCTCGCATTGTAAGACGCCGTCGGGTTGAACTGAGTATTTATGGTGCTCGGGAGGGGTGTACATATCATCTTAAACTAGGGCCACGCATTTATAAGTCGCCGTCCTATTATGGTTGAGTAGCCTAGTTAGAGATCGAAGTTTGATTTGTTTGAACTAAGTTCTCGAAGCTAGATTTTAGTATTCTCCTAGTGAAAGTCTAGCCGTCTACACTAATCCTATCCATAACGCCATTTTGATTATTTTATTTATTATCGATAAATTGGTTTGCAGGTTGGCAAATATTTTTATGTTTCTTCGGAAACCCTTTTTATTATTTTGTCTTATGGTGAAAGCTTATTTTAATATAATGTTTTACTGTTTTCCATTTTTACTATTTTTCTATAGTAGTAATTACAGTTTTAAAATCCTGTTATACGGCTGGGAGAACGTTGACGTTGCTCCTCACTGATTGTGGCTGTTGTGTTTTTAACATGACAGGTATGCATGTTTCTGGGTGTGGGCTAGCGGGCAGACATGATCCTTGCTCGATTAATTTTAATGATTTTGTTTTGTGGATTGTCAAACCTCTTCGTGGATTGTTTTAATTTTTGGCCATTTTATTTAAGGCCTAACGTTTGACTTTACCATTTAAATTATTACAAGACATAGTTACAGTGTGTTTTAATCCCGACTCTACAGTGTTTCCGCCACTGTATCGCGTTAGAATTTCTAGGGGATTACAGGAGAATCCAACGGATTAGCCTCGGCTTGGCCTCCTTCTTCGTCATCAAATAACGAAGCGCAGAATGATCTGAATAAATAACAACTTTAGTACCAAGCAAGTAAGAACGAATTTTTTCTAAAGCAAAGACAACCGCCAACATCTCTTTTTCAGTAGTCGAGTAATTTCGTTGTGCATCATTAAGGGTCATAGAAGCATAATGAATAACATGAGAAGCTCTCCCATCCTTTTGACCCAAGACCGCCCCTAAAGCATAATCACTCGCGTCACACATAATCTCGAAGGGAAGAGACCAATTAGGGGCTTGAATGATCGGGGCGGTTGTGAGACGAGTTTTTAACTCATCAAATGCCTTCTTGCACGCTTCATCAAAAACGAAGTCAACCTCCTTTTGCAACAATTTGCACAATGATTGTGCAATCTTGGAAAAATCCTTAATAAATCTTCGGTAAAAACCTGCATGTCCAAGAAAGGAGCGAACTTCGCGCACGTTAGTAGGATAAGGTAGAGTCTTAATTGTATCAACTTTCGCTTTATCTACCTCGATCCCCTTACTCGTCACAACATGTCCCAAAACTATACCCTGCTCAACCATGAAGTGACACTTCTCAGAATTAAGTACAAGGTTAGTTTCAACACAACGCTTCAAAACCAGTGATAAATGATGTAAACATGCATCGAAAGAATTACCATGCACAGTAAAATCATCCACAAACACCTCAATCAAATTCTCCACATACTCGGAGAAAATTCTCATCATGCATCGCTGAAATATTGCGGGTGCATTACATAACCCGAACGGCATGCGGCGATACGCAAATGTGCCGAAAGGACATGTAAACGTAGTCTTCTCCTAATCCTCAGGAGCAATTGCTATCTGAAAATAGCCCGAATAACCATCCAAGAAGCAGTAATATGCTTTGCCTGCGAGTCTCTCAAGCATCTGATCAATGAAAGGGAGAGGAAAATGGTCTTTCCTAGTTACCGTGTTCAGCTTACGGTAATCTATACACACTCTCCATCCATTTTGGACTCGAGTAGGTACTAAATCCCCATCCTTATTCTCTACAACTGTGACCCCACTTTTCTTAGGGACAACCTGAGTGGGACTAACCCACTTGCTATCAGAAATAGGATAGATCATACCTACTTGCAGAAGCTTCAATACCTCCTTCTTCACAACCTCCATCATAGGAGGGTTCAACTGTCGCTGCGGTTGCCTTACCGGTCGTGCCTCATCCTCTAGTAGAATCCGATGCATACAAGTCGATGGACTTATGCCCTTGATGTCGGCAATGGTCCAACCAATAGCTTGCTTATGCTCCTTCAACACCTCCACCAACCGCTTTTCTTGTTCCCTGGTGAGCTTACTAGAGATAATTGCAGGCAATTTATCTCCCTCACCAAGGAACACATACTTCAAGTGATCCGGGAGTGGTTTCAGTTCTACAACTGGTGCCTGCAAAATAGATGGTAACAAAGTGTCACTAGGCACAGTTAGTTGTAATGAAGGTGGAACCGTGTGCACGAAGGACACCCCAGTCAACTCAGCTGCTGTTTCCTGCAAGTTAGCAGACACTAAATCATCATACTTCTTTTCTGCTATACCGTTCTCAATCACGACCTGCAACTCATCTGGGTTGTCCAAATCGAAAGTTTCCTGCACTAATGGCTCAAAAACATCAATAAGACATAAAGAATGGTCCTCGGTGGGGAATTTCATAGCATTGAAGATATTATACTCCACCACCTGACCATCAAACTCCATAGTAAGAGAACCGCTGCAAACATCAATCTTAGTTTTCGCAGTTTTCATAAATGGTCTCCCTAACAGTTAAGGGTGAGCAAAACCGGGTACCCGAACCGGTTTTCAAAACCGGTTCGGGTACCCGATTTTTAAAAAACTCATTTTTCCGAACCGAAACCGACCCGGTTTAAACCGGGTAACCGGTTTTTTTTCATTTTGTAAACCGAAACCGAATCGATTTTAACCCGTACCGGTTTCTATGACCCGGTTTTTAAATAAAATGGCGATCATTGTTATAAACCGGTTTTTTGAACTGGTTTCCGAACCGGTTTTTGACCCGGTTTCACTAATATTCCATAAAAAAATCAAAAAAGTGAGAATTTTTTCCCTTTAAAAGTATAAACCGGTTCAAAACTGGGTACCCGGTTTTGAAAATTTATGAACCGAACCCAAACCGGTTTTCACTAAAAAAAACCGGTTCGGGACCCGAACCGGTTTTCAAATTCTAAAACCCGAATTTTCGGGTTTTTTTAACCGAGTTTCGGTTCGGTTTCGGTTTTTTTTGCTCACCCCTACTAACAGTATAGGGGCAGCATGTCTATCGTGCTCCATGTCTAGCACATAAAAATCCGCAGGAAAAATCAATTTATCAACCATGACCAAAACATCTTCTATGACTCCCTTAGGATAAACATTGGACCGATCCGCTAATTGAATGACAATATTAGTTTTACTCATGGGTCCAAGTTTAAGTGACTGATAGATGGAATAAGGAAGCACATTAATGGAAGCACCCAAATCTAACATAGCTCTATGAAATTCGGTGTCTCCTATAGTACAAGGTATTGTGAACATTCCCGGATCTCCACACTTAGTGAACAATTTACCTTGAAACACGGCCGAAAAATGTTCACTTACCTTCACCTTCTCGATTCCCTTAAGCCTATTATTCCTCTTTATGGTACAAAGTTCTTTTGAAAACTTTTGTGGACATGACATAGGTCCACCCCGACGCGGTCACGCGCGGGTTTGGGGAGGCGAATGAATCTCCATATGAGAATGGATCGAATTGAAATTTAGGTCTATGTGGAGTCGCCACCGAATTTTGTGGTTATTCGGAACCATTCGAGCCCACTCTATGTCGTAGTGGGCCGTATACAAAATACGGCCCATTTCCGATGTCAGAGTTTATTGGGCTCGTCCCTTTGCATTGCGATACCGATACCGACGTTATCGGATATCGTGTATTGAATGACTCTCGTGCGCCAACGGTTTCGGGCATCCGGAAACTGATGTTCTGAGTAAGGGGTGAGGGTACGTGTTGGGAAGCCCACAAAGGACACCCAACCCCGCCCGCACATTAGCGGCCTCTACTAAGAATTCGAATGACTTATAATACGCGCGTTAGTAAAACGGGAAAATGATATGCAAAGATTATTTTCCCTACACATGTGAATGGAATTGAAACGGGTTTCTAAGTCAATTTAATGCAATTAATTCTACGTCAAACTGGAATTTTAGCATGTGGGTTCATTTAGTACAATAAACGAACAATAATTAAATTGACAAAAGAAATAACAAATGCGTTAGCAACGATGTAATGAAATAACGAATAATAACGGTTTGTGCAAATATTGAATGAGATGGGATGATAAGATGCGAATATGAGAGGCATGGTTTGAAAAGGTAGTAATACACATGATTAATTAAACACGTGTTGACATAAATCGCAAATTACTACCGGGTTTTGAAAATAGAATAATGTACGATTTATTGTGTTAATCGTTATGGGTCACTCGAGCGAGTGGTTGATGGACTCGATCGAGTGGACCTGTAAAAGACGATTCTGTTTGCGCTACAGACCGTACTCGGCCGAGTTACTGACCAACTCGGTCGAGTACGTGGCCACTCGATCGAGTCACTGTGAGACTCGATCGAGTGGTGGTCGTGACATGCATTCTGACTCGATGTTGTGATGTCACTCGATCGAGTGACTAAGGCACTCGGTCGAGTGGCATCTGTACGAATTGTAATTCGCTTGCAATTTAATTGTTGATTTTGTTAAACCGAATATAAATATTGTTGAATTTATGCCCGATTCTAAATTTGAATACTCATCGTATCCCATATTCGATTATTGAATCGATATGGGATATGAGAGTGAAATAAAAGAAGATAAATTAATTTTAGTCGCGTTAAATTAATTATCGTGATATGAATAAATCACGTTAACTAATTCATATGACTTGATTGTTAGATTCGATATCCAATTATGGAATTGGTATCGAATCTAAAATCGACGCTTTACTTGAATAAAAAAAAGGACTTGATTCCCTCAACTTCTCCGACATCGGAATAAATCCCTAGGGATTGTGATGTCGGATCCGCATCAACGGGTTTCGACCCTTATTAAAATTGATTTTAAAAAATGATGAATGCAAGATTAATGATGATGATGACGAGAAATAATGATGAATTGTTGTTTAAGTTAATTTATCTCAATAATCAAATAGTCGGGGTACCGGGATAAGCGACCGACGACGCGTGTGCAGTACACTTGTATATGCGGTTTTCCTTATCCCGGTATCCTTCTTATTCGACACAAATCGATAAATATTTTAATGCTTTGATATTAGTAGTATTATCGATATTATGACGCAACGAAATAAATAAATAAAACGAAAGAAGACGGAGAAAAAGGGACGGACGACGAAGAGAAAAAGGAAAGGAAAGAGAGGGTTTTGACACCCTCAACCTACATGTTCTTGTCTCGGTGCGGACTCGTAACCGTGGCTTCTACACAAGAGTCTTCGAGGTTTTACGTAGGTTAAGTTATGGTGGCTCGGGATTGATTCCTAAAACTAGGTTTAGGGTTTTGCTAGTGTCGAATTGCTAGGGTTTGTAAAAAAGATGTAGTATGTGTGTGTAGGGTTGCTCTAGGGTTTGTAAAAGCTGCAAAAAGATGTGAAAAGTTGTGTAATTGTGTTGCATGGGGGTTGCTTATATAGGCGTGGCTAGGGCACCGGTTTAGGGTTACTCGACCGAGTATGGGGCTAACTCGGTCGAGTATGGGGCTAACTCGGTCGAGTGGCCCGTGAAGCCTGCCGCCGGGCTCAAAACAAGCCCACTCGATCGAGTGGGTGGGTCACTCGATCGAGTGGCCCAGTCGGGTTGCACGGGTCCATTGTTTTGGACCTTGACCTTGGGTGTTTGATGGGTTTTGTGTTTGATTTGGACTTTTGAGGATTGTATGGCTGTTTTGTGTGTCTCGGAAATGACTTTGACCGGGGTTGACCCAATCGCAAAAAGTCGGTTTTATTTCCGGTGTCGGTTTCGGCCCAAATTAGTCTTGTTTGACTCGGAATGATCCACTGGGCCTGGATTTGAGGTCTGATTGGTGAGATTTGTACTCTGTAAGTGTGTTAGCCAGCGATTAATGGATTTGAGCCCGTATCCGAGCGCGTAGAAACATGTTAGCGTCCGATCATCATCGGGTATTTTTTGGAAACTGCCATAGACACCTGGCGGTCAAAATGCGGGTGTCTACAGAGCCCTTACTCTGACTGAGGCTTGGACAGGGCGAAAGTCAGAGTAGCTACCAAGCCCGTTAAGACCTGGTAGACTTCCGGTCGGGTCGTTTATAGTCCATTAGACTCGCGTGAAGGGCTCGCCAGCCATAAGACAGAAATCATACCTGCGCTGGATGATTGTACTCTGTGGGGAATTTGGGCTTGTCGCGTAAGCCCTGGGTGTGCCTGTGTGTTGGCCCATCCCGTGCTATCCCGAAAAATGCTGCTGGGGAGATTTGACTGCTTGCATGTCTTTGCTTGAGTCGTACCTGTATAAGTTACATAAAATGCATGCAACACGTAGGTAGTAAAATGACTCGTGCTGGGAAAAATGATTTTTGAAGTTTTTGAAATTTTGGAATTTTTGAAGGAATTGACTCCTAAAGAAATTAGGAAAGTTCGGGATGATTATCTTCAAGCTAGTATCGGGACTAGGCTTGTGGGTTAATTCCCTTTTGGAATTGGGAAACTTTTCCTAGAAGTGATATGGAAAGAGATTTGCAAGGCTAATGCTATATATAGCCTCCTATGCTCTTGATTTTCTTCATAATTCCATCACAAGAAAATCTTTTATTTCCCTTAAGGCAAAAAGAAAGTCTCTTTATCCCCTTAAGAAATCCATCATGGGGATCGATAGATTGAGTGCTATGTTGCAGGCGTGGTCCCGACAGTTTAGGGATGCCGATAGGGTGGTCTTGAACCAGACGGGTATAACTCAGCTGTACCCGTTCCGTCAGATGGTGGTCGACCGTTACTTCTTGGATGCATGCTTGGCTTATTGGGATGACATATATCATGTCTTTGCTTTCCCTCGGGGCGAGGTCTGCCTTTTACCTGAAGAGATTGCTGCGATAGGAGGGTGGAACCCCATGCTCCGTCCTGCCGTCCCGTATTCGATCCACGACCGGAGGAGGAAGCTTCGAGAATTTTTAGGGCTTTCCCACAATGAGGTGTCTTGCATGACTCAAGATGATAACACAGTCTCCTTGATCGATCTGGCCGAAAAGTTTATGAACCCACACGATGTCCAGGTGAGATCAGTCCATAGCCGTAGGGCTTTTTCTTTTTGCATGCTCCATGTATATGCCTTTGAGGGTCACATGGATTTATTGTCTTGTATGGGTCATATCCGTCTATTAACCGTGGTTGATTTAATGGAGACGGAGCATAGCCCGGCCTGGCTGATCACGGGTGAAATAATCCAAGGCTTGGACAACCGCAAGAGGGATCAGTCCGTTCGTCTTACCGAAAGCACCCATTAGTTGCAAGTATGTCGATTTTTTTTATTTTTCTTGATTTCTCGATTTTTGAATTTTTTTCGAGAATTCGGCTACTGCAATGGGCACTCGATCGAGTCACCCTGGCACTCGATCGAGTGCCTTCGTAAAAAGGCTTCTGTTTGCTTCCAGTGACGCCACTCGATCGAGTCGCCCTGGCACTCGATCGAGTGTCGTCTGTTTCGTCTTGAGATCTAATGCTTTTGTCTTCTTTTTCCAGATTTGGCTTTATGAGAGGCTATCGGTGATAGATCCCCCACTTGATGCTAGTAATTACCGCCACAACCAATTAATGACGAGGAGGCGGGCCATCGATTTTTCTCGCCTGATTAGCCAGAAATATTGGGACGAGGTACTATCAATCCACGGTGGGCGGTTGATCCGATGGGTCGTTCCATGGTGGCCCATCTATGTTTGGACTGGCTTGGACCCGAGGGACAAAGCCCGCTACTAAGTGATCTTGTCTTTTAGGCAGACGATTCATCTCTACCCGGATCGCATACTAAGGCAGTATGGACGGGCTCAACGGATACCCGAAGTAGAAGCAGTTGTGAGTGACCCTACCCAACTGACTGATGTGATGTGTGATACTTGGGCGCAAAGATGGTATACCCGACACTCTTGGCCCGTTTCCAAATCTCAGCATTCGATCTGGGTTTCGGACTCATACGTGAAGTGGACCAAAGCAGGTGATGCCAAGGCCCGAGCTGCTTTGAAGGTTGACAAAGCCTTTGACCTGCTGAGAAGGGAGCAAGCTAAAGACAACAGGGGGTTCTTTGATGAGGGAGACACTCCAGCTACCCCAGTCCGTCAAATGTCTGGGCAAAAGAAAAAGGCTAAGACTCAAGCTGAAGGGTCCGGTGCTAAAGGTGCTCGGGGGAAAGTGAGCCCCCAGACAGACTTGGAGAGGAGACTGGGCCCTAGACTAGCCGTGCAGGACCGACTTGGCCCACGAGACAGATTGCCCGAGCATGTGCGAGCCCGACTTGGGCCGAAGACTGTGATTGAAGACCCGTCGTCAAAGAAGTGGGCTCGTGCTAAGGAGGTTCCCCTGGTGATTAGGGAACGCTCATCCCCACCTCGACGACCTCGGGCTCCACGCGACCCGAAGGACAAGGGAAAGGGGAAGATGCCGGGATATTAGTCTCCTAATTTTATTATTTAAATATTATTATTACTTTTGTGGTGCATTTTTTTTTTTTGATTCCCGAGTTTATCGAGATATTAATAAAGACGTATTATTGAATACCGTTCTCGTCTTTTCGTTTATTGCAGTGGTTGTACCCTTTTGAGAGGTTGCCTACGTATCCACAATTAGCGGAATCAAACCAACCGTAGTTCAAAATTTTGATTTGATTGATTTTTGCAATTTTTGAAATACATCAAGATTATTAATTCGAGATGTGCGACGGTAGAATAATTAATTCTAACTCATTGACTTGTCTAAAATTTTGAAAATTTATAAAAACACTAAGTTTTATAAATTTTTGCAAATGCTATTGAGATTGGGCTTATGGGTAGTAGCGCTTCAGCTGGTCCAAGTTGGTCGGGTTGACGAACTCGTTACCGTCCAGGTCCGTTAGCACCACTGCTCCTCCCGATAGGATTTTCTTGACTAAGTATGGCCCAGCCCAATTGGGTTTGAACTTTCCCCTTGGGTCAACCGGTAGTAAGGCACAGGCCGATTTTAGGACCAAATCACCTTCTTTGATTTTCCTGGGCCTAACCCTTTTGTTGAAAGCCCGTTGGATTCTCTTTTGATATACTTGAATATTATTGAGGGCACGGGACCGCCGTTCGTCTAAAAGGACTAGCGAATCGTATCGGGCTTGGACCCAATCTGCTTCGGGACCTGGCTTTCAAGCAAAATCCTTAGGGATGGTACTTCTAGCTCGACCGGTTGGACTGCTTCCATCCCATACGTCAGATAGTATGGAGTGGCTCCGGTTGCGGTGCAAATCGAAGTTCGGTACCCCCATAAGGCAAAAGGTATCTTGTCGGGCCAGTCCCGATAATTCTCAGCCATCTTTTTTAGTATGGTGACAATTGTTTTGTTGGCCGCTTCTACCGCTCCATTGGTTTGAGGTCGGTAGGGTGAAGATGTATGCCTCTGAATTTTGTACTTCGCCAGTAAGGCGGTAGTTTCAGCTTGGAAGTGGGTCCCGTGATCACTGATAAATTCGTGAGGGATCCCGTATCGGCATATGATCTTATTTTGGATAAATTTGGCCACGTGCTTGGCGTTCAAGACACGGTATGACTCGGCTTCAACCCATTTGGTGAAGTAGTCGATGGCCACCAAGATGAAGCAATGTCCTCCCGTCCCGGAAGGATGCACCTTTCCAATTATGTCTATTCCCTATGTCGAAAATGGCCATGGTGATGTCATGGTATATAATAGGGAAGATGGCATATGCTGTACATTACCGAAGATCTGACAGTTATGGCAGTGCTTGACGTATAACTGGCAGTCTGTTTCCATGGTGTTCCAGTAGTACCCGAGCCTCATGATTTTGCGGGATAGCATATGGGCGTTCATATGCGGACCGTTTTCACCGTCGTGGACCTTGGCCATGACTTTTTCGGCTTGTATTTTGTCGATGCATAGGAGGAGAGCTCCCTATGCCGTCTTTTTGTATAATTGCCCGTCGTCAGTACGAACAAATTGAGTTGCTAATCTTCGCAAGGCCTTTTTGGCCCGATTTTCAGCTTCCGGGGGATATTCTCCCGTTGTCAGGTAGGTTAGGACGGCTTGATACCAAGGTTCTGGGTCAGTTATCTCGATATCGTGAATGGCATGGATGTATGCTGGCTCTGACCGCCTTTCGACACAGATTGGCATGCTGGTCAGGTGATCTGGGATGTTCAGTAAAGATGCTAATTTGGAAAGTGCATCTGCAAACTGGTTTTCTTCCCGAGGCAGGTAGATATACTCTACTTTCTGGAATTGTTTCTCTAGAACCCTTACTCGTGCTTGGTAAGCTACGAGATTGGCGTTCCGAGTTTTCCATTTTTGGAGTGCTTGATTGATGACCAATGATGAATCACCGTGGACCCGGAGGTTTTTTACCCCTACATCAGTGGCGACTTGCAACCCGTGAATGCATGCTTCGTATTCGGCTGCGTTGTTGGTCACGTCGAAGTCCAACTTGATGGATAAGGGAGTGTGTTCCCCTCGGGGTGAGATTAACAGAATTCCGACCCCAAATCCTCGGAAGTTGGATGCTCCATCAAAATACAAATCCCATGTCTCGGTATCGGTATGGAATATGTCTTCATCAGGAAAGGTCCATGTATCAGTGTGGCCTTCTTCGGATATTGGGCTGTCAGCGAGGAACTCGGCAACTACCCGGCCTTTGATGGTTTTTAATGGTACAAACTTGAGGTCGAACTCGGATAACATTAAAGTCCATCTTGACATCCTGCCGTTGAGGATGGGCTTCTCGAATAAGTACTTGATTGGATCTAATTTGGATAAAACATGTACCTCGTGGCTAAGCATGTAGTGTCGGAGCTTTTTAGTGGCCCAAACTAATGCTAGGCACGTTTTCTCGAGCATTGTGTATTTGCATTCATATTCGAGGAACTTTTTACTAATGTAGTAAATAGCCCGTTCTTCCGAATCGACTGTCTAGGCCAGCATAGCCCCCATGGCTGTCTCGGTCGTCGTTAGGTATAACGACAAAGGCAGACCGTGTTGAGGTGACATTAGTACCGGCGGAGCAGACAGGATCTCCTTGATTTTATCGAAGGCCTCTTGACATTTATCGTCCCATAGCACCGGTTCCTCGATCTTCAGTTTCTTGAAAATGGGCTCGCATACCATGGTTAGTTTTGAAATGAACCGGCTGATGTATTGGACTTTCCCGAGAAACCCCCTTATTTCCTTTTCTGTCTTGGGTGGTTGCATCTCGGTGATGGCTTTGATTTTAGCTGGGTCGCCCTCGATGCCATGTTGGCTAACAATATGGCCCAGCAACTTGCCCGACGTTACCCCAAAACTGCATTTTTGTGGGTTCAGTCTCATGTTGTACTTAGGGCCGAGATATGCCCGCTTCGGTCCTTGGATTTGACGATCATATCGTCCACATAGACCTCCACTTCCTTATGCATCATGTCGTGTAGCAAAGTAGTGGCGGTCCGTTGATAAGTAGCCCCGGCGTTGATAAGCCCAAATGGCATGACGGTGTAACAGTAAGTACCCCATGGTGTAATGAAGGTGGTCTTACCCATATCCTCCTCTGCCATTTTAATCTGATTGTATCCGGCATACCCGTCCATGAACGATAGAAGGGCATGATCAGCCGTATTATCCACCAATATGTCGATGTGTGGTAACGGAAAATCGTCTTTTGGGCTGGCCTTGTTTAGGTCCCGGAAGTCCACGCATACTCGCACCTTGCCGTCCTTCTTGGGTACTGGCATGATGTTTGCAACCCAGTCTGGATATTCAGACACTTGTATAAAACCTGCTTTGAATTGTTTATCGACCTCCTCCTTGACTTTAAGAGACCATTCGGGCTTCATTCTTCTGAGCTTCTGTTTTACCGGTTTGCACTCATCTTTGATGGGTATTCGGTGTTCGGCTATTTCTCGATCTATTCCTGGCATGTCCTTGTAGGACCATGCAAATCCGTCTTTAAATTCTAGGAGGAGGTCTGCGAATTGTTTTCTCTCCTCTGTATCTAAAGATAGGCCCAACTTAAGCATCTGGGGCTCTAAAATGGTTCCCACATTGATGGACTCGGTTTCTTCGATTACCGGATCTCGGGATTCTCTTTGCTCGAGCTGCTCGACCAGATGTTGAGGTAAAGGTACCTGTTCGTCGGGTTTCTCAATGTCATTGCATATAAAATTTTTGAAATTGAGAAAATTTTGGAAGTAAGACAAGTCGTAAGCAGAACGGTGTTCGTTATTATTATTGATAGTAAATTTTGAAAATAGCTCGAATAGAGCTGCCATCTGATCGTTGGTCATTGGCGGGATAGGTAGAGGTCTTGGGACAGGCCCCGAGACCTCAGTGGATGTGGCTAAAGGAAAGGGAGTTACAGACTCGATACTAGCACCTGACCCCCTAGACTCGGACTCTGACTCCGACTCTGACTCTGACTCAGACTCGGACTCGATATCCGGCATGTCTCCCTCGCCGGTGGTCAGCTTATAGACCCGTCCTTGACCGTCGGTCCATTTTATGGTCTTCCTCCAAGCCCTTGTCTCGGTGTTGGCACCGACCTCGGTGATTAGCTTGGTTGGGTCGAACCGATCGCTGCGGAGGATCAAGTTGACCAGGTCGTCCTTTGGAGCAGGGACGGTCTTATCTTCTCCAAATAAGAGCCCCAGTACGGGTTCGGAGTTATCTTCACCTTTTTTGGACTCGTCTTGGATAATGGTGAATATATCATCGGGGATATAGTTGCATTCCCGAGCCGTTTTGGTCTCGGGATATGTGATGGTGGGTTGGTAGAGTCCCACTTGAATGGCTCCGAAGACTGGAGTGACGAAGTAGTCAGTTAACTTCGGGCTATAAGGGCCTATGTAAGTACCCTTGAGGATGTAAGTGGCCTTGTGAATACCGGCCTGGACCACATTTTCTGGGATTATGGCATATCACAGCCCGAATTGTGACTCGCCATCATTCAGGACTTCGATGATCTTCCCAGCTGGAAGATGCGGTCTCGAGGTAGCTCCGGGTAGGTAACCCAGATTCTGTAGCATCATGTCGATGGTGGTAGTGAAGTAGGGCCTGAAGAGATATTCATCCTCGATCATACCCACGAAGTCGAATCCTCGCGGTTCAGCCCGGTTCGTGGCATTACAGCTAGCCACGTTTATTGGGGTCGCCTCCAGTGTGATGATACCGTCTTTGAGGGGCATCTTGACTTTTCGGTGGAGTGTAGATGTCACGGCCTTGACTGCGTGGATCCAAGGCCTTCCTAGCAAGAGGTTGAATGATGAGGTGACATCTATCACCTAGAATTCCATCTCCTTTTCGATTGGACCCGTTATGATCTTCAATTTAACGGCCCCGGCGACTGGCTTTGGGCTTCCGTCGAAAGCCTGGATAGTTTGCGCGGTCGGGAGATAGTCGGCATCAGTGATGCCGAGGGCCCTAGCAGTCCTTAGGGGTAGGACGTTCACGGCTGATCCATCGTCTATAAGAGTCATCGGGAGGTACTTACCCTTGCAGATGACCGTGATGTATAGGGCCAGATTGTGATTGGGCCCAAATGATGGCAGATCAGATTCGGCGAAGGTTATGAGTGGGCCTTCGTTCTTGGACTTGCCCTTGAGGTAGGGCATGATAGTAGCTACCATTTCAGCAGGGGTAGCTTCTGAATCGATCTTGATTTCATCGAGAGCCTTGGTCAGTGCTTCCCGATGAGCTTGTGAGCTAACCAGTAGTTGCCATATGGTTAAGTCCCTCTTCATTTGTTGGACCAAAGCCGTGTCGTTGCTTGGTTCCTTGGAGGTAGACCCCGTCCTGGCAGGTTCAGTGACGGGTGTTGGGGTGGCGCGCCCAGCAGTGGCGAGGTGGTTGGTGGCCAAGGCTTTGGACTTGGCTTTCCAGACCTCTTCGAGGGTGATGGGGACAACTTCCCCTTTTGCTAGGTATACGTCGTCCTCGTCATCGAACCATATCCCGTTGATTTGTGGGATAAAAGGAGAAATGAGGTGGGAACAATCGATTACCTCTCCCGTAAATATGGCATGGGCGCTGAACGGGTTTTCTTTGTTGCTCGGTTTGTCTCCGGGCAACGGGATCTTCCCGCTCTCGATAAGATCTTGGATTAGATGCTTTAGTTTCTAACATTTTTCAGTATCATGCCCGTCACCCCGGTGATACTGATAGTAGGCTTAAGCATTATAGTATTTGGACCTCTTCTCTACTGGAGGCTCTGGAGTTGGGCCTATTGGTTGGATCAGACCCTTCGAGGATAGCCTTTGTAAGGCATAAGTATAGGTAGTCCCAAATATCTGTGAATACCCGATCTGGTGTATTCTTTTTGGATGAGGTGTCGAGCAGATTTACCTCGTCAAAGATGTTGCGGGTTGCAGCTGCAGGTGTGGGCTTGTTTGTAGACGAACTAGCCCCTTGATAGCCTTTGGTAGAGGCCTTAGTCAGGTTCTCTAGCCTTAGGTCATCCTCGATCCGGGTGCCCATTTCAGTAAGGGCGGCAAAATTGGGGATGATAGCATACCGGAGATGGACCCGGTAGGATGGGAGGAGGTTCTTGACAAAGGCCTCCACCAGCACTTTTTCGCTGGGCTTTTCGACCATCTTCACACTCTCGGCCCGCCATCTTTGCAGATACTTGGTGAACCCTTCTTTGGGCTCTTGGGCCATCACTTCCAGAGTACGCATTGTAGTCTGGATTTCAGTATTGTCAGCATAATTCCGAGCAAACTCGGTGGCCATATCGTCCCAAGTTTTGTATTTCTTGGAATCGAGATTGTAGAACCAGGCCTTAGGATGTTTCTCCAAGGAAGAAGGGAACAAGTGCTTGAACATAGTTGACTTCACCCCCTTGACCGCCATGAAGTCTTTGAAAGCCCGGATGTGGTGGACCGGGTCTTCGGTACCCTCAAACATAGGAATTCCCGTCAAGTTGAGGTTAGCGGGTAGCTCGTTATCCAAAGGTGAATAAGTACGAGCATTTTCGGTGTGGATCGAGTTGTTCATCGATAGGTGGACCTGTTCTTCGAGCCTACGAACAATACTAACCAGCTCGGCCATGGGCCCGGCGGGCTCACCTCCTTCGATAGGGACCGTCTTCTCTACGGTGCTTAGGCGGGTGGACAAAGTTGCTTGGTTAGCCTGGATGGCGGCCAGTTGAGTTTAGATCTTGGTCAAAGCATTTTTCAACTCGTCCATTTTGCGTTGATGTCTGGTTTCGGGTGGCCTGTCTGTAAGAACACCACGTAATCAGAAACTAGCCCAAAATCCCGAAATAGAAAGTACATCCCGAACGAGACTGAAAGGGAAATGACTCGGAAAAGACACCTAGACGGGTGACTTGTGAAATGTGGGCCTTCCTTAGGATTCGGCGGGTGGGCCTAGTCCTGTTCGAAGGAAGGTTCACGTGAGACATCCCCAGACTTTTGGACTCGATTGTGTTGACGGGCCCTCCTTTGTAGGAGTATGTCCTACGTAGGTGGGCCTTGCCTTAGTCTAATAAGGCGGACTGGTATAGGGAAGAAACTCGTGATGTAAGATCGACGGAGTTTCGACGCTAAAGACCTTGACAACTTAAGACTCGACCCGACACTGCTAAATACGGGAAGTCCTAGAAGAGGAAGGTTTTGAAAATTGATGATTTTTGAAAAAGGACCGAGTGGACTCGGTGAATGACCCAAATTTCCGAAAAAAAGACGAAAAGTCATTGGGCCACGGGTTTTGAAAGTTCGAGTTTTGATTTGGGCAACATACCGGCTAGAAAATGGGCTATTTTGAGTAAAATCATAAGTCCTAAATTCGGTATGTGTCCCGGGTTTTGAAATCGAATAATTTGAAAAGGATGCAATTTTGAAAAGTTGACGGTTTTTTGAAAACGACTCGGAAACCAAGTAGCACGTAATCACACAAGCATTATAATGACGCCATGTATGCTCTATACTAAGTCTCGGTCGGTCTATAGGGGGTCTATACCAGTGTAAATAGTCTAGACGTTGATCGGGACGGACTTCCTAAGTCGAGTTGATCTTAGAACATGCCGCGAAACCCACTCGAATCGACTATGAACACCTTTTGACATATCCATATTGGAGTACATCAACGGTATAGTGGGACGTCGGTCGCGAGTACCGGCCCGGGAAAATATGGGTTATGCATGAACCGTAGAACTAAAACGCGTATTGTACTAGTCAAACGATTTCTATTCGAGTCTCACCCTGAGGATGTCGATGGTAAGTCACGCATCAGTTAATCCCCAGCGGAGTCGCCAAATTGTGGACATGACATAGGTCCACCCCGACGCGGCCACGCGCGGGTTTGGGGAGGCGAATGAATCTCCATATGAGAATGGATCGAATTGAAATTTAGGTCTATGTGGAGTCGCCACCAAATTTTGTGGTTATTCGGAACCATTCGAGCCCACTCTATGTCGTAGTGGGCCGTATACAAAATACGGCCCATTTCCGATGTCAGAGTTTATTGGGCTCGTCCCTTTGCATTGTGATACCGATACCGACGTTATCGGATATCGTGTATTGAATGACTCTCGTGCGCCAACGGTTTCGGGCATCCGGAAACTGAGGTTCTGAGTAAGGGGTGAGGGTACGTGTTGGGAAGCCCACAAAGGACACCCAACCCCGCCCGCACATTAGCGGCCTCTACTAAGAATTCGAATGACTTATAATACGCGCGTTAGTAAAACGGGAAAATGATATGCAAAGATTATTTTCCCTAAACATGTGAATGGAATTGAAACGGGTTTCTAAGTCAATTTAATGCAATTAATTCTACGTCAAAGTGGAATTTTAGCATGTGGGTTCATTTAGTACAATAAACGAACAATAATTAAATTGACAAAAGAAATAACAAACGCGTTAGTAACGATGTAATGAAATAACGAATAATAACGGTTTGTGCAAATATTGAATGAGATGGGATGATAAGATGCGAATATGAGAGGCATGGTTTGAAAAGGTAGTAATACACATGATTAATTAAACACGTGTTGACATAAATCGCAAATTACTACCGGGTTTTGAAAATAGAATAATGTACGATTTATTGTGTTAATCGTTATGGGTCACTCGAGCGAGTGGTTGATGGACTCGATCGAGTGGACCTGTAAAAGACGATTCTGTTTGCGCTACAGACCGTACTCGGCCGAGTTACTGACCAACTCGGTCGAGTACGTGGCCACTCGATCGAGTCACTGTGAGACTCGATCGAGTGGTGGTCGTGACATGCATTCTGACTCGATGTTGTGATGTCACTCGATCGAGTGACTAAGGCACTCGGTCGAGTGGCATCTGTACGAATTGTAATTCGCTTGCAATTTAATTGTTGATTTTGTTAAACCGAATATAAATATTGTTGAATTTATGCCCGATTCTAAATTTGAATACTCATCGTATCCCATATTCGATTATTGAATCGATATGGGATATGAGAGTGAAATAAAAGAAGATAAATTAATTTTAGTCGCGTTAAATTAATTATCGTGATATGAATAAATCACGTTAACTAATTCATATGACTTGATTGTTAGATTCGATATCCAATTATGGAATTGGTATCGAATCTAAAATCGACGCTTTACTTGAATAAAAAAAAGGACTTGATTCCCTCAACTTCTCCGACATCGGAATAAATCCCTAGGGATTGTGATGTCGGATCCGCATCAACGGGTTTCGACCCTTATTAAAATTGATTTTAAAAAATGATGAATGCAAGATTAATGATGATGATGACGAGAAATAATGATGAATTGTTGTTTAAGTTAATTTATCTCAATAATCAAATAGTCGGGGTACCGGGATAAGCGACCGACGACGCGTGTGCAGTACACTTGTATATGCGGTTTTCCTTATCCCGGTATCCTTCTTATTCGACACAAATCGATAAATATTTTAATGCTTTGATATTAGTAGTATTATCGATATTATGACGCAACGAAATAAAAAAAAACGAAAGAAGACGGAGAAAAAGGGACGGACGACGAAGAGAAAAAGGAAAGGAAAGAGAGGGTTTTGACACCCTCAACCTACATGTTCTTGTCTCGGTGCGGACTCGTAACCGTGGCTTCTACACAAGAGTCTTCGAGGTTTTACGTAGATTAAGTTATGGTGGCTCGGGATTGATTCCTAAAACTAGGTTTAGGGTTTTGTTAGTGTCGAATTGCTAGGGTTTGTAAAAAGATGTAGTATGTGTGTGTAGGGTTGCTCTAGGGTTTGTAAAAGTTGCAAAAAGATGTGAAAAGTTGTGTAATTGTGTTGCATGGGGGTTGCTTATATAGGCGTGGCTAGGGCACCGGTTTAGGGTTACTCGACCGAGTATGGGGCTAACTCGGTCGTGTATAGGGCTAACTCGGTCGAGTGGCCCGTGAAGCCTGCCGCCGGGCTCAAAACAAGCCCACTCGATCGAGTGGGTGGGTCACTCGATCGAGTGGCCCAGTCGGGTTGCACGGGTCCATTGTTTTGGACCTTGACCTTGGGTGTTTGATGGGTTTTGTGTTTGATTTGGACTTTTGAGGATTGTATGGCTGTTTTGTGTGTCTCGGAAACGACTTTGACCGGGGTTGACCCAATCGCAAAAAGTCGGTTTTATTTATGGTGTCGGTTTCGGCCCAAATTAGTCTTGTTTGACTCGGAATGATCCACTGGGCCTGGATTTGAGGTCCGTTTGGTGAGATTTATACTCTTTAAGTGTGTTAGCCAGCGATTAATGGATTTGAGCCCGTATCCGAGCGCGTAGAAACATGTTAGCGTCCGATCATCATCGGGTATTTTTTGGAAACTGCCATAGACACCTGGCGGTCAAAATGCGGGTGTACAACTTTGCATATCGAGGGACACTTTTAAGTAACTCTAAAAGGGGAATATTTACCTTACATTTATGAAAGGTTTCGTAAACATCATTGTCATGCTCCTTCTTTCGAGTATCCTTTAATGCATCCGGGAAAGGTGGTGGAGGATCGTGGATTTGAACCAATGGTGCCTTCACTGTAGAACTCGGCACCACTTTGTCATCTTCGATCACATGTGTACTCCCATCATCAACGACCATCTCTTCTTCCTCTTAGATAGCCACTTCCTTAGATCTAGCTTTAGGCTTCTCGACCTCTACTAGTTGTCTTCCATTTCTCAAAGACACCGCACTCACATTCTTCTTTGGGTTTTCTACCGTTTGAGATGGTAGACCACCCGTTTGTCCCGATTCTAATCGATTAATCGCGGTTGCCAATTGACTCACTTGAGTCTCAAGATTCTTGAAATTTTGCTTGTTTTCCGCTAGATCTTGAGTAACACTTACAGTGAGTGCCCGAATCATGTCCTCCGTGGACATTGATGAACTCGGTGTTGCTTGTTGTTGTGGAACCTGTGATGTGAACTGTTGTCCTTGAGGTCGTGGAATGAATTGACCTCTAGGAGGGCCACTTGATTGTTGGCCTTGAAAATTCCGCCATCCAAAGTTAGGATGACTTCTCCATCCTTCATTGTAAGTTTCGAAGTAAGGATCTCATTTCTTCTTGTTCGAGGTGTTATCCCAAACACCATTCACCTCTTCGGAATTACCCTCTTGCACATAAGGGCATAAATCACTATGATGTCCCTCCATGGAGCATATAACGCACACCGTAGCTTGTTGCCTACCTCCCATCATAGCTTGGATCGCCGTCGTTAAACTATCGACTTTCTCCTCAAGGTTTGAAGTAGGGTTCAATGAGCTAACAACGCGCTTTGAATTTCTCCTAGCATAATCCCTCGAACTTTCCGCGAAATCACTGATAATATTCCATGCTTGCGTCGGGTTCTTGTTCACTATACCACCGCCACTAGCCGAGTGAATCATGCGACTATCCTCGGGTTTAAGTCCACCACAGAAATATAAGATAAGATCCTGATCCGAATACCCATGGTAGGGACAACTGGCACATAACTGCTTGAATCTCTCATAGAACTCGTACATGGTTTCCCCGTCTCGTTGTTCCACATTGCTAATAGCTTTCTTCAAGTGTGCGGAACGGGATGGTGGGAAGTACTTCTCCAGAAATGCCTTCTTCATATCCACCCAAGTTGTGACACTATTGTAGACACCCGCATTTTGACTGCCACGTGTCTATGGTAGTCTCCGAAAAACACCCGATGATGATCGGACGCAAACGTGACTTGGTATACTCGGACTTGGACTCGAAACCAATAATATCCGACATGGACTTTTAGCGGAGTAAAAATCTCACAAAACAGACCTCAAATCCAGGCCCAGTGGGCCGTTCCGAGCAAAAAGAGACTAATTTGGGCCAAAACCGACACCAAAAATAAATCCCGTCTTTTGGCAACCAGGTCAAAACCCGGTCAAAGACGAAACCGTCTCATAAAACAGCCAAGTTCAGTTGGCGCACAAAATGAAATTCAAAAAAGTCGATCAAAACAACAAGATCAATTCTTCCCTTATTTGTCTCGCCCAACTGATCCACTCGATCGAGTGGATTGACCCCACTCGGTCGAGTGGAGCGTCTTTTAACCCGGTTTGACCCGTTTGCAAGGGCACTCGATCGAATGCACTAGGGTCACTCGATCGAGTGCCCCTATGTCGAGGGAAAAGTCTATAAATACCGCTTCACCCCCATTCATTTGCACAGTTTTTACCCTAAGCATTTACCCTACATTTTGCATCCTAACCCTACTACACTCCCTATACTACGTCCCTAGCAAGACTACACAAAAACCCGAGCCCCTCATCCCTCGGAAACCGGCGAAACACACACACACCCATACACACCATAACTCGCATACATCCTCGATACTCCCGAGCCCGTGCCGCTATTACGAGTCCATTTCCGAGGTCCTTACTAAGCATGTATGTTGAGGGTGTCCCGAACTCCATCTCGATCTCTTCTATCTAGTCTCATTTTCATTTTATTTATCGTATTTTTGCATCATACTCATAATCGTAGTAACACTAACATTAACGTTTTTTATACTTTTTGCATCTTTATTTTTTTATCGTTTTACTACTAACATTAATAATACCGTGTATACGTAAACTAGTATTAAATTCCGGTTTTAAATCCGTTTGACTACGATGTTTGCCAAAAATCCGTCTAATCCCTTTACGGGCAACAATGGAGGTGGAGCTCTTTCGAGGAGCCCCGCCCCAACGTACTCAAGGGCGTGACGCGATTGCGAACGGTCGTAGTTGAACGTATTTAATCCCATTTCCATAATTAGTGCGGAACCCGTTGACACGAAAACCGACATCATATAACTCGAAAGAGTTGATTCCGATGTCGTGACGTAGAGGGAAGCATTTCGTCACTAATCCAAATTTTCTAGCATAACGATAAGCATTTTTATAAAACTCCGATAACGGTATTATAATCGTTCGTACACGATTATAGTACCGGAGGTCGAGTTAAATACAAATCGTGGGATGTTTGTATTTGGTTTGACCGATCATCGATTTCAAATCATAAAACGAAACGAATTATCATTCGTACAGGGTCTACTCGACCGAGTACATATGCTACTCGATCGAGTAGCACCCATAAAAACGGGCAGTAGCCACGTAAAAGGTGCACTCGACCGAGTCACACCACGACTCGGTCGAGTGGGTCCTGTAACCCAAAAATCCGAGGGGTTTGACACACGTTTCAAGCCCCGTCTTTTATCGACTTTAGTCATCACGTGTAAAGACTATCACGTGATCTTCCTATTTTCAAAACCATGCACATCACGACACGTAGAATGACTTTGATCAACTTTTGACGTGATAAGTCGGGACAAGACTACGGGATATGAGATCGGGCGAGCAATATGCCACAGTCTCATATTTCCGTCCTTCGTTTAGTACACGACATAATGTGTATTTAATCGGGGTTAGTCCATCTACATATTTCGTGGTCTAGTTTACATACGGGTCCGTCCCTATCATTATATCGCGTTGTTATTATTTCGTTTATTATTTTTACGTAATGTTGTATTGTGAATTCCGGGTTGTATTTCCGCCCGTGTAATTTGTACGTTATTTTATTTATTTTCGAGTTTTATTTATTTGCTTTACGCTTTATAAATGAACCTCGCATGCTAAATCACTTCGACAAATAATAAGATGCATTAAATGACGTAGTTAACGCAAAATTCACATGTTTAGCTAAAACGCTGTTTGCATATCATTTAATCAATTTACTAGCGCGCGTACACGAACACGAACGGTGTCTTAGTAGAGGCCGCCATGTGCGGGCGGGGTTGGGTGTCCTTAGTGGGCTTCCCAACACGTACCCTCACCCCTTACTCAGAACCTTTGGTTTCCGGATGTCCGAAACCATTGGCGCACGAGAGTCATTTTATATACGAAAGCCGGTGTAAATGGTATCGATATAACAATGCAAAGGGACGAGCCCCATAAACTCTGAAATCGAAGTGGGCTTACTTTGTGTGTAGCCCATGACGACATAGAGTGGGCTCGTATGGTTCCGAATAACCACAAAATTCGGTGGTGACTCCATTTTGACTTAAATTTCGAACCCGAGAACAATCTTACCACGAGATTCATTCGCCTACCCAAACCCGCGCTTCGCCGCGTCGGGGTGGACCTACGTCATGTCCACAATTTGGCGACTCCGCTGGGGATACCTGATGTACCACATGTCATCGGGGTTCCCATGGTGAGACTCGAAGAGAAATCGTTCGTAGATTAGTGTGCGCGCATTAGTTTAATGATTCATGCATAACCCAAATTTGCTCGGGCCGGTTACTTGTGACCGACGTCCCACTATACCACGGTGCATTCCTACATGGGTGCGCTAAAGACATCGATGGTGGAACTCGTCTCGGTTTCGCGGCATGTCCTAAGACCAACTCGGCTTAGGGAGTCCGTCCATCACACGAGAAAGCCATCGTTGTTGGTATAGACCCTATTTTGACCGACCGAGACTTAGCGTAATGCATACATAAGCGTCGTTATAATCCTTGTTTGACTACGTGCTACTTGGTTTCCGTGTCATTTTCCAAAATACCAAATTTCAAAAAACCCGAAATACTGTCCGTTTCGGGACCCATCTTTCCAAAACATCCAAATTTGAAAAACCCGAAATGCTGCCCGTTTCAGGACTCACCTTTTCAAAATATCCCATTTTCAAAACTCGGAATGCCGCCGAAATTTAGGATCAACGATTTGACTCAAAATATCCTTTTCTGTAGTCGGCATGCTGTCCGTTTTAATTCTCGAATTTCCACCCCCCCACCACCTTGATTTTCGGAATTTTCCTTTTCAAAATTCTAATCTCGGTTTTTTCGAAATTCCGTTTTCAGTTTTCAAAACTCTCGGAAATTCGTTCATTTTGCATTTAAACCTCAACCTTTCCAAAACTTTCAACTTTCTTAAAATAAACCTTCCTTATTATAGGACCTACCGTTTATCCGTGTGTCGGGTCTTTGCATAGTACGTAGACGGTTTATAGCGTCGAAACTCCGTCGATCTTATATCACGAGTTTCCCCCCTTTCCCGAGTCCGCCTTATCTGTCAAGGCACGACCGACCCGCGTGGGGCATACCCCTACAAAGGAAAGTCCGTCCATACAACAAGTCAAAAGTCTGGGGAATAGTCTCACGTGGACCTTCCTTCGAACGGGACTAGACCCAAATAGCCGAAATCCTAAGGAAGTCATACCACCCACGAGTCATCCGTCTAGGTGTCTTTCTCGAGTCTTTTCCACTCAGTCCTTTCCTTTTGGGGTCGCTCGGGATGTACTTTTTCCTTTGATTCCAAGACTGGGTTCAATTTCTGATTACGTGGTGTTCTTACAGACAGGCCACCATCCACTAGGCTCACCCGCAAGATGGAAGTTGCTTTAGCTGATCTGAAAACCTCTGTGGACGCCATGGTCGACAAACAGGCCGACATCGACGCCCAACTGAATGAAATGAGGGCTGGACAAGTTGCTATCGTCACTCGATTGGCTGCGGTGGAGCACAGGACTCCCAATACCGGGACTAATGGGCCTCTGGCTGATCTAGTTAGCTCAGTACGTCGACTAGAGGAACAAGTTCACTTGACTGGGAGTAGTAATATCCATCGGGAGAATAGTCGTGAGTATAACCCGGTGAGTGACAAACTGCCCGCAAACCTGAATCTCACGGGTTTGCCCATGTTTGAGGGAACTGAAGACCCGTTACTACATGTACGGGCCTTCAAGGAGTTCATGGCCATCAAGGGAGTGGATTCCTCCATGTTCAAGAACCTTTTTGCTGCATCTCTTGAAAAGCACCCTCGGGCCTGGTACTACAGGCTAGACCCGAAAAAATACCCTACTTGGGATGATGTGGCCACCGAGTTCGCTCTGAACTATGCTGACAACACCGAGATCCAAACCACAATGAGATCTCTGGAGGTTATGGCCCAAGAGCCGAAGGAAGGTTTTACCAAATACCTTCAACGCTGGAGGGCCGAGAGCGTGAAACTGGTCGATAAGCCCAGTGAGAAGACTTTGGTGGAGGCTTTTGTCAAGAACCTCCTCCCATCTTACCGGGTTCACCTCCGATATGCTGTCATACCCAATTTCACCACCCTTACTGAAATGGGTATGAGGATCGAAGATGACTTAAGACTGGAAGGCCTCACTAAGGCCGCTGCTAAGGGTTACCAAGGGGCTTCTTCCTCGACTACCAAGCCTCAAGCTGCAACCCGCAGCATTTTCAACGCGGTTAATCTACTAGATGCCCCGTCCAAGAAGAACACCCCACCTCGGGTTTTCACTGACATAGGTACGACCTATACTTATGCCTTACAAATGCTATCCTCTAAAGGCCTAATCCAACCGATAGGCCCAACTCCTGAAGTTCCGGTCGAGCGACGCTCCAAGAACTACAATGCCCAAGCCTATTGCCAGTACCACCGAGGCAATGGGCATGATACCGAGAAGTGCTGGAAACTGAAGCACTTGATTCAGGACCTGATCGAAAGCGGTAAAATCCCGCTATCCGGAGATAAGCCCAGCAACAAGGAGAACCCTTTCAGCTCCCACGCCATCTTTACCGGGGAGGTGATTGATTGTTCTCACCTTATCTCTCCATCCATCCCACAAGTGAACGGGATCTGGTTTGACGACGAGGATGACGTCTACCTCGCCAAAGGGGAAGCTGTCCCCATCACCTCCGAAGAGATCCGAAGGACTAAATCCCGGGTCCTAACCAGTAACCACCTTGGTCGTCCCTATCAAGCCACTAGCTCTAGGGACACCCCTATCCCGACAACCGTCACTGAACCATTCAGGACGGAAGTCGCCCCTGAAGAGCCGACTGCTGAAACGGCTCTCGTAAAGCAGTTGAAGAAAACCCGAGTTGACCTCACTATATGGCAACTCCTGGTTAGTTCTCAAGAGCATCGAGAAGCACTTACAAAGGCTCTCGATCAAATTAAGGTTGACTCTTTGGTTACCCCTGCTGAAATGGTAGCCACAGTCCTGCCCCATCTGAAGGGCAAAGCCAAGGAAGGAGGTCCGATGATCACTTTCTCTGAGGCCGACTTACCACCATTCGGGGCCTCCTATAACCTGGCCCTCTACATTACGGTGGTTTGCCGAGGAAAATACCTCCCTATGACCCTGGTTGATGATGGGTCCGCCGTGAATGTCATTCCCTTAAGGACCGCCAAAGCCCTCGGCATTACCGAGGCCGATTACATCCCGGCTGCTCAAACCATCCAAGCCTTCGATGGGAGCCCAAAGTCGGTAGCTGGGGTCGTGAAACTGACCGTCATAACGGGCCCGATAGAAAAGGAGCTCGAATTTCAGGTGATCGATGTCACCTCATCATTCAACTTGCTCCTAGGTAGGCCTTGGATCCACACGGTCAAGGCAGTATCATCCACCCTTCATCGGAAGATTAAGATGCCTTTGCTTAACGATGTCGTCACTTTAGAGGCAACACCAATGACTGTGGCTAGCTGTAACGCCACGGGTCGCACGGACCTCTGGGGGTTCGATTTTGTGGGAATGATCGAGGAAGAGTACCTCTTTAGGCCTTACTTCACTACGAGTATCGACACGATGCTCCAAAACCTAGGGTACTTTCCGGGGGCTACCTCTCGACCCGATCTTCCAGCTGGGAGGATCATCGAAGTTCTCAAAGATGAAGAGTCCCACTTTGGTCTCGGGTATGCCATATAACTCCCGACAATGTTGTCCGAGCAGGAATTGAGACGGCCTGCAACATTATTAAGGGTATCCACTTGAGCTCTTATAGCCCACGGTTGGCTGACTATTTTGTCACACCGGTATTTGGGGCTGTTCAGGTTGGTCTGTACCAACCCAATGCTCTGCAGCTCGGGACCCACTTGGCCCGGGACTGCAACTACATCCCGGATGATGTGTTCGCCCTCATCCAATCCAACGAAGCTGAAGATGCCGAGCCCGCACTGGGGCTACTATTTGGGGAAGACACCATAGCCCCCCCCCCCCCCCAAACTCCAAAGGAAGACCTGGTCAACCTGATCCTCCGTAGCAACAGGTTTGATCCGACCAAGCTAATCTCGGATGTTGGTTCCGAGACGGGAAACAGGGCCTGGAGGAAGACTGTCAAGTGGACTGACAGTCAGGGAAGGATCTACAAGCTGGTCACCGGAGAGGGAGACATGCCTGAATCTAAGTCTGAGTCCGAGTCTGAGTCCGAGTCTGAGTCGGAGTCTGAGTCAGAGTCTGAGGTCGAGTCTAGGGAAGTCGGTGCTAGAGTCACTTCTGTAACCCCTCTCCCTTTTATCATTCCTGCTACTGGCACTTCGGGGTCTGTCCAGAGTGCTCTACCTATCCCGCCACTAACCAATGATCAGATGGCTGCTCTCTTTGAGCTGTTCTCCAAGTTTTCAATCAATAATAACAACCGCTCTGCTTACGACTTGTCTCTTTTAAATTCTGCTTTTAAAAATGTTTTATGCTATGACATTGAGAAACCAGACGAACAGGTACCCTTACCTCCACATCTGATCGAGCAACTAGAGCAAAGGGAGTCCCGAAACCCGGTGATCGAAGAAACCGAGTCCATAAATGTGGGAACAACCTTAGAGCCTCAAACACTTAAGATAGGGTTATCCTTAGATCCCGAGGAGAAACAACAGTTCATAAGCCTCCTCCAAGAATTCAAGGATGTCTTCGCATGGTCCTACAAGGACATGCCGGGGATAGACCGGGAAATAGCCGAGCACCACATACCAATCAAAGACGGGTGCAAACCGGTCAAACAGAAGCTTCGTCGGATGAGGCCCGAGTGGTCTCTCAAGGTAAAAGAAGAAGTCGACAAACAATTCAAATCCGGCTTCATACAAGTGTCCGAGTATCCGGACTGGGTGGCAAACATCGTGCCGGTTCCTAAAAAGGACGGTAAGGTGCGGATATGTGTAGATTTTTGGGATCTTAACAAGGCGAGCCCGAAAGATGATTTTCCGTTACCACACATCGACATACTGGTGGATAACACGGCCGATCATGCCCTTCTATCATTCATGGACGGGTATGCCGGGTATAATCAAATCAAGATGGCGGAAGAAGATATGAGTAAGACTACCTTTACTACACCTTGGGGTACTTACTGCTATACCGTCATGCCTTTCGGTCTCATTAATGTCGGGGCCACATACCAAAGGACTGCTACCACTTTATTACATGACATGATGCATAAAGAGGTAGAAGTTTATGTGGACGACATGATCGTCAAATCCAAAGAGCGGGACGGTCACATCACCGCCCTAAGAAAATTCTTCACCCGGCTGCGCAAGTACAACATGAGGTTAAACCCTCAAAAGTGCAGTTTCGGGGTAACATCAGGCAAATTACTGGGTCACATCGTTAGCCAACGAGGTATCGAAGTCGACCCAGCTAAAATCAAAGCCATTACTGAGATGCAACCTCCCAAAACCGAAAAAGAAATAAGGGGATTTCTCGGGAAAGTCCAGTACATCAGTCGGTTCATTTCCAAGCTAACCATGGTGTGTGAACCAATTTTCAAGAAACTGAAAGTGGGAGAACGGGTACTATGGGATGATAAGTGCCAAGCTGCTTTCGACAAGATCAAGGAAATTCTGTCTGCTCCGCCGGTCTTAATGCCACCGCAACCCGGTTTGCCTCTGTCGTTATACCTAACGACGACCGAGACAGCCATGGGGGCTATGCTGGCCCAGACAGTTGACTCCGAAGAAAGAGCCATTTACTACATCAGCAAGAAGTTTTTAGAGTATGAGTGCAAATATACCATGCTCGAAAAGACGTGTTTGGCTCTAGTCTGGGCCACTAAGAAACTTCGACATTATATGCTCAGTCACGAGGTCCATGTGCTATCCAAGATGGACCCAATCAAATACATCTTCGAAAAGCCCGTTCTCAACGGCCGAATCTCTAGATGGACTCTAATGCTGGCAGAGTTCGACCTAAAGTTTGTACCATTAAAGGCTATCAAAGGTCGAGTAGTAGCTGAATTTCTCGCCGATAGCCCGGTAACCGAGGAAGGACACACCGACACTTGGTCCTTCCCAGACGAAGACATTTTCCATACTGATACTGAAACTTGGGATTTATACTTCGATGGAGCATCTAATTTTCGAGGGTTCGGAGTCGGGATCCTCCTAATTTCACCAAAAGGGGAGCACACTCCCGTCTCCATCAAGCTGGACTTTGATGTTACCAATAATGCAGCAGAGTACGAAGCATGCATTTACGGGCTACAAGCCGCCGCCAATCTGGGGATCACAAATCTCCGGGTACATGGTGACTCATCCTTGGTCATTAACCAAGCACTTCAAAAATGGAAGACTCGAAATGCTAATCTCGTGGCCTACCAGGCACGAGTAAGGGATCTCGAGAAACAATTCCAAAAGGTAGAATACATATACCTACCCCGGGAAGAGACTCAGTTTGCAGATGCACTCTCGAAATTGGCGTCTTTACTGAATATTCCCGACCACGTGACCAGTATGCCAATTTGCGTCGAAAGACGGTCCGAGCCGGCATACATTTACGACATTGAAGACATTGAAATAACCGATCCCGAGCCGTGGTACCAAGCTGTGTTAAAATACCTAACAAACGGAGAATACCCTCCCGGGACGGAAGGTCGAGCTAAGAAAGCCTTACGAAGGCTGGCCACCCAGTTTATCCGTACCGACGACGGGCAACTGTACAAAAAGACGGCACAGGGGGCTCTTCTCCTTTGTGTTGACAAGTATAAGGCTGAAAAGGTTATGGCCGAAGTACATGATGGAGAAAACGGCCCACATATGAATGCCCACATGCTGGTCCGAAAAATCATGAGGCTCGGTTATTACTGGAATACCATGGAAGCCGACTGCCGATCATATGTCAAACATTGTCATAACTGTCAAATCTTTGGCAATGTGCAACATATGCCGTCATCACTGCTTTATACCATGACGTCACCCTGGCCATTCTCAACATGGGGTATCGACATAATCGGGAAAATAAATCCCTCTGGTACCGGTGGGCACTGCTTTATTTTGGTAGCTATCGACTATTTCACCAAATGGGTCGAAGCTGAATCATATCGCATTCTCAATGCCAAGCATGTCGCCAAATTTATCCAAAACAAGATAATATGTCGATATGGGATTCCGTCTGAATTTATCAGTGATCACGGGACTCATTTCCAAGCCGAGACTGCAGCCCTGCTGACCAAATATAAAATCCAAAGGCATACTTCCTCGCCTTACCGTCCCCAAACAAATGGAGCAGTAGAGGCGGCTAACAAAACAATTGTCACCATACTCAAAAAGATGGCTGATAATTACCGGGACTAGCCCGACAAAATACCTTTTGCCCTATGGGGATACCGAACGTCAATTCGCACCGCAACCGGGGCAACACCGTATTATCTAACTTATGGGATGGAGGCAGTCCAACCAGTTGAGCTGGAGGTACCGTCCCTCGGAATTCTGCTAGAAAGCCAAGTAACCGAAGCTGATTGGGTTCGAGCACGATATGACTCATTGGTTCTACTAGACGAACGACGGTCCCGTGCTCTCAATAATATCCAAATCTACTAGAAGAGGATCCAACGCGCCTTCAACAAGAGGGTAAGGCCCAGGAACATTAAGGAGGGTGATCTAGTCCTTAAGTCTGTTCGAGCTCTACTACCAGTTGACCCGAGGGGAAAATTCAAACCCAATTGGGCTGGGCCATATCTGGTGAAGAAGATCCTATCAGGGGGAGCAGTGATGCTGACGGACCTGGACGGGAATGAGTTTGTCAACCCAACCAACCTGGACCAGCTGAAGCATTACTACCCTTAGCCATTTCTCAATGTCATTAGCAAATTTTATCAAAATCATTTTTTTACAAAAAGCAAGTCAATTAGCTAGAATTATTTATTCTACTGTCAAAAAACATCTTGAACCAATAGTCTTGGTGTAATTCGAGATTGCAAGTTTCCTAAGCCTGAACTACGTTTGGTTTGATTCTGCTAATCGCGGATACGTAGGCAACCCCTCAAAAGGGTACAACCAATGCAATCGAGAAAAGACAGGAGCGGTTTACTAATAAACTTCTTTTATTAATTCCAAAAAAAAAATCCGATAAACTCGGGAAATTACAAAAAATGCAGGAATTCAAAATACAAAAAGCACACGACAAAAAATAATAATAATACTTAAATAATAAAAAAGCTAAAGGACTCGGCACTTAGGGCATCTTGCCCTTCCCCTTGTCCTTAGCCTCCTTAGCCGTCCACTGGCGACGACGCGGAGGGGAGCGTTCCCGAATCACCATAGGAACCTCTCTAGCTCGGGCTCGAGTGTTTGAGCCCGACTCCTCTATCACATCAATAGGCCCAAGTCGGGCCATCACGGGCTCAGGAAGCCGGTCACGCAGACCTAGTCGGTCCCGGGCCGCCAGCCTTGGCCCAAGTCGTCGTTCCAAGTCAGTCTGTCCCCGTGTGCTGCTAGAACCGACTTCCTTAGATCGAGTCTTAGTTTGTGACTTAAGACCCGATTCTCCCCGGACTGTAGCTTCAGGAATATATTCCCCGGTGAAAAAGTCCCTGTTGTCCTTCGCCGACTCGCGATGAACCAATTCAAAGGCCTCCTCAAGCTTCAGGGCCTTTCGAGCTTCCTCGGACTCCTCAGAAGTCCATTTCTGATAAGCCCGTGACACCCAAGCGGATTGGCAAGGGCTGGGTATAGTCCATGTAGGACGAGTGAACCATCGTTGCAACCAGGTGTCGCACATAACGTCCGTCAATTGGAGCGAGACGCTGATAATGGCTTCAGTCTCAGGGATGCGCTGAGACGAACCGAACTGTCTTAGGAGACGGTCCGGATAAATGTGAACCGTCCAGTCAAGGGACAGAATCAC
The DNA here is from genome assembly GCA_958450325.1 of Agrostemma githago. Lineage (NCBI taxonomy): Eukaryota > Viridiplantae > Streptophyta > Magnoliopsida > Caryophyllales > Caryophyllaceae > Agrostemma > Agrostemma githago. The sequence continues at coordinate 19,265,914 of OY288250.1, forward strand.
CAGGTAGCGAGCTTGGTCTCTCTTGGCCAATCCGGTCAACTTCGAAAGAAACCACCAAGCAACGGTCCACCTGATCAAGGGACCCCCGTGGAACACCAACTCCTCGTCCCAGTAAGCTCGATCTATCCGATGACTCGAGCTTATCTTCCGCCTTCGGGAGCTAATCTGACTGCTCCGATAGTTGGGAATGCTCGGAGGGGTCTCTATGATCGATAACCGCTTCGACAGCCATATCTGAAGAGAATACACAAATTTTATAAGCAACAGAATGGTTCGCCAGGGTCCACTCGATCGAGTGCAGCAGATGACTCGATCGAGTTAGCCCTCTGAAAACTGGCAGTAGCTCGATATGAGTGTCACTCGATCGAGTGACAGGTCCACTCGATCGAGTGACTTACGGACATCAGAAAAATCGCACGAAAAAAAAAAAAAAAATCGAGGTGCATACTTGCAGAATACGGGTACTCCCCGTCAGCGGTCGAGTTGGGTCAAGCCGCCTGGCGTCCAGACCCATGATGATTTCTCCAGTGGCTAGCCAAGCCGGGCTATGACCAGTCTCCATCTGGTCAACCACTCCAATCAGCCTAATTTGACCCCTGCATGAGTCAAGCTCCATCAAGCCCTCGAAGACATAGCAATGCAGCATGCAAAAGGCGAATGCCCTACGCCTGTGAGCAGGGGTGGCCCTTACGTCCCGGGGATTCATGAACTTGTCGGCCAGGTCAAACAGGGAAACAGTATCTCCCTGCACCATCCGATTTGCCTCAGCATGAGACAAACCCAAAAACTCCCTTAATTTCCTCCTTGGATCCGGGTAGAACGGAGGAATAGCTGGCTGAACAGCAAGGCCCCAACCGCCTATGGACGCAACCTCCTCGGGTAAAGGATACATTTCTCCCCGTGGGAACGCGAATACGTGATGGGTGGTGTCCCAAAACGACAAGCAGGCATTCAGGAAATGCGAGTCAACTATTAGACGCTGGAAAGGGAATAAATTAACAATTCCCATCTGGGTCAGTCGGACTTTCTCCTCATCCCGAAAGTATTGGGACCAGGCGAGAAGCATAGCCGTCAAATGGTCGATACCCATAGCGGAGATTTCTAACTTTCTTAAAAGTCTAAAAGATTTTGAGAAGGAAAAGAAGAATTTGAGTTGAGATGCAGAGAACTGAAGCAGGGATTCTCATATTTATAATGAGAAAACCTAACAGAAAACCTAACTACCCTGCCTCCTCAGCAAGTTGGGCCCTATGTGCGCGCAGGCCTGATTTCAAACTAGAACCTAGAATAGGAATCAAGCTGTCCCGAGCTTTCCTAAGAGTCTCCAAAATCTTTCTGTGATAAAATTTCTTCGCGATAAAAATTCTCTTCAAGATTTTATCCTTTCAAAAATTCAAATATTTTTTGTCTCCCCAACACGAGTCAGTGTTTTGCCTATGTGTTACATACATGTTGTTATGTGTCAGCATGCAGGTACGCTCCAGACTTCGGAAGCAAGTCTCCACGAAACTATTCAAATTCCCCAACGAAGGCAGCTTTTCCCGGGTATGCTACATCCCAGGTGTGATGTGTCGGCATACGGGTACACCTACTCCCCAAAAGAGACAGGTTTTACTCCCCACGGAGCATCATCATCAGCTCAGGTACGACTCAAGGCTTCAAAAGCAAGCCTGTACAGCTCACATATTTCCCCAGCGGAATGCCCGAGGCGGCATTTTTCCCGAAATGGTACGGGATGGGCCCACATATAGGCGCGCCCAGGACTTATGCTACAAATCTGACTCCCCGCGAAGCTATCATCATCAGGACAGGTATGACCCTCTGCTTATGGCTGGCGAGCCCTTCACGCAAGTCCACTGGACTATAAACGACCCGACCGGAAGTCTACCAGGTCTTAACAGGCTTGGTAGCTACTCTGACTTTCGCCTTGTCCAAGCCTCAGTCAGAGTGGGGGCTCTGTAGACACCCGCATTTTGACTGCCAATGGTAGTCTCCGAAAAACACCCGATGATGATCGGACGCAAACGTGACTTGGTATACTCGGACTTGGACTCGAAACCAATAATATCCGACATGGACTTTTAGCGGAGTAAAAATCTCACAAAACAGACCTCAAATCCAGGCCCAGTGGGCCGTTCCGAGCAAAAAGAGACTAATTTGGGCCAAAACCGACACCAAAAATAAATCCCGTCTTTTGGCGACCGGGTCAAAACCCGGTCAAAGACGAAACCGTCTCATAAAACAGCCAAGTTCAGTTGGCGCACAAAATAAAATTCAAAAAAGTCAATCAAAACAACAAGATCAATTCTTCCCTTATTTGTCTCGCCCAACTGATCCACTCGATCGAGTGGATTGACCCCACTCGGTCGAGTGGAGCGTCTTTTAACCCGGTTTGACCCGTTTGCAAGGGCACTCGATCGAGTGCACTAGGGCCACTCGATCGAGTGCCCCTATGTCGAGGGAAAAGTCTATAAATACCGCTTCACCCCCATTCATTTGCACAGTTTTTACCCTAAGCATTTACCCTACATTTTGCATCCTAACCCTACTACACTCCCTATACTACGTCCCTAGCAAGACTACACAAAAACCCGAGCCCCTCGTCCCTCGGAAACCGGCGAAACACACACACACCCATACACACCATAACTCGCATACATCCTCGATACTCCCGAGCCCGTGCCGCTATTACGAGTCCATTTCCGAGGTCCTTACTAAGCATGTATGTTGAGGGTGTTCCGAACTCCATCTCGATCTCTTCTATCTAGTCTCATTTTCATTTTATTTATCGTATTTTTGCATCATACTCATAATCGTAGTAACACTAACATTAACGTTTTTTATACTTTTTGCATCTTTATTTTTTTATCGTTTTACTACTAACATTAATAATACCGTGTATACGTAAACTAGTATTAAATTCCGGTTTTAAATCCGTTTGACTACGATGTTTGCCAAAAATCCGTCTAATCCCTTTACGGGCAACAATGGAGGTGGAGCCCTTTCGAGGAGCCCCGCCCCAACGTACTCAAGGGCGTGACGCAATTGCGAACGGTCGTAGTTGAACGTATTTAATCCCATTTCCATAATTAGTGCGGAACCCGTTGACACGAAAACCGACATCATATAACTCGAAAGAGTTGATTCCGATGTCGTGACGTAGAGGGAAGCATTTCGTCACTAATCCAAATTTTCTAGCATAACGATAAGCATTTTTATAAAACTCCGATAACGGTATTATAATCGTTCGTACACGATTATAGTACCGGAGGTCGAGTTAAATACAAATCGTGGGATGTTTGTATTTGGTTTGACCGATCATCGATTTCAAATCATAAAACGAAACGAATTATCATTCGTACAGGGTCTACTCGACCGAGTACATATGCTACTCGATCGAGTAGCACCCATAAAAACGGGCAGTAGCCACGTAAAAGGTGCACTCGACCGAGTCACACCACGACTCGGTCGAGTGGGTCCTGTAACCCAAAAATCCGAGGGGTTTGACACACGTTTCAAGCCCCGTCTTTTATCGACTTTAGTCATCACGTGTAAAGACTATCACGTGATCTTCCTATTTTCAAAACCATGCACATCACGACACGTAGAATGACTTTGATCAACTTTTGACGTGATAAGTCGGGACAAGACTACGGGATATGAGATCGGGCGAGCAATATGCCACAGTCTCATATTTCCGTCCTTCGTTTAGTACACGACATAATGTGTATTTAATCGGGGTTAGTCCATCTACATATTTCGTGGTCTAGTTTACATACGGGTCCGTCCCTATCATTATATCGCGTTGTTATTATTTCGTTTATTATTTTTACGTAATGTTGTATTGTGAATTCCGGGTTGTATTTCCGCCCGTGTAATTTGTACGTTATTTTATTTATTTTCGAGTTTTATTTATTTGCTTTACGCTTTATAAATGAACCTCGCATGCTAAATCACTTCGACAAATAATAAGATGCATTAAATGACGTAGTTAACGCAAAATTCACATGTTTAGCTAAAACGCTGTTTGCATATCATTTAATCAATTTACTAGCGCGCGTACACGAACACGAACGGTGTCTTAGTAGAGGCCGCCATGTGCGGGCGGGGTTGGGTGTCCTTAGTGGGCTTCCCAACACGTACCCTCACCCCTTACTCAGAACCTTTGGTTTCCGGATGTCCGAAACCATTGGCGCACGAGAGTCATTTTATATACGAAAGCCGGTGTAAATGGTATCGATATAACAATGCAAAGGGACGAGCCCCATAAACTCTGAAATCGAAGTGGGCTTACTTTGTGTGTAGCCCATGACGACATAGAGTGGGCTCGTATGGTTCCGAATAACCACAAAATTCGGTGGCGACTCCATTTTGACTTAAATTTCGAACCCGAGAACAATCTTACCACGAGATTCATTCGGCTACCCAAACCCGCGCTTCGCCGCGTCGGGGTGGACCTACGTCATGTCCACAACTATTAGGTGGCAGATAGTATAACCAATCTCTTGCATTTCCCTTCAATGAAAAGGGAAAAGCTCGTAGCTGCAACTGCTCATCAGTCACACCCGCCGGCTTCATACTAGAGCATACAATATGGAAATCCGAAAGATGTTTGTTCGGATCTTCGATGCTCGTTCCATTGAAAGTGGGTAGATGATGAATCAGACCCGATTTCAATTCAAAAGTGGCTCTCTCGGCTAGAGCTGGGAAAGTAATGCACAATGGTTGAACCGCAAGATCAGGAGCTGTGAGCTCCTTCAGAGTCCGTGTTTCTCTTGCCATGATTACTTCGTCCTCAGATTCGGGTACAGACTCCGGTATCGAATCTAGATCACTTTCGGCTCGGGCTGCTGAAAAATGACCAATTCGCTATTATCACCTCGTCTCTATGAATGAGTATTATGCATATGCTAGCGTATCTAAAATAAAAATAAAATAAAACACAAAAATTAACTATTGCCTTCCCCGGCAACGGCGCCAAAATTTGGTGAGCCGAAGTCGTATGCTCCCAAAGATACTATTTATGCACTTATAACCACAAAACTAAAACAATAGTGTAGGGAAATAAGGGTCGATCCACAGGGAAGACGAAGTAATTTACGTGAATTAAAACTAGAAATTAATAACTAAGAAAGGGGGGTGATTTGGTGATTGAGTAACTAAAACTAACTAATAAGCAAACAACGAAATCGATAATAATAATAATAATGAATGAGTTCAGATGATTAAAACAATCTCGGGTAAGAATTTTCCACAACTAATTATCAAATTGATCATAGACTAACAACTTTCTCCTAACTCTTGAGCAAACTATCGTGGGAAGTAAATCCCGAATTTCACGTGAGTATTATTTGACTCAAAACGCGATAATCAAATAACCTAATTATCAAACAACCTAATACACGCGGTTAAGTTTAATTCAATAATAGCATTAACGAATAGAGAACGATGGAAGTGACGACCAATAAAACACGCGATTATTAGTTCGAAGCACAAGTTAAATATCTCTCTAACCTAGATATGATGAAACGCATCCAATATTAAGGTCAAAGGTTATTACTTTATCTAACGGGTTTGAACAATTACGGATTCAATCGTTAGAATAACAATAGATTGAAAATTGCAAAGATTAATTAGCTACTTTAATCTAAACATTCAACAATCATGCAAATATGAACGGAGAAATAACAATACTCAAGAGATAGAATAAAGGAGAATTAAAGTCTCACAATTGAATAATTAGAAGCTTCAAATCTTAATCCGAGAAGAAGGATTTAGTTCTTCATGCTAGGGTTTTTCTTCTCTAATTCTAATTGAACGTGATAGAAAATTGATAATGAATAATCAACCCTTCCTTTAACCTAATACTAGTCTCCTAATAGTAATAATAATAATAAAATAGAAAGTTATAAAGTTTCCTAAATAAAACAAAGTCTTGTAAACGTAGTAAATTAAGGCGGAATAAAGCTGAGATGCGTCCAGAAACAGGCTTCCGCGCGACCCGCGCGAGATATGCGCGACTCGCCCGCCCGCGCGACTCGCCCGGTCTTCATGCGACTCGCCCGGCCATCTATTCCTCTTCACAGTTTCTTTCGTTGCTTCCTCGCTCCGTGTCTTCTATTGGGCCCTCCAATTCTTCATGAGTCATTCATTCTTGGCCCAACTAACGATCGAGATCATAATCCTCCGAAAAGCTTATATTACACTCGTACCAAAATAACACAAATGTGCTACAAGACACACGATTAAGCTCACAAAAATACACAAAAACCGTCGTAATAACTACGACTAAATCTGGTCCATCACAAGCACACACATTAACAAACATCATCATTAAATTATGATTTGTTCAACAATCTTATATAATAAAAAACTTGAATTTTTACCCCATTTTTTAAAAAATAAAAATAAAATCACAATAAAAAGAATAAAAAATTACCAATTAGATGATGATGCTTTGTTTTTTTTGCCCTCATCTCCTTTCTTCTACCTGAAAATCCACGAAATAAATTGAAAAAAAAAGTTAGATTTTTTAAAATTCAATTGACCATTATATAAATAAAATCAGAAAATTTAAACTCATATATCTAAAAAATGATGATTTGAAACAGTGTACTGGATAATGACTTGAATAATAGTAGATTGAATATTTTGTAGATTGAAAGCGATTGATGAGAGAACAAATTTATGAAGCATGGGAAATGAGGAGGATGTAAACGGATGTAAATGGAAGATGACTGAATAGCGGATGTAATATATATAGTAGATTGTTCGAATTAATTGATGAAGGTGAAACGGAGACGAAGAGGCAACCATAATTGCAATCAACATTTTCGGAGCAAACAAAAGCAATACCTAGATGACGGGAAACCGAGAAGGTGGGATTAACCAAGGGTGACGGGAAACCGAGGAAGATGATTAATTATGAAGGAGGTTAATTAATGACCCGTATTAAGTTGGGAGATAGGTAGGGAAATAGTGATTGAATAGTAGTTTGAGTAGTTAAATTGGTAGTAATTCAATTTATGCAAATTTGGGGTCAATTTCAAAATGGAGGGTTTTGGTGCTCTTAATTTTTGTGATGTGGTTTCTGTTTTAATATATAGAAGATCAGTGTCAACCTACAATTTTGTATCCAATTATTGAAACTGAAACCAAATTCAAAGAGTTTATTATATTTTAAGTATGCAAAAGTCGATTGGTACATAATTTTGAACCAACCTATACAATGAATGAAAGACTTGGTCATGATTATCAAGAATCCGTGCAAAAAATTTGAAACGGATAAACCCGTGAATTTCACGGGTCACATGCCTAATTCTTATTTAGACAGAAATATCCGTCGTAAATAATAATACGTAACCGGAACTAACCCAACCTAAACGAGGATAAAGCAAGTGAATGAAGAAGTGAAGAAGGGCGTTGAAACTGTGATAGGTTGGAAAAGAAAGAAAGAAAAATGGGATTGACATTAGTACACATTCACAACACCTCCATCAGGCTTTCCAGTCCCAGCTTACCTTCTCAAACCAGGCATCTGTTTCTCAAGAACCCACCTTCCAATCTGACGCTGCCACGTCTTCCTCTCCGCCGTTGCGTTATCTCCCTCGCTCGCCGCCGCAGCCATGCTTCTTCCAACTCCAACAAGGTAATTCGGTATCCGTTTGATTCAATTGATTTTCTCTCAAGGTTTGATTCAGTGTCATGTACTATATTCAATTTGTCATGAGATTATAATGAGGGTTTCATTTTCAGATTTTGTCTAATCACTTCAATTCAAACATCGAAAGGGTTTGATTTGATTCAACTGAGTATCTAAATGGCATGCCATTTGAAGTTTAGAACTTAACGGCATGTCTTAGCTTTGGGTGCGCCAAACTAGTCATTAAGAGGAGCAGGGTCTCATGTGACACGGTTTCACAATACTATTATTGTGAGACCTCTTACATAAGATTAGTTATTGTGAGACCTTTTGCACAAAGAGGAAGTTACCAAATTAGTTACCTCCCCTCATGGGACAGGTCACATGAGAATTTGGGTTATGTTTTAATTGAAGTGATTAGGACCATAAGTTAGAAAAAACATGAAATTTAAAACGAAATAAAATAGTACTCGTATATCACATTGCAAAATACAAATATCTATCCAAAACATGATACAGTAAAATTTTATAAAAATATATATAAACAATATATTCATTGTTTTTTTTTTTATCAAAAATATTGTAATTTGGAAAATTAATTCATAGACCTTATTTTCTTTAAAAAATAATAATTGAGAATTTATGAACATATCTTTGTATTCGTTCAAGAAATGCTTTCGATTAATAATTAACTAATTTTGATCCCGTGCATATTGCACCGTGGCATTAAAATTTTTGTCACAAAGTGATTGACAGAATAATGAATAGTTTATATGGATCCAAACTGCAACCTCTGAGATCAAAATAACTAAAAACCAACGAATTTTCTTAACTGAAAATGACATGTACTTGAAACTAAAAAACTAATAAGCAATGACAAAAGTAAATATATGTACGAATATACAAACATAAAATTACAAATATTGGAACACTTTTTGATACCAACATTAGTAGTAATGTCGGAAGTACATTTATTGCTATCATAAATAAGAATCTTCAATCTACGCGGTAACCTTTGATATTGTATCGTATAGTTGACCATGGGTGAACACGGGCTTGGGGCACTAAAACCAACGTGAGACAATGATTGACCTTAACTCTTGTTAATGCTCATGGCGAAGCAAATGGAAATAGGGTACTGTCGACGGGTAAACCATACAAGGAATTTGCTGGATTCAGATGGAGATAGGAAAAAATGTGGGATATAGACTTTATCGCCTTTATGGCTACCCGTTAGCACAGTACACCTTTTACGTGTGTGCTGCTCCTCTATGTCTTATATCTTATGTGATGCCTCAGAGGCCTCGTCCTTCATGCTCCCCTTCTCTTTATTTACGGCTAAATTTAGTGTTCTTGGGCTTATCTCACTTCCGTCTTCTTTCCTTTTTTTTTCCTTTTAATTTAATCTTTTTATTATAGATGATCATTTCTAGCATAATTTTGACCTATTAGATGACATAATTTGATCTTGCTTTCTTCTACGAAGTTGTAACTTCTAAATTTGGTTTTCCAACACATTTTAATTCGTCTTATTCCGACATCGCATGAGTGAGATATCGTCATTTTAAGGCAGCCCTACAAACCGTGTAAATAGGACTTTAATTAGTTGTCTCCCGATCTCAACTCAAATGGATTTCGGTAAATAATTAAAAATAAATATTAAAAAGCTAATATAGAACAAAAATATTTTGAACAAAAATATTTTATATATCTTCCTTCTTATCTCTTTCTCTTTGAAATATATATATAGAGGCAAGATCTTGTACATTTGTCAAATTTGGTACAATTTATCTTTTAATTGTGACCATTGGATCTCACATGATCAAGAGCTAAGATTAAAACTCTTTAAATCCCCAAAGCTATTTTTTCACAGATTTTTATAGTTATTTCGATGTACAAACAAGATTATTTTAATGAAGAAACATAGTTATTTTATAGTTAACTACTAAATTGTTATTTCAATGTAGATACGTAGTGATTCTAACGTAGAAAGTCAGTTATTGTATTGAATAACTTGTGTTATTGTATTGAGATGAAATTAAAATATATTACTCCGTAAATTTTAGAATAATGTTATCTGATGTTACATAGTTATTCCAATGTAGAAACTCAGTGATTATAATAAATAAATCATGTTATTCTATGTATTGAGATGGAATTCAAATATAATTAACTTTATAATAATGTTATATGATTTTACGTAGTTATTCTAAATTAGAAACTCGGTTATTGTAATGAATAACTCATGTTATTATATTTGGCTGACACTCAAATATAATCAGTTTTAGAATAATATTATCTGATTTTACGTAGTTAGTCCAATGTAGAAACTCAGTTATTGTAATAAATAACTCGTGTTATTGTATTGGGATGAAACATCTTGCATGCATCCAGCAAAAGGAACTTCACTGAAAGGCAAAAACAAGGAGAAAGTTAGTTACGGTAAAAATAAATAAAATTAAAGTATAATAATCACATATGTGCGATAGAATAACTATAAAAACCCTATAAAATAATCCTGGTTATAAACCATAGTAACTAATATAATGAAATAACTTCAAGAATAATATAAGATAACTGCAACAATAGTATAGAATAACTGGAATAACATAATAAAATAATTGAGTATTTCATAGTAATAATAATGTATCAAAACCAAAAATTCATACTATGAAATATCATGTAGTTATTTTAATGTTCATGTTCAAGTATTGTAATGTTCATGTTCAATTATTTCATTATTCATATTCAAATATTGCAATATTCATATTTTCAATTTTTAATCTTGTAATCAAAAATCCAGAAATTACTCAAATAATGTATCAAACCATGTAGAATAACACACAAAATTGAGTCAAATAATCCAGAAATTCATGCTATGAAATAATATGTAGTTATTTCAATGTGCATATTCAATTATTTCATTGTTCATATTCAAATATTGCAATATTCATAATTTCAATTAAAAAACACAGTACCATTGAAAAAAATTGAAAAACGCAGTACATAACAAGATATATGCAAAAAAACGAACAAAATTACTACCATATTGATTTCGATCAAATCAAAAACAAAATCAACAAACATAGTAGAAAAAGGAACGAAATTAAACTGTTAAAGAGTGAAATTAACTTAACCTGAAAGTTTAAACCTTAAGTAGAAACTATTTTTGATGAAAAAATGAAGAAAAAAATTGAGAGTTAGAGAGTGAAATTAGATTAACCTAAAAGTTTAATCTTGAATAGAACTGATTTGGTTGAGAAATTGAAGAATCAATATATATTAATAAAGGAGGAACTTTTCGAGCGATCTGATTGGTCGATTTTTTAATATATTTTTTTATGTTAATAAAGAATATAAAAATTTGTATATGAAAAAAAATCCTACTCCAACTCAGACTCGATTTTTTTGAAATTTAGATAAAAAAACATATGAATTTGTATAGAAAAAAACAATCCTACTCCATTTAAGATTAAAAAATTATCACTATATAAACCGATGATTATCACCTCATAATTTGTTTTTAGATATTAACAAACAATCTTTTGATTCTTAAAAAAATTTCCTAAAATTATAAAGTTAAGTAAAAATTATCCACATCGAAAAATTATGATGGGTAATGAAATTCTGTATTATAAATAAGAGCAATCATTCGTTCTTAGATATCAACTAAAAATCTTTTGAGTCTTAAAAAAAACGATCTTATGAATATAAACGTAAGTTAAATCGTCTCACATTGAAAAATTATAATATAATGTGATAGAATTTTATTATATAAATAAGAGTAATAATCATTCATTTTTAGATATTAACCAAAAATCTTTAGAGTCTTACAAAATCTCTTTAGACTATAAAGTTAAATAAAATTATCTCACATCGAAAAATTATAACGAGGTCATAGATTTCTATTATATAAATAAGAGTAATAATTCGTTATTAAATATTAATAAAAAAACTTTTGAGTCATAAAATGAATTTAAAAAGATTTTTTAAGACTACAAACCAAAAATCTTACTCCAATTCTTTAGAAATTCTAAAAATATAAAATTAAAATTTTAAAATGATTAATAATAATAATAAAATTATTATTATTATTATTATTATTATTATTATTATTATTATTATTATTATTATTATTATTATTATTATTATTATTATTATTATTATTATTATTATTATTATTATTATTATTATTATTATTATTATTATTATTATTATTATTATTATTATTATTATTATTATTATTATTATTATTATTATTATTATTATTATTATTATTATTATTATTATTATTATTATTATTATTATTATTATTATTATTATTATTATTATTATTATTATTATTATTATTATTATTATTATTATTATTATTATTATTATTATTATTATTATTATTATTATTATTATTATTATTATTATTATTATTATTATTATTATTATTATTATTATTATTATTATTATTATTATTATTATTATTATTATTATTATTATTATTATTATTATTATTATTATTATTATTATTATTATTATTATTATTATTATTATTATTATTATTATTATTATTATTATTATTATTATTATTATTATTATTATTATTATTATTATTATTATTATTATTATTATTATTATTATTATTATTATTATTATTATTATTATTATTATTATTATTATTATTATTATTATTATTATTATTATTATTATTATTATTATTATTATTATTATTATTATTATTATTATTATTATTATTATTATTATTATTATTATTATTATTATTATTATTATTATTATTATTATTATTATTATTATTATTATTATTATTATTATTATTATTATTATTATTATTATTATTATTATTATTATTATTATTATTATTATTATTATTATTATTATTATTATTATTATTCGTTCGTCCTTAGATATCAATCAAAAAATTAACCCATATAAGAAGAAAATTATAAGAAGGTGATGAAATACTATATTATAAATAAGAGTAATTGTTCGTCCATAGATATCAATAAAATTTTTAAGAAAGTAAGATTATCAACCGTCTTAAGACTCTAACGTGGTGAACAGAGTATCTACAAGACTACAATTATAAATATGAAGTCGTAATTTTGAACTTTACTATCATTTCAAATGCATTTATAATTGTACTGTTATAAATAAGCAAAGGTATGCATCGTTACTTTAAGCTCAACATTCATTATAATAACTTGTGTGTTGATGATGATAAATTCGTTTTTTATCTTATGTTTCATCGTTGTTGCCTGTAATATGTTCCCATTTTACCCAGTGATTATTTATATCTACGTATATTTATGTGCGAGGAACTTTAATTAGTCTTTTGTTCTAATTACAACGCACCATATATAATGTCTATAATTTAATCTTTATCGTATATATTATCTCTGATTCTTTGAAACACATTTAGGTATATGGATAATATTTCTTTACTATTAGGCATACTCTTAACATCTACTGTTGTACAGTTTCACAAATTTATGCAATCATTCAACTTGGTATCCTTATCAACGTCACTAAAAAGTGGCCCGGACATCGCACGGGCTTTACATCTAGTAAAATTGAGAAATTGTGTGTTTATGAAAGAGGGCAACTTTGAAAATAACTGATCAAATAAACGTAAAGAGGAGGAAGCTGGAAAAAATTTAGGGTTTTACATTGAGTAAGTAGTTAATCTGAGACATTGATTTGATAAAATCCAATGGCTTAGGATGAAAGGTAAATTGTACAAAAACATAGTGTAAAAGATCCTACTTCTATATATATATATATACGGGTTCCGGTGAGGCAGAGCAACTCCTTACACTCATTGAGGCACAATCTAGACCATTAGATTAAGATTTGATCTAATGGTCCAAATTACTCAATTTCAGTCGCCATACTTCACCTTCCTTCAATAATCCAACAATGGAGGAAACCTTCAAGCTACGCGTCGACAAAACCTTCGGCTCCCTCTCCTCCTCATCAACTCCTTTTTCATCATCCTCTCAACCAATCAATCACTCCCTCTGGTCTCTCACCGACGACGAGCTCCGACCCAATCACTGGACCCGCGAATCCGACGACCCGCCTTCCGACGACGACAACGACGATATCGACAAAGATGAACTCAATAACGCCCTTAATGCTCCCTTCTTTCCCAAAAACGTTGACGATTTCTTCCAAGGTGCTGCCGGAACCCCAAACCCTAACCCTAACTTGGAAATTGGGGATAATCAGGATAAAGAGGCCTCATCGAGTCGTATTTGTTAGGCAGGTGGTGCGGATGATGCTGAATTAGATGTTCGTAGCTCAATTGGCTTGGACTCCACTCTTGATTTTGGAGCAGAGGTCGTTTAAGTTTGCAAAAATGGCGGATACGCCATATTGTTTAGTCAGTAGTAGTAGTATCTTTGCTCTTCCGTAGCATTCAAAATAATATTTGTCTACTTGAAAGACTTCTAACACTAGACTTAAAGCTCATGCGATGCACATGTCACGATAAAATTATCTTTATTTCAAAATCTTATTTAATTTGTAATATACAAAGATTTATTTATCGATTTATACTACTTTTATATCCTATGATAAAAATTTATGTTGAAATTTATTGTGAGCACTGAAAATAAGATCATTTGCATAATTAAGGTCAAACTTCAAGTTTAGGGAGATTGGACTACGCCAATCTTCGAAATTAAGTTAATCGACTTTGAATTATGTCAAACCTACAATTTGTGATGATGTATTAGTATTATTGAATTCTTTGTTGTCATTTTTTTTAATTATGTAAGACGTTTTTCCATACAAAGTTTCGATTTAACTTTGTAAATCATTGGCATGATTTAAGCGAAGTGTAATCTTCCAAGAGGATAGAATTGTAGTTTGTCACATTAAAAATTGTCAAAAGAGGAAATAGGGCTACATGAAAAAAAAATCCAAAAGAGGGAAGTGTGACTTATTCAAGAATAAGGAAGGAGTATATTTTAAGAGACGGTAAAACTTTATACGGAAAACACAGTATTAAAGGAATGACCACTTTTGTAATTTTTTTAAAAATATTTTCAATTAATTTTTATGTTTTACAACAATGTCAAAAAAAAATTATACTCCGTATATATTTTTTTAATAAATTTCTAAAATCTTTTTAATTCGCATTTTTCGAAATTAAGATTTTTTTGGTAATCAGAAGCGACAGAAGTCAACTCTAAATTAAGATTATGAGAAAGAAGAAAATTATTACCAATTTTCCCCTTTACGTTTATTTATGTTTTAAGTAAGATATCTATATTTGGTATGGTAGAGTGAGATAATCAATTTCTCATGAGATTTTGGGCAAGGGGTTGAATTTCATTTCTTATCTAACTTGAGGGTCTAATCACTATAATAAAATGTTGAGGGATTCAGGTCTGTTCTTTTGGACTTATATTCAGTCAATTTCATTTCAGTTCAGTTCAATTCAGCTCCAGGTGGCATATTTTGTCTCTATATTTCAGTCAATTTCAGTTAAATTAAGTTCAGTTAAGTTAAGTTCAGTCAGTTTCAGTCCAAAAGAACAAGACCTCAATCTCACGATATGACGTAGTAATGGGGCATGATTACCACTTTCGCTGATTTTGGGTGAGATAAGAGGTAGT
The DNA here is from genome assembly GCA_958450325.1 of Agrostemma githago. Taxonomy (NCBI): domain Eukaryota; kingdom Viridiplantae; phylum Streptophyta; class Magnoliopsida; order Caryophyllales; family Caryophyllaceae; genus Agrostemma; species Agrostemma githago. Next base: position 19,281,190 of record OY288250.1, read on the forward strand.
TGTTAAGGGAGTAATGAATCTCAACCAAAGATGAAAAAGAAAAAATTGACGGTGGTGAAGGGATGATGAAAGGAGATGGATAATTGTTTTTCTTATCTGAGGGTAAGTTTCAGCGAAGGTAAGTATCATTTAATAGGATATAAATATAAAAATTGGGTTTTAACCATATCTTAAGGTTTTTTAAGTTGAGTTGGTTTATTTACATGGTATTAGAGCGGGCGTGATTAGAGGCCTTGTGCTACTAGCCTATATCCTTCCTATGTGCACCACTATTATATCTTTTAGTTTCCATTTGGTTTGCCTTCAATATCCTTGTAATAGTTACCCCTGATTCAAGCAAGCCCTAGTATGTACCATTGAGCATCCAAAGGGTATATGATGAGCTACTTGTGAATCCTTTGGGAGCACACCATTTGTATGTGACGTTAGACCTACCGCTTTAGCTTGCTTTGGATGATTGTTAGTACTTTACTTCATCCACTTTGGATGATGTGTTCATGATGGAAGTTGAGACTTGGGTGCAATTACTAATGTATCTTTGTTTGCAGAGAGATAACATAAGGGGTTCAAAAAAAATAGAAGATGATGATGAAGATGCTTTTGAGGCTCTCTTTAAACAACTAGAAGCAGATCTTAAGAAAGATGGGGAATTTGTTGATGATGACGAGGATGATATTTCTGAAGAAGACCTCGCCTTACTTGAACGTGAGTTAGGGGAAGCACTAGCAGTGGATGAAGATCTAGCGGAGCTATTAAATATGCATACAGATGATATGGGAGTGAAAGCAGGAGCAGAGGAAGTAGAAGTGGATGAATATTTAGGGGATGATGATGATGAAATACATGAAGAAGAAGATGAACCAATTAATTTGAGAGGTTGGCAACTTCGGCGTCTGGCGTATGCACTGAAGGTTGGCCGCCGTAAAACTAGTGTAAGTGTAACAGTTCTCGCTATTCGATGACTGCTGGACCCATAATATTTTTTACTTGTCACTCTGAAAATTTGAAAGCTATTACGAACCATTATTCAAAATCTATAGAATTTTAAAACAAAACCAGTGGAACAATTTGAGGAAAGTGTACAAAAATTAAATACATTCCGGTGTTTGAAGACCTAGAGTCCTCCGAGATAGATATGACACTGTAAGGACTTCTGAAGTGATTGGATTCTACCAGGCTTATGCATTGGCCGTATGATAGTTCATCCTATGATCACATCATTAGTTTAGTTTGTAACCTACATATTTCTATGCTTCTTTCCAAAATTTCATTGTCAAATACTTTATCAATCTCCTTGCAGATAAAAAAACTTGCAGCGGAGCTATGTCTTGATAGGGCAGTTGTTCTTGAGCTGTTACGTGAACCACCAGCAAATCTGTTGATGTTGAGTGCAGCTTTACCTGATAAAAAAGAGCCTACCAGCATAAATAGTGACCCAGAAATTGTCCCGTCCGTGTCTGCTGAGGATGTGGTTGAGCCTGATGAATCAGAACCGAGACTGGAATCCAAGAATGAAACCCCCATCCATGTCCTACAGGGCAGTTGGTCAGCGCAGAAGAGACTGAAGAAAGTTCAAGTTGAAACCCTAGAAAATGTGTACAGACGTACACATCGTCCAACTGTAAGTTCAAACTTTTGGACAGTATACTCCTTGCATGCTATTCGTTATTTAGTTTGCAAATGTTTGCATGCTATTCGCTCATCATCGAATAATCATTGGTTAGACGGTTAGATAACCATCTCAACTAAAGCCTTCACATGAATGCCTTTTCGGCTTGAACTGTGCACCATATTCCACATTAGAAAGGAGTGGTTGAGATTCAAACCCGTGACCTTTAATCATACTGTCTTTCATACCATGTTAAATGAATCATCTCTTAAGGTGATGGTTGAAACTCCAGGGTTGGTTTTATACTCTAGCAATGACTAACTACTAGCAAAAACCTTGGTCAAGCCAATAGTGTGTTTCATTTAGCAAGTAATGTATTATTATGCTTAAATCACCCCTGGTTTTGATGCGTAAGTATTGTTGCAGTACTATTTAAATTTTTGAATGGTGGCATCTTGTGTTAGAATAATAGATGTCGGTTAAATGTTTGTTACGAGTTTGTTACAAGTTTGTTAGATCTCTAAGTAATTCTTTCATTCATATTGTACATAAATATATATATACTTACTACATCTGTACAATAATCATTCATTGATAAGAATACAAAAACACGTTTCTATTTAGCTCTTCCTCTTCATTGTTTTCTCTTAGATTTCTCCATTAATCCTACCTTCAATTCCTCCATGGAATCAGCTCGATATGCAGATTAACATGGTATCAGAGCCCTAAATCGAGTTTTTTTTCTCCACATTCTTCCGCTTCTATACTTCTACAGCTCTAATTTCTGCAAAATTCTACTTTTCTTTTCTGCAAATCTCTTCAATCTTCTACAAAAATGGCACCGCAAAATCAATCCGCGATCGACATCAATGATCCTCTATATGTCACTTCCTCTGATCTCACAGCACATAAACTCATTTCTACTATCTTCGAAGGCACTGGATTCAACAATTGGAGACGAAGCATGGAAATCGCACTCTCCGCGAGGAACAAGTTAGGGTTCGTCAATGGAACAGTCCCCAAACCTGCAGAAACTGACAGTACCGCAGGGACATGGCAGAGGTGTAATGATATGGTATTTTCTTGGATCTTGAATTCTTTATCTGAAAATATCTCTAGTTCAATTCTTTACTCCAATTCTGCCAAAATTGCTTGGGATGATCTTGAGAATCGATATGGTCAATCAAATGGTGCGCAATTATATGGCATTCACAGAAAATTGACCGATCTTAGCCAAGGAAATGATAATATAGCTGCTTACTTCACTAAAATGAAACTAATTTGGGATGAAATCGATTCTATGGGTCTAAACCCTAATTGCTCATGTGGTGCGAGTTCTAAACGCGATAAATTTCAGAAAGATCAGAGAGTAGTGCAATTCCTAATGAGCTTGAATGCTTCCTACAATACTATCCGAGGCACTATTTTGATGCAAAACCCCCTGCCTTCCATTGCTACTGTATACAATAATCTGTTACAAGAGGAGAGGCAGAGGGAAATCCATACTGAAGTGCAATTTCACAGTGATTCTGCCTCCTTCTATGCTAAGAATCAAGGGTATAAGGGACAACAAGGCATTCCCGCAACTACTGAATCTCCCACTCAAGGAGAAGGAAACAAAAAATCTACTTTCTGCAACTATTGCAAAAAATTTGGACATACCATCAAGATCTGCAGAAAGCTCGAGTATAATAACAAGAAACGGTATGCTAACAATGCTGTTCAGGAAGATTTCAGCTCCAACAATGAGGGTTCTGTGTCTGGTCACACATCTCAGTTCAACCAGGGCATGAACTCAGCACCTGCAATAACCTCAGACAGAGAAATTACTCCTGAAATGTACCAGCAGTTGCGACAGATCTTGAATTCTTCTCCGTCTTCCAGCAGTTCTCACATTCCAGCCACTGCTAACTCTGCTGGTAATACCCTTTCCTCCTCTAATTCTACTTTGCCTGTTTATCATAATACTTGGATTTTGGATAGTGGAGCTAGTGATCACATGTGTGTCAATAAAGATATGTTTTCTGACATTGAAACTGTTGCTAACCCCTTTTCCATCTCTTTACCCAATGGACATATTGTCACCATCAATACTAAGGGAAGTGTGCCAATTACCCAAGATATAATACTCAAAGATGTCCTTTATGTTCCTTCTTTCAAAATCAATCTATTATCCATTTCTAGACTGTCAAAGCAATTAAATACTACCATTCATTTCACACCTGATCTTTGTGCAATGCAGGGCTCTTCTTCGAAGATGCCACTGGTCCTTGGTAGATCACACAAAAATCTCTATTTCATGCAGCATGCTACTCTTTCTCCTGCTGCATCTGCTCTTTTCTCCCCACCTACACATACTAGCTTTGCCAATTCTATTCATTCTGCTGATGTTTGGCACATTAGACTTGGTCATTTACCTTTGTATAAACTTCAAAATATGGATATCTGTAAGGTTACTGAAAAGAATAAAAGCTTGATTCATTCTTGCTCTATTTGTGCAAAAGCTAGACAGCATAGATTACCATTCTCCAACAGTGATATACAAACTAAATCCCCTTTTCACATGATTCACATTGACCTTTGGGGCCCTTACCATACACAAACTTACAATGGTTACAAATATTTTTTGACAATTGTGGATGATTTTACTAGAACCACCTGGACCCATCTTTTATCTTGCAAAAGTAATGCCTTATCTTATGTGCAAGAGTTTGTAAATTTTGCCAAAACCCAATTTCAAACCAATGTCCAAATCATTCGCCCCGGCAATGCGTTTGAGCTAGGATCAAGTAACCCGGGCAAACAATTCCTCTCCAGTCATATCCATCAGACTTCATGTTTTCACACTCCTCAACAAAATGGCATTGTTGAGCGAAAACACAAACATCTCCTTGAAACCGCTCGTGCTTTAATGTTTCAAGCCCATTTACCTAAAAAGTATTGGGGTGAATGTATCCTCACTGCTACCTACCTTATAAATAGATTACCTACCAAAATATTAAACCATAAATCTCCCTATGAACTTCTATTTCACAAAAAACCAGATTTTTCCCATCTTAAATCCTTTGGTTGTCTATGCTATGCTGCTTCTCCTAAACCCGGTAGAGACAAGTTTGAACCACGAGCTATTCCATCAGTTTTCCTCGGTTATCCCTTTGGTAAGAAAGCTTACAAGCTTCTTAATCTTGATACCAAATCCATTTTTTTCTCCAGGGATGTCATATTTCATGAGTCTATCTTCCCCTATGTTCAATCTTCATATACTTCTCCTTCTCCTTCTCATTTCTTACCTCTTGTCATACCAGATCCTCCCACACCTCCTGAATCTTTAAATTCGATCCCTCCAGAACAGCCTTCCATTCCTTTGAGACACTCTTCCAGAATTTCTCGCCTCCCTGCTCATTTCAGAGACTTTCATTGCTCTCTTCCTCATGCTTCTACCTCTTGTGTCCATACCTTGACCTCCCTTTGCACACCTTCTTCTACTCAGGCCTCCAATATTTCCTGTTTTAATGTCAATTCTAATTCTCTTTTGTACACATGTGATCGTCTTCCTATTCAAGAACCTCAGTCTTATGCTCAGGCAGTAGAGTTTCCGGAGTGGCAGGCAGCCATTTCTTCTGAATTTGATGCTCTAGCTACCACTAACACTTGGTCCTTAGTCCCTCTCCCTAAAGGCAAAAAGACCATAAGTTGTAAATGGGTTTTCAAAGTCAAACATAAGTCCGATGGATCCATTGAGAGGTACAAAGCTAGATTAGTTGTGAAGGGTTACACACAAAAAGAGGGAATCGACTATACTGAAACTTTTTCTCCTGTTGTTAAAATGACCACTATTAGATGTTTAGTTGCAGTTGCTCTCAAGAAAGGTTGGTCCTTGACCCAACTTGACGTAAACAACGCCTTCCTCCATGGCGATTTAGATGAGGAAGTCTATATGAAGCCTCCCCAAGGCCTCTCCCTTCCCGATTCATCTCTTGTTTGTAGACTCCAGAAATCTCTTTACGGTCTCAAACAAGCGAGTAGACAATGGTACGCCAAGCTAAGTTCTGCTCTTAAGTCCAAAGGCTACGTACAATCTTTAAATGACTACTCTCTTTTCTCCAAAAGTGTTGATTGTTCGAAGACTTTTCTTGCCATTTACGTGGACGATATTTTGATTACCGGTGATAATGAAGACGAAATCTCCTCTCTCAGGGCTTTTCTCAATGATACTTTCAAAATTAAGGACCTTGGGAACCTTCATTATTTTCTGGGTTTAGAGTTCACCCTTGTCTCTACTGGAATGGCCATCACTCAAAACAAATATGTTCAAGATCTGCTACTTGAGTTTAAATGTGCTGATATGTCTCCTACTCGCACTCCTCTTACCAGCTCTCCTAAATTGACTATTGAGTCTGGTTCTGCACTATCAGATCCCACTCCTTACAGACGGTTAATTGGCAAGTTGAATTTTTTGACTCATACAAGACCTGACATTTGTTTTGCCATTCAACATCTTAGTCAGTTTCTCTCCTGTCCAACTGATCTTCATTGGGATGCTGCCCTTCATGTCTTACGGTACATTTCAGCTGCTCCTTCTCAAGGGATTCTTCTCAACTCCACCAATGATTTTGCTTTACAAGCTTTTTGTGATGCCGATTGGGCATCCTGCTCTCACTCACGCAGATCTGTGAGTGGCTATTTGGTATTTCTTGGTGGTAGTCTTGTTTCTTGGAAGTCGAAAAAGCAACAAACCGTCTCTTTATCCTCGGCTGAGGCGGAGTATCGCTCTATGCGTCGCCTAACAGCTGAATTGGCTTGGCTCACTCGTCTTTTGGCTGAGTTTGATGTTCCTGATATTGTTCCTGATCTTGCTATATATCCCCTAGAAGTCAGTATGCTATGAATTTTATCTAAAACTATTAAACCAAAATGTTTCCTTTAACCGTGTACTGTTTAAATTCTTTTGTCGATAAAACATTTAATTGGATTTTGGTCCTGCATGATTGAGATTTGATTCTGTTATGAAAATGCAGAATGCCATGCTTAGCAGCATAGTCCATGTCACAAATCTTCCTCGGAGACGAGTAGTGAAATGGTTTGAAGACAAGCGTACTGCTGATGGCGTCCCCGAAGAACAACGACCTTATCGACGCCTTGCTTCTGAGTCCATCGTAGCCAAATGATGATTGTCTTTGTTACATTCGAAACGTTGACACTGTAAATACCTTGTGATTCCTTTCCCCAATTTGTTAAAAAAAATTGGGGCGGGTTAAAAGCGGAGACTGTACCGCACCCGCACCGCTTCAAGTGCGGGTGGCAGAGCGGGTAAAGGAATTAAATGCTACCCGCAATGATGGGTGGGTTTAGTTTCAACATATTGCCCTCCCCATACTCGCATTGTCTACCTGTATCGTTCCATATCCGCACTAACTTAAATTTATATATTATTGCGGGAAAAAACAAAAAAATTAAAAGTATTACGAGTACTTTGATTACCAATGGCTAAACATGACTTATCTTATACGGAGTAGTATTATTCCCTAAAAAAAGAGAAAAAACAAAGGAAAACCTTAATTTTATCACTTTGAAAAACTTGTACGGAGTAATATAAAGTTTTGTATTTAAAACTTTCATTTTATTATTGACTTTTGCTGTATTTGTTTTGCAATTTTGTACTCTTATCATAGTATGTCATTAATTAATTTATTAAGCAATTATTGAGAGATTAATGCCTTGAGGATAGGTTTTTTTTGTACAGTAGCAGATTGGGTATTACAGAGTAGGAGTATTATTTTCGGGTTTTTTAATCTGCTCTCTTATTAAAAGCAATGGGTGGAGGTAATTAATTTGATATATTTTATAGATTCCACCTTCATTGTCATATATTCATATCGTAGCTAGAATATACTATAGGGTTATTTTGATAGGAATAATAACAAATTTGGTGATATTACATAAATAAAACAAACTTTAATTAATCTGGAATAAATTCATGTATGAGATCCATCAAACACGAATGGATTCGGGTTACCTGTTATTTGTTACGTCAATAACTGATAACAATCATAATCGTAATTATTGAGCGTACCGGCCATAATGAATGTCGATAAAAGTTCTTCCCATTGTTTTCTCCATTCTTGATAGTCTTAATCACTTTCTGTAATTTGTGGTTGCGGAAAACATCTTTCGAGAGGTTAGATTCTCATGAATTCGAAGAATATGAATTTGATGGATTACCCATGAATTTCAAGAATTGTTGCACAAAATCCTTTATTTATTAAAACAGAGACAAAGTTGGAGGTGGTGCAGCTCATTGGTCTCCATTCTGAAATACTCCACCCACATTAATCCAGAATCATTTTAGGTAATTACGCAAAATCTTCCTAATCAAGCTATCTTCCTAACCAAGCTATAATAGGTTGCATTCAAAGATGTACATAACCCTGTGATTATTCACGGCTATTACACTACTCTATTTCTAATTCATTATTGTACATGAATAGTTGAATACTGCTCCTATAAAATATGCCCAACAAAAAAAGTTATGGGAGATCGCCTGACAATATGTATCGGGACATGATACATTTACCTTTTACACTCTGTTTTAAAAAATTAACAGATGGTACAAAAAAGTGGATGTAGAAATAAAAACACTAAATTAAGTAATAATAATATTTTAGGATCGCAATTCAATCCGTTGGGTCAACGAAAATTAAAATTGATCAGATATTTATCTTATCTTACTTTACTTAAAGATAAGACCAACGATGCTGAGGTGGCACGCCTCACATCGCTCAAAACTTCGCTCTGAGCTCCCACATTAATCGGATAAAATCGTCCAATCACTTAAACATTTTCACATCATTTGCATAATTTAAGGGTAAGATTGTCATTTTCTTCATGTATATATACCAGTATATTTTTCGTATTCAGTATATATACGCTTATATATTTTCGGATATATTATCGCCTCTTTTTATGGTATTTTCGTCAAATTAGGTGTATATTTTCGCTTATATATTTTCGGATAATCTTATTGTATCCAAACTCATACGTGTTATTGTATAATTATCTATACTTTAATTTAAATGTTAATTTGTAATCCAATCTGTATAATACGCTGTATACCGAAAGATAACCATACGTATAATACCTAATAGTACTCTTATAATAGCTAACAATTTAAAAGAGTATAATACCTAATATATTATAACTATATGTATAATCGTACGTATTGTTATATGAATTAACTATATTATAATACCTAATTATATACCCTATCTCCGATTCAGAAAGATCTTCCTCTTTGTTTAATATATGTGAGTTATATTTTAATCAAAGGGGAAGATCATTCTAAATCGGAGGGGTACGGATTATTATGTATTATTCTATATCATACGTATTATTATAATACCTTATATCATACGTATTATTATATATCATAATACCTAATACGTATTAATATAATTATATCATATGTTTTCGATCCTTGGATTGTCGAAGCTAACAAATCTTTTCCGATTATTATCACCTACTTTTATGGTATTTTTGTCAAACTAGGAAGTTTTACTTGTAAGCGACATATACTCATTTATTTTCGAATATAGTAGCTCAATGATAATTATCACCTATTTTTAGGGTACTTTCGTCAAATTAGGAAGTTTTGTGTGTAATTACCGGGATATACTTTCATATATTTTCGGATATTTTGCCTCAACATATGGAGTTTTCGAATCGAATATTTATTTATTTCCGAGAACTTATCACGTATGAGCGGCTTAACTAATTACTGTATCTCAGTGTTCATTGATTACTGAAATTTCGTATTTTAGTAAAAAATAAATATTTTAGTCGAATTATTATCACCTACTTTTATGGTATTTTTGTGAAGCTAGAAAGTTTTATTTGTAACCGACATATACTCATTTATTTTCGAATACAGTTGCTCGATGATAATTATCACCTATTTCTAGTTGTGTTACTCCGACACGTCGGAGCTCCGGCGTGTCCCGTGTCGACACGACACGGGACACGTGTCGGACGCGGCGGTGGTCGACACGACACAGACACACAGAGGTTGAAGGAGGGAAGAGGGAGGGAAGAGAGAGAGAGAGAAAGAGAGAGAGAGAGAGAGAGAGAGAGAGAGAGAGAGACAAAGTGGAGATAAAGGGTAAAACCTCGTCAGAGAACGACGGTTGGGTGGCTGGTGGTGGCGATAACGGCTGATGTAGGATTGTTCAGGCGGCGGCTGAAGAACTGAACCACCGCATGCCGCCATAACTATTCAGATTTGAGAATATGTTTGGGTAGTGGTGGGGTTATTTGGGGTAGGTGAGGTTAACATTAAATAATTGGTGATGATTTAAAAGAGGAGAGCTGTAAAGTGTAAAAGTTGTGTTGTTTGTTCTCTACAGTATACACCGTACCATTCAACTCTCACCCTTTTACTTTTTTTATTCACTTAACCTTTAAACTTCTCCAAAATTTAAACCCACCTTAAAAAAACTTAAAGCATAGTACTAAATAAATGGTTATATTGATGAATATAATTAAATTATTTTAATAGTGCCGTGTCCGTGTCGTGTCTACTAACTTGGTCAAGACACTCCGTTAACCGTGTCCACGTATTCTAAAATTTCAAAAATTACGTGTCCGACACACCGACACGTGTCCGTGTCCGACACGTGTCCGTGTCCGACACGTGTCCACGAGTCTGAGTAACATAGATTTCTAGGGTACTTTCGTCAAATTAGGAAGTTTTGTGTGTAATTACCAGGATATATTCTCATATATTTTCAGATATTTTGCCTCAACATATGGAGTTTTCGAATCGAATATTTATTTATTTCCGAGAACTTATCACGTATGAGCGGCTTAACTAATTACTGTATCTCAGTGTTTATTGATCACTGAAATTTCGTATTTTAGTAAAAAAATAAATATTTTAGTCGAACTAAGTATAATTTATACGGAATATTATTTATTGAGACAGTTATTACGTATCCGTCCTAGATATGAACTAAATTCTTTATACGCTTTTAAACGTAGAATTTATCGCGTGTAAATAATGATTGAACATATATCACGTATCCGTCCCAAATATGATATAAATTCCTTATGCGCTTCCACGGAAAACCTTTTCCGTAATACATAATATAGACGGAATAGATATGAAAATCAACGTTTCAGTAATATACAGTTGTATACCGAAAGATATTCATAAGAATATGCCTGGATATCTTCCCGTAATAATCAAGCGTTCACATTAGCTAACTCCACCTTATATATATCGTTATTTTTTCCTGTTTTTAGTATCGTAAGCACTCCTATCTTTATTATTCCATAAAAATCACGTCCTATTCGACACTATGTCGACTTCCGAGTTAATGAACATATCGAAGCTAGAGCAGGTTAAGCGGCTGAAAGAGATGGTTGTCAGGGTCGTCCATCGTTGGACCCGACCGGTCGTGAAGAACAGAACCAAAGTTGAGTCTATCGAGGTTCTAATGATCGATTCCGAGGTATTACGTCAATCATATTATTACGTTAGTCGTTCGCATCCGATCATTATGCGTTTATTTGTGATACCAAATTCCAATGTTGCTGTATTTACCTAGACCGGTTTTCACACACGGACAGCTGTATGTTGCTATATCGAGGGTAACGACCAGACGTGGACTGAAAATATTAATTTTATCTGATGCGACAACGTTAGATGTTGTCACTCCTACGACAACGAACATTGTCTACAAGGAGGTATTTTCCCATGTAAGATAGGAATCAAAATTGCAAAATTCCTAATGTCGTTTGTAGTTCAGTTGAACAATAACTCAACCCCTGTTTTTTCTAGAGTCTACCGCTTAATTTTCTTATGTACGTTTACATCTATTTAGATATACTCTTTCACTTTTCTGTTTACGATATTTTTGTACAATCCGACATTAACGTGACAACAACTGTACATGCATACTATTTTAAGGGAATTCAACAACAACAGCACCAACAAATTACCTAATATCATATAGTTAGGTTTATTTAGAGAATTTAAACTCAATTGATGCAATTAACTTTGTCATCGTTTTATAATAACAGTGGAGAGTATGGGACAGTATCGTAGAAAACGGTCTATAATCACCCGATTATATTACATAGAAAATATGGATGATTATTTTACACAAACACTACCCATACATAAGTTGGGATATAGATTACTGGCTATTCAACCACACTACCTGAATATCGAAATCATCACTAGGCTACTAACAATGTAGTACCCCGACTGCGAGAAAACAACGGTACTACCACATTCAAGGACCAAGTACATATATAATAAGATGACTCCACAACACCGTCAATTACACCCGCCGAGCATAGAACAACAATCTACTGACAACAGATGTACTTACTGCCAACAATACCCAATCACCTGCACACATTAATACTTCAACTTAACACATTCCGATAGTAACATTACCACTGATATTACAAAGACCGAGTACCAATTCACTTTTTGCTGTAAAATCATGGGTAGTGATTCATCAGCAGAGTCACGATGCATGCATACACAAACGTATTATCGTCATCAGTGTCACTGTAGCCTAGGTCCTTCACCACATCCGGCACAATCCTCAGGCCTGTATCCTTCATCATCAAATCTTGATCTTCTTCCTTGGCTACCCATAGATGCGGACCAGTTGTTGTGTGAAGCTCCTTTTCATAATCAGCCCTCCCCTTGCCTACTCTCTCGAACGTCTTCTGTAGTTTGAATGCCTGCCTGTAACAATCGTCACCGTTTTCGAACTCGAGGACTACAGCCCTCAGGATGTTAGGGTTGTTCTAGACGTGCCGAATTTGCCTTATACGATACCCCAGTCTTTGTAACTCATCCCTCACACAGGTAAAGCTTTTTCCGATTACTCTATTAGGTTTTTGTATAGAATATGGCATATTAAGCATAACACAAGTTGGGGGATACACATACTTTTCTGACATTGATTTATGACGGTAGAATTTTGTCGTCTATTCTACTGGTCAAAATAATATCAACGAACCTAAGCTAGGTAGCTAGGGTAAGTCGAGTCGATCATCAGGGACGGGAGTTCCAAACTAGAGGGTGCTATGGTCCAAGACTAGGTTCAAGACAAACTAAAGTGATGACTAAGATTGACTAATAACTAAACTAAAGTCTAGAACATGAAATAAAAAGGCAAAACAAACAACTAATGATGATGAAAAGCGAGGATTAAACAATAGGAGAAAGGACTAGGGTTAAGTCGGGTTCAAGGGTGCCTCGGGGAACAAGGAAGAACAAGGGTGAAGACTCAATCTACTTGACTAGATTACGTCCGGGCTCTCGCACTTAGACGGTCTAAGGATCCCTCGCTACACTTACGCTAACAACGAAGAGAACCAACAAATCAATATGCAATAACACACAAGAGGAAACTAGGAAACATGCATTTCTCAATGTCAAGTCTACTAGGAAATTCATCAAATATGTTAAGTGCACAATGAAAGGAGGCAAGAAAATTACATCAAAAACCATTAATTCCTCCCTAATCATCCATTATCAACACACAATCCCTAGCAAGGAGACTACTCACACATCATTATGAACACAATAACATAAACCAAAGAAACCAACAAAACAATGAAAGCATTCATAATGGATTCTAAACTAGGAACAACAATAAACATGAACAAAGATTGAAACTTTACTAATAATGAATGATTAAAGGAAAGAGAGAAGAAAGATTATACCAAACTAGAGAAGAGATGAAAAGGATGAAACTTGCATAAAAGGAAACCCCAAAAATCCTCCCCCAAGGTTGTCAATCTTGATAGATTTTTCAAGAAATCCAATAATACAAGATTAACTAAGATTAAACTAAGATTAACAATAGATTAAGGAAAGATTAGGGAAAAACTAAGCTAATCTACACTAATGTCTATCTAGGGTTTAGTCTAATGTAAGGTGCTTAAAACAATACAAGAGAGGGGTATAAATAGGGTTGTAAGAATAAGGGGAATGAAGTGTTGAAGCGCGAGGAGAAACAGGGGGCTCAAGGCCATGATGAGGGAGCTCACGGCCATGAGGCACCCCCGTCATGGCCATGATGGTCATGGGTCACGGCCATGAGCTGCTGCTGTAGGTTGCTTCCTCTCTTCCTTGCTTCCCGACTCACTACACGGCTATGTAGGCTTCTGACACGGCCATGTAGGCCCCTACTTGCTCCTCCTAGGCTTCTTATCCACTCTCGGTGCTCGGGAATGGGCTCCAAGGGACTCAGGACCGAGTCTAAGCCACCGAATTATCGTCGCTTCTCTTCATTGGCTCCATATGTATCGGAAACGAGACGGAATCGTTCCACTTTTCCGTGATGAGCGTTAGGAACCTAAATCAAGCTAGAAGAAGCGTAAGTAGCCTCGAAACCGCTCCAAAGAGAGATTTCACACAAGAAAGCGGGACCAAACACGTGAAAGAAACACTACAAAGCACACTTATCAACTCCCCCACACTTAACACTTACTCGCCCTCGAGTAACACTACAAGAAAAACAGACCCGGGCGTCCACTTGGCGGGCGTCCTGAGCATATGGACGCCTATATGGCGTCTGAAAATACAAACGGGCGTCTACAGTCAGATGCCAAACTTGGTGTCTGACTGAACCTGGGGGGACGAAATTTAGGCTGGACGGGCGTCCACAAGCGGACGCCATATTCCCTAAATGGCGTCCACTGTCATATGCCATCTAGGGTGATATGGCGTCCACAGTCGGACGCCAGTTTGGCTGGATGTGGCATCCGATAGTGGACGCCCGCCTGGTTGGATGTGGCGTCAAATACCCGCCCACCCCCCTCTCCCCCTTCACTCTCTAAAAAAAACACTCTCTAAACCCTCTCTTCCTCTCCTCGCCGAGCCCATTCTCCCTTCCTCTCCATTTTTCATACTTTTTCTTAATTTGTGGTATGTTTTCTTACTTTACTTAGTTCTTATTCATTATAATTAGTTCTTATTTCTGATTGTTATCGTTATTTATTGATAGTTTGCTAGTTAATATTGTTTAGGTCTAAATTTCGATTAGGTTGATTAGTTTAGCCCAAATTCGATTAGGTAGATTAGTTTTGCCCATCACAATTTTGATTAGGGTTTGATGAATTTGGTTGAATTGAGCTAGAATGACCTCTAGGGCCATCCGTGAGGTTTCGTGTGACTTAGGACGGACCAAAAGGTATCATAATAATGCCGGATTTTCCCGAAACCACCTCTATCGTGATCGGGGTGATGAATAGGTGTTATCGGTGCTTTCGGAGTTTTGATATCTGTATCCAAAAATTTGACCTTATTTGACCTGTTTAAGCTTTTTCTGTGTGACCTTAGCCATGAATTTTTGTGTTTTGTTCGGTTAAATTGGGATTAAATTGATAAATTAAGTAGGGTTTTCGTAAATTGTGATTACATTTGTGATTAAATTCGCTGACTAATTTTCGTAAGGTCAATTCAAAATTAATAAGACATTTGGGTTTACTTTGACGTAGTAGTGCTTAAATTGAGGAAACTCAGTTATGGAAATTAAGTTAGAGAAATTAAATTTAAGTTAAATGGCGATTACATTTGCGTTTATTAAGTTTTAAATTAAGTTAGAAAAATTAAACTTTAATTTGTTATATATATTTTTTGAATATAGAAAATGAAGAGAATTGAACGGAAATGGATGTATGAGGGAAGACTTGATAAGAAGAGACGTCCCACCGTCGAATTTTTGAGGGGTGTTGAGTCATTTGTCGAGGTCGCTAAAAAGTCAGTAGACTATGCATCAAGGGGGGAGGTTAGATGTCCTTGTACTAATGGCAAGTACCTAAATTTTTTTGATGTCCTTACCGTTAAGGAACATGTCATCTATAATGGTTTCTCACCCGATTATTATAATTGGATTTGTCATGGTGAGCCATCTCAGTCTGAGGAACCCGAAATGGGGGGGGGGGGGTGGTTGAGAGGTATGATAGTTGACGTTGTGGAGTGCAACTTGTTTAACAACGAGAACCCACGAGACTCACCTAACCCACAAGAGCCTAACTTATGAGCAAAGGCGTTTTTTGACATGTTGAACGCTTCGGAGAAACCGTTATACGGAGGGTGTGATGTTACTTTGTTAGAAGTCGTATCTATGGTAGTTTGCCTTAAATGTGAGTTCAACCTATCATTTGCTTGTGTCGATGGTATTGCTGCCTTGCTCCCAAAAGACAATATCATGACCCGAAATTTCTACACAACCAAAAAGGTTGTGAAGGGCCTTCAACTCCCGCATGAAAAGATTGATACTTGTCCAGATGGATGCATGTTATTTTGGAAGGACGATGCGATGCTTGATGAATGTAGGAGATGTGGTAAGGGCAGGTATAAGACGGTTGAGGGGGACATTATTTTGAGGGGTAGAAAAGGGAAAAGTGGTGTTAGGGGTAAGAAACCGATCCCAATAAGACAGCTTACGTGCTTCCCTATTGCACCTAGGCTTCAAAAATTGTATGCCACAAAAACCATAGCGGAGCAAATGAGGTGGCACAAGGAGGACACTAGGGTACCAGGGAAGATATGTCATCCGAGTGACGGTGAGGAGTGGAAGCGTTTCGATTGACTACATCCCCACTTTGCGTTAGAACCCCGGAATGTAAGGCTTGGGTTGTGTACTAATGGATTTGCACCTTTCGGCTAATTTGGGAAGTCGTACTCTTGCTGGCCTGTGATGATCACACCTTATAACCTACCTCCTTGGTTGTGTTTGAAGCAGCCTTTCATCTTCCTATCTCTTATTGTGCCTGGACCCAAAAACCCGAAAAATCATTTGGATGTTTATTTGCAACCTGTTATTGAGGAATTGAAACAACTGTGGGAGGTAGGGGTGGAAACTTATGATATCTCCCTGAGACAAAAATTTCAGTTGAAAGCAGCTCTGTTGTGGACTATAAATGACTTTCCCGCATACGGTATGCTCTCGGGGTGGTCTACTGCGGGTCAGAAAGCATGTCCGTGTTGTATGGATGAGAGCAATTCAAAGCTTTTTATCTTCCAAATTCTAGTAAAATAAGTTGGTTCGACTGTCATAGACAGTTCCTACCAGAAGGTCACCCATATAGAAAGAATAAGAAGGCGTTCAAGAAGGGTGAGGTTGTGCTTGACGACGCACCTGATCGACTCCCAGGAGATGAAATATGGGAGTTGATTCTGATTACCCGTCTACTGTCGACGGAACCGAGCAGGAGTTCAAAGACCTTAAAAAGTTGAAAAATGGTTGGTTTAAACGTAGCATATTTTTTGACCTACCATATTGGAGGACTTTGTTACTTCGTCACAATTTAGATGTGATGCACATAGAGAAGAACTTCTTCGAGCAGTTGATTCACACTGTCATGGATGTGGAGGGGAAGAGTTGTGACACTACAAGCTCCCGGCGAGATGTAAAGCATTTTTGTGACCGTCCTCAATTGCACATAAAAAGGGATGGATCCAAACCGCGAGCCTTGTTCACCCTTGACAAAGCTCAGAGGAAGGCGTTGTTAGAGTGGGTGGAGAAGTTGAAGTTCCCCGATGGGTACGCCTCCTACTTCAAACATTGTGTTGATCTTAAGAACCTCAAGCTGCGAGGGTTAAAGAGTCATGACTGTCATGTCTTCATGGAGAGGTTACTTCCGGTTGCACTTAAGCAACTTCTGCCACCGACGGTGTAGAATTCTATAACTGAGATATCTCAATTTTTCCAAGATTTGTGTTCTTCTACAATATCAATTGAGGACATGACTCGGCTGGAGGATCAAATTCCACAGATACTATGCAAACTTGAGATGATCTTCCCACCGTCGTTCTTTAATTCCATGGAGCATTTACTTGTCCACTTGCCCTACGAGGCTGAGGTTGGAGGACCTGTCCAGTATAGATGGATGTACCCATTTGAAAGGTACATAAATTTTAGTAACTTCATTTACAAATTTAATTTACACTTAGCTAATTTTAGCTAATTTTTATTTATTGAAAAACATAACTTGTGTACTTAGGTTCCTCAATCATTTGAAGAAGAAAATTGGTAACAAGGCTAGAGTGGAGGGTTCTATTTGCAATGCATATTTGACAGAAGAGATTGCAAACTTCTGCTCCCTCTACTTCGAGAAAGATGTCCAAACAAAAACAAAGAACCTGAACCTAGAACATTCGGTGCCCATTGATCCTACTATACCCGAGTTTTTCCAAAAGAAGGACGATGAAGGAACTTCATCCTTTGAGGGTTCTAGGACGCTAGATGAGAAAGAGTACAACCGAGCGCACCTTTACGTACTCTCTAATTGTGAGATCTTAGAGCCTTATGAGAAGCAATTTATAATTGAATATGTCGCTGCAAACCCTGACGTGAACCCCAATGACGTTTGGAGTAAGCATGATGAACATTTTCCTAAGTGGATCAAGGATCACGTAGTTGCCTTAGACATACGTGATGATTTGGTTAGAAGTTTGGCATACGGTCCAGTGAGAGCGGTTAAATATTGGAACCGGTACTCGGTGAATGGGTTCAATTTTCACACATTCAACTACGGGAAGAACAAGGCTAGATGCAATTTTTGTGTGAGTGTGTCATCTCTTGATGGTGATGAGTACTATGGTATTTTGGAGGATATTTTCGAGTTATGTTATGTTGGCAGAGAACAGGAGTATAGAGCTGTGATATTCAAATGTGAGTGGAAAGACAGCTCCGTGAACGGGACCCGAGTGCATGAACGCTACAAGATTGTGGAAGTTAACCACACCAGGAAATATCCTACGTACGATCCGTTCATACTCGCGCATCAGGCGAAGCAAGTCTCCTTTGCTCCTTTTCCTTACACGAAAAATGACAGAAATCAGAGTCAATGGTGGGCAGTCTTTACGACTAAACCACGGGGGCAAATAGACAGTTCTCTGTTCCAGGAAGATGCGGCTTCAAGTGGTACACGCTTATCTCCTAGTGAAGAGACCATATTCTCCGAAGATGATCAGAATGATGTGGCAGAGGAAGATTTTGAGGATGATGACGATGATGGAGAAGGAGATTACATGGTTAGGGATGTTCCGGAGATCCTTGAGGAGGATGACGGACACGATGAAGAGAATTTCGAGGACGATCAAGTGGAGGGCGAGGAGACGGAGGAGGAGGATGAGGCTGAGGAGGATGAGGCTGAAGACAATAACGACAGCGAAGATGACTACTAGAGTTGTTGCAGTAGGTTAATCATATTGATCATTGTGTTACTTATTTTGTGCATTATTTCAATCAAGTTAGATTGTAATTGCTAATTGTTGCTAATTTGTTGCAAGGTTAAGATAATGGCAGGCGGTAGATCGACCAGGAGACGTGGCGGAGGAAGTAGGTCTGTGCACACATCCACCTCGCAGTAGGATGAGGAGGAAAGGGTCCCCGAAACGGGACCGGAGCAGGACGATGAGGAGCAGCAGGAGGACCAGCAGCAGGGGCAGGAGGATGAGATACAGAAGGATGAGAACGGTCGGGTGATTATCGACCCTAGTCGCGTATGGTAATATAATCTAACATGTCCATTCTTTTGTAACATATGAATTTTTGGACTACATACATCTTGTAATATTTCGTACATATATGTGCTTCTCTTCTCGGTGCAGGTTTCTGCATGGGGTGGTCACCAAAGGCTGTACTGCCAGCTACATGGCTGACAAAGGGCGGGGGTATGCCTGCTGGACTCAGGTGCCGATGGACGTACGGGAGTGGTGGTTCAACAACTTCCGGGTACGTGGATTATTTTGGGTATCGAGTTTTTAATTTATAATGTAGACTTTGTAAATAATTTTGGTACTAATTAATAATCCGCCTTGATTGTGTAGTTGAAATTCGCTTGGAGGAAAGAGTTAGAAGGAAGGTTGTGGGAGCGGTACAACGAGACTTGCACACGACGTTTCTCCTGCGTAATGAACAAACGCCACACGCGGGGGACTGCGCTCCAAGACCTTAAAGGTGTAGTTTTTTATAGTACTCAATTTTAACAAACAATCTAACTTCAATCTTTTAATGTATTAACTAATATATTTGTGTCGTCATATTTCAGGGGAAGATTTGGAGAGGTGGGTTAAGTACCACGACGACAAGGACTTCAAGGTCAGGTCGGAGAGGGCACAGAGAAACAAAATGAAGAACTGTGAGCTTGAGGGGAAGGCAGACCCAACACATCATCGGGGTTCTCAGTCTTCGTTTCTTCGTGCCAAGAGGGTATGATTTCTACTAATATTGTACTCTTACTTGAATAATCATAAACTATGTTCACATAATATATATTCGACTAACGTTCGTACTCACTTAATAGCTAGCAGCTGAACTCGGGAGGACGCCAACCGCCCCGGAGGTATTCTTCGACATGCACGGGAAGAGCGGTGATAAAGGGCATACTCTTAAGACGAGGAAAGATCAGCCAATCTGGGTGAGTACTAACTATTTCAAATAAATCAACTTTGTCTATACTTTAGGTGGTAGATAACTATCTTTAATGATTTCATCTAATAATAACTTGAATTGAAATCGTTGTTGTCTACGAAGGATGCTTACCAAGAAGAGCTAGCGAACCTCAAGAATGCTCCTGATGCTACCGACGTCGACCCGAATCAGATTTTTTTCAAGACTGTCTCGGGGTACAAGAAAGGAAGTGTGTATGGTGTTGGAAATGCACATGGTATGTACTTCACACCTCCCCTAGCACGTCTCGGCACCTCTACACAGATGGAGTACACGCCGGCCGGATCTCAGCAGCCCGATCCGGAAAAGGAGGAAATGAAGGAGCAGCTGACACAGCAGCAACAGCAACTGAAGGAGCAGGCGGAGCACATAAGGAAAATGCAGGAACAGATGGCCATGTTTCAGGCCATGTTCAACAAATGCAACCAAGGTCGTCCCCCTTTCCCTCCAGACGACAGAGACCCCTTTAATGGGGATGGTGGTAACTCTGGTGCTTCAGCTAGCTTCACAGTTAGCTGATTGCTTTTTGTTGTTGTTGTTGTAACTGGATTTATGGATTATGTACCTTCGAACTAGTTTAGATTTATGTACCTTCAAACCGTATGTTAAAAGTTTTTTATATGAATATTTTTTCAGCATAAATGTGTCGAGAGATGAAGTGTTTTGGTTGATTGAGAATGAATGAGGTTGAGGTATTGTGGATGATCGACAGTTGTGGTTGGTTGAGAGTTGTGGATGTGGTTTATTTTGCAGGTTTTGGCTCGACATTGAACGCATGTTTACGGCCATGCACTAGCATAAATGCCGTTCAATAATGGACGCCATGCCAGACGCCAGGGGAAGCTAAAATCGACCAAAATTCGCAGCTATTCAGGGGCCATGGCGTCCGCTGTCAAACGCCCATTGTCTTGGCGTCCAATAATGGACGCCCGTTTTAAAAATGGGTGACTGGTCGTGGCTTCCGCTTTCTGGCGTATAGCGTCCACTGACGGAAGCCACTGGATGGACGCCCGGGGCATTTATTCTTGTAGTGTAAGCACGAACTAACTACTAACTAAAAGAAACTAGACTACTAACCGAGCGGGTATTAGCGCACCCTACGCCCTTTCAACTCACGCGAGAACACTTAGAGGAAAAGTGCTCTCCGCAAGGCAAGTGAGGTCTTGCGACAAAACTGTGGATACAACCGAACACGAAAACACACAAACAAACAAAAAGACAATCGGTTGCATCAAAAAAGAAACAAATATCGCTTCCCTCAACAAAGCGGTGAAAGAAGCACCGGTTAAGGACTCAAGGCAAGTGACAACGTTCCCAAGCTAATAACACAAATTGATATGGACAAAACCCTAATAGTATGACAACAAAGCAATAAAAACGTTGGTAATTTACCTAGTTCCTCCTAACCTTTTAAGAACGTACCACGGGACGATAGGTGGGATGAAAAAAGGATGAACCACGGAGTTAGTCGACACTATAGGTAAGTGAAACCCCGCCCCCTTTAGCGATAAGCCAAGAGGGTCGTCCCATGTTCAAAAATAGCCTAACTAGTCCAAGTAAAAAGGTGGATAATGGTTGCAAAATGAGGGAATACCAACCATTACCGCTATCATCCTTCCTATGGACTCGGTCTTTTGGTAGGCTCTTCACGATAACAATCGGTAAAAGGCTTATTTTTGAGGGGTAAGATTTTTTGTGAAATGATTTTCTTGGCATTTTTCTCTTGTAATTTGCTTTTGATTTGCTATGCCATTTATTTTTCTTATTTTGTATTTTGTTTTTGATTTGTTGTGCCTTTTCTTTTTCTTCTTTCCTTTCTTTTTCTTTCTTTTTCTTGGTTTGCCCTTTTGGCCTGGTTTTTTATCATAGACAATTCTTGCAACCAAGAGACTTCAATAAATTGCAACTTATTTGTGGAAATGTGTAGAAGGTAGGGAAATGGGTATGTCGGGGGCGCCTTCCCTTCAAACCCACAAAAAAAGGGGAACCTTAGACTAATCAAACAATTTCGAACATGGTCACCTAAGAGACGGGACTCGGGAACCAAGGCCTTTTCACTCCGTGGGTTGTCAAAGTGGTCAAAATGCAAATCCCGCAGTAAATCCCCAGTAGACTAGGTGGACTCAAGGTAAGAAACCAACGAAACTATTGATTTAAAGTCATTCTACTAGACTAAAGTCCAAGAATCGATTCATATCACTAGGAAGGGCAAGTAAACACTTGCGCACTAGCCTCAAAACCGGGTTTTCGAAAACATTTTCTACACTAGACTCACAAACTATACAAGACAAAACAAAGATGAAAGAAAATGAAACGAAACAAGACAAAACAAAACAAACACACAAAGAAATAAACAATCACCACCCGAAACTTCCAAACAAGCAACCACATCAACCACAAACTCCAAAAAAGCTCCACCCGAGCATACACCATCACAAAACATCCTCCAAACTCCACAAAAAGGAAAAAGGAGAAAGAGATAGAAGGATAATACCGGATGTCAAGAGCTTTCCGAAACTCTCGGTGATCACGCAACCTACAAGGAAATCGGGGGAGCAAAACACACAATACAACGAATATACGACACAAAGACACAAAATGAAAAGACACAAAACAAAATCTTTTGGGTTTTTCTTTTATGAAAATTTTCAAAATTTTAGGCATTTTTAAATTTTTTCGAAAAAACTACGAAAATAAAACTAAACTAGAGTAAGATATCGCTCCCCCACACTTAAACCGGGCAATGTCCTCATGCTCGATCGGTAGTGTGTGGAGACACTAAAAAGAAGAGAAAAAAGGGAAAATAAAGCTAAAAAACAAAAATGAAAGTGAAGAAATGGTCGAATGTGCTAGGCCGGGGTGTAATCAAGTCACCTAGGGCCGAGACGAGAAAAGATATGGATGGGGGAAGAAATAAAAAGAGGAAATTAAAAGGAAATGGGAGGGGAGGGCTAGGTGTAATCAAGTCACCTAGCCCCGATTCCGCCCAAATCCGACTAAATTCTACCAAAAAGGGAATAAAAAGAAGAAAAAGTGAAAAGAACTTGTCAATTTGGATTTTTCAAATGATTCTCGATGTAGTCACGTCATCGAGAATCGGGAGCAATAACCACAAAGGGCCCCGAGGGCCACCACGACACTAAAAGCATAAAAGGAATGGGAATAAACAAAGAAAGACTAAGCAAATAAAAGACGGAAAAGAAAAGAGAATCGCCCTACCAAAACGGTTAGCAACTCGAATAATCTCCATCGTCTCAATGATCATTCTCGGCACCTTGCTTGTCTTTACCATCGATATTCCTCCCCTTCCTAAATGTAGTCTCATCTTTAAGTATCGGGTTTGTATTGGGGTCGGGATTTAAGAGGACGTTTTGAGTTAAAGTAGTGAAGATGGGATGAAGATGTAAAAGTAAGTTAGGTTGGGTTGGGGGTAATTGGATTGGGCGGGTTTGGTATATATAAGTGAATTAGGCTGGTTATGTGAGGGGAAGGGAATATGGACTGGGTAATGGGAATGGGATGGGGCTGTGAGAGGAGTAGGGGCGGGCTGGGTTAATTTAACGGGGGGAGTGGAGTTGGGCTGGGTTGGGTTTTTAAATGAAGGGTGGGCTGGGTAAGGAGGGTGGGGCGGGTATGGGCTGGGTAGGTAATAGAGGGGGAGGGGTTTGGGTTGTGGGCTGTTTATGTGAGGGGAAGGGTGGGATTGGGCTGGATTTATAAATGAAGGTGTGGACATGACGTAGGTCCACCCCGATGCGGCCACGCGCGGGTTTTGGTAGGCGAATGAATCTCGTGGTAAGATTGTTCTCGGGTTCGAAATTTAAGTCAAAGTTGGAGTCGCCACCGAATTTATGGGAATTCGGACCCATTCAAGCCCACTCTATGTCGTCATGGACCGTACACAAAGTATGGCCCATTTCGATTTCAGAGCTTATGGGGCTCGTTCCTTTGCATTGCGATACCGATACCATCTACACCGGTTATCGTGTAAAGAATGACTCTCGTGCGCCAACGGTTTCGGACATCCGAAAACCGAGGTTCTGAGTAAGGGGTGAGGGTACGTGTTGGAAAGCCCACTAAGGACACCCAACCCCGCCCGCACTTAGCGGCCTCTACTAAGACATCGTTCGTGTTCGTGTACGCGCGCTAGTAAAATGACCAAATGATATGCAAACAGCGTTTTTTGGCTAAGCATGCGAATTATTGGTTAACTACGTCATTTTAATGCATCAAAACTATAGTCGAATTGTTTAGCATGCGAGGTTCATTTATAAAATGATAAGCATCAAAATAAACAAAGCTCGTAAATACGTACAAAATACACGGGCGGAAATACAACCCGGCCAATACAAAAAAATTACAAACAATAAAAGATACAATAAATCGGAATACACAAAACGATAACTAATAACTAGAAACGGACCCGTATATAATAAATATAAACTAGACCGTAAGTTAAATAGATGGACGAACTTTGATTAAATACACATTATGTTGTGTATTAAACGAAGGACGGAGACATAGGACCTAGGCGTGATGCTAGCCCGATCCCGAATCTCAATGCCTTGTCCCGACTTATCACATCGAAAAATGGCGTCTAGATTAGCCATATATCGGACACGACTAAAGAGTCGTCGATATAAGACTAATCGTGAAAGACTTCGATCAAAGTCGTTTAAGTGAAGTGATATGCATGAGTTTTGAAAAAGAGGATCACGTGATTGATTTTGCACTTGACGACTAAAGTCGTAAAAAAAAGACGAGGCTCGAATTATGCATTGAAGTCCTCGGTTTTCTTGGGCTACAGGACCCACTCGATCAAGTCATGGCATGGACTCGATCGAGTGTGCCTTTAAGGTGGCTCGTTTCGTTTTTTATTTGTTTAAAGTCGATGGTTGACCGAGTTAAATAAAAATATTGCATTATTGAAATTCAACTCGGTTTTCGGTGTCATAATCGTGTACTATACGATTATGAGACCGTCATCGGGGTTTTATGAAAATATGTTATTATGGGATTGAAAATTTTGATTAGTGACGAAATTGTAGCCCTCCGCGTCACGACATCGATACTAATCCTAACGGATTATGTGATGTTGGTTTTCGCATCAACGGATTTCGCACTAATCTTAGAAATGGAGTCCTACACGTTCAACTACGAACGACCACGATCTCGTTACGCCCTTGAGTACATTGGGGCGGCGCTCCTCGAAAGGGTGCCACCTCCGTCGTGACTCGTAAAGGGATTAAACGGACTTTGGATGGTCGTCATAGTCAAACGTGTTAGGATCCGAATTTTAATACTATTATGTACATATTCACGGTAAGAGTGAAAATGTAGGGTTGGCAAAACTGAAAATGTGAAGGGTTTGATGGGGTATTTATAGAGAATACCCCACGACCTAGGGTCACTCGATCGAGTGGCCCTAGTGCACTCGATCGAGTGCCCTAGAAAACGGGTCTGTTCCGAGTTTTTTGGCTCCACTCGATCGAGTGAGGTCAATCCACTCGATCGAGTGGATAGGGTTGGCGAGCCATTTTAGGAAATGATTAAGATTTTTTGAAAATTGTATTTGGGCGCCATCTTCTAGAAGCGCATCAAGCTGTTTTTGAGGACGGATTCGTCTTTGACCGGGTTTTGACCCGGTCGCCAAAAGACGGTTTTTATTTTTGGTGTCGGTTTTGGCCCAAATTAGTCTTATTTTACTCGGAACGACCCACTGGGCCTGAATTTGAGGTTGGTTTTGAGAGATTTGTACTCCGCTAAATGTCCACGTCGGATATTATTGATTCCGAGCCCATATTCGAGTATACTAAGTCACGTTTGTGTCCGATCATCATCGGGTGTTTTGTCGGGAACTGCTATAGACACTAGCAGCAAAATGCGGGTGTCTACAGAAGGGGGCTGGGTTTAAAAATGAAGAATGGCGAAGAGGGCTGCAGTACCCGTCCCGGCCATGACCCCTCCTGGGCATGACTCGGCCCCTCATGCCCGTGATTGAGGACATTGGGCTATGATTTTTGGACTTCTAGCTCACGGTCATGACGCCCCCCCTCATGGCCATGTCGCCTCATGGCCATGTCTCCCTTGACATGGCCATGTTCCAACTCAGTGGCATGTCACTTTTGCACCAATATCCTCCCCACCATGTAGCCTTCATCATGGCCATGACGGGTCATGGTCATGTCTTTAGCCTCATGGCCATGTCTCGCGCCTCATGTTCATGTTCCATCCCAAGTCTTCAATCATCATAACCACACCGAGCTTTCCACCAAATGAGAAATATAATGCCCCGGAATCAAAATCTCATCTCCAAAAGCTTATTCCAAGCTCAAAAACCGATCTTCTAGCTCACGTCTTCCAATAAAAATCCCACCGAGCTTAAACTTGTTGGAAAAACAGGAAAAACCGAGCAAGAACGACTTGATCTTCATCATGGGAGATAATAATAAAGCTTCACTCGATTAATAAAAACTCATCAAAGCATCTAAGCTTCATCAAAGCTCCATATAACAATATAATCGCTCCCATGATTTCTTCAAGATTTCTCCCCCAATAACTCAACATAAAAACCCAACAAGCTTCACTCTTCCTACACAACTCCATAATAATCATTAAACCCCCCCCCCCCCTCACATCACTCAATGAAAAATACCAAATGACAAAATTTCAACGCACAAAAATCTAAAAATCAAGGAAAGCACAAAATAATTCACAAAAATTAGAAGAAGAGGGAAGAGATATTTACACAAAAATTTTGGTACTCTCATCGTCTACGACTCCATAGCCCTCAAGGGCTCGGAGGAGTAAATCAAATGCTCTAGCAACATCTTTATAAAGGCTCATGTGGACGAGCCAATCTATCATCAGAAGCTTCTAAGTCGGACGCAAGAAGCAATCATCTAATCCATTATGCTCGGGTTTCTCGTGATCTCTCGGGTCTTTCCAACCAACAAAGCAATGACTCTTATGACCATCCGGTAGGTATAGTGGTCTAAGGTCATGCTTGGCGTTATGGTTTGGGAGATCATACCCTAAGGGTGTTGCTTCTTCTATGGGATTAAGAATAAAATTCTTTTTCGCCGCCCGACAAGGATCCAATTCATCAACCATCTTACAAGACAAGGGACTTGAAATCAAGTGCGATAAATGAGGTGAAGGCATCAAGTTTTCTTCTTTGGAGGCTTTAGGGGAAACTTCATCATCATTCTTACTAGAATTCTCACCATGAAGAAATTCAAGGCCTTTGAGGGCGGCCTCAATTTCTTCGACGGTTTGGTCTAGCATGGCATCTCCAAATCCCCCAATCGGCTCCTCCAATTTCCCATTCAAGGCAAGTTCTAAGGCATCTATCTCTTTCTCCCAAGTATTACCTTCTTTTTCACTCACCTTGTCAAGTTGGCCTAGGGGAGTCTTATCTTCACTTGGCTTTGGATTTTCACTGATGATTTCCACTTTCTTGAGACTTATCTTTGGGACTTCCGGTTTCTTTGGAGGAATGAAAGAGGTAAACGCATTCTTTGACGACAAAACATTGTCATCATCATCTATATCTTCGTGTATCACCTCCACTCCTTCTACCGACTTCAAAGTTGGTTGATGTATCTTGGTTTGAGATTGTTTTGAAAGAGTGGTTTCAATCTCTCCAAAAATAAGATCCGGTTCATCACGAAGAAAATCATATAAATCCAATTTACTGGCCAATACATTGGCTTCCCAAGAGTTACTTTGAGAATCATGTTCAATTTCCTCCTCATTGCCAACCTTAGCATTCTCCTCAAGGTCAACCCGTGAAGCTCCAACCTCCTCCATTATTCCCATAGCTTCACCATTCGAGCAACTCTCAACAATGATCCATTGGTTGACCCTCTCTCCTTTATTCGTGGCTTCATAATCGGGTTGAATGCCTTGTGGAGACAACCGATCCTCTTGCCCAAATGAACCTTCCCCAACAAGTTGTGGAGCCCGAGCGGTCAACATCGTGTAACGAGCTAGGAGTGCATTAATTCGAGCATCATGCACCTCATTTTCTCTTTGATGTTGGGCCATGAACTCATCTTGATCCCTTTGCATTTGAATCATCATCTCTTGTTGATTCTTTTGCATTTGAATCATCATTTGACAAAGCTCAAAGTTGGGGATGTTTGGTTGTGAGTTATGTGAAAGTATTTGGTCATTGTTAGGATTTTGGAATAAGAACTTCCATGATAGCCAAATGAAGGGGGTTCATAAGATTGTTGATGAGATTGAGATAGTTGGTAAAATTGTGAGTCTTGGTAATTTGCCCCATGATTGTCTCATGACGATTGATGGTAGCTTGGATGTGTCATTGTCATAACGTTGCCTTGATACATTGAATGAACTAGAAACACTTGAGCAAACGTTAGAAGCCTAGTGCTTTTGAGGCACTAGAAAGAGAGAAATAGTCACACAAGAAGAAAGAACGGAGATACACAAGGAGAGGAAAACACAAAAATCAAGAACAAAGTCTAAAACTAAGCACACAAGAGTCTAAACTACGCCATCCTCGGCAACGGCGCCAATTTGACGGTAGGATTTTGTCGTCTATCCTACCGGTCAAAATAATATCAACGAACCTAAGCTAGGTAGTTAGGGTAAGTCGAGTCGATCCTCAGGAACGGGAGTTACAAACTAGAGGGTGCTATGGTCCAAGACTAGGTTCAAGACAAACTAAAGTGATGACTAAGATTGACTAATAACTAAACTAAAGTCTAGAACATGAAATAAAAAGGCAAAACAAACAACTAATGATGATGAAAAGCGAGGATTAAACAATAGGAGAAAGGACTAGGGTTAAGTCGGGTTCAAGGGTGCCTAGGGGAACAAGGAAGAACAAGAGTGAAGACTCGATCTACTTGACTAGATTACGTCCGGGCTCTCGCACTTAGACGGTCTAAGGATCCCTCGCTACGCTTACGCTAACAACGAAGAGAACCAACAAATCAATATGCAATAACACACAAGAGGAAACTAGGAAACATGCATTTCTCAATGTCAAGTCTACTAGGAAATTCATCAAATATGTTATGTGCACAATGAAAGGAGGCAAGAAAATTACATCAAAAACCATTAATTCCTCCCTAATCATCCATTATCAACACACAATCCGCCTATTAACCCTAGCAAGGAGACTACTCACACATCATTATGAACACAATAACATAAACCAAAGAAGCCAACAAAACAATGAAAGCATTCATAATGGATTCTAAACTAGGAACAATAATAAACATGAACAAAGATTGAAACTTTACTAATAATGAAAGATTAAAGGAAAGAGAGAAGAAAGATTATACCAAACTGGAGAAGAGATGAAAAGGATGAAACTTGCATAAAAGGAAACCTCAAAAATCCTCCACCAAGGTTGTCAATGTTGATAGATTCTTCAAGAAATCCAATAATACAAGAGTAACTAACTAAGATTAAACTAAGATTAACAAAAGATTAAGGAAAGATTAGGGAAAAACTAAGCTAATCTACACTAATGTCTATCTAGGGTTTAGTCTAATGTAAGGTGCTTAAAACAATACAAGAGGGGGGTATATATAGGGTTGTAAGAATAAGGGGAATGAAGTGTTGAAGCGCAAGGAGAAACAGGAGGCTCACGACCATGATGAGGGGGCTCACGGCAATGAGGCACCCCCGTCATGACCATGATGGTCATGGGTCACGGCCATGAGCTGCTGCTGTAGCTCGCTTCCTCTCTTCCTTGCTTCCCGACTCACTACACGGCTATTTAGGCTTGTGACACGCCCATGTAGGCCCCTACTTGCTCCTCCTAGGCTTCTTATCGACTCTCGGTGCTCGAGAATGGGCTCCAAGTGACTCGGGACCGAGTCTAAGCCACCGAATCATCGTCGCTTCTCTTCATTGGCTCCATATGTATCGGAAACGAGACGGAATCGTTCCACTTTTCCGTGATGAGCGTTAGGAACCTAAAACAAGCTAGAAGAAGCGTAAGTAGCCTTGAAACTGCTCCAAAGAGAGATTTCACACAAGAAAGCGGGACCAAACACGTGAAATAAACACTACAAAGCACACTTATCAATTTATATATATGCTTATATTTAGTTTTGCTTTGAATTATGATTTCACCATCTCTACTCACCATCCTTTTTATAGTAGAGAGGAGGGCAACTTGGCATGCAATATACACTGTTGTACTCGATAAATGTCAAGGAGATTGCTCAATTGACATACTGCTTTGCTCAGCTGATGATGTATACGTATAAAATGTGTATTGCAGCTCCAAAGATTACTCAAGGAGGTAGCATGTGATGCATACCCATTCAAGCAACAATCAAATCGGGAATCTTTTGGCTTTCCAATGCTACTCTACCATGACATGCCAAGTCCTGCTGCTGAATTCACTTCACTGTTGTAGGCAGTCTATGGTTTAATTTGTTCTGAAAAGGAGATGAAACAATATAGGAAGTGGAGCTACTTACTTACCTCAACAACGGCATATTCGATATATAATCGCTATCTCGACGTAGTCTTTCCCAAGCAATATAGAACACCACATTCGTCGAACATTAAGCATAAGTATGTTCAGTCAGATCACTATTTGGAGTATATTCTGATTGTTCGGTATAAATTGTCATCGATAAATTATTTGAAAACGATAGTATTTATTAAGGTTGTAAAATTTATTTTCGTCGACATCGTTGCGAAAAATTGTATACTAACTTCATAGTTTTGATATGCTTCATGTTTGCCATTTGTCGGTCGTAGCTACACTATATTATACTGAACTACGTCATTTAGCGCTTTAGTCTACAATAACCAAGTGAATCACTAATATTGTTTTTTTTATATTTATAACATCTAACTCATTACTTCACGTATTCTTTTCTATTTTACTATTGTGATTATACAATTCAAAAACTCTATTATTGACATTATTTATTTGTGTGTCGTATTAGGACGACTTCCATCATTCGCAACTTTAGTCGATAATAATTACGTCATTTCGTATACGACACGTTCGCCAATAATCATTGACAAATAAAGTGTCCTAATTATAACTACATCAACCAATAAAATTGATGCCCTCGACACTCATTCATTTCTTAATACAATAAAAAACAAGAACTCTATCAGCCTCCTTCATTCAACCCCGTGATTTTATCACGGGTATTAAACTAGTATTTATATAGTATAGTTATCTTTGGATTTATATTAAGTAGTTAATATTTTAAATTAAAATATAAACAAATGTTCAATTTAATACGTACTCCGTATTTTTTACCATTTAATAATAAAATAATTAAAAAAAAAATGGGTTTCGAACCCAAAACCTTCAAACCAAATTCCAACACCTTAAACACTCCACCAGTCCAATATTCCTTGTTAAAATTGTATAAAAACAATACATATATTGTTTTTGCTCTAGAGAATTGCAAAGTTATTAATTCATGCATGCTTCCCTATAATTCACACTTGAGACCTATACTGCTTCCTTATATCTAAATAATTGAAAATCTAAATTCACAAGTTATTTGTTGAATAAGTCATACATTGTTCATTCATTTACATGTATTAAAAGTAAATCTTTGGCCGACATTTTTGATTAGGACACTTACTAAATCTAAAATATCTTAAACAAAATCGTCCAACAAAAAGGTTGTACATAACCCTGTGATTATTCACGGCTATTACACTACTCTATTTCTAATTCATTATTGTACATGAATAGTTGAATACTGCTCCTATAAAATATGCCCAACAAAAAAAATAATGGGAGATCGTCTGACAATATGTATCGGGACATGATACATTTACCTTTTACACTCTGTTTAAAAAAATTAATAGAGGGTACAAAAAAGTGGATGTAGAAATAAAAACACTAAATTAAGTAATGATAATATTTTAGGATCGCAGTTCGATCCGTTGGGTCAACGAAAATTAAAATTGATCAGATATTTATTTTTATATAGTATAGTTTTCTTTGAATTTATATTATGTAGTTAATATTTTAAATTAAAATATAAACAAATCTTCAATTTAATACGTACTCCGTATTTTTTACCATTTAATAATAAAATAATTAAGAAAAGGAATTTAATATTTTTTAAATATGAATATTATAGTTCAAGAGTATAAAAATAATGTTATACTCTTAAATAAATATTGTTTAGCTTAAATCGTCGGTAGATTTTGTATTTTAATTGAATATTTCAGTTACTTAATAAAGATTAATTGATAATAATATTATTATTTATTAATTGATCGGAGTATCTTTTGATTGTGTTAGTTAAATCTCTATGTCATGGGTCAGTTAGGTGAAAGAAAAATTGAGAAATTATATTGAAATTAAGTCTCGAGTTCTGTGATTGATCAAATGTGTCTTAAATCTTGAGTTATGAGAATTTCACCTCAAATGCTCATTTTATTCTCACTAAAGAAAATTTTATTTTTATTATTCTAATTTCTTTCGATTGAAGAATTAAGCACATTGAGTGAGGAGTTGTACAAGAATTCCACCCTTATCATGCAATCAGGGCGACTAAGAGGGGGTTCAGGGTAAGCGACGTAATTGGGTCTCCAAATACTTGATTCGCACAAGATACGGAAGACGCCTTAATTATACAATGGAGCATGATCAACTTTCTTACTCTTCGTGTTAATGGTCTCCAAATATGTCGTTCAGTATTTAAAATCATTTTCAAGTAATTCACAATAAAACTTTTCATAAAACAAGTTGTCTCTAAACTATTGATTCTACATAAAGTATACTTTTTCGTTTTTTCAAGTCAAATTTGTGTCCACGGACCCACATGAGTTCTTAAACGTAGATACTCATCATACCGTAAAAATATTATTTCTATAATTCAATAATTTCACAAATGTAGCACACAATAACGTATTTCTATTATACTGCTTATTAATTTTTTTCGATATGTTCTAATGTCAAAAAAAGCGCCTCAACCCCGTGAATTTTCACGGGTTAGTACACTAGTTAATATTTAAAATTTGGGTTTAGGGGAAAGAATTTGGGTTTAGGAATTCCATTCGTGGTTCATGCGTTTCATAAATGAGTTTATTTCCAGATTAATTAAAGTTGGTGTTTATGAAATATCATCCAAAGTTGAGATTATTCCTGTTAAATAACCTATACTATATACCACTACCTTCTAATTTTCCCCCTTACTATGTGGCCATTTTCAGTCTTTCTATCTTTTTTTCATTCCAAATATTTTTTTTTGGTTCAACTTTTTGAAACAATATTCCCATTTTTTACTTATAATTATGATAAGTACCAACCCATTTACACAATAACTATTAAGATTGTCCCGTATTTCTTTTTGGGTAGGTTCTTAAAGATTGTCCCATTTCTCAACTTTTCTTTTTAGTCTATCATTTTTTACAACTTCTTCCCTAATAAGACAAAGTATTTACCATTTTGTCATTTCATTAACTCACACCACCTCACACGTCACCCTATAAAGTAGTCATAATTGCCTATATATACCCAATCATTACACAATTTTCTTAATTATTGTGCAAAAGTAAACGGACAAACATTTTGGGCGGAGGGAGTATTTTTTGGTACTTTTTTTACTACCCCTTCGCCCTAATTAATAGTACACACATTCTTTTTTTTTGGATGTGTCAGTTAGTAATTCACATCTTTTTTTTAGTAACATTTACACAATTACACTATACTTTTTGGTTTTTAGTAAATTAATAATAATTCTTTCTCTCGTTATCTTATTAATCGTGTATAAAGCAAATGTAATTTTTTAAGTGGGACTGAGGGTCTTTTTTTTTTTTTTTTTTTTGATGAACGAGGGAACCCGCAGTCACTACCTCTTTTGGTGCGCTCTGGGTAAATCCCCGGGTGTACGCATAGGTGTACGCATAGCCTGCAAACCACGCACACCAAGGTAAACCGCCCGTGGGCGACAGACTCGAAGTCTAGAGGCATAGTCTCAAGCCATACAACTCCCACAAGTTCGCGCTTGCAGGGGCTTGAACCTGAGACCCTTGGACCGATGACCACAAGTTTTAACCACTAGGCAACACCCTTATGGGCGACTGAGGGTCTTTTGGAGTCTATCAAATGGGTAGAACAAATGGAAGGAGAAGTTAGTAAAAAAAATGATGCGTTTACTTACATTTTCCAGTGTAATTTGTGCTAATTATTGTAATTGGAATGACATTTAAGCTAGGAGGCATAATGAGTGCACACTACAAGTCAACTGCATTACCCTTGTTGGTCTTGAATAGCTGATCCAATCAAGGGTTTCAATTAATGGAGAAATTGAGATTAGATTAGGAGCACACAAGGCATCCTTCAATTACAATTGCCAATATCCGTCAGGCATTCCGGCGGAGATCAGATAAATCAACAACTCATTATCACCTTCACCGCGCATATATGAATAGGAATATGATTTCAGGCGGTATCAAGTATCCAAGACACTGTTTTCTTTGTCGTCCCAATTAAATTAAATTAAATGGCCAGGCCATTAAATAAACCAGCTAGAAGAAGACGTACTACTTCACCCAGCTTGTAGCTCTGTTCTGAAGTTTATACCCAGCCTAAGCCTATAAATCCAAGAATAATAAAATCTAATGATTTCCAATAATATTAGCGGTTGCCGTTTGATTACGAGACACCAAACACAACAATCACGTCTTATTTCTTAAACTTAGAAAGGTAGCTAGGCACATAACATCAAATACTCTTGCTTATTATACGTACAAACTCCTAATGGTAAACCGGAAGGATCCGATCCGGATGAGATTGATGGGCAGGATCAGATAGAAGAAGAAGAAGAAGAAGAAGGGTGGTTGTTGTTGTTGTTGATACAAGAAGGTGGTGCCTGAAAGCGGTGAGCAGGCAGTTTGTGAGTCAGAGCTCCAACACGGAACTCAACCATGTCGTCGACGTCGGAGTGGGTATCCATAGCCATACCCGTGACAGAAAGCCAGATGAGGAACATCCGAGCTTGGATACCAGAAACATGAGTGATCTGGCCGTAGCTAAGACGTCCCTTGATGACGGGGGCGTAGTACACCAGCTGATCGTCGAAGCGGACGTAGCAGGCGTGTGCCAATTTCACCGTGAAGGCGCCGTCTTGCTGCGACAGGGTGTAGGAGTGGGGGACGTCGGGGAAAATGCCCTTGGGGAGGTTGTACTTAGGGAGGATGTCGTGGATGTCGGCAGCGGAATCGGATGAGGCGTGGGCAGGAGTCGGGAGAGCCAGGAGAGAACCGATGGTAGGAAGGAAGTTGAAAAGAGTCATCATCTTACACACCCACACCACCATCCTCATTCTAGAGACCAAAGTAAATAAGAATTCCAAGAGTTTGGTGGAGCTTCTCTCTCCATCATTAACTTGCCCACTAAGACCATCTCCATCCCCCGTTCATTCTTCAAAAATGGGGGAGAATGAATGAAAATTATGTTCTCCATCCATGAAGAATGGAAAAAGAGTGAAATGGAGAATGAATGATTCTTCCCCAAGAATAAGGTGAAGAATGAAAAATTGAGGAGCCCACCGTTATTAGCATAATAAAATAAAATAGAGAAGATAAAAATGGTTGAGTTGGGTGGTATATTAAATGAGGTGAAAAGTGTTGGGACCCACTGGAGAATAGAAAAATTATTCTTGGATGGAGTAATTTTTTTAGGATAGAGAAAGTAGATGGATATAATGAGGTGGAAGAGGTGGGTACCACCCAAGAATGGAAAAACCATTCTTGGGATGGGGATGTGTTTTGGTAAAAATTTACCGGGTTAAGATTGAGTTGCGGGTTAAAGCGATCGGGTTATTCTTTTACGAGTTAACGAGATGAATCGAATCTAGCAAATGAAAGCGTAACGAAAGAAAGCAAATGGACTCGAGTTTTGGTGACGCGGAAACCCAAATGTGCGAAAAACCGTGGGGGGAGTCGGAATCCCGCCAAACTTCTACTACGAATGAGTGGAACGAAGTACGAAAGATAATACAAATATTTTGACGGTATTAAGCTATGAGAGATTTTGCTACTGTGTATGCCTTGGAGTACGTGATGTTGAAGATTGATTGACCGTCCCTCTTATATCCCTCTATTGCGCTTATAACTCCCTCTTCCTTAACTGTTGCCTTCCTCTTCTCCTGATTTTTCTCCTGCTCTGGTGGCATCGTCCAGAAATTTAGGGGATTTGGTTATTGACTGGGTCTTAGTATTTGAGGTAAGGTATTAGCGCAGTTGGGCTGTTTCTCGGCCCACTTCAAGGTTTGGTTACTTTCCGGCCCAATGCTGTTGTTGGGTTTTACTCTATTGATTTGTTGACTTTCTTCGTATCGACCCTCGACTTTTACGATTTTGGACTTTCCGAGTATTGCTTCGTGACTTTTCCTTGTCGATTCTTTGACTTATTGACTTTGATTTTTGACTCGGAGAATTTCCACGTCATATCTGAGGGTGCGGATTTTATCCCTAACAAATGCCCCCAAATTTCCGACTAAGCTCATCTTTCTGTTTGCGATTTGACATTTTGGTTCTGATGACGATTCTCTTCCACAGAGTTTGTTTTTGAGTCTATCACTTCTCGTTTCCCTAACTGACTCTTCTCCTTCCTCATGATGATTTTATTCTTCCTCCTCATTATTATTTGCGTTTCCCCATATTTCCTACTCTCTTTACTCTACCCACTCCTAACTCCCCTCTCATTTACTATCATCCTTTTCACTTCATTCATATCCCTAAATCCCCTTTTCAAAATTTGAATCATCTCACCTCCCCATTCTTCGTTGTTCGCCGTCGTCGCACTTCACACTCCCGTTTTGCTCAGGTGATCCTCCGTCTTCGTTTGTTATTTTTCTTTTCTTTTATGGCGTCTAAATCGGTCCGGGGTAAATCGTCGGCTCCTGCCCCGTCGTCGCCGGCGATGGCCTTTTCTCCTTCTAACAAATTAGGCAAAACTCACTCCTGCGACTCTTTCTTCGCCGATGTGGACCCTTCCTTTGTCAGGGGGGTTTTTGGCTTCGATGAGGGGGTCGAGATTTACCTTCCATCCTCAGGTCAGCAGGCGGATTTCGTCCTTCCTGGATGGGTCTGCATGTATGCTTACCCCTTCCTCTTGGGCCTTCGCTTTCCTTTTCCTCCAATTGTTCAGGAACTCCTAACCCATTATAAGCTTGCCCCATGCCAACTCGCCCCTCACACCTGGAGGGTGTTGCTATCCTTCTGTGTTCTAAATCGCCGCTATCAGAAGGACTTTTCGCTACTCGACATCTGTGCCGTATTCCAGGTAAGGCCCCTGGGGAATGGTCAGGTGACGATGCGCGTCAAGGATAAAAACTTCCCTGGCATTATCTTTCCTCCTAACCCTCCTGATGCGGGGTGGTTCAAGGGCTTTATCTTTGTGAAGGCTGACTCCCTCTCTCCCTCCTGTGGTTACCTCTTTTCTCAGTGGGCGCCTGTTGCAGGTATTCATCGTATCACTGGCTTTTCGGTTCCTCGCACACTTATGGTTCTTATTGGTTTCATACTGTAGGTCTCCAACAGCCGGAGGGAGTAACGCCGATCGTTGATCTTGCTGCCAAACTCTCCGACTTAAGTTCCGAGCAGCTCTCCTTCAATAATCTGTTCGTTCCCTCTGCCGGCGGTGCCTGTTCCCCTTTTGACGACACAATGTCTTCTGTTGAGAATTGCTGAGTAAATTCTTGTTTTGTCTTTTTCCCTCTTAGTTTTTGCTTGTGAGATTTATGTGGTATACTCGCCCTTCTCAGGCAGTGCCAAGGCTCCCATGACCCTAGACCGGGTCAGGAGAAAGAGCATGGCTACCCGCTCTTCATCCCGGAAGGTTACTGGCTCCTCTCCTGCTCCTTCGACTAGTTCGAAGAGAAAACGCAGCTCCTCCCCTCCAACTCAGGCAGATTCTGCGGAGAAACCACATGTGATTCATGTGCCTGATTCTCCTCAGCCTTCTGCTTCTCATTCATCTGGGTGCAGCTCTGATGAAATCACGATGACCTTTCCCCGGAATTTTGGGGTTATCAGGGACCTGGTAGATCTTTCTATCTTGGACCAGTTCCTCTTCCCAGGTTCTGAGGCTGTGATGGCCAAGGATCCTCTGATTGAGACCGCGTCCCACATCGTGGCTCATGGCTTTGAGGTAATTCTGTCTTTTTGGCTCTGAATTTGTTCTAGCTTCGAGTTACATTACTGACTGCTGCCGTTCTATTCAGACTCTTCAGATGGCTATCTTTGTGAAGGCCCGTATATCGCACCTCCTAGAATTGGGGAGTCGTCTCCAGGCGGACAATGCCCGTCTGATGGAAGAGGATACTCAAGCCAAGGAGAAGGTCATGGAGCTTGAGGAGGAGGCTAAGGCAGCTAAGGAGGAGGCCATTGAGCTGAGAGGAGAGCTGGACCAAGTCAAGGGGAAACATGCTAAAGAGGAGAAGCAATGGGAGGAGGCTGCTGCGGGGGTGAAGGCTGAGCTTGCCAAAGTCCAAGATGCCAACTCTGATCTTCAGGGGAAAGTGGCAGCTTTGCAGGAGCAGATGGTCGGTGCTCTCAGTTGGTCAGCCCTGAGCACTGAGATCCAGATGGTTGAAGCTCACGCCCAGGGGGAGCACGTGCACTGGGATTTGGCTGCTCTGAAGGAGAGGATGCAGGTGGAGTTTCCCCATGGCTTCGATCTGGAGGTGCTGGCTGATGGGGAAGGGGAAGCAGTGGAGGAGTCGGTTTCTTCCCCTCCAGCAGCTCAAGAGACGCCTGGTCCTATGGTGACCACTGAGGATGCTGCTGTGGTGGTGCCCCTTGCCTCTCTTCCCCCGGAAAATGATGTCTAGGCTGTTCAGCCTGCTTATCTTTTGTTAACTCTGGCCCTGTGCGGCGAAAACAAAAATATTTTGTTAAAAAAAAACTTTATTATGTCCTGAATTCTCATTCTGCTCAGGGGAGCAGGATGTCTGAACCTTTTTTCTGCTCAAG
The DNA here is from genome assembly GCA_958450325.1 of Agrostemma githago. Taxonomy (NCBI): domain Eukaryota; kingdom Viridiplantae; phylum Streptophyta; class Magnoliopsida; order Caryophyllales; family Caryophyllaceae; genus Agrostemma; species Agrostemma githago. The sequence continues at coordinate 19,320,247 of OY288250.1, forward strand.
GGAGCAGAATCATTTTAGACTTGTTTCTATGGTACTTGTTTTGTTTACTTGTGGTGTTTGTTTTGTTTGTTTGGTTGCTGTCAGCTGTTTGTATGCATGCCTTTGTCCGTATGGTCGACCCTGATGGTTGGTGGCCTGGGGTTTAGTATGCCCACTCAGTCAGAGGTGCCACGCTTTGCGTGGGTGCTGAGTGGCGCAGGGGACTCGTATTGCCCTGGTTGTAGGCATTCAGCACAAGACGCACGCCTTCTGTGGAAGTTATACGCTCCACCAGATTAATCGTTAATTTTGAATTGAGGATAAAATGAGATTGTGTAAAAAGGAAATTCAGTTTGGTGGTATAGAGAGAGAATAAGAGGAAAACATGTAAGAGGAACTTTAAAATTCAAAAAATTGCGTCTCAAAAATACACAAAAAGAAGGGAGGTTCAAATGGTTGGATTTGAAGAAACAACAAGAATTTCCCTTCAATTTTCATGATAATCGAGTCGAATTTTGAGGTATGAAAATGAGCTAAGTTTCGGAGGAAATTTTGATAGACTTTGTAAACAGGGTAGGCTTAAAGGGTATAGCAGGCTTAAAAGAAAGACCTTGAGAAGAAATAGGCTTAAAAGATAGAGTAGGCTTAAAAGAAATGATAAGTGAGATTGAACATGGGTTCTGGTGGAGGCGTACCTGGTAGATTAAATGCCTCAGCTCTGGCGACAACGGCCCTTGCTATTGGTGACTTTTACTTAGAAGAAGTATTTTTTTAAATGTATTATGTTCCAAGGTTTTTGGATGATTTCCCCTTCCATGGTCATAAGTTGATACGCTCCATTTCCAACTACTTTCTCCACTTGGTAGGGCCCCTCCCAGTTGTAAGCAAATTTCCCTGCTTGTTGGTTTCTGGTGTTCTGGAATACTTTTCTGAGGACCAAGTCTCCTTCCTGTAGGATCCTGACTTTAACATTCTTGTTGTAGCTTCTGGCGACAGTTTGTCTGTAGGAGGCCATTCTGATCTGAGCATCAGTTCTAAGCTCGTCTATGGTGTCTAAACTGTTTGCCATTTCCACTTGGTTTCCTTCTTCTGTTGTGCAGCCATACCTGTGGGTGGGTACTCTTACTTCTGCAGGAATGACCGCCTCAGCACCAAAGACCAAACTAAAGGGTGTCTGCCCAGTAGCCACCTTAGGTGTGGTTCTGTCAGACCACAGCACCAAAGGGAGTTCATCTGCCCATCTGCCCCCTGCTTCCTCCAGCCTTCTCTTCAGGTTATCCATCACAATTTTGTTGCTGGATTCTGCTTGACCATTGGATTGTGGATTTTTGGGAGTAGACTTGTTGAGAGCGATGTTCCATTTGGCGCAATAGGCTTCCATCTTATTGCCAATAAATTGGGACCCATTGTCGCAGATGATCTCTGAGGGGACTCCAAACCTGCAGATAATGTTACGTTTAATAAAGGATATAACCTGCTTCTCAGTCACCTGAGGGAATGCTTCTGCTTCTATCCACTTGGAGAAGTAGTCGGTCATTGCAAGCATGAAGACTCTGTTTCCTGGTGCTCTTGGCAATTTACCTACAATATCCATTCCCCACTTCATGAAGGGCCAAGGAGAGACAATTGGATGTAATGGTTCTGCTGGCTGGTGATTGACTGGTGCGTGTCTTTGGCAGGCGTCACATTTTTTAACATATTCTCTGGCGTCCCTTCGCATTGTTGGCCAATAGTAACCCTGGCGAAGTGCTTTGTTGGATAGACTCTTGCCCCCTGCATGATTTTCACATTCTCCGCTGTGGAGATCATGCATTACCATCTCTGCTTGCTCCTGGTTTAGACATCTTAGGTATGGCCCAGCGGTCGACCTCTTGAACAGTACGCCATCAATGAGTGTATATCTTGACGCTTTCATTCTGAAACTTCGCGCTTCTCTTTTTTCTGCTGGCAGAATATCATTCTGCAGCCAATCTTTGTAGGGTTTTCTCCAGTCAGAGATCTCCTCCTGTTCTATAGTGTTGCTGTAGATCCTCGCTTCCTGAGACCATTGCAGCCCTTGACCTGGTGAACCTCCTTCTGGTGTTCCATGCTCCTGCGCGCTTCTCCGTATTGCTGGTTCCAGTACGTGGACTATGGGTATGGTGGATACTTCTCCTGGCTTGAAGGTTGCCCCCAGAGTTGCTAAGGCGTCGGCTTCTACGTTCTGCTCCCCTGGGACTTGGTTAATTGAGAACTCTGCGAACCTTAAGGAGAGGTCTTTTGCCACCTCAAGGTAAGCCATCATTTTCGAGTCTTTTGCGGTATATGAACCGTTCATATGGTTGACTATTAGTTGGGAATCACCGTACACCTCCAGCTGCTTGATTTTTAGGTCTAGGGACAATTGGAGACCTAGGATCAAAGCTTCGTATTCTGCTTCATTGTTTGTTGTTCGGAACTCGCATCGGACTGCTTGAACTATGAGGTCTCCTTGAGGTGACCTGAGCACCAGCCCTGCTCCAGATCCTCTCATGTTCGAGGCACCATCTACGTTGAGCTTCCACACCTGTTCACTCTTGTTTTCTTCCAAAAGGATAATGTCTTTCTCTGCTTGTGTCTGCAGCGTCGGGCTGAAGTCAGATATGAAGTCTGCTAGGGCTTGGGACTTGATTGCTGTTCTGGGGACAAATCTTAAGTCAAAACCGCTCAAGTGCATGGACCATTTCGCCATCCTGCCTGACAACTCAGGTTTTCTCATAATGGTTTTCAGTGGGTAATTTGTTATTACAGATATAATGTGTGATTCAAAATAGGGACGCAGTTTATATGACGCAGTAACTAGTGCAAGTACAAGTTTTTCAAGGGACGTGTACCTGGTCTCTGCAGGAAGCAGAGACTTACTGACGTAGTAGACAGGATGCTGTGCTCCATCATGTTCTCTTACCAACACTGCACTAACCGCCACCTCAGTCACTGAAAGGTATAGAAAAAGTGGTTCTCCAGGCTCCGGTTTTGATAGAAGTGGTGGAGTGCTCAAGTAGTGCTTTAGTTCTTTGAACGCTTTCTCGTGCTCTTCCGTCCAGCCAAATCTTTGGGCCTTCCTCAGGATATCATAGAATAAGCGGCACCTATCTGAGGATCTAGAGATGAACCTGTTCAGGGTGGCAATCCTTCCGGTTAATCGCTGCACATCCTTCGGCTTCTGTGGAGACTCCAGTTGCAGGATTGCTTTGATCTGCTCTGTGCTGGCTTCGATTCCTCTCTGGGTGACCATGTATCCCAAAAATTTCCCACAGGATACTCCGAACGTGCACTTGGAAGGATTTAGCTTCATCTTGTACTCTCTGAGGGTGTTGAAAGCGTCCTCCAGATGTGCCGTGTGCTGTGTTGCTTGTTTGGACTTAACGACCATATCATCAATGTATACCTCCATGGTCTTGCCAATTTGCTTCTTGAACATCATGTTAACCAGCCTCTGGTAGGTGGATCCTGCATTTTTCAGACCAAAGGGCATAACATTGTAACAATAGATACCTCTCTCGGATCTGAACGTAGTTTTCTCCTGGTCTGCTGGATGCATCTTGATTTGGTTGTATCCATTCCACGCGTCGAGGAAAGTTAGCATCTCATGACCTGCTGTGGCATCTACCATGGCATCTATGTGTGGCAGGGGGAATGGGTCCTTTGGGCACGCCTTGTTCAGGTCGGTGAAGTCGACGCACACTCTCCACTTGCCATTCTTCTTTGGGACTACTACCACGTTGGACAGCCACTCTGGGTATTTTACTTCTCTGATTTTTCCGGCAGCCAGCAGGTTATCTACCTCCTGGTTTATGACTTGGTTCCTCTCTGGAGCGAACTTCCTCCTCTTCTGCTGGATTGGTTTGTAGCTCGGGTCCACGCTTAATCTGTGAGTTATGATATTCGGATCTATCCCTACCATATCATCATGGGACCATGCAAAACAATCCATGTTAGTTTTCAACAATTCAATAAGGTTCTGTCGGATATTACCTGTGCATTCTGAGCCGATCAACACTTTCCGCTCTGGGTGTTGTTTGTCTAGGTTTACTTCATCTACCTCCGCCTGAGGGGGTTCAAGGTACTCCTGCAGGGGTAGGTGAAGACTCTGTAATTGCTATGCTGGGGGGCTCGCCGTCTTCTTCAGTGCCACTCTGTAGCAATCTTTGGCTTCTCTTTGATCGCCACTGATCTTCTGCACTCCCCAGGGTGTGGGGAACTTCAGGCACTGGTGGTAGGTGGATGTAATGGCCTTCATTTCATGTATCCACGGTCTTCCCAGGATCACGTTGTAGGTGGACGGACCGTCAATAACCAAATACCGCACTTGCTTGTTTACCCCTCCAGCATAAGTGGGAATCGTAATCTCTCCAAGGGAGTACTTAGTTTCCCCACTGAATCCTATGAGGGGAACCGCCCTTTTGCTCAGGTCTTCCTCACTGAACCCCATGTTTTGCAAGGTTTCCAACATGATGAGGTTGACAGAGCTTCCAGTATCCACCAGTATCTTTCTTACAGTGCAGTTTCCTATGGAGAGCGTGATGATAAGGGCATCATGGTGGGATTCTGGAGATGGTTCCACATCAGATTCGTCGAAGGTGACAGCGGGGAGGTCTGGACAGCTGATTCTACAGGAATGTTCTGGTTTGCCTCCTCTGGACTGGGAAGCGTGTCTTTTAGCTGCTGAATAGGTCAGACCGCTCAATTCTGACCCTCCTGTGATCACGTTGACAATCCTGGTGCACAGGGGAGGGGGCGAAGGTAACGCTTGGTCTGCCGCGTTCACTCTGCTGGAGCTCCTTGATATCAGGTGGTCCAGATTTCCCTGGTCATAGTGATATTTCACTTCCTTCCTGAGGAGGACACATTCTTCGGTGGTATGCCCAATGTCATCGTGGAATTCGCATCTTTTGCTGGTGTCCCGTCGGTCGTTGGCGTACTCCTGTCTTCTGGGCCATCTGACTTTGCGCCCTAACTCCTTTAGGGCCCTAAGCAGACCGGACACGTTGGTGGAGAACCCGTACTCGCTGATTTTAGGTGGGAGTCCTGGGTTATCCTTCCAATCTCTGTCTTCTGAGATCTTGTGAACATTTCTGTCGTAGGGTTTGGACCTTTCGCCTCTCCTCTCTGCTGGTGCTTTCCTGGAGACATGTTCAGATCCATAGGTAGCTCTTCTGGGGCCCGAATCTTCCTCCAGCCTAATGGCTGCCAATGCCTTGGTTTGCACATCCTCGAATGTAGCACAAGGGTACTTAGTGAGATCTTTGTAGAGATCTGAGTTTTGGAGAAGTCCTTGACGAAAGGCTTCGATGGCAGTGGCTACGTCACATCTGGGAATAGTCACTTTCTCCTTGTTGAATCTGTTAAGGAAATCTCGCGTAGATTCATCGATTCTCTGCACCACCCTGTACAAATCACTAGTTTGCTTTTCCGGTTTTCTGCTGCTAGCGAATTGTTTGTTGAAGGAGTTAACCAGATCAGCAAAGGAAGCGATACTCCTGTTTGGCAGGCCAACGAACCAATGCAGGGCTGCTCCTGAGAGGGTGGAGCCGAACCCCTTGCACATACAAGCTTCCTTCAGAGGCCCTGTGGCGGTTATCACCATCATTTTCTGCTTGTACTGGTTGATATGATCCATGGGATCTGCAGTGCCATCGTAAAGCGTCATGGCTGGTGGCACAAAGCCCTTGGGCACAGCAACACAGGCCAGGTCATCTGTGAAGGGTGAATCTGCATAGCTGTCCCTGGCTGCTCTCTCCAGGGGGCGCGGCATTCCAGGAATTTTGTTGATCAGTTCCCTCAGCTCCTTCAATTCTTGGGACTGCTGATCTGCAACACTGTTGGTTCCTGCAAGAGGGTTAGAAGCAAGGGGAAGAAAACTGAAATGTGTACTTCCTGTCTGGGGTCCCCCAAGGTGCAGACTGTTTGGAGGAGGCGGCAAAGGGAATGCAACTGTTTCAGGCCTGGGTTGCCACTCTGGTGTCTGCTGGTTGGGAGCAGGTGCTGCCCATGCTCCTCCAGAAGGTTGACTGCTGGATAGGGGATACACTCCTGGCGATTGCGTTGGTTGCCATCTTAGCGCCTGATGGACCGGGGTATCTGCAAGAGATAACGCGTTAGTTTCTCGGTTTTCAATGCCGGGGAAGAGATTACCTGAGACGCGCGATCTGTCGGATGTGGGCCCGTGGGTCAAGTAGCATAGCCCCTGTGGCGCAACGGTTTGGACGGGTGGTGATAGCTCCAGATCCAGCCTAGTGACCACCTCTTGAGGAATTGCCCTCGATGCTTGCCCGCTGACGGCGGGTTATCTGCGGAGGTTTGGCTCTCCTCCAGATATCAGAGGCAGGATCTCTGGTGGTGACTGAATTGGAACAGATGGTGGCCTTGACACCGCTTTTATCTGAGCCCTGATGTCACGGTTATCCTTCTGCAGGGTCCTCACCGCTTGCTGCAGAGTATTGATCCCCTGAAGTATTTCCATCACAGGATCTGAGGCTGACGGAATCCTGAGCGCATCTCCAAACAACCCTACATGAGCCGGCGTCTTAGATGGCGCTCCCTCCTTACTAGATCTGAGTGTTTTTGACATCGGGGGCCCTTGAGGTGGTCTGGAGGTTGTCGGTGCAGGTCCCGCTGTCAGACTGACAGGAGTCGCCTGAGTGGATGGTGTGATGGGCTGACTTGCTGCCCTTGAGGATGGTGTCCCTCCAGCAGACTGAGTGGAGGCATCTTGGCTACCAACAAGGTCTTGATCGGATCCAGACATGACGATAGGTTGAATCTCTGCAGAATTTTGGCTAACAAACGATCACTTTGCCCCACGGTGGGCGCCAAATTGTTTTGGTAAAAATTTACCGGGTTAAGATTGAGTTGCGGGTTAAAGCGATCGGGTTAGCCTTTTACGAGTTAACGAGATGAATCGAATCTAGCAAATGAAAGCGTAACGAAAGAAAGCAAATGGACTCGAGTTTTGGTGACGCGGAAACCCAAATGTGGGAAAAACCGCGGGGGGAGTCGGAATCCCGCCAAACTTCTACTACGAATGAGTGGAACGAAGTACGAAAGATAATACAAATATTTTGACGGTATTAAGCTATGAGAGATTTTGCTACTGTGTATGCCTTGGAGTACGTGATGTTGAAGATTGATTGACCGTCCCTCTTATATCCCTCTATTGCGCTTATAACTCCCTCTTCCTTAACTGTTGCCTTCCTCTTCTCCTGATTTTTCTCCTGCTCTGGTGGCATCGTCCAGAAATTTAGGGGATTTGGTTATTGACTGGGTCTTAGTATTTGAGGTAAGGTATTAGCGCAGTTGGGCTGTTTCTCGGCCCACTTCAAGGTTTGGTTACTTTCCGGCCCAATGCTGTTGTTGGGTTTTACTCTATTGATTTGTTGACTTTCTTCGTATCGACCCTCGACTTTTACGATTTTGGACTTTCCGAGTATTGCTTCGTGATTTTTCCTTGTCGATTTTTTGACTTATTGACTTTGATTTTTGACTCGGAGAATTTCCACGTCATATCTGAGGGTGCGGATTTTATCCCAAACAGGATGCTCTAATATACACCAACTATTCCTCCTTTTAATTCAATCCCATAACAAAATTAATTAACACTGCATTATTATGTCTGTCATGTATCATTATATGGATGTCCATGTATAGTGTTTAGACCCATGTGAATTACTAATCCTAAACCTTGTTCCCCTTGTATCATATATATATATATATATATATATATATATATATATATATATGTATATGTATATGTATATATCCTTAATGAATAGACACCTCTCTTAATTCTCTCTTCTCTCTCTTCTTAATTCTCTTTCACAACACGTTATTAGCACGAACTCTAACACTAATTGTTAGGAAATAAGTGCCTAGCAATTGTCTTTTCGGATCTCGAATTGGTTTCTAACCTGAATCTGTTTAATTAGTAAAGTTTCCTAATTAATATCTGATTGATTAAAGTTTCCTAATCAATATCTGAGTATCTAACCTAGGATTTCCTATTGTATAAGTTTTTTAATCTGTTTAGGGTTTCTGTTTAGATTGATAGTATTATATAAACTCTCATACCCTTACCCTAAGAATTGTGATATCAGTCTGAAATCTGTAACCTCTCCTCAAATTAATAAAACTATCCCTTCCTTCTGCCCGTGGATGTAGCTAACAGGTTGTTAGTGAACCACGTAAAATTTGTCTGTCTCTCGATTTTACGTTCTTATTTGTTTGTCTTTCTCTTCCGTTATAACAAACTGGTATCAGAGCTTTGGGTTTATCCGATCTGTGAGAAAGATGTCTGTGATGAGTTTTAAAATCGAGATATTTAATGGGAGGAATAGTTTTAGTCTGTGGCAAATCAAGATGCGGGCGTTGCTGAAACAACAGGGACTGTGGGCGCCACTTGTGAAGAAGAAAGAGGACACAGTCACCGCTGAGATAATTGTTCTGGAGGAGAAGACACATTCAATAATCTTGTTGTGTCTGTCTGATGATATCATCACTGAAATCGCGGAGGAAGAAACCGCGGCGGGTCTGTGGCAAAGGCTTGAAAGTCTATATATGACGAAGTCTTTAACCAACAAGTTGCTTTTGAAGCAGCGTCTGTTCAGTCTGAGAATGCAGGAAGCTATGTGTAGACACCCACATTTTGACCGCCATGTATGTGTAGACACCCACATTTGACCGCCAGGTGTCTATAACAGTTTCCAAAAAACACCTGATGATGATCGGACGCAAACGTGTTTCTATGCGCTCGGATATGGGCTCAAAACCATTAGTTGTTGGCTTAGGCATTTACAAAGTACAAATTTCACAAAACCGCCCTCAAATTCAGGCCCAGTGGATCGTTTCCAATCAAATAAGACTAATTTGGGTCAAAACCGACACCGAAAATAAAACCGACTTTCAGCGATCGGGTCAAACCCCGGTCAAAGCCGTTCCGAGACATAAAAGCAGCCATTCAAATATCATAAACCCAGTCCAAATATAAAACCCACAAAATATCCAAACCACAGTCCAAAAAACAAGACCCGTGCGCTGCGACTGACCCACTCGATCGAGTGTCAGCCCACTCGATCGAGTGGGCCCTGTAACAAGCCCGACTGCGATTGATTGGGCCACTCGACCGAGTCAAGGGGCTACTCGGTCGAGTAACCCTAGACGGGACACGGGTGACATGCCTATATATACACCCTCATGCACACATCTTGAGGATCCTCTTTGGACAGACTTTCCAACCCTAATTTTCAGCTTTACACACATTATTTCAAACCCTAATCACACATTAGAAACCCTAATAAACCCTAGCAAGTCACAAACCCCTAAACCACCATAACTTAATCTACATCTCGATACTCCCGTGCTAGCCACAACTAACGAGTCCCGTCCGAGAACAAGAACATGTAGGTTGAGGGTGCAATATTCCCGACTCTTCTTCTCTCTTTCTCTTCCTCGCGCGTCGTCCGTGTCGTCACCCGTCGTCGTTGTTTTTTTGTTATCGCGTCTAATATCGTTAATATCGTTAGTATAAAACATTAAAATAATCGCTAATTCGTGTCGAATCTGAGGGATGACGAGATAAGAAAACACGAATGCAAGGGTGTTTCACCCGACGCGGCCGGTCGCTTATCCCGACACCCCGAATGTTTGATTGTTGAAGCGAGTCAACGTCAACAAAGTCGTTTTTATTTTCGTCGCGTCGTCATCAATATCGCATACATCGATTTCTAAAACCCTTTTTTTTAATTCGCGTTTTTTATTCAAGTTGAGTCGAGACCTTTTGATGCGGATCCGACATCAAACAATTCGCAAGAATTAATTATGATGTCGGGATGCGGAGGGAATCAAGTCGAGTTTTTTTAATTTAAGTGTCGATCTATTAGATTCGATACCAATTCAATAATTGGATGTCGAATCTAACGATTTAGTCAAATAATTTAACTAACACGGTTTTTCGTTGATGCTAAAATAGTTGTCATATAATTCGTTAGAATTACGACACTATAAACGCGGAGGAAATCTATATCGTCTTAGTTAATTTAAACGACTTATATTATTTTCTTCCAGTTTTCGCTCTAATATTCCATATCGATTCAATAATCGAGTATGGGATATGACGAGTATCAAAATTAGAATCGAGTATAAATCCCATAATATTTATACCCGGTTCAACAAAATCAACAATTTAGCAAAATCCGAATCGAGCATAAATTACATAATATTTATGCCCGATTCGGCAGAATCAACGATTTATTCAAAATTGAAAAGCAATCACGCAATCCATAAATTATGAGGCGAACCCTAGTTCGTACAGGGGACACTCGATCGAGTGCCTAGCACACTCGGTCGTGTGGTACCCCAAAAAACGAGACATAATGCTTTTTCGACCACCACTCGGTCGAGTCTCGCAATGACTCGATCGAGTGGCATCGTACTCGGTCGAGTTCGTCAATAACTCGATCGAGTAGGGTCTAAAATACGGGACAAAAGATTCTTTCGAGGACCACTCGGTCGAGTCCGTCAGTGACTCGATCGGGTGGCCTTATCACGACAAAAACCGTGAGTCCCACATCGCCTTTTAGTCTCGATAATACTTTTTTAGGACTTAGGTCAACACGTGTCAAATCAATCACGTGTCCCACTGTTTTTTAAAACCATGCATCACGTTTATATTATTCGACATCATTTCATATTATCCTACATCTTTGCAAACCGTTATTATCGTTATACCGTTACTAACACGTTTGTTTCCATCTTTGTCGATTTTATTTCCGTTGTTTATTTTATTGTACTAAAATGAACCCGCATGCTAAATATAACTTTGACGTTAGTTTTAGTTGCATTAAATCGACTTAGCAACCCGTTCAATTATTCACATGTTTAGGCAAAATATTGTTTGCATAACATTCTCATCGTCTTACTAGCACGCGTATTAGAAAGTCACTTGATATCTTAGTTGAGGCCGCTAATGTGCGGGCGGGGTTGGGTGTTCTTTGTGAACTTCCCAACATGTACCCTCACCTCTTACTCAGAACCTCGATTTCCAGATGCCCGAAACCGTTGGCGCACGAGAGTCATTCAATACACGATATCCGATAATGTCGGTATCGGTATCAAATGCAAAGGGACGAGCCCAATAAACTCTGACATCGGAAATGAGCCATACTTTGTGTATGGCCCACTACGACATAGAGTGGGTTCGAACGGGCCCGAACTCCCACAAAGTTCGGTGGCGACTCCACTTCGATTTAAATTTCAATTCGATCCATTCTCATATGGAGATTCATTCGCCTCCCCAAACCCGCGCGTGGCCGTGTCGGGGTGGACCTATGTCATGTCCACAATTTGGCGACTGCGCTGGGGATTAACTGATGCGTGACTTACCATCGGCATCCTCAAGGTGAGACTCGAATAGAAATCGTTTGACTAGTACAATACGCGTTTTAGTTTTACGGTTCATGCATAACCCCATATTTTCCCGGGCCGGTACTGGCGACCGACGTCCCACTATATCGTGATGTACTCCAATATGGATATGTCAAAGGTGTGCATAGTCGATTCGTATGGGTTTCGCGGCATGTTCTAAGCTCAACTCGACTTAGAAAGTCTGTCCCGATTCTCGGATAGGCTATGTATACTGGTATAGACCCTTTATAGACCGACCGAGACTTAGTGTAAAGCATACATGGTATCGTCATAATGCTTGCGTGACTATGTACTACTTGGTTTCCGTGTCATTTTCAAAAACCGTCATTCAAAAAATGCACCTTTTCAAAAAATATTCAATTTTCAAAAAACTCGGAAAGCTGCCGAAATTTAGACTTAAGATTTGACTCAAAACAAGCCTATTTTCTAGCCGACATGCTGTCAATTTCAAAATTCGAATTCCCGATCCACCATTCGATTTTCGAATTTTCAAAATTCTATTTCAATTTTCAAATCTTCGAGATGCCTATTTCAATTTTCAAATCTTCGAGATGCCTTTTTCGATTTTCAAATCTTCGGGATCTCATCTTCAATTTTCAAATTGTCGGAAATTCTTTTTTTTCGATATTCAATTTTTCAAAGTTTCAAATATTCAACTTTTCAAAAACCCGGTCCTATTGGCCCATTGCCAATTTCAGGACCATCTTCTCAATTTTCAAAGTTCAATCATTTTTCAAAACCCGGGAAGTATATCGAATTTAGAACGTATGATTTACCCAAAATAGCCTATTTCTAGTCGGTATGCTGCCCATTGCAAAATTCAAAAATCTTTTCAAACTTCAAAATAGCGGCCCGACGGCATTTTGCCAGTTTCCAAAAGTCATGCCCTCCGCCGACTTTCTCGGAATTCTAACTTCCTTTTCAAAACTTTCCTCTTCTTAGGACTTCCCGTATTTAGCAGTGTCGGGTCTTGTCATAAGTCGTCAAAGGTCTTTAGCGTCGAAACCCCGACGATCTTACATCACGGGTTTCCTCCCTATCCCAGTCCGCCTTATTTGACTAAGGCAGGGCCCACCTACGTAGGACATACTCCTACTAAGGAAAGCTCGTTTACACACTCGAGTCCAACCTATAAAGTCTCACGCGACCTTTCCCTCTAGCAGGACGGTCCTCACGACCTTTCCTAAGGGAATTTCGCCCGTATTTCAGTCCGTTAGTCGAGTCATCCTAATTCGAGAATCCTTTAACTTAAGGGTCTACCCTAATCACAAGGTCTATCCTTATTCGAGTCGAGTCGAGGGTTTCTAGCGTCGAAACTCTGCCGATCTTACATCGCAAGTTTCTTCCCTTACCCCGTCTGTCTTTCCTCAAGGCCGAGTCAACCTTTTACAAGGCATAGCCCTATAACAAAAGGTTCGTGATCCTTACGTCTAAGGGTCACTCGTCCAACACTCGAGTTACCTAGGGTTAGGTCACCACGGTTGGTCCGAGCACGTGACACGGTCAAACACGGTCGCCCCATTTTCGGATTCACCCTTCTGCAGCTTAAGTCTAATTCGCGGTCGTTACTTGGTCTAGGTCAACGTCCGAGTTTCCCGATCCGAGAATTTTAGTCATTTCTGTCACCCGGGCCATGTCTAGTTTGACTCATCCTCTGGCATGTATGCAAAACCGAGCTTAGGCGAGTTCTAACACCTGTCGTTTCTTCCGATCAGGGACCCTATGAATGAGACCCCGCCAAACCACAACAAATCCCGCGCCGTCGAGAAATGGGATATCCAGGGGAGTATGCTTATGCTGTCTTGCTCCATTAACAATATCTTCTCAAAAATCAATACCGCCCTAGATAACCTAAATACCAGGGTGACCACCATCGAAGAAGACCTTGTAAGAACCCGATCCCGTCTAACACAACTAGAGCGGGTAAGACAGCCTATCACCCAACTGAGCCATTTGAAGGATGAACACTCTTACGAAACTGTCCGGTACCCTCAAGATGGCAAGACCGAGAGAGGTAACCCTCAAGTCACCTCTCCAAAAATCAAGAACCAGTCAAAGGAAAGGACATTTACCCACTTGGATATGTCCTACACTGTCGCTTTCCAGAGGTTGGTTCCGAAGGACCTAATACTACCTATAGCCCAACAGTCGACCCACCTTTGGAAAAACGCTCCAAAGCATGGAACGCCGAGCATTATTGCAAATTCCACAGAGGGAGGGGACACGATACAGAACAATGATGGAAGTTGAAACACCTCATTCAAGACTTCCTCGATGCCGGGAAGACTCCCGTTTTGGAAACATTGTCACTTGCAAAGCCCCTTATGGACTATATAGAGCTCGATGACCAAAGCATCCAATCCACCTCTCATACATCCAAGAGTCCGGATTTGACTGAGTCCGAGTCTAGGATATACTATTTATTTCAATTTCAAAGTCAGAGTCAGAGTCAATTGTATTCTGTCTTCCTTTTCAAAATTCAATAAAATCAGCTTTTCTATTTCTCATATATACTTTTCTTATGTGTTTCCGAGAACATGATGAACACCATCTATCATACACTGTGAGCACATGCACGTGACTATTATAGGCACATCTATAATGACTGCAGGATATTGAGACCCGTGTTTTCCCTTTACCTGTTCCATGTCTGATATAGAAAGCCACAAAACTACACTTAGCAGGAGCGGTATCGAATCCTATGACGAATCTAGGTAGTCTCCTAGTTTGGGTTCAAGACGGGAGGCAATCCCATTTCCCACAATAAACACCCCTCCAATAAGACTGACCATCCCAACCTTAGGTGTTAGTCTGACTAACCGAAAAAAAAAACAAAAAAAACTAGACAAAAAAAAACAAAGGTCCAAGAAAAAGCAAAAGCCGAAATAAAAAGCAGGCAAAAGAAGCACCATGACCGGGACTAAAAGGCCAAAAAAAAAGAAAGAAAAAAAGCAAAAGGCCCAAAACAAAAGAGCTGGCCATGATAAAAAAGAACTTCCAAAAACCCATGACCATGATCAACGGTCAATTCAAGTGAAAGTTCCATGACTAGGGTACGGTCAAAATTCATACCATCAAATAATTAAGGGAGAGATAATCAAGTTGGTCAGCTAACACCACATCTAGCCTTCCCACATTGCAACCCTCAAGACCTTCTCGAGACCCAGGCTAGAGACAGCCCGGAATTTTGAGGGTTCAAGCTCCATAGGATACTGATAAGTGTCATTTGTAGTGCCTATTTCGTAGTGTTTTGGTCCCGTTTTCCTTGTAGAATCGCTCCTTGGGAGCGGTTTAGGGGCTTCTTATGCTTCCTTTAGTTCGTTTCAGGTTCCCGAGACCAAATTGGAAGAGTTGGAGCGATTCCGACTCTATACATACACATTTTGGAGCCAACGAAACTAAGGAACGATGACTCGATGCGTTGGAGTCGACCCCGATACCTTGGGACTCAATCCCGAGCCTCCGAGACCCGATCCCGAGTCCCGAGAATCGGTGAGAAGCCCATGAGAAGCAAGGAGGGACCAAAAAGATCATAATGGAGGCCTACAAGGCTCATCCCATTCGGGATAAACTCATCCCGTTCGGGATGATGGAGCAAAAAGAGAAGCTGCTGACCTGGGCCCATCTCGATCGGGATGGAGGCGTCCCGACCGGGACCGACCTCGTCCCGACCGGGACCAACCCGTCTCGGCCGGGACGGGCCACTGCTACTCCGCTTTGTTTTCTTTTCTTCTCCCTTTCATTTGTAACCCTATATATACTCTTCCCTTGTTATGTAAAGTGGATGCACTCTTATATCCTTAAAACCCTAGACTACTTTAGGTTAGATTAGATTAGATTAGTGTAGATTAGTCGGTAATTAGTAGTTAATCCTAGATTAGTACTTGTATTAAGGGAATTCTTCAAGATCCACTCAAGATTGACAACCTTGGGTGCTTGTTTTGGGTTTTCTTCATTAATGCAAGTTTTGTTCTTTCCTCTTTACTAGTTTGGTACAATCTTCTTCTCCTTTTACTCTTAATCCATTTTTTTCTATCAAGTTTGAATCTTTGTTCATTGTTATCATTAGTTTGTGATGTTTGTTTTGTTTCTTATGTTAGATCTTCTTGTTAGTGTTAATTCTAGATTAGTTATGTTAGAGTAGTGTTCTTGCTAGGGTTAGTAAGGTGATTAGGGTGTTAATTGGGTGATTAAGGGTTTGTTAGAGATGTTGGTGGAGATTTGGGTTTCCTCTTGTTTGATGCACATCACATGTTTGTTGAATTGCTTGAATGACTAAGTATGTACGAATGCTTGTTTTCTTGCCTTTCTTTGTGGGTGTTAGTTTGTTGTGGGTTCGGTCCCCTCACTAAGTTGCGAGAGCCCGGTGAGGACGACCCCTAGGCCGGTCTAAGTTGCGAGAGCCCGGATTCGACCTAGGCCTATAGCGCGCTAGAACCCCGTTTGTGTTGTGTATCGCCGAGATGAGTTTTAGGTGGAACCTCTAGGTGAGTCTAAGTTGCGAGAGCCTGGACCCACCTAGATTACCCTACTACCTCCTTCACTCTTGTTCTTCCTTGACCATTCCGTTACCCCTTTGACCCCGACCTAACTCTAGCCCGTTTTCCTTAGTTGTTCTTCTTAGTCTTAGTCTAGCCTTCTCCCTTTCTATCATTTTCTAGTTTAGCTCGTTGACTTAGTCTAGTATTTAGGCGACCTTAGTCTAGGCTATACATTACCGTCCCCGTGGATTCGACCCGACTTGCCCTATCTACCCTATTTAGGATTAGCCGGTTTATTTATTGATCGGTTGGGACGTGACAAATCCCTACCATCAATTTGGCGCCGTTGCCGGGGACGGTGCTAGTTTGGACTTTGTTTTCCTAGTTACTTGACTTTGTCTTTGTCTTTGTGTTTTCTTTTTTCTTTTTTTTGTTACATTGCTTCTTGTGTGTGTGTGGTTTATTTCTCTCTTGTCTAGTGCCCAAAAAGCACTAGACTTCTCACGTTTGTTCTTAGTCTACAGTTTGTGCTTAGAGGTGGTGATTATCTTCTTCTTGCAACTCAGAGCCGCTTAAACGGACGGTTGCTAGGATGAGTGGTTTCCAACCGGGTATGGACTACGATTTTCGAGCAAGCATGGGGTTTGATCTAAACTCCACACACTCGGGAGCCGATGTGAGCTACCACTCTTCTTCCATGAACCAAAGCTATGACATGACGTCCCCCTACCATTATCAAGCTTCTTGGGGTAATCAAGATGGGTATGATCCTCAAGAGTATGAAAACGGCTACCAACAAGTGGACGATTATCACTCCTACGATCATGGTGGCTATTACTCGAGCTATGATTGTGGACCCACCATGATCAATCAAGATTCACCTTATGGAAGCCAATACCCCCAAAACCCACCATATTACCCTCCACCCCAACCACAATATGAACCCTATGACCCACAATACTACCAACCACCCCAACCTTGCTACCAACAATATGATGCCCCACCCTTTGGGCATCATCAAGATTGCCAAGGAGCTTTACAAGACCCCAATGACCGCCAAATGCCAAACTTGGAGTTTCATCAATCGATGCTTCAAATGCAACAAGAAATGGCCATCCAATTGCAAAAGAATAAGGAACTCTTGGCCCAAATTCGAAGGGGAAACGAGGCGAGGAATGCTCAATTAAATGCATTATCAGTTCAAACCGTAATGTCTTTATCCCGAGCATCATATTTAGATGGAGGATGCCCACTTGAGAGAGAGGAGCAACCTAATTACGAAGCCGCCGATGTAGTTCCCTTTGATAGAGAGATTTGCTTTGAAGAACCTCAATCGTCTACCCAAAAAGAGACGAATGAGGGGATGACTCTTGATGAAGGCAACATTGGTGAAGAATTGGAGGAGGATAGTGGGTTAGATGAGTTGGTAGAGTTTGTGAGGTTGTTAGGTGAAATTGTTAGCCTCGAGTTGCCCTTGTCCGAGAACGTGGATAGGCATCATGAGCCCCTTGCTAGTACACCGAGAGATGACTTGGAAGAGACTGAAACCGTCGGTAGAAGTTTCGATTCTCCTCTCCAAGATGATGTGGGGCCGAGTGATGAAGATGGGGAACCACAACTTGAGGCAAGTGTGGGGGTGTGCATAGAGGAGATGGGGCCAAAACCGCTTTTTGTGCCTTGTTTCTTGGAGATGAAGCTTGCTTGTGATTGGAGGCAATGCTTAGGGAAGAAGAAATCGGTGGAGCTCGTAGGATGGATAGACCCCGGAGACAACTTTGAAGATGATGTCGGGTCTTGGGATTCCTTCTTCTTGCCTCCTCCTTGGAGGCCGTGGAGGTCGGTTAAGCTCGAGCGCTTCTTGGGCCTTCACTACGAGGTCGGCAGCGCGTTCGACTTGCTCCTCCATGCCCTTGAGGGCTATGGTTGAAGAATGGAGTTCACCATCCTAGGTTTGACGGAGTTCCTAAAAGAACCGTCATGTTGTATATTCCCTTACTCTCCTCTTCTTTAGAGTACTTGTGCTTGTATTTGTGATTTTTGTTTCTAGAACTCTTTTGTTTTTGTGGGATTCTTGTAATTGTTTTTGGTATTTTGATGAGCGATGTGAGGGAGTGAATTTGATGTATAGATTGAGTTTATTGTGATAGGTGAAGTGAAGGTGACTCCTAGAAAGGAGTGGTTGATGATGGAGTTTGGTTTGCGAGCAAGGAAGTCGGTTCTTGAAGCTTTGATAAGCTTTTGGGATTGGGGAAGCAAAGAAGACTCATCCCGACCGGGAAGAGGGCTTCCCGACAGGGAAGGATGAGGAATCCCGACCGGGAAGGAGCCATCCCGATCGGGATGAAGGTGCTGAAATTTGGATTCACTGGAGTGCGTTCCCGACAGGGACGAGGGCTTCCCGATCGGGAAGGGTTTATCAACCCGATCGGGACTATCCATCCCGACCAGGATGGTCCCCTTTGACTCCACCCATCCATTATACCCCCTCCCAACCTCCCTACTCCCCCTTACTCCTATCATATGACCCGTACACCTCACTTTACACACCGAGATCCACATCAAATCCCACCCCCTACCATTACTACCCCAACCATGCTGTTTTATCAAGCTTGAAGGAGGATGACAACGAAGACAACAAGCAAGCGCCTATATTGATCTATGAGACGATGGAGTAAGTGAGTTGCTAACCGGTCGGTACGGCAACTATCCTTTCTTTTCCGTTTTTGTTGTTGCTTGTTTTCCTTTGTTTATTCCCTTCCCCTTGTACACTTATGTGTCTTGATGTCATGGTGGCCTTCAAGGCCTCGGTAGTGGTTGCTCCCGACTCCCGACGATGTGATTACGTCGAGAGTCAATCGAAAAATCCAAATTTTTACAAAATTTTCACTTTTTTTTTGAGGATTTAGTCGGATTTAGGCGGAATCCGGGCTAGGTGACTTGATTACACCTAGCCCTCCCCTCCCATTTCCTTTTATTTCCTTCTTTTTATTTCTTTCCCCATCCATATCTTTTCTTGTCTCGGCCCATGGTGACTTGACTACACCCCGGCCGGACACCTTCTACCGTTTTCTTCACCTTATTCTTTGATTTTTAGCCTTATTTTCGTAGTTTCTTTTCCTTTTCTTTTGTCTCTCCGCACCCTACGATCGAGCATGAGGACATGGCTCGATTTAAGTGTGGGGGAGCAATATTCTAGCATAGTTAGTTTTATTTTCTTAGTTTTTTCGAAAAAAAATCTTAAAAATCCCTAAAAATTTGAAAAATTATCACAAAAAAATCAAAAAGATTTTCTTTTGTGTGTTTTCCTTTTGTGTCATTGTGTCGTATGTTTGTTTTGTGTGCGTGTTCGCCTCCCTTTTTCCTTATAGGTTGCTTAATCGCCGATAGCTTTGGAGAGCTTTCAAGACTTCCGGTAACATCTCTTCACCCCTTTTTCCTCTTTGTTCCTTGTGGAGTTTGGAGGATTTGTGTGTTGTGGTGTGCTCGGGTGGAGCTTTGTAAAGTTTGAAGTTGATTTGGAGACTTGTTTGGATGATAGGGGTGGTGTTTGTTTTGTCTATGTGTTTTGTTTTACCTTGTTTTGTTCTTGTTTTGTTGCTCTTGTTTTTTTTTCTTTCGTTCGTTTTCGTCTTGTCTTTGTTTTGTGTTGTGTTGTGTGTCTTGTGCGTAAACCGTTTTCGAAAACCCGGTTTAGAGGCTAGTGTGTGAGTGTCTATCTTTCCCCTCCTAGTAGTGTAAATCGAGTCTTGGACTTTTGCCTAGTAGAATGACCCTAAATCAATGATTTCGTTGGTCCTTTACCTTGAGTCCACCTAGCTTACTAGAGATTAACTGCGGGATTTGCACTTTTGACCATTATGACCACCCACGGTGTGAAAAGGCCTTGGTTACCGAGTCTCGTCCCCTAGGTGACCGTGTTTAGGTGTTTGATTAGTCCAAGTTCTCCACTTTTTGTGGGTTTGAAGGGAAGGACGCTCCCCAACTCTCCCATTCACCTACCTCCTACACACTCCACATAAATAAAATGCAATTTGTTGATTTCTCTCTTTCTCAATTGTCAAAGAAATGCCAAAAATGCCAAATCTTGCCAAAAGGGCAAAGAAAAGAAAAAAGAAAGGAAAAATAATGAAAGAAAGAAAAGAATGAAGAAAAAGAAAAGGCACAAAAGCCAAAAAGAACATAGAAAAGAAGAAAAAGAAATGGCATGGCAAAACAAAGCAAAAATGTCAAAAGGAAAGAAAATGCCAAAAGAAAATCCGTCTCACAAAAAGATATCCTCTCAAAATAATCCTTTTTCCGACTTTTTCCGTGAAGAGCCTACCAAAGGACCGAGTCCCGAGGAAGGATGATAGCGGCATTAGTCGGTCTTCCCTCATTTTGCAATTTTATCCACCTTTTTACTTGGACTAGTTAGGCAGTTTTGGACACGGGACGACCCTCTTGGCTCACGCTAAAGGGGGCGGGGTCTCACTTGCCTACAGTGTCGACTAACACCGTGGTTCTTCACTTTTCCACTCCGCCGATCGTCCCGTAGTACGTTTTTAGAAAGTTAGGACGACCTAGGTAAGTTACCAACGTTTTTGTTGCTTTATCGTCATACTATTAGGGTTTAGTTCACCTTGGTTTGTATTGCTAGCTTGGGAACGTTGTCACTTACCTCGAGTCCTAAACCGGTGCTTCTTTCACCGCTTGTTTGAGGGAAGCGGTATTCGTTTTCTTTTTGGGTGCAACCGATTATGTGTTTGTTTGTGTGTTTGTTTGTTTGTGTTATGTGTCCGGTTGCATCCACAGTTTTGTCGCAAGACCCAACTTGCCTTGCGGAGTACACTTTTCCTCTAAGTGCACTCGCGTGAGTTGAAGGGGCGTAGGGTGCGCTAATACCCACTCGGTTAGTTTAGTAGTAGTATGTGCTTACTCGAGGGCGAGTAAGGGTTAAGTGTGGGGGAGTTGATAAGTGTCATTTGTAGTGCCTATTTCGTAGTGTTTTGGTCCCGTTTTCCTTGTAGAATTGCTCCTTGGGAGCGGTTTCGGGGCTTCTTATGCTTCCTTTAGTTCGTTTCAGGTTCCCGAGACCAAATTGGAAGAGTTGGAGCGATTCCGACTCTATACATACACATTTTGGAGCCAACGAAACTAAGGAACGATGACTCGATGCCTTGGAGTCGACCCCGATACCTTGGGACTCAATCCCGAGCCTCCGAGACCCGATCCCGAGTCCCGAGAATCGGTGAGAAGCCCATGAGAAGCAAGGAGGGACCAAAAAGATCATAATGGAGGCCTACAAGGCTCATCCCGTTCGGGATAAGCTCATCCCGTTCGGGATGATGGAGCAAAAAGAGAAGCTGCTGACCTGGGCCCATCCCGATCGGGATGGAGGCGTCCCGATTGGGACCGACCTCGTCCCGACCGGGACCAACCCGTCTCGGCCGGGACGGGCCACTGCTACTCCGCTTTGTTTTCTTTTCTTCTCCCTTTCATTTGTAACCCTATATATACTCTTCCCTTGTTATGTAAAGTGGATGCACTCTTATATCCTTAAAACCCTAGACTACTTTAGGTTAGATTAGATTAGATTAGTGTAGATTAGTCGGTAATTAGTAGTTAATTCTAGATTAGTACTTGTATTAAGGGAATTCTTCAAGATCCACTCAAGATTGACAACCTTGGGTGCTTGTTTTGGGTTTTCTTCATTAATGCAAGTTTTGTTCTTTCCTCTTTACTAGTTTGGTACAATCTTCTTCTCCTTTTACTCTTAATCCATTTTTGTCTATCAAGTTTGAATCTTTGTTCATTGTTATCATTAGTTTGTGATGTTTGTTTTGTTTCTTATGTTAGATCTTCTTGTTAGTGTTAATTCTAGATTAGTTATGTTAGAGTAGTGTTCTTGCTAGGGTTAGTAAGGTGATTAGGGTGTTAATTGGGTGATTAAGGGTTTGTTAGAGATGTTGGTGGAGATTTGGGTTTCCTCTTGTTTGATGCACATCACATGTTTGTTGAATTGCTTGAATGACTAAGTATGTACGAATGCTTGTTTTCTTGCCTTTATTTGTGGGTGTTAGTTTGTTGTGGGTTCGGTCCCCTCACTAAGTTGCGAGAGCCCGGTGAGGACGACCCCTAGGCCGGTCTAAGTTGCGAAAGCCCGGATTCGACCTAGGCCTATAGCGCGCTAGAACCCCGTTTGTGTTGTGTATCGCCGAGATGGGTTTTAGGTGGAACCTCTAGGTGAGTCTAAGTTGCGAGAGCCCGGACCAACCTAGATTACCCTACTACCTCCTTCACTCTTGTTCTTCCTTGACCATTCCGTTACCCCTTTGACCCCGACCTAACTCTAGCCCGTTTTCCTTAGTTCTTCTTCTTAGTCTTAGTCTAGCCTTCTCCCTTTCTATCATTTTCTAGTTTAGCTCGTTGACTTAGTCTAGTATTTAGGCGACCTTAGTCTAGGCTATACATTACCGTCCCCGTGGATTCGACCCGACTTGCCCTATCTACCCTAGTTAGGATTAGCCGGTTTATTTATTGATCGGTTGGGACGTGACAAATCCCTACCATCAGATACCCCTAACCTTTAGGTCCAGACATGGAAACCAGATCCCGCATTATTAAACCTACCTCGTTCGAAGTTCGAGCCATTTTTACTCGACTTCCCCCTTGCACAACAACTTCAACACAACACGACATAACAAAATTCTCAATCACCATACAAAGACCCGAGATCAAAACTCATCAAAGACCCGAGATCAAAACTCATCAAAGACCCAAGATCAAAACTCATCAAAGACCCGAGATCAAAACTCATCAAAGACCCGAGATCAAAACTCGTCAAAGACCTGAGAGCAAAACTCGTCAAATCCCTTACCTAATCATACACAATCCCGAGAGCAAAACTCGTCAAATCTCTTACATAATCATACACAATCCCGAGAGCAAAACTCGTCAAATCCCATCCCAATTCTTCTCATCAAAACCAGTTACTAGCCCAAACACGGGAACTCAACCCGCGGTCGGCATAGAACATGCCCAAATAGTTCACACCACCTCTGGGGGCTATCCCCGAGAACGTTCACAGTCACAGGATTAACATCCTAACCATTCTAGCCCTTTGATCAAGACATCATTGGGAATGCACCTAGCCTACACCATCGCTATGGCTAGTTACACACAAAGTCCTATTAGACTAGGCACCATAATATATCTTTCAATCCACTGAACTACGGCTTGGTTTGATTTCACCGCACGTGAATACGTAGGCAACCTTTCAACAGAGGCACAACCACCCACATGGACACACATTCAAAAAGCACCATCATTCCGGTCACGACACCATCATGTTCTCAACAGCTAGCTTTGTCGTCCTGGGGGCTTCTCTTAGGCAGAAAACCTCCATCCACTCACAAAATCCAGATAAATTCAAAAAATCTAGCCTCCTTTATATAGTGTGTCCTAGTACTCGGCTTAGTCGAAGACAAGAATCTGTTAAGGACTCGAAACAGCACCACAAAAGAGCACTAGACTACGGTATTGCTATTGCCAAGTCCTGTCATGCCAAAACAGTCTCATTACAGACTATTGCAATCCCCCCATAGCACATCCTTCCCATTCCTAAGGATTCGACCATGTTGTCACTCGCCTAGGCTACGAAATAGCGCAACTTATAAGTCTTGTTAGGTGGCCCACCCTCCTACCGAGTCACGGTCCAACCCCTCGAGAGTCCAGTCGTGTCTGTCAACTCGTCCGGTCACGTCCAGAGTCGAGTCTGTCGGTACACCTCTCTCTTCAAATTCTCATTTTAAATTTTGCAAAATTTAGCCATTTGAAAAAAATCCTTTTCGACAAGGTCAAATTTCAGTCAAATTTCTTTTCTACCCCTTTTCATTCTGAAAACCTAGCACGTGAGTTGCTTTCAGGATTTCGATTGCAAAATAAAGCAAAAATCATTTTCCCCAGCGCGAGTCATGTCTTTTACCTACGTGTTGTATGCAAAATTTTATGTAACTTATACAGGTACGATTCAAGACCGCGCAACTCACATATCTCCCTAGCGGAAGGCCCAAGGCGGCATTTTTCACGGGATGGGCCCACATATAGGCGCACCCGGGACTTACACGACAACTCCGAATTCCCCACGGAGTTATCATCATCAGCTCAGGTATGATTTCTATCTTATGGTTGGTGAGCCCTTTCACGCAAGTCTAATGGACTATAAGCGACCCGACCGGAAGTCTGCCAGGTCTTAATCTTCGATTGGCCTGGTAGCTACTCTGACTTTCGCCTTGTCCAAGCCTCAGTCAGAGTGGGGGCTCTGTAGACACCCATATTTTGACCGCTAGGTGTCTATAACTGTTTCCAAAAAACACCCGATGATGATCGGACGCAAACGTGTTTCTATGCGCTCGGATATGGGCTCAAAACCATTATTTGCTGGCTTAGGCATTTACGGAGTACAAATCTCACAAAACCGGCCTCAAATTCAGGCCCAGTGGATCGTTTCCAATCAAATAAGACTAATTTGGATCAAAACCGACACCGGAAATAAAACCAACTTTTAGCGATCGAGTCAAACCCCGGTCAAAGCCGTTCCGAGACATAAAAATCAGCCATTCAAATATCATAAACCCATTCCAAATACAAAACCCACAAAATATCCAAACCACAGTCCAAAAAACCGGACCCGTGCGCTGCGGCTGACCCACTCGATCGAGTGTCAGCCCACTCGATCGAGTGGGCCTTGTAACAAGCCCGACTACGATTGATTGGGCCACTCGACCGAGTCAAGGGGCTACTCGGTCGAGTAACCCTAGACGGGGCACGGGTGACATGCCTATATATACACCCTCATGCACACATCTTGAGGATCCTCTTTGGACAGACTTTCCAACCCTAATTTTCAGTTTTACACACATTATTTCAAACCCTAATCACACATTAGGAACCCTAATAAACCCTAGCAAGTCACAAACCTCTAAACCACCATAACTTAATCTACATCTCGATACTCCCGTGCTAGCCACAACTAACGAGTCCCGTCCGAGAACAAGAACATGTAGGTTGAGGGTGCAATATTCCCGACTCTTCTTCTCTCTTTCTCTTCCTCGCGCGTCGTCCGTGTCGTCACCCGTCGTCGTTGTTTTTTTGTTATCGCGTCTAATATCGTTAATATCGTTAGTATAAAACATTAAAATAATCGCTAATTCGTGTCGAATCTGAGGGATGACGAGATAAGAAAACACGAATGCAAGGGTGTTTCACCCGACGCGGCCGGTCGCTTATCCCGACACCCCGAATGTTTGATTGTTGAAGCGAGTCAACGTCAACAAAGTCGTTTTTATTTTCGTCGCGTCGTCATCAATATCGCATACATCGATTTCTAAAACCCTTTTTTTTTAATTCGCGTTTTTTTATTCAAGTTGAGTCGAGACCTTTTGATGCGGGTCCGAGATCAAACAATTCGCAAGAATTAATTATGATGTCGGGATGCGGAGGGAATCAAGTCGAGTTTTTTTAATTCAAGTGTCGATCTATTAGATTCGATACCAATTCAATAATTGGATGTCGAATCTAACGATTTTGTCAAATAATTTAACTAACATGGTTTTTCGTTGATGCTAAAATAGTTGTCATATAATTCGTTAGAATTACGACACTATAAACACGGAGGAAATCTATATCGTCTTAGTTAATTTAAACGACTTATATTATTTTCTTCCAGTTTTCGCTCTAATATTCCATATTGATTCAATAATCGAGTATGGGATATGGCGAGTATCAAAATTAGAATCGAGTATAAATCTCATAATATTTATACCCGGTTCAACAAAATCAACGATTTATCAAAATTTGAATCGAGCATAAATTACATAATATTTATGCCCGATTTGGCAGAATCAACGATTTATTCAAAATTGAAAAGCAATCACGCAATCCATAAATTACGAGGCGAACCCTAGTTCGTACAGGGGGCACTCGATCGAGTGCCTAGCACACTCGGTTGAATGGCAGCCCAAAAAACGAGACAGAATGCTTTTTCGACCACCACTCGTTTGAGTCTCGCAATGACTCGATCGAGTGGCATCGTACTCAGTCGAGTTCGTCAATAACTCGATCGAGTAGGGTCTGAAATACAGAACAGAAGCTTCTTTCGAGGATCACTCGGTCGAGTCCGTCAGTGACTCGATCGAGTGGCCTTATTACGCCAAAAACCGTGAGTCCCACATCGCCTTTTAGTCTCGATAATACTTTTTTATGACTTAGGTCAACACGTGTCAAATCAATCACGTGTCCCACTATTTTTTTAAAACCATGCATCACGTTTATATTATTCGACATCATTTCATATTATCCTACATCTTTGCAAACCGTTATTATCGTTATACCGTTACTAACACGTTTGTTTCCATCTTTGTCGATTTTATTTCCGTTGTTTATTTTATTGTACGAAAATGAACTTGCATGCTAAATATAACTTTGACGTTAGTTTTAGTTGCATTAAATCGACTTAGCAACCCGTTCAATTATTCACATGTTTAGGCAAAATATTTTTTGCATAACATTCTCATCGTCTTACTACGCCTATTAGAAAGTCACTCGATATCTTAGTAGAGGCCGCTAATGTGCGGGCGGGGTTGGGTGTTCTTTGTGAAATTCCCAACACGTACCCTCACCCCTTACTCAGAACCTCGGTTTCCGGATGCCCGAAACCGTTGGCGCACGAGAGTCATTCAATACACGATATCTGATAATGTCGTTATCGGTATCAAATGCAAAGGGACGAGCCCAATAAACTCTGACATCGGAAATGAGTTATACTTTGTGTATGGCCCACTACGACATAGAGTGGGTTCGAACGGGCCCGAACTCCCACAAAGTTCGGTGGCGACTCCTACTTCGATTTAAATTTCAATTCGATTCATTCTCATATGGAGATTCATTCGCCTCCCCAAACCCGCGCGTGGCCGCGTCGGGGTGGACCTATGTCATGTCCACAGTATGCCTCTCCAAGATCATCTCGATCAGTTAAACACAATATTTTTAGAACTGCGTAATATTGATGTTAAAGTAGAAGATGAGGATGCCGCATTGATTTTGTTAGTATCTTTACCATTGTCGTATGAGAATTTTGTGCAATCCTTTATTGTTGGTAAAGATACAATTACTTTAGAGGAGGTCAGATCGTCCCTCCATTCTAGAGAACTGCGCCATAAGGCGGCTGGTATAATTACAGATAATCAGGCTGCAGGGTTAGTAGCTAGTGGGGGTCAGGGACAGGGAAGATCGAGGAAGAATAAATCTGGTTCTGGTGCTCATGTTTCTAAAGGTCCACAACCCAATGATATCTGTCATTACTGTAAAGAGAAGGGACAATGAAAATTCGATTGTCCCAAGAAAAAGAATCAACTGAACACATCCGGTACTGCTGGTGTAGCAAATGTAGACTCTGAGGAAGATGATTATGCTCTAGTTGTTGAGAAGGTCACAGATCACACTGATTCGTGGATCCTAGATTCGGGAGCTTCTTACCATATATGTCCGCGCAGGGAGTGGTTTTCAACGTATGAACAGATAGACGGGGGCAATATTTCTATGGCCATTAGTGCTGTCTGTAAAGTAGTTGGAATTGGCTCAATCAAGATTAGGACAAATGATGGTAAATTCTGCACGTTGAACGGAGTTAGACATGTTCCGCTGATGACAAAGAATCTGATATCCTTGAGTCGGTTAGACAAGAAAGGTTTCAGCTTTCAAGGTAAAGGTGGAGTTCTGAAAGTCTGCAAGGGTTCAAACGTGGTTCTGAAAGGTACCAAGCGCGGTACGTTATATCATCTTCAAGGATCTACACTGTCTGGTTCTGTTGCTGGTGCATCCTCTGATGGTGAAAGAGGGATGCAAACTCTGTCTGATCTGGCTCCGTATAGCAAGTTCCAACACGATTTGGACTTGCTACAGTTTGGAAGTATCTGATTGCCCTTTGTTGGGCAATATCTGAGGCAGGAGGGGGAGAGGAGTTTTATTTCTGGTACATCTGGCATTCGTTGGAGTGCATCTGGTACATCTGTCTGATTGAGGAGATTTCTGGTACATCTAGCATTCGTTGGAGTGCATCTGTCTGATCTGATTGAGAGACAATTCGAGTCAAGGTGGAGATTGTTAGGAAATAAGTGCCTAGCAATTGTCTTTTCGTATCTCGAATTGGTTTCTAACCTGAATCTGTTTAATTAGGAAAGTTTCCTAATTAATATCTGATTGATTAGAGATTCCTAATCAATATCTGAGTATCTGACCTAGGATTTTGATAAGTGTAGTTTGTAGTGCCTATTTGTTGTGTTTTGGCCCCTTTTTCCTTGCGAAATCGCTCCTTTGGAGCGATTCATGGGCTTCTTATGCATCCTTTAGTTCGTTTCAGGTTCCCGAGGCCGAATTGGAAGAGTTGGAGCGATTCCGACTCATTACATACACATTTTGGAGCCAACGAAACTAAGGAACGATGACTCGATGCCTTGGAATCGACCCCGAGACCTTGGGACCCTATCCCGAGCCTCAGAGACCCGATCCCGAGTCCCGAAAATCGGTGGAAAGCCCATGAGAGGCAAGGAAGGACCAAAGAGTGTTTAAGGAAGGCATACAAGACCCATCCCGTTCGGGATGGCCTCATCCCGTTCGGGATGAGGTGCTACTTTGAGATGGCTGCTGTGAGCCCATCCCGGTCGGGACCATCCCGTCCCGATCGGGATGACAAAGCCGTCCCGATCGGGATGATCCGTCCCGGTCGGGAAGCTACAGAGGCAGCACGGGCT
This sequence comes from Agrostemma githago, assembly GCA_958450325.1. Classification (NCBI taxonomy): domain Eukaryota; kingdom Viridiplantae; phylum Streptophyta; class Magnoliopsida; order Caryophyllales; family Caryophyllaceae; genus Agrostemma; species Agrostemma githago. The sequence continues at coordinate 19,348,931 of OY288250.1, forward strand.
TCTTCTTTTCTTCTCCTTCATTCTTGTACCCATATATATACTCCCTTCTTGTAATTTTAAGACATCTTATCATACCCTACATTAGTTTAAGCCTCAAAAACCCTAGATTTACTCTCACTCATTAGCTTTAATCTTTCCTTAATCTTAGTTAATCTTTAGATAATTATTGTAATTAGTCTTGGATTAAGGGATTCTTGAAGATTGTTCCAAGCTTGACAACCTTGGGATTGTATTTGGGTTTCTCATTAATGCAAGTTTTCATCTTTTTCATCATAGTATTGTTGGTATAATCTTCTCTTCCCTAATCCTTGTTTATTCATTCTAGTTTCACTCTTTTTATATTGTTCTTATCATTGTTCACATTGTTCATAATGGATGTTTGGTTTATGATTTTGTTTTCTCTTGTGATTGTTAGTTTCTCATTGATAATGAGTGAGTAGTTTCTTTGTGGGGTTAGTAGGGGGATTAGGGGTAGATTATGGATGATTAGGGTTGATTAAGGGGAAAAGGTTGTATCTTTGTTGTTAGTCACATTGTAGGCACTCTATGTGTTTGTTGATATGCTTGTGTGAGTTGTAGTGGCCATGCTTCCCATGCTTGTGTTCATCTTCTCATTGATTGCTTATTTTGTGGAAATGTTGAGAATAGTCATAGTCACGAGAGTGCCGACTAGGGTCTAAGTTGCGAGAGCCCGGACTCACCTTGACATTGGTCTAAGTTGCGAGAGCCCGGACCGACTCTAGCGATTAGGAGACACCTTTACCCTTGATCACCCCAATTACCCTTCTACCTCTATGAACCCGACCTACCCCACTTCTTTCCATATTTGAGTTCAACTCCTTAGTTAGACATCGTTTACTCTAGTTTATTTGTTAGTTTGATCATTAGCTTAGTCTTACCTCTCCTCCATCATTAGTTTTCCTTTTAGTGCATTCTTTGTGTTCGTTTGGTAATCTAGTCTCGTTGTAAGCTAACCTATTCTAAACTTTGATATACCGTCCTCGTGGAATCGATCCCGACTTACCCTAGCTACCCACTAGGTTAGTCGGTGTTTTATTGATCGGCTAGGGACGTGACGAATCCCTACCATCAGATTTCCTATTGTATAGGGTTTCCTAATCTGTTTAGGATTTCTGTTTAGGTTGAGAGTATTATATAAACTCTCATACCCTTACCCTAAGAATTGTGATATCAGTCTGAAATCTGTAACCTCTCCTCAAATTAATAAAACTATCCCCTTCTTCTGCCCGTGGATGTAGCTAACAGGTTGTTAGTGAACCACGTAAAATCTGTCTGTCTCTCGATTTTACGTTCTTATTTGTTTGTCTTTCTCTTCCGTTATAACACTAGTTTTCTTCTCCAGGTAAAGAAAAACAAAGTTACATAATCAAATTTTGTTTTTACACGTAAATACTCAACTCTTTTGGTGATCAATTTGTCCTCCTTGTTTTTGATCAATTTTTTTTTTACACGTGATAAACAAATTTTTGTATGATCATTTGGTTTCAATTTTTTTTCTTTTTCGTGAACAACACCAACAATTTCAAATATTTTTTTTGTTTTCAATTACATATTGGTTAAACATTATACCGATTTTACACCTACACTATTTTTTTTACTATTATGATAGCCGACTTGTTGGTGCGGTGATTCATTGTTTAGTACATGATTAATCATTATATCATTATTTTGATATGTTATATGATACAAATTGATTAATCATATTTTTTTTTTATTAATATCACAATTCTTTATTGGTCGCAGTTTAATATAACTAATTATTTTCTTTTATTCTTTTATAGTTATCATGTCGAATTTGGTGAAACTTGAATTTAATGTCCTTGATATCTCTGGCAAGAATTATATAGAATGAGCATTAGATGTGGTGTTGACATTGTAATTGACGTACTGCTTGATTCAACTCCCGGCTCAAACTAACGCATTTCAAAAAAAATCCGAAAACGCATTTTCGTACTCTCGTGCAATCCTAACGCATCTAAAACGTCCTAAACAACGACAAAATCGCAAACGAATCGAACTTGAAGTGATTACTTGTCACCTAAGCCGACATTTCAAGAGCAAAACAAAACGCAAGACTAAAGAATCGATTAAAATACTAAAAGTCTAAAATATACTAATTATACAAATCTAAACACAAATAGCGTTCATAAACTAGGGAGGACCCCTAGATGCTGCGCCTATAGCTATCAAAAGCCCACCAATGTCGTCATCCAAACCTAAATCCTCCACCTCAAAGACGGGATACTCGGTGCCATCCATCCCCGACAGCATATCCAGAGTAGCTGTCTCGGGAATCCCTCCGACGTCCTCGGCAGCGCCCGTGGCATGACCCTCATCCTCAACCTCCCTCTCTACCTCAGCTCTTAGCCTAGCCTCACCCTGCGCCGAGGTCTCGCCCTGCGTCCGAGCCAACCGCTCCTTGAGCCGAGCAATCTCATTCTCCCGAGATTGCAGGAGTTGCAGCAAATTGGCCTCTTCCGTCTCGAGCTCGGTCACCCGAGTCTCCAGCTGCCTCACCATATCCGGAACATCCTACAAATGCACCTATACTTTAGGAAAAAGCACAACCAACCTAAGAAAATCAACCCTAGGAAAAACATACTTGCCAATCGAGGTCCCGAAGTATCACGGGAAGAGGCAACAACCACCCTCGACGTGTAGGCCCGGAAGCAGTTGGCAGCCTGCCACAACCGCTGATGGGTGTAGACACCCGCATTTTAACCGCCAGGTGTCTATGGCAGTTTCCAAAAAACACCCGATGATGATCGGACGCTAACGTGTTTCTATGCGCTCGGATACGGGCTCAAATCCATTAATCGTTGGCTAACACACTTACAGAGTACAAATCTCACAAAATCAATCTCGAATCCAGGCCCAGTGGATCATTCCGAGTCAAACAAGACTAATTTGGGCCAAAACCGACACCGGAAATAAAACCGACTTTTAGCGACCGGATTAAAACCCGGTCAAAGCCGTTTCCGACTAGCTCACCCACGGTCCACCTCCAAATGGGCCATCAAATCAAGTCCGTCAAGGCACAAAACCCTAGACACCAAGGTGCCCTTGCCTTTGCCTATATAAGCAACCTCATGCAACACACATGCAACAAAACTTTTCACATCTTTTACAAACCCTAATACACCCTAGAGCAATCATACACACACTACATCCTTACACACCCTAATAAAAAACCTAGTAATCCTACACTAGCAAAAACCCTAAACCTAGTTTTAGGAAATCCATCCCGAGCCACCATAACTTAATACATAAAACCTCGAAGACTCTTGTGTTGAAGCCACGGTTACGAGTCCGCACCGAGACAAGAACATGTAGGTTGAGGGTGTCAAAACCCTCTATTTCTTTCCTCCCTTTCTCACGTCATCTTCATCTTCTTTTTTCCGTTTTTTGTTATTTTATTTATTGCACCTTAATATCGATAATACTACTAATATCAAAATACTAAAATATTTATCGATTTGTGTCGAGTAAGAAGGATACCAGGATAAGGAAAACCGCATATACAAGTGTACTGCACACGCGTCGTCGGTCGCTTATCCCGGTACTCCGATTATTTGATTATTGAGATAAATCAACTTAAACAACCATTCGTTATTATTTCTCGTCATCATCATCATCGATTTTTACATTCATCTTTTTCTAAAATCAATTTTAATAAGGGTCGAAACCCGTTGACACGGATCCGACATCACAATCCCTAGGGATTTATTTCGATGTCGGAGAAGTCGAGGGAATCAAGTTTTTATTCAAGTAAAGCATCGATTTTAGATTCGATACCAATTCCATAGTTGGATATCGAATCTAACAATCAAGTCATATGAATTAATTAGCGTGATTTGTTCATATCACGATAATTAATTTAAAACGACTAAATCAATCTATCTTCTTTTTTTTTTTTTTTTTACTCTAATATTCTATATCGATTCAAATAATCGAATATGGGATATAACGAGTATTCAAAATTAGAATCGAGTATAAATTCAACAATATTTATATTCGGTTCAACAAATTCGCGATTTATAAAAAACCAAGTCGAACATAAATTGTGCAATATTTATGTCCGATTCGGTAAAACCGTCGAATTATCCAAAAATCAAAAACAATTTCAAAATCAATAATTAAATTGCAAACGAACCAAGTTTGTACAGGTGCCACTGGACCGAGTGCCTTAGTCACTCGATCGAGTGACACCTCAAAATCAAGTCAGAATGCTAATTACGATCACCACTCGATCGAGTCTCACAGTGACTCGGTCGATCGAGTGGCCATGTACTCGACCGAGTTGGTCAATAACTCGGCCGAGTATGGTCCATAACGCAAAACAGAATCGCTTTTTACAGGCCTACTCGATCGAGTCCATCGACCACTCGATCGAGTAGCCTCATGACGACTAAAACGTGAGTCGTACATTATTCTATTTTTCAAAACTCGATAGTATTTGACGACTTAGGTCAACATGTGCATAATTAATCACGTGTATACTATCTTTTCAAATCATGCATCCTCATATTTGCATCTTTTCAATTCAATTCAATATTTGCAAACCGTTATTATTCGTTATATCGTTATATCGTTACTAACGCGTTTTTTTGTTTCTTTTCTCAATTTAATTATTATTCGTTTATTATACTAAATGAACCCGCATGCTAAAATACAACTTTGACGTTAATTTTAGTTGCATTAAATTGACTTAGAAACCCTTTCAATTCTATTCGCATGTTTAGGGAAAATAAATCTTTGCAAATCATTTTCCCGTTTTACTAGCACGCGTATTAGAAAGTCACTCGAGTTCTTAGTAGAGGCCGCTAATGTGCGGGCGGGGTTGGGTGTCCTTTGTGGGCTTCCCAACACGTACCCTCACCTCTTACTCAGAACCTCGGTTTCCGGATGCCCGAAACCGTTGGCGAACGAGAGTCATTCAATACACGGTATCCGATAATGTCGGTATCGGTATCAAATGCAAAGGGACGAGCCCAATAAACTCTGACATCGGAAATGGGCCGTATTTTGTATACGGACCACTACGACATAGAGTGGGCTCGAATGGTTCCGAATAACCACAAAATTCGGTGGCGACTCCATATAGACCTAAATTTCAATTCGATTCATTCTCATATGGAGATTCATTCGCCTCCCCAAACCCGCGCGTGGCCGCGTCGGGGTGGACCTATGTCATGTCCACAATTTGGCGACTCCGCTGGGGATTAACTGATGCGTGACTTACCATCGGCATCCTCAGGGTGAGACTCGAATAGAAATCGTTTGACAAATACAAAACTCGTTTTAGTTTTACGGTTCATGCATAACCCATATTTTCCCGGGCCGGTACTCGCGACCGACGTCCCACTATACCGTTGATGTACTCCAATATGGATATGTCAAAAGGTGTCCATAGTCGATTCGAGTGGGTTTCGCGGCATGTTCTAAGATCAACTCGATTTAGGAAGTCCGTCCCGATCAACGTCTAGACTATGTACACTGGTATAGACCCCCTATAGACCGACCAAGACTTAGTATAGAGCATACATGGCGTCGTTATAATGCTTGTGTGACTACATGCTACTTGGTTTCCGAGTCATTTTCAAAAACCGTCAATTTTTCAAAATTGCATCTTTTTCAAACCATTCAATTTCAAAACCCGGGACACATACCGAATTTAGGACTTATGATTTTACTCAAAATAGCCTATTTTCTAGACGGTATGCTGCCCAATTCAAAACTCGAAAAGCATTTCGAACTTTCAAAACCCGTGGCCCAATACCCTCTTCGTTTTTTCGAAAATTGGGCCCTCAACCGAGTTTTCTCGGACCCTTTTCAAAAACAATCAATTTTCAAAACCTTCCTCTCCTTAGGACTTCCCGTATTTAGCAGTGTCGGGTCGCATCTTAAGTTGTCAAGGTCTTTAGTGTCGAAACTCCGTCGATCTTACATCACGAGTTTCTTCCCTATCCCGGTCCGCCTTATTAGACTAAGGCAAGGCCCACCTACGTAGGACAAACTCCTACAAAGGAGGGCCCGTTTACACAATCGAGTCAACCTTCTTTCGAACAGGACTAGGCCCACCCGCCGAATCCTAAGGAAAGCCCACCTTTCACAAGTCACCCGTCTAGGCGTCTTTTCCGAGTCAACCTTTTACAAGGCATAGCCCTACAACAAAAGGTTCGGGGTCCTTACGTCTAAGGGTCGCTCGTCAAACGATCGAGTCTTAACAAAATTATCGATCCCACTTGGGGGCTACCCTTTAGCAGAGCGATCAATCACGGTTGCTCTAAGGGTCATGTCTTACACGTGTCTCACGTACCCCACTTTCGAGTCACTTAAGATGTCACACCATCTAAGTCCTTAGTCTCACATTAGGGGCTATTCTCCGACGAAGTGATTAATCACAGTCACTCCGAGAATTGTACCCTACACATTTGTCTTAGGGGAGTCTAACCCGAGTCAAACTGGGGTCGTCTCTCCTCTTGCGCTATTTCCTATGCCTTGGTGGGTTTGAGTTCCGAAGGAACTTTTCTGATTACGCGGTATTCTTACAGACAGGCCACCCGTAACTAGATACCAACTCAAGTTGGACGAATTGAAAAACGCTCTGACCAAGATCGAGACTCAACTGGCTGCCATCCAGGCTAACCAAGCGACTTTATCCACCCGCCTAAGCACCGTGGAGAAAACGGCCCCAGTTGAAGGAGCTGAGCCCACAGGGCCCATAGCCGAATTGATCAGTGTTGTTCGAAGGCTCGAAGAGCAAGTCCACTTATCGACGAACAACTCGATCCACGCCGAAAATGCTCGTACTTATTCACCTTTGAATGACGAGCTACCTGCTGACCTCAACCTTACGGGAATTCCAATGTTTGAGGGTACTGAAGACCCGGTCCATCACATTCGGGCTTTCAAAGATTTCATGGCGGTCAAAGGGGTAAAGTCCACCATGTTTAAGCACTTATTCCCTTCCTCCCTCGAGAAGCACCCCAAAGCCTGGTACTACAGGCTCGATTCCAAGAAATACCCGACTTGGGATGACGTGGCAACGGAGTTCGCTCGGAACTACGCCGATAATATCGAGATCCAGACTACAATGTGTACTCTGGAAGTCATGGCCCAAGAGCCCAAAGAAGGGTTCACTAAATATCTTCAAAGATGGAGGGCCGAGAGTGTAAAGTTGGTAAACAAGCCCAACGAGAAGACACTAGTGGAGGCGTTCATCAACAACCTCCTACCTTCTTATCGCGTCCATCTTAGGTATGCCGGCATTTCAAACTTTGTCGTGCTTACCGAAATGGGCATTAGAATTGAAGACGATCTTCGACACAATGAAGATCTGGGTGAAGTTTCTACTAAAGGCTATACTGGACATCAACTCGATTCCTTAGAAGCCGACGACTAATGACGACATCATCCGAGAGCCCGGATTTGATTTGAGTCCGAGTCTGAGTCCGAGTCTAGGATGTACTATTTCTTTCGAAGTCAGAGTCAAAGTCAAAGTCAGAGTCAGAGTCAGTTGTATTCTGTCCTCTTTTCAAATTCAATAAAATCAGCTTTCAATATTCTTTCTCATATATACTTTCTTTATGTGTTTCCGAGAACACGATGAACACCATCATACACTGTGAGCACACGCACGTGACTATTATAGGCACATCTATAATGACTGAAGGGAACAGAGCCCGTGTTTTCTTTTTATCTATTCCATGTCTGGTAGAGAAAAACCACATAACTACCCGTAGCAGGAGCGGTATCGAATCCTATGACAAATCTAGGTAATCTTCTAGTTTGGGTTCAAGACGGGAGGCAAGCCCATTTCCCACAATAAAACACCCCTCCAACAAGACTAACCAATCCCTACCTTAGGTGTTAGTCTGACCGGCAAAAAAAAAAAAACGAAAGAACACTGGACAAAAAAAATCAAAAGTAAAAAAAAAAGAAAAAAAGAAAGGGCCAAAACAAAGGCCATCAAAAAAAGAAAAACTGGACACAAAAAAAAAATCGAAAGTCCATGAAAAAAAAAATGAAAAAAAAGCAAAAGGCCAAAACAAAAAAGCAGGCTATCATAAAAAAATTCAGAATACCCATGACCGTGGTCAACGGTCAATTCAAGTGAAAACCCCACGACCAGGGTACGGTCAAAATTATCAAAACCCATGACCGCGCCTAAGAGGTCAATCAAAAAAATCAAATACCCATGACCGTGGTCAACGGTCAATTCAAGTGAAAATCCTTTGACCGTGGTACGGTCAAATTCAAAATTATCCATGCCATCCAATAGGGGAGTGACAATCAAGCTGGTCAACTAACACCACACTCAGTCTTCCCACATTACAACCCTTAAGACCTTCCCGAGACCCAGGCCAGAGACAGCCCGGAATTCTGAGGATTCAAGCTCCATAGGAAACCCCTAACAATTAGGGCCAGACATCGAAACCAGATCCCGCATTATCAAACCGGCTCTCGAAGCCTTAGCTCCACAAAACCGAGCTCCAGATTTCGAGTCGTCAAGGCCATTTACTTCATTATCAAACCGGCTCTCGAAGCTTTAGCTCCACAGAACCGAGCTCCAGATTTCGAGTCGTTAGGGCCATTTACTTCATTATCAAACCGGCTCTCGAAGCTTTAGCTCCACAGAACCGAGCTCCAGATTTCGAGTTATCAAGGCCATTTACTTCATTATCAAACCGGCTCTCGAAGCTTTAGTTCCACAGAACCGAGCTCCAGATTTCGAATCATCAAGGCCATTTACTTCCTAGCACCACATTCCCAAATACATCAAATCCCGAGAACAAAACTCGTTAAAATCCCCGAGAGCAAAACTCGTTAAAATCCCCGAGAGCAAAACTCGTAAAAATCCCCGAGAGCAAAACTCGTTAAAATCTCATCCCAATTTTTCACATCCAAACCAGTTACCAACCCCGAACACGGGAACTCGACTTGCAGTCGGCATAGAACATGCCCAAATAGTTCACACCACCTCTTGGGGCTACCCCGGAGAACGCTCACAGTCATAGGATTAATATCCTAACCATTCAAGCCCTTTTAATCAAGACATCACTGGGAATGCACCTAGCCTACACCGTCATTATGGCTAGTTACACACAAAGTCCTATTAGAATAGGCACCATAATACATCTTCCGCCACTGAACTACTGCATGGTTTGATTTCACTACACATGAATACGTAGGCAGCCTTTCAACAGAGGCACAACCACCGACATTGACACACATTCAAAAAGCGTCATTATTCCGGTCACGACACCATCATGTTCTCAACAGCTAGCTTTGTTGTCCCGGGGACTTCTCTTAGACAGAAGACCTCCATCCACTCATAAAATCCAGATAAATCCAAAAAAAAAATCTAGCCTCCTTTCTGTAGTGTGTCTTAGTACTCGGCTCAGTCGAAGACAAGAATCTGTCAGGACTCGAGGCAATACCCACTTTGGAAATGTATCCTAAAATAGGAAATCCAGAAGGGCACCAGACTAAAACAGTCTCATTAAAGGCTACTGCAATCCCCCCATAGCATATCTATCCCATTTCGATGTGCGACCGTGTTGCCACTCGCCTAGGCTACGGGATAGCGCGACTTAAGAGTTTTGTTAGGCGGTCCAACCCTTCGAGAGTCCAGTCGTGTTTGTCAACTCGTCCTGTCGTGTCCAGAGTCGAGTCTGTCGGTAGGTCCCTCTCTTCAAATTCCACTTTGAAATTTGCAAAATTTAGCCATTTGAAAAAAAGATCTTTTTCGACAAGGTCAGATTTCAGTCTATTTAAACTGCGAATTTCTTTTGTATCCCTTTCCATTTTGAAAACCTCGCTCGTGATTGCTTTCAGGATTTCAAATTCAAAATTTCAAAAAACTTCAAAAATCATTTTCCCCAGCACGAGTCATTTTACTACCTACGTGTTGCATACATTTTTATGTGACTTATACAGGTACGACTCAAGCGAAGACATGCAAGTCATCAAATCTCCCCAGCAGCATTCTCCGGGATAGCACGGGATGGGCCAACACACAGGCACACCCAAGGCTTACGCGACAAGCCCAAATTCCCCACGGAGTACAATCATCAAGCTCAGGTATGATTTCTGTCTTGCGGCTGGCGAGCCCTTCACGCGAGTCCAACGGACTATAAACGACCCGACCGGAAGTCTACCAGATCATAACGGGCTTGGTAGCTACTCTGACTTTCGCCTTGTCCAAGCCTCAGTCAGAGTGGGGGCTCTGTAGACACTCGTATTTTGACCGCCAGGTGTCTATGGCAGTTTCCAAAAAAACACCCGATGATGATCGGACGCTAACGTGTTTCTATGCGCTCGGATACGGGCTCAAATCCATTAATCGCTGGCTAACACACTTACAGAGTACAAATCTCACAAAATCAATCTCGAATCCAGGCCCAGTGGATCATTCCGAGTCAAACAAGACTAATTTGGGCCAAAACCAACACCTGAAATAAAACCGACTTTTAGCGACCGGATTAAAACCCGGTCAAAGCCGTTTCCGACTAGCTCACCCACGGTCCACCTCCAAATGGGCCATCAAATCAAGTCCGTCAAGGCACAAAACCCTAGACACCAAGGTGCCCTTGCCTTTGCCTATATAAGCAACCTCATGCAACACACATGCAACAAAACTTTTCACATCTTTTACAAACCCTAATACACCCTAGAGCAATCATACACACACTACATCCTTACACACCCTAATAAAAAACCTAGTAATCCTACACTAGCAAAACCCCTAAACCTAGTTTTAGGAAATCCATCCCGAGCCACCATAACTTAATCTACATAAAACCTCGAAGACTCTTGTGTTGAAGCCACGGTTACGAGTCCGCACCGAGACAAGAACATGTAGGTTGAGGGTGTCAAAACCCTCTATTTCTTTCCTCCCTTTCTCACGTCATCTTCATCTTCTTTTTTCCGTTTTTTGTTATTTTATTTATTGCACCTTAATATCGATAATACTACTAATATCAAAATACTAAAATATTTATCGATTTGTGTCGAGTAAGAAGGATACCAGGATAAGGAAAACCGCATATACAAGTGTACTGCACACGCGTCGTCGGTCGCTTATCCCGGTACCCCGATTATTTGATTATTGAGATAAATCAACTTAAACAACCATTCGTTATTATTTCTCGTCATCATCATCATCGATTTTTACATTCACCTTTTTCTAAAATCAATTTTAATAAGGGTCGAAACCCGTTGACACGGATCCGACATCACAATCCCTAGGGATTTATTTCGATGTCGGAGAAGTCGAGGGAATCAAGTTTTTATTCAAGTAAAGCGTCGATTTTAGATTCGATACCAATTCCATAGTTGGATATCGAATCTAACAATCAAGTCATATGAATTAATTAGCGTGATTTGTTCATATCACGATAATTAATTTAAAACGACTAAATCAATCTATCTTTTTTTTTTTTTTTTTTTTATTTTACTCTAATATTCTATATCGATTCAAATAATCGAATATGGGATATAACGAGTATTCAAAATTAGAATCGAGTATAAATTCAACAATATTTATATTCGGTTCAACAAATTCGCGATTTATAAAAAACCAAGTCGAACATAAATTGTGCAATATTTATGTCCGATTCGGTAAAACCGTCGAATTATCAAAAAATCAAAAGCAATTTTAAAATCAATAATTAAATTGCAAACGAACCAAGTTCGTACAGGTGCCACTCGACCAAGTGCCTTAGTCACTCGATCGAGTGACACCTCAAAATCAAGTCAGAATGCTAATTACGATCACCACTCGATCGAGTCTCACAGTGACTCGGTCGATCGAGTGGCCATGTACTCGACCGAGTTGGTCAATAACTCGGCCGAGTATGGTCCATAACGCAAAACAGAATCGCTTTTTATAGGCCTACTCGATCGAGTCCATCGACCACTCAATCGAGTAGCCTCATGACGACTAAAACGTGAGTCGTACATTATTCTATTTTTCAAAACTCGATAGTATTTTACGACTTAGGTCAACATGTGCATAATTAATCACGTGTATACTATCTTTTCAAATCATGCATCCTCATATTTGCATCTTTTCAATTCAATTCAATATTTGCAAACCGTTATTCTTCGTTATATCGTTATATCGTTACTAACGCGTTTTTTTGTTTCTTTTGTCAATTTAATTATTATTCGTTTATTATACTAAATGAACCCGCATGCTAAAATACAACTTTGACGTTAATTTTAGTTGCATTAAATTGACTTAGAAACCCTTTCAATTCCATTCGCATGTTTAGGGAAAATAAATCTTTGCATATCATTTTCCCGTTTTACTAGCACGCGTATTAGAAAGTCACTCGAGTTCTTAGTAGAGGCCGCTAATGTGCGGGTGGGGTTGGGTGTCCTTTGTGGGCTTCCCAACACGTACACTCACCCCTTACTCAGAACCTCGGTTTCCGGATGCCCGAAACCGTTGGCGAACGAAAGTCATTCAATACACGGTATCCGATAATGTCGGTATCGGTATCAAATGCAAAGGGACGAGCCCAATAAACTCTGACATCGGAAATGGGCCGTATTTTGTATATGGACCACTACGACATAGAGTGGGCTCGAATGGTTCCGAATAACCACAAAATTCGGTGGCGACTCCACATAGACCTAAATTTCAATTCGATCCATTCTCATATGGAGATTCATTCGCCTCCCCAAACCCGCGCGTGGCCGCGTCGGGGTGGACCTATGTCATGTCCACAATGGGAGATCGACGAAACCTGAAGGACAAAGCCAAACAAATTAGGCAAACAAAACCTGACCCTCAAGAATCGAGTATAAAATAAATCCCGAAACTACCCAGTATACCCAGTCACGCCACTCCATCCCATCCTCCATCTCCTCAGCAGAACACGGGGGAAGAGGCTCTGTAAAGGTTACCCCAGCCGCATCGACCCTAAGCAGCGTCAAGGGGAAGCTTGGGGGCTGAACAGCATCAGCCGGATCAGCCAGCTGAAGGAAAAGCGAATCGTTCAGAATATAGGCATATACTAAATCATAGAGCAAAATAGATGATAAAACTAAATAACAAGAACTCACCACAAGGCGGTGGCAAGCTAGCCGCTAGAAGGCGTGAGACAGATAGGAGACACCAGTAGTGCATCACCTCCTTCTCCGTCCCTACCCTCGCGGACCTCTGCGGCAGTTAGTGGTCTAAACATTGTTCGAGGAGGATCAACCGGCACCCTAAAATTGTCATATAAGCACTGACGCACCAACCGTTCGGCCAGTTACCACACCGGGCGAAATAGCATAGGAAGGAGCATCTTCCTGTAGCTCCTGGGCCTCAACTCCACCCCCACGTACTCGGGCAGACCCTCGTAGTCGGCCCAAGGACGGGCCACGAACTGCATAGACAAACCCCTAAACACTGCGACCTCACCATAACTTGCAAACAACGGATCATCTCCGCGAAAGCTGCGGTCACCCAATCAAAAAGTCCCAGCTGATCTAAGTCAGCTAGGAAAGGCAAAATCTCAGTACTAAACCTCTCGCCCTTATCCGAGAAGTGGGTAGATCCTAGGAAGTACCACAACCACAGATGGGCATCCTGCACCGGTGTGTTCGGTACTCGACCCTCTAATACCACCACCCCCTCGAAGTGGTCGGTGATATGTCAACTCACCAGAGCATGGGACGTACTGTAAGTATCACGCTCCAAAAATTCCCCAATCCAGGCCCAGACCTCGTCACTATCTAACTTAGGGCCCTCAGCAGCCCATCTAATCATCTCCAGACCCTAAGATAAACCCGTAATAACCTCGAAGTCCTCCAAAGTCATCCCGACCTCCCCGAAAGGTATATGGAAGGTCGAAGTAGTGTCGTGAAAGCGATCTATCATCACCCTAATCACCATGAGGTTGCACTTGGTCTTGCAACCTACCAGCCGTGTCCAGTGCCCGTCCACGGGACCCAAAGCCGTCTCACAATAATCTCCTTTGTCGCGGGACTAAGCTTCTGATAATAGATCTCTAAGTACGTCGTAAAACCCGAGAAGGTCCTCATTGGACCCGGGGGCTGCAAAACGAGATAACACAAGCATAAACAAACCAAACCGACCCAAACCAAAATTAAAACCTACACTAATGAGCACGAGTCAAGGAACTCATCAGGCCATTCACGATACGGCTAGAGACGTGCAAATCTGAGCGAAACAACAGCTGATGACCATCCCAATCCCGAGCCCAAGGGGGATCGTCATAACCAACCTCCTCACTCTCGTTTGCTGGATCCGGGATGTGAGCCTTCCTGGAAACCGTCACAGGCTGCCTACGCCTCGTGACCCTATCAAAGTCGGTCTCATTTATGGCCCCTAGTTCACGACGCTATGAAGGAACGCTTCTTCGCCTCATAAGAACCCCCCGGGGAGCCAGAGAGCTCGTCTCGGCGGCCTCACCGCTTGTGCCAGTCGAAGGAGCTCCCTCGGGACGCTCAATGTCATCTCTTGCTGCAAAACCGAACAAAAAGCAAAATTATATATACCTTAGGTCAGGTCAAAACGGCACAAACATGACAAAATAACCTCAAAATTTCGGACAAAGATATCAAAATTACGAAAGACCCACTAGCACCCTTTTTGGACCCCGGTCACAATAAAAGTGGTTTCGGAAAAATCCGACATCGTTACGGTATGATTCGATCCGTCATAAGTCACACAAACCCTCGCGGAATGACCTATAGTGCATTATGACTCACAAGGGTCAACATGGAAGTCACCCATAATGTCACAAACACTAATTGAGCAAAATTACGAAGGTAAAGTACGGGAATAACCAGGAAAGCGATCCCTAGACCCTAATATTTTGAATTTCCCTCATGGGAAGCCATTAGAGCACCTCAAAACTTCCTATCAAGCTTATAACTACCCTATCAAGCTCTATTCGACCCTAATTTAACAATGGGACCAAGGATAAACATCAAAACTTAGCAAATTCAAAATGCCCAAATCGATTATTAGGGTTTAAGCAAAATCGACCCACAATCAATCTAACCAAGCGCAAATCGACAATAGGCGAGTAAGGAACACTTACCCGAGCTCGACATAATCTTGTATTATGAAAATCGAGATGGAAATCGGTTGAATAAGTCGAGGAAGCGAGTTTGAGTCGGGAGAAGTCGCCCGTTTTGGTTTTAAGACGAATGACCCGTACCTCCTTTCCTTCGCTGACTTTAAACAAACCCAATCCTCAAAACCCCGGGCACCCAAAGTCAAGTGTCCTTGTTTTGGATTGCTGGGGGCTAGGCGTCCGAATATTAAGGCGCACAAGGAAGCGCGTCTGACTATTCAACTCAAAGCAAAAGCGGGAAAAAGTGGGACAGGTACCCAATAACCTTAAGGTGCACCCTCTTATACTAAACATGATAAGCAAGAACGGGACAGTTTACTACCCCCAACTGATAAAACAAGCCTCAAAACCACCTCAAACTGAAATCGGCCCCGAACAAAAAAATAATAATGACGAACAACGAAAATGAAAATCTCCATCTAACGAGCACTCATACCCAAGCACATGACAGCCTAAGCAAAACAATACAATTCAATTGGATTTGACTTAACTCAATTCAAATCAACTCAATTCGACTCAGTTCAATTCAAGTTCAAGTGTAATCCAATTCAAATTCGAGTGAATCTTGAAGCTCTCGAAAAACGAATTTGATCGAAGCAAGTTCAAGTGAATCCTGAAACATTAGATAAAAAAAACCAAATCTGACCGAAGAAAACTCGAGCAAATCCTGAAACTCTCGAAAAAACGAATCTGACCGAAGCGAACCTGAATGAATCTTGAGGCATTCAAAAATTTTAAGCCTAACGAGTCACAAAGCATTCTGAAGGCAATTCAAGTTCGAATGGATCCATACACATTCGAAATTTTTTAACCCGTGAGCCTAACGTGTCACAAAGCATTCTGAAAGCAATTTAACTTCGAATGGATCCCTACACATTCGAAAAATTTAACCCATGAGCCTAACGAGTCATAAAGCATTCTGAAGGCAATTCAAGTTCGAATGGATCCCTACACATTCGAAAAATTTTAAACCCGTGAGCGTAACGAACCCCAAAGCATTCGAAAGGCATTACAAGTTCAAGTTCAAGTACAAACGCGAATGAATCCTTAAGTATCGAAAATTTTTAAACCCGTGAGCCTAACGAACCCCAAAGCATTCTGAAGGCATTTCAAGTTCATGCTCAAGTACAAACGCGAATGAATCCTTATGTATTCACAAAGTATTTAAACCCGTGAGCCTAACGAACCCAAAAGCATTCTGAAGGCAATTCAAGTTCAAAGCCAACTCAAGTTCAAGTTCAAGTTAATCAATTCAATTCAAGTGCAACTCAATTCAAGGACGATTCAATTCAATTCAACCCAATCAACCCGAAACGAGTCCCTAAGCATTCAATTCACGCCCCCCCAAAGGAACATCTACAGCAAAAGGCAAAACCGAAATTAACCCAACCATCCACCAAGGATATTAAAACCACGACTAAATCACCAATAAAATACTTAAGCAAAAGGTCCATGACAAAGACCGAAACACTAATCAACATTAAGTAACTCAAAGCAAAATGAGCAATCCTAGGACCCCAGCTTCAACAGACAACCGCAGGCAAGGAGGTCAGGTATGATTTCAAAGCCTTGGCTGGCGAGCCTCAAATACGTAGTCCAACGGACTTAAAACGACCTGACCGGATAGCCATCAGGTCATAATCCTCGATTGACCTGGGCGGCTATACTTTGACTTTCGCCTTGTCCAAGCCTCAGTCAAAGTGGGGGCTTCTGTAGACACCAAGATTTTGACCTGGTAACTGCAGAGGTGCCCGACAAACACCCGATGACGATACGATCTGCAAAGCGATGCGAAATTATGATGTCTTAGATAGTTTTTCTATAGAACGGATCAAATAATTACTCGGAAAAAATTAATTCGACATCAAGGCAGCTTTAGTCCGAAGCCCCAAGCCCACCCAGTGCTTGACGCGCTAAGGTTAAGTAGGAACTCTTAATCCCCAAGTAACGTACGTCAAGATACACATCATCTCCGTTTTGGAAAGTTTCGAAACCGGATCTTAAAAAATTCAGGCGCCCCACACCAGGTGTCTCAGTCTTCATGCGCAAGACCCCAGGCGACTGAGTTCTGGTGCGCCGGAACTTAGGCGTCCTAAAGGTCGATTTGAACTGCGCGAGCAACTATAAATAGCCCCTCACTACATCCATTTCAACACACCTCAACGAATTAGTGAACTACTTCTCTCACAATTCGCTCTCCCCCTCTTCTTCTCTAACTTTGGTCGCACTCCGACACTAAGTACCATCCACTCGATCGTTGTTCCGATAAGCGAATCAACACTACTTCTCACTCTCGAGCACTCTATTCGACCCGAGGAGCACCCGCGCTCGACTAGCCAACTTCGGATATAGCTGTGAAGCTCTGCCGGATTCACCGCAGAATCAGCTGTAGTAGCGAAGCTCTGCCGAATTCACCGTAGGACAAGCTAGGAGGATCCGCCTTGAAGTTGAACCGTCATTAGGTTGTCGTCTAAACAAAACTTTACATTTCTGTACTTTTACTATGCATTTTGATAATGTCAAACATGGACACTAGGTCCATGACACGTCCTAAAACACGTAACGTCCTCAACTTCAACCATAAGCACTAAAACACTTAACTAAACCCGAGTAGTTCCGAAATCCGTTCTCAACCATCTACGCATCGTGTCTCGTTTAGTGTACACTCCAAGGGTGCAACTCTTCACTACGTTATTTACTTACATTTCGCATTTAACGCTTTCGTATGATTTATCATTTTTATGACCTTATAATCGCATGCTAGATAACCTAACACGAAATTCAAAACGTAAATAAACTAAAACTGAACAAAGTGATGGTCGGGTTTCGTATTAGTCCCGGTGGTCACCTTACGTGGTTCGATGCATCCCTATTAATACCGAGCCGACGCATCATAAGCAGAATACCAGGTAAGGTATACCGCGAGAATGACTAATATCTGTATTATCACGTTAAATCTGATTTGCTAATACGTATAATACTTAGTACTCTGTACTCTCCTACGTGCATCTTTTCATGGCCTGCTTGTCACGTGAAATCGCATGCAGAGAATGTAAACACAACTATTTTAACGACAATAAGCTTACTTGTCCCTAAACAACCGATATAGCAAAGACATAGGGTTAAAAGAACGGATGTTATCGTACTTACAGCCACAACTAAGGAACAAATTTATCAGCCCACTGGTTGATTAGTAGAGGCCACTATGTGAGAACGGGATTGGGTGTCGATTTCTAGCGGACGTTGGCTTCCCCATACGTACCCTCACCACTTACTCAGAATCTATGGTTTCCGGATGTCCGAAACCATTGGCAATGAGAGTCATTCCAGGCATGGAGTGTTTAAGGGTACAAGTCTTTATTTTCAGGTCCCGTTCCACTCAACTTTGAGTCGGCTAAGGGTCAAAGTTGACTTGAACAGTTTTCGAGTCCTCATAATTGACTCGGTGGCGACTCCACAGATCGGTAACGAATTCGGTTCACTAAAAAGGTCGTCTTACCAAACATATCAGCCTTTAAACATTTACAACCACGTCTCGATCGATTTTAATGGAAACACGAGTGTTCGCACCTGTCTAGTACTATCCGATTCGTCATCCAAATCAAGGTCCGACACATCGCCCCAAACGCAAGATCGGACCAGCCCCCGGCCAGGAGAGGGCCGCGTGGGTGGCCGCCGCGACAAAACGGAAGGTCCCGCGCAGGCGCGCGCGGGGCCTCAGATGGTACGGACGGATGTCCACAGTAGTATTTTGGCGGGAAAGTTGAAAAGACGGATTTGTTTATTGGTTTTTGTTTTAGTGAATAGGAGATTAATGATCTTAAAGCGACTTATTTTATTAATTTGATTCATGCGTTCATGGTTAATTTGATAAATTGGTTAGGATTAAACTTGCGTGCGTTCACGGGGCTTAACGAGTCAGAAAAATAAAATTGGTAATTTACTTGCGTTCAAGGATTAACCGATTAACTAATCTATCTTTATAATTGATTAATTGAATTGATGATTTTACCCGACATCTACAGAAAATTACATATCTCCTATTAACTCATTATGACAATTTTTTGCTTGTTTAGTGCGGTATTAGTATTATTTGTTTTGTTTATTTAATTTTAGTTAGTTAGTTTAGTATAAAAAGAACCTAAACAACCCCCTTATTATATTTATACTTATATAATTATTTAAATACTACTAAATTAATCTGAGTTAGTATCTTAGTCCCTATGGGTTCAACCCTTACTTGCTCTACTACTAGTTAGTTAGAGTCCTGTAAGTGAATTATAAATTTATATTTGACTGCGGTTACGACACGCGTCAAGGTGGGAAGGGGAAACAGGCTGAAGGGGAGGAGATTGAGCAACACAAGCCCAAGGGCAAACACAACTCCAAGGTGGAAGAATGTCCTAATCCTATTGCTCCCATCATTGATGAGCTCTATGAGACTTAGAAAGGCTGGCTTGACTCTCTTTCAGCTAACTTGAAGAGTCACGAAGTGGGTCTCCAAGCCAATCAAGTACTGTTGGAGAACCTATTCATGGTTTAAGTGCCAGAAATTCGCCAAGTCTTGTCTACACAAGAAGCTTTTCTATCCAGCTTGGTAACTCAATTGGCTTATCTTGTGGAGCAGTTTCCTGCATTGGGTCAGGTGTTTAGGATCTTAAAGGAGATGGTCAGAGCTATTGATGGAAAGGTTGACAGTACGATCAAGGTTGAGGAGCTGTTGAACTCGACTAATTATGTTATGGCTAGTGCACACGAGACAGACATCATCTACCACCAAATCTTGACTCTTCTTCGTGGCCCTCCTCCTCCACCACCACCACCGCCACCAGCAGCATTAGCCTTATCCTAAAACTCTCTGTAAACAGTGCTTTATTTTGAACAACCTTGATTTGAATTCTTATTCGATATGGTTGTACCTAACATTTTTCCTTTCTCACTCTTTTGTTTAGACTATGCTACTTCGTACATAATAGTTTACGTTTCTTATATATTGTGTGTGATATTTACTTTTTCTGGCTTGAACTCCTATATTTCTTGTACTAACTCTTGCTAGGGGCGGGGATCTTTGCCGACGGTCCCTTATAAAATTTCTCTTTTTTGATGATGCCAAGTGGGGGAAGAATTCTAGGTGTAGATGTATTCTGTTAAGATAGATTTCACTTGCTTGCTATTGCTCCTTGTAAATACCTTAACCTCTCTTAGCGACCCCTTAGCATAGTTTAGGCTATATTCGGAGGCTATGAGATAAGTAACATAGTATGTGTAGACACCTAGATTTGGACCTGGTGGCTACAAGAGCGTCGACAAACACCTGATGATGATCGGACTGCAGTACGACGCGATTTTACGATGTTTTAGATTGGTTTTCTATAGAATTGATCAAATAATTACTTGGAGAAATTAATTGAACATTAAGACGGTCTTAGTCGTGTCATTACGATTGCGTCAACACTAACTAGAGTCAATTCCGACTCCGGGGTGACATACGAATCGGTCCCGAAACACAAAAGTCAATCCCGAGTCAATGCATCGGACCGAGTCGAACCTCGGGATACGCACCCAAGGCCCATCGGCACACGCTAGGGCAGGATTATAGAATCCTTGGTAAACAAGAAATAACAAGGTCACGTATAACTCCACTTTGGAAATTTTTCCAAATTATATATATCTTCAAAATCTCAGGAGCTGGATAGGACACGCCTGAGAATCTGGTCGCCTGTGTCTAGGCACCTCAGTACTGGATCGCACGACGTGTTGCGCCAAAATCTCGAATTGAACTACAAGAAAAACTATATATACCCCCCTTCTCCGCTCATAATACACACAATTCTCTTCTCTCAAGAGCTCCACACAACTTCCTGCTCTTTCTCTAGCGTCGCACTCCACGACATTAGGAGCGATCCACTCAATCATTTTCTCTTAGATTCGCATTTCATGAATCAACACTAATCTACATAGTTCCTCGGCTTCCTACCCGACAAGAACGAAAAAGGGCAGCTGTGTGATCCGTCGATTTTCCCTCCACAGTAGCGAAGCTCTGTCAAAATCATCGCAAGACCTAATGGAGTTCATCCGTCCAAGTCGATATCATCACTAGGCTGTCATCTTAACCAGACTTTACATATCGCACTTTAATTATGCATTTTGATATCGTCAAGTCCGACCTATGTGGATACAAATTCCACGATGCGTCCACCATTTACAATCCAAATGGTGTACAAGCATTACTCTTATTTGGCTCAGTCAGGACCAACTCGTCTAAAATACGTAACGTCCAAAACTTCAACCCCAACTACTAAAACACCTAAATCAAATCCGAGTAGTCGTTATAAGATTCGTTCTTTATCGTCTACACATCGTACTTCGTTTAGTGTACGTTCCAAGATGCAACTCCTCATACAACATGATTTACTTATGTTTCGCATTTTACCGCTTTCGTATAATTTATCTCTTATATGACCATAATCGCATGCTAAATCACCTAACACGAAATCAAAACGTAAACAACTAATGCTAATCAAAATGAGTCGTGGTCCAGTCCTGTATTAATCTAGATGCTCACACCTCACGTGTGGTTCGAAGCATCTCTATTAATGTCGTAAAGACGCACTTTAAGCAGAATACTAGGAAAGGCATATCACGAGAATGACTAATATCCGTATTATTACGTTAAAACTAATTTGGAAATATGTATAATATCTAGTAATCTCTACTCTCTTATGTGCATCTTTACATGACCTGCTTGTCACCTGAAATCGCATGCAAAGAATGAAAAATACTTACTTCGACGACAATTTACTTGTCCTTAAATCAATCGACTAGCTTAGACACTAGGCTTAAAACAATGGTTGTTACTGCATTTACACCACATTGGAACGAAGTTATCCGCTCACTGATTGATTAGTAGAGGCCGCTATGTGCAGGCGGGATTGGTCGCTGACGTTTATCCGATGTTGGCTTCCCAATACGTACACTCACCCGTTACTTAGAATCTACGATTTCTGGATGTCCGAAACCAGTGGCAATGGGAGTTATTCCAAAAATGGACCGCTTAAGGGTACAAGTGTTTATCTTTAAGTCCCCACGTCACTCGGCTTTGAGCATGCTAGGAATTAAAGTTGACTTGAATGGTTTCCAAGTATCCCAAAATTGCTCGGTGGCGACTCCACAAATCTGCAACATATTTGATTAACTAGAAAGGTCGTCAGACCAAACGATCCGGCCAATAAACATTTACAACAACCTCTCGATGTATTTAACGGGAACATAGATGCGCACATACATCCATCTAGTACAATTGAAATCGTCAACCAAATCGAGGTCCGCCATATCGCCCGAAACGCGAGATCGAACTGGCCCATATCGAAGGACGGGCCGTGTTGGTGGTCGACAAGGTGATCCGCGCGGGAGCGCGTGACGAGCGGGTGGTAGCGTCCACAGTTTTGCAACTCCGCTGGGAATGGAAAAAAAATTCTAGCAATGGTGTAACTCGAACGAGGTCAGTGAAGTGCATTTCCAAGTTCTTTTGTGGTCACTATAGGATTTCGACCCTAAAAAGCCCACCCTAACCGATTTAGGACCAATCGACCTTCTTACGGTAAGATTATCGGACCGGACCCATGAGGAGACCTCCGATTGACGTTCCGCCTGTCCAAGGTAGTCATGCGTTCTGTGAATATGCCTAAGCGCTGAGTAGAACAAGGACAACGCACATCCTCACTCAGGGTGACACATCTCGGCCGAAGAGAGGACTTCTCATGGGCTGTTGCCTACCCTAACCTACCCGCGTCTGCATCCTGCATGTGCGTATGCTTGATTAGTTACGTGTAGCGTGTTGTGACAACCCAAATAAAGCATTAAATCTCGGATTAAACCATGACAACATATTCAACTACACCCAACTTCGTTTTCGAAAAACTCATTTTGAAAAATCATTTTAGCGCCATCACTCCGGCTATATCATTTCCCAAAATCAACTATTTTCAAAATCCATTTTAACACCATCACCGTGGTCAATAGAACATTTGCGATTTTCAAAAGTCCATTTTTAGCACCGTTACTGTGGACGTCAGTCCTCACCGCCCAACGCCCGCGCGTACCCACGCGGGACCGACCCGGTTTTGATCGCGGTGACTCCCTCCCAGTCGGAGGCCGGTCCGATCTCGCGTTCGGTGCGATGTGTCGGACCTCGATTCGGATGATTATTCAGACTTGTACTAGAGGAGCGCAGGTGCCCGTGTTTCCGTTGGAATCAATCGAGTCATGGTTGTAAATGTTTAAAGGCCGATATGTTTGGTAAGGTGACCTTTTTAGTGAACTGAATTCATTGCCGATTTGTGGAGTCGCCACCGAGTCAATCATGGGGACTCGGAAACCGTTCAAGTCAACTTTGATACTTAGCCGGCTCAAAGCTGAGGGGCATGGGACCTAAAGATAAAGACTTGTACCCTTAAGCACTCCATGCCTGGAATGACTCTCATTGCCTATGGTTTTGGACATCCGGAAACCGTCGATTCTGAGTAAGGGGTGAGGATACGTATTTGTACACCCCGAATTTTCGGACATAATTATTTATTTCATTTCATATATTTTAATATCCGAAATTATTTATCTAATTCAATTCCTATAATTTTCTATTTGGATATTCCTTTTTCCTAGTTAATTGTTCGGAAATCGTATCCTTGTAAACTATTGTCGGTTTAGCTTGGAATTTGGGCCAAGGCTAACCCATCCTTGTTTTTCTCATGTGGATTGATGAGGGAGCATTGAGAATTGGGCCTAAGTAGGGCTTACCCACGATCCTTGCCTATATATACATGTGATTAGGTGAGAATTCCACCTCTTATTCTCATTTGCAAAACCCTAAAATTAGGTTTCACCCTCTCCTTTCTTCTCCTCCTCCTAGCCACGACACACCCTTCTTCCTCTCCATAATTTATTGCCTCCTCCTCATTCAAGCATAGATCTTAATCTCTTGCTAATCCTAATTGATCCTAGCGCAATCCTTCGCATTGTTTCGTAAGTTTCGTTTCTTTTCGCGTTAGTTTTTCGTAGTTCTTTTAGTAGTGTTTGATTAGGGTTTTCTTATGGTGTATGGCACGTGATGGATGGTGATCTAGGCGTGGAGATGGGTCCGGGTGAAAACATTTACGTGATAGAAGACGAGATCGAGAATTAGCACGCTTCAAGGTAACTAGATGTGTCTTTTAATCGCGTTTATGATATGTGAATGCCACTAATATGATGAATGAATGTATAATATGATATTGGATATTGTGCGGTATTATTATGCACGTTTATTATATCGTTGATACTTGTACGATTTAATTATATCGTTAAAGCGTTAATTACCGTTTTGGTGCGAATTAGAAAGTTGTCAGTCGTTCCGTAAGAGAACGCTAGGACGCGCATGAACCGACCGTGGCATCCCTTTGTGGAGATGCTAGGGTGTTTCATCGATGCTTTTAGGGTTTCAAACCTTAGATTCAATGATGACTCAACCTACCATCACCCGGTGGTTGAGGTTAATATAACCTTATTTGAAGTTAATGTAACTTCGTTGAGAAGTACTATGCATCTTCACTTGAGGTTAAGATAACTTCAACACGGGGTTATAATCTTGTCGAGGTTCCCGAACTTTTCAAGGTTATAGTCAAGGTTAATGTAACCTTAACTTAGAATTAAGGTTAGGGTGAAGGTTAAGGTAACCTGAGCATGGAGTTAAGGTTATAATAACTAAGGTTAATATAATCATAACAAGAGTTAAGGTTATAGCCAAGGTTAATGTAACCTTAGCAAGAAGCTAAGGTTATAGCCGAGGTCAATGTGACCTTTGATTGAAGCTAATGTACCTTCATTGAGAGGTTACTACACCACTTCACTTGAGGTTAATGTAACATCGTCGTAACATCATAATCTTGTTGCAGCTATGTAACTCCACGAGGTTATGGTTGAGGATAGGTCAACCTCAACTTAGTAGACAAGGTTATAGTTAGCGAACCTTAACCTTGAATACCATTAGGCATTAGATATGCAAGATTAACTTTATGGTTATAGTTAGTTGTACTATCTATTCTTCACGTATTGTTGAAAGGTTAGTTCTATGTATGTTCTTCATAGTTCAGTCATTTATGTTGTCCTATGTTTGAGACATGGTTGTTATCTACTATATTTGGTTATACTATATTTGATGGGATTACTACCTCGTATAGTTTGTTATACTATACTAGGGTGGGTTGTGTAGACCCCCACATTTTGACCGCCATGTGTCTATAGTAGGTCCCGCAAAACACCCGATGATGATAGGACGCAAACATGCTTTAATGGACTCGGATATGGGCTCGAAATCATGGACATTTGGTTTAGGCTTATTACGGAGTACAAATCTCACAAAACGGACCTCAAATTCAGGCCCAGTGGGTCGTTTCGAGTCAAATAAGACTAATTTGGGTCGATTCTGACACCGGGGGTAAAACCGTCTTTTAGCGACCGAGTCAAACCCGGTCAAAGATATTTTTTCCCGCGTCACACGATCTGGCCGTGTCATTACGCGTCCATTTTGGACTCAATCACTACAAAAATTAGCCTTCAATAATATTAAACAAATTCGTTTAAGGATAGAATTCGATGTCAAGTAGGAATTCTATCCGGAAACCGAAACGAAGTATCACCCGAGCTCAGATACTCGGCTGAAACAGCCAAGATACCTCGCCACCAGCCGAGATTCTTGGCTTATTCACCAAGAAACGAGAAGTTTATTCCCCTACGAACTCTCGTGTTTCCTATCCAAACCGGTGTTTCTTGTCACACAAGCAAGACCACCTCGATTCCTATAAATAGGACATCACATTCAAACACAAAAATACATTCATTATCGATCAATACACTACAACTTTTCAGCAACTTATACACAATTATTATAGCAAAAATAGTCTCAAAATCCACATCCGAAGGAATACCGAAAAATTGTCCAAAAGCCGACGAATTCGTCCCGTCACCCGGCCGAATCCACGCCTACATACACACAAAAAAAAAACACTCCAAAAACCGACACCTTAACTCATCCACATCATCTCGACGCTCCCGTGCCTAAGCCACCGTCCGACGAGCCTTATACCGAGAACACAAAGCATGTAGGTTGAGGGTGTAAATCAAACCCGACTCTTTTCCTTTCTCTCTCCCTATCTCACGTTTTTTTTATTACCTTTTTCGTCCGTCTTTCTTTTTTTTATTTCGGGTCATCGATCGTCTCAAATTTATTACGGGTCATTCGTTGCATCATATTTTTATTTATTCTCGTTAATAAAAACTTTTTTATAACGTTCTTAAAATACGATATCGATTCTCTAATCGTATATCGTATCTACAAGAACTAAATTAAATTTATTCTCATTGATGCTAACAAAATCATTACCTTTTTTTTTTTACAAAATTCGATGATTTTTTAACGCGGAGAGAATTAACACCTTTTTTCGTTCAAAATTCTTTTTTTCAATTTTCGTTCAAAAACAAGTTTTTCAAAACTTTTTATAAAATCATTCCGACTATTCGATATCGATTTCATAATCGAACATCGAATACGACGAATATCGAAAATATAAATCGAGTATAAATTAATCCATATTTGTACGCGATTTATAAAGAATTAACGGTTTTCGACAAAATAAAAAAACCCGGACAGACCACCACGCGAGTCGCGCGCCATCCAGGCGGCTCGCGCGGCGGCCTGATTCGGCCGAGTCCTTTTTTTTCGTTTCTTCGCTTTTCTATTTTTAATTCTTTTCGAACCTTATATTAAAATGCGACTTTCGCGACATATTTTTAATAAATACTTTTTTTCGACCTCGGTCAATACGTGTTAATCTATCACGTGTCATCAAAACTTTTTCAAGTCATGCATGTTATTTATTTACATCTTTATTCAATTTATTTATCGTTAGTAACTCGTTTTCTTGTGTTTGTAGCTTTTTATTTGTTTTTATCGTTTTATTAGACTAAAACGAACTCACATGCTAAAATAACTTTGACGTTATTAGTTTAAACATGCATTAAATGACTTAGCAACCCATTTTATTTTTCTCACATGCTTAGGAAAATAATGTTTGCATATCATTCAACCGTCGAACTAACCCGTGTACACAAAAAACGAACGATATCTTAGTAAAGGCCGCTAAGTGCGGGCGGGGTAGGGTGTTCTTAGTGAACTTCCCAACACGTACCCTCACCCCTTACTCAGTACCATGGTTTACGGATGTCCGAATCCATTGGCAACGAGAGCCATTCAATATACGATTAACCGCCCAGTCGGCATCGGTATCGATATGCAAAGGGACGAGCCCAATAAACTCTGACATCGGAAATGGGCCGTATTTTGTATATGGCCCACTACGACATAGAGTGGGCTCGAACGGTTCCGAATAACCACAAAATTCGGTGGCGACTCCTACTTCGATTTAAATTTCAGTTTGACCATCTCATATGGAGATTCATTCGCCTCCCCAAACCCGCGCGTGGCCGTGTCGGGGTGGACCTATGTCATGTCCACAATTTG
This sequence comes from Agrostemma githago, assembly GCA_958450325.1. Lineage (NCBI taxonomy): Eukaryota > Viridiplantae > Streptophyta > Magnoliopsida > Caryophyllales > Caryophyllaceae > Agrostemma > Agrostemma githago. The sequence continues at coordinate 19,376,609 of OY288250.1, forward strand.
GCGACTCCGCTGGGGATCAACTGATGAGTCACTTACCATCGGCATCCCTAGGGTGAGACTCGAAAAGAAATCGTTCGAATAGTAATGTACACGTTTTAGTTCAATGGACCATGCATAACCCAATCTTTCCCGGGCCGGTTACTTGTGACCGACGTCCCACTATACCACGGTGCGTTCCCACTTGGACCCACTAAAGACATCGATGGTGGAACTCGTTTAGGTTTTGCGGCATGTCCTAAGACCCACTCGGCTTAGGGAGTCCGTCCTCAGTACGAGAAAGCCATCGTTGTTGGTATAGACCCTATTAGACCGACCGAGACTTAGACTAAGAGCATACATGGCGTCGTTATACTGTTTCCGTGACTACATGCTACTTGGTCCGTGTCTCATCCTTTTTTTTTCAAAAAACCGTGTTTTCAAAAAAAAAAACTTGCATCTTTTTCGAAAACTATCCATTTTTCAAACCCAGAAAGCTGCCGAATTTAGGACTCATGATTTTGACTCAAAATAGCCTATTTTTAGCCGGTATGCTGTCCAAACCTTTTCAAAAATTCAAATTCTCTGCCCGATAAACAGTTTTTTTTTTTTTTTTTCTCGATTTTCAAAAAAATCGGGCCTTCCAATCCGACTTTGCTCGGTTTTCAAAATTCAAATCCTCTTTTCAAACCTTCTTCTTCTTAGGACTTCCCGTATTTAGCAGTGTCGGGTCTTGTCGTAAGTAGCAAGAGTCTATAGCGTCGAAACTCCGTCGATCTTACATCACGGGTTTCCACCCCTTCCCAAGTCCGCCTTATTAGTCAAGGCACGGCCCACCTACGTAGGACAAACTCCTACAAAGGGAAGCCCACTTACACAATCGAGTCCAAAGTCTGGGGATTATCTCACACGTAGGTTTTTCTTCGAACGGGACTAGGCCCACTATACCAAAATCCTAAAGAAAAGCCCACCGTCCATGAGTCACCCGTCTAGGAGTCGGTTTTTTTTAGTCCATTTCCGAGTCTAGTCATTTTCTCGGGATGCACCTTTCGATCTGGCTCCGATTCTGATTACACGGTGTTCTTACAGACAGGCCACCTCACACCCGAACCATGACTAAGGACTCCATTGATCAACTAACCGCGTCGTTGGCCAAGATCCAAGAGCAACTCGACCGAATTAGGGGTGATCAGATCGCCATTGTTACCCGGGTTAGCGCCATCGAACAGGACAAGCCCAAGGACGGAGATGAAGCTCATGGGCCATTAGCCGAATTGACTAGCGCAGTCCTCAAACTGCAAGAGCAGGTCCATTTGTCGACCCACAACTCGATCCCAAAAGGAGATAAGAGGAGATAAAAGGTTCATCAAAAGGAGATAAGAGGTTTTCTCGGAAAGGTCCAATACATCAGCAGGTTCATTTCAAAACTAACCATGGTATGTGAACCGATCTTCAAGAAGCTGAAAATAGGGGAACGGTTACTATGGGACGACAAGTGTCAAGCAGCCTTTGACAGAATCAATGAAATCTTGTCTTCACCGCCGGTCCTGATGCCACCTCAGCACGGTTTACCTTTGTCGTTGTACCTAACCACGACAGAGACAGCCATGGGGGCTATGTTAGCTCAAACGGTCAACTCCGAAGAACGAGCAATATACTACATCAGCAAAAAGTTTTTAGAGTATGAGTGTAAGTACACCATGCTCGAAAAGACGTGTTTAGCACTGGTCTGGGCCACTAAAAAGCTCCGACATTACATGCTCAGCCACGAGGTACAGGTACTGTCAAGGATGGATCCAATCAAATATCTTTTCGAAAAGCCCATTCTCAACGGCAGAATATCAAGATGGACCCTGATGTTGGCAGAATTCGATCTGAAATTCGTACCACTGAAAGCCATCAAGGGCCGAGTAGTAGCCGAATTTCTCGCTGACAGTCCCGTAACCGAAGAAGGACACACCGACACTTGGTCCTTCCCGGATGAAGATATTTTCCATACTGACACCGAGACATGGGATTTATACTTCGATGAGGCATCCAACTTCCGAGGATTTGGGGTCGGAATCCTCCTAATCTCGCCAAGAGGGGAACATACTCCCGTATCTATCAAATTGGACTTTGACGTCACCAATAACGCCGCTGAGTATGAAGCATGTATCCACGGGCTACAAGCCGCCGCCGATTTAGGGGTCACAAACCTCCGGGTACACGGCGACTCATCACTGGTCATTAACCAAGCGCTCCAAAAATGGAAAACCCGAAATGCCAATCTCGTGGCCTACCAGGCACGAGTAAGGGATCTCGAGAAACAATTCCAAAAGGTAGAATACATATACCTACCTCGGGAAGAAAATCAGTTTGCAGACGCACTTTCAAAATTGGCATCCTTACTAAATATTCCCGATCATATGACCAGCATGCCGATTTGCGACGAAAGACGATCCGAGCCAGCATATATCCATGACATCGAGGATATCGAGATACACGATCCCGAGCCATGGTATAAAGCGATCCATACATATTTGACAACCGGGGAGCATCCACCCGGGGCCGACAATCGAGCCAAAAAGGCCTTACGTAGGTTGGCGACCAATTCGTCTGTACCGACGACGGACAACTCTACAAAAAGACACCACAGGGGGCTCTCCTTTTATGTGTCGACAAGGGTAATGCTGAAAAGGTCATGGCCGAAGTACATGACGGCGAGTGTGGTCCTCACATGAACGCTCAGATGCTAGTCCGGAAGATCATGAGACTTGGATATTACTGGAACAGCATGGAAACCGATTGCCAACTATATGTCAGACATTGCCATAATTGCCAGATTTTCGCTAATGTACAGCACATGCCACCATCCCTGCTGTATACCATGACGTCACCCTGGCCATTTTCAACATGGGGAATCGATATAATCGGAAAGATAAACCCCTCGGGGACCGGAGGGCACTGTTTCATTTTGGTAGCAATCGACTATTTCACCAAATGGGTCGAAGCGGAATCCTACCGTATTCTTAACGCCAGCCACGTTGCCAAATTTATCCAAAACAAGATAATATGCCGATATGGGATCTCTCATGAATTCATCAGTGACCACGGGACCCACTTTCAGGCTGAGACGGCAACATTGTTAGCCAAATACAAGATCCAAAGACATACGTCTTCACCCTACCGACCCCAAACCAATGGAGCGGTAGAAGCAGCTAACAAAACCATTGTCACCATACTCAAAAAGATGGCTGACAATTATCGGGACTGGCCCGATAAGATACCATTTGCCCTTTGGGGATATCGAACCTCGATTCGTACTGCGACCGGGGCAACACCGTATTACCTTACATACGGGATGGAAGCGGTCCAACCTGTCGAGCTAGAGGTACCGTCACTCAGAATCCTACTCGAAAGTCAAGTACCAGAAGCCGATTGGGTTCGAGCACGATATGACTCGTTAGTACTTCTAGACGAACGACGATCTCGGGCTCTCAATAACATACAGATCTACCAGAAAAGAATCCAACGGGCTTTCAACAAAAGGGTAAGGCCCAGGAACATCAAAGAGGGAGATCTGGTTCTAAAATCCGTACGAGCTTTATTACCAGTAGACCCAAGGGGAAAATTCAAACCTAATTGGGCCGGACCTTATTTGGTAAAGAAGATTCTATCGGGTGGAGCGGTGATGCTAACAGATCTGGACGGGAATGAGTTTGTCAACCCAACTAACCTGGACAAGCTGAAACGTTATTACCCTTAAACCCGTTTTTCTCAGTGTCATTTGCAAAAGTTTATTAAAAACATCTTTTTTCAAAATAAACTTTTAAAGACAAGTCAAAAGCTAGAATTACTTATTCTACTGTTATAAACATCATGAACCAATAGTCTTGATGTATTTCGAAATTGCAATTAAAGTCTGAACTACATTTCGTTTGATTCCGCTATTTGTGGATACGTAGGCAGCCCCTCAAAAGGGCACAACCACTGCAATCGAAAAACAGGAACGGTTTCTAATAAACTTTCTTTATTTATCTCAAAAAAAATTCAATTACAAAAAAAAATCCAAAAAAAAAAACAAACACACAAATAGTACTAATATTAAATAATAAAAAATCCAAGGCATTTTTCCCTTTTCCTTGTCCTTAGTCTCTTTTTCGGCCCACCGACGTCGACGTGGAGGTGAACGCTCCCGAATCACCAAGGGAATCTCCTTAACCCGGGCTCGTTTCTTCGAACTTGATTCCCCGGTCACCTCGGTCGGTCCTAGCCGGACCCGTGCCCTCTCGGGTATCCTTTCCCGCGGCCCAAGCCTGTCTCGGACCGCTAGCTTGGGTCCGAGCCTTCTCTCTAAGTCACTAGCACCAGTCTCTTTAGCTCGAGTCTTAGTCTTTGACTTAGAACCTGACTCCGGCCCGACAAAGGTAGTTGGAGTTTCTTCTTCAAAGAACCATCTGTTGTCCTTCACTGATTCTCTACGGGCTAAGTCAAAAGCCTCATCGGTCTTTAAAGCTTCACGGGCCTCTTTAGATTCTTCAGAAGCCCATTTAAGATATGATTCAGAAACCCAAGCGGTCTGACAAGGGCGAGGTATAGTCCACATGACCCGGGTAAACCAGCGTTGTAACCACGTGTCACACATAGCGTCCGTCAATTGGACCGAAACGCTAATAATTGCTTCAGTTTCGGGAATCTGCTGGAATGAACCAAATTGCCTTAGAAGACGATCTGGGTAAATATGGACGGTCCAGTCCAAGGACAAAATCACCAGGTAACGGGCTTTATCTCTTTTAGCTAGGCCCGTCATCTTTGAGAGGAACCACCAGATCACGTTCCACCTAATCAAGGGCCCGCCATGGAATTTTAACTCCTCATCCCAGTACTTCCGATTTATATGATGATTGGAGCTGATTCGTCGAGACCGTGAGCCTATCTGACAGCTTCGATACCTGGATATGCTCGTCGGGGGCTCTATAATTGACAGGCGCTCGGATAACCAAATCTGCAAAAATTTTCGAAAAGTCAAAAACTTTCGAAAAATCAAAAAACAATACCGAAAAAAATAAAAAATTTTCGGAAATTCAAAAAAAAGAAAATTTTTTTTTTTTAAATTTTTAAATTTTCGAAGAAAAAAAAAGGGGGTCAAATACCTGCAGAAGACGAATGCCGCCCGTTAATTGCCGATCTGGATCAAGTCTCCTCGCATCAAGGCCCATGATGATCTCCCCAGTTATCAGCCAGGCTGGGCTATAACCTGCCTCCATTTGATCCACTATGTCGATTAGCCTGATCTCACCCAAACATGAGTCAGCATCCATCCGACCTTCGAAAGCGTATCGATGCAGCATACAGAAGGCAAAGGCCCTACGCCTGTGGATAGGAGAAATTCTGAGACCACTTGGATCCATAAATTTATCAGCTAGGTCGAACAGGGAAACAGAATTTTCCTTCACCATACGGGAAGTCTCAGCATGAGACAACCCAAGAAAGTCTCTCAGCCTCCTCCTTGGATCAGGGTAAAAAGGAGTAATAGCAGGATGAGCATTGGGGCACCAACCCCCTACAGCAGCAATCTCTTCGGGATGGGGACATATTTCTCCCCGAGGAAAGGCGAAAACATGATGGGTAGAATCCCAGAAGGTCAAGCAAGCATCTAGAAAATGGGTATCCACCTTAAGTCGCTGGAGCGAGAACAAAGCTACAATTCCCGTCTGAGTTAACTGGACCTTATCTCCATCTCGAAAATCTTGGGCCCACGCGTGAAGCATCGCGGTCAGATGTTCGAGTCCCATAGCAGAAAGTTTTTATTTTATCTAAAAAGTCTAAAGGGATTTTTTAGATGAGAAGGAAATATTTCAGGTTGGAATATGAGAAGATTAAGGGCAAGAACTCTCTATTTATAATAGGGAAATCTCCTCTCCTAGTCACTCCTGGAATAGGGATTTTTGCAGTATTCCCTGCTGCACTTAGGCATACAGGCCTAACCAGATTTTTTTTAGGAATCCGTGTCAGAATCTGATCAGGAATCAAGTCATCCCAAACATTCCTTTTCTTCCAAATTTTTCAAAAAAATTTCCGCCATTTTCGAAATTTTTTTCGGTTTTTTCCAAAAAAATAATCAACCAAAAATCATTTTTCTCCCCCAGCACGAGTCGATGTTTATCTGTATGTTGCATGCAAAACAGACAGGTATCCCGAGACTCCTGGAGAATTATCAAAGTTCTCAGTGAAAATTCAAGCAACATTTTCGCTGAGAAATCGGATGCATCAGTAAAAGGTACGTCCGCAGCTTCTAATAAAAGCTCCCACGCAATTTCAAGATGGAGAATGTCTGTGAACAGACAAATCCAAGACTTTTTTAGTAGAAAGTCCCCGCGCCGTTATCGACATCTATCCAGGTATGATTTCTATCTTATGGCTGGCGAGCCCTTCACGCAAGTCTAATGGACTCTAAACGACCCGATCGGAAGTCTGCCAGGTCTTAATCCTCGATTGGCCTGGTAGCTACTCTGACTTTCGCCTTGTCCAAGCCTCAGTCAGAGTGGGGGCTCTGTAGACACCCACATTTTGACCGCCAGGTGTCTATAGTAGGTCCCGCCAAACACCCGATGATGATAGGACGCAAACATGCTTTAATGGACTCGGATATGGGCTCGAAATCATGGACATTTGGTTTAGGCTTATTACGGAGTACAAATCTCACAAAACGGACCTCAAATTCAGGCCTAGTGGGTCGTTTCGAGTCAAATAAGACTAATTTGGGTCGATTCTGACACCGGGGGTAAAACCGTCTTTTAGCGACCGAGTCAAACCCGGTCAAAGATATTTTTTCCCGAATCACACGATCTGGCCGTGTCATTACGCGTCCAGTTCGGACTCAATCACTACAAAAATCAGCCTTCAATAATATTAAACAAATTCGTTTAAGGATAGAATTCGATCTCAAGTAGGAATTCTATCCGGAAACCGAAACGAAGTATCACCCGAGCTCAGATACTCGGCTGAAACAGCCGAGATACCTCCCCACCAGCCGAGATTCTTGGCTTATTCACCAAGAAACGAGAAGTTTATTCCCTTACGAACTCTCGTGTTTCCTATCCAAACCGGTGTTTCTTGTCACACTAGCAAGACCATCTCGATTCCTATAAATAGGACCTCACATTCAAACACAAAAATACATTCATTATCGATCAATACACTACAACTTTTCAGCAACTCATACACAATTATTATAGCAAAAATAGTCTCAAAATCCACATCCGAAGGAATACCGAAAAATTGTCCAAAAGCCGACGAATTCGTCCCGTCACCCGGCCGAATCCACGCCTACATACACACAAAAAAAAAACACTCCAAAAACCGACACCTTAACTCATCCACATCATCTCGACGCTCCCGTGCCTAAGCCACCGTCCGACGAGCCTTATACCGAGAACACAAAGCACGTAGGTTGAGGGTGTAAATCAAACCCGACTCTTTTCCTTTCTCTCTCCCTATCTCACGTTTTTTTTATTACCTTTTTCGTCCGTCTTTCTTTTTTTTATTTCGGGTCATCGATCGTCTCAAATTTATTACGGGTCATTCGTTGCATCATATTTTTATTTATTCTCGTTAATAAAAACTTTTTTATAACGTTCTTAAAATATGATATCGATTCTCTAATCGTATATCGTATCTACAAGAACTAAATTAAATTTATTCTCATTGATGCTAACAAAATCATTACCTTTTTTTTTTTACAAAATTCGATGATTTTTTAACGCGGAGAGAATTAACACCTTTTTTCGTTCAAAATTCTTTTTTTCAATTTTCGTTCAAAAACAAGTTTTTCAAAACTTTTTATAAAATCATTCCGACTATTCGATATCGATTTCATAATCGAACATCGAATACGACGAATATCGAAAATATAAATCGAGTATAAATTAATCCATATTTGTACGCGATTTATAAAGAATTAACGGTTTTCGACAAAATAAAAAAATCCGGACAGACCACCACGCGAGTCGCGCGCCATCCAGGCGGCTCGCGCGGCGGCCTGATTCGGCCGAGTCCTTTTTTTTCGTTTCTTCGCTTTTCTATTTTTAATTCTTTTCGAACCTTATATTAAAATGCGACTTTCGCGACATATTTTTAATAAATATTTTTTTTCGACCTCAGTCAATACGTGTTAATCTATCACGTGTCATCAAAACTTTTTCAAGTCATGCATGTTATTTATTTACATCTTTATTCAATTTATTCATCGTTAATAACTCGTTTTCTCGTGTTTGTAGCTTTTTATTTGTTTTTATCGTTTTATTAGACTAAAACGAACTCACATGCTAAAATAACTTTGACGTTATTAGTTTAAACATGCATTAAACGACTTAGCAACCCATTTTATTTTTCTCACATGCTTAGGAAAATAATGTTTGCATATCATTCAACCGTCGAACTAACCCGTGTACACAAAAAACGAACGATATCTTAGTAAAGGCCGCTAAGTGCGGGCGGGGTAGGGTGTTCTTAGTGAACTTCCCAACACGTACCCTCACCCCTTACTCAGTACCATGGTTTACGGATGTCCGAATCCATTGGCAACGAGAGCCATTCAATATACGATTAACCGCCCAGTCGGCATCGGTATCGATATGCAAAGGGACGAGCCCAATAAACTCTGACATCGGAAATGGGCCGTATTTTGTATATGGCCCACTACGACATAGAGTGGGCTCGAACGGTTCCGAATAACCACAAAATTCGGTGGCGACTCCTACTTCGATTTAAATTTCAATTTGACCATCTCATATGGAGATTCATTCGCCTCCCCAAACCCGCGCGTGGCCGCGTCGAGGTGGACCTATGTCATGTCCACAGGTTGGCATTTAGTACAGTTAGTTATACTGTACTAGGATTGGAATCATGACGTTATTCACAAGAACCTGGTGCAGTCAGTTTACTGCACAGTTACGCGAGAGATAGTGGTATAGATGACGTGCGGTATCAGTTATATACCAATCGGAATGAAAAAGCGCCAAATGTCGTTGGTCTATGTTCGGGCGTGCCTTGAGACGTCGGTTATATGCTCTGGGTCCCGTGTGTCGTTCGGTGTACAGTTATTGCATCGAGAGCCCTAGCTAGGCTTAGACATATAGTTGTCATTTATACGGCTATACATAGGCCATGTTCTTTTCGGCTGAAATTGGGCTAAGCTGAGCTGAGCTGGTCTGATAACAGCTGAGTTGGTCTGATAGGAGCTGAGTTGGACTGATAGAAGCTGAGCTGAGCTGAACTGAATTAAAAGAAGTTGAAACTAATAACTACTTATATAAATTATAAAATAATATTTTAAAAAATGAAAAAAAAAAAATATAAAAAGTTATAACACTAAATAATAATAATAATAAATTAATTGTAATAATATTAATTAATTAATTAATTAACTAATACAATAATAGTAATGATGACGACAACAACAACAACAATATAGTACTCACTCCAATCTATTTGATTTCTACTTTTGTTTTTTTAATACTTGGCAATAGAAAATGTTATGTATATATCTTTGATTACGTAATATAAAAAAAATTAAATTTTGATATTCTTAAATCTTAATACAATAAAAACAAGGGTTATTTCATGACAATAATACCAACTATAAGGGAGCTTCTTAGATTAATCCCAACTATACGTAATCTCGTTTTAATATGAACTATGCTTTCATTAATCTCTCATTGATATAGGTGACTGGTTACCTAGAAAACCGGTTGAACCTTCCTCTTCAGTTTCGGCTATTGGTTAATTTTTTTTGAATCTTCCCAAAATTCATCTTGCATTTTTTTTCTTATGATTAGTATTATAGAAGCCATGAAAAAAATGCTTTAATTTTCTTGTTGTTTTGACTTTCATTAACGACGACGGAACACTCAAGGACCTTAGAAAGTCACAACTGGTCACTATTACCGGTAATAGCAGGTCATAATTTTGTCCATAGCGAAATGAGATTAATGAAGGCATAGTTCATATTAAAACGAGATTACGTATAGTTCGGATTATTCTAAGAAGCCCCTTTATAGTTTGTATTATTGTCATGAAATAACCCTAAAAACAATACTCATATGCTATATTATGTGTGTATATATATACAAATTAAATATTCTATTTACTCAAAAATAGTGTAAAAAACGTAAAAAAATAGTAATGACATTGAGACAGAGTTGTAAATATTTGAATGTAACAACTATTTCAAGACCTCAAAATATTATGGAGTGCATAATTATATATTAATAATTATTATAATATCAATGATGATAAAAAAATAGAAAATAATAATAATAACAATGGCGATGATGATGACGACAACGACAATGACGATGATAATAATTTGTTATTATTATTAGCATTAAGAGATACAAGTAATAAAAATAACAGCAATATTATTATTATTATTATTATTATTATTATTATTATTATTATCATTATCATTATTTTTTTATGAAAAGAAAGTTGCATTAATATCGAAATGCAACAACAACAACAACAATAACTTATTGTAATTTGTTTCGATCTTAATGCAACTTCCGTTTCATATAAATAAATAAATAAATAATAATAATATTAATATTAATATTATTATATATTATTATTATCATTATTATTGATGTACGGAGTATTATTTTAGGAGCTGAAAATATTGGAATTGGGCTGAAAATATTAGAGCTGAGCTGAGCTTATAGGAGCTGGGCTGAGCTGATAAAAGCTGAGTTGGTCTGAAACGGACTGAAAATAAGCTGAAAAGAATAGGGCCAAGTACCGTGGAGTATCATTTATATGCTCCACACCGATGGGAAGTCTGTTATACGACCCGTCCGTCAGAGTATCAGTTATATGCTCTGACAGGTGAGAGTGTCGGTTATACACTCGAGCCGGTGTTCGCTCTATACCCTAGACGTAGTGTAAGAAGGTTAATTGTGAGTAATCAGTCCGGTTTGGATGTATGTTGGAATTTCTTAGTAATTGGTATAATCTTAATTGGTTGAGTATGATAATGCTTTCATGTATTCCTTATCCGTATTATTCATTGATTGCTGATTATTAGTTGCTTTCTTCCTATTGTAAAGACAACTGGGAGAGCATCTAGTTACTCCCCACTAACTGTGGACCCCCCCTTTCAGGTCTCTCAGGATGCTGTTGAATGCTTCGTTGTTGGGGAAGACTTGTGGAGAGAGACCCTTTATTTAAGTCTTTAATATTAAGTTTAAACACTTTTGAATAATGTATTAGTTGAATATCGAGATAGTGACGATTCGGATTCGGTCGGGTGTTTCCGCCACCTTGGACCTTATTATTTATACTATCTATATTATTAAAAGTTTTTAAAAATCCGGGTTGTTACTGTATTGGGAAGTCAACGTCCGATAGACATCGACACCCAATCCCGCCCGCACTATTGCGGCCTCTACTGATAAATCGGTGGGCTGATAACTTCGTTTCCTAGTTGTGCCGGAAGTACTGTAACATCCATTGTTTTAACCCAATACCTTTTGCTATGTCGGTTGTTTAAGGACAAGTAAGTTTTGTCGTCGAAGTAGTTGTGTTTACATTCTTTGCATGCGATTTCACGTGACAAGCAGGCCATGAAAAGATGCACATAGGAGAGTAGAGATTACTAATATTATAGGTATTAGCAAGTCACTTTTAACGTGATAATACGAATATTAGTCATTCTCGTGGAATACCTTACCTGGTATTCTGCTTAAGATGCGTCGGTTCGGTATTAATAGGGATGCATCGAACCTTATGATGGGAAGGATTTGCTGTCAATCCCTACTAACAAGTCAAAACCAACTAAACCTAACTAGTAGCTAGGGAAGTCGGGTCAATATCCACGGAGACGATTATAAGGTGTCTAGACTAAGGTCTACTCAAAAACAAGGCTATGTTACCAAAACAACACAAAGGGGAGTAAACTAACAAGAATTGATTAACTAGGATGATGAAAAGGGATGAAACTAGACTATGAATGAACTAGATATAACATGAACTAAATGGATGAACTAAACTAAAATCAATCAATTAACTAGAGGAATGAATGCTAATAAGATGGAGAAATCAATTGGGAAAGAGTAGGGTTAGGTCGGGTTCATAAGTGTAATAGGATAGTTGGGAAATCGAGGGTGTAAGTTTCACCTAGTCACTAAGGTCGGTCCGCACTCTCGTGTCAAAGACAAACCCGAATACTCGTGCAAGATGCTACCCAATACACTAGGACTCAACCACAAATCAACCATACAATGAGAAGAAGAAAACAAGCAAGAGAAGCATGGCCACTACTACTCAAACAAGCAATTCAACAAATACATAGTATGCTTAACATGTGACTAGTAAAAAAGAATCCACCTTTACCCTCAATCAAACCCTAATTACCCATAATCAACACTTAATCCCCCTACTAACCCCACAATAAGTCTAATCACACATAATCAAACTAACACTAATACAAACAAGAGAAATCAACACAAACATCAAAACATTCATAATGGAAAACAATAAGGATGAACAATGAACAAGATGTAACGATTAAAACTTGAATGATAAACAAATATTAAAGGAAAAGAGAAGAGTAATTATACCAAACTAGCAAGGAGAAAAGATGAAAACTTGTATATAAAGAACACCCAAAAACCTCCACCAAATGTTGTGAAGATTGGATGGATTCTTCAAGAGATCCCTTAATACAAGAGTAACTATCTAAATTAAACTAGGATTAACAAAAGATTAAGGAAAGATTAATGATAAACTAAGCTAACGATGAAGGGAGTCTATCTAGGGTTTAGAATAGTGTAGAGTAATGTAAGGTTCTTAAACAATACAAAGGGAGGGTATTTATAGGGTTACAAGAATGAAGGAATGAAAGAAATAAAACACGGACGGTGCTGACACTTTCCCGGCCGGGAAGGGTGGTGATCCCGACCGGGATGGGTGGTCTCGACCGGGAAGAATCATGGTCTCGGCCGGGATGGCTGTCCAGAACCGCTGCTTTGCTTGCTTTTCATCCCGGTCGTGATGGCCTTCATTCCCGACCGGGATGGGTCTTGTAGGCCTCAAATATGATCTCATAGGTCCCTACTTGCTCTTCATAGGCTTCTTATCGATTCTCGGTGCTCGGGATCGAGTCTAAAGGGCTCGGGAATGGGTCCCAAGGGCTCGCAATCGAGTTTAAGCTACCGAGTGATCTTCGCTTTTCTTCGTTGGCTCCAAATGTGTCAGAAACGAGTCGGAATCGTTCTAATTCTCCAAAATTGGTCTTAGGAACCTAAAACAAACTAGAAGAAGCGTAAGTAGCCTCGAAACCGCTCCAAAGAGCGATTCCACAAGAGAAACCGGGACCAAACACAAGGAATAAGAACTACAAAACACACTTATCACCTTATAAGGTAAGCACCGGGACTAATGCAGAACCCGACCATCGCTTTGTTCAGTTTTAGCTTATTTACGTTTTGATTTCCGTGTTAGATGATTTAGCATGCGATTATAAGGTCATAAAAGCAATAAATCATACGAAAGATGTAAATGCGAATGCAAGTAAATCACATAGTGAGGAGTTGCACCCTCGGAGTATATGCTAAACGAGACTCGATGCATGGATAGTTGAAAACGGATCTCGGAACTACTCGGGTCTATTTAGAGTGTTTTAGTGTTTATGATTGAAGTTGGGACGTTTCGTGTTTTAGTCAGTGTCGTGGACCTAGTGTCCACATTTGATATTATCGTAGTGCATAATAAAGGTACGAGAATATAAAGTTTTGTTTAGAGGACAACCTAGTGACGATTCGACTTCAAAGGCGGATCCTCCTAGCTTGCCCTAGTGACGTTACCGTTGGCTTTTCCTGCTGCTAATCCGGCAGAGCTCTGCTACTACTTGATAGTTCTGCGGCTAATCTGGCAGAACTCCGTTACACTCGGAGTAGCTAGTCGATCATAGGCACCTCGGTATCTAGTGCGGTGCTCGAAAGTGAGGAGTAGCGTCGATTTCGCTTTCGGGACTACGGTCGAGTGGATCATTTGCTTTGGGTATCGGAGTGCGAGCCCAAGTGAGATACTCTTAACGAGTCAAAGAGAGAAGGGAAGATGTGTTGTGTCGAATGAAGGGGGTGGAGGTGGGTATTTATAGGTGTTTTCGGCTCTCGTCACCCGGATGGACGCCTGAGTCCAGGCGCACCAGAACTCAGGCGCCTGGGTTAAGGCGTGTGAAGCCTGAGGCGCGCAAGGTGAGGCGCTCGGGATCTTAAAGATACGATTTTGATACTTTGCAAAACCGAGAGGTGCGCGTACTATACATGTCTTGGGGATTAAGTCTTCCCCGCCTTGACCTAGCGCCGTTGCGCCTAGTGGGCCTCGGGCGCGCGTCCCGAGGTTCGCTCGGCGCGGTGCTGACTCTGTTCGTGTTTCGGGGCCGATTCGGAGTCCCGGTGTCGGAATTAACTCTAATTAGTGTCTATGTAACCGTAATGACACGACTGAGCTGCCTTGATGTTGATTTAATTTTTCCAAGTAATTATTTGATCCGTTCTATAAAAAAACTATCTACAACATCGCGAACCTGCGTCGTGTTGCAGTCCAATTGTCATTGGGTGTTTGTTGGGCACTCCTGCAGCCACCAGGTCCAAATCTGGGTGTCTACAGAAGCCCCCACTTTGGCTGAGGCTTGGACAAGGTGAAAGTCAATGTATAGTCACCCAGGTCAATCGAGGATTACGACTTGGTGGCTGTCCGGTCGGGTCGATTTAAGTTCGTTGGACTTCGTGTTAAGGCTCGCCAGCCAAGGCTTAGAAATCATACCTGACGTCCTTGCCTGTAGTCGCTTGTCGGGACCCGGGCCCATGCTTGTCGTCTTGTTCTCAGTTCTTCATGCTCATGCGTTATGCCTTTTCGGATTGCTTATGAATTTGTTTGAATTTGGATTACTTATGACGCGTCAAGCATGGATGTGCGAAAAGAATGTTCGTATGTGTCAGTTCCATTTGAACAACTGTCTTCAGGTTACTTATGACCCCTCCGACTTAATAAAATGTCTTTTGGGATGCTTATGACCCCTCGTGTAACACCCCGTGTTTTCATAATTCGATAAACATATATAAACTCTTTTAACTCCATCCCCATTATCCATTAATCCATCCATTCCTTGTATGCTTGGAATTAATATTTCAGGTTCCTACCCTTCACACTTTTATTTATACTCTTAAACCCTTATGTTCGGATGGACTAATAAACTAAGGTAATGTATTTGCTCATTTTACGTCAGGTTATAGACGTATTTGGCTCTTGATCAAAACATAAAAGTTTTAGACCTTTCTCTTAGCTTTCCAACGTCACCTTAATCGTCTTAATTGGAGTTCTGTAGAGAAAGTTAAGCTCGAAATACGACAGGCTGTCACCGTAACCCGCGGACCAAATCTATTCCGTCCTTATCTCTATTTCACCCACACTTCACTTACTTTGTTTTTGTTTTTGTCACATGCTTGCAACTTGCCAACTTGCCAACTTGCACTTCCTTTGAGCCCAAGGTCTATGAGCATAGATTTATAGTCCATGCATGGCTATGGCTAATCACCTACCTAAACTACCTAGTCTTAGTCATCTCATCATCTTGTCCATAAATTCATGTGCTTCACTCTTTACTCTCCATTCTTCCTCCATGTTGTGGTAAACATCACCTCAATTCCTCACAACTTTCCTCTTCACCTTTTCAACTCACATCATCCCCATTTCTCACCATTTTCTTTTCCATATCCTCTTCTCACATCATTCCTAATTACTAGTAAGTATAGATTATTTATCCATTAGTTTTATTTATTTCTAGTTAAATTGTGTATTGTTTTCTTGATAAATTTTATTAATTTAAACTAGGTGGAGAAGAGACCTTGGTGGAAGGAAACCACTTGGGTTAATATCATTCATATCCTACCTATTAGTAATACTAATTTCTCTCAAGGTAACTAGGTTACTCCTTTTCTTGATTATGAAGTTCTAACATTTTTATGAATTTATAATAAGATTGAGGATATATATGAAGTTTAAAAATTATGATAATATATGAACTTCATGGTATAAATTATGTATATATTTTTGTGATGAATATATGATTGTTTTATTGCTCACTATTTAATCATGCTTGTATTTATTTATCATGCAATAAATATATATAAATTATATGAATCATTAAAATAATATGTTCTTAATTATATTCCTACTTTTTTTATGTTAATGATGCTGCATGTAGATTTTTTAAGTTTTAGATTTGATTTTCGGATCATTATTTTATTTTTCCATGTCATCACATTTTTTTTATGAATATTCATTCATGCATGCATAAATATCCACAATATGTAAATAATTATGAAAATTTGTTATAATATGACATTTTAGTATGTAATAAAATTTTGCATGGTGATTTTATAATTTATATAATTATGTTTTTGGATTTAAATGGATAATTAGGTAATAAAACCCTCAAGTTATAATAAATATGAGATAAATTCATATGGTATTTTATATAAATATATTCTGATTTTTTTGGTTAAAATTAATTTACAAGTATCATAAAATATTTTTTTGTTTATTTATTTAATTAATTATTCATGAAATTTCCTATTAAAAATGATATTATAAATTATAAGTATAAAGACTTGTTAAATAATTAATATGACATTATTTTAATTGAATTTAAAACTTAATCTTATATTAAATAAATTTTCATGGACAGTATGTAATTTTAATTTAATCATTTATAAGCATATTCATGATTGTATAATAATTAAAAAGATAAGTTTTCGTCACCCTAAATAACACTGTTGTTCACAAGTAATTAAAATTTAATTCTGGAAAGTGGCAGAATAGTTATTGTGCTGTAGTGGTTAGACACAATGCCCATTTACTTGACGACCAGGGTTCAAACCCCACTGCCACCATCTTTTGGAACTTCCTTATATTATCTTATAGTTACTATTTAGTGACTTATTACACTTTTTCTACTTCTTTATATTTCCTCTTGCATCTTGTTTAAATATCTAATTTTAGAATTACCGTTTCTTGCATCTTGTTTTAAAATTTAATTTTATAATTACTATTTAATGATTTATTACACTATGTGAATAAATTTCATGTTATGATGTAAAACATAGACATGCTTATTTTAAGAAATTGATCTATTATTTTTATAAATATCAATTATTTAATATTTTTCAACTTTTATTTTGTATTATAAATAATAATTTGATCATTTATTTAATAAATGAATTTTTATTCATGTGTAAGAGAAATATAAAATATTATAATTAATTGTTGTACATGTCATATGATCTAATACTATTTACTTAATCATATGGTTAACATAAAATTTACTCAGTCGTCATGTTCGAATAATATACTTTTGATAAGTGGTTATTTTAAGCGATATTGATTTTTATGGTGAAAATTTATCTTATACTCTAGCAATTCTATTATCCTTTCTTTGTATCGATGCTATTAAAATTGATTGGTCGATTATGAGTGTTTGGCATGTTAACATGGGGTTATCCATGGTGCCCAGATATTATCTTTTGGACCTTGTTCCATTTTATATATGGTATGGCTAGAGTATAAGATATCGAGTAGATTTCAGGTTATTGGTCTACTCGAGAAGAGCAATACCAAACTGGCTAGGTTTCAGGTTATTGGCCTACCTAGTACCCTGGCATGGTTTCAGGTTATTGGCCTGCTAAGGGTTGACCGTTCCTTATGGAATACTCTTATGAGTCTATGGATATGTCGTTTGGGGGTCAAGGGTCCGCACTTTTACGCCTTGACTGGTTAAGGGTCCGCACTTTTACGCCTTAACTAGACATTTTGTCCCTCGAAAGTCTGGCCAGTCTTAGACACGGGTTCACGGTTATGTGTCCCACCATAGGGTTATTTTGGTGTCATGTTATTGGCATCGAAGTTCAGGGTTTCAGGTTATTGGCCCTGGACGGTGCTCGTTCTTAGCTCGTGTTATTCTATATATTTTTGGTTCGAGTTCTGGAAGGGTGCATCGCTTTGCATTATGTTTATTTATATATTTATTTTATTTATTTATCTATGACTGGGTATTTGACGTTATCATATATTCCTTGCTACTAATATATGTATTTTTTTTATCACCTTTGATGAACTTGATATGTTATCATGTTTTTAAATGTAATATATGTTATCTCTTATTATATTCTCGTAATTATGATTAGATTTTCATCAGTCACGACTGGGAGGACTCCTAGTTACTCCCCACTGACGGTGGACTTTTATTTTTTTTTTCAGGTTAATGTGCTACTTGGTCGTGAATGGGTTTGACTTGAGAGAGAATTAATATTGAATAATATGTTTAATAATCGAACCTTGTAGTTTTATTTTGATCGAGTTTCAATTCCGAGAGTAGTTGTATGCGTTAAGACATATTAATTATCTATGTTGGTAACACTCGGATTTAGGTAACCATGGTGTTTCCGCCACCATGGTATATTATTAATATAAGACGCTATAATTATCTATCTTATCTTTTTTGTTTAAATCCGGGTAGTTACACCTCGAGCTCGAGAATAACATAAAATGTTCGAGTGCGTCAGTGTCCACTCGAACAATGGCCTTTGGGATGCTTATGACCCCTTGGACTAAACATGTTTGAGCGTGTCAGTATCCGCTCAAACTCAATTTGATGTTGCCTTCAGGATAACTAAGACCCTTCGGACAAAATATGTCTGAGCGTGTCAATAAATGCTCAGACTCAAATCATTGTTGCTGTCGCCTTTAGGATAACTAAGACCCGTTAGGCTAACAGGTGTTTGAGTGTGTCAGTATCCGCTAAAACCCGAATTGTTGTTGCCTTCAGGATAACTAAGACCCGTTAGGCTCGAAAAAAAACGTTTGAGCGTGTCAGTATCCACTGAAACTCAAATTGTCTTCAGGATAACTCAGACCCGTTAGGCTCGAAAAATGTTTGAGCGTGTCAGTATCCGCTCAAACTCAAATTGCCTTACGGATAACTCAGACCCGTTAGGCTCAAAGAATGTTTGAGCGTGTCAGTATCCGCTCAAACTCAAATTGCTGTGGAGGTATAAGACTACAAAATGTTCGAACATGTTAGTATCCGCTCGAACATAAATTGTTGTAGCATTCAGGATAACTAAGACCCGTTCGGCTAAAAGGACATTTGATGGCTTTTACTTATTTTGGTTAAATTTGTTTTGTGGACATGTATTATTTTGTTTGGATTTGCTTTGCTTTGCTTCGATTTGTTATGCGCTTGGATTTGTTCGGAGTTTGTTTAGATCGACTTTGTTTTGTTTGTTTTATCATGCATTCGAGTGCAAGCATTCTTCTTAGTCACGGTTTCTATACTTATTTTGTCATTGTTCTTTGTTCGGAGTTGGGCTATGGGCATGTTTCACCGGTATCGATTAGTAATTGTCTTGTCGTTATTTATTTGCTTGTTGCGTGTTATGCGTATGTTGGATATTAGACCTCGTTTGTTCTTGTTTTAGTCTTGTGCTGGGTTAGTTGGACGCGCGTTCTTCTGCGCCCCAATGCTCAGGCGCTTAGCCCCCAGCGGACCGGGTTTTGGATGCGCGACCTGAGGCGCTGTAGACACCCGCATTTTGACTGCCAGGTGTCTGTGCCAGTTTCGAAAAAACACCCGATGATGATCGGACGCTAACGTGTTTCTACGCGCTCGGATACGGGCTCAAATCCATTAGTTGCTGGCTAACGCACTTACGGAGTACAAATCTCACAAAATCAACCTCGAATCCTGGCCCAGTGGATCATTCCGAGTCAAACAAGACTAATTTGGGCCAAAACCGACACCAGAATTGAAACCAACTTTTAGCGATTGGGTCAACCCCAGTCAAAGTCATTTCCGAGACACACAAAACAACCCCTCACATCATCAAATGTCCAAGTCAAACACAAAACCCATCAAACATCCAAAGTCAAGGTCCAAAAGACTGACCCGCGCGACCCAGTTGGGCCACTCGATCGAGTGCCCGACCCACTCGATCGAGTGGGCCTGTTTCAAGCCCGACTGCAGGCGTAACGGACCACTCGACCGAGTTAGCTGCCTACTCGATCGAGTAACCCTAACCGGGTACCCTAGCTTTGCCTATATAAGCAACCCCATGCAACACACAATAAACATCTTTTTCAATCCTTACACAACCCTAATCAAACTTTTGGCATCCTTACAACCCTAATCTCAACCCTAATTCTACTAAGCAATTCTACACTAGCAAACCCTAAACCTAGTTGTAGGAATCAAACCCTAACCGCCATAACTCAACCTCCATAAAACCTCGAAGCTCCCGTGTTAAAGCCACTACTACGAGCCTTATTCCGAGACAAGAACATGTAGGTTGAGGGTGAAAAAACCCCGTTTCTTCTCTTCTTTCCCTCCTCCTCGTCTCACGTCGTCGTTGTCTTCATACGGGTCGCGTTTATTTTATTTTATTTTTATCGTTATTATCGCATCCTAATATCACTAATATCGATAGTATCAATATCAAGACATTAAAATACTTGTTGATTTGTGTCGAATGTGAGTGATGGTGGGATAAGGAAAACCGAACATACAAGTGTACTGCACACAGCGTTGACGATCGCTTATCCCATCACCCCGATCATTTGATTATTGAAACAAGTTAACCTAAACCATAATTTGTTTATTTTTTGCATCGTTATTCGAGTCGCATATTTACGTCGATTTTCAAAAACAAGTATTCTATTTAATAAGGGTCGATCCGTTAGATTCGATACCAATTCCCTAATTGGATGTCGAATCTAGCGATCTAGTCATATAAACTAATTAGCGCGATTTACCCATATCGCGATAATTAATTTAAGACGACTAAAATTAAGTTATTTTTTTATTTTCACTCTAGTATTCCATATCGATTCAATAGTCGAATATGGGATACTACGAGTATTCAATTAGAATCGAATATAAATCCTGCAATATTTATATTCGATTCAACAAAATCAACGATTTATAAAATCCGAGTCGAGCATAAATTGTACAATATTTATGTCCGATTCGGTAAAATCGTCGAATTATCAAAAATCAAAAGCAATTTCAAAATCAATAATTAAATTGCAAACGAACCCAGTTCGTACAGGTGCCACTCGACCGAGTGCAATAGGCCACTCGATCGAGTGACATCACAAAAACCGAGCAGAATACATTTTCCGACCTCCACTCGGTCGAGTCTCGCAATGACTCGATCGAGTGGCAACGTAGTCGGCCGAGTTGGTCAGTAACTCGGTCGAGTAGGGTCATGAAATCCGGACAGAACCCTTTTCAGAGGTCCACTCGGTCGAGTCCCTCAATGACTCGGTCGAGTGGCCCCTTTATCGCATCAAACCGCGAGTCCTACAAGTTATTCGAGTCTGGCTCATATCTTTTCGTGACCTAGGTCAACACGTGCCTAATTAATCACGTGGAATGTCTTTTCAAAACCATGCATTAATTCATTCTCGTCATTCAATTTTATTCAATACTTTGCATAAACCGTTAAATATCGTTACATCGTTACTAACGCGTTTGTTATTTCTTTTGTCAATTTAATTCTTGTTTATTTTATTGTACTAAATGAACACGCATGCTAAAATTCAACTTCAACGTAGAATTAATTGCATTAAATTGACATAGAAACCCTCTTTTCAGTTTCTCACATGCTTAGGAAAACAATGTTTGCATAAGCATTTTTTTTCATCGTCTAACTAACGCGCGTATTTGAAAGTCACTCGAATTCTTAGTAGAGGCCGCTAAAGTGCGGGCGGGGTTGGGTGTCCTTTGTGGGCTTCCCAACACGTACCCTCACCCCTTACTCAGAACCTCGGTTTCCGGATGCCCGAAACCGTTGGCGCACGAGAGTCATTGAATACACGATATCCGATAATGTCGGTATCGGTATCAAATGCAAAGGGACGAGCCCAATAAACTCTGACATCGGAAATGGGACGTATTTTGTATACGGCCCACTACGACATAGAGTGGGCTCGAATGGTTCCGAATAACCACAAAATTCGGTGGCGACTCCACATAGACCTAAATTTCAATTCGATCAATTCTCATATGGAGATTCATTCGCCTACCCAAACCCGCGCGTGGCCGCGTCGGGGTGGACCTATGTCATGTCCACAATTTGGCGACTCCGCTGGGGACTAACTGATGCGTGACTTACCATCGGCATCCTCAGGGTGAGACTCGAATAGAAATCGTTTGACAAATACAATACGCGTTTTAGTTTTACGGTTCATGCATAACCCATATTTTCCCGGGCCGGTACTCGCGACCGACGTCCCACTATACCGTTAATGTACTCCAATATGGATATGTCAAAAGGTGTCCATAGTCGATTCGAGTGGGTTTCGCGGCATGTTCTAAGATCAACTTGACTTAGGAAGTCCGTCCCGATCAACGTCTAGACTATGTACACTGGTATAGACCCTCTATAGACCGATCGAGACTTAGTATAGAGCATACATGGCGTCGTTATAATGCTTGTGTCACTACGTGCTACTTGGTTTCCGAGTCATTTTTAAAAAACCGTCTTTTCTTCAAAGATTGCATCTTTTTTCAAACTATTCAATTCCAAAACCCGGGACACATGCCGAATTTAGGACTTATGATTTTACTCAAAATAGCCTATTTTCTAGCCGGTATGCTGCCCAATTCAAAACTCAAAGACATTTTCAAACTTTCAAAACCCGTGGCCCAATACCCTTTTCGTTTTTTTCGAAAATTGGGCCCTCAACCGAGTTTTCTCGGACCTTTCTAAAAAAACAATCGATTTTCAAAACCTCCTTCTCTTTAGGACTTCCCGTATTTAGCAGCGTCGGGTCGTGTCTTAAGTTGTCAAGGTCTTTAGCATCGAAACTCTGTCGATCTTACATCAGGAGTTTCTTCCCTATCCCAGTCCGCCTTATTAGACTAAGGCAAGGCCCACCTACGTAGGACAAACCCCTACAAAGGAGGGCCCGTCAACACAATCGTGTCCATAAGTCTGGGGATGTCTCACGTGAACCTTCCTTCGAACAGGACTAGGCCCACCCGCCAAATCCTAAGGAAGGCTCACATTTCACAAGTCACCCGTCTAGGTGTCTTTTCCGAGTCTTTTCCCTTTCTAGTCTTGTTCGGGATGTACTTTCTATTCCGGGATTTCGGGCTAGTTTCTGATTACGTGGTGTTCTTACAGACAGGCCACCTGAAACCAGACACCAACGCAAGATGGACGAATTGAAAAATGCTTTGGCCAAGATCGAGACTCAACTGACCTCCATTCAGGATAACCAAGCAACGTTAGCCACTCGCCTAAGTGCCGTAGAAAAAATGGCCCCAGTTGAAGGATCTGAGCCCACTGGACCCATAGCTAAACTAATCAGCGTTGTTCGTAGGCTCGAAGAGCAAGTCCACTTATCGACGAACAACTCGATCCACACCGAAAATGCTCGTACTTATTCACCTTTGAATGACGAGCTTCCTACTAACCTCAACCTTACGGGAATTCCTATGTTTGAGGGTACCGAAGACCCGGTCCACCACATCCGGGCTTTCAAGGACTTCATGGCGGTCAAAGGGGTGAAGTCAACTATGTTCAAGCATTTATTCCCTTCCTCCCTGAAGAAGCACCCTAAGGCCTGGTTTTACAGGCTCGACCCCAAGAAATACAAAACTTGGGACGATGTGGCGACCGAATTTGCCCGAAACTACGCCGATAACACTGAAATCCAGACTACCATGCGTACTCTGGAAGTAATGGCCCAAGAGCCCAAAGAAGGGTTCACAAAATATCTGCAAAGGTGGAGGGCCGAGAGTGCGAAGCTGGTTGACAAGCCTGGCGAGAAGGCCCTAGTGGAGGCTTTTGTGAAAAACCTCCTCCCATCCTACCGGCTCCACCTCCGGTACGCTATCATCCCAAACTTTGCTGTCCTTACTGAAATGGGCACGAGAATCGAGGACGACTTGAGACTAGAGAGCCTGACTAAGGCCTCTACCAAAGGCTATCAAGGGGCTAGTTCATCCACAAACAAGCCCACACCTGCAGCTGCAGCCCGTAACATCTTCGATGAGGTAAATCTGCTCGACATCTTATCCAAAAAGAATACACCAAATCGGGTATTCACAGATATAGGGACTACCTATACTTATGCCTTGCAAAGGCTATCTTCGAAGGGCCTGATCCAACCGATAGGTCCAACCGCAGAGCCTCCAGTAGAGAAGAGGCCCAAAACTTATAATGCCCAAGCCTACTGTCAGTATCACCGGGGTAACGGACATGATACTGAAAAATGCTGGAGACTAAAACATCTGATCCAAGATCTTATCAAGAGCGGGAAAATCCCGTTGCCGGAGACAAGCCGAGCAACAAAGAAAATTCGTTCAGCGCCCATGCAATATTCACGGGGGAAGTAATCGATTGTTCTCACCTCATTTCCCCTTTTATCCCACAAATCAATGGGATATGGTTCTGATAAGTGTCGTTTGTAGTGCCTATTTTGTAGTGTTTTGGTCCCATTTTCCTTGTGGAATCGCTCCTTGGGAGCGGTTTATGGGCTTCTTATGCTTCCTTTAGTTCGTTTTAGGTTCCCGAGACCGATTTGGAAGAGTTGGAGCAATTCCGACTCAGTACGTACACATTTTGGAGCCAACGAAACTAAGGAACAATGACTCGATGCCTTGGAGTCGACCCCGAGACCTTGGGACCCAATCCCGAGCCTCCGAGACCCGATCCCGAGTCCCGAGAATCGGTGAGAAGCCCATGAGAACCAAGGAAGGACCAAAAAGATCATAATGGAGGCCTACAAGGCTCATCCCGTTCGGGATGGACTCATCCCGTTCGGGATGAGGTGCACAAACAAGGAGGCTACTGACCAGGGCCCATCCCGATCGGGAGCATGGCTTCCCGACCGGGACTGACCCCGTCCCGACCGGGACCATCCCGTCTCGGCCGGGACGGCCTAGCTGTAACCTGCACTTGTTTTCTTTCTTCTCCCTTCCATTTGTAACCCTATATATACTCTTCCCTTGTTATGTTAAGCTTATGCCTTTCATTAGAGACAAAACCCTAGATAGATTAGCATATATTAGTGTAGATTAGTCTATAGATTATCGTTAATCTTAGATTAATGCTTGTAATTTGGGAATTCTTCAAGATCTTCACCAAGATTGACAAACTTGGATGTTTGTTTTGGGTTCTTCCATTTATACAAGTTTCTTTCTTCTTTTCATCTTCTAGTTTGGTACAATCTCTTTTCCTTTCTCTTGTTCCTTATTTTATCATTCAAGTTTGTATCTTTGTTGATGTTATTGATTATAGTTCATAGTTCTTCTTAGTTCCTTCATGTTTGTTTTGATTGCTTTGTTGATTCATCTTATTAGTGTTAGTTTTAGTATAGATATGTTAGAGTAGTATCTTGCTAGGGTTAGTAAGGTGATTAGGGTGTTAATTGGATGATTAAGGGATTGTTGGAGATGTTGGTGGAAGATTTGGGTTTCCCCTTGGTTTGGTGCACATCACATGTTTGTTGAAATGCTTGAATGACTAAGTATGTGCGAATGCTTGTTTTTCTTGCCTTTCTCTTGTGGGTGACTGTTGTTTGTGGGTTCGGTCCCCTCTCTAAATTGCGAGAGCCTGGTGAGGACGACCCCTAGGTCGGTCTAAGTTGTGAGAGCCCGGATTCGACCTAGGCCTATAGCGTGCTAGTAACCCCGATTGTGTTGTGTATCGCCGAGTTGGGTTTTAGGTGGAACCTCTAGGTGAGTCTAAGTTGCGAGAGCCCGGGCATTACCTAGATTACCCTACTACCTCCTTCACCTCTAGCTCTTCCTCGACCATTCCGTTACCCCTTTGACCCCGACCTAATCCTAGCCCGTTTCCTTTGGTAGTTCTCTTGCTTTAGACCTAGCTTAGCCTTAGTCTCCCCCTCCTTAGAATAGCTTGTCTCGAACTTAGTCCTAGACCGTAGCATACCTTAGTCCGACCTCCCGTCCCTGTGGATTCGACCCGACTTACCCTAGCTACCCTAGTTAGGTTTAGCTGGTTTTATTTGACGGTTGGGATTCACGACAAATCTCACCCATCAAATTGGCGCCGTTGCCGGGGACGGCGTAGTTTAGACTTTTGTTTGCTTAGTTGTGGACTTTGTTCTTGACTTTTGTGTTCTCTTCTCTTTGTGTATCTCCGTTTTTCTTCTTGTGTGCTACCCTCTCTTCCTAGTGCCTCAAAAGCACTAGGATACTAATGTTTGCTCAAGTGCTTCTAGCTCATCCTAGGTACCAAAGCAACGTTATGGACATGGCTTGTCCAAGCTACCATCAATCATCACGGGACAACTATGGGGCGAATTACCAAATCCCACAACTTTACCAACCATATCAACCTCATCAACAATCTTATGAACCCTCTTCTTATGGTTACCAAGAAAGTTGTCAAGGATCGTTCCCACATCCTAACAACTACCAAACACCCTCACATAACCCACAACCAAATATCCTTGAGACTTGTCAAATGTTGGCCCAAACACAAGGGAGCCAACATGAGATGATGATGTTATTGCAAAAGGGTCAACAATTGATGTTGACTCAAATACAAGGGATTGAAAGGGAGCTCAAGGCCCAAATAGAGGTCCAAGATGCTCGCATCAATGCATTCATGGCCCATATCACGATGTCGGCCACTCGAGCTCCGCAACATGTTGAGGAAGGTTCATTTGGTCATGAAAGTCGGGTGTCTCCACAAGAAAGTCAACCCGATCGTGAAGCTACAAATGAAGAAGAGGGGGTCGATCAAGAGACCATTGTCGAGTGTTGCTTAGGTGGTGAAGATAGGGGAAGAATAGAGGAAGTTGAGGCTTCAAGGGCCAATAATGAGGAAGAGAGTGAACACGATTCTCGAGATAACTCTTGGGGAGCCAATGTATTGGCGATAAAATTGGATTTGTTCGATTTTCTTTGTGATGAACCACTAGACAATCCAAAGCCAAGTGAAGACATACCTCCTCTAGGCCATATTGACAAGGTGAGTGAAAAGGAGCGCAATACTTGGGAAAAAGAAGTAGATGCCTTGGAACTTGCTTTGTATGGGAATTTGGAGGATCCTAAACCCTCCAATGAAGAAACCTTGATGCCTTCTCCTCCTCTACCGCACTCGTTGCCTAGTCCCTTGTCTTGTGAGACGGTTGGTGAAGAGGATCCTTGTCGGGCGGTGGAAAAGAGTTCCACTCTCGACCCCGTAGAAGAAGCGACCCCCTTTGGGTGTGATCTCCCGCATCATAATGCCGAGCACGACTCTAGACCACTATACCTACCGGATGGTCATAAGAGTCGTCGCTATCATGGTTCCGAAGACCCGGAAGATCACGAGAACCCCGAGCATAATGAAGATGATCGCTTCTTCCCTCCGACTTGGAAGCTCTTGGAAGTGGCTAGGCTCGACCATGTGAGCTTAATTGAAGATGTTGCTAGAGCATTTGACTTACTCCTTCGAGCTCTTGATGGCTATGGAGGCGTAGTTGGTGATAGTAGCTAGTGTAAATATCTTTTCCCTTTTCTTTTGTGCTTGTATTTGTGTTTATGTTTGTATAGTTTGGTCTCTAGTTTTGTTAGCCTTTGTGGAACTCTTGTTCATTTGGATTTTTTGAAGAGCGATGTGAGGGAGAGAATTTGATGTTGTATTTGAGTTCATTGTGGTAGGTGTGAAGGAAAGATGATTCCTAGAGAGGAATGGTTAATGATAGAGCTCAGATCGTGAGTATGGAAGTCGGTTTTTGAAGCTTCGGTGAAGCTTTTGGGGTTTTGGAGGTCAAGAAGACCCATCCCGGGCGGGAAGGGATCTTCCCGACCGGGAAGGATATGTCATCCCGACCGGGAAGGAGCCCTCCCGATCGGGATGGAGGTGCAAAAATTGGAGCTTGCTGGAGTGCCGTCCCGACCGGGAAGGTGGCTTCCCGACCGGGACGAGTGTGTCATCCCGATCGGGACCATCCATCCTGACCGGGATGGTCCCCTTTCTCCTCTTTTAGCCTCTTCTTTGACATTTGAGCCCACCCAACCATTGTATACCCCCACCCAACCTCCCTACCCATCCTTGCTCATGTCATATGACCATTACACTTCATTTACATACCCTCACCTCATTTCTCTTCCCTTTACACCGAGTTTCACATCGAATCCCACTTCCCTCACACCACTACTACCTCTACCATGCGGTTCTATCAAGTTTGAAGAGGAATAGCATTGACGAAGACAAGCCTTGTGCCTATATTGATCTATGAGACGATGGAGCGAGTGAGTTGCTAACCTATTTCGGCAACTATCCTTTCTTTCCCGTCTTTTATAGCTTGTTTTCTTTCGTGTTTATTCCCTTCCCCTTGTACACTTTTGTGTCTTGGTGTCATGGTGGCCTTCGAGGCCTTGGTATATGTTGCTCACGACTCTCGATGATGTGATTACATCGAGAGTCATTTCAAAAATCCAAATTTTACAAGTTTTTCACCCTTTTTTTTGTTGGATTTAGTCGGATTTAGGCGGAATCCGGGCTAGGTGACTTGATTACACCTAGCCCTCCCCTCCCATTTCCTTTTATTTCCTTCTTTTTATTTCTTCCCCCATCCATATCTTTTTCTCGTCTCGGCCCTTGGTGACTTGATTACACCCCGGCCGGACACCTTCTACCCTTTTCTTCACTTTATTTTTGATTTTTAGCTTTATTTTCGTAGTTTCTTTTCTCTTTCTTTTGTCTCTCCGCACCCTACGATCGAGCATGAGGACATGGCTCGATTTAAGTGTGGGGGAGCGATATTCTATCGTAGTTAATTTTATTTTCTTAGTTTTTCGAAAAAAAATCTTAAAAATCCCTAAAAATTTGAAATTTTTTCACAAAAATCAAAAAGATTTTTCTTTTGTGTGTTTTCTTTTTGTGTCATTGTGTCGTATATTTGTTTTGTGTGCGTGTTTTGCCTCCCTTTCCCTTATAGGTTGCTTTAATCGCCGTTAACTTTGGAAGGCTTTCAAGACTCCCGGTAACATCTTATCCCTTTTTCCTCTTTGTTCCTTGTGGAGTTTGGAGGAGATGTGTGTTGTGGTGTGCTCGGGTGGAGCTTTGTAAAGTTTGTGGTTGTTTTGGTGGCTTGTTTGGATGATCGGGGTGGTATTTGTGTTGTGTATGTATTCATTTTGTGTTGTTTTTGTTTCGTTTCTTTTACTTCTTTTTCTTTCGTTCTTCGTTGTGTCTTTGATTTGTGTTGTGTTGTGTGTCTTGTGTGTAAACATTTTGCGAAAACCCGGTTTAGAGGCTAGTTTGTGAGAGTTTACTTTCCCTTCCTAGTTGTATAAATTGAGTCTTGGACTTGGATCTAGTAGAATGACCCTAAATCAATGAATTCGTTGGTCCTTTACCTTGAGTCCACCTAGCTTACTAGGAATTTACTACGGGATTTGCATTTTGACCATTATGACCAACCACGGTGTGAAAAGGCCTTGGTTACCGAGTCTCGTCCCTTAGGTGACCGTGTTTGGGATTGTTTGATTAGTCCAAGTTCTCCCCTTTTTGTGAGTATGAAGGGAAGACATCGTCCCGACATACCCATTTCCCTACTTCCTACACAAATCCACACAATAAAAATGCAATTTGTTGATCTCTCTTTCTTATTACTAAGGAATGCCAAAAAGCCGAATCAAGCCAAAAAGGGCTAAGAAAAGAAAAAGAAAGAAAATGAAAGAAAGAAAAGAATGAAGAAAAAGAAAAGGCACAAAAGCCAAAAAGAAAATAGAAAAGAAGAAAAAGAATGGCATGGCAAAACAAAGAAAAATGCAAAAGAAAAGAGAAAATGCCAAAAGAAAACCCGATTCACAAAAATAACCCCTACCTCTCAAAATAAGCCTTTTTCCGACTTTTGCCGTGAATAGCCTACCAAAGGACCGAGTCCCGAGGAAGGATGATAGAGGCATTAGTCGGTCTTCCCTCATTTTGCATGTTTTCCACCTTTTTACTTGGACTAGTTAGGCGGTTTTAGACATGGGACGACCCTCTTGGCTCACGCTAAAGGGGGCGGGGTCTCACTTACCTACAGTGTCGACTAACACCGTGGTTCTTCACTTTTCCACTCCGCCGATCGTCCCGTAGTACGTTTTTAGAAAGTTAGGAGGACCTAGGTAAGTTACCAACGTTTTTGTTGCTTTATCGTCATACTATTAGGGTTTAGTTCACCTTGGTTTGTATTGCTAGCTTGGGAACGTTGTCACTTACCTCGAGTCCTAAACCGGTGTTTTATTCACCGCTTTTTGAGGGAAGCGGTATTTGTTTTTCTTTAGGGTGCAACCGTTTATGTGTTCGTTTGTGTGTTTGTTTGTTTGTGTGTTTTGTGTCCGGTTGCATCCACAGTTTTGTCGCAAGACCCGACTTGCCTTGCGGAGTGCGCTTTTCCTCTAAGTGTACTCGCGTGAGTTGAAGGGGCGTAGGGTGCGCTAATACCCACTCGGATAGTTTAGTAGTTAGTATGTGCTTACTCGAGGGCGAGTAAGGGTTAAGTGTGGGGGAGTTGATAAGTGTCGTTTGTAGTTCCTATTTTGTAGGGTTTTGGTCCCATTTTCCTTGTATAATCGCTCCTTGGGAGCGGTTTATGGGCTTCTTATGCTTCCTTTAGTTCGTTTCAGGTTCCCGAGACCGATTTGGAAGAGTTGGAGCAATTCCGACTCAATACATACACATTTTGGAGCCAACGAAAGTAAGGAACGATGACTCGATGCCTTGGAGTCGACCCCGAGACCTTGGGACCCAATCCCGAGCCTCCGAGTCCCGAGAATCGGTGAGAAGCCCATGAGAACCAAGGAAGGACCAAAAAGATCATAATGGAGGCCTACAAGGCTCATCCCGTTCGGGATGGACTCATCCCGTTCGGGATGAGGTGCACAAACAAGGAGGCTACTGACCAGAGCCCATCCCGATAGGGAGCATGGCTTCCCGACCGGGACCG
Source organism: Agrostemma githago (assembly GCA_958450325.1). Classification (NCBI taxonomy): domain Eukaryota; kingdom Viridiplantae; phylum Streptophyta; class Magnoliopsida; order Caryophyllales; family Caryophyllaceae; genus Agrostemma; species Agrostemma githago. The sequence goes on from OY288250.1 coordinate 19,407,590, forward strand.
ACCCCGTCCCGACCGGGACCATCCCGTCTCGGCCGGGACGGCGTAGCTGTAACCCGCACTTGTTTTCTTTCTTCTCCCTTCCATTTGTAACCCTATATATACTCTTCCCTTGTTATGTTAAGCTTATGCCTTTCATTAGAGACAAAACCCTAGATAGATTAGCATAGATTAGTGTAGATTAGTCTATAGATTATCGTTAATATTAGATTAATGCTTGTAATTTGGGAATTCTACAAGATCTTCACCAAGCTTGACAAACATGGATGTTTGTTTTGGGTTCTTCCATTTAAGCAAGTTTCTTTCTTCTTTTCATCTTCTAGTTTGGTACAATCTCTTTTCCTTTCTCTTGTTCCTTATTTTATCATTCAAGTTTGTATCTTTGTTGATGTTATTGATTGTAGTTCATAGTTCTTGTTAGTTCCTTCATGTTTGTTTTGATTGCTTTGTTGATTCATCTTATTAGTGTTAGTTTTAGTATAGATATGTTAGAGTAGTATCTTGCTAGGGTTAGTAAGGTGATTAGGATGTTAATTGGATGATTAAGGGATTGTTGGAGATGTTGGTGGAAGATTTGGGTTTCCCCTTGGTTTGGTGCACATCACATGTTTGTTGAAATGCTTGAATGACTAAGTATGTGCGAATGCTTGTTTTTCTTGCCTTTCTCTTGTGGGTGACAGTTTTTTCTGGGTTCGGTCCCCTCTCTAAGTTGCGAGAGCCCGGTGAGGACGACCCCTAGGTCGGTCTAAGTTGCGAGAGCCCGGATTCGACCTAGGCCTATAGCGTGCTAGTAACCCCGATTGTGTTGTGTATCGCCGAGTTGGGTTTTAGGTGGAACCTCTAGGTGAGTCTAAGTTGCGAGAGCCCGGGCATTACCTAGATTACCCTACTACCTCCTTCACCTCTAGCTCTTCCTCGACCATTCCGTTACCCCTTTGACCCCGACCTAATCCTAGCCCGTTTCCTTTGGTAGTTCTCTTGCTTTAGACCTAGCTTAGCCTTAGTCTCCCCCTCCTTAGAATAGCTTGTCTCGAACTTAGTCCTAGACCGTAGCATACCTTAGTCCGACCTTCCGTCCCTGTGGATTCGACCCGACTTACCCTAGCTACCCTAGTTAGGTTTAGCCGGTTTTATTTGACGGTTGGGATTCACGACAAATCTCACCCATCAGGTTCGATGACGAGGATGATGTTTATCTGACCAAAGGGGAAGCTGTCCCCATTACCCTTGAAGAGGTCCGAAAGGCTAAGTCCAAAGCTTTAGCCACTAACCACCTTGCCACTGCTGGGCGCGCCGCTCCAACACCCGTCACTGAACCTGCCAGGACGGGGTCTACCCTCGAAGAGCCAAGCAATGACACGGCTTTAGTCCAACAACTGAAGAGGGTCCGAACTGATCTGACTATATGGCAACTACTGGTTAGCTCACAGGCACATCGGGAAGCACTGACTAAGGCTCTCGATGAAATCAAGGTCGATTCGCAAGCTACCCCTGCTGAAATGGTAGCTACTATCATGCCCTACCTCAAGGGCAAGTCTAAAAAGGAAGGCCCACTCATAACCTTCTCCGAAGCCGATCTGCCACCGTTTGGGCCCAACCATAACCTGGCCCTATATATCACAGTCATCTGCAAGGGTAAGTACCTCCCGATGACCCTTATCGATGATGGATCAGCCGTGAATGTCCTGCCTCTAAGGACTGCTAGAGCCCTCGGCATCACCGATGCCGACTACCTCCCGACCGCACAGACTATCCAGGCCTTCGACGGAAGCCCAAAACCAGTGGCCGGGGCCGTCAAACTGAAAATTATAGCGGGCCCAATCGAAAAAGAGTTAGAGTTTCAGGTGATTGATGTCACCTCATCCTTTAACTTACTACTAGGAAGGCCTTGGATCCATACAGTCAAGGCCGTGGCTACCCTACATAGGAAAGTCAAGATGCCACTTCAAGATGGCATCATCACACTAGAAGCTACTCCTATGACCGTGGCTACCTGTAACGCCACGAGCCGGGCGGAACCACGAGGATTCGACTTCGTGGGTATGATCGAAGAAGAATATCTTTTCAGGCCCTACTTCACTGCTAGCATCGTCGTGATGCTAGAAAATTTGGGCTACTTGCCGGGGGCTACCTTGAGACCACATCTTCCAGCTGGGAAGATCATCGAAATCCTAAATGATGGCGAATCACAGTTCGGGTTGGGGTATGCTATAACCCCAGAAAATGTGGTCCGGGCCGGTATTCACAAGGCTACCAACATTCTCAAGGGTACTTACATAGGCCCTTATAGCCCGAAGTTAACTGACTACTTCGTCACCCCTGTGTTCGGAGCTATTCAAGTGGGCCTCTACCAACCCACCATCACATATCCCAAGACCAAAACGGCTCGGGAATGTAACTATATCCCCGATGATATACTCACCATTATCCAGGCCGAGTTCGAGAAAGGTGAAAGCGACTCCGAGCCCGTGCTGGGGCTCCTATTTAGAGAAGACAAGACCGTCCCTGCTCCAAAAGACGATTTGGTCAACTTGATCCTCCGCAGCGATCGGTTCGACCCAACCAAGCTAATCACCGAGGTCGGTGCCAACACCGAGACAAGGGCCTGGAGGAAGATCGTCAAATGGACGGATGGTCAAGGACGGGTCTACAAGCTGACCACCGGCGAGGGAGATGTGCCGGATACTGAGTCCGAGTCTGAGTCTGAGTCTATGGGGTATGGTGCTAGAGTCGAGTCTGTAACCCCTCTTCCCTTAACCACTGAGGTCTCGGGGCCTGTCCCAAGACCTCTCCCTATCCCGCCACTGACCAATGATCAGATGGCAGCTCTATTCGAGCTATTTTCTAAATTTACCATTAATAATAATATCGAAAACCGTTCTGCTTACGACTTGTCTTATTTCCAAAATTTTCTCAATTTCAAAAATTTTATATGCAATGACATTGAGAAACCCGACGAACAGGTACCTCTGTCTCCGCATCTGATCGATCAGCTCGAACAAAGGGAGTCCCGAGATCCGGTAATCGAAGAAACCGAGTCCATCAATGTGGAAACCACTTTAGAGCCCCAGATGCTTAAGTTGGGCCTATCCTTAGATCCCGAGGAGAGAAAACAATTCACAGACCTCCTCTAGGAATTTAAAGATGTCTTCGCATGGTCCTACAAGGACATGCCGGGTATAGACAGGGAAATAGCTGAGCACCGAATACCCATCAAAGATGGGTGCAAGCCGGTAAAGCAGAAGCTCCGAAGAATGAAGCCCGAATGGTCTCTTAAAGTCAAAGACGAAGTAGACAAACAATTCAAGGTGGGCTTTATACAAGTGTCTGAATATCCAGACTGGGTTACAAACATCGTGCCGGTACCCAAGAAGGACGGCAAGGTGCGAGTATGCGTGGACTTCCGGGACCTAAATAAGGCCAGTCCAAAAGACGATTTTCCGTTACCACATATCGACATATTGGTGGATAATACGGCCGATCATGCCCTCCTATCATTCATGGACGGGTATGCCGGATACAATCAGATTAAAATGGCAGAAGAGGACATGGGTAAGACCACCTTCATTACACCATGGGGGACTTACTGTTACACTGTCATGCCATTTGGGCTTATCAATGCCGGGGCCACTTATCAACGGACCGCCACTACTTTGCTACACGACATGATGCATAAGAAAGTGGAGGTCTATGTGGACGACATGATCGTCAAATCCAAGGACCGAAGCGGGCACATCTCGGCCCTAAGAAAGTTCTTTATCCGGCTACGTAAATACAACATGAGACTGAACCCACAAAAATGCAGTTTTGGGGTAACGTCGGGCAAATTACTGGGCCATATCGTTAGCCAACGCGGCATCGAGGTCGACCCAGCTAAAATCAAAGCCGTCACCGAGATGCAGCCACCCAAGACCGAAAAGGAAATAAGGGGGTTTCTCGGAAAAGTCCAATACATCAGCCGTTTCATTTCGAAACTAACTATGGTATGTGAGCCTATTTTCAAAAAACTAAAGATCGGAGAACGGGTACTATGGGACGACAAGTGTCAAGCGGCTTTCGACAAAATCAAGGAGATTCTGTCTGCTCCGCCGGTATTAATGCCACCTCAACACGGTTTGCCTTTGTCATTATACCTAACGACAACTGAGACGGCCATGGGGGCTATGCTGGCCCAGACAGTTGATTCAGAAGAACGGGCTATTTACTACATCAGTAAAAAGTTTCTCGAGTACGAATGCAAGTACACCATGCTCGATAAGACGTGCCTAGCCTTGGTTTGGGCCACTAAAAAGCTCAGACACTACATGCTCAGTCACGAGGTACATGTGTTATCCAAAATGGATCCTATCAAGTACTTATTCGAGAAGCCCATCCTTAATGGCAGGATGTCCAGATGGACTTTAATGTTATCTGAGTTCGACCTCAAGTTTGTACCATTAAAAGCCATCAAAGGTCGGGTAGAAGCCGAGTTCCTCGCAGATAGCCCGATATCCGAAGAAGGCCACACCGATACTTGGGCTTTCACTGACGAAGACATATTCCATACCGATACCGAGACATGGGATTTATATTTTGATGGAGCATCCAACTTCCGAGGATTTGGAGTCGGAATTCTTTTAATCTCACCCCGAGGGGAACACACTCCCTTATCCATCAAGTTGGACTTCGACGTGACCAACAACGCAGCCGAATACGAAGCATGCATTCACGGGTTGCAAGCCGCCGCTGATTTAGGGGTAACAAACCTCCGGATCCACGGTGATTCTTCACTGGTCATCAATCAAGTGCTCCAAAAATGGAAAACTCGGAACGCCAATCTCGTGGCTTACCAAGCACGAGTACGGGTTCTAGAGAAACAATTCCAAAAGGTAGAATATATCTACCTGCCCCGGGAGGAAAATCAGTTTGCAGATGCACTTTCCAAATTAGCATCTTTACTGAATATACCGGACCATCTTACCGGCATGCCAATCTGTGTTGAAAGACGGTCCGAGCCGGCCTATATCCATGCCATTCAAAATATCGAGATAACTGACCCAGAACCTTGGTATCAAGCCGTCCTAACCTACCTGACAACGGGAGAATATCCCCCGAAAACTGAAAACCGGGCCAAAAAGGCTTTGCGAAGGTTGGCAACCCAATTTGTTCGTACGGACGACGGGCAGTTGTACAAAAAGACAGCACATGGGGCTTTCCTCCTGTGTATCGACAAAACGCAGGCCGAAAAGGTCATGGCCGAGGTCCACGACGGTGAAAACGGTCCGCATATGAACGCCCATATGCTATCCTGTAAAATCATGAGGCTCGGGTATTACTGGAACACCATGGAAACAGACCGCCAGTTATATGTCAAACACTGCCATAACTGTCAGATCTTTGGCAATGTAGAGCATATGCCCTCTTCCCTATTATATACCATGACATCACCATGGCCATTTTCGAAATGGGGTATTGACATAATTGGAAAGGTGCATCCTTCCGGGACAGGAGGACATTGCTTCATCTTGGTGACCATCGACTACTTCACCAAATGGGTCGAAGCCGGGTCGTACCGTGTATTGAACGACAAGCACGTGGCCAAATTCATCCAAAACAAGATCATATGTCGATATGGGATCCCTCACGAATTTATCAGTGATCACGGGACCCACTTTCAAGCTGAAACTGCCACATTACTAGCAAAATATAAAATTCAAAGGCACACATCTTCACCCTACCGACCCCAAACAAACGGAGCGGTAGAAGCGGCCAATAAAACAATTGTCCCCATACTTAAAAAGATGGATGAGAATTATCGGGATTGGCCTGACAAAATACCCTTTGCCTTATGGGGGTATCGAACATTAATTCGCACCGTAACCGGAGCAACTCCATATTACCTGACATATGGAATGGAAGTAGTCCAACCAGTCGAGCTAGAGGTGCCATCTCTCAGGATGTTGCTTGAAAGCCAAGTACCTGAAGCAGATTGGGTCCAAGCCCGGTACGATTCGCTAGTCCTTTTAGACGAACGGATCCCGGGCTCTCAATAATATTCAAGTATATCAAAAGAGAATCCAACGGGCTTTCAACAAAAGGGTTAGGCCTAGGAACATTAAAGAAGGGGATTTGGTCCTGAAATCGGTTCGTGCCTTACTACCGGTTCACCCAAGGGGAAAATTTAAACCCAATTGGGCTGGGCCATACTTAGTCAAAAAGGTCCTATCAGGAGGAGCGGTGATGCTGACAAACTTGGACGGGAACGAGTTCGTCAACCCGACCAACTTGGACCAGTTGAAGCGCTATTACCCATAAACCCCTATCTCAATGTCATTTGCAAAAGTTTATAAAAATTTGTCTTTTTATAAATTTTCAATATTTTAGACAAGTCAATGAGTTAGAATTAATTATTCTACCGTCGCACATCTCGAATCAATAATCTTGATGTATTTCGAAAATTGCAAAAGAAAAAATCAATCAAATCAAATTTCGAACTACGTTTGGTTTGATTCCGCTAATTGTGGATACGTAGGCAACCCCTCAAAAGGGTACAACCACTGCAATAACGAAAAGACGGGAACGGTATTCAATAATATGTCTTCTATTAATATCTCGATAAACTCGGGAATTACAACAACAACAACAAAAAAAAAAACGCCAAAAATACAAAAAATCACACCAAAAAATAATAGTAATATTCAAATAATAAAATAAGGAGACTAGTATCCGGGCATCTTCCCCTTTCCCTTGTCCTTCGGGTCGCGTGGAGCCCGAGGTCGCCGAGGTGGGGATGAGCGTTCCCTAATCACAAGTGTAACACCCGCTAATTTTCTAGGCGTTGTTATCTATTCTGTTATGACTCCGTCATGACTCTGTGATTTTTTTTTTCTGCCTTCAGTATCCTTCATTTTCAAACTTCATAATATTTTCGAGTCAAATATTATTTATTTTCATTAAAATATTTTAAATATTTTATTTTCCTTTAATAAATCTATTTATTAAATTTTCGTCGCAAACTATTTATTTAATTCACAAAGAATCTCATTTTATACGAACTATCATTTTAAGCTTGAATTTGGGTTATTTATTTTTCTATAAGAGCCCAAATACGTTTATATAATATTTCTAACTAAGAAAATATTTTTATTTATGAAAATATATCATTTAATGATTTTATTACGAAGTTTCGTAATTAATTATTTTTGGACGCGCGGTTTACTTGAATTGATTTGAAATACCTTTAATAATTTTACGATTCTTCTTTTTATCAACTTACAATTATTTTGGAACCTTTTCTCACATGTTGGACCGTGACAACCCTTGTCACACCCCTTACTACACATTTTATTACACATTTCATTTTATGATGTTTAAGCCTTAGATATTTTTTTTTCTCACCCATTTATTTTTGGCCTTAAACACAAACTCTTCACACTCCCTTCCTCTCTCATTTTGGCTGAATTGTGCATGTATTATGACATAGTTTTCATCAAAATTTACTTATCATTTATGCTTTAGAAAACCATCCACTTTCTTATCATTCATTTTACAAAAAATTAAACATTTCCTCCCTTTGTCTCTCTTGGCTGAGATTTTCCAGCAGATTTTCTAGCCAAATTTTGTCTCAAAGTGAGTCTTGATCGTCTCATTTTCATCTCCAAATTAATCGTCACTCCGATCCCTTCGTTAAGGTAATAATCGATGTTGTTTTCGATCGATATTTGCCTTCATTTTCTTAGTTTTCTCATGGTATTTTTCCACCATGTTTTTCATGTGTTGAAGGATTTTTGAATGATCCCGAAGCCGAGGAATATATTATCGATTCAGACTTGGAGTAGAGGTAACGTCGATGTTACTCGGTATTTCATGATTTTAATTGTGTATTTGCATGTATATATTTTTATATTTTATTTTGACAATATATGTATGTCACAAAATCTGGAAAATTTTCAAAAGTTGAAAATTTGCATGTTTCGGTATTTTTATCGCTTTTACGAGATTAACGATTAAATCGTCATATTAATTTGTAAAATCATAATATTCGGCCTAAACATGTAATATTTGTTTATATTCTGTAAAATTGATATTTTTGATGATTTATAATAATTTAGGATTTTTCTGATATTTTAAATATCGATTATTGAATTATTACCGTTTACGGACAAAAACGATTAAAAGCCGATTTTTAGTTCTAGTACCTAAACATTTTATCTTAATCTGATTTTTGGCGTGGTGAAACTTTCTGGTGAAATAAAAGTTTCTGAATTTTTTCATAATTTTTCGGAATTGTTAAGTTGATGAATTAATTAATCACTTTAAATCATCGTTTATCGTTAAAACCGTGTTTGTTGTTTAAATTCTCGAATTCTGGCCTTTGGTTTGAATCTGTAAAAAAATGTGATTCTGATGATTTCATATTAATATATATTTTTATGATTTTTAGTGCCTTAATAAAATGTTAGGAACGATAAGTTTATTAATGAAATCGTTAATTGTGAAAACGGGTTTAAATGACGGTTTTGTTGGAATTTGTTAAATCTGGAATTTTGGAAAAAATCTGAAAAATTTATATTCTGGAAAATCATGATTTTTAAGTTTAATAATAATTTTTGGATATTAATACTTAAATCGTTTTGTAATTACTATTTTTATTAATCGTTATTGTCGAGATTAGACGATTAACAGGAAAACGCTTTAAAAACCGAGTTTTATGATTCTGGAAAATTTTCTTTTCTGGACAGAATGTCCATAAATATGTTTTAACTATTTTACGTAATTTTTGTAATATTTATTAAAAGTCTTTAATTAATAATTATGGATTTTCGGACAAATTGTGCTTTATCGTTAAAATTCTTCGTCTTACATAAAAGAATTATTTTTCCAGCAATTTTGAAAATATTGAAATCTGAAACTTTAAGAGTTAAATCATCCCTTAACATACTCTAAATATATTCATTGGTTTAATTAAATAAAAGACGTTAAAGATTTAATTTGACCTTTTGCCGTAAAATCCTATTTATAATCGTATTGTCGTAACTAATAATAATTAGGGAATTTTAGTTTTATAAATTTTGGAAACACCCTAATTAGTAGTACTAAAGTGTTTAAGACATTTTTAATTATTTTGTAAACACTTGTATGGTTTTTCAATAATTTCATAAATCTAAATACTCTCACTTTGATAAGTAATATCGTTAAGGCCGAAAGTACTAGTTTTTATAAATCTATATTGTTTACTAAAATGTCAAATTAGTATAAACTAATATTTTCACTATTTTGATATAATGCTATTTGTAGTAAACTTTCTAAAAATAGAAGTTTCCTAAAATAGAAAGTTTCCTCTTTTAGAATATAAATGTTTACTTATTTTATCCTCATATTATTTATATTGATTATATCTTTTGAATATCGATAATGGCTTTGTTTTGGAGTTATGGAATAAGGACAAGTGTGAGGTTAGAGTAATATATTCTAGGGTTTACGGTTTTGCCATCAACTATAAGGCTAGTGTATCAGGAATCGGTACATTGGTTGTTGAACCGGGTGACAGGTATCCCGGGAGTTGTGTACATTTTGACCTTAAGCTTAGGCCTCGCAGTAAGTTGCCGTCATAAGTTGAACTGGGTGACAGGTAATCCCAGGAGGGGTGTGCATTGTCTTAAACTAGGGCCACGCATTTATAAGTCGCCGCTCTATTATAGTTGAGTAGCCTAGTTAGAGACCGAAGTTTGATTTGTTTGAACTAAGTTCTCGAAGCTAGTTTTTAGTATTCTCCTAGTGAAAGTCTAGCCGTCTACATTACTCCTATCCATAACGCCATTTTGAATATTTTTATTATTATCGATATATTTTCATTTGCAGGTTGGCAAATGTTTTATGTTTTCTTCGGAAAACTCATTTTATTTATATTGTTTCGTTATGTGAAGTTTTTCACTGAAAGCTTATTTTTAATATGCTGTTTTACTATTTTCCATTTTTACTATTTTTCTATAATAGTAATTACAGTTTTAAAATCCTGTTATACGGCTGGGAGAACGTTGGCGTTGCTCCCCACTGATTGTGGCTGTTATGTTTTTAACATGGCAGGTATATGTGTTTTCCTTCGGGTGGGCTAGCGAGCAGTTATGGATCCTGCTTGTTTTAATCAGATCACTGTATTATGGATTGTTAAAACCCTTTTTATGGATTTTATTTATTTATTTATTTTTGTAGCCATTTTTATTTTATGGCTTATGTATTGACTTACCATTTTTATTTAATCAAGACATAGCTACAGTATGTTATAATCCCACTTCTACAGTGTTTCCGCCACTGTATTGCGTTAGAATTTCTAGGGGATTACAACAAGGGGAACCTCTTTAGCGCGAACCCGCTTCTTTGACGACGGGTCTTCAATCACAGTCTTCGGCCCAAGTCGGGCTCGCACATGCTCGGGTAGCCTATCCTGTGGGCCAAGTCGGTCCTGCACGGCTAGTCTAGGGCCCAGTCTCTTTTCCAAGTAAGTCTGGGGGCTCACCTTCCCCCAAGCACCTTTAGCACTAGACCCTCCAGCCTGAGTCTTAGTCTTCTTCTTCTGAATGGACATTAGACGAACTAGGGTAGCCGGAGTGTCTCCTTCATCAAAGAACCCCCTATTGTCTTCAGCTTGCTCCCTCCTCAGCAGGTCGAAGGCTTCGTCAACCTTCAAAGCAGCTCGGGCCTTGGCATCACCTGCTTTGGTCTACTTCATGTATGAGTCTGAAACCCATATCGTATGGCGAGATTTGGAAACGGGCCAAGTGTGCCGAGTATACCATCTTTGCGCCCAAGTATCGCACATCACATCAGTCAGTTGGGTAGGGTCACTCACAACTGCTTCAATTTCTGGTATCCGTTGAGCCCGTCCGTACTGCCTTAGTATGCGATCCGGGTAAAGATGAACCGTTTGCCTGAAAGATAAGATTACTTGGTAGCGGGCTCTGTCCCTCGGGTCCAAGCCGGACCAAACTTAGATTGGCCACCATGGCACAACCCATCGAATTAGCCGCCCACCGTGGATTGATAACACCTCGTCCCAATACTTCTGCGTAATCTGACGAGAAAAGTCAATGGCCCGTCTCCTCGTCATCACTTGGTTGTGACGGTAGTTGCTCGCATCAAGAGGAGGGTCTATCACTGATAGCCTCTCATACAGCCAAATATGAAAAGGGAAACAAAAAACATGAGATCCCAAGACGAAACAGGCGTCCGCCTGATGACACTCGATCGAGTGCCAAGGTGACTCGGTCGAGTGGCATCCCTGAGAACGAACAAGGGGATTTTTACGAAGGCACTCGATCGAGTGCCAGGGTGACTCGATCAAGTGTCCACTGCAGTAGCCAAATTCTCGAAAAAAAATAAAAAAAATCAAGAAATCAAGAAAAATAAAAATCCGACATACTTGCAGCAAACGGGTACTTTCGGTGAGACGAATGGACAAATCTCTCTTGAAGTTGTCCAAGCCTTGGATTATTTCACCCGTGATCAACCAAGCCGGACTATGCTCCGTCTCCATTAAATCAACCACGGTTAATTGACGGATATGACCCATACATGATAATAAATTGATGTGCCCCTCAAAGGCATAAACATGGAGCATGCAAAAAGAAAAGGCCCTACGGATGTGAATTGATCTCACCCGGAGATCATGCGGGTTTATAAACTTCTCAGCCAGGTCAATCAAGGAAACCGTGTTGTCATCCTGGGTCATTCGAGACACTTCATTGTGGGAGAGGCCTAAAAATTCTCGAAGCTTCCTCCTCAAGTCATAGACCGAATACGGGATGGCGGGTCGAAGCATTGGGTTCAATCCTCCTACAGCTGCAATCTCCTCAGGTAAAGGGCAGACTTCGCCCCGAGGAAAGGCAAAGACATGATATATGTCGTCCCAGTAAGCCAAGCATGCATCCAGGAAATAGCGATCAACCACCATCTGACGGAACGGGTACAGCTGAGTTATGCCCGTCTGGTTCAAGACCACCCTATCAGCATCCCTAAATTGTCGGGACCATGCCTGCAACATGGCGCTCAACCTATCGATTCCCATGCTAGATTTCCTAAGAGAATAAAGAGACTTTGTTTTTGCCTTAAGGGAAATAAAGAGGCTTTCTTTTAAGAAGGGATGATTTGTGATGGAATTATGAAGAAAATCAAGGGCAAGGAAGGGCTATATATAGTATTAGCCTTGGAAACTTTTAGGAAAAGTTTCCTAATTCTAATCAGAATCAAACCATAAGCCTAGTCCCGATACTAGCACGGAAATATTCATCCCGAACTTTCCTAATTTTTTTAGGAGTCAATCTTTTCTCAAAAATTTCCAAATTTCAAAAATTTTAAAATTTCAAAAAATGTCAAGAAATTTCAAGAATTTCAAAATTCAAGCTTTCAAAAATCATTTTCCCCAGCACGAGTCATTTTACTACCTACGTGTTGCATGCATTTTATGTGACTTGTACAGGTACGACTCAAACAGGGACATGCAACCCTCTGAATCTCCCTAGCATTTTCACGGGATGGGCCTACACACAGGCGCACCCAGGACTTACGCGACAAATCCAAATGCCCCACGGAGTATTATTATCAGCCCAGGTATGATTTCTAGCTTATGGCTGGCGAGCCCTTCACGCTAGTCTAATGGACTATAAACGACCCGAACGGAAGTCTACCAGGTCTTAACGGGCTTGGTAGCTACTCTGACTTTCGCCATGTCCAAGCCTCAGTCAGAGTGGGGGCTCTGTAGACACCCGCATTTTGACTGCCAGGTGTCTGTGGCAGTTTCCAAAAAACACACCCGATGATGATCGGACGCTAAAGTGTTTCTACGCGCTCGAATACGGGCTCAAATCCATTAGTTGCTGGCTAACACACTTACGGAGTACAAATCTCACAAAATCAACCTCGAATCCAGGCGCAGTGGATCATTCCGAGTCAAACAAGACTAATTTGGGCCAAAACCGACACCAGAATTGAAACTGACTTTTAGCGATTGGATCAAACCCGGTCAAAGTCATTTCCGAGACACACAAAACAACCCCACATATCATCAAAAGTCCAAGTCAAACATAAAACCCATCAAACATCCAAAGTCAAGGTCCAAAAGACTAACCCGCGCGACCCAGCTGGGCCACTCGATCGAGTGCCCGACCCACTCGATCGAGTGGGCCTGTTTCAAGCCCGACTGCAGGCGTAACGGGCCACTCGACCGAGTTAGCTGCCTACTCGGTCGAGTAACCCTAACCGGGTGCCCTATAAGCAACCCCATGCAACACACAATAAACATCTTTTTCAATCCTTACACAACCCTAATCAAACTTTTGGCATCCTTACAACCCTAATCTCAACCCTAATTCTACTAAGAAATTCTACACTAGCAAACCCTAAACCTAGTTTTAGGAATCAAACCCTAACCGCCATAACTCAACCTCCATAAAACCTCGAAGCTCCCGTGTTAAAGCCACTACTACGAGCCTTATTCCGAGACAAGAACATGTAGGTTGAGGGTGCAAAAATCCCGTTTCTTCTCTTCTTCCCTTCTCCTCGTCTCGCGTCGTCGTTGTCTTCATACGGGTCGCATTTTTTTTATTTTATTTTTATCGTTATTATCGCATCCTAATATCACTAACATCGATAGTATCAATATCAAGACATTAAAATACTTGTTGATTTGTGTCGAATGTGAGTGATGGTGGGCTAAGGAAAACCGAACATACAAGTGTACTGCACACAGCGTTGACGGTCGCTTATCCCATCACCCCGATCATTTGATTATTGAAACAAGTTAACCTAAACCATAATTTGTTTATTTTTTGCATCGTTATTCGAGTCGCATATTTACGTCGATTTTCAAAAACAAGTATTCTATTTAATAAGGGTCGATCCATTAGATTCGATACCAATTCCCTAATTGGATGTCGAATCTAGCGATCTAGTCATATAAATTAATTAGCGCGATTTACCCATATCGCGATAATTAATTTAAGACGACTAAAATTAAGTTATTTTTTTATTTTCACTCTAGTATTCCATATCGATTCAATAGTCGAATATGGGATACCACGAGTATTCAAAATTAGAATCGAATATAAATCCCGCAATATTTATATTCGATTCAACAAAATCAACGATTTATAAAATCCGAGCCGAGCATAAATTGTGCAATATTTATGTCCGATTCGGTAAAATCGTCGAATTATCAAAAATCAAAAGCAATTTCAAAATCAATAATTAAATTGCAAACGAACCCAGTTCGTACAGGTGCCACTCGACCGAGTGCAATAGGCCACTTGATCGAGTGACATCACAAAAACAGAGCAGAATACGTTTTCTGACCTCAACTCGGTCGAGTCTCGCAATGACTCGATCGAGTGGCAACGTACTCGGCCGAGTTGGTTTGTAACTCGGTCGAGTAGGGTCATGAAATCCGGACAGAACCCTTTTCAGAGGTCCACTCGGTCGAGTCCCTCAATGACTCGGTCGAGTGGCCCCTTTATCGCATCAAACCGCGAGTCCTACAAGTTATTCGAGTCTCGCTCATATCTTTTCGTGACCTAGGTCAACACGTGCCTAATTAATCACGTGGAATGTCTATTCAAAACCATGCATTAATTCATTCTCGTCATTCAATTTTATTCAATAATTTGCATAAACCGTTAAATATCGTTACATCGTTACTAACGCGTTTGTTATTTGATAAGTGTAGTTTGTAGTGCCTAATTTGTTGTGTTTTGGTCCCGTTTTCCTTGTGGAATCGCTCCTTGGGAGCGGTTTTTAGGTTACTTATGCTTCCTTTAGTTCGTTTTAGGTTCCCGAGACCATTCATGAAAAATTGGAACGATTCCGACTCGTTTCATACACTTTTGGAGCCAACGAAGTGAAGGAACGATCACTCGATGCCTTGGATTTCATCCCGAGACCTTGGGACCCATTCCCGAGCCCCTTAGGCTCGATCCCGAGTCCCGAGAATCGATGAGAAACCCATGAGAGGCAAGGAGGGACCTTAAAGATCATATTGGAGGCCTACAAGACTCATCCCCGACGGGAAGGACCTCATCCCGTCCGGGATGAGGTGCACAAATGCGATAGCTTCTGTCCTGGGTCCATCCCGATCGGGACTACCTCATCCCGACCGGGACCACCTCATCCCGACCGGGAAGAGCAATAACACAGCCTGGTGTTATTGATAACACAGCCCGGTGTTATGCTTGATCCCGACCGGGAAGATAGCTTCCTGACCGGGAAGGATGGCGCATCCCGACCGGGAAGAAGTGTTGTAGCCCGTAATTGCTTCTTTCCTTCTCCTTATTCATTGTAACCCTATATATACCCCCTCTCTTGTAATCTTATGTTATGTCCTTCATTACCCACTAAACCCTAGACTACTTTAGCATAGATTAGCATAGATTAGTGTAGATTAGTCTTTAGTTTATCGTTAATCTTAGTTTAACTCTTGTATTAAGGGAATTCTTCAAGATTCAACCAAGATTGACAACCTTGGGAGATTGTTTTGGGTTTTTCTCATTAATGCAGGTTTCAATCTTTCTTCCTCTTGTTAGTAGGTATAATCTTCTTATTCCTTTTACTCCTAATCATTGTTTAATCTTTCAAGTTTTAATCTTTGATTGTTGTTTGTTGTTCTTGCTAGTTTCTTTATGTATGTTTTGTTGTTTGTGTTGATTCATCTTTTTATGGTTAGGATTAGTTTAGTTATGTTTGAGTAGCCCTCTTGCTAGGGTTAGTAGGGGGATTTGGTGGTTTAATGGGTGATTAAGGGTTTGTTTAAGATGTTGGTGGAAGTTTTGGTTGCCTCTTGGTTAGATGCATAGAACACGCTTGATGAAATGCTTGAATGACATGTAGATCCATATGTTTGTTTTTCTTGCCTTTTCTCTTGTGGGTGGTGGTTTGCTAGTAGGTTTGGTTCCCTCATTAGTAGCGAGAGAGTGGTGAGGATGACCTCTAGGTCGGTCTACGTAGCGAGAGCCCGGACGTAACCTAGGCTACAAAAGCACGCTAGTAACCCTGTTTGTCATGTGTGTCGCTAGGTTGGGTTCTTGCGCGAGAGCGAGGAACCTCTAGGATGGTCTACGTAGCGAGAGCCCGGACTACACCTAGATAACCCGACTACCCCTTCACTTTAGCTCTTCCTGGATCATTCCATCACCCTTGAACCCGACCTAATCCTAGCCCTTTTCTTATTTGTTTTCTTCGTTACCTTAGTCATAGTCCTAGCCTTCTCCCCTTCTTATCATTCTAGTTTAGCTTAGTTCGTTGACCTAGTCTCGTGTTTAGGTGACCTTAGTCTAGACGCCTCACAACCATCCCCGTGGACTCGAACCGACTTGCCCTATCTACGTGTTAGGTGTAGTTGGTTATTATTTGACGGTGGAGATCCACGGCAAATCCCTACCATCAATTTGGCGCCGTTGCCGGGGACGGTGCTAATTTAGACTTTGTTTTCCTAGTTACTTGACTTTGTCTTTTGTTTTGTGTTTTTCTTTTTGTCCCTTTGTTTCTTGTGTGTGTGAAGTTTATTTCCTTCTTGTCTAGTGCTCAAAAAGCACTAGACTTCTCACGTTTGCTCCTAGTCCACAGTTTTTGCCTAGAGGTGGTCGCCATCCTCTTCTTTACAACTCAGAGCCGCATAAACGGACAGTTGCTAGATTGAGAGGTTTCCAACCGAGTACAAGCCAAGATTTCGAGCGAGCATGAGGTTTGATCTAAACTCCCCACACTTAGGAGCCAATATGAGCTACTCCTCTCCCTCTTTGGATCAAAGCTATGACATGACGACTCCTAATTACTATCAAGCTTCATGGGGTAATCAAGACACTAGTGGATATGAGCTTCAAGGATGTGGAAACGGCTACCAACAAGTGAATGCTTATCAATCCTATGATCATGGTGACTATTACTCAAGCTATCAATGCGAACCCACCATGTTTCACCACGATTCACCGTATGGAAGCCAATTTCCCCAAAACCCACCACATTACCCTTCACCTCAACCACAATATGAACCCCATAACCCACAATACTACCAATCACCTCAACCTTGCCACCAACAATATGATGCTCCACTCCTTGGGTATCATCAAGATTTTCAAGGAGCATTACAAGACCCCAATGACCACCAATCGCCAAACTTGGAGTTGTATCAATCGATTCTTCAATTGCAAAGGAGAAACCAAGAAATGGCCATTCAAATGCAAAAGAATCAAGATGAATTCATGGCCCAATATCAAAGGGAAAACAAGGCGATGGATGCTCGATTAAATACGTTAACGGTTAAAACCTTAATGTTTTTATCCCGAACGTCACAACTAGATGAAGGGTGCCCACTTGAGAAAGGGGAGCAACCTAATCACGAAGACGCCGATGTAGTTTCTTTTGAAAGCAAAACTTGCTTTGAAGAACCTCAATCGTCTACCCAAAAAGAGACGAATAAGGATATGACCCTTGGTGAAGGCATTGTTGGTGAGGAATTGGAGGAGGGTATTGAGTTGAATGAGTTGGTGGAATTTGTGAAGTTGTTGGGTGATAATGACAAGCCCAAGTTGTCCTTGTCCGAGAATGTGGATAAGCATCAAGAACCCCTTGTAAGTATACCAAGCAATGGTTTGGAAGAGATTGAAACCGCCGGTAGAAGTTTCAATTCTCTCCTCCAAGATGATGTGGGGACAAGTGATAAAGATGGGGAACCACAACTTGAGGAAGGTGTGGGGATGTGCAACATGGAAATGGGGCCAAAGCCGTTTTTTGTGCCTCATGATGAAGACTTGAAGCTTGCTAGCGATTGGAGACGGTGCCTAGGGAGGAAGAGGTCGGTGAAGCTCGTAGGATGGATAGACCCCGGAGACAACACGAAAGATGACGTTGGGTCTTTTGAGGACTACTTCTTGCCTCCACCTTGGAGGCCGTGGAGGATAGCTTGGCTCGAGCACTCTTTGGGCCGTCTTTATGATGTCGGTCCTGCGTTCGACTTGCTCCTCCATGCCTTTGAGGGCTATGGTTGAAGAATGAGAGTCCACCATCCTCAGTTTGACGGAGTTCCTAAAGAACCGTCATGTTGTATATTCCCCTTTCTCTCTTCTCTTTAGTTTTTGTGTTTGTAATTGTGTTTTTTATGATTTTGTTTCTAGGATTTGTTTGTTTTTGTGGGATCCTTGTAATTTCGGTATTTTGATGAGCGATGTGAGGGAGAGATTTTGATGAATGCTTTGATCTTGTTTGGTAGGTGTGAAGTGAAGATGAATCCTAGAGAGGAATGGTTGTGGTTAGAGTTTGGATTTTGAGTTAGGGAGTCGGTTTTTGAAGCTTTGGATGAGCTTTTGGGGTTGTGGAGAGTTAGAAGACTCCTCCCGTCCGATAAGAGAGCATCCCGACCGGGAAGGATGAGGCATCCCGACCGGGAAGGAGCCATCCCGATCGGGATGAGGGTACCAAAAATCGAACTTTCTAGAGTGCCATCCCGACCGGGACGAGAGCTTCCCGACCGGGACGGCGTGTCATCCCGACCGGGACCATCCATCCTGACCGGGATGGCCCCACGCTCCTCTTTTTGGTCTCTTCTTTGTCTTGTGAGTCCACCCAACCACTTTATGCCCCCTCCCAACCTCCCTACCTATCCTTGCCCATATCATACAACCCATATACCTCATTTACATACCCTCACCTCATATTCTATTCACTTTACACCGAGATTCACATCAAATCCCACCCTCTCATACCATTACTACTTCAACCATGTGTTTCTATCAAGTTTGAAGTCGGATGACAATGATGACAACAAGCAAAGTGCCTTTATTGATCATTGAAGACGATGGAGTTCGTGAGTTGCTAACCTATTGGTAAGGCAACCCTCATTTCTTTTCCGTCTTTTGTTGCTTGTTGCCCCTTGAATACTCCCCTTCCCCTTTGTCAAGGTGGCCCTCGGGGCCTTGATAATGGTTGCTCCCGACTCTCGATGATGTGACTACATCGAGAGTCATTTGAAAAATCCAAATTTACAAGTTTTTCACCCTTTTTGTAGGATTTAGTCGGATTTTGGCGGAATCCGGGCTAGGTGACTTGATTACACCTAGTCCTCCCCTCCCATTTCCCTTTATTTCTATCTTTTTATTTCTTCCCCCTTCCATATCTTTTTCTCGTCTCGGCCCATGGTGAATTGACTACACCCCGGCCGGACACACTCTACCGTATTCTCCGCTCTAGTTTTTGATTTTTAGCTTTATTTTCGTAGTTTCTTTTATTTTCTTTTGTGTCTCCACACACTACGATCGAGCATGAGGACATTGCTCGGTTTAAGTGTGGGGGAGCGATATTCTATCGTAGTTAGTTTTATTTTCGTAGTTTTTCGAAAAATCTTTAAAAATCCCTAAAAATTTTAAAAAAATTCACAAAAATAAAAAAGATTTTCTTTTTGTGTGTTTTTCTTTTGTGTCATTATGTCGTATATTTGTTTTGTTGTGTGGTTTGCCTCCCTTTTTCCTTATAGGTTGCTGAAATCACCGATAGCTTTGGAGAGCTTTCAAGACCCCCGGTAACATCTTTTATCCCTTTTTCCCCTTTGTCTCTTGTGGAGTTTGGAGGAGATCGTGATGTTGTGTGCTCGGGTGGAGCTTGATGCATGTTTCTGGTTGATTTGGTGACTTGTTTGGAAGTTCGGGGTGGTGTTTGTTTTGTTTTTGTGTTTGCTTTACTTTGTTTTGTTTTGTTATCTTTGTCTCTTTTTCTTTCGTTTTCGTTGAGTCTTTGTTTTGTGTGTGTAGTGTGTCATGTGTGTAAAAGTTTTTCGAAAACCCGGTTTTGAGGCTAGTGTGCAAGTGTTTACTTTCCCTTTCTAGTGGTATAAACCGAGTCTTGGACTTTAGTCTAGTAGAATGACCCTAAATCAATAGTTTCGTTGGTCCTTTACCTTGAGTCCACCTAGCTTACTAGGGATTTACTACGGGATTTGCATTTTGACCATTATGACCACCCACGGTGTGAAAAGGCCTTGGTTGCCGAGTCCCGTTCCTTAGGTGACCGTGTTAGGGATTGTTTGATTAGTTCAAGTTTTCCACCTTTTTGTGGGTTTGAAGAGGGATCGCGACCCCCGACTTACCCATTTCCCTACCTCCTACACATTTCCACACAATAAAGTTGCAATTTGTTGAAATCTCTCTTTCTTATTGCAAAAAGAAAAGCCTATAACTCAAATCAAGCCAAAAGGGCATAGAAAAGAAAAAGAAAGAAAATGAAAGGAAGAAAAGATTGAAGAAAAAGAAAAGGCATAAAAAGCCAAAAAGAAAATAGAAAAGAAGAAAAAAAAGAAATGGCATGGCAACAAACAAAGCAAAAATAAAAAAAAAAAGAAAGAAAAATGCCAAAAGAAAACCCGTCTCACAAAAAGAGTCCCCATGTCTCAAAAATAAGCCTTTAACCGACTATTACCGTGAAGAGCCTACCAAAGGACCGAGTCCCTAGGAAGGATGATAGCGGTAATGGTCGGTCTTCCCTCACTTTGCAATATTATCCACCTTTTTACTTGGACTAGTTAAGCGGTTTTGGGCATGGGACGACCCTCTTGGCTCATCGCTAAAGGGGGCGGGATCTCACTTACTTACAGTGTCGACTAACACTGTGGTTCATCCTTTTTCCATCCCGCCGATCGTCCCGTAGTACGTTCTTAGAAGGCTAGGAGGACCTAGGTAAGTTATCAACGTTTTTGTTGCTTTATCGTCATACTATTAGGTTTTAGTTCATTTCGATTTGTATGATTAGCTTGGGAACGTTGTCACTTGCCTCGAGTCCTAAACTGGTGCTTCTTTCTCCGCTTGTTTGAGGGAAGCGGTATTTGTTTTCTTTTGTGTGCAACCGATTATTTGTTTGTTTGTATGTTTGTTTGTCTATGTGTTTTGTGTCCGGTTGCATCCACAGTTTTGTCGCAAGACCCCACTTACCTTGAGGAGTGCACTTTTCCTCTAAAGTGTACTCGCGTGAGTTGAAAGGGCGTAGGGTGCGCTAATACCCACTCGGCTAGTTTAGTAGTTAGTATGTACTTACTCGAGGGCGAGTAAGGGTTAAGTGTGAGGGAGTTGATAAGTGTAGTTTGTAGTGCCTAATTTGTTGTGTTTTGGTCCTGTTTTCCTTGTGGAATCGCTCCTTGGGAGCGGTTTTTGGGTTACTTATGCTTCCTTTAGTATGTTTTAGGTTCCCGGGACCATTCATGAAGAATTGGAACGATTCCGACTCGTTTCATATAC
Organism: Agrostemma githago; assembly: GCA_958450325.1. Lineage (NCBI taxonomy): Eukaryota > Viridiplantae > Streptophyta > Magnoliopsida > Caryophyllales > Caryophyllaceae > Agrostemma > Agrostemma githago. The sequence continues at coordinate 19,428,826 of OY288250.1, forward strand.
TTTTGGAGCCAACGAAAAGAAGGAACGATCACTCGATGCCTTGGATTCGATCCCGAGACCATGGGACCCAATCCCGGGCCCCTTAGGCTCGATCCCGAGTCCCGAGAATCGATGAGAAACTCATGAGAGGCAAGGAGGGACCTTAAAGATCATATTGGAGGCCTACAAGACTCATCCCCGACGGGAAGGACCTCATCCCGTCCGGGATGAGGTGCACAAATGCGATAGCTTCTGTCCTGGGTCCATCCCGACCGGGACCACCTCATCCCGATCGGGACCACCTCATCCCGACCGGGAAGAGCAATAACACAGCATGGTGTTATTGATAACACAGCCCGGTGTTATGCTTGATCCCGACCGGGAAGATAGCTTCCCGACCGGAAAGGATGGCCCATCCCGAGCGGGACCATTCCTTCCCGACCGGGAAGAAGTGCTGTAGCCCGGAATTGCTTCTTTCCTTCTCCTTATTCATTGTAACCCTATATATACCCCCTCTCTTGTAATCTTATGTTATGTCCTTCATTACCCACTAAACCCTAGACTACTTTAGCATAGATTAGCATAGATTAGTGTAGATTAGTCTTTAGTTTATCGTTAATCTTAGTTTAGCTCTTGTATTAAGGGAATTCTTCAAGATTCAACCAAGATTGACAACCTTGGGAGATTGTTTTGGGTTTTTCTCATTAATGCAGGTTTCAATCTTTCTTCCTCTTGTTAGTAGGTATAATCTTCTTATTCCTTTTACTCCTAATCATTGTTTAATCTTTCAAGTTTTAATCTTTGATTGTTGTTTGTTGTTCTTGCTAGTTTCTTTATGTATGTTTTGTTGTTTGTGTTGATTCATCTGTTTATGGTTAGGATTAGTTTAGTTATGTTTGAGTATCCCTCTTGCTAGGGTTAGTAGGGGGATTTGGTTGTTTAATGGGTGATTAAGGGTTTGTTTAAGATGTTGGTGGAAGTTTTGGTTGCCTCTTGGTTAGATGCATAGAACATGCTTGATGAAATGCTTGAATGACATGTAGATCCATATGCTTGTTTTTCTTGCCTTTTCTCTTGTGGGTGGTGGTTTGCTCGTAGGTTTGGTTCCCTCATTAGTAGCGAGAGCGTGGTGAGGATGACCTCTAGGTCGGTCTACGTAGCGAGAGCCCGGACGTAACCTAGGCTACGAAAGCACTCTAGTAACCCCGTTTGTCATGTGTGTCGCTAGGTTGGGTTCTTGCGCGAGAGCGAGGAGCCTCTAGGATGGTCTACGTAGCGAGAGCCCGAACTACACCTAGATAACCCGACTACCCCTTCTCCTTAGCTCTTCCTCGATCATTCCATCACCCTTGAACCCGACCTAATCCTAGCCCTTTTCTTATTTGTTTTCTTCGTAACTTAGTCATAGTCCTAGCCTTTTCCCCTTCTTATCATTCTAGTTTAGCTTAGTTCGTTGACCTAGTCTCGTGTTTAGGTGACCTTAGTCTAGACGCCTCACAACCGTCCCCGTGGACTCGACCCGACTTGCCCTATCTACGTGTTAGGTGTAGTTGGTTATTATTTGACGGTGGGGATCCACGGCAAATCCCTCCCATCATTATTTCTTTTGTCAATTTAATTCTTGTTTATTTTATTGTACTAAATGAACCCGCATGCTAAAATTCAACTTCAACGTAGAATTAATTGCATTAAATTGACATAGAAACCCTGTTTTCAATTTCTCACATGCTTAGGAAAACAATGTTTGCATAAGCATTTTTTTCATCGTCTAACTAACGCGCGTATTAGAAAGTCACTCGAATTCTTAGTAGAGGCCGCTAAAGTGCGGGCGGGGTTGGGTATCCTTTGTGGGCTTCGCAACACGTACCCTCACCCCTTACTCAGAACCTCGGTTTCCGGATGCCCGAAACCGTTGGCGCACGAGAGTCATTCAATACACGATATCCGATAATGTCGGTATCGGTATCAAATGCAAAGGGACGAGCCCAATAAACTCTGACATCGGAAATGGGCCGTATTTTGTATACGGCCCACTACGACATAGAGTGGGCTCGAATGGTTCCGAATAACCACAAAATTCGGTGGCGACTCCACATAGACCTAAATTTCAATTCTATCCATTCTCATATGGAGATTCATTCGCCTACCCAAACCCGCGCGTGGCCGCGTCGGGGTGGACCTATGTCATGTCCACAGGCTTCCGGGTTTCTGTGGGTCGGGTTTGCTTAAGTCAGCGAGTATCGGGCGAACGATTCTTTCGTCTCATACTTTAAATGCGCACCCCTCTTCGCCCCAATATCGCTTCTTCGACTTTTCTAACCAATTTCCATCTCAATTTTTGCCATACACAAAAATGTCGACTCTGGGTAAGTGTTCTTGACTCGTCTATTATCGGTTTTGCTCAATTCAGTTAATTGTGGGTCTATTTTGTTGGAACCTTAGAAAATCGATTTGGGTGTTTTAAACCTGCTAAGTTTCGATGCTTGTTTTTAATCCCATTGTTAAATTAGGGTTGTATACAGCTTGTTAGGGTAGTTAGAAGCTTGATAGGAGACCTTGAGGTATGACAACGACCTCCAATGGCGGTAAATTTGAAATGCTTAGGGTTAGGGACCGTTCTCCCAGTTATTCCCGTAATTGTTTTACATAATCTCGCTCGATTGGTGCTGGTGATGATGTGGGTGACTTATTTGTCGATTTTTGTGAGCTAGAATGGCCTCCAGGGCCTTCCGTGGGGTTTTGTGTGACTTACGACGGACCAAAAGGCGTCGTAATGATGCCGTATTTTCCCGAAATAACTTCCATTATGACCGGGGTCGAAAATAGGTGTTAGCGGGCTTTTCGGAATTTTGATATCTCTATCCGAAAGTTTGACCTTATTTTGATTTGTTTAAGCTGTTTTATCCTGACCTGAGACATGGATTTTTTACACTTTGCTTGGTTTTGCAGCTAGAGGTGATACCGAGCATCCCGAGGGAGCTCCTTTGGTTGGCACTAGTGGCGAGACCGCCGAGACGAGCTCACTGACTCCCCGCGGGATTCGTATGAGACGACGTAGCGTTGCGTCGCAGCGTCGTGATCCGAAGGCCATAAACGAGGCCGACTTTGATAGGGTAAGGAAGCGTAGGCTTCTTGAGACGGTTACCTAGAGGGCTCATGTCCCGTTTCCTGTACCGGAGAATGAGGAGATTGGCTACGAGGATCCCGAGTGGGCTCGGGATTGGGACGGCCATCAGCTTTTGTTTCATCCCGACTTGCACGTTTCTTACCGCACAGTGCGGGGCCTGGTGAGTATCTCGACTCACGCTGATTAGTTTTAAGCTTTGGATTTCGGTTTTGGTTGGGTTTGGTTTGTTTTGTTTACACTTGTATTGTCCCGACTTGCAGCCCCCAGGTCCGATGAGGACCTTTTCCGGTTTCACAACATGCCTTGAGATATATTTTCAAAAACTGACCCTCGCGGCCAAGAGGATTATCGCGAGGGCCGCTCTGGTTCCCGTAGTCGAGCAATGGGTTCGATTGGTGGGTCGCAAGACCAAATGCAACCTTATGGTAATTAGAGCAATGGTAGATCGCTTTCACGACACTACCTCGACCTTCCATATGTCCATTGGGGAGGTCAGAATGACTTTAGAGGACTTCGGGGTTATTACGGGTTTACCCTGGGGTCCTAAGAGGATTAGGTGGGCTGCCGAGGGCCCTAGGTTAGATAGTGATGAGGTCCGGGGCCTCATCGAGGATTGTTTAGAGCGTGAGGCTTACAGTACGCCTCATGCTCTGGTGGGTTCGTACATCACCTATCACTTTGAGAGGGTGGCGGTGCTAGAGGGTCGAGCACCTAACACACCGGAGCAAGATGCCCGGTTATGGTTGTGGTACTTCCTAGGATCGACCCACTTCTCGGATAAGAGCGAGAGGTTTAGTACTAGGATTCTGTCCCTCTTAGCTGATCTAGATCAGCTGGGACGTTTTGATTGGGTAACCGCGGCTTTCGCGAAGATGACTCGCTGCTTGCAAGTCATGGTAAGGCCGTTGCAAGTGGAGTCGGCCTCGGCCTTGCCCATCGTGGGCCCAGGTCTTGTGCTGGAGGGTAGTAATTGTTTCTGTATTTGTTTCTTTGGGTTTCACTTAGTTTAGTTTAAATCTGCTAAAGACATGTTTGGGTTCGGGTTTTTGCAGGCTTGGATCTATTTCTACTTCCCTTGCCTAGCGCCTAAAATGGTGCGGGCTCGGCCGACCAGATTCCCGGCAGGGATCGAATTGAGGTTGGCTCAGCCTAAGAGTACAACCAGCCATTATCGTTGGAGAACGTGTTGGTTAACCAGCTGGTTCTCGAGGATGTAAGTCTTCTACTCATAGCTAGTCTTATTTAGTAGCCCCCAAGGGTTTAGGCTTATTAAAACGCTAGTTTTGTTTATGTAGTTCGTGGCCCGTCCTTAGGCCGACTACGAGGGTGTGCCTGGATATGTGGCGGCAGAGTTGAGGCCTCGTTGCTACAAGAGGATGCTACTTCATGTGCTGTTCCGCCCGGTTTGGTAACTGGGCGAACGGTTGGTGCGTCAGTGCTTATACGACGACTTTAGGGTGCCGGTTGATCCTCCCCGGCCCATGTTTAGGCCACCGACCACCGCAGAGGTCCTCGTGGGCAGCGATGGAGAAGGAGGCGACGCACTCTTGGTGCCTGATGCCTCCTATCTATCTCATGTCAGCCAACGGCTAGCTTGTCACCGCCACGTGGTGAGAGCTCGATTTTTGATTTAAAAGCTTGTTTTCCCCCTTTTTTTTCATGGCTTAGTATTTACTTTCTCTCTAACCGGCCCGCCTTCCTTTCAACTGGCCGACCCGGCTGATGCTATTCAGCCCCCAGACTTCCCCTTGACGCTGCTTAGAGTAGATGCAGCTGGGGTAGCTTTCACTAAGCCTCCCCCCCGTGTTCCGCCGAGTAGATGGATGCTGGGATAGAGTGGCGTGACCGGGTATACCGGGTAAGCTTCGGTTTCTGTTTTGGATTTGGGTTCTAAGAGTTAGGTTTTATTTGGCTAACTTGTGTGGTTTCACCTTTCAGGTTTTGTCAGCTTGCCATCAGCGGCTATGGCAGGCCGCCTACAGCTTCCGGGTCTACGCTTCGAGGGTCTCCCGTGACACTTCGGGGCCTCAAACGGTGAGTATGTGTGCTTAGAGTGATTTCCCAGGCTGTTTGTACATTTTCCTAAGGTTTGGGTGTATTTGTAGGATGCTCAAGATATGGTGGGGCAGCTGGAGACTCGGGTGACCAAGCTGGAGGCAGAGGTGGCTGATGCGAGACAGCTCTTGCAATCTCGGGACAACGAGATTGCCCGACTTAAGGAGCAATTGGCTCGACATTAGGGTGAGACCTCAGCGCAGAGTAGATCTAGGCAAAGGGTCGAGATGGAGGGGGAGGCTGAGGCCGAGGCTGCAGGTTACGTCACGGGTGCTACCGAGGATGTAGGAGGGATTCCTGAGACAGCTACCCTAGATATGCTGTCGGGAATGGACGGTAGTGAGTCTCCTCTTCTGGATCTTGAGGATCTAGGTTTGGATGACAACATTGGCGAATTCGTGATCGCTATAGATGCAGCTTCTAGGGATCCTTCCTAGTTTATGAACTCGGTTTGTATATGGATTTATATATACTTGACTTTTAGTGTTTAGTTAGTCAGTCTTTGCGTTTTTTTTAATATTTTGTGAAATGATTGCCTAAATTGACAAGTAATCACTTCATGGTTGTTTTATTTATGTTTTTGTCGTACTTTAGGATGTTTTAAAATGCGTTGGGGTTGCATGAGAGTACGAAAGTGATTTTTCGTTTTTGTTTCTTTTTTTTTTAAATGCGTTAGTCTGAGCCGGGAGTTGGATCAGATAGTACGTCAATTAAAACGTTTTGACTCGAGCCGGGCGGAATGGGTCAACGTGCTCTGACCGAGTGCACTAGAAGGCAAGTGTAGTTGTTTCGACATTCATAATGAGGCCGAAGCCAAAATCTAGGCTACTTTTGAAAAAAAAAGTTAGACCACTTTTTGTATATTCATGACCTTGAGTCCACCTAGCTTACTAGGGATTTACTACGGGATTTGCATTTTGACCATTATGACCACCCACGGTGTGAAAAGGCCTTGGTTGCCGAGTCCCGTTCCTTAGGTGACCGTGTTAGGGATTGTTTGATTAGTTCAAGTTTTCCACCTTTTTGTGGGTTTGAAGAGGGATCGCGACCCCCGACTTACCCATTTCCCTACCTCCTACACATTTCCACACAATAAAGTTGCAATTTGTTGAAATCTCTCTTTCTTATTGCAAAAAGAAAAGCCTATAACTCAAATCAAGCCAAAAGGGCATAGAAAAGAAAAAGAAAGAAAATGAAAGGAAGAAAAGATTGAAGAAAAAGAAAAGGCATAAAAAGCCAAAAAGAAAATAGAAAAGAAGAAAAAAAAGAAATGGCATGGCAACAAACAAAGCAAAAATAAAAAAAAAAGAAAGAAAAATGCCAAAAGAAAACCCGTCTCACAAAAAGAGTCCCCATGTCTCAAAAATAAGCCTTTAACCGACTATTACCGTGAAGAGCCTACCAAAGGACCGAGTCCCTAGGAAGGATGATAGCGGTAATGGTCGGTCTTCCCTCACTTTGCAATATTATCCACCTTTTTACTTGGACTAGTTAAGCGGTTTTGGGCATGGGACGACCCTCTTGGCTCATCGCTAAAGGGGGCGGGATCTCACTTACTTACAGTGTCGACTAACACTGTGGTTCATCCTTTTTCCATCCCGCCGATCGTCCCGTAGTACGTTCTTAGAAGGCTAGGAGGACCTAGGTAAGTTATCAACGTTTTTGTTGCTTTATCGTCATACTATTAGGTTTTAGTTCATTTCGATTTGTATGATTAGCTTGGGAACGTTGTCACTTGCCTCGAGTCCTAAACTGGTGCTTCTTTCTCCGCTTGTTTGAGGGAAGCGGTATTTGTTTTCTTTTGTGTGCAACCGATTATTTGTTTGTTTGTATGTTTGTTTGTCTATGTGTTTTGTGTCCGGTTGCATCCACAGTTTTGTCGCAAGACCCCACTTACCTTGAGGAGTGCACTTTTCCTCTAAAGTGTACTCGCGTGAGTTGAAAGGGCGTAGGGTGCGCTAATACCCACTCGGCTAGTTTAGTAGTTAGTATGTACTTACTCGAGGGCGAGTAAGGGTTAAGTGTGAGGGAGTTGATAAGTGTAGTTTGTAGTGCCTAATTTGTTGTGTTTTGGTCCTGTTTTCCTTGTGGAATCGCTCCTTGGGAGCGGTTTTTGGGTTACTTATGCTTCCTTTAGTATGTTTTAGGTTCCCGGGACCATTCATGAAGAATTGGAACGATTCCGACTCGTTTCATATACTTTTGGAGCCAACGAAAAGAAGGAACGATCACTCGATGCCTTGGATTCGATCCCGAGACCATGGGACCCATTCCCGGGCCCCTTAGGCTCGATCCCGAGTCCCGAGAATCGATGAGAAACTCATGAGAGGCAAGGAGGGACCTTAAAGATCATATTGGAGGCCTACAAGACTCATCCCCGACGGGAAGGACCTCATCCCGTCCGGGATGAGGTGCACAAATGCGATAGCTTCTGTCCTGGGTCCATCCCGACCGGGACCACCTCATCCCGATCGGGACCACCTCATCCCGACCGGGAAGAGCAATAACACAGCATGGTGTTATTGATAACACAGCCCGGTGTTATGCTTGATCCCGACCGGGAAGATAGCTTCCCGACCGGAAAGGATGGCCCATCCCGAGCGGGACCATTCCTTCCCGACCGGGAAGAAGTGCTGTAGCCCGGAATTGCTTCTTTCCTTCTCCTTATTCATTGTAACCCTATATATACCCCCTCTCTTGTAATCTTATGTTATGTCCTTCATTACCCACTAAACCCTAGACTACTTTAGCATAGATTAGCATAGATTAGTGTAGATTAGTGTTTAGTTTATCGTTAATCTTAGTTTAGCTCTTGTATTAAGGGAATTCTTCAAGATTCAACCAAGATTGACAACCTTGGGAGATTGTTTTGGGTTTTTCTCATTAATGCAGGTTTCAATCTTTCTTCCTCTTGTTAGTAGGTATAATCTTCTTATTCCTTTTACTCCTAATCATTGTTTAATCTTTCAAGTTTTAATCTTTGATTGTTGTTTGTTGTTCTTGCTAGTTTCTTTATGTATGTTTTGTTGTTTGTGTTGATTCATCTGTTTATGGTTAGGATTAGTTTAGTTATGTTTGAGTATCCCTCTTGCTAGGGTTAGTAGGGGGATTTGGTTGTTTAATGGGTGATTAAGGGTTTGTTTAAGATGTTGGTGGAAGTTTTGGTTGCCTCTTGGTTAGATGCATAGAACATGCTTGATGAAATGCTTGAATGACATGTAGATCCATATGCTTCTTTTTCTTGCCTTTTCTCTTGTGGGTGGTGGTTTGCTCGTAGGTTTGGTTCCCTCATTAGTAGCGAGAGCGTGGTGAGGATGACCTCTAGGTCGGTCTACGTAGCGAGAGCCCGGACGTAACCTAGGCTACGAAAGCACTCTAGTAACCCCGTTTGTCATGTGTGTCGCTAGGTTGGGTTCTTGCGCGAGAGCGAGGAGCCTCTAGGATGGTCTACGTAGCGAGAGCCCGAACTACACCTAGATAACCCGACTACCCCTTCTCCTTAGCTCTTCCTCGATCATTCCATCACCCTTGAACCCGACCTAATCCTAGCCCTTTTCTTATTTGTTTTCTTCGTAACTTAGTCATAGTCCTAGCCTTTTCCCCTTCTTATCATTCTAGTTTAGCTTAGTTCGTTGACCTAGTCTCGTGTTTAGGTGACCTTAGTCTAGACGCCTCACAACCGTCCCCGTGGACTCGACCCGACTTGCCCTATCTACGTGTTAGGTGTAGTTGGTTATTATTTGACGGTGGGGATCCACGGCAAATCCCTCCCATCATTATTTCTTTTGTCAATTTAATTCTTGTTTATTTTATTGTACTAAATGAACCCGCATGCTAAAATTCAACTTCAACGTAGAATTAATTGCATTAAATTGACATAGAAACCCTGTTTTCAATTTCTCACATGCTTAGGAAAACAATGTTTGCATAAGCATTTTTTTCATCGTCTAACTAACGCGCGTATTAGAAAGTCACTCGAATTCTTAGTAGAGGCCGCTAAAGTGCGGGCGGGGTTGGGTATCCTTTGTGGGCTTCGCAACACGTACCCTCACCCCTTACTCAGAACCTCGGTTTCCGGATGCCCGAAACCGTTGGCGCACGAGAGTCATTCAATACACGATATCCGATAATGTCGGTATCGGTATCAAATGCAAAGGGACGAGCCCAATAAACTCTGACATCGGAAATGGGCCGTATTTTGTATACGGCCCACTACGACATAGAGTGGGCTCGAATGGTTCCGAATAACCACAAAATTCGGTGGCGACTCCACATAGACCTAAATTTCAATTCTATCCATTCTCATATGGAGATTCATTCGCCTACCCAAACCCGCGCGTGGCCGCGTCGGGGTGGACCTATGTCATGTCCACAGGCTTCCGGGTTTCTGTGGGTCGGGTTTGCTTAAGTCAGCGAGTATCGGGCGAACGATTCTTTCGTCTCATACTTTAAATGCGCACCCCTCTTCGCCCCAATATCGCTTCTTCGACTTTTCTAACCAATTTCCATCTCAATTTTTGCCATACACAAAAATGTCGACTCTGGGTAAGTGTTCTTGACTCGTCTATTATCGGTTTTGCTCAATTCAGTTAATTGTGGGTCTATTTTGTTGGAACCTTAGAAAATCGATTTGGGTGTTTTAAACCTGCTAAGTTTCGATGCTTGTTTTTAATCCCATTGTTAAATTAGGGTTGTATACAGCTTGTTAGGGTAGTTAGAAGCTTGATAGGAGACCTTGAGGTATGACAACGACCTCCAATGGCGGTAAATTTGAAATGCTTAGGGTTAGGGACCGTTCTCCCAGTTATTCCCGTAATTGTTTTACATAATCTCGCTCGATTGGTGCTGGTGATGATGTGGGTGACTTATTTGTCGATTTTTGTGAGCTAGAATGGCCTCCAGGGCCTTCCGTGGGGTTTTGTGTGACTTACGACGGACCAAAAGGCGTCGTAATGATGCCGTATTTTCCCGAAATAACTTCCATTATGACCGGGGTCGAAAATAGGTGTTAGCGGGCTTTTCGGAATTTTGATATCTCTATCCGAAAGTTTGACCTTATTTTGATTTGTTTAAGCTGTTTTATCCTGACCTGAGACATGGATTTTTTACACTTTGCTTGGTTTTGCAGCTAGAGGTGATACCGAGCATCCCGAGGGAGCTCCTTTGGTTGGCACTAGTGGCGAGACCGCCGAGACGAGCTCACTGACTCCCCGCGGGATTCGTATGAGACGACGTAGCGTTGCGTCGCAGCGTCGTGATCCGAAGGCCATAAACGAGGCCGACTTTGATAGGGTAAGGAAGCGTAGGCTTCTTGAGACGGTTACCTAGAGGGCTCATGTCCCGTTTCCTGTACCGGAGAATGAGGAGATTGGCTACGAGGATCCCGAGTGGGCTCGGGATTGGGACGGCCATCAGCTTTTGTTTCATCCCGACTTGCACGTTTCTTACCGCACAGTGCGGGGCCTGGTGAGTATCTCGACTCACGCTGATTAGTTTTAAGCTTTGGATTTCGGTTTTGGTTGGGTTTGGTTTGTTTTGTTTACACTTGTATTGTCCCGACTTGCAGCCCCCAGGTCCGATGAGGACCTTTTCCGGTTTCACAACATGCCTTGAGATATATTTTCAAAAACTGACCCTCGCGGCCAAGAGGATTATCGCGAGGGCCGCTCTGGTTCCCGTAGTCGAGCAATGGGTTCGATTGGTGGGTCGCAAGACCAAATGCAACCTTATGGTAATTAGAGCAATGGTAGATCGCTTTCACGACACTACCTCGACCTTCCATATGTCCATTGGGGAGGTCAGAATGACTTTAGAGGACTTCGGGGTTATTACGGGTTTACCCTGGGGTCCTAAGAGGATTAGGTGGGCTGCCGAGGGCCCTAGGTTAGATAGTGATGAGGTCCGGGGCCTCATCGAGGATTGTTTAGAGCGTGAGGCTTACAGTACGCCTCATGCTCTGGTGGGTTCGTACATCACCTATCACTTTGAGAGGGTGGCGGTGCTAGAGGGTCGAGCACCTAACACACCGGAGCAAGATGCCCGGTTATGGTTGTGGTACTTCCTAGGATCGACCCACTTCTCGGATAAGAGCGAGAGGTTTAGTACTAGGATTCTGTCCCTCTTAGCTGATCTAGATCAGCTGGGACGTTTTGATTGGGTAACCGCGGCTTTCGCGAAGATGACTCCCTGCTTGCAAGTCATGGTAAGGCCGTTGCAAGTGGAGTCGGCCTCGGCCTTGCCCATCGTGGGCCCAGGTCTTGTGCTGGAGGGTAGTAATTGTTTCTGTATTTGTTTCTTTGGGTTTCACTTAGTTTAGTTTAAATCTGCTAAAGACATGTTTGGGTTCGGGTTTTTGCAGGCTTGGATCTATTTCTACTTCCCTTGCCTAGCGCCTAAAATGGTGCGGGCTCGGCCGACCAGATTCCCGGCAGGGATCGAATTGAGGTTGGCTCAGCCTAAGAGTACAACCAGCCATTATCGTTGGAGAACGTGTTGGTTAACCAGCTGGTTCTCGAGGATGTAAGTCTTCTACTCATAGCTAGTCTTATTTAGTAGCCCCCAAGGGTTTAGGCTTATTAAAACGCTATTTTTGTTTATGTAGTTCGTGGCCCGTCCTTAGGCCGACTACGAGGGTGTGCCTGGATATGTGGCGGCAGAGTTGAGGCCTCGTTGCTACAAGAGGATGCTACTTCATGTGCTGTTCCGCCCGGTTTGGTAACTGGGCGAACGGTTGGTGCGTCAGTGCTTATACGACGACTTTAGGGTGCCGGTTGATCCTCCCCGGCCCATGTTTAGGCCACCGACCACCGCAGAGGTCCTCGTGGGCAGCGATGGAGAAGGAGGCGACGCACTCTTGGTGCCTGATGCCTCCTATCTATCTCATGTCAGCCAACGGCTAGCTTGTCACCGCCACGTGGTGAGAGCTCGATTTTTGATTTAAAAGCTTGTTTTCCCCCTTTTTTTTCATGGCTTAGTATTTACTTTCTCTCTAACCGGCCCGCCTTCCTTTCAACTGGCCGACCCGGCTGATGCTATTCAGCCCCCAGACTTCCCCTTGACGCTGCTTAGAGTAGATGCAGCTGGGGTAGCTTTCACTAAGCCTCCCCCCCGTGTTCCGCCGAGTAGATGGATGCTGGGATAGAGTGGCGTGACCGGGTATACCGGGTAAGCTTCGGTTTCTGTTTTGGATTTGGGTTCTAAGAGTTAGGTTTTATTTGGCTAACTTGTGTGGTTTCACCTTTCAGGTTTTGTCAGCTTGCCATCAGCGGCTATGGCAGGCCGCCTACAGCTTCCGGGTCTACGCTTCGAGGGTCTCCCGTGACACTTCGGGGCCTCAAACGGTGAGTATGTGTGCTTAGAGTGATTTCCCAGGCTGTTTGTACATTTTCCTAAGGTTTGGGTGTATTTGTAGGATGCTCAAGATATGGTGGGGCAGCTGGAGACTCGGGTGACCAAGCTGGAGGCAGAGGTGGCTGATGCGAGACAGCTCTTGCAATCTCGGGACAACGAGATTGCCCGACTTAAGGAGCAATTGGCTCGACATTAGGGTGAGACCTCAGCGCAGAGTAGATCTAGGCAAAGGGTCGAGATGGAGGGGGAGGCTGAGGCCGAGGCTGCAGGTTACGTCACGGGTGCTACCGAGGATGTAGGAGGGATTCCTGAGACAGCTACCCTAGATATGCTGTCGGGAATGGACGGTAGTGAGTCTCCTCTTCTGGATCTTGAGGATCTAGGTTTGGATGACAACATTGGCGAATTCGTGATCGCTATAGATGCAGCTTCTAGGGATCCTTCCTAGTTTATGAACTCGGTTTGTATATGGATTTATATATACTTGACTTTTAGTGTTTAGTTAGTCAGTCTTTGCGTTTTTTTTAATATTTTGTGAAATGATTGCCTAAATTGACAAGTAATCACTTCATGGTTGTTTTATTTATGTTTTTGTCGTACTTTAGGATGTTTTAAAATGCGTTGGGGTTGCATGAGAGTACGAAAGTGATTTTTCGTTTTTGTTTCTTTTTTTTTTAAATGCGTTAGTCTGAGCCGGGAGTTGGATCAGATAGTACGTCAATTAAAACGTTTTGACTCGAGCCGGGCGGAATGGGTCAACGTGCTCTGACCGAGTGCACTAGAAGGCAAGTGTAGTTGTTTCGACATTCATAATGAGGCCGAAGCCAAAATCTAGGCTACTTTTGAAAAAAAAAGTTAGACCACTTTTTGTATATTCATGACAATGCCGTACTGGGCTACAGACGCGACTTGACAATAACCGTTGAAGGCTACAACACGCCTAGGTGGAGTAGCTTATCCCTCTAAAAGGAAAAAAATGAAAAGACGTCTAAGTCCGGTAGATCCGACGGGTGAACTGTATTGTCCGCGTGATCTCGCAACTCTTGAGTGGGTATTTCGCTCTTTGAAAAAGGGTTCTAGTTACTTTGGGGGGGGGGTGGTCGCTCCTAACGTCCGAGATGTCGGGTGGTAACAGCGATGGTAATACGGGATCGCTATCTCAGTTTTTCGGTTTTTAGGGTGCAATTGTCTTGGGAACAGACGCCTGGATTGAGGGAATTGGGTTCCGGGTCGCTTGGGCTCGGGCGGCTGAAGATTTGGGCGCCTGGGCTTGGGTGGTCCAGGTCCCGTTTATGGAAATTTTTGTGGTTAGGGCTATATATACGGGTTAGGGTTGCTTGTTTTAGACATACTAGAATATACATAGTGTTTAGAACATCCATACTTGGGGTCATGTCAGGTTTCAGGAATCTTTTGACCGAGTGGACGGGCTGTCTTAAGAAATGTAATTTCGAGGTTGGTTTAAGTGTCGATTTTTCTGTGGTTAATGCGTTAAGGCAGGTTAAGGTGCAGGATAACTTTTTGTTGGCATGTACTGAATTTTGGGATGTAAGAAGACATGTTTTTGCTTTTCTCGGGGGTCGGGTTTGTTCTCTTCCCGAGGATCTTGATGCCATTGGTGGATGGTCTTCGGTTCAGCCTTGCGTGCCTTTGGGAGATGATGCTTTTTTGGAACGGTTTCGTCATTTTTTGGATCTTTCCTCGTTAGAGGAGGCTAGTGTTTTCTTTGTGAGGGATGGTATTGACCTAAAGTTACTATTTAGGACATTTTCACAGATGGATTCCTATGACATTTCACTTCTAGCTTGTAGACGGGCTTTCAATATTGCGGTGGCTTGCTATTATCTTTTCGAGGATGCGCTAGTGCATGACAGTTGGGGTAATCCTCGGGTTTTGGACGTCGTGATGGGAATGGAACATGGACGATCGCCCTCTCTGCTCATTTTGGGCAAGCTTATTCTAGGTCTTGACGCTCGTGTTCGGCTACGTGGGACTTCTTTTTGGGGTTCTAAAATGATCTTGCAGGTATTGTAAGGTGCTACCTTTTTTGTTTGTTGTGTTTCTTTGTGGTTGTTTTGTTTGACCTCCTACCATAGCTTGAAGACGCGACATTGTGTTGGGATTGGTGCAGGTTTGGCTACAAGAAAGACTTGGCTTGGTAGAGCCTCCTCGGTCTGTTAAGGGCTATAGCTATAAGGGCTCCACGGGTCGCAAGATGGTGGAGGTGTGGAGCGTCAGCCATACCGAAAAGAAATGTCATTCTTATTTGGTCGAGGGGCAAGTGGCTATTAGATGGACAGTTTTATGGTGGCAAATTAGTGGGCAAGCCAGGTTTCCTTTTTTGTCCTCGACTCAGGCTATGCTAATATTATCTTTACGGGACCCAGTATATGTTTATCCAGGCGAGTTGTCGAGCCAAATGAGGGTGAGACCCATCCCTTCAGATGCTACTAAGGGTGTTTCTATGTTCGATTCGTGGACGAAGAATTCCTTTAGGGAGTATAGGGTGTCTTGGGAACAAAACTTTTCACGCCCCGTTGTTATAGAGGGTGCTCGGTCGACCAACACTACGTCCTACCGGCAGGGGGGTTTATGAGCACTCATCAGGACAGAGCAAGTCGAAGATTAGGAGGACCTCGGTGTTAGAGGATAAAGAGGCAATTCAAGAAGACGTCGCTAAGCACCTGACCAAAGACAGCGTTACCGATCCTAGTGCCGTCTATTCATCTACACAGGCCAAGACTGATGAGACTCGTATTGAAGGTACTAGTGATGAGAGGAAACATGGTTGGCTGAGCTCGCCTTTGGCTAGGGCGGTGGAAGCTTGTATTAAGAGGCGTCGATGGTGAAAACCCGAACAAGCACGCCCGGATGGCGATGGAAAAAAAAGTTCGACCGGTAGAGCCCAGTCATTTCATATTATGTTCTATTAATTTGTATTATGTGGCGTATTAGTACCAGTGTTTGTGGAGTTTTGACACGTTGTCCTTTTTCGGAACAGCCGGGTTTCGATTGTTCGATGTAAAGGCCTCATCAAAGGCTCGATTTAACCGATTTTTATTGTTTTTAATGAGAAACACACTTTTTTATTATTATTATTATTATTATTATTATTATTATTATTATTATTATTATTATTATTATTATTATTATTATTATTTTTTACTTTTTAGTGGTGGCTCGCAACTCGATTCTTCATTTTGCCCGGAGCGCCCTCTTGGGTTTTCACTCCGTCCTCGGCTCGCCTTTTTTTTTGTTTTTTTTTTGTTTTTTTAATGACGGCTCGCAACTCGTTTCTTCATTTTTCCCGGAGCGCCCCTTCGGGTTTTCACTCCGTCCTCGGCTCGTCGTTTGTACTTCGTCATTGGAATCACTCGTTAACCGGAGCGCGGAAAGAGGTTCTGGTTTTCATGTGAATCGAGTAATCGATTTTGTTACTTGGTTGGTTGTACCCGAAGGAGGGTTGCCTACGTATCCACGTTTAGTGATGCGTGCCGTCCTATTCGATTTTTCAGTTATTTTGGCATGCATATCCGTGTCGTTTTATTATTTTTAGGAGTCGGATTATGCTATTTTCTCCCATATGTGTTACTCGGGTATTCTTCAGTTGTTTTGCAGATAATCGAGACCGATTAGTTAAAAGAGCTAAAATTTGCATCAAAAATCTTAAAAGCTCTGAAACCGATTCGTTATAGACCAAGAAGAAAGAAGCAAGTCTATAGACTAGACCGTGAGTCTATAGACTGAGAAGAATGAAGTAAGAAAGCTGTAGACTAAAACACAAGTCTATAGACTGGGACACAAGTCTATAGACTGAGAAAGTGCAGCAGACAGTCCGTATACTGAGGAGAAGTCCGTTGAAGGCCTAGACTGAATAACTCAGTCAGCAGACTTCGATCCCAAGTCTACCAACATAAAATTCAAGTCTGCAGAATGGGATGCTACTCCAAAGAGTAATTCAGCTATTTTGACGTTACCCACATTCCCCCTTTCCTCCCACTACTTCATCTCTTCCTAAGTTAATGGGTGGTTTAAGGAGGGAATTAAGGGCATTTATGGAGGGTTTGAGCAGTTTAAATAGAGCTGTAATTTTAAGATCTTAATCTATCTTTTTCCTCAGTAATCTTCTCATCATCACATCATCTTTTAGTTTAGTTTAGTTTAGATTACTGTAAACCTTTAGTTTTTAGGTTTTCTTTTATAATTTATTAATTAGTTCTCAGAAGTTTACAGTGTTCATATTTTTGGGTTATTGTTATTACTTCCATCTCATTCTACTCTATTTCGATTTTGGTAATTTTCTCTTCTTCCCTACCTCCTCTCTAATTACTGATTCTTCTTTTATTTCTAATTCTGTTTCCTGTAATTATTTATTTTCTTCTTTTTTATTACGGCTTCTTAACTCCTTCAATCTTATCATGATTAATCATAATATTATTTTCATTACTGTAATTATTATGCTTAGCTAATCTACAAATTGAATCAGGTTTATATGTGATGACTAAATAATCGACCTTTATGAGTTAAATCGCTCTTGCAACATTATAACGACGAATAATTAATTATAGGCCGTAATTGATTGTTTGTATCTCGTAATCCCGACCTACGTAGCGAAAGCCCGGGAAAGGATAAGACTCGTTGTAATCGATAGAATTCCCTAATACGCAGCGAGAGCTCGTTAGGTGACTTCTAGGATGACTAGTGATCCGAGAGGACCGTGTCGATGTTCTTTAACTCATTTTAACTGATTATTTGGAAATCGCATGTTTACTTGTTTTAATCGTAGTGATCCGACGACTCGGGTGATTTTCTTAATTTATACTTTTATTACTTCTGTGTTACTGTCAGTTCATCTCAAATCATTAAATTCGTGACCCGATAATTTAATTGACTAACTTATAATTTTCAACCTGCCTCCCTGTGGAATCGACCTTGCTTACCGCTAGCTACCCGTTAGTAGTAATCTAGGATTATTTTGATATCGGTGACGCGACTAACCCGTATCAATTTTGGCGCCGTTGCCGGTTGTTTTGCAGCAACCCTCCCTGTGGAATCGATATGGGTACCTAATTTGCATTAGTTGCATATTTTCTGCATTTCAGCATGCATTTTTTTTTTTCGTTTTTTGAGTTATATTAGGTGTCGGAGCGGGTTAAGCAACAATGATGAAAATGCTTTTGGCTCTTCTTTTCTCGTTTCATTAACTTTCTTTCTTTAGTGATATCTTAGTCTACTTGGTCGAGTCTTAGGTTATGGCATATCTCGATTCTTATTTCAGTGAACGAATAAACTTGGCTTAAAATTGTTGGCAAACTACTTAAATTCTGAGGTCTAGAGACATATGAAACCGATGACATCCATAATCGGTTTATTTAGGAATGAGAGTAGTTCTCCCTATTTCGCAAGTAATATCAAATTGCATAAGTGTGAAGTTAGTCTCTTAAGTCTTTGTGCATTCGGGTCGTAACTATAACATGTATTGAGGCTTTCCTTTTTCCCTTTTTTATTTCCCTTTCCCGTTTTCATTTTTACTCAAAAATCGAATTATCCCTTCACTACAAAATTAACCACAAGCCTAAATTGCCTACCCTAGTCGAGCTAGTCAGGGTGATATTGTTGTTCTGCCGAGATAAGTCGATTTGGTGTATATATTTCGGTTTCAGTATTTAAAAAAAGAAAAAAAAAAGAAGAATAAAAGAAAAGTGGAAAAAGAATTGAGTTGCGAACTCCGATACTTCGTTGTGATAATATTGTAGAGTTGATTTTGGTGAAATAAGCGAGATTTGGAGAATGCTGTCGTTAATCGGCTTGATTTTATCTGTTTTGTGATTTGGGGTTTTTGGCAGTATAATTTGGAAGTTTGGAATTGACTAGCTTGACTATTACCTCCACATTCCCATATTTATAATCCTTTCTTACCCGTCACTTCAACTCATATCCCATTTCACCATTTTATGCCTCATATATGTTTTGGTCTCGATTAGTTTGAATGTGCAAATGATTGGTAGAGATTGTCATCACATTAGATTGCATGCATGTGTTTATAGGTCGCAGATTAGGCGAGCGTCTTTCTTTCTCTCCATCTCGCATTTATATTCCACATCCCCTTCATGAGAGTAGAGTGTAACCGCGAGAGTCCGACAATGATAAGGCTAGCAAGGTTGACGGTTCACTGTTCTTTTGATTATGCCATAGCTTGAGTCAGTTCATGTTTTCTAAGTGTCGCTAGGTTGAGTTAGTTTTTTGTAGCGAGTCTAGTTGGGGTAAATAGCTTTGAGTTGTATACCGTTCCTATAGATTTTGTGTTTGATTGCTTGAGGACAAGCAATGGTTCGGTTTGGGGAGATTTGATGCGTGCCGTCTTATTCGATTTTTCACTTATTTTGGCACGCATGTCCGTGTCGTTTTATTATTTTTAGGAGTCGGATTATGCTATATTCTCCCATATGTGCTACTCGGGTATTCTTCTGTTGTTTTGCAGATAATCAAGACCGAGTAGTTAAAAGAGCTAAAAATTGCATCAAAAATCTTAAAAGCTCTGAAACCGATTCGTTGTAGACCAAGAAGAAAGAAGCAAGTCTATAGACTAGACTGTGAGTCTATAGACTGAGAAGAATGAAGTAAGAAAGTTGTAGACTAAAACACAAGTCTATAGACTGGGACACAAGTCTATAGACTGAGAAAGTGCAGCAGACAGTCCGTATACTGAGGAGAAGTCCGTTGAAGGCCTAGACTGAATAACTCAGTCTCCAGACTTGGATCCCAAGTCTACCAACATAAAATTCAAGTCTGCAGAATGGGATGCTACTCCAAAGAGTAATTCAGCTATTTTGGCGTTACCCACATTCCCCCTTTCCTCCCACTACTTCATCTCTTCCTAAGTTAATGGGTGGTTTAAGGAGGGAATTAAGGGCAGTTATAGAGGGTTTGAGCAGTTTAAATAGAGCTGTAATTTTAAGATCTTAATCTATCTTTTTCCTCAGTAATCTTCTCATCATCACATCATCTTTTAGTTTAGTTTAGTTTAGATTCCTGTAAACTTTTAGTTTTTAGGTTTTCTTTTATAATTTATTTAATTAGTTCTCAGAAGTTTACAGTGTCCATATTTTTGGGTTATTGTTATTACTTCCATCTCATTCTACTCTATTTCGATTTTGGTAATTTTCTCTTCTTCCCTACCTCCTCTCTAATTACTGATTCTTCTTTTATTTATAATATTGTTTCCTGTAATTATTTATTTTCTTCTTTTTTATTACGGCTTCTTAACTCCTTCAATCTTATCATGATTAATCATATTATTATTTTCATTACTGTAATTATTATGCTTAGCTAATCTACAAATTGAATCAGGTTTATATGTGATGACTAAATAATCGACCTTTATGAGTTAAATCGCTCTTGCAACATTATAACGACGAATAATTAATTATAGGCCGTAATTGATTGTTTGTATCTCGTAATCCCGACCTACGTAGCTAAAGCCCGGGAAAGGATAAGACTCGTTGTAATCGATAGAATTCCCTAATACGCAGCGAGAGCCCGTTAGGTGACTTCTAGGATGACTAGTGATCCGAGAGGACTGTGTCGATGTTCTTTAACTCATTTTAACTGATTATTTGGAAATCGCATGTTTACTTGTTTTAAGCGTAGTGATCCGACGACTCTGGTGATTTTCTTAATTTATACTTTTATTACTTCTGTGTTACTGTCAGTTCATCTCAAATCATTAAATTCGTGACCCGATAATTTAATTGACTAATTTATAATTTTCAACCTGTCTCCCTGTGGAATCGACCGTGCTTACCGCTAGCTACCCGTTAGTAGTAATCTAGGATTATTTTGATATCGGTGACGCGACTAACCCGTATCAATTTTGGCGCCGTTGCCGGTTGTTTTGCAGCAACCCTCCCTGTGGAATCACTATGGGTACCTAATTTGCATTAGTTGCATATTTTCTGCATTTCAGCATGCATTATTTTTTTAAGTTTTTTGAGTTATATTAGGTGTCGGAGCGGGTTAAGCAACAATGATGAAAATGCTTTTGCCTCTTCTTTTCTCGTTTCATTAACTTTCTTTTTTTAGTGATATCTTAGTCTACTTCGCCGAGTCTTAGGTTATGGCATATCTCGATTGTTATTTCAGTGAATGAATAAACTTGGCTTAAAATTGTTGGCAAACAACTTAAATTCTGAGGTCTAGAGACATATGAAACCGATGACATCCATGATCGGTTTATTTAGGAATGAGAGTAGTTCTCCCTATTTCGCATGTAACATCAAATTGCATAAGTGTGAAGTTAGTCTCTTAAGTCTTTGTGCATTCGGGTCGTAACTATAACATGTATTGAGGCTTTCCTTTTTCCCTTTTTTTATTTCCCTTTCCCGTTTTCGTTTTTAATCAAAAACCGAATTATCCCTTCACTACAAAATTAACCACAAGCCTAAATTGCCTACCCTAGTCGAGCTAGTCAAGGTGATATTGATGTTCTGCCGAGATAAGTCGATTTGGTGTATATATTTCGGTTTCAGTATTAAAAAAAAAGAAAAAAAAAGAAGAATAAAAGAGAAGAGGAAAAAGAATTGAGTTGCGAACTCCGATACTTCGTTGTGATAATATTGTAGAGTTGATTTTGGTGAAATAAGCGAGATTTGGAGAATGCCGTCGTTAATCCTGGCTTGATTTTATCTGTTTTGTGACTTGGGGTTTTTGGCAGTATAATTTTGGAAGTTTGGAATTGACTAGCTTGACTATTACCTCCACATTCCCATATTTATAATCCTTTCTTACCCGTCACTTAAACTCATATCCCATTTCACCATTTTATGCCTCATATATGTTTTGGTCTCGATTAGTTTGAATGTGCAAATGATTGGTAGAGATTGTCATCACATTAGATTGCATGCATGTGTTTATAGGTCGCAGATTAGGCGAGCGTCTTTCTTTCTCTCTATCTCGCATTTATATTCCACATCCCCTTCATGAGAGTAGAGTGTAACCACGAGAGTCCGACAATGATAAGGCTAGCAAGGTTGACGGTTCACTGTTATTCTTTTGATTATGCCATAGCTTGAGTCAGTTCATGTTTTCTAAGTGTCGCTAGGTTGAGTTAGTTTTTGTAGCGAGTCTAGTTGGGGTAAATAGCTTTGAGTTGTATACCGTTCCTATAGATTTTGTGTTTGATTGCTTGAGGACAAGCAATGGTTCGGTTTGGGGAGATTTGATGCGTGCCGTCCTATTTGATTTTTCACTTATTTTGGCACGCATTTCCGTGTTGTTTTATTATTTTTATGAGTCGGATTATGCTATTTTCTCCCATATGTGTGACTCTGGTATTCTTCTGTTATTTTGCAGATAATCGAGACCGAGTAGTTAAAAGAGCTAAAAATTACATCAAAAATCTTAAAAGCTCTGAAACCGATTCGTTGTAGACCAAGAAGAAGGAAGCAAGTCTATAGACTAGACCCTGAGTCTATAGACTGAGAAGAATGAAGTAAGAAAGTTGTAGACTAAAACACAAGTCTATAGACTGGGACACAAGTCTATAGACTGAGAAAGTGCAGCAGACAGTCCGTATACTGAGGAGAAGTCCGTTGAAGGCCTAGACTGAATAACTCAGTCTCCAGACTTGGATCCCAAGTCTACCAACATAAAATTCAAGTCTGTAGAATGGGATGATACTCCAAAGAGTAATTCAGCTATTTTGACGTTACCCACATTCCCCCTTTCCTCCCACTACTTCATCTCTTCCTAAGTTAATGGGTGGTTTAAGGAGGGAATTAAGGGCAGTTATGGAGGGTTTGAGCAGTTTAAATAGAGCTGTAATTTTAAGATCTTAATCTATCTTTTTCCTCAATAATCTTCTCATCATCACATCATCTTTTAGTTTAGTTTAGTTTAGATTCCTGTAAACTTTTAGTTTTTAGGTTTTCTTTTATAATTTATTTAATTAGTTCTCAGAAGTTTACAGTGTTCATATTTTTGGGTTATTGTTATTACTTCCATCTCATTCTACTCTATTTCGATTTTGGTAATTTTCTCTTCTTCCCTACCTCCTCTCTAATTACTGATTCTTCTTTTATTTATAATACTGTTTCCTGTAATTATTTATTTTCTTCTTTTTTATTACGGCTTCTTAACTCCTTCAATCTTATCATGATTAATCATATTATTATTTTCATTACTATAATTATTATGCTTAGCTAATTTTCTTCTCTAGAGTTTAGGTGAACTACAAATTGAATCAGGTTTATATGTGATGACTAAATAATCGACCTTTATAATTAATTATAGGCCGTAATTGATTGTTTGTATCTCGTAATCCCGACCTACGTAGCGAAAGCCCGGGAAAGGATAAGACTCGTTGTAATCGATAGAATTCCCTAATACGCAGCGAGAGCCCGTTAGGTGACTTCTAGGATGACTAGTGATCCGAGAGGACCGTGTCGATGTTCTTTAACTCATTTTAACTGATTATTTGGAAATCGCATGTTTACTTGTTTTAAGCGTAGTGATCCGACGACTCTGGTGATTTTCTTAATTTATACTTTTATTACTTCTGTGTTACTGTCAGTTCATCTCAAATCATTAAATTCGTGACCCGATAATATAATTGACTAACTTATAATTTTCAACCTGCCTCCCTGTGGAATCGACCCTGCTTACCGCTAGCTACACGTTAGTAGTAATCTAGGATTGTTTTGATATTGGTGACGCGACTAACCCGTATCATTTAGACGGAATCAAACCATGTTCGTAGTTCTTTTAAATGTGAGTGATTTTGCTTTAGACTCGCTATGCCAATTATCGATGCGAACTTTTTGTTTTTTTTTTTTGTTTTGCACGGGTTTTCGTCCTAATTCGGAAATCAGGATGAGGTTGTTAGGATATCTATGGGTAGTATCGCTTGAGTTGGTCCATGTTGGTTGGGGTTGAGAACTCTTGGTCATCTAGGTCGGTGAGGATTACAGCGCCCCCCCGAGAGTATTTTCTTGATGAGGTAGGGGCCTGCCCAGTTTGGTTTGAATTTCCCTCTGGGATCGATGGGAAGGGGTGCTCTAATGGATTTGACTACTAAGTCTCCTTCATGTATGTTTCGGGATTTCACTCGTTTGTTAAAGGCTCGTTGTATACGCTGTTGGTAGGCTTGCACGTTGGACTGTGCATGTATTCTACGTTCGTCTAAGAATACTAGCTCATCGTAACGTTTTTGGTTCCATTCTTCTTCGGGAATGCCGCTTTCGGCTAGTATCTTTAGTGAGGATATTTCTAGCTCTACGGGTTGTACGACTTTAGAGTTGTAGCTTAAGTAGTAAGGGGTCGCTCCGGTGGGTGTTCGGGAGGATGTTCGGTATCCCCATAATGCGAAGGGTATTTTGCTTTGCCAATCTCGGTAGTTGTCTATCATTTTCTTAAGGATTGTGGTAATGATTTTGTTTGCTGCCTCCACGGCCCGGTTTGTTTAAGGTCTATAGGGTGAGGATTTGTGTCTTTGGATTTTGTATTTGTCGAGAAGTTTTTGGGTGTTGGCCCTGAAATGAGTCCCCTTATCACTGATGATTTCGTGAGGTATGTCGTATCGGCATATGATGTTATTTTGTAGGAATTTGACTACTTGTTTGGAGGTTAGTACGGTGTAGGAGGCGGCTTCGGCCCATTTAGTGAATTAATCGACGACCACTAGTATAAAATAGTGACCGCCAGTCCCTGATGGGTGTACTTTTCCTATGATGTCAATTCCCTAAGTGGAGAAGGGCCAGGGTGTGGCTATAGTATGGAGAGGATAGGACGGTAGATGTTGGATGTTGGCAAATATTTGACATTTGTGGCAGTGACGGACGAGACATCGACTGTCTGCCTCTAAGGTAATCCAGTAGTAGCCTAGTCTCATTATTTTTCGGGCTAATAGGTGTGCACTCGTGTGGGGTCCGCACTGTCCGACATGTACTTCTTCCATGACTTTCTCGGATTGGGTTTTATTTATGCATCTAAGGAGGACTCCTTGTGGGATTTGTTTGTAGAGTAGTTCTTGGTTCAGGACGTAATGGGCGGCTTGTATTCTTAAGGCTCTTTTGTTTTTGGTGTTTGTGTCGGGTGGGTATGATCCGTTGGTTTTCAAGTCCAGGATTGCTTTGTACTAGGGTTCCTTGGAGGTATCGTCATTTTCGAGGTTATGGATGTAGGCCGGTTGTTCGCTTCTCTCTATGCAGATAGGCATAGAGAAAAGATGGTCGGGCATGTTTATTAGCGAGGCTAGTTTGGATAAAGCATCGGCGAATTGATTTTTTTCGCGGGGTATGTGTTTGAAGTCAATTTCTGTGAATTCCCGAGATACTGTTTCTACTTTGGTTTGTTACGGGGTTAGGCTTTTGCAGTTTCGCTATAAACCTTCCAGGTGCCCGTGGCTTTGTTGGCTACGAGGGATGAATCTCCATGTACTCTAAAGTTTTTAACTCCAAGAGTTATGGCAGCTTTTAGTCCTATTAGGCAGGCTTCGTATTCGGCTGCGTTGTTTGTAATGGGAAAGTCTAGTTTGGCTGATATGGGTATGTGGTCACCTACTAGTTATGGGCGTGTTATTTAGAGGGGTCGCTTGGGGGTTGAACAAAGGGTAGTTGTTTACTGATTTCTTTTTAGGGTGAAGTTATGGTGGGCCGTTTATTGCGGCCTTTACGTTTTTAGTTAATTGTTATCGATAAATGGCATAGTACAAGTTTTAAGCGATAAAGTTAGTTTTTTAAAGAAAATCAAGCGATTGTCGACGCATGTTTGTAAAAGAAAAGATTTGTTTTATTGATGTAAATCAACGGGCTAGATACCCGTGATTTTGTTTGATGGGGGAGGTGGAGGACATGTCCCTTCTCACCTCCCGGACTCGATGGGTTAAGAAAAGAAAAGGAAATAAAAAGGTTTATTATTTAAGCCTAGGCCCTATAGACACACTAGACTTTGACTAAGACCGACTCCACCCCTAAGCATCGATGCTCCCCCCAGGAAAGAGCACTTTGATGGTGCCGCTCGTCTTTACAACCATAGATGCGGTTGCCTCGTTACTAGTCTTCCCGACGGTGAGTTGCGTCCTCTGTGCCTTGGCAGGGGGAAAGGTTTCGGCATCCACCAAGTCTTGGATGTCGTGTTTGAGGCGATCGCAGTCCTCTGTATCGTGCTCTCTACTCTGATGGTATAGGCAGTACGCACCGGGGTCCCAGTCTGCTCCTTAGGCTTCGCGAGGTGGGTCCGGAGTCGGGACGAGTTGCGACAAGTGCCAGTCATCATTGGCAGCCCTAAGAGCCTCGGCATAGGTCATACCCAGATCTGTCAGGCTCCTAAAGGGGCGTCCCCCTAGGGGCGAGACGAACCTGGCCGATCCGAGCCTCATCTTGTACCTAGGGGTGAAGGGTTTTTCATCAATCTTCTCTTGGGGGAGGTTTTGTGTTTCGTTGGCAGCACCCTCGAGTTTGCCCAGTTGGAGCAGGATGTTATCATGGGCAGCGGTTATCTGAGCCATGTTGTTTTGGAGTTCTTTGACAAGCGATATCATGGTGTTGAGTGGTTCGAAGTTGTTGTTGGAAGACATTTTTAGACCTGCGAGACATGACTGAAGATGAGATTGGGTCCGTTAGGTGGCCCAGGGACTCAAGGAATGCTCATAATCGAGCGACACGGAAATGAGACCCTTGATTTGCGCGTGTTTGCGGTCATCATTTTGGGGACTCTGGTGCTTTAGACTCTTAGTGTATTCGGCGGAGTGCCTAATGAATTTATATCTCAAAAACGAGACGATCTTATGTAAGTCTCGAAGATGAGATTTTAAGAGGACTTCTCGGGATGAGATGACCCAAAATGTAAGACCTCGAGTAAAGGTGACCCTAGTAACTAACACAGAGAGTTAATCACACGGTTGTACGACGAAATAAATTGATCGCGAACCCGGCTCAGGATCGGAGAGTTTTGATTTCTTTCGAACCCGGGTCCTTGACTTTATTGATTGACATTTCGGTCGTGTCAACGGTATGTGCAAAAAAAACTCTTTTTTGAAAATAAAATGTGACCGTTCAACGTACCTTAACCCCATTAATCGGGAGTTTTGGCAGTATTAACGGTATTCGTTGTCGGTGGGTTTTATTTTGGCCAAGGTGATGGTGCTTGTAAAAAAGGTCTTTTTGAAAGATCTGTTGTGATGACATTTTTTTCTTTTTTTGAAAAGAAAAGTTTTCGAAAATTATTTTAGATAGGTCGGAACATCGTTTTTTTTCCGAAAAGAGAGATGATTGATTTTTTTTTTAAAACGGAGTTGGGTGCGGTTGAATATGTTGTCGTGGTTGAACCCAGATTTTTAGTGTTTTATTCTGGTTGTTCAAACACGCTACACATAACTAGGAATATGTACACTCATGCAGGATGCAGACACGGGTAGGTTAGGGTAGGGTACCGCCCACGAATAGCCCTTGCTTAGGTGGCGACAAGTCACCCGGGGAGGTGAGTGTTGTACCGTCTATTCGGACCATTCGCGTGGTTTATCCGCGGGATGCGCTTTAGGTAGTCGGAGCGTCAACCATGGATCTCCCCGCGTGTTCGTAAGGATCTTACCGCGAAGAGGTTGATTGGTCCTAGTATCGATTAGGGTGGGCTTTTTAGGGCCAAAACCTGTAGTGACCACAACAGGAAACTAGGAAATGAGCTTCATCGACCTCGTTCAAGTTACACCACCGCTGGAAACTTGTTTCCAAATCCCCAACGGAGACGCCAAACAGTGGACGTTCGTCCGCACCGCCCAACGCCCCGCGTGGGACCGACGCGGTTTAGATCGCGGTGGCCACCCACGCGACCCCCTCCAGGTCAGGGGCCGGTCCAATCTCGCGTTTGGAGTGATGTGTCGGACCTCGATTCGGATGACGATTCAAACTTGTACTAGACGGGCGCAGGGGCCCGTGTTTCCGTTGTAATCGATCGAGTCGTGGTTGTAAATGTTTAAAGGCCGATATGTCTGGTAAGGCGACCTTTTTAGTGAACTGAATTCGTTGCAGATTTGTGGAGTCGCCACCGAGTCAATTATGGGGACTCGGAAACCGTTCAAGTCAACTTTGATCCTTAGCCGGCTCAAAGCTGAGGGGCACGGGACCTAAAGATAAAGACTTGTACCCTTAAGCACTCCATGCCTGGAATGACTATCATTGCGAATGGTTTTGGACATCCGGTAACCGTCGATTCTGAGTAAGGGGTGAGGGTACGTATTGGGAAGTCAATGTCCGATACACATCGACACCCAATCCCGCCCGCACTGTAGTGGCCTCTACTAATTAATCGGTGGCTAGGCTGATAACTTTGTTTCCTAGTTATGCCAGAAGTACTGTAACATCCATTGTTTTAACACTATACCTTTTGCTATGTCGGTTGTTTATGGACAAGTAAGTTTTGTCGTCGAAGTAGTTGTGTTTACATTCTTTGCATGCGATTTCGCGTGACAAGCAGGTCATGAAAAGATGCACATAGGAGAGTAGAGATTACTAATATTATAGGTACTAGCAAGTCACTTTTAACGTGATAATACGAATATTAGTCGTTCTCGTGGTATACTTTACCTGGTATATTAGACTTGTACCCTTAAGCACTCCATGCCTGGAATGACTCTCATTGCCAATGGTTTTGGACATCCGGAAACCGTCGATTCTGAGTAAGGCGTGAGGGTACGTATTGGGAAGTCAACGTCCGATAGACACCGACACCCAATCCCGCCTGCACTATAGCGGCCTCCACTAATTAATCGGTGGCTGGGCTGATAACTTTGTTTCCTAGTTGTGCCAGAAGTACTGTAACATCCATTGTTTTAACCCTATACCTTTTGCTATGTCGGTTGTTTATGGACAAGTAAGTTTTGTCGTCGAAGTAGTTGTGTTTACATTCTTTGCATGTGATTTCACGTGACAAGCAGGCCATGAAAATATGCATATATATAAGAGAGTAGAGATTACTAATGTTATAGGTATTAGAAAGTCACTTTTAACGTGATAATACGAATATTAGTCGTTCTCGTGGTATACTTTACCTGGTATTCTGCTTAAGATGTGTCGGTTCGGTAATAATAGGGATGCATCGAACCTTATAAGGTGAGCATCGGGACTAATGCGGAACCCGACCATCGCTTTGTTCAGTTTTAGCTTATTTACGTTTTGATTTCCGTGTTAGGTGATTTAGCATGCGATTATAAGGTCATAAAAGCAATAAATCATACGAAAGCTGTAAATGCGAATGTAAGTAAATCACGTAGTGAGAAATTTCACCCTCGGAGTATACGCTAAACGGGACTCGATGCATGGATAGTTGAGAACGAATCTCAGAACTACTCGGGTCTATTTATTGTGTTTTAGTGTTTATGATTGAAATTGGGACGTTACGTATTTTAGTCAGTGTCGTGGACCTAGTGTCCACATTTGATATTATCATAGTGCATAATAAAGGTACGAGAATATAAAGTTTTGTTTAGACGACAACCTAGTGACGATTCGACTTCAAAAACGAATCCTCCTAGCTTGCCCGATAATTTTGGCAGAGTTCCGTTACCGTTAGCCCTTCCTGCAGCTAATCCGGCAGAGCTCCGCTACTACTTGCTAGTTCTGCGGCGAATCCGACAGAACTCCGTTAGACTCGGAGTAGCTAGTCGATCACAAGCACCTCGGTATCAAGTGGGGTGCTCGAAGGTGAGGAGTAGCGTTGATTTCACTTTCGGGACTACGATCGAGTGGATCGTTTGCTTTGGGTATCGGAGTGCGAGCCCAAGCGAGATACTCTTAACGAGTCAAAGAGAGAAGGGAAGATGTGTTGTGTCGAATGAAGGGAGTGGAGGAGGGTATTTTTAGGTGTTTTCGGCTCTCGTCACCCGGATGGATGCCTGAGTCCAGGCGCACCAGAACTCAGGCGCCTGGGTTTAGGCGTGTGAAGCCTGAGACGCGAAAGGTGAGGCGCTCGGGATCTCGAAGATACGATTTTGATAATTTCCAAAACCGAGAGGTGCGCGTATTATACATGTCGTGGGGATTAAGCCTTCCCCGCCTTGACATAGCACCGTTGCGCCTAGTGGGCCTCGGGCGCGCGTCCCGAGGTTCGCTCGGCGCGGTGCTGACTCGGTTCGTGTTTCGGGGCCGATTCAGAGTCCCGGTGTCGGAATTGACTCTAATTAGTGTTTATGCGACCGTAATGACACGACTGAGGCTGCCTTGATGTTAATTTAATTTTTCCGAGAAATATTTGATCCGTTCTATAAAAAAACTATCTAAAACATCGCGAACCCGCGTCGCGTTGCAGTCTGATCGTCATTGGGTGTTTGTTGGGCACTCCTGCAGCCACCAGGTCCAAATCTGGGTGTCTACAGTTACTCCGACCAAATTCGCACCCACCGTTCTTTTAGAAACTATTTTCGCGCCATTATGCTGGCCAAATCAAAACTCTTTATTTCAAAACATTCTAACACCGTTACTATCGCCAAAATTTCAATTGATGGAATCAAGGTATATCAAAACGGTTAAAATCTCCATTTTCAAAACATTTTTACGTAATACCGTTACTATCACCAAAATTCTAATCAATGGAATCGAGGTGTTTAACACGGTTACATTTTCCATCCACAAAACGTTTTTTTATACATGCCGTTACCATCGCCAATATTCCAATCAATGGAATCAAGTAATTTAGCAAGTTTACATTCCTCCTTTTTAAAACCCTTTCAAAAACCGCTACCATCGCCTAAATTCCAATAACAATATTCTAGCTACACAGCGCGGTCGAACGTCCATTTTAAGCGCCACCATGGCCATCATGTTTTTTTAAAAACACCTTGTACATCGCAAACATCGAACTTCTAACTAATAGAAGCCTCGATAACAACGCAACCCAACGATTTTCACATCTTTTCACAAACCGGTTTTCCTATACCATCATTTTACGAAATTGCAATTTCACATCGTTAATATCGTCAAATTTTTGACCCATGAACTCTTGACGCCTACATGGTAACATTTCCCGACATATCAAAATAGTATTACCTAACCATCGTAATGTCGATTTCAAAACTCTCACTTTCAAAAACTCACTTTCAAATTCTCCATCCATTTTCAAAAACATCAAAATCCTTTGATTCCAAGCCGGGATCAAGATTAACTCCTTATGTCGTACAACCGTGTGCTTAAATCTCTTTGCCAAATGCTAAAAGCACCTCCGTCCGAGGTTTTACATTTTGGGTCATCTCATCCTAAGAGTCCTCTCTAAATCTCACCCCGAGGTTTGTGTCAAATCATCTCGCTTTAGAGATCCGGGTCCGATAGGCGTCTCGCCGAATACACCAAATGTCCAAAAGCGCATGAGTCCCGAAACTTGATGACGGCAAACACGCGTGAATCAAGGGTCTCGTTTCCTTGTCACTACCCACGAGCATTCCTCGAGTCAATCTCAAGTCTCTTGAACGTCTTCCGGTGGGTCCATTCTCATCCACCGTATCTCGGAAAATTACTCCAACATGTCTAAGGATTCATACGCCATTGAAAGCATCTGCAACGATGTCAACGCCCTAACTCAGTTGGTTCGCAATGTCCACGGCTCGGTAACCCGTCTGAGTTCTTCAGTCTGCAACATTAGCAGTCACCTCGGTTTTCTAGGAAGTGGAGACACGGAAATCAAAATAATACCAATTCAGGCGATTATAACATCCGGGGGCTTACTCCAAGTAGGTCATCCAAATATCCCGCACGATTAAACCTTCCTAAGAGTAATATGGGAAGAACCAAGCTCTTGTAAAGCCATGACCAACAAGGTAGAGGCGTCACGAAGGAAGTTTACCGCAATTGACTCGTCTCACACTGAGACTCTTTGTAGTTCCTTGGGTTCCTACCCGACAAGAACGAAAAAGGGTACCTGTGTTGATCCGTCGACTTGCCCTCCACAATAGCGAAGTTCTGCCAAAATCATCGCAAGACCTACAGGAGTTCATCCATCCAAGTCGATATCGTCACTAGGTTGTCCTCTTAACCAAACTTTACATATCTTCGATATCATCAAGTCCGACGTATGTGGATACTAATTCCACGATGCGTCCACCATTTGCACTCCAAATGGTGTACAAGCCTTACTCTTGTTTGGCTCAGTCAAGACCACCTCGTCTAAAATACATAACGTCCACAACTTCAACCCAAATTACTAAAACACCTAAATCAAATCCGAGTAGTCGTTATAAGATCCGTTCTTTGTCATCTACACATCATACTTCGTTTAGTTTACATTCCGAGGTCCAACTCCTCATACAACATGATTTACTTATGTTTCATATTTTACCGCTTTCGTATGATTTACCGCTTTTATGACCATAATCGTATGTTAAATCAACTAACTCGAAATCAAAACTTAAATAACTAATGCTAATCAAAATAAGTCGTGGTCCAGTCCCATATTAATCTAGATGCTCACACCTCACGCGTGGTTCGACGCATCTCTATTAATGTCGTACAAACGCACTTTAAGCAGAATACCAGGTAAGGCATATCACAGGAATGACTAATATCTGTATTATCATGTTAAAACTAATTTGTAAAACGTATACTATCTAGTACTCTCTACTCTTCTACATGCATCTTTAACTGGCATGCTTCTCACGTGAAATCGCATGCAAAGAATGTAAAACACTTACTTCAACGACAATTTACTTGTCCTTAAATCAACCGACTACCTAAGGCCCTAGGCTTAAAACAATGGTTGTCACCACATCAGAACGAAGTTATCCGCCCACTGATTGATTGGTAAAGGCCGCTATGTGTGGGCGGGATTGGGTGTTGACGTCTATCCGATGTTGGCTTCCCAATGCGTACCCTCACCAAGGTAATGGACATGATATCGAAGCATGCTTTACACCAAAGCACGTGATCCAAGACATGATCGAGGAAGGAACATTTTCTCCCTCGAAACAACAAAAAGCAGACTTCATCTTCAGAAACACCGAGGGAGAGATAGTAACCTCAGTGGTTGTTACGAGTTATTTCAAACCCTTCGACAGTCCATCAACCGAAACAAGTCCAGAGCACCACTCAAGGGTCGCATCCCCGGAAGGTTACATAAGGATCTAAAATCAAGAAGACGATGACGGTCTTGGGCCAGGTCAACGTCATAGTAGAGTCCAGTCAAAGTATTGTTATGTCTCTTTTAGCGTCATTATTATGTTTCGAGTCTGAGGTACAAGGGGCTTGTCCCAACCTCATAACTTCTATTAATACATCATGTCTAGCTATCAATGAAAGCGCCTCTCTATCTATCTTATCTTCTTACGGCCTCGACATGCTTGATTTGAATAACAAATTTGATTGAAATTGACGATAGTCACGTTTAAACAACATGTCGTGCAATTTTCGACCCCTCAAAACAACGAGGAAATACAAGAATCGAGATCCTGTGTTTTCTTTTACTTATTTCTTGTCTGGTATAGAAAGCCAAATAACTTTTCCTTAGAACGAGTGTTACAAAAAACTATGACGAATCTACAAAGTATTTTAGTTTGTGATCAAAGACTGAAGGCAAACTCATTTCCCACAATAAACATCCCTCAAATCAAGACCGACCAATTCTTACCATAAGATGCTTGTCTGACCAAAAATCTGTAATGGCTAAAAGGAGCCAAAGAAAAGAAAAACACAAAGGCCAAATCAAACCGGCCCTATTCAATGATGCAAAACGATCGAGGCCAAACTCAATGGTCAAAATCAAATTCCAACAATCCAATTTAAGTTCAAAAACAAGTCTGAACAAAAAATTAAACGAACAGATCTGTGAGCTAGCACCACACACTTTAGCCGTCCTGCATTACAACCCCTAAGACCATCTCGAGACACTTGTTAGGAGACATTCCAAAATTTTGAGGATTCAAGCCCGATAGTATAATCCCAACCATTAGAGCCAAACTTGGAAATCAGATCCCACGTAATTTATATCTCGCCCGATTGAAGTCTAAGTCACTTTTACTCAACTTCCTCTTTCCTACCACAATACGAAATCATAACCACATAGCCTTAACTCCAAAAAAATCAACTTCTAATTTTGATCCATCGAAACCACTTACTACCTAGCTCCACATTCCAAAACCATCCAAACCAGTTGCCTTGACCTAAATGCGATATCTCGGTAATTGTTACTTTCAGTTACACCTGATCACTTCGCCTTAATTCTTAACTAGGGTGAAAACCCATGCAAATACACTCTAACCATCCCGCATCGATAATTGGCATGATGAGTCTAAAGCACAAAATCACTCGCACTATACGAACTACGAAAATGGTTTGATTCCATCTAATCGCGGATACGTAGGCAACCCTCTCCAGGGTACAACCAAACAAAATCAACTACGATTGATTCGTGCAATAATCGGAACTCATTATACGCTCGATTAACATAGTGATTACAATGACGAAGCACACTAAAAAAACAAAGAAAAAAGGTTAACTGAGGACGAAGTGAAAACCCGAAAGGGCGCTCCGGGGAAATGAAGAATCGAGTTGCGAGCCATCGGGAAAAAAAAACGAGCGGAGGACGGAGTGAAAACCTGAAAGGGTGCTCCGGGAAAAATGAAGAATTGAGTTGCGAGCCATCAAAAAAAAAGAAAACAAAATGAAAAAAAAAAAAAACAAAACAAAAAGGTGAACCAAGGATGGAGTGATAACCCGAAAGGCGCTCTGGGCAAAATGAAGAATCGAGTTGTAAGTCACCACAATAAATAAAACATGTGCTTCCCATGAAATTCAAACAAATCAAACAAAGTCGAGCCTTTGTCGAAGACCTTACATCAACATCCATCATCCGGATGCCCCATATGCAAAAGACAACGTATTAATAAACTCCGCAAAAAAATAGTACTAATACGCCACATGATACTACATATTATGACATAATATTAACGATTGGGCCCTACCTTTCCATCTTTTCTTTTCCATTACTCTTCACGTGCGCTTTCTTAGGCCTCTCGTCACGAGCCTCTAACGGAAAGGGATTTGTCGTGGATCCCACCGGTCAAAGTAAATAACCAACTAACCTAGGTAGCTAGGGTAAGTCGGGTCGAGATCCTCAGGGACGGGGTGTCGGACTAAGGTGGGCTACGGTCCAAGACTAGGTTCGAGACAAACTAAATTAGGGGAAGGCTAAGGTTGACTAAAGACTAAGCTAAGGTCTAAAACATGAAGTAACAAGGCCAAACAAGCAACTAATGACTAATGGAAGCAAATTAAATCAATAAGAAGGAAACTAGGGCTAGGTCGGGTTCATGGATGCCAAGGAGACCAAAAGGGGAAAAACGGGGTTACTAGCATGCTTTCGTAGCCTAGGTTCCATTCGGGCTCTCGCTACTTAAACGGCCTAGGGGTCTCCTCATCACGCTCTCGCTACTAATGGGGAAACCAAACCTATCAACCAAACAAGAACATGCAAGAGAACAAGCAAGAAAAACATGGAATGATCATCTCAAGTCTCACAAGCATTTCATCAAACATGTAGAGTGCAAGGCAAATAGGAATCAACAAAAACAACAACTAGTACCACCCATCTCATCCTAATCATCCCTAATCACACCCAATCCCCCTACTAACCCTAGGGGATAACTACTCAAACATATCTGTACTAAAACTAACACTAACTAGAGAAACAAACACAAGAACAACCCCATTCATTATGAAGAACAAATAAGGATGAACAACAAACATAAACAAAGATGCAAACTTTACTAACAAAGAATGATTAAGAGAAAAGAGATAAGAAAGATTATACCAAACTAAGAAAATGAAAAGAGGAACACTTGCATAGAAGAAGACCCAAAACATCCACCAATATTGTCAAGATTAGTAGAATCTCCAAGAATTCCAATATTACAAGAGAAATCTAACTAGATTAAACTAAGATTAAGGAGTAATTAAAGAGGGATTAAGCTAATCTACACTAATCTAAGCTAATATAACCTAAAAGTAGTCTAGGGTTTCATAAGATTTTCTTAATACAATACAAGAGGGGGATATATATATAGGGTTACAAGAATAAGGAATTGAAATAAATGAAATCGCGGCTGTGCTGGGCTCATCCCGGCCGGGAAGGAAGTGCTCCCGGTTGGGATCATGCATAAACCCGGGCGGGTTTATGCTCTTCCCGGTCGGGATGATGTCGGTCCCGGTCGGGAAGGGTTGGTCCCGATCGGGAAGGATGTGCTCCCGGACGGGATGGCCTCACAGGAACTCGATTCTTCTCGTCTTCTCATCGCGGTCGTGATGGATGTGGTCCCGACCGGGAATGGTCATGTAAGCTTCAAATATGATCCCATAGGTCCCTACTTGCTCTTCCAAGGCTTATTATCGACTCTCGAACACAAGCGGTCACCTTCTTAGCAATTTGTGGGCCCAACCAATCCCACGTGTCTTTTATATCTACGTCTTGACTCTATTTGACGAATGGACGATACTAGGATCGGTGACACTGTCTTCGGTCGGGCACTTAGCGACATTGGCCTGCATAGCTTCCTTATTCTATAGCTCTGTAATCTCCCCGGTTCTTGACCTCTCCCGCTTCGTCGAATCTGCACAAACCCTCCACTTGGCGTAAGAGAAAGATGTCCACCGAGTGTATACTTCGGAGATGGCATGTATAGTCCCCCGTCTCCAAGTTGTTTCGAATTACCTAAAGGTATCTTTCCCCCAAGAACGGGAATCAATAACAATTGTGTCAACCTCGAGAATGGTTTGTGCCTCGCCCATTTGGCGCATCAAGCTATCTAGATAAACGTAGACACATGCCACAAGGACAAAATTTGCGTAGTACGAGCCAACGATAAGAGCGGATGACCAAAATATCTCTTAACATGTCACCACGAGACAATCCATCTAATAACGATCCCTTCATCGGCCTGTAGACGAGAAACCCATTCGTCTTTAATGCCATTAAAATCTGAAAGAAGTACTACGCTCTGCATGGCAAGTCTCTTGCAGTTGTAACCTTCGATGAGCCGAGGTGGCTCGATTAGCCGTAGTCTCTTTTGTAAACAAACCTACATGAACCCGATATAATACAGTGTTATACCTTCGAACTAGGACAACTTCGAATAAATTCAAAAAAAGTTACACCATAACATACCTGCAAAATGGCTCTAGAACCGCGAAATGGAGTGCGATGAATACATGCGTGCGTGTAAAGACCCATTATAATCTCACCCAAAATGAGCGAGGAGGGCTATCACCCGTGTTCCATATCCATCACAACGTCAATAACACGAGGGTAACCCCAACCAGCTTGCACCGATGCATCCTGAAACAAATAGTAGCACACTATCGCAATGCTAAGAGCACGCTTGCGAGCTAGAGGTGAAACACCATGAGCATCCATTCACGAGAATTCCATGACAAGGTATTCCAAGTTGATGCCACCTTCACCAAAGAAACACTCGGCTTCTTTTGGCAAGAAAATGTCAAAAAACCAACGGAACCGCTCCACAGGATCGGGAACATCACCTTGAACAGGGATAGAAGGGATGCCACCCACCAATTGCGTCTATCTCCTCGGGCAAAGGGCACACGTTACCACGCGGAAATACAAATACATGATATTTAGCGTTCCAAAAGCGCGAACACATGCATAAGAAGTCATCTTGCACCTTAATTTGCTTCAACGACGTAACAACGGACAAACTGTCACTCAATAAGTCTTCAAGTTCACCTTTCTTGAAAGAATTCATCCAATCGGTCAAAAGACGACCGAAACTTGATATGACTCAATAAATCAAGCTAAGAGAAGCTATCAAAGACACTTGGGTGTTAGTTATGTCTACAAGAGAGAACTCATAACTCGTATATATAGCTGCAATAACGTCGTAATTAGGAAAATTATGAAAATTTCTATAGCCGTGAACTTGGCCGCCCCAGGCTAGGCGCCTGAGAACCAGGACGCTGGGGGCTACGCGCCCGCCCGATGAGACGCGTCTTACTTCACTGTTATCCAACAATCTCGAGTACTAAGAACGATTTCCTAAATCAATCATCTTCTTTTCCAAGGCTCACAAGCACAATGCAAGAACCAAAATTCCCTTATCAGCGACGGACGATCCATTTTCGTCACTCCGATCCACCGGACTTTGACGTTTTTTTTATTTTTTATTTTTGTGGGATAAGCTACTCCACCTAAAGTTATTGTAGCCCTACACGGCATTGTCAATAAAGCATAAAAAGTGGTCCAACTCTTTTCTTTTTATTTTATTCTGCTCGCCAAAGCTATGTACACAACCATCATTATCCAAATACGATTATACACGTCTTCAGCATTGCACACATACTTGGTCAAAATATTCGGTCATAGAACGTTTTATACATTCCAAGAAAGTTTCGAGTCAAATGTTTTAATCGACGTTTTACTTGATCCAATTCCCGGCTCAAACTAACAAATTTTAATCATCCTGAAAGCATTTTCGTACTCTCAATCAATCCTAATGCACTTAAAACATCCTAAATCATGGCTAAACCATAAGCAAATCAACTTCGGAGTTTTTATGTGATTACTTGTTATCTAAGCTAACATTTCAGGGGCCTAATAAAAAGCAAGCCGATTAAGCGCGAGAAAGTTTGATTAAATATACAAACATACAAATCCGACACAAATTCAAGTTTACAAACTAGGGAGGACCCCTGGATGTTGCTACTACAACTAGTGCAAACTCACCGACATTATCATCTAAGCCTAGATCCTCGAGATCGAAAGTAGAAGAGCCCATCCCGTCATCTATTGAACGGTCTAGACCAGTCAGCAAATCCACGATAGCCATCCCCGTGTTGGGAACCCCTCATGTAGGCTCGACCATCTCAGTAACACTGGTAGCCTGATCCTCAGCCATAGCCTCAACCTCTACCTCAACCTCAACCCCATCCTCAGCCCTAGCCTCGGCTCGTCCCGAGGTCTCCCCCTAAAACCGTGCCAGCTGCTCCTTGAGCCTAGCGATCACAGCATCCTGAGTTCGTACGGACTGGATCAGACTGAGCTCAACAGCCTCAAGCTCAAATACCTGTGCTCCCAGCTGCGACACCATGTCGGGAACATCCTACAAAAGGCATACTATCCTTAGAGAACAACTAAAAAAATAAACAGCTAACCTAAAACCATCTACAAAAACAACACGTGTCGATCAAGGCACTAACGTGTCGCGAGCCGAGGCAGAAGCCTACCCCGACCCGTAGGCCCGAAAGTGGTTTGCAGCTTTCAATAACCGCTGATGATAGTCGACGAAACCTAGACAAAGAGACCAACAAGTTAGCCACAAAAACCTAACTCACAAAGCAATCTCAAAACAAAATCACAAAAAACTTACCTGGTGCACCCGATCACGCCACTCCATCCCGACATCCAACTCTTCCACGGAGTAGGGAGGAAGAGGCTTAGCGAAGGCCACTCCGGCCGCATCCACCCTAAGAAGCGTCAAGAGAAAGTCTAGGGGCTGAATAGCGTCGGTCGGATCAGCCAACTAGAACACAAAGCGAAGAAAAACCATTTCAAATGCGACAAACCGGCCAAAAACCCAAAAGCCAACAACAAACAAGCAACAATTGAATACTTACCACGATGTGGTGGCAAGCCAATCGCTGACACACATGGGACACGTACGAGGCGTCAGGCACTAGTAATGCCTTGCCTCCTTCACCGTCCCTGTTCTCGTGAGCCTCAGTCGTAGTAGGAGGCCTGAACATGGTCCGGGGAGGTTCACCGGGACCCTAAACTTGTCGTAAAGGCATTGGCGCACTAGCCTCTCCTCCAGATACCAAACTGGTTCAAACAGCGCGGAGAGGAGCATCCTCTAGTAGCTCATCGGCCTCAACTCCACCGCTACATACCCGGGTAAACCCTCATAGCTGGTCCAAGGACGGGCCACAAACTGCAAAACCAAGCATCCACTAGATTTCAAAAACTCCTAACCTTGGAGGCTACTTAGGAAAATAAATGAATGAAAACTTACATCCTCGAGACGCAGCTGGTTCACCAGCACGTTCTCCGTCGAGTAATGGCTCGTAGTCGTCTTTGTCTGAGCCAGTCTCCACTCGATCCCAACCGGGAACCTAGTTGACCGACAACATCTTAGATGCTAAACACGGGAAATAAGAGTAGATCCAAGACTGCAAAACCCGAGACACTGTAAATGAACAAAACAAATTCGATAGAAATCCAAACCAAGCACAAATGAAGCAACTTACCTCCAGCACGAGACCTGGACCCACAATGGGTATGGCTGAGTCCGAGGCCACCCTTTACAGCCTCACCATAGCCTGCAAATAGTGGGTCATCTCCACGAAACCCGTTGTGCCCAGTCAAAACGTCCCAGCTGACTCAAGTCGGCCAGAAACGACAAAATCTTAGTGCTGAACCTCTCGCCCTTGTCCGAGAAGTGGGTCGAACCTAGGAAGTACCACAACCACAGATGGGTGTCCTGGGCCACCATGTTAGGCTCCCGACCCTCAGAAACCGCCACTCTCTCGAAGTGGTCGGTAATATACGAACTTGCTAAGGTGATAAGTGTGTTTTGTAGTGTTTATTTCACGTGTTTGGTCCCGCTTTTGTTTTGTGAAATCCCTCTTTAGAACGGTTTCGAGGCTACTTACGCTTCTTCTAGCTTGTCTTAGGTTCCTAATGCTCATCATGGAGAAATGAAACGATTCTGTTTCGTTTCCGATGCATATGGAGTCAATGAAGAGAAGCGGCGATGATTCGGTGACTTAGACTCGATCCCGAGTCCCTTGGAGCCCACTTAAGAATATCTCGAGCACCGAGCATAAAAAGCCTAGGAAGAGCAAATAAGGACCCATCATGGCAGGGAAGGACCCATCACGGGCGGGATGAGAAGACGACAAGAAACAAGCTCCTGTAGGATGGTCCCGATCGTGACCAAGACCATCCCGGTCGTGACCACTCCCATCCCGACCGTGACCACCACCATCACGGCCAGGACGGGCCCAGCTCGCACTCCGCTTCATTCTTTCAATTCTCTCACTTATGGAACCCTATATATACCTTCCTCTTATATTGTTTTAAGCACATTACCTTAGATGAAACCCTAGATAGAAGTTAGTGTAGCTTAGCTTAGTTTCTCCTTAATTTTTCTTTAATCTTTCTTTAATATTAGCTTAATCTTAGTTAGTTACTCTTGTATTATTGGAATTCTTGAAGAATCTACCAATCTTGACAACATTGGTGGATGTTTTGGGTTTTCTTATATGCAAGTTTCAATCTTTTCCATTCATCTTGTAGTTGGTATAATCGTTCTTCTCTCTTTTCCTTTAATCTTTCATTGTTAGTAAAGTTTCATTCTTTATCTCTTGTTTATTGTTTCTCCTTGTTTATTCTCCATTATGAATGTGTTTGTTCTTATGTTGGTTTCTCTAGCTTATGTTGGTTGTAGTTTAGTTATGTGTGAGTAGTTCTCCCCTAGGGTTAGTAGGGGGATTGGGTGTGATTAGGGATGATTATGGTAAGATGGGTGATGCTAGTTGTTGTTTTTTTTGTTTCCTAATGCCTTGCACTAAACATGTTCGATGAAATGCTTGTTAGACTTCAGACGATCACTCCTTGTTTTTCTTGCTTCTTCTCTTGCATGTCCTTGTTTGGTGATAGGTTTGGTTCCTCTACTAGGAGCGAGAGCGTGGCGAGGAGACCCCTAGGCCGTTTAAGTAGCTAGAGCCCGAATGTAACCTAGGCTACGAAACCATGCTAGTACCCCCGCTCCCCTTTTTGATCTCCTTGGCATCCATGAACACGACCTAGCCCGGCCCTAGTTTCCTTCTTATTGATTTAACTCTCTTTCCATTATCATTATTTGCTTGTTTTGCCTTTTCATTTCGTGTTATAGACTTTAGTTTAGTCATTAGTCAATCTTAGTCAATCACTTTAGTTTCTCTTGAACCTAGTCTTAGACCATAGCACACTCTAGTTTGGAACTCTCGTCCCTGAGGACCGACTCGACTTACCCTAGGTACCTAGCTTAGGTTCATTGATATTATATGGATCGGTAGGGTAGACGACAAAGCTTACCGTGAAATTGCCGCCGTTGCCGGGGACGACGTAGTTTAGACTCTTGTGTGCTTAGTTTTAGACTTTGTTCTTGATTTTTGTGTTTTCTTCTCCTTGTGTATCTCCGTTCTTTCTTCTTGTGTGCTAATTTCTCTCTTCCTAGTGCCTCAAAAGCACTAGGCTTCTAACGTTTACTCAAGTGTTTCTACTTCATCCGATGTATCAAGGCAACGTTATGACAATGGCGCATCCAAGATACCATCAGTCTTCATGGGATAATCATGGGACAAATTACCAAGACCCAAAATTTTACCAACTATCTCAATCTCATCAACAATCTTATGAACCCCCTTCATTTGGCTACCATGAAAGTTGTCAAGGATAATTCCAAAATCCAAACAATTACCAAATACCTTTACATAACTCACAACCAAAAATCCCCAACTTTGAGCTTTGTCAAATGATTCTTCAAATGCAAAAGAATCAACAAGAGATGCAAAAGAATCAACATGAGATGATGATTTAAATGCAAAGGGACCAAGATGAGTTCATGGCTCAACATCAAAGAGAAAATGAGGTGCAAGATGCTCGACTTAATGCACTCATAGCTCGTTACACGATGTTGACCACTCGGACTCCACAACTTGTTGAGGAAGGTTCATTTGGGCAAGAAGATCGGTTTTCTCCACAAGGCAATCAACCCGTTTATGAGGCCACGAATGAAAAAGAGAGGGTCAACCAAGGGATCATTGTTGAGAGTTGCTCGGATGGTAAAGCTATGGGAATAATGGAAGGAGTAGAAGATTCAAGGGGTGATCTTGAGGAGAATATCATTTTCAACTCCCATGCCACCAAGGCTTTAAGAAGAAATCTTGAAGAAAGTCATGCAATTGGTGAGGTTGACAATGAGGAGGAATTTGAACACGATTCTCAAATTAACTCTTGCGAAGCCAATGTTGAGGCTATTAAATCGGATTTACATGATTTTCTTCGTGATGAACCTGTAGACACCCAGATTTGAACCTGGTGGCTGCAGAGGCGCCCAACAAACACCCGATGACGATAGGATTGCAACGCGACGCGGGTTCACGATGTTTAGATAGTTTTTCTATAGAACGGATCAAATAAATTACTCGGGCAAATTAAACTAACATGATGGTACCCTTAGTCGTGCCGTTACGATCGCATAGACACTAATTAGAGTCAATTCTGACACCGGGACCCCGAGTCAGTCCCGAAACTCGAACCGAGTCAACACCGCGCCAAGAGAACCTCGGGATGAACACCCGAGGCCCACTAAACCCACGGCGCTAGGTCAAACCCGGGGTAAACTTAATCACCAAGAATCGTATCACACTCCTCCCTCTCGGTTTTGGAAAGTATCAAAATCGTATCCTCAGAACTCCAGCCGCACCACCTGACGCGCCTGGGTCTCCCCACGCCCGGACCAGGCACCTGAGTCTTAGTACGCCCCAGCTCGGGCGCCTATATGAGCGACGAGGGCCGAAAACACCTATAAATACCCCCCTTCACGCCCTCATTTCGACACACAACATTTAATCTTCTCTTCCCCCTCTAAACTCTCGCTAAGGGCTCGCACTCCGACACCCGAGGCAAACGATCCACTCGATCGTAGTTCCGATAATAAAAGCGACATCGACACTACTCCTCACCTTCGAGCACTCCACTCGATACCAAGGTGCCTGTGATCGACTAGCTCAAAACTAGTACCCAAGTTCTGTCGGATTAGCCGCAGAACTAGTCTTTAGCAA
This sequence comes from Agrostemma githago, assembly GCA_958450325.1. Classification (NCBI taxonomy): domain Eukaryota; kingdom Viridiplantae; phylum Streptophyta; class Magnoliopsida; order Caryophyllales; family Caryophyllaceae; genus Agrostemma; species Agrostemma githago. Next base: position 19,472,146 of record OY288250.1, read on the forward strand.
CGAAGTTCTGCCGGAATAGCCACAGGAAGGTCAAACGGTAACGGAACTCTGCCGGAATAATTGGTCAAGCTAGGAGGATCCGCCTATCGAAGTCGTATCGTCACTAGGTTGCCATCCAAACAAAACATTCCATATTCGCACTTTCTATTATTATGCACTACGACAACACTAGATGTGGGCACTAGGCCCACAAACATCTACTAAAATACGTAACGTCCCAACTTCAACCACAAACACTAAAACACACTAAATAGACCCGAGTAATTCCGAGATCCGATCTCAAATTATCTGTGCATCGTGTCCCGTTTAGTGTATACTCCGAGGGTGCAACTCCTCACTATGTGATTTACTTACATTTGCATTTACAGTTTTCCGTATGGTTTATTGCTTTTATGGCCTTATAATCGCATGCTAAATCACCCCTCACACGTGGTTCGACGTATCCTTATTAATAGTGAACCGACGCACCTTAAGCAGAATACCAGGTAAGGTATACCACGAGAATGACTAATATCCGTATTATCGCATTAAAACTGATTTGCTAATACATATAATACTAGTACTCTCTACTCTCATACGTGCATCTTTTCATGGTCTGCTTGTCACGTGAAATCGCATGCAAAGAATGTAAACACAACTAATTTGACGATAAAACTTACTTGTCCTTAAATAACCGACATAGCAAAAGGCTTAGGGTTAAAACAACGGATGTTACAGTACTTCCACCAAAACCAAAAAAACTAGGATATCAGCCCACCGATTGATTAGTAGAGGCCGCTATAGTGCGGGCAGGATTGGGTGTTGACATCTATCGGATGTTGGCTTCCCAATACGTACCGTCACCCCTTACTCAGAATCGACGGTTTCTGGATGCCCGGAACCATTGGCAATGAGAGTCATTCCTGGTATGGAGTGCTTAAGGGTACAAGTCTTTATCTTTAGGTTCCGTGCCACTCAACTTTGAGCCGGCAAGGGATCAAAGTTGACTTGAACGGTTTCCGAGTCCCCATAATTGACTCGGTGGCGACTCCACCAATCGGCAACAACTTCAGTTCACTAAAAAGGTCGCCTTACCAAACAAAACGGCCTTTAAACATTTACAACCACGACTCGATCGACACCCAAACGGAAACACGGGCGCCCCCACCCGTCTAGTACGCGAGATCAGACCGACCCCCGGCAGGGAGGGGGCCGCGTATGTGGCCGCCGCCAGACGTTGAAAAACCAGGTCGGTCCCGCGCGGGGCGCAGGGCGGTGCGGACGGACGTCCACAGTTTGGCGACTCCGCTGGGGATTTGGAAACAAGTTTCCAGTGGTGGTGTAACTTGAACGAGGTCGGTGAAGCTCATTTCCTAGTTCCTAGTTGTGGTCACTACAGGTTTTGGCCTTAAAAAGCCCACGCTAACCGATATCAGGACCAATTTACCTCTTCGCAGTAAGATCTTTAGGGACACGCGGAGAGATCCTCGATTGACGCTCCGACCGCCTAACGCGTACCCCGCGGGAATAATAAGCGGATAGTTCCGAACGGACGTATGACACTCGTCTCCCCAGATCATTGTCAATGCCTAAGTAAAGACTATTTGTGGGCGGTAGCCTACCCTAAACCTACCCGAGTCTGCATCCTGCATGAGTGTATGCATTACTAGTTATGTGTAGCGTGTTTGAACAATCTAACCCAAATAAAACACTAAAATCCGGATTCAACCACGCCAACATATTCAACCGCACCCAATTCCGTTTTCGAAAAATATCTCATCTTTCCAAAAAGATTTCTTACACACCGATACTCCGGTCAAGTCATGATTTCTGAAAGAAAAAAAAAACATTTTCAGATGTTGTCGTCATGGCAGATTTTACACTGGACATTTTCAAGCAAAATATATCTTCAAACGTCATCACGTGGCTAAAGTAAAACCCATCGAACAACAAATACCGTTAGTACTACCGAGACTCCCAATTAATGGGATCCAGGCACACCAAACGGTTACATTTTATTTTCAAAAAGAAATTTTTTTACACATACCGTTAATACTACCGAGACTCCTAATTAATGGGATCAAGGTGCACCAAACGGTTACATTTTATTTTCAAAAAAAAAAGTTTTGCACACATACCGTTAACACAACCAAAGCTTCAATTAATGAAGTCAAGGAACCCAAAACGGTCACATTCTCGAAATACTTTTTCACAATACATCCTTCCCCACCGTCAAATGCCAATTAAGGCAATCGACAAACGTGGACCATTTGTTTCAAAAGTTTTTTTTTCTAAAAAAAAACACTATTCGTCACCTAAGTCCTTTAATAATAATTTAGTTAAACCCTTAGAGCACCGTCGCTAGACCACGTGCACCACAAGTATCGAACTAGCTAATTAATAGTAGTTTCGATAAAAGCATCATGTTACCACTTTCAAAACCGGTTTTCCTAAAGGACCGTGTTCCCTTTCAAAAAAAAACTTTACACTCTTGCTATCACCAGACTCCGGACGCGCGCGCATAGCAACGTATCTTTTTATCACAAACGATGTCACCACACCATCGTCACCTTAATTTACAAAACCATCTTTGTCAAAACTCTACTCGCGATTATCGGTCGTTTTCAAAAAAAAAATGTCAAGATTCTTTGATCCTGAGCCGGGATCGCGATCAACTTCCTACGTCGTACAACCGTATGTTTAACTGTCCGTGTTAGTTACTAGGATCACCCCTGCTCGAGGTTTTACATTTCGGGTCGTCTCATTTCGAGAAGTCCTCCTTAAGCCTCACCTCCGAGGCTTGTGTCGAATCGTCTCATCACAGAGATTTAAAATTCGTTAGGCGTTTCGCCGAATACACCGAAAGTCTAAAGCACCTGAGTCCCTAATGACCACACACGCGCGCAAATCAAGGGTCTTATTCCCGTGTCGCTCTGCTAGGAGCATTCCTCGAGTCTTTAGGTCATCCGGTATATCTGATCTGACCTTTTAATCCTTTCCCACTAGGATCACTCCCCAACATGTCAGTAGATTCAAACGCCATCGAAAGCATCCGCAACGATGTCAATACCCCAGCCAAATTGGTTCGCAACATCCATACTTCAGTAACCCGTTTGACTTTTTCCGTCCGTTACATCGATAGCCGCCTCATTTTCCTTGACAGTAGAGACACAGAAAGCGAAACAAACGCTAACCCGAGCGATTACAATTCCCAAAAACCTACCCAGGATAGATTATCCCAATGCTCCGCCCGATTGAAGCTTCCTAAAGTCGATACGGGAGGAACAACAAGACCTTACAAGAACCCATCCAACAAAGTAGGAAGGTCACCGAGAAAGTTTACCCCAATCAACTCATCTTACATTGAAGCTCTTAAGTGTCTAGTCGATCAAGGGTTACTCTCACCTTTGGGCCCCACTCCGGACCCACCAGTCGGCAGACGAAGCAAAAGTTGGACCCCTAATGCTTATTGCCTATATCACCAAGGTAATGGGCATGATACCGAATCTTGATTTCGGCTCAAACATGCCATACAAGACATGATCGAAAACGGGACGATTCCTCTCCCTCCACCCAAGAAACCAAAAAATACCACAAACCCTTTTAGCATTCACGCAGTCTTCGGCAACGCCATCGATTGTTCCCACCTCGACCCTATAGAGGGGAATGTCCGGAATATTGAGGAAGATGCTGACAACCCAAGGGCGTCCGCCGAGACGAGTGAATCCGTGTCCGAGTCAAAGTCTAGTTTGTCTTAGGGCCTAGACCTAATAGTATAACAAATGTCTTTTGTTTTTATTTCGAGTCAAGAGGTGCGAGGGGATCTGTCCTCCACCTCCCCGAAAATGATACCTCAGGCGCATAGCCCGCTCATTACTATCAATAAAAAGAAATAGACTTTTCTTCCTTTATAATGCGCCTCGACAATCGCTTAATTTAATAACACACTTTCTCGCTTAGGACTCGATACTATGCCATTTATCGATAACAATCAAACAAACCTCAAAACAACGAGGAATTACAAGAACCGAGATCCCGCGTTCTCTTTTTACCTATCCCATGTCCGGTGTAGAAAGCCACATAACCATCCCTTAGAACGAGCACTCCCGAATCCTATGACGAATCTAGATAGTCCCTTAGCTAGTAATCAAGGACGGAAGGCAAGCCCATTTCCCACGATGAACATCCCTCCAACAATGACCGACCAATCCATCATAGGCGCTAGCAAAACCTAAAGTCTGAAATGACCAAAAGGGGCCAAAGAAAAATAATAATAAGTGAAACCGAGGCCAAGCCAAGCCGACCCAATTCAATGATCAAGACCGAACTCAATGGTCAAAATCAAATCCCAATCATCCAATTCGATTTCAAATATAAGTCCAAATAAGGAGTAAAATGAACAGACCGGTCATCTAGCACCAAATATTAGCCTCTCTACGTTACAACCCCTTAAGACCTTCCTGAGACACTTGTTAGGAGACAGTCCGGAATTTTGAGGATTCAAGCTCAATAGGATATTCCCAACAGTTAGGGTCGGACATGGAAATCAGATCCCATAGAATTTACAACCCACCCGATTGAAGTCTGAGTCATTTTTACTCAGCATCCCCTTTCCTACCACATCACGTAACCGTAGCCCATAGCCCTAACTCCACAAAAATCAAGCTCCAGATTTTGATCTATCGAAACCACTTACTACCTAGCCCCACATTCCTAAACCATCCAAGCCAATCACCCTAACCCTAACACGTTATCTCGGTAATTGTCACTTTCAAGAGGTCACACCCAATCACTCCGCCTCAGTTATTTAACTAGGGAAAATACACTCTAAACATCTCACATTGATAATTGGCATAACGAGTCTAAAGCAAAATCACTCACATTTATAAAAGAACTATGAACATGGTTTGATTCCGTCTAAACGCGGATACGTAGGCAACCCCTTCAAGGGTACAACCAACGAAAATATCAAAATCGATTACTTGATTCACATGTAAGTCGGAACCATCCCTATGTTCAGATTAACGAGTGATTTCAATGATGAAGCATAAACGACGAGCCGAGGACGGGGTGAAAACCCGAAAGGGCGCCCGGGCAAAATGAAGAAACGAGGTGAGAGCCGTCGTTGAAAAAAAAAACCAAAAATAAAAGAAAGAAAAAAAACAAAAGGTGAGCCGAGGACGGAGTGAAAACCCGAAAGGACGCTCCGGGCAAAATGAAGAATCGAGTTGCGAGCCACCAAAAAAAATATAATAAAAAAAATGTGCTTCCCATTAATAAAAAAAAATCAGTTAAATCAAGCATTTGTCGAGGCCCTTTACATTGAGCATCCGAAATCCGGCTACCCCGGAAGATAATAACATGTCAAGCAAAACCCTAAAAAAAACTAGTACTAATACGCCACATAATATCAATTAATACAACATATTACTAAACGGTTGGGCTCTACCGGTCCAACTTTTCCTTTCCCTTGCCATTCGGGTGTGCTTGCTTAAGTCTCTCACCACTGACCCTCCTAACGCAAGCTTCCACCTCCCTAGCCAAAAGTGAGCCTAGCCAATCTCACTTCCCCTCCTCACTCACATTTTCAATATGGGTCTTGTCTGTCTCGGCCCGTGTAGATGAACTGACGAACACTAGAATCGGTAACGCCGTCTTCGGTCGGGCACTTAGCAATATTAGCCCACATAGCTCCCTTATTCTGTAGTACGATCATCTCCACAATCCTTAACCTTTCTCTCACATTCGACAACCCCGGACGTCAGGAACGACCTCCTGAAATCGCTAAACCCCTTCCCAAAAGCCGAAATGCCCGCGTAAGAGTGGCAGGTCCACACGGACAACACATTCCACCCGTCGGATCCATCAGACTTAGACGTCCTTTATATTTTTCTTTTTAGGGGGATAAGCTACCCCACCTAGGCGTGTCGTAGCCCCGAATGACATCGTCAATTCGCGTCTGTGGCCCAGTACGGCATTGTCACTAAGATATAAAAAGTGGTCTAGTTTTTTTTTCAAAAATTGGTCTAACCTTTTTCTCTTTTTGCCTCATTTTAAACATGAATGTCGAGTCAGTCACACTTGTCTTCTAACACCGAACACGCACTCGGTCGATACACTTTAGCTACAAAGCATTTCTTACATCTTTACACGGCTCGAGTCAAAACATTTTAATCGACGTACTACCTGATCCAATTCCCGGCTCATACAAACGCATCTCAAAACATTCTAAAGGAACTGTTTTCACACTCTCATGCAACGCTAATACACCCTAAACTAGGTCAAATCGCAAGCAAATGAACGCAAAAGTGATTACTTGTCAATTTAGGCAAACAAATTCGCCAAGCACAAGACTAATCCAACTAATTCAAATACTAAAAGTCTAAAACAAATATACAAGATATACAAATCCTTATACAGACTGAGGCTTGGACGGACCCCTGGAAGCCGCACCGACAGCTATCACAACCCCGCAAAGGTTGTCATCCAAACCGAGATCCTTTAAGTCTATAAGAGGAGACTCAATACCATCCATCCCCGACAGCATATCTAGGGTAGCCGTCTCGGGGACCCCTCCAACCGCCTCGTTAGCACCCGTAGTCTCAGCCTCAGCCTCCCTCTCGATCAGATGCCTGGCCTCACCCTGAGAGGAGGTCTCTCCCCGAGACCGAGCCAGCTGCTCCTTTAGGAAGGCGATCTCGTCAGCCCGAGATTGCAGGAGCCGCTGCGACTCAACATCTCTCGCCTCAAGCTCGGTCACCCGAGTCTCCAGCTGTCCCACCATATCCGAGACATCCTGTGAGTACACTCAAACTTTAGGATATCACACACAAGCAACCTAGAAAACCACATTAGTCACACAAACTCACTGATCGAGGCCCCGAAGTGTCACGGGAAACCCTCGAGGCATAGGCCCGGAAGCAGTTGGCAGCCTGCCACAACCGCTGATGGCAAGCCGACGAAACCTGAGAGTAAAACCATGAATGTTAGGCAAACTGACCCTACATTCTTAGAACCCAAATCGAAAACAAAAGTCAAAACGTACCCGGTATACCCGGTCATGCCACTCTATCCCGGCATCCATCTTCTTAGCAGAACACGGGGGGAGGGGCTCATTAAAGGGTATCCCAGCCGCATCCACCCTAAGTAGAGTCAAGGGAAAATCTGGGGGCTGGATTTCGTCAGCCGGATCGGCCAACTGAAAAGACAACAGATTGGTCAATCAAAGGGCAAGAAATAACAAACCATAACACAAACCTTAGAGCCAAAGATCAGAACATTACCACAAGGCGGTACCAAGCTAACCGCCGGGTGACATGAGATAGATAGGAGGTACCAGGCACCAAGAGAATATCGCCTCCTTCTCCATCCTTATCCTCGAGGACCTCTGCGGCGGTCGGTGGTCTGAACATGGTTCGGGGAGGATCAACCGGTACCCTAAAATTGTCATACAAACACTGACGCACCAACCGCTCACCCAGATACAAAACTAGGCGAAACAACGCAGGAAGAAGCATCCTCCTGTAACTCCGAGGCCTCAACTCCGGGCCACATACTCTAGTACGCCCTCGTAATTTTCCCAAGGGCGGGCCACAAACTACACAAACAAAACCAACATCCAAATGAATCCCGAACATTGGGGGCTATTGAACAAAATAGACTATAAAAATAAAACTTACATCGTCGAGGCATAGTTTGTTAACCAGCGCATTCTCCGTCGGATAGTGGCTAATTGTGCTCTTAGGCTGGGCCAGCCTCCACTCGATTCCCGCCGGGAATCTCTTTGGGTGCACCTAGACCGTCTTAGGTGCCAAGCATGGGAAATAGGAATAGATCCAAGCCTGAAAAATCTCGAAACAACTTTAGCGAAACCAAGCCAAAAAACAAGTAGAACTTAAAATACAAAAGCAAATGCGTACTCGGTGGCAAGCGTCTATCAGTGGCTGAGAATTAAACGTCCTAAGGTTGATTGGTGTGCGTATATATGGACAAGATGGTCGATACCTAAACATAATATGGTTGCTTGGTTGATTCAACAAGACTGGCTAAACACGAGGAGTAAACTGCGCAGATTCGGGGTTACGCAGGATGACAATTGTGCTGTTTGTGCAGCATCAGAGGAACACAGTTCAGCACTTGTTTCAAGAATGCAATTACAGCAGGAAGATTTTTAATGAGGTTAATCGAGGCATACCGTTGGCGCTTAATATCGAAATACAGCATGAGAAACGGAAGAGAATGAAAGGGACCAAAATGCAAAGAGCAATTAAAAATGGATTGATTAACTCTATATGCTACAACATTTGGATCCAACGAAACAAGGCTAGAGTAGAGGACCAGCTAATCCGACCCGAAAAACTGGCTAGGCAAATCATGAAGGAATTTATGGAATTTTGCAAGAGTAAATGTAATCAAAAGTTTAGTGATAAGGATGGAAAATTCATAGAGAGCCTTGTGAGGCACCCGATGTAATTAAGACTGTATAGTCTTTTTCTAATATACTTACACTTTACCAAAAAAAAAAAATACAAAAGCAAAAAGAGCAGTAACTAACCTCCCGTATAAGGCCCGGACCCACAATGGGCACAGCTGAGGCCGATCCTATCACCAACGGCCTCACCATGACTTGCAGGCAGCGAGTCATCTCCGCAAAAGCCACGGTCACCCAATCGTAGCGCCCTAGCTGAGTCAGGTCAGCTAGGAAGGGCAAAATCCTAGTACTTAACCTCTCGCCCTTGTCCGAAAAGTGGGTCGACCCTAGAAAGTACCACAGCCACAGCCGAGCATCTTGCTCCGGCGTGTTAGCCCCCCGACCCTCTAACACCGCAACTCGCTCGAAGTGGTCGGTGATATACGAGCTCACTAATGCGTGAGGCGTACTATATGCCTCACGCGGCAAACGATCCCCGATGAGGCCCCACACCTCATCACTATCTAGACTAGGGCCTTTGGCGGCCCACCTAATCCTATCCGGACCCCAAGGCAGACCGCTAATCATCCCAAAATTCTGTAGGGTCATCCCGACCTCCCCGAAAGCCATGTGGAAGGTCGAAGTAGTATCATGAAATCGATCTATCATCGCCCTAATCACCATAAGGTTGCATTTTCTTGCAACCCACCAACCTAACCCATTGCCCGATCACGGGACCTAGAGAGGTCCTCGCAATAATCCCCTTTACCGCAGGGGTCAACTTCTGAAAGTAAACGTCAAGAAACGTAGTAAAACCCAAGAAAGTCCTCATCGGACCTGGGGACTGCACACCGAAACAACACAAGTATAAACAAAACAGGCCTAGCCTAACCCGAGCAAAAGCAAAATCTAAGGCATAACTAACAAACACGAATAGGACACTCACCAGGCCCCGCACGATGAGGTTAGAAATGTGAAGGTCAAGATGACACATCAACTGATGACCATCCCAGTCCCGGGCCCAATCGGGACCCTCGTAAACGATCTCCTCATCCTCCGGTACAGGAATCGGGACATGAGCTCTCCTAGCCACAGTCTCCGGAAGCTTACGCTTCTTCACCCTATCAAAGTCAGCCTCATTAATAGTCTCGGGATCACGACGCTGAGACAAGACACTCCGGTGTCTCCTGCGAATGCCTCGGGGAGTCTATGAACTCGCCCCAACAACCCCCTCACTAGCACTAGCACTAGCACCAACCGAGGAAGTTCCCTCGGGAGGTTCGGTAGCATCTCTAGCTGTAAGCAGAAAAAAAAACATAACCCTAGTCAGGCTAAATCAGCTTAAACATGTCAAAATAAGGTCAAAATTTCGGATAAGGATATCAAAATTATGAAAAGGCCGCTAGAACCAATTTTCGCTCCCGATCACAATGGAAGTGGTTTCGGGAAAATCCGGCATCATTACGACACCTTTTGGTCCGTCTTAAGACACACAAAACCTTACGGAGGGTCCTAAAGGTCATCCTAGCCCATAAGAATCGACAAGAAAGCTATCCACATCCTCGTAAACACTATCCGAACAGAATTACGCAAAATAATCATAGGAGTAATCGGGAAACGGTCCTTAATCCTTGCATTCAAGACACATTTCCATAAGGAGCCATTGTCACACTTCGAACATCCTTATAAAGCTTATAACTACTTCAACGAGCTCTAATCAAGCTTGATTTAACAATGAGACTAAGCACAAGCATCTAAACTTAGTGAATAAAAAACACCAAAATCGATTTTCTAGGGTTCTCAACAAAACTAATTCATAATCAATCAAATCAAACAAAACCGACAATAAACGAATAAAGAACACTTACCCGGAGTCGACTTTGTCGTAAATAACGAAAATCGAGACGAAATTTGGCAAGGGAGGTCAAAAAATCGGTCTTGAGGCGAAGAGAATGACGCTCTCGACTTCTTCATGAAATAAGACGAGCGTCCCAACCTTCGATTACTTAAACAGACCCGGACCGCAAAACCCTGACCGCACCAGTTGACGCGTCTAAGTTTAGGTGCGCTGGGGGCTAGGCGCCTCAAGACTAGGCCGTAGACAGACGCGCGTCTAAATGGCTCGATGCAAACTAAAACAAAACAAAACAAAACAAGCAAACTCAAGGTTCGATACACACAACCTTCAAACCAAACAAGGTAACAATAAACAGAATAATTACTAATCGACGCCGGTAATACATTCTCGATAATGAAACAAACAGTAGAACCGCACTTAATATAAGCGCTGCACTCGAACGCATAGCGAAACAATTTTGAACCAAATTAAAGTAAGCAAACTCTGAACCAACTCAAATACATAACAAACCAAGACAAAGCAAAAACAAACCCGAAAAAGATAAGACAAACCCGCGAAACAAAATTTAACTAAAACAAATAAGCAAACAGCATTTTTTTCCGAGGGACGTTAGTATCCCGAAAGGCGGCTACTCGAGTGGAGACTGACGCCCTCGAGTAGTACATAACAGCAATTTTCATCCGAGTGGAGACTAACGCCCTCGGATGGTTCATTTCGCCCAAGGGACGTTAGTATCCCGGAAGGCGGCTACTCGAGTGGAGACTGACGCCCTCGAGTAGTACATAACAGCAATTTTCATCCGAGTGGAGACTGACGCCCTCGGATGGTTTATTTCGCCCAAGGGACGTTAGTATTCCGAAAGGCGGCTACTCTAGTGGAGACCGACGCCCTCGAGTAGTACATAACAGTAATTTTAATTCGAGCGGATACTGACACGCTCGAAGGAGTCTTATACCTCCCCAGCAATTTTAATTCCAGTGGATACTGACACGCTCGAAGGAGTCTTATACCTCCCCAACAATTTTAATTCGAGCGGATACTGACACGCTCGAAGCAGTCTTATACCTCCCCAGCAATTTTAATTCGAGCGGATACTGACACGCTCGAAGGAGTCTTATACCTCCCCAGCAATTTTGCCCGAGGGATCTAAGATCCCGGAAGCCCAGCAATTGTGCCCGAGGGTCAGAGTTATCCCGAAGGCACATCAATTTTATCCTAGGGGTCATAAGCATCCCAAAGACGACCATTCGAGTGGAGACTGACGCCCTCGAATAGTTTTATATCATTTTATCTTGTCTTAGGGGTCAGAAGCATCCCGAAAGACAGCTATTTGAGTGGAGACTGACGCCCTCGAGTAGTTTTATATCATTTTACTTTGTCCTAGGGGTCATAAGCATCCCAAAGACAACCGTTCGAGTGGAGACTAACGCCCTCGAACGTTTTATGTTATCAAGGGTTCATAAGCATCCCGAGTAAAAGCCAAATACATTTACACCTAACACACAAAAGCGCTTAAAAATTAAACAAAACCCTTAAATAAACCGAAGAAGACAAAGCGTGCGTGCATAAAGAATCAAGAACGAAATGACCAGCAACAGCCCGGGCACAAGCAAACAACCGCAAGCGAAGACGTCAGGTATAACTTCTGAACCTTGGCTGGCGAGCCTTAACACGCAGTCCAACAGACCTAAAACGACCCGACCGGACAGCCACCAGGTCGTAATCTTCGATTGACCTGGACGGCTATACTTTGACTTTCGCCTTGTCCAAGCGTCAGTCAAAGTGGGGGCTTCTGTAGACACCCAGATTTGGACCTGGTGGCTGCAGAGGCGCCCAACAAACACCCGATGACGATAGGACTGCAACGTGACGCGGGTTCGCGATGTTTAGATAGCTTTTCTATAGAACAGATCAAATAAATTACTCGGGCAAATTAAACAAACATGATGACAGCCTTAGTCGTGTCGTTACGATCGCATAGACATTAATTAGAGTCAATTCTGACACCGGGACCCCGAGTCGGTCCCGAAACTCGAACCAAGTCAACACCGCGCCAAGCGAACCTCGGGATGAACACCCGAGGCCCACTAAACCAACGGCGCTAGGTCAAACCCGGAGTAAACTTAATCCCCAAAATCAATCACACTCCTCCCTCTCGGTTTTGGAAAGTATCAAAATCGTATCCTCAGAACTCCAGCCGCACCACCTGACGCGCCTGGGTCTCCCTACGCCCGGAACCAGGCGCCTGAGTCTTAGTACGCCCCAGCTCGGGCGCCTATATGGGCAACAAGGGCCGAAAACACCTATAAATACCCCCTTCACGCCCTCATTTCGACACACAACATTCAATCTTCTCTTCCCCCTCTAAACTCTCGCTAAGGGCTCGCACTCCGACACCCGAGGCAAACAATCCACTCGATCGTAGTTCCAATAATAAAAGCAACATCGACGCTACTCCTCACCTTCGAGCACTCCACTCGATACCGAGGTGCCTGTGATCGACTAGCTCAAAACTAGTACCCAAGTTCTGTCGGATTAGCCGCAGAACTAGTCTTTAGCAACGAAACTCTGCCGGAATAGCCGCAGGAAGGTCAAACGGTAACGGAACTCTACCGGAATAACTGGTCAACCTAGGAGGATCCGCCTGTCGAAGTCGTATCGTCACTAGGTTGCCATCTAAACAAAACTTTCCATATTCGCACTTTCTATTATTATGCACTACGACAACACTAGATGTGGGCACTAGGCCCACAAACATCTACTAAAATACGTAACGTCCCAACTTCTACCACAAACACTAAAACACACTAAATAGACCCGAGTAATTCCGAGATCTGATCTCAAACTATCTGTGCATCGTGTCCCGTTTAGTGTATACTCCGAGGGTGCAACTCCTCACTATGTGATTTACTTACATTCGCATTTACAGTTTTCCGTATGGTTTATTGCTTTTATGACCTTATAATCGCATGCTAAATCACCTAACACGGAATTCAAAACGTAAAACAACTAAAACTGAACAAAGTGATGGTCGGGTTCCGCATTAGTCCCGGTGCTCGCCTTACTAGGTTCGACGCACCTCTATTAATACCGAACCGACGCATCTTAAGCAGAATACCAGGTAAGGTATACCACGAGAATGACTAATATTCGTATTATCGTGTTAAAAATGATTTGCTAATACGTATAATACTACTACTCTCTACTCTCCTACGTGCATCTTTTCATGGCCTGCTTGTCACGTGAAATCGCATGCAAAGAATGTAAACACAACTACTTTGACGACAAAACTTACTTGTCCTTAAACAACCGACATAACAAAAGGCTTAGGGTTAAAACAACAGATGTTATAGTACTTCCACCACAACAAAAGAACTAGGATATCAACCCACCGATTGATTAGTAGAGGCCGCTATAGTGCGGGCGGGATTGGGTGTTGACATCTATCGGATGTTGGCTTTCCAATACGTACCCTCACCCCTTACTCAGAATCGACAGTTTCTGGATGCCCAAATTCATTGGCAATGAAAGTCATTCCAGGCATGGAGTGCTTAAGGGTACAAGTCTTTATCTTTAGGTTCCGTGCCACTCAACTTTGAGCCAGCAAGGGATCAAAGTTGACTTGAACGGTTTCCGAGTCCCCATAATTAACTCGGTGGCGACTCCACAAATCGGCAACAACTTCTGTTCACTAAAAAGGTCGCCTTACCAAACAAAACAGCCTTTAAACATTTACGACCACGACTCGATCGATTCCCAAACGGAAACACGAGTTCCCCCACCCGTCTAGTACAAGTCCGGATCGTCATCCAAATCGAGGTCCGATACTTCGCCACGTACGCAAGATCGGACCGGCCCCCAGCAGAGAGGGGGCCGCGTGGGTGGCCGCCGCCACACGTTGAAAAACCGAATCGATCCCGCGTGGGTGCGCGCGGGGCGCCTGGCGGTGTGGACGGACGTCCACAGAACCGGATCTTATTTTTGGAGAGATTGAAACCATTCCTTCAAGACAATCTCAAACCAATATACATCAACCAACTTTGAAGCCGGTAGAAGGAGTGGAGGTGATACATGAGGAGATAGATGAGGATGACAATGTCTTGTCGTCAAAGAATGTGTTTACCTCTTTCATTCCTCAAAAGAAACCGGAAGTCCCAAAGATAGGTCTCAAGAAAGTTGAAATCATGAGTGAAAAGCCAAAAACATGTGAAGATAAGACTTCTCTAGGCCAAATTAACAAGGTGAGTGAAAATGAAGGCTATACTTGGGAGAAAGAGATAGATGCCTTAGAACTTGCCTTGAATGGAAAGTTAGGGGAGCCTATTGGGGAATTTGGAGATGCTATGCTAGACCAAACCGTCAAAGAAATTGAGGCCACCCTCAAAGGCCTTGAATTTCTTCATGGTGAGAATTCTAGTAAGAATGATGATGAAGTTTTCCCTAAAGCCTCCAAAAAAAACTCGATGCCTCACTTCCTTTATCGCACTTGATTTCAAGTCCCTTGTCTTGTAAGATGGTTGATGAATTGGATCCTTGTCAGGTGGCGGAAAAGAATTTCACTCTTAACCCCGTAGAAGAAGCAACACCCTTAGGGTATGATCTCCCAAACCATAACGCCAAGCATGACTTTAGACCACTATACCTACCGGATGGGCATAAGAGTCATTGCTTTGTTGGTTAGAAAGGCTCGGGAGATTACGAGAAACCCGGGCATAATGAATTAGATGATCGCTTCTTGCCTTCGACTTGGAAGCTTTTGATGATAACTTGGTTCGGCCGCATGAGCCTTCATGAAGATGTTGCTAGAGCATTTGATTTACTCCTCCGAGCCCTTGAGGGCTATGGGGTCGTAGACGGTGAGAGTACCAAGGTTTGACGGAGTTCCTCAAGAACCGTCGTGTTGTATATATCTTTTTCCTCTTCCTTTCAATTATTGAGTTTGTATTTGTGTGATTTGCCGGTTTGTTTCTAGGTTTGGTATGTTGTGGGAGTTCTTGTAACTTGGAGTTTTGATGAGTGATGTGAGGGAGGGATTTTTGATTGGGGTTATTGAGTTTACTTGATAGGTTTGAAGTGAAGATGAAGAATTAGAAAGGGTTATGGATGATAGAAACTTTGAAGCTTTGTGGAGGAAGTCGGTTTTTGAGCTTTTTGTAAGCTTTTGGGGACGGGATTCTTATCCCGTAGTTGGTAATGTTCTTAAGGTGGAAGACCTGGTAAAATCAAGGGGAATGAAGAGCTAGAGAGGTATCACGGCCATGATGAAGCCCTCACGGCCGTGACGAGTTGTGCTGTAAAAGACTGCTCACTGACAGGTCATCCTGCCCGTGATGAGCTTGATCCCGACCGGGACGAAACCTTCCCGCCCATGATGAGGTCCGTCACGACCGGGAAGGGTTCCAGCCAGCCCCCTTCGCTTTCTTTTATTCATTTAAGCCCCACCCCACCATTTTGCACCCCCTCCCAACCCCCCCACTCACCTTTGCCTCTATCATGTCATCCCTACACTTCACTTATACACCTTCATCTTATCTTCTCATCTTCACTTATACACCGTGTTTCCCCTTAAATCTCAACCTCATTACACCAATACAAACCTGATACCTCAACCATGCCATTACATTTAGGAAGAGGAGGAATATCGATGACAAAGACGAGCAAAGTGCCGAAAATGATCATTGAGACGATGGAGATTGTTGAGTTGCTAACCGTTTGGTAGGCACGACTCCCTTTTCTTTTCCGTCTTTTATTTTCTTAGTCTTTCTTTGTTTATTCCCCTTCCTTTTATCCTTTTAGTGTCGTGGTGGCCCTCGGGGCCCTTTGGTTATTGCACCCGATTCTCGATGACGTGACTACATCGAGAATCCATTGAAAATCCAAAATGACAAGTTCTTTTCACATTTTCTTTATTTTTATTTCCTTTTGGTAGAATTTAGTCGTAATCGGGCGGAATCGGGGCTAGGTGACTTGATTACACCTAGCCCTCCCCTCCCATTTCCTTTTATTTTCTTCTTTTTATTTCTTCCCCCATCCATATCTTTTCTTGTGTCGAACCTAGGTGACTTGATTACACCTAGGCCCGACACATTCTACACTTTATTCACTTTGATTTTTGATTTTTAGCTTTATTTTCCCTTTTTCTCTTCTTTTTAGTGTCTCCACACACTACCGATCGAGCATGAAGACATTACTCGGTTTAAGTGTGGGGGAGCGATATCCTAGTCTAGTTTAGTTTGATTTTCGTAGTTTTTTCGAAAAAAATTTAGAATTCCTAAAAATTTGAAAAATTTCATAAAAACCAAAAAGATTTTCTTTTGTATCATTTTCTTTTGTGTCTTTGTGTCGTATATTTATTGTTTTGTGTGTTTTGCCTCCCGATTTCCTTGTAGGTTGCCTGATCGCCGTGTGTTTCAGAAAGCTCTTGACATCCGGTAATATCCTTCTATCTCTTTCTAGTTTTCCCTTTTTGGTGTTTGGAGGAGAATTTGTGATGGTGTGTGCTTGGGTGGAGATTTTTTGAGGTTGTGGATTGATGTGGTTGCTTGCTTGGAAGTTTGGGGTGGTGTTTGTTCTTTTTTTTCTTTTTTTTTTTTTGTTTTGTTTGTCTCATTTTCTTTTGTCTTTGATTTGTCTGGTATAGTTTGTGAGTCTAGTGTAGAAAAGGTTTTCGAAAACCTAGTTTTGAGGCTAGTGCGCAAGTGTTTACTTTCTCTTTTTAGTGATACGAATCGATTCTTGGACTTTAATTTAGTAGAATGATTTTAAATCAATAGTTTCGTTGGTTCTTTACCTTGTGTCCACCTAGTCTACTAGGGATTTACTTCGGGATTTGCATATTGACCACCTTGACCATCCATGGAGTGAAAAGGCCTTGGTTGCTGAGTCCCGTTAATAAGTATAGTTTGTAGTGCCTATTTGTTGTGTTTGGTCCCGGTTTCTCTTGTGAAATCGCTCTTTGGAACGGTTTCTAGGCTACTTATGCTTTCTCTAGTTCATTTTAGGTTCCCAAGACCATTCATGGAGAATTGGAACGATTCCGACTCGTTTCCTACACTTTTGGATCCAACGAAGAGAAGGAACGATCACTCGGTGCCCTAGATTCGATCCCGAGACCTTGGGACCCATTCCCGAGCCCCTTAGACTCGATCCCGAGCCCTGAGAATCGATGAGAAGCCCATGAGAAGCAAGGAGGGACCTTAGAGATCATATTGGAGGCCTACAAGACCCTTCCCGGGCGGGAAGAGTAGCCTTCCCGACCGGGAAGGAGTGCGTGATTACTGCGGCTGCTGTTTTGTCTTCCCGACCGGGAAGAGAGCTTCCCGACCGGGAAGGGTGTGTCATCCCGACCGGGAAGGAGCTGCTGTAGCCGCGTGACTTCTTTTCATTCTCCTTCACTCTTGTAACCTTATAAATACTCCTCCCTTGTATTGTTTAAGCATCTTAGACCTCTCTACATTATTCTAAACCCTAGATTTAGTTCCTCCTCTCATTAGCCTAATCTTTTCTCTAAACTTTTGTTAATCTTAGATTAATTTAGTTAATTAGTCTTGTATTAAGAAGATTCTTGAAGACTCATCCAAGATTGACAACCTTGGGAGATTTATTTGGGTTTCTTATTAATGCAAGTTCTTATCTTTTTATCCTCTTGTTAGTTGGTATAATCTCTTTTCTCTTAATCTTTGTTAATCTTTCAAGTTTTAATCTTTACATATTGTTCATTGTTATTGTTAGTTCATAATGAATGTTTTGTTGTTTATGTTGATTTCTCTTATCATTGTTGTTGTTAGTTTGATTATGAGTGAGTAGACTCTTTGTGGGGTTAGTAGGGGGATTAAGTGTTGATTATGGGTAATTAGGGTTTGGTTAAGGGTAAAGATGAATCCTTAGTTACTAGTCGCTGGTTAAGGGTAATTAGGGTTCGGGTTTAGTCTTTGACGCGAGAGTGCGGACTTTGGCTTTGACGCGAGAGCGCAAACCGACCTTAGTAACTAAGAGAAACCTACACCCTTGACCTCCCAATCATCCTACTACACTTATGAACCCAACCTAACCCTACTCCTTCCCATATTTGATTTCTCTATCTCTTTAGTTAATCATTTCTCTAGTTTGATAGTTTCATTAAGCTTTAAGTTGTTCATTTAGTCCTTGTCATACATAGTTCATTGTTAGTCCACTTTCATCTCCTCCAACCATCATAGTTTGTCAATTCTCATCATCTTTGTGTTTGTTTGTGACTTAGCCTCGTTTTTAGGTAGACCTAGTCTAGACACCTATAACCATCTCTGTGGATACGACCCGACTTACCTTAGCTACTAGTTAGGTTTAGTTGGACTCTATTTGTTGGTCGGGAACCACGACAATTCCCTACCATCACCCGTCCTCTTAGGTGACCATGTTCTAAATTGTTTGATTAGTCCAAGTTTCCCCCTTTTTTCTGGGTTTGAAGGGAAGCGCGGGCCCGACATACTCATTTCCTTACCTTTTACACATTTCCACAAATAAGTTGCATCGCATCGAGGTTTCTAACTTGGTTGTAATGATTGCCTACAATACAAAATTTAGCCAAAAGGGCAAACCAAGGCAAAAAGAAAGAAAAGAAAGAAGAAAAAGAAAAGGCACAACAAATCAAAAACAAAAGGAGAAAGGAGAAAAAGAAATGGCATAACAAATCAAAAGTAAAATACGAAAGAAAAAAATGCCAAGAAAATCATTTCACAAAAAATCTTACCCCTCAAAAATCAGCCTTTTACCGATTGTTATCGTGAAGAGCCTACCAAAGGACCGAGTCCCTAGGAAGGATGATAGCGGTAATGTTCGGTATTCCATCACTTTGCAACCATATCCACCTTTTTACTTGGACTAGTTAGGCTATTTTTGAGCATGGGACGACCCTCTTGGCTTATCGCTAAAGGAGGCGGGGTTTCACTTTACCTATAGTGTCGACTAACTCCGTGGTTCATCCTTTTTCCATCCCGACTATCGTCCCGTAGTACGTTCTTAGAAGGTTAGGAGGACCTAGGTAAGTTACCAACGGTGTTATTGCTTTGTTGTCATACTATTAGGATTTTGTCCATTTCGGTTTGTATTATTAGCTTGGGAACGTTGTCACTTGCCTTGAGTCCTTAACCGGTGCTTCTTTCACCGCTTTGTTGAGGGAAGCGGTATTTGTTTCTTCTTGGATGCAACCGATTGTCCGATTGTCCGTTTGTTTGTCTGTTTGTTTGTGTGTGTGTTTTCGTGTTCGGTTGTATCCACAGTTTTGTCGCAAGACCTCACTTGCCTTGTGGAGAGCACTTTTACTCTAAGTGTTCTCGCGTGAGTTGAAAGGGCGTGGGGTGCGCTAATACCCGCTCGGTTAATAGTCTAGTTTCTGCTAGTTAGTAGTTAGTTCGTGCTTACTCGAGGGCAAGTAAGGGTTAAGTGTGGGGGAGTTGACAAGTGTGTTTTGTAGTGTTTATTTCACGTGTTTGGTCCAGCTTTCTTTTGTGAAATCCCTCTTTAAAGCGGTTTCAATGCTACTTACGCTTCTTCTAGCTTGTTTTAGGTTCCTAATGCTCATCATGGAGAAATGGAACGATTCTGTTTCGTTTCCGATGCATATGGAGTCAATGAAGAGAAACGACGATGATTCGGGGTGACTTAGACTCGATCCCGAGTCCCTTGGAGCCCACTTAAGAATATCCCGAGCACCGAGCATCGATAAGAAGCCTAGGAAGCGCAAATAAGGACCCATCACAGCCGGGAAGGACCCATCACGGTCGAGATGAGAAGACGAGAAGAAACAAGCCCCTGTAGGGTGGTCCCGGTCGTGACCACTCCCATCCCGACCGTGACCACCCCCATCACGGCCGGGACGGGCCCAGCTCGCACTCAACTTCATTCTTTCAATTCTCTCACTTATGGAACCCTATATATACCTTCCTCTTGTATTGTTTACATTACCTTAGATGAAACCCTAGATAGAAGTTAGTGTAGCTGAGCTTAGTTTCTCCTTAATTTTTCCTTAATCGTTCTTTAATCTTAGCTTAATCTTAGTTAGTTACTCTTGTATTATTGGAATTCTTGAAGAATCTACTAATCTTGACAACATTGGTGGATGTTTTGGGTTTTCTTATATGCAAGTTTAAATCTTTTCCATTCATCTTGTAGTTGGTATAATCCTTCTTCTCTTTTTTTTCCTTTAATCTTTCATTGTTAGTAAAGTTTCATTCTTTATCTATTGTTTATTGTTTCTCCTTGTTTATTCTCCATTATGAATGTGTTTGTTCTTATGTTGGTTTCTCTAGCTTATGTTGGTTTTAGTTTAATTATGTGTGAGTAGTTCTCCCCTATGGTTAGTAGGGGGATTGAGTGTGATTAGGGATGATTAGTGTGAGATGGGTTATGCTAGTTGTTGTTTTTGTTGTTTCCTAATGCCTTGCAGTCAAGATGTTCGATGAAATGCTTGTGAGACTTGAGACGATCACTCCTTGTTTTTCTTGCTTCTTCTCTTGCATGTCCTTGTTTGGTGATAGGCTTGGTTTCTCTACTAGGAGCGAGAGCGTGGTGAGGAGACCCCTAGGCCGTTTAAGTAGCGAGAGCCCGAATGTAACCTAGGCTACGAAACCATGCTAGTACCCCCGCTCCCCTTTTTGATCTCCTTGGCATCCATGAACCCGACCTAGCCCTAGTTTCCTTCTTATTGATTTAACTCGCTTTCCATTATCATTAATTGTTTGTTTTGCCTTTTTATTTCGTGTAATAGACTTTAGTTTAGTCATTAGTCAATCTTAGTCAATCACTTTAGTTTGTCTTGAACCTAGTCTTAGACCATAGCACCCTCTAGTTTGGAACTCCCGTCCCTGAGGATCGACACGACTTACCCTAGCTACCTAGCTTAGGTTCGTTGATATTATTTTGATCGGTAGGGTAGACGAGAAACGCTTACCATCATAAGGCATAGGGAGAGCCGCAAATAGAAGGCTCTAAACAATCCCCGATCCAGCCTCTCACCTCCGCACTATCCAACTTAAGCCCCTCGGAAGCCCATCTGATCACCTCTCTGCCCCAGGGTATTGCCCTGATTACTCCAAAATCCTCAAATGTCATATCGACCTCGCCAAACGACATATGAAATGTCGAGGTCGTATCGTGAAAGTGATCCACCATCGCTCTAATCACCATCAGGTTGCTCTTAGTTTGGCAACCGGACAATTGAGCCCAATGCTCGACTACGGGACCCAAGGTCGTCCCCCTGACCAACTCCTTAGCTGATAAGTGTAGTTTGTAGTGCCTAACTTGTTGTGTTTTGGTCCCGTTTTCCTTGTGTAATCGCTCCTTGGGAGCGGTTTTTGGGTTACTTATGCTTCCTTTAGTTCGTTTTAGGTTCCCGGGACCATTCATAAAGAATTGGAACAATTCCGACTCGTTTCATATACTTTTGGAGCCAACGAAGAAAAGGAACGATCTCTCGATGCCTTGGATTCGATCCCGAGACCTTGGGACCCATTCTCGAGCCCTTTAGGCTCGATCCCGAGTCCCGAGAATCGATGAGAAACCCATGAGAGGCAAGGAGGGACCTTAAAGATCATATTGGAGGCCTACAAGACTCATCCCCGACGGGAAGGACCTCATCCCGTCCGGGATGAGGTGCACAAAAGCGAAGGCTACTGTCCTGGGTCCGTCCCGGTCGGGACCAACCCGTCCCGGTAGGGATCACGTCGTCCCGGTCGGGACCGAACCGTCCCGGTCGGGATGACCCACTGGCAGCCCGCTTTTGCTTCTTTTCTTCTCCTTATTCATTGTAACCCTATATAAACCCTTCCTCTTGTAATCTTATGGAGGTTAGACATTACCCATTAAACCGTAGACTACTTTAGCATAGATTAGCTTAGATTAGATTAGATTAGTCGGTAATTAGTCCTTAATCTTAGTTTAGTCTTGTATTAAGGGAATTCTTGAAGAATCCATCCAAGATTGACAACCTTGGTTGATGTATTTGGGTTTTCTTATTAATACAAGTTTCAATCTTCCTTTCATCTTGTTAGTAGGTATAATCTTCTTAATCCTTCCTCTAAATCTTGTTTATTCATCCAAGTTTCAATCTTTGTTCATTGTTATGTTTATTTCCCATTGTTTCACTAGTTTCATTATGTATGTTTTGTTGGTTGTGTTGATTCCTCTTGTTCTTGTTAGTTTTAGCTTAGTTATGTTTGAGTAGACTCTTGCTAGGGTTAGTAGGGGGATTTGGGTGTTTAATGGATGATTAAGGGTTTGTTGGAGATGTTGGTGGATGTTTTGGGTTTCCTCTTGGTTAGATGCATGGAACATGTTTGATGAAATGCTTGAATGACATGTAGATGCATATGCTTGTTTTTCTTGCCTTTTCTCTTGTGGGTGATAGTTTGCTCGTGGGTTTGGTTCCCTCATTACGTTGCGAGAGCCCGGTGAGGACGACCCCTAGGTCGGTCTACGTAGCGAGAGCCCGGATGTGACCTAGGCTACGAAAGCACGCTAGTAACCCCGTTTGTCTTATGTGTCGCTAAGATGGGTTCTAGCAAGAACCTCTAGGTCGGTCTACGTAGCGAGAGCCCGGACTACACCTAGATAACCCGACTACCCCTTCACCTTAGCTCTTCCTTGACCATTCCATCACCCCTTGAGCCCGACCTAATCCTAGCCCTTTTTCTTATTTGTTTTCTCCGTCACCTTAGTCATAGTCTCAGCCTTCTTCCCTCCTTTTCATTCTAGTTTAGCTTAGTTCGTTGACCTAGTCTCGTATTTGGGTGACCTTAGTCTAGACGCCTCATTACCGTCCCCGTGGATTCGACCCGACTTGCCCTAGCTACGTGTTAGGAATAACCGGTTATTATTTGACGGTGGGGATACGCGGCAAATCCCTACCATCAATTTGGCGCCGTTGCCGGGGACGGTGCTAGTTTAGACCTTGTTTACCTATTTACTTGACTTTGTCTTTGTTTTTGTGTTTTTATTTTTTTTGTCCCTTTCGCTTCTTGTGTGTGTGAGGTTTATTTCTCTCTTGTCTAGTGCCCAAAAAGCACTAGGCTTCTCACGTTTGCTCCTAGTCTACAGTTTGTGCCTAGAGGTGGTGACCATCTTCGTCTTTACAACTTAAGAGCCGCTTTAACGGACGGTTGCTAGATTGAGAGGTCCTCAACCGGGTACGAGCCGCAATTTTCGAGTTTAGCATGAGGTTTGATCTAAACTCCGCACCCATGGAAGCCAACATGAGCTACTCCCCTTCCTCTATGAATCAAGGGTATGACATGACATCTTCTTACTACCATCAAGCTTCTTGGGGTAATCAAGACACTAATGGGTATGAACTTCAAGGATATGGAAACGGCTACCAACAAGTGGACGCTTATCAATCATATGATCATGGTGGCTATAACTCAAGCTATCAATGTAAACCCACCATGTTTCATCATGATTCACCGTATGGAAGCCAATTTCCCCAAAACCCACCACATTACCCTCCACCCCAACCACAATATGAACCCCATAACCCACAATACTACGAATCACCTCAACCTCACTACCAAGACCCCAACGATCACCGATTGCCCGACTTAGAGTTAGATCAATCGATTCTTCAAATGCTAAAGAACCAACAAGAAATGGCCATCCAATCGCAAAAGAATTATGAAATCTTGGCCGAACTCCGAAGGGAAAGAGAGGAATGTAAAGCTAGATTGAATGCTTTAACGACTCAAACCCTAATGTTCTTAACTCGATCTTCACAACTTGATGAGGGGTGTTCATTTGGGGAAGGGGAACAACCCAATGACGAAGCCGTTAATGAATTCTCTATGAGGAGCGAACTTTGCTTTGAAGAACCTCAATCGTCTACCCAAAAAGAGACGAATGAGGATTTGACCCTTGGTAAAGGCATTGTTGGTGAAGAATTGGAGGAGAGTAGTGGATTGGATGAGTTGGTGGAGTTTATGAAGTTGTTGGGTGAAATTGATGAGCTCAAGTTGCCCTTGTCCGAGAATGTGGAAAAACATCAAGAGCCCCTTGCTAGTACACCAAGCAATGGTTTGGAAGAGATTGAAACCGCCGGTAGAAGTTTCAATTCTCTCCTCCAAGATGATGTGGGGACAAGTGATGAAGATGGGGAACCACAACTTGAGGAAGGTGTTGGGATGTGCAACAAGGAAATGGGGCCAAAGCCATTTTTTGTGCCTCATGATGAAGACTTGAAGCTTGCTTGTGATTGGAGACGATGCTTAGGGAGGAAGAGGTCGGTGAAGCTCGTAGGATGGATAGACCCCGGAGACAACACGAGAGATGATGTCGGGTCTTTTGAGGACTACTTCTTGCCTCCACCTTGGAGGCCGTGGAGGATAGCTTGGCTCGAGCACTCTTTGGGCCTTCATTACGATGTCGGTCGTGCGTTTGACTTGCTCCTCCAAGCCCTTGAGGGTTATGGTTGAAGAATGAGAGTCCACCATCCTTGGTTTGACGGAGTTCCTAAAGAACCGTCATGTTGTATATTCCCCTTTCTCTCTTCTCTTTAGTTTTTGTGTTTGTAATTGTGTTTTGTATGCTTTTGTTTCTAGGATTGGTTTGTTTTGTGAGACCCTTGTAATTTTGGAATCTTTGATGAGCGATGTGAGGGAGGGATTTTGATGAATGCTTTGAGCTTGTTTGTTAGGTGTGAAGTGAAGATGAATCCTAGAGAGGAATGGTTGTGGTTAGAGTTTGGATTTTGAGTTAGGGAGTCGGTTTTTTAAGCTTTGGATGAGCTTTTGGGGTTGTGGAGAGTTAGAAGATTCTTCCCGGCCGGAAGGAGAGCATCCCGACCGGGAAGGATGAGGCATCCCGACCGGGAAGGAGCCATCCCGATCGGGATGAGGGTGCAAGAATTTGAGCTTTCTGGAGCATGATCCCGACCGGGATGGGAGCGTCCCGACCGGGAAGGACATGTCATCCCGACCGAGACCATCCATCCCGACCGGGATGTTCCCCTGCTTCCCATTTTGCCTCTTCTTCGTCTTGTGAGCCCACCCAACCACTTTATACCCCCTCCCAACCTCCCTACCTATCCTTGCACATACCATATGACCCATATACTTCATTTGCATACTCTCACTTCATTTCCTATTCACTTTACACCAAGCCTCACATCAAATCCCACCCTCCTCACACCATTACAAGCTTACTACCTCAACCATGCGATACTTTCAAGCTTGAAGAGGGATGACAATGATGACGACAAGCAAAGTGCAATTATTGATCATTGAGACGATGGAGCGAGTGAGTTGCTAACCGATGGGTACGGCAACTATCCTTTCTTTTCCGTCTTTTTTCGCTTGTTTTCCCTTATTTGTCCCCTTCCCCTTGTACACTTTTGTGTCATGGTGTCATGGTGGCCTTCGAGGCCTTGGTAGTTATTACTCCCGACTCTCGATGACGTGACTACGTCGAGAGTCATTTCAAAATCCAAATTTACAAGTTTTTCACCCTTTTTTGTAGGATTTAGTCGGATTTAGGCGGAATCCAGGCTCGGTGACTTGATTACACCTAGTCCTCCCCTCCCATTTCCTTTTATTTCCTTCTTTTCATTTTCTTCCCCCATCCATATCTTTTCTTGTCTCGGCCCATGGTGACTTGACTACACCCCGGCCGGACACATTCTACCCTTTCTTCACTTTTATCTTTGATTTTTAGCTTTATTTTCATAGTTTCTTTTCTTTTCTTTGGGCTCTCCATACACTATGATCGAGCATGAGGACATTGCTCGGTTTAAGTGTGGGGGGAGCGATATTCTATCGTAGTTAGTTTTATTTTTGTAGTTTTTCGAAAAATCTTTAAAAAAAAACCCCTAAAAATTTGAAAAATTTTCACAAAAATCAAAAAGATTTTCTTTTGTGTGTTTTCCTTTTTATGTCGTTGTATCGTATATGTGTTTTGTTGTGCGTGTTGTGCCTCCCTTTCTCCTCTTAGGTCGCCTAATCGCCGCTAACTTTGGAAGGCTTTCAAGACATCCGGTAACGCCTTTTATCCCTTTTCCCTCTTTACCTCTTGTGATGTTCGGAGGAGATTTGTGATGTTGGGTGCTCGGGTGGAGCCTTGTGCATACTTGTGATTGATTTGGTGACTTGTTTGGAGATTTGGGGTGGTATTTGTCTCGTTATGTGTTTGTTTTGTTATGTTTTGTTTTTGTTGCCTTTGTTTCTTTTCCTCTCGTCTTCGTCATGTCTTTGTTTTGTGTTGTGTAGTTGTGTCGTGTGTGTAAAAGGTTTTCAAAAACCCGGTTTTGAGGCTAGTGTGCAAATGTTTACTTTCCCTTTCTAGTAGTGTAAATCGAGTCTTGGACTTTAGTCTAGTAGAATGACCCTAAATCAATGATTCCGTTGGTCCTTTACCTTGAGTCCACCTAGCTTACTAGGAATTTACTACGGGATTTGCATTTTGACCATTATGACCACCCACGGTGTGAAAAGGCCTTGGTTGCCGAGTCCCGTCCCTTAGGTGACTGTGTTTAGGATTGTTTGATTAGTCCAAGTTCTCCACCTTATTGTGGGTTTGAAGGGAAGGGCCCGTCCCGACTCACCTATTTCCCTACCTCCTACACATTTCCACACAATAAAGTTGCAAATTGTTGAAATCTCTCTTTCTTGTTGCAAAGAAATGTCTACAATTCAAATCAAGCCAAATGGGCAAAGAAAATGAATGAAAGAAAGAAAAGATTGAAGAAAAAGAAAAGGCACAAAAAGTCAAAAAGAAAATAGAAAAGAAGAAAAAGAAATGGCATAGCAAAACAAGCAAAAATGCAAAAGAAAGAAAAATGCCAAAAAGAAAATCGTCTCACAAAAAGAATCCCCTCTCAAAAATAAGCCTTTTACCGACTATTACCATGAAGAGCCTACCAAAGGACCGAGTCCCTAGGAAGAATGATAGCGGTAATGGTCGGTCTTCCCTCATTTTGCACCTTTTTACTTGGACTAGTTGGGCGGTTTAGAACATGGGACGACCCTCTTGGCTCATCGCTAAAGGGGGCGGGGTCTCACTTACCTACAGTGTCGACTAACGCCGTGGTTCATCCTTTTTCCATCCCGCCAATCGTCCCGTAGTACGTTCTTAGAAAGTTAGGAGGACCTAGGTAAGTTACCAACGTTTTTATTGCTTTGTCGTCATACTATTAGGGTTTAGTTCATTTCGATTTGTATGATTAGCTTGGGAACGTTGTCACTTGCCTTGAGTCCTATAACCGGTGCTTCTTTCACCGCTTGTTTGAGGGAAGCGGTATTTGTTTTTCTTTGGGTGCAACCTTGTGTTTGTTTGTTTGTTTGTTTGTTTGTTTGTGTGCTTGTTTGTCTTTGTGTCTTGTGCCCGGTTGCATCCACAGTTTTGTCGCAAGACCTTAATTGCCTTGCGGAGTGCACTTTTCCTATAAGTGTACTCGCGTGAGTTGAAAGGGCGTAGGGTGCGCTAATACCCACTCGGCTAGTTTAGTAGTTAGTATGTGCTTAATCGAGGGCGAGTAAGGGTTAAGTGTGGGGGAGTTGATAAGTGTAGTTTGTAGTGCCTAATTTGTTGTGTTTTGGTCCCGTTTTCCTTGTGTAATCGCTCCTTGGGAGCGGTTTTTGGGTTACTTATGCTTCCTTTAGTTCGTTTTAGGTTCCCGGGACCATTCATGAAGAATTGGAACCCATTCCGACTCGTTTCATACACTTTTGGAGCCAACGAAGAAAAGGAACGATCACTCGATGCCTTGGATTCGATCCCGAGACCTTGGGACCCATTCCCGAGCCCCTTAGGCTCGATCCCGAGTCCCGAGAATCGATGAGAAACCCATGATAGGCAAGGAGGGACCTTAAAGATCATATTGGAGGCCTACATGACTCATCCCCGACGGGAAGGACCTCATCCCGTCCGGGATGAGGTGCACAAAAGCGAAGGCTACTGTCCTGGGTCCGTCTCGGTCGGGATCACGTCGTCCCGGGCGGGATGACCCACTGGCAGCCCGCTTTTGCTTCTTTTCTTCTCCTTATTCATTGTAACCCTATATATACCCTTCCTCTTGTAATCTTATGGAGGTTAGACATTACCCATTAAACCGTAGACTACTTTAGCATAGATTAGCTTAGATTAGAGTAGATTAGTCGGTAATTAGTCCTTAATCTTAGTTTAGTCTTGTATTAAGAGAATTCTTGAAGAATCCATCCAAGATTGACAACCTTGGTTGATCTATTTGGGTTTTCTTATTAATACAAGTTTCAATCTTCCTTTCATCTTGTTAGTAGGTATAATCTTCTTAATCCTTCCTCTAAATCTTGTTTATTCGTCCAAGTTTCAATATTTGTTCATTGTTATGTTTATTGCCCATTGTTTTCACTAGTTTCATTATGTATGTTTTGTTGGTTGTGTTGATTCCTCTTGTTCTTGTTAGTTTTAGCTTAGTTATGTTTGAGTAGACTCTTGCTAGGGTTAGTAGGGGGATTTGGGTGTTTAATGGATGATTAAGGGTTTGTTGGAGATGTTGGTGGAAGTTTTGGGTTTCCTCTTGGTTAGATGCATGGAACATGTTTGATGAAATGCTTGAATGACATGTAGATGCATATGCTTGTTTTTCTTGCCTTTTCTCTTGTGGGTGATAGTTTGCTCGTGGGTTTGGTTCCCTCATTACGTTGCGAGAGCCCGTTGAGGACGACCCCTAGGTCGGTATACGTAGCGAGAGCCCGGATGTGACCTAGGCTACGAAAGCACGCTAGTAACCTCGTTTGTCTTATGTGTCGCTAAGATGGGTTCTAGCAAGAACCTCTAGGTCGGTCTACGTAGCGAGATCCCGGACTACACCTAGATAACCCGACTACCCCTTCACCTTAGCTCTTCCTTGACCATTCCATCACCCCTTGAGCCCGACCTAATCCTAGCCCTTTTTCTTATTTGTTTTCTCCGTCACCTTAGTCATAGTCTCAGCCTTCTTCCCTCCTTTTCATTCTAGTTTAGCTTAGTTCGTTGACCTAGTCTCGTATTTGGGTGACCTTACTCTAGACGCCTCATTAACGTCCCCGTGGATTCGACCCGACTTGCCCTAGCTACGTGTTAGGAATAGCCGATTATTATTTGACGGTGGGGATCCGTGGCAAATCCCTACCATCATTAGCCTCAGGGCTAAGCTTTTGTGAGTACACCTCGAGGCACGACGTAAACCCCGAGAAAGTCCTCATCGACTGCAAATCATGGCAATACAATAGTACAAATAAGTTTTACCAAATGCAAACCAATATCCAAAAAAGGTCAGAGGGTACTTACCTTGCCTTTGGCAGTACGGCTCGATACGTGCAAGTCTGGACGGAATAATAGTTGTCTTCCGTTCCAGTCCCTAGCCCAGATGGGATCCACATAAGTCACCTCCTCGACCTCGCCTACCACCCTAGGCACCCGTCTCCTCCTCTGAATCGTCACTGGCAAAACCCTTCTCCTGACTCGGTCGAAATTTGCCTCGTTTATCGCTCCAGGCTTTAGTCTGGGCAAAGGAACACTCGGTCGCCTCTCACGGGCCATCCTAAGGGTCAGAGAACTCAAACCGGAAGCCTCGCCGGTTGCACCGACCAATGGTACCTCATCGAAACGTTCTGTACCATCTTCAAGTGCAAAACAAAGCAAAACAGATATCCCGGGTCAGGTAAGGACAACCTAAACGGTCTCAAAATTTACAAGCAAGCTATCGAACTTTCGAAAATCCCCCAACACCCATTTTCGACCACAATCACAATAAAAGTGATTTCAGGAAAATACGGTATCGTTACGGTCTCATTTGGTCCGTCGTAAGCACAACGGTCTCACACAAAATGACCTAGAGTGCATTCTGGGTGACGAAAATCGACATTCATGTTACCTATAACATTACAAGAAAGAAACTAACAAGTTTGCAAGATCAAGTATGGGAGTAATCCGGAAATCGGTTCCTAAACCCTAGCATTTTGAATTTTGGCCATGAAAGGTCATTAAAGGACCTTCAAGCTCCTATTTCAAGCAAATACTACTCCTACAAGTTCTATTCTACCCAAATTTGAAAATGGAACAAAAAACAAGCATCTATACGTAGCAAAACCGAAACACCCAAATCGATTTCTAGGGTTTAAGAGAAGCAATTCAAAACCATACTAATCAAGCTCAAATCGACAATAGGTGAGTAGGGAACACTTACTTGGGGTTGACATTATCGAGTTGAGAAAAAACCGAGCTCAAAAGTTGGTTAACAATGGCAAAAATGTGAGAGGAAGACGATGGAAGGGTCGCGTCTGATTTTCAAGAAAATGGCCTAACCGCAAACCTCTTCGCGTTCTTATAATGGGCCGCTAAAACGAATTCCCAACCGCCTTAATGCAGGCGCCTTAATTTTGTGGTGCTGGGGCCTGGGCGCCTCAAAACCAGGTCGCTCGAAGGCTCGCGCCTAACTTTTTAACTCAAACAAAGATTAGGTTAATCCAGACACGGTTTTAAATACCCGAAGAACGTACACCTATCCACTAACAAAAAAGAACAATAGCAAACTGCGCCTACCTCCCTGGCGGAGTAACCAACCACATTATCATCCCTGGCGGAGCGACGAACTATACTATCCTCTCCAGCAGAACATCATATAAGCCAGGATAGCCTGTTATGCAAACCAATAAAAATCCCTATCGGTACCCATCAGCTCAAGCCACTCTCCGATACCAAATTCAAATAGCAAAACCTTCAACAAAGTTGCAAAAACAAATCAATTACCCTACCCAATCTTCAATCCAAGGCAACCTCTCTATATCCCCAGCGGAAAATCAAGAACCCAAGTCCAAGATACAAAAACGAGCAAAAAGGAGCATGAAGCAAAGAGCGATACAAATACAATTACGCACTCGCCAAGAGTACGCACTCGTCAATAATTTATGCAATGACCCAAGGGATGGTCGAGGTATGAACACAATTACACACACGCCAAGAAGTATGCACCCCTCAAGACCTTATGCAGCCACCTGGAAGGGATTAATACAATTCAACGCGGCCACCCGCAAGGGATTAAATCAAAACCAAGTTACCCGAGAAGGACTTATTAAACGCGTCTCTATTAATGATGTACAAACACACTTTAAGTCGAATACAGGGTAAGGTGTATAATGAGAATGACTAGTATCCGTATTATCACGTTAAAATTGATTTGATAATACGTATACTACTTAATACTCTCTACTATCCTACGTGCATCTTAACATGGCCTGCTTGTCACGTGAAATCTCATGCAAAGAATGTAAAAACACCTACTTCGACGTCAATTTACTTGCCCTTAAATTAACCAACTAGCTAAGACACTAGGCTAATAACAATGGTTGTTACCACATTTTCGCCACATTAGAACGAAGTTATCCGCCCATCGATTGATTAGTAGAGGCTGCTATATGCGGGCAGGATTAGGTGTTGACGTCTACACGATGTTGGTTTCCCAATTCGTACTCTCACCCCTTACTCAGAATCTACGTTTTCTGGATGTCCAAACCATTTGCAATGAGAGTCATTCCAGACATGGAGTGCTTAAGGGTACAAGTCTTTAGCTTTGGGTCCACACGTCACTTAGCTTTGAGCCGACTAAGGTTTAAAGTTGTCTTGAACGATTTCTAAGCATCCCCATAATTGTTCGGTGGCGACTCCACAAATCGGCAAAAAATTTGGTTCACCAAAACGGTCACCAGACCAAATGATCCGGCCTTTAAACATTTACAACCACATTTCGATCGATTCCAACATAAACATAGATGCACCCATACATCTATTTAATACAATTCAAATCGTGAACCAAATCGAGGTCCGGCACATTGCCCCGAATGCGGGATCGGACCGGCCCAACCGTGAGACGGGTTGTGTGGGTGGCCGCAGCAGGGTCCGCACGGGTGGCAGCGTCCACAAGAGTCTATCCATTTCTTCGATTTACAGTTTCCGTTTATTTTTCTATTTACGAGTTCGTTTGTAGTTTGCGTTTACCGTTTCTAATTCGATATTACTATTGTTTGTCGTATTGTCAAATCCAGGTTGTATTCCGCCCGTGTAACTTGTAATCTACTTTTAAGTTATATATTTCCATTGTTTGGCATTTACTGTTTTTAAATGAACATCATATGCTAAAACAACTTCGACAATATAAATCGAGATGCATTAAACAACGTAGTGAACATACAATTCGCATGTCTAGCGTAAAACAATGTTTGTCATAACATTCTACCATCTTACTAAGGGACGTACAAGAACACCAATCGATATCTTAGTAAAGACCTCTATGTGCGGGTGGGGTTGGATGTGCTTCGTGGGCTTCCCAACACATACCTTCACCCCATACTTAGAATCTACGATTTCCGGATGCCCGAAACCATTGGTCACGGGAGTCATTAGATACACGACATTAGTATCGTGATGTAAATGGACGAACCCTGCAAGCTCTAGTACTAAGGCAAACCGTGCTTGGTGCACGGTACGTCTTAGTACAAAGAAGGTTCGAATGCGTCCGAACTCCAATAAAGTTTGGTGACGACTCCAACTTTGATTTAAATTTCAATCCGAGAACAATCTTACCACGAGATTCATTCGCCTACTCAAATCTGCGCGTGGCCGAGTCGGGGTGCGTGGACTTTGCCATGTCCTCAATTTGGCGACTCCGCTAGGGATAATGATGTACTACTTGTCATCGGGATTCTCGAGGTGTGACTAGAAAAGAAATCGATCTGTTATTAAATTACTCGTTTTAGTTGATGGTTCATGCATAACCCTAATCTTGCCTAGCCAGGCCGGTTACTTGTGATCGATGTCCTACTATAATACCGTAGTGTATTCCTACACGAGTGCGCTAAAGAAATCTATAACCGAATTCTTATGGGTTTTACAGCATTTCTAAGTCCAATTCGGCTTAGAAAGTCTGTCCTGATTTACAAAACAGCCATTGGTGTTGGTATAGACCCTATTTTGACCGACCGAGAGTTAGTGTAGAGCATACATTTTGTCGTTGTAATGCTTGTTTAACTACCTGCTGCTTGGTCTCCGTGTCATCATTTTAAAAAAAACGTCATTACAAAACAGCATCTTTTCAATATATCCAACTTTCAAAAACCAGGAATGCTGCCGAAATTTAGACTTAGGTTTTGACTCAAAATAAGCCTATTTTATAGCTAGCATGTTGTCCATTTCAATATTCAAATTCTCGGCTTTTCAAAAATCCGATCCTATCAACATGCTGCCAATTTCAAAAACCAGGATCGTCCCACGACTTTCAAAATTCGACATTTTTTTTTGAAAATCTCTCCAACCCTAGGACCTACCGTAATCCAAGTGTCTGTTCTTACCTAGGTCGTCATAGGGTAATAGCGTCAAAACTCCGTCGATCTTACATCACGAGTTTCTCCCTTATCCTCGTCCGCCTTATCCACAAAATCACGACCGACCCACGTGAGGAATACGTCCACGAAGAAAGGTCCGTCTAGACACTCGAGCCCGAAGTCTCACGTGAACCTTCCTTCGAGCTGGACACGGCCCACTTGGTCGTTTCCTAAGGGAGTCTCACCTCTCGTCGTCCACTGTTAGTCGAGTCAATCTTTCTTCTTTGCTTGGGTTGTTTCGATTATGAAATTTGGGCTCAAAGCTTCTGATTGCACGATATTCTTCCAGACAGGTCGCCCTCTACTAGGTTAAGGATGGAGCAAACTTTGAACAAGTTGAAAGCTATGATGTAAACCATGACCGTGCAAGTAGACCGAGGTTCAGAACCAACTGGTAGCCATAAGAGCCGATCAAGCGGCTACAAATGCCGACTAGCTATAGTCGAACAAAGGGGCCCTGACTCTGAGTTTACGAACATTAGGCCCATCGCTGAATTGATTAGCACGGTATGTAGGCTGGAAGAGCAGGTCCAATCCTCCAGGGGTAACAACATTCATGCTAAGAACTCACGGGTCTATACCCCTTGTAAATGAACAGCTGCCTGAAAACTTGAACCTCACAGAGTTACCAATGTTCGAAGGGACCGAGGACCCTCTACTTCACATTAGGGCTTTCAAATAATTCATGGCCATAAAGGAGGTCAAATCAAACATGTTCATGAAACTGTTCGCGGCATCCCTCAAGAAACACCCTAGGGCCCTGTATTACAAGCTCGACTCTAAGAAATACCAAATTTAGGATGATTTGTCCACTGAATTTGCTCGGATCCATGCTGACAATATCGAGATCCAGACCACTATGCGCACTTTGGAGGTCATGGGGCAAGAGCCCAAAGAAGGGTTCACAAACTATCTTAAACGCTGGAGGGCTGAAAGTGTCAAGCTGATCGATAAGCCCAATAAGAATACTCTGGTAGAAATATTCATGAAGAATCTCCTACCTTCCTACCGGGTCCATCTCCGGTACGCTGTCATACCTAACTTCACTACCCTCACTGAAAGGGGTATGAGGATAGCATATGACCTAAGGCTAGAAGGTCTAGCCAAAACTTCTAGCAAGGGTTACCAAGGAGTCTCCTTCACGGCCAAGACCTCAGCCGCCTCTCGCGGCATATTCGATGAGGTTAATCTACTAGATGCCGACATAGGTAAGGCCTATGCTAATGCCGACATTGGTAAGGCCTATGCTTATGCCTTACAAAGGCTTTCTTCGAAGGGACTAATCCAACTTATAGGCCTGACTTCAAACCCCCCCCCCCCCCCCCCCCCCTCGCTGATAGGCGTCGCAAAATCTGGGATGCACAAGGCTACTGGAAGTTCCATAGGGGAAACGGGCATGATGTTGAGAAGTGTTGGAAACTAAAACACCATATCCAAAATCCGATCGAAAGCGATAAAATCCCTTTACCCGGAGATAAGCCGAACAACAAGGATAATACTTTCAGCTCCCACGTCGTCTTTTCTGATGAGGTAATCGATTGGTCTTATCTCATTTGTCCTTCCGTCCCATAAATAAAGGGAGTTTGGTTTGACGATCAAGATGGCGTTTACCTTGCTAAGGGGAAACGGTCCTCATCACCAGTGAGAAAATTCGGAGGGCTAGGTCTAAGGCACTAGCCAACAATCACCTCACCGAATCAGGTCGACCCTACCAAGCTACTAGCTCTAGGGGCACCTCTACTCCAGTAACTGTCACTGACCAGGTTGGGACAAAAACCATGCCCGAAGTGCCCACTGCTTACACGGCTCTCGTGAAACAACTAAAGAAAACCCGAGTTGACCTCGCTATATGGCAACTCTTGGTCATCTCAAAAGAACATCGAGAGACAGTTACTAAGGCTCTCGATTAAATCAAGATCAGTTCAGCCACCACCCCTGCTGATATGGTAGCCACCGTCATGCCCTACCTTAAGGGTAAATCTAAAGAGGAAGGTCCACGGATTACTTTCTCTGAGGCATAATTACCTCCGTTCGGGGCCTCTCACAACCTAGCCCTGTACATCACGGTCATATGTCGCGGAAATACCTTCCCATGACCCTGATAGAGGACGGGTCTGCTGTTAATATCTTACCCTTGAGGATTGCCAAGGCCCTTGGTATCACCGAGGCCGAGTATATTCTGACTGCTCAAACCATCCACGCTTTATTTTGATAGAATCCGAAAGATGGTACCTGGTGCCGTCAAGTTGACGTTATAACAGGTCCAGTAGAGAAAAAACTGGAATTCTAGGTGATTGACGTCACCTCTTCCTTTAATTTTCTCTTCGGGCGTCCGTGGATCCATGCTTCTAAAGCAGTATCCTCCACCTTACACCGAAAAATCAAGCTGCCTTTAGGTGACGACATTATCACCCTATAAGCAACACCAATGACCGTGGCTAACTGCAATGCCACAAGTCATCCCAGTACGGACCTTTGGGAGTTCGACTTTGTAGGCTTGATCAAGGAAGACTTTCTCGTCAAGCCTTATTTCACCACCAACATCGACACAATCCTACAAAACTTGGGATACCTTCCTGGGGCTACTTCCATACCGTATCTCTAAGCAGCGAAGATAATCGAAGTCTTGAAAGAAGAAGGCTTTTATCTGGGCCTAGGGTATGGTTTAACTCTAGACAACATTGTCCGAATAGGCATTGAAAAGGCCTGCAACTTAATAAAGGGTGTTAGTTTGAGCCCTCATAGTCCGAGGCTGACAGACTACTTCGTCAAACCGGTATTCGGGGCCATTCAAGTGGGTTTATTATAGCCACCTGCTATGCACCTAGGGACCTATAGACACCCAGATTTGGACCTGGTGGCAACTGGACCGTCCGACAAACACTCGATGATTATCGGACTACAACACGACACCGTTTTATGATGTTTTAGATGATTTTTCTATGGAACGGATCAAATAATTACTCGGAGAAATTAATCCAACATCAAGACGGTCTTAATCGTGTCATTACGGTTGCGTCAACACTAACTAGAGTCAATTCCGATTCCGGGGCTCCGAATCAGTCTCGAAACACAAGGTCAAACCCGAGTCAACGCATTGGACTGAGCCAAACCTCGGGATGCGCACCCAAGACCCATCAGTGAGCGTGCTAGGGCGGGGATCTAGGGTCCTAGGTAAGCAATCAATTAGCAAGATCACGTATATCTCTGTTTTGGAAATTTTTCCAAATCGCATCTTCAAAATCTCAGGTGCATAATGGGTCGCGCCTGAGAATCGGGTCGCCTGAGGCCTGGTGCCTCAATCTTGGGTCGCATGAGGTGTTGCACCCAAAATCTCGGATTGAACTAAGAGAAAAACTATATATACCCCCCTCCTTCACTCATAATCGACACAACAACTCTCCCCTATCAAGAGCTCCACACAACTTGCATCTCTTTCTATAGCGTCGCACTCCACGGCATTTTAATTATTCATTTTCATATACTAGACGAAGTACGATGGTATAGACGGCAAAGAATGGATCTTATAATGACTACTCGGATTCGATTTAGGTGTTTTAGTAGTTGGGGTTGAAGTTGTGGACGTTACGTATATTATATGAGTTGGTCTTGATTGAGCCAAACAGGAGTAAGCCTTGTACACCATTTAGATTGCAA
Source organism: Agrostemma githago (assembly GCA_958450325.1). Classification (NCBI taxonomy): domain Eukaryota; kingdom Viridiplantae; phylum Streptophyta; class Magnoliopsida; order Caryophyllales; family Caryophyllaceae; genus Agrostemma; species Agrostemma githago. The sequence goes on from OY288250.1 coordinate 19,509,404, forward strand.
ATGGTGGATGCGTCGTGGAATTAGTATCCACATAGGTAGAACTTGACGATATTAAAATGATATATGTCATTGAAATTTGAAAATGATAATTGTGTTTGAAGAATCCTTCTTATTTAAGTACTTAATCTTGTTTCATATAATTCGCCATAAGAAATACGGAGTAGCACTCTTAAGTCTTTATCTTCTTCTTTGTCACATGCACATATAATTGTTATATAGAGTCCAAACTATATTTATTCTCATGTAACTTTTATAGGTGATTCACTAAATAATATTTCATATTTGGTTTCCTTTTTCCAGGTCAGATTATAGCAAATGAATGTGTTGTAATTTGGATTTCACAAAGGCGGATTTTCACAAAGGCGGATTATAGTAGAATTTAGAAGAAGTGGTTGTGCTTTGAGACCCAAGTCGCCCATAATTGAAGATTTTGTGAATGTTCCAATAGCTAGAAACTTTTGGATGATATCCCGTACTTGTAACACCCCGGCCACCACTTGTGGACTGTGGTATCACTTATGGCGCTCAATAGGTCGTGTACTGGCCCCACAAATCAACACAGGTCTTTTCCAGCGCATTTTGACCTCACTCATGCGCATCCTAGAACCTTCCCAGGAGGTCACCCATCCTTAGACTACTCTCAGCCAAGCACGCTTAACTGCAGGGTTCTTTTGCATGGATAACCGGAAAAGAAAGTGCACTTTGTTTACATTAGTACTATCAATCCCTTTAAGCACTCATTCGAGCCTCTTAAACCATATCCAATACACGCTCCTCTGAGCACCATATCTAATATATACTCTTTAAACTCGGGGTATTACAGTAGTACTTTCAATCATTTTAAGCATTAGTCATTTAAGCTCATAAATAGGACATCTTCAATCAATGCACTACAACAAAGTATATCTATAGCGGCATTTAATTTGTATTCAGGCGGCATATGTAAATGCCGCGATAAACAATAGCAGCATTTGCTTAAATGTCACCAAATCCAATGTCCCTAAAACTCCTAGTGACATTTGTTAGATATGCTGGTAAATGGGTATATAAATGCCATCTAAACCCTTCTCATTAATGATGAGATCCACCTTTTTTTTCTTTCCTTTATTACTGTTTTTTCTACGTCATTAATTTTTTAAGCTTTTTCATTGTTTTATTTAATTTTTTTGATTATTTGATGTTTTTTAAAAAAAATTAAAGGTAACTACTTACAAAAAAGACAGAACATATGAAATAATAATAGCATGTATATATTGGAAATAATATTTGTCATTACAAAAGGCTTATATGACAATTCATTAACACCTACTCAAAAAATAACATAAGCCTAAAGTAGTACAGAGTATCATCCAAAAGTTTCTACCTATTGGAACATTCACAAAAGCTTCAATTATGGGCGACTTGGGTCTCGAAGCACAACCACTTCTTCTAAATTCTACTATAATCTGCCTTTGTGAAATCCAAATTACAACACATTTGTAATCCCCTATAAATTCTAATGCAATACAGTGGCGGAAACACTGTAGATTTGGGATTAAAACACATTGATGTTCTATATTTTACAAAAAGAACGGTCAGTCAATACAAAGGCCACTTTTTACAAAAGGGCTAAAAATAAAAATTCTCCAAATGGGTTTAACAATCCATAAATAAACATAAATCAAGCGGAGTAGGATCGCCGCCACTCGCTAGCTCACACCAAACCCCAGAACAAATAATATCTGCCATGTTATAAACATAACAGCCACAATTCAGTGGGGAGCAACTCAGGCAGTTCTCCCAGCCATATTACATAATATTAAAGCATAATTACTATTATATCCAAATAGTTGAAAATGGAAAACATTTAAAATGATATGGTAAAATACTTCAAGATGATTGTCAACCTGCAAATCAATGTCAATCAATAATAATAACGGCGTTATGGAAATCAATCAGTGTAACGGAATAGCCTTTCACCAGGATCATACTAAACTAGGTTCGAGAATTCAGTCAAAACAAATTAGACTTCGGTCTCTAACTAGGCAACTCAACTATAACAGGACTGCATGCAGCAAGGTCCTGGCTTAAGTAATGTACACCCCTCCTGGACACCAACCGTAATCCAGTTCAACCCGACGGCGACTTACACGATGCGATATCTAAGTTTAAGGTCAAAATATACACACTCCTGAACACAAACCATGCTCAGTTCAACGACCAATGTGTCTCAACATAGACACACCAGCTTTATAGTTGATGGCAAAACGTATAACCTAGACTGTATTACTCTACTCGTACACTTGTCCTTATTCCATAACTCCAAAACAAAGCGTTGTCGTAATTCGATAGGATTATCAAAACGTTCTTAAAAAGAAACTTTCTAATTTGGGAAACTGTCTTCAAATATTAACTTTCCAAAATAGGTATTATTATAATTAGAAATCGTTTAACATTTGAATTATATAAAATAGTTATATTAGGCCTCGAGACATAAACATTATACTTATTTTATAAATATATATTTAACGATTAAAATTCAACGAAACTCAAAATCATAATTATTTCTCAAAAGGTTGAAATATAAGTAATTAAAAGTATTAAATTACAAATTTACAGATTTTTTCAGATTTGCACTGTCTTACTATAAAATTCATATTTAAATAATTAAAAATCAAAACAACGTAAGATCAGTGAGGTTGAAAACTGTAAAAGCTTAAATACAACTTTTGTTTCTGGATAAAATTGAAATTCTTAATTTAACAGGGGTTTTTTTTCGTAGTTTTATAAACTGACAGAATCCGAAACCCGATCGTATTTCTTTAATAAAACACGTTTAAAAATTTATTTTAAACCAAAACCAATTGGAAACATTACTAGACTCTTAATATTTTAGGTACATAAATTACCCAGAATAAATTCAAAGCTTTTCATAGGTTTTAAATTAGGTTTTACAAAAATTGACAGATTCGCGGACTAATACGACGTTTGTTCGTAAACAATTTATTGTGACCAAAATAATAGGAATTATTATATGAAATTTAAAAGACACAAACTAAACTTAAAATAAACTGTAGTCTCTTTTCAAAGTTTTCGAAAATAAAGTATTTAAATAGGAGAAATAAATCATATCAAAGCACTAACAGATTTCAAAACATGCTGTAACTTTGTTAAAAACAATAAAACTTGCAATTTGATCATTTATATTAAAAACACGAAAATTAAGAAATTAATTCTTACTTATACGTTTGTGGACATGACATAGGTCCACCCCGACGCGGCCACGCGCGGGTTTGGGGAGGCGAATGAATCTCCATATGAGATGGTCAAATTGAAATGTAAATCGAAGTAGGAGTCGCCACCGAATTTTGTGGTTATTCGGAACCGTTCGAGCCCACTCTATGTCGTAGTGGGCCATATACAAAATACGGCCCATTTCCGATGTCAGAGTTTATTGGGCTCGTCCCTTTGCATATCGATACCGATGCCGACTGGGCGGTTAATCGTATATTGAATGACTCTCGTTGCCAATGGATTCGGACATCCGGAAACCATGGTTCTGAGTAAGGGGTGAGGGTACGTGTTGGAAAGTTCACTAAGAACACCAAACCCCGCCCGCACTTAGCGGCCTTTACTAAGATATCGTTCGTTTTTTGTGTACACGGGTTAGTTCGATGGTTGAATGATATGCAAACATTATTTTCCTAAGCATGTGAGAAAAATAAAGTGGGTTGCTAAGTCGTTTAATGCATATTAAAGTAATATCGTCAAAGTTATTTTAGCATGTGAGTTCGTTTTAGTCTAATAAAACGATAAAAACAAATAAAAAGATGCTTTGTGTTCTCGGTATAAGGCTCGTCGGACGGTGGCTTAGGCACGGGAGCGTCGAGATGATGTGGATGAGTTAAGGTGTCGGTTTTTGGAGTGTTTTTTTGTGTGTATGTAGGCGTGGATTCGGCCGGGTAGGATGGGACGGTTTCGTCGGCTTTTGGACAATTTTTCGGTATTCCATCGGATGTGGATTTTGAGACTATTTTTGCTATAATAATTGTGTATGAGTTGCTGAAAAGTTGTAGTGTATTGATCGATAATGAATGTATTTTTGTGTTTGAATGTGAGGTCCTATTTATAGGAATCGAGGTGGTCTTGCTTGTGAGACAAGAAACACCGGTTTGGATAGGAAACACGAGAGTTCGTAAGGGAATAAACTTCTCGTTTCTTGGTGAATAAGCCAAGAATCTCGGCTGGTGGGGAGGTATCTCGGCTGTTTCAGCCGAGTATCCGGGGCTTGGTCAATGTCTGATTCGATTTCCGGATAGAATTCCTACTTGAGATCGAATCCTATCCTTAAACGGATTTGTTTAATATTTTTGAAGGCTGATTTTTGTAGTGATTGAGTCCGAACTGGACGTGTAATGACACGGCCAGATCGTGTGACTCGGGAAAAAATATCTTTGACCGGGTTTGACTCGGTCGCTAAAAGACGGTTTTACCCCTGGTGCCGGAATCGACCCAAATTAGTCTTATTTGACTCGAAACGACCCACTGGGCCTGAATTTGAGGTCCGTTTTGTGAGATTTGTACTCCGTAATAAGCCTAAACCAAATGTCCATGATTTCGAGCCCATATCCGAGTCCATTAAAGCATGTTTGCGTCCTATCATCATCGGGTGTTTGGCGGGACCTACTATAGACACCTGGCGGTCAAAATGTGGGTGTCTACAAAGCCCCCAGTCTGACTGAGGCTTGGACAAGGCGAAACTCAGAGTAGCTACCAGGTCAATCGAGGATTAAGACCTGGCAGACTTCCGATCGGGTCGTTTAGAGTCCATTAGACTTGCGTGAAGGGCTCGCCAGCCATAAGATAGAAATCATACCTGGATAGATGTCGATAACGGCGTGGGGACTTTCTACTAAAAAAGTCTTGGATTTGTCTGTAGACAATCTCCATCTTGAAATTGCGTGGGAGCCTCTATTAGAAGCTGCGGATGTACCTCTTACTGACACATCTGATTCCTCAGCGAAAATGTTGCTTGAATTTTCACTGAGAACTTTGAGAATTCTCCAGGAGTCGTGGGATACCTGTCTGTTTTGCATGCAACATACAGATAAAACATCGACTCGTGCTGGGGGAGAAAAATGATTTTTTGGCTGATGATTTGTTTTGAAAAAAAACCGAAAAAATTTCGAAAATGGCGGAAATTTTTTTGAAAAATTTGGAAGAAAAGGAATGTTTGGGATGACTTGATTCCTGATCAGATTCTGACACGGATTCCTAAAAAAATCTAGTTAGGCCTGTATGCCTACGTGCAGCAGGGAATACTGCAAAAATCCCTATTCCAGGAGTGACTAGGAGAGGAGATTTCCCTATTATAAATAGAGAGTTCTTGCCCTTAATCTTCTCATATTCCAACCTGAAATATTTCCTTCTCATCTTAAAAATCCCTTTAGACTTTTTAGATAAAATAAAAACTTTCTGCTATGGGACTCGAACATCTGACCGCGATGCTTCACGCATGGGCCCAAGATTTTCGAGATGGAGATAAGGTCCAGTTAACTCAGATGGGAATTGTAGCTTTGTTCTTGCTCCAGCGACTTAAGGTGGATACCCATTTTCTAGATGCTTGCTTGACCTTCTGGGATTCTACCCATCATGTTTTCGCCTTTCCTCGGGAAGAAATATGTCCCCTTCCCGAAGAGATTGCTGCTGTAGGGGGTTGGTGCCCCAATGCTCATCCTGCTATTCCTCCTTTTTACCCTAATCCAAGGAGGAGGCTGAGAGACTTTCTTGGGTTGTCTCATGCTGAGACTTCCCGTATGGTGAAGGGAAATTCTGTTTTCCTGTTCGACCTAGCTGATAAATTTATGGATCCAAGTGGTCTCAGAATTTCTCCTATCCACAGGCGTAGGGCCTTTGCCTTCTGTATGCTGCATCGATACGCTTTCGAAGGTCGGATGGATGCTGACTCATGTTTGGGTGAGATCAGGCTAATCGGCATAGTGGATCAAATGGAGGCAGGTTATAGCCCAGCCTGGCTGATAACTGGGGAGATCATCATGGGCCTTGATGCGAGGAGACTTGATCCAGTTCGGCAATTAACGGGCGGCATTCGTCTTCTGCAGGTATTTGACCCCCTTTTTTTTTTCTTCGAAATTTTTTCCGAAATTTTTTTTTTTTAAATTTCGAAATTTTTTTTTTTTTTTTTTTGATTTTCCGAAAAATTTTTGTTTTTCGAAAAAAATTTTGACTTTTTTTCGGAATTTTTTTTTGATTTTTCGAAAGTTTATGACTTTTCGAAAATTTTTGCAGATTTGGTTATCCGAGCGCCTGTCAATTATAGAGCCCCCGACGAGCATATCCAGGTATCGAAGCTGTCAGATAGGCTCACGGTCTCGACGAATCAGCTCCAATCATCATATAAATCGGAAGTACTGGGATGAGGAGTTAAAATTCCATGGCGGGCCCTTGATTAGGTGGAACGTGATCTGGTGGTTCCTCTCAAAGATGACGGGCCTAGCTAAAAGAGATAAAGCCCGTTACCTGGTGATTTTGTCCTTGGACTGGACCGTCCATATTTACCCAGATCGTCTTCTAAGGCAATTTGGTTCATTCCAGCAGATTCCCGAAATTGAAGCAATTATTAGCGTTTCGGTCCAATTGACGGACGCTATGTGTGACACGTGGTTACAACGCTGGTTTACCCGGGTCATGTGGACTATACCTCGCCCTTGTCAGACCGCTTGGGTTTCTGAATCATATCTTAAATGGGCTTCTGAAGAATCTAAAGAGGCCCGTGAAGCTTTAAAGACCGATGAGGCTTTTGACTTAGCCCGTAGAGAATCGGTGAAGGATAATAGATGGTTCTTTGAAGAAGAAACTCCAACTACCCTTGTCGGGCCGGAGTCAGGTTCTAAATCAAAGACTAAGACTCGAGCTAAAGAGACCGGTGCTAGTGACTTAGAGAGAAGGCTCGGACCCAAGCTAGCGGTCCGAGACAGGCTTGGGCCGCGGGAAAGGATACCCGAGAGGGCACGGGTCCGGCTAGGACCGACCGAGGTGACCGGGGAATCAAGTTCGAAGAAACGAGCCCGGGTTAAGGAGATTCCCTTGGTGATTCGGGAGCGTTCTCCCCCACGTCGACGTCGGTGGGTCGAAAAAGAGACTAAGGACAAGGGAAAGGGAAAAATGCCTTAGATTATTATTTAATATTAGTACTATTTGTGTGTTTTTTTTAGATTTTTTTTGTAATTGAATTTTTTTGAAATAAATAAAGGAAGTTTATTAGAAACCGTTACCGTTTTTTCGATTGCAGTGGTTGTGCCCTTTTGAGGGGCTGCCTACGTATCCACAAATAGCGGAATCAAACCAAACGTAGTTCAGACTTTAAATTGCAATTTCGAAATACATGAAGACTATTGGTTCATGATGTTTATAACAGTAGACTAAGTAATTCTAGCTTTTGACCTGTCTTAAAAAAGATGTTTTTAATAAACTTTTGCGAATGACATTGAAAGAAACGGGTTTAAGGGTAATAACGTTTCAGCTGGTCCAGGTTAGTTGGGTTGACAAACTCATTCCCATCCAGATCTGTTAGCATTACCGCTCCACCCGATAGAATCTTCTTTACCAAATAAGGTCCGGCCCAGTTAGGTTTGAACTTTTTCCTTGGATCTACTGGTAATAAAGCTCGTACGGACTTGAGAACTAGATCTCCTTCTTTGATATTCCTGGGCCTTACCCTTTTGTTGAAAGCCCGTTGGATTCTTTTCTGGTAGATCTGTATGTTATTGAGGGCCCGAGATCGTCGTTCGTCTAGAAGTACTAACAGTCATATCGTGCTCGAACCCAATCGGCTTCCGGTACTTGACTTTCGAGTAGGATTCTGAGTGACGGTACCTCCAGCTCGACAGGTTGGACCGCTTTCATCCCGTATGTAAGGTAATACGGTGTTGCCCCGGTCGCAGTACGAATCGAGGTTCGATATCCCCAAAGGGCAAATGGTATCTTATCGGGCCAGTCCCGATAATTGTCAGCCATCTTTTTTAGTATGGTGACAATGGTTTTGTTAGCTGCTTCTACCGCTCCATTGGTTTGGGGTCGGTAGGGTGAAGACGTATGTCTTTGGATCTTGTATTTGGCTAACAAGGCTGCTGTCTCGGCCTGAAAGTGGGTCCCGTGGTCACTGATAAATTCATGAGGGATCCCATATCGGCATATTATCTTGTTTTGGATAAATTTGGCAACGTGGCTGGCGTTGAGAATACGGTAGGATTCAGCTTCGACCCATTTGGTGAAATAGTCGATTGCTACCAAAATGAAACAGTGTCCTCCGGTTCCCGAGGGGTTTATCTTTCCGATTATATCGATTCCCCATGTTGAAAATGGCCAGGGTGATGTCATGGTATACAGCAGGGATGGTGGCATGTGCTGTACATTAGCGAAAATCTGGCAATTATGGCAATGTCTGACATATAGCTGGCAATCGGTTTCCATGCTGTTCCAGTAATATCCAAGTCTCATGATCTTTCGGACTAGCATCTGAGCGTTCATGTGAGGACCACACTCGCCGTCATGTACTTCGGCCATGACCTTTTCAGCATTACCCTTGTCGACACATAAAAGGAGAGCCCCCTGTGGTGTCTTTTTGTAGAGTTGTCCGTCGTCGGTACGGACGAATTGGGTCGCCAACCTACGTAAGGCCTTTTTGGCTCGATTGTCGGCCCCAGGTGGATGCTCCCCGGTTGTCAAATATGTCTGGATCGCCTTGTACCACGGCTCGGGATCAGGTATTTCGATATCCTCGATGTCATGGATATATGCCGGCTCGGATCGTCTTTCGACGCAAATCGGCATGCTGGTCATATGATCGGGAAAATTTAGTAAGGATGCCAATTTTGAAAGTGCGTCTGCGAACTGATTTTCTTCCCGAGGTAGGTATATGTATTCTAGCTTTTGGAATTGTTTCTCGAGATCCCTTACTCGTGCCTGGTAGGCCACGAGATTGGCATTTCGGGTTTTCCATTTTTGGAGCGCTTGGTTAATGACCAATGATGAATCGCCGTGTACTCGGAGGTTTGTGACCCCTAAATCTGCGGCGGCTTGTAGCCCGTGGATGCATGCTTCATACTCAGCGGCGTTATTGGTGACGTCAAAGTCCAGTTTAATAGATACGGGAGTATGTTCCACTCATGGCGAGATTAGGAGGATTCCGACTCCAAATCCTCGGAAGTTGGATGCCCCGTCGAAGTATAAATCCCACGTCTCGGTGTCAGTATGGAAAATATCTTCATCTGGGAAGAACCAAGTGTCGATGTGTCCTTCTTCGGTTACGGGACTGTCAGCGAGAAATTCGGCTACTACTCGGCCCTTGATGGCTTTCAGTGGTACGAACTATAGATCGAATTCTGCCAACATCAGGGTCCATCTTGATATTCTGCCATTGAGAATGGGCTTTTCGAAAAGATGTTTGATTGGATCCATCCTTGACAGTACCTGTACCTCGTGGCTGAGCATGTAATGTCGGAGCTTTTTAGTGGCCCAGACCAGTGCTAAACACGTCTTTTCGAGCATGGTGTACTTACACTCGTACTCTAAAAACTTTTTGCTGATGTAGTATATTGCTCGTTCTTCGGAGTTGACCGTTTGAGCTAACATAGCCCCCATGGCTGTCTCTATCGTGGTTAGGTACAACGACAAAGGTAAACCGTGCTGAGGTGGCATCAGGACCGGCGATGAAGACAAGATTTCCTTGATTCTGTCGAAGGCTGCTTGACACTTGTCGTCCCATAGTAACCGTTCCCCTATTTTCAGCTTCTTGAAGATCGGTTCACATACCATGGTTAGTTTTGAAATGAACCTGCTGATGTTTTGGACCTTTCCGAGAAAACCTCTTATCTCCTTTTCGGTCTTAGGAGGCCGCATCTCGGTGATGGCCTTGATCTTAGCTGGATCGACTTCGATACCGCGTTGGCTGACGATGTGACCCAGTAATTTGCCAGAAGTTACCCCGAAACTGCATTTCTGAGGGTTTAGTCTCATGTTGTATTTGCATAATCGGGTGAAAAATCTTCTCAGGGCGGTGATGTGACCGTTCCTGTGCTTGGATTTGATGATCATATCGTCCACGTAAACTTCCACTTCTTTATGCATCATGTCATGTAATAAAGTTGTGGCGGTTCGTTGATAGGTGGCCCCGGCATTAATGAGACCAAATGGCATGACGGTATAGCAATAAGTACCCCAAGGTGTAATGAAAGTGGTCTTATCCATATCTTCCTCTGCCATTTTTATTTGATTGTACCCGGCATATCCGTCCATGAATGATAGAAGGGCATGATCAGCTGTATTATCCACCAGTATATCGATGTGTGGTAATGGGAAATCGTCTTTCGGGCTCGCCTTGTTAAGATCCCGAAAGTCCACGCAGACACGTACTTTACCGTCTTTTTTAGGGACCGGTACGATATTTGCAACCCAATCTGGATACTCGGAGACTCGTATGAACCCAGCCTTGAATTGTTTATCGACTTCCTCCTTGACTTTGAGGGACCATTCGGGCCTCATGCGTCGGAGTTTCTGCTTAACCGGTTTTAACCCTTCCTTGATCGGTATATGGTGCTCGGCTATTTCGCGGTCTATCCCCGGCATGTCCTTGTAGGACCATGCGAAGACGTCTTTGAACTCTTGAAGGAGATCGATGAATTGGTGTTTCTCCCTGGGATCTAGAGATAACCCTATCTTAAGCATCTGAGGTTCTAAGGTTGTTCCCACGTTGATAGATTCGGTTTCTTCGATTACCGGATTGCGGGATTCCCTCTGCTCTAGTTGCTCGATCAGATGTGGAGGTAAGGATACTTGTTCGTCGGGTTTCTCAATGTCATTGCACAGAATATTTTGAAAATTTAGGAATTTTTGAAAATGAGACAAGTCGTAAGCAGAACAGTTGTTATTATTCATAAATTGAGAGAAAAGCTCGAAAAGAGCTGCCATCTGATCGCTAGTCAGTGGCGGGATAGGTAGGGTGCCCGGGACAGACCCCGAAACACCAGGAAAAACTAAAGGGAGAGGGGAAGTTACAGGGCCGACCCTAGCACCGGACTCACTAGACTCGATCTCAGACTCTGACTCGGACTCTGACTCAGACTCAGACTCAGATTCTGGCATTTCTCCTTCCCCTGTGATCAGTTTGAAAGTCCTTCCTTGACTGTCAGTCCACTTGACAGTCTTTCTCCAGGCTCTCTTACCTGTCCCGGATCCAACATCCGAGATCAGTTTGGATGGATCGAAGGTGCGGCTGCGGAGAATAAGGCTGACTAGCTCCTCCTTCGGTGTCGGGGTCGCGAGCTCCTCCCCGAAAAGTAGCCCCAGCGCTGGCTCAGCATTCTTAGCATCTTCGGACTGGACATGGGCAAAGATGTCGTCGGGTATGTAGTTGCAAACCTGGGCCAAGTGGGTCCCAGGGCGTGTGGTTGGAGGCCGATATAGGCCCGTTTGGACGGACTCAAACACCGGCGTGACGAAGATGACTTTACCGGTTCCAGTTTGGCCCATATTTTCCGGGGTCAGGGTGTAGCCCAGACCGGTCTGAACTCTCCCGTCGTCAAGGACTTCAAGGATTTTTCCTACAGGGAGATCGGGCCTTGATGTGACTCCTGGTAAAAAGCCCAGATTTTGTAACATCTGGTCCATGCTAACAGTAAAGTAGGGTCGGAAAAGGTATTCTTCTTTGATGGCCCCTATGAAGTCGAACCCCCAAAGATCGGTGCGGCCCGAGGTGTTGCACTTGGCCACAGTCATAGGCGTGGCTTCTAGGGTGATGAAGGTATCGTGCAAAGGTAGCTTGATCTTCCGATGCAGAGTAGAGGACACAGCCCTGGTCGAGTGGATCCAGGGTCTTCCTAGAAGAAGGTTAAAGGAAGAGGTTACGTCAATCACTTGAAACTCCAGTTCTTTCTCTATCGGGCCTGTTATGATAGTGAGTTTTACGGCCCTGGCTACGGACTTTGGACTCCCGTCGAAAGCCTGGATAGTTTGGGTTGTAGGAATGTAGTCGGTCTCGGTGTTACCGAGGGCTTTGGCGGTCCTTAAGGGAAGGACGTTGACTGCGGACCCGTCGTCAATAAGGGTCATGGGCAGATATTTTCCACGGCAGATTACCGTGATGTAGAGAGCCATGTTGTGGGCTGGCCCAAATGATGGCAGATCAGCATTGGAGAAGGTGATGAGCGGGCCTTCTTCTTTTGCTTTTCCCTTTAGGTGGGGCAGAACCGTGGCTACCATTTCAGCTGGAGTAGCCATAGAGTCGATCTTGACTTGATCGAGGGCCTTAGTGAGTGCCTCTCGATGTTCTTGAGAGCTAACTAGGAGTTGCCATATAGAGAGGTCAACTCGAGTCTTGCTCAGCTGCTTAACCAGAGCCTTTTCAGTAGTTGGCGGCTCTTCCGGGACAACCTCCGTTTTGGGCGATGGTTCGATGATGATGAGGGCCTGACTGTTGGTTAAGGCTTTGGACTTAACCTTCTGGATCTCCTCGGACGTGATAGGGACTGCTTCTCCTTTAGTGAGATAGACGTCGTCTTCATCGTCACACCAGATCCCATTGATTTGTGGGGTAAACGGGGAAATGAGGTGTGAGCAGTCTATGACTTCCCCGGAAAAGATAGCGTGGGTGGCCAACGGGTTGTCTTTGTTGTTGGGCTTACCTCCCGGTAGGGGAATTTTCCCGCTTTCAATGAGATCCTGGATAAGATGCTTCAGTTTCCATCATTTCTCTGTGTCGTGTCCCTTACCCTGGTGGTATTTGCAGTAGGCTTGGGCATCGTAGGATTTGGAGTGACGCTCAACTAGAGGATCAGGTGTTGGGCCTATCGGGGTGATGAGGCCTTTTGATGAAAGCCTTTGTAAGGCATTTGCATAGGTAGTACCTATGTCGGTGAATACTCGGGGTGGCGTATTCTTCTTGGACGGTTTATCTAGTAGATTTACCTCGTCAAAAATGCTACGAGTGGCAGCGGCGGATGCGGGCTTGCTTGTTGATGAGCTGGCCCCTTGGTATCCTTTGGTGGAGGCCTTAGTGAGGCTTTCCATCCTTAGATTATCCTCGATTCTCGTTCCCATTTCAGTTAGGACCGCGAAGCTAGGTATGATGGCGTACCGGAGATGGATCCGGTAGGCGGGCAGGAGATTCTTGACAAAGGCTTCAACTAGGACTTTTTCACTGGGCTTATCGACCAGTTTGACACTTTCAGCCCTCCAGCGTTGAAGGTACTTTGTAAACCCTTCCTTTGGTTCCTGAGCCATTACTTCCAGGGTGCGCATGGTGGTTTGGATCTCCGTATTGTCGGCGTAGTTCCGGGCGAATTCCGTTGCTACGTCGTCCCAAGACTTGTATTTCTTGGAATCGAGCCTATAGAACCAGGCTCTCGGGTGTTTCTCTAGCGAGGAGGCAAACAGATGCTTGAACATGCCTGACTTGACTCCTTTTAGGGCCATAAACTCTTTGAAGGCCCGGATATGTAATACCGGGTCTTCTGTTCCGTCAAACATCGGGAGGCCTGTCAAATTGAGATTGACGGGCAATTGGTCGGTCAAGGGGGAGTAACTTCGAGCATTCTCCGTATGGATCGAGTTGTGGGTCGACAAATGGACCTGCTCTTGCAGTTTGAGGACTGCGCTAGTCAATTCGGCTAATGGCCCATGAGCTTCATCTCCGTCCTTGGGCTTGTCCTGTTCGATGGCGCTAACCCGGGTAACAATGGCGATCTGATCACCCCTAATTCGGTCGAGTTGCTCTTGGATCTTGGCCAACGAGGCGGTTAGTTGATCAATGGAGTCCTTAGTCATGGTTCGGGTGTGAGGTGGCCTGTCTGTAAGATCACCGTGTAATCAGAATCGGAGCCAGATCGAAAGGTGCATCCCGAGAAAACGACTAGACTCGGAAATGGACTAAAAAAACCGACTCCTAGACGGGTGACTCATGGACGGTGGGCTTTTCTTTAGGATTTTGGCATAGTGGGCCTAGTCCCGTTCGAAGAAAAACCTACGTGTGAGATAATCCCCAGACTTTGGACTCGATTGTGTAAGTGGGCTTCCCTTTGTAGGAGTTTGTCCTACGTAGGTGGGTCGTGCCTTGACTAATAAGGCGGACTTGGGATGGGGTGGAAACCCATGATGTAAGATCGACGGAGTTTCGACGCTATAGACTCTTGCTACTTACGACAAGACCCGACACTGCTAAATACGGGAAGTCCTAAGAAGAAGAAGGTTTGAAAAGAGGATTTGAATTTTGAAAACCGAGCAAAGTCGGATTGGAAGGCCCGATTTTTTTGAAAATCGAGAAAAAAAAAAAAAACGGTTTATCGGGCCGAGAATTTGAATTTTTGAAAAGGTTTGGACAGCATACCGGCTAAAAATAGGCTATTTTGAGTCAAAATCATAAGTCCTAAATTCGGCAGCTTTCCGGGTTTGAAAAATGGATAGTTTTCGAAAAAGATGCAAGTTTTTTTTTTTGAAAACACGTTTTTTTGAAAAAAAAAAGGATGAGACACGGACCAAGTAGCATGTAGTCACGGAAACAGTATAACGACGCCATGTATGCTCTTAGTCTAAGTCTCGGTCGGTCTAATAGGGTCTATACCAACAACGATGGCTTTCTCGTACTGAGGACGGACTCCCTAAGCCGAGTGGGTCTTAGGACATGCCGCAAAACCTAAACGAATTCCACCATCGATGTCTTTAGTGGGTCCAAGTGGGAACGCACCGTGGTATAGTGGGACGTCGGTCACAAGTAACCGGCCCGGGAAAGATTGGGTTATGCATGGTCCATTGAACTAAAACGTGTACATTACTATTCGAACGATTTCTTTTCGAGTCTCACCCTAGGGATGCCGATGGTAAGTGACTCATCAGTTGATCCCCAGCGGAGTCGCCAAATTGTGGACATGACATAGGTCCACCCCGACGCGGCCACGCGCGGGTTTGGGGAGGCGAATGAATCTCCATATGAGATGGTCAAATTGAAATTTAAATCGAAGTAGGAGTCGCCACCGAATTTTGTGGTTATTCGGAACCGTTCGAGCCCACTCTATGTGGTAGTGGGCCATATACAAAATACGGCCCATTTCCGATGTCAGAGTTTATTGGGCTCGTCCCTTTGCATATCGATACCGATGCCGACTGGGCGGTTAATCGTATATTGAATGACTCTCGTTGCCAATGGATTTGGACATCCGGAAACCATGGTTCTGAGTAAGGGGTGAGGGTACGTGTTGGGAAGTTCACTAAGAACACCCAACCCCGCCCGCACTTAGCGGCCTTTACTAAGATATCGTTCGTTTTTTGTGTACACGGGTTAGTTCGACGGTTGAATGATATGCAAACATTATTTTCCTAAGCATGTGAGAAAAATAAAGTGGGTTGCTAAGTCGTTTAATGCATATTAAACTAATATCGTCAAAGTTATTTTAGCATGTGAGTTCGTCTTAGTCTAATAAAACGATAAAAACAAATAAAAAGATGCTTTGTGTTCTCGGTATAAGGCTCGTCGGACTGTGGCTTAGGCACGGGAGCGTCGAGATGATGTGGATGAGTTAAGGTGTCAGTTTTTGGAGTGTTTTTTTGTGTGTATGATGGCGTGGATTCGGCCGGGTAGGATGGGACGGTTTCGTCGGCTTTTGGACAATTTTTCGGTATTCCTTCGGATGTGGATTTTGAGACTATTTTTGCTATAATAATTGTGTATGAGTTGCTGAAAAATTGTAGTGTATTGATCGATAATGAATGTATTTTTGTGTTTGAATGTGAGGTCCTATTTATAGGAATCGAAGTGGTCTTGCTTGTGTGACAAGAAACACCGGTTTGGATAGGAAACACGAGAGTTCGTAAGGGAATAAACTTCTCGTTTCTTGGTGAATAAGCCATGAATCTCGGCTGGTGGGGAGGTATCTCGGCTGTTTCAGCCGAGTATCCGGGGCTTGGTCAATGTCTGATTCGATTTCCGGATAGAATTCCTACTTGAGATCGAATCCTATCCTTAAACGGATTTGTTTAATATTTTGAAGGCTGATTTTTGTAGTGATTGAGTCCGAACTGGACGTGTAATGACACGGCCAGATCGTGTGACTCGGGAGAAAATATCTTTGACCGGGTTTGACTCGGTCGCTAAAAGACGGTTTTACCCCTGGTGCCGGAATCGACCCAAATTAGTCTTATTTGACTCGAAACGACCCACAGGGCCTGAATTTGAGGTCCGTTTTGTGAGATTTGTACTCTGTAATAAGCCTAAACCAAATGTCCATGATTTCGAGCCCATATCCGAGTCCATTAAAGCATGTTTGCGTCCTATCATCATCGGGTATTTGGCGGGACCTACTATAGACACCTGGCGGTCAAAATGTGGGTGTCTACAACGTTTAGTCTCGACCTTTCAATAATTTTAGAAGATTCGAAACATATTATCATAATATAGTTCAAACACGTTTACTAGTATAAGAATTCGATTTTAAAACGATACTACAAGCAACTACAACATATATATCATGCATACCGAGTCATGCCATCATGTGTTACCTTCATCGAGATCTGAGTCAATAATATACTCGTCCTTCTCGGCGTTGTCTCGAAAGCCTATAAAACAATTATAAACAAGGTTCAAGACCCTTATTAGTATCATAAAGCGAGAAGTAGGAAGAAGGAATTAAGAATTCGATAATTACCCTTCGAATTAGAATGAACCGGGATGAGGAGAATGATCGGAATTGAGAAAAATATTGAAGAACAGTTTACTGTGTTGTACGTTCAATTGCCTTTTGTTTTTGTAGAGAAGATACGTTCAATTACCTTTTTTTTTTTAGAAGATGAGAAGTGGGATACTGAGTTGGGGTTTAAGAGCAGTTGGGGAGTCAGTAACTGCAAAAAGAGGGGAAAAGGAGAACGTGCATAGAACTAGGAGAGAAAAGAGGAGTCGGTTTTGACTTTCTCAACCGAACTACGAAAATATCTCAGTCCGATGAGGGAAACGGTCGGGTCTGCTACAATCTGAGCCCGATTCGCGCTTAAAATCGTAAATGGATCACTTAAAAATAATAATAATAATAATAATAATAATAATAATAATAATAATAATAATAATAATAATAATAATAATAATAATAATAATAATAATAATAATAATAATAATAATAATAATAATAATAATAATAATAATAATAATAATAATAATAATAATAATAATAATAATAATAATAATAATAATAATAATAATAATAATAATAATAATAATAATAATAATAATAATAATAATAATAATAATAATAATAATAATAATAATAATAATAATAATAATAATAATAATAATAATAATAATAATAATAATAATAATAATAATAATAATAATAATAATAATAATAATAATAATAATAATAATAATAATAATAATAATAATAATAATAATAATAATAATAATAATAATAATAATAATAATAATAATAATAATAATAATAATAATAATAATAATAATAATAATAATAATAATAATAATAGCAGCTCAGGAAGGCAGAGATGAGCATTCTAAGGCAACGTGCTAAGATGGAGAGTATTAAGGATGATGATAGTGCTACTTCTTATTTTCATAATAGGGTAAAGGAGAGAAAAAACCAACAAATCATTGGGACTATTGTAGATCATGAAGGAATTCAAAGGGATGGGAAAGACGAAGTGGCAAAAGGGTTTGTAAATTATTATGAATATCTTTTGGGTCAGTCTATTAAGGTGCAGCACATAGATAACCATATTATGAATGAAGGAGAGACTGTGCATCAAAAAGATTGGAGTGAGATGCAGGCTATGCCGGATGAAAATGAAATAAAGAAAGCATTTTTCTCTATTGGAGTAGAAAGAAGCCCTAGGCCGGATGGGTTTTCAGCGGGTTTCTTTCATGCTGCTTGGGGGATTATCAAAGAGGATTTCTGTCGAGCTGTTTTGGAATTTTTTGAGAAAGGTAAATTAGTTAAGCAAGTTAATACAACTTTGATTTCTCTGATTCCTAAGAAAAAGATATGTCAATCGGTGTTGGATTTCAGGCCAATATCTTGCTGTTCAGTGCTTTATAAGACTATCAGCAAGCTGTTAACTAATAGGTTAAAGCTAGTAATCAGTGATTTGGTTGGCTTGGAGCAGGGAGCTTTCATTAGTGGTAGAAGTATGCAAGATAATATAGCTTTATCTCAAGCTTTAGTAAAAGGATATGGTAGGAAATACCTTACTCCTCGTTGCCTTATGAAGATGGACTTGAGGAAGGCGTTCGATTCAATTCAGTGGAGTTTCATTGAGGAGATGCTTGTAGGATTGCAATTTCCCCCTAAATTCATTTCATGGGTTCTAGAATGTATAAGAGGATCTTGGTTCTCTTTGAAAGTTAATGGGGAGGTTCATGGGTTTTTCAAAGGGAGGAGTGGGGTGAGGCAAGGAGATCCCTTGTCACCCTACCTTTTTGTTCTTAGTATGGAAATGCTATCTAGGAAGCTAAGGCATTTGGAAAATGAAGCTCAAGTCTCCTATCATCCAAAATGTAGGAAGCTCCAGTTGAATCATCTACTTTTTGCAGACGATTTGATGATTTTCTTGAGGGGAGATGTGCCTTCTGTATCAGCTGCTGTAAGAGCTCTTGATATATTCTCGAGGGAGGCTGGGTTGAGGGCTAATAAAGAAAAGACACAAATATACTTTGGTGGTTTAAGAGAGGAGATAAAGGAGCAAATTCTGCACACTACTGGGTTTAGTGAAGGTGATTTTCCTTGCAGGTATTTAGGTATACCACTGAATGATGTCTCGAATTGAATGGTGCATTATGATAGCTTGATTCAGAAACTGAAGGATTTAGTTAATTCCTGGTCCGCTCATACTCTCTCATTTGCTGGGCGAGTGCAGTTACTTAACTCAGCTGTGTTTGGTATAATGAATTTTTGGTCAGCAAACTGTATGTTGCCAAAGAATGTGTTAAGTAGTATTACAAAGATCTGTCGAAATTATTTTTGGACAGGAACTCAGGATAGGAAGGAGATGATTTTCAAAAATTGGAGAAGTATTTGCTCTCCATGGGAGGAAGGAGGATTCAGGCTGATTGATTTTCAGGCTTGGAACAAGGCTATGATGAGTGCAAAATTTTGGGAGCTAGAAACTGAGAAGGAAGGATTATGGAGTAAATGGGTTAAGGCTTATGTGCTAGGGCCTCGAAGAATTTGGGAAATACAAAAGAATAGTTGGACAACTGCAGCTCTTGCAGGTGTTCTTACTGTAAGAGATGATATTTTAGAGGTTGAGGGCAGTGTTGAACAGGCTCGACATCTACTCTATAGCTGGGTTCGTGGGGGAAAATTTCAGATTGGTTTGGCTTATGATTGGTTCAGACACAAGAATCGGAGAATGAAGTGGATTGATAGTCTTAAGGGTACCAATGTAATGCCTAAGCATAGCATTATAACCTCTCTAGCCTGTTAGGGACAGTTGGCAACGCAAGACCAGTTGCAGGTTAGGGGAATAAGCTTAGTGAACAGATGCTACTTATGTAAGGATAGACTGGAAACTCACTCGCACCTGTTTTTGATTGCACTTACTCTAAGGATATCTGGTACGGTCTTCTCCATTGGATGCAGATGCCAGAAAGGGGGAGCGACTTGTGGAAGGAGTTGAAGTGGATATCTCTGAAAAGGCATAGGAAGCATAGAAAACATGATTGGTTCTGTTCGTGTGTTGCTGCTGCAGTGCATGCTATTTGGATGGAAAGAAACAGAAGGATTTATGTAGATCAGGCTCGTCCACAAATTGTTTTGATCAAACAAATTAAGTTTGAAGTTTTTACAAAGTTGAGATATACTAGAACAGGATTGCAAAGAATTTTGAGGCTATAGGGGTTACTGTATAGGTGATTATAGAAGTTTTATAGGGGTTTTCACTTTTGTAAGATCAGTCTCCTTGTCTACCCTTCATGGAAGAATAAAGGAGTCATACCATTTTCTTGCAAAAAAAAAAATATAATAATAATAATAATAATAATTCTCTTTCTCCTTTCTCTCTCTAGAGAACAATTCTCTCAACTACGTAACTGCCATTGCTGATGAATTCTACGTTACCGACGGGAAGGGGACGGGGACGGCCAAGGAAAACGTCAAAAATCGACTCGCGCTCACTCGGTGATCCTAATGATACTTCTTCCAAAGAGGATGAAGGTCAATCGGAGGAACAAGTGGAAACCCAAAAAAATACAAAGCAGAGAAATACGGTTATTGGAGATTTGATTGATCTTGCACTGAGATCTACGATGAAAGTCAGTGATAAAAAGGAACCTAATAGCAAGCAAGCTAGTACTAATGGGAAGGGGAAGGGTGTGGATTCTGTTAATGGCGAATCACAACAAATTCCAAATATTGAGAAGACAGGGAATGGCGACATCACAGTTTCTGCACCTAGTGGAGTAGTTGCAGGGATAATTCCTCCGACTTGGGCAGGGAAGGTTGTGGACAAAAAGCCAGGTATGGGATTACATTATGATGAGACTTGTGCTATGGCTGATGAAATTGGTATAGCTTTTGATGATTTTGAGGATGAGCTTAAGCTCTGGCGATTTACTTTGATGGGGAATGTGTTGGGGGCACGCCCTACTCTGGCAAAAATACAAGAGTTTGTTGCGAAATCATGGAATAACATCCGGCCTCCTTGTGTCCAATATTTCAAGAAGGGTTGGTTCTCCTTTCGATTTGGGAACAAGGAGGACATGGAGCTCATCTTGAGGGGAGGACCATGGCAGGTAGGTGCACATAGCCTAATCCTTAAGCAATGGAGCCCCACTTTCTCGCAGGAAATGGAGAAGATTTCAATTGTTCCAGTCTGGGTGCTGTTTCCAGATTTAGATCCTTATCTATGGTCTGAATCAGTGCTTAGTAAGATGGCTAGTAGGGTAGGACAACCAATGTTTGCGGACACCACCACCACGTACAAAGAGCGTTTGTCATTTGCAAGGGTGTTGATTGATGTGGATGTACCGCAACAGCTACCGGATCATGTCACTATTAAGGTTCCTATGCTGGGCAGATTAGTGCAAAGGGTTAGCTATGAATGGCTTCCTTATTTTTGCACTGGATGCAAAAAGCTAGGACACTTGATCAATAACTGTAAATGGGAGAAAAAGAAGGATATATCAACTAAAACTCAGAAAAATGTAAAGAGATACACTCCTGTCAAAACTGTAAGAGGAGCTGATGGAGTTGGCGATGGAATTATCCCGGACCCCAATTTGGCTAACACTGAGATTGGGAAGGCTGCATCTAGGGAACACAATGTTGCTCTGATTGCTGCTTCCTCTTCTGCAGGAGTTAGGTCAGATGGATTAGGGAAGTATGGAGTTGCTGGCCCGGACTCCAATCTGACTAGTACAAAGGTTGATGGAGCAGGCCTTGGAGTGGTGGTGAAGAGCTCAGGTCCTGTATCTGCTACTTTGCTTACTAGTTCAGGTGGATTAGGGAGGGATGCTGAAGTAGACCCGGACCCAAATTTGACCCACATCGGGTCAGATGGGTTAGGAAGGGTGAACATCCCGGACCCCAGTTCATCTCTTAATGGAATGGATGGCTTGGGGAGAGAGACTAATGGCATGGAATGGGACCTGGTGACTAGGAGAAATGGACCAGGGTCTGTCTCTGTACGCAAGAGAATTGAGGGATTTGGAATTAATTCTGATCTCAAAGGACTCTCCCAAGCTATGCTTGAATCCTTACACACTCCAAACAAGTTTGAGGTCCTTAAGAATACTCAGGAAAAGGAGACTGATGATATTTTGCAGGAAAGGCAGACTGCCCTAGAGGAACCAATTCCCCCTGATTTACCTAATGGCATGTTTGGAAACTTGGATTTGGATTTGAATTCCGAATTTGAAATATTTTGAGCGTTTGGAAACCTTGGAATTTGGATTTGAAATTTTGACCAAATCCAACCTAGTTCAAATTTGATTTTCTCAAATTCCTAGTATAGGGTAGTCATTTCAATTCCGTCACTTGTCATTTCTTTGTTTTTTTGCATAATCTTGTCGTAATATTTGTTTTTCTTTATTATTGTTTTTCGTATTTGAACATTTACATTTTTCTAATGAAAAAATTTAAAAAAAAAAGTTGGTGACCTTGACCCGATTCCACCCGCCCGAAATCCAAATCCAAATCCAAATCCAAGGGTACCCAAACACCATTTTGGATTTGGATTTGGATTTCAATTATAGAAATTCAAATACAAGAATTGATTTCTTGATATTCAAATCAATTCCGAGTACCCAAACGCAACCTAAATGATTTTTGGATCATGGAATATCAGAGGAGGAAATGAGGCCTTCAAGCAAGATGTTGTGAATAAATTGTTGAAGGAAAAGGATATTGATGTTTTGGGTTTGCTTGAGACAAGAATTCAGGAGAAAAAAGCTTCAAAAATAATTAGAGGGAAATTTCATCATCTGTCTGTTAAATGTAATTATGAATCTCATTTCAATGGGCGCATCTGGCTTATGTGGAAACCTAGCAAAGTACGAGTTACTATCTTGCAGGTTCATGCTCAATATATTCATAGCCTGATTCATCATTATGCTTTAAATATGGATGTTCATGTGACTATGGTATATGGTAGTAATAATGGTAATGATAGAGAGGAATTATGGAGTCATTTGGTGGATTTATCCACTTCCTGTCATAGATGGGTGGTCATGGGGGACTTTAATGTGGTCAGGCATGATTTAGAAAAAATTGGAGGAGATATTCCTAATGATAAAGAAACTGAGGCTTTTAATGATTGCATTGCGAATGCTGGACTTCAGGAGCTTATGGGGAATGGATGTGAGTATACTTGGACGAACAATCAAGACCCTATTGCACGGGTTTGGTCAAAATTGGATAGAGCACTAATAAATGCTAACTGGTTAAATGAAATTCCTGCTACAACTGCCCTGTATCTCAATTCAGGCGTTTCTGATCACTCGCCTGTTCTTGTGCAAATTAAGGAGGAAAGGAAGCATAGGCCACGTTTTAGTTTCTTAAATTGCTGGACTGAATATCCAGGTTACAATGAGGTGGTGGAAAAAGCTTGGGGAAAGAAGGTGCTGGGAACGGCTGCTTTTCAGTTGGTTGGTAAGTTGAAGAATGTTAAGGTTGCGTTGAAGGAGTTTCATAGAAGCAGATTTACTGCTATTGGGGAGAGGATCAAGAAGCTGGACGAAGAATTGGAAGCCTGTCAATATGATTTGCAGCGCTCTCCTTTTTCTGTGGAGTTAATAGCTAGGGAAAAAAGCGCTTAATGTATTAAGTTTGAGCCTTAAAAAGGCTGAGTTGAGCATCTTGAGGCAAAGAGCAAAAATGGAGCATATAATTGATGATGATCAATCTACTAGATACTTTCATACTCGAATAAAAGAGAGGAGGCATCAGCAATTCATTGGTTCTGTTGAGGATTCAATGGGTCATGATAGATCAGGCGAGAACGAGGTTGCAAAGGGGTTTATAGACTACTACAAAGATTTGCTTGGAAAGGCAAAAGAAGTTATACCTCTGAATGATACTATTATGAAAAGTGGTAATCTGGTTCAGGAGGATGAATGGAATGTTTTGTTATGTATTCCGGATGAGGATGAGATTCGAAATGCTGTGTTCTCTATTCACTCTGAGAAGAGTCCGGGACCCGATGGGTTTTCCTCGGGTTTCTTTAAGAGCTCTTGGACAGTTGTGAAGAAGGTGTTTTGTAAAGCAGTTTTAGAGTTTTTTGGTAATGGGAAAATGTTGAAACAAGCAAATTCTACTCTTATTACTCTCATTCCCAAGAAAACTGTTCGCCAATCTGTATTGGACTGTAGACCTATTTCATGCTGCTCTATATTATACAAGACTATTAGCAAGCTTCTTACTACCAGAATGAAGAAGGTTATACAGAGCATTGTGGGGCAAGAACAAGCTGCTTTTCTATCTGGCAGGAGCATACAAGACAATATTGCTTTGCCCCAATCCCTAATTAAGGGTTATAACAGAAAGCTACTTACTCCTAGATGTCTTATGAAAATTGATTTGCGCAAAGCTTTTGACTCCTTGCAATGGGAGTTTATTACAAGAATGTTGGAAGGTTTCAACTTTCCTAGCAGGTTCATCCAGTGGATTAATGGGTGCATTACGGGATCTTGGTTTTCTCTTAAAATTAATGGTGAATCAAAGGGTTTTTTCAAAGGTAAGGGAGGAATTAGGCAGGGAGATCCCCTTTCTCCATACTTGTTTGTTTTAAGTATGGAGGTCCTCTCTCGCAGGCTTAGAACTATCAATGCACAGGATATGGTCTCTTATCATCCCAAGTGTAGAGGAATTAAACTGAACCACATGATTTTTGCGGATGATTTGATGATATTTACTAGAGGGGATACCCCTTCTGTTTTGGCTGCTACTATGCCTTTGGACTGGTTTGCAAAGGAATCAGGGTTGCAGGCAAATAAAGGGAAGATTAACATCTTCTTTGGAGGTGTACGAGAGGAGATTAAGCATCAAATTTTACAGCAGACAGGGTTTGCTCAAGGATTTTTTCCTTGTAGGTACCTGGGTCTGCCTCTCAACACAATGGGCAATCGTAGAGAGAACTATATTGGATTAATGGTGAAGATTAGAGATAGTATCAGAAGCTGGTCATCTCAATACCTGACTTATGTAGGTCGTTGTCAGCTTCTGAACTCAGTCGTCTTTGGTATCATGAATTTCTGGAGCGCTAATGGACTAATTCCTGCTAATGTCATCAACAGCATTATCAGGGATTGTATGCATTTCTTCTGGAAAGGATCTGAGGAAGGAAAGGGAATGGTTTTTAAGAGTTGGGAGAGTATTTGTATGCCTTGGGAGGAAGGGGGCTTTAATATAAAAAAATTATCCTCTTGGAACAAGGCATGGGTGAGTCAATGGCTTTGGAGGCTCACATGGGGAGAGAATGATATGTGGTGTAATTGGCACAAGCATTACGTGCTAAGAAATGCTGATGTGTGGACAATACAGAAAAAAGAACTGCACACAGCCACTTTTAAGAGCATACTTGTTGTGCGTGATGAAGTTGTGCAGGGATGTGGCTCAGTTGAGACTGCAAAATTGGAGATAGCAGGTTGGATCATCCATGGAAAATTCAGTGTTACAAGAGCATACGAGTGGTTTAGACCCAAGTTTTTAAAGGATAGGAATTTGAAATGGATTAGTGGTGCGCAGGTCATCCCCAAACATAAGATTATCCTTTCGTTGGCCGTCCAGAACAGGCTTGCTACTGTGGATAATATTCAAAAAAGAGGGTTGTATTGGGTGAATAGATGTGTACTATGCAAACATGGGCTAGAAACACAGCAACACCTGTTTTTCTTATGTCCTTTCTCTGGCCAGGTATGGAATGAGCTGCTGCATTGGATAAATATGGGAGATAGAAGTTCAAACTTGATTAAAGAGATGGTTTGGTGCGGTTGTAAGAAGACTTGCAGGCACTGGAAGAACATGTGGTACAGGTGTATGTTGGCTGCTACGGTCTACCAGTTATGGACTGAAAGGAATGCTCGGATTTTCCAAGGACATTGTAGGCAAAGCTCTAGTATCGTAAAGCAAATCAAATTTGAAGTCTTCACTTGGTTAAGAAATAGGACTATGTAATCTAGTCTTGTTGTCTTTCTTTTTCCGCTTCTTTTAGAGGGTTTTGGTTATATTTGCTTATGCTTTTGCTTAGGCTAGAGGTTAGTCTTTTGTAAGATAAGTCTCCTTATTATTAATACATAGTCATAACCTTCTTGCAAAAAAAAAATAATAATATGGACAAATTATGCAAAGACTTCTTCTGGGGCATTAGTTCTGGTAACAGAAAGTTGACTTTTAAGAAATGGGCAGAAGTATGCGCTCCCTGGCAGTATGGAGGGGTTAATATCAAACATTTGATGGCTTGGAATAAAGCTGTACTTGCCCGCTGGTTATGGCAGTTTACTATTGATAAAGGTAGTATTTGGATCAAATGGTGTAAGCACTATATTCTGCCTAACACTTCAATTTGGTTTGTACAATCTAAGGAATATTTCCCCTCTGGATTAAAGCACATACTGCAAGTCCGGGATGAATATATTGAGAAATGCGGGTCTGCTGCAACAGCAATGGAGTCAATTAATAGTTGCGTTTCTGGGAATTCTTTTCGCATAGCTGCAGCATATGATTTCTTTAGAGACAGTACTCCACTTCTACCTTGGTATAGAGTGCTTGTGTCCTCTATTACTCTCCCTCGGCATAGAGTGACTCTCTCCCCAGCAGGTCAAAATCAACTCCCGACCGTGGATAAGTTGCAGCAAAAGGGTTTTCATCTGGCAAATAGGTGTTGTTTATGTCAAAAGGATGCGGAGACAGTCCAACACTTGTTTTTTTCGTGTTCATACTCTGCCAATATATGGAGAAGCATCCAGCAATGGATGAACTAGGGGTGCAAACGAGCCGAGCCGAGCACGAGCTTGGCCTTGCTCGGCTCGTGCTCGTTAAGCGAAATTCGAACTCGAGCCGATCTCGAGCTTAACCGAGCTTGAAAAAATTGAGCTCAGAACCAAGCTCGCGAGCTAAAATGTGAGTTCGAGCCGAGTTCGAGCCGAGTTCGAGCCGGGTTCGAGCCGAGTTCGAGCCTAACTCGAGCCTATATATAATTATTAAAATTTACATTTTTTTGCACGGATGTGTTTTAATAAATTGGGATTCAAAAAACATAACCAAATGTATTAGACAAATCAATAAAAATATTTATATGGTGAAAAAAATATGTAATTATTATTAGTATTTTTTTAATAAACAAGAGCAAAATATTAACTAATCACATCAAATCGAGCTGCTCGCGAGCTTTTCGAGCCGAGCCACGCCTTGCTCAGCTCGGCTCGTTAAGATGTCGAGCCTAGCCCGAGCTCGAGTCGAGCTCGCACAAGCCGAGCTTTGACCGAGCTTTGACCGAGCTTTGACCGAGTCGAGTTCGAGCTGCTCGCGAGCTGTCTCGTCTCATTACCACCCCTAGGATGAACGTTTCATGTCCCAAGACTAATCTTCGTAATATACTACATTGGATAACTAGTCATCATAAGAGAAAACATTGAAGGGCAACATGGTTCAAGGTCAGTTTGGCAGCTGCAGTTTATCTGATTTGGAAGGAAAGAAATGCTAGACTTTTTACTTCTTCAATAGCAATAGAGGATGTAATTGTACAGAAGATCAAGTTTGTGGTTATAGTTCGATTTTATGCCCATAAGCAAAATCCTAAATATGCTAGGATTATAGAGAAGATGTAAAGCTTAGTGTGATAGATCTTTTGCAACTTTGTAATTTCATTATAATCAATGAAATGATATCACTTTTGCAAAAAAAAAATTAAAAAAAAAATAAAAAAAAATAACAATAATAATAATAATAAGTAGACGGAACTTGTATAAGAACGAGTTTACGAGAAAGTAGTATTAAAATCATGTTTCAAAAATAATTATGTACGAAATCGCGTAGAAAAAGATTAAATAGCAATTTCTCAATATTAATAAAAATTCTTGCGATTGAGGTAATTAAAATGGGTTTCGAGTTTAAAGTAAGAATTCAAGTTTTTATAAAGATAAACTCGGGAATATAAACCGTCAAAACGGAAACTCGACTAGAAATAAAATGCGTAAATCGAATGAAACGAAAGTAAGATACATTTTAAGCATAAAAATGACTTTTCGAGGTAAATAGGACTTTATGAGTTCAAACGATTGAAAAAAAATGAATCTGTTTTATAATTATTTTAAGAAATGCAAGTTAAATCGTAAACAAAATAAAATTTAATTTATAAAAATCAGGGGTGTTACAACCTTCCCCACTAAAAAAAGTTCCGTCCCTGAAACTTACAGGAACACGAAAATATAACACAAAACAAAGTTATTTCACTTGAACAAAATGAGAATGCTTAACTCGCATCAAAATCTTTATTTAAAAAGGAAATTTTAAAACTTCAAACGAGATATGAAGTCGAATGCACAAATTTATCTCAAGATTAACTGGGTTAAGCTACCCGAAACTTGAAAACTTTTCAAATCATTAAAAACGCAAAGTAAAGTTATTTGATAAAATAACGATGTTTAAATAACATTTTTAAACGAACTCGAGGGAAAAAGAGTACCCAAAACATTTTCAAAACAAAAGTAAAACAATTGGTTTAAGAAATTCGGCAAATTGATTTAAGACAAAACAAAATCAAAATTTGAGAAATCGAACTTAGCATTGAGAAATCTCGAACCAGTCATTAGATGCTTCCAATAACAGATCCTAAAGTCCACCAACAAAAATAAAATGAAAGCCCGAAATTATGAAATTATTTTCAAAAGTATTACTCAGACAATCCAATTGTTGCAGAAACACAAGTATTTGTACTTAACGAAAATATTCATAAAACTCTTATCATCCGAAAATTAAAGATCTGAAATAATTTTGAATTAATTTCAAACAAGTTTTTAAGATATTTTAAAAATAACTAAATATAACTCCAATCAAAAACGACAAAGCAAAATTTTTAAAGCTTAAAATTGTAACTTGAAAATGTTACCTTAAAAGTTTAAATTAGTCAAATATTTTTCAAAACGTGGAGTTTGGTTAAAAATTTAAGGATTAAATCGAAACAAAAATTTTCAAACTCGATAAAGGGTAGAAGGGATACCAACAACAGTTGCATTAGCAGAATTCGAGAGAAGCGGGAGGAGAACGAAATCAAGAGTCAAATAGAGCTCTCAAGGATCATAGAAGAATTAGTCATCTCGAGATTCCTAGTACGACTTCCACAACTCAGGGTTCTATTGCCACCAAATAATACCAAGTCCATTAATATCAGAAAACTAGGTTGTCTTACACAATCTACAACCTCCAAAATTATCAAATACCATATGAAGTCTCACATACTTATTCAATCATTCAATCAACAGGGTAAGAATCCTCAAATGACTCAGAATCAAATCACGCTACCGAAATTCCATAAACCACAACACGATCAAACCAATCAACCAATAAGGCTCTAAAACTATTCAAGATTCACCAGATTATACTCGAGGTACATACATTTCATGGTACTCGAGTAAGGGCCACTAAACAAAATCCACCAATTTAACAAAGCTCGGGTACTAAGTTCTCAAAAATGATTATGCCACTAGGAGTTTTAGGGATATTGGATTTGGTGGCATTTAAGCAAATGTTGCTATTGTTTATCGCGGCATTTACATATACCGCCTGAATACAAATTAAATGCCGCTATAGATATACTTTGTTTTAGTGTATTAATTGAAGATGTCATATTTATGAGCTTAAATGACTAGTACTTAAAAGGATTGAATGTAACACTCCGTGTTAAATAAACGTATTTAAAAACTTTGTCTTTCGTTAAACAAAGTTTAAGACTCGAAAATATTTTAATAGTAACCTGTCATTCTGACATTTTCTCGTCTCATAAAATTTGAAAAAGATTTATCGGAAATTTTATATAACGTTTTAAAATCCGTTACACGAGGTCGTAAACAAGACTAAGGAACGTAATTACGTCTTACAAATTTCTTTTACAAAAAAAAACAGAAATCTAACTACCAGAATACTAACCAAGCCAACAATACCTCTTTTACAAAACAGTAACAAGCGAAAGATAATGCAACCTGTTTTCTGTGTAAACGTCCAGCTCACACTAACAAGCAATGTAATGGCCAACCTATCACATGCTTCTACTGTAAAGTGGAAGGACACAAGTCATTTCAGTGTCCAAAGAAACCAGGAACTAATGCGAATCAAGGACCGCCTTATGCAAGAATTCAGGGAAAGGTCTATGCCTTGACAGAGATGGACGCAGAGGAGTTTGAGGATGTTGATGTTGTCTCTGGTATGTTTTCCATGAACTCATGTTTGGCACGCGTGTTATTTGACACGGGGGCGTCTTTATCCCATGTATCACCCTCTTTTGCTACCCGAGCGAACTTATCCAACCCTGTGAGTGTGGATGCATCAATATCTTTACCTAACGGTCAAGTTGTGAATTGTAACGTATTATTCGAGGATGTACCTATTATCATTTTGGAGTCTACCTTCTTAGCTAACCTGATAAGTTTTAACCTTCCAAATTTTGATGTTATTCTTGGGATGGATTGGTTAGGTAAGTATCATGCCCAATTTGAGTGTAGGGACCAGAAAATAACTTTGTGGAGCCCACTTGGAGATCGGGTATCCTATAGAGGCTTAGATCGAATCAAAAGACTAAACTAGTATCAGCAATGAAACTAATGAGTTTGTATCGAAAAGGATGTCAAGTTTACCTTTGTAACATCACTAAGAATGAGGACAAGATGGAAATTAGTGACATACCTATTGTGAGAGAGTTCCCAGATGTGTTTCCTGAAGAATTACCTGGAATACCACCCTTGAGAGACGTGGAATTTACTATTGATCTCGCACCAGGAACGACCCCTATCTCTAAATCACCTTATAGGATGGCTCCTATGGAACTTCAGGAATTGAAAAAGCAATTGGAAGAAATGTTGGAAAAAGGATTCATTAGACCAAGCACATCACCTTTGGGAGCACCTGTACTTTTTGTTAAGAAGAAAGATGGTAGTATTTTTTTTTTTTTGGTTCAATAAAGAGCGCACTTAGTCGCATTACAATATAGGGGAGGAGGGATTCGAACCTGAGACCTATTGTCCCAGAGCACCTAGTCCTAGCCACTAGGCTAAGACACTTCGGTAAGAAAGATGGTAGTATGAGACTCTGTATTGACTACAGAGAATTAAATAAGGTAACCATTAAGAACCGTTATCCGCTTCCAAGGATAGACGATTTATTTGACCAACTTAAAGGAGCTGGTATATTTTCCAAGATTGACTTAAGGTCAGGTTATCATCATATTTCGGTCAGAGAGGAGGATGTTCAGAAAACCGCTTTTAGAACTCGTTATGGTCATTATGAATTCCGAGTTATGCCTTTTGGGTTAACCAATGCACCAGCAGTCTTTATGGATCAGATGAATAGAACATTCCACGAATATCTGGATACTTGCGTGGTAGTATTTATCGATGACATTTTGGTGTATTCTAAGGACTCTGTCGAGCATGAAAAACACCTACGCACTATTTTGAATATTTTGAGGAATCACAAGTGGTACGCTAAATTGTTCAAGTGTGAATTTTGGTTACATGAAGTTGCATTCTAAGGACATTTGTTAAACTTTTCTTTTAACAACATTATATATATATATATATATATATATATATATATATATATATATATATATATATATATATATATATAAACTTAAATAAATTGCTTATTTAGATATTTAGGCTTATTTGTATGACTAAATTACTTTTATATATATATATATATATATATATATATATATATATATATATATATATATATTGCATCCGGTGAGTCGGTCTTCTTTAAATGAGTCCGTCCTGCAAATCACAGCCACATGATCAAATCACATGAATGGCTGGCGTCATCTTCATCATATATAATCTTACTGTTACAGTAACAGAACACTATTACAGTAACACAAATATCTTACTGGGACACTGTCACAGTAATAAGGAATTACAATAATAATGTC
This sequence comes from Agrostemma githago, assembly GCA_958450325.1. Taxonomy (NCBI): domain Eukaryota; kingdom Viridiplantae; phylum Streptophyta; class Magnoliopsida; order Caryophyllales; family Caryophyllaceae; genus Agrostemma; species Agrostemma githago. Next base: position 19,541,030 of record OY288250.1, read on the forward strand.
ACAGTAATAATGTTACAGTAACAGAACACTATTACAGTAACACAAATATCTTACTGTGACACTGTCACAGTAATAAGGAATTACAATAATAATGTCACAGTAATACTAATTAAAATACAAAGGCCAAATCGAAAATAACGAAATTCTTCTAACATCACTACCTTCCTTCACCGCCAATTTCCTCACCATCTGCACCAATCCACTCTTGTGCTCAATTATTCAGTGCTCATCTCTCCTTAGGCTTTTATTCGATCAATGGGACTACAACCGCGATCATATTTGTAACTTAGGAAATTAAGGTATTGGGTTAGTTCCTAGTCTCTAAATTTTGGTATTCTCATATACCCAGTTGAATTATGATGTCTAGGTTGAAAACCTAGATGCAGCAGCATCTCACAAAACTAGAATCGCAATCCATCACAAACTTATAACGAGTCAACTCAATTAGAATTAGAATGAAAATAAGTGATCAAGCCCATAACAAGGTCAAAGATTGATTACATACACTCCCTCCGTCTAGGTCATTTGTTTATTTTCGATTAAAATACTCGTCATAAATAGTATTAAAGGTAAACGGAAACGGAAAGAGTACTAATTACGATCCCATGGATGGAAATATGCAGTGTATGAGCACAATTGGGGTTTCAGATCAAAGGGTCAACACGAATTGCTTCAAGTCTAACCTACTCCGATACGTCAAATCACCGCGGAATCGCACCAATTGCAGAACATTGTAATACGAACACTTGGATAAATTCAAAATTGATGAATCAAATAGAAATCGATTGAAAAAAAGAGGGAAATTACATGCTGGTAGTTCGCGGGAGTAGGGCGTTCACCGGAGTTGGAAGTCGCAGACATCAGTTCCGACGAAGGAGAAGATCAGGGTGAAGGATTATACCGGTGCGAAAGCGGAATTTCAGGAAACAATTTCCTAACACCAATCCAAGAATACAAGCACAATATAGATATGAATCAGGACAAAAGTAGATCGAGAAATACATACCCTCGTAGCGTAAATTCCTCGATATACAAGACAGAGATACTAGAGAGCCCCACGTGTTGCTCCTCTACTCGGTCCACCAACCCAGTCAGAATTCCACGTCTGCTAGGACGGAAGAGATGGAACAATTCTCTCTCTTACTTTTAGGGTGCTTGGGGCAATAAACTGAACTGACTTAGATTAGGGTTTCTCCTGGTTGATTCTTAATCTCCTTATGACTCATCTACCATATCCTCATATAGTAGTAGAGTTTAGGTTAAACCAAGAGACTAACCGGGCCTCATAAGTAGTCACAGCCTAATACCTCACAGGTCCACATTGGGCCTGTTTAGTTTCCTGACTAAGTCTGATTGTGTGACCTTATAGGATTATATATCCATAGTCATCAGCCCAATAGAATTGGACTAATTATCATAATTATTCTCTAGCAAGCAATTATGAATTACTATAATACATAACGATTATCTCCATAATAATATCCGATATTATATTTAGTAATTGCCGGAAATGTCTTAGGACATATTCCTTCAATCTCCCACTTGTCCGAAGACGATAAGGCAATCTTCAAATTCCTTAAGTCGCTTAATGTCGAATTCGATCACATCTAAACATCTCATGATTAATGTGTCACTTATCAAATTCATTTCCTCGATCTCCGAGTTCGAACTGTCCTTGAATGATTAACTCCTTAATCCATTCCTCGCATGGCCATGCATTTTTCAGTTCTCCCTCATCAAGGGGCCCAGACACCAATCCTATCACATAGGAGGACTTATCCAGTCTTGTATCATCCAAAGCTCCCACTCAATTCTTAGTATGCACGACGAATGTCTTTATAACCTCCTTTTACGGTGCGGCGTTTGACAGTGTCAATGCACAACTAATCGTATCATGGTTGCAATGATATACTCATGTCAAAGGAATCCACTAAACATAGATTTGATTCTTCTTTAGAATCCACTTTGGTCAAGTCACAATATATCCAATATATCCACTCGATTGAACGAACATCTCCATGTTCCTATAGCCCATGGAATTGCGCTATCCAACAATCTCGTGCTAGTCATATAATGCATCACTTATGTCCAATTTAGTGACACTGACTAGGGACACAAACAAGCTGTGATCTCTGTTCACCAATAGTTTTCCACTTACCAAAACAATTTTGATAATCCTATAGAGAACTCACATGCTTACTGGACATTTTATTTAATACTAAACCAACAATTAAATAAGATATCAATGATATAGATGAACATTCCAAAACATCAACCATGTTTTAATAACTGCATTACACCAATACAATTCTAGTGCCAATCCACCATCGGCATAATCCCCATAGACCTAGTATGACTTTCATGTTTAGGCTGTGGAAGTGGTTTAGTCAATGGATCCGCGACATTTGCATCGGTGTGTACTTTACAAACCTTGACATCCTCTCTTGCAACAAATTCTCGAATGAGATGGAATTTCCTAAGCACATGTTTAGATTTCTGGTGTGATCTCGGTTCCTTAGATTGAGCAATAGCGCCATTGTTATCACAATATAACTCAATGTTATTCTCAATATTAGGCACAACACCAAGTTCACCAATGAACTTCTTTATCCAAACTGCTTCTTTTGCTGCATCTGCCGCTGCTATATACTCGGCTTCTGTTGTAGAATCTGCGACGGTGCTTTGCTTGGAACTTTTCTAACTCACCGCTCCTCCGTTGAGACAAAAAATGAAACCAGACTGAGAGCGGTAATCATCTTTTTCACTTTGGAAGCTCGCATCAGTGTAACCAGTAACAACCAATTCATCTCCTCCTCCATATACCAGGAAGTTGTCCTTAGTTCTTCTTAAGTACTTAAGGATGTTCTTCACTGCCACCCAGTGCGCTACTCTCGGGTTTGACTGGTATCTGCTACATATGCTCAAAGCATTTGCAACGTCAGGTCGAGTACACATCATGGTATACATGATGGATCCTACTGCCGAAGCATAAGGAACCTCATTCATCCGCTCAACCTCATCAGTGCTATTAGGACACTGAGTCTTGCTAAGCGAGATGCCATGTTGCATGGGAATGAAGCCTCGTTTCGAGCTCTCCATTCTGAACTTAGAAAGAACCTTATCAATATAAGTCTCTTGACTAAGTCCAATCATCCTCCTCGATCTATCTCTATAGATCTTGATGCCCAGTATGTACTCTGCTTCCCCTAGATCTTTCATAGCAAAACAATGTTTTAGCCACTCCTTGACTGATTCAAGCATGGTCACATCGTTTCCTATGATTAGTATGTCATCCACATACAATACTAGGAAAGTTATACTGCTCCCACTCAACTTCTTGTAAAAATAAGATTCCTCTTCATTTCTGATGAAGCCAAACTCTTTGACTGCATCATCAAATCTGAGGTTCCAACTCTGGGATGCTTGCTTAAGTCCATAAATGTACTTCTTAAGTTTACATACCTTCCCTGCATTTTCCGGATCTTCAAAACCTTGTGGTTGTGTCATGTACACATCCTCTTTCAAGAACCCATTCAGGAAAGCGGTTTTTACATCCATTTGCCATATCTCATAATCATAATAAGCGGCAATTGCAAGGATAATCCTGATGGATTTAAGCATGGCTACCGGTGAAAAAGTCTCATCATAGTCTATACTATGAATTTGATTGAAACCCTTCGCCACCAACCGAGCTTTGAAAACACTGATGTTTCCATCTTTGTCTGTTTTTATCTTATAAGTCCATTTGCAGCCAACGGGTTTTACGCCATCGGGCAAATCAACCAAGTCCCATACTTGATTTTCAGACATAGATTCCATTTCAGATTTCATGGCTCCTAGCCATTTTTCGGAGTTTGTGCTCGCCAAAGCATCCTTGTAGCTAGTAGGCTCCTCATTCTCCAAGATCATTATCTCGGAACTTTCCGTCAAATAAGTTTCGATAAACCTTTTCGTTGGAATAGGTGGTCTACTAGTTCTACGTTGGGGAACGACAACCCGGGGAGTGGCGGATGGGACGTGGGTCATACCCATACCATCATCTACAACATCCATATGTTGCGCCGTCTCACTTCTTTGTTGCTCGTTATCTCAAACTTCTTCGAGATGTATACTACTCCCACTTGACTTTTTGGAAATAAACTCATTTTCCAAAAAGACACCATCTCGAGCAACAAACACTTTGTTTTCGCTCGGATTGTAGAAGTAGTACCCCTTAGTCTCTTTGGGATAACCCACAAAAGAACATTTATCAGATCTAGGTGAGAGCTTGTCAGATAGTAAACGCTTTACATAGACCTCACATCCCCAAATCTTCATAAAAGACAACTTTGGAACTTTTCGCGTCCATATCTCATATGGCGTCTTTTCCACTGCTTTGGTTGGAGCCCTGTTAAGTGTAAATGCCGCAGTTTCAAGTGCAAATCCCCAGAAAGAAATCGGAAGGTCAGCAAGATTCATCATAGACCGAACCATATCTAATAGGGTCATATTTCTCCGTTCGGAAACTCCATTCAATTGGGGCGTTCCTGGCGGAGTTAACTGTGAAATGATTCCACAATTTTTCAAATGATCATCAAATTCTTGAGACAAGTATTCACCACCACGATCAGATCGTAGAGCTTTTATTGTCTTCCCAAGTTGGTTTTGAACTTCATTCTGGAATTGTTTGAACTTTTCAAATGATTCCGATTTATGCTTCATCAGGTAAACATATCCATATCTGCTTACATCATCTGTGAAGGTTATGAAGTAACCACACCCACCTCTTGCCAATGTGCTCATGGGTCCACACACATCTGTATGTATGAGGGCTAGAACATCATTTGCTCTTTCACTAGTCCCCGTGAAAGGTGACCTTGTCATTTTTCCCATTAAGCAATATTCGCACGTGTCATAAGATTCGAAATCAATAGACTTGAGAGTCCCATCTTTATGAAGCTTCTCGATGCGTTTTGCACTTATATGGCCCAATCGACAATGCCACATGTAGGTAGTGTTTGTATCATTAGTTTTATGTTTCTTGCTGTCGATGTTATAGATGTGTGTTTCTAAATCCAAAACATACAAACCATTTGATAATCTAGCGGAAACATAGAACATATCATTCAAGTATGCAGAACAACAGTTGTTCTTAATAATGAATGAATATCCTTCCGAGTCCAAAACAGGGACCGAAACAATGTTCTTGGTTATAGCTGGAACGTAATAACAATTATTAAGTTCTAAGACTAAACCAGAGGGAAGAGTTAGACTGTAGTATCCTACAGCAAGTGCAGCAACTCTTGCTCCATTGCCAACCCGAAGATCTACTTCTCCCTTTTCCAGTGTTCTACTTCTTTTTAGTCCTTGCACATTACATATAATGTGAGTGCCACATCCGCTATCAAATACCCAAGAAGCAGAGGTCGCTAAATTCACTTCTATAACAAAGATACCTGAGGCAGAAACTCCTTTCTTGTCCTCCAGGTCCTTATTTATATTTCCAAATGTGGGGAGATCAATGACATTCATTTTGTCCTTCTCAAGGACAGAGCGCAAATTAAAGATTGAATTGTTGTTATCAGACATTATATCTACAAAAGAACAAGCGAGTATAAGCGAAATGTTCATCAAAGTAATTTAAAACAACCTTTTAAACTACCAAATGCCCTTTTTTGAAAGAAAAAATCCCCTAAAAGGCATATAACCAAGACCCTCTCCCACTATTCATTAAACGGACTTTGGCCCTGCCTTTAATTAAATAGTGTTTAAGGTAAGTAATAACCTTACTAATTATAACTGCCTTATAATTCTTGGTCGATGTGTTTGACAACTTCTTGTCAAACATATCTCCTTTGTTTCGAAACCCAAAACTTTATCTTTTGATAGTTCCGTTGAGTCAAACCAAACATTAACGTGTGAATTTCATAAATTCACCCTATTATCCCCGGAAATACGATCAACACCCTGCTTTGGCAGAACCTATCAATCGTGTTCTAAGGCTTCATAGGTGTTGTCTGGAAAAACATAAAACTCAATATTACTTATTTGGGGATCGAATATCGGTTATTTACGGCGAACTCATAACAAAATAACCACATTCACAAAATAATGCAAGCTTAAAACGAATTTAAATGCAAGCATAAAAATAAGTGATCTAGTATGGCCCCTAAACTAACTAGGTCCAAAAGCTTCATCCGGATCTCCGTCCTTTATGAAACCTCCCTTGAATAATTTGGATCTCCATCCTCCATCTTCTCGGGACTTCGTCTTCAAATTACATTTATTTTCACTAATTACAACTTAACTAGTAAAATAAAATAATAAATTATTACATTGCAATACGATGCGCCCGCAATCGTATGAACTAAAATAATTATACATTGCTCGCGTAACCAGACGAATAAATAATTAAAAATATTACAACGAATAACGATGCGCAGATCGTAAATCATCCTAGTTTGGGCCATACTAGTCACAAGCCAATCTCATAACAATTATAATGGCATACAGGCGCCGCATTCACAATACGAAAAGACAAATAATGAATCTCATTCACATTCCCAATTAACCATTAATGAGAAAAAAAACATGAAATTAGTAACATGATTTAACAATTAAATCGTAAACTAATCGCATAATCAACTTTAGTAACACGACTTAACTCTTAAGTCGTAAACCAAACCAACGAATTTATTATGATTCAATCTATAATATTTTATCATGAGTGTAATCGAATTACTGAGAATCGGCATCATTGAATAAATAAAAAAAATACCCTACTGTACCGTATAATCTCATTGTACGTACGAGTAGTAAGAGAAGAAAAAAAAACAGCAAAGCAGGCACTATGAAAAGTGGTGGGGCCACAAAGAAAAAAGAAACTACTACCAAAAATACTACCAATTGCTGCGTTCACCATCCACGAACCCCCCCCCCCCCCCCCCCTTTTTTCTTTTCTTTTTAAAAAATCAATCAACTAATATCTCCATATTAGCTATGCCAATTTTCTCATGATTAACTCGAAATTATAATTCAATCACAATAAAGACGCACAACAATATGAATCTGATCATATAAATATTATGCTAGAGGCTCTGATACCACTGAAGGATTATACCGGTGCGAAAGCGGAATTTCAGGAAACAATTTCCTAACACCAATCCAAGAATACAAGCACAATATAGATATGAATCAGGACAAAAGTAGATCGAGAAATACATACCCTCGTAGCGTAAATTCTCCTCGATATACAAGACAGAGATACTAGAGAGCCCCACGTGTTGCTCCTCTACTCGGTCCACCAACCCAGTCGGAATCCCACGTCTGCTAGGACGGAAGAGATGGAACAATTCTCTCTCTTACTTTTAGGGTGCTTGAGGCAGTAAACTGAACTAACTTAGATTAGGGTTTCTCCTGGTTGATTCTTAATCTCCTTATGACTCATCTACCATATCGTCATATAGTAGTAGAGTTTAGGTTAAACCAAGAGACTAACCGGGCCTCATAAGTAGTCACAGCCTAATACCTCACAGGTCCACATTGGGCCTGTTTAGTTTCCTGACCAAGTCTGATTGTGTGACCTTATAGGATTATATATCCATAGTCATCAGCCCAATCGAATTGGACTAATTATCATAATTATTCTCTAGCAAGCAATTATGAATTACTATAATACATAACGATTATCTCCATAATAATATCCTATATTATATTTAGTAATTGCCGGAAATATCTTAGGACATATTCCTTCACAGGGTACAGAATTGAAGGAAGGAAGGAGGAAGAAGATGAAGAATTTAGGGTGATGGTGATGGAAGGTGGGAAGGTGATGATGATGATGATGAGGGGGTAAACTGGTAATGCGAACTAGTGCATCTAATGTTTTGTTTAATTACAGGCGACGTGGCATAATCCAGTTCATCTAATGTTAATAGATCTGACGGCCTTGAATTACGGGACAGACTCATTTAAATAGGAGGACTCACCGGATCCTCGCTCTATATATATATATATATATATATAGATATATATATATATATATATATATATATATATATAAATGTTATATGATATTTTATTCATGTTATACATTTCGTTTACGACTAAATTTAACTTGACTAAATTATCACTTGTTAAATTTATTTATCACCTTTACATTTCTAATTAGTTGAGAAACAGATTAAATAGTTAAAAGAACCTAAAGAGAGTAAAATTTACGTACGTTATTTTAAATTCATATTATTTGTACTTTTATCTGTTATTTATGTTCCTATACTTATAAATTTCATTTCATATTATTGGTTACTCTTGTTAATTTTACTTACTTATAGCATGTTTAAGTTTAAATTAGTTTTAATACTTTTATTGTTTATTTACGAATAAAATTTTACTCCACTTATATTTTATAAACTTAATTACGTTTTCTATAATAAACGAACTTAAATTATTCAAAAACTTTTATACGACGATCATGATTATTAAAAGAAATTTCAAGTCAAAATTTTATAAATCGACTAAGTATGATTTAAATTGTATTTTTCCAAAAACGTTAAATATTTTAAATATAATTTTATATATCTTAAGCTTTAAAATTAATATAAAACCTTATTTAAAAGAGAGATTTTTATTTTAAAAAATAAAGGATACTCCATATACAATATTTGAGATATGATGTTGTGGGTGACACTTGAGGATTAGAGTGTAATGTTGTCACACTGAAAGTAAGTATTTGAGAATTTAACTGTTTCAAATGAGTCCGACCAATTTATTTAAGGTCACCAAATAAAATACTAATTGTTCACGGACAACTTTTATATAAAGTTTACGATACGAGTCTGGAACGAATAACTTGTGTTGGATTCTACCACTCGTGGTGTTTCGACTACACTTGTAATGAAAAGCAGACTCAAAAGCTGCGGCTGAGAGCCGACCTAGTGTTTAAGGTAGTCGTCCTACGGCAGTGAGAGCTGCGGTTCAAGAGTGCGTAGGGTACGTGCGCACGTATAGACAAGTACTTGATAAGTATTACTACCTAGGTTATGGGGGCAGAACAAGATTCTGAAAACTGCGGGTTCCCTCTTGGTGATGCAGAGAATGTAATCATTAGCCTTCATTTCGCCCAGAGCTCCATCTGAATAAACATATACTATAATTGAAGTTCGACCCAATTGAGCCTTATGGGTGAGATGTAAACCTCATGAGATCAGTTCGGTCTACGAGTCGGTAACACGGTTACTTCTATTGGTGAGAAGCAAGCCAATAGGATGTAGCGGTGATACTAGGAGCCACGACTCGTGTGTCTATATGTTCACTTGAAAAATGATTTAAAATCAAATGGCTGCCAATGTCCCATCTTCTAAAATTTATCGTTTTCATCACTCTACATGTTGGTTAATTGAAATAAAGAAAACTATATGTTACATGATATCCTTTAATATTTTTATAAGCATATCATTGGTTATTCACATGATTGTTTTATGTGTATGAGTGTAGACACCCACATTTTGACCGCCAGGTGTCTATAGCAGTTTCCGACAAACACCCGATGATGATCGGACGCAAACGTGCTTTAACTACTCAGAAACGGGCTCAAAATCATTGGCATTTGGCTTGGGCTCATTATGGAGTACATATCTCACAAAACCAACCTCAAAATCAGGCCCAGTGGGTCGTTTCGAGTCAAATAAGACTAATTTGGGTCGATTCCGACACCAGGGATAAAATCGTCTTTTTACGACCGAGTCAAAACCCGGTCAAAGATTTTCCCGAGACACGTGAGTCAGCCGTGACACCTCACACGGCTGATTCCTACTCTAATCCTACAAAAAAATCAGTTTCTCAAAATATTAAACAAATTCGTTTGAGGATAGGATTCGATCTCAAGTAGGAATTCTATCCGGAAACCGAATCGAATATCGACCGAGCACCAAATACTCGGCCAAGACAACGAAGGTAGCCGAAATACTCCTCCATTCAGCCGAGATTTTGGCTTCTCCACCAAGAAACGGAATTTGCGTTCCTTTCGAACTCTTACATTTCCTATCCAAAAACCGATTCAAACACCCGACCAAGTGAAAACACTCGGCCGAGTAGGCTCCCACCAGCCGTGTTCCCTTTCTTCTCAGACAAGAAAGCGGAATTCTCATGCCTTACAACTTCTACGTTTCCTATCCTAAGCGGTAGTTCAAACTCTCCTAGCCAAGGTCGGGAATTTCCTATAAATAGCCCCTTGTACACAAGATTCAAAGGCATTCAGAAACGATATTAATTACTATCAACTATCAATCAATTGTTATCAAAATACACATCTATTATCAGCATCATAAGTCCATACACATCACACACCTAAAAACTTATCATCGATATTACAAACCCGAAGGAAAACCGGTCCCTTTATACCAGACACCCTTCACCGAAACCTCGTCCAAACCGAGCCACCACCTCACCGACATACACTCGACGCTCCTGTGCCCAAGCCACGTCCCGACGAGCCCTGATCCGAGTAAACAGAAGCATGTAGGTTGAGGGTGCACAAAACCCGATCTCTCCTTCTCCTTCTCTTCTCTCTCTCGTCCTTTTTAATACGGGTCGTGTCGTTTTTTTTTATCATTCGTCGAGTCTTTTATTATTTCTAATATCGATATTATCAAAAATTATTTTCATGTTAGCAAACATTCCTAAAATATGATATCAACTATCTAGTTGAATATCGTATTAAAAGAATTATATTAAAATTTCGACGATATTAAAAATCGTTACATCGTTTTCAAATCACCTTTTTTTACAAAACCTTTTTTATTCATTCTGAATATTCGATATCGATTTCATAATCGAATATCGGATATGACGAATATCGAAAGCATAAAATCGAATATAATTTAATTCACGTTTTGTACGCGATTTATCAAAATTAGCAATTTCGAACAAAAATAATAAAACCGGACAGACCCGTACGCGAGTCGCGCCACCACCAGGCGACTCGCGCACAGGTCTGAAATCCGAGCCGTTTTTTTAGCTTTCTTCGTTCGTTTTATTTTATTTATTCTACGAAACGATTTCAAAATTTACATCTTTTCTAAAACTATTCCGAATATTTGATATTGATTTCGTAGTCAACTATTAAATATAACGAATATCGAAAATATTAGATCGAGTGCGAATTATGCAATATTTTGTACGCGGTTTAATAAAAACGTCGAGTCTTCGAAAATCGTCTCAAAAAAATCAGACCGACACGCGACTCGCCGGCATCCCGGGCGAGCCGCGCGGCCGGCTGCCTCGACGCCCCTTTTTCTCGTTTTTTTTTTTATTTTTCGAACTTCATTTTTTATACAAAACATCGTTTTTAACAATATTTTCCAGATTTCGATTAATATTTATTTTTTCGATCTCGTATATTTATTTGTTATATTATTTTCACAAATCGATACTAACTCGTTTGTTCATCTTGTAGCAAATTCATTCCTTTTCATCTTTTGTTTTATTATACTAAAACGAATCTCACATGTTAAATTCAACTTTGACGTTAATTTTTCATGCATTAAACCGACTTAGCAACCCATTCAATTCCTCGCATGTTTAGGAAAACAATGTTTGCATATCATTCATCGTATTACTAAAGCGCGTATTCAAAAATCAAACGATATCCTAGTAGAGGCCGCTAATGTGCGGGCGGGGTTGGGTGTTCTTAGTGAACTTCCCAACACGTACCCTCACCCCTTACTTAGGACCGTGGTTTCCGGATGTCCGAAACCATTGGCAACGAGAGTCATTCAATATACGATTAACCGCTCAAGTCGGCATCTATATCGATATGCAAAGGGACGAGCCAAATAAACTCTGACATCGGAAATGGGCCGTATTTTGTATACGGCCCACTACGACATATAGTGGGCTCGAACGGTTCCGAATAACCATAAAATTCGGTGGCGACTCCAACTTCGATTTAAATTTCAATTTGACCATCTCATGGAGATTCATTCGCCTCCCCAGACCCGCGCGTGGCCGCGTCGGGGTGGACATATGTCATGTCCACAATTTGGCGACTCCGCTGGGGATTAGCTGATACGTTACTGACCTTCAGCATCCTTAGGGTGAGACTCGAATAGAAATCGTTTGACTAGTACAATACGCGTTTTAGTTTTACGGTTCATGCATAACCCCATATTTTCCCGGGCCGGTACTGGTGACCGACGTCCCACTATACTATCAATGTAGTCCAAATTGGATATGTCGAAGGTGTCCATTAGCCGATTCGTATGGGTTTTACGGCATGTTCTAAGCTCAACTCGACTTAGGAAGTACGCCCCGATTCTCGATAGGCTGTGTACACTGGTATAGACCCTTTCAGACTGACCGAGACTTAGAATTAGAGCATACATAGCGTCGTTATACTGTTTCCATGACTACGTGCTACCTGATTTACAAGTCTTTTTTCAAAAACCGTCATTTTCAAAATTGCATCCTTTTCAAAATATCCAATTTCAAAACCCGAGACATATACCGAATTTAGGATCCACGATTTTACTCAAAATGGCCTATTTTTAGCCGGTATTATGCCCATTTCAAAACTCGAAAATATTTTCGAACTTTCAAAACCATAACCCGGTCCGCCTATTTCGTTTTTTCTTTCGAAAAGGGCCGGTTCTCCGAATTTTTCTTCGGGCTTTCAAAACTTCAATTTCAAAACCTTCCTCTTCCTAGGACTTCCCGTATTTACTAGTGTCGGGTCATGTTATAAGTCATAGAGTCTTCTAGCGTCGAAACTCCGTCAATCTTATATCACGGATTTCCCCCCTATCCCAGTCCGCCTTATTATACTAAGGCAAGGCCCACCTACATAGGACATACTCCTACAAGGGTCGGCCCGTCTACACAATCGAGTCTAGAAGTCTGGGGAATGTCTCACGTGAACCTTCTTTCAAACAGGGCCCAACCCACACAGCTGGATCCTAAAGGAGGCCCACTATTCACAAGTCATCCGTCTAGATCTCTTTTCCGAGTCGTTTCCTCTCTAGTTTCCCTTTTCCTTGCTCGGGATGTACTTTAGTTCTACGATTTGGGTTAGTCGCTGATTACGTGATATCTTCACAGACAGGCCGCCTCACACCCGAACCATGACTAAGGACGCAATCGATCAACTGAACACCGCGTTGGCCAAGATCCAAGAACAGCTGGACCAAATCAGGGGCGACCAGATCGCCATTGTCACCCGGGTTAGTGCCATAGAACAGGACAAGCCAAAGGGTGAAGATGAAGCTCATGGGCCTTTAGCCCAATTGACTAGCGCAGTCCTCAAACTGCAAGAGCAGGTCCACTTGTCGACCCACAACTCAATCCATACAGAGAATGCCCGAACTTATTCTCCCCTGACCGATCAACTGCCTGCCAATCTCAACTTGACAGGCCTTCCGATGTTCGACGGAACCGAGGACCCGGTATTACATATCCGGGCCTTCAAAGAGTTTATGGCCCTAAAATGAGTCAAATCGGACATGTTGAAGCATCTGTTTGCCTCCTCGCTAGAAAAGCACCCAAAATCTTGGTTCTATAAGCTCGACGCCAAGAAATACAAAACTTGGGACGATGTCGCAACGGAGTTCGCCCGAAATTATGCAGACAATGCGGAAATCCAGACAACCATGCGTACTCTGGAGGTCATGGCCCAAGAGCCGAAGGAGGGTTTCACCAAATACCTCCAAAGGTGGAAGGCCGAAAGTGTCAAGCTGGTCGACAAGCCCAGCGAAAAGGTATTAGTGGAGGCCTTTGTGAAAAATCTCCTCCCATCTTACCGGATCCATCTCCGGTACGCTATCATACCCAATTTCGCCACCTTAACCGAAATGGGTACTAGAATCGAAGACGATTTAAGGTTAGAGAGCCTTACTAAGGCCTCTACAAAGGGTTATCAAGGAGCCAGTTCATCTTCTGGCAAGCCCGCAACTACAAATGCGGCCCGAAGCATCTTTGACGAGGTTAATCTGTTAGACACCTCGACCAAAAAGAACACTCCAGCCCGAGTATTCACGGATATAGGGACTACTTATGCCGACGCCTTACAAAGGCTACGTTAAGTGCTATTTTTAGCACTAATTGTGAGTATATATCGTCATATTTATAGTGTTTAAGAGTGGATTTTGGACGATATAGTGATATTTGAGTGATTTCCGATGATCTTGCATGATTTGAGTGAATATGTGATTTTTGATGACGGTTCTAGCTATTTTGAAGAGCCGAGAAATTCATGTATTATGCCCGGATTATAGTGGTGGTATACGTGTCAAATGCCGGGTTATATCGAGGATTGAATGAAGAAAAAAGAGAAGACAATCAAAGGAAAAGCAAAGAAGAAAGAATTGGAAGTTTTTAAGTGCCGCTACTAGCGGATGACGAAGAGCAAAACTGCCGCTAGTAGAGGCTTCATCAGAATTCATGCAAATTGTGAAGCTTCCAGAGTGTCGCTAGTAGCGAAATGTGCCGCTAGTAGCGAACAGCTACCCGCATGTGACTTTTGATCTCCCTCTATTCTATCCTACTTATATTAGATTACTATTATTATTAGAAGAAGGATATTATTCCTGGACTATAGCAACACAAAAACTTATACAAATTTTATTAGATTTATGCATTTTAGTTTTATTATCCCAAGACCTTGAAGAAACGATCGTTCATCATTTTGTTCATTATTATTCAAGACTAAGTTTTTCTAATTCTCTACTCTTTATTTTATTTGTTGATTGTTATTTTTATTATGAATTGTGAGTAGTCTTTTTATCTAGGGCTCGGTGAGCCGATAATATGGGTTATTGATGCTTTGATCTGATTTTAATCGCGCTTTGTTGAATTATTGAATTGAGTTTGTTGCGGTTGTGCTTAATAATTGATTGATTAGTTTGAATTGCTAGGTTTGAGTCTAGATTATCATTACAACGAGAGTTGAATGTTTTTCATATGAATCATGCCTAAAAGTTTGTATCTTTATCGATTCATTTCTACTCAATTTTAATTACGACGAGAGTCGGGTTTTAATTTAGAGAACCGAAATAAGATTTGAATTTTCACACGAGAATAGTGAATTGGAATAATTGGAACATGTTAGTATCGATTCCTAATGCGTCTAGTTTTGTTATTCGTGCCATGAGAATAGGATTTATAACATGCTAGATAGGCTTTTTATGTCTCGACGGAGAATTTAAAGTACTGATTAAAATTGGAATGCTAGTCTCACCCAAGACGGTAATTTGACAAATTTGTGTAACATTTTGATTGCATCGATAATCCATGTTAATGGTGAACCATTGCCCTAGGTCTTTTTAATTATTGATTTAATCTCGATTTATTACATCTAGTTTGTTAAAATTAGTTAGACAATCACCATTTTGAATTATTTGGCGTAGATAACTTGAGTCAAAATTTAGCTAGTACTTAATCATTCACCTCCCTGAGATCGACCCGTATGCTACAATACCCGTATGCTTGCGGTACTATAAAATAAAACGTAACAGGCTATCTTCTAAAGGCCTAATCCAACCTATAGGCCCAATGCCAGAGGTTCCTGTCGAGAAACGGTCCAAAAGCTACAACGCTCAGGCCTATTGCCGCTATCACCAGGGCAACGGGCATGACACCGAAAAATGCTGGAAGTTAAAACATCTCATTCAAGATCTGATCGAGAGTGGGAAGATACCATTACCCAGCGATAAGCCCAGTAACAAAAACAACCCGCTTGCTACTCACGCCATTTCTGCGGGAGAAATAATCGATTGTACTCATCTCATTTCCCCTTTCATTCCCCAAATCAACGGGATATGGAATGACGATGAGGACGATGTTTACTTGGCTAAGGGAGAGACTGTTCCCATCACCGTCAAAGAGATCCGAAAGGCCAAAACCAAGGCCCTAGCCAGCGCCAATGTCATCGCAGCCGGACCTTCGGCCCCACAATCCGCCACTGAGCCCGCCAAGACGGACTCTATACTTGAAGAACCAGACACCGACACGGCCCTAGTCAAGCAACTGAAGAGGGTCCGAACTGACCTTACTATATGGCAGCTTCTGGTCAGTTCTCAAGAACATCGGGCAGCACTTACCAAAGCTCTCGATGAAATCAAGGTAGACTCGTCGGTTACCCCCACTGAAATGGTAGCCACTATCCTGCCTCACCTCAAGGGCAAGTCCAAAGGAGAAGGCCCACTTATCACCTTCTCTGAGTCCGATTTACCACCATTTGGGGCCACCCACAACCTTGCCCTATATATTACGGTGATTTGCCGGAGCAAATATCTACCTATGACCCTAATTGATGACGGGTCAGCTGTAAATGTCCTTCCTTTAAGGACTGCAAGGGCTCTCGGCATTACCGAGACTGACTATCTTCCTACTGCACAAACTATCCAGGCTTTTGATGGAAGCCCGAAATCAGTTGCTGGGGCTGTCAGACTAACCATCATAACCGGCCCAATTGAAAAAGAACTAGAATTCCAAGTGATCGATGTCACTTCATCGTTCAATCTGCTACTTGGAAGGCCTTGGATCCATGCGGTTAAAGCCGTATCCTCCACTCTTCACAGAAAGGTCAAGCTACCTTTACAAGATGGGGTCATCACCCTCGAAGCTACCCCAATAGTCGTGTCAAGCTGCAACATGGCTAGTTCAATCGACCCGCGAGGATTCAATTTCGTGGGAATGATCGATGAAGAGTATCTCTTTAGGCCCTACTTCACAACCATCATTGACACAATGTTGCAGAACTTGGGTTACTTACCGGGGGCTACTTCAAGGCCCGGTCTTCCGGCTGGCAAGATCATCGATGTCTTAAGCGATGAAGATTCGAAATTTGGCTTGGGGTATGCTTTAACCCCGGAAAATGTGGTCCGGGCCGGCATCCAGAAGGCAACGTCCTCAAGGGCTCCTACAGCCCGAAACTGAACTTCGTCACTCCAGTATTCGGAGCTGTCCAAACGGGCCTTTACCAGCCCGCTATAACCTATCCTGAGGTCAATTTCATCCCAGATGATATCTTCACTCTCATCCAGGCTGAATCAAAAGAAGATTCGAACCAAGCTGAGCCCATGCTGGGGCTCTTGTTCGGGGAAAGCAAGATAATCCCTACCCCTAAGGAGGAATTAGTCAACCTGATCCTCCATAGCAACAAGTTCGATCCAACCAAGCTGATCTCTGAAGTAGGTGCTGACACTGGGAAGCGGGCTTGGAGGAAGACGATCAAATGGACCGATAGCGAGGGCCGAGTCTACAAGCTCACTACCGGCGAAGGGGACATGCAAGGCGACGAGTCTGAATCCGAGTCTGAGTACTAGAGGGTCCAGTACTAGGGTCGAGTCTGTAACCCCTTTTCCTTCGATCATTCCTCTGGGAGCCTCGGAGTCTGTCCCGAGAGCACTCCCCATACCGCCTCTGACCAGCGATCAGATGGCAGCTCTCTTCGAGCTATTTTCAAAACTTTCTATCAATAATAACGATAACCGTTCTGCTTACGACTTGTCTTATTTTCAAAACATTTTCAAAAACTTTACTTGCAATGACATTGAGAAACCCGACGAACAGGTACCACTACCTCAGCATCTAGTCGAGCAACTCGAACAAAGGGAGTCCCGAGATCCGGTGATCGAAGAAACCGATTCCATCAATCTAGGAACCCCTTTAGAGCCTCAGATGCTTAAGTTAGGTTTATCCCTAGACCCCGAGGAGAAGCAACAATTTACGGAGCTCCTCCATGAATTCAAAGACGTCTTCGCATGGTCCTACAAGGATATGCCGGGAATAGACTGGGAGATAGTCGAACACCGTATACCCATCAAAGACAGGTGTAAGCCGGTAAAGCAAAAACTCCGAAGAATGAGGCCCGAGTGGTCTCTCAAAGTCAAAGAAGAAGTTGACAAGCAATTCAAAGCGGGCTTTATCCAAGTGTCTGAATATCCAGAATGGGTCGCAAATATTGTACCGGTACCCAAGAAAGACGGAAAGGTACGAGTTTGTGTAGATTTCCGAGACCTTAATAAGGCCAGCCCGAAAGACGATTTCCCGTTGCCACACATCGACATACTGGTGGACAACACGGCCGACCATGCCCTTCTATCCTTTATGGACGGGTATGCCGGATACAATCAGATCAAAATGGCGAAAGAAGACATGAGTAAGACCACCTTCACTACACCTTGGAGGACTTACTGTTACACGGTTATGCCATTTGGGCTTATCAACGCCGGTGCCACTTATCAACGGACCGCCACTACCCTATTACATGACATGATGCATAAGGAAGTGGAAGTCTACGTGGACGATATGATAGTCAAGTCCAAAGAACGAAACGGGCATATTCCCGCCCTTAGAAAGTTCTTCACCCGACTACGCAAGTACAACATGAGACTAAATCCTCAAAAATGCAGTTTTGGGGTAACGTCGGGCAAGTTACTGGGCCATATCGTCAGCCAGCGCGGCATCGAGGTTGACCCGGCCAAAATCAAGGCCATTACCGAAATGCGGCCACCTAAAACCGAAAAGGAGATTAGGGGGTTTCTCGGGAAAGTCCAATATATCAGCAGGTTCATTTCGAAGCTAACCATGGTATGTGAACCCATTTTCAAAAAACTGAAGATAGGAGAACGGGTACTATGGGACGACAAATGTCAAGCAGCTTTCGATAAGATCAAGGAGATTCTGTCATCTCCGCCGGTATTAATGCCACCTCAGCACGGTTTGCCTTTGTCGTTATACTTGACAACGACCGAGACAGCCATGGGGGCTATGCTAGCCCAGACAGTCGACTCCGAAGAACGAGCCATTTACTACATCAGTAAAAAGTTCCTAGAGTACGAATGCAAATACACGATGCTCGAAAAGACGTGTCTAGCTCTAGTTTGGGCCACTAAAAAGCTCCGACATTACATGCTTAGTCACGAAGTGCATGTACTATCAAGAATGGATCCAATCAAGCATCTGTTCGAAAAGCCCATCCTCAACGGTAGAATATCTAGATGGACTTTAATGCTAGCCGAGTTCGACCTCAAGTTTGTACCATTAAAAGCCATCAAAGGCCGGGTAGTAGCCGAGTTCCTCGCCGATAGTCCGGTATCTGAAGAGGGACACACCGATACTTGGGCCTTCCCTGACGAAGATATATTCCATACCGACACAGAGACATGGGATCTATATTTTGACGGGGCATCCAACTGACGGTAAGGATTTGTCACGTCCCTAGCCAACAATAAAACACCGACTAACCTAGTGGGTAGCTAGGGTAAGTCGGGATCGTATCCACGAGGACGGTATATCAAGGTTTAGACTAGGTCAGCCTACAACGAGACTAAATTACCAAACAAACACAAAGAAGCGATAAATGGAAAACTATTAAGGAGGAGGAGTAAGAACTAGACTAATGATCGATCTAATAAATAAACTAGAAGAACTATGACTAACTAAGACGATGGATCAAATATGGAAAGAAGTGGGGTAAGTCGGGTTCATAGGAGTAGAAGGGTAATTGGGGTGATCAAGGGTATAGGTGTCTCTTAGTTACTAAAGTCGGTCCGGGCTCTCGCAACTTAGACCGATGTCAAGGTGGGTCCGGGCTCTCGCAACTTAGACCCTAGTCCGCGCTCTCGCGACTAAACTATTCTCAACATTTCCGCATCATAGACAAACAATGAGAAGATGAACACAAGCATGGGAAGCATGGCCACTACAACTCACACAAGCATATCAACAAACACATAGACTGCCCACAATGTGACTAACAACAAAGATTCACCCTTTCCCTTTAATCAACCCTAATCACCCATAATCTGCCCCTAATCCCCCTACTAACCCCACAAAGAATACTACTCACTCATGATAAAGAACAAACTAACAATCATAAAAGAAATCAATACCACTAAGCAAGCATCCATAATGAATAACAAGAATAATAACAATAATAATATGAAAAGATTCAAACAAGATTAAATAAACTAAGACCAAGAGTAGAGATGATTATACCAATACTAGATGAAGAAAAGATGAGAACTTGTATAAATAAGAAACCCAAATAGAACCCCAAGGTTGTCAATCTTGGAATAATCTTCAAGAATCTTCTTAATACAAGACTAATTACAATGATTAACTAAGGATTCAAGAGAGATTAAAACTAATGAGTGAGAGTAAATCTAGGGTTTTGGAGGCTTAAACTAATCTAGGGTAAGATAAGATGTCTTAAAACTACAAGAAGGGAGTATATATATGGGTACAAGAATGAAGGAGAAGAAAGAAAAAGAGTCGTGCAGCAGCATCACGGTCCCGACCGGGACGGATCATCCCGATCGGGACGGCCCTGTCATCCCGACCGGGACGGGATGGTCCCGACCGGGATGGGCTCACAGTAGCCTTCTTCCAAGTGCATCCCATCCCGAACGGGATGGGTCTTGTAGGCCTCCCTTAAGAGCTCTTTGGCCCTTCCTTGCCTCTCATGGGCTTCTCGTCGATTCTCGGGACTCGGGATCGGGTCTCGGAGGCTCGGGATTGGGTTCCGAGGTCTCGGGGTCGATTCCAAGGCATCGAGTCATCGTTCCTTTACTCCGTTGGCCCCAAAATGTGTATGTATAGAGTCGGAATCGCTCCAACTCTTCCAAATCGGCCTCGGGAACCTGAAACGAACTAAAGGAAGCATAAGAAGCCCTTGAATCGCTCCAAAGGAGCGATTTCACAAGGAAAAAGGGACCAAAACACAACAAATAGGCACTACAAACTACACTTATCAACTCCCCCGCACTTAACCCTTACTCGCCCTCGAGTAAGCACACACTAACTACTGAACTAGCCGAATGGGTATTAGCGCACCCTACGCCCCTTCAACTCACGCGAGTGCACTTAGAGGAAAAGTGCACTCCGCAAGGCAAGTCGGGTCTTGCGACAAAACTGTGGATGCAACCGGAAACAAAACACATAAATACACAAACAAACACATAGACGGTTGCACCCAAAACAAAAGAAATACTGCTTCCCTCTAAAAGCGGTGAATGAAACACCGGTTTAGGACTCGAGGTAAGTGACAACGTTCCCAAGCTAGCAATACAAACCAAGGTGGACTAAACCCTAATAGTATGACGATAAAGCAACAAGAACGTTGGTGACTTACCTAGGTCCTCCTAACTTTCTAAAAACGTACTACGGGACGATCGGCGGAGTGGAAAAGTTGAGAACCACGGTGTTAGTCGACACTGTAGGTAAGTGAGACCCCGCCCCCTTTAGCGTGAGCCAAGAGGGTCGTCCCGTGTCCAAGACCGCCTAACTAGTCCAAGTAAAAAGGTGGAAAACATGCAAAATGAGGGAAGACCGACTAATGCCGCTATCATCCTTCCTAGGGACTCGGTCCTTTGGTAGGCTCTTCACGGCAAAAGTCGGAAAAAGACTTATTTTTGTGGGGATTTCTTTTTGTGAGACGGGCTTTCTTTTGGCATTTTCTTTCTTTTCGACGTTTTGATTTGTTTGTTTCCATGCCATTTCTTTTTCTTCTTTTCTATTTTCTTTTTGGCTTTTGTGCCTTTTCTTTTTCTTCATTCTTTTCTTTCTTTCATTTTTCTTTCTTTTTCTTTTCTTTTCTTTGCCCTTTTGGCAAGATTTGGCATTTTTGGCATTTCTCGACACTCAAGAAAGAGAGAATCAACAATTTGCATTTTATTTGTGTGGGTATGTGTAAGAGGTAGGGTAATGGGTGAGTCGGGACAGCGTCTTCCCTCCAAACCCACAAAAAGTGGAGAACTTGGACTAATCAAACGATCCTAGACACGGTCACCTAAGGGACAAGACTCGGTAACCAAGGCCTTTTCACACCGTGGGTGGTCATAATGGTCAAAGGTGCAAATCCCGTAGTAAATCCCTAGTAAGCTAGGTGGACTCAAGGTAAAGGACCAACGAATTCATTGATTTAGGGTCATTCTACTAGGCTAAGGTCCAAGACTCGATTTACACTACTAAAAAGGGAAAGTACTCACTCACACACTAGCCTCTAAATCGGGTTTTCGAAAACGGTTTACGCACATGACACACAACACAAAACAAAACAAAGACACGACGAAAATGAACGAAAGAAAAAGAAACAAAAAGGCAACAAAATAAAACAAAACAAAACAAACAAATAACAAGCACCACCCCGATAATCTATACAAGTCACCAAATCCACCACAAGAATGTACAAGCTCCACCCGAGCACACCTCAACACAACCTTCACCAAACATCACAAGGAAGAAAGAGGGAAAGAGGGTTAGAGGATGTTACCGGATGTCTTCAAAGCTTTTCAAACAACGGAGGTTAGGCAACCTATAAGAAAAAAGGGAGGCAAACACACACAATACAAAACAAATGCACGATACAACGACACAAAATAAAAAGACACAAAAAGAAAATCTTTTTGATTTTTGTGAAAAAATTTCAAATTTTTAGGGTTTTTAAAGGTTTTTTCGAAAAAAGGGAAAATAAAACTAACTACGATAGAATATCGCTCTCCCACACTTAAATCGAGCAATGTCCTCATATGCTCAATTGTAGTGTGCGGAGAGACAAAAGAAAAGAAAATAAACTACGAAAATAAAGCTAAAAATTAAAATCAAAGTGGGTGTTCGGCCGGAGTGTAGTCAAGTCACCATGGGCCGAGACGAGAAAAAGATATGGATGGGGGGAAGAAAGATAAAAAGAAAGAAATAAAAAGGAAATGGGAGGGGAGGGCTAGGTGTAATCAAGTCACCTAGCCCGGATTCCGTCCAAATCCGACTAACTCCTAAAAAGGGGTGAAAATCTTGTAAATTGGATTAATCGATTGACTCTCGACGTAATCACATCGTTGGGAGTTGGGAGCAACCACTACCGAGGCCTCGAAGGCCACCATGACATCAAGACACATAAGTGTATATGGGGAAGGGAATAAACAAAGGAAAACAAGCAACAACAAAAACGGAAAAGAAAGGATAGTTGCCATACCATAGGTTAGCTACTCACTCTCTCCGTCGTCTCATAGATCAATAAAGGCACGTGCTTGTCTTCATCATTGCTTTTCCGCTTCATTTTCGATAACATCGCATGGTAGAGGTGGTAAAGGTGTGAGGGGGGTGGAATTTGATGCGAATCAAGGTGTAAAGTGAAGAGGAAATGAGGTGAAGGTATGACAATGAAGTACATGGGGCATATGGTAAGGCTAGGGTAGCTAGGGAGGTTGGGAGGGGGCATAAAACGGTTGGGTGGACTCGATTTGCGAAGAAGAATCACAAAAAGGGAGCAGAGGACCATCCCGGTCGGGAAGGTTGATCCCGATCGGGTTACCTCACCCGTCCCGGTCGGGACGCCTTCATCCCGGTCGGGACGGACTCACAGTAAGCTCAAAATGCGGCGCACCCATCCCGATCGAGATGGCACCCTTCCCGGTCGGGATGCCTTACCCTTCCCGGTCGGGACGCCTCATCCCGGTCGGGATGGGTCTTCTTCGACCTCCACGATCCCAAAAACTTGTTCCAAGTCTCAAAAACCCAATCCTCTAGCTCAGAACCCAAGGTAAACCATAGCCAATCCTCTCTAGGAGCGTTCCCACTTCACCTATCAAACAATACTCAAACACACATCAAACTCTCTCCCTCACAACGCTCATCAATCAAACCAAATAACAAGAATTCACAAAAATCTAACTAACTACAAGAAAGAGATATATACAATGAGACGGTTCTTGTGGAACTCCGTCAAACCAAGGTGGTGCTTTCTTCAATCTTTTTCAACAACCAAAACTAGTTCCATCTTCATCAAGGGCACGTAAGAACAAGTCGAAGGCCCTAGAGAAGTCTTCAATCAAGCTCGTAATGTAACCGACCACATCCCAAGGCTCCTCATGGCCTTGCCTTGACGTTCCCGGGGCATCCCGCTCTTCCAAGTTCAACGACTTGAACTTGTACTTTTGGTCCTTGGGGATATACCCAAACGTCCACCGGTCCTCATGCAGCCCCAAGGGAGGCTCATCTTCTTCCTTGTCATTGCTCTTCAACTTGTCATCAAGCCCATGAATTGGTCTCTCATCTTCCTCCATATCGGAGTCGTCATCCTCAAGTACATAAGAGTACTTATTCAAGCTTTGTTCCGGTTCACCCCCTAGATCGATGTCTTTCTTGGCTTGGATCATATTACATGATTCATCCTTAGTAGGCGTAGTGTTGCCTTGGAGGTCGAACACTATCTTTTCCTCGCCTAACTCAAATGTGATCCTACCGTTCTTCACATCGATCATGGCACCCGCGGTGTGTAGAAATGGGCGCCCAAGAATAATGGGAGTATTGGCATCCTCCGGCATGTCAAGCACAATGAAGTCGACCGGAATGAAGTATTTCCCTACTTGTACCGGTACGTCCTCTAACATTCCTAATGGTCGATTGAATGATTTATCGGCCATTTTGAGGGTGAGGGACGTACGTTTCAACTCTTTCATTCCGAGTAGGCAACAAATAGAATATGGAATGATGCTCACACTCGCGCCCAAGTCACATAACGCATTCTTGATCAAGAAGTTGCCTATGGTGCAAGGGATCGAAAAACTACCCGGATCCTTCAACTTCGGAAGCGTGGAACCTTGGATAAGCTCGCTCACCACCCTCGTGAACGCTACAGTTTCTTCCTTGTCGACGGATCTCTTCCTAGCTAAGATTTCTCTCATAAATCTTCCATATGCCGGGATTTGGGTAAGTAATTCAGTGAACGGGACACTAACATCCAATTTCTTCACAATACTAAGGAACTTGTCGTAATGAGTGTCCACCTTAGTCTTCATTTGCCTTGATGGGTAAGGCAACTTGATTTGGTACTTGTTTTGATCAATTGGGATGGACTCTTCAAAGGACACTTTCCTTTTTCCCTTGTCTTTCTCTTGAAGTGGGGGAGGGTTGTCTTCTTGGGGTTTTTCAACCTCCCATAGAACTTGCTCCTCCATTGGATTGTCCAAGCTTGATTCTTTTTGATTAGGAGACACAACTTCCTTCATCTCTTGTTGCTCACTAGGAAACACGGGAGGATTATATGCAGCACCGCTCCTCAAGGTGATGGCATTGACATGCTCAAAATTTGGAGTTTCACCTTGAGGAGGTAATTGCCCCCTTTGTCTTGAAGAACTACCCGATGCAAGTTGAGCTACTTGGTTCTCAATCATCTTCATGTGAGTCTTCATTTCCTTGTTATCCATTAGAATTTGAGCAATGATTCCTTGTTGCGACATTTGTGTTTCCAATTGACTCCTTTGCATGTCTTGAGTACTCCTTTGCATATCCAACATTTGCTTTTGTATATCCGAATCCCGTGGTGGGGATGATGGATTATGCGGAGTATCGGTGAGGGCCAATGGAGTACCGTAGTCATGAATAGGAGACCGACTCCTAGGCTTGCTTTGTTGATTCCCTTGTGTTGCTTGTTGTTGTTGATGGTTCCCTTGGAACCCATAAGAATTGCCTTGATTAAGGCCTTGGATGTGGTTTTGTTGACCTTGAAAGTTTCGGTTTCCTTGGAAATTTTGGTTTCCTTGGAAACCGCCATGATTGAAGTTCCCTTGTTGGAACCCTTGCTTGTTGTTGAAGTTGCATTGGTTATTTTGCTTGAAATTATTGAAGGGTCTTTGATTACCCCCATAACCTTGGTAACCTTCATTGTTGTCCCGTAAGGGAGGTGGAACATAGGGACGAGGTTGTTGTTGATGTTGAAGTGCTTGTTGTTGAGGAACTTGATTGGAAGCTTGGTATTGATTAGATTAGGAGGCACCTTGCTTGAACGCTTGAAAGGCGTTCACTTGCTCAATACTCCCTCTACAATTCATAGGGTCATGACCAACGATTCCACAAGTGTCGCACATCCGAAAGTAAGGTGTAGGAGGTGCGAACCCCAAAGCATTCACTTCTTGAATCGGTTGTGGTGAGAGGAACTAGAGCCTTGGACTTGGTTGAGGTGGCTTTGGAGCTTCTTGTCAATAGTCTCCATGTGTGTTTTAAGTTGAGCTCCAAGGTCAATGCTTAACTTAGTGATAGCATCGACCTCATGCATGCCTCCTCGGTGTGCCTTCCTAGGCCTAGAGTATTGCGAATTATGCACCGCCATCTCTTCGATTCTCGCCCATGTTTGGTCGTCATCGACCTCGGTAAACCTACCTTTGGAGCCCATGTTAAGAATAGCTCTCGAGTCCTCATAAAGTCCATTCCAAAATTGTTGCACCAAGAACCATTGTGAGAGTCCATGATGTGGGCACGATCTTACCAAAGACTTAAACCGCTCCCAAGCTTCATATAGGCTCTCTTCATCCCTTTGTTGGAAACCGGTGATGGAGGCCCTAAGCATATTGGTCTTTTCCGGAGGGTAAAACTTTTGGTAGGACGCCAAGGCAAGCTTTTTCCAAGTATCGATCCCCATGGTTGCCCTATCGAGACTCTTGATCCATTGCTTCGCTTTTCCAATAAGAGAAAACGGGAAAAGTACCCAACGAATTTGATCTTGAGTAACCCGGGTTTGAGATATAGCGTCACAATAATCGGAGAAGGTCTCCATATGTTGATGCGGGTCTTCGGTGGGCAATCCACTAAATTGGTTCCTCTCCACAAGTTGGATAAAATGAGTCTTCGCCACAAAATTCCCGGTATAAGTATTCGGTAACGCACTCGGTCCCGGCAAGACATCTTCCGTGAAGGTGGAGTGAGAAAAAAACTTAGGCATTCTTGGATGTAAGGGAGAAGATGGTGGTGTAGAGAGTGTTGATGTAGATGAAGAGGGGGAACTAGGAGAAGAATCACCGAAGGGATTGATGAAGGTCCCTCCGGCCGTCTCTCGAGGTGAAATGTTCAAGTCGGCTCCTTGGGCTTGCCCTTGATGAGTATTGCTTGCACTCGGTTGAGAGGTTCTAACCCGATTAATCGTCCGTTGGCGAAAGGCTCGAAAGAGTCTCTCCGGCTCTGGATTAAAGAGATAGAAGTCGTCTCCCCTCCTAGGCATACACTACACATTAGAACAAACGTAAGAACACCTAGTGCTTTATGGGCACTAGGCAACGACAATAGCAAACACAACTAGAGACAAAGAGAAAAAGAACAGATAAAACTAAGGAAAGAAGAAAAATCTAGAGAATATTCACAAGAGAAGATGGGAGAGCACAAAGAGGAGTAACTAAGTCTAGAAATAAGCAAACTAAGTCTAAACAATGCACCGTCCCCGGCAACGGCGCCAAATTGATGGTAAGGATTTGTCACGTCCCTAGCCAACAATAAAACACCGACTAACCTAGTGGGTAGCTAGGGTAAGTCGGGATCGTATCCACGAGGACGGTATATCAAGGTTTAGACTAGGTCGGCCTACAACGAGACTAAATTACCAAACAAACACAAAGAAGCGATAAATGGAAAACTATTAAGGAGGAGGAGTAAGAACTAGACTAATGATCGATCTAATAAATAAACTAGAAGAACTATGACTAACTAAGACGATGGATAAAATATGGAAAGAAGTGGGGTAAGTCGGGTTCATAGGAGTAGAAGGGTAATTGGGGTGATCAAGGGTATAGGTGTCTCTTAGTTACTAGAGTCGGTCCGGGCTCTCGCAACTTAGACCGATGTCAAAGTGGGTCCGGGCTCTCGCAACTTAGACCCTAGTCCGCGCTCTCGCGACTAAACTATTCTCAACATTTCCGCATCATAGACAAACAATGAGAAGATGAACACAAGCATGGGAAGCATGGCCACTACAACTCACACAGGCATATCAACAAACACATAGAGTGCCCACAATGTGACTAACAACAAAGATTCACCCTTTCCCTTTAATCAACCCTAATCACCCATAATCTGCCCCTAATCCCCCTACTAACCCCACAAAGAAGACTACTCACTCATGATAAAGAACAAACTAACAATCATAAAAGAAATCAATACCACTAAATAAGCATCCATAATGAATAACAAGAATAATAACAATAACAATATGAAAAGATTCAAACAAGATTAAATAAACTAAGAACAAGAGTAGAGATGATTATACCAATACTAGATGAAGAAAAGATGAGAACTTGTATAAATAAGAAACCCAAATAGAACCCCAAGGTTGTCAATCTTGGAATAATCTTCAAGAATCTTCTTAATACAAGACTAATTACAATGATTAACTAAGGATTCAAGAGAGATTAAAACTAATGAGTGAGAGTAAATCTAGGGTTTTGGAGGCTTAAACTAATCTAGGGTAAGATAAGATGTCTTAAAATTACAAGAAGGGAGTATATATATGGGTACAAGAATGAAGGAGAAGAAAGAAAAAGAGTCGTGCAGCAGCATCACGGTCCCGACCGGGACGGATCATCCCGATCGGGACGGCCCTGTCATCCCGACCGGGACGGGATGGTCCCGATCGGGATGGGCTCACAGCAGCCTCCTTCCAAGTGCATCCCATCCCGAACGGGATGAGGCGATCCCGAACGGGATGGGTCTTGTAGCCTCCCTTAAGAGCTCTTTGGCCCTTCCTTGCCTCTCATGGGATTCTCGTCGATTCTCGGGACTCGGGATTGGGTCTCGGAGGCTCGGGATTGGGTTCCGAGGTCTCGGGGTCGATTCCAAGGCATCGAGTCATCGTTCCTTTACTCCGTTGGCCCCAAAATATGTATGTATAGAGTCGGAATCGCTCCAACTCTTCCAAATCGGCCTCGGGAACCTGAAACGAACTAAAGGAAGCATAAGAAGCCCATGAATCGCTCCAAAGGAGCGATTCCACAAGGAAAAAGGGACCAAAACACAACAAATAGGCACTACAAACTACACTTATCACCAACTTTCGAGGATTTGGTGTCGGGATTTTGCTGATCTCACCACAAGGAGAGCACACCCCGTTATCCATCAAGTTAGATTTCGATGTGACTAATAACGCAGCCGAATACGAATCATGCATTCACGGGTTGCAAGCTGCCGCTGATTTAGGAGTAACAAACCTCCGGGTCCACGGTGACTCATCATTAGTCATCAATCAAGCACTTCAAAAATGGAAAACTCGGAACGCAAATCTCGTAGCTTACCAAGCGCGAGTAAGGGTTCTCGAAAAGCAGTTTCAAAAGGTGGAGTACATTTATCTGCCTCGGGAAGAAAACCAGTTTGCAGATGCATTATCCAAATTAGCATCTTTACTGAACATCCCGGAACATTTGACTAGCATGCCGATTTGCGTCGAAAGACGGTCCAAGCCGGCATACGTCAACGCTATTCAAGACATTGAAATAACTGACCCAGAACCTTGGTACCAGGATGTTCTTACCTACTTAACGTCAGGAGAATATCCTCCGGGATCTGAAAACCGGGCCAAGAAGGCCCTACGAAGATGGGTCACTCAGTTCATCCGCACGGACGATGGACAGTTGTACAAAAAGACAGCACAGGGGGCTTTACTCCTATGCATCGACAAAACACAGGCCGAAAAGGTCATGGCCGAGGTACACGAAGGCGAGAACGGCCCGCATATGAATGCCCATATGCTAGCTCGAAAAATCGCAAGACTCGGGTATTATTGGAATAGCATGGAGACCGACTGTCAGTTATACGTCAAGCATTGTCACAACTATCAGATTTTCGGCAATGTCCAGCATATGTCGTCATCCCTATTATATACCATGACATCACCATGGCCGTTTTCAACATGGGGAATTGATATAATCGGGAAGGTGAACCCTTCCGGGACGGGAGGTCACTGCTTCATTCTAGTGGCTATTGACTATTTTACCAAATGGGTCGAAGCCGAGTCGTATCGTGTTTTGAACGCCAAGCACGTTGCCAAATTTATCCAAGATAAAATTATATGCCGATACGGGATCCCACACGAATTCATTAGTGATCACGGGACCCATTTCCAAGCTGAAACCGCTACTTTGCTAGCAAAATATAAAATTCAAAGGCATACGTCATCGCCTTACCGTCCCCAAACAAATGGAGCGGTAGAGGCAGCAAATAAAACCATTGTCACCATACTTAAAAAGATGGCTGATAATTACCGGGATTGGCCCGATAAAATCCCTTTTGCCTTATGGGGATACCGGACCTCAATCCGCACTGCAACCCGAGCAACACCGTACTATCTGACGTATGGCATGGAGGCGGTCCAACCGGTTGAGCTTGAGGTACCATCTCTAAGGATTCTACTCGAAAGTCAGGTGCCTGAAGCAGATTGGGTCCAAGCCCGATACGACTCGTTGGTTCTGTTAGACGAACGACGACCTCGAGCCCTTAACAACATCCAGATATACCAAAAAAGGATAAAGCGGGCTTTCAACAAAAGGGTTAGGCCCAGAAACATCAAAGAGGGCGACCTAGTCCTAAAATCTGTCCGGGCTTTGCTACTAGTCGACCCAAGAGGAAAATTCAAACCCAATTGGGCCGGCCCGTATCTAGTGAAGAAGGTTTTATCAAGAGGAGCCGTAAGGCTGACAGACTTGGATGGGAACGAATTCGTCAACCCAACCAACTTGGACCAGTTGAAGCGCTATTACCCCTAACCTTATCTCAATGTCATTTGCTAAAAGTTTACCTTCTTTTTACAAATTTTTCAAAAATTAAGCAAGTCAATGAGTTAGGATTACTGATCCTACTGTCACATATCTCGAACTAATAGTCTTGATATATTTCGAAAATTGAAAAATTCTACGTCTGAACTACGGTCGGTTTGATTCCACTAATCGTGGATACGTAGGCAACCCCTCAAAAGGGTACAACCACTGCAATAACGAAAAGACAGGAACGGTTTTCACTCATATGTCTTTTATTATTTCAAAAAAAATGCCTCACGCAAAAATAAACCATAGAAATCACACAAAAATAGTAGTAATATTTAAATAATAAAATTTAGGAGACTACTCGTACATTTTTCCCTTCCCCTTATCTTTCGGGTCACGCGGATCCCGAGGCCGGCGAGACGGGGGCGAATGTTCCCTAATCACGAGTGGAACTTCCTTTGCTCGAACCCGCTTCTTCGACTTCGGCTTCTCCGCCCTCTACACGGGTTCGATCCGAGCCCGGATGCGCTCGGGTAGTCTATCCCGAGGACCAAGTCGGTCCTTAGCTGCCAGTCTTGGACCAAGTCTCCTTTCTAAGTCTGTCTGGGGGCTCGTCTTCCCCCATGTACCTTTAGAGCTGGACCCTTTAGTCAAAGTCTTGGTCTTCCCTTTCTGGCCTGACATCAATCGGACCATCGTAGCCGGGGTATCGCCATCATCAAAGAAGCCTCGATTATCCTTAACTTGTTCTCGGCGCAGCAAGTCAAAAGCTTCGTCGGTCTTTAAGGCAGCACAGGCTTTAGCGGAATCGGCCTGGGTCCACTTCGTATAAGAGTCTGATACCCAGATTGAGGGATAAGCTTTAGAAACTGGCCAAGTGTGCCGGGTATACCATCTTTGTGCCCAAATGTCACACATCACGTCCATTAGCTGAGTAGATTCACTCACGACCGCTTCAATCTCTGGGATTCTTTGGGCCCGACCATATTGCCTAAGTATGCGATCGGGATAAAGATGAATCGTCTGCCTAAAAGATAGGATTAGCTGATAACGGGCCCTATCTCGCAATTCCAACCCGGTCCAGACATAAATGGGCCACCAAGGTACGGTCCAGCGGATCAATGGGCCTCCATGAAAAGATAACAGTTCGTCCCAGAATTTTTGGGTAGTAAGGCGAGAAAAGTCAACAGTCCGTCTTCTTGTCATCACCTGATTTGGCCGAGGCTTACGTCTAGAGGAGGATCCAGGATCGATAACCTCTCAAAAAGCCATAGCTGAAAAGTCAAAATTGCAAAAAAAAAAAAATCAATGTCGATTTTCGGAAAAAAAAAAAAAAAAAAAAATCGCAAAATCGCAAAAATCGGAAAAACCGAGAAAATCGAAAAGAACCGCGAAAGCCGCGCAAAAATCGAAGACCCGAAAATTCGGAAATTGCAAAAAAATCAAAAATTACGAAAATCAAGGACAAATCAGCCTACCTGTAGAAGACGGGTGCTACCGGACAGCTGAAATCAGCCTACCTGTAGAAGACGATGGATCCCTCTTACGATTATCTAAGCCTTGGATAATCTCCCCTGAAATCAGCCAAGGTGGGCTGTGCTCTGTCTCCATTTGATCTGCAACGGCAAGAAGTCTGACATGGCCCATACAAGATAACCAATCCATATGGCCTTCAAGAGCATAGACATGGAGCATACAGAAGGTGAAGGCCCTACGGCTATATACCGGCCTGACCCGAACGTCATCTTGATTCATAAATTTTTCAGCCAGGTCGATCAAGGAAACTGTATTTCCTTCTAGCATGCGGGATACCTCCATATGAGAAAGCCCTAAAAATTCTCTCAATTTCCTCCTTGGATCACGAACTGAAAAGGGGATAGCATGACGAAGAATAGGATTTCACCCTCCTACAGCAGCTATTTCCTCAGGAATGGGACAAACTTCGCCTCGCGGAAACCTAAAAACATGATAAGTATCATCCCAATAAGATAGGCAAGCATCCAGAAAGTGACGATCCACTTGCATCTGACGGATTGTGGATAATTGGGTAACGCCGTTTTGATTCAAAATAACCTTGTCAGCATCTCTGAAAATTCGGGACCAATCTTGCAACATTCCGACTAATCGATCAATACCCATGATGAATTTCTAAAAGAAGACTAAGTTTTTCAGAGCTTGTTTTTCTTTAAAGGAAGAGAGGAGATTGTGAGGATTATGAATAAATTGTGAGCAGTGAATGAGTATTTATAGCATGAAATCGGATTCTCCTCCTCACTTTGGGATTCCTAATCCCAAGGGATTTAGCATACAGGCCTTTAATCCTAGGATCTAGCTAAGACATCCCGAGCATTCCTATTCCTTCTCAGAGTCAAAAAATACTTTAATCCTTCAAAATTTTCATCCAAAAAATATTCGAAAAAAAAAATCTTCTTCAAATTTTTATTCCCCAGCACGAGTCATTTCTCCTAAAAAATGTGTTACATGCAAACCTTGCATAAATCATAATACAGGACGACTCAAGCAAAACCATGCAATCAACTCCCCAGCGGCATAGACTTATACGACAAGTCTGGTTCCCCACGGAGTCATCATCATCAACTCAGGTACATTTCTAGTCTTCGGCCGGCGGGCCCTTCACGCAGGTCTAACGGACCTTAAACGACCCGATCGGAAGTCTGCCAGGTTTTAATCTTTGATTGACCTGGTAGCTACTCTGACTTTCGCCTTGTCCAAGCCTCAGTCAGAGTGGGGGCTCTGTAGACACCCACATTTTGACCGCCAGGTGTCTATAGCAGTTTCCGACAAACACCCGATGATGATCGGACGCAAACGTGCTTTAGCTACTCAGAAACGGGCTCAAAATCATTGGCATTTGGCTTGGGCTCATTATGGAGTACATATCTCACAAAACCAACCTCAAAATCAGGCCCAGTGGGTCGTTTCGAGTCAAATAAGACTAGTTTGGGTCGATTCCGACACCAGGGGTAAAATCGTCTTTTTACGACCGAGTCAAAACCCGGTCAAAGATTTTCCCGAGACACGTGAGTCAGCCGTGACACCTCACACGGCTGATTCCTACTCTAATCCTACAAAAAAAATCAGCTTCTCAAAATATTAAACAAATCCGTTTGAGGATAGGATTCGATCTCAAGTAGGGATTCTATCCGGAAACCGAATCGAATATCGACCGAGCACCAAATACGCGGCCAAGACACCCAAGGTAGCCGAGATACTCCTCCATTCAGCCGAGATTTTGGCTTCTCCACCAAGAAACGGAATTTGCGTTCCTTTCGAACTCTTGCATTTCCTATCCAAAAACCGATTCAAACACCCGACCAAGTGAAAACACTCGGCCGAGTAGGCTCCCACCAGCCGTGTTCCCTTTCTTCTCAGACAAGAAAGCGGAATTCTCATGCCTTACAACTTCTACGTTTCCTATCCTAAGCGGTAGTTCAAACTCTCCTAGCCAAGGTCGGGAATTTCCTATAAATAGCCCTTTGTACACAAGATTCAAAGGCATTCAGAAACGATATTAATTACTATCAACTATCAATCAATTGTTATCAAAATACACATCTATTATTAGCATCATAAGTCCATACACATCACACACCTAAAAACTTAGCATCGATATTACAAACCCGAAGGAAAACCGGTCCCTTTATACCCGACACCCTTCACCGAAACCTCGTCCAAACCGAGCCACCACCTCACCGACATACACTCGACGCTCCTGTGCCCAAGCCACGTCCCGACGAGCCCTGATCCGAGTAAACAGAAGCATGTAGGTTGAGGGTGCACAAAACCCGATCTCTCCTTCTCCTTCTCTTCTCTCTCTCTCGTCCTTTTTCATACGGGTCGTGTCGTTTTTTTTTATCATTCGTCGAGTCTTTTATTATTTCTAATATCGATATTATCAAAAATTATTTTCATGTTAGCAAACATTCCTAAAATATGATATCAACTATCTAGTTGAATATCGTATTAAAAGAATTATATTAAAATTTCGACGATATTAAAAATGGTTACATCGTTTTCAAATCACCTTTTTTTACAAAACCTTTTTTATTCATTCTGAATATTCGATATCGATTTCATAATCGAATATCGGATATGACGAATATCGAAAGCATAAAATCGAATATAATTTAATTCACGTTTTGTACGCGATTTATCAAAATTAGCAATTTCGAACAAAAATAATAAAACCGGACAGACCCGTACGCGAGTCGCGCCACCACCAGGCGACTCGCGCACAGGTCTGAAATCCGAGCCGTTTTTTTAGCTTTCTTCGTTCGTTTTATTTTATTTATTCTACGAAACGATTTCAAAATTTACATCTTTTCTAAAACTATTCCGAATATTTGATATTGATTTCGTAGTCAACTATTAAATATAACGAATATCGAAAATATTAGATCGAGTGCGAATTATGCAATATTTTGTACGCGGTTTAATAAAAACGTCGAGTCTTCGAAAATCATCTCAAAAACATCAGACCGACACGCGACTCGCCGGCATCCCGGGCGAGCCGCGCGGCCGGCTGCCTCGACGCCCCTTTTTCTCGTTTTTTTTTTATTTTTCGAACTTCGTTTTTTTATACAAAACATCGTTTTTAACAATATTTTCCAGATTTCGATTAATATTTATTTTTTTGATCTCGTATATTTATTTGCTATACTATTTTCACAAATCGATACTAACTCGTTTGTTCATCTTGTAGCAAATTCATTCCTTTTCATCTTTTGTTTTATTATACTAAAACGAATCTCACATGTTAAATTCAACTTTGACGTTAATTTTTCATGCATTAAACCGACTTAGCAACCCATTCAATTCCTCGCATGTTTAGGAAAACAATGTTTGCATATCATTCATCGTATTACTAACGCGCGTATTCAAAAATCAAACGATATCCTAGTAGAGGCCGCTAATGTGCGGGCGGGGTTGGGTGTTCTTAGTGAACTTCCCAACACGTACCCTCACCCCTTACTCAGAACCGTGGTTTCCGGATATCCGAAACCATTGGCAACGAGAGTCATTCAATATACGATTAACCGCTCAAGTCGGCATCTATATCGATATGCAAAGGGACGAGCCCAATAAACTCTGACATCGGAAATGGGCCGTATTTTGTATACGACCCACTACGACATAGAGTGGGCTCGAACGGTTCCGAATAACCATAAAATTCGGTGGCGACTCCAACTTCGATTTAAATTTCAATTTGACCATCTCATGGAGATTCATTCGCCTCCCCAGACCCGCGGGTGGCCGCGTCGGGGTGGACCTATGTCATGTCCACAATGAGGTGATGTTAGATGAATGGTTTGGTTGCTGTCCCGCTTAGCGGTCTCTGTTTTATATATTTTTGCAGGTATGGGGTGATGGGAAAGGATCGATTGAGAGACTTAATAAAATATCTGTATAAAATACGGTTTATATTTTGTACTAGTAAATCCAGACTATGTTGTTAATAGTCGTTTCTTTTAAGGATCCGTAATGATCCAGATTTTATCACACTCTGATATTGTATAATTAAATGACTTAGATAATTTTCTGCATTATCTATTAAATTAAGTCATCAAAAATCTGGGTTGTTACATTGAAAGTACTACTCATATCAACAAATTGCACTTTCTTTTCTGGTCATCCAGGTCTCCAGGATGCGCATGAGTGAGGTCAAAATGCGCTGGAAAGGTCTCGTGTTGGTCCGTGGGACCAGTACAGAGCTTGGTGAGCTACCACGATTAACATTTACAGTCCTAGTTTGGGCTAGGTGTTACATGGCAAG
Organism: Agrostemma githago; assembly: GCA_958450325.1. NCBI lineage: Eukaryota > Viridiplantae > Streptophyta > Magnoliopsida > Caryophyllales > Caryophyllaceae > Agrostemma > Agrostemma githago. Next base: position 19,577,315 of record OY288250.1, read on the forward strand.
GACGCATTGCGTCAGCAAAACAGACACATGCGTGAGAATCGACGGTTGAGCCTCTCCCAAGCGCGAGCCTCAGCCGACGATGGGGCAATTAATGGGGGCAGCTTGTCGGTCGGGTCGGGCTCGTCAGCTGCCCATACCTCGGCTCGGTCGAGCCTCTTCCTGGGCCAGTGTCATTAGGCCCATAGAACTCTATTTATGGAAGAAACCCACCCTTGGGCTCCCTCTCTAGATAGAGCCTATTTCCCAAAAGGGGTCCAAATCATCACAACACATCTTACTAAATTAAGGTAAAGTCTAACTTTCTAATCTTCTTACCTCACTCATATCCTCACTAACTTAGGCATCGGAGAGGCAATCTCGGACACCTTCCGAGGCCCTTGTTTGCTCCATGTACAAGAGCCGAGGCCGACCAGCAAGCTTACAGGAAGGGAAGAGAAGACGTCGGCTACACGAGGCAAACACCTTTGATTGTTTGTACCACAAACAAATGTTATTCATATCAACAAAGTGTACTTTATTTTCAAATTTGTCCATATTAAAAACTCTGTAGTAACTGGGAATAGTCTTAGGATGAGTGGCCTCCAGGAAAGATTTTCAACATGCGCATGAGTGATAACAAAATAAACTAGAAGGGACTTAGATTGATTTGTGGGTTAGGCCAAGACGCCAAGTGCATGCACAACCTGACGAGCTACCATGAGTAATTAATGTCAGTCCGAGGATTGGGTTTGGATGTTTCATGCTGGTTGTGTGAGTTCTTTCTTGCATGCGAAGAGGTATGAGTCATTAGTTAGCCCAAATATTTAGGGGAGATTTTAATGAGAGTTGACACAGTCTTTTTTTAACGGAATGTTGCAAAACTAAACACATGTTATTTGAGTCAAATTGCATTATTAATAAAATTATGAAGTTAAAAATTGAACAATTGAAGTATTTTTTTAAGTTGCACATTTGGAGTTGCGGATGATCCGGATCCGCATTGGACCCGTGAACCTGGATTTGGATCTAATCATTTTGAATTTGCCGGATATAGATCGGTGTCAAGGACGCGGATCTGGATCTGAATCCACTTGGATCCAGTCTAGAACTGACCCGTTGCCATCCTAGATGGAGGTAAATTGGACTTTTGTATTAGGGGTGAGCAAAATCGGATATCCGATCCGGTTTTGTAAACCGTATCGGATATCCGGTTTTAAAAATCAAAAAAATTCCGATCCGTATCCGATCTGGTTTTTTTCGGATATCCGGTTTTCGGATATCCGGTATCCGGTTTTATATTTTTTTTCTATTTTTCTATTTTTTTAAAAAATAATTTTTTTCATTTTTAATTAAAGTAATTAATTAATTAATTGATTTTTAAGAAACGTTACGTTTTATATAAATTGATATAATAAAATACATAAAAAAAATCTCAAAAAAATGGTATATATGTCTTGCGGTACAATTGTTCTAACAAAATATTACGTTTCAATACATAATATCATAAATTTACTAATAGTTTTGTTTTTTACCTTTCAAAATAATGGGTGAGTTTTGAATTCTTTATTGTATAATTCATATTAGAATTATATTTTTCATATTTTTTTATTGTTTTTAAAAAACCGGATCGGAAACCGGATATCCGGTTTCTATTTTTCCCGATACGTATCCGATACGGTTTTAAGGAAAACCGTATCGTATATCCGGTTATTCGTATCGGATATCCGGAAATTCGTATAATTAGAAGCGTATACCGTATCGTATACGTATAATAAAACCGTATCGTATATTTTTGCTCACCCCTATATTGTATGCTTAACTTGTGTCACTGTCATTTAGAACATGATAAAAGTAGGGTAAATGGAAGTGGTAAGAAAAGTTACTAGGAGGGAGAATAGAAGAGACTAGTAAAAGAGACGGAATATATCCTGGTACAGGTAGTCACCGATGTCACCATCGCGCTTTTAATCTCATTTATATTCCATGCCAACTTTTCTCCTTTACTGACCCCCCTCTCTCTCTCTCACTCCCCTCAGCCCTCAAACTATTCTCATTTTATAATTATAATTTTATATACGGAGTAATTTTCCATTGATATTATTACTTCCTCGATTTTTTTTTAATCTTTCCAATTTTTGTTTTTGGTCACTTTTTTTTTATCTTCTTATATCAATTCTTTCCAATTTAATCCATAATTTTTACCATACTATCCTTACTATTTACAACACTTTATAACTTTATTTTTTCATATTTACCTACATTTTACCCTTGTATTCCCAATATTTACTAAATTTATCATTTTATATTCATTACAAAAAAAATTGTACAAAAAATGAATGAGAAGATAAAAAAAAAATGAAGGAAGTATTATTATTCACCACTTTTATTTTCCCAGCTTTTGACCGTTGCTTTGCTATCATAACGTCTATCTCTTTCTCTCTCTACACTCTCCATTCTCCACTTTTTCTCTCTCTACTCTTCTCTCCCTTTCACTCATCATCCTCCTTCACGCCATTGTTGTTGGTACATTTCCTCCTCCCGTCTACTGCATTCTTTACAGATTTTGTTTACCCTACTTATTTCACCACTATAATTACCAAACTCTACGAAACCTAAAATCATCAACACTTTACAAACACATGAATTACTGTTTTTTCTGGGGAATTTGGGTTCAGTTTTTGCATTGGGTACTAAAATAATGACCTCATCTAAGTGGTCTGTTATATTCTCTGTATAGTGTATAAATCCAATTAATCTGCGTTTTTACTACTGTACTTCACTTCTTCAATTTTTTTACTGATAATGGGTAATTATTTTTATAGTTGGAATTTGTCTATATTCTAAAACCCTGAATTGGATAAATAGGGTTCTTTGCAGCTTATAATTTGTACGGAGTATATTTTACCTGTTTTTGTAAGCTGTGAACAATTCTTTTTTGCATTGGTTGCTAAAATAACGACGTAATCTAAGTGGTTTCCTGTTAAATTCTCTGTATAGTGTATAAATCACATTAATTCTGCGTTTTTAGTTTTTACTACTGTAATTCAATTCTCTAAGTTTTTACTGAAATGGTTAATTTATTAAAGTTTGATCTTGTCTAAAACCCTGAATTGAGTAAAATTTGGGTTCTTCATTGTACTTTTATATTATTTGTGGAGAGTACTTTAATCAAATGACAACAAATGACCGAGACGGAAAGATGATATTCTAGTTGCTTTTTTGAGATATGAACAATTAATCACCTTGAATGTTATTTGATTTTGGGTGGTCATAAGCATTCCTGTTGATGTGTTTTTCTTTTGCGTAAATTTGATTTGTGCATTCATTATTTTGTTTTCTACAATGCTGTTTTTTAACCTAATAAAGCTAGCAATTAAAAGAAAAAATGGAAAAGAAAAGGGGGGAAGAGGGAAAAAAATGTATAAAAAAATGTGTATTCTGATACTCCTACTTGCTGGGATTTTAGCCTTTTGATAAATTGGATGCCAATGACATGGTTGGTCATGGTTTTGGTGTTCCTTTTCCAAGTGACTTGTGAAGAAAGAAAAGCACAATGCTCATTTATCCATGTTCATATTATTATATGATTTGTTTCTTCCATATGTAAATTTATGTTAAGCAAATCTTTTTCCTTGTCCAATAGCCTAAAGAATCATATGAGTTTGGGAGAAGCTACTGAAGAATTGCATCTTTCTGATATCGGATTACAAACGGGGAGGGGGCTAAGGAGGGATGGGATGTAATACATCGAAATTGGATGATGAAGAGGCTGTTCAAATGTGCAAGGATAGAAAAAAGTTCATTAAGCAAGCCCTTGAGCAAAGGACCAAGTTTGCTTCTGGTCATGTTGCCTATATCCAGTCCTTGAAGAGACTCTCGGCTGCTCTTCGTGAATATATCGAAGGTGATGAGCCCCGGGAGTTCTTGTTAGATTCATTTAGAACTCCTCCGTACACACCTGTGAAAAAACTGAACCAGGAATTTATTACAATCTCTCCAAACTGCTTCAAAGTGCCGGCCATCCATTCTAAAGAGCACTCCGCAGTAAAGATCAACTACTACAGACCAAGTGGGACTCCTTCCGTTTCTATTGAGGAGAGACCTCAGTCTCCGGATACGTACCGTGTTCAATCCTACTCGCCTGTGCACCAATACGGGTTTGATGGCTTCTTTTCAATGGAGTCTCCTCAAGTAAATTCAAGCAGTTACTCGAATACCCCTTATAATAGACCCAATGTAGCCCCTCCTTCCCCTCAAAATTCCCAATGGGATTTCTTTTGGAACCCATTTTCTTCACTGGATTATTATGGATATCCCACAAGAACTAGCCTTGAAAATTCCATAGTCGACGATGACCCAGCTGGACTACGACAGGTTCGAGAAGAGGAAGGGATACCGGAGTTGGAAGAGGAAAGTGAGCAAGAAGAAATAATTGTAGGAAGACATGATAGTGAAGAACGAGTCAAAACCAATATGAATGGTGCAAGAGAGCAAGTAACCGTTGAAGATGTTGACGATGACGATGACGACGATGATGACGATGTTGATGGTGATGATGATGATGATGATGATAATGAAGATGAAGATGAGCATCAGCATATGAGAAATGATGTACAAGGGCATGTGCATGAGACTACAGAACTATCAAAGGTGCCAAAATCGAGACAAGTTGAAGTTAACCGCCATGAAACAATGGCTACGGAAATAGAAAAAAAGGAGCAAGGAACACCAGGCTTCACCGTTTATGTTAACAAAAGGCCAACAAGCATGGATGAAGTCATCAAAGATCTTGAATCTCAGTTTGTGATTGTATGTAATGCTGCAAATGAACTTTCTGCAGTGTTAGAAGCTAATAGAACACAATGTCTGACGACATCTAATGAAGGGACAGGTATATATGAGTGTAGTATTTCATTCATCATGAGTCTTTCATGCTATGACATTGAATCTATCTGCTGTCAAATTAAATTTCTAGTGTTTGTTCTGCTATGATACCAAGTTTAGACCAAAAATTTAACTAGTATGGTTAATGTTGTTTTATCTGAAAAACATTACCTGATGTATCCTGAAATTTTGGCTAAGATCAGTCGACTATATGCAAAGTTGAATGATTTGTATACGTGAGTGTCTCGTAGTTCAATCTGGAAACATTTTTTTTTTTTTTGTGTTATTAAGATCAGGGTAAGGTTGCTTACATTTGACACACCCTTATCCTGTAATTTGCAAGAGCCCTTGAGGGACTGTGGAAATGTTGAAGTGTCGCAGATTTTTGATTCTTCAGATTTGCCTTATCCCTTTGGAAGCGTGTGCTAGTTTCTGAAGCTTAGGGATTCAGCTTTTCGTTTATTTCATAAAAAGTTCAAGCTCACTATCAAACTCTCTGTTGTAGCGCCTCACATAGTCAAGTCACCAAGTGCATTGCATGGAATTGTTTTAGTAGCTCAGATTTCTGATTCTTCAGATTTGCCTATCCCCCTTTGGAAGCTTGTGCTAGTTTCTGAAGTGTAGGGATTCAGTTTTTTGTTTATTTCATAAAATGTTCAAGTTCACTATCAAACTCTTCATTGTAGTGCCTCACATAGGCAAGTGCACATTGCACGGAATCATTGTAGTGTCTCAGATTTCTGATTCTTCAGATTTGCATAGCCCCCTTTGGAAGCTTGCGCTAGTTTCTGAAGCTTAGGGATTCAATTTTCCGTTTATTTCATAAAATGTTCAAGTTCACTATCAAGCTCTTCGTTGTAGCTCCTCAAATAGTCAAGTGCATTGCATGGAATGACATTTAACTTAGATAGAGAACTTGTAACTACTTTGACAATCAGCTGATGCTGTATAATAGATGGCTTAAGTGTGAAACCTGGTACAATGTTAACATGTATTTGTATTTGCATAACTGACTTCAGGATTTTAATCACTACATTGCTGAATGCAGCCATCAAAATGCTGAATCCAGTAGCTTTGTTTCGTTCAGCATCATCACGTTCCTCGTCATCAAGGTTTATGGTAAATACTTCGGGGGGTTCAAGAGATGAAGGTTACGAAAGCACCAGTGACATATCCGATGAACCCTCCGAAATTTCCAGCAGCCATCATTCAACACTGGATAGATTGTATGCCTGGGAGAAAAGATTGTACGAGGAAGTCAGGGTATGATTTACAGGAATCTTGTCTCACATGTGGTGAGATCAACCCAAATCCCTACTTATCATTATTTAATTATAGGATATGGGTTGGTCTCATATGTAAGGGCGGAACATACAAATTTTTTGATGATTTTAAAGTGTTGGATTCTTTTCTATGAAAAATTCTGTTCCAATAAGCTTTCTGCAACTTAATTGCTTTGCACATTTGCTTGTGTTCTTGGCAGTCTGGAGAACGTGTTAGACTAGCATATGAGAAGAAGTGCGCACAACTCAGGAGCCATGCTGTTAAAGGAGATGACCCCTTGACACTGGAGAAAACTAGGTTAGCGCTTAGAGATTTGCACACTCGGATAAAGGTTTCAATAAACTCAATTGAATCTATCTCAAAAAGGATTGAAACTCTACGGGATCAGGAGTTGCAGCCTCAGATTTTAGAACTGGTGCAAGGGTATAAATCCTAACTTTTTTTTTTCCTTTCTAAAATGCTTGTACACTGCGTTTCCAAATACGGTCAGACTCACTTCACTCAAATGGTCCATTCCAGCTTAGCAAGGATGTGGAAAGTCATGGCGGAGTGTCACCAAATGCAGAAGCATACATTAGATGAAGCCAAGCTTTTGTTAGCCGGAACACCAACAAAGCTCAATAGATCACGGAGATATCATAATGCATTTTCCACGGGTGGCCCCCACCAACTTGCTCGTTCAGCAGCAAACCTGGAAGCTGAGTTGAGAAACTGGAGAGCTTGTTTCGCATCATGGATCACCTCTCAACGGTCATATATCCACGCGGTGTCTAGCTGGCTTCTTCGATGCATTAGGTGTGAACCCAACACATCTAAATTACCATTTTCACCCCGACACTCAGCCGGAGTCCACCCTATTTTCGGGCTATGCATTCAGTGGACCAGGCTCCTTGATGCAGTGGGTGAGGCTCCTGTGCTAGATGGGATGGATTTCTTTGCAGCTGGGATGGGCTCTATCTATGCCCAACAGCTGAAGGAGGATGCCCGCAGGGCCTCTCAAACCCATGGCAGTGGGTCCCGTAGATTTGAGGACTCGGGAACAGGTATGGAAGTAGTTGAAATCGAGCAAGTTGACGAAGTTATGACGCCTGAGAAAATGGCGGAAGTTGCAGTCAGGGTTCTGTGTGCAGGAATGTCAGTCGCGATGAGCTCACTGACAGAGTTTGCGATTAGTTCAGCCGACGGATATGCTGAACTTGTACATCAATGGGAAAACGTAAAGTGGCCTCCTAGTTCTAGTTCTAGTTCTAGTTAGGGACTGACAATATGAGTCTTGTACCCTATCCTGTTTCGGTACACCCAATATTGACGGGTTGGATCTGGATCTTAAAATTTTGGACCCGTTGATATGGGTTGGATCTGGATCCAACAATATCTAGTTATCTAGTTCAGATTTGGTACATTGTCACACTTAGAAATCTAGTACTCCTTGTGAGTTATTTGTATCTTTTCCACTTTAGATAGATGTTAAATGTTTATAAAATCAATGTTTCTGGACACAACTAAATTGGTCTTCAAGTTTTAAATAGGGCTATTGATATTTTTCTTCTCCAATATATATGTTCCCTTTTCTAGCCTTTTGTGATCAATTTATTTGCAATAGAACCCTCTTATATACTAATTCAAAAGAAAATAATGTCTTTGCAAAATGTTCCTTTCAAATGTAACCATACCTAAATAGAGAGACAATTACTAATTCATACGGAGGAATAAATTAACACATTAATTTCATAAATGACAAATTCATCAAAACATTTAGAAGAAATTTATAATATGAGAAATTGCCAATCATTAACTTCACGAAAAAAATGTACTCGCTTCGTTGTTTTTCAAGTTGAATCTCAAAAACATTAATTTCAGAAAAAAAATTACTTAAATTTCTATTTAAAAGAAAGGTTATTTCATAACAATAATACCAACTATGTGGGTGCTTCTTTTATAAACACCAACTATACGTAATCTCGTTTTACCAACTATACGTAATCTCGTTTTAATATCAATAGTGTTCTCATTAAACCCACCTTCCAACGCCCCACCGGCTACCTTAGTAGCCGGTTCTGATCCTCTTTCCCTTTAATTATCTTTTTGAATTTAAAACCTCCACCTCCCTCCTTTACCGTACATTTACTTCCACCCCTCCCTGACCTCCTTCTTCAGTAAGTTTCCTTCCTATCTCTTACTCCTTAACACCATTTTCGTTTACAGGAAGAGCTTCGAAAAATCGACCCATTACTAGAAATCGTAATTTCGAACAATGCCAAACAAGGAGGTACGTATTTCTGTGGATTTTGATTAATTTTAATTTGATGAAGGATGAATTAAAAATGCTTAAATTTAATTTCAAAAAATCCCAAACATTAATTTTGGTGCGTTTTTTTTTTCCTTTTATTTGTTGTTGATTTCCTTAAATGTGTTTATATTTTCTTAAATAGGTAAATAGGTAAATAGGTTGGATCATCTTATTCTGAAATTGTGGTTTGGAGGCTCATTTGTGAGGGATGAAAATGGTCTATTTGTCATACTTGCGTAAAAAATATAAGACGAATTTTGTTACTTCACCATTTTGGAAGAGGCTGAGAAATGTGTGGGGTTTAGTAGGAAGGAAGATGCAATATTTTTCATTAACCCAGAATTAAGGTTACAAAGGGTTGTTGATGATGTTGTTGCTTCAGTTATGCCGAAAATGGCTGCTGATGAGAGGATTGTGGATGCTTTTCTTGTAATTGGAAGAGAAGTTGAACCTTTAATGAGGTTGATTGAGGAATGTAAGAGAGAAGGCAAGGAGGAAGGGAAAGACAAACTCAAGCAATCCCCAAATTAATGATTCTCAAAAGGGGGACCAGCTGCAATATAGGTGGGTGAAGATGCTTCTGAAAGTGGCAGTGGAAAAAGCCATAAAACCCCCTCCCAAAAGAAGAGAAATGACCAAATTGATCCAAAGATAACTTGTGAAAGTGAAACCCTAAACCAGCCCCCACACTCAAATAAAGGCCACAACCTCAGCCAAGCTAGTACCCTAATTCAAACACCCACACACAACCAAAACCTAGCTGACTACAATGACATAACATTAGCAGATCTGTTGGGGGAAAATTTAGGTGAGGGGTCAGATGATGATGATTATGAAGCAAGCCTTCAAGAAGGATCATCTACTGATTATAGTGAGGTCATTTTAAGAGATGAGGAAGAGCTTAATGTTGAATGGGAGGAGAACTTCACAACAGTAGTAGATCTGAGTGATGATGAGGATGTTTCAAACCCAGGGTATGAACCAGGTTTTGAAGAGGGGTCAGAAGATGATGAAAGTGAGGTGAGTTTAGTAGAAGAGGGATACATTGGAAGCTTGACTGATATACAGTTGGGTGAGAACTTCATTGAGCAGGAAGTACCTTTGAATGACAACTCAAAAGATGATGAGCTTATTAAAGCAAGGGAGAAGGTAAAGGAGTGGAATAAGAAGGCTTTGGACAATGCTAAACAACTACAACTAGAGGCTGCATCTAAACACTTTTCTAAGGAATGCACTAACACTAATGAGGTAGGTGAAAGCAGTGCCAAAAAGGATGGGGATGTGAGTGACTATGATAAGAGTGGGGATGAAGAAGATACCCCTACTGAAAGTGAAGACGACCCAATACCAGGTAAAAAGAGAAAGAGTTCAACATTTGTGGTGAATGAGAATAATGACTTCTCAAGGCTGAAGTGGAGGGTAGGGATCAAATTCCCTAGAAGGGAATTTTTTCAGAGACTGTATCACTAGGTACGCTGTAGCTCAGGGTAGAAAATTAATTTGTTGTTAGTGATAAGTCTAAGCTAAAAAAATTAGGAGCAAAGTGTAGGAAGAAGTGTCCATTCAAGATATATGGGAGTTGGGATAATAAGCAGTCCGATTTTTTGATTAAGTCGGTCACTCTCAAACATACCTGCCAGAGCGAGGACAATGGAGAATAATAGGCAGTTGAAGTCCACATGGTTGACAAAGCAATTTCTTGAAGTGTTTAAGGCAAGACCACATTGGCTAACTGCAGAACTAATTGAGACGGTGAGAAGGTGTAGACACCCGCATTTTGACTGCCAGGTGTCTATGGCAGTTTCCAAAAAAAACACCCGATGATGATCGGACGCTAACGTGTTTCTACGCGCTCGAATGTGGGCTCAAAATCATTATGCCGGCTCTTCCCTCCCCGGGGGGGTTTGTCGTCCACTGTGTGGATGACGTTGGACTCTTTTCTCTTTTCGGTTTTATCTTTTTCTTTATCGGTGTTGTCGTTGTTGTTGTAGCTATTGTTATTGTTGTGCTGGGTCCTTACTTCGTACACTGCTAATGAGCCTCGACGTATAAGGCCCTCGATCTCGTCCTTCAGGTTGCGATACTCCTCAGTTGTGTGCCCCTTCTGATCGTGGAACGCGCAATATTTGCTTTGATCACTTCTGGGTTAAACCCTTATTTGCTTCGGGTTCCCCCCACTTCCCATTATGTTTCTCCATATTGAAGATTTCTGCTCTTGGTCGGTTCAACGTGGCATAGTGCTCAAATCGTGGGACGTACGCTGTCTTCTCATTTCTCCTCTCGGCGCGCCCCTGTTCCTTCTGGACGACTCCTTATCGTCTGTCGGGCTCACAGCCTTTTCCTTGGGGAACGGCGAGTCCTTGGCGGCGATAGGTCATCGTGTCGAGTCTTGTATTCTTCCTCATTCATGTATCCTGCAGCTATCCGCTTGGCCTCCACCAATGAGGTCGGCCTCTCACGTAGCAAGTGGCTTTTGAGAGGGCCGTCTAACAAGGTGTGGGTCAGGGCGCAGGCGGCGGTTGACGCATCCACTGTTCTTATTTGCTGGCATTCCAAGTCGAACCTTCTGACGTACTCCCGAAACGTCTCCTTCAGACCTTGACGGATTGTCATGAGGTCCACCGTTACAATCTGCCTACGACGGCTGCCGGCGTATTAGTCCACGAAGGCTACGTTGAGCTCCTTGAGTGCGGATTGACGCTCTTGGCAATCCCCTGAACCGCGATTGGGCGAAGTCGGTAAGGGTGGTGGGGACTACCCTACACCAAACGGCGTCGTCGAGTTCGTACATGGCCATGTAGCTCTCCTACGCCGCCATGTGATCTTCCGAGTCAGTTGTTCCATCAAAATGGAAGTTTGGCACTTTTACGCTTGGCAATCTCTGGATGAAATGGCGACCCCGTGGGTCATCCTTTCTGTGGGGTCCTCTTTGTGAGTGGAGTCGTCCACTTAGACTCACCTTCTTCTTCCCTTGCCGTGACATACGTCGTTCGGCCAGACTAGTGGGTGACCAAGGCCGCCTGTTCTGGTGAGATGTTCTTGCGGGTGTACTTGCTCCCCTTGTCGGCGGTTCGGCTTGACAGCCGCGTGAAGACAGATCCCCTCCGTCTTGGGCTGTTGGATCGGTCCCTCGCTTCTCTTCTGCCCAGCCTATCCTTCAGGGTTCTGACGGGTCTGCCATCCCTCTCCCTATGGCCAAGACGGTGATGAACTGTTCACTAGGGGCTATGAACTGTCCCAGCCTATGACACATGGCGGGGGTGTGGCTACAACTCCTTTCCCGCCTTCTCTCCTATGGGGGAAAATCGGCGGTCCTTCGCCTTGGACTGACAACAGGTGTTATGATACTCCGCCTTGCCCCTAGGCGATGAGGTGATGGTCCTCGAGGCATGTATCCTGTCTTCTTTTATTAAACTCTATCCTTTTTTTATCCAAACGCTGACATTTCTCCAGGTATAGCAGTCTCCTTTCTTTCTTCGAAGGTTTGACGCTTAGGATCTCAGGGAATAGCTCCCTAGGTGAGACGTTGGCCCTTTGGGGGGCTCTGATGATTGCTTCTGGGGCAGCCTGAACTGGGGCTGCGGCTGCGACGGCCGTGGGGGCCGATGCCTTTAGGAGCGCCGTAAAAAGATGATGAGCAGCGGACAATTGTTCGGGGGTGAACATGTCTGCTGCGCTTGGGGTGAGGCGACCACAGTCTGCGCGGAGGCCTCGGCCATTGGCTTCTTCCCCTTGTCCGCATTTCTCGACTGCGCACTAGGGGAAGAGATCTCTATCGGCTAATTAATGGCGCTGGGCCGGCTTTCCGAGGTGTGCTAGACGCACCTGGCTCAGTCATGTTTTCGCACTTTTGATTGATTCTTGATAGTAGGAAAACTTTTTGTTCAAAGTATCCCCAGAGATGGCGCCAAATTGTTTGGGATGCAAACTATCTTCCTCCCCAGCAGGTATTGGCCGGCTGGGGATTCCTTGACCTGCGTCACTGTATACCTTGTCGTCTGGACACTGCACAGACAACACACAAGGGCCTCGGAGGTTGTCCGAGGTTGCCTTTCCGACGCTCAAGTCAGTAATGGGATTTTGGATAATATTTAGTTAAAGGTTGGGGTTTACCTCTATTCTAGTGAGATAAGTATTTCTTGCTGCTAATTTGTGAATCCTTGGTTGGTGGCAGGTGGCCTCATATTTATAGGCTCGAAGTCTCCTTGACGGCAAGCTTGTCGTCCCAACATTGCTAGCCGGCAAGGTTTCCTGGTGGGCTCACGGACAGTAGGATCCCTTGTCGGCCGACGAGAAGATGTCGGGTGGGGTCGTCCGACTAAGGCTAGCCGGCTGGAGTCAGCCCCCCATCACCTACAAACTAGGTAAAAGGTTGTTAACAGGAGGGGATATTTAAATGAACTCGATCTTTGCGTTATTTTGTGCTTCATAAATCTAGATTAAATATCATCAAGGCAGTCAATTGTGTTCAACTGACCCTATGTATGCTAAAGTTTACGTTATGTACGTTTAAACTAGTTATGTCTTATGCATGTTTACCTATAATATTATGTATGCTTAAACTAGTTATGTCTTATGTTTTCGTATAATATTTAAATGAACTTGATCTTTGCTTTATTTTGTGTTTCATGATGGGTGGATTTTGCCGTCAATCCTACCAAACAAATAATAACCAACTAACCTAACTAGGGTAGCTAGGGCAAGTCGGGTCGATCCACAGGGACGGAAATGGGTTTAGACTAATGGGTGCTACGGTCTAAGACTAAGTTCGAGACAAGCTAATCTAGGGGGAGGCTAAGCATTAGGCTAAGGTCTAAAACATGGAAAAGGAAGAGAAAACAAGTAACTAATGACTAAGGGAAGCAAGGATAACAATAAGAAGTAAAACTAGGGTTAGGTCGGGTTCATGGATGCAAAGGAGACAAAAAGGGGAAAACGGGGTTACTAGCATGCTTTCGTAGCCTAGGTTCCGCCGATCGGGCTCTCGCTACGTAATCGTCCTAGGGGTCGTCCTCACCACGCTCTCGCTACTAATGAGGGAACCAAACCAACCAACCAAACACACACATACAAGAGAATATGCAAGAAAAACAAGGATTGATCGTCTCTAGTCTCACAAGCATTTCATCAAACATGTGGAGTGCAAGGTAAATGTGAAACAACAAAAACAACATCTAATACCACCCATCTCACCCTAATCATTCCTAATTACATCCAATCCCCCTAATAACCCTAACAAGAGTCTACTCAACCATATCTAATGCTAAAACTAACATTAACAAGAGAAACCAACATAAGAACCAAAACATTCATATAAAGAACAAACAAGAACAACAAACTAGATATAAAGATGAAAACTTGAATTACATAAACAAAGATTAAGAGTAAAAGGATGAGAAGATTATACCAACTAACAAGAGAATGAAAAGATGAGAACTTGTATATAAAGAACACCCAAAACATCCATCAATGTTGTTAAGATTGGATGGATTCTTCAAGAGATCCCTTAATACAAGATTAGCTAACTAGATTAAGAACTAATTAACGACTAATCTACACTAATCTAGGCTAATCTATGCTAAAGTAGTCTAGGGTTTAGTGGGTAATGTCTAACATAACATAAGATTACAAGAAGGGGGGTATATATAGGGTTACAATGAATAAGGGAGAAGAAAGGAGAACCACGGGGCTGTAACTGCTCCTTCCCGGCCGAGGAGTGGTCCCGGTCGGGAAGGGACCCATCTCGGCCGAGACCATCTCTTCTCGGCCGGGATGGAGCTCTAACAGCACGGCTTTGTTTTGCACCTTCATCCCGGTCGAGATAGCCATCATCCCGACCGGGATGGGTCTTGTAGGCTTCCAATATGATCTTTTTGGTCCCTCCTTGCTTCTCATGGGCTTCCCGTCGATTCTCAGGGCTCGGGATCGAGTCTAAGTGGCTCGGGAATGGGTCCCAAGGTCTCGGGATCGAATCCAAGGCATCGAGTGATTGTTCCTCCTCTTCGTTGGCTCCAAAAGTGTATGAAACGAGTCGGAATCGTTCCAATTCTCCATGAACGGTCTCGGGAACCTAAAACGAACTAAAGGAAGCATGAGTAGCCCATAAATCGCTCCAAAGAGCGATTCCACAAGGAAAACGGGACCAAAACATAACAAATTAGGCACTACAAACTACACTTATCAACTCCCCCACACTTAACCCTTGCTCGCCCTCGAGTAAGCACAAACTAACTACTAAACTAATAAGAACTACAATACTAGCCGAGTGGGTATTAGCGCACCCTACGCCCTTTCAACTCACGCGAGAGAACCTAGAGGAAAAGTTCTCTCCGCAAGGCAAGTAAGGTCTTGCGACAAAACTGTGGATGCAACCGGACACAAAAATACATAAACAACATACATACATACAAACAAACAAAAGGTTGCACCCAAAAAGAAATAAATACCGCTTCCATCTAAAAATCGGTGGAAGAAGCACCGGTTTAGGACTCAAGGCAAGTGACAACGTTCCCAAGCTAATTACACAAATCGAAATGAACTAAACCCTAATAGTATGACAACAAAGCAATAAAAACGTTGGTAACTTACCTAGGTCCTCCTAACCTTCTAAGAACGTACTACGGGGCGATCGGCGGGATGGAAAAGGATGAACCCCGATGTTAGTCGTCACTGTAGGTAAGTGAGACCCCGCCCCCTTTAGCGATGAGCCAAGAGGGTCGTCCCATGCCCAAAACCGCTCAACTAGTCCAAGTAAAAAGGTGGAAAAGTTTGCAAAATGAGGGAAGACCGACCATTACCGCTATCATCCTTCCTAGGGACTCGGTCCTTTGGTAGGCTCTTCACGGCAATAGTCGGCAAAAAGGTTTATTTTTGAGATGTGGGGACTCTTTTTGTGGGACGGTTTTCTTTTGGCATTTTTCTTTCTTTTTCATTTTTGCTTTGTGTGTTGCTATGCCATTTCTTTTTCTTCTCTTCTATTTTCTTTTTCTTGGCTTTTTGTGCCTTTTCTTTTTCTTCAACCTTTTCTTTCTTTCTTTTTTCTTTTCTCTGCCCTTTTGGCTTGATTTGAGTTGTAGGCATTTCTTTTTGCAACTAAGAAATAGGGATTTCAACAATTTGCAACTTTATTTTGTGTATATGTGTAGGAGGTAGGGAAATGGGTGAGTTGGGACGGCGCCTTCCCTTCAAACCCACAAAAAGGGGAGAAACTTGGACTAATCAAACAATTCCCAACACTGCCACCTAAGGGATGGGACTCGGCAACCAAGGCCTTTTCACACCGTGGGTGGTCATAATGGTCAAAATGCAAATCCCGTAGTAAATCCCTAGTAAGCTAGCTAGGTGGTTTCAAGGTAAAGGACCAACGAAATTATTGATTTAGGGTCATTCTACTAGACTAAAGTCCAAGACTCGATTCATACTACTAGAAAGGGAAAGTATACACTTGCACACTAGCCTCAAAACCGGGTTTTCGAAAACCTTTTTACACATAAGACACAACTACACAACACAAAACAAAGACTCGACAAAAACGAAAGAAAAAGAGACAAAGACAACAAAACAAGACAAAACAAAACAAACACATAAAGAGAACAAACACCACCCCGAACTTCAAAACAAGTCACTAAATCAACCACAAACTCTACAAAGCTCCACACGAGCACACAACATCACAAATCTCCTCCAAACTCCACAAGAAACAAAGAGGAAAAAGGGTGAAAAGATGTTACCGGATGTCTTGAAAGCTCTCCAAAGCTAACGGTGATTAAGCAACCTATAAGGAAAAATGGGGGGCAAAACACACACAACAAAACAAATATACGACACAACGACATAAAAGGAAAACACAAAAAAGAAAATCTTTTTGATTTTTGTGAAATTTTTTCAAATTTTTAGGTTTTTTAAAGATTTTTCGAAAAAATAAAACTAAACTATACTAGAATATCGCTCCCCCCACACTTAAACCGAGCAATGTCCTCATGCTCGATCTTAGTGTATGGAGACACTAAAGAAAAGAAAAGAAACTACGATAATAAAGCTAAAAATCAAAAATAAAGCGGAGAAAAGGGTAGAAGGTGTCCGGCCGGGGTGTAGTCAAGTCACCATGGGCCGAGACGAGAAAAGATATGGATGGGGGAAGAAATAAAAAGAAGGAAATAAAAGGAAATGGGAGGGGAGGACTAGGTGTAATCAAGTCACCTAGCCCGGATTCCGCCCGAATCCGACTAAATCCTAAAAAAGGATGAAAAACTTGTAAATTTGGATTTTGAAATGACTCTCGATGTAGTCACGTCATCGAGAGTCAGGAGCAATAACTACCAAGGCCTCGAAGGCCACCATGACACCATGACACACAAGTGTACAAGGGGAAGGGGACAAACAAGGGAAGACAAGTGACAAAAGACGGAAAAGAAAGGATAGTTGCCGTACCCATCGGTTAGCAACTCACTCGCTCCATCGTCTCAATGATCATTATAGGCACGTTGCTTGTCTTCTTCATTGTCATCCCGCTTCAAACTTGATAATAACACATGGTTGAGGTAGTAATGGTATGAGGGGGTGGGATTTGATGTGAAGTTTGGTGTAGAGTGAATAGAAAATGAGGTGAGGGTATGTAAATGAGGTGCATGGGTCATATGATATGTGCAAGGATAGGTAGGGAGGTTGGGAGGGGGTATAAAGTGGTTGGGTGGGCTTTCATGACCAAGAAGAGGCAAATGGAGGAGCAGGGGACCATCCCGGTCGGGATGGATGGTCCCGGTCGGGATGACACACCCGTCCCAGTCGGGAAGATCTCGTCCCGGTCGGGATGGCTCCACAGGAAACTCCATTTCTTGTACCCTCATCCCGATCGGATGGCTCCTTCTCGGCCGGGAAGAGTCTTCATGACCTCCACGACCCCAAAAGCTTATCTAAAGCTTCAAAAACCGACTCCCTAACTCAAAATCCAAACTCTAACCACAACCATTCCTCTCTAGGATTCATCTTCACTTCACACCTACCAAACAAGCTCAAAGCATTCATCAAAATCTCTCCCTCACATCGCTCATCAAAATACCAAATTAATTACAAGAGTTTCACAAAACAAACAAAATCAAGAGACAAATCACACAAATACAAACACAAGCACTCTAAAGAAGAGGAAAGAGGAATATACAACATGACGGTTCTTTAGAAACTCCGTCAAACCGAGGATGGTGGACTCTCTTTCTTCAACCATAGCCCTCAAGGGCTTGGAGAAGCAAGTCGAACGCACGACCGACATCGTAATGAAGGCCCAAAGAGTGCCTGAGCCAAGCTATCCTCCAAAGCCTCCAAGTCGGAAGCAAGAAGTAGTTACCTAAAGACCCAACGTCATCTTTCATGTTGTCTCCGGGGTCTATCCATCCCACGAGCTTTACCGACCTCTTCCTCCCTAAGCAGCGTCTCCAATCACAAGCAAGCTTCAATTCCTTAACAAGAGGCACAAAAACCGGTTTTGGCCTCATTTCTTTGTTGCACATCACCACACCTTCCTCAAGTTGTGGTCCCCCATCTTCATCACTTGTCCCCACATCATCTTGGAGGAGAGAATTGAAATTTCTACCGGCGGTTTCAATCTCTTCCAAATCATTGCTTCGCTTATTTGCAAGGGGCTCTTGATGTTTTTCCATATTATCGCGCAAGGGCAACTTGAGGTCGTCAACTTCACCCAACAACTTCACAAACTCCACCAACTCATCCAACTCGCTAACCTCCTCCAATTCTTCATCAACGATGCCTTCACCAAGGGCCATATTCTCGTTCGTCTCTTTTTGGGTAGACGATTGAGGTTCTTCAAAGCAAAGTTCGCTTCCAAAAGGAATCTCATCGGCGGTTTCGTGATTAGGTTGCTCCCCTTTCTCAAGTAAGCACCCATCGTCAAGTTGTGACGTTCGGGCCAAAAGCATTACGGTTTTAGTCGCTAACGCATTCATTCGAGCATCCATCGCCTCATTTTTTCTTTGAATTTGGGCCATGAATTCATCTTGTTCCTTTTGCATTTGGATGGCCATTTCTTTTTGGCTCTTTTGCAATTGAAGAATCGATTGATATAACTCCAAGTCGGGCAATTGGTGGTCATTGGGGTCTTGTAATGCTCCTTGAAAATCTTGATGATGCCCAAGGAGTGGGGCATCATATTGTTGGTAGCGAGGTTGAGGTGATTGGTAGTATTGTGGGTTATGGGGTTCATATTGTGGTTGGGGTGGAGGGTAATATGGTGGGTTTTGGGGAAATTGGCTTCCATACGGTGAATCATGATGAAACGTGGTGGGTTCACATTGATAGCTTGAGTAATAGCCACCATGATCATAGGATTTATAAGCATTCACTTGTTGGTAGCCGTTTCCACATCCTTGAAGCTCATACCCACTAGTGTTTTGATTACCCCATGAAGCTTGATAGTAAATAGGAGTCATCATGTCATAGCTTTGATCCATAGAGGGAGAGGAGTAGCTCATGTTGGTTTCTGTGGGTGGGGAGTTTAGATCAAACCTCATGCTAAACTTGAAAATCGCGGCTCGTACCCGGTTGAGGACCTTTCAATCTAGCAACCGTTCGTTAAAGCGGCTCTAAGTTGTAAAGAAGAAGATGGTCACCACCTCTAGGCACAAACTGTAGACTAAGAGAAAACGTGAGAGATCTAGTGCTTTTTGGGCACTAGACAAGAGAGAAATAAACTTCACACACAAGAAGCAAAGGAACAAAAAAAAAGAAAAACACAAAAACAAAGACAAAGTCAAGTAAATAGGCAAACTAGGTCTAAACTAGCATCATCCCCGGCAACGGCGTCAATTTGATGGGTGGATGTTGCCGTCAATCCTACCAAACAAATAATAACCAACTAACCTAACTAGGGTAGCTAGGGCAAGTCGGGTCGATCCACAGGGACGGAAATGGGTTTAGACTAATGGGTGCTACTGTCTAAGACTAGGTTCGAGACAAGCTAATCTAGGGGGAGGCCAAGGATTAGGCTAAGGTCTAAAACATGGAAAAGGAAGACAAAACAAGTAACTAATGACTAAGGGAAGCAAGGATAACAATAAGAAGGAAAACTAGGGTTAGGTCGGGTTCATGGATGCAAAGGAGACAAAAAGGGGAAAAACGGGGTTACTAGAATGCTTTCGTAGCCTAGGTTCCGCCGATCGGGCTCTCGCTACGTAATCGGCCTAGGGGTCGTCCTCACCACGCTCTCGCTACTAATGAGGGAACCAAACCAACCAACCAAACACACACATACAAGAGAATATGCAAGAAAAACAAGGATTGATCGTCTCTAGTCTCACAAGCATTTCATCAAACATGTGGAGTGCAAGGTAAATGGGAAACAACAAAAACAACATCTAATACCACCCATCTCACCCTAATCATTCCTAATTAAATCCAATCCCCCTAATAACCCTAGCAAGAGTCTACTCAACCATATCTAATGCTAAAACTAACATTAACAAGAGAAACCAACATAAGAACCAAAACATTCATATAAAGAACAAACAAGAACAACAAACTAGATATAAAGATGAAAAATTGAATAACATAAACAAAGATTAAGAGTAAAAAGATGACAAGATTATACCAACTAACAGGAGAATGAAAAGATGAGAACTTGTATATAAAGAACACCCAAAACATCCACCAATGTTGTCAAGATTGGATGGATTCTTCAAGAGATCCCTTAATACAAGATTAGCTAACTAGATTAAGGACTAATCTACACTAATCTAGGCTAATCTATGCTAAAGTAGTCTAGGGTTTAGTGGGTAATGTCTAACATAACATAAGATTACAAGAAGATGAAATGGTGGAATCGAATAGGGAGCAGTCCTACTTATGATCGTCCCAACAAGAAGGATTTACAATTTTACATACGTGACACTTGAGTGGCCACTCCTAGTCTGATCTACAAAACATACTTGCTTATCACGTGCTCATTTCCCCCGCCAACTTCTTTGCGCCAACTCAACTCAATCATTAAAAACCCCCCCGCTAACTATATACATACAAATAAATATATATACCCCCCGCCCCTGCCTCCACACGCCCACCCACCTCCATCTTCATCCCCTTCATAAATTACTCTACTACTTCCCTCTTTACTTTATTTTATACTCTAACTAACCCCATCCCCAACCTTCCCTCTTAAACCGTCCAGCATTACACTTTTACAACTACAACTACAACAACAAATTTAAATATCTTGGGATCGATCGGATTTTTTGATGGAGTGGGTTAGGGGTGAAGTTATTGGAAGGGGGAGTTTTGGTACTGTCAATTTAGCAACCGTAACTAAATCTAACTCAAATCAAACCTCCTCCTCGTCGTCGTCGATTGTTGTTGTGAAATCGTCTCATATGTCTCGCTCTACTTCACTTCTAAATGAGAAGGAGTGGTCCCGGTCGGGAAGGGACCCATCTCGGCCGAGACCATCTCTTCTCGGCCGGGATGGAGCTCTAACAGCACGTCTTTGTTTTGCACCTTCATCCCGGTCGAGATAGCCATCATCCCGACCGGGATGGGTCTTGTAGGCTTCCAATATGATCTTTTTGGTCCCTCCTTGATTCTCATAGGCATTTCATCGATTCTCGGGGCTCGTGAATGGGTCCTAAGGTCTCGGGATCGAATCCAAGGCACCGAGTGATCGTTCCTCCTCTTCGTTGGCTCCAAAAGTGTATGAAACGAGTCGGAGTCGTTCCAATTCTCCATGAACGGTCTCGGGAACCTAAAACGAACTAAAGGAAGTATGAGTAGCCCAGAAATCGCTCCAAAGAGCGATTCCACAAGAAAAACGGGACCAAAACATAACAAATTAGGCACTACAAACTACACTTATCATTTCATCAATCTAATTTAATTATCAAGGCATTCAATTGTGTTCAACTACCCCTATATACGCTAAAATTTTTGTTATGTACACTTAAAGTATGTATGTCTTATATTTTCCAATAAACATATGTATAGCATATAATACCTTATATACTTACAATTTGATATTTAAGTAATTAATTTAAAGTCCAAAGTTGAGGTTCCATAACCACAATAGAGTACGTATAAGGAGATGCAGTTGATGCTAATTAATAAATGCATATTTCTAATTCAAACTGGTCAATTTAAGTGAATGTTCAATTCATTTCGGTAATCTCACTTGACTTGATACATTATTATACTCCCTATTAGCCAAGTATGGCGTCATTTATTGGTTAGTACTCCGTAATTTATTGTAAATACTTAGAAAGAGAAGGTGTTATAATACAAAATTACGGAAGTGTAATATACGGATTATACTCTGTATTTTCAAAGAACATACTCGATTATAAATCGAATGCTCAAAGCAAAACTTATGATGTATATATAAGACGTTCATAGTTAATTTGAAAAAGTCACTTTATTTAAATAAACCACAATAGTCACCTCATTTTCTGATCACAAAATCTTGTAAGAGACGGTCCCTCAATAACTTATTGAGAGACCACTATTCAGTACCACTCTATGTCTTATTCGTACCCTTAAATGACAGCTTTGTTTTGTATCTGTTTTTTATAACAAGTTGTGGACATGACATAGGTCCACCCCGACGCGGCCACGCGCGGGTTTGGGGAGGCGAATGAATCTTCATATGAGAATTGATCGAATTGAAATTTAAATCGAAGTAGGAGTCGCCACCGAACTTTGTGGGAGTTCGGGCCCGTTCGAACCCACTCTATGTCGTAGTGGGCCATACACAAAGTATAGCTTATTTCCGATGTCAGAGTTTATTGGGCTCGTCCCTTTGCATTTGATACCGATACCGACGTTATCGGATACCGTGTATTGAAAGACTCTCGTTGCCAATGGATTCGGACATCCGGAAACCATGGTTCTGAGTAAGGGGTGAGGGTACGTGTTGGGAAGTTCACTGAGAACACCCAACCCCGCCCGCACTTAGCGGCCTTTACTAAGATATCGTTCGTTTTTGGTGTACGCGTGTTAGTTTGACGGTTGAATGATATGCAAAGAGCGTTTTGACTAAGCATGTGAACTATGGTTCAACTGCGTCGTTTAAATGCATCTAAGTTAACGTCAAAGTTGTTTTAGCATGCGATGTTCATTTTAGTACAATAAAACAAACAAAAAAACGATAACAGATTACAATATACGAGCGGCATACCACTCGGGATTACAATGCAACCAACTATACAACAATTGCGATAATAAAGTAACAAACGTACTAAAATAGGTAAACATGATATGAATGTGGCCTTGAGAATTTTGAATCACGTGAAAGACTTAGCACGTGACGACCAAAGTCGTTAAAATAATTTTATTGGGACTCGAGACACGAAAGAAACTCGTTGTTTTGCTGTAACAGGAGCCACTCGATCGAGTCATGACAGGACTCGCTCGAGTGGTCCTTGAAAAAGGCTCCTGGTTTGGTTTTTGGGATGTCACTCGACCGAGTGGGCTAGGCACTCGATCGAGTGCTCCCTGTACGAACTGCTGTCCGGTTTGATTTTGACTCTAAAAATTGTTTTCGGTTTTGAAAATTGATTAAGTCGCGTAGAAATACAATGCAATTTATACTCGACTTGAATTCTGATACTCGTGATATTCGATATTCGGTTTATAGAATCGGTGTCGAATATTTAGAGTGGATTTTTGAAAAGTTATTTGAAAAATTATTTCGAAAGTTGTTAAGATGTGATAATTCCTCCACGTCGTAATATGGAAATTACTCGGTTTCAACGGCCTTATCCTTAACATATTTTGATGATTGACACCTTTAGATCCGATATTCGACTATAGAGTCGATATCGAATCCTCAGGTACGACTCGTTATATTGAAAATAATGCGAAAATAGTAATGACGATACTAGATGCGATAAAAATAAAAGATGACATTGACTGACGACCCTTGACGATAGACAACGACGGAAAACGAGAGGAGGAGGAAGACGAGAAAAACGTGAAAAAGAGAAGAGAAGAAGAGAGAATAGGATTTGGAACACCCTCAACCTACATGCTAATACTGGTCTCGATTAGGAACTCGTAGTAACGGCGCTTGCGTAGGAGTAACGAGAATCTAGGGAGAGTTAAGGTGTTGTATTTTTTTATGATTTTGCTATAGAATTCCTAGGAAAATCGGACGGTATTTCGGTAGAGTTTTCATAAGGTTGGCTAGAGAGTCGGGATGTATGTGTGATGGATGTCGGGAATTATTGTAGATGAACTGTGTAATTCTAGATGTGTGTGAATGTCTATTGTGTTGCATGTGGGGAGGTATTTATAGGAAAAATACCGACTTGGGATAAGAGATTCCTAGTGTTTGGATAGGAGAAGTGGTTTCTTGCCAAGGAAGAAAGCAACGGTTGAGAGGAAGTATAACTCCGTTGGTGGATAGCTTAAAGAGTAAGAAACTCCCGATTTTGGCTGAAAAAAGAGGCCACTCGATCGAGTGGTTCATGGCACTCGATCGAGTGCCTGGTCTAAACTCGGATCAGACTGCTTTTGATGAGCCCACTCGACCGAGTGAGCTAATCCACTCGATCGAGTGGAGCTGGACGGGTGAATGGCTCTTTTAAAAGATAAAATTTTATCTCTTACGGAATTGCTTAATATTTTTGTAGCTGATTTTTTGTGAGGAATCCGACTTCGATTTGGCTTCTCGAACACCGCGTCAGATATTTTTGGCTCGGGAATTGGCTTTGACCGGGGTTTGACTCGGTCGCTAAAAGACGGTTTTGTCCGTGGCCTCGGTTTTGACCCAAATTAGTCTCATTTGACCAGAAACGACCCACTGGGCCTGAATTTGAGGTCGGTTTGGTGAGATTTTTACTCCGCTAAAAACTCACGCCAATTATCATTGATTCCGAGTCTAAATCGAGTGTATTTAGTCATGTTTACGTCCGATCATCATCGGGTGTTTTTCGGAAACTGCTATAGACACCTGGCGGTCAAAATGTGGGTGTCTACAGAGCCCCCACTCTGACTGAGGCTTGGACAAGGTGAAAGTCAGAGTAGCTATCGGGCCAATCGCAGATTAAGACCTGATAGGCTTCCGATCGGGTCGCTTATAGTCCCTTGGACTTGCGTGAAGGGCTCGCCAACCATAAGATAGAAATCATATCTGAGCTGATGCTTAATAATCCGTGGGGACTTGCCTAGGAAGTCATGGGTGTGTCCGTTTGCAGCCACATCCATGTTTCGCGCTGGGGAGTTATTCTTGTAATGAGGTTTCCTCTGGAGTTTTGGGTGTACCTGTATGCTGACACATAGCAATTCGTACGTAACATTTAGGTGAAACACCAACTCACGCTGGGGAAGCAATTTTTGAAAAGAAATTGAAAATTCCGAAAAAATGATTTTTTGACGATTTTTTGAAAATGTTGAGGACTTTTGGATACTTGTTTGAAAAAAAAAATAGGAATACTCGGGATGACTTGATTCATGATCAGATTCTGACATGGATTCCTAAAATTCTTGGGTTAGGCCTGTATGCCTATGTGAATTAGGGAATACGATGAAAACTCCTATTCCTGAGGTGATTAGGGGAGGATTTTTCACTATAAATAGAGGATTTTTTGGCTTTGATTTTCATATCTCAAACCAAATCTTCTCTTCTTTTCTCAAAATCCTTTAGACTTTCAAGAAAAAAAGAAAACTCTTGCTATGGGTATCGATCATCTGACCGCAATGCTTCAAACGTGGGCCCAATATTTTCGAGATGAAGACAAAGTCTTGCTGACTCAGATGGGAATTGTTGCTTTGTTCCCACTTCAACGACTCAGGGTAGATTCACATTTTCTGGATGCCTGCTTATCCTTTTGAGATACTGCCCACCATGTCTTTGCATTCCCCCGTGGAGAATTATGCCCTCTCCCCGAAGAAATTGTAGCTATTGGAGGTTGGTGCCCTAATGCTCGTCCCGTTATTCCTCCATTTTATCCTGACCCGAGGAGGAGATTGAGAGACTTTCTCGGCTTGTCCCATGCCGAGACGGCCCGTATGGTGAAAGGAGACGCTGTTTCTTTGTTCGACCTAGCCGATAAATTCATGAATTCCGGCGGTGTTCGAGTTACTCCCACTCATAGGTGTAGAGCCTTTGCTTTTTGTATGCTACATCGATATGTCTTCGAAGGAAGAATGGATGCTGACTCGTGCTTGGGCCAGATTAGACTGATCGGCATAGTTGACCAGATGGAGACGGGACACAGTCCGGCTTGGTTGGTAACCGGTGAGATCATCTTGGGCCTCGATGCTAGGAGACTTAACCCGGACAGACAACTGACGGGAAGTACCCGTCTTTTGCAGGTTTTTTTTATTTTTCCTTTTTCTCTTTTTTTTAATCACGCGAAAACCTGACGTACAGGGGCCACTCGATCGAGTGGATCTGTCACTCGATCGAGTGGATCTGTCACTCGATCGAGTGACCTTGATAAAACCCTCCTGTTCGCCTCCAGATGAGTCACTCGATCGAGTCAATCGTGAGACTCGATCGAGTGCCTGCTAGCAGACAGACATTTACTTATGGAAATTTGCCTTTTTTTTTATAGATCTGTTTATCCGAGCGCTTGTCGATCATAGAGCCCCCGGTGAGCGTATTCAACTACCGTAGCTGCCAGATTAGCTCAAGAAAAAGGCGAATAAGCTCGAGCCATCACATAAACCGCACCTATTGGGATGAGGAGCTAAGATTCCACGGTGGGCCGCTGATTAGAAGGACCGTTGCCTGGTGGTTTCTTTCGAAATTGACGGGCCTATCTAAGAGAGACAAAGCCCGTTATCAAGTGATTTTATCCCTTGAATGGACCGTCCATATCTATCCGGATCGTATCCTGAGGAAGTTCGGTTCGTTTCAGCAGATCCCCGAGACTGAAGCAATTATCAGCGTTCCGCTCCAATTGACGGATGCTATGTGTGACATGTGGCTACAATGCTGGTTTACCCGTGCCATATGGACTATTCCCCGCCCTTGTCAATCCGTTTGGGTTTCGGAATCATATCGCGAATGGACTTCCGAAGAATCCGAGGAGGCCCGTAAGGCTTTGAAGACCAATGAGGCTTTTGACCTGGTTCGCCGGGAAACGGTAAAAGATAATAGGGGTTTTTTTTATGAAGGAGAGACTCCTGCTACCCTTGTTCGACTGGAGTCGGGTTCCAAATCAAAGACGAAGACTCGAGCTAAAGGTACTGGTGCTACCGGCTCTCAGGGACCATTAAGCCCCCGAACAGACTTAGAAAGGCGATTGGGACCGAGACTGGCGGCTCGAGACCGACTGGGCCCACGAGACAGGCTGCCAGAAAGGGTGCGGGCCCGACTTGGGCCGACTGAGGTGAGCGAGGACCCGAAGTCGAAGAAACGAGTCCGGGCTAAAGAAGTTCCTGGGTGATCCGGGAGCGTTCACCTCCGCGTCGTCGCCAGTGGACGGAAAAAGAGGCTAAAGACAAGGGAAAGGGCAAGATGCCCTAAATGCCTAGGCCCTAGTTTTTATTATTTAAGCATTACTACTATTATTTATTTTAGTGTGGTGTGATTTTTTTGGATTTTTGTAATTTTCCCGAGTTTATCGGATTTTTTTTTTGAAATAAATAAAGGAAGTTTATTATTTAAACCATTCCTGTTTTTCTCGATTGCAGTGGTTGTGCCCTTTTGAGGGGCTGCCTACGTATCCACAATTAGCGGAATCAAACCAAACGTAGTTCAGGCTAATTTGCAATCTCGAAATACACCAAGACTATTGGTTCAAGATGTTTATAACAGTAGAATTAATAATTCTAGCTTTTGACTTGCTCTTTGAAAGTTTATTTAGAAATGGTTTTTATAAACTTTGCAAATGACATTGAAAGAAATGGGTTAAGGGTAGTAACGCTTCAGCTGGTCCAGGTTAGTTGGGTTGACAAACTCATTCCCGTCCAGATCCGTTAGCATCACTGCTCCGCCTGATAGAATCTTCTTTACCAAATATGGCTCGGCCCAGTTAGGTTTGAACTTTTCCCTTGGGTCTACTGGTAATAAAGCTCGAACAGACTTGAGAACCAAATCACCTTCTTTGATGTTTCTGGGCCTTACCCTTTTGTTAAAGGCCCGTTGGATCCTCTTCTGATATATTTGTATATTATTGTGGGCACGAGATCGTCGTTCGTCTAACAGGACTAGTGAGTCATATCGTGCTCGAACCCAATCATCTTCGGGTACTTGACTTTCGAGTAAAATTCTGAGTGATGGTACAACTAACTCGACCGGTTGGACCGCCTCCATCCCGTATGTAAGGTAATACGGTGTTGCCTCGATTGCAGTACGAATTGACGTCCGATATCCCCAAAGTGCAAATGGTATTTTATCGGGCCAATCCCGGTAATTATCAGCCATCTTTTTGAGTATGGTGACAATTGTCTTATTAGCCGCTTCTACCGCTCCATTGATTTGGGGTTGGTAGGGTGAAGATGTATGCCTTTGAATCTTGTATTTAGCTAAAAGAGCTGCCGTCTCGGCTTGAAAATGGGTCCCATGGTCACTGATAAATTCGTGCGGGATCCCATAGTGGCATATTATCTTATTTTGGATAAATTTAGCAACATTCTTGGCGTTGAGAATGCGATAAGACTCAGCTTCGACCCATTTGGTGAAATAGTCGATTGCTACCAAAATGAAGCAGTGTCCTCTGGTTCCCGAGGGGTTTATCTTTCCAATTATATCTACCCCCATGGTGAAAACGGCCAAGGTGATGTCATGGTATACAACAGGGATGGCGGCATATGTTGTACATTAGCGAAAATCTGACAATTATGGCAATGTATGACATGTTGGCAATCGGTCTCCATGCTATTCCAGTAATATCCGAGTCTCATGATCTTCCGGACTAACATTTGGGCATTCATGTGCGGACCGCACTCGCCGTCGTGTACTTCGGCCATAACCTTTTCGGCGTTAGTTTTATCAACACATAAAAGGAGAGCCCCTTGCGGTGTCTTTTTGTAAAGTTGCCCGTCGTCGGTACGGATGAACTGTGTTGCTAGACTACGTAAGGCCTTTTTGGCTCGATTGTCGGCCCCGGGTGGATATTCCCCGGTCGTCAAGTATGCTTGGATAGCCTTATACCACGGCTCGGGATCAGGTATCTTGATATCTTCGATGTCGTGGATATATGCTGGCTCGGGCCGTCTTTCGACACAGATTGGCATGCTGGTCACATGGTCGGGAATGTTTAGTAAAGATGCCAGTTTGAGAGTGCATCTGCGAACTGATTTTCCTCCCGAGGTAAGTATATATACTCTACCTTTTGGAATTGTTTCTCGAGATGTCTTACTCGTGCCTGATAGGCCACGAGATTAGCATTTCGAGTCTTCCATTTTTGGAGCGCTTGATTAATGACCAGAGATGAGTCGCCGTGCACTCGGAGGTTTGTGACCCCTAAATCGGCGGCGGCTTGTAGCCCGTGGATACATGCTTCATACTCAGCAGCATTATTAGTGACGTCAATGTCTAATTTGATGGATATGGGAGTATGTTCCCCTCTTGGTGAGATTAGAAGAATCCCGACTCCGAATCCTCGGAAATTGGATGCCCCATCAAAGTAAAAGTCCCATGTTTCGGTATCGGCATGGAAAATATCTTCATCTGGGAAGGACCAAGTGTCGGTGTGTCCTTCCTCGGCTACGGGACTGTCGGCGAGAAACTCGGCTACTATCCAACCTTTGATGGCTTTCAATGGTACGAACTTTAGATCGAATTCTGCCAACATTAGGGTCCATCTTGATATCCTGCCGTTGAGAATGGGCTTTTCGAAAAAGGTACTTGATCGGATCCATTCTAGATAGTACTTGTACCTCGTAACTGAGCATGTAATGTCGGAGCTTCTTGGTGGCCCAGACCAAAGCTAAACACGTTTTTTCGAGCATAGTGTACTTACACTCATACTCTAAAAACTTTTTGCTGATGTAGTATATAGCTCGTTCTTCAGAGTTGACCGTCTGAGCTAGCATAGCCCCCATGGCTGTCTCTGTCGTCGTTAGGTATAGTGACAAAGGTGAGTCGGGTTGAGGTGGCATCAAGACTGGCGGTGAAGACAAGATTTCTTTGATTCTATCAAAGGCCGCTTGACACTTATCGTCCCATAGTAACTGTTCCCCTATTTTTAGCTTTTTGAAGATCGGTTCACACACCATGGTTAGTTTTGAGATGAACTTGCTGATGTATTGGACTTTCCCGAGAAACCCTCTTATCTCTTTTTCGGTTTTAGGGGGTTGCATCTCGGTGATGGTCTTAATTTTGACTGGATCGACTTTGATACCGCGTTGGCTAATGATATGACCCAGTAATTTGCCAAATGTTACCCCGAAACTGCATTTCTGAGGGTTTAACCTCATGTTGTATTTGCGTAATCGGGTGAAGAACCTTCTCAGGACGGTGATGTGACCGTCCTTGTCTTTAGATTTGACGATCATATCGTCCACGTAAACTTCCACTTCTTTATGCATCATGTCATGTAATAAAGTTGTGGCAGTTCGTTGATAGGTGGCCCCAGCATTGATGAGGCCAAATGGCATAACAGTATAGCAATAAGTACCCCAAGGTGTAATGAAGGTGGTCTTATCCATATCTTCTTATGCCATTTTTATCTGATTGTACCCGGCATACCCATCCACGAATGATAGAAGAGCATGATCAGCTGTGTTATCCACCAGTATGTCGATGTGTGGTAGCGGGAAATCGTCTTTCGGGCTTGCCTTGTTAAGATCCCGAAAGTCTACACAGACACGCACCTTACCGTCCTTTTTAGGAACTGGTACGATGTTTGCGACCCAATCTGGATACTCGGAAACTTGTATGAAACCAGCATTGAATTGTTTGTCAACTTCCTCTTTGACGTTAAGGGACCATTCGGGTCTCATGCGGCGGAGTTTCTGCTTAACCGGCTTGAACCCTTCCTTGATTGGTATATGGTGCTCGGCTATTTCGCGATCTATCCCCGGCATGTCCTTGTAGGACCATGCGAAGACGTCTTTGAATTCTTGAAGGAGATCCGTGAATTGTTGTTTCTCCTCGGGATCTAAAGATAACCCTATCTTAAGTATCTGAGTCTCTAAGGTTTTTCCCATATTAACGGATTCGGTTTCTTTGATTACCGGGTTGCGGGACTCCCTTTGCTCTAGCTGCTCGATCAGATGTTGAGGTAGGGATACCTGTTCGTCGGGTTTCTCAATGTCATTGCACAAAACATTTTTGAAATTAAGAAAATTTTGAAAATGAGACAAGTCGTAAGCAGAACGGTTGTTGTTATTATTGCTCATAAATTGAGAAAATAGCTCGAAAAGAGCTGCCATCTGATCGCTAGTCAGTGGCGGGATAGGGAAGGTGCCCGGGATAGACCCCGAGACACCAGGAATAACTAAAGGAAGGGGGGGAGTTATAGGAGTGACCCTAGCACCGGACTCACTAGACCCAATCTCAGACTCTGACTCGGACTCCGACTCGGACTCAGCCTCAGACTCAGGCATTTCTCCTTCTCCTGCGATCAGCTTGTAAGCCCTTCCTTGACTGTCAGTCCATTTGAAAGTCTTCCTCCAAGCTCTCTTTTCTGTCTCAGATCCTACATCCGAGATTAGCTTAGTCGGGTCAAACTTATGGCTGCGAAGGATAAGATTGACCAGATCCTCTTTTGGCATCGGGGTTGCGGCTTCCTCCCCGAAGAGTAGTCCTAGAACGGGCTTGGCATTGTTAGCATCTTTGGATTGGATAAGGGCGAAGATGTCATCGGGTATGAAGTTACAGTCCCGGGCCAAGTGGGTCCCAGGGCGTGTGGCGTCGGGCCGATATTGGCCTGTCTGGACGGGCTCGAACACTGGAGTGACAAAGGTGACGACTCTAGTTCCTGTTTGGCCCATATTTTCCGGGGTTATGGTATAACCTAGACCGGTTTGAGACCTCCCGTTATTTAGGACTTCGATAACTTTTCCGGCGGGGAGGTTGGGCCTTGAAGTAGCCCCCGGTAGATACCCCACATTCTGTAGCATCCTGTCGATGCTAACCGTGAAGTAGGGTCGGAAAAGATACTCCTCCTCGATTGTCCCTATGAAGTCGAATCCCCAGAGATCGGTGCGTCCTGAGGTGTTACAATTAGCCACAGTCATAGGTGTGGCTTCTAAGGTGATGATGGTATCGTGTAGTGGCAGCTTGATTTTTCGATGTAGAGTGGAGGATACTGCCCTGGTCGCGTGGATCCAAGGTCTTCCTAAGAGAAGGTTAAAGGAAGAAGTCACATCGATCACTTGAAACTCCAGTTCCTTTTCTATTGAGCCTGTGATGATAGTTAGTTTCACGGCCCCAGCTACTGACTTTGGACTTCCGTCGAAAGCCTGGATGGTTTGAGCTGTCGGAACGTAGTCAGACTCGGTAATGCCGAGGGCTTTGCGGTCCTGAAGGGGAGGACATTAACTGCGGACCCATCATCGATCAGGGTCATGGGAAGGTACTTTCCACGGCAGATCACCGTAATGTAGAGGGTCATGTTATGTGTAGGCCCGAAGGGTGGTAGATCGGCGTTGAAGAAGGTGATTAGCGGGCCTTCTTCCTTAGCTTTCCCCTTTAGGTGAGGGAGGACTGTGGCTACCATTTCGGCTGGAGTAGCCGTAGAGTTGATCTTGACTTGATCGAGGGCCTTAGTGAGTGCCTCCCGATATTCTTGTGAGCTGACTAAAAGTTGCCATATAGAGAGGTCAACTCGAGTCTTGTTCAGCTGCTTCACGAGAGCCCTTTCATGGTTGGCTCTTCCGGGACGGCTTCTACTCCGGCTGGTTCAGTAACAGTTATTGAAGCGAAAGAGTCCCTATGGTGGTTGTTGGCTAAGGCCTTGGACTTAGCCTTTTGGATTTCCTTTAGGGTGATGGGGACAGCTTCCCCCTTGGTGAGATAGACATCGTCTTCGTCGTCGCACCAGATCCCGTTTATTTGCGGGATAAATGGAGAAATGAGATCTGAGCAATCAACTGTTTCCCCGGAGAAAATGGCGTGAGTGGCCAACGGATTATCCTTGTTACTTCAGATAAAGGGATCTTTCCACTTTCGATGAGATCCTGGATAAGATGCTTTAGTTTCCAGCATTTCTCGGTGTCGTGTCCCTTGCCACGATGGTACTGACAATAGGCCTGGATGTCGTAGGCCTTGGAGCGACGCTCGATCGGGACTTCAGATGTTGCGCCTATCGGGTTGATCAGACTTTTTGATGAGAGCCTTTGTAAAGCGTTTGCATAGGTGGTACCTATGTCGGTGAATACCCGAGGTGTGGCATTCTTCTTGGACGGGGTATCAAGTATATTAATGATGGGTAGGATTTGTCGCGGAATCCCAACCGTCAATAATATAACCGGCTATTCCTACGGTAGATAGGGCAAGTTGGGTCGAATCCACGGGGACGGTAATGTATAGCCTAGACTAGGTCGGCCTAAATACTAGACTAAGGCCATGTTCTTTTCGGCTGAAACAGGGCTGAGCTGAGCTGAGCTGGTCTGATAGGAGCTGAGCTGGACTGATAGAAGCTGAGCTGAATTAAAAGGAGCTGAACTAATAACTAATTATATAAATTATCTAATAATATTTTAAAAAATGAGAAAAAATGTTAAAAAAAAATTATAACACTAAATAATAATAATAATAATAATAATAATTAATAAATTAATTATTATAATAATAATAATAATGATGATGATGATAATAATAATAATTAATTAATAATAATAGTAATGATAATAACAACAACACCATAGTACTCACTCCAATTAATTTGATTTCTACTTATGTTTTTTTAGTACTTGACAATAGAAAATGTTAGACATATATCTTTGATTACGTATTATACAAAATTTTAAATTTTCATATTACTAAATCTTAATACAATACAAATAATAGTCATATGTTATATTGTGTGTGTGAGTAGTAAATATTTGAATGTAACATCTATTTCAAGACCTCAAAATATTACGGAGTGCATAATAATATTAATAATTTTTATAATAACAATGATGATACAAAAATAGAAAATAATAATAACAACGATAATAATAACAATGACGATGATGACGACGACAATGACGATGATAATAATAATTTGTTATTATTATTATTATTAACATTAAGAGATACAAGTAATAATAATAATATTATTATTATTATTATTTTAACTGGAGCTTGCATTAATAACGAAACAAATTACAAGAAGTTAGTGGGTAGCCGAGATACTATCTGGGCACCCACTCCCTTAGCGATAGAAAAACTAAGACGAGTAAAAATAAAAGCAGCTGCTCGAGCTCCCGCATCCTGAGAGATAGAGAATTTCTGAATCCGCTTGAGTAAAGCAGCTGCCTCCACGTCAAGCTCCCCTAAAGAAGAGAAAGAGAAAGGTAGGAACCCGTACCCAGTCTTGGTGCACAAATCTCCATACTTGGCGCACTTGCGCTGAGCAGCATCAGCGACCGTGCGGCCAGGCAGAAAATCAGACATCGCGGACTGAGTCAAAGGGGACGACCCTGTCAGATCGACACACACATCGCGCCCCCTATCACAGGAATACAGAAGTAAGTCCGCCGGGCGAAGGGGCTTGTCGTGCCCATCAATCAAACCGATATCCACCTCCTTACCGGCCGAAATACCAGATCGGAAGCAGATATCCAAAAGGGTGTCGCGAACCAGGTTATGTCTATGCTTAATGCCAACGGTACCAGCACACGACACAGCATGGTCCCCAAAAATGTCCCCAACACAAACCCGGGAGCAGGCAGAGCAAGGCTTAGGTACCGGGAACAAAGGGACACCTAACCGATAGCTAAGGACAGAGCGGTAGGTCCTCCCATTCACGGTCTGCCCCAGCCCAGAGATGGGTACAGCGCGCAACCAGTCAGACGCGTGGGCACCCTGCAGAGACTTCCATAATACCACCTGTCGCCGAGTCAAGGAGAAAACCGATTCTACCGAAGCAGCAACCTTCGTGAAATATATATCTGCCAATTTCTTCATGAGTTTGGGGGCAGCGATCTCACTAGGATTACGGAAAAGGTCGGAACCGGTGGTCTCGCTAAACAGAGCCAAGGCCGCATCGAAGGTCGGCCCGGAAGTAGAGACGGCTGAAGGCCGAAGGAGCAAAGCCTGCAACTCAGAGGACTGAAGGCGAGAAGCCAAAAAGGTATAGTGCAGGACATCCCCGGCGCTGTAGACACCCAACCCTCCCAAATTAAAGGGAAGTGTGGAAAGACGCCACTGCCAATCCCCGAACCTGGGGCCGGACGCGGTGACAATGCGTTCCAGGCTAGACCGCAAAGCCGCGTCAAAGGTCTGAGCCGAGTCGAAGACCGAAGGGGGACAGGTACGCAGAGAGAAAGAAAGCTTAGAAATACCGGCACAAGCACGAAGTAACAACAGCTCGCACTGAGGGTCCTCAATCCTGGCAACCGAATCCATAAGCTCAATGGCTCTCGACACTCTCTTCGCCACAAGCTCACTGCTGAAAGCACGGCAGATACTGACAGGGCCACCAAGAACCTTGACACCACGCAACGGTCGAGAAATATCGTGAGGGAAAACACCCGGTAGTCGACTCCTAGGGTCTTCCTTAGGCCAAAAAACCTCAGTTTTTCCGACATTAAGGTGAAGGCCCAAGCGAGGACCATCCTCCATAATCAGCTCCAAAACCTTCCCCACGACCAAGGTATCCCCAACAATGGTGCCATCGTCCAAGTACCAAGCCTGCAAGCTCAAGGGAAAAGAATCCCGGATCTTGCAAATCAAGGGATGCAAGACCAAAGCGAAAAGAAGAGGGCCCAAAGGGTCACCCTGCTGGACCCCCTGACAAGACCAAAGGCTGTGCTCCCCGTAGAAAAGCCTGGCAGGCCGAGAGTAACAAAAATCGACCCAGCGGGAAAGAACAGGGCAACAACGGCGAACCTCGCGCAACATATTATTATTATTATTATTATTATTATTATTATTATTATTATTATTATTATTATTATTATTATTATTATTATTATTATTATTATTATTATTATTGTTTATTTATTTATTTTAGGAGCTGAAAATATTGGAGCTGGGCTGAAAATAGTAGAGCTGAGCTGAGCTGAGCTTATAGGAGCTGGGCTGAGCTGATACGAGCTGGGCTGAGCTGATAGAAGCTGAGCTGGTCTGAAACGGGCTGAAAATAAGCCGAAAAGAACAGGGCCTAAGTCAACAAGCTAAGCTAAACTAGAGAATGATAGAAGGGGAGAAAGCTAGACTAAGACTAAGGTGCCGGAGAAACAAACAAAGAAACGGGCTAGGATTAGGTCGGGGTCAAAGGGGTAACGGAATGGTCAAGGGAGAACTAGAGCGAAGAGGTAGTAGGGTAATCTAGGTTGGTCCGGGCTCTCGCAACTTAGACCCACCTAGAGGTTCATCCTATAACCCATCTCGGCGATACACATGACAAACGGGGTTCTAACGCGCTATAGTGGCCTAGGTCGCATCCGGGCTCTCGCTACTTAGACCGACCTAGGGGTCGTCCTCACCGGGCTCTCGCAACTTAATGAGGGAACCGAACCCACAAACAAACCATCACCCACAAGAGAAAGGCAAGAAAAACAAGCATTCTCAACTACTTAGTCAATCAAGCATTTCAACAAACAAGTGATGTGCACCAAACCAAGAGGAAACCCAAATCTTCCACCAACATCTCCAACAATCCCTTAATCACCCAATTAACACCCTAATCACCTTACTAACCCTAGCAAGAACACTAATCTAACATATCTAACCTAAAACTAACACTAACAAGAAGAATCAAAACAAACAACAAAACTATCATAATGGAACTAGTGAAACAATGAACCATCAACAAAACAAACAACAAAGATGCAAACTTTAATGAACAAACAAGATTAAGAGTAAAAAGGGAAAAGGATTATACCATACTAGAGAGGAATAAAAGAAGAAATCTTGCATAGATGGAAGAAAACCCAAATTCATCAACCAAGGTTGTCAATCTTGGTTGGATTCTTCAAGAATTCCCAAATTACAAGACTAAACTAGGATTAACAACTAATTACCGACTAATCTACACTAATCTAATCTAATCCAACCTAAAGTAGTCTAGGGTTTCAGGAGAGGTCAAGAATATAACATAAGATGGTGTCTTAATACATGAGGGGGGGTATATATAGGGTTTAAGAATGAAAGGAGAAGAAAAGAATTGAAGGCGTGCAGCAGCAGCATGGTCCCGCCCGGGACGGATTGGTCCCGCCCGGGACGGTTTGGTCCCAACCGGGACGGCCTGGTCTCGGCCGGGACGGGCTCCTCACAGTAACCTCTTCAATTGTGCACCCCATCCCGATCGGGATGAGGCCTTCCCGACCGGGATGGGTCTTGTAGGCCTCCCTTAAGAGCTTTTTGGTCCTTCCTTGCCTCTCATGGGATTCTCCTCGATTCTCGGGACTCGGGATCGGGTCTCGGAGGCTCGGGTCTCGGAGGCTCGGGATTGGGTCCCAAGGTCTCGGTGTCGATTCCAAGGCCTCGAGTCATCGTTCTTTTATCTCGTTGGCTCCAAAATGTGTATGTATCGAGTCGGAATCGCTCCAACTCTTCCAAATCGGTCTCGGGAACCTGAAACGAACTAAAGGAAGCATAAGAAGCCCATGAACCGCCCCCAAGGAGCGATTCCACAAGGAAAATGGGACTAAAACACAACAAATAGGCACTACAAACTACACTTATCAATTAACCTCGTCAAAAATACTACGAGTGGTAACAGCAGATGTCGGCTTGCTTGTGGATGAGCTGGCCGCTTGGTAACCCTTGGCAGAGGCCTTAGTGTGGCTCTCCAATCTCAGATCATCTTCAATTCTTGTCCCCATTTCAGTTAGGGCAGCAAAGTTGGGTATGATGGCGTACCGGAGATGGATCCGGTAAGCGGGAAGGAGGTTCTTCACAAAGGCTTCTACCAGCACTTTCTCGCTGGACTTGTCGACCAGTTTGACGCTTTCGGCCCTCCAGCGCTGAAGGTATTTCGTAAATCCTTCCTTTGGTTCCTGGGCCATTACTTCTAGGGTGCGCATTGTGGTCTGGATTTCCGTGTTGTCGGCGTAGTTTCGAGTGAATTCCGTCGCCACGTCATCCCAAGTTTTGTATTTCTTGGAATCGAGCCTGTAGTACCAGGCTCTTGGGTGCTTCTCGAGGGAAGAAGCAAACAGATGCTTGAACATGTTTGCCTTGACCCCCTTAAGGGCCATGAATTCCTTGAAAGCCAGGATATGTAATACCGGGTCTTTAGTTCCGTCGAACATTGGGAGGCCTGTCAGGTTGAGATTGGCAGGCAGCTCGTTGGTTAGGGGTGCATAGGCTCGAGCATTCTCCGTGTGGATTGAGTTGTGAGTCGACAGATTGACCTGTTCTTGTAGTTTGTGGACTGCGCTGGCCAATTCAGCTAATGGCCCGTCTTTCTCGACCCCACCGCTGGGAGTTCCTTGCTCCATAGCACTCACTCGGGTAAGGATGGCAATCTGATCCCCCCTCATTGTCGTGATCATAGTCTCTAACTTGGTCAACGAGGCCTTCAACTCATCTATAGATTGTTGCGTCATGGTTCTGGTGAAGGGTGGCCTATCTGTAAGAACACCGTGTAATCAGAAACGGATCCAGATCCCAGAATCAAATAGTACATCCCGAGCAGAGAAAAGGACTAGACTACAAGAAGACTGAAAACCGACTCCTAGACGGGTGACTCGTGGACGGTGGACTCTCTTTAGGATTTCGCAAAGTGGGCCTAGTCCCGTTCGAAGGAAGATCCATGTGAGAATTCCCCAGACTTTGGACTCGAACGTGTAAACGGGCTTCCCTGTGTAGGAGTTCGTCCTACGCAGGTGAGCCGTGCCTCGACAAATAAGGCGGACTGGGATGGGGGGAAATCCGTGATGTAAGATCGACGGAGTTTCGACGCTAGAGACTTTGACAAGTCAAGACAGGACCCAACACTGCTAAATATGGGTAGTCCTAAAGAGGAGGGTTTTGAAATAGAAGGTTTGGACCTGAAAAAGTGGGATCGGACGGCCCGATTTTTTTGGTGAAAACCGGAAAACGTGATCGGCCGGAGTTTTGGAAATTTTTGAAAAGGTTCGGGTAGCATACCGGCTATAAAAGGCTATTTTGAGTCAAAATCATAAGTCCTAAATTCGGTAGCTTCCCGGGTTTTGAAAGATGCATTTTTGAAATGACGGCTTTTTGTAAAAAAGGACAAGTAAATCAAGTAGCACGTAGTCATGGAAACAGTATAATGACACCATGTATGCTCTTAATCTAAGTCTCGGTCGGTCGAAATAGGGTCTATACCAACGACGATAGCTTTCTTGCAAATCAGGACGGACCTCCTAAGCCGAGTTGGTCTTAGAATATGCCGTAAAACCCATGCGAGTTCCGCCATCGAAGTCTTTAGCGCACCCATTTAGGAATGCACCGTGGTATAGTGGGACGTCGGTCACAAGTAACCGGACCGGGAAAGATTTGGGTTATGCATGAACCATCGAACTAAAACGCGTACATTAATAAACGAACGATTTCTTTTCGAGTCTCACCCTAGGAACCCCGATGACAAGTGGTACATCAGGAATCCCCAGCGGAGTCGCCAAATTGTGGACATGACATAGGTCCACCCCGACGCGGCCACGCGCGGGTTTGGGGAGGCGAATGAATCTCCATATGAGAATGGATCGAATTGAAATTTAAATCGAAGTTGGAGTCGCCACCGAACTTTGTGGGAGTTTGGGCCCGTTCGAACCCACTACATGTCGTAGTGGGCCGTGTACAAAATACGGCCCATTCCGATTTCAGAGTTTATTGGGTTCGTCCCTTTGCATTTGATACCGATACCGACGTTATCGGATACCGTGTATTGAAAGACTCTCGTTGCCAATGGATTCGGACATTCGGAAACCATGGTTCTGAGTAAGGGGTGAGGGTACGTGTTGGGAAGTTCATTGAGAACACCCAACCCCGCCCGCACTTAGCGGCCTTTACTAAGATATCGTTCGTTTTTGGTGTACGCGTGTTAGTTTGACGGTTGAATGATATGCAAAGAGCGTTTTGACTAAGCATGTGAACTATGGTTCAACTGCGTCGTTTAAATGCATCAAAGTTAACGTCAAAGTTGTTTTAGCATGCGATGTTCATTTTAGTACAATAAAACAAACAAAAAAACGATAACAGATTACAATATACGAGCGGCATACCACTCGGGATTACAATGCAACCAACTATACAACAATTGCGATAATAAAGTAACAAACGTACTAAAAGATGTAAACATGATATGAATGTGGCCTTGAGAAGTTTGAATCACGTGAAAGACTTAGCACGTGACGACCAAAGTCGTTAAAATAATTTTATTGGGACTCGAGACACGAAAGAAACTCGTTGTTTTGCTGTAACAGGAGCCACTCGATCGAGTCATGACAGGACTCGCTCGAGTGGTCCTTGAAAAAGGCTCCTGGTTCGGTTTTTGGGATGTCACTCGACCGAGAGTGGGCTACGCACTCGATCGAGTGCTCCATGTACGGACTGCTGTCCGGTTTGATTTTGACTCTAAAAATTGTTTTTGGTTTTGAAAATTGATTAAGTCGCGTAGAAATACAATGCAATTTATACTCGACTTGAATTCTGATACTCGTGATATTCGATATTCGGTTTATAGAATCGGTGTCAAATATTTAGAGTGGATTTTTGAAAAGTTATTTGAAAAATTGTTTCGAAAGTTGTTAAGATGCGATAATTCCTCCACGTCGTAATATGGAAATTACTCGGTTTCAACGGCCTTATCCTTAACATATTTTGACGATTGACACCTTTAGATCCGATATTCGACTATAGAGTCGATATCGAATCCTCAGGTACGACTCGTTATATTGAAAATAATGCGAAAATAGTAATGACGATACTAGATGCGATAAAAATAAAAGACGACATTGACTGACGACCATTGACGATAGACAACGACGGAAAACGAGAGGAGGAGGAAGACGAGAAAAACGTGAAAAAGAGAAGAGAAGAAGAGAGAATGGGATTTGGAACACCCTCAACCTACATGCTAATACTGGTCTCGATTAGGAACTCGTAGTAACGGCGCTTGCGTAGGAGTAACGAGAATCTAGCAGGGAGAGTTAAGGTGTTGTATTTTTGTATGATTTTGCTATAGAATTCCTAGGAAAATCGGACGGTATTTCGGTAGAGTTTTCCTAAGGTTGGCTAGAGAGTCGGGATGTATGTGTGATGGATGTCGGGAATTATTGTAGATGAACTGTGTAATTCTAGATGTGTGTGAATGTCTATTGTGTTGCATGTGGGGAGGTATTTATAGGAAAAATACCGACTTGGGATAAGAGATTCCTAGTGTTTGGATAGGAGAAGTGGTTTCTTGCCAAGGAAGAAAGCAACGGTTGAGAGGAAGTATAACTCCGTTGGTGGATAGCTTAAAGAGTAAGAAACTCCCGATTTTGGCTGAAAAAAGAGGCCACTCGATCGAGTGGTTCATGGCACTCGATCGAGTGCCTGGTCTAAACTCGGATCAGACTGCTTTTGATGAGCCCACTCGACCGAGTGAGCTAATCCACTCGATCGAGTGGAGCTGGACGGGTGAATGGCTCTTTTAAAAGATAAAATTTTATCTCTTACGGAATTGTTTAATATTTTTGTAGCTGATTTTTTGTGAGGAATCCGACTTCGATTTGGCTTCTCGAACATCGCGTCAGATATTTTTGGCTCGGGAATTGGCTTTGACCGGGGTTTGACTCGGTCGCTAAAAGACGGTTTTGTCCTTGGCCTCGGTTTTGACCAAATTAGTCTCATTTGACCAGAAACGACCCACTGGGCCTGAATTTGAGGTCGGTTTGGTGAGATTTTTACTCCGCTAAAAGCTCGCGCCAATTATCATTGATTCCGAGTCTAAATCGAGTGTATTTAGTCATGTTTACGTCCGATCATCATCGGGTGTTTTTCGGAAACTGCTATAGACACCTGGCGGTCAAAATATGGGTGTCTACACAAGCGTATCCTCTTTATATTTGTATACTCTTTTAGGTTAATCGTACCTAATTCTATTAGGTTTGGTACCACTGTTACTTCCATTTGTACTTAGTCTCTCAGTAAAGTTAATGAGAGACCGTCTCTCAGGAGACCTACTGCTTTCTGATTGAGGACACAAAAGAATACTCAAAGGTGGTTTCTGATAATCTTTCCCGATTATCTTCAACAATTCAGTACTGTGAGTTTATTCTTGCTTATCTTTTTTGATTATCTTCAACATTGCGGTACTGTGTGTTATATTGTTGTTTTTTAAAGCGATTTTTTGAAAATTGGGGTAATATAATTGCAATCTGCAATTATTTTCGTTCTAGGTTTAAATACGGTTTTACTACATTAGGATTCAAGTATCGATGATTATTCAAGTTATACAAATTCGGTATTCAATTCTCTCTGTTGTTATTTTTATTTGATGCTAATCAGGTTAACAAACAAGATGAAAAAAATCAGGAGAAAGCTGGAGTAAAGAGGGAAGTTGCTCATAAGGACGAAGGTATATAAACTTATACTCCATAGTGAACACCATATTGTCAATGTAAATGATGCATATTGATTTTTTGTTATTTATCTATAGTTGCATGTAAAAAGAGACGGGTAGAAGTAAAGGATGCTCCCAATTCTGATGATTCTAAGGATAATACTTTTGAGACACCGAAATCGAAATTGCATTTACTGTGAGATGCAGTTGTAGGTATTTGCAATAGTTGTTTTAATGATCCATTCATAGAACTTGAACTTATTAGATATGTCCTCTATACATATCATTTAAATCCTTTTTCTCACATTCAAATTTACATCTGCCGTCAATAAGCCTACAAACACTAGACGAAAGAGAGTTGTACATGCAATGAATGAACTCCCATCATTGACCACAAGGATGTTTCTTGAAAGTTTGTTTAAACTTCTAAGAAATTTGTTAGAGAAGCAAATTTCATATATTAAGGAATTGGGGTTTGGGGATATAATTCTTTTGAATGTAAGAGAAGTCCCAGCCAAGCTTGCTCATTGGCTTGTTTGCAATTTTAACCTCGATTCATCAACATATAAAGGTGGGACGTTTCGGGTTACAAATTTGGATGTACACATAGCAACCGGGCTTTCTATGGGACCAAAATCTTCCTTTCCAACGTATTTTGTCCTTACTCATGCGCACCCAAAAAATCTTCCTTGGAGGTCACCGATCGTAAGACTTCTCCTGGCCAAGCACGCTTAACTATGAAGTTCTTATCATGAGCAAACTAGAAAAGAAAGTGCATTTTGCTTACATTAGTAGTACTTATTATCCCTTTAAGGGAAGCTAATAAGTATAACATCTTAATTAACATGGGGTGTTTCAATCACTCCCACTTGAAGAACGTGGCGTCCTCGTTGCGCCTAACAGCATAACCGCTAACCCAGAATCCACCCCCGCTAAATGCAAACCACACGGGCGTAGGGTTACTCTAATATCATTTGTAACACCTTGGTCCAAACCTAGGACCGGAAATGTTAACCACGATAGCTCACCAGCCTTTGTACTGGTCTCATAGACCAACACGAGTCCTTTCCAGCGTATTTTGTCCTCACTCATGCATCCCAAAAACCTTCCCAGGAGGTCACTCATCCTAAGACTTCTCTCAACCAAGCACGCTTAACTGTGGAGTTCTTATCAATCATGGGCAAACTTGAAAAGAAAGTGCACTTTTTTTATACGTGTAGTATTTATTATCCCTTTAAGCAAAGCTAATAAAGAGGACATCTTCAATTAACATGAGATGTTTCAGTTCTAGTTCTCATTGCTGAATTGTGATCGTTGTATGGTTGGCCTTGGCATAGGTTGGATAAAGGTGTTGTGTGGATTGGGTGTGGTTGTGTTTTTCCATCAATCTTTGTGACGTTTTTTATTTATACGATG
This sequence comes from Agrostemma githago, assembly GCA_958450325.1. Classification (NCBI taxonomy): domain Eukaryota; kingdom Viridiplantae; phylum Streptophyta; class Magnoliopsida; order Caryophyllales; family Caryophyllaceae; genus Agrostemma; species Agrostemma githago. The sequence continues at coordinate 19,620,725 of OY288250.1, forward strand.
CTTCCTTTTATCCTAATAATATCCTTATTTAAGAGACTTTCTTGCAGCCTAAATGGTTATGTTCTTTATGGTCTTTATGGGGAGAGTATGGCACGCATTCAGGTGTTATGGGAGTGTTCGTTCAACTCTAGAGTCATTTTCTAGGGTGGAGTGGATTTGTAGGTTGGTCGAAGGGCGTCACTTTCTCCTTCTCGTTGATTGGGTTTGCTCCTCGGTTTGCTAGCCTTGTTCTAAGAGTATTTGACTACAAAAATGCAAGAGGTTTTCTTCCATTGATGACCGCTTTTCTGGACCTGTTCGTCACCTTTCCGTTCTACATGTATAGGGCGCAAGTGGATTTTGCTTGTGTCAATCGTTCTATCAGCGACCGCTTAATTAAAGTTTTTAGACTTGAAGATGATATGGTGAATGCTAACGCTCGTACCCTTTCTACTCAACATGTTTTGGCCCTTGCCCCTTGGACCTTGTTTTTAGCCTGGAAGATGATGTGCTTTCATCTCATTAGACCTTGTTTAAGTTTCGTCTTTTTCGTATTGTATTATGTTTTCCCCCGATCCCTCAACAAAAGAGCACACTTGTGTGTTATATCTCAACTTATAAAAGGGTCGTTTGTTACTCCTAAAGGTGTCAATGAGACGAGCAGCTCGACTCGGTCAAAGCTCGGCTCGTGAGAGCTCGACTCGGGCTAGGGCTTAGCTCGACAACTTAACGAGTCAAGCCGAGCAGGGCGTGACTCCACTCGAAAAGCTCGCGAGCTGCTCGATATAATGTTTAGTTAGTATTTTGCAATTATTCAAAAAGATACTTCAATAATTATTACTTAGGTTTTTAACCATATAAAATATCCTAACTGATTTACCTAATGCAATTTGTATATGTTTTCAGATTCCAATTTATTAAAACACATCGATGAATAAAAAAATCGTAAATTTTAATAGTTATAGATAAGATCAAGTTAGGCTCGAACTCAGCTTGAACTCACATTTTAGCTCGCAAGCTTGTTTGCGAGCCGAATTTTGTAAAGCCTTGGGTAAGCTCGAGATCGGTTCGAGTTCAAATTTTGCTTAACGAGCACTGCCGAGCAAGGCCAAGCTCGTGCTCAGAAAAAGATTCAACAATTCAGTTCGTATTATTTCATCGTGGATTTGGCTTTGCTAAAGCTCTCGAATAATTGCGAGTGTTACCGTAAACCATTGAGAATACATGATAGCCTCCGAAACCTTGGTTCTTATTCTTAGTGAACAATCAAAATTGATAAGCCAGAACACACCAACCTCAATTAATAATGCTACATTTGATCCGAAGTCGGAATGTTAACTGATTGTAAGTATGACAAAATAAAGCACAGTTCGAAAAGAACTCAACGACTAGGGCACAAAGCTATGATCTCTTATGTTGCAAAAATGATGCCGGAGCTGGTCAAGCTTCAGAAAAAAGAGAGCTAGAATTAATCCATGTACTCTATGCCTTCATCTTCATCGAGTTCCAGTTGACCCACATCAGACCCGCTAAAAAGTGACAAAAAGACAAGTACGGAGATAAACTGCGCTGCTAGAAAGTATTTGGCTCGTCGTCTGAATTTCTTCTCTTCCTCGGTTCTCTCCTTTTTCTGCTTACTTTTCGGCTTTGCACCTATTAGAATTTCAAAAGGTGGTAAGGTATAATATCTTACAAATCAACTCCTGAACAGAATAAGAGACTACAAAAATTCTGATTGTTAAATTTGGAAAGTTAAAATACAACTCTAATTGCCATGTACTCCATTGAAAGGTTTTGTACATCTGACAAAAATGGCCGCCTTAATAAGAATCTTAATTTTGGGCTTGATCTCAGCTGCTACCACTTTACTTGTTACACCATTAGACAATACCGTCAACATTGAGTTATCTACCACTATAGTGGAATCATTAGTACCTTAATATCCCATTATAGTGGAATCATTAGTACCTTAATATCCCATTTGAAAGATATAATATTATAAGTGTATTAATTGTGTGTGAAGAGTAAAGACATTAAGGACCCTTGCAGCTTAGTTTTAACCAATTTACAGCCCATTTAGAGAGGAAGTCTTACTCCATTTTGAAAAGCCTCCTTGCTTAGGGGTTGAAGACGAAGCATGCTCGTCAGAGGATGGAGCTCTTGACCACGCCGGTTGAACTGAAAAGTCCTCAATGAACTGTGCACAAAGCTTTTCAGCATATTTCGCAAGATTTCTATGATTCAAAAGCTTGTTCTTCAAAACAGACGTTTCCTACAAGTATTGTTCAAAATCATGCACTCAAGTTTAACCGACAAAAGGAGTCCAAATATATATATATATATATATATATATATATATATATATATATATATATATATATATATATATATATATATATATATATATTTTAGGCTCGAGCGATCTCATTGGTCCGTTCAATCAAACCTCAAATTAGTAAAGTATTATAAATAATTAAAAAAATCAATTAGAGAATCTTTTGATTATTACAATATATATTTAATTTATTATATTAATGTGATATTTTACAATTTTGACGTGAAAACCTTTAGAGTTCATTTTTTTAAAACATTATCGTAAAATAAATTATAAAAATGAAATAATTAGATTCGTGTTAAAAAATGCTTTCATTACAGTATAAATTTCATACCATTTGTTTCACATTATGTGATAAATTTATAACATATAACAGTTTTAAAATTATCCCACATCGACAAATTACAATATGATAATGAAATTTTATATTATAAATAAAGATTAATAATTCGTTCTTCGACATCTACCAAAAGTCTTTTTGAATCTCAAAAGAGTTTCTAAGACTATAAACTTAAGTAATTATCCTACATCGAGATGATGAAATTTTATATTATAAATAAAAGTAATCATTCGTTTTAAATATCGACTAAAAAACTTTTGATATATAAGACTGCAAATTTAAAATCATCCTATATTTTCAAAATTACAGTGAGTTGATGAAATTCTATATTATCAACAAGAGTAATGATGTATTTTTTTTATCTTAAAAAGAGCTGATGGAATACTATAAACTTAAATAAATTATTTCACATCGAAAAATATGATAAGTTGATGAATTCTATATTATAAATAAAACTAATCATTCGTTATTAAATATCAATCAAAAAAAACTTTTAAGTCTTAAAAAGTCTCTTAATAAAACTACAAACTTAAGTAAAAATAATCTCACATCGAAAAATTATAATAAGGTGATGAAACTTTATATTATAAATAATACTCCGCAATAACCATGTGCTCTTAGATATTAACCAAAAATATTTTGAGTCTTAAACTATATATTAAGACTATAAACTTAACTAAAACTATCTCAAATTTGAAAAATTACAAAGTTTCATCAAACATAAATATTTTGAGTCTTAAAAAAGTTGTTAAGACTATACACTTAAATAAAAAAATTATAATAAGGTGATAAAATTTTATATTATAAATAAAACTAAAAAAAATTCTTTAGACATCAACGAAGTTAAGTAATTCTCCCACATCGAAAAATTATGATGAGCTTATAAATTTGTACTAAAGAAGAGTAATCATCGTTTTTAAATATCAACCAACAAAAAAACTTTTGTTTTTTTAAAAAACCTATGATGGAATTATATGTCATTGTTTTTTAAATTATGATGAAGTCATGAATTTGTAATCTTGAGTTTACAAAGGGTCTTAATAAGACTACAAACTTAAAATTATCCCACATCGAAACAATTAAAATAAGTTACGGTAATGATTCTATATTATAAATAAGACTACAAATTTTAGTTAAATTTATCCCACATCGACAAATTATAATAAGGTGATTGATTTTTATATTATAAATAAGACTAATTATTTGTTCATAGATTCTTAGATATCAATCAAAATCGTTTGAGTCTTAAAGAAACTATTAAGACTATAAACTTAAGTAAATTATATCCCACATCGAAAAATTATACCCCTCTCTTTTGAGTCTTAAAACACTCTTAAGGCTATAAACTTAGGTAAATTATATCCCACATCAAAAATTATACTCCCTTCGATTAAGGTCCCTCACAAATATTAAGGTAATGGAGAAAAAAATAGTGAACGAAGAGAGTATAATAAGACGATGAAATTCATTAAAATACCTCCTCATAAATATTAAGAAGATCCCTCAGTTGATTAAATTCTATATTATAAATAAGATTAATCATTCGTCCTAAAAAAAGTTCTTAACGAATAATTATCTCGCATCGAAAAATGAAGATGGATTGATATAATTCTATATATTATAAATAAGTGTAATCATTCGTCTATGAATAAATGTTCTTAATTAGACTATATCTAAACTTAAATAAATTTAAGTAAAATTATCCCACATCGAAAAATTATGAATGAATTTTTATTATTATATAAATAAGAGTAATCATTTATCCAAAATATATAATAATATAATCCATATGTTTATACTAAAAGTGGAATATTTTAAATGTTTAAATACAACCCTTAATACCGACAAAAAACTTTTGAATCTTAAAAAACTTTTAATATACAAGACTAATGTAAATTATCTCACATCGAAAAAATTGAGAGCTGATGGAAGACTATAAACTTAAATAAATCATCCCACAACGAAAAGTTAAATAAAAATAATAAACTTAAATGATAAGTTGATGAATTCTATATTATAAATAAGACAAATCATTCGTTTTTAAATATCAATAAAAAAAACATTTAAGTCCTTAACAAGACTACAAAATTAAATAAAAATAATCTCACATAAGGTGATGGAACTTTATAGTATAAATAAGACTAATCATTCATTCTTAAATATCAATAAAAAATTCTAAATCTTAAAAAGTCTCTTAATAAGACTATTACAAAATAAGGTGAAACTTAGATCCCACATCCGAAAAATTATAAAGTTTCATCAAACAAAAATCTTTTGAATCTTTTGAGACTACATCAACCAACTTAAGTAATTCTCCTACATCGAAAAATTATGATGAGGTTATGAATTTCTACTAAATAAGAGTAATCATTGTTTTTAAATATTAACCAACAATATTTTGAGTTTAAAAAAGTCTTAATAAGACCACAAAATTAAAATTATCCCACATTGAAACAATTAAAATAAGGTACGGTGATGATTCTATATTATAAATAAGACTACAAATTTTACTTATATTATCCCACATTGACAAATTATAATATGGTTATGGTTCTATATTATAAATAAGACTAATTATTTGTTCATATCAATTAAAATCTTTTGAGTCTTCAAAAAACTCTTAAGACCATAATAAGACGATGAAGTTCTATGGTAATGAAATTCTATATCATAAACAAGACTAATCTACGTAATCTTATGAGGTGATGAAATTCTATATCATAAGTGAATAATCTTATGGTTTTAATCGAAAAAATTAAAATAAGGTGATGATTCTATATTATAAATAAGAGTAATCGTGCGTTTTTCTGGGTCTTTAAAGCATATCTTAAAACTATAAACCTTGGATAAATTATCCTATATCGAAAAATTATGATGAGGCAGTAGAATCTTATATTATCAATCAAAAAAAATTATTCGCATATATTCTTTTGAGTTTTAGAATAAGCTTTAAGACTATGAATTTAGTTGAAGTTAAGTTTGATTACTAATATCATGTGATCATCTTATTTATTATAATGATATAGATTGATCAAGTTTCTTATTTAACGAATATACATCATCAATGTAATTAAGCCAATTAACCCGAAACCAACTAACCCGTGCAACGCACGGGCTTTAATCTAGTATATATATATATATATATTAGGCTTTTTTCAAGCGATCTCATTGGACCGTTCAATCAAACCTCAAATTAGGAATGTATCATCAATAATAAAAAAAATCAATTAGAGAATCTTTTGATTACTACAATATATATTTAATTTATTATATTAATGTGATATTTTACAATTCTGACGTGAAAACCTAGAGTTCATTTTTTTAAAACATTATCGTAAAATAAATTATAAAAATGAAATAATTAGATTCTTGTTAAAAAATGCTTTCATTAGAGTATAAATTTCATATCATTTGTTTCACATTATGGGATGAATTTATAACATATAACAGTTTTAAAATTATCCCACATCGACAAATTACAATATGATAATGAAATTCTATATTATAAATAAAGAGTAATAATTCGTTCTTGGATATCTACCAAAAGTCTGTTGAATCTCAAAAAGTCTTTCTAAGGCTATAAACTTAAGTAATTATCCTACATCGAGATGATGAAATTTTATATTATAAATAAGAGTAATCATTCGTTTTAAATATCGACCAAGAAAAACTTTTAAATTATCCCACATCGAAAAATTATGGGGTGATCGAATTCTATATTATAAATATTAGTAATCATTCGGTTTTAAATATCGACTAAAAATCTTTTGATATATAATACTGCAAATTTAAAATCATCCCATATTTACAAAATTACAGCAAGAGTAATGATGTATTTTTTTTAATCTTAAAAAGAGCTGATGGAATACTATAAACTTAAATAAATTATTTCACATCGAAAAATATGATAAGTTGATTAATTCTATATTACAAATAAGACAATCATTCGTTATTAAATATCAATAAAAAAAACTATTAAGTCTTAAGAAGTCTCTTAATAAGACTACAAACTTAAGTAAAAATAATCTCACATCGAAAAATTATAATAAGGTGATGAAACTTTATATTATAAATAGTACTCCGTAGTAATCATGTGCTCTTAGATATTAACCAAAAATATTTTGAGTCTTAAAATATATATTAAGACTATAAACTTAACTAAAACTATCTCACATTTGAAAAATTATAAAGTTTCATCAAACATAAATCTTTTGAGTCTTAAAAAAGTTGTCAAGACTATACACTTACATAAAAAAAATTATAATAAGGTGATGAAATTCTATATTATAAATAAAACTAAAAAAAATTCTTTAGACATCAATGAAGTTAAGTAATTCTCCCACATCGAAAAATTATGATGAGCTTATGAATTTGTATTAAAGAAGAGTAATCATCGTTTTTAAATATCAACCAACAAAAAAACTTTTGTTTTTTTTTTAAAAACTATGATGGAATTCTATGTCATTGTTTTTTAAATTATGATGAAGTCATGAATTTGTAGTCTTGGGTTTATAAAGGGTCTTAATAAGACTACAAACTTAAAATTATCCCACATCGAAACAATTAAAACAAGTTACGGTAATGATTCTATATTATAAATAAGACTACAAATTTTAGTTAAATTTATCCCACATCGACAAATTATAATAAGGTGATGGATTTTTATATTATAAATAAGACTAATGATTTGTTCTTAGATTCTTAGATATCAATCAAAATCTTTTGAGTCTTAAAGAAACTATTAAGACTATAAACTGAAGTAAATTATTCCACATCGAAAAATTATACCCTTCTCTTTTGAGTCTTAAAACACTCTTAAGGCTATAAACTTAAGTAAATTATATCCCACATCAAAAAATTATACTCCATCACAAATATTAAGGTCCCTCACAAATATTAAGATAATGGAGAAAAAAATAGTGAACGAAGAGAGTATAATAAGACGATGAAATTCTAATAAAAGTAGTCATTTCTCCAAATTATATTATAAATAAGATTAATCATTCGTCCTAAAAAAAGTTCTTAACAAGGTGATAGAATTATATGTGATCTTTCGTTCTTAGATATTAACCAACAAAGTTAAGATGGATTGATGGAATTCTATATATTATAAATAAGTGTAATCATTCGTCTATGAATAAAAGTTATTAATTAGACTATATCTAAACTTAATTAAATAAATTTAAGTAAAATTATAATTATAATAAGGTGAATATTTATTATTATATAAATAAGAGTAATCATTCATCGAAAATATAGAGTAAATTAAAATTATTCCCTTTTAAGATGCCAATTTTAAAATTTACTCCCTTTTGAAATTTTTGTTAAAAATAACTCCCAAAATCTATCAAAAGTTCAAAAATTACTCCAAAATATATTTTTTGGACGAAAATGTCCCTAACTTTTTTATGCCATAATACTTAACCTCACCCTCTAGCCAAGGGCATTTTCGTCCTAAAAATAAATTTGGGAGCAGTTTTTAAAATTTTGATAGATTTTGGGAGTTATTTTTAACAAAAATTTCAAAAGGGAGTAAATTTTAAAATTGGTATTTTAAAAGGGAGTAATTTTTAATTTACTCCAAAATATATAATAAGATAATCCATATGTTTATACTAAAGTGAAATATTTTAAATGCTTAAATACAACCCTTTGAGTTAAATACTGACAAAAAAACTTTTGAATCTTAAAAAAGGTTTTAATATACAAAATTACAAACTAAAAATCATCCCACATTGAAAATTGTGATGAAATTCTATACTTCGTATTATAATTAAGAGTTAAAAAGAGCTTAAACTATAAGCTTAAGTAAATTATCTCACATCGAAAAAAAATTGACGAGCTGATGGAAGACTATAAACTTAAATAAATCATCTCACATCGAACAGTTATGATAAGTTGATGAATTCTATATTATAAGTAAGTCTTAAGAATTCTTAAATATCAATAAAAAAATATTTAAGTCTCTTAATAAGACTACAAAGTTAAATAAAAATAATTTCATATCGAAAAATTATAATAAGGTGAAACTTAAGTAAAACTATCCCACATCCAAAAAATTATAAGATTTTATCCAACAAAAATCTTTTGAGTCTTAAAAAGGTTCTTAAGACTATACATAAAAGACTAACTATAATTTTTTCCTTAGACATCAACCAACTTAAGTAATTCTCCCCATCGAAAAATAATGATGAGGTTATGAATTTCTACTAAATAAGAGTAATCATTGTTTTTAAATATCAACCAACAATATTTTGAGTTTAAAAAAGTTTTAATAAGACTACAAATTAAAATTATCCCACATTGAAACAATTAAAATAAGGTACGGCGATGATTCTATATTATAAATAAGACTACAAATTTTACTTAAATTATCCCACATCGACAAATTATAATATGGTTATGGTTCTATATTATAAATAAGACTAATTATTTGTTCATATCAATCAAAATCTTTTGAGTCTTCAAAAAACTCTTAAGACCATAATAAGACGATGAAATTCTATGATGATGAAATTCTATATTATAATAAGACTAATCATTCATCCTTAGGTGATATAATTCTACGAAGTAATCATGCATCCGTCTATGAATAAAAGTTCTTAATTAGACTATATCTAAACTTAATTAAAATTATCCCACATCGAAAAATTATAATAAAAGATGATCAAATTCGATTATATAAATAAAGAGTAATCGTCTATCATCTAACATAGATATAAAAACAAACTAAAATTCTATATTATAAATAAGAGTAATCGTGCTTTTTTCTGGGTCTTTAAAGCATATCTTAAAACTATAAACCTTGAGTAAATTATCTTATATCGAAAAATTATGATGAGGCGATAGAATCTTATATTATCAATCAAAAAAATTATTCGCATGTATTCTTTTGAGTTTTAGAATAAACTCTTAAGACTATAAACTTAGTTGAAATTAAGTTTGATTACTAATATAATGTGATCATCTTATTTATTATAATGATATAGATTGATCAAGTTTCTTATTTAACGAATATACACCATCAATGTAATTAATCCGATTAACCCGAAGTCAACTAACCCGTGCAACGCACGGGCTTTCATCTAGTATCAACTAAAACAAGGAAAACACATAGTCTGAAAGCGCTTGAACCTAAGTCCAGAAGAACAGCCATTATAGTATGTAGTACTAGTATTATACAATACTAGAACAGAGAAATAGGTCACATTGCTCGGGAAATACATTAATTAATTCATTGCAACAGCTACCTATACCTTCTACTCTCACGATTGCATTTTGTGATGTATAGGCCACATTTACATTGCAATGATCGAGATCAGGCAGGGTAGCCCAACAGATAATCTTGAGATCAATAGTCAAATACTCAAACGGGATTTAATACAATCGTTATTACACAAAAGAATAGGCATGATCATAGTAAACCATGGCATTCTATTCCCTTAATTTTCCACATTGTAGCCAAACAATGGATTAGTTAAAAATCACATACTTGGATTACCTTTGTATCACTTCGCATTTTCAGACTAAACAAATAAAAGTTACCAGGCCATTTAATGGGCATTCAGGTGAGTTGATGAGATAACTAGAGGGTATTGGGCAGTCGTAAGAACATTCATCATGTATAGAAAACTTACTGGTAGAACCTGAAGCACAATCAGGGCATGCCCAAGGAAAAAGGCATCCAAACTATTGGGCCTGCATGACCAGAAAATGAGAAAACCCAACCATTCTAAATTAGCTTTAATATTCATACATTTTCTTAATATTTTGAAAGAAGAACTTGCTTTGACATTTACAAGGCACCTGCTATCAAATAGGAAAGATTCGTCCCCCAGCTGAGTTGAGAGAGCTTCGTATCCCAGGTTTGCCTTTCTGTAGATCTGCACAAATTTCAGCAGAAATAGGGTTGCAGATTGAAATAAGAAATCCAACAGCTCAAAACTAACAGCACTATGGGCAAACAAGAAAGTTCGACATGTAAACTCCAAACATAGCTTGCAACGCTTTAGAATGCATACATAAGATAATCATCCAACAGAAGAATATACTCCCTCTGTTCACTATCTTTTGTCCCGTTTCGTTAAAATACACCTCACAAATAATGATGAAATGAGGCAAAAGATTATGAACGGAGGGAGTATAAGATAGTCATCCAACAACAATTCATGTAATTGGAATTAAAATATATATATATATATATATATATATAGGAAATGAGTCCGTCCCGCGAATCACAGTCACATGATCAAATCACATGAATGGCTGAGATTCAGCGTCATCTTCATCATATATAATCTTACTGTTACAGTAACAGAACACTATTACAGTAACACAACTATCTTACTATTACAATAACACAACTATCTTACTGTGACACTATCACAGTAATAAGGAATTACAATAATAATGTCACAGTAATAATGTTACAGTAACAGAACACTATTACAGTAACACAAATATCTTACTGTGACACTGTCACACTATTACAGTAACACAAGTATAATTATATAATACTGATACAGTAATCATATTACTGTAACATCATGGATTCAGCATAGTGATGGGCAGCAGATACTTTCCCTTTCACTACCTCGCCGATTATCAGAATGCCTGACGAATGAGAGGTATAGACTTCTAAAAACCAGAAACTGAATGAGACATATTACTGAATATTCATTTGATATTATTTGATATTACTGCAAAGAAATAGACATATTATTGCAAAGAAATAGTGAGGGAAAGGGCGAAAGGGAGGGGAGTAATATTGAAGATATGAGTAGGATATCGATGAGCTACTAGTAACTAGTAACTAGTTGAGTAAACGATCAAAATAATTAGAGGCAGACATGATCAGACTTTGGAGGTCGGAAGCTAAGATTCGATCAACAATCAACACCTTGGATTGGCGGTTGAAAAGAAAAGGAAAAGAGAGGGAGGGGGAGAGGGAGGCGTAACCGTAGAAGCGGCGAGGATGTTGCGGCGAGAGAGGGCGGAGGCAAGGCGGCGACAGCGGTGGTAGGTGTGGAGCCAAGTGTAGGTAAGGCGGCCGTGGATGAGGGAGGCGCGGGTGGGGTGGACGGTGGCGGCTCGTTCGAGGAAGTGAAGCGGTGTGAGAGCCGGGGTAGATCATCTATGTCTTCCATTCTCTTCTCTAAGTTCATGGAATGTAGGGAGAGGGATGCATGACATCTTGCTTTGTGTGTTTTTTAACGAGAGCCGTTGATCTCATTAGATCTAATGGCCCTAAATTACGGGACGGACTCATTTAATGAGGAAGACTCACCGAATCCTCTCTCTCTCTCTCTCTCTCTCTATATATATATATATATATATATATATATATATATATATAACACAGCGAAAGTTATACCTCATCATTCATTCTTTCAGCATTTTCATTGTTAATCCCAAGGCAGCGCTTTGCAGCATGAACTTGCTTATAGTACAGAATTGATCCAATGGGCCATGGAAGATCAGAAAAATAGAGATTCTGAGTAAATTTTTTGTCTGAAGTTATCCAAAGTTCATATGTAAGAGCATCCACAAGCCAGCTTTCGACCATCGCCTTCATTGATATCCATTCCGGAATAGAGCGAAAATCGGAGTCCAAATCAACAATGCCATCCTCTCTCAAGGACTCAATGACCCCACCCTTCTCATTATTGTAGGCCACATACGTACCAGATTCAATATAAGGTATTTGATCTAAGAAAATAGAAAAAAGAATGTTACAAACAAAAGTACTTATTATAGCATATTGAAATTGAAAGACGGGTGATGAGAGGAAGCTTGAAATCAGTTTCATCAACACAGCTAAATTGGGTGGAGGCTTGAAATCAGTTTCATCAACACAGCTAAATTGATAATTACGAGAAAAATGTACAGCAGTATCATGCATCAAATATTTGCAAGAATCAGAATGAAAAGATAGTCAAGAGAAACCCAAGACCTTTTATCATGCTATGACTTTGAGTAAACTTCATGCAACTGTTTCCACAGACTCTACGGATGCACAAGATCCATTGTTCAAGACTAACGCCGAAACACAAGTTCAAACGTACACATGCACACAATACTATATTCCCTGTTATTTGTGGTATACATCTTTGCTTAAGTGATTCATATAAATATATGCCTCAAGAATAGTCTTTAATCCTCAATTACTACAAAGGGGTTAATAGATATTTGGAGCCCAACTTTTTTTAGATAAAAAGATAAAAGACTCCAACATGCCATACTTCATGAACTATTGTATCTCCCGAAACAAGAAAAGGTATCCAATGAACATAACTCATACGGATAGATACTCAAGAAAAGCCTCCTCTATTTCCCAACTTGCAAAGACAGCCAAACTCCTATATGTGTTTATTAATGGCATACCTAGTTCATACAGACTTTCACAGCCATACACTTCCACATGCCCACTTAGTGTGCCAGATGCATAACTTGCTGTTTTTGGATAAGTGTGTGCCAAATACTTAAAATCATAACAAGTTCAAGAGTCAAGACAAATATGTTGGCCCCCGTTCACTTGCGCATAATTACAAGTAACCACATTACTTTTTCAATAGACATCACCATCGAATAACAGATAAAGGTGCCACAAGCCTTTTTAAAATTAGTGCACTATGGAGCAGGTAAATCATGAAGAGAAGAAGAGAAAGATGCATATAGCAAAAACCAAATGATTGCTCTAAGAAATATTACCACTAACTGATTTATGTCAAATTATCTAGGGTACAAAAGTTTTCTTGGTTATATAAAAGAGAAATTAACATTATCAACAGTATGTTGTTAAGGAGCAGCAGACTGACCAAAGAAACACAAATTGGCTAGCGTTCAAGCCTCAACGTCAACACTCAACAATATATTTAGTATCCATATAACCAGCTGTCTAGGTCTTATTGAACTTCAATTATATCATAAACATAAATCTAGCATGAGCTTCATCCACCAAAGGTTGCAATTTTTCATTCTACTGGCTGTAATGTATTTCTCCTATAAAAACAGTATGTGAGTCCAAAATGATTTAGACCTGGCTAAGATGAATAAGCACAAGAAATTGTCACTTGATGAGTGTGAGGTGATAAAAGCTATGATAAAGTGGAGAGAAGGGAAAAACGAGTTAAATTACATTGACAGTCCCTCATGTAACTGTATCCTCTCTGATTCTGAGTTAGGTACTATTCAACTTTGGTTGTCATTGACGGGTTATAAAGGGTTTTTTATGTCAGCCAACCAATCCCTAATCATGGATTAAGGCTCCGATTGTTGTTAATGTTGTTCCCTGTTGGTAATCCGAAGACTGTTAAACATAACATGAGTGAGAGAGTGGGAGAATACGAGGCACCAGCACTACCAAGGGAATATTGTTGTTTTTGTTGTTAATAATCCTCTTTAAAATCCAGGGAAAAAAGGAAGTTGCTGCAAAAAATGCACGTATATGGAAACTACAAATTTGTTTGAAAACACCATGCATGCAGGCCTTCACATCGCGCCTTGATCCTTCATCGTTCGAGTGCACCTCACGTGTATATAAGCACTTATCTAACCAATATGTTCTCCCTAGTGAGTAGTGATTAACAATATTACACTTCAAAATACACTCTACTTCACAGTACTGCTAAATGCTACGGAGTAATCTGTAACATAAAAACCACCCTAAAAGTCTTCCTAGTTCCCCCAGATTTCCAGTCTTTCCAAATATTGAAGTTCTTATTCAGCAACCCACTGAAACACATGTAGTTTTTACCAAAAACATCATTAACCCGGCGTCTCAAGGTCTCCCTAAATTGCGAGGCAAGCGGGATCAGATTTAGGCAGGCTTACCCTTATGTTATTACAGCTGTCAAACAGCATTTCTGCTCAAAAATTAGATTAAGGGCATTACAAAAACAACAATATCTAGCAGATAAATCAACAATAGAATGAATTGAGCGCATCACATTTCAACCTTCCAAGAGTAACCCAGAACAATAAAACAAAATCAAACAAAAACCATCTAATCACATCCCATAATCAAAACTACCTTGAAAAAAAAGATGGAAACTTTAGAGTAATACCTGAATCAGGGAAGGTGGAATTATAGCACAGATCAAAAGAAACATTAGAAAATTTGAGATATAAGAAAAGGGGTAAACTTTTAGGGCATGCAGTGGGGAGACCAAAGCAAGGCTTCGTTGTGACAAGAGTCAACTTCCCTACTCTTGATTCTTGCATTATTATTGCTTGAATCACTGATGAACAAAAATGATTGTTAGGTAAACTTTAAAGGCCAATGGCAAATTAAAATATGGAAGATGAAAGAATCGGTGAAACTGAATGACAGAATGAATCAATGATGGGGTTAAGATTCTTGAGAGGGGTAGAGAAAAGGTTTTAGATGCTTGCACTACGGGTTTTTCTTGGAACAAAATGCCAAATTGGGGGTAGGAAAAGTTTCAACGGGTTCACTTAATCGCAGATAATACTCGAACCTAAGATCAACCACAATGATCAGAGTTGTTCATTGTCGTCATGTTACCGCCTCATCACTTAAGAGCACCCCCACAATCGTCGTTTTCATCTTTTTTTTCATCTTATGTTCTTTCTTTAGTTCAATCGTCCATCTCATTTATCTCCACTCACAATCTTCTTCTTTTTCATCTCACAAAAAAGCATTTCACACTCATTTCATCTTCTACTTTCATTATCTCTTCTACATTATCATACTCTACACATTTACCCATCAAATTTTACTTTAACCTAATCATCCCAATCATTTATTTTCATACTTTTATGATTGAGTTATTTAACATGAAAAATCTCAACTTTGGGTGGTATTACATAAATAAAATATACTTTAATTAATATGTGAATAAACTCATGTATGAGATACGTCATACACGAATGGAATCACCTCATTAATGACCGGATCCAGTCATTAATTAACACAACTTCATCTTCTGTATTCCTACTTTAATGTCGATTCTTCCCCTAAACCCGAATTCTCTCCCCTAAACCCTAATTTTGTGCAACAATTCTCGAAATCCATAGGTAATCCATCAAATTCATGTTCTTCGAATTCATGGGGATCCAACATCTTGAAAGATGTTTTATGCAACCACAAGTTACGGGCAGTGATTAAGACTATCAAGAAGGGAGAAAACACTAGGAAGAAGTTTTATGGATGTCCATTATGGCGAGTAAGTTCAATAAGTACGATTATGATTGTTATCAGTTAGTTTAGTAACATCAATTTAATTATAATTCTTTACCATTGTAGCATAATGGGTGTAGCTACTTCTTGTTGGTGGAATCAAATGTTGAACCTTAAGTAAGGGGTTGCGAAATTGTTGATTTGAAAAGGTATGACTTGGAGGAAAAAGTCATGAAACTGAAGATGAAGAAACAAGAATTGAAGATAATGGAGGTAGTTATGGATTTCAGAACAGATTTGAAGAAGCATATGAAGGGAGAGAAAAAAACAATTGTTGGGTTGTTGGGTTCCTAGATTTTTTTTTGCAATATGTCTGTTGTTTAAGAAGAAGAAATAGCAGCATGTAGTTTGTAATGTAGCAGTAGCAGTGGTCAATTTGTAGTAGTAATTGGTTGGTCAATTTGTAGTAGTAATTGGTTAGTTATTGTTCAATTTATGGACAAAGTTTCTGGGTAATCGATGTTTTAAGATTGACATTTCAGTGTACATCACAAACATTAACATTTAAGTAATTAATGGTTGAAGTAACAAAATTGATGAAAAATAACTCGCAAACTAAAGTTGGATAAACTGGGATAAAGTTTAGCATTCTTACCATTCTCATTGTCAATAACAAAATGGAGCCTTAATATTCAACCAACAAAGTAGCATCCTGAACATTGCCACTGTCAATAACAAAATACAACCCTAACATTCAACAAACACAGTTTTCGAGTACTAGTTAACACTACATCAGAACCGGCTAAGACCTTATTGAAAGCCAAAATACAACAACACAGTTTTGGAGTAGCACTAATTAACATTAGTTATTAGAAGCTTGAGTCGATACTTCCATCGCGTTTATGGACCTTGGCCCCCCCTGAAGTTCCTGGCAGATTAGTAACAAGTGCGGAGGTGGCTGACTTTCAAGCTTGTGTGAACGCTTGTGGCTTATATGATATTTACTCTACAGGAGCGTATTTTACCTGGAATAACAAACGTGATGTGCAAGGTCGAGTATTCAGTAGAATTGATAGGGTGTTGATCAATGATAGTTGGATTCTCCAAGGACCAACTGAGACAGTTACTTTTCTACCTGAAGGCCTTTATGACCACAGTTCGTGTATCCTTAATTTTTGGGATGGGGACAGTGGTTCAAGCGGAGTGAAACAAAGTTTTAAGTATTGCTATGTGGGGGCACTATGATAGGTTTCTTGATATTGTGCAGGAAGCCTGGAAGCAGCAAGTCCATGGTTTTAGAATGTTTCAAATGATCAAGAAACTTAAGTTACTAAAGAAGCCTTTGAAGGAATTGAACAAATCCTGTTTTGGAGACATAGAAAATGCTGCCAAGGTTGCAGGTCTCTTGCTTCAAGAACTTCAGCACAAATTACATCTTAATCCAAATGATAAAGTTATCCAACATGAGGAATCAGGAAGATTCTTCAGGCTATATATGCGGGAGCGGTGTATTTGATCTGGAATTGTAGAAATCAGTGCAGGATTGAAAGAATAGTGCGGCGTCCTGAGATTCTCGTGCAGCTACTTAAGGTGCAAATGAAACAACGAATTCGTAGGGATACGTTAGTTTATTCTAGCAAAGGTAAGGAATGGATTGAGAGGATTTGTAAGGTTTAAAGGTAGTGTAATGTTGAGGCTAGTGAGCCTGATTATATTGTATTGGTGCAAATGCTTCATTGATTAATATAAATTCACATTTCACCAAAAACAGCACGCCCATTCCAACTGGTGGCCTGGATCTTCCTCCAAAACCGCCTCTTGCAGCCCATGTTCTCCCCCCTCTTCCTGACCTTATCACTCTGCCTCCCCTTCCAACTCGTGCTTCTTTTGCGGTTGTATCATGGTGGTTGTCGGAGACAGGAGGTATTTCACTTGTGGAAGCCTCTACGCTGAGTCTTGGTCGGCCTCTTCCACTTTTTGGTTGTGGTGAAACAATTTTATCTTTATCAAGACACCTTCTTTTGTTGTGAGTTTTTAATTTGCAAATGTAACAAGTCATTTCAACCTCTTGCTTTGTAAGCTTGCCACTCCGCATTGGATCCTCAAAATGGTCTCTTTTTCCATTCTTCCTCGGCGTGCCAGGTCCAACTTTTATTGAAGGGGACAGTGCCTCTGAGAGCAAGAGGACTAATAGACCCACTGTATGTCTTAATGTAAGTCTTCCTCTTGTACCAATCAGAAATATATTCCTCTAGGTGTGCATGGATATAGAATATAGCGGCCACAACATGAGAACATGGTATACCAGTCAACTCTCACTTTCTGCAGGTACATCTTCTTGCTTCTTGACAAGGCTAAAGTTGTATCACCTATATCAAAATAAACCTAACAAACAACTAACAAATAGCTAGCGGCAAGTAAGGGCCGAATCCACAGAGAAACGGATGAATATCGCTAATTATCTAAATTCGACTCTAAATTATTTAATTTCGTTTTGTTGGAATTGTTATCTAAACTAATACAATTATGTAAATTAAAGGGTTCTAATAATATTAAAGAGATCTAGGGCTTTCCGGTTCACTATGCAATTAAATTGGTAAAGTTGATTAATCATTTAATCAATCAATCAATCACAGTTATTTAGAGCAAAGACACGGCCTTTCGGATCTTAAGTCAACCTTAGGATAGATTCTGACCGGCTCTCACAACTTACCAGATTATCCTACCCACTTACTTGTAAGTCTACCCTTAGCAGGTTTTCGATCTTAGGTTCGGGTTCCTAAACATTCAACTAGTTCAACATCTCAAACTAGCAAAATAACGATACAAGACAAGTCGTAAGGCAATAACATATGAATGATAAATCAAATAAATAATTAAACTAACATCCCCAATTCAATTAACATAAATCCTCTTCAACCCTAGAAGAATAAATTAGCTACTCATATTAAGGGTTAAAGCAATAAAGAATTTAAGCATAATAAAAGATAATATGAAACTAAGAGAAAAAGAAGAAATACCAATTACGTAGAACGAAAAGATTGAATAATAACTAAAAGTACCGCTACAAGCTTGCATAATCCCGATGCTAATAATAATAAGTCTAAACTAAAGTTCTGAATGTGAAAGTGTAATTAAAATCTAAGCCTAAGAAGGGTATATATACTAATAATGGTAAGGAGTCTCATTACTCCTACTTTCCTAAGGACTAGGAGAAACTAATTAGGAAAGAATATCCGTAAAATAAGAGTTATGCTAAGTTACGGAGTCTAGAAACTAAAAATCCCACGAAATAGCTTCAAACAGGTCGGTTCGGGTCTGTCCCGATCGGTTCAAGGGTGTCCCAACCGGTTTGGGTCCATCCCGACCGGTTCGGGTTTTCCTACATTGCGCGATGAATTTGAAACGCTTTCTGTTTCTTTGTTACTTCTTGGATTTGAACGTGTGACACATCGTTGGAAAGCTAAGATAAAGAGCTTTCCAACTCCACCTAAATCAGATCGATCAGAGTTGTATAACTCAATATATTCACGTTTGAAGTTGACCCTTGTTTTAGCGGTCGTTCTTTCTTATCGATTTGCATTCGTTCGAGCTTTCCAACTTATTTCTTTGTTGTTTCTTATTATTTCTTCACTTCATGTCCTTTTTCAACTCTTCACTTAGTATCCTCTAACTTTTATCACTTCTTACTTGTGGATTTCATGGCTCGACTCTCGTCATTGCCGAAAATATAGCTCTACTGCATTTATTTGTCTCGTTTCCTACAAACTTAAACAAGATACCCGACATAACAAAGAAGAACAAAAAGCTAGAAAAACGACTCCTAGGACGCATAAAACGAACCAAAATAAAGGAAAAGTTGGGGTTATATATATATATATATATATATATATATATATATATATATATATATATATAGAGGTAGGTTCAAATAAGGTCCACAATTTTTTTAAGTCTATATTGAAGTTACAGATGACATACGCTAAAGTTGCATTTGTTCAAAATTGATATATATACAAATGCAACTTTAGCGTATGTCATCTGTAACTTCAATATAGACTTAAAAAAATTGTGGACCTTATTTGAACCTACCTATATATATATATATATATATATATATATGAAGGATCAAGTGAGTCCTCCTATATATATTGAGTCCATGAGTCCAATCTTGGATCATTGATCAAGTGGAAGATGGATGGTTATGATTGCTTGAGGTGAAATAAGGAAATAACTAACAAATCTTGGTAAATATATCATTTCTCTCCCTTCCTTAATTATCCCAATGCAAATCTTCTCTCTCTCATATCAATCTTTTAATTGTCTCTTTCTCTCACACAACAAGTTTCTTCAAAATTAAGTTTTTTTCATCTTCACCAAAAAAATCATCATTTTTCTACTGTCATTGTACGTATGTTACTATGTTATTGCCATAATCCATAAACTATGTTACTTTAACTCATACAATGTGTTATTTTAATTCATGAACTGTGTTACTTTAACTCATAAAACTGTGTTACTTTAACTCATAAAATCTGTTACGTTGTATAATTGTGTCTTGCAAAAACTGTTACTTTAACTCATATAATGTGTTACTCTAATTCATGAATTGTGTTACTTTAACTCATAAAATCTGTTACGTTGCATAATAGTCTTTTGCAAAAACATGACTTCTAATCAACCAAAAGAATAATGTATGTTTCTATTAAGGATACTCCAAAACAAAAATTATAAAACTCCATTATAATTCCAATGTTTCACACCTGTTACTCTAAGAACTGGATATTGGAAATCAAATTACACTCATAAACTGTGTTACTATAACTCATTAAGTATGTTACTCTAACGCATAATGTGTGTTATTCTAACTCATTTTACTCCAATAAAGGATGTTATTATAAGGACTAGATATTGGAAAATCAATCAAACTCATAACGTATATTACTATAACTCATTAAGTATGTTACTCTAACGCATAATGTGTGTTATTCTAACTCATTTTACTCCAATAAAGGATGTTACTCTAAGGACTAGATATTGGAAAATCAATCAAACTCATAAACTGTATTACTGTAACTTATTCAGTATGTTACTCTAATGAATAATGTATGTTACTCTAACAATATATTGTCCTACTCAGAATTGTGCTTCTTCTTCTTCTTCTTCTTCTTCTTCTTCTTCTTCTTCATCGTCAAACGATGACTTACATGCTGTTTCCTAATTATTCTTTCTTCTTCTTCTTATCATCTACATCTTTGAAGATCTGCTCTATGTATGGAGTGAAACTCTCACCCACATCCTTGCACCATTCCTCTGCTTTTATGTCTACTACAAAAACAAGAACAATGTCAATAAACGTGGCGACAAACAAACAATCAGAACTTGAAATATGGCGGTATTCTAACCAAAATATTAATAACTAAATCCGATGACATGTTACTCTAATGCTTCAAACGTGTTACTGTAATACATTAGGTATGAATGAGAGTATGAATGACAGTATAAACATGTATATTGCTATGAATAAGAGTATGAATGAGAACATTATACTTTGATATTGTTTCCTATTTTGATGGCAATCACGTTCCATCATTATAGGAAGCAATATTTTTTTAATATGGCAGTATTCTAAATCCTTTGTTACTCCAATACATTACAGTAACAGATGACAAGAATTAAAGTAACAGATGAAGTGCATTAAAGTAACATGAGATTCAATTAACAGAAGATGTCTATACACAGGGTTAGACATTAAAATAACAGATGGTCTATATTAAAGTAACACATTATGTGCATTACAATAACTCCATATATATGTTTGTGCGAAAAAATCATATAATGATCATATCTTTAAGAAAATCATACTATGAGCGTAAAATCTAATAATATGGAGCATCTTAATGACTTCCATGGCAATGAAAGCATAACAATTGGTGAAGATTATGAAAAAACCTAAATAATAATCAGTTAAGATTATGAAAAAAACCTAAATAATAAACCTAACAATCTGCAATCTATACTAACACAAGAGCAATGAATCGTTTATATGAATATATGATGAATGAAATGAATAAAATTGACGCAAAACATGAAAGTAATATCGAAATTCACCATTGTTGTACTCCACGAATTGCTTATCAACAGTTGATGATGATCTCGCGATCATTGAATCCATAGTAACGTGATGTCGAGCACAGATTTTGAATGAATGAATGGATGAACGTGATGTTGGAAGCGTTTTTTTTAGGTTTGATGAACGTGGTAACGTGAATGAATGATGGGTGAATGAATGGGTGAATGAATGTGATATTATTGTTTCCTAAAATTATGAGAGTTATTTTAGGAAACAGTATCTCCCTTCTTTTTCTTTTTTTTTTCTTTTTTTTAATGCAAATTGTAGAATGAATCCTGTCCATTCATCCTCATCTCATCCAATGGATGAGATGAGGACTTATGGACTCATATATAGAGAAGGACTCATAAGAGCCTCTCTCTCTCTCTCTCTCTCTCTCTCTATATATATATATATATATATATATATATATATATATATATACACGAAATGAGTTCATCACTTCTAAATTAATAGTGAGGGAGTCTATCCCTTGTCTTACCTGAAATTAAACTCAGTGGCAGTTGATAGTAAAGCCTCATAGAAAGCAGCTTCATCCTTCATCTTGTCCAGCTTTTGTTGAACTCTTGGGCATAGTAAAGAGGTCTTCTTCTCAATTTCTGTCCTCTTGTTTATCATTCTTTGCATTAATGTCACCCTAATGTCCTCAAGCATATCATGTAAATCACATGTTTTGACCTTGCATTAATGATGTATGTGTTGAATGTCTCTGCCATGTTATTCACAACTACATCTGTAGTCGTGCTTCTCTTGACAGATGACTTGCGAAACAGCTCAGGCTTACAAGCTAAGAATGCTTCAGTAACATTTGGATCTTCCTCCTTTATTGAGTTAATGGCATCCTTGAAATCAGGTGAATTGTAAGCGTTAACACAATTCCAGAACATAAGCTTCATTTCATCGCCTTTATAGCTTTTGTGCCAGTGAGCAAATATGTGTCTAGCACAATGTCAGTGCTCAGCCATCGGAAACTCTTGTGCTATCATGCTCACTATGCTCTACAACATAAAACAAAGTATATAAGGCATCTTGTGGTTATTATTTGTATATAAAACAGTTTGAAGAACCAATATTAACATAACAACTAAAAAGTTTCAAAATATACCGAATGCTCATCAGAAATAAGTGTTAATCCTTCACCATTTTTGTCTCCTACACTTTTCTTCAATTCCTTGAAAAACCACTCATAGTTGTCGTTGTTTTCACCTTCAACCACTGCCCAAGCTAATGGAAACATTTTCTCATTGCCATCCCTTCCTACCACACTAATCAATTGACTACCTAAGAATGTTTTTAAGAAGCACGCATCAATGCACAACACTTTTTTGCATCCACTTATCCAACCTTCTTTTATGGCATCAAAACATACAAATAGTCTCTGAAATACAGGTGGGGTAGTGTACAAAGTGAAAACAGTTCTAGGGTTTCTTCTTATTTTTACCTTTCTAGTGTACCAGCTACACATCTAACTCTAAGCCTTTTACCCTTATTTTTGTTATTGACATCAACTTTTAGATTTCTGCCCTGAGCAGCTGCATATCTTGTCACACAATTACTAAAAAATTCCTTACTAGGAAACCTTATACCAACTTTCCAGCTACGCTTTAATTGAGAAGTCAGTCTTGTTATTCACTACAAGCAAACTAGACCTTCTTCTTCACTTTTGCTAGGGGTGTCATGTCTCTCACCACTTTCATCATACCCACTGTCCTCACCACCATTGACACCCTCGCTAGCCTCACGATGAATTTTTTCAGTTTTATCTTAATCGGCTAACAATCTAGAAGAGGCTTCTACTTGCAACTGGTTTGCAATCTTCACAACATTTGCATTCCACTTTTTAACTTTCTCCCTTGCTTCCTTGAACTCTTCATCATCTAAGTTATCATCAGACTCCACCTCTTGCTCAACAAAGCTTTCCCTCACATCTTTCTCTGCTTCAGAACCACTACCATCACCCTCTTCGTCTTCTAGTTCTAGATCAGTTAAACCAGCCTCAACATCTTCTAGTTCTTGCTTTTCTAGTTCAGGCAAATAAACAAACTCATCCTCACTCAAGCTATCAGATCTCTCCTCTGAACCCTATTCTGATGCATCATCTTCACCTCTAGATACATATAAATGTCTGGCATCACTCAAACTAATATCATTACAATCATACAATGAAGTATTTGAGTCAATATCACTTATTTTTGTAAATATGGGTGAGGTTATGAGTGAGGCTAGGTTTGAAGTGCTCCTTCCAGTGGCTTTCTTTGGAGTTATTTTCTTTTCTTTATTTTTAGAGAAGGTTTCAGCTTTTGCTGAGAGAGGATTACTATGACCACTTTCTAGTGGTGATTTTTGGACACATATGACATTGGAATCTTTATTCCCCTCACTAAATGTGTGAGAGGTAGGTGGTCCCCTGTTTCTCTTGGAAGTTAATGGTTTTTCTGCAGATTTTGGCTTTGATGCACTGATGTTGGGTTCTGTACTGATAGCAGCTTGCACACACTTTGGTTATGGTCCTTTTCTTCTCCTATAGGTCAGCTTTTGGTGAGTGGGTACAACATTGGGTTTTATATTTGATTCCTTATTGGGTTCTTTTGCATTCTTTTGACAAGAGATTCTAGGGTAGTAGTATTCACTTCCTTACTTGACTTAATCACATTCAACAGTTGAGCCACATCCTTCTCAACAATTAAATAACACTTCACCACTCTATTTTCTACTGCAACACCTAACATGATATATGCATCCTTGTCATTCAAAGCTATTTTCAGTCCAACTTCTTGGTCCTTATAGAAGATGGCATCTTTTTTAATGCTAAAACTACCACATTTATTTGCTTCCTCAACAACTGTAAACTAACAAACCTCATCTACCTCCACCGGAACTGTCTTACTAAGCTTTCTAGTATAAACTAAACCCATGCACATCATGTATGATAAATGAATCCCCATAACAAAACCTCAAGATGACAAGACTCCATGATCAACCTACGTTTTTAATCAAAGAAATTAAAAAGAACACTAATAGGACAGTTAAACCCTAAATTAAACCCAGAATTAAGAAAACCCAGAAATACTAAAGTCGAGAAATATCGATTTGGAGGAAATGAAAACAATACTCACCAGTGACATTGCCGACGCAGAAGGATAGACTTCTCTTCAGCAATAACCCTTGAAAATGGATTTTTGTCAATATCAATGGTAATTATAAGGATGGACGAAGCTGATACTTGATACACAAACAAAAGCTTTGAAAAAAAATTACCTTCGAGGAAGAGCAATGTAGGAAGAAGTGAAGAAGATGATGAAGTGAAGGATGAAGTTTGAAGTTGAAAGTTGAAATGTGAAATTACTGAAGTTAAAATGTGTGGGTTAATTTCATGTCATCCAGTACTTAGTGAAATAGTGAACAGGCGTAGTCGGTAGCAGGTAAGACAATTTCATTCGTGTATGATGTATCTCATACATGGGTTCATTCCCATATTAATTAAAGTTGGTTTTATTTATGGAATACCACCCAAAGTTGAGATTATTCTTGTTAAATACTTCTTTATAATTTTACTCTTATTTTTGTTTTTTTTTTTATATTATTGTTTCTAAAATTTTTTAACAAAGAAATGAAAATAAAAGATACGGATGTAACCGCTTAAAGTTAAGTTAATTTAAATTAAAACAAACTAAGACTTACGTAGTAATACTTAATACTTAATACTATTAAACCTAATTTAATTCAGACTTGAAAAATTGAAACAAGGATAAAAAAGGGTAGAACGACAATGACTGTACTTAAAGACTCTTATAAAAATAAGACTCAACCCGGTTAATATTGGACATTATTCATCATTTTTCTAATAGGCTCATGGTCACCATCGTCATCGTTATCTTTATTGTTCATCCAAGCATGTGGGTCGTCTTCTGCATTAAGTCCAGTCTCCCGAAGTCGATCCTCTTCCGTTGTAACTTTGTCGTAGACAGTCCAGTAGTAAACATCTTCACATTGAACAAATGTTCGTCCTCTGTCAGACAAAAGGTCACTTAAAACATCTTTATTAATCATTTTGAACAATCTACGAATCATCGTAACTACTTCACTTTGTAAGGATGTAAGCTCTTTGTTTTTAGTCATCCATTTTTCTGAAATATTAAACATAATATAATCAAATTCTGCATATACCATAGAGTTTCATATATAATACTCCCTCTGTTCAAATCCAAAAGGTATGCTTCCCTTTTGGACACTATTCACAGCTTAAGAGAGTCATTAATATTCCGGACAATCTATAAGAGAAAATATAGTCACGTGAGATCTTGTTTTACTCGTCTTTATGAGTAGATTAGAATATCGAATTTTTATAATTTTTGTTAATGTAAAACGAAAGATATTGACGGTGTAAAATGTGTCTCAGGAAGTGTGATGAAAAAGCAAACGTACCCTTTGGATTGGAACAGAGAGAGTAATTGTAAAGAATCATACCAAAAGTATTGTTGACTGTCATTGGAGGACTAAGTACAACTTCAGCATTTTCAGTAATTATACCATGGAGTTTGGTTAGGGCCGGTGAACTATTTAATATTAAATATACATGTTTTCTATTATGACTAAATTAACACCAGTAAAAAAGTTGGGAGCTTCATCCCTAATCTTATTGATTTCCCACTAAGTGTTTTCTACTTCTTCATCATAAAAGGTAGACCTGTTATATATTTTATAAATTTTATGTAGGAGAGAAAGAGGTGTGAAGAGATGTAAAATAATACCGTAAAATATATAGAGCTATGTAAAAAAAATCATTTTTTTTTCTTCTGATTTTGTATTGTCTTATCCTCAAATTGTATGTCGGAATGGAGTACTGTGTAGTGATGGTAGGGATTTGTCACGTCCCTAGCCGATCAATATAACACCGACTAACCTAGTGAGTAGCTAGGGTAAGTCGGGATCGTATCCACGAGGACGTTATATCAAGGTTTAGACTAGGTCGGCCTACAACGAGACTAGATTACCAAACAAACACAAAGAAGCGATAAATGGAAAACTATTAAGGAGGAAGAGTAAGAACTAGACTAATGATCGATCTAATAAATAAACTAGAAGAACTATGACTAACTAAGACGATGGATCAAATATGGAAAGAAGTGGGGTAGGTCGGGTTCATAGGAGTAGAAGGGTAATTGGGGTGATCAAGGGTATAGGTGTCTCCTAGTCACTAGAGTCGGTCCGGGCTCTCGCAACTTAGACCGATGTCAAGGTGGGTCCGGGCTCTCGCAACTTAGACCCTAGTCCGCGCTCTCGCGACTAAACTATTCTCAACATTTCCACAACATAAGCAATCAATGAGAAGAAGAACACAAGCATGGGAAGCATGGCCACTACAACTCACACAAGCATATCAACAAACACATAGAGTGCCTACAATGTGACTAACAACAAAGATATAACCTTTTCCCCTTAATCAACCCTAATCATCCATAATCTACCCCTAATCCCCCTACTAACCCCACAAGAAGACTACTCACTCATTATCAAGAATAAAACAACCATAACAAGAGAAAATATTATCACTAAACAAACATCCATAATGATTAACAAGAACAATGATACTATCAATATGAAAAGATTCAAACAAGATTAAATAAACAAGATTAAGAGTAAGAAAGATTATACCAACACTAAGGAGATGAAAAGATGCAATCTTGTATAAATAAGAACCCAAATAAAACCCAAGGTTGTCAATCTTGGAGAATTCTTCAAGTATCCTCTTAATACAAGAACTAATTACAATAATTAACTAAGGATTAACTAAGATTAAGGGAAGATTAAAACTAATGAGTGAGAGTAAATCTAGGGTTTTTGGAGGCTTAAAACTAACATAAGATCCCTTAAAATTACAAGAAGGGAGTATATATATGGGTACAAGAATGAAGGAGAAGAAAAGAAGAAATGCGGGTGAGCTGTAGCCCATCCCGACCGGGACGGATCATCCCGATCTGGAAGGGTTCTGCCATCCCGATCGGGAAGGGCTCAACCCGACCGGGAAGGACCCACAGTGGCGCTTCTAAATGTGCATCCCTTCCCGATCGGGAATGCCATTATCCCGACCGGGAAGGGTCTTGTATGCCTTCCTTAAACGCTCTTTGGTCCTTCCTTGCCTCTCATGGGCTTCACGCCGATTCTCGGGACTCGGGATCGGGTCTCGGAGGCTCGGGATTGGGTCCCGAGGTCTCGGGGTCGATTCCAAGGCCTCGAGTCATCGTTCCTTTATCTCGTTGGCTCCAAAATGTGTATGTATTGAGTCGGAATCGCTCCAACTCTTCCAAATTGGTCTCGGGAACCTGAAACGAACTAAAGGAAGCATAAGAAGCCCATGAATCGCTCCAAAGGAGCGATTCCACAAGGAAAAAGGGACCAAAACACAACAAATAGGCACTACAAACTACACTTATCATGTAGTCACTTCATTTTTTGTATCGTATCAATTAAAGCATATGTCAAAATAATAGAAAACACTAGAGAATTGCAATTTATCTACTAATTTAGCAACTGCCTAAAATTCAGTCGCTAAATATATAAATTAGTTACTACTTTTGAGACACAAATATATTTAGTCTCAATTTTAGAGATCAAAATATAGTGGTAGCTAATTATGTCGATATTATAGAGACTAAATAAAGTCGATCGCAAATTTGGTATCTAATTTAAGTTTTTATATACGAAAATTGTTAGTAGTTAGAGTCGTCTCTATATATGTCGACACAAAATTACGAATAATGTATTTAGTTTTTATCTAGGAGAAAAAAGTAAATTGGTAAATAAGTTTAGTACGAGTAGTTATTATAGAGACCAAAGCAAGTGAGCAGCTAATGTAGTATCTAATTTAAATTCTTAGCTACGGAAATAAATTGGTAGCTAAATTTAGTTGTCGGTTGTTGCTATCATGTATTTTTTTTTATATTTCGTATGATATGTGTGCAATTTTGTAGTCACTTCATTTTTCGTATCTTATCAATTAAAACATATGTCAGAATAATAGAGTTGTCATTTTTGTTTTTTTGATTTCATATTGTCTTATTAGCATAGTGTATGCCGGAATGGTGTAGTGTGTAGTCACTTCATTTTTTGTATCTTATCAATTAAAGCATGTGTCAGAATAATAGAATTTTCATTTTTGTTTTCTGATTTCGTATTGTCATTTCGGCATAGTGTATGTCGGAATGGTGTAGACACCCACATTTTGACCGCCAGGTGTCTATAGTAGTTTCCGCCAAACACCCGATGATGATCGGACGCGAACATGCTTTAATGGACTCGGATATGGGCTCGAAATCATGGACATTTGGTTTAGGCTTTTTATGGAGTACAAATCTCACAAAACCGACCTCAAATCCAGGCCCAGTAGGTCGTTTCGAGTCAAATAAGACTAATTTGGGTCGAATCCGGCACCAGGGGCAAAACCGTCTTTTAGCGACCGGGTCAAACCCGGTCAAAGATATTTTTCCGAGACACACGGACCAGCCGTGACACCTCACACGTCCGGTTTGGACTCAAACACTACAAAAAATCAGCCACGCAAAATATTAAACAAATCCGTTTAAGGATAGAATTCGATCTTAAGTAGAAATTCTATCCGAATACCGAATCAAACACTCGACCGAGCATCAAATACTCGGCCGAGCAGCCCCATTTCAGCCGAGGTACATTGCTTCCTCACCAAGAAACGGAATTCTCGTTCCTTTCAAACTCCTACGTTTCCTATCCAAACCGGTATTTCTTGTCATCTAAGCAAGAATACTTCTCCTAGCTTCTATCAAGGACTTCACCTATAAATAGGACCTTCACATTCAACACAAAGGACACCAATTACTCACATAAAAACAACACAATTCATACATCATCGACATCTAGCAAAATAGCTCAAAGCAAATCCCGACATACATCCAAAAATAGCATCGAAATACCGATACCATAACCCGACAAATCCAACCAAAAAGCCGGCCAAACCCGTCACCTTACACGTCCCAAACCGACACCCTAACTAATCCACATCGTCTCGACGCTCCCGTGCCTAAGCCACTTTCCGACGAGCTTTTTTATTCGAGAAAACAAAGCATGTAGGTTGAGGGTGTAAAATCAAACCCGATTCTCTCTTTTTCTCTTCCTCTTTCTCGTTTTTTTTTCTTTTCTTTTTCGCGTCGTGTCGTCGGTCCACGTTTATTATGGGTCGTTGTCGCATTTGTTCTAATAACGATATTACAAAAATATTTTCATAAAACAAAACATTCTTAAAAATACGATATCGATTCTCTGGTCGAATATCGTATCAAAAGAATAACATTAAATCTTGTTGATGCTAAACAATCATCACATATTAAAAGCAAAATAAGACGATGTTAACGCAGAGAGAATTAACATTTTTTTTTCTCTTTTCGTTCAATTTCTTTTCTTTTTCGAAACAAGCTTCATAAAACTTTTTCTAAAAATCATTCTAACTATTTGATATCGATTTCATAATCGAATATCGAATACGACGAATATCGAGAATATAAATCGAGTATAAATTAATCCATATTTGTACGCGATTTATTAAAATTAACGATTTTCGAAATAGACAAACCGGGACAGACACCCGCGCGAGTCGCGCCCCTCCCAGTCGACTCGCGCGAGTGCCTGGAAAATCGAGCCTTTTTTTTTCTTCTCTTCTTCTTAAACATCGCTTTTATTTACAAAACGATTTACATAATCCTTTTTTCTAAAAAGTCTATTCCGAATATCCGATATCGATTTCATAATCGAATATTGAATATAACGAATATCGCTAAAGTAAGTCGAGTACGAATTATGCAATATTCGTACGCGGTTAAATAAAACTATCGATTTTTTCAAAAAATCAATCCCGAGGCAGCCTATCACGCGACCCGCCGGCGTCCCAGGCGAGTCGTGCGACCCTCGGGAAGAGCGACAGAGTTTTGTTCTTTTTTATTATTTTTCGAGCATCGTTTTTTAGACAAAACAGCGAGTTTTCAGACATATTCCAAATTTCGACAAACATTTTCTTGACCTCGGTCAACACGTGCTAATCCATCATGTGTCATAAACCCTTTTCAAAATCGTGCATAATATCGTCTTCATCTTTATTATTCAATCCTTACTAACTCGTTTGTAGCGATTTATTTTCATCTTTTGTTTTATTAGACTAAAACGAATTTCACATGCTAAAAATAACTTTGACATTATTAGTTTAAGATGCATTAAACGACTTAGCAACCCATTTAATTTTTTTCTCACATGCTTAGGGAAAATAATGTTTGCATATCATTCAACCGTCGAACTAACGCGTGTACACCAAAAACGAACGATATCTTAGTAAAGGCCGCTAAGTGCGGGCGGGGTTGGGTGTTCTTAGTGAACTTCCCAACACGTTCCCTCACCCCTTACTCAGAACCATGGTTTCCGGATGTCCGAATCCATTGGCAACGAGAGTCATTCAATACACGATATCCGATAATGTCGGTATCGGTATCGTAATGCAAAGGGACGAACCCAATAAGCTCTGACATCGGAAATGGGCCGTATTTTGTACACGGCCCACTACGACATAGAGTGGGTTCGAACGGGCCCGAACTCCCACAAAGTTCGGTGGCGACTCCACCTTCGATTTAAATTTCAATTTGACCATCTGTAGACACCCACATTTTGACTGCCAGGTGTCTATAGCAGTTTCCGACAAACACCCGATGATGATCGGACGCAAACGTGCTTTAATATATTCGGAAACGGGCTCAAAATCATTGGCATTTGGCTTGGGCTATTTACGGAGTACATATCTCACAAAACCAACCTCAAAATCAGGCCCATTGGGTCGTTTCGAGTCAAATAAGACTAATTTGGGTCGATTCCGACACCAGGGGTAAAACCGTCTTTTAGCGACCGAGTCAAAACCCGGCCGAGAATTTTCCCGAGACACGTGAGTCAGCCGTGACACCTCACACGGCTGATTCGGACTCCAATCCTACGAAAAATCAGCTTCACAAAATATTAAACAAATCCGCTTAAGGATAGAATTCGATCTCAAGTAGGAATTCTATCCAAAAACCGAATCAAACACTCGACCGAGCTAGGATACTCGGCCGAATAGCCTACCAACCAGCCGGTTCCCTTTCTTCCTTCACAAGAAAGCGGAATTCTCATTCCTCTCAAATTCCTGTATTTCCTATCCTAAGCGGTAGTTCAAACTCAAAGCGTTTCTCCTAGCCAAGGTCGGGAACTCCCTATAAATAGCCCCTTGCACACACAACAATGAGACAGGAATCAATTACTCCCATACACATACACTCATAAGCATAAAACTTAGCATCGAGAAAACCAATATTACAAAACCCGAAGGAAACCGGCCCCCTTATACCCGACACCCTTCACCGAGACCACGCCCGACACTAGACCGACCGACTCTCACGTCCAAACCGAGCCACCACAACTCATCGACATCCACTCGGCGCTCTTGTGCCCAAGCCACGTCCCGACGAGCTCCGATCCGAGTAAACTAAAACATGTAGGTTGAGGGTGTACCAAACCCGACTTCTCTATTTCTCTTTCTTCTTCTCTTCTCTTCGTCGTCCGTCTTTTCCTTTTACGGGTCTTCGGTCGTCTTTTTACGGGTCATTCGTCGCTTTTTTTTTTCTAATATCAATATTTACTAAAAACTATTATTATATATCGAACATTTTTTAAAATATGATCTCAACTCCATAGTTGAGTATTGTATCAAAAAGAATTATATTAAATCTCGTCGAAGCTAAGAAAATCGTTACATCTCTTTTTACCAAATACAACGATTTCAAACGCGGAGAGAATTAACATCTTTTCGTTCAAATTCTTTTTCTCAAACAATTTTGCAAAACTTTTTTTTATTCATTCCGAATATTCGATATCGATTTCATAATCGAATATCGGATACGACGTATATCGAAAACATAAATCGAGTATAAATTAATTCATATTTATCAAAATTAACAATTTTTCGAACAACGAGCGGAATCTGGACAGGCCCGCACGCGAGTCGCACCCCTCACAGGCGACTCGCGTACGAGTCTGAAACTCGCGCTCCTTTTTTTAGCTTTTTTCGTTCGTTTTTATTATTTATTCTACGAAACGATTTCTAAAATTTATATCTTTTCTAAAACTATTCGGAGTATTTGATATTGATTTCGTAGTCAATTATCAAATTTAACGAATATCGAAAATATTAGATCGAGTGCAAATTATGCGATATTTGTACGCGATTTAATAAAAGCATCGAATTTTCAAAAAACGATTTCAAAAACAGGCCGTCACGCGACCCGCCGGCATCTTAAACGAGCCGCGCGGCCGGCTGTCACACGATACGCCCTTTCTTTTTTTATTATTTTCCGAGCTTCGTTTTTTATACAAAACAGCGTCTTTTAACGATATTTTTCAGATTTCGACTAATATTTTCTCGATCTCGCATGTTCATCATATTTGCTATATTTTTATTCACAATTCGATACTAACTCGTTTGTTCATCTTTTGTAGCAAATTCATTCTTTTTTTTATTTGTTTTATTATACTAAAAAAAAACTCACATGCTAAATTCAACTTTGACGTTAAATTTTCATGCATTAAATCGACTTAGCAACCCGTTCAATTCCTCACATGCTTAGGAAAACAATGTTTGCATATCATTCATCGTATTACTAACGCGCGTATTAAAAAATCATTCGATATCCTAGTAGAGGCCGCTAATGTGCGGGCGGGGTTGGGTGTTCTTAGTGAACTTCCCAACACGTACCCTCACCCCTTACTCAGATCCGTGGTTTCCGGATGTCCGAACCCATTGGCAACGAGAGTCATTCAATACACGATTAACCGATCAAGTCGGCATCGGTATCGAAATGCAAAGGGACGAGCCCAGTAAACTCTGACATCGGAAATGGGCCGTATTTTGTATACAGCCCACTACGACATAGAGTGGGCTCGAACGGTTCCGAATAACCATAAAATTCGGTGGCGACTCCAACTTCGATTTAAATTTCAATTTGACTATCTCATATGGAGATTCATTCGCCTCCCCAAACCCGCGCGTGGCCGCGTCGGGGTGGACCTATGTCATGTCCACACCATCTCATATGGAGATTCATTCACCTCCCCAAACCCGCGCGTGGCCGCGTCGGGGTGGACTTATGTCATGTCCACAATTTGGCGACTCCGCTGGGGATTCACTGATGTGTTACTGACCATCGGCATCCTCAGGGTGAGACTCGAATAGAAATCGTTTGACTAGTACAATACACGTTTTAGTTTTACGGTTCATGCATAACCCCATATTTTCCCGGGCCGGTACTGGTGACCGACGTCCCACTATACTATCGATGTAGTCCAAATTGGATATGTCGAAGGTGTCCATTAGCCGATTCGTATGGGTTTTACGGAATGTCTAAGCTCAACTCGACTTAGGAAGTCCGCCCCGATTCTCGATAGGCTGTGTACACTAGTATAGACCCTTTCAGACTGACCGAGACTTAGAATTAGAGCATACATGGCGTCGTTATACTGTTTCCATGACTACGTGCTACCTGATTTACAAGTCTTTTTCAAAAACCGTCATTTTCAAAAATTGCATCCTTTTCAAAATATCCAATTTTCAAAACCCGGGACATATACCGAATTTAGGATCCACGATTTTACTCAAAATAGCCTATTTTTAGCCGGTATTATGCCCATTTCAAAAACTCGAAAATATTTTCGAAACCTTTTCAAACCCGTAACCAGGTCCACCTTTTTCGTTTTTTCTTTCGAAAAAGGGCCAGTCCTCCGAATTTTTCTTCGGGCTTTCAAAACTTCAATTTCAAAACCTTCCTTTTCTTAGAACTTCCCGTATTTAGCAGTGTCGGGTCGTGTCGTAAGTCATAGAGGTCTCTAGCGTCAAAACTCCGTCGATCTTATATCACGGGTTTCCTCCCTATCCCAGTCCGCCTTATTATACTAAGGCAAGGCCCACCTACGTAGGACATACTCCTACAAGGGTCGGCCCGTATACACAATCGAGTCTAAAAGTTTGGGGAATGTCTCACGTGAACCTCTTTCCGAACAAGGCCCAGCCCACACAGCTGGATCTTAAAGGAGGCCCACCTTTCACAAGTCATCCGTCTAGATGTCTTTTTCGAGTCGTTTCCTCTCTAGTTTCCCTTTCCCTTGCTCGGGATGTACTTTCGTTCTAGGATTTGGACTAGTTGCTGACTACACGATGTTCTTACAGACAGGCCACCTTTCACCAGAAAAATGACGCAACAAGCCATTGACGCGTTGACCCTTTCGTTGGCCAAGCTTCAAGACCAACTGACGAAAATGAGGGAGGATCAGATCGCCATCCTCACCCGGGTAAGCGCAGTTGAACAAGGAACTCCTAGTGGTGGAGTTGAAGATGATGGGCCGTTAGCTGAACTGGCCAGCGCGGTCCACAAACTGCAAGAACAGGTCCATACGACCACTAGCAACACCATCCACACGGAAAATGCTCGGGCTTATTCGCCCCTAACTGATGAATTGCCCGCTAACCTCAACCTAATGGGCCTACCCATGTTCGATGGGACTGAAGATCCGGTACTCCACATCCGGGCTTTTAAGGAGTTTATGGCAGTTAAGGGGGTCAAATCGACCATGTTCAAGCATCTCTTTGCTTCATCCTTGGACAAGCACCCGAGAGCCTGGTACTACAGGCTTGATTCCAAGAAATACAAAACTTGGGACGATGTCGCAACGGAGTTCGCCCGAAGCTATGCGGACAATACTGAGATCCAGACGACCATGCGTACTCTGGAGGTCATGGCCCAAGAGCCAAAAGAGGGTTTCACCAAGTACCTCCAAAGGTGGAGGGCCGAAAGTGTCAAGCTGGTCGACATGCCCAGCGAAAAGGTACTAGTGGAGGCCTTTGTGAAAAACCTCCTCCCATCTTACCGGATCCATCTCCGGTACGCTATCATACCCAATTTCGCCACCTTAACCGAGATGGGTACAAGAATCGAAGACGATTTAAGGTTAGAGAGCCTTACTAAGGCTTCTACAAAGGGTTATCAAGGAGCCAGTTCGTCTACGGGCAAGCCCGCAACTACAAGCGCGGCCCGAAGCATCTTTGACGAGGTTAATCTTTTGGACACCTCGACCAAAAAGAACACTCCAGCCCGAGTATTCACGGACATAGGGACTACTTATGCCAAGGCCTTACAAAGGCTATCTTCTAAGGGCCTGATCCAGCCAATAGGCCCAATGCCGGAGGTTCCTGTCGAGAAACGGTCCAAAAGCTACAACGCCCAAGCCTATTGCCATTATCACTGAGGCAACGGGCACGACACCAAAAAGTGCTGGAAATTGAAGCATCTCATTCAGGACCTAATCGAGAGTGGGAAGATACCACTACCCAGTGACAAGCCGAGTAACAAAAACAATCCTCTCGCTACTCACGCCATTTTCACTGGAGAAATAATCGACTGCACTCATCTCATTTCCCCTTTTATTCCCCAAATCAACGGGATATGGAATGACGATGAAGACGATGTTTATCTGGCTAAGGGGGAGACCGTCCCCATCACTGTCGAAGAAATCCGGAAGACCAAAACCAAGGCCCTGGCCGGCACGCATGTCATAACGGCCGGACCTTCGGCCCCGGAATCCATCACCGAACCATCCAAAACGGAATCCACACCTGAAGAACCAAACACCGACACGACCCTAGTCAAGCAACTAAAAAGGGTCCGAACTGATCTCACTATATGGCAGCTTTTGGTCAGTTCTCAAGAGCATCGGGCAGCACTTACCTAGGCTCTCGATGAAATCAAATTAGACTCACTGGTTACCCCCACTGAAATGGTAGCCACTATTCTGCCTCACCTCAAGGGCAAGTCCAAAGGAGAAGGCCCACTTATCACCTTCTCTGAATCCGATTTGCCACCATTTGGGACCACCCACAACCTGGCCCTATATATTACGGTGATTTGCCGGGGCAAGTATCTACCCATGACCCTAATCGATGACGGGTCAGCTGTGAATGTCCTTCCCTTAAGGACTGCTAAGGCTCTCGGCATTACCGAGGCTGACTACCTTCCTACCGCGCAAACTATCCAGGCTTTCGATGGGAGCCCAAAATCCGTAGCTGGGGCTGTCAAACTAACCATCATAACCGGCCCAATTGAAAAAGAACTAGAATTCCAAGTGATCGATGTCACCTCATCGTTCAATCTGCTACTTGGAAGACCCTGGATCCACGCGGTCAAAGCCGTGTCCTCCACTCTCCACAGGAAGGTCAAGCTACCTTTGCAAGACGGGGTCATCACCCTTGAAGCTACTCCCATAGCCGTGTCAAGCTGCAACACGGCTGGCTCAATCGACCCGCGAGGCTTCAATTTTGTGGGAATGATCGATGAAGAGTATCTCTTTAGGCCATATTTCACTACCAGCATCGACATAATGCTACAGAACTTGGGTTATCTACCGGGGGCTACCTCAAGGCCCAATCTCCCAGCTGGCAAGATCATCGAGGTCCTGAATGACGGAGAGTCTCGATTCGGGTTGGGCTACACCATGACCCAGGGAGATATGGACTGGACAAATACAATCAAGTTTGTCACTCCTGTGTTCGGAGCTATTCAAATGGGCCTCTATCAGCCCGCCCTCTCATATCCCGAGGCCAAATTGGCTCGGGAATGCAACTTCATCCCAGATGATATCTTTGCTCTCATCCAAGCCGAATCAAAAGAAGGCACGGATAACTCTGAGCCCATGCTGGGGCTCCTGTTCGGAGAAAGTAAGATCGTCCCGACTCCTAAGGAAGAATTAGTCAACCTGATCCTCCACAGCAGCAAGTTCGATCCGACCAAGCTGATCTCTGAAGTCGGCACCCACACCGGAAAGAGGGCTTGGAGGAAGACGATCAAGTGGACCGACAGCGAGGGTCGAGTCTGCAAGCTCACTACCGGCGAAGGGGACATGCAAGGTGATGAGTCCGAATCCGAGTCTGAGTCAGAGTCAGAGTCGGAGTCTGGGTCTAAGTCTAGAGGGTCCAGTACTATGGTCGAGTCTGTAACCCCTTTTCCTTCAGTCGTTCCATTTGGAGCCTCGGAGTCTGTCCCGAGAGCACTCCCTATACCGCCTCTGACCAGCGATCAGATGGCTGCTCTCTTTGAGCTATTTTCAAAACTCTCTATCAATAATAACGATAACCGTTCTGCTTACGACTTGTCTTATTTTCAAAACATTTTCAAAAATTTTATTTGCAATGACATTGAGAAACCCGACGAACAGGTACCGCTACCTCCGCATCTAGTCGAGCAACTCGAACAAAGGGAATCCCGAGATCCGGTAATCGAAGAAACCGATTCCATCAATGTAGGAACCCCTTTAGAGCCTCAGATGCTTAAGTTAGGTTTATCCCTAGACCCCGAGGAGAAACAACAATTCACGGAGCTCCTCCACGAATTCAAAGACGTCTTTGCATGGTCCTACAAGGACATGCCGGGAATAGACCGGGAGATAGCCGAACACCGTATACCTATCAAAGACGGGTGTAAGCCGGTAAAGCAAAAACTCCGAAGAATGAGGCCCGAATGGTCTCTCAAAGTCAAAGAAGAAGTCGACAAACAATTCAAAGCGGGCTTTATCCAAGTGTCTGAATATCCAGACTGGGTTGCAAATATCGTACCGGTACCCAAGAAAGACGGAAAGGTACGAGTTTGTGTAGATTTTCGGGACCTTAACAAGGCCAGCCCGAAAGACGATTACCCGTTGCCACACATCGACATACTGGTGGACAACACGGCCGACCATGCCCTTCTATCCTTTATGGACGGGTATGCCGGATACAATCAGATCAAAATGGCGGAAGAAGACATGAGTAAGACCACCTTCACTACGCCTTGGGGGACTTACTGTTACACCGTTATGCCATTTGGGCTTATCAACGCCGGCGCCACTTATCAACGGACCGCCACTATCTTACTACATGACATGATGCAGAAGGAAGTAGAAGTCTACGTGGACGACATGATCGTTAAGTCCAAAGAACGAAGCGGGCATATTCCGGCCCTTAGAAAGTTCTTCACCCGACTACGCAAGTACAACATGAGACTAAATCCTCAAAAATGCAGCTTTGGGGTAACATCGGGCAAGTTACTGGGCCATATCGTCAGCCAGCGCGGCATCGAGGTTGACCCAGCCAAAATCAAGGCCATTACCGAGATGCGGCCACCTAAAACCGAAAAGGAGATTAGGGGGTTTCTCGGGAAAGTCCAATATATCAGCAGGTTTATTTCGAAGCTAACCATGGTATGTGAGCCCATTTTCAAAAAACTGAAGATAGGAGAGCGGGTACTGTGGGACGACAAATGTCAAGCAGCTTTCGATAAGATCAAAGAGATTCTGTCATCTCCGCTGGTATTAATGCCTCCTCAGCACGGTTTACCTTTGTTGTTATACTTTACAACGACCGAGACAACCATGGGGGCTATGCTAGCCCAAACAGTCGACTCAGAAGAACGAGCTATTTACTACATCAGTAAAAAGTTCCTAGAAGTACGAATGCAAATACACGATGCTCGAAAAGACGTGCCTAGCTCTAGTTTGGGGCACTAAAAAGCTCCGACACTATATGCTTAGTCACGAAGTGCACGTGTTATCTAGAATGGATCCAATCAAGTATCTGTTCGAGAAGCCCATCCTCAATGGTAGGATATCTAGATGGACTTTAATGCTAGCTGAGTTCGACCTCAAGTTCGTGCCATTAAAAGCCATCAAAGGCCGAGTAGTAGCCGAGTTCCTCGCCGATAGTCCGGTATCTGAAGAGGGACATACCGATACTTGGGCCTTCCCTGACGAAGATATATTCCATACTGACACGGAGACATGGGATCTATACTTTGATGGGGCATCCAACTTTCGAGGATTTGGTGTCGGGATTTTACTAATGTCACCACAAGGGGAGCACACCCCGTTATCCATCAAGTTAGATTTCGACGTGACTAACAACGCAGCCGAATACGAAGCATGCATTCACGGGTTGCAAGCCGCCGCTGATTTAGGAATAACGAACCTCCGGGTCCATGGTGACTCATCATTAGTGATCAATCAAGCACTCCAGAAATGGAAAACTCGGAACGCAAATCTCGTAGCTTACCAAGCACGAGTAAGGGTTCTCGAAAAGCAGTTTCAAAAGGTGGAGTACATCTATCTACCTCGGGAAGAAAACCAGTTTTTAGATGCGCTATCCAAATTAGCATCTTTACTGAATATCCCGGAACATCTGAACAACATGCCGATTTGCGTCGAAAGACAGTCCGAGCCGGCATATATCAACGCTATTCAAGACATCGAAATAACTGACCCAGAACCTTGGTACCAGGCTGTTCTAACCTACTTAACGTCGGGAGAATATTCTCCAGGATCTGAAAACCGGGCCAAGAAAGCCCTACGAAGATGGGCCTCTCAGTTCATCCGCACGGACGATGGACAGTTGTACAAAAAGACGGCACAGGGGGGCTTTACTCCTATGCATCGACAAAACGCAGGCCGAAAAGGTCATGGCCGAGGTACACGATGGCGAGAACGGTCCGCATATGAACGCCCATATGCTAGCTCGAAAAATCGTAAGACTCGGGTACTATTGGAATAGCATGGAGACCGACTGTCAGTTATATGTCAAGCACTGTCAC
Organism: Agrostemma githago; assembly: GCA_958450325.1. Classification (NCBI taxonomy): domain Eukaryota; kingdom Viridiplantae; phylum Streptophyta; class Magnoliopsida; order Caryophyllales; family Caryophyllaceae; genus Agrostemma; species Agrostemma githago. The sequence continues at coordinate 19,661,354 of OY288250.1, forward strand.
AACTGTCATATTTTCGGCAACGTCCAACATATGCCGTCATCCCTATTATATACTATGACTTCTCCATGGCCATTTTCGACATGGGGAATTGATATAATCGGGAAGGTGAACCCCTCCGGGACGGGAGGTCACTGCTTTATTCTAGTGGCTATTGACTATTTTACTAAATGGGTTGAAGCCGAGTCATATCGTGTCTTGAACGCCAAGCACGTAGCAAAATTTATCCAAGATAAAATTATATGCCGATACGGGATCCCGCACGAATTCATTAGTGATCACGGGACCCATTTCCAAGCCGAAACCGCTACTTTGCTAGCAAAATATAAGATTCAAAGGCATACATCTTCGCCTTACCGTCCCCAAACGAATGGAGCGGTAGAGGCAGCAAATAAAACAATTGTCACCATACTTAAAAAGATGGCCGATAATTACCGGGATTGGCCCGATAAAATCCCTTTTGCCTTATGGGGGTACCGGACATCAATCCGCACCGCAACCGGAGCAACTCCATACTATCTGACGTATGGGATGGAGGCGGTCCAGCCGGTCGAGCTTGAGATACCATCCCTAAGGATTCTACTCGAAAGTCAAGTACCTGAAGCAGATTGGATCCAAGCCCGATACGATTCGTTGATTCCTTTGGACGAGCGACGATCCCGAGCCCTTAACAACATCCAGATATACCAAAAAAGGATAAAACGGGCTTTCAACAAAAGGGTTACGCCCAGAAATATCAAAGAGGGCGATCTAGTCCTAAAATCTGTCCGGGCTTTGCTACTAGTCGACCCAAGAGGAAAATTCAAACCCAATTGGGCCGGCCCGTATCTAGTGAAGAAGGTTTTATCAAGAGGAGCCGTAAGGCTGACAGACTTGGATGGGAACGAATTCGTCAACCCAACCAACTTGGACCAGTTGAAGCGCTATTACCCCTAACCTTATCTCAAATGTCATTTGCTAAAAGTTTATAAAAATTTGTCTTTTTATAAGATTTTCAAAAAATTAAACAAGTCAATGAGTTAGGATTACTGATCCTACTGTCGCACATCTCGAACTAATAGTCTTGATGTATTTCGAAAATTGCAAAATTTTACGTCTGAACTATGGTTGGTTTGATTCCACTAATCGTTGATACGTAGGCAACCCCTCAAAAGGGTACAACCACTGCAATAACGAAAAGACAGGAACAGTTTTCACTAATATATCTTTTATTATTTCAAAAAAATGCCTCACGCAAAAATAAATAACACAAAAGTCACACAAAAATAGTAGTAATACTTAAATAATAAAATTTAGGAGACTACTCGTACATTTTGCCCTTCCCCTTATCTTTCGGGTCACGCGGATTCCGAGGCCGACGAGGTGGGGGCGAACGTTCCCTAATCACAAGTGGAACTTCCTTTACGCGAACCCGCTTCTGCGACTTCGGTTTCTCTTTCGCCTGCACCGGTTCGATCCGAGCCCGTACGTGCTCGGGTAGTCTATCCCAAGGACCAAGTCGGTCCTTAGCTGCCAGTCTTGGGCCAAGTCTCCTTTCTAAATCCGTCTGAGGGCCCACTCTCCCCCATGTACCTTTAGTGCTGGACCCTTTAGTCAAAGTCTTAGTCTTCCCCTTCTGGCCTGACATCAGGCGAACCATGGTAGCCGGGGTGTCGCCATCATCAAAGAAACCTCGATTATCCTTAGCTTGTTCTCGGCGCAGCAAGTCAAAGGCTTCGTCAGTCTTTAAAGCAGCACGGGCTTTAGTAGAATCTGCCTGGGTCCACTTCGTATAAGAATCTGATACCCAGATCGAGGGAGAAGCCTTAGAAACGGGCCAAGTGTGCCGGATATACCATCTTTGCGCCCAAGTATCACACATCACGTCCGTTAACTGAGTAGATTCACTCACGACCGCCTCGATTTCCGGGATTCTTTGGGCCCGACCATATTGCCTAAGTATGCGATCGGGATAAAGATGAATCGTCTGCCTAAAAGATAGGATTAGTTGATAACGGACCTTGTCTCGCAATTCTAACCCGGTCCAGACGTAAATGGGCCACCAAGGTACGGTCCAACGGATCAATGGGCCTCCATGGAAAGACAGCAGCTCATCCCAGAATTTTTGGGTAGTAAGACGAGAAAAGTGAACAGTCCGTCTTCTTGTCATCACTTGATTCGGGCGATATCGGCTTACATCTAGAGGAGGGTCCAAGATCGATAGCCTCTCAAAAAGCCATAGCTGAAAAGTCAAAATCGCGAAAAGTCAAAATTGCAAAAAACGAGAAAAACAGGAAAATCGAGAAAAACCGCGAAAAAAATCGAAGACCAAAAAATCGGAAATTGCAAAAAAAAAAATAATCAAAAAGTTGCGAAAATCGAGAAAAAATCAGCCTACCTGTAGAAGACGGGTGCTACCGGTCAGCCTGATCGACGGATCCCTCTTACGATTATCTAAGCCCTGGATAATCTCCCCAGTAATCAGCCAAGCTGGGCTGTGCTCTGTCTCCATCAGGTTAGCTACAGCGAGAAGTCTGACATGGCCCATGCAGGATAAAAAATCCATATGACCCTCGAAGGCATAAACATGGAGCATGCAAAAAGTATAGGCCCTACGGCTATATACCGGCCTGACCCGGACGTCATCTAGGTTCATAAATTTCTCGGCCAGGTCGATCAAGGAAACTGTATCTCCTTCTGTCATACGAGATACCTCCATGTGAGAAAGCCCTAGGAATTCTCGTAATTTTCTCCTTATGTCACGGACTGAAAACGGGACGGCAGGGCGAAGAATGGGATTCCACCCCCCTACAGCAGCTATTTCCTCAGGAATGGGACAGATTTCTGATGGGTTAGGATTTGTCGTGAATCCCAACCGTCAAATAATAACCAACTAACCTAGTGGGTAGCTAGGGTAAGTCGGGTCGAATCCACAGGGACGGGAGGATGGACTAAGGTGTGCTACGGTCTAGGACTATGTTCGAGACGAGCTATTCTAAGGGGGAGACTAGGACTAGTCTAAGGTCTAAAACTAGGACTAAGGGAAACTAGGATAACACTAAGAAGGAAGACTAGGGTTAGGTCGGGGTCAAAGGGGTAATGGAATGGTCGAAGGAGAACTAGAGTGAAGGAGGTAGTAGGGTAATCTAGGTAATGCCCGGGCTCTCGCAACTTAGACCCACCTAGAGGTTCATCCTAAAACCCACCTTGGCGACACACACGACAAACGGGGTACTAGCGCGCTATGGTCCTAGGTCGCATCCGGGCTCTCGCAACTTAGACCGACCTAGGGGTCGTCCTCACCGGGCTCTCGCAACTTAATGAGGGAACCGAACCCACAAACAACTATCACCCACAAGAGAAAAGCAAGAAAAACAAGCATGTGCACATACTAATCATTCAAGCATTTCAACAGACATGTGATATGCATCAAACCAAAGGGAAACCCAAATCTTCCACCAACATCTCCAACAATCCCTTAATCATCCAATTAACACCCTAATCACCTTACTAACCCTAGCAAGATACTACTCTAACATATCTAAAGGAAAACTCACACTAATAAGATGAAACAACATATCAATCAAAACAAACATGAAGAAACTAACAAGAACTATGAACTATGAACCATAACAAGAACAAAGAATCAAACTTTAATGATAAAACAAAGATTAAGAGAAGAGAAAAGAAGATTATACCAAACTAGAGATGAAAGGAAGAAATAAACTTGCATAAATGGAAGAACCCAAAACAAACATCCAAGTTTGTCAAGCTTGGTGGAGATCTTGAGGAATTCCCAAATTACAAGCATTAATCTATGATTAGCGATAATATAAAGGCTAATCTACACTAATCTATGCTAATCTATGCTAAAACTATCTAGGGTTTAGTCTCTAATAAAAGGCATAACCTTAACATAACAAGGGAAGAGTATATATAGGGTTACAAATGGAAGGGAGAAGAAAAGAATTGAAGGCGGGCTGCAGCACCCCCGTCCCGGCCGAGACGAGGTGGTCCTGGTCGGGATGGGGTCGGTCCCGGCCGGGAAGAGTTGCTCCCGGTCGGGAAGGACCCACAGAAGCGTCTTCTTCATTTGCTTCCTCATCCTGGACGGGATGAGGCCATACCCGTTCGGGATGAGCCTTGTAGGCCTCCAATATGAACTTTTTGGTCCCTCCTTGCTTCTCATTGGCTTCCCATCGATTCTCGGGACTCGGGATCGGGTCTCGGAGGCTCGGGATTGGGTCCCAAGGTCTCGGGGTCGACTCCAAGGCATCGAGTGATCGTTCCTTAGCTTCGTTGGCTCCAAAAAGTGTATGTATCGAGTCGGAATCGCTCGAAATCTTCATGAACGGTCTCGGAAACCTGAAACGAGCTAAAGGAAGCATAAGTAGCCCATAAACCGCTCCCAAGGAGCGATTCCACAAGGAAAATGGGACCAAAACACTACGAAATAGGCACTACAAATGGCACTTATCAACTCCCCCACACTTAACCCTTACTCGCCCTCGAGTAAGCACATACTAACTACTAAACTATCCGAGTGGGTATTAGCGCACCCTACGCCCTTTCAACTCACGCGAGTACACTTAGAGGACAAGTGTACTCCGCAAGGCAAGTCGGGTCGTGCGACAAAACCGCGGATGCAACCGGACACAAAACACACAAACAAACAAACACATAATCGGTTGCACCCAAAAGAAAACAAATACCGCTTCCCTCTAAAAGCGGTGAAAGAAGCACCGGTTTAGGACTCGAGGCAAGTGACAACGTTCTCAAGCTAGCAATACAAACCAAGGTGAACTAAACCCTAATAGTATGACGATAAAGCAATAAAAACGTTGGTAACTTACCTAGGTCCTCCTAACTTTCTAAAAACGTACTACGGGACGATCGGCGGAGTGGAAAGTGAAGAACCACGGTGTTAGTCGACACTGTAGGTAAGTGAGACCCCGCCCCCTTTAGCATGAGCCAAGAGGGTCGTCCCGTGTCCAAAACCGCCTAACTAGTCCAAGTAAAAAGATGGAAATATGCAAAATGAGGGAAGACCGACTAATGCCGCTATCATCCTTCCTCGGGACTCAGTCCTTTGGTAGGCTCTTCACGGCAAAAGTCGGAAAAAAGCTTATTTTTGTGGGGATTTCTTTTTGTGAGACGGGTTTTCTTTTGGCATTTTCTTTCTTTTCGACATTTTGATTTGTTTGTTGCCATGCCATTTCTTTTTCTTCTTTTCTATTTTCTTTTGGCTTTTGTGCCTTTTCTTTTTCTTCATTCTTTTCTTTCTTTCATTTTTTTCTTTCTTTTCTTTTCTTTGCCCTTTTTGGCAAGATTTGGCTTTTTGGCATTTCTTTGTATGACAAGAAAGAGAGTAATCAACAAGTTGCAAGTTATTGTGTGGATATGTGTAGGAGGTAGGGTAATGGGTGAGTCGGGGGTCGCGATTTCCCTTCAAACCCACAAAAAAAGGGGAGAAAACTTGGACTAATCAAGCAATCCTAAACACGGTCACCTAAGGGACGGGACTCGGTAACCAAGGCCTTTTTACACCGTGGGTGGTCATAATGGTCAAAATGCAAATCCCGTAGTAAATCCCTAGTAAGCTAGGTGGACTCAAGGTAAAGGACCAACGAAATCATTGATTTAGGGTCATTCTACTAGATTAAAGTCCAAAACTCGATTTATACAACTAGGAAGGGAAAATAGACACTCACACACTAGCCTCTATACCGGGTTTTCGAAAACGGTTTACGCACAAGACACACAACACAACACAAAACAAAGACAAGACGAAAACGAACGAAAGAAAAAGAAGCAAAAGCAACAAAACAAGAACAAAACAAAACGAGCACATACAAAACACAAACACCACCCCGATCATCCAAACAAGCCACCAAATCAACCACACTTTATAAAGCTCCACCCGAGCACACAACATCACAATCTCCTCCAAACTCCGCAAGAGATAAAGAAGAAAAAGGGATAAAGATGTTACCGGAAGTCTTGAAAGCTCTCCAAAGCTATTGGTGATTTAAGCAACCTATAAGGAAAGAGGGAGGCAAACACGCACACAAAACAACAAATACACGACACAAAGGGAAAATACACAAAAGAAAAATCTTTTTGATTTTTGTGAAATTTTTTCAAATTTTTATGGTTTTTAAAGATTTTTTTCGAAAAAACTAAGAAAATAAAACTACCTATGTTAGAATATCGCTCCCCCACACTTAAATCGAGCCATGTCCTCATGCTCGATCGTAGGGTGCGGAGAGACAAAAGAAAGAAAAAGAAACTACGAAAAAGAAACTAAAAATCAAAAATAAAGTGAAGAAAAAGGTAGAAGGTGTCCGGCCGGGGTGTAGTCAAGTCACCATGGGCCGAGACGATAAAAAGATATGGATGGGGGAAGAAATAAAAAGAAGGAAATAAAAGGAAATGGGAGGGGAGGGCTAGGTGTAATCAAGTCACCTAGCCCGGATTCCGCCTAAATCCGACTAAATCCTCAAAAAAGAAGGTGAAAAACTTGTAAATTTGGATTTTGAAAATGATTCTCGATGTAATCACATCATCGAGAGTCGGGAGCAACATATACCAAGGCCTCGAAGGCCACCATGACACAAAATAAGGGAAAGGGGAACATGCAAAGGGAGATAAGCCATAAAAGACGGAAAAGAAAGGATAGTTGCCATACCGAATGGTTGGCAACTCACTCACTCCATCGTCTCGATGATCAATGTAAGCACATAGCTAATCTTCATCCTTTCTATTCCTCTTCATTCTCGATAATACCGCATGGTTGAGGTAGTAATGGTGTGAGGGGGGTAGGATTCGATGTGAAACTCGGTGTAAAGTGGATAGAAGATGAAGTAAGGGTATGAAAATGAAGTATATGGATGGTATGATATGAGAAAGGATAAGTAGGGAGGTTGGGTGGGGGTATACAATGGTTGGGTGGGCTTAAATGTCAAAGAAGAGGCCAAAAGAGGAGAAAAGAGACCATCCCGGTCGGGATGGATGGTCCCGATCGGGAAGACACACTCGTCCCGGTCGGGAAGCCACCTTCCCGGTCGGGACGACACTCCAGCAAACTCCAATTTTTGCACCTCCATCCCGATCGGGACGGCTTCTTCCCGGTCGGGATGGCACATCCTTCCCGGTCGGGAAGCTCCCTTCCCGCCCGGGATGGGTCTTCTTGACCTCCAAAACCCCAAAAGCTTCACCGAAGCTTCAAAAACCGACTTCCATATTCACGATCCGAGCTCTATCATTAACCATTCCTCTCTAGGAATCATCTTCACTTCACACCTATGACATTAAGCTTAAATACAACATCAAATTCCCTCCCTCACACCGCTCATCAAAATACCAAATCAACAAGAGTTCCACAAAGGCTAACAAATCCTAGAAACCAAACTATACAAACAAACATAAACACAAATACAAGCACAAAAGAAAAGGGAAAAGATATTTACAATAAGATACTCTCACCAACTACACCTCCATAGCCATCAAGAGCTCGAAGGAGTAAGTCAAATGCTCTAGCAACATCTTCAATTAAGCTCACATGGCCGAGCTTAGCCACTCCCAAAAGTTTCCAAGTCGGAGGGAAGAAGTGATCATCTTCATTATGCTCGGGGTTCTCGTGATCTTCCGGGTCTTCCAAACCAACATAGCTACGACTCTTATGACCATCCGGTAGGTATAGTGCTCTAGAGTCGTGCTCGGTGTCATGATGTGGGAGATCACACCCAAGGGGTGTTGCTTCTTCTAAGGGGTCGAGAGTGTAACTCTTTTCCACCGCCCGACAAGGATCCTCTTCACCAACCTTCTCACAAGACAAAGGGCTAGACATCGAGTGCGGTAGAGGAGGAGAAGGCATCAAGTTTTCGTCATTGGAGGCTTTAGGATCCTCCAATTTCCCATACAAGGCAAGTTCCAAGGCGTCTACTTCTTTCTCCCAAGTGTTGCGCTCCTTTTCATTCACCTTGTCTAATTGGTCTAGAGGAGGTATGTCTTCACTTGGCTTTGGATTGTCTAGTGGTTCATCACGAAGAAAATCGAATAAATCCAATTTTATCGCCAATACATCGGCTCCCCAAGAATCATCTCGAGAATCATGTTCACTCCCCTCCTCATTATCGGCCCTTGAAGCCTCAACTCCCTCTATTCTTCCCCTATCTTCACCTCCCAAGCAACACTCAACAATGGTCTCTTGATCGACCCCCTCTTCTTCATTTGTAGCTTCAAGATTGGGTTGACTTTCTTGTGGAGACACCCGACCTTCTTGCCCAAATGAACCTTCCTCAACATGTAGTGGAGCTCGAGTGGCCAACATCGTGATATGAGCCATGAGTGCATTGATGCGAGCATCTTGCACCTCTATTTGGGCCTTGAACTCCTCCCTAACCCCTTGTATTTGAGTCAACATCAATTGTTGACCCTTTTGCAATAACATCATCATCTCATGTTGGCTCCCTTGTGTTTGGACCAACATTTGACAAGTCTCAAGGATATTTGGTTGTGGGTTATGTGAGGGTGTTTGGTAGTTGTTAGGATGTGGGAACGATCCTTGACAACTTTCTTGGTAACCATAAGAAGGGCGTTCATAAGATTGTTGATGAGGTTGATATGGTTGGTGAAATTTCGGGACTTGGCCATTTGCCCCAAAGTTGTCCCGTGATGGTTGATGGTAGCTTGGACGAGCCATTTCCATAACGTCGCTTTGGTACCTAGGATGAGCTAGAAGCACTTGAGCAAACGTTAGTATCCTAGTGCTTTTGAGGCACTAGGAAGGGAGAGTAACACACAAGAAGAAAAACGGAGATACACAAGGAGAAGAGAACACAAAAATCAAGAACAAAGTCCAAAACTAAGCAAACAAAAGTCTAAACTACGCCGTCCCCGGCAACGGCGCCAATTTGATGGGTTTGGATTTGTCGTGAATCCCAACCGTCAAATAATAACCAACTAACCTAGTGGGTAGCTAGGGTAAGTCGGGTTGAATCCACAGGGACGGGAGGATGGACTAAGGTGTGTTACGGTCTAGGACTATGTTCGAGACGAGCTATTCTGAGGGGGAGACTAGGACTAGTCTAAGGTCTAAAACTAGGACTAAGGGAAACTAGGATAACACTAAGAAGGAAGACTAGGGTTAGGTCGGGGTCAAAGGGGTAATGGAATGGTCGAAGGAGAACTAGAGTGAAGGAGGTAGTAGGGTAATCTAGGTAATGCCCGGGCTCTCGCAACTTAGACTCACCTAGAGGTTCATCCTAAAACCCACCTTGGCGACACACACGACAAACGGGGTACTAGCGCGCTATGGTCCTAGGTCGCATCCGGGCTCTCGCAACTTAGACCGACCTAGGGGTCGTCCTCACCGGGCTCTCGCAACTTAATGAGGGAACCGAACCCACAAACAACTATCACCCACAAGAGAAAAGCAAGAAAAACAAGCATGTGCACATACTAATCATTCAAGCATTTCAACAAACATGTGATATGCATCAAACCAAGGGGAAACCCAAATCTTCCACCAACATCTCCAACAATCCCTTAATCATCCAATTAACACCCTAATCACCTTACTAACCCTAGCAAGATACTACTCTAACATATATAAAGGAAAACTAACACTAATAAGATGAAACAACATATCAATCAAAACAAACATGAAGAAACTAACAAGAACTATGAACTATGAACCATAACAAGAACAAAGAATCAAACTTTAATGATAAAACAAAGATTAAGAGAAGAAAAAAGAAGATTATACCAAACTAGAGATGAAAGGAAGAAAGAAACTTGCATAAATGGAAGAACCCAAAACAAACATCCAAGTTTGTCAAGCTTGGTGGAGATCTTGAGGAATTCCCAAATTACAAGCATTAATCTATGATTAACAATAATCTAAAGGCTAATCTACACTAATCTATGCTAATCTATGCTAAAACTATCTAGGGTTTAGTCTCTAATGAAAGGCATAACCTTAACATAACAAGGGAAGAGTATATATAGGGTTACAAATGGAAGGGAGAAGAAAAGAATTGAAGGCGGGCTGCAGCACCCCCGTCCCGGCCGAGACGAGGTGGTCCCGGTCGGGATGGGGTCGGTCCCGGCCGGGAAGAGTTGCTCCCGGTCGGGAAGGACCCACAGTAGCGTCTTCTTCATTTGCTTCCTCATCCCGGACGGGATGAGGCCATACCCGTTCGGGATGAGCCTTGTAGGCCTCCAATATGAACTTTTTGGTCCCTCCTTGCTTCTCATTGGCTTCCCATCGATTCTCGGGACTCGGGATCGGGTCTCGGAGGCTCGGGATTGGGTCCCAAGGTCTCGGGGTCGACTCCAAGGCATCGAGTGATCGTTCCTTAGCTTCGTTGGCTCCAAAAAGTGTATGTATCGAGTCGGAATCGCTCCAACTTTTCATGAACGGTCTCGGGAACCTGAAACGAGCTAAAGGAAGCATAAGTAGCTCATAAACCGCTCCCAAGGAGCGATTCCACAAGGAAAATGGGACCAAAACACTACGAAATAGGCACTACAAATGGCACTTATCAATTTCGCCTCGAGGAAACCTAAAAACATGATAAGTATCATCCCAGTAGGACAGGCAAGCATCCAAAAAGTGACGATCCACTTGCATCTGGCAGATTATGGATAGATGGGTGACGCCATTCTGGTTCAAAATAACTTTATCAGCATCCCTGAAAAATCGGGACCAATCTTGCAACATTCCGATTAATCGATCGATACCCATGATGGATTTCTAAAAAGAGGAAATAAGTTTCTCAAGGCTTGTTTTTTCTTTGAAGGGAGAAGAGAATTGTGTGAATTGTGAATAAATTGTGAGCAGGGAGAAGGCATTTATAGCATGAAATCAGATTCTCCTCCTCAATTTGGGATTCTTAATCACAGGGGATTTAGCATACAGGCCTTTATCCTAGGATCTAGCTAAGTCATCCCGAGCATTCCTATTCCTTCTCAGAGTCAAAATACTTTATTTTCAAAATCCTTCCAAGTTCAGAATTTCAAAAAAAATCTTCTTCAAAAAAATTTTCCCAGCACGAGTCATTTCTCCTGGAAAAATGTGTTACATGCAAACTTTGCATAAATCATTATACAGGACGACTCAAGCAAAACCGTGCAATCAACTCCCCAGCAGCATCTAACGGGATGAGCCCCATATATGGGCGCACCCAAGACTTATACGAAAAGTCCGATTCCCCACGGAGTTATCGTCATCAACTCAGGTACATTTCTAGTCTCCGGCCGGCGGGCCCTTCACGCAGGTCTAATGGACCTTAAACGACCCGATCGGAAGTCTGCCAGGTTTTAATCTTTGATTAACCTGGTAGCTACTCTGACTTTCGCCCTGTCCAAGCCTCAGTCAGAGTGGGGGCTCTGTAGACACCCACATTTTGACTGCCAGGTGTCTATAGCAGTTTCCGACAAACACACGATGATGATCGGACGCAAACGTGCTTTAATATATTCGGAAACGGGCTCAAAATCATTGGCATTTGGCTTGGGCTCTTTACAGAGTACATATCTCACAAAACCAACCTCAAAATCAGGCCCAGTGGGTCGTTTCGAGTCAAATAAGACTAATTTGGGTTGATTCCGACACTAGGGGTAAAACCGTCTTTTAGCGACCGAGTCAAAACCCGGCCGAGAATTTTCCCGAGACACGTGAGTCAGCCGTGACACCTCACACGGCTGATTCGGACTCCAATCCTACGAAAAATCAGCTTCACAAAATATTAAACAAATCCGTTTGAGGATAGAATTCGATCTCAAGTAGGAATTCTATCCAAAAACCGAATCAAACACTCGACCGAGCTAGGATACTCGGCCGAATAGCCTACCAACCAGCCGGTTCCCTTTCTTCCTTCACAAGAAAGCGGAATTCTCATTCCTCTCAAATTCCTGTATTTCCTATCCTAAGCGGTAGTTCAAACTCAAAGCGTTTCTCCTAGTGATGGTGAGGGATTCGTCACGTCCCTCGCCAACAATATAACACCGACTAACCTAATGGGTAGCTAGGGTAAGTCGGGATCGATTCCACGAGGACGGTATATCAAAGCTTAGACTAGGTTGGCCTAAAACGAGACTAGATTACCGAACGAACACAAAGAGTGCATTAAATGGAAAACTATTGAGGAGGAGGAATAAGAACTAGACTAACAATGCTAAACAATACTAATGATCGATCTAACAAATAAGCTAAAGTAAACGATGTATAACTAAGACGATGGACTCAAATATGGGAGAGAAATGGGGTATGTCGGGTTCATAGAGGTAGAAGGGTAATTGGGGTGATCAAGGGTGAAGGTGTCTCCTAATCACTAGAGTCGGTCCGGGCTCTCGCAACTTAGACCGATGTCAAGGTGAGTCCGGGCTCTCGCAACTTAGACTCTAGTCGGCACTCTCGTGACTATGACTATTCTCAACATTTCCACAAAATAAGCAATCAATGAGAAGATGAACACAAGCATGGGAAGCATGGCCACTACAACTCATACAAGCATATCAACAAACACATGGAGTGCCTACAATGCGACCAACAACAAAGACACAACCTTTTCCCCTTAATCAACCCTAATCATCCAAAATCTACCCCTAATCCCCCTACTAACCCCACAAAGAAACTACTCACTCATTATCAAAGAGAAACTAACACTAACAAGAGAGAACAAACTACACATCCAAGCATTCATTATGAAAAACAAGAACAATAACAATAATAACATAAAAAGATAGAAACAAGATTAAATAAACTAAGACAAGAGTAAGAAAGGTTATACCAATACTAGATGAGGAAAAGATGAGAACTTGTATAAATAAGACACCCAAATAGAACTCCAAGGTTGTCAATCTTGGAATAATCTTCAAGAATCTTCTTAATACAAGATTATTACAATGATTAACTAAGGATTAAGGAGAGATTAGAACTAATGAATGAGAGTAAATCTAGGGTTTTGAGGCTTAAACTAAGGTAGGTTAACATAAGATGTCGTAAAAATTACAAGAAGGGAGTATATATATGGGTACAAGAATGAAGGAGAAGAAAAGAATTGAAGGCGGGCGAGCTGGAGCTTTTCCTGGTCGGGAAAGAAATTCCCGATCGGGATTATGGGAATTCCCGATCGGGATTTTATGTTCCCGATCCGGAATAGCCCCCAGTAGCTGCACTTCGTTCCTCCTTCATCCCGGACGGGATGAGGCCATACCCGTCCGGGAAGAGTCTTGTAGGCCTCCAATTTGAACTATTTGGTCCCTCCTTGGTTCTCATGGACGTCCCATCGATTCTCGGGACTCGGGATCGGGTCTCGAAGGCTCGGGATTGGGTCCCAAGGTCTCGGGGTCGATTCCAAGGCATCGAGTCATCTTTCCTTAGCTTCGTTGGCTCCAAAATGTGTATGTATTGAGTCGGAATCGCTCCTACTCTTCATGAACGGTCTCGGGAACCTGAAACGAACTAAAGGAAGCATAAGAAGCCCTTGAATCGCTCCAAAAGAGCGATTCCACAAGAAAAAAAGGACCAAAGCACAACAAATAGGCACTACAAACTACACTTATCACCTAGCCAAGGTCGGGAACTCCCTATAAATAGCCCCTTGCACACACAACAATGAGACAGGAATCAATTATTCCCATACACATACACTCATAAGCATAAAACTTAGGATCGATAAAACCAATATTACAAAACCCGAAGGAAACCGGCCCCCTTATACCCGACACCCTTCACCGAGACCACGCCCGACACTAGACCGGCCGACTCTCACGTCCAAACCGAGCCACCACAACTCATCGACATCCACTCGACGCTCTTGTGTCCAAGCCACGTCCCGACGAGCTCCGATCCGAGTAAACTAAAACATGAAGGTTGAGGGTGTACCAAACCCGACTTCTCTATTTCTCTTTCTTCTTCTCTTCTCTTCGTCGTCCGTCTTTTCCTTTTACGGGTCTTCGGTCGTCTTTTTACGGGTCATTCGTCGTTTTTTTTTCTAATATCGATATTTACTAAAAACTATTTTTATATATCGAACATTCTTAAAAATATGATTTCAACTCCATAGTTGAGTATTGTATCAAAAAGAATTATATTAAATCTCGTCGAAGCTAAGAAAATCGTTACATCTCTTTTTACAAAGATTTCAAACGCGGAGAGAATTAACATCTTTTCGTTCAAATTCTTTTTCTCAAACAATTTTGCAAAACTTTTTTTTATTCATTCCGAATATTCGATATCGATTTCATAATCGAATATCGGATACGACGAATATCAAAAATATAAATCGAGTATAAATTAATTCATATTTGTACGCGATTTATCAAAATTAACAATTTTTCAAACAACGAGCGGAATCGGGACAGGCCCGCACGCGAGTCGCGCCCCTCACAGGCGACTCGCGTACGAGTCTGAAACTCGCGCTCCTTTTTTTAGCTTTTTTCGTTCGTTTTTATTATTTATTCTACGAAACGATTTCTAAAATTTATATCTTTTCTAAAACTATTCGGAGTATTTGATATTTATTTCGTAGTCAATTATCAAATATAACGAATATCGAAAATATTAGATCAAGTGCAAATTATGCGATATTTGTACGCGATTTAATAAAAGCATCGAATTTTCAAAAAACGATTTCAAAAACAGGCCATCACGCGACCCGCCGGCATCCCAGGCGAGCCGCGCAGCCGGCTGTCACACGATACGCCTTTTTTTTTTTTTTTTTTTTTATTTTATTTTCCGAGCTTCGTTTTTTATACAAAACAGCGTCTTTTAACGATATTTTTCAGATTTCGACTAATATTTTCTCGATCTCGCATGTTCATCATATTTGCTATATTTTTATTCACAATTCGATACTAACTCGTTTGTTCATCTTTTGTAGCAAATTCATTCTTTTTTTTTATTTGTTTTATTATACTAAAACGAATCTCACATGCTAAATTCAACTTTGACGTTAAATTTTCATGCATTAAATCGACTTAGCAACCCGTTCAATTCCTTGCATGCTTAGGAAAACAATGTTTGCATATCATTCATCGTATTACTAACGTGCGTATTAAAAAATCATTCGATATCCTAGTAGAGGCCGCTAATGTGCGGGCGGGGTTGGGTGTTCTTAGTGAACTTCCCAACACGTACCCTCACCCCTTACTCAGAACCGTGGTTTCCGGATGTCCGAATCCATTGGCAACGAGAGTCATTCAATACACGATTAACCGATCAAGTCGGCATCGGTATCGAAATGCAAAGGGACGAGCCCAGTAAACTCTGACATCGGAAATGGGCCGTATTTTGTATACGGCCCACTACGACATAGAGTGGGCTCGAACGGTTCCGAATAACCATAAAATTCGGTGGCGACTCCAACTTCGATTTAAATTTCAATTTGACTATCTCATATGGAGATTCATTCGCCTCCCCAAACCCGCGCATGGCTGCGTCGGGGTGGACCTATGTCATGTCCACACCATCTCATATGGAGATTCATTCGCCTCCCCAAACCCGCGCGTGGCCGCGTCGGGGTGGACCTATGTCATGTCCACAATTTGGCGACTCCGCTGGGGATCAACTGATGAGTCACTTACCATCGGCATCCTCAGAGTGAGACTCGAAAAGAAATCGTTCGAATAGTAATGTACACGTTTTAGTTCAATGGGTCATGCATAACCCAATCTTTCCCGGGCCGGTTACTTGTGACCGACGTCCCACTATACCACGGTGCGTTCCTAAATGGGCGCACTAAAGAATTCGATGGCGGAACTCGCATGGGTTTTACGGCAGGTTCTAAGACCAACTCGGCTTAGGAAGACCGTCCTGATTTGCGAGAAAGCTATCATCGTTGGTATAGACCCTCTTTCGACCGACCGAGACTTAGACTAAGAGCATACATGGTGTCGTTATACTGCTTCCATGACTACGTGCTACTTGATCATCTTTTCAAAAACCGTCATTTTCAAAACTTGCATCTTTTCAAAAATCATCCATTTTCAAAACTCGGAAAGCTACCGAATTTAGGACTTATGATTTTGACTCAAAATAGCCTATGTTTCTAGTTGGTATGCTGCCCGACCATTTCCAAAACCTTCGAAAAATCACGGCCCAAAGGCCCTTTACCGATTTTCAAAAAAAATCGGCCATACCTCCGACTTTTTCGGACTTGGCCAAATCCAAAATTTCATTTTCGAAACTTTCTTCTTCTTAGGACTTCCCGTATTTAGCAGTGTCGGGTTTTGTCATAAGTCATAAGAGTCTATAGCGTTGAAACTCCATTGATCCTATATCACGAGTTTCTCCCCCATCCCGGTCCGCCTTATCCGTCAAGGCATGGCCCACCTGTGTAGGACGAACTCCTACAAAGAAAAGCCCGTTTACACATTCGAGTCTATAGTTTGGGGAATTCACACATGGATCTTCCTTCGAACGGGACTAGGCCCACTTTGCCAAATCCTAAGGAAGGCCCATCGTCCACGAGTCACCCGTCTAGGAGTCGGTTTTCAAGTCCTTTTCTAAGTCTAGTCTTTCCTTGCTCGGGATGCACTATCTGGGTCCGTTTCTGATTACACGGTGTTCTTACAGACAGGCCGCCCTTCACCCGAACAATGACGAAAGAAGCAATTGACGAGTTGACAGCTGCGTTGACTAAGCTCCAAGATCAACTTACACAGATGAGGTAGGACCAGGTCGCCATCCTCACACGGGTAAGCGCAGTCGAACGAGGAACTCCTAGTGGTGGATTCGAGACCAAAGGGCCGTTAGCTGAACTGGCCAGTGCAGTCCACAAACTGCAGGAACAGGTCCACCTGTCGACCCACAACTCGATTCATACGGAGAATGCTCGGGCCTATGCACCCCTAACCGACGAATTGCCTGCCAATCTCAACCTGACGGGCCTCCCAATGTTCGACGGAACTGAAGACTCGGTATTACATATCCGGGCTTTCAAGGAATTCATGGCCCTTAAGGGGGTTAAGTCAAACATGTTCAAGCACCTGTTTGCCTCTTCCCTCGAGAAGCACTCGAGAGCCTAGTTCTACAGGCTCGATTCCAAGAAGTATAAGTCTTGGGATGACGTGGCGACGAAATTCGCTCGGAACTATGCCGACAACACCGAAATCCAAACCACGATGCGCACCCTGGAAGTAATGGCCCAAGAACCAAAGGAAGGATTTACGAAATACCTTCAACGCTGGAGGGCTGAAAGCGTCAAACTGGTCGATAAGCCCAGTGAGAAAGTGCTGGTAGAAGCCTTTGTGAAGAATCTCCTTCCCGCCTACCGGGTCCATCTCCGGTACGCCATCATACCCAGTTTCGCGGCCCTAACTGAAATGGGGACGAGAATCGAAGATGATCTAAGACTGGAGAGCCTCACTAAGGCCTCCGCCAAGGGTTACCAAGGGGCCAGCTCATCAACAAGCAAGCCCACATCTGCTACTGCTGCTCGTAGCATTTCTGACGAGGTTAATCTACTTGATACCCCGTCTAAGAAGAATACCACACCTCGGGTATTCACCGACATAGGTACCACCTATGCAAATGCCTTACAAAAGCTCTCATCAAAAGGCCTGATCAACCAGATAGGCCCAGGCCAACACCTGAAATCCCGGTCGAGCGTCACTCCAAGGCCTACGACATCCAGGCCTACTGCCAGTAACATCGTGGCAAGGGACACGATACCGAGAAATGCTGGAAGCTAAAGCATCTTATCCAGGATCTCATCGAAAATGGAAAGATCCCCTTACCTGGAGGCAAACCCAGCAACAAGGTGTGGACATGACATAGGTCCACCCCGACGCGGCCACGCGCGGGTTTGGGTAGGCGAATGAATCTCCATATGAGAAGGATTGAATTGAAATTTAGGTCTATGTGGAGTCGCCACCGAGTTTTATGGTTATTCGGAACCGTTCGAGCCTACTCTATGTCGTAGTGGGCCGTATACAAAATACGGCCCATTTCCGATGTCAGAGTTTATCGGGCTCGTCCCTTTGCATATCGATATAGATGCCGACTTGAGCGGTTAATCGTATATTGAATGACTCTCGTGCACCAACGGTTTCGGGCATCCGGAAACCGAGGTTCTGAGTAATGGGTGAGGGTACGTGTTGGGAAGCCCACAAAGGACACCCAACCCCGTGCGCACTTTAGCGGCCTCTACTAAGAACTCGAATGACTTTCTAATACGCGTGCTAGTAAAACGGGAAAATGATATGCAAAGATTTATTTTCCCTAAACATGCGAATGGAATCGAAAGGGTTTCTAAGTCAATTTAATGCAACTAAAATTAACGTCAAAGTTGTATTTTAGCATGCGGGTTCATTTAGTATAATAAACGAATAATAATTAAATTGACAAAAGAAACAAAAAAAACGCGTTAGTAAACGATGTAAAGAAACGAATAATAACGGTTTGCAACTTATTGAGTTGAATTGAAAAGATGCAAATATGAGGATGCATGATTTGAAAAGATAGTATACATGTGATTAATTATACGCATGTTGACCTAAGTCGTAAAATACTATCGAGTTTGAAAAATAGGATAATGTACGACTTGCGTTTTAGTCGTTATGAGGCTACTCGATCGAGTGGTCGATGGACTCGATCGAGTAGGCCTGTAAAAAGTGACTCTGTTTTGCATTATGGACCGTACTCTGCCGAGTTATTGACCAACTCGGTCGAGTACATGGCCACTCGACCGAGTCACTGTGAGACTCGATCGAGTGGTGATCGTGATTAGCATTCTGACTCGATTTTGAGGTGCCACTCGACCGAGTGGGCTAGGCACTCGGTCGAGTGCCCTCTGTACGAATTAAGATTCGTTTGTAAAATCGTGTTTTATGTCGAAAATCGTTTTAAATTGATCATTGAGATGTGATTAAATTTTCTCCGCGTTAATAATGTCATAATTCTAAAGAATTGTTTTGACAATTATTTAGCATCAAGGAAAATTGCCCTAAGTTGATTTAATGCGATTTAGAAAGATTGACTCTTTGATTAAATAATAAAACAACTTGATTCCCTCGACTTCTCCGACATCAATAAATCCCTAGAGATCGTGATGTCGGATCCGTGTCAACGGGTTTCGACCCTTATTAAAATTGATTTTAGAAAATTCGATGAATGCAATATTAAAGATGATAACAACGAGAAATAATGACAAATTCTTGTTTAAGTTGACTCATCTCAATAATCAAATAATCGGGGTACCGGGATAAGCGACCGTCAATGCTGTGTGCAGTACACTTGTATGTTCGTGTTTTCTTATCCCGATATCCTTCTTACTTGACACAAATCAATGAGTATTTAAATATTTTGATACTAACGATATTACCGATATTATGATGCAATAATGATAACGAGGTAAACAATAATAATAATAATCGTAATAATAATAATAATAATAATAATAATAATAAACGTAATAATAATAATAATAATAATCGTAATAATAATAATAATAATAATAATAATAATAAACGTAATAATGATAATAATAATAATAATAATAAGCGTAATAATAATAATAATAATAATAATAATAATAATAATAATAATAATAATAATAATAATAATAATAATAATAATAATAATAATAATAATAAACGAAAAAAAAACGGGAAAGAGAGGAAGATGACAACGCAAAGAAAAAGGAGGAAAAGAAAGAGGTTTGTCACCCTCAACCTACATGTTTTTGTCTCGGAATAAGCCTCGTAAACGTGGCTATGACACGAGAGTCTTCGAGGTATATGGAGGCTAAGTTGTGGTGGCTCGGGTTGAATTCCTAAAACTAGGTTTAGGGTTTGCTAAAGTTGATTTTCCTAGGGTTTGTCTAGGGTTGCTTGAGGATGCACCGGGATTAGGGTTGTGAAGGTGTTTAGGGTTTGTAAGGGATGTGAATAATGTGTTGTAGGGTGTTGCATGGGGTGTATATATAGGCTAGGCTAGGGCATCGATTTAGGGCTACTCGACCGAGTAGGAGGCCAACTCGGTCGAGTGGTCCGTTATGCCAGCCGCCGGGCTCAAAGTCGGCCCACTCGATCGAGTGGATAGGTCACTCGATCGAGTGGCCTAGATGGGTCGCACGGGTCTTGTTTTGGACCTTGACCTCGATTGCTCGATGGGTTTTGTGTTTGACTTGGACTTTTGATGGTTGTATGGCTGTTTTGTGTGTCTCGGAAACGACTTTGACCGGGGTTGACCCAATCGTGAAAAGTCGGTTTTAATTCCGGTGTCGGTTTTGGCCCAAATTAGTCTTGTTTGACTCGGAATGATCCACTGGGCCTGGATTCGAGGTTGATTTTGTGATATTTGTACTCTGTAAGTGTGTTAGCCAGCGATTAATGGATTTGAGCCCGTATCCGAGCGCGTAGAAACATGTTAGCGTCCGATCATCATCGGGAGATTTTTGGAAACTGCTATAGACACCTGGCAGTCAAAATGCGGGTGTCTACAGAGCCCCCACTCTGACTGAGGCTTGGACAGGGCGAAAGTCAGAGTAGCTACCAAGTCCGTTAAGACCTGGTAGACTTCCGTTCGGTTCGTTTATAGTCCGTTGGACTCGCGTAAAGGGCTCGCCAGCCATACGGCAGAGATCATACCTGCGCTCCGTGGGGACTTTGGGCTTGTTACGTAAGCCCTGGGTGTGCCTGTGTGTTGGCCCATCCCGTGCTATCCCGAAAAAATGCTGCTGGGGAGATTTGATGACTTGCATGTCCCTGTTTGAGTCGTACCTGTATAAGTTACATAAAATGCATGCAACACGTAGGTAGTAAAAATGACTCGTGCTGGGAAAATGACCTTTTGAATTTTTGAAAACTTGACATTTTGAAATTTTGAAATTTCGAAATTTTTGAAATTGACTCTAAAGAAATTAGGAAAGTTCGGGATGATTATTTCCACACTAGTATCGAGACTAGGCTTGTGGCTCGATTTCGTTTGCAATTAGGAAACTTTCCTAAAAGTGATATGGAAAGGGTGTGCAAGGCTAACGCTATATATAGCCCTCTGTGCCCTTGGTTTTCTTCATAATTCCCATCACAAATCAATCTCTTAAAAAGAAATTCTCCTTATTTCCCTTAAGGCAAAAAGAATGTCTCTTTATCCTTTTAAGAAATCCAACATGGGAATCGAGAGGTTGAGCGCTATGTTGCAAGCATGGTCCCGACAGTTTAGGGATGCCGACAGGGTGGTTTTGAACCAGACGGGTATAACTCAGCTATACCCGTTCCGTCAGATGGTGGTAGATCGTTACTTCTTGGATGCTTGCTTGGCTTACTGGGATGACATATACCATGTCTTTGCCTTCCCTCGGGGCGAGATCTGCCCTTTACCTGAGGAGATCGCAGTGATGGTTAGGATTCGTCACGTCCCAACCGTCAATAATATAACCGGCTAACCTAACTAGAGTAGATAGGGTAAGTCGGGTCGAATCCACGGGGACGGTAAGAGGCGTCTAGACTAAGGTCGCCTAAATACTACTAAGTCAACGAACTAAACTAAGGAATGATAGAAGGGGAGAGAGCTAGACTAAGACTAAGTCTAAGGAGAAGATAAACAAAGAAGAACGGGCTAGGATTAGGTCGGGGTCAAAGGGGTAACGGAATGGCCGAGGGAGGACTAGAGTGAAGGAGGTAGTAGGGTGATCTAGGTTGGTCCGGGCTCTCGCAACTTAGACCCACCTAGAGGTTCCACCTAGAACCCATCTCGGTGACACACACGACAAACGGGGTTCTAGCGCGCTATATGCCTAGGTCGAATCCGGGCTCTCGCTACTTAGACCGGCCTAGGGATCGTCCTCACCGGGCTCTCGCAACTTAGTGAGGGGACCGAACCCACAACAAACTAACACCCACACAAGAAAGGCAAGAAAAACAAGCATTCGTACATACTTAGTCATTCAAGCATTTCCACAAACATGTGATGTGCATCAAACAAGAGAAAACCCAAATCTTCCATCAACATCTCTAACCAACCATTAATCACCCAATTAACACCCTAATCACCTTACTAACCCTAGCAAGAACACTACTCTAACATAATCAAACTACAACTAACACTAACAAGATGGATTAACAAAAGAAACAACACAAACATCTACAAACTAGTGAAAACTATTAACTACAATCAAAGATTGAAACTTGAATAACATAAATAAAGATTAAGAGGAAAAGGAAAGGATTATACCAAACTAGTGAAGGAGAAAGAACAAAACTTGCATTAATGAAGAAAACCCAAAACAAACATCCAAGTTTGTCAAGCTTGGAGAAGATCTTGAAGAATTTCCTTAATACAAGTACTAATCTATGATTAACTACTAATTATCGACTAATCTACACTAATCTAATCTAATCTAACCTAAAGTAGTCTAGGGTTTTAAGGATATATCATCAGATGGTGTCTTAATACAAGAGGGGGGTATATATAGGGTTACGAATGGAAGGGAGAAGAAAAGAAAACAAAGCGGAGTAGCAGTGGCCCGTCCCGGCCGAGACGGGTTGGTCCCGGTCGGGACGAGGTCGGTCCCGGTCGGGACGCCTCCATCCCGATCAGGATGGGCCCAGGTCAGCAGCTTCTCTTTTTGCTCCATCATCCCGAACGGGATGAGCCTTGTAGGCCTCCATTATGATCTTTTTGGTCCCTCCTTGCTTCTCATGGGCTTCTCACCGATTCTCGGGACTCGGGATCGGGTCTCGGAGGCTCGGGATTGAGTCCCAAGGTCTCGGGGTCGACTCCAAGGCATCGAGTCATCGTTCCTTAGTTTCGTTGGCTCCAAAATGTGCATGTATAGAGTCAGAATCACTCCAACTCTTCCAATTTGGTCTCGGGAACCTGAAACGAACTAAAGGAAGCATAAGAAGCCCCTAAACCGCTCCCAAGGAGCGATTCTACAAGGAAAACGGGACCAAAACACTATGAAATAGGCACTACAAATGACACTTATCAATTCCCCCACACTTAACCCTTACTCGCCCTCGAGTAAGCACATACTACTACTAAACTAACCGAGTGGGTATTAGCGCACCCTACGCCCCTTCAACTCACACGTGTGCACTTAGAGGAAAAGTGTACTCCGCAAGGCAAGTTGGGTCTTGCGACAAAACTGTGGATGCAACCGGACACAAAACACATAAAACAAACAAACACACAAACAAACACATAGACGGTTGCACCCAAAACAAAAGAAATACCGCTTCCCTCTAAAAGCGGTGAAAGAAACACTGGTTTAGGACTCGAGGTAAGTGACAACGTTCCCAAGCTAGACATACAAACCAAGGTGAACTAAACCCTAATAGTATGACGATAAAGCAACAAAAACGTTGGTAACTTACCTAGGTCCTCCTAACTTTCTAAAAATGTACTACGGGACGATCGACGGAGTGGAAAAGTGAAGAATCACGGTGTTAGTCGACACTGTAGGTAAGTGAGACCCCGCCCCCTTTAGCGTGAGCCAAGAGGGTCGTCCCGTGTCCAAAACCGCCTAACTAGTCCAAGTAAAAAGGTGGAAAACATGCAAAATGAGGGAAGACCGACTAATGCCGCTATCATCCTTCCTCGGGACTCGGTCCTTTGGTAGGCTCTTCACGGCAAAAGTCGGAAAAAGGCTTATTTTTGTGGGGATTTCTTTTTTTGAGACGGGTTTTCTTTTGGCATTTTCTTTCTTTTCGACATTTTGATTTGTTTTGCTATGCCATTCTTTTTCTTCTTTTCTATTTTCTTTTTGGCTTTTGTGCCTTTTCTTTTTCTTCAATTCTTTTCTTTCTTTCATAATTTTCTTCTTTTCTTTTTCTTTGCCCTTTTGGTAAGATTTGGCTTTGTTGGCATTTTCATTGTATAACAAGAAAGAGAGAATCAACAATTAGCAAGTTATTGTGTGGATATGTGTGAGATGTAGGTAAATGGGTTTGTCGGGGGTCGCGATTTCCCTTCAAACCCACAAAAAGTGGAGAACTTGGACTAATCAAACACCTAAACACGGTCACCTAGGGGACGAGACTCGGTAACCAAGGCCTTTTCACACCGTGGGTGGTCATAATGGTCAAAGGTGCAAATCCCGTAGTAAATCCCTAGTAAGCTAGGTGGACTCAAGGTAAAGGACCAACGAAATCATTGATTTAGGGTCATTCTACTAGGCTAGAGTCCAAGACTCGATTTACACTACTAGGAGGGGAAAGATAGACACTCACACACTAGCCTCTAAACCGGGTTTTCGAAAACGGTTTACGCACAAGACACACGACACAACACAAAACAAAGACAAGACGAAAACGAACGAAAGAAAAAGAAACAAGAGCAATAAAACAAGAACAAAACAAGGTAAAACAAAACACATAGACAAAACAAACACCACCCCTATCATCCAAACAAGTCTCCAAATCAACTTCAAACTTTACAAAGCTCCACCCGAGCACACCACAACACACAAATCCTCCAAACTCCACAAGGAACAAAGAGGAAAAAGGGGTGAAGAGATGTTACCGGAAGTCTTGAAAGCTCTCCAAAGCTATCGGCGATTAAGCAACCTATAAGCAAAAAGGGAGGCGAACACGCACACAAAACAAATATACGACACAATGACACAAAAGGAAAACACACAAAAGAAAAATCTTTTTGATTTTTTTGTGAAAATTTTTCAAATTTTTAGGGATTTTTAAGATTTTTTTTTCGAAAAACTAAGAAAATAAAACTAACTATGCTAGAATATCGCTCCCCCACACTTAAATCGAGCCATGTCCTCATGCTCGATCGTAGGGTGCGGAGAGACAAAGGAAAAAGAAAAGAAACTACGAAAATAAAGCTAAAAATCAAGAATAAAGTGAAGAAAAGGGTAGAAGGTGTCCGGCCGGGGTGTAATCAGTCACCAAGGGCCGAGACGAGAAAAAGATATGGAAGGGGGAAGAAAATAAAAAGAAGGAAATAAAAGGAAATGGGAGGGGAGGGCTAGGTGTAATCAAGTCACCTAGCCCGGATTCCGCCTAAATCCTCAAAAAAGAAAGTGAAAATCTTGTAAAAATTTGGATTTTGAAATGACTCTCGATGTAGTCACGTCATCGAGAGTCGGGAGCAACATATACCAAGGCCTCGAAGGCCACCATGACATCAAGACACATAAGTGTACAAGGGGAAGGGAATAAACAAAGGACAACAAGCAACAACAAAAACGGGAAAGAAAGGATAGTTGCCGTACCATAGGTTAGCAACTCACTTTCTCCATCGTCTCATAGATCAATAAAGGCGGTTGCTTGTCTTCATCATTGCTTTTCCGCTTCATTCTCGATAAAACGCATGGTAGAGGTAGTAATGGTGTGAGGGAGGTGGAAATTGATGTGGATCCGGTGAAAGGTGAGGTGTACGGGTCATATGATAGGAGTAAGGAGGAGTAGGGAGGTTGGGAGGGGGTATAATGGATGGGTGGAGACAAAGGGGACCATCCCGGTCGGGATGGATGGTCCCGATCGGGTTGATAAACCCTTCCCGATCGGGAAGCCCTCGTCCCGATCGGGAACGCACTCCAGTGAATCCGAATTTCAGCACCTTTATCCCGATCGGGATGGCTCCTTCCCGGTCGGGATTCCTCATCCTTCCCGGTCGGGAGGCCCTCTTCCCGGTCGGGATGAGTCTTCTTTGCTTCCCCAAGCCCAAAAGCTTATCAAAGCTTCAAAAACCGACTTCCTCGCTCGCAAACCAAACTCCATCATCAACCACTCCTTTCTAGGAGTAACATTCACTTCACCTATCACAATAAACTCAATCTATACATCAAATTCACTCCCTCACATCGCTCATCAAAATACCAAATCAATCACAAGAATCCCACAAAAAACAAAGGAAGTCCTAGAAACAAAAATCACAAATACAAGCACAAGAATTCTAAAGAAAAGAGGAGGGGAATATACAACATGACGGTTCTTTTAGGAACTCCGTCAAACCTAGGATGGTGGACTCCATTCTTCAACCATAGCCCTCAAGGGCATGGAGGAGCAAGTCGAACGCGCTACCGACATCGTAGTGAAGGCCCAAGAAGCGCTCGAGCTTAACCGACCTCCACGGCCTCCAAGGAGGAGGTAAGAAGTAGGAATCCCAAGACCCAACGTCATCTTCAAAGTAGTCTCCGGGGTCTCTCCATCCTACGAGCTCAACCGATCTCTTCCTCCCTAGGCATCGCCTCCAATCATTAGCAAGCTTCATCTCCAAGAAACAAGGCACAAAAAGCGGTTTTGGCCTCATCTCCTCAATGCACACCCCCACACTTGCCTCAAGTTGTGGTTCCCCATCTTCATCACTCGGCCCCACATCATCATGGAGGAGAGGATCGAAACTTCTACCCGCAGTTTCAATCTCTTCCAAACCATCTCTCGGTGCACTAGTTAGGGGCTCTTGATGCATATCCACATTATCGCATAAGGGCAACTCGAGGCTATCAATCTCACCTAACAACCTCACAAACTCCACCAACCCATCCAACTCACTATCCTCCTCCAATTCCTCACCAACGATGCCTTCCCCAAGAGTCATCCCCTCATTCGTCTCTTTTGGGGTAGACGATTGAGGTTCTTCAAAGCAAACTTCTCTATCAAAGGGAACTACGTCGGCGGCTTCGTAATTAGGTTGCTCCTCTCTCTCAAGTGGGCATCCTCCATCTAAATGTGATGCTCAGGATAAAGACATTACGGTTTGAACCGCTAATGCATTTAAATGAGCATTCCTCGCCTCGTTTGCCCTTCGCATTTGGGCCATTAAATCATCTTGTTCCCTTTTTAATTGAATGGCCGTTTCTTGAAGGCTCCTTTGCATTTGAAGCATCGATTGATGTAACTCTAAGTTTGGCGATTGGTAGTCATTGGGGTCTTGTAAAGCTCCTTGATAATCTTGATGATGTCCATAGGGTGGGGCATCATATTGTTGGTAGCAAGGTTGGGGTGATTGGTAGTATTGTGGGTCATGGGGTTCATATTGTGGTTGGGGTGTAGGGTAATATGGTGGGTTTTGGGGGTATTGGCTTCCATAAGGTGGATCTTGATTGAACATGGTGGGTTCACAATCATAGCTTGAGTAATAGCCACCATGATCGTAGGAATGATAATCGTCCACTTGTTGGTAGCCGTTTTCATACTCTTGAAGATCATACCCATCTTGATTACCCCAAGAAGCTTGATAATGGTAGGGGGACGCCATGTCATGGCTTTGGTTCATGGAAGAAGAGTGGTAGCTCATATCGGCTCCCGAGTGTGTGGAGTTTAGATCAAACCCCATGCTTGCTCGAAAATCGTAGTCTATACCCGGTTGGAAACCACTCATTCTAGCAACCGTCCGTTTAAGCGGCTCTGAGTTGCAAGAAGAAGATAATCACCGCCTCTAAGCACAAACTGTAGACTAAGAACAAACGTGAGAAGTCTAGTGCTTTTTGGGAACTAGACAAGAGAGAAATAAATCACACACACACAAGAAGCAAAGTAACAAAAAGAAAAAGAAAAACACAAACACAAAGACAAAGTCAAGCAAATAGGAAAACAAAGTCCAAACTAGCACCGTCCCCGGCAACGGCGCCAAATTGATGGTTAGGATTCGTCACGTCCCAACCGTCAATAATATAACCGGCTAACCTAACTAGAGTAGATAGGGTAAGTCGGGTCGAATCCACGGGGACGGTAAGAGGCGTCTAGACTAAGGTCACCTAAATACTAGACTAAGTCAACGAGCTAAACTAGGGAATGATAGAAGGGGAGAGAGCTAGACTAAGACTAAGTCTAAGGAGAAGATAAACAAAGAAGAACGGGCTAGGATTAGGTCAGGGTCAAAGGGGTAACGGAATGGCCGAGGGAGGACTAGAGTGAAGGAGGTAGTAGGGTGATCTAGGTTGGTCCGGGCTCTCGCAACTTAGACCCACCTAGAGGTTCCACCTAGAACCCATCTCGGCGACACACACGACAAACGGGGTTCTAGCGCGCTATAGGCCTAGGTCGAATCCGGGCTCTCGCTACTTAGGCCGGCCTAGGGATCGTCCTCACCGGGCTCTCGCAACTTAGTGAGGGGACCGAACCCACAACAAACTAACACCCACACAAGAAAGGCAAGAAAAACAAGCATTCGTACATACTTAGTCATTCAAGCAATTCCACAAACATGTGATGTGCATCAAACAAGAGGAAACCCAAATCTTCCACCAACATCTCTAACCAACCCTTAATCACCCAATTAACACCCTTATCACCTTACTAACCTTAGCAAGAACACTACTCTCACATAATCAAACTACAACTAACACTAACAAGATGGATTAACAAAAGAAACAACACAAACATCTACAAACTAGTGAAAACTATTAACTACAATCAAAGATTGAAACTTGAATAACATAAGTAAAGATTAAGAGGAAAAGGAAAGGATTATACCAAACTAGTGAAGGAGAAAGAACAAAACTTGCATTAATGAAGAAAACCCAAAACAAACATCCAAGTTTGTCAAGCTTGGAGAAGATCTTGAAGAATTCCCTTAATACAAGTACTAATCTATGATTAACTACTAATTATCGACTAATCTACAGTAATCTAATCTAATCTAACCTAAAGTAGTCTAGGGTTTTAAGGATATATCATCAGATGGTGTCTTAATACAAGAGGGGGGTATATATAGGGTTACAAATGGAAGGGAGAAGAAAAGAAAACAAAGCGGAGTAGCAGTGGCCCGTCCCGGCCAAGACGGGTTGGTCCCGGTCGGGACGAGGTCGGTCCCGGTCGGGACGCCTCCATTCCGATCGGGATGGGCCCAGGTCAGCAGCTTCTCTTTTTGCTCCATCATCCCGAACAGGATGAGCCTTGTAGGCCTCCATTATGATCTTTTTGGTCCCTCCTTGCTTCTCATGGGCTTCTCACCGATTCTCGGGACTCGGGATCGGGTCTCGGAGGCTCGGGATTGAGTCCCAAGGTCTCGGGGTCGACTCCAAGGCATCGAGTCATCGTTCCTTAGTTTCGTTGGCTCCAAAATGTGCATGTATAGAGTCAGAATCACTCCAACTCTTCCAATTTGGTCTCGGGAACCTGAAACGAACTAAAGGAAGCATAAGAAGCCCCTAAACCGCTCCCAAGGAGCGATTCTACAAGGAAAACGGGACCAAAACACTACGAAATAGGCACTACAAATGACACTTATCAACTCCCCCACACTTAACCCTTACTCGCCCTCGAGTAAGCACATACTACTACTAAAATAACCGAGTGGGTATTAGCGCACCCTACGCCCCTTCAACTCAAGCGAGTGCACTTAGAGGAAAAGTGTACTCCGCAAGGCAAGTTGGGTCTTGCGACAAAACTGTGGATGCAACCGGACACAAAACACATAAAACAAACAAACACACAAACAAACACATAGACGGTTGCACCCAAAACAAAAGAAATACCGCTTCCCTATAAAAGCGGTGAAAGAAACACCGGTTTAGGACTCGAGGTAAGTGACAACGTTCCCAAGCTAGACATACAAACCAAGGTGAACTAAACCCTAATAGTATGACGATAAAGCAACAAGAACGTTGGTAACTTACCTAGGTCCTCCTAACTTTCTAAAAATGTACTACGGGACGATCGGCGGAGTGGAAAAGTGAAGAATCACGGTGTTAGTCGACACTGT
Source organism: Agrostemma githago (assembly GCA_958450325.1). Lineage (NCBI taxonomy): Eukaryota > Viridiplantae > Streptophyta > Magnoliopsida > Caryophyllales > Caryophyllaceae > Agrostemma > Agrostemma githago. Next base: position 19,690,953 of record OY288250.1, read on the forward strand.
AGGTAAGTGAGACCCCGCCCCCTTTAGCGTGAGCCAAGAGGGTCGTCCCGTGTGCAAAACCGCCTAACTAGTCCAAGTAAAAAGGTGGAAAACATGCAAAATGAGGGAAGACCGACTAATGCCGCTATCATCCTTCCTCGGGACTCGGTCCTTTGGTAGGCTCTTCACGGCAAAAGTCGGAAAAAGGCTTATTTTTGTGGGGATTTCTTTTTTTGAGATGGGTTTTCTTTTGGCATTTTCTTTCTTTTCGACATTTTGATTTGTTTTGCCATGCCATTCTTTTTCTTCTTTTCTATTTTCCTTTTGGCTTTTGTGCGTTTTCTTTTTCTTCAATTTTTTTGTTTCTTTCATAATTTTCTTTCTTTTCTTTTTCTTTGCCCTTTTTGGCAAGATTTGGCTTTGTTGGCATTTTCATTGTATAACAAGAAAGAGAGAATCAACAATTAGCAAGTTATTGTGTGGATATGTGTGAGATGTAGGTAAATGGGTAAGTCGGGGGTCGCGATTTCCCTTCAAACCCACAAAAAGTGGAGAACTTGGACTAATCAAACACCTAAACACGGTCACCTAGGGGACGAGACTCGGTAACCAAGGCCTTTTCACACCGTGGGTGGTCATAATGGTCAAAGGTGCAAATCCCGTAGTAAATCCCTAGTAAGCTAGGTGTACTCAAGGTAAAGGACCAACGAAATCATTGATTTAGGGTCATTCTACTAGGCTAGAGTCCAAGACTCGATTTACACTACTAGGAGGGGAAAGATAGACACTCACACACTAGCCTCTAAACCGGGTTTTCGAAAACGGTTTACGCACAAGACACACGACACAACACAAAACAAAGACAAGACGAAAACGAACGAAAGAAAAAGAAACAAGAGCAATAAAACAAGAACAAAACAAGGTAAAACAAAACACATAGACAAAACAAACACCACCCCTATCATCCAAACAAGTCTCCAAATCAACTTCAAACTTTACAAAGCTCCACCCGAGCACACCACAACACACAAATCCTCCAAACTCCACAAGGAACAAAGAGGAAAAAGGGGTGAAGAGATGTTACCGGAAGTCTTGAAAGCTCTCCAAAGCTATCGGCGATTAAGCAACCTATAAGGAAAAAGGGAGGCGAACACGCACACAAAACAAATATACGACACAATGACACAAAAGGAAAACACACAAAAGAAAAATCTTTTTGATTTTTTTGTGAAAATTTTTCAAATTTTTAGGGATTTTTAAGATTTTTTTTTCGAAAAACTAAGAAAATAAAACTAACTATGCTAGAATATCGCTCCCCCACACTTAAATCGAGCCGTGTCCTCATGCTCGATCGTAGGGTGCGGAGAGACAAAGGAAAAAGAAAAGAAACTACGAAAATAAAGCTAAAAATCAAGAATAAAGTGAAGAAAAGGGTAGAAGGTGTCCGGCCGGGGTGTAATCAGTCACCAAGGGCCGAGACGAGAAAAAGATATGGAAGGGGGAAGAAAATAAAAAGAAGGAAATAAAAGGAAATGGGAGGGGAGGGCTAGGTGTAATCAAGTCACCTAGCCCGGATTCCGCCTAAATCCTCAAAAAAGAAAGTGAAAATCTTGTAAAAATTTGGATTTTGAAATGACTCTCAATGTAGTCACGTCATCGAGAGTCGGGAGCAACATATACCAAGGCCTCGAAGGCCACCATGACATCAAGACACATAAGTGTACAAGGGGAAGGGAATAAACAAAGGACAACAAGCAACAACAAAAACGGGAAAGAAAGGATAGTTGCCGTACCATAGGTTAGCAACTCACTTTCTCCATCGTCTCATAGATCAATAAAGGCGGTTGCTTGTCTTCATCATTGCTTTTCCGCTTCATTCTCGATAAAACGCATGGTAGAGGTAGTAATGGTGTGAGGGAAGTGGAAATTGATGTGGATCCGGTGAAAGGTGAGGTGTACGGGTCATATGATAGGAGTAAGGAGGAGTAGGGAGGTTGGGAGGGGGTATAATGGATGGGTGGACACAAAGGGGACCATCCCGGTCGGGATGGATGGTCCCGATCGGGTTAATAAACCCTTCCCGATCGGGAAGCCCTCGTCCCGATCGGGAACGCACTCCAGTGAATCCGAATTTCAGCACCTTTATCCCGATCGGGATGGCTCCTTCCCGGTCGGGATTCCTCATCCTTCCCGGTCGGGAGGCCCTCTTCCCGGTCGGGATGAGTCTTCTTTGCTTCCCCAAGACCAAAAGCTTATCAAAGCTTCAAAAACCGACTTCCTCGCTCGCAAACCAAACTCCATCATCAACCACTCCTTTCTAGGAGTCATATTCACTTCACCTATCACAATAAACTCAATCTATACATCAAATTCACTCCCTCACATCGCTCATCAAAATACCAAATCAATCACAAGAATCCCACAAAAAACAAAGGAAGTCCTAGAAACAAAAATCACAAATACAAGCACAAGAATTCTAAAGAAGAGAGGAAGGGAATATACAACATGACGGTTCTTTTAGGAACTCCGTCAAACCTAGGATGGTGGACTCCATTCTTCAACCATAGCCCTCAAGGGCATGGAGGAGCAATTCGAACGCGCTACCGACATCGTAGTGAAGGCCCAAGAAGCGCTCGAGCTTAACCGACCTCCACGGCCTCCAAGGAGGAGGCAAGAAGTAGGAATCCTAAGACCCAACGTCATCTTCAAAGTAGTCTCCGGGGTCTCTCCATCCTACGAGCTCAACCGATCTCTTCCTCCCTAGGCATCGCCTCCAATCATTAGCAAGCTTCATCTCCAAGAAACAAGGCACAAAAAGCGGTTTTGGCCTCATCTCCTCAATGCACACCCCCACACTTGCCTCAAGTTGTGGTTCCCCATCTTCATCACTCGGCCCCACATCATCATGGAGGATAGGATCGAAACTTCTACCGGCGGTTTCAATCTCTTCCAAACCATCTCTCGGTGCACTAGTTAGGGGCTCTTGATGCATATCCACATTATCGCATAAGGGCAACTCGAGGCTATCAATCTCACCTAACAACCTCACAAACTCCACCAACCCATCCAACTCACTATCCTCCTCCAATTCCTCATCAACGATGCCTTCCCCAAGAGTCATCCCCTCATTCGTCTCTTTTGGGGTAGACGATTGAGGTTCTTCAAAGCAAACTTCTCTATCAAAGGGAACTACGTCGGCGGCTTCGTAATTAGGTTGCTCCTCTCTCTCAAGTGGGCATCCTCCATCTAAATGTGATGCTCGGGATAAAGACATTACGGTTTGAACCGCTAATGCATTTAAATGAGCATTCCTCGCCTCGTTTGCCCTTCGCATTTGGGCCATTAAATCATCTTGTTCCCTTTTTAATTGAATGGCCGTTTCTTGAAGGCTCCTTTGCATTTGAAGCATCGATTGATGTAACTCTAAGTTTGGCGATTGGTAGTCATTGGGGTCTTGTAAAGCTCCTTGATAATCTTGATGATGTCCATAGGGTGGGGCATCATATTGTTGGTAGCAAGGTTGGGGTGATTGGTAGTATTGTGGGTCATGGGGTTCATATTGTGGTTGGGGTGTAGGGTAATATGGTGGGTTTTGGGGGTATTGGCTTCCATAAGGTGGATCTTGATTGAACATGGTGGGTTCACAATCATAGCTTGAGTAATAGCCACCATGATCGTAGGAATGATAATCGTCCACTTGTTGGTAGCCGTTTTCATACTCTTGAAGATCATACCCATCTTGATTACCCCAAGAAGCTTGATAATGGTAGGGGGACGTCATGTCATGGCTTTGGTTCATGGAAGAAGAGTGGTAGCTCATATCGGCTCCCGAGTGTGTGGAGTTTAGATCAAACCCCATGCTTGCTCGAAAATCGTAGTCTATATCCGGTTGGAAACCACTCATTCTAGCAACCGTCCGTTTAAGCGGCTCTGAGTTGCAAGAAGAAGATAATCACCGCCTCTAAGCACAAACTGTAGACTAAGAACAAACGTGAGAAGTCTAGTGCTTTTTGGGCACTAGACAAGAGAGAACTAAATCACACACACACAAGAAGCAAAGTAACAAAAAGAAAAAGAAAAACACAAACACAAAGACAAAGTCAAGCAAATAGGAAAACAAAGTCCAAACTAGCACCGTCCCCGGCAACGGCGCCAAATTGATGGTTAGGATTCGTCACGTCCCAACCGTCAATAATATAACCGGCTAACCTAACTAGAGTAGATAGGGTAAGTCGGGTCGAATCCACGGGGACGGTAAGAGGCGTCTAGACTAAGGTCGCCTAAATACTAGACTAAGTCAACGAGCTAAACTAAGGAATGATAGAAGGGGAGAGAGCTAGACTAAGTCTAAGTCTAAGGAGAAGATAAACAAAGAAGAACGGGCTAGGATTAGGTCGGGGTCAAAGGGGTAACGGAATGGCCGAGGGAGGACTAGAGTGAAGGAGGTAGTAGGGTGATCTAGGTTGGTCCGGGCTCTCGCAACTTAGACCCACCTAGAGGTTCCACCTAGAACCCATCTCGGCGACACACACGACAAACGGGGTTCTAGCGCGCTATAGGCCTAGGTCGAATCCGGGCTCTCGCTACTTAGACCGGCCTAGGGATCGTCCTCACCGGGCTCTCGCAACTTAGTGAGGGGACCGAACCCACAACAAACTAACACCCACACAAGAAAGGCAAGAAAAACAAGCATTCGTACATACTTAGTCATTCAAGCAATTCCACAAACATGTGATGTGCATCAAACAAGAGGAAACCCAAATCTTCCACCAACATCTCTAACCAACCCTTAATCACCCAATTAACACCCTAATCACCTTACTAACCCTAGCAAGAACACTACTCTAACATAATCAAACTACAACTAACACTAACAAGATGGATTAACAAAAGAAACAACACAAACATCTACAAACTAGTGAAAACTATTAACTACAATCAAAGATTGAAACTTGAATAACATAAATAAATATTAAGAGGAAAAGGAAAGGATTATACCAAACTAGTGAAGGAGAAAGAACAAAACTTGCATTAATGAAGAAAACCCAAAACAAACATCCAAGTTTGTCAAGCTTGGAGAAGATCTTGAAGAATTCCCTTAATACAAGTACTAATCTATGATTAACTACTAATTATCGACTAATCTACACTAATCTAATCTAATCTAACCTAAAGTAGTCTAGGCTTTTAAGGATATATCATCAGATGGTGTCTTAATACAAGAGGGGGGTATATATAGGGTTACAAATGGAAGGGAGAAGAAAAGAAAACAAAGCGGAGTAGCAGTGGCCCGTCCCGGCCGAGACGGGTTGGTCCCGGTCGGGACGAGGTCGGTCCCGGTCAAGGTGCCTCCATCCCGATCGGGATGGGCCCAGGTCAGCAGCTTCTCTTTTTGCTCCATCATCCCGAACGGGATGAGCTTATCCCGAACGGGATGAGCCTTGTTGGCCTCCATTATGATCTTTTTGGTCCCTCCTTGCTTCTCATGGGCTTCTCACCGATTCTCGGGACTCGGGATCGGGTCTCGGAGGCTCGGGATTGAGTCCCAAGGTCTCGGGGTCGACTCCAAGGCATCGAGTCATCGTTCCTTAGTTTCGTTGGCTCCAAAATGTGTATGTATAGAGTCGGAATCGCTCCAACTCTTCCAATTTGGTCTCGGGAACCTGAAACGAACTAAAGGAAGCATAAGAAGCCCCTAAACCGCTCCCAAGGAGCGATTCTACAAGGAAAACGGGACCAAAACACTACGAAATAGGCACTACAAATGACACTTATCACGCAGCTATAGGAGGATGGAACCCGATGCTTCGGCCCGCTGTCCCGTATTCTGTCTATGATCCAAGGAGGAAGTTGAGGGAATTTTTAGGGCTATCCCATAACGAAGTGTCCCGCATGATGGAAGGTGGCGATATTTCTCTGATCGACTTGGCCGAGAAATTCATGAACCCGAATGATGTCCGGGTGAGGTCAGCCCATAGCCGTAGGGCCTTTTCTTTCTGCATGCTCCATGTTTACGCTTTTGAAGGTCACATGGACTGGTTATCTTGCATGGGTAATGCCCGTCTCATAACCGTGGTGGATTTGATGGAGACGGAACATAGCCCGGCTTGGTTAATTACGGGCGAAATTGATGGTAAGGGATTCGTCACGTCCCTAGCCGATCAATATAACACCGACTAACCTAGTGGGTAGCTAGGGTAAGTCGGGATCGATTCCACGAGGACGCTATATCAAAGTTTAGACTAGGTTAGCCTACAACGAGACTAAATTACCAAACAAACACAAAGAAGATGAAAAGGAAAACTATGGTGGAGGAGAAGAGATATGACTAAGCTAATGATCGAATTAATAAATAAACTAAAAGAACGAAGGCTAACTAAGAGGATTAACACAAATATGGAAAGAAGTGGGGTAGGTCGGGTTCATAGGAGTAGAAGGATAATTGGGGTGATCAAGGGTATAGGTGTCTCCTAATCGCTAGAGTCGGTCCGGGCTCTCGCAACTTAGACCGATGTCAAGGTGGGTCCGGGCTCTCGCAACATAGACCCTAGTCCGCGCTCTCACGACTAAACTATTCTCGACATTTCCACAAAATAAACAATCAATGAGAAGATGAACACAAGTATGGGAAGCATGGCCACTACAACTCACACAAGCATATCAACAAACACATAGAGTGCCTACAATGTGACTAACAACAAAGATGTGACCTTTTCCCCTTAAACAACCCTAATCATCCATAATCTACCCCTAATCCCCCTACTAACCCCACAAGAAAACTACTCACTCATTATTAAGAGAAAACCAACAATCATAAGAGAAATCAATGTCACAAAACAAGCATCCATTATCATTAACAAGAACAATAGCAATAACAATAACAATAAGAAACAAACTTGAATAAATAACAAAGACTAAGGATGAAAAGGTTATACGAACAATAGGATGAACAAAAGATGAAAACTTGCATTAATGAGAAACCCAAATACAATCCCAAGGTTGTCAATCTTGGAACAATCTTCAAGAATCCCTTAATCCAAGAACTAATTACAATGATTAACTAATAATCAACTAAGATTAAGGGAAGATTAAAGCTAATGAGTGAGAGTAAATCTAGGGTTTTGGAGGCTTAAACTAATTTAGGGTATGATAAGATGTCTTAAAATTACAAGAAGGGAGTATATATATGGGTACAAGAATGAAGGAGAAGAAAGAAAAAAAGAGTCGTGCAGCAGCATCACGGTCCCGACCGGGACGGATCATCCCGATCGGGACGGCCCTGTCATCCCGACCGGGACGGGATGGTCCCGACCGGGATGGGCTCACAGCAGCCTCCTTCCAAGTGCATCCCATCCCGAACGGGATGGGTCTTGTAGGCCTCCCTTAAGAGCTCTTTGGTCCTTCCTTGCCTCTCATGGGCTTCCCACCGATTCTCGGGACTCGGGATCGGGTCTCGGAGGCTCGGGATTGGGTCCCAAGGTCTCGGGGTCGATTCCAAGGCCTCGAGTCATCATTCCTTTATCTCGTTGGCTCCAAAATGTGTATGTATTGAGTCGGAATCGCTCCAACTCTTCCAAATCAGACTCGGGAACCTGAAACGAACTAAAGGAAGCATAAGAAGCCCATGAATCGCTCCAAAAGAGCGATTCCACAAGGAAGAAGGGACCAAAACACAACAAATAGGCACTACAAACTACACTTATCAACTCCCCCACACTTAACCCTTACTCGCCCTCGAGTAAGCACACACTAACTACTAAACTAGACGAATGGGTATTAGCGCACCCTACGCCCCTTCAACTCACGCGAGTGCACTTAGAGGACAAGTGCACTCCGCAAGGCAAGTTGGGTCTTGCGACAAAACTGTGGATGCAACCGGACACAAAACACATAAACATACAAACACACAAACAAACACATAATCGGTTGCACCCAAAACAAAAAAAATACCGCTTCCCTCCAAAAGCGGTGAATGAAACACCGGTTTAGGACTCGAGGTAAGTGACAACGTTCCCAAGCTAGCAATACAATCCGAGGTGAACTAAACCCTAATAGTATGACGATAAAGCAATAAAAACGTTGGTAACTTACCTAGGTCCTCCTAACTTTCTAAAAACGTACTACGGGACGATCGGCGGAGTGGAAAAGTGAGGAACCACGGTGTTAGTCGACACTGTAGGTAAGTGAGACCCCGCCCCCTTTAGCGTGAGCCAAAAGGGTCGTCCCGTGTCCAAAACCGCCCAACTGGTCCAAGTAAAAAGGTGGAAAACATGCAAAATGAGGGAAGACCGACTAATGCCGCTATCATCCTTCCTCGGGACTCGGTCCTTTGGTAGGCTCTTCACGGCAAAAGTCGGAAAAAGGCTTATTTTTGTGGGGATTTTTTTTTGTGAGACGGGTTTTCTTTTGGCATTTTCTTTCTTTTTGACATATTTGATTTGTTTTGCCATGCCATTCTTTTTCTTCTTTTCTATTTTCTTTTTTGCTTTTGTGCCTTTTCTTTTTCTTCATTCTTTTCTTTCTTTCATTTTTTTTTCTTTCCTTTTTTTTTTTCTTTTCTTTGCCCTTTTGGCAAGCTTTGGCATTTTTGGCATTCCTTTGGTAATTGAGAAAGAGAGAAATCAACAAATTGCATTTTATTTGTGTGGGTATGTGTAGGAGGTAGGGTAATGGGTTAGTCGGGAGCGCGCTTTCCCTTCAAACCCACAAAAAGTGGAGAACTTGGACTAATCAAACGATCCTAAACACGGTCACCTAGGGGACGAGACTCGGTAACCAAGGCCTTTTCACACCGTGGGTGGTCATAATGGTCAAAAGTGCAAATCCCGTAGTAAATTCCTAGTAAGCTAGGTAGACTCAAGGTAAAGGACCAATGAACTCATTGATTTAGGGTCATTCTACTAGATTAAAGTCCAAGACTCGATTTACACTACTAGGAAGGGAAAATAGACACTCACACACTAGCCTCTAAACCGGGTTTTCGAAAACGGTTTACACATACGACACACAAAACAAAAACTCAACGAAAACGAAAGAAAAAGAAGCAAAAGAAACAAAACATAAACAACACAAAACGAACACAAACACAACACAAACACCACCCCGAATTTCCAAACAAGCCACCAAATCAACCACACGTATGTACAAGCTCCACCCGAGCACACCACATCACAATCTCCTCCAAACTCCGCAAGAGACAAAGAAGGAAAAAAAGGGATAGAAGATGTTACCGGACGTCATGAAAGCTCTCCAAAATTAGCGGCGATTTAAGCAACCTATAAGGAAAAGAGGGCAAACACACAAAACAAAACAAATACACGACACAAAGACACAAAAGGAAAACACACAAAAGAAAAATCTTTTTGATTTTTGCGAAATTTTTTCAAATTTTTAGGGTTTTTAAAGGTTTTTCTCAAAAAAAGGGAAAATAAAACTAACTACGATAGAATATCGCTCCCCCACACTTAAATCGAGCAATGTCCTCATATGCTCAACCGTAGTGTGCGGAGAGACAAAAGAAGAAGAAAAGAAACTACGAAAATAAGGCTAAAAATCAAAAAGAAAAGATGGAGAAAAGGTAGAAGGTGTCCGGCCGGGGTGTAGTCAAATCACCATGGGCCGAGACAAGAAAAGATATGGATGGGGGAAAGAAAATAAAAAGAAGGAAATAAAAGGAAATGGGAGGGGAGGGCTAGGTGTAATCAGATCACCTAGCCCGGATTCCGTCCAAATCCGACTAACTCCTAAAAAGGGGAGAAAATCTTGTAAATTGGACTAATCGATTGACTCTCGACGTAATCACGTCGTCGGGAGTAGGGAGCAACCATACTATGGCCTCGAAGGCCACTAAGATCCCAAGACTCAAGGGAAGGGGGGCAAACAATGAAAAACAAGCAATAAAAAGACGGAAAAGTAAGGATAGTTACCAAACCGAGCGGTTAGTAACTCACTTGCTCCATCGTCACGATGATCATTGAAGGCTCGTCGCTTGTCTTCTCGGGTGCCATCTCGCTTCACACTCAAGAAGGACTCACGGTCGGGGTAGTAATGGTGTGAGGGGATGGGATTTGATGCGAGAGTCGGTGTAAAGTGGATAGGGAATGGAGTGAGGGCACGACAATGAAGTACGTGGGGCATATGATAAGGCTAGGGTAGCTAGGGAGGTTGGGAGGGGGCATAAAACGGTTGGGTGGACTCGATTTGTGAAGAAGAAGCACAAAGGAGGAGCAGAGGACCATCCCGGTCGGAAAGGTTGATCCCGATCGGGTTACCTCTCCCGTCCCGGTCGGGACGCCTTCATCCCGGCCGGGACGAGCCTACAGTATGCTCAAAATGTGGTGCACTCATCCCGATCGGGACGGCACATTCCCGGTCGGGATGCCACACCCGTCCCGGTCGGGACGCCTCATCCCGGTCGGGACGGACTCACAGTAAGCTCAAAATGCGGCGCACCCATCCCGATCGGGACGGCACCCTTCCCGATCGGGATGCCTTACTCTTCCCGGTCGGGATGGGTCTTCTTCGACCTCCACGATCCCAAAAACTTGTTCCAAGCTTCAAAAACCCAATCCTCTAGCTCACAACCCAAGGTAAACCATAGCCAATCCTCTCTAGGAGCGTTCACACTTCACCTATCAAACAATACTCAAACACACATCAAACTCTCTCCCTCACAACGCTCATCAATCAAACCAAATAACAAGAATTCACAAAAATCCAACTAACTACAAGAAAGAGATATATACAATGAGACGGTTCTTGTGGAACTCCGTCAAACCAAGGTGGTGCTTCTTCATTCTTTTTCAACAACCTTGAACACTTCCATCTCCATCAAGGGCACGTAAGAACAAGTCGAAGGCCCTTGAGAAGTCTTCAATCAAGGTCGTAATGTAACCGACCACATCCCAAGGCTCCTCATGGCCTTGCCTTGACGTTCCCGGGGCATCCCGCTCTTCCAAGTTCAACGACTTGAACTTGTACTTTTGGTCCTTGGGGATATACCCAAACGTCCACCGGTCCTCATGCGGCCCCAAGGGAGGCTCATCTTCTTCCTTATCATTGCACTTCAACTTGTCATCAAGCCCATGAATTGGGCACTCATCTTCCTCCAAATCGGAGTCATCATTCTCAAGTACATAAGAGTACTTCTTCAAGCTTTGTTCCGGTTCACCCCCTAGATCGATGTCTTTCTTGGCTTGGATCATATTGCATGTCTCATCGCTAGTAGGCGAAGTGTTGCCTTGGAGGTCAAACACTATCTTCTCCTTGCCTAACTCAAATGTGATCCTACCGTTCTTCACATCGATCATGGCACCCGCGGTGTGTAGAAATGGGTGCCCAAGAATAATGGGAGTGTTGGCATCCTCCGGCATGTCAAGCACAATGAAGTCGACCAGAATGAAGTATTTCCCCACTCGTACCGGTACGTCCTCTAACATTCCTAATGGTCGATTGAATGATTTATCGGCCATTTGGAGGGTGAGGGACATACATTTCAACTCCTTCATTTCGAGTCGGCAACAAATAGAATATGGAATGATGCTCACACTCGCGCCCAAGTCACATAACGCATTCTTGATCAAGAAGTTGCCTATGGTGCAAGGGATCGAAAAACTACCCGGATCCTTCAACTTCGGAAGCGTGGAACCTTGGATAAGCTCGCTCACCACCCTCGTGAACGCTACGGTTTCTTCCTTGTCGACGGATCTCTTCCTAGCTAAGATTTCTCTCATAAATCTTCCATATGCCGGGATTTGGGTAAGTAATTCGGTGAACGGGACACTAACATCCAATTTCTTCACAATACTAAGAAACTTGTCGTAGTGAGTGTCCACCTTAGTCTTCATTTGCGTTGATGGGTAAGGCAACTTGATTTGGTACTTGTTTTGATCAATTGGGGTGGACTCTTCACTTGACACTTTCCCTTTACCCTTTTCTTGTGCTTGAAGTGGGGGAGAAGTTTCTTCTTGGGGTTTCTCGGCCTCCCATAAGACTTGCTCCTCAATTGGATTATCAAAGCTCGATTCTTCTTGAGTTGGAGATGCCATCTCCATTGTCGGTTCTTGCATTGGCTCTTGCTCAATAGGATACGGAGGGGGGTTGTAGGATGTACCTCTCCTTGTGGTGATAGCATTTACATGCTCAAATATCGGTGTTTCACCTTGAGAAGGTAGTTGCCCCTTTTGCCTTGAGGAGCTCCCCGAAGCAAGTTGAGATACTTGGGTTTCAAGCATCTTCATACGGGCATCTCTTGACGCGTTTCCCGCTTGAATATAAGCAAAGAGCTCTTGATGGGTTTTTGACATCTCCATTTGACCTTGTTGCATATCCATCAATGTCTTTTGAATGTCGAAATCCCGAGGTGGGGATGATGGATTATGTGGAGTGTCGGTGATGGCGAGAGGAGTGCCATAATCATGAGTAGGAGACCGGCTCCTAGGCTTGCTTTGTTGTTGTTGATTTTGAGTTGCTTGTTGACGGTTCCCTTGGAACCCATGAGAATTACCTTGTTGATAGCCTTGACTGTGGTTTTGTTGTCCTTGAAAGTTTTGGTTTCCTTGGAAATTTTGGTTTCCTTGGTAACCACCATGATTGAAGTTCCCTTGTTGGAACCCTTGCTTGTTGTTGAAGTTGCCTTGGTTATTTTGCTTGAAATTGTTGAAGGGTCTTTGGTTACCCACATAACCTTGGTAACTTTCATTGTTGTCCCTTAAAGGAGGTGGAACATAGGGACAATGTTGTTGTTGATGTTGAAAGGCTTGTTGTTGAGGGACTTGATTGGAAGCTTGGTATTGATTAGAGTAGGAGGCACCTTGCTTGAACGCTTCAAAGGCGTTCACTTGCTCAATACTCCCTCTACAATGCATAGGATCATGACCAACGATTCCACAAGTATCACACATCCCAAAATATGGCAAAGGAGGTGCAAACTCCAAAGCATTAACTTCTTGAATCGGTTGATGGTGGGAGGAACTAGAGCCTTGGACTTGGTTGAGGTGGCTTTGGAGCTTCTTGTCAATAGTCTCCATGTGTGTTTTAAGTTGAGCTCCAAGGTCAATGCTTAATTTGGTGATAGCATCGACCTCATGTATGCCTCCTCGATGTGCCTTCCTAGGCCTAGAGTATTGCGAATTATGCACCGCCATCTCTTCGATTCTCGCCCATGTTTGGTCGTCATCGACCTCGGTGAACCTACCATTGGAGCCCATGTTAAGAATAGCTCTCGAGTCCTCATAAAGTCCATTCCAAAATTGTTGCACCAAGAACCATTGTGAGAGTCCATGATGAGGGCACGATCTTACCAAAGACTTAAACCGCTCCCAAGCTTCATATAGGCTCTCTTCATCCCTTTGTTGGAACCCGGTGATGGAGGCCCTAAGCAAGTTCGTCTTTTCCGGAGGGTAAAACTTTTGGTAGAACGCCAAGGCAAGCTTTTTCCAAGTGTCGATACCCATGGTTGCCCTATCGAGACTCTTGATCCATTGCTTCGCTTTTCTAATAAGAGAAAACGGGAATAGTACCCAACGAATTTGGTCTTGAGTAACCCCGGTTTGAGATATAGCGTCAGAATAATCGGAGAAGGTCTCCATGTGTTGGTGCGGGTCTTCGGTGGGCAAACCACTAAATGGGCTCCTCTCCACAAGTTGGATAAATTGAGTCTTTGCCACAAAATTCCCGGTATAGGCTTCCGGTAATGCACTCGGTCCCGGCAAGACATCTTCCGTGAAAGTGGAGTGAGAGGAAAACTTAGGCATTCTTGGATGTAAGGGAGAAAATGGTGGTGTAGAGAGTGTTGATGTAGATGAAGAGGGGGAACTAGGAGAAGAATCACCGAAGGGATTGATGAAGGTCCCTCCGGCCGTCTCTCGAGGTGAAATGCTCAAGTCGGCTCCTTGGGCTTGCCCTTGATGAGTGGTGCTTGCACTTGGTTGAGAGATCCTAACCCGATTAATCGTCCGTTAGCGAAAGGCTCGAAAGAGTCTCTCCGGCTCTGAATTAAAGAGATAGAAGTTGCCTCCCCTCCTAGGCATACACTACACACTAGAACAAACGTAAGAACACCTAGTGCTTTATGGGCACTAGGCAACGACAATAGCAAACACAACTAGAGACAAAGAGAAAAAGAAGAGATAAAACTAAGGAAAGAAGAAAAATCTAGAGAATATTCACAAGAGAGGATGGGAGAACACAAAGAAGGGTAACTAAGTCTAGAAATAAGCAAACTAAGTCTAAACAATGCACCGTCCCCGGCAACGGCGCCAAATTGATGGTAAGGGATTCGTCACCTCCCTAGCCGATCAATATAACACCGACTAACCTAGTGGGTAGCTAGGGTAAGTCGGGATCGATTCCACGTGGACGCTATATCAAAGTTTAGACTAGGTTAGCCTACAACGAGACTAAATTACCAAACAAACACAAAGAAGATGAAAAGGAAAACTATGGTGGAGGAGAAGAGATATGACTAAGCTAATGATCGAATTAATAAATAAACTAAAAGAACGAAGGCTAACTAAGAGGATTAACACAAATATGGAAAGAAGTGGGGTAGGTCGGGTTCATAGGAGTAGAAGGATAATTGGGGTGATCAAGGGTATAGGTGTCTCCTAATCGCTAGAGTCGGTCCGGGCTCTCGCAACTTAGACCGATGTCAAGGTGGGTCCGGGCTCTCGCAACTTAGACCCTAGTCCGCGCTCTCGCGACTAAACTATTCTCGACATTTCCACAAAATAAACAATCAATGAGAAGATGAACACAAGTATGGGAAGCATGGCCACTACAACTCACACAAGCACATCAACAAACACATAGAGTGCCTACAATGTGACTAACAACAAAGATGTGACATTTTCCCCTTAAACAACCCTAATCATCCATAATCTACCCCTAATCCCCCTACTAACCCCACAAGAAAACTACTCACTCATTATTAAGAGAAAACCAACAATCATAAGAGAAATCAATGTCACAAAACAAGCATCCATTATCATTAACAAGAACAATAGCAATAACAATAACAATAAGAAACAAACTTGAATAAATAACAAAGACTAAGGATGGAAAGGTTATACGAACAATAGGATGAACAAAAGATGAAAACTTGCATTAATGAGAAACCCAAATACAATCCCAAGGTTGTCAATCTTGGAACAATCTTCAAGAATCCCTTAATCCAAGAACTAATTACAATGATTAACTAATAATCAACTAAGATTAAGGGAAGATTAAAGCTAATGAGTGAGAGTAAATCTAGGGTTTTGGAGGCTTAAACTAATTTAGGGTATGATAAGATGTCTTAAAATTACAAGAAGGGAGTATATATATGGGTACAAGAATGAAGGAGAAGAAAGAAAAAAAGAGTCGTGCAGCAGCATCACGGTCCCGACCGGGACGGATCATCCCGATCGGGACGGCCCTGTCATCCCGACCGGGACGGGATGGTCCCGACTGGGATGGGCTCACAGCAGCCTCCTTCCAAGTGCATCCCATCCCGAACGGGATGAGGCCATCCCGAACGGGATGAGGCCATCCCGAACGGGATGGGTCTTGTAGGCCTCCCTTAAGAGCTCTTTGGTCCTTCCTTGCCTCTCATGGGCTTCCCACCAATTCTCGGGACTCGGGATCGGGTCTCGGAGGCTCGGGATTGGGTCCCAAGGTCTCGGGGTCGATTCCAAGGCCTCGAGTCATCGTTCCTTTATCTCGTTGGCTCCAAAATATGTATGTATTGAGTCGGAATCGCTCCAACTCTTCCAAATCAGACTCGGGAACCTGAAACGAACTAAAGGAAGCATAAGAAGCCCATGAATCGCTCCAAAGGAGCGATTCCACAAGGAAAAAGGGACCAAAACACAACAAATAGGCACTACAGACTACACTTATCAACGCCCCCACACTTAACCCTTACTCGCCCTCGAGTAAGCACACACTAACTACTAAACTAGACGAATGGGTATTAGCGCACCCTACGCCCCTTCAACTCACGCGAGTGCACTTAGAGGACAAGTGCACTCCGCAAGGCAAGTTGGGTCTTGCGACAAAACTGTGGATGCAACCGGACACAAAACACATAAACAAACAAACACACAAACAAACACATAATTGGTTGCACCCAAAACAAAAGAAATACCGCTTCCCTCTAAAAACGGTGAATGAATAGGCACTACAAACTACACTTATCAGAAATCATCCAAGAATTGGATAATCGTAAAAGGGATCAGTCTGTTCGTCTCACCGGAAGCACCCGTTTGTTGCAAGTAAGTCGGATTTTTATTTTTTTGATTCCTCGATTTTTTGAATTTTTTTTTTCGAGAACTCGACTACTGCAGTGGGCACTCGATCGAGTCACCCTGGCACTCGATCAAGTGCCTTCGCTGAAAGTCTCCTGTCCGTTTCCAGTGACGCCACTCGATCGAGTCATGCTGACACTCGATCGAGTGTCGTCCGTTTTGTCTCGAAATCTAATGCTTTTGTTTTCTTTTTTCAGATTTGGCTTTATGAGAGGCTATCGGTGATAGATCCCCCACTTGATGCCAGTACCTACCGCCATAACCAGCTGATGACGAGACGACGGGCCATCGATTTTTCTCGCTTGATTAGCCAGAAGTATTGGGATGAGGTGCTATCAATCCATGGTGGGCGGTTGATTCGATGGGTCGTGCCATGGTGGCTGATAAGTGTCATTTGTAGTGCCTATTTCGTAGTGTTTTGGTCCCATTTTCCTTGTGGAATCGCTCCTTGGGAGTGATTCATGGGCTTCTTATGCTTCCTTTAGTCCGTTTCAGGTTCCCGAGCCCGATTTGAAAGAGTTGGAGTGATTCCGACTCAATACATACACATTTTGGAGCCAACGAGATAAAGGAACGATGACTCGAGGCCTTGGAATCGACCCTGAGACCTTGGGTCCTAATCCCCATTCTCCGAGACCCGAACCCGAGTCCCGAGAGTCGACGAGAAGCCCATAAGATACAAGGAGGGACCCTAGAGCTCTTATTGAAGGCATACAAGATCCTTCCCGGTCGGGATAATAGCCTTCCCGATCGGGAAGGGAGGCACATTTAGAAGCGCCACTGTGGGTTCTTCCCGGTCGGGTTGAGTCCTTCCCGATCGGGATGGCAGAACCCTTCCCGAACGGGATGATCCGTCCTGGTCGGGATGGGCTACAGCTCATCCGCATTTCTTCTTTTCTTCTCCTTCATTCTTGTACCCATATATATACTCCCTTCTTGTAATTTTAAGACATCTTATGTTAACCTACATTAGTTTAAGCCTCCAAAACCCTAGATTTACTCTCACTCATTAGCTTTAATCTTCCCTTAATCTTAGTTAATCCTTAGTTAATTATTGTAATTAGTTCTTGTATTAAGAGGATACTTGAAGAATTCTCCAAGATTGACAACCTTGGGTTTTATTTGGGTTCTTATTTATACAAGATTTCATATTTTCATCTCCTTAGTGTTGGTATAACCTTTCTTACTCTTAATCTTGTTTATTTAATCTTGTTTGAATCTTTTCATATTGTTAGTATCATTGTTCTTGTTAATCATTATGGATGTTTGTTTAGTGATAATATTTTCTCTTGTTATGGTTGTTTTATTCTTGATAATGAGTGAGTAGTCTTCTTGTGGGGTTAGTAGGGGGATTAGGGGTAGATTATGGATGATTAGGGTTGATTAAGGGGAAAAGGTTACATCTTTGTTGTTAGTCACATTGTAGGCACTCTATGTGTTTGTTGATATGCTTGTGTGAGTTGTAGTGGCCATGCTTCCCATGCTTGTGTTCATCCTCTCATTGATTGCCTATTTTGTGGAAATGTTGAGAATAGTCATAGTCACGAGAGTTCCGACTAGGGTCTAAGTTGCGAGAGCCCGGACTCACCTTGACATCGGTCTAAGTTGCGAGAGCCCGGACCGACTCTAGCAATTAGGAGACACCTTTACCCTTGCTCACCCAAATTATCCTTCTACTCCCATGAACCCGACCTACCCCACTTCTTTCCATATTTGAGTTCATCTTCTTAGTTATCTATCGTTCTTTTAGCTTATTCATTAGTTCGATCATTAGCTTAGTCATACTTCTTCTCCATCATAATTTTCTTTACATCGCTTCTTTGTGTTTGTTGGTAATCTAGTCTCGTTGTAAGCCAACCTAGTCTAAACTTTGATATACCGTCCTCGTGGATACGATCCCGACTTACCCTAACTACTCACTAGGTTAGTCGGTGTTATATTGATCGGCTAGGGACGTGACAAATCCTTACCATCAGTGGCCCATCCCGGCTTGGTCAGGTTTGGACCCGAGGGAGAGGGCCCGTTACCAAGTGATCTTGTCCTTCAACCAAACGGTTCATCTCTACCCGGATCGCATACTAAGGCAGTATGGACGAACTCAGCGGATACCAGAAATAGAGGCAATTGTGAGTGATCCCACTCAATTGACGGATGTGATGTGCGACACGTGGATGCAAAGATGGTACACCCGGCACACTTGGCCTGTTTCCAAATCTCGGCATTCGATTTGGGTTTCAGACTCATATACCAAGTGGACTAAAGCAGGTGATGCTAAAGCCCGAGCTGCTTTGAAGGTTGATGAAGCCTTTGACCTGCTGAGGAGAGAACATGCTAAAGACAACAGGGGGTTCTTTGATGAGGGAGACACTCCAGCTGCCCTAGTTCGTCTAATGTCAGGGCAAAAGAAGAAGGCTAAGACTCAAGCTAAAGGGTCCGGTGCTAAAGGTGCTCGGGGGAAAGTGAGCCCCCAGACAGACTTGGAAAGGAGACTGGGCCCTAGACTAGCCGTGCAGGACCGACTTGGCCCACGGGCTTAACTACCCGAGCATGTCCGGGCCCGACTTGGGCCAAAGACTGTGATTGAAGACCCGTCGTCAAAGAAGCGGGCCCGTGCTAAGGATGTTCCCCTCGTGATTAGGGAACGCTTATCCCCACTTCGACGACCTCGGGCTCCACACGACCCGAAGGACAAGGGAAAGAGGAAGATGCCCGAATATTAGTCTCCGTATTTTATTATTTGAATATTATTATTATTTTTTGTGGTGCGATTTTTTGTGTATGCCGTGTTTGGCGTTTTTTTTTTTTTTTTTTTTTTTAAATTCCCGAGTTTATCGAGATATTAATAAAAGACATATTATTTGAAATCGTTCCCGTCTTTTCGATATTGCAGTGGTTGTACCCTTTTGAGGGGTTGCCTACGTATCCACAATTAGCGGAATCAAACTAGACGTAGTTCAAAATTTGATTTGATTGATTTTTTTATGCAATTTTCGAAATACATCAAGATTATTAATTCGAGATGTGCGACGGTAGAATAATTAATTCTAACTTATTGACTTGTCTACAATTTTGAAAATTTATAAAAAGACAGTTTTATAATTTTTTTGCAAATGACATTGAGACAGGGGTTTATGGGTAGTAGCGCTTCAGCTGGTCCAAGTTGGTCGGGTTGACGAACGCGTTGCCATCCAGGTCCATTAGCATCACCGCTCCTCCTGATAGGATTTTCTTGACTAAATATGGCCTAGCCCAATTGGGTTTGAACTTTCCCCTTGGGTCAACCGGTAGTAAGGCACGAACCGATTTTAGGACCAAATCACCTTCTTTGATTTTCCTGGGCCTAACTCTTTTGTTGAAGGCCCGCTGGATTCTCTTTTGATATACTTGAATATTGTTGAGGGCCCGGGACCGTCGTTCGTCCAAGAGGACTAGCGAATCGTATCGGGCTTGGACCCAATCTGCTTCTGGTACTTGGCTTTCAAGTAGAATCCTTAGGGATGGTACTTCTAACTCAACCGGTTGGACTGCTTCCATTCCATATGTCAGGTAATATGGAGTTGCTCCGGTTGCAGTGCGGATTGAAGTTCGGTATCCCCATAAGGCAAAAGGTATCTTGTCGGGCCAGTCCCGATAATTCTCAGCCATCTTTTTAAGTATGGTGACAATTGTTTTGTTGGCCGCTTCTACCGCTCCGTTTGTTTGGGGTCGGTAAGGTGAGGATGTATGCCTTTGAATTTTGTATTTTGCCAGTAATGCAGTAGTTTCAGCTTGAAAGTGGGTCCCGTGATCGCTGATAAATTCATGCGGGATCCCGTATCGGCATATAATCTTATTTTGGATAAATTTGGCCACGTGCTTGGCGTTCAAGACACGGTATGACTCGGCTTCTACCCACTTGGTGAAGTAGTCGATGGCCACCAAAATGAAGCAATGTCCTCCCGTCCCGGAAGGGTGTACTTTCCCAATTATGTCTATACCCCATGTCGAAAATGGCCATGGTGATGTCATGGTATATAACAGGGAAGATGGCATATGCTGTACATTACCGAAGATCTGACAGTTATGGCAGTGCTTGACATACAACTGGCAGTCTGTTTCCATGGTGTTCCAGTAATACCCGAGCCTCATGATTTTACGGGATAGCATATGGGCGTTCATATGCGGGCCGTTTTCACCGTCGTGGACCTCGGCGATGACTTTTTCGGCTTGTATTTTGTCGATGCATAGGAGGAGAGCTCCCTGTGCCGTCTTTTTATACAATTGCCCGTCATCAGTACGAACAAATTGGGTTGCTAATCTTCGTAGGGCCTTTTTGGCCCGATTTTCAGCTCCCGCGGGATATTCCCCCGTTATCTGGTATGTTAAGACGGTTTGATACCAAGGTTCTGGGTCAGTTATCTCGATATCCTGAATGGCATGGATGTAGGCTGGCTCGGACCGCCTTTCAACACAGATGGGCATGCTGGTCAGGTGATCCGGGATGTTCAGTAAAGATGCTAATTTGGAAAGTGCATCTGCAAACTGATTTTCTTCCCGAGGCAGGTAGATGTATTCTACTTTCTGGAATTGTTTCTCTAGAACCCGTACTCGTGCTTGGTAAGCCACGAGATTGGCGTTCCGAGTTTTCCATTTTTGGAGTGCTTGATTGATGACCAAGGATGAATCACCATGGACCCGGAGGTTTGTTACCCCTAAATCAGCGGCGGCTTGCAACCCGTGAATGCATGCTTCGTATTCGGCTGCGTTGTTGGTCATGTCAAAATCCAATTTGATGGATAAGGGAGTGTGTTCTTCTTGGGGTGAGATTAATAGAATTCCGACCCCAAATCCTCGGAAGTTGGATGCTCCATCGAAATACAGATCCCATGTCTCGGTATCGGTATGGAATATGTCTTCATCAGGGAAGGCCCATGTGTCAGTGTGGCCTTCTTCGGGTATTGGGCTGTCAGCGAGGAACTCGGCAACTACCCGGCCTTTGATGGCTTTTAATGGTACAAATTTGAGGTCGAACTCGGATAACATTAAAGTCCATCTTGACATCCTGCCATTGAGGATGGGCTTCTCGAATAAGTACTTGATAGGATCCATTTTGGATAACACGTGTACCTCGTGACTGAGCATGTAATGTCGGAGCTTTTTAGTGGCCCAAACCAATGCTAAACACGTCTTTTCGAGCATTGTGTATTTGCACTCGTACTCGAGGAATTTTTTACTGATGTAGTAAATAGCCCGCTCTTCTGAATCAACTGTCTGGGCCAGCATAGCCCCCATGGCTGTCTCAGTCGTTGTTAGGTATAACGACAAAGGCAAACCGTGTTGAGGTGGCATTAGTACTGGCAGGGCAGACAGGATCTCCTTGATTTTGTCAAAAGCCATTTGACATTTGTCGTCCCATTGATGGGAAGGATTTGTCGTGAATCCCAACCGTCAAACAAAACCGGCTATACCTAGTGGGTAGCTAGGGTAAGTCGGGTCGAATCCACAGGGACGGGAGGTCGGACTAAGGTATGCTACGGTCAAGGACTAAGTTCGAGACAAACTATTCTAAGGAGGGGGAGACTAAGGCTAAGCTAGGGCTAAAGCAAGAGAACTATCAAAGGAAACGGGCTAGGATTAGGTCGGGGTCAAAGGGGTAACGGAATGGTCGAGGAAGAACTAGAGGTGAAGGAGGGAGTAGGGTAATCTAGGTAATGCCCGGGCTCTCGCACCTTAGACTCACCTAGAGGTTCCACCTAAAACCCAACTCGGCGATACACAACACAATCGGGGTTACTAGCACGCTATAGGCCTAGGTCGAATCCGGGCTCTCGCAACTTAGACCGACCTAGGGGTCGTCCTCACCGGGCTCTCGCAACTTAATGAGGAGACCGAACCCACAAACAACTATCACCCACAAGAGAAAGGCAAGAAAAACAAGCATTCACAACTACTTAGTCATTCAAGCATTTCAACAAACATGTGCCATGCATCTAACCAAGAGGAAACCCAAATCTTCCACCAACATCTCTAACAATCCCTTAATCACCCAATTAACACCCTAATCACCTTACTAACCCTAGCAAAATACTACTCTAACATGACTAAAGGAAAACTAACACTAATAAGGTGAATCAACATAACAATCAAAACAAACAAGAAGAAACTAACAAGTACTATGAACTATGAGCAATCCAAACAACAAAGTTTCAAACTTTAATGAAAGAACAAGATTAAGAGAAAGGAAAACAAGATTATACCTACTAACAAGATGAAAGGAAGAAGGAAACTTGCATAAATGAGAAAAACCCAAAACATACATTCAAGTTTGTCAAGCTTGGTGGAGATCTTGAAGAATTCCCAAATTACAAGAACTAATCTAAGATTAACGATAATCTAAAGACTAATCTACACTAATCTATGCTAAAACTATCTAGGGTTTAGTCTCTAATGTCTAACATAAGCTTAACATAACAAGGGAAGAGTATATATAGGGTTACAAATGGAAGGGAGAAGAAAGGAACAAGGCGCGGGGTAGCAGTGGCCCGTCCCGGCCGAGACGGGGTGGTCCCGGTCGGGACGAGGTCGGTCCCGGTCGGGACGCCACCTTCCCGATCGGGATGGTCCACAGACAGCAGCTTCTCTTTTTGCTCCTTCATCCCGGACGGGATGAGCCTTGTAGGCCTCCAATATGAACTTTTTTGGCCCCTCCTTGCTTCACATGGGCTTCCCATCGATTCTCGGGACTCGGGATCGGGTCTCGGAGGCTCGGGATTGGGTCCCAAGGCCTCGGGGTCGATTCCAAGGCATCGAGGTATCGTTCCTTTACTCCGTTGGCTCCAAAATGTGTATGTATCGAGTCGGAATCGCTCCAACTCTTCCAAATCGGTCTCGGGAAACTGAAACGAACTAAAGGAAGAATAAGAAGCCCATAAATCGCTCCCAAGGAGCGATTCCACAAGGAAAATGGGACCGAAACACTACGAAATAGGCACTACAAATGACACTTATCAACTCCCCCACACTTAACCCTTACTCGCCCTCGAGTAAGCACATACTACTACTAAACTATCCGAGTGGGTATTAGCGCACCCTACGCCCCTTCAACTCACGCGAGTGCACATAGAGGACAAGTGCACTCCGCAAGGCAAGTTGGGTCTTGCGACAAAACTGTGGATGCAACCGGACACAAACACCTAAACAAACACACAAAAAAACAAAAAATCACTTAGACGGTTGCATCCAAAACAAAAGAAATACCGCTTCCCTCAAAAAGCGGTGAAAGAAGCACCAGTTTAGGACTCGAGGCAAGTGACAACGTTCCCAAGCTAGACACACAAACCAAGGTGAACTAAACCCTAATAGTATGACGATAAAGCAATAAAAACGTTGGTAACTTACCTAGGTCCTCCTAACTTTTCTAAAAACGTACTACGGGACGATCGGCGGAATGGAAAAGTGAAGAACCACGGTGTTAGTCGACACTGTAGGTAAGTGAGACCCCGCCCCCTTTAGCGTGAGCCAAGAGGGTCGTCCCATGTCTAAAACCGTCTAACTAGTCCAAGTAAAAAGGTGGAAAACATGCAAAATGAGGGAAGACCTACTAATGCCGCTATCATCCTTCCTAGGGACTCGGTCCTTTGGTAGGCTCTTCACGGCAAAAGTCGGAAAAAGGCTTATTTTGAGATGTAGGGGTTATTTTTGTGAGTCGGGTTTTCTTTTGGCATTTTCTCTTTTCTTTTGCATTTTTGCTTTGTTTTGCCATGCCATTCTTTTTCTTCTTTTCTATTTTCTTTTGGCTTTTTGTGCCTTTTCTTTTTCTTCATTCTTTTCTTTCTTTCATTTTCTTTCTTTTTTTTCTTTTCTTTGCCCTTTTTGGCTTGATTTGGCATTTTTGGCATTTCATTGTGTAACAAGAAAGATAGAATCAACAATTTGCAATTTATTGTGTGTATGTGTAGGAGGTAGGGAAATGAGTGAGTCGAGGGTCGCGATCCCTCTTCAAACCCACAAAAGGGGAGAAACTTGGACTAGTCGAGCAATCCTAAACATGGTCACCTAAGGGACGGGACTCGGCAACCAAGGCCTTTTCACACCGTGGGTGGTCATAATGGTCAAAAATGCAAATCCCGTAGTAAATTCCTAGTAAGCTAGGTGGACTCAAGGTAAAGGACCAACGAATTCATTGATTTAGGGTCATCCTACTAGACTAAAGTCCAAGACTCGATTTACGCTACTAGGAAGGGAAAATAGACACTCACACACTAGCCTCTAAACCGGGTTTTCGAAAACGGTTTACGCACAAGACACAAATACACACACAAACAAAGACTCAACGAGAACGAAAGAAAAATAAGTAAAAGCAACGAAACAAAAACAATCGCAAAATGAACACATACACAACACAAACACCACCCCGATCATCCAAACAAGCCACCAAATCATCCACACTTTACAAGGCTCCACCCAAGCACACAACATCACAATCTCCTCCAAGCTCCGCAAGAGTTAAAGAAGAAAAAGGGATAAGATGTTACCGGGAGTCTTGAAAGCCTTCCAAAGTTAACGGCGATTAAAGCAACCTATAAGGGAAAGGGAGGCAAAACACGCACACAAAACAAATATACGACACAAAGACACAAAAGGAAAACACACAAAAGAAAAATCTTTTTGATTTTTTGTGAATTTTTTCAATTTTTTAGGGATTTTTCAAGGATTTTTTCAAAAAACTAAGAAAATAAAACTAACGACGATAGAATATCGCTCCCCCACACTTAAACCGATCAATGTCCTTATATGCTCAATCGTAGTGTGCGGAGAGACAAAAGAAAAAGAAAAGAAACTACGAAAATAAAGCTAAAAATCAAAAATAAAGTGAAGAAAAGGTAGAAGGTGTCCGGCCGGGGTGTAGTCAAGTCACCATGGGCCGAGACAAGAAAAGATATGGATGGGGGAAGAAAATAAAAAGAAGGAAATAAAAGGAAATGGGAGGGGAGGGCTATGTGTAATCAAGTCACCTAGCCCGGATTCCGCCTAAATCCGACTAAATCCAACAGAAGGGGTGAAAAACTTGTAAAATTTGGATTTTGAAATGACTCTCGATGTAGTCATATCGTCAAGGGTCGGGAGCAACCATATACTGAGGCCTCGAAGGCCACCATGACACAAAAGTGTACAAGGGGAAGGGGAGTAAACAAAGGAAAACAAGCAATAAAAGACGGAAAAGAAAGGATAGTTGTCGTACCATAGGTTAGCAACTCACTCTCTCCATCGTCTCATAGATCAATATACGCACTTGCTTGTCTTCATCAATGCTATCCCGCTTCAAGCTCGATAGGTACGCATGGTAGAGGTAGTAATGGTGCGAGGGGGGTGGGCTTCGATGTGAAACTCGGTGTAAAGGGAAGATAAATGAGGTAAGGGTATGTAAATGAAGTGTAACGGTCATATGACATGAGCAAGGATGGGTAGGGAGGTTGGGTGGGGGTATACAATGGTTGGGTGGGCTCAAATGTCAAAGAAGAGGCCAAAAGAGGAGAAAAGAGACCATCCCGATCGGGATGGATGGTCCCGATCGGGAAGACACACTCGTCCCGGTCGGGAAGCCACCTTTCCGGTCGGGACGGCACTCCAGCAAGCTCCAATTTTTGCACCTCCATCCCGATCGGGACGGCTTCTTCCCGGTCGGGATGGCACATCCTTCCTGGTCGGGAAGCTCCCTTCCCGCCCGGGATGGGTCTTCTTGACCTCCAAAACCCCAAAAACTTCACCGAAGCTTCAAAAACCGACTTCCAAACTCACGATCCATGCTCTATCATTATCTACTCTCCTCTAGGAATCACCTTTCCTTCACACCTATCACAATGAACTCAAATACAACATCAAATTCCCTCCCTCACATCGCTCATCAAAAATCCTAATAAACAAGAATTTCACAAAAACTAACAACCCTAGAAACCAAACTATACAAACATAAACAGAAATACAAGCACAAAAGAAAAGAAAAAGAGATATTTACACTAAATACTCTCACCAACAACGCCTCCATAGCCATCAAGAGCTCTAAGGAGTAAGTCAAATGCCCTAGCAACATCTTCAATTAAGCTCACATGGCCGAGCCTAGCCACTCCCAAAAGTTTCCAAGTCGGAGGGAAGAAGCGATCGTCTGCAATATGCTCGGGGTTCTCGTGATCTTATGGGTCTTCCAAACCAACATAGCTACGGCTCTTATGACCATCCGGTAGGTATAGTGGTCTAGAGTCGTGCTCGGTGTCATGATGTGGGAGATCACACCCTAAGGGTGTCGCTTCTTCTACGGGGTCGAGAGTGGAACTCTTTTCCACCGCCCGACAAGGATCCTCTTCACCAACCGTCTCACAAGACAAAGGGCTAGACATCGAGTTCGGTAGAGGAGGAGAAGGCATCAAGTTTTCTTCATTGGAGGGTTTAGGATCCTCCAACTTCCCATACAAAGCAAGTTCCAAGGCGTCTACTTCTTTTTCCCAAGTATTGCGCTCCTTTTCACTCATCTTGTCAAAATGGTCATGAGGGGTCATCTCTTCACTTGGGTTTGGATTGTCAACACCCGGTTCATCACGAAGAAAATCAAACAAATCCAACTTTATAGCCAATACAATGGCTCCCTAAGAGCTATCTTGATAATCATGCTCAACTCCCTCATTGTGGGCCCTTGAAGCCTCAACTTCCTCTATTCTTCCCCTATCTTCACCGCCCAAGCAACACTCAACAATGGTCTCTTGATCGACCCCCTCTTCCTCATTTGTAGCTTCAAGGTTAGGTTGATTTTCTTGTGGAGGCACCCGACCTTCTTGCCCAAATGAACCTTCCTCAACATGTAGCGGAGCTCGAGTGGCCGGCATCGTGATATGAGCCATGAATGCATTGATGCGCGCATCTTGCACTCCTATTAGGGCCTTGAGCTCCTTTTCAATCCCTTGTATTTGATTCAACATCAATTGTTGACCCTTTTGCAATAACATCATCATCTCATGTTGGCTCCCTTGTGTTTGGGCCAACATTTGACAAGTCTCAAGGATATTTGGTTGTGGGTTATGTGAGGGTGTTTGGTAGTTGTTAGGATGTGGGAAAGATCCTTGACAACTTTCTTGGTAACCATAAGAAGAGGGTTCATAAGATTGTTGATGAGGTTGATATGGTTGGTAAAGTTGTGGGTTTTGGTAATTCGCCCCATAGTTGTCTCGTGATGATTGATGGTAGCTTGGACGCGCCATGTCCATAACGTTGCTTTGGTACCTAGGATGACCTAGAAGCACTTGAGCAAACGTTAGTATCCTAGTGCTTTTGAGGCACTAGGAAGGGAGAGTAACACACAAGAAGAAAAACGGAGATACACAAGGAGAAGAGAACACAAAAATCAAGAACAAAGTCCAAAACTAAGCAAACAAAAGTCTAAACTACGCCCATTTTCCTTGTATAATCGCTCCTTGGGAGCGGTTTAGGGGCTTCTTATGTTTCCTTTAGTTCGTTTCAGGTTCCCGAGACCGATTTGGAAGAGTTGGGGCAATTCCGACTCAATACATACACATTTTGGAGCCAACGAGATAAAGGAAGGATGACTCGAGACATTGGAATCGACCCCGAGACCTTGGGACCCAATCCCGAGCCTCCGAGACCCAATCCCGAGCCTCCGAGACCCGATCTCGAGTCCCGAGAATCGATGGGAAGCCCATGAGAACCAAGGAGGGGCCAAAAAGTTCATATTTGAGGCCTACAAGACTCATCCCGGACGGGTATGGCCTCATCCCGTCCGGGATGTAGGAGGAACACGAAGCGCCGCTACTGGAGGTTGTTCCCGATCGGTAACATAAAATCCCGATCGGGAATCCCCATGATCCCGATCGGGAATGACTTTCCCGACCAAGAATTCCTCCAGCTCACCCGCGCCTTGTTGCTTTCACTTCCTTTCATTTCCTTTCATTCTAAAACCCTATATATACCCTTCCTCTTGTAATCTTATGTTATGCACTTCATATTAGACTAAACCCTAGATTATTTTAGCATAGATTAGAGTAGATTAGTCCTTAGATTATCGTTAATCTTAGATTAGTACTTGTATTAAGGGAATTATTCAAGATCTTCTCCAAGCTTGACAACCTTGGATGTTTATTTTGGGTTTTCTTCATTAATGCAAGTTTTGTTCTTTCCTCTTCACTAGTTTGGTATAATCCTCTTCTCTTTTACTCTTTTTCTTGTTCCATTCATTAAAGTTTGAATCTTTAGTTCTTGTTATTGTTCATAGTTCTTTGTTAGACTAGTTTCACTATGTTAGTTTTGTTGTTTGGTTTGATTCCTCTTGTTAGTGATAGTTTTAGTTTAGATATGTTAGAGTAGTGTTCTTTCTAGGGTTAGTAAGGTGATTAGGGTGTTAATTGGATGATTGAGGGATTGTTGGAGTTGTTGGTGGAAGATTTGGGTTTCTCCTTGGTTTGTTGCACATCACATGTTTGTCGAAATGCTTGAATGACTAAGTATGTACGAATGCTTGTTTTCTTGCCTTTCTCTTGTGGGTATTAGTTGTTTGTGGGTTCGGTCTCCTCATTAAGTTGCGAGAGCCCGGTGAGGACGACCCCTAGGCCGGTCTAAGACGCGAGAGCCCGGATTCGACCTAGGTCTATAGCATGCTAGTACTCCGTTTGTGTTGTGTCGCCGAGTTGGGTTTTAGGTGGAACCTCTAGGTGAGTCTAAGTTGCGAGAGCCCGGACATTACCTAGATCACCCTACTACCTCCTTCACCTCTAGTTCTCCTCCAACCATTCCATTACCCCTTTGACCCCGACCTAACCCTAGCCCGTTTCCTTTGATAGTTCTCTAGTTTTAGACCTAGTTTAGTCCATAGCCACCCCCTAGACTAGCTTGTCTCGAACCTAGTCCTTGACTGTAGCATACCGTAGTCCGACCTCCCGTCCCTGTGGATTCGACCCGACTTACCCTAGCTACCCTAGTTAGGTTTAGCCGGTTTTATTTGACGGTTGGGATTCACGACAAATCCCACCCATCAAATTGGCGCCGTTGCCGGGGACGGCGTAGTTTAGACTTTTGTTCGCTTAGTTTTGGACTCTGTTCTTGATTTTGTGTTCTCTTCTCCTTGTGTATCTCCGTTTTTTTTCTTGTGTGGTACTCTCCCTTCCTAGTGCCTCAAAAGCACTAGGATACTAACGTTTGCTCAAGTGCTTCTAGCTCATCCTAGGTACCAAAGCAACGTTATGGACATGGCTTATCCAAGCTACCATCAATCATCACGAGACAACTATGGGGCGAATTACCAAAACCCACAACTTTACCAACCATATCAACCTCATCAACAATCTTATGAAACCTCTTCTTATGGTTATCAAGAAAGTTGTCAAGGATCATTCCAACATCCTAACAACTACCAAACACCCTCACATAACCCACGACCACAAGATCCCAACTTGGTTGAGACTTGTCAAATGATGTCTCAATTGCTTAAGAGTCAACATGAGGCGATAATTCAATTGCAAAAGACTCAACAAGTGATGATGACTCAAATAATAGGGGTTAAAGAGGAGTTCAAGGCCCAGATAGAGGTGCAAGATGCTCGCATCAATGCACTCATGGCGCATATCACGATGTTGGCTGCTCGAACTCCGCAATATGTTGAGGAAGGTTCATTTAGGCAAGAAGGTCGGGTGCCTCCACAAGAAAGTCAACCCAACCTTGAAGCTACAAATGAAGAAGACAGGGTCGAAGAGACCATTGTTGAGTGTTGCTTGGGCGGTGAAGATAGGGGTAGAGTAGAGGAAGTTGAAGCTTTAAGGGTCGACAATGAGGAGGGAGTTGAACATGATTATCAAGATAGCTCTTGGGGAGCCAATGTATTGGCTATAAAGTTGGATTTGTTTGATTTTCTTCGTGATGAACCGGGTGTTGACAATCCAAACCCAAGTGAAGAGATGACCCCTCATGACCATTTAGACAAGGTGAGTGAAAAGGAGCGCAATACTTGGGAAGAAGAAGTAGATGCCTTGGAACTTGCCTTGTATGGGGAATTGGAGGATCCTAAAGCCTCCAATGAAGAAAACTTGATGCCTTCTCATCCTCTACCGCACTCGATGTCTAGCCCTTTGTCTTGTGAGACGGTTGGTGAAGAGGATCCTTGTCGGGCGGTGGAAAAGAGCTCCACTCTCGACCCCGTAGAAGAAGCGACACCTCTAGGGTGTGATCTCCCACATAATGACACCGAGCACGACTCTAGACCACTATACCTACCGGATGGTCATAAGAGTCGTCGCTATCATGGTTCCAAAGACCCGGAAGATCACGAGAACCCCGAGCATAATGAAGGCGATCGCTTCTTCCCTCCGACTTGGAAACTTTTGGGAGTGGCTAGGCTCGGCCATGTGAGCTTAAATAAAGATGTTGCTAAGGCATTTGACTTACTCCTCCGAGCTCTTGATGGCTATGGAGGCGTTGTTGGTGAGAGTATTTAGTGTAAATATCTCTTTTTCTTTTCTTTTGTGTTTATGTTTGTATAGTTTGGTTTCTAGGTTTGTTAGTTTTTGTGGAACTCTTGTTCATTTGGATTTTTGATGAGCGATGTGAGGGAGGGAATTTGATGTTGTATTTGAGTTTATTGTGATAGGTGTGAAGGAAAGGTGACTCCTAGAAAGGAGTGGTCGATGATGGAGTTTGGTTTGCGAGAGAGGAAGTCGGTTTTTGAAGCTTTGATGAGCTTTTGGGCTTGGGGAAGCAAAGAAGACTCATCCCGACCGGGAAGAGGGCTTCCCGATCGGGAAGGATGAATAATCCCGATCGGGAAGGAGCCATCCCGATCGGGATGAAGGTGCTGAAATTGGAGCTTACTGGAGTGCGTTCTCGACCGGGACGAGGGCTTCCCGATCGGGAAGGGTTCACCAACCCGATCGGGGCCATCGTTCCCGATCGGGATGGTCCCTTTGTCTCCACCCATCCATTATGCCCCCTCCCAACCTCCCTACTCCTCCTTACTCCTATCATATGACCCGTACACCTCACTTTATACACCGAGATCCACATCAAATCCCCCCCCCCTCCCACCATTACTACCTTTACCATGTGTTCTATCACGTTCGAAGCGGAATAGCAATGATGAAGACAAGCAAGTGCCTATATTGATCTATGAGACGATGGAGAGAGTGAGTTGCTAACCTATGGTACGGCAACTATCCTTCCTTTTCTGTCTTTTATTGCTTGTTTTACTTTGTTTACTCCCCTTCCCCTTGTACACTTTTGTGTCGTGGTGTCATGGTGGCCTTCGAGGCCTTGGCATATGGTTGCTCCCGACTCTCGATGACGTCACTACATCGAAAGTCATTTTCAAAATCCAAATTTTTTCAAGTTTTTCACCTCTTTTTGTTGGATTTAGTCGGATTTAGGCGGAATCCGGGCTAGGTGACTTGATTACACCTAGCCCTCCCCCTCCCATTTCCTTTTATTTCCCTCTTTTTATTTTCTTCCCCCATCCATATCTTTTTCTTGTTTCGGTCCATGGTGACTTGACTACACCCCGGCCGAACGCCTTCTACCTTTTTCTTCATCTTTATTTTTGATTTTTAGCTTGATTTTCGTAGTTTCTTTTCTTTTTCTTTTGTCTCTCCGCACCCTACGATCGAGCATGAGGACATGGCTCGATTTAAGTGTGGGGGAGCGATATTCTAGTATAGTTAGTTTTATTTTCTTAGTTTTTCGATAAAATCTTTAAAAAAAATCCCTAAAAATTTGAAAAGTTTTCACAAAAATCAAAAAGATTTTTCTTTTGTGTGTTTTCCTCTTGTGTCTTTGTGTCGTCTATTTGTTTTGTTGTGTGTGTTTGCCTCCCCTCTTCCTTATAGGTCGCTCATTCACCGCTAGCTTTGGAAAGCTTGCAAGACTTCCGGTAACATCTCTTCATCCCTTTTTCCTTCTTTGCTTCTTGTGAGTTTGGAGAAGATTTGTGATGATGTTGTGCTCGGAAGGAGCTTTGTAAAGATTTTGGTGGATTTGGAGTCTCGTTTGAAGATCGGGGTGGTGTTTGTTTTGTTTATGTGTTGGTTCTCCTTGTTTTGTTTTGTTTTGTTTTGTCTCTTTTTCTTCCATCTTCGTTGTGTTTTTGTTTTGCGTTTTGTTGTGTGTCATGTGTGTAACCGTTTTCGAAAACCCGGTTTAGAGGCTAGTGTGCAAGTGTTTACTTTCCCTTCCTAGTTGTATAAATCGAGTCTTGGACTTTAGTCTAGTAGAATGACCCTAAATCAATGAGTTCGTTGGTCCTTTACCTTGAGTCCACCTAGCTTACTAGGGATTTACTACGGGATTTGCATTTTGACCATTATTACCACCCACGGTGTGAAAAGGCCTTGGTTACCGAGTCTCGTCCCTTAGGTGACCGCGTCTAGGATCGTTTGATTAGTCCATGTTCTCCCATTTTTGCGAGTATGAAGGGAAGACGCTCCCCGACTCTCCCATTACCCTACCTCCTACACATATCCACACAATAACTTGCAAAATGTTGATTCTCCCTTTCTTGTTATTCAATGAAAGTGCCAAAAAAATGCCAAATCTTGCCAAAAGGGCAAAGAAAAGAAAAAGAAAGAAAAGAATGAAAGAAAGAAAAGAATGAAGAAAAAGAAAAGGCACAAAAGCCAAAAAGAAAATAGAAAAGAAGAAAAAGAATGGCACGGCAAAACAAATCAAAAACGTCAAAAGGAAAGAAAATGCCAAAAAGAAAACCTGTATCACAAAAACATATCCCCTCAAAATAAGCCTTTTTCCGACTTTTGCCGTGAAGAGCCTACCAAAGGACCGAGTCCCGAGGAAGGATGATAGCGGCATTAGTCGGTCTTCCTTCATTTTGCATTATTTCCACTTTTTACTTGGACTAGTTAGGCGGTCTTGGACACGGGACGACCCTCTTGGCTCACGCTAAAGGGGGCGGGGTCTCACTTACCTACAGTGTCGACTAACACCGTGGTTCTTCACTTTCCACTCCGCCGATCGTCCCGTAGTACGTTTTTAGAGAGTTAGGAGGACCTAGGTAAGTTACCAACGCTTTTGTTGCTTTATCGTCATACTATTAGGGTTTAGTTCACCTTGATTTGTATGTCTAGCTTGGGAACGTTGTCACTTACCTCGAGTCCTAAACCGGTGTTTCATTCACCGCTTTTTAGAGGGAAGCGGTATTTATTTTCTCTTGGGTGCAACCGATTATGTGTTTGTTTGTTTGTTTGTTGTTTGTGTGCTTGTTTATGTGTTTGTGTCCGGTTGCATCCACAGTTTTGTCGCAAGACCCAACTTGCCTTGCGGAGTGCACTTGTCCTCTAAGTGCACTCGCGTGAGTTGAAGGGGCGTAGGGTGCGCTAATACCCACTCGGATGGTTTAGTAGATAGTATGTGCTTACTCGAGGGCGAGTAAGGGTTAAGTGTGGGGGAGTTGATAAGTGTCATTTGTAGTGCCTATTTCATAGTGTTTTGGTCCCATTTTCCTTGTATAATCGCTCCTTGGGAGCGGTTTAGGGGCTTCTTATGTTTCCTTTAGTTCGTTTCAGGTTCCCGAGACCGATTTGGAAGAGTTGGGGCAATTCCGACTCAATACATACACATTTTGGAGCCAACGAGATAAAGGAAGGATGACTCGAGACCTTGGAATCGACCCCGAGACCTTGGGACCCAATCCCGAGCCTCCGAGACCCAATCCCGAGCCTCCGAGACCCGATCCCGAGTCCCGAGAATCGATGGGAAGCCCATGAGAACCAAGGAGGGGCCAAAAAGTTCATATTGGAGGCCTACAAGACTCATCCCGGACGGGTATGGCCTCATCCCGTCCGGGATGAAGAAGGAACACGAAGCGCCGCTACTGGAGGTTGTTCCCGATCGGTAACATAAAATCCCGATCGGGAATCCCCATGATCCCGATCGGGAATGACTTTCCCGACCAAGAATTCCTCCAGCTCACCCGCGCCTTGTTGCTTTCACTTCCTTTCATTTCCTTTCATTCTAAAACCCTATACATACCCTTCCTCTTGTAATCTTATGTTATGCACTTCATATTAGACTAAACCCTAGATTATTTTAGCATAGATTCGAGTAGATTAGTCCTTAGATTATCGTTAATCTTAGATTAGTACTTGTATTAAGGGAATTATTCAAGATCTTCTCCAAGCTTGACAACCTTGGATGTTTGTTTTGGGTTTTCTTCATTAATGCAAGTTTTGTTCTTTCATCTTCACTAGTTTGGTATAATCCTCTTCTCTTTTACTCTTTTTCTTGTTCCATTCATTAAAGTTTGAATCTTTAGTTCTTGTTATTGTTCATAGTTCTTTGTTAGACTAGTTTCACTATGTTAGTTTTGTTGTTTGGTTTGATTCCTCTTGTTAGTGATAGTTTTAGTTTAGATATGTTAGAGTAGTGTTCTTGCTAGGGCTAGTAAGGTGATTAGGGTGTTAATTGGATGATTGAGGGATTGTTGGAGTTGTTGGTGGAAGATTTGGGTTTCTCCTTGGTTTGTTGCACATCACATGTTTGTCGAAATGCTTGAATGACTAAGTATGTACGAATGCTTGTTTTCTTGCCTTTCTCTTGTGGGTATTAGTTGTTTGTGGGTTCGGTCCCCTCATTAAGTTGCGAGAGCCCGGTGAGGACGACCCCTAGGCCGGTCTAAGACGCGAGAGCCCGGATTCGACCTAGGTCTATAGCATGCTAGTACTCCGTTTGTGTTGTGTCGCCGAGTTGGGTTTTAGGTGGAACCTCTAGGTGAGTCTAAGTTGCGAGAGCCCGGGCATTACCTAGATCACCCTACTACCTCCTTCACCTCTAGTTCTCCTCCGACCATTCCATTACCCCTTTGACCCCAACCTAACCCTAGCCCCTTTCCTTTGATAGTTCTCTTGTTTTAGACCTAGTTTAGTCCATAGCCACCCCCTAGACTAGCTTGTCTCGAACCTAGTCCTTGACCGTAGCATACCATAGTCCGACCTCCCGTCCTTGTGGATTCGACCCGACTTACCCTAGCTACCCTAGTTAGGTTTAGCCGGTTTTATTTGACGGTTGGGATTCACGTCTTTAAATTCTAGGAGGAGGTCCGTGAACTGTTGTCTCTCCTCTGGATCTAAAGATTGGCCCAACTTAAGCATCTGGGGCTCTAAAGTGGTTCCCACGTTGATGGACTCGGTTTCTTCGATTACCGGATCTCGGGATTCCCTTTGCTCGAGCTGCTCGACCAGATGTTGTGGTAGAGGTACCTGTTCGTCGGTTTCTCAATGTCATTGCATATAAAATTTTTGAAATTGAGAAAATTTTGGAAATAAGACAAGTCGTAAGCAGAACGGTGTTCGTTATTATTATTAATGGTGAATTTTGAAAATAGCTCGAATAGAGCTGCCATCTGATCGTTGGTCAGTGGCGGGATAGGGAGAGGTCTTGGGATAGACCCCGAGACCTCGGTGGCTAAGGGAAGAGGGATTACATACTCGACTCTAGTACCGGACCCTCTAAACCTGGACTCAGACTCCGACTCTGACTCTGACTCAGACTCGGACTCAGACTCGGTATCCGGCATGTCTCCTTCGCCGGCGGTTAGCTTGTAGACCCGTCCTTGACTGTCGGTCCATTTTATTGTCTTCCTCCAAGCCCTTGTCTCGGTGTTGGCGCCGACCTCGGTAATGAGCTTGGTTGGGTCGAACCGATCGCTGCGGAGGATCAAGTTGACCAAGTCATCTTTCGGAGCAGGGACGGTCTTGTCTTCTCCAAATAAGAGCCCCAGCACGGGCTCGGAGTCGCTCTCCCTTTTCTCGGACTCATCCTGGATAACGGTGAATATGTCATCGGGGATGTAGTTGCATTCCCGAGCCATTTTGGTCTCGGGATATGTGATGGTGGGTCGGTAGAGGCCCACTTGGATGGCTCCGAAAACTGGAGTGACAAATTTGATTGCAGAGGCCCGGCCCACATTCTCCGAGCTTATAGTATATCCCAATCCGAGTCGGGACTCTGCGTTGTCTAGGACCTCGATGATCTTCCCCGCCGGAAGATATGGTCTTGAGGTAGCTCGGGGTAGGTAACCCAGATTTTGTAGCATCGTGTCGATGCTAGGGGCGAAGTAGGGCTTGAAAAGAGATTCTTCTTCAATCATACCCACGAAATCGGTGTTGCCTCCAGTGTTATGATACCGTCTTTAAGTGGCATCTTGACTTTTCGGTGGAGGGTAGATGTCACGGCCTTGACTGCGTGGATCCAAGGCCTTCCCACTAAGAGATTGAATGATGAGGTGACGTCTATCACCTGAAACTCCATCTCCTTTTCGATTGGGCCTGTTATGATCTTCAGTTTAACGGCCCCAGCTACTGATTTTGGGCTTCCATCGAAAGCCTGAATAGTTTGCGCTGTCGGGAGATAGTCGGCATCAGTGATGCCGAGGGCCCTGGCGGTCCTTAGGGGTAGGACGTTCACGGCTGATCCATCGTCGATAAGGGTCATTGGAAGGTACTTACCCTTGCAGATGACCGTGATGTATAGGGCCAGGTTGTGATTGGGCCCAAATGGCGGTAGATCAGCTTCAGAGAAGGTTATGAGTGAGCCTTCGTTCTTGGACTTGCCCTTGATGTAGGGCATGATAGTAGCTACCATTTCAGCAGGGGTAGCTTCTGAATCAACCTTGATTTCATCGAGAGCCTTAGTTAGTGCTTCTCGATGAGCCTGTGAGCTAACCAGTAGTTGCCATATGGTTAAGTCAGCTCGAACCCTCTTCATTTGTTGGACCAAAGTCGCGTCATTGCTTGGTTCCTTGGAGGTCGGTTCCGTCCTGGCAGGTTCAGTGACGGATGTTGAAATGGCACGCCCAGCAGTGGTGAGGTGGTTGGTGGCTAAAGCCTTGGATTTGGCTTTTCGGACCTCTTCGAGGGTGATGGGGACAGCTTCCCCCTTGGCCAAATATACATCATCCTCGTCATCGAACCATATCCCATTGATTTGTGGGATAAAAGGAGAAATGAGGTGAGAACAATCAATTACCTCCCCCGTGAATATGGCATGGGCGCTGAACGGGTTTTCTTTGTTGCTCGGCTTGTCTCCGGGCAACGGGATTTTCCTGCTCTCAATAAGATCTTGGATTAAATGCTTTAACTTCCAACATTTTTCAGTATCAAGTCCGTTGCCCCGGTGATACTGACAGTAGGCTTGAGCATTGTAGTACTTGAGCCTCTTCTCTGCTGGAGGCTCTGGAGTTGGGCCTATTGGTTGAATCAGACCCTTTGAAGATAGCCTTTGTAAGGCATAAGTATAGGTAGTCCCTATATCTATGAATACCCGATTCGGTGTATTCTTTTTGGATGAGGTGTCGAGTAGATTTACCTCATCAAAGATGCTGCGGGCTGCAGCTGCAGGTGTGGGCTTGTTGGTAGATGAGCTACCCCCTTGATAGCC
Organism: Agrostemma githago; assembly: GCA_958450325.1. NCBI lineage: Eukaryota > Viridiplantae > Streptophyta > Magnoliopsida > Caryophyllales > Caryophyllaceae > Agrostemma > Agrostemma githago. Next base: position 19,728,626 of record OY288250.1, read on the forward strand.
CTTGGTAGAGGCCTTAGTCAGGCTCTCTAACCTTAGATCATCTTCTATCCTTGTGCCCATTTCAGTAAGGACAGCAAAGTTTGGGATAATAGCATACCGGAGATGGACCCGGTAGGATGGGAGTAGATTTTTGACGAAGGCTTCCACTAGAGCCTTCTCGCCGGGCTTGTCGACCAGCTTTACACTCTCAGCCCTCCACCTTTGCAGATATTTTGTGAACCCTTCCTTGGGCTCTTGGGCCATTACCTCCAGAGTACGCATTGTAGTCTGGATTTCAGTGTTATCGGCGTAGTTCCGAGCAAATTCGGTCGCCACATCATCCCAAGTCTTGTATTTCTTGGGGTCGAGCCTGTAGAACCAGGCCTTAGGGTGTTTCTCCAAGGAAGAAGGGAACAAGTGCTTGAACATAGTTGACTTCACCCCCTTTACCGCCATGAAGTCTTTGAAAGCCCGGATGTGGTGGACCGGGTCTTCGGTACCCTCAAACATAGGAAGTCCCGTTAGGTTGAGGTTAGCAGGAAGCTCGTTATCTAAAGGTGAATAAATACGAGCATTCTCGGTGTGGATCGAGTTGTTCGTCGATAGGGAGACTTGTTCCTCGAGCCTACGAACAATACTGACCAGCTCGGCCATGGGCCCATTGGGCTCAGATCCTTCAAAAGGGGCCGTCTTCTCTACGGCGCTCAGTCGGGTGGCTAACGTTGTTTGGTTAGCCTGGATGGAAGTTAGTTGAGTCTCGATTTTGGCGAGAGCATCTTTCAATTCGTCCATCATGCGTTGATGTCTAGTCACGGGTGGCCTGTCTGTAAGAACACCACGTAATCAAAAACTAGCCCAAAATCCCGAAATAGAAAGTACATCCCGAACAAGACTAAAAAGGGAAATGACTCGGAAAAGACACCTAGACGGGTGACTTGCGAAAGGTGGGCCTTCCTTAGGGTTTGGCGAGTGGGCCTAGTCCTGTTCGAAGGAAGGTTCACGTGAGATATCCCCAGACTTTAGACTCGATTGTGTTGACGGGCCCTCCTTTGTAAGGGTTTGTCCTACGTAGGTGGGCCTTGCCTTAGTCTAATAAGGCGGACTGGGAAGGGTAAGAAACTCATGATGTAAGATCGACGGAGTTTCGACGCTATAGACTTAAGACACGACCCGACACTGCTAAATACGGGAAGTCCTAGAAGTGGAAGGTTTTGAAAATTGATTGATTTTGCAAAAGGACCGAGTAAACTCGGTTTGAGGGCCTAATTTCCGAAAAAAATGAAAAGTTATATTGGGCCGAGGATTTTGAAGGTTCAAAAGTATTTTCGAGTTTTGAATTGGGCAGCATACCGTCTAGAAAATAGGCTATTTTGAGTAAAATCATAAGTCCTAAATTTGGTATGTGTCCCGGGTTTTGAAATTGAATAGTTTGAAAAGGATGCAATTTTGAAAATTTGACGATTTTTGAAAATGACTCGGAAACCAAGTAGCACGTAGTCACACAAGCATTAGAACGACGTCATGTATGCTCTATACTAAGTCTCGGTCGTCTATAGGGGGTCTATACCAGTGTACATAGTCTAGACGTTGATCGGGACGGACTTCCTAAGTCGAGTTGATCTTAGAACATGCCGCGAAACCCACTCGAATCGACTATGGACACCTTTCGACATATCCATATTGGAGTACATCGACGGTATAGTGGGACGTCGGTCGCGAGTACCGGCCCGGGAAAATATGGGTTATGCATGAACCGTAGAACTAACACACGTATTGTATTTGTCAAAAGATTTCTATTCGAGTCTCACCCTGAGGATGCCGATGGTAAGTCACGCATCAGTTAATCCCCAGCGGAGTCGCCAAGTTGTGGACATGACATAGGTCCACCCCGACGCGGCCACGCGCGGGTTTGGGTAGGCGAATGAATCTCCATATGAGAAGGATCGAATTGAAATTTAGGTCTATGTGGAGTCGCCACCGAATTTTATGGTTATTCGGAACCGTTCGAGCCCACTCTATATCGTAGTGGGCCGTATACAAAATACGGCCCATTTCCGATGTCAGAGTTTATCGAGCTCGTCCCTTTGCATATCGATATAGATGCCGACTTGAGCGGTTAATCGTATATTGAATGACTCTCGTGCGCCAACGGTTTCGGGCATCCGGAAACCGAGGTTCTGAGTAAGGGGTGAGGGTACGTGTTGGGAAGCCCACAAAGGACACCCAACCCCGCCCACACTTTACCGGCCTCTACTAAGAACTCGAATGACTTTCTAATACGCGTGCTAGTAAAACGGGAAAATGATATGCAAAGATTTATTTTCCCTAAACATGCGAATGGAATTGAAAGGGTTTCTAAGTCAATTTAATGCAACTAAAATTAACGTCAAAGTTGTATTTTAGCATGCGGGTTCATTTAGTATAATAAACGAATAATAATTAAATTGACAAAAGAAACAAAAAAAACGCGTTAGTAAACGATGTAAAGAAACGAATAATAACGGTTTGCAACTTATTGAGTTGAATTGAAAAGATGCAAATATGAGGATGCATGATTTGAAAAGATAGTATACATGTGATTAATTATACGCATGTTGACCTAAGTCGTAAAATACTATCGAGTTTGAAAAATAGGATAATGTACGACTTGCGTTTTAGTCGTTATGAGGCTACTCGATCGAGTGGTCGATGGACTCGATCGAGTAGGCCTGTAAAAAGTGACTCTATTTTGCATTATGGACCGTACTCGGCCGAGTTATTGACCAACTCGGTCGAGTACATGGCCACTCGACCGAGTCACTGTGAGACTCGATCGAGTGGTGATCGTGATTAGCATTCTGACTCGATTTTGAGGTGCCACTCGACCGAGTGGGCTAGGCACTCGGTCGAGTGCCCTCTGTACGAATTAAGATTCGTTTGTAAAATCGTGTTTTATATCGAAAATCGTTTTAAATTGATCATTGAGATGTGATTAAATTTTCTCCGCGTTAATAATGTCATAATTCTAAAGAATTGTTTTGACAATTATTTAGCATCAACGAAAATTGCCCTAAGTTGATTTAATGCGATTTAGAAAGATTGACTCTTTGATTAAATAATAAAAGAACTTGATTCCCTCGACTTCTCCGACATCGATAAATCCCTAGAGATCGTGATATCGGATCCGTGTCAACGGGTTTCGACCCTTATTAAAATTGATTTTAGAAAATTCGATGAATACAATATTAAAGATGATAACGACGAGAAATAATGACAAATTCTTGTTTAAGTTGACTCATCTGAATAATCAAATAATCGGGGTACCGGGATAAGCGACCGTCAACGCTGTGTGCAGTACACTTGTATGTTCGTGTTTTCTTATCCCGATATCCTTCTTACTTGACACAAATCAATGAGTATTTTAATATTTTGATACTAACGATATTACCGATATTATGATGCAATAATGATAACGAGGTAAACAATAATAATAATAATCGTAATAATAATAATAATAATAATAATAATAATAAACGTAATAATAATAATAATAATAATAATAATAATAATAAAAGTCTGGCCTTACCGCTTTTGATCCCGGACGGGTCGTTGCGGATGCTGCCCGTCGTAAGTGTGCCAAGTATCAGGCACGCTGCACGGCGATCGGGTATGGTTTCTTACCTTTCTCCTTCTCCTCTCTCGGCGAGCTCGACACGGAGGCTGTCTCTCTGCTCCAGCGGATTCGGAAATTCGCTATGTCGCAGGATGCTGGAGCGCGTGCCGCAGTTCACATTTTCACCAGAATTAGTTTTGCTATCGCTAAGAGAGTGGGGGCCCAGATAGTATCTCGACTCCCCTCTAACTTCTTGTAATTTATTTTGGTTTTTAATGCAAGTTCCATAAAAAAAAAAAAATTAATAATAATAATAATAATAATAATAATAAACGTAATAATGATAATAATAATAATAAGCGTAATAATAATAATAATAATAATAATAATAATAATAATAATAATAATAATAATAATAATAATAATAATAATAATAATAATAATAATAATAAACGAAAAAAAAAACGGGAAAGAGAGGAAGATGACAACGCAAAGAAAAAGGAGGAAAAGAAAGAGGTTTGTCACCCTCAACCTACATGTTTTTGTCTCGGAATAAGGCTCGTAAACGTGGCTATGACACGAGAGTCTTCGAGGTATATGGAGGCTAAGTTGTGGTGGCTCGGGTTGAATTCCTAAAACTAGGTTTAGGGTTTGCTAAAGTCGATTTTCCTAGGGTTTGTCTAGGGTTGCTTGAGGATGCACCGGGATTAGGGTTGTGAAGGTGTTTAGGGTTTGTAAGGGATGTGAATAATGTGTTGTAGGGTGTTGCATGGGGTGTATATATAGGCTAGGCTAGGGCATCGATTTAGGGATACTCGACCGAGTAGGAGGTCAACTCGGTCGAGTGGCCCGTTATGCCAGCCGCCGGGCTCAAAGTCGGCCCACTCGATCGAGTGGATAGGTCACTCGATCGAGTGGCCTAGATGGGTCGCACGGGTCTTGTTTTGGACCTTGACCTCGATTGCTCGATGGGTTTTGTGTTTGACTTGGACTTTTGATGGTTGTATGGCTGTTTTGTGTGTCTCGGAAACGACTTTGACCGGGGTTGACCCAATCGTGAAAAGTCGGTTTTATTTCCGGTGTCTGTTTTGGCCGAAATTAGTCTTGTTTGACTCGGAATGATCCACTGGGCCTGGATTCGAGGTTGATTTTGTGATATTTGTACTCTGTAAGTGTGTTAGCCAGCGATTAATGGATTTGAGCCCGTATCCGAGCGCGTAGAAACATGTTAGCGTCCGATCATCATCGGGTGATTTTTGGAAACTATCATAGACACCTGGCAGTCAAAATGCGGGTGTCTACAGAGCCCCCACTCTGACTGAGGCTTGGACAGGGCGAAAGTCAGAGTAGCTACCAAGTCCGTTAAGACCTGGTAGACTTCCGTTCGGGTCGTTTATAGTCCGTTGGACTCGCGTAAAGGGCTCGCCAGCCATACGGCAGAGATCATACCTGCGCTCCGTGGGGACTTTGGGCTTGTTACGTAAGCCCTGGGTGTGCCTGTGTGTTGGCCCATCCCGTGCTATCCCGAAAAAATGCTGCTGGGGAGATTTGATGACTTGCATGTCCCTGTTTGAGTCGTACCTGTATAAGTTACATAAAATGCATGCAACACGTAGGTAGTAAAAATAACTCGTGCTGGGAAAATGACCTTTTGAATTTTTGAAAACTTGACATTTTGAAATTTTGAAATTTCGAAATTTTTGAAATTGACTCTAAAGAAATTAGGAAAGTTCGGGATGATTATTTCCACACTAGTATCGAGACTACGCTTGTGGCTCGATTTCGTTTGCAATTAGGAAACTTTCCTAAAAGTGATATGGAAAGGGTGTGCAAGGCTAATGCTATATATAGCCCTCTATGCCCTTGGTTTTCTTCATAATTCCCATCACAAATCAATCTCTTAAAAAGAAATTCTCCTTATTTCCCTTAAGGCAAAAAGAAAGTCTCTTTATCCTTTTAAGAAATGCAACATGGGAATCGAGAGGTTGAGCGCTATGTTGCAAGCATGGTCCCGACAGTTTAGGGATGCCGACAGGGTGGTTTTGAACCAGACGGGTATAACTCAGCTGTACCCGTTCCGTCAGATGGTGGTAGATCGTTACTTCTTGGATGCTTGCTTGGCTTACTGGGATGACATATACCATGTCTTTGCCTTCCCTCGAGGCGAGATCTGCCCTTTACCTGAGGAGATCGCAGCTATAGGAGGATGGAACCCGATGCTTCGGCCCGCCGTCCCGTATTCAGTCTACGATCCAAGGAGGAAGTTGAGGGAATTTTTAGGGCTATCCCATAACGAAGTGTCCCGTATGATGGAAGGTGGCGATATTTCTCTGATCGACATGGCCGAGAAATTCATGAACCCGAATGATGTCCGGGTGAGGTCAGCCCATAGCCGTAGGGCCTTTTCTTTCTGCATTCTCCATGTTTACGCTTTTGAAGGTCACATGGACTGGTTATCTTGCATGGGTAATGCCCTTCTCATAACCGTGGTGGATTTGATGGAGACGGAACATAGCCCGGCTTGGTTAATTACGGGCGAAATCATCCAAGGATTGGATAATCGTAAAAGGGATCAGTCCGTTCGTCTCACCGGAAGCACCCGTTGTTGCAAGTAAGTCGGATTTTTATTTTTTTGATTCCTCGATTTTTTGAATTTTTTTTTTTCGAGAACTCGGCTACTGCAGTGGGCACTCGATCGATTCACCCTGGCACTCGATCGAGTGCCTTCGCTGAAAGGCTCCTGTCCGTTTCCAGTGACGCCACTCGATCGATTCATGCTGACACTCGATCGAGTGTCGTCCGTTTTGTCTCGAAATCTAATGCTTTTGTTTTCTTTTTTCAGATTTGGCTTTATGAGAGGCTATCGGTGATAGATCCCCCACTTGATGCCAGTACCTACCGCCATAACCAGCTGATGACGAGACGACGGGCCATCGATTTTTCTCGCTTGATTAGCCAGAAGTATAGGATGAGGTGCTATCAATCCATGGTGGGCGGTTGATTCGATGGGTCGTGCCATGGTGGCCCATCCCGGCTTGGTCAGGTTTGGACCCGAGGGAGAGGGCCCGTTACCAAGTGATCTTGTCCTTCAACCAAACGGTTCATCTCTACCCGGATCGCATACTAAGGCAGTATGGACGAACTCAGCATACCAGAAATAGAGGCAATTGTGAGTGATCCCACCCAATTGACGGATGTGATGTGCGACACGTGGATGCAAAGATGGTACACCCGGCACACTTGGCCTGTTTCCAAATCTCGACATTCGATTTGGGTTTCAGACTCATATACCAAGTGGACTAAAGCAGGTGACGCTAAAGCCCGAGCTGCTTTGAAGGTTGATGAAGCCTTTGACCTGCTGAGGAGAGAACAGGCTAAAGACAACAGGGGGTTCTTTGATGAGGGAGACACTCCAGCTGCCCTAGTTCGTCTAATGTCAGGGCAAAAGAAGAAGGCTAAGACTCAAGCTAAAGGGTCCGGTGCTAAAGGTGCTCGGGGGAAAGTGAGCCCCCAGACAGACTTGGAAAGGAGACTGGGCCCTGGACTAGCCGTGCAGGACCGACTTGGCCGACGGGCTAGACTACCCGAGCATGTCCGGGCCCGACTTGGGCCAAAGACTGTGATTGAAGACCCGTCGTCAAAGAAGCGGGCCCGTGCTAAGGATGTTCCCCTCGTGATTAGGGAACGCTTATCCCCACCTCGACGACCTCGGGCTCCACACGACCCGAAGGACAAGGGAAAGGGGAAGATGCCCGGATATTAGTCTCCGTATTTTATTATTTGAATATTATTATTATTTTTTGTGGTGCGATTTTTTGTGTATGCCATGTTTGCCGTTTTTTTTTTTTTTTTTTTTTTTTTAATTCCCGAGTTTATCGAGATATTAATAAAAGACATATTATTTGAAACCGTTCCCGTCTTTTCGATATTGCAGTGGTTGTACCCTTTTGAGGGGTTGCCTACGTATCCTTAATAAGCGGAATCAAACCAGACGTAGTTCAAAATTTGATTTGATTGATTTTTTTTTGCAATTTTCGAAATACATCAAGATTATTAATTCGAGATGTGCGACGGTAGAATAATTAATTCTAACTTATTGACTTGTCTACAAATTTGAAAATTTATAAAAAGACAAAGTTTTATAAATTTTTTGCAAATGACATTGAGACAGGGGTTTATGGGTAGTAGCGCTTCAGCTGGTCCAAGTTGGTCGGGTTGACGAACGCGTTGCCATCCAGGTCCGTTAGCATCACCGCTCATCCTGATAGGATTTTCTTGACTAAATATGGCCCAGCCCAATTGGGTTTGAACTTTCCCCTTGGGTCAACCGGTAGTAAGGCACGAACCGATTTTAGGACCAAATCACCTTCTTTGATTTTCCTGGGCCTAACTCTTTTGTTGAAGGCCCGCTGGATTCTCTTTTGATATACTTGAATATTGTTGAGGGCCCGGGACCGTCGTTCGTCCAAGAGGACTAGCGAATCGTATCGGGCTTGGACCCAATCTGCTTCTGGTACTTGGCTTTCAAGTAGAATCCTTAGGGATGGTACTTCTAACTTAACCGGTTGGACTGCTTCCATTCCATATGTCAGGTAATATGGAGTTGCTCCGGTTGCAGTGCGGATTGAAGTTCGGTATCCCCATAAGGCAAAAGGTATCTTGTCGGGTCAGTCCCGATAATTCTCAGCCATCTTTTTAAGTATGGTGACAATTGTTTTGTTGGCCGCTTCTACCGCTCCGTTTGTTTGGGGTCGGTAAGGTGAGGATGTATGCCTTTGAATTTTGTATTTTGCCAGTAATGCAGTAGTTTCAGCTTGAAAGTGGGTCCCGTGATCGCTGATAAATTCATGCGGGATCCCATATCGGCATATAATCTTATTTTGGATAAATTTGGCCACGTGCTTGGCGTTCAAGACACGGTATGACTCGGCTTCTACCCACTTGGTGAAGTAGTCGATGGCCACCAAAATGAAGCAATGTCCTCTCGTCCCGGAAGGGTGTACTTTCCCAATTATGTCTATACCCCATGTCGAAAATGGCCATGGTGATGTCATGGTATATAACAGGGAAGATGGCATATGCTGTACATTACCGAAGATCTGACAGTTATGGCAGTGCTTGACGTATAACTGGCAGTCTGTTTCCATGGTGTTCCAGTAATACCCGAGCCTCATGATTTTACGGGATATCATATGGGCGTTCATATGCGGGCCGTTTTCACCGTCGTGGTCCTCGGCCATGACTTTTTCGGCTTGTATTTTGTCGATGCATAGGAGGAGAGCTCCCTGTGCCGTCTTTTTATACAATTGCCCGTCATCAGTACGAACAAATTGGGTTGCTAATCTTCGTAGGGCCTTTTTGGCCCGATTTTCAGCTCCCGCGGGATATTCCCCCGTTATCAGGTATGTTAAGACGGTTTGATACCAAGGTTCTGGGTCAGTTATCTCGATATCCTGAATGGCATGGATGTAGGCCGGCTCGGACCGCCTTTCAACACAGATGGGCATGCTGGTCAGGTGATCCGGGATGTTCAGTAAAGATGCTAATTTGGAAAGTGCATCTGCAAACTGATTTTCTTCCCGAGGCAGGTAGATGTATTCTACTTTCTGGAATTGTTTCTCTAGAACCCGTACTCGTGCTTGGTAAGCCACGAGATTGGCGTTCCGAGTTTTCCATTTTTGGAGTGCTTGATTGATGACCAAGGATGAATCACCGTGGACCCGGAGGTTTGTTACCCCTAAATCAGCGGCGGCTTGCAACCCGTGAATGCATGCTTCGTATTCGGCTGCGTTGTTGGTCACGTCAAAATCCAATTTGATGGATAAGGGAGTGTGTTCCTCTTGGGGTGAGATTAATAGAATTCCGACCCCAAATCCTCGGAAGTTGGATGCTCCATTGAAATACAGATCCCATGTCTCGGTATCGGTATGGAATATGTCTTCATCAGGGAAGGCCCATGTGTCAGTGTGGCCTTCTTCGGGTATTGGGCTGTCAGCGAGGAACTCGGCAACTACCCGGCCTTTGATGGCTTTTAATGGTACAAATTTGAGGTCGAACTCGGATAACATTAAAGTCCATCTTGACATCCTGCCATTGAGGATGGGCTTCTCGAATAAGTACTTGATAGGATCCATTTTGGATAACACGTGTACCTCGTGACTGAGCATGTAATGTCGGAGCTTTTTAGTGGCCCAAACCAATGCTAAACACGTCTTTTCGAGCAATGTGTATTTGCACTCATACTCGAGGAACTTTTTACTGATGTAGTAAATAGCCCGCTCTTCTGAATCAACTGTCTGGGCCAGCATAGCCCCCATGGCTGTCTTAGTCGTTGTTAGGTATAACAACAATGGCAAACCGTGTTGAGGTGGCATTAGTACTGGCGGGGCAGACAGGATCTCCTTGATTTTGTCAAAAGCCATTTGACATTTGTCGTCCCATAGTACCCGTTCTCCGATTTTTAGCTTTTTGAAGATGGGCTCACATACCATGGTTAACTTCGAAATGAAACGGCTGATGTATTGGACTTTCCCGAGAAACCCCCTTATTTCCTTTTCGGTCTTGGGTGGCTGCATCTCGGTAATGGCTTTGATTTTAGCTGGGTCGACCTCGATGCCGCGTTGGCTAACGATATGGCCCAGTAATTTGCCCGACGTCACCCCAAAACTGCATTTTTGTGGGTTCAGTCTCATGTTGTACTTACGTAGTTTGGTAAAGAACTTTCTTAGGGCCGTGATGTGCCCGCTTCGGTCTTTAGACTTAACGATCATATCGTCCACATAGACCTCCACTTTCTTATGCATCATGTCGTGTAATAAGGTGGTGGCGGTCCGCTGATAAGTGGTTCCTGCATTAATCAGCCCAAATGGCATGACGGTGTAACAGTAAGTACCCCAAGGTGTGATGAAGGTAGTCTTACTCATATCCTCTTCTGCCATTTTAATTTGATTGTATCCGGCATACCCGTCCATGAATGATAGAAGGGCATGGTCGGCCGTATTATCCACCAAAATGTCGATGTGTGGTAACGGAAAATCATCTTTTGGGCTGGCCTTGTTTAGGTCCCGGAAGTCCACGCATACCCGCACCTTGCCGTCCTTCTTGGGTACCGGCACGATGTTTGCGACCCAGTCTGGATATTCAGACACTTGTATAAAGCCTGCTTTGAATTGTTTATCGACCTCTTCTTTGACTTTAAGAGACCATTCGGGCTTCATTCTTCTGAGCTTCTGCTTTACCGGTCTGCACCCATCTTTGATGGGTATTCGGTGTTCAGCTATTTCTCGATCTATTCCCGGCATGTCCTTGTAGAACCATGCGAAGACGTCTTTAAATTCTAGGAGGAGGTCCGTGAACTGTTGTCTCTCCTCTGGATCTAAAGATTGGCCCAACTTAAGCATCTGGGGCTCTAAAGTGGTTCCCACGTTGATGGACTCGGTTTCTTCGATTACCGGATCTCGGGATTCCCTTTGCTCGAGCTGCTCCACCAGATGTTGTGGTAGAGGTACCTGTTTGTCGGGTTTCTCAATGTCATTGCATATAAAACTTTTGAAATTGAGAAAATTTTGGAAATAAGACAAGTCGTAAGCAGAACGGTGTTCGTTATTATTATTAATGGTGAATTTTGAAAATAGCTCGAATAGAGCTGCCATCTGATCGTTGGTCTGTGGCGGGATAGGGAGAGGTCGTGGGACAGACCCCGAGACCTCGGTGGCTAAGGGAAGAGGGATTACAGACTCGACTCCAGTACCGGACCCTCTAAACCTGGACTCAGACTCCGACTCTGACTCAGACTCAGACTCGGACTCAGACTCGGTATCCGGCATGTCTCCTTCGCCGGCGGTTAGCTTGTAGACCCGTCCTTGACTGTCGGTCCATTTTATAGTCTTCCTCCAAGCCCTTGTCTCGGTGTTGGCGCCGACCTCGGTAATGAGCTTGGTTGGGTCGAACCGATCGCTGCGGAGGATCAAGTTGACCAAGTCATCTTTCGGAGCAGGGACGGTCTTGTCTTCTCCAAATAAGAGCCCCAGCACGGGCTCGGAGTCGCTCTCCCTTTTCTCGGACTCATCCTGGATAACGGTGATATGTCATCGGGGATGTAGTTGCATTCCCGAGCCGTTTTGGTCTCGGGATATGTTATGGTGGGTCGGTAGAGGCCCACTTGGATGGCTCCGAAAACTGGAGTGACAAATTTGATTGCAGAGGCCCGGCCCACATTCTCCGAGCTTATAGTATATCCCAATCCGAGTCGGGACTCTGCGTTGTCTAGGACCTCGATGATCTTCCCCGCCGGAAGATATGGTCTTGAGGTAGCTCCTGGTAGGTAACCCAGATTTTGTAGCATCGTGTCGATGCTAGGGGCGAAGTAGGGCTTGAAAAGATATTCTTCTTCAATCATACCCACGAAATCGAAACCTCGTGGTTCGGCCCGGTTTGTGGCGTTGCAGCTCGCCAGGGTCATCGGTGTTGCCTCCAGTGTTATGATACCGTCTTTAAGTGGCATCTTGACTTTTCGGTGGAGGGTAGATGTCACGGCCTTGACTGCGTGGATCCAAGGCCTTCCTAGTAAGAGATTGAATGATGAGGTGACGTCTATCACCTGAAACTCCATCTCCTTTTCGATTGGGCCTGTTATGATCTTCAGTTTAACGGCCTCAGCTACTGGTTTTGGGCTTCCATCGAAAGCCTGAATAGTTTGCGCTGTCGGGAGATAGTCGGCATCAGTGATGCCGAGGGCCCTGGCGGTCCTTAGGGGTAGGACGTTCACGGCTGATCCATCGTCGATAAGGGTCATTGGAAGGTACTTACCCTTGCAGATGACCGTGATGTATAGGGCCAGGTTGTGATTGGGCCCAAATGGCGGTTGATCAGCTTCAGAGAAGGTTATGAGTGAGCCTTCGTTCTTGGACTTGCCCTTGAGGTAGGGCATGATAGTAGCTACCATTTCAGCAGGGGTAGCTTCTGAATCAACCTTGATTTCATCGAGAGCCTTAGTTAGTGCTTCTCGATGAGCCTGTGAGCTAACCAGTAGTTGCCATATGGTTAAGTCAGCTCGAACCCTCTTCATTTGTTGGACCAAAGTCGCGTCATTGCTTGGTTCCTTGGAGGTCGGTTCCGTCCTGGCAGGTTCAGTGACGGATGTTGAAATGGCACGCCCAGCAGTGGCGAGGTGGTTGGTGGCTAAAGCCTTGGATTTGGCTTTTCGGACCTCTTCGAGGGTGATGGGGACAGCTTCCCCCTTGGCCAAATATACATCATCCTCGTCATCGAACCATATCCCATTGATTTGTGGGATAAAAGGAGAAATGAGGTGAGAACAATCAATTACCTCCCCCGTGAATATGGCATGGGCGCTGAACGGGTTTTCTTTGTTGCTCAGCTTGTCTCCGGGCAACGGGATTTTCCCGCTCTCAATAAGATCTTGGATTAAATGCTTTAACTTCCAACATTTTTCAGTATCATGTCCGTTGCCCCGGTGATACTGACAGTAGGCTTGTGCATTGTAGTACTTGGGCCTCTTCTCTGCTGGAGGCTCTGGAGTTGGGCCTATTGGTTGAATCAGACCCTTTGAAGATAGCCTTTTTAAGGCATAAGTATAGGTAGTCCCTATATCTGTGAATACCCAATTCGGTGTATTCTTTTTGGATGAGGTGTCGAGTAGATTTACCTCATCAAAGATGCTGCGGGCTGCAGCTGCAGGTGTGGGCTTGTTGGGATGAGCTAGCCCCTTGATAGCCCTTGGTAGAGGCCTTAGTCAGGCTCTCTAACCTTAGATCATCTTCTATCCTTGTGCCCATTTCAGTAAGGACAGCAAAGTTTGGGATAATAGCATACCGGAGATGGACCCGGTAGGATGGGAGTAGATTTTTGACGAAGGCTTCCACTAGAGCCTTCTCGCCGGGCTTGTCGACCAGCTTTACACTCTCAGCCCTCCACCTTTGCAGATATTTTGTGAACCCTTTCTTGGGCTCTTGGGCCATTACCTCCAGAGTACGCATTGTAGTCTGTATTTCAGTGTTATCGGCGTAGTTCCGAGCAAATTCGGTCGCCACATCATCCCAAGTCTTGTATTTCTTGGGGTCGAGCCTGTAGAACCAGGCCTTAGGGTGTTTCTCCAAGGAAGAAGGGAACAAGTGCTTGAACATAGTTGACTTCACCCCCTTTACCGCCATGAAGTCTTTGAAAGCCCGGATGTGGTGGACCGGGTCTTCGGTACCCTCAAACATAGGAAGTCCCGTTAGGTTGAGGTTAGCAGGAAGCTCGTTATCTAAAGGTGAATAAATACGAGCATTCTCGGTGTGGATCGAGTTGTTCGTCGATAGGGAGACTTGTTCCTCGAGCCTACGAACAATACTGACCAGCTCGGCCATGGGCCCATTGGGCTCGGATCCTTCAAAAGGGGCCGTCTTCTCTACGGCGCTCAGTCGGGTGGCTAACGTTGTTTGGTTAGCCTGGATGGAAGTTAGTTGAGTCTCGAGCTTGGCGAGAGCATCTTTCAATTCGTCCATCTTGCGTTGATGTCTAGTCACGGGTGGCCTGTCTGTAAGAACACCACGTAATCAGAAACTAGCCCAAAATCCCGAAATAGAAAGTACATCCCGAACAAGACTAAAAAGGAAAATGACTCGGAAAAGACACCTAGACGGGTGACTTGCGAAAGGTGGGCCTTCCTTAGGGTTTGGCGAGTGGGCCTAGTCCTGTTCGAAGGAAGGTTCACGTGAGATATCCCCAGACTTTAGACTCGATTATGTTGACGGGCCCTCCTTTGTAGGGGTTTGTCCTACGTAGGTGGGCCTTGCCTTAGTCTAATAAGGCAGACTGGGAAGGGGAAGAAACTCGTGATGTAAGATCGACGGAGTTTCGACACTATAGACTTAAGACACGGCCCGACACTGCTAAATAAGGGAAGTCCTAGAAGTGGAAGGTTTTGAAAATTGATTGATTTTGCAAAAGGACCGAGTAAACTCGGTTTGAGGGCCTAATTTCCGAAAAAAACGAAAAGTTATATTGGGCCGAGGATTTTGAAGGTTCGAAAGTATTTTCGAGTTTTGAATTGGGCAGCATACCGTCTAGAAAATTGGCTATTTTGAGTAAAATCATAAGTCCTAAATTCGGTATGTGTCCCGGGTTTTGAAATTGAATAGTTTGAAAAGGATGCAATTTTGAAAATTTGACGATTTTTGAAAATGACTCGGAAACCAAGTAGCACGTAGTCACACAAGCATTATAACGACGCCATGTATGCTCTATACTAAGTCTCGGTCGGTCTATAGGGGGTCTATACCAGTGTACATAGTCTAGACGTTGATCAGGACGGACTTCCTAAGTCGAGTTGATCTTAGAACATGCCGCGAAACCCACTCGAATCGACTATGGACACCTTTCGACATATCCATATTGGAGTACATCGACGGTATAGTGGGACGTCGGTCGCGAGTACCGGCCCGGGAAAATATGGGTTATGCATGAACCGTAGAATTAACACGTGTATTATATTTGTCAAACGATTTCTATTCGAGTCTCACCCTGAGGATGCCGATGGTAAGTCACGCATCAGTTAATGCCCAGCGGAGTCGCCAAATTGTGGACATGACATAGGTCCACCCCGACGCGGCCACGCGCGGGTTTGGGTAGGCGAATGAATCTCCATATGAGAAGGATCGAATTGAAATTTAGGTCTATGTGGAGTCGCCACCGAATTTTATGGTTATTCGGTACCGTTCAAGCCCACTCTATGTCGAAGTGGGCCGTATACAAAATACGGCCCATTTTCGATGTCAGAGTTTATCGGGCTCGTCCCTTTGCATATCGATATAGATGCCGACTTGAGCGGTTAATCGTATATTGAATGACTCTCGTGCGCCAACGGTTTCGGGCATCCGGAAACCGAGGTTCTGAGTAAGGGGTGAGGGTACGTGTTGGGAAGCCCACAAAGGACACCCAACCCTGCCCGCACTTTAGCGGCCTCTACTAAGAACTCAAATGACTTTCTAATACGCGTGCCAGTAAAACGGGAAAATGATATGCAAAGATTTATTTTCCCTAAACATGCGAATGGAATCGAAAAGGTTTCTAAGTCAATTTAATGCAACTAAAATTAACGTCAAAGTTGTATTTTAGCTTGCGGGTTCATTTAGTATAATAAACGAATAATAATTAAATTGACAAAAGAAACAAAAAAAACGCGTTAGTAAACGATGTAAAGAAACGAATAATAACGATTTGCAACTTATTGAGTTGAATTGAAAAGATGCAAATATGAGGATGCATGATTTGAAAAGATAGTATACATGTGATTAATTATACGCATGTTGACCTAAGTCGTAAAATACTATCGAGTTTGAAAAATAGGATAATGTACGACTTGCGTTTTAGTCGTTATGAGGCTACTCGATCGAGTGGTCGATGGACTCGATCGAGTAGGCCTGTAAAAAGTGACTCTGTTTTGCATTATGGACCGTACTCGGCCGAGTTATTTACCAACTCGGTCGAGTACATGGCCACTCGACCGAGTCACTGTGAGACTCGATCGAGTGGTGATCGTGATTAGCATTCTTACTCGATTTTGAGGTGCCACTCGACCGAGTGGGCTAGGCACTCGGTCGAGTGCCCTCTGTACGAATTAAGATTCGTTTGTAAAATCGTGTTTTATGTCAAAAATCGTTTTAAATTGATCATTGAGATGTGATTAAATTTTCTCCGTGTTAATAATGTCATAATTCTAAAGAATTGTTTTGACAATTATTTAGCATCAACGAAAATTGCCCTAAGTTGATTTAATGCGATTTAGAAAGATTGACTCTTTGATTAAATAATAAAAGAACTTGATTCCCTCGACTTCTCCGACATCGATAAATCCCTAGAGATCGTGATGTCGGATCCGTGTCAACGGGTTTCGACCCTTATTAAAATTGATTTTAGAAAATTCGATGAATGCAATATTAAAGATGATAACGACGAGAAAAAATGACAAATTCATGTTTAAGTTGACTCATCTCAATAATCAAATAATCGGGGTACCGGGATAAGCGACCGTCAACGTTGTGTGCAGTGCACTTGTATGTTCGTGTTTTCTTATCCCGATATCCTTCTTACTTGACACAAATCAATGAGTATTTTAATATTTTGATACTAACGATATTACCGATATTATGATGCAATAATGATAACGAGGTAAACAATAATAATAATAATCGTAATAATAATAATAATAATAATAATAAAATAAACGTAATAATAATAATAATAATAATAATAATAAAAAACGTAATAATAATAATAATAATAATAATAATAAACGTAATAATGATAATAATAATAATAATAATAATAATAATAATAAACGAAAAAAAAAACGGGAAAGAGAGGAAGATGACAACGCAAAGAAAAAGGAGGAAAAGAAAGAGGTTTGTCACCCTCAACCTACATGTTTTTGTCTCGGAATAAGGCTCGTAAACGTGGCTATGACACGTGAGTCTTCGAGGTATATGAAGGCTAAGTTGTGGTGCCTCGGGTTGAATTCCTAAAACTAGGTTTAGGGTTTGCTAAAGTCGATTTTCCTAGGGTTTGTCTAGGGTTGCTTGAGGATGCACCGGGATTAGGGTTGTGAAGGTGTTTAGGGTTTGTAAGGGATGTGAATAATGTGTTGTAGGGTGTTGCATGGGGTGTATATATAGGCTAGGCTAGGGCATTGATTTAGGGCTACTCGACCGAGTAGGAGGCCAACTCGGTCGAGTGGCCCGTTATGCCAGCCGCCGGGCTCAAAGTCGGCCCACTCGATCGAGTGGATAGGTCACTCGATCGAGTGGCCTAGATGGGTCGCACGGGTCTTGTTTTGGACCTTGACCTCGATTGCTCGATGGGTTTTGTGTTTGACTTGGACTTTTGATGGTTGTATGGTTGTTTTGTGTGTCTCGGAAACGACTTTGACCGGGGTTGACCCAATCGTGAAAAGTCGGTTTTAATTCCGGTGTCGGTTTTGGCCCAAATTAGTCTTGTTTGACTCGGAATGATCCACTGGGCCTGGATTCGAGGTTGATTTTGTGATATTTGTACTCTGTAAGTGTGTTAGCCAGCGATTAATGGATTTGAGCCCGTATCCGAGCGTGCAGAAACATGTTAGCGTCCGATCATCATCGGGTGATTTTTGGAAACTGCCATAGACACCTGGCAGTCAAAATGCGGGTGTCTACACAAGGATAATCCGTTGGCCACTCACGCCATTTTCTCTGGGGAAGTAGTTGACTGCTCACATCTCATTTATCCATTTATCCCACAAATAAACGGGATCTGGTGCGACGACGAAGATGACGTCTATCTCACCAAAGGGGAAGCTGTATGTTCCCATCACGCCCGAAGAGATTCAGAAGGTTAAGTCCAAGGCCTTAACCAGCAATCACGCCCTTATCATCGCCGAGCCATCTAAGTTGGAGGCCACCCCGGAGGAACCAACCGCCGAAAAGGCTCTCGTAAAGCAGCTGAACAAAACTCGAGTTGACCTCTCTATATGGCAACTCCTAGTCAGCTCACAAGAACATCGAGAGGCACTCACTAAGGCCCTCGATCAAGTCAAAATCGACTCTACGGCTACTCCAGCCGAAATGGTAGCCACAGTTCTGCCCCACCTAAAAGGGAAAGCTAAGGAAGAAGGCCCACTTATTACCTTCTCTAACGCCGATCTGCCACTGTTCGGGCCTACCCACAACATGGCCCTCTACATTACGGTGATCTGCCGTGGAAAGTACTTGCCCATGACCTTAATCGACGACGGGTCCTGATGGGCCGTATTTAGTCATGGTTATAATGACAATTTAAGTGTAATTGGGTTGACTAAATCGGTGTGTTTATGTCCCGTTGGTGAAATATTTATGATTTCATTGTTATAAGCCTATTTGAGAATTCTCGGTTCGGGTCGTGCATGAAAAGAGAAAACAAGACAAGGTGGGCCCAAAACGAGGAAATGGAACAAGTAGCTAGAGAATTGAAGACGGAACTTAATCGGTTTAGGTTCTGTGACAACTTATTAGTTATTAATATTACTATATTTTATTATTATTATTGTATTACTAGAGTTTGGTAATTATTAGACTTACCTTAATTATTTACTAGTATTAGACTACTATTAGTATAGATTATTAGAATCAGTATGATTATTCATTATTCCATTATAGTTTAACGTAACAAGAGACAAAATATGATGAACCCTAGTTCTATGTGTAACTAATTTCTCATCTCGGTTCAAGACATTGAAACGCTTAATTATCGGTTGTGAGTTTGAAAGTTCTCATCTTTATTCTTGATTATTGATTAATTGCTCAGTTTAATTATATGAATGCTGTTATTGATTTCTGGATTGATCAACTAGTTATCTTTTGCATCGTTCTATTGTTAGTTTTGTTAATTGAACAGGATTTGTTGATTAACTTGACCTGAGTAACGTCTAAGACTTAATTATTGAAGGGGATTCGTTGATATTAAGACTTAGGAGCAATTATCATAGATTTATAGCACAACTGGATTGTATGTGTTTATTTATTATCTCTTTATCGAATTCTCTATTTGTTAATGCTGTTGTTGAATTAAATCTAGAAATGGATTGTTTAGGTTGTTTAATAGTTAGATCTAATTAAGAACGGGATACGTTTTAATTAGTTATTCCTAAGGAGGATTAGAATCTTCGATTCACGATAAAGTAGTCAAGAATAATAATTTGAACTGGATATCGATGACCAACTGTGATTTAGTTGTGGATTTGTACTTGACCCGAGACCTTTTATCATTTGATTCACTTAAAGTTTTAACCTTTATTAGTTTTAGTTATTAGACAATTATTCAAAACCCCCCCTTCTTATTGTTTAATTAATTAGTTATTTATCGTTCTACATTAGTACACAGTTATAGTTAAACCAATTCTCTGTGGGTTCGACCCTTATTTCCATTATACTATTGTTTTAGTTAGTTGGTTATAAGTGATTATAAATTGGTAATTTGAGGCATACGAATTTAGCCTGTCAAATTTTGGCGCCGTTGCCGGGGAATCGGTATTAATTATTTTTGTGTTTTCTAGTGTAATTTTTAATTTTCTTTTTATTATAGCTAATTTTATTTTATTTTATTTTATTTTGTGTAGTCTATGTATAATACTCGTTCTTCTAACTTGAACCTCGAGACATTCGACTCAGAGATTGAACGCACCTTTCACAGGTCACGGAGAATCGGAGAGGGAGCAATAGTTATCGGAACACAGGAATTCGAGGATCTAGAGTTTAACAACGATATTCCTATTATTCCCGTGAATACTGAAGTTTCTTCCGAATCCGAAGACGAGTCGTATACCATGGTCAACACAATTAAGCAGCTGATAGTACCCGACCTTGCACAACAACCTTTGTGCATCACGTACCCACCATTGGGTGCGAATGCCACTTTCGAATTGAAGTCGGGTTTGATCCATCAACAACCCACATTCCATGGCTTAAGCGATGAGGACCCTAACAAGCACTTGTCGGATTTTCATATTGTATGCTTGAGTATGAAACCGGCGTCCGTCACTGATGAGCAGCTTAAGCTAAGGGCCTTTTCCTTCTCATTGAAGGATGCTGTGAGAGATTGGTTATATTACTTGCCACCGGCATGTATTGATACATGGGTGAAGATGAAGAAGGCGTTCCTTGAGAAGTACTTTCCGGCGTCTCGAGCCTCCCAATTGAAGAAGCAGATTAGTAATGCGGAGCAACGAGATGGTGAGACTATGTACGAGTATTGGGAACGCTTTAAGAAGCTATGTGCTACATGCCCATATCATGGCTACAATCCTCAAGACCTTGTGATGTATTTTTGTGGAGGTCTTTGTGTGGAGGATGCTCGCACTGTGAATGCGGCATGTGGGGGATCGATCGTGAACAAGAGTCCAGATGCTGCTATAGAGGTTATTCAGGAGCTAGCTGAAAGCTCTCAAGATTTTTCTCGAAAATATAAACGAGGAGTGCATGCCGTAGGTAATTCATCATCCTCGAGCCGTGAACATAAAGTCGATAGCCTAACGGCTCTTGTCTAAAATATGATGTCGGGGAAAACAAATCAAGTTATGATGTGCGGTATTTGTTCCACGGAGGGACACCCGAGTGAGCGTTGCCCTCACATGCATGAAGAAGGTCAAGAAGAGGTGAACGGAGTATGGGACCCCTACTCTAATACCTTTAATCCCGGATGGAGAGACCATCCCAACATGAGGTGGAGAACTCGTCAAGGAGACCAACTAATTACTCAAGGAAATGAAGTTGGTCAAACGAAGCAACAATTCTTTGCTAAGCAACAAGTTCCTAACACGGTTCCTACTCCACCTCCACCTAGTGGTCAAATGTCCACCGAAGATATGATACGAGCTTTGGTTGCTAATCAAGCTACAGTTACGAGTCAAATTTCCACCGAAGATATGATACGAGCTTTGGTTGCTAATCAAGCTACAGTTACGAGTCAAATGTCCAATCTCCAAGCTACGGTTCTTCAAAATCACATGGAGAACAAAGCTAGCATTCAGAATTTGGAAGTTCAAATGGGCCAAATGGCGACCGCCATTGGTAGGTTGGAGGCTCGAGATTCGGGGAAATTAACTAGTCAAACCATTCTTTCGAAGGAAAACGTGAGTGCGGTTTCTTTATGGAATGTGAGACAATTAGTTGAGGCCGACAAGCCGAAGAGGAAGGCCAAAGAAGCTATGGTTCATGAAGAGGAGATAGTAATCGAGGAAGGTGAGGAAACTCCGAATGTGCAAGAGAAGGAGTTGATTACTCCTATTACACCGGTGTCGGAACCAGATGTTCCTTTTCCCTAGGCACTCAAGCGCACCCGTCGTTATGAGCACGACAAGGATATCTACGAGGTATTTGAAAAGTGTGAGGTAAACATTCCCCTTCTTAATCTTTTAAAGAGTATTCCTAAATATGCTAAATTCTTGAAAGAATTATGTACTATTAAAAGGAATAACAAATCGAAGGGAACTAAGAAAGGGAAGGTTAGCGAATATGTGTCGGCTATTTATCAAAATAAATTACCCCCTAAATGTGGCGACCTGGGCATGTTTACTATACCTTGCACCATAGGAGATACCTTGTTTGAAAAATCTATGTTAGATTTGGGAGCTTCTATTAATGTCATCCCTCTTAACATCTATGAATCTCTTAAACTTGGTCCTATGAAGAGAACCGAGAAAGTAGTGCAATTAGCGGATCGATCGAGTGTCTATCCTAAGGGAGTTGTAGAGAATGTCCTAGTTAAAGTTGGTAAATTGGTCTTCCCGGCCGATTTTTATGTTTTAGACATGGAACATGATTATAGTGCAACTTCTATCATTCTAGGACGACCTTTCTTAAAGACCGCGGGAACAAGAATCGATGTCCCTAATGGTTCACTTAGCATGGAATTTGAGGGTCGAGTCGTTAAATTCGACATAAATAAGCCTAGTTCTCACTCCCCGAAAGACAATACCTTGTGTCATATTGATGTTTTTAATCATTTATCTCCTAACTCACAAGAAGAAGTGGCGAAATCGGTTCCTAAACCGATCTCGTCTACCCCTTCTAGCAAGAAATTTTTGTTTAAAGATGTGCAGGAATCTCCTTCTAAGGGACCCAAGTGTGTCATTCTTTGGGAGTCGCGTAAGGACGCGGAGTTGAACAAAGGTAAAGCGAGGTCATGGTTCGATCAATGGATGGATCAAAAGAGCTCAAGCAAGCGTCCAAAGGTCTTACAATTTCAAAAGGGAAAAGTAGAAGATGTAGTCGGCATAAGGTTTAAGCCGACTCGTGAAGGGAGTAATGAATCGGGTGTCGGGAGAAGCAAGCTCTCGGACATGACGTTTTCTACCTAACCTCGTATCCAAGTCGAGCGAACGACTATAAATAAAAGCGCTTCCGGGAGGCAACCCGTGTATTGTAGATTTTTATTGTAATTTTTTTTATATGGGTCATAGGTCCTAATATTAGTTTCGTATCGTTTTTTGTCGTTGTCTTAATCGATTAATTTGATTTTCCTAAGTTGATAATTACTAATTTTTTTTTTGTAATAGGAGAAGAAAATCTCAATTTTTCAGTAATTGGGGCGAGTGGCATGCAATTGGGGCGACTAGCATGAGAATTCCTTGAAATTATAGTGAAATTGAAGAAAAGTCGACAAGGAGGACGAATAATCAGAAAGTGGGGCGAGTCGCATATGACTGACGCGAGTCACGCCTTCTTCTTCTCCCTACAGGTCTGTTTTCTATTATGTAAAAAAAAATCAAAAAAACAAAACACGTTCATTAGTCACTATCCAGTATCCCTTTTTCATCTTCTTCCTCCTCATCCCCTCTTCAATTCAAATCCGAAACCCCAATCTTCACTAATCCCTAACTTCATCATCTCCATTCATCCCCTTTTCCATTCACCATCTTCAATTCAATCTCCTACTTCAGATCTACCATAAACATTAACCACATTCCAACTCACATCAAAACTCCATCCCTAATCTATTCCCCATCTTCCTCTTCACCTTAAAATCCAATTTAACTTCCTCTCCTCCACTACTTCCTAATCTGTGGTTCGTCAATCGCACACCCCGGTTCACCGTCTGTGTTGTCGCCGGTGGGTCCGTTTGTTGTCGCCGGTGGGTCCGTTTTCCGTCACCGGTCTTGTCGGGTCTGTTGCCGCTGCTGCATCATGTCATTGTTGTTGCCTGGTTCGTGCCAGTCTCTGCCTGTTTTCGAGTCGAAGTTATATGGTCGGAACTGGGGCCTGTTGACATTTGACAACAGCTAGTCGGAGGAACGTATTTTTTTGTATCGGTGTCAGGCCGGTCGCCGGTCACTGTCTTTGGTATCGGAGTTTGGTGCTGTGACTGGAGTGTTGTGTTGTGCTGCTGTCGGGTTGGTTTGTCATTGTTGCTGCAATTGATTATGGTGTTGGTGGCGTTCTGTCGGATTTTCGCCAGAGTTTTAGGTGTCTCCAGTTGGTATTGGCGAGTAAGACATCTCATCCTTGTCCTCTAATTTTAGCTTGAATTTTATTCCTGCTTCGATTTTTGGATTTGATAGCAGTGATGTTGGTCATGTTAATTGTGTAATCGGTTTCATTTGAGCTGATTTTCTTCGGTTTGGCTGGGTGGCATTGATTAGTTGTTGTTGTTGATTGGTTGAGTTTGGTTGGATTGATATTGGAGTCGAGGGTGTAGTTCGGTGATTGTCCGTGTGACTTAGTCCTCTCAGTTGCATTGGTTTGTGGTTGGTGTTGAGTAAGTCCACCAGTTTATGACGAGTCGTTTATGGATGTTCAAATCCCTCTTCCCCGTTTTTCGTATTTATTTGTATCCTAGTTTCACAATGAGGACAATGCTCAGAATAAGCGTGGGGAGGAATTTATATTTGTCTCGTCTCGTTACCTTCTTTTTGTGTTGTAATTAAAAAAGAGTTGAGAAAAAAAATGAAGAAAAAAAAATGATGAAAGAAAAAGAAAAAAAATTGAAAAAAAAAGAACTAAAAGAAATAAACTCGGCTAGGTGAAAACCCGAAAGGGCGCCTAGGCAAGAATGGGAATGTGGCCGAGGACGGAGTGAAAACCCGAAAGGGCGCTCCGGGTAAAAAGAAAAATCGAGTTGCGTGCCACGAGATTAGTGTGAGTTAAAAAAAATGAAAAGCTAGAGTGAAAATCCGCAAGGGCGGACACTCTAGGCAAAATGAGGGAATTAGGAAAAAAATCATTACTACTTTCTCCATTTCTTGGTGTTGGCGTCATAAGAAGGGTGACATAGAAGGTCGGTCGGGTAAGATTAGTTGGTCAAGGTGAGAAGTATCGCGGTGCGGTGTAGTCATAGCACTATATTTTATGCGATTGGTGATGTTTATTTGGTGTGTTGAATTATTAGAGGCGTTTAGGATTGATCACATGTGCAGGTTGTGTAATTTTGTGGTATACATCTTTTACCACCGGTGACATTTGTATCACATGTGATCCATTTAGGATTGGAGAAATAAGGGGTGTTAGATGTTGGTATTAGCTTCTCGTTAATTGCTAATGTCCTTTGTTTTGATGAAGTGAGCCGATGATAATAGTTTGATTTTGTCTTATCCCGAGGGAGTTTGAAGGAAGGTGAGCGAGGGCCGGGAGTATAATGTTTTTACTGCGCGTTTTGGACTAGTGATAGTTATTTTTATTGTGATCTTCGAGTTTTATTCGAGGAAGAGTAAAGGTTCAAGCGTGGGGATATTTGATGGGTCGTATTTAGTCATGGTTATAATGACAATTTAAGTGTAATTGGGTTGACTAAATCGGTGTGTTTATGTCCCGTTGGTGAAATATTTATGATGTCATTGTTATAAGCCTATTTGAGAATTCTCGGTTCGGGTCGTGCATGAAAAGAGAAAACAAGACAAGGTGGGCCCAAAACGAGGAACTGGAACAAGTAGCTAGAGAATTGAAGACGGAACTTAATCGGTTTAGGTTCCGTGACAACTTATTAGTTATTAATATTACTATATTTTATTATTATTATTGTATTACTAGAGTTTGGTAATTATTAGACTTACCTTAATTATTTACTAGTATTAGACTACTATTAGTATAGATTATTAGAATCAGTATGATTATTCATTATTCCATCATAGTTTAACGTAACAAGAGACAAAATATGATGAACCCTAGTTCTATGTGTAACTAATTTATCATCTCGGTTCAAGACATTGAAACGCTTAATTATCGGTTGTGAGTTTGAAAGTTCTCATCTTTATTCTTGATTATTGATTAATTGCTCAGTTTAATTATATGAATGTTGTTATTGATTTCTGGATTGATCAACTAGTTATCTTTTGCATCGTTCTATTGTTAGTTTTGTTAATTGAATAGGATTTGTTGATTAACTTGACCTGAGTAACGTCTAAGACTTAATTATTGAACGGGATTCGTTGATATTAAGACTTAGGAGCAATTATCATAGATTTATAGCACAACTGGATTGTATGTGTTTATTTATTATCTCTTTATCGAATTCTCTATTTATTAATGCTGTTGTTGAATTAAATCTAGAAATGGATTGTTTAGGTTGTTTAATAGTTAGATCTAATTAAGAACGGGATACGTTTTAATTAGTTATTCCTAAGGAGGATTAGAATCTTCGATTCACGATAAAGTAGTCAAGAATAATAATTTGAACCGGATTTCGATGACCAACTGTGATTAAGTTGTGGATTTGTACTTGACCCGAGACCTTTTATCATTTGATTCACTTAAAGTTTTAATCTTTATTAGTTTTAGTTATTAGACAATTATTCAAAACCCTCCCTTCTTATTGTTTAATTAATTAGTTATTTATCGTTCTACATTAGTACACAGTTATAGTTAAACCAATTCTCTGTGGGTTCAACCCTTATTTCCATGATACTATTGTTTTAGTTAGTTGGTTATAAGTGATTATAAATTGGTAATTTGAGGCATACGACTTTAGCCTGTCAGATCCGCAGTCAACGTCCTCCCCTTGAGGACCGCTAAAGCGCTCGGCATTACCGAGGCCGACTACATTCCTGCAGCTCAAACCATTCAGGCCTCGACGGAAGTCCAAAGTCAGTAGCTGGGGTTGTAAAACTTACTATCATAACAGGCCCGATAGAAAAAGAGCTGGAATTTCAAGTGATCGACGTGACTTCTTCCTTTAACCTTCTTTTAGGAAGACCTTGGATCCACGCGACCGGGGCTGTATCCTCCACTCTGCATCGAAAAATCAAGCTGCCTCTGCACGATACCGTCATCACTTTAGAAGCCACACCTATGACTGTGGCTAATTGTAACACCTCAGGCCGCACCGATCTCTGAGGGTTCGACTTCATAGGGGTAATCGAGGAGGAGTACCTTTTCCGACCCTACTTCACAGCCAGCATCGACCGGATGCTGCAAAATCTGGGCTATCTACCGGGGGCTACATCGAGGCCCAATCTCCCCGCAGGAAAAATCCTCGAAGTTCTAGATAACGGGAGGTCTCAAACCGGTCTGGGTTACACCATAACCCCGGAAAATATGGGCCAAACCGGGGCCAGCAAAGTCACTTTCATCACTCCAGTGTTCGAGCCCGTCCAGACAGGCCTATATCGGCCCAATACTGTGCACCCTGGGACCCACTTGGCCCAGGACTGCAACTTCATACCAAATGACACCTTCGCTCTCATCCAGTCCGAAGATGCTAAGAATGCTGAGCCCGCACTGGGATTACTTTTCGGAGAGGACCTCATGGCCCCAGCGCCGAAAGAAGAGCTGGTCAGTCTCATTCTCCGCAGCCGCAACTTTGATCCATCTAAGCTGATCTCGGACGTAGGATCCGAGATGGGAAAAAGAGCCTGGAGGAAGACTGTCAAATGGACAGACAGTCAAGGAAGGACCTACAAGATGATCGTAGGAGAAGGAGAAATGCGAGAGTCTGAGTCCGAGTCCGAGTCAGAGTCTGAGATTGAGTCTAGTGAGTCCGATGCTAGGGTAAGTCCTGTAACTCCCCCTCTCCCTTTAGCTATTCCTGCTGCCTCGGGGTCTGTCCCGGGCACTTTACCTATTCCGCCACTGGCTAGCGATCAGATGGCAGCTCTTTTCGAGCTATTTTCTCAATTTATGAGCAATAATAACAACCGTTCTTCTTATGACTTGTCTCATTTTCAAAACTTTCTCAATTTCAAAAATATTCTATGCAATGACATTGAGAAACCCGACGAACAGGTATCCCTACCTCCACATCTGATCGAGCAGCTAGAACAAAGGGAGTCCCGTAACCCGGTAATCGAAGAAACCGAGTCCATCAACGTGGGAACAACCTTAGAACCTCAGATGCTTAAGACAAGGTGCGTGTTTGTGTAGACTTTCGGGATCTTAACAAGGCGAGCCAGAAAGACGATTTCCCGTTACCACACATCGACATACTGGTGGATAACACAGCTGATCATGCCCTTCTGTCATTTATGGATGGGTATGCCGGGTATAACCAGATAAAGATGGCAGAAGAAGATATGGATAAGACCACCTTCATTACACCTTGGGGTACTTATTGCTATACTGTTATGCCATTTGGCCTCATCAATGCCGGGGCCACCTATCAACGAACCGCCACGACTTTATTACATGACATGATGCATAAAGAAGTGGAAGTTTACGTGGACGATATGATCGTCAAATCTAAAGACAGGGACGGTCACATCACTGCCCTGAGAAAATTCTTCACCCGATTACGCAAATACAACATGAGGTTAAACCCTCAGAAATGCAGTTTCGGGGTAACATCTGGCAAATTACTGGGTCATATCATTAGCCAACGCGGTATCAAAGTCGATCCAGCCAAAATCAAGGCCATCACCGAGATTCAACCTCCTAAAACCGAAAAAGAGATAAGAGGGTTTCTCGGAAAAGTCCAATACATCAGCAGATTTATTTCAAAGCTAACCATGGTGTGTGAATCGATCTTCAAGAAGCTGAAAATAGGGGAACGGTTACTATGGGACGATAAGTGTCAAGCGGCCTTTGATAGAATCAAAGAAATCTTATCTTCACCGCCAGTCCTTATGCCACCTCAACCCGGTCTACCTCTGTCACTATACCTAACGACGACAGAGACAGCCATGGGGGCTATATATGCTAGCTCAGACGGTCAACTCCGAAGAACGAGCTATATACTAACATCAGCAAAAAGTTTTTAGAGTACGAGTGTAAGTACACTATGCTCGAAAAAACATGTTTAGCTTTGGTCTGGGCCACTAAGAAGCTCCGACAATACATGCTCAGCTATGAGGTACAAGTGCTATCTAGAATGGATCCGATCAAGTACCTTTTCGAAAAGCCCATTCTCAATGGCAGGATATCAAGATGGACCCTAATGTTGGCAGAATTCGATCTAAAGTTCATACCGTTGAAAGCCATCAAAGGCCGGATAGTAGCCGAGTTTCTCGCCGACAGTCCCATAACCGAAGAAGGACACACCGACACTTGGTCCTTCCCGGATGAAGATATTTTCCATACTGACACCGAGACATGGGATTTATACTTCGACGGGGCATCAAATTTTCGAGGATTTGGAGTCGGAATTCTCCTAATCTCGCCAAAAGGGGAACATACTCCCGTGTCCATCAAATTAGACTTTGACGTCACTAATAATGCCGCTGAGTATGAAGCATGTATCCACGGGCTACAAGACGCCGCCGATTTAGGGGTCACAAACCTCCGAGTACACGGCGACTCATCTTTGGTCATTAATCAAGCGCTCCAAAAATGGAAAACCCGAAATGCTAACCTTGTGGCCTACCAGGCACGAGTAAGGCATCTCGAGAAGCAATTCCAAAAGGTTGAGTATATATACTTACCTCGGGAGGAAAATCAGTTCGCAGATGCACTTTCAAAACTGGCATCTTTACTAAACATCCCTGATCATGTGACCAGCATGTCAATCGGTGTCGAAAGACGATCCGAGCCAGCGTATATCCACAACATTGAAGATATCGAGATACCTGATCCCGAGCCGTAGTATAAGGCTATCCAAGCATACTTGACGACCAGGGAATATCCACCCGGGGCCGACAATCGAGCCAAAAAGGCCTTACGTAGGCTAGCAGCCCAGCTCATCCGTACCGACAACGGGCAACTTTACAAAAAGACACCGCAAGGGGCTCTCCTTCTATGTGTTGATAAAACTAACGTCGAAAAGGTTATGACCGAAGTACATGACGGCGAGTGCGGTCCACACATGAATGCCCAGATGCTAGTCCGGAAGATAATGAGGCTCGGATACTACTGAAATAGCATGGAAACCAATTGCCAGCTATATGTTAGACATTGCCATAATTGCCAGATTTTCGCTAATGTACAACATATGTCGCCATCCCTGTTGTATACCATGACATCACCTTGGCCGTTTTCAACATGGGGAATCGATATAATTGGAAAGATAAACCCCTCGGGAATCGGAGGACACTGCTTCGTTTTGGTAGCGATTGATTACTTCACCAAATGGGTCGAAGCTGAGTCTTATCGCATTCTCAACGCCAGTCATGTCGCCAAGTTTATCCAAAATAGGATAATATGCCGGTATGAGATCCCTCATGAATTCATTAGTGACCACGGGACCCATTTTCAAGCCGAGACGGCAGCCTTGTTAACTAAGTACAAAATTCAAAGGCATACGTCTTCACCTTACCGACCCCAGACCAATGGAGCGGTAGAAGCAGCTAATAAGACAATTGTCACCATACTCAAAAAGATGGCTGATAATTACCGGGACTGGCCCGATAAAATACCATTTGCACTTTGGGGATATCGGACGTCAATCCGTACTGCGACCAGTGCAACACCGTATTACCTTACGTACGGGATGGAAGCGGTCCAACCCGTTGAGTTAGAGGTGTCGTCCCTCAGAATCCTACTCGAGAGTCAAGTACCCGAAGCTGATTGGGTTCGAGCACGATATGACTCGCTAGTCCTGTTAGACGAACGACGATCTCGTGCCCTCAATAATATACAAATATATCAAAAGAGGATCCAACGGGCCTTCAACAAAAAGGTAAGGCCCAGAAACATCAAAGAAGGAGATTTGGTTCTCAAGTCTGTTCGAGCTTTATTACCGGTAGACCCAAGGGGAAAGTTCAAACCTAACTGGGCCGGGCCATATTTGGTAAAGAAGATTCTATCAGGCGGAGCAGTAATGCTAACGGATCTGGACGGGAATGAGTTTGTCAACCCAACTAACCTGGACCAGCTGAAGCGTTACTACCCTTGACCCATTTCTCTCAATGTCATTAGCAAAGTTTATAAAAAAATCATTTCCAAATAAACTTTCAAAGAGCAAGTCAAAAGCTAGAATTACTTATTCTACTGTTATAAACATCTTGAACCAATAGTCTTGATGTATTTCGAAATTGCAATTTAGCCCGAACTACGTCTGGTTTGATTCCGCTAATTGTGGATACGCAGGCAGCCCCTCAAAACGGCACAACCACTGCAATTGAGAAAAAAAAAACAGGAACTGTTTAAATAATAAACTTCCTTTATTTATTTCAAAAAAAATTCCGATAAACTCGTGAAATTACAAAAAATTCCAAAAAAAGCGCACGACACAAAATAAATAGTACTAATACTTAAATAATAAAAAAAACTAGGGACTCGATATCTAGGGCATCTTGGCCTTTCCTCAGGGCCGGTCCTGAGCAATTAGAGGCCCTAGGCAAATTAATAAGATTAGGCCCCGTTATAGCGAAATTTGGAATCAAGTGCACGTTTGATATTTTTTTCCTGAATACTACATCGAAAATAAAAATTACAACCCTAAATTTGTTACTGTATATTTTTCTTTTGTGAATAATATATTAAAAATGAAATTAAGGTCCGAAAATTTTAAATTGTAAAACGGTTTTTCTAACGTGTGTCCACTGGGCACACGTTAATAACCTAACTAAAGCAAGTTTAAGTGAAAATATAACTTGGTACTCCCTCCGTCCCCTAAGATTCGTTTCATTCGTTAAAATACTCCTCAGTGGGAAATTGGACAATCTTTTAGGGACGAAGGGAGTATAATAATTTCTCATAATATTATCCTACTTAAACTTTCTTTAATTAAGTTATTAACGTGTACCCACTGTGGGCACACGTTAAAAAAACTGTAAAGCGATTATAAAATTATGTAAACATAGTCAACAAAAAAAACTTCAAGTATATACTCCGTAATAATTTGGGATTGATATGAACTCTCGCAAATCAACATAAACAATACAAAAAGACGACTCAGATTTAATAAAAACAAGAATAAAAATCACCAATAAAAAAAACCCTTAAAAAAGGGGAGTCATGAGGGCTTGATCCCGCATGCTTTGCGCCAACAACCAAAACCCTAACCATTGTGTCTACGTCATTTCACTTGTGAAAGTACTGTTAGAAATACATTTTTATCTATTTTTAATTTTTTTTTCTTCATATTGGGCCCTAGGCCTTTGCCCCTCCAAATAACCCTCAGGGCCGGGCCTGCCTTTCCTTTGTCTTTAGCTTCCTTTTCTGTCCACTGGCGTCGACGGGGAGGTGAGTGCTCCCGAATCACCAAGGGAACTTCCTTAGCCCGGACTCGTTTCCTCGAGCCCGAATCCTCGGCCACCTCAATCGGTCCTAGCCGGGCCCTTACTCTTTCGGGTAACCGGTCCCGCGGGCCGAGCCTATCTCGGACCGCTAGTCTCGGTCCGAGTCTTCTCTCCAGATCGCTAGCACCGGTCTCTTTAGCTCGAGTCTTAGTTTTTGACTTAAGACCCGACTCCAGTCGGACGAGAGTAGTAGCAGGAGTTTCTCCTTCATCAAAGAACCACTTGTTATATTTCACGGTCTCCCTGCGAACCAAGTCAAAGGCCTCATCAGTCTTCAAGGCTTTACGGGTCTCTTTAGATTCTGCAGAAGTCCATTTACGATATGCTTCTGAGACCCAAACAGATTGGCAGGGGCGAGGTATGGTCCATGTAACACGGGTAAACCAACGTTGTAGCCACGTGTCACACATAGCGTCCGTCATTTGGAGCGAAACGCTAATGATTGCTTCAGTCTCAGAGATCTGCTGAAACGAACCAAACTGCCTCAAAATACGATCTGGGTAGATGTGGACAGTCCAATCCAAGGACAGGATCACTAACTAGCGGGCCTTGTCTCTTTTAGTGATGGGAGGGATTCGTCATGTCCCAACCGTCAATAATATAACCGGCTATTCCTACGGTAGATAGGGCAAGTCGGGTCGAATCCACGGGGACGGTAATGTAAAGTCTAGACTAGGTCGGCCCAAATACTAGACTAAGTCAACGAGCTAAACTAGAGAATGATAGAGAGGGAGAAGGCTAAGACTATGACTAAGGCTACGGAGAAACAAACAAAGGAGAACAGGCTAGGATTAGGTCGGGGTCAAAGGGATAACGGAATGGTCAAGGGAGAACTAGAGCGAAGGAGGTAGTAGGGTGATCTAGGTTAGTCCGGGCTCTCGCAACTTAGACTCACCTAGAGGTTCCACCTAGAACCCATCTCGGTGACACACATGACAAACGGGGTTCTAGCGCGCTATGGTGGCCTAGGTCGCATCCGGGCTCTCGCTACTTAGACCGACCTAGGGGTCGTCCTCACCGAGCTCTCGCAACTTAGTGAGGGAACCGAACCCACAAACAAACTATCACCCACAAGAGAAAGGCAAGAAAAACAAGTATTTGCAACTACTAGTCAATCATGCATTTCAACAAACATGTGATGTACACCAAACCAAGAGGAAACCCAAATCTTCCACCAATATCTCCAACAAACCCTTAATCACCCAATAAACACCCTAATCACCTTACTAACCCTAGCAAGAACACTACTCTAACATATCTAATCTAGAATTAACACTAACAAGAGGAATCATCAAAGAAACAAAACAAACATCAACAAACTAATGATAACAATGAACAATAACAAAACAATCAACTAAAGATTCAAACTTGGATGAATAAAACAAGATTAAAGAGAAGGAAGAGGATTGTACCAAACTAGTAAAGGAGAAAGAACAAAACTTGCATTAATGAAGAAAAACCCAAAACAAACACCCAAGGTTGTCAATCTTGAATGGGTCTTGAAGAATTCCTTTAATACAAGTACTAAACTATGATTAACTACTAATTACCGGCTAATCTACACTAATCTAATCTAATCTAACCTAAAGTAGTCTAGGGTTTTTGGTCTAATGAAGTGCATCAGCTTTACATAACAAGGGAAGGGTATATATAGGGTTTAAGAATGAAAGTAGAAGAAAAGAAAGCAAGGCGTGCAGCAGTAGGCCCGTCCCGGCCGAGACGGGATAGTCCCGGTCGGGACGAGGTCGGTCCCGGTCGGGACACCACCTTCCCGATCGGGATGGGCTCACAGTAGCCGCGCTTCATGCTCACTTCATCCCGAACGGGATGAGGCCATCCCGAACGGGATGGGTCTTTGTAGGCCTCCTTTAAAAGCTCTTTGGTCCCTCCTTGGTTCTCGTGGGCTTCCCATCGATTCTCGGGACTCGGGATCGGGTCTCGGAGACTCGGGATTGGGTCCCAAGGTCTCGGGGTCGATTCCAAGGCATCGAGTCATCGTTCCTTCACTCCGTTGGCTCCAAAATGTGTATGTATAGAGTCGGAATCGCTCCAACTCTTCCAAATCGGTCTCGAGAACCTGAAACGGACTAAAGGAAGCATAAGAAGCCCATGAATCGCTCCAAAGGAGCGATTCCACAAGGAAAATGGGACCAAAACACAACAATTAGGCACTACAAACTACACTTATCATTTAGCTAACCCCGTCAACTTTGAGAGGAACCACCAGATGACAGTCCATCTAATCAAGGGCCCACCGTGGAATTTTAGCTCTTCATCCCAATAATTCCGATTTATGTGATGACTCGAGCTTATTCGTCGTGTCCTTGAGCCAATCTGACAGCTGCGGTATCTCGATATGCTCACCGGGGGCTCTATGATCGACAGGCGCTCAGATAACCAGATCTGTCAAAAAAAATCGAAAAAAAAAATTCAAAATTTTTTTTTCGAAAAATTCGGAAAATTTTTGAAAAAAATTCAAAATATTTTTCGAAAAATTTTTCGAAAAATATTTTTTGAAAAAAAAAAAAAGAAGAAAAAAATCGGAAAAAACGCAGTCTGAGACCAGTAAAAGCCGAACGCTTCCCGTCAATTGTCGATCTGGGTCAAGTCTTCTAGCGTTAAGGCCCATAATGATCTCCCCAGTTATCAGCCAAGCTGGGCTGTGACCTGTCTCTATCTGGTCAACTATGCTAATTAGTCTGATTTCGCCTAAGCACGAGTCAGCATCCATTCGACCTTCAAAGGCATATCGATGCAGCATGCAAAAAGCAAAAGCCCTATGCCTGTGGGTAGAAGTAACTCTTGTGCTGTTGGAGTTCATAAATTTATCAGCTAGGTCAAATAAGGAGACAGAATTCCCCTTTACCATATGAGCTGTCTCAGAATGTGATAAACCGAGAAAATCCCTCAGTCTCCTCCTTGGGTCAGGATAAAAAGGAGGAATAGCAGGACGGGCATTAGGGCACCAACCCCCTATGGCTGCAATTTCTTCAGGAAGGGGACATATTTCTCCCCGGGGAAAGGCAAAGACATGATGGGTAGTATCCCAAAAGGATAGGCAAGCATCCAAAAAGTGTGAATCTACCCTAAGTCGCCGAAGCGGGAATAAAGCGACAATTCCCATTTGAGTTAGCTGAACTTTATCTTCGTCCCAAAAATTTTGAGCACACGCATGGAGCATCGCGGTTAGATGTTCTATACCCATGGCAAGAATCGTTTTGTGTCTTAAAAGTCTAAAGGATTTTAAGATAAAAGAGAAGATTTGGGTTGGAATATGAAAAATTAAAAGAGCAAGAACCCTCTATTTATAATAGAGAAAATTCTTTTCCTAGTCACCCCAGGAATAGGAATTTTTATATTCCCCACTTCATCTAGGCATACAGGCCTAACCTGAGAATCCGTGTCAGAATCTGATCAGGAATCAAGTCATCTCAGGCATTCCTATTTCCAAAAATTTTCGAAATTTTTCAACATCTTTTCCAAAAAAATCAATCAACCAAAAATCATTTCTTCCCCAGCGTGAGTCGGTGTTTCGCCTAAAGGTTACATACAAATTATTATGTGTTAGCATACAGGTACACCCAAGACTCCCGAAGAAATCTCAAAAAAACTCCCCAGCGGCATTTGACGGGATGGGCCCACATATAGGCGCACCCAGGA
Organism: Agrostemma githago; assembly: GCA_958450325.1. NCBI lineage: Eukaryota > Viridiplantae > Streptophyta > Magnoliopsida > Caryophyllales > Caryophyllaceae > Agrostemma > Agrostemma githago. The sequence goes on from OY288250.1 coordinate 19,763,968, forward strand.
CTTATACGACAAGTCCAATTCTCCACAGAGTTATTATCATCAGCTCAGGTATGATTTCCAACTTATGGTTGGCGAGCCCTGTTACGCAAGTCTAATGGACTATAAACGACCCGATCGGAAGTCTGCCAGGTCTTAATCCTCGATTGGCCTGGTAGCTACTTTGACTTTTGCCTTGTCCAAGCCTCAGTCATAGTGGGGGCTCTGTAGACACCCACATTTTGACCGCCAGGTGTCTATAGTAGTTTCCGCCAAACACCCGATGATGATCGGACGCGAACATGCTTTAATGGACTCGAATATGGGCTCGAAATCATGGACATTTGGTTTAGGCTTTTTATGGAGTACAAATCTCACAAAACCGACCTCAAATCCAGGCCCAGTAGGTCGTTTCGAGTCAAATAAGACTAATTTGGGTCGAATCCGACACCAGGGGCAAAACCGTCTTTTAGCGACCGGGTCAAACCCGGTCAAATATATTTTTCCGAGACACACGGACCAGCCGTGACACCTCACACGTCCGGTTTGGACTCAAACACTACAAAAAATCAGCCACGCAAAATATTAAACAAATCCGTTTAAGGATAGAATTCGATCTCAAGCAGGAATTCTATCCGAATAACGAATCAAACACTCGACCGAGCATCAAATACTAGGCCGAGCAGCCCCATTTCAGCCGAGGTACATTGCTTCCTCACCAAGAAACGGAATTCTCGTTCCTTTCAAACTCCTACGTTTCCTATCCAAACCGGTATTTCTTGTCATCTAAGCAAGAATACTTCTCCTAGCTCCTATCAAGAACTTCACCTATAAATAGGACCTTCACATTCAACACAAAGGACACCAATTACTCACATAAAAACAACACAATTCATACATCATCGAGATCTAGCAAAATAGCTCAAAGCAAATCCCGACATACATCCAAAAATAGCATCGAAATACCGATACCATAACCCGACAAATCCAACCAAAAAGTCGGCCAAACCCGTCACCTTACACGTCCCAAACCGACACCCTAACTCATCCACATCGTCTCGACGCTCCCGTGCCTATGCCACTTTCCGACGAGCTTTTTTTTTCGAGAAAACAAAGCATGTAGGTTGAGGGTGTAAAATCAAACCCGATTCTCTCTTTTTCTCTTCCTCTTTCTCGTTTTTTTTTTCTTTTCTTTTTCGCGTCGTATCGTCGGTCCACGTTTATTATGGGTCGTTGTCGCATTTTTTCTAATAGCGATATTACAAAAATATTTTCATAAAACAAAACATTCTTAAATATACGATATCGATTCTCTGGTCGAATATCGTATCAAAAGAATAACATTAAATCTTGTTGATGCTAAACAATCGTCACATATTAAAAGCAAAATACGACGATGTTAACGCGGAGAGAATTAACATTTTTTTTTCTCTTTTCGTTCAATTTCTTTTCTTTTTCGAAACAAACTTCATAAAACGTTTTCTAAAAATCATTCTAACTATTTGATATTGATTTCATAATCGAATATCGAATACGACGAATATCGAGAATATAAATCGAGTATAAATTAGTCCATATTTGTACGCGATTTATTAAAATTAACGATTTTTGAAAATAGACAAACCGGGACAGACACCCGCGCGAGTCGCGCCCCTCCCAGGCGACTCGCGCGAGTGCCTGGAAAATCGAGCCTTTTTTATTTTTTATTTTTCTCTTCTTCTTAAACATCGCTTTTATTTACAAAACGATTTACAAAATCCTTTTTTCTAAAAAGACTATTCTGAATATCCGATATCGATTTCATAATCGAATATCGAATATAACGAATATCGCTAAATTAAGTCGAGTACGAATTATACAATATTCGTACACGGTTTAATAAAACTATCAAATTTTTCAAAAAAATCAATCCCGAGGCAGCCTATCACGCGATCCGCCGGCGTCCCAGGCGAGTCGCGCGACCCTCGGGAAGAGCGACACAGTTTCGTTCTTTTTTATTATTTTTCGAGCATTGTTTTTTAGACAAAACAGCGAGTTTTCAGACGTATTCCAAATTTCGACAAACATTTTCTTGACCTCGGTCAACACGTGCTAATCCATCACGTGTCATAATTCCTTTTCAAAATCGTGCATATTATCGTCTTCATCTTTATTATTCAATCCTTACTAATTCGTTTGCTCGTGTTTGTAGCGATTTATTTTCATCTTTTGTTTTATTAGACTAAAACGAATTTCACATGCTAAAAATAACTTTGACGTTATTAGTTTAAGATGCATTAAACGACTTAGCAACCCATTTAATTTTTTTCTCACATGCTTAGGGAAAATAATGTTTGCATATCATTCAACCGCCGAACTAACGCGTGTACACCAAAAACGAACGATATCTTAGTAAAGGTCGCTAAGTGCGGGCGGGGTTGGGTGTTCTTAGTGAACTTCCCAACACGTACCCTCACCCCTTACTCAGAACCATGGTTTCCGGATGTCCGAATCCATTGGCAACGAGAGTCATTCAATACACGATATCCGATAATCTCGGTATCGGTATCGTAATTCAAAGGGACGAACCCAATAAGCTCTGACATCAGAAATGGGCCGTATTTTGTACACGGCCCACTACGACATAGAGTGGGTTCGAACGGGTCGAACTCCCACAAAGTTCGGTGGCGACTCCTACTTCGATTTAAATTTTAATTTGACCATCTCATATGGAGATTCATTCGCCTCCCCAAACCCGCGCGTGGCCGCGTCGGGGTGGACCTATGTCATGTCCACAAATGGTGTAGTGTGTTTTCACTTCATTTTTTTGTATCTTATCAATTAAAGATTAGAGGTAGGATTTGACTACTAATCGTCATCAAGTGGTACACTTTTACCACTACTTGTGATGTCTTTATTTATACCGTCGGTAGATGTCCCTCCAACGTAACTCGTTTTAGAAGCATTAGCAGCGAAGGGAGCTAAATAAACTTTCCAATTGGGATGCCCTCTTAACATGTCTCACGCATGATCCGAGTTGAATATGTTTTTATATAGCTTTAGTCTCTGTTAGGAAGTTTCTTCATTCCACCCACTGACCCTCTTTCTACCAGCCATCTCATAGCAGGAACCCTATTTCATGATTATGGTAGTGTTGAATCTACGGTTTTTATAATTATTACCTGTTTTGATTATGTCAAGATATAAGTGTCATAAATATTACTCGGTAGTTTGCGAAATGTGTCTTTCAGCTACACATGCTAATCAAAGACGAAGGAACGAAGACTCAACGAGACTCGGGATGAATGAACGAAGAAACGAAGCTTAGGACCTAAAATGTAAAGGGGATAAGGCAACTGGAGGAGCAGAAGGTTAATGTAACCATATTGAAGGTTACTCTAACCTTATGATACTTTCGATATACACGTGTCTAGACTTACAAAACTATTTCTTAATTCGTGATTAAAATAAAATTATTAAAATAGATTTACTAATTGGTATGGCACGTAATAAAGATAATATATATTAAGTTGATAATAAGTTTTCATTTACAAATGATTATAAAAAAGATCTTATTTTTATAAGATATTGAGGGAATCATTTATCAAAGGAAAACTTAGAATTATTCCAATATCACGTACAATATCTCACCAACCAAATTCTCACCAAAATAAGAAACATATCATGTGATACGATTTCATTCTCTTCTTTTGAGAAAATCTATTCTCATATAAATAAGCATACTCACCTACACCAAAGATCACGACTTACACTACAATTTTCACTTTGCAAAATCTACCGCATTTTATAGTAAAAGAATTTTTGCAAAAGTTTTGATGAAGTCTTGGCTATTTAAAAACAGAATTGCTAAATCATACACGTGTTTTACTACGTTGTACACATTTTATCACTTATTTTTCCGGCTCTACCCTTCCCATAGAAAATAACACTGCAAAAGCTCTTTATTCGATCTTTCTCCGGCCTAATTAATGTTGATCGAAAACTTTACAATTATGTTTCTTAATTAAATCACTAATTGAATCGATAACCTTTCATTAATTTTGATCAATTTAAAGAATTAAATACCGAATTTTATCTCTAATTATATTATACTCCGAGCCTTTTCAATTAGGATTTAGATTAAGGTAGGGTTTGACGATGGTTGGTCGGGGCGACAGTGTAGGAGGGGAGTGGAGAGTTGGGTGGCCGGCGACGAGTTGGACGGCCAGCGAGCGGCAGATAGTTGGGCGGGCGGCGACAAGTTGTGAATGATGGTGGCTGGTGGTGGGCTGCCATGGGTAGACGGAGGGTTACAGTTGCGGTGGGGTAGATGGAATGGGTGGGGCAGGGTGTTTATTTGCAAAGTTTCCATAACAAATTACTCCGTGAATGTTAATATTTGCATACTCATCTCTCGTTGAAATTGGAGGGGGAAGAAATGGGAGGGATAAATCTGAAATATGCGTGTACAATATAGTAATTCTCGTGTATGATTTAGCACGTCCCTTTAAAAATCGTGTTATATTGATTTAAGTTTCGGAAGTCATATAGTTTCATTATCTTCTCTAGACAATTGAATTGTACTCATAGCTTGAGAAATATTGTAAACTAGCGTTGAGTAAAGTATACGAGTCGAGTAGTGGTTTACTCAATCGAACAACTAATCTCGTTCACACATCGAACGCTTCACATCGTTCAAACACCGAGGACTTCATATCCCTCACACCGAAGGCTTAACATCTTTCATCACCGTGGGCTTAACATCCCACTACCTGAGAGCTTAATATCTCTCAAATCGAATGCTTCACATCATTCACACAATCACAAGTAGAGTTAGTTGTGAAAGTATTTATTTGTAAGGTAATCCGGAGTAGGTAATCTTACATATAAGTAAAGAAACCGGTGGACGTAGGCTTTTCAATTGGACCAATCCTCGTTAAATTGCTCGTGTTATTTACTTTATGCTTCTTTCTACTTTTGCTATTCCCTATACTTATACTTTTTAGTAATAATAGCAAACAAATTGTTATTTCATTTACTTTTCAAACAAATACGTAATATTATACTAAACCTTTCATGATAAATTTTAAGTATAATACACCGTTAAAATTCAAAAATGCATACATACTCTATTCACCCCCCTCTCTAGAGTATTAAATAAGATCGCTAGACTCTACAGTTGGTATCAGAGCGTGGTTCTCTTGATTGATTCATATCAAAAGAGTAGATCCAAAACTAGCGTATCCTCACTACATCCATCTCAGTCAAATGGATTCCAAAAACTCAAAGTTTCCCACGTTTGATGGTGTAGAGTACGGTTTATGGAAAAACAAAATGATGCATTTTATAAAAGGAACGTATTACGATTAAATCATAGTCAAGGGACCTATTGTTATTCTATTTGTTGATGTTCTTGGGAACATCACCACGAAAGCAGAAGATGACCATGATGAGAATGATTAAAAAGGTCGAAAATAATTCTCTAGCAATGTTCTTACTGAAACGAGGAATTTCGTCTAAAGAATATAATCGGCTCACTCCTTGTGTATCCGCTAAAGAAATATGGTATAGTCTAAAACTTGCATATGAAGGAACTACCCAGGTTAAAATTTTTAGAATTGATCTGCTAACTTAGCAATATGAAATGTTTAAAATGGAAAAACATGAGAGCATAAATGACATGTCCGATAGATTTACCAATATTACAAATGAACTAAGAAATCTTGGTAAATCATTTGATACGAAAGATCTAGTAAGAAAAGTCTTAAGAAGTCTCGCTAAGAAATGACAACCTAAAGTGACGGGAATTGAGGAATCAAAAGACCTAACCATACTCAGCTATCAAGCATTACTCGATAATCTTATGGCACATGAGCTTTCTTTGAATCAACGTCAGAGCAAATCATCTAAGAGTAGAGGAATAGTGTTAAAAAGTTATATCAGTGACGATGAGGAAACCATGAGTGACGACCTAGCTATTTTTGTTAAGAGTTTTCGAAAGAACTTCAAATTTGGACAGAGAAACATGTTTAAAGAAAAAACATACACTCCAATTACGAAACAAAGTAATAAGGGATTTTTTAAATGTGGAGAAGTTGGACACCTAATCAATGATTGTCCAATGGGGAAAAAAATTAAATGAAAAGGAGAAAGAGAACGATCTAAGTTCAATCACAAACAAGATATGTTAGCCTCATGCGGATGAGTAGAACTAGACTCCAACGAAGACGAGGAATCAGATGATGAGGATGAAGCAAATCTATGCCTAAGTGTTCAGCATGTAGGATCGTCAAGTGTTAAAGCTCGAAAATACAAGGATATGTGTTTGATGGCAAAAACATATGATTCAAGTTTAGAATCGGTGGAATCAAGTAAATAGGTAAGTCTTATGAAAATTAAGAAAAGATTTCGGAAACTTACCAAAGAAAAACTTCTTCCACATTTTGAAGAACTATTGGAAACCTTTCAACAACAAAAGGAAGAAATGAATGAGTTGCTAACACAAATAAATGATATAGCCTTGGACAATGTTACCTTAAATAGATCTAGCTTAGCAAAATTCGATTAAACGAGAACAAAGAATCCTCTAAGACTTCAAGGCAAAAACTTGACGCTTTGGATGATTCACTAAGCTCGTCAAATCGAAACAAGGATGAAGAAAATACCATTGTATCTCAAGAAAACATAGATCGGGATAAAACCAATAATGCTTTGGAGAAGGCTAACTCGACACTTAAATTAGAAAATGAAGAGTTAAGAAGATCAGTGTCATTATTAAATAGTGAAATTAATCTTGAGAAAATGAATCATGATAGAATAAAGGATTCTCTTACTTCAAATATATCGAGTTAATAAACGAGAAAAGAATAATGCAGAATAAGCTGGATGAAAGTGAAAAGGACCATCTACAAGAAATTAGTGTCATTCTAACGGACCTAATCCGTAGGAAACAAGGTCATTTTCGTCATAATAACCACTTTCGTACGTAAAATCCGTAGGAACTAATCCGTCGGTATAATTCGTCGGAAATAAATTGCTTCCTACGGTAGATTTTATGGGAATTAACTTTCCCATGGAAATTTCCGTAGGAACGGTTCGTCACATGAATTTGTTGACCAAAATATTGGTCCTACGGAACCTCGTCTGAAGGGTCTAAATTTCCTACAAAAATTCCGTAGGGTAATATTTTTTCTGTCAGAATTAAAATTTGACGATTAATTTTTCATAACCAATGATTTCCATTAGAAAATAGCTGATTTTCACTAGTACAAAAATAGTATTCTGTACAAAGGGTTCCCACGAGAAGTGAAAGTGATTAGAAAATGGTTTCACAAATACGGATTATTAATGTACTTCATTAATAATATACACATTAGTTACAAAGCAAATCAAATTAAAAAAATGTTACAAATAAATATTTCTTGTGAGCTTGTCCCCTTTCTTTCTCGCCTTATGCATGGAGGCGGCAGATGTAACAGTAGCTCGTCGAGTATAGAAATATGCTCATTGAAATCTAGCCCTATCATTGAAATAATGTTTTCCTCTTTCAAGACGTTGAATATTCTGAAGAAGTAACCATAGCATGGATAAAGTGGTGAATAAGCGTGGTTCTGCAACACTATAACTTAAACAAAGAAATAGATGGCAGAATTAGTCCAAATAATCTTCCAGCAATCCCTAAGGGTGATGCGCGGGCGTCGCGACCCGTACAGTCAAACAATATTTTTAACACTGACTAACCTAACTAGTGTAGTAGTGGTAGGTCGGGATCGATCCACAGGGAGACGGTTAAGCGATATCGGTCAAGTCCAGAGTGTAATCGTGAATGGGATTGAGATGGGGGTTTTGGGTTGAGAGAGGTCGAACTAATGCTAATGAGCTACGCTACTAAGGCTAGGGACAATAATAGGAAAGGTGTTGGGGAGAGTCGGGATTTGGAAATGGGGTCTAAGAGTCTCGGGATCGAGTTTTAGTTACAACGTTAAAAAGGGAGAATGCCATCTCTCGGTTTCTTCCCCAACCCACCTATACCCGCTTTCGCGGCGAAAGGGTAAGTCTCAAATTAAGGTAATTTCTACCCCGAGTTTCCCCATATTGATAGAAACGAACCAAGGTCAATCTAGCTGCAGTCTAGGTCAACGAAGACACAAAATCCTTAAAATTGATAATCAACAAGTAAACAACCCACCAACATCCCTTGAATCAAATAATCCAAGTCCTCATCCCTAATTCCCCAACAAGAAAATCTACTCACTAGTCATGATAAATAACAACAAAACACTAATAAAAGAGAAATTGTCTAAAGCATGCATAATAACTATACTAACAAATTACACTAAGGAGAGAATGTTCTAACTCACAAACTAAAGAGAAACTAACAAGGAGGAGAGAAAATCATAAACTAATGGAGAAAAGGGAGAGGAAAGAATTTACCAACTATGGAGAAAACTAAGGAGGAAGATGAAGATAAACATAAAAGATTGAATCTTGGGAGAAATAATGCAAGAATTTGTCATCAATCCATGCATAAATTCTTCAATCTTCAATCTTCAATAAAAGAAATATGAATCTTCAAGATATAATACAAGAGTCTTGTCACATAGACCCTTGCAAAACCCTTAAATATTCAACATAAAAATACAATCTTCAACAAAGATGGAAGCTTGATTACTAATTATAGAGTAGAATTAATCTAATACTAAGTAGATCTACTAATTGTTTGTAGAGAATTTTACTAGAGAGCCTACTACAATCTACTACTACTACTACTACTACTACTACTACTACTACTACTACTACTACTACTAAGAACCCTCTAAAACTACTTCTCCTAAAGGCTCACTCAAGGCACAAGGAGGCACAAAGCCCTAGGAGGAGTATTTATAGAGTTCCTTAATGGGTTGCACAAACTTCAAGGCCCATAATCCAATTCCTCTTCATTTAAGCTAGACCTTCACCCTTTGCATCTTCATGGAGCGAAATTTCGCCCCGCGACTTGACATAATAATCCCACCAGGTGAAACTTCACCCGGTGAGATTTTCTTTTCAGTTTGCAATTTCGGCCCGGTTTCTCCATCGGGCGAAATTTCACCCGGTGGGCGAAACTTCTCCTGGTGGAGAGTGTCATGAAAATCTTCGGGGGTGGAAAAATGTCGTCGGGCGAAACTTCGTCCGGTGGTGACTCACCGGGTGAAACTTTACCCGGTGGTCTTCCGCCTCTTTTCCGGTCTCTTTCTTTGTTGATCAATTGGATTACTTGAACTTTCAGTTGTGTGCTTCGCTTTTCGGACCGTGTCTCTCTTTTTTGTGCTCATGGAAGCTTGGTTACGTTTTCGGTCGAAAATCCTATCAAAATAGACAGAAAACTACCAAAAATACGTAAAATGCAAAAGAGAGACACTAATGCGAGAATTACGCAAAATATGGCGATAATCGCACTCTAATCTCGCAAAACGGAGGAAAAACGGTCCAAATTTGGCACACAACAATTCCCCCCACACTAAACCGTTGCTCGTCCTCGAGCAAAGACCCAAAAAGAAACTAGCTACTACTACTAAGCTAGATTATGCTAAGCCGATACGAGGCAATTAATGAGCCCGCTCCGTCCCTTCAACTCACATCGAGATACCCATGAGGTAGAGTACCTCCATGCAAGGCAAGTTGGGTCTTGCTCAAAATTGGGGTTGTGACTAACACGCACACAAACACAAAAAAAAGAAGACACACATAAAAGGATAGTCGCAACCAAAGAGAAAATAAATCACCGAATCCCTCATCGAAACGGCGGAGAAAGCACCGATTTGAGCTTAAGACAAGCGAGAACACTACCAAGTTAGTAACACAAATTGACATGGACAAAAAATCCTAAGAGGATGACAATCAAACAATAAAAACATTGAAAATTTACCAAGGTCCTTCTAATTCCACTAAAGATGCCTACAACGGGACGATAAATGGAGTGGATAAGTGAGAACCATGGAGTTAGTAAGCACTGTAGGTAAGTGTTATGCCGTCTCCTAAGCTAGGCCTAGAGGGTCATTCCAAACTCGAGAAAGCCAATTAGACCAAAAAGATGAACAAGTGTTTGCAAAATGGTAAGGATTGCCAAATTACCGCTATTTTCCTTCCTTGGGACTCGGTCCTCTAGTAGGCATTTAACGGCAATAAGACAACCAAGGGATTATTTGGGTTTGGGAAAGATTTTTGAGATTTTGATTTTCTTTTCGGTTTTTCTTTTCTTTCCCCATTATTTCGATCGAGGGCTTTTTTTTTGATATATTGATTTGCCCTTTTTCTTTTGGATAGCCCATTTTTGGCTAGATGATTCATTTGAGGAACAAGGTAAAGCACATTCTTGCAAACTTATTTGTGGGAATGGGTGAATGGTAGAGAAATAGGCTAGTCGAGTGTGCACCCCCTCCGAACCCATAAAAGAATGAAAATTTTGAACTAAAAGGTGGGTTCTCAAGTAAGGTCACCTAAGAGAATGAGGAACGGTAACCAAGGCCTTATCACTCCATGGGTGGTCAAGGAGGTCAAATGCAAATCCCGATGTAGACTCCTAGTAGAAAAGATGGACTCATGGTAAAAATCCAATGCAAAAATTGGTTCAAGGTCATTCTACTAGAATTATGTCCAAAAATCAAAAAGGGTCACTAACAAGGGAGTAATAAACAATCGACTTAATCTCAAAATCGGGTTTTCGAAAACTTTGCCTAAACAAGCTATACAAAAAAGTGAAAAAGAACACAAAAATGACAAAGATACGAGAGAACAAAAACAAAAACAAAACATAATCACAAGTATAGCCTAGCACTCCAAACTTCCTCAAGTCAACACAATCCACAACCACCAATTCCAAAATGTTCACCAAGTGAACCTCCAAAAAGCATATATGCCCAAACTCCATGCATAAGAGAAAGGGATAAAACGAAGGTAGAAAGTATTACCGCGCGGTCTTCATTTCATTTCCGCTACCTTACGTATCCATGCTAAATGGTTGGTGGTGTACCTACAAGAAGGAGAATCTAAGACAATACAAGTGACACAAAAACGAAAATAAAGGAAAAGAAACTAAAAAGAGAAAAAAAATGAAAATTTTGGGATTTTTGGTTTTTAAAGGAAAAATGAAAAAGAAAATAAAGAAAAGGATAGTAGATCCCTCCCCCACACTAAAACTGTGCATTGTCCTCAACGCACGAATAGGAGAGGAATCGAAAAAAGAAGAAAAAGAGAAAAGAACGGAAAATCTTTTTGAATTTTTATGATTTTTCAAATGTTTTTGGATTTTTGATGATTTTTCAAATGTTTTTGGATTTTTCATGATTTTTCAAATGTTTTTGGATTTTTTTAAAAATTAAGGGAATAAAAAGAAAAGAAATGAAAACGGAAAAAAGAAAATATAAAAGATAAAGAAAATGAAGTGGCGGGCCTAGGTGTAATCACGTCACCTAGACCCTAGCCAAAGAGAAAAATCGAAAAATAAGAAAAGAAAATGAAGTGAAAAATGAAAAAGAAGAAAAATCGATAAGTGGAGAAAGGGCGTAGGTGTAATCACGTCACCTCGCCCGGATTCCGCACAAATCGGGAAAATTGAAAGAAAAATAAAATTTTGGATTTTTCAAATGGTCTTGGTGCGATCAAGTCACCGAAGACCGGAAGCAACAATCAGGTCCTTCTTCTCTAAGGCACCTGCAATAAACCTCACGTGTGTAACGACCCATGTAGGGTCACGGAGGGGCTGACAATTTCTCAAACCAACAAAATAACTAATTACAAATCAACCAACAATCATAATTATCAATTGCCAAAAATTGGCGCTGCAAGGACAGACAGTGACCGAGATAACTGAGACAAGAGAACAGATTACTGACGACTGACAACCGATAATTAACACCCCCACACTAACACTAACAACACTCGACCACTCACATAGGACCTGGGGGACGAGGTGGTGGGTAGTAAGACCCTGGCGGAGGCATACCGAAAAATCGATCAAAATAGTGCTGCTGTTGCAACATCCTTTGGTTCTCCTCTGCCGCCAACCTCGCTGCTTGGGCATCCCTAGTAGCCTCCGTAGCCATCTCAAAACTGGTCCGGGCGTACTCAAAACCTTACCTAGAGTACAAGTACAAACTATGTGCAGTATCGCGCGCATCCCGGGCCACATTGTAGGCGTCCTGGGCCAGGTTTAGTGAGGTGGTCGAGTTCTCCCAAGTCTGACGTGTACGATCATAAACTTCCCCCCATTGGTTATAAAAGTCCTCCGATCCGAAGAACGAGGAGTGCCGTGGAGGATTCATGTTAATGTCCTCCTCAAAACCAGGGGTAGACTGGGTGAACGTGGAGTGTCTGTGTGGTTCAAAGTCTGAGAAGTTAGTGGTGAAAAATTGCGAGGTCTGGGGTTCGGGTTGGTGGGAGAAAGAGGGTCCGTGTGATGATGACGGTAATGTTCTTTGACCCTCATCCCGAGAGGTTTCAACCTCCGGTTCCTCCTCCGACACGTCTACGACCTCTATATCATCGTCGCCAAAATCTAAAGGTCCCTCGGGATATTCAATCTGATAAAACTTACCTTGGGTGCTACCCCGAATGTACTCCCCGGACCTTTTCGGCATGCCGAAGTTCTCTTTAACATCTAGCCTTACCCATTCAGGGTTAGGCTGATAAGTGTCATTTGTAGTGCCTATTTTGTAGTGTTTTGGTCCCATTTTCCTTGTAGAATCGCTCCTTGGGAGCGGTTTAGGGGCTTCTTATGCTTCCTTTAGTTCGTTTCAGGTTCCCGAGACCGATTTGGAAGAGTTGGAGCGATTCCGACTCAATACATACACATTTTGGAGCCAACGGAGTAGAGGAACGATGACTCGATGACTTGGAATCGACCCCGAGACCTTGGGACCCAATCCCGAGCCTCCGAGACCCGATACCGAGTCCCGAGAATCGGTGGGAATCCCATGAGAGGCAAGGAAGGACCAAAGAGCTCTTAAGGGAGGCCTACAAAGACCCATCCCGTTCGGGATGGCCTCATCCCGTCCGGGATGAAGGAGGAACGAAGTGCAGCTACTGGGGGCTGTTCCGGATCGGGAACATAAAATCCCGATCGGGAATTCCCATAATCCCGATCGGGAATTTCTTTCCCAACCGGGAAAAGCTCCAGCTCGCCCGCCTTCAATTCTTTTCTTCTCCTTTTCATTTGTAACCCTATATATACTCTTCCCTTGTTATGTAAAGGATACACTTCATTAGAGACTAAACCCTAGACTACTTTAGGTTAGATTAGATTAGATAAGTGTAGATTAGTCGGTAATTAGTAGTTAATCTTAGTTTAAGCTTGTAATATTGGATCTCTTGAAGAATCCATCCAAGATTGACAACCTTGGTGGAATTATTTGGGTTTTCTTATATACAAGTGTTCTCCTTTTCCATTTCCCTTGTAGTATGGTATAATCTTCTCATCTTTTTACTCTTAATCTTGTTTGTTCATTAAAGTTTGCATCTTTTGTTCTTAGTTCATCATTTTCACTAGTTTGTTCATGTTTGTTTTGATTATTATGTTGTTTCATGTTGTTAGTGTTAGTTTTCCTTTAGATATGTTAGAGTAATGTCTTGCTAGGGTTAGTAAGGCGATTAGGGTGTTAATTGGGTGATTAAGGGTTTGGTTAGAGATGTTGGTGAAAGATTTGGGTTTCCTCTTGTTTGATGCACATCACATGTTTGTGGAATTGCTTGAATGACTAAGTATGTACGAATGCTTGTTTTCTTGCCTTTCTTTTGTGGGTATTAGTTTGTTGTGGGTTCGGTCCCCTCATTAAGTTGCGAGAGCCCGGTGAGGACGACCCCTAGGTCTTTCTAAGTAGCGAGAGCCCGGATTCGACCTAGGACCATAGCGCGCTAGAACCCCGTTTGTGTTATGTACCGCCGAGATGGGTTCTAGGTGGAACCTCTAGGTGAGTCTAAGATGCGAGAGCCCGGACCAACCTAGAATACCCTACTAACTCCTTCACTCTAATCCTCCCTTGACCATTCCGTTACCCCTTTGACCCCGACCTAATCCTAGCCCGTTTTCCTTTGTTTTCTTTCTCCTTAGCCTTAGTTGTAGTCTAGTCTTCTCCCCCTCTATCATTCTTTAGTGTAGCTCGTTGACTTAGTCTAGTATTTGGGCCGACCTAATCTAGACGCCTCTTACCGTCCCCGTGGATTCGACCCGACTTACCCTATCTACCCTAATTAGGTTAGCCGGTTATATTATTGTTGGCTAGGGACGTGACGAATCCTTCCCATCAATTTGGCGCCGTTGCCGGGGACGGTGCTAGTTTGGACTTTGTTATCCTATTTGCTTGACTTAGTATTTGTGTTTGTGTTTTCTTTTTCTTTTTGGTTACTTTGCTTCTTGTGTGAGTGCGGTTTATTTTTCTCTTGTCTAGTGCCCAAAAGCACTAGACTTCTCACGTTTGTTCTTAGTCTATAATTTGTGCTTAGAGGTGGTGATTATCTTCTACTTGCAACTCAGAGCCGCTTAAACGGACGGTTGCTAGAATGAGTGGTTTCCAACCGGGTATGGACTACGATTTTCGAGCAAGCATGGGGTTTGATCTAAACTCCACACACTCGGGAGCCGATATGAGCTACCACTCTTCTTCCTTGAACCAAAGCTATGACATGACGTCCCCCTACCATGATCAAGCTTCTTGGGGTAATCAAGATGGGTATGATCCTCAAGAGTATGAATATGGCTACCAACAAGTGAATGATTATCACTCCTACGACCATGGTGGCTATTACTCGAGTTATGATTGTGAACCCACCATGTTCAATCAAGATTCACTATATGGAAGCCAATACCCCCAAGACCCGCAATATTACCCTCCACCCCAACCACAATATGAACCCTATGACCCACAATACCACCAATCATCCCAACCTTGCTACCAACAATATGATGCCCCATCCCTTGGGCATCATCAAGATTTTCAAGGAGCTTTACAAGACTCCAATGACCACCAATCGCTAAACTTGGAGTTGCATCAATCGATTCTTCAAATGCAAAAAGACCGACAAGAAATGGCCATCCAAACGAAAAAGAATTATGAACTCTTGGCCAAGCTTCAAAGGGAATTTGAAGAACTTCAATCGTCTACCCAAAAAGAGACGAATGAGGAGATAACTCTTGGTGAAGGCAACATTGGTGAGGAATTGGAAGAGGATAGTGAGTGGGATGGTTTGGTGGATTTTGTAGAGTTGTTGGGTGAAATTGTTAGCCTCGAGTTGCCCATGTCCGAGAATGAGACTACGCATCGAGAGCCCCTTATTTGTACACCGGGAGATGGCTTGGAAGAGATTGAAACCGCCGGTAGAAGTTTTGATTCTCCTCTCCAAGATGATGTGGGGCCGAGTGATGAAGATGGGGAACCACAACTTGAGGAAAGTGTGGGGGTGTGCAATGAAGAGATGAGGCCAAAACCGCATTTTGTGCCTCGATTCTTGGAGATGAAGCTTGCTTGTGATTGGAGGCAATGCTTAGGGAAGAAGAGATCGGTGAAGCTCGTAGGATGGAGAGACCCCGGTGACTACTATGAAGATGATATCGGGTCTTGGGAATCCTACTTCTTGCCTCCTCCTTGGAGGCCGTGGAGGTCGGTTAAGCTCGAGCGCTTCTTGGGCCTTCACTACGATGTCGGTAGCGCGTTCGACTTGCTCCTCCATGCCCTTGAGGGCTACGGTTGAAGAATGGAGTCCACCATCCTAGGTTTGACGGAGTTCCTAAAAGAACCGTCATGTTGTATATTCCCATCTCCTCTTCTTTAGAATACTTGTGCTTGTAATTGTGTTTTATCTCTTGATTTTGGTAGTTTTGTGATATTCTTGTAATATTGGATTTTTGATGAGCGATGTGAGGGAGTGAATTTGATGAGTACTTTGAGTTTATTATGTTAGGTGAAGTGAAGGTGACTCCTAGAAAGGAGTGGTCGATGATGGAGTTTGGTTTGCGAGCGAGGAAGTCGGTTTTTGAAGCTTTGATGAGCTTTTGGCCATGGGGAAGCAAAGAAGACTCATCCCGACCGGGAAGAGGGCTTCCCGATCGGGAAGGATGAAGAATCCCGATCGGGAAGGAGCCATACCGACCGGGATGAAGGTGCTGAAATTCGGACTTACTGGAGTGTGTTCCCGACCGGGAAGAGAGCTTCCCGATCGGGAAAGGTTCACCAACCCGATCGGGACAACCCATCCCGACCGGGATGGTCCCTTTGTCTCCACCCATCCATTATGCCCCCTCCCAACCTCCCTACTCCTCCTTACTCCTATCATATGACCCGTACACCTCACTTTACACACCGAGATCCACATCAAATCCCACCCCCTACCATTACTACCCCAACCATGCGATTTTATCAAGCTTGAAGGACAATGACAAAGACGACAAGCAACGCGCCCACGTTGATCTATGAGACGATGGAGCGAGTGAGTTACTCGACGATTGGTTTTGGTAACTATCCTCACTTTTCCGTCTTTTATTGCTTGTTTTTTCTCTTGTTTGCCCCCTTCCCCCTTGAGTCATGGTATCTTGGTGGCCTTCGAGGCCTCGGTAGTTGTTGCTCCCGACTCTCGATGATGTGACTACATCGAGAGTCATTTCAAAATCCAAATTTTACAAGTTTTTCACTTTCTTTTTTGAGGATTTAGTCGGATTTAGGCGGAATCCGGGCTAGGTGACTTTATTACACCTAGCCCTCCCCTCCCATTTCCTTTTATTTCCTTCTTTTTATTTTCTTCCCCCATCCATATCTTTTTCTTGTCTCGGCCCATGGTGACTTGACTACACCCTGGCCGGACACCTTCTACCCATTTTTTCACTTTATTTTTGATTTTTAGCTTTATTTTCGTAGTTTCTTTTCTTTTTCTTTTGTCTCTCCGCACCCTACGATCGAGCATGAGGACATGGCTCGATTTAAGTGTGGGGGAGCGATATTCTAGTATAGTTAGTTTTATTTTTGTAGTTTTTTCCGAAAAAATCTTTAAAAACCATAAAAATTTGAAAAATTTCACAAAAAAATCAAAAAGATTTTTCTTTTGTGTGTTTTCCTTTTGTGTCTTTGTTTCGTGTATTTGTTTTGTTTTGTGTGTTTGCCCTCTTTGCCTTATAGGTTGCTTAAATCGCCGCTAATTTTGGAGAGCTTTCATGATGTCCGGTAACATCTTCTATCCCTTTTTCCTTCTTTGTCTCTTGCGGAGTTTGGAGGAGATTGTAATGTTGTGTGCTCGGGTGGAGCTTTGTAAAGTTGTGGTTGATTTGGTGGATTGTTTGGATGATCGGGGTGGTGTTGTGTTGTGTATGTGTTCATTTTGTGTTGTTTTTGTTTCGTTGCTTTTGTTTCTTTTTCCTTCGTTCTCGTTGAGTCTTTGTTTTGTTTTGTGTTGTGTGTCTTATGCGTAAACTATTTTCGAAAACCCGGTTTAGAGGCTAGAGTGTGAGTGTCTATTTTCCCTTCCTAGTTGTATAAATCGAGTTTTGGACTTTAATCTAGTAGAATGACCCTAAATCAATGATTTCGTTGGTCCTTTACCTTGAGTCCACCTAGCTTACTAGGTATTTACTACGGGATTTGCATTTTGACCATTATGACCACCCACGGTGTGAAAAGGCCTTGGTTGCCGAGTCCCGTCCCTTAGGTGACCGTGTATTGCTCGACTAGTCCAGGTTCTCCCCTTTTTATGGGTTTGAAAGGGAATGCGCAACCCCGACTTACCCGTTCACCTACCTCCTACACATTCCACACAAATAAAATGCAATTTGTTGATTTCTCTCTTTCTCAATTGTCAATGAAATGCCAAAAATGCCAAATCTTGCCAAAAGGGCAAAGAAAAGAAAAAGAAAGAAAAAAATGAAAGAAAGAAAAGAATGAAGAAAAAGATAAGGCACAAAAGCCAAAAAGAAGAAAAAGAATGGCATGGCAAAACAATTCAAAAACGTCAAAAGGAAAGAAAATGCCAAAAGAAAACCCGTCTCACAAAAACATACCCTCTCAAAATAAGCCTTTTTCCGACCTTTGCCGTGAAGAGCCTACCAAAGGACCGAGTCCCGAGGAAGGATGATAGCGGCATTAGTCAGTCTTCCCTCATTTTGCATGTTTTCCTCCTTTTTACTTGGACTAGTTAGGCGGTCTTGGACACGGGACGACCCTCTTGGCTCACGCTAAAGGGGGCGGGGTCTCACTTACCTACAGTGTCGACTAACACCGTGGTTCTTCGCTTTTCCACTCCGCCGATCGTCCCGTAGTACGTTTTTAGAAAGTTAGGAGGACCTAGGTAAGTTACCAACGCTTTTGTTGCTTTATCGTCATACTATTAGGGTTTAGTTCACCTTGGTTTGTATGTCTAGCTTGGGAACGTTGTCACTTACCTCGAGTCCTAAACCGGTGTTTCATTCACCGCTTTTTGAGGGAAGCGGTATTTCTTTTGTTTTGGGTGCAACCGATTATGTGTTTGTTTGTGTGTTCGTTTGTTTGTGTGTTTTGTGTCCGGTTGCATCCACAGTTTTGTCGCAAGACCCAACTTGCCTTGCGGAGTGCACTTGTCCTCTAAGTGCACTCGCGTGAGTTGAAGGGGCGTAGGGTGCGCTAATACCCACTCGGATAGTTTAGTAGTTAGTTTGTGCTTACTCGAGGGCGAGTAAGGGTTAAGTGTGGGGGAGTTGATAAATGTCATTTGTAGTGCCTATTTTGTAGTGTTTTGGTCCCATTTTCCTTGTAGAATCGCTCCTTGGGAGCGGTTTAGGGGCTTCTTATGCTTCCTTTAGTTCGTTTCAGGTTCCCGAGACCGATTTGGAAGAGTTGGAGCGATTCCGACTCAATACATACATATTTTGGAGCCAACGGAGTAGAGGAACGATGACTCGATGCCTTGGAATCGACCCCGAGACCTTGGGACCCAATCTCGAGCCTCCGAGACCCGATCCCGAGTCCCGAGAATCGGTGGGAAGCCCATAAGAGGCAAGGAAGGACCAAAGAGCTCTTAAGGGAGGCCTACAAAGACCCATCCCGTTCGGGATGGCCTCATCCCGTCCGGGATGAAGGAGGAACGAAGTGCAGCTACTGGGGGCTGTTCCGGATCGGGAACATAAAATCCCGATCGGGAATTCCCATAATCCCGATCGGGAATTTCTTTCCCAACCGGGAAAAGCTCCAGCTCGCCCGCCTTCAATTCTTTTCTTCTCCTTTTCATTTGTAACCCTATATATACTCTTCCCTTGTTATGTAAAGGATACACTTCATTAGAGACTAAACCCTAGACTACTTTAGGTTAGATTAGATTAGATTAGTGTAGATTAGTAGGTAATTAGTAGTTAATCTTAGTTTAAGCTTGTAATATTGGATCTCTTGAAGAATCCATCCAAGATTGACAACCATGGTGGAATTATTTGGGTTTTCTTATATACAAGTGTTCTCCTTTTCCATTTCCCTTGTATTATGGTATAATCTTCTCATCTTTTTACTCTTAATCTTGTTTGTTCATTAAAGTTTGCATCTTTTGTTCTTAGTTCATCATTTTCACTAGTTTGTTCATGTTTGTTTTGATTATTATGTTGTTTCATGTTGTTAGTGTTAGTTTTCCTTTAGATATGTTAGAGTAATGTCTTGCTAGGGTTAGTAAGGCGATTAGGGTGTTAATTGGGTGATTAAGGGTTTGGTTAGAGATGTTGGTGGAAGATTTGGGTTTCCTCTTGTTTGATGCACATCACATGTTTGTGGAATTGCTTGAATGACTAAGTATGTACGAATGCTTGTTTTCTTGCCTTTCTTTTGTGGGTATTAGTTTGTTGTGGGTTCGGTCCCCTCATTAAGTTGCGAGAGCCCGGTGAGGACGACCCCTAGGTCTTTCTAAGTAGCGAGAGCCCGGATTCGACCTAGGACCATAGCGCGCTAGAACCCCGTTTGTGTTATGTACCGCCGAGATGGGTTCTAGGTGGAACCTCTAGGTGAGTCTAAGATGCGAGAGCCCGGACCAACCTAGATTACCCTACTACCTCCTTCACTCTAATCCTCCCTTGACCATTCCGTTACCCCTTTGACCCCGACCTAATCCTAGCCCGTTTTCCTTTGTTTTCTTTCGCCTTAGCCTTAGTTGTAGTCTAGTCTTCTCCCCCTCTATCATTCTTTAGTGTAGCTCGTTGACTTAGTCTAGTATTTGGGCCGACCTAGTCTAGACGCCTCTTACCGTCCCCGTGGATTCGACCCGACTTACCCTATCTACCCTAATTAGGTTAGCTGGTTATATTATTGTTGGCTAGGGACGTGACGAATCCTTCCCATCATAGGCATTGCAATAGCTCGCAGCTCAGTTATCTTATACAAAAACAAACTGTCATAATCCCCTTTCTGGGGCCACACAAGGAAAGGACAATAAACCTCATCTATATAAATTCCCGCCCCAGCAACTGGTGTTAAATCGCTAAAATCGACGCCTAAGGCTCTAGCTAGCATCGTTACAACCCCGCCACAAGAAATTCTTTTGCGGCCGCCCTTCGCGATCTGGGCGAAGTGAGTAACTAAAGCCTCGGACATATCGATCGACGGGCCTCTCTCCAAAACCGTATCCTCCAACAGTTGCACAGCTGTTGCACTACAGTTGTGATGCGTATCATAGCTTGACAAGAATGAATTGGCTATAATACGCGCCACATACCGGAGGATGGGGTTTCGGATAGAGAAAGAACGCATTTTTCCTCCCTTGAAAGTCCTTTGACGGGCAATTTTAAACCAAAATCGATGACGGGCGAACTTGTCGTCCCGACTCTGCCCCGCCCTAGGCCTTCCAAGGACAGAAGAAGGTAAACCAAGCAAAGTACCAAAATCCCTCAACTTGAGGACGTATAGAGTTTCTCGCAGCTGAAAACTAACAGTGGTATTATCGTCACCACTGAGGTCAAAAGTTGCGTAAAACTCACACGTCAACTTTTGGAAAGTATCCTCCTCGGAGGCATAAAATTTGATGAGACCAAGGTTTTGGCACATTGCTTGTACCTGCGTTTCTATACCCATACGAACAAGTACATCTCGAGCCGCCCAACGAGTCGACTCGAGACGACAGACCCATAATTTCTTACACCTATCAACATGGGCTTTCTTAGCGAAAAAGAGACCAAACAGAGGTTCACGGAAATTACGACGGATTTTCGGGTAACGTACCTCAAGCGGAACAGGTTGTTCACACGGAATAGAGCTTTGTGTTTTAACAGGCTTGGGGACAGATTCGTCCCGAGCCTCAGCCTGCTCCTCGGACCTTGAGGAAGATGTTGAACCCGAATTGCAATTTAACATTGAAGATATCCTTTTCCTTGCCATTTGGTTTACCCTCCTCATCCTTGATGCTTGAATTTGACTATTATGTGTTGACGGTCTCGGTTTGGGGTTTTTCGGAATCGGAACAATTTCTCGAAACAAACTCCAAGAAGGTGATAGAAATGTGATAAGGATGAGAAATATATAATTTAATTGGATTTTGGTGAAGGAATGAAGGGATTAGAGGTGGTTTAAGGTGGAGAATTTGGGGTTTGTTTGGGGTTTTTGGGGTTTATTGAGGTGAGAGAGAGAGAGGAAAAGGTGAATAATGAAGATGGGTAAGGGGGGTTTGGCTGGGTAAGTGACGCAGGGTGTTATTTCGCCCGGTGGTCACCATCGGGCGAAATTTCACCCGACGGTCATCGGACCATTTTTCGACATTTCCGCGCTATTTCACCACCGGGCGAAATTTCAGCCGGTGAGGTTCCACCGGGCGAAGTTTCGCCTGGTCGAATTTCCGTCAATTCCAAGTCGCAAAATATTTTTACCGCAGGGCGAAATTTCGCTCGGTGAGATTCCACCGGGTGAAATTTTGCCCGATGGATTTTCCGTCAATTCCTTAAGTTCGAGCATAGTTGCCGTCGGGTGAAGTGTCACCCGACGGACCTCGGCCCACAATTCCACCGGGCGAAATGTTGCCCGGTGAGATCCTCCACTCCGAATAAGCCCCTTGCTGCGAAAATTTTTCTTTGACTTGGCCCAAACCATCCTTAACTCTTCAATAAAACCAATCTTCTCAATCCAAATCGTTCATAATCGTTCAAAGCGCAACCCCAAAAATTCCGAAAGGAATCTTCACGATTCTTGCAGGTACCAAAACAAGCAAGCTTCAAAGAGAAAAACCCAAAAGCTATTCTTCGAAGAAGATAAAAAGAGACGAGAATATACAAATATTTACAAAGGTGGTTATTATGGACACCATCAAACCGAATTGAATAGTTTGAGATTAGTTGGGGTTGCTTAAACCCGGAGGGTCTTGATCATTCACTTCAAATTCCACATTACCGATCTTGAGCTTTTCTCTAAACTCCGGCATACTCATAAGTTGTGCTATCTCGGGAAGCATTGCAAATTCTTTGGGAATATCTCCGTCGGAGGTAGAACCAAGTATGAATAGGGCACCGTCGTCTTCTTCATCATCGTAGTCAAGATCTTCGGTAGAAGGTTCTTCATTTGATGGGAATTCCACCATTTGGTTCCAAAACTCCATATTATGAGGATCTTCGGGAAGGAATGCGGGAAGCACAAATTGACCCGTTTCGTTAGCAACATTGAAGGATAAACGTCCTCGCTTCACATCGATAATCACCCCACCGGTAGCTAGGAAAGACCGTCCCAAGAGGATAGGATTCCGTTCCTCAATTGGCATGTCTAAAATGACGAAGTCGGTGGGGATATACAAATTCCCCACATTAACCATGAGGTTACGGGCAAATCCATAGGGCTCCTTAGTGGTTCCATCGGCCATTTGCACATTAACGGGGAAGTAGTCCAAATCTTTAATATAAATAGTACGAGCAATGGCTAAAGGCATCAAACTAATATCGGCGCCAAGGTCGCACAAAGCCCGGTCTATCAAGACATGGTCGATGGAGCATGGAATGGCAAACCTACCCGGATCTCCTAGTTTGATGGGAATTGTGACTTTAGGGTTGGTCCTTGGAGAAACGGGAGCTTTTTCCTTCTCGGCGGGTTTCAAAATGATGTCTCGGATGTAATCAGACGGGGTAGGCATGGATGTGCTTGTGACAATGTCCTCAATAACATCGGTGAAGGTTATCATGCCCAAAGCTTGATCATTGAATGGGATTGGTGGCTTGTCTTTCAAAGGAGGTACTTCAATCCTAAAGACTAGATTTGTGTTCTCTATTGGAATTTGTTCAATAACAAACGCAAGGTCCCCTACAAGATACTTTGATGGATCTCTTCTTGGTTTTTCGGTTACATCCTTGACCACTTTCTCATCGAGTTCATTGATTGAGGGATGAGATACAAGAGTTTGTGGATCAAAAGATTTCACCGATTTCTTTTTGCTTACTACCTTAATGGCATTCACGGAAGCTTGGTTGAAAGAATTGGTCGGTTCTTGAGGAGTTCGAGCTTGCGATGCGGCACGTGCTTCTAGAGCTTCAAGTCTAGCTCGATTTGACGCATTTTCTTTCAATAAGAACTTGATCGTTTGTTGAATGTCATAAAAGGGTTGAGAATTACCTTGAAAGTTCCTTGGAGGACCTTGATTAAATGGAGGATAGGTTCCAAAAGGAGGACCATAGTTTGGTCGAGGTGGTCCTTGAGGATAGAAATAGCCTTGATTGAATTGATTTGTGCGAGAAGGTCTCGGTTGATAATGGGGCTCGTATGAATTGGGGTAAACCCTTTATTGGAGGCTCTTGGAAAAGGATATGATCCTTGAGTCGGCGTGGAATAAAATCCGGTCCCCAAGTTAGGGTTATGCATGTAAGATTCTTCATATGTTCCTTGAGTGTTGGCTTGATAAACATTTTCCTTCCTCACACAAAAGTTGGAGTCGTGATCATATTCTCCACAATGATCACATGGGATATCTACCCTATATGGCTTTGGAGGCGAGATGGACGTTCGCCTAGGTGGTGTGATTCTTCTTGGTGGGGTGACTCTTCTTGGTGGGGGCCTCATTTTGGGTTGGAAGGTGTCCCTAGCAACCATCGCTTCAAATCTCCCAACTAGTTGAGTGATTTGTGCTTCAAGAGTGGCCTCCATGTCTTTTGACGATTTTGAGTCACTATTTGATTCACCCTCTTGCATTTTCTTATCACATATGTCACTTTTGGCTATCTTGTCAAGAAGCTCATGGGATTCATCCTCGTTAAGTAAGAAAAAGTCGCCCTTTGCGGTTGCGTTAAGAATGTCCCTTTCATCGGCGAATAAGGAATAGAAAAATGTTTGGAGCAAAAGCCAACGAGGGATACCATGGTGTGGCACTACTACAAATATTGGAAAAGAAACCATTGAAAAGATACCATATAAACATTAAAATGATTTCTTAGGTTAAAGAAACCTTTGCTAATGTGTAAATGATCTCTTATGTATAACAAAGAAACCATTTAATTAATAATGATCTCTTATATATTACAAAGAAACTATTTAATTATTAAATGGTGTCTTATGTAGTTAGGCATAACAAAGAAACCGTTTCATAACAATGGTTTCTTACCAAAGTTCTCTATTCCACTGCCAAATAAAAATTTAAGTCATCCTTCACCTCACTTCATTAAAAAAAATATTGACACCGTCTCACCTCTTTCCATTTCCCCCAACAAAACAATCAGCGATTCCAGAAATTGATTGAGAATCAATTACACCACCATTAATCAATACAAACGCAATTGATTAATCAATTACACCACCATTATCAAAATCCTTGCATTTTCATGTATGTATGTGTTTCCTTTCATAATTCATCGTTTCTAATTTCTAAATTATGAATCGTATTAGGGTTTTTCGAATGTTTGTTCGTCACTGATTGATTGAATGATTGATGCTTTGCGGATTGATGATTTGTTGCTGAATGCATTCAAATTGTTTGATTTCCTGCTTTAAATTTCATCTATTCGAAATTGCTGAACTTAGAAATGCAAAAGCGAAGAAATAATCAACGGTGATATTTTCGATATTTTGAATTGATGATTTGTTGCTAGCTGACTGAATTCGAATTGTTGGATTTCCTCACTCTCCAATTCTCCATTTAAGTCGGTGTCCTTCACTTCGTATTCATTTGTCCACCTTCTTTCATCTCTTCCTTCATACTCGCCGATCCATCACACTTGTCCAATCCACCTTCGTTCATCTTTTGGTTTGCTGCCTACTCCTTTAATTTTTGTTCGGTTTTTTTCGATTTTTGATGACAATCTGCTCTAATTTTGTCGAGAATTTGTGTGTTTGATTGAGTTTGTCTTTAATTTCGCATTATAATGGCTTTTAATCAATTGCCTTTGTTTTTTCTTGAATTCTTAGGAATGTTTGGTTAATTTTTAGATTAGGCTTTAATTTCTATGTCTAACATAGTGACATCTCAAACCCTAAATCTCTAATCCAAGTATTTCAATGCTTGATCGTGAAGTTGAAACAATGAAACAACTATGTCAACTATTGCCATGTTTGATGAATAAAATAATGCAGGCCTTCTTGACTTCTTAACCCATGCCTTACACTTCACTGATATACCGTGCATTGAAATCAATCTTTTGTGTCTCAAATTCGGACTTGAATTTGGTTCGTGATCAAGCACGTCTTGTGGATGGGGTGTCGGATTCTGCTTGAATTAGTTATGTGAAACTTATCCCCTTTTTCACGCCTTCTTTGCGAGGAAGCAACATGTCAGATTGCTTGACATACGTAGAAAAAGGAAGCAACAAGACAAAGCCTGAAAAGCATGTTGCTCTGAGCTAGCTACAATGTTGGATACTAAGCCCATTTGTTTGTGTCAATTATTGGGTAAAACCAAGGATTTTCCAGTGGAATTGGATGTTCATAGAGCTCTACAGTTGCCTCGTCTTTGTGCTCTTCAAACTCCCCTTCTTTCCATGTGTGCAGGTATCTATCTACCTTATATTGCCTTAACTCGAACTAAATTTCTAGTATATAGATTCTTAGACATAATGATGAAGATGATTGTTCCTCATTTGTGGGACTTTAATTGATGATTGTTACTGATTGTTGTGATTATAAATTTATAAGTGGAATGTTACACCGAATGCCATCTGCGATGATCCCAAGGGCATACCGATCATCCAGATCATATACCGTGACACACCCTCCCTATCTCTTTTTTCTGTGGACACTCCTCTCTGTCCTCCCTCAGGTTCATCTTTTTCTCCATTCTCTTTGTTTAATAACCACTCTTCTCTTCTGCCTTAAGATACCATGCGAAGTAATGTTGATGATGATTATTATTATTATTATATGAATGAATCAGGTCAGAGCTTAATGTTGCAGCAGTTGTGGGATGCCTGATGCAGATGATGCTTGGCTTTTGCTTTTTATGCCCTTCTATGGATTGCCTCTGATCTGGCATAAGTATCACTAATGTCCTAGCTGCTCCCAACAGGTATTATCTACTACTACATCTTTCCTTTTCTCCTATGCAACACACACTGCACTTTGTATAACAAAACTAATGTATGGAAATGGTTTGTTAAAATTCTCACTAATGAATTTTCTTCTTATTTTTGAACTAATGAACTTTGTATTGGTTTGTTGCGTAATTGTGTGAAATTTGGAGGGATACTAATTCAATTAGGGGTTTGTATGCTTAATCTCTATTGTTCATTCCTATTATAAAAATGGGTATTTAGATTAATTTGTACGGAGTTTATTTTTTGCGATCGTAGCTTATTAATTTATCAGTCATGTTTTTTTTTCTTTTATGTTGGAAATCATTGATGGCACAATGTAGAGATGGAGGGATAGCATCCAAGGGCCGTGATGACAATTTGACTAGAGCGATAGAAGAAGTCGGAACGAGAAGGTCGTGTGGAAAACACTCATTTTTTTCGGGATATTTTGTTATAGCCCACTATTGTGGGCTAATATAATGTAATTTTGACATACCTTGACATCATTATATATATATATATATATATATATATATATATATATATATATATATATATATATATATATATAGGTGGGATCAGGTGAGTCCACTTATATATGTTGAGTCCGTGAGTCCCCATCTTAGCTCTTGATTCAAGGTTAGATTAATGGACAAGATTTAATCTCATAATTAAGGAAATAACTAACAAATTTGGTAAATATATCATTTTTCTCTCTCCTCCTTAATTATCTCAATGCAAATATTTTATCTCTCTTATCAATCTTTTTAAATGTTTTTTCTCTCACACAACAAGTTTTTCAAAAGTAAGTTTTTTTCATTTTCACCAAAAAAATCATTATTTTCTTACTGTCATTGTACGTATGTTACTATGTTGCTGCCGTAATCCATAAACTATGTTACTTTAACTCATATAACGTGTTACTTTAATTCATGAACTGCGTTACTTTAACTCATAAAATCTGTTACGTTGTTTAATATATTCTCCTGCAAAAACTATTACTCTAACTCATACAATGTGTTACTCTAATTCATGAACTGTGTTACTTTAACTCATAAAATCTGTTACGTTGCATAGTCTCTTGCAAAAACTGTTACTCTAACTCATACAATGTGTTACTTTAATTCATGAACTGTGTTACTTTAACTCATAAAATCAGTTACGTTGCATAGTAGTCTCTTGCAAAAACAGGAGTTCCAATTAACAAAAAGAACAATGTTTGTTTTTATTAAAATACTCCAAAACAAAAGGTGGTACAAGATTCCAACTAAATCAACTCCATTACAATTCCAATGTTTCAAACTTGTTACTCATAATATCCTACTTATAATTCTGCTTCTTCTTCATCCTTCTCGTTCTCTCCGTCCTCTTCTTTTTCATCTCCTTCATCATCATCTCAGAAGCTTTGATTTAATCTCACCACCGCACAATGGAGGAAACTCTCACCCACATCCCTGCATCATTCATGTGGATTAAAGTAACAGATAACAAGAGTTAAAGTAACAGATGAAGTGCATTGAAGTAACATTGAATTAAATTAACAGAGTATGCTTATACACCAGATATAAAGTAACAGAGGTCAGACATTAAAGTAACAGATAGTATGAATTAAAGTAACAGATAATGTTCATTAAAATAACACCAGATATAAGTTAGTGCAAAAAATTCATATAATGATAAAAATGAGAGTATGATGCAGTATCTTACTATTTGATATTGTTTCCTATTTTGAAGTCATCACGTCCCATAATTATAGGAAGTAATATTTTTTTTTATATGACGTTACTCTTTGATATTGTTTCCTATTTTGGTGGCAATCACGTCCCATTATTATAGGAAACAATATCTTTTTTTATTATTTTTTTAATATGACAGTTTCCTAAATTCTTAGGACACTACAATGCACTACAATAATAGATGAAAAACACTAAAGTAACAACTTGAGTGTATTAAAGTAACACGACATATAAAGTAACAGATGGTAGACATTAAAATAACAGATGCTCTACACTAAAGTAACGCAGTATATGAACTAAAGTAACGCAATATATTGTAAACGTAAAAACTAATAATTGAGTAGCATTTTAGCGACTTCCATGGCGATTCAAGTATAAATTAAAAAACATATATACTCACCGTTTGTGTGTTCTACGATTTGCATATGAATCTATGATGAATAACACGACCATGAAAACAATATCAACATGAAAATTGACGCAAAACATGAATGACACGACCATGAAAGCAATATCAACATGAAAATTGACGCAAAACATGAACACAAAATGACGCAAATTAATCAAGATAATGAATAAAAATTGACGCAAAACATGAAAGCAATATCGAAACTCACCATTGTTATACTCGATGAATTGCTTATCAACGGTTAATGAAGATGTGGCGATCATTGAATTCATAGTAACGGAATTTCGAGCACAGATTTGATTGAATGAATGAGTGAACGTGATGATTGATGGGAGCGTTTTTTTTTTAAGGTTTTGATGAACCTGTAACGTGAATGAATGAATGAGGAATGATTGTGATTATGGGAGTTATTGTTTCCTAAAATCATGGGAGTTATTTAGTATCATCTTTAATGGCTCCCACTATTATAAGAAACATATCTTTTTTAGTATCATCTTTAATGGCTCCCACTATTATAGGAAACAATATCTTTTTTTATTATTATTTAGCAATGACGGTTTCAAATATCCCCATACTCACTAACGCGTTACAATAACAGACTTTAAGAACTAAAGTAACGTCTTCGATAAATTAAAGTAACATATCATAAAAGTAATAAAAGTTTGTCATTAAAATAACGGACATTCTACACTAAAGTAACACAGTATCTAAACTAAAATAACCCAATACCTTTTCAATGCACAGACATCATGTGATTAAAATGCAGCATTACTATAGTTCAACGTAGAAAAGTAGAAACTAAAAATTTAGTATCATCTTAATGACTCCCATATCCTTTCAAGTATAAACTACAATATATACTCACAGTTTGTTTTTTCCACGATTTGCATATCAGCCATTGAATGAAAAGTAGATGCCGGATTGAATGAAAAGCAGCGCGATGAAGACGATTATTGACGGAATGTGTTATGGATTGTGTCGTATTGAAATAAATGGCAGCGGCGCGTTGAAGATGATGAATGACTGAATGTGATTTTGAAGAATGAATGATTGAATAAGCGAGAGAACGATGAAGAAGAAGGTGGTTGAAACGGAATTGATGAATGAAAGAATGAATGATAGAATGAATGAGAATGTTACTTTACTGAAATATTCACCTTCCTATTTTGGTGGATTCAGTATCTTCTTATTTTTTTATTTTTTTTATTAAAACAGTGATTTTATCTCGTCCTTTGATCCATCTTCCATCCAACGGATGGGATGAGGACTCAAGAACTCAACACATATATAGGGACTCATTAGAACCCATCTCTCTCTCTCTCTCTCTCTCTCTCTCTCTCTCTATATATATATATATATATATATATATATATATATATATATATATAGAGGTGGGTTCCGGTGAGGCAGGGTAACTCCTTACACCCATTGAGGCACAATCTAGACCATTAGATTAAGATGGGGACCTACATCCAAATAAGTATTATATATACACTAAAAAAACTCATTATATACGTTATTAAACTCACT
Organism: Agrostemma githago; assembly: GCA_958450325.1. Taxonomy (NCBI): domain Eukaryota; kingdom Viridiplantae; phylum Streptophyta; class Magnoliopsida; order Caryophyllales; family Caryophyllaceae; genus Agrostemma; species Agrostemma githago. Next base: position 19,794,026 of record OY288250.1, read on the forward strand.
ATATACACACACACACACACACACACTTAAGAACTCAATATATACAGTAAAAAAATGTTATATACACTCAAATAAAAAAATGTTACATATACACTCAAATAGTTATTATGTACACCAATTAATCAACAATGGAACATACATCAAAATAACTGTTATATACACTAAAAAAACTCATTATATACGCTATTAAACTCACTGCGTTTATACACTTAAGAACTCAATATATACAGTAAAATAATTGTTATATACACCCAAATAATTAATATGTACATCAGTTAATCAACAATGGAACATACATCAAAATAACTGTTATATACACTAAAAAACTCATTATATACGCTATTAAACTCACTACATACATATATACACTTAAGAACTAAATATATATACAGTAAAATAGTTATTGTTATATACACTCAAATGGTTACTATGTACACCAATTAATCAACATATATATACACTTACCTTAAAAGTGTTATTATGTACACTGAAATTGTTTTTATATACACCAATTTTATTTTAAATTCTGATTTTTTTTTCGGATAAAGTTTTTTTTTTTTGAAAAAAAAAATTGCGATTTTTTTTTTCGGAAAAAAAAAAAATTTGGAAAAAAATATTCCGAAATTTTTTTGTTTCCGGAAAAAAAAAATATCGATTTTTTTTCCCAGAGAAAAATTTGGGGAAATTTTTTTTATGTATGAGTTTTTGTTTTAATCTTAGCCTTTAATTTGATTTAAATCTAATGTTGAGATTGTGCCTCAATGGGTGCGGCGAGTTGAGCTGCCTCAAAGGATCCTAGATCTATATATATATATATATATATATATATATATGAGTATTTTATGGAAATTCATGTGTATTTTAGTTGATATATATGAGTATTTTATATTTTAATGGTTGGGGTATCTTGAATATTAAAAGATTTTTTTTAAAAAAAAAAAGGTAGTGGCAAAGAAATCATTTAAGTGTGTTACATGGTTTGTTAGGTTGGTAGGCAAAGAAACCATTTAAGTACATTACATGGTTTATTAAGTTGAGATAAGAAACCGTTTATCTCTTAAATATGGTGTTTTTCATAGGGACCAAAGAAACCATTTATTTCTTAAAATTGATTTGTATATCATAACCAAAGAAACCATTTTTCTTGAATGGTTTTTACCCTAAGACACCTTTGACCTGGAGATCATCTCCATAATGGTGTCTTAGTGCATTTTAACATGGTTTCCTTGCCCTCTTTTCTAGTAGTGTGGGCACTTCCTTTGTAGAGTTTGGAATCGATCCCAAGCTTCACTTATGCTTTCTTTTTCACCTTGTCGGAAGGTATGAATCTCCATTCGATATTGATTGGTCTTGGAAGGAGGATAGTATTTTTCTAGAAATGCATTGGTTAACTGGTTCCAAGTTTGGAAGGTATCATCGTGGTGTCTTTGTAGCCATCTCCTAGCATCATCACGAAGGGTTTTGGGGAACAAAAGCCTATGGAATTGACATGAAGTAAGTCCATTTAATTTCATTCCAACTAGCTTCTCTTTAAACGTTGCTATGTGTTCTAGAGCATCTTCTTGTGGAAGTCCATGATAAGTGTCTTGTTGGACTATGGCAATTGAAGAAATCTTGAGCTCAAAGTTATCGGGTATGGTTCCATATGCGACGGGAGAAGAAGTTTGTTCATTGGTGGGTTGGGAGTGAGATCTCAAAGTAGGCATGTTTGTTTGTAGAGGTGATTTTTGAAGAGAGAAGAGGGAAAATGAATTTTGTAAGAGTTTTGGGAATGTTGGATGAGTGAAAGGTTGATGTAAGATATGGATGAGGTTTCACTTTGGTTGAATTGAAGTCCGAAATAATAATATCGCCTCGCTTGCACCGGTATGGAATAAGCAATGCCAAATATGATTGTTCCTGAACACAACTCAATTCAAAGATGAGACTCCTAGCACCGAGCGGTACTAGGGTAGAAGGAGAAGAAACAATTATCCAAACACAATAAAACAAAAACTTAATCAATTAACTAATCACCGTCTCCCCGGCAACGGCGCCATTTTTGATGTGCGGGCGTCGCAACCCGTACAGTCAAACAATATTTTTAACACCGACTAACCTAACTAGTGTAGTAGTGGTAGGTCGGGATCGATCCATAGGGAGACGGTTAAGCGATATCGGTCAAGTCCAGAGTTTAATCGTGAATGGGATTGAGATGGGGTTTTGGGTTGAGAGAGGTCGAACTAATGCAAATGAGCTACGCTACTAAGGCTAGGGACAATAATAGGAAAGGTGTTGGGGAGAGTCGGTATTCGGAAATGGGGTCTAAGAGTCTCGGGATCGAGTTTTAGTTACAACGTTAAAAAGGGAGAATGCCATCTTTCGATTTCTTCACCCAACCCACCTATACCCGCTTTCGCGGCGAAAGGGTAAGTCTCAAATTAAGGTAATTTCTACCTCGAGTTTCCCCATATTGATAGAAACGAGCCAAGGTCAATCTAGCTGCAGTCTAGGTCAACGAAGACACAAAAACCTTAAAATTGATAATCAACAAGTAAACAACCCACCAACATCCCTTGAATCAAATAATCCAAATCCTCATCCCTAATTCCCCAACAAGAAAATCTACTCACTAGTCATGATAAAGAGTTTTTTTTTATAAAATAATGCTCAATATTAAAATAATTATCGAAATAGTGTTTAAATAAAAATAATTATCAAAAATGGGTCCTGTGGACATGACATAGGTCCACCCCGACGCGGCCACGCGCGGGTTTGGGTAGGCGAATGAATCTCTATATGAGAAGGATCGAATTGAAATTTAGGTCTATGTGGAGTCGCCACCGAATTTTATGGTTATTCGGAACCGTTCGAGCCCACTCTATGTCGTAGTGGGCCGTATACAAAATACGGCCCATTTCCGATGTCAGAGTTTATTGGGCTCGTCCCTTTGCATATCGATATAGATGCCGACTTGAGCGGTTAATCGTATATTGAATGACTCTCGTTTGCCAACGGTTTCGGACATCCGGAAACCGAGGTTCTGAGTAAGGGGTGAGGGTACGTGTTGGGAAGCCCACAAAGGACACCCAACCCCGCCCGCACATTAGCGGCCTCTACTAAGAACTCGAATGACTTTCTAATACGCGTGCTAGTAAAACGGGAAAATGATATGCAAAGATTTATTTTCCCTAAACATGCGAGTGTAATTGAAAGGGTTTCTAAGTCAATTTAATGCAACTAAAATTAACGTCCAAGTTGTATTTTAGCATGCGGGTTCATTTAGTATAATAAACGAATAATAATTGAATTGACAAAAGAAACAGAAAACGCGTTAGTAACGATATAACGAATAATAACGGTTTGCAAATATTGAATTAAATTGAAAAGATGCAGATATGAGGATGCATGATTTGAAAAGATAGTATACACGTGATTAATTATGCACATGTTGACCTAAGTCGTAAAATACTATCGAGTTTGAAAAATAGAATAATGTACGACTCGTGTTTGAGTCGTTATGAGGCCACTCGATCGAGTGGTCGATGGACTCGATCGAGTGGAACCTAAAAAAAAGATTCTGTTTTGCGTCAGAGACCGTACTCGGCCGAGTTATTGACTAACTCGGTCGAGTACATGGCCACTCGACCGAGTCACTGTGAGACTCGATCGAGTGGGTGTTCTGATGAGCATTCTGACCCGATTTTGAGGTGCCACTCGACCGAGTGGGCTAGGCACTCGGTCGAGTGCCCTCTGTACGAATTAAAATTCGTTTGTAAAAAAAACGTGTTTTATGTCGAAAATCGTTTTAAGTAGGTCGTTGCTATAAAATTAAATTTCCTTCGCGTTTAATAATATCATAATTCTAACGAATTGTTTTGATAATTATTTTAGCCTCAACGGAAATTGCGTTTTGAATTGATTTTATGTGATTTAGGAGAATTGACTATTTGATTAAATAAATAAAATAAAAAAACTTGATTCCCTCGACTTCTCCGACATCGAATAAATCCCTAGGGATTGTGATGTCGGATCCGTGTCAACGGGTTTCGACCCTTGTTAAAGATTGATTTGAAAATTGATGGATGCAAGATGGATGATGATAACGAGAAATAATAATGAACTATTGTTTTAGTTAACTCATCTCAATAATCAAATAATCGAGGTATCGGAATAAGCGACCGGCAACGCTGTGTGCAGTACACATGTATATTCGGGTTTCCTTATTCCGATATCCCTCTTATTCGACACAAATCGATAAGTATTTTAATGTTTTGATGCTAACAATATCATCGATGTTATGATGCGATAATGATAACGAGGTAAATAATAATAATAAAAATAATCGTACTAATAATAATAATAACGTAGTAATAATAATAATAATAATAATAATAATAATAATAATAATAATAATAATAATAATACCGTAATAATAATAATAATAATAATAATACCGTAATAATAATAATAATAATAATAATACCGTAATAATAATAATAATAATAATAATAAACGAAAAAAAAACAGAGAAAAGAGAAGAGAAAGAAGAAGGAGGTTTGTCACCCTCAACCTACATGTTTCTGTCTCGGACTAAGGCTCGTAAGCGTGGCTACAACACGGGAGTCTTCGAGGTGTATGGAGGCTAAGTTGTGGTGGCTCGAGTTGAATTCCTAAAACTAGGTTTAGGGTTTGATAAAGTTGGTTTTCCTAGGGTTTTTCTAGGGTTTGTTGTAGATGCGTCGGATTAGGGTTGTGTAGCTTGCTAGGGTTATAAAAGATTAGGGTTTTGTAAGAGGTGAAAAGTTGTGTAAAGGGGTGTTGCATGGGGTGTTGCATGGGGTGTATATATAGAAAAGATTAGGGCACCCGGTTTAGGGCACTCGACCGAGTAAGAGGCCAACTCGGTCGAGTGGCCCGTTATGCCAGCCGCCGGGCTCAAAGCAGGCCCACTCGATCGAGTGGCCTAGATGGGTCGCGCGACTCCTGTTTGACTTGGACTTTTAATGGTTGTATGGTTATTTTGTGTGTCTCGGAAATGACTTTGACCGGGGTTGACCAATCGTGAAAAGTCGGTTTTAGTTCCGGTGTCGGTTTTGGCCCAAATTAGTCTTGTTTGACTCGGAATGATCCACTGGGCCTGGATTTGAGGTCCGCTTGGTGAGATTTGTACTCCGTAAGTGTGTTAGCCAGCGATTAATGGATTTGAGCCCGTATCCGAGCGCGTAGAAACATGTTAGCGTTCGATCATCATCGCGTGATTTTTGGAAACTACCATAGACACCTGGCAGTCAAAATGCGGGTGTCTACAGAGCCCCCACTCTGACTGAGGCTTGGACAGGGCGAAAGTCAGAGTAGCTACCAAATCCGTTAAGACCTGGTAGACTTCCGTTCGGGTCGTTTATAGTCCATTAGACTCGCGTGAAGGGCTCGCCAGCCATAAGGCAGAGATCATACCTGCGCTGGATGATCGTACTCCGTGGGGAATTTGGGCTTGTCGCGTAAGTCCTGGGTGCGCCTGTGTGTTGGCCCATCCCGTGCTATCCCGGAAAATGCTGCTGGGGAGATTTGATGACTTGCATGTTCCTGTTTGAGTCGTACCTGTATGAGTCACATAGAATGCATGCAACACGTAGGTGGTAAAATGACTCGTGCTGGGGAAAATGACCTTTGAATTTTTGAAATTTTGAAATTTGAAAATTTTGAATTTCTGAAATTTTTGACATCGACTCCTAAAGAAATTAGGAAAGTTCGGGATGATTATTTCCACACTAGTATCGAGACTAGGCTTGTGGCTTGATTCTACTTGCAATTAGGAAACTTTTCCTAGAAGCGATATGGAAAGAAATTTGCAAGGCTATTGCTATATATAGCCCTCCATGTTCTTGAACTTATTCATAATTCCCATCACAAGAAAGTCTTTTACTTCCCTTAAGGCAAAAAGAAAGTCTCTTTATTCCTTTTAAGAAATTTATCATGGGAATCGATAGGTTGAGTGCTATGCTGCAGGCGTGGTCCCGTCAATTTAGGGATGCCGATAGGGTGGTTTTGAACCAGACGGGTATAACTCAGCTGTACCCGTTCCGTCAGATGGTGGTAGATCGTTACTTTTTGGATGTTTGTTTGGCCTACTGGGATGACATATATCATGTCTTTGCTTTCCCTCGGGGCGAGATATGCCCTCTACCTGAAGAGATTGCAGCTATAGGAGGATGGAACCCGATGCTTCGGCCTGCCGTCCCGTATTCAGTCTATGACCCAAAGAGGAAGCTAAGGGAATTTCTGGGGCTATCCCATAACGAAGTATCCCGTATGATGGAAGGTGGCAGTATTTCTCTGATCGACTTGGCTGAGAAATTCATGAATCCGCATGATGTCCGGGTGAGGTCAGCCCATAGCCGTAGGGCATTTTCTTTCTATATGCTCCATGTTTACGCTTTTGAAGGTCACATGGATTGGTTATCTTGCATGGGTAATGCCCGTCTTATAACGGTGGTGGATTTGATGGAGACCGAACATAGTCCGGCTTGGTTAATCACGGGCGAAATCATCCAAGGGTTGGATAGGCGCAAAAGGGATCAGTCCGTTCGTCTCACCGGAAGCACCCGTTTGCTGCAAGTAAGTCGGATTTTTATTTTTTTGATTCCTCGATTTTTTTGAATTTTTTCGTAGACTCAGCTACTGCAGTGGGCACTCGATCGAGTGCCTTCGCTGAAAGGCTTCTGCCCGTTTCCAGTGACGCCAGTCGATCGAGTCATGTTGTCACTCGATCGAGTGTCGTCCGTTTTGTCTTCGAAATCTAATGCTTTTGTTCTCCCTTTTTTTTTCAGATTTGGCTTTATGAGAGGCTATCGGTGATAGACCCCCCACTTGATGCCAGTACCTACCGCCATAACCAGCTGATGACGAGACGACGTGCCATCGATTTTTCTCGCTTGATTAGCCAGAAGTATTGGGATGAGGTGCTATCCATCCATGGTGGACGGTTGATTCGATGGGTCGTGCCATGGTGGCCCATCCCGGCTTGGTCAGGTTTGGACCCGAGGGAGAGAGCTCGTTACCAAGTGATCTTGTCCTTCAACCAAACGGTTCATCTGTACCCGGATCGCATACTAAGGCAGTATGGACGATCTCAGCGGATACCATAAATAGAGGCAATTGTGAGTGATCCTACCCAATTGACGGATGTGATGTGCGACACGTGGATGCAAAGATGGTACACCCGGCACACTTGGCCCGTTTCCAAATATCATCATTCGATCTGGGTTTCAGACTCGTATACCAAGTGGACTAAAGCAGGTGATGCTAAAGCCCGAGCTGCTTTGAAGGTGGATGAAGCCTTTGACCTGCTGAGGAGAGAACAGGCTAAAGACAACAGGGGGTTCTTTGATGAGGGAGACACTCCAGCTACCCTAGTCCGTCTAATGTCAGAGCAAAAGAAGAAGGCTAAGACTCAAGCTAAAGGGTCCGGTGCCAAAGGTGCTCGGGGGAAGGTGAGCTCCCAGACAGACTTGGAAAGGAGACTGAGCCCTAGACTAGCCGTGCAGGACCGACTTGGCCCACGGGATAGACTACCCGAGCATGTCCGGGCTCGACTTGGGCCAAAGACTGTGATTGAAGACCCGTCGTCAAAGAAGCGGGCCCGTGCTAAGGAGGTTCCCCTTGTGATTGGGGAACGCTCATCCCCACCTCGACGACCTCGGGCTCCATGCGACCCGAAGGACAAGGGAAAGGGGAAGATGCCCGGATATTAGTCTCCTTATTTTATTATTTGAATATTACTATTATTTTTTTGGTGTGATTTTTTGTAGTTTTGCCGTGTTTGGCGTTTTTTTTTTTTTTTTTTTGTAGTTCCCGAGTTTATCGAGATATTAATAAAAGACATATTATTTGAAACCGTTCCCGTCTTTTCGATATTGCAGTGGTTGTACCCTTTTGAGGGGTTGCCTACGTATCCACAATTAGCGGAATCAAACCAGACGTAGTTCAAAATTTGATTTGATTGATTTGATTTTTTTGCAACTTTCGAAATACATCAAGATCATTGATTCGAGATGTGCGACAGTAGAATAATTAATTCTATCTTATTGACTTGTCTAAAATTTTGAAAATTTATAAAAAGACAAATTTTATAAACTTTTGCAAATGACATTGAGACAGTGGTTTATGGGTAATAGCGCTTCAGCTGGTCCAAGTTGGTCGGGTTGACAAACTCATTGCCATCCAGGTCCGTTAGCATCACCGCTCCTCCTGATAGGATTTTCTTGACAAAGTATGGCCCAGCCCAATTGGGTTTGAACTTTCCCCTTGGGTCAACCGGTAGTAAGGCACGAACCGATTTTAGGACCAAATCACCTTCTTTGATTTTCCTGGGCCTAACTCTTTTGTTGAAGGCCCGCTGGATTCTCTTTTGATATACTTGAATATTGTTGAGGGCCCGGGACCGTCGTTCGTCCAAGAGGACTAGCGAATCGTATCGGGCTTGGACCCAATCTGCTTCTGGTACTTGGCTTTCAAGTAGAATCCTTAGGGATGGTACTTCTAACTCAACCGGTTGGACTGCTTCCATTCCATATGTCAGGTAATATGGATTTGCTCCGGTTGCAGTGCGGATTGAAGTTCGGTATCCCCATAAGGCAAAAGGTATCTTGTCGGGCCAGTCCCGATAATTCTCAGCCATCTTTTTAAGTATGGTGACAATTGTTTTGTTGGCCGCTTCTACCGCTCCGTTTGTTTGGGGTCGGTAAGGTGAGGATGTATGCCTTTGAATTTTCTATTTTGCCAGTAATGCAGTAGTTTCAGCTTGAAAGTGGGTCCCGTGATCGCTGATAAATTCATGCGGGATCCCGTATCGGCATATAATCTTATTTTGGATAAATTTGGCCACGTGCTTGGCGTTCAAGACATGGTATGACTCGGCTTCTACCCACTTGGTGAAGTAGTCGATGGCCACCTAAATGAAGCAATGTCCTCCCGTCCCGGAAGGGTGTACTTTCCCAATTATGTCTATACCCCATGTCGAAAATGGCCATGGTGATGTCATGGTATATAACAGGGAAGATGGCATATGTTGTACATTACCGAAGATCTAACAGTTATGGCAGTGCTTGACGTATAACTGGCAGTCTGTTTCCATGGTATTCCAGTAATACCCGAGCCTCATGATTTTACGGAATAGCATATGGGCGTTCATATGCGGGCCGTTTTCACTGTCGTGGACCTCGGCCATGACTTTTTCGGCTTGTATTTTGTCGATGCATAGGAGGAGAGCTCCATGTGCCGTCTTTTTATACAATTGCCCGTCATCAGTACGAACAAATTGGGTTGCTAATCTTCGTAGGGCCTTTTTGGCCCGATTTTCAGCTCCCGCGGGATATTCCCCCGTTATCATGTATGTTAAGACGGTTTGATACCAAGGTTCTGGGTCAGTTATCTCGATATCCTGAATGGCATGGATGTAGGCCGGCTCGGACCGCCTTTCAACACAGATGGGCATGCTGGTCAGGTGATCCGGGATGTTCAGTAAAGACGCTAATTTGGAAAGTGCATCTGCAAACTGATTTTCTTCCCGAGGCAGGTAGATGTATTCTACTTTCTAGAATTGTTTCTCTAGAACCCGTACTCGTGCTTGGTAAGCCACGAGATTGGCGTTCCGAGTTTTCCATTTTTGGAGTGCTTGATTGATGACCAAGGATGAATCACCGTGGACCCGGAGGTTTGTTACCGTTACCCCTAAATCAGCGGCGGCTTGCAACCCGTGAATGCATGCTTCGTATTCGGCTGCGTTGTTGGTCACGTCAAAATCCAATTTGATGGATAAGGGAGTGTGTTCCTCTTGGGGTGAGATTAATAGAATTCCGACCCCAAATCCTCGGAAGTTGGATGCTCCATCGAAATACAGATCCCATGTCTCGGTATCGGTATGAAATATGTCCTCATCAGGAAAGGCCCATGTATCAGTGTGGCCTTCCTCGGGTATTGGGCTATCAGCGAGAAATTCGGCAACTACCCGGCCTTTGATGGCTTTTAGTGGTACGAACTTGAGGTCGAACTCAGATAACATTAAAGTCCATCTTGACATCCTGCCGTTGAGGATGGGCTTCTCGAATAAGTACTTGATTGGATCCATTTTGGATAAAACCTGTACTTCGTGGCTAAGCATGTAATGTCGGAGCTTTTTAGTGGCCCAAACCAATGCTAAACACGTCTTTTCGAGCATTGTGTATTTGCACTCGTACTCGAGGAACTTTTTACTGATGTAGTAAATAGCCCGTTCTTCTGAATCAACTGTCTGGGCCAGCATAGCCCCCATGGCTGTCTCAGTCGTTGTTAGGTATAACGACAAAGGCAAACCGTGTTGAGGTGGCATTAGTACTGGCGGAGCAGACAGGATCTCCTTGATTTTATCAAAAGCCATTTGACATTTGTCGTCCCATAGTACCCGTTCTCCGATTTTTAACTTTTTGAAGATGGGCTCGCATACCATGGTTAACTTCGAAATGAAACGGCTGATGTATTGGACTTTCCCGAGAAACCCCCTTATTTCCTTTTCGGTCTTGGGTGGCTGCATCTCGGTAATGGCTTTGATTTTAGCTGGGTCGACCTCGATGCCGCGTTGGCTAACGATATGGCCCAGTAATTTGCCTGACGTTACCCCAAACTGCACTTTTGTGGGTTTAGTCTCATGTTGTATTTCCGCAGTCTGGTAAAGAACTTTCTTAGGGTCGTGATGTGCCCGCTTCGGTCTTTAGACTTAACGATCATATCGTCCACATAGACCTCCACTTCCTTATGCATCATGTCGTGTAATAAGGTGGTGGCGGTCCGTTGATAAGTGGCTCCTGCACTAATAAGCCCAAATGGCATGACGGTGTAACAGTAAGTACCCCAAGGTGTGATGAAGGTAGTCTTACTCATATCCTCTTCTGCCATTTTAATTTGATTGTATCCGGCGTACCCGTCCATGAATGATAGAAGGGCATGGTCGGCCGTATTATCCACCAAAATGTCGATGTGTGGTAACGGAAAATCATCTTTTGGGCTGGCCTTGTTTAGGTCCCGGAAGTCTACGCATACCCGCACCTTGCCGTCCTTCTTGGGTACCGGCACGATGTTTGCGACCCAGTCTGGATATTCAGACACTTGTATAAAGCCTGCTTTGAATTGTTTATCGACCTCTTCTTTGACTTTAAGAGACCATTCGGGCTTCATTCTTCTGAGCCTCTGTTTTACCGGTCTGCACCCATCTTTGATGGGTATTCGGTGTTCAGCTATTTCTCGATCTATTCCCGGCATGTCCTTGTAGGACCATGCAAAGACGTCTTTAAATTCTAGGAGGAGGTCCGTGAACTGTTGTCTCTCCTCTGGATCTAAAGATTGGCCCAACTTAAGCATCTGGGGCTCTAAAGTGGTTCCCACGTTGATGGATTCGGTTTCTTCGATTACCGGATCTCGGGATTCCCTTTGCTCGAGCTGCTCGACCAGATGTTGTGGTAGAGGTACCTATTCGTCGGGTTTCTCAATGTCATTGCATATAAAATTTTTGAAATTGAGAAAATTTTGGAAATAAGACAAGTCGTAAGCAGAACGGTGTTCGTTATTATTAATGGTAAATTTGGAAAATAGCTCAAATAGAGTGGCCATCTGATCGTTGGTCAGTGGCGGGATAGGGAGAGGTCTTGGGACAGACCCCGAGACCTCGGTGGCTAAGGGAATAGGGATTACAGACTCGACTCCAGCACCAGACCCTCTAAACCTGGACTCAGACTCCGAATCTGACTCGGACTCAGACTCGGTATCTGGCATGTCTCCTTTGCCGGCGGTTAGCTTGTAGACCCGTCCTTGACTGTCGGTCCACTTTACGGTCTTCCTCCAAGCCCTTGTTTCGGTGTTGGCGCCGACTTCGGTAATGAGCTTGGTTGGGTCGAACCGATCGCTGCGGAGGATCAAGTTGACCAAGTCATCTTTTGGAGCAGGGACGGTTTTGTCTTCTCCAAATAAGAGCCCCAGCACGGGCTCGGAGTTGTTTTCCCTTTTTTCGGACTCATCCTGGATAACGGTGAATATGTCATCGGGGATGTAGTTGCATTCCCGAGCCGTTTTGGTCTCTGGATATGTGATGGTGGGTCGGTAGAGGCCCACTTGGATGGCTCCGAAGACTGGAGTGACAAATTTGATTGCAGAGGCCCGGCCCACATCCTCGAGCTTATAGTATATCCCAATCCGAGTCGGGATTCTGCGTTGTCTAGGACCTAGATAATCTTCCCCGCCGGAAGATATGGTCTTGAGGTAGCTCCGGGTAGGTAACCCAGATTTTGTAGCATCGTGTCGATGCTAGGGGCAAAGTAGGGCTTGAAAAGATATTCTTCTTCAATCATACCCACGAAATCGAAACCTCGTGGTTTGGCCCGGTTTGTGGCATTACAGCTAGCCACGGTCATTGGTGTTGCCTCTAGTGTTATGATACCGTCTTGAAGTGGCATCTTGACTTTGCAATGGAGGGTAGATGTCACGGCCTTGACTGTGTGAATCCAAGGCCTTCCTAGCAGGAGGTTGAATGATGAGGTGACATCTATCACCTGGAATTCTAGCTCCTTTTCGATTGGGCCCGTTATGATCTTCAATCTAACGGCCCCGGCGACTGGCTTTGGGCTTCCATCGAAAGCCTGAATAGTTTGTGCCGTCGGGAGATAGTCGGCATCGGTGATGCCGAGGGCCCTTGCGGTCCTTAGGGGTAGGACGTTCACGGCTGATCCATCGTCGATAAGGGTCATCGGAAGGTACTTACCCTTGCAAATGACCGTGATGTATAGGGCCAGGTTGTGATTGGGCCCAAATGGAGGTAGATCAGCCTCAGAGAAGGTTATGAGTGGGCCTTCTTCTTTGGATTTGCCCTTAAGGTAGGGCATGCTGGTGGCTACCATTTCGGCGGGGGTAGCTTCTGAGTCGACCTTGATTTCATCGAGAGCCTTAGTCAATGCTTCCCGATGAGCCTGTGAGCTAACCAGTAGTTGCCATATGGTTAAGTCAGCTCGAACCCTCTTCATTTGTTGGACCAAGGTCGTGTCATTGCTTGGTTCCTCGGGGGTCGGTTCCGTCCTGGCAGGTTCAGTAACGAATGTTGGAGTGGCGCGCCCAGCAGTGGCGAGGTGGTTGGTTGCTAGAGCCTTGGATTTGGTTTTTCGCACTTCTTCGAGGGTAATAGGGACAGCCTCCCCTTTGGCTAGGTATACGTCGTCCTCGTCATCGAACCATATCCCATTAATTTGTGGTATAAAAGGAGAAATGAGGTGAGAACAATCGATTACCTCCCCTGTGAATATTGCGTGAGCACTGAACGGGTTGTCTTTGTTGCTCGGCTTGTCTCCGGGCAACGGGATTTTCCCGCTCTCAATAAGATCTTGGATTAAATGCTTTAACTTCCAACATTTTTCAGTATCATGTCCGTTGCCCCGGTGATACTGACAGTAGGCTTGAGCATTGTAATACTTGGGCCTCTTCTCTGCTGGAGGCTCTGGAGTTGGGCCTATTGGTTGAATCAGACCCTTTGAAGATAGCCTTTGTAAGGCATAAGTATAGGTAGTCCCTATATCTGTGAATACCCGATTTGGTGTATTCTTTTTGGATGAGGTGTCGAGCAAGTTTACCTCATCAAAGATGCTGCGGGTCGCAGCTGCAGGTGTGGGCTTGTTTGTGGATGAACTAGCCCCTTGATAGCCTTTGGTAGAGGCCTTAGTCAGGCTCTCCAACCTCAAATCATCTTCGATCCTTGTGCCCATTTCAGTAAGGACAGCAAAGTTTGGGATAATAGCATACCGGAGATGGACCCGGTAGGATGGGAGTAGATTCTTGACGAAGGCTTCTACTATGGCCTTTTCGCCGGGCTTGTCGACCAGCTTCACACTTTCGGCCCTCCATCTTTGCAGATATTTTGTGAACCCTTCTTTGGGCTCCTGGGCCATTACCTCCAGAGTACGCATTGTAGTCTGGATTTCAGTGTTATCGGCGTAATTCCGAGCAAACTCGGTCGCCACATCGTCCCAAGTCTTGTATTTCTTGGGGTCGAGCCTGTAGAACCAGGCCTTGGGGTGTTTCTCCAGAGAGGAGGGGAATAGATGCTTGAACATTGTTGACTTCACCCTCTTGACTGCCATGAAGTCTTTGAAAGCCCGGATGTGGTGGACCGGGTCTTCAGTACCCTCAAACATAGGAAGTCCCGTTAAGTTGAGGTTAGCAGGTAGCTCGTTATCCAAAGGCGAATAAATACGAGCATTCTCGGTGTGGATCGAGTTATTCATTGATAGGTGAACTTGTTCCTCGAGCCTACGAACGATACTGACCAACTCGGCCATGGGCCCATTGGGCTCAGCTCCTTCGACTGGGGCCGCTTTTTCCACGGCACTTAGGCGGGTGACTATCGCTGCTTGGTTAGTCTGGATGGAGGTTAGTTGACTCTCGAGCTTAGCTAGTGCGTCCTTCAACTCGTCCATCTTGCGTTGGTGTCGGGTTACGGGTGGCCTGTCTGTAAGAACACCACGTAATTAGAAACTAGCCCAAAATCCTGAAGTAGAAAGTACATCCCGAACAAGACTAAAAAAAGGAAAATGACTCGGAAAAGACACCTAGACGGGTGACTTGCGAAAGGTGGGCCTTCCTTAGGATTTGGCGAGTGGGCCTAGTCCTGTTCGAAGGAAGGTTCACGTGAGACATCCCAGACTTTAGACTCGATTGTGTTGACGGGCCCCCCATTGTAGGAGTTTGTCCTACGTAGGTGGGCCTTGTCTTAGTCTAATAAGGCGGACTAGGAAGGGGAAGAAACTCGTGATGTAAGATCGACAGAGTTTCGACGCTACGGACCTTGACAACTTAAAACACGACCCGACACTGCTAAATACGGGAAGTCCTAAAAGAGGAAGGTTTTGAAAATTGATGTTTTGTTTTTGAAAAATGGACCGAGTAAACTCGGTTTGAGGACCCAATTTCCGAAAAAAGCGAAAAGTTATTGGGCCACTAGTTTTGAAAGTTCGAAAGTATTTTCGAGTTTTGAGTTGGGCAGCATAACGTCTAGAAAATAGGCTATTTTGAGTAAAAATCATAAGTCCTAAATTCAGTATGTGTCCCGGATTTTGAAATTGACTAGTTTGAAAAAGATGCAGTCTTTGAAGAAAGACGGTTTTTGAAAACGACTCGGAAACCAAGTAGCACGTAGTCACACAAGCATTATAACGATGCCATGTATGCTCTATACTAAGTCTCGGTCGGTCTATAAGGGGTCTATACCAGTGTACATAGTCTAGACGTTGATCGGGACGGACTTCCTAAGTCGAGTTGATCTTAGAACATGCCGCGAAACCCACTCGAATCGAATATGGACACCTTTCAACATATCCATATTGGAGTACATCGACGGTATAGTGGGACGTCGGTCGCGAGTACCGGCCCGGGAAAATATGGGTTATGCATGAACAGTAGAACTAACACGCGTATTGTATTTGTCAAACGATTTCTATTCGAGTCTCACCCTGAGGATGCCGATGGTAAGTCACGCATCAGTTAATCCCCAGCGGAGTCGCCAAATTGTGGACATGACATAGGTCCACCCCGACGCGGCCACGCGCGGGTTTGGGTAGGCGAATGAATCTCCATATGAGAAGGATCGAATTGAAATTTAGGTCTATGTGGAGTCGCCACCGAATTTTATGGTTATTCGGAACCGTTCGAGCCCACTCTATGTCGTAGTGGGCCGTATACAAAATATGGCCCATTTCCGATGTCAGAGTTTATTGGGCTCGTCCCTTTGCATATCAATATAGATGCCGACTTGAGCGGTTAATCGTATATTGAATGACTCTCGTTTGCCAACGGTTTCGGGCATCCGGAAACCGAGGTTCTGAGTAAGGGGTGAGGGTACGTGTTGGGAAGCCCACAAAGGACACCCAACCCCGCCCGCACATTAGCGGCCTCTACTAAGAACTCGAATGACTTTCTAATACGCGTGCTAGTAAAACGGGAAAATGATATGCAAAGATTTATTTTCCCTAAACATGCGAGTGTAATTGAAAGGGTTTCTAAGTCAATTTAATGCAACTAAAATTAACGTCCAAGTTGTATTTTAGCATGCGGGTTCATTTAGTATAATAAACGAATAATAATTGAATTGACAAAAGAAACAGAAAACGCGTTAGTAACGATATAACGATATAACGAATAATAACGGTTTGCAAATATTGAATTAAATTGAAAAGATGCAAATATGAGGATGCATGATTTGAAAAGATAGTATACACGTGATTAATTATGCACATGTTGACTTAAGTCGTAAAATACTATCGAGTTTGAAAAATAGAATAATGTACGACTCGTGTTTGAGTCGTTATGAGGCCACTCGATCGAGTGGTCGATGGACTGGATCGAGTGGAACCTAAAAAAACGATTCTGTTTTGCGTCAGAGACCGTACTCGGCCGAGTTATTGACTAACTCGGTCGAGTACATGGCCACTCGACCGAGTCACTGTGAGACTCGATCGAGTGGGTGTTCTGATGAGCATTCTGACCCGATTTTGAGGTGCCACTCGACCGAGTGGGCTAGGCACTCGGTCGAGTGCCCTCTGTACGAATTAAATTCGTTTGTAAAAAAAACGTGTTTTATGTCGAAAATCGTTTTAAGTAGGTCGTTGCTATAAAATTAAATTTCCTCCGCGTTTAATAATATCATAATTCTAACGAATTGTTTTGATAATTATTTTAGCCTCAACGGAAATTGCGTTTTGAATTGATTTTATGTGATTTAGGAGAATTGACTATTTGATTAAATAAATAAAATAAAAAAACTTGATTCCCTCGACTTCTCCGACATCGAATAAATCCCTAGGGATTGTGATGTCGGATCCGTGTCAACGGGTTTCGACCCTTGTTAAATATTGATTTGAAAATTGATGGATGCAAGATGGATGATGATAACGAGAAATAATAATGAACTATTGTTTTAGTTAACTCATCTCAATAATCAAATAATCGGGGTATCGGAATAAGCGACCGGCAACGCTGTGTGCAGTACACTTGTATATTCGGGTTTCCTTATTCCGATATCCCTCTTATTCGACACAAATCGATAAGTATTTTAATGTTTTGATGCTAACAATATCATCGATGTTATGATGCGATAATGATAACGAGGTAAATAATAATAATAATAATAATAATAATAATAATAATAATAATAATAATCGTACTAATAATAATAATAATAACGTAGTAATAATAATAATAATACCGTAATAATAATAATAATAATAATAATAATAATAATAATACCGTAATAATAATAATAATAATAATAATAATAATAATAATAATAATACCGTAATAATAATAATAATAATAATAATAATAAACGAAAAAAAAAACGGAGAAAAGAGAAGAGAAAGAAGAAGGAGGTTTGTCACCCTCAACCTACATGTTTCTGTCTCGGACTAAGGCTCGTAAGCGTGGCTACAATACTGGAGTCTTTGAGGTGTATGGAGGCTAAGTTGTGGTGGCTCGGGTTGAATTCCTAAAACTAGGTTTAGGGTTTGCTAAAGTTGGTTTTCCTAGGGTTTTTCTAGGGTTTGTTGTAGATGCGTCGGATTAGGGTTGTGTAGCTTGCTAGGGTTATAAAAGATTAGGGTTTTGTAAGAGGTGAAAAGTTGTGTAAAGGGGTGTTGCATGGGGTGTATATATAGAAAAGGTTAGGGCACCTGGTTTAGGGCACTCGACCGAGTAAGAGGCCAACTCGGTCGAGTGGCCCGTTATGCCAGCTGCCGGGCTCAAAGCAGGCCCACTCGATCGAGTGGGTAGGTCACTCGATCGAGTGGCCTAGATGGGTCGCGCGACTCCTGTTTGACTTGGACTTTTAATGGTTGTATGGTTATTTTGTGTGTCTCGGAAATGACTTTGACTGGGGTTGACCAATCGTGAAAAGTCGGTTTTAGTTCCGGTGTCGGTTTTGGCCCAAATTAGTCTTGTTTGACTCGGAATGATCCACTGGGCCTGGATTTGAGGTCCGCTTGGTGAGATTTGTACTCCGTAAGTGTGTTAGCCAGCGATTAATGGATTTGAGCCCGTATCCGAGCGCGTAGAAACATGTTAGTGTCCGATCATCATCGGGTGATTTTTGGAAACTACCATAGACACCTGGCAGTCAAAATGCGGGTGTCTACAGGTCCACGTAGGATCGGGTAAGCGAAGTTCTGCTTCGGTGCTTAATCGCTATCTAAGACAGCGATTTTGAGACAAATCGCTATCTTAGATAGCGATTTTCTAGCGTGCCAAAAGTGAAAAAAAAAAATTTAGGAGAAAAAGCCATTGAAGGGATTTGAACCCCAAACCTAATGGACCAAGGTAAGACAATGAAAGCAATAAGTTTACCACTACACTCAAACCACCAACTTGATATAAATCCATAATCATTTATATTTATTATAACAGTAATTTTGATACAGAAAAATAAATAATCTACAATAACCTCATAATTTTATTGAATTTAAAAACTTTCCATTGAATTTAATATACTACGGAGTACTATTTTCGTATCGGTCATTTGTTAATAAATACTCCATATAACAGAGTATTTAATTAATATAATACCTATGGATACTTTTTTAAGATTGAATTTGAGATATTTATCATATGAGTACCTTTTTTTATTCATAAAATAACGCTTTAAATACGATTTGATAAAAAAGAACAACAAAAAAATATTGGGAAAATGTGGGAGTCGAACCCTAGCAAATAAGACACGAAATTTAATTCCACCATCAAATCAAGTCAATTAGATAATACGGAGTATTAATAAACAATTTATAATCCCGAGCTAAGGTTGTTGTAGATAATTTATTGCCATAACTATTATGATAAATAAAAATGAATATACTATTCTACCAAGATGATTATTTGGGTTTAGTGGTAAACTTGTCTTAAATAAATTGTATTGGGGCAATGGGTTAGGGGTTCAAATCCTTAATAATGCTTTTTCATTTTTTTTTTCCCACTCTACAAAATCGCTATCTCAGATAGTGATTTGCCCTAAATCGCTATCTAAGATAGCGATTAATCACCGAACCTATCTTTTGCAGTTTGAGTTGGTTGTAGTCGCTATCTAAGATAGCGGTTTCTTACCAACCCGAGCTTAGGAGATAACGTGGACCCATTTCTGATAATTATTTTCAAACAAATCCCATTTCGATAATTATTTATTTTTAGAGCATTATTTTATAAAAAAAAACTCCATGATAAATAACAACAAAACACTAATAAAAGAGAAATTGTCTAAAGCATGCGTAATAACTATACTAACAAATTACACTAAGGAGAGAATATTCTAACACACAAACTAAAGAGAAACAAACAAGGAGGAGAGAAAATCATAAACTAATGGAGAAAAGGGGGATGAAAGAATTTACCAATTATGGAGAAAACTAAGGAGAAAGATGAAGATAAACATAAAAGATTGAATCTTGGGAGAAATAATGCAAGAATTTGTCATCAATCCATGCATAAATTCTTCAATCTTCAATCTTCAATAAAAGAAATATGAATCTTCAAGATATAATACAAGAGTCTTGTCACATAAACCCTTACAAAATCCTTAAATCTTCAACATAAAAACACAATCTTCAACAAAGAAGGATGCTTGATTACTAACTATAGAGTAGAATTAATCTAATACTAAGTATATCTACTTATTGTTTGTAGAGAATTTTACTAGAGAGCTTACTACAATCTACTACTACTACTACTACTACTACTACTAAGGACCCTCTAAAACTACTCCTACTCCTAAAGGTTCACTCAAGGCACAAGGAGGCACAAAACCCTAGAAGAAATATTTATAGAGTTTCTTAATGGGTTGCACAAACTTCAAGGCCCATAATACAATTCCTTTTCATTTAAGCTAGACCTTCACCCTTTACATCTTCATGGGGCGAAATTTCTCCCCGCGGCTTGACATAATAATCCCACCGGGTGTGTAGACACCCACATTTTGACCGCCAGGTGTCTATAACAATTTCCGAAAAACACTCGATGATGATTGGACGTAAACATGGCTAAATACGCTTGATTGTGGACTCGGAATCAATAGTAATTGGCGCGAGCTTTTAACGGAGTAAAAATCTCACAAAACAGACCTCAAATTCAGGCCCAGTGGGTCATTTCAAGTCAAATAAGACTAATTTGGGTCGAATCCGACGCCGAGGGCAAAACCGTCTTGTTGCGACCGAGTTAAAACCCGGTCAAAGATATTTTTTGGAGACATAAAAACCAGCCATGTCACCCCACGAGTCCGGTTTGAGCTCAAACACTAAAAAAATCAGCTACAAAAAAATATTAAATAATTCCGTTAAGGATAGAATTCGATCTCCCGTAGGAATCCTACCCGAACACTCGACTGAGTACAAGGCATACTCGGCCGAGCAGCTTATTTACAGCCGAGTTCCATGACTTCCTCACCAAGAAACGGAGTTCTCGATCCTCTCGACTTCTTACTTTTCCTATCCAAAGTGGTAATTCTCATCCAACTACCTCTCCTAGCCAAGGTCAGGAACTCTCCTATAAATAGCCCCTTGCTCAACACAATACACACAACTTTTCCAAATCGATCGTAACTACGAAAACACACCAATTATTCACTACAATTCCCGACATACACAACCTACAACCCGAATCTCTAGCAAACCTTAGGCAAAATACAACACCTTAACTCCACCTATATTCCCGTTACTCCTACGCAAGCGCCGTTATAACGAGTTCCTAATCGAGACTGGATAGGTTGAGGGTGTTCCAAATCCCGATCTCTCTCTCTTTCTCTCTCCCTTCTCACGTTTTTTCTCTTCTTTCGTCTTTTCTCGTCCGTCGTTTTTTTTGTCATCGTTGTCGGTTCGTTTTTTTACGGGTCATCGTCACGTTCTAATATCGATACTACAAACTATTTCATATAAAATAAACGTTCCTAAAATACGATATCGACTCTATAGTCGAATATCGTATCAAAAGGAACTAAATTAATCTAAATGACGCTAAAAAATCGTTACATGGTTTTAAAAACAAAACACGACGATTTTCAACGCGGAGGGAATTGACATTGTTTTTTTTTCGATTTTCGAAGTAATTTACAAAAACTTTTCTCTTTTTTTCTCTTTTCCAAAAATCATTCCGAATATTTGATATCGATTTCATAATCGAATATCGAATACGACGAATATCGAAAATATAAGTCGGGTATAAATTAAACCATATTTGTACGCGATTTATTAAAACTAACGATTTTCGAAAAAACCGAACTCGAGAGCAGCCTGTAACGCGAGCCGCACGCGTCCCGGGCGAGTCGCCTGTCCCGCGCGAGTCGTGCCCTTCCCGAGCGAGTCGCGCGGACTCCTGAAAACCGCGACATAATTTTTTTCCAGCATCGTTTCTTAAATAAAACATCGGCTTTCTCGGCATATTTCAGATTTCGATAAATATTTTTCTTGACCTCGGTCAACACGTGTTTAATCCATCACGTGTCATAAACTTTTCCAAATCATGCATGTCGTTGTATTTTTTTTTTATTATTATTTACAAACCGTTACTAACTTGTTTCTTCATGTTTGTAGCGATTTCTTTTCATTTGTTTTATTATACTAAAACGAACCTCGCATGCTAAATATAACTTCGACGTTAATTTTTAGATGCATTAAACCGACTTAGCAACCCATTCAATTATTCGCATATTTAGACAAAACACTCTTTGCATATCATTCAACTGTCGAACTAACGCGTGTACACCAAAAACGAACGATATCTTAGTAAAGGCCGCTAAGTGCGAGCGGGATTGGGTGTTCTTTGTGAACTTCCAAACACGTACCCTCACCCCTTACTCAGAACCGTGGTTTCCGGATGTCCGAAACCGTTGGCAAACGAGAGTCATTCAATACACGGTATCTGATAATGTCGGTAACGGTATCAAATGCAAAGGGACGAACCCAATAAACTCTGAAATCGGAATGGACCGTACTTTGTGCACGGCCTACTACGACATAGAGTGGGTTCGAACGGGCCTGAACTCCCACAAAGTTCGGTGGCGACTCGTACTTTCGATTTAAATTTCAATTTGACCCATTCTCATATGGAGATTCATTCGCCTCCCCAAACCCGCGCGTGGCCGCGTCGGGGTGGACCTATGTCATGTCCACAATTTTGCGACTCCGCTTGGGATTCCTGATGTACCACTAGTCATCGGGGTTCCTAGGGTGAGACTCGAAAAGAAATCGTTCGATTAGTAATGTACACGTTTTAGTTCAACGATTCATGCATAACCCAAATTTTTCCCGGGCCGGTTACTTGTGACCGACGTGCCACTATACCACGGTGTATTCCTAAATGGCTGCGCTAAAGACTTCGATGGCGGAACTCGCATGGGTTTTACGGCATATTCTAAGTCCAACTCGGCTTAGGAGGTCCGTCCTGATTTGCGAGAAAGCTGTCATCGTTGGTAGAGACCCTATTTCGACCGACCGAGACTTAGATTAAGAGTATATATGGTGTCATTATACTGTTTCCATGACTACATGCTACATGATTTACTTGTCATCTTTTTTCAAAAACCATTATTTCAAAAAAAACTTGCATCTTTTCAAATTTATCCATTTTTTTCAAAACCTGGAAAGCTACCGAATTTAGGACTTATGATTTTGACTCAAAATAGCCTATTTTTTAGCCGGTATGCTGCCCGAATATTTTCAGAATTTCAAAAATCACGGCCCAATGGCCCTTTGCCGATCTTCAAAAAAAATTTGGGCCATCCCTCCGATTTTTTTCGGACTTTGCTAAACCCAAATACTCCTTTCCAAAAACTTTCCTCTTCTTAGGACTTCCCGTATTTAGTAGTGTCGGGTCTTGTCATAAGTTGTCAAAATCTCTAGCGTCGAAACTCTGTCGATCTTACATCACGAGTTTCCTCCCTATCCCAGTCCGCCTTACTTGTCAAGGCACGGCCCACCTACGTAGGATGTACTCCTACAAAGGCGGGTCCATTTACACGTTCGAGTCCAAAGTCTAGGGAGTATCTCACGTGGACCTTCCTTCGAGCGGGACTCGGCCCACATAGCTGAATCCTAAGGGAGGCCCACCTTTCACGAGACACCCGTCTAGGTGTCCTTTCCGACTTATTTCCTTTTCGGGCTTTTCCTCACTCGGGGGCTACCCTTCAGCGGAGCGATCAATCACGGGTGCTCTAAGGGTCATGTCTTACACGTGTTGTCACACTACCCCACTTTTGAGTCACATAGATGGCGCACCGTCCGAGTCCTACCAGAGTCTTTAGTCTCACTCGGGGGCTGTCCTCCACCCGAGCTGTCGACCACGGTCACCTTAAGGGGTACTTTACGTCCATCCTACACCAGCGTCCTTATGATGCCTTCTCCGAGTCGAACCTATGCTACGAACACTCGAGTCACCTAGGGTTAGGTCACCACGGTTGGGTCGAGCACGCGACACGGTCGCCTCCATTTTCGGACTCACCCTTATGCAGCTCGAGTCTAATTCGCGGTCGTTACTTTGTCTAGGTCAACGTTCGAGTATCCCGATCCAAGAGTCTTAGTCATTCCCGTCCCCCCGGGCCGTGTTTAGTTCGACTCCTCTTGCACCTGCGCAAAACCGAGCTTAGGCGAATTCTAACACCTCTCGCTTCTTCCTACCAGGGACCCAATCAACGAGACACTACCTAACCACGACAAAGCCCGCGCTATCGAGAAAGGGGATATTCAAGGAAGCATGCTTATGCTATCTTGCTCCATTAACAATATCTTCTCGAAAATCAATACCGCCCTAGATAACCTAGGTTCCAGGGTAGCCACCATCGAAGAGGATCTTGCAAGAGCCCAATCCCGTCTAACACAACTAGAACGGGTAAGGCAGCCAATCATCCAACCGGGCCATTTAAAGGGTAAAGACTCTTATGAAACCATCTGATACCCCCAAGATGGCAAGACCGAGAGAGGTAATCCACAAGTCACCTCTCCGAAAATCAAGAACCAGTCAAAGGTAAGGACATTTACCCACTTGGATATGTTCTACACCGTCGCTTTCCAAAGGTTGGTTTCGAAGGACCTAATATTACCCATAGGCCCAACAGCCGACGTACCTTTGGAAAAACGCTCCAAAGCATGGAACGCCGAGCATTACTGCAAATTCCATAGAGGGAGGGGACACGATACAGAGCAGTGCTGGAAACTGAAACACCTTATCCAAGATTCCCTCGATGCCAGGAAGACACCCGTCATGGAAACGTTGTCACTTGCAAGGCCCCTCATAGACTATACAGGGCCTAACGACCAAAGCATCCAATCTACCTCCCATATATCCAAGAGTCCGAATTTGATTTGAGTCCTAGTCTGAGTCCGAGTCCGAGTCTAGGATGTACTATTTCTTTCAATTTCAAAGTCAGAATCAGAGTTAGAGTCAGCTGTATTCTGTCTTCTTTTCACATTTCAATAAAATCAGCTTTTCTATTTCTCATATATACTTTCCTTATGTGTTTCCGAGAACATGATTAACACCATCATACACTGTGAGCACATGCACGTGACTATTATAGGCGCATCTATAATGACTACAGAAACCGAGCCCGTGTTTTCCTTTTACCCGTTCCATGTCTGACATAGAAAGCCACATAAGTACCTTTTGCAGGAGCGACATCGAATCCTATGACAAATCTAGGTAGTCTCCTAGTTTGGGTTCAAGACGGGAGGCAAGTTCACTTCCCACAATAAACACCCTTCCAATAAGACTTGACCAATCCTTACCTTAGGTGTTAGCCTGGCCAACAGGAAAAAAAAAAGAAAAAAAAAAAGAAAAGCTGGACAAAAAAGAAAAATCAAAAGTCCAAAAGAAAAAAAGCAAAAGGCCAAAAACAAAAAAAAGCAGGCCACCATAATAAAGAGGCATCCATGACCAAGGTCAAACAGTCAATCCAAGTGAAGAATCCCAAGACCGGGGCTAAGAGGTCAACCAAAAAATATTCAAAAACCTATGACCGTAGTGAAAACGGTCAATTCAAAATTATCAATACTCATACCATCCAATAGGGGAGAAACAATCAAGTTGGTCAGATAACACCACATCTAGCCTTCCCACATTACAATCCTCAAGACCTTCTCGAGACCTAGGCTAAGAGACAGCCCAGAATTTTGAGGGTTCAGGCTCCATAGGATACACCCTAACCATTAGGGCCAGACATGGAAATCAGATCCCACATTATCAGACCTGCCCGATCGAAGTCCGAGTCACTTTTACTCGACTTCCTCCTTTTCCTACCACATTACAATACTTTACCCTCGAAGCTTTAGTTCCACAAAATCGAGCTCCAGATTTCAAACCATCAAAGTCACTTACAACCTAGCTCCACATTTCCAAAAACATCCAAACTAGTTACCAGCCCCAAACACGGGAACTCAACCTGCGGTCGGCATAGAACATGCCCAAATAGTTCACACCACTTCTGGGGGCTACCTCGGAGAATACTCACAGTCACAGGATCAACATCCTAATTGTTCTAGCCCTTTGATCAAGACATCATTGGGAATGCACCTAGCCTACACCATTGCTATGGCTAGTTACACACAAAGTCCTAATAAGCTAGGCACCATAATATATCTTCACATTACTGAACTACGGCTTGGTTTGATTTCACTACACGTGAATACGTAGGCAGCCTTTCAACAGAGGCACAACCACCCACATTGACACACAATAAAAAAAAGCGCCGTCATTCCGGTCACGACACTGTCATGTTCTCAACAGCTAGCTTTGTCGTCCTGGGGGCTTCTCCTAGGTAGAAGTTCTCCATCCACTCACATAATCCAAATACTTTCAAAATCTAGCCTCCTTTCTGTAGTATGTCCTAGTACTCGGCCCAGTCGAAGACGAGAATCCGTCAAGGACTCGAAGGGACACCTACTTTGGGAATATACCCCGAAACCAAAAAAAATCTCAAAAGAACACCAGTCTACGACATTGCTACTACAAAGCCCTGTCATACGGAAACAGTCTCATAACATCTTTCTCATTCTGAAGTTCGACCGTGTTGCCACTCGCCTAGGCTACGGAATAGCGCAACTTAAGAGTCTTGTTAGGTGGTCCACCCCCCTACTGAGTCACGGTCCAGCCCTTCGAGAGTCCAGTCGTGTCTGTCAACTCGTCCGGTCACGTCCAGAGTCGAGTCTGTCAGTATACCTCTCTCCTCGAATTCCTGTTTTGAAATTTGCAAAACTTAGCCATTTGAGAAAATCCTTTTCGACAAGGTCAAATTTCAGTCCATTTAAAACTGCAAACTTCTTTTTCACTTTTTTCAATTTTGAAAACCTATCTCCTAGCACGTGAGTTGTTTTCAGGACTTCGATTTCAAAATGAAACAAAAATCATTTTCCCCAGCGCAAGTCAGTCTATAGATGTTAACTGCATTTCCTGTATGCTATTTGCTATATTTGTTATTTCTACCTATGTATCTAACCTTTCAGATACTAAATGTTACATACGAATTGCTATGTGTCGGCATCATACAGGTACACTCAGACTCGAGAAGGAAGTCTCCTCGCAAAAACTCCCCAGTGGAAAGCTCAGGCAACATTTTTACTAAAGAATCGGGATGTATTTGTAAATAGATACACCCATAGCTCCCTATGCAAGCTCCTGCGTAATTCTGAATCAGAATGTATCTGTAAACAGATACACCCATAGCTTCCTATGCAAGCTCCCGCGTAATTCTGAATCAAGATGTGTCTGCAAACGAACACACCCATAGCTTTCCTAGGCAAGTTCCCGCGCAGCTCCAAGATGGGATGTGTCTGCAAACGGGCACACCCGCGGCTTCTCAGGCAAGTCCCCACAGAGCTATTAGCATCAACTCAGGTATGATTTCTATCTTATGGCTGGCGAGCCCTTCACGCAAGTCCAATGGACTATAAGCGACCCGACCAGAAGTCTGCCAGGTCTTATTCCTAGATTGGCCTGGTAGCTACTTTGACTTTTGTCTTGTCCAAGCCTCAGTCAGAGTGGGGACTCTGTAGACACCCACATTTTGATTGCCAGGTGTCTATAGCAGTTTCCAAAAAACACCCGATGATGATCGGACGTAAACATGGCTAAATACGCTTGATTGTGGACTCGGAATCAATAGTAAGTTGGCGCGAACTTTTAACGGAGTAAAAATCTCACAAAACAGACCTCAAATTCAGGCCCAGTGGGTCATTTCGAGTCAAATAAGACTAATTTGGGTCGAATCCGATGCCGAGGGCAAAACCGTCTTTTTGCGACCGAGTTAAAACCCGGTCAAAGATATTTTTTCGAGACATAAAAACCAGCCATGTCACCCCATGAGTCCAGTTTGAGCTCAAACACTACAAAAATCAGCTACAAAAAAATATTAAAAAATTCCGTTAAGGATAGAATTCAATCTCCCGTAGGAATCCTACCCGAACACTACAAAAATTCCGTTAAGGATAAAAACCAGCCATGTCACCCCATGAGTCCGGTTTGAGCTCAAACACTACAAAAATCAGCTACAAAAAAATATTAAAAAATTCCGTTAAGGATAGAATTCGATCTCCCGTAGGAATCCTACCCGAACACTCGACCGAGTACAAGGCATACTCGGCCGAGCAGCTTGTTTACAGCCGAGTTTCGTGACTTCCTCACCAAGAAACGGAGTTCTCGATCCTCTCGACTTCTTACTTTTCCTATCCAAAGCGGTAATTCTCATCCAACTACCTCTCCTAGCCAAGGCCAGGAACTCTCCTATAAATAGCCCCTTGCACAACACAATACACACAACTTTTCCACATCGATCGTAACTACGAAAACACACCAATTATTCACTACAATTCCAGACATACACAACCTACAACCTGAATCTCTAGCAAACCTTAGGCAAAATACAACACCTTAACTCCACCTATATTCTCGTTACTCCTACGCAAGCGCCGTTATTACGAGTTCCTAATCGAGACCGGAATTAGCATGTAGGTTGAGGGTGTTCCAAATCCCGATCTCTCTTTCTCTTTCTCTCTCCCTTCTCACATTTTTTCTCTTCTTTCGTCTTTTCTCGTCCGTCGTTTTGTTTGTCATCGTTGTCGGTTCGTTTTTTTACGGGTCATCGTCACGTTCTAATATCGATACTACAAACTATTTTCACATAAAATAAACGTTCCTAAAATCGATATCGACTCTATAGTCCAATATCGTATCAAAAAGAACTAAATTAATCTCACTGACGCTAAAAAATCGTTACATGGTTTTAAAAACAAAACACGACGATTTTCAACGCGGAGGGAATTGACATTGCTTTTTTTTTTTTTCGATTTTCGAAGTAATTTACAAAAGCTTTTTTTTTCTCTTTTCCAAAAATTATTCCGAATATTTGATATCGATTTCATAATCGAATATCGAATACGACGAATATCGAAAATATAAGTCGGGTATAAATTAAACCATATTTGTACGCGATTTATTAAAACTAACGATTTTCGAAAAAACCGAACTCGAGAGCAGCCCGTGACACGAGCTGCACGCGTCCCGGGCGAGTCGCCTGTCCCGCGCGAGTTGCGCCCTTCCCGAGCGAGTCGCGCGGACTCCTGAAAACCGCGACATAATTTTTTTCCAGCATCGTTTCTTAAATAAAACATCGGCTTTCTCGGCCTATTTCAGATTTCGATGAATATTTTTCTTGACCTCGGTCAACGCGTGTTTAATCCATCACGTGTCATAAACTTTTCCAAATCATGCATGTCGTTGTATTTTTTTATTATTATTATTTACAAACCGTTACTAACTTGTTTGTTCATGTTTGTAGCGATTTCTTTTCATTTGTTTTATTATACTAAAACGAACCTCGCATGCTAAATATAACTTCGACGTTAATTTTTAGATGCATTAAACCGACTTAGCAACCCATTCAATTATTCGCATGCTTAGACAAAACACTCTTTGCATATCATTCAACTGTCGAACTAACGCGTATACACCAAAAACGAACGATATCTTAGTAAAGGCCGCTAAGTGCGAGCGGGATTGGGTGTTCTTTGTGAACTTCCAAACACGTACCCTCACCCCTTACTCAAAACCGTGGTTTCCGGATGTCCGAAACCGTTGGCAAACGAGAGTCATTCAATACACGGTATCCGATAATGTCGGTATCGGTATCAAATGCAAAAGGACAAACCCAATAAACTCTGAAATCGAAATGGGCCGTACTTTGTGCACGGCCCACTACGACATAGAGTGGGTTCGAACGGGCCCGAACTCCCACAAAGTTCGGTGGCGACACCTACTTCGATTTAAATTTCAATTCGATCCATTCTCATATGGAGATTCATTCGCCTCCCCAAACCCGCGCGTGGCCGCACACAACATCGCACTCTAATCTCGCAAAACGGAGGAAAAGCGAGTCTAAATGGGAGAAAAAACGGTCGAAATTTGGCACACAACAAAGGGTTTATATATCGCTACAGCAAAATCCGTGTTTTTACTATGCTTTTTTAAGTGTTTGTTGACGGAAAAAAGCGTCATACAAAACATTCTTGACGCTTGGTAAAAGCGTCAGTATTAGGGCCGTCAGTATTTTGTGGCACTTTTTTATGTCACAAGCCTCGTCGCATTTTAGCGTTGAGCATTCATTATTGACGTTTGTTTTCGTTGATAGTCCATGCAAAATACAGTGTTTCCTCAGTTACTTCAGAGGACGAACAAATTCCCTGACGATTAATGCTACTGAATCAATAGTCTACTACATTCAAGGAGCTTAGTAACTGAATGACAATACTATCCACCAAAGACGTAGCTACAGTAATCGACTAACTCACCTTTATGCCTGTCTCTAATGCAAAATTTTGTGTCCAATGTCGACACTTTTTTAGGCTACTTCAATAATTGCTTCAACTCCTAACATTTTTCCACCATTAGGATGAGTGGTCCAACAGGTCCCCTAGCACCTGCAAGCAACAAAATAGTTCAATAGTTGAACAAAATAGAAATTAGCTACGTGGACTTAAAGGCTTACTATAAAGCGAACATATATGAAACCAAGACGAATAATTACAAGAGTAACTGTGTTGAATTAAAGGCTTATTATAGAAGGGATTCAGAAGTTTATATTACAGAAAGATGGATTTATTAGTAAATAACAGAAAATTAGATAGGACTCGGAACCAAATTTGAGCCACCAACTGAAAATACCCAAGATCAACAATCACCATAATGATGTAGACTTTTTCTGTTGATAGAATTAAGGGTTATAAATTAAATAAATCAATCTCACAGACTAGTTAATCGATTAGTACAAATAGAAAACCATGGATGCGTTCAACAAAGTGATACCGAAAGTTTTAATAAGAAATTAGAATCAACGAAACAAATTTGGATATGAAACACCTAGTAAATAAACCAAACTCTTAGTACCAATTATCTCTCATATGATTAGGAATAACGAATCAGCCTTGCATTCAACTGTACTACGAGCGAACCCACAAACGAATCAGAATTTGTTCCTCAATGAAGCCAAACAGCAGCCCTGGACTAACATGTGATTGAACAAGGAAATGTGATCCTCCAGTCACAAGTAACTCTAATTTGCATCCGCTATAAATACAACTTGAATCGAGTTAGAAGCAGCTCCGTATGCATTCTAAACAGGGGCAAATTATGGCATTGTATTGAGTATACTAGCAGCCTATTTGTGCTTTGCTCCTTCATTCTCCCTTCTTAATATGTCTGGTGCATTGAATTAACGCCCCCGAAAACAGCAGTCACTGAAATAGCCTCTCATCCTGTTTCGACGAATGACACAGCAAAAACACAACTCGATGATTCGAGACACCAAATACTTATAAATACGCACAGTAAAATCAAGGCGAAAACAAAACAACACGAATGAGAACAAATCAATAAGATTACCCTTACATAAAAGAAATCAAGAGAAAAAGTAGTGAAGAATCTAAGAGTATAACATAAATAATTGCCTGGAAGCAGACATTTATAAAACTCAAATCATACAAAACCCATAATCCATGATAAATCATAAAACCCAGAATCCAAGATGCAGAACCCAAACAGAGCAAAAGAATTATGCAATTCAATAACTACAGTTGAAAAACTCATAATATTTAACAAAATACAGTATACGACATACGCACCTTGGATCAATAAAAATTTGCAATGAAATAAATATGTACAACAACAAAATTAAAAAGAAGGGTAAGAAGGTAGGATGGCAATATGGAGGATTTTGGCGGAGAAGATAAAAAGAGAACAGTTAGGATTTTGATTAAGCAATTTTAAGAGAGTTAATTTTGACAAAGGATTTTGGCGGAGTAGATGGTACTCCATTCAATAGTACTCCGTATTAGTTTAGGCACAACTATTCTCTTAGGTAATAAGAGGGCGTTTGGTTTATCATAGGAAAAGGGAACGAAATCAACAAAGAGAAACTGAAGTAAAAGAATGGGATTACCCCAAATTTATATTGTTGTTTGGTTTCAATGAAAGAGAATGAATTTCACCAAATCTTCACTCAAACTCGACATTAGCGGTGTGTCATCATATTATTTATACTTATGTAAAATAAAAAAGTATAAAATAAATAAATTAATACCTAAATTATAAAAATAATAAAAAAAATATTACCTATAATATAAGGAGTATTATTTTTACACTTTTTAAATTGTAAATATGGTAAATATACGGAGTAATAATTACTACAGTACGATAAATTTTAAAAAATGCATTTTCTTTTTAATTGATAAATTAAGGTATCAAAAATTATTTTGACCCAACTTCGACTCATATTTGACATGACCCGAAAGTGTGGTGGTGTTCGTAATGGTGGTAGGTGGGCCTTGGTGGTGGTGGTGGTGGTGGTCGTAGTGGTGGTGGGTGGACTTTGGTGGTGGTGGTGATGGTGGCAGTTGTTGGTGATGGTGATGTGATGATTAGGTTGGAGAGTGGGGGAAAGGGAATCGAATTACCTTGGGGGGTGGGGGTAAGAAGATAGAGGAGTTTGGGGAAAAGGGAGGGGAAAAGGGAATGATTGATTTGGCTAAACAAACACAAACAAAGGGAATCGTGAACTTTGATTCCCTTTCCCTTTCCTGAATACCTCATACCAAACGGCCCCTAAATTAATCGTTTAATAATAAAAATATCTCTTGACGTATAAAAAGGTCAAGAGTGAATTTGTGTTAGGAAAAATGGTCGACGCTTACTGAATCGTAGATCTTAAAGCGTCAAGAAAATAAGTGATTTGTTGTAGTGTATGAGAAAGAGAACACATATTTCCATTGTTTTGAACAAGAAACAAATTTTCCCAATCGATGTACCAATATAATGCTCCACACCTACATGGCACAAGATACACAAATCAACATCTATATATCATAAATTTGTTTTGAGGAAGATTACACTCTTCTTATATTGTAGGCTTTCAGCAAGGGAAGTTAATTCTTAGTTTAGAGAATAAAAAAATGACAATGGAAACAGAAGACAATAATATAGTCAGTTGACTAACTGATTCCATATGGTCGTCCTCATTTAAGTCTCGTGTACTGTCAAAGGTTAACAATAAACCATCATCTGATCCATTAAAATCGGGAACAAGACCTAGTAAAGTAAAAGAGTTAATCCGCAGAAAAAAATGACACAGTGGTGAATTTAGCTAAGATATTACGGGGAAGAGCTATTATCTTTCGGTGGTGTAGCTAGTTCAAACCTAACTAACATATTTAGTATGAGATTGTTCAAATCATGCAACTTGCTTTTTGTTCCTCCAATCCCATAGCAATTCCTTAATCAGATTACATGATAAACCCATAGCTGTAACAACACACCAACTACAACAACGAGAAGACGACAATAGCTAGCATCAATGGGCAGACGAGAAGGATACAACTAAATTGAATGCACAATAGCAGCAAAGATAGAGCATCAGCATCAATAATATAACATCCAACAGGTGCTGGGCACCGGGCCTCCAAAAATGAGGGGCCTCACTCATATAGAGTTTAGTGCAACAATGTTACAGTTAATCTTTGTAGCTCAGTGGTAATTGACTGGAACTTGTCTTTGAGTTTTGCTTGACAGACCCAAGCTCGATTCTCAACCAAAGCATTTTCTTTTAACAAAGAATTCTCACCCTCTCTCTTCTCTTAATCTAGTGTCGACTCTTTTGTTTTATTTTTTTAAATAAAATACATGTTTTTATATGGTAATAATTCTAATTCCATAGTCTATTTTTCTACTTTATTTTTTAAAATGATAATGTACATACGAAATGTATTTAGTGAGATTCTTAGATTTTATTATAAGTAGGGTTTTTGTTGTAATTTGTTAATAAGTAATATCACAATTTTCTATTTGAAAATAAATACAGTATATTTTTAATACGGTTATATGATAACATAAAACTCCCTAATACTCCGTATTTGGGGCCTCAAAAAAAAAATTGGAACCGGACCATCAAATTTTATTTGACGGCCCTGAGTATACGACGTCCAAACGATATTAAAAGAACCCTATCAAAACGGAAATGACAGCAGAGAACAAACGAACACTAGCCATTACAACAGTACTGACGAGAATAGCAAAGAAAACGACTTGGATTAACTAGCCAGTTCAAATTTTCTTTTTAAAAATTCATTTGATTTGATTAACTGATTAAAAGTCAATTGGTCTCTTTTAAAGAAAATAATCAAAGTTTAGTTCTAGTTTGAGTTATAACATTGTTCGGATTACTGTGAGAAGATGAATAATAGTTTAATTTATTCTCATATATCATC
The DNA here is from genome assembly GCA_958450325.1 of Agrostemma githago. NCBI lineage: Eukaryota > Viridiplantae > Streptophyta > Magnoliopsida > Caryophyllales > Caryophyllaceae > Agrostemma > Agrostemma githago. The sequence goes on from OY288250.1 coordinate 19,827,841, forward strand.
CATTAACTTTATTAAGTTGATTCCCAAAATTAATATATGTAAAAGAAAATTAACAAACATTAATCAAATATAAAAAGTTGTAATAACATGGATCAGTGGTAGCTATAACTAAAAAAATTAAAATAAATTCTAGAAAAATTAAGGAATATTAATAAAATTATAAAACCTATAATGACGTGAATACAATATTTGTTAATTAAGAACATCGTGAAATGGCGATACGGAATAACAAAGTTTAAAAGTATGGAATAAACATTCAATGAATTATGTATTTATGTAGAAGAGGATAAAAAAAAAGTTAAAGACTATGGAGTAAAACATAAGGACTATCATGCAGTAGAAGTGTGGACATGACATAGGTCCACACCGACGCGGCCACGCGCGGGTTTGGAGAGGCGAATGAATCTCCATATGAGAATGGATCGAATTGAAATTTAAATCGAAGTGGAGTCGCCACCGAACTTTGTGGGAGTTCGGACCCGTTCGAGCCCACTCTATGTCGTAGTGGGCCATACACAAAGTATGGCCCATTTCCGATGTCAGAGTTTATTGGGCTCGTCCCTTTGCATTACGATACCGATACCGTCACTACCGGTTATCGTGTATAGAATGACTCTCGTGCGCCAACGGTTTCGGGCATCCGGAAACCGAGGTTCTGAGTAAGGGGTGAGGGTACGTGTTGGGAAGCCCACAAAGGACACCCAACCCCGCCCGCACATTAGTGGCCTCTACTAAGATATCGAAAGACTTTCTAATACGCGCGTTAGTAGTTCGTTGAAAATGCTTATGCAAACATTATTTTCCCGAAACGTGCAAGGAATTGAAAGGGTTTCTATGTCGATTTAATGCAATTAATTCTAACGTCGAAGTTGAATTTTAGCATGTGGGTTCATTTTAGTACAAAAAAATAAACAAGGTAAATCGACAAGAGAACAAACGGTTAGTAATGGTATAACGATAATAATGATTTGCAAAGATGTAGAATAAAATGGAATGATGTAAATAAGATGATGCAAAGTTTTGAAAAGTGATGTTTCACGTGATTGATTAGACACGCGTTGACTCAAGTCATAAAAAGTAATAACGAGACTCGAATGACACTATAGGACTCACGGTATTTGTCATGATAAGGGGCCACTCGACCGAGTCATTGAAGGACTCGACCGAGTGGACCTCTGAAAACACTTCTGTCCCGTATTTTAGACCCTACTCGATCGAGTTATTGGCAAACTGGACCGAGTACGTTGCCACTCGATCGAGTCATTGTGTGACTCGGCCGAGTGGAGGTCGAAAAACCCTTCTGTCTCGGTTTTTGGGGTGCCACTCGACCGAGTGGGCTAGGCCCTTGGTCGAGTGCCCCCTGTACGAACTAGGGTTCGTTTGCAATTTATTATTGATTGCAAGATTGCTTTTAGATTTTGATAAATCGTTGACTCTGCCGAATCGGGCATAAATATTATATAATTTATGCTCAATTCGGATTTTGATAAATCGTTTATTTGTTGAATTGGGTATAAATATCATGGGATTTATACTCGATTCTAATTTTGAATACTCGTCGTATCCCATATTCGATTATTGAATCGATATGAAATATTAGAGCGAGATAAAAAAAAAAGAATTGTTATAAGTTGTTTTAAGTTAACCAAAACGATATAAATTCCCTCCGCGTTTATAGTGTCGTATTAATTCTTGCGAATTGTTTGACATCTATTTTAGCATCAACGAGAAATCGTGTTAATTAACTTTTTAGACTAAATCGTTAGATTCGACATTCAATTATTGAATTGGTATCGAATCTAAAAGATTGACACTTCTTAATTACGACGGACTCGACTTGATTCCCTCGGCTTCCCGACATCGTAATAAATCCCTAGGGATTATGTGATGTCGGATCCGCGTCAACGGGTTTCGACCCTTAATAAAAAAAGTATGTTTCGAAAATAGTTTTTAGAAAATCGGTGAAATATGCGATTAATGATAACAATGCGGATAAAATAAAAACTGTTGTTTAAGTTGACTTGTTTCAATAACCTAGTGATCGGGGTGTCGGGATAAGCGACCGGCAACGCGGGGTGCAATACCCTTGTATATTCGGGTTTTCTTATTCCGACATCCCTCACACTCGACACAAATTCACAAGTATTTTAGTGTCTTTTAATACTAGCGATTATTAATGATATTATGACGCGATAATAATAATAAAAAAAAGAACAAAAACAACGACATAGACGACGTGCAACGCGAGGAGAAGGAGAAAAGAGAAGAGAAGAGCGGGAATTGGCACCCTCAACCTACATGTTCTTAGCTTGTTCTCGGACGGGACTCGTAGTTGTGGCTAGCACGGGAGTAATCGAGATGTAGGCTAAGTTGTGGTGGTTTAGGGTTTGTCTTCTAAGCTAGGGTTAGGGTTTGCAAGTGTAGTACGTATTAGGGTTTGATTAGGGTAGAATTAGGATTTTCGAAAAAGTATCTTGAAGTGTGTGCATGGAGGGGTTTATATAGGCATAGCTATGCTCCTCCGGCTAAGGTTACTCAACCGAGTAGCCTCTTGACTCGGTCGAGTGGCCCATTCAAACGCAGTCGGGCTCAAATGAGGGCCCACTCGATCGAGTGGAGCTGACACTCGATCGAGTGGGTCAGCTGGATCGAGAGGTTTGGGCTTTGGACCTCGAATTGGATACCTTGTGGGTTTTGCTTTTGGTTTGGACTTTTTGATGATTGTGTGGCTGTTTTGTGTGCCTCGGAACGACTTTGACCGGGGTTGACCCAATCGTTAAAAGTCGGTTTTATTTCCGGTGTCAGTTTTGGCCCAAATTAGCCTTATTTGATTGGAAACGACCCACTGGGCCTGAATTTGAGGTCCGTTTTGTGAGATTTGTACTCCGTAAGTGCTTAAGCCAACAACTAATGGTTTTGAGCCCATGTCCGAGCACGTAGAAACACGTTAGCTCCGATCATCATCCGGTATTTTTTGGAAACTGCTATAGACACCTGGCGGTCAAAATGTGAGTGTCTACAGAGCCCCCACTCTGACTGAGGCTTGGACAAGGCGAAAGTCAGAGTAGCTACCAGGCCAATCAAAGATTAAGACCTGGCAGACTTCCCGTCGGGTCGTTTATAGTCCATTAGACTTGCGTGAAGGGCTCGCCAGCCATAAGACAAAAATCATACCTAAGCTGATGATAATACCTCCGTGTGGAATTTGGACTTATCGCATAAGTCATGGGTGCGCCTATATGTGGGCTCATCTCGTGCTATTCCGGGGAAAATGTCGCGCCGGGCTATCTGCTGGGGAATTGGAGTTGTCGTATAAGTTCCGGGTGCGCCTGTATATGGGCCCATCCCGTGTTGATTCGAGAGAAGATGTCGTCTTGGGCTTTCTGCTGGGGAGATATGTGAGCTGCACGGTCTTGGGTCGTACTTGTATAAGTTACACAAAATTTTGCATGCAACACGTAGGTAAAACACATATGACTTGCGCTGGGGAATAAAAATGATTTTTGCTTAGTTTTGAAATCGAAGTCCTGAAAGCAACTCACGTGATAGGAAATAGGTTTTCAAAACTGAAGTGGGTAGAAAAGAAATTTGCAATTTAAATAGACCGAAATTTGACCTTGTTGAAAAGGATTTTTTTTTTCACATGGCTAAGTTTTGCAAATTTTAAAATGAAAACTTGAAGAGAGAGGTATACTGACAGACTCGAATCTGGACGTGACCGGACGAGTTGACAGACACGACTGAACTCTCGCGGGGTTGGACCGTGACTCGGTAGGGGGGTGGGCCACCTAATAAGACTCTTAAGTTGCACTATTCCGTAGCCTAGGCGAGTCGCAACATGGTCGGATCCTCGGAATGGGAAAGATGTGTACGGGGGATTGCAATAGTCTGTAATGAGACTGTTATAGTCTAGTGTTGTCCTGGATTTTTGATTTTGGGGTATATTTCCAAAGTGGGTATTGCCTCGAGTCCTGACAGATTCTTGTCTTCGGCTGAACCGAGTACTAGGACACAGTATAGAAAGGAGGCTAGATTTTTTTGAATTTATCTGGATTTTGTGAGTGGATGGAGGTTTTCTGCCTAAGAGAAGCCCCCAGGACGACGAAGCTAGCTGTTGAGAACATGATGGTGTCGTGATTGGAATGGTGGTGCTTTTTGAATGTGTGTCAATGTGGGTGGTTGTGCCTCTGTTGAAAGGCTGCCTACGTATTCACATGTAGTGAAATCAAACCATGCCGTAGTTCAGTGAATTGGAAGATATATTATGGTGCCTAGTCTAATAGGACTTTGTGTGTAACTAGCCATAACAATGGTGCAGGCTAGGTGCATTCCCAATGATGTCTTGATCAAAGGGCTAGAATGGTTAGGATATTGATCCTGTGACTATGAGCGTTGTCCGGGGTAGCCCCCCCAGAGGTGGTGTGAACTATTTGGGCATGTTCTATGTCGACCGCAAGTTGAGTTCCCGTGTTTGGGGCTGGTAATTGGCTTAGATGTTTTTGAAAATGTGGTGCTAGGAAGTAAGTGGCTTTGATGATTCGAAATCTGGAGCTCAATTTTGTGGAGCTAAGGCTTCGAGGGCAAGGTATTACAATGTGGCAGGAAAGGGGGAAGTCGAGTAATAATGACTCGGACTTCGATTGGGCAGGTTTGATGATGCGGGATCTGATTTTCATATGTCTGGCCCTAATGGTTAGGGGTGTATCCTATGGAGCTTGAATCCTCAAAATTCCGGGCTGTCTTTAGCCTGGGTCTCAGGAAGGTCTTTGTGGGTTGTAATGTGGGAAGGCCAGATGTGGTGTTAGCTGACCAGCTTGATTGTTTCTCCTCTATTTGATGGTATGGCTGTTGATAATTTTTGAACTGACCGTACCCCGGTCGAAGGACTTTCACCTGGGTTGACCGTTGACTACGGTCATGGGTATTTGAATTCTTTTTTGATGATGGCCTTGCTTTTTTGTTTTGGCCTTTTACTTTTTTTTTTCTTGGACTTTTGTTTTTTTTTTCCCAGCTTTTTTTCTCTTTTTTTCTGTTGGTCAGACTAACACCTAAGTTAGGGATAGTCAGTCTTATTGGAGGGGTGTTTACTGTGGGAAATGGGCTTGCCTCCTGTCTTGAACCCAAACTAGGAGACTACCTAGATTCGTCATAGGATTCGATACCGCTCCTGCTAAGTGTAGTTTTGTGGCTTTCTATGTCAGACATGGAACAGGTAAAGGAAAACACGAGTCTCATTTCCTGCGGTCGTTATAGATGTGCCTGTAATAGTCACGTGCATGTGCTCACAGTGTAGGATGGTGTTCATCATGTTCTCAGAAACACATAAGGAAAGTATATATGAGAAATAGAAAAGCTGATTTTATTGAATTTGAAAAGAGGACAGAATACAGTTGACTCTGACTCTGACTTTGACTTTGACTTTGACTTTGACTTTGGAAGAAATAGCACATCCTAGACTCGGACTCAGTCTCAGACTTAAATCAGATCCGGACTCTCGGGTAATGTTGTCATTAGTCGTCGGCTTCTAAGGACTCGAGTTGATGTCCAGTATAGCCTTCAGTGGAAGCTTCACCCAGATCTTCATTATGTCGAAGATCGTCTTCAATCCTAATGCCCATTTCGGTAAGCACTGCAAAGTTTGAAATGCCGGCATACCTAAGATGAACGCAGTAGGAGGGTAGGAGGTTGTTGATGAACACCTCCACTAGCACTTTCTCGCTGGGCTTATCAACCAGCTTCACACTTTCGGCCCGCCATCTTTGGAGATATTTGGTGAACCCTTCTTTGGGCTCTTGGGCCATCACTTCCAGAGTACGCATTGTAGTCTGGATCTCGGTATTATCAGCGTAATTCCGAGCGAATTCAGTCGCCACATCATCCCAAGTCGGGTATTTCTTGGAATCGAGCCTGTAGTACCAGGCTTTGGGGTGCTTTTCGAGGGAGGAAGCGAACAAGTGCTTGAACATGGTGGACTTCACCCCCATGACAACCATAAATTCCTTGAAAGCTCGGATGTGGTGGACCGGGTCTTCAGTACCCTCATATATCGGTATTCCTGTGAGGTTGAGGTTAGCAGGTAGCTCGTCATTCAGAGGCGAGTACGAACGAGCGTTTTCCGTATGGATCGAGTTATTTGTTGACAAATGGACCTGCTCTTCAAGTTTACGAACAACGCTGATTAGTTCAGCTATGGGCCCAGTGGGCTCAGATCCAGCAACGGGAGTCCCTTTCTCCATGGCACTTAGACGGGTGGCAAGGGTTGTTTGGTCGGCCCTGATAGTAGTCAATTGAGTTTCCATCTTGGCCAGCGCGGCCTTCAGTTCGTCCAAAGCTCCTTGCATCTTTTGATGTCTGGTTTGCGGTGGCCTGTCTGTAAGAATACTGCGTAATCAGTAAAGTTGCTTCGGAACTCAAATTCACCAAGGCATAGGAAATAGCACGGGAGGAAAGACGACTCCGGTTTGACTCGGGTTAGACTCTCCTAAGATAAATGTGTAGGGTGCGATTCTCGGAGTGACTGTGATTGATCGCTCCGTCGGAGAATAGCCCCCCAGGTGAGACTAAGGTCTCAGATAGGAAGCAGATGGTGTGACATCTAAGTGACTCGAAAGTGGGGTACGTGAGACAATACGTGTAAGACATGACCTTAGAGCAACCGTGATTGATCGCTCTGCTGAAGGGTAGCCCCCAAGTGGGATTTAAGATTTTGTTAATACTCGAGTGTTGGACGAGTGACCCTTAGACGTAAGGACCACGAACCTTTTGTTATAGGGCTATGCCTTGTAAAAGGTTGACTCGGAAAAGACACCTAGACGGGTGACTTGTGAAAGGTGGGCCTCCCTTAGAATTCGGCATGTGGGCCGAGTCCTGTTCGAAGAAAGGTCCATGTGAGACATTACCAGACTTTTAGACTCGAGTGTGTAAATGGGCCCTCCTTTGTAGGAGTATGTCCTACGTACGTGGGCCTTGCCTTAGTCTAATAAGGCAGACTGGGATAGGGAAGAAACTCGTGATGTAGGATCGACAGAGTTTCGACGCTAAAGACCTTGACGACTTAAGACATGACCCGACACAGCTAAATACGGGAAGTCCTAAGGAGAGGAAGGTTTTGAAAATGGATTGTTTTTTGAAAGTCCGAGAAAACTCAGGGAAGGGCCCGATTTTTCGAAAAAAATCGGAAAGTGTATCGGGCCGCAAATTTGAAAGTTCGAAAGTATTTTCGAGTCTTGAAATGGGCAGAATACCGGCTAGAAATAGGATTTTTTGAGTAAAATCATAAGTCCTAAATTCGGTATACGTCCCGGGTTTTGAAATTGGATAGTTTGAAAAAGATGCAATCTTTTGAAAAAAGACGGTTTTTGAAAACGACCTGGAAACCAAGTGGCACATAGTCACGCAAGCATTATAACGAAGCTATGTATGCTTTACACTAAGTCTCGGTCGGTCTATAGAGGGTCTATACCAGTGTACATAGTCTAGACGTTGATCGGAACGGACTTCCTAAGTCGAGTTGATCTTAGAACATGCCGCGAAACCCACTCGAATCGACTATGGACACCTTTGACATATCCATATTGGAGTACATCACGGTATAGTGGGATGTCGGTCGCGAGTACCGGCCCGGGAAAATATGGGTTATGCATGAACCGTAAAACTAAAACGCGTATAGTACTAGTCAAACGATTTCTATTCGAGTCTCACCCTGAGGATGCCGATGGTAAGTCACGCATCAGTTAATCCCCAGCGGAGTCGCCAAATTGTGGACATGACATAGGTCCACACCGACGCGGCCACGCGCGGGTTTGGAGAGGCGAATGAATCTCCATATGAGAATGGATCGAATTGAAATTTAAATCGAAGTGGAGTCGCCACCGAACTTTGTGGGAGTTCGGACCCGTTCGAGCCCACTCTATGTCGTAGTGGGCCATACACAAAGTATGGCCCATTTCCGATGTCAGAGTTTATTGGGCTCGTCCCTTTGCATTACGATACCGATACCGTCACTACCGGTTATCGTGTATAGAATGACTCTCGTGCGCCAACGGTTTCGGGCATCCGGAAACCGAGGTTCTGAGTAAGGGGTGAGGGTACGTGTTGGGAAGCCCACAAAGGACACCCAACCCCGCCCGCACATTAGTGGCCTCTACTAAGATATCGAAAGACTTTCTAATACGCGCGTTAGTAGTTCGTTGAAAATGCTTATGCAAACATTATTTTCCCGAAACGTGCAAGGAATTGAAAGGGTTTCTATGTCGATTTAATGCAATTAAATCTAACGTCGAAGTTGAATTTTAGTACAATAAAATAAACAAGGTAAATCGACAAGAGAACAAACGGTTAGTAACGGTATAACGATAATAACGATTTGCAAAGATGTAGAATAAATGGAATGATGTAAATAAGATGATGCGAAGTTTTGAAAAGTGATGTTTCACGTGATTGATTAGACACGCGTTGACCCAAGTCATAAAAAGTAATAACGAGACTCGAATAACACTATAGGACTTAAGGTATTTGTCGTGATAAGGGGCCACTCGACCGAGTCATTGAAGGACTCGATCGAGTGGACCTCTGAAAACACTTTTGTCCCGTATTTTAGACCCTACTCGATCGAGTTATTGGCGAACTCGACCGAGTACGTTGCCACTCGATCGAGTCATTGTGTGACTCGGCCGAGTGGAGGTCGAAAAACCCTTCTGTCTCGGTTTTTGGGGTGCTACTCGACCGAGTGGGCTAGGCACTTGGTCGGGTGTCCCCAGTACGAACTAGGGTTCGTTTGCAATTTATTATTGATTGCGAGATTGCTTTTCGATTTTGATAAATCGTTGACTCTGCCGAATCGGGCATAAATATTATATAATTTATGCTCGATTCGGATTTGATAAATCGTTGATTTGTTGAATCGGGTATAAATATCATGGGATTTATACTCGATTCTAATTTTGAATACTCGTCGTATCCCATATTCGATTATTGAATCGATATGAAATATTAGAGCGAGATAAAAAAAAGAATTGTTATAAGTCGTTTTAAGTTAACAAAAACGATATAAATTCCCTCCGCGTTTATAGTGTCGTATTAATTCTTGCGAATTGTTTGACATATATTTTAGCATCAACAAGAAATCGTGTTAATTAACTTTTTTGACTAAATCGTTAGATTCGACATCCAATTATTGAATTGGTATCGAATCTAAAAGATTGACACTTCTTAATTACGACGGACTCGACTTGATTCCCTCGGCTTCCCAACATCGTAATAAATCCCTAGGGATTATGTGATGTCGGATCCGCGTCAACGGGTTTCGACCCTTAATAAAAAAAAGTATGTTTCGAAAATAGTTTTTAGAAAATCGGTGAAATATGCGATTAATGATAACAATGCGGATAAAATAAAAACTGTTGTTTAAGTTGACTTGTTTCAATAATCATGTGATCGGGGTGTCGGGATAAGCGACCGGCAACGCTGGGTGCAATACCCTTGTATATTCGGGTTTTCTTATTCCGACATTCCTCACACTCGACACAAATTCACAAGTATTTTAGTGTCTTTTAATACTAGCGATTATTAATGATATTATGACGCGATAATAATAATTAAAAAAAAGAACAAAAACGACGACATAGACGACGTGCGACGCGAGGAGAAGGAGAAAGGAGAATAGAAGAGCGGGAATTGGCACCCTCAACCTACATGTTCTTGTTCTCGGACGGGACTCGTAGTTGTGGCTAGCACGGGAGTAATCGAGATGTAGGCTAAGTTGTGGTGGTTTAGGGTTTGTCTCCTAAGCTAGGGTTAGGGTTTGCAAGTGTAGTATTAGGGTTTGATTAGGGTAGAATTAGGGTTTTCGAAAAAGTGTCTTGAAGTGTGTGCATGGAGGGGTTTATATAGGCATAGCTATGCTCCTCCGGCTAGGGTTACTCGACCGAGTAGCCTCTTGACTCGGTCGAGTGGCCCATTCAAACGCAGTCGGGCTTGAATGAGGGCCCACTCGATCGAGTGGAGCTGACACTCGAACGAGTGGGTCAGCTGGATCGAGAGGTTTGGGCTTTGGACCTCGAATTGGATACCTTGTGGGTTTTGCTTTTGGTTTGGACTTTTTGATGATTGTGTGGCTGTTTTGTGTGCCTCGGAACGACTTTGACCGGGGTTGACCCAATCGCTAAAAGTCGGTTTTATTTCTGGTGTCAGTTTTGGCCCAAATTAGCCTTATTTGATTGGAAACGACCCATTGGGCCTGAATTTGAGGTCGGTTTTGTGAGATTTGTACTCCGTAAGTGCTTAATCCAACAACTAATGGTTTTGAGCCCATGTCCGAGCACGTAGAAACACGTTAGCATCCGATCATCATCCGGTGTTTTTTGGAAACTGCTATAGACACCTGGCGGTCAAAATGTGGGTGTCTACAAGAAGTAACAAAGTAAGGGAATCCATTTCAAGTAACAAGAGAGAAAATCATGTTATATACTGGAAGAATTCTATTCACTAATACGCCTTACGACAAAACAATTCCATAGGGGTATCATTTCGGGTTAGGTAAAGTACAGAACGAGTATATTTCAGGGTAAAATACATTGTTTAGCATATAAAAACATTAACAATATGTGAGAATAAAGAATTTTTAACTTATGCATTAATATTAGTGAAACGGTTCACGAAACTAATTTTCGGACCTATAAATAATCCTACGGAACATTCCGTAGTACAAAAGGTTTCCTACCACAAATCCGTCAGAATTCCGTAGGAGATATTTAAAGGAGCGACAGATTAGGATTCCGTACGAAATATCAGTAGGAACAATTACTTTCCGATGCTTTTCTAGATCCGTAGGAACTTTTTCGTTGGAATTAAAACAAGTTCTAGTAGTGCATGGCACGTTTGAAAATATAAAAGGACAGCCGAATGAAATCATAAGATCGGGGAATAATGTGTAAGATCAAATACCCGATACAGGCTAAAGATGCTAGATGGCTGCATAAGCTGATGTAGTCACTTATTTGTACATTGATCTCAATTTTATATATATATATATATATATATATATATATATATATATATATATATATATATATATATATATATATATATATATTTACCCTTTACCAAAAAAAAAATTAGGCTTAAAAAGGGAAGAACTCGGTAAAAGAAAATGGAGTAAAAAGTCCTACAACAATGCTTATAAGAAACAAGATGTTAAACAAGACAAAATCAAAATGATATGGGTGCGTAAAGATATACTGCTTAACCTTAATATAAGAGGACTCAACTTCGTTTGGGTAGCTAAGACACAAAAATGATTCTTTCAAGTTTACAAGACTACACAAGCAAATACGTGGTAACTAGACAGTGGGTGCTCGAGAGACATGACGGGTGATAAAAACAAATTTGTGGCACTAGAGGCATATGACAGAGGGAGTGTAACTTTTGGAGATAATAAGAAAGGGAAAATAATCGGCATTGGAAAAATAGGTATTTCAAAATTACACTATATTGAAAATGTGTTGCTTGTTAAAGGGCTCAAGCATAGTCTCCTCAGTATTTCTCAACTGTGCGATCGAGTAAAGAAAGTTTTATTCCATAACGATAAGTGGCGTATTATTCGAGAAGGATCTTCAAATGTAATTTTGGAAGGAAAACAGACAAACAATGTCTAGATAGCCGACATCAAAACTCTACCTGATAATAATGTTGTCGCCTGCATGAGCGTCACCGTCACATATCCACTTCTCTAGCATAAGATATTCGGTCACATTAGCCCGTTCAGCCTCAATAAGTTAAGATCTTGTTGAAGGACTGTCATCCATAACTTTTGGTATAAGTAAAGTCCGTGGAACCCGCGTGCGTTGCAAACATGTGAGATCATCCTTCAAGACAAAGAAGTTCGTTAGTACTACCAAACCACTAGAACTCGTTCATATGGATCTCTGCGGACCAATGAAAGTGAGTAGTAGGGGTGGTCATCGATATGTGTTTGTTCATGTGGATGATTTTTCTAAATTTTTTCTGGCCCGTCTTCCTTAGTTTGAAAGATCAAACCTTTGATGAATTCGGATGTCTAATGAAGCTAGTCTAAAACAAGTATAGTTAATATCTTATATCCATTAGAACATATCACGGGACCGAGTACGATAATCAATCCTTCATAAAGTTTTGTAGAGAACATGGGGTTGGGCATAACTTCTCGGCTCCACGAACTCCACAACAAAATGAAGTAGTCGAAAGTATGAATCGAACCCTTGAAGAAATGGCTCGTACAATGTTGCTATGCAACGGTTTTCCGAGGAATTTTTGGGCTGAAGCGGTAAATACCGTCTGCTATATTCATAACCGAGCAATGATCAGACCCATGCTTAAGAAAATGGCTTATGAACTATTGAGAGGAAGAAAGCCAAAAATATCACATCATAGATGTTTTGGCAGCAAATGTTTCGTTCATAACAATGGAAAGAATAATCTATGCAAATTCGATCCCCGGAGTGACGAGGTTGTGTTCTTGGGTTACTCTGACCATAACAAGGCTTATAAAGTATACAACAAAAGAACATTACGAGTTGAAGAAAATATTCACGTGGTATTTGACGAAACCGACTTGTTAGATCATCAAAACCAAGATGCATGAAGATGCTGATGATCCAAATTTCTAGCTTACAACGAAAGACGCACCAGATATTGAAGAAGAACCTAAAGAAATAGAGGGATCGAATGATGAAGGTGGTATGAAACAAGTAAATGTTGATCCAAATATATCTTCAGTAGAAGAACTAACTAAGAGTTATTCAAAAGCTAAAGATAGTTTAAAATCAACGTCAACTTCATATACTACTTCAAAGATATCTCTTAATTCATCTGCCAAGGTTGATATAACCACTAGTATGGATTCAGGGGGAACTCAAGGAAATACCACTAAGGTTGATATAACCACAGGCACCGAATCAGGGGGAATTGAAAAGATTACAAGTGATGTAATCCCCTAGAAAATATAATGCAATACAGTGGCGGAAACACTGCAGAGTTGGGATTAAAACACACTGACAAACTATATCTTATTAAAAGAAACGGTAAGTCAATACAAAGGCCTCTTTTTACAAAAGGGCTAAAAGTAAATTCTCCAAACGGGTTTATACAAATCCATAAATTATACGAATGAAGAAAGAGTAGGATCCATGCTACTCGCTAGCTCACACCCAAAACCCAGCAGCAATTACCTGTCATGTTATAAACATAACAGCCACGTCAGTGGGGAGTAACTCGGACGTTCTCCCAGCCATATTATATCATATGGAAAAATAATAGTATTATTATATCAAAATACTTAAAATGAGAAAACATTAAAAACGATATAATAAAAATAAGTTTTCGGAGAAAACTTAAAACACTTGCCAACCTACAAGTCAAAATCAATCGATAACAATAATATTCAAAAATGGCGTTATGGAAACCCGATCAGTGTGCACAAGGCTAGACTTTCACTAGGAGAATACTAAAAACTAGCTTCGAGAACTGTAGACTTAACTCATAACAGAATCCAGTCTCTAACTAGGCAACTCAACTATAACAGGACTGCGTGCAGCGAGGTCCTGGTTTAAGTAGTGCATACCCCTCCTAGACAACAAATATGTCTAGTTCAGCTGACGGCGACTAACACGATGCGATATCTAGCTTAAGGTCAAAACATACACTCTCCTGGGCGAAACTACGCCCAGTTCAACGACCAAATGTGCTCCAAATAGGCACACCGGCTTTATAGCTGATGGCAAAAACGTACATCCCAGACTATATTACTCTAACCCCACACTTGTCCTTATTCCATAACTCCAAAACAAGCCATTATCGATATTCAAAATAAATATAATCATTATGACGACAAAACAATAAACATTTTATATTAGAATGGAAACTTTCTATAAATAGAAACTTACTAATTTTAGAAACTTACTTAAAATAGAAATTTGGTATAGAAAATATATAAGTGATTAAAATAAGTGAAATGTATAAAATAACATTTCTAACGAAATCAACATTTATTATTATCGTCGTTATCGTAACTTTATTATATTTCTAAATTCGTTACTCAAAATACAAATAAAATATGATAAGTCAATATACAATATTTTATAAATATTTAGGAAATCGAGCTAAAACTATAAATTTTCAGAAAAGAGATATTTTAGGAAAAACGATATCAAAATTAATTGAGTCAACGAGTTTTATAAATGAAATGAATTTTAGAAAGGTTTCAAATTATTTTTAGAAAATAGTTTTTATTAATAAATAATACGGATTTTAATAAAAATAGTCAATCGGAAACAAATAGGAAATTATTAGTGAAAATAGTCTCGACTAAAAATATATTTAAAATAAAATCGACCATATTCTCATTTACTAGTATAAATCGTAAAACGAAAATTAATTTATCAAACAAGTATACAATTCTCGATTATAATATAAAAATACGATTTTCAAGTGGAAATTATAAATTTACGAAATATGAAGAAAATATGAAATCGTTATTATTTAGTTACTAGTGTCACGATAACCAACAAAATATTATAACGATCGTAAATAATTAAATTTACTAACGATTTATAAAACGATATCGAAAGTCGTAAAACATTTATAAGGCATACGATTTAAAATTAATTAGCAATAATAAATAGCTAAAATTAGAAAACCGAAGTTAAAATATTTACTACATACTACTACTCAAACATACAATATAAAATCGAGTAACGTCCTAAAGTTACCTCAAGTCGATATCCGAAACGAACTCGTACTCGTACTCGTCCTTCTTGATCAACCCAAGCTTCAAATCAGTATAAATGTCGTCCTTAAGCTCCAAGTTGTAGAACCGCTAGTCTTCTAAGCACGATTCACCACGACAAACGAGTAGACAAAATAAAAGAATGAGACGTACATGACACACGACGGAAAGGGAATGGATGTGTTTTAAAAAAAATAGAAGCATGAAGACCGAACTTAATCGAATCGGCAAATGCGATAGTAGAATGGGAGCAGAAATGAATAAGAAGAGGAAGAAGGAGAAAGAGGAGATAATAGAAGAGAAGAAAAGGAACGAAGAAGAAGAGCCAAGCAAACCGAACCGAAATAACGAAATACGAAATAAGAAGAACAGTAGATGAAGAACCAGCATCGTAACAGCAGAACGACAACAAAAACGACAGCCGCCGCAGGACGAAACAAACAGTAGTAGCAGCAACACGCAATAGCATGCAACAAAACACAAAACGCAGCAGTAACAAGACCAAAACAGCGGCATCGAGAATCGAAAAACAGCGGACGAGAACGCGGCATCAAGCAGCAGTACGCAGACACAAGACAGGACAGAAATCGGATGAAATACAGTAGAAGCATCAACGAGACAGCAGCAATAAAAGAAGAAAACGAAGAAGGAAGAAGGAAAGTAGAATGAAGGACAGAACAGCAACAACAGCACAACAACAATCATGCAGCAGCGTACATCAATGAGGATGGGGAGAAAGAACAGCAGAAATATCATCGGATGATAATCAAAGTCAGACAACAAGAAGAAGAAGACAACGAACGTAGCATGAACGAAACCCGGAAAAAGAAGCATCAAAACGTGAGAAAATGAAAGTGAAACGAAATAAAGGAATGAACTGATACAATAGCAGCGACACACAAACAGATGGAGAAGAAATCGAGCAGGAAGCAATACAAGAATGAGACGACAAAGGCAGCGAAATCGAACTAAAACGCAACGACATAACAGCAGCAGAAATGAGAAGAAAAAGAAAGAGAAAAGAAGAGGAAGGGAACACGGACCAACAAAAGGATCAGAAGGTCAAGTGCGCAGCAGCAGCAGCAAGACCATAGCAGCAACATCACGCAGCAACGACATGAGAAGAGGAGGAAGAAGACTAAGAGGTAAAGCAGTGGCACAGAAACGACACCAGCAGAAGAACGCAGCAACTCTGTTTTTGGGCTGAAAAAGAAGGTGATCGAGAGAGAGGAAGAAGCAGCGGCTTATTAAAGTTGAAAACATCAACAAAACAGACTGAAGAGGGGGTAAACGAAATGGTGTGAGGAGGAAAAGAATAGGAAACGGTGGGATATGAAACAAAAAGGCAGAGGGAGTGAATGATATTTATGAGAACAAAGGAGGTGAGTTGAATCAATCAGAAAAAAAAGTGGGGTAAGAGGATTGAGTCGGTGGAACCAAAAAAAAAAAGGAGAAGGAAATGAATTATGAACAACTAAATAAATTGGGTTAGAGAATACGAAATAAACGAATACCGTAAGGATAAGTTGACTGATCAACAAATCGAATTAAAAACAAGTTGATAAAATCATTAAATAATCCGGTCGATAAATAAAATGAGTATATAAAGTATTCAAGACGAAAACGAAGCTTATAGAAATAAATAATAAGACGGTGAAATAGAATTTCCCGATAAATAATAAATCTTCGATAAAGTGAATTAAATTGATTTCTCGAGGAAATGTAATAAATGTTTTGACGAAACTTAAAATAAATTAACTTCGAGCCGAAAATAGAAATTTGAGCTTAAGTATAAATAAATAAATAAATAAAATTTAGAATCAAAATCTCGGAAATAGACTTTTGATAAGAATTAGATTAAATGTATAAAATGAATCGAAAAAGAAATAAAAATATGTTTTAAATATAAGAGTTTCTGAGTCAAAAAGAATTTTAGGAGTTTGAAACGATTAAACAATAAATTCGTTTTATAATAATTTTGAGAATTACGAGTTAAGTCGTAAACAAAATAGAAATACGAATATAATTTTAAATTAATTCAATTTATAAAATCAGGGGTGTTACAAGTGAGGTTAATCTAACCTCAGACATAAACTCAGCAGAAAATTATGGGAAGAATAATAATGTTCCCACAAATCTTATAAAATGGAAACATCAGGAATCACACCCTACGTACAGATGCTATTCTAAGTGATTATCATAAAGGAATTCAAACCTGAAGGTCTCTAAGAAACCGTTGTGTGATCAATTCCTTCCTCTCAACTATAGAACCTAACAATATTAAGAGGTGCTCACCGATTCAGGTAGGATTGTAGCAATGCAAGAAGGATTGAGTCAGTTTGAAAGAAACAAAGTCTGACACTTAGTACCAAGACCATCAGGCAGAAAAGTCATAGGAACTCGTTGGGTATTCAGAAATAAACTTGATGATTCTGGATCTATCGTCAGAAATAAAGCAAGACTTGTAGTACAAGGCTATAATCAGCAGGAGGGAATAGACTTCGATGAAACCTTCACTCCGGTAGAAATAATAGAAGCAATCTGTCTACTTATAGAGTTTGCTACACATAAAGGATTCAAGTTGTTTCAAATGGATGTAAGAACAGCTTTTCTTAATGGATATTTAAAAGAAGTCTTTGTAGAGCAGCCGACGGGTTTTGAAAGCGTAGATCTACCTAATCACGTTTTCAAGCTAGATAAAGCTTTATACGGACTTTTGATAAGCACTAAGAGCATTGTATGATCTGTTATCTCAGTTCTTACTTTAGAACGACTTTAAGAGAGGATTAGTGGACAAAACACTATTTCTAAAACATGTCAAAATGGACACTTTGATCGTTCAAATATACATGAGCGATATCATTTTTGGCTCGACTAACGAAAAGTTATGCGACTACTTCTCAAATTATAAGCAATTTGAATTCGAAATGAGTATGATGGGTGAACTGGGATTCTTTTTGAGACTACAAATTAAACAGACAAAGGAAGGTATAATAGTGCATCAACAAAAATATGTGGGTGAGCTCCTAAAGAAGTTTGCCATGGACAAGGCAAAGCCGGCTGCTACACCCATGACTATTACTACAAAGCTAGATAGAGATGAAGAGGGTAAGTCAGTAGAAAATACTGCATATCGAGGTATGATTGACTCCTTGCTATATTTAACTACGAGTCCTCCCGACATTACATACAGTATGTGCGTATATGTGCACGATTCCAATCTGATCTAAAAGAATCACATTTAGTGGCTGTCAAACGTGTTCTAAGATAATTAATTGGTACCCAAAGTCTTCATTTAATCTGTCCTGTGCGTGATAACTTTGATCTCAAAGGATACTCAGATGCAGATCACGGAGGATGCTATATTGATCTAAAAAGCACTTCAGGAACCTTAACCTTTCTTAGATCAAGCATAATATCATGGGGTTCAAAGAAGCAGGCAACAGTGACACTTTCGACTACAGAAAGTGGATACATTGCTGCCTCTCTGGTATGTACTCAACTGCTTTAGTTACGACAAAAACTAAGAGATTACGGGGTAAATTTTGACTCTATACCCATCCTTTGCGATAATATAAGTACAATTGCCATCTCAAAGAACCCCGCACAACATTTTTGTACCAAACACATTGATATCCGCCTTTACTTTTTGAGAGACCGTGTTGAAAAGGGTAACATTCAACTTGTGTTTTGTCCCTCCAACCTACAAAGAGCTGACATTTTCACTGAGCCTTTGCCCAGGGAACAATTTGAGGAACTACGGTTAGAACTCGGCCTAACAGATGGAAATTGAGACAACTATTATTGTTTTATTTACCTCACATGATTGACGAGACTGGAATGATGTTAGTCTGTGTCCGTATCACTTTGATCCATATACAGGTGCATCTTAATTTTGCATTGGTAAGTTTACTTAAGATTTTTTTTCTTGATTTTCCTTTGTGTGATAACTTCCATAATGTGACATTATCTCATAGACCATATGACGTATAATTTCATCTCCATATATTCAAGTGAAATCTTGAATAATCTGGGTACTTCCAAATTGGAATTATTCCATACATGAAATTATACTTCGTACACCATCTATGGTATATCCTCCCTCATATAATATCTCCCCGATCAGATAAAATTTCTTCCATATTTCATACTAAAACCACTCGTCTCATTCACATTACACAATAAGGAAATCTCTCCTATAATTTTTTTAATAAATCCTTCCTCACAAGAATAAGATCTCTTCCATATTTCCATAAAACACATCATTACTCCCACCCTTTATTTACCCCCCCTCTCTCTCTCTCTCTCTCTCTCTCTCTCTCTCTCTCTCTCTCTCTCTCCCCCTCCCTCTTCACATTCACCTACTATCTTTACTTTTCAAATTTTATTTCTCCTTCTTATTTACCTTGGCTCCTAAAAAAAGTCATCATCATCATCATCCCACACAAAAAGAACCTTCGTTCTGCATACCGCGAGTTGATTCCTGACACATGGTCTGTCGGATCAGAAGACTCAGTCGAAGTGCTCAATGATGTGTTTGTGGTCGAAAAGTGGAAAAGGTCCATAAAAGGAGGAGAAAACGAGGAAGAAGAACAGAGGGTGTTGCATGAGAACGAGTTTATTCTGACTGAGTTTGACAATGTCCATCTTACAAAGCTTGAAAGTAATCAAGTTAAAAATGTTCTTAGTTACTCTCTTGTTTCGGGTTGTCGATATCTTGCTGCACAATTTGAGGAAAATCCATGTGTGTTACCCCTACATGACATAACTGCTCCCCAAAAATGGGCTAACTTGCTAGAATTAGGGCATCATGTATACCCTGTCCAGGTTGCTCAATTTTGGGCGACTCTGAAAACTGAAAATCAAGTGTTAAGTGCTAACTTTGGGGTAAAATATATAAAGATCACCATGCAAGACTTTGGTAAGATTCTGGGGTTCCATGTGAGGGGGCAAAAATCCAAGCCTGGATTGGGTGGAAAAACTATGATACTGAAAAAAAAATTGTCTATTAAGAAGTCGCTTGATCCTAAGGCAACTGAAAGCTCAGTCACGTTTGGAGCTTCGTTGACACCTATTGCTAAACTTGTATTTAATGTCTCATACTCCTCTTTGTTACCCAGAAAAATCGGAACCAATAAGCTTCATATACATCATATCATATTACTTCATCATCTCTTGAAATAAGGTACCAAAATCAACCTACCCTTTTTTAGTGTTTAGTCACATTGAGCATGTGTTGTCTGAACTCATGATAAGTGTATTTTGTAGTGCCTATTTTGTTGTGTTTGGTCCCTTTTTACCTTGTGAAATCGCTCGTTGGAGCAGTTTCTGGACTACTCATGCTTCCTTTAGTTCGTTTTAGGTTCCCGAGACCGTTCATGGAGAATTGGAACGATTCTGACTCGTTTCACACACTTTTGGAGCCAACGAAGAGAAGGAACGATCACTCGGTGCCTTGGATTCAATCCCGAGATCTTGAGACCCATTCCCGAGCCCCTTAGACTCGATCCCGAGCCCCGAGAATCGACGGGAAGCCCATGAGAAGCAAGGAGGGACCTTTGAGACTATAATGGAGGCCTACAAGGTCCTTCCCGGGCGGGAAGAGTACCCATCCCGACCGGGAAGGAGTGTGTGTTTACATAGGCTGCTGTTTAGGCCGTCCCGACCGGGACCATTCCGTCCCGACCAGGAAGGATGGCCCATCCCGACCGGGACCAATCCTTCCCGACCGGGATGGAGTAGCTGTAGCCGCGTGACTTTCTTTTCTTCTCCTTCACTCTTGTAACCTTATAAATACTTCTCCGTTGTATTGTTTAAACATCTTACATTACCATACATTATTATAAACTCTAGATAGACTCCTCTCATTAGCTTAATCTTTTCTCTAAACTTTTGTTAATCTTAGATTAATCTAGTTAATTAGTCTTGTATTAAGGGATTTCTTCAAGATTCATCCAAGATTGACAACCTTGGGAGTTTTATTTGGGTTTATCTTTTCAATACAAGTTCTCATCTTTTGTTATCCTTGTTAGTTGGTATAACTTCTTTTCTCTTAATCTTTGTTAATCCTCCAAGTTTTAATCTTTACTTATTGTTTATTGTTCATGTTTGTTCTTTATGGATGTTTTGATTATCATGTTGATTCCTCTTGTTAGTGATAGATTTAGTTTCATAATGTGTGAGTAGATTCCTTGTGGGGTTAGTAGGGGGATTAAGTGTAGATTATGGGTGATTAGGGTTCGATTATGAGTAAAGGTGATTCCTTTGTTGCTAGTCACATATTGGGCACACTATGTGTTTGTTGTATTGCTTGTGTGGGTAGTAGTGGTCAATGTTTCTCATACTTGTGTTCCTCTTCTCATTGTTCGACTAATTTGTGATTGAATCCTTGTGTTTTGAGTAGCATCTAGCATGAGTGTTTGGGTCTAGTCTTTGACACTTGAGTGCGGACTTTGGCTTTGGTGCGAGAGCGCAAACCGACCTTAGTAACTAAGAGACACCTACGCCCTTGATTACCCAATCACCCTACTACACTTCAGAACCCGACCTAACCCTACTCCTTCCCTTATTTGATTTATCCATCTCTTTAGTCATCTTCTCTAGTTTGTTAGTATCTTTAATCTCTTGTTGTTTCGATTAGTTTATGTTATACTTAGTCCATTGTTAGTCCACTTTCTTCACCTCCAACCATCTTAGTTTGTCAATTATCGTCTTCTTTGTGTTTGTTTGTGTGACTTAGCCTCGTTATTAGGTCGACCTAGTCTAGACACCTAGAACCGTCTCCGTGGACACGACCCGACTTACCCTAGCTACTAGTTAGGATTAGTTGGACTTTACTTGATGGTGGGGGACGCGGCAAAACCTTACCATCAACTCAAATCATACCAGATCAATGGATCTATCTATATTCCGTTTGGCATGTTGGTTTCAAAGGATCTTAAGTTTATGGGGGTGCTGGTGAGCAAAACCTCCCTTTATACCACACCATATAATGTTATGACCACCGCTTTTCTCAAACAAATGTCCATTCTTGATGACAATGGCAACCTACGAGTCAAGGGTAAGTGCTCATCTCAGAATGATATGGGGAAGGGGATTTTGCATGTCTTACCTGGAGTTGTACCTACTACCGAGGTCCTGAATAAACTGAATGAGATTGCTACACTTCTCACTGCCCAGTCCACTCTTGGGTTGACTGGTCCATCCATGGATGCTCTCAGTTGTCTTGAACACAAAGTGGACACTCTCACATCACTACTTACATCTACTTGTGCTTAATTTGGGGTGGGACTGGTAAGGTTGGAGGTCCACATGGATAGTTTTCGAGCTCGTATTCATAGTATGGGTCATGATGTTGCAACATTCAAGAAGGTCGATCATGAAATCGGGCATGGGATAAATGTTGCAGTTAATGAAGTGAAGTTCACTAACAATGGCCCTCTTGGACGCCATGGTGCAATTATGGATCGACTTCGTCGGATTGTAACAACCCTTATTTTCTATGACTTAATTTAATAGATAATGTGGAAAATTATCTAAGTCATTTAATTAAAATTATATCAGAGTGTAAATAAATCTGGATCGCTACGGGTCCTTACAATAAACGACAATTAATTAGATAGTCTTTATTCACTAGTACAAAATATAGATTGTATTTTTATACTAAACATATTATTAAAATCTCTCGCTCGATTTCCCCCATCGTCTTATACCTGCAAAAATATAAAACAGAGGCCGCTGAGCGGAACAACAATCAAATCGTTCTTCTAACATCACCTCATACACATAAGACAATCATGTGAATAACCAACAATATGCTTACAAATATATTAAGGGATATCACTTAACAGGTAGTTTCCTTTATTTAAATTAACCAACATGTGAGGTGATGAAAACGGTAAAGTTTAGAAGATGGGACATTGACAGCCATTTGTGTAACACCCCTGATTTTTATAAATTAAAATTTATTCATATTTTATTCTCTTTACGATTTAACTCGTGATTCTTAAAACTATTATAAAAAGAATTTATTTATTAACCATTTTGAACTGCTAAAATTTCATTTGTCTCGAAAAATCCTCCTATATTTAAAATATATTTTTATTTTTGTTTCCATTTGGTTATTCATTTAATTTCTATTGAACTTCTATTTTGACGATTGGAACTCTAAACTCTTTCAATTTGTGCTCGAATTACTATTTTTCAACTCGGAATCGTCTTAATATGATTCGTCAAAACATTTATTATTTCTCTTTGAGAAATCAATTTAATTTATTCCCGTCGAAAACTGTTATTATTATTTCTCCGAGAAACATTATCTATTCGCAAATGCTTATTTTAATAAATCTCGAGATACGTTTTCTATATTTTCTCTAACTATTTATATTTTCGAACTTATTAGTTGTCCCGAATATTTATTTTAGACTCGAGAAATATTTTATTAATGCGTCTTTTAATTGACCCAATTACTTACCCTCCTTCATCGATTTTAACTCGATTACTCGTGATTCGACTTTTGACCGGATTCGTCCTCCTTTTCTTACCTTTTGTTTAACGTTCTTGTACTCCCCCTTTTCCCTTCTTCACTATATGATTCATCCCCTTACTTTTCTTCCTTGTTTAACGCTCCATCAGCCATCCTCCTCTTAATTCTTCTTCAACAATCAGCATGCACCACCCTTCATCATCTTCGTTCTCCTTCTTTCACGTTCAATCTTTTCTTCTTCCTCTCCCCTACTTCTGTCAGGTTAATGTTGTTCTTGTTGCTTTTCATTTCTGCCACTGCTGTTGCTCGCCACTGTTGATATTTCTGCCGCCATTTCGCTGTTGAAGATGACAAAATTTGTTCCTTTTCATCTTCCTTTTTGTACTTGCTCTCTCTTTATCCTTTTCCCCCTCTTCTTTTCTGTCAAACTGCGTTAATCTCTCCGCTTTCCTCGTTGTTGTTGTTGGATGTTTGCCTTTCTTCTTATTGTTCTTCTTCGCTTCTGCGTTGAGGTTACTAGTTCTGATGTCGTGTTCTTATTGTGTTGATTCGTGACTCTGCTGCTGTTTCGTCTCATTCTATTGTTGTTTGCTCGTCCTGTTGCTGTCGCATTATTGTTGTTGTTCAATTGCTACACTTGATGCCGTTATTTCGTTCCGCTGATGTCGTCTTTTGTTGATCCGAATGAGGATACAACTAAAGAATTCAATGAAGCCACACTAGCTCCTAATGGTCCTAGTCCAGCCACATTAGCACCTCCTACTAGCCTAGTAGTGTGCCTCCTTCAATCAGTAGGCTAGCTCGTGTGTGGGTCGAATAAAGGAGCAAATAGTCAAGGTCATATGAAGGCTTTAACTTGGGTTCACACTCATTCAAGCATGGGGAGTGCACCGGAGTTAAGAGGATGATTGTGGGCTGATTGTGTTCACATGGGTGCCGCGTCTAAATGCATCTTGTTAGCTTTGTTTTTAGCTCCTAAGCTTTGTTATCATCACCATTAGAACTTTGTTTGTATCACCCTTTACCAGCCTGGTTAAGGGACGTTTTGTAGGCTATAAATAGCCATCAACTTGAATGAATAAAACACACAATATTCATAACACAAAACTGAGTAAAGCATTGCTTTTCTTTTACGTCCTTGTTGCTTACAAGACAAAGTCTAGAGTTAGTCGCGTTACAAGCTCTAAACTCGCTACTTCAATCGAGTGTTTGATTTAGCACCCGCTTTGTTGAAGTATAGGTCTACTTCACTAAGCATACTATCCCTTGATTACGATTCTATCATCCTCACAAACTATCCTTACAAGCTGTTTTGTTGCTTTTGTTTACGTTCATTTCAAAATACTATCAACCTTCACGTTTTTGTTTCAAAGTTCATATTAACTCACATCATTAGTGGTATCAGAGATTTGGTCTTCCTTTAGACATAAAGCATGACAGGAGTAGTGAACTTTGAAGACCCTAGCTTCTTGGAACACCTAAAGAAGGCGTTGGAGAACTACCAGCCCAAGAATTCTCGTTTCCAAGCAAGGAGGGAACCGGTGGACAAGATCAAAGTAAACGAACTTCCTGAATTCAATGGTGGTACTGATCCTGAAGTCTACTTGGAATGGGAGTGAAACATGGAGAAGCTCTTTGACTTCAAGGACTTGGAGGACGAGGAGAGGTGCAAATATGCAATCCTAAAGCTAAGCAAAGGGGCTTCCCTTTGGTATGAAGGGCTTAAGGTACAACGCACCAGGGATGGAAAGGGTAAGATTTCTTCTTGGGAGTCCTTAAAACGTAAGCTACGTAAAAGGTATGTTCCAACTACACATAAGTTATCCTTATACAAAAAGATTGCTAATCTCGTACAAGGAAAAATGAGTGTTAGTGAATACATTGAAGAGTTTGAGAACTTGGTACTAATGGGGGAAGTAGAAGAAAATGAAGAGATAAAAATGGCTAGGTTCTTACGTGGGTTAAATCGTAGTATTGCTAATACGGTTGATTTATGTCCTTATTCTGATTTTGATATGTTATGTGGTTTATGCTTAAAAATTGAGGCTCAAGGGAAAGCTAAGTATGAGAATGAATCTAGTAGGAGTCATACTTGGTCACGAGGTGAGGGGAGTAACAAGACCAATTCCGTTAACACTAATCAACCCCTTATCATTAAGAGTAACCCGACTCAACCCACAAACAAGACACCCACTGAAACTAGTTTGTCCAAAGTACGTTGCTTTAAGTGTCAAGGCTTTGGTCACTACAAAAATGCGTGTCCTAATAAGAGAGTCGTTACCTTAAGAGAAGTCATGTCTTTTAGAGAGGAGATGTGGGAGGAGGAACAACGTATAGGGGCTGTGTTTAATGAGGAGGAGGAAGAAGAGGAGGAAGAAAGAGAGGACTATGAACCCCCAACGTATGATACTGTTTTGGTACTACGTACACTTCATGCCAACCCCATCCCACACAACACCGAGCAAAGGGATCAACTATTCCACACTAAGTGTCAAGTTAATAACAAATGGTGTAGCTTGATCATTGATGGAGGTAGTTGCACAAATGTTGCCTCTACTGAAATGGTAACTAAGTTAGGCCTAACCACCACTAATCACCCTAGACCGTATGCATTACATTGGTTGGATGATGGTAACAAAGTAAGAGTCACAAAGCAAGTGAGGGTAGGTTTAACCATGGGGTCTTATGTCGATGAAGTTCTATGTGATGTCATTCCTATGGATGCGTGTCATATACTCTTGGGACGTCCTTGGCAGTTTGATAGGGATGTAGTACACCATGGGAGGAAAAATGAATATGAGTTAAGGGATAAAGGAAAGAAAATCGTTCTAAAACCCATGACTCCCCAAGCTGTTAGAGCTATGGCAACCAACAAAACTAAGAAGCCTAACCTTACCATATTTGCTAGTGAGAGTGAAGTAGAACAGGCTTTACAAGGGGGGGAACGTGTCTTTGTCATGGTGGCTAGAGAGGAACCCTTAGTAGTTGAGAATGGGCTTGGAGGAAAGCCATTTGAGGAGTTGTTACACGAATTTGAGGATGTCTTCCCTGAGGAATTACCGGTTGGTTTACCACCTATTAGAGGTATAGAACATCAAATCGACCTCATTCCAGGAGCAGCCTTACCCAATAAGGCAGCCTATAGGTGTAATCCAGAGGAGACTAAGGAATTGCAAAGACAAATTGATGAGTTAATGAGTCGAGGTTATGTACGTGAAAGCCTTAGTCCTTGTGCTGTTCCGGTCCTCTTAGTACCTAAGAAAGATGGAACTTGGAGAATGTGTGTGGATAGTAGGGCCGTTAACAACATTACCATCAAATATAGATTTCCTATTCCAAGGTTGGATGATATGTTGGACGAGCTTCATGGGGCTGTAATCTTCTCCAAAATTGACCTAAGAAGTGGGTACCATCAAATCAGAATGAGAGAAGGAGATGAGTGGAAGACAGCTTTCAAGACCAAACATGGACTCTATGAATGGACGGTCATGCCATTTGGTCTCACCAACGCTCCAAGCACATTCATGAGGCTAATGAACGAAATACTCAAGGCCTATTTAGGTCGATTCATTGTGGTTTACTTGGATGATATTCTTGTTTATAGCAGGTCTTTGGAGGAGCATATGGAGCACTTAAGGCTACTATTTACAACACTTCGCAAGCAACAACTCTTTGGCAAGAAGGAGAAGTGTGCTTTCTTTGTGGAAAGTGTAGTCTTCCTTGGCTATGTAGTGTCCAAAGATGGAGTGTCCGTTGATCAAACCAAAGTGGAATCCATCCGTACTTGGCCAATTCCTTCCACCATTACAGAAGTAAGATCATTCCATGGTTTGGCTTCCTTTTACCGAAGGTTCATCAAGGACTTTAGTACTATCACAAGTCCTATCACCGTATGTTTGAAGAAAGGTGCGTTTGTTTGGTCCAAAGCTGCCCAAGAAGCTTTTGAAGTCATCAAGGAGAAGTTGTGTTCCGCTCCTATCCTAGCTCTTCCTGATTTCTCTCAACCATTTGAGGTTGAATGTGACGCTAGTGGAGTAGGAATTGGTGCTGTTCTCGTGCAAAATAGGCGCCCCATTGCCTACTTTTCAGAAAAACTCAATGGAGCAAGGCTAAACTATTGCACCTACGACAAGGAATTCTATGCCATAGTAAGAGCTCTTGATCATTGGAGTCATTATCTTCGTACTAACCACTTTATTCTCCATTCAGATCATGAGTCCCTAAAGTACATCAATGGCCAACAAAAGCTAAGTCCAAGGCATGCCAAGTGGGTGGAATTCTTGCAATCCTTTCACTTCTCTTCAAAGTACAAAGATGGTAAAAGTAATGTGGTGGCTGATGCACTATCCCGCCGCTACACTCTATTATCTACTTTGGATGTTAGATTGCTCGGATTTGAAACTCTCAAGGATTACTACAACAATGATGCTGATTTTGGTGAAACTTTCACCAAGTGCAAGGAGGGAGCCTTTGACGAGTTTGTTTTGCAGGAAGGATTTCTTTTCAAAGGAAATCGACTTTGTGTACCCAAGCATCCCATTAGAGAATTGATGGTTAGGGAAGCTCATGGGGGAGGATTAGCAGGTCATTTTGGCATCATAAGAACCCTGGAGGTCTTAAAGGAACACTTCTTTTGGGCAAAGATGCAAGGGAGTGTCCAACATATAGTAAGCAAGTGTGTGACTTGCCAATTTGCCAAAAGTTCTTTCAAACCAGGAGTCTACATGCCCTTACCCACTCCTAATAGACCTTGGGAAGATGTGTCCATGGATTTCATTGTGGCCTTGCCAAGAACAGCTAGGGGGAAGGATGCTATCATGGTGGTGGTAGATCGGTTTTCAAAAATGGTTCACTTCATTGCTTGTCACAAAACAGATGATGCTAGCAATGTAGCTGACTTGTACTTCAAAGAGGTGGTACGTCTCCATGGAGTACCTAAGTCCATTGTTTCGGATCGTGATTCAAAGTTCCTTAGTTATTTTTGGAACACATTATGGAGGAAGGTGGGAACCAAGCTCTTATTTAGCACTTCTCATCATCCACAAACAGATGGACAAATCGAAGTTACCAATCGCACTTTGGGCACATTGTTAAGGGGCCTTGTGAGCAAGACTCAAAAGGATTGGGATGTCAAGCTTGCCCACGCTGAATTTGCTTACAATCGTTCTCCTACTTATGCTACCTCTCACTCTCCTTTTGAGGCCGTGTATGGAATCAATCCTTATATGCCCTTGGACCTGATTCCTCTACCTAAGGATGAGTTAGTCCAAAAAGATGCGGAGTCAAAACTTAAGGCTATGATAAAACTCCACGAGCAAATTCGAGAAAGGATCAAGGAGGTAAATGAAGCATACAAAAGAAGGTCCAATAAAAACAGGAAACCAAGACTTTTTCAAGAAGGTGACTTAGTTTGGGTTCACTTGAGAAAAGAGAGGTTTCCAAGCAAAAGGAAGAATAAGTTGATGCCACGGGCAGAAGGTCCATACAAGATCATATCAAAGGTGAACGACAATGCTTACAAAGTGGAATTGCCGGATGAGTATGGAGTTCATGCCACGTTCAATGTGGGAGATCTTTCTCCTTATCTTGATGATGATGGCATTTCAGAATTGAGGACAATTCCTTTTCAAAGGGGAGGAGATGATCCGAATGAGGATACAACTAAAGAATTCAATGAAGTCACACTAGCTCCTAATTGTCCTAGTCCAGCCACATTAGCACCTCCTACTAGCCTAGTAGTGTGCCTCCTTCAATCAGTAGGCTAGCTCGTGTGTGGGTCGAATAAAGGAGCAAATAGTCAAGGTCATATGAAGGCTTTAACTTGGGTTCACACTCATTCAAGAATGGGGAGTGCACCGGAGTTAAGAGGATGATTGTGGGCTGATTGTGTTCACATGGGTGCCGCGTCTAAATGCTTCTTGTTAGCTTTGTTTTTAGCTCCTAAGCTTTGTTATCATCACCATTAGAACTTTGTTTGTATCACCCTTGACCAGCCTGGTTAAGGGACGTTTTGTAGGCTATAAATAGCCATCAACTTGAATGAATAAAACACACAATATTCATAACACAAAACTGAGTAAAGCATTGCTTTTCTTTTACGTCCTTGTTGCTTACAAGACAAAGTCTAGAGTTAGTCACGTTACAAGCTCTAAACTCGCTACTTCAATCGAGTGTTTGATTTAGCACCCGCTTTGTTGAAGTATAGGTCTACTTCACTAAGCATACTATCCCTTGATTACGATTCTATCATCCTCACAAACTATCCTTACAAGCTGTTTTGTTGCTTTTGTTTACGTTCATTTCAAAATACTATCAACCTTCACGTTTTTGTTTCAAAGTTCATATTAACTCACATCATTTGTGCTGTTGTTGAACTCTGTTCCGAGTCAGTTCTTTTTCCCTCTGTCTGTTCTTCTTTTGTTTGTGTCGTGCGTTAATCTGCTGCAGTTACCAGGGGCGGACCCAGGGGTTTGCACCCTTGGGTTTTCAATTTATTTTTTAAAAAAAAAATAATGAATCATGTTACTTGCAAAATTTGCGCGAGTAAAGTGTAACAAAAAATGTTGTAGCTTAGTGGTAAGGAGTGGTTTGTTTTGGTAGAGATGTCGTGGGGGTTTAAATCCCCTTATGCACATTAATTATCAATTTTTTCTCCATTTATTCCGCCGCCCCTTCTTCTTCTTCACTAATTTTGGGTTCAATTCCCCTTATGCACATTAATTTATTTATTTATTTCATTTATTCCGTCCACTCTTCTTCTTCGTTAATTTTTCAAAAATCCCTTTTCTCAAATATTAATTCCGATCTCAATCTCGTAGTTAGATTTGTTGATGTCAATTACTCGTACTTGTTAATTTAATTGTGATTCCCAATTGTGGAATCCTAATTTTGAATATGAAAACAAGTACTTGGTTTTATGTTATTTATTCATAATGTTTTTCAATTACTAGTTCATTGTTATAAGACGAAAAAAATAGTAATTAGTGTTAATTAACAATTTTATATTTGTTTTTCACTTAAACTCGTATACATTTAATAAATTAAATGGGTTTTATAGTTACAATAAGAGGGCATCGATAATAATTGAAATTTTTTTTTGATGATGTCTATGGTTACAATAGAGAAAGTTGGAGAGAAAATACAATTATTTCTGATTTAAAAATATATGTAAAAAGTATTGCGTCGAATAAAATTAGGGACAACGAAGAGTAAACACGTGTATTTATTTATTTTTTAAAAGTGAACTCCCTCTCTTAAATTCTTGGGTCCGTCACTGTCAGTTGCTATTATTGATGTCATGTTACGACTGTGTACTACTTGTCTCGGTTTACTGCTATTGATCGTTGATGCTGCTTTATTTCGTTAAACCGCTATTTGTTCCTCTATTCTATCTCGTTCTTATCTCCTTCTCTTCCTCATTATGTTGTTGCACCTGCTACTGTTGCTGCCCGAGGTTCATGTTGTTTGTGCTTTTGTTAGAGAACTTCACTTCATTGACGCTTTTAAAAATCCCTTGCTTTTGTGACGCTTTGTCATTGACGCTCTCATAGGGTGTCAACCTCGTAATCTTCCCTCTTTTATATTGTGACATCCTTTGATGTCATAAATAAAATTTGCCATTATTATTTACCCAAATCCCACAAATTTTGTTTAAGCGCTATTGTGAAAAAATTAAACCCCAAAATAAACCCGCTACTATTCATCCTTAATAATTCATTGTCTCGCTTATTCATCCCTAATAACTCCATAAATTCCCCAAATGAATCATTCCAATTCCCCTTTCATCAATCACCATACCGACCACAAGCACCGTCGCGCGACCCACAAGAGGAAAACATCACCGGTAGCCAACAGCAACACCGTGCTCAGACCAGGACTTCGCCGTTCATTCTCAGATTCCGGTCACCGTGATTCGTGCCTCCTCTGTTCAGAAATCGCTGGAGCTACCACTTAGAGCAGCGAACCAAACTCTAAAATCATTCCGCACAACAGCGTTACGATTTTGGAATTCATCCCTAATTTCATCAGGTTTGTTTTTCAATTTTTTTTTGCATATGTAATTTTGATATGAATAACCAGTGCTTCTTGTATATTTGTATGCAATTTTGATATGAACCAACACGCTTCTTCTTGTTGTTGTTCTTTCAGCTGTTCAAGTGCGTTTTGCAATGTAATCATATGGAATTCTTCATTTTCTGCTAAAATTATAACCAGTGCTTTTAAACGTGTACGTAATCGTATGCAATTATAACCAGTGCGTTTTGAAAATCGTCATTGGGGGCAAAACCATCTTTTGCAACCGAGTCTAACCCAGTTAGTCGAAACCCGGAATTCAAAACAACCAAAATACATCCAAATACACTCAATAACTAAGTCAAAATGGAATCCGCTTTAACCTCAAATAAACCGGATATCAATCCGTATTTTGATTAATTCGCGATACGCGCGATTTCAACCGCGCGTGACAAGGCGTCCCAGAACTGAGTCGCCCCAGCCGAGGCATCCCAGTATTGAACCGCCCCCCTTCGGGCGTCTGAATCTTGGGCCGAAGCATTTCGCAAAACCTTATAAATACACCCTCACATCTAACATTCGAAGGTAACATTTCATTCTCTCGAAACCTTATTCTCAGAAAATGTAATCCCCTAGAAATTCTAACGCAATACAGTGGCGGAAACACTGTAGAGTTGAGATTAAAACACGCTGACAAACTATATCTTATTAAAAGAAATGGTAAGTCAAAACAAAGGCCTCTTTTTACAAAAGGGCTAAAAGTAAAAATCTTCAAACGGGTTTACACAAATCCATAAATTGCAAGAATGAAGAAAGAGTAGGATCCATGCTACTCGCTAGCTCACACCCAAAACTCAGCAGCAAATACCTGTCATGTTAAAAACATAACAGCCACGTCAGTGGGGAGTAACTCGGACGTTCTCCAAGCCATATTATATCATATGAAAAAATAATAGTATTACCATATCAAAATAGTTGAAATGGAAAACATTAAAACGGTATAATAAAAATAAGTTTTCGGAGAAAACTTAAAACATTTGTCAACCTGCAAATCAAAATCAATCGATAAAAATAATATTCAAAAATGGCGTTATGGAAATTCAATCAGTGTGCACAATGATAGACTTTCACTAGGATAATACTGGAAACTAGTTTCGAGAACTGTAGACTTAACTCATAACAGAATCTAGTCTCTAACTAGGCAACTCAACCATAACAGGACTGCGTGCAGCGAGGTCCTGGTTTAAGTAGTGCATACCCCTCCTAGACAACAAATATGTCTAGTTCAGCTGACGGCGACTAACACGATGTGATATCTAGCTTAAGGTCAAAACATACACTCTCCTGGCCTAGGCGACACTACGCCCAGTTCAACGACCAAATGTGCCCCAAATAGGCACACCGACTTTATAGTTGATGGCAAAAATGTACATCCCAGACTATATTACTCTAACCCCACACTTGACTTTATTCCATAACTCCAGAACAAGCCATTATCGATATATACAAAAGATATAATCATTATAAATTATATGAGGATAAAAGGAATATACATTTTATATTGAAAGGGGAAACTTTCCATAAATAGAAACTTACTAATTTTAGAAACTTACTTAAAATAGAAATACGAAATTACTTTTTCCTAACGAGCCTTTATTCAATCCTAACGAATTTTCCTGCATTTTTCCACTTACGCCCCTTTCATAAACTCTTAGCCTTTCATACAAGATACAATTTATTTGTCTCATCTTTGTTTTTATCGTTCTATAATCAATTGACGTTTCCGAATTCGATTAAAGATTCTAATCCGACTATCAGTGACATAATATCGATTATTTATTCACCTAATTATTTTATTTAATGTATTACTCCATAATATTGTTTACTTAATAATTATTTACTCTTAATTTTTGTAGGGTTAAAATTTAGGGTTTATATGTATATAAAAAATTATATTATTGAAAATATAAAACTATGATATACTATAATTTATATAAAATATATATAAACATTTAGAAAAAATAAATTAAAAAAGAAAAGAAGAAATTTGAAACAGAATACTCCGTGATGACAAATTGAATTTGAAAAAAAAAAAACCATCTTACACTACGGCCACCATACCCCACCCCACCCAAATCCACCCACCACAACCGGACATCAGCCGTTTCACCACACTGACCGTTCTCGATTGGACAGAGTTTGGTATCGTGTAGGGTTCCGATGCTTGTATTTTGGATGTTGGTTGTTCACGGGGTAGGTTAATGGGAGATTGGATTAGGAGATTTTTTTAGAGAGAATATGAAATAAGTTTTGAGAATGTGATGATTAAATGACAAGGGTAAATCAGTAAATTGTCGTTAGAATTGAGCAAAACCTCGTTAGAAAAAAGCACGACCCTAGAAATATTGTTATAAAAATATGTAAGTTATTAAAATAAGTGAAACGTATAAAAAAATAGCATTTCTAACGAAATTAACATTTTATTATTATCGTCGTTATCGTAACTTTAATATATTTCTAAATTCGTTACTCAAAATATAAATATAATAAGTCAATATTTAGTATTTAAAAATAATTAGGTGTGGACATGACGAAGGTCCACCCCGACGCGGCGAAGCGCGGGTTTGGGTAGGCGAATGAATCTCGTGGTAAGATTATTCTCGGGTTCGAAATTTAAGTCAAAATGGAGTCGCCACCGAATTTTGTGGTTATTCGGAACCATTCGAGCCCACTCTATGTCGTCATGGGCTATACACAAAGTAAGCCCACTCCGATTTCAGAGTTCATGGGGCTCGTCCCTTTGCATTGCGATACCAATACCATCTATACCGGTAATCGTGTAAAGAATGACTCTCGTGCGCCAAGGGTTTCGGACATCCGGAAACCAAAGGTTCTGAGTAAGGGGTGAGGGTACGTGTTGGGAAGCCCACTAAGGACACCCAACCCCGCCCGCACATGGCGGCCTCTACTAAGACATCGTTCGTGTTCGTGATACGCGCGCTAGTAAAATAATTAAATGATATGCAAACAGCGTTTTGACTAAGCATGCGAATTTTGCGTTAACTACGTCATTTAATGCATCTTATTATTGGTCGAAATGGTTTAGCATGCGAGGTTCATTTATAAAGCGTAAAGCAAGTAAATAAACAAAGCTCGAAAGGAAATAAAAGCGTACAAGCTACACGGGCGGAAATACAACCCGGAATTCACAATACAACATAACGAAATAACATAAAATAAAGGTAGAACGGACCCGTATGAAAACTAGACCGCGAAATATGTAGATGGACTAACCCCGCTTAAATACGTATTATGTTACGTATTAAACGAAGGACGGAAATATGAGACTGTGGCGTATTACTAGCCTAATCTCACATCCCGTAGTCTTGTCCCGACTTATCACGTCAAAGTGGTCAAAGTCGTTCTACGTGTCGTGATGTGTAGGTTTTGAAAAATGAGGAGGGTCATGCAATGGTCTAAAAGTCGATAAAGAACGGGGCTCGAAATATGTGTCCAAGCCCTCGGGTTTGCGTGTTATGAGACCCACTCGATCGAGTCATTGACTGACTCGGTCGAGTGCACCATTAGCGTGGCTACTGACCACTTTTTGGGGTGCTACTCGATCGAGTGGCCTATGGCACTCGATCGAGTGCCCCCTGTACGAGAGGTAACTCGCCTCGTTTTATGACTTGAAATCGATAGTCGGCCTAACCAAGTACGAATATTACGTGATTCGTACTTAGTGCGACCTCCGGTATTATAATCGTGTATGAACGATTATAATACCGTCATCGGGATTTTATGAAAATGCTTTATGTTAGATTAGGAAATTTTGAATTGATGACGAAATGTATCCCTCTACGTCACGACATCGGAACTAACCCTTTCGGGTTACGTGATGTCGGTTTTCGTGTCAACGGGTTTCGTACCAATTATGGAAAGGGGATTAAATCCGTTCAACTACGACGGATCATGATCTCGTCACGCCCTTGAGTACATTAGGGCGGGGCTCCTCGAAAGGGCTCCACCTCCGTCGTTGCTCGTAAAGGGATTAGACGGACCAAAAGTGATCATCGTAGTCAAACGTTTTAAAACCGATTTTGATACTAGTTTACGTATACACGGTATTAATAATGTAAACAATGATAAAATGATATAAAACAAAGATATAAAAATGCAAAAAAATGTTAGTGTTAGTGTTGTGATGATCATGACTACAATACAATAAAAATAAACAAAATGACGGAATAAATAAAGATCGAAGGAGAAATTAGAACACCCTCAACATACATGCTAGTATAGGACCTCGGAAATGGACTCGTGAATAGCGACAAAGCTTGAGAGTATCGAGGATGTACGCGAGTTATGGTGTGTATAGATGTGTGTGTGTATGTGTTGGCTTCCGAGGGTCAAAGAGGCTCGGATATGGTGTGTTTTTGGCTTAGGTTTGTAGTGTAGAATGTAGGGTTGAAGTAGGGTAAATATGGCTGAAAAATGTAGGGTGAAAGTGGGTAAAAAAGTCTGAAATGCATGGGGGGGGGGGGGGGGGGTGAAGCGGTATTTATAGACTTTACCCCTCGACCTAGGGGCACTCGATCGAGTGGCCCTAGTGCACTCGATCGAGTGCCTTCGCAAATGGGCCAAACCCGGGTAAAAAGGCTCCACTTGATCGAGTGAGGTCAATCCACTCGATCGAGTGGGTCAAAACGGGTGAGATAAATAAGGGAAGGTTGACTTTATAGTTGTGATTGCTTTTTTGAATTTTATTCTTTGCGCCAATCTGAACTTGGCTGACTTACGAGACGGTTTCGCCTTTGACCGGGTTTTGACCCGGTCGCCAAAAGACGGGAAATATTTTTGGTGTCGGTTTTGGCCCAAATTAGTCTTATTTGACTCGGAACGACCCACTGGGCCTGAATTTGAGGTCCGTTTTGTGAGATTTTTACTCCGCTAAAAGTCCATGTCGGATATTATGAATTTCGAGCCCAAATCCGAGTGTACTAAGTCACGTTGACGTCCAATCATCATCGGGTGTTTTTCGGAGATTACCATAGACACGTGGCAGTCAAAACGCGGGTGTCTACAGAGCCCCCACTCTGACTGTGGCTTGGATAAGGCGAAAGTCAGAGTAGCTACCACGCCCGCTAAGACCTGGTAGACTTCGGGTTGGGTCGTTTATAGTCCAGTAGACTTGCGTGAAGGGCTCGCCAGCCATAAGTAGAGGGTCATACCTGTCCTGATGATGATAGCTTCGCGGGGAGTCAGACTTGTAGTATAAGTCCTGGGCGCGCCTATGCGTGGGCCCGTCCGTATCATTTCGGGAAAAATGCCTCCTCGGGCGTTCCGCTGGGGAAGTATGTGAGTTGTACGAGCTTGCTTTTGAAGCCTTGAGTCGTACTTGAGCTGATGATGATGCTCCGTGGGGAGTAAAGCTTGCCTCTTTTGGGTAGTAGGTGTACCCGTATGCCGACACATCGCACTTTGGATGTAGCACACCGGGGAAAAGCTAACTCCGTTGGGGAAATTAAATAGTTTCGCGGGGACTTGCTTCTGAAGTCTGGGGTGTACCTGTATGCTGACACATAACAACTTGCATGTAACACGTAGGTAAAATGTTGACTCTCGCTGGGGAGAAAAAAGATTGAAAATTTTGGAAAGACAAAAATTTTGACTCAAAGAAATTTTTAGAAAATCTTAGGAAAGCTCGGGACAGCTTGATTCCTATTCTGGGTTCAAGTTTGAAATCAGGCCTGCGCGCGCATAGGGCCCAGCTTGCTGAGGAGGCAGGGTAGTTAGGTTTTCTGTTAGGTTTTCCCATTATAAATATGGGGGTCCCTGCTTCAGTTTCTGCATCACAACTCAAACTCTCCTTCTCCTTTCTCAAAATCTTGTAGACTTTCAAGAGAGCTTAGAAATCTCCGCTATGGGTATTGATCATTTGACGGCTATGCTTCTCGCCTGGTCCCAATACTTTCGGAACGAGGAGAAAGTCCGGCTGACTCAGATGGGGATAGTCAATCTATTCCCTTTTCAACGTCTGATAGTGGATTCGCACTTTCTGGATGCCTGTCTGTCGTTTTGGGACACCACCCATCACGTGTTTGCATTCCCGAGGGGCGAGATGTGTCCTTTGCCCGAGGAGATTGCGGCCATAGGCGGCTGGGGTCTTGCTATTCAGCCTGCCATTCCCCCATTCTACCCGGATCCGAGGAGGAGATTAAGGGAGTTTTTGGGGTTGTCTCATGCTGAGGCAAACCGAATGGTGCAGGGAGATACCGTTTCCCTGTTTGACCTGGCCGACAAGTTCATGAACCCAAGGGATGTGAGGGCCACCCCTGCTCATAGGCGTAGGGCATTCGCCTTCTGCATGCTGCACTGCTATGTCTTCGAGGGGCTGATGGAGCTTGACTCATGCAGGGGTCAAATTAGGCTAATTGGAGTGGTTGACCAGATGGAGACTGGTCATAGCCCTGCTTGGCTAGCCACTGGGGAGATCATCACGGGTCTGGATGCTAGACGGCTTGACCCAACTCGACCGCTGACGGGGAGTACCCGTTTTCTGCAAGTATGCACCCCAATTTTTTTTTTTTTTTTTTTTTTTTTTTTTTTTTTTTCGTTCACGTTTTGCGCGAATTTTCCGATTCTCGTAAGTCACTCGATCGAGTGGACCTGTCACTCGATCGAGTGACACTCGTACTGGGCTACTGCCTGTTTTTGACAGGCTTACTCGATCGAGTCAGCTGCTGTACTCGATCGAGTGGGCTGTAGCGGACCACTCAATGGCTTACGAAGCTTGCGTATGCTTTTCAGATATGGTTGTCGGAGCGGTTATCGATCATAGAGACCCCTCCGAGCATTTCCAACTATCGGAGCAGTCAGATTAGCTCCCGAAGGCGGAAGATAAGCTCGAGTCACCGGATTGATCGAGCTTACTGGGACGAGGAGTTGGTGTTTCACGGGGGTCCCTTGATCAGGTGGACCGTCGCTTGGTGGTTTCTCTCGAAGTTGACCGGGTTGGCTAAGAGAGACCAAGCCCGGTATCTGACGTTCCTGTCCTTAGACTGGACAGTTCACATTTATTTGGACCGTCTCCTAAGGCAGTTCGGTTCGTCTCAGCGCATCCCTGAGACGGAAGCCATTATCAGCGTCCCGCTCCAATTGACGGACGCTATGTGCGACACTTGGTTGCAACGATGGTTCACTCGTCCCACATGGACGGTACCTAGCCCTTGCCAATCCGCTTGGGTATCACGGGCTTATCAGAAATGGACTTCTGAAGAGTCCGAGGAAGCTCGAAAGGCCTTAAAAGTTGATGAGGCCATCGAATTGGTTCAGCGTGAGTCGGCGAAGGATAACAGGGACTTCTTCACCGGGGAACACATTCCTGAGACCACAGTCCGGGAAGAATCGGGTCTTAAGTCACAAACTAAGACTCGATCTAAGGAAGTCGGTTCTAGCAGCACTCGAGGGCAGACTGACTTGGAACGACGACTTGGGCCGAGGTTGGCAGTCCGGGACCGACTTGGTCCGCGTGACCGGCTCCCTGAGCCCGTCAGGGCTCGACTTAGGCCCATTGATATGACAGGGGAGTCGGGCTCAAACACTCGAGCCCGAGCTAGGGAAGTTCCCGTGGTGATTCGGGAACGCTCCCCTCCGCGTCGTCGTCAGTGGACGACTAGGGATGCCAAGGACAAGGGGAAGGGCAAGATGCCCTAAATGCCGAGTCCTTAGATTTATTATTATTTAAGTATTATTATTATTATTATTTGTGTGCCCTTTTTTGTATATTTTTTTTGAATTCCTGCATTTTGTAATTTCCCGAGTTTGTCGGGATTTTTTTTTTTGAATTAATAAAAGAAGTTTATTATTAAACCGCTCCTGTCTTTTCTTGATTGCATTGGTTGTACCCTTTTGAGGGGCTGCCTACGTATCCGCGATTAGCAGAATCAAACCAAACGTAGTTCAGGCATAGGAAATTTGCAATCTCGAATTACACCAAGACTATTGGTTCAAGATGTTTATGACAGTAGAATAAATAATTCTAGCTAATTGACTTGCTTTTTGTAAAAAAAATGATTTGATAAAATTTGCTAATGACATTGAGAAATGGCTAAGGGTAGTAACGCTTTAGCTAGTCCAGGTTGGTTGGGTTGACAAACTCATTCCCGTCCAGGTCCGTCAGCATCACTGCTCCCCCTGATAGGATTTTCTTCACCAGATATGGCCCAGCCCAATTGGGTTTGAATTTTCCCCTCAGGTCAACTGGTAGCAAAGCCCGGATTGAATTAAGGACTAGGTCGCCCTCCTTAATGTGTCTGGGCCTTACTCTCTTGTTGAAGGCCCGTTGGATCCTCTTCTGGTAGATTTGGATGTTATTGAGGGCACGAGACCGTCGTTCGTCTAGTAGAACCAGTGAGTCATATCGTGCTCTAACCCAGTCCGCTTCGGGTACTTGACTTTCTAGTAGAATTCTGAGGGACGGTACTTCCAGCTCGACTGGTTGGACTGCCTCCATCCCGTAAGTTAGGTAATATGGTGTCGCCCCGGTTGCGGTGCGAATTGACGTTCGATATCCCCATAGGGCAAAAGGTATTTTGTCGGGCCAGTCCCGGTAATTATCAGCCATCTTTTTGAGTATGGTGACAATTGTTTTGTTAGCCGCCTCTACTGCTCCATTTGTTTGGGGACGGTAAGGCGAGGAAGTATGCCTTTGGATTTTATACTTGGTCAGTAGGGCCGCAGTCTCGGCTTGAAAGTGAGTCCCGTGATCACTGATAAATTCAGACGGAATCCCATATCGACATATTATCTTGTTCTGGATGAACTTGGCGACATGCTTGGCAGTGAGAATGCGATATGATTCAGCTTCGACCCATTTGGTGAAATAGTCGATAGCTACCAAAATAAAGCAGTGCCCACCGGTACCCGAGGGATTTATTTTCCCGATTATGTCGATACCCCACGTTGAGAATGGCCATGGTGACGTCATGGTATAGAGTAGTGATGACGGCATATGTTGCACATTGCCAAAGATTTGACAGTTATGACAATGTTTGACATACGACCGGCAATCGGCTTCCATGGTATTCCAATAATAACCGAGCCTCATGATTTTTCGGACCAGCATGTGGGCATTCATGTGTGGGCCGTTCTCACCATCATGTACTTCGGCCATAACCTTTTCAGCCTTATACTTGTCAACGCAAAGGAGAAGAGCCCCCTGTGCCGTTTTCTTGTACAGTTGTCCGTCGTCGGTGCGGATGAACTGGGTGGCTAGCCTCCGTAAGGCTTTCTTGGCTCGACCTTCCATCCCGGGAGGATATTCTCCGTTTGTCAGGTATTTGAACACAGCCTGGTACCATGGTTCGGGATCAGTTAACTCAATGTCTTCGATGTCGCAGATGTATGCTGGCTCGGACCGTCTTTCGACGCAAATTGGCATACTAGTCACGTGGTCGGGAATATTCAGTAAAGATGCCAATTTTGAGAGTGCATCTGCGAACTGATTTTCTTCCCGGGGCAGATATATGTATTCTACCTTTTGGAATTATTTCTCGAGATCCCGTACTCGTGCCTGGTAGGCCACGAGATTAGCATTTCGAGTTTTCCATTTTTGAAGTGCTTGGTTAATGACCAAGGATGAATCACCATGTACACGAAGATTTGTAATCCCCAGATTGGCGGCGGCTTGTAGCCCGTAAATGCACGCTTCATACTCTGCTGCATTATTGGTAACATCAAAGTCCAGTTTGATGGAGACGGGAGTATGTTCCCCTTTTGGTGAAATTAGGAGGATCCCGACTCCGAACCCTCGAAAATTAGATGCACCATCGAAGTATAAATCCCAAGTTTCAGTATCAGTATGGAAAATATCTTCATCTGGGAAGGACCAAGTGTCGGTGTATCCTTCCTCGGTTATCGGGCTATCGGCGAGAAATTCAGCTACTACTCGACCTTTAATAGCCTTTAACGGTACAAACTTTAAGTCGAACTCTGCCAACATTAGAGTCCATCTAGAGATTCGGCCGTTGAGAACGGGCTTTTCGAAGATGTATTTGATGGGATCCATCTTGGATAGCACATGGACCTCGTAACTGAGCATATAATGTCGGAGTTTCTTGGTGGCCCAGACTAGAGCGAAACACGTCTTTTCGAGCATGGTATATTTGCACTCATACTCTAAAAACTTTTTGCTGATGTAGTAAATGGCTCTTTCTTCGGAGTCAACTGTCTGAGCCAACATAGCCCCCATGGCTGTCTCGGTCGTCGTTAGGTACAACGACAGAGGCAAACCGGGTTGAGGTGGCATTAAGACTGGCGGTGCAGACAGAATTTCCTTGATCTTGTCGAAAGCAGTTTGGCACTTGTCATCCCATAGTACCCGTTCTCCTACTTTCAATTTCTTGAAAATTGGTTCACATACCATGGTTAGTTTAGAAATGAACCGACTGATGTACTGGACTTTCCCGAGAAATCCCCTTATTTCTTTTTCGGTTTTAGGAGGTTGCATCTCGGTAATAGCTTTGATTTTAGCTGGGTCGACTTCGATACCTCGTTGGCTAACGATATGACCCAGTAATTTGCCTGATGTTACCCCGAAACTGCACTTTTGAGGGTTTAACCTCATGTTGTATTTGCGTAGTCGGGTGAAAAATTTTCTTAGGGCGGTGATGTGACCGTCCCGTTCTTTGGATTTGACGATCATGTCGTCTACGTAAACTTCTACCTCTTTATGCATCATGTCGTGTAATAAAGTGGTAGCAGTCCTTTGATATGTGGCCCCAGCATTAATGAGACCGAAAGGCATGACGGTGTAGCAGTAAGTACCCAAGGTGTGGTGAAGGTAGTCTTACTCATGTCTTCTTCCGCCATCTTGATTTGATTATACCCGGCATACCCTTCCATGAATGATAGAAGGGCATGATCGGCCGTGTTATCCACCAGTATGTCGATGTGTGGTAACGGAAAATCATCTTTCGGGCTCGCTTGTTAAGATCCCGAAAATCTACACATACCCGCACCTTACCGTCCTTTTTAGGAACCGGCACGATGTTTGCCACCCAGTCCGGATACTCGGACACTTGTATGAAGCCGGCTTTGAATTGTTTGTCGACTTCTTCTTTTACCTTGAGAGACCACTCGGGCCTCATCCGACGAAGCTTTTGTTTGACCGGCTTGCACCCATCTTTGATTGGTATGTGGTGCTCGGCTATTTCCCGGTCTATCCCCGGCATGTCCTTGTAGGACCATGCGAAGACATCTTTGAACTCTTGGAGGAGGCTTATGAACTGTTGTTTCTCCTCGGGATTTAAGGATAACCCTATCTTAAGTGTTTGAGGCTCTAAGGTTGTTCCCACATTTATGGACTCGGTTTCTTCGATCACCGGGTTTCGGGACTCCCTTTGCTCTAGTTGTTCGATCAGATGCGGAGGTAAGGGTACCTGTTCGTCTGATTTCTCAATGTCATAGCATAAAACATTTTTAAAAGTAGAATTTGAAAGAGACAAGTCGTAAGCAGAACGGTTGTTATTATTGATTGAAAATTTGGAGAACAGCTCAAAGAGAGCAGCCATCTGATCATTGGTCAGTGGCGGGATAGGTAGGGCATTCGGGACAGACCCCGAAGTGCCAGCAGCAGGAATGATAAAAGGGAGAGGGGT
This sequence comes from Agrostemma githago, assembly GCA_958450325.1. Classification (NCBI taxonomy): domain Eukaryota; kingdom Viridiplantae; phylum Streptophyta; class Magnoliopsida; order Caryophyllales; family Caryophyllaceae; genus Agrostemma; species Agrostemma githago. Next base: position 19,870,760 of record OY288250.1, read on the forward strand.
TACAGGAGTGACTCTAGCACCGACTTCCCTAGACTCGACCTCAGACTCTGACTCAGACTCCGACTCAGACTCGGACTCAGACTCAGGCATGTCTCCCTCTCCGGTGACCAGCTTGTAAATTCTTCCCTGACTGTCAGTCCACTTGACAGTCTTCCTCTAGGCCATGTTTCCCGTCTCGGAATCAACATCCGAGATCAGCTTGGTCGGGTCAAACCTGTTGCTGCGGAGGATCATGTTGACCAGGTCTTCCTTTGGAGTTGGGGCTACGGTGTCTTCCCCAAATAGTAGCCCTAGAGCGGGCTCAGCATCTTCAGCTCCGTTGGATTGGATGAGGGCGAACACGTCATCCGGGATGTAGTTGCAGTCCCGGGCCAAGTGGGTCCCGAGCTGCATAGCACTGGGTTGGTATAGACCAACCTGGATAGCCCCGAACACCGGTGTGACAAAGTAGTCAGCCAACCGTGGGCTATAAGGGCTCAAGTAGATACCCTTAAGGATGTTGCAGGCCTTTTCGATCCCTGCTCGGACAACATTGTCGGGGGTGATGGCATAACCGAGACCAAAGTGAGATTCTTCGTCTTTGAGAACCTCGATGATCTTCCCAGCTGGAAGATCGGGTCGAGAAGTAGCCCCCGGAAAGTATCCTAGGTTTTGGAGCATCATGTCGATACTCGTAGTGAAGTAAGGCCTAAAGAGGTACTCTTCCTCGATCGTCCCCACAAAATCGAACCCCCAGAGGTCCGTGCGTCCCGTGGCGTTACAGCTAGCCACAGTCATCGGTGTTGCCTCTAAAGTGATGACATCGTTAAGCAGAGGCATCTTGATCTTTCGGTGGAGGGTGGAGGATACCGCCTTGACTGCGTGGATCCAAGGCCTACCCAGGAGCAAGTTGAATGATGAGGTGACATCAATCACCTGGAACTCGAGCTCCTTCTCTATCGGGCCAGTGATGATGGTCAGTTTCACGGCCCCAGCTACCGACTTCGGGCTCCCATCGAAAGCTTGGATGGTCTGAGCAGTCGGGACATAGTCAGCCTCGGTAATGCCGAGGGCTTTTGCGGTCCTTAGGGGAAGGACGTTTACAGCAGACCCGTCATCAACTAGGGTCATAGGGAGGTATTTCCCTCGGCAGACCACCGTAATGTAGAGGGCCAGATTATGGGTGGCCCCAAATGGTGGTAGGTCGGCTTTAGAGAAAGTGATCACCGGTCCTTCTTCTTTAGCCTTGCCTTTTAGGTGGGGCAAGACCGTGGCTACCATCTCAGCAGGGGTAACCAAAGAGTCGACCTTAATTTGATCGAGAGCCTTTGTAAGTGCTTCTCGATGTTCTTGAGAACTAACCAGGAGTTGCCATATAGTGAGGTCAACTCGGGTCTTCTTCAATTGTTTCACAAGAGCCGTTTCAGCAGTTGGCTCTTCAGAGGCGACTTCCGTAATGACGGTTGTCGGGATAGGGGCGTCCCTAGAGCTAATGGGTTGAAAGGGACGGCCAAGGTGGTTACTGGTTAAGACTCGAGATTTAGTCTTTCGAATCTCCTCGGCGGTGATGGGGACAGCTTCCCCTTTTGCGAGATAGACATCATCTTCGTCATCGAACCAGATCCCGTTCACTTACGGGATAAGTGGAGAGATAAGGTGAGAACAGTCAATCACCTCCCCGGTAAAGATGGCGTGGGAGCTGAAAGGGTTCTCCTTGTTGCTAGGCTTATCTCCAGGTAGCGGGATTTTACCGCTTTCGATCAGGTCCTGAATCAAGTGCTTCAGCTTCCAGCACTTCTCGGTATCATGCCCATTGCCCCGGTGGTATTGGCAATAGGCTTGGGCATTGTAGTTCTTGGAGCGTCGCTCAACCGGAACTTCAGGAGTTGGGCCTATCGGTTGGATTAGGCCTTTTGAGGACAGCCTTTGTAAGGCATAAGTATAGGTCGTGCCTATATCAGTGAAAACCCGAGGTGGGGTGTTCCTCTTGGACGGGGCATCTAGTAGATTAACCGCGTCGAAAATACTGCGGGTTGCAGCTTGAGGCTTGGTTGTGGAGGAAGAAGCCCCTTGGTAACCCTTAGCAGCGGCCTTGGTGAGGCCTTCCAGTCTCAGATCATCTTCAATCCTCATACCCATTTCAGTAAGGGTGGTGAAATTGGGTATGACGGCATATCGGAGGTGAACCCGGTAGGATGGGAGGAGGTTCTTAACAAAGGCCTCCACTAAAGTTTTCTCACTGGGCTTATCGACCAGTTTCACGCTCTCGGCCCTCCATCGTTGAAGGTATTTGGTAAAACCTTCTTTCGGCTCCTGGGCCATAACCTCCAGAGATCTCATTGTGGTTTGGATCTCGGTGTTGTCAGCACAGTTCCGAGCGAACTCGGTGGCCACATCATCCCATGTAGGGTATTTCTTCGGGTCTAGCCTGTAGTACCAGGCCCGAGGGTGCTTTTCAAGAGACGCAGCAAAGAGGTTCTTGAACATGGTGGGGTCCACCCCTTTGATGGCCATGAACTCCTTGAAGGCCCGTACATGTAGTAACGGGTCTTCAGTCCCTTCGAACATAGGCAAACCGGTGAGGTTCAGGTTTGCAGGTAGCTTGTCACTTAGCGGGTTATACTCCCGACTGTTTTCCCGGTGAATGTTGTTACTCCCAGTTAAATGCACTTGTTCTTCCAGTCGGCGGACCGAGCTAACCAGTTCAGCTAAAGGTCCGGTAGTTCCGGTAGTAGGAGTCCTGTGCTCCACCGAAGCGAATCGAGTGACGATAGCAACTTGCCCAGCCCTCATTTCATTCAGTTGGGCATCGATGTCGGCCTGCTTCTCGATCATGGCATCAACGGAGGTTTTCAATTCAGCTAAGGCAGTTTCCATCCTGTGAGCGTGTCTGGTTGATGGTGGCCTGTCTGTAAGAACACCACGTAATCAGAAACCGAACCCAGTCTTGGAATCAAAGGAAACAGTACATCCCGAGCGACCCAAAAAGAAAGGACTGAGTGGAAAAGACTCGAGAAAGACATCTAGACGGATGACTCGTGGGTGGTATGACTTCCTTAGGATTTCGGCTTTGTAGGCCTAGTCCCGTTCGAAGGAAGGTCCACGTGAGATTACTCCCCAGACTTTTGACTCGAGTGTATGGACGGACTTTCCTTTGTAGGGGTATGCCCTACGCGGGTTGGTCGTGCCTTGACAGATAAGGCGGACTCGGGAAAGGGGGGAAACTCGTGATATAAGATCGACGGAGTTTCGACGCTATAAACCCTCTACGTACTATGCAAAGACCCGACACACGAATTGACGGTAGGTCCTATAATAAGGAAGGTTTATTTTAGGAAAGTGGAAAGTTGAGGTTTGAATGCAAAATGAACGAATTTCCGAAAGTTTTGAAAACTGAAAACAGAATTTCGAAAACCGAGATTAGAATTTTGAAAAGGAAAAAAATTCCGAAAATCAAGGTGGCGGGGGTGGAAATTCGAGAATTAAAACGGACAGCATGCCGACTACAGAAAAGGATATTTTGAGTCAAATCGTTTGATCCTAAATTTCGGCGGCATTCCGAGTTTTGAAAGTGGGATATTTTTGAAAAGGTGAGTCCCGAAATGGGCAGCATTTCGGTTTTTTTCAAAATTGGGCGTTTTGGAAAGACGGGTCCCGAAATGGACAGTATTTCGGGTTTTTCGAAAGGTGGGTATTTTGGAAAGATGCAATTTTGAAATGACGGTTTTTTTGCAAAATTGACACGAAAACCAAGTAGCACTTAGTCAAACAAGCATTATAACGACGCTCATGTATGCTTTACGCTAAGTCTCGGTCGGTCAAAATAGGGTCTATACCAACAACGATGGCTTTCTCATGTGATGGACGGACTCCCTAAGCCGAGTTGGTCTTAGGACATGCCGCAAAACCGAGACGAGTTCCACCATCGATGTTTTTAGCGCACCCATGTAGGAATGCACCGCGGTATAGTGGGACGTTGGTCACAAGTAACCGGCCCGGGCAAAAATGGGTTATGCATGAATCATTAAACTAATGCGCGCACACTAATCTACGAACGATTTCTCTTCGAGTCTCACCCTAGGAACCCCGATGACATGTGGTACATCAGGTATCCCCAGCGGAGTCGCCAAATTGTGAACATGACGTAGGTCCACCCCGACGCGGCGAAGCGCGAGTTTGGGTAGGCGAATGAATCTCGTGGTAAGATTATTCTCGGGTTCGAAATTTAAGTCAAAATGGAGTCGCCACCGAATTTTGTGGTTATTCGGAACCATTCGAGCCCACTCTATGTCGTCATGGGCTATACACAAAGTAAGCCCACTCCGATTTCAGAGTTCATGGGGCTCGTCCCTTTGCATTGCGATACCGATACCATCTATACCGGTAATCGTGTAAAGAATGACTCTCGTGCGCCAAGGGTTTCGGACATCCGGAAACCAAAGGTTCTGAGTAAGGGGTGAGGGTACGTGTTGGGAAGCCCACTAAGGACACCCAACCCCGCCCGCACATGGCGGCCTCTACTAAGACATCGTTCGTGTTCGTGATACGCGCGCTAGTAAAATAATTAAATGATATGCAAACAACGTTTTGACTAAGCATGCGAATTTTGCGTTAACTACGTCATTTAATGCATCTTATTATTGGTCGAAATGGTTTAGCATGCGAGGTTCATTTATAAAGTGTAAAGCAAGTAAATAAACAAAGCTCGAAAGGAAATAAAAGCGTACAAGCTACACGGGCGGAAATACAACCCGGAATTCACAATACAACATAACGAAATAACATAAAATAAAGGTAGAACGGACCCGTATGAAAACTAGACCGCGAAATATGTAGATGGACTAACCCCGCTTAAATACGTATTATGTTACGTATTAAATGAAGGACGGAAATATGAGACTGTGGCGTATTACTAGCCTAATCTCACATCCCGTAGTCTTGTCCCGACTTATCACGTCAAAGTGGTCAAAGTCGTTCTACGTGTCGTGATGTGTAGGTTTTGAAAAATGAGGAGGGTCATGCAATGGTCTAAAAGTCGATAAAGAACGGGGCTCGAAATATGTGTCCAAGCCCTCGGGTTTGCGTGTTATGAGACCCACTCGATCGAGTCATTGACTGACTCGGTCGAGTGCACCATTAGCGTGGCTACTGACCACTTTTTGGGGTGCTACTCGATCGAGTGGCCTATGGCACTCGATCGAGTGCCCCCTGTACGAGAGGTAACTCGCCTCGTTTTATGACTTGAAATCGATAGCCGGCCTAACCAAGTACGAATATTACGTGATTCGTACTTAGTGCGACCTCCGGTATTATAATCGTGTATGAACGATTATAATACCGTCATCGGGATTTTATGAAAATGCTTTATGTTAGATTAGGAAATTTTGAATTGATGACGAAATGTATCCCTCTACGTCACGACATCGGAACTAACCCTTTCGGGTTACGTGATGTCGGTTTTCGTGTCAACGGGTTTCGTACCAATTATGGAAAGGGGATTAAATCCGTTCAACTACGACGGATCACGATCTCGTCACGCCCTTGAGTACATTAGGGCGGGGCTCCTCGAAAGGGCTCCACCTCCGTCGTTGCTCGTAAAGGGATTAGACGGACCAAAAGTGATCATCGTAGTCAAACGTTTTAAAACCGATTTTGATACTAGTTTACGTATACACGGTATTAATAATGTAAACAACGATAAAATGATTTAAAACAAAGATATAAAAATGCAAAAAAATGTTAGTGTTAGTGTTTTGATGATCATGACTACAATACAATAAAAATAAACAAAATGACGGAATAAATAAAGATCGAAGGAGAAATTAGAACACCCTCAACATACATGCTAGTATAGGACCTCGGAAAGGGACTCGTGAATAGCGACAAAGCTTGAGAGTATCGAGGATGTACGCGAGTTATGGTGTGTATAGATGTGTGTGTGTATGTGTCGGCTTCCGAGGGTCAAAGAGGCTCGGAAATGGTGTGTTTTTGGCTTAGGCTTGTAGTGTAGAATGTAGGGTTGAAGTAGGGTAAATATGGCTGAAAAATGTAGGGTGAAAGTGGGTAAAAAAGTCTGAAATGCATGGGGGGTGAAGCGGTATTTATAGACTTTACCCCTCGACCTAGGGGCACTCGATCGAGTGGCCCTAGTGCACTCGATCGAGTGCCTTCGCAAATGGGCCAAACCCGGGTAAAAAGGCTCCACTCGATCGAGTGAGGTCAATCCACTCGATCGAGTGGGTCAAAACGGGTGAGATAAATAAGGGAAGGTTGACTTTATAGTTGTGATTGCTTTTTTGAATTTTATTCTTTGCGCCAATCTGAACTTGGCTGACTTATGAGAGGGTTTCGCCTTTGACCGGGTTTTGACCCGGTCGCCAAAAGACGGGAAATATTTTTGGTGTCGGTTTTGGCCCAAATTAGTCTTATTTGACTCGGAACGACCCACTGGGCCTGAATTTGAGGTCCGTTTTGTGAGATTTTTACTCCGCTAAAAGTCCATGTCGGATATTATGAATTCCGAGCCCAAATCCGAGTATACTAAGTCACGTTGACGTCCAATCATCATCGGGTGTTTTTCGGAGACTACCATAGACACGTGGCAGTCAAAACGCGGGTGTCTACATTAGGAAATCGAGTTAAAACTATAAATTTTAGAAAAGAGGTGTTTTAGGAAAAACGATATCAAATTTTAGTCAACGGGTTATATAAATGAAATGAATTTTACAAAGGTTTCAAATTATTTTTAGCAATTAGCTTTTATTAATAAATAATACGGATTTTACTAAAAATATTCAATTGTAAACAAATAAGAAATTATTAGTGAAAATAGTCTCGACTAAAAATATATTTAAAACAAAATCGACTACTTTCTCATTTATTAATATAAGTCGTAAAAACAAAATTAATTTACTGAACAAGTATACATTTCTCGATTATAATATAAAAATACGATTTGAGTTAAAATTACAAATTAACGAAATATGAGGAAAATATGAAATCGATAATATTTAGTTACTAGTGTCACGATAACAAACAAAATATTATAACGATCGTAAATAATTAAATTACAAACGATTTAGAAAACGATATCGAAAACTAGTAAAATATTTATAAGGTATACAATTTAAAAAATAATATCTAGGAAATAATAAATAGCTAAAATTAGAAAAGCGAAGTTCAAATATTTACTACATACTACTTCTCAAACATACGATATAAAATCGAGTAACGTCCTAAATTTACCTTGAGTCGACACCTTCGATATTCATGTCCTCGTAGTCCAAACTTCGGAACCTCAATAGAACGTCTTTAAGCTTCGAGTTGTACAATTGATGATCTTCCTAGCATGATTCACCAGGACTATCGGGAAGACAAAACAAAAGAATGAGATAAGGGTATTCAATACAAGAAGGAAAGGAAGTTGATTTTCCAAATAGAACACGAAGGCTGAATTGAATTAGGTTGATCCAATCGACGAAAAGATATCAGTTGTCAAGGAAGTGAGGCATGTTGGAAACAGGGGTTCGATAAGCATGAACCAGTAGGACACGGAGCAACATTAGCAACACTAAACATCAGCGATACGACGAAAAGATCGAGGACGTCGAAAGCAATATTGATCATCAACAACACGAACGAAAAGCATCGGAGTAACAAAAGTAGAGGAAACGGTCGATGAAGAAAGTAGCAAGGGAAGCGGCTGATCAGCGACTCACATAACAGCAAAACAACAAGGACGAGAAGGTGACCAAAAGAGCAGCAATCACACAATATGAAATGAACCAGCTGGAAAGAAAATCGACAACATTCATGACGACGGGGATAGTAGCAGCCACGCCACCCAATGAAGAAGATAAAGAGCAACGGAAATTGGTAACCAAGCAGCATAAACTAGCAGACAGCAGCAGCAGCAGCGGCAAGTAACAACAACAACCGCAACACAACAACGAAATGAGGCAGAGAAGGAAAACAAAGAACATTACAGCAACTTGAACAACGTCAACACCAGCAGAACGATAGGAAGAAGAAGAACAGCAGGAGAAACGAACAGCAATAGCAACAACATAAACGCAGAATTTACCGAAAACAGGGGACGAGAAGAACCCACCTCGACTAACAGCGACGGCATCAGCAGCGGCAGCGGCAACAAACCCGGAGAGAAATAACAACAAATCAACAGCAGAATGGGAAGAGATATTCAGCGGGAGATTGAAGGGGAAAAAGGGTCGAAAATACAACAACAGTAGCGCAGGATCGAAACAGCAAACAACGATCTCGACATCGAAACCGAGTTAAAGAGGTCATGAGATGAGATACAGCAACACAACATTGAACTGCAGCACAAAGAGCAGCAAGCGTACAACAGCGACAAAGTCGACCGTAGCAACAACAAACAGGAAAAAAAAAGAGGAAGATTAAGAAGGAGAAGGAGATTGAAGGGAAAATTGAAGCGGTGGAAAAGAGGAAGGGAGGTTGTACGTAAAGAAGTGGGAAAGCAAGAGGATGAATGAAAAGGTGGGTTGAATGGGGGAAGTCAAGCGGTGGATCAAGAGGAACGTAAATATAAGTGGATGAATGAAACATAATTAACTGAATCGGGTTAGAAATACGGATTAAACGAATTCCGTAATAATAAGTTGACGAACCCACGAATCGAATTAAAACGGGTTAATAAGATTAATAACTAATCGGACCGACTATTAAAATGAGTAAATAAAGTATTCGAGTCGAAAACGGAGCTTATAGAAATAATTAGCCTGTGAAATAGTATTTCCCGAAAAATAATAAATTTTCGACGAAGTGAATTAAATTGATTTTTCGAGGAAAGGTAATAAATATCTTGACGAAACATAAAATAAATGAACTTCGAGCCGGAAAAATAGAAATTCGAGCTTCAATATAAGTAAATAAAAGAATTTAGAATTTAAATCGCCGAAATAGACTTTCGTTAAGAATTAAATTAAATGTATAAAATAAATCGAAACAGAAATAAAAATATGTTTTAAATATAAGAAGAGTTTTCGAGTCAAATAGAATTTTAGGAGTTTGAAACAATTAAACGATAAATTCGTTTATAATAATTTTAAGAATTACGAGTTAAATCGTAAAAATAAAAATTTAAATTCGTTTATTTTAATTTAAATTTATAAAATCAAGGGTGTTACAGAAAACCGAGAGCAACATCAACCTATATACATATCTTAACTCGCCTACGCGAGCCTGTATTTCGAAACATTGACATGTAGGTTGAGGGTGTTCAAATCCCGATTTCTAATCCCTTAAACTCGTTAATTTCTCGTTTTACTAGTAAGACCTAACATTCACATTATCAATACTAACTATACTAACATGTAAATTTTATTTTATCGCATCTAACATTTATTTATCGTTTTCACATTTTGTTTATAATAAATACTGTGTATATTACGATAAAACGAAAACCTATTTTCAAAATCAAATCGAATACATCCGGTAATTAAATACCGCCTAAACTCCGTATAATCCTCAAAAATCGTACTGGAGGTGACGTCCTACGAGGCGCACCGCCCTAGACGTCTAAAGGTTAGGGCGCCTTATGGCGTACGCATAATCGCCAGATTATATTGTGATCGCGCGTATTCGACGTCATTTTCAAAGCGTCGCTCTGAAGGCCCGATATCGATTCCGTAATCGAATGTCGTGCGTAAAAGAGATATTGATAATAGAAATGGTACGAAACCCTATGACGTCAATCCGAGAGTCGTACAGTCTACGCGCCCAATAACGACCTCGCGATACGAAGGGCTCCGATATTCGTATTAAGTCGATAAAATCAATCTGTAGACACCCGCATTTTGACCGCCAGGTGTCTATGGCAGTTTCCAAAAAACACCCGATGATGATCGGACGCTAACGTGTTTCTATGCGCTCAGATACGGGCTCAAATCCATTAATCGTTGGCTAACACACTTACGGAGTACAAATCTCACCAAACGGACCTCAAATCCAGGCCCAGTGGATCATTCTGAGTCAAACAAGACTAATTTGGGCCGAAACCGACACCGGAAATAAAACCGACTTTTTGCGATTGGGTCAACCCCGATCAAAGTCGTTTCCGAGACGCACAAAACAGCCATACAATCCTCAAAAGTCCAAGTCAAACACAAAACCCATCAAACACCCAAAGTCAAGGTCCAAAACAATGGACCCGTGCAACCCGACTGGGCCACTCGATCGAGTGACCCACCCACTCGATCGAGTGGGCGTGTTTCAAGCCCGACGGCAGGCTTCACGGGCCACTCGACCGAGTTAGCACCATACTCGGTCGAGTAACCCTAAACCGGTGCCCTAGCCATGCCTATATAAGCAACCCCTATGCAACACAATTACACAACTTTTCACAACCCTAAAAAACCCTAGAGCAACCATACACACACATACTACGTCTTTTACAAACCCTAATCAAACCCTTGCAATTCTACACTAGCAAAAACTCCTAAACCTAGTTTTAGGAATCAATCCCGAGCCACCACAACTCAACCTCCATAATCCTCGAAGACTCTTGTGTTAAAGCCACGGTTACGAGTCCGCGCCGAGACAAGAACATGTAGGTTGAGGGTGTCAAAACCCTCTCTTTTCTCCTTCTCTTCTTCACGTCGTCTTCATCTCCCTCTCATCCTCTTTTTTTTCGTTTTTTTATTATTTTATTCATTGCACCATAATATCGATAATACTACTAATATCAAAGCATTAAAATATTTATCGATTTGTGTCGAATAATAAGGATACCGGGATAAGGAAAACCGCATATACAAGTGTACTGCACATGCGTCGTCGGTCGCTTATCCCGGTACCCCGACTATTTGATTATTGAGATAAATTAACTTAAACAACAATTCGTTATTATTTCTCGTCATCATCATCATTAATCTTGCATTCATCAATTTTTAAAATCAATTTTAATAAGGGTCGAAACCCGTTGACACGGATCCGACATCACAATCCCTAGGGATTTATTTCGATGTCGGAGAAGTCGAGGGAATCAAGTTTTTATTCAAGTAAAGCGTCGATTTTAGATTCGATACCAATTCCATAATTGGATATCGAATCTAACAATCAAGTCACACGAATTAATTAACGTGATTTGTTCATATCACGATAATTAATTTGAGGCGACTAAAATTAATTTATTTTTTTTCTATTTCACTCTAATATTCCATATCGATTCAAATAATCGAATATGGGATACAACGAGTATTCAAATTTAGAATCGGGTATAAATTCAACAATATTTATATTCGGTTTAACAAAATCAACGATTTATAAAAAACCTGAATCGAGCATAGGTCACGCAATACTTATGCCCAATTCGGTAAAACCGTCGATTCATCAAAAATCAAAAGCAATTTCAAAATCAACAATTAAATTGCAAACGAATTACAATTCGTAGATGCCACTCGACCGAGTGCCTTAGTCACTCGATCGAGTGACATCACAAAATCGAGTCAGAACGCTTATCACGACCCCCACTCGATCGAGTCTCACAGTGACTGGGTCGAGTGGCCATGCACTCGACCGAGTTGGGCAATAACTCGGCCGAGTATGGTCCATAACGCAAAACAGAATCGCTTTTTACAGGTCTACTCGATCGAGTCCATCGACCACTCGACCGAGTAGCCTCATCGCGACCAAAACAACGAGTCGTACATTCTTCTATTTTCTAAACTCGATAGTATTTTACGACTTAAGTCAACACGTGCATAATTAATCACGTGTATCACTACCTTTTCAAACCATGCATCTCATATTTGCATCTTTTCATCTCATCTCATATTTGCACAAACCGTTATTATTCGTTATATTATTACATCGTTACTAACGCGTTTGTTATTTCTTTTGTCAATTTAATTATTGTTCGTTTATTGTACTAAATAAACCCGCATGCTAAAATTTCACTTTGACGTAGAATTAATTGCATTAAAATTGACATAGAAACCCACTTTTCAATTTCATTCACATGCCTAGGAAAAACAATGTTTGCATAAGCATTTTTTCCCGTTTTACTAACGCGCGTATTGTAAGTCATTCGAATTCTTAGTAGAGGCCGCTAATGTGCGGGCGGGGTTGGGTGTCCTTTGTGGGCTTCCCAACATGTACTCTCACCCCTTACTCAGAACCTCGGTTTCCGGATGCCCGAAACCGTTGGCGCGCGAGAGTCATTCATACACGATATCCGATAATGTCGGTATCGGTATCAAATGCAAAGGGACGAGCCCAATAAACTCTGACATCGGAAATGGGCCGTATTTTGTATACGGCCCACTACGACATAGAGTGGGCTCGAATGGTTCCGAATAACCACAAAATTCGGTGGCGACTCCACATAGACCTAAATTTCAATTCGATCCATTCTCATATGGAGATTCATTCGCCTTCCCAAACCCGCGCGTGGCCGCGTCGGGGTGGACCTATGTCATGTCCACAATTTAGCGACTCCGCTGGGGATTAACTGATGCGTGACTTACCATCGGCATCCTCAAGGTGAGACTCGAATAGAAATCGTTTGACGAATACAATACGCGTTTTACTTCTACGGTTCATGCATAACCCATATTTTCCCGGGCCGGTACATACTCGCGACCGACGTCCCACTATACCGTTGATGTACTCCAATATGGATATGTCAAAAGGTGTTCATAGTCGATTCGAGTGGGTTTTGCGGCATGTTCTAAGATCAACTCGACTTAGGAAGTCCGTCCCGATCAACGTCTAGACTATGTACACTGGTATAGACCCCTTATAGACCGACCAAGACTTAGTATAGAGCATACATGGCGTCGTTATAATGCTTGTGTGACTACGTGCTACTTGGTTTTCGAGTCGTTTTCAAAAACCGTCTTTTTTCAAAGATTGCATCTTTTTCAAACTATTCAATTTCGAAACCCGGGACACATACCGAATTTAGGACTTATGATTTTACTCAAAATAGCCTATTTTCTAGCCGGTATGCTGCCCAAATCAAAACTCGAACTTTCAAAACTCGTGGTCCAATGACTTTTCGTTTTTTTCGGAAATTTGGGCCATCCACCGAGTCCACTCGGTCCTTTTTCAAAACAATCAATTTTCAAAACCTTCTTCTCCTTAGGACTTCCCATATTTAGCAGTGTCGGGTCGTGTCTTAAGTTGTCAAGTTCCGTAGCGTCGAAACTCTGTCGATCTTACATCAAGAGTTTCTTCCCTATCCCAGTCTGCCTTATTAGACTAAGGCAAGGCCCACCTACGTAGGACATACTCCTACAAAGGAAGGCCCGTCTACACACTCGAGCCTAAAAGTCTGGGGATGTCTCACGAGGACCTTCCTTCAAACAGGACTCGGCCCACACGCCGAATTCTAAGGGAGGCCCACCTTGCACAAGTCACCCGTCTAGGTGTCTTTTCCGAGTCAACCTTTTACAAGGCATAGCCCTATAACAAAAGGCTCGTGGTCCTTACGTCTAAGGGTCACTCGTCCAACACTCGAGTCTTAACAAAATTATCGATCCCACTTGGGAGCTACCCCTTAGCAGGGCGATCGATCACGGTTGCCCTAAAGGTCATGTCTTACACGTGTCTCACATAACCCACCTTTGAGTCACTTAGATGCCACACCATCTGAGTCCTTAGTTTCACATTGGGGGCTATTCTCCAACGGAGTGATTAATCACAGTCACTCCGAGAATCGTACCCTACACACTCGCCTTAGGAGGGTCTAACCCAGGTCAAACATGGTCGCCCCATTTTCGGACTCACGCTTCTGCAGCTCGAGTCTAGTTTGCGGTCGTTACCTCGTCTAGGTCAACATTCAAGTATCCCGAGCCGAGAGTCGACTCGTCACCCCGGGTCGTGTCTAGGTTGACTCTCTCTCTTGCGCAAAGCCGAGTTTAGGCGAGTTCTAACACCTATCGTTTCTTCCGATCAGGGACCCTATGAACGAGACACTACCAAACCACAACAAATCCCACGCCGTCAAGAAAGGGGATATCCAGGGGAGTATGCTTATGCTATCTTGCTCCATTAACAACATCTTCTCGAAAATCAGTACTGCCCTAGATAACTTAAGTTCCAGGGTAACCACCATCGAAGAAGACCTTGTAAGAATCCGATCTCGTCTAACACAGCTAGAGCGGGCAAGGCAGCCTATCACCCAACTGAGCCATTTGAAGGTGAGCACTCTTACGAAACTGTCCGATACCCTCAAGATGGCAAGGCCGAGAGAGGTAACCCTCAAGTCACCTCTCCAAAAATCAAGAACCAGTCAAAGGAAAGGACATTTACCCACTTGGATATGTCCTACCCCGTCGCTTTCCAGAGGTTGGTTCCGAAGGGCCTAGTGCTACCTATAGGCCCAACAGCCGACCCACCGGTGGAGAAACGTTCCAAAGCATGGAACGCCGAGCATTACTGCAAATTCCACAGGGGGAGGGGACACGATACAGAACAATGCTGGAAGCTAAAACACCTCATTCAAGACTTCCTCGATGACGGGAAGACTCCCGTTTTGGAAACACTGTCACTTGCAAAGCCCCTCGTGGACTACACAAGGCCCGATGACCGAAGCATCCAATCTACCTCTCATGCACCCAAGAGTCCGGATTTGATTTAAGTCCGAGTCTGAGTCTGAGTCTAGGATGTTCTATTCCAAAGTCAAAGTCAAAGTCTCTGTCCTCCTTTTCAAAATCCAATAAAATCAGCTTTCCTGTTTCTCATATATACTTTCCTTATGTGTTTCCGAGAACATGATGAACACCGTCATACACTGTGAGCACATGCACATGACAAATATAGGCACATCTATACTGACTGCAGGAAACCGAGCCCGTGTTTTCCTTTTACCTATTCCATGTCTGGTATAGAAAAGCCACATAACTACCCGTAGCAGGAGCGGTATCGAATCCTATGACAAATCTAGGTAATCTCCTGGTTTGGGTTCAAGACGGGAGGCAAGCCCATTTCCCACAATAAAACACCCATCCGATAAGATCAACCGATCCCTACCTTTGGTGTTAGTCTGACCAACAAAAAACTGGACAAAAAAAAAAATCAAAAAACCCATGACCGGGGCTGAGAGGTCAACCAACATTCAAAAAACCCATGACCGGGGCTTAGAGGTCAACCAACATTCAAAAAACCCATGACCGGGGCTGAGAGGTCAACCAAAACTCAAATAACCCATGACCGGGGCTGAGAGGTCAACCAAAATCAAAACCCATGACCGGGGCTGAGAGGTCAATCAAAAGTCAAAAAAAAGAAGAGAAAGGGCCAAAGCAAAAAGAAGACCATCAAAAAAGAAAACTAGACAAAAAAAAAAAAAATCGAAAGTCCATGAAAAAAAAAGAAGCAAAAGGGTCAAAACAAAAAAGCAGGCCATCATCAAAAAAATTCAGAATACCCATGACCGTGGTCAACGGTCAATTCAAGTGAAAGCCCCACGACCAGGGTACAGTCAAAATTATCAAAACCCCATGACCGCAAGGTCAATAAAAAAATCAAAAAATCAAATACTCAAGTGAAAATCCTTTGACCGTGGTACGGTCAAATTCAAAATTATCAATACCATCCAATAGGGGAGTGACAATCAAGCTGGTTAGCTAATACCACATCTAGCCTTCCCACATTACAACCCTCAAGACCTTCCCGAGACCCAGGCCAGAGACAGCCCGGAATTTTGAGGATTCAAGCTCCATAGGATACCCCTAACCATTAGGGCTAGACATGGAAATCAGATCCCGCATTATCAAAACCTATCCCGATCAAAGTTCGAGCCATTTTACTCGACTTCCCCTTTACATAACAAAATTCACAATCACCATACAAAGACCCGAGATCAAAACTCGTCAAAAACCCGAGAGCAAAACTCGTCAAATCCTCGAGAGCAAAACTCGTCAAATCCTTGAGCGCAAAACTCGTCAAATCCCCGAGAGCAAAACTCGTTAAAATCCCCGAGAGCAAAACTCGTTAAAATCCCCGAGAGCAAAACTCGTTAAAATCCCGTCCCAATTCTTCTCATCCAAACCAATTACCAACCCCAAGCACGGGAATTCAACTTGCAGTCGGCATAGAACATGCCCAAATAGTTCACACTACCTCTGGGGGCTACCCCGGAGAACGCTCACAGTCACAGGATTAATATCCTAACCATTCAAGCCCTTTGATCAAGACATCACTGGGAATGCACCTAGCCTACAACCGTCATTATGGCTAGTTACACACGAAGTCCTATTAGAATAGGCACCATAATACATCTTCCGACACTGAACTACGGCATGGTTTGATTTCACCACACGTGAATACGTAGGCAGCCTTTCAACAGAGGCATAACCACCCACATTGACACACATTCAAAAAGCGCCATTATTCCGGTCACGACACCATCATGTTCTCAATAGCTAGCTTTATTGTCCCGGGGGCTTCTCCTAGGCAGAAGTTCTCCATCCACTCACAAAATCCAGATAAATCCAACAAAAAATCTAGCCTCCTTTCTGTAGTGTGTCCTAGTACTCGGCTCAGTCGAAGACAAGAATCTGTCAGGACTCGAGGCAATACCTACTTTGGAAAAGTATCCTAAAATAGGAAATCCAGAAGGACACCAGACTAAAACAGTCTCATTACAGGCTACATACTGCAATCCCCCCATAGCATATCTATCCCATTTCGATGTACGACCGTGTTGCCACTCGCCTAGACTACGGGATAGCGCAACTTAAGAGTCTTGTTAGGCGGCCCACACCCCTACCGAGTCGCGGTCCAACCCTTAGAGAGTACAGTCCGTGTCAGTCAACTCGTCCTGTCGTGTCCAGAGTCGAGTCTGTCGGTAGGTCTCTCTCTTCAAATTCCACTTTGAGATTTGCAAAACTTAGCCATTTGAAAAAAAGATCTTTTTCGACAAGGTCAGATTTCAGTCTATTTAAAATGCGAATTTCTTTTATATCCCTTTCCATTTTGAAAACCTAGCTCGTGTTTGCTTTCAGGATTTCAAATTCAAAATTTCAAAAACATCAAAAATCATTTTCCCCAGCACGAGTCATTTTACTACCTACGTGTTGCATGCGTTTTTATGTGGCTTATACAGGTACGACTCAAACAAGGACATGCAAACCTCTAAATCTCCCCAGCATTTTCACGGGATGGGCCTACACACAGGCGCACCCAGGACTTACGCGACAAGTCCAAATACCCCACGGAGTACAATCATCAAGCCCAGGTATGATTTCTGTCTTGCGGCTCGCGAGCCCTTCACGCGAGTCTAACGGACTATAAACGACCCGACCGGAAGTCTACCAGGTCTTAACAGGCTTGGTAGCTACTCTGACTTTCGCCTTGTCCAAGCCTCAGTCAGAGTGGGGGCTCTGTAGACACCCGCATTTTGACCGCCAGGTGTCTATGGCAGTTTCCAAAAAACACCCGATGATGATCGGACGCTAACGTGTTTCTATGCACTCGGATAAGGGCTCAAATTCATTAATCGTTGGCTAACACACTTACGGAGTACAAATCTCACCAAACGGACCTCAAATCCAGGCCCAGTGGATCATTATGAGTCAAACAAGACTAATTTGGGCCGAAACCGACACCGGAAATAAAATCGACTTTTTGCGATTGGGTCAACCCCGGTCAAAGTCGTTTCCGAGACGCACAAAACAGCCATACAATCCTCAAAAGTCCAAGTCAAACACAAAACCCATCAAACACCCAAAGTCAAGGTCCAAAACAATGGACCCGTGCAACCCGACTGGGCCACTCGATCGAGTGACCCACCCACTCGATCGAGTGGGCGTGTTTCAAGCCCGACGGCAGGCTTCACGGGCCACTCGACCGAGTTAGCCCCATACTCGGTCGAGTAACCCTAAACCGGTGCCCTAGCCATGCCTATATAAGCAACCCCCATGCAACACAATTACACAACTTTTCACAACCCTAAAAAACCCTAGAGCAACCATACACACACATACTACGTCTTTTACAAACCCTAATCAAACCCCAATCAAACCCTTGCAATTCTACACTAGCAAAAACCCTAAACCTAGTTTTAGGAATCAATCCCGAGCCACCACAACTCAACCTCCATAAACCTCGAAGACTCTTGTGTTAAAGCCACGGTTACGAGTCCGCGCCGAGACAAGAACATGTAGGTTGAGGGTGTCAAAACCCTCTCTTTTCTCCTTCTCTTCTTCACGTCGTCTTCATCTCCCTCTCATCCTCTTTTTTTTCGTTTTTTTATTATTTTATTCATTGCACCATAATATCGATAATACTACTAATATCAAAGCATTAAAATATTTATCGATTTGTGTCGAATAATAAGGATACCGGGATAAGGAAAACCGCATATACAAGTGTACTGCACATGCGTCGTCGGTCGCTTATCCCGGTACCCCGACTATTTGATTATTGAGATAAATTAACTTAAACAACAATTCGTTATTATTTCTCGTCATCATCATCATTAATCTTGCATTCATCAATTTTTAAAATCAATTTTAATAAGGGTCGAAACCCGTTGACACGGATCCGACATCACAATCCCTAGGGATTTATTTCGATGTCGGAGAAGTCGAGGGAATCAAGTTTTTATTCAAGTAAAGCGTCGATTTTAGATTCGATACCAATTCCATAATTGGATATCGAATCTAACAATCAAGTCACACCAATTAATTAACGTGATTTGTTCATATCACGATAATTAATTTGAGGCGACTAAAATTAATTTATTTTTTTTCTATTTCACTCTAATATTCCGTATCGATTCAAATAATCGAATATGGGATACAACGAGTATTCAAATTTAGAATCGGGTATAAATTCAACAATATTTATATTCGGTTTAACAAAATCAACGATTTATAAAAAACCTGAATCGAGCATAGGTCACGCAATACTTATGCCCAATTCGGTAAAACCGTCGATTCATCAAAAATCAAAAGCAATTTCAAAATCAACAATTAAATTGCAAACGAATTACAATTCGTACAGATGCCACTTGACCGAGTGCCTTAGTCACTCGATCGAGTGACATCACAAAATCGAGTCAGAACGCTTATCACGACCCCCACTCGATCGAGTCTCACAGTGACTGGGTCGAGTGGCCATGCACTCGACCGAGTTGGGCAATAACTCGGCCGAGTATGGTCCATAACGCAAAACAGAATCGCTTTTTACAGGTCTACTCGATCGAGTCCATCGACCACTCGACCGAGTAGCCTCATCGCGACCAAAACAACGAGTCGTACATTCTTCTATTTTCTAAACTCGATAGTATTTTACGACTTAAGTCAACACGTGCATAATTAATCACGTGTATCACTACCTTTTCAAACCATGCATCTCATATTTGCATCTTTTTATCTCATCTCATATTTGCACAAACCGTTATTATTCGTTGTATTATTACATCGTTACTAACGCGTTTGTTATTTCTTTTGTCAATTTAATTATTGTTCGTTTATTGTACTAAATAAACCCGCATGCTAAAATTTCACTTTGACGTAGAATTAATTGCATTAAAATTGACATAGAAACCCACTTTTCAATTTCATTCACATGCCTAGGAAAAACAATGTTTGCATAAGCATTTTTTCCCGTTTTACTAACGCGCGTATTGTAAGTCATTCGAATTCTTAGTAGAGGCCGCTAATGTGCAGGCGGGGTTGGGTGTTCTTTGTGGGCTTCCCAACATGTACCCTCACCCCTTACTCAGAACCTCGGTTTCCGGATGCCCGAAACCGTTGGCGCGCGAGAGTCATTCATACACGATATCCGATAATGTCGGTATCGGTATCAAATGCAAAGGGACGAGCCCAATAAACTCTGACATCGGAAATGGGCCGTATTTTGTATACGGCCCACTACGACATAGAGTGGGCTCGAATGGTTCCGAATAACCACAAAATTCGGTGGCGAATCCACATAGACCTAAATTTCAATTCGATCCATTCTCATATGGAGATTCATTCGCCTCCCCAAACCCGCGCGTGGCCGCGTCGGGGTGGACCTATGTCATGTCCACACAATCTATCATAAATTAAGACGGATAAGGACAAGTACCCCATTATAGCGAAATGAGATATCGTAGACTTCCCATATAGTCCACAACGATACACATTTCACTTAGGAAGCAATACTTGCGACGTTATTCGATGCGTGTTAATCAATCACGCGCCACCTTTTTAAATCTACATTTTGCATTTATTTTTATTCCTTTACGACTTTGAGCGAATGTCTAATTACGTAAGTCTTATACCGACAACTTCATAGTCGGACTCGGTAGACGACGGATCGAGGCAGTCAGCCTTCACTAGGATGAGTCGGGACGAGATATCGAGGCCTCGGGATCAAGCTAGCATCACGCAGTGGTCCCGAACCAAGCCCGTGCAGGCGCCTGAGCATCAAGCCGCCTCCCCCAGGCACCTGAACTGTAGGCCGCCTCACTTCAGGCGCCTGAGTTCCAAGCCGCAGCCTCTCGTGCGTTCGAGCCTCTGTCCACTGGTCAATACGTAATGCAATACGTAGTTGATTAGAGTCTGTCCAGTTTTCTGGTTTACTGCTTCAGTTTACGAGTTCGTTCATAATTACGTTACCGTTTCTAACCCGATAATTCCATATTTTTGTTTGCTGTATTGTGAATTCCGGGTTGTATTTCCGCCCGTGTAACTTGTAATTTATTTTCGAGTTTATTTATTTTTGATGTTTGCCATTTACCGTTTTCTAAATGAACATCGCATGTTTAAATTCAACTTCGACATAATTTAAGATGCAATAAATGACGTAGCTAAACATGTATTTCGCATGCGTATCCAAAAACGTTGTTTGCATATCATTTAACCATTTTACTAACGCGCGTACATGAAAATCGAACGATATCCTAATAGAGGCCGCTGAGTGCAGGCGGGGTTGGGTGTCCCTCGTGGGCTTCCAGCACGTACCCTTACCCTTTACTCAGAACCTTTGGTTTCCGGATGCCCGAAACCGTTGGCACACGAGAGTCATTCGATACAAGATACCCGACAACCCGACATCGGTATCGTTAATGCAAAGGGACGAACCCCCATGAGCTCTAATATTAAAGCGGGTCGTGCTTTGTGCGCGGTACGCCTAATTATAGAGTGGGTTCAAACGGGTCCGAACTCCCACAAAGTTCGGTGGCGACTCCAACTTTGATTTAAATTTCGACCCGAGAACAATCTCACCACGAGATTTATTCGCCTACCCAAACCCGCGCGTGGCCGCGTGTAACACCCCGTCAGGTTTAAACTTCGAGGATGAAGTTTTGTTTTAAGGAGGGAAGTCTGTAACAACCCGTTATTTTCTGAGTCATTTAAGAGGCATTGCTTTTCTACTTTATTTTAAATTGGATTTTAAATGGGAAAAATTATTCCGTATCGATATAAAATCAAAGTATTTTTGAGTCTTCTAAAAAAAATTGACTTTAAATTATTTTAAGGAAAATGATAAATACAGCCCTAAGGGCTGTATCTAAGAGACCATAAAGGGAAATAATCTTTTGAAACATGCATTAATTGTATTGATATTTGTGTAATTTTTGCTTCAATCCATAAGTTTATGCTAAATTTGGATGATTTTTAATGCTTAAATACAACCCTTAGGGCTGTATTTAACATTACCGTTATTTTAAAAGTAGAACGTTTTATAGATCAACTTTGTTTCAATTTGGACCTTTACTCAAACACAAAAAAAGAAAAAAAAACCCTATATCTACGTATCCCCACCCCACCCCCCATCAATTCATTCTTTCTTTCTTGTCGCCTGACTACTACGTACTACACCCTCCTCCATCTGTTTCTTTTAATCATTCCATCACTGTCGTAAAATCAGTTCTGGATCCTTGCTTATCCCAACAAATCTTTACGTCCTTTTTCATAAAATTGTAAGTATAAATTTTATTAAACATCTTTTGTTCGTTTTTTTATTAATATATATACATATATATGTGTACCGAGTTTGGTGAGTAGGCCTAGTGAGTTACTGAATCTGATTCAAATATATGGGTGTAGTGAAAATATTAATTGGGAGTAACTCTATTGTCTTGATTGTCGATTTGTGGTGGAAACAAGAGTTGTAATTATTGATATTTGGATTTTGACGACCGTGTTGCATAGGGTGTTTGGTTGCTGTGTCAGTTTCTATTAGATTGTTAGGAGTGAGTACAGTGAATTATTTAGACTAAAAAGTGAGACACATTTGGTATATTATGTACTTGAGTTTTGCATTAGGTTAGTGGACAAAGGGTGTGCTGACTGCCGAGATCATGAGGTGTAAGTAACTTGGGTTTATGATGGTACTTATTGAGGGTTTAATGGGAGAGATCAACGTGAGGGTCCTATCATGGTAGGATTGTACTTCGAGTTTGGATCGTCTTAATATTATTTGGTTAGTTCGTTGAACCATTTATATCATTTGTAGTTTGTGGGTTCGAGGAGAAAGAATTCTTGGAATAATACTAGATGAGTTGTGACCGTCTTGAGAGTTAAGGACGTTTTGACCTTTTCACTTCTAAGTAAAGAGCATGTTCGGTTTAAATTATATTTTTGAAATGGTTTTATAATTATTTTGTCAATGGTGAATTTTTATGACACTCATAATATTTTGGATATTGAACTTGTGACACGAGTCACACATTGGTATTGTTTTGGTAATTTTTTTTGGAGATTATAACAGAATCTGGGAGCTCTGTTGGTCTAGTTGGTTTAAGGTGCGTTTACGACATACCTGGGTGTGGACATGACATAGGTCCACCCCGACGCGGCCACGCGCGGGTTTGGGGAGGCGAATGAATCTCCATATGAGATGGTCAAAATGAAATTTAAATCGAAGTAGAAGTCGCCACCGAACTTTGTGGGAGTTCGGGCCCGTTCGAACCCACTCTATGTCGTAGTGGGCCGTATACAAAATACGGCCCATTTCCAATGTCAGAGCTTATTGGGTTCGTCCCTTTGCATTATGATACCGATACCGACATTATCGGATATCTTGTATTGAATGACTCTCGTTGCCAATGGATTCGGACATCCGGAAACCATGGTTCTGAGTAAGGGGTGAGGGTACGTGTTGGGAAGTTCACTAAGAACACCCAACCCCGCCCGCACTTAGCGGCCTTTACTAAGATATCGTTCATTTTAGTCTAATAAAACAATAAAAAACAAATAAATTGCTACAAACTGTGGACATGACATAGGTCCACCCCGACGCGGCCACGCGCGGGTTTGGGGAGGCGAATGAATCTCCATATGAGAATGGATCGAATTGAAATTTAGGTCTATGTGGAGTCGCCACCGAATTTTATGGTTATTCGGAACCGTTCGAGCCCACTCTATGTCGTAGTGGGCCGTATACAAAATACGGCCCATTTCCGATGTCAGAGTTTATTGGGCTCGTCCCTTTGCATATCGATATAGATGCCGACTTAAGCGGTTGATCGTATATTGAATGACTCTCGTTGCCAATGGTTTCGGACGTCCGGAAACCACGGTTCTGAGTAAGGGGTGAGGGTACGTGTTGGGAAGCCCACAAAGGACACCCAACCCCGCCCGCACATTGGCGGCCTCTACTAAGAATTCGAATGACTTACAATACGCGCGTTAGTAAAACGGGAAAATGATATGCAAATAGTATTTTCCCTAAACATGCGAATTGAATAGAAACGGGTTTCTAAGTCAATTTAATGCAGCTAAGATTAACATCAAAGTTGTATTTTAGCATGCGGGTTCATTTAGTACAATAAACGAACAAAATTAAATTAACAAGAGAAACAACAAACGCGTTAGTAATGATATAATAATATAACGAATAATAACGGTTTGTGCAAAATTGAATTGAATTGAAAAAAGATGCAAATATGGGGATGCACGATTTGAAAAGATAGTATACATATGATTGATTATGCATATGTTGACCTAATGTCGTAAAATACTATCGAGTTTTGCAAAATAGAACAATGTTCGACTCGCGTTTTGAGTCGTTGTAAGGCTACTCGATCGAGTGGTCGATGGACTCGATCGAGTAAGCATAAAAAAAAGTTTCTGTTTCGCGCTTAGGACCGTACTCGGCCGAGTTATTGGCCAACTCGGTCGAGTACATGGCCACTCGATCGAGTCACTGTGAGACTCGACCGAGTGGTGGTCGTGACATGCGTTCTGACTCGATTTTGAGGTGCCACTCGACCGAGTGGATCAGGCACTCGGTCGAGTGCCCTCTATGCGATTAAGAAATCGTGTACAAAATCGTGTTGATTTTGAAATCGTTTGAAATTGCTTTGAATTGATTGTTGTGATATAATAAAATTTTCTCCGCGTTAATAATGTCATAATTCGAGAGAACTGTTTTGACAATTATTTAGCATCAACGAAAATAGTGTTTGTTTCAAAAGTCGTTTAAAACCGTTTTATGTCGATTATTGCAATAAAATAGAATTTCCTCCGCGTTCAATAATGTCATGATTCTAATGAATCGTTTTGACAATTATTTTAGCCTCAACGGAAATAGAGTTTTGAATTGATTTTAATTGATTTAGTAGATCGATGTACTAGAAACAAAAAGAACGAATAAAACTTGATTCCCTCGGCTTCTCCGACATCGAATAAATCCCTAGGGATTGTGATGTCGGATCCGCGTCAACGGGTTTCGACCCTTAAGAAATAATTACTTTAAAAAAAAGATGAATGCGCGATAAAATAAATAATAAAAATAACCGTAATAATAATAATAATAATAATACGTAATAATAATAATAATAATATGTAATAATAATAATAATAATAATAATAATAATACGTAATAATAATAATAATAATAATACGTAATAATAATAATAATAATAATAATAATAATAGTAATAATAATAATAATAATAATAATAATAATAATAATAATAATAATAATAATAATAATAAAACGTAATAAAAACGAAAAAAAAGAAGAAAGGAGAGAAGATGGAGGTTTGTCACCCTCAACCTACATGTTTCAGTCTCGGACTAAGGCTCGTTATCGTGGTTATGGCACGGGAGTCTTCGAGGTGTATGGAGGCTAAGTTGTGGTGGCTCGGGTTGGATTCCTAAAGCTAGGTTTAGGGTTTTTTGATGTCGATTTGCTAGGGTTTTGCCTAGGGTTTGTCTAGGGTTTTTGTAGATGTGTAAGATTAAGGTTGCAGATTGCTAAGGTTGTAAAGAGGTGTAAGAGATTAGGGTTTTTAGATGATGTGTAGATGTCTTGATGGTGTGCATGGGAGGGTGTTTATATAGAAAAGATTAGGGCACCCGGTTTAGGGCACTCGACCGAGTAGGAGGCCAACTCGGTCGAGTGGCCCGTTATACCAGCCGCCGGGCTCAAAGCAGGCCCACTCGATCGAGTGGATGGGTCACTCGATCGAGTGGCCTAAATGGGTCGCGCGGGTCTTATTGGACCTTGACCTTGATGGGTTTTGTGTTTGACTTGGACTTTTGATGGTTGTATGGTTGTTTTGTGTGTCTCGGAAATGACTTTGACTGGGGTTGACCCAATCGTGAAAAGTCGGTTTTATTTCCAGTGTCGGTTTTGGCCCAAATTAGTCTTGTTTGACTCGGAATGGTCCGCTGGGCCTGGATTCGAGGTTGATTTTGTGGAATTTGTACTCCGTAAGTGCATTAGCCAGCGATTAATGGATTTGAGCCCGTATCCGAGCGCGTAGAAACATGTTAGCGTCCGATCATCATCGGGTGATTTTTGGAAACTACCATAGACACCTGGCAGTCAAAATGCGGGTGTCTACACAAACACGAGAAAACGAGTTAGTAACGTTTGAATAAATCGAATAAAGACGTAAATAAATAATATGCATGATTTTAGAAAAGATTTATGACACGTGATGGATTAACACGTGTTGACCGAAGTCAAAAAAAAGTATTTATCGAAATATGTCGCGAAAGTCGCTTTTTATGTAAGATCCGAAAAGAATAAAAAATAGAAAAGCGAGGAAACGAAAAAAAAGGACTCGGCCATCCAGGCCTCCGCGCGAGTCGCCTGACAGGCGCGCGACTCGCGTGAGGGTCTGTCCGGGTTTTTTTATTTGTCGAAAATCGTCAATTTTTATAAATCGCGTACAAATACGGATTAATTTATACCCGATTCATATTTTCGATATTCGTCGTATTCGATATTCGATTATGAAATCGATATCGAATAGTCGGAATGATTTTAGAAAAGGTTTTGAAAAAAGTTTGTTTTGAACGAAAAGAGAAAAAAAGAATTTTGAACGAAAAGATGTTAATTCTCTCCGCGTAAAAAATCGTCGAATTTTGTTTAAAATATGTAACGATTTTCTTAGCATCAACGAGTTTTAATTAATTTAGTTCTTGTTAGATACGATATTTGATTAGAAAATCAATATCGTATTTTAAGAACGTTATAAAAAAAATAGTTTTTTGTAGTATCGATTATTAGAAATAATGCAAAATATGTGACGAACGACCCATATTAAAAATACGACCGATGACGACACGACCCATAAAAAAACGTGAGAAATGAAGAGAAGAATCGGGTTTGATTTACACCCTCAACCTACATGCTTTGTTTTCTCGGTATGGAGCTCGTCGGACAGTGGCTTAGGCACGGGAGCGTCGAGATGATGTGGATGGGTTTAGGATGGTGCGGTTTTTTGTTGACGTGTGAGGTGACGGATTTAGGCCGGATGGTGGGGTCGGGTTCGTCGGTATTTTGGCAGTATTTCGGTGCTTCTTTGGATGTATCTCGGGATTTGCTTTGAATTCTTTTGCTAGATGTTGATGATGTATGAATGATAGATGTCGAATGTTGAATGTTGAATGTCTCTTTTTTGTGTTGTGCAAGGGGCTATTTATAGGAGTATTCCCGACCTTGGCTAGGAGAAGTAGTTGGATTGGAACTACCGCTTAGGATAGGAAATGTAGGAACTCGAGAGGAACGTAAATTCCGTTGCTTGGTGAAGAAGCAACAAATCTCAGCTGGTTGGTGGAGTATTTTGCCGAGCTAAAGGGTCCGATGCTAAAGGTGTTCGGGGGAAAGTGAGCCCCCAGACGGACTTGGAAAGGAGACTGGGCCCTAGGCTAGCCGTGCAGGACCGACTTGGGCCGAAGACTGTGATTCAAGACCCGTCGTCAAAGGAGCGGGCTTGTGCTAAGGAGGTTCCCCTGGTGATTAGGGAATGCTCGTTCCCACCTCGACGACCTCGGGCTCCACGCGACCCGAAGGACAAGGGAAAAGGGAAGATGCCCGGATATTAGTCTCCGTATTTTATTACTTGAATATTACTATTATTTTTTTGGTGTGATTTTTTTGTAGTTTTGCCGTGTTCTTTTTTTTTTTTTGTAGTTCCCGAGTTTATCGAGATATTAATAAAAGACGTATTATTGAATACCGTTCCCGTCTTTTCGTTTATTGCAGTGGTTGTACCCTTTTGAGGGGTTGCCTACGTATCCACAATTAGCGGAATCAAACCAAACGTAGTTCAAAATTGATTTGATTGATTTTTTTTTTTGCAATTTTCGAAATACATCAAGATCATTGATTCGAGATGTGCGACGGTAGAATAATTAATTCTAACTTATCGACTTGTCTAAAATTTTGAAAATTTATAAAAAGACAAATTATATAAATTTTTGCAAATGACATTGAGGGAGGGGTTTATGGGTATTAACGCTTCAGCTGGTCCAAGTTGGTCGGGTTGACGAACTCATTGCCATCCAGGTCCGTTAGCATCACCGCTCCTCCTGATAGGATTTTCTTGACTAAGTATGGCCCAGCCCAATTGGGTTTGAACTTTCCCCTTGGGTCAACCGGTAGTAAGGCACGAACCGATTTTAGGACCAAATCACCTTCTTTGATTTTCCTGGGCCTAACTCTTTTGTTGAAGGCCCGCTGGATTCTCTTTTGATATACTTGAATATTGTTGAGGGCCCGGGACCGTCGTTCGTCCAAGAGGACTAGCGAATCGTATCGGGTTTGGACCCAATCTGCTTCTGGTACTTGGCTTTCCAGTAGAATCCTTAGGGATGGTACTTCTAACTCAACCGGTTGGACTGCTTCCATTCCATATGTCAGGTAATATGGAGTTGCTCCGGTTGTAGTGCGGATTGAAGTTCGGTATCCCCATAAGGCAAAAGGTATCTTGTCGGGCCAGTCCCGATAATTCTCAGCCATCTTTTTAAGTATGGTGACGATTGTTTTGTTGGCCGTTTCTACCGCTCCGTTTGTTTGGGGTCGGTAGGGTGAGGATGTATGCCTTTGAATTTTTGTATTTTGCCAGTAATGCAGTAGTTTCAGCTTGAAAGTGGGTCCCGTGATCACTGATAAATTCGTGCGGGATCCCATACCGGCATATAATCTTATTTTGGATAAATTTGGCCACGTGCTTGGCGTTCAAGACACGGTATGACTCGGCTTCTACCCACTTGGTGAAGTAGTCGATGGCCACCAAAATGAAGCAATGTCCTCCCGTCCCGGAAGGGTGCACTTTCCCAATTATGTCTATACCCCATGTCGAAAATGGCCATGGTGATGTCATGGTATATAATAGGGAAGATGGCATATGTTGTACATTACCGAAGATCTGACAGTTATGGCAGTGCTTGACGTATAACTGGCAGTCTGTCTCCATGGTGTTCCAGTAATACCCGAGCCTCATGATTTTACGGGATAGCATATGGGCGTTCATATGCGGACCGTTTTCACCATCGTGGACCTCGGCCATGACCTTTTCGGCTTGAATTTTGTCGATGCATAGGAGGAGAGCCCCCTGTGCCGTCTTTTTATACAGTTGCCCATCATCAGTACGAACAAATTGGGTTGCTAATCTTCGTAGGGCCTTTTTGGCCCGATTTTCAGTTCCCGCGGGATACTCTCCCGTCGTCAGGTAGGTTAGGACGGTTTGATACCAAGGTTCTGGGTCAGTTATCTCGATATTTTGAATGGCATGGATGTAGGCCGGCTCCGACCGCCTTTCGACACAGATTGGCATGCTGGTCAAGTGATCCGGAATATTCAGTAAAGATGCTAATTTGGAAAGCGCATCTGCAAAACTGATTTTCTTCCCGAGGAAGGTAGATATATTCCACCTTCTGGAATTGTTTCTCTAGAACCCTTACCCGTGCTTGGTAAGCCACGAGATTGGCGTTCCGAGTTTTCCATTTTTGGAGTGCTTGATTGATGACCAATGATGAATCACCGTGGACCCGGAGGTTTGTTACCCCTAAGTCAGCGGCGGCTTGCAACCCGTGAATGCATGCTTCGTATTCGACTGCGTTGTTGGTCACGTCGAAGTCCAACTTGATGGATAAGGGAGTGTGTTCCCCTCGGGGTGAGATTAATAGAATTCCGACCCCAAATCCTCGGAAGTTGGATGCTCCATTGAAATACAGATCCCATGTCTCGGTATCGGTATGGAATATGTCTTCATCAGGAAAGGCCCATGTGTCAGTGTGGCCTTCTTCGGATATTGGGCTGTCAGCGAGGAACTCGGCGACTACCCGGCCTTTGATGGCTTTTATTGGTACAAACTTGAGGTCGAACTCAGATAACATTAAAGTCCATCTTGACATTCTGCCGTTGAGGATGGGCTTCTCGAATAAGTACTTGATTGGGTCCATTTTGGATAAAACCTGTACTTCGTGGCTAAGCATGTAATGTCGGAGCTTTTTAGTGGCCCAAACCAAGGCTAGACACGTTTTCTCGAGCATGGTGTATTTGCATTCATACTCGAGGAACTTTTTACTGATGTAGTAAATAGCCCGTTCTTCCGAATCGACTGTCTGGGCCAGCATAGCCCCCATGGCTGACTCGGTCGTTGTTAGGTATAACGACAGAGGTAAACCGTGTTGAGGTGACATTAGTACCGGCGGAGCAGACAGAATCTCCTTGATTTTGTTAAAGGCCGCTTGACATTTGTCGTCCCACAGCACCCGTTCCCCGATCTTTAGTTTCTTGAAAATGGGTTCACATACCATGGTTAGCTTTGAAATGAACCGGCTGATATACTGGACTTTCCCAAGAAACCCCCTTATTTCCTTTTCGGTCTTGGGTGGCTGCATCTCGGTAATGGCTTTGATTTTAGTTGGGTCGACCTCGATGCCGCGTTGGCTAACGATATGGCCCAGTAATTTGCCCGACGTTACCCCAAAACTGCATTTTTGTGGGTTCAGTCTCATGTTGTACTTACGTAGTCTGGTAAAGAACTTTCTCAGGGCCGTGATGTGTCCGCTTCGGTCTTTAGACTTAACGATCATATCGTCCACATAGACTTCCACTTCTTTATGCATCATGTCGTGCAATAAGGTGGTAGCGGTCCGTTGATAAGTGGCTCCTGCATTAATCAGCCCAAATGGCATGACGGTGTAACAGTAAGTACCCCAAGGTGTGATGAAGGTAGTCTTACTCATATCCTCTTCTGCCATTTTAATCTGATTATATCCGGCATACCTGTCCATGAATGATAGAAGGGCATGGCCGACCGTATTATCCACCAAAATGTCGATGTGTGGTAACGGAAAATCATCTTTTGGGCTGGCCTTGTTTAGATCTCGGAAGTCCACGCATACCCGCACCTTGCCGTCCTTCTTGGGTACCGGCACGATGTTTGCAACCCAGTCTGGATATTCAGACACTTGTATAAAGCCTGCTTTGAATTGTTTATCGACCTCTTCTTTGACTATAAGAGACCATTCGGGCTTCATTCTTCTGAGTTTTTGTTTAACCGGTTTGTACCCATCTTTGATGGGTATTCGGTGTTCTGCTATTTCTCGATCTATTCCCGGCATGTCTTTGTAGGACCATGCAAAGACGTCTTTAAATTCTAGAAGGAGGTCCGTGAACTGTTGTCTCTCCTCTGGATCTAAAGATTGGCCCAACTTAAGCATCTGGGGCTCTAAAGTGGTTCCCACGTTGATGGACTCGGTTTCTTCGATTACTGGATTTCGGGATTCCCTTTGCTCGAGCTGCTCGACCAGATGTTGTGGTAGAGGTACCTGTTCGTCGGGTTTCTCAATGTCATTGCATATAAAATTTTTGAAATTGAGAAAATTTTGGAAATAAGACAAGTCGTAAGCAGAACGGTGTTCGTTATTATTATTAATGGTGAATTTTGAAAATAGCTCGAATACAGCTGCCATCTGATCGTTGGTCAGTGGCGGGATAGGGAGAGGTCTTGGGACAGACCCCGAGACCTCGGTGGCTAAGGGAAGAGGGATTACAGACTCGACTCCAGCACCAGACCCTCTAAACCTGGACTCAGACTCCGACTCTGACTCAGACTCAGACTCGGACTCGGTATCTGGCATGTCTCCTTCGCCGGCGGTTAGCTTGTAGACCCGTCCTTGAATGTCGGTCCACTTTACGGTCTTCCTCCAAGCCCTGGTTTTGGTGTTGGCGCCGACTTCGGTAATGAGCTTGGTTGGGTCGAACCGATCGCTGCGGAGGATCAAGTTGACCAAGTCATCTTTTAGAGCAGGGACGATTTTGTCTTCTCCAAATAAGAGCCCCAACACGGGCTCGGAGTTGCCTTCCCTTTTCTCGGACTCATCCTGGATAACGGTGAATATGTCATCAGGGATGTAGTTGCATTCCCGAGCCGTTTTGGTCTCGGGATATGTGATGGTGGGTCGGTAGAGGCCCACTTGGATGGCTCCGAAGACTGGAGTGACAAATTTGATTGCAGAGGCTCGGCCCACATCTTCCGAGCTTATAGTATATCCCAATCCGAGTCGGGATTCTGCGTTGTCTAGGACCTCGATGATCTTCCCCGCCGGAAGATATGGTCTTGAGGTAGCTCCGGGTAGGTAACCCAGATTTTGTAGCATCGTGTCGATGCTAGGGGCGAAGTAGGGCTTGAAAAGATATTCTTCTTCAATCATACCCACGAAATCGAAACCTCGTGGTTCGGCCTGGTTTGTGGCGTTACAGCTAGCCACGGTCATTGGTGTTGCCTCCAGTGTTATGATACCGTCTTGGAGTGGTATCTTGACTTTGCGATGGAGGGTAGATGTCACGGCCTTGACTGTGTGAATCCAAGGCCTTCCTAGCAAAAGGTTGAATGATGAGGTGACATCTATCACCTGGAATTCTAGCTCCTTTTCGATTGGGCCCGTTATGATCTTCAGTTTAACGGCCCCGGCGACTGGTTTTGGGCTTCCATCGAAAGCCTGGATAGTTTGTGCCGTTGGGAGGTAGTCGGTATCAGTGATGCCGAGGGCCCGGGCGGTCCTTAGTGGTAGGACGTTCACGGCTGATCCATCGTCGATAAGGGTCATCGGCAGGTATTTACCCTTGCAGATGACCGTGATGTATAGGGCCAGGTTGTGATTGGGCCCAAATGGAGGTAGATCAGCTTCAGAGAAGGTTATGAGTGGGCCTTCTTCTTTGGATTTGCCCTTAAGGTAGGGCATGATGGTGGCTACCATTTCAGCAGGGGTAGCTTCTGAGTCGACCTTGATTTCATCGAGAGCCTTAGTCAGTGCTTCCCGATGAGCTTGTGAGCTAACCAGTAGTTGCCATATGGTTAAGTCAGCTCGAACCCTCTTCATTTGTTGGACCAAGGCCGTGTCATTGCTTGGTTCCTCGGAGGTCGGTTCCATCCTGGCAGGTTCAATGACGGATGCAGGAGTGGCGCGCCCAGCAGTGGCGAGGTGGTTTTGGCTTTTCGCACTTCTTCGAGGGTAATAGGGACAGCCTCCCCTTTAGCTAGGTATACGTTGTCCTCGTCATCGAACCATATCCCATTAATTTGTGGGATAAAAGGAGAAATGAGGTGAGAACAATGGATTACCTCCCCCGTGAATATTGCGTGAGCACTGAACGGGTTGTCTTTGTTGCTCAGATTGTCTCCGAGCAACGGGATTTTCCCGCTCTCAATAAGATCTTGGATTAAATGCTTTAACTTCCAACATTTTTCAGTATCATGTCCGTTGCCCCGGTGATACTGATAGTAGGCTTGGGCATTGTAATACTTGGGCCTCTTCTCTGCTGGAGGCTCTGGAGTTGGGCCTATTGATTGAATCAGACCCTTTGAAGATAGCCTTTGCAAGGCATAAGTATAGGTAGTCCCTATATCTGTGAATACCCGATTTGGTGTATTCTTTTTGGATGAGGTGTCGAGCAGATTTACCTCATCAAAGATGCTGCGGGTTGCAGCTGCAGGTGCGGGCTTGTTTGTAGACGAACTAGCCCCTTGATAGCCCTTGGTAGAGGCCTTAGTCAGGCTCTCTAACCTAAGATCATCTTCGATCCTTGTGCCCATTTCAGTAAGGACAGCAAAGTTTGGAATGATAGCATACCGGAGATGGACCCGGTAGGATGGGAGTAGATTCTTGACGAAGGCTTCTACTAGGGCCTTTTCGCCGGGCTTGTCGACCAGCTTCACACTTTCGGCCCTCCATCGTTGCAGATATTTTGTGAACCCTTCTTTGGGCTCTTGGGCCATTACCTCCAGAGTACGCATTGTAGTCTGGATTTCAGTGTTGTCGGCGTAATTCCGAGCAAACTCGGTCGCCACATCGTCCCAAGTCCTGTATTTCTTGGGGTCGAGCCTGTAGAACCAGGCCTTGGGGTGTTTCTCCAGAGAGGAGGGGAATAGGTGCTTGAACATTGTTGACTTCACCCCCTTAACCGCCATGAAGTCTTTGAAGGCCCGGATGTGGTGGACCGGGTCTTCGGTACCCTCAAACATAGGAAGTCCCGTTAAGTTGAGGTTAGCGGGTAGCTCGTTATCCAGAGGTGAATAAGTACGAGCATTTTCGGTGTGGATCGAGTTGTTCGTCGATAAATGGACTTGCTCTTCGAGCCTACGAACAACACTAAGCAATTCGGCCATGGGCCCGATGGGCTCGGCTCCTTCGGTAGGGACCGCCTTCTCTACGGTGCTCAGGCGGGTGGATAGGGTTGCCTGATTGGACACGATGGCGGCCAGCTGGGTTTCGATCTTGGCGAGAGAGTCTTTCAGTTCATCCATCTTCCGCTGGTGTCGAGTTACGGGCGGCCTGTCTGTAAGAACACCACATAATCAGAAACTAGCCCAAAATCCCGAAATAGAAATTACATCCCGAACAAGACTAAAAGAGGAAAATGACTCGGAAAAGACACCTAGACGGGTGACTTGCGAAAGGTGGGCCTTCCTTAGGATTTGGCGAGTGGGCCTAGTCCTGTTCGAAGGAAGGTTCACGTGAGACATCCCCAGACTGTAGACTCGATCGTGTTGACGGGCCCTCCTTTGTAGGGGTTTGTCCTACGTAGGTGGGCCTTGCCTTAGTCTAATAAGGCGGACTGGGAAAGGGAAGAAACTCGTGATGAAAGATCGACAGAGTTTCGACGCTACGGACCTTGACAACTTAAGACACGACCCGACACTGCTAAATACGGGAAGTCCTAGAAGAGGAAGGTTTTTGAAAACTGATTGATTTTGCGAAAGGACCGAGTAAACTCGGTTTGAGGGCCCAATTTTCGAAAAAAACGAAAAGTTATTGGGCCGCGGGTTTTGAAAGTTCGAAAGTATTTTCGAGCTTTGAATTGGGCAGCATACCGTCTAGAAAATAGGCTATTTTGAGTAAAATCAAAAGTCCTAAATTCGGTATGTGTCCCGGGTTTTGAAATTGAATAGTTTGAAAAAAGATGCAATCTTTGAAAAAAGACGGTTTTTGAAAATGACTCGGAAACCAAGTAGCACGTAGTCACACAAGCATTATAACGACGCCATGTATGCTCTATACTAAGTCTCGGTCGCTCTATAGAGGGTCTATACCAGTGTACATAGTCTAGACGTTGATCGGGACGGACTTTCTAAGTCGAGTTGATCTTAGAACATGCCGCGAAACCCACTCGAATCGACTATGGACACCTTTCAACATATCCATATTGGAGTACATCGACGGTATAGTGGGACGTCGGTCGCGAGTACCGGCCCGGGAAAATATGGGTTATGCATGAACCGTAGAACTAACACGCGTATTGTATTTGTCAAACGATTTCTATTCGAGTCTCACCTTGAGGATGCCGATGGTAAGTCACACATCAGTTAATCCCCAGCGGAGTCGCCAAATTGTGGACATGACATAGGTCCACCCCGACGTGGCCACGCGCGGGTTTGGGGAGGCGAATGAATCTCCATATGAGAATGGATCGAATTGAAATTTAGGTCTATGTGGAGTCGCCACCGAACTTTATGGTTATTCGGAACCGTTCGAGCCCACTCTATGTCGTAGTGGGCCGTATACAAAATACGGCCCATTTCCGATGTCAGAGTTTATTGGGCTCGTCCCTTTGCATATCGATATAGATGCCGACTTAAGCGGTTGATCGTATATTGAATGACTCTCGTTGCCAATGGTTTCGGACGTCCGGAAACCACGGTTCTGAGTAAGGGGTGAGGGTACGTGTTGGGAAGCCCACAAAGGACACCCAACCCCGCCCGCACATTGGCGGCCTCTACTAAGAATTCGAATGACTTACAATACGCGCGTTAGTAAAACGGGAAAATGATATGCAAATAGTATTTTCCCTAAACATGCGAATTGAATAGAAACGGGTTTCTAAGTCAATTTAATGCAGCTAAGATTAACGTCAAAGTTGTATTTTAGCATGCGGGTTCATTTAGTACAATAAACGAACAAAATTAAATTAACAAGAGAAACAACAAACGCGTTAGTAATGATATAATAATATAACGAATAATAACGGTTTGTGCAAAATTGAATTGAATTGAAAAAAGATGCAAATATGGGGATGCACGATTTGAAAAGATAGTATACATATGATTGATTATGCATATGTTGACCTAATGTCGTAAAATACTATCGAGTTTTGCAAAATAGAACAATGTACGACTCGCGTTTTGAGTCGTTGTAAGGCTACTCGATCGAGTGGTCGATGGACTCGATCGAGTAAGCATAAAAAAAGGTTTCTGTTTCGCGTTTAGGAACGTACTCGGCCGAGTTATTGGCCAACTCGGTCGAGTACATGGCCACTCGATCGAGTCACTGTGAGACTCGACCGAGTGGTGGTCGTGACATGCGTTCTGACTCGATTTTGAGGTGCCACTCGACCGAGTGGATCAGGCACTCGGCCGAGTGCCCTCTATGCGATTAAGAAATCGTGTACAAAATCGTGTTGATTTTGAAATCGTTTGAAATTGCTTTGAATTGATTGTTGTGATATAATAAAATTTTCTCCGCGTTAATAATGTCATAATTCGAGAGAACTGTTTTGACAATTATTTAGCATCAACGAAAATAGTGTTTGTTTCAAGAGTCGTTTAAAACCGTTTTATGTCGATTATTGCAATAAAATTGAATTTCCTCCGCGTTCAATAATGTCATGATTCTAATGAATCGTTTTGACAATTATTTTAGCCTCAACGGAAATAGAGTTTTGAATTGATTTTAATTGATTTAGTAGATCGATGTACTAGAAACAAAAAGAACGAATAAAACTTGATTCCCTCGGCTTCTCCGACATCGAATAAATCCCTAGGGATTGTGATGTCGGATCCGCGTCAACGGGTTTCGACCCTTAAGAAATAATTACTTGAAAAAAAAGATGAATGCGCGATAAAATAAATAATAATAATAATAATAATAATAATACGTAATAATAATAATAATAATAATACGTAATAATAATAATAATAATAATACGTAATAATAATAATAATAATAATAATAATAATAATAATAATAATAATAATAATAATAATAATAATAAAACGTAATAAAAACGAAAAAAAAGAAGAAAGGAGAGAAGATGGAGGTTTGTCACCCTCAACCTACATGTTTCAGTCTCGGACTAAGGCTCGTTATCGTGGTTATGGCACGGGAGTCTTCGAGGTGTATGGAGGCTAAGTTGTGGTGGCTCGGGTTGGATTCCTAAAGCTAGGTTTAGGGTTTTTTGATGTCGATTTGCTAGGGTTTTGCCTAGGGTTTGTCTAGGGTTTTTGTAGATGTGTAAGATTAAGGTTGCAGATTGCTAAGGTTGTAAAGAGGTGTAAGAGATTAGGGTTTTTAGATGATGTGTAGATGTCTTGATGGTGTGCATGGGAGGGTGTTTATATAGAAAAGATTAGGGCACCCGGTTTAGGGCACTCGACCGAGTAGGAGGCCAACTCGGTTGAGTGACCCGTTATACCAGCCGCCGGGCTCAAAGCAGGCCCACTCGATCGAGTGGATGGGTCACTCGATCGAGTGGCCTAAATGGGTCGCGCGGGTCTTGTTGGACCTTGACCTTGATAGGTTTTGTGTTTGACTTGGACTTTTGATGGTTGTATGGTTGTTTTGTGTGTCTCGGAAATGACTTTGACCGGGGTTGACCCAATCGTGAAAAGTCGGTTTTATTTCCAGTGTCGGTTTTGGCCCAAATTAGTCTTGTTTGACTCGGAATGGTCCGCTGGGACTGGATTCGAGGTTGATTTTGTGGAATTTGTACTCCGTAAGTGCATTAGCCAGCGATTAATGGATTTGAGCCCGTATCCGAGCACGTAGAAACATGTTAGCGTCCGATCATCATCGGGTGATTTTTGGAAACTACCATAGACACCTGGCAGTCAAAATGCGGGTGTCTACACAAACACGAGAAAACGAGTTAGTAACGTTTGAATAAATCGAATAAAGACGTAAATAAATAATATGCATGATTTTAGAAAAGATTTATGACACGTGATGGATTAACACGTGTTGACTGAAGTCAAAAAAAAGTATTTATCGAAATATGTCGCGAAAGTCGCTTTTTATGTAAGATCCGAAAAGAATAAAAAATAGAAAAGCGAGCAAACGAATTACAATTCGTACAGATGCCACTCGACCGAGTGCCTTAGTCACTCGATCGAGTGACATCACAAAAGCGAGTCAGAACGCTTATCACGACCCCCACTCGATCGAGTCTCACAGTGACTGGGTCGAGTGGCCATGCACTCGACCGAGTTGGGCAATAACTCGGCCGAGTATGGTCCATAACGCAAAACAGAATCGCTTTTTACAGGTCTACTCGATCGAGTCCATCGACCACTCGACCGAGTAGCCTCATCGCGACCAAAATAACGAGTCGTACATTCTTCTATTTTCTAAACTCGATAGTATTTTACGACTTAAGTCAACACGTGCATAATTAATCACGTGTATCACTACCTTTTCAAACCATGCATCTCATATTTGCATCTTTTCATCTCATCTCATATTTGCACAAACCGTTATTATTCGTTATATTATTACATCGTTACTAACGCGTTTGTTATTTCTTTTGTCAATTTAATTATTGTTCGTTTATTGTACTAAATAAACCCGCATGCTAAAATTTCACTTTGACGTAGAATTAATTGCATTAAAATTGACATAGAAACCCACTTTTCAATTTCATTCACATGCCTAGGAAAAACAATGTTTGCATAAGCATTTTTTCCCGTTTTACTAACGCGCGTATTGTAAGTCATTCGAATTCTTAGTAGAGGCCGCTAATGTGCGGGCGGGGTTGGGTGTCCTTTGTGGGCTTCCCAACATGTACCCTCACCCCTTACTCAGAACCTCGGTTTCCGGATGCCCGAAACCGTTGGCGCGCGAGAGTCATTCATACACGATATCCGATAATGTCGGTATCGGTATCAAATGCAAAGGGACGAGCCCAATAAACTCTGACATCGGAAATGGGCCGTATTTTGTATACGGCCCACTACGACATAGAGTGGGCTCGAATGGTTCCGAATAACCACAAAATTCGGTGGCGACTCCACATAGACCTATATTTCAATTCGATCCATTCTCATATGGAGATTCATTCGCCTCCCCAAACCCGCGCGTGGCCGCGTCTGGGTGGACCTATGTCATGTCCACACAATCTATCATAAATTAAGACGGATAAGGACAAGTACCCCATTATAGCGAAATGAGATATCGTAGACTTCCCATATAGTCCACAACGATACACATTTCACTTAGGAAGCAATACTTGCGACGTTATTCGATGCGTGTTAATCAATCACGCGCCACCTTTTTAAATCTACATTTTGCATTTATTTTTATTCCTTTACGACTTTGAGCGAATGTCTAATTACGTAAGTCTTATACCGACAACTTCATAGTCGGACTCGGTAGACGACGGATCGAGGCAGTCAGCCTTCACTAGGATGAGTCGGGACGAGATATCGAGGCCTCGGGATCAAGCTAGCATCACGCAGTGGTCCCGAACCAAGCCCGTGCAGGCGCCTGAGCATCAAGCCGCCTCCCCCAGGCACCTGAACTGTAGGCCGCCTCACTTCAGGCGCCTGAGTTCCAAGCCGCAGCCTCTCGTGCGTTCGAGCCTCTGTCCACTGGTCAATACGTAATGCAATACGTAGTTGATTAGAGTCTGTCCAGTTTTCTGGTTTACTACTTCTGTTTACGAGTTCGTTCATAATTACGTTACCGTTTCTAACCCGATAATTCCATATTTTTGTTTGCTGTATTGTGAATTCCGGGTTGTATTTCCGCCCGTGTAACTTGTAATTTATTTTCGAGTTTATTTATTTTTGATGTTTGCCATTTACCGTTTTCTAAATGAACATCGCATGTTTAAATTCAACTTCGACATAATTTAAGATGCATTAAATGACGTAGCTAAACATGTATTTCGCATGCGTATCCAAAAACGTTGTTTGCATATCATTTAACCATTTTACTAACGCGCGTACATGAAAATCGAACGATATCCTAATAGAGGCGCTGAGTGCAGGCGGGGTTGGGTGTCCCTCGTGGGCTTCCCAACACGTACCCTTACCCTTTACTCAGAACCTTTGGTTTCCGGATGCCCGAAACCGTTGGCACACGAGAGTCATTCGATACAAGATACCCGACAACCCGACATCGGTATCGTTAATGCAAAGGGACGAACCCCCATAAGCTCTAATATTAAAGCGGGTCGTGCTTTGTGCGCGGTACGCCTAATTATAGAGTGGGTTCAAACGGGTCCGAACTCCCACAAAGTTCGGTGGCGACTCCAACTTTGATTTAAATTTCGACCCGAGAACAATCTCACCACGAGATTTATTCGCCTACCCAAACCCGCGCGTGGCCGCGTGTAACACCCCGTCAGGTTTAAACTTCGAGGATGAAGTTTTGTTTTAAGGAGGGAAGTCTGTAACAACCCGTTATTTTCTGAGTCATTTAAGAGGCATTGCTTTTCTACTTTATTTTAAATAGGATTTTAAATGGGAAAAGTTATTCCGTATCGATATAAAATCAAAGTATTTTTGAGTCTTCTAAAAAAAATTGACTTTAAATTATTTTAAGGAAAATGATAAATACAGCCCTAAGGGCTGTATCTAAGAGACCATAAAGGGAAATAATCTTTTGAAACATGCATTAATTGTATTGATATTTGTGTAATTTTTGCTTCAATCCATAAGTTTATGCTAAATTTGGATGATTTTTAATGCTTAAATACAACCCTTAGGGCTGTATTTAACATTACCGTTATTTTAAAAGTAGAACGTTTTATAGATCAACTTTGTTTCAATTTGGACCTTTACTCAAACACAAAAAAAGAAAAAAAAAACCCTATATCTACGTATCCCCACCCCACCCCCATCAATTCATTCTTTCTTTCTTGTCGCCTGACTACTACGTACTACACCCTCCTCCATCTGTTTCTTTTAATCATTCCATCACTGTCGTAAAATCGGTTCTGGATCCTTGCTTATCCCAACAAATCTTTACGTCCTTTTTCATAAAATTGTAAGTATAAATTTTATTAAACATCTTTTGTTCGTTTTTTTATTAATATA
This sequence comes from Agrostemma githago, assembly GCA_958450325.1. Classification (NCBI taxonomy): domain Eukaryota; kingdom Viridiplantae; phylum Streptophyta; class Magnoliopsida; order Caryophyllales; family Caryophyllaceae; genus Agrostemma; species Agrostemma githago. The sequence continues at coordinate 19,911,504 of OY288250.1, forward strand.
TATACATATATATGTGTACCGAGTTTGGTGAGTAGGCCTAGTGAGTTACTGAATCTGATTCAAATATATGGGTGTAGTGAAAATATTAATTGGGAGTAACTCTATTGTCTTGATTGTCGATTTGTGGTGGAAACAAGAGTTGTAATTATTGATATTTGGATTTTGACGACCGTGTTGCATAGGGTGTTTGGTTGCTGTGTCAGTTTCTATTAGATTGTTAGGAGTGAGTACAGTGAATTATTTAGACTAAAAAGTGAGACACATTTGGTATATTATGTACTTGAGTTTTGCATTAGGTTAGTGGACAAAGGGTGTGCTGACTGCCGAGATCATGAGGTGTAAGTAATTTGGGTTTATGATGGTACTTATTGAGGGTTTAATGGGAGAGATCAACGTGAGGGTCCTATCATGGTAGGATTGTACTTCGAGTTTGGATCGTCTTAATATTATTTGGTTAGTTCGTTGAACCATTTATTTCATTTGTAGTTTGTGGGTTCGAGGAGAAAGAATTCTTGGAATAATACTAGATGAGTTGTGACTGTCTTGAGAGGTAAGGACGTTTTGACCTTTTCACTTCTAAGTAAAGAGCATGTTCGGTTTAAATTATATTTTTGAAACGGTTTTATAATTATTTTGTCAATGGTGAATTTTTATGACACTCATAATATTTTGGATATTGAACTTGTGACACGAGTCACACATTGGTATTGTTTTGGTAATTTTTTTGGAGATTATAACAGACTCTGGGAGCTCTGTTGGTCTAGTTGGTTTAAGGTGTGTTTACGACATTCCTGGGTGTGGACATGACATAGGTCCACCCCGACGCGGCCATGCGCGGGTTTGGTGAGGCGAATGAATCTCCATATGAGATGGTCAAATTGAAATTTAAATCGAAGTAGGAGTCGCCACCGAACTTTGTGGGAGTTCGGGCCCGTTCGAACCCACTCTATGTCGTAGTGGGCCGTATACAAAATACGGCCCATTTCCAATGTCAGAGCTTATTGGGTTCGTCCCTTTGCATTATGATACCGATACCGACATTATCGGATATCTTGTATTGAATGACTCTCGTTGCCAATGGATTCGGACATCCGGAAACCATGGTTCTGAGTAAGGGGTGAGGGTACGTGTTGGGAAGTTCACTAAGAACACCCAACCCCGCCCGCACTTAGCGGCCTTTACTAAGATATCGTTCGTTTTAGTCTAATAAAACAATAAAAAACAAATAAATTGCTACAAACTGTGGACATGACATAGGTCCACCCCGACGCGGCCACGCGCGGGTTTGGGGAGGCGAATGAATCTCCATATGAGAATGGATCGAATTGAAATTTAGGTCTATGTGGAGTCGCCACCGAACTTTATGGTTATTCGGAACCGTTCGAGCCCACTCTATGTCGTAGTGGGCCGTATACAAAATACGGCCCATTTCCGATGTCAGAGTTTATTGGGCTCGTCCCTTTGCATATCGATATAGATGCCGACTTAAGCGGTTGATCGTATATTGAATGACTCTCGTTGCCAATGGTTTCGGACGTCCGGAAACCACGGTTCTGAGTAAGGGGTGAGGGTACGTGTTGGGAAGCCCACAAAGGACACCCAACCCCGCCCGCACATTGGCGGCCTCTACTAAGAATTCGAATGACTTACAATACGCGCGTTAGTAAAACGGGAAAATGATATGCAAATAGTATTTTCCCTAAACATGCGAATTGAATAGAAACGGGTTTCTAAGTCAATTTAATGCAGCTAAGATTAACGTCAAAGTTGTATTTTAGCATGCGGGTTCATTTAGTACAATAAACGAACAAAATTAAATTAACAAGAGAAACAACAAACGCGTTAGTAATGATATAATAATATAACGAATAATAACGGTTTGTGCAAAATTGAATTGAATTGAAAAAAGATGCAAATATGGGGATGCACGATTTGAAAAGATAGTATACATATGATTGATTATGCATATGTTGACCTAATGTCGTAAAATACTATCGAGTTTTGCAAAATAGAACAATGTTCGACTCGCGTTTTGAGTCGTTGTAAGGCTACTCGATCGAGTGGTCGATGGACTCGATCGAGTAAGCATAAAAAAAAGTTTCTGTTTCGCGCTTAGGACCGTACTCGGCCGAGTTATTGGCCAACTCGGTCGAGTACATGGCCACTCGATCGAGTCACTGTGAGACTCGACCGAGTGGTGGTCGTGACATGCGTTCTGACTCGATTTTGAGGTGCCACTCGACCGAGTGGATCAGGCACTCGGTCGAGTGCCCTCTATGCGATTAAGAAATCGTGTACAAAATCGTGTTGATTTTGAAATCGTTTGAAATTGCTTTGAATTGATTGTTGTGATATAATAAAATTTTCTCCGCGTTAATAATGTCATAATTCGAGAGAACTGTTTTGACAATTATTTAGCATCAGCGAAAATAGTGTTTGTTTCAAAAGTCGTTTAAAACCGTTTTATGTCGATTATTGCAATAAAATTGAATTTCCTCCGCGTTCAATAATGTCATGATTCTAATGAATCGTTTTGACAATTATTTTAGCCTCAACGGAAATAGAGTTTTGAATTGATTTTAATTGATTTAGTAGATCGATGTACTAGAAACAAAAAGAACGAATAAAACTTGATTCCCTCGGCTTCTCCGACATCGAATAAATCCCTAGGGATTGTGATGTCGGATCCGCGTCAACGGGTTTCGACCCTTAAGAAATAATTACTTGAAAAAAAAGATGAATGCGCGATAAAATAAATAATAAAAATAACCGTAATAATAATAATAATAATAATAATAATAATAATAATAATAATAATAATACGTAATAATAATAAAAATAATAATAATAATACGTAATAATAATAATAATAATACGTAATAATAATAATAATAATAATAATACGTAATAATAATAATAATAATAATAATAATAATAATAATAATAATAATAATAATAAAACGTAATAAAAACGAAAAAAAAGAAGAAAGGAGAGAAGATGGAGGTTTGTCACCCTCAACCTACATGTTTCAGTCTCGGACTAAGGCTCGTTATCGTGGTTATGGCACGGGAGTCTTCGAGGTGTATGGAGGCTAAGTTGTGGTGGCTCGGGTTGGATTCCTAAAGCTAGGTTTAGGGTTTTTTGATGTCGATTTGCTAGGGTTTTGCCTATGGTTTGTCTAGGGTTTTTGTAGATGTGTAAGATTAAGGTTGCAGATTGCTAAGGTTGTAAAGAGGTGTAAGAGATTAGGGTTTTTAGATGATGTGTAGATGTCTTGATGGTGTGCATGGGAGGGTGTTTATATAGAAAAGATTAGGGCACCCGGTTTAGGGCACTCGACCGAGTAGGAGGCCAACTCGGTCGAGTGGCCCGTTATACCAGCCGCCGGGCTCAAAGCAGGCCCACTCGATCGAGTGGATAGGTCACTCGATCGAGTGGCCTAAATGGGTCGCGCGGGTCTTGTTGGACCTTGACCTTGATGGGTTTTGTGTTTCACTTGGACTTTTGATGGTTGTATGGTTGTTTTGTGTGTCTCGGAAATGACTTTGACCGGGGTTGACCCAATCGTGAAAAGTCGGTTTTATTTCCAGTGTCGGTTTTGGCCCAAATTAGTCTTGTTTGACTCGGAATGGTCCGCTGGGCCTGGATTCGAGGTTGATTTTGTGGAATTTGTACTCCGTAAGTGCATTAGCCAGCGATTAATGGATTTGAGCCCGTATCCGAGCGCGTAGAAACATGTTAGCGTCCGATCATCATCGGGTGATTTTTGGAAACTACCATAGACACCTGGCAGTCAAAATGCGGGTGTCTACACAAACACGAGAAAACGAGTTAGTAACGTTTGAATAAATCGAATAAAGACGTAAATAAATAATATGCATGATTTTAGAAAAGATTTATGACACGTGATGGATTAACACGTGTTGACCGAAGTCAAAAAAAAGTATTTATCGAAATATGTCGCGAAAGTCGCTTTTTATGTAAGATCCGAAAAGAATAAAAAATAGAAAAGCGAGGAAACGAAAAAAAAGGACTCGGCCATCCAGGCCTCCGCGCGAGTCGCCTGACAGGCGCGCGACTCGCGTGGGGGTCTGTCCGGGTTTTTTTATTTGTCGAAAATCGTCAATTTTTATAAATCGCGTACAAATACGGATTAATTTATACCCGATTCATATTTTCGATATTCGTCGTATTCGATATTCGATTATGAAATCGATATCGAATAGTCGGAATGATTTTAGAAAAGGTTTTGAAAAAAGTTTGTTTTGAACGAAAAGAGAAAAAAAGAATTTTGAACGAAAAGATGTTAATTCTCTCCGCGTAAAAAATCGTCGAATTTTGTTTAAAATATGTAACGATTTTCTTAGCATCAACGAGTTTTAATTAATTTAGTTCTTGTTAGATACGATATTTGATTAGAAAATCAATATCGTATTTTAAGAACGTTATAAAAAAAAATAGTTTTTTGTAGTATCGATTATTAGAAATAATGCAAAATATGTGACGAACGACCCATATTAAAAATACGACCGATGACGACACGACCCATAAAAAAACGTGAGAAATGAAGAGAAGAATCGGGTTTGATTTACACCCTCAACCTACATGCTTTGTTTTCTCGGTATGGAGCTCGTCGGACAGTGGCTTAGGCACGGGAGCGTCGAGATGATGTGGATGGGTTTAGTATGGTGCGGTTTTTTGTTGACGTGTGAGGTGACGGATTTTGGCCGGATGGTGGGGTCGGGTTCGTTAGTATTTTGGCAGTATTTCGGTGCTTCTTTGGATGTATGTCGGGATTTGCTTTGAATTCTTTTGCTAGATGTTGATGATGTATGAATGATAGATGTCGAATGTTGAATGTTGAATGTCTCTTTTTTGTGTTGTGCAAGGGGCTATTTATATGAGTATTCCCGACCTTGGCTAGGAGAAGTAGTTGGATTGGAACTACCGCTTAGGATAGGAAATGTAGGAACTCGAGAGGAACGTAAATTCCGTTGCTTGGTGAAGAAGCAACAAATCTCAGCTGGTTGGTGGAGTATTTTGCCGAGCTCATGCTTGGTCGAGTATCTTATTCGGTTTTCGGATAGAATTCCTACTTGAGATCGAATTCTATCCTTGAATGTATTTATTAATTTTTGAAGCTGATTTTTTGTTGTATTTGAGTCCAAACCGGACGTGTGAGATGTCACGGCTGGTTCGTGTGTCTCGGGAAAATATCTTTGACCAGGTTTGACCCGGTTGCTAAAAGACGGTTTTGCTCCTGGTGCCGGATTCGACCCAAATTAGTCCTATTTGACTCGAAACGACCCACTGGGCCTGGATTTGAGGTTGGTTTAGTAAGATTTGTACTCCGTAATAAGCCCAAGCCAAATATCCTTGATTTCGAGCCCATATCCGAGTTCGTCAAAGCACGTTTGCGTCCGATCATCATCGGGTGTTTGGTGGGAACTACTATAGACACCTGGAGGTCAAAATGTGGGTGTCTACAGAGCCCCCACTCTGACTGAGGCTTGGACAAGGCAAAAGTCAGAGTAGCTACCAGGCCAATCGAGGATTAAAACCTGGCAGACTTCCGATCGGGTCGTTTAGAGTCCATTAGACCTGCGTAAAGGGCTCGCCAGCCATAAGATAGAAACTATACCTGGATAGATGTTAATAATGTCGAGGGGACTTTGCCTGAAAAGTCTTGGGTGTATCTGCATGTAGATACGTCCTGTCTTAGAATTGCGTGGGAGCTTGCCTTGTAAGCTATGGGTGCATCTGCTTGCAGATACGTCCCGTCTTGGAATTGCGTGGGAGCTTGCCTTGTAAGCTCTGGGTGTATCTGCCTGTAGATACATCCTGATGAAAATGCTGCTTGAGTCTTCCACTGGGGAGTTTTTTTGAGAATCCTTCGGGAGTCTTGGTGTACCTGTCTGTATGCTTATACATAACAGTTGCATGTAATATCTAGGCAAAGCACCGACTCACGCTGGGGAAGAAATGATTTTTGATTGATTGATTTTTTTGGAAAGAAATGCTGAAAAATTTCGAAATTTTTTGGAAGTAGGTATGCTTGGGATGACTTGATTCCTGATTAGATTCTGACACAGACTTCTAAAATCCTCTGGTTATGCCTGTATGCCTAGATGAAGTATGAATAAAAATTCCTATTCCCGTGGTGACTAGGAAAGGGATTTTCTCAAATGGCTAAGTTTTGCAAATTTTAAAATGAGAATTTGAAGAGAGAGATATACCGACAGACTCGACTCTGGACGCGAGAGGACGAGTTGACAAACACGACTTTGACTCTCTAAGGGTTAGACCGTGACTCGGTAGGGAGTGGGCCACCTAAGATGACAAGACTCTTAAGTTGCGTTATTCCGTAGCCTAGGCGAGTGGCAACATGGTCGAATCCTCAGAATGAGACTGTTTCCGTACGACAGGGCTTTGTGGTAGCAACGCCGTAGACTGGTGTTCTTTTGAATTTTTTTTTAGTTTTGGGGTATATTCCCAAAGTGGGTATTGCTTCGAGTCTCTAACAGATTCTCGTCTTTGACTGAGCCGAGTACTAGGACACACTATAGAAAGGAGGCTAAATTTGAAAGTTATTTGGATTATGTGAGTGGATGGAGAACTTCTGCCTAGGAGAAGCCTCCAGAATGACAAAGCTAACTGTTGAGAACATGACAGTGTCGTGACCGGAATGATGGTGCTTTTTGAATGTGTGTCAATGTGGGTGGTTGTGCCTCTGTTGAAAGGCTGCCTACGTATTCACGTGTAGTGAAAACAAACCATGCCGTAGTTCAGTGAATTGGAATATATGTTATGGTGCCTAGTCTATTAGGGCTTTGTGTGTAACTAGCCATAACGATGGTGTAGGCTAGGTGCATTCCCAATGATGTCTTGATCAAAGGGCTAGAATAGTTAGGATGTTGATCCTGTGACTGTGAGCATTCTTCGGGGTAGCCCCCAGAGGTGGTGTGAGCTATTTGGGCATGTTCTATGCCGACTGCAAGTTGAGTTCCCGTGTTTGGGATTGGTAACTGGTTTGAATGAGAGGAATTGGGACGGGATTTTAACGAGTTTTGCTCTCGGGGATTTTAACGAGTTTTGCTCTCGGGGATTTTAACGAGTTTTGCTTTCGGGGATTTTAACGAGGTTTGCTCTCGGGGATTTTAACGAGTTTTGCTTTCGGGGATTTTAACGAGTTTTGCTCTCAGGGATTTTAACGAGTTTTGCTCTCGTGGATTTTAACGAGTTTTGATCTCGGGTCTTTGTATGGTGATTGTGAATTTTGTTATGTCGAGGGGAAGTCGAGTAAAATGGCTCAAACTTTGATCGGGATAAGTTTTGATAATGCGGGATCTGGTTTCCATGTCTGGCCCTAATGGTTAGGGGTATCCTGGAGCTTGAATCCTCAAAATTCCGGGCTGTCTCTGGCCTGGGTCTCGAGAAGGTCTTGAAGGTTGTAATGTGGCAAGGCTGAGTTTGGTGTTAGCTGACCAGCTTGATTGTTGCTCCCCTATTTGACGATAAGGGTTTTGATAATTTTTGAATTGACCGTACCTGGTCAAGGGACTTTCACTCGAGTTGACCGTTGACCACGATCATGGGTTTTTTGAATTTTTTTGTTGGTTGACCTTTTAGCCCCGGTCATGGGATGGACCGTATCTGGTTGGGGGATGCTGAGAATTCTTTTTGACCATGGCTAGCTCTTTTGTTTTTGGCCTTTTGCTTTTTCCTTGGACTTTTGATTTTTTTTTGTCCAGTTTTTTTCTATTGGTCAGACTAACACCTAAGGTAGGGATTAGTTGATCTTGTTGGATGGGTGTTTATTGTGGGAAATGGGCTTGCCTCCCGTCTTGAACCCAAACTATGAGACTACCTAGATTTGTCATAGGATTCGATACCGCTCCTGCTACGGGTAGTCATGTGGCTATTCTATACCGGACATGGAATAGGTAAAAGGAAAACACGGGCTCAGTTTCCTGCAGTCGTTATAGATGTGCCTATAGTCACGTGCATGTGCTCACAGTGTATGACGGTGTTCTTCATGTTCTCTGAAACACATAAGGAAAGTATATATGGGAAATAGAATATTGAAAGATGACAGAATGCAAATGACTCTGACTCTGATTTGGAAATGAGGATGTAGGGTATCCTAGACTCGAACTCAAACTTAGACTCGAATCAAATCCGGACTTTCGGACGCTCAGTTGGTTGTTTTTTTTTGGTAAGGTCTTCGACAGGTGCCACGACTCGCCTAAACTCGGTTTTGCGCAAATGAAAGAGGGGGAGTCAAACTAGACGCGACCCGGGGTGACAGAAATGACTAAAATTCTCGGATCGGGAAACCCGGACGTTGACCTAGACACAGTAACGACCGCGACTTGGACTCGAGATGCGGAAGGGTAAGTCCGAAAACGGGGCGACCGTGTTTAACCGCGTCATGTGCTCGGACCAACCGTGGTGACCTAACCCTAGGTGACTCGAGTATTCGTAGCATAGGTACGACTCGAAGAAGGCATCATAAGGACGCCGGTGTAGGATGGACGTGGGGTACTCTCTAGGGTGACCATGGTTGACTGCTCGGGTGGAGGACAGCCCCCGAGTGAGACTAAAGGCTTTGATAGGACTCAGATGGTGTGACATCTAAGTGGCTCGAAAGTGGGATACGTGAGACAACCCGTGTAAGACATGAACCTTAGAGCGACCGTGGTTGATCGCTCCGCTGAAGGGTAGCCCCCGAATGGGACTGAAGACTTTGTTAAGACTCGAGTGTTGGACGAGCGACCCTTAGATGTAAGGATCACGAACCTTTTGTTATAAGGCTATGCCTTGTAAAAGGTTGACTCGGAAAAGACATCTAGACGGGTGACTCGTGAACGGTGGGCTTTCCTTAAGATTCGGCAAAGTGGGCCTAGTCCCGTGCGAAGAAAGACCAACGTGTGAGCTATTCCCCAGACTTTGGACCTGAATGTGTGAACGGACTTCCCTTTGTAGGAGTTAGTCCTATGTAGGTGGGCCGTGCCTTGTCAGATAAGGCGGACTGGGATGGGGTAGAAACTCGCGATGTAGGATCGACGGAGTTTCGACGCTATAGACTCTAACAACTTATGACATGACCCGACACTGCTAAATACGGGAAGTCCTAAGAAGAAGAAAGTTTTGAAAGGAGAATTTGGATTTGAAAACCGAACAAAGTCGGATAGGATGGCCCGATTTTTTTGAAAATCGAAAAAAAAAAAAAAAAACGTTACCGGGCCGAGATTTCGAATTTTGAAAAGATTTGGACCGCATACCGGCTAGAAAATAGGCTATTTTGAGTCAAAATCATAAGTCCTAAATTCAGTAGCTTTCCGGGTTTTGAAAAATGGATAGGTTTGAAAAGATGCAAGTTTTTGAAAACGACGGTTTTTGAAAAGACGATCAAGTAGCACGTAGTCATGGAAACAGTATAATGACGCCATGTACGCTCTTAGTCTAAGTCTCGGTCGGTCGAATAGGGTCTATACCAACGACGATAGCTTTCTCGCAAATCAGGACGGTCTTCCTAAGCCAAGTTGGTCTTAGAACCTACCGTAAAACCCATGCGAGTTCCGCCATCGAAGTCTTTAGTGCACCCATTTAGGGACGCACCATGGTATAGTGGGACGTCGGTCACAAGTAACCGGCCCGGGAAAGATTGGGTTATGCATGAACCATTGAACTAAAATGTGTACATTACTATTCGAACGATTTCCTTTCGAGTCTCACCCTGAGGATGCCGATGGTAAGTGACTCATCAGTTGATCCCCAGCGGAGTCGCCAAATTATGGACATGACATAGGTCCACCCCGACGCGGCCACCCGCGGGTTTGGGGAGGCGAATGAATCTCCATATGAGATGGTCAAATTGAAATTTAAATCGAAGTAGGAGTCGCCACCGAACATTGTGGGAGTTCGGGCCCATTCGAACCCACTCTATGTCGTAGTGGGCCGTATACAAAATACGGCCCATTTCTGATGTCAGAGCTTATTGGGTTCGTCCCTTTGCATTATGATACCGATACCGACATTATCGGATATCTTGTATTGAATGACTCTCGTTGCCAATGGATTCGGACATCCGGAAACCATGGTTCTGAGTAAGGGGTGAGGGTACGTGTTGGGAAGTTCACTAAGAACACCCAACCCCGCCCGCACTTAGCGGCCTTTACTAAGATATCGTTCGTTTTAGTCTAATAAAACAATAAAAAAAATTTGCTACAAACACGAGAAAACAAGTTAGTAACGTTTGAATAAATCGAATAAAGACGTAAATAAATAATATGCATGATTTTAGATAAGATTTATGACACGTGATGGATTAACACGTGTTGACCGAAGTAAAAAAAAAGTATTTATCTAAATATGTCGCGAAAGTCGCTTTTTATGTAAGATCCGAAAAGAATAAAAAATATAAAAGCGAGGAAACGAAAAAAAAAGGACTCGGCCATCCAGGCCTCCGCGCGAGTCGCCTGACAGGCGCGCGCCTCGCGTGGGGGTCTGTCCGGGTTTTTTTATTTGTCGAAAATTGTCAATTTTTATAAATCGCGTACAAATACGGATTAATTTATATCCGATTCATATTTTCGATATTCGTCGTATTTGATATTCGATTATGAAATCGATATCGAATAGTCGGAATGATTTTAGAAAAGGTTTTGAAAAAGTTTGTTTTGAACGAAAAGAGAAAAAAAGAATTTTGAACGAAAAGATGTTAATTCTCTCCGCGTAAAAAATCGTGAATTTTGTTTAAAAGATGTAACGATTTTCTTAGCATCAACGAGTTTTAATTAATTTAGTTCTTGTTAGATACGATATTTGATTAGAAAATCAATATCGTATTTTAAGAACGTTACAAAAAAAAAGTTTTTTGTAGTATCGATTATTAGAAATAATGCAAAATATGTGACGAACGACCCATATTAAAAATACGACCGAAGACGACACGACCCATAAAAAAACGTGAGAAAGGAAGAGAAGAAAGAGAAGAATCGGGTTTGATTTACACCCTCAACCTACATGCTTTGTTTTCTCGGTATGGAGCTCGTCGGACAGTGGCTTAGGCACGGGAGCATCGAGATGATGTGGATGGGTTTAGGATGGTGCGGTTTTTTTTTGACGTGTGAGGATACGGATTTCGGCCGGATGGTGGGGTCGGGTTCGTCGGTATTTTGGCAGTATTTCGGTGCTTCTTTGGATGTATGTCGGGATTTGCTTTGAACTCTTTTGCTAGATGTTGATGATGTATGAATGATAGATGTCGAGTGTTGAATGTTGAATGTCTCTTTTTTGTGTTGTGCAAGGGGCTATTTATAGGAGTATTCCCGACCTTGGCTAGGAGAAGTAGTTGGATTGGAACTACCGCTTAGGATAGGAAATGTAGGAAGTCGAGAGAAACGTAAATTCCGTTGCTTGGTGAAGAAGCAACAAATCTCAACTGGTTGGTGGAGTATTTCGGCCGAGCTCATGCTTGGTCGAGTATCTGATTCGGTTTTCGGATAGAATTCCTACTTGAGATCGAATTCTATCCTTGAATGGATTTATTTAATATTTTTGAAGCTGATTTTTTGTGGTATTTCAGTCCAAACCAGACGTGTGAGATGTCACGGCTGGTCCGTGTGTCTCGGGAAAATATCTTTGACCGGGTTTGACCCGGTCGCTAAAAGACGGTTTTGCCCCTGGTGCCGGATTCGACCCAAATTAGTCTTATTTGACTCGAAACGACCCACTGGGCCTGGATTTGAGGTTGGTTTAGTAAGATTTGTACTCCGTAATAAGCCCAAGCCAAGTATCCATGATTTCGTGCCCATATCCGAGTTCGTCAAAGCACGTTTGCGTCCGATCATCATCGGGTGTTTGGTGGGAACTACTATAGACACCTGGAGATCAAAATGTGGGTGTCTACACTGGGACTTCATCCCGAAACTGAACTCTTGGCCCAAGTTATATTTGAGTGGGGTAACCGGCCCCCATTTGCTAGGTAGTTAGACTTTCTCCTTTGGTAGCCTCATCCTACTAACTGTCCAAATGCGAGAGGTGCGCACTATATAAGTCGAACTAAGCACAGGTGATACTTATAGACCGTGAAAGGGTAGGACCTTGGGACACAGGTGGTGAAAAATATATTTTTGGTTGGTTTCAGTTTTAACTATTGTTTTTACAGTATTGTGTGTTGTTATCAAAATAGTGACTTTCAACTCTGGTTTCAGTTTACAATAAAATTAATATATTATTATTCTACGTCTTTATTATATTATACTTTACTCAGCTTTGCTGACATTCTTATGTTTTGGGTCGTTCCCCCGCTGGAACCTGTACCTATTTGTGTTTTGGGTACAGTTGATAGGTACACTTAATATGCTGCATGGGTGCATTTGGTTCGGGATGCTGAGCGAGGAAGGATTGTATTGTTTAACATTTACCTCCAAACTATTTACATTTATGTTGAATTTTGGTTTGAAGTTGTGTGGACATGACATAGGTCCACTCCGACGCGGCCATGCGCGGGTTTGGGGCGGCGAACGAATCTCATGTGAGATGGATCTCGGATTGAAATTTAAATCGAAGTGGAGTCGCCACCGAACTTTGTGGGAGTTCGGGCCCGTTCGAACCCACTCTATGTCGTAGTGGGCCGTGCACAAAGAACGGCCCATTCCGATTTCAGAGTTTATGGGGTTCGTCCCTTTGCATTGCGATACCGATACCGACATTATCGGATACCGTGTATTGAATGACTCTCGTATGCCAACGGTTTCGGACATCCGGAAACCATGGTTCTGAGTAAGGGGTGAGGGTACGTGTTGGGAAGTTCACAAAGAACACCCAACCCCGCCCGCACTTAGCGGCCTTTACTAAGATATCGTTCGTTTCTGGTGTACGCGCATTAGTTTGACGGTTGAATGATGTGCAAAGAGCGTTTTGACTAAACATGTGAATTATGTTTGACTACGTCGTTTAATGCATCTAAACTAACGTCAAAGTTGTTTTTAGCATGCGAGGTTCGTTTTAGTACAATAAAACAAACAACGAAATAAGAAAAAGAAAAGGTGCGACAACAGATTATAATATACGAGCGGCATACCACCCGAAAATACAATGTCACAAACGATAGTATACAACAATTGCGATAATAACGGAGCGTAAATGAGTTAGAAGATGTAAATATGGTACGATGCATGGTTTTGAAAAGGCGGACACGTGATGGACTTGACACGTGACGACCGAAGTCGTTAAAAGAATTTTATCGGGACTCGAAATACGCTGCAAGACTCACGGTTTTGATATACCAGGAGCCACTCGGTCGAGTCATTGAAGGACTCGATCGAGTGGTCTCGAAAAAAACCTTCTGCCCGGATTATGGGGTGCCACTCGATCGAGTGGGCTTAGGCACTCGATCGAGTGCCCCCTGTACGGACTGTTGTCCGTGAATTTATTTTTGATTTTTAAAATTGATAATTTTGCTAAATCGCGTGAAAATATAATATGATTTACACTCGATCCAGTTTTCGATACTCGTCATATTCGATATTTGATTATAGAATCAATATCGGATATTTAGAGTGGATTTTGAAAAACATGTTTGTAAATCATTTTTTGATTTTATTAAGACGAAATAATTCCTCCACGTTGTAATGTTGTAATTTGTCTTTTCGGACCATATGACTATTACTCGGCATCAACGGAAAACGAGAAAAAGAAATAAAAAAACGTGACAAAAGAGACAAAAAAACGAGAAAAAGGAAGAGAGAAAGAGAGAAAACGGGATTTGTAACACCCTCAACCCACATGCTTAAGTATCTCGAAAATGGACTCGTAATAGCGGCCTAGGCGCGGGAGTGTTAAGATGTATATAGGAGAGTTATGGCGTGTATGATTGGGAAGGGATTTGACGAGTTTTGCTCTCCGGTCTTTGACGAGTTTTGATCTCGGGTTTGCTAAAGGTTGCTGAAAGATTGTGTAAAGTTTCTGAAAAATTGTGTTAAGTTTCAGAAAAATTGTGCGTAAAAAATTGTGTGTAAAAAAAATTGTGGCTAAAAAATTGTGCGTCAAAAAATGGGACTAAAAAATTGTGACTGAAAAATTGTGTCGTGAATTGTGTTGTAAAGGGGTGTATTTATACTTTTATAGGAGAGGGTATCCGGCTTTGGCTAGGAAAGGTACCCGACTTGGGTGAGAAGAAACACCGCTTTGGGTAGGAAAAGTTGGTTTTAGATGGGACGAGACACCCGATTTTTGGATAGGTTTTAGGAAAGAAATCATATCCTAAATATAAGAGGTTTTGCATGCAGCTGATACTTTGTGGTTTTTGACTTTGAATCGGATTTCCAAAGCTGCGTGACAGATTTTTCCGCCTCGGAAATGTCTTTGACCGGGGTTTGACCCGATCGCTAAAAGACGGTTTTGCCCTTGGTCTCGATTTTGACCCAAATTAGTCTTATTTGATTGGAAATGACCCACTGAGCCTGGATTTGAGGTCTGTTTGGTGAGATTTTTACTCCACTAAAATCTCGCGCCAACTACCATTGATTCCGAGTCCGAAAATCGAGCGTATTAAGTCATGTTTACGTCCGATCATCATCGGGTGTTTTTTGGAAACTGCTATAGACACCTGGCGGTCAAAATGTGGGTGTCTACAAGTTGTTTTAAACCATTTTGAATTTTGTGGGACTTAAGTCTTCCGCTGAAATGTTTTCATATAACTATTTATCGGATTTATATTTCTTTTTAATTCTTATACTATTCTTTTGCCTTGTACTTGGCCTTGTGAGCTAAGTGTGGAGTAACGACTTTGAATTTTCCGTTTTATCCTCTTATTTTGGTCGCGAAAATCCAGGGCTATTACACCACGTCGGGGTGGACCTATGTCATGTCCACAATTTGGCGACTCCGCTGGGGATACCTGCTGTACTACTTGTCATCGGGATTCTCAGGGTGAGACTCAAAGAGAAATCGTTTGGTTATTAATGTACGCGTTTTAGTTCGATGGTTCATGCATAACCCAATTTTTTCCCGAGCCGGTTACTTGTGACCAACGTCCCATTATACCGCGGTGAATTCCTACATGGGTGCGCTAAAGACATCTATGGCCGAACTCGTATGGGTTTCGCGGCATGTTCTAAGTCCAATTCGGCTTAAGAAGTCCGTCCTTATTTACGAGAGAGCCATCGGTGTTGGTATAGACCCTCTTTAGACCGACCGAGACTTAGTTTAAAGCATACATGTTGTCGTCATAATGCTTGTTTGACTACGTGCTACTTGGTTTTCGTGTCATTTTTCAAAAACCGTCGTTTCAAAAATTCATCTTTTAAAAAATGTCAAGTTTTCAAACTCGGAATGATGTCAAAATTTAGACTTAATATTTGACACAAAATGTCCTACTTTTAGCCGGCATGCTGCCCATTTTGAAACTCGAAAACGTTTGACCTTTTTAAAAAAAACTCGATCCTGTCAGCATGCTGCCAGTTTCAAAAGTCAGGACCGTCCTCCGATTTTTTTTTAAAATTCGACCCGTTTCAAAAATCTTCCTTATTTTAGGACCTACCGTAATCCGTGTGTCGGGTCTTTTCATAAGTTGTCGAAGGTCTTTAGCTTCGAAACTCGGTCGATCTTACATCACGGGTTTCCTCTCCATCCCAAGTCCGCCTTATCTTAAAGACACGACCAACCCGCGTAGGGCATACCCCTACAACGGAAAGTCCGTCTAGACACTCGAGTCCAAAGACTGGTGAAGTCTCACGTGGTCCTTCCTTCGAATGTAATCCGACCCACACTGCCGAATCCTAAGGAGGTCATACCATCCACGAGTCACCCGTCTAGGCGTCTTTCTCGAGTCGTTTTCTCGTTCACTCCTTTCCTTGCTCGGGATGTACTGTTTTGATTCCAAGGTCTAGGTTCAAGGTTTCTGATTACGTGGTATTCTTACAGACAGGCCACCAAACTCAAGGCCTTCCAATCTCAAGGGCAGACGGTTTTTGAGTGGATAACCACAAACCTGAAAATGAACAAATTAAATTAAATGGAATTGATGAGTGGCCTCAAAGATTTACCATCACACTGTGGGGGATATTGTGGACATGACATAGGTCCACCCCGACGCGGCCACGCGCGGGTTTGGGTAGGCGAATGAATCTCCATATGAGATGGATCGAATTGAAATTTAGGTCTATGTGGAGTCGCCACTGAATTTTGTGGTTATTCGGAACCATTCGAGCCCACTCTATGTCGTAGTGGGCCGTATACAAAATACGGCCCATTTCCGATGTCAGAGTTTATTGGGCTCGTCCCTTTGCATTGCGATAGCGATACCGACATTATCGGATATCGTGTATGGAATGACTCTCGTGCGCCAACGGTCTCGGGCATTCGGAAACCGAGGTTCTGAGTAAGGGGTGAGGGTACGTGTTGGGAAGCCCACAAAGGACACCCAACCCAGCCCGCACATTAGCGGCCTCTACTAAGAATTCGAATGACTTTCCAATACGCGCGTTAGTTAAACGGGAAAATGATATGCAGAGATTTATTTTCCCTAAACATGTGAATGGAATTGAAACGGGTTTCTAAGTCAATTTAATGCAACTAAAATTAACGTCGAAGTTGTATTTTAGCATGCGGGTTCATTTAGTACAATAAACGAACAATAATTAAATTGACAAAAGAAATAACAAATGCGTTAGTAACGATGTAATAATATAACGAATAATAACGGTTTGTGCAAATGATGAATTGAATTGAATGATGTAAACGAGATGCAAATATGAGATGCATGGTTTGAAAAGATAGTATACACGTGATTAATTAAGCACATGTCGACTAGGTCCTAAAATACTATCGAGTTTGAAAATAGAAGAATGTACGACTCGTTGTTTTGGTCGTGATGAGGCTACTCGGTCGAGTGGTCGATGGACTCGATCGAGTAGACCTGTAAAAAGTGATTCTGTTTTGCGTTATGGACCATACTCGGCCGAGTTATTGACCAACTCGGTCGAGTACATGGCCACTCGACCGAGTCACTGTGAGACTCGATCAAGTGGTGGTCGTAATTAGCATTCTGACTCGATTTTAGGGTGTCACTCGATCGAGTGACTAAGGCACTCGGTCGAGTGGCACCTGTACGAACTTGGTTCGTTCGCAATTTAATTGTTGATTTTGAAATTGCTTTTGATTTTTTGGTAATTCGACGGTTTACCGAATCGGACATAAATATTGCACAATTTATGTTCGACTTGGCTTTTTTATAAATCGTGAATTTTGTTGAACCGAATATAAATATTGTTGAATTTATACTCGATTCTAATTTTGAATACTCGTTGTATCCCATATTCGATTATTTGAATCGATATGGAATATTAGAGTGAAATAAAGAAAAATAAATTGATTTTAGTCGTTTTAAATTAATTATCGTGATATGAACAAATCACATTAATTAATTCATATGACTTGATTGTTAGATTCGATATTCAATTATGGAATTGGTATCGAATCTAAAATCGACGCTCTACTTGAATAAAAACTTGATTCCCTCGACTTCTCCGACATCGAAATAAATCCCTAGGGATAGTGATGTCGGATCCGTGTCAACGGGTTTCGACCCTTATTAAAATTGATTTTTAAAGAAATTGATGGATGCAAAATTATTGATGATGATGACGAGAAATAATAACACGAATTGTTGTTTAAGTTGATTTATCTCAATAATCAAATAGTCGGGGTACCGGGATAAGCGACCGACGACGCGTGTGCAGTACACTTGTATATGCGGTTTTCCTTATCCCGGTATCCTTCTTATTCGACACAAATCGATAAATATTTTAATGTTTTGATATTAGTAGTATTATCGATATTATGATGCGATGAATAAAATAATAAAAAAAACGAAAAAAAGATGGAGAAGAGGAGGACGGACGACGAGAAGAGAGGGAGAAGAAAAGAGGGTTTTGACACCCTCAACCTACATGTTCTTGTCTCGGTGCGGACTCGTAACCGTGGCTTCAACACAAGAGTCTTCGAGGTTTTATGTAGATTAAGTTATGGTGGCTTGGGATTGATTTCCTAAAACTAGGTTTAGGGTTTTTTGCTAGTGTAGGATTACTAGGTTTTTTGATTAGGGTTTGTAATGTAGTGTGTGTATGATTGCTCTAGGGTGTATTAGGGTTGTAAAGAAGATGTGTTAGGGTTGTAGAGTTAGGGTTTTTGAGGTTGTAAAGAGATGTGTAATTGTGTTGCATGGGGGTTGCTTATATAGGCATGGCTAGGGCACCGGTTTAGGGTTACTCGACTGAGTATGGGGCTAACTCGGTCGAGTGGCCCGTGAAGCCTGCCGTCGGGCTTGAAACACGCCCACTCGATCGAGTGGGTGGGTCACTCGATCGAGTGGCCCAGTCTGGTTGCACGGGTCCATTGTTTTGGACCTTGACTTTGGGTGTTTGATGAGTTTTGTGTTTGACTTGGACTTTTGATGGTTGTATGGCTGTTTTTGTGTGTCTCGGAAATGACTTTGACCGGGGTTGACCCAATCGCAAAAAGTCGGTTTTATTTCCGGTATCGGTTTCGGCCCAAATTAGTCTTGTTTGACTCGGAATGATCGATGAAGAGTATCTCTTTAAGCCCTACTTCACAACCAGCATCGACACAATGTTGCAAAATTTGGGTTACTTACCGGGGGCTACTTCAAGGCCCGGTCTTCCGGCTGGCAAGATCATCGATGTCTTAAGCGATGAAGATACGAAATTCGGCTTGGGGTATGCTTTAACCCCGGAAAATGTGGTCCGGGCCGGCATCCAGAAGGCCTGCAACGTTCTCAAGGGCTCCTACAGCCCGAAACTGAACTTCGTCACTCCAGTATTCGGAGCTGTCCAAACGGGTCTTTACCAGCCCACTATGACATATCCTGAGGTCAATTTCATCCTAGATGATATCTTCACTCTCATCCAGGCTGAATCAAAAGAAGATTCGAACCAAGCTGAGCCCATGCTGGGGCTCTTGTTCGGGGAAAGCAAGATAATCCCTACCCCTAAGGAGGAATTAGTCAACCTGATCCTTCATAGCAACAAGTTCGATCCAACCAAGCTGATCTCTGAAGTAGGTGCTGACACTGGAAAGCGGGCTTGGAGGAAGACGATCAAATTGACCGACAGCGAGGGCCGAGTCTACAAGCTCACTACCGGCGAAGGGGACATGCAAGGCGACGAGTCTGAATCCGAGTCTGAGTCTGAGTCAGAGTCGGAGTCTGAGTCAAAGTCTAGAGGGTCCAGTACTAGGGTCGAGTCTGTAACCCCTTTTCCTTCGATCATTCCTCTGGGAGCCTCGGAGTCTGTCCCGAGAGCACTCCCCATACCGCCTCTGACCAGCGATCAGATGGCAGCTCTCTTCGAGCTATTTTCAAAACTTTCTATCAATAATAACGATAACCGTTCTGCTTACGACTTGTCTTATTTTCAAAACATTTTCAAAAACTTTACTTGCAATGACATTGAGAAACCCGACGAACAGGTACCACTACCTCAGCATCTAGTCGACCAACTCGAACAAAGGGAGTCCCGAGATCCGGTGATCGAAGAAACCGATTCCATCAATCTAGGAACCCCTTTAGAGCCTCAGATGCTTAAGTTAGGTTTATCCCCAGACCCCGAGGAGAAGCAACAATTTACGGAGCTCCTCCACGAATTCAAAGACGTCTTCGCATGGTCCTACAAGGACATGCCAGGAATAGACCGGGAGATAGCCGAACACCGTATACCCATCAAAGACGGGTGTAAGCCGGTAAAGCAAAAACTCCGAAGAATGAGGCCCGAGTGGTCTCTCAAAGTCAAAGAAGAAGTCGACAAGCAATTCAAAGCGGGCTTTATCCAAGTGTCTGAATATCCAGACTGGGTCGCAAATATCGTGCCGGTACCCAAGAAAGATGGAAAGGTACGAGTTTATGTAGATTTCTGGGACCTTAATAAGGCCAGCCTAAAAGACGATTTCCCGTTACCAGACATCGACATACTGGTGGACAACACGACCGACCATGCCCTTCTATCCTTTATGGACGGGTATGCCGGATACAATCAGATCAAAATGGCGAAAGAAGACATGAGTAAGACCACCTTCACTACACCTTGGGGGACTTACTCTTACACGGTTATGCCATTTGGGCTTATCAACGCCGGTGCCACTTATCAACGGACCGCCACTACCCTATTACATGACATGATGCATAAGGAAGTGGAAGTCTACGTGGACGATATGATAGTCAAGTCCAAAGAACGAAACGGGCATATTCCGGCCCTTAGAAAGTTCTTCACCCGACTACGCAAGTACAACATGAGACTAAATCCTCAAAAATGCAGTTTTGGGGTAACGTCGGGCAAGTTACTGGGCCATATCGTCAGCCAGCGCGGCATCGAGGTTGACCCGGCCAAAATCAAGGCCATTACCGAGATGCGGCCACCTAAAACCGAAAAGGAGATCAGGGGGTTTCTCGGGAAAGTCCAATATATCAGCAGGTTCATTTCGAAGCTAACCATGGTATGTGAACCCATTTTCAAAAAACTGAAGATAGGAGAACGGGTACTATGGGACGACAAATGTCAAGCAGCTTTCGATAAGATCAAGGAGATTCTGTCATCTCCGCCGGTATTAATGCCACCTCAGCACGGTTTGCCTTTGTCGTTATACTTGACAACGACCGAGACAGCCATGGGGGCTATGCTAGCCCAGACAGTCGACTCAGAAGAACGAGCCATTTACTACATCAGTAAAAAGTTCCTAGAGTACGAATGCAAATACACGATGCTCGAAAAGACGTGTCTAGCTCTAGTTTGGGCCACTAAAAAGCTCCGACATTACATGCTTAGTCACGAAGTGCACGTACTATCAAGAATGGATCCAATCAAGTATCTGTTCGAAAAGCCCATCCTCAACGGTAGAATATCTAGATGGACTTTAATGCTAGCCGAGTTCGACCTCAAGTTTATACCATTAAAAGCCATCAAGGGCCGGGTAGTAGCCGAGTTCCTCGCCGATAGTCCGGTATCTGAAGAGGGACACACCGATACTTGGGCCTTCCCTGACGAAGATATATTCCATACCGACACAGAGACATGGGATCTATATTTTGACGGGGCATCCAACTTTCGAGGATTTGGTGTCGGGATTTTGCTGATCTCACCACATGGGGAGCACACCCCGTTATCCATCAAGTTAGATTTCGATGTGACTAATAACGCAGCCGAATACGAAGCATGCATTCATGGGTTGCAAGCCGCCGCTGATTTAGGAGTAACAAACCTCCGGGTCCACGGTGACTCATCATTAGTCATCAATCAAGCACTTCAAAAATGGAAAACTCGGAACGCAAATCTCGTAGCTTACCAAGCGCGAGTAAGGGTTCTCGAAAAGCAGTTCCAAAGGTGGAATACATTTATCTGCCTCGGGAAGAAAACCAGTTTGCAGATGCATTATCCAAATTAGCATCTTTACTAAACATCCCGGAACATTTGACTAGCATGCCGATTTGCGTCGAAAGACGGTCCGAGCCGGCATATATCAACGCTATTCAAGACACCGAAATAACTGACCCAGAACCTTGGTACCAGGCTGTTCTTACCTACTTGACGTCGGGAGAATATCCTCCGGGATCTGAAAACCGGGCCATGAAAGCCCTACGAATATGGGCCACTCAGTTCATCCGCACGGACGATGGACAGTTGTACAAAAAGACGGCACAGGGGGCTTTACTCCTATGCATCGACAAAACGCTGGACGAAAAAGTCATGGCCGAGGTACACGATGGCGAGAACAGCCCGCATATGAATGCCCATATGCTAGCTCGAAAAATCGCAAGACTCGGGTATTATTGGAATAGCATGGAGACCGACTGTCAGTTATACGTTAAGCATTGTCACAACTGTCAGATTTTCGGCAATGTCCAGCATATGTCGTCATCCCTATTATATACCATGACATCACCATGGCCATTTTCAACATGGGGAATTGATATAATCGGGAAGGTGAACCCTTCCGGGACGGGAGGTCACTGCTTCATTCTAGTGGCTATTGACTATTTTACCAAATGGGTCGAAGCCGAGTCGTATCGTGTCTTGAACGCCAAGCACGTTGCCAAATTTATCCAAGATAAAATTATATGCCGATACGAGATCCCACACGAATTCATTAGTGATCACGGGACCCATTTCCAAGCTGAAACCGCTACTTTGCTAGCAAAATATAAAATTCAAAGGCATACGTCATTGCCTTACCGTCCCCAAACAAATGGAGCGGTAGAGGCAGCAAATAAAACCATTGTCACCATACTTAAAAAGATGGCTGATAATTACCGGGATTGGCCCGATAAAATCCCTTTTGCCTTATGGGGATACCGGACCTCAATCCGCACTGCAACCGGAGCAACGCCGTACTATCTGACGTATGGCATGGAGGCGGTCCAACCGGTTGAGCTGGAGGTACCATCTCTAAGGATTCTACTGGAAAGTCAGGTGCCTGAAGCAGATTGGGTCCAAGCCCGATACGACTCGTTGATTCTGTTAGACGAACGACGATCTCGAGCCCTTAACAACATCCAGATATACCAAAAAAGGATAAAACGGGCTTTCAACAAAAGGGTTAGGCCCAGAAATATCAAAGTGGGCGTCCTAGTCCTAAAATCTGTCCGGGCTTTGCTACCAGTCGACCCAAGGGGAAAATTCAAACCTAATTGGGCCGGACTGTATCTAGTCAAGAAGGTTTTATCAGGAGGAGCAGTAATGCTGACAGACTTGGACGGGAACGAATTCGTCAACCCAACCAACTTGGACCAGCTGAAGCGCTATTACCCCTAAAACCTTATCTCAATGTCATCTGCTAAAAGTTTACTTTTATATTTTCAAAAATTAAGCAAGTCAATGAGTTAGGATTACTAATCCTACTGTCACATATCTCGAACTAATAGTCTTGATATACTTCGAAAATTGCAAAATTACGTCTGAACTACGGTCGGTTTGATTCCACTAATCGTGGATACGTAGGCAACCCCTCAAAAGGGTACAACCACTGCAATAACGAAAAGACAGGAACGGTTTTCACTAATATGTCTTTTATTATTTCAAAAAATGCCTCACGCAAAAATAAATCACAAAAATCACACAAAAATAGTAGTAAACTTAAATAATAAAATTTAGGAGACTACTCGTACATTTTTCCCTTCCCCTTATCTTTCGGGTCACGCGGATCCCGAGGCCGGCGAGGTGGGGGCGAACGTTCCCTAATCACGAGTGGAACTTCCTTTGCTCGAACCCGCTTCTTCGACTTCGGCTTCTCCGCCCTCTGCACGGGTTCGATCCGAGCCCGGATGCGCTCGGGTAGTCTATCCCGAGGACCAAGTCGGTCCTTAGCTGCCAGTCTTGGACCCAGTCTCCTTTCTAAGTCCGTATGGGGGCTCGTCTTCCCCCATTTACCTTTAGAGCTGGACCCTTTAGTCAGAGTCTTGGTCTTCCCTTTCTGGCCTGACATCAATCGGACCATCGTAGCCGGGGTATCGCCATCATTAAAGAAGCCTCGATTATCCTTAACCTGTTCTCGGCGCAGCAAGTCAAAGGCTTCGTCAGTCTTTAAAGCGGCACGGGCTTTAGCAGAATCGGCCTGGGTCCACTTCATATAAGAGTCTGATACCCAGATTGAGGGAGAAGCTTTAGAAACGGGCCAAGTATGTCGGGTATACCATCTTTGCGCCCAAATGTCGCACATTACATCCGTTAGCTGAGTAGATTCACTCACGACCGCTTCAATCTCTGGGATTCTTTGGGTCCGACCATATTGCCTAAGTATGCGATCGGGATAAAGATGAATCGTCTGCCTAAAAGATAGGATTAGCTGATAACGGGCCCTATCTCGCAATTCCAACCCGGTCCAGACATAAATGGGCCACCAAGGTACTGTCCAACGGATCAATGGGCCTCCATGGAAAGATAACAACTCGTCCCAGAATTTTTGGGTAGTAAGGCGAGAAAAGTCAACAGTCCGTCTCCTCGTCATCACTTGATTCGGGCGATATCGGCTTACATCTAGAGGAGGATCCAGGATCGATAACCTCTCAAAAAGCCATAGCTGAAAAGTCAAAATTGCAAAAAAAAAGTCAATGTCGATTTTCGAAAAAAAAAAAAAAAATCGCAAAATCGCAAAAATCGAAAAAACCGAGAAAATCGAAAAGAACCGCGAAAGCCGCGCAAAAATCGAAGACCCGAAAATTCGGAAATCGTAAAAAAATCAAAAATTGCGAAAATCAAGGAAAAATCAGCCTACCTGTAGAAGACGGGTGCTACCGGACAGCTTGACCGATGGATCCCTCTTACGATTATCTAAGCCTTGGATAATCTCCCCTGAAATCAGCCAAGCTGGGTTGTGCTCTGTCTCCATTTGATCTGCAATGGCAAGAAGTCTGACATGGCCCATACAAGATAACCAATCCACATGACCTTCAAAAGCATAGACATGGAGCATACAAAAAGTGAAGGCCCTACGGCTATATACCGGCCTGACCCGAACGTCATCCTGATTCATAAATTTTTCAGCCAGGTCGATCAAGGAGACTGTATTTCCTTCTAGCATGCGGGATACCTCCATATGAGAAAGCCCTAAAAATTCTCTCAATTTCCTCCTTGGATCACGAACTGAAAAGGGGATAGCAGGACGAAGAATAGGATTCCACCCTCCTACAGCAGCTATTTCCTCAGGAATGGGACAAACTTCGCCTCGAGGAAACCTAAAAACATGATAAGTATCATCCCAATAAGATAGGCAAGCATCCAGAAAGTGACGATCCACTTGCATCTGACGGATAACGGATAACTGGGTAACGCCGTTTTGGTTCAGAATAACCTTGTCAGCATCTCTGAAAATTCGGGACCAATCTTGCAACATTCCGACTAATCGATCGATTCCCATAATGAATTTCTAAAAAGGAGGACTAAGTTTTTCAGAGCTTGTTTTTCTTTGAAGGAAGGAAGGGAGTTGTGAGAATTATGAATAAATTGTGAGCAGGGAGATGAGTATTTATAACATGAAATCGGATTCTCCTCCTCACTTTGGGATTCCTAATCCCAAGGGATTTAGCATACAGGCCGTTAATCCTATGATCTAGCTAAGACATCCCGAGCATTCCTATTCCTTCTCAGAGTCAAAAAATACTTTAATCCTTCAAATTCTTTCATTCAAAAAATCTTCTTCAAATTTTTATTCCCCAGCACGAGTCATTTCTCCTAAAAAATGTGTTACATGCAAACCTTGCATAAACCATTATACAGAACGACTCAAGCAAAACCATGCAATCAACTCCCCAGCGGCATAGACTTATACGACAAGTCTGGTTCCCCACGGAGTCATCATCATCAACTCAGGTACATTTCTAGTCTTCGGCCGGCGGGCCCTTCACGCAGGTCTAACGGACCTTAAACGACCCGATCGGAAGTCTGCCAGGTTTTAATCTTTTATTGACCTGGTAGCTACTCTGACTTTCGCCTTGTCTAAGCCTCAGTCAGAGTGGGGGCTCTGTAGACACCCACATTTTGACCGCCAGGTGTCTATAGCAGTTTCCGACAAACACCCGATGATGATCGGATGCAAACGTGCTTTAACTACTCAGAAACGGGCTCAAAATCATTGGCATTTGGCTTGGGCTCATTATGGAGTACATATCTCACAAAACCAACCTCAAAATCAGGCCCAGTGGATCGTTTCGAGTCAAATAAGACTAATTTGGGTCGATTCCGACACCAGGGGTAAAACCGTCTTTTTACGACCGAGTCAAAACCTGGTCAAAGATTTTCCCGAGACACGTGAGTCAGCCGTGACACCTCACACGGCTGATTCCTACTCTAATCCTACAAAAAAATCAGCTTTTCAAAATATTAAACAAATCCGTTTGAGGATAGGATTCGATCTCAAGTAGGAATTCTATCCGGAAACCGAATCGGATATCGACCGAGCACCAAATACTCGGCCAAGACACTCAAGGTAGCCGAAATACTCCTCCATTCAGCCGAGATTTTGACTTCTCCACTAAGAAACGGAATTTGCGTTCCTTTCGAACTCTTGCATTTCCTATCCAAAAACCGATTCAAACACCCGACCGAGTGCAAACACTCGACCGAGCAGCACAAACCAGCCGTGTTTCCCTTGCTTCTTCGACAAGTAAGCGGAATTCTCATGCCTTACAACTTCTACATTTCCTATCCTAAGCGGTAGTTCAAACTCCCCTAGCCAAGGTCGGGAGTTTCCTATAAATAGCCCCTTGTACACGAGATTCAAAGGAATTCATTCAGAAACAATATTAATTATTATCGACTATCAATCAATTATCATCAAAATACACATCTATTATTAGCATCATACGTCCATACACATCACACACCTAAAAACTTAGCATCGATTTACAAACCCGAAGGAAACCGGTCCGAATCCCGACACCCTTCACGCACGTCACGCCCGAGCCGAACCACCACCAACTCACCGACATCTACTCGATGCTCTTGTGCCCAAGCCACGTCCCGACGAGCCCCGATCCGAGTAAACAGAAGCATGTAGGTTGAGGGTGCACAAAACCCGATCTCTCCTTTTCCTTCTCTTCTCTCTCGTCCTTTTTCATACGGGTCGTGTCTTTTTTTTTTGGTCATTCGTCGAGTCTTTTATTATTTCTAATATCGATAATATCAAAAAACTATTTTCATATAACAACATTCTTAAAAATATGATATCGATTTTCTATAATCGAATATCATATTAAAAGAATTATATTAAGATCTCGACGATATTAAAAATCGTTACATCTTTTTTCGTTCAAACCTCTTTTTGCAAAACCCTTTTTTTTAATTCATTCTGAATATTCGATATCGATTTCATAATCGAATATCGGATACGACGAATATTGAAAACGTAAATCGAGTACAAATTAATTCATATTTTGTACGCGATTTATCAAAATTAGCAATTTCGAACAAAAAATAAAAAACCGGACAGACCCGCACGCGAGTCGCGCCATGCCCAGGCGACTCGCGCACGGGCCTGAAATCCGAGACGTTTTTTTAGCTTTTTCGTTCGTTTTATTTTATTCTTCTACGAAACGATTTCAAAATTTACATCTTTTCTAAAACTATTCCGAATATTTGATATTGATTTCATAGTCAACTATTAAATATAACGAATATCGAAAATATTAGATCGAGTGCGGATTATCCAATATTTGTACGCGGTTTAATAAAAGCGTCGAGTCTTCGAAAATCGTCTCAAAAAATCAGATCGACACGCGACTCGCCGGCATCCCGGGCGAGCCGCGCGGCCGGCTGCCTCGACCCCCCTTTTTCTCGATTTTTATTATTTTTTTCGAACTTTGTTTTTTATACAAAACATTGTTTTAACAATATTTTCCAGATTTCGATTAATATTTTTTTTTTCGATCTCGTATATTTATTTGCTATATTATTTTTTACAAATCGATACTAACTCGTTTGTTCATCTTTTATAGCAAATTCATCTTTTCATCTTTTGCTTTATTATACAAAAACAAATCTCACATGCTAAATTCTACTTTGACGTTAATTTTAGTTGCATTAAACCGAATTAGCAACCCATTCAATTCCTCGCATGCTTAGGAAAACAATGTTTGCATATCATTCATCATATTACTAACGCGCGTATTAAAAAATTATTCGATATCCTAGTAGAGGCCGCTAATGTGCGGGCGGGGTTGGGTGTTTTTAGTGAACTTCCCAACACGTACCCTCACTCCTTACTCAGAACCGTGGTTTCTGGATGTCCGAATCCATTGGCAACGAGAGTCATTCAATATACGATTAACCGCTCAAGTCGGCATATATATCGATATGCAAAGGGACGAGCCCAATAAACTCTGACATCGGAAATGGGCCGTATTTTGTATACGACCCACTACGACATAGAGTGGGCTCGAACGGTTCCGAATAACCATAAAATTCGGTGGCGAATCCAACTTCGATTTAAATTTTCATTTGACCATCTCATGGAGATTCATTCGCCTCCCCAAACCCGCACGTGGCCGCGTCGGGGTGGACCTATGTCATGTCCACACTCGTTCATAGGGTCCCTGATTGGAAGAAACGACGGGTGTTAGAACTCTCCTAAGCTCGGCTTTGCGCAAGAGAGAGAGTCAAACTAGACACGGCCCGGGGCGACGGGTCGACAAAGACTCTCGGACCGGGATACTTGAATGTTGACCTAGACGAGGTAATGACCGCAAATTAGACTCGAGCTGCAGAAGGGTGAGTCCGAAAATGGGGCGACCATGTTCGACCTGGGTTAGACCCTCCTAAGACGAGTGTGTAGGGTGCGATTCTCAGAATGACTGTGATTAATCACTCCATCGGAGAATAGCCCCCAAGTGAGACTAAGGACTTAGATGGTGTGACACCTAAGTGACTCGAAAGTGGAGTGCGTGAGACACGTGTAAGACATTACCCTTAGGGCAACCGTGATTGATTGCCATGTTAAGGGGTAGCCCCCAAGTGGGATCGATAAT
The DNA here is from genome assembly GCA_958450325.1 of Agrostemma githago. Lineage (NCBI taxonomy): Eukaryota > Viridiplantae > Streptophyta > Magnoliopsida > Caryophyllales > Caryophyllaceae > Agrostemma > Agrostemma githago. The sequence continues at coordinate 19,940,039 of OY288250.1, forward strand.
TTTGTTAATACTCGAGTGTGGGACGAGTGACCCTTAGACGTAAGGACCGTGAACCTTTTGTTATAGGGCTATGCCTTGTAAAAGGTTGACTCGGAAAAGACACCTAGACGGGTGACTTGTGAAAGGTGGGCCCCCCTTAGGATTCGGCTATGTGGGCCGAGTCTTGCTCGAAGGAAGGTCCACGTGAGACATCCCCAGACTTTTAGACTCGAGTGTGTAGACGGGCCTTCCTTTGTAGGAGTATGTCCTACGTAGGTGGGCCTTGCCTTAGACTAATAAGGCAGACTGGAATAGGGAAGAAACTCGTGATGTAAGATCGACGGAGTTTCGACGCTAAAGACCTTGACAACTTAAGACTCGACCCGACACTGCTAAATACGGGAAGTCCTAGAAGTGGAATGTTTTGAAAATTGATGATTTTTGAAAAAGGACCAAGTGGACTCGGTGAATGGCCCAAATTTCCGAAAAAGAGGACGAAAAGTCATTAGGCCACGGGTTTTGAAAGTTCGAAATGTTTTTCGAGTTTTGAATTGGGCGGCATACCGTATAGAAAATAGGCTATTTTGAGTAAAATCATAAGTCCTAAATTCGGTATGTATCCCGGGTTTTGAAATTGAATAGTTTAATAAAAGATGCAATTTTTGAAAAAAAGACGGTTTTGAAAACGACTCGGAAACCAAGTAGCACGTAGTCACACAAGCATTATAACGACGCCATGTATGCTCTATACTAAGTCTCGGTCGGTCTATAAGGGGTCTATACCAGTGTACATAGTCTAGACGTTGATCGGGACGGACTTCCTAAGTCGAGTTGATCTTAGAACATGCCGCGAAACCCACTCGAATCGACTATGGACACCTTTTGACATATCCATATTGGACTACATCAACGGTATAGTGGGACGTCGGTCGCGAGTACCGGCCCGGGAAAATATGGGTTATGCATGAACCGTAGAACTAAAACGCGTATTGTATTTGTCAAACGATTTCTATTCGAGTCTCACCCTGAGGATGCCGATGGTAAGTCACGCATCAGTTAATCCCCAGCAGAGTCGCCAAATTGTGGACATGACATAGGTCCACCCCGACGCGGCCACGCGCGGGTTTGGGTAGGCGAATGAATCTCCATATGAGATGGATCGAATTGAAATTTAGGTCTATGTGGAGTCGCCACCGAATTTTGTGGTTATTCGGAACCATTTGAGCCCACTCTATGTCGTAGTGAGCCGTATACAAAATACGGCCCATTTCCGATGTCAGAGTTTATTGGGCTCGTCCCTTTGCATTGCGATACCGATACCGACATTATCGGATATCGTGTATGGAATGACTCTCGTGCGCCAACGGTCTCGGGCATCCGGAAACCGAGGTTCTGAGTAAGGGGTGAGGGTACGTGTTGGGAAGCCCACAAAGGACACCCAACCCCGCCCGCACATTAGCGGCCTCTACTAAGAATTCGAACGACTTTCCAATACGCGCGTTAGTTAAACGGGAAAATGATATGCAGAGATTTATTTTCCCTAAACATGTGAATGGAATTGAAACGGGTTTCTAAGTCAATTTAATGCAACTAAAATTAATGTCAAAGTTGTATTTTAGCATGCGGGTTCATTTAGTACAATAAACGAACAATAATTAAATTGACAAAAGAAATAACAAACGCGTTAGTAACGATGTAATAATATAACGAATAATAACGGTTTGTGCAAATGATGAATTGAATTGAATGATGTAAACGAGATGCAAATATGAGATGCATGGTTTGAAAAGATAGTATACACGTGATTAATTAAGCACATGTCGACTAGGTCGTAAAATACTATCGAGTTTGAAAATAGAAGAATGTACGACTCGTTGTTTTGGTCGTGATGAGGCTACTCGGTCGAGTGGTCGATGGACTCGATCGAGTAGACATGTAAAAAGTGATTCTGTTTTGCGTTATGGACCATACTCGGCCGAGTTATTGACCAACTCGGTCGAGTACATGGCCACTCGACCGAGTCACTGTGAGACTCGATCGAGTGGTGGTCGTAATTAGCATTCTGACTCAATTTTAGGGTGTCACTCGATCGAGTGACTAAGGTACTCGGTCGAGTGGCATCTGTACGAACTTGGTTCGTTCGCAATTTAATTGTTGATTTTGAAATTGCTTTTGATTTTTTGGTAATTCGACGGTTTTACCGAATCGGACATAAATATTGCACAATTTATGTTCGACTTGACTTTTTTATAAATCGCGAATTTTGTTGAACCGAATATAAATATTGTTGAATTTATACTCGATTCTAATTTTGAATACTCGTTATATCCCATATTCGATTATTTGAATCGATATGGAATATTAGAGTGAAATAAAGAAAAAATAAATTGATTTTAGTCGTTTTAAATTAATTATCGTGATATGAACAAATCACATTAATTAATTCATATGACTTGATTGTTAGATTCGATATTCAATTATGGAATTGGTATCGAATCTAAAATCGACGCTCTACTTGAATAAAAACTTGATTCCCTCGACTTCTCCGACATCGAAATAAATCCCTAGGGATTGTGATGTCGGATCCGTGTCAACGGGTTTCGACCCTTATTAAAATTGATTTTTAATGAAATTGATGGATGCAAAATTATTGATGATGATGACGAGAAATAATAACGAATTGTTGTTTAAGTTGATTTATCTCAATAATCAAATAGTCGGGGTACCGGAATAAGCGACCGACGACGCGTGTGCAGTACACTTGTATATGCGGTTTTCCTTATCCCGGTATCCTTCTTATTCGACACAAATCGATAAATATTTTAATGTTTTGATATTAGTAGTATTATCGATATTATGATGCGATGAATAAAATAATAAAAAAAAACGAAAAAAAGATGGAGAAGAGGAGGACGGACGACGAGAAGAGAGGGAGAAGAAAAGAGGGTTTTGACACCCTCAACCTACATGTTCTTGTCTCGGTGCGGACTCGTAACCGTGGCTTCAACACAAGAGTCTTCGAGGTTTTATGTAGATTAAGTTATGGTGGCTTGGGATTGATTTCCTAAAACTAGGTTTAGGGTTTTTTGCTAGTGTAGGATTACTAGGTTTTTTGATTAGGGTTTGTAATGTAGTGTGTGTATGATTGCTCTAGGGTGTATTAGGGTTGTAAAGAAGATGTGTTAGGGTTGTAGAGTTAGGGTTTTTGAGGTTGTAAAGAGATGTGTAATTGTGTTGCATGGGGGTTGCTTATATAGGCATGGCTAGGGCACCGGTTTAGGGTTACTCGACCGAGTATGGGGCTAACTCGGTCGAGTGGCCCGTGAAGCCTGCCGTCGGGCTTGAAACACGCCCACTCGATCGAGTGGGTGGGTCACCCGATCGAGTGGCCCAGTCAGGTTGCACGGGTCCATTGTTTTGGACCTTGACTTTGGGTGTTTGATGAGTTTTGTGTTTGACTTGGACTTTTGATGGTTGTATGGCTGTTTTTGTGTATCTCGGAAACGACTTTGACCGGGGTTGACCCAATCGCAAAAAGTCGGTTTTATTTCCGGTATCGGTTTTGGCCCAAATTAGTCTTGTTTGACTCGGAATGATCCACTGGGCCTGGATTTGAGGTCCGTTTGGTGATATTTGTACTCTGTAAGTGTGTTAGCCAACGATTAATGGATTTGAGCCCGTATCCGAGCGCGTAGAAACACGTTAGCGTCCGATCATCATCGGGTGTTTTTTGGAAACTGTCATAGACACCTGGCAGTCAAAATGCGGGTGTCTACAGATATGGAAGTGGAGGAACTCGCGAGCCTTTGGGCGAGGTGATGACATACCGCTTGACCGATGCAAGTTCCTGGCAATGCGCATTCAGGAAATATTTGGAGCCATGAGCTCCAAAGACCAACTCCCTCAAAATAATATAAGCAGAACTAGAGAAATCCTTGTCTGTTGGATTGGACCACCAGAAAGTTGGATAACTCTCAACATTGACGGTGCCTCTAAGGGCAACCCAGGACCGTCAGGTGCAGGAGAGTTGTTTAGAGAGACATCGGGAAGCATATTATATGCCTTCTCAGAGCAAATTGGATTAGCTACGGTAACCAGGGCTGAAGTCATGGCCCTTAGACGAGGCCTATTATTAGCAAGAGAACGAAACTTCAATAGAGTCTTGGTGCAAACTAACTCTCAGGTTGTCCATAGTCTGCTGCAGAATGATTTGCTACACCCAACTGCACACACCCATATTTTACGCATCTGTAAGTCTTTGATTGATGACCCGGACTGGGAGGTTATGATCAAACATGTGTATCGTGAAGCAAATAGATGTGCAGATTGGCTAGCTAATCACGGAGTAATCCAAGGACCCCAACTACATGTTTTTTAGGAAGACAAAATCCTGGCGGCATTATTTGAACTAGCTCAACAGGATGTTGGAGGAACAAGTTGGCCAAGGCGAATACCATTTTATGCTTTTTAGGTTGTTTTCGTAGTTTGTTTCGAGACTTTCCCACTTCTGTTTTCGACCAAAAAAACAGACATGCCACCATCAACCAGGCTCAGAATGGAGCAAATTTTGAACAATCTGAAAACCATGGTGGAAACCATGATCAGGAAACAAACTGAGATTGAGGCTCTTTAACACCCCGTGTTTTTCAAATAGTGTTAAAATTTTGAACATTTATCTAAACCAAATTTAACGCTTGAACAATTATTTTCGCGAACAAAATATTTTATTTTCGTTAAATTAAAAATTATTCCGTTATAAAAACATGGAACTTATTTATCGAATTATTAAAATTTTTATCTTTCGTTAAATGAAGTTTGAAACTCGAAAATATTTTTAATATTGACCTGTCATTTTAACATTTTCTCGTCTCGTAAAAATTTAGAAATAATTTATCGAATTCTTAAAATAATGATTACTTATAACTTTTGTCCCATAATACTATTCATCGTTTATTTTACTTACCGTCTCACAAATTTCTTTTTAAAAAAAAATTTTACGGTTCCATTATTTTATTCGATAATCTTATTCAACTTTTTAAGAAAGAAAGAAAGACGTTTGTACGAGAAACGGAACGGACCAAAAACGAACCTCCCACGTGGCCACCTGCCCTCTTCATATACTCCCTACACCTTCACTAACCTACACTAACATTACTACTTACACCTTCATGTCCTACACACATACACCTAGCTAATCCTACTACACACTACTTCATTTACACTTCCTATAAATACTCCCACTGCATACTCTATCTTATTTCTACTATGTATACTAGTAATACGTACTACTTCTATTTACTACTACATACTACGTACTCCGTATTACATACTATATTTACGCCTCATCCTTTTCTATAATTGGAGCATCGGGAATGAGGAGCTACCCGGTATTTGGCGGAATAACTTTTCGGGAACAGTATTTGGGTCAAATCATTTCAACCCGAATATTTCTTTAAAGGAGGAAAAAGACGACTTACTAACGTAGACGATATTATTGACCTGACGACCTTTTATTCTTAATAACGTTAATAAATACTCCGTAATAGCTACAAAGGTAACCAAACTTTTCTTCTAACAACATTATATATATAAGTATATTGTGTTACTAACTTAATAATTTGCTTATTTAAATATTTAGGGTTATTTGTATGACTAAATTACTTATGTATATTAAAATATTACGTGATATTTTATATATGACTAAATTCATCTTAACTAAATTATCATTTGTTTAATTTATTTATTTATCACCTTTACTTTTCTGTCGATATGAAAATTGAGTAAATGAGTAAAAGAACTTAAAATAATAAAATTTACTTATATCATTTTCTTTGTATTTTATTTAATTAACTCTATTTATTACGTGTATTTATTCTATGTACTTTATATTTTATATGTATTTTATATAATTGTAATTTTGGTCATATTGTTAATTTTCTTTAGTACTTTTACATTAGTTTATATATTATAATATAATAGAGTAAATTAGTAATCTACAAAATATTTTATTTTAATAATACTTCACTTATTATTTTTATATAGGTAAAAATTTATAAATTTCATTTTCTAAAAATAAATGGATTTATTTTATTTTGGAAGTTTTAAACGATATTCACAAATAATTAAAAATGATTTTACGTCAAATTTTAAGTACGACTTAATTTATATATTCTTTTAGAAACTTTTATATTTTACAGAACTTTAAATTTTAAAATAAAACTTTGAATTTTGAAATAATATTTTATTATACTTTACTTTTATTTTAATATAAAACCTCTTTTAAAGAAACTCTTATTTTTAAATAAGTTATACGATATTTGGGATATAATATTTCGGGTGACACTTGAAGATTAAAGTATAACGTTGTGTTGACATGACATAGGTCCACCCCGACGCGGCCACGCGCGGGTTTGGGGAGGCGAATGAATCTCATGTGAGATGGATCTCGGATTGAAATTTAAATCGAAATAGGTGTCGCCACCAAACTTTGTGGGAGTTCGGGCCCATTCGAACCCACTCTATATCTTGGTGGGCCGTGCACAGAGTATGACCCATTCGGATTTCAGAGTTTATGGGGTTCGTCTCTTTGCATTGTGATACCGATACCGACATTATCGGATATCGTGTATTGAATGACTCTCGTGCGCCAACGTTTTTGGACATCCGGAAACCACGGTTCTGAGTAAGGGGTGAAGGTATATGTTGGGAAATTCACAAAGAACACCCAACTCCGCCCGCACTTAGCAGCCTCTACATACTAAGATATCGTTCGATGTTTTAATACGCGCGTTAGTAATTCGATGAGATGTTATGCAAACAGTATTTTCGACTAAACATGTGTATTATGTTTGATCTACGTCGTTTAATGCATCTTTGAATTATATCGAAGTTGTATTTAGCATGTGAGGTTCGTTTTATTACAATAAAACAAACAACGAGAATAAATTGCCAAAAAGCAACAAACGGGTTAGTTACGGTAATAGCGGATCGTAAATAGATTAGAATGATATATTAAGATATGATGCATGGTTTTGAAAAGATGAACACGTGATGAACTTGACACGTGACGACCGAAGTCGTTAAAAGTAGTTTGATCAAGGCTCGAAATATTTTGAAGGGCTCACGGATTTGACATGACAAAGGCCACATGATCGAGTCACGGAAGGACTCGACCGAGTGGACCTCGGAAAAATCTTCTGCCCAAATCTTGAGGTGTCCCTCGATCGAGTCATGGAGGGACTCGGTCGAGTGGTCCTCAAAAATAAAAATAAACCTTTCTGCCCGATTTTGGGATGCCACTCGATCGAGTGCTCCCTGTACGAACAATGGTTCGTTTTGAAATTGCTTTTAATTTTGAAAAATCGTTAATTTTGCTAAGTCGTGTACAAATATGATACGATTTATACTCGACTTAATTTTTCGATCCTCGTCATATTCGATATTTGATTATAAAATCAATATCTAATATTTAGAGTGAAATTTTAGAAAATACGTTATAAGGCGTTTCAAATAATCGAACTAAAACGAAATAATTCTCTCCGCGTTATAATGTCGTAATTAGTCCTTTCGGACTATGTGACGATTATTTCGGCATCGACGAGTTCGTGCTAGTTTGATTTATTGACTAATTCTTTTAGATACGATATTCGACTATAGAGTCGATATCGCATCTTAAGAATGATCGTTTTTACATAAATTAGATAGTAGTAGCGATAATATCGATATTAGAAACGAGGAAAATTAAACGAAATAAAAAAACGTGACGATGACCTGAAAATAGAGATGGACGGACGAGAGAAAAGAGAAGAAAAAGGAGAAGACGGGATTTGATTTTGCACCCTCAACCTACATGCTTTGTACTCTTGAAACGGGGCTCGTCTAGCTGTGGCTTAGGCACGGGAGCGTCGAGATAATGCGGATGAGTTATGGCGGTTTATGTGTAGAGATGCAAGGTTGTCGAGATTGTAAAAGGTTGCTGAAATTTCGGGGTATGAATTGTATGTATTGTTGTATTACCCGTGTTTTTGTCACTGTTGTCAATTGAAGGTTGCAAAGGGGTGTATTTATAGGAGAGGGTACCCGGCTTTGGCTAGGAAAGGTATCAGTTTTGGATGAGAAGAAACACCCACTTTGGATAGGAAAAGCCGGTTGTAGATGAGAGGAAACACCCGGTTTGGATAGGAATAGATTCCGGTTTCCGGATAGAAAAGAGGTCACTCGATCGAGTGGTGCATGACACTCGATCGAGTGTCCGGTCTGATACCGGTTCCTGCGGGTTATACGAGTCTACTCGACCGAGTGGGCCGGTCCACTCGATCGAGTGGGTCTAGACGGGTGGGAGGACTCTTTTTAGAGATTGAGTTTTATCTCTAACGAGTTATTTCATCCTCTTTGTAGCTGGTTTTTGTGTAGTATTTGATTTCAAATCAGATTTCCTAAAGCTGCGTGACTGACTTTTGTGGCTCGGAAATGTCTTTGACCGAGGTTTGACTCGGTCGCTAAAAGATGGTTTTGCCCTTGGTGTCAGTTTTGACCCAAATTAGTCTTATTTGATTGGAAATGACCCACTGGGCCTGGATTTGAGGTCAGTTTTGTGAGATTTGTACTCCGTAAAAAGCCGAAGCCAAATACTAGCGATTTTGAGCCCATATTCGAGTATGTTAAAGCATGTTTGCGTCCGATCTTCATCGGGTGTTTGTCGGAAACTGCTATAGACACCTGGCAGCCAAATGTGGGTGTCTACACGTTGTCACACTGAAAGTAAGAATTTGAGGATTTGACCATTTCAAATGAGTCCGACCAATTATTAAAGGTTACCAAATAAAATACTACTTGTTCACGAACGACTTTTATATAAGGTTTACGATGCGAGTCTGGGACGAATAGCTTGTGTTGGATTCTACCATATGTGGTGTTTCGACTGCACTTGTAATGAAAAGCAGACTCGGAGGCTGTAGTCCAAGAGTCAACCTAGTGTTTAAGGTAGTCGTCCTACGGCAGTGAGAGCCGCGATTCAAGAGTCTGCGTAGAGTATATGCGCATCTATAGACAAGTACTTGATCAATATTACCACCTAGGTAGCGGGGCAGAACAGGATTCTGAAAAATGCGGGTTTCCTCTTGCTGATGCAGAGAATGTAATCATCAGCTTTCATTTCGCCCAGAGCCCCGTTTGAATAAACGTATAATATAATTGAAGTTAGGGCCCAATTGAGCCTTATGGGTGAGATGTAAACCTCATAAGATCGGTTCGGTCTACGAGTCGGTAACACGGTTACTTCTATTGGTGAGATGCAAGCCAATAGGGTGGAGCGGTGATACTAAGATCCACGACTCGTGTGTTTATTCTCTGTTTACGTGAAAAATGATTTAAAATCAAATGGCTGCCAGTGTCCCATCTTTTAAACTTTACCGTTTTCATCACCTCACATGTTGGTTAATTGAATTAAAAAAATTTATCTGTTACGTGATATCCTTTAATATTTTTGTAAGCATATTATTGGTTATTCAAATGATTGTCTTATGTGTATGAGGTGATGTTAGATGAATGGTTTGGTTGTTGTTCCGCTCAGCGTCCACTGTTTTATTTTTTGGAGGTCTAAGACATTGGGGAATCGAGCGACAGATTTTAATAATATGTTTAGTATAAAAATACTATCTTTATTTTGTAAGTGAATCAAGACTATGTAATTAATAGACGTTTATTGTAAGGATCCTTAGCGATTCGGATTTATTTACACTCTGATATAGTTTTAATTAAATACCTTAGATAATTTTCCGCATTATCTATTAATTTAAGTCATCGAAAATACGGGTTGTTACAGGCTCAATTGCTAGCAATAAGGGCCGATCAAACGGCCACCAATGCTCGTCTGACTGCTGTGGAGCAAAGGACTCCTAACACCGGGACCGAAAACACTGGACCCATGGCCGAACTAGTTAACGTGGTGCGCCGACTAGAGGAACAGATCCACCTGTCCGGGGGTAACAACATCCATAGGGAAAATTCCCGTGGCTACTCCCGAGTGAACGACAAGCTGCCCGCAAACCTAAATCTCACAGGCTTGCCTATGTTCGAGGGGACTGAAGACCCATACTACATGTACGTGCCTTCAAAGAGTTTATGGCTATTAAGGGGGTTGATTCGACCATGTTCACGAATCAGCTTGCTGCCCATGATTATTTCTCAATGTCATTTGCAAAAGTTTATTAAAATTGTTTTTAAAAAGAAACTTTCGAAAAGCAAGTCAATAAGCTTGGATTATTTATCCTACTATCGTAAACATCTTGAACAATTAGTCTTGGTGTATTTTCGAGATTACAAAATTTGAACTAGGTTCGGTTTGATTCCACTAACTGTGGATACGTAGGCAGCCCCTCAAAAAGGCACAACCACTGCAATCGCGAAAATATGACAGGAACGGTTTCATTAATAAACTTTCTTTATTATTACAAAAAAACCCGATAAACTCGGGAAATTCAAAATACAAAAATTCAAAAAAAAAAACCCCCACGACACTACAAATAAATAGTAATACTACTTAGATAATAAATATAAGGACTCGGGTATTCAGGGCATCTTGCCCTTACCCTTATCCTTGGCATCTTTGGTCGTCCACTGACGACGATTTGGAGGCGAACGTTTTCGAATTACTACAGAAACTTCCCTGGCCTGGACCCGTTTCTTCGAGAGCGGATCCTCAGCTACGATAGTCAGCCCAAGTCGAGCCCTCACATGTTTGGGCAACCTGTCACGCGAGCCCAGTCGATCCTTGGCCACCAGTCTTGGCTCAAGCCTCTTCTCTAACTAAGTCTGGGGGCTCAGTCGCCCCCACACGCCTCTAGCACCGGTGTCCTTAGCTCGAGTATCAGTTGTTGACTTAAGACCCGACTCTAATCGAACCAAAGTAGCAATAGTCTCCCTTTCATCATACAAACCCCTGTTATCCTTCGCCGTCTCCCGGCGAACTAAGTCGAAGGCCTCATCGACCTTTAGGCATAATCCCCAAATAGTGATAACATAATCCAGACACTAGATCAGAGGAGCGATAGTAACAAAACCCAAAAGGACACTAAGTTTGCGTCAGCAGAGGGAATTGAATCCTTAACCATGGTTCTGTCCTTGCAGAAGATACACAGCATGTGAAGTTTCATCGAAGATCTGTGTAACACCCCGTATTTTTCGAACAATGTTAAAAAAAATTAAACATTTATTTAAACCAATTTTAATGCTTGAAAAATTATTTTCGTGAATAAAAATATATTATTTTCATCGACATAAAATTTCAACTATTCCATTATAAAAAGGGTTATTTCATGAGAATAATATCAACTATTCGTGTTCTTCTTAAAATAATCCAAACTATACGTAATGTCATTTTAATATGAACTACGTATTCATTAATCTCGCTTTGCTATGTATGTAATTATGACTTGCTATTACCGGTCATAGTGACCTTTTGTGACTTTCTAGGGTTTTATTAGGTCCGTTGCAGTCATCGTGAAAGCCAAAATTACAATAAAAACATTTTTTTCATAGCTTATATAAGACTAACCAAAAAAGAAATGGAAGATGACTTTTCAGATTTTTAATTTCTATTTTTATCAATGGTCGAAAATGAACCCGAAATGTGAATCAGAAGAATAAGAGTTAGAGGAAGAGTTGAATAAGGGAGGTTCAACAGGTAACCGGTCACCCATAGCAAAGCGAGGTTAATGAATACGTAGTTCGTATTAAATGAGATTACATATAGTTTGGCTTAATTTAAGAAGCATACGCATAGTTGGTATTATTCCCATGAAATAACCCATATAGAAACAATAGGAATCTATTTATCGAATTATTAAAATTTCAACTTTTCGTTAAACCGAGTTTAAAGCTCGAAGAATTATTTTTGTAAATAGTGACCTGTCGTTCCGACCGAATTTAAAATATTTTATTGTCTCGTAAAATTTAAAAATATTAAAATGTAATGTATATTGTATTGGTAGATGTCCACACTATGACGACATCATATCTACATAGAATATTCTAGACCCAGAAAAAATCCTAGATATCTGTATATGTATATATACGCTAATGATCAATATAATAAATTACCTCATTCTCTCCTCTTTCTCCCTCATATTATATATATATATATATATATATATATATATATATATATATATATATATATATATATATATATATATATATATAGGGGAGTTCTAATAAGGTCGATCTTGGGTAAAATTAAGTTCCTAAGTCCAAATTATGGCCTTTGGATCCATCTTGCGCGGACCGCCGAGATTGCATTATTAGGATTGAGTGACACATTAAATAATGTAGGAGTAAATAAGCAAGTAAGAGATTAATTAGGCAGGTGTAATTAACAATGCTTATCACGAGGAACATTTTCACGAGGCAATCAAACCTCCATAAACCAGCCTTAAATCCGTGCGGCATTCCAATGATGATGGATTTTTGTTTTTCGTTTAAATTGTGTTTGGGCTGTTGGGTTCTGTTATTTGTCGGCACTTCAGGTTTTTGGCAGAGGCTTCCCTTCTTTTACCGTTTTCCTTGTCAAGGCGACGTTCGTTTCCGATCGAAGTATAAATTTGTAATGGAGAATTTGCAAATTGTTGAAGTGGCCCCAGGTATGTTTATGTTGATTTGTAGTTGGTTTAATTTTTCTTACAGTTTTGTGTATTTTAGTATTGTGTAATTATTCTGGTGCAGTGGCAGAGCATTGTCAGTCTGCGGAGGAGGTCTGTGCGGTCGAGTACAGTAGGGTAGTTTCGAAGGATGTGACGCCGTTTGTTGGTCAGCAGTTTGAGAACTTTGAGAAGGCGGTTGAGTTTTATAAGTCGTATGGTCTTGCTTGTGGTTTTGATGTGCGTCGTTGGTCGACGAAGAGGTTTCGTGACGGTACGCTAAATTATCAGCTGTTTGTTTGCAATCGAGAGGGATTCCCGTACGTACCGAAGAATACGGAAGCCTGTGCGGATAAGAATAGTTCCGTAGGTGATGTTGTAATCCCCTAGAAAATCTAATGCAATACAGTGGCGGAAACACTGTAGAGTGGGATTAAAACACACTGACAAACTATATCTTATTAAAAGAAATGGTAAGTCAATACAAAGGTCTCTTTTTACAAAAGGGCTAAAAGCAAAATCTCCAAACGGGTTTATACAAATCCATAAATAAACACGAATGAAGGAAGAGTAGGATCCACGCTACTCGCTAGCTCACACCCAAAACCCGGAAGCAAATACCTGTCATGTTATAAACATAACAGCCACGTCAGTGGGGAGTAACTCGGACGTTCTCCCAGCCATATTATATCATATGGAAAAATAATAGTATTATTATATCAAAATAAATAAAATGGAAAACATTAAATGATATAATAAAAATAAGCTTTCGGAGAAATCTTAAAATATTGGAACAATAAAATCAGAACAAGTTTTCAGAAGAAAACTTCAAATATTTGCCAACCTGCAAACCAAAATGTATCGATAACAATAAAAATATTCAAAATGGCGTTAGGAAAATATTCAATGTAGAAGGTCAGACTTTCACCAGGAGAATACTAAAAACTAGCTTCGAGAACCTAGTTCAAACAAATCAAACATCGGTCTCTAACTAGGCTACTCAACCATAATAGGACAATGACTTATAAATGCGTGGCCCTAGTTTAAGACAATGCACACCCCTCCTGGGATTACCTGTCACCCAGTTCAACTTATGACGGCGACTTACTGCGAGGCCTAAGCTTAAGGTCAAAATGTACACAACTCCCGGGATACCTGTCACCCGGTTCAACAACTAATGTCCCGATTCCTGATACACTAGCCTTATAGTTGATGGCAAAACCGTAAACCCCAGATTATATTACTCTAACCCCACACTTGACTTTATTCCATAACTCCAAAACAGCCATTATCGATATTCAAGAGATATAATCATTATAAATAATATGGAGATGAAACGAATAAACATTTTATATTATGAGGGAAACTTTCTGTAAATAGAAACTTACTTAAAATAGAAATAGAAATAGTCTTATAGAAAATACGGAAGTTATTGAAATAAGTGAAAATGTATAAAAATAGCATTTCCAACGAAATTAGCATTTTATTATTATCGTCGTTATCGTAACTTTAATATATTTCTAAATTCGTTACTCGAAATATAAATAAAATATAAAAAGTCATTTTATAGTATTTTATAAATAATTAGAAAATCGAGTTAAAACTATAAATTTTAGAAAAGAGATGTTTTACGAAAACGATATCAAAATTAATTGAGTCACGAGTTTTATAAATGAAATGAATTTACAAAGATTTCAAAGTATTTTTAACAAATAGCTTTTATTAATAAATAATACGGATTTTACAAAAAATAGTCAATTGTAAACAAATAAGAAATTATTAGTGAAAATAGTCTCGACTAAAAATATACTTAAAACAAAATCGACTATTTTGTCATTTATTATTATAAGTCATAAAACGAAATTAATTTATTGAACAAGTGTACAAATCTCGATTATAATATAAAAATACGATTTTGAGTTAAAATTATAAATTAACGAAATATGAAGAAAATATGAAATCGATATTATTTAGTTACTAGTAGTGTCACGATAACCAACAAAATATTATAAAGATCGTAAATAATTAAATTACTAACGATTTATAAAACAATACCGAAAGTTGTAAAAATATTTATAAGATACAAAATTTTGAAATAATATTAATAGCAAATAATAAATAGCTAAAAATATAAAACCGGAGTTAAAAATATTTACTACAAACTACTACTCAAACATACGATATAAAATCGAGTAACGTCCTAAAGTTACCTTAAGTCGATACCAAAACGAACACGTACTCGTCCTTGGTCAGTCCGAGCTCCAATAGTAACGCTTTTAAGCTCCAAGTATAAGGCCCGATAATCTTCAAGCGTGAATCTCCGCGACAAATGAGTTGACAAAACAAAAGAATGAGACAATGGTACTCGACATAAAATTATCGTGTTAAAACAACATGATGGTTGAATTTAATCAAGTCGTACATGACCACATAAAGACAACCGAGTCGTAAAAACTGGGGAGAAGAAAGAGCAGAATAAGGATACAAAACGAGATGGAAGAATGAGTACCGATTTGAATAACATCAATAACAAGAGGAACATCAATAGTAAGATGAACGAAATAATAAGAAGAAAAAGAAGAAGACAAGAATAAGAAGCATGATAACAATAGTAGCAGCAATAACGGATAGCAAAATGATAATGAACAACAACATAGGCAGAAACAAACCGACACGGATAGAATAAGGAAGTCCGTAAACAACAGCAACAATGGACACATCGGATGGAGAAGAAGAAGAATGAAAAGGCAGAAAACAGAAACCAGCAGCAACACAATAGAACAACAGCGTAGAACATCAAATACGGATATAGCAGCAGTGCGACGAGGACAGTAGCAACAGAATTAGTGTTAATACCAGCAGCAGAACGAAACTGGTAAAACGGACCATGAACAGACCAAACGAGGAGAAAAAAGACAGAAGAGAGGTGGAAATCGACACAGATCGGCATAAAACAGCAGCAGGCGATGACGACAAAACGGCATGATATGAATCGTACAGCAGTCACAAAATGAAGAGGGAAAGGACAGAACGAAACAAGAAGAAGAAGGAACGGAGGAAACGGGGATTACCTAAGACAAAACGGGCGACAAAAATGCAGCAACAGAGGCACAAAATAGAGGCAGCAGCGACACAAATAGAGCAGAACGCAGCAGCGGCAAAAACGGCAGAGGAAAACAGAGGAGGGAGACGAGAAAAGAAGAAAACGGACTATCCGAATCAGACGACAACAGAACCGAATCGGAGTAGAGAAAAATAGCAGCAATCACGGCAGTAATAAGACACAGCAGCGAGCATAAAATAGAGAAAACCAAGAAAAAGAAAAAGAAAAGCAGGGGAGAAGGCTGGTGAGGATGATGATGAACTGAAGAAGAAAACGTAAAAAGGTGGGTAAGATGAAATGAAAAGGTTGGTGGTGATGGGTGTAAAAGAAGGGAAGAAGCAATCATGAACAAGTAGGGAAGACAAAACGGGGGAGTACGAAGCGGTGGCAGCAAATATAAAAAAAAGAAGGAATGGAAAAAAAAAACAGTAAGTGGGATGAATGTGAAGAGAAAGCATTGAATCAGTAGTGTGGAAAGAGACACGTCAAAAACAAAAAGGAGGGAAATGTGATGAATCATCTCAAATAAATGAATCGGTTAGAAAAACGAATTAAACGAATTCCGTAACGATAAGTTGGCTGACCCATGAATCAAATTAAAACGATTTAATAAAATTTAAATAAATATTCGTGCCGTCAAATAAAATGAGTAAATAAATTATTCGAGACGAAAACGAAGCTTATAGAAATAAATAGTTAGACGTTGAAATAACATTTCCCGAAAAATAATAAATCTTCGATAAAGTGAATTAATTTGATTTCTCGAGGAAAGAAAATAATTATTTTGACGAAACTTAAAATAAATGAACTTCGAGCCGAAAATAGAAATTCGAGCTTAATATAAATAAATGAAAAGAATTTAGAATTTAAATCGTCGAAATAGATTTTCGTTAAGAATTAAATTAAATGTATAAAATGAATCGAAACAGAAAATAGAAATATGTTTTAAATATAAGAACAGTTTCCGAGTTAAATAGAATTTTAGGAGTTTGAAACGATTAAACGATAAATTCGTTTTATAAATAAAATTTAAGAACTACGAGTTAAATCGTAAATAAAATAAAAATACGAATATAACTTTAATTATAATTTTAAATTATAAAATCAGAGGTGTTACAATCTTCCCCACTAAAAAGAAGTTTCCTCCTCGAAACTAACAAAAACATAGTAATAGAATGGAAAACAAGGTTATAACACTTGAAGAAAAGGAGACTGCTTAGCTCGCATCACAATCTTGGTTTAAATTTTCGCAACTTAAACGTGATATGAAATCACAATTGAGGACAAAATTCATTTCAAGATAATTTGGGCTCGGTTCCCAAAGTTTAAAATCTTTTAAATAAATAAACTCGCAAGTAAAAAAAATTATTTGATAAAATAATGACGATAGATAATATTTGTAAACGAACTCGAGGGGAAAGAGTACCCAAATATTTTCAAAACAACAGTAAAACGTTTTAATTAAGAAATTCGACAATACTTTGTTTTAAGACGGAACAAAAATTCGAGAAATCAAGTTTTGTAGTTAGTAAATAAGAATCGAATCAGTCGACAAACATTTTCAATAACAGATTTAAAGTCTAAGGACAATAAAACAAAATTTAGACATACGGAGTTTTTCGAAAATATTAAATCGTTTTACATAATACTCTTATAAAAATTCAAAATATTTGCAATTACGAAAGTTTTCATAAAATCTCGATCATGAAAAAATCAAAATTGAAATTTTAAATAATTTCGAAATACTTTAAAATAAATTATTAAGACCCTTCTGAAATATGACCAAAATAAAACAAAAACGAAATAAAAAGTTTTGAAATTTATAACTCAAAATGTTAAAATTTCACGATAGCCCAAAATTTTATATTAGTCAAACTTTTCAGGTGATAGGTTCGGGAAAAAGGTAAACGGATTAATAGAGTCAGAGTCAACGACAAATCGAAACAGAAAATTTTCAAACCCGATAAAGAAGTCAAAGGGATTGACCGAAGCAGAAGTAGCAGGATTAACGAAAAGCTACGGGGAGGAATGAAAATGAGAGTCAAACGGAGATCTCAAGGGATTACAGAAGACGTTAACCATCTCGAGATTCCCGGTACGACCCCCACAACACGGGTTCCTAATTTCAATCAAATAACGTTAAGTCGAAAATTAGGTACACTAGGTGGAACTACCCAGTCACTATCTCCAAATAAAATGTCTTACATGATTATCCAATCGTTCAAACGACACGATACTAATCCATAAATGCTTTAAAATCTAATCTCATCCATTAAAATCTCAACGGCCATCACAACACACCCAAACTCGCAATCGATAAGGCTCCTAAATCCAAAGTTCATAAGGTTTAAACTCGAGGTGTACTCCAAATTTTTCGAGTAAGAAACACTAAACAAAGTCCACCGAATTAACATGGCTCGGGTACGAAAATCCTCAAAAATGATCATTAACATATTTATAATGCCACAAGTACACAGGAGTTGGGAAAGTACAATAAATCCTCAAACACGCTCAAACCAATAGGTAATGGCGCACACACTCACATCTTCAAACACGTCATCGGGTTAAGGTTTCTAAAGATTCCACCAAATTTCATATTGTATCGGCGAAACCACCAAAATATTTATTAATTCAACGAAGCCACAATCTCGTTGGTCTAAGGGTTTTGAACTATAAATCCATCAAGATGACTCGCATTAAGTATTCCTCAAAACAACGCGATAAATCAAACATCTAATTGTACAATATGTTTCTCTCTTTCAAGGTTAACAATAATTTATCCAAGTTAGATCATTCCACTCCAAAGTTTACAGGTTACAACCTTAAACAACGATCAACGATCAAATCCATAGGAAACACGGTAATCTATGTCAACCAAAATTTCTAACGACATTAATGAAAACCTTTATTGGTACCACAACACTCAGGCTAACACTTTAAACAATACTCTATGATCCCAAATATTCATGATGCATCCATCAAATAAGCATTAGATGAGAAACCCAAAGTAATATTATCGGTTACAATTAGTTCGGTTCTAGGTTAGGTACTAGATATCCATCAAATATGACATACTCTTACTACTCCAAAATATATTCAGCTCTAAGTACCCCAAAATAATCAAAGTAACCTATAACCCAAGGTTCAGTGTCTAAAGTATCAACCTAATTCCATTAATCTAAATAGTACCCTTCAAACCAATCCTCAAAAATTTATTACTTGCTTAGGAAGTATGGTACAACTCACAATCCTCAAACCATAGGTAACAGGGTTTACTAAACCTCAAACATCTATAACCTTTCACGGGGTACACTAAGACAGAATTCGGTCTAACCAAAGAATCTCAAGAGAAAGATGGTAGAATAGAAGAATAGAACAAGGATTCATCAAGCGAATGAAGATGAGAGTATAAAAGAAAAGAATTGGAAGAAGCAGAAGCAGGAAGAAAAGAATCAATAATTCAAGATGATAAAGACCTAAAACGAGAAGGGAAAGTTCGGACCTCTAAGGTTCACGGGGGAACTAAAAGGATTACTTCATCTTCTTGTAGAGGAACGAGCACACAAGTCTTGGGTCGCTCCATCTAAATCTACTGCAACATCATGGAACAGAAATCTACTCTTGATCATCTAACCTGTAGCTTAAGCAAACTGAACTGGAGCTGAAAAGTCACCATCGGCATCTTTCTCGGAGCACCAAGTTGTCCACTCGAGCCAACAGTCGTTGAGAGTTCTAAGCAGGTCTTGTCCCGATCTGGAATAGCATCATATCAACCTCTTGTTCATTCATGTTCTTCTAGTCAAAAGCAACAAATATTCAATGCTAATCATTGAGTTACAAGAACATATAAACCTAACAGTTAAGTCCTTAATTTGGTTTCTACCCATCTCTCACTAATATTCTTTTAATATTCAAATCATTTACGAGTATTTTTCCTAGAATCAGGTGTAAGCGTCGGGAGCAACAATGCTCTGATACCAACTGTAATCCCCTAGAAAATCTAACGCAATACAGTGGCGGAAACACTGTAGAGTAGGATTAAAACACACTGACAAACTATATCTTATTAAAAGAAATGGTAAGTCAATACAAAGGCCTCTTTTTACAAAAGGGCTAAAAGCAAAATCTCCAAACGGGTTTATACAAATCCATAAATAAACACGAATGAAGGAAGAGTAGGATCCACGCTACTCGCTAGCTCACACCCAAAACCCGGAAGCAAATATCTGTCATGTTATAAACATAACAGCCACGTCAGTGGGGAGTAACTCGGACGTTCTCCCAGCCATATTATATCATATGGAAAAATAATAGTATTATTATATCAAAATAATTAAAATGGAAAACATTAAATGATATAATAAAAATAAGCTTTCGGAGAAATCTTAAAATATTGGAACGATAAAATCAGAACAAGTTTTCAGAAGAAAACTTCAAATATTTGCCAACCTGTAAACCAAAATGTATCGATAACAATAAAAATATTCAAAATGGCGTTAGGAAAATATTCAGTGTAGAAGGTCAGACTTTCACCAGGAGAATACTAAAAACTAGCTTCGAGAACCTAGTTCAAACAAATCAAACATCGGTCTCTAACTAGGCTACTCAACCATAATAGGACGGCGACTTATAAATGCGTGGCCCTAGTTTAAGACAATGCACACCCCTCCTGGGATTACCTGTCACCCAGTTCAACTTATGACGGCGACTTACTGCGAGGCCTAAGCTTAAGGTCAAAATGTACACAACTCCCGGGATACCTGTCACCCGGTTCAACAACTAATGTACTGATTCCTGATACACTAGCCTTATAGTTGATGGCAAAACCGTAAACCCCAGATTATATTACTCTAACCCCACACTTGACTTTATTCCATAACTCCAAAACAGCCATTATCGATATTCAAGAGATATAATCATTATAAATAATATGGAGATGAAACGAATAAACATTTTATATTATGAGGGAAACTTTCTGTAAATAGAAACTTACTATTTTTAGAAACTTACTTAAAATAGAAATAGAAATAGTCTTATAGAAAATACGGAAGTTATTGAAATAAGTGAAAATGTATAAAAATAGCATTTCCAACGAAATTAGCATTTTATTATTATCGTCGTTATCGTAACTTTAATATATTTCTAAATTCGTTACTCGAAATATAAATAAAATATAAAAAGTCATTTTATAGTATTTTATAAATAATTAGAAAATCGAGTTAAAACTATAAATTTTAGAAAAGAGATGTTTTACGAAAACGATATCAAAATTAATTGAGTCACGAGTTTTATAAATGAAATGAATTTACAAAGATTTCAAAGTATTTTTAACAAATAGCTTTTATTAATAAATAATACGGATTTTACAAAAAATAGTCAATTGTAAACAAATAAGAAATTATTAGTGAAAATAGTCTCGACTAAAAATATACTTAAAACAAAATCGACTATTTTGTCATTTATTATTATAAGTCATAAAACGAAATTAATTTATTGAACAAGTGTACAAATCTCGATTATAATATAAAAATACGATTTTGAGTTAAAATTATAAATTAACGAAATATGAAGAAAATATGAAATCGATATTATTTAGTTACTAGTAGTGTCACGATAACCAACAAAATATTATAAAGATCGTAAATAATTAAATTACTAACGATTTATAAAACAATACCGAAAGTTGTAAAAATATTTATAAGATACAAAATTTTGAAATAATATTAATAGCAAATAATAAATAGCTAAAAATATAAAACCGGAGTTAAAAATATTTACTACAAACTACTACTCAAACATACGATATAAAATCGAGTAACGTCCTAAAGTTACCTTAAGTCGATACCAAAACGAACACGTACTCGTCCTTGGTCAGTCCGAGCTCCAATAGTAACGCTTTTAAGCTCCAAGTATAAGGCCCGATAATCTTCAAGCGTGAATCTCCGCGACAAATGAGTTGACAAAACAAAAGAATGAGACAATGGTACTCGACATAAAATTATCGTGTTAAAACAACATGATGGTTGAATTTAATCAAGTCGTACATGACCACATAAAGACAACCGAGTCGTAAAAACTGGGGAGAAGAAAGAGCAGAATAAGGATACAAAACGAGATGGAAGAATGAGTACCGATTTGAATAACATCAATAACAAGAGGAACATCAATAGTAAGATGAACGAAATAATAAGAAGAAAAAGAAGAAGACAAGAATAAGAAGCATGATAACAATAGTAGCAGCAATAACGGATAGCAAAATGATAATGAACAACAACATAGGCAGAAACAAACCGACACGGATAGAATAAGGAAGTCCGTAAACAACAGCAACAATGGACACATCGGATGGAGAAGAAGAAGAATGAAAAGGCAGAAAACAGAAACCAGCAGCAACACAATAGAACAACAGCGTAGAACATCAAATACGGATATAGCAGCAGTGCGACGAGGACAGTAGCAACAGAATTAGTGTTAATACCAGCAGCAGAACGAAACTGGTAAAACGGACCATGAACAGACCAAACGAGGAGAAAAAAGACAGAAGAGAGGTGGAAATCGACACAGATCGGCATAAAACAGCAGCAGGCGATGACGACAAAACGGCATGATATGAATCGTACAGCAGTCACAAAATGAAGAGGGAAAGGACAGAACGAAACAAGAAGAAGAAGGAACGGAGGAAACGGGGATTACCTAAGACAAAACGGGCGACAAAAATGCAGCAACAGAGGCACAAAATAGAGGCAGCAGCGACACAAATAGAGCAGAACGCAGCAGCGGCAAAAACGGCAGAGGAAAACAGAGGAGGGAGACGAGAAAAGAAGAAAACGGACTATCCGAATCAGACGACAACAGAACCGAATCGGAGTAGAGAAAAATAGCAGCAATCACGGCAGTAATAAGACACAGCAGCGAGCATAAAATAGAGAAAACCAAGAAAAAGAAAGAGAAAAGCAGGGGAGAAGGCTGGTGAGGATGATGATGAACTGAAGAAGAAAACGTAAAAAGGTGGGTAAGATGAAATGAAAAGGTTGGTGGTGATGGGTGTAAAAGAAGGGAAGAAGCAATCATGAACAAGTAGGGAAGACAAAACGGGGGAGTACGAAGCGGTGGCAGCAAATATAAAAAAAAGAAGGAATGGAAAAAAAAAACAGTAAGTGGGATGAATGTGAAGAGAAAGCATTGAATCAGTAGTGTGGAAAGAGACACGTCAAAAACAAAAAGGAGGGAAATGTGATGAATCATCTCAAATAAATGAATCGGTTAGAAAAACGAATTAAACGAATTCCGTAACGATAAGTTGGCTGACCCATGAATCAAATTAAAACGATTTAATAAAATTTAAATAAATATTCGTGCCGTCAAATAAAATGAGTAAATAAATTATTCGAGACGAAAACGAAGCTTATAGAAATAAATAGTTAGACGTTGAAATAACATTTCCCGAAAAATAATAAATCTTCGATAAAGTGAATTAATTTGATTTCTCGAGGAAAGAAAATAATTATTTTGACGAAACTTAAAATAAATGAACTTCGAGCCGAAAATAGAAATTCGAGCTTAATATAAATAAATGAAAAGAATTTAGAATTTAAATCGTCGAAATAGATTTTCGTTAAGAATTAAATTAAATGTATAAAATGAATCGAAACAGAAAATAGAAATATGTTTTAAATATAAGAACAGTTTCCGAGTTAAATAGAATTTTAGGAGTTTGAAACGATTAAACGATAAATTCGTTTTATAAATAAAATTTAAGAACTACGAGTTAAATCGTAAATAAAATAAAAATACGAATATAACTTTAATTATAATTTTAAATTATAAAATCAGAGGTGTTACAATCTTCCCCACTAAAAAGAAGTTTCCTCCTCGAAACTAACAAAAACATAGTAATAGAATGGAAAACAAGGTTATAACACTTGAAGAAAAGGAGACTGCTTAGCTCGCATCACAATCTTGGTTTAAATTTTCGCAACTTAAACGTGATATGAAATCACAATTGAGGACAAAATTCATTTCAAGATAATTTGGGCTCGGTTCCCAAAGTTTAAAATCTTTTAAATAAATAAACTCGCAAGTAAAAAAAATTATTTGATAAAATAATGACGATAGATAATATTTGTAAACGAACTCGAGGGGAAAGAGTACCCAAATATTTTCAAAACAACAGTAAAACGTTTTAATTAAGAAATTCGACAATACTTTGTTTTAAGACGGAACAAAAATTCGAGAAATCAAGTTTTGTAGTTAGTAAATAAGAATCGAATCAGTCGACAAACATTTTCAATAACAGATTTAAAGTCTAAGGACAATAAAACAAAATTTAGACATACGGAGT
Organism: Agrostemma githago; assembly: GCA_958450325.1. Classification (NCBI taxonomy): domain Eukaryota; kingdom Viridiplantae; phylum Streptophyta; class Magnoliopsida; order Caryophyllales; family Caryophyllaceae; genus Agrostemma; species Agrostemma githago. The sequence continues at coordinate 19,964,097 of OY288250.1, forward strand.
TTTTCGAAAATATTAAATCGTTTTACATAATACTCTTATAAAAATTCAAAATATTTGCAATTACGAAAGTTTTCATAAAATCTCGATCATGAAAAAATCAAAATTGAAATTTTAAATAATTTCGAAATACTTTAAAATAAATTATTAAGACCCTTCTGAAATATGACCAAAATAAAACAAAAACGAAATAAAAAGTTTTGAAATTTATAACTCAAAATGTTAAAATTTCACGATAGCCCAAAATTTTATATTAGTCAAACTTTTCAGGTGATAGGTTCGGGAAAAAGGTAAACGGATTAATAGAGTCAGAGTCAACGACAAATCGAAACAGAAAATTTTCAAACCCGATAAAGAAGTCAAAGGGATTGACCGAAGCAGAAGTAGCAGGATTAACGAAAAGCTACGGGGAGGAATGAAAATGAGAGTCAAACGGAGATCTCAAGGGATTACAGAAGACGTTAACCATCTCGAGATTCCCGGTACGACCCCCACAACACGGGTTCCTAATTTCAATCAAATAACGTTAAGTCGAAAATTAGGTACACTAGGTGGAACTACCCAGTCACTATCTCCAAATAAAATGTCTTACATGATTATCCAATCGTTCAAACGACACGATACTAATCCATAAATGCTTTAAAATCTAATCTCATCCATTAAAATCTCAACGGCCATCACAACACACCCAAACTCGCAATCGATAAGGCTCCTAAATCCAAAGTTCATAAGGTTTAAACTCGAGGTGTACTCCAAATTTTTCGAGTAAGAAACACTAAACAAAGTCCACCGAATTAACATGGCTCGGGTACGAAAATCCTCAAAAATGATCATTAACATATTTATAATGCCACAAGTACACAGGAGTTGGGAAAGTACAATAAATCCTCAAACACGCTCAAACCAATAGGTAATGGCGCACACACTCACATCTTCAAACACGTCATCGGGTTAAGGTTTCTAAAGATTCCACCAAATTTCATATTGTATCGGCGAAACCACCAAAATATTTATTAATTCAACGAAGCCACAATCTCGTTGGTCTAAGGGTTTTGAACTATAAATCCATCAAGATGACTCGCATTAAGTATTCCTCAAAACAACGCGATAAATCAAACATCTAATTGTACAATATGTTTCTCTCTTTCAAGGTTAACAATAATTTATCCAAGTTAGATCATTCCACTCCAAAGTTTACAGGTTACAACCTTAAACAACGATCAACGATCAAATCCATAGGAAACACGGTAATCTATGTCAACCAAAATTTCTAACGACATTAATGAAAACCTTTATTGGTACCACAACACTCAGGCTAACACTTTAAACAATACTCTATGATCCCAAATATTCATGATGCATCCATCAAATAAGCATTAGATGAGAAACCCAAAGTAATATTATCGGTTACAATTAGTTCGGTTCTAGGTTAGGTACTAGATATCCATCAAATATGACATACTCTTACTACTCCAAAATATATTCAGCTCTAAGTACCCCAAAATAATCAAAGTAACCTATAACCCAAGGTTCAGTGTCTAAAGTATCAACCTAATTCCATTAATCTAAATAGTACCCTTCAAACCAATCCTCAAAAATTTATTACTTGCTTAGGAAGTATGGTACAACTCACAATCCTCAAACCATAGGTAACAGGGTTTACTAAACCTCAAACATCTATAACCTTTCACGGGGTACACTAAGACAGAATTCGGTCTAACCAAAGAATCTCAAGAGAAAGATGGTAGAATAGAAGAATAGAACAAGGATTCATCAAGCGAATGAAGATGAGAGTATAAAAGAAAAGAATTGGAAGAAGCAGAAGCAGGAAGAAAAGAATCAATAATTCAAGATGATAAAGACCTAAAACGAGAAGGGAAAGTTCGGACCTCTAAGGTTCACGGGGGAACTAAAAGGATTACTTCATCTTCTTGTAGAGGAACGAGCACACAAGTCTTGGGTCGCTCCATCTAAATCTACTGCAACATCATGGAACAGAAATCTACTCTTGATCATCTAACCTGTAGCTTAAGCAAACTGAACTGGAGCTGAAAAGTCACCATCGGCATCTTTCTCGGAGCACCAAGTTGTCCACTCGAGCCAACAGTCGTTGAGAGTTCTAAGCAGGTCTTGTCCCGATCTGGAATAGCATCATATCAACCTCTTGTTCATTCATGTTCTTCTAGTCAAAAGCAACAAATATTCAATGCTAATCATTGAGTTACAAGAACATATAAACCTAACAGTTAAGTCCTTAATTTGGTTTCTACCCATCTCTCACTAATATTCTTTTAATATTCAAATCATTTACGAGTATTTTTCCTAGAATCAGGTGTAAGCGTCGGGAGCAACAATGCTCTGATACCAACTGTAATCCCCTAGAAAATCTAACGCAATACAGTGGCGGAAACACTGTAGAGTGGGATTAAAACACACTGACAAACTATATCTTATTAAAAGAAATGGTAAGTCAATACAAAGGCCTCTTTTTACAAAAGGGCTAAAAGCAAAATCTCCAAACGGGTTTATACAAATCCATAAATAAACACGAATGAAGGAAGAGTAGGATCGACGCTACTCGCTAGCTCACACCCAAAACCCGGAAGCAAATATCTGTCATGTTATAAACATAACAGCCACGTCAGTGGGGAGTAACTCGGACGTTCTCCCAGCCATATTATATCATATGGAAAAATAATAGTATTATTATATCAAAATAATTAAAATGGAAAACATTAAATGATATAATAAAAATAAGCTTTCGGAGAAATCTTAAAATATTGGAACGATAAAATCAGAACAAGTTTTCAGAAGAAAACTTCAAATATTTGCCAACCTGTAAACCAAAATGTATCGATAACAATAAAAATATTCAAAATGGCGTTAGGAAAATATTCAGTGTAGAAGGTCAGACTTTCACCAGGAGAATACTAAAAACTAGCTTCGAGAACCTAGTTCAAACAAATCAAACATCGGTCTCTAACTAGGCTACTCAACCATAATAGGACGGCGACTTATAAATGCGTGGCCCTAGTTTAAGACAATGCACACCCCTCCTGGGATTACCTGTCACCCAGTTCAACTTATGACGGCGACTTACTGCGAGGCCTAAGCTTAAGGTCAAAATGTACACAACTCCCGGGATACCTGTCACCCGGTTCAACAACTAATGTACTGATTCCTGATACACTAGCCTTATAGTTGATGGCAAAACCGTAAACCCCAGATTATATTACTCTAACCCCACACTTGACTTTATTCCATAACTCCAAAACAGCCATTATCGATATTCAAGAGATATAATCATTATAAATAATATGGAGATGAAACGAATAAACATTTTATATTATGAGGGAAACTTTCTGTAAATAGAAACTTACTATTTTTAGAAACTTACTTAAAATAGAAATAGAAATAGTCTTATAGAAAATACGGAAGTTATTGAAATAAGTGAAAATGTATAAAAATAGCATTTCCAACGAAATTAGCATTTTATTATTATCGTCGTTATCGTAACTTTAATATATTTCTAAATTCGTTACTCGAAATATAAATAAAATATAAAAAGTCATTTTATAGTATTTTATAAATAATTAGAAAATCGAGTTAAAACTATAAATTTTAGAAAAGAGATGTTTTACGAAAACGATATCAAAATTAATTGAGTCACGAGTTTTATAAATGAAATGAATTTACAAAGATTTCAAAGTATTTTTAACAAATAGCTTTTATTAATAAATAATACGGATTTTACAAAAAATAGTCAATTGTAAACAAATAAGAAATTATTAGTGAAAATAGTCTCGACTAAAAATATACTTAAAACAAAATCGACTATTTTGTCATTTATTATTATAAGTCATAAAACGAAATTAATTTATTGAACAAGTGTACAAATCTCGATTATAATATAAAAATACGATTTTGAGTTAAAATTATAAATTAACGAAATATGAAGAAAATATGAAATCGATATTATTTAGTTACTAGTAGTGTCACGATAACCAACAAAATATTATAAAGATCGTAAATAATTAAATTACTAACGATTTATAAAACAATACCGAAAGTTGTAAAAATATTTATAAGATACAAAATTTTGAAATAATATTAATAGCAAATAATAAATAGCTAAAAATATAAAACCGGAGTTAAAAATATTTACTACAAACTACTACTCAAACATACGATATAAAATCGAGTAACGTCCTAAAGTTACCTTAAGTCGATACCAAAACGAACACGTACTCGTCCTTGGTCAGTCCGAGCTCCAATAGTAACGCTTTTAAGCTCCAAGTATAAGGCCCGATAATCTTCAAGCGTGAATCTCCGCGACAAATGAGTTGACAAAACAAAAGAATGAGACAATGGCACTCGACATAAAATTATCGTGTTAAAACAACATGATGGTTGAATTTAATCTAGTCGTACATGACCACATAAAGACAACCGAGTCGTAAAAACTGGGGAGAAGAAAGAGCAGAATAAGGATACAAAACGAGATGGAAGAATGAGTACCGATTTGAATAACATCAATAACAAGAGGAACATCAATAGTAAGATGAACGAAATAATAAGAAGAAAAAGAAGAAGACAAGAATAAGAAGCATGATAACAATAGTAGCAGCAATAACGGATAGCAAAATGATAATGAACAACAACATAGGCAGAAACAAACCGACACGGATAGAATAAGGAAGTCCGTAAACAACAGCAACAATGGACACATCGGATGGAGAAGAAGAAGAATGAAAAGGCAGAAAACAGAAACCAGCAGCAACACAATAGAACAACAGCGTAGAACATCAAATACGGATATAGCAGCAGTGCGACGAGGACAGTAGCAACAGAATTAGTGTTAATACCAGCAGCAGAACGAAACTGGTAAAACGGACCATGAACAGACCAAACGAGGAGAAAAAAGACAGAAGAGAGGTGGAAATCGACACAGATCGGCATAAAACAGCAGCAGGCGATGACGACAAAACGGCATGATATGAATCGTACAGCAGTCACAAAATGAAGAGGGAAAGGACAGAACGAAACAAGAAGAAGAAGGAACGGAGGAAACGGGGATTACCTAAGACAAAACGGGCGACAAAAATGCAGCAACAGAGGCACAAAATAGAGGCAGCAGCGACACAAATAGAGCAGAACGCAGCAGCGGCAAAAACGGCAGAGGAAAACAGAGGAGGGAGACGAGAAAAGAAGAAAACGGACTATCCGAATCAGACGACAACAGAACCGAATCGGAGTAGAGAAAAATAGCAGCAATCACGGCAGTAATAAGACACAGCAGCGAGCATAAAATAGAGAAAACCAAGAAAAAGAAAGAGAAAAGCAGGGGAGAAGGCTGGTGAGGATGATGATGAACTGAAGAAGAAAACGTAAAAAGGTGGGTAAGATGAAATGAAAAGGTTGGTGGTGATGGGTGTAAAAGAAGGGAAGAAGCAATCATGAACAAGTAGGGAAGACAAAACGGGGGAGTACGAAGCGGTGGCAGCAAATATAAAAAAAAGAAGGAATGGAAAAAAAAAACAGTAAGTGGGATGAATGTGAAGAGAAAGCATTGAATCAGTAGTGTGGAAAGAGACACGTCAAAAACAAAAAGGAGGGAAATGTGATGAATCATCTCAAATAAATGAATCGGTTAGAAAAACGAATTAAACGAATTCCGTAACGATAAGTTGGCTGACCCATGAATCAAATTAAAACGATTTAATAAAATTTAAATAAATATTCGTGCCGTCAAATAAAATGAGTAAATAAATTATTCGAGACGAAAACGAAGCTTATAGAAATAAATAGTTAGACGTTGAAATAACATTTCCCGAAAAATAATAAATCTTCGATAAAGTGAATTAATTTGATTTCTCGAGGAAAGAAAATAATTATTTTGACGAAACTTAAAATAAATGAACTTCGAGCCGAAAATAGAAATTCGAGCTTAATATAAATAAATGAAAAGAATTTAGAATTTAAATCGTCGAAATAGATTTTCGTTAAGAATTAAATTAAATGTATAAAATGAATCGAAACAGAAAATAGAAATATGTTTTAAATATAAGAACAGTTTCCGAGTTAAATAGAATTTTAGGAGTTTGAAACGATTAAACGATAAATTCGTTTTATAAATAAAATTTAAGAACTACGAGTTAAATCGTAAATAAAATAAAAATACGAATATAACTTTAATTATAATTTTAAATTATAAAATCAGAGGTGTTACAATCTTCCCCACTAAAAAGAAGTTTCGTCCTCGAAACTAACAAAAACATAGTAATAGAATGGAAAACAAGGTTATAACACTTGAAGAAAAGGAGACTGCTTAGCTCGCATCACAATCTTGGTTTAAATTTTCGCAACTTAAACGTGATATGAAATCACAATTGAGGACAAAATTCATTTCAAGATAATTTGGGCTCGGTTCCCAAAGTTTAAAATCTTTTAAATAAATAAACTCGCAAGTAAAAAAAATTATTTGATAAAATAATGACGATAGATAATATTTGTAAACGAACTCGAGGGGAAAGAGTACCCAAATATTTTCAAAACAACAGTAAAACGTTTTAATTAAGAAATTCGACAATACTTTGTTTTAAGACGGAACAAAAATTCGAGAAATCAAGTTTTGTAGTTAGTAAATAAGAATCGAATCAGTCGACAAACATTTTCAATAACAGATTTAAAGTCTAAGGACAATAAAACAAAATTTAGACATACGGAGTTTTTCGAAAATATTAAATCGTTTTACATAATACTCTTATAAAAATTCAAAATATTTGCAATTACGAATGTTTTCATAAAATCTCGATCATGAAAAAATCAAAATTGAAATTTTAAATAATTTCGAAATACTTTAAAATAAATTATTAAGACCCTTCTGAAATATGACCAAAATAAAACAAAAACGAAATAAAAAGTTTTGAAATTTATAACTCAAAATGTTAAAATTTCACGATAGCCCAAAATTTTATATTAGTCAAACTTTTCAGGTGATAGGTTCGGGAAAAAGGTAAACGGATTAATAGAGTCAGAGTCAACGACAAATCGAAACAGAAAATTTTCAAACCCGATAAAGAAGTCAAAGGGATTGACCGAAGCAGAAGTAGCAGGATTAACGAAAAGCTACGGGGAGGAATGAAAATGAGAGTCAAACGGAGATCTCAAGGGATTACAGAAGACGTTAACCATCTCGAGATTCCCGGTACGACCCCCACAACACGGGTTCCTAATTTCAATCAAATAACGTTAAGTCGAAAATTAGGTACACTAGGTGGAACTACCCAGTCACTATCTCCAAATAAAATGTCTTACATGATTATCCAATCGTTCAAACGACACGATACTAATCCATAAATGCTTTAAAATCTAATCTCATCCATTAAAATCTCAACGGCCATCACAACACACCCAAACTCGCAATCGATAAGGCTCCTAAATCCAAAGTTCATAAGGTTTAAACTCGAGGTGTACTCCAAATTTTTCGAGTAAGAAACACTAAACAAAGTCCACCGAATTAACATGGCTCGGGTACGAAAATCCTCAAAAATGATCATTAACATATTTATAATGCCACAAGTACACAGGAGTTGGGAAAGTACAATAAATCCTCAAACACGCTCAAACCAATAGGTAATGGCGCACACACTCACATCTTCAAACACGTCATCGGGTTAAGGTTTCTAAAGATTCCACCAAATTTCATATTGTATCGGCGAAACCACCAAAATATTTATTAATTCAACGAAGCCACAATCTCGTTGGTCTAAGGGTTTTGAACTATAAATCCATCAAGATGACTCGCATTAAGTATTCCTCAAAACAACGCGATAAATCAAACATCTAATTGTACAATATGTTTCTCTCTTTCAAGGTTAACAATAATTTATCCAAGTTAGATCATTCCACTCCAAAGTTTACAGGTTACAACCTTAAACAACGATCAACGATCAAATCCATAGGAAACACGGTAATCTATGTCAACCAAAATTTCTAACGACATTAATGAAAACCTTTATTGGTACCACAACACTCAGGCTAACACTTTAAACAATACTCTATGATCCCAAATATTCATGATGCATCCATCAAATAAGCATTAGGTGAGAAACCCAAAGTAATATTATCGGTTACAATTAGTTCGGTTCTAGGTTAGGTACTAGATATCCATCAAATATGACATACTCTTACTACTCCAAAATATATTCAGCTCTAAGTACCCCAAAATAATCAAAGTAACCTATAACCCAAGGTTCAGTGTCTAAAGTATCAACCTAATTCCATTAATCTAAATAGTACCCTTCAAACCAATCCTCAAAAATTTATTACTTGCTTAGGAAGTATGGTACAACTCACAATCCTCAAACCATAGGTAACAGGGTTTACTAAACCTCAAACATCTATAACCTTTCACGGGGTACACTAAGACAGAATTCGGTCTAACCAAAGAATCTCAAGAGAAAGATGGTAGAATAGAAGAATAGAACAAGGATTCATCAAGCGAATGAAGATGAGAGTATAAAAGAAAAGAATTGGAAGAAGCAGAAGCAGGAAGAAAAGAATCAATAATTCAAGATGATAAAGACCTAAAACGAGAAGGGAAAGTTCGGACCTCTAAGGTTCACGGGGGAACTAAAAGGATTACTTCATCTTCTTGTAGAGGAACGAGCACACAAGTCTTGGGTCGCTCCATCTAAATCTACTGCAACATCATGGAACAGAAATCTACTCTTGATCATCTAACCTGTAGCTTAAGCAAACTGAACTGGAGCTGAAAAGTCACCATCGGCATCTTTCTCGGAGCACCAAGTTGTCCACTCGAGCCAACAGTCGTTGAGAGTTCTAAGCAGGTCTTGTCCCGATCTGGAATAGCATCATATCAACCTCTTGTTCATTCATGTTCTTCTAGTCAAAAGCAACAAATATTCAATGCTAATCATTGAGTTACAAGAACATATAAACCTAACAGTTAAGTCCTTAATTTGGTTTCTACCCATCTCTCACTAATATTCTTTTAATATTCAAATCATTTACGAGTATTTTTCCTAGAATCAGGTGTAAGCGTCGGGAGCAACAATGCTCTGATACCAACTGTAATCCCCTAGAAAATCTAACGCAATACAGTGGCGGAAACACTGTAGAGTGGGATTAAAACACACTGACAAACTATATCTTATTAAAAGAAATGGTAAGTCAATACAAAGGCCTCTTTTTACAAAAGGGCTAAAAGCAAAATCTCCAAACGGGTTTATACAAATCCATAAATAAACACGAATGAAGGAAGAGTAGGATCGACGCTACTCGCTAGCTCACACCCAAAACCCGGAAGCAAATATCTGTCATGTTATAAACATAACAGCCACGTCAGTGGGGAGTAACTCGGACGTTCTCCCAGCCATATTATATCATATGGAAAAATAATAGTATTATTATATCAAAATAATTAAAATGGAAAACATTAAATGATATAATAAAAATAAGCTTTCGGAGAAATCTTAAAATATTGGAACGATAAAATCAGAACAAGTTTTCAGAAGAAAACTTCAAATATTTGCCAACCTGCAAACCAAAATGTATCGATAACAATAAAAATATTCAAAATGGCGTTAGGAAAATATTCAGTGTAGAAGGTCAGACTTTCACCAGGAGAATACTAAAAACTAGCTTCGAGAACCTAGTTCAAACAAATCAAACATCGGTCTCTAACTAGGCTACTCAACCATAATAGGACGGCGACTTATAAATGCGTGGCCCTAGTTTAAGACAATGCACACCCCTCCTGGGATTACCTGTCACCCAGTTCAACTTATGACGGCGACTTACTGCGAGGCCTAAGCTTAAGGTCAAAATGTACACAACTCCCGGGATACCTGTCACCCGGTTCAACAACTAATGTACTGATTCCTGATACACTAGCCTTATAGTTGATGGCAAAACCGTAAACCCCAGATTATATTACTCTAACCCCACACTTGACTTTATTCCATAACTCCAAAACAGCCATTATCGATATTCAAGAGATATAATCATTATAAATAATATGGAGATGAAACGAATAAACATTTTATATTATGAGGGAAACTTTCTGTAAATAGAAACTTACTATTTTTAGAAACTTACTTAAAATAGAAATAGAAATAGTCTTATAGAAAATACGGAAGTTATTGAAATAAGTGAAAATGTATAAAAATAGCATTTCCAACGAAATTAGCATTTTATTATTATCGTCGTTATCGTAACTTTAATATATTTCTAAATTCGTTACTCGAAATATAAATAAAATATAAAAAGTCATTTTATAGTATTTTATAAATAATTAGAAAATCGAGTTAAAACTATAAATTTTAGAAAAGAGATGTTTTACGAAAACGATATCAAAATTAATTGAGTCACGAGTTTTATAAATGAAATGAATTTACAAAGATTTCAAAGTATTTTTAACAAATAGCTTTTATTAATAAATAATACGGATTTTACAAAAAATAGTCAATTGTAAACAAATAAGAAATTATTAGTGAAAATAGTCTCGACTAAAAATATACTTAAAACAAAATCGACTATTTTGTCATTTATTATTATAAGTCATAAAACGAAATTAATTTATTGAACAAGTGTACAAATCTCGATTATAATATAAAAATACGATTTTGAGTTAAAATTATAAATTAACGAAATATGAAGAAAATATGAAATCGATATTATTTAGTTACTAGTAGTGTCACGATAACCAACAAAATATTATAAAGATCGTAAATAATTAAATTACTAACGATTTATAAAACAATACCGAAAGTTGTAAAAATATTTATAAGATACAAAATTTTGAAATAATATTAATAGCAAATAATAAATAGCTAAAAATATAAAACCGGAGTTAAAAATATTTACTACAAACTACTACTCAAACATACGATATAAAATCGAGTAACGTCCTAAAGTTACCTTCAGTCGATACCAAAACGAACACGTACTCGTCCTTGGTCAGTCCGAGCTCCAATAGTAACGCTTTTAAGCTCCAAGTATAAGGCCCGATAATCTTCAAGCGTGAATCTCCGCGACAAATGAGTTGACAAAACAAAAGAATGAGACAATGGTACTCGACATAAAATTATCGTGTTAAAACAACATGATGGTTGAATTTAATCAAGTCGTACATGACCACATAAAGACAACCGAGTCGTAAAAACTGGGGAGAAGAAAGAGCAGAATAAGGATACAAAACGAGATGGAAGAATGAGTACCGATTTGAATAACATCAATAACAAGAGGAACATCAATAGTAAGATGAACGAAATAATAAGAAGAAAAAGAAGAAGACAAGAATAAGAAGCATGATAACAATAGTAGCAGCAATAACGGATAGCAAAATGATAATGAACAACAACATAGGCAGAAACAAACCGACACGGATAGAATAAGGAAGTCCGTAAACAACAGCAACAATGGACACATCGGATGGAGAAGAAGAAGAAGAATGAAAAGGCAGAAAACAGAAACCAGCAGCAACACAATAGAACAACAGCGTAGAACATCAAATACGGATATAGCAGCAGTGCGACGAGGACAGTAGCAACAGAATTAGTGTTAATACCAGCAGCAGAACGAAACTGGTAAAACGGACCATGAACAGACCAAACGAGGAGAAAAAAGACAGAAGAGAGGTGGAAATCGACACAGATCGGCATAAAACAGCAGCAGGCGATGACGACAAAACGGCATGATATGAATCGTACAACAGTCACAAAATGAAGAGGGAAAGGACAGAACGAAACAAGAAGAAGAAGGAACGGAGGAAACGGGGATTACCTAAGACAAAACGGGCGACAAAAATGCAGCAACAGAGGCACAAAATAGAGGCAGCAGCGACACAAATAGAGCAGAACGCAGCAGTACGCAGCAGCGGCAAAAACGGCAGAGGAAAACAGAGGAGGGAGACGAGAAAAGAAGAAAACGGACTATCCGAATCAGACGACAACAGAACCGAATCGGAGTAGAGAAAAATAGCAGCAATCACGGCAGTAATAAGACACAGCAGCGAGCATAAAATAGAGAAAACCAAGAAAAAGAAAGAGAAAAGCAGGGGAGAAGGCTGGTGAGGATGATGATGAACTGAAGAAGAAAACGTAAAAAGGTGGGTAAGATGAAATGAAAAGGTTGGTGGTGATGGGTGTAAAAGAAGGGAAGAAGCAATCATGAACAAGTAGGGAAGACAAAACGGGGGAGTACGAAGCGGTGGCAGCAAATATAAAAAAAAGAAGGAATGGAAAAAAAAAACAGTAAGTGGGATGAATGTGAAGAGAAAGCATTGAATCAGTAGTGTGGAAAGAGACACGTCAAAAACAAAAAGGAGGGAAATGTGATGAATCATCTCAAATAAATGAATCGGTTAGAAAAACGAATTAAACGAATTCCGTAACGATAAGTTGGCTGACCCATGAATCAAATTAAAACGATTTAATAAAATTTAAATAAATATTCGTGCCGTCAAATAAAATGAGTAAATAAATTATTCGAGACGAAAACGAAGCTTATAGAAATAAATAGTTAGACGTTGAAATAACATTTCCCGAAAAATAATAAATCTTCGATAAAGTGAATTAATTTGATTTCTCGAGGAAAGAAAATAATTATTTTGACGAAACTTAAAATAAATGAACTTCGAGCCGAAAATAGAAATTCGAGCTTAATATAAATAAATGAAAAGAATTTAGAATTTAAATCGTCGAAATAGATTTTCGTTAAGAATTAAATTAAATGTATAAAATGAATCGAAACAGAAAATAGAAATATGTTTTAAATATAAGAACAGTTTCCGAGTTAAATAGAATTTTAGGAGTTTGAAACGATTAAACGATAAATTCGTTTTATAAATAAAATTTAAGAACTACGAGTTAAATCGTAAATAAAATAAAAATACGAATATAACTTTAATTATAATTTTAAATTATAAAATCAGAGGTGTTACAATCTTCCCCACTAAAAAGAAGTTTCGTCCTCGAAACTAACAAAAACATAGTAATAGAATGGAAAACAAGGTTATAACACTTGAAGAAAAGGAGACTGCTTAGCTCGCATCACAATCTTGGTTTAAATTTTCGCAACTTAAACGTGATATGAAATCACAATTGAGGACAAAATTCATTTCAAGATAATTTGGGCTCGGTTCCCAAAGTTTAAAATCTTTTAAATAAATAAACTCGCAAGTAAAAAAAATTATTTGATAAAATAATGACGATAGATAATATTTGTAAACGAACTCGAGGGGAAAGAGTACCCAAATATTTTCAAAACAACAGTAAAACGTTTTAATTAAGAAATTCGACAATACTTTGTTTTAAGACGGAACAAAAATTCGAGAAATCAAGTTTTGTAGTTAGTAAATAAGAATCGAATCAGTCGACAAACATTTTCAATAACAGATTTAAAGTCTAAGGACAATAAAACAAAATTTAGACATACGGAGTTTTTCGAAAATATTAAATCGTTTTACATAATACTCTTATAAAAATTCAAAATATTTGCAATTACGAATGTTTTCATAAAATCTCGATCATGAAAAAATCAAAATTGAAATTTTAAATAATTTCGAAATACTTTAAAATAAATTATTAAGACCCTTCTGAAATATGACCAAAATAAAACAAAAACGAAATAAAAAGTTTTGAAATTTATAACTCAAAATGTTAAAATTTCACGATAGCCCAAAATTTTATATTAGTCAAACTTTTCAGGTGATAGGTTTGGGAAAAAGGTAAACGGATTAATAGAGTCAGAGTCAACGACAAATCGAAACAGAAAATTTTCAAACCCGATAAAGAAGTCAAAGGGATTGACCGAAGCAGAAGTAGCAGGATTAACGAAAAGCTACGGGGAGGAATGAAAATGAGAGTCAAACGGAGATCTCAAGGGATTACAGAAGACGTTAACCATCTCGAGATTCCCGGTACGACCCCCACAACACGGGTTCCTAATTTCAATCAAATAACGTTAAGTCGAAAATTAGGTACACTAGGTGGAACTACCCAGTCACTATCTCCAAATAAAATGTCTTACATGATTATCCAATCGTTCAAACGACACGATACTAATCCATAAATGCTTTAAAATCTAATCTCATCCATTAAAATCTCAACGGCCATCACAACACACCCAAACTCGCAATCGATAAGGCTCCTAAATCCAAAGTTCATAAGGTTTAAACTCGAGGTGTACTCCAAATTTTTCGAGTAAGAAACACTAAACAAAGTCCACCGAATTAACATGGCTCGGGTACGAAAATCCTCAAAAATGATCATTAACATATTTATAATGCCACAAGTACACAGGAGTTGGGAAAGTACAATAAATCCTCAAACACGCTCAAACCAATAGGTAATGGCGCACACACTCACATCTTCAAACACGTCATCGGGTTAAGGTTTCTAAAGATTCCACCAAATTTCATATTGTATCGGCGAAACCACCAAAATATTTATTAATTCAACGAAGCCACAATCTCGTTGGTCTAAGGGTTTTGAACTATAAATCCATCAAGATGACTCGCATTAAGTATTCCTCAAAACAACGCGATAAATCAAACATCTAATTGTACAATATGTTTCTCTCTTTCAAGGTTAACAATAATTTATCCAAGTTAGATCATTCCACTCCAAAGTTTACAGGTTACAACCTTAAACAACGATCAACGATCAAATCCATAGGAAACACGGTAATCTATGTCAACCAAAATTTCTAACGACATTAATGAAAACCTTTATTGGTACCACAACACTCAGGCTAACACTTTAAACAATACTCTATGATCCCAAATATTCATGATGCATCCATCAAATAAGCATTAGGTGAGAAACCCAAAGTAATATTATCGGTTACAATTAGTTCGGTTCTAGGTTAGGTACTAGATATCCATCAAATATGACATACTCTTACTACTCCAAAATATATTCAGCTCTAAGTACCCCAAAATAATCAAAGTAACCTATAACCCAAGGTTCAGTGTCTAAAGTATCAACCTAATTCCATTAATCTAAATAGTACCCTTCAAACCAATCCTCAAAAATTTATTACTTGCTTAGGAAGTATGGTACAACTCACAATCCTCAAACCATAGGTAACAGGGTTTACTAAACCTCAAACATCTATAACCTTTCACGGGGTACACTAAGACAGAATTCGGTCTAACCAAAGAATCTCAAGAGAAAGATGGTAGAATAGAAGAATAGAACAAGGATTCATCAAGCGAATGAAGATGAGAGTATAAAAGAAAAGAATTGGAAGAAGCAGAAGCAGGAAGAAAAGAATCAATAATTCAAGATGATAAAGACCTAAAACGAGAAGGGAAAGTTCGGACCTCTAAGGTTCACGGGGGAACTAAAAGGATTACTTCATCTTCTTGTAGAGGAACGAGCACACAAGTCTTGGGTCGCTCCATCTAAATCTACTGCAACATCATGGAACAGAAATCTACTCTTGATCATCTAACCTGTAGCTTAAGCAAACTGAACTGGAGCTGAAAAGTCACCATCGGCATCTTTCTCGGAGCACCAAGTTGTCCACTCGAGCCAACAGTCGTTGAGAGTTCTAAGCAGGTCTTGTCCCGATCTGGAATAGCATCATATCAACCTCTTGTTCATTCATGTTCTTCTAGTCAAAAGCAACAAATATTCAATGCTAATCATTGAGTTACAAGAACATATAAACCTAACAGTTAAGTCCTTAATTTGGTTTCTACCCATCTCTCACTAATATTCTTTTAATATTCAAATCATTTACGAGTATTTTTCCTAGAATCAGGTGTAAGCGTCGGGAGCAACAATGCTCTGATACCAACTGTAATCCCCTAGAAAATCTAACGCAATACAGTGGCGGAAACACTGTAGAGTGGGATTAAAACACACTGACAAACTATATCTTATTAAAAGAAATGGTAAGTCAATACAAAGGCCTCTTTTTACAAAAGGGCTAAAAGCAAAATCTCCAAACGGGTTTATACAAATCCATAAATAAACACGAATGAAGGAAGAGTAGGATCGACGCTACTCGCTAGCTCACACCCAAAACCCGGAAGCAAATATCTGTCATGTTATAAACATAACAGCCACGTCAGTGGGGAGTAACTCGGACGTTCTCCCAGCCATATTATATCATATGGAAAAATAATAGTATTATTATATCAAAATAATTAAAATGGAAAACATTAAATGATATAATAAAAATAAGCTTTCGGAGAAATCTTAAAATATTGGAACGATAAAATCAGAACAAGTTTTCAGAAGAAAACTTCAAATATTTGCCAACCTGCAAACCAAAATGTATCGATAACAATAAAAATATTCAAAATGGCGTTAGGAAAATATTCAGTGTAGAAGGTCAGACTTTCACCGGGAGAATACTAAAAACTAGCTTCGAGAACCTAGTTCAAACAAATCAAACATCGGTCTCTAACTAGGCTACTCAACCATAATAGGACGGCGACTTATAAATGCGTGGCCCTAGTTTAAGACAATGCACACCCCTCCTGGGATTACCTGTCACCCAGTTCAACTTATGACGGCGACTTACTGCGAGGCCTAAGCTTAAGGTCAAAATGTACACAACTCCCGGGATACCTGTCACCCGGTTCAACAACTAATGTACTGATTCCTGATACACTAGCCTTATAGTTGATGGCAAAACCGTAAACCCCAGATTATATTACTCTAACCCCACACTTGACTTTATTCCATAACTCCAAAACAGCCATTATCGATATTCAAGAGATAAAATCATTATAAATAATATGGAGATGAAACGAATAAACATTTTATATTATGAGGGAAACTTTCTGTAAATAGAAACTTACTATTTTTAGAAACTTACTTAAAATAGAAATAGAAATAGTCTTATAGAAAATACGGAAGTTATTGAAATAAGTGAAAATGTATAAAAATAGCATTTCCAACGAAATTAGCATTTTATTATTATCGTCGTTATCGTAACTTTAATATATTTCTAAATTCGTTACTCGAAATATAAATAAAATATAAAAAGTCAGTTTATAGTATTTTATAAATAATTAGAAAATCGAGTTAAAACTATAAATTTTAGAAAAGAGATGTTTTACGAAAACGATATCAAAATTAATTGAGTCACGAGTTTTATAAATGAAATGAATTTACAAAGATTTCAAAGTATTTTTAACAAATAGCTTTTATTAATAAATAATACGGATTTTACAAAAAATAGTCAATTGTAAAGAAATAAGAAATTATTAGTGAAAATAGTCTCGACTAAAAATATACTTAAAACAAAATCGACTATTTTGTCATTTATTATTATAAGTCATAAAACGAAATTAATTTATTGAACAAGTGTACAAATCTCGATTATAATATAAAAATACGATTTTGAGTTAAAATTATAAATTAACGAAATATGAAGAAAATATGAAATTGATATTATTTAGTTACTAGTAGTGTCACGATAACCAACAAAATATTATAAAGATCGTAAATAATTAAATTACTAACGATTTATAAAACAATACCGAAAGTTGTAAAAATATTTATAAGATACAAAATTTTGAAATAATATTAATAGCAAATAATAAATAGCTAAAAATATAAAACCGGAGTTAAAAATATTTACTACAAACTACTACTCAAACATACGATATAAAATCGAGTAACGTCCTAAAGTTACCTTAAGTCGATACCAAAACGAACACGTACTCGTCCTTGGTCAGTCCGAGCTCCAATAGTAACGCTTTTAAGCTCCAAGTATAAGGCCCGATAATCTTCAAGCGTGAATCTCCGCGACAAATGAGTTGACAAAACAAAAGAATGAGACAATGGTACTCGACATAAAATTATCGTGTTAAAACAACATGATGGTTGAATTTAATCAAGTCGTACATGACCACATAAAGACAACCGAGTCGTAAAAACTGGGGAGAAGAAAGAGCAGAATAAGGATACAAAACGAGATGGAAGAATGAGTACCGATTTGAATAACATCAATAACAAGAGGAACATCAATAGTAAGATGAACGAAATAATAAGAAGAAAAAGAAGAAGACAAGAATAAGAAGCATGATAACAATAGTAGCAGCAATAACGGATAGCAAAATGATAATGAACAACAACATAGGCAGAAACAAACCGACACGGATAGAATAAGGAAGTCCGTAAACAACAGCAACAATGGACACATCGGATGGAGAAGAAGAAGAATGAAAAGGCAGAAAACAGAAACCAGCAGCAACACAATAGAACAACAGCGTAGAACATCAAATACGGATATAGCAGCAGTGCGACGAGGACAGTAGCAACAGAATTAGTGTTAATACCAGCAGCAGAACGAAACTGGTAAAACGGACCATGAACAGACCAAACGAGGAGAAAAAAGACAGAAGAGAGGTGGAAATCGACACAGATCGGCATAAAACAGCAGCAGGCGATGACGACAAAACGGCATGATATGAATCGTACAACAGTCACAAAATGAAGAGGGAAAGGACAGAACGAAACAAGAAGAAGAAGGAACGGAGGAAACGGGGATTACCTAAGACAAAACGGGCGACAAAAATGCAGCAACAGAGGCACAAAATAGAGGCAGCAGCGACACAAATAGAGCAGAACGCAGCAGTACGCAGCAGCGGCAAAAACGGCAGAGGAAAACAGAGGAGGGAGACGAGAAAAGAAGAAAACGGACTATCCGAATCAGACGACAACAGAACCGAATCGGAGTAGAGAAAAATAGCAGCAATCACGGCAGTAATAAGACACAGCAGCGAGCATAAAATAGAGAAAACCAAGAAAAAGAAAGAGAAAAGCAGGGGAGAAGGCTGGTGAGGATGATGATGAACTGAAGAAGAAAACGTAAAAAGGTGGGTAAGATGAAATGAAAAGGTTGGTGGTGATGGGTGTAAAAGAAGGGAAGAAGCAATCATGAACAAGTAGGGAAGACAAAACGGGGGAGTACGAAGCGGTGGCAGCAAATATAAAAAAAAAGAAGGAATGGAAAAAAAAAACAGTAAGTGGGATGAATGTGAAGAGAAAGCATTGAATCAGTAGTGTGGAAAGAGACACGTCAAAAACAAAAAGGAGGGAAATGTGATGAATCATCTCAAATAAATGAATCGGTTAGAAAAACGAATTAAACGAATTCCGTAACGATAAGTTGGCTGACCCATGAATCAAATTAAAACGATTTAATAAAATTTAAATAAATATTCGTGCCGTCAAATAAAATGAGTAAATAAATTATTCGAGACGAAAACGAAGCTTATAGAAATAAATAGTTAGACGTTGAAATAACATTTCCCGAAAAATAATAAATCTTCGATAAAGTGAATTAATTTGATTTCTCGAGGAAAGAAAATAATTATTTTGACGAAACTTAAAATAAATGAACTTCGAGCCGAAAATAGAAATTCGAGCTTAATATAAATAAATGAAAAGAATTTAGAATTTAAATCGTCGAAATAGATTTTCGTTAAGAATTAAATTAAATGTATAAAATGAATCGAAACAGAAAATAGAAATATGTTTTAAATATAAGAACAGTTTCCGAGTTAAATAGAATTTTAGGAGTTTGAAACGATTAAACGATAAATTCGTTTTATAAATAAAATTTAAGAACTACGAGTTAAATCGTAAATAAAATAAAAATACGAATATAACTTTAATTATAATTTTAAATTATAAAATCAGAGGTGTTACAATCTTCCCCACTAAAAAGAAGTTTCGTCCTCGAAACTAACAAAAACATAGTAATAGAATGGAAAACAAGGTTATAACACTTGAAGAAAAGGAGACTGCTTAGCTCGCATCACAATCTTGGTTTAAATTTTCGCAACTTAAACGTGATATGAAATCACAATTGAGGACAAAATTCATTTCAAGATAATTTGGGCTCGGTTCCCAAAGTTTAAAATCTTTTAAATAAATAAACTCGCAAGTAAAAAAAATTATTTGATAAAATAATGACGATAGATAATATTTGTAAACGAACTCGAGGGGAAAGAGTACCCAAATATTTTCAAAACAACAGTAAAACGTTTTAATTAAGAAATTCGACAATACTTTGTTTTAAGACGGAACAAAAATTCGAGAAATCAAGTTTTGTAGTTAGTAAATAAGAATCGAATCAGTCGACAAACATTTTCAATAACAGATTTAAAGTCTAAGGACAATAAAACAAAATTTAGACATACGGAGTTTTTCGAAAATATTAAATCGTTTTACATAATACTCTTATAAAAATTCAAAATATTTGCAATTACGAATGTTTTCATAAAATCTCGATCATGAAAAAATCAAAATTGAAATTTTAAATAATTTCGAAATACTTTAAAATAAATTATTAAGACCCTTCTGAAATATGACCAAAATAAAACAAAAACGAAATAAAAAGTTTTGAAATTTATAACTCAAAATGTTAAAATTTCACGATAGCCCAAAATTTTATATTAGTCAAACTTTTCAGGTGATAGGTTCGGGAAAAAGGTAAACGGATTAATAGAGTCAGAGTCAACGACAAATCGAAACAGAAAATTTTCAAACCCGATAAAGAAGTCAAAGGGATTGACCGAAGCAGAAGTAGCAGGATTAACGAAAAGCTACGGGGAGGAATGAAAATGAGAGTCAAACGGAGCTCTCAAGGGATTACAGAAGACGTTAACCATCTCGAGATTCCCGGTACGACCCCCACAACACGGGTTCCTAATTTCAATCAAATAACGTTAAGTCGAAAATTAGGTACACTAGGTGGAACTACCCAGTCACTATCTCCAAATAAAATGTCTTACATGATTATCCAATCGTTCAAACGACACGATACTAATCCATAAATGCTTTAAAATCTAATCTCATCCATTAAAATCTCAACGGCCATCACAACACACCCAAACTCGCAATCGATAAGGCTCCTAAATCCAAAGTTCATAAGGTTTAAACTCGAGGTGTACTCCAAATTTTTCGAGTAAGAAACACTAAACAAAGTCCACCGAATTAACATGGCTCGGGTACGAAAATCCTCAAAAATGATCATTAACATATTTATAATGCCACAAGTACACAGGAGTTGGGAAAGTACAATAAATCCTCAAACACGCTCAAACCAATAGGTAATGGCGCACACACTCACATCTTCAAACACGTCATCGGGTTAAGGTTTCTAAAGATTCCACCAAATTTCATATTGTATCGGCGAAACCACCAAAATATTTATTAATTCAACGAAGCCACAATCTCGTTGGTCTAAGGGTTTTGAACTATAAATCCATCAAGATGACTCGCATTAAGTATTCCTCAAAACAACGCGATAAATCAAACATCTAATTGTACAATATGTTTCTCTCTTTCAAGGTTAACAATAATTTATCCAAGTTAGATCATTCCACTCCAAAGTTTACAGGTTACAACCTTAAACAACGATCAACGATCAAATCCATAGGAAACACGGTAATCTATGTCAACCAAAATTTCTAACGACATTAATGAAAACCTTTATTGGTACCACAACACTCAGGCTAACACTTTAAACAATACTCTATGATCCCAAATATTCATGATGCATCCATCAAATAAGCATTAGGTGAGAAACCCAAAGTAATATTATCGGTTACAATTAGTTCGGTTCTAGGTTAGGTACTAGATATCCATCAAATATGACATACTCTTACTACTCCAAAATATATTCAGCTCTAAGTACCCCAAAATAATCAAAGTAACCTATAACCCAAGGTTCAGTGTCTAAAGTATCAACCTAATTCCATTAATCTAAATAGTACCCTTCAAACCAATCCTCAAAAATTTATTACTTGCTTAGGAAGTATGGTACAACTCACAATCCTCAAACCATAGGTAACAGGGTTTACTAAACCTCAAACATCTATAACCTTTCACGGGGTACACTAAGACAGAATTCGGTCTAACCAAAGAATCTCAAGAGAAAGATGGTAGAATAGAAGAATAGAACAAGGATTCATCAAGCGAATGAAGATGAGAGTATAAAAGAAAAGAATTGGAAGAAGCAGAAGCAGGAAGAAAAGAATCAATAATTCAAGATGATAAAGACCTAAAACAAGAAGGGAAAGTTCGGACCTCTAAGGTTCACGGGGGAACTAAAAGGATTACTTCATCTTCTTGTAGAGGAACGTGCACACAAGTCTTGGGTCGCTCCATCTAAATCTACTGCAACATCATGGAACAGAAATCTACTCTTGATCATCTAACCTGTAGCTTAAGCAAACTGAACTGGAGCTGAAAAGTCACCATCGGCATCTTTCTCGGAGCACCAAGTTGTCCACTCGAGCCAACAGTCGTTGAGATTTCTAAGCAGGTCTTGTCCCGATCTGGAATAGCATCATATCAACCTCTTGTTCATTCATGTTCTTCTAGTCAAAAGCAACAAATATTCAATGCTAATCATTGAGTTACAAGAACATATAAACCTAACAGTTAAGTCCTTAATTTGGTTTCTACCCATCTCTCACTAATATTCTTTTAATATTCAAATCATTTACGAGTATTTTTCCTAGAATCAGGTGTAAGCGTCGGGAGCAACAATGCTCTGATACCAACTGTAATCCCCTAGAAAATCTAACGCAATACAGTGGCGGAAACACTGTAGAGTGGGATTAAAACACACTGACAAACTATATCTTATTAAAAGAAATGGTAAGTCAATACAAAGGCCTCTTTTTACAAAAGGGCTAAAAGCAAAATCTCCAAACGGGTTTATACAAATCCATAAATAAACACGAATGAAGGAAGAGTAGGATCCACGCTACTCGCTAGCTCACACCCAAAACCCGGAAGCAAATATCTGTCATGTTATAAACATAACAGCCACGTCAGTGGGGAGTAACTCGGACGTTCTCCCAGCCATATTATATCATATGGAAAAATAATAGTATTATTATATCAAAATAATTAAAATGGAAAACATTAAATGATATAATAAAAATAAGCTTTCGGAGAAATCTTAAAATATTGGAACAATAAAATCAGAACAAGTTTTCAGAAGAAAACTTCAAATATTTGCCAACCTGCAAACCAAAATGTATCGATAACAATAAAAATATTCAAAATGGCGTTAGGAAAATATTCAGTGTAGAAGGTCAGACTTTCACCAGGAGAATACTAAAAACTAGCTTCGAGAACCTAGTTCAAACAAATCAAACATCGGTCTCTAACTAGGCTACTCAACCATAATAGGACGGCGACTTATAAATGCGTGGCCCTAGTTTAAGACAATGCACACCCCTCCTGGGATTACCTGTCACCCAGTTCAACTTATGACGGCGACTTACTGCGAGGCCTAAGCTTAAGGTCAAAATGTACACAACTCCCGGGATACCTGTCACCCGGTTCAACAACTAATGTACCGATTCCTGATAGACTAGCCTTATAGTTGATGGCAAAACCGTAAACCCCAGATTATATTACTCTAACCCCACACTTGACTTTATTCCATAACTCCAAAACAGCCATTATCGATATTCAAGAGATATAATCATTATAAATAATATGGAGATGAAAGGAATAAACATTTTATATTATGAGGGAAACTTTCTGTAAATAGAAACTTACTATTTTTAGAAACTTACTTAAAATAGAAATAGAAATAGTCTTATAGAAAATACGGAAGTTATTGAAATAAGTGAAAATGTATAAAAATAGCATTTCCAACGAAATTAGCATTTTATTATTATCGTCGTTATCGTAACTTTAATATATTTCTAAATTCGTTACTCGAAATATAAATAAAATATAAAAAGTCATTTTATAGTATTTTATAAATAATTAGAAAATCGAGTTAAAACTATAAATTTTAGAAAAGAGATGTTTTACGAAAACGATATCAAAATTAATTGAGTCACGAGTTTTATAAATGAAATGAATTTACAAAGATTTCAAAGTATTTTTAACAAATAGCTTTTATTAATAAATAATACGGATTTTACAAAAAATAGTCAATTGTAAACAAATAAGAAATTATTAGTGAAAATAGTCTCGACTAAAAATATACTTAAAACAAAATCGACTATTTTGTCATTTATTATTATAAGTCATAAAACGAAATTAATTTATTGAACAAGTGTACAAATCTCGATTATAATATAAAAATACGATTTTGAGTTAAAATTATAAATTAACGAAATATGAAGAAAATATGAAATCGATATTATTTAGTTACTAGTAGTGTCACGATAACCAACAAAATATTATAAAGATCGTAAATAATTAAATTACTAACGATTTATAAAACCATACCGAAAGTTGTAAAAATATTTATAAGATACAAAATTTTGAAATAATATTAATAGCAAATAATAAATAGCTAAAAATATAAAACCGGAGTTAAAAATATTTACTACAAACTACTACTCAAACATACGATATAAAATCGAGTAACGTCCTAAAGTTACCTTAAGTCGATACCAAAACGAACACGTACTCGTCCTTGGTCAGTCCGAGCTCCAATAGTAACGCTTTTAAGCTCCAAGTATAAGGCCCGATAATCTTCAAGCGTGAATCTCCGCGACAAATGAGTTGACAAAACAAAAGAATGAGACAATGGTACTCGACATAAAATTATCGTGTTAAAACAACACGATGGTTGAATTTAATCAAGTCGTACATGACCACATAAAGACAACCGAGTCGTAAAAACTGGGGAGAAGAAAGAGCAGAATAAGGATACAAAACGAGATGGAAGAATGAGTACCGATTTGAATAACATCAATAACAAGAGGAACGACATCAATAGTAAGATGAACGAAATAATAAGAAGAAAAAGAAGAAGACAAGAATAAGAAGCATGATAACAATAGTAGCAGCAATAACGGATAGCAAAATGATAATGAACAGCAACATAGGCAGAAACAAACCGACACGGATAGAATAAGGAAGTCCGTAAACAACAGCAACAATGGACACATCGGATGGAGAAGAAGAAGAATGAAAAGGCAGAAAACAGAAACCAGCAGCAACACAATAGAACAACAGCGTAGAACATCAAATACGAATATAGCAGCAGTGCGATGAGGACAGTAGCAGCAGAATTAGTGTTAATACCAGCAGCAGAACGAAACTGGTAAAACGGACCATGAACAGACCAAACGAGGAGAAAAAAGACAGAAGAGAGGTGGAAATCGACACAGATCGGCATAAAACAGCAGCAGGCGATGACGACAAAACGGCATGATATGAATCGTACAGCAGCCACAAAATGAAGAGGGAAAGGACAGAACGAAACAAGAAGAAGAAGGAACGGAGGAAACGAGGATTACCTAAGACAAAACGGGCGACAAAAATGCAGCAACAGAGGCACAAAATAGAGGCAGCAGCGACACAAATAGAGCAGAACGCAGCAGCGGCAGAAACGGCAGAGGAAAACAGAGGAGGGAGACGAGAAAAGAAGAAAACGGACTATCCGAATCAGACGACAACAGAACCGAATCGGAGTAGAGAAAAATAGCAGCAATCACGGCAGTAATAAGACACAGCAGCGAGCATAAAATAGAGAAAACGAAGAAAAAGAAAGAGAAAAGCAGGGGAGAAGGCTGGTGAGGATGATGATGAACTGAAGAAGAAAACGTAAAAAGGTGGGTAAGATGAAATGAAAAGGTTGGTGGTGATGGGTGTAAAAGAAGGGAAGAAGCAATCATGAACAAGTAGGGAAGACAAAACGGGGGAGTACGAAGCGGTGGCAGCAAATATAAAAAAAAGAAGGAATGGAAAAAAAAAACAGTAAGTGGGATGAATGTGAAGAGAAAGCATTGAATCAGTAGTGTGGAAAGAGACACGTCAAAAACAAAAAGGAGGGAAATGGGATGAATCATCTCAAATAAATGAATCGGTTAGAAAAACGAATTAAACGAATTCCGTAACGATAAGTTGGCTGACCCATGAATCAAATTAAAACGATTTAATAAAATTTAAATAAATATTCGGGCCGTCAAATAAAATGAGTAAATAAATTATTCGAGACGAAAACGAAGCTTATAGAAATAAATAGTTAGACGTTGAAATAACATTTCCCGAAAAATAATAAATCTTCGATAAAGTGAATTAATTTGATTTCTCGAGGAAAGAAAATAATTATTTTGACGAAACTTAAAATAAATGAACTTCGAGCCGAAAATAGAAATTCGAGCTTAATATAAATAAATGAAAAGAATTTAGAATTTAAATCGTCGAAATAGATTTTGGTTAAGAATTAAATTAAATGTATAAAATGAATCGAAACAGAAAATAGAAATATGTTTTAAATATAAGAACAGTTTCCGAGTTAAATAGAATTTTAGGAGTTTGAAACGATTAAACGATAAATTCGTTTTATAAATAAAATTTAAGAATTACGAGTTAAATCGTAAATAAAATAAAAATACGAATATAACTTTAATTATAATTTTAAATTATAAAATCAGGGGCTATCAAACCTCCATAAACCAGCCTTAAATCCGCGCGGCATTCCAATGATGATGGATTTTTGTTTTTCATCATCACATCTTCAGTTTAAATTGTGTTTGGGCTGTTGGGTTCTGTTATTTGTCGGCACTTCAGGTTTTTGGCAGAGGCTTCCCTTCTTTTACCATTTTCCTTGTCAAGGCGACGTTCGTTTCCGATCGAAGTATAAATTTGTAATGGAAAATTTGCAAATTGTTGAAGTGGCCCCAGGTATGTTTATGTTGATTTGTAGTTGGTTTAATTTTTCTTACAGTTTTGTGTATTTTAGTATTGTGTAATTATTCTGGTGCAGTGGCAGAGCATTGTCAGTCTGCGGAGGAGGTCTGTGCGGTCGAGTACAGTAGGGTAGTTTCGAAGGATGTGACGCCGTTTGTTGGTCAGCAGTTTGAGAACTTTGAGAAGGCGGTTGAGTTTTATAAGTCGTATGGTCTTGCTTGTGGTTTTGATGTGCGTCGTTGGTCGACGAAGAGGTTCGGTGACGGTACGCTAAATTATCAGCTGTTTGTTTGCAATCGAGAGGGATTCCCGTACGTACCGAAGAATACGGAAGCCTGTGCGGATAAGAATAGTTCCGTAGGTGATGTCGTACCGATGTCTGCGAAGTTGAAGTCGAAGAAATATGCATCGGAGGACGAGAGTCCTGCTGTTACTACGATACGTGGATCGAAGGTGACACGGGTGGGCTGTAATGCACGTATCAAGTTACTTGCGAAGGGCGGTGTGGTAGTTATTTTTGAATTCAACGAAGGTCATAACCATGAACTCTATTTTGAGGCGGATAAAGAGTTCCAGAAGCTGTCTCGTAACTTGTCCGCCTACCACAAGCAATTGGTAGTTTACAACTCTCGAGTAAGTTCTTTGAAATGCTTGGTTTTGATTTTCGTTATTGTGATTCCTGTTGATGTCGTGACGTAAGTGTAGTTCCCGAAGTTTCAAATGTTAGTTACTGAAGTTGTAAATGTAGTGTACTGAAGTTAATTTGTAGTTAAGTGAAAGTGTGTAACAGAGAACTATGTCAGTAATTAAAACTTTTGTAGATTGAGTGGTGGAGATTCAAGTATAAAATATTGAAGTTTCGTAGATTGAGTGGTGGAGGTTTAGGGAATTGCATCTAAAGTCTCTTAGAAATTATGTTCGTTGACGTACCTTTTTTTTTTTTTAATTATTCTTTTTTCTAGTTGAAAATTGGACCGACACGTACATACGGTATAGTTAAGGAGCATGTGAATGGATTTGAGAATATTGGTGCTAGCTTAAATGACTTCAAGAATTTTGGTAGGGATCTTAAGTGTTATATTCATGAACGAGATGGGCAGCTTTTCATAGATAATTTTAAGGAAATGGTGGCTAACCGGGAAGGGTTTTATTTTGACTACGAACTGGTAGCCGATGGTAGCTTATGTAGGGTTATTTGGGTCGACGATGTTGGTAAGAGGAACTACGAAATGTTTGGGGATGCTGTGTCCTTTGATCCTACATATGGGACGAACATGTTCTCGATGATCTTCACTCCGTTCACTGGGGTTGACAATCACAAAAGGTCGGTGACATTTGGTGGTGCCCTTATTGCTCGCGAGAACACAGAGTCCTTCAATTGGGTGTTCACCCGTTTTCTGGACACAATGGGGGGGAAAGAACCAGAGTACATAATAACGGACTATGATCCCGGAATTATTAGCTCTGTGGCATTTGTCTTTAAGAAAGCGAGGCATCGGTTCTGTATGTGGCACATAATGAATAAGGTTCATGTGAAGTATGGTTCGACTAGGAGCGATTACATCGAGTTCATACATAAGCTAAATGGTATGGTGTGGGACGACGCCATTGAACCCGCAGAGTTTGACTCCAGGTGGAAAGAAATTATGGAGGAACATGGAGTGGCTGAAGTTGACTGGTTTAACAGTGCATTTGCCGATAGAAAACAGTGAGTCATGGCTCATTGTCGAGACATACGCATGAGCAGCGTTATGAGAACAACGCAAAGGTCGGAGAGTGAAAATAGCTTCTTTAAGAAGTTTGAAGGCAAGTCTGGTACATTGGTGGAGTTTTGGATGCGCTACAAAAGCGCGATGGAGCAACAAAGGCATACTCAGAAGAAGCTTAACAATGAGAACAAGCACTCGAGGCCCAAGTTGGAGACTCATATAACTATTGAAGCTGATGCTGCGAAGCTGTATACTCATGAAGTATTTACTGAATTTTAGTCTGAGGTGAAGTACTCCATTGACACTTGTACGGTACGTGGCTTTGAGGTGAATGAAGGGGTGGAGGTTACTACGGTGAAGGATCAATCTAGGAATCGCTTTTACGTTGTGCGCTATAACCCAGGTATGTGCCTCAATTTGAAGGTTCCTGGTGCTGTTCTGTTTTTGGTGTATTTGTTGATGTTGAAGTTTCATTGTAGTTTGAAAAAGTTACGTTCTTATATGTTTGAAGTTACGTTATTGTAGTTTGAAAAAGTTGAAGGAGGCGACATGTACCTGTACGCTGTTTGAAAGAAAAGGGATTCTATGCAGACATGTGATATGGGTTTTGACGTCACACGGACAGAAGACGATACCAGCGGCCTACGTGTGCAGAAGATGGTCGGTCGATGCTTCGAGAACAAATTCCGTTGACAGGATAGATAAGAAACAGTTGGAGATGACAAAGTTGTGGTCCGAATTTCATGAAGCAGTAGGCGTGGTTCGTGAATTGGGTAAGGAAGATGTTCAGAAGCTGAGGGAAGTGATTAGAGGTTTTATCAATAGCGTCGGTAAGTCCGCCGAGCCACTGACGAAAGATCAGGAGTTTGCGAAATTGCTTGGTTGTACGTCTACTAGTGAAATAACTATTCTGCCTCCAAGAAAGTCGAAGACTAAAGGTAGTGGGAAGAGGATGTTGTCAACAAAGACGAAGGCAGCCGCCCTTGCTAGAAAACCGAAGCAACTGTGCAAAAACTACAAACGAATGGCTCACCATGATAAGAGAAATTGTCCTAACCCATTTGCGGAGCACCCACCGTCCGAGGACAAAGTTTCAGACTTTGTCGATATTGACGACGTAAAGGATGGCGCGACGGGTTTGTGAGTTCAGTGATCAGGAATTGTAATGTCGTATTGGGTTGCCTCGAACTTTAGTTAAATTCCTTTACATATTTATTAACTCCAGCTCTTTGTGTAGACAGTTGAACAGTAGAAAAAATTTTAGATTTGTTTGAGCATGCAACTTTAGTTCAATGGAGTTGAAACTTCAGCAGCATTTCACAGAGCTTTGACACTACTTAATCGCTTTTACAATGTTATTAGATCGAATTAAAGTGTGAAATGGTATGCTACGCAATTTAAGGGGACTCAATTCTGAAGTGTCGCATTGTTAAAGTTGAAGTTGTAATGTTTTTGACGTAAAGTTTCAAGGGTGGAGTAGTTTGATTTTAGTGGCAGATGATGTGCACCAGTTAATTAATGAAGTTTTGATAGTTATGTGCTGAAGTTATGTTGCAGTCGAATTAAAGTTTCAGAAACAATTCTAGTTAAATATTGGAAATTTTCAAAGTGATTGAGTTATAGTTGGAAACTTATTCTGTGCAAATCATTGGGGCACGATTTCGAAGTTTCAGAATGTGTGAGCTGAAGTTGTAATATGTATTTGAGCTAAAGTTCAAAGTGTGCAGTTGGTTGATTTGAGTCCGAAATTGGAAATGTGATTTACTGAAGTTACGAAGTTTATGTGCTGAAGTTGTATTACAGTTGAATTAAAGTGTGAAAGATAATATTATATAAATCGTAATGGCAGCGGTTATTCTGAAGGAAAATCGTATACATGGCGCATGGTTTTTCTGAAGGGAAATGTCACAAGGGTATTTGCATGGACACATAGCGTTCGTCATGTTTGGGGAAAAACTGTTGCTTCGTAGCCCGTTTGTTTGATTACAAAAGACAATGAGGAAATTCGACTATCGGGCAGAATACATAGTAGCGGATCGAAGTTTTGCTTGCCGAAAACAGTAAGTTAAGTAACAATGTCTGGGGAATTACTTCCTACGACTAGTGTACACCTTCGGAGCCTTACGTTTCTCCTTCAAAATATCCCAAATGTTTTCTTTTTCTACATTGAACTTGTCGATCTTTTTGCGGATTGTTTTCCGTTCTTTGTTGTAGTCAGAGAGAATGAGAGTGGCAGTGAGCTGGACTATGAGGAATCGCCTGCAGACCTTACGCTGTAGGTCTTCGTGGGGTGGCATCTCTTCCTCACCCTCATGCAGGAGCATGTGCATCATTGTAAACAATCCAGATTCTTTTTTTATTGATGACATTACTCTGCCACTCCGTTTTGATCTGTCTTATTTTGATGAAAGGGAGCTGGACGGCCTTGGTAACCCCCTTCACTTCTAGGTAGTTACTCATCGCAGCTGTCTGCGGGACATTGGAGTAAGCTGCGTCAGGTCATAGTAGGTTGTTATATTTTGTAGACGTAAGTTGCGCGTAATTAATACTTACAACAATGTATGCGGCCTTGTAGACGTCGGAGTTCGGGAAGTCAGGGTGTAGGTAGTGGTCCAGCACGTCAACTGTGTCTTTCTTGAAGTTGAGACAAATGCAGAAAAAGTATTGGTTGATGTTGACTGGAAGAAAAATAAGGTCGGACTGCAAATTAACTGCTGGACGGCAGTTTTTGATGACCACGTCCCAACATCTGTAAAGCTTTTCCTGCAGGGCATCTAAAGGGGTTGCTTGGTCGAAAGAGTCCATAAGATTTGTAATGACATCCTGTGGAATTTAGAAAATATACATGAGAAATGTAATGAACATGTAAAATGCACGAAATATAATTAATACGCTGAACACCAAATTTAGTGTTGGAGGTATGATCTAATTGAGTTGAAGTTTACAGTGTGAGAGTTGAAGTTGTAATGTATTTGATGTGAAGTTTCAAGTGTGCAATAGGTTTTTTTTAGTGACAGGTGAATTGTAGTAGTTAATTTTGGAAGTTGTAGAAGTTATGTGATGAAGTTGTATTACAGTGGAATTAAAGTTTCATAAACACTATTGATAAAATACTGAGCTAGCCTATTAAAATACAGTCATAAATTTCATAAGTTGATAATTGAAGTTGCAAAGTTATTGAATTAAAGTTGTAATGTGTTTGACTTAAAGTCTTTTGAGTCCCCAAGTGTAAATGACGTCTGCTGAAGTTGCAAACTCTATGTGCTGAAGTTATGTCACAGTTGAATTAAAGTGTGAAAGACTAAATTACTTCAATACGGAGTGAGGCTGACTGTATGTGGGGGGTGAGTTCAAAAGTTTCGGGATTTGAAATTTGAAGTTCTAAAGTAATTGAGTTAAAGTTTCAAGCGTATTGCAGACTAATTTCAAATAAAAAGTAATGTACAAATAGTCAAAGAGTGTGGGTTAGTGCATATCGAGTGCCGTACCCCCATGAACGTCATTGTTGGAAGAGTGTCGTCCCCTGGGTCTGCAGTGGAAATACGAGTGAGAAGTATCGACCAGCACTCTAGGACGGAAGACGACATGTCCGTGTCAGGTAGCATGGTCAGTACGTCCGAGCGAGTAATTTTGGCGTCCTTCCCGTAATTTGCTAGCAGCTCAATGAATTCGGTGAGATGGGTCGAATTAAATGGTTATCAGTAGGTTGGTAGGTCACACAAAATAAGAAACCTGGGTGTTGAAAAGGCGGCTTACTCGTTGGGATAAACGTAATCATTGAGCAGGCTATAGTCCGCTACATGCTTCCGTAAATTCGGGAGATTGCTTAACAGTTGTTGGTTGCTGCGGATTGTTTTCGACACGGTCAGCGCTTTATTGTCAATGTCCCCGAAATCCAAAGTGCACCCGATACCATCCGCCCCACCACGGATGCGGCTCCTCAATGATGACAGTGCTCCCAGCGGAGTTGAATCTGCAACAGTAACTTGCACTGGAGTATTTATTGGCTCATATTCTGTGGAGCACTGCCACTTAGATGACGACCCTCGTACGTTGTGTTGAACCCGTTTCTTAGATTGCACTACTGCGTCTGCCGATGATGCCTCAGGTCGCTGGTCCTCACCGCCCACATCCACCTGGTCCGAACCTGCATCGGCGCCCACCGGCACAGTTCCAGCAGGCTGCTCCAATGGAATTTTAGGCTGCTCCCTTACCTGCACATCTATGTGGTCTTCATCACGGGGTGTGATGTCGGTTGTAGTCTTTCCAGTCGCTGCAGCGTACACTGGTGCATTGGCAGCTGAATCTCGGAAACGGAAGGTTGACTCGCACACCTGATCAACATATCGATGGAGTTCGTCGCTCGTCCAGAATACCTGGGATGATTGGCAGTCATCTGTTTCGGTTCCGAGAGAAGACGGCATGGTCCGATCCTTAATTTCACCCGCTGCTTCACCAAACCAAGCTGGAAAAGCAACCTTATTCCTTTGCATTTTGAGAAGCAGAGCAGATGAACGTCCTGCAACGTTATTGTTCAACGTAGTCGATGAGTAAATAATTAGCGTTCAACTAACACAATAGGTCATTGAAATAGAATAGGTAAGTAAATAGTTGACTACCGATATATTACTGAGTGAAAGTACAACCGTCGCAGTAAGTAAAATCTGAACTTCAAACTTCGTTTAGTGAAGATGTTTTTAAAACTTCAACTCTTTCCATGTGTGACTCTACGCCTATGAACAGATTGAAGATTGTATAAATTAACTTACGTCGTCAGCCCGAGCGCCCAGTTCACTATCGTCCTCGAGCTCAGGTGGGATCTCTATCTGGATGAATTTCTTCCCGCTGTTTCGTTGAGTGGAACACGTAGCTGTACATCCCGGATCATCGTTACCGGTGATTAGCAGCACCGTATTGACTTCGACTCCGTCGGAATAAGACCTTGGATAAGTCGTTTTCGACCACACCTGCCTACCCAACGAACCAACCATTATCTCACCGTGTAGTCGTGCTGCTAGATTCTCGTTGTTCCAGTGCTTAATTAAGGGTAGATCATGTGAGCAAGATTCTCCACGGAAATCGAACCTCTGGACGTATGTGATCATGAGGAACGGAACACAGCCTCGCAAATGCTTCAGACTTTTCCTCGTCTCAGCAGCTGCATCGACCAGGTTTTTGAGAATGTACGAACACCAGTCGTACTTGCTAATACCTGACACGTCGTCCACGCCTTTTACCAGCTTCATGTCTATTCCGTTGTTTGACGTAGGGCACCGAAACGATGACATTGCAAATAGAACGAACATCTTACAGAATAATTCACCCCCCTCTTCATCGACCATAAGATCTTCGAATAGACCACCTATTCTTACTTGGTTGCTGTTGTTAGCGACATGGTAACGAGCCCTCCAAAAATCCTTCAATGCCTTGAACTCCTCGTCGGAGGAGTGTTTCTTACATTCGGTCGGTGCCAACTCTACTTGATTCGGCCCGCGTGGTAGTAGAAAACAA
This sequence comes from Agrostemma githago, assembly GCA_958450325.1. Lineage (NCBI taxonomy): Eukaryota > Viridiplantae > Streptophyta > Magnoliopsida > Caryophyllales > Caryophyllaceae > Agrostemma > Agrostemma githago. The sequence continues at coordinate 19,997,992 of OY288250.1, forward strand.
TCATGGACGTCGTGTTTCGTCACACAGAACTCCTTGACCTCCGACGCCCGAAATACATGGGAACCATCATCAAACGCTTTCAAAAACAGTGGTACGTACTGCAAAGGGTACTTACTGATCCTGAAATCCAGCAGCCCACCAAACCCGATTGAGCGTATGGACTGTTTCTGCTTGTCATTTAGATTGGAAATTAACTTCGCGAGCCTCTGTCCCCTACATCTGACAGGGACACTTGCATCCTCCTCCTCGTCTAATGGCTCATTGCTCGCAGCTTCAACAAGTTGACGTTCTCCGGAAGACATATCAACCAAAAAATCTGCAACGATAAAGAAAACCCACGACAGTACACACAAATATTCAATATGATATCCAGGTACGTGTAAGAAACAGTAGTTTTGTGACTAAAAACCCTTGATTTTTTTAATATTAAACGATCTCTGCAACGATAAATACTCATGATTTTTTAGTATGAAATCTACATTGATAAACAAAAACAATACAAACAAAAATTCAATATGAAATCCAGGTTTGTGTAAGAAACTAATAAGCAAACTATCTTAAACAAACTGATTTTAAACGAACTTCAATCTGATTTTAAACAAACTGATTTTAAACGAACTGATTTTAAACAAGCTCGCAGCTTCAACAAGTATTTCAAACGAACTTCAATCTTATTTTAAACAAACTTCGATTCTAAACCTAAAAAGCCCTGATTTTTATGATTTTAAATGATTTTCGATTCTAAACCTAAAAACCTCTAATTTTTTTGATTTTAAACGAACTTCAATTGGAAAACCTAAAAAACCCTTTTTTTTTTATCGTAAACTAATAATCCTTAATGTTGAAAACGAGTAAGCGAAAACGAGTAAAAGATGACTAATCGTTGAATAAAGAATCATAAAACCTAAACCCTGTGCAAAATTAGGGTTGAAAACGAGTTAGCGAAATTAACACTAAGATTTATTACCTGAAATGAAGAAGTGTAACGGAGATGAAGAACTCGATGTGCTTCGACGGAGATTGAAGGGAAAACAGAGGGTGGAGATTGAAGAGCAGTAATGAATAACTGAAGAGGATGGGTTTGGTGGAGTAGTAATGGATTCGTGGAGATGGGTTGGAGAGGGTATTGAATTTTGAACAGGGTAATCAATTGTGGTGGGAAAACAGAGGATGGGAAAAAAGAGGTATGCATGGAAAATGTAAACATTGTTTTTTTTAATAATTATATATATCAACAAATCTAGGCCATCCATCTCTATTTAATCTGACGGCTAAGATTGGAACTTAGGGCCTTACACATATAATGGGAACTTATATGATCTCCCCCCCCCTCTCTCTCTCTCTCTCTCTCTCTCTCTATATATATATATATATATATATATATATATTAGAGGTGGGTTCCGGTGAGGCAGGATAACTCCTTGCAACTATTGAGGCACAATCTAGACCATTAGATTAAGATGGAACATACATCCAAATAAGTGTTATATACACTAAAAAACTCATTATATACGTTATTAAACTCATTATATATATATATACACACTTAAGAACTCAATATATACAGTAAAAAATATTGTTATATATACACTCAAATAGTTATTATGTACACCAATTAGTCAACAATGATATATACATCAAAATAACTGTTATATATTCTACAAAAACTCATTATATATGCTATTAAACTCACTGCATATATACACTTAAGAACTCAATATACACAGTAAAATAATTGTTATGTATACCCAAATAACTAATATGTACATCAGTTAATCAACAATGGAACATACATCAAAATAACTGTTATATATACACTAAAAATGCTCATTATATACGCTATTAAACTCACTACATATATATATAGTAAAATAGTTATTGTTATATAGACTCAAATGGTTACTATATACACTGAAATAATTGTCATATGTACTTAATTATTTGATATAGTAGAATTGTTATATATACCGTGAAACAGTTATTATGTACATTGAAATTGTTTTTATATACACCAATTTTATTTTAATATTAAAAAAAAAAATTCGGGATTTGTTTTTTTGGATTTATTTTCTTTTGGGAAAACAATTGTGTTTATTTTTTCGAAAAAAAAAAAATTGATTTTTTATTTTTTTAATTTTTTTTTTCCCGAAAAATATTGATATTTTTTCCCCGGGATTTTTTTTTATGTATGAGTTTTTATTTTAATCTTAGCCTTTAATTTGATTTTAATCTAATGGTTGAGATTGTGCCTCAATGGGTGCGACGAGTTAAGCTGCCTCAAAGGATCCTAGATCTATATATATATATATATATATATATATATATATATATATATATATATATATATATATATATATAGAGAGAGAGAGAGAGAGAGAGAGAGAGAGAGAGAGAGAGAGAGAGAGAGAGAGAGAGGGGGGGGGGGGGGGGGATCAAGGGAATTAATAACTCTCCAAGAGTCTCTTAGTGTTGATCCCCTCCATCCATTCATGTTAATATGGACGGTGGGTGGATGGGTTTCAATTGTATAAAAAAAAAGGAAGCTGCGGGACTGACATGCCGTGGACAAACATCAACCATCAACCCATCAGTAGTCAATAGCTTCCCTCCTCACCCTACCCCCATTAATTTCCCTCCTCTCTAAAGTCCCGCCCAAACCCCATTACACTTCCCCATTCACCCCTTTTGAATTCATTTCACCGTCTAATCACCCACCACTCTCTTCCTCTCTCTAAAAAAAACCCATATCCATCTCCATCTCCATCTCCGCAGCTTCTCCATCTCCGATAATGCCTAAAATTCCGGTGGTGCTACAAAGGTATATTGAATGTTCCATTTTCGACCTCCGATTTTCCTTTTGTTCAACCCTTTTGTATTCCTTTTTCATGAACCCTAAAAAGTGGTCAAGAACTCCGGTCATGCATGAACCATAAAAAATAGTAAAAGAGCATTTTTCCAACCCGATAACCCTAAATTTGAGTTGAAGTTGTTGTGGTTGTACAGTGGTTGTAGTTATAGAGTCAAAGGTGAAGTTTTTTTTCTTTGACAACTAATATTCACGCACTTTTTATTCTTGATTAATCGTTGTTCCTTTAGTTATAACCCTAATTTTGAGTTGAAGTTGTTGTAGTTGTACAGTGGTTGTAGTTATAGAGTCAAAGATGAAGTTTTTTTTCTTTGTTGAAGTTCATGTTGAAGTTCAAGAAGTTTTTATTTCTTTGTTGAAGTTCATGTTGAAGTTCCCATAATTGTCATTGTAACTATGCATGTGCCATCGATTAGACAGTTTTTTGTTGAAGTTTTGCATGCTTCCTTGTTGAAGTTTATGTACAGTCATATAGAATATAATGAGTTGGTTGTACAGTCATACAGAGTTGTTTATACAGAGTTGTTTATACAGTCACCCGTTTGAATTAATTGAAGTTTTGCAGTCAAATTAACATTTGAATAGTCATACAGAGTTGGTTGTACAGTCATACAGAGTTGTTTATACAGTCACCCGTTTGAAGATACATAGTCGCACTCGTTATATTTTGTTGTTAAGTCACAGAATGATGTACAATCACACCTTTGAAGCCACACAGTCGCGGTAGTTATGGTGCAAAGTCACACGCCTTATATTGTATAGTCACATAGTTGTAAAGTCACAGAGTTGGTGTTTGGGAAGATAAAAAATTAACATTTAAATAGTCATACAGAGTTGGGTATACAGTCATAGAGAGTTGGTTATACAGTCACCCGTTTGAAGGTACATAGTCGCACTCATTATATTTTGTTGTGAAGTCACAGAATGATGTACAATTACACCTTTGAAGCTACACAGTCGCACTAGTTATGATGCAAAGTCACCTGCTTTATATTGTATAGTCATGCAGTGTTGGTTGTATAGTCACCCGTTTGAGGCTGTACAGTCACACACTTTATGTTGCAGAGTCACTCTCATTTTACTGTAGAATCACATTGTTGTAGCCGTATACTCAGTTGTACAATCACACTCATTACGCATGTTGTTATTGTAGCAGAAAGTCAGGTGCGAAGAAGAAAGTTCGAAAGAAGACCGGTAAGAAGAAGGCCGTGGCAGAGACATCGGTCCGTGAACATGTAATTGATGATAGAGTGGTTGTGGACCAAACTTTGGGTAAGAAGAACAAGAAGAAGAAGATTGTTGTAAAGTCTGTTGAAGATACATCGGGGGACCACATCATTGCCGAGACGAATGTGGGGGGGACAGAAATCGAACTCGGAGGCAGAAAAAAGAAAAAAAAGAGGGTGACTTTTGATACACCGGTCGCCGATGTGGATGTGGGTGAGACAGAAAATGTTGAGGAAAGCAGACCAAAAAAAAAGAGGAGAATCACATCTGATATACCGGCCGACCCCACTGTCGTGCGCGTGTCTCGGGGGAAGAGGGGAGGGGACCGCCGACAGGGTCAGCCGGATATTCACTGTAGGCCCAGGCGGTTGCACCAGCTAATCGCGCAATTATCGAATGATCAGAAAGAGAGGGTGCGTGCTGTTGGCTTCGGCGGGCTATTGGAGCTGAGGCTTGAATCGGTACCCATTAAGCACGCGGTTATGTTCCTCCGTGCATTTTCTGACGGGTCCCATATTTTCCGTGCCTCACGCCAGGAGGCATTCATGATGTCAAAGTACGACAGCCACGACTGCCTCCAGCTACTTTTGGGCCCTCATCCGGTGAAAGTAATCCCAACCAGCAACATGAAAGGGGCAGACTCACCTGACGTGATCAGGTTAAAGAGTACCTGGAGGAAGGGGTTCGATGTGGTGCACAGCAGCGGGCCAATAACATTAGGGAGGGTGCACAAAAAGTTAATGGCAACCAAAGCCGCTGACGACGACTTTGTCCGCCGGTTCGTGTTGTTCGCGTTGTCATCATTCCTCGCGCCTACTACGAACAACTCACTGGACCTGAGCCTGCTGGCCGCAGTGGATGATGTGGACATGATTCGGGAACAGGACTGGTGTAGCTTTGTCCTGCAGGATCTGGTGCGGGCGGGTAAGGGGACGCGTGACCCCAACAAAGTCCTCAACTACCTCCGGGGGTGCATCCCCATTCTGATGATTGCGTACTTCCAGCGCTACGATTTTCGTAGCGAGACTTGCAGATGCAACATACCATTTATCGCACATTGGGATGCACGGAGAATAGGCGATCGTCTGGCTGGTGAACTGGAGACAGGGTCACTGGAAAATCAGCTGCGTTCGAAGGTGTCGTACCCACGTACATGTGGGAAAACATGCAGCGAGGGGTGCCCCCGCTATAACGATGCCCTCTGACCACCAGCACTCTAATCCCAAAAGAATAACGACAGGGATAGAGAGAGCCGATTGGTCGGAAGACAGCGCCGTTGACGTAAGTGATCTCTCAGCCACTCTATAAATCATCAATTAATTGTCCGTGAAACGATTTAATCTGACAGCCTTACCTATGTTTATAAAAGCATAAACGATTCATAAACCTTCGTTTATAATACAGCTGAGATTTCGTATTCACGGTCGTTATGATCACACTCATCCTGATGTATAGTCACATACTATTAGCTGTATAGTCACACACTATTACCTGTATAGACACACACATTATGTTGTCCAGTCGATCAGTACTATGACCTGCACAGTCACACGCTATAAACTGAATAGTCACACACTTTATGCTATATAGTCACACACTTTATTCCGTACAGTCACACACTTAGATGCTTAGTCATACTCACACTGCCAGCCTCAACACCACTGAGCTTCACACTAATGAATTGCCTTCAACTGAATTATAGGACGACCGACGGTTTTTCACGAATTTCCGAAGGTGTGCGCTAGCCTTTTGTGGTTTCTGTGAGCAGGCTACCTCCAAAGTAAGAGAAATATCGACGAAAAACAACGCAATTCCAAGTCAAGACCCGTCCTCCCAACAATTCTGGGAAGATCCAGCCGTCTTCCGGTATATCGATGAAGTTGCTTCGTTGGCCGGTCAGTTGAAGCAGACTACCCAAAACGACCCCGTCGTTGAGGGCGAGGAGCACCGCGATGCTGAAGCCTACGGTCTGATACACCGAATTATGCAAGACTTGCGTGAATCTGGATACGTGGAGGACGATATTGAGAAATTAGATTTCTGTGTGGGAGATGGCGATAGAACAGAAGGTTACGATGATGAGGGCACTTTTGATGGTGGCATCGTGACACCGGGTTTCTGTGAGGGAGACGTTGAAGAGGGTGATGCCGCTGAAGAAATCAACGTTGAAGAGGATGATGCCGCTGAGGACGATGTGCAGGGTTCAGTTGACAAGAGTCCGACCGTAGTGGTGGCTCTACAGCAAGCAGGGTGGGAGACAACTGACGCACGATCGGCTTCCAATGTGCAGGGAATGGGTGATGTAATGCCGACTCCGCCCGACGCGACAGTCAGTTCTACTCTTGAGAAGGAACTGAACAAAGCAGGCTGGTCTGTAGCGGACGCTGTTGCCACCACTCCTACGACGGTGGAAATCGTCACAGACGATAATCAACAGATAGGCGAGGGTTCAGGGAGCAGGACGCACCCCAAGGCACTACATCATCGGTACATCTTCCACTCCGACGTGGCATTTTAATGCATGGATACGATTCCAGACAATTTGGGCTGCACGTTGAACTGTGGGAAAATATTGAGCGGGCAGTTTGTAATCTCTGGATTCATGTGCTCCAATATCGTCATCTTCTAGGATATCCTTCACGTACGGAAAGATGTAATCGACTACGTCTTTGACCGCGCAACGCCACGTCAGTCGGGGTACGTATTTATTGTGCTGCTCGTGTCGTTTTTTAAATGCATGTGCTAATCGGGACTTTGTTTGGTCTACAGGGAAATGCTGGTCGAGTTCACAGATTACGACTGTATAGCGAGGGGCGACATGCAGACGCTGGAGCCTGGCCTGCAAGTGATGAATAACGTCATTGACTGCTGGTGTAGGCTGCTGAACCAGCTGGTGTACGAAAAAAAAGCACCCAGAGTAACCAGTAGATGTTACTTCTCTCTTGGACATACGGTACGTTCACCCCCCAATTTAGCTGTATAGTCGAGCACTATTGGCTGTATAGTCACACACTATTACCTGTATAGTTACACACATTATGTTGTCCAGTCACCACTATAAACTGCATAGTCACACGCTATAAGCTGTGTAGTCACCCACTTTATGTTGTACAGTCACGCACTTTAGGCTGTATAGTCGCACACTACAAGCTGTACAATCACACACTTTACGCTGCACAGTCACACAATTGTAGCTGTACAGTCACACTCTTGTAGCTGTACGGTCACACTCATGTCAAACCCACACTAACTACATGTATTACCATCAATGCATGTGAGCATGCCCCAATGTTGGAATTGTGGAAGAAAGGAGGCCAGGGCAAGGATCATGACGAAGAAATATTTTACGTGTGGAACGAGCGGATAAAAAACAGTTTCTCCGACTTTGCTTTGGACTCGGACATGGTATTACCCTGCACGTACTGTTTATTCGTAGTTGTTATGATCACACTGTCATGTATAGTCACAGTCTGTACGCTGCAAAGTCACGCAGCTTAGTCTGTACAATCACATGCTATAGGTTGCATAGTCAGGCATTAAATAGTACAAATGACCCCCATTCACATTAATTAAAAAGATGTAGTTCACTTTGCAGAGTCACTCATGTTGATGTGTACAATCACGTGATATATGTTGCATAGTCAGACATCATAAATTTACAATCACACTGTCATGTATAGTCACAGTCTTTACGCTGCAAAGTCACGCGGCTTAGTCTGTACAATCACATGCTATAGGTTGCATAGTCAGGCATTAAATAGTACAAATGACCCCCATTCACATTAACTAAAAAGATGTAGTTCACTTTGCAGAGTCACTCATGTTGATGTGTACAATCACGTGATATATGTTGCATAGTCAGACATCATAAATTTACAATCACACTGTCATGTATAGTCACAGTCTTTACGCTGCAAAGTCACGCAGCTTAGTCTGTACAATCACACACTTTTAATTTGCGAAGTGCAGCCACACACATGATATAGTATGTGCAGGATAATACCATGTTTGCCCATAATCCTGACACATTGTTTGCAGGTGTTCGTCCCGATCTTAACGGGTGACGAGGACCACTATAGTTACGCCTGCATCAACTTCAATTCTGAGCAAATAGAGTACCTCGACAACAGGGTGTACGATAAAGATTTTACAAGGTTGCCTTACTATGGCATTGCTCGGACAGCGGTCAGGCCCTTTAAATTTAATATTAAATCAATTATGTGACCGCGAATGTGTTCACCACCTGATCCTGTCTGAACTTGTTTTGCAGGCTGATAAGATGGGGGAGTTCATGGTACAACGAGGGCTGGAGAAAGGTGAGAAGGTCCGTGTGTTTAAATTGGTAAACGTTCCCTTATCATGGCAAGGGGTGGGGTACTCCGCCAATGACTGCGGAGTGTACCTGATGATCCACATGATGCTGTACAACGGGTCCCCGTTCAACTGCTCCTTGGGAACAATGGCTGCCATGAATATGTGCAGGGCAGAAATCACGGCGACCCTTATACTGAGCGACGTGAACAGGGTGAGGGACACTGTTTTGAAGCAAGTGGTAGCGTTAGGAACATACAAGGAATCGTTGGACTCTGCCCGTACATTTGTAACCACTCCTGTGAAGGCAACCACCGACAAGCGTCGGAGCAAATCACCGAAAACACCTGAACCCACCCCACGATCAGTCCCAGAAGAAAGACAGTCAGCAATTAGGTCTCGGATACGGGGCTGTGGAGATGGGTTGGGTTGCTCTTTGAACCAAGGGCATCCTGACGCGAGCACCATTGTCATGTCGACCTTGTTTCACCTGCACCGACCGCTGACGAGTAATATGCCCATCCTGCGGAAGCACACCGCCGACTACTGCTTCCTTGACGATAATGGGTACGACGAAAGGTGAGTAACCGTCTTTGATTACTGATACGAGTTGCATATTACACATACTGACCGGTGTCGAAATCTCGCAGTGAACGATTGGGGTCCTACAGCACTCATGCGCAGCTGGAGAGACGTGACATTCAGACGCTCTTGTCCGAAGGTATCATGAGCGCCGCTGTGCTGGAGTGTTGGTCGCACCTCATGAACTGGTGCGAATCAAACGACCACAGGCGTGGGTTATCCTCCCCCACTAACCCAACGATGGCGTGGTTCGGAATTCAACACATGGTATGCCCCAATAACCTCTTATCTATCGCATTAAATAGTACACATGATCCCCATTCACATTAATTGAAAAGATGTAAAGTCCGTGTAATAGTTAGAATTAATCACAAAGTTCACTTAGCACAGTCACACATGTTGATGTGTACAATCACATGCCATCAATTGCAGAGTCACACATGTTGATGTGTACAATCACATGCCGTAAGTTGCATAGTGCATTCAATAGTACAAATGACCCTCATTCACATTAACTGAATAGATGTAAAGTCTGTGTAATAGTTAGAAATAATCACAAAGTTCACTTAGCATAGTCACACATGTTGATGTGTACAATCACATGCTATGAATTGCAGAGTCACACATGTTGATGTGTACAATCACATGCTATAAGATGTACAGCTACGCACATGATATAGTCAAACATCCTAGAATTTACGATTACACCGTCATGTATAGTCATAGTCTGTACGCTGCAAAGTCACGCAGCTTAGTCTGTACAATCACACACTTTGCGATGTGCAGCCACGCACATGATATAGTCCTGTATCAGACCCTGTCACTGATGACAACTAATATTCACCATCCATTAGGACTCGCTGACCCGTATGCTGGAACGACCCGACTCAAGTACCTCTACGGACGAACACGTTGACGGTCTGTACGAAGCGTGGGACAGATTCATACAAGACTGCGCCGGGACATTCGACTTGAACGCCGAACTGTTGTTTTTCCTGGTGCATACTATGGGGCATTACGCGTGCGTGTGCGTCAACTTTAAAGAAAGAACAGTTGATATCCTCGATCAAAAGACACACGCCCCAGAGTCGCATATGTTCCGTGTGTCCATCAAAATAGTAAGTCGCACGCATATGCTTTATTTCACCGCGTCAAAATATTATACTGCTTCCATAAGTGCTGACTTTTACTATTAACTAATACTGCAACAGCTGCAAGCATTGATTGACTACATGGATGAAAAGGCACTAATTAAGAGTAGTCACCTGGCAAATTTTACACATCGACAAGTAAAATTGGAATGGCAGAGCGCCCGGAAGAACGATCCGGAGTCCGGCATTTTCTGCTTGATACACATGTGCCTGTACGACGGTGCGCCGTTCACCCACCCTGATATTGGGACAAAGGTCGGGAGGTGTTACTTGTCATTCGAGATTGCAGCAGCCCTCGTACTTGCTGACATGAATGAAGCTCGTGGGGACGTGTTGCCGAAAATTCGTGCTTTCATGGCAGACGCGCCAAGCATATGTAAAGCAATCGATGAAAGACGTAAGCTAGGTAAATTCATGGAACGGAAGACCTCCACGAAACCTAAGGCATGAATGTGTAGTGAAGTAAAAACACTTTTTTGTGAACATAGAAAAAATCTCATGTTGGAGTATCTTCTGAGTATCAGATGAATGACAACTCAGTATCAGGGTCACATGTGCGATGTGATACAGTCACGCAACTTCTGACTCACAGTCACAGTCAAACTCCTGCAGAGTCATGACAGACAACCACAAATTAACTAAATTCACCCACAATTCACTAGATTAATTTAACTAAATCACCCCTACATATATCACCATCCATTTTCTTTCAGTTTATATAATTCATAACATGCAATTTGATTCGCCACATACAAACAACAAAATATTGGGTTCTCGACACATGGTTCGTGGATTACATTGTAAATTATATAGCGAAATAATCGTAAAAAAGTTCAAAAAAACGATGTCAACGACGAATGTTAAAAACCGACGTGACTGTGAAGGGATGTTTGTGAGTCTCAATGAAACATTGAGAAACACAAACACCCACCTCAAACTCCTAACCCTAATTAATTTATGAGGATAAGCCCCCCACCTAACCCATTAAATTTTCACCCCCCATTTACTGCCTAACCTATTAAATTTCCACCCCACCTTTCCTGCCTAACCCATGAATTTTCAACCCCCTATTTACTGCTCCCCCTCTATAAATACCAACGCATTTTTCACAACTTAACCACTTCAACTTCACCACTTTTACCAGCACCTACTTACAACTCCACCACTTTAACCTTAGAAAAAAATGGCAAGCAAAATAGAAGAAATCAGAAGTTTGATCGAGGAGTACGAAGGTTTATTGGATACCACTAGGTCCAATGAATTAACGGCCGTGAAGCTAGTCGCAACTTCAATTGACGCGAGGAACTTCGTGGCGTCCATTGGCGATACACATACAGAGGCCGAACTGGACAACTACATCTAGTTCATGATGAAGAGGTCTATGTACTGTTCCCGCACAAGGAAAGGGTTCCAGCATGACTTGGCCAACTTGAAGAAGATGCTTAAAAAGTACGGAGGTTAAGTATGTATGGGTTAAGATGTAGCGTTTAGTAATGGACTTTTTTATGTGTTTTAAGTTTTAATGAATTTTAAAATGTAGCGTTTAAATGGTATGCAATGGATGTTTTCCGCATTGTGTCGTAGAATGTTTTCCGCGTTTAATGGTATGCAAGTATTATATGTTGTGTAAGAGATGGACTTTTTCTAATGTACAAATATTTCCATCGCTATTTCGTTATTTCTCTATTTCCATCGCTATTTTTCTAATGTATAGACACATGGTGTATAGTCACACTCAAAAAGTTTTATAGTCACACTAAACATGGCGTATAATCACAGTCATCGTGTCATAAAACCAGTTTAGGTTTCTACACTTCATTTTGTAGAATCACAGTCAGTGTATTGTAGAATCACAGTAATTACCTTGTACAATCACACTCCCATAATTACAATCACACTTGTACAATAACACTCCACCTCTTGTTCTACAATCACACACTGCCTACTCTAAAGTCGCACTCATTGCGTTGCACAATCACACTCACTTGTTTCGTGTCAACCAAATATTAAGGGCATAATGTTCCTGTATAGCTGTATTTGTAGCCAAAGATGATGCATTCCAGAATAAAAACGACTGCTATTTCAATGTATTCTTACAGTCCAAAAAACAAAAACAATTTTACGGACCCCCATGCTTTACGACTGCGCCATATTAGAAATAATTAAGGTCCGCAATAGACGTAAACAATATCACGGACCTTGACCATTTCAAATGTCGCCAAGTCTTTAGGTTTCACAAAAAAAAAAAAATAGCCCCCATGATCTACGACTTACACCATATTAGAAATGATTGAGGTCCGCAATATACGAAAACAATGTCACGGACCTTGACCATTTCAAACGTCGACAACCTTTGTGTTCCCAAAAAGAATGTTCCTAAGTAACAGATGATATTCATGAACAATCCTCCTCGGCAATCCCTGCCGGGTCCTCATCCTCCTCCTCCTCAACATCGACAGACACGTCAGCAATAGGTGGGTACTCAGCAAATGGGTTGGGGCAGTTCCTCTTGTCATGGTGCCCCATCCTCTTGCAATTCTAACACAGCCGTTTAGGCTTGGCGGCAATTGCAGCAGCCTTCGCCTTAGAAGAAAGCATCCGCTTCCCACTGCCCTTGTTCTTGGCTTTCTTCGGGGGCAATATGGTTATTTCAATTGCGCTCGTACAGCCGAGGATCTCCTCTAATTCTTGCGTCTTGCTACAAGGGCCAGCAAGGGCAATATCAGACCTGAAGTCGCGAATGACGTCAGCTAGATTACTAACGTCTTCCTTACCCATTTTGCTGACATGACTGACGGTCTCATAGAACTCCGAAAACAGCCTCGTGACTATAACAGCCTTCTCGTCGCTTAGGCGACTCTCTAACAGGGGACACGCATTAACATTACGTAGAGCATCCTTTGTCCATCTACAGGCCACGTACCGTTCCGAGATCGTCTCCCGTTCTTTCGAAAAATATATCCAAATGGCGTGCCTGCAAAGAAGTCCATACCGACGGAACTTCCTGCAAGTACAGTTGACCTCACAGGTACCTGCGAGTGCATTAAAAAACACATAAAGAGTGCGACTCTTGACCATACGGACAGTGGCTACGCAACGTACGGGATGTGACTTTCTAAAGGTATGATCACAACCTTTACAGGGTACAGTCACACCCATCATGCTGCATAGTCACAGTCCTTACGTCGCAGAATCAAACGAGGTGCATTGTACAATCACACGCACCGCATTCCAGAGTCGCACCCTTTATTGTGTATAGTCACATTCAATGAATTATGGAATAAAACTCGTTACATTGTGCATTCACACTCACCACGTTGTGCATAGTCACACTCACCGCAGTTTAGAATCACAACGTTTAGGTCATACAGTCAGGCTATGTGACTGTGGCTACACGATATGGACAGCGACTTTCTATGCCAATACCTGGATTGTATTCAACAATGTAGTTGCGGTCCCGGATGGAGTCCAGTACAGTTGTCGCTTCGATCCCGCCCTTCTTCTGATACCCACGAACGTTGCACTTGTACAGGGAAAATTTTACCTCTTCCTGAAAGTGTGCAAAAGCCACGTGTGTGTACACCCTTGCCGCGTGGCTCTCCATCGGATTCGTCGATCCAATTTTGGGGAATGACTTCCGGTTATCGTTGTCTAGCCTTTTCTGCATGTGCCTCTGTTAGTCCATCGCACTTTCGAAACGCATCCAGAACTGGACCAACGTACCATTGTTGTCTTCAAACTTTTTGAAGAAACTGTTCTCACTCTCTGATCTCTGCGTTGTCTTCATAATTCCGGACATCCTCACCTCCCTGCAATGCGCGGCGTCCCATTTGCTCCTGTCTTCGAACATATTTTCGAACCATTCGATCCCAACAGCATCATGGTCGATCATAATCCGCCCCCACCTGTCGTCGAACTCCGACGCGTCGATGTCACCATCCCATATAATTGCATTGAGGGCTTTTACGAATTCCGAGGCCTCCTCTCTTGATCTGTCGTACTTTGTTGGAACCTTGTTCATGATGTGCCACGTGCAGCACCATTGGTGCGCTGCTTTGAATATTTCCGGGACGGCTTTTAAAATTCCGGGATCCTGGTCTGTAATGATATAACACGGTTCCTTCCCGCCCATGGCTTCCAGAAACCGGGAGAGAACCCATATAAATGACTCGTTGTCCTCCTTAAATAGCAACGCCCCACAGAACGTGACAGACCGTTTGTGGTTGTCCATGCCAGTGAACGGTGTGAACACCATGGAATACACGTTGGTTCCGTACGTTGGGTCGAACGAAACTGCATCCCCGAATGTCGCGTAGTTCCTTCGAGCTGCACCATCCGCCCAAATGACCCTACGTAAGCTTCCGTCTGTATCCACATCGTAGTCAAAGTAGAAATCCTTCTGACTGTCCCTCAAACTATTGAACCGGTCTATGAACAATTGACCATCCTGCTCGTGGACGAAGAACTTGACGTCCCTCCCCCAGTTCTTGAAATCAACCAACGATGCTCCGATGTTCTGATATCCGCCCGACAACTCCTTGCACATCCTTTATGTCCGAGTCGCCCCGATCTTCAGCTGCACACACAAAATTGCAACTGCATTAGTCTCCCACAGTTAGCAGTCAACCATACACTAACAACATTGTTCACAGACATTACGTACCCTCGAGTTGCAAACGATCATCTCCTTGTGATATCTTGATAGATTTCGAGAAGATTTTTGAAACTCTCTGTCCTTAACCATCACAAGATCGTGGTTGTGTTCCTCGATGAACTCTTCAATATGAAACCCTCCGATCATTGCACATAGCCTAATTCCTGCTCCACATTGCGTCCTCGTTGCCTTCGTAATCCTTTTGGGTTCGTACGATCCCACATACTCTTGCCCTTCCTTCTCTCCCGTGCTCGACAACTTCACCATGCTCTGGCTGGCTGTTTTGCCCTCCTTGTTACAAGCCAACAATTTCTTCTTGATCGAACCATCAAATGATCTAGTTGTCGTGTACCTCTTCACCTCGAAACCAAAATAAGATGCGTAAGATTGATAAAACTTGAATGCTCCATCGATGTCCGCGAACTTCTGCCCTACGTAAGGCACAACCACTGTGTCTTCAACTGGCATATAGGTTGGAACAGAAAAAAATTATCAAAGGTTGGAACAAAAAAAACTATAATAAAAAACCTATATTATACAATAAAAAAGTTACCCAAAATTACACACTATCAATCTTGCAACGCACGCATTCATCTCTGACCTTATTGAAAGGTGACTTTTCTCAACAACGACTGTGACTTTGCTCGTATAACAGCATGGTTTTTAGAGATTAACACCCACACCGCATAACAAAAGCAAGTACAACTACAACCCAAGATGCAATACCAACTATAATTAATATATATATTTTCTCAACAACAAAAAAAAATACCAACGATAATAAATATAACAATGATAAAGAAACAAACATATATATTTTGAATAGTAAAGCAACTTCAACATAATACAGCTACACCTACAGCAGAAAACTACAACTACAACCAAATCCTAAATTACACACTATCAATCTTGCAACGCACGCATTCATCTCTGACCTTAATGAAATGTGACTTTTCTCAACAACGACTGTGACTTTGAAGATCAACGACTGTGGCTTTGCTCATATAACAACATGATTGTTAGAGATTAACACCCACACCGCATAACAACTGCAAGTACAACTACAACCCAAGCTGCAATACTCAACAACAATAATAAATATAACAATGATAAAGAAACAAACATAAATATTTTGAATAATAAAACAACTTCAACGTAATACAACTACACCTACAGATAAAACTACAACTAAATGCAACCAACAAAATAATAATTTGCCTTGATTAATATCCACAACACATAAGAACTACAAGTACAACTACAAACCAATATGCAATACTCAACAACAACAACAAAAAAATACAATGATAAATATAACAATGATAAAGAAACCAACATAAATATTTGGAATAATAAAGAACCTTCAACGTAATACAACGTAATACAGCAGAACAACTACAACAACAATGAACGTGTGACTGTCTGTCATATTAAGTGTGACTGTCATGTTATAACGGTGTGACTCCAAAAATATCAAACCAAACAAAACAATGTTCGACTGCACATTTTCGTGACTCATCTCATTTAACAAACCAAGATCAAAAAAAGGAATGCAAGATGCAAGATACCAAATATATATGTATATATCCATCTTACCTCCTACATGTTGACCAGAAATTTTCAACTGCACATTTTCAAGCATATGATCATTGCGTGGTTCTTCGAGGAACAACATCATTAGAGCATAAAGACGTAGAGCAATTTACAAATTAGGGTTTAGTTATTCTGAATAATGGTATAGATAGAGGGATGATTTTTTATTTGGGATAAATTTCGAATTTTAGTGAGAGCTTGGTGAGAGATTTGGGATGAATTTCGAATTTTGGTGAGGGAGTGAATTCTGTTGATGGAAAAGGTGATAGATATGGTGACAGAAATGGTGATTGCATGCTATGCTTTTGCCCTGCTGCTGCCTGCTGCTTGTCATTCACGCACATCTTCTCCCTTTTTTTTTGATTAATCTAAGCCATCCATCCAAACCAAATCAAGGGCCAAAAACACAACTTCCCAACTTCCCACTTTTCACCAAACTCTCTTGATCTCTTTTATATATATATATACATATATATATATATATATATATATATATATATATATATATATATATATATAGGTTCTAATGAGTCCCTTGTAAGTATTGAGTCCCTAAGTCCCCATCCCATCCGTTGGATGGGAGATGGATGAAGGGACGAGATTAATCGCTATATTAATAAAAAAAATAGAAGATACTGCTTCCATCAAAATAGGAAGGAGAATATTTTAGTAACGAATCATTCAGTCATTCATTCTCTCGCTCATTCAATCATTCATTCCATCACTTTCTTCTTCATCTTTCTCTCGCTCATTCAATCATTCATTCTCTTGTTCGTCATCCTTATTCTCGACGCTGTCATTTACTTCAAAACGACACAATCAAGACCACATTCAGTCATTCATCGTGTTCATCGAGCTGCTGCATTCTACGTTCTATAAATCCGGCTTCTACTTTTCATTCAATGGCTGGTATATGCAAATCATAGAGCAGACAAACGGTGAGTATATGCATTGTAGTTTATACTGGGAAGGACATGTGAGTCATTAAGATGATACTAGATTATTAGTTTGTAGTTCTCTACGTTGATCTGCATATTAATCATACGATATCGATATTGGGTTATTTTAGTTCACATACTGTGTTACTTTAGTGTAGAGTGTCTGTTATTTTGATGACAAACATCTTTTACTTTTATGATCCGTTACTTTAATTCATCAACGGTGTTACTGTAGTGCATAACTTCTGTTATTGTAACACAATAGAGTGTCGTGGTGATATATGAAACTGCCATGTTGAAAAAATACTTAAACAAAAGATATTGTTTCCTATAATAGTGGGACGTGATTGCCAAGAAAATAGGAAACGAATAAAAAAAATAGGAAACAAATAAAAAGAGTAACTCCCCCTTCAGAAAAATATACAACTTTGCTATCGTCCACGACTTCAAATCAGAATAACGTACAATCAAAGTACACGAGTTCAGTCAACGAATATTAATACACGATTCGTCATTCATCTTCTTCCTTGTGCCTCTGTAGGTTCTCCTTCTATGGCTGATATTCAAATCGTCAAACAATTAAACTGTAAGCTCTTGGTCTGTAGTTTATACTGAGACACCATGGAAGCAACTAAAATTCTCCATAATATTAGATTCTACGTTCATTATACGGACATTCCATATTATCGCATTCTTTTTTAGTACGTGAATGAAATATACCTGGAGTTATTTTAGTTCACACTATACGTTACTTTAATGCACACTGTTTGTTACTTTAGAGACAGTGGTCTGTTAATTTATGTCTATTTTATACGCATCTTCTGTTAATTTATTTACTTCAATGTACTGGTTTGCTTTTCAGTTGACGCACAAGCACAGGAATGGTGCAGAGATGTCGGTGATACTTTCACGCCATACGTTGGGCAGTTATTCAAAGACGTGGAAGAGGCGGTAAATTTTTTATAAAATCTAAGCATTGGCCAGCGGGTTCGATGTGAGGATGTACATAATGAAGAGATGGCGGGGTGGTGAGATAAAATCAAAGCTGCTTGTATGTAACAGGCAGGGTTTGGTGAGCCTAGGTCGTATGCTCCCAAAGATAAATAATTAAGTCCTATTACCTTTAACAATATAGTAGAGGTAAGTCAGGTGTCGAATCCACAGGGAAGGCGCTGTAAATTAATGTGTGAATAAAATAAATAAATCTAACAAGAATAATGGGGGTTTTGTGATTGAATTGTCTAATAACTAAAATAAGGAAAGTAAAATCACTAATAATGACAATTAAGATGATTAAGAGTCTCGACTCAAAGAAAATCCACTAACTAGTTAAACGATTGATCATCGACTACTAACCTTTATTTAATCCTTGAGTATTCTATTGTGAAACTGAAAGTTTCAATTGTTCCGTAGATAATATTACTTAGGTCGAAACGCGATCCTAAGCAACCTAATTATTGAACAACCTAATCCACGCGTCTAGATTTAATTCAATAACAGCATGAACGATATGAACAAATCAATAGAAATAACGACCTTTAACACACGCGGTTATTGGTTCGAATCATATGTTTATTCCTCCCTTTACCCAATTACGATGAAACGCATACAAATAATTAGGTCTAAAGGTTGCAACTTTATCTAGTGAATTGAACAATTACGGATTCAAACACAAAGAATTGCAATAGATTGAAGATTGAAATAATCAATTGGCCAAAAACATTAAACAAACAACAATCATAAATTAGGCACAAAGACTAAACAATACTCAAGTAATTAAATCAAGGATTAAGAAAGTCTCACAATCAATTAACTAGTAGTTTCAGATCTTTGATTCGAGAAGAAAGATTAGTTACACATGTTTAGGGTTTTTCTCCCTTTATTCTCTAATTGAACGTAATGTTAGTAATGAATATGATATGAATGATACTACCAAACTAATAGTCTTAATCTAATAATATTTAGTCTAATAATAAAAATAGGAAAGTCCAATAATTTTCCAACTCTAATAATAATATAATAATAAATAATAATTAAACTGACACGGAACCCGAAGCAGTTCCGTCTTAAATTCCGAGCTGCGCTTTGACTTTTCACTCGGGTCGGTCGGGCCTGTTCTTCACATGCTTCGCCTTGAGCCCAAATCACATACAAAAGAAACAAGAGTTCTAAAAAATCGTCTTTTCTCCAATAAAGCACAATTTACTTAATAAAACCAATTAGACGATTTCCACTCTAAATCCACACCTTTAATCACCCAATCTAGCTCAAATCTTCCTCGTAAACACATATAAAACACGCTAGATCAGGGTTTTAACAAAAAAAAGGAAAGCGGAGATGCGGCGTCCAAGTAGTCGACGTCGAAGGAGGGAGCAGTGAAGTAGACGGCAGAGGGAGTCGTTGTAAATGAACCGAAAAGGAAAACAAAGGTCCGTCGTATTGGCTGTATGGTAAGAATTAAGTTGTACAACAAATGCGGCCTTCTAAAAGTTGTTATTTTTCACAGTGGACACAACAACGAGCTAATTTCAACAAAAGACAGAGAATTCCATAAGATATCGAGAAACCTCACGAAGTACCACAAGCAAATGATCCTGAACAATTCACGGTTATATGTCGAGTAAGTTCTTGCAGGTTAAATTATTTAAATTCTGATCACTATCTGAGTTCACTGCGCCATAGGTAATATTTGGTTACTCTAATGCACATGCTATGTTACTGTGGTTCGTAAACTCCGTTACTTTAATGAATGCCGTCTGTGAATTAGCAATTTCTGGTAACTTAATCAACGCGTTACTTTAATGCCATCTTACTGTTACTTCAACCATTGGTATACGTTACTTTAATCAACGGATTATTTCAGCTGAAGATCGATGTCACGCAGACGTACAAGTTGTGTAAGGATCAGGTCGAAGGTTTCGCAAACGTGGGTGCCAGCTTGGTCGACTTCAAGAACTTTGGCAGAGATATAAAGTGCTTCGTCCATGAGAGGGACGGTCAGTTATTCATCGATCGTTTCAGGGGTATGGCGGACAATCGGCAGAGATTTTTTTTGATTACGAACTGGATGAGGAAGGTAGTTTGAGCAGGGTCTTTTGGGCTGACGGTGTTGCTAGGAGAAACTACAGGTTGTTTGGTGACGCAGTTTCATTCGACGCAACATACGAGACGAACAAATATAACATGATATTCACACCGTTCATCGGTATCGATCATCACAAACGATCGGTGACTTTCGGTGGCGCTCTAATCACGCTCGAGGACTTTGAATCGTTCAACTGGGTGTTCGAACGGTTCCTGAAAGCCATGGGGGGCGTGGAGCCTGCGTACATCATCACTGATCAGGACCCCATGATCATATCATCGTTTGGAAAGATATTTAAATCGGCGTGGCATCGATTTTGTATGTGGCATATAATGAATAATGTCCCCACTAAATACGGTGACACGAGGGCTGACTACCAGGAATTTCTGAAGAAATTGAATGCAATAGTGTGGGATGACAAGATCACTGCAGCGGAATTCGACGAACGGTGTACTGAAATAATGGAGGAGCACGACGTGGGGGATGTTCAGTGGTTCACAGCTACCTTTTCGATTAGGAAGCAGTGGGTCCTGGCACACTGCAGGGATCTCAGGATTTGTGGCTTAATGCGAACAACCCAAAGATCGGAGAGCGAAAACAGTTTCTTCAAACGGTTTGAGAACCAGCACGGAACGTTGGTTGAGTTCTGGATGCAATCTCTGCCCAAGACAATAACACACCTGCCGATAGAACAGTATGCATCAAGGATCTACACCCACGTCATGTTTGACGAATTTCAAGAGGAGGTAAAGTTTTCTGTGGGAACGTGCAGTGTTAGAGGTTTTGCTGAAAGAGATGGTGTTGAAGTAACTACAGTGAGGGACGGTACTAGGGATAAAGAATTTCTAGTCCACTATAGCCAAGGTACACCTGCCTGTTGTTTTGCCTTTTACTGATTTTATTAGTTAAAGTAATGAAATGAATGCATTAAAGTAACACATAATATGAACTAAAGTAATGTGTTTTGTCTTAATGCTTTAATATCTTCTTGTAGAAACATCAGACGTCAGATGCACGTGTAAAATGTTTGAGACGAGGGGAATACTGTGTCGACACATAATTTGGATATATTCCTCGAAGGGCCTGAACAGTATACCCGATAACTACGTTGCCAGAAGGTGGTCGAGGGACGCATTGCGCACTGCTCGTATTGTTGATGACGGGATGGATGGTGATGACATTGACATCATTGACGGAAAGCAAATTGAGATGTCTAAACTGTGGTCGGAGATTCATTAGACAATGGGTATTCTACGGTCCGCTGATAAAGCAGATGTCGAGAGCATGTGCGCTTAGATCCGCGAATTCAGGGTAAAGCTTAAGCCGATTGAGTGTCCCAGGACTTTGAATAAGACCCAGGAAAAGAAATGCTAGGATGTACGTCAACTGCAGAGATAACGATACTCCCGCCGAAGGTTTCCAAGACAAAAGGAAGCGGCAAGAGGTTGTTATCGAGCAAAGCAAAATCCGTTGCACTTGCAAAGAAGCCTAAGCGCATGTGCAACAATTATAAGCAGATGGCGCATCACGACAAAAGGAATTGCCCCAATCCCTTTGCAAAACGGCCGCCGCCGACTGTCGAACCATCTGACAATGAATCAAAATCAGAATCGGAAGAAAAGGATGAGGATGAAGAAGCTAAGATGAACCAGTATTCTGATTAGGGCAATATTTTATTAGAGTAATGTAGCTTATTCCTTACAATAACGTATTGAACGAATTACAGTAACACATTCATTTAAAGTTGATTGAACTACAAACATTCATTTCTTGGAGAATAAAATATATTACTCAGTTAAAGTAACACACGTAAAATCATACTATGAACGTAAAATCTAATAATATGGAGCATCTTAATGACTTCCATGGCAATGAAAGCATAACAATTGATGAAGATTATGAAAAACGTAAATAGTAATCAGTGAAGATTATGAAAAAAACCTAAATAATAAACCTAACAATTTGCAATCTATACTAACACAAGAGCAATGAATCGTTTATATGAATATATGATGAATGAAATGAATAAAATTGACGCAAAACATGAAAGTAATATCGAAACTCACCGTTGTTGTACTCCACAAATTGCTTATCAACAGTTGATGATGATCTCGCGATCATTGAATCCATAGTAACGTGATGTCGAGCATAGATTTTGAATGAATGAATGAATGGATGAATGTGATGTTGGAAGCATTTTTTTAGGTTTGATGAACGTGGTAACGTGAATGAAGGAATGGGTGAATGAATTTGATATAATTGTTTCCTAAAATTATGGGAGTTATTTTAGGAAGCAGTATCTCCCTTCTTTTTTTTCTTTTTTTTAATGCAAATTGTAGAATGAATCATGTCCATCCATCCTCATCTCATCTAATGGATGAGATGAGGACTTATGGACTCATATATAGAGAAGGACTCATAAGAGCCTTACTCTCTCTCTATATATATATAGAGCAAGGATCAAGTGAGTCCTCTTTTCATCTTTGAGTCCGTAAGTCCTAATTACAACCATTGATTTAGAGGGAGATGGATGGTAGTGATTGATTTGAGTAATAAAAGAAGTAACTGACATATATGGTAAAAATATATGAAATCTCTCTCTTCTCTTAATGCTCTCTACAGAATCTTCCTCTCTCTTCTCATACACATTACCTCATAATTAAAAAAATTTCATTCAAAACTCACCCGCCTAATTACTGTACAACCTTTCACTCTTCATCTTCATAATTATTTCCTCTTCATAATTTTCAATCGTCATCTTCATAAGTTTCGAAATTTCTTCCTCACAAGTTTCGAAATTTCTTCCTCACAAGCTTCGAAATTCAAAAATTGGTGCAGTCATATTCAGTTCAATCCCTTCAACTATACCCAAGGAACGCTTCGATCATCTTTCTATGATTAGGGTTTACGAAATTTTCAGAGTTTTAACCTTTTTGTGTGCTAATTAGCGATTGCATATTTTCATCTAGGTATTCGACTTACATTGAATTTGATTATCACCAATGGAATAACGCTGTTAAATTCTGTTACACTGACTATGTGTTCCTGTTACTCTAAGGAACCACTGGTGTTACTATGAGAGTGAATGATGTTAACCTACGATACAAATCTGGTCTCATAATCAGTGTGTTACAGCGACACATTGTAGCTGTTACTTTAACGATTAAATGATGTTACTCTAAGTGATAAATGATGGTATTTTCATAATGGTGGCAAAACAACGTTGTTTTCATCAGTTACTCTGACGCATTATATATGTTACTTCAAGGAACAAATGTTGTTACTTTGGTAATGGATAGTTCTAACCTAAGAAAAAAAGTTGCTAACCTGCATTACAAAGTTGGTTTCATAATCAGGAATTGAGGTTCTTACCCTAGCAAAAAAATATGTGTTACTCTAACGCAGTGTAGCTGTTACTTTAACGAACAAATCATGCTACTATAAGGAATGATTGTGGTTAATCTAAGAATGAATTGTAAACAACGCTAATATCCTCAGTTACTTTTATGCATTATATATATATATATATGTTACTTTAAGGAACGAATGGTGTTACTCCAATACATCTGAGATGTTACTCTAACCAACAACACATGTATTAAATAAATATAAAGTTAACTGCAACGTTGTACATCATTATGTGTAAAAAAATATGTAAAAAATCAGTTATTCATGTAAACCCACAAAAAAAAAACAACTTCGAATCCGCAAGCCAGCGCGTAAATTTTATAAAATTCCATCGCCTCATCGATTGTTCCGAATACTTGCCCCATATACGGAGTGAATGCCTCACCCACATCTCTGCAACATTCTTGTGCATTCGCTTCTTTGTCAATGCTACCTGCAAAAAAATAAACAACGTTACGCCCATGGAACATATGTGTTACTTTAACTCATAAGTTGTGTTACTCTAACGCGTAAAGCAAGTTATTTCAACATCAGCGCCAAAAACCTTTTTCAATGTTCAGTGTGTGTCACTCTAATTAAAATAAGGTGTAACAGTAACGTACAACGTATGTTACTTCAACGCCGTGTCTGCTTAATCTATGATTAATCAAACCTAAAAACCATTGATATGAATCTATGATTAATCAAATGTATAAAATTTCACCTTTTCCAGTGTTGTCCTGTGCATTCGCATCTTTGCCAATTCCACCTGCACAAGATTAAACAACGTTACGCCCATGCAACCAATGTGTTACTTCAACTCATAAGTTGAGTTACTCTAACTCGTACAGTATGTTACTCTAACATCATCGTCAATCAAAAACCTTTTCTCAACGTTCAGTGTGTGTTACTCTAATTAAAATTAAGTGTTACTGTAACTTAGAACGTATGTTACTTCAACGCCGTGTCTGCTTCAATAGACAACAAAACAATAGTATCAGTGGAGATTACGAAAAACCTAAATAACAAACATAAAAATCTGGAATCTATACTAACAAGAGACCAATTAACCATTGATATGAATCTATGATGAATGAAACGACCATGAAAGCAATATCAACATGAAAATTGATGCAAAAGATGAACGCAAATTGGCGAAAATTATTCAAGATGATGAATAAAAATTGATGCAAAACATGAAACCAATATTGAAACTCACCATTGTTATACTCGATCAATTGCTTATCAACAGTTGAAGAAGATGTTACGGTCATTGAATCCATAGTAACGGGATTTCGAGCACATATTTGATTGAATGAATGAATGAACGTGATGAAGAAAGCGTTTTTTTTAGGTTTTGAAGAATTTTGCAACGTGAATGAATGAATGAATGAGGAATGAATTTGATTATGGGAGTTATTGTTTCCTAAAATCATGGGATTTATTTTAGGATGTTAAATCTTTTTTCTTTTAATACAAATATTAGGATGCATCTTGCCCATCCATCCTCATCCAATCCAATGGATGGGATGAAGACTTAAGCACTCATATATAGAGAAGGACTCATAAGAGCCTTACTATAAATACACACACACACACATATATATATGTAAGGGATCAAATAAGTTCACTATATGTAATTAAGTCTATATTAAAGTTACAGATGACATACGTTAAAGTTGCATTTGTTCAAAATTGATATGTAACTATAACATTTAGCACTGTTGTCACTTCAACTGAAAAAGTGCAACTTTATCACTTATCTCGTGCAACTTTAAGCACTTTTTGTGTAACTTTAACAATGGAACTTATGAACTTATAAGAATTGTTGGCCTTATGTGAACCTATATATATATATATATATATATATAGAGAGAGAGAGAGAGAGAGAGAGAGAGAGAAAGAGGAGATCAAGTAAGGTCACCATTGTAAGTAAATCTATATTAAAGTTACAGATGACATACGATAAAGTTATATATATATATATATAAACTGATATTATAACTCGTTTGTATTGTTGGTGATTTGAGTTAATCACGTTTCATTTGATGTAGTCGGGGTTTAGTTACAAAGAAGGGTGAACTCGGTTTAGCTATATGATGAGTCGGGAGTACGGAGTGCATGCTTGTCTAAGTCTAAATTGAGCTTACGGTTTGTCAAAATGATTAAGTGTACGTGTCTTCGTTTCCGTCTTTACCCGTATAATAACTATGGGTAATGGGGGTGTTTTACGTTGGAAAATCCGTTATAATTGTGTGGATCCTTATCTTCTCTAACCGTCATTTTGACGTGTTAGACATCCAACGGTTCAGTTTTGCCTTGCGTCATGCAATTAGACACATGGGTTGTGTTGCATGCATGGAGGTTATTCCATGCATGTTTTGCATTTCATTTTGGTGTGACGTACATTTGAACATATAGAAAGGAGAGAGGATTGGGAAACAGAAACTCTATCTCTTCTCATACGTTTTCCTCTGTTTTCTTTGTAAAGAGTTATAACATTTAATTTCCATTGGTTCTTGCTCAAAAATTCTAGTGTCGGAATTAGAGTGTACTCTTGTAGTCTTATCCCGGAAGAAAATCGTGTAACCCGAGACACTTTAGGGTCATACTATAACTCCATATGAGCTTTGGAATCAAAGAAAACCAAACCTAAATTATATACGAGTTTGGGGTTGTAGAGCGGTAGTAACACTACCGGCACCTAAGATTAAAACCTTAGGTGAAAGAGGCATTGATTGTATATTCATTGGATATGCTATGCATTCCAAGGCATATCGGTTCTACGTCATTGAACCGAATGATTCGGTGTCGGTTCATACTGTCATTGAGTCAAGAGACGCCATCTTTGATGAGTCTCGATTTACATCAATGCAAAGGATAAAAGAAATTACTCCTAGAAATATTGGAGTAGAGGTGACGGATAATGTGTCATCTCAAGATGAGCCTATTGTGCGTCGGAGAAGTAAAAGGGCTAGGAAAGAAAAATCTTTTGGACACGATTTCCAAATTTATTTGGTGGAAGGGATGAGAGACGAGGTGGGATTCCAATATTCATATTGCTACAATGTGGATGAGGATCCTAGGACATATAAGGAGGCTATGAAGTCTCAAGATGTCTCATTTTGGAAAGAAACCATCAATGATGAGATAGATTCCATTATGGGGAATAACATGTGGATCCTCACGGATCTTCCACGTGGTTGCAAACCTCTGGGTTGCAAGTGGCTCTTCAAAAGAAAGATGAGAGTCGATGGGACAATCGACAGGTATAAAGCCTGGTTGGTCATCCAAGGGTTCAGACAAAAGGAAGGTATTGATTATTTCGATACCTATGCTCCGGTTGCTAGAATCTCCACTATTAGATTGTTGATTGCTCTAGCTGCAATTAATGATTTAGTTATCCATCAAATGGATGTCAAGACAGCGTTCTTGAATGGAGATTTGGAAGAAGGAATTTATATGAGGCAACCGGAGGGTTTTATTATGCCGGGTAATGAGTATAAGGTTTGTAAGCTTGTTAAATCCTTGTACGGACTCAAACAAGCTCCTAAGCAATGGCATCAAAAATTTGATGAAGTTATCTTGTCAAATGGTTTTAAGCTCAACCAATGTGACAAGTGTGTATATAGAAAGTTTGATAAGACCGGTAATGGTGTAATAATTTGCTTGTATGTAGACGACATGTTGATTTTTGGTACTAACCAAAATCAAGTTGACCTCTGTAAAGAGTTTTTGTCATCTAATTTTTCCATGAAAGACATGGGGGAGGCGGATGTGATCCTTGGGATCAAGATAATTCGGAATAGCGATGGGATTTCATTAACACAATCACATTATATTGAGAGTGTATTGTAGAAATTTCATTGTGAGAATGGTACTCCGGCAAACACTCCCATGGAACCGGGTGAGAAACTCGAGCCTAATTCGGGTGAACCGGTATCACAACTTGAGTATGATCGGGTCATAGGCTGCTTGATGTATGCTATGACTAGTACTAGACCGGACATTGCGTTCGCGGTTGGAAAGCTTAGTAGATACACGAGTAACCCAAGTAGTCATCATTGGCGTGCGGTAAATCGCGTTCTAAGGTATCTTAAGTTCACTAAGGACTTTGGATTGACTTATGTGGGATATCTTTCGGTCTTAGAAGGGTACTCCGATGCAAGTTGGATAAACAATGTGGAGGATCACTCCTCTACTAGTGGTTGGGTGTTCTTGCTTGGAGGAGGTGCCATATCATGGGCCTCTAAAAAGCAAACATGTATATCTGGCTCAACCATGGAGTCAGAATTTATAGCCTTGGCTGCGGCCGGAAAATAGGCGGAATGGCTTAGGAATTTGGTATACCAAATTCCGTCATGGCCAAAACCGATGTCACCCATTTCTATCAATTGTGATAATGCAAGTACATTGGCTAAGGCATATAGTCAAGTGTATAATGGTAAGTCGCGACATCTAGGCGTTAGACATAGCGTTGTACGTGAGTTGATCACTCATGGGGTGATCTCGGTTGTGTTTGTGAGATCTTAATATAATTTAGCCGATCATTTGACGAAAGGATTGGCTAGGGACTTGGTGAACAAGTTGGTTATCGGGATGGGTCTTAAACCCCTATGAGTCTTTGGTGGTAGGATACCCAATTCCCCTCTAATATGACGTTGGAGGCAGAATTCAATGTGGAAGGCCTACTATCATTGACTTGAGCACGTAAAAATGTCCTGAAGGTATGTGTTATTCATCTGCATGATTAGGTTGAAGTGAAATCTTCTTAACGAATTTTTGACAAAGTGCAAATGCAGGTGCACGATTAAATATTCACCTATGTGAGACATGAAGTTAGCCACTTCAAAGAGGTTCGGGGTTGACTCTCATATGTTTTCATGAACGGATATGGACACGAGGCTGTTAATTAGTGTCGGTTTTATTTATGGAGATTTCAGCTTATGTGTATGATTATCTTCACGTATTCAATATGGGTAAAGGGGTTCAATGCTTAGTCACACCCCAATACACCAAATATCTGGAATGTGTAATTATACTAAGTGGTAATTCAATCTTCGAGATATTGCCATAATGCATCAGTTGGTTGTTTTTCGGTTTTGCTAAACCAAGGATTACACTCAAATGGGGGATTGTTGGTGATTTGAGTTAATCACGTTTCATTTGATGTAGTCAGGGTTTAGTTACAAAGAAGGGTGAACTTGGTTTAGCTATATGACGAGTCGGGAGTGCGGAGTGCACGCTTGTCTAAGTCTAAATTGAGCTTACGGTTTGTCTAAATGATTAAGTGTACGTGTCTTCGTTTCCGTCTTTACCCGTATAATAACTATGGGTAATCGGGGTGTGTTACGTTGGAAAATCCGTTATAATTGTGTGGATCCTTATCTTCTCTAACCGTCATTTTGACGTGTTAGACATCCAACGGTTCAGTTTTGCCTTGAGTCATGCAATTAGACACATGGTTTGTGTTGCATGCATGGAGGTTATTCCATGCATGTTTTGCATTTCATTTTGGTGTGACGTACATTTGAACATATAGAAGGAGAGAGGATTGGGAAACGGAAACTCTATCTCTTCTCATACGTTTTCCTCTGTTTTCTTTGTAAAGAGTTATAACATTTAATTTCCATTGGTTCTTGCTCAAAAATTCTAGTGTCGGAATTAGAGTGTACTCTTGTAGTCTTATCCCACAAGAAAATCGTGTAACCCGGGACACTTTAGGATCGATTATCCTTGAAGGAGAGTGATTCCGTTCACGATTCTACAAAGATATCCAAGTCATTTGTATTTTTGTTGTTGTAATTTTAATTATTTAGTATTTGTAACAATTGTATTTTTCGATATTGTTGTATCCCAGTGTATCTACAACATGTATAAACCGCACATTATGTTAAACGCATATAGAGTATGTAATTGTTAACCATGTAAGCATGTCATGATTAATCACACATGTTTATATAATTGTTTATCATGTTAATCTTGTTAACACGTTAATTATATTATAACACCATCTTGTCATATTACAACGTTAACAATGGGTAATATAACGTTAACCCAATGGGTATTAATTTTAATCTTGTCAAACGCCATCTTCACGTATTACTCAAATCTTCATGTTATGTTACTTAAATCTTAACTTCATCTTTACGTATTATGTTTCTTGTCCACGGACTATCATTACTATAATATATGTAATCATTACTATAACGTCATCTTTACGTCAAGCATATTACTATCATTACTATAATGACGAGTATATTGTGTCTTATATTCTTGACATCATTATGAATAAAAGCTGTTGTTTGTCCATGTTTGTTATGCGTAATATATTTGTCATTCTTATTTGCGCATTATGTTGTCAATAATATATTTGTCATCCTTATTTGTGTATTATATTTGTTAATATTTGTTATTGTAATATTGATGTTATAAGAATATATGTTATTGTTTTGTATATGATATAATTATAAGAATATATCTTATTGTTTTGTATAAATCAACGTAAAGACTAGCTATAATCGACAGTGTTATACTTCGTACACTCATGAGGTAATTATTATAAGAGACGTGATGTTACAATAAAAAAAATTTGGAAATATTAAAAGCATGATTATGATTAGTAAAGATTAATCCATTAATATGCTTAAGTATACAAGATACTCGTTTGTCATCAATATGTCCAACTTGTGTCATATAAAGTTTTATACTCCGTATCACTTAATTATATTGATGCATTTATCATATTCATGCGTAATTTAGTTTATATGTGTATCTCATATATTTAGTGACCTAATTTGTACATAATTACAAGATTATACTTCAATTTCACAAATTATATGATTGTCATATATTATGCTAATCTATTAAAAAATAAAAATTGTTAAATCTTTAGTAACCCACAACCCTTGTCATTAGTTGTATGTAATATTCTTGTGACAATTATATAAATTACATAACGAATATATGAGATTAATACAAAGTAATATTTTACTTATTTGTATATAACCTAAATAAGATGTTAGAATAAACTAGAATAAGTAACGATTATAAAATAAACTCGGTATATCAAGAATGGTTTTTCATATATTTTTATAAAACTAATATGTGATATATTTAATTGTATAGCTCATCATGTCGAACATTGCAAACCTCGATTTCGAGGCCCTAGACATAAGTGGAAAAAATTACCTAGCTTGGGTACTGGACTGTGAAATTCACCTAACTGCAAAGGGCCTTGGTGAAAATATTAAGGAAGGAAATAAGTCATCTGATCAAGATAAGGCTAAGGCCATGATTTTCCTTCGTCACCATCTCCATGAGGGACTCAAGATTGAATATTTGACTGTGAAAGACCCTTATACTCCTTGGATAGAATTGGATGAAAGGTATATACACCTGAAAAGTGTGATGTTACTCGGTGCTCATGTCGAATGGACGACTTTGGGGTTACAAGATTTTAAGTCTGTAACAGAATATAACTCAGCTGTGTTCAGAATCAGTTCACTACTGAAATTATGTGGAGAGAAAATTAACGACGCTGACATGTTAAAAAAGACATTCTCCACTTTTTACGCAAGTAACATTGTCCTGCGGACACAATACCGTGAAAAAGGATTTAAGAAATACTCTGAACTAATCTCTTATTTACTTGTGGCTCAGCAAAATAACGAATTACTGATGAAAAACCACTCATATGGTCCCACTCAACCATTCCCAGAAGCGAATGTGGCCTCCCATTAGGGGACATATGAAAAAAGAAATGATTATGCAAATACTTATGGTGAAGGATGTGGTCGCGGTCGCGGCCGTGGACGCGGTCGCGGCCGTGGACGCGGTCGTGGTCGTGGTTGTGCGCTGGGATATGGACGAGACCGGGGTGGTATCTTCAAAATGTCATATCATCACCAGAAGTGGGAAAATGATTATAAACCAGAGGAAAATACAAATGAGGTGGGCCCAAACCAATGCTACCGTTGCGGACAATATGGTCACTGGAACCCTGTGTGCCGCACTCCAAAATACTTTGTTGAGCTCTACCAAATGCCTCAGAAAGGAAAGAATATAGAGACAAATATGGTGCATGGAGATGGTGAAAGTGATTGTGATACTAATAAGTCAACCCATTTGGAAGTAAAAGATTTCTTCACTACCCAAGCATAATTGGTCCACTAAGATCAATTTATATTTATAATTACTTATTGAATAAAGCTTTAGTTATATGTTGGATTTTATCACAGTACATTACTTTGATGTTTTGGATGGTTGGATAATTATTATTATTATTATTATTATTATTATTATTATTATTATTATTATTATTATTATTATTATTATTGTTATTGTTATTGTTACTTAAGTTGGTATTTTATTCATATACTTCTTATCTGCTTTATTTATACAACACCTATTTTTATTTATATGAATAAAATTGATAACCATCAGGATCAATTATTAAGTAATAATGACGGATCTCGCCTATTTATATGAGACACCATTTGTGTCATGTCACATTAATAATTTGTTTTTGGACACGTGAATAAGATTATTATGCATTACGATGAAATATAGCTAAACTAGAAGCTTAGCATAATGAAATTCAGTCAACTAAAAAAAAATGTGGCGTGCGTAAGTGAATTTATCAAGATAATGCAATATATATATATATATATATATATATATATATATATATATATATATATATATATATATATATATATATATATATTTTAAATGCCATGAATTATTAGCAAGGTAAAGTTAGAACAAAAGATTAAATATGTGACAAATTGAGGCCATCCGGGTTCTTGTTACACCGGCCGTTTTGATAAACCTGAATTTTATCTTCAAAGAAACGTAATAAAGTGCTGAAACTCTCTCGTGTATCATTAAAGTTATATATATTTGAGGCGAGACAATACACTGAGATGAAATATTATGATGGAGATTTGGATGATACTCGTAGCTTGATAATGAATATGAATGTTTGTGTATGATTAAATTATGTGACTTGTAGTCACACAGAATTTTACGAGTAATCATGAAGATAGAAATCATAGTTAACAATGTAAGTACTATGTGAAGATAGAAATCTCCTGAATGAGCAATTTTAATTCAGCACATGAAAAAAAATTGTGTTAAATTGTGCTCCTCATTAAATTTCTCTATTGAAGAGAATTAGTCGATTAAAATTTATGAAATATAAGATAAATTCTAAGGTGGATGTTGCCCTTTTAAATCTATCAAATAATGATAGTTTTACTACCTTAAGGGGAGATTGATAAGGATAAGCTGGTAAAACAAACAAGTAATGTTGATCCCAAACTGAAAAAACAATATAGATATGTAATGGACACTTTAATGGCGATCTTATATAAGCGTCCATTTTGATTGTTGATGTACAATCTATGGTTAAGAATGAGTTCATGGACTTGAAGTCCACATATTGACTTGAAGTCAATCCAATTATGAATAATATTAGTGAAGATATTGTACAATTTGCATGTGCACGTAATATAGTTATTTTATCATTGCATAGTAGTGTCATATTACGTCATTGCATTAACATAGAATATATATTATAGTGCATTATTCATAGTACATGCAAGCACACAATTATTGGTTTGTTAAATTCCAGGATAAATGTGTAAATGATATAGACATCTATGTTTGATAAAGCCCGGAAGGAAAGTTGTGAAATATTAGCTATTCTTTTTTCCCTTCGACTAGATTTTTTTTCCAAGGGGTTTTTCCTAGCAAGGTTTTTAACGAGATAGCGTTGTAGACATGTTAAAAACGTTATAGTTATAATCATCATTGTTGAGATGACAATTGTGCGAGACATATTTGTCATGAATTGAAAATTGTTTTCGATCACAATTTTGGAGCTACCAAGTTTGTCGGTTACGAAGAATCCATTTCAACGCCATGAAGTTACATGAAGATATGGATCATTTTAATACATATTGTATCAAGTTGTGCATAAATCAAGGGGAGTAAGCATGCGCTGTACTCTTTTTCCTAAGCCATGGTTTTGTCCCACTGGGTTTTCCATGAAATGTTTTAACGAGGCAGCATGTTATGCGTGTTTTTAAGATTTATGTACTCGTTTCCTTTACTAGTGTTTTTCTCATTGGATTTTCTAGGCAAGATTTTAATGAGGCATGACTTCACTGATGGACATCCAAGGGGGAGTGTTATAATGTAATATATTGTATTAGTGGATGTCCACACTATGACGACATTATGTTGACATCATATCTTGTAGACACCCGCATTTGGCTGCTAGTGTCTATAGCAGTCTCCAACAAAACACCCAATGATGATCGGACGCAAACGTGCTCTAAAGCGCTCGGATATGGGCTCGGAAACAGTAATGTCCGGCATGGGAATTTAACGGGATACAAATCTCACAAAACTAACCTCAAATTCAGGCCAAGTGAGCCGTTTCCAATAAAATGAGACTAATTTGGGCCAAAACCGACACCAAAAATAAAAATCGTCTTTTAGCGACTGGGTCGAAACCCGGTCAAAGACGAATCCGTCACATAAAGTCAACCAGGTGCGTTTCTAGAAACTTGCGCCAACCAACATTTTCAAAAAATTCAAAAGTCAACTCCTTCCCTATTTAGGCTCACCCGCCTGATCCACTCGATCGAGTGGATTGGCCTCACTCGATCGAGTGGAGCCACAAAAACCGAGCAGGCCCTCTTTTTCAGGGCACTCGATCGAGTGCACTAGGGCCACTCGATCGAGTGACCCTAGGTCGTGGGGTTTCTTCTATAAATACCCCATCAACCCACAACCTTTGAACAACTTTTTCTCATCACTTTTCAGCCAACTTTACACATTAAAACCCTCACATTTTCAGCCATAACTTCAACCCTCAAGCACCACACACATCCATATACATCTCGAGAACAAAAATACGTAAAAATCGTCTCTACAACAACCTTATACACACACCATCAACTCTCCCTACATATCTCGACGTTCCCGCGCCATTGCCGCCAATTGACGAACCGTATTCCGAGAAGGAAGAGCATGTAGGTTGAGGGTGTGACATTCAACACCGACATCTCCGTTCTCTTTTGTTTTTGTTTTTATTTATTTATTTATGTTTATGTATTTATATTATAATTAGTCGATAGTAACGACAATATTACTAATACTAACATCTAACATTTTTCTTTATCGCATCTAACCGCTAACATCGTCCATTATTTCATTTTTGATCATATCAATATCAATACCGCGTACTTATAAAATCTATAAACCAAATTCGGGTTAAACCCGTTAACTACGACTATTGCACAAAGTACGTTTAATCCCTTTACGAGCCGCGATAGTGGTGACGCCCTTTCAAGGAGCATCGCCCTAGACACTCAAGGGCGTAACGCGATCGTGATAGTACGTAGTTGAACGTGTTTAATTCCATTTTTAAGGATCGGTACGAAACCCATTGATGCTAAACCGGACATCACCTAATCCGTAAGGATTATTATAGATGACGTAAAGCGGAGGGAACTAACTTCGTCCCGGTCCAATTCAAAGTGATTATTATGTCACCTTTTTCAAAATCTCTGATAACGGTCTCGTAATCGTAATATACGCATTATGAGTACCGAAAACCGAGTCGCATATAAATCATGCTATATTTATATGCGGTCCGGTTGACTATCGATTTTAGAATAAATAAGAATTTCGTATAATTCATTACGAAATTGAGCAGTCGCTCAAACAGGGAGCACTCGACCGAGTGCAATAGTCACTCGATCGAGTAGCGTCCCAAAAACGAGGCAGAATGGTCTGTTTGAGGTCACTCGACCGAGTCCTGCCCGTGACTCGGTCGAGTGGTCCGACGTATACCGAAATGACAACCCATGCAACATCGTTCTTTTGCCTCGTAAAATACTTTACGACCTCGGTCGATGCGTGTAAAGACTATCACGCGTTTACATCTTTTCTAAAATCCATACATTTTATCTCACCTCCACGACTTTGATCAACGTCTACCACGATTAGTTATATGTCGGCGACTCTTTAGCCGTATCCGATGCACAACTAATCTAGACACCAATTTTTCGATATGATAAGTCGGGACAAGGCATCGAGGTTCGGGATCAAGCTAGCATCACGCTTAGGTCCCATACGCGGGCACGTATTAAAATCTTCGTCCTTCGTTTAGCATACAACATAATGTGTGTTTAATCGAAGTTTGTCCAATTCTCCAAACTCACTGTCTTGTTTATTTCTACTATATACGGGTCCGTTTGCAAGTGTTATTTATCTACACTATATCGTTACTCTTTTTTATTCGTTATTTTCGTTTTGGCCGGGTTGTATTTCCGCCCGTGTAACTTGTAACCGATTTATTTTGTCTTGCTTTATTTATTTGCGTTTTACCGTTTATAAATGAACCATCGCATGCTAAATCACTTCGACAATAAATTAGATGCATTAAAATGACGTAGCAACCTATTCAATTTCTATATCTTGTAAAATGTTGTTTGCATAACATTTCACCGGATTACTAACGCGCATATTAGAAAGTCAAACGATGTCTTAGTAGAGGCCGCTAAGTGCGGGCGGGATTGGATGTCCTTAGTGGGCTTCCCAACATGTACCCTCACCCCTTACTCAGAACCTCGGTTTTCGGATGCCCGAAACCGTTGGCGCACGAGAGTCATTCAATACAAGATAACCGGTAGTGATGGTATCGGTATCGCAATGCAAAGGCACGAGCCCAATAAACTCTGAAATCGAAATGGGCCGTACTTTGTGTACGATCCATAACGACATAGAGTGGGCTCGAATGGGTCCGAACTCCCACAAAGTTCGGTGGCGACTCCATTTCGACTTAAATTTCAATTCGATTCATTCTCATATGGAGATTCATTCGCCTCCCCAAACCCGCGCGTGGCCGCTTCAGGGTGGACCTACGTCATGTCCACATATCTACACTGAATATTCTAGACCTAGAAGAAACCCTAGATATTTGTATATTGTATATATATGCGCTAATGATCAATGTAATATAGTACCTTATTCTCTCCTCTTTCTCTCTCGTATTGTAACAAAAATTGATTTATCGAATTTTTAAAATAATGCTTTAAAACCCGGTTATATAAAGACGTGAACACAAACTACGGAACGACACCCGTAGACATATGATAAAGGCTATTTATGCTAATCTCAACCAAGTAATGATTGCTTCTAACTATTGTCCAATAATACTATACAAGGTCTGTTTTAGATACCGTCTCACAAACTCCGTTACGGAAATAAATTTTACGGTTCGCATTATTTTAATCCCGTAATCTTATATTTCAACTTTTTAAGAAAGAAAGAAAGACGTTTATCTGAGAAATGGATCGGACTAAATTACTTCAGTCCTTAAAATAACTCATGTTATATAATAAGTGTAGTATATGCAGGAAATGTTGTGTACATGCAATATGATGGGTAGTTGATGAATTTCGTAGTCTACTCTAACTAGCCTAACATGAGGGGGATGAACAAATTCTCCCTATAAATAAGAGAGCTTAGTGCTCACCGTAGAGCAGGATACACCAACACATACAAAAATATACGATATGACTTACACTTATTTCCTTAGTATGTACACCTTTAGGTCTATTTACTACTCCTTAAGCCTTTCATCCTATTACTTCATTTCATTTACTATACTTATTACCTTACTCTTTTATTTCTAGTAAGGTTAGAACGAACTGTTTTCTTTTGTGTGTGGAACGTGACATTCTAGAAGAAGAAGGAGACGACTTTCCTAACGTAGACGATATTATCGACTCCGACAACCTTTAATTCTTAATAGCGTTAATAAATACTCCGTAGTACTAGCTATTAAGGTAACCAAACTTTTCTTCTAACAATATTTTATATATATATATAAGTATATTATGTTACTAACTTAATAATTTGCTTAGTTAAATATTTAGGCTTATTTTTATGACTAAATTACTTATGTATATAAAATAAAAATGTTACTACGTATATGCTATTCAAATTTTGTTATATTTCATTTATTACTAATGAAATTTTATATTTAAAAATGTTACTACGTATATGCTAATGTTACTACGTACATAATGTTACATGATAATTTAGTTATGTTATGTGTTCCATATTTTGTTTATGACTAAATTTAACTTAGCTAAATTATCACTTGTTCAATTTATTTATCAATTATCGCCTTTATATTTCTGTTTATATGAAAAATTGAGTGAATTAGTAAAAGAACTTAAAGTAATATATACTTATATCATTTCCATTTTATTTATTTATTTGTAGGGTTTTTCTATGGGGTACCCCTCAACTATTGGCTTTTCCGAGTGGTACCCCACCTTTTTCGAATTAAATGGTGTAACCCTAAACTTTACTTATCAAAGTGATAAGTGTATTACAATTATTTTTATAAAATGAATAATTAACATATTAATCAATCCAATTTGATGTTACAAACCACCTCTTTTCTTTACCATTCACCAATCCACCAAATGCCCATCAAAAGGCACTTTGTTGTCGACCGACATCGACCTATCTCCCTCACTCTTTTAAATCCTTCAACCTCAATCCCTCCGTCACCCCCATGTCGTAGTGTGGTGGAATGGATTTTTTCGAGTAAAAGGTGTAAATTGAAGAAATATATCATGGTTGATGAAAGTAAAATAGGGAATAATCACTATTTATATCATCAATTAAGAAATTGTCGTTGGAAAATTATAACTTTGGTTACAATATAGACTAATTTACAAAGTTTAGGGGTACAACTTGTAATTCGAAAAAGGCGAGGGTGCCACTTGGAAAAGCCGATAGTTGAGGGGTATCCCATAGAAAAACCCTTATTTGTATTTACTATGTGTATTATATAGTTATATTATATAATTTACATATCATTTCTGTGTTTATGATTTTATTCATATTTTAATTTGACTTAAGTATTTCTATGCGTATTTATGTATTATATAAATAGCATAAATTAGTAACCTACAAAATATTTTATTTTATTCATACTTCACTTATTTCTTACTAAATAAACATAAACTTATAAATTATAGGGTTATTTAAGAGGAATAATACCAACTTTGGGTGGTATTTCATAAATAAAACCAACTTTAATTAATACGGGAATAAAACCATGTATGAGACATATTATACACGAATGAAATTGCCTCTAAAATGACCGGATGAAGTCAGTTTTAGTGGGTCCCATACTATTAATTAACACACATCTTCATCTTCCTCATTCCCACAAGTCCACAACAAACTCAATTTTCCCCATAACAAGACTTCAAGGTCACAAGTCTCCATGGATCAACCTACGTTTTCAATCAAACCAATTAAAAAGAACACTAATAGGAAACCCAGAATAACCTCTAAATTAAACACAAAATAAAAAAAACCTAAATTAGTAAAGGAAACCCAGAAAAATTGATTTGGAGAAATGAAAACAATACTCACCATTGACATTGCCGACGCAAAGGATAGAGAAAAAAACTTCTCTACAGCTATAACCCTTGAAAATTAATTTCGACAATTTTAATGGTAATTATGAAGACGGACAAGATGAATTACCTTCGAAAGTTGATAAACAAACAAAAATTTCGAAAAAAAACTACCTTCGACAAGATGAATTGAGGAAGAAGAAGATGAAGCGAAGCATAAGATGAATTGAGGAGGAAGACGATGGAGGATGAAGTTTGAAGTTAAAAAAACCCCAGAATTGTATGGGGTTACATGAAAGGTCAATATTAGTGAAATATTGACAGGCCCAGGCAGTAGTAGGTGAGACAATTCTAATCGTGTATAATATGTCTCATACATGGTTTTATTCCCGTATTATTTAAAGTTGGTTTTATTTATGGAATAACACCCAAAGTTGGTATTATTCCTGTTAAATAACCCAATTATATTTTCTATAGTAAATGAATTTATTTTATTCTGAAACTTTTACACGACATTCATAAATATTAAAAGTTATATTTCATGTCAAAATTTCAAAAATAGAGTAAGTATGACATAATCTATACTTTTCAGAAAAAAAATTAAGTTTTAAAATAAGATTTTATTATATCTTAGTCTTATTTTTAATAAAACCTCATTTAAAGAAATTCCGATTTTGAAATAAATTTAAAATAAATAAAAATTATATAAAGTTATTTTTCGAAATCGACAAATGGTAGGACGGCACATATCATGTGACGCTACCTACTATAAATAAATTTTAATCCATATTTTCTAAATTTAAAATTATAAACGAATACGAGAAATATAAGGACGTAACGAAGTAAATAAACATTTATATCCAAAATATCGTATTTAGAAATAATGTATTGTCTTAAATAAATGTTATACAATAATTGGAATATACTATTTCGGGTGAGACTTAAGGATTAAACTATAACGTTGGCACACAGAAAGTAAGAATTTGAGGATTTGATTGTTTCAAATGAGTCCGACCAATTATTGAAGGTCATCAAATAAAATACGACTTGTTCATGGGCGAGTTTTATATATAAGGTTTACGATGCAAGTTTGGGACAAATAACTTGTGTTGGATTCTACCAATCTTGATGTTTCCACTGCACTTGTAATGAAAAGCAGACTCGGAGGTTGCGGTCCGAGAGTCGACCTACTATTTAAGGTAGTCGTCCTATGGTAGTGAGGGCTGCGGTCCAAGAGTCTACGTAGGGTATGTGCGCATATATAGACAAGTACTTTATCAGTATTACCACCTAGGTAAAGGGGGCAGAACAAGATTCTGAAAACTGCGGGTACCTTCTTGTTGATCTAGAGAAAATAATCATCGGCTTTCATTTCGCTATGAGCCCCGTCTGAATAAACATATAAATATATTAGAAGTCCGGCCCAACTGAGCCTTATGGGTGAGATGTAAACCTCATGAGATCGGTTCGATCAACGAGTCGGTAACACGGTTACTTCTATTGGTGAGATGCAAGCCAATAGGGTGTAGTGGTGGTACTAGGAGCCATGACTCATGTGTTTATTCTCTGTTTACGTGGAAAAAAAAGAATTCTTTTAAAATCAAATTGTAATCCCCTAGAAATTTTAACACAATACAGTGGCGGAAACACTGTAGAGTTGGGATTAAAATACACTGACAAAATATATCTTATTAAAAGAATGGTAAGTCAATACAAAGGTCACTTTTTACAAAAGGACTAAAAAGAAAAAATCTCCAAACGGGTTTATACAAATCCAGAAGTAACATTAAAAGATAGAGTAGGATCCACGTTATTCCCTACCTCACACCCAAAACCCAGCAGCAAATACCTGTCATGTTATAAACATAACATCTACATCAGTGGGGAGTAACTCGGAGGTTCTCCCAACCACATTATATCATATGGAAAATAATAGTATTACTATATCAAAATAAATAAAATGGAAACATTAAAATGATATAATAAAAATAAGTTTTCGGGGAAAACTTAAAATATTTGCCAACCTTCAAATCAAAATCAATCGATAATAATAATATTCAAAACTGGCGTTATGGATGGAATCAGTGTGCACAAGGCTAGACTTTCACTAGGGATATACTAAAAACTAGCTTCGAGAGCTCAGACACCAACTTCACACGCAGCGAAGATCCAAGGTCTCTAACTAGGCAACTCAACCATAATAGGACGGCGACTTATCAATGCGAGGTCATAGCTTAAGTAGTATACACCCCTCCTGGACACCAAATGTATCCAGTTCAACTGACGGCGACTAACACGATGCGATATCTTGCTTAAGGGCACAATCCACATATACTCCTGGACACCAAATGTATCCAGTTCAACAGCCAATGCATCTCGAATGGATACACCAGCCTTATTGTTGATGGCAAAATAGTACATCCTGGACTGTATTACTCTAACCCCACACTTGTCCTTATTCCATAACTTGAAAACCAGCCATTATCGATATTCAAATGAGATAATCATTGTAAATAATATTAAGATAAAAGAAATAAACAATTTATATTAAACGAGAACTTTCCATAAGAAAGTTACTAATTTTAGAAATTTACTTTAAATAGAAATATTCTTATGGAAAATACGTAAACTGTTAAAATAAGTGAAACGTACCAAAACAGCATTTCTAGAAAACAAACGTTTTGTTTATATCATTGTTATCGTAACTTAACATATTTCTAAATTTGTTTAACAAGCTAGAGTGAAAATACACAATGGTGGACGCTCTAGGCAAAATGAGGGATTTAGGAAAAAAATCATTACTACTTTCCCCATTTGTTGGTGTTGGCGCCATAAGAAGGGTGACAAAGAAGGTCGGAAGGGTGGGATAGTTGGCTAAGGTGAGAAGAATCGCGGTGCGGTGTAGTCGTAGCACTATATTCTATGCGATAAGTGATATTAATTTGGTATATTGAACTATTAGAGGCGTTCATGATTGATCACATATGTGGGTTGTGGAATATTGCGGTATACATTTTTACCACCGGTGACATTTGTAGCACATGTGATCTGTTCTAAGTTTAGAGAAATAAGGGGCGTTAGATATTGACATTAGCTTATCTTTATTTTCTAATGTCCCTTATTTTGATGATTTGAGTCGATGATAGTAGTTTGGTATTGAGTGTGTTGATTCACTGGAACATTCGAGTTGAGTTTCATTTAATTTGTGGATTAACTAGTGCATTGTCTCATAACGAGGGAGTTTGGTGGAAGGCGAGTGAGAGCCGGTGTGTGTAATGTTATTCTCGCGCATTTTGGACCGGTGATGGTTGTGTTTATTGTGTTCCTTGAGTTTTACTCGAGGACGAGTAAAGGTTCAAGCGTGGGGATATTTGATAGGTCGGATTTAGTCATAGTTATTACGATGGTTTTTGTATATTTTAGTGTGCTTAATCGGTTGGCTTGTATCGCATTTGTGTCATTTTGGTATGAATGTAATATAAGTTATTTTGAGGATTCTTATCTGGGTCAATGATTTGGGTCAAGAGTTGATGAATCATGAAGGGAAAGAAAGCCTAGTTGAAGACACGGGACGAGGAAAAGGAGACGAAGGAAAACGTGAAGCAGTACAACGAGCAGGCGAGTCGCTCCAGAACCATGCGGGTCGCGCGTGCATGCGAGTCGCGCGACTGTCATGCGAGTCGCGCGACTGTCATGCGAGTCGCGCGGATGCCTGAAACATGTGACGCATCTCGGCTTATTCCGTCTTAATTTACTACGTTTTGAAGACTTCGTTTTAATTAGGAAACTTTATTATCTTTATATTTTATTATTGTTATATTAGGAGCAGGGACGAAGCCAGGATTTATTTTCGCATAGGGCCGAAATTTAACACGGCTTCATATTAGGAAAAAGATGATGCGTGTACGATCGCATTATAAGTACAAAATATTTTAAAGCTTCATGAACAATTGATATCCATTAAAATGTATCCCAAATAAACAAATGAAGTGCATAAATTAATTCTAATAAAATTTATCTATAATAGGACTCTCCGCTCTTTTGAGTCTCGAAATTCATCTATAATTGAATCAATGCTGAACGTTTTCGCTATCTCCCGTTCAATGTTGATAATCATACAACTCTCGAGTAAATCAGCTTCCATCTTGTTGCGAAGAGTAGTCTTTATTATATTCATCGATGAGAAAGCTCGTTCAGCACTTGCTGTAGACACAGGAAGAGTCAATAGAAGCTTCGTTAATCGAAAAATAAGTGGGTAAATATTTATCTTTCCTGTATTCACCAACCACTGACTTAGTTCAGAAATGGTCGAGAGTTTCTTAAGATCCTCATGTCTTGATAATTCAACCTCGTAAT
Source organism: Agrostemma githago (assembly GCA_958450325.1). Lineage (NCBI taxonomy): Eukaryota > Viridiplantae > Streptophyta > Magnoliopsida > Caryophyllales > Caryophyllaceae > Agrostemma > Agrostemma githago. Next base: position 20,041,606 of record OY288250.1, read on the forward strand.
GACGCAATTGTATTCTTAATTCCTCCTTCTCAGAATCTGTGAAGTCCTCGGGGTAAAATTTATGGACAAGTTGAAATATATCTTCTATCTTGAAATATTGTCCACCTCCTCTAGGCTCTAAAGCACAACTAAGTGTCAGCAATTCAATAGAATTCTCATTGAATCTATGGTTCAGCTCTTGTAACTGCACATCAATCGCATCATAAAATAAATTTACACGATAGTGGGTAGCAATTGTGATTTGATCATGCTGACGACGGGCACGACCTCCTCTTTCTTTATAAATAGAATTCATATCCGGGAGTTCTATATTGCGCTTCTCACAAAATGAGACAACTTCTGCTATAAGAGACTCCCATCCGTCGTCTCTCAGCTTTTGCAAAAGAACTTTCGTGCTCTCGACAAGGTGCAAAGGATTTAGAATATCTTGAGCTTTTCGTTGTAAAGCTTGACAAAGTAACTCAGAGACTTCTAGAATTTTCTTCATAAGATGCAAAATGAAGACAAACTCAAAAGAAGTCATTGTCTCAAGTGTAGTGGCTGCCTGTGCACGTTCAGCAGATGTGTCCCCTTCGTCAATGAGCTTATAGAGTACCGAGCAAGTGGCACTAAACATTTTTAATAGGCTTGTAATAGACCTTAAATGAGAGCTCCAACGAGTGTCCTCTGGTCTCTGTAAATTGCTTGTTTGATTCAAACCAACACCAGTTTCGATTTCTCCATCTTCAATCAACATCTCTATTTCACTGGAATAAGCATTCCGCAAGTGATCAACTCGCTTATAAGATGCGAGAACCACATTGACAACCATCGATAACTTGGAAAAAAATTGGAAAACAGGTACGACTTCTTTTGACGCAGCAACAAGTGCTAATTGTAATCGATGGGCAAAACAGTGAACATAATAAGCATAAGGACACTCTCTTATAACAATTGCCTGTAACCCATTCCATTTACCACGCATATTTCTTGCACCATCATAACCTTGACCTCGTAAGTTTCTCATATTGAAGCAATAATGAGATAGAACTTCAAATATTTCTTTCTTCAAGGTCGTAGCATTAGTGTTTCCAACCTGAATGATGCTGAAAAAACGCTCTTTCACTAGCCCAAGGTTATCAACAAGTCTCAAAATGAGAGCCATTTGTTGCTTTCCAGACACATCTCCTGCTTCATCGACAATAATACAAAATGGTGCTCCATCAATTTCTTCTATAATAGCTCGTTTAACTTTCTCTGCCATAATTGTTAGTATTTCTATTTGTATGTCTGACGAGGTGTATGTGGCATTTTTCGGAACATAACTTGCCTCATTTGTGCTAAAAGACGCTTGATGCTTTAGAAGTTCAAGAAAATTTCCCCGATTACTGGAGCTTTCACTTTCATCTAGACCTCTAAATGCCAACCCTTGCAAAGCTAACCCTCGTAATGCTTTAATTGTAGATCCTAGCCGCAATCTATTAATAGCAATTTCTTTGGGTGTTTGCTTAGCATAAACATTTGGGAGGTGTCTTTCTTGTTTAAGAAAATCTTCTAACTCTTTCTCAGCATTTTGATGACGCGAATTTGGCTCAGTGCCGATATGTGACAGAAAAGCACCCTTTTTACCAAAGGCATTCTTCCAAGTATTGAAGCCGTCAATTGTGAAAGCTCTATAACCATCTTGTTTGTTAAACAAGAAACATACAAAGCAAAAAGCAGCATCTTTTTCAGGGGAATATTCTAACCATGATTTATATTTCTCATACCAAGCAGCCTGAAATCGACGACCGTGAGATCCCGAACCAGATACCTTGTATTCTTTCTTATTAAACACTGGTTGATAAGGACCCTTCAAAATATACGCTCGTCTAATTTCATTTCTTTTTTCGGGTGGATACTCCCAAATTTGTCTACGTAGTCCAGGATCTCGTTCGATTTCATTTGAAGTAGATGACAGTTCCACAGTTCTCGATATTTTTCTAGGTCTATTTTCAGGAAGTGGAGTTTCAATTCTCTCGTTGGGAATATCCGTTGATTGTTCAGTTGATGCATTTGTCGATGTTTCACCAATTTTTCTTTTGAAGAGTTCAGTAATCGTAGGTGTTTTTCTCATTATGATCGAACTACATAAAATCAAATTGACATTATTTTTCGTTAATATAGTATTATATTATTTTTGTTTCCATTATTTGTTTACTTTGATATTATTTGTGAGTTGTATTTTAATCAAAGTTAAACAAATGACCCGACCGTGAGTATTATATTATTTTAGTTGTATTTCCCAATTTTTTTATCAAGTTTAATTTGGGTACAGCAGTGACTCAGTGAGCAGTATAGTCATTATTTCTACTGACAATCTGACATAGTGATATGTCTACATCCAAATTATTTATGCTTAACATGCCATTCTGCCAACCTTGAATCTTTAATAGTTTAATTCATGATTTGATATTTTGATTATTTTATTACTTCTACCCAAATACCCAACTCGGCAACTTGCATATCTTATTAATCTCAATACTTTTCGGTATTTCTCAATCCTCAATTCCTCATCCTTTATTCCTCTTATAATTTATTTTCCTTCCAAATTCTAAATTCAACCTATCAATATTACTAATTTCTACCCAATTAATTACCCAAATCAAAATTATATTTAGTTAATTTCATATCAAAATAAACAAACAATTAGCTAACAAATACTAAGTTCTTCTATTGTAATACAAATTCATACAACTACACAAGTGATATACAATCAAACAAATTGATTAAATTTTTCACAAAGAAATCAAAAACTAGTATTTAGGAATTAGGATATTACCTTCTACTTTCCTCGATTGATTTCTCCAAGATCCGGCACTCCGACAGGCGACAGTCCGACTCCGGCACAATAATGTCCACCACGACCACCAGCAGTCTAGCACGTACTCCAGTCCCCAGAGGCCCGGACTCCAACTGTCCCACAGGTCGCCGATTTGGACTCTGGGTTCTTTTTTTTTTCCAGAAAGTCTTTATTTTTTTTGTAATTTGGTTACCAATTTACCAATTTATCCCAAATCAATTTTAAGTTCATTATATATTTATATACAAATTTATTCCTAGAATTCAGGGATGAATGGATGATATTGAATTTTTTTTTAGGAAAAGAATATAAATTTTTAGGAAATTGGATAGGTAATTGTTGTGTTTTGGAATTTGTTTCCATAATTACTGATTTGTGGTTATCAGTTATCAAAATAGAGTAATTAGTGTCTTAGTGAAGATTTAAAAAAAAAAAAAAAAAAAATTGAACCTACTCGAAAAAAAATTCCCGGAAATGGACCTCGGGCCATGGCCATGGTGGCCTACCAGTAGCTGCTTCGCTGATTAGGAGACTATTATTAGGTTAGGTTAAGTTTTTCAGAATCATTATTCATCATCATATTACGTTGAAGAGGAAAAGAAAAAGAGAAGAAAAACCCTAGCATGTGTAACTAATTCCTTCCCCTCGGATTAAAATTTGAAACTTCTAATTATTCAATTGTGAGACTTTAATTCCTCTTTATTCTATCTCTTGAGTATTGTTATTTCTCCGTTCATATTTGCATGATTGTTGAATGTTTAGATTAAAGTAGCTAATTAATCTTTACAATTATCAATCTATTGTTATTCTAACGATTGAATCCGTAATTGTTCAAACCCGTTAGATAAAGTAACGATCTTTAGCCTTAATATTGGATGCGTTTCATCATATCTAGGTTAGAGAGAGATTTAACTTGTGATTCGAACTAATAATCGCGTGTTTTATTGGTCGTTACTTCTATCGTTCTCTATTCGTTAATGCTATTATTGAATTAAACTTAATCACGTGTATTAGGTTGTTTGATGATTAGGTTGTTTGATTATCGCGTTTCTAGTCAAATAATATTCACGTGAGATTCGAGATTTACTTCCCACGATAGTTTGCCCAAGAGTTAGGAGAAAGTTGTTAGTCTATGATCAATTTTATAATTAGTTTTGGAAATTCTTACCTGAGATCGTTTTAATCATATGAATTCGGTCATTATTATTGATTTCGTTATTTACTTGTTTGTTAGTTTTAGTTACTTCGATCATCCAATCACCCCCATTCTTATTATTAATTTCTATTTTTAATTCACTTAAATTACTTCGCTTTCCCTGTGGACCAACCCTTATTTCCCTACGCTATTGTTTTAGTTTTGTGGTTATAAGTGCATAAATAGTATTTTTGGGAGCATACGACTTCGGCTCACCAAGGCCCTCTACATCGAGCTTCCAAAACCCAGATACCCCGGAAAATGACAACGTGTCAAACAAAACCCTACAAAAACTAGTACTAATACGCCACATAATATCAATTAATAGAACATAGTACAAAAATGATGGGCTCTACCGATCCAACTTTCCCCTTTTCTTGCCTTTCGGGTGTGCTTGTTTGGGTCTTTCACCATTGACCCCTCCTAACGCAATCTTCCACTCCCCTAGCCAAAAGTGAGCCCAACCAATCTCACTTCCCATCCTCACTCACATTTTCAATATGAGTCTTGTCGGTCTCGGCCCGTTTAGAGGAACAGTCGAATACTAAGATCGGTAACGCCGTCTTCGTTCGGTCGGGCACTTAGCGACATTACCCCACATAGCTTCCTTATTCTGTAGTACAGTCTTCTCTACAATCCTTAATCTTTCTCTCACATCCGACAACCTCGGACGTCAGGAACGACCTCCTGAAGTCGCTAAACCCCTTTCCAATTGTCGAATGCCCGCGTAAGAGGGTCAAGTCCACACGGACGATACATTTCGTCTATCGGATCCACCAGACTTAGACGTTTTTTTTTTTTTTTTTTTTTTAGGGGATAAGCTATCCCCACCTAGGCGTGTTGTAGTCCCGAATGACATCGTCAATTCGCGTCTGTGGCCCAGTACGGCATTGTCACTAAGATATAAAAATTGGTCTAACTTTTTTTTTTCTTTTTTTTCTTTGCCTCATTTTAAACATGAATATCGAGACAGTCACATTTGTCCCCCAACACCGAACACGCACTCGGTCGATACACTTTAGATACAAAGCATTCTTTACGTTTTTGCGCGTCTTGAGTCAAACGTTTTAATCGAACGTACTACTTGATCCAACTCCCGGCTCAAAAATCCGAAAAACATCTTCGTACTCCCACGTAATTCTTATGCATTTTGAAACGTTCTAAACTACGACGAAACTGCGAACAAACCAAACTTGAAGTGATTACTTGTCATCTAAGTCAACATTTCAGGAGCAAAACAAAACGCAATACTAACAAATCAATCCGAATACTAAAATCTAAAATATACCAATTATACAAATCCAAAAAGAAATCGGGTTCATAAACTAGGGAGGACCCCTAGAAGCGGCGCCTATAGCTATCACAAACTCATCGATATCCTCATCTAGATCTAGATCGTCAAGATCAAGAATAGGAGATTCAGTACCACCCATACCCGACAACATATCTAGGGTAGTTGTCTCAGGAATTCCTCCAACATCATCGGTAGCGCCCGTAGCATGACCCTCAGCCTCAGCCCCAACCTCTCTTTCCGCCTCAGTCCCTAACCTAGCCTCACTACCCTGCGCCGAGGTATGGCTCTAAGTCCGGGCCAGCTGCTCCTCAAGCTTGGCAATCTCATTGTCCTGAGATTGCAGGAGCGACAGCAACTTGGTCTCTTCCGTCTCGAGCTCAGTCACTCGAGTCGCCAATTGCCTCACCATATCCTGAATGTCCTGCAAATACACCTATGCTTTAAGGAAAAAGCATGATCAACCTAGAAAACCGACCCTAGAAAACATACTTACCGATCGAGGTTCCGAAGTAGCACGGGAAGAATAAGCAGCCGCCCTCGTCGCATAGGCCCGGAAGCAGTTGGCAGCCTGCCACAACCGTTGATGGGTAACCGACGAAACCTGAAAAACAAAACCGAACAAATTAGTCACACAAAACCTAACCCTCAAGAGCCAAGCTCAAGGCAAACCCCGAAACTTACTCGGTACACTCGGTCACGCCGGTCCATCCCAGCCTCCATCTCCTCAGCAAAACACGGGGGAAGAGGCTCTATAAAGGCTACCCCATCCACATCGACTCTAAGCAGCGTCAAGGGGAAGTCTGGGAGCTGAACAGCATCAGCCGAATCGGCCAACTAAAAGAAAAGCGAACCGTCCAAAATGAAAGAAAAACACTAAACCATAGGACAAAACAAATGATAAAACAAAAACTGACATTTCAACAACCATAATTAATCTTGGGGGCTGCTAAGTAAAAACAAATCGTAAGAAGGAAACTTACATCCTTGATGCGCAACTGGTTCACCAGCACATTCTCCAACGAGTAGTGACTCGTCGTACTCTTAGCTTGAGCCAACCTCCATTCAATCCCCGCCGGAAACCTAACCGGACGAGCACGCACCATCCTAGGTGTCAATCGAGGGGAATAGGAATAAATCCAAACCTGCAAAAACCTAAAAACATCATTAGCAAAACCAAACCAAACTAGGGGAAACCTCAAAACCAAATACGGGGGCAATAACTAATCTCCAGCACAAGACCTGGACCGACGATGGGTAAAGCCGAGCCTAAGTCCACCTTCAGTGGCCTCACCATGACTTGTAAGCAGCGGGTCATCTCCGCGAAAGACACAGTCACCCAATCAAAACGACCCATCTGATCTATATCATCCAGGAAAGGCAAAATCCTAATACTAAACCTCTCGCCCTTATCCAAGAAGTGGGTTGATCCTAGAGAGTACCACAACCACAGACGGGCATCCTGCACCGGTGTATTGGGTACTCGACCCTCTAATACCGCCACCCTCTCGAAGTGGTCGGTAATGTGCGAACTCACCAGAGCATGAGATGTACTATAAGCCTCACGCTCTAAACAACCCCCGATCCAGCCCTTGATCTCGTCATTATCTAACCCAGGGCCCTCGAGAGCCCACCTAATCATCTCAGGACCCGCGCCTGACTGTTCAGCCCAAAGCAAAGACGAAAATAACTTGGACATGGTACCCAATTGCCGTAAGACGCACCCTTCTATACTAAACAAAATAAGCAGGAATGGGGCAATTTACTACCCCCAACCGATAAAGCAAACCTCAAAACCTCCCCTAATCAAAATCAATCCCCCAGCGGAAAAACATGAAAACCCCTAGCTAATAAGACAACTCGAAATGAAGCACATAACAACCCAAGCAAAAATCTGAACAAAATAAATTCGACAGAATCCCGAAACATTCGAAAAACGAATTCAAAACCCGCAAACCTAACGAATTCCAAGTAAATTTTAAACCCGTGAGCCTAACGAATCCCAAAGCATTCTAAAGGTAATTCAACTCAATTCAATCCAATTTTAAATGAGTCACTGGAAGCACTCAGAACAATCAAATCAACCCGAAACGAGTCCCTAAGCATTCAATTCACACCCCCCTTAGGAATACCTAAAGAAAAACCGAAATCAACACAACCATCCGCCGAGGATATCAAACCAGAACTAAGACAGCAATAAAGAATTAAGCATAGGTCCATGTCAAAGGTCGAAACTACTAAAACAACACACCAAAGGCGAGATAGCAAGCACGGACCCGAGCCCCGGTAAGCAACCGCAGGAAAAGACGTCAGGTATGATTTCTAAGCCACGGCTGGCAAGCCTCAAATACGTAGTCTAACGAACTTAAAACGACCCGAGCGGACAGCCACCGGGTCGTAATCCTCGATTGACATAGGCGGGTATAATTTGACTTTTGCCTTCTCCAAGCCTCAGTCAAAGTGGGGGCTTCTGTAGACACCCAGATTTGGACCTGGTGGCTGCAGCCCGCAGGAGTGCCCAACAAACACCTGATGACGATCGGACTGCAACGCGACGCGAGTTTGCGATGTTTTAGATAGTTTTTCTATAGAACGGATAAAATAATTACTCGGAAAGATTAATTTAACATCAAGACAGCCTTAGTCGTGTCATTATGGTCGCGTCGACACTAATTAGAGTCAATTCCGACACCGGGACTCCGAATCGGTCCCGAAAAATACAAAGTCAAACCCGAGTCACGCGTCGGACCGAGCGAACCTCGGGATGTGAGCTCGAAGCCCACTCGGCGCAATGGCGCTACGGTTAAGGAGAGACTTAATCCCCAAGCTAATGATAATATACGCATATTCTCGGTTTTGGAAAGTTTCGAAATCGTATCTTCAAAATCTCAGGCGCCTCGCACCGGGCGTCCTACTTCTCGCACGCTGACAGGGGTAGTCGTATCCCTAATCAAAGATACCCTAAGGTCCACTAACTAATGTAGATAGTGAAGTAGGGGTCGAACCACAAGGAGACGGGACTCAATTACTTGTTCTAAGGTTTAAACTTAAGACTACGGGTCACTGTTTTTTCTTGTTTGTTTAATAGGTTGACAACTAATTGCTATAGGATAAATCAATAGTAAAGAAGTCTAGGGTCTCAGGTTCACAATGAATATTGGTCGGGTCAGGGAGTCAACTAACAGGTCAATAATCGAACTGTCTAAGATGTAGGTCCGGTCGGTACTACTATAAACTTTAGAACTAAACTTAACCTGCATTCGCTAGAATTAAGCTAGTCTACCCAAAATATCGTGACCTAATTAGTCCTTAATTAACCCGGTCGGTAAAAGTTGATACTAATTAATTAATCCTGGCCAGTAATCAATCAATCAGAATTAAAACAATATTTAGGCGACAGTTCCTACGATTAAAAACAGGTCAATTTACTGTAACCCAATTAATAAACATCGATCCCCTTTAACCCTAGATAAAATTTAGCTACGCATATTGATTGTAATTAAACTCACAAAAGGCGAATTGCAAATAAACATGATGAATACGAATTAAATTAAATTAAATTACGAGAAACAATAACAATTCTACGTAGACATGGCAAACGGGTCATTGGATTCGATTTCGGATCGTGTTAAATCAATTCGATCATAATCGGGTTATCATAAATTTCAGTTTCAATTCGATTTCGATCGCGTTCATTTCAGTTAGCCACTTTTATCGGTTTATGTTATTTCGAGTCGGGTACGGTTCGGGTTGGGTCAATAGCAGGTCAGGTGAGTCTCGGGTCATAAATTTCTTGAGTTAAGAAATAAATAATTTGATTTTGTGTTTTTTATACCTTCAAGTTGTAGGTAATAATTCATAAAACCATTAATAAATAAAGAATCAATGAAGAAAAATCCTAAATTTGGATGTTTTTATGAAAAAAAAAGTATTTATTAATCAGGTCAATCAGTTCGGTTATTTTTGGTTCGGTTATATTCGGGTTCGGGTATCATTCGATTATATTAAATTCGGTACAAATTCGGTTCGATTCGGATTGAATCGGGTTTCGGGTATTATTTCAGGTTAATCTTATCGGGTGTTCGATCAGTTTCAATTCAGGTATTTTCGGTCGGTTTTTCGGGTTCGGGTTTACTTTGCTAGGTCTAATTCTACGCTAGAAAACAATAAACGAAAACTGAAATTAAAATTACTACGAAAACTAAGAACGAATTAAGGCAAGAATTCAAAGACGAAAACTGAAATTGAAATTAAAAATATTGATACCAAATAATTCAAGATCTGAAAAGGGAAGAACGGAGTTTGATGTATCTCGCGAAGGAAAGCGGAAAAGAACGTAAACTTCTATGTTAAGCTAATGAAAAGTAACGTGAATTGTGTAATGAAAGTAGAATGAAAAGTGTGTGACAATCTCCTAAGAAAACTGATTTAAAGACAAATCAATTGGACTTCCAAAACAGGCCCAAAATCTAAGTATCTTGAAATTTAATATGCGGCCCGGGGTAAGATGCACTCGATCGAGTGCATGCAGTGCCACTCGATTGAGAGGATCCGTAATTGCTCCAATTCTTGTTCAGCTTGGGCTCAAAGAAGGAATTGGCCCAATATTCCACTACAGTCCAGTTGGGCGCGATTGTGATGTAATACCCCGTATTTTTCAAATAGGGTTAAAATTTTAAACATTTATTTAAACCAAGTGTAACGCTTGAAAAATTATTTTCGTAAAATAAAATATTTATTTTCGTTAATATAAAAATTATTCCGTATTAAAAATATGAGAATTTAATTATCGTATTATTAAAAAATTTATCTTTCGTTAAATAAAGTTTAAAATTCGAAAATGTTTTTAATATCAACCTGTCGTTTTAACATTCTCTTGTCTCGTAAAAATTTAATAATTTATCGAATTCTTAAAATAATAATTACTTATAACTTTTGTCCCATAAAACTAATTATCGTCTGTTTTACTTACCGTCTTACAAATTTTTTTTACAAATAAATTTTACGGTTTTCATTATTTTAATTTCATAATCTTATATTTCAACTTTTTAAGAAAGAAAAAAAAATGTTTGTATGATAAACGGACTGGAACTCGGAAACTTGGGTCGGCCTATTGACTCCCACGTTTTACTCCTACTTCTACCATAACACTACACCTCACGTACTCACATTCATTCTCACTCCTACACCTAAATATCTAGGTGAAACTACTTCATCCTAAATATCTACACCTATTGTACTAATCAAACCTACACTTCTCACCCCTTCACGCCACTCTCTATATATATAGTACGATACACTCACATTCTATATACTATACACTTACTATACACATACTTACTCCTCTATATACTATACATATACTTACTACTCTACTTATATTCCATATAATACGTACTATGTACTTCTACTTACTATAATATATACTTCGTACTAAATACTATATTTACTCCTACGATCTTCTCTATATAATTGGAGCATCGGGAATGTGGAGCTGCCCCGTATTTAGCGGAATCACTTTTCTAGAACCGTATTTGGGTCAAATCATTCGACCTGAAAATGTCTTTAATGAGGGGAGGAGACAACTTTTCTAACGTAGACCATATTGTTGACCTGACGACTTTTAATTCTTAATAACGTTAAAAATATTCCGTAATAGCTATTAAGGTAACCAAACTTTTCTTCTAACAACATTTCTTATATATAAGTATATATTGTGTTACTAACTTAATAAAATGCTTACTTAAATATTTAGGCTTATTTGTATGACTAAATTACTTATGTATATATAAAAATGTTACGTGATATTTTATTATGACTAAATTCAACTCGACTAAATTATCACTTGTTTAATTTATTTATTTATCACCTTTACATTTCTGTTTATATGAGAAATTGAGAAAATGAATAAAAGAACTTAGATTAATAAAATTTATTTATATCATTTTCATTGTATTTTATTTGCTAAGTATGTTTATTCTATGTACTTTATATTTTGTATAATTGTAATTTTGGTCATATTTAATTTTCTTTAGTACTCTTACATTTGTTTATATACTATAAAAATGGAGTAGATTAGTAACCTACAAAATCTTATTTTAATAAAATTTCACTTATTATTTTATATAGGTAAAAATTTATAAATTTCATTTTTTTAAAATAAATGGATTTATTTTATTCCGAACTTTTACACGATATTTATAAATATTTAAAAAATGATTTTACGTCAAATTTGAAAATCGATTAAGTACGACTTAATTTATATTTTTCAGAAACTTCTATATTTTTCAGAAACTACAAATTTTAAAATAATATTTTATTATTATTATACCTTAAATTTTATTTTTATATAAAACTTCATTTAAAAGAATTTACTATTTTAAAAATATTATACGATATTTGGGATATAATGTTTTAGGTAACACTTGAGGTTTAAAGTATGATGTTGTCACACTGAAAGTAAGAATTTGAGGATTTGACTGTTTCAAATGAGTCCGACCAATTATTGAAGGTCACCGAATAAAGTACTACTTGTTCAAGGGCGACTTTTATATAAAGTTTACGATGTGAGTCTGGGACGAATAGCTTGTGTTGGATCCTACCATGCGTGGTGTTTCGACCGCCTTGTAATGAAAAGCGGACTCAGAGGCTGCAGTCCGAGAGTCGACCTAGTGTTTAAGGTAGTCGTCCTACGACAGTGAGAGCTGCGGTTCAAGAGTCTGCGTAGGGTATGTGCGCATGTATAGACGAGTACTTGATCAGTATTACCACCCAGGTACCGGGGGCAGAACAGGATTCTGCAAACTGCGGGTTCCCTCTTGGCGATGCAGAGAATCTTTCATTTATTTCAGCACAGATCCCCGTTTGAATAAACATATAATATAATAGAAGTTCGGGCCCAATTGAGCCTTATGGGTGAGACGTAAAACTCATAAGATCGGTTCGGTCTACGAGTTGGTAATACGGTTACTTCCATTGGTGAGATGCAAGCCAATAGGGCGTAGCGGTGATACTAGGAGCCACGACTCGTGTGTTTATTCTCTGTTTATGTGAAAAATGATTTTAAAATCAAATGGCTGCCAATGTCCCATGTTTTAAACTTTATCGTTTTCATCACCTCACATGTTGGTAATTGAATTAAAGAAAACTATCTGTTACGTGATATCCTTTAATATTTTTGTAAGCATATTATTTGTTATTCACATGGTTGTTGTATGTGTATGAGGTGATGTTAGATGAACGACTTGGTTGCTGTCCCGCTCAGCGTCCACTGTTTTATTTTTTTTGCAGGTCTAAGACAGTTGGGGAATCGAGCGACAGAGATTTAATAATATGTTTGTATAAAATACAATCTATATTCTGTACTAAGTGAATCAAGACTATATAATTAATAGTCGTTTGTTGTAAGGATCCGTAGCGATCCAGATTTATTTAAACTCTGATATAATTTTAATTAAATGACTTAGATAATTTTCCACATTATCTATTAATTTAAGTCATCAAAAATCCAGGTTGTTACATGTGAGGCACTCGATCGAGTGCTATAACACCACTCGATCGAGTGGGTGCTGCTGGAACTCGTAGTAGAGTTCTTCTTTGCTTCTCGGCTTTTCGTTTTCTTCCTCGTCTTCCGTTCTCGTCTCGGCTATCCGGGTTATTACTCCTAAATATGCTTGAAATTGTACCTAACCTGTAAAATAGCACGAGAATCGGCAGTATCGACTTTCTAATAGAAATCGACATTAAATATATAAATATGGAAGAAGAAAAGCTTAAATATGGTTGTCGGGAGACAATAAAATACGATATAAAATACGTTTATCAAACTCCCCCAAACCAAATCTTTGCTTGTCCTCAAGCAAACAACTAATATATACATACGAGGACAAGTGATGTGAAACACGACTCAGAGCTGAATTACAATTATTCTCCTAAAATCGACTAAAACCGACGAGAAAACATGTAGTGCTCAAGAATGCAACGAGATCAATAATCATGCCATAATTAAACAATCGTCTGCCAAATTTTCAATCTTGCAAGACCAATAATGTCGGACTTCCTTACGGTTGTTGCTTGACACTCATAAGTATGGGTAAGTATATATGTGAAGATAAGAAAGAATAAAAACACTCACTCGACTTATGAAATATGCATGCAATCGAATATGAAATCAATCTCCCCAATCAATTACATGTTCCACCAATCAGGACCATAGTACATGTCAAGGACTTACAAAGGGTGGCTAATATGTGAGGGAATAAAATGGATTGTGCTTAAAGCACGTATGGAAATGTGGGGCTAAGATCAGAAGTCGCAGCTACACAATAAAAACTATCCATCCAAAAACCTCATCTATAAATTCCGGTCATTAACTAGAAATAAAACTCAAAAGAGCTTAAGAGGGAATTTTGTCATCCTCCTAATTACAATTCAATTCTAATCAGCAACTCGACCGTTCCCCGAAAATTACAAGAAGCATATATGTTTTTCTTGGAATTTTTCTTCTTTTCTAATTCCATTTTTTTTCTTCTTTTTCTAATTCCATTTTTTTTCTTTCTTTTTCATGCTTCTATATTTTTTCAATTCAGACAAGGGGAAGGCGAATATAAAGTCGCACAACAATGATATTCCACAGTAGGATCCAAAAGATGTAAAAATTCAAGTTATGATCTATTAGTGAAGTAATTCCAATTATGTTCACTGCGACGGTCCTGGTAAGGTAGGGTATTCTGGGTTGTAGCTGATTGATATATATAATAAAAACAGGCTTACAATAGCTAAAATGACTAAACAAAGGAAAATGACCTAAATCTACAGGGTAGTAAAAATGGGTCATTTTGGCTATTTGGAGCTCATCAAAAACAAAAATGCTTTTCCTCATGTACCTCCTCCTCAAACCAGACACGTATTTAATATCAAGAGACGGACGTCATATTTATGCAAATTGATGTTACACATTCCATAAGGAGAACCACTCAATTCCTATATATAAATGCGACCAGTTATGGATGTTACTGGCCTAGGAAGATCTAAATCCTCAGAATTTTTGTGGGTTGCCGACAAAATGGTCAAATTTACTCATTTGGCAGTTAATAGTTCAATAGGCATTCATATCAAAATTGTCTCATCTCAAGCAATACTTGCATTTAGGCACGGAGTCAGCTGTCAATTAGGAGAAATCATGTAAAACGCAATGTCATCATTACCGTTTTGCATGTTTCACATCAGACACAATACAAACACAAAGCACACAAAAATAAAAACTTTTTGGATTTTTCAATTTTCTCAATTTTTTTTTTGAATTTTTAGAATTTTTTAAAGCAATAAAAACACCCAACGAAAAATGAAAACACACACAACACACAAACTCTCCCCCAAACCTAAATGTCACAGTGTCCTCAATGTGACTCTACAGCATATAAGACAGAAAATTCCACAGTCAATTCTAAGGACAACTCGACCTAAGGAAAAAAAAAATATAAGAAAGCAATAAAAACATAAATAAAAAGGAAATAAAGTACCGTATATACAATGCTAGCTCCCCCAAACCGGCTAATCAGCCATATCATCCTCTCCACCGGTCCCAGATGGACCAGCTCCAGTATCGCCCTGACCTGAGCCGCAAGTACCACCGTGCTGACCTGGCTGTCTCAGGTCTCTCAGCCACTGTGCTCCTAGGCCGCCGTAGGTGTGTCCGTTGTCCGGACCCCAAGCAGCTGGATCAACTCCATAATCGTGGAATATACCACTAGTGTCACCCGGACCTGTCCAATAAGTCGGGTGGTGAGGGGTCGACATTCCTTAAGTAAGCATGAACTCGTGGATCTCGCGGTTGACGATGCTCTGATTAATCCCCTCGTGAATCCGCCGCTGGTGCTCATAAACAGGGTCATACATAAATGGGCACGGGTGCGGGAACTCGGCACCCGGAGTGTGGAACGGGAAGGTTGGGGTGGGCGTAGGTGTGGCCCTAGGGGGTTCAGTCACATCAGGTTCGGTCTCTACTCGAACCCTACGTTGAGGGGGTTGAACGCCCTCGTCGAAAATGAAGAGCTCCTCGGGAATGAGGTAGCTCGGTAGGTCGGGTATGTTCTCACCCGCAGGCATAGGTTGCAGGGCAAGGAGTGGTGGTAGAATTATACCTTCGGCAACCGGACGTTTCATCCAAACCTTGTCCTTGATACGCCACAAAAGGTTCGGGGGATCGCCCCGAATCCACTTCACAGTGGAAGTGAGGTAGCTACGTCCTAGCAGAGGGACGTGCTCAGTGAGACTCTCAAATTTGGTCGTTGTCCCAAAACTCGTAATATAACTCTTTGCTAGTGCAGTGACGATGGCGCCACAGGCGAGCGGTCCAGGTCCATTGATCTGTCGCTCGATACCGACACAGATCATACCTGGTGCACTGAACGCCTTCAGGGATTGCCTAAAGGGCTTGAGGTAGTGTCCCAAAAATCAACACCTCCAATGAGTGAAGTTTACTCATGTCGGAGCGTGGAAAAACCAAATGACTCAAAATCCGCAAAAAGAGGCGGATAGTAGGGTGTGGGATGACGTTGAGTGCCATCGCAGTGATACTAGTGATGCGACCCGAAAATAACTTAAAGTAAGGAGGGGCCTTTACATCCTCGGGTATGTCGTGGATGTCGTCATCCTGGTCGTAGGTAAGCCTTAAACATTCGGACAAGGCACTAAGGGGGATACATCGCTCATCATTATTCAAGCGGAAGGATATCGTGCTATCCTGTCTATTGTACTCAAATGAACTAAGGAATTCTAAAGTGAGTATTCGGTAAGATAACTCACGGAGTGTCCATAGTCCACCAAATCCGGTCATGGACAAGAGCTGCAGCAATTGCTCATTCAAACCAAGCTCGATCACGAACTGCGATGAGCAACACCGGGTGGCCTCCATCGTCCTTGGTATCAAGGCAAGTAAACGAGTTCGCTGAGCCTCGTTCCTGCATACAATCTCCTCATATCCTGGTACAGGCTGAACAGTTGGGACAACCGGTTGCACTGTGCCTTGCTCGACGTTCCTGTTCCTATTGCGATTTCGGGGTGAATTTCTTCTTCCTGCCATGACTATAGCATAATAACAAAACAAAATTACACAAAAATCCCACAAAAAACACCTAATTTCGGCCAAAATCAGTCATCATACACAAAAATTGATTTTTGAGCACAAAATCGTGAAATTAACACAAAATCAAGCATGCAATGAGATTAGTATATAACTAAGGATGAAATTAAACTATAAAATTAAAGAAAGAAGCAAGAAATTCAAAAACCCGAAGTATACCTCAAGGGGGCTCGAATTTGACGAAATTAGGGGAAGAGGGGACAAAAATTTCACAAAACAACACCAAGGAACATAAATAAATACTCCCAATTGCAATTTAGAAGCAAAAAATGTGAAATTTGGTGAAGAATTGATGAAATAGGAGTGATTTGAGTGATTTGGGGGGTTAGGGTTCTTAAGAATTATGAGGGGAGAGGGGTTTTATTTCATAAAACTGATTTCATAAGGGAATAAGAAATAAAGTAAAAAAGAAGGAAAACCGACTCGGGACCCGGTTCAGGGGCACTCGACCGAGTGCGTCAGGGCACTCGATCGAGTGACCCCATAAAAAGTTGGCAGGAGCTGCTTCGTCAAGGCACTCGATCGAGTGCCTGGACCACTCGATCGAGTGACCTCTGCACCTGCTACTCCTCGCTTTTTCTCTCTTCAATTGTTTCTAAATTCCTGAAATTAAATCAATTAAATCGTAAAATTCTCTCGTCCTCACTCGAAAAAAAAAAATACTAACTCCCAAATCCATAGCTACCAAGTTAACTAAAAATTAAAAATGGGGAAAGGGAAATTACAAATTTATACAAGTAGTGCCGAGTTGCCTCCCGGTTAGCACTGGTTTTTACGGTCCCGCTCGACCGATTTACCTCAATTGGGTTAGGTGGAATCGAGGATGTCGTTGAGGTCCATGGCCTCTACGACACCGACATATGCACCCTCGTGATAAAGCTTGAGGCATTGACCATTCACCTTGAATATTTCGCCTTTGTCGGTAGTGAGCGTAACCGACCCGAATTTGTTCACTTCAGTTACCGTGAACGGTCCAGACCATCGGGATTTAAGTTTTCCGGGAAAGATTCGAAGTCGGGAATTAAATAGAAGTACCTTGTCACCATCTTTTGGTCCGCTCCGTATAAATTCTTGCGTTATCATAAGCGTGGAGACGGAATTCGTCGAGTTCGTTCAACTGCATGAGGCGCTTCTCTCCGGCTAGCTTCGGGTCGAGATTGAGCTCCTTTAAGGCCCACATAGCCTTAAACTCGAGCTCTACGGGTAGATGGCAAGCTTTTCCATAAATGAGCCTATATGGGGATGTCCCGATAGGAGTCTTGAATGCGGTCCGGCAAGCCCAAAGAGAATCGTCGAGCTTCGAACTCCAATCTTTACTCGAAGTATGGACAACCTTCTCGAGAATAGATTTGATCTCACGGTTTGAGATCTCGACTTGCCCACTAGTTTGTGGGTGATAGGCTAGCCAGGTACGGTGGTGAACACCGTATTTCTTCAATAGTTTAGTGAGTTGGCGTTCATGAAAGTGTGAACCGCCATCACTAATAATAGCCCGTGGGACCCCAAAACGAGGAAATATTGTCTTCTTAAAGAGCCGGATCACCACGCTAGCATCATTAGTAGGAGAAGCGATGGCTTCCACCCACTTCGAAACATAATCGACGGCAACTAAAATATACCGATTCCCATAAGAAGAGGGGAACGGTCCTTGATAATCGATACCCCAAACATCAAATAATTCTATTTCAAGAATCCCGATTTGAGGCATTTCGTGCCATCGAGAAATATTTCCCGTTCGTTGGCATGCATCGCAAGAACGGATAAAAGTGGTGGCATGCCAATAAAAGCCCGATTGCATTACCTTCGTGAAAGTCTTCTAAGGACCATGATGTCCACCATAAGGGGAGGAGTGGCATAGTGAGGATAGAATGTACCTCACTCTCGGGAATACACCTCCTAAATAAGCCATCTGCACCTTCTCGGAAAAGGAATGGGTCGTCCCAAAAATAACGCTTCACGTCATGTAAGAATTGCTTCTTCTGCTGATATTGAAGGTCGAGAGGCAGAGTTCCTCCAACTAGGAAGTTAGCATAACCAGCAAACCATGGAGTATCCATGGTAATAGCGAGCAAATGATCATCCGGGAACGAATCATCAATTGGGGCAAGATCCCCACCATCATATCTTAGCCGGGATAGGTGATCGACTACGACTTTCTCGGCCCCGAACTTATCACGGATCTCCAATTCGAATTCCTGTAGTAATAGGATCCATCTAATAAGCCTCGGTTTGGCCTCCTTCTTGGCTAGAAGGTACTTCAAAGTTGCGTGATCTGTATACACTAGCACCTTCGAGCCAATGAGATAGGCTCGAAACTTGTCTAGAGCGTAGATAATGGCCAATAACTCCTTCTCCGTGGTAGCATAATTAATCTGCGCCATATCTAACGTCCGACTAGCATAATAGATCGCATGTAGAGCCTTGTCTTACCTTTGCCCGAGCACAGCTCCCACAGTGTAATCTCTAGCATCGCACATAACCTCGAAAGGCAAGTCCCAACCCGGTGATCGAATAATCGGCACGGAAACAAGAGCCTGCTTAATCCTGTAAAAAGCTCGAGCACACTCGTCAGTAAATACGAACGGGGCATCATTGAGGAGCAGCTGAGTCAGAGGTTTGGCAATCTTGGAGAAATCTTGGATTAAACGGCGGTAAAAACCCGCGTGACCAAGAAAACTCCTCACACCCTTAACATTAACCGGGTATGGTAATTGCTCAATCACCTCAACTTTCGCTTTATCCACTTGGATGCCGCGTTCGGACACTAAATGACCCAAGACGACTCCCTCGGTCACCATGAAGTGACACTTCTCCCAATTGAAGACCAAATTGGTCTCCTCACAACGTTGTAAGACCCGTGAAAGATTAAGTAAACACGCATTAAAATCAATGCCATATACACTGAAATCATCCATGAAGACTTCCATGACAAACTCGATAAGGTCCGAATATATGGACATCATACAACGTTGAAAAGTGGCCGGGGCATTACAAAGGCCAAAAGGCATCCTTTGGTATGCGAAGGTGTCGTAGGGACAGGTGAATGTTGTTTTCTCCTGGTCGTCAGGGTGAATTGGGATTTGGAAAAATCCCGAGTAGCCGTCTAAGTAACAAAAGTACGTATGGCAAGTAAGACGCTCTAGCATCTGGTCAATGAAGGGGAGTGGGAAATGGTCTTTCCTAGTAGCCGCGTTTAGCCTACGGTAGTCAATGCACATTCTCCATCCAGTCACTAATCGAATAGAAATAAGCTCATTCTTCTCGTTCGTGATAACCGTGGTCCCCCCCTTCTTAGAGACTACTTGGACTGGACTAACCCATTTAGAGTCAGAAATGGGATAGACAATGCCAGCATCAAGGAGTTTCATAACCTCCTTTCTAACTACATCCTGCATGTTCGGGTTCAACCTACATTGTCCCTGGATAGACGGTCTATGGTCTAGATGGATGCGGTGCATGCAAAATTCGAAACTAATGCCTCGTACCCAATAGCCTCTTATGTTGTCGTAAGATGACTAACAACTCCGAAAGTTGGCTATCTGAGAGTGCAGCATTGACGATTACGGGGTTTAGACCCTTATCATCTAAGAATGCATATTTCAAATTAGAGGGGAGGGGTTTTAGTTCGGGTTTACTTACCTCGACCTCCTTTTTAGGGGTGCCGAGACTGTATACCTTCTTCGTAGCGCTCTCCTTCCTGTTTAGCACGCGTTCTAGCTCATCCACTTCCGCGCTCCATGATCCTTTCTCGGTGTTAGCATCACCGGATGTTAGAATTTTCTCCAAAGGGTCCCTGCCAAGATAGTCGTCAATATAGTTCTCAATTTCCAAATCAATGACATCTATACTATAGCAGGACCTCCTCTATCATGGGTTTCTTAAGAGCTTGATCGAGACTGAAAGTCACGGTATCTTCTCCTATGGAGAGTGTGAGCTTCCCATTTTTGACATCGATGATCGCCCCTGCCGTGTGTAAGAAAGGGCGACCAAGGATAATAGGAATTATGGCATCCTCAGCCATGTCTAAGACTACAAAGTCAACGGGAATGAAAATTTTTCCTACTTGGACCGAGACATCCTCTAACACACCAAGAGGATATTTGACCGATCTTTCAGCCATCTGTAGAGTCATATCAGTACATTTCAAAACACCCATATTCAATTTTTGACAAATAGAATATGGCATGACACTGACGCTAGCTCCTAAATCACACAGGGCTTTATCAATAGCTAATGTCCCTATAGTACAAGGGATAGAAAACCTCCCTGGATCCTTGAGCTTGGGCGGGGTACGACTCTGTAGTAGCGCGCTGCATTCCTCTGTGAAATCAACTGTCAGTTTCACTAAAAGACCGCTTACGAGTTAGTATTTCTTTCATAAATTTAGCGTAAGCAGGAACTTGAGTGATCAAATCAGTGAAAAAAACACTTACCTGCATATTCTTGACGACTTCCATAAACTGACCGAACAGTTGATCAAGCTTTATCTTACGCTGTCGGTGGGGAAATGGAAGTATGATCGGAATCGAAGGTTCCTTGACTTGAGACGAGGATGCTTGAGAAGATTTTCCGTCCTTTGATGAAGACGGAGGAGGAACGACCGCTGAATCACGTGTTACAGGCTCAACTCGATCGAGTCCAGGCTGACTCGGTCGAGTGTCACCATACTTGATTGAGTCACCTGGGGGCACTCGATTGAGTGGTGTCGCTGAAAAGTTTCTTGACAATTTTGGAGGGTCCACTCGATCGAGTGGGGTTGATGCACTCGGTCGAGTGACCTCTGACTCGATCGAGTCTCGGGTTACTCGGTCGAGTGGACTACGTGATTGCTCTCTGCCGGATTTTAGGGGGTCTACTCGATTGAGTGATGTGGTGTTACTCGATCGAGTAGCCTCAATCCGTGGCCTACTCAATGCTTCTTCGGCGAGCTCTTGCTTCTCCAACTCGGTTTCATCAACCACAACATACTCTTCGGGCATTTTTGGACCGTCATAATGAGTTCCGCTTCTCAATGTTATCACATTGGCTTGCTCGTGCGATTGTTCGCCTTGAGGAGGTAGAGTACCCAGTGGCCTAGCTTGCTTTCGTGCGGCAAGTTGGGCTACTTGGGTGTCTAGGATCTTATTATGGACAAGTATCTGGTTGATTTGGGTTTCTTGCTTTTGGTGAGCTTGAATATCTTGCATCAATAAAGTCTTGATCTTCGCAAACTCAGTGTTGTTTTGAGCTTGAGCTTGGGTTTGGTTTTGTGGAATCGGTTGGAATTGTTGTTGGTTCCCCCAACCTTGTTGGTTACCCCAAGGTTGGTCATTACCCCACTGTTGGTTACCCCAATTTTGTTGTTGCCTTCCTTGAAATTGTTGTCGGTTATTGTTATGGTTTTGGGAAGATCGGTTATGGGGTGTGTAGACACCCACATTTGGCTGCTAGGTGTCTATAGCAGTTTCCAAAAAAAACCCGATGATGATCTGACGCAAACATGCTTTAACATACTCGAATATGGGCTCAAAATCATTGGCATTTGGCTTGGGCTTTTTACGGAGTACAAATATCACAAAACCAACCTCAAATCCAGGCCCAGTGGGTCATTTCCAATCAAATAAGACTAATTTGGGTCAAAACCGGCACCAAAGGCAAAACCGTCTTTTAGCGACCGAGCCAAACCCCGATCAAAGACGTTTCCGAGGCATAAATATCTGCCGCGTCACTTCAGAAATCCGACTAGAAGTCCAATATTACAAAAAATCAGCTACAAAAAGATTAAACAACTCGTTAGAGATGAAACTCGATCTCTAAAAGAGACTCCTACTCGAGCTAGACTCACTCGATCGAGTGGACCAGCCCACTCGGTCGAGTAGGCTCGCGAAACCGCACAAAACCAGCGTCAAACCGGACACTCGATCGAGTGCTATGTACCACTCGATCGAGTGGCTTCTTTTCTAACCAGAAAAAGATTCCTCTTCCATCCAACGACGGAATCCTTTTCCATCTAAGATAGTGTGCTTTTCCTACCCAAAGCGGTGTTTCTTCTCACCCAAGCAAGGTACCTTTCCTAGCCAAAGTCGGGAACCTCTCCTATAAATACACCCCTTCACACACACACAGTTATACATCGACAATTACAATTCCACACAACACATCAAGCACACATATAATCCGATACAACCTTGCACTCGAGTACACACCACCCGTACCTCGAGATTCCCGCAACCCTGACAGCCTACATCTCCACGCCGAAACCACCATAACTTACCCACATTATCTCGACGCTCCCGTGCCTAAGCCACAGCTAGACGAGCCCCGTTCCGAGAGTACAAAGCATGTAGGTTGAGGGTGCAAATTCAACCCCGTCTTCTCTTTTTTTTTCTCCTCTCTCTCTCTCGTTTTTCTGTTTTTGCGTCGTCGGTCCGTTCACATCAAATCATCACCACATTTTTTTGCTTCCTTTTCGTTTTTCTCGTTTCTAATACCGATATTATCGCAACTATCTAATTATTTATACAAAAACAATCATTCTTAAAATACGATACCGACTCTATAGTCGAATATCGTATCTACAAGAAATAAATCAATCTCGTTGATGCTAAGATAATCGTCACATCCTAAAAAAACAAAATACGATGATTTCGACGCGGAGAGAGTCTATTTGATATTAGTTCGATTTTCAAACAATTTATACACATCTTTTCTAAAAATCACGCCGAATATTCGATATTGATTCTATAATCAAGCATTGAATATAACGAGTATCAAAAATTTAAGTCGAGTATAAATCACATTATATTTCTACACCACTTAATAAAATTATCGATTTTACAAAGCAAATTCGAAATCAAAAGCAAAACGAACCATTGTTCGTACAGAGAGCACTCGACCGAGTGCATAGCCCACTCGATCGAGTGGCACCCCAAAACCCAAGGCAGAAGGTCTTTTTGAGGACCACTCGGTCGAGTCCCTCAATGACTCGATCGAGTGGCACCTCAAATTCTGAGCAGACACTTTTTCCGAGACCCACTCGGTCGAGTCCTCCAATGACTCGATCAAGTGGCTCTTTGGTTCATCAAAACCGTGAGTCTTTTAGCGTCTTTCGAGTCCCAATGAAATAATTTTAATGACTTCTGTCATCACGTATCAAGTCTATCACGTGATTCATCTTTTCAAAATCATGCATCGAATCATATTTACATCATTTATTCAATTTGCAAACCGTTACTAACTCGTTTGCTTTTGTCTTTGTATCTTATTTTCATTGTTTGTTTTATTATACTAAAACGGACCTCGCATGCTAAATACAAATTCAACATAAATTCAAAGATGCATTAAACGACGTAGATCAAACATAATTCACATGTTTAGTCGAAAATACTGTTTGCATTTCATTCAATCGAATTACTAACGCGCGTATTCAAAAATCAAACGATATCTTAGTAGAGGCCGCTAAGTGCTGGCGGGGTTGGGTGTTGTTTGTGAACTTCCCAACACGTACCCTCACCCCTTACTCATAACCGTGGTTTCCGGATGTCCGAAACCATTGGCACACGAGAGTCATTCAATACACGGTATCCGATAATGTCGGTATCGGCATCGCAATGCAAAGGAACGAACCCAATAAACTCTGAAATCGGAATGGGCCGTACTTTGTGCACGGCCCACTAAGATATAGAGTGGGTTCGAATGGGCCCGAACTCCCACAAAGTTCGGTGGCGACTCCACTTCGATTTAAATTTCAATTAGATCCATCTCACATGAGATCCATTCGCCTCCCCAAACCCACGCGTGGCCGCGTCGGGGTGGACCTATGTCATGTCCACAGAGTGCTACATATGGGACGGTTTTGTTACCACCCGGTGGTGGTGGGTTAAGCACGTTCTGGCTCCTATAGAACAACAAGGACTTGTCATAGCCCGGTTGGTTCATGTATGGGAGGTGTGGTCTCATGGATTGAAAAGCATTTGTCGTTTCTAAACTTACACACTCTTGTGCATAATGACCCGTATTCCCACAATTCTCACAAACTACCTCGGACATTGCATTTACTTGGTACATACCGCCTTGTTGGTGTTGGGTTCTAGCAAGCTTCATGGTATCAATCCGCTTAGTTAAAGCGACTAAATGACTAACTATGGCATTTGATGACTCGGAGTCACCACCATTACCTCGGGTTTTACCCCGTGGATTTCCCCAACGTTAATGATGAGTAGCCATATCTTCAATCAATTTTCATGCATTATCATCATCAACGTTGTTTTGAAACCTGCCATTAGCTGCAAAATCGAGCGTAGCTCGGCAATCGTCATATAAACCATATAGAATTATTGCACAAAAACCATAACCGTGATGTGGGCACTCCTTGACTAGCTTTTTAAACCTTACCCACGCCTCGTAGATGTTCTCGTGAGATGTTTGTCGGAAGTTTGTAATTTGACTCCTCAACATGTTGGTCTTCTACGGCGTGTAGTAATGCTTGTAAAAAGCTAAGGCTAGGGAGTTCCAGTCTGTGATTCCCTCAGCTACTCGGTCTAGATCCGTGATCCAGTCTCTTGCGTTATCGCGTAAGGAGAACATGAATAGCATCTCCATCACTTCTTCTTGTGTTACTCCCTCGCAGAGTGGAATATTAGAGTAATAGTCGGTGAAGAGCTTCATGTGCTTCGCCGGGTCTTCATCGGGACCTCCACCGAATTGATTTCACTCCACCAATGTGATAAAGGCGGGGAGAATATCAAATGTACCTGTAGTGGCCGTAGGCATCTTCAATGGTTTCGGTAGGGAACTTTGCTCCGGCTCGGAATGGCTAGCAAGTTTGGGAGGCATATTGACTAGCGGTATCTCGGGGGCAGTAGTGGAATTATCCTCTTCAAAGGACAGCGATTCGAATATGTGCTCGTCGTCCGAATTTTCCACTCATTCTGATCTTTCTGTCTCAGAAATCTCCTTGTAGAATTTCCTAGACCTGCGGAGAGTTTTCTCTGGTTCAGGATCGTATGGTTGTACGTAGCCTGAGATTCGAGAGGACCTGGGCATACGAGGAAACTACAGGAAAAATGTGAGAAACGGTCTCAAGGAACTGAAGTTCCTCGAGATAAGGTAATCAAAAGACTAAAACACAAAACAAGCAAGTAAATAACACCGTCTCCCTGGCAACGACGCCAAAATTTGACAGGGGTAGTCGTATCCCTAATCAAAGATACCCTAAGGTCCACTAACTAATGTAGATAGTGAAGTAGGGGTCGAACCACAAGAATACGGGACTCAATTACTTGTTCTAAGGTCTAGACTTAACTAAGGATTACTGTTTTTCTTGTTTGTTTAATAGGCTGACAACTAATTGCTATAGGGTAAATCAATAGTAAATAAGTCTAGTGATAAGTGTGTTATGTAGTTCTTATTTCTTGTGTTTGGTCCCGGTTTCTCTGGTGGAATCGCTCTTTGGAGCAATTTTGAGGCTACTTACGCTTCTTCTAGCTTGTTTTAGGTTCTTTAGGCCTATCTTGGAGAAATGGAACGATTCCGACTCGTTTCCGACGCATAGGGAGCCAATGAAGAGAAGCGATGATGACTCGGTGGCTTAGACTCGATCCCGAGTCCCATGGAGCCCACTTGATGATATCCCGAGCACCAAGCATCGATAAGAAGCCTAGGAAGAGCAAACAAGGACCCATCCCGGTCGGGAACACATCCATCACGACCGGGATGAGAAGACGAGAAAGACAGCTTCATGTGGGGCCATCACGACCGGGATGAGAAGACGAGAAAGACAGCTTCCTGTGGGGCCATCCCGACCGATAAGAGCATAATCCTACCCGGTATTATGCATAATCCCGCCCGATATTATGCATGATCC
Organism: Agrostemma githago; assembly: GCA_958450325.1. Taxonomy (NCBI): domain Eukaryota; kingdom Viridiplantae; phylum Streptophyta; class Magnoliopsida; order Caryophyllales; family Caryophyllaceae; genus Agrostemma; species Agrostemma githago. The sequence continues at coordinate 20,067,900 of OY288250.1, forward strand.
CGACCGTGATGGTCCGTCACGACTGGGAAGGGCCCAGCTCCTACGAAACTTCATTTTCTCGCCTCCCTTATTCTTGTAACTCTATATATACCCCCCCCCCCCCCCCTCTTGTATTGTTTTAAGGACTCTACCTTACCCTACCTTATATTACAAAACCCTAGACTACTTTAGGTTAGATTAGCTTAGATTAGTGTAGATTAGCTTAATCCTTCCTTAATCACTCTTCATTAAGCCTTAATCTTAGTTAGTTGTTCTTGTATTATTGGGATTCTTGAAGATTTCTACTAAGATTGACAACCTTGGTGGATGTATTTGGGTTTTCTTATTATGCAAGTTTTCATCTTTTCATCCCCTTACTAGTTTGGTATAATCCTTCTCTTCTCTTTTCTCTTAGTCTTTCATTATTAGTTAGTAAAGTTTGAATCTTTATCTTTTGTTTATTGTTCATCCTTGTTGGTTTTTCATAATGAATGTTTTTGTTATTATGTTTGTTTCTCTAGTTTGTGTTAGTCTTAGTTTGAATATGTGTGAGTTGTCCTCTTGCTAGGATTAGTAGGGGGATTGGGTGTCTTCAATGGGTGATTAAGGGTTTGTGTAGATTGTTGGTGGAAGTTTTGGTTGCTTCTTAGTTGTATGCATAGATCATGTTTGATGAAATGCTTGAATGACTTGTAGTTGCAAATGCATGTTTTCTTGCCTTCTTCTTGTGACCTTGTATGTTGCTAGGATGGGTTTTTGCGCGAGAGCGGGAGACCTCTAGGACGGTTTTGGAGCGAGAGCCCGGATTATGCCTAGATAGCTCGACTACCCCTTCACCTTAGCTTTCTCTTGATCATCTCATCACCCTTGAACCCGACCTAATCCTAGTTCTTCCCCTTATTGATTTCCTCTTCATCTTAGCTATTATTCCTCTAGTTAGTTGAATCTTTTAGTTGTAGTTGTTATACTTAGCTTATCCTTAGTCATAGTTTTATCCCCCTTCATTGTTTTAGTTATTTAGCTTTGTTGACATAGTCTAGTCCTTAGGTGAAACCTTAGTCTAAACCCCTTTTCCGTCTCAGTGGATCGACCTGACTTACCCTAGCTACTTGTTAGGATTAGTTGGTTTTATTTGGTGTCGGGATCCACGACAAATCCTACCATCAATTTGGCGCCGTTGCCGGGGACGGTGCTAGTTTAGACTTTGTTTGCCTATTTACTTGACTTTGTCTTTGTTTTTGTGTTTTTCTTTGTTTTCCTTTGCTTCTTGTGTGTGTGAAGTTTATTTCCTTCTTGTCTAGTGCCCAAAAAGCACTAGACTTCTCACGTTTGCTTCTAGTCTACAGTTTATGCCTAGAGGTGGTGACCATCCTCTTCTTTACAACTCAGAGCCGGAAAGGTTTTTTCGAAACCTTCATCAACAGACGGTTGCTAGATTGAGAGGTTCCCAACCGGGTACAAGCTAAGATTTCGAGCAAAACTGGGAGATTGATCTAAACTCCCCACCTATATAGAGGCCACCGTAGATTCCTCTTCTCTCTCTATGAATCAAAGCTATGCCATGATGTCTCCTAACTACTATCAAGCTTCATGGGGTAATCAAGAAACCCGTGGGTATGAGCTTCAAGGATATGGAAACGGCTTCCATCAAGTGAGTACTTATCAACCTTATGATCATGGTGGTTATTACTCAAATTACCATCGTGAACCCACCATGTTTCATCATATTTCTTCACATGGAAGCCAATCTCCCCCAAAACCTACCATATTACCCTTCACCTCAACCACATTACGAGCCCCAAAACCCACAATACTATCAATCATCTCAACCTCATTACGAATCATATGATGCCCCACCCCTTGGGCATCATCAAGGTTTTCAAGGAGCATTCCAAAACCCCAATGACCACCAAGTGCCCAACTTGGAGTTATATCAATCGATTCTTCAATTGCAAAAGAGCCAACAAGAAATGCAAAAGAAAATTTTGAAATCATGACCCAATATCAAAGAGAAAATGAGGCATGTAAAGCTAGATTAAATGCTATAGCGGCTAAAACATTAATGTTTTTAACTCGAACGTCACAACTTGACGAAGGGTGCTCATTTGAGCAAGGGGAGCAACCCAATCATGAAGCCGTCGATGAAGTCCCTTTGAGAAGTGAAACTTGCTATGAAGAACCTCGATTGTCTACCCAAGATGAGACGAATGAGGAAATGATCCTTGATGAAGGCATTGTTGGAGAAGAATTGGACGAGGATAGTGGGAATTTAAGAGTTTCATTGATGAGAACATAATTGGGTCTCATCTTGTCTTTCCTCAAGAAGAAAATGAAGTTTCCAATGACCTTGTTGAAACCGGACACAACGGACTCAAGGTTAGTTTGGGTGATGAAAACATCGATAAAATAAAGGAAATTCAAGAGTCTACCCCCTCCACACTTGTTGAACCTTCAATCCTCTTCGCTTGCCCTCCTCTTGAGCTTCATGCCGCTTCTAATGAGCCTATTGGGGAGGATATAGAACTTTGGGATGAGTTGAGTGAGCTGATAGAAGTTGTAAAGTCATGGGATATGAATGATGAAATCAAGTCGCCCATATGCGAAAATCCAATAAAATATTGTGAACCCCTTGTGTGTAATTCGGATCTTGGTTTAGAAGAGGTTGAAACCGCTTGTATGAGTTTCAAATCTCTTCTTATTGATGATGTGGAGAAGAACGATGTTTTAGAATTTGGAGATATTGGGCCGGAACTTGTTGATGACTTGGGAATGGTTGATGAAAAGAAGAGGGTTATACTCCCTTTTGACTTTTGTGCTAGATATTTGAAGCTTGCTTGTGGTTGGAGACGGTGCTTAGGGAGGAAGAGGTCGTTAAAGCTTGTCGGTTGGAAAGACCCCGGAGACCACATGAAACATGACAATGGGTCTTTGGGTGACTACTTCTCGCTTCCGACTTGGAGGCTTTGGAGGATAGCTTGGCTCGGGTACTCAATGAGCCCTCATAATGGTGTGGCTCGTGCCTTTGACTTGCTCCTCCGAGCCCTTAAGGGCTATGGATAAGAATGAAGAGTCGACCATCCTCGGTTTGACGGAGTTCCTCAAGAACCGTCATGTTGTAAATATCTCTTTCCTCTTCTTCCAATTTTTGTGTTTCTTTGTGTGTTTTATTTGATTTCTAGGATTTGTGTATATATTGTGCTTGTTCTTGTAATTTGGAGTTTTCTTGAGTGATGTGAGGGAGGGATTTTTGATGGTGTTTATTGAGTTCACTTGATAGGTTTGAAGTAAATATGAAGAATTAGAAAGAGTTGTTGATGATAGAAGCATGGAGCTTGGGCAAAGAAGTCGGTTTTTGAGCTTTTCGTAAGCTTTTGGGGACGGGATCTTGGATCCCGAGAGTAGTACTTATCATTTGGGTGGAAGGTTAGGTATGCTAGTGTTGAATGATGGCTTCAAGGCTCGGGAAAGGTGCTATCCCGATCGGGATCATTACCATCGCAAGCGGGACGAAGTGAGCAACAAAACAGGAGCTTCTGACGAGCAATCCCGACCGGGAAGGACTCTTCCCGACCGTGATGAAGTCTGTCAAGGCCGGGAAGGGTGCCAGCTTCCCCTCTCGCCTTCTTTCCTTCATTTAAGTCCTACCCCACCGCTTTATACCCCTTCCCTACCTCCCTACTCACCTTTGCCACTATCATTTCACCCTTACACTTCAATTATACATCTCAACTTCTCGTCAATATGCACCGAGTTTACCCTCAAATCCCACCCTCATTACACCATTACAAGCCTGATACTTCAACCATGCGACTATATTTAGGAGGAAGAGGAATAACGAGGATGAAGACAAGCAATGTGCCGATAACGATCATTGAGACGATGGAGATTATTGAGTTGCTAACCGTTTGGTAGGCGACTCTCCTTTCTTTTCCATCTTTCATTGCTAGTCTCTCTTTGTATGTTCCCCTTCCCTTTATTCTTTTTGCGTCATGGTGGCCCTCGGGGCCTTTGTGGTCATTGCTCCCGATTCTCGATGACGTGACTACATCAAGAATCCTTTGAAAATCCAAATTGTCAAGTCTTTTCACTTTTTCTTTATTTTTTTTTGGTAGATTTTGGTCGGAATCAGGGCTAGGTGACTTGATTACACCTAGCCCTCCCCTCCCATTTCCTTTTATTTTCTTCTTTTTATTTCTTCCCCCATCCATATCTTTTCACGTCTCGGCCTTTGGTGACTTGATTACACTCCGGCTTGGCACATTCTACCCTTTCTTCACTTTCATTTTTGATTTTTAGTTTTAGTTTCTCTTTTTTTTTTCTCTTCTTTTTAGTGGCTTCCACACACTATCGATCGAGCATGGGGACATTGCTCGGTTTAAGTGTGGGCGAGCGATAACTTAGTCTAGATTAGTTTTATTTCGTAATTTTTTCGAAAAAATTAAAAATTCCTAAAAAATTGAAAATTTTCATAAAAAACCAAAAAGATTTTCTTTTGTGTCTTTTCCTTTTGTGTGTTTGTGTCGTATATTTGTTGTGTTGTGTGTTTTGCCTCTCCATTTCCTTGCAGGTTGCTTAATCGTCGTGAATCTTGGAAAGCTTTTGACATCCGGTATTATCATTCTATCTCTTTCTCCTTTTTCCTTTTTGTGGAGTTTGGAGGATGTTTTGTGATGGTGTATGCTCGGGTGGAGCTTTTTGGAGTTTGTGGTTGATGTGGTTGCTTGTTTGGATGTTTCCGAGTGGTGATTGTTTATTTTGTGTGTTTGTTTTATTTTGTTTGTCTCATTTTCTTTTGTCTTTGTTTTGTCTTGTATAGTTTGTGAGTCTAGTGTAGAAAATGTTTTCAAAAACCCGGTTTTGAGGCTAGTGCGCAAGTGTTTCCTTTCCCTTTTTAGGGACATGAATCGATTGTTGGACTTTAGCCTAGTAGAATGACTTGAAATCAATAATTTCGTTGGTTCTTTACCTTGTGTCCACCTAGTCTACTAGGGATTTACTGCGGGATTTGCATTTTGACCACTTTGTCCACCCACGGAGTGAAAAGGCCTTGGTTGCCGAGTTCCGTCTCTTAGGTGACCATATTCAAAATTGTTTGATTAGTACAAGTTTTCCACCTTTTGTGGGTTTGAAGGGAAGGCGCCCCCGACATACCCATTTCCCTACCTTCTACACATTTCCACAAATAAGTTGCATCATCGAGGTTTCCACACTTGCTTGGTTGTGATGAGTGCATACAATACAAAATTTGGCCAAAAGGGCAAACCAAGAAAGAAAAGAAAGAAAGAAGAAAAAGAAAAGGCACAACAAATCAAAAACAAAATACAAAAGAAGAAAAAGAAATGGCATAGCAACTCAAAAGCAAAATACAAAAGAAAAATGCCAAAGAAAATCGTTTCATAAAAAGATCTTACCTCCTCAAAAATAAGCTTTTTACCGATTGTTATCGCGAAGAGCTTACCAAAGGACCGAGTCCCTAGGAAGGATGATAGCGGTAATGGTCGGTATTTCCTCACTTCGCAACCATATCCACCTTTTTACTTGAACTAGTTAGGCTAGTTTTGAGCATGGGACGACCCTCTTGGCTTATCGCTAAAGAGGGCGGGGTTTCACTTTACCTACAGTGTCGACTAACTCCGTGGTTCATCCTTTTTCCATCCCGCCTATCGTCCCGTAGTACGTTCTTAGAAGATTAGGAGGACCTAGGTAAGTTATCAACGTTTTTATTGCTTTGTTGTCATGCTATTAGGATTTTTGTCCATTTCGGTTTGTATTATTAGCTTGGGAACGTTGTCACTTGCCTTGAGTCCTTAACCGGAGTTTCTTTCACCGCTTTGTTGAGGGAAGCGGTATTTGTTTCTTCTTGGATGCAACCGATTGTTTGTTTGTTTGTTTGTTTTTGTCTTTTCGTGTTCGGTTGTATCCACAGTTTTGTCGCAAGACCTTACTTGCCTTGCGGAGAGCACTTTTCCTCTAAGTGTTCTCGTGTGAGTTGAAAGGGCGTAGGGTGCGCTAATATCCGCTCGGTTAGTAGTCTAGTTTCTTTTAGTTATTAGTTAGTTCGTGCTTACTCGAGGGCGAGTAAGGGTTAATTGTGGGGGAGTTGATAAGTGTGTTATGTAGTGCTTATTTCTTGTGTTTGGTCCCATTTTCCCTTGTGGAATCGCTCTTTGGAGTGGTTTCGAGGCTACTTACGCTTCTTCTAGCTTGTTTTAGGTTCCTTAGGCCTATCTTGGAGAAATGGAACGATTCCCACTCGTTTTCGACGCATAGGGAGCCAATGAAGAGAAGCGATGATGACTCGGTGGCTTAGAATTGATCCCGAGTCCCATGGAGCCCACTTGATGATATCCCGAGCACCGAGCATCGATAAGAAGCCTAGGAAGAGCAAACAAGGACCCATCCCGGTCGGGAACACATCCATCACGACCGGGATGAGAAGACGAGAAAGACAGCTTCCTGTGGGGCCATCCCGACCGATAAGAGCATAATCCTACCCGGTATTATGCATAATCCCGCCCGATATTGTGCATGATCCCGACCGTGATGGTCCGTCACGACTGGGAAGGGCCCAGCTCCTACGAAACTTCATTTTCTCGCCTCCCTTATTCTTGTAACTCTATATATACCCCCCCCCCTGTATTGTTTTAAGGACTCTACCGACCTTACCCTACCTTAGATTACAAAACCCTAGACCACTTTAGGTTAGATTAGCTTAGATTAGTGTAGATTAGCTTAATCCTTCCTTAATCACTCTTCATTAAGCCTTAATCTTGGTTAGTTGTTCTTGTATTATTGGGATTCTTGAAGATTTCTACCAAGATTGACAACCTTGGTGGATGTATTTGGGTTTTCTTATTATGCAAGTTTTCATCTTTTCATCCCCTTAGTAGTTTTGTATAATCCTTCTCTTCTCTTTTCTCTTAATCTTTCATTATTAGTTAGTAAAGTTTGAATCTTTATCTTTTGTTTATTGTTCATCCTTGTTGGTTTTTCATAATGAATGTTTTTGTTATTATGTTTGTTTCTCTAGTTTGTGTTAGTCTTAGTTTGAATATGTGTGAGTAGTCCTCTTGCTAGGGTTAGTAGGGGGATTGGGTGTCTTCAATGGGTGATTAAGGGTTTGTGTAGATTGTTGGTGGAAGTTTTGGTTGCTTCTTAGTTGTATGCATAAATCATGTTTGATGAAATGCTTGAATGACTTGTAGCTGCAAATGCATGTTTTCTTGCCTTCTTCTTGTGACCTTGTATGTTGCTAGGATGGGTTTTTGTGCGAGAGCGGGAGACCTCTAGGACGGTTTTGGAGCGAGAGCCCGGATTATGCCTAGATAGCTCGACTACCCCTTCACCTTAGCTTTCTCTTGACCATCTTATCACCCTTGAACCCGACCTAATCCTAGTTCTTCCCCTTATTGATTTCCTCTTCATCTTAGCTATTATTCCTCTAGTTAGTTGAATGATTTAGCTTTAGTTGTTATACGTAGCTTATCCTTAGTCATAGTTTTATCCTCCTTCATTGTTTTAGTTGTTTAGCTTTGTTGACATAGTCTAGTTCTTAGGTGAAACCTTAGTCTAAACCCCTTTTCCGTCTCCGTGGATCGACCCGACTTACCCTAGCTACTTGTTAGGATTAGTTGATTTTATTTGGTGTCGGGATCCACGACAAATCCTAACATCATCTAGGGTCTCAGGTTCACAATGAATATTAGTCGGGTCAGGGAGTCAACTAACAAGTCAATAATCGAACTGCCTAAGATGTAGGTCCGGTCGGTACTACTACAAACTTTAGAACTAAACTTAACCTGCGGTCGCTAGAATTAAGCTAGTCTACCCAAAATATCGTGACCTAATTGTAGACACCCACGTTTTGACTGCCAGGTGTCTATAGTAGTTTCCGACAAGCACCCGATGATGATCGGACGCATACGTGCTTTAAATTACTCAGAAACGGGCTCAAAATCATTAGCATTTGGCTTGGGCTCTTTACGGAGTACATATCTCGCAAAACCAACCTCAAAATCAGGCCCAGTGGGTCGTTCCGAGTCAAATAAGACTAATTTGGGTCGATTCCGATACCGGGGGCAAAAGCGTCTTTTAGCGACCGAGTCAAAACCCGGTCAAAGATTTTCCCGAGACACGTGAGTCAGCCATGACACCTCACACGGCTGATTCATACTCCAATCCTACGAGAAATCAGCTTCACAAAATATTAAACAAATCCACTTAAGGATAGAATTCGATCTAAAGTAGGAATTCTATCCAAAAACCGAATCAAACACTCGACCGAGCTAGGATACTCGGCCGAGTAGCCTACCAACCAGCCGGTTCCCTTTCTTCCTTCACAAGAAAGCGGAATTCTCATTCCTCTCAAATTCCTGTATTTCCTATCCTAAGCGGTAATTCAAACTCAAAGCGTTTCTCCTAGCCAAGGTCGGGAACTCCCTATAAATAGCCCCTTGCACACACAACAATGAGACATGAATCAATTATTCCCATACACATACACTCATAAGCATAAAACTTAGCATCGAGAAAACCAATATTACAAAACCCGAAGGAAACCGGCCCCCTTATACCCGACACCCTTCACCGAGACCACGCCCGACACTAGACCGGCCGACTCTCACGTCCAAACCGAGCCACCACAACTCATCGACATCCACTCGACGCTCTTGTGCCCAAGCCACGTCCCGACGAGCTCCGATCCGAGTAAACTAAAACATGTAGGTTGAGGGTGTACCAAACCCGACTTCTCTATTTCTCTTTCTTCTTCTCTTTTCTTCGTCGTCCGTCTTTTCCTTTTACGGGTCTTCGGTCGTCTTTTTACGGGTCATTCGTCACTTTTTTCTAACATCGATATTTACTAAAAACTATTTTTATATATCGAACATTCTTAAAAATATGATCTCAACTCCATAGTTGAGTATTGTATCAAAAAGAATTATATTAAATCTCGTCGAAGCTAAGAAAATCGTTACATCTCTTTTTACAAAATACAACGATTTCAAACGCGGAGAGAATTAACATCTTTTCGTTCAAACTCTTTTTCTCAAACAATTTTGCAAAACTTTTTTTTATTCATTCTGAATATTCGATATCGATTTCATAATCGAATATCGGATACGACGAATATCGAAAAAATAAATCGAGTATAAATTAATTCATATTTGTACGCGATTTATCAAAATTAACAATTTTTCGAACAACGAGCGGAATCGGGACAGGCCCGCACGCGAGTCGCGCCCCTCACAGGCGACTCGCGTACGAGTCTGAAACTCGCGCTCCTTTTTTTAGCTTTTTTCGTTCGTTTTTATTATTTATTCTACGAAACGATTTCTAAAATTTATATCTTTTCTAAAACTATTCGGAGTATTTGATATTGATTTCGTAGTCAATTATCAAATATAACGAATATCAAAAATATTAGATCGAGTGCAAATTATGCGATATTTGTACGCGATTTAATAAAAGCATCAAATTTTCAAAAAACGATTTCAAAAACAGGCCGTCACGCGACCCGCCGGCATCCCAGGCGAGCCGCGCGGCTGGCTGTCACACGATACGCCCTTTCTTTTTTTATTATTTTCCGAGCTTCGTTTTTTATACAAAACAGCGTCTTTTAACGATATTTTTCAGATTTCGACTAATATTTTCTCGATCTCGCATGTTCATCATATTTGCTATATTTTTATTCACAATTCGATACTTACTCGTTTGTTCATCTTTTGTAGCAAATTCATTCTTTTTTTTATTTGTTTTATTATACTAAAACGAATCTCACATGCTAAATTCAACTTTGACGTTAAATTTTCATGCATTAAATCGACTTAGCAACCCGTTCAGTTCCTCGCATGCTAAGAAAAACAATGTTTGCATATCATTCATCGTATTACTAGCGCGCGTATTAAAAAAATCATTCGATATCCTAGTAGAGGCCGCTAATGTGCGGGCGGGGTTTGGTGTTCTAAGTGAACTTCCCAACACGTACCCTCACCCCTTACTCAGAACCGTGGTTTCCGGATGTCCGAATCCATTGGCAACGAGAGTCATTCAATACACGATTAACCGATCAAGTCGGCATCGGTATCGAAATGCAAAGGGACGAGCCCAGTAAACTCTAACATCGGAAATGGGCCGTATTTTGTATACGGCCCACTACGACATAGAGTGGGCTCGAACGGTTCCGAATAACCATAAAATTCGGTGGGGACTCCAACTTCGATTTAAATTTCAATTTGACTATCTTATATGGAGATTCATTCGCCTCCCCAAACCCGCGCGTGGCCGCGTCGGGGTGGACCTATGTCATGTCCACAATTTGGCGACTCCGCTGGGGATTCACTGATGTGTTACTGACCATCGGCATCCTCGGGGTGAGACTCGAATAGAAATCGTTTGACTAGTACAATACGCGTTTTAGTTTTACGGTTCATGCATAACCCCATATTTTCTCGGGCCGGTACTGGTGACCGACGTCCCACTATACTAACGATGTAGTCCAAATTGGATATGTCGAAGGTGTCCATTAGCCGATTCGTATGGGTTTTACGGCATGTTCTAAGCTCAACTCGACTTAGGAAGTCCGCCCCGATTCTCGATAGGCTGTGTACACTGGTATAGACCCTTTCAGACCGACCGAGACTTAGAATTAGAGCATACATGGCGTCGTTATACTGTTTCCATGACTACGTGCTACCTGATTTACAAGTCGTCTTTCAAAAACCGTCATTTTCAAAATTGCATCCTTTTTCAAAATATCCAATTTTCAAAACCCGGGACATATACCAAATTTAGGATCCACGATTTTACTCAAAATAGCCTATTTTTAGCCGGTATTATGCCCATTTCAAAAACTCCAAAATATTTTCGAAACATTTTCAAACCCGTAACCCGGTCCACCTTTTTCGTTTTTTCTTTCGAAAAAGGGCCGGTCCTCCGAATTTTTCTTCGGGCTTTCAAAACTTCAATTTCAAAACCTTCCTTTTCTTAGAACTTGCCGTATTTAGCAGTGTCGGGTCGTGTCGTAAGTCATAGAGGTCTCTAGCGTCGAAACTCCGTCGATCTTATATCACGGGTTTCCTCCCTATCCCAGTTCACCTTATTATACTAAGGCAAGGCCCACCTACGTAGGACATACTCCTAGAAGGGTCGGCCCGTATACACAATCGAGTCTAAAAGTCTGGGGAATGTCTCACGTGAACCTCCTTCCGAACAAGGCCCAGCCCACACAGCTGGATCTTAAAGGAGGCCCACCTTTCACAAGTCATCCGTCTAGATGTCTTTTTCGAGTCGTTTCCTCTCTAGTTTCCCTTTCCCTTGCTCGGGATGTACTTTCGTTCTAGGATTTAGACTAGTTGCTGACTACACAGTGTTCTTACAGACAGGCCACCTTTCACCAGAAAAATGACGCAACAAGCCATTGACGCGTTGACCCTTTCGTTGGCCAAGCTTCAAGACCAACTGACGAAAATGAGGGAGGATCAGATCGCCATCCTCACCCGGGTAAGCGCAGTTGAACAAGGAACTCCTAGCGGTGGAGTTGAAGACGATGGGCCGTTAGCTGAACTGGCCAGCGCGGTCCACAAACTGCAAGAACAGGTCCATACGACCACTAGCAACACCATCCACACGGAAAATGCTCGGGCTTATTCGCCCCTAACTGATGAATTGCCCGCTAACCTCAACCTAACGGGCCTACCCATGTTCGATGGGACTGAAGATCCGGTACTCCACATCCGGGCTTTTAAGGAGGTCATGGCAGTTAAGGGGGTCAAATCGACCATGTTCAAGCATCTCTTTGCTTCATCCTTGGACAAGCACCCGAGAGCCTGGTACTACAGGCTTGATTCCAAGAAATACAAAACTTGGGACGATGTCGCAACGGAGTTCGCCCGAAACTATTCGGACAATACTGAGATCCAGACGACCATGCGTACTCTGGAGGTCATGGCCCAAGAGCCAAAAGAGGGTTTCACCAAGTACCAACAAAGGTGGAGGGCCGAAAGTGTCAAGCTGGTCCACAAGCCCAGCGAAAAGGTACTAGTGCAGGCCTTTGTGAAAAACCTCCTCCCATCTTACCGGATCCATCTCCGGTACGCTATCATACCCAATTTCGCCACCTTAACCGAGATGGGTACAAGAATCGAAGACGATTTAAGGTTAGAGAGCCTTACTAAGGCCTCTACAAAGGGTTATCAAGGAGCCAGTTCGTCTACGGGCAAGCCCGCAACTACAAGCGCGGCCCGAAGCATCTTTGACGAGGTTAATCTTCTGGACACCTCTACTAAAAAGAACACTCCAGCCCGAGTATTCACGGACATAGGGACTACTTATGCCAACGCCTTACAAAGGCTATCTTCTAAGGGCCTGATCCAGCCAATAGGCCCAATGCCGGAGGTTCCTGTCGAGAAACGGTCCAAAAGCTACAACGCCCAAGCCTATTGCCACTATCACCGAGGCAACGGGCACGACACCGAAAAGTGCTGGAAATTGAAGCATCTCATTCAGGAACTAATCGAGAGTGGGAAGATACCACTACCCAGTGACAAGCCGAGTAACAAAAACAATCCTCTCGCTACTCACGCCATTTTCACTGGAGAAATAATCGACTGCACTCATCTCATTTCCCCTTTTATTCCCCAAATCAACGGGATATGGAATGACGATGAAGACGATGTTTATCTGCCTAAGGGGGAGACCGTCCCCATCACTGTCGAAGAAATCCGGAAGGCCAAAACCAAGGCCCTGGCCGGCACACATGTCATAACGGCCGGACCTTCGGCCCCGGAATCCATCACCGAACCATCCGAAACGGAATCCGCACCTGAAGAACCAAACACCGACACGGCCCTAGTCAAGCAACTGAAAAGGGTCCGGACTGATCTCACTATATGGCAGCTTTTGGTCAGTTCTCAAGAGCATCGGGCAGTGCTTACCAAGGCTCTCGATGAAATCAAAGTAGACTCACTGGTTACCCCCACTGAAATGGTAGCCACTATTCTGCCTCACCTCAAGGGCAAGTCCAAAGGAGAAGGCCCACTTATCACCTTCTCTGAATCCGATTTGCCACCATTTGGGACCACCCACAACCTGGCCCTATATATTACGGTGATTTGTCGGGGCAAGTATCTACCCATGACCCTAATCGATGACGGGTTAGCTGTGAATGTCCTTCCCTTAAGGACTGCTAAGGCTCTCGGCATTACCGAGGCTGACTACCTTCCTACCGCGCAAACTATCCAGGCTTTCGATGGGAGCCCAAAATCCATAGCTGGGGCCGTCAAACTAACCACCATAACCGGCCCAATTGAAAAAGAACTAGAATTCCAAGTGATCGATGTCACCTCATCGTTCAATCTGCTACTTGGAAGACCCTGGATCCACGCGGTCAAAGCCGTGTCCTCCACTCTCCACAGGAAGGTCAAGCTACCTTTGCAAGACGGGGTCATCACCCTTGAAGCTACTCCCATAGCCGTGTCAAGCTGCAACACGGCTGGTTCAATCGACCCGCGAGGCTTCAATTTTGTGGGAATGATCGATGAAGAGTATCTCTTTAGGCCCTATTTCACTACCAGCATCGACATAATGCTACAGAACTTAGGTTATCTACCGGGGGCTACCTCAAGGCCCAATCTCCCAGCTGGCAAGATCATCGAGGTCCTGAATGACGGAGAGTCTCGATTCGGGTTGGGCTACACCATGACCCAGGGAGATATGGACTGGACAAATACAATCAAGTTTGTCAATCTTGTGTTCGGAGCTATTCAAATGGGCCTCTATCAGCCCGCCCTCTCATATCCCGAGGCCAAATTGGCTCGGGAATGCAACTTCATCCCAGATGATATCTTTGCTCTCATCCAAGCCGAATCAAAAGAAGGCACGGATAACTCTGAGCCCATGTTGGGGCTCCTGTTCAGAGAAACTAAGATCGTCCCGACTCCTAAGGAAGAATTAGTCAACCTGATCCTCCACAGCAGCAAGTTCGATCCGACCAAGCTGATCTCTGAAGTCGGCACCCACATCGGAAAGAGGGCTTGGAGGAAGACGATCAAGTGGACCGACAGCGAGGGTCGAGTCTACAAGCTCACTACCGGTGAAGGGGACATGCAAGGCGACGAGTCTGAATCCGAGTCTGAGTCTGAGTCTGAGTCGGAGTCTGGGTCTAAGTCTAGAGGGTCCAGTACTAGGGTCGAGTCTGTAACCCCTTTTCCTTCAGTCGTTCCATTTGGAGCCTCGGAGTCTGTCCCGAGAGCACTCCCTATACCGCCTCTGACCAGCGATCAGATGGCTGCTCTCTTTGAGCTATTTTCAAAACTCTCTATCAATAATAACGATAACCGTTCTGCTTAGGACTTGTCTTATTTTCAAAACATTTTCAAAAATTTTATTTGCAATGACATTGAGAAACCCGACGAACAGGTACCGCTACCTCCGCATCTAGTCGAGCAACTCGAACAAAGGGAATCCCGAGATCCGGTAATCGAAGAAACCGATTCCATCAATGTAGGAACCCCTTTAGAGCCTCAGATGCTTAAGTTAGGTTTATCCCTAGACCCCGAGGAGAAACAACAATTCACGGAGCTCCTGCACGAATTCAAAGACGTCTTTGCATGGTCCTACAAGGACATGCCGGGAATAGACCGGGAGATAGCCGAACACCGTATACCTATCAAAGACGGGTGTAAGCCGGTAAAGCAAAAACTCCGAAGAATGAGGCCCGAATGGTCTCTCAAAGTCAAAGAAGAAATCGACAAACAATTCAAAGCGGGCTTTATCCAAGTGTCTGAATATCCAGACTAGGTTGCAAATATCGTACCGGTACCCAAGAAAGACGGAAAGGTACGAGTTTGTGTAGATTTTCGGGACCTTAACAAGGCCAGCGCGAAAGACGATTTCCCGTTGCCACACATCGACATACTGGTGGACAACACGGCCGACCATGCCCTTCTATCCTTTATGGACGGGTATGCCGGATATAATCAAATCAAAATGGCGGAAGAAGACATGAGTAAGACCACCTTCACTACGCCTTGGGGGATTTACTGTTACACCGTTATGCCATTTGGGCTTATCAACGCCGGCGCCACTTATCAACGGACCGCCACTACCTTACTACATGACATGATGCATAAGGAAGTAGAAGTCTACGTGGACGACATGATCGTTAAGTCCAAAGAACGAAGCGGGCATATTCCGGCCCTTAGAAAGTTCTTCACCCGACTACACAAGTACAACATGAGACTAAATCCGCAAAAATGCAGCTTTGGGGTAACATCGGGCAAGCTGTTGGGCCACATCGTCAGCCAGCGCGACATCGAGGTTGACCCCGCCAAAATCAAGGCCATTGCCGAGATGCGGCCACCTAAAACCGAAAAGGAGATTAGGGGGTTTCTCGGGAAAGTCCAATATATCAGCAGGTTTATTTCGAAGCTAACCATGGTATGTGAGCCCATTTTCAAAAAACTGAAGATAGGAGAGCGGTACTGTGGGACGACGAATGTCAAGCAGCTTTCGATAAAATCAAAGAGATTCTGTCATCTCCGCCGGTATTAATGCCTCCTCAGCACGGTTTACCTTTGTCGTTATACTTGACAACGACCGAGACAGCCATGGGGGCTATGCTAGCCCAGACAGTCGACTCAGAAGAACGAGCCATTTACTACATCAGTAAAAAGTTCCTAGAGTACGAATGCAAATATACGATGCTCGAAAAGACGTGCCTAGCTCTAGTTTGGGCCACTAAAAAGCTCCGACACTATATGCTTAGTCACGAAGTGCACGTATTATCAAGAATGGATCCAATCAAGTATCTGTTCGAAAAGCCCATCCTCAATGGTAGGATATTAGATGGACTTTAATGCTAGCTGAGTTCGACCTCAAGTTAGTACCGTTAAAAGCCATCAAAGGCCGAGTAGTAGCCGAGTTCCTCGCCGATAGTCCGGTATCTGAAGAGGGACATACCGATACTTGGGCCTTCCCTGACGAAGATATATTCCATACTGACACTGAGACATGGGATCTATACTATGACGGGGCATCCAACTTTCGAGGATTTGGTGTCGGGATTTTACTAATCTCACCACGAGGGGAGCACACCCCGTTATCCATCAAGTTAGATTTCGACGTGACTAACAACGCAGCCGAATACGAAGCATGCATTCACGGGTTGCAACCCGCCGCCGATTTAGGAGTAACGAACCTTCGGGTCTACGGTGACTCATCATTAGTCATCAATCAAGCACTCCAGAAATGGAAAACTCGGAACGCAAATCTCGTAGCTTACCAAGCGCGAGTAAGGGTTCTCGAGAAGCAGTTTCAAAAGGTGGAATACATCTATCTACCTAGGGAAGAAAACCAGTTTGCAGATGCGCTATCCAAATTAGCATCTTTACTGAATATCCCGGAACATCTGACCAGCATGCCGATTTGCGTCAAAAGACGGTCCGAGCCGGCATATATCAACGATATCCAAGACATCGAAATAGCTGATCCTGAACCTTGGTACCAGGCTATTCTCACCCACTTGACGTCGGGAGAATACCCTCCGGAATCCGAAAACCGGGCCAAGAAAGCCCTACGAAGATGGGCCACTCAGTTCATCCGCACGGACGATGGACAGTTGTACAAAAAGACGGCACAGGGGGCTTTACTCCTATGCATCAACAAAACGCAGGCCGAAAAGGTCATGGCCGAGGTACACGATGGCGAGAACGGCCCGCATATGAACGCCCATATGCTAGCTCGAAAAATCGCCAGACTCGGGTACTACTGGAATAGCATGGAAACTGACTGTCAGTTATAAGTCAAGCACTGTCACAACTGTCAGATTTTCGGCAACGTCCAGCATATGTCGTCATCCCTATTATATACTATGACTTCTCCATGGCCATTTTCAACATGGTGAATTGATATAATCGGGAAGGTAAACCCCTCCGGGACGGGAGGTCACTGCTTTATTCTAGTGGCTATTGACTATTTTACTAAATGGGTTGAAGCCGAGTCATATCGTGTCTTGAACGCCAAGCACGTAGCAAAATTTATCCAAGATAAAATTATATGCCGATACGGGATCCCGCACGAATTCATTAGTGATCACGGGACCCATTTCCAAGCCGAAACCGCTACTTTGCTAGCAAAATATAAGATTCAAAGACATACATCTTCGCCTTACCGTCCTCAAACGAATGGAGCGGTAGAGGCAGCAAATAAAACAATTGTCACCATACTTAAAAAGATGGCCGATAATTACCGGGATTGGCCGATAAAATCCCTTTTGCCTTATGGGGGTACCGGACATCAATCCACACCGCAACCGGAGCAACTCCATACTATCTTACGTATGGGATGGAGGCGGTCCAGCCGGTCGAGCTTGAGATACCATCCCTAAGGATTCTACTCGAAAGTCAAGTACCTAAAGCAGATTGGGTCCAAGCCCGATACGATTCGTTGATTCTTTTGGACGAGCGACGATCCCGAGCCCTTAACAACATCCAGATATACCAAAAAAGGATAAAACGGGCTTTCAACAAAAGGGTTACGCCCAGAAATATCAAAGAGGGCGATCTAGTCCTAAAATCTGTCCGGGCTTTGCTACCAGTCGACCCAAGAGGAAAATTCAAACCCAATTGGGCCGGCCCGTATCTAGTGAAGAAGGTTTTATCAGGAGGAGCCGTAATGCTGACAGACTTGGATGGGAACGAATTCGTCAACCCAACCAACTTGGAGCATTTGAAGCGCTATTACCCCTAACCTTATCTCAACGCATTTGCTAAAAGTTTATAAAAATTTGTCTTTTTATAAGATTTTCAAAAAATTAAACAAGTCAATGAGTTAGGATTACTGATCCTACTGTCGCACATCTCGAACTAATAGTCTTGATGTATTTCGAAAATTTCAAAATTCTACGTCTGAACTACGGTTGGTTTGATTCCACTAATCGTGGATACGTAGGCAACCCCTCAAAAGGGTACAACCACTGCATTAACGAAAAGACAGGAACGGTTTTCACTAATATGTCTTTTATTATTTCAAAAAAATGCCTCACGGAAAAATAAATCACACAAAAGTCACACAAAAATAGTAGTAATACTTAAATAATAAAATTTAGGAGACTACTCGTACATTTTGCCCTTCCCCTTATCTTCGACTTCGGTTTCTCTGTCGCCTGCACCGGTTCGATCCGAGCCCGTACGTGCTCGGGTAGTCTATCCTGAGGACCAAGTCGGTCCTTAGCTGCCAGTCTTGGGCCAAGTCTCCTTTCTAAATCCATCTGAGGGCCCACTCTCCCCCATGTACCTTTAGTGCTGGACCCTTTAGTCAAAGTCTTAGTCTTCCCCTTCTGGCCTGACATCAGGCGAACCATGGTAGCCGGGGTGTCGCCATCATCAATGAAACCTCGATTATCCTTAGCTTGTTCTCGGTGCATCAAGTCAAAGGCTTCGTCAGTCTTTAAAGCAGCACGGGCTTTAGCAGAATCTGCCTGGGTCCACTTCGTATAAGAATTTGATACCCAGATCGAGGGAGAAGCCTTAGAAACGGGCCAGGTGTGCCGGGTATACCATCTTTGCGCCCAAGTATCACACATCACGTCCGTTAACTAAGTAGATTCACTCACGACCGCCTCGATTTCCGGGATTCTTTGGGCCCGACCATATTGCCTAAGTATGCGATCGGGATAAAGATGAATCGTCTGCTTAAAAGATAGGATTAGTTGATAACGGGCCCTGTCTCGCAATTCTAACCAGGTCCAGACGTAAATGGGCCACCAAGGTACGGTCCAACAGATTAATGGGCCTCCATGGAAAGACAGCAGCTCATCCCAGAATTTTTGGGTAGTAAGACGAGAAAAGTCAACAGTCCGTCTTCTTGTCATCACTTGATTCGGGCGATATCGGCTTACATCTAGAGGAGGGTCCAAGATCGATAGCCTCTCAAAAAGCCATAGCTGAAAAGTCAAAATCGCGAAAAGTCAAAATCGCAAAAAACGAGAAAAACGGGAAAATCGAGAAAAACCGCGAAAAAAATCAAAGACCAAAAAATCGGAAATTGCAAAAAAAAAAAAAAAAAAAATTGCGAAAATCGAGAAAAAATCAGCCTACCTGTAGAAGACGGTGCTACCGGTCAGCCTGATGGACGGATCCCTCTTACGATTATCTAAGCCCTGGATAATCTCCCCAGTAATCAGCCAAGCTGGGCTGTGCTCTGTCTCAATCAGGTCAGCTACAGCGAGAAGTCTGACATGGCCCATGCAGGATAACAAATCCATATGACCCTCGAAGGCATAAACATGGAGCATGCAAAAAGTATAGGCCCTACGGCTATATACCGGCCTGACCCGGACGTCATCTAGGTTCATAAATTTCTCGGCCAGGTCGATCAAGGAAACTGTATCTCCTTCTGTCATACGAGATACCTCCATGTGAGAAAGCTCTAGGAATTCTCGTAATTTTCTCCTTATGTCACGGACTGAAAACGGGACGGCAGGGCAAAGAATGGGATTCCACCCCCCCCTACAGCAGCTATTTCCTCAAGAATGGGACAGATTTCGCCTCGAGGAAACCTAAAAACATGATAAGTATCATCCCAGTAGGACAGGCAAGCATCCAAAAAGTGACGATCCACTTGCATCTGGCGGATTATGGATAGCTGGGTGACGCCATTCTGGTTCAAAATAACTTTATCAACATCCCTGAAAAATCGGGACCAATCTTCCAGCATTCCGATTAATCGATCGATACCCATGATGGATTTCTAAAAAGAGGAAATAAGTTTCTCAAGGCTTGTTTTTTCTTTGAAGGGAGAAGAGAATTGTGTGAATTGTGAATAAATTGTGAGCAGGGAGAAGGCATTTATAGCATGAAATCAGATTCTCCTCCTCACTTTGGGATTCCTAATCCCAGGGGATTTAGCATACAGGCCTTTATCCTAGTATCTAGCTAAGTCATCCCGAGCATTCCTATTCCTTCTCAGAGTCAAAATACTTTATTTTCAAAATCCTTCCAAGTTCAGAATTTCAAAAAAAATCTTCTTCAAAAAAATTTCCCAGCACGAGTCATTTCTCCTGAAAAAATGTGTTACATACAAACTTTGCATAAATCATTATACAGGACAACTCAAGCAAAACCGTGCAATCAACTCCCCAGCGGCATCTAACGGGATGAGCCCCATATATGGGCGCACCCAAGACTTATACGACAAGTCCGATTCCCCACGAAGTTATCATCATCAACTCAGGTACATTTCTGGTCTCCGGCCGGCGGGCCCTTCACGCCAGTCTACTGGACTTTAAACGACTCGATCGGAAGCTGCCAGGTTTTAATCTTTGATTGACCTAGTAGCTACTCTGACTTTCGCCCTGTCCAAGCCTCAGTCAGAGTGGGGGCTCTGTAGACACCCACGTTTTGACTGCCAGGTGTCTATAGCAGTTTCCGACAAGCACCCGATGATGATCGGACGCAAACGTGCTTTAAATTACTCAGAAACGGGCTCAAAATCATTGGCATTTGGCTTGGGCTCTTTACGGAGTACATATCTCGCAAAACCAACCTCAAAATCAGGCCCAGTGGGTCGTTCCGAGTCAAATAAGACTAATTTGGTTCGATTCCGATACCGGGGGCAAAAGCTTAGCGACCGAGTCAAAACCCGGTCAAAGATTTTCTCGAGACACGTGAGTCAGCCATGACACCTCACACGGCTGATTCATACTCCAATCCTACGAGAAATCAGCTTCACAAAATATTAAACACATCCACTTAAGGATAGAATTCGATCTCAAGTAGGAATTCTATCCAAAAACCGAATCAAACAATCGACCGAGCTAGGATACTCGGCCGAGTAGCCTACCAACCAGCCGGTTCCCTTTCTTCCTTCACAAGAAAGCGGAATTCTCATTCCTCTCAAATTCCGGTATTTCCTATCCTAAGCGGTAGTTCAAACTCCAAGCGTTTCTCCTAGCCAAGGTCGGGAACTCCTTATAAATAGCCCCTTGCACACACAACAATGAGACAGGAATCAATTATTCCCATACACATACACTCATAAGCATAAAACTTAGCATCGAGAAAACCAATATTACAAAACTCGAAGGAAACCGGCCCCCTTATACCCGACACCCTTCACCGAGACCACGCCCGACACTAGACCGGCCGACTCTCACGTCCAAACCGAGCCACCACAACTCATCGACATCCACTCGACGCTCTTGTGTCCAAGCCACGTCCCGACGAGCTCCGATCCGAGTAAACTAAAACATGTAGGTTGAGGGTGTACCAAACCCGACTTCTCTATTTCTCTTTCTTCTTCTCTTCTCTTCGTCGTCCGTCTTTTCCTTTTACGGGTCTTCGGTCGTCTTTTTACGGGTCATTCGTCACTGTTTTCTAATATCGATATTTACTAAAAACTATTTTTATATATCGAACATTCTTAAAAATATGATCTCAACTCCATAGTTGAGTATTGTATCAAAAAGAATTATATTAAATCTCGTCGAAGCTAAGAAAATCGTTACATCTCTTTTTACAAAATACAACGATTTCAAACGCGGAGAGAATTAACATCTTTTCGTTCAAATTCTTTTTCTCAAACAATTTTGCAAAACTTTTTTTTTATTCATTCTGAATATTCGATATCGATTTCATAATCGAATATCGGATACGACGAATATCGAAAACATAAATCGAGTATAAATTAATTCATATTTGTACGCGATTTATCAAAATTAACAATTTTTCGAACAACGAGCGGAATCGGAACAGGCCCGCACGCGAGTCGCGCCCCTCACTGGCGACTCGCGTACGAGTCTGAAACTCGTGCTCCTTTTTTTAGCTTTTTTCGTTCGTTTTTATTATTTATTCTACGAAACGATTTCTAAAATTTATATCTTTTCTAAAACTATTCGGAGTATTTGATATTGATTTCGTAGTCAATTATCAAATATAACGAATATCAAAAATATTAGATCGAGTGCAAATTATGCGATATTTGTACGCGATTTAATAAAAGCATCGAATTTTCAAAAAACGATTTCAAAAACAGGCCGTCACGCGACCCGCCGGCATCCCAGGCAAGCCGCGCGGCCGGCTGTCACACGATACGCCCTTTCTTTTTTTATTATTTTCCGAGCTTCGTGTTTTATACAAAACAGCGTCTTTTAACGATATTTTTCAGATTTCGACTAATATTTTCTCGATTTCGCATGTTCATCATATTTGCTATATTTTTATTCACAATTCGATACTAACTCGTTTGTTCATCTTTTGTAGCAAATTCATTCTTTTTTTTATTTGTTTTATTATACTAAAACGAATCTCACATGCTAAATTCAACTTTAACGTTAAATTTTCATGTATTAAATCGACTTAGCAACCCGTTCAGTTCCTCGCATGCTTAGGAAAACAATGTTTGCATATCATTCATCGTATTACTAACGCGCGTATTAAAAAATCATTTGATATCCTAGTAGAGGCCGCTAATGTGCGGGCGAGGTTGGGTGTTCTGAGTGAACTTCCCAACACGTACCCTCACCCCTTACTCAGAACCGTGGTTTTCGGATGTCCGAATCCATTGGCAACGAGAGTCATTCAATACACGATTAACCGATCAAGTCGGCATCGGTATCGAAATGCAAAGGGACGAGCCCAGTAAACTCTGACATCGGAAATGGGCCGTATTTTGTATACGGCCCACTACGACATAGAGTGGGCTCGAACGGTTCTGAATAACCATAAAATTCGGTGGCGACTCCAACTTCGATTTAAATTTCAATTTGACTATCTCATATGGAGATTCATTCGCCTCCCCAAACCCGCGCGTGGCCGCGTCGGGGTGGACCTATGTCATGTCCACACTAATTAGTCATTAACCCGGTCGGTGAAAAGTCCTAATTGTGATACAAATTAATTAATCCTGGCCAGTAATCAATCAATCAGAATTAAAACAATATTCAGGCGACAGTTCATACGATTAAGAACAGGTCAATTTACTGTAACCCAATTAATAAACATCGATCCCCTTTAACCCTAGATAAAATTTAGCTACGCATATTGATTGTAATTAAACTCACCAAAGACGAATTGCAAATAAATATGATGAATACGAATTGAATTAAATTACGAGAAACAATAACAATTCTACGCTAGAAAACAATAAACGAAAACTGAAATTAAAATTACTACGAAAACTAAGAACGAATTAAGACAAGAATTCAAAGACGAAAACTGAAATTGAAATTTAAAATATCGATACCAAATAATTCAAGATCTGAAAAGGGAAGAACGGAGTTCGATGTATCTCGCGAAGGAAAGCGGAAAAGAACGTAAACTTCTATGCTAAGCAAATGAAAAGTAACGTGAATTGTGTAATGAAAGTAGAATGAAAAGTGTCTGTCAATCTCCTAAGAAAACTGATTTAAAGACAAATCAGTTAGACTTCCAAAAAAGGCCCAAAATCTAAGTATCTTGAAATTTAATATGCAACCCGGGGTAAGACGCACTCGATATTGCTCCAATTCTTGTTTAGCTTGGGCTCAAAGAAGGAATTGACCCAATATTCCACTACAGTCCAGTTGGGCGCGATTGTGACGCACTCGATCGAGTGCTATAACACCACTCGATCGAGTTGGTGCTGCTGGAACTCGTAGCAGAGTTCTTCTTTGCTTCTCGGCTTTTTGTATTCTTCTTCGTCTTCCGTTCTCGTCTCGGCTATCCGGGTTATTACTCCTGAATATGCTTGAAATTGTACCTAACCTGTAAAATAGCACGAGAATCGGCAGTATCGAATTTCTAATAGAAATCAACATTAAATATATAAATATGGAAGACGAAAAGCTTAAATATGGCTGTCGGGGGACAATAAATTACGATATAAAATACGTTGATCACACGCACAACCCCAGGCGCCTGAGTTTTGGTGCGCCTAGACTCAAGTGTCCATATAAGCGATGCAGACGATAAAAACTAAAAATACCCCTCTCACCTCATTCATTCGACACAACAACAACTTCTCATTCTCTTCTCCCTTTACTCATTACGAGTTTCTTAGCTTGGGCTCGCACTCCGACACCCAAAGCCAACGATCCACTCGATCTTACTCCCGATAAGCGAAATTGACGCTACTCCTCACTTTCAAGCACCCCACTTGATCCCGAGGTGCCTGTGTTCGACTAGCTACCCCGAGTCTAATAGCGGAAGCTCTGCCGGATTAGCCGCAGAACCAGCCACGGTAGCGGAACTCTGCCGAAATCACAAGGCAAGCTAGGAGGAGCCGCCCTTCGAAGTCGAATCGTCACTAGGTTGTCATCTATACAAAACTTTACATTTCAGTACTCTTATTATGCACTACGATAATGTCGAACGTGGACACTAGGTCCACAACACGTATTAAAGCACGTAATGTCCCAACTTCAACCATAAACACTAAAACACTCTAAATAGACCCGAGTAGTCCCGAGATCCATTCTCATCTACCCATGCATCATGTCCCGTTTAGCGTATACTCTGAGGGTGCAATTCCTCACTACGTGATTTACTTACATTTTGCATTTACTGCTTTCGTATGATTTATTGCTTTTATGACCATATAATCACATGCTAAATCACCTAACACGAAATTCAAAACATAAACAAGCTAAAACTGAACAAAATGATGGTCGGGTTCCGTATTAGTCCCGGTGCTCACAATATATGGTTCGACGTACCCCTACTAATACCGAGCCGACGCATCTTAAGCCGAATACCAGGTAAGGTATACCACGAGAACGAGTAATATCTGTATTACCATGTTAAAACTGATTTGCTAATACCTATAATATAAGTACTCTCTACTCTCCTACATGCATCTTTTCATGGCCTGCTTGTCACGTGAAATCGCATGCAAAGAACGTAAACGCACCTACTTCGACGATAAAGCTTACTTGTCCGACGTAGCAAAGACATAGGGTAAAACAATGGATGTTACAATACTTCCGCCGCAACAAGGGAGCAAGGTTATCAGCCCACTGATTGATTAGTAGAGGCCGCTACGTGCGGGTGGGATTGGGTATCGATGTCTAACGGACGTTGGCTTCCCAATACGTACCCTCACCTCTTACTAAGAATCGACGGTTTCCGGATGTCCGAAACCATTGGCAATGAGAGTCATTCCAGGCATGGAGTGCTTTAGGGGACAAGTCTTTATCTTTAGGTCCCGTGCCACCCAACTTTGAGCCGGCTAGGGATCAAAGTTGACTTGAACGGTTTCTAAGTCCCCGTAATTGACTCGGTGGCGACTCCACAAATCGGCAATGAATTTGGTTCACTAAAAGGTCGCCTTACCAAGCATATCGGCCTTTAAACATTTACAACCACGACTCGATCGATTCCAACGGAAACACGGGTGCCTGCACCTGTCTAGTACAAGTCCGAATCATCAACCGAATCGAGGTCTGAAACATCACCCCGAACGCGACATCGGACCGGCCCCCGACCGGGAGGGGGCCGCGTGGGTGGCCGCCGCGATGAAACCGGGTCAGTCCTGCGTGGGGTGCCGAGCAGTGCGGACGGACATCCATACTTGGATGCCTTCCATTGTATCACAATGGAGCCCTTCCAAATTGTCTATCCAGGTGACTCTATTCATGTTGTACCTCTGCCTGAGACACGCATGAAAGTATGTAGTATTAGAATCCCCATCTTTTATCCAATGCGCTTTTGCCTTCTGCTTTAGGAAACTATTCCTGTCATTCTGTAATGTTCTTACTTTCTGAAGCAATTGGACTTCCTCAGTAATAACCACACTATCAGAAGGTCTAAGAGTGCGTTTGGATAAGGGGAAATGGAGGGAAAGGGAGGGATGGACTATCCTTTGTTTGGATACCATTTAGGAAGGGAGAGAAATTGAGGGGGAAGGAAATAGACGGATGAGATTTATTCATTTTAGTGTAAATTAAAATCTTGCCAACTTAGGCAAGATTTGGAAGGAAAATGGGTGTCTTTCCATTAATTACAAAGTTAATAATTTGTCCTTACTAACAAA
Source organism: Agrostemma githago (assembly GCA_958450325.1). Lineage (NCBI taxonomy): Eukaryota > Viridiplantae > Streptophyta > Magnoliopsida > Caryophyllales > Caryophyllaceae > Agrostemma > Agrostemma githago. The sequence goes on from OY288250.1 coordinate 20,093,883, forward strand.
ACGTATTCCTCCAACATTTTTCACTTATTCACGACCATTCACAAACTTTTTTTTTCCAATACTAGTAAATCGGGTTAGGATAAAAAAAACTTACGATGATTTTTTTTTCCCGATACGGGTGAGGATAAAAAAATCACGACGATTTTTTTTCCCCGTTACGGGTGAGTCATGCTAGGATAAATTACGACGATTTTTTTTCCGATACTTGTGTGTCAGGTTAGAATAAAAATATTACGACGTTTTTTTTTCTCGTTGTGGGTGAGTCAAGCTAGGATAAATTACGACAATTTGTTCTTTTTTTTCGATACTTGTGAGTCAGGTTAGGATTAAAAAAATTACGACGACCTTTTTTTTTCCCGTTACGGGTGAGTCGAGTTAGGATAAATTACGACTTTTTTTTTTTTCCCGTTACGGGTGAGTCGAGTTAGGATAAATTACGACGACTTTTTTCTTCCACTGATACGTGTGAGCTGGGTTAGGATATATAAGAAAACGTATAAAAAAAGTGATAGCATGTGTTTTACTCGAGAACTCGATACAAATGAAACAGAGTAGAAGAATTATGAAGGAACTTTACCAAAAGTACAATGTTGATCGAAAAAAATGTATTGTGTTTGGTATTCTGCCAAATAGCAATGGGAATCAGGAGACCCGATATGCGTTATTTCCAATATTGCAAGAAACTCAAGAATAATGTCTCTCCCTATCCCCACTGCCGAGATAATAAGACTTTAGAAGTCGAAGGGATCGACACTTTGTGCATTGGCGTGCAGAGTCGGCGTATCAAAAACTACAGTCTAACAATGGGTCAAAAGGGGGAAGTTGAAGAGCCACACGTCGGTCATCAAGCCAGACTTAACAACTGAAAGCAAACACATGAGGTTAAATTTATCTCGTGATTTCCAAACTCTTCTATGATCGCGTGTTCAATGTTTTGAAGTTCAAGGAAATGGCTAACATTGTTCACATTGACGAGAAATAGTTTTTCATGACTCGTTATAATGTGATCCCCGTTAATACCTTGCCGAGGACGAGCCTTTATTGTATCGTTCAACACAAAGCAATTGATTCGTAACAAAAATCATGTTCATGGTCGTTAGTTGTTTCTCGACCAACGTACGACGAAAATAGTGTTTGCTTGTTCGATGGGAAAATGGGTTGTTTCTCGTTCAAATATCAAGAGCCTGCCAAACGGGCAAGCAAAAATCGCTCATCGGGAACAATTGTAACTAAACCTATTGAGTCGATTACCAAAGAAGTCACAAGGGCAATGCTAATCGACAAAGTACTTCCATCAATAAAAAACAAATGGTTAGCCACATCAACTCGGGAAATTCAGATCCAACAAGACAACACTAAGCCACATCTAAAGGGAAATGACCCAAAATTTACGGAGCACGCCACATTAGGCGGATGGAACATTTAAGTTGTATAATCAACTATACAATTCATCAGATCTCAATGTGTTAGATTTAGGAATTTAGGCGGATGAAAGGTCCACTTGGGTCCAGCCGACCCTAGAGGCCAAACCCTATTTCGGGCGAATCCCTTTACGGGTAACTGCTAACCGACCGAGAGGAGGCCTATGGTAACATTACCACTCCAATAATATCATGGGGTGACATCACCTTAGTAATGTCAGCGCCTCTCCCTTCCTCTATAAATGACATACTTGGTAAGAGGAAGAGGGGTCGCATCTCACTACACACACATATATACTCATATATTACACTAACCTGGGCGTCGGAGGATACGCCCCGGGGGCATCCCCTGGGGCCAAAGTACAATTGTAGACACCCACGTTTGGCCGTTAGGTGTCTATAGCAGTTTCCTAAAAACACCCGATGATGATCGGACGCAAACATGCTTTAACGTACTCGAATATGGGCTCAAAATCATTGGCATTTTGCTTGGGCTTTTTACGGAGTACAAATCTCACAAAACCAACCTCAAATTCAGGCCCAGTGGGTCATTTCGAGTCAAATAAGACTAATTTGGGTCGAGTCCGACACCAAGGGCAAAACCATCTTTTAGCAACCGAGTCAAACCCCGGTCAAAGATTTTTCCGAGGCATAAAAATCTGCCGTGCCACCCAACAAATCCGACTTGAAGTCCAAGACTACAAAAATCAGCTACAAAAAATATTAAACAATTCTGTTAAAGATAGAATTCGATCTCCAGAAGGAATTCTACCCAAGCACTCGATCGAGTACTGAGCATACTCGGCCGAGTACTCCTTTCCAGCCGGGTTCGATGCCTTTCCCACCAAGAAACGGAATCCTCATTCCTCTCAAATTTCTTACTTTTCCTATCCAAAGCGGTATTTCTTATCACCCAAGTTAAGTCACCTCTCTTAGCTTCAATCGGGGACCTCTCCTATAAATAGACCCCCTTGCACAACACAATACACATTCATTGACGACATCTACAATTCACAACACATTCATTAGCAACAAACACATCAATCACAAACACACATAGCATCGAATAACCGATAACAGCACCCGAGATCACGCCGCCTAGCCCCCAAAGTCCGGCCACCTCTACCCGACGCCCCATACAACTAAAAACCACCATAACTCACCAACATTATCTCGACGCACCCGTGTCTAAGCCACATTTCGACGATCTCGTTCCGATAATACAAAGCATGTAGGTTGAGGGTGTAAATCAAAATCCCGTCTTCTCCTTTCTCTTTCTCTTCCTCTCGTTTTTTTTTCTTTTCTTCGTTTGCGTCGTCGGTCCTTTTTTTTATGGGTCATCTTCACGTTTTTTTTTCTAATATCGATACTACAATATAATTTCTATACAAAACAAACGTTCTTAAAATACGATATCGACTCTATAGTCGAATATCGTATCTAAAAGGAACTAAATCAATCTCGTTGATGCTAAGAAAATCGTCACCTAGTCTTAAAAACAAAATATGACGATTTCAACGCGGAGAGAGTTAACATTGTTTTTTTTAAGTCCGATTTTCAAAACGATTTACAAAACACCTTTTTCAAAAAATCATTCTGAATATTTGATATCAATTCCATAATTGAATATCTAATATAACGAATATCGCAAATTTAAGTCGAGTATAAATTATGCTATATTTGTACGCGATTTAACGAAACTGTCGATTTTCTAAAAACAATCCCGAGAGCAGTCCGCCACGCGAGTCGCACGTGCCTCGTGCGAGTCGCATGGCTGCGGGAGTCGCGCGGGTCGCGTGGGTCCCTGAAAACCGTAACATAAAAAAACTATTTCGTCTTAATTCTTCAAAACCCTTTTTTTTACAAAACCGCGGGTTTTTCAGCATATTTCAGGTCTCGATAAATATTTTCATAACCTCGGTCAACGCGTGCCTAATCCATCACGCGAATTATCTTTGCAAAATCATGCATGTCATCGTATCTATATCTTTTATTCAATTTTGCAAACCGTTACTAACTTGTTTGTTCATATTTTTAGCGATTTCTTTTAACCATTTGTTTTATTATACTAAAACGAACTTCGCATGCTAAAACAACTTTGACGTTAATTTTAGATGCATTAAATCGACCTAGCAACCCATTCAATTATTCGCATGTTTAGGCAAAACAATGTTTGCATATCATTCATCGTATTACTAACGCGCGTATTTCAAAATCAAACGATATCTTAGTAGAGGCCGCTAATGTGCGGGTGGGGTTGGGTGTTCTTTGTGAACTTCCGAACACGTACCCTCACCCCTTACTCAGAACCGTGGTTTCCGGATGTCCGAAACCATTGGCACACGAGAGTCATTCAATACACGGTATCCGATAACGTCGGTATCGGTATCAAATGCTAAGGAACGAACCCGATAAACTCTGACATCGGAATGGACCATACTTTGTGCATGACACACTACGACATAGAGTGGGTTCGAACGGGCCCGAACTCCCACAAATTTCGGTGGCGACTCCAAATTCGATTTAAATTTCAATTCGACCTATCTCATATGGAGATTCATTCGCCTCCCTAAACCCGCGCGTGGCCGCGATGGGGTGGACCTATGTCATGTCCACAATTTGGCGACTCCGCTGGGGATTAACTGATGCGTGACTTACCGTCGGCATCCTCAAGGTGAGACTCGAATAGAAATCGTTTGACTAGTACCATACGCGTTTTAGTTTTACGGTTCATGCATAACCCATATTTTCCCGGGCCGGTACTAGTGACCGACGTCCCACTATACCATTGATGTAGTCCAAATTGGATATGTCAAAAAGTGTTCATAGCAGATTCGTATGGGTTTTACGACATGTTCTAAGCTCAACTCGACTTAGGAAGTCCGCCCCGATTCTCGAATAGGCTATGTACACTGGTATAGACCCTTTATAGACCGACCGAGACTTAGTATAGAGCATACATGGTGTCGTCACTATGCTTCCGTGACTATATGCTACTTGGTTTCTAAGGTCGTTTTTCAAAAACCGTCATTTTTCAAAAATTGCATCCTTTTCAAAATATCCAATTTCAAAACCCGAGACGTATACCGAATTTAGGATTCAAGATTTTACTCAAAATAGCCTGTTTCTAGCCGGTATTCTGCCCATTTCAAAACTCGAAAATATTTTCGAACTTTCAAAACCGTCACCCGGCTCGCCTTTCTGTTTTTTTCGAAAAAGCCAGGCTTCCCCCTCTCCCGAATTTTTTGGGCTTTCAAAAGAATCCTATTTTCCTCTTCTTAGGACTTCCCGTATTTAGTAGTGTCGGGTCGCGTCGTAAGTCACCGAGGTCTCTAGCGTCGAAACTCCGTCGATCTTACATCACGGGTTTCTCCCCCATCCCAGTCCGCCTTACTTGACTAAGGCAAGGCCCATCTACGTTGGACATACTCCTACAAAGGATGGCCCGTTTACACAATTGAGTCCAAAGTCTGGGGAATGTCTCACGTGAACCTCCTTTCAAACGGGACCCGACCCACATAGCTGGATCCTAAAGGAGGTCCACCTTTCACAAGTCACCCGTCTAGGTGTCTTTTCCGAGTCATTTCTTTTCTAGTCTTCTTATCCCTTACTCGGGATGTACTTTTGTTATAGGATCTGGGTTAGTTGCTAATTACGCGGTATTCTTACAGACAGGCCGCCCTTCACCCGAACCATGATGAAAGAAGCCGTTGATGAGTTGACAGCCTCGTTGGTTAAGCTAGAGGATCAATTGAGGAAAATGAGGGAAGACCAGATTGCCATCCTTACTCGGGTAAGCGTCGTAGAACAAGGAACTCCTAACAGTGGAGTTCAAACTGATGGGCCTTTAGCTGAATTGGCCAGCGCGGTCCGTAAGCTGCAGGAATAGGTCCACACGACGACCAACAATACCATCCACACGGAGAATGCCGGTGCATATTCGCTCCTGACTGATGAATTGCCCGCCAACCTCAACTTGACGGGCCTGCCAATGTTTGATGGGACTGAGGACTAGGTACTCCACATCCGGGCTTTCAAAGAGTTTATGGTTGTTAAGGGGGTTAAGTCGACTATGTTCAAGCATCTCTTTGCTTCTTCCCTTGAGAAGCACCCAAAAGCCTGGTATTACAGGCTTGATTCCAAGAAATACAAAACTTGGGACGACGTCGCAATAGAGTTCGCTCGGAACTACGCAGATAACACCGAGATCCAAACTACTATGCGTACTCTGGAGGTCACGGCCCAGGAGCCCAAGGAAGGTTTCACCAAATACCTTCGAAGGTGGAGGGCCGAAAGCGTGAAGCTGGTTGACAAGCCCAGCGAGAAAGTCTTAGTGGAGGCCTTCGTTAAGAATCTCCTCCCTTCTTACCGGGTCCATCTCCGGTACGCCGTCATACCTAATTTCGCCACCTTAACCGAAATTGATACAAGAATCGAAGACGACTTGAGGTTAGAGAGCCTTACTAAGGCCTCTGCCAAAGGATATCAAGGGGCCAGTTCGTCCTCCAGCAAGCCCGCAACTACAACTGCGGCCCGTAGCATCTTCGACGAGGTCAATCTGCTAGATACCTCATCCAAAAAGAATACTCCGACTCGGGTATTCACTGACATAGGGACTACCTATACTCACGCCTTACAAATGTTATCCTCAAAGGGCCTAATCTAACCGATAGTCCCGATTCCGGAAGTCCCGGTCGAAAAACGGTCCAAAAGCTATAACATCCAGGCCTACTGCCATTATCACCGAGGTAACGGGCATGATACAGAAAAGTGCTGGAAACTGAAATATCTCATCCAGGACTTAATTGAAAGCGGGAATATACCGTTTCCCGGAGACAAGTCGAGCAACAAGGAAAACCCGTTCAGCACTCACGCCATCTTTTCCGGAGAAATAATCGACTATTCCCATCTAATTTCACCTTTCGTCCCACAAATTAACGGGATATGGAATGATGATGAAGACGATGTGTACCTACCCAAAGGGGAAGCTGTCCCTATCACCCCTGAGGAAGTCCGGAAGGCTAAATGCAAAGCCTTGGCCAGCAACCACCACGTCACCGCCGGCCGGCCCACCTCGGAAACCGTCGCCGAGCCGGCCAAGACCGAATCAACCCCTGAAGAGCCCGGCACTGATACGGCTCTAGTTTAACAACTGAAGAGGGCTCGGGTTGATCTTACCATATGGCAGCTTTTGGTCAGTTCACAAGTACATCGGGAGGCGCTTACTAAGGCTCTCGATCAAATCAAGGTCGATTCACTGGTTACCCCGACTGAAATGGTAGCCACCATCATGCCCCATCTCAAGGGCAGATCCAAGGAAGAAGGCCCACTCATCACCTTCTCAGAGTCCGATTTGCCATCATTTGGGACGACCCACAACTTAGCCCTCTACGTTACGGTCGTCTGCCGGGGCAAAAATCTTTCGATGACCCTGATAGATGACGGATCCGCTGTGAACGTCCTTCCCCTAAGGAGTGCCAAGGCCCTCGGCATCACCGAGGATGATTATCTCCCAATGGCGCAAACTATCCAGGCTTTTGACGGAAGCCCAAAATCAGTTGCTGGGGCCGTCAAATTAACAATTATAACATGCCCGATAGAGAAAGAGCTCGAATTTCAGGTGATCGATGTCACCTCATCTTTCAATCTGCTACTCGGGAGACCATGGACTCATGCGGTCAAAGCTGTGTCCTCCACTCTCCACAGAAAAGTCAAGATGCCTCTGCAAGACGGCATCGTCACTCTCGAAGCAACCCCCATAACCGTGGCAAGCTGCAACACGGCGGGCCAGACTGACCCACGAGGATTCAATTTCGTGGGAATGATTGAAGAGGAATATCTCTTCAAGCCCTATTTCACCACTAGCATCGACACGATGTTGCAGAACTTGGGCTACCTACCAGGGGCTACTTCCAGACCATATCTTCCAGCTGGGAAGATTATCGAGGTTCTAAACGACGGGGGATCTCGTTTCGGTTTAGGTTACACTACGACCCCGGGACACGTGGACCGAACAAATGCAATCAAGTTTGTCACTCCAGTGTTCGGAGCTATTCAAATGGGCCTCTATCAGCCCACCATCTCGTATCCCGAGACCAAATTGGCTCGGGAATGCAATTTCATCCCGGATGACATCTTTGCCCTCATCCAGGCCGAGTCAAAAGAAGGTGCGAGTAATACCGAGCCCGTGTTGGGGCTCTTATTCGGGGAAGACAAGGTCATCCCGACTCCCAAGGAAGAACTAGTGAACCTGATCCTCCGCAGCAGAAGGTTCGATCCAACCAAGCTGATCTCTGAAGTTGGTGTTGACACTGGGAAGAGAGCTTGGAGAAAGACAATCAAGTGGACCGACAGCCAGGGTCGAGTCTACAAGCTGACTACCGGTGAAGGGGATAAGCCAGACACTGAGTCTGAGTCCGAGTCTGAGTCTGAGTCAGAGTCGGAGTCTGAGTCCAAGTCTAGAGGGTCCGGTACTAGAATTGAGTCTGTAACCCCCCCCCCCCCCCCCCCTTCCTTTAGTCACACCTATGGGAGTCTCGGAGTCTGTCCCGAGAGCACTCCCTATCCCGCCTCTGACCAACGATCAGATGGCCGCTCTCTTTGAGCTGTTTTCAAAATTTGCTAGCAATAATAACAATAACCGTTCTGCTTACGACTTGTCTTATTTTCAAAACATTTTCAAAAAATTTACTTGCAATGACATTGAGAAACCCGACGAACAGGTACCACTACCTCCGCATCTAATCGAGCAACTCGAACAAAGGGAATCCCGAGATTCGATAATTGTGGAAACCGATTCCATCAATGTAGGAACCCCTTTAGAGCCTTAGATGCTTAAGTTAGGTTTATCCTTAGATCCCGAGGAGAGACAACAATTCATGGATCTCCTCCAAGAATTCAAAGACGTCTTCATATGGTCCTACAAGGACATACCGGGAATAGATCGGGAGATAGCTGAGCACCGTATACCCATCAAAGACGGGTGTAAGCCGGTAAAGCAAAAACTCCGAAGGATGAGGCCCGAATGGTATCTCAAAGTCAAAGAAGAAGTCGACAAGCAGTTCAAAGCGGGCTTTATTCAAGTATCTGAATATCCAGATTGGGTTGCGAACATCGTGCCAGTACCCAAGAAAGACGGCAAAGTACGGGTATGTGTAGACTTCCGGGACCTTAATAAGGCCAGCGCAAAAGACGATTTTCCGTTACCACACATCGATATACTGGTAGATAACACGGCCGATCATGCCCTTCTATCCTTTATGGACGGGTATGCCGGGTACAATCAAATCAAAATGGCGGAAGAAGATATGAGTAAGACCACCTTCACTACACCTTGGGGTACTTACTGTTATACCGTCATGCCATTTGGGCTTATCAACGCCGGAGCCACTTATCAACGAACCGCCACTACCTTATTACACGATATGATGCATAAGGAAGTAGAGGTTTACGTGGACAACATGATCGTTAAGTCCAAAGACCGAAGCGGGCACATCTTGGCTCTAAGAAGATTCTTCACCCGATTGCGCAAGTACAAGATGAGACTAAACCCTCAAAAATGCAGTTTCGGGGTAACATCGGGCAAATTACTGGGCCATATCGTTAGCCAACGTGGCATCGAGGTTGACCCAACAAAAATCAAAGCCATTACCGAGATGCAGCCACCTAAAACCAAAAAGCAGATAAGGGGGTTTCTTGGGAAAGTCCAGTACATCAGCCGATTCATTTCAAAGCTAACCATGGTATGTGAGCCCATTTTCAAGAAACTGAAGATAGGAGAACGGGTACAGTGGGACGATAAATGTCAAACGGCTTTCGATAAAATCAGGGAGATTTTGTCTGCTCCGCCGGTGTTAATGCCACCTCAACCCGGTCTACCTTTGTCGTTATACCTAACAACGACCGAGACAGCCATGGGGGCTATGCTGGCTCAGACAGTCGATTCAGAAGAACGGGCTATTTACTACATCAGTAAAAAGTTCTTGGAATACGAGTGCAAGTATACGATGCTCGAAAAGACGTGCCTAGCTTTAGTTTGGGCCACTAAAAAGCTCTGACACTACATGCTCAGTCACGAAGTACATGTGCCATCGAAAATGGATCCTATCAAATACTTGTTCGAGAAGCCTATCCTTAACGGTAGGATATCCAGATGGACTTTGATGCTAGCAGAGTTTGACCTCAAGTTCGTACCATTAAAGGCCATCAAAGGCCGAGTAGTAGCGGAGTTCCTTGTCGATAGTCCGATATCTGAAAAAGAACACACTGATACTTGGGCCTTTCCAGATGAAGATATATTCCGTACCGACACAGAGACATGGGATTTATATTTTGATGGGGTATCCAACTTCCGAGGATTTGGGGTCGGGATTTTGCTGATCTCGCCACAAGGGGAGCACACCCCATTATCCATTAAGCTAGATTTCGACGTGACTAACAACGCAGCCGAATATGAAGCATGCATTCACGGGGCCGCCGCTGATTTGGGAGTAACAAACCTCCGGGTCCACGGTGACTCATCTTTAGTCATCAATCAAGCTCTCCAAAAATAAAAAAACTCGGAATGCCAATCTCGTAGCTTACCAAGCGCGACGAGTAAGGGTTCTTGAAAAGCAGTTCCAAAAAGTAGAATACATCTATCTACCTCGGGAAGAAAACCAGTTTGCAGATGCGCTTTCCAAATTAGCATCTTTACTAAATATCCCGGAACACCTGACCAGCATGCCAATTTGCGTCGAAAGACGGTTCGAGCCGGCATATATCCACGCTATCCAAGACATCAAAATAACAGATCCAAAACCTTGGTACCAGGCCATTCTAAACTACTTAACATCGGGAGAATATCCTCCGGGAGCTAAAAACCGGGCCAAGAAAGCTCAGCGAAGGTGGGTCACCTAGTTCATCCGCACAGACGATGGACAGTTATACAAGAAGACGGCACAGGGGGCTTTACTCCTATGCATCGACAAAACGCAAGCCGAAAAGGTCATGGCCGAGGTACACGATGGTGAAAACGGTCCGCCCTTGAACGCCCATATGCTAGCCCGGAAATTCACGAGACTCGGATATTATTGGAATAGCATGGAAACCGACTGCCAGTTATATGCCGTCATCCCTATTATATACTATGACATCACCATGGCCATTCTCGACATGGGGAATTGATATAATTGGGAAGGTGAACCCTTCCGGGACGGGGGGGGGGGGGGGGGGAGGTCACTGTTTCATTTTAGTGGCTATCGACTATTTCACCAAATGGGTCGAAGCCGAGTCATACCGGATTTTGAATGCCAAGCATGTGGCTAAATTCATTCAAAACAAGACCATATGCCGGTACGGGATCCCGCACGAGTTCATCAGTGATCACGGGACTCATTTCCAGGCTGAAACCGCTACTTTGCTAGCAAAATATAAGATTCAAAGGCATACATCTTCGCCTTACCGTCCCCAAACAAATGGAGCGGTAGAAGCAGCTAATAAAACGATTATCACCATACTTAAAAAGATGGCTGATAACTACCGGGACTGGCCCGACAAAATTCCTTTTGCTCTATGGGGGTACCGAACGTCAATTCGCACCGCAACCGGAGCAACTTCATATTACCTGACATATGGAATGGAAGCGGTCCAACCGGTCGAGCTAGAAGTACCGTCCCTCAGGATTTTACTCGAAAGTCAGGTATCTGAGGAAGATTGGGTCCAAGCCCGATATGACTTGCTAGTTCTTTTGGACGAACGGCGATCCCGGGCCCTTAACAATATTCAGATATATCAAAAGAGAATACAACGGGCTTTCAACAAAAGAGTTAGTCCCAGAAATATCAAAGAAGGGGATCTAGTCCTAAAATCTGTCCGGGACTTACTACTAGTCGACCCAAGAGAGAAATTCAAACCCAATTGGGCCAGGCCGTATTTAGTAAAGAAGATCCTATCAGGAGGAGCAGTGATGCTGACAGACTTGGATGGAAACAAATTCATCAACCCAACCAACTTGGACCAGTTGAAACGCTACTACCTCTAAACCTTATCTCAATGTCATTTGCTAAAAGTTTATAAAAATTAGTCTTTTTATAGATTTTCAAAAAAATATAAGCAAGTCAATAAGTTAGGATTACTTATCCTACTTTCGCACATCTCGAACTAATAGTCTTGATGTATTTCGAAAATTGCAAAAAAAAAAACTTTTTTTTTAACTACGTTTGGTTTGATTCCACTAATTGTGGATACGTAGGCAACCCCTCAAAAGGGTACAACCACTGCAATAACGAAAAGACGGGAACGGTATTCACTAATATGTCTTTTATTAAAAAAAACGATGAACTCGGGAATTTCAAAAATACATCACACAGAAAAACAAACAACAAATAATCACACCACAAAAATAGTAGTAGTACTTAGATAATAAAATTTAGGAGACTAGTGCTCATGCATTTTGCTTTTCCCCTTGTCTTTTGAGTCACGCGGAGCCCGAGGTCGACGGGGCGGGGGCGAACGTTCCCGGATCACAATTGGAACCTCTTTAGCTCGAACCCGTTTCTTCGACAACGGGTCTTCTTCCATTGTCACTGGTCCAAGCCGAGCCCGTACATGCTCGGGTAGTCTGTCTCGAGGACCAAGTCGGTCCTGAACCACCAGTCTTGGGCCGAGTCTCCTCTCCAGGTCTGTCTGGGGGCTCACCTTCCCCCATGCACCTTTAGTACTGGACCCATCAGCTTGAGTCCTAGTCTTTCCTTTCTGACCTGACATCAGTCGAACCAAAGTAGCCGAGGTATCACCCTCGTCAAAGAAACCTCTGTTATCTTTAGCTTGCTCTCATCGCAACAGGTCGAAAGCCTCATCAGTCTTCAGAGCAGCTCGAGTTTTAGCAGAATCCGCCTTCGTCCACTTCACATAAGAATCTGATACCCAGATTGAGTGAAGAGTCTTGGAAACAGACCAAGTAGCCCGGGTGTACCATCGCTGCATCCAGGTGTCACACATCACATCCATCAGCTGAGTAGATTCACTCACGACCGCCTCAATTTCCGGGATTCTTTGGGCCCGACCATATTGTCTAAGTATGCGATCAGGGTAAAGGTGAATTGTCTGCCTAAAAGATAGGATCACCTGATATCGTGCCCTATCTCTCGATTCCAAACCGGTCCGAACATAAATGGGCCACCACGGCACGGTCCATCGGATCAATGGGCCTCCATGGAAAGACAGCACTTCGTCCCAATATTTCTGAGTATTATGGCGAGAAAAGTCAATGGTCTGTCTCCTCGTCATCACTTGATTGGGGAAATATCGGCTCACGTCAAGGGGGGGATCCACGATTGATAGCCTCTCAAATAGCCAAAGCTGAAAAAGAAACGAAAAATATGATTGAGTGCCCACTGGAGCCGGAAACCGCGAAACCGCAAAAAAAATCGTGAAAAAAAAAATTGCGGAAAAATCGGAAAAAAATTGCGGGAAGAATCAAAAAATTGAGAAATCAAAAAAATCCAAGGCAATATACCTGTAGAAGACGGGTACTCTCAGTCAAACGGATCGACGAATCCCTCTTACGATTATCCAAACCTTGGATAATTTCTCCGGTAATCAGTCAAGCCGGACTGTGCTCCGTTTCCATCAAGTCAACCACAGTGAAAAGTCGGACATGGCCCATGCACGATAACAGATCCATATGACCTTCGAAGGCATAATCATGGAGCATACAAAAAGCAAAGGCCCTACGGCTATGGACCGGCCTGACCCGGACATCGTGTGGATTCATAAACTTTTCAGCCAGATCAATCAAAGAGACAGTATCTCCCTCCGCCATACGAGATACCTCCATGTGAGAAAGTCCTAAAAATTCCCGTAATTTCCTCCTAGGATCGTGAACGGAAAACGGGATAGCAGGGCGAAGTATGGGATTCCATCCTCCTACGGCAGCAATTTCCTCAGGGATAGGACAGATTTCGCCTCGGGGGAAGCCAAAAACGTGATAAGTATCGTCCCAATAGAACAGGCAAGCATCCAGAAAGTGACGATCCACTTGCATTTGACGGATTATGAACAATTGAGTAATACCATTCTGATTCAGAATAACTTTATCTGTGTCTCTAAAGTATCGGGACCAATCCTGCAGCATTCCAATTAAACGGTCGATTCCCATAGTTGAATTTCTCGGGGCTTGTTTCTCTTTAGAAGGAAGGAAATTATGAGAATTATGAGAAAAAACTAAGAGCAAGGATGGGTATTTATAGCATTAAGCCTAGACTCTCCTCTTTTTTTTTTAGGATTCCTAGTCCCAGAAGGCTTAGCATACATGCCTTATCTCAGAATCTTTAGCTAAGTCATCCCGAGCATTCCTATTCCTTTTCGGAGTCATATTTTCAAAAAAAAAATCCAAACAATTTTAAAAAATTTCTTTTCCCCAGCACGAGTCATTTTTACCTAAATACTACATGCAAAACTTTGCATAGTCGTGTACAGGGACGATTCAAGCAGGGCCGTGCGACTCACTCCCCAGCGGAAAGCCCAGGGCGGAATTTTTCACGGGATGGGCCCACATATAGGCGCACCCGGGACTTACACGACAAGTCCAAATCCCCACGGAGTTATCATCGTCGGCTCAGGTATGGTTTCTATCTTACGGCTGGCGAGCCCTTCCACGCAAGTCTAATGAACTATAAACGACCCGACCGGAAGTCTACCAGATCTTAATCCTCGATTGGTCTGGTAGCTACTCTGACTTTCACCCTGTCCAAGCCTCAGTCAGAGTGGGGGCTCTGTAGACTCCCACGTTTGGCCGTTAGGTGTCTATAGCAGTTTCCAAAAGATACCCGATGATGATCGGACGCAAACATGCTTTAACGTACTCGAATATGGGCTCAAAATCATTGGCATTTGGCTTGGGCTTTTTACGGAGTACAAATATCACAAAACCAACCTCAAATTCAGGCCCAGTGGATCATTTCGAGTCAAATAAGACTAATTTGGGTTGAGTCCGACACCAAGGGCAAAACCGTCTTTTAGCAACCGAGTCAAACCCCGGTCAAAGATTTTTCCGAGGCATAAAATTCTGCCGTGCCACCCCACAAATCCGACTTGAAGTCTAAGACTACAAAAATCAGCTACAAAAAATATTAAACAATTTCGTTAAAGATAGAATTCGATCTCCAGAAGAAATTCTACCCGAGCACTCGATCGAGTACTAAGCATACTCGGCCGAGTACTCCTTTCCAACCGGGTTCGATGCCTTTCCCACCAAGAAACGGAATCCTCATTCCTCTCAAATTTCTTACTTTTCCTATCCAAAGCGGTATTTCTTATCACCCAGTTAAGTCACCTCTCCTATAAATAGACCCCCTTGCACAACACAATACACATTCATTGACGACATCTACAATTCACAACACATTCATTAGCAACAAACACATCACTCACAAACACACATAGCATCGAATAACCGATAACAGCACCCGAGATCACGCCGCCTAGCCCCCAAAGTCCGGCCACCTCTACCCGACGCCCCATACAACTAAAAACCACCATAACTCACCAACATTATCTCGACGCTCCCGTGTCTAAGCCACATTCCGACGAGCCCCGTTCCGAGAATACAAAGCATATAGGTTGAGGGTGTAAATCAAAATCTCGTCTTCTCCTTTCTCTCTCTCTTCCTCTCGTTTTTTTTCTTTTCTTCGTTTGCGTCGTTGATGGTAGGGATTTGTCACGTCCCTAGCCGATCAATAAAACACCAACTAACCTAGTGGGTAGCTAGGCCAAGTCGGGATCGTATCCACGAGGACGATGATAAGTGTAGTTTGTAGTGCCTATTTGTTGTGTTTTGGTCCCTTTTTCCTTGTGTAATCGCTCCTTTGGAGCGATTCATGGGCTTCTTATGCTTCCTTTAGTTCGTTTCAGGTTTCCGAGACCAATTTGGAAGAGTTGGAGCGATTCCGACTCAATACATACACATTTTGGAGCCAACGAGATAAAGGAACGATGACTCGAGGCCTTGGAATCGACCCCGAGACCTCGGGACCCAATCCCGAGCCTCCGAGACCCGATCCCGAGTTCTGAGAATTGGTGCGAAGCCCATGAGAGGCAAGGAAGGACCAAAGAGCGTTTAAGGAAGGCATACAAGACCCTTCCCGGTCGGGATAATGGCCTTCCTGATCGGGAAGGGATGCACATTTAGAAGCGCCACTGTGGGTCCTTCCCGGTCGGGTTGAGCCCTTCCCGATCGGGATGGCAGAACCCTTCCCGATCGGGATGATCCGTCCCGGTCGGGATGGGCTACAGCTCACCCGCATTTCTTCTTTTCTTCTCCTTCATTCTTGTACCCATATATATACTCCCTTCTTGTAATTTTAAGGGATCTGATGTGAGTTTAGACTCTCTTAAGCCTCCAAAAACCCTAGATTTACTCTCACTCATTAGTTTTAATCTTCCCTTAATCTTAGTTAATCCTTAGTTAATTATTGTAATTAGTTCTTGTATTAAGAGGATACTTGAAGAATTCTCCAAGATTGACAACCTGGGGTTTTATTTGGGTTCTTATTTATACAAGATTGCATCGTTTCATCTCCTTAGTATTGGTATAATCTTTCTTACTCTTAATCTTGTTTATTTAATCTTGTTTGAATCTTTTCATATTGTTAGTATCATTGTTCTTGTTAATCATTATGGATGTTTGTTTAGTGATAATATTTTCTCTTGTTATGGTTGTTTTATTCTTGATAACGAGTGAGTAGTCTTCTTGTGGGGTTAGTAGGGGGATTAGGGGTAGATTATGGATGATTAGGGTTGATTAAGGGGAAAAGGTTATATCTTTGTTGTTAGTCACATTGTAGGCACTCTATGTGTTTGTTGATATGCTTGTGTGAGTTGTAGTGGCCATGCTTCCCATGCTTGTGTTCATCTTCTCATTGATTGCTTATGTTGTGGAAATGTTGAGAATAGTTTAGTCGCGAGAGCGCGGACTAGGGTCTAAGTTGCGAGAGCCCGGAACCACCTTGACATCGGTCTAAGTTGCGAGAGCCCGGACCGACTCTAGTGACTAGGAGGCACCTATACCCTTGATCACCTCAATTACCCTTCTACTCCTATGAACCCGACCTACCCCACTTCTTTTCATATTTGATCCATCGTCTTAGTTAGTCATAGTTCTTCTAGTTTATTTATTAGATCGATCATTAGTCTAGTTCTTACTCTTCCTCCTTAATAGTTTTCCATTTATCGCTTCTTTGTGTTTGTTTGGTAATCTAGTCTCGTTGTAGGCCGACCTAGTCTAAACCTTGATATACCGTCCTCGTGGATACGATCCCGACTTACCCTAGCTACTCACTAGGTTAGTCAGTGTTATATTGATCGGCTAGGGACGTGACAAATCCTTACCATCAATTTGGCGCCGTTGCCGGGGACGGTGCATTGTTTAGACTTAGTTTGCTTATTCCTAGACTTAGTTACCCCTCTTTGTGCTCTCCCATCTTCTCTTGTGAATATTCTCTTGATTTTTCTTCTTTCCTTAGTGTTATCTCGTCTTTTTCTCTTTGTCTCTAGTTGTGTTTGCTATTGTCGTTGCCTAGTGCCCATAAAGCACTAGGTGTTCTTACGTTTGTTCTAGTGTGTAGTGTATGCCTAGGAGGGGAGGCGACTTCTATCTCTTTAATCCAGAGCCGGAGAGACTCTTTCGAGCCTTTCGCCAACGGACGATTAATCGGGTTAGAACCTCTCAATCGAGTGCAAGCAATACTCATCAAGGGCAAGCCCAAAGAGCCGACTTGAACATTTCACCTCGAGAGACGGCCGGAGGGACCTTCATCAATCCCTTCGGTGATTCTTCTCCTAGTTCCCCCTCTTCATCTACATCAACACTCTCTACACCACCATCTTCTCCCTTACATCCAAGAATGCCTAAGTTCTCCTCTCACTCCACATTCACCAAGGATGTCTTGCCGGGACCGAGTGCATTACCGGAAGCCTATACCGGGAATTTTGTGGCAAAGACTCAATTTATCCAACTTGTGGAGAGGAGCCCATTTAGTGGTTTGCCCACCGAAGACCCGCACCAACACATGGATACTTTCTCCGATTATTGTGACGCTATATCTCAAACCGGGGTTACTCAAGATCAAATTCGTTGGGTACTATTCCCGTTTTCTCTTATTGGAAAAGCGAAGCAATGGATCAAGAGTCTCGATAGGGCAACCATGGGTATCGACACTTGAAAAAAGCTTGCCTTGGCGTTCTACCAAAAGTTTTACCCTCCGAAAAAGACGAACTTGCTTAGGGCCTCCATCACCGGGTTCCAACAAAGGGATGAAGAGAGCCTATATGAAGCTTGGGAGCGGTTTAAGTCTTTGGTAAGATCGTGCCCTCATCATGGACTCACAATGGTTCTTAGTGCAACAATTTTGGAATGGACTTTATGAGGACTCGAGAGCCATTCTCAACGTGGGCTCCAATGGTAGGTTTACCGAGGTCGATGACGACCAAACATGGGCGAGAATCGAAGAGATGGCGGTGCATAATTCGCAATACTCTAGGCCTAGGAAGGCTCACCGAGGAGGCATGCATGAGGTCGATGCTATCACTAAGTTAAGCATTGACCTTGGAGCTCAACTTAAAACACACATGGAGACTATTGACAAGAAGCTCCAAAGCCACCTCAACCAAGTCCAAGGCTCTAGTTCATCCCACCATCAACCGATTCAAGAAGTGAATGCTTTGGGGTTCGCACCTCCTACACCTTACTTTGGGATGTGCGACACTTGTGGAATCGTTGGTCATGACCCTATGAATTGTAGAGGGAGTATTGAGCAAGTGAACGCCTTCCAAGCGTTCAAGCAAGGTGCCTCCTACTCTAATCAATACCAAGCTTCCAATCAAGTCCCTCAACAACAAACACTTCAACATCAACAACAACAACGTCCCTATGTTCCACCTCCCTTACGGGACAACAATGAAAGTTACCAAGGTTATGTGGGTAACCAAAGACCCTTCAACAATTTCAAGCAAAATAACCAAGGCAACTTCAACAACAAGCAAGGGTTCCAACAAGGGAACTTCAATCAAGGTGGTTTCCAAGGAAACCAAAATTTTCAAGGGTATCAAAACCGCAACCATGGCAACAATCAAGGCCATCAACAAGGTAATTCTCATGGGTTCCAAGGGAACCGTCAACAAGCAACTCAAAATCAACAACAACAAAGCAAGCCTAGGAGCCGGTCTCCTACTCATGATTATGGCATTCCCCTCGCCATTACCGACACTCCACATAATCCATCGTCCCCACCTCGGGATTTTGACATTCAAAAGACTTTGATGGAAATACAAAGGAGTAATCAAGATTTGCAACAAAGTCAAGTGGACATGTCAAGGAATCATCATGAGCTCTTCACTTATATTCAAGGGGAAAACCCAATGAGAGATACCCGTATGAAGATACTTGAGAATCAAATATCTCAACTAGCTTCGGGGAGCTCCTCAAGGCAAAAGGGGCAACTACCTTCTCAAGGTGAAACACCGACATTTGAGCATGTAAATGCCATCACCACAAGGAGAGGTACCTCTTATGACTCCCCTCCATATCCTAATGAGCAAGAGCCAATGCAAGAACCGACAATGGAAATGACATCTCCAAATCAAGAAGAATCAAGCTTGGACAACCCAATTGAGGAGCAAGTCTTAAGGGAAGTTGAAAAACCCCAAAAAGACAACCCTCCCCCTCTTCAAGAGAAAGACAAGGGAAAAAGGAAAGTGTCCTTTGAAGAGTCCACCCTTAATGATCAAAACAAGTACCAAATCAAGTTGCCTTACCCATCGAGGCAAATGAAGACTAAGGTGGACACTCACTACGACAAGTTCCTTAGTATTGTGAAGAAATTGGATGTTAGTGTCCCGTTCACCGAATTACTTACCCAAATCCCGGCATATGGAAGATTTATGAGAGAAATCTTAGCTAGGAAGAGATCCGTCGACAAGGAAGAAACCGTAGCGTTCACGAGGGTGGTGAGCGAGCTTATCCAAGGTTCCACGCTTCCGAAGTTGAAGGATCCGGGTAGTTTTTCGATCCCTTGCACCATAGGCAACTGCTTGATCAAGAATGCGTTATGTGACTTGGGCGCGAGTGTGAGCATCATTCCATATTCTATTTGTTGCCGACTCGGAATGAAGGAGTTGAAATGTACGTTCCTCACCCTCCAAATGGCCGATAAATCATTCAATCGACCATTAGGAATGTTAGAGGACGTACCGGTACGAGTGGGGAAATACTTCATTCCGGTCGACTTCATTGTGCTTGACATGCCGGAGGATGCCAACACTCCCATTATTCTTGGGCGCCCATTTCTACACACCGCGGGTGCCATGATCGATGTGAAGAACGGTAGGATCACATTTGAGTTAGGCGAGGAGAAGATAGTGTTTGACCTCCAAGGCAACACTTCGCCTACTAGCGATGAGACATGCAATATGATCCAAGCCAAGAAAGACTTCGATCTAGGGGGTGAACCGGAACAAAGCTTGAAGAAGTACTCTTATGTACTTGATGATGATGACTCCGAGAGTGAGGAAGATGAGTGCCCATGTCATGGGCTTGATGACAAGTTGAAAAGCAAGGAGAAGGATGAGCCTCCCTTGGAGCCGCATGAGGACCGGTGGACGTTTGGGTATATCCCCAAGGACCAAAAGTACAAGTTCAAGTCGTTGAACTTGGAAGAGCGGGATGCCCCGGGAACGTCAAGGCAAGGCCATGAGGAGCCTTGGGATGTGGTCGGTTATATGACATGCTTGATTGAAGACTTCTTTAGGGCCTTCGACTTGTTCTTACGTGCCCTTGATGGAGATGGAACTAGTTTTGGTTGTTGAACAAGATTGAAGAAAGTACCATCTTGGTTTGACGGAGTTCCACAAGAACCGTCTCATTGTACATATCTCTTTCTTGTAGTTAGTTGGATTTTTGTGAATTCTTGTTATTTGGATTGATTGATGAGCGTTGTGAGGGAGGGAGTTTGATGTGTGTTTGAGTATTGCTTGATAGGTGAAGTAAGAACGCTCCTAGAGAGGATTGGCTGTGATATACCTTGGGTTGTAGGCACGAGGATCGGGTTTTTGAAGCTTCGAGCGAGCTTTTGGGATTGTGGAAGTTGAAGAAGGCCCATCCCGATCGGGATGAGGCGTCCCGACCGGGAAGGGTAAGGCTTCCCGACCGGGAAGGGTGCCTTCCCGATCGGGAAGGGTGCACCATATTTCGAGCTTCCTGTGAGTCCTTCCCGACCGGGATGAGGGCGTCCCGATCGGGACGGGTGAGGTAACCCGATCGGGATCAATCTTCCCGACCGGGAAGGTCCTCTGCTCCCCCTTTGTGATTCTTCTTCGCAAATCAAGTCCACCCAACCGTTTTATGCCCCCTCCCAACCTCCCTACTACTCCTTGTTCCTATCATATGACCCATGCACCTCACTTTACACCGAGATCCACATCAAATCCTACCCCCCTCACACCTTTACCACCTCTACCATGTGATGTTATCGAAAATGAAGCGGAAAAGCAATGATGAAGACAAGCACGTGCCTTTATTGATCTATGAGACGACGGAGAGAGTGAGTAGCTAACCTATGGTATGGCAACTATCCTTTCTTTTCCGTTTTTGTTGCTTGTTTTCCTTTGTTTATTCCCTTCCCCCTATACACTTATGTGTCTTGATGTCATGGTGGCCTTCGAGGCCTCGGTGGTGGTTGCTCCCGACTCCCGACGACGTGATTACGTCGAGAGTCAATCGATTAGTCCAATCTACAAGATTTTCACCCCCTTTTTAGGAGTTAGTCGGATTTGGACGGAATCCGGGCTAGGTGACTTGATTACACCTAGCCCTCCCCTCCCATTTCCTTTTATTTCCTTCTTTTTATTTTTTCCCCCATCCATATCTTTTTCTCGTCTCGGCCCTTGGTGACTTGATTACACCCCGGTCGGACACCTTCTACCTTTTTCTTCACTTTATTTTTGATTTTTAGTTTTATTTTCGTAGTTTATTTTTCTTTCTTTTGTCTCTCCGCACCATACGATCGAGCATGAGGACATGGCTCGATTTAAGTGTGGGGGAGCGATATTCTAGTATAGCTAGTTTTATTTTCTTAGTTTTTTCGAAAAAAAATCTTCAAAAACCCTAAAAATTTGAAAAAAAAATTCACAAAAATCAAAAAGATTTTCTTTTTGTGTCTTTTCTTTTTGTGTGTCATTGTTTCGTACATTTGCTTTGTTGTGTGTGTTTTGTCCCCCTTTTTCCTTTTAGGTTGCTTAATCGCCGTTAATTTTGGAAATCTTTGAAGATATCCGGTAACACCTTCTATCCCTCTTTTCCTCTTTATTTCTTGTGAAGTTGGAGAAGGTTGTGACGAGGTGTGCTCGGAAGGAGCTTTGTAAAGTTTGAGGTTGACTTGGATACTTGTTTGGATGATAGGGGTGGTGTTTGTTTTGTCTATGTGTTTTGTTTTACCTTGTTTTGTTTTTGTTACCTTTGTTTCTTTTCCTTTTGTTTTCGTCATGTCTTCATCTTGTGTTGTGTTGTGTGTCTTGTGTGTAAATGGTTTTCGAAAACCCGGTTTAAAGACTAGTGTGCGAGTGTTTACTTTCCCTTCCTAGTAGTATAAATCGAGTCTTGGACCTTAGCCTAGTAGAATGACCCTAAATCAATGATTTCGTTGGTCCTTTACCTTGAGTCCACCTAGCTTACTAGGAATTTACTACGGGATTTGCACTTTGACCATTATGACCACCCACGGTGTGAAAAGGCCTTGGTTACCGAGTCTCGTCCCTTAGGTGACCGTGTCTAGGGTTGTTTGATTAGTCCAAGTTCTCCACTTTTTGTGGGTTTGAAAGGGAATGCGCAACCCCGACTTACCCATTCACCTACCTCCTAAACATTCCCACACAAATAAAATGTAAATTGTTGATTCTCTCTTTCTTGTTATACAATCAAAATGCCAAAAATGCCAAATCTTGCCAAAAGGGCAAAGAAAAGAAAAGAAAAAGAAAGAAAAAAATGAAAGGAAGAAAAGAAATGAAGAAAAAGAAAAGGCACAAAAGCCAAAAAGAAAATAGAAAAGAAGAAAAAAAAAAAGAATGGCATGGCAAAACAAAGCAAAATGTCGAAAAGAAAGAAAATTCCAAAAGAAAACCCGTCTCACAAAAAGAAATCCTCACAAAAATACGCCTTTTTCGACTTTTGCCGTGAAGAGCCTACCAAAGGACCGAGTCCCGAGGAAGGATGATAGCGGCATTAGTCGGTCTTCCCTCATTTTGCATGTTTCCCACCTTTTTACTTGGACTAGTTAGGCGGTCTTGGACACGGGACGACCCTCTTGGCTCACGCTAAAGGGGGCGGGGTCTCACTTACCTACAGTGTCGACTAACATCGTGGTTCTTCACTTTTCCACTCCGCCGATCGTCCCGTAGTACGTTTTTAGAAAGTTAGGAGGGCCTAGGTAAGTTACCAACGTTTTTGTTGCTTTATCGTCATACTATTAGGGTTTAGTCCACCTTGGTTTGTATTGCTAGCTTGGGAACGTTTTCACTTACCTCGAGTCCTAAACCGGTGTTTCATTCACCGCTTTTAGAGGGAAGCGGTATTTCTTTTGTTTTGGGTGCAACCGTCTATGTGTTTGTTTGTGTGTTTGTTTGTTTATGTGTCTTGTGTCCGGTTGCATCCACAGTTTTGTCGCAAGACCCGACTTGCCTTGCGGAGTGCACTTTTCCTCTAAGTGCACTCGCGTGAGTTGAAGGGGCGTAGGATGCGCTAATACCCATTCGGCAAGTTTAGTAGTTAGTGTGTGCTTACTCGAGGGCGAGTAAGGGTTAAGTGTGGTGGAGTTGATAAGTGTAGTTTGTAGTGCCTATTTGTTGTGTTTTGGTCCCTTTTTCCTTGTGGAATCGCTCCTTTGGAGCGATTCATGGGCTTCTTATGCTTCCTTTAGTTCGTTTCAGGTTCCGGAGACCAATTTGGAAGAGTTGGAGCGATTCCGACTCAATACATACACATTTTGGAGCCAACGAGATAAAGGAACGATGACTCGAGGCCTTGGAATCGACCCCGAGACCTCGGGACCCAATCCCGAGCCTCCGAGACCCGATCCCGAGTCCCGAGAATCGGCGCGAAGCCCATGAGAGGCAAGGAAGGACCAAAGAGCGTTTAAGGAAGGCATACAAGACCCTTCCCGGCGGGATAATGGCCTTCCTGATCGGGAAGGGATGCACATTTAGAAGCGCCACTGTGGGTCCTTCCCGGTCGGGTTGAGCCCTTCCCGATCGGGATGGCAGAACCCTTCCCGATCAGGATGATCCGTCCCGGTCGGGATGGGCTACAGCTCACCCGCATTTCTTCTTTTCTTCTCCTTCATTCTTGTACCCATATATATACTCCCTTCTTGTAATTTTAAGGGATCTGATGTGAGTTTAGACTCTCTTAAGCCTCCAAAAACCCTAGATTTACTCTCACTCATTAGTTTTAATCTTCCCTTAATCTTAGTTAATCCTTAGTTAATTATTGTAATTAGTTCTTGTATTAAGAGGATACTTGAAGAATTCTCCAAGATTGACAACCTGGGGTTTTACTTGGGTTCTTATTTATACAAGATTGCATCTTTTCATCTCCTTAGTGTTGGTATAATCTTTCTTACTCTTAATCTTGTTTATTTAATCTTGTTTGAATCTTTTCATATTGTTAGTATCATTGTTCTTGTTAATCATTATGGATGTTTGTTTAGTGATAATATTTTCTCTTGTTATGGTTGTTTTATTCTTGATAATGAGTGCGTAGTCTTCTTGTGGGGTTAGTAGGGGGATTAGGGGTAGATGATGGATGATTAGGGTTGATTAAGGGGAAAAGGTTATATCTTTGTTTTTAGTCACATTGTAGGCACTCTATGTGTTTGTTGATATGCTTGTGTGAGTTGTAGTGGCCATGCTTCCCATGCTTGTGTTCATCTTCTCATTGATTGCTTATGTTGTGGAAATGTTGAGAATAGTTTAGTCGCGAGAGCGCGAACTAGGGTCTAAGTTGCGAGAGCCCGGACCCACCTTGACATCGGTCTAAGTTGCGAGAGCCCGGACCGACTCTAGTGACTAGGAGGCACCTATACCCTTGATCACCCCAATTACCCTTCTACTCCTATGAACTCGACCTACCCTACTTCTTTCTATATTTGATCCATCGTCTTAGTTAGTCATAGTTCTTCTAGTTTATTTATTAGATCGATCATTAGTCTAGTTCTTACTCTTCCTCCTTAATAGTTTTCCATTTATCGCTTCTTTGTGTTTGTTTGGTAATCTAGTCTCGTTGTAGGCCGACCTAGTCTAAACCTTGATATACCGTCCTCGTGGATACGATCCCGACTTACCCTAGCTACTCACTAGGTTAGTCGGTATTATATTGATCGGCTAGGGACGTGACAAATCCTTACCATCAGACGGTAAGGCGAAGTTTAGACTAGGTTGGCCTACAACGAGACTAGATTACCAAACGAACACAAAGAATGCAATAAAAGGAAAACTATGGTGGAGGAGAAGTATGACTAAGCTAATGATCGAACTAATAAATAAACTAGAAGAACGATAGCTAACTAAGGAGATGAACTCAAATATGGAAGAAAGTGGGGTAGGTCGGGTTCATAGGAGTAGAAGGGTAATTGGGGTGATCAAGGGTATAGGTATCTTCTAATCGCTAGAGTCGGTCCGGGCTCTCGCAACTTAGACCGATGTCAAGGTGGGTCCGGGCTCTCGCAACTTAGACCCTAGTCCGCGCTCTCGCGACTAAACTATTCTCAACATTTCCACATCATAGACAAACAATGAGAAGATGAACACAAGTATGGGAAGCATGGCCACTACAACTCACACAAGCATATCAACAAACACATAGAGTGCCCACAATGTGACTAACAACAAAAATATAACCTTTTCCCCTTAATCAACCCTAATCATCCGTAATCTACCCCTAATCCCCCTACTAACCCCACAAAGAAACTACTCACTCATTATCATGAACAAACTAACATTCACAAAAGAAACTAGAATAAACATCCAAACATTCATCATGAATAACAAGAACAATAACAATAACAATGTAAAATGATTGAAACTAGATTAAATAAACAAGGATTAGAGTGGAGAAGATTATACCAACAATAATATGATGAAAAAGATGAAAACTTGCATTAATGAGAGACCCAAATACAATCCCAAGGTTGTCAAGCTTGGAACAATCTTTAAGAATCCCTTAATCCAAGACTAATTACAATAATTATCTAAAGATTAAAGAGAGGATTAAACTAATGAGAGTAGCAATAATCTAGGGTTTTGAATGTTAATGGAGGCTTAAACTAGTCTAGGTTAAGATAAGATGTCTTAATATTACAAGAAGGGAGTATATATATGGGTACAAGAATGAAGGAGAAGAAAAGAAGCAATGCGGGTGAGCTGTAGCCCATCCCGACCGGGACGGATCATCCCGATCGGGAAGGGTTCTGTCATCCCGATCGGGAAGGGCTCAACCCGACCGGGAAGGACCCACAGTGGCGCTCCTAAACGTGCATCCCTTCCCGATCGGGAAGGCCACTATCCCGACCGGGAAGGGTCTTGTATGCCTCCAATAAGAGCTCTAGGGTCCCTCCTTGTATCTCATGGGCTTCCCGTCGATTCTCGGGACTCAGGATCGGGTCTCGGAGGCTCGGGATTGGGTCCCAAGGTCTCGGGGTCGATTCCAAGGTCTCGAGTCATCGTTCCTTTATCTCGTTGGCTCCAAAATGTGTATGTATTGAGTCGGAATCACTCCAACTCTTCCAAATTGGTCTCGGGAACCTGAAACAGACTAAAGGAAGCATAAGAAGCCCATGAATCGCTCCCAAGGAGCGATTCCACAAGGAAATGGGACCAAAACATAGCAAAATAGGCACTACAAACTACACTCGTCGTCGGTCCTTTTTTTTATGGGTCATCTTCACGTTTTTTTTTTCTAATATCGATACTACAGTATAATTTCTATACAAAACAAAGGTTCTTAAAATACGATATCGACTCTATAGTTGAATATCGTATCTAAAAGGAACTAAATTAATCTCGTTGATGCTAAGAAAATCGTCACCTAGTCTTAAAAACAAAATATGACGATTTCAACGCGGAGAGAGTTAACATTGTTTTTTTTAAGTCCGATTTTCAAAACGATTTACAAAACACCTTTTTCAAAAAATCATACCGAATATTTGATATCGATTCCATAATCGAATATCGAATATAACGAATATCGCAAATTTAAGTCGATTATAAATGATGCTATATTTGTACGCGATTTAACGAAACTGTCGATTTTCTAAAAACAATCCCGAGAGCAGTCCGCCACGCGAGTCGCACGTGCCTCGTGCGAGTTGCATGGCTGCGCGAGTCGCGCCCTTCTCGCGCGGGTCGCGTGGGTCCCTGAAAACCGTAACAATTAAAAGGCTATTTCATCTTAATTCTTCAAAACCCTTTTTTTTACAAAACTGCGGGCTTTTAAGCATATTTCAGGTCTCGATAAATATTTTCATAACCTCGGTCAACGCGTGCCTAATCCATCACGCGAATTATCTTTGCAAAATCATGCATGTCATCGTATCTATATCTTTTATTCAATTTTGCAAACCATTACTAACTTGTTTGTTCATGTTTTTAGCGAATTCTTTTAACCATTTGTTTTATTATACTAAAACGAACTTCGCATGCTAAAACAACTTTGACGTTAATTTTAGATGCATTAAATCGACCTAACAACCCATTCAATTATTCGCATGTTTAGGCAAAACAATGTTTGCATATCATTCATCGTATTACTAACGCACGTATTTCCAAATCAAACGATATCTTAGTAGAGGCCGCTAATGTGCGGGCGGGGTTAGGTGTTCTTTGTGAACTTCCCAACACGTACCCTCACCCCTTACTCAGAACCGTGGTTTCCGGATGTCCGAAACCATTGGCACACGAGAGTCATTCAATACACGGTATCCGATAACGTCGGTATCGGTATCAAATGCAAAGGGACGAACCCGATAAACTCTGACATCGGAATGAGCCATACTTTGTGCATGGCCCACTACGACATAGAGTGGGTTCGAACGGGCCCGAACTCCCACAAAGTTCGGTGGTGACTCCAACTTCGATTTAAATTTCAATTCGACCCATCTCATATGGAGATTCATTCGCCTCCCAAACCCGCGCATGAACGCGTCGGGGTGGACCTATGTCATGTCCACAACAGTTCACCTTGTAGGACCACCGATGACTCGTGTCCGCAACCGAGAAGAGCAGAATAGCCTGAGGCCGAGAACTCGCATTTCATCCCTAAACATTTGTTCTCTACTCTTTGTCTTTTATGGCTTTTTGTTTAACCTCCCATCATGCATGGGAAGGTGGTTATGGATCTCATATATATCAGGCTTGGGTTGGATTCGTTAGGAAACAATGCTTTATGGTAACTTTGGGAAGGAGATTGGTTAAGGGAGTGCACTTGTTCTCCTTTATCTGTAACCTGGAATTTTCAAATTGTTGGGATATGTTCAAGGGCTTTGATCACCCAAGTGTAGGAGATATATCTCCATTGATGACAGACTTATTTGTCTTACTATTCCTCTTTTCTTTCTATGTTGTTCTCGCAAGAGCGTAAGTACACTTGGTACCTGTCACTTCGCAGGTCGTAAGATTGGATAGAATTTGGAGGTCACCGGTGATGATAAGGCTAGTTCAAGCGCTCGTGCCCAATCTTCTGCTTTTAGCCATCTGACCCGTCATTGGATTTATTTTTCGGTTTTAGATAAGTATTTGTTTTTAAGTATATATCTTCATGTAACTTTTATAATTGTATTATTGCAAGAATCTACTTGCCAAAAAAAAGATATGGGAAGGAGTGAGTACAGACAATGCTCTTACAAGTGACCATTTGATTATTTTGATAAAAAAATCACCCACATGAGATGATCTTATAATTAGACCAATAAATATTGCGTAAAATTAGTAGACTAACGATACTAAGTACCCGTAGTTAGAACTTAGAAGTGGCAATCGGGTTGGTCTGGTCGGAAAGGGTTTGGGTCGGGTCGTAATGGATCAACATTCCTTTTGGTTTGGGTCGGGTCATTTCAGGTCAGTTGATCTGGCGGGTCAGGTCGGGTTGGGATTGAGTCATTATTGGGTCTAGTTACTTTATCATATTACTTCGATATTTTCTCAATAACTGTAACTTCTTTTTTTTACTATTATTTTGTTCTTAAGACTAATGTATGAAGGTAAACATTAAATCGTTTTCATTTGGATCAATCTAAAAGTTTAATGGTTTTCTGGTCATCAATCTTATCATTTGGGTTCAAATCGGATCGGGTTTGGATCACTGATTATCGGATTATATCGGGTCTCGGATCACAAGCGGATCGAGTCGGTTTCGGATGATTAAATTTTTGGGTTCTAACAAGTCGAATTTCGGACAGATTAGGTTGAGTTAATCGAATCAGGTCAGCTTTTGTCGGCTCCGTGGAAGTTGTTTTCGGACATGTAGATGGAGTGCTAAAGGACGTGGGCCACGTGGCCATGGCATTTTTGGAGGAGCAAACCATGAATTAAAGGAGATTTTTATTTCCTACTTACTACTCCCTCCTATTTAGAGTATTCCTCCCCAATTTTTTTGGGAGAAACCAAGGAGAGAGTAAAATAATAATAAAGGGGTAGATAAAGTAAGAGAGATGAATAGAAAGTGGGGTATGAAGTGTAAAAGTGGGTTATAAAGTGAGAAGGTGTTTGAGTTTAGGTGTGGAGGAAAAGAATAAAGAATTGAAGGAAGAATAATGAATAATTAAAAGTATTTCCAAAAAAGAAAAGTGGGAAGAAAACCAAACTAAGCTCAAAAAGAAAAGTGAGAGGAATACTCTGAATAGGAGGGAGTACAAGATACTTCCACCACGTAAACAGAATTAGCAAACAATAAAAGCAATGAAAATTCCTGAAATATAAAGGTTGATAAGACCATCCCCATCCAAGGGTCACCCTAATGGAGGTCATCCCCGTTTTAAAGTTTTAATCAATTTGTTAACCCTCACTCATCCTATACACTCCCATTCAGAAAACCATGACCTAGGTCATCAACCCAATCATTTTTTACTTTTCAACCCAATCATCTCTCACTTTCTCTACCCCACATATCTCTCTCATACTTTATTTTTTCAACTACCACTATATTTACATATATTTATTATTACAAATATTTTAATACCAACATTATTATTTTTAAAATAGTGAGGAGGTGTATTAAAAACGTACAATCAATTTTTTTAAAATAGAAACTTACAATTACAATTAAATTATTACAACTGATAAATGGGTAGCGATTACATTGATACATGACATCGGCATACATTGATTAAAAAAATACAACTTTAACGGAGTGCATAACATTAAATAAAGAAAATAATTTAAATACTTCCGAACCATGAATAACATTAACGTAATTTAGTCTCGAAAGTTCATCCAAATATGTTCAATGAGGTCATTTTTTAGGGCGACATGGGTTGGATTATCGCGAATGTTATCATAATTTTGCACGAACCGGTCTTGAGCTGATCTACGGCGACGCTGATATTCAAAAGGATTATCATTAGCTGATGTAGGATGATCTTCTTTGAACTCTCTGATTATATTTTCATAGTGGAGATATGTTTCTCGCTCATCTTCTACTATCATGTTATGCATAATGATACATGCAATAAGAACTTCTCCCATAATATCTTTGTTCAGAAGTAGACAAGGGCGCTTAATGAACGCAAAACGAGATTGTAGGACACCAAACGCACGCTCAACATCTTTTCGACAACTCTCTTGGCGAGCAGCAAATAATTTATGCTTCTGAATTTGCGGAGCAGTAATTATTTTCACAAATGTTGCCCAACCAGGATATATACCATCAGCGAGATAATATCCCAAGTTATACTCTTTTCCGTTTACCATGAAACAAACAGGTGGGCCCGATTCTTCTAAAATATCGTCAAAGACGGGAGAACGTTGAAGAACATTTATATCATTATGGGAACCCGGTGTGCTAAAGAACGCATGCCATATCCATAAATCATAAGATGCAACTACTTCCAAAATAATTGTTGCCTTCGAGCTTCTCCCAGCATATTGTCCAGACCATTGCGTCGGACAATTTTTCCACTCCCAGTGCATACAGTCAATGCTACCCAACATGCCAAGAAATCCACGTGCCTGGCCAATATGAAGTAATCTTGCTAAATCGTCTGCAGTTGGCCTGCGTAAATATTGAGTTCCAAAATTTGAAATAACACCTCGAGCAAAGTGCCTAAG
This sequence comes from Agrostemma githago, assembly GCA_958450325.1. Classification (NCBI taxonomy): domain Eukaryota; kingdom Viridiplantae; phylum Streptophyta; class Magnoliopsida; order Caryophyllales; family Caryophyllaceae; genus Agrostemma; species Agrostemma githago. The sequence goes on from OY288250.1 coordinate 20,124,650, forward strand.
ACTATCCCTTACGACAGTCTCACTCATATGCAAATATTCATCCACGGAATCCGCAGAAGAACCATACGCTAGGATTCTTATTGCAGCCGTACATTTCTGTAGAGCTGAGAAACCAAGTCTTCTATTACCGCCGGCTCTTTGTTTGAAGTAGTCATCACTGTCGGAAAGAGCGTTAACTATGCGCATGAATACATGTTTACGCATTCGAAACCTGCGGCGAAATAGCTCCTCAGAATAAATCGAGTTATGAAAATAGTCGTTCAGTAATTGCTGATGACCATCCTCACGATTCCTTTCAATATATCTCCTTTGTCGTCTAGGAGTACGAGTGAGTTGTGTATTAGATTGAATACGTTGGTTTATACGTTGACTTATGAGGTTGTTTAATTGCTCAGATTCTTCATCCACTTGAGATTCCCATTCATTATCTAAAATCTTATTTTGATTAACAACATCGTGATTTGAAGAATCTGAGCTACAACTTGAAGTAGACATTTTTGTTTGTGATATACTATGTGATTATTGTTTAGGAAGATTGAAAATGTTGTATTGGGTTTGATATCTATCACATGAGTAATGATAGGTATATATAACCATCTTTTTTTTCAAACCCGATGTGAAAAACTCATTTTAAATTTGTATTGCAACGGTCATTTTCAATATTACCCATTTTAAATTTGTATTGCAACGGTTGTTTTGAAAATTTGAATCTAACGAACACAATTCCAACGATTCAGTTTAAATTTTTATTTCAACGGTCATTTTCAAAATTTGAATCTAACACTTTTTCTGAAACCCGATTCCAACGACTCATTTTAAATTTTCAATGAACGGTCGTTTTCAAAATTTGAAACTAACACTTTATTTCAAACCCGATTCCAACGACTCATTTTAAATTTTCAATGAACGGTCATTTTCAAAATTTGAAACTAACACTTTATTTCAAACCCGATTCCAACGACTCATTTTAAATTTTCAATGAACGGTCGTTTTCAAAATTTGAAACCAACACTTTATTTCAAACCCGATTCCAACGACTCATTTTAAAATTTCAATGAACGGTCGTTTTCAAAATTTGAAACCCAACTACTTTTTTTTCCCCTTTCTCTATAAATAGAATGGGTAGATCCAATTATTTGTCATTCCAAATTTGCAAACTTTCTCCAAAAATTATTTTTCAAACCTGATTTCAACTTTCTCCAATAATGCGTAGAGCCATGACCAATGTCGAATGTGTCAGGAACTACCAATTCAAAATCGAACAAATTATTTCTGAAACACGTATGTTATTATTTGATCGTTTGACCAACATTGTAGTACCTGCGACCATATGGCGTTTGATACGAAGGGAATCATCATTGTCTACTACAAATCGAATTCTTACCAACTCTACTGTCCCCATTTCATTCCCAGTTTCCTCTGAAGTTTTTTCAAACGGTATGTGTTATATATATATTTTTTAAATAACATATGTTTATTGTGATTTTGGCTCAACAATTTTTTTTTATATAGATACTTGTAGACACCCAAAATTTGACCGCCAGGTGTCTATAGCAGTTTCCAAAAAAACACCCGATGATGATCGGACGCAAACATGACTTAGTATACTCGGACTTGGGCTCGGAATCAATAATATCCGACATGGACTTTTAGTGGAGTAAAAATCTCACAACACAGACCTCAAATTCAGGCCCAGTGGGTCGTTCCGAGTCAAACAAGACTAATTTGGGCCAAAACCGGCACCAAAGATAATTCCCGTCTTTTAGCGACCGGGTCAAAACCCGGTCAAGACAAACCCGACACACAAAAACGACCGGATGCATCCTCGAAACATGCACCAGGTTCGAAAATCAACCAAGCTCATCCAAAAATCAGCCAAAATTAATCACAATCAATTAAAATCAATCACAATCAAATTAAGGCTAATCAAGCCTTAAATTTTGCGGCTTGATTGATCCACTCGGTCGAGTGGATTGGATTGGCCACTCGATCGAGTGGAGCCTCTTTGAACCCGTCCAGGTTCATTCACGAGGGCACTCGACCGAGTGCACCCGCGCCACTCGGTCGAGTGACCCGGGGTCGGGGTTCCCTATAAATACCCCATGACCCCATGCACAACACACACTTCAACAACATTCATCCATCACAACTTTGAAGCTTGGAGCATACATCCTTCACCTACACCTTCACCTCTTTTACGACTACACAACACTACGACCCTAGCGACCCTAGGCAAGACACACAAAACCCGAGCCCTCGTCCCTCGGAGAACCGGCGGAGCATACACACACATATACACACCATAACTCGCATACATCCTCGATACTCCCAAGCCCGTGCCGCTATTACGAGTCCATTTCCGAGGTCCTTACTAAGCATGTATGTTGAGGGTGTCCTAAACCCCATCTCGATCTCTTTTCTTCTAATCTCATTTTCGTTTTATTTATCGTATTTTCGTATCGTATTTATAATCGTAATCATAGTAGTGACACTAGCATTAATATCGTCGTACTTTCGCGTCTTTATTTTTGTATCATCTTTTCTTTATCACCATTATCGTCATAATATCGCGTAAATACATTCTAGTATGAAAATTCGGTTTCGAATGCGTTGAACTATGATAATCAACCAAAAGTCATAGTTGAACGCATTCAATCCCATTTCCAATTAGTACGGAACCCGTTGACACGAAAACCGACGTCACACAATCCGTGAGGATTAATATCGACGTCGTGACGTAGAGGGGCGCAATTCCGTCACTAATCAAATTTTTATCAAACAATAACCTTTTCTACAAAATTCCGATAACGGTATTATAATCATATAAGACATGATTATAATACCGACAAACCGAGTTAAATTTAAATCCGTCAATATTTTTATTTGACTCGGCCAATCATCGATTTAAAACACATTAAAACAAACGAGTCACAACTCGTACAGGTGCCACTCGACCGAGTACACCTGCTACTCGATCGAGTAGCACCCATAAAAACGGGCAGTAGCTACGTCTAAGGACACACTCGACCGAGTCAGGCCATGACTCGATCGAGTGGGTCTTGTAGCCCAGAAAACCGAGAGCTTTTTTTTTATATCATTCGAGCCTCGTCTTTTTAAAAGCGACTTAGTCAACACGTGTAAAGTCAATCACGTAGCTTTTCCAAAATTCATGCATATCATGACACATAAACGATTTTGATCGACGGTCTCACACTATTAATTTCATGTCGACGACTCTTTAGTCGCATCCGACATATAATTAATTTAGACTCCATTTCTCGAGGTGATAAGTCGGGACAAGGCATCGAGGTTCGAGATCGGGCTAGCACCACGTCCAGGTCTCGAACCTCCGTCCCTTGATTAACATGCAATATAATGCGTAATTAATTAAGGTTCGTCCACCCACACAAAGTCACGGTCTAGTTTATACACGGGTCCGTTTATAATTATTGCTCGTCGTTTCAATTATATATTTCAATTATTCTATTTTATTGTACGCCGTATTGTGAATTCCGGGTTGTATTCCGCCCGTGTAACTTGTAATCGATTTATTTTTGCTTTGCCTTATTTATTTGCGTTTTACCGCTTTTAAATGAACCCTCGCATGCTAAATCACTTCGACAATAAATTAGATGCATTAAATTGACGTAGCTCACATTTAATTTGCATGTTTAGCTAAAACGCTGTTTGCATAACATTTCACCGAATTACTAACGCGCATATTAAAAAGTCAAACGATGTCCTAGTAGAGGCCGCTAAGAGCGGGCGGGGTTGGGTGTCCTTAGTGGGCTTCCCAACACGTACCCTCACCCCTTACTCAGAACCGTGGTTTCCGGATGTCCGAATCCATTGGCAACGAGAGTCATTCAATATACGATTAACCGCCCAAGTCGGCATCTATATCGATATGCAAAGGGACGAGCCCAATAAACTCTCAAACCGAAATGGGCCATACTTTGTGTATGGACCATGGCGATATAGAGTGGGCTCGAACGGTTCCGAATAACCATAAAATTCGGTGGCGACTCCATTTCGACTTAAATTTCAATTCGATCCTTCTCATATGGAGGTGCATTCGCCTACCCAAAACCCGCGCGTGGCCGCGTCGGGGTGGACCTACGTCATGTCCACAATTTGGCCATGACATATGGGATGGAGGCGGTCCAACCAGTCGAATTAGAAGTACCTTCCCTCCGGATCCTGCTAGAAAGTCAAGTACCCGAAGCGGATTGGGTCCAAGCTCGATATGACTCGTTGGTTCTTTTAGACGAACGGCGGTCCCGGACTCTCAATAACATCCAAATATACCAAAAGAGAATCAAACGGGCCTTTAACAAAAGAGTTAGGCCCAGGAATATCAAGGAAGGCGATTTGGTCCTAAAATCGGTTCGTGCCTTACTACCGGTTGACCCAAGGGGAAAATTCAAACCCAATTGGGCTGGGCCATACATAGTCAAGAAGGTTCTATCAGGAGGAGCAGTAATGCTGACGGATCTGGACGGAAATGAATTTGTCAACCCGACCAACCTAGACCAGCTAAAACGCTACTACCCCTAAACCTTATCTCAATGTCATTCGCAAAAATTTATTTAAACACTTTTTCAAAGTTTATAAGCAAGTCAATAAGTTAGGATTATTTATCCTACTGTCACACATCTTGAACTCATAGTCTTGGTGTATTTCGAAATTGCAAAAAATCTGCCCCCGAACTACGTTTGGTTTGATTCCACTAACTGTGGATACGTAGGCAGCCCCTCAAAAGGGCACAACCACTGCAATAACGAAAAAAGACAGAAACGGTTTCACTAATAATATTTATTTATTCAAAAAAAAAAAAACACCGATAAACTCGGTAGTTCAAAATTACAAAAAGACCACGAAAAAGCCACAAAAAGAAAAACACTACAAAAATAGTAATAATATTTCAAATAATAAAAGAGAGACTAGTCATATCCGGGCATCTTGCCCTTGCCTTTGTCTTTCGGGTCTTGAGGAGCCCGCGGACGTCGAGGCGGCGGCGGGGGCAGGCGTTCCCGAATGACAACCGGAACTTCCTTAACCCGAGTCCTCTTCTTCGACAGAGGATCTTCAGCTATGGTCACGGGCCCAAGTCGAGCCCGTACATGCTCCGGCAACCTATCCTTAGGACCAAGTCGGTCCTGGGCTGAAAGTCTCGGCCCTAGTCTCCTCTCCAAGTCGGTCTGGGGGCTCACCTCCCCCTGAGCACCTCTAACATTGGACCCCCTAGCTCGAGTCCTGGTTCTTCTTCTCTGTCTTGGCCTCAGACAGGCTACAGGAGCTTGAGTTTCCCCTTCAGCAAAGAAATCCCGGTTATCTTTAACCTCTTCTCGCCTGAGCAGGTCGAAGGCCTCATCAACCTTCAGGGCAGCACGAGCTTCGACAGTCTCGGCTTTAGTCCACCTTTCATAAGAATAAGACACCCAGGCAGAGTGAAGCGGCTTGGGAACGGTCCAAGTGTTTCGAGTGTACCACCTCTGGATCCAGGTGTCGCACAAAATGTCAGTCAGCTGGGTCGGCTCCCTCAAAACAGCCTCGTGCTCCGGGATGCGCTGAGTCCACCCATACTGCCTAAGTATACGGTCAGGATACAGATGAACAGTCTGGCTAAAAGACAGAATCACCTGGTAGCGCGCCTTGTCATCAGGTGCCAAACCCGTCCAGGAGTAAATAGGCCACCACGGAACCACCCATCGTATCAATGGACCACGATGGAACGTTAGTTCTTCCTCCCAATATTTCTGAGTAACGAGGCAAGATGAATCGGTAGGCCGTCTCCTCGACATCACCTGGTTGAACCAATATTCACTCGGGTTGGGGGGAGGATCAATCTTGGACAGCCTTTCAAATAGCCAGAGCTGAAAAGAAAAGGTAACGCTTATGAAATTCCAGGCAAATCAGGCGTTCGCATAAGGGCACTCGATCGAGTGCCGGGGTCACTCGATCGAGTGACACCCCTAAAACGTGGCAGAATGCTCCTCTACGAGAGCACTCGATCGAGTGCCAGGACGACTCGGTCGAGTGCCCTCCCTGTAGCAGTATATCGTGTAAAAAAAAAAAAAAAAAAAAAAAGCGATATACCTGCAGCAGACGGGTACTACCCGTGAAACGGGCTGACTCATCCCTCTTCCGGTTGTCCAAACCTTGAATAATTTCCCCCGTAATTAACGACGCGGGGCTGCACTCCGTCTCCATGAGATCAGCGACGACGAGAAGACGAACACTCCCCATGCAAGACAGCAGGTCCATATGGCCTTCAAAGGCATACACGTGTAACATGCAGAAGGCGAATGCCCTACGGCTATGAATAGGCGTAACCCGAATGTCATACGGGTTCATGAACTTCTCGGCTAAAGCAAGCAGAGAAATAGTATCCCCATCAGCCATGCGGGATACTTCAGCATGGGAGAGACCCAAAAACTCTCTCAGCTTCCTCCTAGGGTCTCGAACTGCGAAAGGAACGGCAGGGCGGAGTGATGGGTTCCACCCTCCTATGGCAGCGATTTCCTCAGGGAGAGGACAAATTTCGCCCCGGGGGAAGGCAAAGACGTGGTAGGTGTCATCCCAGAAGGTCAGACAGGCATCAAGGAAATGACGGTCCACGTGCAACTGACGAAACGTGAACAGTTGGGATATACCAAACTGCCTCAGAGCTACCTTGCTCGCATCCTTAAAACGGTGTGCCCAATCTTGCAGCATGTTGATCAAACGGTCGATACCCATGCTAAGTTTCTTGAGAGGAATAAAAAGTTTTCTTTTAAAAGAGAAGAGGAAGCTTTTTGAGAATTGTGACAAAAGAAGAGAACCAGGGTGATGTATTTATAACACCAAAACCCTGGAGCATCTCCTGCAGCTGTGCCTCTTTGGCCCAAGCGGGCCTAGACATACAGGCCCAACCCATGATTCTTCAGACACAGGAATTTAGTCATCCCGAGCAATCTGTCGAAAATTCACAAAAATTCAAAATTTTCAAAATTTCAAAAATTTCAAAAAAAAAAAAACTTCTTTCCCCAGCACGAGTCATTTTACTACCTACGTGTTGCATACATTCTATGTGACTTATACAGGTGCGACTCAAACAGAGACATGCAACCCTCTAAATCTCCCCAGCGGAAGCCCAAGGCGGCATTTTCCCCGGAATAGTACGGGATGGGCCCACATATAGGCGCACCCAGGACTTATACGACAAGTCCGATTCCCCACGGAGACACTATCATCAGCACAGGTATGATTTCTGACTTATGGCTGGCGAGCCCTTCACGCAAGTCTAACGGACTATAAACGGACCCGAACGGAAGCCTACCAGGTCTTAATTGACTTGGTAGCTACTCTGACTTTCGCCTTGTCCAAGTCTCAGTCAGAGTGGGGGCTCTGTAGACACCCAAAATTTGACCGCCAGGTGTCTATAGCAGTTTCCAAAAAAACACCCGATGATGATCGGACGCAAACATGACTTAGTATACTCGGACTTGGGCTCGGAATCAATAATATCCGACATGGACTTTTAGTGGAGTAAAAATCTCACAACACAGACCTCAAATTCAGGCCCAGTGGGTCGTTCCGAGTCAAACAAGACTAATTTGGGCCAAAACCGGCACCAAAGATAATTCCCGTCTTTTAGCGACCGGGTCAAAACCCGGTCAAGACAAACCCGACACACAAAAACGACCGGATGCATCCTCGAAACATGCACCAGGTTCGAAAATCAACCAAGCTCATCCAAAAATCAGCCAAAATTAATCACAATCAATTAAAATCAATCACAATCAAATTAAGGCTAATCAAGCCTTAAATTTTGCGGCTTGATTGATCCACTCGGTCGAGTGGATTGGATTGGCCACTCGATCGAGTGGAGCCTCTTTGAACCCGTCCAGGTTCATTCACGAGGGCACTCGACCGAGTGCACCCGCGCCACTCGGTCGAGTGACCCGGGGTCGGGGTTCCCTATAAATACCCCATGACCCCATGCACAACACACACTTCAACAACATTCATCCATCTCAACTTTGAAGCTTGGAGCATACATCCTTCACCTACACCTTCACCTCTTTTACGACTACACAACACTACGACCCTAGCGACCCTAGGCAAGACACACAAAACCCGAGCCCTCGTCCCTCGGAGAACCGGCGGAGCATACACACACATATACACACCATAACTCGCATACATCCTCGATACTCCCAAGCCCGTGCCGCTATTACGAGTCCATTTCCGAGGTCCTTACTAAGCATGTATGTTGAGGGTGTCCTAAACCCCATCTCGATCTCTTTTCTTCTAATCTCATTTTTGTTTTATTTATCGTATTTTCGTATCGTATTTATAATCGTAATCATAGTAGTGACACTAGCATTAATATCGTCGTACTTTCGCGTCTTTATTTTTGTATCATCTTTTCTTTATCACCATTATCGTCATAATATCGCGTAAATACATTCTAGTATGAAAATTCGGTTTCGAATGCGTTGAACTATGATAATCAACCAAAAGTCATAGTTGAACGCATTCAATCCCATTTCCAATTAGTACGGAACCCGTTGACACGAAAACCGACGTCACACAATCCGTGAGGATTAATATCGACGTCGTGACGTAGAGGGGCGCAATTCCGTCACTAATCAAATTTTTATCAAACAATAACCTTTTCTACAAAATTCCGATAACGGTATTATAATCATATAAGACATGATTATAATACCGACAAACCGAGTTAAATTTAAATCCGTCAATATTTTTATTTGACTCGGCCAATCATCGATTTAAAACACATTAAAACAAACGAGTCACAACTCGTACAGGTGCCACTCGACCGAGTTCACCTGCTACTCGATCGAGTAGCACGCATAAAAACGGGCAGTAGCTACGTCTAAGGACACACTCGACCGAGTCAGGCCATGACTCGATCGAGTGGGTCTTGTAGCCCAGAAAACCGAGAGCTTTTTTTTTATATCATTCGAGCCTCGTCTTTTTAAAAGCGACTTAGTCAACACGTGTAAAGTCAATCACGTAGCTTTTCCAAAATTCATGCATATCACGACACAAACGATTTTGATCGACGGTCTCACACTATTAATTTCATGTCGACGACTCTTTAGTCGCATCCGACATATAATTAATTTAGACTCCATTTCTCGAGGTGATAAGTCGGGACAAGGCATCGAGGTTCGAGATCGGGCTAGCACCACGTCCAGGTCTCGAACCTCCGTCCCTTGATTAACATGCAATATAATGCGTAATTAATTAAGGTTCGTCCACCCACACAAAGTCACGGTCTAGTTTATACACGGGTCCGTTTATAATTATTGCTCGTCGTTTCAATTATATATTTCAATTATTCTATTTTATTGTACGTCGTATTGTGAATTCCGGGTTGTATTCCGCCCGTGTAACTTGTAATCGATTTATTTTTGCTTTGCCTTATTTATTTGCGTTTTACCGCTTTTAAATGAACCCTCGCATGCTAAATCACTTCGACAATAAATTAGATGCATTAAATTGACGTAGCTCACATTTAATTTGCATGTTTAGCTAAAACGCTGTTTGCATAACATTTCACCGAATTACTAACGCGCATATTAAAAAGTCAAACGATGTCCTAGTAGAGGCCGCTAAGAGCGGGCGGGGTTGGGTGTCCTTAGTGGGCTTCCCAACACGTACCCTCACCCCTTACTCAGAACCGTGGTTTCCGGATGTCCGAATCCATTGGCAACGAGAGTCATTCAATATACGATTAACCGCCCAAGTCGGCATCTATATCGATATGCAAAGGGACGAGCCCAATAAACTCTCAAACCGAAATGGGCCATACTTTGTGTATGGACCATGGCGATATAGAGTGGGCTCGAACGGTTCCGAATAACCATAAAATTCGGTGGCGACTCCATTTCGACTTAAATTTCAATTCGATCCTTCTCATATGGAGGTGCATTCGCCTACCCAAAACCCGCGCGTGGCCGCGTCGGGGTGGACCTACGTCATGTCCACAATTTGGCGACTCCACTGGGGATCAACCGATGTGTGGCTTACCGTCGGCGTTCTCAGGGTGAGACTCGAATAGAAATCGCTTGATGAGTACAATATGCGTTTTAGTTTTACGGTTCATGCATAACCCTATATTTGCCCGGGCCGGTACTGGTGACCGACGTCCCACTATACCACGACGTATTCAGTCTTGGATACGTTAAAGGTGTTCATGGTCGACTCGGATGGACTTTGCGGCATGTTCTAAGCTCCACTCGAGTTAGGAAGACCGTCCCGTTTCTCGACTAGACCATGAACACTGGTATAGACCCTATTCAGACCGACCGAGACTTAGTGTAAAGCATACATGGCGTCGTTATAATGCTTACGTGACTATGTGCTACGTGGTTTCCGTGTCGTTTTCAAAAACCGTCTTTTCAAAAAAAGTGCATCTTTCCAAAAATATTCAAATTTTCAAAAACTCGGAATGCTGCCAAAATTTAGACTTAAGATTTGACTCAAAACAAGCCTTTTTTTAGCCGGCATGCTGCCCATTTTAAAATTCGAATTTCCGATCCACCATTCGATTTTCGAATTTTCAAAATTCAATTTTCAAATCCTCGCGATGCCATTTTCAACTTTCAAATCTTCGAGATGCCGTCTTCAAATCTTCGGGATCTCATCTTCAAATCGTCGGAAATTCCTTTTTCCAACATTCAAATTTTTTAAATTTCAAGATATCCAATTTTCAAAACCCGGGACACATACCGAATTTAGGACTTATGATTTTACTCAAAATAGCCTATTTCTAGCCGGTATGCTGCCCAATTTAAAACTCGAAAATATTTTCGAACCATCAAAACCAAGGCCCGATACCCTTTCCGATTTTTCTCGAAAAATCGGGCCTTTCCCCGAGATTTTCTCGGGTTCTCCAAAGCTATCAATTTTCCAAACCTTCCTCTTCTTAGGACTTCCCGTATTTAGCAGTGTCGGGTCATGTCGTAAGTCGTCAAGGTCTATAGCGTCGAAACTCTGTTGATCTTATATCACGAGTTTCCTCCCCACCCCCAGTCCGCCTTATTAGACTAAGGCAAAGCCCACCTACGTAGGACATACTCCTACGAGGGAGGGCCCGTCTACACACTCGAGTCCAAAGTCTGGGGATTAGTCTCACGTGAACCTTCCTTCGAACGAGACTAGGCTCACCAAGGCCGAAATCTTAAGGAAGTCACATCACCAACGAGTCATCCGTCTAGATGTCTTTCTCGAGTCCTTTTTCTTTCGGGTCGCTCGGGATGTACTTGTTTTAATTCCAAGGTCTGGGTTCGGTTCCTGATTACGTGGTGTTCTTACAGACAGGCCACCGGCAACCAGACACGCTCGAAGGATGGCCACTTTGAACAGTCTTCAAACCTCTCTAGATGCCATAATCGAGAAGCAAGCCGACATCGAAGCCCAACTGACTGAAATGAGGGCCGGCCAAGTGGCCATTGTTGCTCGCTTAGCTACAGTGGAGCAAAGGACTCCTAATACCGGGGTCACGGAACCCCTAACTGAACTAGTTAGCTCGGTCCGATTGGAAGAACAAGTCTACTTAACCGGGAATAACAACATCCATCGGGAGAATAGTCGGGATTACAACCCGGTAAGTGACAAACTGCCCGCAAACCTGAATCTCACGGGCCTACCTATGTTCGAAGGGACTGAAGACCCGCTACTACACGTGCGGGCCTTCAAGGAGTTCATGGCCATTAAGGGAGTGGACTCTTCTATGTTCAAGAACCTCTTTGCTGCATCTCTAGAGAAACACCCAAAGGCCTGGTACTACAGGCTAGACCCAAAGAAGTTCTCAACCTGGGACGATGTGGCTACGGAATTCGCTCGGAACTACGCTGATAACACCGAGATCCAAACCACTATGCGGTCCCTAGAGGTTATGGCCCAAGAACCTAAGGAGGGCTTTACTAAATACCTCCAACGCTGGAGGGCCGAGAGTGTCAAACTGGTCGATAAGCCCAGTGAGAAGACTTTAGTGGAGGCCTTTGTCAAGAACCTCCTCCCGTCCTACCGGGTCCATCTCCGGTATGCTGTCATACCCAATTTCACTACCCTTACTGAAATGGGCATGAGAATTGAAGATGATCTAAGACTAGAGAGCCTGACTAAGGCCTCTAACAAGGGTTACCAAGGAGCTTCCTCGTCCACCACCAAACCTCCGGTCGCCACCCGAAGCATCTTCGACACGGTTAACCTTTTGGATGCCTCATCCAAAAGAAACGTCCCTCATAGGGTATTCACTGATATAGGGACTACCTATACATATGCCTTACAAAGGCTATCTTCCAAGGGCCTGGTCCAGCCGATAGGCCCAACTCCTGAAGTTCCAGTTGAAAAACGCTCCAAGAGCTACAATGCCCAAGCCTATTGCCAATATCATCGGGGTAATGGGCATGACACCGAGAAATGTTGGAAGCTGAAGCATCTAATTCAGGATTTAATTGAGAGCAGGAAAATACCACTACCCGGGGACAAGCCAAGCAACAAGGACAACCCCTTTAGCTCTCATGCCATCTTCACCGGTGAGGTGATAGACTGTTCTCATCTTATCTCTCCTTTCATCCCACGAATTAATGGGATCTGGTTCGATGATGAAGAAGATGTATACCTCACCAAAGGGGAAGCCGTCCCCATAACCCTCGAAGAAGTCAGGAAGGCTAAATCCAAAGCTTTAGCCAGTAACTCCCTCACCAAAGACGGCTCAGTCCGGGCAACCGTCACCGAACTCACCGGGACGGAAGAGGCCATTGAAGAACCAAGCACTGATACGGCTCTTATCAAACAATTGAAAAGGGTCCGAGCTGACCTCACTATATGGCAACTCTTGGTTAGCTCACAAGAACATCGAGAGGCACTTACTAAGGCCCTCGATCAGATCAAGGTCGATTCCCAGGTTACCCCTACTGAAATGATAGCCACTATTTTACCCTACCTCAAGAGCAGGTCCGAAAGAGAAGGCCCATCAATCACCTTCTCAGATGCCGACTTACCACCGTTCGGGGCCTCTCACAATCTGGCCCTATACATCACAGTGATTTGCCGGGGTAAGTATCTTCCGATGACCCTAGTTGACGATGGGTCCGCAGTGAATGTCCTCCCGCTAAGGACTGCCAAAGCCCTCGGGATTACCGAGGCCGACTACATACCAACTGCTCACACTATCCAGGCTTTCGATGGAAGCCCAAAAGCAGTTTCCGGGGCCGTCAAGCTGACTATTGTGACCGGTCCAATCGAGAAGGAGCTAGAATTCCAGGTGATCGACGTCACCTCTTCCTTCAATCTACTCCTAGGAAGACCATGGCTCCACGCTGTGAAGGCGGTATCTTCCACCCTGCACCGAAAGATCAAAATGCCCCTGCAAGACGGTATTATCACCTTAGAAGCAACCCCTATAACCGTGGCTAGTTGTAACACTACGGACCGCACCGACCTTTGGGGGTTCGATTTTGTAGGGATGATTGAAGAAGAAATCCTTTTTAGGCCCTACTTCACCACAAGCATCGACACGATGCTACAAAACTTGGGGTACTTACCGGGGGCTACTTCGAGGCCATATCTTCCAGCTGGGAAAATTATTGAGGTCCTGAATGACGGGGAATCTCACTTCGGTTTGGGGTATGCTATAACCCCGGGAAATGTGGTCCGAGCAGGAATTGAGAAAGCCTGCAACATCATCAAGGGTACCTACTTGGGCCCTTATAGCCCAAGGCTGAGTGATTACTTCGTCACACCCGTATTTGGGGCTATTCAAGTTGGCCTATATCAACCAACCATCACGCATCCCAAGACTGCCCTAGCTCGGGAATGCAACTACATTCCAGATGACATATTTGCCCTCCTCCAAGCTGAATCCAAAGAGGGTACTGACAATGCCGAGCCCGTGCTGGGACTCTTATTCGGGGAAGACAAAGCTGTCCCGAACCCCAAAGAAGACTTGGTAAACCTGATCCTTCGAAGCAACAAGTTCGACCCTTCGAAGCTGATCTCGGAAGTCGGTGCTGATACCGGGAAAAGAAGCTGGAAGAAGACCGTCAAGTGGACCGACGGTCAAGGCCGAGTCTAAAAGCTGACCACCGGGGAAGGAAATATACCAGACACCGATTCTGAGTCCGAGTCTGAGTCCGAGTCGGAGTCTGAGTCCGAGTCTGTATTTGAGTCTAAGGGGTCTGATGCTAGAGTCCAAACCGTAACCCCTCTCCCTGTAGTCACTGCCACCGGAGCCTCGGGGTCTGTCCCGAGAGCACTCCCAATCCTGCCTCTGACCAATGATCAGATGGCCGCTCTCTTCGAGCTGTTTTTCAAATTCTCTATCAATAATAACGAAAACCGTTCCGCTTATGACTTGGCTTATTTTCAAAATACTTTCAAAAATACTTTTTGCAATGACATTGAGAAACCCGATGAACAGGTGTCTCTACCCCCACATCTGATCGAGCAGTTAGAGCAGAGGGAATCCCGAGACTCGGTAATCGAAGAAACTGAGTCTATCAATGTGGGAACAACCTTAGAGCCCCAGATGCCTAAAATAGGGTTATCCTTAGATCCCGAGGAGAGACAACAACTCACAAGCCTCCTCGAAGAATTCAAGGATGTCTTTGCATGGTCCTACAAGGACATGCCGGGTATAGACCGGGAAATAGCCGAACACCATATACCCATCAAAGATGGGTGTAAGCCGGTAAAACAGAAGCTTCGGAGAATGAAGCCCGAGTGGTCTCTCAAAGTCAAGGAAGAAGTAGACAAACAATTCAAAGCAGGCTTTATACAAGTGTCTGAATATCCAGACTGGGTTGCGAACATCGTGCCGGTACCCAAGAAGGACGGCAAGGTTCGGGTATGTGTAGATTTTCGGGACCTTAACAAGGCCAGCCCAAAAGACGATTTTCCGTTGCCCCACATCGACATATTGGTGGACAACACGGCAGATCACGCCCTTTTATCATTTATGGATGGGTATGCCGGATACAACCAAATCAAAATGGCAAAAGAAGACATGGGTAAAACCACTTTCACTACACCGTGGGGTACTTATTGCTATACCGTTATGCCATTTGGCCTCATTAATGCCGGGGCCACTTACCAACGAACAGCCACGACCTTATTACATGACATGATACATAGGGAAGTGGAAGTTTATGTCGATGACATGATCGTCAAGTCTAAAAACCGAGATGGGCATGTCGCTGCCCTAAGAAAATTCTTCACCCGTTTGCGTAAGTACAATATGAGGTTAAACCCTCAAAAATGCAGCTTCGGGGTAACCTCAGGCAAATTACTGGGCCATATCGTTAGCCAACGCGGCATCAAGGTCGACCCAGCTAAAATCAAAGCCATCACTGAGATGCAACCGCCTAAGACCGAAAAAGAAATAAGGGGGTTTCTCGGAAAAGTCCAATACATCAGCCGTTTTATTTCAAAGCTAACCATGGTGTGTGAGCCCATTTTCAAGAAACTGAAGATAGGAGAACGGGTGCTATGGGACGATAAATGTCAAGCGGCCTTCGACAAAATCAGGGAAATCCTGTCTGCTCCGCCGGTACTAATGCCACCTCAACCCGGTTTGCCTCTATCGTTATACCTAACAACGACTGAGACAGCCATGGGGGCTATGCTGGCCCAGACAGTCGATTCAGAAGAGCGGGCTATTTACTACATCAGTAAAAAGTTCCTAGAATACGAGTGCAAGTACACAATGCTCGAGAAAACATGCCTAGCTCTAGTTTGGGCCACTAAAAAGCTCAGACACTACATGCTCAGTCACGAGGTACATGTCTTGTCCAAAATGGACCCGATCAAATATTTGTTCGAAAAGCCCATTCTCAACGGTAGAATGTCCAGATGGACTCTAATGCTAGCTGAGTTTGACCTCAAATTCGTTCCGCTCAAAGCTATCAAAGGCCGGGTAGTAGCCGAGTTCCTCGCTGATAGTCCGATATCTGAAGAGGGCTATACCAATACTTGGGCCTTTCCTGATGAAGACATATTCCATACTGACACCGAAACATGGGACTTGTATTTTGACGGAGCATCCAATTTTCGAGGCTTTGGGGTCGGTATTCTCCTAAATCTCACCCCAAGGGGAACACACCCCGCTGTCCATCAAATTAGACTTTGATGTAACCAACAATGCGGCCGAATATGAAGCATGCATCCACGGGTTACAAGCAGCTACTGATTTGGGCATTACGAGTCTCCGGGTTCACGGGGACTCATCCTTAGTCATCAATCAAGCTCTTCAAAAATGGAAAACTCGGAATGCCAATCTCGTGGCTTACCAAGCACGAGTAAGGATTCTAGAGAAACAATTCCAGAAAGTGGAATATATCTACCTCCCACGTGAAGAAAACCAGTTCGCGGATGCACTTTCCAAATTAGCGTCCTTACTAAACATCCCGGGACATATGCCCAATATGCAGATCTGTGTCGAAAGACGGTCCGAGCCGGCGTATGTCAACGCCATTCAAGATATTGAGATCACCGATCCAGAACCTTGGTATCAGGCTATTCTAGCCTATTTGACTACGGGAGAATATCCACCAGGAACTGAAAACCGGGCCAAGAAAGCCCTGCGAAGACTGGCTACCCAATTCATTCATACGGACGACGGTCAATTGTACAAGAAGACGGCACAAGGGGCTTTACTCTTATGCATCGACAAAACACAGGCCGAAAAGGTAATGGCCGAAGTACATGACGGCGAAAATGGTCCGCATATGAATGCCCATATGCTAGCCCGAAAAATCATGAGGCTCGGGTACTACTGGAACAGTATGGAGGCCGACTGTCAATCATACGTCAAACACTGCCATAATTGTCAAATTTTCGGTAATGTTCGACACATGCCATCATCCCTACTATACACCCTGACATCACCATGGCCATTTTCGACGTGGGGGATCGACATAATTGGAAAGGTGAATCCTTCCGGAACGGGAGGCCACTGTTTTATTTTGGTGGCGATCGACTATTTCACCAAATGGGTCGAAGCTGAGTCATACCGTGTCTTGAACGCCAAGCACGTGGCCAAATTTATCCAGAATAAAATCATATGCCGATACGGGATCCCACACGAGTTTATCAGTGATCACGGGACCCACTTCCAAGCAGAAACCGCTACTTTGCTAGCAAAGTACAAAATCCAGAGGCACACATCTTCGCCTTACCGCCCCCAAACAAACGGAGCGGTAGAAGCTGCTAATAAAACAATTGTCACCATACTCAAAAAGATGGCTGATAATTATCGGGATTGGCCCGACAAAATACCCTTCGCCCTATGGGGGTACCGGACATCGATCCGAACTGCGACCGGGGCAACCCCAAATTATTTGACATATGGGATGGAGGCGGTCCAACCAGTCGAATTAGAAGTACCTTCCCTCCGGATCCTGCTAGAAAGTCAAGTACCCGAAGCGGATTGGGTCCAAGCTCGATATGACTCGTTGGTTCTTTTAGACGAACGGCGGTCCCGGACTCTCAATAACATCCAAATATACCAAAAGAGAATCAAACGGGCCTTTAACAAAAGAGTTAGGCCCAGGAATATCAAGGAAGGCGATTTGGTCCTAAAATCGGTTCGTGCCTTACTACCGGTTGACCCAAGGGGAAAATTCAAACCCAATTGGGCTGGGCCATACATAGTCAAGAAGGTTCTATCAGGAGGAGCAGTAATGCTGACGGATCTGGACGGAAATGAATTTGTCAACCCGACCAACCTAGACCAGCTAAAACGCTACTACCCCTAAACCTTATCTCAATGTCATTCGCAAAAATTTATTTAAACACTTTTTCAAAGTTTATAAGCAAGTCAATAAGTTAGGATTATTTATCCTACTGTCACACATCTTGAACTCATAGTCTTGGTGTATTTCGAAATTGCAAAAAATCTGCCCCCGAACTACGTTTGGTTTGATTCCACTAACTGTGGATACGTAGGCAGCCCCTCAAAAGGGCACAACCACTGCAATAACGAAAAAAGACAGAAACGGTTTCACTAATAATATTTATTTATTCAAAAAAAAAAAAACACCGATAAACTCGGTAGTTCAAAATTACAAAAAGACCACGAAAAAGCCACAAAAAGAAAAACACTACAAAAATAGTAATAATATTTCAAATAATAAAAGAGAGACTAGTCATATCCGGGCATCTTGCCCTTGCCTTTGTCTTTCGGGTCTTGAGGAGCCCGCGGACGTCGAGGCGGCGGCGGGGGCAGGCGTTCCCGAATGACAACCGGAACTTCCTTAACCCGAGTCCTCTTCTTCGACAGAGGATCTTCAGCTATGGTCACGGGCCCAAGTCGAGCCCGTACATGCTCCGGCAACCTATCCTTAGGACCAAGTCGGTCCTGGGCTGAAAGTCTCGGCCCTAGTCTCCTCTCCAAGTCGGTCTGGGGGCTCACCTCCCCCTGAGCACCTCTAACATTGGACCCCCTAGCTCGAGTCCTGGTTCTTCTTCTCTGTCTTGGCCTCAGACAGGCTACAGGAGCTTGAGTTTCCCCTTCAGCAAAGAAATCCCGGTTATCTTTAACCTCTTCTCGCCTGAGCAGGTCGAAGGCCTCATCAACCTTCAGGGCAGCACGAGCTTCGACAGTCTCGGCTTTAGTCCACCTTTCATAAGAATAAGACACCCAGGCAGAGTGAAGCGGCTTGGGAACGGTCCAAGTGTTTCGAGTGTACCACCTCTGGATCCAGGTGTCGCACAAAATGTCAGTCAGCTGGGTCGGCTCCCTCAAAACAGCCTCGTGCTCCGGGATGCGCTGAGTCCACCCATACTGCCTAAGTATACGGTCAGGATACAGATGAACAGTCTGGCTAAAAGACAGAATCACCTGGTAGCGCGCCTTGTCATCAGGTGCCAAACCCGTCCAGGAGTAAATAGGCCACCACGGAACCACCCATCGTATCAATGGACCACGATGGAACGTTAGTTCTTCCTCCCAATATTTCTGAGTAACGAGGCAAGATGAATCGGTAGGCCGTCTCCTCGACATCACCTGGTTGAACCAATATTCACTCGGGTTGGGGGGAGGATCAATCTTGGACAGCCTTTCAAATAGCCAGAGCTGAAAAGAAAAGGTAACGCTTATGAAATTCCAGGCAAATCAGGCGTTCGCATAAGGGCACTCGATCGAGTGCCGGGGTCACTCGATCGAGTGACACCCCTAAAACGTGGCAGAATGCTCCTCTACGAGAGCACTCGATCGAGTGCCAGGACGACTCGGTCGAGTGCCCTCCCTGTAGCAGTATATCGTGTAAAAAAAAAAAAAAAAAAAAAAAGCGATATACCTGCAGCAGACGGGTACTACCCGTGAAACGGGCTGACTCATCCCTCTTCCGGTTGTCCAAACCTTGAATAATTTCCCCCGTAATTAACGACGCGGGGCTGCACTCCGTCTCCATGAGATCAGCGACGACGAGAAGACGAACACTCCCCATGCAAGACAGCAGGTCCATATGGCCTTCAAAGGCATACACGTGTAACATGCAGAAGGCGAATGCCCTACGGCTATGAATAGGCGTAACCCGAATGTCATACGGGTTCATGAACTTCTCGGCTAAAGCAAGCAGAGAAATAGTATCCCCATCAGCCATGCGGGATACTTCAGCATGGGAGAGACCCAAAAACTCTCTCAGCTTCCTCCTAGGGTCTCGAACTGCGAAAGGAACGGCAGGGCGGAGTGATGGGTTCCACCCTCCTATGGCAGCGATTTCCTCAGGGAGAGGACAAATTTCGCCCCGGGGGAAGGCAAAGACGTGGTAGGTGTCATCCCAGAAGGTCAGACAGGCATCAAGGAAATGACGGTCCACGTGCAACTGACGAAACGTGAACAGTTGGGATATACCAAACTGCCTCAGAGCTACCTTGCTCGCATCCTTAAAACGGTGTGCCCAATCTTGCAGCATGTTGATCAAACGGTCGATACCCATGCTAAGTTTCTTGAGAGGAATAAAAAGTTTTCTTTTAAAAGAGAAGAGGAAGCTTTTTGAGAATTGTGACAAAAGAAGAGAACCAGGGTGATGTATTTATAACACCAAAACCCTGGAGCATCTCCTGCAGCTGTGCCTCTTTGGCCCAAGCGGGCCTAGACATACAGGCCCAACCCATGATTCTTCAGACACAGGAATTTAGTCATCCCGAGCAATCTGTCGAAAATTCACAAAAATTCAAAATTTTCAAAATTTCAAAAATTTCAAAAAAAAAAAAACTTCTTTCCCCAGCACGAGTCATTTTACTACCTACGTGTTGCATACATTCTATGTGACTTATACAGGTGCGACTCAAACAGAGACATGCAACCCTCTAAATCTCCCCAGCGGAAGCCCAAGGCGGCATTTTCCCCGGAATAGTACGGGATGGGCCCACATATAGGCGCACCCAGGACTTATACGACAAGTCCGATTCCCCACGGAGACACTATCATCAGCACAGGTATGATTTCTGACTTATGGCTGGCGAGCCCTTCACGCAAGTCTAACGGACTATAAACGGACCCGAACGGAAGCCTACCAGGTCTTAATTGACTTGGTAGCTACTCTGACTTTCGCCTTGTCCAAGTCTCAGTCAGAGTGGGGGCTCTGTAGACACCCAAAATTTGACCGCCAGGTGTCTATAGCAGTTTCCAAAAAAACACCCGATGATGATCGGACGCAAACATGACTTAGTATACTCGGACTTGGGCTCGGAATCAATAATATCCGACATGGACTTTTAGTGGAGTAAAAATCTCACAACACAGACCTCAAATTCAGGCCCAGTGGGTCGTTCCGAGTCAAACAAGACTAATTTGGGCCAAAACCGGCACCAAAGATAATTCCCGTCTTTTAGCGACCGGGTCAAAACCCGGTCAAGACAAACCCGACACACAAAAACGACCGGATGCATCCTCGAAACATGCACCAGGTTCGAAAATCAACCAAGCTCATCCAAAAATCAGCCAAAATTAATCACAATCAATTAAAATCAATCACAATCAAATTAAGGCTAATCAAGCCTTAAATTTTGCGGCTTGATTGATCCACTCGGTCGAGTGGATTGGATTGGCCACTCGATCGAGTGGAGCCTCTTTGAACCCGTCCAGGTTCATTCACGAGGGCACTCGACCGAGTGCACCCGCGCCACTCGGTCGAGTGACCCGGGGTCGGGGTTCCCTATAAATACCCCATGACCCCATGCACAACACACACTTCAACAACATTCATCCATCTCAACTTTGAAGCTTGGAGCATACATCCTTCACCTACACCTTCACCTCTTTTACGACTACACAACACTACGACCCTAGCGACCCTAGGCAAGACACACAAAACCCGAGCCCTCGTCCCTCGGAGAACCGGCGGAGCATACACACACATATACACACCATAACTCGCATACATCCTCGATACTCCCAAGCCCGTGCCGCTATTACGAGTCCATTTCCGAGGTCCTTACTAAGCATGTATGTTGAGGGTGTCCTAAACCCCATCTCGATCTCTTTTCTTCTAATCTCATTTTTGTTTTATTTATCGTATTTTCGTATCGTATTTATAATCGTAATCATAGTAGTGACACTAGCATTAATATCGTCGTACTTTCGCGTCTTTATTTTTGTATCATCTTTTCTTTATCACCATTATCGTCATAATATCGCGTAAATACATTCTAGTATGAAAATTCGGTTTCGAATGCGTTGAACTATGATAATCAACCAAAAGTCATAGTTGAACGCATTCAATCCCATTTCCAATTAGTACGGAACCCGTTGACACGAAAACCGACGTCACACAATCCGTGAGGATTAATATCGACGTCGTGACGTAGAGGGGCGCAATTCCGTCACTAATCAAATTTTTATCAAACAATAACCTTTTCTACAAAATTCCGATAACGGTATTATAATCATATAAGACATGATTATAATACCGACAAACCGAGTTAAATTTAAATCCGTCAATATTTTTATTTGACTCGGCCAATCATCGATTTAAAACACATTAAAACAAACGAGTCACAACTCGTACAGGTGCCACTCGACCGAGTTCACCTGCTACTCGATCGAGTAGCACGCATAAAAACGGGCAGTAGCTACGTCTAAGGACACACTCGACCGAGTCAGGCCATGACTCGATCGAGTGGGTCTTGTAGCCCAGAAAACCGAGAGCTTTTTTTTTATATCATTCGAGCCTCGTCTTTTTAAAAGCGACTTAGTCAACACGTGTAAAGTCAATCACGTAGCTTTTCCAAAATTCATGCATATCACGACACAAACGATTTTGATCGACGGTCTCACACTATTAATTTCATGTCGACGACTCTTTAGTCGCATCCGACATATAATTAATTTAGACTCCATTTCTCGAGGTGATAAGTCGGGACAAGGCATCGAGGTTCGAGATCGGGCTAGCACCACGTCCAGGTCTCGAACCTCCGTCCCTTGATTAACATGCAATATAATGCGTAATTAATTAAGGTTCGTCCACCCACACAAAGTCACGGTCTAGTTTATACACGGGTCCGTTTATAATTATTGCTCGTCGTTTCAATTATATATTTCAATTATTCTATTTTATTGTACGTCGTATTGTGAATTCCGGGTTGTATTCCGCCCGTGTAACTTGTAATCGATTTATTTTTGCTTTGCCTTATTTATTTGCGTTTTACCGCTTTTAAATGAACCCTCGCATGCTAAATCACTTCGACAATAAATTAGATGCATTAAATTGACGTAGCTCACATTTAATTTGCATGTTTAGCTAAAACGCTGTTTGCATAACATTTCACCGAATTACTAACGCGCATATTAAAAAGTCAAACGATGTCCTAGTAGAGGCCGCTAAGAGCGGGCGGGGTTGGGTGTCCTTAGTGGGCTTCCCAACACGTACCCTCACCCCTTACTCAGAACCGTGGTTTCCGGATGTCCGAATCCATTGGCAACGAGAGTCATTCAATATACGATTAACCGCCCAAGTCGGCATCTATATCGATATGCAAAGGGACGAGCCCAATAAACTCTCAAACCGAAATGGGCCATACTTTGTGTATGGACCATGGCGATATAGAGTGGGCTCGAACGGTTCCGAATAACCATAAAATTCGGTGGCGACTCCATTTCGACTTAAATTTCAATTCGATCCTTCTCATATGGAGGTGCGCATTCGCCTACCCAAAACCCGCGCGTGGCCGCGTCGGGGTGGACCTACGTCATGTCCACAATACTGTACGTATTAAATATGATGAACTCGAACGTTTTAAGAGTGACGTGCTTGAGCTATTCAAGCGACTTCAAACTGTTCTCCAATGGGGATTTGTCATTGAACTTTGTGGTGAGGGAGGAAGCTTGTTACTTCCACAAGAAAAGCTTGATATGATCGATATATGTGTCGATTATATGGAAGAAATTTCACCAGTCGGCTCTACTTCCGAAGAGGATTAATGTTGTGATGTCAATCCTACTGTTTATTGTTTAATGTTTAATGTCGGTTCTACGGAATATTAGTAATGGTTTAATGTTTAATTTTAATGTTTAATGTTGGTTCTACGGAATATTAGTAATGGTTTAATGTTGTATTAGCGTATGGTAATTTAAAATTGAAGTGTTTTTTAATAAAGTGCATCACGTTCTCAAAATATAATACTCCTTAGACGCAATTGAAAATGGACTATACTACATAAAAATAAAAATAAACTACACTACATAAAAACAGAATATTTCTTAAGACGTAATTGAAGGATGAACATGACGACATAATCCCCCTAAAAATTAAAAATACGAAATTTCAAAATTTAAAGATCAGGGTAGTATTTTAATCTAAGTTTTTCCTTCAATTCTTCATCCAAAATTCTTACTTTCCTCAATCTTCAAATCTGCGTCAATACGTCTTTGTCTAGCCTCCATTTGTAACTTTATATTATCCCCGTGCTTTTCAATACATGACTGATCGTCTTCACTAAACATAGATTTTGATATTTTTGATTTCCCATTACGCTTTTTTTTGGACGCCTCCCGACCTTCTGGACGTCTATTCACGTCTTCATCGTAATTTACACTAGATGGAGTGGAGATACCAACACTACTAGGGGTGGTATCGAAATCCGACCTCGATCTTTTTGAGCTGGAACTACTTTTATTTGACATGTCACTAAAGTTGTTGTTTGGTAAGCTCCATTTTGGGTGCTTACTCATAACGTTGTTGTAAACTTCAAAATAATCAAAATCGTTACCGTTGTTGCCTTTGCGAAATAATATTTGAGCCGCCTCAATATCATCTTCTATATTGGTGCCACTCGCCGGTGGTCGATTAATAATTTTGCTATAACAACTAACCCATTTGTTGACAATGGTGTTGAGCCGCTTAAAACGACCTTTCATAGCATCGATACTCCTAATAGTTAGTTGGGTACTATTTTCGTTTTCGACCCTCGATTGTTCATATAACTCACTTATTTTTTTCCACATTGTTAATGTGTTTTGATTTTTACCAACAATTGGATCTTCGCTAGCCAAACACCAACTCGACATAAGCGCAACGTCTTCCTTTTCATTCCAATTTGATTTTTCAATGGGGTTCGAATTGGATTGTTTTTTTTGGACCCTTGATGGTGTTTTTGTAGAAGAAATTGGAGTGTTTTCAACAAAACCTTGAGTTGAGAACTGAGACAATGACATTGAGTCATCAAACCGATCAATATTTTCATAATTTTGCCTTTCGGAAATTAAATCAGTAAAAGTAGGAATATAATTTTGAGTACTTAGATTTAAATCGAAATCGTGAATGTCATCAGTGTAATCGTTGAAATTCGGGGAAGAAGAATTATTAAAATCCATATTATAAGTTGAATTTTATTTTTTAAGTATAGAAGAATATGAGATTTTTTAAATATGAGAATATGAGAATAAGGTTATGAGTAATATTTTTTTGTAGGAGTGTATGATTATTTATAGAGGAAAAAAATAGTTGTTGTAAAAAAAATAGACGTTGGAAAAGTATGAATAGTACTATTGGCATGTGAATTGTCGGTGTAAAAAAAAAGTATCCGTTGAAGTGTGAAATGCTTGTGGCAGAAGTGGGGCCACCTTTGGCAAAAAGAGTACTTTTGGTGGAGGTCATCCACTTGTGTGTGAGGGTCATGCTTTGACACTCCATACTTGAGTGTCACCCTAATTATTTACATTGGTGCTCTCTAATCAACCATTAGCATGACCCCCATCCAACTTGACCTAGGTCATGAGGTTGGATGGGGATGGTCTAATATTGCTTACAGAAGTTCAAATGCATTATTCAAAATTCAAACATTTGATCTAACTAGTCGCAATTCAACTGGGTGACTCCCATTTTAAACTTCGTAAAATCTCACGTAGGAAATTAGGAACGCGGTAACGCTGTACTTGTACTACGTACAATTTATTATGGAATACTCCGTACAACTCTACGAGTACTTTTTTGCATTAAATTTTTCGGGGTAAAAATCGTGAGTATTTAGAAGTATTCCGTTGCATCTAATCAAAATTTTACAAAGTTTCATTCTTTGTGAGGAGAACCTGGATCCGTGAATATATGCAAAGCTACAACATGAATTTTGGTGTACAAATTGTTGTTTGTGACGAGTCAAATAAGAGAGATAAGACAAAATGTCATTACTTTTTACTTACTTTAAGTTTGATGGACCTTTAACATTATTTGATTTATCGATAATACTCTCACTTACGGAGTATAACAAATTTCTTAAAAGTGATGAAAAGTGGTACTCCATCCGAGTCAGAATGATCTTTCCTTTGATTAAAATATATATTTTACATATATTGAACAAAATGGAAGATCATTCAGACTTGGATAACAGTGGATCAAGAATTGAACGATGTGCCAGGCGTAAAAAGGTATCGCCACAAAGTCCAAGATCACACACTCCCACACTACTGACACTACTCTCAATACACACTCTTTGTTTCTTCCTTCCTTCACTCGTATACATTTTCTGTTTCAGTGTGCGTGCTGAGCTTTATTTCATCAATGGAGCTTACACACCACTACTACTACTACACTCCCCTTTTCCTCTCTTCCAAACCCTCGCATCCCAGAAAGTTTCGGTCTTTCATACTACCCACCTCCACTTCTCCTCATAATTATCACTTCCAACATCCTTCTTCAATCTCAATCTCAATCTCAATCTCAACTGGGTTAGTGCTCCATAATCCCAGAGTTAACACTTATTGTTGTTCAGTGCTGAATTCAAGTAACGAGTTTGATGCTGCTACTGCTGTCGACATTGATAAACCCCCTAAATCGCTTCGTTTCGAGGTTTTGCCGGGTAATCCGACGCCGTTTGGCGCCACTCTCATTGATGAAGGTGGTCTCAATTTTGCCATCTTCTCTGCCCATTCTTCTTCTGCCACTCTTTGCTTCTTCACCCTTTCTGATTTACATAAGGTATACAAACAATCCGACTGACTGGTAAAAAAATCATCTTTTCTTTTTTCTTCTTCTTTTTGTTGAGTGTAACGTTGGTTAATTATGTGGAGTGTAGTGTTTTTGATGTGATAAATGCTGCAGCGCTTCTCTTTTCAATCTTCTTCAACCATCTCTTCCCATAATTCAATAATGTAGGATAGACATACCAATTTTCTGCCGATTATAGGTGGCCAATTAGGTTAGAAATCTTACGATATACGGAGTGTATGAATATGCTACAATAATGTATAAATATTTTCTTAAGAAGTCTAATGCTACCATTTCTATAGAAAATTGAACTAATTTTATGTTTTTTGTGTGTTGAAACTTAAGGTCACGGAGTCGTCTCGAAAAACTAAAAATGTTACCCCCACCATTCCATTCATTTGTATACATTTGTTTTTTTTTGACACTATTCATAAGTGAGGTGAATCTTCGAATACTCTCTCCATCCCATTTTTATTCTTCATGGTGAGGTGAAACAAAAATTAAGGAAATATAGAGTATGTGGTGGAGAATAAAAGTTAGCGAAAAAATGTGGGATTAGAAATGATATTAACCGCACACATGAACCAAAAGAGAAAATATGATAAGCAAGAAGTTTAAAGATGGATCATCTTTAAGGAAAGTAGGAAGATTGTAGTGGATGGAGGGTGTATAATTTTTTTTTATATATGATAATTTTTTTTTTATATAGGAGAGTATATATGAGGAATTTTGTTTAAATCGTCTAATTGAATACATCATGAATATCCAATTTTTAAACATTTTTAGTAATATGTAACTAAAGATATAGACAAAAGAACACTAACATCGATGTATGTGCATAAAATAACGAAATTACTTTTTCCTAACGATGGGTTACTCAATTCTAACGATTTTTTTCTATAATTTACCAAATTTATCCTTAACAAAAATTACTCAAAACTTACCTTACCCAAAACTCAACCCAAGCCTACCCACCGGGCTACCACTCCGACCCACACCCTCTCCCGTCGGCCGTCGACGACGCAGCCGCCTACCATCTCCGACCATCGTTAATTTAATGTTGCAATTGACCCTCCACGAACAAATTGGTAAAAACGTGTTTGTGTTAAATATGGAAACAACATACACGTCATATGATATATTGAGTGTGAAAAAGAAAAAAAGAAGAAGAAAGATGCTTAAATTTCGTAACTTAAATGACAGATTACTTAAAAAATTAGTTTGTACTCCTTCTGATTTTAATACTTAGTACTCCCTCCGAGTTTGAATGATCTTTCCTTTTTCTTTTTGGGCTGAGTCATACTTTCTTCCCCTATTCAATTTTAAACCCTCAATATGTGGCCATATTCACCCTTACATTTCTGTCTCTTCCCCTTCTGTTTGAGCCACACATTACCACCTCCTTATTTTTGCCTCAAAAACTTTAGGGGAAGATCATTCAGACTCGGAGGGAGTATCATTTAATACAATAATAATAATTATAAATCTATTGATGTGAGTAATGTTTTGACAGATATAATCAAAATATTAACATCAAATGTAATTTAATTTAATATAATTTTGCACTTTAGATTGACAGAAAATCCGTCTGAAACTATTTTAAAGTCGTGGAGGAAGAGGGAAGGAGGAGGAAGGTGGAAGTTCCGGTGGTTGTGGAGGAAAGTGGAGAATTTGCATTTTTTCAGAGAAAGCTAGTGCTAATATTTTGAGAATGTTGGGGAATGATAAGGGCGATACGGTTATGTCATGTTAGAATTGAGTAAAGTTACGTTAGGAAAAATCACCATCCTTCAAATATTCACTTTCTTTGTTTTGGTTTCCATATTTCTTCCCACCTTCCGTGCATGTTGTTCATCCCATTTTATTTTCTACGGTCTTCAATGCCATGGACTGTCTTTTTCTTACATCTATAAATTCTTAATTTTTTGTTAAAATTACTACTTTCTCCTCGACAATCCGAAGGTAACTGTTGAGGTTTCTTCATTCACGTGAGATGAAGCGTTGTCCCACGTCGGTATAATAAGAGTGAGTAGACTAATTTATAAACTTCCTATCATCAATTGGTTTTAGGATAGAATCACTTGAAGGACTCAACAAGCGGTATCACAGCTGATAATGCGATGTGGTGATGATGCTCAAGATGATGCGGAGTAGCATCGCGCGGATTAGCAAGTGAGGAGGAGTTTTGGTTCACACACCTAGGGGAAGATTGTTGAGGTCTCTACATTCCATGTGCGTGATGGGGCATTGTCCCACGTC
This sequence comes from Agrostemma githago, assembly GCA_958450325.1. Classification (NCBI taxonomy): domain Eukaryota; kingdom Viridiplantae; phylum Streptophyta; class Magnoliopsida; order Caryophyllales; family Caryophyllaceae; genus Agrostemma; species Agrostemma githago. The sequence goes on from OY288250.1 coordinate 20,153,356, forward strand.
GGTAGAATTAGAGTGACTAGACAAGTTTGTAAACTAGTGGGCTACTCCTCTCACCAATTGGACCAATTGGTTTTGTATTATCCCGCTACTCAGGTTTTGAGGATTAGTTGGTAAAGTTTGAATAGGAAATAGGTAGGTTGTACACTAATTTGTGTTGTTTAATTTATTAAACTTGAATAGTTTCATAGTGATCTCGGGCAATTTTTTATAACTCTGACCCACAAGTATGAAATGGAAAGAACGTAGAAGGATGGCTGGATGGAGAGAGTATGATTGAGGTGGTTACTTAGGTGTAGCCGTGTAATAATCTTTTGCACTAATTACTGAGTATTATAGAGTTTTTATTAGTTTAGTCAATTAGAGATTTGAGTAATATTGATATGTATTGAGTGCCTTTTTATCAGTTTGGTGTCGAGTTTGATCTTCTGTTTTTGTGTTATGCTTGATTGGTTTTGCTACGGGTTTTCAGAATTTTTCAGCTTATGTAATGGATAGCGCATAATTGTTTGAATGGAAAAGATGATTTGTAGTGTGAATTCTTGAACCCTACTATGATGAACTCAGTAAGTAATCTATTTTTTTTTTTCCAATCATCCATCATTATTGAACTTTGAAGTGGATGGTGACTCCGAAGAAATAATTTAGTGTTCAGTTGATGGGGAGAAAGGCATCACAACCTTAATGTTCTGAAATGAATTTTGCATTTATAAAAGGGCATATACCATGTGATCACTACATGATTCATGGGATCCCAGTATGGTGGTGGAGTTTAGTGTTGATTGATTTCCCTTTGTTGATTGCTTAAGACTATTCCTTGTTGGATCTTTGGAGCAGTCTGCAACTTATTGATACTGTATTCGTGGTGCAGGAGAGAGTAACTGAGGAGATTACTCTTGACCCATTGACTAACAAGACTGGAGACATCTGGCATGTGTACTTGAAGGGGGATTTTGATAACATGCTGTACGGATATAAATTTGATGGTCCTTTCTTACCAGAGGAAGGGCATTACTACGATCCTTCCTGCATTTTATTGGACCCTTTTGCAAAAGTTAGTGCGACATTGCTTCTAAACTTTGTCATTTGTTTAAATTGTCATGAACCTCAGCTCATGGGAAGAATCTTTAGATTTTTTTATTCGTGAATCATTACGAGATAGCTGTTTTTGGGCCATACATCAATGAACTAACTTTCAATATCTTTCATGCAGGCAGTCATCAGCCGGGGTAATTATGGAGAATTAGGACCTGACGGTAGCTGCTGGCCTCAAATGGCCTGCATGATACCATCCACAAAAGACAAGGTAACTGTTTCAGTTATTTGATAACATATTTTCATCCCCTAATTATTGTAAAATGCTCATATATTTTCATCTGCCATTATCTAATACTCCGTATCATGGATGTTAGCGTGAATAGGCTGACGCCACGCCATCTGATGCATGAAAAGTGTACTGTATTAGCTATTATTGATTCACGCGACTTGTAAAAAAATGCCATCATAGCTATCACATATCAAAAGCTTTTGTGGCTTCTTGTCAGGCTTAGCGTATACAGTTTGAGTCTCGCTTAAGCAGCAATTGGAATATTCACCTCCCCCAAGGCCCCAAGTTTCATAATCTCTTGCATATAATTTCTGTGACATTCTCTTGAGCCTCTCTGAGAAAGAGTCAAGCTGTTATCTTTGTTGATCCCCCCATATTGTTTGTTATATATCAGCTCATGATTGTGCCATTTCCATTTTATCTCTCTTCAGCACTGGATAACAAAGATTACTTATTAGTTGAATTGCATGCACATCTTATACATTGTGAGGTAGCAGTCAATATAATCTTGACCTTGACAGAATTTCCGTTACCTTGATTAGGTTCTGTTATGGCTAGTGTGTCTGGTCCTCTTACAGCCTTATGCCCTTACTCCATGGCGGGAGTGAGGCACTAGGGTGATGTTAGTCATCAGTACTTGACCACATCCTACTATCGAAAAACATATAATGACAGCCTTTTCACAGCGCTGTAATGATATCTTTAATTTGATTTGTTTTCTTCATCGTGGAGTTTGTGAAACTCATGCATGCTTTTCATACTTTCAGTTTGATTGGCAAGGCGATCTACCCCTCAAATTCCGGCAGAGAGATCTGATAATATATGAAATGCATGTCCGTGGGTTTACAAGGCACGAATCAAGCAATACTAAGTACCCGGGTACATACCTTGCTGTTACAGAAAAACTAGATCACCTGGAGGTACTTTCTCTAATATCTGGTTGGTGAATTGTTCTTTTATTCTGAAAAAATAGTATTTACTGCATGGAATTAGTTAGCATTCAGGAGTTTATCCAAGTACTGTGTTGAAAGCAATTGGATGCATACTTTAACTGACCATGATTGAAGTTTGTCTGCACACCTTTTCATCATGGCTAGCTATTAGCTCTCATGGAAGTGTGTCATGGAGCTTTGACAATAACATACTCCGTACATGTTTATCCAACATTTCCTTTTGTTCAGCTTAGTATAAACTCCAGTTGTAAATGAATAGTATTATTATATGTTAGCACGTGGTCCTGAGTTGTGTCATGCTACCATCTTCTATAGGAGCTCGGGATCAATTGCATAGAGTTAATGCCATGTCACGAGTTCAATGAGCTGGAATATTACAGCTACAATTCTGCCATGGGGGATTACAAGTAACTTCTCTACCCTTTTGTATACTCCCTCCGATTTTTATTGTTCTTACCATTTGCTTTTGGGGAAAAAAAAAAGAAGAGAGTATTATATTATTAAAAGTATTATGGGGGATTGAAAAAAGTAGGAGGGAGAAATATTATACTCCCTCCGTTTTTTATTTATTGCCCCGTTTCATTAAAATACTCCACCTGTATTGGTGAAATGGGACAATGAATAAAAACTGGAAGGAGTATTGAAAAAGTAAAAACTGGAGGGAGTATTAAATGAAAAAAAGTGGATTGAAAAAGTATGAGAGAAGAATATTATATTATTTACGAAATTTCCCATGGTGTTCTCGAACTATGTGACATTACACATGATACCCATGCTTTTAAGTTTGTTCTTATGGTAATCTTGAATTTTATAGTTTAGTTCCCGATTCGACCTTGCCCCAATTTTCCGTCATGATGTCGTTAAATTATGACAAAAAGTTAGATGATTAGTTGTTAATTATTTTTGGCGGGAAAATTAATTACATCACTCAATAACTACTTTTCTTCAAAAGAAGATGGGTTCCCATGGTACCCCTAAGTTTTCATAGTTGTTCTCATTGTACCTCTTAAAAGAAAGCAACGACTCATTGAAGCAAAGCAATGTAGTTTAATGAACTAGCCGTTACAAAGGTGCTTATAAATTTACTCCCCTTTCTATTTTGGCAGAAGAAGAACAAAAAAATCCACACTTACTCGTTCAACCTTTTCACCTCCTTTTTTCACTTGTAAAAAAATGGAAAAATTTGATGTTTCAGGATGATCGAGCTTCAAGGTTATGGCGATGAAATTTTTCCATTTTTTTTATACAAGTGAAAAAGGTGGTGAAAAAGGTTGAGTGAGTAAGTGTGGATTGTTTGTTTTCTTCTGCCAATAGAAAGGAGAATGAATTTATAAGCACTTTGTGTAACGGCGAGTTTAGTAAACTACTCGTTACTTTGCTTCAATGAGTCATTACTTTCCTTTTAGGAGTATCATGTGAACAACTATGAAAACTTAGGGGTACATGAGAACAACTATGAAAATCTAGGGTACCATGTGAACAACTACGAAAACTTAGGGGTACATGGGAACTATGAAAATCTAAGGGTACCATGGGAACAACTATGAAAATCTAAGGGTACCATGGGAACAACTATGAAAATCTAAGGGTACCATGGGAATAACTATGAAAACTTAGGGTACCATGAGAACAACTATGAAAATCCAGGAGTACCATGGGAACCCCCACTTCTTTCGAAAAAAGTAGTTGTTGAGTGATGTAATTAATTTTCTCTCAAAAATTAATTAACAACTAATGATCCAACTTTTGATCATAATGATCCAACTTTTGATCATAATTTAACGGTGTCATGACAGAAAATTTGGTAAGGGTAAATCGAGAACTGAACTATAAAACTCAAGGTTACCATGGGAACAAACTTAAAAGCGGAGTACCATGTGTAATGTAGGCCCGTTGAACAGCCTGTTCACGCTTTTCCAAGAACAGGGGTCCATGAAATTTAGGGCCCAAATCTGATTAGAGCAGTTATTTAAAAAAAAAATCGATCATCTGATTTCAAGGCTAGATTAAGAGGGGAGTAAAAGCTAATATCTTCTTCTATTTCCAATATTTAATGCATCTTCTTGAAACCATCGAAATAGTAAGTCCCCAAAAACCACATTAATTATAAATTTTAAAATTCATCTGTAACTACTTTCTATGGAGTATTTTGTAGTTTCCATCTATTTATAAGAATGATTGTTTTCTCCTCTTATATAAAAATTCGAACTTTTTGTCCTTTAATAAAAAAATTCATACCAAGTTTTGAGACAAAACTCCCAAAAAAATCATCAATACTGGAGCTGAAAATGGATCAAACTTAGTTTAATTTTTGTTTTGGCTTCAAATCATATGTGCATAAGGAGTGAATGGTAATTAAATTTACGGAGTTACTTTTCGCAGTATGCATTTTACTCAACGCAGTACTTTTTACCCAAATTTTTCCATTACATGCCCCTTATTAGAAAGCATACTTAATATTTTTTCTCTCTTGCTCTCTCTACCATAACCATAGAAATCATCCATTTTTTTCAATTATAATAGATTATCTCCAATATTTCTAACTATATATATTCATTCAATTTATCAAATTTATAACATTATGGATTCAAGTTTAATTGAAGAACGAACCGTTAATTATCATTAATTATTGAAATTAGGTTTTTTTCAAAGACTTCAATCCTAACTATATACCCATTCAATTTATCAAATTTATAAGATTATTTATACAAATTTGATTGAAGAATAGGTATTAACTGTTAATTTTCATTAATTATTGAGAATAATTTTATTTTTTTCAAGAATAAAATAGACATTGGGTTTTGTTATGTGCGAATAAGGAAAGTAATGAAAAATCAACACCGAATCGACTTTACGCTTTCCTAATAGAACAATTCGACCCTTATAGGGTGATACCGAATTTTCTACTGAGATAAGACGGTGTTCCTCTGAATTTGCACAGAAAACAGAGATATAACTATGAAGTATTTTGTGCAGATTTTTCGTTGTGTTTTCGGATTTTGATTAACGCTCTATTATATAGAGTTTGAAGGAGCAGGGATACGAATTGAAGAGTTGCGACTCTTCATAAATTCCCACCAAAAATCTATTTATACAAATTAAATTTGTTCAACCAGATTTGGCGCCAGACCCCTGCCATAGTGTACCGTATGAACCTGGTACCGTGAATTCGCGATTAATTATATATAAGCGTACACTCCGTACTTCCCCGTACCTATATTATATTATATTGAATTCACACATCCGTAAACCAAACCCGAATACGCTAAAATGAACCGGTATTTACACTTAAATTACCAACGGGTTTTAGGGTTTACACTCCCCTTTTTCTTCTTCTCCCCATATAGTACTTTTTTTTTCTCTTTTTCTTCGATTGTTGCGTGTAGTTTGTTGGGAAAAAGATATATTGCGTTGGAAAAAAATTGTACTGCATCAAAGTTGAAAAAAGCATGTATTCCGCGGCAAAAGAATCGTATTGCACTAATAAAGTTAAAAAAATGGTACATAAAAAATTCAAATATATGTACTGCATCAACGTTAAAAGAAAATGTACTGCGTAAAAGTAAAAAATTATGTACTGCGATGAGTAAGATAGGTAGGGGAGGAGAGAAAAAGAAAAGAGAGGAAAAAGAAAGTATAAATTTGAGAGTGAGAAAATGAGAGGGGCAAAATTGGGAACATGGTAAAGCACCCTAAATTTAAAATTCTAATTTGATTTCAAAGCATTCAATATTGAATAGTTGAAACAATTAATTAGTATAGTATGTATTTCATTATTTATCTATTTGTCATGTACAGAGTAATTGTTATTTCCATTTTTCAGTTGCTTTGTGGATTTGGATTTTTGTTGTAAGGTTTTTACATTTCTTCTTTTCGAGTGAAATTTTGTAATTATTTAATTGTATAAAGAAATTACTCGTATTTTCTTTGATATGGGGCCTCATCTTGAAACTTAGAACAAGGCCACTTAATTTGATTTGACGGGCCTGGTGTAATGTAACATAGTTTGAGGGTACCATGAGACTTTTTCCCTATTATTTAATGAGGGGTAAGATCGTAAAGTTGTATGAAAAACGTTTTTCCATAAATGGAAATAGGGAGAAGAGGTGTTTCAGCCCATTTAGGAAATAGGGAAGGACAAAAAAATCGGAGGGAATATAAAATTTCACTAAGTGTATGAGCTATGCTAATACATGGATGGTGCTCTGGCTCAACTGTCAATCGGACAAGCATGGCCATCTTGTGAAAACGTTTCTTGTTTTTGGCAAATAATGAAGCATCAAGTAACATAATCCATACACACAGACACACACTGACACACTATACTAGTGATAATCATGAACATTCAACTTTGAAAAGTCATCCAACTTAATTGAAGGGCGAGCCCATGGAATGACACAAGTTCTCATGTACAGGGTCAACTTTTGGGGTTATTCTACGGTCAATTTTTTTTCACCAATGATAAGATATTCTTCATCTGGCTCTCGTAATTGTGGTCGTGATGCTATCAATGAGTTCAAATTTCTTGTCCGGGAAGCACATAAAAGGGGTATTGAGGTTTGACGTAAGCCACCATCCTTTTTGCTTCGTTTCACAAATTTATCCGGTCTACTAATTGTTTCTTCATTGATAGGTCATCATGGATGTAGTTTTCAATCATACAGCTGAAGGAAACGAGAAAGGTCCAATTTTGTCATTCAGAGGCATTGACAACAGTGTATTTTACATGCTTGCACCCAAGGTATTTATTCTCATATGGTCATTTATTTTGTCCTTCTAACAGTGAAAGTTACTGTATTTCTGTGTTCTGTACTTCTGTTTAGTCTCAAACTTTTATTCTACATTCCTTATGTTTTCATGTTCAAAGATTACGTTTAAAATAAATAGCATGCTACCTTCTGATAAGGCTACATGCATGTAGACACTAGACAGTCTATACTCTGCATTAGTAGGATTCACAAGGTTGTTGCTAGATCTTGGATTATGAAGATTAATGTGTTCTAAACATTATGAGATGCAAATGTTAGACTAATATGCATGTGTTGCGGGATGATTGGAATCTGTGTATGCTTTACTCCTATATTTTCCGCTTAAATCATCTTTAAAGGTTGCCGACAGATTAGTATAATGCTAGAATTCCTATCCTCTAGGCGAATCCTCTCACATATTTAGCTCTGAGAGAGTCGGAGTCCCTAATCCTTAATCTATTACTCCGTAGTATTTATTATGGCTGTTGCTCTCTGCAGCCAGACATTTTGCATTTTAGGATCACTTGCATTCCTTCTGCATATTCAATCATTAGGTGTTATTTGAATACAACAGGGGGAATTCTACAATTACTCAGGTTGTGGAAACACTTTCAATTGCAATCATCCTGTTGTACGGCAGTTCATAGTGGACTGTTTAAGGTAATCTCTGTTGTATAGATACTTTTAGCTGCCACAGTAACAGCAACAGCATTACCCCAATAGGTACTGAATACTAAGTAGATGGTTCACCTGTGTGGTGAGCCATCTTGCTTGATTCCATCATGATGGTAAATCAATTAAGATGAATCTCTGGCTCCATCGGCAATGGAAACTCATTTAAGTCTATACGTTATAATAAAAATCTTCTGCTCTGATGCAACAGATACTGGGTCACTGAAATGCATATAGATGGTTTTCGCTTTGATTTGGCTTCCATTCTAACTAGAGGCAGCAGGTTTTCCCCCTTTAATGTGTTATTTCACAATCTGAAGAATGTGACATTTATGTTGTCAACACGTCCTCACTTCCTGCTCTGTTCAATGTGCAAGTCTCTGGGATGCTGCTAATGTTTATGGGACCACAATTGATGATGACATGCTTACAACGGGGACACCTTTGAGCAGCCCTCCGTTGCTTGATATGATAAGCAATGATCCGATACTATGTAGGGCGAAGGTGACTAATGCCGATCTTCACCATCTTTGACGTCTCACTTATCTGTACAGTTATATATGAAATTGTTTATGGCTAACTTGGATACCTAAAATGCTCAAATTTCTTAATTTGTCCTGTGCCTTGTGAAGATAGAAGTGAGATCTAATAATGTAAATCAAAATATCTTTTTTAGATTGCTGACGTGAAAGACACATGCATTTCGCAAACATGCACCGATGTTTGTTGATGGTGTCTTTGAGAAGAAGCTTAAATAGGCTCTTTAATGCAGTGGGCAAATGTCTTGGACTGAAAGCAAAATATATCAACTATATATGGTTAAAGTTGTACTCCCTCCGTTCCATTTGATTCTTTGCATTTGTTTTTTGGGCATTATTCATAGGTGAGTGAAATCGTAAATCTAACTTTTAATATACTCCGTATAAGATAAAATATAGTCATATATAAGATAAAATATAGTCATGTGTGATATTGTTTAAATTGTCTAATCGAGTACGTTATAAATATCAAATTTTTATAATTTTTAGAAATACGTAACTAAAAATATAGACAAAATAAAACGTGCATTGGCAAATGTGAAAAAATAAATGTAAAGAATCAAATGGAACGGAGGGAGTATTAATTATACAAATGTGGACCTTAAGTGAGATCCCATTCAATGTGATTATTTATGGCTTTAATAAACGCATGATAACTAACACTCGTTGGTCCCTTTTATAATTTTGCTTGAATGGCCTTTGATCGGCTCAAATCTTACTAATTTGCATATTGTTGACACTATGAAATTGACAACTTTTGTTTTAATGATGTCACGTGTCAGCTTATCGCCGAAGCATGGGACTGTGGAGGGCTTTATCAAGTTGGCGATTTCCCTCACTGGGGCATTTGGTCTGAATGGAATGGAAAGGTTAGCCTCTTGTCAGACGTGGTCTACGTGATTTGGCTGAACTCTTCACAAGAATTTTGACTATATTGGGAATTCAGAATTGATGTTATTTCGATGCTACACTTTGTTGTGTGTCCTGCATACAGACATTTTGACCCAAGATGACTCTTTGACACTCTATTTTAGGACAAACAAATGAGAGTGTATTTCATATGTACCCATATCCGTCATTTGCTGTCCAGCTGAAGTAACATAGGTCCGAATAAAATAGTGGAAAGCTCGCAAACTCTATTTCTTGCTAATCTTCACTTTGGTGGCTGTATAATTGTATGCTATTCTAAATTGCATTCTCCTTCCTATCCATTTATTCAGTATCGTGACATGGTGAGGCTCTTTATCAAAGGAACCGATGGATTTGCTGGTGCCTTTGCCGAATGCTTGTGCGGTAGCCCAAACCTGTACGAGGTATCAGTTGACACAATAGTTTAACCATTAATGACATGTTCAATATTCATTATCGGTAGCAAGCGTCTAAGACAAAGCTTTTCAAGAGAGGTTTAACGGCAATGACACTGATTCGTTAATCAACACATCATTTCAGAAAGGAGGAAGGAGACCATGGCATAGTATCAACTTTGTATGCGCACATGATGGTTTTACTTTGGCTGACTTAGTGACATACAATGACAAACATAATTTGTCGAATGGAGAAAACAACAATGATGGAGAGAATCACAATAATAGCTGGAATTGCGGGCAGGTATGCGTTGTGTACTTGTGTGCACTATATTCTCTTTAATTATATTGAGGTGGGGAAGAATAGTCTGTATTTTTGTTTGAAATATGATGTTGGAGTAGCGGCGGGAATTATGATCTTCTAAGGGTTCGTTTGGTTCAATGCGGGAAGATTGAATTACCGGGAACTATGAATTCATGTAAATGAATTAGTAAAATGTGTTTTGGTTCGCATGCTGGAAATCAATTCATGCGGGAAGTTTAACTTACCAAGAGGGGCCTTGGTAAGTAACTTCCCACATGATAAAGGAAGTAAATTCATGTGGTAAGTTCCACTTCCCATGATATGGGCAACCAAACAAGAGTCTATTTTTCAACTTCCCATGAATTCCAATTTCCTATGAATTAAAATGACAACCAAACGAACCCTAATAGAATCATAGGAAATATTCTTCCTCACTATATTGCAAGAAATAATGTAGCGTGAACAAAACTTGTATGGAGAAAAAACAAATGTCAGATTGATATATGAATCAGCCCAATCGCCTTAATAATTAATAAATGACCCAATGTAGATAAGCCAATAAGTAGCCCAACAAAGTAGACGGGAAAACCCATGAGTAGTGTTATTTGGTTAGTGGAAAGGGGATGTAGTCTGTATGTAGTAATACAAAAACCACACATTGGTTTTTTGGCACCAAAATACACTTTCTTAATACATCACACTTTCCATATTAATCTATATAATATAAATATATCGTAATTGCCATTAATCTAATATAATAGATAGCTGCCTCACTCAGAATCCTTCGTTGGAACTGGAACAGAAATTCCACTGTCTCCCTAACGCTCTCAATGGCTGCCTCACTCAAAATCCTTCGTTGGAAGCGGAACTGAAATTCCACTGTCTCCCTAACGCTCTCAATGGCTGCCAACTGAGATTTGTCTAGCCGAAGCAAAAGTTTCCAACATCAAGGAGGCGAGGATTGAGTTTTAACCTCGTCTTGAACTTTACCCTTAAAGTCTTCAATACTTGATATGAATTCAGGTGGAATTTTGAGCACACAAGAATTGGCCTTTGTATCGCCAGATGGAGAACCTTCACCCTTAACCGGCATGTTCTCCTTATATGCAGATTTTGACAAAAACACACAACTCCGGACCAACTGATTCTAAACCCATTTGCTTCAACTAGACGAACCAACAACTCCCTTATTCTTGAGCTAGTGCGAAATCCACATACCGCAAGGTAAAGGTGTAGTAGAATTCGACGATGCAATGACAGATTGGGATATCTCAAAAATCTTATGAAAGATGAGAAAAGGGAGATTGATTAATTCACCTTCAAGAATGTAACGCAATAGGAGAATTTCGACTCCTTTTAGCTTCTCTTGTCCATCCTTGCGCGGCAAAATTGTCATTCACAAGAAATTCAAAAAGAATTTCTGTCTTGGGCCAAATTCTTTTACAAAGACGGTACTCTTTCCTGTAGCATTGACATCAAAATGCCGGTTTGCTTTGATCCTTGCATCATCTGAACTAAGGTCATTCCACTCACTTGAGCAATTGATTTTTTTCCCTGTGAGCAAAACAGTGCAAAATCTTCCAATATCACATTCACAGACCGACTATTATCCCGTGCACTAAGAGTACTTTTCTTCATTGACAATGTCCCATAAAACTGTACAACCTCGACGGGATAAATTGGACCACTTAAACTCGCTATCTCGCCCCATTCTTGCTTCTCAAGAAAATCATTATAGAACTTGAGACTAGCATAGAATTACGCCAAGATGTGGAGTAGTACCTACCCAAATGAATAGGTTGATGCACAAATTTCTCAATCTTCCCGAATTCGTCATCAGTGAACTCGAGTTTAGCTAATCCATCCATTGTCAATGCCGCTTCTACCTTCTCCATTAGCACATGGTGCTCTTCTTCAAAGTCTTTTCATCAGAGCTCTCTTCCCTTTACCTTACATGGCGCCGGTTTTCTTGTTTTAGGGTTTAAAATTTTTGTTCTAGATTGAAACAGGGGACATGTTAATTTTTTAAGAAAGTAAGAGGGAGGATGAGAGTGACGGTGAGGGTAAAGTTGGATGAAGAGGGTAATGAATTGTGATGGGATAGGTTATTAGGTTGGGTAAAGGAAAGTATAAGTATACTAGGGGTGACATGTTGTGTAGGTATAGGAGTCTAATTTTGGACTTGGTATGTGATTAGGGAAGGATTAAGTTAGGTAAGATATATTTTAGAGTTTTTTGTCAAAAAGCACCTAACATTTACGCTTTCTGTAAAAAAGGCACCTTAATTTTTTTTTTTTGCCCAAAAGCACCTAAAATTCTCAATGTGTTGTTTAAAGGCACCAAATGCCACTTTCCGTCAAAAAAAGTACGAATACAGTTAGAACTAACGGATGTACGTATACTCTTCTTAATATACTCTATACTAAATATACGTATACATACCCCCATTCTTCCTCTTCCTCCCCTGATCAACTAATACCCTAATTCACATCTTCCTTATTTCCCAAAAAAAAAAACAAAAATGAATTGACAATAATAATTAACAATTAGGGTATGCTCGAAAGTTAGGGTTTGTTGTTGATACTCGAAAATTAATAATAATTAACCCATACTTCAAAATTATACTCGAAAATTAGGGTTGCTAACCTAAAAAATGAAACTGAACTCAAAAATTAAATTTGTTTTGTTGATGATTTAGGTGATTATTTACTTAAAGGATGAAGAATCGTAATAAAGACTTACCGATTGAGCAATGGAGTTTGATTGAGAATTCTTATGAAACATGCAAGTGAAGAGGAAGAGTTTTTTTGGGGGAGATTGATCAGGGTATTGCTTATTAGGGAAGGAGTTAGATAGAGAGGAAGAATGAGGGTATGTATACGTATATTTAGTGTAGAGTATTAAGAAGAGTATACGTACATCCGTTAGTTCTAACTGTATTCGTACTTTTTTTGACGGAAAGTGGCATTTGGTGCCTTTAAACAACACATTGAGAATTTTAGGTGCTTTTGGGCAAAAAAAAAAAACTTAAGGTGCCTTTTCTACAGAAAGCGTAAATGTTAGGTGCTTTTTGACAAAAAACCCTATATTTTATCATAAATCGAGTTTGTATGGGACTCGAATATGGTAAATATATGGTTAGTCCAACTCTCTGGGTAATATTCCCTCCCGTTCTTTGGATTCCTACCATATAAGCTTTCCAATGATAATCAAGTGGCCGAGAAAATTTACCTGACGTAGTTCTAACTGTCACTGATTAAATCAATTTTCAATCGCAGAGTCTCAAATCACTCTCGTCTTAACGACTTCGTTAAAGTATCTGCGAGCTGATCCTCAGTTCAACAAAACTCAACAATAATATTCCCTTTTTCCTACTCCAATTGGACTTGGCGAAAGATTTGTCAAGTAAAAAATGTTATGTTTTTAAGACTGCTATCATGGTGATGATTGGGCTAGACCTCAGGGGAAATATAGTATCGCAGAAGGATTTAAATGGCTTCAGGGACAGCGAGTGATAGCTCAATGGCACCGAGTGGTTTGGACTAAACTGAGTATCCCTTAGCATATTTTTATTAGTTGGCATAGTGCGCATGGTCACTTACTGTTGATCGTTTAGCCCATATGGGAATGAGGGTAGATCCTACCCATGTGTGGACTGCAGGATGAATCCCATCCTCACCTCTTCTTTGATTGCATCTATAGTCGGCAGTGTGTTGAGATTGTTTAGGACTGGTTGGGCTTGAGTTTCCCGCTAACAGGTACACTGGCCTAGTGTGCACAGATGAAGGGCAGGTCTTTGCTGGTAAAGCAAGTGTTGTATGCTGCCTATAACACCTTGATTTATGCCATTTGGATGGAGAGACACAGATGTAGGGTGAAGGCTAGGCTGTTGAGATCGGCAGTGTAGCAGTATATCATGGAAGCAAAGGCTCGGCTGAAGCGTAGAATAGATGGAAATCATGGAATACCCGCTGTTGCTACGTGTTTAGCTAGGATAATTGAGTAGGATAGGATGATGCACCTTACTAGCTGATTCCTTGTGTCTAATTGTGAGTTTTTTTGGTTGTAAGAATTAAATACTTCATTTCATTAATATAATTCTTACCCTTTACCAATTATTCTCTTTTTCAACATGGTCTTATATAAAGTGATGTCTAATGTAGTACGAGAGTGTTCAGCAGGATTTTTAGCAACTATTATTGAACTCATATATCACAATAAATTGGACAAACCTTAATTTGACAAAGTTCTTTTCAGGAGGGTGAATTTGCCAGCATTTCTGTGAAGAAATTGAGGAAGCGACAAATGCGGAATTTCTTTCTTTGTCTTATGGTCTCCCAGGTATGCTTAGTATAATGTTACCCATCTCATTTCCCACATTGCGGGGAAATAATGAAGTCAGCAACAAAATGTAGTCGGAATGCTCTTACAGTGGTGTCTCTCATTTAACTGAGAACTTCATTTCCACAGGGTGTTCCTATGATCTATATGGGTGATGAGTACGGCCACACAAAAGGAGGAAACAACAATTCATATTCCCATGATAACTATGTAATCACTGCTTTCACATTTCATTCTTACTTTGGAAAGCTTGTGTAGATTTCTTCAGCCACTAATTGCACTCAAGATGCAGATAAACTATTTCCGGTGGGATAAGAAGGACGAAGCTGCTACTGATTTTTACAGATTTTGCCGCCTTATGACTAAGTTTCGCAGGTGAGCCTAATGGATACAGAGTATTATTCTCAGTGCTTGTAAATTCTAAGTTTGTAACAAACATTTCTCACCACAAGCTTCTAAGATCCACATGTCTACTGTTTACCCTCAGTGAATGTGAATCGCTTGGTTTGAGTGAGTTTCCTACATCGGAGAGATTGCAGTGGCACGGCCATGTTCCCAGGTGCCCAGATTGGTCAGACTCGAGCCGGTTTGTGGCATTTACTATGGTATTGCCTAACTCCCTCACTTTTATATCACAACTTTATATCATTTCATCATATAAAATCAACTCATCCAAAAATGATCTAACACATCCACTTGCTAATCACGCCATAACTAAGATGATTACATCGTACTTTGTGACCTATGATACCGCTACAAGCCTACATACAACACTTCACTTAATCACCCTGGTTGCTTGTTGAGACCCATGTCACTCCAATGAGTACCCTTGTGTGAGAGTGACATGGATATGTGGATACGACACTTGTCACGTTCTATTAGGAGATACAGGAATCATTGATTTTATTTACAGAATATTGCCATATTTTATTAGTCACTTTATTATAAATCACAGTCGATAGTTTCTGGTCAGTTAAGCGAGTCTAACACTTGGACACGGATGCTCGTGTATGTCAGCCAGATACTTATGACGGGCCTGTTTTGTAATCAAATCCACCAACTAACACGAGGTTTTTGCAGAAGGACTTAGTGAAAGAAGAGTTGTACATTGCATTCAACACAAGCCATTTAGCAATCACTGTGAATTTGCCGAATCGACCAGGATACAAATGGGAACCATTGGTAGACACTGGCAAAACTCCACCATATGACTTCTTGGGTGGTGATGTACCTGAGAGAAGAACAGCAGTGAAGCAGTACCAACACTTTCTGGATTCTAATATGTATCCCATGCTCAGCTATTCTTCCATCATTCTCCTACTAAAGCCAGATAACCAATGTATCTAGTAGCCTTGTTATTAGTCTCCGGCCTACTATACTTGTATAGATAATAAAGACATAATCAATCAAGTGGATAGTGTAGAGGACAAACGATGGAAATGTTATATTGTATCAGTTGAATAATGGCCCTAGTGAGGTTCTACTTCTATCGTTCCTTCCATATATGATACACCGTTGACGGTTACCTTAGTTACAGGGTGTATTACGCGTATGCCGTCTTAGAGCGACGTTGAGTAAATGTGGATTGTAAATAAATGGGTAGGTACGATGCGTCAAGAAAGAGCAGGACAGGCCATGCCGAATGTCACAGCACTAAACGCGGCCGAATGCTGCTGCCTGCTGTTGTAGTGGATCAGATGTAACTGTACAGATGCCCATTTTCTCTTTTCACTTGGAATCTACAATCTACATAGAGATGCTTATATCATACTCCCTCCGATTTTTTATTATCTTCCCCTTTGGTTTTGGGGAAGAAAATAAGGGTGTAGGAATGTGTGGTTCAAAATAAAAGAAGGAAGAGAGAGAAATGTAAGGGTGATTCTAGACCACATATTGATGGTCCAAAATGGAAATAGGGAAGAAAGGGTATTTCAGCACAATAAGAAAATAGGGAAGATAATAAAAAATCGGATGGAGTAATAATGATTGTAAAAAAGATTGCCCCAGGAATATGTACACAGCTGTGCAGCCAGAAAAGCAATGACGCCAAGTACCCTGAAATTGCGTTCATATTTTCTATCTCTGCTTATCATGGATTCATGGCTCAATCATTTTTTTTTTCTCCTTCAATGTTCAGATTCTTTACAGTTATCCTTATACCACTCCCAAGCAAGCTTTTTTAATGGATCATGACCTTCCAAAGTCAAGTAGAATTAGCATGACCCAAGGGGGAGAGAGGTCAATTGGCGATCTTAGGTCACGACCTTTTGTGACTTTGTAGGCACCTTTATTTGATTGGTTGGACACAAAAGTATTTTGTAGATGCCTTTATTTGATTAGTTGGACTCAAAGCAATTGTAGAAGAGATAGTTTGATATAAATAAATAATATAGAATATGGATAAATTAAGTGATAAATAATGAGGTTGGTGAATGTGGGATTAAGATAAAAAATGGGTGGTGATCCAATTAACTTGACCTTGACCTTTGCTTGGGGATGGTCTTACGTCATACTCTCTCCGTTCATAATTTTTTGTTCCATTTAATCATTATTTGTGAGGATATTTTAATAAAACGAGACAAAAGATATTGAACAGAGGGAACATTTAGATGGTACTCTGCATATAAAGGATATACTATTTGAGTCTCATACGCAACTGACACTATACACGGCATGGTGTAGAACGTCATATCATACGAGGAAGTCATGATATATTTGCTTACATGCTTGCATTCTGACATAGGCTCCACAATCAAACAAATGATAGCTGATGCTAGGACCGTCACCGTTGACATAATCGATACTTGGACATTACATCTGACTGCATGAAAAAACAAAAATTACTACAAATAAGACCGTTATTTATGACACTCCTTGTAGTTTACCACGATCATGAGTTAATGACCAATACACTGATTCAATGTCATGGTAAAAAGATGTGATTACTATAAGCTAAAATTAGCACCAAGACAGTCTAACCCCGAACTCGATTTCTTATACTTCTGCGAGTAAGCTTGAGCCATCAATACTTTCAATTTAGCGCTTTTCAGAGGATGCTTCCAGCATTGCAGTTTGCACCTCAAAAAAATTTCAAGATTGACTATTAAAAAAAACAAATTATGAGCTTCGCAATAGTATTAAGTGACATGGTCTCATGATGTGAGACGATCCAAATGTGTAAAGATATACTACGTACTTCATAACTTATTTAGGGGGAGTTCGATTCTTATAATAGGAATGAGATGGAATGAATTCCATCAATACCATAGAGGTTTAGAATTACCTCATACTTGTGAATACTAGTTAGGTTTGTTCATTTAATGGATTGTAATTTCGAAGTGAGAAGAATGGACTTAGGACTTAGAATCATGCATGATGTGAGACTATGATGGATTTAGAACTCCTTGAGTTTCTAACTCCATTTCAAAAAGGGTCAACGAAACACTAGAATGGACAAAAATGGACTGAATCTATTCCATTCCATTCCAAACGCAACCAAATACCCCCTTAGTGATACGGTAAATAAGTGGTGCTATTACATAAACATTATGAGACTATCTAATTCTATAGTTTCTGCTTTGTATGAATTGGATTTGGATAGGTCAATAAATCACAGCAGGTCGTGTATATTTCGCGAGATGATGAGTTGTAGTAGTCATTCCCGGAGATGGATTAAGTCGGCAACCACCCGGGCACCTCCCTTCTTCACAATTTGCCATCACTTCTCTTTCCCTCCTATTTACCTTTGTTTAGGTCTCCGTGCTCTAGTAGTCTCTCCCTTCAAGTCGGAGTGTACTAGTCTTACTTTTTAGATGTCATGTTATTTGAGAATGCGCTATGGTAGCAATGGGAAGTTGCCACCTTATTGGTTAGATTCTACATCATTAAGGAGTTGGACTATAAACAAGTCATTATTATCATGAGATCGTCTTATATAATACGGAGTATAGTTTAAACAGACTCCAGCTGAACATAATACCAGAAAGGCACAAGGCAACATCAAATACCTTAGTAGCCAAATTAGATACATCTGTAGTTATTGACAACACATTAGGGTGGCAACTCCAAAACACTCCATCCGGAAAGTCTAATAGTGAATATTCTGTGGAATTACGATCGCATATGTGACGCAACTTTATCTCCTTAAGTTTGTATGGTGAGACGGAAATGACATTCCTCAGTTGCTCCTCTTCTAGCGCAATCTATACATATACGCAAACATTCACCTTGTTATTTTCACCATTGCAAAATACACAACCCCAATATGAAGATGATTTGCGACTTGGACACAAGACAATTAAACATAATTGAATGATTTAACCGTAGCAAGAGCGCGAAAAATTGAGCGTTTCTTATCACAACCATTTTTCGTAGCAGAAGTATTTACAGGATCTCCAGGAAAATACGTTGGTCTAGCAGAAACAATTAGAGGATTTCAATTGATCCTTTCCGGAGGATTAGACGGTCTTCCTGAGCAAGCCTTTTATTTGGTAGGTAACATCAATGAAGCTACCGCGAAAGCTATGAACTTAGAAATGGAGAGCAAATTGAAGAAATGACCTTAAATCTTTGTGTACTGACTCCTAATTGAATTGTTTGGAATTCAGAAGTAAAAGAAATCATTTTATCGACTAATAGCGGTCAAATCGGCGTATTGCCAAACCACGCCCCTATTGCCACAGCTGTAGATATAGGAATTTTGAGAATACGGCTTAACGACCAATGGTTAACAATGGCTCTGATGGGCGGTTTTGCTAGAATATGCAATAATGATATCACTGTTTTAGTAAATGATGCTGAAAAGGGTAGTGACATTGATCCACAAGAAGCTCAGCAAACTCTTGAAATAGCATAACCTAATGGGTATAAATTCGTACCTCAAGATATTCATCCATTTCAATCACTGGAGAATTGAACAAGTTTGTTTCTAAGAGAAACACCTTTAGCTTGACAAGACAAGAGGTGGTTATAGATTTGGTCAGAAACGGACAGAATTGAGCAACACACTGATCTAGTGCTCTGATGGACGACACAGATGTCTCCACTTTACATTTGAACCAAAACGCGAGCAAGTTAGAGGGTGTCAATTATAACCTTTATCAAATATCGACACTTTATGAGTTGAAATCTCTTCAACGAAATGCTTGAGATCTTAATGCATCTCAACTTAAAGCAAAACTTCAACACTAGACTTTCTAAAGCAACAAGTCCATATGGCAGCTCGGAGACAATATCATCTGTTACATTAGCACCAACAATATTCACCTTTTTCAAGTTTTTCAATACAGCAACATTTATGTTCCATGGCCACAGTACATCCATATCGGTACCATCATAAGTAAACTTTTGGAGTAGAGACGTCGGGGTGTTAGATTGCTTTGTTTTACCACCTCGACTTTCAACTCCTCTATTAACTTCTCTGTTCCAAGGCAGTGAAACTTTTTTTAAGATTTTTGGTGATAGTGGTAATATTTAATTCAACCAAAGGACACAATGATATAATTCTTTGAAGCATATCCTCATCTGCATTGTCGTTCAGGTCCAATGTTAAAGATTTGAGAGAGCTGAGCTCCATGGTCTCATAATATGGCAACCCAAAGACAATACATCTCAAAACTTGCAGAGATTTTGCACAAAATAGAATGTCGGGCCGCAAACAATCATCTTCAAAAATAAGAATCTCTAAATTCTGGATATTATTTTGCACCGCGATCATTATCCATTTGTCAAGCAGGGTATCTAAGTTTTCATCGATATGAGGAAGTTCAAGGTACATCTTTGTTATTCGATAGTTGTTCGTAAAGTATCTTTGCATAGTCTTATACTCTTATCTATGAATCCCATATAATGTTGGAGATTATCATCAGAATAACCGAGACAACTTTCAATGACCTTAAAGTACTTAGGCTGAAAATTCAAAACCGGGATCGAAGACCTAGCTACTTACCACCTCTTAGACAATGCGTTGGCACGACCCGCCTCTTTGTATTGAAACTACTCCATTAATGTGCTGTACTCAAGCTTGAAGAAGAAGCAGAGTAAATATGAATGTGTATTTTGTATTATTAGTGAAAACTTAATCTGTTATAATTAATCATCTGTTTATATATAAGATACATGATAAATATCTGTAACAAACTCATAATTTGTTACAAGGAGTAACAGATTTGTGTAACTGAATTTGTTAATGATGATTTGGCGGGAAGCAGTAGGAGTAAACTCCACAAGCTGGACTTGGGGCATCTACAAGGCCCATCTTGGAAGCTACATGGAAATGCTGCTGTTCAGGCAAAGCCTTGGTGAGGATGTCTACAACCTGAGAAGATGACAAAACCTGGTAGGTTGCAATAAGACCATCAGCAATGCGTTCCTTGATATAATGACAGTCAAGTGTGAGTAGTGCGTTCGTGGAAGACGAGATTGGCTGCAATATGCTGAGCAGCTTTATTGTCGCAATAAAGTGTGATAGGATTAGGACTTGTAAGCTCAAAATCCTTTAAGAGTTCATTAATCCAGACAAGTTCGCTCGATGTCTGACTCATGCTCCTATACTCAGCTTCTATAGAGGATTTACTGACAGTAGCTTGCCTTTTTGGATTTCCACGAAATAAGAAATGTGCCCAAAAACACACAATAACCAGTAATAGATCGACCAGTAAAATCACAATTTCCCAGGCTTGCACACAGAAACTGTAAACTTTGACATCCACATTAGATGCATAAAAGAGACCGAGATTCAGAGTACCTTTTAGATACCTGACAAGATGTAAAACAACATTAAAATGAGGTTGGCGAGGCTCACTCAGAAACTGACTGAGTTGTTGAACACTGTAACTGATGTCTGGGCGAGTTAGGTTCAGATAAAAAAGCCTTCCCACAAGTCGCCTGTATAACTCGGGATGAGAAAGTAATTCACCATCAACAGTAGATAGTTTAGACCCGTGGGAAAAGGAAATTTAGCAGGAATGCAATCCTCCATATGAGAATCTCGAAGAATATCAAGGATATATTTCCTTTGATTAAGCAAAATTCCTGCAGAAGACCTGGCAACCTCTATACCCAGAAAATAGCGAAGAAGGCCTATATCTTTGATGGTAAAAGCCTTGTCTAACTCATCTTTGCGTGATTGTATTTGAGTAGGACTTGTTCCAGTAATCAATAGGTCATCAACATAAACCACTACAGCCACAAATAAACCATTGGAATCGGTTTTAATAAACAAAGAGTAGTCTGAATTTGATTTGACATACCCTTGCTTAATGAGAAATTTTCCCAATTCAATATTCCACTGTCTGGACGCCTGTTTCAGACCATATAGCGAACGTTTAAGAAGGCATACTTCCCCATCATCACTTGAATGATACCCCTCTGGCTTCTTCATATAGACTTCTTCATCAAGATAGCCATGTAAGAATGCGTTATTTATATCGAGCTGATGTAAAGGCCAATGTTGAGATGCTGCTACAGCAATAAGAGTCCTTACTGTTGTGAACTTAGCAACAGGACTGAAAGTATGCTTGTAGTCTTTGCCCTCTATTTGACTGTAACCCTTGGCCACTAGTCGAGCCTTATAGCGCTCTACAGTACCATCAGGATTAAACTTGATTTTGTACACCTATTTTGCTCCGATTGCCTTCTTGCCAGGAGGTAGTTTGGTAAGAGCCCAGGTGGAATTTTGCTCCAAAGCTTTCAACTTAGATTGCATTGCAGCTTGCCAATTAGGATCATCCTTTGCTTGTGAATAACAAGAGGGCTCATAAAGCTTCATGACATTAAAACATGAGGCTTTATATTCTGCAGTATTGTGGACATGACATAGGTCCACCCCGACGCGGCCACACGCGGGTTTGGGGAGGCGAATGAATCTCCATATGAGATGGTCAAATTGAAATTTAAATCGAAGTAGGAATCGCCACCGAATTTTGTGGTTATTCGGAACCGTTCGAACCCACTCTATGTCGTAGTGGGTCGTATACAAAATACGGCCCATTTCCGATGTCAGAGTTTATTGGGTTCGTCCCTTTGCATTATGATACTGATACCGACATTATCGGATATCGTGTATTGAATGACTCTCGTTGCCAATGGATTCGGACATCCGAAAACCATGGTTCTGAGTAAGGGGTGAGGGTACGTGTTGGGAAGTTCACTAAGAACACCCAACCCCGCCCGCACTTAGCGGCCTTTACTAAGATATCGTTCGTTTTTGGTGTACACGCGTTAGTTCGACGGTTGAATGATATGCAAAGATTATTTTCCCTAAGCATGTGAGAAAAATAAATGGGTTGCTAAGTCGTTTAATGCATATTAAACTAATAACGTCAAAGTTATTTTAGCATGCGAAGATCGTTTTAGTCTACTAAAACAAAAGATGAAAATAGATTGCTACAAACACGAGCAAATAAGTTAGTAACGATTGAATAAATCGGATAAAGATGTAGATACGATAATATGCATGATTTTGAAAAAGGTTTATGACACGTGATGGATTAGCACGTGTTGACCGAGGTCAAGAAAAGTATTTATCGAAATATGTCGCGAAGGTCGCTTTTTATGTAAGATTCGAAAAGAATAAAAAATAGAAAAGCGAGGAAACGAAAAAAAAGACCCGGCGAACCGGGCCACCGCGTAATCTGAGTCGCCTGACAGGCGCGCACTCGCGTGGCGATCTGTCCGCTTTTTTTATTTATCGAAAACCGTCAATTTTTATAAATCGCGTACAAATATGGATTAATTTATACTCGATTCATATTTTCGATATTCGTCGTATTCGATATTCGAATATAAAATTGATATTGAATAGTCGGAATGCTTTTATTTGAAAAAAAAAGTTTGTTTTGAACGAAAAGAGAAAAAAAGAATTTGAACGAAAAAATTGTTAATTCTCTCCGCGTTAAAAAATCGTCGAATTTTGTTTAAAAAGATGTAACGATTTTCTTAGCATTAACGAGTTTTAATTAATTTAGTTCTTGTTAGATATGATATTCGACTAGAGAATCGATATCGTATTTTAAGAACGTTATATAAAAATAGTTTTTGTAGTATCGATTATTAGAAATAAATAAAAATGCGACAACGACCCATATTAAACGAGGACCGACAACACGACACAAAAAAGGAAAAAAAAACGAAAAAGAGGGAGAGAAAAGAGAAGAGTCGGGTTTGATTTACACTTTCAACCTACATGCTTTGTTTTCTCGGTATAGAGCTCGTCGGAAAGTGGCTTGGGCACGGGAGCGTCGAGAGGATGTGGATGAGTTAAGGTGTGGTGCGTTTGGACGTGTGAGGTGACGGATTCGGCCGAATGGTGGGGTCGGGTTCGTCGGGGTATTTCGATGCTTCTTTGGTTTGAGATCGTGGATGGAATTATTTTTTGAATGTCGGGTTGAATAATGGATGACTAATAATTGTGTGACTAACAACCGTCCCTTCAATGCTGAATGGAGGGTCCTATTTATAGGCGCAGAGGTTTAGGAGAGGTATCTTGCTTGGACAACAAGAAATACCGGTTTAGATAGGGAACGTGAGAGTTCGAAAGGGAACAAAAGAATCGTTGCTTGGTGAAGAAGCAATGAATCTCGGCTGGTTGGTGGAGTGTTTCGCCTGTTTTGGATATCTTGGCCGAGTGTTTGAGCTCGGTCGGTGAATTATTTTGGTTTTCGGATAGAATTCCTACTTGAGATCGAATTCTATCCTTAAACGGATTTGTTTAATATTTTTTGAAGCTGATTTTTTGTGGTGATGGTGACCGAATCAGCCACGTGAGGTGTCACGGCTGACTCACGTGTCTCGAGAATATTTTCGACCGGGTTTTGACTCGGTCGCTAAAAGACGGTTTTACCCCTGCTGTCGGAATCAACCCAAATTAGTCTTATTTGACTCGAAACGACCCACTAGGCTTGGATTTGAGGTTGGTTTTGTAAGATTTGTACTCCGTAATAAGCCTAAGCCAAATGTCCATGATTTCGAGCCCATATCCGAGTCCATTAAAGCACGTTTGCGTCCGATCATCATCGGGTGTTTGGCGGAAACTACTATAGACACCTGGCGGTCAAAATGCGGGTGTCTACAGAGCCCCCACTCTGACTGAGGCTTGGACAAGGCAAAAGTCAGAGTAGCTACCAGGCCAATCGAGGATTAAGACCTGACAGACTTCCGATCGGGTCGTTTAGAGTCCATTAGACTTGCGTGAAGGGCTCGCCAGCCATAAGATAGAAATCATACCTGGATAGATGTTATACTGGCGCGGGGACTTTTTCTAAAAAGTCTCGGGTGTATCTGCTTGTAGATGCATCCAATCTTGGAATCGTGTGGGAGATTGCCTTGTGAGCCCTGGGTGTATCTGCTTACAGATACATCCCGTCTTGGGATTGCGTGGGAGCTTGCCTTGTAAGCTCTGGGTGTATCTTCTTATAGATACATCCCGATTCCTTAGTAGAAAGGTTGCCTGATCCTTCCACTGGGGAGTTTTTGAGAATTCTTCGGGAGTCTTGGATGCACCTGTCTGTACATAACAAATTGCACGTAACATTTAGGTAAAATACCGACTCACGCTGGGGAAGAAATGATTTTTGGAAAGAAAATTTTTTAGAACATTTTTTTTTTTTGAAAATTTTAGAAAATGCCGAAATTTTTGAAAAATTTTGGAAATAGGAATGCTTGGGATGACTTGATTCTTAATCAGATTCTGACACGGATTCCAAAAAATCCTCTGGTTAGGCCCGTATGCCTAGATGAAGCAGGAAACATCATAAAAATTCCTACTCCAGGGGTGACTAGGAAAAGGGATTTCTCTGTTATAAATAGAGAGTTCTTGCCCTTAATCTTCTCATATTCCAACCCAAATATTTTCTTCTATCTTAAAATCGCTTTAGACTTTTAAGACAAAACAAAACTTTCTGCTATGGGTATCGAACATCTGACCGCGATGCGCGTGGGCCCAGAATTTTCGAGACGAAGATAAAGTTCAATTAACTCAGATGGGAATTGTTGCTTTATTCCCGCTTCAACGACTCAAGGTGGATTCACATTTCCTGGACGCTTGCTTAACCTTTTGGGATACTACCCACCATATTTTTGCTTTTCCCCGGGGAGAAATATGTCCCCTTCCCGAAGAGATTGCAGCCGTAGGGGGTTGGTGTCCAAATGCTCATCCTGCTATTCCTCCTTTTTATTCTGATCCAAGGAGGAGACTGAGGGACTTTCTTGGGTTGTCTCATGCTGAGACAGCTCGTATGGTAAAGGGAAATTCTGTTTCCGTGTTTGACTTGGCTGATAAATTCATGGATCCAAATGGTGCCAGAATTTCTTCTATTCATAGGCGTAGGGCTTTTGCCTTTTGTATGCTGCATCGATGCGCCTTCGAAGGTCGGATGGATGCTGGCTCATGTCTAGGCGAAATTAGGCTGATCAGCAGTGGATCAGATGGAAGCAGGTCACAGCCCAGCCTGGCTGATAACTGGGGAGATTATTATGGGCCTTGACGCTAGGAGACTTGACCCGGATCGGCAATTAACAGGCAGTATTCGTTTTCTGCAGGTATTTGACCCTTTTTTTTCGAAAATTTTCCGATTTTTTTTTTTTTTTTGAATTTTCCGAAAAAATTTGTTTTCGAATTTTTTTTTTAATTTCCAAAATTTCGATTTTTTTTTCGGATTTTTTCGATTTTTCGAAAGTTTTTGACTTTTCGAAAATTTTGCAGATCTGGTTATCCGAGCGTCTGTCGATTATAGAGCCCCCGGTGAGCATATCCAGATATCGAAGCTGTCAAATTGGCTCACGGTCCCGACGGATAAGCTCGAGTCATCACATAAATCGGAAGTATTGGGATGAAGAGCTAAAATTCCATGGTGGGCCCTTGATTAGGTGGAACGTGATCTGGTGGTTCCTCTCGAAGCTGACGGGACTAGCTAAAAGAGACAAAGCCCGTTACCTGGTGATCTTGTCTTTGGATTGGACCGTTACCCAGATCGTCTTTTAAGGCAGTTCGGCTCGTTTCAGCAGATCCCCGAAATTGAAGCAATCATTAGCGTTTCGCTCCAATTGACGGACGCTATGTGTGACACGTGGCTACAATGCTGGTTCACCCGTGTCGTATGGACTATACCTCGCCCTTGTCAGACCGCTTGGGTTTCCGAATCATATTGCAAGTGGACTTCTGAAGAATCCAAAGAGGCCCGCAAAGCCTTAAAGACTGATGAGGCTTTTGACCTAGCCCGTAGAGAATCAGTAAATGACAATAGATGGTTCTTTGATGAAGAGGAAACTACCCTTGTCCGGCCAGAGTCGGGTTCTAAGTCAAAAACTAAGACTCGAGCTAAAGAGACCGGTGTTAGCGACTTGGAGAGAAGGCTCAGACCAAAATTAGCGGTCCGAGACAGACTGGGGCCGCGGGACCGGTTACCCGAGAGAGTAAGGGCCCGGCTAGGGCCGACCGAGGTGAATGGGGAATCAAGTTTGAAGAAACGAGCCCGGATTAAGGAGGTCCCCTTGGTGATTCGGGAGCGTTCGCCTCCGCGTCGACGCCGGTGGACCGAAAAAGAAGCTAAGAACAAAGGAAAGGGAAAAATGCCTTAGTTTTTTTTTTATTATTTGAATATTAGTACTATTTGTGTGTGTTTTGTTTTTTTTTTTTGGATTTTTGTAATTGTTTTTTTTTTTGAAATAAATAAAAGAAGTTTATTAAAAACCGTTCCTGTTTTTTTTTTCGATTGCAGTGGTTGTGCCCTTTTGAGGGGCTGCCTACGTATCCACAAATAGCGGAATCAAACCAAACGTAGTTCAGACTTAATTTGCACTTTCGAAATACATCAAGACTATTGGTTCAAGATGTTTATAACAGTAGAATAAGTAATTCTAACTTTTGACTTGTCTTTAAAAGTTTATTTTGAAAAGATGTTTTTTTTATAAACTTTTGCAAATGACATTGAGAGAAACGGGTTAAGGGTAATAACGCTTCAGCTGGTCCAGGTTAGTTGGGTTGACAAACTCATTTCCGTCCAGGTCTGTTAGCATCACCGCTCCGCCTGATAGAATCTTCTTCACCAAATATGGTCCGGCCCAGTTAGGTTTGAACTTTCCTCTTGGGTCTACCGGTAATAAAGCTCGAACAGACTTGAGAACCAAATCTCCTTCTTTGATGTTCCTGGGCCTTACCCTTTTATTGAAGGCCCATTGGATTCTTTTTTGATATATTTGAATATTATTAAGGGCACGAGATCGTCGTTCGTCTAAAAGGACTAGCGAGTCATATCGTGCTCGGACCCAATCGGCTTCGGGTACTTGACTTTCGAACAAGATTCTGAGTGACGGTACTTCTAACTCAACAGGCTGGACTGCTTCCATCCCGTATGTAAGATAGTACGGTGTTGCCCCGGTCGCAGTACGAATCAAGGTTCGATATCCCCAAAGGGCAAATGGTATCTTGTCGGGCCAATCCCGATAATTGTCAGCCATCTTTTTGAGTATGGTGACAATGGTCTTGTTAGCTGCTTTTACCGCTCCATTGGTTTGGGGTCGGTAGGGTGAAGACGTATGCCTTTGAATTTTGTACTTGGCTAGCAAGGCTGCCGTTTCCGCTTGAAAATGGGTCCCGTGGTCACTGATGAATTCATGAGGGATCCCGTACCGGCATATTATCTTATTTTGGATAAATTTGGCAACATGGCTGGCGTTGAGGATACGGTAGGATTCCGCTTCAACCCATTTGGTGAAATAGTCGATTGCTACCAAAATGAAACAGTGTCCTCCGGTTCCCGAGGGGTCTATCTTTCCGATTATATCGATTCCCCAGGTTGAAAACGGCCAGGGTGACGTCATGGTGTACAACAGGGATGGCGGCATATGCTGCACATTAGCGAAAATCTGGCAATTATGGCAATGTCTGACATATAGCTGGCAATCGGTTTCCATGCTGTTCCAATAATATCTGAGTCTCATGATCTTCCGGACTAGCATCTGGGCGTTCATGTGAGGACCACACTCGCCGTCATGTACTTCGGCCATGACCTTTTCGGCGTTACCCTTGTCGACACACAAAAGGAGAGCCCCCTGCGGTGTCTTTTTGTAAAGTTGTCCGTCGTCGGTACGGACGAACTGAGTTGCTAGCTTACGCAAGGCCTTTTTAGCTCGATTGTCGGTCCCGGATGGATATTCTTCGGTTGTCAAGTATGTCTGGATAGCCTTATACCACGGCTCGGGATCGGGTATCTCGATATCTTCAATGTCGTGGATATATGCGGGCCCGGATCGTCTTTCGACACAGATTGGCATGTTGGTCATATGATCGGGAATGTTTAGTAAAGATGCCAGTTTTGAAAGTGCATCTGCGAACTGATTTTCTTCCCGAGGTAGGTATATATACTCTACCTTTTGGAATTATTTCTCGAGATCCCTTACTCGTGCCTGGTAGGCCACGAGATTGGGATTTTGGGTTTTCCATTTTTGGAGTGCTTGGTTAATTACCAGAGATGAGTCGCCATGTACTCGGAGGTTTGTGACCCCTAAATCGGTGGCGGCTTGTAGCCCGTGGATACATGCTTCATACTCAGCGGCGTTATTGGTGACGTCTAAATCTAATTTGATAGACACGGGAGTATGTTCCCCTCTCGGCGAGATTAGGCGGATTCCGACTCCAAATCCTCGGAAGTTGGATGCTCCGTCGAAGTATAGATCCCACGTCTCAGTGTCAGTATGAAAAATATCTTCATCTGGGAAGGACTAAGTGTCGGTGTGACCTTCTTCGGTTATGGGACTGTCGGCGAGAAATTCGGCTACTATTCGGCCTTTGATGGCTTTCAACGGTACGAACTTTAGATCGAATTCTGCCAGCATCAAGGTCCATCTCGATATCCTGCCGTTGAGAATGGGCTTTTCGAAAAGATACTTGATAGGATCCATTCTTGACAGTACTTGTACCTCATAGCTGAGCATGTAATGTCGGAGCTTCTTAGTGGCCCAAACCAAGGCTAAACACGTCTTTTCGAGCATGGTGTACTTACACTCGTACTCTAAAAACTTTTTGCTGATGTAGTATATAGCCCGTTCTTCGGAGTTGACCGTTTGAGCTAGCATAGCCCCCATGGCTGTCTATGTCGTGGTTAGGTACAGTGACAAAGGCAAACCGGGT
This sequence comes from Agrostemma githago, assembly GCA_958450325.1. Taxonomy (NCBI): domain Eukaryota; kingdom Viridiplantae; phylum Streptophyta; class Magnoliopsida; order Caryophyllales; family Caryophyllaceae; genus Agrostemma; species Agrostemma githago. Next base: position 20,182,668 of record OY288250.1, read on the forward strand.
TGAGGTGGCATCAGGAACGGCGGTGAAGACAAGATTTCTTTGATTCTGTCAAAGGCTGCTTGACATTTGTCGTCCCATAGAAACCGTTCCCCTATTCTCAGCTTCTTGAAGATCGGTTCACACACCATGGTTAGCATTGAAATGAACCTGCTGATGTATTGGACATTTCCGAGAAACCCTCTTATCTCCTTTTCGGTCTTAGGAGGTTGCATCTCGGTGATGGCCTTGATTTTGGCTGGATCGACTTCGATACCGCGCTGGCTGACGATATGACCCAGTAATTTGCCAGATGTTACCCCGAAACTACATTTCTGAGGATTTAACCTCATGTTGTATTTGCGTAATCGGGTGAAAAATTTTCTCAGGGTGGTGATGTGACCGTCCCTGTCCTTGGATTTGACGATCATATCGTCTACGTAAACTTCCACTTCTTTATGCATCATGTCGTGTAATAAAGTTGTGGCGGTTCGTTGATAGGTGGCCCCGGCATTGATGAGACCAAATGGCATAACAGTATAGCAATAAGTACCCCAAGGTGTAATGAAGGTGGTCTTATCCATATCTTCCTCTGCCATTTTTATTTGATTGTACCCGGCATACCCGTCCATGAATGATTGAAAGGCATGATCAGCTGTGTTATCCACCAGTATATCGATGTGTGGTAACGGGAAATCGTCTTTCGGACTCGCCTTGTTAAGATCCCGAAAGTCTACACAGACACGTACCTTACCGTCTTTTTTAGGGACTGGCACGATGTTCGCAACCCAATCTGGATACTCGGAGACTCGTATGAACCCAGCCTTGAATTGTTTGTCGACTTCCTCCTTGACCTTGAGGGACCATTCGGGCCTCATGCGTCGGAGTTTCTGTTTAACCGTCTTGAACCCTTCCTTGATCGGTATATGGTGCTTGGCTATTTCGCGGTCTATCCCCGGCATGTCCTTGTAGGACCATGCGAAGACGTATTTGAATTCTTGGAGGAGATTGATGAACTGTTGTTTCTCCCCGGGATCTAGAGATAACCCTATCTTAAGCATCTGAGGCTCTAAGGTTGTTCCCACGTTGATGGATTCGGTTTCTTCGATTACCGGATTGCGGGATTCCCTTTGCTCTAGCTGCTCGATCAGATGTGGAGGTAAGGATACCTGTTCGTCGGGTTTCTCAATGTCATTGCACATAAAATTTTGAAGATTAAGGAAATTTTGAAAATGAGACAAGTCGTAAGCAGAACGGTTGTTATTATTCATAAATTGGGAAAATAGCTCGAAAAGAGCTGCCATTTGATCGCTAGTCAGTGGCGGGATAGGTAGGGTGCCCAGGACAGACCTCGAAGCACCAGGAAAAGCTAAAGGGAGAGGGGGAGTTACAGGACTGACTCTAGCACCAGACTCACTAGACTCGATCTCTGACTCTGACTCGGACTCCGACTCGGACTCAGACTCGGATTCTGGCATCTCTCCTTCCCTTGTGATCAGCTTGAAGGTCCTTCCTTGACTGTCAGTCCACTTGAAAGTCTTCCTCCAGGCTTTCTTTCATGTCCCGGATCCAGCATCCGAGATCAGCTCAGATGGATCAAAGGTGCGGCTGCGGAGAATGAGACTAACGAGTTCCTCCTTCGACGTGGGGGCTGCGAGCTCCTCTCCAGAAAGTAGCCCCAGTGCAGGCTCAGCATTCTTAACATCTTCGGATCGGCCGAGGGCGAAGATGTCGTCTGGTATGTAGTTGCAGACCTGGGCCAAGTGGGTCCCAGGGCGCGTGGTTGTGGGCCGGTATAGGCCTGTTTGGACGGACTCAAACACCGGTGTGACGAAGATGACTTTGCCGGCTCCGGTTTGGCCCATGTTTTCTGGGGTTAGGGTGTAACCCAGACCGGTTTGAATCCTCCCGTTATCCAGAACTTTGAGGATTTTTCCTGCAGGGAGATCGGGCCTTGATGTAGCCCCCGGTAGAAAGCCCAGATTTTGCAACATCCGGTCAATGCTAACCGTAAAGTAGGGTCGGAAAAGGTATTCTTCGTCGAGGACTCCTATGAAGTCGAACCCCCAGAGATCGGTGCGGCCCGAGGTGTTGCAGTTGGCCACAGTCATAGGCGTGGCTTCTAGAGTGACGACGGTATCGTGCAAAGGTAGCTTGATCTTCCGATGCAGTGTGGAGGATACAGCCCTGGTCGCGTGGATCCAGGGTCTCCCTAAAAGAAGGTTAAAGGAAGAAGTCACGTCGATTACTTGAAATTCCAACTCCTTTTCTATCGGGCCTCTTATGATAGTAAGCTTTACGGCCCCGGCTACTGACTTTGGACTCCCGTCGAAAGCCTGAATGGTTTGAGCTGTAGGAATGTAGTCGGCCTCGGTGATGCCGAGGGCTTTGGCGGTCCTCAAGGGGAGGGCGTTGACTGCGGACCCGTCGTCGATTAGGGTCATGGGTAGATATTTTCCACGGCAAATTACCGTGATGTAGAGGGCCATGTTGTGGGTTGGCCCAAATGGTGGTAGATCAGCATTGGAGAAGGTATTAAGTGGGCCTTCTTCTTTAGCTTTCCCCTTTAGGTGGGGCAGAACCGTGGCTACCATTTCAGCTGGAGTAGCCGTAGAGTCGATCTTGACTTGGTCGAGGGCCTTAGTGAGTGCCTCTCGATGTTCCTGAGAGCTAACTAGGAGTTGCCATATAGAGAGGTCAACTCGAGTCCTGCTCAGCTGCTTCACAAGAGCCTTTTCAGTAGTTGGCTCTTCCGGGGCGACCTCCACTCTAGGTGGCGGCTCGGTGACGATGAGGGCGTGACTGCTGGTTAAGGCCTTGGACTTAGCCTTCTGGATCTCCTCGGGCGTGATGGGGACAGCTTCCCCCTTGGTGAGATAGACGTCGTCTTCGTCGTCGCACCAGATCCCGTTTATTTGCGGGACAAACGGGGAAACGAGATGTGAACAGTCCATGACTTCCCCGGAGAAGATGGCGTGAGTGGCCAATGGGTTGTCCTTGTTGTTGGGCTTGCCTCCAGGTAAGGGGATCTTCCCGCTTTCGATGAGGTCCTAGATGAGGTGCTTTAGCTTCCAGCATTTCTCGGTATCGTGTCCCTTGCCACGATGGTACTGGCAGTAGGCTTGGAGGTCGTAGGACTTGGAGCGACGCTCGACTGGAAGCTCAGGTGTTGGGCCTATCGGGTTGATCAGGCCTTTTGATGAGAGCCTTTGTAAGGCATTTGCATAGGTGGTGCCTATGTCAGTGAATACCCGGGGTGTGGTATTCTTCTTGGACGGGGTATCAAGTAGATTTACCTCGTAAAAAATGCTACGAGTAGCAGCGGCCGATGTGGGCTTGCTTGTCGACGAGCTGGCCCCTTGGTATCCTATGGTGGAGGCCTTAGTGAGGCTTTCCAACCTTAGATCATCCTCGATTCTCGTTCCCATCTCGGTTAGGACCGCGAAACTAGGTATGATGGCGTATCGGAGATGGATCCGGTAGGCGGGCAGGAGGTTCTTTACAAAGGCTTCAACTAGGACTTTTTCACTGGGCTTATCGACCAATTTGATGCTTTCAGCCCTCCAGCGTTGAAGATATTTCGTGAATCCTTCCTTAGGTTCCTGGGCCATTACCTCCAGGGTGCGCATCGTGGTCTCGATTTTCGTGTTGTCGGCGTAGTTTCGAGCGAATTCCGTTGCCACGTCATCCCAAGACTTGTACTTCTTGGAATCGAGCCTATAGAACCAGGCTTTCGGGTGCTTCTCGAGGGAGGAGGCAAACAAATGTTTGAACATGTTCGACTTAACCCCCTTAAGGGCCATAAATTCCTTGAAAGCCCGGATATGTAATAACGGGTCTTCAGTTCCGTCGAACATTGGGAGGCCCGTCAGGTTGAGATTGGCGGGCAATTCGTCGGTTAGGGATGCATAAGTCTGAGCATTCTCCGTATGGATTGAGTTGTGGGTCGACAAATGGACCTGTTCTTGAAGCTTGAGGACTGCGCTAGTCAATTCGGCTAAAGGCCCCTTGGTTTCGTCTTCACCACTCGGCCTATCCTGTTCCATGGCGCTAACCCGGGTAACGATGGCGATTTGGTCTCCCCTCATTTGGTTCAGTTGGTCTTGGATCTTGGCCAACGAGGCGGTCAGTTGATCGATGGAGTCCTTAGTCATGGTTCGGGTGTGAGGTGGCCTGTCTATAAGAACACCGTGTAATCAAAATCGGACCCAGATCGAAAGGTACATCCCGAGCAGGAAGAGGAAACGACTAGACTCGGAAAAAAGACTAAAAACCGACTCCTAGACGGGTGACTCATGGACGGTGGGCTTTCTTTAGGATTTTGGCGGAGTGGGCCTAGTCCCGTGTGAAGAAAGACCTACGTGTGAGCTAATCCCCAGACTTTGGACTCGATTGTGTTAGTGGGCCTCCCTTTGTAGGAGTTTGTCCTACGTAGGGGGGTCGTGCCTTGACAATAAGGCGGACTGGGATGGGGTAGAAACCCGTGATGTAAGATCGACGGAGTTTCGACGCTATGGACTCTAACAACTTATGACAAGACCCGACACTGCTAAATACGGGAAGTCCTAAGAAGAAGAAAGTTTTGAAAAGAGGATTTGGATTTGAAAACCGAACGAGGTCGGATAGGATGGCCCGATTTTTTTGAAAATCGAAAAAAAAAGGTTCATCGGGCCGAGATTTCGAAATTTTGAAAGGGTTCGGACAGCATACCGGCTAGAAAATAGGCTATTTTGAGTCAAAATCATAAGTCCTAAATTCGGTAGCTTTCCGGGTTTTGAAAATGGATAGGTTTGAAAAAGATGCAAGTTTTTTTAAAACGACGGTTTTTGAAAAGACGAGACATGGATCAAGTAGCACGTAGTCATTAAAACAGTATAATGACACCATGTATGCTCTTAGTCTAAGTCTCGGTCGGTCGAATAGGGTCTATACCAACGACGATAGCTTTCTCGCAAATCAGGACGGTATTCCTAAGCCGAGTTGGTCTTAGAACCTGCCGTAAAACCCATGCGAGTTCCGCCATCGAAGTCTTTAGTGCGCCCATGTAGGAACGCACCGTGGTATAGTGGGACGTCAGTCACAAGTAACCGGCCTGGGAAAGATTGGGTTATGCATGACCCATTGAACTAAAACGTGTACATTACTATTCGAACGATTTCTTTTCGAGTCTCACCCAAGGGATGCCGATGGTAAGTGACTCATCAGTTGATCCCCAGCGGAGTCGCCAAATTGTGGACATGACATATGTAATACCCCGAGTTAATAGAGTATATATATTGGATATGGTGCTCAGAGGAGCGTGTATTGGATATGGTTTAAGAGGCTCGGATTAGTGCTTAAAGGGATTGATAGTACTACTCATGTCAACAAAGTGCACTTTCTTTTCTGGTTTCCCCATGATAAGAACTCCACAGTTAAGCGTGCTTGACTGGGAGCAATCTTAGGATGGGTGACCTCCTGGGAAGGTTCTGGGATGCGCATGAGTGAGGTCAAAGTGCGCTGGAAAAGACCCGTGTTGATTTGTGGGGCCAGTACACGACCTGTTGAGCGCCATAAGTGACACTTGGTCCACAGTTGGTGGCCGGGGTGTTACCAATGGTATCAGAGCAACCCGGCGACAGTGTGGTGATCTTGTACCATGATCATCAACCTAGCTGGGGTGGTCAGCTTTTGGGAGCAATGAGGACGTTGCTTTCTTAAGTGGGGGTGATTGTAATACCCCGAGTTTATAGAGTATATATATATATTGGATATGGTGCTCAGAGGAGCGTGTATTGGATATGGTTTAAGAGGCTCGGATGAGTGCTTAAAGGGATTGATAGTACTACTCATGTCAACAAAGTGCACTTTCTTTTCTGGTTTCCCCATGATAAGAACTCCACAGTTAAGCGTGCTTGACTGGGAACAATCTTAGGATGGGTGACCTCCTGGGAAGGTTCTGGGATGCGCATGAGTGAGGTCAAAGTGCGCTGGAAAAGACCCGTGTTGATTTGTGGGGCCAGTACACGACCTGTTGAGCGCCATAAGTGACACTCGGTCCACAGTTGGTGGCCGGGGTGTTACAACATACGTCCAACCCGACGCGGTCACGCGCGGTGTTGGGGAGGCGAATGAATCTCCATATGAGATGGTCAAATTGAAATTTAAATCGAAGTAGGAGTCGCCACCGAATTTTGTGGTTATTCGAAACCGTTTGAACCCACTCTATGTCGTAGTGGGCCGTATACAAAATACGACCCATTTCCGATGTCAGAGTTTATTGGGTTCGTCTCTTTGCATTATGATACCGATACCGACATTATCAGATATCGTGTATTGAATGACTCTCGTTGCCAATGGATTCGGACATCCGGAAACCATGGTTCTGAGTAAGGGGTGAGGGTACGTGTTGGGAAGTTCACTAAGAACACCCAACCCCGCCCGCACTTAGCGGCCTTTACTAAGATATCGTTCGTTTTTGGTGTACACGCGTTAGTTCGACGGTTGAATGATATGCAAAGATTATTTTCCCTAAGCATGTGAGAAAAATAAATGGGTTGCTAAGTCGTTTAATGCATATTAAACTAATAACGTCAAAATTATTTTAGCATGCGAAGATCGTTTTAGTCTAATAAAACAAAAGATGAAAATAGATTGCTACAAACACGAGCAAACAAGTTAGTAACGATTGAATTATTCGGATAAAGATGTAGATACGATAATATGCATGATTTTGAAAAAGGTTTATGACACGTGATGGATTAGCACGTGTTGACCGAGGTCAAGAAAAGTATTTATCGAAATATGTCGCGAAGGTCGCTTTTTATGTAAGATTCGAAAAGAATAAAAAATAGAAAAGCGAGGAAACGAAAAAAAAGACCCGGCGAACCGGGCCACCGCGTAATCTAAGTCGCCTGACAGGCGCGCGACTCGCGTGGCGATCTGTCCGCTTTTTTTATTTATCGAAAACCGTCAATTTTTATAAATCGCGTACAAATATGGATTAATTTATACTCGATTCATATTTTCGATATTCGTCGTATTCGATATTCGATTATAAAATTGATATTGAATAGTCGGAATGCTTTTAGAAAAGGTTTTGAAAAAAAAGTTTGTTTTGAACGAAAAGAGAAAAAAAGAATTTGAACGAAAAAATTGTTAATTCTCTCCGCGTTAAAAAATCGTCGAATTTTGTTTAAAAAGATGTAACGATTTTCTTAGCATCAACGAGTTTTAATTAATTTAGTTCTTGTTAGATATGATATTCGACTAGAGAATCGATATCGTATTTTAAGAACGTTATATAAAAATAGTTTTTGTAGTATCGATTATTAGAAATAAATAAAAATGCGACAACGACCCATATTAAACGAGGACCGACGACACGACACAAAAAAGGAAAAAAAAACGAAAAAGAGGGAGAGAAATGAGAAGAGTCGGGTTTGATTTACACTTTCAACCTACATGCTTTGTTTTCTCGGTATAGAGCTCATCGGAAAGTGGCTTGGGCACGGGAGCGTCGAGAGGATGTGGATGAGTTAAGGTGTGGTGCGTTTGGACGTGTGAGGTGACGGATTCGGCCGGATGGTGGGGTCGGGTTCGTCGGGGTATTTCGATGCTTCTTTGGTTTGAGATCGTGGATGGAATTATTTTTTGAATGTCGGGTTGAATAATGGATGACTAATAATTATGTGACTAACAACCGTCCCTTCAATGCTGAATGGAGGGTCCTATTTATAGGCGCAGAGGTTTAGGAGAGGTATCTTGCTTGGACAACAAGAAATACCGGTTTGGATAGGGAACGTGAGAGTTCGAAAGGGAACAAAAGAATCGTTGCTTGGTGAAGAAGCAATGAATCTCGGCTGGTTGGTGGAGTGTTTCGCCTGTTTTGGATATCTCGGCCGAGTGTTTGAGCTCGGTCGGTGAATTATTTTGGTTTTCGGATAGAATTCCTACTTGAGATCGAATTCTATCCTTAAACGGATTTGTTTAATATTTTTTGAAGCTGATTTTTTGTGGTGATGGTGACCGAATCAGCCACGTTAGGTGTCACGGCTGACTCACGTGTCTCGAGAATATTTTCGACCGGGTTTTGACTTGGTCGCTAAAAGACGGTTTTACCCCTGGTGTCGGAATCGACCCAAATTAGTCTTATTTGACTCGAAACGACCCACTGGGCTTGGATTTGAGGTTGGTTTTGTAAGATTTGTACTCCGTAATAAGCCTAAGCCAAATGTCCATGATTTCGAGCCCATATCCGAGTCCATTAAAGCACGTTTGCGTCCGATCATCATCGGGTGTTTGGCGGAAACTACTATAGACACCTGGCGGTTAAAATGCGGGTGTCTACAAGTATAAGCATCCAAATCAAGCAAACTAAGCAAGGAATCTGGACATGCTTCTACATGATTTGAGGTACCCTTACTGTTATCAAGAACCGAAGAGGGTATTCCTTTGCAAATGTAATCCTGTAATTTGGAGGATATTTGACGAGCCCTGGCAGATCTCCTAGGAGGAGGAATGTCAGGTGGATCAGGCTCCGGAGGAATATCAGGGGCACCATTATTCGTAGGAGAACCCTGAGTATGATTATCTACACGAATCGCAGGAGGAGGCTCATCAATAGGATCAACTAGACCCGCAGGTAATCGAGGCAAAGCAAGACCCTGAGAAGAAATAAGTCCATTATCCCACTTAAAACCAGGAGAATAAGGGAACAAATCTTCCATGAAAACAACATCCCTGCTGAGAATGACCTTCTGATTCTTTAAATCAAAGAGTCTATATCCCTTCTGCCCTAGAGGATATCCCAATAAGATACATCAAGGGCTCGATTTTCAAACTTGTCTCCCTCATGAACGGCTGCATAACAAAGACAACCTATAACTTTGAGGTGCCTGTAGTCAGGTGGACTACCAAAGAGACGCTCAAAAGGGGTTTTCCAACCAATGACAGCAGTAGGCAGCAGGTTTATGATGTGAGTAGCAGCAGGTTTATATCTCCAAAAAAATGTTTGGGAAGAAACGCCTGAATCCTCAAGGCTCGAGCTACTTCTAATAAATGCCTGTGCTTCCTCTCAACACGGCCATTTTGTTGAGGATTGCCAGGAATAGACCGTTGATGAACAATCCCATTATCAAGAAACAACTGAGCACACTCATGTTGCACGATTTCAGTGCGATTATCAGATCTTAACACTCGAACTTTGGTGTTAAATTGAGTACTGACATATTGAAGGAAATGTTTCATAGTGACGCATACAAGGTCTTTATGCTTGAGAAGAATGGTCCATGTAACTCTACTAAAGTCGTCAACAATAGTTAGGAACTAAGAAGCATCCGTGAGACTTTTAACCCTATAGGGACCCCATAAATCCACATGAATAAGATCAAATGGATGAGCAGAAGTAGAGGTACTAATTGGAAAGGAGGATTTATGATGTTTGGCTAAAACACATGTGTCACAATGAAATTTATTCATATCAGCAGAACACAAGATAGTAGGCCATACATGTTTTAGAGTGGACAAAGAGCTATGCCCAAGTCTATCATGCATTACTCCTATATCACTGGTAAGAACAGTAGCAGAAACAGGACATGACTGACTCTCAAGGAGACTATTATTTATACCACAAGGTATAGCAGTCATCCTATAAACACCAGCTCTCTTTGTCCCAGTACACAACGGCTCTTTAGTGGTACTGTCCTGGATTACACAACCAGTGGAAGTAAATTTAGCAGAGTATATTTCATCCTTCAACAGACTACCAAGGGATAGAAGATTATGTTTGAAATCAGGCAAGTAAAACACATTGGTGAGTTTTAGCATGGGAGTTATCTGAACTTCTCCAATGGATTCAACGAATTTAATTTGTCCATCAGGTAAAACCACAGCAAGAGGCCTAAATAATGCGTGAGATGCAGTAAAACAGCTCTTATCATAGGTCATGTGATTGGAGGCACCAGAATCAATAATCCAAGTATGCAGAGATATATCAGGATACTGAATATTAGCACTGGAAGCCAAGAATGTACCTGAGAAAGAAGGACCTGCTACTTCGAATGTAGAAGAATTCTGGAGTTTGTATAACTCTCTAGCAACAGCTTGAATAAAAGTAGGATCTGCTGTGTGATTGACCATAAGCGAGGGATTGCCAGCAGCAGTTGTAGATCCTTCACAAGGAGTTTCAGGCATGTAATCAGGAACTTCTTCCACATGAGCTGCAACTCTCTTTGATCCACCATCATTGTTCTTGCCTTTGAGCAGCTTCTTGTAATGCCAGTAGTAGTCAATACTGTGTCCATCTTTGTTGCAGTGAGTGCAATGATACTTAGGCCGATAATACTTTGTCTTCTTGTCATCACGCCTCTAGACATTAGAAGGACCTTCACCGCCAGTTTGGGATGCCTGACGAGCAGCAGCCAACGCCATAACATCACCCTGAGTTGCAGGATCACAGTATGTAATATTCATCTGAATTTCAGCTTGATGAACTTTAGTAAAAACTTAATTGACTGTTGACAGAGGTTCCATAGCTAGAATTTGACTCCTAGTCTGCTCAAATCGTGTGTGCAGGCCCATGAGAAAATCGATGAGATTGTGTGTATTCTCGCGACTCACAATTCGCTTTAGAAGCTCACATGTACATTGAACAAGTACATTACATTCACAATGAGGCAATGGATCAAGAGATCGCATGTCCTCCCATACTGATTTGAGGCGAGAAAAATACTCAGCGACTTTGGAATCACCTTGAGTAATCTGCACAACATCCTTTCTGAGCTGATACAAGTAAGGTGCATTTGATTGATTGTATCTCTCAGCAAGATCATCCCAAAGCTGTTTGCTAGATGACACATAGCTAAGACTACTACCTATATCATCAGATAGAGAGTGGAACAACCATCGCATCACAGTGTAATCACTGCGAATCCAATCATGATATTTCGCATCAGTTTCTGCTGGTTTAGGATATTTTCCATCAACAAAACCTAGCTTATTCTTAGAAATCAAGGCTACTCGCATATGACGAGTCCAATGAAGAAAAGCATTACCAGAGAAAACTTGCGGCGCAATCTGAAGAAGCGATTGGTCACCTGATGTAAGATGAAGCGGATCCTTATACAGTGAAGTATAAGTTGATTCAGGCATGATTGAAGAGAAAAATCACAATTTGAAGAAGAAATCGCAGCGGAATCGAAATCGATCGTAATTGAATCGAAGAAAAAAATACTTGTTTTTGTGATTTTATGATGAAATGAAGCTGTAATTTGCAAAAGAAAGCAAACGTAATTGCCAGCAGCAGTTGTGAATCAACTTATACAGTGAAGTATAAGTTGATTCAGACTTGATTGAAGAGAAAAATCACAATTTGAAGAAGAAATCGCAGCGGAATCGAAATCGATCGTAATTGAATCGAAGAAAAAAATACTTGTTTTTGTGATTTTATGATGAAATGAAGCTGTAATTTGCAAAAGAAAGCAAACGTAATTGCCAGCCGCAGTTGTGAAATTACATAACGGGCCTGAGCTACACCCGAGACGGAAAGAGTCCACTCACAAGACAAGAGGGTTACACTCTAAAACCAATTGGCTGTAGAGGGAGTAACCCCTTGCTTTATAAGGTGGATCATCTTTCTCTCATCTTTCAATGTGGGACACATGTGATTACTTGGGTTTAGGAGTCATTCTCAACACTCCCCCCTCACATGTGAACCCACTTATAAACCCGACTGGGGCGAAATAGCGTCTCCCAGCGGCAAACGGCCCAGTTTAATTCAAGACCCAGTTCATTTAACCGTGGGCTCTGATACCATATTGAAACTACTCCATTAATGTGCTGTACTCAAGCTTGAAGAAGAAGTAGAGTAAATATGAATGTGTATTTTGTATTATTAGTGAAAACTTAATCTGTTACAATTAATCATCTGTTTATATATAAGATACATGATAAATATCTGTAACAAACTCATAATCTGTTACAAGGAGTAACAGATTTGTGTAACTGAATTTGTTAATGATGATTTGGCGGGAAGCAGTAGGAGTAAACTCCAATACTTTGGTATCAAGAGCTGAAAGAATGATATGTTTAATAAAATCTGGGAGCTCCGAAATTCTATCAACTGCACCCGTTTTTACCTCAGCTAAATTTCCCCCTAACATCACCATTTTTCACAAGAAATTTCCACAAAGAAGCGGTGTGCACTATCTATGTTTGTTAGGGATGAACATAGCAGAGAGAAGATAGAAAAGAAATTTGAGAGAAGAGAAATTTGTATTGAATTATTGAATGCGTAATGATTATAATGAGTGGATTATATAACAACCTCAAGTATTCTAACAACCTTACATTGCCACGTCACAGTTAGTTATTTATAACTAACAATGCGAACAACCTAACAATCTAACAACCTCTAACATACTTTCCTTCTTCAGAAAAAAAGACTTGTCCTCAAGTCTGAACCTCAACATCAAAATCACGGTATTTAGCCTCAAGATGGTCAGCTGGTTCCCACGTAGCTTCAGAAGTTGGGTACCTTTGCCATTGAACCGCGTTTGTGCTCCATTTTGAACCCTTACTTGACGTCTTCCCACAATGGCCTCACGTAACATAATTTTAGTACTATCTTGGTTCTGGAACCAAGGAGGAATGTGTATGGCTGCAGGCAATGTCCCATGGAAAGCTTTTGATAAATCGATATTTATACATATTTTTACCCCTTTATTATTATTATTATTATTATTATTATTATTATTATTATTATTATTATTATTATTATTATTACTACTACTACTATTATTATTAGTATTATTATTATATTATTATTATTATTATTATTATTATTATTATTATTATTTTTGTAAGGATTTTAAGTCTCTTTATTCTTCCATTTAGGGAAAAAAAGAGGCTAGATCTTACGAAAAACGACCCCCTAAAAAGCACTTCAATCGCATCTATTACAAAATTGCTTACCCCACATATCTCGACTCCTTATTCTAGCGAACACCTCAAATTTAATTTGCTTAACTATGCTATTACAAGACCTATTACCATTCTTGAATATTCTATCATTTCGTTCGATCCAAATATGATAAACCGTAGCTGCAATGCTATGACAGAACCAACTGTTCTTCCAATGCTTCCTCCTTCTTCTGCTTACACACCATTGTAGTTCAGCTTTTAAGTTCTCCCCTCTTCCTCTTATTTGCATCCACTCCTTAATCTCCTTCATTTCAAATGCTATTTGCAAAATCGCAAGTAAAGAATAAATGTTTGTGATCCTCTCGCTCCCTCTTGCATAAAACACATCTATTCACCATTGTCATCCCTCTCCTCATAATATTATCTACCGTAGCTAATCTACCCTGCACAGCCATTGAAGTGATAAACCCATGTTTAGGTATAACCTTTTGTCCTTGAATGCATCGTAACCATCTTTGCTTGGTAAATTTGCATCTAAACCAGTCATACGCATCTGCCACCTGGAATTTATCATTACACTGCCAAGTCTCCAGTAGCTTAATAGCATCCTCCGTAGTACCAGTTCCTTCAATTAAAGTATCTCTTATCTTAATTATACTATTCATTGTTGAAGTATATCTTTCTTCATGCTTGATGTCCCAGATTGTTTGGGAGCCTAAGACGTAACTTTTCACCCATTTGATCCAAATTCCTTCCTCATTTCTCATTATCTTCCATAACCAATAGCAAATTTGTGCCTTAGTCCAAGCTTCTAAATCAATAATGACAAAACCTCCTTCCTCCCACGGTGCACAAACCCCTTTCCAACTCTTGTATTGCATTTGCCTCCTATCCAAGGATCATTTTCTTAAATGGGGCTCAAACTTAACGAAATTACAAAAATAAGGTTGAAATCAAACTTATTACAAAAATAGGGTCCACGTCATCGCTTTTGGTTTATGTTTCTTGTCAGCAACCCCTCGCTATCCCGGACAGCGAGGGGCATAGTGCCCTGAACCAGAATGCTGCAGTTTTTGTGAAGTAGCCCCTCGCTGTCCGGGAGAGCGAGGGGTCGACGAGTAAAAAAAAAACAATTTAATTTGTACTCCCTTAAGAAACAACCCCCTACCCTGCATTCATTTACCCTCCTCAGTAAAAAGAAAAAAATTACTCTCACTAAACCCTAACCCCTCTTTCATCAATTCTTTGTTCAAATCACTCGATTCTTCCACAAATCATCAATTTTCTACCCAAATTTCTACACACCACATTTAAAAGGTATGAAATTTTGAATTTAACATATATATATTGTTAATTTGTTAGCAAATTTGGTTATTGGGTAGCAAATTTGTGATTAAGTATTGTTTTAGGTGGTGTTATTGCTTCAACTTGTTTATTTAGCTTAAGTTTTTAGTTTAGGTGGTTGAAAATTTGCTCTAGGTATTATTTGGATTGATTCTTTTTGGAAATTTTGAGATGGAGAAATACAATTTCCCATTGTGTTGTTACTCTAATGGTGAAATAGTTGTGGAAGGGGAGAATGTAGCTTATAAGGATGGAGAACAATTTTTTGTATTTGTGGGTAGTAGTAATAATTTCTTGGAACTTAGTGAATTAATTTGCAAAGAGTTGGAAGTTAATTTGACTCAATTTGAGTTAAAAATTAAGATGAAATATCCTAGTGTTAGAGGATATAAGGTGGTATCATTGAACAATGATCGAGCTTTGAAAGCTATGTGGGCTAGTGTATACCATTCAAATGCCGCCTCTATGGATTTATATGTTGAATTGATTCCCATACAACAAATAAATGGAACATCAAATGTATCTCTTCTTCACGAAAATGCTTCATTCAGTAGCATGTTAAGTCATGTTATGAGAGGTGATGATCCATTGTCTTGTGTGTCTTTGTTGGCTAATAGTGTGGACCAAGAACAATTTGATGATGATTTTGATGAGTATGAGGAATTTGTATTAAGGAATGGGTTTGATGATGAAGGTGATGATCTAGTTACCGCTTCCGCTCCAAATATTGAGTTTGCTAGGCTTTGTCCAATTGATGAGAAGTTAGATAATAGTTTGTGTGATAAAGGTGTCAAGCATCATGAAAATGATGGCGAATTTTCTGTTAACCAAACATTTACTAACAAGTTGGTTTTATCCCAATTTGTTCGTCAATATCATATTGAGAGAAATCAAGTTTTCAAAACACCGGAATCCAAACCTCACACGGTAACGTACAAGTGTGCTAGGGAACCATTTTCATGCAATTGGACTTTAAGAGCCTCTAAAAAAGATGTAACCAATGACGTTTTCACAATAGTCACATACAATGGCCCTCACCATTCCTCTTGTGTTGTTGATGCACCGCCCCTTGATCATCCTAATATGACCAACTCCTTTATTGCTAAACACATTCGCCCATTAGTTGAGACTGATATTGGCGTTTCAATTGAACTTCTTAGAACATCGATTTCAACCCAATTCAACTTCACACCTTGTTACATGAAAGTTTGGCATGCAAAACAAAGAGCAATAGCTGATTTGTATGGTGATTGGGAGGAGTCTTATGCATTGCTTCCTCGTTACCTTGATGCTTTGAAGAAGTCAAACCCAGGAACCGTTGTCCACTTTGTCAATTCACCCACAACTTCTCCCCATATTGAGCAGTTTGATAAGGTGTTTTGGGCGTTCGGCCCTTCAATTAGAGGTTTTAAACATTGTAGGCCTGTAATCACCATTGACGGAACTCATTTGTACGGGAAATTTAAAGGGGTTCTTTTGATGGCTATTGGTGTTGACGCCAATGATCAAATATTCCCATTGGCTTTTGCTATTGTTGATTGTGAGAGTGTAGACACTTGGAGGTGGTTTATGGGTTGCATTAGGAAGTATGTCACTACTAGAGAGGAGATATGCGTTATCTCTGATAGACATGTCGGGATAATGCAAGCCATGAATGAAGTTGGTGGTGGATGGAAAGAACCTAAAGCATATCATAGATATTGTATGCGACACTTTGCGTCAAATATTAACCATAACTACAAAAGCGTACAATTGAAGAGTGCATTTATGTCAACCGCATGTGCCACTAAACCATCTCGATTTAATCAAGGGATGGAAAAAATTGGAGAGTTGAATCTTGGTGCGAAAGTGGTTTTGGAGTCTTCAAAATTTGAGAAGTGGTCTTTATGCCACGATGGAGGGCGTAGATATGGGATCAAGACAACTAACAATTCAGAATGTTTCAATGGAGTATTGAGAAATGTTAGATTTTTGCCAATTACCGCTCTTGTGAAGGCTACATTTTTTAGACTAAACTGTTATTTTGTCCAAAGGCGTGAGGTTGCTAGTAGTATGGTAAGGGAAGGTTATATGTGGTCGGCGAAGGTAGCTCCAAAACTTGAGGAAAATGTAACTCGTGCAGCTAAATACAGAGTTACTTGTTTTAATGCACCGATCGGTGAATATGAAGTTCGCACCAGAAGTGGTAGGCTATCAAGTGGAGGTAACGTCTCACATATAGTGATCCTTTCCCAGAGGACATGTACATGTAACAAATGGCAAATTTTCCATTATCCATGCTCCCATGTAATGGCGGTGTGTCGATCATTCAGCATTAGTTCAAATCAATATGTGGACCGCTATTATTCTAGCACAGAGTACGAGAAAACATATCGATCGAGTTTTCATCCTGTGCCGGACGAGTCCAATTGGATGCCTTGGGTGGGAGCCACACTAATTCCATGCGACAACCAGAAAAGAAGAGAAGTTGGCCGACCAAAGTCCTCAAGAATTCATAATGAAATGGATAAAAAGTGGAAGGTTCGTTGTAGCTCATGCGGAGTGGAAGGTCATAACAAACGAACATGTCCTAGAAAAGCGAGCTCTTCGGATTCTTAGAGAAACACTATTTATGTTTGTAATTCGGGAATGGATATAAATTTGTAATGTGACATTCACGTTTGCTGTTTTACGTTTTTAATATCACAATTTCATCAAGTATTCAAGTTTGGCCTTTTACGTTTGGAATTTCACTTTCACATTAGATTATTTCACTGTTTTAAATTTTGTAGATGGAACCAGGACCAATTGACCCTGAGCAATTGAACCAGCAAGACAGTCACCGGAGCACGGACATATGGGAAGGATTGGTAAGAAATATCAGTTTGTTCAATTTATTTGAGTTTATTTTGTTTTAGTACACTAAACTTTGTTTTTCAATGAAATACTTAGGAGTATGAGCCCTTTAAGATTCGACATCATATGAAGGCCCTATCATCTTTTAGGATACCCGAACCTGTGCAGAACTACCTCAGCAATACACAATTTGGTGCGATTATGAGAATGAAATACCTACCATTAGACCCTGACCTGATCTCAGCCTTAGTAGAGCGGTGGAGGGAGGAGACGCATACATTCCACCTTGCATTTGGAGAGGCAACCGTCACATTACAAGATGTGGCGGTACTTTTGGGGCTTAGAGTAAATGGTAGAGCGGTAACGGGGACATGTGAACATAATTGGGGCAACCTATGTGCTCAATTATTAGGAGCAACCCCATCTAATGTTGCTAGGTCGGGTGGAAAACTTAAATTAACTTGGTTACATGATAACTTTGGGAACTTAGGCCCAAACCCTAATGATGAAGAATTGCACTGTCATGTAAGAGCATACCTTTTGTATTTGTTTGGTGCGGTGTTGTTTCCTGATAAGTCAGGAGGTATGGCGAATCTAATATTCCTACCTCTTTTAGCGAATTTAGGGGAACTAGATGAAATAAGTTGGGGTAGTGCAGTCTTAGCATGCCTTTATAGGAACTTATGTAAGGCATCAAAAAAGGGTGTTTGGCAGATTGCGGGACCACTACTTCTTCTACAATTATGGAGTTGGGAGAGGATCACCATTAGTAGTCCGACACTAGGTAGATCACATGTAGTGCCGGTGGCTGGACGACAATACGCTTTTGGTGGTTCGGTGGAGGTTGGGATTGATGCATTAGGGGCTAAATGGTTGAGGATGGACCGTTCATATAAGGACCATCGATTAGGCCTTAATGTGATGAGGGATCTATTCGACTCAATGGCTGAGATTCAATTTGTATGGCAACCATATAGTCCACAAACCGTCTTACCATACTTATCATCGTATTGTCGAGAAAATCCAGATGAGTGGACTGTAATTGCCCCTCTTATTTGTTTTGAGATGGCGGAGTGGCATTACCCACAACGATGTATGCGGCAGTTTGGGTGGTGTCAACCTATCCCCGAAAACGTTGACACCGAGGTTAGGTTGCATTCGATTAGTAGGACAGGTGATCATACGAAAGACTATGCAACCAAATTGGGACCTGAAATAGTTAGGTGGAACAACCGCATGGAAAATAGGGTGGTACCAGGAAACCCTTATGAGGGTTTGATGGATCTTGAGGATGACTATTACCAGTGGTATTACTCCATCACCCGACGGATCATTGGTCCTCATAGTAGCGGTGTCAATGAGGACTATTACAACTACCACACGTACATTCCCACTACAGCTGACTATCAGGCTCTTGTAAGTATTGTTTTATTTTTCATATACTTGTCCGTGTTTAAATGTTTTTTCTTACGATTGGAAGTTAATAACGTACGTTACATTTTGCAGACTCAATCCAACATGTTTAATTATAACAAGTGTAATGACATGCTGTCGAACAAACCTGCTGACGTCTACAAGATTATTGAACAAATGAGAGATATGTCCTTGAATACCTTAATAAGCACAAGACAAGGGCATCTTGTTGGGTATAAAGAAGAAGAAGAGCATGTTCCAACTCCGCCAAGATACAACTTTCGCAACTTTGAAAGGCGCGTACAATATGCCGAACAAGATGAAACCGAAGAAGCAGAATCATCGGCAAGACAACGCAAGAAAAGGAAGGGTCGACGGGGACAATAGCATTGTCGATAAAATGTCGTTGATGTAGTTTTTCCTTTGGATATTATGACATATTTAGGTGTTTTGAGAAACAATTAAGAATGTTTAATTTGATGTTAAGGATGATATATGAATTCGCATGACATTTGACATTTGGTGTAGCATTATAAGCTACAACTTATATGGATTATGCATTGTTTGCAAAATGCATGATGGCTTGCTTGGGGAGGCTTTTTGTGGCTTGACAATTGGTTGTTAATTGTTGATGTTTGCAGTTGGCAATGGGGTGCTTGGTGGTTTGGTTGAGCAGAAATTGGTGGAAGTTGTAATTGTGGCCCAGTCGACCCATCGCTCTTCCGGACAGCGAGGGGCTACTTCACACAAAACAGGAGGGTTCTGGTTCAGGGCACTATGCCCCTCGCTGTCCGGGATAGCGAGGGGTGGAACTTCTATTCTACTAGCTGACCCCTCGCTGTCCGGGATAGCGAGGGGTTGCTGACAAGAAACAAAAAACCAAAAGCGATGACGTGGACCCTATTTTTGTAATAAGTTTGATTTCAACCCTATTTTTGTAATTTCGTTAAGTTTGAGCCTCATTTAAGAAAATGATCCCCTATCCAACGTCCCCGTCCAGAAATAATTTCTGCAACTTCTATTAATGCTATCCAACACATTCCTGGGCAGTAACGTGTTCATACTCCAATAATTCAAAACTCCAAAAATTACCGAGTTTATAAGCTCAGTTCTACCAGCATAAGTAAGTGAATTGGCTGCCCACCCACTCAGAGAAGTCTGAATCTTCGTAATCAGTCCCGAGTAGTGCATCAGCCTGTTTGTCACAGCATTTAGAGGTAGACCCAAATACTTACATGGAAAATCCCCTTGCACAAACCCAGTAACCAACAGAATGAGGTCTTTAATCTCCTCACAGACTCCCCCAAAATATATCTTCGTTTTTTCCTTATTTACTTTCAGGCCAGATTCACCTTCAAACTGCATAAGCACCTTCATTACCACCTGAACTGAGGGAACATCTCCTCTAGTAAACACCATTAAATCATCTGCGAAAATTAGGTGATTCAGACTAAGTTTCCTGCATTTGGGATGATAAGACACTTGAGAAACAGTCATGTTATGCCTAAGATGTCGAGAAAGCACTTCCATGCTTAGTACAAAAAGGTACGGAGATAAAGGATCCCCTTGCCTAACACCACTCTTTCCTTTGAAAAAACCTTGAGATGTACTCCCTCCCATTCATTGGATTCCTACCATTTATTGAATATATGTGAGGTATATTTTAATAAAATGGTAGGAATCCAATGAATGGGAGGTAGTACCATTTACCTTGATTGAAAACCAATCATCATCATCATCATTATTATTATTATTATTATTATTATTATTATTATTATTATTATTATTATTATTATTATTATTATTATTATTATTATTATTTCTTTTTTTTAACGGAACTTGCATTAAATACCAGTTGAAATTACAAGAAGTTAGAGGGAAGCCGAGATACTATCTGGGCCCCCACTCCCTTAGCGATTACAAAGCTAATTCTAGTGAAAATATGAACTGCGGCACGCGCTCCAGCATCCTGAGATAAAGCAAATTTCCGAATCCGCTGGAGTAGAGAAACAGCATCCGTGTCGAGCTCGCCGAGAGAGGAGAAGGAAAAAGGTAAGAAACCATACCCTTATTATTATTATTATTATTATTATGTCGTCTTTCATATTATTTGAGCTAATAACGTACTTTTATGACTTAACAAGTTAATATATGTTATTTAATACTCCCTTCATTCAAATCCACTTGTCACTATTCATTTTGGCATATTTGCCGAGGTGCGGTTTACACTAGCGATATCTTTCATTTTACATTAGCAAAAATTATAAAAATTTGATATTCTTAATGTACTAATAAAGACGAATCAAACAAAATCCCACATGACTATATTCTCACTTATAGATTGTCGAGAATATCGAAGATTCCCCTCAAGTGTGAATAGTGTCAAAAAAACGAAATGTGAAGAGTGAATTTGAATGGAGGGAGTATTATTTATATGTTAAAATAAGTTTTATTATCTATTTTATATTTATTTAGAATCTCTTATATATTAAAGGAAAGACCATTTGCAATGATGTGGCACAATGAGGATCCCCCATTCAGAAATAAGTTCTTATTTTTGATACAAATTTTTTTTCCCTCCCAGTGTGAACGCGTTTGTATATACAAACAAAGCAAGTCCAAATTTTCCTTAAAATCACTCCAAAAACTTTAGAGGCAAGAATCGAACCCGCGACCTCCAGCATCTATCCCACATGAGCAAACCACTAATCCAATACATCAATCTGTATCCAATGTGTGGAAAATAGATAGAGTAGGTTACTTACAGAAAATTAAAAACCCCACATTAAATTGCAGCAACAGTTCCCGATGCATCACAATTCTCCACCATTCCTCTTCCCCACCATTAATCTTCTTCAACTGTTTACCATTTCACGAAGCAAGTTGTTGTAAATGTTACCTAACCCTTCTCGAGAACGCATCTCTTATATATTAAAGGAAAGGCCATTTGCAATTATGTGGCACAATGAGGATCCCCCACTCAGAAATAAGTTCTTATTTTTGATACAAATTTTTTTTCCCTCCCAGTGTGAACGCGTTTGTATATACATCCAAAACAATTCCAAATTTTCCTTAAAATCACTCCAAAAACTTTAGAGGCAGGAATCGAACCCGCAACCTCCAGCATCGTATCCCACATGAGCAAACCACTAATCCAATACATCAATCTGTATCCAATGTGTGGAAAATAGATAGAGTAGCTTACTTACAGAAAATTAAAAACCCCACATTAAATTGCAGCAATAGTTCCTGATGCATCACAATTCTCCACCATTCCTCTTCCCCACCATTAATCTTCTTCAACTGTTTACCATTTCACGAAGCAAGTTGTTGTAAATGTTACCTAACCCTTCTCTAGAACGCATCACCAATTAATTCAACCTTCTTAATTGTTAATTTTCCCTCTTCATCAAAATCCTATGTCATTCATTATTCATCTCGAAAATACATCATAGGCAATCAATATCTTTCTCTTCGTTTCCCCAGTTTGAATGATTCAAACGTCTGATTGATAAGCAGTGCTCTAATCAAAACTTTCGATCTACTCGGTTTGTTGAGATTTGAGTTTTTTCCCCTCATAATTTCCATATGTCAGTTTTCTTTATAATTTATGTATTTATTTGTGATGATTTTGTTTGTAATTTATAATTTCTCATAATTTATCTATGATGTTTGTGATGTTCCTATTTTTTTTACCTAATACAGGGCAAAAACAGGCTCATCCTGCTCATTAATCGTTTGTTTGATGTTCCCAAAAGCAGGATATTTTGTTTGAAGTTCATCATTAAGGTTAATTTTCTAAATTTTTCTGGGTAATTTATCAATTTTCGACTTGAATTTCTTTAATTTGGTTGATGTTCTTTTAATTTTAGATGGTCAATTGATTTTTTTTGGGATTAATTATTGATACATTTTTGTGAGAATTTCAATTATGGTTGCATATTGAATTCCAGATCTCCATCAGCTCTTCTCCAACGCTACTTAATCAATCGATTAAGGCCAAAAATTATCATTAAGGTTAATTTTCTAAACTTTTCTGGGTAATTTATCAATTTTCGACTTGAATTTCTTTAATTTGGTTGATGTTCTTTTAATTTTAGATGGGCAATTGTTTTTTTTTTTTGGATTAATTATTGATACATTTTTGTGGGAATTTCAATTATTGTTGCATATTAAATGTCAATTGGCTTAGAATTTAGAAAAAAAAAATGAAGATGCAAGGCTGGCGAGCTCAAATTTGGTATCGAATTGATCTATATTGTTGTTTTTTACTTCGTATTTCGTTGCCTCATAGTTTCGAACTTTGGGTTCAATCCGTTTCTTCTATATGAATTATATTATGAATTAATAGATAACTACTTCCTACTATACTTTTTGACGACGTCTACCTACATAAAATAACTTCAAGAACTACCACCTCACTAATTGCCCAGGCGATAATTTGCTACCCAACCCAGTTCCACGTCACTTTTCCGGCCATTTTGAATATCCCTCCCTAAAAAGTGAAATAACATCTAATACCCGTCTCCTTAACTTATAACATATCCCTTCTTCCTTGATATGCCATTAATGTTCAAATTTAAAGTTGTATGCATCAATTTGTTTTCAACTCTAAATTGACAGGTATTTCAATTTGCAGATGCAACCATCTTCTCCCTTCCTAAAATCTAATCCCATAGGTATATCTCTTCTCCATTCTCAACTTCAGGTTTGTCTATCAAAACTGATTCCACTACTGAAATTAGGGTTGGTTCAAAATCGATTCCTTAACTGATATTAAGGTTTATTAAAATTCATTGCATTTGGTGTCGTTATTATAGCAAAAGATGCCAAATAGGTCAAACTCATCTTATTTCACTTGCATTTCAACTATTTGAACATGGTCAAAATGGTCTTTTCATGTTTAAGTCGCCTGAGAATTGGAGTTGGACAGCAAATTATCAACAGAACAATTATCAAAAATTTGGTATCGAATTGTGTAGACACCCGCATTTTGACTGCCAGGTGTCTATGGCAGTTTCCAAAAATCACCCGATGATGATCGGACGCTAAAGTGTTTCTACGCGCTCGGATACGGGCTCAAATTCATTAATCGTTGGCTAACACACTTACGGAGTACAAATTCCACAAAATCAACCTCGAATCCAGGCCCAGCGGACCACTCCGAGTTAAACAAGACTAATTTGGGCCAAAACCGACACTGGAAATAAAACCGACTTTTCACGATTGGGTCAACCCCGGTCAAAGTCATTTCCGAGACACACAAAACAACCATACAACCATCAAAAGTCCAAGTCAAACACAAAACCCATCAAGGTCAAGGTCCAACAAGACCCGCGCGACCCATTTAGGCCACTCGATCGAGTGACCCATCCACTCGATCGAGTGGGCCTGCTTTGAGCCCGGCGGCTGGTGTAACGGGCCACTCGACCGAGTTGGCTACTTACTCGGTCGAGTGCCCTAGCCCGGGTGCCCTAATATTTTCTATATAAGCACCTTTCCATGCACACATCTACACATCTTTAGGCATCCTCTACAACCCTAGCATCCTACACACATACATACTACGTTTTTACCAACCCTAGAAAAACCCTAGGAAAACCGACTTTAGCAAACCCTAAACCTAGGGATTCAACCCGAGCCACCACAACTTAGCCTCCATATACCTCGAAGACTCCCGTGCCATAGCCGCGTTTACGAGCCTTAATCCGAGACAGAAACATGTAGGTTGAGGGTGACAAACCTCTTTCTTCTTTCTCTTCTCTCTTCTTCGTTATTATTATTATTATTATTATTATTATTATTATTATTATTATTATTATTATTATTATTATTATTATTATTATTATTATTATTATTATTATTATTATTATTATTATTATTATTATTATTATTATTATTATTATTATTATTATTATTACGTATTATTATTATTATTATTATATTTATTACTATTATTATTATTATTATTACGTATTATTATTATTATTATTATTATTACGTATTATTATTATTATTACGTATTATTATTATTAATGTTACGGTTATTTTTATTATTTATTTTAGCGCGCATTCATCTTTTTTTTAAAGTAATTATTTCTTAAGGGTCGAAACCCGTTGACGCGGATCCGACATCACAATCCCTAGGGATTTATTCGATGTCGGAAAAGCCGAGGGAATCAAGTTTTTATTCGTTCTTTTTTTTTTATTTTTGTTTCTAGTACATCGATCTACTAAATTAATTAAAATCAATTCAAAACTATATTTCCGTTGAGGCTAAAATAATTGTCAAAACGATTCATTAGAATCATGACATTATTGAACGCGGAGGAAATTTAATTTTATTGCAATAATCGACATAAAACGGTTTTAAATGACTTTTGATGCTAAATAATTGTCAAAACAATTCTCTCGAATTATGACATTATTAACGCGGAGAAAATTTTATTATATCACAACAATCAATTCAAAGCAATTTCAAACGATTTCCAAATCAACACGATTTTGGTACATGATTTCTTAGTCGCATAGAGGGCACTCGACCGAGTGCCTGATCCACTCGGTCGAGTGGCACCTCAAAACCGAGTCAGAACGCATGTCACGATCACCACTCGGTCGAGTCTCACAGTGACTCGATCGAGTGGCCATGTACTCGACCGAGTTGGCCAATAACTCGGCCGAGTACGGTCCTAAACGCGAAACAGAAACTTTTTTTATGCTTACTCGATCGAGTCCATCGACCACTCGATCGAGTAGCCTTACAACGACTCAAAACGCGAGTCGTACATTGTTCTATTTTTCAAAACTCGATAGTATTTTACGACATTAGGTCAACATATGCATAATCAATCATATGTATACTATCTTTTCAAATCGTGCATCCCCATATTTGCATCTTTTTCAATTCAATTTAATTTTGCATAAACCGTTATTATTCGATATATTATTATATCATTACTAACGCGTTTGTTGTTTCTCTTGTTAATTTAATTTTGTTCGTTTATTATACTAAATGAACCCGCATGCTAAAATACAACTTTGACGTTAATTTTAGTTGCATTAAATTGACTTAGAAACCCTTTCAATTACATTCGCATGTTTAGGGAAAATAAATGTTTGCATATCATTTTCCCGTTTTACTAGCACGCGTATTAGAAAGTCATTCGAGTTCTTAGTAGAGGCCGCTAATGTGCGGGCGGGGTTGGGTGTCCTTCGTGGGCTTCCCAACACGTACCCTCACCCCTTACTCAGAACCTCGGTTTCCGGATGCCCGAAACCGTTGGCGCACGAGAGTCATTCAATATACGATTAACCGCTCAAGTCGGCATCTATATCGATATGCAAAGGGACGAGCCCGATAAACTCTGACATCGGAAATGGGCCGTATTTTGTATACGGCCCACTACGACATAGAGTGGGCTCGAACGGTTCCGAATAACCATAAAATTCGGTGGCGACTCCACATAGACCTAAATTTCAATTCGATCCTTCTCATATGAAGATTCATTCGCCTACCCAAACCCGCGCGTGGACGCGTCGGGGTGGACCTATGTCATGTCCACAATTTGGCGACTCCGCTGGGGATTAACTGATGTGTGACTTACCATCGGCATCCTCAGGGTGAGACTCGAATAGAAATCGTTTGACAAATACAATACGCGTGTTAGTTCTACGGTTCATGCATAACCCATATTTTACCGGGCCGGTACTCGCGACCGACGTCCCACTATACCGTCGATGTACTCCAATATGGATATGTTGAAAGGTGTCCATAGTCGATTCGAGTGGGTTTCGCGGCATGTTCTAAGATCAACTCGACTTAGGAAGTCCGTCCCGATCAACGTCTAGACTATGTACACTGGTATAGACCCCTTATAGACCGACCGAGACTTAGTATAGAGCATACATGGCGTCGTTTTTATAATGCTTGTGTGACTACATGCTACTTGGTTTCCTAGTCGTTTTCAAAAACCGTCAATTTTTCAAAATTGCATCTTTTTTCAAACTATCTAATTTCAAAACCCGGGGCACATACCGAATTTAGGACTTATGATTTTACTCAAAATAGCCTATTTTCTAGACGGTATGCTGCCCAATTCAAAACTCGAAAATACTTTCGAACTTTCAAAATCCTCGGCCCAATACCCCTTTTCGTTTTTTTCGGAAATTGGGCCCTCAAACCGAGTCTATTCGGTCCTTTTGCAAAATCAATCAATTTTCAAAAACCTTCCTCTTCTAGGACTTCCCGTATTTAGCAGTGTCGGGTCGTGTCTTAAGTTGTCGAGGTCCGTAGCGTCGAAACTCTGTCGATCTTACATCACGAGTTTCTTCCCCTTCCCAGTCCGCCTTATTAGACTAAGGCAAGGCCCACCTACATAGGACAAACCCCTACAATGGAGGGCCCGTCAACACAATCGAGTCTAAAAGTCTGGGGATGTCTCACGTGAACCTTCTTTCGAACAGGACTAGGCCCACTCGCCGAATCCTAAGGAAGGCCCACATTTCACAAGTCGCCCGTTTAGGTGTCTTTTCCGAGTCATTTTCCTCTTTTAGTCTTGTTCGGGATGTAATTTCTACTTCGGGATTTTGGGCTAGTTTCTAATTACGTGGTGTTCTTACAGACAGGCCACCCGTGACAAGACATCAACGCAAGATAGACGAATTGAAAGACGCTCTCGCCAAGCTCGAGACTCAACTAACTTCCATCCAGGCTAACCAAACAACGTTAGCCACCCGACTGAGTGCCGTAGAGAAGACGGCACCTTTTGAAGGATCCGAGCCCAACGGGCCCATGGCCGAGCTGGTCAGTATTGTTCGTAGGCTCGAGGAACAAGTTTCCCTATCGACAAACAGCTCGATCCACACCGAGAATGCTCGTATTTATTCACCTTTGGATAAGGAGCTACCTGCTAACCTCAACTTAACGGGACTTCCTATGTTTGAGGGTACTGAAGACCCGGTCCACCACATCCGGGCTTTCAAAGACTTCATGGCAGTCAAGGGGGTGAAGTCAACAATGTTCAAGCACCTATTCCCCTCCTCTCTGGAGAAACACCCCAAGGCCTGGTTCTACAGGCTCGACCCCAAGAAATACAAGACTTGGGACGATGTGGCGACCGAGTTTGCTCGGAATTACGCCGATAACACTGAAATCCAGACTACAATGCGTACTCTGGAGGTAATGGCCCAGGAGCCCAAGGAAGGGTTCACAAAATATCTGCAAAGATGGAGGGCCGAAAGTGTGAAGCTGGTCGACAAGCCCGGCGAGAAGGCCCTAGTGGAAGCCTTCGTCAAAAATCTACTCCCATCCTACCGGGTCCATCTCCGGTATGCTATTATCCCAAACTTTGCTGTCCTTACTGAAATGGGCACAAGGATAGAAGATGATCTAAGGTTAGAGAGCCTGACTAAGGCCTCTACCAAAGGCTATCAAGGGGCTAGTTCGTCCACAAACAAGCCCACACCTGCAGCTGCAACCCGCAGCATCTTTGATGAGGTAAATCTGCTCGACACCTCATCCAAAAAGAATACACCAAATCGGGTATTCACAGATATAGGGACTACCTATACTTATGCCTTGCAAAGGCTATCTTCAAAGGGTCTGATTCAACAAATAGGCCCAACTCCAGAGCCTCCAGCAGAGAAGAGGCCCAAGTATTACAATGCTCAAGCCTACTGTCAGTATCACCGGGGCAACGGACATGATACTGAAAAATGTTGGAAGTTAAAGCATTTAATCCAGGATCTTATTGAGAGCGGGAAAATCCCGTTGCCCGGAGACAAGCCGAGCAACAAAGACAACCCGTTCAGTGCTCACGCAATATTCACGGGGAAGGTAATCGATTGTTCTCACCTCATTTCTCCTTTTATCCCACAAATTAATGAGATATGGTTCGATGACGAGGACGACGTGTACCTAGCTAAAGGGGAGGCTGTCCCTATTACCCTCAAAGAAGTGCGAAAAGCCAAATCCAAGGCTCTAGCCACTAACCACCTCGCCACTGCTGGGCGCGCCACTCCTGCATCCGTCACTGAACCTGCCAGGATGGAACCGACCTCCGAGGAACCAAGCAATGACACGGCCTTGGTCCAACAAATGAAGAGGGTTCGAGCTGACTTAACCATATGGCAACTACTGGTTAGCTCACAAGCTCATCGGGAAGCACTGACTAAGGCTCTCGATGAAATCAAGGTCGACTCAGAAGCTACCCCCGCTGAAATGGTAGCCACCATCATGCCCTACCTTAAGGGCAAATCCAAAGAAGAAGGCCCACTCATAACCTTCTCTGAAGCTGATCTACCTCCATTTGGGCCCAATCATAACCTGGCCCTATATATTACGGTCATCTGCAAGGGTAAGTACCTCCCGATGACCCTTATTGACGACGGATCAGCCGTGAACGTCCTACCACTAAGGACCGCCCGGGCCCTCGGCATCACTGATGCCGACTATCTCCCAACGGCACAAACTATCCAGGCTTTCGATGGAAGCCCAAAACCAGTCGCCGGGGCCGTTAAACTGAAGATCATAACGGGCCCAATCGAAAAGGAGCTAGAATTCCAGGTGATAGATGTCACCTCATCATTCAACCTTTTGCTAGGAAGGCCTTGGATTCACACAGTCAAGGCCGTGACATCTACCCTCCATCACAAAGTCAAGATGCCACTCCAAGACGGTATCGTAACACTGGAGGCAACACCGATGACCGTGGCGAGCTGCAACGCCACAAACCGGGCCGAACCACGAGGTTTCGATTTCGTGGGTATGATTGAAGAAGAATATCTTTTCAAGCCCTACTTCGCCCCTAGCATCGACACGATGCTACAAAACCTGGGTTACCTACCCGGAGCTACCTCAAGACCATATCTTCCGGCGGGGAAGATCATCGAGGTGCTAGACAACGCAGAGTCCCGACTCGGATTGGGATATACTATAAGCTCGGAGAATGTGGGCCGGGCCTCTGCAATCAAATTTGTCACTCCAGTTTTTGGAGCCATCCAAGTGGGCCTCTACCGACCCACCATCACATATCCCGAGCAAAACGGCTCGGGAATGCAACTACATCCCCGATGACATATTCACCGTTATCCAGGATGAGTCCGAGAAAAGGGAGAGCGACTTCGAGCCCGTGCTGGGGCTCTTATTTGGAGAAGACAAGACCGTCCCTGCTCCGAAAGATGACTTGGTCAACTTGATCCTCCGCAGCGATCGGTTCGACCCAACCAAGCTCATTACCGAGGTCGGCGCCAACACCGAGACAAGGGCTTGGAGGAAAACTATAAAATGGACCGACAGTCAAGGACGGGTCTACAAGCTAACCGCCGGCGAAGGAGACATGCCGGATACCGAGTCTGAGTCTGAGTCGGAGGTGGAGTCGGAGTCAGATTCCGAGTCTAGGGGGTCAAGTGCTAGTGTCGAGTCTGTAACACCCTTTCCCTTAGCCACACCCACTGAGGTCTCGGGGCCTGTCCCAAGACCTCTACCTATCCCGCCACTGACCAACGATCAGATGGCAGCTCTTTTTGAGCTATTTTCCAAATTCACCATTAATAATAATAACGAACACCGTTCTGCTTACGACCTGTCTTATTTCCAAAATTTTCTCAATTTCAAAAATTTTATGTGCAATGACATTGAGAAACCCGACGAACAGGTACCTCTACCATAACATCTGGTCGAGCAGCTCGAGCAAAGGGAATCCCGAGATCCGGTAATCGAAGAAACCGAGTCCATCAACGTGAGAACCACTTTAGAGCCCCAGATGCTTAAGTTGGGCCAATCTTTAAATCCAGAGGAGAGACAACAGTTCACGGACCTCCTCCTAGAATTTAAAGACGTCTTTGCATGGTCCTACAAGGACATGCCGGGAATAGACCGAGAAATAGCAGAACACCGAATACCCATCAAAGATGGGTACAAACCGGTTAAACAAAAACTCAGAAGAATGAAGCCCGAATGGTCTCTTAAAGTCAAAGAAGAGGTCGATAAACAATTCAAAGCAGGCTTTATACAAGTGTCTGAATATCCAGACTGGGTTGCAAACATCGTGCCGGTACCCAAGAAGGACGACAAGGTGCGGGTATGCGTGGACTTCCGGGACCTAAACAAGGCCAGCCCAAAAGATGACTTTCCGTTACCACACATCGACATTTTGGTGGATAATACGGCCGACCATGCCCTTCTATCATTCATGGACGGGTATGCCGGATACAATCAGATTAAAATGGCAGAAGAGGATATGAGTAAGACTACCTTCATCACACCTTGGGGTACTTACTGTTACACCGTCATGCCATTTGGGCTGATTAATGCAGGAACCACTTATCAACGGACCGCTACCACCTTATTGCACGACATGATGCATAAGGAAGTGGAGGTCTATGTGGACGATATGATCGTTAAGTCTAAAGACCGAAGCGGGCACATCACGGCCCTAAGAAAGTTCTTTACCAGACTACGTAAGTACAACATGAGACTGAACCCACAAAAATGCAGTTTTGGGGTAACGTCGAGCAAATTACTGGGCCATATCGTTAGCCAACGCGGCATCGAGGTCGATCCAGCTAAAATCAAAGCCATTACCGAGATGCAGCCACCCAAGACCGAAAAGGAAATAAGGGGGTTTCTCGGGAAAGTCCAGTATATCAGCCAGTTCATTTCAAAGCTAACCATGGTATGTGAACCCATTTTCAAGAAGCTGAAGATCGGGGAACGGGTGCTGTGGGACGACAAATGTCAAGCGGCCTTTAACAAAATCAAGGAGATTCTGTCTGCTCCGCCGGTACTAATGCCACCTCAACACGGTTTACCTCTGTCGTTATACCTAACAACGACCGAGTCAGCCATGGGGGCTATGCTGGCCCAGACAGTCGATTCAGAAGAACGAGCTATTTACTACATCAGTAAAAAGTTCCTCGAGTACGAATGCAAATACACCATGCTCGAGAAAACGTGTCTAGCCTTGGTTTGGGCCACTAAAAAGCTCAGACACTACATGCTTAGTCACGAGGTACATGTATTATCCAAAATGGATCCAATCAAGTACTTATTCGAAAAACCCATCCTCAATGGTAGGATGTCAAGATGAACTTTAATGTTATCGGAGTTCGACCTCAAATTCGTACCATTAAAAGCCATCAAAGGCCGGGCAGTTGCCGAGTTCCTCGCCGACAGCCCAATATCCGAAGAAGGCCACACTGATACATGGGCCTTTCCTGATGAAGACATATTCCATACCGATACCGAAACATGGGATTTGTATTTTGATGGAGCATCCAACTTCCGAGGATTTGGGGTCCATAATCTCACCCCGAGGGGAACACACTCCTTTATCCATCAAGTTGGACTTTGACGTGACCAACAACGCAGCCGAATACGAAGCATGCATTCACGGGTTGCAAGCCGCCGCTGATTTAGGGGTAACAAACCTCCGGGTCCACGGCGATTCATCGTTGGTCATCAATCAAGCACTCCAAAAATGGAAAACTCGGAACGCCAATCTCGTGGCTTACCAAGCGCGAGTACGGGTTCTAGAGAAACAATTCCAGAAAGTCGAGTATATTTACCTACCTCGAGAGGAAAATCAGTTTGCAGATGCACTTTCCAAATTAGCATCTTTGCTGAACATCCCGGATCACCTGACAAGCATGCCAATCTGTGTTGAAAGGCGGTCAGAGCCGGCCTACGTCCATGCCATTCAAGATATCGAGATAACTGATCCAGAACCTTGGTATCAAACCGTCTTAACATACCTGACAACGGGGGAATATCCCGCGGGAGCTGAAAATCGGGCCAAAAAGGCCCTACGAAGATTAGCAACCCAATTTGTTCGTACCGATGACGGGCAATTATACAAAAAGACGGCACAGGGGGCTCTCCTCCTATGTATCGACAAAATTCAAGCCGAGAAGGTCATGGCCGAGGTCCACGACGGTGAAAACGGTCCGCATATGAACGCCCATATGCTATCCCGTAAAATCATGAGGCTCGGGTATTACTGGAACACCATGGAGACAGACTGCCAGTTATACGTCAAGCACTGCCATAACTGTCAGATCTTCGGTAATGTACAACATATGCCATCTTCCCTATTATATACCATGACATCACCATGGCCATTTTCGACATGGGGTATAGACATAATTGGGAAAGTGCATCCTTCCGGGACGGGAGGACATTGCTTCATTTTGGCGGCCATCGACTACTTCACCAAGTGGGTAGAAGCCGAGTCATACCGTGTCTTGAACGCCAAGCACGTGGCCAAATTTATCCAAAATAAGATTATATGCCGGTATGGGATCCCGCACGAATTTATCAGTGATCACGGGACCCACTTTCAAGCTGAAACTACCGCATTACTGGCAAAATACAAAATTCAAAGGCATACATCCTCACCTTACCGACCCCAGACAAACGGAGCGGTAGAAGCGGCCAACAAAACAATTGTCACCATACTGAAAAAGATGGCTGAGAATTATCGGGACTGGCCCGACAAGATACCTTTTGCATTATGGGGATACCGAACTTCAATTCGCACAGCAACCGGAGCAACTCCATATTATCTGACATATGGAATGGAAGCAGTCCAACCGGTCGAGCTAGAAGTACCATCCCTAAGGATTTTGCTCGAAAGCCAAGTACCCGAAGCAGATTGGGTCCAAGCCCGATACGATTCGCTAGTCCTCTTGGACGAACGACGGTCCCGGGCCCTCAACAATATTCAAGTATATCAAAAGAGAATCCAGCGGGCCTTCAACAAAAGAGTTAGACCCAGGAAAATCAAAGAAGGTGATTTGGACCTAAAATCGGTTCGTGCCTTACTACCGGTTGACCCAAGGGGAAAGTTCAAACCCAATTGGGCTGGGCCATACTTAGTCAAGAAAATCCTATCAGGAGGAGCGGTGATGCTAACGGACCTGGATGGCAATGAGTTCGTCAACCCGACCAACTTGGACCAGGTGAAGCGCTATTACCCATAAACCCCTGTCTCAATGTCATTTGCAAAAATTTATAAAATTTGTCTTTTTATAAATTTTCAAAATTTTATAGACAAGTCAATAAGTTAGAATTAATTATTCTACCGTCGCACATCTCGAATCAATGATCTTGATGTATTTCGAAAATTGCAAAAAAAAATCAAATCAATCAAATTTTGAACTACGTTTGGTTTGATTCCGCTAATTGTGGATACGTAGGCAACCCCTCAAAAGGGTACAACCACTGCAATATCGAAAAGACGGGAACAGTTTCAAATAATATGTCTTTTATTAATATCTCGATAAACTCAAAAAAAAAAAAAAAAAAAAAAACGCCAAACACGGCAAAACTACAAAAAAAATCACACCAAAAAATAATAGTAATATTCAAATAATAAAATACGGAGACTAATATCCGGGCATCTTCCCCTTTCCCTTGTCTTTCGGGTCGTGGGGAGCCCGAGGTCGTCGAGGAGGGGATGAGCGTTCCCTAATCACAAGGGGAACCTCCTTAGCACGGGCCCGCTTCTTTGACGATGGGTCTTCAATCACAGTCTTTGGGCCAAGTCGGGCCCGCACATACTCAGGTAGCCTATCCCGTGGGCCAAGTCGGTCCTGCACGGCTAGTCTAGGGCCCAGTCTCCTTTCCAAGCCTGTCTGGGGGCTCACTTTCCCCCGAGCACCTTTAGCACCGGACCCTTTAGCTTGAGTCTTAGCCTTCTTCTTTTGCCCTGACATTAGGCGGACTAGGGTAGCTGGAGTGTCTCCCTCATCAAAAAACCACCCTATCGGCATCCCTAAATTGACGGGACCACGCCTGCAACATAGCACTCAACCTGTCGATTCCCATGATAAATTTCTTAAAAGGAATAAAGAGACTTTCTTTTTGCCTTAAGGGAAGTAAAAGACTTTCTGGTGATGAGAATTATGAAGAAGTTCAAGGGCATGGAGGGTTATATATAGCAATAGCCTTGCAAATTTCTTTCCATATCGCTTCTAGGAAAAGTTTCCTAATTGCAAGAAGAATCAGGCCACAAGCCTAGTCTCGATACTAGTGTGGAAATAATCATCCCGAACTTTCCTAATCTCTTTAGGAGTCGATGTCAAAAATTTCAAAAATTCAAAATTTTCAAATCTCAAAATTTCAAAAATTCAAAGGTCATTTTTCCCAGCACGAGTCATTTTACCACCTACATGTTGCATACATTCCATGTGACTTATACAGGTACGACTCAAACAGGGACATGCAAGTCATCAAATCTCCCTAGCAACATCTTTTTCGGGATAGCACGGGATGGGCCAACACATAGGCACACCCAGGGCTTACGTAACAAGCCCAAAGTCCCCACGGAGCGCAGGTATGATCTCTGCCGTATGGCTGGCGAGCCCTTCACGCGAGTCCAACGGACTATAAACGACCCGAGCGGAAGTCTACCAGGTCTTAACGGATTTGGTAGCTACTCTGACTTTCGCCTTGTCCAAGTCTCATTCAGAGTGGGGGCTCTGTAGACACCCGCATTTTGATTGCCAGGTGTCTATGGCAGTTTCCAAAAATCACCCGATGATGATCGGACGCTAACGTGTTTCTACGCGCTCGGATACGGGCTCAAATTCATTAATCGTTGGCTAACACACTTACGGAGTACAAATTCCACAAAATCAACCTCGAATCCAGGCCCAGCGGACCATTCCGAGTCAAACAAGACTAATTTGGGCCAAAACCGACACTGGAAATAAAACCGACTTTTCACGATTGGGTCAACCCCGGTCAAAGTCATTTCCGAGACACACAAAACAACCATACAACCATCAAAAGTCCAAGTCAAACACAAAACCCATCAAGGTCAAGGTCCAACAAGACCCGCGCGACCCATTTAGGCCACTCGATCGAGTGACCCATCCACTCGATCGTGTGGGCCTGCTTTGAGCCCGACGGCTGGTGTAACGGGCCACTTGACCGAGTTGGCTACTTACTCGGTCGAGTGCCCTAGCCCGGGTGCCCTAATATTTTCTATATAAGCACCTTCCCATGCACACATCTACACATCTTTAGGCATCCTCTACAACCCTAGCATCCTACACACATACATACTACGTTTTTACCAACCCTAGAAAAACCCTAGGAAAACCGACTTTAGCAAACCCTAAACCTAGGGATTCAACCCGAGCCACCACAACTTAGCCTCCATATACCTCGAAGACTCCCGTGCCATAGCCGCGTTTACGAGCCTTAATCCGAGACAGAAACATGTAGGTTGAGGGTGACAAACCTCTTTCTTCTTCGTTTTTTTTCGTATTATTATTATTATTATTATTATTATTATTATTATTATTATTATTATTATTATTATTATTATTACGTATTATTATTATTATTATTATTATTATTATTATTATTACGTATTATTATTATTATTATTACTATTATTATTATTACGTATTATTATTATTATTATTATTATTATTATTATTACGTATTATTATTATTATTATTATTATTACGTATTATTATTATTATTATTATTATTAATGTTACGGTTATTTTTATTATTTATTTTAGCGCGCATTCATCTTTTTTTTCAAGTAATTATTTCTTAAGGGTCGAAACCCATTGACGCGGATCCGACATCACAATCCCTAGGGATTTATTCGATGTCGGAAAAGCCGAGGGAATCAAGTTTTTATTCGTTCTTTTTTTTATTTTTGTTTCTAGTACATCGATCTACTAAATTAATTAAAATCATTTCAAAACTCTATTTCCGTTGAGGCTAAAATAATTGTCAAAACGATTCATTAGAATCATGACATTATTGAACGCGGAGGGAATTCAATTTTATTGCAATAATCGACATAAAACGGTTTTAAACGACTTTTGAAACAAACACTATTTTCGTTGATGCTAAATAATTGTCAAAACAATTCTCTCGAATTATGACATTATTAACGCGAAGAAAATTTTATTATATCACAACAATCAATTCAAAGCAATTTCAAACGATTTCCAAATCAACACGATTTCTTAGTCGCATAGAGGGCACTCGACCGAGTGCCTGATCCACTCGGTCGAGTGGCACCTCAAAACCGAGTCAGAACGCATGTCACGATCACCACTCGGTCGAGTCTCACAGTGACTCGATCGAGTGGCCATGTACTCGACCGAGTTGGCCAATAACTCGGCCGAGTACGGTTCTAAACGCGAAACAGAAACTTTTTTTATGCTTACTCGATCGAGTCCATCGACCACTCGATCGAGTAGCCTTACAACGACTCAAAATGCGAGTCGTACATTGTTCTATTTTTCAAAACTCGATAGTATTTTACGACATTAGGTCAACATATGCATAATCAATCATATGTATACTATCTTTTCAAATCGTGCATCCCCATATTTGCATCTTTTTCAATTCAATTCAATTTTGCATAAACCGTTATTATTCGTTATATTATTATATCATTACTAACGCGTTTGTTGTTTCTCTTGTTAATTTAATTTTGTTCGTTTATTATACTAAATGAACCCGCATGCTAAAATACAACTTTGACGTTAATTTTAGTTGCATTAAATTGACTTAGAAACCCTTTCAATTACATTCGCATGTTTAGGGAAAATAAATGTTTGCATATCATTTTCCCGTTTTACTAGCACGCGTATTAGAAAGTCATTCGAGTTCTTAGTAGAGGCCGCTAATGTGCGGGCGGGGTTGGGTGTCCTTCGTGGGCTTCCCAACACGTACCCTCACCCCTTACTCAGAACCTCGGTTTCCGGATGCCCGAAACCGTTGGCGCACGAGAGTCATTCAATATACGATTAACCGCTCAAGTCGGCATCTATATCGATATGCAAAGGGACGAGCCCGATAAACTCTGACATCGGAAATGGGCCGTATTTTGTATACGGCCCACTACGACATAGAGTGGGCTCGAACGGTTCCGAATAACCATAAAATTCGGTGGCGACTCCAAATAGACCTAAATTTCAATTCGATCCTTCTCATATGAAGATTCATTCGCCTACCCAAACCCGCGCGTGGCCGCGTCGGGGTGGACCTATGTCATGTCCACAAATTGATCTATATTGTTGTTTTTTACTTCGTGTTTCGTTGCCTCATAGTTTCGAACTTTGGGTTCAATCCGTTTTGTTCTATATGAATTAGATTATGAATTAATATATAATGATTTTGTTAGTTCAAAGTTCTTCTTTAATTACTTTGTTTGTGAATATAAGTTTTTATCATGAATTTATATTTCTAAGATCAAGATGATATAATTGCATTATTAATGTGTTATTAATCAACTAATGATGAGTAGATTATTTTTAAGGAAGTTTTAATTATTACTCTTTATATTGGTTTCTAAGAACTCAATTTGTCGATTTTATTTTGCATTTTTATTAACCATTAATTTTCTTGGTATACATAACATCACTTATATGGAGCTTACCCAATGTATTGATAATTTATTTGTATCAAAAACTTCAACCCGTAGTCGATTACTCTGTTCTCAAGCAATATGAGTTTAAATTTTCTGATTTTATTCATATAATGGTCAATTGAATTTTAAAAACTGATTATTTTTTCTTCAATTTATTTGATGAATTTTCAGGTAGAAGAAAAGAGAGGAGGGCAATAAAAAACAAATCATCATCATCTAATTGGTATTTTTTTTGATCACATTTGAGTAACATTTTATTTTTATTTAAAAAAAAATGGGGTAAAAATCCAGGTTTGTTATTGTATAAGATTATTGAACAAATCATAGGTTAATGATGATGTTTTTTAATGTGTGTACTTGCATTTTTTTTAATTCAAAAATTAGTCTTAGATTTGCTGTTGTTTAGTCTTTTTTTAATGTATGGAACAGGATGCCGAAGGTCGGAAGGTTGGATGGTAAGTTTTGCCTTTTTGTTTTTTCCTTTTTTCGCCTGAATTCCCAAGTTTTTGATGCCCATTGATAATTTACGTAGCAAGTACTGATTTATGCTATGTCTTAAGAAGTAGGAACCCTTGAGGCATCAACCGGATATAGTGCTAAGTCATACGAACATGAGATTTTTATGTTATTTTATTTAATTATTTTATTTTGGTGTTACTCAATGTATATTTTATTTGAGTGGTGTTTGAGAATTATATATTATACGTTATATTCAACTTTATATCAATATTGAACCTGTTAATAGAGGCGGAAGGGCAAATATATTTAAACGTAAAATAAATATGCTTAATGGTTGTGTACAATTTGTAAGATAGTTGGATAATTATGTTATGTTCCACGGATTTTACATTTATTTCACAATAAGACTCCTACTCAGTACTCAGTTATGAA
Organism: Agrostemma githago; assembly: GCA_958450325.1. Lineage (NCBI taxonomy): Eukaryota > Viridiplantae > Streptophyta > Magnoliopsida > Caryophyllales > Caryophyllaceae > Agrostemma > Agrostemma githago. The sequence continues at coordinate 20,221,434 of OY288250.1, forward strand.
TGCTCAACTGTTTTGTCGATGATGCTCAATGCTCACTAATTTTGCAAATTCCCAAGCAAACAATCTCATTAACTTTTTTATAACTCCCTAATTTTAACGATTGATACACTCATACATATGACCCGATTTGTATTCGACAGGACCCGTATACGACCCATCGTACCCTGGACCGACCTGTATAACTCGGCCCGAGACTTGACCCGTCCGACCCGTTTTACAGGTCTAATTAAATGTCTAAAATATCCGTACGATTAACCGTCCCTTTACATAATTTTCTCATTTACGTATCATTAAGATTAAATAATTGCCTTTGAATCGCAAATTACGACGTCTAATAAATCTAAATTCTCTAAAAAAAAATTTTAGTAAGACATGTGCTTAATTAATCCCGCGATTCTTCACGGGTCAAATGATATATTTAACTAATTTACTATTTTAATTTTGCTTATGGGCAGATATATATACACCCGACACTATCAAAACTTATAAAAAAAATCATTATTTAAAAAAAAATAAAACTCTTAAATGAATTTGCTGTCCCCAATGCATTACTTCCATTGATTAGGTATGCATAAGCATGACATTCCCAAATGCAATTAAAACGACTCTTCGTTAGTCCGTATCTATTTCTCTAATTATTTGTACTTCTTGAAACCGATAAAAATTTACATAAATATATTACTACGTAACTTAAGATGAAGTATTTTAACATATTATACGGAATTAACACGTAAAAAAAAACTCAGTATTTTATTTCGTACGAAATATACGGAATATCATACGGAATAGAAATATACTTAGAAATATACGTTTCAAATTTCACAAGAATATCATATGGAAACATATACGTGTAAAATAAATTTGAGTCTACATACAGAATAATGAGAATATCATACGGAAACAAATGTCTATACTACAAAATAGTTAAAAAAAATGAGTAATTTTTTAATAAAATGAAAATAATACTCCGTAGTTCTCATGTTATAATTAATCTTTCAACATAAATGATTCTCATAATTTAGGTTGTCCTTTAGAAAATTTATTGAATATATAATGAATTAATGATCTTTTTTTTACAATAAAAGACGGTGTCATATGAGAATAGTTGTAATGAACGTTATACATTTTCCACAATTTCTTGGTATCTCGATAATGTTGATTGTATTATGCAATTACTATTTATTGATACTCCGTATAAAATAACCATCACTTAAATAACACGGTTCACATAATCAAAATAAATATGCAGAGATTAATAGCATAATACATTTTACATAACCAACATGTAATTAATTTTTCAATCTTCCCAGTAAATTTTCTTAATTCCCATCACTTGCTTTTTGATTTCCAAAATTTTTAAAATTTTAAATACATTGCAATTGTTTAAAAAAATAGATAGAGCATAGTGTGGGTAAAAGAGTTCTTATATTGATGTACGTAGTACTCTATCTAACATTATTTTTTTTTTGTAGTGCACAATCAGATTTTATTTTTTTCGATGCTGACTCATCATATTTCAATTGTTTGACTATAGGACTATGGAGACTTATAAATTGCAAGACCTTAATTTCTCTATATTTCACAAATATACTTAAACTTCAATTTATATGATCACATGATGAACAACATAAATTTTTGAAATATTTGCCTATATATTTACCTAACCGAATGTGATGTTTATAAATTTATTTTTGATATTCACCGAAGATTATAAACCGCTTACAAGTTTCGTCTTTAGTTTGTAATACGAAGTATAAGACTACAGTGTAATACATGTGATAAATTACGAGAGTCTATTGACCTTAATTTCTCTATATTTCACAAATATACTTAAACTTCAATTTATACGATCACATGATGAACAACATAAAATTTTGAAATATTTGCCTAATATATTTGCCTAACCGAATGTGATGTTTACAAATTTATTTTTCATATTCACCGAAGATTATAAACCGCTTACAAGTTTCGTCTTTAGATTGTAATACGAAGTATAAGACTACAATGTAGTACACGTGATAAATTACGAGAGTCTATTGATCTTACTTTTTAAATTTGAAGTATCGTAAGGTTTATTATCAATATTGAATGCGTACATTGAAGCAATAAAAATGATTTCTATACATTACCCATTCCGAAGAAGTCTATAGGGTTGTGTACGTTCAGTAATATGACAAAGAGTTTGACTGTTTGACGGACATTATTTTTCACTATTCTTACATGACGAAAATACCAACTAACTAAAACTGATGATAATCGATCAAGATCAAATAGTTGGTGGGGAAGGTCTTCGTTCCTCAACTAATAGATATTTCTTTTTTGGATTTAAAGAGTAATTTGGGGATTATGGTTGGGTGTATATGGGTCGGGTTTATACGGGCCGAGTTTATACGGATTTATACATTTATCATAAGGGTCAGGTTTATACGGGTTTCTGCGTTAAGGGTCAGGTTTATACGAGTTTTCTATTTAATTGTAAGTTACAACAAACAACCTCCCGGACGAACATGAAATTATAAGAATTTCAAACGATATCATTATTTACCTTTGCGATGATTACTTGGTACTTCTAACCAGATGTCGTGTTCTCTGCTAACGATTGGGTAGATGCTTGATTATATAATCTCCGTAGTAGTAATGATGTAGGACGTGTTAACATCTCCCCCTTCGTTCATATACTTACCTCTTATCTAATGAATCGGTTAAAACACTTACAGCAGGGAGTAGAAAGTGCATGATCAAAGAATGTCGAAGAGATTGCGCCATACTTACTATATGTTGTTCATGTTTTCGCTTACCTAATAACACCTAAAGTAACTAAAAGTCTATTAACGAATAACCTAATTTTAGTTGTTAATCCAATAAACTCTCTACATAAATAAAAGCGAACAACCCGTGAAGGTTCTTCACGGGTAACACACTAGTAACCCATTTAATTTGAAGGTCACATTCTTGTATACGTTATGTAGGTCTATCTTAAGATGACGATATCTCACCTATACGACATCGGAATCAAGTGATTCAGGATGCGGTAGAAAGTTAAGTTCGAGACCTACAAAATTATAGAAGAGAGAAACATCAAATTTCGTTGTCTACTAGGTCGAAATTGAGCTATAAGGCAGCATGCTAGCAGATTTCGACACCAAACAAATGGTTTGAAGCCCATTACTACAAAAGATGGATTAGGAAACAAGGAAACATTAAAAAAAAGGGTTCAGAAGAAGCAAGCCATATGCTTATAAAAAAAAGGAGAGAGAATAGGGAAGACGCATAAGAAGGAAAAAGAAGGGCATCAACACGACGAAGAAGAAGACGACAGCTTGACTCCGTTCTAATCAAGTTTCGTCCCTATTTTTATGAGCTTTTCTAATCTTTATCTTATTTTTACTGTTATTATGTTTAGTTTAGAGGAATTTTCAATTGGAGTATGTAATTGACTATTGTATGTTAGGGTTCATGAGATTATGATATCCGTTTAACTGATTAATTAGTTTGTTGGATATTTATATAAGATTCATTATTTGACTATCTGATTCGTATTTATTAATTTTGTTTGGCCAACTTAATTGTATTCATGAATTACGTTGAATAAATAGTAGTTTTGATTATGTTGCAGCGTTCTGGTCTAATCTTCATTGCTAGAATCTTGTGTAGTAGTTGAGTCGTTCTGGTTATATTTTATTCAACTGCTTAGTGATTTTAAAGCGACGTAATTTATTAATTTGATTCATGCGTCTATGGTTAATTTGATAAATTGGTTAGGATTAAACTTGCGTGAGTTCACGAGGTTTAACGAGTCAGAAAGAAAAAATTAGTTGTATACTTGCGTTCAAGGATTAACCAATTAACTAATCTATCAAATAAAATTGATTAAGAGAATCGATGATTTTACCCGACATCTATAGAAAATTACATATCTCCTAATTATTCATTATAAGAACTTTCTGCCTGTTTATTGCGATTATTAGTATTATTATTTTTATTTATTTAATTTAAGTTAGTTAGTTAGTTAGTTGAGTATAAAACAACCCAAACAACCCCCGTTCTTATATTTATACTTATATAACTATATAAATACTACTAAATTAATCTGAGATAATATCATTAGTCCCTGTGGGTTCGACCCTTACTTGCCCTACTACTAGTTAGTTAGAGTCTTGTAAGTGAATCATAAATTTAATTTTGATTGCGGTTGCGACACGTATCAAATTTTAGCGCCGTTGTCGGGACTGATTTGTTTATTATCTTTGATTATATATTAGTTAGCTAGTAAATTAGTTACTTATTTATCTAGTTAGTTATTTATTTAATTTTATATATTCGTTAGTTTTTATTTCAGGTACTTATTTACAATATTTGAGATGTCTGCTGGAGCGGAGAAGAGTTTAAGGGAGCAATTATTTTCTGTGGAGACTCCTACCAGTATTATTTTTCCTACTTTGGAAAAATCATTTAAGCTGAGTCCAGGTTTTATCCAAATTTTCCCTAACTTTTATGGTCGATTTAATGAGGATGCTCTAAAACATATACAAGAATTTTATCTTGCTTGTTCCACGTTATCTTTGGATGGTATTAATGATGATTGTATTAAATTTCGAGCTTTCCCATTTACTTTGCATGAATTAGCTAAAGATTAGCTGTTTAATTTATCTTTTGGATCTATTACATTTTGGGATTGTTTAAGAAAAGTTTTTCTTGATAAATATTAACCCGTGAGTATAACCAGAGCGATAAGAAAACAAATTATGAATATTCAACAAGATGACGATGAATCGTTACATGATTATTAGGATAGATTTAACCGACTATGTAATTCTTGCCCACAACATGAGCTGAGTGAAAAAATCTTGATTGAATGTTTGTACGATGGTTTGCTAGATGATCAAAAGAGGTTTATAGACACTGCTAGTGGTGGTTCTTTAATGGATAAAACTCCAATTGAAGCTAGAAAATTGATTAATAATATGGCCATTAGCAGTCAACAATATGGAACCAATTGAAATTGCAAAAGCAATTAAAGGAACAAGCTGAGCAGATGAAAGAATTAAGAAATGTTGTGAATAATCAACTTAAGTTAATGGATAATCAACATCAATCTTTAGAAAATATGGTAAAACAATTGGTAGTTCAAGTAGGACAACTTCACTCTCAGAGCCTTAGTCGTCAAGAACGAACAGATAATAACTTGCGTCACTTGGATAATCAAATGAAAATGATTTGTACCACCCTTGCCAACATTGAGAGTAATTTTTTTAGACAACCTGAACTTAATTTGTTGGATGAGTCTAAAGCAATAGCCTTAAGGAGTGGTACGAAGCTTAAAAATAGACTTGATGTTGAGGAAGAAATTAAGGTTTTACCAGGAGCTACAAAGCAAAATGGTGCTAAAGATGGCAGAGATGAACCTCGTAATAGTGGGATTGAAACGGAAATTAAGGAAAATGATCCAAAATTAAAAAAAAGAGAATGTTATCGCTAAATCCACCCCCAGATGTACCTACTTTTAAGACCAATGTTCTATTTTCTTCCAGATTTGCTCAGTCTAAGAAGGAAGAGAAAGATAATGAAATTTTAGAAATATTTAAAAAAGTTGAAATAAATAATACCCCTCTTAGATGCTATTAAATAGATGCCAAAATATGCTAAATTTTTAAAAGAGTACGTAAAATAGAAAATAGTAAATTACATAGATGCATGCTTGACTTAGGAGCATCTATTAGTGTTATGCCTAAATCCATATACGAATCACTTAAGTTAGGACCTCTTTCTCAAACGGATGTAGTGATTCAGTTAGCAGACAGATCACACGCTTATCCTATAGGAGTCTTAGAAGATGTTTTAGTTCAAGTTGATGAGTTAATATTTCCCGTTGATTTTTATGTGCTTGATATGGGTAATTCTTTCGATGCTAAGGATGTGCCATTATTACTAGGAAGACCCTTTCTTAAAACAGCTAGAACTAAAACTGATGTCTATGAGGGAACTCTTTCTTTTGAATTCGATGGTGAAACGATTAAGCTTAACATTTATGATGCTATGAAATACCCCATTAACACTACTGATAATTTGAGTTCTATAGAGACTGTTGATGTGATAGACACATTTACACAAGAGAAACTCGGCAGGATAAATGAATTGGATACACTTGATAATGATTTCGATCCTATATTATCTTTTGAGGAAAAGTTTGATTCTATTCATGATAGTCGTTTAACTACTAATTTTGAGTGTGTTTCTAGTCTTGAATTGCCTAATTAAAGATTCCCCTAAATTGATTCTGTCTATTCAATATCCGCTTGAATTGGAATTAAAACCCTTGCCTAATAACTTAAAGTATGGCTTCCTAGGGGAACTTAACACTTCACCTGTAATTATTTCTAGTTCGCTTTTTGAATCGCAAGAGTTTAAATTGTTAAATGTGCTTAAGGAATATAAAAAGACGATTGGATGGACCATTGCTGATATTAAGGGTATTAGTCCTACAATGTGTATGCATAACATTTTTCTTGAGAATGGTGCCAAACCAGTTAGAGAAACTCAATGTAGACTTAACCCGTCAATGATGGAAGTTGTGAAAAAGGAAATTCTCAAGTGGAGGGATGCGGGTGTGATATTTCCTATCTCAGATTCAAAATGGGTAAGTCCAATCCATGTAGTACCTAAAAAACCCGGAATTACGGTTGTTGAAAATAGTAAAAGAGAACTAGTTCTCACTAGAGTATCAAATGGAGGAGGGTTTGCATAGATTATAGAAAGTTAAATTAAGTCACTAGAAAAGACCACTTTCCTTTACCATTCATAGATCAAATGTTAGAAAAGCTTGCGGGACGTTCTTACTTTTGTTTTCTAGACGATTATTCTACGTATATTCAAGTTCCTATAGCACCCGAGGATTAAGAAAAGACAACTTTTACGTGCCCTTTTGGTACTTTTGCTTTTAGAAGAATGCCTTTTGGACTTTGTAATGCTCTTGGCACATTTCAGCGTTGTATGATGAATATATTTTCAGATTTGTTTGACAACTCTGTGAAGGTTTTTAGGGATGATTTTACTGTTTTTGGTGATGATTTTGATTTATGTCTCCATAATTTATCTCTTGCTTTAAAAAGATGTGTCGAGACTAATCTTATGCTTAACTTTGGAAAATGTCATTTTATGGTGGAAAAAGTAGTTGTCCTAGGCCATGTTGTCAGTGCTAAAGGGTTGGAAGTTAATCAAGCTAAAATAGATATTATTAGTCCGTTACCATATCCTAGTTGTGTGCGCGAAATAAGATCATTTTTAGGGCATGCTGGATTCTATAGACGATTTATACAAAACTTTTCCACTATTGCATCACCTTTATCTAACTTGCTAAAGATGTACCATTTGTGTTTGATGATAGGTGTAAAGAAGAATTTAATATGTTAAAAAATAAATTAACTTCTGCACTAGTGATTAAACCTCCTAATTGGTCGTTACCTTTTGAGATAATATGTGACGCTAGTGATAAAGCGGTAGGAGCTGTATTACGGCAAAAAGTAGATAAGGAATCCCATGTTATATATATATATATATATATATATATATGTTATGCGTCGAAAACTCTTGACCCAGCCCAATGCAACTATACTGTCACTTAAAAGGAATTGTATGCTGTTATTTTTGCTCTTGAAAAGTTTAGATTGTATTTGCTTGGTACTCACGTGGTAGTATATTCCGATCATCACTCTGCTTTGAAATATTTGTTGAAAAAGAAAGAGTCTAAACCTAGATTGTTACGATGGATGATATTGTTACATGAATTTGATTTGGAAATAAAAGATAAGAAAGGAGCAGAAAACTTAGTTACCGACCATCTTAGTAGGATCATTAAAGAACAAGGCATAACTGTCCTCTCTTCTGATTTGTTTCCTGATGAACAATTGTATGCATTAAATGTGAAATATCCTTGGTATGTTGATATTGTTAATTATTTGGTATCAAAGAAGTTTCCCAAGGAACTTACTAAAGCCCAAAAAGATAAAATCAAGTATTATATTTGGGACGAACCTTATTTGTTTAAAATTTGTTCCGATAATGTTATAAGTAGATGGGGGTCATTTTGATCCGAAACGAACAGCTCATAAAGTTCTAGAATGTGGATTCTCTTGGCCCTCTCTGCATAAAGATGCTTATAGTTTTGTGAAAACTTGTGATCAATGTCAAAGAAGTGGTAATATTTCTAGGAGAGATCAAATGCCTCTTACTTTCATATTTGTAGCTGATGTTTTTGATGTTTGGGGTATTGATTTTATGAGACCTTTTCCATCGCCTTTGAGAATACTTACATTCTTTTAGCGGTTGACTATGTTTCTAAATGGGTGGAGGCCAAGGCTACTAGAACAAATGATTCTAAGGTGGTTGCTGAGTTTATTAGGGATAAGATTTTTAATAGGTTTGGTATTCCTAGAGCTATCATTAGTGACAGAAGGACTCACTTTTGTAATCGTATCATTGAGGCTTTATTTAGGAAATATCAGGTTACTCATAAGGTTTCTACCGCTTATCACCCCCAGACTAACGGACAAGCTGAGGTTTCTAATAGAGAAATAAAATCAATTTTGGAGAAGGTTTTGAGTCCTAATAGGAAAGATTGGAGTAAGCGTTTAGTATTAGACATACTTCATGATTTCGATTATGAAATCTGTCCCATGATCATTATAGATTCGATTTAATTCAACCCTAATACAATCAGTGAACGGAAAAGAGGACTAACCTTAGTCCATGTCTTACGACACACTCAATAATAATAATAATATAAGAAGAATAAAGACCCAAATATGATTCTCCTCCTTAACCCGTTGCTTTAACGTTTCCCTTGAGATGGAATAAGAAACAATGAATAGTCTTCTTTATCTTTTCCTTTCACTCTCCAGTTTTCTTATGAGTCTGTAATTTCATATATGCAAAAGTGTACGTTCACTGTGTTGTTTATAACACAGTAATTGTGTGAAGAGTCATGTCTCTTCACAGTTTACTGGATAGGATCAAAGGGATAGGCTAAACAATACATTGGGTAAGGTAGGAGGGAATATTAATTCCCGAACTTTAATTACGTTAACCGAAACCGAACCATCACGGTGTCGACTTTATATCAAAGTCTCATTAAATGTGAACTCGTTATTTACAAACCTGAAAGACACAAGGCCATAAGAATATAAATATTCTAACATTCTTCCACTTGGCCTTAGTGACACTTAAAGGATCAATAATTATAATGTTCACCTTAAATTGAGCTCATTAAACTTTCTATAAAACTTTAATAGATTTAGAATTAACTGAATCATGGCGGTCACACATCATTCTGCGACATGATCCCTTCCGTGTATCACAAATCAATCATAACTCTTAACTATCTCTAATTTGAGAAAATACAATAATTCTCAAAATGATTACATGCAGGGACGGATCTAGCCTTAGGCTAGTGGGGCTTTAGCCCGAGTAGAATTCAAGGATAAATTTTAATTAGTGCAAAGCAAAGCAGAGAGTAGTGTGTAGCGCAGATGGTGATGGATTGAGGGCTTAGGTCTTGGTGACCTGAGGTCAGTGGCTCAAACCCTGCCGGAGCTATTTCGTTTTGTTTTATTTTATTTTTTGTGGGCAAAAAGCTAATGAGCTAATTAACCTATGTTTTTCATTTTATTGACTCACAATTTGTTTAGGCACTTTTCCTATTTATTTACCGGTTTTTTTAGATGTGTCCAGTTAATGGTTTAATTACGAAAACAATTAACCTATATATCATCTAAGTATAGTAAATATGGAGTATGAATTAATATATCAATTTGTCGGGATATTATCATTGGTAAATTAAATTTTCCGTAATTAAACCATCATTAACGTGTGTCCAATGGACTCATGTTAAAAAATCCGTTTAATTATCTACTTATAATATGAATGTTTACGATGATGATATAGATATATTGAAGCCAAATAATTATCGAATCCAAGGATGCAAAATTTGATGATTGTAAAAAAAGTTTAAACATTTTCATGTGCTACTCCGTGTATGACATGTCTCATCATGCTAGATTAAGTTTATCCATGTAATCGATAATCGATAACTTAATGTTACGGAATGCTTTTTTCGTTAATAAATTAGGTCTTCTAATATAGCCCCTTTAACAATTTCATCCTGGGTCCGGCCCTCATGTAATCTCCAATCATAAATGTATACATATATCATAATGATCATTTGTACTTTATACAAAAACATAACGATAAATGATATCAAAATCTCATAAACGTAATATGAGCACACTACTTTTACATTAGCAAGGCTTTATCTACAACACCCATGCGCTCTACATGGCCAATAAACGCTTTAGGTGGTAATCCATTAGTTAACGGATCGGCTACCATTATATCCGTCCTAATATGCTCAATTAACACTCTACGTTTCTGCACATCTTGTTTAACTGATAAGTATTTCAATTCAATATGCTTTGCACCCTTAGAGTACTTATCATTTTTAGCGAAGAATACGGCTGCTTCATTATCACAATAAATTCTCAGCGGCTTGGCTATACTATCGATGATTCCAAGTCCCGAGATAAAGTTCCGCATCCACAATGCATGAATAGTGGCTTCAAAGCACGCCACAAATTCAGCTTCCATAGTGGAGGTAGCAAAGATAGATTGTTTTCCACATTTCCATGATACTGCTCCCTCAGCTAATAGGAAGACATAACCAAATGTTGATTTCCTAGAATCTTTACATCCGGCATGGTCTGAATCTAATTATCAAATAACCTCTAGATGATTATCGGATCTCCTAAATGTAAGCATGAACTCCTTGGTTCCTTGCAAGTACCTGAGCACTTTCTTTGCAGCTCTCCAATGGTCCATCCCGGGATCACTTTGATATCAACCCAATATTCCAACAGCAAAACTGATGTCTGGTCGAGTACATGTTTGAACATAGTTCAAGCTCCCAACCACTGATGCATAAGGAATTCTTTCCATTTCTTTTCGTTCTAGCTCATTCTAGGGACATTGCATTTTACTGAACTTATCCCCTTTCTGTATAGGAACGATTCCGGGCGAGCAACTCTCCATTCTGTATCTCTCTAAAATTTTATTGATGTAAGTTTGCTGAGACAGTCCTAACAATCCTTGTGAGCTATCACGGGTTATTTCAATCCCAACACATAGGATGCCTCACCCATATCTTTCATCTCAAAATTTTTAGAGAGGTATTTCTTTACATCATGTAACATACCCATATTATTCGCAACAAGCAAAATATCGTCAACATACAGAACTAAAATTACAAACTTACTCTCACTGATCTTCATATAGATACACCGATCAACGATGACCACTTTGAAACCATATGATGTGATAGTATCATTAAACTTTAAGTACCACTGTCGGGAAGCTTGTCTTAGTCCATATATCGACTTTCTCAGCCTACAAACCTTGTCCTCATTACCTGGAGCTAAAAAGCCCTCAGGTTGCTTCATATATACTTCCTCCTCAAGTTCACCATTTAGAAAAGCGGTTTTCACATCCATTTGGTGAAGCTCGAGATCATAATGAGCCACCATTGCCAACACAATTCTTAAGGAATCCTTCTTAGATACTGGTAGGGGTGTTCACCGGTCCAAACCCGGACCGGACCGGACCGGACCGGTTTGACCCGCGGACCGGAAACCCCAAAAACTCAAACCCGCGGACCGGACCGGTTACAAAGAAACCCGGACCAGACCGGACCGAACTCTCTTAAGACCGGACCGGATCGGACCGGACCGTAAAAATACACTAAATTTGACATTTTTTTAAAGTGTGGACCGGACCGGACCGGACCAGAGACCGGTCACCAACTTTTTTGCGACCCGGAGACCGGACCGGTACGTGCCCCGGTCTGGACCGACCCGGACCTTACGGTCCGGTCCGGTCCGGTTTTCCGGTCCGGGTTAATTTTTGAACACCCCTAGATACTGGAGAGAAGGTTTTCTTATAGTCAATGTCGTCTTTCTGAGTAAAACCTTTGGCGACAACTCGGGCTTTGTATCTTTCTATGTTCCCCTTGAAGTCCTTTTTGATCTTATAGACCCACTTTGTGTAATCCCCTAGAAATTCTAATGCGATACAGTGGCGGAAACACTATAGAGTCGGGATTAAAACACACTGTAACTATGTCTTAGTAAATTAAATTGGTAAAGTCAAACGTATGCCATACATAAAAATGGCTAAAATTTAAAACAATCCATAAAAAGGTTAAACAATCCGTAAGACATAATTATTAAAAATATCAAGCAGGATCCAAGACTGCTCGTTAGCCCACACCCACCGGAAAACAAACACGTATACCTGCCATGTTAAAACATAACAGCCACAATCAGTGGGGAGCAACGTCAACGTTCTCCCAGCCGTATAACAGGATTTTAAAACTGTACTTACTACTATAGAAAAATAATAAAAATGGAAAACAGTAAAACATCATATTAAAATAAGTTTTCGGCAGAAAACCAAAATATTAAAATGGGTTACCGAAGAAACATAAAAATATTTGCCAACCTGCAAACCAATTTATATCGATAATAAATAAAATAATCAAAATGGCGTTATGGATAGGATTAATGTAGAATCTAGACTTTCACTAGGACAATACTAAAATCTAGTTTCGAGAACTTAGTCAAAACAAATCAGACTTTGATCTCTAACTAGGCAACTCAACTATAACAGGACTGCGTGCAGCGAGGTCCTGGCTTAAGTAGTGCACACCCCTCCTGGATACAAACCATATCCAGTTCAACCCGACGCGACTTTCACGATGCGATATCTAAGTTGAAGGTAAACATACACCCTCCTGAACACAAACCATGCTCAGTTCAACGACCAATGTGTCTCAACATAGACACACCAGCTTTATAGTTGATGACAAGACGTACAGTCCAGACTATATTACTCTAAACCCACACTTTTCCTTATTCCATAACTCCAAAACAAAACCATTATCGATATTCAAAAGATATAATCATCATAATAATAAGAGAACAAAAGGAGTAATCACAATATTCTAAAAGAGGAAACTTTCTATTTCAGGGAACTTCTATTTTTAGAAACTTACTAAAAATAGCATCATATGAAAATAGCAAAATATTAGTTTAAACTAATACAACATTTTTAGTAAACGATATAGATTTATAAAACTAGTACTTTCGGCCTTAACGATATTAATTCTTAAAACGAGAACTTTTGCGTTAGTGAAATTATTGAAACGTCATACAAGTGTTTATAAAATGATTAGAAATGTCTTAAACATTTTAAATACTACTAATTAGGGTGTTTCCAAAATCTACAAAACTAAAATTCCCTAATTATTATTAGTTTCGACAATACGATTATAAATAGGATTTTACGGCAAATGTCAAATAAAATCTTTTAACATCTTTTATTTAATTAAACCATTGAATATATTTAGAATATGTTAAGGGATGATTTAACTCTTAAAGTTTCATATTAAATACTTTCAAAATTGCTGGAAAAATAATTCTTTTAGGTAAGACGAAGAATTTTATCGATAAAGCACAATTTGTCCGAAAATCAATAATTATTAATTAAAGACTTTAATAAATAGTACAAAAATTATGTAAAATAGTTAAAACATAATTATGGACATTCTGTCCAGAAAGTAAAATTTTCCAGAATCCTAAAACTCGGTTTTTAAAACGTTTTCCCGTTAATCGTCTAATCTCGACAATAACGTTTAATAAAAATAGTAATTACAAAACGATTTAAGTATTAATATCCAAAAATTATTATTACACTCTAAAATCCTGATTTTCCAGAATATAAATTTCCCAAATTTTTCCAAAATTCCAGATTCAACAAATTTCAACAAAACCGTCATTTAAACCCGTTTTCACAATTAACGATTTCATTAATAAACTTATCGTTCCTAACATTTTATTAAGGCACTAAAAATCATAAAACCACATTTTAATATGAAATCATTAGAATCATATTTTTTTTCCAGATTTAAACTAAAGACCAGAATTCGAGAATTTAAACAACAAACACGGTTTTAGCGATAAACGATGATTTAAAGTGATTAATTAATTCATCCACTTAACAATTCCGAAAAATTATGAATAAATTCAGAAAAGTCTATTTCACCAGAAAGTTTCACCATGCCAAAAATCAGATTAAAATAATATATTTAGGTACTAGAACTAAAAATCGGCTTTTAAACATTTTTGTCCGTGAACGGTAATAATTCAATAATCCATAACTAAAATATTAGAAAAATACTAAATTATTAAAAATCATCAAAAACCTCATTTTTACAGAATATAAACATATATTACATGTTTAGGCCCAATATTACGATTTTACAAATTAATATGACGATTTAATCGTTAATCTCGTAAAAGCGATAAAAATACCGAAACATGCAAATTTTCAACTTTTAAAAATTTTCCAGATTTGGTGACATACATATATTGTCAAAATAAAACATAAAAATATATACATGCAAATACACAATTAAAATCATGAAATACCGAGTAACATCGACGTTACCTCTACTCCAAGTCTGAATCGATTATATACTCATCGGCCTCGGGATCGTCCACAAATCCTTCCAAACACGAAAATCATGGCAGAAAAATACCATGAGAAAACTAACAAAAATCAGGGTAAATATTGATCGAAAACGACGTCGATTATTACCTTTACGAAGGAATCGGAAAGAGGATTAATATGACGATAAAAACGATTCGATTGAGACTCGAAATGGAGCAAAAATCAGGCTGGAATAGGGGAGGGAGTACTCGGCCAAGAAGGAAAAAAAAGGATGATGAATATGTTGTAGTAATTTTTTTGTTAATGCCAAAAATGAATGTAGAGTAAAGGAGGAGATGGAGGTTACTACACTTTAAAGAGTAAGAATGAAATTAAAGCCTCCAAAATGAGGAATCCAAAGTGCATCTAGACAAATATGGCTAGCCAAAGGGATAACTGGATAAGAAGAGAAGTAGGAAGAGCTTGAGTAGTAAAGCCTCAATTCAATGAAAAGAAAAGAATCCTATGTTTACGGTTTAATGTGATAAAATGAAACGTATTAATAAAACATAGTTAAATTGTGACCAGAAGCTTTGTCGGTCCAAAATATGAGGAAAATGTCTCAAATAATTTGTAGTTGATAAAAAGTATAATCGTAAAATAGTTAAAGGCATTTCAAAGTAATTCGAGTAAACCTCGTGTAAGAAAATAATTATTCGCGAAGCTTCGTAATAATTATTAACGACTAAATACTTGTAAATAAAAATATTTACTAGTTGAAAATTTTATATAAACATATTCAAACATTTTTAGGAAATGGAATAACTTAAATCCGAGTTTAAAAACGTCAATTCGAATAGAAATAGAATTCCTCGCGGAAAATTAATTAGTTTACGATGAAAATTGAATAAATAGGTTTAAAAGAATTAAAATCCTTTAAAATAAAAATAAATATCATTGGACTCGAAAATAAAAATAAAGCTTGGAAAAATAATGAAACATAAGGCCGAAATAGAGTTATGACGAAGTCATAGAGGAAAGGATAAAAGCGCTAGGAAAAATAGCGGGTGTTACAATCCTCCCCACTAAAAGAAAGTTTCGTCCTCGAAACTGAGAATAAGCAGAAAGAAATCTAGATTACCTCAGTCGAAACGATGAGAATACTTATTTTGCATTAAAAAAAATTGGTTTAAAAGAAAATTTTACAACTTTCAAAGTGATACAAAATCGATGGCAAATATTTATTCCAAGAGGGATTGAGCTAAGCTACCCGAAGTTTAAAACCTTCTAAATTAATGAAACCGTAAAGTAAAGTTATTTGATAAAATAACATTGTTGAATAACATTTGTAAACGAACTCGGAGGAGAATACCGAAAACACGTTCAAAACAAAATGTTTTGATTAAGAAACTCGACAATATTTTGTTTTAAGACAAAACAAAAATTATATTTGAGAAAGCAAATTTTGTAGTTAGTAAAATTAAATCAGTCGTTAGACGTTTTTCAATGACAGGTTCAAAAGTCCACCAACAACAAAACGAAAACTGATTTAAAAATGTTAGAATTTTGAAAATGTTATCAAAGTAATTATGAAAGTTTTCAAATATCTTATCAAACCTGAACATAAAATAATTTCGACAATGTTAAAACGTTTTGCATACTAATCCTATAGTAATTTAAGTATTTGAAAACTTAAAAGTCTTCATAAAACTCCGATCGCTTGAAAATAAAAAATTGAAACAATTTTGAAATAATGTTAAATAAATTATTAAGACATTTTGAAATAGAAGTAAATATAAATATCAACCAAAGATAAAATAAAAGTGAAGTATAATTTTTTTTTTAAATTATAATTCAAAAATGTTAAATTTCACGATATCCGAAAAGTTTAAGTTAGTCAACTTTATACAAAACGGGTAATTTCATAATTAGGAATTATAACTCAAAATGTTAAAATTTTACGATAATCCATAATTTTTTTTAAACTGGTCAATTTTTTTTATAAAATAGGGAGTTCAAAAAAAAAAAAAAAAAAAAATAGAACAAGGATAAATAAATTAAAAATAAGAGCTTTCAAAATCGACAAAGGTTGAAGGGATTAGCAGCAGATGGGGGTAACAGAATTCAAGAGAAGCAGAAAGGGAGGCGGAGTTCAGAGTAAAAAGAGCTCGCAAGGATTATAGAAGCAATTAACCATCTCGAGATTCCTAGTACGACTCTCACAAACATGGGTTCCTAATTGGCCCATCAACTAACGTTAAGACCAATATCGGTACAGGGTGGTCCTACTTAATCTACAACCTCCAAATTTATCGACTGCCATAGCCTCCAAAATTAAGTCTTACATACTTATATATTCCTTCAATTAGTATGAAAAAGAATCCACAAATGATTTAGACTAATCCATTAATTAATATTCCAACGGTAATCAAAACATACCCAAACTCGTAATCACTAAGGCTCATAAATTCAAAGCTCATAAGGTCTGAACTCGAGGTATACTTCAAATTTCTCGATTAAGGAACACTAAATAAAAATCCATCAATTAACAATGGTCGGACACGAAAACCTCAAAAGTGATCATCAACACATTCTTAACATCATCAATAGACAAAGGTTAGGAAAGTACGCCAAACCCTAAATACACTCAGCCTGACATGTAACGCCAGATACTCACATTTTCAAATACGTCATTCAGCTAAGGTTTCTGAGAATTCCATCAAATTTCATATCGTAACAGTGAAACCACTAAAATATTTATTAACTAAACGAAGCCACAATCTTGGTGGTCTAAGGGTTCTGAACTATAAATCCATCAAGATGATTGATATTAAGTATTCCTCAAAACAACGCGATAAAGCCAAACTTTAATTGAGCAATATGTTTTCTTCTTCAAGGCTAATAATGATCTGCCCAAACTTAGGTCATTCAACTCTAAGGTTTGTAGGTTACAACCTTACATCAACGCTCTGCGATCTAATCCATAAGAAACAAGGTTTAATATATGTCAACCAAAATTTACTAAACATTAATGAGGACCTGAAATGGTACCAAAACACTTAGGCTAACATCTTAATCAATGATTTATGATCCCAAAATTCCACGATTAGTTTATTAAGTCAACATTAGGTAGGAAACCCAAGTAATATTGTTATTTACACTTAACTAGGTTCTATGTTGGGTATTAGGTATCCATCAGACAGAATAAACTTTATTCTTACTACTCCAAAATATATTCAACTCTAAGTACTCCAAAATAATCAAAGTAATCTATAACCCAAGGTTTAGTGTCTAAAGTAACAACCTAATTCCATTAATCAACTAATACCATTCAACTCAATCCTCAAAAATTTCTTACTTGCTTAGAAGATAGGGTAGACTCACAATCCTCAAATCAAGTAACAAGCTAAGGGTTTACTAAATCTCAAACATCTATACTTCCAAAAGATTCACAAGACAGAATTTGGTCTAACCAAGGAATCTCAAGAGGGAGATGGTAAAGTAGGAGAATAGAACAAGGATTCACCAAGCGAATAATGATTAGAATATATAAGAGAAGAATAGAAAAAGGCAGAAGCAGGAAGAAAAGAATCAATGATTCAAGATGATGAAGACCTATAACGAGAAGGGAAAGTTCGGACCTCTAAGGTTCACGAGGGAACCAAAAGGATTACTTCATCTTCTTGCAAAGGAACGAGCACGCAAGTCTTGGGTCGCTCGATCTGGATCGACTGCAACATCGTGGAACATGAATCTACTCTTGATCATCTAACCTGTAGCTTGAGCAAACCGAATCGGAGCTGAGAAGTCACCTTCGACATTTTTCTTGGAGCACCAAATTGTCCACTCGAGTCAGCAGGCGTTGAGAGTTCTAAGCAGGTCTTGTTCCGATCTGGAGCAGCATCAAGACAGCATCTTGTTCATTCGTCTTCCTCCAGACAAAAGCAACAAATATTCAATGCTAATCATTGAGTTACAAGAACATATAAACCTAACAGTTAAATCCTTATTTTGTTTCTACCCATCTCTAATAATATTTTATTTACTGTTTAAATAATTTACTGGTATTTTCCCTAATTTCAGGTGTAAGCGTTGGGAGCAGTGATGCTCTGATACCAACTGTAATCCCCTAGAAATTCTAACGCGATACAGTGGCGGAAACACTGTAGAGTCGGGATTAAAACACACTGTAACTATGTCTTAGTAAATTAAATTGGTAAAGTCAAACGTATGCCATACATAAAAATGGCTAAAATTTAAAACAATCCATATAAAGGTTAAACAATCCGTAAGACATAATTATTAAAAAGATCAAGCAGGATCCAAGACTGCTCGTTAGCCCACACCCACCAGAAAACAAACACGTATACCTGCCATGTTAAAACATAACAGCCACAATCAGTGGGGAGCAACGTCAACGTTCTCCCAGCCGTATAACAGGATTTTAAAACTGTACTTACTACTATAGAAAAATAATAAAAATGGAAAACAGTAAAACATCATATTAAAATAAGTTTTCGGCACAAAATCAAAATATTAAAATGGGTTACCGAAGAAACATAAAAATATTTGCCAACCTGCAAACCAATTTATATCGAAATAATCAAAATGGCGTTATGGATAGGATTAATGTAGAATCTAGACTTTCACTAGGACAATACTAAAATCTAGTTTCGAGAACTTAGTCAAAACAAATCAGACTTTGATCTCTAACTAGGCAACTCAACTATAACAGGACTGCGTGCAGCGAGGTCCTGGCTTAAGTAGTGCACACCCCTCCTGGATACAAACCATATCCAGTTCAACCCGACGCTACTTACACGATGCAATATCTAAGTTTAAGGTAAACATACACCACTGTAATCTCCTAGAAATTCTAACGCGATACAGTGGCGGAAACACTGTAGAGTCGGGATTAAAACACACTGTAACTATGTCTTAGTAAATTAAATTGGTAAAGTCAAACGTATGCCATACATAAAAATGGCTAAAATTTAAAACAATTCATAAAAAGGTTAAACAATCCGTAAGACATAATTATTAAAAAGATCAAGCAGGATCCAAGACTGCTCGTTAGCCCACACCCACCGGAAAACAACACGTATACCTGCCATGTTAAAACATAACAGCCACAATCAGTGGGGAGCAACGTCAACGTTCTCCCAGCCGTATAACAGGATTTTAAAACTGTACTTGCTACTATAGAAAACTAATAAAAATGGAAAACAGTAAAACATCATATTAAAATAAGTTTTCGGCACAAAACCAAAATATTAAAATGGGTTACCGAAGAAACATAAAAATATTTGCCAACCTGCAAACCAATTTATATCGATAATAAATAAAATAATCAAAATGGCGTTATGGATAGGATTAATGTAGAATCTAGACTTTCACTAGGACAATACTAAAATCTAGTTTCGAGAACTTAGTCAAAACAAATCAGACTTTGATCTCTAACTAGGCAACTCAACTATAACAGGACTGCGTGCAGCGAGGTCCTGGCTTAAGTAGTGCACACCCCTCCTGGATACAAACCATATCCAGTTCAACCCGACGCGACTTACACGATGCGATATCTAAGTTTAAGGTAAACATACACCCTCCTGAACACAAACCATGCTCAGTTCAACGACCAATGTGTCTCAACATAGACACACCAGCTTTATAGTTGATGGCAAGACGTACTGTCCAGACTATATTACTCTAAACCCACACTTTTCCTTATTCCATAACTCCAAAACAAGCCATTATCGATAATTAAAAGATGTATTCAATAATATAAACCATAAGAGAACAAAAGGAAAAAGAACCACTTTCCAAAAGAGGAAACTTTTTATTTTAGGAAACTTCTATTTTTAGAAACTTACTAAAAATAGCATCATATGAAAATAGCAAAATATTAGTAAACGATACAGATTTATAAAACTAGTACTTTCGCCCTTAACGATATTAATTCTTAAAACGAGAACTTTTGCGTTAGTGAAATTATTGAAACGTCATACAAGTGTTTATAAAATGATTTAGAAATGTCTTAAACATTTTAAATACTACTAATTAGGGTGTTTCCAAAATCTACAAAACTAAAATTCCCTAATTACTATTAGTTACGACAATACGATTACAAATAGGATTTTACGGCAAATGTCAAATAAAATCTTTTAACGTCTTTTATTTAATTAAACCATTGAATATATTTAGAATATGTTAAGGGATGATTTAACTCTTAAAGTTCAGATTTAAATACTTTCAAAATTGCTGGAAAAATAATTGTTTTAGGTAAGACGAAGAATTTTAACGATAAAGCACAATTTGTCCGAAAATCAATAATTATTAATTAAAGACTTTAATAAATAGTACAAAAATTACGTAAAATAGTTAAAACATAATTATGGACATTCTGTCCAAAAATGAAATTTTCCTGAATCCTAAAACTCGAGTTTTAACGCGTTTTCTTGTTAATCGTCTAATCTCGACAATAACGATTAATAAAAATAGTAATTACCAAACGATTTAAATATTAATATCCAAAAATTATTATTAAACTTAAAATTCATGATTTTCCAGAATATAAATTTTTCAGATTTTTCCAAAATTCCAGATTCAACAAATTCCAACAAAACCGTCATTTAAACCCGTTTTCACAATTAACGATTTCATTAATAAGCTTATCGATTTCATTAATAAACTTATCATTCCTAACATTTTATTAAGGCACTAAAAATCATAAAAATACATTTTAATATGAAATCATCAGTATCACATTTTATTTCCAGGTTTAAACTAAAGACCAGAATTCGAGAATTTAAACAACAAACACGGTTTTAACGATAAACGATGATTTAAAGTGATTAATTAATTCATCCACTTACCAATTCCGAAAATTTATGAAAAAAATTTAGAAAATTCTATTTCACCATAAAGTTTCACCATGCCAAAAATCAGATTAAAATAAAATATTTAGGTACTAGAACTAAAAATCGCTTTCGTTTTTGTCCGTAAACGATAATTCAATAATCGATATTTAAAATATCAGAAAAACCTTAAATCATTATAATCATCAACAATATCAATTTTACAGAATATAAACATATATTACATGTTTAGGCCGAATATTATGATTTTACAAATTAATATAATAATTTAATCGTTAATCTCGAAAAAGCGATAAAAATACCGAAACATGCAAATTTTCAACTTTTAAAAATTTTCCAGATTTGGTGACATACATATATTGTCTAAATAAAACATAAAAATATATACATGCAAATACACAATTAAAATCATGAAATACCGAGTAACATCGACGTTACCTCTACTCCAAGTCTGAATCGATTATATACTCATCGGCCTCGGGATCGTCCACAAATCCTTCCAAACACGAAAATCATGGCATAAAAATACCATGAGAAAACTAACAAAAATCAAGGTAAATAATGATCGAAAACGACGTCGATTATTACCTTAACGAAGGAATCGGAAAGAGGATTAATATGACGATAAAAACGATTCGATTGAGACTCGAAATGGAGCAAAAATCAGGCTGGAATAGGGGAGGGAGTACTCGGCCAAGAAGGAAAAAAAAGGATGATGAATATGTTGTAGTAATTTTTTTGTTAATGCCAAAAATGAATGTAGAGTAAACGAGGAGATGGAGGTTACTACACTTTAAAGAGTAAGAATGAAATTAAAGCCTCCAAAATGAGGAATCCAAAGTGCATCTAGACAAATATGGCTAGCCAAAGGGATAAGAAGAGGAGTAGGAAGAGCTTGAGTAGTAAAGCCTCAATTCAATGAAAAGAAAAGAATCCTATGTTTACGGTTTAATGTGATAAAATGAAACGTATTAATAAAACATAGTTAAATTGTGACCAGAAGCTTTGTCGGTCCAAAATATGAGGAAAATGTCTCAAATAATTTGTAGTTGATAAAAAGTATAATCGTAAAATAGTTAAAGGCATTTCAAAGTAATTCGAGTAAACCTCGTGTAAGAAAATAATTATTCGCGAAGCTTCGTAATAAAATTATTAACGACTAAATACTTGTAAATAAAAATATTTACTAGTTGAAAATTTTATATAAACGTATTCAAACATTTTTAGGAAAAGGAATAACTTAAATCCGAGTTTAAAAACGTCAATTCGAATAGAAATAGAATTCCTCGCGGAAAATTAATTAGTTTACGATGAAAATTGAATAAATAGGTTTAAAAGAATTAAAATCCTTTAAAATAAAAATAAATATCATTGGACTCGAAAATAAAAATAAAGCTTGGAAAAATAATGAAACATAAGGCCGAAATAGAGTTATGACGAAGTCATAGCGGAAAGGATAAAAGCGCTAGGAAAAATAGCGGGTGTTACACTTTGACCTAATGGTCTTGGACCCTTTAGGTAACACAACTAAATCCCATACTTTATTATCATCCATTGATTTCATCTCTTCTTTCATAGCAATTAACCACTTTTCAGAATCGTTACTTTTTTTGGCTTTCCGAAATGAGATGGGATCCTCACTAATGCTTAAGTCATATTCATTTTCCACATGATAACACACATAATCATCTGAAATAGCAAGTCTTTTTTCTCTTACAGACCGCCTTGGTTGTTCATGTGGTGTATCATTTCCTCCTTGAATTGTGACTTCTGATTCATTGTAATTGTTATTTTGTGGGTGTTGGACATCATTATGTTGCTCCATTGTGTCATTTGACTATATAGATATAATGGGTACAACTACTTTAGGTGCAACTTCAGAAGAGTGAATTTCTTCCCGAATTTCATGAATATCAACATTTCGTGGTTTATCACTCTCAGTAGTTTGACCATTCTCAATGAATCTTGCATCACCAGTCTCAACTATTCTCGTACTGTGGTTAGGACAGTAAAATGCATACCCCTTTGACTTTTCAGGATAGCCAATGAAAAAACCACTGACCGTCCTAGAATCTAGCTTCTTTTCATGAGGGTTATATAACCTCACTTCAGCTTGGCAACCCCATACTCTAAGATGTCTTAAGCTCGGTTTCCTTCCCGTCCACAATTCATAAGGAGTCTTAGGAACCGACTTACTAGGAACGCGATTTAAAACATAGGTTGCGGTATTTAATTCATAGATCCATAAAGAAAGAGGTAAAGAACAATTAATTAACATGCTCCTAACCATTTCAATTAGAATTCGATTCCGTCTTTCAGCTACACCATTCTGCTGAGGTGTACCTGACATAGTATATTGAGCACAAATGCCTCTATTTTCAAGAAGCTTTGCAAACGGACCAGGACACTGACCATTTTCGATAAACCTTCCATAATATTCACCACCTCTATCCGATCTCACAATTTTTACCTTCTTTTCTAGCTGCCTTTCCACCTCATTCAAGAATATCTCAAGGACATTCACAGAATAAGCCTTTTCATGCAGTAGATAAATTATCCATACCGTGAGTAGTCGTCAATAAAGGTGATAAAATACTTTTCACCACTCCTAGAAGGAGCATCAAAAGGTCCACAAATATTAGTGTGTATAATTTCAAGTAGTTGAGAACTTCTCGTGGCTGGTTTCTTTAATGTGTGTTTAGTATGCTTACCCTTAATGCATTCTATACACACATCTAAGTTACTAAATTCTAATTGAGGAAGAATTTCATTCTTTATCAACCTCAATAACCTTTCTTTAGTGTGACCTAGTCTTTGATGCCACAAGTAAGCTGAACTTTCATCTGATGCACTACGTTTAATGCCTCTACTTTCAACATGATACAAAGATTAAGAAAAATTAACATCAAGATTGAACTTATAAAGAGAATCACATAAAGTACCACTACCACAATAGTAATCATTCCGGTACAAAGTAAACAATCCAAGTTCAAAGTTAATCTTAAAACCTATATCATCCAGCTTACTTAAAGATACAAGATTTCTAGCACATTCGGGTACATAAAGACAATTTATAAGATCTATTTGACGATCAGTGTCTAAGATCAAACGATAGGTCCTAATGCCCTCAATTTGTGCCTTCATCCTGTTTCCCATGGATAGATATTCATTTGGTCCTCTTATGGGCCGGATCGAACTGAATCCCCGTTTAATATGAGAAACGTGAGTAGTAGCACCAGAATCTAACCACCAGGTATTATTACACACTTCAATAAGGTTTGATTCAAAGCATACAGAATAATAATGCATACCTCTCTTTTCGAACCAATCTTTCATTTTTGGACATTCTTTCTTGAAATGTCCCTTTTTCTTACAAAAGCGACACTTTAAATCCTTTTTCATCTTACTTTCGGGTCCTTTAATGTAAGATTTGCCCTTGTTTTTGCCTTTCCAACCTGGTGTGCTCTTGCTGCTGCTGGCTCCTTCATGACCTACAAGATGGACAACTGGGGTTTTTGCGTTCTTTAATCTCCCTTCCTCCTGAATGAGCATAGCCTTTAACTCTTGAAGTTTCCATTTAACCGTTAATGTGTTATAATTCACTTGAAACTGGCTAAACTCATTAGGTAGGGAGTTAATAACAAATTACACCAAGAAAGAATCTTTTACTTCCATCCCTAACTTCTTTAACTTTGCTGCCAGATTTGACATTTCTCTGATCTCGCATGAGTATGCATTGATTCCGAGCCGTTCAAGTCATATTTCTTATTAGTCAGTTCACTCATAAGACTACCCGTTATTGACTTGTCCGCCAGCTCAGATTGGGAGCACTTCTTTATCTTTTCCAAAAATTCCCTCGCTTTCTCTGTTTTAGGCATTGATGGCTTAATACTTTCGGCCATTGTCAATCTCATGAGGGTTAAACTCAGCCTGTTAGAGCGTTCCCACGACTCATATAAGGAAATTTCTTCCTTAGTACTCTTGTCAGGTATAGCTGAGGGTTCCTCATCAGAAATTATAGCTAGGTCGAGTGTCATAATACCCAGTGTGAACCGGATTTCCTCGGACCATTCATCATAGTTAAGCCCATTAAACTTAGTAACAGAGTTAGCGAATGCAGGTAAATTAGATGAGACTGCAAAAATTTACACATTCTTAACCTATTAGTGCTTTGAAAACTTAATACAAATTCAGTAACATTACATACACATTTAAGTAACCTTTGGGCAATACTAAAATGCATATACTACAATCGATGTTATAAATACTTTAATAGTCAATTATCAACATACCAAAATTTTAAATGAATGACATCTTTGGATATACATAACATTCAATTCGTACAAATAATAATTTAACCCTTTCATATTATTATCTATATTTCATGTTCCTCCTTTGGGTGGTCACATAAACATACATAATAAAATATAGGACTTTGACATATAGCATCTCTATAATGTGGTCTAAAAAACCATTTAAACTTTTCATATGTTTAAGGGTATCAAAACAAGGTCACTTTGGTGACTAACATGTACATACAATATAAACATTAAACTTTAATGGATAATTTTCATTATAATGTGTTAATTTTTCATAAACACAAAGTTTACCCATCACAATGAAAGCATTATGGTGAAAGTAACACAATTCAACAACAGAGTAGTTTATAGTGTACCGACTATTTATATACCTATTGTTCATTAATCCGTACTATACCATACGCAGCGGAAGAAAATTATAAACATTACAGAGGAACAAAAGTCGAATGGAAGGGAGCCTAGTTCATCCTGAAATAGTGATTAAGAAGATTAGAATGGAGCTCGGAATTTATTATAAGTCCAAAATGCAATAGAATATGAGTGATAAAGACAAGAACTTTATCACTAGCCTATTTTAGGCCTTGTAAATTGTACAAATGGTTACCTGATTAATATACTTACCGTTTACCAAAAAAAAGGATGAAGATCCGTAATGAAAGTGTCAACCAATGAATCAGACAATTGCAAGTGGAATATTAATGCTTTGCACGAAATTAATGATGCAATATATATAGACAATGATTAGCATAAACAGAAAGAGCAAGTGAAATTTCTTAACTCCAATTTAAAAAGAATATGCTTATTATACTTTAAACCAATGCAAGTGTCAAGTAATGAATAGACAGAATATATTTGTCAAGCAGTAAACAAAATTTCTAATCTGTTTGCGACTATCAAGACTTTCGTACAAACAAAACGCACGAACGAACGAAAATTCCATATACTTACAAAACTTATCAGCATATTCGAACACAGATAAAGTACGATAATCCAGTACCAAAAATTTGGGTAAACTAATCAAATCTATATTGGCTCTGATACCAACTATTAGACATATATACTTCATGATTTCGATTATCAAATCTGTCCCATGATCATTATAGATTCGATTTAATTCAACCCTAATACAATCAGTGAACGGAAATGAGGACTAACCTTGGTCCATGTCTTACGACACACTCAATAATAATAATAATAATAATAATAATAATAATAATAATAATAATAATAATAATAATAATAATAATAATAATAATATAAGAAGAATAAAGACCCAAATATGATTCTCCTCCTTAACCTGTTGCTTTAACGTTTCCCTTGAGATGGAATAAGAAACAATGAACAACTTTCTTTATCTTTTTCTTTCACTCTCCAGTTTTCTTATGAGTCTGTAATTTCATATATGCAAAAGTGTATGTTCACTGTGTTGTTTATAACACAGTAATTGTGTGAAGAGTCATGTCTCTTCACAGTTTACTGGATAGGATAAAAGGAATAGGCTAAACAATACATTGGGTAAGGTAGGAGGGAATATTAATTCCCGAACTTTAATTACGTTAACCGAAACCGAACCATCACAGTGTCGACTTTATATCAAAGTCCCTTTAAACGTGAACTCGTTATTTACAAACCCGAACGACACAAGGCCATAAGAATATAAATATTCTAACATTTAGGTGATGCATTATGGGCATATAGAACTACATACAAAACTCCAATAGGGATGTCCCCTTATCGCTTGGTATTTGGGAAAGCTTGTCACTTTCCAGTTGAATTAGAGCATCGAGCTTTGGGTGATTAAGAAGTATAATTTTAATTATGAAAAGTCTGTTGCTTACAGAAAACTAGAAATTCTAGAATTGGGGGAGATAAGGAATGATGCATATGAAAATTCTTGGATCTACAAAGAGAAAACTAAGGCTTATCATGATAAAATGTTATCTAGAAAAAGCTTTAATGTGGGTGATAAAGTCCTTCTTCATAATTCTAGGTTAAGATTATTTCCTGGGAAATTGAGATCAAGATTGATCGGTCCCTTTGAGGTTCTTAAGGTGTTTGATCATGGAGCAGAGAAATTAAAGGATGCGAGTCAGGAAGGATACTTAAAGTGAATTGTCATAGACTTAAGCCATATTATGATGGATTCGAGGCCAATTGGGTGGATATTATTGATTTGGAGGATCCAATGTATGAAAATTGAGAAATAGCATGTCGTGCCACGATGTAAATAAGGCGCTTCCCAGGAGGCAACCGGAGCTTGTATATTTGTTTTGTATGCGTGACTAATTATTTTACTTAGTTTTTTTTTATTCCTTTATATTTCATTTTCCTATTTCACTTGTCTTGGTCCAGTGTTGGAATTTTGCAGGATAGGAAACAGTGATCATTTGCTTAACATATGATAGCCGACAATGGGATGACGTTTTCAAAATCAACGTGGGCAAGATGCATATATTTCTACTTCACTAGACACGCTAAGTACCTTTATCCCTCTTATATCTTTATGTGTGCAAATTTTCAGCTCTTTTTTATCTCTTTCGACATTGAGGACAATAATTGACATCGAGTGTGCTTTGCAGGCAATTTTAAAATTTTGGGATATGTGAATATTTAGGGGAAGTGGTGTCAAAATTTTGATAGGAATTTGAGCTTAAAATTTTTAGCCTTTGTTTTAGTTGAACTACCTAAACTTGGGAAGTTGACGACAAATTCTGATTCTAATCTAACATTTTGTCACAAAATACTAGTAATATTTTACAAAAATGATTTCTATTAATAACAATAGTAAAAAAAATGTTTTGAAGTTATATATGCAATTATTTTTCCTCCCGATCGAACTTGGATTAATTAATATGATAGCAGATAATATTTTAAGTCTCTTTTAAATTTTAGTTGTGAATGAATCATAAAGAATAACACTTACTTTAGCTACCTTAACTACACTTTTCGTTGACTCTAGGGGTACGGGATGTAGGCCGGTCTTGCATGATTAATTTACTTTCATAGGTGACTGCTAATTAGAGCGATAAGGAAGATTAGATACCTCAAGAGTGAGTGAGTCGTTCTTGTGACTCGAGTTAGTAAATCCGAGGGGAACCTAGTCCTAATGGGATTGGGAGAATGCCTAATGCCTTATCCAGAAGGATTGAAGTTATTGGTTTAAAACTCGCTACATGGATCACTTGATCTGGGGAAAAAAACGAAAAGAAAAAAAACAAGAAAAAAAAAAAAATACGTGCGGATAAAGTGAGACGAGGTGTTTAGTTTACCTTATATGATCGGGAGAACGATCCTCGCATTGATCTGGTAATAGGAATGTACATGAAAGTAAATCCCCTTCCCCTAAGACTTTAAACTGCTGAAACCCGTCTTCTTGAGTCAATACAAATATATTTTTCGAAGGTAGTTAAAATGAGTGTGAAGGATGATGAGTTTATTTATAATTTAAATTTAGAAGCAGTTTAACATATTATATGTTGTTAAATTAGTTAATTGAATAGTTTAAGGGAGGAGAAATTTTATGTATACATTACTTGCTAATCTAACTCAAAATTATTTTCTTAAGTTTACTAAATTATAAAAAGTGCTTTCTTTAATTTTTTTAGTTTGTCTTCAATTGTACCTAGTTGGGCTAGTTTAAAACATTTGAAGATTAATTTTTCATTTTTTGTTAGCTCTTGAGTAATCATTGTCGAGGATGCAGTTGAACTAAGTGTGGGGAATTTGATAAATCGATATTTATACATATTCTTACCCCTTTAATATTATTATTATTATTATAATGTCGTCTTTCATATTATTTGAGCTAAAAACGTATTTTTATGACTTAAAGGGTAAATATATTATTTTAATATTATTTATATGCTAAAATAAGTTTTATTATCTTTTTTTAATTTATTTAGAATAACCCATTTAATTTGAAGGTCAAATAATACATTCTCGTATACATTATGTAGGTCTATCTTAAGACGACGATATCTCACTCATACGACATCAGAATCACGTGATTCAGGATGCGGTGAAAATTTAATTTTGAGACCTACAATTTTATAGAAGAGAGAAACATCAAATTTCGTCGTCTACTAGGTCGAAATTGAGCTATAAGACAGCAGGTCAGCAAATTTTGACACCAAACAAATGGTTTGAAGCCCATTACTACAAAAGGTGAATTAGGTAACAAGGAAACATAAAAAAGGAAAAGGGTTTAGAAGAAGCAGGCCATATGCTTATAAAAAAAAGGAGAGAGAATAGGGAAGACGCATAAGAAGGAAAAAGAAGGGCATCAACACGACGAAGAAGAAGACGATAGCTCAACTCCGTTGTAATCAAATTTCGTCTCAATTTTTTTGAGCTTTTCTAATCTTTATCTTATTTTTACTGTTATTATGTTTAGTTTAGAGTAATTTTCAATTGGAGTATGTAATTGACTATTGGATGTTAGGGTTTATGAGATTATGACATCGTTTTGACTGATTAATTAGTTTGTTGGATATTTATATAAGATTCATTATTTGACTATTTGATTCGTATTTATTAATTTTGTTTGGCCAACTTAATTGTATTCATGAATTGAGTTGAATTAATAGTAGTTTTGATTATGTTGCAGCGTTTAGGTCTAATCTTAATTGCTAAAATCTTATGTAGTAGTTGAGTCAGATATAATTGCAGCGTTCTGGTTATATTTTATTCAACTGATTAGTTATTTTAAAGTGACTTAATTTATTAATTTGATTCATGCGTTCATGGTTAATTTGATAAATTGGTTAGGATTAAACTTGCCTGTGTTCACGAGGTTTAACGAGTCAGAAAGATAAAATTGGTAGTATACTTGCGTTCAAGGATTAACCAATTAATTAATCTATCCAATAAAATTGATTAAGAGAATCGATGATTTTACCCAATATCGATAGAAAATTACATATCTCCTATTTATTCATTATAAGAACTTTCTGCCTGTTTATTGCGATTATTAGTATTATTAATTTTATTTATTTAATTTTAGTTAGTTAGTTAGTTGAGTAAAAAACAACCCAAACAATCCCCATTCTTATATTTATACTTATATAACTATATAAATACTACTAAATTAATCTGAGATAATATCATTAGTCACTGTGAGTTCGACCCTTACTTGCCCTACTACTTGTTAGTTAGAGTCTTGTAAGTGAATTATAAATTTAATTTTGACTGCGGTTACGACACGTATCAAATTTTGGCAATTGAGATACATGGAAAACATTATGAATAAGAGCCCCTTTAGGTAGCTTAAGCTTGTATGCTACCTTGCCTATAATCCCATCTATCTGAAAGAGACCAAAGTATTTGTGACTTAGCTTCTGATTACTCCTATGTTGCTTTGATGACTGTCTATAGGGTTGCAAACTTCAGCCATACCCAATCATCTTTCTGAAAAGACTGTCAGACCTGTGTCTGTCTGCCTGAACCTTCATCCTGTGTTGCGTTCTCAACAGATGATGCTTGAGGGTTTTAATCATTTCTTCTCTTTTCTACATAGACCTATCCACAGCCTCCACAGAAGACTCACCTGGTAAGTATGGGAGGTGAAGAGGGGGAGGTTGATTATAAACAACCTCATAAGGAGCTCATAAGGAGTAGCATGTGCAGATACATGATAATGAGTGTTATACCAAAACTCTGCCAATGCAAGCCACATATACCACTCCTTGGGTGTCACCACACACACCTCAAATAAGTCTCAAGGCACTTGTTGATAACCTCAGTTTGGTCATCCGTCTGAGGGTGATTAGATGAACTTAGCAAAATTCAGTGCCATGTATGGTAAACAAAGCCTTCCAGAACTGATTGAGGAAAATCGCATCCTTGTCACTCACAATACTTCTAGGTCAACCATGAAGCCTGAATATATTGTCAGGATACACCTGAGCAACTTCTACTGCAGTAAAAGGGTGAATAAGAGCCATGAAATGTGCATACTTGCTCAGCCTGTCTACTACTATAATTATGACCTCCTGTCCCTGAGATTTTGGCAACCCAGTAATAAAGTCCATGGAGATGTCTGTCCACACAGAATCTGGAATAGGCAAGGGTTGAAGTAATCCAGGATAAGCCTACCTGTTATACTTAGATGCTTGACACACCTTGCAGGCTCGAACATAATTGCTCACCTCCTTAGCTAGCCCTTAGAAAAGTCATGTTGCCAACTGATAATCTTAGCTTTAAGATTAGCATCATGTCCCACCACAATTATTCCTTTTCTTCTAGGTAAATCATCCACAAAAGTATATCTTGATACTGCAGTCTGCTGTTGGAGTTGCTGCAAGATGGTGGTAAGATTTTGTCGTCTATCCTAACGATCAAGATAATAACCAACGAACCTAAGCTAGGTTGCTAGGGTAAGTCGAGTCGATCCTCAGGGACGGGAATTACAAACTAAGTATGCCACGATTTAGGCTAAATTCTAGGCGAACAACGAAGGAAAAATATCGAGAATGAGTGTAAACTAGACTAAGGTCTACTAAACGAACTAGAATAACTAAGAGAACTAAATAAGTAAAAGAACTAAGAGGCGATGATGAAAAGCGAGGATTAAACAATAGGAGAAAGGACTAGGGTTAAGTCGGGTTCATGGGTGCCTAGGTGAAGAAGGAATAACAAGGGTGAGGACATGATCTACTTGACTAGATTACGTCCGGGCTCTCGCACTTAGGCGGTCTAAGGATCACTTGCTACGCTTATGCTAAAAACAAAGAGAACCAACAAATCAATATGCAATAAGACACAAGAGGAAACTAGGAAACAAGCATTTCTCTATGTCAAGTCTACTAGGAAATTCATCAAACATGTTATGTGCACAATGAAAGGAGGCAAGGTAAATGACATCAAACACCATTAATTCCTCTCTAATCATTCATTAATGACACTCACTTTCCCTATTAACCCTAGGGAAAAACTACTCACACATCATTAAAGAACCATTGACATTAACAAGTGAAACCCACAACATAAGAGAAACATTCATAATGGATTCTAAACTAGGAATAACAATAAACATAAAAAAAAGATTGAAACTTTAACACTAATGAAAGATTAAGAGAAGAGAGTCAAGAAGAATTATACCAAACTAGAAGATGAATGAAAGGATTGAAACTTGTATATAAAAAAACCCAAAAACTTCACCAATGTTGTCAAGATTGATAGATCCTTCAAGAAATCCAATAATACACAAATAACTTCCTAGGATTAAGCTAAGATTAAGGAGAGATTAGGGAGAGATTAAGCTAAGCTACACTAATTTCAATCTAGGATTTCGTGGTGTCAAATGATTACAAGAGGGATTATTTATAGGGTAGGAAGAAAGGGGAGGAAGCGAGGAATCAAATCAAGGGTCAAACAGGCCGTCACGGCCG
Organism: Agrostemma githago; assembly: GCA_958450325.1. Taxonomy (NCBI): domain Eukaryota; kingdom Viridiplantae; phylum Streptophyta; class Magnoliopsida; order Caryophyllales; family Caryophyllaceae; genus Agrostemma; species Agrostemma githago. The sequence goes on from OY288250.1 coordinate 20,254,548, forward strand.
TGTTGAGATGGTCACGGCCGTGACCAGTACCCGTCCCGACCGGGATGGTTTTCAGCTCATGGTAGTGACCGTTTTCGACACGGCCGTGAAGGCCCCCAGTAAGCCAACTTCTTTTGTATCTTGAATCACGGCCATGTAGACTTCTGACACGGTCATGTAGGTCCCTATTTGCTCTTTCTAGGCTTCTTATCGATGTTCGGTGCTCGGGATATTCTCAAGTGGGCTCCAAGGGATTCGGGATCGAGTCTAAGGTACCAAATCACCGTCGCTTCTCTTCATTGGCTCCATATGCGCCGGGAATGAGATAGAATCGTTCCATTTCTCAATGCTCGGCCCTAGAATCCTAAAACACACTAGAAGAGACATAAGAGGCCCCAAAACCCTTCCAAAGAAGGATTTCGGCAAAGAAAGTGGGACAAAACACGTGAAATAAACACTACAAAACAAGCTTATCAACTTCCCCACACTTAAACCTTACTCGCCCTCGAGTAAGCACGAACTAACTAACTAACCAATAAGAACTAGACTACTAGCCAAGCGGGTATTAGCGCACCCTAAGCCTTATCAACTCACGTGAGAAGAATTAGAGGAAAAGTGCTCCCCGCAAGGCAAGTGAGGTCTTGCGACAAAACTGCGGACACAACCGAACACGAAAACACACAAACAAACAAACAAACAAACAAACAAAAAACAAACAAACAAACAATCGGTTGCATCCAAGAAGAAAAAAAAAATACTGCTTCCCTCAACAAAGCGGTGAAAGAAACACCGGTTAAGGACTCAAGGCAAGTGACAACATTCCCAAGCTAGTAACACAAACCGATCTGAACAAAATTCATATAGGATGACAACAAAACAATAAAACGTTGGTAACTTACCTATGTCCTCCTAATCTTCTAGGAGCGTACTACGGAACGATAAGCAGGATGGAAAGAGGAAGAGCCACGGAGTTAGTCGACACTGTAGGTAAAGTGAAACCCCGCCTACTTTAGCGATAAGCTAAGAGGGTCGTCCCGTGTTCAAAAATAGCCTAACTAGTCCAAACAAAAAGGGTGGTTAAAGTTGCAAAATGAGGGAAAACGGACCATAACCGCTATCATCCTTCCTAGGGACTTGGTCCTTTGGTAGGCTCTTCACGATAACGATCGGTAAAAATCTTATTTTTGAGGGGTAAGATTTTTTGTGAAATGATTTTCTTGGCATTTTTCTTCTTTTGTATTTTGTTTTTGATTTGTTGTGCCTTTTCTTTTTTTCTTCTTTTGAGTTTTGGTTTGCCCTTGTGGCCAAATGATGCGACTCGGGACCTACAAACATCACGACCCCCGCTTAGCGGCGCAGGGCACGACCTTCTCTTGGAGTATGCCTAGTACGTGACTAGAGTTCCCAAGTCTGATATGCATCATAATCAATACGAAATGACCAAATGGAGAAACCTCAACAAGTTGCAACTTATTTGTGGAATGCGTGTAGAAGGTAGGGGAATGGGTGAGTTCGGCGCGTTTTCCCTTCAAACCCACAAAAAGGTGGAAACTTGGACTAATCAAACAATTTCAACAAGGTCACCTAAGAGAATGAGACTTGCAACCAAGGCCTTTTCACTCCGTGGGTGGTCAAGGTGATCAATATGCAAATTCTGAAGTAAATCCCTAGTAGATTAGGTGGACACAAGGTAAAGGACCAACAAAATCATTGATTTAAAGTCATTCTACTAGACTAAAGTCCAAAAATGGATTTATGTCACTAAAAAGGGAAAGTAAACACTTGCGCGCTAGCCTCAAAACCGGGTTTTCGAAAACATTTTCTACACTAGACACAAAATTTACAAGACAAAACAAAGACTACACAAAACGAAACAAAATAAAACAAACACAAAGAAATATACAAATACCACCCCGAAACTTCCAAACAAGCAACCACATCAACCAAAATCACCAAAAAGCTCCACCCGAGCACACACACCACAAAATCTCCTCCAAACACTGAAATGGGAAAAGGAGAAAGAGATAGGAGCATATTACTGAATGACAAGAGCTTTTCGAGATTCACGGCGATCAAGCAACCTACAAGAAAATCGGGAGGCAAAACACACACCCACACGATAAAAACAGAACACAAAGACACAAAAGAAAATCTTTTTGGTTTTTCTGAAAATTTTCAAATTTTTAGGAAATTTTAAATTTTTCGAAAAGACTACGAAAATAAAACTAAACAAGACAAGATATCGCTCCCCCACACTTAAACTGAGCAATGTCCTCATGCTCGATTGATAGTGTGTGGAAGACACTAAAAAAGAAAGAAAAAAAAGGAAAAAAAAAACCAAAAAACCAAAATGAAAGTGAAGAAATGGTAGAATGTGTCGGGCCTAGGTGTAATCAAGTCACCTAGACCCGAGACGAGAAAAGATATGGATGGGGGACGGAAGAAATAAAAAGATGAAAATAAAAGGAAATAGGAGGGGAGGGCTAGGTGTAATCAAGTCACCTAGCCCCGATTCCGCCCGATTTCGACTAAATTCTACCAAAAAGGGAAATAAAAATAAAGAAAAAGAGAAGAGTACTTGACAATTTGGATTTTTCAATTGATTCTCGAGGTAATCACGTCATCGAGAATCGGGAGCAATCACCAAAGGGGCCCCGAGGGCCACCACGACATTAAAAGCATAAAAGGAAGGGGAATAAACAAAGAAAGACTAAGCAAACAAAAGACGAAAAAGAAAAGAGAATCGCTCTACCAAAACGGTTAGCAACTCAAATAACTCCATCGTCTCAATGATCGTTTTCGTTACCTTGCTTGTCGTTGTCAACGATATTCGTTCTCTTCCTAAATGTAGTTGCCTTGTTGAAGTACCGGGTTTGCATTTGGTGAATTAGGGTCGGGATTTAAGAGGACAATATGAGTTTATTGATGTGAAGGTTGGATGAAGATGTATAAGTGAAGGAATACGGATGTTATGTTAGTGATAAAGGTTAAAGGGAAGGCCGGGTTGGGTTATAATGGGGCGGGTTGGGCTTAAATGAGGAAGAAAAGGTTAAATGGGCTAGTGCGACACCCGTCACGGCCGGGAAGGAGTACAGTACGCTGCAATATTTAGCACAAATCGACACGGTCGTGAGGCCTTCATAACGGTCATGTCGCCTCACGGGCATGTCCCCCTCGACATGGCCGTGAAGGAGTTAAGTGAAGTGTCATTTTTGACACAAAATCGACCCTACCATGTAGCAACCGACATGGCCACTCCCCTTAAATCTTCATTCTGCTTGATCATCCCAAACCTTCCACCCTAAGAACAATAAAAACTACGGGATCAAATTCCCGTCCCCAAAAGCTTGCAATAAGCTCAAAAAGCGACATCATCGCTCGAGTTTCAAAGCTTCTATCATCAACAACCCTTCATAATTTTTCATCTTCACTTCAAACCTATTAATCATTCTCAATAAACACCATCGAAATTCCCTCCCTCACATCACTTATGAAAATTCCAAATGACAAGATCAAACACAACACATAAATCCTAGAAATCAAATAAAACACACAAAGAAACACAAAAATCGGAAGAAGAGGAAAGAGATATTTACAACATGACGGTTCTTGAGGAACCCCGTCAAACCATGGCTTTTAGATTTTCATTCTTTGACAACGTCATCGTACATGATCCCATAGCTCTCGAGGGCACGAGGCAGCAAGTCGAAAGCTCTAGCGTAATCTTCATGAAGGCTTATGTAGCCGAGCCAAGGTATCATCAAAAGCTTCCATGTCGGAAGCAAGAAGCGATCATCCAATTCATTATGCCCGAGTTTCTCATGATCTCCCGGGTCTTTCCAACCAATAGGCAATGACTCTTAAGACCATCCAGTAGGTATAGTGGTCTAAGGTCATGCTTGGCGTTATGGTTTGGGAGACCATACCCCAAGGGTGTTGCTTCTTCTACAGGGTTAAGAGTAAAATTCTTTTTCGCCACCCGACAAGGGTCCAATTTATCAACCACCTTAAAAAACATGGGACATGAAATCAAGTGTGATAAAGGAGGTGAAGGCATCAAGTTTTATTCTTTGGAGGCTTTAGGGGAAACCTCATCGTCATTCTTACTAGAATTCTCACCATGAAGAAATTCAAGGCCTTTGAGGGCGGCCTCAATTTCTTCAACGGTTTGGCCTTACATAGCATCTCCAAATTCCCCAATAGGCTCCCCTAACTTTCCATTCAAGGCAAGTTCTAAGGCATCTATCTCTTTGTCCCAAGTATTGCCTTCATTTTCACTCACCTACTCAATTTGGCCTAGAGGAGTCTTATCTTCACTTGGTTTTGGATTTTCACTCATGATTTAAACTTTCCTGAGACCTATCTTCGGGACTTCCAGTTTCTTTGGAGGAATGAAAGAGGTAAACACATTCTTTGATGACAAGACATTGTCATCTATATCCTCATGTATTACCTCCACTCCTTCTAACGGCTTCAAAGTTGGTTGATGTATCTTGGTTTGAGATTGTCTTGAAGGAATGGTTTCAATCTATCCAAAAATAAGATCCGGTTCATCACGAACAAAATCATGTAAATGTGATTTAATGACATCAACATTGGCTTCCCAAGAGTTAATATGAGAATCATGTTCAATTCCCTCCTCGTTGTCAACCTTACCGATTGCATGACTTTCTTCATGCTTGCTTCTTAAGGCATTGGTGGAATGCGATTTGAAAATGATATTCCCCTCAAGATCAACCCTTGAAGCTTCAACTTCTACCATTATTCCATAACTTCACCATCCGAGCAACTCTCAACAATGATCCCTTGGTTGACCCCTTCTTCATTCATGTCTTCATAATCGGGTTGATTGCCTTGTGGAGACAACCGATCTTCTTGCCCAAATGAACCTTCCTCAACAAGTTGTGGAGTCCGAGTGGTCAACATCGCGTAACGAGCTATGATTTCATTAAGTCGAGCATCTTGCACCTGATGTTGGGCCATGAACTCATTTTGGTCCTTTTGCATTTGAATCATCATCTCTTGTTGACTCTTTTGCATTTAAAGAATCATTTGACAAAGCTCAAAGTTGAGGATTTTTGGTTGTGGGTAATGTTAGGACTTTGGAATGATCCTTGAAAACTTTCATGGTAGCCAAATGAAGGGTGTTCATAAGATTGTTGATGAGATTGAGATAGTTCGTAGAATTGTGGGTCTTGGTAATTTGTCCCATGATTGTTCCATGACAATTGATGGTAGCTTGGATGCGCCATTGTCATAACGTTGCCTTGATACATCGAATGAGCTAGAAACACTTGAGAAAACGTTAGAAGCCTAGTGCTTTTGAGGCACTAGGAAGAGAGAAATAGGCGCACAAGAATAAAAACGGAGATACACAAGGAGAAGAGAACACAAAAATCAAGAACAAAGTCTAAAGCTAAGCACACAAGAGTCTAAACTACGCCGTTCCTGGCAACGGCGCCAATTTGGTGGAAAGATTTTGTCGTCTATCCTACCAATCAAGATAATAACCAACGAACCTAAGCTCGATAGCTAGGGTAAGTCGAGTTGATCCTCAGGGACGGGAATTCCAAACTAAGTATACCACGATTTAGACTAAATTCTAGGCGAACAACGAAGGAAAAATATCAAGAATGAGTGTAAACTAGACTAAGGTCTACTAAACGAACTAGAATAACTAAGAGAACTAAATAAGCAAAAGAAATAAGAGGCGATGATGAAAAGCGAGGATTAAACAATAGGAGAAAGGACTAGGGTTAAGTCGGATTCATGGATGCTTAGGTGAACAAGGAACAACAAGGGTGAAGACACGATCTACTTGACTAGATTACGTCCGGGCTCTCGCACTTAGACGGTCTAAGGATCACTTACTACGGTTACGCTAACAATGAAGAGAACCAAAAAATCAATATGCAATAAGACACAAGAGGAAACTAGGAAACAAGCATTTCTCAATGTCAAGTATACTAGGAAATTCATCAAACATGTTATGTGCACAATGAAAGGAGGCAAGGTAAATGACATCAAACACCATTAATTCCTCCCTAATCATCCATTAATGACACCCACTTCCCTATTAACCCTAGGGGAAAACTACTCACACATCATTAAAGAACTATCAACATTAACAAGTGAAACCCACAACATAAGAGAAACATTCATAATGGATTCTAAACTAGGAACAACAATAAACATAAACAAATATTTAAACTTTAACATTAATGAAAGATTAAGAGAAGAGAGACAAGAAGGATTATACCAAACTAGAAGATGAATGAAAAGATTGAAACTGGTATATAAGAAAACCCAAAAAATCCACCAATGTTGTCAAGATTGATAGATCCTTCAAGAAATCCAATAATACAATAGTAACTTGCTAGGATTAAGCTAAGATTAAGAAGAGATTAGGGAGAGATTAAGCTAAGCTACACTAATTTTTATCAAGGGTTTCGTGGTGTCAAATGATTACAAGAGGGACTATTTATAGGGTAGGAAGAAAGGGGAGGAAGCGAGGAATCAAATCGAGGGTCAAACAGGTCGTCATGGCCATGTTGAGATGCTCACGACCATGACCAGTACCCATCCCGACCGGGATGGTTTTCAGCTCATGGTAGTGACCCTTTTCGATACGGCCGTGAAGGCCACCAGTAAGCTAGCTTCTTTTGCATCTTGAAAAACAGCCATGTAGGCTTCTGACACGGTCATGTAGGTCCCTACTTGCTCTTTCTAGGCTTCTTATTGATGCTTGGTGCTTGGGATATTCTCAAGTGGGCTCCAAGGGACTCGGGATCGAGTCTAAGGCACCAAATCACCGTTGCTTCTTTTCGTTGGCTCAATATGCGTCGAAAATGAGATAGAATCGTTCCCTTTCTCCATGCTCGGCCCTAGAAACCTAAAACACACTAGAAGAGACATAAGAGGCCCCAAAACTCCTCCAAAGAGCGATTCCGGCAAAGAAAGTGGGAAAAAACACGTGAAATAAACACTACAAAATAAGCTTATCACATGACAACACTGAGGTGAGCATCAGCTAAGTAGCTGGCCTTGATCATCTCAGCTAAGTTGGAATTCACTATAGACAAGGCTGTTAACAATATTTTTGAGCCTACTCTCCTGGAAAGAGCATCAGCAACCAGGTTCTCCTTACCATCTTTATATTGAATTTCGTAGTCAAATCCCATCAGTTTAGACAACCAGAACTGTTGAAATGGAGTGGAAATTTTCTTATCAAGTAACCACTTAAGGTTATTTTGGTCAGTCCTGATCACAAAGTGGCTCCCACTTAAGTATTTCTCCCATTTCTATACTGCAAACACTATGGCTAAGAGTTCCTTCTCATATACTGAGAGTTTATGCCACTTAGGGCCCAAGGCTCTACTTATAAAAGCCAAAGGATGTTGCTCCTGCACTATTACAGCACCAATTCTAGTGGTGGACGCATCAGTTTCAACGACAAATACCCTGGAAAAATCTGGAACAGCCAAGACAGGTGTTGTTATCAGGGCTCTTTTTAGAGCTTAGAAAGCCTCTTCTATTGGTTTATGCCACTCAAACCCTCCTTTCTTAAGCAGTTGAGTTAAAGGTTGTGATAATGATGCATAGCTTCTCACAAATTTTCTTTAATACCCATCCAGGCCTAGAACCCCTTAATTCTTTAACATTTTTGGGACTAGGCCAGTTCATAATTGCTTCAATATTCCTTGGGTCTGTTGTAACTCCTTCACCCGAAATAAAATGGCCAAGATAGTCGACCTTATCAATGGCAAATGCACATTTTTTGCTCTTGGCAAACAATTGATTTTGCTGCATTAGTCGGAATACATCCCTTAGGTGAACCCAATGCTCCTCCTTAGACTTACTGTACACCAAAATACCATCAAAAAATACTAGAACACATTTCCTCAAGAGAGGTTTAAACACCAGATTCATCCATTCTTGAAAAGATGTAGGGGCATTGGTTAGGCCAAAGGACATAACCAAAAACTCATAATGTCCACTATGGGTTTTAAAAGCGGTCTTGTGCACATCTTCTTGATGTAATCTCAGTTGATGATACCCTGCCCTTAGATCCATTTTAGTAAAGATGGTAGCTCCAGCCAACTCATCTAGAAGCTCATCAATGACTAGAATGGAAAACTTGTCTTTAATAGTATTCTTATTCAAAGCCCTATAGTCAACCCATAGGCTCCAACTCCCATCCTTCTTACCAACTAGCACAATAGGTGACGCAAAGGGACTGTAACTGTTTTGGATTGTCCCCAAATCTAGCATTTCCTAGATCAAAGTTTCAATGATTACCGGTCTGGGACCCAGATTCCAATGGAATTCTATGGTCTACCATTCCCCTCAAAGGAGGCAAGACCTTAGGTTCCTTAAAAATCACGTGAAACTCAGATAATAAAGCTTCCAGCTCTGCTTTCTCATGTGAAGCAACTTCAACCAAATTACAACTGAAAGTATCATTCTCTACCCATTGTAACATGCACAACTGAGTAGCTTGCTCCATCCATTTCAGAGAAGGCTCTTTCAGCACCTTACCCTTCAAACAAAATTTGTCATTGTTAAGGGTGAACTCCATCAGCAGCTTCTGAAAGTCCCACACAATAGGCCTTAAAGTACTAAGCCGCTGTACTCCCAACACCATGTCACAGCTACCCAAAGGTATCATCAAGACATCTGTTTTAAACGTCCTGTTCGGCAGATTCCATCTAAAACCCTTACTAATATACTGACAAGCTAAATGATTCCCATCAGCAATACCCACTACTTGAGGATCAATTTTTGTCATAGGAATATCCAATTTCTTTGCAATATATAGTCCAAAAAATTGTGCGTACTACCTTAATCAATCAGGATATGAACATGCTTTTATCCCACATACCCCACTACCCTCATTGTAGAAAAACTAGGGTTACCACTCAGGGCATTAACAGAAATAAAGGGTTCATTTATATCACCTAAATCAACCAAATCTTCTATTTCATCCCCCTGATCTTCTTCCATTTCCTCACATGACCCATAAACCTCAGCAAAAAATAGTTGATTTTGCCTGTTCTCACATTTATGTCCCCTTTCAAATGGGTTGTCACAATAATAACATTCTCCCTTTTCCATTTTTCTTGCTCTTTCATCGGTAGAAATATATTTAGTGGGTTTAGCTGGAAATTTAGAGGGACCTTGTGTTTCATTGAACAAAGGTTTGGTACTAAGGGTGAGTAATATTAGTGGTTTCACATTGTTCAACCAATTCACCCCACTGCTGTTAATGTTCTGAAATCTGGGTTTATATTCCTTATTAATTGTCCCCAAATTTTCCTCCTTCAGCCTAGCATATTCGACTGCGTCTACCAAAGAAGACGGCTTAAACTCCCTTACAAATGGCTTTAACCCAGGTTTAAGGCCCCCCAACAAAACTATCAAAAAAATAGTCGAAAGGTAGAGTTGGGTTTGTCTGCAACATCAAAGCTCGTAAAGACTCAAATTCATCAAGATATTCTTCTATAGAACCAGTTTGATGCAATTTATTGAATTGTTCTACCGCATTACTACCAGTTTCATCCTTACTACAAAAACAGCGATTTGCGACGTAAAGGGCCGTCACAACAATGTTAAATCCGTCGCAAAACAACATTTACAATGGCCTAGCCATCGAAAATAACTGTCGCGCCCTGCCATAGCAAAAAATACTTTTGTGACGGCTAGTCCGTCACAAATAATTTTGCGATGGCTAGTCCATCACAATAAGAATTATATTGTGACGGCATGACCATCACAATTTTAAAATTTGTGACGGCATGGCCATCACACCTTTTTATTTGCGGCGGACTAACCGTCACAAATAATTTCTAGTTGCTACGAAGCATATAAGTTGCAACGGGCTGTCCGTCGAAATAGTAACGTCAACGTGACGGATATCATATTTTGCCCAATGTCAATGCTCAATGTCATTTCACTGAGTTTTACTCAAAATCTTATGTCGACCGCATAGTGGGAAAAACAGCACCCAACAATACATCAACAAATGAGATCGACCAGGATAGAAACACACGGAAAATTTACATAACATTAAGTTAAGCTAAGTTAGTTTTAAATGCGATATGAACACAACCTAAAAATTTGACGAGTTAGGTTAACTAAGTGCATTTTAAATTAATATTACACTAACCTAGGTACTAAAAGCGATACTAAGTTATATAATAGTTCATGTCTAACCGACTGGGTTGACCGGCCTGCTTCCAAAATCGTGCCTGTCATCATCAAAGTCATCTCAGTGGAATTCAAGGTCGGTGGAGCACGTTTCGTCTGCCGGGTACCCCATCTTCTTTCGCAATAAATCCTTCATTCGCGATTTTTCCTCTCGATCACAACTTGCCTCCTCCCGGTCGCTCCTTGCCTCTTTTCGGTCATGCTTTGCCTCCGCTTGCTCCGCCTCTACCTTACTTAATTTCTCATTTACAATCGCTTGAACTTGAACACTAATGCTCGGAATGTAAGGATCTTGAGAAGTAGAGCGACTCCTAGTCGAAGGAGGAGTAAAAAATTCTGGAGCCACATTCCCAACGCCATATATTCGCAATTTGGAATCGAAGCCACCAACGACTTCGTGATACAACTTGCATTGTTCTTCTTTAGTCGGCTCTCTATTGTTTTCCCAGAAAAATGCCTCACTTCTTCGTTGATATTTATCCTAAAATATAGAAAAGACATATGAAGTTAATAATGTCTAACCAAACATAATCAAACCTTCTATCAAATTAAAATTTGTAAATTTTTTTATAACAAATCTCACATCAATTTCTTAGGTGCGGGGGTTTATCCATTGCCTTTTCTTGTTTTTCTTTGACTTCTCCATCAACTGATATGTTGTAGTCGATGGACCCTGAAAAAAAAAATAATCATATGAAATATACATTTTCTATTAAAATTTACATTCGAGATTTTTAAAATTTTAATAAATTGCTTTAAATACTTATGAGCTGCCTAAAGGTCTAAGAGATGCTTCTTTGCCCCAATGCATGAGTCGGTAGGGCCTTCTCATCTTTTCCCTGCTTTCCTTCTGTTTGATTTTTTCACGGCCGACATTTTTTGGTATTCCGGATTATCCTTTAGATTCATCAATGCATCGTATGCGAGACTAGGCATCCACAACTTCTTCTTCTTTCCTCTCCTGATGCCATAAAAGAGCTTACTGATACGCTCTTTTATATGCTTCTCGTATTCTGCCCTTAGGTTGTATCCAGGGTCTACCCTCACACCTCTCTGTTACAAATTCAAAGAGATTGTCAAATTAGAAAGGAGGTTTAAAGAGGAACCGATATATAAGTTTCTTAATCCTGTTACATAATATTCATCTTTATTCATTTAGATATCTTGAAATAATCAAACATCTCATCTCTCTACTTTTTGGGAGGCATTCGTCCAATTTTGATAAACTGTCTTACACGTAGACTTGATGGACCTACCCTACAACTTACCAAATTCTTTATCATCCTACCTAAAGAAGTCCATTGGAATTCATTATAACAACAAAAATATGAAAATTGTAGTCCACAATAATTAAAATTAATCATATATAAGTATCTTACCAACGACCCTTATCTAACCGTGACAGATAAATACGCTCGTTATTATCAGTAGCACGACCCTCCAAAGAACCATCTAAGTCTGAATCGTCATGTATGGCCTTGTCCTCGTCATCACGATCGCGTGTATGACTACCATTACCCTTAACTGGACCTGTCATCCTTTAAGTTTACGAAAACTGAAAATTGTTAGCATTAATGAAACGGCGTACAATAACATATAAATTTAGGATTTAGGATTTTTAATTGAGTAATAAGAGTGGAATGTCGAATGTTGTAATGTTAATGAATCTTGTACAATTGAAATGATGATATCATGTATGTTGTGTAAAATGAAATTAAGCAGCCAAAATACTGGGAGTCTGAGATGAAGAAACACAATTACAATAGATACTAAAATGAATAGTTAAAGAGAGTGTATTGGAGTATATCAGTAGCTGAGATCGAGTTGAAGTCCTAAGGCATCATTGACTAGAAATAATGTAATGATCCTGCTACCTAAGATGCTGTGTACATTCCCCAGTCCAGGATTTCCATGTATTCATTGCATGTTAAACGTATTACACAGATTCATCAGAAATGGGATCCCGAGATTAAAATGGATCTTACCTCAAATAATGTGAGCAATACTGTTTGTGTTGTCAAAAGCGCAAGTCCAATTAAACTCGTCACCGCATGAGGGGTGCACCACTCACAACCCATTTTCGTATCCAAATCTGTATTCGATTAAAACATAAAACAGGAAGATAAAAGTAAATACTACTCCGTACGTATTATACAAGTAAACACAAATCAGTATTAATGAAACGTCACATATGTATGTATCATTTTGCTTAGCGAACTGCATGAATGCGTCAACACCATTTGAAAATTCAACCTTAGCTTTCTTATTTTCATCTAGTCGTTCATACATCCACCGTCGTTCTATTCTCTTCATTGAAGTAAATGAACTGAAAATAAATTCAAAAGAACAATGCCTAAATAGGAGGATAAATTTGGAAAAAGTGGGTTTTATTAAGTAAATTCTTGGTAAGATTTAGCATAACTTAGTGAGACTAAACTATTACTCTATTTATAGCACCACCGTCGTTCTAATCTTACTCAGGATGTCAAATACCTAATTAAATGTTGTTCAATAAGGCACCTGACCTTCATATTTTAAGATCATGGATTCATGGTCGTGCACAGTAGAAATAATTGATGGGTTGATTGATGTATATATTCATACTCAGAATATATAAACTCTAATAATACTCGAGTTGGAATTTAGCATGTCTACGTGTGGACATGACGTAGGCCCACCCCGACGTGGCCACGCGTGGGTTTGGGTAGACGAATGAATCTCGTGGTAAGATTGATCTCGGGTTCGAAATTTAAGTCAAAGTTGGAGTCGCCACCGAATTTATGGGAATTCGGACCCATTCGAGCCCACTCTATGTCGTCATGGATCGTACACAAAGTACGGCCCATTTCAATTTCAGAGTTTATGGGGCTCGTCCCTTTGCATTACGATACCGATACCGTTTACACCGGTTTTCGTGTATAGAATGACTCTCGTGCGCCAACGGTTTCGGACATCCGGAAACCGAGGTTCTGAGTAAGGGGTGAGGGTACATGTTGGGAAGCCCACTAAGGACACCCAACCCCGCCCGCACTTAGCGGCCTCTACTAAGACATCGTTCGTGTTCGTGTACGCGCGCTAGTAAAATGACTAAATGATATGCAAACAGCGTTTTTGGCTAAGCATGCGAATTATTGGTTAACTACATTATTTAATGCATCCAAATTATCGTCGGAGTTGTTTAGCATGCGAGGTTCATTTATAAAGCGATAAGCATCAAAATAAACAAAGCTGAAAATACGTACAAAATACACGGGCGGAAATACAACCCGACCAATACAAAATAACGAACAATAAATAAAAAAATGAATGGAATACATAAAAAAAACGATAAATAACAACTAGAAACGGACCCGTATATAATAAATGTAAACTAGGCCGTAAATTGAATAAATGGACGAACTCCGATTAAATACACATTATGTTGTGTATTAAACGGAGGACAGAGATATGGAACCTGGACGTGATGCTAGCCCGATCCCGAATCTCGATGTCTTGTCCCGACTTATCATATCGATCATGGATGTCTAGATTAGTTATTTGTCGGATACGACTAAGGAGTCGTCGACACTAAACTAATCGTGAAAGACGTTAGATCAAAGTCATTTAAGTGAAGTGATATGCATGAGTTTTGAAAAAGAAGATCACATGATTGACTTTGCACGTGACGACTAAGTCGTTTTTTAAAAAAAGACGAGGCTCGGATGATGCTTTGAAGCTCTCGATTTTCTTGGGCTAAAGGACCCACTCGATCGAGTCATAGCCTAGACTCGATCGAGTGCGCCTTTGAGGTAGCTACTGCCCGGTTTTTGGGGTGCTACTCGATCAAGTGACCCATGGCACTCGGTAGAGTGCCCCCTGTACGAGTTATGACTCGTTTTGGAAAAGGTGGCTGTTCCATTTTTTATTTATTTTAAAATCGATGGTTGGCCGAGTTAAATAGAAATATCGCATGATTTAAATTTAACTCGGTTTACGATGTTATAATCGTGTACTATACGATTATAATACCGTTATCGGAATTTTATGAAAATGTGTTATTATGGGATCGAAAAATTTGATTAGTGGCGAAATTGTGTCCTTCCGCGTCACGACATTATACTAATTGATGGTATTGTTTTGTCGTGGGTTCCAACCAACATAAAAATAACCAACTAATCCTAGTGGGTAGCTAGGGTAAGTCGGGTTGTGTCCACGGAGACGGTATTGTAAAGTCTAGACTAGGTCGACCTAAAAACGAGACTAAGTCACACAAACAAACACAAAGAAGATGATAATTGATAAACTATGATGGTTGGGGAGGATGAGAATAGACTAACAATATACTATGTATGACATAAACTAAATGAAGCAACTAGGATTAACTAAACAATGAAACTAGAGAAATAATGACTAACTAGAAGAATGAATCAAATAAGGGAAAGAGAGTAGGGTTAGGTCGGGTTCATAAATGTGGTAGGATGATTGGGTAATCAAGGGTGTAGGTGTCTCTTAGTTACTAGGGTTGGTTTGCGCTCTCGCGCCAAATCCAAAGTCCGCACTCTCGTGTCAAAGACTAGACCCGAATACTCATGCTAGATGCTACTCAAAACACAAGCATTCAATCACAAACCAAACATACAATGAGTAGAGAAAGACAAGTATGAGATGCATTGGCCACTACTACTGTGGACATGACATAGGTTCACCCCGACGCGGCCATGCGCGGGTTTGGGGAGGCGAATGAATCTCCATATGAGAATGGATCGAATTGAAATTTAAATCGAAGTGGAGTCGCCACCGAACTTTGTGGGAGTTCGGGCCCATTCGAACCCACTCTATGTCGTAGTGGGCCGTGTACAAAATACGGCCCATTTCCGATGACAGAGTTTATCGGGTTCGTCCCTTTGCATTTGATACCGATACCGACTTGATCGGATACCGTGTATTGAATGACTCTCGTTGCCAATGGTTTCGGATATCCGGAAATCGAGGTTCTGAGTAAAGGGTGAGGGTACGTGTGGGGAAGTTCACAAAGAACACCCAACCCCGCCCGCACATTAGCGGCCTCTACTAGGATATCGAATGATTTTGAATACGCGCGTTAGTAATACGATGAATGATATGCAAACATTGTTTTCCTAAACATGCGAGGAATTGAATGGGTTGCTAAGTCGGTTTAATGCATGAAAATTAACGTCAAAGTTGAATTTAGCATGTGAGGTTCGTTTTAGTATAATAAAACAAACGATGAAAAAAAGATGAATTTGCTACAAAGGATGAACAAACGAGTTAGTATCGATTTGTGAATAAAAATTTAGCAAATATGATGAATATGCGAGATCGAGAAAATATTAGTCGAAATTTGAAAATATTGCTAAAAAGACGCTGTTTTGTCTAAAAAACGATGTTCGAAAATAATAATAAAAAACAAGGAAAATGGGTAGCGGTTTCAGGCTCCCGCGCGAGTCGCCCGGGAGGGGGCGCGACTCGCGTGGGTAGCTGTCTCGGTTCGGATTTTTTTGAAAATCGTTAATTTTTATAAATCGCGTGTAAATATGGATTAATTTATACTCGATTTATATTTTCGATATTCGTCGTATTCGATATTCGATTATGAAATCGATATCAAATATTCAGAATGATTTTTAGAAAAAGTTTTTATAAAAATCGTTTTGAGAAGAAAAAGAATGTTAATTCTCTCCGTGTTAAAATCGTCGTATTTTGTAAAAAAAAGATGTAACGATTTTTTAACATCAACGAGATTTAATTTAGTTCTTGTTAGATACGATATTCGATTATAGAGAATCGATATCGTATTCTTAAGAACGTTTCGTTTTATAAAAATAGTTTTGTAGTATCGATATTAGAAATAATAAAAAAACGACGAACGACCCATAATAAAAAAAGGACGACGAGAGAAAGAAAACGAGAGGGGGAAGAGAGAAAAGAGAGAAGTCGGGTTTGGTTACACCCTCAACCTACATGCTTTTGTTTACTCGGATTGGGGCTCGTCGGAATGTGGCTATGGCACGGGAGCGTCGAGTTTAATGTTGGTGAGTTATGGTGGCTCGGTTTGAACGTGAAGGGTGACGGGTATCGGGGCCGGTTCCTTCGGGTTTTGGATGTACTATCGGTTTCTCGATGCTAAGTGTAAGGAGTTTATGTTTATGTGTGAAGAGTTGATGTATGTGCATGAATGAATTTTGAGTTGTGCAAGGGGCCTATTTATAGGAATATTCCCGACCTTGGCTAGGAGAAGTGCTTAGGGTGAGAACTACCGTAAGAAGCTGAGAGGCGTGAGAATTCCGTTTGCTTGACGAGGAAGCAAGGAAAACCGGCTGAAAACAGCTTGCTCGGCCGAGTGTTCTACGCTTGGTCGGGTGTTTGATTCGGTTTTTGGATAGAATTCCTACTTGAGATCGAATTCTATCCTTAAACGGATTTGTTTAATATTTTGTGAAGCTGATTTTTTGTTGTGTTTGAGCTCAAATCAGCCACGTGAGGTGTCACGGCTGGTCCGTGTGTCTCGAGAATATCTTTCACCGGGTTTTGACTCGGTTGCTAAAAGACGATTTTACCCCTGGTGTCGGAATCGACCCAAATTAATCTTATTTGACTCGAAACGACCCACTGGGCCTGATTTTGAGGTCGGTTTTGTGATATTTGTACTCCATAAAATGCCCAAGCCAAATGCCAATGATTTTGAGTCCGTTTCCGAATATATTAAAGCACGTTTGCGTCCGATCATCATCGGGTGTTTGTCAGAAATTGCTATAGACACCTGGCGGTCAAAATGTGGGTGTCTACAGAGCCCCCACTCTGACTGAGGCTTGGACAAGGCGAAAATCAGAGTAGCTACCAGGCCAATCAAAGATTAAGACCTTGTAGACTTCCGGTCGGGTCGTTTATAGTCAAGTAGACTTGCGTAAAAGGGCTCGCCAGCCATAAGTTGGAAATAATACCTGAGCTGATGATGATAACTCCGTGGGGAATCGGACTTGTCGGATAAGTCTTAGGTGTGCATATATGTGGGCCCATCCCATTAAATGCCGCTGGGGAGTTATGTGAATTGCGCGATCTTGAATTGTACTTGTATAAGTTACATAATATTTTGCATGCAACATGTAGGCGAAACAAATATGACTCGCGCTGGGGAATAAAAATAATGATTTTTGCTTAGTTTTGAAATCGAAGTCCTGAAAGCAACTTACGTGCTAGGAAATAGATTTTCAAAACTGAAATGGGTAGAAAAGAAATTTGCAATTTAAATAGACCGAAGTTTGACCTTGTCGAAAAAGATTTTCTCAAATGGCTAAGTTTTGCAGATTTTAAAAAATGAGAATTTGAAGAGAGAGGTATACTGACAGACTCGACTCTAGACGTGACTGGACGAGTTGACAGACACGACTGGAGTCTCGAGGGGTTGGACCGTAGGGGAGTGGGCCACCTAACAAGACTCTTAAGTTGCGTTATTCCGTAACCTAGGCGAGTGGCAACATGGTTGAATCCTCGGAATGGGAAGGATTTGCTATGGGGGAATTGCGATAGTCTGTAATGAGACTGTTGTAGTCTAGTGCTCTTTTGGATTTTTGATTTTTGGGTACATTTCCAAAGTGGGTATTGCCTCGAGTCCTGACAGATTCTTGTCTTCGACTGAGCCGAGCACTAGGACACACTATAGAAAGGAGGCTAGATTTTTTGAATTTGTATGGATTTTGTGAGTGGATGGAGGTTTTCTGCCTAAGAGAAGCCCCCAGGATGACAAAGCTAGCTGCTGAGAACATGACAGTGTCGTGACCGGAATGACGGTGCTTTTTGAATGTGTCAATGTGGGTGGTTGTACCTCTGTTGAAAGGCTGCCTACGTATTCACGTGTAGTGAAATCAAACCAACCCGTAGTTCAGTGCATTGGAAGATATATTATGGTGCCTAGTCTAATAGGACTTTGTGTGTAACTAGCCATAGCGATGGTCTAGGCTAGGTGCATTCCCAATGATGTCTTGATCAAAGGGCTAGAATGGTTAGGATATTGATCCTGTGACTGTGAGCGTTCTCCGGGGTAGCCCCCAAAGGTGGTGTGAACTATTTGGGCATGTTCTATGCTGACCGCAAGTTGAGTTCCCGTGTTTGGGGTTGGTAACTGGTTTGGTTGAGAAGAATTGGGATGGGATTTTAACGAGTTCTGCTCTCGGGGATTTTAACGAGTTTTGCTCTCGGGGATTTTAACGAGTTTTGCTCTCGGGGATTTTAACGAGTTTTGCTCTCGGGGATTTTAACGAGTTTTGCTCTCGGGGATTGGTTTTGATAATACGGGATCTGGTTTCCATGTCTGACCCTAATGGTTTGGGGTATCCTATGGAGCTTGAATCCTTAAAATTCCGGGCTGTCTCTAGCCTGGGTCTCGAGAAGGTCTTGAGGGTTGTAATGTGGGAAGACTGAGTGTGGTGTTACCTGACCAGCTTGATTGTTGCTCCCCTATTGGATGGTATGGGTTTTGATAATTTTGAATTGTTTGAATTGACCGTTTTTACTACGGTCACGGGTATGATGGCCTGCTTTTTTTGTTTTGGCCTTTTGCTTCTTTTTTTTTATGGACTTTCGATTTCTTTTTTTTTGTGTCCAGTTTTTTTTTAATGGCCTGCTTTTTGTTTTGGCCTTTTGCTTTTTTTTGATGGCCAGACTAACACGTAAGGTAGGGATTGGTCGGTCTTATTGGAGGGGTGTTTTATTGTGGGAAATGGGCTTGCCTCCCGTCTTGAACCCAAACTAGGAGATTACCTAGATTTGTCATAGGATTTGATACCGCTCCTGCTACGGGTAGTTTTGTGGCTTTCTATGTCAGACATGGAACAGGTAAAGAAAAGCACGGGTCTCGATTTCCTGCAGTCATTATAGATGTGCCTATAATAGTCACGTGCGTGTGCTCACAGTGTATGACGGTGTTATCATGTTCTCGGAAACACATAAGGAAGGTGTATATGAGAAATAACATTGAAAGCTGATTTTATTGAATTTTGAAAAAAAGAGGACAGAATACAATTGACTCTGACTCTGACCTTGATATTGAAATAAATAGTATATCCTAGACTCGGACTCAGACTGGACTTAAATCAAATCCGGACTCTTGGATGCATGGGAGGTAGATTGGATGCTTTGGTCATTAGGCCTTATATAGTCCATGAGGGGCTTTGCAAGTGATAACTTTTCCAAAACGGGAGTCCTCCCGGCATCGAGGGAGTCTTGGATGAGGTGTTTCAGTTTCCAGAACTGCTCTGTATCGTGTCCCCTCCCTCTATGGAATTTGAAGTAATGCTCGGCGTTCCATGCCTTAGAACGTTTTTCTGAAGGTGGGTCGACTGTTGGGCCTATAGGTGATATTAGGCCCTTCGAAACCAACCTTTGGAAAGCGACGGTGTAGGACATATCCAAGTGGGTAAATGTCCTTTCTTCTGACTGGTTCTTGATTTTCGGAGAGGTGACTTGAGGGTTACCTCTCTCGGTCTTGCCATCCTGAGGGTATCGGACAGTTTCGTAAGAATGTTCGCCCTTCAAATGGCTCAGTTGGGTGATTGGCTGCCTTACCCGCTCTAGCTGTATTAGACAGGATCGGGTTCTTACAAGGTCTTCTTCGATGGTGGTTACCCTGGCATTTAGGTCATCTAGGGCGGTATTGATTTTTGAGAAGATATTGTTAATGGAGCAAGACAGCATAAGCATACTCCCCTGGATATCCCCCTTCTTGACGGCGCGGGACTTGTTGTGGTTTGGTGAGGTCTCGCTCATAGGGTCCCTGATCGGAAGAAATGACGGGTGTTAGAACTCGCCTAAGCTCGGTTTTGCGTACATGCAAGAGAGGGAGTCAAACTAGACATGGCCCGGGGTGACGGGTCGACAAAGACTCTTGGACCGGGATACTCGAACGTTGACTTGGACGAGGTAACGACCCTGGCTTGGACTTGACGATGAGACTCAAGCTGTACGAGGGTGAGTCTGAAAATGGGGCGACCATGTTTGACTCGGGTTAGACTCTCCTAAGACAAATGTGTAGGGTGCGATTCTCGGGGTGACTGTGATTAATCGTTCCGTCGGGGAATAGCCCTCAAGTGAGACTAAAGACTCAGATGGTGTGGCATCTAAGTGACTCAAAGGTGGGGTACGTGAAACACGTGTAAGACATGACCCTTAGAGCAATCGTGATTGACTTCTCTGATGAAGGGTAATCCCCAAGTGGGATCGAATATTTGGTTAAGACTCGAGTGTCGGACGAGTGACCCATAGACGTAAGGGTCACGAACCTTTTGTTATAGGGCTATGCCTTGTAAAAGGTTGACTCGGAAAAGACTCCTAGACGGGTGACTTGTGAAAGGTGGGCCTCCTTTAGGATCCAGCCGTGTGGGCTGGGCCCTGTTCGAAAGGAGGTCCACGTGAGACATTCCCCAGACTTTGGACTCGATTGTGTAGACGGGCCAACCCTTGTAGGAGTATGTCCTACGTAGGTGGGCCTTGCCTTAGTCTAATAAGGCGGATTGGGACAGGGAGGAAATCCGTGATATAAGATCGACGGAGTTTCGACGCTAGAAGACTTTGACGACTTATGACACGACCCGACACTGCTAAATACGGGAAGTACTAAGAAGAGGAAGGTTTCGAAATATGATTTTTTTGAAAAGCCCGAAAAATTCGGGGAGAACCGGCCTTTTTTTCGAGAAAGAAAACGGAAAGGCGGACCGGGGGGACGGTTTTGAAAGTTCGAAAATATTTTCGAGTTTTGAAATGGGCATAATACCGGCTAAAAATAGGCTATTTTGAGTAAAATCGTGGATCCTAAATTCGATATATGTCCCGGGTTTTGAAATTGGATATTTTGAAAAAGATTCTATTTTTTGAAAATGACGATTTTTGGAAAAAAAAAAGACTTGTAAATTAGGTAGCACGTAGTCATGGAAGCAGTATAACGACACCATGTATGCTCTAATTCTAAGTCTCGGTCAGTCTGAAAGGGTCTATACCAGTGTACACAGCCTATCGAGAATCGGGGCGGACTTCCTAAGTCGAGTTGAGCTTAGAACATGCCGTAAAGCCCATACGAATCGACTAATGGACACCTTCGACATATCGAATTTGGACTACATCGATAGTATAGCGGGACGTCGGTCACCAGTACCGGCCCGGGAAAATATGGGGTTATGCATGAACCGTAAAACTAAAACGCGTATTGTACTAGCTAGTCAAACGATTTCTATTCGAGTCTCACCCTGAGGATGCCGATGGTAAGTCACACATCAGTTAGTCCCCAGCGGAGTCGCCAAATTGTGGACATGACATAGGTCCACCCCGACGCGGCCACGCGCGGGTTTGGGGAGGCGAATGAATCTCCATATTAGAATGGATCGAATTGAAATTTAAATCGAAGTGGAGTCGCCACCGAACTTTGTGGGAGTTCGGGCCCATTCGAACCCACTCTATGTCGTAGTGGGCCGTGTACAAAATACGGCCCATTTCCGATGTCAGAGTTTATCGGGTTCGTCCCTTTGCATTTGATACCGATACCGACTTGATCGGATATCGTGTATTGAATGACTCTCGTTGCCAATGGTTTCGGACATCCGGAAACCGAGGTTCTGAGTAAGGGGTGAGGGTACGTGTTGGGAAGTTCACAAAGAACACCCAACCCCGCGCGCACATTAGCGGCCTCTACTAAGATATCGTTTGATTTTTGAATACGCGCGTTAGTAATACGATGAATGATATGCAAACATTGTTTTCCTAAGCATGCGAGGAATTGAATGGGTTGCTAAGTCGGTTTAATGCATGAAAATTAACGTCAAAGTTGAATTTAGCATGTGAGATTCGTTTAGTATAATAAAACAAACGATAAAAGGAAATTGCTAGTTGCTAAAAAGATGAACAAACATGTTAGTAACGATTGAATAAAAAATATGAATACGATATTATGCATGATTTTGAAAAGTTGTATGACACGTGATGGATTAAGACGTGTTGACCGAGGTCAAGGAAAAAATATCGAGATCTGAAATATGCCTAAAACCCGTTGTTTTGTCTAAAAAATGATGTTCGAAGAATAATAAAAAATAGAGCGAAATCGGTTTTTGTGTCGCGTTTTCAGGGAACCGCGCGCCTCGCCCGGGACGCACGCGACTCGCGTCCCGGGCTGTTTTCGAAATTGATTTTCGGAAAATTTTAGCTTTATTAAATCGCGCATAAATATTGCATAATTTAAACTCGACTTAATTTTGCGATATTCGTTATATTCAATATTCGACTATGAAATCGATATTAAATACTCGGAATGATTTTTTTAGAAAAGGTAAAAAAAAGGTTTTTTGTAAATCGTTTTAAAAATTAAACTAAAAAAACGATGTTTGACTCTCTCCGCGTTAAAATCGTTGTATTTTGTTTTAAGAAAATTATGTAACGATTTTTTAGCATCAACGAGATTAATTTAGTTCTTTTTGTACAATATTCGATTATAGAGAATCGATATCGTATTTTTAAGAACGTTTTTTTTATAAAATTAGTTTTGTAGTATCGATATTAGAAATAATAAAAAATACGATGATGACCCGTAAAAGGAAATCGACCGACGACCCAAAAAAAAGAAGGGAAAAGACGAGAGGAAGAGGACGAGAAAGGAGAGAAACGGGTTTGAATTTGCACCCTCAACCTACATGCTTTGTGTACTCGGATCGGGGCTCGTCGGAATGTGGCTTAGGCACGGGAGCGTCGAGTTTAATGTCGGTGAGTTATGGTGGTTTGGTGGGATGTGTAAAGTGTCGGGTAGGAGGCCGGTTTCGTCGGGCTAGAGCGGCGGGATCTCCGGTTCTACTATCGGTTTTTCGATGCTAGGTGTATGAATCGTAGATGTGTAAAAAAGTTGATGACTTTTCTGAATCTTAGATGTTGTTAGATGTGTTGTGCAAGGGGCCTATTTATAGGGAAGTTCCCGACCTTGGCTAGGAGAAGTGTTTGGGTTAGAACTACCGCTTAGGATAGAAAATGTAAGAAGCTGAGAAGAACGAGAATTCCGTTTACTTGGCAAAGAAGAAAGGGAATCTCGGCTGGTATGGGCTGCTCGGCCGAGTGTCTTGCGCTCGGTCGAGTGTTTGATTCGATTTTCGGATAGAATTCCTACTTGAGATCGAATTCTATCCTTAAACGGATTTGTTTAATATTTTGTGTAGCTGATTTTTTGTAGTGTTGGAGTCCAAACCGGACGTGTGAGGTGTCACGGCTGGTCCGTGTGTCTCGGGAATATCTCTGACCGGGTTTTGACTCGGTCGCTAAAAGACGATTTTGCCCTTGGTGCCGGTTTCGACCCAAATTAGTCTTATTTGACTCGAAACGACCCACTGGACCTGATTTTGAGGTTGGTTTTGTGAGATATGTACTCCGTAAAAAGTCCAAGCCAAATGCCAATGATTTTGAGCCCGTTTTCGAGTATATTAAAGCACGTTTGCGTCCGATCATCATCGGGTGTTTGCCGGAAACTGCTATAGACACCTTGCGGTCAAAATGTGGGTGTCTACAGTAAGCACCAACCAACAAAAAACTAAAAGAAACTAGACTACTAACCGAGTGGGTATTAGCGCACCCTACGCCCTTTCAACTCACGCGAGCACACTTAGAGGAAAAGTATACTCCGCAAGGCAAGTAAGGTCTTCGACAAAACTGTGGATGCAACCGGACACGAAACACATAAACAAACAAGCATACAAACAAACAAACAAAAGGTTGCACCCAAAAAGAAATAAATACCGCTTCCTTCTAAAGAGCGGTGAAGTAAACACCGGTTTAGGACTCGAGGCAAGTGACAACGTTCCCAAGCTAATCATACAAATCGAGATGAACTAAACCCTAATAGTATGACAACAAAGCAATAAAAACGTTGGTAACTTACCCAGGTCCTCCTAACCTTCTAAGAACGTACTACGGGACGATCGGCGGGATGGAAAAAGGATGAACCACGGTGGTAGTCGACACTGTAGGTAAGTGAGGACCCGCCCCCTTTAGCGATGAGCCAAGAGGGTCGTCCCATACCCAAAACCGCTCAACTAGTCCAAGTAAAAAGGTGGATATGATTGCAAAATAAAGGAAGACCGACCATTACCGCTATCATCCTTCCTAGGGACTCGGTCCTTTGGTAGGCTCTTCACGGCAATAGTTGGTAAAAGGCTTATTTTTTAGATGTGGGGACTCTTTTTGTGGGACGGTTTTCTTTTGACATTTTTCTTTCTTTTGCATTTTTGCTTTGTGTGTTGCTATGCCATTTCTTTTTCTTCTTTTCTATTTTCTTTTCCTTGGCTTTTTGTGCCTTTTCTTTTTCTTCAATCTTTTCTTTCTTTCTTTTTTTTTTTTTTTTCTTTTCTTTTCCCTTATGGCTTGATTTGAGTTGTAGGCATTTTTTTTTTGGCAACTAAGAAAAAGAGATTTCAACAAATTGCAACTTTATTTTGTGGATATGTGTAGGAGGTAAGGGAATGGGTTTGTCGGGGGTCGCGATCCCTCTTCAAACCCACAAAAAGATGGAGAACTTGGACTAATCAAACAATCCCAAACATGGTCACCTAAGGGACGGGACTCGGCAACCAAGCCCTTTTCACACCGTGGGTGGTCATAATGGTTAAAATGCAAATCCTGTAGTAAGCTAGGTGGACTCAAGGTAAAAGACCAACGAAACTATTGATTTAGAGTCATTCTACAAGACTATAGTCCAAGACTCGATTCATACTACTAGAAAGGGAAAGTAAACACTTGCACACTAGCCTCAAAACCGGGTTTTCGAAAACCGTTTTACACACAAGACACAACTACACACATAAAACGAAGACACGACAAAAACGAAAGAAAATGAGACATACAAAACAAAACAAAACAAAACAAAACAAAACAAAACAAACACATAAAGAGAACAAACACCACCCTGAACTTTCAAACAAGTCACCAAAACAACCACAAACTTTACAAAGCTCCACCCGAGCACACATCATCACCATTCTTCTCCAAACATCACAAGAGATAAAGAGGAAGAAGGGATAAAAGGGTGTTACCGGATGTCCTGAAAGCCTTCCAAAGCTAACGGTGATTAGGCGACCTACAAGGAAAAAGGGAGGCAAACACACACAACACAACAAAAGCACGACACAACGACACAAAAAGGAAAAGACACAAAAGAAAATCTTTTTGATTTTTTGTGAAATTTTTCTAATTTTTAGGGTTTTTAAAGATTTTTTGAAAAACTACGAAAATAAAACTAACTACGATAGGATATCGCTCCCCCACACTTAAACCGAGCAATGTCCTCATGCTCGATCGTAGTGTATGGAGACACAAAAGAAAAGAAAAGAAACTACGAAAATAAAGCTAAAAATCAAAAAGAAAAGAGGAGAAAAGTGTAGAACGTGTCCGGCCGGGGTGTAATCAAGTCACCATGGGCCGAGACGAGAAAAGATATGGATGGGGGAAGAAATAAAAAAGAAGGAAATAAAAGGAAATGGGAGGGGAGGACTAGGTGTAATCAAGTCACCTAGCCCGGATTCCGCCTAAATCCGAATAAATCCCAAAAAGGGTGAAAAGCTTGTAAATTTGGATTTTTCAAATGACTCTCGATGTAGTCACATCATCGAGTGTCGGGAGAAACATCTACCAAGGCCCCGAGGGCCACCATGACACAAAAGTGTATAAGGGGAAGGGGACAAACAAGGGAAAACAAGCGACAAAAGACGGAAAAGAAAGGATAGTTGTCGTACCCATCGGTTAGCAACTCACTCGCTCCATCGTCTCAATGATCAATATAGGCACTTTGGTTGTCTTCTTCATTGTCATCCCGCTTCAAACTTGATAATAATGCATGGTTGAGGTAGTAATGGTATGAGGGGGGGTGGGATTTGATGTGAAACTCGGTGTAAAGTGAAGAGAAAATGAGGTGCGGGTATGCAAACGAGGTAAATGGGTTATATGATATGGGCAAGGATAGGTAGGGAGGTTGGGGGTATAAAGTGGTTGGGTGGACTCTCATGACCAAGAAGAGGCAAGAGGAGGAGCAGGGGACCATCCCGGTCAGGATGGATGGTCCCGGTCGGGATGACACACCCGTCCCGGTCGGGAAGGGAGCTTCCCGGTCGGGATGACACTCCAGAAAACTCAAAATTTAGTGCACTCATCCCAATCGGGATGGCTCCTTCTCGGTCGGGATGCCTAACCCTTCCCGGTTGGGATGCTCTCTTCCCGGCCGGGAAGAGTCTTCTCACTCTCCACAACAACCCCAAAAGCTTGTCCAAAGCTTCAAAAACCGACTCTCTACCTCACAATCCAAACTCTAACCACATCCATTCCTCAATTTGGTTCATCTTCACTTCACACCTATCAAATAAGCTTAAAACATTCATCATAGTCCCTCCCTCACATCGCTCATCAAAAATACCAAATTACAAGAATTCACAAAACTCAAAGGAACTACAAGAATGAGATATATACAATAAGACGGTTCTTTTGGAACTCCGTCAAACCAAGGATGGTGCATTCTTCAATTCTTTTTCAACAACCTTGTAACCAATTCCATCGCCGTCAAGGGCACGAAGAAACAAATCGAAGGCTCTTGCGAAGTCTTCAATCAAGCTTGTGGTGTAACCATCCACACTACAAGGCTCTTCACAACCTTGTCTTGACGTTTCCGGGGCATCCCGATCTACTAAGTTCAAAGGCTTGAACTTGTACTTGCTATCCTTCGGTATATACCCAAACGTCCACCTATCTTCATGTGGCCCCAAGGGAGGCTCATCTTTCTTCTTGTCATGGAACTTGTCTTCTGACTCATGATATGGGCACTCAGCCGCCCCAAGCTCGGAATCATCATCTTCAATTCCATAGAAGTCATTCTTCAAGCTTTGTCCCGATTCTTCCCCTATATCGATGTCTTTCATGGTGGTGATCATTTTACAAGACTCATCATTAGTAGGCGGGGTGTTGCCTTGGAGGTCAAACACGAGCTTATCGTCGCCTAGCTCAAATGTGATCCTACCATTCTTCACATCGATCATGGCACCGGCGGTATGTAGAAATGGGCGCCTAAGGATAATGGGAGTGATAGCATCTTCCGGCATGTCAAGTACAAGAAAATCGACCGAAACGAAGAACTTCCCGATTCTTATTGGCACATCTTCTAGCATCCCCCAATGGTCGGTTGAGTGAACTATCGGTCATTCGGAGTGTAATGGAAGTGCACTTGAGCTCCTTCATTCCAAGTCGCTCACAAATAGAGTAGGGAATGATACTTACACTTGCACCCAAATCACATAATGCTCTCTCAATCTTGAAGTTGCCTATGGTGCATGGGATCGAGAAACTACCCGGATCCTTCAACTTGGGAAGCGTAGAACCTTGAATAAGCTCGCTCACCACTCTTGTGAACGCTATGGTCTCTTCCTTGTCGACGGATCTCTTCCTAGCCAAGATTTCTTTCATAAATCTTCCATATGCCGGAATTTGGTAAGTAGCTCGGTAAATGGGACACTCACATCCAATTTCTTCACAATGTTAAGGAACTTGTCATATTGAGGATCCACCTTGGTCTTCATTTGCCTTGTTGGGAAAGGCAACTTGATGTGCACCTTGTTTTGTTCATTAAGGTTGGACTTCTCAAATGGCACTTTCCCTTTACCTTTGTCTCTCCCTTGAAGAGGGGGAAGCTTGTCTTCATGGGGTTTCTCAATCTCCCATAAGACTTGCTCCTCCATTGGATTTTCCATGCTTGAATTTTCTTGAGAGGGGGGTATAACTCCTTGCATTGATTCTTGCTCACTAGGGGATAAGGGGGAATCATAAGATGCGCCACTCCTCGTGGTAATAGCATTAACATGCTCAAATTTCGGCGTTTCACCTTGAGGAGGTAGTTGCCCCTTTTGTCTTGAAGAGCTTCCCGAAGCAACTTGAGATATTTGAGTCTCAAGCATCTTCATATGAGCATCTCTTGCTATGTTCTCCCTTTGAAGATGAGCAAAGAACTCTTGTTGGTTTCTTAGCATCTCCATTTGGCTTCTTTGCATTTCTTGGTTGCTCTTTTGCACATCCAACATAGATTTTTTCATGTTGAAATCTCTAGGTGGAGATTGTGGATTGTGCGGAGTATCGGTGATGGCTAGAGGAATGCCATAGTCATAAGTAGGAGACCGGCTCCTTGGCTTGCTTTGTTTTTGAGTAGCTTGAGTTGCTTGTTGTTGTTGACGGTCCCCTTGGAACCCATGAGAGTTGCCTTGATTAAGGCCTTGAGTGTTACCTTGGTTGTTTTGATATCCTTGATTGTGTTGGTTTCCTTGAAAACCACCTTGATTGAAGTTCCCTTGTTGGAACCCTTGATTGTTGTTGAAGTTACCTTGGTTATGTTGCTTGAAATTGTTGAATGGTCTTGGGTTACCCACATAACCTTGGTAACCTTGATTGTTGTCCCTTAAGGGAGGTGGCACATATGGACGGTGTTGTAGAGATTGTTGATTGGAAGCTTGGAACATATTAGGATAGGAGGCACCTTGCTTGAACGCTTGAAAGGCGTTGACTTGCTCAATACTACCTCGACAATGTATAGGCTCATGTCCAACTATCCCGCAAATATCGCACATCCCATAATAAGGTGTAGGAGACACAACTCCCAAAGCATTAACTTCATGAATCGAGTGTTGGTTGGACGAACTAGTGCTTTGAACTTGATTGAGGT
Organism: Agrostemma githago; assembly: GCA_958450325.1. NCBI lineage: Eukaryota > Viridiplantae > Streptophyta > Magnoliopsida > Caryophyllales > Caryophyllaceae > Agrostemma > Agrostemma githago. The sequence continues at coordinate 20,283,439 of OY288250.1, forward strand.
GGCTTTGGAGCTTCTTGTCAATAGTCTCCATGTGAGTTTTTAATTGAGCTGCAAGATCAATGCTTAGTTGTGTAATGGCATCGACCTCGTGCCTACCTCCTCGATTCGCCTTTCTAGGCCTTGAGTATTGGGAGTTGTGCACCGCCATCTCCTCGATTCTTGCCCAAGTTTGATCGTCATCGACCTCGGTAAACCTACCATTGGAGCCCATATTGAGTATAGCTCTTGAGTCCTCATATAGACCGTTCCAAAACTGTTGGACTAAGAACCATTGTGAAAGTCCATGGTGGGGGCATGATCTAACCAAAGATTTGAACCGTTCCCAAGCTTCATAAAGGCTCTCCTCATCCCGTTGTTGGAAACCGGTGATGGAGGCCCTTAGCAAATTTGTCTTCTCCGGAGGGTAAAACTTTTGGTAGAACGCCAATGCAAGTTTCTTCCAAGTATCGATACCCATGGTTACCCTATCGAGACTCTTGATCCATTGCTTCGCTTTTCCAATGAGAGAGAACGGGAAAAGTACCCAACGGATTTGATCTTGAGTAATCCCGGTTTAAGAGATAGCATCGCAATAATCGGAGAAGGTCTCCATATGTTGGTGCGGGTCTTCGGTGGGCAAACCACTAAATTGATTTCTCTCCACAAGTTGGATGAATTGTGTCTTTGCCACGAAATTTCCGGTATATGTATCTGGTAAAGTACTCGGTCCCGGCAAGACATCCTCGGTAAAAGTCGAGTGAGACGAGAACTTCGGCATAATTGGATGTAAGGGAGATGATGGTGTAGACGGTGTTGAAGAAGATGTAGAAGGAGAACTAGGACTAGAAGTACCGAAGGGATTGATGAAGGTCCCTCCGGCGGTCTCTCACGATGATTCGTCTAAGTCGGATCCTTGAGCATGTTCTTTATTGGTATTGCTAGCTAGCACTTGCTTGAGAGATTCTAACCCGGTCAATCGTCCGTTGGCAAAAGGCTCTAAAGAGTCTTTCCGGCTCTGGATTGAAAAGAAAGAAATCGCCTCTCCTCCTAGGCATACACTACACACTCGAACAAACGTGAGAACACCTAGTGCTTTATGGGCACTAGGCAAAGACAATAAACGAACACAACGAAAGACAAAGAGAAAAGAAAACGATAAAAACAAAGAAAAAGCCTAAAATATGCACAAGTGATAATAGGAGAGCACAAAGAAGGGTAACTGAGTCAAGCTAGAAGTAAACTAAGTCGAAACAATGAACCGTCCCCGGCAACGGCGCCAAATTGATGGTAGGGTTTTGTCGTGCGTCCCAATCAACAATAAATAACCAACTAATCCTAGTGGGTAACTAGGGTAAGTCGGGTCTTGTCCACGGAGACGGTATTGTAAAGACTAGACTAGGTCGACCTAAAAACGAGACTAAGTCACACAAACAAACACAAAGAAGATGATAATTGATAAACTATGATGGTTGAGGAGGATGAGAATGGACTAACAATATACTATGTATGACATAAACTAAATGAAGCAACTAGGATTAACTAAACAATGAAACTAGAGAAATACTGACTAACTAGAAGGATGAATCAAATAAGGGAAAGAGAGTAGGGTTAGGTCGGGTTCATAAATGTGGTAGGATGATTGGGTAATCAAGGGTGTAGGTGTCTCTTAGTTACTAGGATCGGTTTGCGCTCTCGCGCCAAATCCAAAGTCCGCACTCTCGTGTCAAAGACTAGACCCGAATACTCATGCTAGATGCTACTCAAAACACAAGCATTTAATCACAAACCAAACATACAATGAGTAGAGAAAGACAAGTATGAGAAGCATTGGCACTACTACCCACACAAGCAATTCAACAAACACATAGAGTGCCCAATAAGTGACTAGCAACAAAGAAATCACCTTTACCCATAATCAAACCCTAAACACCCATAATCCACATTTAATCTCCCTACTAACCCCACAAAGAATCTACTCACACATTATGAAACTAATTCTAAGAATAACAAGAGAAATCAACATAACAATCAAAACATTCATTATGAACAAACAAGAACAATGAACAATATGTAAAGAATCAAACTTGATGAATGAACAAAGAAGAAGAGAATAGAGTTTATACCAACAACAAGATGATGAAAAAGATGATAACTTGTATAAAATAAGAAACCCAAATAATCTCCAAGGTTGTCAAGCTTGGATGAGTCTTCAAGAATCTTCTTAATACAAGACTAATAAAACTAGATTAAACTAGGATTAAAGGAAGATTAAGCTAATGAGAGGAGAATTAAATCCAGGGTTTAAACAATGTAGAGAGGCCTAAGATAGTCTAGGGTAATGTAAGCTACTTAAACAATACAAGGGAGGAGTATTTATAAGGTTACAAGAATGAAGGAGAAGAAAGAATCAAACACGGGCTACAACACTCTCATCCCGACCGGGACGAGATGGGCCCGACCGGGACGGCACGGTCCCGACCGGGACGGACCCAAAACAGACCCAGATCCATTTACACACTCCTTCCCGGTCGGGAAGGCATTATCCCGCCCGGGAAGGACCTTGTAGGCCTCCATTATGATCTTTTTGGTCCCTCCTTGCTTCTCATGGACTTCTCACCGATCCTTCGGGCTCGGGATCGAGTCTAAGGGGCTTGGGAATGGGTCCCAAGTTCTCGGGATCGAATCCAAGGCACCAAGCGATCGTTCCTTCTCTTCGTTGGCTCCAAAAGTGCATGAAACGAGTCGGAATCGTTCTAATTCTCCATGAATGGTCACGGGAACCTAAAACGAACTAAAGGAAGTATGAGTAGCCTAGAAATCGCTCCAAAGAGCGATTCCACAAGGAAAATGGGACCAAAACATAACAAATACGGCACTACAAACTACACTTATCACTAATCCTAACGGATTATGTGATGTCGATTTTCGCATCAACGGATTCCGCGCTAATCTTAGAAAGGGAATCGTACACGTTTAACTACGAATAACCACGATCACATTACGCCCTTGAGTACTTGGGGCGGCGCTCCTCGAAAGGGTGCCACCTCCGTCGTGACTCGTAAAGGGATTAAACGGACTTGAGATGGTCATCGTAGTCAAACGTGTTCGGATCCAAACTTTTACTATTATATATGTATACGCGGTATATGAATGTTAGTAATGATAAAAAAGAACAAGAAATTAAAATGCGAAAAGTATAAATGTTAGTGTTAGTATACTAATACGATTATAATATAAGGTATGAAAATGTATATAAATAAATCAAGATAGTAAAGATTGAGATGGGGTTGTTGACACCCTCAACATACATGCTTAGAATAGCCTCGGTAGTGGACTCGTAATAGCGACGTGAACGCGGGAGTATCGAGGATGTATGCAAAGTTATGGTGTGTGTACGTGTGGATGGTTTTGTCGGTTTTTTCGAGGGACAATGACTCGGTTTCTACTTTGGGTTCGCATAGGGTTGTAGTGTAGAGGGAAATGTAGGGCTTAGGTTAGAAATGTAGGGTGTAAAGCATTTGGCAAAACTGATTTTGTAAAGGGTTTGAGGGGGTATTTATAGAGAATACTCCACGACCTAGGGTCACTCGATCGAGTGGCCCTAGTGCACTCGATCGAGTGCCCTAGAAAACGGGTCTGTTCCAGATTTTTTGGCTCCACTCAATCGAGTGAGGTCAATCCACTCGATCGAGTGGATAGAGTTGGCGAGCCATTTTAGGAAATAGTTGACATTTTGATTTTTTGAAAAATTTGTTTGGTCGCAAACTTCTAGAAGCGGACTTGCTGATTTTGAGGACGGATTCGTCTTTGACCGGGTTTTGACCCGGTCGCCAAAAGATGGTTTTTATTTTTGGTGTCGGTTTTGGCCCAAATTAGTCTCATTTTACTCGGAACGACCCACTGGGCATGGTTTTGAGGTTGGTTTTGAGAGATTTGTACTCCGCTAGATGTCCACGTCGGATATTATTGATTCCGATCCCAAATTCGAGTATACTAAGTCACGTTTGCGTCCGATCATCATCGGGTGTTTTGTCGGGAACTGCCATAGACACTAGCAGGCAAAATGCGGGTGTCTACAGAGCCCCCACTATGACTGAGGCTTGAACAAGGCGAAAGTCAGAGTAGCTACCAGGCCAATCGCAGATTACGACCTGGCAGCCTTCCGGTCGGGTCGTTTATAGTCCAGTAGACTTGCGTGAAGGGCTCGCCAGCCATAAGCAGAGGGTCATACCTGTCCTGATGATGATAGCTCCGTGGGGAGTAAATGATCTACGCGGAGACTTGCTTTTGAAGTCCGGGGTGTACCTGTATGCTGACACATAACAATTTGCATGTAACACATAGGCGAAACACCGACTCATGCTGGGGAAATAAAATATTGAAAAGCAAATTTTTTTAAAGATTTTTCTTTTTTTAGAAATTTTAGGAAAGCTCGGGATGACTTGATTCCTATTCCGCGTTCTGAACTGCAATCAGGCCTGCGCGCGAGTAGGGCCCATGTTTGCTGAGGAGGCACGACAGTTAGGGTTTAGTTAGGTTTTCCTATTATAAATATAGGAATCCCTGCTTCAACCTACTATATCCCAAATCACAAACTCCTCCTTCTCCTCAAAATCTCTTAGACTTTCAAGATGACTCAAATATCTGTCATGGGTATCGATCACCTGACTGCTCTGCTTTTTGCTTGGTCCCAACATTTTCGGGACGAGGAAAAGGTTCAATTGACCCAAATGGGAATCGTCAGTCTATTCCCACTTCAACGTCTGATAATTGACTCACACTTTTTGGACGTCTGCTTAATGTTTTGGGATACTACTCATCATGTTTTCTCGATCCCGCGAGGAGAAATATGCCCTCTACCTGAGGAGATCGCAGCTATAGGCGGTTGGAGCCCTATTGGTCGTCCTGCTATCCCTCCATTCTATCCGGATCCAAGGAAGAGGCTGAGGGATTTCTTGGGCTTGTCTCATGCTGAGACAGATCGAATGGTGCGGGGAAATTCTGTTTCCCTTTTCGACCTGGCCGACAAGTTTATGAATAACTGAGATGTGAGGGCTACTGCTACCCATAAACGTAGGGCTTTCGCCTTTTGCATGCTGCATCGTTACGTTTTTGAAGGGATGATGGAGGCTGACTCGAGCTTGGGTCAGATCAGGCTGATTGGTGTGATTAACCAGATGGAGACTGGTCATAGCCCTGCTAGGCTAGCCACCGGGGAGATCATTATGGGTCTCGACGCTAGGAGGCTTGACCCGGACCGACAGCTGACGGGGAGTATTCGCCTTCTGCAGGTATACGATTTTTTCCTTTTTTTTCGCGAATTTTTTGATGTACGTAGGTCACTCGATCGAGTGGACCTTTCACTCGATCGAGTGACATCTTTGACGAGGCTTCTGCCTGTTTTCAGAGGGCTTACTCGATCGAGTCAGCTGTTGTACTCGATCGAGTGGGCTCCAGCGAACCTTCCCATTGCTTACGAATCTTGCGTATACTTCTCAGATTTGGTTGTCGGAACGTATGTCGATCATAGAGTCCCCTCCGAGTACTCCCAACTACCGTAGCAGCCAAATTAGCTCGAGGAGGCAACGGATAAGCTCGAGTCATCATATAAACCGAGCTTATTGGGACGAGGAGCTGGTGTTTCACGGTGGTCCCTTAATTAGGTGGACCGTCGCCTGGTGGTTCCTTTCCAAACTGACGGGACTGGCCAAGAGGGACCAAGCCCGCTATTTGGTGATTTTGTCTCTTGACTGGACAGTTCACATTTACCCGGACCGCCTCCTGAGGCAGTTCGGTTTGTCTCAGCGCATCCCTGAGACTGAGGCAATCATTAGCGTCTCGCTCCAATTGACGGACGCTATGTGTGACACATGGTTGCAGAGGTGGTTTACCCGTCCTACGTGGACTATACCCAAACCTTGCCAATCCGCTTGGGTTTCACGTGCATACGAGAAGTGGACTTCCGAGGAGTCCGAGGAAGCTCGCAAAGCCCTGAAGGTTGATGAGGCCTTCGAACTTGTTCGCCGGGAGACGGCGAAGGACAACAGGGGTTTCTTCGACGAGGGAGACACTCCTGCTACTTTAGTCCGATTAGAATCGGGTCTTAAGTAACATACTAAGACTTGATCTAAGGATGCCGGTGCTAGCAGCACGCGGGGGCAGCCAAGCCCCCAGACCGATTTGGAGAGACGACTTGGGCCAAGACTGGCGGTCAGAGACCGACTAGGCCCACGTGAACGGCTTCCTGAGCCTGTGAGGGCCGGACTTGGGCCCATCGAAGTGATTGAGGACTCGAGTTCAAAGAAGCGAGTCCAAGCTAAAGAGGTTCCCGTGGTGATTCGGGAACGCTCCCTTCCGTGTTGTCGCCAGTGGACGGCCAAGGAGGCCAAGGACAAGGGAAAGGGCAAGATGCCCTGAATACCGAGTCCCTAGTAAAGAAAGTTTTATTATTAAACCAATTCTGTCTTTTCTTGATTGCACTAGTTGTGCTCTTTTGAGGGCTGCCTACGTATCCGCAATTAGCGGAATCAAACCAAACGTAGTTCAAGCTCAGTAAATTTGCAATCTCGAATTACACCAAGACTATTAGTTCAAGATGTTTGCGACAGTAGAATAAATAATTCTAGCTCATTGACTTGCTTTTTGTAAAAAAATGATTTAGATAAATTTTGCTAATGACATTGAGAAAAGGCTAAGGGTAGTAACGCTTCAGGTGGTCCAGGTTGGTCGGGTTGACGAACTCATTCCCGTCCAGGTCCGTCAGCATCACTGCCCCTCCTGATAGGATCTTCTTTACCAAATATGGCCCAGCCCAATTAGGTTTGAATTTCTCCCTTGGGTCACCTGGTAGTAAAGCTCGGACAGACTTAAGAACCAGATCCCCTTCCTTAATGTTCCTGGGCCTTACTCTTTTGTTGAAGGCCCGTTGGATCGTTTTCTGATAGACTTGGATATTGTTGAGGGCACGAGATCGTCGTTCGTCTAGTAGGACTAACGAGTCATACCGTGCTCGAACCCAATTAGCTTCGGGTACTTGACTTTCTAACAGGATTCTGAGGGATGGTACCTCCAATTAAACTGGTTGGACTACCTCCATCCCATAAGTTAGGTAATACGGCGTTGCCTCGGTTGCTGTGCGAATTGACGTGCGCTATCCCCATAGGGCAAAAGGTATTTTGTCGGGCCAGTCCCGGTAATTATCAGCCATCTTTTTGAGTATGGTGACAATGTTTTTATTGGCCGCCTCTACTACTCCATTCATTTGGGGGCAATAGGGCGAGGACGTATGCCTTTGAATTTTATACTTGGTCAGCAGGGCCGCGGTCTCGGCTTGAAAATGAGTCCCGTGATCACTGATAAATTCATACGGGATACCATACCGACATATTATCTTGTTCTGGATAAACTTGGCGATATGCTTAGCATTGAGAATGCGATAGGATTCAGCTTCGACCCATTTGGTGAAATAATCGATAGCTACTAAAATGAAACAGTGTCCGCCAGTACCAGAGGGATTTATTTTCCCGATTATGTCGATACCCCATGTCGAGAATGGCCAAGGTGACGTCATGGTATAAAGCAGTGATGACGGCATATGTTGCACATTGGCGAAGATTTGACAGTTATGACAATGTTTGACATATAACTGGCAGTCGGCTTCCATAGTATTCCAGTAATACCCGAGCCTCATTATTTTCCGGACCAGCATGTGGGCATTCATATGTGGGCCGTTTTCACCATCATGTACTTTGGCCATAACCTTTTCGGCCTTATATTTATCAACACAAAGGAGAAGAGCCCCATGCGCCGTCTTTTTGTACAGTCGTCCGTCATCGGTACGGACGAAATGGGTGGCTAGCCTCCGTAGGGCTTTCTTGGCTCGACCTTCAGTCCCGGGAGGATATTCTCCGTTTGTTAGGTACGTTAATATAGCCTGATACCATGGTTCAGGATCAGTTATCTCAATGTCTTCGATGTCGTGAATGTACGCCGGCTCGGACCATCTTTCGACGCAAATTGGAATACTGGTCACATGATCGGGAATATTTAGTAAAGATGCCAACTTTGAGAGTGCATCTGCAAACTGATTCTCTTTCCGGGGCAAGTATATGTACTATACCCTTTGGAATTGTTTCTCGAGATCCCTTACTCGTGCTTGGTAGGCCACGAGACTAGCGTTCCGAGTTTTCCATTTTTGAAGTGCTTGGTTAATGACCAAGGATGAGTCACCGTGTACCCGGAGATTTGTGATCCCCAGATTGGCAGCGGCTTGTAGCCCGTAAATGCATGCTTCTTACTTGGATGCATTATTGGTAACATCAAAGTCTAGTTTGATGGACAAGGGAGTATGCTCTCCTTTTGATGAGATTAGGAGGATCCCGACTCCGAACCCTCGAAAATTGGATGCTCCATCGAAGTATAAATCCCATGTTTCGGTATCGGTATGGAAGATATCTTCATCTGGGAAGGACCAGGTGTCGGTGTGTCCTTCTTCGGTTACCGGACTATCGGCGAGAAATTCAGCTACTACTCGCCCTTTGATGGCCTTTAACGGCACGAATTTTAGGTCGAACTCTGCCAGCATTAGAGTCCATCTAGAAATTTGGTCATTGAGAACGGGTTTTTCGAAGAGATATTTGGTTGGGTCCATCTTGGATAGCACATGGACCTCGTAGCTGAGCATATAATGTCGGAGCTTCTTAGTGGCCCAAACTAAGGCCAAGCACGTCTTTTCGAGCATGGTATATTTGCACTCATACTCTAAAAACTTTTTGCTGATGTAATAGATAGCTCGTTCTTCGGAGTCAACTGTCTGAGCCAGCATAGCCCCCATGGCTGTCTCGGTCGTCTTTAGGTATAACGACAGAGGCAAACCGGGATGCGGTGGCATTAAGACTGGCAGAGTAGACAGGATTTCCTTGATCTTGTCGAAAGCAGCTTGGCACTTGTCATCGCATAGTACCCGTTCCCCTACTTTCAGTTTCTTGAAAATTGGTTCACACACATGGTTAGTTTGGAAATGAACCGACTGATATACTGGACTTTCCCGAGAAATCCCCTTATTTATTTTTCGGTTTTAGGGGGTTGCATCTCGGTAATGGCTTTAATTTTAGCTGGGTCGACCTCGATACCTCGTTGGCTAACCATATGACCCAGTAATTTGCCTGATGTTACCCTGAAACTGTACTTTTGAGGGTTTAGCCTCATGTTGTACTTGCGCAATCGGGTGAAGAATTTTCTTAGGGCGGTGATGTGACCGTCCCTTTCTTTGGACTTGACGATCATGTCGTCTATATAAACTTCTACCTCTTTATGCATCATGTCATGCAATAAAGTGGTAGCGGTCCTTTGGTACGTGGCCCCAGCATTAATGAGACCGAATGGCATGACGGTGTAGCAGTAAGTAGCCCAAGGTGTAGTGAAGGTAGTCTTACTCATGTCTTCTTCCGCCATCTTGATCTGATTATATCCGACATACCCGTCCATGAATGATAGAAGGGCATGATCGGCTGTGTTATCCACCAGTATGTCGATGTGTGGTAACGGAAAATCATCTTTCGGGCTCGCCTTGTTAAGATCCCGAAAATCCACGCATACCTGCACCTTACCGTCCTTTTTAGGAACCGGCACGATGTTTTCAACCCAGTCCGGATATTCGGACACTTGTATGAAGCCGGCTTTGAACTATTTATCGACTTCTTCTTTTACCTTGAGAGACCACTTGGGCCTCATTCGGCGGAGCGTCTGCTTAACCGGTTTGCACCCGTCTTTGATCGGTATGTGGTGCTCGGCTATTTCCCGGTCTACCCCCGGCATATCCTTGTAGGACCATGCGAATACATCTTTGAACTCTTGGAGGAGGTTCGTGAATTGCTGTCTCTCCTCGGGATCTAAGGATAACCCTATCTTAAGTATCTGAGGCTCTAAGGTTGTTCCCACATTAATGGACTTGGTCTCTTCGATTACCGGATTCCGGGATTCCCTTTGCTCTAGTTGCTCGATCAGATGCGGAGGTAAGGGTACCTATTCGTCGGGTTTCTCAATGTCATTGCATAAAATATTTTTGAAAACAGAATTTAAAAGAGACAGGTCGTAAGCAGAACGGTTGTAATTATTGATTGAGAATTTTTAAAACAGCTCGAAAAGAGCAGCCATCTGATCATTGGTCAGTGGCGGAATTGGCAAGGCATTCGGGACAGACCCCGAAGTGCAAGTAGCAGGAATGACAAAAGGGAGAGGGGTTACAGGAGTGACTCTAGCACCGGACTCCCTAGACTCTGACTCAGACTCCGACTCAGACTCAGGCATGTCTCCCTCTATAGTGACCAGCTTGTAGATCTTTCCTTGACTGTCAATCCATTTGACAGTCTTCCTCCAGGCCCTGTTTCCCGTCTCGGAACCAACATCCGAGATCAGCTTGGTCGGGTCAAACCTGTTGCTGCGGAGAATCAGGTTGACCAGGTCTTCCTTTGGAGTCGGGGCTATGTTATCTTCCCCGAAGAGTAGCCTCAGCGCGGGCTCAGCATTGTCGGCTCCATCAGACTGGATGAGGGCGAACACATCATCCGGGATGTAGTTGCAGTCCCGGGCCGATTGGGTCCCGAGGTGCACAGCATTGGGTTGGTATAGAACAACCTTAATAGCCCCAAACACCGGTGTGACAAAGTACTCAATCAACCGTGGGTTGTAAGGGCTCAAGTGGATGCCCTTAATGGTGTTGCAGGCCTTTTCGATTCCTGTTTGGACAACGTTGCCCGGGGTGGTGGCATAACCAAGGCCGAAGTGAGAGTCTTCGTCCTTAAGGACCTCGATAATCTTCCCAGCTGGAAGATTGGGTCGAGAGGTAGCCCCCGGGAAGTACCCTGGGTTTTGGAGCATCGTGTCAATGCTCGCGGTGAAGTAAGGCCTGAAAAGGTATTCTTCCTCGATCATCCCCACAAAGTCGAACCCCCAGAGATCCGTGCGGCCCGTGGCGTTACAGCTAGCCACGGTCATTGGGGTTGCCTCTAAAGTAATAACGTTGTCGAGCAAAGGCATCTTAATTTTTCGGTAAAGGGTGGAGGATACCGCTTTGACCGCGTGAATCCATGGCTTTCCTAAGAGCAAATTGAAGGATGAGGTGACATCGATCACCTGGAATTCAAGCTCCTTTTCTATTGGGCCCGTTATAATGGTCAGCTTTATGGCCCCCGCTACCGACTTTGGGCTTCCATCAAAGGCTTGGATGGTCTGAGCATCGGGATATAATCGGCCTCGGTAATGCCGAGGGCTTTGGCGGTCCTTAGAGGAAGGACATTCATAGCAGACCCATCATCAACTAGGGTCATCGGGAGGTATTTCCCTCGACAGATCACCGTAATGTAGAGGGCCAGATTATGGGAGGCCCCGAACTGTGGTAGGTCGGCTTCCGAGAAAGTGATCATTGGGCCTCCATCCTTAGTTTTGCCCTTCAAGTGGGGCAGGACCGTGGCTACCATTTCAGCAAGGGTAACCAAAGAGTCTATCTTAATTTGATCGAGAGCCTTAGTGAGTGCTTCTCGATGTTCTTGTGAGCTAACTAGGATTTGCCATATGGTGAGGTCAACTCGGGTCTTCTTTAGTTGCTTCACGAGAGCCGTTTCAGCAGTCGGCTCCTCAGGGGCGACTTTCGTCCTGAGTGGCTCAATGACGGTTGTCGGGATAGGGGTGTCCCTAGAGCTAGTGGCTTGATAGGGACGACCAAGGTGGTTACTGCCTAAGACACGGGATTTAGTCTTACGAATCTCCTCGGATGTGATGCGGACACTTTCCCCTTTAACGAGGTAGACATCGTCCTCGTCGTCAAACCAGATCCCATTCACTTGCGGGATAAATGGAGAGACAAGATGAGAGCAATCAATCACCTCTCCGGCAAAGATGGCATGGGAACTGAAAGGGTTCTCCTTGTTACTTGTCTTATCTCTGGGCAACGGGATTTTGCCGCTCTCAATCAAGTCCTAGATTAAGTGCTTCAGCTTCCAGCACTTTTCGGTATTGTGCCCATTGCCTCGGTGGTATTGGCAATAGGCTTGGGCATTGTAGTTCTTGGAGCGTCGCTCGACCGGAACTTCAGGAGTTGGGCCTATCGGTTGGATTAGGCCCTTCGAGGATAGCCTTTGTAAGGCATAGGTATAGGTGGTACCTATATCAGTGAAAACCCGAGGTGGGGTGTTCTTCTTGGACGGGGTATCTAGTAGATTAACCGCGTCGAAAATGCTGCGGGTTGCAGCTTGGGGCTTAGTAGTGGAAGAGGAAGCCCCTTGATATTCTTTGCTAGAGGCCTTAGTAAGGCCCTCCAGCTTCAGGTCGTCTTCAATTCTCATACCCATTTCAGTAAGGGTGGTGAAATAGGGTATGACAGCGTACCGGAGATGAACCCGGTAGGAGGGGAGGAGATTCTTGACAAAAGCCTTCACTAAAGTCTTCTCACTGGGCTTATCGACCAGTTTCACGCTCTCGGCCCTCCATCGTTGAAGGTACTTAGTAAAACCTTCTTTTGGCTCTTGGGCCATAACCTCCAGACATCGCATTGTGGTTTGGATCTCGGTGTTGTCAGCATAGTTCCGAGCAAACTCGGTGGCCACATCATCCCAAGTAGGGTATTTTATCGGGTCTAGCCTGTAGTACCAGGCCCTTGAGTGCTTTTCAAGGGATACAGCAAAAAGGTTCTTGAACATTGTAGAATCTACTCCCTTGATGGCCATGAATTCTTTGAAGGCCCGTACATGTAGTAACGGGTCTTTGGTTCCCTCAAACATTGGTAGGCCAGTGAGGTTCAGGTTTGGGGGTAGCTTGTCGTTCACCGGGGCATACTCACGGCTATTTTCCCAATGGATGTTGTTACTCCCAGCTAAGTAAACTTGTTCCTCTAGTCGGTGCACCGCACTAAGTAGTTCAGTTAGAGACCCAGTAGCCTCGTCATTAGGAGTCCTTTGCTCCACTGCAGCCATACGAGCAACGATAGCCACTTGACCAGCCCTCATTTCTGCCAGTTGGGCTTCAATGCCGGTCTGTTTGACGACCATGGCGTCCACGGAGGTCTTCAGATTGTTCAAAGCTGCTTCCACTTTGCGGCTGTGTCTGGTGGACGGTGGCCTGTCTGTAAGAACACCGCGTAATCAGAACCCGAACCCAGATCTCGGAATCATAAAAAGTACATCCTGAGCGACAAAAAGAAAAAAGACTAAGTGAAAAAGACTCGAGAAAGACACCTAGACGGATGACTCGTAAGTGGTATGACTTCCTTAGGACTTTGGCTTTGTAGGCCTAATCCCGTTCGAAGGAAGGTCCACGTGAGACTTTTCCCCAGACTTTTTGACTCGAGTGTACGGACGAACTTTCCTTTGTAAGGGTATGCCCTACGCGGGTTGGTCGTGCCTTGACAAATAAGGCGGACTCGGGAAAGGGAGGAAACTCGTGATGTAAGATCGACGGAATTTCGACGCTATAAACCTTCGACATACTATGCAAAGACCCGACACACGGATAACGGTAGGTCCTACAATAAGGAAGATTTATTTGGAAAGTCAGATGTTTTGAAATTTTGAAATTTGAATATAAAAATGAGCGAATTTCCGAAAATTTGAAGATCGAAAATGGAATTTCGAAAAACGAGATTTGAACTTTGAAAATTCTGACAATCGAGATGGTGTCGGAAATTCGAAAGTTAAAACGGGCAGCATGCCGACTAAAGAAAAGAATATTTTGAGTCAAATCGTTAATCGTAAATTTTGGCGACGTTCCGAATTTTGAAAATTGGGTATTTGGAAAAAACGGGTCCCGAAACGGACAGCATTTCGGGTTTTTTCAAAATTTGGTATTTTGGAAAGATGCATTTTTGAAATGACGTTTTTTTGAAAGAATGACACGGAAACCAAGTAGCACGTAGTCAAACAAGCATTATAACGACGCTTATGTATGCATTACGCTAAGTCTGGGTCGGTCAAAATAGGTTCTATACAACCAACAATGGCTCTCTCGTAAATTAGTACGGACTCCCCAAGCCGAGTTGGTCTTAGGACATGCCGCAAAACCCATACGAGTTCGGCCATAGAAGTCTTTAGCGCACCCATTTAGGAATGCACCGCGGTATAGTGGGACGTCGGTCACAAGTAACCGGCCCGGGCAAAATGGGTTATGCATGAATCATTAAACTAATGCGCGTACACTAATACGCGAACGATTTCTCTTCGAGTCTCACCCTAGGAACCCCGATGACATGTGGTATATCAGGTATCCCCAGCGGAGTCGCCAAATTGTGGACATGACGTAGGTCCACCCCGACGCGGCCACACGCGCGTTTGGGTAGGCGACTAAATCTCGTGGTAAGATTGATCTCGGGTTCGAAATTTAAGTCAAAGTTGGAGTCGCCACCGAATTTATGGGAATTCGGACCCATTCGAGCCCACTCTATGTCGTCATGGATCGTACACAAAGTACGGCCCATTTCGATTTCAGAGTTTATGGGGCTCGTCCCTTTGCATTACGATACTGATACCGTTTACACCGGTTTTTGTGTATAGAATGACTCTCGTGCGCCAACGGTTTCGGACATCCGGAAACCGAGATTCTGAGTAAGGGGTGAGGGTACGTGTTGGGAAGCCCACTAAGGAAACCCAACCCCGCTCGCACTTAGCGGCCTCTACTAAGACATTGTTCGTGTTCGTGTACGCGCGCTAGTAAAATGACTAAATGATATGCAAACAGCGTTTTTTGGCTAAGCATGGGAATTATTGGTTAACTATGTTATTTAATGCATCCAAATTATCGTCGGAGTTGTTTAGCATGCGAGGTTCATTTATAAAGCGATAAGCATCAAAATAAACAAAGCTGAAAATACGTACAAAATACACGGGCGAAAATACAACCCGGCCAATACAAAATAACGAACAATAAATAAAAAAATGAATGGAATACATAAAAAAACGATAAATAACAACTAGAAACGGACCCGTATATAATAAATGTAAACTAGACCGTAAATTGAATAAATGGACGAACTCCGATTAAATACACATTATGTTGTGTATTAAACGGAGGACGGAGATATGGAACCTGGACGTGATGCTAGCCCGATCCCGAATCTTGATGCCTTGTCCCGACTTATCATATCGATCATGGATGTCTAGATTAGTTATGTGTTGGATACGACTAAGAAGTCGTCGAAACTAAACTAATCGTGAAAGACGTTTGATCAAAGTCGTTTAAGTGAAGTGATATGCATGAGTTTTGAAAAAGAAGATCACGTGATTGACTTTGCACGCGACGACTAAGTCGTTTATTAAAAAAAGACGAGGCTCGGATGATGCTTTGAAGCTCTCGATTTTCTTGGGCTAAAGGACCCACTCGATCGAGTCATAGCCTAGACTCGATCGAGTGCGCCTTCGAGGTAGCTACTGCCCAGTTTTTGGGGTGCTACTCGATCGAGTGACCCATGACACTCGGTCGAGTGCCCCCTGTACGAGTTATGACTCGTTTTGGAAAAGGTGGCTATTCTATTTTTTATTTATTTTAAAATTGATGGCTGACCGAGTTAAATAGAAATATCGCATGATTTAAATTTAACTCGGTTTTCGATGTTATAATCGTGTACTATACGATTATAACACCGTTATCGGAATTTCATGAAAATGTGTTATTATGGAATTGAAAATTTTGATTAGTGACGAAATTGTGCCCCTCCGCGTCACGACATCGATACTAATCCTAACAGATTATGTGATGTCGATTTTCGCATCAACGGATTCCGCGCTAATCTTAGAAAGGGAATCGTACACGTTCAACTACGAATAACCACGATCACATTACGCCCTTGAGTACTTGGGGCGGCGCTCCTCGAAAGGGTACCACCTCCGTCGTGACTCGTAAAGGGATTAAACGGACTTGAGATGGCCATCGTAGTCAAACGTGTTCGGATCCGAACTTTTACTACTCCCTCCGGTCATAAATTATTGCCCCATTTCATGATTAGATGTGAGGTATATTTTAATGAAATGGGGCAATAAATTGTGACCGGAGGGAGTATTATATATGTATACGCGGTATATGAATGTTAAGTAATGATAAAAAAGAACAAGAAATTAAAATGCGAAAAGTATAAATGTTAGTGTTAGTATACTAATACGATTATAATATAAGGTATGAAAATGTATATAAATAAATTGAGATAGTAAAGATTGAGATGGGGTTGATGACACCCTCAACATACATGCTTAGAATAGCCTCGGTAGTGGACTCGTAATAGCGACGTGAACGCGGGAGTATCGAGGATGTATGCAAAGTTATGGTGTGTGTGTATGTGTGGATGGTTTTGTCGGGTTTTTCGAGGGACAATGACTCGGTTTCTACTTTGGGTTCGCTTAGGGTTGTAGTGTAGAGGGAAATGTATTGTGTAGAGGGAAATGTAGGGCTTAGGTTAGAAATGTAGGGTGTAAACCATTTGGCAAAACTGATTTTGTAAAGGGTTTGAGGGGGTATTTATAGAGAATACACCACGACCTAGGGTCACTCGATCGAGTGTCCTAGAAAACGGGTCTGTTCCAGATTTTTTGGCTCCACTCGATCGAGTGAGGTCAATCCACTCAATCGAGTGAGGTCAATCCACTCGATCGAGTGGATAGAGTTGGCGAGCCATTTTAGGAAATGGTTGACTTTTTGATTTTTTGAAAAATGTGTTTGGGCGCAAACTTCTAGAAGCGGACTTGGCTGATTTTGAGGACGGTTTCATCTTTGACCGGTTTTGACCCGGTCGCCAAAAGACGGTTTTTATTTTTGGTGTTGGTTTTGGTCCAAATTAGTCTCATTTTACTCGAAACGACCCACTGGGCCTGAATTTGAGGTTGGTTTTGAGAGATTTGTACTCCGCTAGATGTCCACGTCGGATATTATTGATTCCGATCCCAAATTCGAGTATAGTAAGTCACGTTTGCGTCCGATCATCATCGGGTGTTTTGCCGGGAACTGCCATAGACACTAGCAGGCAAAATGTGGGTGTCTACACTATGTCTTACATTCTTTTATGACCTGATCCAAATAATATCGATCCTAATCTAACTCTACTTGCTACTGGTGTGGACGTTCGTCCGCACCGCCCGGCACCCCGCGTGGGACAGACCAGGTTTCATCGCGGCGGCCACCCACGCGGCCCCATCCTGGTCGAGGGCTGGTCCGATCTCGTATACGGGGCGATGTTTCGGACCTCGATTCAGATGACGATTCGGACTTGTACTAGACAGGTGCATGCACCCGTGTTTCCGTTGGAATCGATCGAGTCGTGATTGTAAATGTCTAAAGGCCGATATGTTTGGTAAGGCGACCTTTTTAGCGAACCGAATTTCTTTCTGATTTGTGGAGTCGCCACCGAGTCAATTATGGGGACTCGGAAACCGTTCAAGTCAACTTTAATCCTTAGTCGGCTCAAAGTTGAGTGGCACGAGACCCAAAGATAAAGACTTGTACCCATAAGCACTTCATGCCTGGAATGACTCTCATTGCCAATGGTTTCGGACATCCGGAAACCGTCTATTCTTAATAAGGGGTGAGGGTACGTATTGGGAAGCCACCGTCCGCTAGACATTGACACCCAATCCCGCCCGCATGTAGCGGCCTCTACTAATCAATCGGGAGGCTGGTAACTTTGTTCCTTTGTTGTGACGGAAGTACTGTAATATCCATTGTGTTAACCCTATGTCTTAGATATGTCGGTTGTTTAAGGACAAGTAAGATTTGTCGTCGAAATAGTTGCGTTTAAATTCTCTGCATGCGATTTCACGTGACAAGCAGGCCATGAAAAGATGCACATAAGAGAGTAGAGGGTACTAAGTATTATACGTATTAGCAAATCAGGTTTAACGTGATAATACGGATATTAGTCGTTCTCGTGGTATACCTTACCTGGTATTCTGCATAAGATGCGTCGGCTCGGTATTAATATGGATGCATCAAACCGTGTACGATGAGCACTAGGACTAATAAGGAACCCAACCATCGCTTTGTTCAGTTTTAGCTTGTTTACATTTTGAATTTCGTGTTAGGTGATTTAGCATACGATTATAAAGTCATAAAAGCGGTAAATCATACAAAAGCGGTAAATGTGAATGTAAGTAAATCACAAAGTGAGCAGTTTCACCCTCAAAGTATACGCTAAACGAGATACGATGCGTAGATAGTTGAGAATGGATCTCGGGACTACTCGGGTCTATTTAGGGTGTTTTAGTGTTTATGGTCGAAGTTGAGATGTTACGTATGTTTATAACGTGCCATGGACCTAATGTCCATGTTTAACATTATTGAAGTGTATAATAAAAGTACGGAAATATAAAGTTTTGTTTAGATGACAACCTAGTGACGGTTCGACTTCGAGGCGGATCCTCCTAGCTTGGTGATTTCGGTAGAGTTTCATTCGTTACGGCTGGTTTTGCGATTAATCCGGCAGAGCTCCGCTGCTCTAGACTCGGGGTTAGCTAGTCGAACACAAGCTCCTCGGGATCGAGTGGGGTACTCGAAGGTGAGGGGTAGCTGATAAGTGTAGTTTGTAGTGTCTATTTTACTGTGTTTTGGTCCCATTTTCCTTGTGGAATTGCTCCTTGGGAGCGGTTTATGGGTTTCTTATGCTTCCTTTAGTTCGTTTCAGGTTCCCGAGACCGATTTGGAAGAGTTGGAGCGATTCTGACTCGATACATACATATTTTGGAGCCAACGAGATAAAGGAACGATGACTCGAGGCCTTGGAATCGACCCCGAGACCTTGGGACCCAATCCCGAGCCTCCGAGACCCGATCCCGAGTCCCGAGAATCGAGGAGAATCCCATGAGAGGCAAGGAAGGACCAAAAAGCTCTTAAGGGAGGCCTACAAGACCCATCCCGGTCGGGAAGGCCTCATCCCGATCGGGATGGGGTGTACAATTGAAGAGGTTACTGTGAGGAGCCCGTCCCGGCCGAGACCAAGCCGTCCCGGTCGGGACCACACCGTCCCGGGCGGGACCAATCCGTCCTGGGCGGGAAGGAGCAGGGGCTGCGCGAGACTTCTTTGTTTCTTCTCCCTCATTCTTGTACCCATATATATACTTCCCCCTTGTAATGTTAAGACATCTTATCATACCCTAGACTAATTTAAGCCTCCATTAGACTTTCAAAACCCTAGATTAGAGTTCTCATATTAGTTTTAATCTTCCTTTAATTATTAGTTAATCTTTGTAATTATTTCTTGTATTAAGAAGTTCTTGAAGATTGTTCCAAGATTGACAACCTTGGGATTCTATTTGGGTTCTTATTTATACAAGATTGCATCTTTTCATCTTCTTAGTGTTGGTATAATCATCTCTACTCTTAATCTTGTTTATTTAATCTTGTTTGAATCCTTTCATATTGTTATTGTTATTGTTCTTGTTATTCATTATGGATGTATGTTTTGTGGTATTGATTTCTCTTGTTATTGTTAGTTTTCTCTTCACCATGAGTGAGTAGTAATCTTGTGGGGTTAGTAGGGGGATTAGGGGTAGATTATGGATGATTAGGGTTGATTAAGGGAAAAGGGTGAATCTTTGTTGTTAGTCACATTGTGGACATTCTATGTGTTTGTTGATATGCTTGTATGAGTTGTAGTGGCCATGCTTCCCATACTTGTGCTCATCTTCTCATTGTTTGTCTATTATGTGGAAATGTTGAGAATAGTTTAGTCGCGAGAGCGCGGACTAGGGTCTAAGTTGCGAGAGCCCAGACCCACCTTGACATCGGTCTAAGTTGCGAGAGCCCGGACCGACTCTAGTAACTAGGAGACACCTATACCCTTGATCACCCCAATTACCCTTCTACTCTTATGAACCCGACCTACCCCACTTTCTTCCTTATTTGAGTTCATCTCCTTAGTTAGCCATAGTTTACTCTAGTTTACTTGTTAGTTCATCATTAGTCTAGTTCCCACTTCTCCTCCACCATAGTTTTCCGTTTATCGCCTCTTTGTGTTTGTTTGGTAGCATAGTCTCGTTTGTAGGCCGACCTAGTCTAAACTTTACAATACCGTCCTCGTGGATATGATCCCGACTTACCCTAGCTACCCACTAGGTGTAATCGGTAGTTTATTGACGGTTAGGGACGTGACGAATCCCTACCATCAATTTGGCGCCGTTGCCGGGGACGGTGCATTGTTTGGACTTAGTTTGCTTATTTCTAGACTTAGTTACCCTTCTTTGTGTTCTCCCTTCTTTGTGAATATTTTCTAGTTTCTCTTCTTTTCTTTGCTTTATTTTCTCTTTGTCTCTAGTTGTGCTTGTCTATTGTCGTTGCCTAGTGCCCATAAAGCACTAGGTGTTCTCACGTTTGTTCTAGTGTGTAGTGTATGCCTGGGAGGGGAGGCGACTTCTATCTCTTTAATCCAGAGCCGGAGAGACTCTTTCGAGCCTTTCGCCAACGGAAGATTAATCGGGTTAGGATCTCTCAACCAAGTGCAAGCAATACTCATCAAGGGCAAGCTCAAGGAGCCGACTTTAGCGAGTCACCTCGAGAGACGGTCGGAGGGACCTTCATCAATCCCTTCGGTAACTCTTCTTCTCCTAGTTCCCCCTCTTCATCTACATCAACACCGTCTATACCACCATCTTCTCCCTTATATCCAATCATGCCGAAGTTTTCATCCCACTCCACTTTTACCGAGTATGTCTTGCCGGGACCGAGTGCATTACCGGAAGCCTATACCGGGAATTTTGTGGCAAAGACTCAATTTATCCAACTTGTGGAGAGGAGCCCATTTAGTGGTTTGCCCACCGAAGACCCGCACCAACACATGGAGACCTTCTCCGATTATTGTGACGCTATATCTCAAACCGGGGTTACTCAAGATCAAATTTGTTGGGTACTTTTCCCGTTCTCTCTTATTGAAAAAGCGAAGCAATGGATCAAGAGTCTCGATAGGGCAACCATGGGTATCGACACTTGGAAAAAGCTTGCCTTGGCGTACTACCAAAAGTTTTACCCTCCGGAAAAGACGAATTTGCTTAGGGCCTCCATCACCGGGTTCCAACAAAGGGATGAAGAGAGCCTATATGAAGCTTGGGAGTGGTTTAAGTCTTTGGTAAGATCGTGCCCTCATCATGGACTCTCACAATGGTTCTTGGTGCAACAATTTTGGAATGGTCTTTATGAGGACTCGAGAGCTATTCTTAACATGGGCTCCAATGGTAGGTTCACCGAGGTCGATGACGACCAAACTTGGGCGAGAATCGAAGAGATGGCGGTGCATAATTCGCAATACTCTAGGCCTAGGAAGGCACATCGAGGAGGCATGCATGAGGTTGATGCTATCACTAAGTTAAGCATTGACCTTGGAGCTCAACTAAGAACTCACATGGAGACCATTGACAAGAAGCTCCAAAGCCACCTCAACCAAGTTCAAAGCTCTAGTTCCTCCAACCAACACTCGATTCATGATGTTAATGCTTTGGGAGTTGTACCCCCTACTCCTTACTTTGGGATGTGCGATACTTGTGGAATCGTTGGTCATGATCCTATGAATTGTAGAGGAAGCATTAAGCAAGTAAACGCCTTTCAAGCGTTCAAGCAAGGTGCCTCCTACTCTAATCAATACCAAGCTTCCAATTAAGTCCCTCAACAACAAGCCTTTCAACAACAACATCGTCCCTATGTTCCACCTCCCTTAAGGGACAACAATCAAGGTTACCAAGGTTATATGGGTAATCCAAGACCCTTCAACAACTTCAAGCAAAATAACCAAGGTAACTTTCACAACAACAAGCAAGGGTTCCAACAAGGGAACTTCACTCAAGGTGGTTTCCAAGGAAACCAAAATTTCCAAGGACAACAAAACCACAAACAAGGGTATCAAAGCTACAAACATGGCAACAATCAAGGCCTTGATCAAGGCAAGTCTCATGGGTTCCAAGGGAACCATCAACAAGCAACTCAAAATCAACAACAACAAAGCAAGCCTAGGAGTCGGTCTCCTACTCATGATTA
This sequence comes from Agrostemma githago, assembly GCA_958450325.1. NCBI lineage: Eukaryota > Viridiplantae > Streptophyta > Magnoliopsida > Caryophyllales > Caryophyllaceae > Agrostemma > Agrostemma githago. The sequence continues at coordinate 20,305,405 of OY288250.1, forward strand.
TGGCATTCCTCTCGCCATCACCGACACTCCACATAATCCATCATCCCCACCTCGGGATTTTAACATTCAAAAGACTTTGATGGAAATACAAAGAAGCAATCAAGATCTGCAACAAAGTCAAATGGACATGTCAAGAAACCATCATGAGCTCTTCACTTATATTCAAGGGAAAAACGCGACGATAGATGCCCGTATGAAGATACTTGAGACTCAAGTATCTCAACTCACTTCGGGGAGCTCCTCAAGGTAAAAGGGGCAATTACCTTCTCAAGGTGAAACACCGACATTTGAGCATGTAAATGCTATCACCACAAGGAGAGGTACATCCTATGAACCCCCTTCATTTCCTAGTGAGCAAGAGCCAATGCAAGAACCGACAAAGGAAATGGCATCTCCAACTAAAGAAGAATCAAGCTTTGACAATCCAATGGAGGAACAAGTTTTATGGGAAGTTGAAAAACCCCAAGAAGACAACCCTCCCCCACTTCAAGAGAAAGACAAGGGTAAAAGGAAAGTGTCCTTTGAGGAGTCCACCCCTATTGAGCAAAGCAAGTACCAAATCAAGTTACCTTACCCATCAAGGCAAATGAAGACTAAGGTGGACACTCAATACGACAAGTTCCTTAGTATTGTGAAGAAATTGGATGTTAGTGTCCCGTTTACCGAGTTACTTACCCAAATCCCGGCATATGGTAAATTCATGAAACAAATCTTGGCTAGGAAAAGGTCCATCGACAAGGAAGAGACGGTAGCGTTCACGAGGGTGGTGAGCGAGCTTATTCAAGGTTCCACGCTTCCGAAGTTGAAGGACCCGGGTAGTTTCTCTATCCCATGCACCATCGGCAATTACAAGATCGAGAGAGCTATGTGTGATTTGGGCGCGAGTGTGAGCATTGTTCCCTACACCATTTGTGAGCGATTAGGGATGACAGAGTTGAAATGTACATCCATTACACTCCAAATGGCTGATAAATCATTCAATCGACCATTAGGGATGCTAGAGGATGTGCCGGTTAGAATTGGGAAGTTCTTCATTCCGGTCGACTTCATCGTGCTCGATATGCCGGAAGATGCCAACACTCCCATCATCCTTGGGCGCCCATTTCTACACACTGCCGGTGCTATGATCGATGTGAAGAATGGTAGGATCACATTTGAGTTAGGCGAGGAAAAGATAGTGTTCGACCTCCAAGGCAACACTTCGCCTACTAGCGATGAGTCATGCAATATGATCCAAGCCACGAAAGATGTCGGTCTAGGGAGTGAACCGGGACAAAGCTTGAAGAAGTACTCTTATGTACTTGATGATGATGACTCCGAGAGTGAGGAGGATGAGTGCCCATATAATGGGTTGGATGACAAGTGCAATGACGAGGGGAAAGATGAGCCGCCCTTGGGGCCACATGAGGACCGGTGGACGTTTGGGTATATCCCGAAAGACCAAAAGTTCAAGTTCAAGCCGTTGAACTTGGAAGATCGGGATGCCCCGGGAACGTCAAAGCAAGGCCATGAAGAGTCTTGGTTTGTGGACGGTTATATCTCGAGCCTAATTGAAGACTTTGCTAGGGCCTTCGACTTGTTCCTACGTGCCCTTGATGGAGATGGAATTGGTAATCGTTGATGAAAAAGATTGAAGAAAACACCATCTTGGTTTGACGGAGTTCCACAAGAACCGTCCCATTGTATATATTTCTTACTTGTAGTTAGTTTGAGTTTTGTGACATTCTTGTTGTTTGGATTGATTGATGAGCGTAGTGAGGGAGAGAATTTAATGTGTGTTGGAGCTTTATTGATAGGTGAAGTGCATGCGATTCCTAGAAAGGAATGATTGATGAAGGAGTTTGGCTTGCGAGCGAGGAAGTCGGTTTTTGAAGCTTACGATAAGCTTTTGGGTTTGGGGAAGGCCAAGAAGACTCATCCCGACCGGGAAGAGGGCTTCCCGACCGGGAAGGATGAGGAATCCTGACCGGGAAGGAGCCATCCCGATCGGGATGAGGGTGCAGAAAATCGGACTCACTAGAGTGCATTCCCGACCAGGACGAGAGCTTCCCGATCGGGAAGGGTTTATCAACCCGATCGGGACCATCCATCCCGACCGGGATGGTCCCCTTTAGGCGTTTGACTCCACCCATCAATTATACCCCCTCCCAACCTCCCTACTCCTCCTTACTCCTATCATATCACCCGTACACCTCACCTTACACCGAAATCCACATAAATTACCCCGACCGTGAGTCCTTCTTGAGTGTGAAGCGAGATGGCAACCGAGAAGACAAGCGACGAGCCTATAATGATCATTGAGACGATGGAGCAAGTGAGTTACTAGCCGCTCGGTTTGGGTAACTATCCTTACTTTCCCGTCTTTTTATCGCTTGTTTTTCATTGTTTGCCCCCTTCCCTTGAGTCATAGTATCTTAGTGGCCTTCGAGGCCATAGTATGATTGCTCCCGACTCTCGACGACGTGATTGCGTCGAGAGTCAATCGAAAAATCCAATATACAAGATTTTCACCACTTTTTAGGAGTTAGTCGGATTTGGACGGAATCCGGGCTAGGTGACTTGATTACACCTAGCCCTCCCCTCCCATTTCCTTTTATTTCTTTCTTTTATTTTCTTCCCCCTTCCATATCTTTTCTTGTCTCGGCCCATGGTGACTTGACTACACCCCGGCCGGACGCCTTCTACCCTTTTCTCCACTTTTCTTTTTGATTTTTTGCGTTATTTTCGTAGTTTTTTTTCCTTTTCTTTTGTCTCTCCGCACACTACGATTGAGCATATGAGGACATTGCTCGGTTTAAGTGTGGGGGAGCGATATTCTATCGTAGTTAGTTTTATTTTTTCCTTTTTTCAAAAAACCTTTAAAAACCCTAAAAATTTGAAAAAAAATTCACAAAAATCAAAAAAGATTTTCTTTTGTGTGTTTTTCTTTTGTGTCTTTGTGTCGTATATTTGTTTTGTGTGTGTTTTGCCTCCCTTTTCCTTATAGGTTGCTTAATCACCGTTGTTTGGAAAGCTTTGAAGACATCCGGTAACATCTTCTAACCCTCTTTCCCTCTTTATTCCTTGTGATGCTTGGAGAAGGTTGTGTTCAGGTGTGCTCGGGTGGAGCTTGTACATACTTGTGGTGGATTTGATGACTTGTTTAGGAATTTCGGGGTGGTGTGTGCTTTGTTTTGTGTTCGTTTTGTTTTGTTCTTGTTTTGTTGCTTTTGCTTCTTTTTCTTTCGTTCGTTTTCGTCTTGGCTTTGTTTTATGTTGTGTTAGTTGTGCCTTGTGTGTGTAAACCGTTTTCGAAAACCCGGTTTAGAGGCTAGTGTGTGAGTGTGTACTTTCCCTTCCTAGTAGTGTAAATCGAGTCTTGGACTTTAATCTAGTAGAATGACCCTTAAATCAATGATTTCGTTGGTCCTTTACCTTGAGTCCACTTAGCTTACTAGGGATTTACTACGGGATTTGCACCTTTGACCATTATGACCACCCACGGTGTGAAAAGGCCTTGGTTACCGAGTCTCGTCCCTTAGGTGACCGTGTTTAGGATCGTTTGATTAGTCCAGGTTTTCCCCTTTTTTGTGGGTTTGAAGAGGGATCGCGACCCTCGACTCACCCATTTCCCTACCTCCTACACATATCACACAATAAATTGTAATTTGTTGATTTCAATCTTTCTTGTTACACATTGAAATGCCAAAAAGCCAAATCCTGCCAAAAAGGGCAAAGAAAAGAAAAGAAAGAAAAAAATGAAAGAAAGAAAAGAATGAAGAAAAAGAAAAGGCACAAAAGCCAAAAGAAAATAGAAAAGAAGAAAAAGAAATGGCATGGCAACAAACAAATCAAAATGTCGAAAAGAAAGAAAATGCCAAAAGAAAACCTGTCTCACAAAAAGAAATCCCCACAAAAATAAGCCTTTTTCGGACTTTTGCCGTGAAGAGCCTACCAAAGGACCGAGTCCCGAGGAAGGATGATAGCGACATTAGTCGGTCTTCCCTCATTTTGCATGTTTTCCACCTTTTTACTTGGACTAGTTAGGCGGTTTTGGACACGGGACGACCCTCTTGGCTCACGCTAAAGGGGGCGGGGTCTCACTTACCTATAGTGTCGACTAACACCGTGGTTCTTCACTTTTCCACTCCGCCGATCGTCCCGTAGTACGTTTTTAGAAAGTTAGGAGGACCTAGGTAAGTTACCAACGTTTTTGTTGCTTTATCGTCATACTATTAGGGTTTAGTCCACCTTGGTTTGTATTGCTAGATTGGGAACGTTGTCACTTACCTCGAGTCCTAAACCGGTGCTTCTTTCACCACTTTTGAGGGAAGTGGTATTTCTTTTGTTTTGGGTGCAACCGTCTAAGTGTTTGTTTGTGTGTTTTGTGTCCGGTTGCATCCGCGGTTTTGTCGCAAGACCCGACTTGCCTTGCGGAGTGCACTTTTCCTCTAAGTGCACTCGCGTGAGTTGAAAGGGCGTAGGGTGCGCTAATACCCATTCGGCTAGTAAAGTAGTTAGTATGTGCTTACTCGAGGGCGAGTAAGGGTTAAGTGTGGGGGAGTTGATAAGTGTAGTTTGTAGTATCTATTTTACTGTGTTTTGGTCCCATTTTCCTTCTGGAATCGCTCCTTGGGAGCGGTTTATGGGTTTCTTATGCTTCCTTTAGTTTGTTTCAGGTTCCCGAGACCGATTTGGAAGAGTTGGAGCGATTCCGACTCGATACATACACATTTTGGAGCCAACGAGATAAAGGAACGATGACTCGAGGCCTTGGAATCGACCCCGAGACCTTGGGACCCAATCCCGAGCCTCCGAGACCCGATCCCGAGTCCCGAAAATCGAGGAGAATCCCATGAGAGGCAAGGAAGGACCAAAAAGCTCTTAAGGGAGGCCTACAAGACCCATCCCGGTCGGGAAGGCCTCATCCCGATCGGGATGGGGTGCACAATTGAAGAGGTTACTGTGAGGAGCCCGTCCCGGCCGAGACCAGGCCGTCCCGGTCGGGACCACACCGTCCCGGGCGGGACCAATCCGTCCTGGGCGGGAAGGAGCAGGGGCTGCGCGAGACTTCTTTGTTTCTTCTTCCTCATTCTTGTACCCATATATATACTTCCCCCTTGTAATGTTAAGACATCTTATCATACCCTAGACTAATTTGAGCCTCCATTAGACTTTCAAAACCCTAGATTATAGTTCTCATATTAGCTTTAATCTTCCTTTAATTATTAGTTAATCTTTGTAATTAGTTCTTGTATTAAGAAGTTCTTGAAGATTGTTTCAAGATTGACAACCTTGGGATTCTATTTGGGTTCTTATTTATACAAGATTGCATCTTTTCATCTTCTTAGTGTTGGTATAATCATCTCTACTCTTAATCTTGTTTATTTAATCTTGTTTGAATCCTTTCATATTGTTATTGTTATTGTTCTTGTTATTCATTATGGATGTATGTTTTGTGGTATTGATTTCTCTTGTTATTGTTAGTTTTCTCTTCACCATGAGTGAGTAGTAATCTTGTGGGGTTAGTAGGGGGATTAGGGGTAGATTATGGATGATTAGGGTTGATTAAGGGAAAAGGGTGAATCTTTGTTGTTAGTCACATTGTGGACATTCTATGTGTTTGTTGATATGCTTGTATGAGTTGTAGTGGCCATGCTTCCCATACTTGTGCTCATCTTCTCATTGTTTGTCTATTATGTGGAAATGTTGAGAATAGTTTAGTCGCGAGAGCGCGGACTAGGGTCTAAGTTGCGAGAGCTCGGACCCACCTTGACATCGGTCTAACTTGCGAGAGCCCGGACCGACTCTAGTAACTAGGAGACACCTATACTTTTGATCACACTACTACAAAACATCAAATAGACAACTCCTAATAGACATCCAATATTCTTAACCACGGATGTATGATATATATACATCTGTTTTCTTTAAGAAACAGTTGTCTTTATAGGATAATAGACAACTAAGGTGGAGGACAACAGTTGTCTATATAATAGACAACTGTTGTCTTCAACCTCAGTTGTCTACCGACCTATTATAAGTTACTCCATATGACCCAACTAAAAACAACCCAAATCCAAATCACATACAGCTACTGAAACAAAATATCTAAAATAATCCCAAAATTGAGGCAAACCCTAAATCGACACAAACTGTGAACCAAAATGGAAATGACCCCCCAATCGAAATCCCTCGACGCTCCGGCGAAATCTCCAACCCTCCAACGAAATCCTTCGCCGTTGATTCCCTTCTCTGTTCATCGTCGTTCGCTGTTCATCGGTTTCACATTTTCATTCGTTTCAGTTCATCGGTTTCACATCTCCGTTCTTCGTCCTTCGCCCTAAATCGTCGTCTCTGTTGTTGTTACTCAGGTATTCCCTTCGTTCCTTCTTCTCCTTCTTCTTATTTCATTTCTTGGTGTGCCTTGCTCCTCTTTAAAGTAAACATATGAACAAATGTGGATTCATAACTACTGAGTGAGTAAAAAAAAGAATAGGGAGTACTGTAACTTTCAATTGATTAGTACTCCGTAAAATAATTGGTTTGATTCAATTGATTTTAAATGCTACAGTACCACCTGTGTTGATTAGTAAGGCTGGCTGTATGTATGTATGTGTTGAATGCCTCCTCATTCTCATCCTCATGAAAACACAAGTACTACTCTGTAGTGAGTAGAAAATATTATACCCCCTTGGCTTGCCTCTTCCTCATCTACTCTATTATACTGTGTAAAGAAAGTGAAATTGAAGGTGTTCGTTGGTGTTTGCTCTATCTGTGTCTTGACTCCTGCCTTTTGTTTCACTTCTTTTATCAATACACACACTAGTGTTTCTATTTACTACTAGCGGTTTGGCATATACTAGTAGTAGTAGTAGTATAATTCTGATGATTTGGTAGTAAAGACCGGCTTGCTGTAAGAAGCATTCCTGAAATTACATCATTCTTATGACATCCCCAGCTTATGACTCAGTCACAGGTCAACCATTGTAAGAATAGATGAAGACAGGAATATATATATATATATATATATATATATATATATATATATATATATATATATATATATATATATATATATATATATATATATATATATATAGTAGTATGCAGTGGATAGATATTCATATTCTACCTCGGTGTGCCTTGTTCCAGCAAGTAAAACTCGTGTTGCTTCATAATGTAAATGTGTTGCTTTATTAGGTTCAAAATTAACATATAAGTCTACATTGTTACGAGTCCGCTGTTATGGAGTCTACATTGTTATGAGTCTTATCAAATACAAGGTTGAGCGTAAGAAAAACAAAAACACTATTTGCTCACTTATGTTGGTACATTGCATTTGTAGTGAGTTGTAAATAGGTGAAGAAACAATAATTTTGATGTAGGGGGCGTATGTACGGCGACTTGAATTTGTGATTATCTAGACAAATGTTGGTTGTTTCAACCACACTTTTGTCTTCTTCAAGAATAACTAGGTATTATAGTTACTTGCTATCATATAATTATACATCAAATCAACAATAATTTGGATGATATTGCATCTTCTTCAAGTAAAGTGTATGTCCACTTGGGTTAATTGACTTAATTCGTCCTCTTTCGACTATTTACCTTTTATATTATTTGTGAGTAGTATTTTAATCAATGATGATCAAATAATTGGGACAGAGGGTCGGAGGGATGATCATGTAACGAAGAAGTGGGACAGTCATGACTCATGAGACTCGTACTCGATCATGACCAAAATGTACCTAGATTCGAATTCAGGCAGCATCGGAATCATTGTCTATACCTTCTTTTAAAAAACACCATTGATTCACTTCATTGCCCACTTGGAAAGTCTGATTTAATTGATCAAACACCTGCTGAACTATATACTTTAGGGAGTTGGGCAATTTAGGGAGTTGTCACGTATTTTTTTTCATATATACTCCATCGGGACATCGATCTTTAGGAAACGAAGATTTATTGGCTATGTTGGCATGATGAATAAGAAGACCATTTAAATCAAACACTAGAAGCTTCTTTTTAGGGACAAGATGAAGCCTCTCTAATTCAAGAGAACAGTGTACATCTTCGTTTTCGACTTCTGTTTCTTCTCTTTTACTGTGCCAATAACTTGAAAATTTATCATTTTTATCCATGCATTTCCATTTTTCTTGCATCGAAGAGATGTCATCTGCCATTCTTCTCCTCGCCAAGAAATGAAATGAGTTCAGACAAGTGTCTTTTAATTTTCTCTACAATTCTCCTGTACAAAGATATTACTCGTATTTATACTGTGCATGGATGACTTTTGCGGCTATCAATATTAGCCCTAGAGATCAGAGATGGCAGACAGCCTGAAACAATATGAATGAATGATACTCTTTGAAACAATAAAGAGTACTTCGTGTCTCTTCGCCTTTACTATTCTCACGCTCCTATTGGTCTTCAGATTGCTATGCATACCTCTCCACATTCTACCATCTACCAGGGGCGGAACTGGGGCTTCGCTTGTAGGGCTATAACCCGACTACCCTTTGAGAAATACTCCATATAATTTAAAGTGCAGTCCTACCGTAGTGATATTATAGCTTAGTTGGTTGTGAGTGTCACATTTCTCCCCGAGGATCCAGGTTTGAAGCTTGGTATTTACAGTTCTTAGTTTTTTACTGTCAGCTAATCAGCTTGGACGACCCAGGTTCGAACATTGGTATTTAAGTCTTACCGTTTTTTTACTGTTAGCTAACAGCTTCCCTGCCTCTTGTTACCAGTATTTTCTACACAAATTTCCATGATAGATGGTCTCATAATCGTACTGCGGGATCATCTCACATGCGAGCTCCAATATTTTCTATTCATAGTCATTTGGGTATACTCCGTAATATTTAATTACGGAGTACATCACTTTAGATGATATTTTTATGTTGACCTCCGTATTTGATAATAATAGTTGATATTCACCACGATACTATGTCTCGAGCTCAACTGTTTTTAAAGACATGGTTCGACTGTTGGTAAACTTAGCCCGAGATACATTTCATTCCTGGGTCCGCCCCTGCATTCTACCACGACCACGAGTACTTTGTAAGTCCAATCAGAGATTGCCTTGAGTAAATACGTATTTTGATAATTTTGTGTAAATACGTATTTTGATTAATAATCATTGTCTATTCCTCCTTTTGAAAAACACCATTAAGTACCAAACACCTGCAGACAACTCCTTACATTGCCCACTTAGAAAGTCTTAGCCTAGTGGATTTAAAACTTTACTTAATACGTGAGTTCATCTCAATATATATTACTATAGATAATTTTTTCATTTTTACTTATATTTCTTCTTTAATAATGACTTAACTTTTCTTTTATCCGTGATAGGTCTATAAAAGTGTATGGCTATAGAGGGGTACAAGGAAGAGTTCTCAAATACCGCAGTGGGTGAAAGTTAATGTATGTACTTATTTAAACCTCGTATATTATATGAAAGTCGTCTGGTGCATCTGAGCTTTACTTTACTTTGGTTCTAAAGTTCTGATGTCCGAAAAAAAAAGTGATTCATGGAAATCACTTTACAAAGCATCTTTCTTGCACTTTGTACTTTTTATGGGAATTACTTGCTTGAAGGTCCCTTAGATGGTTGCCTGTTGCACATAAAAACGCCACACGTTCTTAAAATTTCTGTCTTTCATGTTTGTAACTTCTACAGGTCACTAATATCCATGTACCTCAGCGGTCGAGTGGTCGACTAATTGTACATATACCCCCTCCGTCTCACTCAATAGTTACTTATTGAGAAAGACGGAGGGAGTATGACCTAATTATGGGAGCTGCAATTGGGGCAGTGGGGAATTGTGTTAGGCAATTGGGGCAGGGATTTTATCAAGTATAGCTTTCGACTCAAGTTTGGTTGAAGACGGTCCAACTCGCTCCTGTTTTTTAGTCCTGCCAGTATGACAGCAAATGTTGTCAGCTTGTTGAGTATATGTGTAATTGTGTATTATTTTGCAACTCAAATGGATGATGAAAAAATGAGGCTTATTTAAACCTCGTATATAATGTATGTACTTATTTAAACCTCGTATATTATATGAATCGTTTGCTTCTATGATGAAAAAATGAGGCTTGTGATTGTGTTGATTGGTTCAATCTGGGTGATTTGGGATACGACTCTTACACTTTGTTATACTTGTTGCAATCTAGTCGGCTCCTCATGCTCGGAAAACAGAGTGCGGTTATTACGTGATGAGATATATGATCGAAATTATCACTCGTTCTGATTTGAAGAGAACCGTCAATGAGGTAAGACTTGGGTTTTCACACTTTCTCTTATGTCAATCATTTGTTTTATGCACATAATTGAAACAAAATAATTAGTTCATTTATATTATTGATTTTGTAGCATTTCAACGATATGATGCCATATTCTCAAGAAGATATTGACGAGGTTCGTGGATTATGGGCGGATTATTTTCTTAATAATTAGTCGTATATGATGCATCAGATTACCTTATGCGGAAAAGGTGTTAGTTGGATTATGGTTTTAGGTACTTTTGGACATGGATAATGATTTTACGTATACCTTTTTGATTTTGGATGTTGGATAATGATTTTATGTATCTTTTGGATGTTGGATTTTATAAAAATGTAACTTCTTTTGTTAAATTATTCGCTATGGTATTCCTTTTTTATGGTTTGTTAATATGTACGTATTTAAGAATTATTAAAAAAACATAAAATATGTATACGTATATAAGAAAATATCTATATATACGTATTTCTGAAAACAGTTGCCTATTATGTATATAGACAACTGTTGTTTTAGAAAAACAGTTGTCTATATACGTAATAGACAACTGTTGTTCTAGAAAAACAGTTGTCTATATACGTAATAGACAATTGTTGTTTTACAAAAACAGTTGTTTATTAACCAATAGACAACTGTTGTAAAACAGATGTCTATGCTTAACTAATATACAACTCCAAACTACTCAACTGTTGTAAGTCAGTTGTCTATGGCAAAAAAAATAGTTGTCTATTTGATGTTTTGTAGTAGTGTCACCCCAATTACCCTTCTACTCTTATGAACCCGACCTACCCCACTTTCTTCCTTATTTGAGTTCATCTCCTTAGTTAGCCATAGTTTACTCTAGTTTACTTGTTAATTCATCATTAGTCTAGTTCCCACTTCTCCTCCACCATAGTTTTCCGTTTATCGCCTTTTTGTGTTTGTTTGGTAGCATAGTCTCGTTTGTAGGCCGACCTAGTCTAAACTTTACAATACCGTCCTCGTGGATACGATCCCGACTTACCCTAGCTACCCACTAGGTGTAATCGGTAGTTTATTGACGGTTAGGGACGTGACGAATCCCTACCATCAGTAGCGTCGATTCGCTTATCGGGACAACGATCGAGTGGATCGTTACTTAGGGTCGGAGTGCGAACCTATGTTAGAGAAAACTCGTAAAGAGTAAGAGGGAGAAGAGAAGAATGAATTGTGTGTGTCGAATGAATGAAACAAGGGAGGTATTTATAGTTGCGCAGTTCAAATCGTCCAAAAGGATGCCTGAGTCCAGGCGCACCAGAACTCAGGCGCCTAGGGTCGTGCACACAAAATGTAGGACGCCTGGTATGAGGTACCTGGGATTTTGAAGATCCGATTTTGAAACTTTCCAAAACGGAGAAGATGCGTGATATATTATGACTTGGGGATTAAGCTTTCCCCTAATCCTAGCGCGTCGCTATGCCGGGTGGGTTTCGGGTGTGCATCCCGAGGTTTGCTCGGCCCGACGCGTTGACTCGGGTTTGACTTTGCATATTTCGTGTCCGATTCGGAGTCCCGGTGTCGGAATTGACTCTAATTAGTGTCGACGCGATCGTAATGACACGACTTAGGCTTCCTTGATGTTAAATTAATTTTTCCGAGTAATTATTTGATCCGTTCTATAGAAAAACTATCTAAAGCATCGTAATCTCGTGTCGCGTTGCAGTCCGATCGTCATCGAGTGTTTGTTGGGCACTCCTGCAGCCACCAGGTCTAAATATGGGTGTCTACAGAAGACCCCACTTTGACTGAGGCTTGGACAATCAAGGAGAAAGTCAAAGTATAGCCGCCTAGGTCAATCGAGGATTACGACCTGGTGGCTGTCCGGTCGGGCTGTTTTAAGTCCGTTGGACTACGTGTTGAGGATCGTTAGCCAAGGCTTAGAAATCATACCTGACATCCTTGCCTGCGGTCGCTTATCGGAGCCCGGGTCCGTGCTTGCTATCTCGTCTTGGGTACGTTATGTTCATGGGCTTCAATTTTCGGATGCGTAAGAATCCGCTCAAATTTGACTGCCTTCTGAATGCTTATGACTCGTTGGGCATGAAAATGTTTGTTTAGCCTTCAGAATGCTTATTACTCGTTAGGCTCGAGAATACTTATTTTGCCCTCAGAATGCTTACGACTCGTTAGGCTCGGATTACCTTCAGGATGCCTATGACCCGTCGTGCTCAAAAATGTTTACTTATTTTGCCTTCGGAATGCTTATGACTCGTTAGGCTTGGGTTGCCTTCGGGATGTCTATGACCCGTCGGGCTCAAAAATGTTTACTTATTTTACCTTCAGAATGCTTATGACTCGTTAGGCTTGGGTTGCCTTCAGGATGCCTATGACCCGTCGAGCTCAGATTAAAAAAGTTTGCCTTCAGAATACTTATGACTCGTTAGGCTCAGATTGCCTTCAGGATGCCTATGACCCGTCGGGCTCAGATTAAAAAAGTTTGCCTTCAGAATGCTTATGACTCGTGAGGCTCAAATTGCCTTCAGGATGCATATGACCCGTTAGGCTTGAATTTTCTTCAGGATGCTTATGACCCGTTAGGCTTAAATTGCCTTCAGGATGCTTATGACCCATTAGGCTTAAATTGCCTTCAGAATGCTTATGATTCGTTAGGCTTAGATTGCCTTCAGGATGCTTGTGACCCGTTAGGCATAAATTGCCTTCAGAATGCTTTAGCGACTCGTTAGGCTCGAAAATGTTCGAATGCGCAAGAGTTCATTCGAACCTTAATTGCCTTCAGAATGCTTTAACGACTCGTTAGGCTTAAAAATGTTTGGATGCATAGGGGTCCATTCATGTTTGTATTGCCTTCAAAGCATTTAGCGACTCGTTAGGCTTAAAGCTTCGCAGATATTTATTTGTTTTAGTTAGATTAATTTTGCTTTGCGGATTTGTTTTGCTTTGCTCGGATTTGTTTTGCTTTGCTCGGATTTGTTTGCTTTGCTCGGATTTGTTTTAGTCTGAAATTTGACGTGGGTAAACTTTCTGGTGAAATAGAAATTTCTGAATTGTTTCATAAGTTTTCGGATTTGTTAAGTGAGTGAATTAATTAATCACTTTAAATCATCGTTTATCGTTAAAATCGTGTTTGTCGTTTAAATTCTCGAATTCTGGTGTTTTGTTTAAATCCGGGAAAAAATATGTTTCTGACTTTCATAATAAAATGTAATTTTATTATTTTTAGTACTTTAATAAAATGTTAGGAACGATAAGTTTTATTAATGGAATCGTTAATTGTGAAAACGAGTTTAAAAGACGGTTTTAACGGGATTTGTAAATTCTGGAATTTCGGAAATCTGGAAAAATTAGTAATTTCTGGAAAATGATTTTTAAGTTGAATGATAATTTTTGGATATTAATACTTAAATCATTTTGTAGTTACTATTTTTATTAATTGTTATTGTCGAGATTAGACGATTAACGAGAAAACCCTCTAAAAATCGAGTTTAAGGATTCTGGAAAAATTATTTTTCTGGACAGAATGTCCAGAAATGTGTTTTAACTATTTTACGTAATTTATTTACTTTTTATTAGAGTCTTTAATTACTAGTAATGATTTTTGGACAAAATTACGATTTATCGTTAAAACGATCCGTTTCACCTTAAAAGAATTATTTTTCCAGCCATTTTGAAAATATTTAAATCTGAAACGTTATGAGTTAAATCACCCCTTATTATATTCTAAATTTGTTTAAATGGTTTAATTAAATAAAAGACGTTAAAAGATTTAAATTGACATTTGCCGTGAAATCCTATTTAAAATCGTATTGTCGAAACTAATAATAGTTAGGGAATTTTAGTTTTGTAAATTTTGAAAACACCATGATTAGTACTATTAAAATGCTTAAGATATTTTTATCATTTTATAACACTTGTACGATATTTTAATAATCAGATTTTCTATCATGTGCCCATTGGGCACATGATAATGATACTAGTTGCATAGGTTAAGCATTATCCTTAGTTACCATTCCCTAATTAGTGGGATTCTAGTGATTATTTTACATCCATATAATATTCTTCTCTCTCCTTTCTTAATTACCATACCTTTAATCTAATCACTTTTTTTTATGCATACTTTTTCATTTAAGAAAAAAAATAGTAATTACTTTCATATTCCCTACCTTAAATCATCCAAGAAAAAAATTCAATTGACTACGATAATGGAGAACAATGCTATTGACGGTTCATATACGCAACAATCTATTCATGAAAGGTACAAACAAATTTTTTGGTTAATTATTCTTAATCATTGTCATTGTTATTATCAATGTGCTTCCTACGTAAGATGAATGCGTAATACGGAGTATAATTGTGATTCTTTGGTGATTAGAGTACACTCAATTAACAAAATAAAAAAAGTCTATCAACCTCTTAAACAATTGAGCAAGATGATGGTGCAAGATTAATTACTGTTTGTTTATATTACGAAAGTGAACTTGTTGATTTTGTTTGAGTAAGATGATTGGCCAATGATTATTATTACCTAGGTTTTATATTGCTCTTTTGAATATGTTGAGATTAATAGCAATTTTTTCCTTTAATGGTCTCATGCAAAATAGTTGTCTTCTTTTTTTGTTTAATTGGCTGATAATATCATACATAGTAGTTTATTGAATCATGGATTTTTTTTCTTTCTAATAATTATCCGGTACGACAGGTTGAATATTGTCAATTTTATTGATTTAAACGAGTTACCAGAGCATGAGATATGTGAGTCGGAAAGACAAGAAATGGTACTATTGGATAACAATGAACTTGAAAATGCAAGTGTAAAGTGTTTTGAACCGTTTATTGGTCAGTGTTTTCTAAGTGAAGAAGAAGCTTATAGATTTTATGATAATTTCGCGAGAAAAGAAGGTTTTTTCATTCGAAAAGGTCGGTTTTTTAATAAGAAGGGGGAAATGATTAGACGTGATTTTTTTGCCATCGAGAAGGATACCCAGATGAAAAATTGTTGATCCTTCTACACTACAAGAGAATAGGTGATTAGCAACTGATATTTACCGACCGACAAAGAATTAGTCGGCAATAAATGATACCGACCGATATCGGTCGGTATTTCTAAATTCGGTCGGTGATTTACCGACCGATGATTTCCAGTCGGTAATAATGTGTATCGGTCGGCATTAACGTTATTTACCGACCGATGTGGCGATAATACCGACCGATTTATATCGGTCGGTGAGTTTTCGAATTAAAAACCCAGCTGCCTTCATTCATTACATACTGATTTTTAACAACCAAAAAAAACGACTACACCCTAACCCTCCCCTTCGCGACAAAACCCGACCCAACCCCCGCCCTCCCCTTCACCTGCGCCACCGTCGCCGCACCGCCGCCGCTGCACCGCTGCCGGATTATCTTACCCATTCTCCCCAAAATCCCCAATTTCAACCTAGGTATGAATTTTAACTCAATTGTTTTGTTTAATTTTGTTTATATTTGGTTTATAATTGTTGTTAATCAAAGTATTTGATGAATTTAGGGTTAATTTAGATTAAAACTTGTTTAATTTAGGTTAGCCTATAAACTAGGGTCAAATTAGATTTAGGGTAAAACTTGTTTGTTAGATTAGGTTAGTGTAATTAGGTTAGTGTATTTTAGACTAGTGTATTTAGGTTAGTCTAATTTAGATGAAACTTGTTTGTTAGATTAGGTTAAATTAGATTTAGGTTGAAATTGAAATTTAGTTTAATTTAGGGTTAAATTAGATGAAAAATTGTTTAGTATAGTTTAGTTACAATAGTATAGCTCTCCCTATAGTCTTGGATGGTTGGATGGTTTAGTATAGTTTAGTATAGTTTACTTCACATAACTTGGATGGTTGCGATTTTGCCAACCTTGATTCCTTATTTCCTTCATCTTCTAGTGATAATAGTACACACATTTTAATTAATTAAGTAATTATTATGCACCAAATCATTAGTCTAATTAAGATCGATGTGAACGCATTATATTTATATTTAAAGTTAGTTGGTTGATGCCTAATTAAGTACCTAATTATATAATCCTAGGACGTTCATAATGGTTGGTTTTTCTATATTATTTCTTTCTTATTCCAATGTTTTATTAAGTATTGATCCATGAACAATTGTTTCTTAATTGAGGAGTTGGTTTTGTAATTGAGAATCTATAGATTATGTAGGCTGCGTCTAAAAAGAGGCCTAAGATTTTAATAGATGAGTGTATGTATGTATATGTTTGTAAAACATGTTTGAATTCAGAATGTGGGATGGTGTGTGTGATTATAGTATGGAGTAGTAAACAAGAAGCTATTAGAAAAATTAACTCAAAATATTTTAACCGAGTGGTTAAGACTAGGTACCCCTGAACAATAAGTCTCAGGTTCGAACTCTCTCTTCCTCCATATTGTAATGCGACTAAGTGAAGTTATTAAAAAAAATCATATATGAGGTTTACAGTTTATACTTCGTACCATTAGAGTAATAGCACGAGTTGGCTATATATCTCTATACGTATTATTTTTTGGTATAGAGAAGCGTGCACTTAGTTATATATTAGAATCGAACCTTCAACTAACCTCATGATTAGAGTAAAGAAATTCTTGCCACTTAAACTAACCCTTATTTAGTCTTAAGAATATATTTAATGTTGATTAGTATTCTTGTTTGGTTTGTAAGGTTGATTGGTAAGGTTAAGGTTAAATTAATACACCAATAACTCTTGAAATTTGTAAGGTTGATTGGTTTTATAATATATACTTCCTCCGTTCTATTTGATCTCCTCTCATCTCGCCTGCCTTTATTATTCTTCCCCTTTTTTTATCTTCGTAGTTTAGTATAGTTTAGTTGTTGCTCCGTAATTAAAAGTCCTGGGGACAATTCCTTTTTATAACAGTAAAATATGCATATTCATGTTACTCTCAAATGTTTTTAGGCCAACTAGGTACAATATGGTGTAATATGACTCAATCAAATTCAATAAAGAGTACTACGAATTTGAGTTTATAAATTAAACTAAGGGTAGATGTGAAAATTTAATTAAATAATGGGGGGGGTTAAGAATGAGATGGGATCATGGGAGTTATTTATGTCTACCCCTTACTCCATTTTTTTATGTTATTTAATTAGGTTTTCGTTTCTCTTATAGAAAATCTAATAATGACGAATACCGAAAGAAAATGGATGTACGAAAGGGTAGACGATAGAAACAAAGTTAAGTACGAGTTTATACTTGGGGTGGATGATTTTATTCTATATGCTAAGGAACAAGAAGAATACAAGACACATCAGATTCTTAGATGTCCATGTGCGAAGTGTGAAAATTTGAAGTACTTGAATGAGTATCAGGTGAAAGAGCATCTCTATAGCAAAGGGTTTACGCCTGGTTATACTAATTGGGTGTGTCATGGAGAACCCTTTTCTTTTATTAGTAATCCTAGTACTTCAACAAACACTAATGCTTTCAACGACCAACCTTATCGGGAGATGGTAGTAGATGCATTTGGAGACATAATGTTCGGCCGTGTTGAGGATTCTCCTTTGGGTGAAGAAGAAAGCCCCCACCATGATCAGAAAGAATTTTTTGAAATGTTAGAGGCCGCCGAGACACCTCTGTATCGTGGATGTGAGTCGTCATTGCTAGAAGTAGCTTCTAGGATGATTAACATTAAATGTGAGGACAACCTACCGGAAAGAAGTTTAGATAAGATATCTGCTTTGATCGAGGATATCATTCCACGAGATAATTTGATGACTCGCACATTTTATGACACTAAAAGGTTGCTTAGGGGCCTTCAAATGCCCTATCATAGGATCCATTCATGTCAGGACGGATGCATGCTACTTTGGAAAAAAGACTCCATGCTTGATAAATGTAAAAAGTGTGGAAAAGATAGGTACAAGAAGAAAACTTTTAGTGGGGCAGACATACCTTTCAAAGTCTTAACCTATCTCCCTGTAGCACCAAGGTTGCAACGTTTATATGCAACCAAGAACATCGCAAAAGAAATGAGATGGCATATAGAAAATCCACGTGTACCAGGGACCATGGCTCATCCAAGTGACAGTGAGGCTTGGAAGCATCTAGATTATATGTTTCCGGAGTTTGCTAGTGAGCCTCGTAATGTTAGACTTGGACTTTGCACAGATGGTTTTACACCATACGGTCAATTTGGTAAGTCGTACTCATGTTGACCGGTGATTCTCACTCCTTATAATCTACCCCCTGCATTATGCATGAAAAAACAATTTATGTTTCTATCTTTGATCGTTCCCGGGCCAAAAAATCCTAAGAAAAACTTGGACATATACATGCAACCTCTTATTGATGAATTGAAAGAGTTGTGGGACACGGGAGTGCTCACCTATGATGTGTCCCGGAAACAAAATTTTCGGCTGAAAGCATGTATCCTATGGACCATCAACGATTTTCCGGCTTATGGGATGCTCTCTGGGTGGGCTACTGCTGGCAAACTTGCATGTCCACATTGTATGAAAGACACCAAGGCGTTTTGGCTTCCACATGGAGGTAAAATGTGTTGGTTCGATTGTCACAGGCAGTTTTTACCCCTAGATCATGCATTCCGTTACAACAAAACTGCCTTTAGGAAGGGTAAGTGCGAGAATGATGAACCACCTCCGACATTGTCAGGATGCGAAATCTGGGAGACGATATCAGACTACCCGATGATAATTGATGGTACTGATCAAGAACTGAAAGAACTTAAGAACATGAAAACAGGGTGGTTCAAAAAGAGCTTGTTTTGGGACCTACCTTATTGGAAGCATTTGTTGATTCGACACAATTTGGATGTCATGCATATTGAAAAAAAAAAATTTTGAGCAATTAATTCATACAGTATTGGATAATAAAAATAAAACAGCTGACACCCATAACACAAGGAAGGACTTGCCCAAATTATGTAGTAGAGGTCACCTACACCTCAAGGACGGCCGCAAACAAAAAGCTCCCTACACTCTTGACAAACTGCAAAAAAAGATACTATGTGAGTGGATATGCAACTTGAGGTTTCCAGATGGATACGCATCGGATTTAGGTCGCTGCGTCGACCTACACAGTCTCACACTCCATGGTATGAAGAGCCACGATTGCCATGTGTTCATGGAACGGCTATTACCCGTTGCTTTGAAACACTTGCTGCCAACTAATGTGTGGAATTCAATTACCGAGATCAGCCAATTTTTTCGTGATTTGTGTGTCTCAAGCCTTACAACCCAAAATGTACAGCGGCTGGAGAACGATATTGCGGAGATCCTCTGCAAACTTGAGAAAGTGTTTCCACCATCGTTCTTCAATTCAATGGAGCACTTACCAATACATTTGCCTTACGAAGCAAGGGTTGGTGGGCCAGTACAATATAGGTGGATGTACCCTTTTGAGAGGTATAATTGTGAAAATACTCAACTTATTATTGTTTCTTAATCATTATATCATCATAATTGTGAAAATACTCTACACTATTTCAAAATGTAGGTTTCTTAATCATTTGAAAAAAAAAGTGGGTGATAAAGCACGTGTGGAAGGTTCAATTTGCAATGCTTTCTTAACTGAAGAAATATCAAATTTCTGTTCTCTATACTTTGAAGACCACGTAGACACAAAGGCTAAGGATTTGGATGTGGGCACGGGAGACGAAAATGATTCATCTTTACCCGAGCTCTTTCGAAAACACAAAGGTAGAGCTCTTGCTAAACCAAAACAGAGGTACTTGGACGAACAAGAGTTCGATCGTGCACATTTGTACGCATTATCAAATTGTGAACTACTAGGAAAATATGAACGGTACGTAAATAGTAACAGCTTACTTATTTATTTTAAAGTTAAAAGATGTAAATGTCACGACTAAATTGGATAATTACAGCTTATTTGAACAGTTCATTATGGAGCAACATCCACGAGCTAAAATGGATGAAGTTTGGACTACATATGAGAAGTTGTTTCCAAAATGGTTTAAAGGATATGTAAGTCTCAGTGTTGACATATTAGAATGAAATAAACTTTGAGCACGTCACATATGCACTAACACTCTACTACGCAATTAGGTAACTGAGATGAATGTCAAAGATGATGTGATTCAAGCCTTAGCATTTGGTCCTTCTAAAGAAGTAAACACTTGGCAAAGATATATGATTAATGGGTTTAATTTCCACACACAGAAATATGGGAAAAACAGAGCTACCATGAATTACGGGGTTTGCGTAAGTAATGTTAAAGGAAACGATTACCATGGCACTTTAGAGGAAATTATTGAGTTGAGGTATTGTGGGGAGAAGAGAATTTATAATGCAATCGTGTTCAAGTGTTCCTGGATGGATAATTCCACAAACGGTACAAGTGTTCATGGCCTTTATAAACTAGTAGAAGTTAATAGTAGGAGGAAGTATGGTAACTATGATCCTTTTATACTTGCCCATCAAGCTAGTCAAGTTTATTTTGCTCCATACCCAAACCCAAAGAAGGATAGAGATCATTGGTGGGTTGTTTTTAAGGGTCGGGCAAAGTCACAATTTAATGCACCAGTGGATGTCACGGTATTTCAAGAAGATGTGAGTAGTACTTCATTATTATCTGGTGTTGTTGCCGATGACGTCTTAGAAAGTTTTGGTGAAGGGGAGGACATGAAAGAGATGAACGAGATGGGTGATGATGTGATTGTCGAAGATGATAACATTGATGAGGAGGAGGAATTTGAAGATGAGTTTGAGGAGGAGGAGGAGGAGGAGGAGGATGAAGAAGAAGAAGAAGAAGACGATGATGATGAGGACGATGATTGCTAACTTGTATTTGTTTAGTCATTGAATTAGTGGTCGATCAACACTCATGGATAAATGCAATTATTATTTGTATATGTTTGTTTGGTTTTAGGCAAGATGATATTATTTGTTAAATGTTTTCAAGGATTTGCATTTGGGAAGTGTTATTTGCATATGTTTGTTTGTTTTGTCATTCAACAGATCATACATTTCAGAGATGGTTGGACGAGGCGGACGTGGACGCGGCGGACGTGGACGTGGACGTCGACCACAGGTGCAGGTCGACGAGCACGAGGAGGAGGAGCAGCAACAACAACAACAACAACAACAACAGGAAGATCTGGAAATAATTGCGATTAAGCCCAGTGGGAGATGGTATTGCTTATTCTATCATTATCGAAGTAGATGTAGTATATAATTTTTTTCTATACAAAAATCTAATTTGTGGCATTTGTGTTGATTAAGGTTTGACGACTCCGGTGTGGTAAGACGAGTAACGAAGTCGTTCAAGGGTTTCTACCATGAACCACATATGAACTACCGGGAGACCCCGACGACGGTGAAAGATAAATGGTTCGACAATTTTAGGGTATACATTCACTTTATTTTCCTTACATTCGAAGATATATAGTTATATGCACTTTTACTTGTTATTTGGATTTTTTCTTAATACGTAATTATTAAATTATGATCGGTCACAATGTCAGGGGTACTGTTCATGGGAGCCCGAGCATGAAGAGCGAGTTAGGGAGAGGTACGATGACGAATGTCGTAAACGGTTAAAGGACACCGTTAACGACATATGTGAACTGCGGAATGGCAAGAACAAGGCCTGCCCAGGGTGGATGGTGCCACAAGTCTACAAGGACTTGTTGGAGCGACGGAAGTCGAAGGCTTTCCAGAAGAGATCAAGGACAGCTGCCGCAAATAAAGCTTGTGCACAGCCTGGCCCTAGTCATCACGGGGGGTCGATCAAGGCAACGAAACATGCATCCAGGCTGGTAATGACAAAATATATTAAAATATTCCATAATGTTTTTATTAATATTTTTTTTAAGATGATAGATATAATTTGTCTTCTTAGATGGAGCAACTGGGTGGTAGGAGGCCCAGTGCGGCGGAGCTCGCGGAAGCCATGCACTCTAAGGTTGTCGACGGTAAAAGAGTTTTTACCAGTCAAACGGCAAAGGAGACATTTGTAAGTGTTAATTTAGTTAATTATAGAGATTATCTTAAAATTCCTTAATAAATTAGTTATAACTTGTTCCTAAACATTACCTTCCTCTGTTTGCTAATAGGAACGATTTGAAGAGCTCAAGAAAAAGAACGAGGAGGAGGAGAAAGGAAAAGAGGACGACGAACTGTGGTTCGAAGCGGCCAAGGGCTTCAAGAAGGGCCACGTATACGGAGTGAGATCCGCCGGCCCATTGTACTTCACCCCCCCTCAACAGAATAAGGGGAATGCTTCGAGCTCCTATCATCCCGGTATTCTTGTACAACAAGAAAAACGGGCAGAAGAATTTCAAAACAAAATTTTGGAAGCCTTGGAGAAGGAGAAAGAAGAGAACAGGCGCTTTAGAGAAGAGACCCGGGAGCTCATGCAACAACAACAGCAGCTCATGTCAGCGCTTAACAAGGTATTACAAACTCAGAACTGTCAACCGTTCAACCACACTAACTTCCGTAATCCGAACGATGATAATTCGGGAGGTGGTGGAGTTGGGGGAGCCGGGGTCGGTTTTCAAGTGTAGCTTCAACCTCTAATTGATTACTCTTTTAAGTTGTGTTAACTTTGATTTCTCTTCCAAGTTGTTTAGACTCTTTACACTTTCATTAGTATTCTCTTAATTAAGTAGTTAAACATTTTAGAAAGCTATGTCCATGATATCGAATGGTTTTATGTGAATGAATTGTGGAGATGTTGGATTCTGAATGAATTGGATGAAGTTAATGAATGAAGGTTGAAGTGAATGATGTTGTAGTTTGAATGAGTTGGAAGAATTGAATGGTATGATGGTTGGAGCAGAACAGTATTGGATTTGCTGGTTATGAACGAATTGATTTGGTTATAATGCAGATCTGAATGTTGCAAATTGGAGGACAACGAACACACTAAACCCCACGACCTGTTTCATTTTACCGACCGAAATCCACCATTACCGACCGCCCTGACTGCTTTACCGACCGCTATCATTGACCACAATATTGACACTAGTCGGTCGTTAATGATTACCAACCGGTGGTTTCGGTCGGTAATAATCACAGGTACCGACCGTATTACCGACCGCAGGCAGGTTTTTCCCGACCAAACATCTTCTAGGAGCTTCTGGTCTGCGTTTGGTCGGTATCATTTACCGACCGCAAAAAGCAGTCGGTACATATGATCACCGACCGTGTATTTCATTTTCCGACCGACATTTCAGTCGGTATTCATCATTTACCGACCGCTATTCATCATTTACCGACCGAACGTTTCAGTCGGTAAATGTTTGTACCGACCGCTACTCTCTTTTACCGACTGATCTTCGGTCGGTGCTTCACCGACCGGACGTTTCAGTCGGGGAGTTGTGTTTCCGACTATAGTTTCCGACTAAATTGCAGCGGTCGGAATACTTTCATAATCGGTCGGTAATGTTGTTTACCGACCGATTTTTTAACTTACCGACGGATTTATTCGGTTGCTAAGTTCTGTGTTTATTGTAGTGCTAAGGAACAACGAAACCGATCGTCAGCTAGGTGTGGTTGTAAGGCTTTTATGAGGATCACTTTGAAAATCAAATGATATTTTTCCTGAAGAATGGCAAGTTACTCTATTTACACCATTTCATAATCATGATTTGCTATCACTTACACAAGTGCGTTTCCTTCCTTCTTACCGCACGATTTTTAAGGAAGATGAGCAACAACTTTTATTATACAAAGATGCTGGCCTTTCAGTGAGACAAATAATGCGAGTCATTGAGCTTCAAAAAAATATGAAACATGGTGACCTTCCTTTTTTTCAAAAGGATCTTCATAATTTCTTTGGTAGGATTCAAAGAGAAAATTTAGACAATGATGCTATTGATCTTCTTGAATATTGTAAGAGGGCTAAGATCGATAACCCTAATTTTCAGTTTAGTTATACAATTGATGCTGAAAATAGACTCGAGAATATATTTTGGTCACCTTCTCATTGCTTTGACTTATACCAAGAGTTTGGAGATTCTACGGGATTTGATACCACCTACAGAGTGAACTCTAATGACATGCCTTTTGGCATTTTTATTGGTATTGACAACAATGGAAGAACTATATTATTTGGTTGTGCCCTTATTCGTAACGAAAGAGTTGCTACTTTTCGTTGGTTAATGAAGGTATGGAAACCTCTAATATTTCATCGTTTTAATTTAAAGTATAGTGTATATAGTTGTATTAATTGTTAATAATTTAATTACTTTGCTAACAGACTTTTGTTACACTCATGAATAAACCACCGGTGACAATCATTACTGATCAAGATCTGTGGTTGACGGAAGCAATTTCCAAAGAAATGTCATTCACAAAACATGCATTTTGCATATGACATATCACATCAAAATTTTCAGGTTGGTTTACCGCACTTCTTAGAGAGCGGTATTCAGCTTGGTGTGCAGAATTTTATAGACTCTACAGGTTGGAAAATGTTGATGAGTTTGAACAAGAATGGCCCATCGTGGTTTCAAAGTTTAATTTGCAAGGAAACAAACATGTACATGGGTTATATGAGATTAAGAAAAATTGGGTGCCGGCCTATCTTCGTGGCTATTTCTTTGATGGAATGACGACAACTGGAAGATGTGAAAGTATTGATAGCTTTGTGAAACGTTTTACAACTTCGAGCTCATGTTTAACCCAACTTATCAAACAAGTAATAAGCTTTTGGTACACTCTTTAATTTTGAGCTCTAGCTAGATACCTACTTCAATTTATACGTTTCCTAAAGTTCACTTTTAATATTTGTAGGTCGATCTTGCGATTGAGGACGTTGGGCTAACCCAACTACATCATTCTATGCTAGACACGTATAGGGGTTCTAGTTTACGTACTTTATCTCCCCTAGAAGAGCAAGTACAAAAAGTTTTTACGGTATTCTCCTTCAAAAAAATTCAAGAAGAATTTGAAAGAGCTACTCAATACAAGGTAAGTGAGAGTGACAATTTTGTTTTCATTGTGCAACACTATATGGATCAACGTTCACGAAAGCATAGTGTCACATGGAGCGGTGACACTATTTTATGTAGTTGTAAGCACTTTGAGTTTTGAGGTATAATTTGTCGGCATGTTTTATCTGTGTTTATGCACAAGGATTGTTTTGAAATACCGCCAATGTATTTACCGGTACGATGGTGTCGAGATGAGTTCCACTCTAGAGTTTTTTCCATTGCCGATCAAAGGACAGTGAGTTCTGAACAAGGGTTGGATAATCTAATCGTCAATATCGGTGATGATTATATCGCCAATCCTCCAATTTCGAAAACAAAAGGTCGACCGAAACATACACGAGAAAGAGGCGGAAAAGAAGTTGCAATTAACAAGGGAGGAGTTGTACTTTGTGTAAAAAATCTGGCCACAATATCACTACTTGTCCCGATAAGGAGAATGTACATGTCAATATCGTTCTAGAGAATGATCGGGTCAACACCATACCAAAGGTGCAAGCTAAAAAGAGGAAAAAAGACGTCCAAGCACGTGATGAAGGCGTGAATCCAGTTTTTTTTAATGAAAAAAATAATACATTTTATTGATTGTATGGATATTGTTTTTTTTTTTTTACTTTTTTTATATCATGAATTCTATAGATATTACTTTTAATGTGGAAATAGAGTACTGTATTTATACAATTAGTTCTACATTTTTTTTAACGTATTGTAAGTGTGTACATAAGAAAAAAAAAAGTGATTAGATTATAGGTAGGGTAATTAAGGAAGGAGAGAGAAGAATATTATATGGTTGTAAAATAATCACTAGAATCCCACTAATTAGGGATTGGTAACTAAGGATAATTCTTAACCTATGCAACTAGTATCATTATCATGTGCCCAATGGGCACGTGATAGAAAATCCGTTTAATAATTTCATAAACTTAAATGCTCACTTTTAGAACCAATATCGTTGAGGCCGAAAGTATTAGTTTTATAAATCTATATCGTTTACTAAAAGTGTGGTATTAGTATAAACAAATATTTTTGCTATTTTGATATGATGCTATTTTTAGTAAAGTTTCTAAAAATAGAAGTTCCCTGAAATAGAAAGTTCCCTCTTTTGGAAAGTGATCATTTTCCTTTTGTTCCTTTATTATTTATAATGATTATATCTTTTGAATATCGATAATGACTTGTTTTGGAGTTATGGAATAAAGACAAGTGTGGGTTTAGAGTAATATAGTCTGGGATGTACGTTTTTCCCATCAACTATAAAGCCGGTGTGTCTATTTGGGGCACATTTGGTCGTTGAACTGGGCGTAGTTTCACCCTGGAGAGTGTATGTTTTGACCTTAAGCTAGATATCGCATCGTGTTAGTCACCGTCAGCTGAACTAGACAAATTTGTTGTCTAGGAGGGGTATGCACTACTTAAACCAGGACCTCGCTGCACGCATTCCTGTTATAGTTGAGTTGCCTAGTTAGAGACTTGATTCTGTTATGAGTTAAGTCTACAGTTCTCGAAGCTAGTTTCTAGTATTATCCTAGTGAAAGTCTAGATTCTACATTAATCCTATCCATAACGCCATTTTAACTATTTTTATTATTATCGATATAATTTGGTTTGCAGGTTGGCAAATGTTTTACATTTTCTTCGGAAAACTGATTATTATTATAGTGTTTCGATACGTGAAGTTTTTCACTAAAAGCTTGTCTTCATTATAATGTTTTACTGTTTTTTTTTTTTTTTTTTTTTACTATTTTTCTATAGTAGTAATTGCAGTTTAAAATCCTGCTATACGGTTGGGAGAACGTTGACGTTGCTCCCCACTGATTGTGGCTGTTATGTTTTAACATGGCAGGTATACGTGTTCCGGGTGTGGGCTAGCAAACAGTGTGGATCCTGCTTGTTTATTTTAATAATTATGTCTTATGGATTGTTCAAACCCCTTTTGTGGATTGTTTTAAATTTTGGTCATTTGATTTAAGGCCTATTGTTTGACTTTACCATTTTAATTTTACTAAGACATAGTTATAGTGTGTTTTAATCCCGAGTCTACAGTGTTTCCGCCACTGTATCGTGTTAGATTCTAGGGGATTACAGTTGGTATCAGAGCATCACTGCTCCCAACGCTTACACCTGAAATTAAGGAAAATACCAGTAAATTATTTCAACAGTAAATAAAAATATTATTATAAATGGGTAAAAACAAATAAGGATTTATCTGCTTAGATTTCCTATTCCTGAACTCGATGATTAGCATTGATTATATGTTGTTATTTGTGATCTTCAAGATGGCCGGAGGAAACAACCTAAACAACAACAACAATAACAACAACGACGACAACAATGGTGAAGGAGGATACGCAGCAATGGTTGACACGCTGCACAACATAGCGCAGGCCATGAACGAGATGAACAACAGGAACAACCAGAGACCCTTTAGCTTCTACACGCAGCTGAAGGAATGGCGAAAAGCAGGCTGGATTTTTATGACGGCTCCATTGACCCTGAAGTCATGAACCGTTGGTTTCGACTGATGGAACGGCAGTTCAAAGTTTACTCCGCCCCCGAGGACCAGAAGGTGAGCTTGGATGTGATGTATCTGTCAGATGATGCAGACCGATGGTGGACCCAGGTGGGCCCAACCACACTCGAAATCCCAAGATTCAACTGGACTCAATTCAAGGCCCTTCTTGAACGAAGATTTTATCTCGAGGAGCTGAGACATCAAAGGATGGATGAATTCAGCGCTCTACGTCAGGGCACCATGTCTGTAGTAGAGTACACCACTCGGTATCATTTCCTGTCGAATTATGATGGAGATCTGGTGCACAACGAGAGTTCCCGAGATTTCTATTATCGAGGAGGGCTCCGAGCCGATATTGCTCTAAACCTTCCCCGGAGTCTCACTACTTTTAATGAACTCTATGACGCCGCGCTGTACGCAGAATCTTCAATCGAACGGGTGAAAGCAATGAATCCATCCTCTTGTTATAAACGACCTTTCTCCTATTCTGGGAATAACTCTTCATCTTCTTCAAAGAAGTTCAATTCTGGAGGTCTGGATTATTTTTTTCCTTTCTCTTCTTCTTTTATCCTCTTTTCTTCTAAAAGTTCTGACTCTACTGTATGATGTTACAGGTAGTGGTTATAAGAAGAACAATTTCAACTCCAAGCCTAACGACAAGAAGGAATCTACTTGTTTTAAATGCAATAAAACTTATCACCCTGGAAAGACGTGTGATGGTAAACCCATTGTGTGTTTCACTTGTGGAGAACCCGGGCACCGCTCTCCTCAATGTCCGAAGAAGCCAACAACCAACACTGCTACTGCAGCTGGCGTTGTCACTACCACCGCTCCTCGTAAAGGGCGTATCTTTTTGTTGAGTCGTGCCGATGCTGGGGCTAATCCTGATGTGGTTACGAGTACATTTCTGATTTCTGGTGTTAGTGCTTATATACTATTTGATACTGGCGCTTCTACATCTGTCATATCTTCTATTCTGGCATCAAAACTATCCTTAACACCCTGTCGAGCCGAACCAATAGCTATTACCCTTTCTTCTGGCGAAGTTGTTGACTGTTCCAAGGCTTATCAGAATGTACCTATTCTCTTTGCTGGTACTATTCTTCCTTCTACTCTTCTCGAGTTCCCTCTCGCCGAGTTCGATGTAATATTGGGAATGGACTGGTTAGCTCAGTATGATGCAAGGTTTCAGTGTTGAGAACAAAAGATTTTTCTGAAGACTCCCGAAGGTGTTCGAGTGTCTTATCGTGGATGGTGGACGAAGACAAAAGGGTATCAAGATTATTTCATCAATGAAGGCTATCAACTTGCAGAGAAAAGGTTGCCAAGCATTTTTATGTACGGTAACTGTAACTGCTGAACTCTCTAAACTCGAGGAAGTACGTACAGTGTGTGACTATGCAGATGTATTTCCTGAGGAGTTGCCAGGTATTCCTCCCGAACGAGATGTAGAATTCACTATTGAACTCGTTCCTGGTACTAGCCTGATCGCCAAAGCACCTTACAGAATGGCTCCTGCTGAGTTGCAAGAGTTACGCAAGCAATTGGATGAAATGATTGCAAAAGATTTCATTCGCCCAAGTTCTTCCCCTTGGGGCGCTCCTGTACTTTTTTGTCAAGAAGAAAGACGGTTCGATGCGCCTGTGTATTGATTATCGTGATCTCAACAAGATTACGATCAAGAACAAATATCCTTTACCCAGAATTGATGATCTCTTTGATCAACTTAAGGGTGCTTCTGTATTTTCCAAGATCGATCTAAGATCTGGGTACCATCAAATCCCCCACTACTACGATAAAGGCCTATTGCAACGGAAGGAAAATGTTGCATATGACCTCTAAAATGTTGCTTTATGGTTTATGCAACATTTTTAACTGTGCTGCTTAAAACTCCGTTGCAATAGCTTAATGTAACACTTTGTGCAACATTTTCTACTCAAATGCAATATTTTTAAAAAATGTTGCAATGATACCCTAATGCAACACATGTCTTGACTAACTATTACAACACTTTAAATATAAATATGCAACACTTTTTCCCCTTCCATTCACAATTTTGCAACACTTATTTCAATGTTATGCAACATATTTTTGTCCAAATGAAAGATAAATGCAACATTATTTTGGTCCTAATGCAACATATCCAATATTGTCAAATACATATTATTCCAATTGTAATCCAACATTCCTAAATGCAAATGTAGGATATACATTTGTTTTAATTTTTTTCCACACGCTATTAATTGTTACAACTAGTATTCACACATACAAAACGCATGATCCAAAAATTCTAATTAATTGATCCACAAAAGAGATGCCCATTATTAATCCAAAAATTAATATTCACGTTTCGTAATACATCTTATTGAAAAATATGTCAAAATGAAAAAGAACTAATGCCATGTTTGGGAACTTGGATTTGGATTTGAATTTCGGATTTGAAATATTTCGTGCGTTTGGAAACCTTGGGATTTGGATTTGAAATTTTACTCAAATCCAACCTAGTTCAAATTTGGTTTTCTCAAATCCCTAGTATAGGGTAGTCATTTCAAATCCGTCACTTGTCGTTTGTTTGTTTTTTCGCATAATCTTGTCGTAGTATTTGCTTTTCTATAAATTTTTTTCTCGTATTTGAACATATTATATTTTTTTAATGAAAAGTTTTAAAAAATAAAAATTGGTGACCTTGACCCGACTTTATCCGCCTGAAATCCAAATCCAAGGGTACCCAAACACCATTTTGAATTTGAATTTGAATTTGGATTTGAATTCTAGAAATTCAAATACAGGAATTGAATTCTTGATATTCAAATCAATTCCGAGTATTCAAACGCAACCTAATAGAAATCAAAAGATTATTTGAATACAAAAACAAATAAACGTAAAGCATGCATAAGTCTCCAGTGGATCCAAATTTGTGCTGCTACCATTGAATTCATATGTAGCCCAAAAGGTGGTCTGTGACAAGAAAAAAGAGTAAATAACAATAGTTATAATGTCAAAAAAAAAAGGATAAAAAATACATATATCTAACACAAGTATTCCTTTGCAATTTTTGGAGGTATTCTTCCAAGAATTTTACGCAAAATATCGTTAGTCAAGTTATCCCTTTCGACATCAAGCTCTCTTTGACTGTTTTCTAATTCTGCATTCTTTTTTAAATGTTCTTCCTCCATCTGTCTTTGCGCCTCATTTAGTCTAACAACAATTTCAGAATCCATATCTTTTCTTAAGTCATCAATTAAACTAGCTTTGAGCGACTCCATAACCTCTCCAGACACCAAATAAGACGTCGTGTCTCCATTTATTACTTTCAGCTTTTTATTAGTGACACCCCTACCATATAACCTACAAGACCAATCATACCCCTTACCCATAACTCCTAAACAAGCATCTGTAGGGCCACTTCCATCATCTGATGAGACATAGTTCCTCATATCCTTCTACAATAAAGACTAAAAAAAGACATTATAACTGTTGTGAAAAAATATTCAAGTAAATATTTTTAGAAATCTCAAATAACTTACAATTTTTTTGGCAGTATCAATATATGAATCATTACATTACCTCTCCTGGGTCTTTTTACGAGTTTGCTCAAAACATTTGAACTAAAGAAGACGCTTACTTATTTGGATGCTTATTTGTTTGTCATACCAAATACATAATAATAAGATGGCTGTAACACCCCTAATTTTTATAAATTAAATTTGTATTCATATTTTAATTTCGTTTGCGATTTAACTCGTAACCATTTTAATTCTTCTCGGAATTACTTTTAATTCATCTTGAATTCCTAAAATCTTTATTTTAGCTCGAAACTCGTTAAAACATTTTATTATCTTCTTGAGAAATCATTTTATTAAACTTTCTTTGAATAATCATTATTTTGTTTTCGTGAAATCAATTTAATTCATTTTCGTTGGAAACTATTTATTCGTCGAGAAACTCAATTTCTTTACAAACAATTATTTAAACTTGAGATTGACTCATTTGATTTTTTCGAGTCAACTAATTATTTTTATCAACTTCGAACCTGACCCAAATATTTAATGTTACGATAAAATAATATTTTAGCCTATCTCGAAGTTTGGGTCTAATTCTTGTCTTATGCGATTTTAACCCAATTTATTTGTAAGCCAATTATTTATTTTTACTAATGATTTTGATCACACCGTAAATTATTTCCTGACCCAAATCGAGTCTTTTACCTCGTCACTAACTAGATGAGTCACTAAGATATTTTATTTATATTGATCACATGTTTTATTTATCTATTTATTTATTCATTCATTCATCCTAATTCTATTCAACAACTCCAATTTTGGTTGTTTTACGTTATTTCTCCAACTCTTTCTTTTTATACTCCCTCTCCAATTCTATTAGTTCTATCACTTTACGTAAAACTCATCCTCCTCCAATTCCGTTTAATTACGTTATTGCTGCCCAGTTTGTTACGTATCTCTTCTCCTTTGTTCATTCCAATCTCGAGGGTAATTTAATTACTCTTATTCTCCATCTCGTTTTTCTCTTTCTATTCACTTATTATGTGGTTTTAATACCATATGTTTATTTATTTCGTAGGCTATCGTGCTAGATCCGACGAAGGCGGTTATTTTATTAATTTGGATTTCAATGAAGGTAACACATGATGGCATGACTCGGTATTGCATGATATATACGTTGTAGTTGCTTGTAGTATCGTTTTAAATCGAATTCTTATACTAGTAAACGTGTTTGAACTATATTATGATAATATGTTTCGAATCTTCTAAAATTATTATAAGGCCGAGACTAAAACATATAAATAAGAATTAATTTCTTAATTTCGTGATTTTTAATATGAATTATCAAATTGAAAGTTTTAATGT
Organism: Agrostemma githago; assembly: GCA_958450325.1. NCBI lineage: Eukaryota > Viridiplantae > Streptophyta > Magnoliopsida > Caryophyllales > Caryophyllaceae > Agrostemma > Agrostemma githago. The sequence continues at coordinate 20,337,987 of OY288250.1, forward strand.
TTTTAGTAAAGTTACAGCATGTTTTCGAATCTGTTACTACTTTTGTACGATTTTTACTCCTGTTTACAGATCTTATTTTCAAAAAGTTTCAAAAGAAACTATTATTTATTTTAAGTCTATTATACGTCTGTTAAATTTCGTAAATTAATTCCAAGTAGTTTCGTCACAACAAATCGTTTATGAAACTGTGACGGATTAGCTCGCGAATCTGTCAGTTGTTGTAAAACCTAATTTAAAACCTATGATAAACTTTGAATTTAATTTTTATAATTTACGTACATTAACTTTAAATAGTCTAGTTAATGTTTCTAACTGGATTTGTTTTAAAATAAATTTTTAAACGTGTTTTATTAAAGAAATACGATCGGGTGTCGGATTCTGTCAGTTTATAAAACTACGAATTAAAACCACTGTTAAATTAATAATTTCGATTTTCTCCAGAAACAAAAGTTTTAGTTAAGCTTTTCAAGTTTCCAACCTCACTGATCTTACGTCGTTTTGATTTTTAATGATTTAATCATGAATTTTATAGTAAGACAGTGCAAATCTGAAAAATCTATGAATTTGTAATTTATTACTTTTAATTACTTAAACTCCAACCTTTCGAGAAATAATTATGATTTTTACTTTCTTTGACTTTTGATCATTAATTATACATTTATCTAATAAATATAATGTTTATGTCTCAAGGCCTAATATTAAATATTTTATATAACTCATATGTTAAACGATTTCTAATTATAAGAACATCTATTTTGGGAAAGTTACTAATTGAAGAAAGTTTCTATATTTGTAAGGTTACTATTTTGGGAATATTTAAGATATCTTCGTATAAAATATTTATTGGTTGAATATGGAATAATGTTGGAAATGAGAATGTACAGTATATAAGTCTAGAATATGTTTTTGTTGTAATCAACTATATGGTCAGTGTATCTGCGTCAGAGATACATTGATTGTCGAACTGAGTATCGTTTATGCTCAGGAGTCATGCGCATGTACTTAGGCTAGGATCTCGCTGAACGCAGTCCTATTATAGTTTGAGTTGTCTGGTAAGAGGGCTTAGGAGTCGCTTCGTGGGCACTAAGTTCCTTAACCAGTGAGGCTTAGGGGTCGCTTCGTGGGCACTAAGTTACACTTTAGTGTTGTTTTGACATATCTCTAGTAGTAAAAGCTGTACTTATCATCGGTTTTATATTCCATTATTCGTGTTGACGCCGTCAGGCTGCTGAATTGTTTTCTGGCTTTGAATCTATTTTGATATATATAATGTTGAGTTTTAATCTATTTTCGTATATTATGCTTCTATTGCTTATATATTATGTAATATGGCTGGGAGAACTGCCTGAGTTGCTCCCCACTGAATTGTGGTTGTTATGTTTAACATAACAGGTATTCTTTGTTCCGGGGTTTGGTGTGCGCTAGCGAGTGGCATGGATCCTACTCTGCTTTAATCATGTTTATTTATGGATTGTTAAACCCATTTGAAGGATTTTTAATTTTTAGCCCTTTTGTAAAAGTGGCATTTGTATTGACTGACCGTTCTTTCTGTAAAATATAGAACATCAGTGTGTTTTAATCCCAAATCTACAGTGTTTCCGCCACTGTATCGCGTTAGAATTTATAAGGGATTACAATGGCAGTAATTTGTTTGATGAATCATAATTAAACATGAATTTAAACTACAAACGATTTGTTTTTGTACGACCAATTACCATTTTCTCGCGAACTACTGCGAAGCTCTTTGCACCAACGGTGTGCATAATGTAGGTTTAATACTTTTCGCTTAAACAAAGAGTAAGTTTTAAATCGTAAACAAAACCTGGTCAGTTTTCTTTTTCCACTTCACAAGCAGTTTGGTAAAATCTTCTTCCGGAACCGTCTTCGACCTGTTTTTCCAACTAGTCTTGTCATCTGTATATGAGTGGTACTGTTTTTTTTGAAGCGGCTTTTGTGAACTCTCCAAGAAGATCCTATAGTCTTCTATCACCTACTCCTTATCTTCGGGTGAGACTATACATTTGGTCTGCGGGAAAAAATTAAAAAATCAATTATGTAGTTGTGTACCAAGATCTTGTAATTAGACAAAGAAGCAACTATGAAGGAATCACACTAAGGGCTTGCTTGGGATGGGGGTAATACATTAAGGGGTAACGGAGGTTGAAATGTGAAGAAAATGGAGGTGAAGGGTGGTTAGTGGTGGTGATTTATGGTGTAAAGAGGAGGTGAAGGAGGAAATTACCTCCATATGGAGGTAATTATTAGTCTCTCACCTTTCCTTTACACTATAAAACACTATCATTATCCATCACTTTCTCCCATTTTCTTTACATTTCAACCTCGATTGCCCCTTAATGTATTAATCTCATCCCAAGCAAGCCCTAATACCTTGTAAATCGAGATCTCGGCTATGTAAGTTCACTTATTCATCCTCCTTATCAAAAGTTTCTTGGTCACCATATCCATCTGGATTCTCGTCATCAGTTCCGGCCATGTCATCGTCGTTATCCACTAATCCACACTCTTTTAAGTAATCAATGACATTGTGATCATCTTCAAGTACTTCGACAAGAAAATTTAATAAAAGTGGATTAATATAATGCTAAACTAGTTGAGAAATATTTAAAATTTCAAAACAGTATCATATACGAACCTTGTGACCTTGTAGAGTATGATCTAGTAACAACGCTTATCTCTTTGTCACCTCCATGTGGTTTTTTCTTACGCAAGAGAATGTCAGCCATACTTACTCTCTCCGCATCTCCATCGAGCTATCTCTCAAAATGAGACCATCGTTGGCTTTGTGTGGTTTAGTTAGAGCAATTTTTCATTGATTTAAGTGGACTACATCACGCTTTTCATCGACCATCGGAGTAGATGACCTGTATCGTCACCAAAAAACTATGCATTTAGTTAGAGTTGTTTTTCATTAACAATGTGAACTTATATATATATATATATATATATATATATATATATATATATGTTCACATAAGGCCAACAACTCTTATAAGTTCATAAGTTCCAGTGTTAAAGTTACACAAAAGGTGCTTAAAGTTACACGAGATGAATGTTAAAGTTGCACTTTATCACTTGAAGTGATAAAAGAGCTGAATATTATAGTTACATATCAATTCTGAAAAAATGCAACTTTAACGTATGTCATCTGTAACTTTAATATAGACTTAATTACATATGGTTAACTTATTTGATCCCTTTTCTCTCTCTCTCTCTCTCTATATATATATATATATATATATATATTCAAACATTTTTTTTAAAAAAAAATATTATGATAAGATAATAAAAAGATAGAAAATATAACATAACCTTTTTAGAAATAATCTCGAAATTTAAAGCATCAAGTTCCTCATCGTCACCGTCGCTATTATAATTTGGAGTGTAATTAATGTCTTTCTCAGCACCCTTACGTTTGCCTTTTGCTTTCCTCTTGTAGTTTTTGTTAGTGTCCACCATACTTGTCACTTTTCTAGCGAAGTTAAGTACTCCAGACTCCTGAAGTCTTGTCTTATTTTGTGCGATCCTCTCATTTCGGAGTCTTTCGTACTCATTGATACCATGTCTCTTATCTCACATTCTTGAATCTATAAGCATAAGAATAAAATTAGTTAAATACTTACAAATATGTATAAACATACTCCTTATATCATACTCCGTAGGTTTTTGGTGACTATAACATAGTTTTTTGAACATTTGACAGTTGCATTCATTTGATATAGTCACTTGTATATACCACTAAGATTTCCAAATTAGAAACAAACAGGCAAACAGCCTATTATGACCATATTACGTTATAAACAAACAGCCTAAATCAAGTTAGAAACATGCATCTCAAAATTACGTTATAAAGAGGTGCATATTATGATATTGCATTGGGTATAACAAACAACCTATTTGTGCTTTGATCCGTCATTTTCCCGTCTTCATATGCACCCTCGCATCAATTGCAATCTGCAACCTAAACAGACAGATGCAGCCCACCATAACTCGAATTACAGCCCTACAATAGAGATCCAGTCTTCAATTCAGCACAGCTGCGACAGTCTTCCGTCTGCTGTCTTCAGCCTTCCTTCTACTAACTTCAGTCTTCAAGTCAGTTGAACAACAGCAATTAACAACAGCACCATCAATTAACAAATGTTATCAGCAGCAATTAACAACAATTATATAAACTTGTCACATACCATTCATTTTCCCTTCTTCATTTGAACATTAGCATCAATGCCCGTTGTTCCTCCTTCATTCAGTCTTCAATACCGTCCATATCCCGTAGATGACAGCAAGCACCGCTGCCTACAGCTGCTGTTTCTTCCTATTTGACCTTCACCACTCCATTTGTTACACCACTCCTCATTCCTTGTCAACATGATCTTCATCCGCTTTCATCCAATCTCATATAATGTCATCGCAATCCGAATTACAAACAGTAGTATAGGAACTTCAAAAACGTAGTAACAACATCAATTGGCCTAATCTTTACTCAAATGCTTATATCTTCTAATCCAAAACAATCAGAGAACTCCATGTTTTATTAATTTGCCTAATCACCCACAACCTATAATGTTACAGTAACACTAATAGACCTTAAAGGTGACTCCAATAAGTAATATATGTATATATTACAGTAATTAGCACATATAAATTTACAATTACTGTACTAACTGTACATAATCAAAAGCATGAACTACGAAAAATGTGAACTATACTCCGTATAAGACTGTAATCAGTATCAATTATACAAAGCACTATGGAATAAAAACAAACCTTGTTTTTCTAATCTTCCTTCGAGATGTAGTGCACGAGTGATCTGATAGTTCTTGAGACGATTAATTTAGGGAGATTAGGGTTGCGGAACAGTTGTCCGTGTCTTGTATTGTTCTATTGAGTAGTCTGTATCTATATATATATATATATATATATATATTAATTTGATGCATCCTTGGCCACATTGGCAAGGTGTAAGAGAAGCATTGATGATGTGGCAAAATCATATTAATTATCCATAATTAACATAGATGCATTATTATAAAAAGAAAAAAAAAAGAATATTCCTTTTTAATTCATATTTATTTAACATGAATTAGATGAAAAAAAATTAATTTTTGAATAAAAAATTGTTTACATTTGCAATTAAGATAAATAATATAAATATTATCTACAAAGTTTCACAAAAATCTACATTTTTCACAATACATGAAACAGAACATGTATTTCAAAAGAATTAATTAATTGGTTATTGTATAACTGTTTGGGATCAGGGTATGTAACACTCGACCTGTATTATGACCCGATCCATAACCTGATTATCCATCTGACCCGTTTGACATGTCTAATCACAATTAAGAAATACATATGTATCATCATTTCGTCATAAAACATGTAAATAGCGATTTGGGAGAAATTTGTACTCTAAAAATATTTTGGATAAAAAATATATCATAAAAAAAGTAATATTAGAAAAGTGTGTATAAGGCATATAGTATTTTTGTTAATTTATTCTACCAAAAATAAAAATTTGACGAGTGACACTATAAGTAGTGAAAACTAAAAAAGGAACAAAAATCTTAATGAGAGAAAACATTCCTACTAATACACCCTCAATCTTTCTGCGATTTTTTATATAAATTTATCATCATAACATTTTTATTATTTTTATCCAGCAAAAGAAATATATTACGGAGTATTTTTTATTATTTTAAAAGTATTATTATTATTATCTTTAGTAATATTGTTTGTACTACAAAAATATTAATTAAATTTTAAAAATTATTTTATTATTAAATGATTAAAAAAATGTTTAATAAAAAGTAATATTAGCACCCCGAACTCTTTAACTTTACAGTTAAGGATTGAAAATTAACATCGCCAATTAATGTTACTCAACCCCGCAAAAAAATACAATGGGATTGTAATATAAAGACCTATCAAACGGGTGCTGCTAATCGGGTCATACGAGTCAGATCAATTATGAGTCGGGTTATACGGGTCAAGGGGTCGGGTTAGGGTTAGGGTCACGGTCAGAAATAATATCGAATGCATATATTTTTTAGCAACTTTTTAAGTCCAGCAAACAAAATATATAGAGTATATTTTTTTTTATTATTTTAAAAGTATTATTATTATAATCTTTAATAATAATGTTTGTACTTCAAAAATATTAATTCAATTTTAAAATTATTTTATTATTAATGATAAAAAAATGTTGTATTAAACTGAATATTTGTAATTTAAAATACATATTTATTTTTTAAATATACTTTTATATCCAAAAATAATACTTTATTAATTTCAATAAATTCTCATTGACCCAACGGGTGGAACAAGTTGCCTCAGGTATCGACCATAAATTAACGAGTCATATTGGAGTCGATCAAACGGGTTGTGGGCCAAAAAAATGAATTCACGATCCTAAAAAGGGGTTGCTTGCAAACATCATGTACGTATTCGATTCTTTAAAGAGTTTATATATGTCTAAAAACATTGAGAACAAAATCGATTAAAAGATATTTAAGGGTAAAATTAGTACCCGGACTACGCTTTTAATTCCGTTTAAGGGTCTAAACTCTAATCTTTAACTTTACGGTTAAGGGTTGAAAATTAACACTAAAGTTATTCAACCCCTCAAAAATAAAGCCGAAGAGTAGTATGTATACGTGTAAAAAGGGTCCAGCGGGTCGGGTTATGCGGGTCGGATCCAAATACGGGTCAGACCAAATATGAGACCGGTTATACGGTCAAGGTTCGGATTAGGGTTAAAAATAGTTTCGAACGTCTATATTTTTTTACTAACTTTTAAGTCCAAAAAAAATATTTTTAATATTAATTTTTTTTAATATTATTGTTGTATGTACTCTTTAATAGTAATGCTTATATTTTAAACAATAATTAATTCAATTATTAAAACTATATTACAATTAAATGATAAAATAATTTGTATTAAAATGAATATTTGTAATTTAATATATTTATTTAATTATAAATCCAAATATAATATTTAGATATAAATATTTTATTTTATTTTAATAAATTCTTACCGGCCGAATGAGTTGGGTAGGGTTTCGATCCTAAATTAACGAGTTATTTTGGGTTTTGTCAATCAAGTTGTGGGTCTAAAAAATCGAAAACGCGTTTATGACCCTATGGGGGGGGGGGTCGATTTCTTTTTTTATTAACTAATCTTTGAGATAGTATATAGTCATGTTCCTTTCAGTTTTTTTAGTTAATCCGTATGATAATGCACGTACATAGTACCCCTATGGTTTTTATTTATTGCACGTTTGATTAAAATAATCCACCGATATATTGATGAAATGGGACAATATAATAAATAAAAATCAGAGGGACTACCATGAATACTCTTTTTCTAATACATATTTTATTTGAGTTCATATATGATATATATCTCATTCATAATTTTTAGTTTTATTTCAATTTATATATAACACAATTAAGAACTGACCCGTGAATCTTCACGGGTGATAAAACTAGTCTTTGTATAATTAGGGATTATGGATAGGGATTAGCTGGGTTTTGGTTTGTACAATTAGGGGGAGCGTCAACTTTTTTACATTGGTTTTTGTTTTTAATTTTTAAAACTTTGCTTAAGCGGTATTCCGAAAGTGAATTTGTGTCTTTGTTAAATTTCAACTCAACTTGAAATGACCTGCACCAATTTTCATGACTCGATCCAACTTAAGAAAAATATATCCAAAAAAGACTCGAACCTTAATTAAATAAGTGAACTTTATTTTCATGTTTCAATCGAAAATGGTCCGACCCGACCTCATTGACTTAACTCGTGCAAAATATTTTGAGCTATGACGATCCAATGCGCACTTAAGTCTTCACATTAATTAAAAAATTCCTAAAATAATTGAGATTGTGATTAGACAACTCATATGACCCGACTTGTGAGTCTGTGACCAAACCCGCACGTCCAATTCCGTTTCACATGTGTATGTACTAATTACTCATAATTAAATAACGTTACTTAAGAATATATACGAGAAGTTGGTTTCCTAAGAGTTATAAATCGGAATTGAGATTTTCTTTTAGTTTTTTACTTAAAATCTAACCGAACTTTCACAATATCATTTTTTCTTTTATTTTTTTTTATTTTATTGTAATAATTATCCTAACATATTATTGCAACAAATTAAAAAATTATTGTTAAATATTTCACTAAATGCAACAATTCTTAAAAAGTGTTGCTAATTCGGGTTATAATTGCAACATATTTGTAAAAATGTTGCATTTTTTTATTAAATGCAACATTTTTTAGATAAGTGTGTCATAGCTAATATCACTATAAGAAATTGCAACACAATAATAAAGTGTTGCATTGAAAATGTTGCAATAGACTATTATTGTAGTAGTGCGGCCCGTCCGAGAATCAGATATTCCGAAGACGCCTTTCAGTTCAAGGTATGGACATTATGAATTTAAAGTCATGCCTTTTGGACTAACCAACGCTCCTGCTGTTTTCATGGATCAGATGAACAGAACTTTGAGGGAGTATTTGGATCACTGTGTTGTTGTCTTTATTGATGACATCTTGATTTATTCTAAGTTAGAAGCTGAGCATGCAGAACATCTGAAGATTATTCTTGGCATTCTACAAGATCAAAAGTGGTATTCTATGTTTTCCAAGTGTGAGCTCTGGCTTTCTGAGGTAGTTTTTATGGGTCATGTTATCGCAAAAGAAGGTATTAAAGTTGACCTCGCGAAGATTTCAGCTATCGAGAGCTGGGCAAGTCCCAACGATGTTGGCGAGATCCGGAGTTTCTTAGGTCTTGATGGTTATTATCGAAGATTTGTGCAGGACTTTTCTAAGTTAGTATGACCTATGACTCAATTACTCAAGAAAGAAAATAAATTTCTGTGGAGTCAAGCCTGTGAAGATGCTTTTTCTGAGCTCAAGAGGAAGCTCACTTCTGCTCCTATCCTGACCCTACCTGAAGAAGGCGTTGGTTTCGATGTATATTGTGACGCTTCTAAGAATGGTTTGGGTTGTGTCCTTATGCAGAATGGTAAGGTGATCGCTTATGCCTCGAGACAGTTGAAAGTCGGTGAATTACTCTACCCACGACTTAAAGTTAGCAGCTGTAGTGCATGCCTTGAAAGTTTGGAGGCATTATCTGTATGGAGTAAGATGCAAGGTTCACAGTGACCATAAGAGCCTGCGGTATCTCTTCATGCAGAAAGATCTGAATGCGAGACAGAGACACTAGATCGAGTTAGTGAACGACTATGCCCTTGAATTGGTGTATTGTGAGGGGAAAAGCTAACGTGGTTGCTGATGCTCTTAGTAGAAAGACCCTCCATTCCTTAACTCCTTGTTCTGGCTTATTTGAGAAGTTGACCAGAGAAGTTGCCAAGATGACCATTGATGTTGTTGATGAAGGTTATGATGGTCACCTCAATGCCCTAGTTGCTGAACCAACTCTTTTCCGTGAGATTCGTGAGAAGCAGTTGGAAGATCCTTTTGTAGCCGGTATCCGAGAAAAGATGAATCATGGTAAGGCTCTAGATTTTTCTGTGGATTCCAGTGGAGCACTGAAGTTTAAGAACCGCTGGGTTGTCCCTAGTGATGCTGAGGTGAGAAAGTAAGTTCTAACTGAGGCACATTAGACGAGGCACTCTATTCATCCAGGTGGTGACAAGATGTATCGGGATTTGAAGCTCCATTTTTGGTGGCCTCATATGAGAGAGTGCACTTTATGGTCGTAAATGTCGTAGTCCCATATGTTGGGACGTTCCCCGTGAAGTGAAGATTTTGGGTCCGGATTTGTTAGCTCAGACCATGGATGTTGTGAATGTAGTTCGATCTAGGATGAAGTCCGCCCAGGATCGACAGAAGTCGTATGCGGATGTATGTCGCCGACCTTTGGAGTTTTCGGTTGGTGATCTTGTGTTCCTGAAGGTAGCACCCATGAAAGGGGTGAAACGGTTTGGGATTAAGGGAAAGCTCAGCCCTAAGTTCGTTGGTCCATACCCTGTAGTCGAGAGAGTGGGTGAAGTTGCTTATAAGATGAAACTGCCTGCTTCCATGGGTAAGGTTCACGATGTCTTTCATGTTTCTTAGCTGAGGAAATATGTTAGTGACCCCGAGCACGTGTTGGAACCCGAGATTGTTGATCTCGAACCAGATCTGACTTATGAAGAAAGGCCATTGAAGATTACTGATCGCCGTGAGAAGCGCTTAAGGAACAAAGTTGTACCTCTGGTAAAAGTTCTGTGGCGCTGTAATCGGTTTGAGGAAGAAACGTGGGAAACCGAGTCTTCCATGCGAACTAAGCATCCTCATCTCTTCGAGTAAGGTAAACCTCGATTTTCTTTCTGCTTATTCTCAGTTTCGAGGACGAAACTTTCTTTTAGTGGGGAGGATTGTAACACCCGCTATTTTTCCTAGCATTTTTATCCTTTATCGTTATGACTCTATCATAACTCTGTCACATTTCGGCTTTGCGTTTCATCTTTTTTCCAAGCTTTATTTTCATTTTTGAGTTTAATGATATTTATTTGTATTTTAAAAGATTTTAATTCTTTTAAGTCTATTTATTGGATTTTCTTCGTAAACTATTTATTTTTCCGCGAGGAATTTTATTTCTCTACGAATTAACGTTTTTAAACTCGGATTTAAGTTATTCCTTTTCCTAAAAATGTCTAAACATATTTTTATAATTTTTTTCAACGAGTAAATATTTTTATTTACAAAGATTTAACCATTAATGATTTTATTACGAAGTTTCGCGAATAATTATTTTCTATCGCGAGGTCTACTCGAATTACTTTGAAATGCTTTTAACTATATTACGATTCTTCTTTTTATCAACTTAAAGATTATTTGAGCCCTTTTTCCCCATGCTTTGGACCGACCCTTCTCCTGGTCACACCCTTACTACGTTTTGTAATACGTTCCATTTTATTACGTTAAAACATAACTACGTAAGTCTTTTCTTATCATTTATACAAGGCTTTATGAGCAAACATTTCATTCTCCTTCCCCTTTATTTGGCCAGTGCATTTGGACCAAATTCTACCTTGTTTTTATCAAAAGTTCATTATCATTTATGCTTAGAAACCATCCATTTTCTTTCTTACATTCATTTTTCCCTTAAACAAACAAAAAAAAATCCTTCTTTCTCTTCCTTTTGGCCATGGCATTCATCCTCTTACCTAGGCAGATTCTTGCTCCATTTCGGGTCATAATCATCTAATTTTTATCGTCAAATTAATCCTCTTTCCGATCCTATCGTTAAGGTAGTAATCGATGTGTTTTCGATCGTTATTTACCATTGATTTTCTTAATTTTTCTCATGGTATTTTTCTACCATGATTTTTGTGTGATGTAGGTTTTGTGGACGATCCCGACGCCACGAGTATATTATCGATTCCGATTTGGACTAGAGGTAACGTCGATGTTACTGGGTATTTCGTGATTTTATTTGCGTAATTGCATGTATATTCTTATATTTCATTTTTGACAATATATGTATGTCATATAATCTGGAAAAAATTTTAAAATTTGAAAATTTGCATGTTTCGGTATTTTTATCGCTTTTACGGGATTAACGATTACATCGACATATTAATTTGTAAAATCGTAATATTCGGCCTAAACTTGTAATATATGATTATTTTATGTAAAAATGAGGTTTTTTGATTATTTTTAATAATTTGGTATTTTTCTGATCTTTTAGTTATCGATTATTGAATTATTACCGTTTACGGACAAAAACGATTAAAAGCCGATTTTTAGTTCTAGTACTTAAACATTTTATTTTAGTCTGAAATTTTACGTGGGTAAAATTTCTGGTGAAATAGAATTTTCTGAATGTTTTCATAAGTTTTCGGATTTTTTAAGTGGGTGAATTAATTAATCACTTTAAATCATCGTTTATCGTTAAAACCGTGTTTGTCGTTTGAATTCTCGATTTCTGGTCTTTTGTTTAAATCGTTTCTGATATTTTCATAATAAAATGTAATTTTATGATTTTTAGTGCTTTAATAAAATGTTAGAAACGGTAAGTTTTATTAATGGAATCGTTAATTGTGAAAACGGGTATATAAGACGGTTTTAACGGGATTTGTAAATTCTGGAATTTTGGAAATCTTGAAAAATTAGTAATTTCTGGAAAATTATGATTTTTAAGTTTAATAATAATTTTTGGATATTAATACTTAAATCATTTTGTAATTACTATTTTTATTAATCGTTATTGTCGAGATTAGACGATTAACGAGAAAACCCTTTAAAAATCGAGTTTAAGGATTCTGGAAATATTAATTTTCTGTACAGAATGTCCAGAAATGTGTTTTAACTATTTTACGTAATTTTTGTACTATTTATTAGAGTCTTTAATTACTAGTAATGATTTTTGGACAAAATTACGATTTATCATTAAAACGATCCGTTTCACCTAAAAGAATTATTTTTCCAACCATTTTGAAAATATTTAAATCTGTAAATTTATGATCTAAATCACCCCTTATTATATTCTAAATTTGTTTAAATGGTTTAATTAAATAAAAGACTTTAAAAGATTTAATTTGACGTTTGCCGTAAAATCCTATTTAAAAACGTATTGTCGAAACTAATAATAGTTAGGGAATTTTAGTTTTGTAAATTTTGAAAACACCCTGATTAGTAGTATTAAAATGCTTAAGTCATTTTTATCATTTTATAACACTTGTACGATATTTTAATAATTTCATAAACCTAAAGCTCGTTTTGACAACTAATATTGTTGAGGCCGAAAGTATTAGTTTTATAAATTTATATCGTTTACTAAAAGTGTGGTATTAGTATAAACTAATATTTTTGCTATTTTGATATGATGATATGTTTAGTAAAGTTTCTAAAAATAGAAGTTTCCTTAAATAGAAAGTTTCCTCTTTTGGAAAGTGATCCTTTTCCTTTTGTTCTCTTATTATTTATAATGCTTATATCTTTTGAATATCGATAATGACTTGTTTTGGAGTTATGGAATAAAGACAAGTGTGGGTTTAGAGTAATATAGTCTGGGATGTACGTTTTTCCCATCAACTATAAAGCCGGTGTGTCTATTTGGGGCACATTTGGTCGTTGAACTGGGCGTAGTTTCACCCTGGAGAGTGTATGTTTTGACCTTAAGCTAGATATCGCATCGTGTTAGTCACCGTCAGCTGAACTAGACAAATTTGTTGTCTAGGAGGGGTATGCACTACTTAAACCAGGACCTCGCTGCACGCATTCCTGTTATAGTTGAGTTGCCTAGTTAGAGACTTGATTCTGTTATGAGTTAAGTCTACAGTTCTCGAAGCTAGTTTCTAGTATTATCCTAGTGAAAGTCTAGATTCTACATTAATCCTATCCATAACGCCATTTTAACTATTTTTATTATTATCGATATAATTTGGTTTGCAGGTTGGCAAATGTTTTACATTTTCTTCGGAAAACTGATTATTATTATAGTGTTTCGATACGTGAAGTTTTTCACTAAAAGCTTGTCTTCATTATAATGTTTTACTGTTTTTTTTTTTTTTTTTTTTTTTTTCATTTTTACTATTTTTCTATAGTAGTAATTGCAGTTTAAAATCCTGTTATACGGCTGGGAAAACGTTGACGTTGCTCCCCACTGATTGTGGCTGTTATGTTTTAACATGGCAGGTATACGTATTCCGGGTGTGGGCTAGCGACCAGTGTGGATCCTGCTTGTCTATTTTAATAATTATGTCCTATGGATTGTTCAAACCCCTTTTGTGGATTGTTTTTAATTTTGGCCATTTTATTTAAGGCCTATTGTTTGACTTACCATTTTAATTTTACTAAGACATAGTTACAGTGTGTTTTAATTCCGACTCTACAGTGTATGTTTCCGCCACTATATCGCGTTAGATTTTCTAGGGGATTACACTGGAGGTTAGTTGCTGTCTATGTATTCGTTTCTTGGGTATTGCTTAGTCTGGTCTGGTTTTGCTAATGATATTTTTCGAGGTTTTGCAGGCTTGGATCTATTCCTACTTCCCTCGATTGACACCTAAGATGGTGTAGACTCGTCCGGTTAGGTTCCCGGCGGGGATCGGGTGAAGACTGGCTCAGGCCAACAGTACGACGAGTCACTACCTGTCGGAGAATGTGCTCGTGAACCAGCTGCGCCTCGAGGATGTAAGTTTTATTCTTACGGCTTGTTTTATTTAGTAGCGCCCTAGGTTTAGGATTATTGAAGCGTCGATTTTGTTCGTAGTTTGTAGCCCGTCCTTGGGCCGATTACGTGGGTGTGCCCGGGCACGTAGCAGCGGAGCTGAGGCCCAGGAGCTACAGAAGGATGCTCCTTCCTGCGTTGTTTCGCCCGGTGTGGTATCTGGGCGAACGGTTGGTGCGTCAGTGTTTGTATGACGATTTCAGGGTGCCGATTAATCCTCCCCGGACCATGTTTAGACCACCGACCGCCGCAGAGGTCCTCGAGGGTAGGGATGGGGAAAGAGGTGATGCACTACTGGTGCCTGACGCCTCATATCTGTCTCTTGTCAGCCAACGACTTGCTTGCCACCACCTCGTGGTGAGTACTCGATTTCTGTTTTAGGGCTTGTTTTGTTCTATGGCTTAGTGTTTATTTGCACCTTGACAGGTTCGCTTTTCCTTTAGATGGCCGATTCGGCTGATGCTGTTTAGTGCCCAGACTGCCCCTTGACGCTGCTCAGGGTAGATGCAGCCGGGGTAGCATTCACAGAGCCTCTCGCCCCGTGTTCTGCCGAGGAGATGGATGCTGGGATAGAGTAGTGTGACTGGGTAGACCGGGTAAGTTTCGGTTTTTGTCTCGGATTTAGGTTTTCGAGTGTTAGGTGATCTAGCGTGTTTTGTACGTGTTTATGACGGAGGTTTGAGCTAGTTTTGGTGATTAAAGATGCGGATTTAGAGTGGAAATCATCTTATTGATTTTATCTAAGAAATTGTGTTTTAGTGAAGAAAAGACGGTTTTTATAGCTCTTGATTCCGTGATGTGTGATTTGGGCTCGAGACGGAGAGTTTGAAGAACAAGCCCAACAACCCGGGTGAAATATCATAGCGCAGCTCGGGAATTGAAGACGGAACTACTTCGGGTTCCGTGTCAGCTTAATTATTATTTATTATTATATTATTATTAGATTTAGGAAATTAGTAGAATTTCCTATATTTATTATTATTAGATTTTATACTATTAGTGAGGGAGTATTACGTTATTCATCATTCAATCATCAATACACATTCAATTAGAAAATAAAGAAGAGAAGAACCCTAATTATGTGTAACTAATTCTTCCTTCTCGGATCAAAGGTTTGAAGCTTTCTGGTTAATTGATTGTGAGACTTTTCTTAATCTTTGTTTAATTATTGAGTATTGTTTATTCCTTGTGCTAATTATATGATTGTTCTTTGTTTAATATTTTTGGCCAATTGATTATTTCAATTTTCAATCTATTGCAATTCTTTGTGTTTGAATCCGTAATTGTTCAATTCACTAGATAAAGTTGCAACCTTTACACCTAATTATTTGTATGCGTTTCATCGTAATTGGGTAAAAGGAGGAATAAATATATAATTCGAACCAATAACCGCGTGTGTTAAAGGTCGTTATTTCTATTGAATTGTTCATATCGTTCATGCTGTTATTGAATTAAATCTAGACGCGTGGATTAGGTTGTTCAATAATTAGGTTGCTTAGGATCGCGTTTCGACCTAAGTAATATTATCTACGGAACAATTGGAACTTTTAGTTTCACAATAGAATACTCAAGGATTAAATAAAGGTTAGTAGTCGATGATCATATGTTTAACTAGTTAGTGGATTTTCTTTGAGTCGAGTCTCTTAATCTTTTGAATTCTCATTATTAGTTATTTCACTTTCGTTATTTTAGTTATTAGTCTTATCACTCACAAAACCCCCCCATATTCTTGTTACGTTTATTTATATTATTTGCACATTAATTTTCATCGCCTTCCCTGTGGATTCGACACCCGACTTACCTCTACTATATTGTTAAAGGTAATAGGACTTAATTATTTATCTTTGGGAGCATACAACCTAGGCTCACCAAATTTTGGCGCCGTTGCCGGGGAAGGCAATAGTTAATTTTTGTGCTTTGTTTAGTGTAGATTTTTATTTATTAATTTTTTTTATTTCTTTTTAGCTACGCTAGTATATGCATAATACTCGTTCCACTAATAATCCACTCGAGCCTTTCGACTCAGAGATCGAACGTTCAATTTTCAGGTGGAGACAAGGTGATAATAGTGAATTGATCATATTTGATCAACCCGAGCCCGAAAGCGATCTAGATTCTATACTGGAGTCTGTACCTGAATCTTTGAATGAAGTAATTATGGCGAGAGAAACACGTACTCTGAAGGAGCTCACAGCTCCTGATCTTGCGGTTCAACCATTGTGCATTACTTTTCCAGCTCTAGCCGAGGGAGCAACTTTTGAATTGAAATCGGGTCTGATCCATCATCTACCCACTTTCAATGGAACAAGCATAGAAGACCCGAATAAACATCTTTCGGATTTCCATATTGTGTGTTCTAGTATGAAGCCGGCTGGGGTGACTGACGAACAATTGCAGCTACGAGCTTTTCCCTTTTCATTGAAGGGGAATGCGAGAGATTGGTTGTACTATCTACCACCTAATAGTGTCACCACTTGGGTAGACATGAAAAAGGCGTTTTTGGAGAAGTACTTCCCACCGTCCCGTTCTGCACACTTGAAGAAAGCCATTAGTAATGTAGATCAACATACGGGAGAGAGTATGTATGAGTTCCTTGAACGCTTCAAGCAACTATGCGCCGGTTGTCCTTATCATGGGTATTCCAACCAAGATCTCATCTTATACTTTTGTGGGGGACTTACCCCGGAGGATGGTCGTATGGTTCATTCTGCTAGCGGTGGAGGCATAGTGAACAAGAATCCCACGGATGCATGGAATATTATCACAGAGCTAGCAGAGAGTTCTAGGGATTTTGCTAGAAAAGATGGACACCGTGGTGTGAACTCATTGAGTCAAATACGAGCTTAGAGAAGAAAGTTGATAGTTTAACCTCGATGGTGCATGCTATGATGGTAGGTGAGCAATCAACTATTGTTTGTGGTATTTGCTCTATTTCAGGTCACCCGAGCGATCTTTGTCCTCAAATCCAAGAGCATGATTCTGAGATGGTGAATGGGATTTGGGAGCACCAATCCAACAATAGGAAGTGGGATCCGTATTCGAATACTTACAACTCCGGTTGGAAGGGGCAATCTCACCAAGTTGGCCCTCCTAGAGGTCAATTTATCCCTCGACCACAAGGACAACAATTCACTCCTCAAGTGCCGCAACAATCTATTCCACAAGCAACACCGAGTTCATCAATGTCCACGGAGGACATGATTCGGGCTCTCACGGTTAGTGTTACTCAAGATCGAGCAGAGAATAAGCAAAATTTTAAAAATCTTGAGAATCAGATGAGTCAGTTAGCTACCGCGGTTAATCGTTTGGAAGCTAAACAGTCGGGTGGTCTACCTTCTCAAACGGTAGAAATTCCGAAGCATAATGTGAGCGCGGTTTCTTTGCGGAATGGTAGGCAATTGGTTGAGGTTGAAAAGCCTAAAACCAAGCCTAGGACGGTGATTATTCGCGAAGAGGAGGAGCTTGTGATCGATAAAGGGAAGCTCCCTATTGAAGAGGGAAGTGGAATTACCAAGGAGACGACCCCGATTTTTCCAACTCATGAGCCACTCCCACCATTTCCCGAAGCCTTGAAAGACACTAGAAAGAAGGAGCATGACACCGATATTTACGAAACCTTTCGTAGATGCGAGGTAAATATTTCTTTACTTGACCTACTAAAAAACGTTCCTAGATATGCGAAATTCTTAAAAGAAATTTGTACAATCAAGAGGAATCAAAAGGAACGTAATGTGAAAAAGCCTAAGGGTCAAGTTAGTGAATTTGTGTCGGCTTTGTTTAGGACTAAGACCCCTCCCAAGTGTAGTGATCCGGGTATGTTCACCATACCTTGCACTATAGGTCATGTGCGGTTCGAAAGAGCCATGTTAGATTTAGGGGCGTCGATAAATGTCCTCCCATTCCAAGTTTATGAGTCGTTAGCCCTTGGTCCTCTAAAGAGTACAAAAGTGGTTGTTCAACTTGCGAATCGGTCTAGTGTTGTACCTAGAGGAGTTGTAGAGAATGTGATGGTCAAGGTCGATAAATTAGTCTTCCCGGCTGATTTTTATGTTTTAGATATGACACAAGATGCCGATGCTATCCCAATTTTATTGGGTCGACCTTTCTTAAAAACCGCAGGAACTCGGATTGATGTTCCAAATGGTTCATTGACCATGGAGTTTGATGGGAGGGTGGTTAAATTTGAAATTAGTCCACCTAATTCGACTAATACAGAGGTCCGTTCTCTTTGTGTTATTTCTACTAACCCTCCTTCTAGGAGAATTCGGGAACCACCGATTCCGAGCATGAATTGTGAATTGCAGGATCCCACTCCTACACCATCAAAGTGCAAAATTTTATGGGTTAGTCGTAAAGATGCGAGAACCCATCGAGGTACGATCAAAGCTTGGTACGACGGGTGGATTAAGAAGAAGACGGGGAAAGATGACGACCCTCCATTATTTCGCGTCTATCTTCGTGATATTGGGTCGCCTTTTGTTCGTAAGATGAAACTCTAGATCAAGTCGGTGATTTAGTGAGCTACCATGCAACATGTCGAGCCAACGACGTAAAACAAGAGCGCTTCCGGGAGGCAACCCGCTTCTTATATATTTTTATTTTATTTTATTATGGGTCATATTTCATAATATTAGATTTATAATCGTTTTTTCGTATTTTTGTTGAATAAGTCGATGTTATTTTTATTTTTAATTTTGAGTGTGATGAATTTTTTTTAGTACTTGTAGGAAAGAGAAGTGCAGATTTTTCAGAATCCCGTGCGACTTGCGCGAGCCCGGTGCGACTAGCATGGCGGCCCCTCAAAATCGAAACAAAATTGAAGAAAATCGAAAAAGCAGACGAAGAATCAGGCTTCCGCGCGAGTCGCGGCTTTTCCAGGCGAGTCGCGCGCCCTTCCCACCCTACAGGTATGTTTTTTTTTTTTAAAAAAAAAAGGAAAAAAAAAATCAAAAAAAAAAAAAAAAAAAAATCAAACGCTACTCTCAGACTTCCCCATCTACCCTATCTTCTTCCCTAAATCTCCATTCATCCTTACCTTCATCTTTTCAATCCCACTTCTCCATCTCACATCAACTTTATCTTTTACATCTCACATATCTTCATCCCCTAATTCAACTTCTCATCTCAAATATCCCCACAACTCCCAAAAATATCGTCAATCTCTACCATTCCCCTTCACCCACTTCCTTCAGATTGGTCTGCGTGCTGCCGGCCGCTGTCGTCGCCGGTGGTCAGTCAGATCACCATCTCAGATTGCACGCCGTCCAAGTCTAAGTTCTGTCTCAAGTCGGTGGAAGGTGGTTCTGTTTGATATTGAATTTGTGCGAGTACTGTTCCGGCTGCATAGTGTCAGGAGCAATTGAGGGGTGCGTGTGAATCGTGGTACAGTAGTGGATGAGCGTTCTGCGCAGGATTGATGTCGGAGTACGTATTTCCCAGTTGATGTTGATGTTTTCGAGTTTTGCTCGGGACGAGCAAAGGTCTAAGTGTGGGGAAGTTGATCTAGCGTGTTTTGTACGTGTTTATGACGGAGGTTTGAGCTAGGTTTGGTGATTAAAGATGCGGATTTAGAGTGGAAATCGTCTTATTGATTTTATCTAAGAAATTGTGTTTTAGTGAAGAAAAGACGGTTTTTAGAGCTCTTGATTCCGTGATGTGTGATTTGGGCTCGAGACGGAGAGTTTGAAGAACAAGCCCAACAACCCGGGTGAAATACCATAGCGCAGCTCGGGAATTGAAGACGGAACTACTTCGGGTTCCGTGTCAGCTTAATTATTATTTATTATTATATTATTATTAGATTTAGGAAATTAGTAGAATTTCCTATATTTATTATTATTAGATTTTATACTATTAGTGAGGGAGTATTACGTTATTCATCATTCAATCTTCAATACACATTCAATTAGAAAATAAAGAAGAGAAGAACCCTAATTATGTGTAACTAATTCTTCCTTCTCGGATCAAAGGTTTGAAGCTTTCTGGTTAATTGATTGTGAGACTTTTCTTAATCTTTGTTTAATTATTGAGTATTGTTTATTCCTTGTGCTAATTTTATGATTGTTCTTTGTTTAATATTTTTGGCCAATTGATTATTTCAATTTTCAATCTATTGCAATTCTTTGTGTTTGAATCCGTAATTGTTCAATTCACTAGATAAAGTTGCAACCTTTAGACCTAATTATTTGTATGCGTTTCATCGTAATTGGGTAAAAGGAGGAATAAATATATAATTCGAACCAATAACCGCGTGTGTTAAAGGTCGTTATTTCTATTGAATTGTTCATATCGTTCATGCTGTTATTGAATTAAATCTAGACGCGTGGATTAGGTTGTTCAATAATTAGGTTGCTTAGGATCGCGTTTCGACCTAAGTAATATTATCTACGGAACAATTGGAACTTTTAGTTTCACAATAGAATACTCAAGGATTAAATAAAGGTTAGTAGTCGATGATCAATTGTTTAACTAGTTAGTGGATTTTCTTTGAGTCGAGTCTCTTAATCTTTTGAATTCTCATTATTAGTTATTTCACTTTCGTTATTTTAGTTATTAGTCTAATCACTCACAAAACCCCCCCATATTCTTGTTACGTTTATTTATATTATTCGCACATTAATTTTCATCGCCTTCCCTGTGGATTCGACACCCGACTTACCTCTACTATATTGTTAAAGGTAATAGGATTTAATTATTTATCTTTGGGAGCATACGACCTAGGCTCACCATTAGGTTTAGTTTGGCTAATTTCTTCGGTTTCGCCTCTCAGGTCTCGTCGACTTCCCATCAGCGTTTGTGGCAGGCCACCAACTGCTTCCGGGCCTATGCGTCGAGGGTCTCCCGCGATACTGCGGGATCTCGATCGGTGAGTATGTGTACCTATGGTTTGTTTTCTAGGCTATTTGTATCTTTTCCTAAAGTGCGGGTGTATTTTGCAGGATACTCAGGATATGGTGGGGCAGTTAGAGGCTCGGGTGACCGAGCTCGAGGCGGAGGATGCCAGGCTGTGACAGCTCTTGCGATCCCGGGACGACGAGATTGCCCAGCTTAAGGAGCTAGCGGTTAGCTCGGACTCAAGGCGAGACTTCGGCGCAGGGCGAGGCTAGACTACGGGTTGAGATGGAGAGGGAGGTTAAGGCCGAGGCTGGAGGTCATGCTACGGACAACACCGAGGATGTTGGAGGGATCCTGAGACAGCTACCCTAGATATGCTGTCGGAGATGGATGGTAGTGAGTCTTCTACCTTCGTTTTGGAGAATCTAGGTTTAGATGACAATATTGGTGACCTCGTAATAGCTATAGGCGCAGCTTCTAGGGGTCGTCCCTCGTTTATGAACTCGGTTCGTGTATGGATTTGTGTGTTTTGTATATATATTAAACTTTTAGTATTTCGATTGATTGGTTTAGTCTTGCGTTTTATTTTGTGAAATGCTGACCTAGATTGACAAGTAATCACTTGAAGTTTGTTTTGTTTGCGATTTCATCGTAGGTTAGGACATTTTAAATGAGTTAGGATTGCATGAGAGTACGAAAATGCGTTTCGGATTTTTTTTTGAAATGTTCTATTAGAGCCGAGAGTTGGATCAAGTAATAAGTCAATTAAAATGTTTGACTTGACATGTGTGAAACGTAAGAAGTTAACATGTTTCGACTGAGTGAACAAGTGTAGTTTTCTCGACGTAAAACAAGGCAAAAACAAAAAAAGTTTGACCAATTTTTGAAAAACATTTAGGCCACTTTTTGTATATTGTAGACACCCGCATTTTGACTGTCAGGTGTCTCTGGCAGTTTCCAAAAAACACCCGATGATGATCGGACGCTAACGTGCTTCTATGCGCTCGGATACGGGCTCAAATCCATTAATTGCTGGCTAACACACTTGCAGAGTACAAATTTCACAAAACCAACCACGAATCCAGGCCCAATGGATCATTCCGAGGCAAACAAGACTAATTTGGGTCAAAACCGACACCGGAAATAAAACCAACTTTTAGCGACCGGATTAAAACCCGGTCAAAGCCGTTTCCGAGTAGCTCACCCACGGTCCACCTCCAAACGGGCCATCAAATCAAGTCCGTCAAGGCACAAAACCCTAGACACCAAGGTGCCCTAGCTTTGCCTATATAAGCAACCCCATGTAACACATTACACATCTTTTTAGACACCTCTACACAACTCTAATCAACTTTCACACACTTTCAAAACCCTAATCAACATCAAGTTCAACCCTAATCAAGATCAAACCCTAATCAACATCAAAATTCAACCCTAATCAAGATCAAATTCAAACCCTAAACCTAGTTTTAGGAATCAATCCCGAGCCACCACAACTTAACCTCCATAAAACCCCGTAGACTCTTGTGTTAAAGCCACGGTTACGAGTCCGCACCAAGACAAGAACATGTAGGTTGAGGGTGTCAAAACCCTCTCTTTTCTTCCCTTCCTCTCTTCGTCGTCCGTTTCCCTTTTCGTCGTCTTAATTTTTTTTTTGTTTTTTTATTTATTTTGTTCTTCGCATTCATAATATCGATAATACTATTAGTACAAAACATTAAAATACTTATTGATTTGTGTCGAATGTGAGTGATGGTGGGATAAGGAAAACCGCATATACAAGTGTACTGCACACGCGTCGTCGGTCGCTTATCCCACCACCCCGATCGTTTGATTATTGAAATAAGTTAACTTAAACAATAATTCGTTATTATTTTTGTAGTCATCATCATCGGTCTTGCATTCATCAAATTTTAAAATCAATTCTAATAAGGATCGAAACCCGTTGACACGGATCCGACATCACAATCCCTAGGGATTTATTTCGATGTCGGAGAAGTCGAGGGAATCAAGTTTTTTATTTATTCAAGTAAAGCGTCGATTTTAGATTCGATACCAATTTCATAATTGGATATCGAATCTAACGATCAAGTCACATAAATTAATTAACGTGATTTGTTCATATCACGATAATTAATTTAAGACGACTAAAATTAATCTATTTTTTTATTTCACTCTAATATCCCATATCGATTCAAATAATCGAATATGGGATATAACGAGTATTCAAAATTAGAATCGGGTATAAATTCAATAATATTTATATTCAGTTCAACAAAATTCGCGATTTATAAAAAACCAAGTCGAACATAAATTGTGCAATATTTATGTCCGATTCGGTAAAACCGTCGAATTATCAAAAATCAAAAGCAATTTCAAAATCAACAATTAAATTGCAAATGAACTAAGTTCGTACAGGTGCCACTCGACCGAGTGCCTTAGTCACTTGATCGAGTGACATCCCAAAATCGGATCAGAATGCCTATTACGACCCCCACTCGATCGAGTCTCACAGTGACTCGGTCGAGTGGCCATGTACTCGACCGAGTTGGTCAATAACTCGGCCGAGTACGGTCTAGCACGCAAAACAGAATCACCTATTACGGGTCCACTCGATCGAGTCCATCAACCACTCGATCGAGTAGCCTCATAACGACTAAAACAACGAGTCGTGCATTCTCCTATTTTCCAAACTCGATAGTATTTTGCGGCTTAGGTCAACACGTGCTTAATTAATTACGTGTATACTATCTTTTCAAACCATGCATCTCATATTTGCACCTTTTCATCTCATCTCATATTTGCACAAAGCGTTATTATTCGTTATATCATTACATCGTTACTAACGCGTTTGTTATTTCTTGTGTCAATTTAATTCTTGTTCGTTTTATTGTACTAAATGAACCCACATGCTAAAATTCCACTTTGACGTAGAATTAATTGCATTAAATTGACTTAGAAACCCGTTCTAATTCCATTCACATGCCTAGGAAAATAATCTTTGCATATCATTTTCCCGTTTAACTAATGCGCGTATTGGAAAGTCATTCGAATTCTTAGTAGAGGCCGCTAATGTGCGGGCGGGGTTGGGTGTCCTTTGTGGGTTTCCCAACACGTACCCTCACCCCTTACTCAGAACCTTGGTTTCCGGATGCCCGAGACCGTTGGCGCACGAGAGTCATTCCATACACGATATCCGATAATGTCGGTATCGGTATCGGTATCGCAATGCAAAGGGACGAGCCCAATAAACTCTGACATCGGAAATGGGCCGTATTTTGTATACGGCCCACTACGACATAGAGTGGGCTCGAATGGTTCCGAATAACCACAAAATTCGGTGGCGACTCCACATAGACCTAAATTTCAATTCGATCCATTCTCATGTGGAGATTCATTCGCCTCCCCAAACCTGCGCGTGGCCGCGTCGGGGTGGACCTATGTCATGTCCACAATTTCGCGACTCCGCTGGGGATTAACTGATGCGTGACTTACCATCGGCATCCTCAGGGTGAGACTCGAATAGAAATCGTTTGACAAATACAATACGCGTTTTAGTTCTACGGTTCATGGATAACCCATATTTTCCCGGGCCGGTACTCGCGACCGACGTCCCACTATACCGTTGATGTACTCCAATATGGATATGTCAAAAGATGTCCATAGTCGATTCGAGTGGGTTTCGCGGCATGTTCTAAGATCAACTCGACTTAGGAAGTCCGTCCCGATCAACGTCTAGACTATGTACACTGGTATAGACCCTCTATAGACCGACCGAGACTTAGTATAGAGCATACATGGCGTCGTTATAATGCTTGCATGACTATATGCTACTTGGTTTCCGTGTCGTTTTCAAAAACCATCATTTTAAAAAATGCATCTTTCCAAAAATATTCAATTTTCAAAAATTCGGAAAGCTGCCGAAATTTAGGACTTATGATTTTACTCAAAATAGCCTATTTTCTAGCCGGCATGTTGTCCATCTCAAAATTCGAATTTCCGATCCACCATTCGATTTTCGAATTTTCAAAATCTCAATTTCACTCTTCAAATCTTCGAGATGCCATTCTCGATTTTCAAATCTCCGAGATGCCGTTCTCGATTTTCAAATCTTCGGGATCTCATCTTCAATTTTCAAATTGTCGGAAATTCTTTTTTCGATATTCGAATTTTCAAAATCTCAATTTCACTTTTCAAATCTTCGAGATGCCATTCTCGATTTTCAAATCTCCGAGATGCCGTTCTCGATTTTCAAATCTTCGGGATCTCATCTTCAATTTTCAAATTGTCGGAAATTCTTTTTTCGATATTCGAATTTTGAAAATCTCAATTTTAATTTTCAAATCTTCGAGATGCCGTTTTCGATTTTCAAATCTTCGGGATCTCATCTTCAATTTTCAAATCGTCGGAATTTTTTTTTTTTTCCGACATTCAAATTTTCAATTTTCAAGATATCCAATTTCAAAACCCGGGACACATACCGAATTTAGGACTTATGATTTTACTCAAAATAGCCTATTTCTAGCCGGTATGCTGCCCAATTCAAAACTCGAAAATATTTTCGAACCTTCAAAACCGAGGCCCGATACACTTTCCGATTTTTTCGAAAAATCGGGCCTTTCTTCGAGTTCTCTCGGACTTTCCAAAAACAATCAATTTTCAAAACCTTCCACTTCTTAGAACTTCCCGTATTTAGCAGTGTCGGGTCGTGTCTTAAGTCGTCAAGGTCCTTAGCGTCGAAACTCTGTCGATCTTACATCACGAGTTTCTTCCCTATCCCAGTCCGCCTTATTAGACTAAGGCAAGGCCCACCTACGTAGGACATACTCCTACAAAGGAGGGCCCGTCTACACAATCGAGTCCAAAGTCTGGGGATGTCTCACGTGGACCTTCCTTCGAATAGGACTCGGCCCACATAGCCGAATCCTAAGGAAGGCCCACCTTGCACAAGTCACTCGTCTAGGTGTCTTTTGCGAGTCAACCTTTTACAAGGCATAGCCCTATAACAAAAGGTTCGTGGTCCTTACGTCTAAGGGTCACTCGTCCGACACTCGAGTCTTAACAAAATCTTCAATCCCACTGGGGGGCTACCCCTTAGCAGAGCGATCAATCACGGTTACTCTAAGGGTCATGTCTTACACGTGTCTCACGTACCTCACTTTCGAGCCACTTAAGAATTAAGATGCCACACCATTTGAGTCCTTAGTCTCACATTGGGGGCCATTCTCCGACGGAGTGATTAATCACAGTCACTCCGAGAATCGTACCCTACACATTTGTCTTAGGGGAGTCTAAACCGAGTCAAACTGGAGTCGTCTCTCCTCTTGTGCTATTTCCTATGCCTTGGTGAGTTGGAGTTCTGAAGCAACCTTTCTGATTGCGCTGTATTCTTACAGACAGGCCACCCGTAACCAGACACCAACGCAAGATGGACGAATTGAAAAACGCTCTGACCAAGATCGAGACTCAACTGGCTGCCATCCAGGCTAACCAAGCGACTTTATCCACCCGCCTAAGCACCGTGGAGAAAACGGCCCCAGTTGAAGGAGCTGAGCCCACCGGGCCCATAGCTGAACTAATCAGCGTTGTTCGCAGGCTCGAAGAACTGGTTCATCTGTCGACGAACAATTCAATCCACACTGAAAATGCTCGTTCCTACTCACCTTTGAATGACGAGCTACCTACTGATCTCAACCTTACGGGAATTCCAATGTTTGAGGGTACTGAAGATCCGGTCCATCACATCCGGGCTTTCAAAGATTTTATGGCGGTCAAAGGGGTAAAGTCCACCATGTTTAAGCACTTATTCCCTTCCTCCCTCGAGAAGCACCCCAAAGCCTGGTACTACAGGCTCGATTCCAAGAAATACCCGACTTGGGATGATGTGGCGACTGAATTCGCTCGGAATTATGCTGAAAATACCGAGATCTAGACTACAATGCGTACTCTGGAAGTCCTGGCCCAAGAGCCCAAAGAAGGGTTCACCAAATATCTTCAAAGATGGAGGGCCGAGAGTGTGAAGTTGGTAGACAAGCCCAACGAGAAGACACTAGTGGAGGCATTCATCAACCACCTCCTACCTTCTTACCGCGTCCATCTTAGGTATGCCGGCATTTCAAACTTTGTTGTACTTACCGAAATGGGCATTAGAATTGAAGACGATCTTCGACATGATGAAGATCTGGGTGAAGCTTCTACTGAAGGCTATACTGGACCTCAACTCGAGTCCTTAGAAGCCGACGACTAATGACAACATCATCCGAGAGTCCGGATCTGATTTAAGTCCGAGTCTGAGTCCGACCCTAGGATGTACCATTTCTTTCAAAGTCAAAGTCAGAGTCAGAGTCAGAGTCAGTTGTATTCTGTCCTCTTTTTCAAAATTCAATAAAATCAGCTTCCAATATTCTTTCTCATATATACTTTCCTTACGTGTTTTCGAGAACATGATGAACACCATCATACACTGTGAGCACATGCACGTGACTATTATAGGCACATCTATAATGACTGCAGGAAACCGACCCCGTGTTTTCCTTTTACCTATTCCATGTCTGGTATAGAAAAGCCACATAACTACCCTTAGCAGGAGCATATCGAATCCTATGACAAATCTGGGTAGTCTCCTAGTTTGGGTCCAAGACGGGAGGCAAGCCCATTTCCCACAACAAACACCCATCCGATAAGATCAACCGATCCCTACCTTTGGTGTTAGTCTGACCAACGAAAAAAACCCATGACCGGGGCTGAGAGGTCAACCAAAAATCAAAAACCCATGACCGGGGCTGAGAGGTCAACCAAAAATCAAAAAACCCATTACCGGGGCTGAGAGGTCAACCAAAATTCAAAAAACCCATGACCGGGGCTGAGAGGTCAACCAAAATTTAAAAAACCCATGACCGGGGCTGAGAGGTCAACCAACATTCAAAAAACCCATGACCGGGGCTGAGAGGTCAACCAAAATTCAAAAAACCCATGACCGAGGCTGAGAGGTCAACCAAAAATCAAAAAACCCATGACCGTGGTCAACGGTCAACTCAAGTGAAAATCCTTTGATGCGGGTACGGTCAAATTCAAAATTATCAATACCATCCAATAGGGAAGTAACAATCAAGCTGTTCAGTTAACGCCACATTTAGCCTTCCCACATTACAACCTTCAAGACCTCCTCGAGACCTAGGCTAGAGACAGTCCGGAATTTTGAGAATTCAAGCTCCATAGGATACCCCTAACCATTAGGGCCAGACATGGAAACCAGATCCCGCATTATCAAACCAGCCCAATCGAAGTTCGAGCCATCATTACTCGACTTCCCTCTTTCCCACCACATTACAATACCTTACCCTCAAACCCTCAGCTCCACAAAATCGAGCTCCAGATTTCGAATCATCTAAGCCACTTACTTCCTAGCCCCACATTTCCAAAATTATCCAAACCAGTTACCAACCCCGAACACGGGTACTCAACTTGCGGTCGGCATAGAACATGCCCAAATAGTTCACACCACCTCTGAGAGCTACCCCGGAGAACGCTCACAGTCACAGGATTAATATCCTAACCATTCAAGCCCTTTGATCAAGACATCACTGGGAATGCACCTAGCCTACACCGTCGCTATGGCTAGTTACACACAAAGTCCTATTAGACTAGGCACCATAATATATCTTCAAGTCCACTGAACTACGGCATGGTTTGATTTCACTACACGTGAATACGTAGGCAGCCTTTCAACAGAGGCACAACTACCCACATTGACACACATTCAAAAAGCACTATCATTCCGGTCACAACACCATCATGTTCTCAATAGCTAGCTTTGTTGTCCCGGGGGCTTCTCCTAGGCAGAAGTTCTCCATCCACTCACAAAATCCAGATAAATCCAAAAAAAATCTAGCCTCCTTTTTGTAGTGTGTCCTAGTATTAGGCTCAGTCGAAGACGAAAATCTGTCGGGACTCGAGACAATACCCACTTTGGAAATGTACCCAAAAATCAGAAATCCAGAAGGGCACCAGACTAAAACAGTCTAATTACAGGCTAATGCAATCCCCCATAGCATATCTATCCCATTTCGATGTGCGACCGTGTTGCCACTCGCCTAGGCTACGGGATAGCGCGACTTAAGAGTCTTGTTAGGCGGCCCACACCCCTACCGAGTCACGGTCCAACCCTTAGAGAGTCCAGTCCGTGTCAGTCAACTCGTCCAGTCACGTCCAGAGTCGAGTTTGTCGGTAGGCCTCTCTCTTCAAATTCCACTTTGAAATTCGCAAAATTTAGCCATTTGAAAAAAAAATCCTTTTCGATAAGGTAAAATTTCGGTCTATTTAAACTGCATATTTCTTTTCTACACATTTCCATTTTGAACACCTAGCTCGTGACTGCTTTCGGGATTTCAATTTCAAAAAATTCAAAAATTTCAAAAATTCAATTTTCAAAAATTCAAAAATCATTTTCCCCAGCACGAGTCATTTTATTACCTACGTGTTGCATGCATTTTATGTGACTTATACAGGTACGACTCAAACAGGGACATGCAGCCCTCTAAATCTCCCCAGCAGCATTTTCCCGGAATAGAACGGGATGGGCCTACACACAGGCGCACCCAGGACTTACGCGACAAGTCCAAATTCCCCACGGAGGTACTGTCAACAAGCGCAGGTATGATTTCTGTCTTGTGGCTGGCGAGCCCTTCACGCGAGTCTAATGGACTATAAACGACCCGACCGGAAGGCTACCAGGTCTTAACAGGCTTGGTAGCTACTCTGACTTTCGCCTTGTCCAAGCCTCAGTCAGAGTGGGGGCTCTGTAGACACCCGCATTTTGACAGCCAGGTGTTTATGGCAGTTTCCAAAAAACACCCGATGATGATCGAACGCTAACGTGCTTCTATGTGCTCGGATACGGGCTCAAATCCATTAATCGCTGACTAACACACTTGTAGAGTACAAATTTCACAAAACCAACCTCGAATCCAGGCCCAATGGATCATTCCGAGGCAAACAAGACTAATTTGGGTCAAAACCGACACCGGAAATAAAACCGACTTTTAGCGACCGGATTAAAACCCGGTCAAAGCCGTTTCCGAGTAGCTCACCCACGGTCCACCTCCAAACGGGCCATCAAATCAAGTCCGTCAAGGCACAAAACCCTAGACACCAAGGTGCCCTAGCTTTGCCTATATAAGCAACCCCATGCAACACATTACACATCTTTTTAGACACCTCTACACAACCCTAATCAACTTTCACACACTTTCAAAACCCTAATCAACATCAAGTTCAACCCTAATCAAGATCAAACCCTAATCAACATCAAAATTCAACCCTAATCAAGATCAAATTCAAACCCTAAACCTAGTTTTAGGAATCAATCCCGAGCCACCACAACTTAACCTCCATAAAACCCCGAAGACTCTTGTGTTAAAGCCACGGTTACGAGTCCGCACCGAGACAAGAACATGTAGGTTGAGGGTGTCAAAACCCTCTCTTTTCTTCCCTTCCTCTCTTCGTCGTCCGTTTCCCTTTTCGTCGTCTTAATTTTTTTTTGTTTTTTTATTTATTTTGTTCTTCGCATTCATAATATCGATAATACTATTAGTACAAAACATTAAAATACTTATTGATTTGTGTCGAATGTGAGTGATGGTGGGATAAGGAAAACCGCATATACAAGTGTACTGCACACGCGTCGTCGGTCGCTTATCCCACCACCCCGATCGTTTGATTATTGAAATAAGTTAACTTAAACAATAATTCGTTATTATTTTTGTAGTCATCATCATCGGTCTTGCATTCATCAAATTTTAAAATCAATTCTAATAAGGATCGAAACCCGTTGACACGGATCCGACATCACAATCCCTAGGGATTTATTTCGATGTCGGAGAAGTCGAGGGAATCAAGTTTTTTATTTATTCAAGTAAAGCGTCGATTTTAGATTCGATACCAATTTCATAATTGGATATCGAATCTAACGATCAAGTCACATAAATTAATTAACGTGATTTGTTCATATCACGATAATTAATTTAAGACGACTAAAATTAATCTATTTTTTTATTTCACTCTAATATCCCATATCGATTCAAATAATCGAATATGGGATATAACGAGTATTCAAAATTAGAATCGGGTATAAATTCAATAATATTTATATTCAGTTCAACAAAATTCGCGATTTATAAAAAACCAAATCGAACATAAATTGTGCAATATTTATGTCCGATTCGGTAAAACCGTCGAATTATCAAAAATCAAAAGCAATTTCAAAATCAACAATTAAATTGCAAACGAACTAAGTTCGTACAGGTGCCACTCGACCGAGTGCCTTAGTCACTTGATCGAGTGACATCCCAAAATCGGATCAGAATGCCTATTACGACGCCCACTCGATCGAGTCTCACAGTGACTCGGTCGAGTGGCCATGTACTCGACCGAGTTGGTCAATAACTCGGCCGAGTACGGTCTAGCACGCAAAACAGAATCACCTATTACGGGTCCACTCGATCGAGTCCATCAACCACTCGATCGAGTAGCCTCATAACGACTAAAACAACGAGTCGTGCATTCTCCTATTTTCCAAACTCGATAGTATTTTGCGGCTTAGGTCAACACGTGCTTAATTAATTACGTGTATACTATCTTTTCAAACCATGCATCTCATATTTGCACCTTTTCATCTCATCTCATATTTGCACAAAGCGTTATTATTCGTTATATCATTACATCGTTACTAACGCGTTTGTTATTTCTTGTGTCAATTTAATTCTTGTTCATTTTATTGTACTAAATGAACCCACATGCTAAAATTCCATTTTGACGTAGAATTAATTGCATTAAATTGACTTAGAAACCCATTTCAATTCCATTCACATGCCTAGGAAAATAATCTTTGCATATCATTTTCCCGTTTAACTAACGCGCGTATTGGAAAGTCATTCGAATTCTTACTAGAGGCCGCTAATGTGCGGGCGGGGTTGGGTGTCCTTTGTGGGCTTCCCAACACGTACCCTCACCCCTTACTCAGAACCTCGGTTTCCGGATGCCCGAGACCGTTGGCGCACGAGAGTCATTCCATACACGATATCCGATAATGTCGGTATCGGTATCGGTATCGGTATCGCAATGCAAGGGGACGAGCCCAATAAACTCTGACATCGGAAATGGGCCGTATTTTGTATACGGCCCACTACGACATAGAGTGGGCTCGAATGGTTCCGAATAACCACAAAATTCGGTGGCGACTCCACATAGACCTAAATTTCAATTCGATCCATTCTCATGTGGAGATTCATTCGCCTCCCCAAACCCGCGCGTGGCCGCGTCGGGGTGGGCCTATGTCGTGTCCACATATATTCACAACAATGTCGTACTGGGCTACAGACGCGACTTGACGATAGCCGTTAAAGGCTACAACATGCCTAGGTGAGGTAGTTTATCTCCCTAAAAGAAAAAAAATGAAAAGGCGTCTAAGTCTGGCGAATCCGACGGGTGAAATGTGTTGTCCGTGCGACCTTATTGCTCTTGCGTCAGTATTTTGGCTTTCGGGAAGGGTTTTAGTGACTTTGGGAGGTTGTTCCCGATGCCCGGGGTTGTCAGTTGGTAGTTGTTGTGGTAAATCGGGGTTGATGTCATAATTCCCAGGTGCTATGGAGGTTGATGGCTTAGGGTTCAAACGCCCGGGTCTGGACGGTTGGAAACTGGGTCGCCTGGGTTCGGGCGGTTCGATATTCGGGCGCCTGGGCTCGAGCGGCCCGATTCTCGAAATTTTCGTAGTTTCCTAATTGTTGTGGGATTAGGGCTATATATGCGGATTACGGGTACTCATTTTAGACATATTAAAATACCCATAATGTGTCTATAGCTTCCTTGTATTCTTTTGAGTCATGTCGGGTTTCGGGGATCTTTTAACTGAGTGGATGGGTCGTTTTAAGAAATGTGACCTCGAGGTTTGTCCAAGTGATGGTTTGTCCATGATTATCGCGTTAAGGCGGGTTAAGGTTCAAGATGACTTCTTGTCAGCATGCTCTAGTTTTTGGGACGTGAAAAGTCATGTTTTTGCTTTCCCTGGGGGTAAGGTTTGTCCTCTTCCCGAGGAGCTAGATGTTATAGACGGGTGGTGTTCGGTTCGACCTTGTGTTCCCTTGGGAGATAATGCTTTTGTGGAACAGTTTCGTCACTTTTTGGACCTTTCTTCGCTAGAGGAGGCTATGGTTTTCTTCGGGAGAGATACTATTGACCTAAAGTTGTTATTTAGGACGTTCTCACAGATGGGATCCCGTGACATTTCATCCCTGGCTTGTTGACGGGCTTTTAATATTGCGGTGGCTTGTTACTATCTTTTTGAGGACGCGCCAGTGCATGAGGGTTGGGGTAGTCCTTAGGTTTTGGATGTTTTAATGGGGATGGAACATGGGCGATCACACTCTTTACTCATTTTAGGTGAACTTATCCTATGTCCTGATGCTCGTCCTCGCCTGCATCGGGCTCCTTTTCGGGGTTCAAGGATCATTTTGCATGTATGTATAGGGGTATTATTATTTCCTTTTTCGAAGCTCGCCTTAGTTCGAAATCGTGACATTGTGTTGTAGTTTGTGCAGGTTTGGCTACAAGAGAGGCTTGGTTTAGTCGACCCTCTTCGGTCCATCATGGGTTGTAGCTATAAAGGCTTCACGGGTCGTAAGATGGTGCAATCATGGAGGGATGGTCATACCGAAGAAGGATGGTATTCCTACTTGGCTAATGGGTGAGTGGATATCAGGTGGACAATCCCATGGTGGCATATTAGTGAACAGGCCGGGTTTCCTTTCTCGTCCTCGACTCAGGCTATGCAGATATTGCCCTTAACGAATCCGGTTTATGTTTACCCGATCGAGTTGTCGCACCAAATGGGGATGAGGCCAACCATATCAGAGGTTACTAGGGCTGCTCCTAGGTTCGATTCGTGGACGGAAAGTTCTCTCAGGGAGTTTAGGATGTCTTGGGGACAAAAAATTTCACGTCCCGTTGTTATAGAGAGTGTTCGACAGACCGACATTACTTCCTTCCGGCGGGGAGTTTATGAATACCCGTCAGGAGAGAGCAGGTCAAAAGTTAAGAAGACCGCGGTGCTAGAGGATAAGGAGGCGACTCAAGGCAACGTCACTAAGTGCCTGACCAAAGACACCGTTACTGATCCTAGTGTCGTCAGTTCATCTATACGGGCCAAGACCGGCGACCCATATCGAAAATGTGAGTAGTGAGAGGAAGTATGATTCGCTGGGCTCGCCTTTGGCTTGGTTGGTAGAAGCTTGTGTTAGGAGGGGTCAATGGTGAAGGACCCGAACAAGCTTACCCAGATGGTAAGGGGAAAAGGAAGTTGGGTAGAGCCCAGCCGTTTTGTACTATGTTTTATTAGTTGATATTATGTGGCGTATTATTACTAGTTTTTTTTGTAGGGTTTTGACACGCTGTCATTTTCCGGGGTAGCCGGATTTCGGATGCTCGATGTAAAGGGCCCGACAAAGGCTCGATTTAAGTGATATTTTTATTAATGAGAAGCACCTTTTTATTTATTTCGTTTTTTTTCGTGGTGGCTCGCAACACGATTCTTCATTTTGCCCGGAGCACCTTTTTGGGTTTTCACTCCGTCCTCGGCTCACCTTTTGTTTTGTCTTATTTCTTCTTTTTTTGCGGCTCGCAATTCGATTCTTCATTTTCCCTGGAGCGCCCTTTCGAGTTTTCACTCCGTCCTCGGCTCGTAATATATTTTTTACGATGGCTTGCAACTCGTTTCTTCATTTTGCCCGGGGCGCCCTTTCGGGTTTTCACCCCGTCCTCGGCTCGTCGTTTGTGCTTCGTCATTGAAATCACTCGTTAACCGGAACGCGAGAAAAGGTTCCGATTTGCATGTGAATCGATTTATCAATTTTGTCATTTTTTCTTGGTTGTACCCTTGGAAGGGTTGCCTACGTATCCGTATTCAGACGGAATCAAACCATGTTCGTAGTTCATTTTAGATGCGAGTGATTTTGCTTTAGACTCGTTATGGCAATTGTCGATGCAAATTATTTCTAAGCGTTTTGTGTGGGTTTTCACCCTAGGTCGGAGATCAGGATGGGGTCGTTGGGGTGTTTAGGGATAGTATCGTTTGAGTTGGTCCATGTTGGTTGGGGTTGAGAATTCCTGACCGTCTAGGTCAGTAAGGATCACGACGCCCCCATTAGTATCTTCTTGACGAGGTAGGGGCCTGCCCAATTTAGTTTGAATTTCCCTCTAGGGTCGACGGGAAGGGGTGCTCTAATGGATTTGACTCGTTTGTTAAAGGCTCGCTGTATGTGTTGTTGGTAGGCTTGCACGTTGGACAGTGCATGTATTCTACGCTCATCTACAAGTACTAGATCATCGTAATGATTTTGGTTCCATTCTTCTTCGAATGCCGCTTTCGGCTAGTATCCTTAGAGAGGGTATTTCAAACTCTATGGGTTGCATGGCTTCGGAGCCGTAAGTTAGGTAGTAGGGTGTGGCTCCGGTGGGTGTTCGGTAGGAGGTTCGGTATCCTTATAATGCGAAGGGTATTTTGTTTGGCCAATCCCAGTAGTTGCCTATCATCTTCTTACGGATGGTGGTGATGCTTTTGTTTGCTGCCTCTACAGCCCCGTCTGTCTGAGGTCTGTAGGGTGAGAATTTGCGTCTTTGGATTTTGTATTTGTCTAAAAGTTTTTGGGTATCGGCTCAGCCCCCTGATCACTGATGATTTCGTGAGGTATGCCGTAGCGGCAGATGATGTTATTTTGTAGGAATTTGACTACTTGTTCGGAGGTTAGTATGGTGTAGGAGGCTACTTCTACCTATTTGGTAAAGTAATCGACGACCACTAGTATGAAGCAGTGTCCGCCGGTTCCGGACGGGTGTACCTTTCCTATGATGTCAATCCCCCAGATGGAGAAGGGCCAAGGTGTTGTTATGGTGTGGAGTGGATATGGCGGTAGTTGTTGGATGTTGGCGAATATTTGGCAGTTGTGACATTGGCGGACATGACGCCGGCAGTCTACCTCTAGGGTAATCCAGTAATAGTCTAGTCTCATTATTTTTCGGGCTAATAGGTGTGCGCTCATGTGGGGTCCGCATTCCCCGCCATATACTTCTTCCATGACTTTCTCGGATTGGGTTTTGTTTATGCATCTAAGGAGTATTCCTTGTGGGGTTCGTTTGTATAGTAGTCCTTGGTTTAGGACGTAGTGGGCGGCTTGTATTCGTAAGGCTCTTTTGTTTTTGGTGCTTGTGTTGGATGGGTATGATTCGTTGGTTTTGAAATCTAGTATCGCTTTGTACCAGGATTTTTCGGGGGTGTCGTCGATTTCGAGGTTGTGGATGTAGACGGGTTGTTCACTCCTTTCTACGCAGATATGCATAGAGAAGAGGTTGTTGGGCATGTTTATTAATGAGGCTAGCTTGTATAGGGCGTCAGCGAATTGGTTTTCCTCACGGGGTATGTGTATGAAGTTGATCTCGGTAAATTCCCGGGATATTGTTTCTATTTCGGTTTGGTACGGGGCTAGGCTCTCGCTATAGGTTTTCAAGTTGCCCATGGCTTGGTTAACTACTAGGGATGTATCTCCGTGGACACTAAGGTTTTTGACTCCTAGAGTTACGGCGGCTTTTAGCCCTATTAGGCAGGCTTCGTACTCGGCTGCATTGTTGGTAACTGGAAAGTCTAGTTTGACCGATATGGGTGTGTGGTCACCTATTGGTTGTTGGCTGTATGCGGTGTTTCTCATGTTGTGTTTTTTGGTTAGGGAGTCAGTCTGGTTGAACTTAGGGTAATTGTTCCTGATATCTTTTTAAGGTGAAGTTAAAGTGGGCCGTTTGTTGTAGCCCTTACGTTTTGGTTAACTGTTATCGATAAATGGTATAGTATCGAGTTGTAAGCGATAAAGTGCGTTACTAAAAATCGAGCGATTGTCGAGGCGTGTTTGTAAAAAAGAAAGTCGTTATTTTATTGATAAAGTAATAAACGGGCTAGGTGCCCGCGATTTTGTTTGGTGGGGAGGTGGAGGACAAGTCCCCTCGCACCCCCCGGACTCGATGCGTAAAAGGAAAATATTTATTATTATTTTAAGTCTAGGCCCTAAGATGAACTTGACTTTGACTTGGAGGCGGATTTACGCGTCCCTAGAAGAACCTTCGTTGGTAAGGCTCTCGGCGTTCATGCGGGTCACCCTCTTGTAGGGCTTGGTATCGACCCAAAAAGTAAGACCTCGAATAGAGGCGACCCTAGTAACTAACACAGACAGTTAATCACACGGTTGTACGACGTAAGGAATTGATCTCGATCCCGGCTCAGAATCAAAGGGTTTTGATGCTTTTGAAAATGGATGGGTTTTGAAAATAAACCTCTTTTGAAAGTGTGAGTTCATAAAATTGGTGTTACGATGGTGTAGTGACATTGTTTGTGACGTGAAAAGTGTTATTGCTACGTGCGCGTCGAGGATTCGACGATAGCAAGAGTGTAAATGGTGGTTTTACAAAAGAAGCGCGGCCCTAAGGGAACCGGTTTTGAAAATAACGATGTCATGCTTTAATTGAGACTACTATTAGTTAGTTAGTTCGATATTTGCGGTGTAGACGGTGTTCGTGGGAGAACGTGGTGTCTGTGATGGTGCTTTGAAGCTGTGAATAAATCTTTATTACGGAATTTTGGTGGTGAAAGTGTTTTTAGAAAACTTTTAAAATGGGCGACCCAAATTTATCGATTCCATTAACTGGCATTTCGACGGTGGTGGTGGTGTTGTAAAAAAAACATTTTGAGGGTATAACCGTTTTAGTCTCCTTGACTTCATTAATTGAAGTTTTGGTTGTGTTAACGGTATGTGCGAAAAATGTTTTGAAAAAAAAGAAGATGTAACCGTATAGGGTATACTAACGGTCCTCGTTGTTGTTTGGAAAAACGACGAGTTTTACTTTGGCTAGAGTGATGACGTTGAAAAGAAACGTCTTTTGAAAATGTGGGATGTAAAATTTGTCATGATGACGGTGCTAAAATGTTTTTGAAAATAATTTTCGATTAAAATGACCCAAAATTTAGCTTGAAAAGTAGTTTTGAAAAGAAGACGTTCTTTTTTATTTTCGAAAACGGAGTTGGGTGCGGTTGAATATGTTATCGTGGTTGAATCCAGATTTTAGTGTTTATTTTGGGTTGTTCAAACACGCTACATATAACTAGGAATGCGCACATTCCTGCAGGATGCAGACACATGTAGGTTAGGGTAGGCTCCCGCCCACGGATAGTCTTTTCTTAGGTGATGACAGGTCACCCGGGGAGGTGAGTGCCATAACGTCCTCTTAGAACCACCGATTTGGTACATCCACGCAGTACGCAACTACCTTGGACGGCCGGAGCGTCAACCGAGGTTCTCTCCGCGTGTCCGTAAGGATCTTACCGCGAAGAGGTCGATTGGTCCTAATATCGGTTAGGGTGTGCTTTTTAGGGCCAAAACCTGTAGTGACCATAACAAGGAACTAGGAAATGAGCTTCACCGACCTCGTTCGAGTTACACCACCGCTGGAAACTAGTTTCCAAATCCCCAGCGAAGTCACCAAACTGTGGACGTCCGTCCGCACCGCCCCGCGCACGTCCGCTTTTGTGGAACTAGGAAATGAGTTTCACCGACCTCGTTCGAGTTAAACCACCGCTGGAAACTTGTTTCCAAATCTCCAGCGAAGTCGCCAAACTGTGAACGTCCGTCCGCACCGCCCGCCACCCCGCGCGCGTCCGCGCGGAATCGACCTGATTTCATCGCTGCGGTCACCCACGCGGCCTCCTCCTGGTCGGGGGCCGGTCCAATCTCGCATACAGGACGATGTTTTGGACCTCGATTCGGATGACGATTCAGTCTTGTACTAGACTGATGCAGGCACCCGTGTTTCCGTTGGAATCGATCGAGTCGTGGTTGTAAATGTTTAAAGACTGATATGTTTGGTAAGGCGACCTTTTTAGTGAACCGAATTCGTTGCCGATTTGTGGAATCGCCACCGAGTCAATTATGGGGACTCGGAAACCGTTCAAGTCAACTTTGATCCTTAGCCGGCTCAAAGTTGAGTGGTACGAGACATAAAGATAAAAACTTGTACCCTTAAGCACTCTATGCCTGGAATGACTCTCATTGCCAATGGTTTCGGACATCTGTAAACCATCGATTCTGAGGATGGGATGAGGGTATGTATCGGGAAGGCAACGTCCGCTAGACATCGACACCCAATCCCTCCCGCACGTAGCGGCCTCTACTAATCAATAGGTGGGCTGATAACTTAGTTCCTTTGTTGTGGCGGAAGTACCATAACATCCATTGTTTTAACCCTATGTATTTGCTATGTCGCTTGTTTAAGGACAAGTAAGCTTATTATCGTCATAGTAGGTGTGTTTACATTCTTTGCATGCGATTTCACGTGACAAGCAGGTCATGAAAAGATGCACATAGGAGAGTAGAGAGTACTATTTATTATATGTATTAGCAGATCAGGTTTAACGTGATAATACAGATATTAGTCTTTCTCGTGGTATACCTTACATGGTATTCTGCTTAAGATACGTCGATTCGGTATTAACAGGGATGCGTCGAACCGTGTATATGTGAGCATCGGGATTAATACGGAACCCGACCATAGCTTTGTTCAGTTTTAACAGGGATGCGTCGATTCGGTATTAACAGGGATGCGTCGATTCGGTATTAACAGGAGTTGCACCCTCGGAGTCTAAGCTAAATAGGAGATGATGCGTGATAGTTGAGAACGGATCTCGGAATTACTCGGATCTATTTAGGGTATTTTAGTGCTTATGGTTGAAGTTGGGACGTTATCTATGTTTCAGTACGTGTCATGGACCTAGTGTCCACGTTTGATATTAACGTAGTGCATAATAAAAGTACAGAAATGTAAAGTTTTGTTTAGATGACAACCTAGTGACGGTTCGACTTCAGGGCGGATCCTCCTAGCTTGTCTTGTAGTGATTTCGGCAGAGTTTCGTTATAAATGCTGGTTCTGCGGCTAATCCGGCAGAGCTCCGCTGCTAGACTCGGGGTTAACTAGTCGAACAAAGGCACCTTGGGATCAAGTGGAGTGGTGGAAGGTGAGGAGTAGCGTCGATTCGCTTATCGGGACTACACTCGAGTGCATTCTACTAGGGGGTCGGAGTGCGAGCCCAAGTTAGAGAAGAAGAGGGGGAGAACGAGTTGTGTAGAAGTAAGCACGAACTCGTGAATGTGTGTCGAATGAATGAGGTGAGGGGGGTATTTACAGTTGCTTGCATAGTTCAAATCACCCTATAAGACGCCTGAGTCCAGGCGCACCAGAACTCAGGTGTCTGGGGTCGTGCGCACGAAATGTAGAACGCTTGGTGTGAGGCGCTTAGGATTTTGAAGATCCGATTTTGAAACTTTTCAAAACGAAGAAGATGCGTGATATATTGTGTCTTAGGGATTAAGCATCCTCCCTAACCCTAGCGCGTCGTTGCGCCGGGTGGGCTTCGGGTGTGCATCCTGAGGTTTGCTTGGCCCGACGCGTTGACTCGGGTTTGACTTTGCGTATTTCAGGACTGATTCGGAGCCCTGGTGTCGGAATTGACTATAATTAGTGTCGACGCGATCGTAATGTCACGACTAAGGCTGCCTTGATGTTAAACTAATTTTTACGAGTAATTATTTGATCCGTTCTATAGAAAAACTATCTAAAACATCGTAATCTCGCGTCGCGTTGCAGTCCGATCGTCATCGGGTGTTTGTCGGGCACTCTTGCAGCCACCAGGTCCAAATCTGGGTGTCTACAACGCCATTCTGTTATTCTTAGAAATCATGTCTTATTTGGTTTTCATCATCATCGTTGATATAATCATTGCCACTGTAAATATGAGTAGCTAAATTTTTGTCACTAGAGTTATAGGTGATTTATGCGTCGAACTTTGTATTTATGCTTTAATTGGATAAATTGATTTCTATGAACTAAATCGCTCTTGCAACATCTTAACGACGAGTAATTAATTAGAGGCCTTAATTGATTGTTTGTATCCTGTAAATCCCGACCTAAGATCGAAAGCCTGGAAGGGATTAGACTCGTTGTAATCGATGGATTTTCCTAATAAGTAGCGAGGTAAATTCTAGTGTGACTAGTGATCCGTGAGGACCGTGTCATTTCTCTTTAGTTCGTATTAATTTATTGTTTGATTATTACCGTATTTATACTCATCTTGATTCATAATGATCCTGTAACTCTGGTGCTTTTTTCTTACTGATTTTCTTAATCCCCAATCTTCCTATTTTTCCTAGTCGTCTACTATTATTAGCTTTTAATGTTTGTTTTATTGTTTACTGTCAACTTTAGTGTCTTAGCTTAAAGCCAAAACCAATCGCATCTCGTGACTTAGACTTTTTAATCGACCAACTTATAAATTCAATTTGTCTCCCTGTGGAATCGACCTTATTTATCGCTATCTACCAGTTAGTTATATTTAGGTTTATTTTGATTACGGTGACTCGACTTAGCCGTATCAATTTTGGCGCCATTGTCGGGGAGGCGACACAATTTTATTAGTTAGTTGATTAATTTGTCTCTCGACTTAGGGAAGGACAGTTCCTTGAGACTAATCTCATTGTTTACTTGTAGCTGTTTATATGCTTAGGTCTTCTCGCTCGGAGCTCCATCCCTTTGATCCCGAGACAGAATGTACTTTGCGACGACATTTACGATTCTTTAGAGAAAACAGTCGTTTTGAATATATCGAAGAGCTTGATAGTATATACGAGGACTTTCAGTCAGACTTAGAGAGTATCAACAACGAAGTCCCACCTCTCGAGGAACCTATTGTCCCTACTATTCCTATTATTCCTCCAATGGTGGAAAAAATGTTTGATCAGCCAGCTTTCATCAGCTTGATCGAACGGAGTAAGTTCGGTGGTAGTCCCAGTGAAGATGCCTATCAGCATATAAGGAAATTCCTTGCTTCTTCCACAAGTAAGTAATATGGGGTATCACAATACCAAATCCGGGAAATGATTTTCCCATTCTCTTTGACAGGCAAGGATGAAAGATGGATCAACAATCTTAAAAAAATATTTGAAGGAATTACTGACTGGAGCATCCTACTCTCGCTTTTTGTCGGAAATATTTTCCACCTGAGCGTATCGCCATGCTACGAAGCCAAATTACCATCTTCCGGATGCGCTGAGATGAGACATTATATAAAGCATGGGAGCGATTTAAGGAGCTACAGCAAGAATTCCCCCATCACGGGCTCGATACATGGTTCCTGGCTATCACATTCTATAATGGGTGTACCTCCGAGGCTCGTCGTATATTGGATGCCGCTACCAATGGTCGATTCCATGATATCAATGTCAATATTGCTT
The DNA here is from genome assembly GCA_958450325.1 of Agrostemma githago. Classification (NCBI taxonomy): domain Eukaryota; kingdom Viridiplantae; phylum Streptophyta; class Magnoliopsida; order Caryophyllales; family Caryophyllaceae; genus Agrostemma; species Agrostemma githago. The sequence continues at coordinate 20,380,399 of OY288250.1, forward strand.
TACAAATAATCGAATCCATGGTTATCAATGACAGCCAATATAGTCAGCCCCTCCAATATCATCCTAATGGGAAAGAAACAGCCGACGAGTCCATTGCCGCGCCCTATCATCTCAGATAGCTAGTCTCACCGCAAAGATAAAGGATCTCTGCAGTCCAAGTAGCTCACAGCTCCAGCCCGTTCATGCCATACAGTAGCAGCTAGGTCCGGTATGCCACACTTTTGGTTCTCCAGATCATATTGATTGTATGAGTACGATGGAGCAGGTGAATCCATTTGGCTCTTACAAGGGCAATCCATTCTCCAATTATTAGAACAAGGCTACCCTACATCATCCATATTTACCTTACCGGAGCCAGAACGCATTGTATCCAATCACACCGCCACCACCGAAGCCGCAGCCATATGTTCCTTCTCCGAAGAATTCATTCCAACAGCTGGGTAATCATTCATTCAATCAAGATGGTTTCCAAAAAACGAATCAGCAGAAACAGGTTTCTCCTCAGCATCAAAAATTTCTGGAGATAGCACAGATGAAGAACATGATGATGAATCTTGTGACGATCGTCCATAAAAGTGACCAGAACCATGCCACCGCTATTAAGATGCTCGAGAAACAGGTCACTAAACTAGCATCGTCTGAAGCTTAGAGGCAGCCAGGTGGTACTCTTCCGTCCCAGCCACAGCAGCTTCACGACACCACCAATGCCATTTCATTACGAAATGGTACTAGCTATGACGGTCCTAAGATGCCATCTGAGGACCAACTAGTTGAGATTGAAGATGTGATCACGGAAGATGGGGCAGTTGACAAATAACCAAGCTGAGTCTACTGAATTAGTCATTGAGAATACCAGTCGATCGACTGGCCAAGCACACAGAGTGTCGGCTGAACATGTAGTCGACCGACTGGAGGTAAGAAAGAGGAGTCGACTGACGATGTCAGTCGATCGACTGGCCAAGCAATGACGCTGGATCTCAGTCGGTCGACTGAAGAAAGCAAATTATGGTCAACTGCCAAGCTCAGTCGATCAACTGAGACCCCAGTCGGCAGTACTTCGGTAGACAACTCATGCCCATAAATTAGCAAGCTGCAGGCTCCAGGTCAGATTAAGCTTCCATTCTCGGGTCGGTTACGAAACACTAAGACGGAACAACAATTAGGGAGGTTTATGGATCGGAGGTAGTGAAGAATCTTAAGGTCACGGTTCCTTTGACCGAGCTCATCACTCAGGTACCTTCTTACGCTAAATTTATGAAAGATATTTTGAGTCGTAGGAAAAGTATTAGTGAAATCGAGACCATAGCCTTTACTACTGTGTGCATCGCACTGACCCGGGTAGCTTTTCTATTCCCTGCACCATGGGCACCGAGACAATCGACAAAGCATTATGCAACTTAGATGTCAGTGTCAGTGTCATGCCTTATTCAGTTTGCGAGAAACTGAATATGGGCGACCTCAAAGTCACTAACGTGACTCTTTAGATGGTCAAGCAACCCTTAGGGATATTAGAGGAGGTGCCAGTTAGGATAGGTAAATTCTTTATACCTGTCGATTTTATTGTGCTTGAAATGGCTGAAGACGTCCAAATCCCGATTATCTTAGGCCGACCGTTCCTACACACTACGGGGCCGGTAACAGATGTCAACCAAGGTCGTTTCACACTAGAACTAGGGGATGATAGGGTCACATTTAACCTTGCCCAGACCATGGCTAAGCCTATGCTATAGAAATAATTGAAGAGTCAGTGTCAGATTTTTTATCGAGCCCCCTGCTGAGGGACCCATTTGAGGCTTTGATGTGTTTGGAGGAATGTGCAGAGGAAACAGGAAAGAGTGAGGCTATTGTGGACATGCTAGCGGCAACTTTGGAGGAGAGAGAACTGACCGAGCAGGACAGCGAGACGGTCCACAACTTGGTAAATACCTCATATGTTGTCGGGGTATCGAAACTTGAACTTAAACCTCTCCCTCCTAAACTTAAATATGCATTTTTGGATGATACCAAAAGGTATCCAGTCATAGTCAGTTCCATCCTTAATAAAAACAAACTACCTGCTTTGTTGGTCGTTCTGAGAAAGAATCAGAAAGCCCTAGGCTACACCCTTGATGACCTGAAAGGTCTTAGTCCGGATTTTTGTATGCATCAGATTAACCTTGAGGAATGTCATAGACCACGCATTCAGGGTCAACGTAGATTGTACCTGAACATGCAAGAAGTAGTTAAGAAGGAGGTCATGAAACTCCTAGACGCGCATAATCTATCCCATTTCTGATTCTAAATGGGTTAGTCTAGTTCAGGTGGTCCCTAAGAAAGGTGGGACCACGGTCATAAAAAATGAGAAAAATGAACTGATACCCACTAGAATAGTCACAGGCTGGCTCATGTGCATCGATTACAAGTTGAACACGACTACCAGTAAAGACCACTTCCCTCTCCCATTCATCGATCAAATGCAAGAACGTCTAGCATCCCGTAAATTTTTCTGTTTTGTAGATGGATATTCTGGGTTCTTCCAGATACCCATTCATCCTGACGATCAGGAAAAGACTACCTTTACATGTCCGTATGGCACTTTCGCATATCGCAGGATACCATTCGGATTATGTAATGTCCCTGCTACATTTCAGAGATGTATGATGGGCATATTTTCATAGTACATAAAGTCAATCATGGAAGTTTTCATGGACGATTTTAGTGTTTACGGGTCTGATTTTTCCGATTGCCTCACTAACTTGGATAAGATTTTGTAGAGATGTATAGAGGTCAATCTGGTATTGAATTGGGAAAAGTGCCATTTCATGGTCACTCAGGGAGTTGTTCTCGGTCAAATTATTTCTGATAAAGGCATTGAGGTTGATAAGGCGAAAGTGCAAGTGATTAAGCAATTAACGCCCCCTGTCAATGTTAATGGGATTAGAAGTTTCCTTGGTCACGCTGGATTTTATCGCCGATTCATCAAGTATTTTTCTAAAACTGCACTTATGCACCTTCTCCTTAAAGATACACCTTTTCATATTACTGATGACTGTCTTGATGCGTTTAACAGGTTGAAGACAGTGCTGATCACAACACCGATCATGCAGGCCTCATATTAGGACCTCCTGTTCGAGATTATGTGTGATGCTAGTGATTACGCTATCAGTGCGGTTTTGGGGCAAAGAAAGGATAAGAAGATGAGTACTATCTACTATGCTACTAGGACACTCGATGAAGCCATATACTACCATTTACTATGCTAGTAGGACACTCAATGAAGCCCAGATGAAATATGACACAACCAAGAAGGAGATTCTACCGATCGTATTTTCGCTAGAAAAATTCAGAACCTATTTTGCTCGGGTCGAAAGTCATTGTTTTCAGTTTTTCACCGATCATGCCGCGCTGAAATATCTGTTAGCCGAAAATGAAGCTAAGTCGACGCTCCTCCGATGGATACTCCTACTTCAGGAGTTCGATTTGGAGATACGGGCCAAAAAAGAAGCTGAAAATTTAGTAGTTGATCACCTATCTCGGCTACAGATCGTAGATGAAGGCAATATTCTCCCTATCGACGATTCCTTTCCTGACGATTCCATTATGGCGATTTCTACAACCGAGAATCCTTGGTTCGCTGATTACGCAAATTATTTAATTGGCAATATTCTACCGCCGGATCTCTCCTATCAGCTAAGGTAGAAATTCCTCCATGATGTCCGCCAATATTTTTGGGATGACCTGGATTTATTCAAGGAGTGTACTGACGGGCTATTTTGGAGATGTGTACCTCAGTGGGAGGTACCGTTTAATCCCCTAGAAATTGTAACGCAATACAGTGGCGGAAACACTGTAGATGTTGGATTAAAACACACTGTAATTATGTTTTGATTAAATAAAATGGTAAGTGAATACATGAGTCATTAAATAAAAATGGCTAAAATAAAAAGACAATCCATAAAAGGGTTTAACAATCCATAGTACAAAATTTATAAATCAGCGAAGCAGGATCCGTAACTAATCGATACCTGCCATGTTAAAAACATAACAGTCACAATCAACGAGGTGCAACGACGACGTTCTCCAGCCATATTACAAGATTTTAAAACTGTAATTACTATTTTTTGAAAATAGTAAATACGGAAGACATTGAAACATCATAATAAAAATAAGTTTTCAGTGAAAAACTTCACACATCGAAACAGTATAATAAAAATGAGTTTTCCGGAGGAAACATGAAATATTTGCCATACTGCAAATCAAATCATACCGATAATAATAAAATATTCAAAATGGCGTTATGGATAGAATTAGTGTAAACGGCTAGGCTTTCACCAGGATAATACTTGAAACTAGATTCGAGAACTTTAGTCTTAACGCATATCGGACTTCGGTCTCTAACTAGGCAACTCAACCATAACAGAACTGCGTGTAGCGAGGTCCTGGTTTAAGTAGTGCACACCCCGCCTGGACACAAACCATGTCCAGTTCAACCTGACGCAACTTACACGATGTGATATCTAAGTTTAAGGTCGACATACACTCTCCTGAACACAAACCATGCTCAGTTCAACAACCATTGTGCCCCATAAAGACACACCAGCCTTACAGTTGATGGCAAAAACGTACATCCCATACTATATTACTCTAAACCCCACACTTGTCCTTATTCATAACTCCAAAGCAAAGCCATTATCGATATTCAAAAGATATAATGTGTATAAGGGGACTACTCATCGTCGTCGGCTATTTACTTAAAATCGTCGGCAAATATGATAGTAAATGACCGAATCGCCCTCTGTTTAATTACTAACTAAACAAAATCTAAACTAACCTAACTAAATTATATTTAACCTAACTATTTTTATATTATCACGATTTACTAACTAAATTAACGTAATTACTATTACTTAACCTACCACTATTTAACCTAAGGAAATTACAAAGTCCGAAAGTAGCATTATTATATTTAAATTTAACCGAATCATCATCGGAATAACATCAAAACGCTTATATTTTGATTTTTCCAATAACGTTGACAATTGTCCGGAATATCGAACAGGGTTAACAATTTCCCTTTTGATTTGAATTTGCCGTATACCGAAAACAATACGGAACACGGTTAACAATTTTCCTAGACTTCGAGTCTTAAAGTCTACGCGCAGGCGTAGACTTCGAGTCTTAAAGTCTATGCCCAGGCGTAGACTTCGAGTCTTAAAGTCTATGCCCAGGCGTGGACTTCGAATCTTAAAGTCTATGCCCAGGCGTACACTTCGAGTCTTAAAGTCTATGCCCAGGCGTAGTCTTCGTGTCAAAGTCTATGCCCAGGCGTAGACTTCGAATCTTAAAGTCTATGCCCAGGCGTAGACTTCGAATCTTAAAGTCTATGCCCGGGCGTAGACTTCGAGTCTTAAAGTCTATGCCCAGGCGTAGACTTCGAGTCTTAAAGTCTATGCCCAGGCGTAGACTTCGAGTTTTAAAGTCTATTCCCAGGAGTAGTCTTCGTGTTTTAAAGTCTATGCTCAGGCATAGTCTTCGTGTTTCAACGTCTATGCTATTATCTACTTCAATTGACAGGAAATTGTTTTGGATGCTTGATGCTCGATTGTCTTATGTGAACTCCATTGATTTCAGTAGTAACATGATTTCTAGGGTATTCCAATTGAGATTTCTAATTGTGGGAATCTGGAGTATTTTGATTTGACTTCAAATAACTTGACTGGTGTGATTCCTGAGAATTTGGGGAATCTTCAAAAGTTGAGTTTTCTGATTGATCGTTTTTGTTTTGATCGGGTAGAGATGTAGTAACTTGTTTTGTTTTGTTTTGTTTTGATGTTTTTGTTTCGTTTTGTTGGGTTGATCGTTTTTGTTTTAAAGTAATTTTTGTTTTGTTTAGTTTAGGAAGGAAAAGGGAGTAAAGGGTAAAATGGGTAAATTATGTAAAACTGTCGACGATTTTAAGTAAACCGCCGACAACGAGAAGCGAAAGTGTATAAATAATATGAAGATAAAAGGAATAATCATTATGTTCTAAAAGGGTAAACTTTCTATTTTAGGAAAATTCTATTTTTAGAAACTTTACAAAAATACATTATATCAAATTATCGAAAATATTAGTTCATACTAATAAAACAATTTTAGTAAACAATATATATTTATAAAGCTAGTACTTTCGGCCTTCACGATATTAATTTCTAAAATAAGGTTAAATGGGTTGATGAAATTATTAAAATATCATACAAGTGTTTATAAAATGATTAAAAATGTCTTAAATATTTTAATACTAATTAGGGTGTTTCCAAAATTTATAAAACTAAAATTCTCTAATTATTAATAGTTTCGACAAAACGAGCATAAATAGGACTTTACGGCAAATGTCAAAATAAATCGTTTAACGTCTTTTATTTAATTAAACCATTAAACAAATTTGGAATATGGAAAGGGGTGATTTAACTCTTCAAGTTTCAAATTTCAATATTTTCAAAATTGCTGGAAAAATAATTCATTTAGCTGAAACTGGGCATTTTAACGATAAATTGTAATTTTGTCCAAAAATCAATACTATCATTTAAAGGCTTCGATAAATAGTACACAAATTATAAAATAGCTAAAATACATTTTTGGATATTCTTTCTAGAAAAATAAAATTTTTAGAATCTGCAAACTCGGTTTCTAAAGAGTTTTCTCGTTAATCATCTAATCTCGACAATAACGATTAATAAAAATAGTAATCACGAAACGATTTAAAAGTTAATAACTAAAACTTATTATTAAAAAATGATTTTCCAGAAAATACAAATTTTTCCAGATTTCCGAAATTCCAGATTTAACAAATTTCGTTAAAACCGTCTTTAAAAACCAGCTTCCACGATTAACGATTCTCTTAATAAAACTTGTCGTTCTAAACATTTTATTAAAGCAGTAAAAATCATAAAAAATACATTTTATAATGAAACCATCAGGAGAAAAAAAATTTCAGATTTAAAACAACAACTAGAAATGGGAAATTAAAATGACAAACACGGTTTAACTGATAAACGTTTATCAGAAATATTATAAATATTATCCATGCCAAATTTCAGAATAAAATAAAATGTTTAAGTGCTAAAAATAAAAGTCGGCTTTTAATCGTTTTTGTTCAAAAACGGTAATAATTCAATAATCTATATCTAAAATATCATAAAAATACAAATCATCAAAAACATTATTTTTACAGAATATATTCATATATTACAAGTTTGGGCCAAATATTACGAAATTACAAAATAATTTAACAATTTAATCGTTAATCTCGTAAAAGTGATAAAAATACCGAAACATGCAAATTTTCAACTTTTAAAAATTCCTGACAACAACTTTGTGACATACATATATTGTCATAAATAAAATATAAAAATATACATGCAATTACACAAATAAAATCATGCAATACCGAGTAACATCGACGTTACCTCTAATCCAAATCCTAGTCGATTATAAATTCGTCGGCGTCGGGATTGTCCACAAATCCTAAAACACACGACAAGCATGGTAGAAGATTACCATGATAAAACTATGAAAATCAAGGTAAATAACGATCGAAAACAACATCGATTATTACCTTAACGAAAGGATCAGAATGACGATTAATTTGATGATTAAGACTCGATTTGAGACAAGAATTTACCTTGAAAGGCTGCTGAAAGTCACGGCCAAGAGAGAGCAAGGAAGGGATTTTTTGTTGTTTAATTTGTAAAATGAATGCTTAGGAAATGGATGGTCTCCTAAGCATGAATGTTAAGAATTTTTTTGATGAAAACAATGCTACAATCCCCTACATAAAACCGGCGAAAGGAGAGGAAGGGGAGAATGAAAAGTTTGTTCATAAAGCATCAAATAAATGGGAAAGAAAAATAATTATCTCTTTAAGTTTTAACATAATAAAATGGAACGTATAAAGAAAAACGTAGTAAGGGTGTGACAAGGAGGTGTGTCGGTCGAAAACATGGGAAAAAGGGTCTCAAATAATTACTAAGTTGATAAAAAGAAGAATCGTAAAATTGTTAAAGGTATTTCAAAGCAAATCGAGTAAACCTCGCGTTGGAAAATAATTATTTACGAAACTTCGTAATAAAATAATTAAAGGCTAAACTTTCGTAAATAAAAACATTTCTTAGATGAAAATAATATATAAATATGGGAAAAGAAATAACTTAAATCCGAGCTTAAAACGTTAATTCGTAAAGAAATAGAATTCCCCGCGGAAAAATAAATAGTTTACGAAGAAAATTAAATAAATAGGTTTAAAATAAGTAAAATCTTTTAAAATAAAAAAAAAATTATTGAACTCAAAAATAAAAATAAAGCTTGGAAAAATGATGAAACATAAGGCCGAAACGCGATAGAGTTATGACAAAGTCATAGCGGAAAGGATAAAAGCGGCGTATGTTACATACCGGGTATTTTACAGCACTGTCATAGTTTAGCTTATGGAGGCCACCACGGCCAATCCAAAACTACTGCTAAGTGTGGACATGACATAGGTCCACCCCGACGCGGCCACGCGCGGGTTTGGGGAGGCGAATGAATCTCCATATGAGATGGTCAAATTGAAATTTAAATCGAAGTAGGAGTCGCCACCGAATTTTGTGGTTATTCGGAACCGTTCGAGCCCACTCTATGTCGTAGTGGGCCGTATACAAAATACGGCCCATTTCCGATGTCAGAGTTTATTGGGCTCGTCCCTTTGCATATCGATACCGATGCCGATTGGGCGGTTAATCGTATATTGAATGACTCTCGTTGCCAATGGTTTCGGACATCCGGAAACCACGGTTCTGAGTAAGGGGTGAGGGTACGTGTTGGGAAGTTCACTAAGAACACCCAACCCCGCCCGCACTTAGCGGCCTTTACTAGGATATCGTTCGTTTTTGGTGTACACGGGTTAGTTCGACGGTTGAATGATATGCAAACATTATTTTCCCTAGACATGTGAGAGAAAAATAAAATGGGTTGCTAAGTCGTTTAATGCATATTAAACTAATAACGTCAAAGTTATTTTAGCATGTGAATTCGTTTTAGTCTAATAAAACGATAAAAACAAATAAAAAGCTACAAACACGAGTAAACGAGTTAGTAACGATGAATAAATTGAATAAAAGACATAAATAAATAAGGTGCATGATTTTGGAAAATATTTATGGCACGTGATTGATTAACACGTGTTGATCGAGGTCGAAAAAAGAATTTATTGAAATATGTCGCGAAGGCGCATTTTAATATAATGTTCGAGAAGAATTAAAAATAGAAAACGAAGAAAACAAAAAAAAAGGGGCTCGGCCGAATCAGGCCGCCGCGCGAGCCGCCTGGATGGCGCGCGACTCGCGTGGCGGTCTGTCCGGTTTTTTTTTATTTTGTCGAAAACCGTCAATTTTTATGAATCGCGTACAAATATGGATTAATTTATACTCGATTTATATTTTCGATATTCGTCGTATTCGATACTCGATTATTAAATCGATATCGAATAGTCGGAATGATTTTATAAAAAAGTTTTGAAAAACATGTTTTGAACGAAAATTGAAAAAAGAATTTTGAACGAAAAAAGATGTTAATTCTCTCCGCGTATAAAATCGTCGAATTTGTTTAAAAAGATGTAACGATTTTATGTAGCATCAACGAGGATTGATTTGATTTAGTTCTTGTAGATACGATATTCGATTAGAGAATCGGTATCGTATTTTAAGAACGTTATTCGAAAATAGTTTTACTATCGAAAATAAATAAAAATATGATGCGATGAACGACCCATATTAATAATTAGACGACCGACGAAAAAAATAAATAAAACGACGGACGAAAGAAAAAAAAACGTGAGATTAGGGAGAGAGGAAGGAGAAAAGACGGGTTTGATTTGCACCCTCAACCTACATGCTTTGTTTACTCGGAATAGGGCTCGTCGGACGGTGGCTTGGGCACGTGAGCGTCGAGATGATGTGGGTGAGTTAAGGTGTCGGCTTTTGGGACGTTTTTATGTGTGTATGTGAGGCGTGGACCGGCCGGATTGGACGGGATGGATTCGTCGTTTTTTGGTATTATTTCAGGATTACGTCGGGATTTTGGATGTCGTCTTGGCTGCTGAAATTTTGTGATTTGATCGGTATTTTCTGTCTGAATCAATCGTTTTTTTTTTGTGTCAGGTATAGGGTCCTATTTATAGGAATCGAGGTGGTCTTGCTTGTGTGACAAGAAACACCGGTTTGGATAGGAAATACGAGAGTTCGTAAGGGAAAAAACTTCTCGTTTCTTGGTGAAGAAGCCAAGTATTCGGCTGGTGGGGGAGGTATCTCGGCTGTTTCAGCCGAGTATCTGAGCTCGGGTGATACTTTGTTTCGGTTTCCGGATAGAATTCCTACTTGAGATCGAATTCTATCCTTAAACGGATTTGTTTAATATTATTGAAGGCTGATTTTTGTAGTGATTGAGTCCGAATTGGACGTGTAATGACACGGCCAGATCGTGTGACTCGGGAAAAAATATCTTTGACCGGGTTTGACTCGGTCGCTAAAAGACGGTTTTACCCCTGGTGTCAGAATCGACCCAAATTAGTCTCATTTGACTCGAAACGACCCACTGGGCCTAGATTTGAGGTCAGTTTTGTGAGATTTGTACTCCGTAGTAAGCCTAAACCAAATGTCCATGATTTCGAGCCCATATCCGAGCCCATTAAAGCACGTTTGCGTCCTATCATCATCGGGTGTTTGGCGGGACCTACTATAGACACCTGGCGGTCAAAATGTGGGTGTCTACACTAAGGTTCTGCAATCAGGGTTTTTCTGGCCCACATTATTTAAAGACGCTCATGCTTTTATTCTAGCATGTGATGCCTGCCAGAGAACCTAGAATATATCCAAAAGGCACGAGATGCCTCAAACCAAAATTCTAGAAGTCGAGATGTTCAATGTTTGGGAATTCACTATCAAGGTCCTTTTCCTTCCTCCAAGGGAAACTGGTATATTCTTGTTGCTGTGGACTACATACGTGTCCAAGTGAGTTGAAGTTGTTGCATTGCCGGTCAATGATGCAAAGACCGTCATCTCACCTTCTTAGGAAGTTAATTTTTCCGAGGTTCGGAGTTCCCCGAGCCATCATTAGTGATGGGGAAGTCATTTTCATGAGCGACAACTAGATTCTCTTTTGGCTAAGTATGGAGTTACACATCGAACCGGTTTAGCCTATCATCCACAGACAAGCGGCCCAGTTGAATAATCCAACGGAGAGCTCAAGTCCATACTTCAGAAAGTGGTGTCGAAAGCACGGAAAAATTGGAGTTTAAAGCTCGAAGACACTCTTTGGGCCTACCGAACTGCTTTTAAGACCCCGATCGAAACTTCCCCTTATTGACTTGGTTATGGCAAAGCTTGCCATCTACCAGTCGAATTAGAGTATAAGGCATTTTGGGCTATTAAGAGCTCAATTTCGATACATCATTATATGGGGAAAAGAGGAAATTACAGCTGGCCGAGCTTGAGGAATTTCGGTATCATGCTTACGAGAGTGCTAAGATTTACAAGGAACGAACGAAAAGGTGGCATGACAAGCGGATTCTCTCCTGAGAATTCCAAGTTGGTAATAAAGTTTTGTTATTTAACTCATGTTTGCGTTTGTTCCCAGGAAAGCTGAAATCAAGGTGGAGTGGTCCCTATACCGTCACTTCCGTAAGCAAGAGTGGAGCTATTGAAATCAAAACCGAAGCAGGAGAAGTTTTCAAGGTTAATGGGCATCGATTGAAGTTGTACTGATAAGTGTGCTTTGTAGTGTTTATTTCACTTGTTTGGTCCCGCTTTCTGATGGGAGGATTTTGCCGTAAACCCTACCAACAAGTAAAACCAACTAATCCTAACTGGGTAGATAGGGCAAGTCGGGTCGAATCCACGGGGAAGGTAATGAGGTGTCTAGACTAAGGTCACCCAAATACAAGACTAGGTCAACAAGCTAAACTAGGCTAAAATTAAGAAGGGGGCGAAGACTATGACTAAGAGTAAACTAAGTATGACAACTAAAGCTAAAAGATTCAACTAACTAAAGAAACAATGACTAAGATGATGGAGAAAACAATAGGAAAAGAGTAGGGTTAGGTCGGGTTCATAAGTGTAGTAGGATAATGGTTGGACAATCGAGGGTGTAGGTTTCACCTGGTCACTAAGGTCAGTCCGCGCTCTCGTGTCAAAGACAAACCCGAATACTCATGCAAGATGCTACTCTAAACAAGAGGATTTAATCACCAATCAACCAAACAATGAGAAGGAGGAAACAAGCAAGAGAAGTATTTGCAACTACTACTCTAACAAGCATTTTATCAAAGACATGGTATGCAAGAATGATTGACTAGCAACAAAGATTCAACCTTTACCCACAATCAACCCTAAACACCCATAATCAACACATAATACCCTTACTAACCCCACAAGAGTCTACTCAATCATATCTAAACTAACACTAACCAAAACAAGAGGAAACAACAACATATCCATAACATTCATTATGAAAATGAAACTAGCAATAACAATGAACTATAAACAAAGATTAAAACTTAAATAACAAAGAAAGATTAAGAGTAAAGGGAGGAGAAAGATTATACCAACTAAACAAGAGAAGAAAAAATGAACACTTGCATAGAAGAAAACCCAAACATCCACCAAGGTTATCAATCTTGGTAGAGATCTTCAAGAATTCCAATAATACAAGGATTAAACTAAGATTAAGGAAAGATTAAACTAAGATTAAGATAATCTACACTAATATAAGCTAAAGTAATCTAAAGTATGTCTAGGGTTTCATAAGATAGTCTAACAATACAAGAGGGGGGGGGGTATTTATAGGGTTACAAGAGTAGAGAAATGAAAGGAAGCGAAACAGCCCCGATCTGGGCCCTTCCCGGCCGGGAAGTTGATGATCCGGACCGGGATGGAGGGGTCCCAACCGAGATGACTTTGGTCCCGGTCGGTATGGGCATTCAGTGGTCCGTCTTTGCTTGCTCTTCATCCCGGTCGTGATGGCCACTCATCTTGACCGGAATGGGTCTTGTAGGCCTCTAATATGATCTCATAGGTCCCTACTTGCTCTTCATAGACTTCTCATCGATTCTCGGTGCTCGGGATCGAGTCCAACGGGCTCGGAAATGGGTCCCAAGAGCTCGGGATCGAGTCTAAGCCACCGAGTGATCATCGCTTCTCTTCGTTGGCTCCAAATGTGTCGAAAACAAGTCGGAATCGTTCCATCTCTCCAAGATTGATCTTAGGAACCTAAAACAAACTAGAAGAAGCGTAAGTAGCCTCGAAACCGCTCCAAAGAGCGATTCCACAAGAGAAACCGGGACCAAACACAAGGAATAAGCACTACAAAACACACTTATCAACTCCCACACACTTAACCCTTACTCGCCCTCGAGTAAGCACGAACTAACTACTAAACTAATAATAAATAAAATACTAGCCGAGCGGGTATTAGCGCACCCTACGCCCTTTCAACTCACGCGAGAACACTTAGAGGAAAAGTGCTCTCCGTAAGGCAAGTAAGGTCTTGCGACAAAACCGTGGGTACAACCGAACACGAAAACACACAAACAAGCAAACATACAAACATACAAACAATCGGTTGCACCCGAAAAGAAACAAATACCGCTTCCTTCAACAAAGCGGTGAAAGAAGCACCGGGTAAGTACTCAAGGCAAGTGATAACGTTCCCAAGCTAATAACACAAATCGATATGGACAAAACCCTAATAGTATGACAACAAAGCAATAAAAACGTTGATAACTTACCTAGGTCCTCCTAACCTTCTAAGAACGTACCCCTGGACGATAGGCGGTGTGGAAAAAGGATAAACCACGGAGTTAGTCGACACTGTAGGTAAGTGAAACCCCGCCCCCTTTAGCGATGAGCCAAGAGGGTCGTCCCATGCTCAGAAATCGCCCAACTAGTCCAAGTAAAAAGGTGGATATAGTTGCAAAATGAGGGAAGACCGACTATTACTGCTATCATCCTTCCTAAGGACTCGGTCCTTTGGTAGGCTTTTCACGATAACAGTCGATAAAAGGCTTATTTTTTAGGGGTGAGGGTTTTTTTTGTGAGATGATTTTCTTTGGCATTTTTCTTTTGTATTAGGCTTTTGAGTTGCTATGCTATTTTTTTTTCTTCTTTTGTATTTTGTTTTTGATTTGTTGTGCCTTTTCTTTTTCTTCTTTCTTTTCTTTCTTTTCTTTCTTTCTTTTTCTTTCTTTTTGCCTTGGTTTGCCCTTTTGGCTTGATTTTGTATCATAGGCATTTCTTGCAACTAAGTAAGAAACTTTCAACAATTTGCAACTTATTTGTGGAAAATGCGTAGAAGGTAGGGAAATGGGTGAGTAGGGCGCGCTTTCCCTTCAAACCCACAAAAAGGTGGAAACTTGGACTAATCAAATAATTTCGAACATGGTCACCTAAGAGACGGGACTCGGGAACCAAGGCCTTTTCACACCGTGGGTGGTCAAAATGGTCAAAATGCAAATCCCGTAGTAAATCCCTAGTAGACTAGGTGGACACAAGGTAAAGAACCAACGAAACTATTGATTTAAGGTCATTCTACTAGACTAAAGTCCAAGACTCGATTCATATTACTAGAAAGGGAAACTAAACACTTGCGCACTAGCCTCAAAACCGGGTTTTCGAAAACCTTTTTTTCTACACTAGACATAAACTACACATCACAAAACAAAGACGCAACAAAAATGAAAGAAAATGAGAAAAACACAACAAAACAAAACAAAACAAAAGAAAAGGAAGCAAACACACAAGGAAAACAAGCACCACCCTGAAACTTCCAAACAAGCCACCACATCAACCACAAACTCCAAAAAGCTCCACCCGAGCACACATCATCACAAAATCTCCTCCAAACTCCACAAGAGACAAAGAGGAAAAGGGATAAAATGACATTACCGGATGTCTTGAAAGCTCTCCAAAGTTAATGGTGATCAAGCGACCTATAAGGAAAAGGGGAGGCAAAACACACACAACACAACAAATATACGACACAAAGACTCAAAAGAAAAAGACACAAAAGAAAATCTTTTTGGTTTTTTATGAAAATTTTCAAATATTTAGGAATATTTAAGATTTTTCGGAAAAAACTACGAAAATAAAAAATAAAACTAACTAGACTAGGATATCGCTCCCCCACACTTAAACCGAGCAATGTCCTCATGCTCGATCAGTAGTGTGTGGAGACACTAAAAAGTAGAGAAACTACGAAAATAAAGCTAAAAATAAAAAATAATAGCGAAGAAAGGGTAGAAAGTGTCCGGCCGTGGTGTAGTCAAGTCACCAAGGGCCGAGACAAGAAAAGTTATGGAAGGGGGAAGAAATAAAAAGAGAAAATAAAAGGAAATGGGAGGGGAGGACTAGGTGTAATCAAGTCACCTAGCCCGGATTCCGCCTAAATCCGACTAAATTCTACAAAAAGAAAGTAAAATTAAAGAAAAAGTGGAAAGACTTGTCCATTTGGATTTTTCAAAAGATTCTCGATGCAATCACGTCATCGAGAATCGGGAGCAATAACTGCCAAGGCCCCGAGGGCCACCATGACATAATAAGGATAAAGGGAAGGGGAACATACAAAGGGGGACAAGCAATAAAAGACGGAAAAGAAAGGAGAGTCGTCTTACTAAATGGTTAGCAACTCAAAAATCTTCATCGTCTCAATGTTCGATATTGGCACTTCGCTTGTCTTCATCATTGTTATTCCTCTTGTTTCTCAATGTGGTCTCAAGGTTGAAGTACTAGGCTTGCATTGGTGCAAATGAGGTGGAATTTGAGGTGAAACTCGGTGTGTAGTGAAGAGAAGATGAGATGAAGGTGTATATATGAAGTGTAGGGGTCATATGATAGTTGCAAGGGTAGGTAGGGAGGTTGGGAGGGGGTATAAAGAGGTAGGGTGGGGCTTAAATGAAGAAAGGAAAGCGAATGACGCTTGCAGGGTTCCTTCCCGGCCGAGACGACCCCATCTCGGTCGGGAAAAGATCATCCCGGGCGGGATGAGCCAACAGAGAGCATCATATTCAGCGTAGCTCATCCCAGGCGGGAAGGCTTTCCTCCCGGTCGTGATGGCTTGTTTCTCGTGCCTTAGAGCCTTCATCTTGTGCCTTAAATCCTTCATTCACCAAAAACTTCCACCCTAAGAACATTACCAAACACGGGATAGAAATCCCGTCCCCAAAAGCTTGCACTAAGCTCATAAACCGACTTCCTCCACCAAGCTTCGAGGCTTCTATCATCCATAACCCTTTCTAATTCTTCATCTTCACTTCAAATCTATCAATCAAACTCAATAAATTCCATCAAAATCCCTCCCTCACATCACTCAAGAAAATTCCAAACGACAAGAGTTCCACAAAACACACAAAACCTAGAAACCAAACTCACACAAATAAAAATACAAGAACTCAAAAGAATAGGAATGAAATATATACAACATGACGGTTCTTGAGGAACTCCGTCAAACCTAGGATGGTGGAATCTCATTCATCAACCATAGCCCTCAAGGGCTTGGAGGAGCAAGTCAAATGCACGAGCCACATCATAATGAAAGCTCAAAGAGTGCCCGAGCCAAGCTTTCCTCCAAAGCCTCCAAGTCGGAGCAAGAAGTAGTCATCCAAAGACCCAACGTCATCTTTCATATTGTCTCCGGGGTCTTTCCATCCTACAAGCTTAATCGACCTCTTCCTCCCTAAGCATCGCCTCCAATCACAAGCAAGCTTCAAGTATTTAACACGAGGCACAAAAAGCGGTTTTGGCCTCATTCTCATTTCCCTATTGCACATCCCTATACCTTCCTCAAGTTGTGGTTCCCCATCTTCAGGTTCCAAAACATCACTTGTCCCCACATCATCTTGAAGGAGAGAATTGAAAATTCTACCGGCGGTTTCAATCTCTTCCAAACCATTGCTTCGCTTACTTGCAAGAGGTTCATGATGTTTTTCCCCATTTTTGTACAAGGGCAACTTGAGCTCATCATTTTCACCCAATGACTCCACAACTCCTACCACTTCATTCAACTCACTAACCTCCTCCAATTCTTCACCAACCATGCCTTCATCAAGGGTCATTTCCTCATTCGTCTCTTCTTGGGTAGACAATTGAGGTTCTTCACAGCAAGTACCGCTTCTCAAAGGGACTTCATCGACGGCTTCATGATTGGGTTGCTCCCCTTGCTCAAGTGAGCACCCATCGTCAAGTTGTGACGTTCGAGTTAAAAACATTACGGTTTTAGCCGCTATAACATTTAATCGAGCATCAATTGCCTCCCCTTCCCTTCGATATTGGGCCATGAATTCATCTTGTTCCTTTTGCATTTGGATGGCCATTTCTTGTTGGCTCTTTTGCATTTGAAGAATCGATTGAAATAACTCCAAGTTGGGCATTTGGTGGTCATTGGGGTCTTGTAAAGCTCCTTGAAAATCTTGATGATGCCCAAGGGGTGGGGCATCATATGGTTGGTAGTGAGGTTGAGATGATTGGTAGTATTGTGGGTTTTGGGGCTCATATTGTGGTTGAGGTGAAGGGTAATATGGTGGGTTTTGGGGATATTGGCTTCCATATGAAGAATTATGATTAAACATGGTGGGGTTAGGATGGTGAATTGAGTAATAATTACCATAATCATAAGATTAATGAGCATTTACTTGTTGGAAGCTGTTTCCATAACCTTGAATATCGTACCCACGGGTCTCTTGATTACCCCATGAAGCTTGATATTAGGTAGGAGACGTTAGGGCATAGCTTTGATCCATAGAGGGAGAGGAGTAACTTATGGTGGCTTCTATAGGTGGGGAGTTTAGATCAAACATCATGTTTTTCTCGAAAATCGTGGCTCGTACCCGGTTTAAGACCTCTCAATCTAGCAACCGTCCGTTGATGCGGCTCAAAGTTGTAAAGATATGACGATGGTCACCACCTCTAGGCAAAAACTGTAGACTAGGAGCAAATGTGAGAAGTCTAGTGCTTTTTGGGCACTAGACAAGAAGAAAATAAAATGCACACACAAGAAGCAAAGGAAAACAAAGAAAAACACAAACACACAAACAAAGTCAAGTAAATAGGCAAACAAAGTCTAAACTAGCACCGTCCCCGGCAACGGCGCCAAATTGATGGGAGGATTTTGCCGTCAATCCCTACCAACAAGTAAAACCAACTAATCCTAACTGGGTAGATAGGGCAAGTCGGGTCGTATCCACGGGGACGGTAATGAGGTGTCTAGACTAAGGTCACCCAAATATAAGACTAGGTCAACAAGCTAAACTAGGCTAAAACTAAGAAGCGGGTGAAGACTATGACTAAGAGTAAACTAAGTATGACAACTAAAGCTAAAAGATTCAACTAACTAGAGAAACAATGACTAAGATGATGGAGAAAACAATAGGAAAAGAGTAGGGTTAGGTCGGGTTCATAAGTGTAGTAGGATAGTTGGGCAATCGAGGGTGTAGGTTTCACCTAGTCACTAAGGTCGGTCCGCGCTCTCGCGTCAAAGACAAACCCGAATACTCATGCAACATGCTACTCTAAACAAGATGATTCAATCAGCAATCAACCAAACAATGAGAAGGAGGAAACAAGCAAGAGAAGTATTTGCAACTACTACTCTAACAAGCATTTCATCAAACACATGGTATGCAAGAATGAGTGACTAGCAACAAAGATTCAACCTTTACCCACAATCAACCCTAAACACCCATAATCAACACATAATACCCTTACTAACCCCACAAGAGTCTACTCAATCATATCTAAACTAACACTAACCAAAACAAGAGGAAACAACAACATATCCATAACATTCATTATGAAAATGAAACTAGCAATAACAATAAACTATGAACAAAGATTAAAACTTAAATAACAAAGAAAGATTAAG
Source organism: Agrostemma githago (assembly GCA_958450325.1). Classification (NCBI taxonomy): domain Eukaryota; kingdom Viridiplantae; phylum Streptophyta; class Magnoliopsida; order Caryophyllales; family Caryophyllaceae; genus Agrostemma; species Agrostemma githago. Next base: position 20,399,302 of record OY288250.1, read on the forward strand.
AGTAAAGGGAGGAGAAAGATTATACCAAATAAACAAGAGAAGAAAAGATGAACACTTGCATAGAAGAAAACCCAATCATCCACCAAGGTTGTCAATCTTGGTAGAGATCTTCAAGAATTCCAATAATACAAGGATTAAAGTAAGATTAAGGAAAGATTAAACTAAGATTAAGCTAATCTACACTAATCTAAGCTAAAGTAGTCTAAAGTATGTCTAGGGTTTCATAAGATAGTCTAACAATACAAGAGGGGGGGGGGGGGGGTGGGGTATTTATAGGGTTACAAGAGTAGAGGAATGAAAGGAAGCGAAACAGCCCCGATTTGGGCCCTTCCCGGCCGGGAAGGTGATGATCCCGATCGGGATGGAGTGGTCCCGATCGGGATGGGCAGTCAGTGGTCCGTCTTTGCTTGCTCTTCATCCCGGTCGTGATGGCCACTCATCCCGACCGGAATGGGTCTTGTAGGCCTCTAATATGATCTCATAGGTCCCTACTTGCTCTTCATAGGCTTCTCATCGATTATCGGTGCTCGGGATCGAGTCCAAAGGGCTCGGGAATGGGTCCCAAGAGCTCGGGATCGAGTTTAAGCCACCGAGTGATCGTCGCTTCTCTTCGTTGGCTCCAAATGTGTCGAAAACGAGTCGGAATCGTTCCATCTCTCCAAGATTGATCTTAGGAACCTAAAACAAACTAGAAGAACCGTAAGTAGCCTCGAAACCGCTCCAAAGAGCGATTCCACAAGAGAAACCGGGACCAAACACAAGGAATAAGCACTACAAAACACACTTATCAATTTCTTATGTGAAATCTCTCGTTGGAGCGGTTTCGAGGCTACTTACGCTTCTTCTAGCTTGTTTTAGGTTCCTAACTCTCATCACGGAAAAGTGGAATGATTCCGTTTTGTTTTCGATATGTATGGAGCCAATGAAGAGAAGCGTTGATGATTCAGTGGCTTAGACTCGGTCTCGAGTCCCTTGGAGCCCATTCCCGAGCACGGAGAGTAGATAAGAAGCCTAGGAGAAGCAAGTAGGGTCCTACATGGCCGATTCAGAAGCCTACATAGTCGTGTAGTGAGTCGGGAAGCAAAGAAGAGAGGAAGCGAGCTATAGCAGCAGCTCATGGCCGTGAGCCACTACATCATGGCCATGACGGGGGTGCCTTACGGCCGTGAGCTCCCTCATCATGGCTGTGAGCCTCCTGTTTCTCCTCACCCTTCGACACTTCATTCCCCTTATTCATGCAACCTTATATATACCCCCTCTTGTATTGTTTTAGGGAGATTCATGAAACCCTAGACTACTTTAGGTTAGATTAGCTTAGATTAGTGTAGATTAGCTTAATCTTTCCTTAATCTCTCCTTAATCTTAGTTTAATCCTTGTATATTGGAATTCTTGAAGATCTTTATCAAGATTGACAACCTTGGTGGATGTATTTGGGTTTTCTCTATATATGCAAGATTTCATCTTTTCATCTCCTTTTTAGTTTGATATAATCCTTCTCCTCTGTGTTTTCTTAATCTTTCATAGTTAGTAAACTTTTCATCTTCATTTATTTTTTGTTGTTCATCCTTGTTTAATCTTTATATTGAATGTTTTTGTTCTTATGTTGATTTCTCTTGTTTATGTTAATTTTAGTTTAGATATGAGTGAGTAGTCCTCTAGCTAGGATTAGTAGGGTGATTGGGTGTCTTCATGGGTGATTAAAGGTTTGTGTAGATTGTTGGTGGAAGTTTTGGTTGCTTCTTAGTTGTATGCATAGATCATGTTTGATGAAATGCTTGAATGACTTGTAGTTGCAAATACATGTTTTCTTGCCTTCCTTCTTGTGACCTTGTATGTTGCTAGGATGGGCTCTTGCGCGAGAGCGAGGAACCTCTAGGTCGGTTTAGGAGCGAGAGCCCGGATTATACCTAGATAGCTTGACTACCCTTTCACCTTTGCTATCCCTTGATCATCTCATCACCCTTGAACCCGACCTAATCCTAGTTCTTCCCCTTTTTGATTTTCTTCATCTTCTTAACCATTATTACTCTAGTTTGTTGCTTTAGTTTAGCTTTAGTTGTTATACTTAGCTTATTCTTAGTCATAGTTTTATCCCCCTTCATTATTTTAGTTGTTTAGCTTTGTTGACATAGTCTAGTCCTTAGGTAAACCTTTGTCCAAACCCCTTTTTCCGTCTCCGTGGATCGACCTGACTTACCCTAGCTACTTGTTAGGATTAGTTGGTTTATTTGGTGTTGGGATCCACGACAAATCCTTACCATCAATTTGGCGCCGTTGCCGGGGATGTGTGTTTGAAGTTTATTTCCTTATTGTCTAGTGCTCAAAAAGCACTAGGCTTCTCACGTTTGCTCCTAGTCTACAGTTTATGCCTAGAGGTGATGACCATCCTCTTCTTTACAACTCAGAGCCGAAAAGGTTTTTTTCGAAACCTTCGTCAACGAACGGTTGCTAGATTGAGAGGTTCCCAACCTGGTACAAGCCAAGATTTCGAGCAAAGTTTGGGGATTGATCTAAACTCCTCACCTATGGAGGCTACCATAAATTCCTTTTCTTTCTCTATGAATCAAAGCTATGCCATGACATCTCCTAACTACTACCAAGCTTCATGGGGTAATCAAGAAACCCGTGGGTACGAGTTTCAAGGACATGGAAACGGCTTCCAACAAGTGAATGCTTATCAATCCTATGATCATGGTGGTTATAACTCAAATTTTCATTGTGAGCCCACCATGTTTCATCATGTTTCTTCACATGGAAGCCAATCTCCCCAAAACCAATCATATTACCCTTCACCTCAACCACACTACGAGCCCCAAAACCCACCATACTACCAATCATCTCAACCTCATTACCAATCATATGATGCCCCACCCCTTGGGCATCATCAAGGTTTTCAAGGAGCATTCCAAAACCCCAATGACCACCAAGTGCCCGACTTGGAGTTATATCAATCGATTCTTCAATTGCAAAAGAGCCAACAAGAAATGCAAAAGGAACATTAAGAAATCATGGTCCAATATCAAAGGGAAAACGAGGCATGTAAAGCTAGATTAAATGCTATAGCAGCTAACACATTAATATTTTTAACTCGAATGTCACAACTTGACGAAGGGTGCTCATTTGAGCAAGGGGAGCAACCCAATCATGAAGCCGCCGATGAAGTCCCTTTGAGAAGCGAAACTTGCTATGAAGAACCTCTATTGTCTACCCAAGATGAGACGAATGAGGAAATGTTCCTTGATGAAGGCATTGTTGGGGAAGAATTGGATAAGGATAGTGGGAATTTGAAGTGTTTCATTGATGAGAACACCATTGGGTCTCATCTTGTCTTTCCTCAAGAAGAAAATGAAGTTGCCAATGACCTTGTTGAAACCGGACACAACGGAGTTAAGGTTAGTTTGGGTGATGAAAACATCGATAAAATAGAGGAAATTCAAGAGTCTAACCCCTCCACACTTGCTGAACCTTCAATCCCCTTCGCTTGCCCTCCTCTTGAGCTTTATGCCGCTTCTAATGAGCCTATTGGGGAGGATATAGAACTTTGGGATGAGTTGAGTGAGGTGATAGGAGTTGTGAAGTCATGGGATATGAACGATGAAATCAAGTCGCCCATATGCAATAAAATATTGTGAACCCCTTGTGTGTAATCTGGATCTTGGTTTAGAAGAGGTTCAAACCGCTTGTATGACTTTCAAAACTCTTCTTATTGATGATGTGGGGAAGAACGATGTTTTAGGATTTGGAGATATTGGGCCGGAACTTGTTGATGACTTGGGAATGGTTGATGAAAAGAAGAGGGTTATACTCCCTTTTGACTCTTGTGCTAGATATTTGAAGCTTGCTTGTGGTTGAAGACGGTGCTTAGGGAGGAAGAGGTCTTTAAAGCTTGTCGGTTGGAAAGACCCCGGAGATCACATGAAACATGACAATGGGTCTTCGGGTGACTACTTCTCGCTTTCGACTTGGAGGCTTTGGAGGATAGCTTGGCTCGGGTACTCAATGAGCCCTCATAATTATGTGGATCGTGCCTTTGACTTGCTCCTCCGAGCCCTTGAGGGCTATGGAAGTGAATGAAGAATCCACCACCCTTGGTTTGACGGAGTTCCTCAAGTACCGTCGTGTTGTATATATCCCTTTCCTCTTCTTTGAGTTTTTGTATTTTTATTTGTGTTTGTGTGAGTTTGGTTTCTAGGTTTTGCGTGTTCTGTAGAGTTCTTGTAATTTGGATTTTCTTGAGTGATGTGAGGGAGGGATTTTTTATGGTGTTTATTGAGTTTACTTGATAGGTTGATAGTGGAGATGAAGTTTTGGGAGGAGTTGTTGATGATAGAAGCTTGGAGCTTGGGCAATGACGTCGGTTTTTGAGCTTATTGTAAGCTTTTGAGGGACGAGAATTTGATCCCGTACTTGGTAATGTTCTTAGGGTGGAAGACTTGGGATGATAATGAGGAATGAGGATCTAGGAGAGTGACATGACCATGTCACTTGGGACATGGCCATGTAGATACATGGCCATGTTGGTTGCTGCATGGTAGGGACGAAATGGTGACAAAAATGACAAGCTGCTGTCTTGCGACATGGCCGTGAGGCGTCATGGCCGTGATGCTCCCCCTCACGGTCGTGAGGGGTGTTGTCCGTGGCCACTTTGCTTCTTCTTCAACATTTAAGCCAACCCTCCCTTATTACACCCCCACCCAACCTCCCTACCCACCTTTACCTCGATCATTTCATCCTTGTACTTCACTTATACATCTTCATCATATCTTCACATCATTAAACTCTAGATTTCCTCTTAAATCCCGACACCTATACACCAATGCAAGCCTGATGCTCCAACCATGTGACTACCTTTAGGAAGAGGAGGAATATCGATGACAAAGACAAGCAAAGTACCAAGAATGATCATTGAGACGATGGAGATTGTGAGTTGCTAACCATTTGGTAGGCGACTCTCTTTTCATTTCCGTCTTTTATTTGCTTTCTTTGTTTATTCCCCTTCCTTTTATGCTTTTAGTGTCGTGGCGGCTCTCGGGGCCCTTTGGTTATTGCTCCCGATTCTCGATGACGTGATTACATCGAGAATCATTTGAAAAATCCAAATTGTCAAGTTCTTTTCACTTTTTCTTTATTTTTATTTCCTTTTGGTAGAATTTAGTCGGAATCGGGGCTAGGTGACTTGATTACACCTAACCCTGTAACACCCCTGATTTTATAAATTTAATTTAATTGAAATTATATTCGTATTTTATTTTTACGATTTAACTCGTAATTCTCAAAATTATTATAAAACGAATTTATCGTTTAATCATTTCAAACTCCTAAAATTTTATTTGCCTTTGAAACTCTTCTTATATTTAAAACATATTTTTATTTCAGTTTCGATTTATTTTACTATTTAGTTTAATTTTTATCGAAAGTCTATTTCGGCGATTTAAATTCTAAATTTTATTTATTTATTTATTTATTTTTATTTAAGCTCGAATTTCTATTTTCGGCTCAAAGCTCATTTATCTTAAGTTTCGTCAAAACATTTATTACATTTCCTCGAGAAATCAATTTAATTCACTGTATCGAAAATTTATTATTTATCGGGAAATACTATTTGATCGTCTAATTATTTACGTTTTCGTCTCGAGTACTCTATTTAATCGTTTTATTTGTCGGTCCGATTATTTATTAATTTTATTAACTCGTTTTAACCTAATTCGTGGGTCAGTCAATTTATCGTTACGGAATTCGTTTAATTCGTATTTTCGAACCGATTCATTTAATTAGTCCTTGCAACATTAATCCCACTTGTCTGACTTTCATCCCCTTTGGTCTACTCCATTCCACCGCTTCACTTTTCCCCTGCATTCATCCCCTTTTCTTTTTGGTTTTCCTCTATCATTCACGCACCTCCTTCACCATTTTCGGTAATCATATCACCTGCCTCCTACCTCTTCGTCATCCTCTTTCATTTTCCTTCTTCACAATCGGCAATCTGATTCATCTCCTTTTCCTTATCCTTCATCGTTTCTCTTTTTCTTTCCCGTCCTCTGTTTCATCCTGCTACTGCCGTACGCCACTGCTGCTGCGTTTGTTGATTCGATTGATGATTGTTGTTGTGCTTTAACATCGCTGTTGTACAGTCACCGTTTTCTCCTCCGCCTCCTCTGTTTTCCTCTGTTTTGCATAGCTGCTGTACGGTTCGTTGCCTATTCTCGTCAAGGTACTTCGTTTTCCCCCTCTTCTTTTTCCGCCCTGTTTTATGCTGCTGCTACCTCGTTCTTCTACTACGTTTTGTCCTTTTGTCTCGTTCTTCTTCCTCGATTTTCCTTCCTCGCTACTGCTGTTTTTTTTTTTTCGTATTTCGTGGTTTGTGTTGTGGTTGTCACTCTTCTCATACCTCCTTTTCACTCGGTTTCGGTTTCGATGTCGAGTTTGTGTCTGGTAATATGTATTGCTACCGATTCATCATTGTTTGTTGCTTATGCGTTCGTTCGGCTCAGTTTGCATTTCTCCATTTCAGTCGCTGTTGTGCAATTATTATAAATCATATTTGTACCTGTTTCTCATCAGTTTCGTTTGTGCGTGACTACGGTTGGCGTCTTCAGCCTCCCTTCATCTTCTATTCCTTTATTCTATTCATTTTGTTATGTCTCATTTGCTGCTCCTCCATTTTCTCTCGTCCCCCTTGTCTTCTCTGTTCTCGTTTGTGCTGTGCCGGCATCATTTCTGTGCTGCTATTTTGTTAGCCGTTTTTCTTCTTCTTCTTCTTCCTTTCTTCTTTTTCTTCTTCTTCTTCTTCCCTTCGTTGTTGATGACTGCTGTTGCGTTTTCTGCTGCTGTTCCATGCTCTCCTTTGCTGTTGCACATTCGATTTTTGTTGTTTATTACGTCACTGTGTTTGTACGGTTTTACGCTCCTGCTGCTGGTTGGCTTTGTTGTTGTCGATTCTGCGGTTTTCTATTGTCTTCTCGATCTGCCTCCCTTCTTCTTTCCCCTTTTATATTCCTTGTTTTCATTCTCATTTGTTGATCTCCTTGCTGCGGCTGCTTCATCGTCTCGTTTCTATCGTCCAACTTCTTTCATCTTCCCTCGCTTTTGTATTGTATTCCGATTTCATTATTTCTGTTTCTTTATGTCTCGAATTTATTAGTGGAGCGTACTTGGAAGGCTAAAGATTCACGACACGAAGGTTAAGGCGTGTTATTGAACATTTGGAGCTCGGACTATGCTAGTGGACAAGTACGAGAACGATTCGAATATTGACTCAAGGTAAATTTAGAACGTTACTCGATTTTGTATCGTATGTTTGAGTAGTAGTATGTAGTAAATATTTTAACTTCGGTTTTCTAATTTTAGCTATATATTATTGCTAATTATATTAATTTTAAATCGTATGCCTTATCAATATTTTTACGACCTTCGACATCGTTTTATAAATCGTTAGTAATTTTATTATTTACGATCGTTATAATATTTTGTTGGTTATCGTGACACTAGTAACTAAATAATGTCGATTTCATATTTTCGTCATATTTCGTTAACTTATAATTTTTACTCAAAATCGTATTTCTATATTTTAATCGAAATCTGTATACTTGTTAATAAATTAATTTTCGTTTTACGATTTATTCTAATAAATGAGAAAATAGTCGATTTTGTTTTAAATATATTTTTAATCGAGACTATTTTCACTAATAATTTCCTATTTGTTTCCGTTTGACTATTTTTATTAAAATTCGTATTATTTATTAATAAAAACTATCTGTTAAAAATAAATTGAGTTCTTCGTAAATTTCATTTCATTTATAAAGTTCGTCGACTCAATTAATTTTGATATCATTTTCTTAAAGCATCTCTTTTCTAAAATTCATAGTTTTAACTTGATTTCCTAAGTATTTATAAAATACTATAAAATGACTTATTGTATTTTATTCATATTTTGAGTAACGAATTTAGAAATATATTAAAGTTACGATAACGACGATAATAATAAATTTTTAATTTCGTTAGAAATGCTATTTTTACATATTTCAATAATTTTAATAACTTACGAATTTTCTATAACAATATTTCCATTTTAAGTAAGATTCTAAAATTAGTAAGTTTCTATTTATAGAAAGTTTCCCTTTTAATATCGAATGTTTATTCCTTCTATCCTCATATTATTTATATTGATTATATCTTTTGTATATATCGATAATGGCTTATTTTGGAGTTATGGAATAAAGACAAGTGTGGCGTTAGAGTAATATAATCTGGGGTTTACGGTTTTGCCATCAATTATAAGGCTAGGGTATCAGGAATCGGTACATTAGTTGTTGAACCGGGTGACAAGTATCCCGGGAGTTTTGTACATTTTGACCTTAAGCTTAGGCCTCGTAATAAGTCGCCGTCATAAGTTCAACTGGGTGACAGGTAATCCCAGGAGGGGTGTGCATTGTCTTAAACTAGGACCACACATTTATAAGTCGCCGTCCTATTATAGTTGAGTAGCATAGTTAGAGACCGAAGTTTGATTTGTTTGAACTAAGTTCTCGAAGCTAGTTTTTAGTATTCTCCTAGTGAAAGTCTAACCTTCTACACTGAATGTTTTCATAACGCCATTTCGAATATTTTATTATTATCGATTTGTTTTGATTTGCAGGTTGGCAAATATTTTTAGTTTTCTCTGAAAACTTATTTTTATTATATCGTTTTAATGTTTTCTCATTTTAAGTATTTTTGTATAATAATACTATTATTTTTCCATATGATATAATATGGCTGGGAGAACGTCCGAGTTACTCCCCACTGACGTGGTTGTTTTGTTTATAACATGACAGGTATTTGCTGCTTGATTTTGGGTGTTAGCTAGCGAGTAGCGTGGATCCTACTCTTTCTTCATTCTTGTAATTTTATGGATTTGTATAAACCCGTTCGGAGATTTCCTTTTAGCCCTTTTGTAAAAAGAGGCCTTTGTATTGACTTACCATTTCTTTTAATAAGATACAGTTTGTCAGTGTGTTTTAATCCCAATTCTATAGTGTTTCCGCCACTCTATTGCGTTAGATTTTCTAGGGGATTACAGTTGGTATCAGAGCATTGTTGCTCCCGACGCTTACACCTGATTTTAGGAAAAATACCCGTAAATGACTTGAACATTAAAGACACATTAGTGAGAGATGGGTAGAAACAAAATAAGGACTTAACTGTTAGGTTTATATGTTCTTGTAACTCAGTGATTAACATTGAATATTTGTTGCTTTTGTCTGGAAGAAGATGAATGAACAAGATGCTGACGAGATGCTGCTCCTGATCGGGACAAGATCTGCTTAGAACTCTCAACGCCTGCTGACTCGAGTGGACAACTTTGTGCTACAAGGAAGATACAATGATGACCTTTCAGCCCAGATTTGGTTTCTCAAGCTACAGGTCAGATGATCAAGAGTAGATTCCTGTTTTATGATGTTGTAGTAGATCCAAATGGAGCGACCCAAGAATGGTGTGCTCGTCCCTCTACAAGAAGATGAAGTAATCCATTTAGTTCCCTCGTGAACTCTGGAGGCCTGGAAATTCTCTTCCGGTTCAAGAACTTAGTATTATAGGATCATCGATTCTTTTTCCCCTTCCTCTACTTCTTCCAATTCTTCTCTTATATATTCTCATCTCCTTTCGCTTGGTGAATCCTTGTTCTATTCTCCTACTTTACCATCTTTCCTCTTGAGATTCTTGGTTTGACCAAATTCCATCTTAGTGAACTCCGTGAAAAGTTATAGATGTTTGAGGTTTAGTAAACTCTTGTTACATGGTTTGAGAATTTTGAGTTATGTCCTGTTATCTATCTTAGTAAGCTTTTGAGGATCGATTTGAATGATAAATTGTTGATATGATGAATATGATATGATGAAAAAAATTGTATTTGGTTTTGGAAATTGATGATTTGGTTAAGTCGTGTAAAAATATGGTGCAATTTTTACAGTCTTAAATATTGATACTCGTAATATTCGATGCTTGATTATAGAATCAATATCGAATATTTAGAGTGGATTTTGAAAAAATTGCTGAAAGATTGTGTAAAGTTTCTGAAAAATTGTGGCTAAAAAAAAATTGTGACAAGAAAAATTGTGACGAAAATTGTGACAAAAAATTGTGACCAAAAAATTGTGAAAAAAAAAAGTTGTGACTAAAAAAATGAGAAAGGGAGAAAAATGGGATTTGAAACACCCTCAACGTACATGCTTAATTATCTTGAAAACGGACTCGTAGTAGCGGCCTTGGCGCGGGAGCGTTAAGATGTATATAGGTGAGTTATGGTGTGTATGGTTAGGGAGGGGATTTGGCGAGTTTTGCTCTCGGGTTTGTATATGGCTTGCCTAAAATTGCCTAGAATTTCGGGTTGGTATTTGGATGTCGGGATGTTATGGATGAATTGTTGTCTTAGATGAATAATTGATGTATGAATTGAATGTGTAGGAGGGTGTATTTATAGGAGAGGTTTCCTGGCTTGGATGGGAAGAAACTCATGTTTTAGATAGGAAGGAGATTGCTTCGGGAGGAAGAAACAAGCGGTGTGGATGGAATAGGATTCCGTTTGAGGATAGGAGAGACTTGCTTGTAAGGGAAGAAAACACCCGTTTTGGCTTATTTTATGAGTCCACTCGATCGAGTGAGCTGGTCCACTCGATCGAGTGGGTCTAGCCGGGTGGGAATTCCTACTAGAGATCGAGTTTTATCTCTAACGAGTTACTTAATCCTTTTTGTAGTTGATTTTTGTAAGGAATCTGACTTCGAATTGGCTTCTCGAATGTCGCGTCAGATATTTTTGGCTCGGGAATGGCTTTGATCGGGGTTTGACTTGGTCGCTAAAAGACGGTTTTGCCCTTGGTGACGGTTTTGACCCAAATTAGTCTTATTTGATTGGAACCGACCCACTGGGCCTGAATTTGAGGTCTGTTTGGTGAGATTTTTACTCCGCTATTGATTCCGAGTCCGAAAATCGAGTGTATTAAGTCATGTTTGCTTCCGATCATCATCGGGTGTTTTTCGGAAACTGCTATAGACACCTGGCGGTCAAAATGTGGGTGTCTACAATTATTGCTAATTATATTAATTTTAAATCGTATGCCTTATCAATATTTTTACGACCTTCGATATCGTTTTACAATTATTAGTAATTTTTTTTATTTACGATCGTTATAATATTTTGTTGGTTATCGTGACACTAGTAACTAAATAATGTCGATTTCATATTTTCGTCATATTTCGTTAATTTATATTTTTCACTCAAAATCGTATTTTTATATTTTAATCGAAATCTTTATACTTGTTAATAAATTTATTTTTGTTTTACGATTTATTCTAATAAATGAGAAAATAGTTGATTTTGTTTTAAATATATTTTTAATCGAGACTATTTTCACTAATAATTTCCTATTTGTTTCCGGTTGACTATTTTTATTAAAATTCGTATTATTTATTAATAAAAATTATATGTTAAAAATAAATTGAGTTCTTCGTAAATTTCATTTCATTTATAAAGTTCGTTGACTCAATTAATTTTGATATCATTTTCTTAAATCATCTCTTTTCTAAAATCTATAGTTTTAACTCGATTTCCTAAGTATTTATAAAATACTATAAAATGACTTATTATATTTTATTCATATTTTGAGTAACGAATTTAGAAATATATTAAAGTTACGAAAACGACGATAATAATAAATGTTAATTTTGTTAGAAATGCTATTTTTACACATTTCAATAATTTTAATAATTTACGAATTTTCTATAATAATATTTCCATTTTAAGTAAGAGTCTAAAATTAGTAAGTTTCTATTTATAGAAAGTTTCCCTTTTAATATTGAATGTTTATTTCTTTTATCCTCATATTATTTAGGGTTTTTCTATGGGCTACCCCTCAACTATCGGCTTTTCCAAGTGGTACTCCTGCCTTTTTCGAAGGTGTACCCCTGAACTTTGTAAAATACTCTATATTGTAACCAAAGTTAAAAAATTTCAACGGAAATTTCTCAGTTGATGATATAAATAGTGATTATTCCCTATTTTACTTTCGTCAACCATGATATATTTCTTCAATTTGCATCTGTAGACACCCGCATTTTGACTGCCACGTGTCTATGGTAGTCTCCGAAAAACACCCAATGATGATAGGACGTCAACGTGACTTGGTATACTCGGACTTGGGCTCGGAATCAATAATATCCGACATGGGCTTTTAGCGGAGTAAAAATCTCACAAAACGGACCTCAAATTCAGGCCCAGTGGGTCGTCCCGAGTCAAATAAGACTAATTTGGGCCAAAACCGACACCAAAAATATTTCCCGTCTTTTGGCGACCGGGTCAAAACCCGGTCAAAGGCGAAACCGTCTCATAAATCAGCTAAGATCAGTTGGCGCATAAATTTGAATTCAAAAAAAAACAAACAAAACTAACAAAGACCAAGTCTTCCTTATTTGTCTCGCCCAACTGATCCACTCGATCGAGTGGATTGACCCACTCGGTCGAGTGGCGTGCCTTAAACTGGGTAAGGCCCATTTGCTAAGGCACTCGATCGAGTGCACTAGGGCCACTCGATCGAGTGCCCCTAGGTCGAGGGGTGAAGTCTATAAATACCGCTTCACCCCCATTCATTTTTAGAACTTTTGATCATCAGCTTTTCACCACCTTTTGCCCTACATTTTTCAGCCATATTCCAACCCTACATCCCACCTTACAAACCATAGAAACCCTAAGTCAAACACATCAAAAAACCGAGTTCTAGTCCCTCGATAAACCGACGTAACACACACGCGCATCCATACGCACCACAACTCACATACATCCTCGATACTCCCAAGCCGTGCCGCTATTTACGAGTTCATTTCCGAGGTCTACACCTAACATGTATGTTGAGGGTGTCCCAAACTCCTTTTTAATCTCTTTTCGATATTGTTTTTATGTACATTTTCGCATTATCGTATTATGATCGTAGTAACACTTACACTAACACTAACCTTTTTTACATTATCGCATCTTTATTTTTATCTTTTTATCATCTTTTTACTAACATTAATAATACCGCGTATATATAAAACTAGTATCAAATTTTGGTCTACAATCCGTTTGACTACGATGTTTGCCTAAGATCTGTTTAATCCCTTTACGAGCAACGACGGAGGTGGAGCCCTTTCGAGGAGCCCCGCCCCAATGTACTCAAGGGCGTAACGCGATCGCAAACAGTCGTAGTTGAACGAATTTTATTCCATTTCTATAATTGGTACGAGACCCGTTGACACGAATACCGACATCACATAACCCGAAAGGGTTAGTTTCGATGTCGTGACGTAGAGGGATGCATCTCGTCACCAATTCAAATTCTTTTAATCTAACACAAACGTTTTCATAAAACTCCGGTGACGGTATTATAATCGTTCATACACGATTATAGTACCGGAGGCCGAGTCAAATACAAATCGTGCGATATTTGTATTTGATTTGGCCGATTACCGATTTCAAGTCATAAAACCGAGCGAGCCATCACTCGTACAGGGGGCACTCGATCGAGTGCCATAGGCCACCCGATCGAGTAGCACCCCAAAAAGTGGTCAGTAGCCACGCTAATGGTGCACTCGACTGAGTCAGTCAATGACTCGATCGAGTGGGTCTCACAACCCAGAAAACCGAGGGCTTGGACACATATTTCGAGCCCCGTTCTTTATCGATTTTAGACCATCGCATGACTCTACCATTTTTTCAAAACCTACACATCACGACACGTAGAACGACTTTGACCACTTTGACGTGATAAGTCGGGACAAGACTACGGAATGTGAGATTAGGCTAGCAATATGCCACAGTCTCATGTTCCCGTCCTTCGTTTAATATGCGACATAATGCGTATTTAATCGAGGTTAGTCCGCCTACATATTTTCGCGGTCTAGTTTACATACGGGTCCATCCCTTTAATTATATCGCATTATTTTTATTTCATTTCTTTACGTATTGTTGTATTGTGAACTCCGGGTTGTATTTCCGCCCGTGTAATTTGTACGTTATTTTTATTTACTTTCGAGCTTTGTTTATTTAATTGCTTTTACGCTTTATAAATGAACCTCGCATGCTAAATCAATTCGACAAATAACAAGATGCATTAAATGACGTAGTTAACACAAAACTCACATGCTTAGACAAAACGCTGTTTGCATATAATTTAATTATTTTACTAGCGCGCGTATCACGAACACGAACGATGTCTTAGTAGAGGCCGCCATGTGCGGGCGGGGTTGGGTGTCCTTAGTGGGCTTCCCAACACGTACCCTCACCCCTTACTCATAACCTCTGGTTTCCGGATGTCCGAAACCCTTGGCGCACGAGAGTCATTCTTTACACGATTACCGGTATAGATGGTATCGGTATCGCAATGCAAAGGGACGAGCCCCATGAACTCTGAAATCGGAGTGGGTTTACTTTGTGTAAAGCCCATGACGACATAGAGTGGGCTCGTATGGTTCCGAATAACCACAAAATTCGGTGGCGACTCCATTTTGACTTAAATTTCGAACCCGAGAACAATCTTACCACGAGATTCATTCGCCTACCCAAACCCGCGCTTCGCCGCGTCGGGGTGGACCTACGTCATGTCCACAATTTGGCGACTCCGCTGGGGATACCTGATGTACCACATGTCATCGGGATTCCTAGGGTGAGACTCGAAGAGAAATCGTTCGTAGATTAGTGTGCTCGCATTAGTTTAATGATTCATGCATAACCCAAATTTGCCCGGGCCGGTTACTTGTGACCGACGTCCCACTATACCGCGGTGCATTCCTACATGGGTGCGCTAAAAACATCGATGGTGGAACTCGTCTCGGTTTTGCGGCATGTCCTAAGACCAACTCGGCTTAGGGAGTCCGTCCATCACACGAGAAAGCCATCGTTGTTGGTATAGACCCTATTTTGACCGACCGAGACTTAGTGTAAAGCATACATAAGCGTCGTTATAATGCTTGTTTGACTACGTGCTACTTGGTTTCCGTGTCATTTTTCAAAAACCGTCATTTCAAAATTGCATCTTTCCAAAAATACCCACGCTTTCGAAAAACCCGAAATATTGTCCATTTCGGGACCCGTCTTTCCAAAACGCCCAATTTTGAAAAACCCGAAATGGGCACATTTCGGGACTCACCTTTTCAAAATATCCAATTTTCAAAACTCGGATTGCCGCCGAAATTTAGGATCAACGATTTGACTCAAAATATCCTTTTCTGTAGTCGGCATGCTGTCCGTTTTAATCCTCAAATTTCCACCCCCACCACCTTGATTTTCGGAATTTTCCTTTTCAAAATTCTAATCTCGGTTTTCGAAATTCCGTTTTCAGTTTTAAAAACTCTCGGAAATTCGTTCATTTTGCATTCAAACCTCAACCTTTCCAAAACTTTCAACTTTCCTAAAATAAACCATCCTTATTATAGGACCTACCGTCTATCCGTGTGTCGGGTCTTCGCATAGTACGTAGAGGGTTTATAGCGTCGAAACTCCGTCGATCTTATATCACGAGTTTCCCCCCTTTCCCGAGTCCGCCTTATCTGTCGAGGCATGACCAACCCGCGTAGGGCATACCCCTACAAAGGAACGTCCGTCTGTACACTCGAGTCAAAAGTCTGGGGAGTAATCTCACGTGGGCCTTCCTTCGAACGGGACTAGGCCCACAAAGCCGAAATCCTAAGGAAGTCATACCACCCACGAGTCATCCGTCTAGGTGTCTTTCTCGAGTCTTTTCCACTCAATCCTTTCCTTTTGGGTCGCTCGGGATGTACTTTTTCCTTTGATTCCAAGACTGGGTTCGGTTTCTGATTACGTGGTGTTCTTACAGACAGGCCACCATCAACCAGACACACTCGCAGGATGGAAACTGCCTTAGCTGAACTGAAAACCTCCGTTGATGCCATGATCGAGAAGCAGGCCGACATCGATGCCCAACTGAATGAAATGAGGCCTGGGCAAGTTGCTATCGTCACTCGATTGGCTTCGGTGGAGCACAAGACTCCTACTACCAGAACTACCAGACCTTTAGTTGAACTGGTTAGCTCGGTCCGCCGACTGGAAGAACAAGTTCATTTAACTGGGAGTAACAACATTCACCGGGAAAACAGTCGGGAGTATAACCCGCTAAGTGACAAGCTGCCTGCAAACCTGAACCTCACTGGTTTGCCTATGTTCGAAGGAACTGAAGACCCGTTACTACATGTACGGGCCTTCAAGGAGTTCATGGCCATCAAAGGGGTGGACTCTACCATGTTCAAGAACCTCTTTGCTGCGTCTCTTGAAAAGCACCCTCGGGCCTGGTACTACAGGCTAGACCCGAAGAAATACCCTACATGGGATGATGTGGCCACCGAGTTCACTCGGAACTATGCTGACAACACCGAGATCCAAACCACAATGAGATCTCTGGAGGTTATGGCCCAAGAGCCGAAGGAAGGTTTTACCAAATACCTTCAACGCTGGAGGGCCGAGAGCGTGAAACTGGTCGATAAGCCCAGTGAGAAGACTTTGGTGGAGGCCTTTGTCAAGAACCTCCTCCCATCTTACCGAGTTCACCTCCGATATGCTGTCATACCCAATTTCACCACCCTCACTGAAATGGGTATGAGGATCGAAGATGATTTGAGACTGGAAGGCCTCACCAAGGCCACTGCTAAGGGTTACCAAGGGGCTTCTTCCTCCACAACCAAGCCCCAAGCTGCAACTCGCAGCATTTTCGACGCGGTTAATCTACTAGATGCCCCGTCCAAGAGGAACACCCCACCTCGGGTTTTCACCGATATAGGTACGACCTATACTTATGCCTTACAAAGGCTGTCCTCAAAAGGCCTAATCCAACCGATAGGCCCAACTACTGAAGTTCCGGTTGAGCGACGCTCCAAGAACTACAATGCTCAAGCCTATTGCCAATACCACCGAGGCAATGGGCATGATACCGAGAAGTGCTGGAAGCTGAAGCACTTGATTCAGGACCTGATCGAAAGCGGTAAAATCCCGCTACCCGGAGATAAGCCCAGCAACAAGGAGAACCCTTTCAGCTCCCACGCCATCTTTACCGGGGAGGTGATTGATTGTTCTCACCTTATCTCTCCACTTATCCCGCAATGAACGAGATCTGGTTCGATGACGAAGACGATGTCTATCTCGCAAAAGGGGAAGCTGTCCCCATCACCGCCGAGGAGATTCGAAACACTAAATCTCGAGTCTTAACCAGTAACCACCTTGGTCGTCCCTATCGCCACTAGCTTTAGGGCCACCCCTATCCCGACAACCGTCATTACGGAAGTCGCCTCTGAAGAGCCAACTGCTGAAACGGCTCTTGTGAAACAATTGAAGAAGGCCCGAGTTGACCTCACTATATGGCAACTCCTGGTTAGTTCTCAAGAACATCGAGAAGCACTTACAAAGGCTCTCGATCAAATTAAAGTCGACTCTTTGGTTACCCCTGCTGAGATGGTAGCCACGGTCCTGCCCCACCTAAAGGGCGAGGCTAAGGAAGAAGGACCGGTAATCACTTTCTCCGAAGCCGACCTACCACCATTTGAAGCCACCCATAATCTGGCCCTCTACATTACAGTGGTCTGCCGAGGAAAATACCTTCCCATGACCCTAGTTGATGACGGGTCTGCTGTGAACGTCCTTCCCTTGAGGACCGCAAAAGCCCTCGGCATTACCGAGGCTGACTATGTCCCGACTGCTCAGACCATCGAAGCCTTTGATGGGAGCCCAAAGTAGGTAGCTGGGGACGTGAAACTGACCATAAAAAGGCCCAATAGAAAAGGAGCTCGAGTTTCAGGTGATCGATGTCACCTCATCGTTCAACCTGCTCCTGGGTAGGCCTTGGATCCACGCGGTCAAGGCGGTGTCCTCCACCCTCCACCGAAAGATCAAGATGCCTCTGCTTAACGATGTCATCACTTTAGAGGCAACACCAATGACTGTGGCTAGCTGTAACGCCACGGGTCGCACGGACCTCTGGGGGTTCGATTTTGTGGGGATGATCGAGGAAGAGTACCTTTTTAGGCCTTACTTTACTACGAGTATCGACATGATGCTCCAAAACCTAGGATACTTTCCGGGGGCTACTTCTCGACCCGATCTTCCAGCTGGGAAGATCATTGAGGTTCTCAAAGACGAAGAATCTCACTTTGGTCTCGGTTATGCCATCACCCCCGACAATGTTGTCCGAGCAGGGATCGAAAAGGCCTGCAACATCCTTAAGGGTATCTACTTGAGCCCTTATAGCCCACGGTTGGCTGACTAATTTGTCACACCGGTGTTTGGGGCTATCCAGGTTGGTCTATACCAACCCAATGCTATGCAGCTCGGGACCCACTTGGCCCGGGACTGCAACTACATCCCGGATGACGTGTTCATCCAATCCAACGGAGCTGAAGATGCTGAGCCCGCTCTAGGACTACTATTTGGGGAAGACACCATAGCCCCAACTCCAAAGGAAGACCTGGTCAACCTGATCCTCCGCAGCAACAGGTTTGACCCGACCAAGCTGATCTCGGATGTTGGTTCCGAGACGGGAAACAGGGCCTGGAGGAAGACTGTCAAGTGGACTGACAGTCAGGGAAGAATTTACAAGCTGGTCACCGGAGAGGGAGACATGCCTGAGTCAGAGTCCGAGTCTGAGTCGGAGTCTGAGTCAGAGTCTGAGGTCGAGTCTAGGGAAGTCGGTGCTAGAGTCACTCCTGTAACCCCTCTCCCTTTTATTATTCCTGCTGCTGGCACTTCGGGGTCTGTCCCGAGTGCCCTACCTATCCCGCCACTGACCAATGATCAGATGGCTGCTCTCTTTGAGCTGTTCTCCAAGTTTTCAATCAATAATAACAACCATTCTGCTTACGACTTGTCTCTTTCAAATTCTGCTTTTAAAAATGTTTTATGCTATGACATTGAGAAATAAGACGAACAGGTACCCTTACCTCCGTATCTGATTGAGCAACTTGAGCAAAGGGAGTCCCAGAACCCGGTGATCGAAGAAACGGAGTCCATAAATGTGGGAACAACCTTAGAGCCTCAAACACTTAAGATAGGGTTATCCTTAGATCCCGAGGAGAAACAACAGTTCGTAAGCCTCCTCCAAGAGTTCAAGGATGTCTTCGCATGGTCCTACAAGGACATGCCGGGGATAGACCGGGAAATAGCCGAGCACCACATACCAATCAAAGACGGGTGCAAACCGGTCAAACAAAAGCTTCGTCGGATGAGGCCCGAGTGGTCTCTCAAGGTAAAAGAAGAAGTCGACAAACAATTCAAAGCCGGCTTCATACAAGTGTCCGAGTATCCGGACTGGGTGGCAAACATCGTGCCGGTTCCTAAAAAGGACGGTAAGGTGCGGGTATGTGTAGATTTTCGGGATCTTAACAAGGCGAGCCCGAAAGATGATTTTCCGTTACCACACATCGACATACTGGTGGATAACACGGCCGATCATGCCCTTCTATCATTCATGGACGGGTATGCCGAGTATAATCAAATCAAGATGGCGGAAGAAGACATGAGTAAGACTACCTTCACCACACCTTGGGGTACTTACTGCTATACCGTCATGCCTTTCAGTCTCATTAATGCCGGGGCCACATATCAAAGGACTGCTACCACTTTATTACACGACATGATGCATAAAGAGGTAGAAGTTTACGTAGACGACATGATCGTCAAATCCAAAGAACGGGACGGTCACATCACCGCCCTAAGAAAGTTCTTCACCTGATTGCGCAGATACAACATGAGGTTAAACCCTCAAAAGTGCAGTTTCGGGGTAACATCATGCAAATTACTGGGTCATATCGTTAGCCAACGAGGTATCGAAGTCGACCCAGCTAAAATCAAAGCCATTACCGAGATGCAACCTCCTAAAACCGAAAAAGAAATAAGGGGATTTCTCGGGAAAGTCCAGTACATCAGTCGGTTCATTTCCAAGCTAACCATGGTGTGTGAACCAATTTTTAAGAAACTGAAAGTGGGAGAACAGGTACTATGGGATGACAAGTGCCAAACTGCTTTCGACAAGATCAAGGAAATTCTGTCTGCTCCGCCGGTCTTAATGCCACCTCAACCCGGTTTGCCTCTGTCGTTATACCTAACAACGACCGAGACAGCCATGGGGGCTATGCTGGCTTAGACAGTTGACTCCGAAGAAAGAGCCATTTACTACATCAGCAAGAAGTTTTTAGAGTATGAGGGCAAATATACCATGCTCGAAAAGACGTGTTTGGCTCTAGTTTGGGCCACCAAGAAACTCCGACATTATATGCTCAGTCACGAGGTCCATGTGCTATCTAAAATGGACCCAATCAAATACATCTTCGAAAAGCCCATTCTCAATGGTCGAATTTCTAGATGGACTCTAATGCTGGCAGACTTCGACTTAAAGTTTGTACCGTTAAAGGCTATTAAAGGTCGAGTAGTAGCTGAATTTCTTGCCGATAGCCCGGTAACCGAGGAAGGACACACCGACACTTGGTCCTTCCCAGACGAAGATATTTTCCATACTGATACTGAAACTTGGGATTTATACTTCGATGGTGCATCTAATTTTCGAGGGTTCGGAGTCGGGATCCTCCTAATTTCACCAAAAGGGGAGCACACTCCCGTCTCCATCAAACTGGACTTTGATGTTACCAATAATGCAGCAGAGTACGAAGCATGCATTTACGGGCTACAAGCCGCCGCCAATCTGGGGATTACAAATCTCTGGGTACATGGTGACTCATTCTGGGTCATTAACCAAGCACTTCAAAAATGGAAGACTCGAAATGCTAATCTCGTGGACTACCAGGCACGAGTAAGGGATCTCGAGAAACAATTCCAAAGGGTGGAGTATATATATCTGCCCCGGGAAGAAAATCAGTTCGCAGATGCACTCTCAAAATTGGCATCTTTACTGAATATTCCCGACCACGTGACTAGTATGCCGATTTGCGTTGAAAGACGGTCCGAGCCAGCATACATGTGCGACATTGAAGACGTTGAAATAACCGATCCCAAACCATGGTACCAAGCTGTGTTAACGTACCTGGCAAACGGAGAATATCCTCCCGGGTCGGAAGGACGAGCCAAGAAAGCCTTACGGAGGCTAGCCACCCAGTTCATCCGTACCGATGACGGGCAACTATACAAAAAGACGGCACAGGGGGCTCTACTCCTTTGTGTTGACAAGTATAAAGCTGAAAAGGTTATGGCCGAAGTACATGATGGTGAGAACGGCCCGCACATGAATGCCCACATGCTTGTCCGAAAAATCATGAGGCTCGGTTATTATTGGAATACCATGGAAGCCGATTGCCGGTCGTATGTCAAACATTGTCATAACTATCAAATCTTTGGCAATGTGCAACATATGCCGTCATCGCTACTCTATACCATGACGTCACCCTGGCCATTCTCAACGTGGGGTATCGACATAATCGGGAAAATAAATCCCTCGGGTATCGGTGGGCATTGCTTTATTTTGGTAGCTATCGACTATTTCACTAAATGGGTCGAAGCTGAATCATATCGCATCCTCAACGCCAAGCATGTCGCCAAGTTCATCCAAAACAAGATAATATGTCGATATGGGATTCCCTCTGAATTTATCAGTGATCACGGGACTCAATTTCAAGCCGAGACTGCGGCCCTACTGACCAAGTATAAAATCCAAAGACATACTTCCTCGCCTTACCGTCCCCAAACAAATGGAGCAGTAGAGGCGGCCAATAAAACAATTGTCACCATACTCAAAAAGATGGCTGATAATTACCGGGACTGGCCCGACAAAATACCTTTTGCCCTATGGGGATACCGAACGTCAATTCGCACCGCAACCGGGGCGACACCATATTACCTAACCTACGGGATGGAGGCAGTCCAACCAGTCGAGCTGGAGGTACCGTCCCTCAGAATTCTGCTAGAAAGTCAAGTACCCGAAGCTGACTGGGTTCGAGCACGATATGACTCACTGGTTCTACTAGACGAACGATGGTCTCGTGCCCTCAATAACATCCAAATCTACCAGAAGAGGATTCAACGGGCCTTCAACAAAAGGGTAAGGCCCAGGAACATTAAAGAAGGCGACCTAGTCCTTAAGTCAATCCGGGCTTTACTACCAGTTGACCCGAGGGGAAAATTCAAACCCAATTGGGCTGGGCCATATCTGGGGAAGAAAATCCTATCAGGGGGAGCAGTGATGCTGACGGACCTGGACGGGAACGAGTTTGTCAACCCAACCAACCTGGACCAGCTGAAGCGTTACTACCCTTAGCCATTTCTCAATGTTATTAGCAAATTTTATCAAAATCATTTTTTTACAAAAAGCAAGTCAATTAGCTAGAATTATTTATTCTACTGTCAAAAACATCTTGAACCAATAGTCTTGGTGTAATTCGAGATTGCAAATTTCCTATGCTTGAACTACGTCTGGTTTGATTCTGCTAATCGCAGATACGTAGGCAACCCCTCAAAAGGGCACAACCAATGCAATCAAGAAAAGACAGGAGCGGTTTAATAATAAACTTCTTTTATTAATTCAAAAAAAAAATCCCGATAAACTCGGAAAATTACAAAATGCAGGAATTCAAAAAAAAAATACAAAAAAAGGGCACATAACAAAAATAATAATAATACTTAAATAATAATAAAGCTAAAGGACTCGGGGCCCGACTCCCCTGTCATATCAATGGGCCCGACTCCCCTGTCATATCAATGGGCCCAAGTCGAGCCCTGACGGGCTCAGGGAGCCGGTCACGCGAACCAAGTCGGTCCCGGACCGCCAACCTCGGCCCAAGTCGTCGTTCCAAGTCAGTCTGCCCTCGAGTGTTGCTAGAACCGACTTCCTTAGATCGAGTCTTAGTTTGTGACTTAAGACCCGATTCTCCCCGGACTGTGGTCTCAGGAATGTGTTCCCCGGTGAAGAAGTCCCTGTTGTCCTTCGCCGACTCACGCTGAACCAATTCGATGGCCTCATCAACCTTTAAGGCCTTTCGAGCTTCCTCGGACTCTTCAGAAGTCCACTTCTGATAAGCCCGTGACACCCAAGCGGATTGGCAAGGGCTGGGTATAGTCCATGTAGGACGAGTGAACCATCGTTGCAACCAGGTGTCGCACATAGCGTCCGTCAATTGGAGCGGGACGCTGATAATGGCTTCCGTCTCAGGGATGCGCTGAGACGAACCGAACTGCCTTAGGAGGCGGTCCGGATAAATGTGAACTGTCCAGTCTAAGGACAGGATTGTCATGTACCGGGCTTGGTCTCTCTTAGCCAATCCGGTCAATTTTGAAAGGAACCACCAAGCGACGGTCCACCTGATCAAAGGACCCCCATGGAACACCAATTCCTCGTCCCAGTAAGCTCGATCTATCCGATGACTCAAGCTTATCTTCCGCCTTCGGGAGCTAATCTGACTGCTCCGATAGTTGAGAATGCTCGGAGGGGTCTCTATGATCGATAACCGCTCCGACAGCCATATCTGAAAAGAATGCACGAATTTTATAAGCAACGGAATGGTTCGCCAGGGTCCACTCGATCGAGTGCAGCAGATGACTCGATCGAGTTAGCCCTCTGAAAGCAGGCAGTAGCTCCGTGTGAGTGTCACTCGATCGAGTGACAGGTCCACTCGATTGAGTGCCCTGCGTACTTCAAGTATCTCGCACAAAAAAAAAAAAAAAAAAAAAAAAAAAAATCGAGGTGCATACTTGAAGAAAACGGGTACTCCCCGTCAGCGGTCGAGTTGGGTCAAGCCGTCTGGCATCCAGACCCATGATAATCTCTCCAGTGGCTAGCCAAGCAGGGCTATGACCAATCTCCATCTGGTCAACCACTCCAATCAGCCTGATCTGACCCCTACATGAGTCAAGCTCCATCAGCCCCTCGAAGACATAGCAATGCAGCATGCAAAAGGCGAATGCCCTACGCCTATGAGCAGGGTTGGCCCTCACGTCCCGTGGGTTCATGAACTTGTCGGCCAGGTCAAATAGGGAAACGGTATCTCCCTGCACCATTCGGTTTGCCTCAGCATGAGACAAACCCAAAAACTCCCTTAATCTCCTCCTCGGATCCGGGTAGAATGGGGGAATGGCGGGCTGAACAGCAAGACCCCAGCCTCCTATAGCCGCAATCTCCTCGGGCAAAGGACACATCTCGCCCCTCGGGAATGCAAACACGTGATGGGTGGTGTCCCAAAACGACAAACAGGCATCCAGAAAATGCGAGTCAACTATCAGACGCTGAAAAGGGAATAATTTGACTATCCCCATCTGAGTAAGACGGACCTTCTCTTCGTCCCAAAAGTACTGGGACCAAGCAAGCAGCATAGCAGTCAAGTGGTCGATACCCATGACAGAGATTTCTAACTTTCTTGAAAGTCTAAAAGATTTCGAGGAAGAAGAGAAAATTTGAGTTGAGATGCAGAGAACTGAAGCAGGGATTCTCATATTTATAATGAGAAAACCTAAGAGAAAACCTAACTACCCTGCCTCCTCAGCAAGCTGGGCCCTATGCGCGCGCAGGCCTGATTTCAAACTTGAACCCAGAATAGGAATCAAGCTGTCCCGAGCTTTCCTAAGAGTTTCTAAAAGAAAAAAAAAATTTGATAAAATTTCTTCGCGTTAAAATTTTGTCCTTCCAAATTTTTTTTTTATCTTTTTCTCCCCAATGAGAGTCAACATTTTACCTACGTGTTACATACAAGTTGTTATGTGTCAGCATACAGGTACACCCCAGACTTCAGAAGCAAGTCCCCGCGAAACTATTTAATTTCCCCAACGGAGTTAACTTTTCCCCGGTGTGCTACATCCAAAGTGCGATGTGTCGGCATACGGGTACACCTACTCCCCAAAAGAGGCAGGCTTTACTCCCCACGGAGCATCATCATCAGCTCAGGTACGACTCAAGGCTTCAAAAGCAAGCCCGTACAGCTCATATATTTCCCCAGCGGAACGCCCGAGGCGGCATTTTTCCCGAAATAATGTGGGATGGGCCCACATATAGGCGCGCCCAGGACTTATGCTACAAGTCTGATCCCCCGCGAAGCTATCATCATCAGGACAGGTATTACCCTCTGCTTATGGCTGGCGAGCCCTTCACGCGAGTCCACTGGACTATAAACGACCCGACCGGAAGTCTACCAGGTCTTAACGGGCTTGGTAGCTACTCTGACTTTCGCCTTGTCCAAGCCTCAGTCAGAGTGGGGGCTCTGTAGACACCCACATTTTGACTGCCACGTGTCTATGGTAGTCTCCGAAAAACACCCAATGATGATAGGACGTCAACGTGACTTGGTATACTCGGACTTGGGCTCGGAATCAATAATATCCGACATGGGCTTTTAGCGGAGTAAAAATCTCACAAAACGGACCTCAAATTCAGGCCCAGTGGGTCGTCCCGAGTCAAATAAGACTAATTTGGGCCAAAACCGACACCAAAAATATTTCCCGTCTTTTGGCGACCGGGTCAAAACCCGGTCAAAGGCGAACCCGTCTCATAAATCAGCTAAGATCAGTTGGCGCATAAATTTGAATTAAAAAAAAAACAAACAAAACTAACAAAGACCAAGTCTTCCTTATTTGTCTCGCCCAACTGATCCACTCGATCGAGTGGATTGACCCACTCGGTTGAGTGACGTGCCTTAAACTGGGTAAGGCCCATTTGCTAAGGCACTCGATCGAGTGCACTAGGGCCACTCGATCGAGTGCCCCTAGGTCGAGGGGTGAAGTCTATAAATACCGCTTCACCCCCATGCATTTTCAGAACTTTTGATCATCAGCTTTTCACCACCTTTTGCCCTACATTTTTCAGCCATATTCCAACCCTACATCCCACCTTACAAACCATAGAAACCCTAAGTCAAACACATCAAAAAACCGAGTTCTAGTCCCTCGATAAACCGACGTAACACACACGCGCATCCATACGCACCACAACTCACATACATCCTCGATACTCCTAAGCCGTGCCGCTATTTACGAGTTCATTTCCGAGGTCTACACCTAGCATGTATGTTGAGGGTGTCCCAAACTCCTTTTTAATCTCTTTTCTATATTGTTTTTATGTACATTTTCGCATTATCGTATTATGATCGTACTAACACTTACACTATCACTAACTTTTTTTACATTATCGCATCTTTATTTTTATCTTTTTATCATCTTTTTACTAACATTAATAATACCGCGTATATATAAAACTAGTATCAAATTTCGGTCTAAAATCCGTTTGACTACGATGTTTGCCTAAGATCCGTTTAATCCCGTTACGAGAAACGACGGAGGTGGAGCCCTTTCGAGGAGCCCCGCCCCAATGTACTCAAGGGCGTAACGCGATCGCAAACGGTCGTAGTTGAACGAATTTCATTACATTTCTATAATTGGTACGAGACCCGTTGACACGAATACCGACATCACATAACTCGAAAGGGTTAGTTTCGATGTCGTGACGTAGAGGGATGCATCTCGTCACCAATTCAAATTCTTTTAATCTAACACAAACGTTTTCATAAAACTACGGTGACGGTATTATAATCGTTCATACACGATTATAGTACCGGAGGCCGAGTCAAATACAAATCGTGCGATATTTGTATTTGATTTGGCCGATTACCGATTTCAAGTCATAAAACCGAGCGAGCCATCACTCGTACAGGGGGCACTCGATCGAGTGCCATAGGCCACCCGATCGAGTAGCACCCCAAAAAGTGGTCAGTAGCCACGCTAATGGTGCACTCGACCGAGTCAGTCAATGACTCGATCGAGTGGGTCTCACAACCCAGAAAACCGAGGGCTTGGACACATATTTCGAGCCCCGTTCTTTATCGATTTTAGACCATCTCATGACTCTACCATTTTTTCAAAACCTACACATCACGACACGTAGAACGACTTTGACCACTTTGACGTGATAAGTCGGGACAAGACTACGGAATGTGAGATTAGGCTAGCAATATGCCACAGTCTCATGTTCCCGTCCTTCGTTTAATATGCGACATAATGCGTATTTAATCGAGGTTAGTCCGCCTACATATTTTCGCGGTCTAGTTTACATACGGGTCCGTCCCTTTAATTATATCGCATTATTTTTATTTCATTTCTTTACGTATTGTTGTATTGTGAACTCCGGGTTGTATTTCCGCCCGTGTAATTTGTACGTTATTTTTATTTACTTTCGAGCTTTGTTTATTTAATTGCTTTTACGCTTTATAAATGAACCTCGCATGCTAAATCAATTCGACAAATAACAAGATGCATTAAATGACGTAGTTAACACAAAACTCACATGCTTAGACAAAACGCTGTTTGCATATCATTTAATTATTTTACTAGCGCGCGTATCACGAACACGAACGATGTCTTAGTAGAGGCCGCCATGTGCGGGCGGGGTTGGGTGTCCTTAGTGGGCTTCCCAACACGTACCCTCACCCCTTACTCATAACCTCTGGTTTCCGGATGTCCGAAACCCTTGGCGCACGAGAGTCATTCTTTACACGATTACCGGTATAGATGGTATCGGTATCGCAATGCAAAGGGACGAGCCCCATGAACTCTGAAATCGGAGTGGGTTTACTTTGTGTAAAGCCCATGACGACATAGAGTGGGCTCGTATGGTTCCGAATAACCACAAAATTCGGTGGCGACTCCATTTTGACTTAAATTTCGAACCCGAGAACAATCTTACCACGAAATTCATTCGCCTACCCAAACCCGCGCTTCGCCGCGTCGGGGTGGACCTACGTCATGTCCACAATTTGGCGACTCCGCTGGGGATACCTGATGTACCACATGTCATCGGGATTACTAGGGTGAGACTCGAAGAGAAATCGTTCGTAGATTAGTGTGCGCTCATTAGTTTAATGATTCATGCATAACCCAAATTTGCCGACAATAGAGGTGCGTTGTGATGAGCATTTGGTGGCTTGGTGAATGGTAAAGAAGAAGAGGTGGTTTGAAGCATCAAATTTGATTGATTAATATGTTAATTAGTTATTTAAAAAAGAAAATTGTAATACACGTATCACTTTGGTTATGATAAGGAGTGATAAGTAAAGTTTAGGGGTACACCTTGTAATTCGAAAAAGGCGAGGTTACCACTTAGAAAAGCCAATACTTGAGGGGCACCCCATAGAAAAACCCTTGATGGGAGGGATTTGTCGTGAATCCCAACCGTCAAACAAAACTGGCTAAACCTAGTGGGTAGCTAGGGTAAGTCGGGTCGAATCCACAGGGACGGGAGGTTGGACTAAGGTATGCTACGGTAAAGGACTAGGTTCGAGACAAGCTAGTCTAAGGGGGATGGCTATGGACTAATCTAAGGTCTAAACAAAGGAAACAAACAAAGGAGAACGGGCTAGGATTAGGTCGGGGTCAAAGGGGTAACGGAATGGTCGAGGGAGAACTAGAGGTGAAGGAGGAAGTAGGGTAATCTAGGTAATGCCCGGGCTCTCGCAACTTAGACCCACCTAGAGGTTCCACTTAAAACCCAACTCGGCGACACAACACAAACGGAGTACTAGCATGCTATAGGCCTAGGTCGAATCCGGGCTCTCGCAACTTAGACCGACCTAGGGGTCGTCCTCACCGGGCTCTCGCAACTTAGTGAGGGGACCGGACCCACAAACAACTATCACCCACTAAAGAAAGGCAAGAAAAACAAGCATTCGTACATACTTAGTCAATCAAGCATTTCAGCAAACATGTGATGTGCATCATACAAGAGGAAACCCAAATCTTCCACCAACATCTCCAACAATCCCTTAATCATCCAATTAACACCCTAATCGCCTTGCTAACCCTAGCAAGATACTACTCTAACATATCTAATCTAAAACTAACACTAACAAGATGAATCAACAAAAACAACAAAACTAACATAATGAAACTAGTCTAACAATGAACTATGAACAATAACAAGAACTAAAGATTCAAACTTTAACGATAAAACAATAAACAAGAGGAAGGAAAGGAGATAATACCAAACTATAGATGAAAGGAAGAAGAAAACTTGCATAAATGGAAGAACCCAAAACAAACATCCAAGTTTGTCAAGCTTGAATGGAGATCTTGAAGAATTCCCAAATTACAAGCACTAATCTAAGATTAACGATAATCTAAAAGACTAATCTACACTAACCTATGCTAATCTATGCTAAAATAATCTAGGATTTAAGGGGAAATGTCTAACATAAGCTTAACATAACAAGGGAAGAGTATATATAGGGTTACAAATGGAAAGGAGAAGAAAGAAAGGAGTGCGGCCTGAAAAGGGCTCATCCCGTTCGGGATGAGTTGGTCCCGTTCGGGATGGACCCTTCACAGAACACCTCTCTTTTGTGCACCTCAACCGGTTCCGATTGAGCTCAACCGGAACCGGTTGAGCCTTGTAGGCCTCCTTTAAGCTTCTTTCGGTCCCTCCTTGCTTCTCATGGGTTTCTCATTGATTCTCGAGACTCGGGATCGGGTCTCGGAGGCTCAGGACTCGGGATCGGGTCTCGGAGGCTCGGGACTCGGGATCGGGTCTCGGAGGCTCGGGATTGGGTCCCAAGGTCTCGGGATCGATTCCAAGGCATCGAGTCATCGTTCCTTTACCCCGTTGGCTCCAAAATGTGTATGTATTGAGTCGGAATCGCTCCAACTCCTCCAAATCGGTCTCGGGAACCTAAAACGAACTAAAGGAAACATAAGAAGCCCATAAATCGCTCCCAAGGAGCGTTTCCACAAGGAAAACGGGACCAAAACACAACAAAACAAGCACTACAAACTACACTTATCAACTCCCCCACACTTAACCCTTACTCGCCCTCGAGTAAGCACATACTATCTACTAAACTATCCGAGTGGGTATTAGCGCACCCTACGCCCCTTCAACTCACGCGAGTGCACTTAGAGGAAAAGTGTACTCCGCAAGGCAAGTCGGGTCTTGCGACAAAACTGTGGATGCAACCGGACACAAAGCACATAAACAAACAAACACACAAACAAACACATAGACGGTTGCACCCAAAACAAAAGAAATACCGCTTCCCTCTAAAAGCGGTGAAAGAAGCACCGGTTTAGGACTCGAGGTAAGCGACAACGTTCCCAAGCTAGCAATACAAACCAAGGTGGACTAAACCCTAATAGTATGACGATAAAGCAACAAAAACGTTGGTAACTTACCTAGGTCCTCCTAACTTTCTAAAAACGTACTACGGGACGATCGGCGGAGCGGAAAAGTGAGGAACCACGGTGTTAGTTGACACAGTAGGTAAGTGAGACCCCGCCCCCTTTAGCGTGAGCCAAGAGGGTCGTCCCGTGTCCAAAACCGCCTAACTAGTCCAAGTAAAAAGGTGGAAATATGCAAAATGAGGGAAGACCGACTAATGCCGCTATCATCCTTCCTCGGGACTCGGTCCTTTGGTAGGCTCTTCACGGCAAAAGTCGGAAAAAGGCTTATTTTCGTGAGGATTTCTTTTTGTAAGACGGGTTTTCTTTTGGCATTTTCTTTCTTCTTTTGCATTTTTCTCTTTGTTTTGCCATGCCATTCTTTTTCTTCTTTTCTATTTTCTTTTTGGCTTTTGTGCCTTTTCTTTTTCTTCATTCTTTTCTTTCTTTCATTTTCTTTCATTTTCTTTTCTTAGCCCTTTTTGGCTTGATTCGGCTTTTTTGCATTCCTTAGTAATAAGAAAGAGAGATCAACAAATTGCATTTTTATTGTGTGGATTTGTGTAGGAAGTAGGTGAATGGGTATGTTGGGACGACGTCTTCCCTTCATACTCACAAAAAGGGGAGAACTTGGACTAATCAAACAATCCCAAACACGGTCACCTAAGGGACGAGACTCGGTAACCAAGGCCTTTTCACACCGTGGGTGGTCATAATGGTCAAAAGTGCAAATCCCGTAGTAAATTCCTAGTAAGCTAGGTGGACTCAAGGTAAAGGACCAACGAACTCATTGATTTAGGGTCATTCTACTAGATTAAAGTCCAAGACTCGATTTACACTACTAGGAAGGGAAAATAGACACCCACACACTAGCCTCTAAACCGGGTTTTCAAAAATGGTTTACGCACAAGACACACAACACACAAACAAAGACTCAACGAGAACGAAAGAAAAAGAACTAAAAGCAACGAAACAAAAACAACACAAAATGAAAACATACACAACATAAACACCACCCCGATCATCCAAACAAGCCACCAAATCAACCATACTTTACAAAGCTCCTCCCGAGCACACAACATCACAATCTTCTCCAAACTCCGCAAGAGGTAAAGAAGAAAAAGGGATAAGATGTTACCGGGAGTCTTGAAAGCCTTCCAAAGTTAACGGTGATTAAAGCAACCTATAAGGGAAAGGGAGGCCAAACACGCACACAGAACAAATATACGACACAATGACACAAAAAAGGAAAAGACACAAAAGAAAAATCTTTTTGATTTTTGTGAAATTTTTTCAAATTTTTAAGGTTTTTAAAGATTTTTTTCGGAAAAACTACGAAAATAAACTAAACTATACTAGAATATCGCTCCCCCATATTTAAACCGAGCCATGTCCTCATGCTCGATCGTAGGGTGCGGAGAGACAAAAGAAACAAAAGAAACTACGAAATAAAGCTAAAAAAATCAAAAAGAAAAGTGGAGAAAAGGGTAGAAGGTGTCCGGCCGGGGTGTAGTCAAGTCACCATAGGCCGAGACAAGAAAAGATATGGAAGGGGGAAGAAAAATAAAAAGAAGGAAATAAAAGGAAATGGGAGGGGAGGGCTAGGTGTAATCAAGTCACCTAGCCCGGATTCCGCCTAAATCCGACTAAATCCAACAAAAGGGTGAAAAACTTGTAAAATTTGGATTTTTGAAATGACTCTCGATGTAATCACATCATCGAGAGTCGGGAGCAACATATACCAAGGCCTCGAACGCCACCATGACACAAAATAATGGGAAGGGGAACATGCAAAGGGAGATAAGCTATAAAAGACGGAAAAGAAGGATAGTTGCCATACCGAATGGTTGGCAACTCACTCACTCCATCGTCTCGATGATCAATGTAAGCACATAGCTAGTCTTCATCCTTGCTATTCCTCTTCATTCTCGATAATACCGCATGGTTGAGGTAGTAATGGTGTGAGGGAGGTAGGATTCGATGTGAAACTCGGTGTAAAGGGAAGAGAAATGAGGTGAGGGTATGTAAATGAAGTGTAAGGGTCGTATGACATGAGCAAGGATGGGTGAGGGAGGTTGGGTGGGGGTATACAATGGTTGGGTGGGCTCAAATGTCAAAGAAGAGGCCAAAAGAGGAGAAAAGAGACCATCCCGGTCGGGATGGATGGTCCCGATCGGGAAGACACACTCGTCCCGGTCGGGAAGCCACCTTCCCGGTAGGGACGGCACTCCAGCAAGCTCCAATTTTTGCACCTCCATCCCGATCGGGACGGCTTCTTCCCGGTCGGGATGGCACATCCTTCCCGGTCGGGAAGCTCCCTTCCCGCCCGGGATGGGTCTTCTTGACCTCCAAA
The DNA here is from genome assembly GCA_958450325.1 of Agrostemma githago. Lineage (NCBI taxonomy): Eukaryota > Viridiplantae > Streptophyta > Magnoliopsida > Caryophyllales > Caryophyllaceae > Agrostemma > Agrostemma githago. The sequence continues at coordinate 20,431,792 of OY288250.1, forward strand.
ACCCCAAAAGCTTCACCGAAGCTTCAAAAACCGACTTCCAAACTCACGATCCATGCTCTATCATTATCTACTCTCCTCTAGGAATCACCTTTCCTTCACACCTATCACAATGAACTCAAATACAACATCAAATTCCCTCCCTCACATCGCTCATCAAAAATCCAAATGAACAAGAGTTCCATAAAGGCTAACAAATCCTAGAAACCAAACTATACAAACAAACACAAACACAAATACAAGCACAAAAGAAAGGGAAAAGATATTTACACTAATTACTCTCACCAACAACGCCTCCATAGCCATCAAGAGCTCGAAGTAGTAAGTCAAATGCCTTAGCAATATCTTCATTTAAGCTCACATGGCCGAGCCTAGCCACTCCCAAAAGTTTCCAAGTCGGAGGGAAGAAGCGATCGTCTTCAATATGCTCGGGGTTCTCGTGATCTTCCGGGTCTTCCAAACCAACATAGCTACGACTCTTATGATCATCCAGTAGGTATAGTGGTCTAGAGTCGTGCTCGGTGTCATGATGTGGGAGATCACACCCAAGAGGTGTCGCTTCTTCTACGGGGTCGAGAGTGGAACTCTTTTCCACCGGCCGACAAGGATCCTCTTCACCAACCGTCTCACAAGACAAAGGGCTAGACATCGAGTGCGGTAGAGGAGGAGAAAGCATCAAGTTTTCTTCATTGGAGGCTTTAGGATCCTCCAAATTCCCATACAAAGCAAGTTCCAAGGCATCTACTTCTTTTTCCCAAGTATTGCTCTCCTTTTCACTCACCTTGTCAAAATGTTCATGAGGGGTCATCTCTTCACTTGGGTTTGGATTGTCAACACCCGATTCATCACGAAGAAAATCAAACAAATCCAACTTTATAACCAATACATTGGCTCCCCAAGAGCTATCTTGATAATCATGCTCAACTCCCTCCTCATTGTGGGCCCTTGAAGCTTCAACTTCCTCTACTCTTCCCCTATCTTCACCGCCCAAGCAACACTCGACAATGGTTTCTTGATCGACCCCCTCTTCTTCATTTGTAGCATCAAGATTGGGTTGAGGCACCCGACCTTCATGCCCAAATGAACCTTCCTCAACATGTTGTGGAGTTCGAGCGGCCAACATCGTGATATGAGCCATGAGTGCATTGATGCGAGCATCTTGCACCTCTATTTGGGCCTTGAACTCCTCCCTAACCCCTTGTATTTGAGTCAACAACAATTGTTGACCCTTTTGCAATAGCATCATCATCTCATGTTGGCTCCCTTGTGTTTGGGCCAACATTTGACAAGTCTCAAGGATATTTGGTTGTGGGTTATGTGAGGGTGTTTGGTAGTTGTTAGGATGTGGGAACGATCCTTGACAACTTTCTTGGTAACCATAAGAAGAGGGTTCATAAGATTGTTGATGAGGTTGATATGGTTGGTAAAGTTGTGGGTTTTGGTAATTCGCCCCAAAGTTGTCCCGTGATGATTGATGGTAGCTTGGACAAGCCATGTCCATAACGTCGCTTTGGTACCTAGGATGAGCTAGAAGCACTTGAGCAAACGTTAGTATCCTAGTGCTTTTGAGGCACTAGGAAGGGAGAGTAACACACAAGAAGAAGAACGGAGGTACACAAGGAGAAGAGAACACAAAAGTCAAGAACAAAGTCCACAACTAAGCAAACAAAAGCCTAAACTACGCCGTCCCCGGCAACGGCGCCAAATTTGATGGGAGGGATTTGTCGTGAATCCCAACCGTCAAACAAAACCGGCTAAACCTAGTGGGTAGCTAGGGTAAGTCGGGTCGAATCCACAGGGACGGGAGGTCGGACTAAGGTATGCTACGGTCAAGGACTAGGTTCGAGACAAGCTAGTCTAAGGGGGATGGCTATGGACTAATCTAAGGTCTAAACAAAGGAAACAAACAAAGGAGAACGGGCTAGGATTAGGTCGGGGTCAAAGGGGTAACGGAATGGTCGAGGGAGAACTAGAGGTGAAGGAGGAAGTAGGGTAATCTAGGTAATGCCCGGGCTCTCGCAACTTAGACCCACCTAGAGGTTCCACTTAAAACCCAACTCGGCGACACAACACAAACGGAGTACTAGCATGCTATAGGCCTAGGTCGAATCCGGGCTCTCGCAACTTAGACCGACCTAGGGGTCGTCCTCACCGGGCTCTCGCAACTTAGTGAGGGGACCGGACCCACAAACAACTATCACCCACTAAAGAAAGGCAAGAAAAACAAGCATTCGTACATACTTAGTCAATCAAGCATTTCAACAAACATGTGATGTGCATCATACAAGAGGAAACCCAAATCTTCCACCAACATCTCCAACAATCCCTTAATCATCCAATTAACACCCTAATCGCCTTACTAACCCTAGCAAGATACTACTCTAACATATCTAATCTAAAACTAACACTAACAAGATGAATCAACAAAAACAACAAAACTAACATAATGAAACTAGTCTAACAATGAACTATGAACAATAACAAGAACTAAAGATTCAAACTTTAATGATAAAACAATAAACAAGAGGAAGGAAAGGAGATAATACCAAACTATAGATGAAAGGAAGAAGAAAACTTGCATAAATGGAAGAACCCAAAACAAACATCCAAGTTTGTCAAGCTTGAATGGAGATCTTGAAGAATTCCCAAATTACAAGCACTAATCTAAGATTAACGATAATCTAAAGACTAATCTACACTAACCTATGCTAATCTATGCAAAAATAATCTAGGGTTTAAGGGGAAATGTCTAACATAAGCTTAACATAACAAGGGAAGAGTATATATAGGGTTACAAATGGAAAGGAGAAGAAAGAAAGGAGTGCGGCCTGAAAAGGGCTCATCCCATTCGGGATGAGTTGGTCCCGTTCGGGATGGACCCTTCACAGAACACCTCTCTTTTGTGCACCTCAACCGGTTCCGGTTGAGCTCAACCGGTTCCGGTTGAGCTCAACCGGAACCGGTTGAGCCTTGTAGGCCTCCTTTAAGCTTCTTTCGGTTCCTCCTTGCTTCTCATGGGTTTCTCATCGATTCTCGGGACTCGGGATCGGGTCTCGGAGGCTCGGGACTCGGGATCGGGTCTCGGAGGCTCGGGACTCGGGATCGGGTCTCGGAGGCTCGGGATTGGGTCCCAAGGTCTCGGGGTCGATTCCAAGGCATCGAGTCATCGTTCCTTTACTCCGTTGGCTCCAAAATGTGTATGTATCGAGTCGGAATCGCTCCAACTCTTCCAAATCGGTCTCGAGAACCTGAAACGAACTAAAGGAAGTATAAGAAACCCATAAATCGCTCTCAAGGAGCGATTCCACAAGGAAAATGGGACCAAAACACAACAAATAAGCACTGCAAACTACACTTATCAACCCTATTATTTATATTGATTATATCTTTGCTGCTGTTTTGTTTACAACATGACAGGTATTTGCTACTGGGTTTTGGGTGTGAGCTAGCGAGTAGCGTGGATCCTACTCTTTCTTCATTCTTGTAATTTTATGGATTTGTATAAACCCGATCTGAGATTTCCTTTTAGCCCTTTTGTAAAAAGAAGTCTTTTATTGACTTACCATTTATTTTAATAAGATATAGTTTGTCAGTGTGTTTTAATCCCAATTCTACAGTGTTTCCGCCACTGTATTGCGTTAGATTTTCTAGGGGATTACAAGCCCTCCCCTCCCATTTCCTTTTATTTTCTTATTTTTATTTCTTCCCCCATCCATATCTTTTCTCGTCTCGGCCCTAGGTGACTTGATTACACCTAGGCCCGACACTTTCTACCCTTTCTTCACTTTCATTTCTGATTTTTAGCTTTATTTTCACTTTTTCTCTTCTTTTTAGTGTCTCCACACACTACCGATATCTTAGTCTAGTTTAGTTTTATTTTCGTAGTTTTTTTTGAAAAAAAATTAAAATTCATAAAAATTTGAAAAATTTCATAAGAACCAAAAAGATTTTCGTTTATGTCATTTTCTTTTGTGTCTTTGTGTCCGATATTTGTCGTGTTGTGTGTGTTTTGCCTCCCCATTTCCTTGTAGGTTGCTTGATCGCCGTGAGTTTCGGAAACCTCTTAACATTCGGTATTATCCTTCTATCTCTTTCTCCTTTTCCCTTTTTAGTGTTTGGAGGAGAATTTGTGATGGTGTGTGCTCGGGTGGAGCTTTTTGGAGTTTTTGGTTGAAGCGGTTGCTTGCTTGGAAAGTTCGGGGTGGTGATTGTTTATTTTTGTGTGTGTTTGTTTTATTTCGTTTTGTTTTGTTTGTCTTATTTTCTTTCATCTTTGTTTTGTCTTGTATAGTTTGTGAGTCTAGTGTAGAAAAGGGTTTACGAAAACCCGGTTTTGAGGCTATTGCGCAAGTGTTTACTTTCCCTTTCTAGTGATATAAGTCGATTCTTGGACTTTAGTCTAGTAGAATGACATTAAATCAATAGTTTCGTTGGTTTCTTACCTTGAGTCCACCTAGTCTACTAGGGATTTACTGCAGGATTTGCATTTTGACCACTTTGACCACCCACCGAGTGAAAAGGCCTTGGTTCCCGAGTCCCGTCTCTTAGGTGACCATGTTCGAAATTGTTTGATTAGTCCAAGTTTCCACCTTTTTGTGGGTTTGAAGGGAAAGCGCGCCCAACTCACCCATTTTCCTACCTTCTACACATTTCCCTAAATAAGTTGAAATTTGTTGAAGTTTCTTACTTGGTTGCAAGAAATGTCTATGATACAAAATTTGGCCAAAAGGGCAAACCAAGAAAAAGAAAGAAAAAGAAACTAAGAAAGAAAAGAAAGAAGAAAAAGAAAAGGCACAAAAAAAAACAAAATACAAAAGAAGAAAAAGAAATGGCATAGCAAATCAAAAGCAAAATACAAAAAGAAATATGCCAAGAAAATTATTTCACAAAAAAATCTTACCCCCTCAAAAATAAGCCTTTTACCGATTGTTATCGTGAAGAGCCTACCAAAGGACCGAGTCTCTAGGAAGGATGATAGCGTTAATGGTCGGTATTCCCTCACTTTGCAACATATCCACCTTTTTACTTGGACTAGTTGAGTTATTTTTGAGCATGGGATGACCCTCTTGGTTTATCGCTAAAGGGGGCGGGGTTTCACTTTACCTACAGTGTCGACTAACTCCGTGGTTCATCCTTTTTCCATCCCGCCTATCGTCCCGTAGTACGTTCTTAGAAGGTTAGGAGGAACTAGGTAAGTTACCAACGTTTTTATTGCTTTTTTGTCATACTATTAGGGTTTTGTCCATATCAATTTGTGTTATTAGATTGGAAACGTTGTCACTTGCCTTGAGTCCTTAACCGGTATTCCTTTCACCGCTTTGTTGAGGGAAGCGGTATTTGTTTCTTCTTGGATGCAACCGTTTGTTTGTTTGGTTGTTTATTTGTGTGTTTTCGTGTTCGGTTGTATCCACAGTTTTGTCGCAAGACCTCACTTGCCTTGCGGGGAGCACTTTTCCTCTAAGTGTTATCGCGTGAGTTGAAAGGGCGTAGGGTGTGCTAATACCCGCTCGGTTAGTAGTCTAGTTTCTTTTAGTTATTAGTTTGTTTGTGCTTAATCAAGGGCGAGTAAAGGTTAAGTGTGGGGGAGTTGATAAGTGTTCTTTGTAGTGTTTATTTCACATGTTTGGTCCCGCTTTCTTGTGTGAAATCTCTCTTTAGAACGGTTTCGAGGCTACTTACGCTTCTTCTAGCTTGTTTTAGGTTCCTAAAGCTCATCACGGAAAAGTGGAACGATTCCGTTTCGTTTCCGATACATATGGAGCCAATGAAGTGAAGCGACGATGATTCGGTGGCTTAGACTCGGTCCCGAGTCCCTTAGAGCCCATTCGCGAGCACCGAGAGTCGATAAGAAGCCTAGGAGGAGCAAGTAGGGGCCTACATGGCCGTGTCAGAAGCCTACATAGTCGTGTAGTGAGTCGGGAAGAAAAGAAGAGAGGAAGCGAGCTACAGCAGCAGCTCATGGTCTTGAGCCACTACATCATGGCCATGACGGGGGTGCCTCATGGCCGTGAGCCCCCTGGTTCTCCTCACGCTTCGACACTTCATTCCCCTTATTCTTACAACCCTATATATACCCCTCTTGTATTGTTTTAGGGACAATATAAAACCCTAGACTACTTTAGGTTAGATTAGCTTAGATTAGTGTATATAAGCTTAATCTTTCCTTAATCTTAGTTTAATCCTTGTATTATTGGAATTCTTGAAGATCTCTATCAAGATTGACAACCTTGGTGGATGTATTTGGGTTTTCTCTATATATGCAAGAGTTCATCTTTTCATCTCCTTTTTAGTTTGGTATAATCTTTCTCCTCTCTTTTCTCTTAATCTTTCATAGTTAGTAAACTTTTCATCTTCATATATTGTTTGTTGTTCATCCTTGTTTAATCTTCATAATGAATGTTTTTGTTCTTATGTTGATTTCTCTTGTTTATGTTAATTTTAGTTTAGATATGAGTGAGTAGTCCTCTTGCTAGGATTAGTAGGGGGATTGGGTGTCTTCATCGGTGATTAAGGGTTTGTGTAGATTGTTGGTGGAAGTTTTGGTTGCTTCTTAGTTGTATGCATAGATCGTGTTTGATGAAATGCTTGAATGACTTGTAGTTGCAAATACATGTTTTCTTGCATTCCTTCTTGTGACCTTGTATGTTGCGAGGATGGGCTCTTGCGCGAGAGCGAGGAACCTCTAGGTCGGTTTAGGAGCGAGAGCCTGGATTATACCTAGATTGCTTGACTACCCTTTCACCTTTGCTCTCCTTTGATCATCTCATCACCCTTGAACCCGACCGAATCCTAGTTCTTCCCCTTATTGATTTTCTTCATCTTCTTAACAATTATTCCTCTAGTTTGTTTCTTTAGTTTAGATTTAGTTGTTATACTTAGCTTATTCTTAGTCATAGTTTTATCCCCCTTCATTATTTTAGTTGTTTAGCTTTGTTGACATAGTCTAGTCCTTCGGTAAACCTTTGTCCAAACCTCTTTTCCGTCTCCGTGGATCGACCCAACTTACCCTAGCTACTTGTTAGGATTAGTTGGTTTATTTGGTATTGGGATCCACGACAAATCTTTACCATAAATTATGAGGACATTGCTCGGTTTAAGTTTGGGGGAGCGACATCTTAGTCTAGATTAGTTTTATTTTCGTAGTTTTTTCGAAAAATTTAAAACAATTCCTACAAATTTGAAAAATCTCATAAAAACCAAAAAGATTTTCTTTTGCGTCATTTTCGTTTGTGTCTTTGTGTCGTATATTTGTTGTTTTGTGTGTGTCTTGCCTCCCGATTTCCTTGTAGGTTTCTTGATCGCCGTGAATCTCGGAAAGCTCTCGTCATTCGGTAATATCCTCCTATCTCTTTCTCCTTTTCCCATTTCGATGTTTGGAGGAGATTTTGTGGTGGTGTAGGCTCGGGTGGAGCTTTTTGGAGTTTTTGGTTGAAGCGGTTGGTTGCTTAAAAAGTTGGGGGTGGTGATTGTTTATTTTTGTGTGTGTTTGTTTTATTTTATTTTGTTTTGTTTGTCTCATTTTCTTTCGTGTTTGTTTTGTCTTGTATAGTTTGTGAATCTAGTGTAGAAAAGGTTTTCGAAAACCCTGTTTTGAGGGTAGTCACTACTACAAAAACCTTATTATCTCCACACTTTGAGGCCGATGCTTTTGTAAGCGTCGAGCTATTTTAATGCAAATATAACCCTAACTCACCTAAAGATACCGTATGAGCGCCTTTTTAATTTTTAATATTTTCAAAAACCGCCCTCCAGATGAATTGAATTGAAAACCTAATTGTTCATCCAAAATTGTTCATCACCCTACCGCCCTACCTCCATCCCTCCATTGTTCACCCCTTAATCGCTCATCCATGTTAGTTCCATCATTTTCATCTTGAATTGTTCTCATCCATTTCGATTTCCTTCGCATTTCCTCCTTCATCGGATGCATCGTCGTTTCACCCGCTTCATCGGATACCCACCTTCACGTCGCCCCATATAAAACTACACCAGTCTCACATAATTTGAAGACAATTATGAAAATCCAGGTAAATTCTTATAAATCCTAATTATTTCTAATTGATCTATTATTTTGGGAGCTGTCATCTTTCTTAAATTAACAATGGCATCCGTACTTAACAAATCATCAAAGTGAGGAAGAGAGTTGCAGCTAAAACTTGTTTTTGAGATCGATTGGCTTTTTTGTTCACGTATCCTTGATGAATCGGTTATGTTGCTTTTCGTAGACTGTAGTGGTTAAATTTGTTCTGTTTTTACTCGTATTATTCTGCGTTTTATACAATTGTTACTGATATCGATTTCGGCCGATTATCGCTTGATGAATTGCTCCTGTTATCATTTTGTAGGCTGTAATTGTTCGATTTATGATGTTTGTGCTCATATCATTCTGCGTTTCATTCATTAAGTTTCCCATTTTTAGGCTAGGACATAGCTCAGGCATCATAATGTTTCGGTCCAAGTACCAATTGGTCTTGAATAAGATTTTCAGAGTCTTGTGGATCGTGTGAAACAAAAAGCTTACTACTTCCATGGTTCAAGTGGGTATGTATGCTGTCTGTTTCATCAATGATACTTGTTAACTCTCAATATAAGGGTTCTTCGTCATCATCAAATTGTCTATTTTTCAGCGAAAACATTGTTACGGAAGAAATTTCAGCGAACATGGAAGCTTTAGTGGCAGAAAAGCGGCACGCGTTAGTAGAAACAGTCTCTGAGGTTGATGATAAATTGGCTGAGTTGTTTCTTGCAGATGAACCTATTTCGTCTTCTGATCTTGAGGCAAGTTGATGTTATTTTTATCATTTTGGTGAATATGTTGAGCTGATGTTGGCTAGGCCTTGTAGACTTTTAGTCTCTTCACGTCTGATCTGATTAGCCTGATATTTGTAGTATAAATCAGCTTCTATATATGATTTCCTTTAATGCTTACGTGTGAAGTTTTTATCAAATAATCACCTAGACCCTGAGCACTAGCACATATCATTTGCTATAATGATATACTTTCCTGAAACATCTCTTAAACAGCGAGGTCATGATTCTATTACGGAGGCAGATATGTTTTGAATTGAACACATCCGATTAATATTCAGCGCTTAGAAGATGAAATCGATAATACGAGCATAAATATAGCAGGCAATATCAATAGTTGATGCTCTCTTCAAAACTCTAAAGGTTTCCTTTATGAGACATTGAGATCTAAAGCTCCTTGCATTTGAGACAATTTATATCCTTTTATGCTTTTAATTTAAACTTGCTTAGCTTGAGGATGATTCTCTCACCTTTTTATCTAGTAGTGCTATTTGCTGCTTCGTGTTCTGGACTTAAGAATTGGGAATTGGGATGTGTTTTCTTTGACGGTGGTGGTGGTAGGATTGTTTCAAATTATTCGACTTTCAATTGATTGCCTCAGCTAATTGTGGATTCGATTGGAAAACTGTTGTTTATGTGCTCCATTATATTTCCTTGTATGCTGTCAGTCTGCCACATCTGAAATTGTCTGAATTCTGTAAACAGACTAAGTTAGTTTTTGTAGATTCTGTTTTTATAATTTCTTATTTTCTTTTCTTATTTTCAGATTTCTAAATTGATTTGTTTACTATCGAGTGGTGGCTGTCTGAGACTGTTAGCAATCATTTGAAGAAATTTCTATGTGCCGATATTGAGTAAGGTTCATGAAGACATTCATATTGATGGAATAGTCACTTTTATGTACGACGTCATTGCCACACGTCTTTCGTATATAACTGTCATGATTCATGGAGGATGGCTGGATTTGGTGATGTTTTTACTTCATTCCAGTCAAGAAGTCTACGACATCTATGATTCTCATTGCTCACCAATCTGCATCACTGTTATGGTACTTCTTTTGCATCCTTGTTGAATATTCTTGGGAGTACATAATTTGAAGATTATCATACATTGTATGTTAGTTCATAACGACCTTAATTGAACATGACCTGTTCTATAGGCACGTATCCGGTATCCCTGTAGTCTTTACACCGGCCAGTCGGCCACAATCAAACACTTTGGCACTTTCATTCCTATGCTGCACATATTCCAGTTTCTATTTCAACTGAAAAAACATGAGTTTTTAGTTTCCAGTTCACGGTTTCATGTTCCTCCTCAGCCATATTTCTGTGGAATCGTTCAGTCAAAACTATAGAGCTGTCGTTCTAAACTAGGCTCGCTAAATTTGTATGCAAATTGCTACACTCTACACTCTTATAGCGCATGCTATATAAATTTTAGGGCCATTTCAAACCTATGGGGTTTAAAGACATCTTCACATTTCATTACCGATTTAGCCCTATTCAGATTTCATTCCCGATTTTGCTATAATCGTATTTCATTGCAGAGAATGCGCAAATTTGACTAGCTTATGGGATTATAGTGATAACTAGTTGATGGAGTGATATATTATGTCATATATTACTCTGGGCATTATATGCTTGCAGCTGGAATACAAACAGCCTTTAGAGTTTTAGTTCGGGGTGTGTAGGGTTATCATGATAGATATCTCACCTGCTTCTGTCAACTTATTCTTTGTATTTGGACTCTCATGGAAGCATATGTGCAAAGGGATTAATGGTGTTTGCTTAAATCGATTATTTGAAGTACTATTTATTTGTTAAGTGCATATTTGTCTGAATCCAATTTCTTTGACGATGAATTCAATATTTTTAACATTCAACTTCTACCTTCCAGGAGCTCTTATACGTTATGATAATGAGTTAAGTGGCTCCTTTGCAGATGTTTTAGACAAACATAGATATGTCAAGCAAAGCTCTAAAGATACAGAGCGCCCAGATCTTGGAAATGCCCGCATTGTAGTGTCAAGAGGACGTGGTCTAAAAAGTGCCGAGAATTTTAAAATGATAGAGCAACTTGCAGAGAAACTTGGTGCATCGGGTTCCCTTTTATGTCTTCATAATCATACTACCTTCACTTGAAATTTATCGTCCCCATTTGACTTTGTTATTCAATCATTATCAATTGCGGCCATTAATTTCTCATACTATATGCAGAGGTGTAAAGTTTGCCATGTTTGATTGATCTAAATTACCTTTCTATTGCTTCGAAGTTGATAATATAACTCTTATTTTTTCCACTTTCACATAGTTGGAGCGACACGTGCTGCTCTTGATGTTGGATTCATTCCCAATGAACTACAAGATGTTATATGGTACAACGCCAATATGGCTTTATGAGTTACATTCTCTCTTTATCCCATTTACATGCTCATATGACGTGCATATTAATATTTCTTTGTTAGTTTATACTCCGTAGTACAGTTTATAGTCTATTTAAGCAAATCTACAGGTAGGGTCGTCTTTAGGCTCCCTTTTCTGTTGTTTGTGAATCAGGTTGAGCAAACAGATAAAATCGTTGCACCAGAACTATATATGGTTTTTGGTGTCTCTGGAGCTATACAACACAACAGGCATGTGAGCTTCCAAAGTTATAGTTGCTGTAAATAGGGATTATTAAGCGCCTATTTTCCACGCTATGCCTTCTTCCCCAAATGTTTGTTGTTTCTATACCACACATGCTACTAAAAACAAAATCTTCGTTTTATTTGGGTGATCAAGAAATACAACTTCAACTTAAACTATATCGATTTTGTCGTTGTTAAAAGTTGATGTAGATCAAAGTTAACTATTGTAGTGGGAGAGGTGGAGTAATAAGTTCGGTAATTGACTTGTTGCTATTGCAGGTGGCCGATTACGGACTTGTTGGAGGATCTTTTCGAGATTATACCAGAGTTGCTGGAGAAGCTTCCTGAAAAAACTAGACGATAATGTTGTGCATATGATTGTTGTAGAACTTTATGTATGTACGTAAGCTAGTATAATACTGTAATAATCTACACAAGCGTGTGAAGTTTGTTACAACTCGATGTGTGTATTATTGATATAAACTCAGGAGATATGGAGTCCCGTTTATTAGACAGACATGTATATGCAATCGAGTAGTTAGATGTTGGATTAAAATATATTACTAGTATATTCTTTATAATCTGACTCTCGACGCCTTAACCATGTCAATGCGTTGGTAATTGAATTTTTTATTATTATTTCTCGAAACTTTTATTAGTAGAAAGTCCCGCCATTAGAAAAAGTTTTGCCGGGAAAAAAAAAGCGACATAGGAAAGCGTCGAGGTTGCATATTGTAGTGTACCATGTGGTGACGGTAAAAAGCGTCGTGAATAGAATATTCAACGTTTTAATGCGTCGAGAATAACGACACAATAATGCGTCGAGAATTCCTGACGCCCAAAATCTCCACGCTTTTCGGAAGCATCGAGAATTAAATTTACGACACTTTAAAGCATCGAGAACCTACCTTTAAAGCGTCAAGAAACCAAGAGTTTTGTAGTAGTGAGTGCGCAAGTGTTTACTTTCCTTTTCTAGTGATATGAGTTGATTTTTGGACTTTAGTCTAGTAGAATGACTTTAAATCAATAATTTCGTTGTTTTCTTACCTTGAGTCCACCTAGTCTACTAGGGATTTACTGCAGGATTTGCTTTTTGACCACTTGACCACCCACCGAGTGAAAAGGCCTTGGTTCCCGAGTCCCGTCTCTTAGTTGACCATGTTCGAAATTGTTTGATTAGTCCAAGTTTCCACCTTTTTGTGGGTTTAAAAGGAAAGAGCGCCCGACTCACCCATTTCCCTACCTTCTACACATTTCCCCAAATAAGTTGCAATTTGTTGAAGTTTCTTACTTGGTTGCAAGAAATGTCTATGATACAAAATTTGGCCAAAAGGGCAAACCAAGAAAAGAAAGAAAAAGAAACAAAGAAAGAAAAGAAAAAAGAAAGAGAGAAGGCACAATAAATCAAAAAAAAAAATACAAAAGAAGAAAAGAAAATGGCATAGCAAATCAAAAGCAAAATACAAAAAGAAATTTGCAAAGATAATCATTTCACAAAAAAATCTTACCCCCTCAAAAAATAAGCCTTTTACCGATTGTTATCGTGAAGAGCCTACCAAAGGACCGAGTCCCTAGGAAGGATGATAGCGGTAATGGTCGGTATTCCCTCACTTTGCAACATATCCACCTTTTTACTTGGACTAGTTGAGTTATTTTTGAGCATGTGATGACCCTCTTGGATTATCGCTAAAGGGGGCGGGGTTTCACTTTACCTACAGCGTCGACTAACTCCGTGGTTCATCCTTTTTCCATCCCGCTTATCGTCCCGTAGTACGTTCTTAGAAGGTTAGGAGGAACTAGGAAAGTTACCAACGTTTTTATTGCTTTGTTGTCATACTATTAGGGTTTTGTCCATATCAATTTGTGTAATTAGCTTGGGAACGTTATCACTAGCCTTGAGTCCTTAAGCAGTGCTTCTTTCACCGCTTTGTTGAGGGAAGCGGTATTTGTTTCTTTTTGGATGCAACCGATTGTTTGTTTGTTTGTTTGTTTGTTTATGTCTTTTCGTGTTCGGTTGTATCCACAGTTTTGTCGCAAGACCTCACTTGCCTTGTGGAGATCACTTTTCCTCTAAGTGTTCTCGCATGAGTTGAAAGGGCGTAGGGTGCGCTAATACCCGCTCGGTTAGTAGTCTAGTTTCTTTTAGTTATTAGTTAGTTTGTGCTTACTCGAGGGCGAGTAAGTGTTTAGTGTGGGGGAGTTGATAAGTGTGCTTTGTAGTGTTTATTTCACATGTTTGGTCCCGCTTTCTTGTGTTAAATCTCTCTTTGGAGCAGTTTCGAGGCTACTTACGCTTCTTCTAGCTTTATTTAGGTCCCTAACGCTCATCACGGAAAAGTGGAACGATTCCGTTTCGTTTCCGATACATATGGAACCAATGAAGAGAAGCGACGACTATTCGGTGGCTTAGACTCGGTCCCGAGTCCCTTGGAGCCCATTCCCGAGCACCAAGAGTCGATAAGAAGCCTAGGAGGAGCAAGTAGGGGCCTACATGGCCGTGTCAAAAGCCTACAAAGTCGTGTAGTAAGTCGGGAAGGAAAGAAGAGAGGAAGTGAGCTAAAACAGTAGCTCATGGCTGTGAGCCACTACATCATGGCCATGACGGGGGTGCCTCACGGCCGTGAGCCCCTTGTTTCTCCTCACGCTTCGTCACTTCATTCCCCTTATTCTTACAACACTATATATAACCCCTCTTGTATTGTTTTAGGGACATTATGAAACGCTAGACTACTTTAGGTTAGATTAGCTTAGATTAGTGTATATTAGCTTAATATTTCTAATCTCTCCTTAATCTTAGTTTAATCCTTGTATTATTGGAATTCTTGAAGATCTCTATCAAGATTGACAACCTTGGTGGATGTATTTGGGTTCTCTTTATATGCAAGATTTCATCTTTTCATCTCCTTTTTAGTTTGGTATAATCCTTCTCCTCTCTTTTCTCTTAATATTTCATAGTTAGCAAACTTTTCATCATCATTTATTGTTTGTTGTTCATCCTTGTTTAATCTTCATAATGAATGTTTTTGTTCTTATGTTGTTGTCTCTTGTTTATGTTAATTTTAGTTTAGATATGAGTGAGTAGTCCTCTTGCTAGGATTAGTAGGGGGGATTGGGTGTCTTCATGGGTGATTAAGGGTTTGTGTAGATTGTTGGTGGAAGTTTTGATTGCTTCTTAATTGTATGCATAGATCATGTTTGATGAAATGCTTGAATGACTTATAGTTGCAAATACATGTTTTCTTGCCTTTCTTCTTGTGAACTTGTATGTTGCTAGGATGAGCTCTTGCGCGAGAGCGAGGGACCTCTAGGTCGGTTTACGAGCGAGAGCCCGGATTATACTTAGATAGCTTGACTACCCTTTTACCTTTGCTCTCCCTTGATCATCTCATCACCCTTGAACCCGACCTAATCCTAGTTCTTCTCCTTATTGATTTTCTTCATCTTCTTAACCATTATTCCTCTAGTTTGTTGCTTTAGTTTAGCTTTAGTTGTTATACTTAGCTTATTCTTAGTCATTCTTTTATCCCCCTTCATTGTTTTAGTTGTTTAGCTTTGTTGACATAGTCTAGTCCTTAGGTAAACCTTTGTCCTAACCCCTTTTCCGTCTCCGTGGATCGACCCGACTTACCCTAGCTACTTGTTAGGATTAGTTGGTTTATTTGATGTTGGGATCCACGACAAATCCTTACCATCATGTACCATGAAGGTGTCAGTGTTGGAGCCATCGAGGACGTTTTTATGAAACTCAATTGTTAACCCACTCACCGAATCACAGTCGTGTGGGACCATAAAAACCAGTATTGGCCGGAAGGCACCCCGAGTATTTTTTTTTTAGTATTTTTTGTTTTTGTAAATAAATAATGTAGTTTCATTTATCGAGTGGGATCGAGGATACTTATATGATTAAAATTTGTGTGCAGGATAGGTGAGCTACTGTAACTTTTCCTGATTAAAGTCGGAAATAAAGTACAATGGCAAGTTTGTGTTCATACGACTGAACCCAGTCGAATGGAATACAAGCGACCTATCCCCTACCAATCGAGAGTAATACACCCGACTTATCCCTCAATCTACCCGACTCTATGCTCCGACTTACCCTTCAGTCTCCCTCCCTTACTCATACACCCCATCTCCCAGTCGCCCCTACTTCATTCTTCCCAACTTTTCATCTTCCCTCCTAATTTCAAAATCCACCCATACTTAATCCCTCCATTACTCTTCCACCACCATACTCCCCACAGATATCTGCCTCCTCCCCTCGCTCTCTTCCCTTCACCTGTCATCTCCTTTCCGCAATCGGCTTTCTATCGTCCTCCGTTTCGCCCTTGCCCCGTTTTGATTCTGTCTCCTTTCACCGTATCTGCCTTCACCTTCGCATGTTCTCCCTCACCACCATCTTCTCCATCACTCTACCACAGTTCATCTCTTTCCCTCTTCCCCACCATTTCTATCTGTCTTCGCTCTCCTTCATTGATTTCGAGACTGAGTATCGGTCGACTTCGGGTTGCCTACCTGCTTGGGTGACTTCGTTCACAGCTTCAACCCCTTCTCAATTTCGAGTTTTTGGGGTTTTGTTTCTATTTGTTTTTGTTTGGTTTTACGAGTTTCCACTGTCTTTCTGTGTTCTGTGTTCGTTCTCTATTTTGCAGGTATCAAGGAACACGAAGACCCACCACAAAAGCGTGCTAGAACCAAGATTGAGGTAGTAGAAATTGGAGCGCCATCCCAGCAAAGCACGAAAACCGAGGCCGAAATAAGGACAAAAGTAGAGTCGGGGCTAGCGGGCACAAACATTGAGGCTGAAATTCCACAACCACCATCCGTTATTCCTCCGGTCATGGGTTTCGAGATCGTTTTATTCGAATCTGCCGCCGAACGTGAGAAGTTTCTTTCTTTTTCTACTAAAAAGTTAGTAGCTTCTTTTTTTATTTGTGCGAACTCGTTACGTAAGTTGGGTCTTTGGGATAGTATATGTGACCTTCTACTCGATACGGGAATGCTTGGGTTACAGGATATGGGAGGCCTCACTTAACCCACGCTAGTTGTTGAATTTTTTAGCTCGTTCGAGTTTGTCATTCGCTCCGAGGGTCAAGCCTTAGTTTTAGGCCCTGTAACTCACGTCATAACCTCCCACTTTCCCAGTTTGCCACCATTCTTGGTCTTCGAGACTCAGGTGGCCTACCTAGCACTTCCACCGACCTCCCCAGATGTGGCGAGCCATCACGGGTCATGATCGACCCACTGGCCATTATTGGGGTATCCTCGTATAGTACATCACCCAGTACTTCGGTACTGTTTTAGGCTGCTCTCCGTTTCACTTTTCGGCCGCAATAAGGCTAATAACATTAAATCTTACGAGCTCGACCTTTGAGATGCTGATGAGGGTCGTCGCGAACCCACATGAAAACAATATTTATAACCACGACAAACAAACTACGTAGTATGGTAAGTCGGGGTCGATCCACAGGGACGATTTATGTCAAATTGGTCAACTCTAAGTCTAATTGTGCTTGGAGTCTAAAATGGGGGGTTCGAGTAGGATTGAAACTAGACTAAGGTAGTCGATCGAAAATAGCTAAAACGGAGAACAATAGGAGGAAAGCCGATAGGAGGAGTCGGGGAATCAGAAACGGGATGCATAGACAACGAGTCAAGCAAAAGATACACAATTGATAAGGGTTGAGTCAACTTTCGGTTTCTCTACCCAACCTTGCTAAAACCCACTTTCGCGATGAAAAAGGTAGGTCACTAATCGGAATTACCCAAGCCCCAAGTTTCCCCATATTGACGAAGGTGAATACGAGTCAACTAAATTGATCAAGTAAAGTCAAGGAGCATACAACAATTACAAAATAGACAAATCAACATAAGTGTCTTCAATCACAAAAATTCTTAATCCATGTTACCCAAATCCATCCTGCCCTAACCCCCTAACAAAGCTTTATTCATTAATCATGGTAAAACTAACAAGAACAACTAACAAAGGAATTAGACAAAAGTAATTCATACTAACAAAATGAAGGGAAATTAATCTAACATAAGTGAAAGACGAATAAAACCGAGATCAAAATCTACTAGGAAAACCAATAACAAAGCAAGAAAAACAATAAGCTAGAGGAAACACTAGAGAAGAAACTAATTAGAAAGGGGAGAGAGAGAGAGAGAGAGAGAGAGAGAGAGAGTGAATAAGAGATTACAAACAATGGAGGAAGAACTCAATGAAGAAGATGAAGATTAATATAAAAAAGATGAAGCATGAAGAAGAAAATACAAGAACTTGTCACTAATCCTTGCAAAAACTCTTCAATCTCCCTATTAGATCTAAAACTAGGAGGCAATATGAGTGAATCAATTTTAATAATTTTTCTCTCAAGTAATCTAGGGTTCTTCTATATATACAAAGTCCTAAATTGGTCAGTAATGCCAAAGCCCAAAACTGATATTTGCTCTCTCAATGAAACTTCACCCTTCGGGTCTTCATAGGGCAAAACTTTGCCTTGCGGATTTCTGGAATTCATGCGACTTTTCCGTCGGGTGAAACTTCACCCGATGGTTTTGGCGTTCTTCTTCCACAATGCAAGATCTGGGATGTCATTGCCCTCGGGAGAAACTTTACCCGATCGGTGAATGTTTTGCCCGGTTGTCCCTCCTACTTGAAGACCTTCAAAGATGCAGAAATATCGTCGGGTGAAACTTCACTCGATGAAATCTCATCGGGCGAAACTTTGCCCGATGGATTCTTTTTCTTCTTTCCTTGAGTTTCACTCTTTATGGTTCAGTTTTTCCGGCTTGGTGGCAATCTCTCGGACGATATTCCCTTCCCTTGTGCTTGTAGAAGCTCGGATATGCTCTCGGGCGGATTCCTATCAAAACACATTGAAAAACTACCCAAAAACACATAAAATGCACAAGAAAGACGCTACTATGAGAAATACTCGGATAAGGCAATAATCGCACACAAATCTCATGAAAGTGATAGGAAAAAGCGTCTAGATGGGTGGAAAATCGGGTCAAATTTGGCACACTTCAAATCCCTCACACTAAACCGTTGCTTGTCCTCGAGCAAAGACCCAAAAAGAATCTAGCTAATACTACTACTAAGCTAGACTACGCTAAGCTGATATGGAGAAATTAACGGGCCCGCTCTATCCCTTCAACTCACATCGAAATACCCATGAGGTAAGGTACTTCCATGCAAGGCAAGTTGGTTCTTGCTCAAAATTGTGGACATAACTAAACATGCACAAGAACATAAAACACAAGATACACACGTAAAGATAGTTGCACCCAAAGAAGAAAATAAATCGTCGAATCCCTCATCGAAACGGCAGGGAAAGCACCGGTTCCAAGTTTGAGACGAGTGAAAGCACTTCCAAGCTAGTTACTCAAATTGAGATGGACAAAATTCTAATAAGATGACAATCAAACAATAAGAGCATTCATAATTTACCGTGGTCCTTCTAATCCACTAAGACGCCTACAACGGGACGATAAACGGAATGGATAGAGGTGAACTATGGAGTTAGTAGGCACTAGAGGTAAGTGATATCCCGTTCCCTACGCTTAGCCTAGAGGGTCGTCCCAAACTCAAGAAAGTCAATTAGTCCAAACAAAAAGTGAACAAGTGTTTGCAAAATAAGGTGGATCGATTAATCACCGCTATCTTTCTTCCTCGGGACTCGGTCCTATACTAGACACTTCACGGTGATAAGTCGATAAAGGATTTATTTGGATTGGGAATGTTTTTAATGATTTGATTTTCTTTTGGATTTTCTTCCCCTTTCCTTTTGAATTCAGGAAAATAGGCAAAAAAATTATAATTTTGAACCCTTTCCTTTTTTTTTCTTTGTTTTTTTTCATTTATTTGAGCCCCATCTTCATTTTTCTCCCTTTTCCCCTTAGCTTGCCCATGTTTGGCTAAATGATGTAATTGAGGTTCATAGCTAAGCATTGCTTTTTGCAAACTTGTTTTGTGGAATGTATGAATGATAGGTAAATAGGCAAGTCGGGTGTGACCCCCTCCGAACCCATAAAAGATATTACCGAATGGTCTTCGAATTTACCACCTTGTGTTCTTATGCTATTTGGTCGATGGCGTACCTGCGAGAGAGGAGGGAGCAAAGCATTACAAGAGACACTAAGAAAAGAAATGAGAAATCTTTTTTGGATTTTTGGTTTTTTCAAATTTTTATGAATATAATTTTGAATAGATTTTTGATAAATAAACAGAAAAGGAAAATCATAGGATAGTAGATCCCTCCCTCACACTAAAACTGTGCATTGTTCTCAATGCAAAAAGAGGGGAAAGATTGAAAGGAAGAAAAAGTGAAAAAAAGGAATTTTTTTTTTGTATTTTTAATAATAAAATAAAGTAAAAAGGAAAAGGGTGGCGTGCCTAGGTGCAATCACGTCACCTCGACCCTAGCCAAGGAGTAAAAAGAAGAATAATAATGAAAATGAACAAAAAGAAAAATAGACTAAAAGAAAATGGACCAAAACGGTGTAAAAGGGCATAGGTGTAATCACGTCACCTAGCCATGATTTCGCACAAATCGGAAAAAGAAAAGAAAAATTAATTTTGGATTTTCAAAAATGAATTAGGTGTGATCAGACCACTATTTGGGAGCTAAAATTGGGCCTCGAGGCCAAGGATACGTACCTGCATATCATCCAATCGAAAATAATCGACCCAACACAAACAATTATCAAAACAAATCATCAAAATTCAACAATTTTCCAATATAGGCGCTGCAAAGATTTTACAAGAATAATTAAATAAGGGAAACCGACACCCCCACACTACTACAATCACTAGACAAACCTCACAAGGAGCCCGGGGGAGGAGGCGGTGGGGACTGTGACCCGGGCGGAAAAAGACCAAAGAACCTATCAAAGTACTGCTGTTGTTGGAGGAACAATCTTCGGTTCTCTTCCGCAGTCTCCCTTGCCGCATGGGCATCCCTGGCGGCCTCACGCGCCATCTCATAGCTGTCACAAGCATACTCGAGAAAAGATAGAAGCTGAAAGGAAACAAACTAAGAAGAAGGCTGACCCTAGTTATTCAATGTATAAAATTTGAAAAAAAAAAATGTTATTTAAGCTATAAAATACGGAGTATCAATTTACCCTTATTTTTATAATCTTTATACTGGTATAGACTCCGTGCATATGCACGGTACATATAAAAATTTATTTTAAAGATATTCTAAAATTTACATATTAACTTTTACATTGCACAACTTTGTAATTTATATTTAAGAGAATAATTAGAAATTGTTAAGCAATCAAGATAAATTAGTAAGTCAATACATGTATATATTTTAATAAAGGTATTATATATATTTTTTAAGGTTATTTAACAGGAATAATACCAACTATGGGTGGTATTCCATGAATAAAACCAACTTTGATTAATACGAGAATAAAACAATGTATGTGAGAAATTATACTTGAATGAAATAGCCTCTTAAATGACCGGATAAAGTAGGTTTTTGTGGATCCCAAACTATTAATTAACACACATCTTCACCTTCCTCATTGACACGACAAACTCCATTTTCCCCTAAATCAAATTCTCTCTCCTAAATCATAATTTCTACGAATCCATGACCCATCAAATTCATATTCTTCAAATTCATGGGATCATCCTCGAAAGATGTTTTCTGCAACCACAAGTCTCCATGGATCAACCTACATTTTAAATCAAACCAATTAAAAAGACCCTAATTCGACACTAAAGCCGTAAATTAAGTCCAGAATAAGAAACCCTAAATGAAACCTAGAATACGAAAAACCCAGAAAAATCAATTTTGGGGAAATGAAAACAATACTCACCGTTGACATTGCCGACGCAAATGATTGAGGAATGAACTTCTATAACCCTGAAAATGAATTTTCGACATATTAATGGTAATTACTTATAAATACGGACGAACAAAAGTTTGAAGAAAATAAATAAACAAAAGTTTCGAAAAAAAATTACCTTCCGCAAGATGAATTGAGGAAGATGAAGATGAAGATGAAGTGATGAAGTGAAGGATGAATAGAGGAAGAAGAAGGTGACGTTTTGAAGTGAAGGAGAAGGAGAAGAAGATGAAGTTTGAGGTTTAAACATTTACATTTAATACTCTACTGTTAGCCAATAATACTTGTATTAGGGAAATATTGACAGGTGTAGGCGGTAGCCAGTTAGAGAATTTCATTCCTGTATAATTTCTTTCATACATGGTTTTATTCCCATATTAATCAAAATTAGTATTATTCATGGAATACCACCTACAGTTGGTTAAATAAGCCTATTTTTTATTACGGAGTATATGTTATTCTCATACTTTCAATTTAAAGTCTCAGTTTTCTACTTAAAACATATATGAATTAATATTAAGAATTGATTACTCATATGAGTAATATAATCTTAAATTATTTAATAGCACATTTTTTTTTTAAAAAAAAACTAATTCTATGTGTTTTTTAAAAATTGAAGAGAGATTAATCTCAAAAAGCAAAAATATTATTTAGAAAATGAAGTGATTATATTTGTTTTTACATTGATGATTTTCTTATTATAAGTTTGTTCTAATTGTCTTGACTTTTTTTGTCTTCTATGAAATTTAATTGATTTGTTCAATTTATTACATTAAGTATCATTATTTATTTCTATATTAGACATGATGTATTTTGGAGGGAAGTTTTTAGTAAGTTGTTATTCTTTTAGTTAATAATATAGGGGATGCGTTCTTTTATTTCAAAGTATTTAAATGATGATAGTTTAAATATAACTTTTACTCTATATAACTTTTTTCAATGTAAATTAGTCAACTAACTCGTGCAGCGCACGAGCTTTAATCTAGTACTTTTAGGTTTTAGGAAAATATGTACTTTAAAATAATATGGTAAAATATGAAAATATTAGTAGATTCCTAATCAAGGCCAAAACCTAAGATTTCACGTGTGACTTAGAGCATCCATATCAATGGATACAAAATTTCTTTATCGGTGGGACCCATAGTCATTTCTCCATCCCATTAATTTTAAAAAAAACACACCTTTTGATGTGTGTAAAATTTGGACCGTTTTTCCATAAATCTAAGCTAGTTTTCCTATCGCTTTTGTGAGATTTGTGTGCAATTATCGCCTTTTTTGAGTCTTTCTCACTCTAGCGACCTCTCTTGTGCATTTTATGTGTTTTTGGGTATTTTCCTATTATTTTGATAAGAATCCATTGTCCGAGAGCATGATCGAGCTTACATGGGCACAAGAGAGTGGGATATAGTCCAAAGCATGCCATAAAGCGAAAGTCCAAGCATCAAGAGGTGAGATCTTGAGCAAAAAGGAAAAACTATAGTACATTGGGCGTCTTCACCAGAGAGGTTGAACTTCAAATGGATATATCTAGAGTTCTAGACCTCGAATTAAAGCGGTTCTAGTTGGAGCGGAAAGCTTATCTTCTTAGCTTTCCAACGGCATATCATACGCCCTAATCGGAGTTCAAACGAGAGAGTTGAGGACCTACGAAGTCATAGAGCGAAGTTTCACCCAATGGGATTTGACCGGGCGAAACTTCTCCCGACGGTGTTTTCTCCCCAGATTGCCATTTCGGACAAATAAATTAGTTTCACCCTATGAGATATTGACCGAGCAAAACTTTGCCCGACGGTATTTCGGCCATATTGGAGAGAATCCGCAGGGCAAAACTTCCCCATATGAAGAATCGTTGGGCAAAAGTCTCACTAAGGTGCAAATATTGGATTTGGGCTTTGGTTGAGTGATCAATTAAGCTACTACTATATATATACCCTAGTTATTTGCACATTATCACTCTATTAGATTAGACCATTCATTTTAGATCTCCATTATCATCCTTCCATTAGATCATCTTCATCTATTAGCTTATATAGAAAGCATTTTAGATCTTTATAGTTTTTATCAATTTCTTCATCATCTTCTCTAGATTTATATTCAAGCTTTGTAAGGATTCAAGTTTTTATTGAAGATTACTGGAGATTATCAAAGGATTAGTGACAAATCCTTTATCCTCTTCATCAAGCTTCATCTTATTTTATGCAATTTTCATCCTTATTATTGTATTTCCTTTATTGATGGTATATTTCTTTCCTCTCCCTAATCTCTAGATTAGATTCAATATCGTTCTTTCATTATTGTTCCGTTTCTATTTCTTTTATTTGCATCATTCTTAGATCGTTTTATGGTTTATTTTGTTGATCTTTATTATCTTCATTGTTTTGTTGGTATTTTCTCTAGATTTAATCATTATGCTTGTTTTTGTTGTTTTCTCCCTTGTTATTGTTTTAATTTATTAGTTTCCATCATGAAGTGTGAGTAGATTTCTTGTTGGGGGGTTTAGGGAAGAGGATCTTGGGTAATATGAATTGAAGAATAGTGGTTTGGTTGCATGCTTGTTGGTCCACCTTGCTTAGATTGTTGTGTAGTTGTTGACTTAGACCGGCCGACTAGATCGACCTTGACTCATTTCTACCAATATGGGGAAACTCTTGGTAGAAATTATCTTGACTTGAGACTTACCCTTCTTCGCCGCGAAAGCGGGATTTTAGGTGAGTTGGGTGAAGAAACCGAAAGGTGGCATTCTCCATCTATCAATGTTGTGACCGACCCGATTTCGTGACTCCTAGACCCCAATTTCCGATTCCCGACTTCCCCCTAACACCTTTTCCCTATTTGATTATCTCTTGTTATTTATCGCATTTTTAGCATAGACTCGACCCTTCAAACACCCCATTGATCCCACGCACATTTATTTTACTCAATTTCGTACCGTTACCTGTGGATCGACCTCGACTTACCAAGAATACACCTAGTTGTTTTTGTGTTATTTACGAGTCTTATAAGTATTGATTGTTCCATCATCCTTCGCTAAACGACCGATCAGATTGGAGCACGATCAAAATGGCGCCGTTGCCGGGGAACGGCGAGTTAATTGAGTTTTTAGTCATTGTGTTTGGTTATTTGCTTTAATTTTATTTTTCCCTTTTCCCTAGTACCACTTGGTGCTAGGAGTCTCACCTTCCACTTGAGTTATGTTCAGGAAAGTTTTGTCTTCAACATTGTTCAACCCCGAATCGGTCAGAGCAAGGCGAGTATTGATATTCCGGAACAACTCAACGAAAGTGATACCACACCCATACCTTACATCACCCAACATACATCCAATCCTCCCAAAATTTTCACAACCACTCACACCATCTTCTCTAAACTCCACATCTAAAAACCATTTTCTTCACCATCCACCCTTACAACCAAAAATTCTTCCTCAACCCTCTTCCTCACAAATACTTATAAAAACAAACATGTCTACCCTTGGATCTCATTCTCAAATTACTCATGAGGATATTATTTCTCCCATTTCATATGGAACCATCCCCAATCAATTCGAACTTAAAGCTTCTTTGGTTAAAATGGTCCAACAAAACACATACCATGGCTATTCACAAGAAGACACTCTAGAGCATATTGCTTTGTTCAAAGAGAAATTAGTCGGAGCAAGATTGAACGGACTTTCGTCATGTCAACTTCATTGGTTATTATTTCCTAAGACATTAAGGGATGAAGCTAGGAGATGGCTACAAAGCCATCCGGATAATACTTTCCAATCTTGGGCCCAACTTGCTAATGCATTCTTGGAGAAATACTACACTTTCTCCAAAACAAACCAATACCACAAAGAAATTCAAACCTTCCAACAAGATGAGCATGAAAGTCTAAGTGGAGCATGGGATCGATTCCGGGACCTTCTCCGGAAGTGTCCTCATCACGGTACCCCTGGTTGGCTTACCACCCAAACTTTATACAATGCTCTTTCTACTCGAATTGAAGAGAATATCAATGCTGCGGCGGGAGGAGATTTCTTCGCTCATGGGGACAATGAATCGAAAGCTCTCTTGGAGAAAATGGCTAAGAGTGATTCTTATTCGAATTATGCTAGGGATGCTAAAAAGGGAGAGGATGAAGATTCATCAAGAAGTGTGAATCTGGATCTTTTAGCAAGGTTAGAAGCATTAATTAAGAGAATTGAAGTTCTCTTTTGCAAAAATGTCTACCAAGTTCAAGCAAAGTCGACAAGACGACCTTCATTACCAAAGAAAAATGCTTGTTGGATTAAAATCTTTTGTGAGCATTGTGGCAACTATGGCCATGACTCTAGTTCTTGTATTCCAAATGAAGAGAGTTATTTTGAAGAGCTAAATGAAGTGCAAGCTATTCAACTATATGGGAAAAGACCTCAACTTGATCCCTATTCTAATACTTACAATGTCGGCACAAGGTTTCCTCCCAACTTTTCATATGGGAATCAAAGTGTTCAAAACCCGATGTCGCGTATCCAAGGCAGTCAACCAAGACCTTTCAATCATAGCCAACAAAGGCCATTTAATCAAGGTCCTCCAAAGATTCCTACATATCTACCTCCTCATCAAAGGAGTAACTTCAATCAACAAGGAGGTAATTACCATGTTCCAAGCAATTACCATAATCAACAAAATCAACTAGGGAACAACTTCAATCAAGGATATAGCTATGTTTTCCAAGGTAACCAAGGATACTACCAACAATCTTACAATCAACCCTCTCATTCTTATGGCCAACCAAGCAATTTCCAATATGGTCAAGGGGGAGGTCCATGGGACAACACTAATGAACTACGAAGAGCCATTGAGCACCTATGGAGTGAGAACTTAGACACTAAGGCGAGGCTAAAGGTTTGGGAATCCCAAGAAGCATCGAAAGCCTTGGCTGCCCCAATTCCTCCACCCCAAGGTTTGCCCGGGCAACCCAAAAACAAGAGAGACCCTCCACACCAAGAAAATTCCGTGATTTTCAGAGGTGGCAAAGAACTCAAGGACTCATATTAGAATTTGAACAACAAAGACACCACAACAAAGGTCAATCAACAAAGTTCACCGCAAGCATGTCACTCCTATCCCTCGACGCTTGATTACGACGAGCGTATTGTAAAAGATGTGACGGAGCCACCAAGAAGAGAACCATCCAAATACATAGTTGGAGACCAAAGCTATGTGATCGAGCAAATACTAATTAAGATAAGAAACCGTGACATTGTGTCGACTGCAACAAAGAGTAATGAGACTCCTCATGGCATACTTGGACCCTACCTTATGGCTACCGGTGGCACTATGGTAGATGTCAAGAATGAAAAATTATCTTCTAATATAGGGAATGAATCAGTAGAGTTTTCCCTTTCTCAAGCTCTTAAACAACCAATGACTGAACAAATTTATTCTATTATAGTTATTTATAGTTTAGTTAAGTATAGCTTGATAGATGATGACAAGAAAAAAAGAAGAGGAACTAGTTGATACCCCGCCTCATGAAGAAGAAATCATGCATGAAAAAGAGGTAGAACCACTACCGGTGGGTGAAAGTATGGTACCTTCTACTCTTAACCTTGAATTTAAACCATTCGACCCCGCTAAGTTGAAGTCAAAACAGTCGGGTCCATTCGAAGTGACCAAGGTGCAACCACATGGATTAATTGAGATCTCTAGCCCGGAAACCGGGAAATTTAAGGTTAATGGGCAACGCTTGAAGATATATCATGCCGGTCATGTTTGTAAGACCCTTGCTATCATGAAAGTTGATGAGCTTACGTTGGGGAGTGTTGTTTGACCCCTCTCTCAAATTGAAGTAGGTTTGGTGGTATCCTCAACAACCACCTTGTAAATATGTATCATATTTCTTGTGTTTTTAGTTTTGTTAGCTTGGGATGAGTGGATGAACTTGGATTTCATCTTGGAGCATATATTTGGATAAAGAACAAGCTTTTTGGAGAAGTTATGGAGCTTAATTTGAAGAGCACAAGCATGTTTGTGGGAGAAATTGATTATGTAATGTGAGTCGTGTCATTATTTGCAAACTTTAGGTGATTATTGAAGAGCCATGAAATGGCAAGGCGGAAAATGAAGCATTGAAGATCGTCGGGCGAAACTTTGCCCGGTGAGATTATTGAAGATTTTTCGTCGGGTGAAACTTCACCCGATGGAATTTTTGCCACGCCATGGGATTTGCTAAAAATTTGCCGTCGGGTGAAACTTCACCCGATAAGATATGACCGGGCGAAATTTCGCCCTATGAAATTCGCCAGAATTGTCCAGTCGCCGTTGGGCGAAACTTCGCCGGATGAAAATTTCTCCGAGTGAAACTTCACCCGGCGGAAATTTTTTGTAGAATGGAATTTCACGAAGAAAACTTGTCGGGTGAAACTTCACCCGATGGTGCATGACCGGGTGAAACTTCACCCGACGACATAGGTCGGATCACCTTTACCGCTCACTCACTACATACTTCCATCCCCTCCTTCCCAAATATCCTACACAACTTTCCCTCCAAAACACAAAACACCAAAAATTTACAATCTAGCTTTCAAACTTTCCTTTCCCTCCTCAAACTACCTTTATTTATATTACCTTCACCTCACTTTCATTCCACCTTATCACTTCTCATATCATTAAACCACCATCTTCCATTCCACAACCACATTCATACCTCCTTTCCATATCATCTTTGGTGATTATTTATGGGTCTTTGAAGAGGTAAAACTAAAGTTTTGGGATTATTCTTGCAAAGTTATTATTATGGAGACAAGGGCAAGACGAGCCGCTCGTAAGCAAGTTATGACTTCAACTTGTAAATCTTCCAAATCTAATAATTTGCGTTGTCTTAATACATATTTGTCTCGTACCTTCTCTGAAAAGATCTTTCAGAGTACTAGGTGGCCTCGTCCCCATACAATGACCAAATTGGGTATCGTAGACGATATTAGAGAGTTATCGTCACGAGCCGTAACTAGTGAACTCCTTAGCCTTGCGACCTTCACCTACAAAGACTTGACTTGTGAGTTCTTAGGAACCTTTTCCCTCGACAACTTGACCACACCTAGAGTTATCAAATTTAGACTATTCGGCAAACCCCATTGTTTGACTATTTCTGTAACAACCCGGTTCTTCCAATGACATTAATCAACAAGGCGGAAAAATAATTAAGTCGTAAAAAGGGGTAAAAATTAAAAACCGTCGACTTATGTGAATCTTTTTTACCGATAAATGAACTGTTTGTTAAAATACAACAACTGAAAACCAAATTACAAATTTCTAAATACAATAGTTTGATAAAATTTGTGTTACAAGATTTATAGTTTGACACTCTCATCTGCTACACTGTATCTCTTGCACTCATGCATGCCCCCATGTCCAAACTTGAGGGTTCGTCAACCTGAATGCATATTTAAATATACATGTCCCACTTAATGGGAGTAACCTAACCGTTGTAGACACCCAGATTTGGACCTGGTGGCTGCAGGAGTACCCAACAAACACCCGATGACAATCGGACTGCAACGCGACGCGAGTTCGCGATGTTTTAGATAGTTTTTCTATAGAACGTATCAAATAAATTACTTGGAAAAATTAAACTAACATCTTGGCAGCCTTAGTTGTGTCATTACGGTCGCATAGACACTAATTAGAGTCAATTCTGACACCGGGACCCCGAGTCTGTCCCGAAATTCGAACTGAGTCAGCACCGCGCCAAGTGAACCTCGGGATGCATACCCGAGGCCCACTAAACACCACGGCGCTAGTTCAAAACCGGGGAAGACTTAATCCCCAAGTTTCGTATTATACACCCGCTTCTCGGTTTTGGAAAGTTTCAAAATCGTATCTTCAAAACTCCGAGCGCCTCACCTTGCGCGCCTGTGTCTTCACGCGCCTAAACCCAGGCGCCTGAGTTCTGGTGCGCCTGGGCTCAGGCGCCTATCCGGGTGACGAGGACCGAAAAACACCTATAAATACCCCCCTTCACCTTCTCATTTCGACACACAATTCAATTCTCTTCCCTCTTCACTCGTAAAGAGTTTCTCGCTAATGGCTCGCACTCCGACACCCGAGGCAAACGATCCACTCGATCGTAGTTCTGATAAAGCGACATCGACGCTACTCCTCACCTTCGAGCACACCACTCAATCCCGAGGTGCCTGTGTTCGACTACCTGTAGTCTAGTAACGGAATTCTGCCGGATTAGCCCCAGAACCAGCCCGTCGTAGCAGAGCTCTTCCGGAATAGCCGCAGGAAGGGTCGACGGTAACGAAACTCTGCCAAAATCACCGGACAATAAGCTATGAGGATCCGCCTTTCGAAGTCGAGTCGTCACTAGGTTGTCATCTAAACAAAACTTTACATTTTTGTACCTTTATTATGCACAACGATAATGTCAAACGCGGACATTAGGTCCACTACACATACTAAAACACGTAACGTCCCTACTTCAACCATAAACACTTAAATACACTAAATAGACCCGAGTAATTCCGAGATTCGTTCTCAACTATCTATGCATCGTGTCCCGTTTAGTGTATACTCCGATGGTGCAACTCCTCACTATATGATTTACTTACATTCGCATTTAGAGTTTTTTGTATGATTTATTACTTTTATGACCTTATAAATGCATGCTAAATCACTTAATACGGAATTCAAAACGTAAATCAACTAAACTTGAACAAAAAGATGGTCGGGTTCCGTATTTGCTCGCCAAGTATGGTTCGACGCATCCTTATTAATTCCAAACCGATGCATTTTAAGCAGAATACCAGGTAAGGTATATCATGAGAACGACTAATATCCGTATTATCACATTAAAATTGATTTGCTAATACCTATAATTTTAGTACTCTCTACTCTCCTATGTGCATCTTTTCATGGCCTGCTTGTCACGTGAAATCGCATGCAAAGAATGTAAACACAACTACTTCGACGACAAAATTTACTTGTACTTAAATAACCGACATAGCAAAAGGTATAAGGTGAAAACAACAGATGTTACAGTATTTCCGCCACAACAAAAGAACAAAGTTATCAGCCCACTGATTGATTAGTAGAGGCCGCTATAGTGCGGGCAGGATTGGGTGTCGATGTCTATTGGATGTTAGCTTCCCAATACGTACCCTCACCCCTTACTCAGAATCAACGGTTTCTTGATGTCTGAAACCATTGGCAATGAGAGTCATTCCAAGCATGTAGTGCTTAAGGGTACAAGTATTTATCATTAGGTCCCGTGCCCCTCAACTTTGAGCCGGCTAAAGATCAAAGTTGACTTGAACGGTTTCCGAGTCCCCATAATTGACTCGGTGGCGACTCCACAAATTGGCAACAAATTCAGTTCACTATAAAGGTCGCCTTATCAAACATATCGGCCTTTAAACATTTACAACCACGACTCGATCGATTCCAAACGGAAACACGGGTGCCTGCGCCCATCTAGTACAAGTCTGAATCGTCATCCGAATCGAGGTCCGACACATCGCCCCATATGCGAGATCTGAGTGGCCCCCGACCGAGAGGAGGCCGCGTGGGTGGCCGCCGCCATACATTGAAAAACCGGGTCGGTCCCGTGTGGCCGCGCACGGGGCACCGGGCGGTGCTTACGGACGTCAACAGTTTGGCGACTCCGCTGAAGATTTGGAAACAAGTTTCCAGCTGTGGTGTAACTTGAACGTGGTCGGTGAAGCTCATTTCCTAGTTCCTAGTTGTGGTCACTACAGGTTTTGGCCCTAAAAAGCTCACCCTAACCAATATCAGGACCAATCGACCTCTTTGCGGTAAGATCCTTATGGACACGCGGAGAGATCCTCGGTTGACGCTCCGGCCGCCTAACGCATACTTCGCGGATATACTAAACGAGTAGTTCTGAACAGACGGTATGACATTCATCTCCCCATATTATTTGCCAACACCTAAGTAAAGGCTATTTGTGGGTAGTAGCATACCCTAACCTACCCGTGTCTGCATCCTGCATGAGTGTATGCATTCCTAGTTATGTGTAGTATGTTTGAACAACCCAAATAAAACACTAAAAATCTAGATTCAACCACGATAACATATTCAACCGCACCCAACTCCGTTTTCGAAAAATAGACAAAAAGGACATCTCCAAAACTGTCTTTTTAGCGCCGATGCTCCGGCCAATTCAAAACGATTTTTGAAAACCTTTTCAAAGCACCGTCATCATGACGGATATTTCAAAAGACCCTCTTTATTTTATTTTTTTAAAAACGAAAAAAAATGCCATCACCTTGGCCAAAGTAAAACCCGTCAAAAACGAGTACCGTTAATACCACCGAAAATTCCGATCAATGGAATCACGGTACCTCAAACGGTTACATTCTATTTTCAAAAAAAAAGAAAAAACGTTTTTATGCACATACCGTTAACATGACCGAAGCTTCAATTAATGAAGTCAAGGAATCCGAAATGGTCACAAAACGTCATTTTCAAAACACCTTCACCAAGCATCACGTTATGTCACAAACACCGCCTACAAAATAAATGTCGAACTGACTAATTAATAGTAGTTTCGATAAAGGCACCACATCATCATTTTCAAAACCGGTTCCCCTAAGAACCGTGCTTCTTTTGAAAAAAACACCATTTACACTTTTGCTATCGTCGAATCCTCGACGCACATGTAGCAACACACTTTCACGTTACAAACGATGTCAACATGCCATCGTCACCCCAATTTTACAAATCCTCCTTTTCGATAAAACTTCCTTTGCAAAAGATTGATCGTTTAAAAGAAAAATCAAAACTCTTTGATCCTGAGCCGGGATCGCGATCAACTTCTTACGTCGTACAAAGACCATGTGATTAACTGTATGTGCTAGTTACTAGGGTCACCTTTATCCGAGGTCTTATATTTTAGGTCGTCTCATCTCGAGAAAGTCCTCTTTTAAATCTAACCCCCGAGATTAATGTCAAATCGCCTCGCTCTAGAGACATAACTCCACTTAAGGCGTCTCGCCGAATACACCAAGAGTCTAAAGCACCTGAGTCCCTGATCGCGCCCCAATCGGATCGGTCGTTTTAGCGAAGGACGGGGGATCAAATAATATTTATAGACTCGGAATTATCACAAAAACAAACAAGTAATCGTGGTAAGTCGAGGTCGGTCCACAGGGAACGGTGTGTGTTTGTGAAGCTTAAGGTGTTGTGTTCGATGTCTTAGAAGGGGGGTTTTGTAGAGGTCGAGTTTATACTAGAAGGATTAGTACGATGATGGTTTAGAGGTGATCAATTAGGGAAAGGCGTTAGGGAGAAGTCGGGATTCGGTACTTGGGGTCTAAGAAGGTCGGGATCAAGTTTTTGTCACAATGTCGATAAACTCACCTAAAAACCCGCTTTCGCGGTGAATGAGGGTAAGTCCCTGGTCATGGTAATTTCTACCCCGAGTTTTCCCATATTGATAGAAATTAGTCAAGGTCGGTCTAGTTGGCCGAACTAAAACAACAATGACACAACACTATAAATAAGATAAACCAACATACAATCAACCCACCAACATCCCTATATTCGAATAAACCAAGCCCTCATCCCTAAACTCCCCAACAAGAAATTTACTCACAATTCATTATGAAATTCATCACAACATGCATATTAATTAGATTTGAACAAGATGATGATGAGAAAATATCACAAAAACTAAATTTGAGATTAGAGAGTGGAAGAGAATTATACCAACTATGTAGATCTATAAGAAATAAGAAGATATCGTAGATAAAGATTGAATCTTTGATGAATAAAATGGAGAACTTGTCACTAATCCTCCAATAAACCTGATAAGTGTCATTTGTAGTGCCTATTTTGTTGTGTTTTGGTCCCATTTTCCTTGTAGAATCGCTCCTTGGGAGCGGTTTAGGGGCTTCTTATGCTTCCTTTAGTTCGTTTTAGGTTCTCGAGACCGATTTGGAAGAGTTGGAGCGATTCCGACTCGATACATACACATTTTGGAGCCAACGGAGTAGAGGAACGATGACTCGATGCCTTGGAATCGACCCCGAGACCTCGGGATCCAATCCCGAGCCTCCGAGACCCGATCCCGAGTCCAGAGAATCGACGAGAAGCCCATGAGAAGCAAGGAGGGACAAAAGAGCTCTTAAGGGAGGCCTACAAAGACCCATCCCGTTCGGGATGGCCTCATCCCGTTCGGGATGAAAGGAACATGAAGCACGACTACTGTGAGCCCATCCCGATCGGGAAGGTCCTTCCCGACCGAGAAGGATGGTCCATCCCAATCGGGACCAAGCCTTCCCGACCAGGAAGGGTCAGTTACAGCCCGCATTGTTTCTTTTCTTCTCCTTTCATTCTTAAACCCTATATATACCCTTCCCTTGTTAGGTAAAGCGGATGCACTTCATTAGACATTAAACCCTAGACTACTTCAGGTTAGATTAGATTAGATTAGTGTAGATTAGTTGGTAATTAGTAGTTAATCCTAGTTTAGTACTTGTATTAAGGGAATTCTTCAAGATCTTCTCCAAGCTTGACAACCTTGGATGTTTGTTTTGGGTTTTCTTCATTAATGCAAGTTTTGTTCTTTCTCCTTCACTAGTATGGTATTCTCCTCTTCCTTTTCTCTTCATCTTGTTTATGTTGTTCAAGTTTGAATCTTTGATTGTTGTTATTGTTCATAGTTTTTGTTAGTTTGTTTATGTATGTTTGGATGTTTGTGTTGATCCATCTTGTTCTTGTTAGATATAGTTTGATTATGTTTGAGTAGTGTTCTTGCTAGGGTTATTAGGGTGATTAGGGTGTTAATTGGGTGATTAAGGGATTGTTAGAGATGTTGGTGGAAGATTTGGGTTTCCTCTTGGTTTGGTGCACATCACATGTTTGTTGAATTGCTTGATTGACTAAGTGGTTAAGAATGCTTGTTTTTCTTGCCTTTCTTTTGTGGGTGTTAGTTTGTTGTGGGTTCGGTTCCCTTACTAAGTTGCGAGAGCCCGGTGAGGACGACTCCTAGGCCGGTCTAAGTAGCAAGAGCCCGGATTCGACCTAGGCCACCATAGCGCGCTAGAACCCCGTTTGTCGTGTGTGTCGCCGAGATGGGTTCTAGGTGGAACCTCTAGGTCGGTCTAAGTTGCGAGAGCCCGGACCAACCTAGATCACCCTACTACCTCCTTCACTCTAGTTCTCCCTTGACCATTCCGTTACCCCTTTGACCCCGACCTAACCCTAGCCCGTTTCCTTGTTTGTTTCTCCGGCACCTTAGTCTTAGTCTAGCTTTCTCCCCTCTCTACCATTCCTAGTTTAGCTTAGCTCGTTGACTTAGTCTAGTATTTAGGCGACCTTAGTCTAGGCTATACATTACCGTCCCCGTAGATTCGACCCGACTTACCCTGTCTACTCTAGTTAGGATTAGCCGGTTATTTTATTGACGGTTGGGACGTGACGAATCCTTACCATCAATTTGGCGCCGCTGCCGGGGACGGTGCTAGTTTGGACTTTGTTTTCCTATTTGCTTGAATTAGTCTTTGTGTTTATGTTTTTCTTTTTCTTTTTGTTACCTTGCTTCTTATGTGTGTGTGGTTTATTTCTCTCTTGTCTAGTGCCCAAAAAGCACTAGACTTCTCACGTTTGTTCTTAGTCTACAGTTTGTGCTTAGAGGTGGTGATTATCTTCTTCTTGCAACTCAGAGCCGCTTAAACGGACGGTTGCTAGAATGAGTGGTTTCCAACCGGGTATGAGCTACGATTTTCGAGCGAGCATGGGGTTTGATCTAAACTCCCCACACATGGAAGCCGATATGAGCTACCACTCTTCTTCCATGAACCAAAGCTATGACATGACGTCCCCCTACCATAATCAAGCTTCTTGGGGTAATCAAGATGGGTATGATCCTCAAGAGTATGGAAATGGCTACCAACAAGTGAATGATTATCACTCCTACGACCGTGCTGGCTATTACTCGAGCTATGATTGTGAACCCACCATGTTCAATCAAGATTCACCATATGGAAGCCAATACCCCCAAGACCCACCATATTACCCTACACCCCAACCATAATATGAACCCTATGACCCACAATACTACCAATCACCTCAACCCCACTACCAACAATATGATGCCCCACCCCTTGGGCATCATCAAGATTATCAAGAAGCTTTACAAGACCCCAATGACCACCAATCGTCAAACTTAGAGTTACATCAATCGATGCTTCAAATGCAAAGGAGCCTTCAAGAAACGGCCATTCAATTGCGAAAACAACAAGAGGAATTAATGGCCCAAATTCGAAGGGGAAACGAGGCGAGGAATGCTTATTTAAATGCATTAGCGGTTCAAACCGTAATGTCTTTATACCGAGCATCACATTTAGATGGAGGGTGCCCACTTGAGAGAGAGGAGCAACCTAATCACGAAGCCGCCGATGTAGTTCCCTTTGAAAGAGAGATTTGCTTTGAAGAACCTCAATCGTCTACCCAAAAAGAGACGAATGAGGAGATGACTCTTGGTGAAGGCATCGTTGGTGAAGAATTGGAGGAGGATAGTGAGTGGGATGGTTTGGTGGAGTTTGTAGAGTTGTTGGGTGAAATTGTTAGCCTCGAGTTGCCCTTGTGCGATAATTTGGACAAGCATCAAGAGCCCCTTGCTAGTACACCGAGAGATGACTTGGAAGAGATTGAAACCGCCGGTAGAAGTTTCGATTCTCCTCTCCAAGATGATGCGAGGCCGAGTGATGAAGATGGGGAACCACAACTTGAGGCAAGTGTGGGGGTGTGCAACGAGGAAGTGAGGCCAAAACCGCTTTTTGTGCCTTGTTTCTTGGAAATGAAGCTTGCTTGTGATTGGAGGCGATGCTTAGGGAGGAAGAGATCGGTGGAGCTCGTAGGATGGATAGACCCCGGAGACAACTTTGAAGATGATTTTGGGTCTTGGGAATCCTACTTCTTGCCTCCTCCTTGGAGGCCGTGGAGGTCGGTTAAGCTCGAGCGCTTCTTGGGCCTTCACTACGATGTCGGTAGCGCGTTCGACTTGCTCCTCCATGCCCTTGAGGGATATGGTTGAAGAATAGAGCCCACCATCCTAGGTTTGACGGAGTTCCTAAAAGAACCGTCATGTTGTATATTCCCCTTTCCTCTTCTTTAGAGTACTTGTGCTTGTATTTGTGATTTTTGTTTCTTGGACTCCTTTGTTTTTGTGGGATTCTTGTAATTGTTTTGGCATTTTGATGAGCGATGTGAGGGAGTGAATTTGATGTGTACTTTGAGTATATTGTGATAGGTGAAGTGAAGGTGACTCCTAGAAAGGAGTGGTTGATGATGGAGTTTGGTTTGCGAGCGAGGAAGTCGGTTTTTGAAGCTTATGATAAGCTTTTGGGCTTGGGGAAGCAAAGAAGACTCATCCCGACCGGGAAGAGGGCTTCCCGACCGGGAAGGATGAGGAATCCCGACCGGGAAGGAGCCATCCCGATCGGGATGAAGGTGCAGAAAATCGGACTCACTGGAGTGCGTTCCCGACCGGGACGAGAGCTTCCCGATCGGGAAGGGTTTATCAACCCGATCGGGACCATCCATCCCGACCGGGATGGTCCCCTTTGACTCCACGCATCCATTATACCCCCTCCCAACCTCCCTACTCCTCCTTACTCCTATCATATGACCCGTACACCTCACTTCACACACCGAGATCCACATCAAATCCCACCCCCCCTCACACCATTACTACCTTTACCATGCGGTTTTATCAAGCTTGAAGCGGGATAACAACAAAGACGACAAGCAACGTGCCTACATTGATCTATGAGACGATGGAGCGAGTGAGTTACTAGCCGATCGGTTTGGGTAACTATCCTTACTTTTCCGTCTTTTATTGCTTGTTTTCCTTTGTTTATTCCCTTCCCCTTATATTTGTGTCATGGTGGCCTTCGAGGCCTTGGTATATGGTTACTCCCGACTCTCGATGATGTGACTACATCGAGAGTCATTCAAAATCCAAATTTTTACAAGTTTTTCACTTTTTTTTTGAGGATTTAGTCGGATTTAGGCGGAATCCGGGCTAGGTGACTCGATTACACCTAGCCCTTCCCTACCATTTCCTTTTATTTCCTTCTTTTATTTCTTCCCCCATCCATATCTTTTTCTCGTCTCGGCCCTTGGTGACCTGATTACACCCCGGCCGGACACCTTCTACCATTTTCTTCACTTTATCTTTTATTTTTAGCTTTATTTTCGTAGTTTCTTTTCTTTTTCTTTTGTCTCTCCGCACCCTACGATCGAGCATGAGGACATGGCTCGATTTAAGTGTGGGGGAGCGATATTCTAGTATAGTTAGTTTTATTTTCTTAGTTTTTCGGAAAAAAATCTTAAAAATCCCTAAAAAGTGAAAAATTTTCACAAAAATCAAAAAGATTTTTCTTTTGTGTGTTTTCCCTTTTTGTCCTTGTGTCGTGTTGTTGTCGTATTGTGCGTGTTTGCCTCCCTCTTTCCTTATAGGTCGCTTAATCACCGCTAGCTT
The DNA here is from genome assembly GCA_958450325.1 of Agrostemma githago. Lineage (NCBI taxonomy): Eukaryota > Viridiplantae > Streptophyta > Magnoliopsida > Caryophyllales > Caryophyllaceae > Agrostemma > Agrostemma githago. The sequence goes on from OY288250.1 coordinate 20,469,563, forward strand.
TGGAGAGCTTTCAAGACACCCGGTAACATCTTTTCAACCCTTTTTCCTCTTTGTTTCTTGTGGAGTTTGGAGGAGATATGTGTTGTGGTGTGCTCGGGTGGAGCTTTGTAAAGTTTGTGAATGATTGGTTGCTCATTTGGAAGTTCGGGGTGGTGTTTGTTTTGTATGTGGTCGTTTTGTTTTGTTCTTGTTTTGTTGCTTTTGTTTCTTTTTCTTTCGTTCGTCTTCGTCATGTCTTCATTTTGTGTTGTGTTTGTTGAGTCTTGTGTGTAAAAGGTTTTCGAAAACCCGGTTTAGAGGCTAGTGTGTGAGTGTCTATTTTTCCCTTTCTAGTTATATAAATCGAGTTTTGGACTTTAGCCTAGTAGAATGACCCTAAATCAATGAGTTCGTTGGTTCTTTACCTTGAGTCCACCTAGCTTACTAGGGATTTACTACGGGATTTGCACTTTTGACCATTATGACCACCCATGGTGTGAAAAGGCCTTGGTTACCGAGTCTCGTCCCCTAGGTGACCGTGTTTAGGATCGCTTGATTAGTCCAAGTTTTCCCCTTTTTGTGGGTTTGAAGGGAAGGACGCTCCCCGACTTACCCATTCACCTACCTCTCACACATATCCACACAATAAGATGCAATTTGTTGAATTCTCTCTTTCTTGTTATACAATGAAAATGCCAAAAAGCCAAATCTTGCCAAAAAGGGCAAAGAAAAGAAAAGAAAGAAAAAAATGAAAGAAAGAAAAGAAATGAAGAAAAAGAAAAGGCACAAAAGCCAAAAAGAAAATAGAAAAGAAGAAAAAGAATGCATGGCAACAAACAAGTCAAAACGTCGAAAAGAAAGAAAATGCCAAATGAAAACCCGTCACACAAAAAGAAATCCTCACAAAAATAAGCCTTTTTCCGACTTTTGCCGTGAAGAGCCTACCAAAGGACCAAGTCCCGAGGAAGGATGATAGCGGCGTTAGTCGGTCTTCCCTCATTTTGCATATTTCCACCTTTTTACTTGGACTAGTTAGGCGGTTTTAGACACGGGACGACCCTCTTGGCTCACGCTAAAGGGGGCGGGGTCTCACTTACCTACAGTGTCGACTAACACCGTGGTTCTTCACTTTTCCACTCCGTCGATCGTCCCGTAGTACGTTTTTAGAAAGTTAGGAGGACCTAGGTAAGTTACCAACGTTTTTGTTGCTTTATCGTCATACTATTAGGGTTTAGTCCACCTTGGTTTGTATTTCTAGCTTGGGAACGTTGTCACTTACCTCGAGTCCTAAACCGTTGTTTCATTCACCGTTTTTTTAGGGAAGCGGTATTTCTTTTGTTTTGGGTGCAACCGATTATTTGTTTGTTTCTGTGTTTGTTTGTTTATGTGTTGTTGTGTCAGGTTGCATCCACGGTTTTGTCGCAAGACCCAACTTGCCTTGAGGAGTGCACTTTTCCTCCAAGTGCACTCGCGTGAGTTGAAGGGGCGTAGGGTGCGCTAATACCCACTCGGATAGTTTAGTAGTAGTATGTGCTTACTCGAGGGCGAGTAAGGGTTAAGTGTGGGGGAGTTGATAAGTGTGGTTTGTAGTGCCTATTTTGTTGTGTTTTGGTCCCATTTTCCTTGTAGAATCGCTCCTTGGGAGCGGTTTAGGGGCTTCTTATGCTTCCTTTAGTTCGTTTCAGGTTCCCGAGACCGATTTGGAAGAGTTGGAGCGATTCCGACTCGATACATACACATTTTGGAGCCAACGAGTAGAGGAACGATGACTCGATGCCTTGGAATCGACCCCGAGACCTCGGGATCCTATCCCAAGCCTCCGAGACCCGATCCCGAGTCCCGAGAATCGACGAGAAGCCCATGAGAGGCAAGGAGGGACCAAAGAGCTCTTAAGGGAGGCCTATAAAGACCCATCCCGTTCGGGATGAAGGGAACATGAAGCACGGCTACTGTGAGCCCATCCCGATCGGGAAGGTCCTTCCCGACCGGGAAGGATGGCCCATCCCGATCGGACCAAGCCTTCCCGACCGGGAAGGGTCAGTTACAGCCCGCATTGTTTCTTTTCTTCTCCTTTCATTCTTAAACCCTATATATACCCTTCCCTTGTTATGTAAAGCGGATGCACTTCATTAGACATTAAACCCTAGACTACTTTAGGTTAGATTAGATTAGATTAGTGTAGATTAGTCGGTAATTAGTATTTAATCCTAGTTTAGTACTTGTATTAAAGGAATTCTTCAAGATCTTCTCCAAGCTTGACAACCTTGGATGTTTGTTTTGGGTTTTCTTCATTAATGCAAGTTTTGTTCTTTCTCCTTCACTAGTATGGTATTCTCCTCTTCCTTTTCTCTTCATCTTGTTTATGTTGTTCAAGTTTGAATCTTTGATTGTTGTTATTGTTCATTGTTCATAGTTTTTGTTAGTTTGTTTATGTATGTTTGGATGTTTGTGTTGATCCATCTTGTTCTTGTTAGATATAGTTTGATTATGTTTGAGTAGTGTTCTTGCTAGGGTTAGTAGGGTGATTAGGGTGTTAATTGGGTGATTAAGGGATTGTTAGAGATGTTGGTGGAAGATTTGGGTTTCCTCTTGATTTGGTGCACATCACATGTTTGTTGAATTGCTTGAATGACTAAGTAGTTAAGAATGCTTGTTTTTCTTGCCTTTCTTTTGTGGGTGTTAGTTTGTTGTGGGTTCGGTTCCCTCACTAAGTTGCGAGAGCCTGGTGAGGACGACCCCTAGGCCGGTCTAAGTAGCGAGAGCCCGGATTCGACCTAGGCCACCATAGCGCGCTAGAACCCCGTTTGTCATGTGTGTCGCCGAGATGGGTTCTAGGTGGAACCTCTAAGTCGGTCTAAGTTGCGAGAGCCCGGACCAACCTAGATCACCCAACTACCTCCTTCACTCTAATTCTCCCTTGACCATTCCGTTACCCCTTTGACCCCGACCTAACCCTAGCCCGTTTCCTTTTTTGTTTCTCCGGCACCTTAGTCTTAGTCTAGCTTTCTCCCCTCTCTACCATTCCTAGTTTAGCGTGCTCGTTGACTTAGTCTAGTATTTAGGCGACCTTAGTCTAGGCTATACATTACCGTCCCCGTGGATTCGACCCGACTTACCCTATCTACTCTAGTTAGGATTAGCCGGTTTATTTATTGACGGTCGGGACGTGACGAATCCTTTCCCATCAGTAGGCTAAGGACATCTTGTGGGTGATACCGCACTTCCTAAGAAGGTGTTCAAAGGTATCTTTCCTAAAATGAGAGCCTCCATCACTAATTATGGCTCTAGGCATACCGCATCTTGGGAAAATTACGTTCTTGAAAAGCTTGATTACAACCTTGGAGTCATTGGTGGGGGAAGCTACGGCCTCGATCCATTTTGAGACATAATCAACCGCGACTAGAATGTACTTGTTACCAAAAGAGGATGTGAACGGACCCATGAAATCAATGCCCCAAACATCGAACAATTCAATCTCCAAGATAGGTTGAAGGGGCATCTCATTTATTCTTGTTATATTGCCGCTTCTTTGGCATGCATCGCATGTGAGAATGAAAGCTCGAATGTCTTTGAATATGGAAGGCCACCAAAACCCGCTTTGGAGAACCTTGGCAATTGTCTTTTGATTGGCCAAGTGTCCACCATAAGAGGTCGAGTGAAGGTGCTTCACGATATTATATCCTTCTTCGGCCGTGACACATCGTCGGTAAATTCCATCTATGCATCGGCGAAAAAAATAAGGCTCGTCCCAATAATAGCGTCGGGCTTCATAACGTAGTTTCTTCCTCTCTTGCTTGGAATAATCGTCCAGAATAAAATGAGATACTAGGAAATTGACGATATCGGCATACCAAGGTGTAATGGTTTCAACGGCCATCAAGGCCTCATCTCTCATGGCTTCATTGATGGGAATGTCATCTTCTTCATTGCTCTCTTTACTAACCGTTAGTCTACTTAGATGATCCGCTACCAAGTTCTCCGATCCGGCTTTGTCTTTAATCTCAATGTCGAATTCTTGTAAAAGGAGCACCCACCGAAAGAGTCGGGATTTTGTCTCCTTTTTGGACATGATGTAACGAATCGCCGCATGATCGGTGTGAATAATGACTTTGGAACCGGTAACATAGTTTCGAAATTTCTTCATGGCATAGACAACGGCAAGTATCTCTTTTTCGGTTGTGGTGTACCTCGATTGGGCTTCATCTAGGGTCTTGCTTGCATAATAAATCACATGTAGCTTCTTATCAACCCGTTGACCTAGAACGGCACCAACGGCAGAATCGGATGCATCGCACATGATTTCAAATGGAAGATTCCGATCGGGAGCTTTGATAATCGGTGTGGTAGTGAGAGCGGTCTTTATCCTACAAAAGGCCTCAAGACAAGAGTCATCAAAAATAAAAGGTGCATCTTTCATAAGCAAAGAAGTCAAAGGCTTAGCAATCTTAGAAAAGTCTTTAATAAATCGTCTATAAAAACCGGCGTGACCTAGAAAACTCCTCACCCCTTTGACATTTGTAGGTGGTGGCAAGTTCTCAATCACGGAGACTTTCGCCTTATCGACTTCAACTCCTCTATTAGAAACAATATGACCTAGGACAACACCTTGTTCGACCATAAAATGACACTTTTCCCAATTTAAAACAAGTCTATACTCTTCACATCGAGCTAACACTTGATCAAGATTTTCAAGACAAGAATCAAAAGATGTACCATGGACACTAAAATCATCCATAAAAACTTCCAATGATTTTTCAATAAAATCGGAGAAAATAGCCATCATACATCTTTGAAACGTTCCCGGCGCATTACACAATCCGAATGGCATCCTTCTATAAGCATAGGTGTCATAGGGATATGTAAAAGTGGTTTTCTCTTGGTCATCGGGATGAATATGTATTTGAAGAAATCCGGAATGACCATCGAGGAGACAAAAATAAGAATGATGCGCAAATCTTTCAAGCATTTGATCAATAAAGGGAAGGGGGAAATGGTCTTTTATGGTGGCCATGTTCAATTTTCGATAGTCTATACACATGCGCCAACCGGTAATAGTCCTAGTAGATATTGACTCACCCTTTTCTCCTTTAACAACCGTCATTCCTTCTTTTTTCGGCACAACTTGTACGGGGCTAACCCATTTACTTCCGGTTATTGGGTATATTATGTTAGCCTCATACAACTTGAGGACTTCCTTCATGACAACCTCTTTCATGGTGGAGTTCAACCTACGTTGACCCTCTACAGAAGGACGGTGGTCATCATCAAGGATGATCCTATACATGCAAACGTTTGGGCTTATGCCTTGGAGGTCGGCAATGCTATACCCGATGGTCTTTTTGTGCTTTCTCAAAACAATTAAAAGTTTTTCCAATTGAGGTCGATCAAGGGTAGCATTGACGATAACGGGATAATTAGTTCCTTCAAGAAAAGCATATTTGAGGGAAGAGGGGAGTGGTTTAAGTTCAAGATTAGGAGGAGAAGATACCATACTCTTACCCACCGGTAGTGGTTCTACCTTTTCATCATGCAAACATTCTTCTTCAAGAGGTGGAGAGTCAAATGGTTCCTCTTCTTGCTTATCATCATCTATCAAGCTATACTCAACCAAACTATCAATAACTTCAATGGAATTCATTTGTTCAATCATTGGTTGTTTAAGAGCTTGAGAAAGGGAAAACTCTACCGACTCGTTCCCTATGTTAAATGACAATTTTCCATTCTTAACATCAACTATAGTGCCTCCGGTAGCCATAAAAGGTCGACCTAAGATAATGGGGGTAATAGTGTCTTTGGGCATATCCATGACAACAAAGTCGGAGGGGATGAAGAATTTGCCAACTTGAACGGGTACATCCTCAAGTATCCCAAGTGGGTACTTGACGGACCTATCCGCAAGTTGAATCGACATGCTAGTGGGTCTCATCTCCCCCACACTAAGTCTCTTAGCAATGGAATAGGGCAATAAACTAACACTAGCCCCTAGGTCGCATAAAGCTTGATTAACAACAACATTTCCTACCCGACAAGGGATGGAAAAACTACCGGGATCATCTAGTTTCTTTGGCATTTCGTTCATAATAATGGCACTACAATGACCCGTGAGAGAGACACATTCTTTGTCCTCTAAGGTTCTATTTTTAGTCAAGACATCTTTCAAAAACTTAGAATAGAGGGGCATTTGAGAAATTACCTCGGTGAAAGGTAAAGCTACCTCTACTTTCTTCAACATATCCACGAAACGGCTAAATTGAGCATTCTCTTTGTGTGGCTTAGCTCGCTCGGGAAAAGGCAATGGAGGGACAAAAGTGGGAGGCGGTGGAACATTGGATTCTTCTTCTTCTTCGGCTAATCGCTCCGCCTCTTTTCTTTTGGCTTCTTCGGCTTCCATTTGCTCTTTTTTCTTTCTTTGTTCTCTTAGTTCATTCTCCGCATTTTGGAGGATATCAAACTCCGCTTGTATTCCCCGGTTTTGTTTGGGGGAAGAGGGAGATGATTCTTGTGGTGCACTTGGTTGATTAACCTTAGATGGGGTAGTCTTGGTGTTCAAGTTCAAATTCTTATATGGGTCCTCAAGTTCTTTGCCACCTCTCAAAATCACGGCATTTGCTTGGTGTGAAGGATCTCTTGGGTTTTGGGGTTGACCGGGCAAACCATGGGATGGATGAATTGGTGCGGCTAAGGCTTTTGTTGCTTCTTGTGATTCCCAAACTTTTAGCCTTGCCTTGGTATCTTGATGTTCATTCCATAGTTGGCCAACGGTTCTTTGCAAATCATTATAGTTCTCCCATGAGGGTCCTCCTTGACCAAATCGAGAATTGCTTGATTGGCCATAAGGTTGAGAGCGTTGATTGAATGATTGTTGATTGTAACCTTGGTTACCATGAGAATTTTCTTGGAACCCTTGATTGTATCCATGATTAAAGTGATTACCATGTTGATTTTGGTAATTGTTGTAGCTGTTAGGAACATGGAAGTTGCTACCTTGTTGATTGAAGTTGCTCCTTTGATGAGGAGGCATATATGGGGGCATCTTTGGAGGTCCTTGGTTAAAAGGCCTATGTTGACTTTGATTGAATGGCCTCATTTGACTCCCTTGGGTGCGCGACATCGGGTTTTGAACATTTTGATTTCCATAAGAGAAATTAGGATGAAACCTTGTACCGGCATTGTAGGTATTAGAAAAGGGATCAAATTGAGGTCTTTGCCCATATACTTGTATAGCTTGAACTTCATTTGGCTCTTCAACATAGACTTCTTCATTAGGAATGCAAGAGCTAGAGTCGTGGCCATGATTGCCACAATGATCACATTGAACTTCCCATGTTAATAACTTTGGAGGAGATGGTTGCCTTGGAGGAACACTCCCTTGAATTTGGTATATACCTCTAGAAGTGGGCTTAGAATTCATGGCATCCATTCTCCTTTTCAATTCTTCAAGTTCTATTTCGAATTTCAATTCATTAGAATTCGTAGATGAATTCACTTCAACTTTCTTTCTAGAATCCCTCGATTGACCCATTCTAGAATCACTCCTTGCCATCTTCTCAATAAGATTTTTAGATGCCTCATCGGTGAGAGAAGAAAAGTCTCCTCCGGCGGTCGAATTGAGGTTTTCCTTTTTTTTTTGGTAAATGGTAAGTATGTATAAATAAAGAATGATAATTACATTACATCTTTAAATCATCTCAGCCTGATTATACTGTCTATGAATTTGCTATCTTTAGCTCTAAGATTCTTAACGTTTTTGTTCTTACATACTTCCTTGTACTCTTTGACAATCCTACTCCCAATTATCTCAGGTCTGATTAACAAACCCTCCGTTCTACATTTATTTCTTCGGATCCATACATGATAGTATATGGCGTTAACGACCGCATTCTTGACTGCTCTTTGCAATTTGGTGCCTCTCATTCTTTGCCTTGCATCATTACTCATGTCTAAGGATCTCCAGTTCATCCTATCAGCGACATTCTTACTTAATTTACTGCTGTACGCGCACTCTTGGAACAGGTGCGTTGCCGTCTCCGCTGCATTCATACAAACACAGCAGCCTTCATCATCTGTAATGTGCAGCCGATGTAATTTTTGCTTCAGATTCAAAGCGTTTTGTTGTATTAGCCACGCAATCAGTCGATGCTTGGGAACCGACCAGTTAGACCAAGTCAGTCTATACCAGTCCACCATTTCCCCTTTCTCCCTAAGCCAATGATACCCCCTTTGCAATTGAATACTCTCTTGGTCCGTGCAATGTCCATTCTTCAGTGGCATACCCATCTTTCATGAGGTCTCTCATTTGGCATACTTTCCTCCATGCCCAACTTGATTCACTAGTCGGTGTGTATTCTTCCCATGAAGCGCCTTTCAGATAGACATGATGAATCCACTGGACCCATAACCTATTCTGATTGCTGCTTACCCACCACGCCAGTTTCCCAATTGCAGCCTTGTTCCACATGCTGCTCTGAATAATGCCTAATCCGCCTTCTTTTAGTGGTTTGCAGACTTTTGTCCAGGCAACGAGAGGAGTTCTTTGGTAATCCACCACCCCATCCCAAAGATAGTTCCTACAAATCCCATCAATTTGTCTCAACACACCCTTTGGAATGATAAAAATCGATCCCCAATAGTTATGCAAACTGGCAAGAACGCTCTTGACGAGTACTAATCGGCCTGCATAAGAAACTTTCCTCGTGCCTAGGCATCTGATTCTCTCCATCAATTTATGAACTAAAGGTTGGCATTCCATGACGGATAGCTTGGATGATTTTATCGGTACTCCTAAATATCTGAACGGGAGTTTTCCTTCTGCGCATCCTGATACTCGGATAATGTCATTCTTAACCCCATTAGGTACACCATTAAAGTAGACATTCGATTTGCCTTTACTCATTTTCAGACCCGATGTTGCCGAGAAGGTAGCAAAAGTTCTCAATAATACCATCATTGAGGCAGTTTCGCCCTTGCAGAAAAGAAGCAAGTCATCGGCGAACATAAGGTTTGTGAGCTTCAGATTCTTACAAAGCGGATGGAATTTGAATGGGAAAGTTTCAGTTGTGTATTTCAGCAACCTCGACAAATACTCCATACACACAGTGAACAACAAAGGGGATAATGGATCCCCTTGTCTTAATCCCCTCTTTCCCGGAAAGAATCCAAAAGCTGTCCCATTGACTGATAATGTGTAAGTGGCCGTAGATACACATTGCATTACCGAATCAATGAATCTAGTAGGGAAATTCAGGTACTTTAGCATCTGCTTCAGAAATTCCCACTCAACTGTATCATATGCTTTCTGGATATCCAATTTGAAAATGCATCTTGGAGAAACATTCTTTCTTGCATACAATCTGATAATGTCCTGGCAAATCAAAATATTTTCAATAATGCTCCTCCCAATTATAAAACCACCTTGAGTTGATGAAATTATATCTGGAAGAACTTTGGACATTCTGGTGCAAAGTACCTTGGATATTGTCTTATAGACAACATTACAGCAAGCTATCGGTCTATATTGCAAGACTGATTGGGGCCTGTCAACTTTTGGTATCAAGGTCACCATAGTAGTATTAAGCTGTTTGAGCATTCTACCATTAGAAAAGAAATCCTTGACTGCAGCAATCACTTCTTCTCCAGTAATATCCCACGTATCTTTAAAGAATTTGCTCGAATATACATCCGGACCTGGTGATTTTTCATTTGGAATACTGAAGATTGCTTCTTTAATCTCATCAGCCGTGACTGGTTGCATTAACTTCTCATGATGACTTGCATCGCAAACCGGACCAAAATCTATGATTTTTTTGCTTACACTAGTAGTATCAGTCCTATCACCCAGTAAGTTGGAGTAAAAATTTAGGAACGCTTTCTGAATTCCATCCTGATCTGAGCACATTTTCCCTTGAGCATCTTCAATTTGATAGATATTGTTTCTTGCTCTCCTTGCTCTTAGTGCCCCATGGAAATATCCTGTGTTTTGGTCTCCATCTCTGAGCCATTGCGGTTTAGATTTTTGCATCAGAAATTCCTAACACGCATCTTTAAGGTGGGAATATATATCATTAAGGTGGGAATATATATAAATTGAGGTTTTCCTTGGTTCTCGATGAAAGGGTGTTATAAAATGTTTGGGTAGTTAGCCAATCGGGTATTCCATGATGTGGACATTTGCGCAACAAGTCTCTAAATCTTTCCCAAGCCTCACTTAGGCTTTCAAATTCATCTTGCTTGAACGTTTGTATCTCCATGCGGTATTGATTAGTCTTTAACGGCGGAAAATATTTCTCCAAGAAGGCATTAGATAGTTGAGCCCATGTTGTAAAAGTATTAGCGGGACGACCTTGAAGCCATCTACGAGCTCCATCTCTTAGGGTCTTCGGAAATAATAGGCGATGCAATTGGCATGAAGTTAACCCATTGAGACGTGCTCCTACTAATTTTTCTTTAAATGAAGCGATGTGCTCTTGAGCATCTTCTTGAGAAAAACCATGAAATGTATCTTGTTGGACCGCATTGGTTAAAGAAGCTTTCAATTCGTAGTTCTCGGGAATCTCTCCGAAATCGACGGGAGATGGTGTTTCTTCATGTGTGAGTTGAGAATGCGAACCTAGAGTCGCCATTGGTTGGATTGGTGGTGATGGTGGATTTGGATTTGGAGGGTTTGGAGAATTTGGTGGAGATGGAATTGGTGGTGGTGTTTTCGGTGATGGTGGTGGTGGTGGTGAATTTTGTGAAGTAGAGGGTATGGAAGGATTGTTTGGAGTGGGGTTATGTGATGTAGAAGGTGAATGTGGAAGGATGGGATTAAGGTTAGGAGGTGATAATGAAGGATCTGGAATGATGGTGGTTGAGTTATTTCCTCGAAAACGCAATGCTCTAAAAGTCCTTTCCGGTTCCGGATCGAACCACAAGGGCGATGATGTGTTCCTGGGCATAAAACTCAATTAAACGGTGAGACTCCTAGCACCTTGCGGTACTAGGGAAAAGAGAGAAGAGAAAAGAATCAAACACAACAACTAAAAAAAACACAACAATTAGCCGTTCCCCGGCAACGGCGCCATTTTGATCGCCTCCCAATCGGATCGGTCGTTTTAGCGAAGAACGGGGTATCAAACAATATTTATAGACTCGGAATTATCACAAAAACAAACAAGTAATCGTGGTAAGTCGAGGTCGGTCCACAGGGAACGGTGTGTGTTTGTGAAGCTTAAGGTGTTGTGTTCGATGTCTTAGAAGGGGGGTTTTGTAGAGGTCGAGTCTATACTAGAAGGATTAGTACGATGATGGTTTAGAGGTGATCAATTAGGGAAAGGCATTAGGGAGAAGTCGGGATTCGGTACTTGGGGTCTAAGAAGGTCGGGATCGAGTTTTTGTCACAATGTCGATAAACTCACCTAAAAACCCGCCTTCGCGGTGAATGAGGGTAAGTCCCTAGTCATGGTAATTTCTACCCCGAGTTTCCCCATATTGATAGAAATTAGTCAGGGTCGGTCTAGTTGGCCGGACTAAAACAACAATGACACAACACCATAAATAAGATAAACCAACATGCAAGCAATCCACCAACATCCCTATATTCGAATAAACCAAGCCCTCATCCCTAAACTCCCCAACAAGAAATTTACTCACAATTCATTATGAAATTCATCACAACATGCATATTAATTAGATTTGAACAAGATGATGATGAGAAAATATCACAAAAACTAAATTAGAGATTAGAGAGTGGAAGAGAATTATACCAACTATGTAGATCTATAAGAAATAAGAAGATATCGTAGATAAAGATAGAATCTTTGATGAATAAAATGGAGAACTTGTCACTAATCCTCCAATAAACCCAACAAATCTTCAAATAAACCTTGATTAATCTTCTACAAACTTGAGATCTAAACAATTGTTGATGAGAATTGTGTAGATCTACTACTAATTACTTTATAAACTACTAGGAATTTTTTAGGATTTTTACTACTACTACTAATTGATGGTGTAATAAGATGGTGGAAGGGTGTAATGTCTTCCCTCCTTAGCACAATGGAGAGGTGAGTTTAGGCAATGAATTAGGGTAACATATATATAGTAATCTCTTAATGGATCCTTAACCTAAAGCCCAAATCCATCTTTATGCTCCATTAGTGAGACAATCTCCCTTTGCACCTCCATGGGGTGAAACTTCGCCCTGCGGACTCATCAGTAATTCCCATCGGGTGAAATTTTTGCCCGGTGAGATTTTCTTCTTTTTTCGCGTTTTCGGCACGTCTTCACCATCGGGCGAAATTTCACCCGGTGGGCGAAATTTCGCCCGGTCAGTTTCGCCCGGTGGGGAGTTCTCGGAAATTCATCGGGAGGCAATTTTTACCGTCGGGTGAAATTTCGCCCGGTGGTGTCTCACCGGGTGAAATTTCGCCCGGTTATTTTTTTTGGCCTCGAGTCTTGTCTCATTCTTCGTTTGTTCGATCGGATGGCTTTAAACTTTAAGTTGTGTGCTTTGCTCTTTGGACGGTTTTCCCTTCTCTTGTGCTCGTGGAAGCTCAATCGTGATTTTTGTAGCAAAACCTATCAAAATTGATAGAAAAACTACCAAAAACACGTAAAACGCACAAGAGGGACGCTAATGCGAGAAGTACGCAAAATATGGCGATAATCGCACTCAAAACTCGCAAAAGGAGGGAAAAACGGGTCTAAATGGAGGGGAAAACGGTCTAAATTTAGCACACAACAGTCCCCAAGCGAATGACCGCGCACACGTGCGAGTTAAGGGTCTCGTTTCCCCGTCGCTTAGTTGCGAGCATTCCTCGAGTCCTTAAATTGTCTGGTGGGCCCGCCCTCATTAATACTACATTTCCACAGTCATGTCGGGAGATTCAAGCGTAGACGCGAGTAATCACGGTGGGGATAACACCGGACAATCTGAGGATAACACCATAGGAACCCTAACTAACCTGATCCGGGATTTACAAGCAACCATTATCACGGTGAACGCATCCGTAAACAGCATAGACTCTCGCCTAGGCCATTTGGAAGATAGGGCCTCAGTTGAACCCCACAACCGGGTCCTCAACGAGGTCCTTTTAAATTCTACCCCGCTAGGTGGGGCGCCCGTCGGCATCATCCCTAGTGATCCCGTTGCCCTACCTCAAGATGACACCCTCCAATCCGCTATGAATAGCATAGATAGGGTCAGATGCGCTTGAACCAAGGGAACAACGTCCACCTCGAAAACCATAGAAAATTCGAAATGGTGAATGGCCCATTACCCGAGAACTTTTCCCTAGCCGACATACCTAAGTTCAAAGGAACCGAGGATCCCCTCAATCATATCCGGGCCTTTAAGGATTACATGACCAATAAAGGGGTCAAACCTAGCCGCTTCACTAGGATATTCCCTTCGTCCCTAGGGGACACACCACGATCATGGTTTTGTTCACTTGAGCCTAAAAAGATATCCACCTAGGACGATATCTCCATAGAATTCGCAAAACAATATGCGGATAACGCCAAAACACAAGTTACCATTAGAAGTCTTGAAGTCCTCTCCCAGAACGAGAAGGAAGGCTTCTCGGAATTCCTGACCAGATGGAGAAAGGTCAGTACCCAACTAATAACCCGTCCAGACAAAGTCACTTCGGTAGAAAAATTCGTCAATAACCTTAGACCAGCTTACGCCTCCCACCTTAGGTACCAACATATCTATACCTTCAAGGAGTTGTCCACTTTAGGAATACGCCTAGAGGACGACATGAAAAAGGGGGTGTTTTCCAAGATAATGGGGAAAGGCTATCAGGGACCGACCACTTCCACAGGAACCCGGTCTTATGGAACATCGAGAAATAACAAAACCGAGGAAGTGCACCTAGTCGAACCAACCATTGGAGGGAGGACGAACTTCACCCCTAGAACATTTTCCAAGCTAGGCATCACGTACACCGAAGCCTTAAAAAGGTTAGCCGAGCAAGGAAAGATCGAGCTGATAGGTCCTACTACGGACCCACCCGCGGACAAGAGGGCAAAAACATGGGACGCTAATAAGTATTGCCAATTCCACCGTGGCAAGGGCCACGATACTGAATCCTGTTTTCGGCTCAAACATACCATACAAGACATGATAGAAAATGGGACGATCCCTCTCCCTCCACCTGAAAAACCCAAAAACACCACGAACCCCTTTAGTGTCCATGCCATCTTCGACGACACCATTGACTATTACCACCTTGTCCCTCTAGAAGAGGATGTCCTAAATATCGAGGATGAACCAGACAGTAATCCAGAGTCCACATCCCCCGACATCGCAGAACACGCAGTAACTATCGAAAGCCTAGCTCGCCTAGTCTCACAAATACACCCTCTACTATTAAGAATCAAGGCTAGAATATCTCATATCGAGGAAAGGCTCGAAGACCCTCCCAGACCCCCCGCCTCCGAATGCAACGGGTCAATCAAAGGGGATGGAATAGGCTCACCCGAGACTATCGAACCATAGAAAAAACACACCCAAATCGGGGTTAGCTATGCGGCCGCTCTCCGAAGACTAGCATCCCTTCGCCTCCTACGGCCCATAGGGCCGATGACCAATCCCCCACTAAAACATAGGTCCCGTCATTGGTCCAAAGGAAAATACTACCACTACCATAGGGGGAACGGTCATGACACGGAATCATGCACATTGCTAAAACATAAAATCGAGGGGTTAATATAAACGGGGGTCGTAAAAACCGCATTACTAACAAAAAAACCCACCCGTTTCTTAACGGATACCTCCGAGGAAAGGGGTCTCCGGCTTCTAGAGCACTTTAGACTATCTCACAATCAGGCTCTAACTATGCTAATATCCGACGGGCTCCTATACCCGTAACTTCAGTGCCTGACCCACCCGCCGATAAGAGGTCATTACACTGGAATGGTAGCAAATGGTGCCGATACGACCAAGGTCGAGGCCATGATATTAGTGAATGTCGTGCTGCCGAGGCCAGCAAGTCCGCACCCGAGTCAGAGTCTAGTTCATCTTAGGGCCTAGACTAAATAGTAATAATAAATGTCTTCTTTTTTAGAGTCAGGGAGATGCGAGGAGACATGTCCTCCACCTCCCATCAAACAAAGCACGGGCACCTAGCCCGTCTACTATTATATCAATAAACAAATCTTTACATTTACAAGCACGCCTCGACAATCGCTTGACTTTCTTCCAACAACTTACTTATCGCTTAAGACTCGGTACTATGCCATTTATCAATAACGATTAACTAAAGCAAGGGCTACAACAAACGACCCAACCATAAACTTCACCCTAAAAAAAGATCAGGAACGACAACCCTAGGTTCAACCCGTCACTAACCCCTCTAACCAAGTAGCAACCAATAGGTAATAACATACCCATATCAGTCAAACTAGACTTCCTCATTACAAACAACACAGCCGAATACGAAGCCTGCCTAATAGGGCTAAAAGCCGTTGTATCCCTAGGAATGAAAAACCTTAGAGTACATGGGGATTCATCCCTAGTAGTCAACCAAGCCACGGGCACCTGGAGGGTTTATAGCGAAAGACCAACCCCATTCCAAACCCAAGTAGAAACAATGTCTCGGGAATTCACCGAAATTGACTTTATACACATACCCCGCGAAGAAAACCAATTCGCCGACGCCCTATCCAAGCTAGCCTCACTAATAAACATGCCCGACCATCTTTTCTCTATGCTTATCTACGTTGAGAGAAGCGAACAACCGGCCTACATCCATAACCTCGAAACCGACGATACCTCCGAGTAACCCAGGTACAAAGCAATCCTAGACTTTAAAACCGACGGGTCATATCCACCCAACACGAACACCAAAAAAAAGAGCCCTACGAATACAAGCCGCCCATTACGTCCTAAATCAAGGACTATTATACAAACGAACCCCACAAGGAGTCCTCCTCAGATGCATAAATAAAACCCAACCCGAGAGAGTCATGGAAGAAGTACATGACGGAGAGTGCAGACCCCACATGAGCGCCCACCTATTAGCCCGAAAAATAATGAGACTGGGCTATTACTGGATTACCATAGAGGCAGACTGTCGACGTCACGTCCGCCACTGCCACAATTGCCAAATATTTGCCAACATCCAACACTTACCGCCATATCCTCTCCATACTATAGCCACGCCTTGGCCTTTCTCTACTTAGGGAATCGACATCATAGGAAAGGTACACCCATCCGGGACCGACGGACACTACTTTATACTAGTGGCCGTCGATTATTTCACCAAATGGGTAGAAGCCGCCTCTTACACCATACTAACCTCAAAACAAGTAGTCAAATTCTTACAAAATAACATCGTCTATTGCTATGGCATACCTCACGAAATCATCAGTTATCAGGGGGCTCATTTCAGGGCCGACACCCAAAAACTCCTCAACAAATACAAAATCCAAAGACACAAATCCTCACCCTATAGACCTCAAACAGACGGGGCTGTAGAAGCAGCTAACAAAACCATCACCACGATCTTCAAGAAAATGATAGACAACTACCGAGACTGGTCAAGCAAAATACCCTTTGCCTTATGGGGTACCGAACATCCTACCGAACACCCACCGGAGCCACAGCATATTACTTAACCTATGGCTCCGAAGCTGTGCAACCCGTAGAGCTAGAAATACTGTCGCTAAGGATACTAGCCGAAAGAAGAATGGGACCAAAAACGATATAACGAGTTAGTACTCTTAAATGAGCGTAGGATAAATGCCCTATCCAACGTACAAGCCTACCAACAGCGTATAAAACGAGCCTTTAATAAACGAGTGAAATCCTGAAACATACATGAGGGAGACTTAGTAGTCAAATCCATTAGAGCACCCCTTCCCGTCGATCCCAGAGAGAGAAGTTCAAACCAAACTGGGCAGGCCACTACCTTGTCAAGAAAATACTCTCGGGGGGCGCCGTAATCCTCACTGACCCGGACGGTCAAGAGTTCTCAACCCCGACCAACATGGACCAGCTTAAGCGATACTACCCATAAGCACCCTAACAACTCCACCCGGATCTCCAAATTGGGGGAAAACCCATGCAAAGCAAAAAAAAATAAAAAAACAAATTCGCATCGATAATTGGCATAAAGAGTCTAAAGAAAAATCACTCACGTTTTGAAAGAACTACGAATATGGTTTGATTCCGTCTAAAAGCGAATACGTAGGCAACCCTTCTTCGGGTACAACCGACCAAACAAAAATCGATCACTCAGGAAAACCAGAATTCTTTGCTATGTTCCGATTAAAGAGTGATTCAAATAACGGAGCACAAACGACGAGCCGAGGTCGGGGTGAAAACCTGAAAGGGCGCCCCAGGAAAAATGAAGAAACGAGTTGCGAGCCGTCATTAAAAATAAATAAATAAATAACGAGCCGTCGACGGGGTGAAAACCCGAATGGGCACCCTGGGCAAAATGAAGAATCGAGTTGCGAGCCGTCAAAAAAAAATGGTGAGCCGAGGACGAAGTGAAAACCCAAAAGGGCGCTCCGGGCAAAATGAAGAATCGAGTTGCGAGCCACCGCAAAAAAAATAAGAATAATAATAATGTGATTCTAAATAAAATTTGGTTAAATCGAGCCTTTATCGAGGCCTTTACATCAAGCGTCTGAAACCCGGATATTCCGGAAAATGACAACGTGTCAAAACTCCACAAAAACTAGTACTAATACGCCGCATAATAGGACATAATAAAAAATGGTTGAACTCTACCGGTCCAACTTCCTATTCCCACCGACATCCGGGCGAGCTTTTGCGGTTTTTTCACCATTGACCCTCATGATACAAGCCTCCACCGCCCTAGCCAAAGGCGAGTTCAGCCGACCATGTGTCTTCTCATCGCTAGCACCTTCAACGTTAGTGTCATTAGTCTTGACCCATATAGATGAACTAACGGTACTAGGATCGGTAACGTTGTCTTTTGTCAGGCACTTAGTGACATTTCCTCGAGCCACCTCCTCATCCCCTAGTGTCGATGTCTTTCGAACTTTCGAGTTGTTCTGTCCTGACGGGTGTTCACAAACCCCCCGTCAGATGGAAGAAATGTCGGTCAGTCGGACGCTCTCTATGACAATAGGACGCAAAAACTTTGTGGGCATGACATAGGCCCACCCCGACGCGGCCACGCGCGGGTTTGGGTAGGCGAATGAATCTCCATATGAGAATGGATCGAATTGAAATTTAGGTCTATGTGGAGTCGCCACCGAATTTTGTGGTTATTCGGAACCGTTCGAGCCCACTCTATGTCGTAGTGGGCCGTATACAAAATACGGCCCATTTCCGATGTCAGAGTTTATTGGGCTCGTCCCTTTGCATTTGATACCGATACCGACATTATCGGATATCGTGTATTGAATGACTCTCGTGCGCCAACGGTTTCGGGCATCCGGAAACCGAGGTTCTGAGTAAGGGGTGAGGGTACGTGTTGGGAAGCTCACGAAGGACACCCAACCCCACCCGCACATTAGCAGCCTCTACTAAGAATTCGAATGACTTACAATACGCGCGTTAGTAAAACGGGAAAATGATATGCAAAGATTTATTTTCCCTAGACATGTGAATGGAATGGAAAAGGGTTTCTAAGTCAGTTTAATACAACTAATTCTACGTCAAAGTTGTATTTCAGCATTCGAGTTCATTTAGTACAATAAACGAACAATAATTTAATTGACAAAAGAAATAACAAACGCGTTAGTAAACGATGTAATGATATAACGAATAATAACGGTTCGTGCAAATATGAGATGCGATGAGGATGCGAATATGAGATGCATGGTTTGAAAAGATAGTATACACGTGATTAATTAAGCACGTGTTGACCTAAGTCTCAAAATACTATCGAGTTTTGAAAATAGAAGAATGTACGACTCGTTGTTTTGGTCGTGATGAGGCTACTCGATCGAGTGGTCAAAGGACTTGATCGAGTGGACCCTAAAAAAACAATTCTGTTTTGCGTTGCAGACCGTACTCGGCTGAGTTATTGACCAACTCGGTCGAGTACATGGCCACTCGACCGAGTCACTGTGAGACTCGATCGAGTGGGGGTCGTAATGAGCATTCTGATCCGGTTTTGAGGTGCCACTCGACCGAGTGGGCTAGGCACTCGGTCGAGTGCCCTCTCTACGAATTACAATTCGTTTGTGAAAATTGCGTTGATGTTAAAATCGTTTTAAAATTGCTTTGAATTGATCGTCGTGATATGATTAAATTTTCTCCGCGTTTAATAATGCCATAATTCTAACGAATTGTTTTGACAATTATTTTAGCGTCAACGAAAATTGCCTTAAATTGATTTAATGCGATTTAGAAAAATTGACTCTTTGATTAAATAAATAATAAAAATACTTGATTTTAGGGTGTCACTCGATCGAGTGACTAAGGCACTCGGTCGAGTGGCACCTGTACGAACTTGGTTCGTTTGCAATTTAATTGTTGATTTTGAAATTGCTTTTGATTTTTGAGAGTTCGATGATTTTACCGAATCGGACATAAACATGGCATAATTTATGTTCGACTTGGTTTTTTATAAATTACGAATTTTGTTGAGCCGAATATAAATATTGTTGAATTTATACCCGATTCTAAATTTGGAGTACTCGTTGTATCCCATATTCGATTATTTGAATCGATATAGGATATTAGAGTGAAATAGAGAAAATAAATTAATTTTAGTCGCTTTAAATTAATTATCATGATATGAATAAATCACGTTAATTAATTCGTGTGACTTGATCGTTAGATTCGATATCCAATTATGAAATTGGTATCGAATCTAAAATCGATGCTTTACTTGAATAAATAAAAAAAAGAATTTGATTCCCTCGACTTCTCCGACATCGAAATAAATCCCTAGGGATTGTGATGTCGGATCCGTGTCAACGGGTTTCGACCCTTATTAAAATCAATTTTAAAAAATTGATGAATGCAAGATTGATGATGATGATGATGAGAAATAATAACGAATTGTTGTTTAAGTTAATTTATCTCAATAATCAAATAGTCGGTAGGGGTGTTTAAAAATTAACCCGGACCGGCAAACCGGACCGGACCGGACCGTAAGGCCCGGGTCGGTCCAGACCGGGGCACGTACCGGTCCGGTCTCCGGGTCGCAAAAAAGTTGGTGACCGGTCTCCGGTCCACACTTTAAAAAAATATCAAATTTAGTGTATTTTTACGGTCCGGTCCGGTCTTAAGAGAGTTCGGTCCGTCCGGTCCGGGTTTCTTTGTAACCGGTCCGGTCGGCGGGTTTGAGTTTTTGGGGTTTCCGGTCCGCGGGTCAAACCGGTCCGGTCCGGTCCGGTCCGGGTTTGGACCGGTGAACACCCCTAATAGTCGGGGTACCGGGATAAGCGACCGACGACGCGTGTGCAGTACACTTGTATATGCGGTTTTCCTTATCCTGGTATCCTTCTTATTCGACACAAATTGATAAATATTTTAGTACTTTAATATTAGTAGTATTATCAATATTACGGTGCAATAAATAAAATAACAAAAAACGAAAAGGAAGATGAAGATGACGTAAGAAAGGGAGGAAGGAGAGAAAGGGTTTTGACACCCTCAACCTACATGTTCTTGTCTCGGTGCGGACTTGTAACCGTGGCTTCAACACAAGAGTCTTCGAGGTTTTATGTAGATTAAGTTATGGTGGCTCGGGATTAATTTCCTAAAACTAGGTTTAGGGTTTTTGCTAGTGTAGGATTACTAGGTCTTGATTAGGGTTTGTAAGGATGTAGTGTGTGTATGATTGCTCTATGGTTTGCTAGGGTTGTAAAAGGATGTGTCAAAAGTGTTGAAGATGTGTGCATGGAGGTTGCTTATATAGGAAAAGCTAGGGCACCCGGTTTAGGGTTACTCGACCGATTAGGAGGCCAACTCGGTCGAGTGGCCCGTTATGCCAGCCATCGGGCTCGAAATAGGCCCACTCGATCGAGTGGGAGGGTCACTCGATCGAGTGGCCCAGCTGGGTCGCGCAGATCAATTTTTTGGACCTTGACTTTGGATGTTTGATGGGTTTTGTGTTTGACTTGGACTTTTGATGATTGTATGACTGTTTTGTGTGTCTCGGAAACGACTTTGACCGGGGTTGACCCAATCGTGAAAAGTCGGTTTTAATTCCGGTGTCGGTTTTGGCCCAAATTAGTCTTGTTTGACTCGGAATAATCCACTGGGCCTGGATTCGATGTTTGTTTGGTGAGATTTGTACTCCGTAAGTGTGTTAGCCAATGATTAATGGATTTGAGCCCGTACCCGAGCGCGTAGAAGCATGTTAGCGTCCGATCATCATCGGGTGTTTTTTGGAAACTGCCATAGACACCTGGCGGTCAAAATGCAGGTGTCTACAAACTTCTGTTACCAAGACTCCCTAAACTCTCTAAACGAATTCTCTGTCCATGAGTCGAACCTAGAAACACCCTTAGCAGCCTCCGAAGTGGAGGGTTTAACGTCCATTTGATTCGACAGCTCACGCGGGTAAATATAAACCGGACCCCTCATGGATAGTATTATCAAGGCCTGGGTCGAAGACCAAAAAGGAAACCCGGTATGCCCACTGATGTTCCACCACGGGACAGACCACCTAATGACCAACTGCCCTTTAGCCAAATAGGAAAGCCACTCCTTCTCGGTGTGACCTTCACTCCACGCCCACACCATCTTCTGACCCGTGAAACCCCTGTAGTTATAACCTTTGAAGCCCCGGGGAGGGTCGACCAAACCAAGTTGCTCCTGTAGCCAAACCTGCACAAATTAAACCACGACAAAACGTCACACCTTCGAGCTAAAGCAACAACAAAAATAAAAAAATCCAAGCAACAAGGAGACATGACACCTAAGCACTTGTAAAATGATCCTAGAACCCCGAAAATATGTCTCATGGAGCCGGACACTAGCATCGAGACCTAAAATAAGCTCACCCAAAACAAGCAAAGAGGGTGATTGTCCATGTCCCATTCCCATTACAACATCCAAAATTCGTGGATTACCCCAACCCTCGCGCGCCCTCGCATCCTCGAAAAGATAATAACAAGCCACCGCAATGTTGAAAGCACGCCTACATGCTAGAACCGAAATATCAAAGGAACCAGCCTGTGAGAATATCCTAAAAAGCAACTCTAGGTGAATGTCATCTCTCCCAAAGAAAACCTTAGCCTCCTCCAATGAAGAAAGGTCCAAAAAATGACAAAACCGCTCTACATAAGCATCATCTCCCAAAGTCACGCAAGGTCGAACCAAATTCCACCCACCTATAGCGTCTAGTTCTTCGGGGAAGGACAAATTTACCCCCGGGAAAAGCAAAAACATGACCTTTAGAGTCCCAAAACTTTGAGCATGCTAGTAAAAAGTCATCTTGTATCTTGACTCGACTCAGCGCAACAATCATTGACAAACCGTCATTTGAGCAAACGTCGGGGTCGCGTTTCTTAAGATAACCCGCCCACTATGTTAGGAGATTCCCGAAACCCGACATGACCCCGCTTATGGATATTCTAGACACTATGGATATTCTAGTATGTCTAAAACAAGCACCCACAACCCGTATATATAGCCCTAATCCCACAACAATTAGGAAACAACAAAATTTTCCATAAACAGGGCTTGAACCGCCCAGGCCCGGGCGCCCAAATCTCCAGCTGCCCGAAGTCAGGCGACGCGGAACCCGAAAGCCTTAGCCCAGGCGCTTATCCATAAGCGGATAACCCCTTAAGCAACGCAAAAATAGAAACGTTGATCCCACTTGTCGCCATTACTACCACCTGACATCTCGAACGTCGGGAACGACCTCCCGAAGTTACTAAAACCCTCTCCGGACACCAAAACACCAATACAGGAGCTGCAGGAACACAAGTTCACCCGTCGGACACACCAGACTTAAGCGTCTTTTCATTTTTTTAGGGGGATAAGCTACCCCACCTAGGCGTGTTGTAGCCTTTAACGGTTATTGTCAAGTCGCGTCTGTAGCCCAATGAGGCACTTTTATGAGTATGTAAAACGTGGTCTAACTTATTTTTCAAAAGTAGCCTAGATTTTCGGCTTCAGTCTCATTGTCAATTATGAGCATAAGGGGACTTTCCGTCTCAAGTCAAAACATTTTAATCGACGTACTATCTGATCTGATTTCTTGCTCAAACTAACGCATTTCAAAATATCCAAAAAGAACTGTTTTCGTACTCTCGTGCAACCCCAACGCATCCTAAACTAAGATTAAATCACAAATAAATGAACGCGAAGTGATTACTTGTCAATCTAGGTCAACATTTCACCAAACAAAAAAACACAAGACTAATCCAACTAATTCAAATACTGAGAAAAAATTCAAAACATGCAAAGTCATACACAAATCGAGTTTATAGACTAGGGAGGACCCCTAGAAGCAGCACCGATGGCAATCACGAGCTCACCAAGGCTGTCATTCAGACCTAAGTCCTCTAAATCGAAGGTAGGAGACTCACTACCGTCCATCCCCGACAGCATATCTAAGGTAGTTGTCTCGGGAATCCCTCCAACGTCCTCGGAAGCACCCGTAGCATGACCTGTAGCCTCGGCCTCGACCTCTCTCTTCCTCTCAACCCGATGCTTAGCCTCCCCCTGTGCGGAGGTCTCGCCTTGGGACCGAGCCAACCGCTCCTTGAGCTGGGCAATCTCGTCAGCCCGAGATTGCAGGAGTTGTCATGCCTCAGCCGCCTCTGCTTCCATCTCGGTCACCCGAGTCTCTAGTTGCCCCACCATATCCTGAGTTTCCTGCACAAGCACCTAAACCTTAGGAAAATGTACAAATAACCTAGAGAACCACCCTAGGTAGCATACTCACTGATCGAGGCCCCGAAGTATCACGGAAGATCCTCGAAGCGTAGACCCGAAAGAAGTTGGAGGCCTGCCACAACCGCTAATGGCAAGCTAACGAAACCTGAACAAAGAAACCACACAAGTTAGCCAAACGAATCCTAACTCTTAGAACCCAAATCCAAAACAGAAATCGGCACTTACCCGGTATACCCGGTCACGCCACACTATCCCAACGTCCACCTCCTCGGCAGAACACGGGAGGAGAGGCTTAGTTAAAGCTATCCCGGCTGCATCTACCTTGAGCAGCGTCAAGGGGAAGTCTGGGGGCTGAATAGCATCAGCCGGGTCGGCCAGTTGAGAGAGGAACGAATCGGCCAGTCAGGGGCAAGTAAACACTAAATCATAAAACAAAACAAACTTTAGAACCAAAGATTAAACCCTTACCACGAGGAGGTGGCAAGCTAGCCGCTATTTGACATGAGACAGATAGGAGGCACCAGACACCATATAAGTGTATCACCTCCTTCTCGATCCCTACCCTCGAGGACCTCTGCGGTGGTCGGTGGTCTAAACATGGTCCGGGGAGGATCAACCGGCACCCTAAAGTCGTCATATAAGCATTAACGCACCAACCGCTCGCCCAGATACCAAACCGGGCGAAACAACGCAGGTAGGAGCATCTTCCTATAGCTCCGAGGCCTCAACTCCGCAGCCACATACCCAGGCACACCCTCATAATTGGCTCAAGGGCGAGCCACAAACTACACAAACGAAATTAGCATTTCAATAACTAACCCTAAACCATCGGTAGGCGCTAAATAAAACAAGATATAAAGAGAAAACTTACATCCTGGAGGCGTAGCTGGTTAACCAGCACGTTCTCCGATGGGTAGTGGCTGATTGTGCTCTTAGGCTGAGCCAACCTCCATTCGATCCCTGCCGGGAATTTTATCGGATGAACCCGCACCGTTTTAGGTGTCAGGCAAGGGAAGTAGGAATAGATCCAAGTCTGAAAAATCCCAAAACATCATTAGCAAAACTAAGCCAAATTAAGTATAACCCAGGAAACAAAGACGGGAATAGCAACTAACCTCCAGCACAAGGCCTGGACCCACAAAGGGCAAAGCTGAGGCCGACTCCACCTCCAACGGCCTCACCGTGACTTGCAAACAGCGAGTCATCTCCGCAAAAGCCGCGGTCACCCAGTCAAAATGTCCCAGCTGTTCTAGATCAGCAAAGAGAGGTAAAATCCTAGAACTAAACCTCTCGCCCTTATCCGAGAAGTGGATCGATCCTAGGAAATACCATAACCACAACTGGGCATCTTGCTCCGGCGTGTTAGGCACTCGACCCTCTAACACCGCCACACGCTCAAAGTGATCGGTGATATACGAACTCACCAAAGCATGAGGCGCATAATAAGCCTCACGCTCCAAACAATCTCCGATGAGGCCCCGCACCTCATCATTATCTAACCTAGGGCCCTCAGCAGCCCACCTATTTCTCTCTGAACCCCAGGGCAATCCCGTAATCACCCCGATATCCTCTAGAGTCATCCCGACCTCCCCAAAGGACATGTGGAAGGTCGAGGTAGTGTCGTGAAAGCGATCTACCATCGCTCTAATTACCATAAGTTTGCACTTAGTCTTGCAACCCACTAATCGTACCCACTGCTCGACCACGGGACCTAGAGTGGTCCTCGCGATAATTCCGTTTGCCACGGGGGTCAACTTTTGAAAATAAATGTCAAGGCATGTCGTAAAACCCGAGAAGGTCCTCATCGGACTAGGGGACTGCAAACCCAAGCAATACAAATATAAGCAAAACAAACCAAACCCAGCCAAAACCAAAGTTCAAAGCCTAAAACTAATAGACATAAGCTAAATACTCACCAGGCCCTGCACAGTGCGGTAAGAAACATGTAAGTTGGGACGAAACAACAACTGGTGACCGTCCCAGCCCCGAGCCCACTCGGGATCCTCGTAGCCAATCTCCTCGTTCTCCGGTAGGGGAATCGGGACATGGGCCTTCCTAGCAACCGTCTCGGGAAGCCTACGCTTCCTTACCCTATCAAAGTCGGCCTCATTTATGGCCTCCGGATCGCGACGCTGAGACGAAATGCTCCGTCGTCTCCTACGAATCCCGTGGGGAGTCAGTGAGCTCACCCTGGCGGCCTCGCCACTAGTACCAACCGAAGAAGCTCCTTCGGTACGCTCCGTGTCACCTCTAGCTGCAAAACCAAACAAAATTGGAAAAACCTGTGCCTTAGGAAACAGCTCAATCGGGTCAAAATAAGGTCAAAATTTTGGATAAGGATGCTAAAATTCCGAAAGGGCCGCTAACACCTATTTTCGTTCCCGGTCACAATGGAAGTGGTTTCGGGAAAATCCGACATCGTTACGATACCTTTTGGTCCGTCGTAAGTCACACAAAACCTCACGGAAGGCCCTAGAGGCCATTCTAGCTCATAAAAATCAACAAGGGGTCCACCCATATCATCACAAACACTAATCGAGCAAGATTACGTAAGACAAGTATGGGAATATCCGGGAAAACGACTCCTAACCCTAGCATTTCGAGCCTATCAGTATAGGTAGCCATTGTCATACCTCGAAATCCCTTATTCAACTTACAATCACCCTAACAAGTTCTAATCGACCCTAATTTAACAATGGGATTAAGCACAAGCATCGAAACTTAGCAAATTAAAAACACACAAATTGATTTTCTAGGGTTTCAACAAACAAATTCACAATCAACCAAATCAAGCAAAACCGACAATAAACGAGCAAAGGACACTTACTTGGAGTCGACATTCTCACGTATGGCAGAAATCGAGACGGAAATCGGGTAAAAAATTCGAAAAGACGATATAGGGGCGAAAGGGGTGGCGCGTTCGAATTTTGGGACGAATAAGACGAAGCCCCCAACCTTCGCTGACTTAAAGAAAACCCGACCCACAAGAATCCGACCGTCTCAGGTGACGCGCTCAAATCCTGAACCGCTGGGGGCTATGCGCCTGAGGATTGGGGCGCAGATTTACACGCATCTGGCCAGTCCAACACAGACTAAGAGAAAACAAACAAGGCTTAAATAATATAAAAAAACACGCACCCTTTTAAAACAAACAAGGTAACAACGACAAAGAAGTTACTAACCGATGCCGATAAAGCACGCCCGTAACAAAGTGATAATAAAACGAGCATAAGAACCACGTTTAACAAAAATCGATCACACTCGAGCACGTAATGGAAACAAGCTAAGCAAAGCCGACCTAAGAAAATTCCGAACAAATCCGAAATGCATAACATATCAAAACAGAGCAAAGCAAACCCGAACAAAATAAGACAAATCCGCAAAATGCAACTTAACCAAAATAAATCAATGCAAGCAAACATCTTCGAGCCTAACGGGTCTTAGTTATCCTGAAGGCCACAACAATTCTTGCCTAACGGGTCTTAGTTATCTGAGAGGCATTGGAGTCTTATACATCCGCAACAATTTTTGCCTAAAGGGTCTTAGTTATCCGAGAGGCATTGGAGTCTTATACCTCCACAACAATTTTTGCCTAACGGGTCTTAGTTATCCGAGAGGAATTGGAGTCTTATACATCCACAACACTTTTTGCCTAACGGGTCTTAGTTATCCGAGAGGCATTGGCGTCTTATACCTCCGCAGCAATTCTTGCCTAACGGGTCTTAGTTATCCGAGAGGCATTGAAGTCTTATACCTCCACAACAATTTTATGCCTAACGGGTCTAAGTTATCCAGAAGGCATTTGAGTCTTATACCTCACAACATTTTCGAGCCCGAGGGATAATAGGCATCCCGAAGCTAACCATTCGAGTAGAGATTGACGCCCTCGAACATTTTATCTTGTTTCATTTTGCCCAAGGGGTCATAGGCATCCCAAAGGCAGTCGTTCGAGTGGAGACTGACGCCCTCGAACGTTTTATCATGTTTCAATTTGCCCAAGGGGTCAAAGGCATCCCAAAGCCAGCCGTTCGAGTGGAGACTGACGCCCTCAAACGTTTTATCTTGTTTCATTTTGTCCAAGGGGTCATAGGCATCCCAAAGGCAGTCGTTCGAGTGAAGACTAACGCCCTCGAACGTTTTATCTTGTTTCATTTTGCCCGAGGGGTCATAGGCATCCCAAAGGCAACCGTTTGAGTGGAGAATGAAGCCCTCGAACGTTTTATCTTGTTTCATTTTGCCCGAGGGGTCATAAGCATCCCAAAGGCAACCGTTCGAGTGGAGACTGACGCCCTCGAACATTTTATCTTGTTTCATTTTGTCTAAGGGGTCATAGGCATACCAAAGGCTACTGTTCGAGCCGAGACTGACGCCCTCGAGCATTTTATTTTATTTTCGTGACCAATGGGTCATAAGCACCTCAAAAGGCATTTCATTAAGTCTGAGGGGTCATAGGTATCCCGAAGACAAGTGTTCTAATGGAAGCTGACACATCGAACATTTTCTCCCACGTACACGCTTGACGCATCACACACACACAATAGGTAAACTCGGACGGATTATTGAGCATCCAAAAAGGCAAAGCACACGACATGAAGAACATAGAACAAGATGACAAGCTCCGGTCCGGGCCCAAGCAAGCGACCACAGGCAAAGACGTCGGGTATGGTTTCTGAGCTTTGGCCGGCGAGCCTCAACAGCACGTAGTCTAACGGACTTAAAGCGACACTAAACACCGCGCGCGAGCCTCCCGAAATTCGAACCGAGTCAGCATCGCACCAAGCGAACCTCGGGATGCACACCCGAGGCCCACTAAACACCACGGCGCTAGGTCAAAACCGGGGAAGACTTAATCCCCAAGCTTCGTATTATACACCCGTTTCTCGGTTTTGGAAAGTTTCAAAATCGTATCTTCAAAAGTCCGAGCGCCACACCTTGCCCGCCTGTGTCTTCACGCGCCTAAACCCAGGTGCCTGAGTTCTGGTGCGCCTAGGCTCAGGCGCCTATCAGGGTGACGAGGACCGAAAAACTCCTATAAATACCCCCCTTCACCTCCTCATTTTGACACACAATTCAATTCTCTTCCCTCTTCACTCGTAAAGAGTTTCTCGCTAAGGGCTCGCACTCCGAGACCCGAGGCAAACAATCCACTCGATCGTAGTTCCGATAAAGCGACATCAACGCTACTCCTCACCTTCGAGCACTCCACTCGATCCCGAGGTGCCTCTGTTCGACTAACTGTAGTCTAGTAACGGAATTTTTCCGGATTAGCCGCAGAACCAGCCAGTAGTAACCGAGCTCTGCCGGAATAGCCGCAGGAAGGGTCGACGGTAACAGAACTTTGCCAAAATCACCAAAAAAGCTAGGAGGATCCGCCTTTCGAAGTCGAGTCGTCACTAGGTTGTCATCTAAACAAAACTTTACATTTTTGTACCTTTATTATGCACAACGATAATGTCAAACGTGGACACTAGGTCCACTACACATACTAAAACACGTAACGTCCCTACTTCAACCATAAACACTAAAATACACTAAATAGACCCGAGTAATTCCGAGATCCGTTCTCAACTATCTATGCATCGTGTCCCGTTTAGTGTATACTCCAAGGGTGCAACACCTCACTATATAATTTACTTACATTCGCATATACAGTTTTTCGTATGATTTATTGCTTTTATTACCTTATAAACGTATGCTAAATCATTTAATACGGAATTCAAAACGTAAATCAACTAAAATTGAACGAAATGATGGTCGGGTTCCGTATCAGTCCCGGTGCTGCCATGTATGGTTCGACGCATCCTTATTAATACCGAACCGACGCATTTTAAGCAGAATACCGGGTAAGATATATCACGAGAATGACTAATATCCGTATTATCACGTTAAACTAATTTGCTAATACCTATAATATTAGTACTCTCTACTATCCTATGTGCATCTTTTCATGGCCTGCTTGTCACGTGAAATCGCATGCAAAAAATATAAACACAACTACTTTGACGAAAAAAATTACTTGTACTTAAATAACTAACATAGCAAAATGTATAGGGTGAAAACAATGGATGTTACAGTATTTCCGCCACAACAAAAGAACAAAGTTATCAGCCCACCGATTGATTAGTAGAGGCCGCTATAGTGCGGGCGGGATTGGGTGTCGATGTCTATCAGATGTTGGCTTCCCAATACGTACCCTCACCCCTTACTAAGAATCAACGGTTTCTGGATGTCCGAAACCATTGGCAATGCGAGTCATTCCAGGCATGGAGTGCTTAAGGGTACAAGTCTTTATCTTTAGGTCCCGTGCCCCTCAACTTTGAGCCAGCTAAGGATCAAAGTTGACTTGAACGGTTTCCGAGTCCCCATAATTGACTCGGTGGCGACTCCACAAATCGGCAACCAATTCAGTTCACGAAAAAGCTCGCCTTACCAAACATATCGGCTTTTAAACATTTATGACCACGACTCGATCGATTTCAAACGGAAACACGAGCGCCTGCGCCCGTCTAGTACAAGTCCGAATCGTCATCTGAATCGAGGTCCGACACATCGCCCTGTATGCGAGATCTGACCGGCCCCCGACCGGGAGGGGGCCGCATGGGTGGCCGCCGCCATACATTGAAAAACCGGGTCGGTCCCGCGCGGGCGGGCGCAGGTCGCCAAGCGGTGCGGACGGACGTCCACAACCATCCTTCTAACACGGCCCCGAATAATCAATGAAGTATAACGTTTAGGTTATCTAATTAACAGATGAGCAGGCATGTCACATTACAAATCAGCATGTATACAATGTGAGATACACGTGAAGTGATTTCAGTTAACATGCCAATCAATTTAAATATATAAGACATGTAGGTTATATAGAATAAATTAATTCATAAATCATATGAGTATCATGTGAATAGAATACAGTGAAGCATGGATCATGGATTCATAGAAGTGTCATGTGAAAATATAGTAAGACATATAATAGATGGATGAATAAGTAAGCTAAATGGAGTCCTAAGGCTGTTTATATGGAGTTATAGTCGTCCATATGATGAAGGGAACAAAGGATAGACAAACAATTGACAATTGCTCAAAATGGCTAATCATGCTTTTGGAAGGTACATTACTATAAATGGTGTTTTTGATTAGTTAGGCATATTTTGAGGCTTGGATTTCAAAGTGACGGTATGGCATGACTTAGGGTGGTATTTTTGAGTTTATTTGGTCACACAATGGTTGGGAAAGGAGTACGGAAATCAAATGTCGAGAAACGATTCGTCGGGTGACGATTTTCGTAGTAAAGCAGCTGTCCAGTACAGTATTTTTATGATACACCTATAAATTGAAATTTTGAATATCACAATTGTGTAGATCATTGAAAATTAATAAATTTAGGCTTTTGAAACGCCTCAATCAGAGTCCGTATGAGAAAATAGGAACCATTTTACGAAATCGCGCAGAATTGCGATAACGATAGAAATTTCAGTTTTGCAGACAATGAAGTGAAATAAAATGGTTCCAAAGGCACAAGAATTGAATATTAATATATAAAATAGTTGGTCGAGACTCGATTTATTAATATTAATCGTTATTATAAATAACTAAAATGGTCAAAAACACGGGGCGTTACAATTTCTAAGTACGGCCTCGTGCTAGGCCTACCCTCATCGGGTACCGGACTTAGTGATGAACCCTCGAGCAACATCCAAGCTTTTTGTGTCTAGAACAGACTTGTGGAAGCGCATATCACGCTGTAAAACGGGTCACTCGGCGAATTCATCTTTTGCCTCCGAAATCCGTAACCCCGCAATTCGCTACTTTTGCGAAATTCTCTTCCATATGCTTGGTACCCTCGACTGATAACATTTATTCTCGATCTCAATGTGTGTGTCTTGAAATTGCTTCTAGACACTTTGACTGGTAACTCGAATCCCTTATACCTACCCATTGTTGTGGCGTTGCACTTCCAACGTATCATTGATACCCAACGCCCCTCCTTAGATTGTGGAGGTCTTGTGACCGTAATTGCTAAATAAATCGGGATATTCGACCGATCACCTCACCCCGCTAGACAACTCCATTTGGCTTGACGAGACCTATTTCCCTACTTAGATTTTTTATGTACCCCATCATAGCCTCGTCTATATTAGCCGTGGACGAGCTTTAATCGTACCCAACACACACCGAACCACCATCCTCGTTCACCACAATTGGGACCTACCCTTGACACCCGGTAAATTTCGACTGACCAAGACTGAGTCGGGAGGAAGGGGAGTATGGGAATATGCACACTATGAATTGCCCGAAGGTCGTACAATCTACGACCTTTGTGAGATTGAGTCTGACTATGCCCTCTCGCTTAGCGACGGTCCGGAGGAGTTTTCCCCCGAGCCATCCTCCGAGGGTACGCCATTCTACCCCGAGTCTCCCAACGCTTCATATGCGTCTGGCGATTACTCGTTCTAGACCTTATCCCTGAGTCAGTAGGTAGTGTGGTGCGTGTGTGCTTGTGTGGGTTGAGTAGGTGAGTTTTTAAGAGTCTATAATTGCTTGTCCTTGGGTTATTTCCGGTTCCTGTTCCACTATCCTATTATCATTGTGATTAATTTATCTCTAACAAAACTTTGCAAGCTGTCCCACTATCCGATTGTTGCGACCAACGCGGCCTTGGTTTCGCTCTTGGTCTTTAGGCAATGTGATTACGCCATTGACCAATTTCAAAATCCAAATTCTTCTCATTTTCTCAAATTTTTCTCAATCCAGGCTAGGTGATGTGATTACACCTACGACCTTTTATTTTGATTTCTTTTCTTTCCGTTTATTTGATTTTTGGTTTCTTAGCCACTTGGCTAGGGTCTAGGTGATGTGATTACACCTAGGTCCGCCACCCTTTTATCGCTTTCTTTTCATTTATTTCCTTTTTCCAAAAATTTCGAAAAATCCCAAAAACATCTTAAAAATAATAAAAATCCCAAAAGATTTTTCTTATTTTTCTTTTTCCGTCTTTTCAATCTTCCCCTACTTGTCCATTGAGGACAATGTACATTTTTAGTGTGGGGGAGGGATATACTATCTTTTATTTTTCAAAAATCTTTCTAAAAACTATAAAATTTGAAAAATTCCAAAAACCAAACACATTATCTTTTTCTTTTATTTTTTTTTCTTTTCTCGTTTTCGTTATGTTTTTGTGTCCTTTGTATAGTCTTCTTGTCCACTCTCACAAGATAACCACCACCTCGACAGCACAAGTTGAAGAGATTATGGAAGCAACCTGATAGGTAACTTCTTTCCTCTTCGCTTCCTTTTTTACTCTTGTAGAGGATTTAGGTTGTTGCTATTGGGAGGCTTTCGAGGATATGAGCATTTTGGGTGTTGTGGTTGATTTTGTGCTTAATGCCGATGGAGTACGGAGTGCAAGACTTTACTTGTTTTTTTATATGCCTTTTCTTTTTCATGTGTTCTTTTTGCTTTTGTATAGTGTGTCTAGGACAAAATGTTTTCGAAAACCCGATTACGAACTTATTACAAGAGTTTACATTCCATTTTAGATAACCCATTATAGATTTTGGACCTTAATCAAGTAAAATGACTCTAAATCAATGAACATGTTGATCTTTTAGCTTGAGTCCACCCTTTCTGCTAGAGGTTTACTTCGGGGTTTGCCTTTGACCACGTTGACCACCCATGGAGGAGTTAGGCCTTGGTTTCCGCATCCGGTTTTCTAGGCGACCTTGCTCGAATGACCATTGCACCTTTATTCCAAATTCTTTCCATTTTTTGTAGGTTATCTGGGGATGGGCTCGTTTCCGAGTACCTATTCATCCTTTCACCCATACACCACACAATAAGATTACAAAAATGAAACCCAAATGCTTCGTTACAATTACTTCAATACGATACCCATTAAACTTGGGGACTCTAGTCATGTACTAGGCATACTCCAAGAAGAGGTTGTGCCCTGCACCACGCAAAGTGGAGGTCGTGATGATTGTAAATCCCGAGTTGCATCATTTAGCCAAAACAAGGGCAAGCCAAGAAAAGAGAAAAGGGCAAAAACAAATAAAACCAAAAGAGTAAAGAAGAAAAATCAAGAAAACCCAAACCACAAAAATATCAAAAATAAGCCTTTTGCCAACTTATCACCGTGAAGGGCCTACCAAAAGACCGAGTCCCTAGGAAGAAAGATAGCGGTGATTAGTTGACTATTTTCATATTGTAAACACTTTTCCACTTTTTGTTTGGACTAATTTGGATAATTCGAGTTTGGAACGACCCTCATGGCCTTAGCCAAAGAGAGCGGGAATGCACCTACCTACAGTGTCAAACAACTCCATGGTTCACTTATTCCACTACGTTTAACACCCCGTCGTACCCCATTAGAAGATTAGGAGGACCTAGCTAAGTCATCAACATATTTTTTTGCTTTAATGTCATACTATTAGACTTTGGTCCTTGTTTCGTGGGTGATTTATCCTGGAATGTTTATGATTGTTTTAGTTAAGTAATCGGTGTCTTCCCCGCCGTCTCGATGAGGGATTCAGTGTTTTATCTTTTACTTTGGGTGCGCCTATTCTTTTGTGCTTATGTGTTTTTGTGTGTTTAGTCGCATCCACCATTTTGACCAAGCCCCAACTTGCCTTGGATTGAAGTACCTTACCTCATAGGTATTCCAATGTGAGTTGAAGGGACGGAGTGGGCCCGTTAATTGCCTAGTGTTGGCTTAGCATAGTCTAGCGTAGTAGTAGTATTAGGTAGTTTCTTTTTCGGTCTTTGCTCAAGGAAGAGCAACGGTTTAGTGTGGGGGAATTGATATGTGTCAAATTTGGACCATTTTTCTACCCATCTAAGCTCGTTTTCCTATCGCTTTTTTAAGATTTGTGTGCAATTATCATCTTTTTTGAGTCTTTCTCATTCTAGCGACCTCTCTTGTGCATTTTACGTGTTTTTGGGTAGTTTTCCTATTATTTTGATAGGAATCTATTGTCCGTGTAACACCCCGTTATTTTCCAAGTCAATTATAAAGCTTGACTTTTCTACTTTTATTTAAATCGGGTTCTTAAGTTGGATAAATAATTTTAATGTCGTTATAAATATTAAAGTATTTTGGGTCGTCTTATAATAAATCCGTTTTGATTTTCTTAAAGTGGAATGTTATTTTATAACGACTTTGTATCGTATTCGATTTTGAGTCAAACACAATAAGGAAAGAAAAAAAACTAAACTATATTTAAACCCCCACCCGTCACCTCTTATTTTCCCCCATCACCCTTGTTTCTTTTCTCTTTGATCTTTGCCGCCATACTCCCCGCCCTCTCCCTCTGCTCCTCGCTTTGCAATCAATTCATCGTCGTTGATAAATTGGTTCCTGATCCTCGCTTACATCAGTCCGTTTTGCATTATTCTCCATCTAAATTGCAAGTTTCATAACCCATTTGTCCTCCTTGTTTTTTTATAATTAGCGGATCAAATATGAAGTAGGTCCTTATATATCGAGTTTTGGGAGGTCTTTATATACCAAATAATAAAGGGAGGTCACTGAGTTTTGGGCCAAGGGTTTGCATCATTATAGGAGTAGGTATGGCTTTAGGGAAAGAAACATGGTGTGCAAATTTTCTGGTCAATTGTTATTGCTCATGTGGTGCTATCAATGGTGTTAGGGTGGTAAGTTCGGTCCATCGGATCAATGTTTAAATGTTGTTTATGTTATAGTCTTGAAGACTTACACAATATATATATAAAACAAATAATAAAACCATTTGAGAAGTGTATCATACGAGAGTTAGAACTAATTTATATTAATAAGTTGGTATGTAGTTTGGACCATCTTGACATTACTGATTAGTTCGTTGAACCCATTTATATTATTTGTAGCTTGTGGATTCGAGGAGAAGGAATTTTTGAATTTATATTAGCTTGGATTTACCGTCTCGATAGGTAAGGACGTTTGAACCTTTTCACCTCTAAGTAAAGGGCAATTTCGATTTAAATTATATTTTTGAAACGGTTTTATAATAATTTAGTCAATGGTGAATTTTTGTGATACACTTGTGATATTTTGGATATTGTAACTTTGTGACACAAGTAACATATTGTTATTTTTTTGGTACAATTTTTTGTGGTTTTAACAGACTCTGGGAGCTCTGTTGGTCTATGAGGTTAAGGTGCGTCTGAGACGTCCCTGGGATTTCATCCCGAAATTGAACTCCTGGCCCGAGTTGTGTTAGGTGGGGTTTTCCGGCCCCCACTTGCTAGGTAGTTAAACTTTCTCCTTTGGCAGGATCATCCTACCGACTGCCAAATGTGAGTAGTGCGCACTATAATAAGTCTAGCTAAGCATAGGTGGTACCTCTAGATCGATCGTGCAAAAGGGTAGGACCTTGGCACACAGGTGATGACAATATAACTTGGTTGGTTTTGGTTTTGACTACTGTTTTTACAGTACTTTTGGTTTAGTATTGAGACAGTGATATTTAACTCTGATTTCAGTTTACTAAAAATTATAATTATTGTGTTACGTTTTCGATATAATATATTTTACTCAGCTTTGCTGACGTCCTTTTGTGTAGGGTCGTTCCCCCGTTGGAACCTGTACCTATTTATTTGTGTTTTGGGTACAGTTGATAGGTAAACTTAATATGTTGCATGGGTGCATTTGGTTCGGGATGCTGAGCGAGGAATGATTTTATTATTTAGCATTTACCTCTGAACTATATATATTTATGTTAAATTTTGGTTTGAAGTTGTTTTAAACCGTTTTGAACATTGTTGGACTTAAGTGTTCCGCTTAACCATTTTCATTTAATTATTTATCGGATTTATATTTCTTTTTATTTCCTATACTATTCTTTTGCCTTGCATTTGGCCTTGTGAGCTAAGTGCGGAGTAACGACTTTAAATTTTCCTGTTTTATTCTTATATTTTGGTCGCGAAAATTTAGGGTTGTTACAGTTGGTATCAGAGCAATAGGTCTTTCCGAAATGTTTTGCAAAATTTGAAATGGTTTAAAAAATAATTACTACCTTTACTAAAAAATAATTAAAACTGAGAGTATTGGGTGAATTGGGTGCATTACATACGCATGAATATATATATATATATATATATATATATAGAAGTGGGATCAGGTGAGTCCCTTTATACATGTTGAGTCCGTGAGTCCCCATCTTAGCCTTCGATTAATTACAGATTAATGGTCAAGATTTGTTTTCGTAATTAAGGAAATAACTAAAATATCTTAATAAAATATTTTGTTTCTCTCTCCTCCCTTAATTTTCTACTGCCTTTTCTCTCTCCTATTAACCCCTTCACGTATCTCCACAACCCACGTTTACTTCCTTTCCTTCTTACTGAAGTACTTTCAAGTCCCAATTTTCCCGCCTACATCATTCACCTTTCATCTCACTTTTCACTGTATTCTCTCTTTTCACCGTCTTCTCATCTTCATCTCCATTTTCGTTCAAGCCTCGAACGTTGAAGTCATTCGTTCACAAACATTCCTTCACAATCGCCAACGACGCAGCTTTATTCAAACTTCATTGTGTTCACAAAGTCTTCATCTGCGAACTTAAGGTAAATTACGTTTTTTGGGGGGTTTTAATTACTGCATTATTCTTTCAATATATTTCTCAGAGTTTGTGTTTATGACGCAGCTGTATTCAAGCTTCATTGTATTCACAAACTCTTCATCTGCGGAATTAAGGTAAATTAGGTTTAATTAGTTTATATTTCGTTACACTTCTTTCCAATTTAATTGCTTTTTATGCCAATTTAATTGTTTTCATGTTCGAAATTGATTATACACACTATGCGAACTATTGTTCCCCTGCATATATGGCATAAACATTTTGTTGTGTTACTTCAATGTACATTCTTCGTTATTTTAACTTGTATCATTCGTTATTTTAATGTATAACATGCACAACTAAGTCTATTCTTTTATACTACTCACGTCCAACCTGCACAACTGGATCTAATGGTGTTACTTTAATTCACATGACTTGTTACTGTGATGCTTATTATCTGTTACTTTAATACATAATGTCTGTCACTGTAATGTGTAACTCCATGAACAAGGATCCTTTTTCCCCAACTTTTAATTTCGTTACTTTATATCGCATAACATGTTACTGTGGTTTTCACAAACCTTTATTTTGATCTATATACTATGCCAATTTGTTCAAGGTGTATCCAGTCCTCCACTCTTTTCGTTGTTTATGATTTTATTCTGATAATACCTCATTTCAGATGGCAAAAAAAAGTAAAATTAGAGACGCTGGCGAGAAGAAGCCAATGGGTCCGGAGAAGGCAGGACGGGCGAAGAAGCCATCCAAGTTGAAGAAATTATATACTGAAGACGGTGGCACTTTATCTGTCAGGTGCAGCCCGAAGTTCCTGGTTGAATTAATTTCAAGTCTAAACCAGAGGCAGCGGGAGGCGCTTTCAAGTATTGGGTTTGGTGGCGTACTTGAAATGCGACTAAAAACCTTCCCCGTGAAATATGCCACTGATTTCATAAAATTATTCAGCGACGATACGCTGATATTCAGATGTGGGAGCCACGAGTTTCTGGTGACCAAACACGATGTGCATGACTGCTTCCTTCTTCCTTCTGGACCGGACCCCATCGAGCTGCTTCCAATGGGTCGGTCGAAGGCAGCTGAAGAGGAGGTTGTTGTCATGCTAAAGAAAAAGTGGAGGGCCGAGTTCCAAGTCGTCAATGATTGTGACGCAATCCCTCTCTCAAGGGTCCTGACCAGACTAGAGGAGGATGTGGAAGGTGGAGAGCTTTTCTGTCAGATGTTCGTGCTCTACAGCATGTCGATTTTCTTCAACCCGACGTCCAATCACGGTGTTGATCTGAGATTGTTGAAGGCTGTGCAAGATGTACAGCAAATTAAAAACATTGACTGGTGTACGTTCATATTGGAGGGACTCGCTAGTGCGTGCGAGGATTTTGTATTCAGTCGACCATCGTACATGCTTGGTTGTTTGCCATTTTTAATGAACACATACTTCCAGCGTTTTGACTACCGTAACCTCCCGAACCCGAGCGATCTCCCTTTGATCAAGCACTGGGATGGCCCGCGCATGTATTAACGGGTGGCAGGTGAGATTATAGCTGGTGGGTTCGGGCGGCTGACCCGATCGGATGTGGAATACCCTCGTTGCCTTCATGTGGTGAAGAGGGCTCACCCGACCTCGCCGTTGAGGATTACGCAGGGCGGTCAGTCCGATCATCCGACATCGCCCGTGCAAGAGGTCGATAAGTTCACCACTATCAAGCTTGCCCGTGGTCTTGAAGATGATAATGAACTGAGGGCCAAGGCTGCGGATGTAAGTAATCATGTCATTAATTCATTAATTAAGTAATCTATATGTGTCTGACTTGGAAACTTGCATGGTACTCATCAATATCTTCTGTTACTTTAGCTGATAACTGACGTTACTTTGGTGAACAATGTGTGTTACTTTAATGCAAGTCGTCGATGAGAGGCTTGGATGCTCATGGGATTGCGAAGCCCCGGAGCCTGACCAGCTTACGTTGTCCGACTTTCTGCATAGGGCAGCAGGCTTTGCAGGTCTGTTTTGTCGGTGAGGAAAGACGTAATTGACTACGTCTTCAACAAAAATGATAAATACAGTACATCTTAAGTGGTCTACATCACCTAATTTTATTGGTTTGTTTTATTGTCGATTTTTTTCAGTGTTACATAATCAGTTCGAATATTTGCAGGGAGATGATGGTGAGGTTCAGTGACTTTTTCAACATACCGCGTGGTGAGTTGGCCACGTTGGCGGCTGGAGAGCAACTCTCGAATGCTGTAATTGACAGCTGGTGCATACTTTTGAATCACTTGGCAGCTGCTCAGTCTGCACCGCGGCGAACATCACACTGCTTCTTTGGTGTCAGCCACAGCGTAAGCTAATTTATTCACTTGCCTGTCTAAAACTCTAGTAACATTAATATAATGGCATCAAAGCAGTCGATATAATATTTTTATGCAACAAATATCATGTAGGATACGGCTCCCCAGATTTGGAGAAGCAGAAAGGATGGTGTCTCGGTGGACATGAGCGAGGAATTGTTCAACTTCTGGAACATATGGCTCGCTGAAAATGAAGGGAATCTCGAGCAAGATTCTGACCTGGTATTTTTTATTTTAGATCTCATATTCTGTAATACTGGAATGTCTGTAAATCTGCATGCTACTCTAACATATCTTCTGTTACTTTAGCTAATAATTGACGTTACTTTAGTGAACAATATGTGTTACTCTAATCAATGAGACCCGTTACTTTAACGTTTATCATCTACATTATTATCAGAATATATGTTGTTACTTTAATTCATACAACTTGTTACTTTAGTTCATATTATCTGTTACTTTAAAGTCACTCTCTTTTAACCACACAATTTGTCAGTTGATTATACATTCTTCTCACTGTTACGCTAGTACATATTTGCAACACCAACATGATATCCATTTCCTACCTACAGGTATTCGTTCCGGTGCTGTCGGAAAACAATGACCATTACAGCTGCGTGTGTATCAATTTTTTGGCACAGCGGATTGTATACCTTGATAATGGGTCTTACGATGAGGGGGAGTTTGAAAGTTTGCCCTACGTTGGGATGGCACGACTCTCGGTAAGTCTGCTCATTTTTGGTATATATTTAAACATTTTTATATACACAACGTCCTATATAAGGATGACCAAAAAACAAATTTTGGGCAAATTTTTCTTCATTTTCTCGGTTTTATATGTATTTACTTTATTTTATCTTATACCACCAAGGCTGAAGAAATGGGCAAGTACATGGTTCAGCGAGGCATCAACAAGGGATCCAACGTCTCTTCGTTCCCTCTTGTCAACATCC
This sequence comes from Agrostemma githago, assembly GCA_958450325.1. NCBI lineage: Eukaryota > Viridiplantae > Streptophyta > Magnoliopsida > Caryophyllales > Caryophyllaceae > Agrostemma > Agrostemma githago. The sequence goes on from OY288250.1 coordinate 20,510,176, forward strand.
CGTTCAGATAGCAGGGCAGCGGGTTCTCGGCTAATGATTGCGGCGTATACCTCATGATACACATGATGTTGTACGCCGGGGAGGTCTTCGACTTTCCCTTGGGCACGAGCGAGGCCAACAATCTGTATAGGGCAGAAATTGCCGGGACGCTGTGTCTCTGTGACATTAACAAGGAGAGGGACGTGTTGATTTCGCGCATGTCCTCCTTTGTAACTGACAAAGCCAACCTTGCCATCAGTAAGACCATGTCAGATGTTGCCACGGCCGGCAGTGAGTCTGAAAAGAGGTCACGAGAGCCGACACCCGACGTGCGACCCTCTAAAAAGAGCTGTGTGCTACCATCCACTCCAGGAACACCTGCTGTAGAAACCGCGTATATATCACCGGACACTGCCGGTGAATTATCTATTCTTGGGAGTCGATCTAGGGGGAACGGGGACGGCTTAGGCTGCTCCATTGACTGTGGTGATCCAGATCCCAATGCACCCATGGCATGTCCGTTCCTTTCAAACAACAGGACCCTGTATGGCTTTATTGAAATATTGCGGAAAAATCTCGTGGACTACTGCTTAATTGAGCACAAAAACTACAACATCAGGTAATAAGACGAACACTACACATATTTGGAATATATTTGTTGTTTTAATTTTTGTTACCTATCTCTTGTTCGCAATGCATACTGATCTGTCCTGAATGCAACGACATGGTTGCGGAGTATTCACCATTGGCTGTAATGACCCGGGGTGATGTGATGTCCATGCTCCCAGGTAATGACATGTCGTCCTCTATCGTCGAATGCTGGTCAATGCTTCTGAACAGTCTCGTCGCGGACGGGAGCGGGTCGGATGATTATCCCAAGCTGGCGTTCTTTGGTCTACGACAGACGGTATGTCTAACGTGTTACTTTGTAGGAGTTTATTTACAGAAATATTATGGTACATGGGGCAGTGTGCATTAGGATATATAGTACATATGAATTATTTTTGCCTCATGTTCTGATTCTTTTTTGGAAAGTTCTTGATTAGAGTAACACTTCACATGCATTGAAGTAACACTCTCCACCTGTTGCAGTAACAAGTGACGTGTATCACTACAGCACAAGGACACCATCTAATTACCTTGTATTTACTGCAAAATTCACACAATTCCAACCTTTTTACAGGATACGATCATGAGGATTGTTGCTGAAAATCTCCAATCACCGTCCTTAAGGAATTCAAACGCATTGTTGAAGGAATGGCATACTTTCAAGAGTAACTGTGGCGATACATTGCAGGTGGACGCTGATCTGATCTTTGTGCCCATCAACGTTGACGGGTATTTCTCCTGCGTAGCCCTCAACCGAAAGAAGAAGACAGTCGATTTCCTCGACCACCGTCGCTACACAGCGATCAGAGAAACAGATCTCTTTGCAGCCATCAAGACAATTGTGAGCCTCTCTATTATTCATTTCATCACTTTTTATCACAATCTTATGCGCCAATGACTGATTTCATTGACTATTATCATCAATGATATTCAGGTGGCGTCGATGAGTGATTTCCTTGACTACTATAAAGTTCCTGGTGCGGAGGAAATTGTGTCGTACAGGTACCGCGCTGTTAAGCTTGGTTGGCAGTCCACAACCATTAACAAGGAGGAGTCAGGGATATTTCTTCTGATGCACATGCTTTTGTACGAGGGCCGCGAATTCAATAACGAAGACCTCCACAGGAAGGTAAACAGAAGATACCTGGTGGTCCAGCTTGAAGCAACCCTCCTCCTAGCAGACTTGAACATGTCTCGAAGGCGGCTGATCGGTGATGTAGATAAGTTTGTGGTAGCTAGGCCGAATTTAATTGAAGAATTGAAGGCTACGCGAGGAAAGAGCCGGAAACGATAGTCAGCAAATGAATTAATTGACCATTATTTTGTACAAGGTTTAACCAAAAAACTAAGCGTCGTTTTGTACAAGGTTACCCTGTCCCTTAAACTTTGTGACTCAATGTCATTCTATCCCTTAAACTTTGTTACTCTAACTCAAACAATTTGTTACTTCAATGAATGTCATGTGTTACTTTTAATTCTTACATCTTCTACGCTGCACGTTAATTCTTACCTTAATTCTTACTCTAGTCAATTATGACATTCCATCAAATATCTGCAAGGAAGTTATATCTGCAATTCGATCAACACTTAAAAAATGATATCCCGTGTTACTCTAACTCATCTATCACGTTACTTTAATGACTAATGTGTGTTACTTTAACTGAATCTTCCTCTACTTATTATATTCTCCAAGGAATGAATATCTGTAAGGAATTTATATCTGCAATTCGATCAACACTTATAAAATGATATCCCGTGTTACTCTAACTCATCTATCACGTTACTTTAATGAATAACGTGTGTTACTTTAACTGAATCTTCCTCTAATTATTATATGCTCCAAGGAATGAATATCTGTAATTAAATAAACCTTTAAAAAATATGTTACTGTAATGTTGCCAATTTATTACTCTAAAGAATAAGCTATGTTACTCTAAGGAAGAAAATTCCCCTAATCAGAATACTGGTTCATCTTCCACATCTTCCTCGTCCTCGTCCTCATCTTCTTCCTCTGATTCTGACTCTGATTCTGATTCATCGTCAGACGGTTCTTTGACAGGCGGTGGTGGCCGTGCTGCAAAGGGATTGGGGCAATTCCTCTTGTCGTGGTGCGCCATCTGCTTACAATTGTTGCACATGTGCTTCGGCTTCTTTGCAAGTGCAACGGATTTCGCCTTGCTCGATAACAACCTCTTGTCGCTTCCTTTTGTCATGGAAATCTTGGGCGGGAGTATCGTTATCTCTGCTGTTGACGTAAATCCTAGCATCTCTTCCAATTCTTGGGTTTTATTCAATGTCTCGCTACCCCCAATCGGCTTAAGCTTCATCCTAAATTCGCGGATCAAAGCGCACATGTTCTCCACATCTTCTTTATTAGCAGACCGTAGAATACCCATCATCTCATGAACTTCCGACCACAGTTTAGACATCTCTATCTGCTTCCCGTCTATGATGTCAATTTCATCGCCTTCCATACAGTCATCAACAACACGATATTTGCACAGTGCATCGCTCGACCACCTTCCAGCAACGTAGTTATCGGGTATACTGGTCAGGCCCTTCGAGGAATATATCCAAATTATGTGTCGACACAGTACTCCCCTTGTCTCAAACAACTTACACGTGCACTTGACGTCCGACGTTTCTGCAGGAGTTTAGTATAGCATTAAGACTATCAGATATACAACCCACAAACTCATAAATCCCTCGAGACTACGTGTTACTCTAATACATGTTTTACTTTAATACGTGTTACTTTAATCCGTTCGCGTTACTTTAACTCATACTTCATCCTGTTACTTTAACTCATAAGGTGCTTGATACAAAACTTTAATACTGCATCCTGTGCTGATCTACAAACAACCTACAAACCGCATTAATTTAACTGATTAGTTGTGTTACTCTAATACATTCATCCTGTTACTTTAACTCATAAATCCCGTATAAAAGAAGACAGCAAGCAGGAAACTGCGTACCTTGTTGGTAGTGGACTAGAAATTCTTTACCCCTTGTGGCATCCCTCACCGTAGTTACTTCAACCCCATCCCTTTCAGCAAAACCTCTCACACTGCACGTCCCCACTGAACACTTTACCTACTCTTGAAATTCATCAAACACCGCGTGGGTGTAGACCATTGCAGCGTGTTGTTCTATCAGGAGGTGGGTCACTGTCTTCGGCAGAGATTGTATATTCTCGCTGTCAAGCTTTTACTGGTTATACCTCTGCTGATTCATGGCGCTCTCGAACCGCATCCAGAATTCAACCAACGTTCCATACTGGTTCTCAAACCGCTTGAAGAAATTGTTTTCGCTCTCCGATCTCTGTGTTGTTCGCATTAAGCCTCCCATCTTCGGATCCCTGCAGTGTGCCATGACCCACTGTTTCCTAATCGAAAACGCAGTTTCGAACCACTGAACATCCCCCACGTCGTGCTCCTCCATTATTTCCATCCACCGCTCGTCCAATTTCGCTTCATCGATCTCGTCATCCCACACTATTGCATTCAATTTCTTCAGGAATTCCTGGTAGTCGGCCCGCGAGGCACCGTATTTAGTGGGTACCTTATTCATTATATGCCACATACAAAATCGTTGCCACGCCGATTTAAACATCTTCTCAAACGATGCAATGATACCGGGGTCCTGATCGGTGATGATGTACTCAGGCTCCTTGCCGCCCATAGCTGTCAGGAACCGTTCGAACACCCAGTTGAATGATTTCTCATCCTCGTGCGCGATGAGAGCGCCACCGAAAGTCACCGATCGTTTGTGGTGATCGACACCGGTGAATGGGGTGAATATCATCTTATATTTATTCGTCCCATATGTTGGGTCGAACGAAAATGCGTCACCAAACAACCTGTAGTTCCTCCTAGCAACACCGTCAGCCCAAAAGACCCTGCTCAAACTACCGTCCTCATCCAGGTCATAATCAAAGAAAAATCCCTTCCGATTGTCCGCCATACCCCTGAAACGATCGATGAATAACTGACCGTCCCTCTCATGGATGAAGCATTTTATATCTCTTCCAAAGTTCTTAAAGTCGACCAGGCTGGCGCCTATGTTTGCGAAGCCTTCAACCTGCTCCTTACACCTTGTAAGTCTGCGTTGCACCGATCTTCAGCTGCAACAACTCGTTGATTAAAGTAAGGTATGACAAATGTTGAAGTGACTGTTAGACGTCATTAAAGTAACATGTTGATTGAGTAACCAGTAATTGCTAATTAACAGACGGCATTCGTTAAAGTAACGGATTGTATAAACCACAGTAACACAGAATGTGCATTAGAGTAACAAAATATTAACTATGGCGCAGTGAACTAAACACACAGTGATCTCAATTAAATATTACCAAGAAGCTACTCAACACATACCCGTGAATTGTTCAGGATCATTTGCTTGTGGTACTTCGTGAGGTTTCTCGATAACTTATGGAACTCTCTGTCTTTTGGTGAAATTAGCTCGTGGTTGTGCCCGCTGTGAAACTTAACAATTGTAAGAGGTCCGCCTTTGCTGAACAACTTAATTCTTGCCATATAGCCAACACGATGGACCTTTGTTTTCCTTTTTGGTTCCTCCACAGCGACTCCCTCTGTCTTCCCCTCCACTGCTTCCCCGTACGACGTGCCCTCCTTGGATGCCGCATCTCCGTTGACTTTTTTTTTTGTAAAAACCCTGCCTGTTGCATACTAGCAGCTTTGATTTAATCTCACCACCCCGCCATATTTTCGTTGTGTACCTCCTCACATCGAACCCGCAGGCCAATGCGTAGATTTTATAAAAGTTTACCGGTTCTTCCAGTTCTTTGAATATCTGCCCTACGTATGGCGTGAAAGTCTCACCTACATCCCTGCACCATTCGTGTGCTTCTGCGTCAACTGAAAAACAAACCAGTTCAGTGAGATAATTAAATTAATTGAAGATGCATTAAAGTAACAGATGTCTGTCTCCACGGTAACGGTTAGTGTGCATTAAAGTAATGAATGGTGTGCACAAAAATAAATCAAGGTATATCTCATTCACGTATTTAAAAAGTATGTGATACCATGCAGTATACATACAATGAGCGTAAAATCTAATAATATGGAGAATTGTAATTGCTTCTGTATACAGTATAAATCACTAACAAAAAACTTACAGTTTGTTTCTTTGACAGGTTGAATATCAGCCATAGAAAGAGATGTTGCAACGGCAGAAGGTTGAAGATTAATGGCCTAACGTCTATTATGATTCGTTGACTGCAATCGTGTACTTTGATTTGTAGGTTATTTTGATTGGAAGTCGTGGACCATAGTGAAGCAGTATATTTCTTTGAATGGGCAGTTACTCTTTTTATTTTGTTTCCTATTTTGTTGGCAATCACGTCTCACTATTATAGGAAACAATATCTTTTTTAATCATTATTTTAATACGGCGGTTTCATTTATTCCAATGACTCTCTAATGCGCTACAATAACAGATGTTAAGAACTAAAGTAACAAATTCTATGAATTAAAGTAACATACCATAAAAGTAATAGAGCTTTGGCATTAAAATAACAGACACTCTACACAAAAGTAACACATTATGTTAACTAAAGTAATCCAATATGTTTATGATTTAGTATGCAGTTCAACGTAGAAAAGTAGATACTAATAATTTAGTATCATCTTAATGACTCCCACTGTTATAGGAAACAATATCTTTTTTCATTATTATTTCGAAGCGGTTTCAAATATCCCCGTGACTCACTAATGCGTTACAATAACGGACGTTAAGGACTAAAGTAACATCTTCGAGAAATTAAAGTAACATATCATAAAAGTAATAGAAGTTTGAATTTAAAATAACGGACATTCTACACTAAAGTAACACAGTATCTGAACTAAAATAACCGAATACCTTTTTTGTGCGCAGGCATCATGTGATAAATGTGCAGCATTACTATAGTTCAACGTAGAAAAGTAGAAACTAACAATTTAGTATCATCTTAATGACTCCATATCCTTTCAAGTATAAACTACAATATACACTCACAGTTTGTTTTTTCCACGATTTGCATATCAGTCATTGAATTAAAAGCAGCGCGATGAAGATGATTATTGACTTAATGTGTTATTGATTGTGTGGTATTGAAATAAATGGCAGCGACACGATGAAGATGATGAATGACTGGATGTGATTTTGAAGAATGATGATTGAATGGGCGAGAAAACGATGAAGAAGAAGGTGGCGGAAACGGAATTGATGAAAGAGAGAATGAATGATTGAATGAACGAGATGTTACGTTACTGAATATTCACCTTCCTATTTTGTTGGATGCAGTATCTTCTTAATTTTTTTTTATTAAAACAGTGATTTATCTCGTCCCTTGATCCATCTCCCATCCAACGGATGGGATGAGGACTTAGGGACTCAACACATATATAGGGACTCATTAGAACCTCTCTCTCTCTCTCTCTCTCTCTCTCTCTCTCTCTCTCTCTCTCTCTCTCTCTCTCTCTCTATATATATATATATATATATATATATATATATATATATATATATATATATATATATATATATACTTGTCATGGTTTAGTATTGTTAATATCCTTGCCTAATTGAACTGTGATAGTGATGAATGCTGTTCCGGTCACGGAAACAATTAACCCGGTCTTGAATCCGGGTCGTGTAATCGGAATATTGATGAGTAGTGGATCGTTTGATTTCCTTCAACCTCTCCTTTCTCCTTCTCCTACGATCGGACCTTCCCGGCGGAGTTGGCCTGCTCCCTGCACAATGAACGCACAGGGCCCCGGAGGTTGTCCGAGGGAACCCTCTCCGATGCCTAAGTTAGTCCGTGAAATGCCTTGATGAACCTAGCTCGTGAGGAACTAGGCGGCGTTCTTAGGAGTGAGGGTCTAGAGAGAGAAAATCCAACCCCTCTCTTGTGGGAAATGGATGGGTATATATACCTTCCCACAAGAGAGAGGAGGAGAGGGAAAAGAGCGGGAGAATGGGTGGTTAGCGGAGTGACACGTGGATCTGTTTCGTCCACCCATTCTCTTTTACCTTTAGGCAGAATGACGGATGGGTCCTCAGCTTTCCCTGACCGCACTAGGGGTTTGGACACCCTGGAAACCAGTACGCAGGGGACTTGGTGACCCTGCTCGGCTGACAGCAAGACCTTGCCGAGCAGGCGCAAGCCTTGGAGTGCTTTCAGTAGTCTTTTGCAGGGTGGGCTTGCCGGGCAACCCTCAGTTCACCCTGGGGGCGAATTATTCCAGGGTGCCACAGGCGGGCGACTCGTGGCACTTGGTCAACTCCCATCCAATGCTACTTACATTAATATTTGTGATTGAACCTTCTTGTGCTTGGACTTAATAGAATTTTGTTTACATCTATAGTAACAATGTCTCGAGGAAATGAAAACAATGATATGGCCGTTATGATGGCACAACTATTACCTCAGAATGCAGCTCTTGTCCAAGCTGTGCAACACAAATGACCGCTGTTACCCAGAATATGAATGATAAGGTTGAGAATGAGAATTATCCTACACCCAATGTTGCTGGAATGTCTGAAGCGGTACAGAAGAAGAAATTGCCGACCTTTACTGGGAAAGGGGATCCTAATGAACTAGATAATTGGGTTAGGGAGGTGGAGAAAAAATTTCTGGCTGTAAGGTGTCCACATGAATTTCAGGCTAGGATCACTGTCTTCTATCTGAAGGAAGAGGCGGTCATTTGGTGGCAGACCGTTAAAGAGGACTTTATGAAACCAATTAGAATAAGAAATCCTAATGGCACACACACACACACACTATATGATAAAGATTGGGATACTCTTAAGGAAATATTAGAAGCAGAATTTTTCCCATAACATGTTAAACATCAAAAATTAGCTGAATTAGGAGACCTAAAAAAACGGATGAGATGAGTGTGAAAGACTTTTATGATAAATATATTGAGCTTAGTCGTTTTTCTAAGGAGATAGTGCCCACTGAGGGGATTAAAGCATCTAGGTTTGAGGATAAGTTACATTGGAAAATTAAGGGTAGATTTGCTGGAGAGACATTCACTTCATCAAGAGATGTCTATGCTAGGGCTGCTAATATTAAGAGGAGTAACCAGAAGATGGAGGTCGAGATGGCAAGTACTAGGACTAAGAAGAGGGAGTTTCGTCAATCTGACACCCCAACAAAGAAAGGGAATTTCAATACTAACAATAACACTCAACATAAGTCCCGATCTTTTGGAGGGAATGGGAAGGAAGAAGGTAATAGCTTGAGAGGTAGAAACCAGGGAACAACTAATGACTTTAGCCCACATTTCTACTGTAAGTTATGCACGGGAGATCACCCAGGCGTGTACTGTCAGGGAAATAAGGTTACATGCTACTGGTGCGGGAAGTTAGGACATCGAGAATTCGAGTGTAGGAACAAGAATGCAAGGAAACCTCGTGCTACGCAATCTGCTAGTGCTAGTGTGAATCAGAGGAACCGATTATAATGTTTATGTCTCGAGGCCTAATATTAACTATTTTATATAATTCAAATGTTGAACGATTTCTAATTATAATAATACCTATTTTGGAAAGTTAATATTTGAAGGAAGTTTCCCAAATTAGAAAGTTTCCTTTTAAGAACGTTTTCATAATCTTATCGAATTACGTCAACGGCTTTGTTTTGGAGTTATGGAATAAGGACAAGTGTACGGTTAGAGTAATACAGTCTAGGGTATATGTTTTGCCATCAACAATAAAGCTGGTGTATCTATGTTGAGACGCATTGGTCGTTGAACTGAGCATGGTTTGTGTTCAGGAGTGTGTATATTTTGACCTTAAACTTAGATATCGCATCGTGTAAGTCGCCGTCGGGTTGAACTGGATTACGGTTGGTGTCCAGAAGGGGTGTACATTACTTAAGCAAGAACCTCGCTGCATGCAGTCCTGTTATAGTTTGAGTTGCCTAGTTAGAGACCGAAGTCTAATTTGTTTTGACTGAATTCTCGAACCTAGTTTAGTACGATCCTGGTGAAAGTCTATTCCGTTACACTGATTGATTTCCATAACGCCGTTATTGTTATTGATTGACATTGATTTACAGGTTGGCAATCATTTTGAAGTATTTTACCGTATCATTTGAAATGTTCCATTTTCAAATATTTTGATATAATAGTAATTATGCTTTAATATTATGTAATTTGGCTGGGAGAACTGCCTGAGTTGCTCCCCACTGAATTGTGGCTGTTATGTTTATAACATGGCATGTATTATTTGTTCCGGGGTTTGGTGTGAGCTAGCGAGTGCTGTGGATCCTACTCCGCTTGAGTTATGTTTATTTATGGATTCTTAATCCCATTTGGAGAATTTCTATTTTTAGCCCTTTTGTAAAAAGTGGCCTTTGTATTGACTGACCGTTCTTTTTGTAAAATATAGAATATCAGTGTGTTTTAATCCGAAATCTACAGTGTTTCCGCCACCCTATTGCATTAGAATTTATAGGGGATTACAGTTGGTATCAGAGCATCGTTGCTCCCGACGCTTACACCTGATTCTAGGAAAAATACTCGTAAACGATTTGAACATTAATAAAATAATAGTGAGTGATGGGTAGAAACCAAATTAAGGACTTAACTGTTAGGTTCTCGTGTTCTTGTAACTCAATGATTAGCATTGAATAGTTGTTTTACTTGTCCAAAGAAGAAGACGAGTGGACAAGATGCGTACGTGATGCTGCTCCAGGTCGGGACAAGGCCTACTTAGCACTTCTAACACCTGATGACTCGAGTGGACGACTTAGTTCTACAAGGAAGATACAATGGTGACTTTCCAACCCAGATTCAGTTTGCTCAAGCTACAGGCCAGATGATCAAGAGTAGATTCCAGTCCACGATGGTGTAGTAGAACCAGATGTGATTTCACTTTACCCAGATGCGACTTCATTTCAGTTTGGATCCAGATGGAGCGACCCAAGACTGGTGTGCTCGTTTCTCTACAAGAAGACGAAGTGATCCAGCGAGTTCCCTTGTGAACTCTGGAGATACGAAGACTCTTATCTGTTCTAAGACCTTAATAGTCTAGGAACCTTGTTCTATGCTCCCAATTTCTTCTTCTTCTTCCTCTTCTTTTATTCTTCTTCTTCTTCTACTACTTATTCTTTTATTCTTCTTCTCCTTACAGATGTTGTCGTGTTGTTATTCCTGCTGGCCATGGGATGCCACTGCTTTCTCTGTCAGTTTCTCTTTCTTCTTCCAATCCTCCTCATATAAATGGTCATCTTCATTTTCGTGGCGAATCCTTGTTTTATTCTCTCATTTTACCCTTTATCCTCTTGAGATTCTCTGGTTAGACTTCTGTCTTAGTGAACCCCGCGATAGTCAAAGATGTTTGAGGTTTAGTAAACCCCGTTACTTGTGGTTTGTACCTTATTTTATGAGCAAGTAAGAACTTCTCGAGGATTGATTTTAATGGTATTAATTGATTGATGGAATTAGAATTTTACCTTAAGTGTTGAGCTAAGATTATAATTTACTTGATTATATAAGGTACTTAGAGAGCATAAGCTTTTTGATGGTAAGATTACATTTTATTTTGATGGATATATATAGTACCGAACTTAGAACTGGACTAAGTCTAACTGGTAGTATTACTTTGGGAATTCCACCTAAGGTTGACTTAATGGACTAGTCGTTGACTTTTGAGGTTATAGATCATCGTTTAGAGTTCTAACCCGAGTGTTATGGTTTCATTTCAGGTTCTCGTTAAGATTTTCAGTAATTTTGGTTGACATAGATTCAACCTTGGTTCTTATGGATTAGATCATTGAGTCTGAAAAGCTTTTAACCTATGAGCTTTGTAGTTGAGTGATCTAAACTTGGATGAATTGTTGTTAACCTTGAGAAAGAGAAATATCTTGCAGAATCACAGTTTGAACTTATTATGTCATTTTGTTGAATACTTTAGTGCCAATCATCCTAATGGAATTTTCGATACCTGTGCACCAACGAGATTGTGGCTTCGTTGGGTGATTAAACATATTGTGGTTGCACCATTGTGTTTAGAAATTGATGGATTTCTGAGAGACCTTATTTAGATGACGTGCTTGAAATGTGAGTGTCTGTCATTACATTTGAGGTCGAGTATTCCTAGGTTTGGCTTACTTTCATAGCTTTTGTGAAACGGTGATGTTTAACATGTTGGTATAATCATTTTTGAGGACTTAGTACCCGAGCTTTGTTAAATTGGTGGATTTTGTTTAGTGGCTCTTACTCGAGTACCATGGAATGTACCTCGAGTATAATCTGGTGAATCTTGAATATTTTAGAGCCTTGTTGGTTGATTGGTTTGATCGTGTTGTGGTTTATGGAATTTCGGTAGCGTGATTTGATTCTGAGTCATTTGAGGATTCTTACCCTGTTGATTGAATGATTGAATAAGTATGTGAGACTTCATATAGGGAATTGTGGTATTTGATAATTTTGGAGGTTGTAGATTGTGTAAGACAACCAGCTTTCTGATATTAATGGACTTAGTATTATTTGGTGGAAATAGAACCCTGAGTTGTGGGAGTCGTGCTAGAAGTCTCGAGAATCTTAAACTCCTTTATAATCTTTGAGAGTTCGGTTTAATTCTCGATTTCGTCCTCACCTCCGCTTTTCTCGAATTCTACTCCTCCAACTGTTGTTGGTATCCCTTCTATCCTTTATCGAGTTTGAAATTTTTTGTTTCGATTTAATCCTTAAATTTTTTGACCAAACTCCACGTTTTGAAAAATATTTGACTAATTTAAACTTTTAAGGTAACATTTTCAAGTTACAATTTTAAGCTTTAAAAAGTTTGCTTTGTGGTTTTTGGTTGAAGTTATATTTAGTTATTTTTAAAAATATCTTAAAAACCTGTTTGAAATTAATTCAAAATTATTTCAGATCTTTAATTTTCGGATGATAAGAGTTTTATGAATATTTTCGTTAAGTACAAATACTTATGTTTCTGCAACAATTGGATTGTCTGAGTAATACTATAACGTATGAAAATAATTTCATAAATTCGGGCTTTCATTTTATTTTTTTTGGTGGACTTTAGGATCTGTTATTGGAAGCATCTAATGACTGGTTCGAGATTTCCCCAACGCTAAGTTCGATTTCTCAAATTTTGATTTTGTTTTGTCTTAAATGGATTTGTCGAATTCCTTAAACCAATTGTTTTAATGTTGTTTTGAAAATGTTTTGGGTACTCTTTTTCCCTTGAGTTTGTTTAAAAATGTTATTTAAACATCGTTATTTTATCAAATAACTTTACCTTGCGTTTTTAATAAGTTGAAAAGTTTTCAAGTTTCGGATAGCTTAACCCAGTTAATCTTGAGATAAATTTGTGCATTCGACTTCATATCTCGTTTGATGTTTTAAAATTTCCTTTTTAAATAAAGATTTTGATGCGAATTAAGCATTCTAATGTTTCCAAGTGAAATAACTTTGTTTTGTGTTATATTTTCGTGTTCCTGTAAGTTTCGGGGACGAAACTTTTTTTTTTAGTGGGGAAGGTTGTAACACCCCTAATTTTTATAAACTAAATTTGTATCTATATTTTTATTTTGTTTGCGATACAACTTGTAATCCTTAATTTTAAATCTTATCGGATTTACTTTGATTTCATCTTAAACTCCTAAAATCTTTATTTTAGCTCGAATTTCTATTTTCAACTTGAAACTCGTTAAAACATTTTATTATTTCTTCAAGAAATCATTTTATTAAACTTTCGTTGAAAAATCATAATTTTGCTTTCGAGAAATCAATTTAATTCATTTTTGTTGAAAACTATTTATTCTTCGAGAAACCCAATTTCTTTACGAACAATTATTTAAACTCGAGATTGACCCATTTGATTTATCGAGTCAACTAATTATTTTTGTTGGTACCGAACCGGACCCAAATAATTTAGTTTACGACAAAATAATATTTTGATTCATTTTTTCGGATAAGAGTGTTCGTATCCTTAAAAACGACTTTTTAACCTGATTTCTTCTCGCATTTTATTTTATAATCTTTTATGATTGACTTTTAAGATTTTTTTTTAAACAAGTTTTATAAAAATTCTTGAGCTGCTCTCTTTCCGTATTCTAATCTTTTGCAAACTCTCCTTATTTAATGATACTCCTATCCCTCGATTATTGGGTCAAGATTCCGACTTAAGCGAGTTGTTGTGGAACATATTCAATGTAACACGAACTCTTTTACCAATTACATCACTTAACCACGTCTCCTTCTCTATTTAACAAATCAAGCAAGCAAGAACACTGCTCACCAATTCCTACGTAATATGCATGAAGCAAGCAGCCAATCTGCTACCTTTCTCAACCAATGGTTGATTATTCTTATTCCCTTCCATGTGCATAATCAAGAACAACAATCTATTGCTATTTATTTTACGTACTCTTGCACACAATCAATACATCACGCTGATGTTGCCGCTGCTGGTTAACTGTTCTGTCGTCTGCTGCTGCTTATTGTCAAGATTCAATGGTGCTGTTGTCGTTGCTCACTATTGTGCCTGCTGCCATCATGTTTTGTTGGTACTACTGCTCGTGATCTGCTGTTAGTTTCTTAATCAATTTCTTCTTCCTCTTTTTCTCTTTTTCTTCTTCTCCTTTTTCTTGTTGCTTCTGCTGTTGTCCGTTGTTGCTGCTACTTACTGTTGCTTTATTGCTGCTTCTGCTGTGTGCTGTCCGTGCTCAATTCCGGATGTTACTGCCACCTGCTGCTGTAATTTCTACTGCTGTTATCAATACTCTCTTCATCTTATTCATCCCTAATTCATTCTAATCTCGAGGGTAATTACTCTTTTTCTCCATCTCGATCTCTCTTTCTATTTACTTTTAATATGGTTCTAATACCATATGTTTAATTATTTCGTAGGCTTTTGTGCTACTTCTGAAGAACACAATTATTTTATTAACCCGGATCTCGCTTAAGGTAACACATGATGGCATGACTCGGTATTGCATGATATATATGTGTTGGAGTTGCTTGTAGTATTGTTTTAAAAATCGAATTTTTATAAACATGTTTGCTATATTATGATAATATGTTTCGAATCTTCTAAAAGCATATTAAGGCCAAGACTAAAACGTATAAATAAGAATTAATTTCTTAATTTTCGTGTTTTTAATATAAACGATCAAATTGAAAGTTTTATTGTTTTTAACAAAGTTACAACATGTTTGGAAATCTGTTAGTGCTTTTATACGATTTATTTCTCCTGTTTAAATACTTTATTTTCGAAAACTTTGTAAAGAGACTACTGTTATTTTAAGTGTAGTATATATCATTTAAATTTCGTATAATAATTCCAAGTATTTTGATCACAATAAATTGTTTGCGAACAGACGTCGGATTAGTCCGCGAATCTGTCAATTTTTTTAAATTCTAATTTAAACCCTTTGATAAACTTTGAATTTATTCTGGGTAATTTATGTATCTAAACTTTGGAGAGTCTACTTAAGGTTTCCAATTGGTTTTTCTTCAAAATCAATTTTTAAACGTATTTTATTAATGAGATACCATCGGGTATCGAATTCTGTCAGTTTGTGAAAGTACAAGTAAAAACCTTTGCTACGTTTGCAATTTGGAGTTACTCCAGAAATAAAAGTTCTAGCTAAGATTTTAATGTTTTCAACCCCACTGATCTTACTTTGTTTTGAGTTTTTATGATTTCATTATGAATTTTATAGTAAGACAGTGTTTTTCCGGAAAATCTGTAAATTTGTAATTTAATACTTTTAGTTACTTATAATTCAACCTTTTGAGAAATATTTATGATTTTGACTTTCGTTGACTATTAATCGTTAAATATATATTTTTAAAATAAGTATAATGTTTATGTCTCGAGGCCTAATATTAACTATTTTATATAATTCAAATGCTGAACGATTTCTAATTATAATAATACCTATTTCCGAAAGTTATTATTTGAAGGAAGTTTCCCAAATTAGAAAGTTTCCTTTTAAGAACGTTTTGATAATCTTATCGAATTACGTCAACGGCTTTGTTTTGGAGTTATGAAATAAGGACAAGTGTACGGGTAGAGTAATACAGTCTAGGGTATACGTTTTGCCATCAACTATAAAGCGGGTGTGTCTATGTTGAGACGCATTGGTCTTCGAACTGAGCATGGTTTGTGTTCAGGAGTGTGTATATTTTGACCTTAAACTTAGATATCGCATCGTGTAAGTCGCCGTCGGGTTGAACTGGATTACGGTTGGTGTCCAGGAGGGGTGTACATTACTTAAGTCAGGACCTCGTTGCACGCAGTCCTGTTATAGTTTGAGTTGCCTAGTTAGAGACCGAAGTTTAATTTGTTTTGACTGAATTCTCGAACCTAGTTTAGTATGATCTTGGTGAAAGTCTATTCCGTTACACTGATTGATTTCCATAACGCCGTTATTGTTATTGATTGACATTGATTTGCAGGTTGGCAATCATTTTTAAGTATTTTACCGTATCATTTGAAATGTTTTCCATTTTCAACTATTTTGATATAATAGTAATTATGCTTTAATATTATGTAATATGGCTGGGAGAACTGTCTGAGTTGCTCCCCACTGAATTGTGGTTGTTATGTTTATAACATGGCAGGTATTATTTGTTCCGGGGTTTGGTGTGAGCTAGCGAGTGGCGTGGATCCTACTCCGCTTGAGTTATGTTTATTTATGGATTCTTAATCCCGTTTGGAAAATTTCTATTTTTAGCCCTTTGGTAAAAAGTGGCCTTTGTATTGACTGACCGTTCTTTTTGTAAAATATAGAATATCAGTGTGTTTTAATCCCAAATCTACAGTGTTTCCGCCACTGTATTGCATTAGAGTTTTTATGATCGTAAATTTTAAGATATATATTTACCCATTAGGAGCTAATCATGAGATAAAGAAGCTGGTTGGATTTGATTAATCACTATAAGATGGAGATTCAGTATCATGTAGGAAATGCCAATCTGGTGGCCGATGACTTGAGTAAACTTTTTCCCATACAATACTGTTAGTGATCCATCGTGATAAGATGAGGGAAGAATTTCTGATATTTGGGATCAAAATGGCAAAAAAAATTAGGAACCCTGTATAGTGTATTTTCTGTTGAAAGCGAATTGATCAGTGTATTAAAGAGTTGAAAGGTGGTGATAAATTTTTGTAGGATAAGTTAATGAATGAGTTTGCTTTGTTCAAGCGTGATGACAGAGTGTATTGATTCAGTTCCGAGATTGACTTTGTGTATCTAACCACAAGGGACAAAGGAAATAATAATGTATGAGGCACATCCAACACTGTATTCTATTCATTTAGGAATTGATAAAATGTATACGGATTTGAAATTAGGATTTTGGTGGAGTAGTATGAAGAATTAAATGATAAATTTTGTGGCTCAATACTTGATATATTAGAAAGTTAAGAGTGAACATATGAGACATCAAGGAGAGTTAGATCCATTAGGAGTTTTCGAGTTGAAGTGGAGTTTAATCTTTTTGGATTTTATAGTTGGGTTGTCAAGGTCAGAGTAAGGTAATAATATGATTTGGGTTATAATTAATAGATTAACTAAGAGTGCACATTTTATTTCCATGAAGGATATATGAGAGAAGAAGCAACTTGTTGATGCTTATATACTTTATGTGGTAGGACTTCATGGGGTTTCAAAGGATATTATATTAGGTAGCGAATATATGTGTTCCAATATTTAGGGAGAAACTTGAGCCAACCATCAGAGACAAATACCGTAATCTTTTTGTGCACAAATACCATTTTCCGTGCTTCGATCGAGCACGAAGCTTTATTTTAAGGTGGGTAGAAATATGCATGACTACTTGTTTTTGTGGTAAACTAAGCATTTTCTTGTGTGATTTCATGCTAATATCTATTTATTGGTCACAAATATGAATATTTTGGCTATTATCGATGCTTAATAAGCACAATGTCATTGGTTATTGGTTATTACTTGAAATTGACTTGTTTACACGTGTTTGTGATTTGTTTATGCTCAACGCACATATTTGTGGTTTGTTTGTGCTCAACACACATATTGGTGATTTTGTGCTCAACGCACGTATTGTTGGTTTGGTAGTGTTAACCGCACTTATTTGATTGACTGATTGATTTTGTGCTTTACGCACATGTAAAATGGTTGAACTTGTGAATTTCAAAATTTCAAAATAATTTAAATATTTTTGTCCGACATGCTCTTAACTTGGCAAGTGATACATTTACCTTATAGTATGAGAATTTTGGTAGTTTCGAACTTTGGTATTATCTTATGGAATTGGGGGATCTTATCTTGTGGATTTAGGTGGTGGTGAATTGTATACTTTGAAATTCGAGGAATTAGGCGGTTATGGATTTTTGAGGATTTAGAAATGTGAGATATCTTTAAGGTTCTGTTTAATTTGACGAATTTTGGATATATGGAGTAAAAGATTTATTTTGGATATATATGAAGATTTTGGCGGATTATGGGTATATGGAGTGAACATGTCTTTTGGGCTTTATAGTAATGTGAGACTTTATTTTCAAGGATGAGTTTTGATGTGCGTATTTTATATACACTTTTTGGTACATCTGATCATAGGGAAATCTGGAAATTGATCAAGGAGATGGCAACGCATCGAGCAGAGTACGGAAATCCAAGGGGAAGTGTTCGGGTAGCCGCAGCTAAAACTACCGAAATTTTGGCGTCGTTGCCGGGGAGACGGTTAATTTTACTTGTCATTTTAGTTTATCTTTTGTCTCAGGGAACTTTCGTTCCTTGAGACGGTTCTTATTTTTTCCTTCTTAGTACTGTGTATGCCCAGGTCTAACATGTCCGAGATTCATCCATTTGATCTCGAACCCGAGAAGACTTTACGAGCTAGACGGAGTTTTTGGAGGGAAGTACATCAAGCGGAAAAATCTAATCCGCTTGACCCAGTTTGCACTAACCTAGAGGTGGAATATTCGTCCCACGAAGAGGACGATTGTAGCACCAAATCAGACGTCGAGTCAAATATCTCAATTTCGATCATGCCACCGAAGCTTTCCACCCACTCCGAGCCGACTCAGGCTAACATCCCGAAAGGATGGAAGCTACCGACTCCTACCATCGGCTCTTTCGAGATTCGTCCCGCTTATATCAATCTAGTGGAGCGAAATTGTAATACACGTAGTTTATATTATGTCAAACCGAGTCAAGATGGTTAAGTTAGGTCAAGGCCAGAAGTAAAACTCAAGCTTTGAGACTTAACCCGTTTAATCTCAAACGAACAATTGGGTCAACGAACCCACAATGGGGCCTTACCTACGCTTGGCCCACTTATTATATTAACACCTACCCCAAAAGATAAACCCCGTACCCCACTTATAGTACACTAATTACCTACACCCATTAAAAACATAATAACAATAGCAGCCACATTATCATAAACCACTGACGTCCCGCAACTCCATCAATCCTCTCGTATAATTAGCCACGGAACCAGAGGAAGTCGAGATGGGTCATCGATCACATCTTTACACAGCCCTAGGTATGCCACACCGTCTCTTTATTCCTTTTAGCATCGTATTTGGATGTTGGCATCAAAATAGTGGTGGTCAGAGATGGTATTGTTGGGACGGTCGTTGTTGTTGTTGGTTTCGGAGGGTTGTGATTGTTGTCATTGCTTCGTTGTTGTTGTAGTTATCGTTGTTGCCGAGTCGTTGTGTAGTCAGTCTAGTCTGTTCATGTAAGCGTGTATTTCTATTGTGGTGTAAGGGTGTGTCGGGTCAACTATTTCCGTAGTGCTGCCTATCGTGTCGTGATGGCCATCATTTTGTTATGGTTGTTTTGTCTTGCTACCATGGCTGTGAGGAGTTTAGGTGTGTCGAGTTATATTTACGTGATGATGAACATTGGGTATGTCGTGGTTGAGTTATGAGGTAGTGTGGGGATAGGTTTATTCTTATTTAATATAATCATCATGACTATTGGCCTTTTGGGATATACACAGCTATGGAGTATTACTTTGATTTGGTCCATATATGCCTTAGTTTGGTTGTTATTACTATTAATTGGTTAATGTGATAAAGAACTAAGTTGGTCATGAACTATGTTCTTATTTGAAGAAGATCGTGATGTCACGCATCTACAGCTAGGGCGGTGCGTTATAAATATTAAGCTAGGATCGACAATAAGTTAATTTAAGTATATAGTAGTATATTATGACTAGGTTGGGTCGGGTCGGGTCTCATTTTATAATTAAATACGTTAGCATCATTGTTAATTTAAATGTATAATATTTTATTAGGATCGGACTTCGTAAAGATTCTGTGGTGATCCTGTATTACCGACCCGGTGGTGACCTGCTCATTAGGTAAGGTTTTCCTTACTTGGAATACGTTAATATTATTACGCATGTATGAGTTATGAGTACGATGTGATATCGTGCCAATGAGAATGATGTTGAATAATGATGGTGGAATGATTGATGAATATTGATATATTGGAGTTGGTGAGGCTAGCTTTAGACCTAGCCGGGGCCACTGATCACGGTCCCTTCCCTGATTTCTCCTCGCGGGTTGTTGAACCTGCGGGGGGGGGGGTGCACACTCGGAATGAAAGGGCCTGCCAGAAGAGTTAAGATGAGATTATTGATTGGTACCGAGATGGTACTGAATGTTGAGATGAGACTATTGATTGGTACCGTGATGGTATTGAGAATGTGGAGATGATATTGTTGATTGGTACCGAGACGGTTGAGACAGAAAGTTTCATATTACGTACTTGTGTTATGATGTTAGCATGTTCTAACCGTATTCTCTGTTTAAATTGTCACCCTATTTTATTGGGGACCTGCGACGATCCAATTGATATATCTGGTCTTTTGGGGAGCAGTGTTAGTGTGCAGGTTGATGATGTGTGATGATGGTATTCTGGTTGACTGTACGGGATGGGTCTGCGCTATCATTGACCGCATTTATAGGTTGTAGTCATATTAGCTGTGCTTCCGCTGCTGTAATTGTGTAACAGTGTTCTATAGATACAAGACTGTAACAATTCATTATTTAGTTCTAAATAGTTGGTTTCGGATTTGTATTGTAATGGACTACTACCTCGGGTAATACCGAGATGGTAACACATTTATTTACTTGGAAATGTCTTGATAAGGCTTCTGGGTAAATGGGGGTGTTACAGAAATACCTTCTTGGGCAAGAAAGACGAAGACCCCGGACAGTATAAGGTAATATTCACTGTTTATTGTTGTTCGATTCCAGTTGCTCCCGGGGTAGGAACAAGTAATGGATTTCTTATTTCCATTTTCTCTTGCAGGTCCAGCCCGTAGATTGTGTCGAGACTTCGATAAAGAAGCTGCCGGTATTAATGACTGGAACTCGTTGGCGCTTGCTTTTTATAAGCATTACTACCCTCCTCAGCGCACCAATTAGATACGGAGCCAAATAACCAGTTTTAAGGAAGGACCGTTGGAAAATCTAAACGAAACATGGACTAGATTTAAGGATCTAGTCCGTTCTATTCCTCACCACGAATTCCAGCCATGGTTCTTATGTAATCGATTTTATAACGGTTTATTTGATGATAATCGTGCTATTCTTGATGGTGCAGCTAACGGACATTTCCAAAACAATGTTGATGATGATAAGGGTTGGAAATTGATCGAGGAGATGGCCACGCATCGAGCCGAGTACGGAAATCCGAGGGGAAGTTTTCGGGTAGCCGCAGTTGAAACTAGCGAGATTATGGCTCAATTTGATCATCTTCATGCTCGTCTCGATAAAATTCAGAGTCCGCAGAAACGAGTCGAATCAAAAACTGCTCATGCTATGATCAAATAGGAGGCCTTGTGTGAGCGATGTGGTACTGATCTAGCGTATTTTATATGTGTTTACGACGGAGATTTGAGCTAGATTCGATGATGAAAGGTGCGGATTTAGAGTGAAAATCGTCTAATTGATTTTATTAAGTAAATTGTGCTTTATTGGAGAAAAGACGGTTTTTAGAACTGTAATTCCTTTTGATGTGATTTGGGCTCGAGACGGAGAGTACGAAGAACAAGCCCAACAAACCGAGTGAAAAGTCAAAGCGCAGCTCGGGAATTGAAGACGAAACTACTTCGGGTTCCGTGTCAGCTTAATTATTATTTATTATTATATTATTATTAGATTTAGGAAATTAGTAGAGTTTCCTATTATTATTATTATTATTATTATTACTATTATTATTATTATTATTATTATTATTAGACTACATATATTATTAGTTTGGGATTATCACTCATCGTTCACGTTACATTGAGAAGAGAAGAAAAACCCTAATCATGTGTAACTCTTTCTTCTCGGATCAAAGATTTGAAGCTACTAGTTAATTGATTGTGAGACTTTTCTTAATTTTTATTTAATTACTTGAGTATTGTTTATTCCTTGTGCTAATTTTATGATTGTTGTTTGTTTAATCTTTTTGGCCAATTGATTATTTCAATCTTCAATCTATTGCGATTCTTTGTGTTTGAATCCGTAATTGTTCAAGTCACTGGATAAAGTTGCAACCTTTAGACCTGATTATTTGTATGCGTTTCATCGTAATTGGGTAAAGGGGGAATAAACATATAATTCGAACCAATAACCGCGTGTGTTAAAAGTCGTTATTTCTATTGATTTGTTCATATCGTTCATGCTGTTATTGAATTAAATCTAGACGCGTGTATTAGGTTGTTCAATAATTAGGTTGCTTAGTATCGCGTTTCGACCTACGTAATATTATCTACGGAACAATTGAAACTTTCAGATTCACAATAGAATACTCAAGGATTAAATAAAGGTTAGTAGTCGATGATCAATTGTTTAACTAGTTAGTGGATTTTCTTTGAGTCGAGTTTCTTAATTATCTGAATTCTCATTATTAGTTATTTTACTTTCCTTATTTTAGTTATTATTAGACAATTCAATCACAAAACCCCCATTATTATTTGTTACGTTTATTTATTTTATTCACACATTAATTTACATCGCCTTCCCTGTGGACTCGACACCCGACTTACCTCTACTATATTGTTAAAGGTAATAGGACTTAATTATTTATATTTGGGAGCATACGACCTAGGCTCACCATGTACCGAAGGCCATAGCGTGGGGGAATGTATGACCGGGATGGAGCAAGTCCTAGCTTTTCAACATTACAAGCAAGGTAATCCTTATTCTAATTATTATAATGAGAGGACTAGGGAACATCCGAACTTCAGTTGGACGAGTCAGAATGTGCTCAACCCCGTTCCTCAGCCGAAGCAACAATCATATGTTCCGCTTCATCGCGGGCAACAACAAGGTTTCTGATGGGTGGGATTTGTCGTGAATCCCAACCGTCAAATAAAACCGGCAAAACCTAACTAGGGTAGCTAGGGTAAGTCGGGTCGAATCCACAGGGACGGGAGGTCGGACTAGGGTATGCTACGGTCTAGGACTAGGTTCGAGACAAGCTATTCTAAGGAGGGAGAGACTAGGACTAAGCTAGGTCTAAAGCAAGAAAACAATCAAAGGAAACGAGCTAGGATTAGGTCGGGGTCAAAGGGGTAATGGAATGGTCAAGGGAGAACTAGAGTGAAGGAGGTAGTAGGGTAATCTAGGTAATGCCCGGGCTCTCGCAACTTAGACTCACCTAGAGGTTCCACCTAAAACCCACCTTGGCGACACAAACGACAAACGGGGTTACTAGCGTGATATCGGGGCCTGGTCGCATCCGGGCTCTCGCAACTTAGACCGACCTAGGGGTCGTCCTCACCGGGCTATCGCAACTTAATGAGGGAACCAAACCCACAAACAAACTATCACCCACAAGAGAAAAGCAAGAAAAACAAGCATATGCACATACTAGTCATTCAAGTATTTCAACAAACATGTGATATGCATCAAACCAAGAGGAAACCCAAATCTTCCACAAACATCTCCAACAATCCCTTAATCATCCAATTAATACCCTAATCACCTTACTAACCCTAGCAAAGATCTACTCTAACATATCTACTCCCTCCGAGTTCCTATTATTGTCCCACTTTCCTTTTTGGGCTGAGTTTGATTTTTGTCCTACTTTCCTTTTAAGGCCATCAATGTGTGGTTCACAATTACTCTCTCATTTCTCTCTCTTCCTCCTTCTTTTTTCAACCACTCATTTCTCCTTCCTTATTTTTCACCCCAAAACCTTATGGGACAATAATAAGAACTCGGAGTGAGTATTCTATAACTAACAAGAACAAGATGAATCAACATAATAAAACAAAACAAACATATACAAACTAACAAGTATGAAGAACAAAACAATAAACAAGAACTAAAGATTCAAACTTGAATAATAAAACAAAGATTAAGAGAAAGGAAAAGAGATTATACCAAACTAGAAGATGAAAGGAAGAAAGAAACTTGCATAAATGGAAGAACCCAAAACAAACATCCAAGTTTGTCAAGCTTGGTGGAGATCTTGAGGAATTCCCAAATTACAAGCACTAATCTAAGATTAACGATAATCTAAAGACTACTCTACACTAATCTATGCTAAAACTATCTAGGGTTTAGTGTAATATCAAGAACATCAGCTTAACATAACAAGGGAAGGGTATATATAGGGTTTAAGAATGGAAGGAGGTGAAAGGAAGTAGGCGCGGGTGAGCTGCAGTCCATCCCGGTCGGGAAGGGGTGGTCCCGGTCGGGACGGGGTCGGTCCCGGTCGGGAAGCCATGCTCCCGGTCGGGATGGGCCCTGGACAGGAGCCTCCTCTTTTGTGCACCTCAACCGGGACCGGTTGAGGTCATACCCGTCGGGGATGAGTCTTGTAGGCCTCCAATAGGAACTTTTTTGTCCCTCCTTGCTTCTCATGGGTTTCTCGTCGATTCTCGGGACTCGGGATCGGGTCTCGGAGGCTCGGGATTGGGTCCCAAGGTCTCGGGGTCGATTCCAAGGCATCGGTTCATCGTTCCTTTACTCCGTTGGCTCCAAAATGTGTATGTATCGAGTCGGAATAGCTCCAACTCTTCCAAATCGGTCTCGGGAACCTGAAACGAACTAAAGGAAGCATAAGAAGCCCATAAATCGCTCCCAAGGAGCGATTCCACAAGGAAAAAGGGACCAAAACACTACAAAATAGGCACTACAAACTACACTTATTAACTCCCCCACACTTAACCCTTACTCGCCCTCGAGTAAGCACATACTATCTACTAAACTATCCGAGTGGGTATTAGCGCACCCTACGCCCCTTCAACTCACGCGAGTACACTTAGAGGAAAAGTGCACTCCGCAAGGCAAGTGGGGTCTTGCGACAAAACTGGGGATGCAACCGGACACAAGACACAAAAACAAACAAGCACATAAACAAACAAACCAACAACCAAACACAAAGTTGCACCCAAAGAAAAAAAAATACCACTTCCCTCTAAAAGCGGTGAAAGAAGCACCGGTTTAGGACTCGAGGCAAGTGACAACGTTCCCAAGCTAGCAATACAAACCAAGGTGAACTAAACCCTAATAGTATGACGATAAAGCAACAAAAACGTTGGTAACTTACCTAGGTCCTCCTAACTTTCTAAAAACGTACTACGGGACGATCGGTGGAGTGGAAAGTGAAGAACCACGGTGTTAGTCGACACTGTAGGTAAGTGTGACCCCGCCCCCTTCAGCGTGAGCCAAGAGGGTCGTCCCATGTCTAAAACCGCCTAACTAGTCCAAGTAAAAAGATGGAAATATGCAAAATGAGGGAAGACCGACTAATGCCTTTATCATCCTTCCTAGGGACTCGGTCCTTTGGTAGGCTCTTCACGGCAAAAGTCGAAAAAAGGCTTATTTTGAGAGGTAGGGGTTATTTTTGTGAATCGGGTTTTCTTTTGGCATTTTCTCTTTTCTTTTGCATTTTTTCTTTGTTTTGCCATGCCATTCTTTTTCTTCTTTTCTATTTTCTTTTTGGCTTTTGTGCCTTTTCTTTTTCTTCATTCTTTTCTTTCTTTCATTTTCTTTCTTTTTCTTTTCTTTGCCCTTTTGGCTTGATTTGGGTTTTTGGCATTTCTTTGTATGACAAGAAAGGGAGAATTCAACAAATTGCAACTTATTGTGTGGATATGTGTGGGAGTTAGGTAAATGGGTAAGTCGGGGGTCGCGATCCCTCTTCAAACCCACAAAAAAAGGGGGGGGACTTGGACTAGTCGAGCAATCCTAAACACGGTCACCTAAGGGACTAGACTCGGTAACCAAGGCCTTTTCACACCGTGGGTGGTCATAATGGTCAAAATGCAAATCCTGTAGTAAATCCCTAGTAAGCTAGGTGGACTCAAGGTAAAGGACCAACGAAATCATTGATTTAGGGTCATTCTACTAGACTAAAGTCCAAGACTCGATTTATACAACTAGGAAGGGAAAGTAAACACTCGCACACTAGCCTCTAAACCGGGTTTTCGAAAACTGTTTACACACGCGACACACAACAAAACACAAAACAAAGACACAACGAAAATGAAAGAAAAAGAGACAAAACAAAACGAAACAAAACAAAACAAGGAGAAACAACACATAAACAAAACAAACACCACCCCGATCTTCAAACAAGTCTCCAAATCCACCACAATCTTTACAAAGCTCCTCCCGAGCACACATCATCACAAATCTCCTCCAAACTCACAAGAAGCAAAGAGGGAAAAAGGGATGAAGAGATGTTACCGGAAGTCTTGAAAGCTCACCAAAGCTAACGGCGATTAAGCAACCTATAAGGAAAAAAGGGCGGCAAAACACGCACAACAAAACAAAAATACGACATAACGACAGAAAAAGGAAAAGACACAAAAGAAAATCTTTTTGTTTTTTGTGAATTTTTTCAAATTTTTAGGGTTTTTTGAAGAATTTTTCGAAAAACTAAGAAAACAAAACTAACGACGATAGAATATCTCTCCCCCACACTTAAACCGAGCCATGTCCTCATGCTCGATCGTAGTGTGCGGAGAGACAAAAGAAAAAGAAAAGAAACTACGAAAATAAAGCTAAAAATCAAAAATAAAGTGAAGAAAAGGGTAGAAGGTGCCCAGCCGGGGTGTAGTCAAGTCACCATTGGCCGAGACAAGAAAAGATATGGAAGGGGGAAGAAAAATAAATAAAAGGAAATAAAAGGAAATGGGAGGGGAGGGCTAGGTGTAATCAAGTCACCTAGCCCGGATTCCGCCTAAATTCGACTAAATCCAACAAAAAGGGGTGAAAAACTTGTAAATTTTGGATTTTGAAATGACTCTCGATGTAGTCACGTCATCAAGAGTCGGGAGCAACCATATACCAAGGCCTCGAAGGCCACCATGACACAAATATAAGGGGAAGGGGAGTAAACAAAGGAAAACAAGCAATAAAAGACGGAAAATAAAGAATAGTTGTCGTACCAATAGGATAGCAACTCACTCGCTCTATCGTCTCCAATGATCAATAAAGGCACTTTGCTTGTATTCATCATTGCTATCCCGCTTCGAACTTGATAAAACACATGGTAGAGGTAGTAATGGTGTGAGGGGAGTGGGATTCGATGTGAAACTCGGTGTAAAGGGAAGAGAAAAGAGGTGAGGGTATGTAAATGAAGTGTAATGGTCATATGACATGAGCAAGGATGGGTAGGGAGGTTGGGTGGGGATATACAATGGTTGGGTGGGCTCAAATGTCAAAGAAGAGGCCAAAAGAGGAGAAAAGAGACCATCTCGGTCGGGATGGATGGTCCCGATCGGGATGACACACCCGTCCCGGTCGGGATGACACTCCAGTAAGCTCGAATTTTGGTACCCTCATCCCGATCGGGATGACTCCTTCCCGGTCGGGATGGATCTTCTTGACCTCCAAAACCCCAAAAGCTTCACCGAATCTTCAAAAACCGACTTCCACACTCACGATCCAAGCTCTATCATTATCTACTCTCCTCTAGGAATCAATTTTCCTTCACACCTATCACAATAAACTCAATTACAAAATCAAATTCCCTCCCTCACATCGCTCATCAAAAATCCAAATAAACAAGAGTTCCACAAAGGCTAACAAATCCTAGAAACCAAACTATACAAACAAACATAAACACAAATACAAGCACAAAAGAAAAGGGAAAAGATATTTACACTAACTACTCTCACCAACAACGCCTCCATAGCCATCAAGAGCTCGGAGTAGTAAGTCAAATGCCTTAGCAACATCTTCATTGAAGCTCACATGGCCGAGCCTAGCCACTCCTAAGAGCTTCCAAGTCGGAGGGAAGAAGCGATCATCTTCATTATGCTCGGGGTTATTGTGATCTTCCGGGTCTTCGGAACCAACATAGCTACGACTCTTATGACCATCCGGTAGGTATAGTGGTCTAGAGTCGTGCTCGGTGTCATGATGTGGGAGATCACACCCTAGGGGTGTCGCTTCTTCTACGGGGTCGAGAGTGGAACTCTTTTCCACCGCCCGACAAGGATCCTCTTCACCAACCGTCTCACAAGACAAGGGACTAGGCATCGAGTGCGGTAGAGGAGGAGAAGGCATCAATTTTTCTTCATTGGAGGGTTTAGGATCCTCCAATTTCCCGTTCAAGGCAAGTTCCAAGGCATCTACTTCTTTTTCCCAAGTATTGCGCTCCTTTTCACTCACCTTGTCTATATGGCCTAGAGGAGGTATGTCTTCACTTGGCTTTGGATTGTCTAGTGGTTCATCACGAAGAAAATCGAGCAAATCCAATTTTATCGCCAATACATTGGCTCCCTAAGAGTTATCTCGAGAATCATGTTCACTCCCCTCCCCATTGTTGGCCCTTGAAGCTTCAACTTCCTCTATTCTCTCCCTATCTTCACCACCCAAGCAACACTCAACAATGGTCTCTTGATCGACCCTCTCTTCTTCATTTGTAGCTTCAAGGTTGGGTTGACTTTCTTGTGGAGGCACCCGACCTTCTTGCCCAAATGAACCTTCCTCAACATGTAGTGGAGCTCGAGTGGCCAACATCGTGATATGAGCCATGAGTGCATTGATGCGAGCATCTTGCACCTCTATTTGGGCCTTGAACTCCTCCCTAACCCCTTGTATTTGAGTCAACATCAATTGTTGACCCTTTTGCAATAACATCATCATCTCATGTTGGCTCCCTTGTGTTTGGACCAACATTTGACAAGTTTCAAAGTTAGGGATATTTGGTTGTGGGTTATGTGAGGGTGTTTGGTAGTTGTTAGGATGTGGGAATGATCCTTGACAACTTTCTTGGTAACCATAAGAAGAGGGTTCATAAGATTGTTGATGAGGTTGATATGGTTGGGAAAGTTGTGGGTTTTGGTAATTCGCCCCATAGTTGTCCCGTGATGATTGATGGTAGCTTGGACGCGCCATGTCCATAACGTTGCTTTGGTACCTAGGATGAGCTAGAAGCACTTGAGCAAACGTTAGTATCCTAGTGCTTTTGAGGCACTAGGAAGGGAGAGTAACACACAAGAAGAAAAACGGAGATACACAAGGAGAAGAGAACACAAAAATCAAGAACAAAGTCCAAAACTAAGCAAACAAAAGTCTAAAATACGCCGTCCCCGGCAACGGCGCCAATTTGATGGGTGGGATTTGTCGCGAATCCCAACCGTAAAAAAAACCGGCAAAACCTAACTAGGGTAGCTAGGGTAAGTCGGGTCGAATCCACAGGGACGGGAGGTTGGACTAGGGTATGCTACGGTCTAGGACTAGGTTCGAGACAAGCTATTCTAAGGAGGGGGAGACTAGGACTAAGCTAGGTATAAAGCAAGAAAACAATCAAAGGAAACGAGCTAGGATTAGGTCGGGGTCAAAGGGGTAATGGAATGGTCAAGGGAGAACTAGAGTGAAGGATGTATTAGGGTAATCTAGGTAATGTCCGGGCTCTTGCAACTTAGACTCACCTAGAGGTTCCACCTAAAACCCACCTTGGCGACACAAACGACAAACGGGGTTACTAGCGTGATATCGGGGCCTAGGTCGCATCCGGGCTCTAGCAACTTAGACCGACCTAGGGGTCGTCCTCACCGGGCTCTCGCAACTTAATGAGGGAACCAAACCCACAAACAAACTATCACCCACAAGAGAAAAGTAAGAAAAACAAGCATATGCACATACTAGTCATTCAAGCATTTCAACAAACATGTGATATGCATCAAACCAAGAGGAAACCCAAATTTTCCACCAACATCTCCAACAATCCCTTAATCATCCAATTAACACCCTAATCACCTTACTAACCCTAGCAAAGATCTACTCTAACATATCTATTCTATAACTAACAAGAACAAGATGAATCAACATAATAAAACAAAACAAACATATACAAACTAACAAGTATGAAGAACAAAACAATAAACAAGAACTAAAGATTCAAACTTGAATAATAAAACAAAGATTAAGAGAAAGGAAAAGAGATTATACCAAACTAGAAGATGAAAGGAAGAAAGAAACTTTCATAAATGGAAGAACCCAAAACAAACATCCAAGTTTGTCAAGCTTGGTGGAGATCTTGAGGAATTCCCAAATGACAAGCACTAATCTAAGATTAACGATAATCTAAAGACTACTCTACACTAATCTATGCTAAAACTATCTAGGGTTTAGTGTAATATCAAGAACATCAGCTTAACATAACAAGGGAAGGGTATATATAGGGTTTAAGAATGGAAGGAGGTGAAAGGAAGTAGGCGCGGGTGAGCTGCAGTCCATCCCGGTCGGGAAGGGGTGGTCCCGGTCGGGACGGGGTCGGTCCCGGTCGGGAATCCATGCTCCCGGTCGGGATGGGCCCTAGACAGGAGCCACCTCTTTTGTGCACCTCAACCGGGACCGGTTAAGGCCATACCCGTCGGGGTTGAGTCTTGTAGGCCTCCAATAGGAACTTTTTGGTCCCTCCTTGCTTCTCATGGGTTTCCCGTCGATTCTCGGGACTCGGGATCGGGTCTCGGAGGCTCGGGATTAGGTCCCAAGGTCTCGGGGTCGATTCCAAGGCATGGAGTCATCGTTCCTTTACTCCGTTGGCTCCAAAATGTGTATGTATCGAGTCGGAATCGCTCTAACTCTTCCAAATCGGTCTCGGGAACCTGAAACGAACTAAAGGAAGCATAAGAAGCCCATAAATCGCTCCCAAGGAGCGATTCCACAAGGAAAAAGGGACCAAAACACTACAAAATAGGCACTACAAACTACACTTATCAATTTCCAAAAGCCTCTTGCTCTCCCACCGCCGACTCAGCCTCTTGATATCCTTCCTCCACCACCTGTGACTCCAGCTTCGGTTCCTAGCGAATATCAGGAATTGAAGAGTATGATGCAATCTCTTATGATTCAGATGCAAAAAAGTGACCAATCCAAAGATGCACAAATCAAGATGTTGGAGACACAGGTAGCGCAGCTTGCCACGAATCAGTCAACTAGGCAACCAGGTACACTACCGTCACAGCCGAAAAAACCGTACGATACGGCCAACGCGATTCAGCTTCGTAGCGGCCTTACTTATGACGAGCCCAATATGCCTAGTTACAACGATTGTGTTAAGGATGTAATTGATAATGTATCATTAAAAACTGCTGAAACTGTTGTGAATGATGAACTGGTCAATAATAGTCGACCGACTATTTCGGATAGTCGACCGACTATCATTGATGCATTATCAGGAAGTGCAAGTGAGGACAAAAATAGTCGACCGAATATTGATAATGGTCGACCGACAATTATTAATAGTCGACCGACTAGTCCTGATAGTCGACCGACTATTCCATAGTTGGAATCTAGATCCGAGACGGTTGCTACTGAAAAGACGTCTTCTACTGAAGTGGAAACAAGTGTTTTACAAGATAAAGCAGCTGAACAGGTCGAAATTCAAGTTTCTTTTCCTAGCCAGTTAAAGAATAAGAAGATCGAGAATCAGTTCAGTAAGTTTATGGAGGTCGTCAAGAATCTCCAGGTAACCGTTCCTTTCACGGAATCAATTACTCAAGTACCCTCTTATGCGAAATTTATGAAAGATATTTTGACCCGTAAGAGGAACTTTAATGAACATGAGACAATTGCTTTTACTGCTGAGTGTAGTGCTCTAATCCAAAGTAAGTCTCCACCCAAACTAAAAGACCTGGATAGTTTTTCTATACCATGCACCATAGGTACCCATGTGATTGATAAAGCTTTATGCGATTTGGGTGCAAGTGTCGGTGTTATGCCCTATTCAGTTTGCGAGAAACTGAATATGGGTCAGCTTAAAGTCACAAGTGTGACTCTTCAAATGGCTGACAGGTCAGTAAAACGTCCCCTAGGAGTCTTAGAGGATGTCCCCGTTAGGATAGGTAAATTCTTTATACCTGTCGATTTTATTGTCCTAGATATGGCTGAGGATACCCAAATTCCTATAATTTTGGGTAGGTCGTTTCTACATACTGCGGGGGCCATAATAGATGTCAAGCACGGACGCTTGACTCTAGAGGTGGGGGACGATAAAGTGACCTTTAACTTGGCTATCACATTAGCTAAGCCTATGATTGAGGATACTTGTTATGCACTAGATATTATTGATGAAGTTATTCTTGATGTTTGTACGGGTTCCCTGAGTAAGGACCCGCTCGAGGCTTTGACATGTTTAGACACTTGCGCAGGTAATAAGACTAAGGATGATGTTGTGTGGGATATTTTAGGAAATACACAGAAAACTGACGAGCATTGACGAAGAAGTGGTGAATAGGTTGGTGGATACTTCTTATGCTGTAGAGATACCCAAACCGACCTGAAACCTCTTCCGTCTCATCTCAAGTATGTATTTCTAGACGATTCTGAGTCTTATCTTCTCATCGTAAGTAATAAATTAGATGAGAACCAACTTTCTGCTTTGTTGGTCGTTCTTAAGAAGAACAAGAATGCATTAGGTTACAGTCTAGATGACCTTAAGGGAATTAGTCCCGATATTTGCATGCATCGAATTGAACTTGAAGAGGATCGCCGACCTGTTAGATAGGGTTAACGTAAGTTGAACCCAAAAATGCAGGAAGTGGTAATGAAAGAAGTGATGAAGTTGTTAGATGCAGGTATAACTTATTCTGTCAGTCACTCTAAATGGGTGAGTCTTGTTCAGGTCGTCCCGAAGAAAGGCGGGACGACCGTGGTAAAAAACGATAAAAATGAATTAAGACCTACAAGAATTGTAACGGGATGGCGGATGTGCATTGACTATAAACAATTAAATGCCGCCACAAAAAAAAGATCACTTCCCTCTTCCATTTATCGATCAAATGGTAGAAAGCACTACAACAAAATAGCGTTTCCGTGACGATTATTTCGTAGCGATTGGAAAATCAACATAACTATTACATAATTACTTAGCAGTCGACACTAATAAATGATTGGAATTACAAAACCTAAATAAACCAGTACTAAGAGCATGTACAATGGAGAGGATTTACCCTCCTCTTAGCACTCTCTTTCTTCTAAGAGGATGTCCTCTCCATTGTGGGATCAATAGGGAATGTCCTCTTGTTTAAAGGAAGATGAGTACTTCCTCTAATTTTAGAGGATTTTTAACTTTGACCCTTGTGCATGCTATCACATGCTATTGGTCACTTAATTAATTAAATTAAATAAAAAATAATATTAATCATTAAATAATTAAAATAAATAATAAGAAAAGTAAAAAACACAATACCATTGAAAAAAATTGAAAAACGCAGTACATAACAAGATATAATAGAAAAGATTGAATCTTTCGAGAGCTGCTCTGGCGATTTGGTGAGATTGCGCGATCCCAGGGTTTTGTCCGGCCGTTTTCAGGCGTTTCGACGGCGGTGATTCCGGCAGACGGTTTCTCCGGCCCGTGGAATGATGAGGAAGAGAGAGCGTCCAGTTGTGAAGGGCCCTAAGCCGGTTACTAGGGCTGCGAAAGTAGAGTTGCTTCGTAAGACTGCTTCGAAATCGCGTATTGATCCGAAAGACAATCTTTTTGATCAATCGCAAGAAATCGCCTCTGAGAAGAATAAGATTGACGACATTCCGGGTCTGAACCTAGACTCCGATTCGGACTTCGACGTGGATTCTTCGTTTGTCCCCGAGACAAACGTGGTGACTGAAACAGAGTCCTTTCCCGCGCTTGGTTGGAAACAGAGGGACGGCAAGCGTGTGGTGGACGTGGACGAAGAGGAGGAAATGCTGCGTTTTTCCGAGGATGATGTAGAAGAAGAAGTTGAGTATTGGAGCACTGCTGTGTATTGCTTTATTATGGGTGCGAATCCACCATGGGAGGTTGTGGAAGGGTTCGTGCGGCGCATTTGGAAGGCCCACTCGATAGACAAAATTTCTTTTCTACCGAATGGGATCTTCATTGTGAGGTTTAAAGAGAAAGAGTCAAAGGTACAAGTTCTTAATCATGGTTTCTATATGTTTGATAACAAACCTTTAATTGTTAAGGAATGGACTTCGGATGCTAAACTTGATAAGGAGGATGTGCAAGAGGTTCCTATGTGGGTACAACTGCATGACCTTCCTTTGAAGTTCTGGGGTCGGTGTCTCCTTAGGGTTGCTTCTCTAGTTGGGTCATATATTAAGTCTGACTTAGCTACGGAGGAACGAACTAGGTTGGGGTATGCGAGAATGATGGTGTTGGTCAAATTGGGACAAAAATTTAAGAATTCGGTTCGTTTTTTGGATGAACATGGCTTTGTTGTTGAGGTCCAAGTTAAGTACGAATGGAAACCTATTTGGTGTTTCAAATGTAAAGGCTATGGACATGAAATGAGTGAGTGTAGGATGGAGGAGTTGAGAAAGGTGAGATTGGATGCTAAAAAGAAAAAGGAGGCTGAGGCTGCCCGTAAGCAACCTGTGAAGGCTGCTGCTACGTCGAAGAATGTGGCTGTTTCGAAGGCAGCTGCTGGTTCGAAGGATGCTCCGCCTGAGAAGCAGCAGGCTCATCTTCATATTGTGTCGAGGAAGGACCCGGTTGTCCACCCGGGAATATCCTTTGCGGACATGGTAAAAGGCTCGCCGAGTAAGGGGATGGTCGTGGAAAAGGAAGGGGTAGGACTGGAGTTGGTTGTCCATGGTAGTACATAATATTGGGTTTTGGAATGTGCGCGGCATGTGTAATATAAATAAGCAGCGCACTATTTGTGAGTTTATCGGGAAGCAGCAAGTAGATGTTTTCGGTTTGCTTGAAACTAAAATAAAGAATAAGGCTTATGCGGAAGTTCAAAGGAATGTTTTCAATGAATGGAGCATAACTACAAATAATCATTGTTATGAAGGTGGTCGGGTTTGGCTTTTGTGGAAGCATGAGAAAGTCAACCTGACGATCTTGGGTTACAGTAATCAGAGTATACACGTTCGAGTTTCTTTGAGCTCTGGGAAGGATTATCTGCTTACTTTTGTGTATGCTTTTAATTCAGCTGATGACAGGCTGGAACTCTAGCGGAGGCTTGAGACTTATGCCTTTAGTGGTCCGTGGATCATACTTGGCGATTTTATTTGTGTGATAGATTCTAGTGAAAGGCTTGGGGGTTCGTCTCCGGAAGAGGCGATGGCTCAATTCCGAGACTGTATCGCGAACTGTGATGTTTGTGACCTTAAAGCAAGTGGGTCATGGTTTACTTGGAATAACAAGCACAAGGTGGCGGAGACTAGAGTGTATAGTAGCATTGACCGGTGCCTGGTTAATGAGGAGATGATGACGCTCTTCCCTAATGGTTTCGCTAATTTTATGCCGGAAGGTACGTTTGATCATTGCCCGTGTATAGTTCAATTAGAACTCCCACCGGTAAGGAAGAATCGTAGCTTTAAGTACATGAATGAGTGGAGCCGGGCTCCCGACTTTAGCAAATGTGTGAAGTACTCTTGGGATAAATCGATTAGCGGTACTATGATGTTTCAAGTTGTGAGCAAACTTCGAGATTTGAAAAGGCCGCTGAAAATTCTGAACTCGGAGTGCTTCTCGGACATTGAAAATCAGTGTGTGCAAGCGGAGTTAAAACTTAATCAGCTGCAGGTTGCTATTCGGTCGGACAGAACAGCATCGTTATTGCAGGATGAAGCCAATCTGAACGAGCAGGTGCGCGCTCTGCAGGCTGCTCGTGCAGATTTCTGGGCTCAGAAGGCGAAACAACGCTGGGTTAGGGATGGGGACGTGAACTCGGCTTTCTTTCATGGAATTCTGAGAGCTCGTCGGGCTCGGAATGCTATTGTGGGTATCAAAGATGAAGCGGGCAGCTACTGTGACAGTAAGGCTGCTGTTGAGCACGCGTTTCTAGAGTACTATACCAAGTTGCTGGGCGAATCGCGTGATACGGAGCCGGTAAATATTGGTCTAGTGAGGCGTGGCAATACGTGTTCTGAGGAACACAAATCTTTTTTGTCTTCCATTATTTCTGAGGACGAAGTCAAGCGTGCGTTGTTTTCTATTCCTCGAGACAAGGCTCCTAGGCCCGATGGGTTCACGAGTCAGTTCTTTATTGATTCGTGGGAGATCGTGGGAGCTGATATTGTTCGTGCCATTCAGGACTTCTTCGTCTCAGGTAAGCTTCTTAAACAGCTGAACTGTACTAATGTCGTCCTGATACCAAAGGTGAATAGACCCCAGTCTGTGAAAGAATTCAGGCCAATTGCCTGCTGCAACGTCTTGTACAAATGTATTGCTAAAATTATTTGCACGAGATTAGCGCGGGTCTTGACTCAGATAATTTCCCCTGTTCAAGGGGGTTTTATCGAAGGAAGGAGTATCTTGGAGAGTGTGCTGATTTGTCAGGATTTGGTCCGGATGTATGGGAGGGGACGTGTGTCACCTAGATGCTTGTTTAAGGTGGATATCCATAAAGCCTATGATAGTGTGGAATGGAAATTTTTGGATCAAATGCTTTATGCATTAGATTTCCCGGATCATTTCAGAGCCTTGATTATGGAGTGTGTTCAATCGGTCTCATATACTTTATGTGCTAATGGGGATGGGTTTGGGTTTTTTCGTGGTAAGCGGGGACTGAGACAAGGGGATCCGATGTCTCCTCTGCTATTCACGATTTGCATGGAGTATTTTTCTCGCATTTTGACCTTTGGTATGATGGGGAAAAATTTCAAATATCATCCTAAATGTGGGCCTTTAAAGCTTAGTCATTTACTGTTTGCGGATGACCTGCTCCTGTTTTGTAAGGGGGAGACTGAGTCCATGGAGCTGCTTTGGAAGGCTTTTTCTACCTTTAGCAGAGCTTCGGGGTTGAGTATCAGTGTGGGCAAATCTCACGCTTATTTCGCTGGAGTTGATGTTGATAGGAAGGAGGCTATTTTGCAGTTTTCTGGATGTGTGGAAGGTACTTTGCCTTTCAGATATCTAGGACTCCCTATCCAGAGCACTCATTTGGGTAAGACTGATTGTGACACTCTGTTAGGCCGGATTGTTTCGAGGATTACTACCATTGGAGCTCGGAAACTTTCTTATGCAGGCAGGCTGACTTTGGTTCAGGCTGTGCTGTCTCAGCTGCATAATTATTGGGCCATGGTTTTTATTATACCTAAATTTGTTATGGCTCGGATCGTGTCTTTATGTCGTAATTTTCTGTGGGATGGCGGTGTGGAGGGCACGAAAAGAGCCTTAGTGAGTTGGGACTATATTTGCCGGCCTAAAGAAGAAGGAGGGTTGGGGCTGCGAGACCTCTACCTGTGGAATGAGACTGCGGTTGCTAAATTGGCTTCTTAGGTGTTTGACCAACCGGATCACTTATGGGTTAGGTGGGTTAACAGCATTTATCTGAGAGGTTCGGTTTGGCGCGATTATCAGCCCCATGCTGATGTTACGTGGGCTTGGAAGAAGATATGTCAGGCTAAAGAGAAGATAAAGCACTTATTTGTGGACGGGCTATGGCATGGTACCTCGCCGCAATACTCCATTACGCGCGCCTATGAGACCTTACGGGTTCATCATCTGAAGGTTGATTGGGGTAGGCTCGTCTGGAATACTTGGAGTTTCCCGAGACACAGCTTCATTTCTTGGCTTGTGTTCAAAGGGGCTCTAAGTACTAGAGTGAAACTTTTGAGAATTGGGATCTCAGACTCCGACCTTTGCTACTTTTGTGACTCACAGGCTGAGACCTTTGAACACCTATTTTTTGGGTGTTGCTGGAGCTCTAGAGTTATTGATATTCTTAGCAGGTGGGTGAAGAAACGAATACCTACTTCGGGAGGATTGGTTTGGGCTACTAAGAAGAGAGGCACTAAATTCCAGTGCAATATTCTTTGCGCTATGATTAATGCGACGATTTATCATATTTGGAGACATCGGAATATTTGCAGAATTGAGGGAGTTGTTCGGCGACCTGATTGTGTTGCGAATATGATTAAGTTGGATGTTAGAAGTCGAATTATGTGTAAGATCAAATACCCTATTAGTGCTCGAGACAGTCAATGGCTACATAATTTGATGTAGACATTATTTGTATATTGGACACACATATATATATATACTTACCTTTTACCAAAAAAAAATTAATAAGAAAAGTAATTAAGAGGATCCTCTCTATTGTGGAATAAAATTGGAGAAGAAAAAATGGAGAAGATGAAGATAGTGGAAAATGAGGTGGATGAAACATAAGATGATATGTCAAAAATATAGAATAAAAGAGAAAAAATATTTTTTTGGTAACAAACGCCCAACTTCTCTCTCTAAACCAAATCCTCCAACTTCTCTCTAAAACAAATCTCACCTAACCCTACTTCTCCAGCCGCCACCCTCCTGCTCCCCTCTTCTCAACTTCGATCTCCACCGCTGGCCGGGGATTGGGTCGTTTCTTGACCCATCTCCGGCCAGTGATCCACCTACTCTCCTCTGTTGGTCCTTCAACTCCCCTCACAGTTCGTCTGAGCGTCACCGACAAGGTTTCTCCCCCGCCGCCTCTATCACTACCGCCGAAGACAGATCTTGGTGGCTCTTGTCTTTTTTGGTTTTCTCTTTTCCCTTTGCTCATCCCCTTGTCTGTGGTTGCCTCCTGTCGGTGAGTGTTCCCCCCTCCCCTCGCCCCCTCCCCCACTC
This sequence comes from Agrostemma githago, assembly GCA_958450325.1. Lineage (NCBI taxonomy): Eukaryota > Viridiplantae > Streptophyta > Magnoliopsida > Caryophyllales > Caryophyllaceae > Agrostemma > Agrostemma githago. The sequence continues at coordinate 20,548,745 of OY288250.1, forward strand.
TCTGATAGTCGGTTTCGCTAGATATGGGTCGGGTGGTTCTGTTGTTGTTTTTTTCTTGATGGTTTCTGAAGGTTTCCCCCCTCCCCTCGCCCCCCTCCCCACCTTCTTGAACCGTCTTGTCTTGGTTTTGTGGTGCTCCTTGTTGTTCACCCTCTATGTCTGGCTTTGACTCTAGTCGGAGAGTGTTTCCCCCTCCCCTCGCCCCCCTCCCCCACTTTCCGATGACCGAGTTTGGTTAGCCCTAGGTTGGGTGTTTTCTGCTTTTTGGTCTACAGAAGGTTTCCCCCCTCCCCTCGCCCCCCTCCCCACCTTCTGCCCCTGTCTTTTTCGGTTGTCTTTTTTTGTGGTCTGGTTTTGGGTCTCCTTGTCATCTCTTGTTGGCGGTTTGGTTTGTTGGTATTGTGGGTGGGAAACTTTCAGTGTTCGACGTTCTTGCGGCTGTGTGTGTGGAACTTGCTTTCGATTAATGGGCGGAGTCGGTAGTCGGATTTGGTGAGATTGACGTTTTGAGAGATGGAGTTTTGGGTGGCTATTTCCTTTATGATCCCAGTTCGCTTAGCCCTCTCGTTCTTGTTAGTGTTTTCCAGTAGTTTCACGTTCCATGCCTCCATTGTTCCTCTCTATAGGATCACTTGTTGGGTTGTTAAAATTAGCAACTTGGTTGAAGGGCTATACTTGTTCTCGTGTTTTTCTGCCTTGGATTGTCTAAACTGTTGGGTTTATGGTCACCTAGATGGGTTACCCAAGTGTAGGAGTTTTATCTCCATTGCTGGATGGACTTCTCGTCTTTCCATGCTTCTTTTCTTTCTACGTTCCTGCAACGTAAGTACACTTGGTGTTTGTCAGCTCGGTTTCCGTAAGTTTCGACAGCCTACGCTGGTCCGTGGTGAGGATAACACTAGCTCAAGCACTCACGGCCAATCTTCCGTTTACAACAATCAAGCCAGATGGAGGGTGGAGCTTAGGTTTTTAGTTTTTCTGTATTACTTCTGTTCCTTCAGAAGTATTTGTAATGTTGTTTTTCTGAACTCTAGTATGTGTAATGTTTCATAAATAAATAAAGTCTTCCTCTTGCCCAAAAAAAAAAAAAAAAAAACACTTTGAAAAATGAAAATAACCCACACTGTTATGGATTTACGGAGAACAAAACAATTCATCTCCCCCGAAGAATACCGTAATATAGTAGTTATACCAAATTATTCATGAAATATCCGTCCTCCTCCAAACTCCATTGCGAAAAGCAGGCCGGTCGTTAACCTCCTTCGCCAACCGCAGTAGCAATGTTCGTCATTCTTTCTGGTCTGTTTTGACCCTCTTTTGTATGATTCGAAATCTTTTTTTTTTTTGCTTAATTTTGTAACATGATACTCATCTAATTTATTTGCTTATGGAATTATCAACATTTATTCATCTAATTTAAAATTAGTTGCGAATGAAATTGAGAAAACTGAATATGTCTCATTTTACATTAGGGTTTATATCGATTTGGGAAATTTGGTCAGATTCAATTTAGGGTAATAGTTTATGGTGTAATTATTGTTATTAGCCAACATTGCTCCTCTTTGTTTTTCTTCTGGATCCTTCCTTTTCGTCCTATTATTATCGAAATCGATTTTTCTATTATTTTGGATCATGTACTTGTTTCGGTATCATGTACGTGTTTCAATATTAATGAGCTTATATTTATTTTGAGTTGGGAATTCTGGGTAAAATCGAAGTTAGGGTTCATTTTCGGTGTGATAGTTGCGATAAGTTACTGTAAATTGGTCGTGTCAATTGCTAGGATTAATATTAGTGTTTGTGGTGGAACATTTAATTTTAGCAGTAGGGTGTGTATACTACGTTGTAGTTATATTAGGTCAACAATCAAATAGGTTGATTAATTGATTGACTTTTTTTGGTTAATGGTAAGTATATATTTATATTAAATGGCAAATAGTGACTGCTACATCAATACCTGCATTGTGTACTGCTCTAGAGCCAAAAACAGTTCTCTATAACAGTTTAGGCAAATAATATATCAATCGACTCTTTATCCCGAGGACTAAGTGGATCCTTTACATTCTTATGAGTATAATTCCTAATTTCATATTCTATAATACTAAACTAATGCTTCGGGTCTCATCAATACTTGTTCAATCTGACAATTATTCTTGTATCTCCAAATATGATACATGGTCGCACTAATCATAACATTAATAATTCCTTGTTTCAGCCTTGTACCATTTATTCTCCTTCTCCAATTAAGTGTCATCTACTATGGAATAGCAGACCTGCGTGCTCTACTCCTGAATCAGTATAATAACCTTACCGCTGTAAATGCAACCGCAGAACAGATGCACTCTAGTTTCTATGTTGCTGCTACTTGATTGACTTTACGTTAAATAAATTTTGGTTAGGCTCAAGTTTGGGCTATTTTCTAGCCATGTTCATACAATCGTACTCTTGATAATCTTTGGAATTAAGGTCTTTTTTTACATGTCTCATAATTCTATTCATGTATACAACATATCATTTTCTCGAGCAATGATTGCAGGTACAATTACTTTAATTTTACAGCAATTAAAGTAGTACCATCCTTGGAAAATTAAGGCATTTTGGCCTATATATATACACACACACATCCAGACATTTAATAAAAATATGAGAAATTACTTTTCTCAAACTTTCAATAAAGTACTCTTATAATATATCTTAGACCTTTATATATGGTGTGGCTACAAATTGGGTACTACTTTCATCGTCTGTCTAAGATTCTATGAATGCTTGAAAATGATGAGAAATTGCTGGTCTACTCTATTCCACCGTTCCATGCCTTGTAACCACCCAGTATGTCAAACATATTACGGAGTACTACTTAAATGAAATGAAATTATTGTTAAATAAATGATATTGATATTATTTTAAGATCTCAAATGGGTTGTTGCTCTATTTTCCTTCTGAAACCAGGTTCGAGATGAAGCAGTTATGAAGCTGCATCTAAAGACGGATATTATTGATGTAAATGATGTTGATCCTGAAGGAAACTACGCCCTACACTGGTGCCTTAAAACATCCAAACTCTCCAACTTTGACAAGATTCAGTATGATAGACATAACGTATCCACTTTTTTTGGGTATAAAGGTTACAAAGCGATTGAGGTTTTGTTTTTGGTTGCTATTCAGAATCCTTCTCGTTGTTCTGAAGCATGGCGCTAGAGTGAGAAAGAAAGATAATTATGGACTAACTTCATTTCATGTTGCCACTAGAAGTGGAAAATTGAGGCATTTGAGGTGCATTAATGCTTACTCATGATCAACGGTTACATTTTGAAACTTTTTTTTGGGTAAATGCTAAGTATATTAAATAGTTAACCAATCAAATACAGATTCATCAACTGTTTCCCATTGGAGATCAGGTGATGTTATAGATGTAATTTCTCAAGCCAAGTCCTATCTCTAGCACTTAGAGCTCTGCTATCCATTCTTGCATTGTGTATTTTTAGTTCTCATCTAATTAGGTCTGCTGTGGTCTGAGGTCTAATAACATGGTGCTCCATTCTTGTTAGGTTTCTTTGCTTCCATATGTGGTACATGGTCGCATTGATGACACTGTCGGTGATGACGTTCTCTAATCTAGTCCCTCTCATTCGGAACCTCCATTTAGGTGTTACAGCAGCTGTTAGAGGTATGAGATTAATTATAGTGTTTCAAGCACTGAATCACTTTTTACTGTTTATATTCACACTGGAAAAAAGGTGCTGCCAGTTTCTTCTCCCTCCCCGCAGATTCAGTATCAGTAATTTGTAGCTCGATATTTCACCCTCCTCTCGTCGTGTGATGTAGCATGCAGCTTAATAATCATGTTTTGAGTTTTCTTCTTTGTTGCCATGATTTTCAATTGTGGTCAGGATTTGAAGCTAAAGTGTATGGGAGAAACTCCCGGAAAGGGCCTATCGGCTCCGATTTTTTGAGTGGTATTATATGATTTTGTTTCTCGTAAGGAATGCAACATATGGAAGCAAAGAAACCTTTGTTAATAAGATTCATAGGTACATCTTATATTCGTTTTTTTAATAATGTTCGTACATTATGAATGATGTAGAACACTTTGTTCTATGTCACGGAGTATCCATGATTTGTTTTCCTTACACGCTAGAACTAGATAAATATACGGACTAACTTTGCAAATACTGTTCATTGTCTTTGTGTATTGCAGTGTCTTGAGGCAACGGGCTAGTTTATGCAATACATGAGTTCGAATGTTCGAGTTTAGCATTAGTGGTCGAAGACGTAGTAACTGTATTTTGGTTGTCAAAAACATCATTTTCACCTTTTTTTGGATTTTTTTGTGTTAATTTAACTTGGTCGTTGTCGGATATATTCCGTGTATAATATTTTGGATTTTACGAATAATATAAATTTACATCATTTTCTTCAATTGTACGTTTTCTTTTTAATTTTCGTATATCTTATCTAGTCTGTAGAGTAAAAAAATAACTGTGATATGCGATTTGTATAACTGCCCTTAGATGACATTTTATAGTACATTTCGCGTCGAATATAATTGTCACAATTGTCATTGGATGACATTTTCTTGTACTTATCGTATCGAATATAATTGTTACAATTGATATTAGATGGAGAGTATAAACCACTTACCGCATCGATAATAATCGACACTAAAATCGTCACTAAATCTCCTTTGCTTTCGCATCGATTTTAAGAAGTTAACCCAGCGAATAGATTATTCGCCAAGAAAGGCTATGGCAACGCCACCTACCACCTAGAATACACAATCGATGGGAAAACCTTTCACGTCGAATAGAATTGCCACAAAACACCAAAATAATCGCCGCGAAAAGGTTATTTTGTTGTAGTGAAGGTTAGCCTCACGTAAGTTTTTCAAAGTTGTATGATGGGGATATTCTATCTCCGAGTATATCGAGTCTATTATGGAGGTATTTATGAATGATTTCAGTGACTACGGTAGTAGTTTCACTGATTGTTTAACTAACCATGATAAAGTGATGCAGTGATGTATTGAGGTCAATCTAGTGCTGAATTGGGAGAAGTGCCATTTTATGGTCAACGAGGGAGTTGTCCTTGGGCACTTAGTATCAGATCGAGGCATCCAATTAGACAAAGCAAAGGTGCAAGTGGTCGAGCAGTTACCTCCTCCCGTTAACGTGAGGGGGGTTAGGAGTTTTCTTGGACACGCCGAATTTTATCGCCGGTTTATCAAAGATTTCTCTAAAACGCTAAACCACTTACACAATTGCTCTTTAAGGATGCCCCATTCATTTTTTCTGATGAATGTTTATCTGCTTGTAACAGGTTGAAGCAGGCTTTGGTCACATCTATTCAGGCCCCGGATTGGGAGTTACCGTTTGAAGTTATGTGCGACGCTAGTGACTACGCGGTCGGTGCGGTGTTGGGTCAAAGGAAGGAAAAGGCAGTAAATGCCATCTATTATGCGAGCCGAACTCTGGATGAGGCTCAGGTGAAGTATACTACGATGGAGAAGGAGCTTCTATCTAGCTGTGGTCTATGCATTAGAGAAATTTCGATCTTATTTAATAGGGTCGAAAGTCACAATTTATATGGACCATGCGGCTTTGAAGTACCTTCTCGCGAAGCAGGAAGCCAAACCGAGATTACTGCGATGGATCCTCCTACTTCAGGAATTCGACCTGGAGATAAAGGACAGAAAGGGTGCTGAAAATTCTGTAGCAGACCACCTTTCTAGATTTCCATTGCAGGACGGAGGCGATACTTTACCCATAGATGATTCTTTTCATAAGGATATTTTGATGGCTATTGGTATAATGGATACTCCATGGTATGCTGACTATGCTAATTTTCTTGTAGGTAAAATAATGCTACCTGATTTGTCATATCAACAGAAGAAGCGGTTCCTACATGATGTTCGGCAATATTTTTGGGACGATCCATATCTTTTCAAGGAGTGTGCCGACGGACTTTTTAGGCGATGCATTCCGCAATGGGAAACCAATGTCATCTTGGAAGCCTGTCACTCCTCGTCTTATGGTGGTCACCACGGTCCCGCTAGGACCGTGGCTAAGGTACTTCAGTCAGGTTTTTATTGGCCATCTTTGTTTTCTGATGCCAAGTCATTTTTTTCAGGATGTGATGCTTGTCAAAGGACGGGAAATATCTCCCTGAGGCATGAGATGCCTCAGGTCAGTATTTTGGAGGTAGAGATTTTCGATGTTTGGGGCATCGACTATCAAGGTCCCTTCTCGACAAGTCGAGGTAATAGGTACATTTTAGTAGCTGTGGACTACGTATCTAAGTGGGTAGAAGACGTTGCCTTGGTACATTGTGACGCTAAAACCGTCCTCCAACTTTTCAAGAAGATTATATTTCCACATTTTGGCGTCCCCCAACTCGTCATTAGTGATGGAGGTATGCACTTTAAAGAAAAACAACTTATTGTTTTATTGTCTAAATATGGTGTTATGCATCGTAGAGGTTTGGGGTATCATCCCCAAACTAGTAGACAGGTCGAAGTTTCCAACCGGGAGCTTAAGGACATTTTGGCTAAAGTTGTCTCCAAGCCAAGAAAAGATTGGAGACTGAAACTGGATGACACTCTGTGGGCATATAGGACCGCCTATAAGACATCAATTGGTACATCGCTTTATCGATTGGTTTATGGGAAGTTCTTCACTTACCCGTAGAATTGGAGCATAAAGCTTGGTGGGCCGTTAAAGAACTGAATTTTGACCCAAAATTGTGTGGTGAAATTCGACTTTTACAGCTAGATGACCTCGAGGAGTTCCGGATGAATGCCTACAATTATGCCCGTATCTACAAAGAGAAGACAAAAAGGTAGCACGATAAGCGTATCATTTCGAGGGAGTTTAAAGCAGGCGAAAATGTATTATTGTTTAATTCTTGTCTTCGTCTTTTTCCTGGAAAATTAAAATCCAGATGGTTCGGCCCCTATACGGTGATTTCGGTCTCTAAATTTGGGTCGGTCGAGCTTGAAAACTCTACCACGGGAAATCGCTTTAAATTCAAAGGTCACCAAATTAAGCACTACCACGAGAAAGATGAGACAGGAGGAGAAGTCGAGGTTTTGTACCTCGAAACAGTCACCAACTGAGCAAGGTGACTACGGTCGTGCGGGACCTTAAACCAGCGCTGACCGGGAGGCAACCCGGGTTGTAAAACATTTGTACCTGCATTTAGTTAGTTAGAGCATAACTAATTTTCTGCATTGTAATTTCTGTGCGGGTGAGAACGAGAGTCTAAAGGCTGAAATTAAGTTTTTGCAGAGAAACAGGCTGCTGACGGAAAACTGGAATGGGTCAACAATAGTCGACCGACTATTTTTTTAGTCATCCGACTATTTTTATTGTCGGTTGACTATTGTTATTGTTTGTCGACAATTCTGGCCAAATTTGCGCACCCTGGCTGACTATTTCCGTTGCATAAGTCGTATTTTTCTCTCCTTCTCTATTACTTCAGTTCATTACTTTGAAAAAAAAAAAATTACCCTTAAACCCTATTCTCTGTCTCACTCCTCCCACCTACCTCCATTCTTAACTTCATCTTCTACCCATCAATCTTTATCGTCAACCCCTACCCATCTTCTTCTCTCCATCACTATTTTCATTAATCTTTTCATCCTTGCTATTTTCTTGTCTTTATTGAAGTTGTAACTACTTTCCAACCATTCAAGTAACTTTCCTTGTGTTTTTCCTTTTTCCGTCTGCGCTATCTAGAGTTCGCCGGAAGTCGTCGACCATCAGAATAGTCGGACCACTATTCTGATTGTTGGACGACGGTTCTGATTGTCGGACGACCATTGCGATAGTCGGACGACTATCGATTTTTGTCGGGCAATTTTCGCGAATTTATGGGTTTCATTCACGATTTTTAAGGGGCTATTTCAGACTTTGATTTCAGATTCTGGCTTAGTTTTGTCTCAGATTTCTGTTATTGCTCATTTCTCTACCCAAATTAATTGATTTCTTTCACATTATCATGTTTTTACCCAAATTTCAGTTATAGAATTAGGGTTTTGATTTCCATCAATTTGGGGATTTTTGTTTGAGTAGCACACTAGTCTGATTTTTGTTGTTTCAGGTCGAAATGGATGCAAGGAAAAGACAACGTCGGGGAAGCACGAGGCGTCGGGTCGATCACAGTCAGGAGTCCGAACCAACTCAGGTTGTCGTTCCCTATGCTGAGTAGAATGTACCGGAGTACCCCGACGTTTGGTTCACGTAGGAAGATCAGCGGGAACGGTTCGTACGATTGGCAGCTACTAAGGTAGTCCCGATACTGTTTTTAGACCGTGAGGTCTTGAACATGTTGGGTATTTATCCTACTGTTGTTCACTTACTGAATGGTACTGGTATGAGCGGGCTTATTTACATGCTTGAATTCACATATAAGAGTCTGACTCTAGAGTTTTTTAGTAGTTTTAACTTCTTTAGTGACATGAATTGGGACACACCTTGCATTTTTTTAGACTCTTTAACACGAGTTTTTCTAGGACCGTTCGCGAGTTCGGTCAGCTTTTGGGTGTCACTGGCGAAGGGGACTCGATACTTCCCCCTCGCCGTCTAGCCAACGAAATATGGTCTTGTATTTCTTATCGTAATACGGGTCGTAAGCGGGGCAATGAAGTCCACCACCCGACCATCCGATACTGGCTTCGTCTGTTAGAGTGCATAATTTACGGACGTACAGAGCCGAACAATGTTAATGTCGATGAGTTGGAAAGTCTAGCCGGCTATCTTAACATCGACAGCGAGCGGCCATATGTCACGAATGTGGCCGCCCTTGTTGCCCACCATTTTCAACATATCGGAAATGGGCTTCTAGCTGTCATTCATTGTGGGGGTCTCGTCTCCCACATTGGTCGTCAACTATTTCCGGAATTCCTGTGCGTAGGGGTGTCAACGATCAGAGCCGGCTCGTAGAGCCCTCGGAATCGGCTCGGTCAAAGCTCGGCTCTAGCTCGGTCAAAACGAGCTCGAGCTCGGTCAAAACGAGCTCGAGCTCGAGCCAAGCTTGTTCAAATCCGAGCCGAACCCGAGCTCAGTAAGGCTCGGCTCGGAAGCTCGTTTGGGCTTATTTTTTTAGTTTCTTACATTATAAGTTTAATAATTTTAAATTCTAATAATTCAAAATACATGTTTATTTGATATTTATAATTACTATACTTTAAAATTATGTAACAATATTTTGTTGTCTTTTAAAAAAGTTACTTTCAGTTATATATATTTATAAAGCGATGACAAATATAAAGGTAAACGAGCTTGATACGAGCTCGAGCCGAGCTCGAACTTTTTACGAGCCGAGCTCGAGCTTCAATTTTTTTAGCTCGACGAGCTTCGAGCCGAGCCCGAGCTCGAGTTCAAATTTACGAGCCGAACCCGAGCCCACCCGAGCTCGAGCTCAGATCGGCTCGTTTACACCCCTACCTATGCGGGAAGGAACCTATAGGACACGATTTTCCACCTGCCATGCGACTCGATAGTCGCCTTTTGAAATTTTCTGTCCTTAGGGGTCTTCATTAGCTAGGTCCAAAATTGCGTTGGCGCATAGCAAAGGATGACTCGATTATCCTCCCTTACAATCTACCACCTCTCACTCCCTTCCCCCAGCTCCCCTTTGGTCCTGACAGGGACCCTCCACCGTATCCCTCCTATTTGCTATCACTTAGGAGGGATCTTCAGACCGCCACACACTTCACACCCAAGACGGGCGGACCGTCTCGGCCACCTCTACAATCTCTAGAAGCCAGTCGATCGACCATCCGCGCATCACATACACCCTCTTTTGCAGCTGGGCCTTCAGATCCACCACCACGTCCTCCTTATGCATTTCCGTACACTGATTATTCTAACATGCCTGCATTTCTGGCCCACTTCGTTCCTGCTCCACCATATGTTCCACCTCCAATCATCAACCAAGTGGCGGTCCCTGGAATGGTTAATGAGTTGTGCCAGCTGATAGCCATGGTACAGCTAAATCAGGCCATTTACGACTTTCCGCTTTACGACAATTCAGTGGAACTCGGTCAGATACCTCCTGAAGCTTGGCACCCAACTTACTACACCTATCCCGAGGGAGGTTATGATAACAATGACCAAAATGAGGATATGGTTGATAACGAGGAAAACGATGAGGAGGGAGATGACGACGATGGGGATAGCGATAGTGGAAGTGGTAGTGGCGAGGAAAGCGGTGACGAGAGCTCCGATTAAGAAGGTTTGGGAGGTCTCCATTTGTATATATCTTGTAAGTAGTTCTTTCTTTTTCTTTTTGCACTTCCATTGTTTTGCATTTCTTCCCCATATTTATTGTTGCCTCTTATTGTTTGCTGTACACAATGAGGGCATTGTGTGATTTGGTTTGGGAAGGGTATGCATTTTTCTGTTTTCATCCATCTGCATATTTCTTGCATTTCCGCATGCATAAAAAAATATTTTAAAAAAATCAAAAATATGTTTTTGCATTTAGTTGAGTTGGAATGCTATGTAGCGATGATGATAATGCTTCTATGTCTTCATTTAGTTGCTTATACTCGTGCGCCGTTATAGTTTTTGTATATAATTACATGCGATATTCTTGCATCTTTGGTTAACGGTACTGAATGAATAAACTTGATTCATTGTTGGCAAACTACTCGGATTTGTAAGGATTTAGAAGCCTTAAACTGATGACAGTCATGATCAGTTTCATTTAGGTTGAGAGTAGTACTCCTTATAAGACATGAAACATCAAACTGCATAAGCATGACATTCGTCTCTTAAGTATCTGTAGGTTTTTGATTCGTGGTTTTGACATGTGCGAAAAAAGGCAAATCCTTTCTTTTATCTAATCCCATAAGCCTCACATAGCCAAGTTGACCTGTTTGACCCGTTTATCAACTACATGCCATATATTTCCTACCCTAGTCAAGCTAGTAGATTAGTTGGATGGAATTGTTTTTTCAGGATGATTTTGGTATCATGACAATTGAGAAGTGAATGAAAAAATATGAAAAAAAAGATTTGAAAGAAAAAGATAAAAAAGAAAAGAAAGGAAAGAAATGAAAAAAAATGAAGTAAAACTAGAAGAAGAATGTGTTTTTGCTATGAGAAAAGAATTGATCTCTCTTATTTCATAGTTATTAGTGGGAAGCGATTTGGTTAAGGCGCTTGTTGTTATGCCTAATTTCTTCGACTGGAGTTTGGTGAGAACGGAATGTTTATTATTGATGGGTGTCAGGAATACTAGCTTGACTTTTACCTCCTCATATCCATATCATTTTGCCCCTTCTTACCCGACTAACCTCACTTTATACCATATTTAAGTCCTTGGCACTTGTCTTTACCCGATAGAATGCGTATGTACGATTATTAGAGATTGATTTCATGTTAGATTGCATGCATGTTCTTGGAGGTCGCAGTTTAGGTGAATGTTTTGTCTTTCCGTTTTTACATAAACTCAGATTATCATCCGTTTTGTGTGATGAGCGATCCGTGAGAGTCCGACATAGACGAGTCTTGCAAGGTTGAAGGTTCAGTATTGTTGTCATTGGTCAAGCTTATAACAACCCGGATTTTCGATGACTTAAATTAATTGATAATGTGGAAGATTATCTAAGTCATTTAATTAAAATTATATCAGAGTGTAAATAAATCTGGATCGCTACGGATCCTTACAACAAACGACTATTAATTACATAGTCTTGATTCACTTAGTACAGAATATAGATTGTATTTTATACAAACATATTATTAAATCTCTCTCGCTCGATCCTTTCCCATCGCCCCATACCTGCACAAATATATAAAATAGAGAGACCGCTGAGCGGGACAGCAACCAAACCGTTCATCTAACATCACCTCGAACACATAAGGCAATCATGTGAATAAATAATATGCTTACAAAAATATTAAAGGATATCACGTAACAGATAGTTTCCTTTAACTTAATTAACCAACATGTGAGGTGATGAAAACGGTAAAGTTTAAAAGATGGGACATTGGCAGCCATTTGATTTTTAAAATCATTTTTCACATAAACAGAGAATAAACACACGAGTCGTGGCTCCTAGTATCACTGCTACATCCTATTGGCTTGCATCTCACCAATAAAAGTAACCGTGTTACTGGCTCGTAGACCGAACCGATCTTATAAGGTTTACATCTCACCCATAAGGCTCAATTGGGCCCGAACTTCTATTATATTATACGTTTATTCAAACGGGGCTCTGGGCGAAATGAAAGCTGATAATTACATTCTCTGCATCACCAAGAGGGAACCCGCAGTTTTCAGAATCTTGTTCTGCCCCCATAACCTAGGTAGTAATACTGATCAAGTACTTGTCTATACGTGCGTACATACCCTACGCAGACTCTTGAACCGCAGCTCTCAGTGCCGTAGGACGACTACCTTAAACACTAGGTCGACTCTCAGCCGCAACTTTTGAGTCTGCTTTTCATTACAAGTGCAGTCGAAACACCACGAGTGGTAGAATCCAACACAAGCTATTCGTTCCAGACTCGCATCGTAAACTTTATATAAAAGTTGTCGTTAACAATTAGTATTTTATTTGGTGACCTTAATAATTGGTCGGACTCATTTTAAATATTCACATTCCCAAATTCTAACGTTCGGTGAGACAATGTGATACTTTATTCCTTTAGTATCATCCAAAATATCATATCTCAAATATTGTATACTGAGTATCCTTTTTTTTTCTCTTTTGAACAAGGTTTTATATTAATTTTAAAACTTAAGATATATAAAAATATATTTAAAAATTTTAACGTTTTTCGAAAAATAAAATTTAAATCATACTTAGTCGATTTATAAAATTTTGACGTGAAATTTCTTTTAATAATCATGATCGTCGTATAAAAGTTTTTGAATAATTTAAGATCGTTTATTATAGAGAACGTAATTAAGTATTAAAACGAGTTTAGACTTAAACATGCTATAAGTAAGTAAAATTAACAAGAGGAGCAATTAATAGGAAATAGAGTTTATAAATGTAAGAAAATAAATAACACGTAAAATACAATTAACATTAATTTAACACATCATACGTAAGTTTTACTCTCTTTAGGTTCTTTTAATTATTTAATTAGTTTCTTAAATAAACAGAAATGTAAATGTAATAAATAAATTTAACAAGTGGTAATAGTCAAGTTAAATGTTGTTATAAACAAAATATATAACATGAATAAGTTATCACATAACATATATATATATATAGATAGATAGATAGATAGATAGATAGATAGATAGATAGAGAGAGAGAAAGAGAGAGAGAGAGAGAGAGAGAGAGAGAGGGGGGGGGGGGGGGGGGGAGGATCAAGTGAGTCCATTTATCATAATTGAGTCCGTGAGTCCTCATCTCAACCCTTAAATTAGTGATAGATTAATGGTTAAGATTGTTTTGTCAATTAAGGAAATAACTAACTAAATCTTGGTAAATATTTTATTTTTTCTCTCTCCTCTTTAATTATCTTAATGCAAATATTCTCTCTCCCATCAAATTTTTAACTGCATCTTTCTATCACACAACAAGTGTGTCGTTTCATCTTCATTTTCACCAAAGAAAATCATCATTTCGCTACTGTCATGTTACTCTAACTCATACAATGTGTTACTCTAATTCATGAATTGTGTTACTTTAACTCAAAAAATTTATTACGTTACATAATAGTGTCTTATAAAAACAGTATGTTGCAAAATGTATGTTTCTATTAAGGATACTCCAAAACAAAAAATTATAAAACTCCATTATAATTCCAATTTTTCACACTTGTTAATCTAAGAACTTGATATTGGTAATCAAATTATACTCATAAATTGTGTTACTGTAACTCATTAGATATGTTACTGTAACGCATAATGTGTGTTATTCTAACGCTTAATGTGTGTTATTCTAACTCTTTTTACATCAATAAATTGGTACAGAAGTTCCAACTGAATCAACTTCATTACAATTCCAATATTTCACACCTGTTACTCATAATATGTGTTACTGTAACTCATTAAGTATGTTACTCTAACGAATAATGTATGTTACTCTAACAATATACTATCCTACTTAGAATTCAACTTCTTCATCCTCCTCGTCCTCTTCTTCTTCATCATCTTCATCGTCAGAAGCTTTGATTTAATCTAACCACCGCGCCATAAGCAAATTATTAAAGTTAGTAACACAATATACCTATGTATATATATATATATATATATATATATATATATATATATATATATATATATATATATATATATATATATATATATATATATAGTTGTTAAAAGAAAAGTTTGGTTACCTTAATAGCTACTATTTATTAATTATACTAGAATTAAAGATTGTCGGGGTCGATGATGTCGTCGAAGTTTGGAATATCGTCTCCTCCTTCTTCTAGAATAATACGTTTACCCATACAAATGAAAATAAGTTAGTTAGATTTTGACCTAATTAAAATAATAAAAAGTAAAATAGTAAGTACAGTAAGTAAAATAGACTAATAAAATGAAAGATTTGGGGAGTAGTAAATAAACGTAAAGGTACTTACGTAAGTAGTAAGGTCGGGTTACGAAGAAAGTACTCAAAAATTTCTTCTATGTGCATGTTGTGAGATGTTACGTAGTATATATATTGTAGCAATTCCCTAGCATCTATATGGGTAGGTTGAAGGAGTCATGTTTTTTTTTTTGCATGCAATGCACGTAAAATGGATGAAAGAAAGAAGATAAACAAAATTACTCATCTTGTCGGTTAAATTTTATTTTTTTACAACGTCTTTCTTTCTTTCTTAAAAAGTTGAAATGTAAGATTACGGAATTAAAATAATGGAATCCGTAAAATTTGTTATAAAAATTTTATAAGACGTAAGTATGTTCCGCAGTCTTGTTACGACCTCGTGTAACGGATTTTAAAAACGTTATATAAAAATTTCGATGAATCGTTTCAAATTTTATGAGACGAGAAAATGTCAGAATGACAGGTTACTGTTAAAATACTTTCGAGTCTTAAACTTTGTTTAACGAAAGATAAAAATTTTAAATACGTTTATTAAACACGGAGTGTTACAGTCTTCCCCCCTTAAAATAATTTCGTCCTCGAAATTCTGATATAACTTAAGGGTTTGACTTAGGTTTAATACTCTAAATGAATAAAAAAGTTGTGGGTGTTTCTCTCGCATTGAGGCATCAGTTTCCCACGTGGCTTGTTCATATTTCTGACCTCTCCACAATACTTTCACAAGAGGTATTACCTTCCTCCTTAAGGTACGTACTTCCCTTTCTAAGATTCGAACGGGCCTCTCCGAATAAATAAGGTTTGGTTCTAAGGATATCGCATCTGGTGTAGTAATGTGTGATGGATCACTCCTATATCTCCTTAATTGGGATACATGAAACACATTGTGAACTTTCTCTAGGTCAATGGGTAAATCCAATCGATATGCTACTTGACCTATTCGATCCAAAATCTCATAAGGTCCGATATACTTAGGACTCAATTTCCCTTTAATTCCAAATCTTCTCACCCCTTTCATTGGTGCAACTTTTAGGAATACTTTATCTCCAACCTCAAATTCAATTGGTCGTCTATGCATATTGGCATAAGCTTTATGTCTATCCTGTGTAGCTTGAAATTTCTCTCGAATTATTTTAATCTGTTGAATCTGGTCTTGGATAATCTGAGGTCCCAAACCAACATTGTCACTAATGTCATCCCAACATACGGGGCTTCTACACCTTCTACCATACAATGCTTCAAAAGGAGCACATCCCAAACTAGTATGGTAACTATTATTGTATGAAAATTCTATTAATGGAAGTTCTTCTACCAACTTCCTGGAAATTCTAGGGTACATGCTCGTAACATATCCTCAAGGGTTTGGATAGTCCTTTCCGTTTGACCATCAGTTGGTGGGTGAAAAGTTGTGCTCATTCTAATCTTACTACCCAATAGTTGTTGCAATTTGTCTCAAAAATTTGACACAAATCTCGGGTCTCGATCTGAAATAATTTCCTCGGGTACTTCATGAAGTCTTACTATTTCGGCTGTGTAGGCCTCAGCTAATTGTTCTAATCTCCAAGTTTCTTTCATAGGTACAAAATGTGCGACTTTTGTTAATCTATCCACGATTACCTAAATAGCATCTTTCTGACCCTGTGTCCGAGGTAACCCCATAACAAAGTCCATAGAAATTGAACTCCACTTCTCTCTGGGTATATCAAGAGGTTGTAACATGCCTCCTGGTCTTTGGTGTTCAATATTCACCTACTGACAAATGATACATTTGGCTACAAACTCGGCTACATCTCGTTTCATGCCCGACCACCAAAATCATTGTTTCAAATCTTTATACATCTTATCGGATCCTGGGTGCATAGAGTACTTAGAACTATGAACTTCGCTCAGAATCTTATTCCTCAAAGCATCATGATCGGGTACACACCACCTACCCTCAAGTCTCAAGCTTCCATCTTGATGAATAGTGAAATCCTGTTTTCCACTCGTCTGAACTTCTTCTCGTAATTTCATTAGTTCAGGATCTTCCAATTGAACGGTTCTTGTTTCATGAAATAGATCAGGTTCAACTACCATATTAAATAATGTCGTATCTCCATGCTTTACCATTTCTATGTCAAGTTTTTCCAAATCATGAATCAACGTACTCATCGAATGACTTTTCTTTCTACTCAAGGCGTCAGCCACCACATTGACTTTCCCCTCATGATATAACAGTTCAATGTTGTAATCCTTAATCAGTTCTAACCATCTGCGTTGTCTCATGTTCAACTTCATATGAGTGAATATAAACTTAAGACTCTTATGATCGGTGTAAAATTTACAACTAACTCCATACAAATAATGTCTCCAAATCTTCAAAGCGAAGACAACGGCGGCTAATTCCAAATCATGAGTTGGATAATTCCTTTCATGAATTTTCAATTGTCTCGAAGCATAAGCTATAACTTTCTTTTTTTGCATTAGTACGCATCCTAAACCGTTAAGTGATGCGTCACCGTAAACCTCATACTCCTCTCCATCAGTTGGTAACGTTAAAATCGGTGCCGAAATCAATCTTTCCTTAAGATCCTGAAATGCTTTATCGCATTCCTTGGTCCAAATATACTTTGACTCTTTCAGAAGTAATTTTGTAATGGCTCTTGATATCTTTGAAAATCCGGGTACAAATCTCCTATAATAACCCGCAAGTCCTAGAAAACTTCTTACTTCAGTCACACTCTTAGGTGCCTGCCACTCCTTGACAGCCTCAATCTTAGCGGGGTCTACTTGAATTCCTTCCTTACAAATAATATGTCCCAAAAATGCAACTTCATGTAACCAAAATTCATACTTGGACAATTTAGCGTACCACTTGTGATTCCTCAAAATATTCAAAATAGTACGTAGGTGTTTATCATGCTCGACCGAGTCCTTAGAATACACCAAAATGTCATCGGAAATGAGGAGATGCTCGGTATTTGGCGGGATCACTTTTCTAGTACCGTATTTGGGTCAAATCATTTCGACCCGAAAATGTCTTTATAAGGGGAGGAGACGACTTTTCTTACGTAGACCGTATTATTGACCCCGCCGACCTTAATTCTTAATAACGTTAATAAATACTCCGTAATAACTATTAAGGTAACCAAACTTTTCTTCTAACAACATTTTTTATATATAAGTATATTGTGTTACTAACTTAATAAATTACTTAAATATTTAGGCTTATTCGTATGACTAAATTACTTATGTATATATAAAAAAAATGTTATGTGATATTTATTATGACTAAATTTAACTTGACTAAATTATCACCTGTTTAATTATTTACTTATCATCTTTACATTTCTGTTTATATGAGAAATTGAGAAAATTAATAAAAGAACTTAAATTAATAAAATTTACTTATATCATTTTCATTGTATTTTATTTATTTACTTCTCGTTGCTATGTATGTTTATTCTATGTACTTTATATTTTGTATAATTGTAATTTTGGTCGTATTTAATTTTCTGTAGTACTTTTACATTTGTTTATATATTATAAAAATGGAGTAGATTAGTAGCCTACAAAATCTTATTTTAATAAAATTTCACTTATTATTTTATATAGGTAAAAATTTATAAATTTCATTTTTCTAAAAGAAATGGATTTGTTTTATTCCGAAATTTTTACATGACATTTATAAATATTTTTAAAATGATTTTACGTCAAATTTTGTAAATCGACTAAGTACGACTTAATTTATATTTTTAAAAAACTTTTATATATTCTTTAGAAACTATAAATTTTACAATAATATTTTATTATTATTATACCTAAAATTTTATTTTTATATAAAACTGCATTTAAAAGAATTTACTATTTTAAAAATATTAAACGATATTTGGGATATAACGTTTCGGGTGACACTTGAGGATTAAAGTATAATGTTGTCACACTGAAAGTAAGTATTTGAGGATTTGACTGTTTCGAATGAGTCCGACCAATTATTGAAGGTCACCAAATAATGTATTACTTGTTCACGAGCAACTTTTATATAAAGTTTACGATGCGAGTCTGAGATGAATAGCTTGTGTTGGATCCTACCATGCGTGGTGTTTCGACTACACTTGTAATGAAAAGCAGACTCGGAGGCTTTGGTCCTAGTGTTTAAGGTAGTCGTCTTACGACAGTGAGAGCTGCGGTTCAAGAGTCGGCGTATGGTATGTGCGCACGTATAGACAAGTACTTGATCAGTATTACTACCTAGGTTATGGGGGCAGAACAAGATTCTGAAAACTGCAGGTTCCCTCTTGGTGTTGCAGAGAATGTAATCATCAGCTTTCATTTCGCCTAGAGCCCCGTTTGAATAAACGTATAATATAATAGAAGTTCGGGCCCAATTGAGCCTTATGGGTGAGATGTAAACCTCATAAGATTGGTTCGGTCTACCAGTCGGTAACACGGTTACTTCTATTGGTGAGATGCAAGCCAATAGGATGTAGCGGTGATACTAGGAGCCACGACTCGTGTGTTTTGCTTGTCTACGTGAAAAATTATTTAAAATCAAATGGCTGCCAATGTCCCATCTTCTAAAATTTATCGCTTTCATCACCTCACATGTTGGTTAATTGGGATAAAGGAAATTTTCTGTTTCGTGATATCCTTTAATATTTTTATAAGTATATCATTGATTATTCACATGATTATCTTATGTGTATGAAGTGATGTAAGATGAACGGTTTGGTTGCGGTCCCGCTTAGCGGTCTCTGTTTTATATATTTGTGCAGGTATGGGGCGATGGGAAAGGATCGAGTGAGAGACTTAATAAAATATCTGTATAAAATACGGTTTATATTTTGTACTAGTAAATTGAGACTATGTTGTTAATAGTCGTTTCTTTTAAGGATTCGTAGTGATCCGGATTTTATCATACTCTGATATTGTATAATTAAATGACTTAATATTTTTGTAAGAATATTATTTATTCACATGATTGTCTTATGTCGATGACTTAAATTAATAGATAATGCGGAAAATTATCTAAGTCATTTAATTAAAATTATATCAGAGTGTAAATAAATCCGGATCGCTACGGATCCTTACAACAAACGACTATTAATTACATAGTCTTGATTCACTTAGTACAGAATATAGATTGTATTTTATACAAACATATTATTAAATCTCTCTCGCACAATCCTTTCCCATCGCCCCATAACAGCACAAAAATACAAAAATGAGGAGATGCTCGGTATGAGGAGACTTAATAAAATATCTGTATAAAATACGGTTTATATTTTGTACTAGTAAATCGAGACTATGTTGTTAATAGTCGTTTCTTTTAAGGATCCGTAGTGATCCGGATTTTATCATACTCTGATATTGTATAATTAAATGACTTAGATAATTTTCAGCATTATCTATTAATTTAAGTCATCGAAAATCCGGGTTGTCACAAAGCTTGTTGTATGTGGTTGTTTACAATAATTTTAATCGTTGTGCATTGGTTTGGGTAACTTTGGAGCATATTCCGCTATGAGTTATATACATTTCATTAGGATTTAGTTCATCGTTTTGTGCTTGCTTGAGGACAAGCAAGGGTTTGGTTTGGGGAGATTTGATGCGCGTATTTTATATACACTTTTTATGCTCTTATTACGCGCATTCCCGTGTTTATCGAGTAGAGAAAACTATTATTTTGCCCCGAATTGGCTACTTTGTGGTATATTTTGTCTTTTTGTAGGAACGGAAGCCATAGGAGCTAAAACGAATCAAAATCAAGCCAAAACGAACCTGGAAAGAGCTGATCGCTGAATTGGTGTATTAGTCGACCGACTATTAGGATAGTCAGCCGACCATAACGATAGTCGACCAACAGTTGTTTTAGTCGGCCGACTATTCTGGAATCTGCAGAAGATCAAATAAGTGAATAATTAGTCGACCGACACAATGGGCCGCGGACAGTTTCGTGTTCAGCAAGAAGTTTCCTAATCTGTTTTAACTCTCTCTAAATTGTATAAATAGGGCTTTTCAGCCACATTAGAATTCACGTCTCTACTTTTTACTTTTACTCCTTCTCCTTAGACTTTTAGTAAGGCCTAAAGAGGTACTCTTCATCGATCATCCCCACAAAATCGAACCCCCAGAGGTCCGTGCGTCCCGTGGCGTTACAGCTAGCCACAGTCATTGGTGTTGCCTCTAAAGTGATGACATCGTTAAGCAGAGGCATCTTGATTTTTCGGTGGAGGGTGGAGGACACCGCCTTGACCGCGTGGATCCAAGGCCTACCCAGAAGCAGGTTGAATGACGAGGTGACATCAATCACCTGGAATTCGAGCTCCTTTTCTATCGGACCGGTTATGATGGTCAGTTTCACGGCCCCAGCTACCGACTTTGGGCTCCCATCGAAAGCTTGGATGGTCTGAGCAGTCGGGATATAGTCAGCCTCGGTAATGCCGAGGGCTCTTGCGGTCCTCAAGGGAAGGACGTTTACAGCAGACCCGTCATCAACTGGGGTCATGGGGAGGTACTTTCCTCGGCAGACCACCGTAATGTAGAGGGCCAGATTATGGGTGGCCCCAAATGGTGGTAGGTCGGCTTCGGAGAAAGTGATTACCGGTCCTTCTTCCTTTGCCTTGCCCTTTAGGTGGGGCAGGATTGTGGCTACCATCTCAGCAGGGGTAACCAAAGAGTCGACCTTAATTTGATCGAGAGCCTTTGTAAGTGCCTCTTGATGTTCTTGAGAACTAACCAGGAGTTTCCATATAGTGAGGTCAACTCGGGTTTTCTTCAATTGCTTCACAAGAGCCGTCTCAGCAGTTGGCTCTTCAGGGGCGACTTCCGTAATGATGGTTGTCGGGATAGGGGCGTCCCTAGAGCTAGTGGCTTGGTAAGGACGACCAAGGTGGTTACTGGTTAGGACTCGGGATTTAGTCTTTCGAATCTCCTCGGCTGTGATGGGGACAACTTCCCCTTTTGCGAGGTAGACATCATCTTCATCGTCGAACCAGATCCCGTTCACTTGCGGGATAAATGGAGAGATAAGGTGGGAGCAATCAATAACCTCCCTGGTAAAGATGGCGTGGGAGCTGAAAGGGTTCTCCTTGTTGCTGGGTTTATCTCCGGGTAGCGGGATTTTACCGCTTTCGATCAGGTCCTGAATCAAGTGCTTCAACTTCCAGCACTTCTCGGTATCATGCCCATTGCCTCGGTGGTACTGGCAATAGGCTTGGGCATTGTAGTTCTTGGAGCGTCGCTCGACCGGAACTTCAGGAGTTGGGCCTATCGGTTGGATTATCCTTTTGAGGATAGCCTTTGTAAGGCATAAGTATAGGTCGTACCTATATCAGTGAAAACCCGAGGTGGGGTGTTCTTCTTGGACGGGGTATCTAGTAGATTAACCGCGTCGAAAATACTGCGGGTTGCAGCTTGAGGCTTGGTAGTGGAGGAAGAAGCCCCTTGGTAACCCTTAGCAACGGCCTTAGTGAGGCCTTCCAGTCTTAAGTCATCTTCGATTCTCATACCCATTTCAGTAAGGGTGGTGAAATTGGGTATGACAGTATATCGGAGGTGAACCCGGTAAGATGGGAGGAGGTTCTTGACAAAAGCCTCCACCAAAGTCTTCTCACTGGGCTTGTCGACCAGTTTCACACTCTCGGCCCTCCAGAAGGTATTTGGTAAAACCTTCTTTCGGCTCTTGGGCCATGACTTCCAGAGATCGCATTGTGGTTTGGATCTCGGTGTTGTCAGCATAGTTCCGAGCGAACTCGGTGGCCACATCATCCCAAGTGGGATACTTCTTCGGGTCTAGCCTGTAGTACCAGGCCCGAGGGTGCTTTTCAAGAGACGCAGCAAAAAGACTCTTGAACATGGTGGAGTCCACTCCTTTGATGGCCATGAACTCCTTGAAGGCCCGTACATGTAGTAACGGGTCTTCAGTCCCTTCAAACATAGGCAAACCAGTGAGGTTCAGGTTTGCAGGCAGCTTGTCACTTAGCGGGTTATACTCCCGACTGTTTTCCCGGTGAATGTTGTTACTCCCAGTTAAATGAACTTGTTCTTCCAGTCGGCGGACCGACCTAACCAGTTCAGCTAAAGGTCCGGTAGTTCCGGTAGTAGGAGTCCTGTGCTCCACCGAAGCCAAACGAGTGACGATGGCAACTTGTCCAGCCCTCATTTCATTCAGTTGGGCATCGATGTCGGCTTGTTTGTCGACCATGGCGTCCACAGAGGTTTTCAGATCAGCTAAGGCGGCTTCCATTCTGCGAGTGTGTCTGGTTGATGGTGGCCTGCCTGTAAGAACACCACGTAATCAGAAACCGAACCCAGTCTTGGAATCAAAGTAAACAGTACATCCCGAGCGACCCAAAAAGAAAGGACGGAGTGGAAACGACTCGAGAAAGACATCTAGACGGATGACTCGTGGGTGGTATGACTTCCTTAGGATTTCGGCTTTGTGGGCCTAGTCCCGTTCGAAGGAAGGTCCACGTGATATTACTCCCCAGACTTTTGACTCGAGTGTATGGACGGACTTTCCTTTGTAGGGGTATGCCCTACGCGGGTTGGTCGTGCCTTGACAGATAAGGCGGACTCGGGAAAGGGGGAAACTCGTGATATAAGATCGACGGAGTTTCGACGCTATAAACCCTCTACATACTATGCAAAGACCCGACACACGGATTGACGGTAGGTCATACAATAAGGAAGGTTTATTTTAGGAAAGTTGAAAGTTTTGGAAAGGTTTGAATGCAAAAATGAACGAATTTCCGAGAGTTTTGAAAACTGAAAACGGAATTTCGAAAACCGAGATTAGAATTTTGAAAAGGAAAATTCCGAAAATCAAGGTGGTGGGGGTGGAAATTCGAGAATTAAAACGGACAGCATGCCGACTACAGAAAAGGATATTTTGAGTCAAATCGTTGATCCTAAATTTCGGCGGCATTCCGAGTTTTGAAAATTGGATATTTTGAAAAGGTGAGTCCCGAAATGGGCAGCATTTCGGGTTTTTCAAAATTGGGCGTTTTAGAATGACGGGTCCCGAAATGGACAGTATTTCGGGTTTTTCGAAAAGGTGGGTATTTTTGGAAAGATGCAATTTTGAAATGACGGTTTTTTGAAAAAATGACACGGAAACCAAGTAGCACGTAGTCAAACAAGCATTATAACGACGCTTATGTATGCTTTACACTAAGTCTCGGTCGGTCAAAATAGGGTCTATACCAACAACGATGGCTTTCTCGTGTGATGGACGGACTCCCTAAGCCGAGTTGGTCTTAGGACATGCCGCAAAATCGAGACGAGTTCCACCATCGATGTCTTTAGCGCACCCATGTAGGAATGCACCGTGGTATAGTGGGACGTCGGTCACAAGTAACCGGCCCGGGCAAATTTGGGTTATGCATGAATCATTAAAGTAATGCACGCACACTAATCTACGAACGATTTCTCTTCGAGTCTCACCCTGGGAACCCCGATGACATGTGGTACATCAGGTATCCCCAGCGGAGTCACCAAATTGTGGACATGACGTAGGTCCACCCCGACGCGGCGAAGCGCGGGTTTGGGTAGGCGAATGAATCTCGTGGTAAGATTGTTCTCGGGTTCGAAATTTAAGTCAAAATGGAGTCGCCACCGAATTTTGTGGTTATTCGGAACCATACGAGCCCACTCTACGTCGTCATGGGCTTTACACAAAGTAAGCCCACTCCGATTTCAGAGTTCATGGGGCTCGTCCCTTTGCATTGCGATACCGATACCATCTATACCGGCAATCGTGTAAAGAATGACTCTCGTGCGCCAAGGGTTTCGGACATCCGGAAACCAAAGGTTCTGAGTAAGGGGTGAGGGTACGTGTTGGGAAGCCCACTAAGAACACCCAACCCCGCCCGCACATGGCGGCCTCTACTAAGACACCGTTCGTGTTCGTGTACGCGCGCTAGTAAAATAATTAAATGATATGCAAACAGCGTTTTGTCTAAGCATGTGAATTTTTGCATTAACTACGTCATTTAATGCATCTTATTACTTGTCGAAATGATTTAGCATGCGAGGTTCATTTATAAAGCGTAAAAGCAAGTAAATAAATAAAGCTCGAAAAGGAAATAAAAATAACGTACAAGTTACACGGGCGGAAATACAACCCGGAATTCACAATACAACGTTACGTAAAAATAATAAACAAAATAAAAATATCGCGATACAATGATAGGAATGGACCCGTATGTAAACTAGACCGCGAAATATGTAGATGGACTAACCCCGATTAAATACACATTATGTCGTGTACTAAACGAAGGACGGAAACATGGGACTGTGGCGTGTTGCTAGCCCGATCCCACGTCCCGTAGTCATGTCCCGACTTATCACTTCGAAGAAGATCGGTCAAAGTCGTTCTACGTGTCGTGATGTGCATGGTTTTGAAAATAGGAATGTCACGTGATAGTCTTTACACGTGATGACCAAAGTCGATAAAAGGGTCGGGGTTTGAATTATGGGTCAAACCCCTCGGTTTTGTGGGTTACAGGACCCACTCGACCGAGTGGTGGTGTGACTCGGTCGAGTGCACATTTATCGTGGCTACTGACCACTTTTTGGGGTGCTACTCGATCGAGTGGCCTATGGCACTCGATCGAGTGCCCCCTGTACGAGAGGTAACTCGCCTTGTTTTATGACTTGAAATCGATAATTAGCCGAATCAAATACAAATATCACACGATTTGTATTTAATTCGACCTCCGGTGCTATAATCGTGTATGAACGATTATAACACCGTCACCGGAGCTTTAGGAAAACGTTTACGTTAGATTAGGAAATTTTGAATTGGTGACGAAATGTATCCCTCTACGTCACGACATTGGAACTAACCCTTTCGGGTTACGTGATGTCGGTTTTCGTGTCAACGGGTTTCGTACCAATCATGGAAAAGGAATTTAATCCGTTCAACTACGACCGATCACGGTCGCGTCACGCCCTTGAGTACATTGGGGCGGGGCTCCTCGAAAGGGCTCCACCTCCGTCGTTGCTCGTAAAGGGATTAGACGGACCAAAAGTGATCATCGTAGTCCAACGTTTTAAAACCGATTTTTAATACTAGTTTACGTATACACGGTATTATTAACGTTAATGACGATAAAATGATATAAAACGAAAATATAAAAATGCAAAAATGTTAGTGTTAGTGTTGTGACGATCATGACTATAATACAATAAAAATGAACAAAATGACGGAGTAAATAAAGATCGAAAGGGAATTTAGGACACCCTCAACATACATGCTTAGTAAGGACCTCGGAAATGGACTCGTAAATAGCGGCACGGCTTGGGAATATCGAGGATGTACGCGAGTTATGGTGTGTATAGATGTGTATTTGTGTGTGTGTCGGTTTCCGAGGGTCGAGGAGGCTCGGAATTGGTGTGTTTGGCTTAGGGTTTATAAGGCTTGGTGTAGGTAAATTATGGCTGAAAATGTAGGTGAAAGTGTAGGGTAAAAGTGTTCAAAAAAGTTCTGAAATGCATGGGGGGGTGAAGCGGTATTTATAGACTTCATCCCTCGACCTAGGGGCACTCGATCGAGTGGCCAGTGCACTCGATCGAGTGCCTTCGCAAACGGGCCACACCCGGGTTCAAGGCGCTCCACTCGATCGAGTGGGGTCAATCCACTCGATCGAGTGGATCAACAAATCGAGATAAATAAGGAAAGATTTGATTTTGTTTGTTTTGGTTATTTTTTGAATTTATTTTATGCGCCTAATCTGAACTTGGCTGATTCATGAGACGGTTTCGTCTTTGACCGGGTTTTGACCCGGTCGCCAAAAGACGGGATTTATTTTTGGTGTCGGTTTTGGCCAAATTAGTCTTATTTGACTCGGAATGACCCACTGGGCCTGAATTTGAGGTCTGTTTTGTGAGATTTTTACTCCGCTAAAAGTCCATGTCGGATATTATGAATTCCGAGCCCAAATCCGAGTATACCAAGTCACGTTTGCGTCCGATCATCATCGGGTGTTTTTCGGAGACTATCATAGACACGTGGCAGTCAAAATGCGGGTGTCTACAATAAGAAATGTTGTTAGAAGAAAAGTTTGGTTACCTTAATAAGCTACTATTTATTAACGTTAGTAAGAATAGAAGGTCGACGGGGTCAATAATATCGTCTAGGTTAGGAAAGTCGTCTTCTCCCCCTTATAAAGACATTTTCGGGTCGAAATGATTTGACCCAAATACGATTCTAGAAAAGTGATCCCGTCAAATACTGGGTAGCTCCTCATTCCCGATGCTCCAATTATAGAAAGGGACGAGAGAGTAAATATAATATGTAGTACAGAGTATATAGTATAGTAAGTAGAAGTAGTACGAAATATAGTACTCCGTACTCTGTAGTATATATGTAGGAGTAGTGTGTGTATATATATATATATAGTAGAGTAGTAAGTGTAGTAGTGTGTAGATTATGTAGTAAGATTAAGTAGTAGTAGTAGAGTAGATTAGTAGAATGGAGGTGTAGGAGTATGTAGTATTAATGTAAGTGAGTTGTGCTATTTATAGGAGAAAAATAATAATTAAAAAAATCATATCTAAGTGATAGGCATGCATAGTGGATACTAGAGTGACACTAATTGAGACAATGCATGCAAAAGCATTTACGGGGGATGCTACGTGGGAGAGCAACAAGGGTCCAATTTTCGGTTCGGTTCAATTCTCGAACAAACGTCTTTCTTTCTTAAAAAGTTGAAATATAAGATTATGAATTTAAATTAATGGAAACCGTAAAATTTATTTGTAAAAACGAATTTATAAGACGGTAAGTAAAACAGACGATAAATAGTTTTATGAGACAATAGTTATAAGAAATCATTTTTTTTTTAGAATTCGATAAATTATTAAATTTTTACGAGACGAGAAAATGTTAAAACGATAGGACAATATTAAAATATATTTTCGAGTTTTTAAACTTTATTTAACGAAAGATAAAACATTAAATAATTCGATAAATAAATTCCCATGTTTTCTAACGGAATAATTTTTACTTTAACGAAAACAAACTATTTTATTCACGAAAATAATTTTTCAAACGTTAAACTTGGTTTAAATAAATGTTTAAAATTTTAACTCTATTCGAAAAATATGGGGTATTACATAAGGACCACTGGTGAGAAAATAAAAAATTAATTTATCGTCAACTATCTAATTCAATAATTATTCTATAATATTATTTGGAAGATATTTTAAAAAATGAATATAAAACAAAATTAATCTAATGAAAAATAAAATTCAGGTAAAACTTAGAGTAGACAGGAGGAAACTCGATGAGGATAAAAACTAATGAAATAAAATAACGACCGATAGTTCATAGCAAATAAAATATCTAATTAAACCAACAACAAAAAGAAAAAACATGTCGAAAGAACTAGCAATAAAAGAACGTGAAAAATTAAAATTAAAATTGAAATACAAATATCGATAATTTAATGAAATCATGAGTCCGAGAGTCAATTTCGAAACTTGATTTTTTTTACGGGAACAATTTTTTTAATCATAAATAGTAAATCATTGGGGGAAAAACCAATTATATACTCAAAAGTGAACGTAGTTTGTGAAAAAAAAACATTGTAAAGGAATTCAAACAATGATTATGTCAACAAAGTTCAAATTCATTTCTGGTAGCTGGGCATAAGAACTCCACAGTTAAGCGTGCTTGAGTGAGAGTAGTGTTAAGATGGGTTGTAACACCTCTGATTTTATAAATTTAAATTAAATTAAAATTATGTGCATATTTTTTTTTTACGATTCAACTAGTAATTCTTAAAATTATTGTAAAACGAATTTATCGTTTAATCGTTTAAAACTCCTTAAATTTTATTTGACTCGGAAACTCTTCTTATATTTAAAACATATTTTTATTTCTATTTCGATATATTTATATATTTAATTTAATTCTTATCGAAAGTCTATTTCGACGATTTAAATTCTAAATTCTCCTATTTATTTATATTTAAGCTCGAATTTCTATTTTCGGCTCGAAGTTCATTTATTTTAAATTTCGTCAAAACATTTATTTCCTTTCCTCGAGAAATCAATTTAATTTACTTTATCGAAGATTTATTATTTATCGGGAAATACTATTTCATCATCTAAGTATTTATTTCTATCAACTTCGTTTTCGTCTCGAGTACTTTATTTACTCATTTTATTTGACGGTCCGATTATTTATTAAATTTATTAAGTCTTTTCATTTCGATTCGTGGGTCAATCAACTTATCGTTACGGAATTCGTTTAATTTCTTTTCCTAACCCGGTTCATTTAATTAATCCGTTCAACGTATATTTCATGTCTCCGAATCCGTACACCTTTTATTATTAATTGATGCATTCCCACATGTTAATCACATAAGCCCCACTTATCTTTTGTCTTCCCACTGCAATTCATGTGGGCAGCCTTTCACTTTTCCTCACCGCTTCTTCTTGCCTCCTTGTTTTCACCTCCCTTTTATTCCCTTGTCAACTCTTCATTCCACCGCTTCCTCCTTCCCTTTTCTTCATTTTTTTTGTTGTTCTGCCGCTGCCGCTGCTGTTCTCCTGCGCTCCTGCTGTCTGCGTGTTGCTGCTGTACGCTGCTGCCTCTGTTGCTGCGGTTATTCCGCTTGTTTTGCCTTAGGTAATCTCCGTTTCCTCCGTTCTTCCTTCTCCTTCTTCATGCATCTGCTGCTGTCGCGTTCTGTTGTGGTTTAATGATCCTGCTGCTGCGTTTTGTGGTTGTTATCACTTTCCGATGTTTGCTTTCCGTGGCCTTCTTCTTCTCCCTCTGTTTTCGTCCCTTTGTTGGCCTCGCTGCCATTGTTTGTCGATTCTGTTTTCCTTCTGTCCATTTCTTCTTCAATTTTTGCGTCGATGTTGCGATTTCTTCTTCTGCTGGCGTTTCTGTTCTTTTGCTCTATTTACCGTCATCATCTCTGTCGTTCGGCTGCTGCTATACGTTGCTTTTACTGCTGCGTATTCCTGTCGTTGATCATCCTTTAAGGTCGGTGTTGCTGCTGTATTTTTTTTCTGCCGCTGCTGCTATATTACGTTCTGCTGTCTCTACGTGTTGATGCTGCTACGTGCCTCGTTTTCTCTTCTTTTCTTCTTCCTTTCCGATTTCATTTGTCGGGCTGCTGCCTTTTCTCTTCTCCTTCTTAAGTATTGATGCCGCTGTTGTGTTACTGTTACTACTTCCCGCCGCTGTACATCTTTGCTCTGGTTCTTACTACCGTTGCGGTTTTGTCATTTCATTGTTTCTCCCTCCGGTTGATACATTTTTGGTGTACTGCTGCGTTCCTCGGTTTTTGGTCGTCGTCTCATCGTGTTTTGTTGTTGTTGCGGCTGATATATGTTGTCTATATCGTTTGGTTGCTGCACATTTTACCCCTTCTATTTCATCCCTTTTGTTCCCCCGATTTCTTTTTCCCTATTTTCGGAACATCTAGTTTTCCTTGTTTTTCTTTCCTCTGTTCGATTCTGATTCGTACATTTCCGTCTCTTCGTATTTTCGATCTGATTCAGCCTTGAAGCCTTCTGGAAGAACATGTGTGGTGACCTTCAGAGTCGAAGTTTTGGACTGGGACTTTTAAGAGAGGCTAGTACGTGATCGGATTGATATTGTCTCAAGGTAACTTTAGGACGTTACTCGATTTTATATCGTATGTTTGAGTAGTAGTATGTAGTAAATATTTTAACTTCGGTTTTCTAATTTTAGCTATAAATATTTGCTAATTATATTCTTTTAAATCGTATTTATAAATATTTTACAAGTTTTCGATATCGTTTTACAAATCGTTAGTAATTTAATTATTTACGATCGTTATAATATTTTGTTGGTTATCGTGACACTAGTAACTAAATAATAACGATTTCATATTTTCTTCATGTTTCGTTAATTTATAATTTTCACTTAAAAATCGTATTTTTATATTTTAATCGAAATTTGTATACTTGTTAATAAATTAATTTTCGTTTTACGATTTATTCTAATAAATGAGAAAATAGTCGATTTGGTTTTAAATATATTTTTAGTAGAGACTATTTTCACTAATAATTTCCTATTTATTTCCGATTGACTATTTTTATTAAAATCCGTATTATTTATTAATAAAAACTATATGTTAAAAATAATTTGAATTCTTCGTAAATTTCGTTTCATTTATAAAGTTCGTCGACTCAATTAATTTTGATATCATTTTCTTAAAACATCTCATTTCTAAAATTTATAGTTTTAACTCGATTGTGTAATTATATATAAAGTACTATACTTTAACTTATTATATTTTATTTATATTTTGAGTAATGAATTTGGTAATATATTAATGTTACGATAACGACGATAATAATAAAATGTTAATTTCGTTAGAAATGCTATTTTTAATACATTTCACATATTTTAATAACTTACGTATTTTCTATAACAAAATTCCTATTTTAAGTAAATTCTAAAATTAGTAAATTTCTATTTATAGAAAGTTTCCATTTTAATATAAAATGTTTATTTCTTTTATCTTCATATTATTCATAATAATTATATCTTTTGTTTATATCGATAATGGCTTGTTTTGGAATTATGGAATAAGGACAAGTGTAAGGTTTAGAGTAATATATTCTGGGGTTTACGTTTTTGCCATCAACTATAAGGCTGGTGTGTCTTTATGGGGCACACTGGTTGTTGAACCGAGCATATATGGTGTTCGGGAGTGTGTGTACATTTTGACCTTAAACTTGTGCCTCGCAGTGTAAGACGCCGTCGGGTTGGACTGAGTATTTATGGTGCTCGGGAGGGGTGTGCATATTATCTTAAACTAGGGCCACGCATTTATAAGTCGCCGTCCTATTATGGTTGAGTAGCCTAGTTAGAGACCGAAGTTTGATTTGTTTGAACTAGGTTCTCGAAGCTAGTTTTTAGTATTCTCCTAGTGAAAGTCTAACCGTCGACACTAATCCTATCCATAACACCATTTTGAATATTTTTATTATTATCGATACAATTTGGTTTGCAGGTTGGCAAACATTTGAAGTTTTCTTCTGAAAACTTGTTCTGATTTTACTGTTCCAATATTTTAAGTTTTCTCCGAAAGCTTATTTTCATTATATCACTTAATGTTTTCCATTTTAATTATTTTGATATAGTAATACTATTATTTTTCCATATGATATAATATGGCTGGGAGAACGTCCGAGTTACTCCCCACTGACGTGGCTGTTATGTTTATAACATGACAGGTATTTGCTGCTGGGTTTTGGGTGTGAGCTAGTGAGTAGCGTGGATCCTACTCTTTCTTCATTCGATTTATGGATTTGTATAAACCCGTTTGAAGATTTTTACCTTTAGCCCTTTTGTAAAAAGAAGCATTTGTATTGACTTACCATTTTTTTTAATAAGATATAGTTTGTCAGCGTGTTTTAATCCCAACTCTACAGTGTTTCCGCCACTGTATTGCGTTAGAATTTCTAGGGGATTACATGGGTGACCTGGCTCTTCGATGCGTGCGACTGGTGAAATTAAATGATATTGAAATGACTCAGATGTGACTATAAAGATAGTAACCGTTTCAGAAGTGACTACTCTAAGAGGTAGAGAATTATTACGGTTATTAATTAATTAATTTATTATATATTTTCACCGAAATAAATGTTTTGTCACAAGCGTAATTAGCCACGGGATAACTCGTGGCAAAAAGTTAATTGTAGCCACGGGAGACTCTGTGGCAATAAAATCAATACTTGCCACGGTTTTTTTTTTCCGTGGCTATTTGTTCGCCACGGCCAATTGCGCCACGTATCATTTTTCCGTGGCAAAGTACTTTAGCCACGAAAATTTAGCACTTTTGTAATCCCCTATAAATTCTAACGCAATACAGCGGCGGAAACACTGTAGATTTGGGATTAAAACACACTGATGTTCTAAATTTTACAAAAAGAACGGTCAGTCAATACAAATGCCACTTTTCACAAAAGGGCTAAAAATAAAAATTCTCCAAATGGGTTTAACAATCCAAAAATTAGTATAAATGAAATAGAGAAGGATCCATGCTACTCGCTAGCTCACACCCAAACCCAGCAGCAAAATACCTGTCATGTTATAAACATAACAGCCACAACTCAGTGGGGAGTAACGACGACGTTCTCCCAGCCATATTACATGACATTAAAGCATAATTACTATTATATCAAAATAGTTCAAAATGGAAAACGTTTAAAACGATATAGTAAAATAATTTAAAATGATTGTCAACCTGCAAGTCAATATCAACCAATAGTAATAACGACGTTATGGATATGAATCAGTGCAACAGAATAGACTTTCACTAGGGGAGAATACTAAACTAGCTTCGAGAACTTAGTTCAAACAAATCAAACTTCGATCTCTAACTAGGCTACTCAACCATAATAGGACGGGGACTTATCAATGTGAGGTCCTAGCTTAAGTAAATATGCACACCCCTCCTGGAACACCAAGTGTGCCCAGTTCAACCCGACGGCGTCTTACATGCGAGGTACGAGCTTAAGGTCAAAATGAACATACACTCCTGGACAAGAACATGCCCAGTTCAACAACCAATGCATCCCGCTCGAATACACTAGCCTTATAGCTAATGGCAAAACGTATACTCTAGACTGTATTACTCTACCCGTACACTTCTCTTATTCCATAACTCCAAAACAAAGCCATTATCGTAATTCAATAGAAATATAGTTTCTTTTTCAAAAGAGAAAACTTTATAAAAATAGAAATTTTCTTAAAATAATAACTTCCAAAAGTAGGTAATATTATATAAATAGAAATCGATTAAAATAGGAGTTATATAAAATAGTTAATATTAGGCCTCGAGACGTAAACATTATATTTATTATATAAATGTATAATTCATGATTAAAAGTCAACTAAAGTCAAAATCATAATTATTTTTAAAAAAGTTGAAGTTTAAGTAACTAAAAGTATTTAAATAACAAATTGACAGATTTTCAGAACTGCACTGTATTACTATAAAATTCATAATTAAATCATTAAAAATTAAAACAACGTAAGACCAGTGGGGTTCAAAACTTTAGAAACTTAGTTACAACTTCTATTTCTGGAGAAAATCCTAGTTCCGAATAAAACATGGGTTTTTGTTCGTATATTTAAAATCTGTCAGAATTAGACACTCGATTGTATTTCTTTAATAAAACACGTTTAAAAATTGATTTTAAATAAATTCCAATTGAAATCATTAACTAGACTCTTCATAGTTTCTGTACTTAAATTACCAATATTAAATAAAAATTTTAACACAGGTTTAAATTTAGATCTTATCACAACTGACAGAATTGTAGATTATTTTGACACCCGTTCATAAACAATTTATTTTGACCAAACCACTTGGAATTAATTTACGAAATTAAATAGACATAAAATAGACTTAAAATAAATAGTAGTCTCTTTTCAAAGTTTCCGTAAATAAAGTCTTTAAAATAGAGTTTTAATTAACACAAAAACACTAACAGATTCTGAAACATGTTGTAACTCTATTAAAACAATAAAACTTTCAATTTGACCCTTTATATCAAAATCACGAAAATTATGAAATTAATTATTATTTGTATGTTTTAGTCTCGGCCTTTTAATACTTTTTAATATTTAAAAGAACGATTTATTCGCAAATCTCGTAAAAACAATTTAAAAACAACAAAACGTGTGAAGATTTACGATTTTAAAGTTTTTGTTATTAAAAACAAGACATACATATATTGTCTAACAAAAAACTAATTTCTATACATGCAACTACAACAATAACATCACATAATACCGAGTAACGTGTCAATGTTACCTTAACCGAGATCCGAATCAATTAAATAATCGTCTTCGTTGGATCTAGCACGATAGCCTACGAAATAATTAAACATATGGTATTAAAACCACATTAAGTGAATAGAAAGGAGAAAAAGAGACGAAGAACGAATAAGAGTAATTAAATTACCCTCGAGATCAGAAAGAATTAGAGACGAATTAGGCTCGGATGAACAAAAAGGAGGAAGTTTAACTTAAAATAGAGGAGAAAAGAAGACTTTGTGAAAATAAAATAGACTTTGTGAAAATAAAATAGACTAGAATGAAAGAGAATATATATAAAGAGAAATTAGGAAGCTAAAAGATAGCAATAATAAGTCACAAGGACTCTTAACTCAACTAGGAAACGAGATGGTTGAGATGGAACGAACCAGCAACGAATTGATGCGATAAGTTTCCGATAAAAATAAGGATAAGATTTAAAATAGATAGAATAAAAATAATATGTAGTGTTGATAAAAGAAGGTTTGTAAAATAATATAAGCGTTTACAAAGAAATCGGATTAAAACGCGTTAGAAAATAATTATTGACGAAATATTACAGAGTTACGATATAATCGTAACGGAACATATAACAAAGTTAGGAAATTTGCGGGTGTTACAACTTTTGCCACGAATTCAGCCGTGGCCTAAGTGCTCTTTTGTAGTAGTGAAAGGTACTCGGTTTTGGATAGAAAAAGAGTCTAGTTTTGGATAGAAAAGGAGCCACTCGATTGAGTGGTGTGTTGCACTCGATCGAGTGCCCGGTCTGCTGCCGGGTCGGCCGGCTTTGCGAGCCTACTTGACCGAGTGGGCTGGTCCACTCGATCGACTGGGTCTAGACGGATGGAAGGCTCTTTATAGATAAAGTTTTATCTCTAATGAAGATATTTTTGTGTTTTTTGACATTGAGTTGGAATTTCGAAGCTTGCGTGGCTGCTTTTTATGTCTTGGAAACGTCTTTGACCGGGGTTTGACCCGTTTGCTAAAAGACCGTTTTATTTCTGGTGTCGGTTTTGACCCAAATTAGTCTTACTTGATTGGAAACAACCCACTGGGCCTGAATTTGAGGTTGGTTTGGTGAGAGTTTTACTCCGCTAAAAGCTCGCGCCAAATACTATTGATTCTAAGTCCAAAATTGAGCGTATTAGGTCATGTTTACGTCTGATCATCATCGGGTGTTTGTTGGAAACTACTATAGACACCTAGCAGCCAAATGTGGGTGTCTACAGAGCCCCCACTCTGACTGAGGCTTGGACAAGGCAAACTAAAATGCGTACATTAATATTCGGACGATTTCTTTTCGAGTCTCACCTTAGGGACCCCGATGACAAGTGGTACATCAGGTTTCCCCAGCGGAGTCGCAAAATTGTGGACATGACATAGGTACACCCCGACGTAGCCACGCGCGGGTTTGGGGAGGCGAATGATCCTCATGTGAGATGGATCTCGGATTGAAATTTATATCTATTTAGGAGTCGCCACCAAATTTTGTGGGAATTCGGACATGTTCGAACCCACTTTACATTTAGGCGTTTTGTGCACAAAGCACGCCCCGCTTTCAATGCTAGAGTTTAGGGGTTCGTCCCTTTGCATTACGGTACCGACGCCGAATTATCGGGAATCGTGTATTGAATGACTCTCCTGTGCCAACGGTTTTGGACATCCCGAAACCATGGTTCTGAGTAAGGGTGAGGGTACGTGTTGGGAAGCCCACAAAGGACACCCAACCCCGCCCGCTCTTAGCGGCCTCTACTTAGATATCGTCCGTTTTTCGTGTACGCGCGTTAGTTTGACGGTTGAATGTTATGCAAACAGCGTTTTACGAGATATAGGAATTGAAAAAGTTGCTACGTCTATTTAATGTATCTAAACTAACATTGAAGTTATTTTAGCATGCGAGGTTCTTTTTAGTACAATAAAACAAACAACGAAAATAAAGGCGCGAAAGTAGAAATAATTGAGTTAGTAGTGATAATAACGGATTGTAAATAGATTAAATAATATAAGACGATGTGATGCATGGTTTTAAAAGGAGTAAATCACGTGATGGACTCGACATGTGCTGACCGAAGTCGTAAAAATAGTTTTATCGAGACTCGAAACATGTTGAAGGTTCACGATTTTGACGTGACAGGGGCCACTCGATCGAGTCAGGCATGACACTCGATCGAGTGGTCCTCGAAAAACCTCCTGCCTCTGATTTTGGGGTGCCACTCGATCGAGTGGGCTATGGCAGTCGATCGAGTGCCCCATGTACGGACTGTTGTCCGTTTTCGTTAATCTCGAATTTGATTTAGTTTTAAACCGATAATTTGTTAAATCGCGTAGAAATATGGTATAATTTATACTCGACTTAATTTTCGATACTCGTCATATTCGATATTTGATTATGGAACCAATATCCAATATTTAGAGTGAATTTTAGAAAAGACGTTATAAGTCGTTTTAAATTGAACTAGGACGAAATAATCCCCTCCGCATTATAATGTCCTATTTAATCCTTTCGGACTATGTGACAATTATTTCGGCATCAACGGGATCATGCCAACTCGATTTATTGACTAATTCTTGTAGACATAATATCACTACATGAAAAACAGTCCCGGGCGTCCACCTGGTGGGCACTGACAGTGGACGCTATAAAGGAACGGGCGTCCGCAAACAGACGTCAGAAAGCGGAAGCCACGATCGGTCGCCCATTTTTAAAATGGGCGTCCACTATTGGACGCCAAGGGAATTGGCGACTGACAGCGGACGCCAGGGGTGGCGTCTGACTGTGGACGCCAGTTACCCCTGGCTGGCGTCCACAGTCGGACGCCATGGTCCTTAACTTGGCGTCTGACTGTGGACGCCATCCAGGGGCACCTGGAGTCCACAGTTGGATGCCATTTTAGCTTTCCCTGGCGTCTGTCTTGGCGTCCGTTATTGGACGCTATTTATGCTATTGCATAACCGTAAACATACGTTCAATGTCTAGCCAAAACCTGCAAAATAAACCACATCCACAACTCTCAACCAACCACAAATGTCGACTATCCACAATACCTCAACCTCATTCACTCTCAGTCAACCAAAACACTTCATCTCTCGACTCATTTATGCTGAAAAAACTTATATAAAAAAGATTTAACATACGGTTTGAAGGTACACAAATCTAAACTAGTTAGAAGATACATAATCCGTAAATAAACAACAACAACAACAAACAAACAAACAATCAACTAACTAGGAAGCTAGCTGGAGCACCAGAGTTACCACCATCCCCGTTAAAGGGGTCTCTGTCGTCTGGAGGGGATGGGGGACGACCTTGGTTGCATCTCTGAAACATGGCCGGAAACATGGCCATCTGTTCCTGCATCTTCTTTATGTTCTCGGCATGTTCCTTCAGCTGCTGCTGCTGCTTCGTCAGCTGTTCCTTCATGGCGTCCTTCTCGGGGTCGGGTTGCTGAGATCCGGCCGGCGTATACTCCATTTGTACACAGGTGCTGAGACGCGGTGTGGGAGGTGTGAAGTACATACCGTGTGCATTTCCTACACCGTACACACTTCTTTTCTTGTAAACCTTGAGGACCTTGAAAAAAGTCTTATTCGGGTCGACTTCCTCAGCATCAGGATCAGCCTCGAGTTTCGCTAGCTCTTCTTGGTAGGCGTCCTGCGTACAGAACAACGATTACAATTCAAGTTATTATTAGATGAAATCATTGAAGATAGTTATCTACCACCTAAAGTCGATTTATTTGAAATAGTTTGTACTCACCCAGATCGCCTGATCCTTTTTCGTCTTAAAGCTAGCCCCTTTGTCATCGGTCTTCCCATGCATGTCGAAGAATACCTCCGCCGCGGTTAGCACCCTCCCGAGCTCAGCTTGCAGCTATTAAATGAGTACGAACGTTAGGCGAATATAAATTATGCGAACATAGTTTACGATTATTCAAGGAAGAGTACGGTATTAGTAGAAATCATACCCTCTTGGCACGACTGACAGAAGACTGAGAACCCCGATGATGTGTCGAGTTTGCGTGGCCCTCATGCTCACAGTTCGACAATTTGTTCCTCTGGGCCCTTTCAGACTTGACCTTAAAGTCCTTCTTGTCGTGGTAGGCAACCCATCTCTCCAACACTTCCCCTAAATTATGACGACCCCAATATATTATTTAATATAGTGAAAGATTGAAGTTAGATTGTTTGTTTAAATTGATTACTAAAAAAAACAAACACCTTTAAGGTCCTTTAGCGGAGTCACCCACATGCGGCGTTTATTCATCACACAAGAGAAACGTCGTGTGCACGTCTCATTATACCGGTCCCAGACCCTTCCATCTATCTCGGATTTCCAACTGAACTTGAACTACACAATCAAGGCGAATTATGAATTAGTAGCAAAATATTTACAAATTCCACATTATAAATTAAAAACTCGGAAGCAAAAACAATCCACGTACCCAAAATTGGTTGAACCATCACTCCCGTACCTCCGCCGGCACCTGAGTCCAACAGGCATACCCCTGTCCTTTGTCAACCATGAAGCTGGTAGTACAGCCTCTGACGACCTGTTTATGCAGAAACCTACACCGAGTCGAGAAGCACATGTATGTACAAAATCATACAAGATGTAGTCCAAAAATAAACATGTTACAAGAGAATAATCAACATGTTAGATTATATTGCCATGTGCCTGTAGGTTCGAGAATCACCCGACCCTGATCGTCCTTCTTCAGCTCCTCCTCCTGCCCCTGTTGTTGCTCCTCCTCCTCCTGCTCATCGGTCTGCTCCGGTCCCGTTTCGGGGACCATTTCCTCGTCCTCCTGCTGCTTGGTGGACGTCTGAACAGACCTACTACCCTCACCATGTTTCCTGGTCGATCTAGCGCCTGCCATTATCTTAACCTTGCAACAAATTAAACAATGTTAACAACAATTGGCAATTACATTCTAACTTGATTGAAATAATGTAACAAATAAGTAGCACATTCACCTAACCATGTAATCATCAATATAACCAACTACAACAACTCTAGTAGTCATCTTCGCTGTCGTTATTGTCTTCAGCCTCATCCTCCTCAGTCTGATCCTCCTCGTCCGTCTCCTCGCCGTCCACTATATCGTCCTCAAAATTCTCTTCATTGTGTCCGTCATCCTCCTCAGAAAGGATCTCCGGGACATCCCTAACCATGTATTCTTCTTGTCCATCATCATCATCATCATCCTCAAAATCTTCCTCTGCCCCTTCATTCTAATCTTCTTCGGAGAATATGGTCTCTTCAATAGAAGATAAGCGTGTACCACTTGAAGCGACATCTTCCTGGAACAGAGAACTGTCTATTTGTCCTCGTGGTTTAGTCGTAAAGACTGCCCACCATTGACTTTGATTTCTGTCATTTTTCGTGTAAGGAGAAGGAGCAAAGTAGACTTGCTACGCCTGATGCGCGAGTATGAACGGATCGTACGTAGGGTATTTCCTTGTGTGATTAACTTCCACAATCTTGTAACGTTCATGCACTCGGGTCCCGTTCACGGAGCTGTCTTTCCACTCACATTTGAATACCACAGCTCTATACCCTCGTTCTTTGCCAGCATAACACAACTCAAAAATATCCTCCAAAATACCATAGTACTCATCACCATCAAGAGATGACACACTCACACCAAAATTGCATCTAGCCTTGTTCTTCCCGTAGTTGAATGTGTGAAAATTGAACACATTCACCGAGTACCGGTTCCAGGTTTTAACCGCTCGCACTGGACCAAATGCCAAGCTTCTAACCAAATCATCACGTATGTCTAAGGCAACTACGTGATCCTTGAGCCACTTAGGAAAATGTTCGTCGTGCTTATTCCAAACGTCGTCAAGGTTCACGTCAGGGTTCGCAGCGACATATTCAGTTACAAATTGCTTCTCATAAGGCTCTAAGATCTCACAATTAGAGAGTAGGTAAGGTGCGCTCGGTTGTACTCTTTCTCATCTAGCGTCCTAGAACCCTCAACGGATGAAATTCCTTCATCGTCCTTCTTTTGAAAAAACTCGGGTATAGTGGGATCAATGGACACCGAATGTTCTAGGTTCAGGTTCTTGGTTTTTGTTTGGACATCTTTATCGAAGTAGAGGGAGCAGAAGTATGCAATCTCTTCTATCAAATATGCGTTACAAATAGAACCCTCTACCCTAGCCTTGTTACCAATCTTCTTCTTCAAATGATTAAGGAACCTAAATAAACAAGTTATATATTTCAATCAATACAAATTTGTTATGCTAATTTTTTTTAAATGAAGTTACTAACAGGTATGTACCTTTCAAATGGGTACATCCATCTATACTGGACAGGTCCTCCAACCTTAGCCTCGTAGGGCAAGTGGACAGGTAGATGCTCCATGGAATTAAAGAACGACGGTGGGAAGATCATCTCAAGTTTGCATAGTATCTGTGGAATTTGATCCTCGAGCCGAGTCATGTCCTCAATTAATACTGTAGAAGAACACAAATCTCGGAAGAACTGATATATCTCAGTTATAGAATTCCTCACCGTCGGTGGCAAAAGGTGCTTTAGTGATACCGGAAGCAACCTCTCCATGAAGACGTGACAGTCATGACTCTTTAACCCTTGCATCTTCAGGTTCTTAAGATCAACACAGTGTTTGAAGTCGGAGGCATACCCATCAGGGAACTTCAACTTCTCTACCCACTCCAACAACGCCTTTCTCTGAGCCTTGTCAAGTGTGAACAAGGCTCTCGGTTTCGACCCATCCCGTTTTATGTGCAGTTGAGGACAGTCACAAAAATTCTTTACATCTCGCCGGGAGCTTGTAGTGTCACAACTCTTCCCATCCACATACATCACAATGTGAATCGACTGCTCGTAGAAGTTTTTCTCTATGTGCATCACATCTAAATTGTGACGAATTAACAAAGTCCTCCAATATGGTAGGTCAAAAAATATGCTACGTTTAAACCAACCATTTTTCAACTTCTTGAGGTCTTTGAACTCCTTCTCGGTTCCGTCGATAGTGGACGGGTAATCGGAAATCAACTCCCATATTTCATCTACGGGGAGTCGATCAGGTCCGTCATCAAGCACAACCTCACCCTTCTTGAATGCCTTCTTATTCTTTCTATATGGGTGACCTTCTTGTAGGAACTGCCGATGACAGTCAAACCAACTTATTTTACTAGAATTTGGAAGATAAAAAGCTTTGCTCTCATCCATACAACACGGACATGCTTTCTGACCCGCAGTAGACCACCCCGAGAGCATACCGTACGCGGGAAAGTCGTTTATAGTCCACAACAAAGCTGCTTTCAACTGAAAGTTTTGTCTCGGACAGACGTCATAATGTGGACATGACGTAGGTCCACCCCGACGCAGCCACGCGCGGGTTTGGGTAGGCGAATGAATCTCGCGGTAAGATTGATCTCGGGTTCGAAATTTAAGTCAAAGTTGGAGTCGCCACCAAATTTATGGGAATTCGGACCCTTTCGAGCCCACTCTATATCGTCATGGACCGTACACAAAGTATGGCCCATTTCGATTTCAGAGCTTATGGGGCTCGTCCCTTTGCATTGCAATACCGATACCATCTGCACCGGTTATCGTGTATAGAATGACTCTCGTGCGCCAACGGTTTCGGACATCCGGAAACCGAGGTTCTAATAAGGGGTGAGGGTACATGTTGGGAAGGCCACTAAGGACACCCAACCCCGCCCGCACATAGCGGCCTCTACTAAGACATCATTCGTGTTCGTGTACGCGCGCTAGTAAAATGACTAAATGATATGCAAACAGCGTTTTCGGCTAAGCATGCATATTTCGTGTTAACTACGTCATGTAATGCATCTAAATTATTGTCGGAGTTGTTTAGCATGTGAGGTTCATTTATAAAGCGATAAGCATCAAAATAGACAAAACTCGTAAATACGTACAAAATACACGGGCGGAAATACAACTCGGCTAATACAAAAATTACAAACAATAATAAGGTAGAACAAATAGAATATACAAAACGATAAATAATAACTAGAAACGGACCCGTATATAATTAATATAAACTAGACCGTAAGTGAAATAGATGGATGAACTCCGATTAAATACACATTATGTTGTGTATTAAACGAAGGACGGAGACATAGGACCTAGGCGTGATGCTAGCCCGATCCCGAATCTCAATGCCTTGTCCCGACTTATCACATCGAAAAATGGCGTCTAGATTAGCCATATATCGGACACGACTAAAGAGTCATCGATATAAAACTAATCGTGAAAGACTTCGATCAAAGTCGTTAAAGTGAAGTGATATGCATGGGTTTTGAAAAAGAGGATCACGTGATTGATTTTGCACGTGACGACTAAAGTCGTAAAAAAAAGGACGAGGCTCGAATGATGCATTA
The DNA here is from genome assembly GCA_958450325.1 of Agrostemma githago. NCBI lineage: Eukaryota > Viridiplantae > Streptophyta > Magnoliopsida > Caryophyllales > Caryophyllaceae > Agrostemma > Agrostemma githago. The sequence continues at coordinate 20,591,443 of OY288250.1, forward strand.
AAGATCTCGGTTTTCTTGGGCTACAGGACCCACTCGATCGAGTCATGGCATGGACTCGGTCGAGTGTGCCTTTAAGGTGGCTACTGCCCTGTTTTTGGGGTGCTACTCGATCGAGTGGCCCATGGCACTCGGTCGAGTGCCCCCTATACGAGGCATGGCTCGTTTCATTTTTTTATTTGTTTAAAGTCGATGGTTGACCGAGTTAACTAAAAATATTGCATTATTGAAATCCAACTCGGTTTTCGGTGCCATAATCGTGTACTATACGATTATGAGACCGTCATCGGGATTGTATGAAAATATGTTATTATGGGATTGAGAAATTTGATTAGTGACGAAATTGTAGCCCTCCGCGCCACGGCATCGATACTAACCCTAACGGATTATGTGATGTCGATTTTCGCATCAACGGATTTCGCACTAATCTTAGAAATGGAGTCCTACACGTTCAACTACGAATGACCACGATCTCATCACGCCCTTGAGTACATTGGGGCGGTGCTCCTCGAAAGGGTGCCACCTCCGTCGTGACTCGTAAAGGGATTAAACGGACTTTAGATGGTCGTCATAGTCAAATGTGTTAAGATCCGATCTTTAATTTTATAATGTACATATACGCGGTATATAAATGTTAGTAACGATAAGAAAAGAACAAGAAATTAAAAAAGCGAAGAGTATAAATGTTAGTGTTAGTGTTAGTATACTAATACGATTATAATATAAGGTACGAAAATATATATATAAAATTCGAGATAGTAAAGATTGAGACGGGGTTTATGACACCCTCAACATACATGCTTAGTAAGGCCTCGGCAATGGACTCGTAATAGCGACGGGAACGCGGGAGTATCGAGGATGTATGTAAAGTTATGGTGTGTGTGTGTATGGGTGGTTTTGTCGGTTTTTCGAGGGACAAGGACTCGGTTTTTGATTAGGGTTGCCATGGGTTGTAGTGTAGTGTAATGTAGAGCATAAGAGTGAAAATGTAGGGTTGACAAAACTTGAAATGAAGAGCACAAGGAGGGTATTTATAGAGTTTACCCCTCGACCTAGGGTCACTCGATCGAGTGGCCCTAGTGCACTCGGTCGAGTGCCCTAGAAAATGGGCCTGTTCCGGAAATTTTGGCGCCACTCGATCGAGTGAGGTCAATCCACTCGATCGAGTGGATAGGGGTGGCGAGCCATTTTAGGAAATGGTTGACTTTTTGATTTTTTGAATTTTGTGTTTGGGCGCAATCTTCTAGAAGCTCTTCAGGCTGTTTTTGAGGACGGATTCGTCTTTGACCGGGTTTTGACCAGGTCGCCAAAAGACGGTCTTTATTTTTGATGTCGGTTTTGGCCCAAATTAGTCTTATTTTACTCAGAACGACCCACTGGGCCTGAATTTGATGTTAGTTTTGAGAGATTTGTACTCTGCTAAATGTCCACGTCGGATATTATTGATTCCGAGCCCATTTTCGAGTATACCAAGTCACGTTTGCGTCCGATCTTCATTGGGTATTTTGTCGGGAACTGCTATAGACACTAGCAGGCAGAATGCGGGTGTCTACAAAGCCCCTACTCTGACTGAGGCTTGGACAAGGCGAAAGTCAGAGTTGCTACCAGGCCAGTTGCAGACTACGACCTGGCAGCCTTCCGGTCGGGTCGTTTATAGTCCAGTAGACTTGCGTGAAGGGCTCGCCAGCCATAAGCAGAGAGTCATACCTGTCTTGATGATGATAGCTCCGTGGGGAGTAAATGAGCTGCGCGGAGACTTGCTTCTGAAGTCTAGGATGTACCTGTATGCTGACACATAACAACTTGCATGTAACACAGGCGAAACACCGACTCACGCTGGGGAAATAAAATATTGATTTTTTTGAAAAGCAAAATTTTTGAAAGATTTTTTTATTTTTAGAAATTTTCAAGAAAGTTCGGGACGACTTGATTCCTATTCGGGGTTCTGAACTGCAATCAGGCCTGCGCGCGCATAGGGCCCATGTTTGATGAGGAGGCATGGTAGTTAGGGTTCAGTTAGGTTTTCCTATTATAAATATAGGAATCCCTGCTTCAACTTACTGCATCCCAAATCACAAACTCCTTCTCCTCAAAATCTTTTAGACTTTCAAGAAGACTCAAATTTCTGTCATGGGTATCGACCATCTGACCGCAATGCTTTTTGCTTGGTCCCAATATTTTCGGGACGAGGAAAAGGTACAACTGACCCAGATGGGAATCGTCAGTCTATTCCCTCTCCAACGTCTGATAATTGACTCACACTTTTTGGACGCCTACCTAACGTTTTGGGATACTACCCATCACGTTTTCGCGTTCCCGCGAGGAGAAATATGCCCTCTACCTGAGGAGATCGCAACTATAGGCGGTTGGAGCCCTATCGCTCGTTCTGCTATCCCTCCGTTCTACCCGGATCCAAGAAGGAGGCTGAGGGATTTCTTGGGTCTATCTCATGCTGAGACAGATCGAATGGTGCGGGGAAATACTGTTTCCCTCTTCGACCTGACTGACAAGTTTATGAACAATCAAGATGTGAGGGCTACCCCTACTCACAGGCGTAGGGCCTTTGCCTTTTGCATGCTGCACCGTTATGGTTTTGAAGGGATGATGGAGGCTGACTCGTGCTTGGGTCAGATCAGGCTGATTGGTGTGGTTGACCAGATGGAGACTGGTCATAACCCTACTTGGCTAGCCACCGGGGAGATTATTATGGGTCTTGATGCCAGGCGACTTGACCCGGACCGATAGCTGACTGGGAGTGTTCGTCTTCTGCAGGTATACATCTCGCGATTTTTTTTCGTTTCGTGCGATTTTTCTGATGTACGTAGGTCACTCAATCGAGTGGACCTGTTACTGGATCGAGTGACGTCTTCGACGAGCTACTGCCTGTTTTTGGAGGGCTTACTCGATCGAGTCAGATGGTGTACTCGATCGAGTGGACTTTGGCGAACCTTGCCATTGCTCACGAATTTTGTGTATACTGTTTCAAATTTGGTTGTCTGAACACCTGTGAATCATAGAGTCCCCTCGGAATATACTCAATTATCGGAGCAGTCAGATTAGCTCGAGGAGGCGACGGATAAGCTCGAGTCACCATATAAACCGAGCTTACTGGGATGAGGAGCTGATGTTTCACGGTGGTCCCTTAATTAGGTGGACCGTCGCCTAGTGGTTCCTCTCCAAAATGACGGTATTGGCCAAGAGAGACCAAGCCCGCTACTTGGTGATTCTGTCTCTTGACTGGACAGTTCACATTTACCCGGACCGCCTCCTGAGGCAGTTCGGTTCGTCTCAGTGCATTCCTAAGACTGAAGCTATCATTAACGTCTCGCTCCAATTAACGGACGCTATGTGCGACACATGGTTGCAGAGGTGGTTCACCCGTCCCATGTGGACCATACCCAGCCCTTGCCAATCCGCTTGGGTTTCACGTGCTTACCAGAAATGGACTTCCGAGGAGTCCGAGGAAGCCCGTAAAGCTTTGATCATGAAGGTTGATGAGGCCTTCGAACTAGTTCGTCGGGAGACGGCGAAGGACAACAGGGGTTTCTTCGACGAGGGAGACACTCCTGCTACTTTAGTCCGATTAGAATCGGGTCTTAAGTCACATACTAAGACTCGATCCATGAATGCTGGCGCTAGCAGCACGTGGGGGCAGTCAAGCCCCCAGACTGACTTGGAGAGACGACTTGGGCCAAGAATGGCGGTTAGAGACCGACTAGGCCCACGTGACCGGCTTCCTGAGCCTGTGAGGGCCCATCGATGTGATTGAGGACTCGAGCTCAAAGAAACGAGTCCGAGCTAAAGAGGTTCCCGTGGTGATTCGGGAACGCTCTCTTCCGCGTCGTCGTCAGTGGACGGCCAAGGAGGCCAAGGACAAGGGGAAGGGCAAGATGCCCTGAATACCGAGTTCTTAGTTTTATTATTATTTGAATATTATAATTATTATTGTTGTGTGCTTTTTTTTATTGCATTTTTTTGAATTTCTGCATTTGTAATTTCCCGAGTTTATCGGGGTTTTAGTAATTAATAAAGGAAGTTTATTATTAAACCGTTCCTGTCTTTCTCGATTGCACTAGTTGTGCCCTTTTGAGGGCCTGCCTACGTATCCACAATTAGCGGAATCAAACCAAGCGTAGTTCAAGCTCAGTAGATTTGCAATCTCGAATTACACCAAGACTATTGGTTCAAGATGCTTGTGACAGTAGAATAAATAATTCTAGCTCATTGACTTGATTTTTGTAAAAAAATGATTTCGATAAATTTTGCTAATGACATTGAGAAAAGGCTAAGGGTAGTAACGCTTCAGCTGGTCCAGGTTGGTCGGGTTGACGAACTCATTCCCGTCCAGGTCCGTCAGCATCACTGCTCCTACTGATAGGATCTTTTTCACCAAATATGGCCCGGCCCAATTAGGTTTGAATTTTCCCCTTGGGTCCACTGGTAATAAAGCTCGAACCGACTTAAGGACCAGATCCCCTTCCTTAATGTTCCTGGGCCTTACTCTTTTGTTGAAGGCCCGTTGGATCCTCTTCTGGTAGATTTAGATGTTGTTGAGGGCACGAGATCGTCGTTCGTCTAGTAGAACCAACGAGTCATACCGTGCTCGAACTCAATCAGCTTCGGGTACTTGACTTTCTAACAGAATTCTGAGGGACGGTACCGCCAATTCAACTGGTTGGACTGCCTCCATCCCACAAGATATGTAATACGGTGTTGCCCCGGTTACGGTGCGAATTGACGTCCGGTATCCCCATAGGGCAAAAGGTATTTTGTCGGGCCAGTCCCGGTAATTATCAACCATCTTTTTTAGTACGGTGACAATTGTTTTATTGGCCGCCTCTACTGCTCCGTTCGTTTGGGGACGACAGGGCGAGGACGTATGCCTTTGAATTTTATACTTGGTCAGCAAGGCCGCGGTCTCGGCTTGAAAATGAGTTCCGTGATCACTGATAAATTCATGTGGGATGCCATACCGACATATTATCTTGTTCTGGATAAACTTCGCGACATGCTTACCATTGAGAGTGCGATATGATTCAGCTTCGACCCATTTGGTGAAATAGTCGATAGCTACTAAAATGAAAAAGTGCCCGCCGGTACCAGAGGGATTTATTTTCCCAATTATGTCGATACCCCATGTCGAGAATGACCAAGGCGATGTCATGGTATACAGCAAGGATGACGGCAAATGTTGCACATTGGCGAAGATTTGACAGTTATGATAATGTTTGACATATAACTGGCAATCGGCTTCCATAGTATTCCAGTAATACCCGAGCCTCATGATTTTCGGGACCAGCATGTGAGCATTCATATGTGGGCCATTTTCACCATCATGTACTTCGGTCATAACCTTTTCGGCCTTATATTTATCAACACAGAGGAGAAGAGCCCATTGTGCCGTCTTTTTCTACGGTTGTCCGTCATCGATACGGACGAACTGGGTGGCTAGCCTTCGTAAGGCTTTCTTGGCTCGACCTTCTGTCCTAGGAGGATATTCTCCCTTTGTCAGGTATGTTAATACAGCCTGATACCATGGTTCGGGATCAGTTATCTCAATGTCTTCAATGTCGTGAATGTACGCCGGCTCGGACCGTCTTTCGACACAAATTGGCATACTGGTCACGTGGTCAGGGATATTCAGCAAAGATGCCAACTTTGAGAGTGCATCTGCAAACTGATTTTCTTCCCGAGGCAAGTATATGTACTCTACCCTTTGGAATTGTTTCTCGAGATCCCTTACTCGTGCCTGGTAGGCCACGAGATTAGCGTTTCGAGTTTTCCATTTTTGAAGTGCTTGGTTAATGACCAAGGATGAGTCACCGTGTACCCGGAGATTTGTGATCCCCAGATTGGCGGCGGCTTGTAGCCCGTAAATGCATGCTTCGTACTCGGCTGCATTATTGGTAACATCAAAGTCCAGTTTGATGGACACAGGAGTATGCTCCCTCTTTGGCGAGAATAGGAGGATCCCGACTCCGAACCCTCGAAAATTGGATGCTCCATCGAAGTATAAATCCCATGTTTCGGTATCGTTATGGAAAATATCTTCATCTGGGAAGGACCAGGTGTCGGTGTGTCCTTCTTTGGTTACCGGGCTATCGGCAAGAAATTCAGCTACTGCTCGCCCCTTAATGGCCTTTAACGGCACAAATTTTAGGTCGAACTCTGCCAGCATTAGAGTCCATCAAGAAATTCGGCCATTGAGAACGAGCTTTTCGAAGAGGTATTTGATTGGGTCCATCTTGGATAGCACATGGACCACGTAGCTGAGCATATAGTGCCGGAGCTTTTTAGTGGCCCAAACCAAAGCCAAGCACGTCTTTTCGAGCATGGTATATTTGCACTCATACTCTAAAAACTTTTTGCTGATGTAATAAATAGCTCGTTCTTCGGAGTCAGTTGTCTGAGCCATCATAGCCCCCATGGCTGTCTCGGTTGTCGTTAGGTATAACGACAGAGGCAAACTGGGTTGAGGTGGCATTAAGACTGGCGGAGCAGACAGGATTTCCTTGATCTTGTCGAAAGCAGCTTGGCACTTGTCATCCCATAGTACCCGTTCCCCTATTTTCAGTTTCTTGAAAATTGGTTCACATACCATGGTTAGTTTGGAAATGAACCGACTGATATACTGGACTTTCCCGAGAAATCCCCATATTTCTTTTTCGGTTTTAGGAGGTTGCATCTCAGTAATGCCTTTAATTTTAGCTGGGTCGACCTCGATACCTCGTTGGCTAAAGATATGACCCAGTAATTTGCCTGATGTTACCCCGAAACTGCACTTTTGAGGGTTTAGCCTCATGTTGTACTTGCGCAATCGGGTGAAGAATTTTCTGAGGGCGGTGATGTGACCGTCTTATTCTTTCGATTTGACGACCATGTCGTCTACATAAACTTCTACTTCTTTATGCATCATGTCGTGCAATAAGGTCGTAGTAGTCCGTTGGTATGTGGCCCCGACATTAATGAGACCGAATGACATGACGGTGTAGCAGTAAGTACCCCAAGGTGTAGTGAAGGTAGTCTTACTCATATCTTCTTCTGCCATCTTGATCTGATTATACCCGGCATACCCGTCCATAAATGATAGAAGGGCATGATCAGCCGTGTTATCCACCAGTATGTCGATGTGTGGTAATGGAAAATCATCTTTCGGGCTTGCCTTGTTAAGATCCCGAAAATCCACGCATACCCGCACCTTACCGTCCTTTTTAGGAACCGCCACGATGTTTGCAACCCATTCCGGATATTCGGACACTTGTATGAAGCCGACTTTAAACTGTTTATCGACTTCTTCTTTTAACTTGAGAGACGACTTGGGCCTCATTCGGCGGAGCCTTTGCTTAACCGGTTTGCTCCCGTCTTTAATTGGTATGCGGTGCTCGGCTATCTCCCGGTCTATCCCCGGCATGTCCTTGTAGGACCATGCGAAGACATCCTTGAACTCTCGGAGGATGTTTGTGAATTGCTGTTTATCCTCGGGATCTAAGGATAACCCTATCTTAAGCATCTAGGGCTCTAAGGTTGTTCCCACATTAATGGACTCGGTCTCTTCAATTACCGGATTCCCTTTGCTCTAACTGTTCGATGAGATGTGGAGGTAAGGGTACCTGTTCGTCGGGTTTCTCAATGTCATTGCATAAAACGTTTTTGAAAGCAGAATTTAAAAGAGACAAGTCGTAAGCAGAACGGTTGTTATTATTGATTGAAAACTTTGAAAACAGTTCGAAAAGAGCAGCCATCTGATCATTGGTCAGTGGCGGAATTGGTAAGGCACTCGGGACAGACCCCGAAGTGCCAGCAGCAGGAATGACAAAAGGAAGAGGGGTTACAGGAGTGACTCTAGCACCGACTTCGCTAGACTCGACCTCAGACTCTGACTCAGACTCCGACTCAGACTCAGGCATGTCTCCCTCTCCAGTGACCAGATTGTAGATCCTTTCTTGACTGTCAGCTTGGTCGGGTCAAATCTGTTGCTGCGGAGAATCAGGTTGACTAAGTCTTCCTCTGGAGTCGGGGCTATGGTGTCTTCCCCGAAGAGTAGCCCTAGCGCGGGCTCAGCATTGTCAGCTCCATCAGACTGGATGAGGGCAAACACATCATCCGGGATATAGTTGCAGTCCCGGGCCGATTGGGTCCCGAGGTGCACAACATTGGGTTGGTATAGCCCAACCTGAGTAGCCCCAAACATCGGTGTGACAAAGTAGTAAGTCAACCGTGGGCTGTAAGGGCTCAAGTGGATACCCTTAATGATGTTGCAGGCCTTTTCGATTCCTGCTCGGACAACGTTGCCCGGAGTGGTGGCATAACCAAGGCCGAAGTGAGAGTCTTCGTCCTTAAGGACCTCGATAATCTTCCCAGCTGGAAGATTGGGTCGAGAGGTAGCCCCCGGAAAGTACCCTAGGTTTTGGAGCATCGTGTCGATACTCGTAGTGAAGTAGGGCCTAAAAAGGTACTCTTCCTCGATCATCCCCACAAAATCGAACCCCAGAGGTCCGTGCGGCCCGTGGCGTTACAGCTAGCCACAGTCATTGGGGTTGCCTCCAATGTAATGACATTGCCGAGCAAAGGCATCTTGATCTTTCGGTGGAGGGTGGAGGACACCGCTTTCACCGCGTGAATCCATGGCCTCCCTAGGAGCAAGTTGAAGGATGAGGTGACATCGATCACCTGGAACTCAAGCTCCTTTTTCTATCGGGCCCGTCACGATGGTCAGTTTTATGGCCCCAGCTACCGACTTTGGGCTCCCATCAAAGGCTTGGATGGTCTGAGCTGTCGGGATATAATCGGCCTCGGTAATGCCGAGGGCTTTGGCGGTCCTTAAAGGAAGGACATTCACAGCAGACCCATCATCAACTACGGTCATTGGGAGGTATTTTCCTCGGCAGATCACCGTAATATAGAGGGCCAGATTATGGGAGGCCCCGAACGGCGGTAGGTCGGCTTCCGAGAAAGTGATCATTGGGCCTCCTTCCTTAGTTTTGCCGTTTAGGTGGGGCAGGACCGTGGCTCCCATTTCAGCAGGGGTAACCAAAGAGTCGATCTTGATTTGATCGAGAGCTTTAGTGAGTGCTTCTCGATGTTATTGTGAGCTAACTAGGAGTTGCCATATGGTGGGGTCAACTTGGGTCTTCTTCAGTTGCTTCACGAGAGCCATTTCAGCGACGATTGTCGGGATTGGGGTGTCCCTAGAGCTAGTGGCTTGATAAGGACGACCAAGGTGGTTACTGGCTAAGACTTGGGATTTGGTCTTGCGAATCTCCTCGGAGGTGATGGGGACAGTGTCCCCTTTAGCGAGGTAGACATCGTCCTCGTCGTTAAACCAGATCCCGTTCAGTTGCGGGATGAAAGGGGAGATAGGATGAGAGCAGTCAATCACCTCCCCGGCGAAGATGGCATGGGAGCTAAAAGGATTCTCCTTGTTACTTGGCTTATCTCCGGGTAGCGGGATTTTACCGCTCTCAATCAGGTCCTGGATCAAGTGCTTAAGCTTCCAGCACTTTTCGGTATCATGCCCGTTGCCTCGGTGGTATTGGCAATAAGCTTGGGCATTGTAGTTCTTAGAGCGTCGCTCGACCGGAACTTCAGGAGTTGGGCCTATCGGTTGAATTAGGCCCTTTGAGAGTTTGAGGATAGCCTTTGTAAGGCATATGTATAGGTGGTACCTATATCAGTGAAAACCCGAGGTGGGGTGTTCTTCTTGGACGGCGCATCCAATAGATTAACCGCGTCGAAAATGCTGTGGGTTGCAGCTTGGGGCTTAGTGGTGGAAGAGGAAGCCCCTTGGTATCCTTTGCTAGAGGCCTTAGTAAGGCCCTCTAGTCTCAGGTAGTCTTCAATTCTCATACCCATTTCAGTAAAGGTGGTGAAATTGGGTATGACAGCGTACCGGAGATGAACCCGGTATGAGGGGAGGAGATTCTTGACGAAAGCCTCCACCAAAGTCTTTTCACTGGGCTTATCGACCAGTTTCACGCTCTCGGCCCTCCAGCGTTGAAGGTACTTAGTAAAACCTTCCTTTGGCTCTTGGGCCATAACCTCCAAAGATCGCATTGTGGTTTGGATCTCGGTGTTGTCAGCATAGTTTCGAGCAAACTCGGTGGCCACATCATCCCAAGTAGGGTATTTTTTTCGGGTCTAGCCTGTAGTACCAGGCCCGTGGGTGCTTTTCAAGAGAAGCAGCAAAAAGATTCTTGAACATTGTAGAATCTACTCCCTTGATGGCCATGAATTCTTTGAAGACCCGTACATGTAGTAACGGGTCTTCGGTCCCCTCAAAAATCGGTAGGCCAGTGAGGTTCAAGTTTGGGGGCAGCTTGTCGTTCACCGGGGCATACTCACGGCTATTTTCCCGATGGATGTTGTTACTCCCGGCTAGGTGCACTTGTTCCTCTAGTCGGTGCACCGCACTAAGTAGTTCAGCTAGAGACCCAGTAGCCTCGGTATTAGGAGTCCTTTGCTCCACTACAGCCATACGAGCAATGATAGCCACTTGACCAGCCCTCATTTCTGTCAGTTGGGCCTCAATGTCGGTCTGTTCGACGACCATGGCGTCCACAGAGGTCTTCGGATTGTTCAAAGCTGCTTCCATTTTGCGGCTGTGTCTGGTGGACGGTGGCCTGTCTGTAAGAACACCGCGTAATTAGAAACCGAATCCGGATCTTGGAATCATAAAAAAAGTACATCCCGAGCGACGAAAGGAAAAGACTAAGTGAAAAAGACTCGAGAAAGACACCTAGACGGATGACTCGTAGGTGGTATGACTTCCTTAGGACTTTGGCTTTGTGGGCCTAGTCTTGTTCGAAGGAAGGTCCACGTGAGACATTTCCCCAGACTTTTGACTCGAGTGTATAGACGGACTTTCCTTTGTAGGGGTATGCCCTATGCAGGTTGGTCGTGCCTTGACAAATAAGGCGGACTCGGGAAAGGGAGGAAACTCGTGATGTAAGATCGACGGAGTTTCGACGCTATAAACCTTCGACATACTATGCAAAGACCCGACACACGGATAGACGGTAGGTCCTATAATAAGGAGGATTTATTTGGAAAGTTGGATGTTTGAAATTTTGAAATTTGAATGAAGAAAGAACGAATTTCCGAAGGTTTGAAAAATAGAAAACGGAGTTTCGAAAACCGAGATTAGAATTTTGAAAATTCAGAAAATCGAGGTGGTGTTGTAAATTCGAGAGTCAAAACGGGCAGCATGCCGACTAAAGAAAAGGATATTTTGAGTCAAATCGTTAATCCTAAATTTCGACGGCATTCCGAATTTTGAAAATTGGATATTTGGAAAAGACGGGTCCCGAAACGGACAACATTTCGGGTATTTCAAAATTTGGTATTTTGGAAAGATGCATTTTTTTGAAATGACGGTTTTTGAAAAATGACACGGAAATAAAGTAGCACGTAGTCAAACAAGCATTATAACGACGCTTATGTATGCTTTACACTAAGTCTTGGTCGGTCAAATAGGGTCTATACCAACAACGATGGCTCTCTCGTAAATCAGGACGGACTCCCTAAGCCGAATTGGTCTTAGGACATGCCGCAAAACCCATACGAGTTCGGCCATAGAAGTCTTTAGCGCACCCATTTAGGAATGCACCGCGGTATAGTGGGACGTCGGTCACAAGTAATCGGCCCGGGCAAAAATGGGTTATGCATGAATCATTAAACTAATGCGCGCACACTAATATACGAACAATTTCTCTTCGAGTCTCACCCGAGGAACCCCGATGACTAGTGGTACATCAGGTATCCCCAGCGGAGTCGCCAAATTGTGGACATGACGTAGTTCCACCCCGATGCGGCCACGCGCGGGTTTGGGTAGGCGAATGAATCTCGTGGTAAGATTGATCTCGGGTTCGAAATTTAAGTCAAAGTTGGAGTCGCCACCGAATTTATGGGAATTTAGACCCATTCGAGCCCACTCTATATTGTCATGGACCGTACACAAAGTATGACCCATTTCGATTTCAGAGCCTATGGGGCTCGTCCCTTTGCATTGCAAGACCGATACCATCTGCACCGGTTATCGTGTATAGAATGACTCTCGTGCGCCAACGGTTTCGGACATCCGGAAACCGAGGTTATGAGTAAGGGGTGAGGGTACATGTTGGGAAGCCCACTAAGGACACCCAACCCCGCCCGCACATAGCGGCCTCTACTAAGACATCGTTCGTGTTCGTGTACGCGCGCTAGTAAAATGACTAAATGATATGCAAACAGCGTTTTCGGCTAAGCATGCGAATTTCGTGTTAACTACGTCATTTAATGCATCTAAATTATTGTCGGAGTTGTTTAGCATGCGAGGTTCATTTATAAAGCGATAAGCATCAAAATAAACAAAACTCGTAAATACGTACAAAATACACGGGCGGAAATACAACCCGGCCAATACAAAAATTACAAACAATAATAAGGTAGAACAAATAGAATATACAAAACGATAAATAATAACTAGAAACGGACCCGTATATAATAAATATAAACTAGACCGTAAGTTAAATAGATGGACGAACTCCGATTAAATACACATCATGTTATGTATTAAACGAAGGACGGAGACATAGGACCTAGGCGTGATGCTATCCCGATCCCGAATCTCAATGCCTTGTCCCGACTAATCACATCGAAAAATGGCGTCTAGATTAGCCATATATCGGACACGACTAAAGAGTCATCGATATAAAACTAATCGTGAAAGACTTGGATCAAAGTCGTTAAAGTGAAGTGATATGCATGGGTTTTGAAAAAGAGGATCACGTGATTAATTTGCACGTGACGACTAAAGTCGTAAAAAAAAGGACGAGGCTCGAATGATGAATTAAAGCTCTCGGTTTTCTTGGGCTACAGGACCCACTCGATCGAGTCATGGCATGGACTCGGTCGAGTGTGCCTTTAAGGTGACTACTGCCCGGTTTTTGGGGTGCTACTCGATCGAGTGGCCCATGGCACTCGGTCGAGTGCCCCCTGTACGATGAATGGCTCGTTTCATTTTTTAATTTGTTTAAAGTCGATGGTAGACCGAGTTAACTAAAAATATTGCATTATTGAAATCTAACCCGGTTTTCGGTGCCATAATCGTGTACTATACGATTATGAGACCGTCATCGGGATTTTATGAAAATATGTTATTATGGGACTGAAAAATTTGATTAGTGACGAAATTGTAGCCCTCCGCGTCACGACATCGATACTAACCCTAATGGATTATGTGATGTCGATTTTTGCATCAACGGATTTCGCACTAATCTTAGAAATGGAGTCCTACACGTTCAACTACGAATGACCACGATCTCATCACGCCCTTGAGTACATTGGGGCGGCGCTCCTCGAAAGGGTGCCACCTCCGTCGTGACTCGTAAAGGGATTAAACGGACTTAAGATGGTCGTCATAGTCAAACGTGTTAAGATCCGCTCTTTAATTTTATAATGTACATATACGCGGTATATAAATGTTAGTAACGATAAGAAAAGAACAAGAAATTAAAAAAGCGAAAAGTATAAATGTTAGTGTTAGTGTTAGTATACTAATACGATTATAATATAAGGTACGAAAATATATATATAAAATTCGAGATAGTAAAGATTGAGACGGGGTTTATGACACCTTCAACATACATGCTTAGTAAGGCCTCGACAATGGACTCGTAATAGCGACGGGAACGCGGGAGTATCAAGGATGTATGTAAAGTTATGGTGTGTGTGTGTATGGGTGGTTTTGTCGGTTTTTCGAGGGACAAGGATTCGGTTTTTGATTAGGGTTGCTAAGGCCTCACTTTAGCGACTGATTTCAGTCGCTAAGGGCGTCAGTTAGCGACTGAAATCAGTCGCTAAATGGTGTGACGTGGCGACATACCGCGACTGAATTCAGTCGCTAAATAGTAAATTTAGCTACTGATATCAGTCGCTGTTGTACCTGAAATAGGCCGGTTATAATTATTATTTTTCTAGCCAAAATCTGCACAATAAAACAAACCAACAACCACAATACATCCCAAACATCATTCCAAACGTTGTTCCAAACGTTACGCAAGCTTCACACTCCAAAATGGCCAACCAAGTACGCAAACGTCTTGAATACACTAAATTAAAAGTGTTGTTACAAACTGTTTTTTCAACAAGCATTCAGAAACTAAAAACTGTTTTCAATCTACTCACCCAACAGAGAAACTAGCTGACGCACCACCACCACCACCCCCATTGAAGGGGTCTCTAGGATCCGGGGGTCGCGGAATGGGGCCGGAGTTACAGTTATACTGCTGCATGCTCCTAAGGCGTTGTAGCTCTTCCAGAATTTGCAGGTTACAGACTCCTGCATCTTTATCCTCTCATCCTACGTCTTCAGCCTCTCATCCTGCTCCTTCAGCTTCTCAGCCATAGCCGCTCGTTGCGCCCTTTCCTCCCGCAATTCCGACCTCATCTCAACCACTTCGGATGGCATACAGTCTGTCGAGGTCGCATGGCCCCCACGAACATTGGGCGGTGTCCAGTACAGGGAATCAGCGTTCCCCGTACCGTACACCGCTCCCTTGCGGTATTCCTCCGCGACTCTAAACCAAATCGTGCTCGTGTCCACACCTTCATTCTCGGGCGCTCTAGTGGCCTCCAAATACGAGCTCTGAAAGAAATTGAACTCATGATTAGGTGGGTTGTTGGAAGAAAAAAAAGTAACGAAGTCTTATATTTGAAACTTACCCAAGTCTCCAAATCCTTCTTCGTGGCGAATGATCGACCGGTGGTGTCGTTCCCCTTGTTCTTCGTGTCGAGAAATAGCTGCACAGGCGAAGGGAATTCTCCGGTTTTCTTCTTCACCTGTTGACAGTACATGTAGATTTCTCATTTATATTTATAATGAAAACATTAAATAAGAATCCAAAATAAAAATCAAAGGTAAGGAAATACTAACATTCATGGCCCGCTGGTGCATCGACTGCGACCCACCGTAGTGGGTTCGGTCCGCCTCCACCTCGGGGTCACCTCCCCGCCTCTTGTTCTTTTTCGCCTGGACGGATCTTTTAAGGAACTTCGGGTCGGAGCGGGCTGTTTTGAACTGTTGGATGGCGTCACCTACAATTTATACACTTTTAGATCAATAAGTGTTTTGAAGATATATACAACTTTCTATTCAAGTACTAATACTAATTGAGTAATCGAACCTTTAAGGTGTTTCTGTAACTTTTCATCGCTCGCCATCTTATACATCATCTCTCTGTGTCTGTCGACCGCTACATCCATGTATCTGTCTCTCACAGCCACCTCAATTCCCTCGTTGTAAAAGTGTTTCAACTGCAAGATCGTTTGTTGTCATTGTATTAGTAATCTGTAAACAGTAACAGATAATTAATAAAAATCAGAAATTGGTGTACCTTGAAGTTGGCAAACCACTTCTCCCGTTGCCACATAGGCACCTTGGTCCAACTCGTGCAGTAAGTAGTCAATTCCTTCATGAAACTATCCTTCACACCAGTCACCACCGCACGAGTACGAAACCTACACCAAAGAGTGAAATAAGATGATGTCTCACAAAAAAAAAGATATATAACGTCTCATCATATGTGATCCGGGCTAATAATTAGGCGCCCGTCGTCTGTATATTGAAGCCCTTGATCGTGTTGCGGTTGTTCTGGTTGCCCATCGTTGTTCACCTCCTCCTCGTTCTCCACTTGGTGATCCTCCTCCCGCCGGTTCTCTTGTTGGTCCTCCTGCTGCTGCTGATCCCTGTTGCTGTTGCTGCTCGAACTACCATACCGCAGCCTACTGACCAACGTCATATCTGCAGACATATAATAGCAGAAAGTTAGAAATTGACATCATAATATTGAAATAACTTGCCCAAAATATGTAATGCAGATTACTATGTACAAAAAAGATAACATACTGAAACTATACCCTACTAAAAATCGTCGTCACTGTCGTTGTCATCTTCCACTTGCCTACTCGAACCAACGACATCCTCTTCCTCGTAGTCATCTTCCTCCTCCTCGTCATTGACCTCTAAATCTTTGGTGTCGTCCTCTTCCTCGACCATATCACTAGAAGCACCTTCCTCCTCCTCACCACCTTCATCGTCTTCAAAATCTTCCCCCACATCCACCTCATTATTGTCATCATCATCATTTGCAAAAAGATTCTCATCAACTGGAGAAAATGTTGTACCACTAGAAATGACATCCTCTTGGAAAAGTTTGGAGTCATAGTGCCCACGTGGCTTAGTTTTGAACACCGCCCACCACTGGTTTACAGTTCTGTCGTTCTTTGTGGTTGGGTAAGGCGCAAAGTACACTTGGTGTGCTTGATGTGCAAGTATAAACGGATCGTACTTGGAGTATTTTTTTGTATGATTAACTTCAACTAGTTTGTACCTTTCATGTACTCTAGTACCTTGCACAGAGTTGTCCTTCCATTCGCATTTAAAAACCACAACTCTATACCCACGATCATTTCCAACATAGCACAGCTCGAAGATGTCCTCCAATAGACCGTAGTAATCTTCACCCTCAAGTGACGACACACTCACACCGAAATTACATCTACTCCTACTGCTACCATGGGCAAATGTATGAAAATTGTAACCATTAACCGAATACCGGTTCCAAGTTCTAACATTCCACAAAGGACCTAATGCTAGACTCCTAACCAAATCATCCTGAATATTCTCTGAAATTACATGCTCCTTAAACCATTTGGGAAACTGTTCCTCATGCTTATTCCAAACGTTATCAGCATTTAAATGTGGATTAGCAACCACAAATTCAG
The DNA here is from genome assembly GCA_958450325.1 of Agrostemma githago. Classification (NCBI taxonomy): domain Eukaryota; kingdom Viridiplantae; phylum Streptophyta; class Magnoliopsida; order Caryophyllales; family Caryophyllaceae; genus Agrostemma; species Agrostemma githago. The sequence continues at coordinate 20,608,201 of OY288250.1, forward strand.
TTACAAATTTCTTCTCGTACGGCTCCAAAACTTCGCAGTTTGATAGCAAGTACATGTGAGCACGGTTGTACTCCTCATCTAATGTCCTCCACCCGCCAGCTGATGACGATCCCTCACCTACCTTACTTTGAAAAAAGTCTGGTATGTTGGGGTCAATCGTCGTCTCGGGTGTTTCTAGGTTTAGATTTTTTGCTTTGGTGTTCACTTCTTTCTCGAAATACAGAGAACAGAAGTTGGTTATCTCCTCTGTTAAGTAAGCATTACATATGGAGCCCTCAACCCTCGCCTTGTTACCAATTTTTTTCTTCAAATGGTTGAGAAATCTATGACAATCATCAAGCAATTATGTTATTATCAAATTATAGTGTCTAACGTTAGTTAGTGGGTAAAATAGGTAAGTAGTTGAAAGTTCTCACCTCTCAAACGGGTTCATCCATCTAAACTGTACCGGTCCTCCCACTTTAGCTTCGTAGGGCAAGTGGACCGGTAGATGCTCCATTGAGTTAAAGAAGGAGGGTGGGAAGATCATCTCAAGTTTGCATAGTATCTGAGGAATTTGATCCTCCAAACGAGTCATGTCGTCATTTGTAAATGTCGATGAACACAAATCTCGAAAAAACTGAGATATCTCAGTGATAGGATTCCAAACACTTTCCAGCAGCAGGTGCTTCAACACCATAGGTAGTAACCGCTCCATGAACACGTGGCAGTCGTTACTCTTCAAGCCTTGGAGCTTCAGGTTCTTAATGTCCACACACCGACTAAAATCGGATGCATACCCATCAAGGAATTTCAGTTTCACTACCCACTCTAACATGGCCTTTCTCTGAGCCTTATCAAGGCTAAACAAGGCTCTAGGCTTGGACCCATCCCGCTTGATATGCATTTTTGAACGGTCACAAATTTTTTTCAAATCTTTTCGGGATCCTATGGTGTCACATGTCTTACCCTCTACATCCATGACGGTGTGAATCAGTTGCTCAAATAAATTCTTCTCAATATGCATCACGTCCAGATTATGTCGGAGTAATAAAGTACTCCAATATGGAAGGTCGAAGAAGATGCTTCTTTTAAACCAACCATTTTTTAATTTCTTAAGATCTTTGAAATCTTGATCGGTCCAGTCAACAGTAGATGGGAACTCTGAAATCACCTCCCAAATTTCATCTCCTTGGAGACGAATCGGTGCCTCATCTAGCACCTCCTCACTCTTCTTGAAAGCTCTCCTATTCTTCCTATACATGTGACCCTCGGGTAGAAACTGTCTATGACAGTCAAACCAACTAATTTTGCTTGAATTACTTAGGTAGAATGCTTTACTTTCACTCATGCAACAAGGGCACGCTTTTTGGCCCGCCGTAGACCAACCACGCAACATACCATACGCAGGAAAATCGGTTATAGTCCACAAAAGCGATGCTCTAAGCTGGAAATTTTGTTTCAACGACACATCATATGTCTCCACCCCTACTTCCCACAAGTGTTTCAATTCCTCTATCACTAGTTGTAAGTAAACAACCAAGTGGTTTTTGAGATTTTTTGGGCCGGGAACAATGAGAGAAAGAAAGATGAACGGTGGTTTCAGACAAAGCCATGGGGGTAAGTTGTACGGTGTGACCATGACAGGCCAGCATGAGTATGACTTACCGAACTGACCGAAAGGGGCGAACCCATCGGTACACAACCCAAGTCTCACGTTACGGGGTTCCTCAGCAAATTCAGGGTAAATCCTATCAAAGCGTTTCCACTCCTCCCCGTCACTAGGATGACACATCTTCCCCTCTACACGAGTTTCTTCCTTATGCCACCTCATTTGTTCGACAATGGTTCTGGTTGCATATAATTTTTGAAGTCTAGGGACGATGGGAAAGTAGGTAAGTCGACTAAGTGGTATAGGTTTTTTATGCCTCGCAACACTCTTTCCCTTCCTACCTCTCAAAACAAAATTCCCATCTACACTTTTCTATCTACCCTTCCCACATATCTTACATTCCTCAAGCACGGCATCGTCCTTCCAAAAAAGCATTCATCCATCGGGACAAGCATTGATCTTTTGATGCGGAATTTCAAGACCTTTAACTATTTTTTCGTTATTGTAGAATGTTTTGGTCATAATGTTGTCTTTTGGGATGAGTTTCTCAATCAACGCAGCGACATCGTCTACGCACCCAAAAGGTAGGTTATACTCACATTTAAGGGTCACTACCATAGACGCCACTTCTAACAATGTCACATCACACCCTCCATATAATGGCTTCTCCGCAGCCTCTAACATATCAAAAAAAGCTTTCGCTCGTGGGTTTGGCTCTTGTGGGGTTGGTTGGTCATCGTCGTTAGTGTACATGCTCTCATCATTAAACAAATTGCACTCAACCACATCAACAATCATTCCTCTCACCCCGCCCTCATTCTGATCCACCTCAGATTCCTCAAAAGCAGACGTCTCACCATGACAAATCCAATAATAATAATTTGGGCTAAACCCATTTGAGATAATATGTTCCTTAATCAGAATATTGTCCAAGAATTTGAGGTTCTTACATTTCAAACAAGGACACCTAAATCTACCCTCTGACGCGTATTTGGGATGGGTTTTAGCGAACTCAAGAAAACTATTAACACCCTCTAAAAATTCCATTCTGAGACGTCGTCTCTTATCTGATCTTTCCTCATACATCCATTTTCGTTCCTGTCGCTTCATTTTTTTATCTAAAAAAATTGAGACAATAACCACATACAAATTATTTCCTCTTAAGTAATTTACTAATAAATACACACTACTACTCACATATTTTGTAAAATTCTCAATTCATCTAAACATAGTACTATTTGGACCTAATCCATCCATAATTACATCACTAAATCGACATAATTGTATTTCCACTTCCAATTTCCTAACACATCAAAACAACCCAATTCATTCAAATACTCAATCATAAACCCTAATTTTATACTAACAATCTACCCATTTCAAATTGGGGAACCTATTGGGCAATTAACATTCTAACTACACTAAATATTCCGACAACTAAAAAACTATCCAACCCAATAACTAAATTATTTAAATCGATAAAAACAGAAATTAACGAATAATCGAAACTAAATATAGATAGATAAACATACCTTAAGGAAAATGAGAGAATTGAAGAAGGAATTAAGAGGAAAGGAGGAGGGTCGAGTTTTAGAGAGAAGGGAGACGAATTTTAGAGAAAGGGAGTGAAATGAGAGATTTGCCGAGGGAGGGGGAGGGTGTTGGTTCATTTAAAAAAATTCACGAATTTTAGCGACAGAAATCTGTCGCGCGTCCTTTTTTTTTAGCGACAGAAATCTGTTGCGCGTTCTTCGTTTTTGTGACTGATTTCAGTCCTTAAGTCACAGATTTAGGGACATAAATCGGTCGCGCTAACAGTTTTTTAGCGACAGATTTCGGTCGCTAAGGAAAATATTTTTTTTTCAAAATCCGTCTCCACGTCCAGCGACTAATATCCGTCGCACGTTGTACTTTCAGTCGCTAAATAAGCGACTGAATTTCTCAGTCGCGCGTTGGTAGTAGCTACAAGGAGTATTTCTTGTAGTGGCATGGACTCGGTCGAGTGTGCCTTTAAGGTTGCTACTGCTCGGTTTTTGGGGTGCTACTCGATCGAGTGGCCCATGGCACTCGGTCGACTGCCCCTTGTCCGAGGCATGGCTCGTTTCGTATTTTTATTTGTTTAAAGTCGATGGTTGACCGAGTTAACTAAAAATATTGCATTATTGAAATCCAACTCGGTTTTCGGTGCCATAATCGTGTACTATACGATTATGAGACCGTCATCGGAATTTTATGAAAATATGTTATTATGGGATTGAAAATTTTGATTAGTGACGAAATTGTAGCCCTCCGCGTCACGACATCGATACTAACCCTAACGGATTATGTGATGTCGATTTTCCCATCAACGGATTTCGCACTAATCTTAGAAATGGAGTCCTACACGTTCAACTACGAACGACCACGATCTCGTCACGCCCTTGAGTACATTGAGGCGGCGCTCCTCGAAAGGGTGCGACCTCCGTCGTGATTCGTAAAGGGATTAAACGGACTTTAAATGGTCGTCATAGTCAAACGTGTTAAGATCCGATCTTTAATACTATTATGTACATATACGCGGTATATAAATGTTAGTAACGATACGAAAAGAACAAGAAATTAAAAAAGAGAAAAGTATAAACGTTAGTGTTAGTGTTAGTATACTAATACGATTATAATATAAGGTACGAAAGTATATATATAAAATTCGAGATAGTAAAGATTGAGACGGGGTTTATGACACCCTCAACATACATGCTTAGTAAGGCCTCGATAATGGACTCGTAATAGCGATGGGAACGCGGGAGTATCGAGAATGTATGTAAAGTTATAGTGTGTGTATTGGTGGCTTTGTCGGTTTTTCGAGGGACAATGACTCGGTTTTTGATTAGGGTTGCTAAGGGTTGTAGTGTAGTGTAATGTAGAGCATAAGAGTGAAAATGTAGGGTTGACAAATCTTGAAATGAAGAGCACAAGGAGGGGTATTTATAGAGTTTACCCCTCGATCTAGGCCACTCGATCGAGTGGCCCTAGTGTACTCGGTCAAGTGCCCTAGAAAACGGGTCTATTCCGGAAGTTTTGGCTCCACTCGATCGAGTGGATAGGGATGGCGAGCCATTTTAGGAAATGGTTGACTTTTTGATTTTTTGAATTTTGTGTTTGGGCGCAATCTTCTAGAAGCTCTTCAGGCTGTTTTTGAGTACGGATTCGTCTTTGACCGGGTTTTGACACGGTTGCCAAAAGAAGGTTTTTATTTTTGATGTCATTTTTGGCCCAAATTAGTCTTATTTTACTCGGAATGACCCACTGGGCCTGAATTTGAGGTCGGTTTTGAGAGATTTGTACTCCGCTAAATGTCCACGTCGGATATTATTGATTTCGAGCCCATATTCGAGTATACCAAGTCACGTTTGCGTCCGATCATCATCGGGTATTTTGTCGGGAACTGCTATAGACACTAGCATGCAAAATGCGGGTGTCTACATATAAGTTTCCACCCCTACCTCCCACAGTTGTTTCAGTTCCTCAATAACAGGTTGCAAGTAAACATCCAAATGATTTTTAGGGTTTTTGGGTCCGGGCACAATAAGAGATAGGAAGATGAAAGGCTACTTCAAACACAACCAAGGAAGTAGGTTATAAGGTGTGATCATCACTGGCCAGCAAGAGTACGATTTACCAAATTGGCCGAACGGTGGAAATCCATTAGTGCACAACCCAAGTCTTACATTTCGGGGTTCTGACGCAAAGTGGGGATGTAGTCTATCGAAAGGCTTCCACTCCTCACCATCACTCGGATGACACATCTTCCCTAGTACCCTAATGTCCTCCTTGTGCCACCTCATTTGCTCCGCTATGGTTTTTGTGGCATACAATTTTCGAAGCCTATGTGCAATAGGGAAGTACGTAAGCTGACTTATTGGGATTGGTTTCTTACCCCTGATACCGATTTTCCCTTTTCTACCTCTCAAAACAATATTCCCCTCAACCGTCTTATACCTACCCTTACCACATCTCCTACATTCATCAAGCATCGCATCATCCTTCCAAAATAACATGTATCCATCTGGGCAAGCATCAATCTTTTGATGCGGGAGTTGAAGTCCGTTCACAACCTTTTTTGGTTGTGTAGAATGTTCGGGTCATGATATTGTCTTTTGGGATAACTCTCTCGAGCAAGGCAGCAATACCATCGACACAAGCAAAGGGTAGGTTGAACTCACATTTAAGGCTAACTACCATAGACGCGAATTCAAACAAAGTGACATCGCACCCTCCGTATAACGGTTTCTCCGAAGCGTCCAACATGTCAAAAAAACGCCTTTGCTCGTGGGTTAGGCTCTTGTGGGTTAGGTGAGTCTTGTGGGTTGGGTGAGTCTCGTGGGTTAGGTGAGTCGTCATTCCCATATGTGTTCTCGTTATTAAACAAGTTGCACTCCACAACGTCAACTATCATACCTCTCAATCCCTCCTCATTTTGATGGTTTTCGGGTTCCTCAGACTGAGATGGCTCACCATGACAGATCCAATTATAGTAATCGGGTGAAAAACCACTATAGATGACATGTTCCTTAACTACAAGGACCTCAAGAAATTTTAAGTTCTTGCATTTAGTACACGGACACCTAACCTCCCCCCTCGATGCATAATCTACTAACTTTTTAGCCACCTCGACAAATGATTCAACACCTCTCAAAAATTGGACGGTGGGACATCTCTTCTTATCAAGTCTTCCCTCATACATCCATTTCCGTTCAATTCTCTTCATTTTCTATGTTCAAAAATATATATAACAAATTAAAGTTTAATGTCCCTAACTTAATTTAGAACTTACTAAACGAAAATTTAATCACCATTTAACTTAAAATTAATTTCTCTAACTAAGTTTCATCAATTTAATCACTAATACGTCAAAGTAAACCCAAATGTCTTATTAATTTAGAATTGACCTTACGAAAATCAGTCACCGATTTTAATCACAAATGTAATCTCAATTTCATCGCAATTTACGAAAACCCTAACTCATTTATCAATTTAATCCCAAATTAACCGAACAAAACAGAAAAATTCATGGCCTACGTCCGACAAAAACAGCTAAAACAGGTCAGAAAAGTCAAATTTTCGGATACAGATATCAAAACTTCGAAAACACCGCTAACACCTAATTACAACCCCGATCAAGATAGAAGTGGTTTCGGGAAAATCCGGCATTATTACGACACCTTTTGGTCCGTCATAAGTCACACAAAACCTCACGGAAGGCCCTAGAGGTCATTCTAGCTCAATTCAACCAAATTGATCAAACCCTAATCAAAATTGTGATGGGCAAAAATAATCTACCTAATCGAATTTGGGATAAACTAATCAACCTAATCTAACTTGACCTAAACTAATCAACATAATCGAAATTTAGACGTAAACAATATTTACTAGCAAACTATCAATAAATAACGATAACAATAAAAAACAAGAACTAATTATAATGAATAAGAACTAAGTAAGTAAGAAAACATACCAAAGATTATTAAGAAGTAGGAAAAATGGAGGAGAGGAAGGGGGAATAGGCTCGGCGAGGAGAGGAAGAAAGGGGTTAGAGAGTAGTTTTTTTTAGAGAGTGAAGGGGAAAAGGGGGTGGGCGGGTATTTGTCGCCAAAACCACCGGGACGGGCGTCCACTATCGGACGTCAAAGGTGGACGCCCGCTACTCCTCTTTGGCGTCCGACAGTAGACGCCATTTGTGGTATATGAGTCCGCCTGTGGACGCCCGCTGGCCTGAATTTCGTCCTTCCCAAATTCAGTCGGACGCCAAGTTTGGCGTCTGACTGTGGACGCCCGTTTGTTTTTTCAGACGCCATGTAAGCGTCCATATGCCCAGGACGCCCACCAGGTGGACGCCCGAGACTGTTTTTCTTGTAGTGTATTCGAATATGGAGTCGATTTTGCATCTTAAGATAAACGTTTTATTTGTTTGGATTAGAGTGAAAATTGATTCCCTCTGCGTCACGACATCATAATTAATCCTTGCGGATTATGTGATGTTCTATTCGCATCAACAGGTTTCGTTCTAACCTTAAAAAAATCTAGTACACCTAACGATAAATTTCCGCGATTACACTAGGCCCTTGAGTGTTTAGGGCGGCGCTCCTCGAAAGGGTGCCACCTCTGTTACGACTCGTAAAGGGATTAGGAGGATCTTAGAACGGGATTTATCTCTAGGTATACTCGATATGAAATTTGTTTTGAATTTTATGTGATTATATGTGATGTTTATTATCTAATTATAACGATGACGAAAAAGACGAAAACAAAAAAAAAAGATGAGAAAGACACAAGAAAGAGACGAGAAAGATGTGAAAGAGAAAAGAGAGAAAACGGGATTTTGTAACACCCTCAACCTACATGGTAATTTCGGCCTCGATTAGGAACTCGTAGTAACGGCGTTTACATGGGAGTAACGAGGATATAGGATGAGTTATGGTGTTTGTTTGTAGGATTGGTTTTCTCGGGATTCATAGAGGATTTCTAGAGGAAAGATCGGGATTGTATTGCCTAGGATTGCTGAAATTTTGGGTTGTGAATTGTGTGTAAATTTGTGTTGCAAAGGGGTGTATTTATAGGAAAATACCCCGGCTTTGGATAGGAAAGGTACCTGGTTTTAGGTAGGAGAGGTACTCGGTTTTGGATAGAAAAGGAGTCCGGTTTTGGATAAAAAAGGAGCCCGGTCTGATCCTGGTTTGGCCGGCTTTGCGAGCCGACTCGACCGAGTGGGCTGGATGGATGGAAGGCTCTTTTCTAATGAAGATATTTTTGTGTTTTTTGACTTTGAATTGGACTTTCGAAGCTTGCGTGGCTGCTTTTTTATGTCTCGGAAACGTCTTTGACCGGGGTTTGACCCGGTCGCGAAAAGACGGTTTTATTTCTGGTGTCGGTTTTGACCCAAATTAGTCTTATTTGATTGGAAACGACCCACTGGGCCTGAATTTGAGGTTAGTTTGGTGAGATTTTTACTCCGCTAAAAGCTCGCGTCAAATACTATTGATTCTGAGTCCAAAATTGAGCGTATTAGGTCATGTTTACGTCTGATCATCATCGGGTGTTTGTTGGAAACAACTATAGACACCTAACAGCCAAATGTGGGTGTCTATAGGGTAATAGATTTATATAATATAAATAAGTGTAATAATTCGTTATTAAATATTAATAAAAAAGATTTGAGTCAAAAAATGAATTTAAAAAGAATTTTTAAGAGTATAAACCAAAAATCTTATACTCCAATCTTTAGAAATTATAAAAATAAAAAAATAAAATTTTAAAATAATTAATAAAAAAAATAAAATTATTATTATCCTAATACAGGCAGATATATTATCTTTTCCTCTATTTTATTATGATAAATAAGAGTAATTGTTCGTCCTTAGATATCAACCAAAAAATTAACCCACATCGAAAAATTATAAGAAGAAAATTATAAGAAGGTGATGGAATGTTATATTATAAATAAGAGTAATTGTTCGTCCATAGATATCAACAAAAAATTCAAGAAAGTAAGATTATCAACCACATCGCTTGGTATTAAGACTCTAACGTGGTGAACAGAGTATCTACAAGACTACAATTATAAATATGAAATCGTAATTTTGAACTTTATTATCATTTCAAATGCATTCATAATTGTACTATTATAAATAAGCAAAGGTATGCATCGTTATTTTAAGCTCAATATTTATTATTATAACTTGTGCGATGATGATAAATTTTTTTTTTATCCCATGTTTCATGTAATCCCCTATAAAATTCTAACGCAAAACAGTGGCGGAAACACTGTTGATTCGGGATTAAATCACACTGATGTTCTATATTTTACAAAAGAACGGTCAGTCAATACAAAGGTCACTTTTTACAAAAGGGCTAAAAAGAAAATTCCTTAAAAGGGTTTATATAATCCTCCAGTAAACATAAATAAGGAAGAGTAGGATCCATGCTACTCGCTAGCTCACACCCAAAACCCAGCAGCAAAAACCTGTCATGTTATAAACACAACAGCCACATCAGTGAGGAGTAACTTGGACGTTCTCCTAGCCATATTATATCATATGAAAAAAAATAGTATTACTATATCAAAATAGATAAAATGGAAAACAATTAAAACAATATAGTAACATAAGGTTTTAGCAAAACTTAAAGCGACTGCCAACCTGTAAGTCAAAACCAATCGATAATTATAAAATTCAAAATGACGTTATGGAAATGAATCAGTGCTATGGAATAGACTTTCACTAGGATGATACTAAACTAGCTTCGAGAACTTAGTCAAAATAGATCAGACTTCGGTCTCTAACTAGGCAACTCAACTATAACAGGACTGCGTGGAGCAAGGTCCTGACTTAAGTAATGTACACCCCTCCTGGACACCAACCGTTATCCAATTCAACCCGACGACGACTTACACGATACGATATCTAAGTTTAAGGTCAAAATATACACTCCTGAACACAAACAATGCTCAGTTCAACGACCAATGTGTCTCAACATAGACACATCAGCTTTATAGTTGACAGCAAAACGTATACCCTAGACTGTATTACTCTACCCGTACACTTGTCCTCATTCGATAACTCCAAAACCAAGTCATTATCGATATTCAAAATAGAATATTCAAGGTGAATAATATGAAGGTAAAAGAGATAAACATTTTTATGTTAAAAGGAAACTTTCTATTTATAGAAATCTACTAATTATAGAAACTTACTTAAATTAGAAGTATTCTTACAAAAATACGTAAAGTGTTAAAATAAGTTAAATGTACCAAAATAGCGTTTATGGCAAATAAACATTTTATTAATGTCGTTGTTATCGTAACTTAATATATTTCTAAGTTCGTCGTTATCAAAGGTATAAATCAAATGTAATAAGTCAAAATATAATACTTTATAAATCTTTAGGAAAATCAAGTTAAAACGATAAATTTTAGAAAATATACGATTTAGAAAGAAAATGATAAATATAGATAAAGTATAAATAACGTAGAAGTTTTAGAACCGAAACTAGATTTAAAACCTTTCAAATGTCTTTAGCAATTAAATTAAATTTATTAATAAACAATACGGGTTTTGATAAAAATAATATATTGTAATGATAAGTTATTTAGTGAAAATAGTCTTGACAAAAATGTATTTCAAACAACACGACTATTTTCTAATTTATTAACATAAGTCGTAAAACGAAAATTAATTTATTAAACCAGTATACGAATCTTGGTTATTATATAAAAGTACGATTTTAAGTTTAAATAATAACTTAATGAAATATGACAAAATTATGAAACTGATACTATTTAATTATTAGTGTCACGATAACCAACAAAATATTATAATGATCATTAATAAGGAAAATTAATAACGATTTATAAAACGATATCGAAAAATTATAAAATATTTATAAGGCATATGATTTAAAATTATAGTATTGCAAATTTGAAAATCGAAAGTAAAGTATCTACTACATACTACTACTCCACATACAATAAAATACCGAGTAACGCCCTAAGTTACTTTGTTAAAATCCTTCGATATCCATATCCTCGCGATCCAGACTCCGGAACTTCAATAGTACGCCTTAAGCGAGGTCCGAGTCGATAGAATCGTTAACCAATCAAGCATGCTCCACCATAGTCAGTCGGGTTGATACATACAAAAAGAAAGAGACAACGGTTGGAGTCGAGCACAACCGGTAAACTGAAATAATGAGGGTGTTGAAACGAATAAGAATGGACTGGAATAAGAGGATACTCAAGGTCGAGACAAGGGGAAAACGAAGAGAAAAAAGTAATCGTCATAAGACAGAAGAAGGGAATTATATGCCAAACAGAAATCCGTCACATCAAACAGCCCCGAAAAAGTATCAACGTACAAAGAGCTGTGAGTAGCAGCACCACGATTGAAAATGAGCAACAACGTACAGACAGAACATCATCAATAACGAGTACTAGTAGAGTGAAAACTAGAACTTGAATAGCCTCAAGCAGCAGCACGAAATAAGACCACAACAACATTGAGACGAGACTGAACTAGCAGCAGCCACCAAAAACGATGCGAGACGTCCCACGACAACAACGAAAAGTACTAGCAAAGGCCGAACAAAGAAGAATAAGAAGAAAAGAACGAAGAATGAAAAGAGGACACAGATCGAACCGCAGCAAGACCACATCAGTGATGTTCATACCAGCACAGCAAGCAACAACATAGGAACTGAAATGGTAGAAAGAAGAAGAGACGGAAAATAACTCGATGTCAAAAACGAGGAAGGAATAACAAGAGAGAACAGAAGGAATGAATGAAAGCAAGGATAGACTCAAAAGCAACAAAACTAGCAATACACGCAACACCAGCCAACCACGAAAAGCAACAGCAAGAATCAATAAAAGCAGCGAGCAGCAGTGATAGTAACAATTGCAAAATAAAGAGACCGCAGCAGCGACGCATCCACAACAATAAGATGGAGAAGAATGACGAAGGGCAGAAGAAAAGGACGAAGAAAGTAACAGCCACAGAAATTGAACGACAAAGACATCAGCAGCAACGCAGTGCAAACACAAACAAAGTCGACAACCACAAGAAGAAGAAGAAGAAGAAGAAGAAGAAGAAGAAGAAGAAATTACCTAGATGAATCAGATGATACACCGGCGACGGAAACAGAGGAAGGTTCGCACGAGTGGCAGTGGTGGTCAGAAATGAAGGCTAGGAGAGATTATAGGGTTGAAGAAAAGAAGGTGGAGATGGTGAAAGGGTGAACGTGATGCGCGGCTGACAAAAAGAAGAGAAATGAATTGAAATTTTTAGGTTAAAATAATGAGGTGGGTTAGGTGATCAATAAAATTGAGTCACCAATCAACCCACGCGCGTATCGGGCCAAATTGAAGTTAGTACAACAATTTAATTGGAGTGAAAATGAATACAATCTTTAGGAAGATAATTAATTTGTTCCAGAAGATTAATTTGTTCTAGAAGACAAATAAATTGTATCTCGAGGATAGAATAAACGTTTGAGTTTAAAATAATGTTTCTCGGAGAAATTATAAATACTTTTCGACGAAGATGAATTAAATTGGTTTCTTAAGAAATAATAAATGTTTCGAAGAAAATTAATTAAAACGGGTTTCGAGGTAATATGAACTTACCGAGTTTATATAAAAATGAACTTCGCGCTGATTTTTGGGCTCAAAAATCGAAACAAAAGTGGATTAAAGAGGGCGATATAAACTCCGCGTACTTTCATGGTCTTTTGAGAGCTAGGCGTGCACACAATGCTGTCACGAAGCTTATGGACGCTGAGGGTGTGGAATGCTCGAACAAGGCAGACATCGAATCTGCCTTCCTGCGGTATTATCGATCGTTTTTGGGCGATTCTAAGCCGAATGAGGCTGTGTGTGTGGACACGGTCCATTTGGGACGTGTTTGCTCAGATGAGCATAAAACAGCTCTCTTGGCCGGTGTGACCGAGACGGAAATCAAGAAGGCTTTATATGCTATTCATCGGGACAAGGCTCCGGGCCCAGATGGTTTCACGAGTCAATTTTTTATTGATTCGTGGGATATTGTTGGAGGGGACGTGATTAGTGCTATTCAGGACTTCTTCGTTTCAGGTAAGCTGCTAAAACAGCTGAACTGTGCTATCATTACTCTTATTCCTAAGATGAGCCGACCTCAATCCGTGAAAGAATTTAGGCCTATTGCGTGTTGCAATGTGGTGTATAAGTGTATTGCTAAAATTATATGTGCGAGACTGGCCAAGGTTCTTCCTCAGATCATCTCGCCTACGCAAGGCGGATTTATTGAGGGTCGGAGTATTGTAGAGAATGTTTTGATATGTCAGGACCTTGTTAAGATGTATAGAAGAGGGCGTGTCTCACCTAGATGTTTGTTCAAGGTGGATTTTCACAAAGCCTATGATAGTGTGGAATGGGATTTTGTTGATCAAATGCTTCGAGCCTTGGAGTTCCCCGACCATTTCCGTCTCCTGATCATGGAGTGTGTTACCTCAGTGTCTTATTCGCTTTGTGTCAATGGAGATACGTTTGGATTTTTTCGGGGGAAGAGAGGTTTAAGGCAGGGTGATCCTATGTCACCTTTGCTTTTTACTATTTGTATGGAATACTTTTCTCGTATCCTTAACCATGGTAGGATTGACAAGAAATTTAAGTATCACCCAAAATGTGCATCCATGAAGCTGACTCACCTCATGTTCGCGGATGATCTTTTGCTTTTCTGCAAAGGGGATATGCCTTCTATGGAATTCTTGTGGAAGGCCTTTGCTATGTTTAGCAGGGCCTCGGGCTTGAGTTTGAGCTTAGGCAAGTCACACGCCTATTTCGCTGGGGTAGACGCCGGTGTGAAAGATGCTATTCTTCGTTTTTCGGGATGTGTTGAAGGTACGCTCCCTTTTCGTTACTTGGGTCTCCCGATCCAATGTACCTGTATTGGTAAGAGTGAGTGTGAATGTTTGATTGCGAGAATTATAGCGCGAATATCGAGTATTGGTGCGAGAAAATTATCTTATGCAGGTAGGCAGACCTTGGTACAGTCCGTGCTGTCCCAGCTTCACAATTACTGGGCAATGGTCTTTATTATCCCGTCTTATGTTATGACTCGAATTATTTCTTTATGTCGCAATTTCTTATGGAATGGCGGGGTGGAAGGTAATAATAGAGCTCTGGTGAGTTGGGAGAAGTTATGCTGCCCTAAAGTGGAAGGTGGTTTAGGACTTCGCGACCTGACAATCTGGAATCAGGCTGCGGTGGCTAAGTTAGCATCTTGGGTGTTTGATCAACCGGATCGTCTTTGGGTTAGGTGGGTTAATTCCATCTACCTCAAAGGGCGTGACTAGAGAGATTATCAACCTAATACGGATGTCACCTGGGCTTGGCGAAAGATATGTCAGGCTAAGGACAAAATTAAACATATGTTTGTGAATGATCTTTGGCATGGGTCACGGTCCTGTTATATGATCTCGGAGGGTTATGAGGGTATTCGGGTCCACAACCCAAAAGTGCATTGGGCCCGTCTCGTCTGGAGTGGTTGGAGCATCCCTAAACATAGCTTCATTTCATGACTTGTGTTTAGGCGTGCTTTAAACACTAGGGTTAATCTGGTTAGATTTGGAGGTGCTGAGTCTGACCGTTGTTTTCTATGTGAGGTCCATGAGGAAAGTTTGGACAATCTATTCTTCGATTGTGAATGGAGTACCAAGATTGTCAAAAGCTTACGCGAGTGGACGAAGAAGCACATCCCGACCACCGGTGCGCTACTTTGGGCATGCAAGGTGCGAGGTACTAAATTGCAATGCAATGTAGTCCGAGCGCTTTTCAATGCCATGATCTATCATGTGTGGAGGCAACGCAACTTGTGTAGAATTGAAGGAGCAGTGCAGTGTCCCCAGCATGTAGTTAAAATGATTAAATTGGATGTTCGGAGTAGGATTAAAGCCATGATTAAGTACCCATTACGGGCTAGAGATGCGAGATGGTTGCATAATTTGATGTAGCCATTCATTTGTACATTGATCATCATTTTTTAATATATACTTACCATTCACCAAAAAAAAAAAAAAAAACTTAGAAATATAATTCGTCGAAACGGAACTCGAATGGAAATAAAATGAGTAAATAGAATGAAACGAAAGTAAGTTACATTTTAAGCATAAAAATGACTTATCGAGGTAAAGATAATTTTAGGAGTTTAGATTGATTGAAACATAAATTCGATTTATAATAATTTTAAGAAATACGAGTTAAATCATAAACAAAATTAATATATGAAAGTTTTAAATTTTATTTATCAAATCAGGGGTGTTACATTTCATCGTTGTTGACTGTAATATGTTCTCATTTTACCTAGTGAATATTTATATTTACGTATATTTATGTTCAAGGAACTTTAATTAGTCTTTCATTATAATTACAACGCAGCATATATAATGCCTATAATTTAATTTGACTTTTATCGTATATATTATCTCTGATTCCTTGAAACACATTTAGGTGTATGGATAATATTTTTTTACTATTAGGCATACTCTTAACCTCGACTGACTCTCTACTGTTGTATAGTTTCACTATCCAACTTGGTGTCCTTATCAACGTCAATGAAAAGCGGCCCGTGCATCGCACGAGCTTTCCATCTACCTAAGTTAAATAAAGGATATGAAAATTTGTATATGAAAAAAAATCCTACTCTACCTAAGACCCGATTTTTTTTATAATTTAAATAAAGAATATAAGAATTTGTATAGGAAAAAAAACAATTCTACCCAATTTAAGAATTAACTCTAAAAATTATCACTATATAAACCGACGATTATCACCTCATAAGGCAACAAAATTTGGACCGTAACAGCGCGAAACGCTTAGTTAATTATGTTTGATAATTTTTTTAATATTTATTTATTTTCCCTCGGAAAATTATAAGTTGCTTGAATTCTATTACGAGTATATAATTAAGAGCAATCATTCATCTTTATATGTCAATATGGATTTTGGGTTCTAAAAGAGTTTTTAAGACTATAAACTTAAGTAAAATTATCTACATCAAAAACTTATGATGAGATAATGAAATTCTACATCATCAATAAGAGAAATTATTCGTTTTTAGATATTAATAAAAAAATCGTTTGAGTCTTATAATAGCTCTGAAGGCTATAGATTGAATTAAAATTAGCCCACATCAAAAAATTGCAATAAGGTGATGAAATTCTATTATATAAATAAAAGTAATCATCGTCTTTAGATATCAATCAGAAATCTTTTAAGTCTAAAGAATTATCTCACATCGAAAAATTATGAAGAGCTGATGAAATTTTATACTATATCATAAATAAGGAAAATCATTCGCTTTAGATATTAACCAGAAAAATCTTTTGAGTCTTATAACAACTCTTATGGCTATAAATTGAAGTAAAATTATCCCTCATCGAGAAATTATAATAAGGCGATGAAATTCTAATACGACTATATAAATAAAAGTCCGTCAACAAGTAGTTTCACCGATTTATGCAATTCTCTAACTTGGTGTCATTATTATTGTCACTAAAAATTGGCCCATGCATCGCATGGCCTTTCCAACTAGTAATCACCTCTACATAAAAAAAATAAATAAAAATATAATAATAATCAATATCAATATATATAACTAAAGGAGGCTTTTTTATTTTATTTTACAATTAATATTAACTATATTATTATTTTATTTTCGGGTTTTGAGTAAATATGAGGTTAGAAATACACTTCTTAATTCTAACCTAAGACAGATTTTGAGTGAAAGTAGAATTCTTATTATAACCAACACAAGTCTACTAATTACTAATTACATTACGATAATTACTATACGCAATACGGGTAATATGTCATATTATATATAACAATAACAATAATGCATGAGCTTAAAATTGATTGATTATGCAACACGTAAAGATGATTATCATTATATTGTGTATATTGATTATTATTTGTAATAGTATAAAATAATAAATTTTGAATGAAAGTAGAATTCATACTTCTAACCTTATAAGACAGATTTTTTTAATGTACATAATTTTTTTAAATAATTATAAGCATGACGGGTCAGAATACCGAATACGGGTCGGTTTTATTATGGCTCGTGTTATATGGGTCCGAAATGGGTTATGGTCAGAATACGGATAGTTTCGAATATCGATTTTTTTTACCTTTTTTTATTTATTTTAATAGTACTTCGTATTATTTACTCTTTAATTATGATGTTATATTTCAATTATTTAAACTCATATTCATCGCAAGGACTTTATATTTCAATAAAAATTTTAAATTCTTTTATAATTAAAAGATAAAAAATTAAATTGAATATTAGTTTATATTTGTAATTAAAATATCGAGTCATAGATCAAGATTTAGAGATCTTGACTCTTGATCTACGAAAAAATGAGTTGGACATATCGGATCAGGTTTTGTCTTATAGTAATGTTGAGTATTATTTTACACCAGAACACAACTTTTGTCTCCTATGAACAACTGTACCGGAGAGTAGGTTACTAAAAATGTTAGATGATTTAAGTTAAGATTAGACATAAAATTATATTCAAATAAAAGGATAATATATACGGAGTAATAATTGATTTCTCCCTCCATTTTTTTATTAACCCATATGAGTTTGACACAATTTTCTTTTTTAAAAAAAGTGAATAAATAAGAAGAATTTGGTGATATATTGCATGTGATGAGAGAAAAATACTAATTATAAATTTCCAGATGAAAAAATGGGGCTAACTATAAAAAATTTCCTAAAGAAAATGGGGCTAAATCAAAAAAAGGAAGAAAGTATATATTGAATTGCTAATAGGTTCAAATTAGAGTTTTAACAAAATCTAGCCATCGGAATAGATTAGCTAGAATTGCGCTCTAGGCTTTGTAGTCTCTTCTTTCCAACGAGTTGAACAGGTCGGGCCATGTCATGTCCCTAAATTAACAGGTAATTTAGGATTTGGGTAAAAAATTTGGGTTCATGACCCAAAAAACAACAGATTGGGTGGGACGGGTTTACGGGTCAGGTCGAATTTAAAGCGAGATGGTTGCATGCATGCAAATATATTAGATGTAGTAGAGTCAAATGGTTAGCGAGTAATAGACATAGATAGACTCAATGTTCGCAGATTAGTTGTTATGGTCTCACGGACATATTAATATTGCTCACAGGCGCAAGACCTGGTATTTTGATGACTGCCATTTGTTTCACCTAGGTAACTAATGTAGACACTAGAACTGTCGAGTAGGTCGGGTCAAATATTGGTCCTGTATCGGGTATGGTCAGAATACGGGACATAAATTGTTTCGAACTCCTAATTTTTACCGCTTTTTAAGCAAAAAAATTATTTTTGATATTAAATTTTTATTTAGGGAAAATTGATACTTTATACCTACTATAACTCACTTTTTCAAATTTTATACGTCAGATAATATTTTTTCAAAACTTATACCTAAATTTCTCATCTTTTCTATATTCTATACCTTATTTTATCAATTGACCATTTCACCCATATTATATTCTCCACCACTTACACTCTTCACAAAATCACACCACCATTGTTGTACACCACCATTGTTTTTTCCAATTGATGTTATTTTCTTAGCTCTCCCACTCAAACTTACGTCATACATCTTGATGGAAACACTTCTTCATTGGTTGGCTTGCTAATTTCAAACTCCTCAGATCATATTTGCTTTTGGTCAAGGACCTCTTTGCTCTCTTCCTTCCATTTCTTTCCGTCTTTTTCCTTGATTGGCTTACTTTCCTATCCAAATCCAACAACACCACCCACCTCCTTAAACCTCACCCAAATCACAAACCGGCACCAACCCATTCCATAAAATCTCGAATGAACTCATACCCATCTTTCAAAAACCCCCCAAAATCCAAAAATTGAAATTGACCAGGTCAGAAAACCCAGAAGAAATCCCCTTGGAATTACATAATAAAGGCAGTTTTATTGGCTCTAATAATCAAGATTTATGATTACAGTGAACTAATCCAAACTAATTAAAGACTACGAATGTACCTATATACCAAATTAAATGCTACTTAAGAGCGTTTTGATGTCGATTTGCAGTTACAATATTATCGTTTGAACTTGGAGTTACAATATTTTTATTTTATTTTTATGAACGAGGGAACCCGCAGCCGCTACCTTTTTGTTGCGTTCTGGGTAAACCCCCGGGTGTACGAATAGCCTGCAAACCACGCACACCAAGGTAAACCGCCCGTGGGCGACAGGCTCGATGTCTAGAGGCATAGTCTCAAGCCACACAACTCCCACAAGTTCGCGCTTGCAGGGGCTTGAACCTGAGACCCTTGGGCCGATGACCACAAGTTTTAACCACTATCTGT
Source organism: Agrostemma githago (assembly GCA_958450325.1). Classification (NCBI taxonomy): domain Eukaryota; kingdom Viridiplantae; phylum Streptophyta; class Magnoliopsida; order Caryophyllales; family Caryophyllaceae; genus Agrostemma; species Agrostemma githago. The sequence continues at coordinate 20,627,680 of OY288250.1, forward strand.
ACTAATGTTGCACTTAGCCATGGTGACGGCCGGAAAGAAGCAATACGTTGTTTGTGGACTGGTGCGGTGGTGGGTTGCTGGGTTGAGGAGCGGTGATGGTTGAAATTGTGTACAACAATTACAACAATGGCGTAATTGTATGGAGGATGGAAAAATGGTGGAGATTGATGAGTGTTAATGGGTAATTAGTGAGGTAATTAATTAATTAATGGGTAATCACTACTAATTAGTGAGGTAAGATGAATTAATAGGGTTAATGAGTAAAATAGAGGTAAAATGATCAATTCATAAGATATGGTATAGAATATAGAATAAATGAGAAACTTAGTATAAGTTTTGAAAAAATATTATCTGAGGTATAAAATTTGAAAAAGTGAATTATAGTAGGTAAAGTATCAATTTTCCATTTATTTTAATACTATTAGGATTATTTTCTTTAAATTATAATTTTTATATTTAAAAAAAAAATTCTTAGTCTGTCTCACTTCTTGATTTCTCTCGGTGTCGGCCCCTAAGATAAACATTGATAAGCAGTGTCAAATTTTCGAAATGACAGTGGTTTAATCATAATCACTTCGTCGCATAACTAATACTCCCTCCGTCTCACTAAAAGGGTCACCCCACCTTCTTAGTGAGAATTAAGATGTATAGAAATGTATAGTCGAAAATGAAAGATGGAAAATAAGTTAGGTTAGAACCAATGTTACCCTAAAAAATCAGAGAAAATAATAAGGGTTTATCTATGGGGTACCCTTCAACTATTAGCTTTTCAAAGTGGTACCCCCGCCTTTTTCGAATTACAAGGTGTACTCCTAAACTTTAATTAGCACTCCATATCATAACCAAAGTGATAAATGTATTATAATTTTTTTAAAAATAACTAATTAACATATTAATCAATCCAATTTGATGCTTCAAACCACCTCTTTTTCTTTACCATTCACCAAGTCACCAAATGCTCATCACAGCGCACCTCTGTTGTCGGTCGACGTCGACCTATCTCCCTTACTCTTTTAAATCCTTCAACCTCAATCTCTTCCTCACCCCTATGTCGTAGTGTAGTGGAATGAAGTTTTTCGAGTAAAGGATGCAAATTGAAGAAATATATCATGGTTGATGAAAGTAAAATAGGGAATAATCACTATTTATATAATCAATTGAGAAATTTTCGTTGGAAAATTTTAACTTTGGTTACAATATAGAGTAATTTACAAAGTTTAGGGATACACCTGGTAATTCGAAAAAGGCAGGGGTACCACTTGGAAAAGCCGATAGTCGAGGGGTAGCCCATAGAAAAACCCAAATAATAATAAAGCAAAAAGTGACTTTTAAAGAGGTAACCCAAAAAGGAAAGAGTGACTTTTCTACGGACAGGGGAGTACTACTCTGTATGTTAAAATTTGAGTTTTAGCAAAATCCAGACATAGAAATAGATGGCTAGAAATTGGCTTTTAGACTAAAGTTTTGTGGTCTCTTCTTTCCAACGAGTTGAACAGGTCAGGCTAGATCATGACCCAAAATCGGGTCATTTAGGATTCCGGTTAAACGGGTTGCGAGTAAAAAAACGGGCTCATGCCTCTAAAAACGTCTCAGGTGAATCATGTCAAATTTAGAGCGAGATGATGACATACATACAAATTAAATATATTCAATGCGCAAGTCAAATGCTTAGAGAACAAAAGACACAGATAGGTCCAATTGTTCCAAATGAGTTGTCTCAGACATTAAAACTACTGACAGTGACCAGGTATTATGATGAGCATCATTTGTTTTAGCCATGTAGCTAAAGTACAAACTAGACCTGTCACCGGTCGGGGTATACGGGTCATGATCAGAAAGAGTTTCGAACGCCTAATTTTGTTACGACTTTTGAAGTAAAAAAAATACTAGTATGTATTAAATTAGGGTCGGGTTTATGGGTCGAGTCGAATTTGACAGGTCTAACCGTCTAAGTGTAGCATCATAACCCGTGTCTGCTACTTTTCGTATAAAATACATGCAAACGTGGAGTGCTAATCCTCTAAAATGACAATTATTTGAAATAATAGCAATCATTCCATCAAAGTCAATAATTATAAAATAAAGTATTAAGGTTGATTTAGTAACGTTATTGTTACACTCGTGCATCACACGGGCATCAAAACTAGTACGAGTAATATTTAAGGGGTGGAGGTTAGATAATATCTCAGCTGCCAGCCAATTTCTTGTAAATTGTTTTTTTATTCATTAATAAAATTCCTCCAATAATAATAACAATAATAATGAAAATTTGATAACTTATAACTCCAATAACTTTAGTTTTCAAACTTTATACCTTAAATAATTTTTTTTTTCAAAATTTACACCTACTTATCCAATCTATTTCATAATACTCCCTGTCATTCATTCAATTCTTTACACTTACTATAAATAGATAATTCAATCAATTCTCTACATTCACCTTTTTTGCAAAACAAATTACCTTATAATCTTCATAACCTTACTCTATTTACACAAAATTTTACTACTTTTTCTTTACTTTACCAATAATACCCTTTATAGTAAGTGTACCAATAATATCATTTGATAATTTGATAAAGATCCAAATAATATAATGGTTTGGTGGACCCATAAAACCATTTGATTTACCAATAATTGTAGACCCCCGCATTTGACTGCTTGTGTCTATAACAGTCTCCAACAAAACACCCGATGATGATCGGACGTAAACATTCTTTAATGCGCTCAAATACGGACTCGGAATCAATAGTATCCAATGTGGGCACTTAGCGGAGTACAAATCTCTCAAAACCGACCTCAAATTCAGGCACAGTGGGTCGTTTCCAATAAAATAAGACTAATTTGAGCCAAAACCGTCACCAGAAATAAAACCATCTTTTGCGACCGAGTAAAAACCCGAGACGAAACAAACCTCACACCATGACTAGATACAAAGTCAAAGCAAATAAACTAACCAAGTCAATCAAATCAAGGTCAAACACAAAAATCTCAACCTTTTCTATTTTGTCTCACTCGATGGAGTGCCGTGAGCCCACTCGATCGAGTGCACCCACAAAAACAACCAGGCGCCTTTTTTTTAGGCCACTCCATCGAGTGCACTTAGGGCTACTCGATCGCGTGACTCCTGGACTGGGTGAGCACTATATATACTCCCCCACTCCTCTTCATTTCACCACTTTTTTCCGATCATCAAACCCTACACTTGCAACACAACACTTCAAACTCCCTTGCAAAACTCTCTCATTTGCGCAGATACACACACATATCCCGAGACCGAGCCTCTCATTAACCGAGAACTGTCTCTTCAACCATACACACCTTAACTCACCCTACATTTCTCAATGCTCCCACGCCTTCGCCGCTACTAGACGAGCCTGTTTCCGAGACACTTAAGCGTGTAGGTTGAGGGTGTAAAACAAACCCCGTCATCTCTTCTCTCCTTTCTCCTTATCTTTTTCTATACACACACACACACACACACACAAATTGTAATACCCCGTACTTTTCAAATAGAGTTAAAATTTTAAACATTTATTTAAACCAAGTTTAACGTTTGAAAAATTATTTTCGTAAATAAAATATTTTATATTTGTTAAATTAAAAATTATTCCGTTATAAAACATGGGAATTTATTTATCGTATTATTAAAAAACTTTATCTTTCGTTAAATAAAGTTTTAAACTCGAAATTATTTTCAAATGAATGACCGGTCATTTTAACGTTTTCTCGTCTCGTAAAAATTTAATAATTTATCGAATTTTTAAAATAATAATTTCTTATTACTATTGTCCCATAAAACTATTTACCGTCTATTTTACTTACCGTTTCACAAATTCCTCTTTAAAAATTAATTTTATGGTTTCCATTATTTTAATTCCGTAATCTTATATTTAAACTTTTTAAGAAAGAAAGAAAGACGTTTGTACGAGAAACGGACCGAAACTCGGGAAATTGGGGTGTCCTAATTACCACCCACGTATTCCATACCCCTCTTTACCACTCACCTAAGCTATATGTCTAATACTTCTACACCTATACTGCCTATTGTACACTAACCTTAACCTACACCCCCCACCCTCCTACTCATGCATGCTATTCCTAGTTTCATACCTATATATTCCACTATATATACCATATACGGAGTAACTACCTACATACATTACTCACTAGTAACTACATATTCTACATACTACTACTACTCTATTACTACTTCTACGTACATACTATACTACATACTAAGGAGTACTATATTACGTACTACTACTTCTACTTACTATACTATATACTACATTATTCCGTACTATATACTATATTTACTCCATCGTTCTTTTCTAATTGGAGCATCGGGAATGAGGAGCTGTCCAGTATTTGGCGGAATCACTTTTCTAGTACCGTATTTGGGTCAATTCATTTCGACCTTTTATTCTTAATAACGTTAATAAATACTCCGTAATACCTATTTTAGGTAACCAAACTTTTCTTCTAACAACATTTCTTATATATAAGTATATTGTGTTAACAATTTAATAAATTGCTTATTTAAATATTTAGGCTTGTTTGTATGACTAAATTACTTATGTATATATAAAATTATTACGTGATATTTTATTATGACTAAATTTAACTTGACTAAACTATCACTTGTTTAATTTATTTATTTATCACCTTTACGTTTCTGTTTATATGAAAAAATGATAAAATGAATAAAAGAACTTAAAATGATAAAATTTACTTATAACATTTTCATTGTATTTTATATGTATGTTAATTCTATTTGTTATGTATGTTTATTCTATTTTCTATATATTTTGTATGTGTTTTATATAATTGTAATTTTAGTCATATTTAATTTTCTTTAGTACTTTTATACTCCGTATTTGTTTATATATTATAATAATAGAATAAATTATTAACTTGCAAAATGTTGTATTTTAATAAAATTTCACTTATTAATTTTATATAAGTAAAAATTTATAAACTTCATTTTTCTATAATAAATGGATTTGTTTTATTCTGAAATATTTACACGACGTTTATAAATATTTTTAAAAATGATTTTACGTCAAAATTTGTAAATTGACTAATACGACTTAATTTATATTTTTCAGAAACTTTTATATATTCTTTAGAAATTATAAATTTAAAATAATATTTTATTATTATTATTATACCTAAATTTTATTTTTATAAAACTTCATTTAAAACATTTACTATTTTAAAAGAAGTTATACGATATTTGGGATATGATGTTTCGGGTGACACTTGAGGATTAAAGTATAACGTTGTCACACTGAAAGTAAGTATTTAAGGATTTGACTGCTTGAAATGAGTCTGACTGATTATTGAAGGTCACCAAATAAAGTACTACTTGTTCACGGGCGACTATTATATAAAGTTTACGATGCGAGTCTGGGAAGAATAGCTTGTGTTGGATCCTACCATGCATGGTGTTTCGACTGCACTTGTAATGAAAAGCAGACTCGGAGGCTGCGGTCCGAAAGTCGACCTAGTGTTTAAGGTAGTCGTCCTACGGCAGTGAGTTCTGCGGTTCAAGAGTCTGCGTAGGGTATGTGGCGCACATATAGACAAGTACTTGATCAGTATTACCACCTAGGTAGCGGGGGCAGAACAGGATTCTGAAAACTGCGGGTTCCCTCTTGGTGATGCAGAGAATGTAATCATCAGCTTTCATTTCAGCCCAGAGCCCCGTTTGAATAAACGTATAATATAATAGAAGTTCGGGCCCAATTGAGCCTTGTGGGTGAGATGTAAACCTCATAAGATCGGTTCGGTCTACGAGTTGGTAACATGGTTACTTCTATTGGTGAGATGCAAGCCAATATGGAGTAGCGGTGATACTAGGAGCCACGACTCGTGTGTTTATTCTCTGTTTACGTGAAAAATGATTTTAAAATCAAATGGCTGCCAATGTCCCATCTTTTAAACTTTACCGTTTTCATCACCTCACATGTTGATTAATTGAAGTAAAGGAAACTATCTGTTACGTGATATCCTTTAATATCTTTATAAGCATATTATTTGTTATTCACATGATTGTCTTATGTGTTCGAGGTGATGTTAGATGAACGGCTTGGTTGCTGTCCCGCTCAGCGTCCAATGTATTATTTTTTTGCAGGTCTAAGACGTTGGGGAATCGAGCGAGAGAGATTTTAATAATATTTAGCTTAAAATGAAATTTATATTCTGTACTAAGTGAATCAAGACTATGTAATTAATAGTCGTTTGTTGTAAGGATCCGTAGCGATCCGGATTTATTTATACTCTGATATAATTTTAATTAAATGAGTTAGATAACTTTCCGCATTATCTATTATTTTAAGTCATCGAAAATCCGGGTTGTTACAGTTGGTATCAGAGCGACCTTGTGACCGTAAGTGAGGATTGAGCTTCATTTACCTAACGAGGAGCGCGCCTGGGTAGACTTACTAAAATACTAATACAATATTAGATCACTAAAATGAGAGATTCACTTAGAAGTAATTAGGATCCTATTAAATAATTTATCGGGGTAGAAATGTCATTAAGGGGAAATACGATATCTACCTGTGTAATTGTTGGCATGCTATATCTGCATAATTGTTGATAAATTGATTGCCTAATCTTTAGCCTATTGGCTAGTTTAAATATATTTTTGATCAATACGATAACCAAGAAGGAAGACGTTGACATTCAGAGCCATTAACTACTCGAGACTTGGACGTCAACATTGTGACGCACCAATAAATGAAGACATCATCTGAATAAACTATAGGAGCCAAGTCAAACTGAATAACGTTGAAGAATCAAGTCAAGTTAAATTATCAGAATGGAGCACACATAAAGATCAAATACGTGCTGACGCGTGTAATATAGTATACCTCGAGTCCTAGCTACGTGTCGACTTATATCTAATCGAGACTCTAGTGACCTGCACACCTACCTACCTCGTATATCGGAGATCACATGTTTACTTAACCTGTATCATTTCAAGAGCAAACCCATTTGTTAATTTCTCAAATAAGTACCTTCGACCATATCTTCAAATTTTGTTTATCCTATTATTACTTCCTTCATTTTTTCAAAACCAGTTAATCTGAATTTTACCTTCAACTTTAACCTTCAACCTTTCAGTTATTGACCCGTTTACTTGAACCAAACTATTTCATATCCACTTTTTGTGATTGGATATCATTCTCGTTCATTCACCAAGTTAAGACATTTCTTGAATTGATCATCATGATAATCCTTTGTTCCTATCCTATTGATTTCCTAAATTCATGGTGACATTTTTAGCCTTACTTCATATTATAAATTTTTAAAAGACTCATCTCAACCTTCAACCCTGACTAATTGGTCTTGAATTCTGTTTTACCTTCAATCAACTTATTGATCTGTTGTATATTCTCTGAATCAACCTATCACAATTTTTTTCAGTTATCTTAGAAATTTGAACCTCATACAGTTGATTTTCACTTTCACATATACTCTCCAAAACCCAGCTTGATTTTAAAATTTCTTTTTGACAAATACCAACTTCATCTCCTCTTATCATCGAAAGAGAAGATCTAAGATAGAGTGCTATGTCATTCTATTAATAACATTGTCATAATCATTCAAACCCTTTCTAATTCTTATGACTTTCACTTTGTTTCCTGGATTCTTGTTTTAACCAACCTTACCTTCATACTTAGTCTTGAACTTTTGTCATGTATCTCCGGTCGAGTAAACATTAACCAGTCTTACTTACATAGACTATGATAGAAATTTTGTTTGGAACCACTGACACTATGGTATAGTACTAACACGAGAACGTAGATGACGCACCAAATATGCACGAAGCAAAGAAACAACTCTACAAAATCATACAGAAGAACAAATCGCAACAAGATGAACCTGCTCGAGTTAATTGCAAAGGATGTCACCAAGAAACTTCACTACAGAAGCGTGATCATGGACTATACCAGAGAGATGACCACCGAGATCGTTATGCTAAGAACGTTACTAACCTAGTATCTGTTTTGCTTACCTAAAAATTTTCCCGACCACAAAACACTTACATAATTGGGGACTTTGAGTCACGTTTTTGGATGTGTCTTATGTGTTAAACCTTGCAGAACAGTAACCTATCGCGAGACTTAGATCATGATATTCTAACCTAGGTTTTAACCACCATATTATGAGAGGAGAGAGTATATTCTTGAAGTCGAGTGATATAGATCAATATTTTTTGGGGGAACTAAGTATTTGAGAATGCTAAGAGAACGATCATAGATCAAAATTATTTCGAGATTTACCATTATATACATCGAATGTTATTTTGAGGAATTATATGTTGAACATACCTTTTGGGATCCGTAGAATCCAATTGATTGATTGAATGGTTTGTAAACAATATTTTGGAGAATCCCTAGGAAATGCAATATACTATACTTTTGGGAGACATATTTTTGTTGAATAATGGTTAATAGTATTCTAAACTCTAAGTGTCATAATTGTAAAGGACACTTGTGAACCAAGGAATTTTTGATGTGAAGTTAAGATTAACCCGTTGTTTGAAGAATAAAGCAACAGAGAGACAGTTTTGAAATTTTGAGAAATTTAGAAAACCGACGGGAGAAATTGAGGATTAACCTTAGGTATCAGCGTATCGTGACCGATAAAAACACTTGAGGATCAACCTTAAGAGATCAACCTGGTTGACAAGAAATGGTAATGTCATCATTGGAAACTTTGGACTTTTGGAGTATAACCTATGTATTTGAACATATAAGAGAAATGTTCTACTAAACCCAATAGTATCATAGTTTATGAATGCTCTACAGATTATATGGGAATTAGGGTAACCTTCATTTGAACTTTTATGTTATGAGAAACTTGTAGTACCCATGAAACAACACCTTTTCAATTTAAAGGAATATAAACATCATGATGTTTTTGGAGATAAGTCAAACCATAAAACTAATCTCGAGAATGACTCAAGATTGAATAGTGTCACTGTATGGGAATTTAGAATCTACAGTTGATCAATAATACCTACCATACTAATTTGGGATGTACCGAAACCCTAAACCCTAAAACATTGGAGGCGAGATCAGATATATGAGCAAGTCACTTGGGAACCGAGTTATTTTTACGAGAGGAACCCTAACACTTTATTTTATTCGTGTGGTGTCTTAAACTTTGTTAATTGCATAAGTTATGCCTGAAATTTCGAGGACGAAATTGTTTTAAGGGGGGTAGATTGTAATACCCCGTATTTTTCAAATAGAGTTAAAATTTTAAACATTTATTTAAACCAAGTTTAACATTTGAAAAATTATTTTCGTAAATAAAATATTTTATATTTGTTAAATTAAAAATTATTCCGTTATAAAACATGGGAATTTATTTATCGTATTATTAAAAAACTTTATCTTTCGTTAAATAAAGTTTTAAACTCGAAATTATTTTCAAATGAATGACCGGTCATTTTAACGTTTTCTCGTCTCGTAAAAATTTAATAATTTATCGAATTTTTAAAATAATAATTTCTTATTACTATTGTCCCATAAAACTATTTACTGTCTATTTTACTTACCGTTTCACAAATTCCTCTTTAAAAATAAATTTTATGGTTTCCATTATTTTAATTCCGTAATCTTATATTTCAACTTTTTAAGAAAGAAAGAAAGAAAGACGTTTGTACGAGAAACAGACCGAAACTCGGGAAATTGGGGTGTCCTAATTACCACCCACGTATTCCATACCCCTCTTTACCACTCACCTAAGCTATATGTCTAATACTTCTACACCTATACTGCCTATTGTACACTAACCTTAACCTACACCCCCCACCCTCCTACTCATGCATACTATTCCTAGTTTCATACCTATATATTCCACTATATATACCATATACGGAGTAACTACCTACATACATTACTCACTAGTAACTACATATTATACATACTACTACTACTCGATCTATTACTACTTCTACGTACATACTATAGTACATACTAAGGAGTACTATATTACGTACTACTACTTCTACTTACTATACTATATACTACATTATTCCGTACTATATACTATATTTACTCCATCGTTCTTTTCTAATTGGAGCATCGGGAATGAGAAGCTGTCCAGTATTTGGCGGAATCACTTTTCTAGTACCGTATTTGGGTCAATTCATTTCGACCTTTTATTCTTAATAACGTTAATAAATACTTCGTAATAGCTATTAAGGTAACCAAACTTTTCTTCTAACAACATTTCTTATATATAAGTATATTGTGTTAACAATTTAATAAATTGCTTATTTAAATATTTAGGCTTGTTTGTATGACTAAATTACTTATGTATATATAAAATTGTTACGTGATATTTTATTATGACTAAATTTAACTTGACTAAACTATCACTTGTTTAATTTATTTATTTATCACCTTTACGTTTCTGTTTATATGAAAAAATGATAAAATGAATAAAAGAACTTAAAATGATAAAATTTACTTATAACATTTTCATTGTATTTTATATGTATGTTTAATTCTATTTGTTATGTATGTTTATTCTATTTTCTATATATTTTGTATGTGTTTTATATAATTGTAATTTTGGTCATATTTAATTTTCTTTAGTAATTTTATACTCCGTATTTGTTTATATATTATAATAATAGAATAAATTATTAACTTGCAAAATGTTGTATTTTAATAAAATTTCACTTATTAATTTTATATAAGTAAAAATTTATAAACTTCATTTTTCTATAATAAATGGATTTGTTTTATTCTGAAATTTTTACACGACGTTTATAAATATTTTTAAAAATGATTTTACGGCAAAATTTGTAAATTGACTAATACGACTTAATTTATATTTTTCAGAAACTTTTATATATTATTTAGAAATTATAAATTTAAAATAATATTTTATTATTATTATACCTAAATTTTATTTTTATAAAACTTCATTTAAAACATTTACTATTTTAAAAGAAGTTATACGATATTTGGGATATGATGTTTCGGGTGACACTTGAGGATTAAAGTATAACGTTGTCACACTGAAAGTAAGTATTTAAGGATTTGACTGCTTGAAATGAGTCCGATCGATTATTGAAGGTCACCAAATAAAGTACTACTTGTTCACGGGCGACTATTATATAAAGTTTACGATGCGAGTCTGGGAAGAATAGCTTGTGTTGGATCCTACCATGCGTGGTGTTTCGACTGCACTTGTAATGAAAAGCAGACTCGGAGGCTGCGGTCCGAGAGTCGACCTAGTGTTTAAGGTAGTCGTCCTACGGCAGTGAGTTCTGCGGTTCAAGAGTCTGCGTAGGGTATGTGGCGCACATATAGACAAGTACTTGATCAGTATTACCACCTAGGTAGCGGGGGCAGAACAGGATTCTGAAAACTGCGGGTTCCCTCTTGGTGATGCAGAGAATGTAATCATCAGCTTTCATTTCAGCCCAGAGCCCCGTTTGAATAAACGTATAATATAATAGAAGTTCGGGCCCAATTGAGCCTTGTGGGTGAGATGTAAACCTCATAAGATCGGTTCGGTCTACGAGTTGGTAACACGGTTACTTCTATTGGTGAGATGCAAGCCAATATGGAGTAGCGGTGATACTAGGAGCCACGACTCGTGTGTATATTCTCTGTTTACGTGAAAAATGATTTTAAAATCAAATGGCTGCCAATGTCCCATCTTTTAAACTTTACCGTTTTCATCACCTCACATGTTGATTAATTGAAGTAAAGGAAACTATCTGTTACGTGATATCCTTTAATATCTTTATAAGCATATTATTTGTTATTCACATGATTGTCTTATGTGTTCGAGGTGATGTTAGATGAACGGCTTGGTTGCTGTCCCGCTCAGCGTCCACTGTATTATTTTTTTGCAGGTCTAAGACGTTGGGGAATCGAGCGAGAGAGATTTTAATAATATTTAGCTTAAAAATGAAATTTATATTCTGTACTAAGTGAATCAAGACTATGTAATTAATAGTCGTTTGTTGTAAGGATCCGTAGCGATCCGGATTTATTTATACTCTGATATAATTTTAATTAAATGACTTAGATAACTTTCCGCATTATCTATTATTTTAAGTCATCAAAAATCCGGGTTGTTACACAAATTATTACTAACGTCACTAACTTTTTATTTTTTTGTATACTATCATTCTAATTTCCGTTACTAACACTTTTTTTTGTAATCTAACAATTTGTTTATCGTACGCTAACACTTAACGTTAAATTATCGCTCATTTACATAATACCGCGTATAATTATTTAGTAAAACTTTTTCGGGTCGAATATGTTTAATTACGTATTCCGTCCAAAGACCGTTATAATCAGTTGACAAGTCGTACTAGAGGTAGCGCCCCCCGAGGCGGGCCGCTCTAGACACTTAAGGGCGTAATGTGATCGCGGTAATTCGACGTTAAACATATCCAACGCCATTTTTTCCAAATTTGCTCTAAATACTAGATATCGTGTCTATATCCGAATGTCGAGTACGGTGAGCCCTCGAGAGTTAAACTAATATAAATTGAAAAACATTTATATTTAGAATAATTACATCTCCATTCATAATATAAAAATTACGAAATGGGTCGTCTTCAAAAACTAGATGTCACCCGTACAGAGGGCACTCGATCGAGTGCCTAAGGGCCACTTGATCGAGTGACTCCCTCAAAAAAGGGGCAAGGGATCATCAAGAAGGGCACTCGATCGAGTCCCTTCCATGGCTCGATCGAGTGACCTCCATAGCGCTGTAACGTGAGCCTCTTAATAATATAAGCCTCATCGAATTTTTTACGACTTCTAGTCGTCACTTGTTAATCCAATCACGTCCCTTCCTTTTCGAAATCATGCATCGCATCATCATTTTAACCGTCTAAATCATTTATATTATCGTTATGTTCGTTGTATTGTAATTCCGGGTTCTATTTCCGCCTGTGTAATTTGTATTTATTTACGAGCTTTTATTTTCGATGTTCGCATTTATCGCATTT